>OX327695.1:21372500-30470000 GCA_946807835.1 Ailanthus altissimus
GCTAGATACTCTCTATGGGAATGATCTTTACTCTTATTACTACATATATTTTTAGGAGTATAAGATTTATTTTTGGTTGTATGTGACAACACACCAATTTACTAAAGGGAATTTCACTAAACAAAGTGCATCAATCCCCCCTATGAGATTTGGACTTAAGCACTTCCTTAAAAGAATAAGTGAAGGATGCAGGCCAATCACTTAAAAGGCACTTTAAAAATAACCTCTGTCTAGGGGGTATATTTATAAAGTTTTTAATGTCAACAAGTTAACATTGAAAACTAAAGGACTCATGTTCCCCTCTAGATTTCAGCCTATAAGGTCTAATCACTACACATCCACAACCAATCAGCTATAGCTTACAAGGTCGAACTTATAAGTACGTGCCTAATAGAAGGATGGGAATGCGGATATCACTAGGCTATTTTGTAGTTCTCTTTCTGCCACATTGTCTTCGGTCCACAAGCACTTTTTGAGTTGACTAATCACTGGTTTTAACCTGAACACCATATTTGCCCAACAATTTCAGAAGGACTCAACAACTGCAAATTATAGATAAGAATTATAAATCAAAAACCAAGATAAAACACATTTTATCAAGCACAGCTCTTGCAATTTTGATACAAATTCTACAAGAGTAAGAAAGATCTAACCTTAATTGGAATTTACTCTAATAACATAATCTAGATGGAGAAATTTTTAAAGACTTCTAATTCTACTAGAATTTTGACACTACATATTAAACTTATATTGCAGCCTAATAAATAAGGTATAAATTGGTCGAGTAAATTATCTTGATCTTAGATCCTAAGATTTATTTTGAATAAAAGGCTTAAACCTACACATATAGATTGGTGTCGCCATCTATATCTCGATTATTAGAGATCAAGTCAAGTTTTCCAACAACTAATCAATTTAACTTGTTGATTTTAAGGTGATCAAATTTTAGGACTAACGATAACAACATTAAATATTAATTATTAATTAATCTTAATAGTATATGTTGTTAGGCAATTAATGGCTATGTCTCTATAAAAGGAACAATAAGTATCAAACGGTGAGTAACATGACAAGTCACAAAGGTTGTTAAAATAGAATAAGAAGATCTAAGGCAGAGGACATTATAGACCCAATATATGCTATCATCATGTGACTCTTGTTTGAGGCATATAGATGATTACCTCGTATGAATCAAGTAAGAGGCAAGGGTGCAATCATGAACCGTAAGCTCTTAGAAAAATTCAAAGTAGTAGCATCTTGGCTTTTTAACTGAAAATGATATGTGTGGCCATGTGAATGGAGCCTTGTTACTTTTTACACCACAAAGCTAAAAGCTTTAGTTTTTAACTGTAAGCTTTGCCACTTCTCCCTATATGGTCCCCTATCTCAATCACTTCTGTATGTTTTTTTTTTAATTTCAAATGTAATATTATAAAAAAAAACTTTACAATATTACAAAGGTAGGTCTACTGATATACATCAGATATTTATCAGGATGCTTCACGGGGATAAGATAAGACTTTTTAGCCCGCCCGAACCTACTTCTCCAACAGCGAAGATACAACGAGATCCTGAAACGGGGTTTATCTCATAAAATGATATCTACCCCTATTACGAACGGAGAAATTCGACCCTCGGAAGGAGGAAAGCTACCTCACACAAGAGAAAAAATTACCCCGCGTAAGAGGATTATTACATAAAACTACTCTAAGAGAAATAACAAAGATACCTATTTTACATCACAATATAATACATCCAAAACCTATGTCAACCACAATACACAACAATCAAGCAAACAACTATAATATATGACCCTGATAGATGACCGACGGCGGAGCTTGGTGACCGAAACAGTGGCTAGGGATTTGGAGCCAAAGAGTAGGGGCAGCAAAATCAGAAAGCTTAACGATGGTTTGTCAAGTCAGTAATTTCCAGGACCGGAGTCTAACCCAAATCGACATCCAGGCCATCGGAGGAAGAAGAGAGATAGATAGATCGAGAGAGAGCGAGAGAGAGAGAGAGAGATTAAGACAGGCAAGAAATAGAAATACGATGGTTCTCACTGCAGCTCTAGCAAAAAAGTGAGAACTCAGCCACGCCTGAGCCAAAAAGCATCAGAACAGAGCACAGGCTTGGTTAGCAAAGACTCCAGAATGTGACAAATCACTTCTGTATGTTGACAAAACAAGAAGTGCTTTTACTAGAAAATACATACAAAGATAAGCAACCTCTAGCTTAGGCTTTTCCCAATTGAGAAATGGGAGGTTGTTGCCATTATGTTTGATGTAGGATAACTATCAAATTTCTCCTAGGAGAATCTTGGCCGTTTGATTGATTTTTTTTTTCCAATTATAATTTTTAGAGCAATTTACAAGTTAGAAAATACTAGAGATGAGTTGTCTCCTTATAAGTTTTGGGACCATATATATTAAGACTTGGGGGACCAATATTCTATACAAAGTGTTGCCATTATTTAGGCTTATTTTAAATTCGAAATTTTGGATCTCTAGTTCTAGCATATCTAACAACACAAGTTGGCTTGTCCTATGCAAGTATTAATGTTTTAACATTTTTCATTGCCTCGCAAAAATATTCTCCTTCAAATGGCAGGGATTCAGTACAATTGTACAACAAATATTAGCAATGCTAAAGACAATTCCAGAAAAAAATTTCCTTGAATATTACACCTATCGTATAATAAAATAAGCCACATGTACGTGGGGTTTGGGCCTTTTCGCCTCCTTAATTTGTAGCTTCCAAGTTTCCATTCCAACTTGGCAACTCATATAACTAACTATTTTCCATCTTTATATCTTGTCTATTGCCTTTTAATATCATTATCTTTAGGCGTCATATCTGTCTAAAGAATCTAAAATCAACATAGAAAATGGGTCTTCTAAAATAAATAAAAAAAAATAGAAAATGGGAGTTCACAAATAATGCCTTCTTTTTTTTTCTCCCCCAGATGCATCACAAATAATGCTTTGCGCAAAAGAGAACATGTGAACTACCTCCGGATGACAGTTGTCAAATACCGAATTTTGATAGCCAAATAATTTTCAAGTGAATGGTTTGACAGTGACTATTCAACTGCAACATTACTTTTAAGGAAAATTTTCGAAAATAACTATTCTTTTTTAACTAAAGATTAAATTTTTATTTTTTTTAACCAAAGAGTTATAATTAGATTCTTTTATACCTAAAATATATTCTCCTCTCTTTTTACTTTTGAAAATTCTTCCCTTGATTAATGATATATGTTATTATAAATATTTGTAAAAATGAGTAAATATTATGAAAAATAGATAAATATTGTAAAAATTGAATTAAAAAAATAATTTAAAATTTTGAAAATTCGACGAAAATCACTGATTCTAACTGTTGGCCGCAACTGCCCTAAGCTAAGCGTGAAGTGCATAATGTCTGCATGCGCATGCTACGTGCGCTATGTGCGGCGTGCATGTTCCTACACGCTGCACGTAACCCAAGACTCCCACTGTTAATGCCTAAAATCAACAACTTTCGCTGATTTTCGAACTTTCAATCTATCTTTTTTTTACCTATTTTCTATAATATCTACCTATTTTGTAAAATATCTACTCATTTTACTAATATCTATCATAACATAAATCATTAATTAATAAAAACATTTTCAAAAATGAGAAGAAAAAGAAAATATGCTTTAGGGGTAAAAGGGTCCAATTTCTAATCTTTTGACCATAAAATATTAGAAATTTTATGTGTAGCTAAAAAATATTCATTAAAATAGGGGTTATGTTTGAAATTTTTCCTAATTTTAAATTGTTAATAAATATAAACTATAATACTTCATACAATTAAATGCAGCTCCAACTGCAACATTAAAGTTGCAATTTCAAAACTCTCATTCGCTTAGGGTTGGCAATTCGTATAAACAAATCGTATTTGTCTCTTATTAATATAGGATATTAATATATTTTTTCATATTTATATATGGTTCATTTACGTAAATAAATCAGACACTCAAACACAAATTTGATTCTTTTAATATTCGAATTATATGACACGATTAGAACGTATAAATAAATGAATCAAATTCAATTCGTTTATAGTATTATATAGAATTCAATTCGTTTAAGATTAAATTTGTTTAAACAAATAATAACACTAAATTCGATTTGGTTACACAAAATATATTCAATTCATTTAATATGATTAAACACATTTAAGTCACAATTAATAAATTTTACAATTACATCAAACAAGTATTTAATGCATCTAATAATAAAATTATTCTAAAATACAATTAAAAAAATAAATTTAATCAAACATAATTGAATAAAATAAACTCATCATTCATCAAATCCACTTAAAAAAACTAAAATAATATAACAAAATAAAAACACATCCAAAATAAGTGATGAATAGTCAAACAATTAAAATAAGATAGTTAACTGCCAAGCTGAATCAAATTAAGAGAGTAAACTGTCAAGTCCCAACTCTAAGCAATGAACCTATAAAATAAATTTTATAATTAAATTTGGGTCTTAAATGAATAAGTACGAATTTGTTTATAAATAAATCACAAATTAATTTGTTTAGTTTAATAGTAAGTTAAATAGTAACGTTTCTTAAACGAATTTACAGATTGTAGAGCTCAAATACATATTCGACATGATTAATAAATGAATAATATGAATTTGAATTGTTTATTAATCGTATCAATTTATCTCTACCTATATTCACTTAAAGCGTATCGAATTCATATCAAATAATTTTATCGTGACCTATTTTTCTACCCTATATTTACTACATGCAAAATATTTATAAAATAAGGATGTTCATTAATTTAAAATTGATAAAACATTTTAAAATTTGCTACAAGTTAATATTTACTTAATTTGTCCTTTTTTTGGTAATTCAATTTGATTTTAGATGAATTTTGATTTTAACCTATTCAAAGTGAATTAAATATGAGTCAGTTTATTATTACTGACTTAAAAAACTAGTCTCTTAAATAAGCAAGTTTTAAATTTATTTATTGAGAAAATTGTTTTGGGCCTTTACTGCCGAATAATGTTGGGATAGGCCTTATTAGGTTGCTTTTGGTACTCCTAAAAAGAAAACATGTAAAGTTAGATCTTTCCAGTCATTTTGACAAGAACCCTCTGATACTTAAGTCAACAAATATAGATATAGTTGAAAGAGTGAAAGAGCTTCAGAGTGTTTTTTATGGGAAAAATGTCATTACCTCTTGCTGTTGTGGATTTACTATTTTATAGTTTTTTTTATCATTTCATCTTGAGAAATCTAAGCGTCTTTTTCATCGCGATTTATGGTAGGCTCAAGGTTAATGGGATCGATTCTCATCTCAAGATTTCTGGACTTTTCTTATTAGATGATGATTGATAAAGATTCCTTAAATAACGGGATTTTGTGTTAATGCAAGCCTTTAAGCTCCTTGAGATCTAGAGCGTTTGGGAAGGTATGTGGCCCCTCAAAATTTTAAATCTTGATACTGAACAAGTTCTCATTTGGAAATGTGTAGATAAGCTTTAGCTTTACCTCGTACTCCTTTTGGGCCAAAGCTCTATACTTTGAGGCACAGGTCGGCATGTCTTTGACCCTTAGTCCATCTAAACTGGGTTTTGACCCTGAGACGAGCCTCTAAGGAGGGGGGAGGGAACATGGTCCCTCAGTTTACAATTTTTCCTTTTCAAAGGTAGAAACTTAGTTGTTTTAAGATCTGTCATGGTAACTTATTTAGTTGAGGCCATTATAGTTTGTTTAGGTATTTTAGAGTGGATACTGAGATCTCGGGATGTGGATGGATAGCCCTTGGATAGGCTCGAGTGTCTTACTGTCATGACTTAAGCTCTTTTGATATTTGAGCTACCACTTTATAAGGGGGGAAAGGAGTCCATCAGTTTTCAATTCTAACTTGTTAGAATTGAAAACTTTCCATGGTGTTTTTTGGTTGTGGATTGATTTGATCAAGGCCATTTGGGTTTCATTCATATCCTAAGAAGGGTAATGTAATAGAATCTCTTACATTAAATATAAGCAGCTTTTTGAAGGTCGTACACCCATTATTCCGCCTGTTTACTGCCCTAAGATGTTTGATATAATAGACCTATAATGAAGTGTCTCAATCTTGGCCATGTAATTTGCATTGAATGGTTCCTGATCACTTGATTGTCACTTTGGTTAGTTGAATGGATGCTTTTGGATACGCATTAATCTGGTCCATCTCTTCTTATGAACGGTTAAGATTCACTTTGGGCTGTTATTTATACATTAGTCTCATAAATGTTATCGTGACACTTTCGTGTTATCTGATGCCTCTTTTGGCACAAAAAAAAAGGCCGTATGCTTCCATTAGCGTTTTATTGTCAACTTGCTACTTGTTCTATTCCAGTGCCATTTTCTCCTATAATTCTAATAGTTCATGACTCTCATTGTTTCGTGACATGATAAGTTCTATTTTTCCTTTCCTTGAGTTTCCACAATGTCTTTATATCATACAATGTTGTTTTTGTGGTCTTAGTCTTTCTTATTACTCTTTTTTTTTATTAAAGCGCTACAATAAGACTTTCTTTATGTTTTTAGGAAACTTATAGATTATAGGTTAGAATGCTTTGAGTTATATCTTGTATTTGAAGAATTTCGTTGTACTTTTGCTTGTCCAATCCGTGTTCGATTTTGTGTGTTTAATTTTTGGTTTTATTTGTAAACTGGACTGTGTTATTTTACCCCTGAGCCCATAGGATATTTATAGCCCAAACATTGTTATGGCTTTAAGGAATTTGGGCAATTCAGATATTAGGTAGTGATATGATGTTAAGGAAGAAGTTGTAGAGGTTCCCCTTATTAAGAGTATAGCTAGAAGGGTCCAGGATCCTAGTAAAGCTTCCACCTCGAGGGGTGTGGAAGTTCTTAACTCTTATTGTTATAATCCCTTATGATACGGTTAATAAGGTTGCCTTGAGGGATGAGGTGGGTTTAAACCTTAAGGAGGTAGGATATGAAATGGAGGAAGTATCGACTAACCCTCTTGCTGAGCTTGAGGAGATAGAATATGAGTTAGATCTTAGGTACCAAAGGCCTTATATAACCGAGGAGACTTTGAAGCATCTCAAGCTCTACTATAATATCCCAAGTCCCGACCTCACCCCTAACTCTAATGATTTTTTAAGGAGTCCTGATCAAGGTGAGGTATCCCTCTATACAAAATGTTTTAAGCTTGACATTATGCTTCCTATGCAACTTTAATTTGTAAAGATGTTAGCTCATCTAGAGGTCGCCCCATCCAAACTAGGTCTCAACTCTTGGTGAGTGTCATCAAAGCTATTTGTCTTATGGGCGAGGGCATGACTATCTAAACTTACTGTCCAAGAGTTGTGATACTTATATCAATTTAAGAATATCGCAGCTGGGACATGGGCTTTTACTACTTCTCAAGTCAATGGGGGCTCCTGTTTTAATTAGGAATATGCCTTTCACAAACAATGGGTAGAAGAAGTTCTGGTTCTTTGCTAAAGAAGAATGGCGTCAAGAAATTCCTTGACCTCGCCGGAGGGGATTTTGCACCGTCTCAACTTAATTTTCCTTGGATGCAGGTCATTTTCCCCTTTTAATATATCCCATGCTAGTTTGATTTCTTCAATTGTCTGTACCATAACTTTCTTTTCTTTTTTTTTGTGATACCTACTTGGGCTATAAGGCAAAACCCCTCTGATGCTCGTAGAGCTCAGGTTAACGCTTCTGTAGCCCATATAGATAGCTATCAAGGTCTATTGACTGAAGGAAGTCTGAATACAAACCTAGCTAAACTATCCCGTGTTGTCCCCCGAAGAAAAAGAAGTTTTGTCCAACTTTCTTACTTAGTTTCATCATTTGTGTTATTCTTCATCTAACTCCCATATTATTCCTAGAGATGCAAAGTCGCACGCATAATCCTTGTCACAATTAGGCTTGTTATGGTAAAACACGTTCAAGATTAGCAGTGGCGGCTGAAATGGTGGACCTCTAAGGTGTTTTTCATCTGTTGTTCGACTTGGATGCTTAGGGAAAGTCAGGAGCTCTTCCTGCCTTGAGCTCTGCACTTGGCATAGGTACTTGGGGTAGATGTCTTGGGATAAGAGGGGGTATAGCTTCCCAAGGGCCAACTAGAGAGTAAAAGGGCCAGGTTCACACCCAACCCTATGCTCCTCAAGCTATGAGGTCTTCAAGTTCCCAGTCTCTTTCACAAAAGCAATTACAATAATTAGTTTTTAGACTCCGGGTAATGGTCATGCCTGCAGACCTAATTCCTAGCAGGCACACTGAGTTGAAGTACTTGATTCTACTGCTATGCTAAGAAGATTGGTACGTAAATATTGATCGGGCTGAAATGATAGTCGATTAGGATCTAGTTGCTACAATGCACCTCGGCGTATGGAGCCTATCTGATGTAAGTCCCATCACTTTGGTTTTTATTGTTTGGGGTTTCTACTTGTGATATTAATGTTTCTTCATCTCACAGGATGCTTATGCCTTTGCTAGGTGCCGCACAGATGTCATCCAACAGCTGCTTAGTGCTCAGTAGCTTGAGGAATGTTTGACCCTAGTAAAGTGAGAGGCATAGTAAGCTCTGAAGGAGTTTAAAGAACTTAAGACTTGGGTTGAGATGGCCAATATAAAGATTGCTAAAGTCAATAGAAGGGTCTCAGAGCTTAAGAGGTAGAAAGCTGTGTTGGAATGGGAATCTGTCGATATAGTATTTGTTGCTAAGAGTTAAGTATCTGAGCTGACTTGACAAAATGGCCTGGTGAAGGCAAAGTTTATTAAAACCTGACACGATATAGAGGCTTTAAAAGTGGGTCAGGTATGATATGGCCATAAGGATTGATGAGCTAACCTAAGAGGCAAATGGAGCTTATGTTAAAGGCCAAGGCGAAGGGTGGCACTCTCGAGTGTTTGAGGGATTTTTTAGGCGTATAAAATTTTTTGAAAATCGTTATCTCAACCTCAACCTCCAATAGCTAAGGAACGTGATGCGTTCTTGCCCTTTGGTAGATAAGGGTCAAATGCCAGATACCACCATTGATCTTGTTAATTCTGTTATAGACTTACCTATGAACCCTACTTCTTCTCAAGGTGCCACTCTCTCTGAGGAGGTCCTATATTGGCTGTTCCAACTATTGTCCCTCCCCCTACCCACGACATACGTACTCCCATTGCTGATGCTCTCTTTGTTGCTGAGGTTCCCCTTGCTAATATGCTTCTACCTGGGGACGTGGTTATTGTGGATGATGAAAGCCACATTATCTTTGCTCTTTGATTTAATCATTTCTTTTATTTCCTTTTACTGGCAAGAATTTCCTTTGAATGATATTAGTGTTTTTGGGAAGTTATACCTTTTTGAACCATTTATAGTTTTAGATAATTAGCAAATTTACTTTTTGGAATTATGACTAAATGTTTTTTCTTTTACCTAAGCTACTTTTGTTTGACGTTTTAG
The DNA here is from genome assembly GCA_946807835.1 of Ailanthus altissimus. NCBI lineage: Eukaryota > Viridiplantae > Streptophyta > Magnoliopsida > Sapindales > Simaroubaceae > Ailanthus > Ailanthus altissimus. Next base: position 21,381,982 of record OX327695.1, read on the forward strand.
CTTCGAATGTAGTATTTGCTTGATATCCTTTGTTGTTTTCGCTTAGCAGTCTTTTACTGCTTTGGAATTTATAACCACTATTGTATTAGTCTTTTTTTAGAATTTCTAGGCAACTTTCTTTGTCCAGGCACAGGTCTCATCTTGATTTGTAACTTTGCATTGTCAGACTTAAGTTTTGTTGTAGGCTATCTCTGTTATGTGTGTGCTTGGAATAATATTGATTTATGATAAATTTTACCTCTACCATAGGCAGACTTATGACTTGTGTTGATTTAAAAGCTATACTTGCCTTAGATGGGCTTTGGACTCGTTGATCCTCTATCCCTGCCCTGAGCAGGCTCAGGACCCACGTCAATTTGTAGAAAGTTATCTTTACCCTAGGCGGGCTTAGGATTCGTCGATCCTTTATCCTTGCCCTGGGTGGGTTTAGGATTTGTCGATCCTCTATCCCTGCCCTGAGCGGGTTTAGGATTCGTCGATCTTCTGTCCCTACCCTGGACGAGCTTAGGGGCTTATATCAATTTATAAAAATATGTCTTTGCTCTAGGCGTGGCCTAGACTTGTCGATCCTCCATCCCTGCCCTAGGCAGGCTCGAGACTTCTGTCAATTTGTAGAAAAATGTCTTTATCTTATGCGGACTAAGGACTTATTTGTTAGTATGCATTAATGGGTGCATGCATATGGTTGTATTCATTAAATTCTAAATGCATGTCAAACATATATATACACAGTAAAATAGAAATCTAATTTCCTATTCAATAAACACACACTTAAATTAAGTCTGCTACACTAATAAAATTTGAAAAACTTAACCTTAAAGAATTTTGGTGAAGAATTCGATTCGGAGCCTCACATCGAAGTGATCTGTTGATCAATTTTAGTCCATAACATCTAGTGGAATTATGAATCTAGAATGACAGCCTTGTTTGAATTTTTAGCAAGGATTTGAATTTTGTTCAAAACTTGAACAAGTTTTTCTCTCATTTTGGTTAAATGTTAAATAAGGACTTCTTTAAAATAATTTCAAAGTTTTCTTTATATATGACTAAAAATGGGGACCTTTTTACAATATTTTATAAAGTTCATAATACTTGGCCAACGAATACTTGACACTTATCTTTCATGCATCCCATACATAAAGACAAGCATCCCACTTCACTTGTCACTTATCACCTATTAAAGTCATGCATATGACATGTGTCATTCATGAATTAAATGCATTTTTCATGTGTCACATTTTTATTAGTTAACTATTTTAACTAATAAAATATAGGTTTAACACTTAAACCTTGATATGCGTGTTTCCCAAGAGATCCTAGAACAAATATTGCTTTTGAAAATTTTCCTAGATCTAACTATTGGACTCGGCTCGCTACCCTAGTGCTTAATGAGTACAATTCATATTGTGAGACTCCATAAGTTTACACCTATTTTTTTTATGGAACTCTTCCGTAAGTTAGTGAATAATGGCCCCACATACAAGTTACGGATATTATAGAACGATGCATTGAACTATACATATTGAGGTCAACCATGTTGGTATTTATGCTCATGTACCATCCTTTTTTTATATGAATATGTCATTTCATATTTATGCAATAAAAAAATATTTTATTAAATCGCTAATTATTTTTTATTGGGTAAGATGCTTGTAATATTTTGGACATTATATTAATCTGAAGAAGTTCAGATTAGGTCTGAAGAGTTAGAACCTTATCTAAAATGGGACAAATACTTAGGAATATACTAACAATGACATAGTTACAAATAGTTACAAGAGTTGCTAGGAAATATCATTGTGCAAGTATGTTCTCAAATTATTTATTCCTAGTTTATTTCTACCGATGCAGGGTTTTATCGAGTGGAACTTATTAATATAGATCAGTGTATATCTATATCTAGATTGTCCAGATGGTTAATCTTAGCAGACCATGAGCTTAATTAAAGTTTGTATAGATATATAGGTATTCAGTGATGATTGGATACTGAACAAGACTCAATGAAGACATCCAATAGATATTCCATATATTCGTCAGTGAAGAGTCATCTCAAGTTAAGTAGTATTCGTGGTCCTTAGACCTGAGCATCACGGTAGGCTTGTGAGTAATCCACAATACTTAGGTTCCACCCATGTCAGAGACCTTTCATGGTTTGACCGTTGCATCGCTAGGTATAGTCCGATGCTCATAAAGTTCTGTGAGTGTAGATATGAGATCCGTCAGTTCATATGGGTGAAGTTAAATATTCAGATGCTCTAAGGTTGTATTCTAGGAAATCTTATGGCCATAAGCATTAACCCGAGAACAAGTTTTGTGTGAAGTAAATAATATTACAAATGAATTTGCATATATTGTTTATTGGAATACCAATCAAAAGAGATAAATTTATGGTTAAGTAATAGAGAACTTGACAGTGTTGATCTATGTCTCCACTTTTTCAGGATATTAATGATGGAGGAATTGTACGAATATGAATTAACCTCAATTTGTATGGTTTAACTCACTATTTTGTTTTATCCATAATGTGTGTGTGTGTGGGGGGGGGCATCGATTATGAACTTGCAGAAATATTTCGTGAGACAAAATGGGTGTGAATCTAAGGAGTCTCATTATATGAACTGTACTTGTTGGGCACGTTGGTAGCGCACCGGATCCAATTGTTAAATCCAAGAAATTTTTGAAAAATACTTATTTATTTCAGGGTCTCTCTGGGAGTAGTTAAGATTTAAATGTTAAACCTAAAATTATGTCAAGTGAGACTTGACACTTTTATTTGACATTTTTATCTACCTAGTATATGTTTCATATTGTGCCAATAATTTGTATGGGTACTAAATTGAGCATTGGTAGATATAGCTACTATTTAAATAAAATAATTATTATTTTATTTAAATTATATTAATTGAACATTTATTTATTTCAAGGTCTCTTAGAAAGTAATTAAGGTTTAAGTGTTAAAGTTAAGACTATACCAAATGAGATTTGACATTTTTATCTACTTAATGTATATCTCAAATTATTTCAATAATTTGTATGAGTATTAAATTAAATATTAAGAAATAAAGAATGAAAATAAATATATATATATATCTATATACAAAACATTTCCGCCATTTGCATATATTTTGCCATTTGTTCCTTTATGAACGGATATATTAATTCAATGTAACTTGTTCTTTTATCATTGGCAGTAAAAGAATTAAAAGCGAATGTACTCATTCCAATGAAAATGAAATTTTCAATTCGGCGTAATCAAATCATTTGATTCATTTCGCATTTGTTCATTTTTTATTGGATGGAACAAAAACAAATAAAATGTATTATAATTTTATTGGCTAGAAAGAATTTATGCTTTTGTAATTGAATTTGATTCAATCACAAAAGCTGGACGTGGCAGTAAATTATATATTCATTGCTACCAATTTTTCTATTAATTTGTCACCGTAAAATTGATACATGACTTAAAAATATTTTTATTGAGTCATAGAGGAGTACTGTAATATTGTTTCTTTTTCATTGGTTAAAACATAGGCAAGTTTGCCTATATATATTTGGAAATTGAGAAACATAAATAGTACGTTTGAATTATTTCATTTCATAAGGTTAAGCGTTAATCTTAATATAAGAGATTGAAATAAATTTGAAACAAAATTATTTTAAATATTTCAAAACAGAAAGTTACTATTTTAGTTTGTGAAAATTCATCACGTCTCTAACTAGAATTGTTCAAAGCACGTTTTGAGGGTGAGTCCCCTAATCTCATTAGTGTAATGAGATTATTTTAATGTATATTATATTTTTAATACATTGCATGTGAGACATGTAATATTTAAATTATTTTAAAATACATATATTTATCTATAGCACAGTGCAAATGCATATAACTCCAACAAACCATACCCGTATAATCTTTCTATCACCTATATCGTGAAAGAGTGAAGATATATATTATCATAGTCAAATCTCTATACGCTTGTCCATGAACTTATCTCTAAATTTATATTTCGGTAAACAATATCTGCAAACATTTTTACGATATTGTTTAATCCTACAAAAAACTCTTTTCGGCCATAATGAAAAGTGATGATTATTCTAGAGTGCATACATATAATTCGTGTGTTCATCATTACATATATATGTATCTCATACAACATACATGAGAGTGGAAGCTAGAAAGCTAATTTTTTAGATTGATAAACACAATAAATTTTTTATTTAATTGGATAAATGAAGTAATAAAGATTGAATATCACATTTGTAAGCCTTTGGATTGGTTTAGTCAAGATTCCTACCTGAAGCGCAGTTGTTGCCAATGTTTTATTATAACTATATAACAATGAATAATTTTGCTCTAATTTAACACTTAAACAACATAATCACTTCATTGTTGCATGTAGTATGGCCAGTCAATCAAGAAGAAATAAGAGAAAATGAAAATGCTTCTTCAACTCTTAATTTTTCCAAACTCTTGGAACCAAAGTTGCTCTCTCTCCATTCTCTAAAAATTCCAGATCTATTTGCAAAATGAGCAAAATACTCATTTTATTTTCCTTTATTATTATCCCTCCAATTAGACATTACATGGCCAAAAAGCATAGCCAACAACCCTTTCCTATTTGTTCTTGCCGTATTATTCTTTAATCAAATTAAAGAATGTAAAAGCATATGCTTCAAATGGAGTAAATGAACTTGACCGAATATAAAGCCAAGTGAAGAAATAATTTCTCTATTTTGGCAAATGCATTCGCCATACCAAGTATAGCAACTTATTCTTATCCATTTGCCTTTGATTTTGATTTGTTTATATTAAACAAATAAGAGGCCAATAATACAAGTGTGATGGCTGAACCAAGGCAAAGAGAATGAAAACAATTTCCACTTCTTGCATTTGTTGGCCCCACCAAAGATATGCCAATGTTATAATGTTTTATAATCATTTAAACAATTTAAATAATTAAAAGACATGTGCTAATTGTATTATTATTCATAATTGATTGTAACCCATTTAATTGAATACAAATAGTTTTAAGTTTTATTTGTTTATTACAAATAAACATCAACCATTCATTTGCACATTACTTGTCACATAAGCAAAGGCATAATGATAATTTCAAAGTCAAACAAAAAATGACCCACAATGTGTCACATGTCATCGTCCCATTGGTCAACAATTATTATTAATTAAATGATGTACTTAACACTTAAGTCTTGACACGTGTACATCCTGAGAGATACTGGAGCAAATGTCCAGTTTACTGGAATTCACTGGATTGAATTATTCAATCTGGTACACTGCCTCAGTGCACAATGAGTACATTTAATATTGCGAGACACCGTAGATCCATGCTTAATTTTTCAAATGAAACTATTTTATAAGTCCGTGATCGATGCTCCACACACACGTTATGGATATTATAAATCAATGCGTTAAATCATACAAGTTGAGGTTACAGTGCATAGGTATAATTCTTCCGCCAAATATATCCTAGAAGAGTATGGATATAGATCATCACTGTTAAATCCCATATGCTTATCCGTGAACCTATTTCTAGACACGTATCTTGATAAACAATATACGGAAACACTTTTGCGATATTTTTTAATCCTACGAAAAACTCTTTTCTTGAGTTTATTGATTATGGCCATAAGACTTTTTGAGATACAGTCTCAGAGCATCTGGATATACAACTCACTTATGTGAGCTGACGATCCCATATTTGTGAACACTGAACTCTATGAGCAACGGACCATACCCAACGATAGCAGTGATTAGACTATGAAAGGTCTCTGACATTCGTGGAATCAAAGTATGGTAGATCACCTACAAGCCCACCATAGCACTCAGGTCAAAGGACTACGAATACTACTCAACTTGAGAAGGCCTGCCATTGACAGCTTTATGGGATGTTTATTGGGGTCCTCGTGAGTCTATTTACTATCCAGTCCTAACCGAATACCCACATACCTATATGAGCTCAAAGCTCATGGTCAACTAAGAATAACCATTTGTACCATATAGATATAGACATACACTAATCTATATAAAAGGGATTCACTGACAAACTTGCATCAATGAAAATAGATCATGAACATAGTGTTTGAGAATATACTTGTATAATGACATTTTTTAGCACTTATTGCAACTCTTTAAAACTATATCATTACTAGTATACCCCCAGGTCTTTCTTCTATTACAAACAAGGCTCTAAATCTTTAGATCTCGCTGACTCTTATAACTTGCTAACCCTTAGTAGTGCTAACTCTTAGCAGTGCTAATTCTTAGCATTTATAACTTTCAGCGTTGCTAACTCTTAGCCTTAGTCTAAACTCATTTAGACTATATCTAAACTCCTTCAGATCATACAATGTCTATAACGTTATAAGTATTATACCATATATGTTTAATATTAATGATTTTATTTGAAATGTTTATTATATAAATATTAAACAATTAATATTTCTTCAATATTGGAATGACAAGTAAGCACTAGCTCTAACACATAAGACTTGCTAAAATATAATCTCAAAGCATTAGAATATACAACTCACCCATTGAGTAAGCAAATTTTATATCTATACACGCCGGACTCCATGAGCATCGGACCATACCCAACAACACCTAAAGATCAGACTATAAAAGATTTCTGACATACATAGAATCAAAGCATGATGGATTACTCACAAGTCCACCATGACACTCAGGTCAAAAGACCATGAATATTACTCAACTCAAGAAAACCCTTCATTGACAGCTCTATAGAATGTCTATTAGAGGTCCTTGTAAGCCTACTTAATACTCAGTTTTCACTAAATGTCTGCATGCCTATACTGGCTTCTATTAAACCTACAGTTTGCTATGACTAACTGTCTGGATAATCCAGATATATACATAAACTGATCCAAAAGATATACCAATCAACCCATGTCGATAACCATAGATCAAGAATGATATGTTTGAGAACATACTGTATAATGATATTTCTTAGCACCATTTGCAACTCTTTACAACTATATTATTACTAATATATCTCCAGGTCTTTGTCCCTATTCATTGAAGGTTCTAACTCTTAGAATTGCTAAATCTTAGCGTTGACCTAAACTCTTTTAAATTAGATCTATAATATCTGAAAAGTAACAAGTTTTGTAGCACAAATAATATTAACAGTTTTATATGAGATGTTTATTGTATATATATTAAACAATTAATATTCATACAAAATTAAAATGACACGTAAGCACAAACTCCAATATTATTAATCCTCCGTCGTTATTTTAAGTGGGCTCAAGACTCGTGTTGATTTGTAGAAAGCTACTCTTACCCTAGGGGGGCTCAAGACTTGTCTATCTTTTATTCATGATATGGCGGGCTCGAGACTCGTGTTAATTTGTAGAAAGTTGTCATTGCCCTAGGTGGGCTCAAGACTTATTGTTCCTTTGTCCCTGCCCTGGGCAGGCTTGGGACTCATGTCGTTTCTTAAAACGTTATCCTTGCCTTGAGCAGGCTCAAGAATCTTATGCTAAAATAATTAAACCATCAACTGTGCTTAGACTTTACTAAAATTCATAATGGTATGCTTTACAATAAGAAAGATAACAAAAACATGTTATTTGTAAACAGATAAAAAGTCTTTTAAAAGTAGTACTTTTTTAGAAGTTTGGCATTCCATATTTTTCTCACCATCCTGTTATTTGTGTCTTAAAGTTTCTGCTTGGATTCTCTTGATGACCTTCTAAAGCCCTTCCCATCTGTTGGGTCTTAGTATTGGGAAGCATTTTCCTAAGCACCAGATCTCCGTTTAAGAACTCTTATGCCCAGACCTTCTTGTTATAATACTTAGCCACTTTTTGTTTATAAGCTGTAACTCTGAATCATGCCATCTCTTTCTTCTGTTTAGTCAAGTCCAAGCTCCCTCTAATCATTCCTTCATTTTTCTTTTCCTTAAAATAGAGTACTCGGTAGGTTAGAACACTAATCTCCATTGGAACCATAGCTTCACATCTGAAGGCTAAAGAAAATAAGGTTTACCTCCTTGTGGTCTTGCGCATGGTCTTAAGTGCCCAATAGATCTCGGGTAGCTCTTTAACCCACCCTACTTTTATTTTTGTCAACTTTTCTCGAGCAATTTCTTAATAATTTTGTTGGAAGACTCGATTTGCCTGTTTATCTTCAGATGAGCTAGAGAACTGAATCAGAGCATTACTCCAAACTGCTCACAAAAGTTCTTGAAACTACTTTTATCGAACTGCTTACCATGGTCAATAAAGATTGCCCTTCATACCCTAAACCTACAGATTAGGTTTCTCTATACAAGTTACGAGCCTTCTTCTTAGTTATGTTAGACAGTGCCTCAACTTTCACCTATTTTGTAAAATAATTTATAGTAATGATAACATACTTTGGTAGATCTCTTTTCTTAGGGTAAGGGTACATTCAGATCAAGCCCTAACATAGTATTCAGCTTCTCAAAAGGTTCTTGGATATTGTCAGCATATCTCTAGCAGGCATCACATTGCCTAACCAATCCCTGGTAACTTGGAGCATAATAGGCTAGTAGTATCCTATTCTAAAAACTTTATGATCTAGGTCATCCACCTTTAAGTGGTTTTCATATATGCCTTCATGAATTTCTCTAAGCACGTGATTTACCTCTTCGAGCCCTAAACACCTTGTATACCGGAAAGAGAACCCTCATCGATATAATACCCTTTTTATCAATGTAGACTAGGCAGCCATTTATCAAAGTTGTCACGCCTCCCACTTATCCTCTGAAAGTAATCCAATTGCTAGAATGTTCTTATTGGGTCAATCTAACTAGGTTAGGGGTCAATCTACATCACTTGTTCAATTTTCTTGAATGTTAGGTGCCTGGACAAGCTTAAAGGGCACCGATCTAGGTATTCGAACATCATCAATAGAGGCTAGCCATGCTAGGTGATTTTTTATTCTTGGGATTAAATGGACCTTTGTTTGTTGAATTTGTCAAGCCAACTATTGAACTTTTTTTAGATAAGTGGCCATGTTTTCTCCTCTTACTTCAAAGGTCCAAGTCACTTGGTTCACTCCTAACTAACAATCACTTTTTACTGTAATCCTCTTAGCTAGGAGAGCTCACGCAATTCTCAACCCAAGTAATAGAGTTCGTACTTTGCTTCATTGTTTGAAGCTAAGAATCTAAATCAAACAGCATAACAAATCTCGTCACCCTTTGGACTAATAAGTACCACTCTTACTCTGTATCCTTATGAGTTGGACGCCTCGTTAATATAAAGGGAAGAGATTATAGTTTTTATATTTTGCTCTGAAGTTCCTTCCATGAGGACTTTAGGCATTTCGTCTCTCGTGGTGCATTCGGCCACGAAGTTCGTGAGTGTCTGGCCCTTGATAACCGCCCTTGGCTTATATTGTATGTTAAATTTGTAAAGTGCCGATTGAAAATATAGGGTGCGTGCATGCGGTATGTATCCATCATTAAACATATATGCATCTTATACATAATATACATAGCAAAAGTCAAAAATCTAATTTCTTAAAAATATGAACACAATTAACTTTTGTCTCATTACAATAATGAACAAATTAAGGATTGAAAAATCACCTCGCAAGACTTTGGAACGGATTAAGATAGAGTTCTGCTCGAAATGAACCCATTGGCAATTCTAATAATCAACGGAAGTAGGTTTGATTAGCTAGAATGACAGCCTCAATTTTTTAGCAAAGTATTTAACTCTTAAATACTATTCTCAACTAAACTCTTTAACTTAAGAAATTGTTTCAAGGGCATGAATTTATTTTGGTTTCTTTGTTCAACACTTGAACAACAAAATATAATCCACTTAAGCTTAATGGTGGCCGGCCACTTAGAGAAGAAAATAAAGCTTTTTCTCAACAATTGAAATTAAGAGAACAATATTTGCTCTTACCTTTTCCCTTTTCATTGCCTTCCACCCTTGTAAGCCAATTCATCAACTCAATTTTTTCATACATAAAGCTAAAATGGTCGACTACTTAATTGCCCTTTCACAAACACTTTTTTGTTTTATTTTTCCACATATTAATAAGCCAAATTAACTTTTAATTTGACCTAACCTTAGTTAAAATTTAACCTTAGTTTTAATTAACCTAATTCAAGATAACTTTTAACTCTAGTTAGGTTAGTTTTACTTTTCCAATAAGTAAATAATTAAATATTTAATTAACCTAACTCAAGTTAACTTTTAACTATAGTTAGGTTGACATTTACTTTTCCAACAAGTAATTAATAAAATATTCTATTAACCTAACTTTAGTTAATAATTAACTTAGGTTAAGTTAAGTATTATTTAATTATTAAATACATATCTTGAACATTTAATACTTAATAATCAAATATGTGAAATTACCCTTAAGCCCTTACTTGGTTGCTAAGTTAACCCAAAGTAGGCCCCACTTAACAACATATTTGAGTAAACTTAACTAAATGCTCACTATGCACCACGTGTCATTATTTAATTAGAGTACAATAATTGTTAACTAATTAATATACTTAACTTTTAAGTATTGACATGCGTGCATCCCGAAGGTTCTTAAAACAATTGTTCAATTTTTTGTTAGATTCTATTGGATTGAACTATTCAATCTAGTATGTTGCCCCAATGCACAAAATATATACTTTATATTACTAGAATCTTTAGGTCCATGCCTAATTCATCAAATAGAACTATTCCATAAATCTGTGATCAATGCCCCATGCATACATTACGGATATTACAAATTAGCGCGTTATACCATACAAGTTAAGGTCATAGCGTATACGTATAGTCATGTCGTCAATTATATCTTGGATGTACGAGGACATAGATCAGCACCATCAAATCCCTATAAACTCATCCATAAACTTATTTCTAGATTTATGTCCCAATGAACAATATATGTAAACCATTTTTCTATATTGTTTAACTTTGTGAAAAATTCTTTCTCGGGTTTACTACTTATGGCCATGAGACTTTTTGAGATACAATCTCGAAGCATCGGATATATATAACTCTCCTATGTGAGCTGACACACACTGGACTCCATGAGCATCAAACCATACCCAATGACACACAGTGGTCAGACCATGAAAGATCTCTGACAATCATGAAATTTAAGTATGGTGGATCACTCACAAGCCCACCGTGGCACTCAAGTAAAAGGAGCACGAATATTACTCAACTCAAAAGGACCTCATTGACAGCTACATAGGATTTTTATTGGAGTTTGTTCAGCATCTAGTCCTAACTAAATACTTGCATACCTATACGAGCTCTAAGCTCATGGTCAGCTAAGAACAACCATCTGTATTTTATAGATATAAACATACACTGATCTATATAAAAGGGATTCATTGATAGACCCGCATCAATGAAAATGGATCAAGAACATAGTGTTTGAGAACACACTTGCATAATAACATTTCCTAGCAACTATTACAACTCCTAGCAACTATGTCATTATTCCTTGCAACTTGCATAATGATATTTTCTAGCATCTATTGCAACTTCTTCAAATTGTACAATTCTATAATGTTACAAATATTGTACCATTTATTATAAAATTAATGATTTTATTTGAAATGTTTATTGTATGAATATTAAAATATCAATATTCATAACATATTGAAATGGCACGTAAGCACCAGCTCCAACAACACTCATTTAGCTCGATCACCCATCTAACTATTCGGCCTAAGAGATCGGGCTTATGTACAATCTACCTTAAAGGTTTGTTAGTAAGCATGTCATGCCCCAGACCCAAAAGATTCGACACACGACATAACTTACATTCATTCAATAATGTGCACTCATGAATAATATTACATAAAATTTCAAACTTTAATTCAACATAGGAATCCTTAGTACACATACAATCTTAATGTTTCTAGTATATTCCTAAATTCTTGTTTACGGGTTGATCTTATGTTTAAAATATAAACATTTATTGATAATATTTAAACATTCATTTCAATTTTTCAGAATTATAACAATTGAATTATGACTGGGGCAATTAGTAAACCGGAGATACGCAAAGTTTTCTCAGAGATTAACACTCTACTATGTCACTAGTAGCAACTTTATTACCGGAAGCCCAGAATATATTAATTGCAAATTCTTACTTAAAATTAACCCATAACCACACTTGGTGAAACTTAAACCAAATACAACCACACTCAATAAAATAATACATAAGTATTTATTCAATAGGGACAAATCAAATATCTTAACCCGCGTGTCCCCAAATGAAACACTCAGCAACCTAGCAACTTAGGAAACCCAAGGAACAGCAGAAGCCTTACCAAATCGGCTAAGCACACATGTACCTTATTTACCTAAAATCACCATAAACTATAATGAGTATAAAACTTAGTAAGCATACTAATTTTTCATATATCAAATACAAATACATATATGTACACAATGCATGTGTATGATATGCTATGATAAATCAAAATTATAATCTTATCAAATCATATGTCAGGTAAGCGCTTACATATTTTTTCAAAACATATAATAGGAATACCATCACTCATCTACTACTTAGTAGGACTTCCATATCACACATCACATAATGAGCCAAATGTCACTCGTAGGTCACATACCGTATGAGAGGAATTGTACAAGTGAGGTTTTAAATTACATATATATAATGCTCATGCCCGAAGGTAAAAGTCAAACCCTCACCCTGATTATCGGTGAGTCCTCTCACATGCACCAATACGCTACCACACGAATGTGATGACTCACTCTTCCTTTAGATATCAATAGGATCCTCTCTACATACGAAACACATAACATATACCAATCCCGAAGGAAAGGCTATACATAAAGGCTCCATGAATCACATAAAATGCCTACTAAGTCAATAGTGAATCAAGCATCCTCAAAACACAAAATGTTTCTCATGGACATATTACACTTCAAAAGCTCTCTTTGTTAAACACATTTCATTTTGAAAGCTCACTTTCAAAAACATATATATGTTATGTATGTCTATGCTCACATTCATAAACACATGTTCACATTTCATATCAAAATATACTTTGACATAACATAAACATATTCCTAACCACATTTACAAAATCATACATAACAATTACTATGTTTATTGTAATTTCTGTAAAAACAAATCTAGTATACTTACCTCTTAGCACTTTCAGCTACAAGGCTTAAATCTTCTTAACCTATCAATGGAGATTAATCCTTTCATGAGCCTCAACAGTCATACAAAATACTTTAAATATCTTACAAAATTATACAAATTGCACTTATCACATCGAATTGGTTTAATTACTTAGTTTCTCAAAATCTGTCATTCTGACCACTTACACTTAACAAAATTTTCTTATACATCAAATAATGTTCAATTACTCCAAAATCCGAATATGTCATTCTTGACTCATATACCCTTTTTATGTATGAATATTATATCATAATTCCTACATAATTCATTCCATAAATACCATCAAATCCAAACTATTATCCTGACAAGATCAAGATATTTACTGAACAGTATTCAATCTCCCAATTTTATAAAATTATATTCTAACTAAAAAATTACAACACTGCCACAGAATTACTCTAGACATATATATCAATCCATGATAAATATTTCACATCAAAATCACTGCTAAAAGTATTTTAAAACTATTTTACTCTATAGCTTTAAAAATCTGTTAATCAAATACTTCAATCAGCTGACACTCTTTAGAAAATCATAACAATTTAACCACATTGATTTAAATTATAAATTTTGAGTATATCATATTAGACATATGCACTTATCATATTCCATAAATTTGTAATTTTTGAAGATCATTCAATATATTAAAAATTATTTGTCACTATATCATACTGTTAACACAAGAAATTTCCAGAATTTCAGGGTCATTTTGGTAAATTTACTACAAATTCACTTTCTGGAATTTTCAATCGATTCAGAGTCTCAAATGATTCTAAACATGTCTAATTTCATATATTCAAAATTCAAAACCAGAATCAAAGCACAACAATTTATCAAAGTTTCGGATCAAGAGACTATCAAGAAGAAATTTTGCAATTCATCATGATTTATCAAGCTATCTACATAAATCATCATTAATTCTCATAATATCTTACAAAATTCACATCAAATCCTCAATTGTACATACTTTTAGAAATCAAAACTTAAAGGAAATTAACACCAAAAAATTAAGAAAGGGTTATAATATACCTCTTAAAGCTTAAATTCCAACTTTCTTCTTCTTTTTCTTCTTCGTCTTCTCCTTCTCTCCTCTTTCTTTCTCTCTTTTCTCACTCTAAAACAAGTGCCTTGACCAAAATGAGTGAATTAAGGTTTAAAATGTATATTTTTATACTAAGAGGCTAATTTCTAGTATTTACGAATTAGCCCCCAAAACTTTCAAAGTATTACAATTTGGTCCCTAAAATAAATCTAAAGTCCTGTAAATAAACCTAATACTAATAGTAGGTCTTTAATCTATACAAACACTACTAATAACAATATATAAATCAAGTATCACTAAATACAAATAAAATATGTATATTTATATATATATATAAATATTTATTCTTACCAGTTATGGATAAGTGGTTACTACAAAGCATGACTACAGTATGAGCCTGAAACTTAGGTCGTAACTTCCTTCTCGACATAACTAGCATAAGGGCTAATTTTTTTACAGGCGGGTACTGGCTCTCGGGATTTACAAAATATTTGCTGGTGAAGTATATCAGTCTCTGTACTCCTGCCTCTTCTTTGACTAGCACTGAACTTACTGCTCAAGTTGAAACCTTCAGGTATATAATGAATTGATCCCTAACCGTCGAAACAGCAAGATGGATGGTTGAGCAAGGTAAGTCTTTACTTGCTAGAATGCTTTCTCACACTACGGGATCTACCTATTTTTCCTCTCCTTTTAATAGCTAAAAGAATTCAAAATATTTGTCGATCGCCTTAGAGATGAATCTTCTAAGGGCTGCTACTAAGCCCATCAATTTTTTAATTTCTTTTATGGTGCTTAGGGATTTCATTTCCAACATAGATCATATCTTGTTTGGGTTGGTCTCTATGCATATTTTGCTAACAATGAATCTGAGTTATTTACCTGTTTCTATCCAAAGTCACACTTCTCTGGATTTAGCTTCATATCATCTTCCCACACTTCCCCTCAAATCTTTCACATGGTCTTCTAGCTTCATAGATATTGCAATCATATCATCAATATAAACTTCCATGCTCATCATTATCAGAGGTTTAAACAATTTGTTAACCAACTTCTAATAAGTAGTTGTGGCATTTTTAAAATCGAACGATATTACTTTATAATTAAAAAATGTCCTGATCGATGACAAATGATATTTTCTCTTGGTCACCGAAGGGGGGTAAGGGGAATTCTAATCTGATTGTACCCTACAAAGGCGTCAATGAAACTTAAAAAGGCATGATTAGTTATTGAGTCTACTAGCTTATTGATATTTTAGAGGGAAAATTTGTCCTTAAGATAAGCTTTGTTCAAATTGATGAAGTCAACACACATCTTTCATTTCCTATTGGCCTTATTAACCATCACCATGTTGGTAAACCATTTAGGATAGTTGACTTCCCTTATAAAACCTATAACTAACAATTTTTCTACCTCTGTAGCCACCCATCGTTCATCTCCTAATTGAATATTCTCTTCTTCTATTTGACTGGCTTGAAAAAAGTGGTGACTACCAATGTGTGAGACACCAATGACGGATCTATACTGAGTATGTTTTTTTATGAGACCAAGAAAAAAATGTTCTAGTATTCTTTTACTAAAGCGATCAAACCATTTCTAATATTAGGTTCCAAGTGTGATCTGATGTTCACTACATTTTCAAATGTGTTTGGCTTTACCTGTATTGAGTTCAGCTCCTTTATCAATTTTAATGACTCGACTTTTTCTTTCCATGGATCTACGGTGGAAATGTAGTAAGTCTTTTCGGTAAAAATCGCATGACAACTCCTAGTCATCTATTGATCCCTGGACACTATGAAAATCCTTTCTCTTATTGGAAATTTAAGTTTTAAATAGTGAATAGATAGAGTTGTATTGGTACTTCTCATGAAAGGTCATCCAAGTAGAACCTTGTAGGGGAAAGGTTGGTCTACGGGCACAAAGCTCATAATTACAATCTTCACGTATGGCTTCTCTCTTAATGACACAAGCAAATTTATAATCCCTAGGGATAAAACACGACTATCTATAAATTCTTGCAGCGAGGATTGTGTTCTTTCCATCTTTAAATCCTTAATCCCCAGCTCATCCAATGACTCTTTAAAAATTATATCTATTAAGCTCTCTAAATCAACAAACATTTGGTTCACCTCAATGCCAGCTATCTATAACTTTATCACTAACGCAGGATCATATGGGTAGCTCAAGTCCTGATCATCCTCCTTGGTAAACATAATGAGGAACAACTTGTATCTGCAGCTTCTTGATGGCTAAGATGTTACGCATCACTAATGCCCCACTATAGAGTATCTTGAGTAATTTTTTCCTTATCGATTAGAATCTTTTGATAACATAGGTCGCCTTGAAATGATTATAGTTGTTTCTTACAGAGCAGAGTTTTGTTCATGGTGTTTATTAAATGCTCTTTGCATTAGCGATTATCTTAGAATTTATTCAAATAGCCATTTCTGATCAGCTGGTCCACCCGTTCCCTTAGGTTGTGATTTTCCCATTTTGATGGCCAACGTCCTAGTGGAAGTCATACCTCTTTTTGTAATCACACCAATTTAAAAATGCTTTTATGGTAAGGGGTTTGGTAAGTAGGCTTCGGTCTCTAATGGCTTCATAGATAACATCCAAGGGGTAACTAAAGGGATAAAACTCTTGAACTTTGCAACTTGAGGTGGGGCCTTTGCCTTTTTATTCCCCCTGTTCACTTCTTGGGGTCAATCTATCCTTGGATACTTGCCAGCTCATGAAAGTTTCTTCTCCCGTCTTCCCTCGTAGAATATCTTTTTAATAGACCTTATCCTTCTTATTTCTTAATGATGTATTTATCCCTGTTGTGTGATTTCTATATTAAGCGCAAGTGCACGCTATTGGAAATAAGTAATAGAATGATGAGTTGAGTATAAATCTCACGAGGAATTGTTATTATTCTTAACCAAGTACTAAAATTGTTTCTTCTCACCTTTATCCAGACAATTAATAAATTTGATTTGTTTATGTTAAAACTAAATAATAAATCCACAAATCAACCCTAATTATGCAAACGGTATTAGCGCAATCACTAAATGAAGAGTATTCAAGAATATTGTTATCCTTCAATATGATTTTATTATCCCATTATTATTCACTCAATTCAATTATTGGCCACAACATGTATTTCATCACAAGCCTCTTCTGGCAGTCAAGTGATTATACCTTAATTTACTAAATTCTTATATATCTATGATAATTCAAATAAATCAATGTTCATTATAAACAAGTTGTATTAACTATACATACCATATAGGTATATTCCTATATCAAAACTTGTAGATATTACTCAACAATCATGCATCAATTTGTTTATGTCTAAACAATAGGATGTCTTTTCCAAATTCATCATAATGTTTCATAATCATTCAATCATTATTCCTAACATATTTAAAACGTTAAGAACAAAATAAATTAAATAATAACTGAAGTCATAATAATGAGAATCAAATAATTCAATTAAGTCCACATATTGAGTTCAAAACTACAACCCTAGATAATAAAATTAAATCAACATAACAATAGTCTAAAGGCTAAATAACAATAATAAAACATGATACAACCAAATTCAAACTGAATTTATGAAGACAAGATGCCCTTCAATCAATCCATGGCCTTGGTTAATCCTCCAAACATTAGTTTAAAATGCTCTTAAATATGTAATCTCTGTCCAAAATAACTTGAAATATTATTTTTGCATAATAAAAAGATGGGTTTTGAGTTAGGAATGTGTTCGAATTGAGAGAAAATGGGTTAAGATTAGGTTAGAGGGCAAATTTCTCCTCTTTAAAGGTAAAACAAGGTATCAATAAAATTAGCCACAATGATTTTGAACGATGCTACAGTGCTCTAGCGTTGTTACAGTGATTTGACTGTTGCTACAGTCTTCTAACCATTGCTAGTTGTTGCCACAGTGCTTCAACAGTATTTTAACCATTGCACAGTGATATACCATAGATAACAGTGATCGTTGCTATAGTTATAAACAATGCATGCGACAGTATCCAAATCACTGTTCATAAATAATGTTCATAATTACTGTAGGGAGATACTATAGTAATTTATATTTTTTGCCTTTGATTTTCCTCTTAAATGCTTAATTGATTTCTTTTCCCATCTCTTTATGATTTAACCCTGTAAAATAATATTTAACAAATAAATAGCCCTTAAATTATGCAGAAACAAATAATTACTAAGATAAATTGGGTTGAATTATGAGTCCAAATTACACTCATCAAATACCCCTAAACTTAGAAAATTACTCGTCCTCGAGCAATTAGAGAGAATTACACAAAATAGAAAAAATAAACAAACAAATACATATACTCATGAAAAATAAAAAAAACGTGAAAGTAACAATTGGTCGAATTTATTTAATGATTACCTTATTGTCTTAAAAACTACATCACCATTCTCAATCCTTTTGGAATACATAAACATTATAAATAATTCACAAACACCACAATTAAGCACTTTCATTATTCCCCATAAGTGATCAACTGTGCATGTGTGAAACAAGCAAGTATTAATTGAATTGTACCTAGATTAGCCCAAGTACTCAAGATTGTACATAAAAGAGGTGTCTCAGCATATTTAAAGTACAAAACACTACCATAACCTTATTTTTCATACAAGTCTCTACTAATGTAGAAATACACATATTTAGGGATCTATTAGGTTTTTTACTAGCTTGTAATGTAGGGTTAGGGTCAAGGTAAGTTATTTTAGATATAAATTTGGTTTAATTTAACACTATCAACACTAAGTCCCCTTGGCTACCACTTGAACTTCCTACACTTGATTTAGTTTCCTCAAACTTATAATTTTGACCAAATTTCAACCACTGTTTTTTTCTTTTCTCTCTCTTTCTTTTTTTTTTTTGAAGACATCATTTCATTTTTCTTTTTTTTTTTACTAACTCTCCCAAACTTAAAGTGGTGCTTATTCACTAAATTTCATTGTTTTTTTTTTCTCTCCAACCATAACTTTACAACTCCATAATATTTTTCATTATGCTCAGTGTTTATGGTATTAAAGTTATTTTAGGTATTTAAATTCAAAATTTGTGCTTGTAATGTGATTATTCAATAAAATGGGTATTTAGGCCTAAATGAGTGACTACAAAGAAATACACAATAGAGGTAGGCTAAAAAGGCTCAAACGGTCTAAAAATGGCCTAATTTTATTTTCCTATTCATGTGTTTCTTAGGATTTTACCTCAATCTATATCAAACAAGTTCTAGAGTGTTTATATATATATCGAGACTGGAGTTTATTACTTAAGTATAAGTACCTCTAAGAAAAAATTCAACTAACACAAGCTTTATTCATGTGCTAAAAAATTGGTGATCACAAATAAGGTCAAAATCCGTCTAACTATTGGTGTATGAATTATTTAAAGCATTTATCATTTCTTAGGAAATTAAAAATAAGTTCTGCAATAAAGTTTCTTATCATAGACTAGCAATCATCAGCTCAATCCAACACAAAACACTCAACAAAAATAATAATTTTTTTAAAACAAAACAAAACAACTAAAAACAGCAACCATAACTAAATGTACATGACAAAAAGAAATAAATAAACATTGAATAGTATTTTATTTCCCCAAACTTAAATTTTGACACTGTCCTCAATAATGAGAAAATGAAAATGGGATTAGAAAACTCCCTTAGTGGATGATATTTTAGCATGGTGGTCTTCGAATTTTGAAGCCAATTATGTTGTTGGGCTGATGCTGTGTTGCTAAAGTATGCACCAACTTGCTACCAAGGCATTTAACTTGCTTTATTTTCTGGTTTCCTTGGCTACATCTTTTTGGTTATGCTTCAATTCTTTTTATTATTCTCTGTTAGGCACCGACTTGCTGTTTTACACACTGCAAGAAAGTATCAACATTAAAAATAAAGTATTAAAAATTAAAAATTACTTGGGTTGACTCTCAAGAAGCGCTTGAATTAATGTCATCGGCTTAACGTCCTCCTTATTAGCTCAAGGTGGACCATACTGTTGAGGATCTAATATACGTGGTTGTATGCATGTACAACAATGTTCATTGTATAAAATACGCATTTCATACATATTTTGGCGCAGTAGAATAATAAAATTTACAATAAACACATCCATGACCCATATTAATCAAATTAATATACAAAGTATAAAGTTGAGAAATCACCAAAACGTGTAACATTTTACACGTGTATTTTAGGAGTCCTTCTAGAGTCCTACTCGTAGGCAGCTTTAATCACCAACTTGGTGGACTTGGCGAGGTAGAACAATAGCTCCTCTAATCTAACACCGAGTTTAACATTTAAACCCTATGAATTGTTTTCTCTTGATCAACCCTTTGATCTAATAAAATAAATTCTTTATTATTGCAGCTTATAGCCAATAAAAGAGATATGGGAAGAAATTAATTCCAACTCTTGGAATAAATTTTTAAAATAAAATTTTCTCTCTTTTTCCTTTCGGCTGACCAATGACACGTCCAGAATATAGAAGTTATTCCCAAGTGCAGGATTGTCGAAGTAATAAATAACCCGATGAGAACGGGGTCGATCCACAGGGAAGTAGAATTAAAATTACAAATTATAAACACTTTAAAGATAATTAATGCAGTATAAGATGTTTGTAAATATTATTTTAATTAACCAATTCAAATAAAAAGCTAAGGTTATGGAGATTCACTCTTGGCATAAGAAATAAGAATATATTTAACTTTTTATTTTTTTATAACTCAATTGGAATCCTCTCACAAAGGAGGTTCCAACCGGAAAATATAACAATTAACGTTCATCATCATTTATATATTGATTAGTATTTATTTCTTTCAATTATTATACACCAAATCTTATAAATGGGTTCAAGTATTTATTATGCCAATCTTTATATTTGTCTACAATAAATCAAGACTCCCACTTTATAAGAAAGGTTATATAAACCAAATCTTGTAAATGGTTTCAAGAATTTATTGTGCTAAGTATTAAGTTTGTCAATAATAAATCAAGAATCACCACTTTAGAAGAAAGGGTATTAATTCTACAAACAAAATAAATACATCATATATAAATTTGCATAACTTAAAAATGAAGCATTAAATTCATGAATAAATATTAAACATATCTTATTACCTTGCCAAGAGCTTCACCCTTTCACCTTAGCTTAAACAAAATTATTTGGACATAATAAAACTAAATGAAAAGAAAAGAAATGGAAGAAGAAATAACATGACTTAATAGTAAACAAGAGAAATAATAGTACAAGGAAATGGATACAAAGGAAAAGTATTTTGAACTAAATTCTAACTTTCTAATTACATTCTTTAGGCATAAACAAGCCACCTATTTATAGAAAAACATGGATAAATCGAGACAAATTTGGAGGGAACCACTTGGTTGATGAAAGTCAAGAATGGTGGCAAAATAATTTGTATTCATTATCACTTGGGCACCCACTTGATTATCCAATTTGAAATTGATGTGATCCGAAATAGCTGTCACTCAAAACATAAAAGTTGTAGATAAGTCTCTTATCTTTCCAAATTGAGTGATCTCATACGTATTAGATACGTATTTATATAGTTATGGGCCAAATACTGATAACTGTTTAAACTGGGCCTGTACTGCAGATCAATTCTGTTCTAGGCCAATTTTCACCCTCTAAACACTCGAATTTCCAATGCTTTGTGAAATACAATATGTTAGCCCATTGATTCAGCTCTGCACAGGATTAAGAATCACCTCAATTGGATCTTTGGGTAGAAAGTTATGCCCATTTTACCGAACCTGCCACAAAACAGTTATAAGATAATTAATTACAATATTGTAAACATACTTAAGTTAAGAAAATTAAATACACTAGTAATACAAAACAATCATGTAAAACTCTTATTAAATGTGTAATTTCAAGTGTTCATCACACCCCCCAACTGGCTTATTGCTAGTCCCTAGTAATTCGAGCATAAATAAAATTTGAACACTACCTAAGTATTTCAAACAAAACGTCAGTTTTAAAATCATAATCGCTATAAAGGTTATTTCAATCATAACTTCCAAAAATATTTGTGTGTGTGTGTGAATTAAGCCAAAGCCTTCTTACCACAAACCACAACATATATAGCCTTAAAAATGTTCCAAGTAAAAGCCTCAACTCCATATCCTTACAGGTGAATAACTTGTTTAATGACTTAGGATTTCACTCATGGAGTTGGAAAACAGATAATCGCTCAAGAAAAAGTTACATTTAAGGACAGACAAACAAACTAACATTGATCCAAAGATAGGAAAATTAAATATTTAGAGTCAAACCATTATTGTCAAATGCCAGCTTCAAGACTTTAATTATTTAATGCGAATCTTACGAATATAGAATTCGGTGATAAGTTTGCTTCCTAATGACTTTAGTCTTCTAAAATTGAATGAAGACTTTATTGAACTGAATTGACTTCTTTTCTTTCTTTTTTTTTTTTCTTTCTTTTTTTTTTAAATTTTTTTTTTACTCTCTTTCTTTTTTTTTTTTTTGAAAGACATAAGGAATCATTACAACATAAGAGCAATTTATCACCATAATACTTTTCCAATTTTTTTTTTTTTTATCCTTCAGCTAAGCAATCAAATCATTCATCATCCCAAATAATGTCATTCCAAATAAAAATTAACCATTTCAAAGGATCAATGAAAGTTTGTAAGCTGTTATCTCAAACCTCTCCACTCACTCACAAAAGATATGTGAGTTTAGAAAATAATATGTATACTTAAACATGGAAATTCTCTTGGCTATATATATTGAATCATCCATCTTACCACAAGGCTTAGTATTGTTCTCAAGAAATAATTTCAGAAGTTATTCTTTAGTAACCTAAATAGAGAAAGTGATTTAAACTAAACAATTTTGAAATCATACATCGATAGTAAAGCAAATTTATTTACGCAAGAGTTACCAAAAACTTAAGCAACAAACAATTATACATAAAATGCATTAAAAATAAACCAATTAGAATGTGTTTCAAAAGTTTATAATGTACTCTTTACTCTGCCATTCTAGAACTAGAATGCGTCTCAAGAATACATAAATGAACATTTTACTCACGCCATTCATGATAATTTTTTTTTTTTTTTTACATAACAAAGTGATAACAACAACAAAATAAAATAATTAACACTAACATTATATATCAACTATCCTCCCCCCAACCAGATTGAGACATTATCCTCAATGTCAAAATATAGAAAGAGTAAAATATAGAAGATATCACCTGAAACATCTTTTATTGAAAATTAAACCTGCAACAAAATAAAACAAGCCACACAAAAAAAATAAAACAAGCCACACAAAAAAGCTTAAAAATATATAGAAATAGATAGGCTACAGACGAAGCGTCAAATCTATCCTGCGTTTCTTTTCACTGTTATCAGTATACCAATCTATCTGACTCATTTGTTGGATCAGATAGAGGTGTAAAAGCTTGTAGTTCATCGAGTAACTGATCAACAGTTGAAGCAGAAATGAGGATCTGTCGTGCTGCAGATGAGACGAATTGTTTTTCCACCGCATAGTCAAGAAAAGATAACAACCCATTATAAAAACCATCAACGTTTAACAAACCAATGGGTTTTTTATGGATTTGCAATTGTGCCCATGAGACAATTTGAAAATTTTCCTCCAATGTTCTGAAACCTCCAGGTAGAGCTATGAAGGCATCAGCATTACGAAGCATAAAAGAAATTCATTCATGCATTGATGATACCTGTAACTCATCCCCAATTATTTTTCCTACAATGTCTCCAACAGCTAGAGCTTTTGGTATGATACCCAAAACTCGACTGCCATTATTTTGTGCAGCGGTTGCCACACGTCCCATTAATCCAAGACTACCTCCCCCATATACTAAATGAATATTGCGCTCAGCTAACATCTTACCAAGGGTTTCTGCTGCTTCTATAAACTCACTAGTTTTTCCAGGGCTGGATCCACAAAAGACACAAATTTTTGTGAATTTACGAGTTGATGATCCTTCCATGATTACACTCACCCTCTCTCTTGAATGATTTTGAGTTTGTACAAAGATGCAGAAATAATGCAATGTATTTATAGAGCCAAAAGGTATTGCAAAGTTAAATCACATGGTTATTGGCTTGAAATACAAGATTCAATACCTTTTACCAATTTTCAATTTGTTAGCTGGAAAGTCACATGGGTTGTCGGCTTAAAATGCAAAATTTTCAAAAAGGATTATAGGTGGTTGATTATTGAAAAGACATTTGAGTTTGAAATGAAACATTTAAAAATAACAGCTATAGTAAATATATACAAGTAGTTGTGATTGTGGCTCACATCTTCCTCTGATTTTATGTCCAGTAACGGCTTAAACGCCCTTTATGAGTCGGGGATAGGCTTCCCATCCAATTTTCTTATAAATTGGCAAACAGGGTCTTTTAAAGTCAGATTCCCGAGACTGTACTGCTCATGTTCTTTTAGGAATATGTCCCATAATTCATGAATTGCAATATGCACATATCCACTAGGATGCGTCTCAAGAGTCGATAAGATATTATCTAAAGACTCCTTACTCAGGCCATCCTTAATGAACCTAATTTTATCTTCACGATTTACAGACACCATTCCTAAAGTGCGGCAACGTGTGTTGCAAGTCGTGCGTGCACACTTGTAACAAACATTTAATCGTTTTGCTCTTCGTTTTTTTGAAAAAGAGCTTTTACCTAAGCCAGGCATGTAGGAAATTAATGAGTCTGAAAATTCACCTGTCAATCTAACTTTGGCTTCAATTAATCAACGTAAATCAACAGGTATATTCATAATCATTAATAACCTTAATCTTTCACATCTTGCTTGGTAAATTTTCTTCAAGGAATTTTGAGGCAATGAGGGAAAACGCTTTTTCAAATTTTTTAGAATGTCATCCAATTTTTTTTTTTTTAAGAAAATGGGGAAGAAGAGAAGATATCAGTAATTATGGGAAACTGACAAAATCGATTTGAAATATCACGGAGTACCGTTATCCGCCGCTTAACCGGGGTGCAAAACAAAACTTTAACAAAACTACTAAATTAACCTGCAAGTAAAAAAAAAATGTTAGAAGAAGAATAAATATATATAAATATGTAAATATATAAAACAAAGATTAATTGGTCTCGTAACAAGGATCCGACAGGAACGTAAATTCTTCATGAAAAGCTTAGTTTTCTAGAAACGGCTTGAGTCTTTGCCCATTTACCTTAAACACATTCCCATTTCTAGGATTTTCAATGTCAATTGTTCCATAAGGGTACACATGTTTCACAATAAAAGGGCCACTCCATCTTGATCTTAATTTTCCAGGGAATATGTGAAGTCGAGAATTATAAAGCAAAACCTTCTGACCAGTGTCAAATGTTTTTCTCTGAATTTTTTTATCATGAAAGGCTTTAATTTTAGCTTTATGAATTTTTGAATTCTCATATGCATCATTTCTCAATTCTTCAAGTTCATTTATTTGTAATTTACGTATGTGTCCAGCAGAATCAAGATTTTCATTGAAAGTTTTAATAGCCCAGTAGGCTTTATGCTCAAGTTCCACAGGTAAGTGACAAGGTTTTCCATAAACTATCCTATAGGGAGACATACCCAATGAAGTTTTACAAGCAGTTCTATAAGCCCACAGTGCATCATTTAGACTTAAAGATCAATCTTTGCGATTTGGGTTTACAGTTTTTTCTAAAATTTGTTTTATCTCCCTATTTGCTAATTCAACTTGTCCACTTGTCTGAGGATGATAAGGGGTGGCAACTTTATGAGTAATACCATATTTTTTCACTAATATTTCAAATGCTCTATTACAAAAATGCTTACCCCCATCACTTATAATGGCTCGAGGGATTCCAAATCGACTTAAGATATTTTCTTTCAAAAATTTCATGACTGTTTTATGGTCATTATGTCGACATGGAATAGCCTCAATCCATTTTGAGACATAATCTACTGCAACTAAGATATACGTAAATCCAAATGATAACGGAAATGGTCCCATAAAATCTATCCCCCAACAATCAAAGATTTCAATAACAAGAATGGGGTTCAAAGGCATCATGTTTCGTTTTGAAATTGATCCCAACTTTTGACAATTTTCACAAGTTATACAAAATGCATGTGTATCTTTAAATAAAGTGGGCCAATAAAATCCACATTGCAAGATTTTTGCAGCTGTTTTCTTTGATGAGAAATGTCCCCCACATGCTTCAGAATGACAAAATTCAATAACTTTATTTACCTCATTGTCGGGTATGCATCTTCGAAATATTTGATCACGACAATATTTAAAGAGATAAGGATCATCCCAATAAAACTTTCTCACCTCCGTTAAAAATTTTCTTTTGTCTTGAGCATTCCATTGAGGTGGCATTTCTCCTGTTACAAGAAAATTAACAATATTAGCATACCAGGGCATTGTAACAGTAGAAAATAACAATTCATCGGGAAAAGAATCATTAATAGGTGTTATTTCTGTTGATGAATCTGGTGTGAGTCTTGATAAGTGATCTGCAACAACATTTTCAGCTCCCTTCTTATCCTTGATAGTGATAATAAATTCTTGAAGCAATAGAATCCATCGAATCAGTCTTGGTTTTGCATCTTGTTTTGACATTAAGTACCTTACAGCGGCATGGTCAGTAAATACAATAGTTGAAGAACCAATTAAGTAAGAACAAAATTTGTCTAATGCAAATATTACAGCAAGTAGTTCTTTTTCAGTTGTTGTGTAATTCATTTGTGCACTGTTTAAAGTTCTACTCGCGTAATAAATTACATAGGATTTACCTTCCTTTCTTTGTCCTAATACAGCACCAACAGCGTAGTCACTAGCATCACACATGAGCTCAAAAGGTAAAGACCAGTCAGGAGATTGTATGATAGGAGCAGATGTTAAGAGGCCAATTAATTTTTCAAATGAATTTTGACACTCTTGAGTCCACTTAAATGATACATCTTTTGCTAAGAGGTTACAAAGAGGTTTAGATATAGCACTAAAGTTTTTTATGAACCTCCTATAGAATCCAGCATGTCCTAAAAAGGATCGGACTTCTCTGACTGTTTTTGGTGGAGGCAAATGTGTAATGAGTTCGACTTTTGCCTTATCCACTTCAATTCCTTTAGAAGATACTATATGTCCCAAAACAATTCCAGAAGTAACCATGTAGTGACATTTTTCCCAGTTCAATACAAGACTCTTTTCTTCACATCTTTTTAAGACCTTTTCTAAGTTTTCAAGACAATTATCAAAAGAATTTCCAAACACAGTTAAATCATCCATGAAAACTTCTAAATAATGCTCAATCATGTCACTAAAAATGCTTAACATACATCTCTGAAATGTTGCTGGGGCATTACAAAGTCCAAAGGGCATTCTTCTAAAAGCAAAGGTTCCAAAATGACATGTGAATGTAGTCTTTTCTTGGTCTTCTAGTGCTATAGGAATTTGATAATAGCCAGAGTAACCATCTAGAAAGCAATAGCAGGGATATCCTACTACTCTTTCTATAATCTGATCAAGGAATGGTAAAGGAAAATGGTCTTTTCTAGTGGCCAAGTTCAATTTTCTATAATCTATGCACATCCTCCAACTAGATGAGACTCGAGTTGGTATTAACTCACCTTTTTCATTTTCAATGACTGTGATTCCAGATTTTTTTGGTACTACCTGAGTAGGACTTACCCACTTACTATCTGAGATCGGATAGATGATTCCTACTTCAAGTAATTTGAGAACTTCAGCTCTCACTACCTCTTTCATATGTGGATTTAATCTCCTTTGAGGTTGTTGGGAAGTTTTGGCATTATCCTCTAGGTGTATTCTATGTGTGCAAATCAAATGATTAATACCATTTATGTCTTTTAAAGTCCACCCAATTGCATTTTTATGCATTTTCAATAATTCAATCAACTTATCTTCTTGTTCACTTGTGAGTGTAGAAGCGATTACCACCGGGTAAGTTTGTTTCTCTCTAAGAAATGCATATTTTAGTCCTTCAGGCAGAGGTTTTAACTCCAACTTTGAAATTTCGTTCTTTTTATCCTCATTTTCTTCCAATTCTTCAAACTTTAGTTTCCATCTTTTATTTTCAATCACCTGTGCACAGTCAAGTAAAGAACATATGTCAGAGATTTCAGGATCTAATTGTATATTTGACTCAAATGAATTTATTAAACACATTTCTAAGGGATCGGTAGAACTCCCTTTTTGAATATGATCCTCCACAATCGTTTCAATCATATCACCTTCTTCACTTTCATCCTCCTCTTCATATGGTTGCTTACACATATTAAAAACATTGAGTTTAAGTGTCATGTTTCCAAATGAAAGCTTCATTACTCCATTCTTGTAATTAATCAAAGCGTTAGAAGTTGTTAAAAATGGACGACCTAAAATAACAGGTATCGGATTACATCCTTTGACAGGTTCTGTGTCCAAGACGATAAAATCCACAGGATATATGAATTTATCAACTTGAACTAAGACATCCTCCACTGTCCCTCTTGGTACTTTTATTGATCTATCAGCAAGTAAAAGAGTTACAGATGTTGATTTTAACTCCCCGAGATTGAGCTGCTGATAAACTGAATACGGCAATAAATTCACACTAGCACCAAGATCAAGTAAGGCTTGTTCAATTTTATGACTTCCAATAATACATGAAATTGTAGGACAACCAGGGTCTTTATATTTCAAAGAATTATTGTTCTGAAGAATGGCACTTACTTGTTCAGCTAAAAATGCTTTCTTTTTCACATTCAGTTTTCTTTTTACTGTGCATAAGTCTTTCAAAAATTTTGCATAAGATGGAACCTGTTTAATAGCATCCAGTAAAGGAATATTAACTTTTACCTGTTTGAAGATTTCAAAAATTTCAGGATTGTGATTCATCTTCTTAGTATTACGTAATGCATGAGGAAATGGGGGTGGAGGTGAAGGTTTGGTGTTTTCTTCATTAAGTGTAGGTTCAACACTTTCCTTGCCCTTAGAGATTGATTCATCGCTCTCATGAGGTTCAGGAATTTCTTTTTCAACAATTTTACCACTCCGAAGAGTGATAACTGCTTTAACTTGATCCATGTGTTGGCTTCCTGAACTACATGCATTTGAGTTATGTTGTCCTTTGGGGTTTGGCTGTGGTTGAGAAGGAAATTTTCCTTTCTCATAAATGTTCAGTGCAAATGCAAATTTAGCAAGAGTATCTTTCAAATCAGCAAATGTTTGAGCATTTTTAGAATTAACAGACTCTTGTTTTTCAATGAATGTATGCAAGGTTTCTTCAAGATTTTTCCTAGGAGGTGGGACATATGGTGCATAACCTTGATGATTTTGAAAGTTTTGGTATGGTTGGAAAGGTGGTTGCGAAGCCTGTGCTTGAGTGTCATTCCTCCAACTAAAATTTGGGTGATTTCGCCATCCAGGATTATAGTTTTGTGAATATGGGTTATTGTTTGACCGTTTGAACGTGTTTAAAACATTGGCTTGTTCATGGAGACATTCCCTAAATGCAGGCAAAGTTGGGCAATCATTGGTAGGGTGATCATGGGTTTCCCAAATGTGACACACAATTTCTTGAACAGATTTTATTTGACCACTCTTTTTCATTTCTAAGGTTTCGACTTTTCTAGCAAGGGATGCTAATTTGGCTTGAAGGTCATGGTCTTCCTTAAGATGATAAATACCCCCACTAGATGTAGTGGTTTGATTTTTGCTAGGTGCCTCACAGGTACCAGCAGTGTCCCAATTTTGAGCATTTTCTGCTAGTAAGTCAAGATAGTTCATTGCCTCTTCTGGGTCTTTTTCCTCAAATGTTCCATTACACATCATTTCTACCATTTGCCTAACTTGGGGTGTTAAGCCCTCATAGAAATTTGAGACTACTCTCCATGTTTCAAAACCATGATGGGGACAGGTATTAAGTAATTCTTTATACCTTTCCCAACATTGGTAAAGGGTCTCTCCTGGTTTTTGGGCAAAAGTGGTGATTTGTCTTTTGAAAGAATTTGTTCTATGGGAGGGAAAAAACTTTTTCAGGAATTGTTGTTGCATCTCGTCCCATAAAGAAATGGATCCTGGCCTAAGGTTTTGTAGCCATGTTTTAGCTTTATCTTTTAAAGAAAAAGGGAAAAGCTTAAGTCGAATTGTGTTCATGCTACAATTTTGATCATTATACGTGTTACACACTTCTTCAAATTCTCTTAGATGTAGATAAGGGTTCTCTGCATCTAAGCCATGAAAAGTGGGTAAAAGTTGGATAATGCCTGGCTTAAAATTAAAATGCGTTGCATCCGGTGGAAAAATTAAGCAAGATGGTGCACCGGTTTGTGTAGGATTCATATAGTCTCTAAGTGTCCTAGGTCGGTTATGGTCATTATGTTGGGACTGATTGTCCCCTGGGTCTATGAGTCCCTCAATTTGATTTTCGCTCATGGTGTTACTTGGTGAAGAATGAGAAGATGAAGGAGAATCTAACAAATTATCAAAAGAAGTTTTGAAATTACCTTTTACTAAACGATGAGAATTAGGATCTCGAAACCAACCGCTCATAAAAAGAAACAAAACAAAATACAATAACAATAATACAAATAAAATATTAAACACAGGTAAATAAAATAAAATATTACACACAAGTAAATAAAATATGTAAAACTAAAAGCAAAATAAAGATAAATAATTAGAAGTTAGATTAGTGATGTTAGATTATATAATAAAAAGTTAATAAATAAATAGTAGGAGGCTTAGCCTTCCATTAAAATAAAAGGCAAAAATAAAAGGCGAATAATAAATAAAGTAAAGTACGTTAGGAGGCTCGGCCTTCCATGAAAATTAAAAAAAAGTAAAATAAAAAGTAAAAAATAATAAATAAACGAAATAAAGAGTAGGAGGCTCAGCCTTCCGCGAAAATAAAAACAGAATAATAATAAAGTACGTTAGGAGGCTCGGCCTTCCATGAAAATAAAATAAACAAACAAACAACAACAAAACAAAATATTAACGTTACCTCCCCGGCAACGGCGCCAAAAACTTGACACGTCCAGAATATAGAAGTTATTCCCAAGTGCAGGATTGTCGAAGTAATAAATAACCCGATGAGAACGGGGTCGATCTACAGGGAAGTAGAATTAAAATTACAAATTATAAACACTTTAAAGATAATTAATGCAGTATAAGATGTTTGTAAATATTATTTCAATTAACCAATTCAAATAAAAAGCTAAGGTTATGGAGATTCACTCTTGGCATAAGAAATAAGAATATATTTAACTTTTTATTTTTTTATAACTCAATTGGAATCCTCTCACAAAGGAGGTTCCAACCGGAAAATATAACAATTAACGTTCATCATCATTTATATATTGATTAGTATTTATTTCTTTCAATTATTATACACCAAATCTTATAAATGGGTTCAAGTATTTATTATGCCAATCTTTATATTTGTCTACAATAAATCAAGACTCCCACTTTATAAGAAAGGTTATATAAACCAAATCTTGTAAATGGTTTCAAGAATTTATTGTGCCAAGTATTAAGTTTGTCAATAATAAATCAAGATCACCACTTTAGAAGAAAGGGTATTAATTCTACAAACAAAATAAATACATCATATATAAATTTGCATAACTTAAAAATGAAGCATTAAATTCATGAATAAATATTAAACATATCTTATTACCTTGCCAAGAGCTTCACCCTTTCACCTTAGCTTAAACAAAATTATTTGGACATAATAAAACTAAATGAAAAGAAAAGAAATGGAAGAATAAATAACATGACTTAATAGTAAACAAGAGAAATAATAGTACAAGGAAATGGATACAAAGGAAAAGTATTTTGAACTAAATTCTAACTTTCTAATTACATTCTTTAGGCATAAACAAGCCACCTATTTATAGAAAAACATGGATAAATCGAGACAAATTTGGAGGAAACCACTTGGTTGATGAAAGTCAAGAATGGTGGCAAAATAATTTGTATTCATTATCACTTGGGCACCCACTTGATTATCCAATTTGAAATTGATGTGATCCGAATTAGCTGTCACTCAAAACATAAAAGTTGTAGATAAGTCTCTTATCTTTCCAAATTGAGTGATCTCATACGTATTAGATACGTATTTCTATAGTTATGGGCCAAATACTGATAACTGTTTAAACTGGGCCTGTACTGCAGATCAATTCTGTTCTAGGCTATATTTCACCCTCTAAACACTCGAATTTCCAATGCTTTGTGAAATACAATATGTTATCCCATTGAGTCAGCTCTGCACAGGATTAAGAATAACCTCAATTGGATCTTTGGGTAGAAAGTTATGCTTATTTTACCGAACCTGCCACAAAACAGTTATAAGATAATTAATTACAATATTATAAACATACTTAAGTTAAGAAAATTAAATACACTAGTAATACAAAACAATCATGTAAAACTCTTATTAAATGTGTAATTTCAAGTGTTCATCAACCAACTTCTTAAGTCTTCATGTCTTTTTTTTAAGAAACAACAATAAAAATGAAGCAACTCATGCCTATCTCGTTTCCAACACATATATATATCTTATGTATATTAAAATAATAATATTATATAATAAAGAAATCAAAACTTGGCCACTAAGTGAAATTAAATAATAAAATAATATTATATATAAATTCATGACAATTATTAGGCATTAATAAATATAATATTATTAAATAATATAATATTATAAAATAATATATTTTAATGAGATATTATAATCATTTAATAATTAAATAATTATTGTGTGAAATTATCACTTTGCCACTCATGAATAGTTACCAAGTATACCTCTTAGCTGGTCCCGCTAAATTCCACACTTGGACAAACTCAACTAAAGGTCCACAATGCACCACGTGTTATTATACAATTAGTGAACAACAATTATTGACTAATTATTATATTTAATGCTTAAATACAGATACGCACGCATTACAGTGGTAGTGCTGGATATTAATAGATTAAACAACTAAATTCAATATTCTGCCTCAGTGCAAACCGAGTACACTCCATATCGCGAGACTCCCTAGGTCCACGCCTGATTTGTCAAATAGAACTATTCTATGAGTCCATGAATAATCCCCTACGCATACATCGTGGAAATTACAAATCAGTGCGTTGAACCATACAAGTTGATGTCACAATGCATACGTATAATCACTCCATCATGTATATCCTGGATATGTGGGGACATAGATCAATACCGTCAAATCCCCATATATTTATCCATGAACCTATCTCAAGACTGGTATCTCTCTGAACAATATAAGCAAACTCTTTACCATATTGTTTAACCCTATAGAAACTCTTTTCTCGGATTTACTGCTTATAGCTATAAAACTTTCCTGAGATACTATCTCAAAGCATGGATATATAACTTTCTATGTGAGCTGACGGATAGTTGAACCTTATTGGCTGATGTCGATTTGCTTCTTCGTGTTGTTCTTGCCAAGCCTCTACTTTTTCTTTCTATTGTGTAGTTTAATCTTCGCATGAGTTTTTAGTTGCATGGTTTCCATCACTTTTAATTTATGAAGTGGTGGAGCTTCCTCATGAATTACCATGTCAACTTTGAAACAGTAGCCGAAGTTCTTGGAACATTTCACCTGTCGAAAATGCGGTTTCTACACTCTTTTCCCTTTTTCTGCACTTTGTTTGCTCTTTACTTTTGATGGATCAGCTGCACTTTTTTGCTACTCTTCCTACTACAGTGTAAGTTTTACTGCACTTTTCTGCAATTCCTCATCATTTTTGTACGTGACAACTTTACCTTGCTCTCTATTACCTTTTAGATTAACTTCTATATTGCTTGGTAAAGCTCTATGTGGACTGCTAGTCATTGTTGAGGCTAACAGTTCAACTTAAGTCTCCAAGGTTTGTAAAGAGGCTGCTTGGTTTTGGATGAGATCATCTTGACTATGTAGGACATGTTAATATGTTTCATGTATTGCATAGGCATATCCTCTATGACTGATTTCTCTTCTTGCCACTGCTAAGGTTGTACTGGAATGTCAGAAGGATCCATCCACCATGGATTGTAGTAATTTGAATTGAGGATGTGTTGCTGCTCTTGATATTATCCTATGCAAGGTGTAGGCTCATCATATTGTTAATTTGAATGGCTGCCACCACAGAAGTCACAAGTGATCTATTGACTTCTCATTATATTCATCCTTATGGTATCATCTGTCTTCAACTATAAGTTATCTTGTGCAACTACCAAAGTCAGCGTATTCACATTATAAATTCCAGAAATCCTTTTTAGAAAAGAAGGATTCACTATTTCTTCTGACCATTGGCAATTGTTGAAAGTCATCACCTCTAATAGATCATAAGCATCATCAACATATTTATTCATGAAAGCTCTCATTGCTACAATATCAATTATAATCCTCAAGTGTCCTACTACTCTATTGTAGAAGATTTGTATTAAGCACCATTTAGGAATTCCATGGTGTGGGCACTTCCTCTGCATTTCTTTAAAAACCTCTCAAGCTTCATATAGAGATTCTGAATCATACTGCTTAAAGGACATGATATCATTTCTCATCTGTACTATCTTGGTTGGTGGAAAACATTTTACTAAAAAGCTTTTGGCTAAATCATCCCAAGTAGTAATAGACCCCAATGGTAACAACCTCAACTAGCTCTTTGCTTTATCCCGAAGTGAAAAAGAAAATAGTCTAAGCCGTATTGCATTATTTGAGACTCCATTGTATTTACACAAATCATAAATTTTTAGAAAATTGTTAATGTGCCCAATCGGATCCTCGTTTGGCAGTCCACTGAATTGCACTAAGGCTTTCCATAATTGAATTAACTCCTGTTGGATTTCAAAGTAGTCAACATCTATGGTAGGTTTCGAATGCTAGACTATATGTATTCTAATTGTGAAATTGCAAAATCACGGAGTAATCTTTGTGCGCCAGCTTGGTTGTGCTTAACCATCACGTAAGAATTAAGCATACTAAAAAATAAAAACAAGAACAAATAAATAGTAACTGTACAAAAATAAAAGAAAATTAATTGTACAAAAATATATACAAATTAAAAATTAAGAGAAGTAAAAAGCAAAATAATGCAGCACAAAAACAAATCCAAGCAATTAACAATAACGTAAAAATAATAGTTAAATAAACAACAATTCAATATAAACGAGACTAAAAAAAGTAAATAAAAATACAACAATAAAATATAATAAATAATAAAATAAACAACAATTCAATATAAATAGAAATGAACAAAAGAAAATAAAAATGCAACAATAAAATAGATTAAACAAAATAAAATGAAATAAATAAAATTAAATTAAATAGAAATTAAATCAAAAAATAATTAAAGCAAACTAAATAAAATAAAATAAAAACAAAAAGTAAAATCAGAACTAAAAGCAAGATAGATTAGTATTAGTATTAGCAAGAATAAATTTAATTCTCTGGTAACGTCACCAAAAACCTGTTGAGTGGTTTTTATATTAAGTGCAAGTACACACATCGAGAACAAGTAATAAAGTGATGAGTTGAGTGTCGATCCCACAAAAAATTATTATTATTCTTAACCAAGTACTTAAATTATTTCTTTCCACCTTTATCCACACAACTGATAAATTTGATTGGTTTATGTTAAAACTAAATACTAAATCTACAAATCAACCTTAATTATGCAAACGGTGTAAGTGCAATTACTAAATGAAGAGTATTCAGGAATATTGTTATCCCTCGATATGATTTTATTATCCCATTATTCACTCAATTCAATTATTGGCCACAACACGCATTTCATCACAAGCCTCTTCCAACAGTTAAGTGATTATACCTTAATTTACCAAATTCTTATATTACTAGGGTAATTCGAATAAATCAAGGTTCACTACAAACAAGTTGTATTAACCATACATGTCATATAGTTATATTCTCATCCTATATCGAAATTTGTAGATATTACTCCACAATCATGCATCAATTTGCTTAGGTCTATATAATAGGATTCCGTTTTCAAGTTTATCCTAATGTTTCATAATCATTCAATCATTATTCCTAACATATTGAAAATGTAAAACAAAAATAACAAAAAATTGAATAAGAACTGAATTCATAATAATGAGAATCAAATAATTCAATTAAGTTCACGTAT
The DNA here is from genome assembly GCA_946807835.1 of Ailanthus altissimus. Taxonomy (NCBI): domain Eukaryota; kingdom Viridiplantae; phylum Streptophyta; class Magnoliopsida; order Sapindales; family Simaroubaceae; genus Ailanthus; species Ailanthus altissimus. The sequence goes on from OX327695.1 coordinate 21,418,411, forward strand.
TGAGTTCAAAACTACAACCCTAGATAATAAAATTAAATCAACATAACAGGAGTTTGAAGGCTAAATAACAATAATAAAACATGATACACCCAAACCTAAATCGAATTTATGAAGACAAGATGCCCTCCAATCAATTATGGCCTTGGTTGAATCCTCCAAAGATTAGCTTGAAATGTTCTTGAATGTGTAATCCCTCTCTAAAATAACTTGAAATGCTGTTTGTTCACAATAAAATGATGATTTTTGAGTTAGGAATGTGTTAGAATTGAGAGAAAATGGGTTAGGATTAGGTTAGGGCGAAATTCTCCTCTTTGGAGGCGAAACAAGGTATTTATAGAATCGGCTACAATGATTTTAAACGGTGCTACAGTGATTGATCGTTGCTATAGTCCTCTGACCGTGCTAGCCATTGCTATAGTACTTCAACAGTATTTTAACCGTTAGGGAACAGTGATCATTGCTACAGTCATAAACAGTGCATGCAACAGTATCCAAATCACTGTTCACAGATAATGTTCACAATTATTGTATCGATGTACTATAGCAATTTATATTTTTTGCCTCTGATTTTTCTCCCTAAATACTTAATTGATTTCCTTTCCTATCTCTTTACGATTTAACCTTGTAAAATAATATTTAACACATAAATAGCCTTTAAATTACTCAAAAATAAATAATTACTAAGATAAATAGTGTCAAATTTGTTATGGTATCGATTTATCCCAGTTCACAACCTATAACTTTTGGGTATATGCGTGTGGTATATATGTCCATTTTAAATTTTATATATATATATATATATATATGCATCAAATACAATATATATACACCATTTATGCATCTCATATATAAATATTCGCAACGAAAGCTAAAATCTAATTTCTTAAAAATGTACACGATAAATGTTATTCAATTATATTAATGAATAAAATTAACTATATTAATCATATTAATACATAATTAAGAGATATCACCTGTCAAGCCTTTAAAACGAATTTATTCTGGAGTACCGCTCGAAGTAGACCCGTTGGTAGTTCTAGGACCTAACATTGTGGGTTTGGGTCACTAGAACAGCAACCTTTATGTTTTTAGCACCGATTTAACACTTAAACTATGAGATTAACTCTGAATCACTTAGCCTAACACTTAGACTATATTTATTTTGTTCTTGATGTATTCAACACTTAAATTCATCAAAACATAAATAACTCAAATGCAATAACGGTGACCATTTGTTTAAGAGAAAAAGATAAATAACAAATCAACTTTTGCTATCAATTTTTTCTTGTTTTTAACACTTAAAACAAAAACAATTTTTCTCACCATCAAAATTGATCCGTCACCTTATTGGCTTCAAAAGAAAATAAAAATTATTTTCATTTTCTTTCTTTCTCCATTGCATAGAGCTACACTTGAGCTATTATGATTTTTATTTATTTTAAGAGAAAAATGAATTCAAAAGCCCTTACCTCATGGCTAGCCACCTTGTTCCATTAAATATTCATAATATGAATATATATATATTTATAATAATAAGAAATATATTTTCCTTTGACAAAAAATTTATTATTTAAAAGCTTTTAGCTTATCAAATAAGCCAATCAAGTGTCCGAACAAAAGGGGATGGCCGGCCATCACTTGTCTTTGACAAGCAATCATTAAAGTCCTCAAGGTTTCATTTAATTTCCCTTTTAAGCAATATTTACTTTAACTTAATTAGTTGCTCAATAAAATTTTATTTTTATTTAGCAATTAAATCCTTAATAAAATATTTACTTTATTAATTTAACCATAAGCTAACAAATAACTCTAGTCAAATTAACTAATCACTTAACTCTTAAGTGATAACAAATATTTAGATTATTTAAAACTAAAAAAATCAATTTAAGAAAATAACCCTTAAGCCTTTAATTAACCCAATGTGGGTCCTACTATACCCAATACTTGAGTCAATTTAACCGAATGCTCACCATGCGTTACGTGTCACCATTTAATTAGTCAACAATAATTATTAACTAATTACTATACTTAACACTTAAATACTAACACACGCACATCCCGAGGGTTTCTAAAACAAATATTTAGTTTTGCTAGAAATTACTAAACTGAACAATTCAATCCAATATGTTTCCCTAGTGCACAACGAGTAAACTTTATATTATGGAACTCTCTAGGTCCACGCCTGATTTATCAAATAGAACTATTCCATAAGTCTATGATCGATGCCCCATGCACGCGTAACAAATATTACAAATCAGCACGTTAGACCATACAAGTTGAGGTTATAGCGCATACGTATAATCATTTTGTTATTTATATCCTAGATGTGCGAGGATATAAATTTACACCATCAAATTTCCATATGCTCATCCATAAAAATATCTTCAAATTTATATTTTCAAGAATTATGTACGCAAACACATTTGCTATATTGTTCAACCCTTTGAGAAACACCTTTCCTGGGTTAATACTTATGGCTACGATATTTTTTAAAATACAATCTCGGAGCATCTGGACATACTACTCCCCTATGAGAGCTGACGGATCCTATATCTGTATACATCAGACTCCATAAACATCAGACTAGACCCAGCGGTCACACCATGAAAGGTCTGTGATATACGTGAAACCAAAGTATGGTGGATCACTTACAAGCCCATCGTGGCATTCAAGTCAAAGGACCACATATACTACTCAACTCAAGAGGACTTACTATTAACGGCTTTCATAGGATGTCTATTGGCATCCTTGTGAGTCTGTTCAGTATTCAGTCTCAACTGAATACCCGTATGTATATACAAGCTTTTGGTAAGCCCATGGTCGGCTAAGAACAACCATCTATACTATATAGATATAGCATACACTGATCTATATAAAAGGAGATCCACCGACAAACCTGCATCGATGAAAGTAGATCAGAAACATTATGTTTGAGAATATACTTACATAATGACATCTCCTAGCACTTATTGCAACTCCTTGCAACCATATCATTACTAATATACTCTCAGGTCTTTATCCCATTACAGACAAGGATCTAACCTTTTAGATCTAACTGACTCCTATAACCTACTAACTCTTAGCAGTTCTAACTGTTAATATTTATAAATCTCAGCTCTGCTAATTCTTAGCACAGGTCTAAACTGTTTTAGATCAGATCTGAACTCTTTTAAATCATACAATATATGTAACGTAATAAGCATTGTACCATGTATTTATATTGTGTTAACGATTATACGAAATATTTACTGTATAAATATTAAATAATTTAATATTCATATAATATTGGAATGATATGTAAGCATTAACTCTAACAGAATTATGGGTCCAAATTACACTCATCAATCCCCAAGCGGTATCTGCTATAGTCACTCTTTTAACTTCCTCATCTTCCTCAAAAGAGATGTACTTAAGTTTTTGATCATAAGCAGGTGTGTAATTCTAAATCGAACCTTTAGAGAGATAGTACCAAAACTAGTTTAACTTCAATATGAATTTTAAAGCTTTCAGGAATACGGGAAAGTCAAAGGCCCCGAGCTAAATTACCTCATTGTGAAACCTTTTCATCTACTCCCTCAAGCTTTTAGTTTATCCTTGCTTAACTTTTCACAACTATCATAGGTCTTTGGCTACTTCAAAAAATTCCCTAAAGTGTTGTGCAAACTTATCTATAAGCTCGTTATAATAAGAGTTAATTTTTTTACTTTAAACCCCAATATCAAAGAATTACAGGTTCTTTTAAGTTCATGTAGAACAACCTATACATCTACTCTTATTTTAGCTCATCTATTATTTGATCCATGTAATGGTTGGGATCTGCAATTCCTTAGTAAGTGGAGAGGCTGCGTAGCCTAAATCTATTAATAGTTCCATATTTCTAAGCTCATCCACTATGGGTGATCTCCTCTCTCTCTCTATTCTCCTGGGGGAGGAAGGTCTCTTTTTTATAGCTCCATGAGCAAGTTGTGTAACCTTTCTTTTAACGCTTTTCTTCTAAGGGCGTCTCCTCTTATGTTTTCCTCAATGCTCTCCCTTCATAATCCTCTATTCCCACCTACACAAGTTTTCTCCCATTTTGTTTATGTTGCTCAGCCATGCAACTCAAATCCCCCACTTAAGATTGGGTATGCTCCCTTCTAACGTGGCTAAATTTTGACCAATTTATTGACTGATCTTCGGGTGGTGTCTGTTGTACTTCTTTTGCTTTTTCTCTCTAGGAGGCTTTGGGCAATAGCACGTCATGTACATTTGGTCCCCTCGAGTTTGAGGGACCATTCTCCTAATCAACTCCTTAAGGCTCGCCTACCCCTAATCCTTGATGTTCCTTCAATATTTCAATCAGCTAATTTTTCATCTCTCCTCATTCCTCTCTCATCATTTGTTGCTCTTTTCCCACTTCTCCTGGCAAAGCTCCTTTCTGTACCATCAAATTTTCAAAGAGTTTATTGATCTGACCCAGTTACTTAACTCTAAGTGTTCAATTAATTATATATTTAAATTATGATCAATGATACTATGCAATATGTCCATCATTATGATCGTGACTACTTTCAAGGCTTTCTTTCCCATTCTCCACAAATAGCGCCAAAAATTATTGATATTAACAACTAGTCTCTTAAGCCAACAAACTTTAAATTTATTTGTTAAGGAAACACAACTGAGCTTTGCTACCGAATAGCACTGGGATGGACTTTGTTGGGTTGCTCTTGGCACTTCTGAAATAGAAAATAGGCAAAGTTAGGTCCGTCGATGGTCATCCCAGCAAGGATTCTCTTGTGATTAAGTCAACAAATGTAGATGTGGTTGAAAAGCGAAAGAGCTCAAGAGTATTTTTGTGGGAAAATCATTACTTTTGGATGTTGTGACTTTACCTTTTGTAGTTGGTTCTTACCATTTCATGCTAAGAAATCTTAGCTTCATTTTTGTCGTAATTTGCAACAGGCTTGGGGTTAATAGGATTGATTCTCTTCTCGAGATTTTTGAATTTCTCTTGTTATATAATGATTGATAAGGATTCCTTAAATCATGAGATTTGGTGTTAATGTAAGCTTTTAAGCTTTTCAAGGTCTAGCGTGTTTGAGAAGGTATAAGTGACGCCTTCAAAATTTCTATCTTAATACTGAGCAGGTTCTCAAAGTGCATGTCGATGTATTTTGAGCCTTGGTCCATCTAAACTAGGTTTTGATCTTAAGTAAAGTATTTGGGGAAACAATTATAAATAAAATCTAATAACATAGTTAAATATCTGTATCATTAAATTAAATTACATAACATATAAACCCAATCTAATTTGTCACAAAACCTCTAGGCCAAAGTTATATATTTCAAAGTGCATGTCATGTACTTTGAGCTTTGATCTATCTAAATTAGATTTTAATCTTGGGTAGAGTATTTAAAAAAATAATTATAAATAAAATCTAATAACATAGTTGAATATCTGTATCATTGAATTAATTTACATAACATATAAACCCAATCTAATTTGTCACAATAATAACAATAGGTTGAAATTAAGTAATATATAACTAAGTAGAACATGTAGAATTGAAGTTGTGCCATAACCTCTTTCAAGACCTAAAGTAATTACGAGCTTTTAATCATTTCTTTCAAATCTTGCCAGCAAACTAGGAATCCTCCACTTCTTTTCAATTGAATTATTGGTATCAAATAGTAAACAAAATCATCATCAAATAGACAATGTGGGGGCTAAGATGTGAAATGTATTTATATCTAGATCTTCCCACTTCGCCACGTGTATCTATGATATACTAGTCGCTCTTGTTCCCATTAAAATCTTTATATTCAGAAATCAAATACCTCTAACAATTTTAACTAATTATCATAATACATAAAAAGGAGTAAGTTTATTATTAAAAAATTTAAAAGAAAACAAAAAGAGAAACCTTTGCATTATTTTATATATCCACGTGACTCACGTTGTTATTTGGTTTTGAAAAGGAAAAAAAATAAATAATAATAATAATAATCAATGTGGGTCTTAGTTGAGTCAACCGTCTAGATTTGACAACAGTTTCAAGTAAGATACTATGGACACCGTCCGATGTTTCCAAGCTGGCTGAGTTATAAGCATTGATGAAGCCTTAATCAACATGGGGCCAGGTCATCAAGAGCAGTGAATTGCATATACTATCATGGTTGTATGATACGATAATTGGTTGAGATGCAAAAAATCAAAACCATTATTAAGATATATATATATATATATATATCATCGATTGGTGACGAATGTGAAGTTTTACATTTTATTTTTAAATATAAATGACCTTTTCCTAAAATTTTGACAAAATTTATTTGAGAGAATTTACGATATTTAAATCTTGTATAAGGTGATAATTACAACGATAACGTCAATTAGTAATATTGTATTATTTTATTAATTTTGTTGACTATCGATAATTATGTGTCATATACGTAATATTATAAAGTATTAAAAAATATTTTACTAAGACAAGTATGCTTTTTTAATATTATTTAATAAATATATTTTTTTTTTTAAAGAAAAGAGTATGTTAAACTCTAAAAGTAAAAAAAAAATAATATATAAATTTTTAAAATTTTAAAATTTTCATTTATACTCTTATTAACAGAATCTATTAAAGTTAATGATAAAAATAAAAATTCATTCTATTTTAACTTAAAAATATCAATCAATACCGATCAATAATTATCTCAACAATCAATTAATATCAATTAAAGATTACTCAACAGTAGTTAATCTAATTAACAATCAGTCACTATAGTTAACACGTTGTTAATAACTAGTTAACACCAATTAAAAATTAGTTTATGATGATCAATGCGTTCACACCGATCAATGCTATTAATAGTGATCAATGTGAGTGAATAATAGTCAATGCCATTTAATAGCTATTATCGACCGATGAACGATAATCAATAATTGATTAATATTAATTAATATTGGTTAACACTTGTCAATTAAATATTTTTTTTAAATAATTTAATTAATGATAATATATTAAAAAATTTATAAAATTATATATAATAAAAAAATTGCAAATTTATTAATACACCGTCATCTTATATAATCAAAAAAGTAAAATAATTTAATCAGTTAAAAGGTTAGTTTTTAATTATTAATTTACGTACCCTTTTTCTTAAATTTAAAAAATTGAGATGTACTTTTCCTTTTTTATACTATATATATTGTTATGTTTTTATAATAACTATTAATTCTTTTTTTAAAATCAAAAAAAGTAACTATTTGAAGATAATATTATAATTGCTTCTAAAATGAGTTTTCGATAACATCTAAAAATACGTAATTATTTGAAGATAATCATTGTGATTGGACAACAAAATGTACTATCTAATTCTTTACTTAAATGGTGGGGTTCACTCTCTCTCTCGCCCTTTTTTTTTACTTTTCTTTCTAAAGATTTGAACGAGGAAAATTAACTTCACAGACACTTAACTTTTAATTTTTATTTATACTCAAGCTCGAGCGATGGTATACGCAAAACAAGAATATATAAGAGTTGACCCTTTCCCTCTTTGTTCTACAGGGGTTTAATGCAAGTTTATCCTAAACAAGTCCCAATAAATAATTAAATAGGGGTGAAGTTAGGTGAAGCAAAAAAGAGGGCAGCGAGGGGTAGAGTTATAGGGAGCAGTGTGTGGGGAAAAGAAAAGCTAGGGCTAATTAAGGCTAGGTTTCAGATTTTCAGAAATCAGTACCGTATATTATTTGTCAGTTACAGTCTGATAAGTCACTGTTTCGTTCACCTTTGCTTTTTCAATTTTCGGTCACGGTAAAATCCCATTTCAAATCTCATCCCTTGTTCTTGATTTGACTCTTTCGGATTTTCTTTTTTTTTTTTTTACTTTCCATTTGGGTACCCCGTAAGTAGAGTACATTCACCAAAATAGTAAAAAAAAAAGTAAGGGATAAAGATATCTTTCTTCCTCTGCTTTAGCATGTTACTTAATTTTGTTCAATTATTAGATTTGTTTTTTATTAATTAATTACTGTTATAATTGACAAAAATATAATTATTTTAATATCTATTTTATTCTTAAAAATTATAAGTATTTGTTGTGATATTTAAAGTAATTGATTTATTATCAAAAATAATAATTTATATATTTATATATTAATAATTAATTATTTATTTATAAAAAAAAGACACGTAAAATATTTTAATAATAATTTTTAAATTTATTTTTAAAAATAAATTATTTAAAACAAATAGACCCTTTAATATTTATCACTGAATTTTAACAATAAAAATAATTAAATTTTATATTATTAAATTTTATTTTTTGTGATCTACATAATAATTGTAATTATTTTTTTATTAAAAATAATTATAAAAAAAAGGTCAAATATGCAATTGGAAACCATGTGAGGCAGGGCCACCAACAATATACGTTAAACGGAATAACATTGCACGCCTCCTATGACTTCTATTGCGTATTTAACCTTCTCTTAGTCTTTTTTTCGTAAAACATTAATTTTATAAATTACAAAAAATATAATTTAATAATAAAAATTTTAATTATATTTTTTGTCAAAATTTGATGATTGCTATTGATAGGCCACCACGAAATATTTGTTGTAATGGCAGTGGTCTATAGTAAAATTTTATTTATTTATTTATTTATAATTATTTAACATGTGTTATTATATATAAATTTTACAATAACATTTAATGGTAACTGAATTAATAAAAAAATAATTTAAAATAAAATAGATAACATTAAATAACGACCAAGTTAGACAAACAAAAAGTGTCCTTATCCCGTATGCGCAACTGCAGAATTATATTTTATTTTCATAATAAAAAAAAGTTAAAATATTTTCGGTTATACAAATATTTTTAAATAATGTAAATTAATAAATAAATATGATATTTTTAGTCCACAAAAATTTAGAAATAAAGATAATCTAATGGGGAGGAACGGGGAACCAACCAGGCGGCCCCCCTCTCTCTTTCTCCCTCTCTTTGTTCGCTGAATTTGATTGATGGATTTTGAATTTGATGGAGATCTTTGGGAAGATTTGAAACAACTTGTCATCACTAGTGATTATAAAAGGAAAACACTACAAGCAACCATTTTGGAATCATGTGAATTTTATCCCATTGGATTCCTCATCAGGGTTTCCTTTCCTATAAGCCTTTTTAATGAATAAAATATTTATATAATTATTCGATTTTTAGGATACGATCTTTACCATTTATGGGAAGTACACATGAAGGCTTATCACATATCTTTTCCTAAATATTCCACTTTCATAATGCAAAATAATTTATCTTTTTTTTTTTTGTGTGTAACGGTTGAAGTGTGTAAGTTAGGTATATGTATGACATTTTGTCCCTCGTAGTGGGATAGATTGCCACATTTATTTATTCCATGATTTTTTCTTATTCTATAACTTTATTATTAATACCAAGTTTTGGTTTATAAAAGAGTAGTTTAGTTTTAAATTACATTTTATTTTATTTTTCCATTATATTCAGATATGGGTTATTTAATTTGTATCACAAAGGCGTAGGTTTAAGTAGCAAATAACCAAAAAAAAAATGTCACTTTCGAATTTTTTTTCTTTGAAAATGTATAACTCTGAAAAATTATCATATGCGATTATACCTTATTTGAGACTTTTAAATCGATTTTGGAGCATAAAATTTTTGATACAATGATTAAGGATACATTAAAAAGTATATTTTGATCAATAAGTCGAATAAAAACATTTCCTATTAGAAAAAATAAAAGAAATTCAGAAGAATCTCTAAGTTTGACATTCGGATATCCATTGTTATCAACTAACATTATAAGCCATACGAGTGGATTGAAAGTTAAGTTTAGCATCTTTATCTTAATTCTATATTGATGCTAACTTTGGTTTTAATCTTTCATTCCATGGCTTTTAATGAAGTCCATATATATAAAAACAAAAATCCTAAATATCATGTCACAATTTATCAATTTTGAGCAAGTTCTACTACACTTCTTTGTACATAATTTAATGACTTTTGCTCTATATACTTTAAATACACTTCAAATGGTTGAGATTAAGTTTAATACGTCTAATTAATACATGATAAATGTCTTATAATTAATACACGCTTGAAATTTAATCTCAGTTGTTAATAATATAATAAGATAATAACTTGATTAGTAATGCATGAAAAAAAAAAAACAATGTAAAATTGTGGTGCTATTGATTCTAACCTTTCAATTTTTACTATAAAACAAACTTTATTCGAGTTTAAAATAATTTATTTTGTTTTATAACAAAAAGAGAGAACAAATGGCTCACATTTTTTTATACTCCCTTAAAATAAATACGCCAAAAATAATTCGTGATTGATTCATATGACTAGTCATTTCATGTTCAAGAATTAATATACTTGTACTAAGTACTATAAATTGAAATTATTCCAACTACCCAACTTTGCAAAATTAAAGCTGTGGCCTTTGAAGGGAGAGTGAATATGGGAGTTGGAATGGAGAGCGAAGTAAGCTACTTGGTGCTATAATACAAGTTCGAAAAAGGCCAACGCAGAAAATTAGGTTTGAAAGAGAAACAAAGTTAGAGAGAGGGTTAAGGATAATAAAGCCAGTGGGGCTAATATGTAGCAGAGTTTAAGAGAGAGGGAAATGAGAGGAAATTAAAGTGGGCCTGGGCTTTTGAAAAATGGAGGAGGAATACTTGAGAAAAAAAAAAAAAAAGTGCACACTGTTTCCACTTGAGGAAAACAACCTATTGAAACAATAGCCTCGTCCCCCTTCCATTATTGGAAGGTTGTTCTTTCCACCCATCCAATCATAACATAACAACACTATTTGGAGTTGGGGCTTTTTGGGAAATTTTAGGCTGGAGGCTGACGTGGCACCCATCTCTTTCTCTCTTTTATTTTTATTTTAATAACAATAATAATAATTTCTGTCTAGTGGGACCCAATTACTGATAAGAATTGTATTTATTCCTGAAACACCCTCTTTTATGACATTTGCTTTATCGTTTTTATTTTTGTTATTTCTTGAATAATAATAATAACAATCATTATTTAAAATTTTTGTATTTTTTCCTTGGATACTAACACTGTCCCCCCTCGAGGTTTATACAAACTACACTTTGATGGTCTTTAATTTTAACTACACCATAAGAGATGAAAATATACTTAAAGTTATATTATTTACCAAAAAAATGACTACAAAATTCTTAAAGCAAAAGGATTTTTTTATATTTAAAATTAAATCAGGAGAATAATAATATAACTAAAACTAACATCACCATCACTATGTAATTTATATAAAATTTAAGTGGTGATGGCATTCATACTACTAAATGAGTTCATCTATGAGGGTATTAATATTTTCATCCCCTGAAATTTATGTAAATTATATTTTAATAATAATTTTAATTTTAATTATATTATTACTTTTTTAATTTAATTTAAAATATAAAAATATCTTAATTATTTAAAAATATTTTATCTTTTAAATTAAGCAATAAATATAAACATAATTAAAATTAAATCAACCATGAGATATAATTTATGTAAACCACCGAGTGACTGTGTTAATATCCCTTATTTATGATGTTGATGATGTCAAGCATGATGATATCTTAATCGTCGAATTTATTTATCTATCAATATATCATCTCCCATTGTTGTGAGTTGTCTTCGACAATTTTAGTTAGAGCTTAGATCCAACCTCTTGTATTGAGTGTGCATTCCACACTCAAAAAATCTCCTATTAAATAAATATTATACGACTTAAATTTGTGTTTAACTGATTTTAGTTTGGATCAAGTTAATCAACTTGCTCTTGAGTTAGTTCATGTGTCCTGTTTATTTAGACCTAATTTTGGTACATTTAAATTCACTTATATAAATATAACTTTTTCCAACTCAAATTTATAACAGCAAACATATTTTTATTATTTCTACAAGAAAAATAGTTCTAATGTCTCTATTCTAAAATTTATGTTTTTTATAAAAAAAATGGATTGAATAAAAATGAAAAATCTCATATATAAATATTTAAATTTGAGTGGTAATGGATATTAAGTACTAAGCACATTTGCAACCAATCAAGTTACGCTCATAAAATTAAATTTTATATTAATAATTAATATAAATACAAAACGTATTTGAATATTGATGGCCTATGAATATATTGACAAAAATAAAAACCAAGACAATATTAGATATAAAGATTATCCTATTAGTGTATTATAAATTGTCAAAAAATTACTTTATTTTTTACTACCTTATTTAAAATTCTTAAAAGCCTAATATCAAAATACTGTAGTACTAAAAAGGTTTATTAGACATTTGTGATTGTGGTCTAATAATAAAGAATTTGTAATATACTTTTCCTTTCAACTTTAAAAAGGGGTTCTTATTCTTAATAATGTTAGTGTAAAAGAGAAAAAAAAATTATTAAGTTGAAACTAAATTACTTTCAATCATAAAATCATATCTTATCTTTGTGAAATATAAATTGAATATTAAAAACGCAAATAAATTATGATTAATAATTAATATAAAATTGTTATTTGTTTTGGAGAGTAGCGTGTCATATATTTTTATTATTGGGTTATTATCGTTAATATCCTCATAGCAAAGTATAATATCAAAAATATCTACAAATTTGAGAAATATGTAAAAAAAACATACTCCACCGAAATCTTTTGTCAAAGCTAATAGATTTTATGTTAAGAGTACATGAAACGACTCAATTGCTGCTGATAAAATTTACTTGACAATTATACTTTTTTTACATAATTTTTTTTTGTTTTCTTAAATTTTTTTTATTTAAGTCATTAGTATTAATAATTGTCTAATTATATGTCACAAAACCCATTATTTAACATACAGAATTACATAATAAAAATATCTTTGAATTTTAATTTTTCTAAAACTTTCCATAAAAAAGAGAAAACAAAAAAAGAAAATCTACATACAAAACTTACATACAGAATTACAAATCTAAAAACTTCGTCAACTTTAATTATCTTTTTTCCACTAATAATCACAAAAATTCAATAAAATCCTCAAACTAACAATCCCTCAACAACTTCAGAAGCAACCATGCCTTCCTCTTGGCCATATTCATCCAGTCACTCAACACTAGTAATAGCATCTGGGTCAACACCCTCGCGTTAGCCACTTCTCTATGAAAACCTCTCCGTCACCAAGCACAACGGCAGTACTCCATTACCCGATTATAGATACAAAACGAACTGAAGGATGCACCATTGATGTTGACTTAGTTTAAAGCTTGAATGAGTTTTAAGGAATAGGTTTGTTGTTGGGATTTGGACTTCCATTGTGTTATGCAAGTTTGATTTTGTTGTTCTTGTTGTGATAGAGAGGGATTTTGATTTGATGACATCAATTAATGATAAATAATCATGGAGATTTGAAAGAGATTTTGATTTTTTGATAAGGCAAGACCTGACAAAATGAGAAAATTTTAAACGGGATTTTTGAGAATTTTTTTGAAGAGGATTTGTATTTGAGAGAATAAGAATATTATGTTAGAAAGGAAATAAAGGAGATCTGGAATGAAGAGATACGGGTTGTAATTTGAAGACGATATTAGGAGTAAAATGGAACGAAAGAGAGAGCTCTGTTGGATTTTGGGTTATTTCATTTGTGTTGGTAAAATTTAGGATTTGGATTAGAACAAGAGACATTGACAACGAGAGGAGAACATGTTAAGATTTTGAAGCAGTAGAGGGGCTATTTAGACACGAAATATGAGTGTTTAAGTACGGAATAGAGGATGTTTGGTAAATAATTATAGTGCTATGTGTTTAATTAATTTGACATTTGTTGAATGAATTTAGATATCAAATGAAATGATTTTATTACTCTTTTTTTTTTATTAATTGTGACAAAATATTCTAACCGTTGATTATTGTTATTTATTTTTTTAAATACGTAAGTATTTTTAATATTATATCTTATTTTGAGAGTATTAACGAAAATAACCCTATTTTTATTTGGGGTACTTTTGTAGTCTTTAACTATTTCGGACACTTTACATTAGTTTTTGTTTTTGGAAGGAAAAAAAAAAAAACTAACATAAGCTGTACTTCATTGTGAAAAAAAGAAAAAAATGCAAAAGCAAAATTTATTATTTGTTATTTGGAGTAGAGGGGTGCATAAAACGCGTTGAAAGTGAGAGTGAGATGGCCAATAAATACGAGGAACAACAGAGGCAGACATTGGTCGCTAGGTGAACGAAAGAGGCAAAAGTGGCCCTCCTCCCGTACTCTTGGATTGGACTATTCTGGAAAGATTTTCCATTTTCTAACATTATTCCCATTTCCTTTTCCTGGTACCAATACTCTTCTCTCACTCATTTCCCCTCTTCCCCCTACCCCCAACTTGCTCTTTCCCCATTTTGCCCCTATTTATTTACTGCCGTCTCCTTTATGGTAAAAACTAAAAACCAGGTGAATTACATAATCGCATGTGAAGAAGCTTAGAGAGGTGACTTGTGATTGTTAATGATGTTAAATGAAATGAAATGAAATGGCTAATTAAGGTAATTGAGTAATTACCCCATCTTTTTAGTCATCGGTTGGGGCTGTCTATTTCCATTAGTGAGAGAAAGCAAAGTGGGTAAGCAAGAGAAGAGAAGAGAAGAGAAGAAGAATGAAAGCTTTTCGATTTGGTTAACGTGGGAAAGTTAAAGTAAGAAAGAGATGCTTCTTTACTTCCTCAATTTCCCATCTGATAAATGATCGATGATGTTGCTTTAAACAACTAATAAGAAGAAAAAAAATAGATATATAGATAAGATATTTAAGAAAAATCAAGGTAAAGGGTCTCAGAAGTATTTGTGAACCTCAAGATTTTGCGAAACTAACTAAAAGATTCCTTATTTTAAAATAGTCTAAATTACTCATGTTTGTTAGTGTTTGCCGCCTGTTTTAGATAATACTTTGACATGCAAATGAATTAGGCAAACACAAAAGTTGTTTAATCAAAATTCACATGTTAGTGTGTAATCCGTGTTTTCTATTTCGCACGCAGAGTGTTGTATCTTGACTCTTCGTTTTAAATCCCACTCTATATTCGTATTATTTATGAAAAAAAAAAAAGAATTTTTGTGATTTGAAGAAAGAGGTAGGCAGATTTAGGTTAATGAATAAATTGGATCTGCCATTAATGGGAATCTAAAAAACGAAGTGCCTTTTCTCTTAAAGAAAAAAAAATACTTGTATAGCCAAACAAGAAGGCAATAAATGACCTTGTGTATTATAGTAAAGCATCAAAAGAAATTTATATAAATAATTAATAATTGGATCTGCTTTCACCGCAAGCTTTGCCTCGTCTCCTGAACACATCGCCCATGTAAAGGTCACTGTTGGACAGGATTTTCTCAACAACCACGCCGATGTCACACGTGGGAGCGGTGCGTCTTGAGTTGGGCTGGGATCGCGTTCTGTTATTGGTGTTGGGTGTTGGTGGGACTGTGATAACAACTTCTTCTTTGGGGTTTTGAGAGATTGTGAACAAAGTCTCTTGAATTTCTTTTTTGTGTTATTTGTTTGTTTGTTGAGCTAAATAATTATCACTGGAAAACACAATATTGAAGGCCACATTATCAGATTTTGGCAACATAGAAAAATTCAACAAAAGAATGCTCTTCTGCTACTGAGACTTGACTTTGTACTAGCGTGTTCTTTCAATTTTATTTTTTTGTTCTACTTTTGCTTTGTTTTGAACAATAGGGAGTGTAATTGTGAAATGGGGATAATACTATAAACAGAAGAAGGAACAAAAATGCTAATTTGTTATTAATGTTCATTGATCAAGGGTAAAATAGTAATTGCACACAAATTAATAAAAATTCTGTTAAAACAGACTATAGACACTAATAAACAAAGGTATTTTAAAATGAAAAAGGTTCTTTTAATCAGTTCCATAAAATCTTAAGGATCTCTAGTTATAAATTCCTTAAAAAAAACTGTAAAAGAACAAGAATAAAGAGAGAGAAAACTACTCTTTATGAATGATGAGGAGTCATTAGAGATGAAAGGGAAAAAAAAGGTTAAAAAAAAAAAGAAAAGAAAAACAAAAAAGCAAGTGGGTAAGAGAGGAGAAGAAGCAGTATTAAGCTAAACTGAAAACTGGCCTCGTCTATGCTGTATTGGGCAGTGAGGTTATTATAAGATCTTGAAACATCTTTTCCTATTACTACCTTTTTGAAAACCCACAAACCTCTCTCTCTCTCTCTCTCTCTTTGTCGTAGGTTCTCTAATTCTTTGAATGCTCAAAAACCTTGAACTGTCTTCTCCTTTTTCTCTTTTTATATTTCTATATTCATTGTATTTTATCTCGTCAAAACGCAGATATAGAGAGTTAAAAAAAAAAAAAGTTTTGCTGCAAGCTAAAAAGCTTTAGCCTTTGCCTAACCTAACTTCTTCTGATCTTTTGATGCTAGAACGATGATCAGAATTCTGAGTGTGTAATTATTTATTTTTCTTTTTTCAAGATCAGGAGAACTAGAGTCTGGTCTGAGATAAAAATGTGGGATCTCAATGACTCGCCTGATCAGCAAAGAGGTGAAGAGTCTGAAGGTTGCTCTTCGAGGAAAACCTCTCTAGATGGCGATGGTGAGAAGGGTAAAAAGGTGGGATTCGCCTCGAATTCGTGCTCTTCAGCTGTCGTAATCGAGGAAGGATCCGATGAAGAAGGTGGTGGTGAAAAAGGATTAAACTTAGAGAAACTTGGTAGTAGCAGCAGTAGCAAAATATTTGGTGTCTCTTTGTGTCAAGGGGAGGTTATGGAGGAGACTGAGCCGCCGCTGACCCGCCAGTTTTTTCCTGTTGATGATCAGGAGCAAGAAATGGCGGCCACATCTAGCGGAGCCGGTCCCGGGTTCCCTCGGGCTAACTGGGTTGGAGTAAAATTTTGCCAATCGGAGCCTCTTGTGGCTGGAAAATCTGTTGAAGTTCCGCAGCCTTTGAAGAAAAGCAGGCGTGGTCCAAGGTCAAGGAGTTCGCAGTATAGAGGTGTTACGTTTTACAGAAGAACTGGGAGATGGGAATCGCATATATGGTTTGTGTTTTTATTCATTGAATGCAAGAAGTTTCCTTTTTCTATATTTGCAGGTCTCTAGTTTTGATGTTGATCAGAATTTTCTTTGTTTTTTTTCTTTAATTTTCTTTCTGTTTTTTTTTCTTTAATTTTCGTTATTACAGGGATTCTGGAAAACAAGTTTATTTAGGTATGTTAGCAATTTTTATTGTTTTTACCCATTTGATGAGAAAGAGTTAGAAGCAGTTATATTTTGTTGTCTTTGATTGTTGAAACAATATGATATGTGCAACTTTTGCTGATGTGGGTGAGATGGGTTAATGTTGTAGGTGGATTTGACACTGCACATGCAGCTGCTCGGTGAGCTCTTGAGTTGTGCCCCCTATTCTTTAACAAGTCTTGTTTCTCTTCGGTGGAGGAGAATGTGTTATTAAATTGAAAGTGAAATTGTCTTTTGCAGTGCGTATGATAGGGCAGCTATCAAGTTCCGGGGAGTGGAGGCGGATATAAACTTTAACATAGAGGATTATGAAGATGACTTGAAACAGGTAAAAGAGAGAAAGAAAGAAAGAAAGAGGAGTGTTGTATAGGTTTTATCTTAATCTTAAATAGTTCCATCTTATCTTCTACAGTTTATATTTGATATACTTTTCCTTTATTTTGACATATTGCGTTACACAAGGAAAGCATATGAGTTCACATAAGGAAAGATTTTATTGCATATGTTGTATGATAACAGATGAGCAACCTAACCAAGGAAGAATTTGTGCATGTACTTCGCCGACAAAGCACTGGTTTCCCTCGAGGTAGCTCCAAATATAGAGGGGTGACTTTGCACAAGTGTGGAAGATGGGAAGCTCGAATGGGCCAATTTTTGGGCAAAAAGTAAAACCTTCAATTCCTACTCCTTTGGATTCTTCGAACCCTTTTATAAATTCTTTTCCGATCTCAGTTCTTAGTTTACCTTTTGTGTGCTGTCTGTTTCACTTGCTTGCTCCTAAAATCTTAATGTTGAATCCATTTTCCAGGTACGTGTATTTGGGTTTGTTTGACACTGAGATAGAAGCTGCAAGGTCTGTGAGTTTGCATTCATGATTTTGCGTCTCTTTAGATATGTGCATCAGCGAGTAATCAGTGCAGGTTTTTGATATATGGAGTTCTAAGTTTGTGGTTTTTCTTGTAGGGCTTATGACAGAGCTGCAGTCAAGTGCAACGGCAAAGATGCTGTCACTAATTTTGATCCAAGCCTATATGAAGATGAGCTTAATGCTTCTGGAAGTAATTATTAAACAATTTTTACTATTTTTTTCCATTTTGAGAAATTGTCAAGCTTTGGCATAAATGTACTCTATAGATATAATTTGTTGGTTATAAATCTTCAGGTCATGTTGCAGACCACAATTTAGATTTGAGTTTGGGCAGTTCAGCCTCTAGGCAGAGTGGTACTATAGACTTCGCTAATAGGAGCCAAAATCTTGGAATGGATCAACATACAATTACAGTCTTGCCATTTGAAGCTGCAGATTGGCACAATCGGGGTCTTAGGCCTAAGGTCAATTTATATACTTCATACTTTATTTCTGAAATATTTTCTGTATTGCTGATGAAGTTGCAGCTGAATCTGCAGCAAGAATCATTTAGAAGAGATTATGATCTACAGAGAATAGATGGGTATTGTGAGACTGAAACACTGCAACTTCTCAGCCAAACACATCTTCAATCTCCAGCCTCGTCATCATTCACGCCTAATGAAATGCAAAGATACGATCAATTCAGGAGACATGGAGAGGCACACATGGTTCATATGCTTCCACCGCATTTGAACTCGTCAAATTACCAAGTGGGTATTAGCAATCATTTTAATTAATTGGGCACCTTTAGAGCACGACTTTTTAACCATACAAAGATCATTTTCCAATTTTGTTAACTCAGTTTCCAAGCAGCAGTAAGAGAGGCCGAATCGGGAATGATCTTTCCCTGTCACCAAATGATCAACAATGGCAAACCGGACCTACCCGCCAATTGTATGCTACTGCTGCAGCATCATCAGGATTCCCTCAGCAGATTAGATCCTCACAGAATTGGCTGCAGAAAAATGGGTTTCATAATTCTCTTATGAGACCCTCCTAAGTCCTAACCCATCTTAGTATAGCTATGAATCATCTTCTTCTCATCTCTCCAATCCTCGGATGTATGCTTGTAAGCATGTAATATTAACACTCGCTCACTTTTTTTCCAACTTTCCCAGAGAGGAAAAAATGGAAAACAAAAAGATATAAAAATATTGAATTTCCTTTTCTCTGGGAAATGTTAGTCAATCGGTCAAACTAACAAACAGACGAAGTATTCAACTGGATCTTCTGAATTCTGACAAGAACCACCGAGCCTTAATTTTTTTTTTTTTAATTATGTCTGATGTAATGCTTTGCCGCTCTATATATGATACTCATCAGTGGAACTTACTTGGCCTACTGTTTCTAAATATTTTCATTATTTGTTTCATGGCATCTTGCGTATACGACTTTTATTTATTTATTTTGTAATTCTTAAATTACTACCCTATGGAAGCAAGTACAGGACTGATTTTTAAGTTTCCAAATACAGTGAGGCCACATATGTTCAATGCATCATGTGCGGTAAAAAGGATGGTGAAAAATCTAAGCTTAGATATTCAAGAAAAAGAGCAGTGAGTAAATACATCAGGAATATGAAAGGGGAATTGTTTTGTTGGAAATATCACTGGATGGTGATGAATAGTCATTATCGTTTACGTCCTTTGAATCAGTTCTCTTGGCCAAAGCAGTCAGAAATGGCTATAATGACGAGAGCGACATTTCATGTCATCACAAGCTTTACATAGAGAAAGGTGGATTAAAAGGGGAACAAAGGCAATGGTATTTGTCAGTTTGCGAGGAAAATGACTTTAAAAATGCCAATCCGGACATGGGTTTAACTCATTAGAACTATTCTCCTCTAAGGGTTTAAAATCTCAACTAATTAATCCCTTGGGTCAGAATAAAAATTTAAGGCGACGTTAAAATTAAAAAATTATATTAAATAAGAATTTAATTATAAACAATTTTAATGTTATATAT
The DNA here is from genome assembly GCA_946807835.1 of Ailanthus altissimus. Classification (NCBI taxonomy): domain Eukaryota; kingdom Viridiplantae; phylum Streptophyta; class Magnoliopsida; order Sapindales; family Simaroubaceae; genus Ailanthus; species Ailanthus altissimus. The sequence goes on from OX327695.1 coordinate 21,438,560, forward strand.
AAAATTTTAAAAATTAAAAAATAAATAGAGCTTAGAGGCCATGCCTCCTAAATCCCAGTGGAGTTCCGCTCTGAATTCATTTACTTGTATTTATTTTTTATAATGCCAGTGGTGTACGAGGAAAAACATAGTGGATGCTTTGAATTTTGTTTTTTTTTTGGCTAATAGATGACAAAGTAAACTATACCATTTGATCAGTTCAATGACATATCATTAATATTTAATCCATTAAGATAATGCAAATAGGTACAATTATAAAAAGCACAAGTGCTATTTCGTCATTCAGGACGTCACTGCTAATATTTTATCAACTTAGGATGAGATTTGCTACCAGGTGCAAAGCTTACCATCAGGGCAAAAACTTATTATAAGACACAAACAAGGTTAATCTTGAAGGCATCTTTTTTCCCTCGATCATGAGACCTGTAACTCCTTAAGGAATCTTGAGTCTTGACCCCAACTTTAATAGAATATTCAATCTTAAACATTAAATAGAAGTTAAATTTCGTTGTGTTTGCATCTTTCTCCGACAGATTAAGTCTAAAATGTTTGAATTTATAACTTTTATCTATGTATATATTTTTTAATATACGCAGTTTTCTTATTAAGCAAATGAAAATTCTTCCCTTGTTAATTACACGAGGTTCTTATAAATTTTTTCACTCGTACACAATTACAACACCAAAAAAGATTCAAAATTAATTCTATTATAGTATTTTTTTTTTCCCTTCTGCTGTAAACTTAAGATTTCATTTAATTTTACTTTGGAAAAGAATTTGTAGTCCATTCGAATATTGCTCTCTTTAGATGAGATACTATTCTTTACTTCTTTATTCTATTTTTTTTTTTTTGTTCACAAAAACATTATCGAAGTGTTGCAATGGCATGAAAAATTAGGCTGACGAATGATCTGTGTTCAAGATAAGAATCACACCCCTTAACACAAGCCAATAGTCACCCAAGTAAATTTTTTTTTTTAAAAAAAAAAGAGAGTTGTTTTTTTCCTGTGGTGGGCACCGAGAAACCCTAAAAACAGACAATATTCAGTGGCACGCGCCCAATACAGGAACTAAAAAAAGATAAAGAGAACAAAGTAAGTCGGTCTTGTACCCGCTGAAAGCATTAAACCCATCTCATTAGATCCTTTCCTTTGCATCGAATCTACGAAATAGTGGCAATCCTCAGACAGAGAAATTTTTTATGGAGTCAAATAAAGCACAAGAGAGAACAATTTCAAGCCATGTGAAGCTAAAAGAAGATGAATGAGAATTGAGAAGTGGGGACAAGCAAAGCAAAAGAAAACCAAAGGATAAAAGTAGAGGAATCAAAAAAAAAAAATGAGAAAGTTAAAAAAGCAAAAACAAAAAAAAAAAAAACTGGATTGCCTCGAATTTTACTTTATTTCTATTTAGGATTAGGGTTTCCTTATATGGGATTTCTTTAACGGAGGCAAATACTTTGGTGCCGTATTTTGAAAAAGAAAAGAAAATACTATTTTCTTCTATGGTGAGCGTTAGGAATTGGATTTATGCTGAAGGGAGAGGGAGAGGGACTGGGACTGGGACTGGGACTGGGACTCGACTATGGGGGCATTGTCTTGTAATTGCATTGGTCCTTATTAGTATCTATTTGTATCGTTCACGTGTTAGATTGCTTTCATCATTCCCTCAGACAAACTACTCTTTTGGTTTCCCTTTCTGGGACTCGCCTTTATTAAATTTCATTTTGTTTTTTTTTTTTTTTCTAAAAACAAATTCTCACACTTTCTTTCTCTGTTTTATACACCACCAATTCCTTGCCTTATCCCTCTCTTGCATTTTCCTTTTTTAGTATTAATCTTTTTGGCTTTGGCTTTGGCTTTCTTTAATAATAATTAAATTCAATTAACTTATATATACAAATATTACATCTATCTGCATCTTCGTTGTTAGTTTGTATACCTTTCACATGGGGTCTAGTTACCATTTAATTTTAATTAGGCTATTAGTTGAGAATTCTTATGTGAAATTTATTATTTGTACATGGGTTAGCGTTAGTCTGTAACTGGGTGGAAATCTAGCAGAGATGAGAGCGTGGCTGTCATCTACAGGTTGCTAGGCAAATAAGGTGTTGACATTGTCGTTTCTAACCTTCAGGAAATAGCTCTTTGTTGACTTCTATCATAAATTTTTTTAACATAATTCTAAATTTGTTTTGTGAAGAGAAAAAAATGAAGCTCGAAGAATTGTGAATCTGGAGCTTGACTCATAGCAAGTTTTAATGGCATGTATTTGTGGAACTAATTTTCTTCGTACATAAGAGTAAAAATTGCTTTAAAAAAATAGGCATATAACATCTTATATTATAAAATAGAGTTCAGATAATTTTCTGATTAAGACGCATTAGCTATTTTGTTTTTTAACCTATACCATAATACCAAATGCAATCCTCTAATCTTTAAAAAGTAGCGATTCTCATTATGGGACCACCAGACAATTCATAAATTTACGTTTTCCAATTCGTAATAACAAATTAAAAGATATGTTGGAAAAATAAGGAGTTTGAATGATATCTTTGTGTTATCCCATTTTAAAGATCAAGCCACATCATGTAGAACAAATATTTATTTATATATCTATCTATCTATCATGGTAAAAACAAATAGAAACATTAATTAATCACTCCTTGTTAAGAAAATTATTAACCCTGTCTCCCCATTTTTATTGTATTTCTTGCATCTTTGGTGACCACAATAACTTGAGCTTCTAAGAATCTCATCCCGATTAAAATGATATGTACACAAATTGAAATGAGAACTATCTCGTATAGCTTAAAATCCCTAAAACTTTATCTCTAATAAAACTTGCTTTTAAATATTGATAACTCATTTAGTTTCACGTGGACCTTATATGGAACTTTCTTTTGAATGCAACACTTAAATTAGAAAGTGGGTTCGTGGTCACCTTACCTTTCTCAGGAAAAAGAAAGACAATTTTTGCTACTAATTCTCGTTGCGGCCCCTTTATATGGTAAATGTTTTTGTGACTTCTAACTTTTTTTTTTTTTTTCATTCTCTCAAAAAGTAGCTGAGATGGCAATAGGAATCTCCTCTCATACTCTCTAGCCCTAGTTGGAGGACTGAGATAGGAGTAGATCGGGGTTATCTCTCTGATAACCGAATTTGCACTCGCTGTAGGTGGAGAAGGGGAAAATTTTCTTCATTCTCTAAGTGGATATTTCTTGTGAGAGTTTTAGAGATAAAACAATCTTTATAATTTTCTATACAAAACTCATTTAAAGCATTAACTGCAAATAAGGTCACTAAAATGGACATAGAGTAGTTGGTGAGACTCTGTAGGTTTCGACTCTTGCAGATAGAGAGAAAAAAATTATAACTATTAATGGGGAGCTCAAGGAGCAGGGAGAAAGCATGACAGGTTGCTTCTAGTTTGTAAAATTCTATCAACAAGAGCAGTGAACAAAAGAAGCCTTCAAAACCACCATCCCACTAATATGAAAGACAATTCGCAGCCTAAAAGTGGAGAGAGCATGGTAACAACATATTCGTAATTCACTTCTTATCCAAAGTAGACAAGAGAAGGATCCTAAAATCAGGCCCTTGGCATTTTGATGATGCGCTAATAGTGTTATTGGAGTTGACTAGGATGAGTGAATTATTAGATAATCTTTTGAAGAAGTTTTCTAGATACATAACCTTCCACTTATATATATATGAAAAAGTGTTAGACATGCTCACTACTTTAAATTTAAATTTTAATATTTAATTAATTTATTTAATTTATTAAATAACTGCACAATAGTAGATATATAACTTAGTGGCCCATTAAATCTCCGTTAGTTAAAAGTTACCCAGTATTTAATTTTTAAATAAACTCTCTATAAATAACTAAAAATTAGAAGTTAACCCATTAACTCCTCTTTAAATACCTGTTTTTTTTTTTTATGTGAGGAGATAATTTTGAAAAAAAAAAACCATTAGATAACCTCCTCTTTAAATACCTGTCTTCTTGATGTAGAAGATAATTTTTAAAAAAATCAGACTTTAGGCAAAATACAGAGCATATTTGAGAGGATATCTAGTCTAACAAGTAAGCTTATGAGATTCTATTGCTCCATGAGATATTAAGAACTAGGATAGACTATTTTTTTTTAGTATATTCTCTTTTTAAAATTTGTGATTTGAACTTAATCTGATTGCCATGGTTGGAAGTAAGATTTTAAGACTCTACTTTTATCTAATAATTTTATATTCATATAAATTTACATTTGATATTAGAGCCATATCTCTAGTCTATCATTCAGTTTACATTGTTGGGATTTGTTTGAATTAGTTTTGAAATTCCTTTTGTCAAATTAAAATTTTGGATTTATTTATTTTTAGCAAATTTATATGCTCTTATAAAGATTACATTTTTTCTTGGACTTTTTAATATGATGATGTTTAAATGTCTATGTTATTTAGACTTGATTGGTATATAAAGAACCTGATATACATGTTATATCCAAAACAACATGGTATATTTGAAATCTCTTATTTTGAATTTATAGCAATTTTGAATTGGAGGTGCATATTTTTATGTTATATGCGTAAAGTATATCATATTATATCTTAAATTTTATATTTGTATATGATACTTTTAGACTTGAATTGATATATATTTTGTTAATATCTATCTGGCTTTTATAGTAGCTATATTTATGTGGAATCATTCTATCTAGATTGATAATTTATATATATATATATATGGTATTTTTTGTGAGTTAATGTTTGTTGTTATTTTTTCAAGCGTTTAATTGAATAAATGTCATATTTGTTAAAGTGCATTTATTTAGTTAATTATTTTGATATATTAAGAATTTCTGTTTTATCTTAATATATTTATATAGTTGCTAATTGATTTATTTTGGACAATATTATATAACTTACGATAAATACGTATCAAATAAGTCATATATTTGATAAGATAAAGATCTGTTATATAATTTTGACTTATATATATATATATATGTATAATATTAGGTAATTTGTTGACATACAATTTTGTCATAATTTTAAAGTTTATTGCACTTCATTAATTATGGAATAACACAAAATCTATAGTTATAATAATGTAAGTGACATTAAGTTAATTTTATAATTAGTCATATAAATTAATTAATAGCATCAATAAATTGTAACTAAACTTAAAATATGATGACTTAACCTCACAAGGAAAGTAATTATATTTTATGTTTAATTAGAATGAGATAGTAATAAAATAATTATTGATAATTAGATGTGTAAAAAAATAATAATAATAATAAGAACGACAAGCCTATTTATAACTAATAAATTTAATGTTAATTTTAATAAGAAAAAGGAGAAATAATCCAATCCAATTTAGGACATGATTTCTACCTAAATAAAATAAACATAAAATTTAAATAATATAAGGATTCCTAACTATATTCTCAATAATATAAAGATTCCTAACTTGACTTGGATTTCTTACATCGATTCTCCTCTCATTCGAAAGAAACTTGTCTTTGAATTGTTTTTAACAAAAAGACTATTAGAAGGATGGAACTTATAGTAGATCATCACATTATTACTTTGCGACTTAAACATGTAGTCATTGTAGGCCATCTTGTTTGAAACTAAAAAATAATCAAACTTTATTATTTTTTAACTTTTAGCAATAACTCCTCCGTGGAATTATTTTTTGCATAAAAAAATCATCATTGAATTCTTTTTTGAAATTCTCCATGTTGCTCAATGTATACTACAATTAACTTCAACATTTCACATGTTTCTCCTTAAAGAATAATTTTTTATCCTAAATTTGGACTAATAAAATTATATCAATCATCGGTGGATTCTCTTGAACTTAACTTTCTAGCACAATCTTTTCATATGAAATTTGTGACATTTCTTCCACAACTTTATTCGAATCATCAAATATCTTATGCATAACTTCAACATTAAGTACAATCTTTTCATCCACAATATTTGCTAAAGTATCCAACTTATGAGCTATTTCTTCTTTTGAGATCTTGAATCTGAATTTTTAAAAATAATATCCTCTCTCATAACCAATAAGCGATCCTTATCAACATAAAGTTTCTCTTTGCTTATACGTAATTCTTTAATTTCTTTTTAAATTCTTAAAAACATAATTGAAGATAAAATCTTTAGCTCAAAAGTTCATTCAAAAAATTTTCAAAACTGTGAACACTACCATTAAAATTTAAAATATTACCATATCTTTCTAATATATGATTTTTTTTTTTAACTCTCTTCTCTCTTTAACTTTTCAATCTTTTTTTTGCTCGTTCTTTTTTTATTTCTTTTTTCGACAAATAGGATAAAAATTAAAAGAATAGAAGGCAGAATAGAAATTAACCTGACTTGACCGACCCAAATCCATAAAGTCATTATCACTTGGATAGTTACTTGCATAAAATAGTGGGGAGTTATTGAATAACTCCTCTTCATTCACTTCTACAATAAGTGGTTACCAAATGTAATAACCATTATCCCACTTCATGCTAGTTATTTGGTTGGTAGAACTAATTGCTATATAATCTTTCTGAGTTTTGGCAAGAAACACGAAAAATAATAAATGAGACACACAGAGAGAGAAATAATCATATAGAGCGAAAATATAGAATTTGTTTTTACTCTAAACACAATTGGGCTCTTACATGTGAACTGAGAAAACTCTCCATTCATGATTGTTCTTTGACCAAAGGCAGTAACACAAATCTATTGGTTCTGAACACTTTCTACATTAATATTCAAGTATGTCATTTATAATTGAATTTATGCACACTTTCAATAAATACTAACACTGCTACCAATACAGAAAATAAGATTGGACTTGAAATTATAATATAAAACTCAAACTCAAAAGTGATGATTGCAACTATAAAAAATACAGGTTTTAACGGAGATGTGGAGTTTGTGAAAATGGAGACAATGTATTTTGAAATACAAGTTGCTTAAGAGGCTAGTCTCATCCCATTAAACAATCAAACTAATTCAAAGAATGTGGCTAGTATCATTATTGAAACATCAGTCAACCTTAAGGAAAATTATAGATTTTCTAGTATTTAGGATGTGATTCAAATGCAGCAAGTTAGCTTCTTTTGAGCATGTGTCTAGGTCCTATTACTCTTATATTTATAATCTAACTAAGAAAGCGAGGAACCAAACTTGATTATCTAGATGAACGACATTTCACCAAATATTCCTTTGTAATCCATTTTATTTTTTTAATGAAATCTCTTAAAAAGAAAAAGAAAGAGAAAGCTTTTGAATGATTTGATCTTTGAAGTATATCTTTATTTGTTTTGTTGGTTTTATTATTTTTTATGTGAGTTCATATATTAATAATAATTATATATTATAAATTATTTTAAAATTAGAGTCAATTTAAATGATTTATTTGAATTATCTTTTATTGAGCTCTAAAAATATCTATTGAATATGAACTTATTATATTTAAAAACTTAATACTTCTTAAACTATTATTAATGGAATAATAGTTAACCTAGTATATTAAGACTTGTATTAAGGTTGTGGACCTTAAGTCAAATTATTATACGTAGAACTTTTTTTTTTCTTTTTCATTACAGAGAGAAACCCATTAAACATTTCATAGATTTGATTGTGGAATGTTATTATATTCTTGATTTTCATTGAAGACTGCTGACCTCACATTCTAATTGTTAAGGATTCCTCGGATATGTTTTTCTCAATATCCATCCTCATAATTTGACACGATAAATTTGAGGTTGTAGTATATGAAATATCAATTCTATTTATAATTATGTCTAACACCTATTACTCATATACTTATAATTTAACAAAAGAAGCTAGTGAGAAACCATACTTATTATCTAGATTAACACATTCCACCGGATATTGCTTTATAATTTATTTCTTTTTTAATGAAATCTCTTTTATAAAAAATAAAAAAAAGAAAGAGAAAACATTTGAATGATTTGAACTTTGAAGTATATATTTATTTATTTTGTTGAATTTTATTATTTTTTATGTGTGCTCATGTATTAACAATGATTATATATTATGGACTATTTTAAAATTAAAGCCAATTTAAGTGATCTATTTGGACTATTTTTTATTAGGTTCTAGAAATATCTATTAGATATTGATTTATTATGTATAGAAACCTAATATAGTTAAACTATGATTGATAGGATAATAGTCACTCTTGTATATAAGGACATCTTTTAGGGTTATAGTTCTCAATTCAAATTATTATACATAGAGTTATTCTCCATTTTTTTTATTACAAAGAGAATCCTATTGAGCACTCTATAGATTTGATTGTAGAAAGACGTTATACTCTTAGCTCTCATTGAATGCTGCTAATGCTCGCATTATAATTGTTATGGATTCTTTAGGTATGTTTTTTTTCAACATCTATCTTACTAATTTGACATTATAGATTTGGAGCTGTATTATGTGAAATCAGTCTTATTTATAATTATATCTAACACTTATTACTCTTACACTCGTAATCAAACAAAAGAAGAGAGAAACCAAACTTAATTATCTACATGAATGACATTCCACCAGATATTGCTTTGTAATTTATTTTTCTTTTTAGTGAAATCTCTTTAAAAAAAATAAATAAATAAACTTTTTAAATGATTTGATCTTTGAAGTACATCTTTATTTTAGCCTATTTTAAGGATCAACGAGACAAGAAAATCACAACAATTTTTTGCAACATCTTGTAGAACAAATTTATTTTATATATAATATAATATAAATATATTATAAAGATATTATCATGAATATTTTTAAGGTATTGCCTAATTTCATTAATACATACTAGTTTAGAAAATAGGCAGTGCCTAATCGTTAGAGAATCTTTTGTTAGAATTAGGGGTGGGCACGGTCCGGTTCATTTTTTTAATAATTAAAATCAAAATCGGTTTTTTTAATGAAAAAAATCGAACCGATTTTTTCAAGTTCGGTCTGGCTCAATTTTTTGATTATTTTTTTAATTTTTTTATTTTAAATTGTAGACTTTTTTTTTAATTTATTTATCCAAATAATTTAGTAGCTTATTTTAAATCATTTATTATTTTTTTCATTACACCTTACAAGTCACTAAATTTATTCTTGTAAATTATATAAGTATTTAAAAAATTAAATTGACTAAATTAATATATATTACATGTTATATATTATATAATAAAAAAAATTCATTACACATTACATAAATTAAAAAAATTATTTTTATATATTATATAAGTCTTAAAAAAATTAAATTAACTAAATTATTATATATTACACGTTATATATTATATAATCAAAATAAATTTATTATACGTTACATAAGCCACTAAATTTATTCTTATTTATTATATAAGTCTTAAAAAATTAAATTGACTAAATTAATATATATTACACGTTATATATTATATAATTAAAATTATACATTACATAAACTACTAAATTTGTTCTTATATATTATATAAGTCTTTAAAAATTTGGGCTATTTTTTAGAGTTATTTTTTTGATTTTTTATTTTAAATTGTAGGTTTTTTTTTTATTTATTTGTCTAAAAACTTTAGTAAATTATTTTTTGACCTAATTTTTGGGTCTATTTCATATTAACATAATTATAATTTATTTAATTTGAGATAAATTTAATTTTTTTATTAAATAATTACAAAAAAATAGGTTTTCCGGTTCGGTTATTTTTTGGGGAAAAACCAAACCGGACAGGTTGGTTTTCCAAAAAAAAAAATCGAACTGATTTTTTGTTACAAAAAAAGGACGAAACCAATTTTTTGGTTACTGATTTTTTTTGCCCACCCTTAATTAGAGTTAACTGAGAAAATGATAATATCGTTATTTTAATATTGTATTGTCCAAAACTCTTATTCCATGTCCAAACACCCTTATCTCTATGTCCAAACACCTATATTCCTATATTCAAACAACCTTATTCACGTATCCAAACAACCCATTTGAAAGTATCTCATTTTAGATTTGTATTTGACTTTTTTTTAATATATGTCAAATTAAATTAAAACAAGTGTCACAAGAGCCATACATGTAATATATTAAAATATTAAATTAAAAATATTTTTTAAAAAAATTAAATAAAACAAGTGTTCTTAGGGTTATTAAATCTCATTTCTTTCCTTTGTAACTTTCAACCATAAGCAGCGATGACCATAACGTTTCTCATCAAAAACTGCCGCTGCATCTGCCGAGCCATTAAAATACTAGATGCAGCAGCAACCATTATACTCCTTGAGCTTTTTCGTTGGCCATCCGCCATTGAACTCCTTGAGTTTCTTGTCAGTGCTCCGCTTGCTGCGCTGCTTGCCTCCTAGATGGAGCCACAATTTCGACTGTTTTAGAACCATATGTTCATAGTGTGGTGAACTTAGAGCCACCATAAAACGTTTCGGTGGACGGTTGTTGGGGATCGATTATGCTAGGGTCATATGTATTTGTGTTCATCGTATAAAAGTACATATCATATACATATTTAAGCGGCGCGAAGTAATTGAAAATACAATAAACACAATAAATAACATATTAATCAAATTAATATATTAAATGGAGTTTGCAAATTCACCAAAACATGTAACTCTTTACACATGTATTTGAGAGCCCACTTGAAATCTTACTCGTTGACAATTCTAATCACCAATTCGATAGACTTAATAAACTAGAACATCAGCTTCAATTACTAGCACTGAATCTAACACTTAAATCCTTTAAATTTTTTTTTTTTAATTAATACTTTAATTAATAAAATAAAATTTTATGTTGTCCCTATAATAACCAATATAAAAAAATATGTGAGAAAATTAATTTCAGCTCCTTAAAATCAATTTCCAAAACTCAAATCTTTCTTTCTCTTTTATCTTCGGCTAGCCACTTTTGTTTTCTCCGAACAACAACAAAAGCAACTCAATTGCTTCTTCTCATTCATTCCCACGTTGCACACACATATCTATTTAACAAATAATATAATAGTCATAAATTTATCAATACTTATCCAAATAAAGCATAAATATAATATTATTATATTATTAATACTTATCTATATAATATAATATTACAAAATATCTATATACGTGGCCACCAAGTATATGGATATTGTTATTATATTAAATAATAATATTATATACTTATGCTTGCCAACTAATTATATATATAATATTATTATACTAAATAATAAAATATTTTAATTATTTAATATGTAAAATTATTATTTTACTCCTTATTAATAATTATTAAGTATATTCTAATAAATCTCATTATATTATATATAGTAAACTCAATTAAAGGGTCATAATGCGCTACATATTATTTTATAATTAGTAAATAATAATTGTTGACTAATTAATATATTTAACACTTAAATATAAACACGCACGCATCTCGTGGTGATGCTGGATATTACTAGACTAAATAATTCAATTTGGTACGCTGCCCCAGTGTATAACGAGTGCACTCCATATTGCGGGACTCCCAAAATCCACGTCGATTCATCAAAATGAACTATTCTATGAGTCCATGAGCAATGCCCTACGCACATGTTACGAATATTACAAATTAACGCGTTGGACCATACAAGCTGAGGTCACAATGTATATATATAGTCCTTCCGTCATCTATATCCTGAATATGCGGGAACATAGATTAATATCGTCAAATTCTCATATGCCCATCTATAAACCTATCTCTAGACTGGTATCTCCTTAAATAGTATATGTAAACTCTTTGTCATACTGTTCAACTATATGAAAACTCATTTTCGGATATATTGCTTATGGCCATAAGACTTTCTTGAGATACTATTTTGGAGCATCAAGATATATAATTTCTTATGTAAGCTGATGGATACCATATCTATACACACCGGACTCCATGAGTATCGGACCATACCCAGCGACACCTAGTGGTCAGACCATGAAATATTTCTAACATGCGTAAAATTAAAGTATGGTGGATTACTCACAAGCCTATATTGGCGCTCAGATTGGAGAACTACGTATATTACTCAATTCGAAATAACCTTCCACTAACGGCTACATAGGAAGTCTATTGGGGTCCTTGTGAGTCTATTCAGTATCCGGTCCTAACTAAATACCCATATGACTATGCAATCTCTATGCTCATAGTTAATTAGGAACAACCATCTGTACCCTACAAATATAGATATACACTGATTTATATCTACATATACAGAAGGGATCCACCGATAGACCTGCATTGGTAAAAATAGACTAAAAATATATTTTGAGAACATATTTACATAATGAAATTTCTTAGCACGCGATTACAACTCTTGCAATAATGTCATTACTAATATATTCTAAGGTCTTTATCTCGTTATAAAAAATATTCCAACTCTTGGAATATTTGTTAACTCTTAACAACGTGCTAACTCTTAGTACTAGTTTAAACTCCTTTAGATCGTATAAAGTCCACAGCGTAACAAATATTAAAGTATATATTGAAAGATAATTAGCAATTTAATAAATTATACATTGTATAGATATCAAATATTTATATAAATCTAAAATAGTATTTAAGCACAACCCTAATAACAACGTCTGCAAATTGCTTTAAGTTTTTCATCATACGATCCAATAAATGTAGCGGTGGTGGATTTTCATTTTATTGGTGGGTTTACTTTTGGGTTTTGAACAACTTTAGTTTAGTTTAGTATAATTTTATCTATCCATTTTGTCGGTGGATTTTCAATTTTGTTCAGTGTAATTTTAGGTTTATTCTTGCATTTTTTTTTTTAATTCTTGGGTTTTTATTTTTGTAAGTTTTTAGAGATACACATATGGAAAAATGATAGTCAAAGTGTGTAATTAGAGGACAATTTTGAAGTCATCGGATGAGAATTCATTAGGTATTCATTTTCATCATAGTTATTTTGTTGGGTTTTGAGAGAGATGATAATTTAAGATTGTTTTTGGGTGGTTGATTTTTTTTGTAATTAAAATTATGTATTTTTTTTTATTTTTTAACTCTATAATTTGATTGCAATTTTGTTTATTTTAATTTTTCTGTAATTAAAATTATGAATTTTATTCTAACTCCATATTTTGATACCATGAGTAAATCATTTATATGTTATTAACACATAAACAACGAATTTTTTATGATGATTAAGGAGAGTAATATTTATTCAATATTAAATATTAATTCTATATAAATTTAATAATTTAAAGAATAAAAAATTAATTTTTATTTTTAAAAAGTCAAATTTTATGGAGAAATGGTGTTTATAGTTTGTTGTGCAAAGGTAAATTAGTTGTTTTATTTTTTTTAAATTTAAAAAGATAATTTAAATTTTTCACACAATTTTATTAATTTTAATGAAATAATCTTTAATAATTAGGCATTATTATCTATTTTTTAAACTAGTAAATATTAACAAAATTATATAATAATTTAAGAATATTCATAATAATATCTCTATAATATATATAACAAAGAGGATACAAAGAAATATTCATCACTTTTCACTAGCAAAATTATTAATTCTCGCCCCATTTTCTTTGATATTTTTTGCACCATCGGTGACCACAATAATTTGAGCATCTAATATTCTCATCATAGATAAAAATGATAGGTCTACATCGAATTGAGAATTATGCCGTATAACTCAAAACCTTTGAACTCTCATTTCTCTCATGAAATTTATTTTTCAACGTTGAAACTTTATTTCATTTTCCTTTGGACCTTATGTGATACTTAAAAGTATTGAATTTAAATTAGAAGATAGGTTCCTGGTCCCCTTACTTTTTGTTTTTTTTGACAAAAGAAAAGATAATTTTTTGGTACTAAGATTCATTTTTTGATAGTTGACATTAACTTTCTTCTTTTGTATAAATATATATATTCGGTGCTAAATAGATTCTGCAGAAAATATTTGAATTTCTTCCGTCATTCGTGTAGTAAAAAATGTGGAAGGTGGGAGGGGGCCGGCCTACTCATAGGTTTAGAGTTAGAATGTGGCAAATAACAAAAACAAAATATAATGATGATAGATTCTTTTTCCACATTATGTGGACTATATTTAAGCATTGGAGTATATTTTATATTGAATTTTTTTTAATATTATTGATTAAATTAATAATATTATAATATAAAATTTTTAACATAAAATTAAAAAATTATTAAAATGTTAAATAGAAAAAAAAATAGATTTAAATATTACTCTCTTATAAAGAGAATAACTAACTTTATAACGAAGAACTATCTCAATAAAAGATTATTATTACTACCTCAAAATAAAAAAATTTATCTTTATTCAAAAAGAACAAAAAAAATATTTTCATGCAAAGAAACAAAAAAAAATATTATTTTTATTCTAACTATCCTCCACCCAATTCAAACATACCCATACAATTACACTCCAATAATACAACAATACATCACAAGACAAACAACAAACAATACAATCTGGTGGATGAGTTTAAGTTATGGCTTAGAAAATTTTGCAGGCGAGGTACAGTGCATGGGTAGCAGAGGCTTTGCCTATTGGTGGTTGTCTTTGTTGACTTTCTAGTCGTCGATATTGATGTTTTGATGATAAAAAATCTTATATTTAGGCATTAAAAAAATTAAATATTTATATGAGGTAAATTAGGAGTAGATAAAATAAAAATGTATATTCAAAATTACACTAGTACTGTATGAGACCAAAAACAAAATGCACAAACTTGATAACAATAGAAAGATAAATGTATTAGCTTATAAATAATTTTACGAAAATAAATTTGGAGTTGTTTATATAAATTTATGATTAAATCATTTAAATATGTTAAAATTTAACCGAAGTGTAAAATTTTGAAAATTTTAAAAAATGAACTAAAATAGTTAAACACTGTAATAGGTAGTATAGCAACAAGAAAAAGTTACTATAATAATTATATTTTTTACTCTTTATAAATACCTTACTTATTTGAAACTCAATAATAAGATAAAATAAGAAAAATATTATATATCAAAATTGAGAATTTCATTTTTTTACACCTTCATATTTACTCATTTGAGAATTTAAATTATTTTATTTATTAATTTTTATATTAAATTTATTTAAGTGTTTATAAAAAACACTTTTGAGAGGAGAGTGGTTACTCTTTTATTATAAGAATTTAATTTGTATCTTGAAAATTAATTTATTGTAAAAGTTTCTTAACACCTTAAAAGTAAAATTATTAATTACTAACCTTAGTTTAAAACAAGTTAATAAAATCCTTAAAATAAGTTATTTAAGGCATGAACGTAGACCGTATAGAGTGCCAAACCATATAACATCAAGTGTCATTCTCTTTATTTTTTACTTTATTATTTATTATAAATATTTATTAATAAATTTATTATATTAATAATTACATAAATTATTAATACTAGTGTATTAATTTTTATCTATAATTTTGTCTTCGCTTGTCACTGAAAAATAAAGGCGGTGGAGTCCAACAACTGTTCGGTAGGATCCGGCTAATATACAGTCAAGACCCACAAAATTGGTAAGGGACACAGGTCAGCCTCCACATCAACAGTAGCCCGAGCGTTTCTTCGGTCAGATTGGAATCAGGGAGGAAACTCTGTGGGCGGTGGCGGCCAGGAGCTCGAGTCGGCCCGGGGGTCTGCAGCGGTCGAAAAATCGCTGACAGAGACCGAAAACATTCGGTTCAGGCTGGAGAGATGCTTGACGGGTCAAGGATCAATGCGAGACTGTGGAGGGGCGACGAACGTCGCGGAGGCTCGACGGGACCAAGGAGACAGTTGGGATAGCGCCAGACAGCCGACGGAGAGAGAAAGACGAGAAAACAAGAAAAAGAAACAGAAAAAACTTTAAAGGAGCAAAACCCTAAGAACTGAGGGAGAGAGAGTAGGAGGATCTAATCTAAAGCTAAAAAACTGAAAATATTTGCCCCCTCTCCGATAGGTGGAAACTGTTAGCGCGGCGCCTTTTGAGAGAGGTTTAAAAGAGAGAATTTTTATATTTTATACTGAAAATTGAAACCATAAATGTCCTGAAAGATGACCTAGAACTTTATATACATATATATATATATATATCTAACAATTCAACTATTCAGCCTTTTATTTTATATATTTCTTGGGGATCTTCCACTTCCAGTGAGCTTAAAATCTCCTGCGGCTTATCATCGTTAACTAATTGTAGTAATCCAAGAAGCATATCAAGTCATTGTACTGAAACTGCTGTTATATGGTTAATTATTACCAGAAGAACTTGTTCTTGTTATAACCTCCTCATGGACTAGATCTTGTTGTAAAAGACCCACTATCATATATTTATCTCCAAATTTTTTATAGGTAATTCACAGATGTACGGCACTAGATATTTCTGATTCATCAACGTGGTTTTTGAGCTTATTTAACAAAGTCTAATAAGTTGATAATACAAACAAATCAATCACTGATCTTAAGACATAATAAAGGGTTAACAACTCTTTCAAAACTTCTACTTAGGTTTTTGTCATTTAGCCAATATAGAACCTCGTAGATCAAGCCCGCCAATATTGTCAAACGCAAAGCTGCATTCACCTTTTTGGTGAAAAGAGGTCGACAGAAGAAGAAAATGATCAAAAACCAAACCAACCCGCCAAAAACAAACAAAAAGAAAAAAAAAAAACGCCAGGACTCAACTGTTACAGCAATTAAAACAAGAAACATAGGTAGATATTTCACTACACAGAAAATTTAATGAGTAGTCTTTAATGGTGAAGCTCTTGTAGCTTTTATATAGTTTGGCACACAACAGACCAATGAATTGAATGTCATAACCACACAGGATTTAATTTTATGGTAGTTGCATTATTGTTTACAGGACCTGTCATGAGTCTGAAGGCATGTGCTGTAATAGTGAGATGGACCTCTTTTGCTGTTTGTGGCTTTATTTTCATTATAACTAAAGGTTATTTGGAAGATTTTCCAAGTTTAGAAAGATTATGAAGATAGATATATCATATACGTGGAGAGCTTTTATAGTGGCCACGACAAACCGATGGTCTATAGCCATTACTTCCCTTTTTGGTTGGTATTAGTGCAGAAAGTGAAGGGCTTTTAAAATAATGTAATGTTTGTTGCCTGTTTTGCATGCCTTCGGTAGGTATATGCTTTTTTTTTTCTAAGAATAAAGAAAAGGGTTGCTGAGACCACCAGTCTTTTTTTTTTTTTTTTTTTTTTTTTTGAATGGGGGGTTACAATAATTTTCAACATTTCCGCACCACCTGGGGAGGAGGGGGGGTCGAACCCAGGTGGGGATATGAGACCTTGGGGGGCTCAGCCAACTTGGCTGAGCCCCCATGCTCCTGAGACCACCAGTCTTGGTCTGTGAAAATCGTGAAAGCATATCTATCTACATATAAAGAAATGTGCTTTGCCTTCTTTAGGTTTTATTTATTAGCATGAAATATGTTAGATGTTGTGGAAGTTGAAATTATTGAGGGCCGAAAATAAATTTTTATCAAACTTGGATTTGATATTATTTGCATACTGTGAATATTAGTTATATTAAAAGAGTAATTTTTGTTTTGTTTTTACATAGTTTATTCTGAAACAAACAATTTTTTTTGAGACGTCTCCTGGATAATTGTGTGTGTTATTAACGTTATGTAACAGAAAAGTGACCACCTTTCTTGTAGCTTCGTAATAGGTGTCCTGGTCAAAGTTCCAACTTGACGTAGCAACTAACAAGGAAATTACAGGTCAAGTACACAATTGGGTTGGATATTTGGATGGGATTTGCTTAAAGCAGGTGCATTTTTCAATTTGTGATTCTGACCTTGTTAGCCCATAAAATTAGAGATCTAAAATGACTATATCTGTGTATTACATTACATCGTTGGATAAGAAAGTCTTTTCATTTGATATGGTTCTAGAGATGATTGACTTGTCGTGGCCAAGAAGTAGGATGCATTGTTCAAGTTTCCAAGTGCCTGACATTTATAATTTTGAAGTGATCAAACTTACATTTTTTTTTTAAAAAAAAAATATAACAAATAATCCTAACATATCAAGACATAAGTAGGAGAATCCCACCAAAGCTTCCTTTCACAATACTCATCCAAAAATGAAAAAGAAAAATCTTGCTTTTACATTAACCAAATGTTAATCAAATCAAATCTTCATAGCCATTAATAACCACATTTCAAATTATGTCCAAGAGTAGTTCAAATTTAGCAGCTACAAGAGATTGAAAAAG
The DNA here is from genome assembly GCA_946807835.1 of Ailanthus altissimus. Taxonomy (NCBI): domain Eukaryota; kingdom Viridiplantae; phylum Streptophyta; class Magnoliopsida; order Sapindales; family Simaroubaceae; genus Ailanthus; species Ailanthus altissimus. The sequence continues at coordinate 21,456,802 of OX327695.1, forward strand.
ATTTTGCAACTCCAATTCATATTAAGAATACTTTAATATAGAGACAGAACTCCATTGGGACTTAGGGGAGCCATAGCACCCCAAGCCCCAATTATTATTTTTTAATTCAACAATATAATTTTATAATTTTTATTTTTTAAAATAAGTATTTTTATAATTTAACCTTTCAAAATTTTTAATTTGACATTAAAATCTTCATATGATCCCCTCCCTATTTAACATTTCAAACTTCTTGACAATCTCAACAAAAACCTATTTGTAAAGTCTTTCCGTTACTATGAAAACCGCTTTTCTTTGCTTAGATTTTAAAGCACTTCACTCTTCTTCTTTTTTTTTTTTTTGGGGGGGGGGAGAGGACAAAATAGCATTTCAATGATTTCCTCAAAAGGAAAAAGAATAATTCATCACAACAACCATTAGCACTAACGATATAATAATCATCCATAAATGTCAAGATGAGAAGTATGTGATGGATGGCACAAAAATCATTCAATGAGAAATGGTTTTCATCATAGTGCTTTTGTCAAAATTGCTTATTTGTCTTGCAAAAACTAAAGATCTCCTTTCTGGGATAGAAAGAGTGGAAGTTGAAAGTTTCCCATTTGGGGAAAGAAGACTTCTGCTTTGCATTTTTTTTCCTTTTTATAATTTTCTAAATGATTGTTTCACCAAAAAAATGAGTCTAGTGTCTAATCATGGAAGATAGTGAAGGAAAGTGGCAACCAACTAAAAGAAATAAAACCAATGGGCTTTATTTAGACTTGTTAAAGGATTCATATTTAAACAAGACAATTTTGATTGATTTAGTTATTTATTTGAGTGGGCTTGTTGATGCTCTACAAGAAGCTTGACGTTGAACTCAAGCTCTCCAGTCTCCATAAACCAAGTATCGAAATTTAAAAATAGTAACTAACAAATTCTACATTTGTATCCTGTATGATCGAGAAAGTTTGAACTCAATAGGCTGCTAGCCCATGGGCTGGGAAACAAGCCCAATTTGGTAACTGGATTAGACAGGCAACACTCTTTTCACTTTCCGGCAAGGCACTGCATTATGCTCATTTTGAATTTGAAGCGGATCCCTTTCACATTCTTTAGGAACATCAAGAAAATTAAATGTTTAACTGCTTTTTCTATTCAGTTCATGATAAGAAAGGACTACATAAAGACATTGTTAACTAGTTAGTGTAAGTTACATGTTAAGTGATTATGAGACACCAAGTGTTTACTAGTACAAGGTTTATGATAACACATCGTGTTTTCTAATTTGTACTTGTACACAACCAATTTTTATGTGCATAATAATGGATATGGCAGTCCTTTCTTCTTCGATTAAAAAAATTAACTAGTTTACAAGTAATGTCATTTTCACACAAATTTATATGGTAGTTTAGTTAGTTAAAATAATATTTAGACATTCACTATTTACAATATTTCTGTGATTTCATCATGATTAACTATTTGTATGCGATAGTTCAGGTCACCACCTTTAAATCATATCATAGATCACAAGCCAAACTTTCTAATACATGATAGTAATGCAATAAGCATTGGAAATTATATATTTAAATAACAATACTATACTGGATAAATAGAGATACAAAGGATTACATTAAAATTCTTAATACTTTAAAAAGACGATTTAACTGGTCAGCTGAGGCACACGCCGCAAGTGTTCCATGTATAGCTCAGTCAATTTTCAGATGATTTCATTTTGTAAGAATCTGTTTGATTACAGGACATGTGGACTCCCCTTCTTTCCAAAAACTGTTGAACAAAATCCCCCATGCGCAACTGTTTTACATTGCCAAAAAAAGGTGGGTTCACCATGCCATGGATAGAACATAAACAACCTGCAAAATGGAAATCAAATTGATCAGCAACAAATCCAATAAGCTTTTCACGTTTCTTAAGCTGGGTCAGCTCCTCTAATGTCAGGCCCTATAAACATATCCTCAATGACCAATCACCAACAAAAATGCTACAATTTAGCCAAAATGATAGGTAATGGTTTGTGGTATTCCACTGCCTTTTAAATGAAAAGTGATGCCAACCATTAAGAACAGGAAGCAGTCATCCTCTTCTCTTGGTATTTTCTGGTTTCACAATAATGAATAAACTAGACCATGAACAAGCTCCATGCAATCAAATTGAACAAGTTATGAAAGAAGATGTAGTTAACATAATTTTAATTGCTACTAGGCATCCATGTAAAATAAAGAAACTATTACTACATGATGAACCTAATTGGAGATCTGTGACACTCGCACATTTTCTTTTTGATAAAATTTTCCTTTTTTTAAAAAAAGAAACACCTTCCTTCGGAAAGGAAAAGAGCAAAACATACAAATCAAAATCACAAGAAATAGAAGCTCATAAAGAATATCAACTGGCACTGGTACTCAAATTAAGACGAAGATCATATACAAAGCGCACCCATGTCAGGTGGCCCTCCGTCAGATCCACAGGATGGCACTGTGTTAGTAGTTCCTCCTATCTTGGCTTGCTTCTTTTCCTTTCGACTCTTTCTAGTGTCAACTGTTTGGTTACTGAAGCAATGAATGACATTAGAATATGGAAAGCTTTTTCTTGGGGAAGAGGTAGTTAAATCTTACACAAACACAATGGAAACTTAGCCAAGATTGATTTCTGGTAATAAATTTTTTATAGAAAATGCATGCCAGTGCACGACTAGACGTGAAAGACTACGATTTCAGCATTGTCACTGATGTCATGATTAACAAAAGTGCACAAAGATCTTTACATACCCTCCATGTCAAGCAAGTTTAGGTCACTATGCACATTAGATGACCAATGGAAGTTGACCGTGCATGTAATCTTAAATAGCTTACACTGAACCTGGAAGGAATAGAGTTCAAGAATATTACACAGCAAACTTAGTAGAGGATCTCCCCGCAGCTGATCCACAGCAGGACTTGTATTTCTTCCTTGATCCACAAGGGCAGACCTTGTTTCTTGGGATCTTCTAAAGTTGAAAAGAGAAAAGAAAGAAAGGGGGAGAAAACAAAAGAAGAAAATCATCATAGAATCCTTTCATGGGAGTCAAAAAGAAAAAAGAGAAGGTTTATCATTCTTGTCAAGAAAATAAACCTTTTCAATTGGTTTGAATCCACAGTCATTATGGCTTCTATTGATACTATTACTTGATTTATCCTGTTCACAAGTCATCATTACAGGTTCTTCTTTGTGTTGCTCAAAATTCCCATTTTCATTGTCATCTAGGAATTCAGAAACTGTATTATGGATAACAAAAGCAATCTCTTTAAATATCATGAAAAGCCAAAGCAAAATATTTGCAATGTCAATCAATGACTATCTAAAATGAATCAAGCTATGCAGTACAACAAAAGATGCCCCATATATCTTCCTGTTTGGAAAAGAGAAGCTACAAATTCACAAAAACAGGAAAAAGAAAAACAAAGTAAAGACATACTAATCATCAACTAATTTTGATTATGCCATCTAATTCATCATAGCATTATCCAAATCTTTCTAGGAAGGACAGGTTCAATAATAAGATTGACTAGGGTCAACAATCCTTTATTTCAAGGCAATTCAATTTATAGCTGCACTAGTTAGGGAGACTGATTAAACATTTTTAGCTTCTTAATAGGATGCTGCTTTGTTTGAGCAACATGCATACCCATTCCATTCTTTTAGCTAGCATGCAGCAATCTGATAAACCCACACAAAAGTACTTATAATGCCAAGCAACTACTATGTTTTAAAAAGGATGCAAAATTAAGAAATAATAATGACTATACAAATAAACAACATTAACTGGTGAACCTTGAGAAAATTCCTAGAGTGTACAAAATATACCGACTGGGCATTACCAAGAGAAGTATCTGCATGATTGTTTTCAGCAGAGTATTCTGTTGTTGCCTGTTCTGCTACCAGAAACTCTATTGCAGCATCAACATCACCACCTACTTGCAGTAAAACCTGGAATGAGAACATTTAAAAACCAAAAAGAAAAAGAACACTAGAAAACCTGAAATTTTAAGATATCAAAACTACCACAGAGGAAAAAGAAAAACACAGTTAAGAGCTTGAGTGAAATTTAGCACCTCTTCAACTTTTCCAGTACTTTCACAACCACTTCCTGCCATAACCAATTTGATACATCCTGCATTGATAATATTGGCTGCTCCTTTGGATTTGCTTGCCTCAGTTTTTGCTTGATTAGATGCCACTGAAATATCAGCATCAGCCTTTAACAAACTACAAGTATTAGACTCTTGCTACCAATTACATGTTCAAACTTATGCGTAAAAATAACACAGCTGCAATATAGATCATTTTAATAAAAGAAGTTATAATAAAAAACCTTAATTATAATTGGCCTGGCTGGGCCATTGCAAGGGTCTTCTTTAAACCATACACTATTGTAATGTTCACCATCATGATAAGATCTGGACAATAAAATTAATAATATCACAAATCATATGCAGAACTTTCTGATAAAAATATTTCCATAAATATAAAAGGCAGGGCAATGGGTACATGAAAAGTTAGAAAACGAAATCCATCATGCATATTTAATAAAGAATAAAACAATTGTTACAATTAGAGCTTTAACGCTGTGCAGAATATTACCTACCAAGGTTAAATGATACAAAAACAATCTCTCCAGCCTAAGATTTGTTAGAATAACATGCAACAACTTATATAAGCTTCAAAGGTAGCTTTTTCTATCACTCTTATGATTTTGGAGGCTACATTCTTATATATATATATATGGAAAACTTAACATCACATTTCCTGATCACATAAATCTAATAGAAACACTAAATAAAACAGAAGCTAAACCGTGAAGATGACAGAAGAATGGCTAAAATATGATAACAAATCCATGATACTCACAAATGGACCATACGAGCTTCATGATAATCGAAATTCCTAATGTACCAGCGAGGTGACATGTACTGCATCAAGCAAAGCAATGAGCAAATATGAATTCAATATTACTCTGAGTAAATCGTTGTAAATATGCAATGCATATGGGGTCTCTGTATCTACCTTATAGAGCGTATGGAACATGAGGTGATACAATTTGCATTCAGTAATGAACAAAGGAGAAATCCAATATGTACTAACATGATAAGCATGCTAGTTAATGTAGTGTGCACATGCTCATATAGTGTGCAGAATATGAGCATGCAACTCTGCATACTATACCACATTTAGATGGCTGAATGCTGTTGTATTCTCTCCCCATGACAGTCACATGGTTCACATATCAATTAGCCAAAAAACCATTATACTAAAAGGTAGAGTGGAACATATAGTTATTCTCCCCAAATTCATTGCTTCGGTGTAATAAATGATGCTCATGTGTTCACATTGGGCATATATTAAAAGATATGTACAAAACAATAGAATATATTACCAAATGTTAGACATTTATCCAAACCTTTCATAGGAAGACTGGATGCTTGTCTTTGCAAAAAAACTGTCTCAAGTACATATTTGAATTGAGAAGGACAGTTATTGAGTCAGTCAATGTTAATCTCATTTTTCAGAGGGAGCTTCAAAATATTGTGCAATGGAAACATATATATAAATTTACAAAATAAAAAATAAATAACATAAACCTTTGTCAGAGTGTAGTTTCATGATAATGGGAGTAGCTTTGTTTCTGTGCTTTCGAGTGAGCAATAGATCCAGTTGTCATATAGACAATCTATTAGAACTAAAATTCCATTCAGTCCCTCTTGTGTAAGCTTAAACTTTTGGTATTGAATGGTGGTTGAACATGACATTAGTACCTATTTGGCTGGGAGGACCTGTGTTTCGAATCATAAAATTCTTCATTCTGCCAATTAAATCAAAATATAGAGCAAGATTAGCTAATGTTTGGATCACCATGGCAAGTTTGTTAACTAATAATTCAATCTTGCAAGCAAGAGAGTGTGTTCGAACTTAGGTATTATTGTTAGACTCTTTTGATATAAACTTGAGCTTTTAGGACTAACAGCAGGTCAATACTAAAGAAAAGGCAGCCCACACCCTACAACCAAGCAAGGATCAAACAAACTTAACTACAACACTCATACAATAGCTTCAAAAGGTGCCTGGCCAATTAAAAGGATCGAAGGAAAAGTGAAAAGGGATGAACTATTAAAATTTGAGAATATGCAGAAGAGTCAAACACACAAAAAGAAGAGAGAACAGGTCTCACCCAATGAATGCATATATTACTTCTTGTAACCAATGAAGCTGCTTGCAGTTCCATATGTCCAGCCCATGAGCTATCCTTTTCCATGGATTGGCAGTAATCATCAAATGGGACATCATCCTCAATGAAGGGCTCAAATGTTTCACGATTCTTCTATTAATTGAAGCTCCAATATCAGATTCATTAGAAGTTGTTGGAAAGTAGAGATATTCCAAGATTTGATTAGTTATAAATAGTGTGATTTGGTCAATGATGTAAAATAGGAAAATTAATTCTATATAAATTAGGAAAGTAAATAAGAAAGATAAATTATATGTAAAATAGGAAAGCTAATTATTAGCTAGCTACTATAGGAGGATTTTCTTGATTCTTTAAATTGTAATTTCCTCTATAAAAGGACCCCATGTAAAGCGTTGTATGATGAGAGGTAATACACAAAAATTCTTCATTCAGAATTTCTCTCTTCCGAGTCTGTAGAAGTTGATTATTAGAATTAGACAAAGACTACAGTAAGGAGCACACTATAAATAAAATATAAAGAGAGATTTCATCGGCCAACCAGTTAGCAGTACTCTGCTAGTTAAAAATAAAAAATAAGATATATGTATTAGAGCAGAGTTGTAAATCCAGGCATTCAATACCACAGACTATACCCTAATGAAAGATTTTAGAAAAGTGGTTCTGATGATTAGGCATGAGTGTCTGGAAATTGTCAATGTATACTCCCGTGGGCCGGAGGCAGCAAAGGAGTGTTTTATGAAACCAATAGCCTATACAAGTATGAATCCAGAAAAAAATGAAATAGTGTCTTGATGTCATTCCTTGCCTATTTGGTCAGTTTCCCTGGAGAGGCAGGTGGGCCAGACTGTGGGTGCCTAAATCTACAAGACCAGTAATTTCTATGCTTCTTTCAGAAAATCAAAATACAATCTTGAATACGTTGTCTATTGCAGTTTACGTCAAGTTGGTATGTGGAATCATATCATGCCACCTAATATTTTCAATCTGTTGGTCTCCATCTCACTCCAGCCATTTTTTTATTACCCACAGCTTCGTGTTGATAGAAACAAGAACTCACTGTATCCTTCATCAATTAAAAGAAAAGAAGAGCAATATATAGGTAAGTTTTAGTTAGTGCTAGAATCTCAATGCAAACAGTTTTAGTATTAAATGCAATTCAACGATGAAAACTAAAAATTGATTTCAGAAGAGCAATGCCTACAAAACAATTAAGAGATTTCTGCAGAAAAATTAGACGAAAGCATATAATTGACTTTTTCTTCCTTTATAGCCACTAACCACAATATACTGTACCACCATACTGCGATATTTTTTATGTTCCTCCTCATCACCTTCCAACTGATCTGCAATAGCCCTGCAAACTAACAGGAGTAAACAATTTTAAAATACATTAAAATGTATACACAAGATTCTTTTTCTTTTAAAAGCTTTTTTGCTGCTTCATGCAAATCTTTCTAATAGTAAAAATTCTACAGAAATGAGTGTATAGTATGAGTGACATGTATGATTTTCAGGCCTGAAGAAACACAGACCTGAAGAAACAATTACCATCAGCAGTGACCTGGATGATTTTGAGGCCTAATACGTCAAGCTGAGCATGGAACTGAGAAATATCAGCCTGCTTTCCATGTGTTTTAGCCTGTCCACCAAGCATATGTTAGTTCATCCAAAAGTAACCATTTATAGAAACACTAAACTGAAATTTAGTTCAAATTATAATCAGCACAACTAGAATAAAACGAATTAAAAACTTAATTAAAAAAATCACTTCCACATCATCCAAAATAGCACTAACTGTTTCATGTAGGCAAGTCTATTTCATTTTTTATCAATGGTCAAATCTGCAGCTCATGCATATGTCTCCGACTCTTTCCAAGCATCCAAATAAATAAATTCTAAATTTTCTTATTCAACGAACTGCTAGCCTAACAGCAATTAATTCTCCACTCCTTGTCGAGCCTCCAAGCAAACCCTGACATTGTAAACACATAAAGAGCACATATCTCATAACTCACAAATTGCATCTAAATCTACACTAATCACCTAATGTCTCTACCAGGTAGACAGTTATCCATCTCATTATTCTTGTATCCCATGCATAAAAGCTGCCCTCTCTTAAAAACCAAGAGAATCTATTGGCAATTGCTCATATCAACAAGATGTGCTGATATTGTAAATGATCAAAACCACAACGCTCCCTCCCTTTAGTTGATCTAGCAACAAGTTACAAGCTCTATAAGCCATGTGAAGCACCCATTCTAGTTAAGAATAATTTCTGTAAGATGAAGGATTTACAATCAAGAGTGAAAAACATTGCAATCCAAACATTTCTGAATGTCCTAAACAAACAAAGTATACTTTTTACAACTAAATGGTTGAGCATGTATAGGATAGCCAACGTAATGCAGTTAATATAAGGCAACAGAGGTTTCAAGTTCGAATATTAAACTAAATTTTAACTATAAATTAACCTTCTGCCAAAATTAAACAGTTGAGAGAAACTATGGTTTTACGTTAAAGAAGAAATTTGCAATATAATTCAAACAGAGAAAGAAAATAATGGGAAATTAGGGCAAGATGAGAAGGAAAGCAGACCGTTTGTTAACCAATCAAACTGTAAAATGAATTACAAATTTAGAAAATGAAGGTGTGCAAGTGGAGAAGCATTTGATAGGAACTTACGTGGGGCTGTTTCTTGGTTTTGCTTTTACCATCGTTTGAAGAGATTCTCCCCTACAATTTTAAATTTATTTATTTTAACTTTTATGATTATGAAAGGTAGCTAGGGTCGGGCTCAGAGTCCGACGGATAGAGAGTGAAAGATTATACCGAAATCCACGAAGCGGAGTAAAGTGCAGAGACTCGGTCTGCTCCTTGTTAAACTACTCTACAGCCTCTCATAAGAGTGTATTATGTACACAGTACACATTCATCTCACTCTTGGGATCTGGATCAATGAGGCCGTGGACTGGACCGAGGGGATATTGGGTTGGCCCTTTCACTACTCATAACTTGTTTATCAATAATATGAGGCCTTCGATCTGCAATGTGTATCTGGCCGTTGCCCAGTCTGGCACAAACATTATCATGAATATGACTTGATTAATTCATTGCTTATAAATATGGCTTTGGCATAAAGAACTTCTCAACCAAAGGCATAAAGGGTTGAGAGAGATAATAATCTTCATCTTTTGTTAAAGAAATTATGTAAATAGGTATACCATGCAGTTATAACTTTGTTGAATTTTGATCATTCTCCTTGAGGTATAATACACGGATACCCGACTTAGCTATCTTGAAGAGTAATTGGAATTCTTTCGCTTTTGCCAGTTTCATTAACATTTTTTTGAGAAAGCATTTATCTATTCTTGTTTTCATTGTAGTAGCAAAAAAAAAAAAGGCAACATCAGTTCTTTATATGGTGTTGGATTTGAGTTTCAAGCACAACTCATTAAAAAAAAGGTAACATTTCATATATATATATATATATAAAAATTGATGTCGTTTATAAACAATAATACGATTAAATATAAAAATTAATGCAATAAGTTAAAATAAATAATGTAGTTAAATTGGATACTATATCAGTTTTTATGAGATAATTTATATATAAAAAAAAAAAAATTAAACATGCAATGTTTATAGGAAAAAGAGAGAACATCTATCCTGTAAGACGTGTTTCTTGAGAAGTGAGAGGCGATGTCTACTAAATAATTAATATAAAATTGGGTCAGCCCATAGTGTTGGTCCTCTGATTTCAGATTTAAGCCACAGCCCAAATACGGGGGGTCTATCTGGGCCATGCCCACTGGCCCACATGTGCTACAAAATCTCAAGTCATGCCGATTCACGTTAATTACTACAGAAAAATGAATTTATGTAATCATTAATAAAAAAATTCTAACATTTTTTCTTTTTTATTTTTAAATATAAAAAAGATTATAGCTTTTTTTTTTTAATTTTAACAAAGATTATAGCTTACGTTTGCAGGTAACGACTATAAATTCTTTTTTTTTTTTTGTTTAAAATGAAAAGAGATAAAAAGGTAAAGTTTCACTTTCAAGTTGTATTTTAAACACAAAGTTGAAAACATAACATTTTATATGTTAAAAAAAATTAGAAATGATTCACAAATACCTTAGGCAATATTGAAAAAGAATAACTTTAGAAAACGTAATTTTGTTTTACTTTCAAATACATTCTTACTAATACTGTTCACTTCTAAGGATGTGTCTTAACTTTTTATTTTATTTGACACAAGAAATTTTTTCCAACTACCTTCATAAAACGTTTAATCCTCCGCCTACAATGTCTTTTATCACCCAAATCCAATTTACTCAAAGCTGACTCATGCAATCGTAGTGTTAAGAAAATGGGCAAATTGACACAAATTTAGTAGATGTTAAGGTGTGTAAAAATTATTATTTTAAAATTATTTATATTCCAACAATAATAATAATTAAGGTGTAGAAAAGATGTGTATGGTAGTATAATTTTTAAAATTTAATAACAATTTAAAATTATAAAGATGCACATTAAATATAATTTTTTTGAACTATAACTAAAAAATTTGATAAAGAGTTGATTAATAGAGAATTTAATGAATTAAAGAGAAATAAATTTTTTTATATATTTTCAAATGAGTTATGCCTGTATTATATGGAGTTGAAACATCTCTTTAAAAAAATGTAACATCTTTTTAAAAAGTCACAACTTTTAAAAAATAATAGTAACTTTTTCAATGTTACATCTCTAACTTTTAGCGCCGCAAAGTTTAGTAGAAAGAAAGAGAAAAAACCTGACAAGGTGCTGCAGTGCTCATCTCTGGTGTTGCGGCGCTCAACCTCTAGCACTATAGTATCTGAGGTTCTACATCGAGTGTTGCAGCATCCATTTCCAAGCATCGCAATGTTCAAGCAATTGTTTTGCTTAAGTGCCTATTTTCTTTCTTTCTTCTTTTCCTCTTCTTAATTCTTTCTCTGTCCTATATGCCTTTGTACATTAATTTATTTGAAATACTCTTACAAATTCTATTAATCCTCTATATATTTCAAATAAACTAAGTAATTAAATCAATTTTAAATCAAAGTAAAATTTAATTTATATGGATTAGTGCTTTTACAAGTTATGAACCAACCATTGAGTAAGTAACCGTATGTGACAAGAATTAGGTAAAACTAAGTTTCTATTAATCTTTATTCATATGGTGTAAAATAAAGAATTACTAAACTCTTTAGCAACTGATTTTTGTCCTGTAGTTTGGCACTTTAATAGTTTTGTGCTGTCCAAATTTTATGAGTGCTTTAGAGATACTTGCCTAGCTCTCATAGGAATTAACTCAATTCTACACTTATATAGGTGACACTCCATCAAGTGTGTTTTGCAAGATAACACACCACCATGCAATAAGTGGTTATAGAGTTCATTAAGAATATAACTCATCATTTTCTAATACAGATACACTACCTCTCCTTAGGGAGGGACTCTTCCAAAGATGGTAAGATCACGTGTTTGATACCTTGGATGTGGTGGAATATCTCATATTACCTCCTCTTGATATCAATGTTAAAAATTATAATGAGAAATTTTTTAAAGGGAACAAAACAAATAAAGATATACCAAAATACTATTCTATATACACTCTCAAATGAACTATATGATATTTATTCCATATATAAATATGCATATAAATTTGGACACAATTAAAGAAAAAGTATGTAATTGAAGATGCCGGTGGCCAAAATATGTAATTGCAAATTTTTTTAACTTTAAAATGTATGAAAAAAAAGATGTGACTTCTTAAATACATAATTTGCATCTCTTAATCAATAACTTAAAGAATGAGGGGATTGTTCTCCTTAAAAATTTTATTATTGGTTGCTTAACAGAAAAATTACCGAATTTTTTAAAAAAATTACAAGAAAAGTAATAAGCACAAAAAGAAACATTTGAAGTTGGAAGATTCAATTATATACATTACAATTGAAGAAAGAAATCACCAATGAGAGAACAATGAAAAGACCAACAAAATTGTTTCTAAAGCCAATTTAGTTGAGAATGAAAATAATACAAGAGAAAAGTATCTAAGGTTTACAAATAATTCATATCTTAATAACATAAAGCCTTTATTCAAAAGGAAAGGTGAATGTTATATTTGTAATAAGGGTGGTCATTTAGCTTGTCATTGTAAGTATAGAAAAAGAGAAAATAAAAGAAATAATTAAACTCCTAAAACCAATTTGGTTTAGAGAGATGAGGTGATACTCGTTGTTGTAGTTTTTCAAGTGATTATGGTTGTAAATGACAATAAAGAATGAGTCATAGACTCTGGAGCCATAAAACATATATGTGATGACAAAAGTATATTCTATGACTATGTTAAAGTAATAGAAGGAGATGAACAAATTTATCTTGATGATTCTCATCTTGCACCAATGGTAAGGAAAGGGAAGGTTATTTTCAAATTAACATTTGAAAAATCTAGTCTTGAATAATGTACTGTATGTTCCAAATATTAGATATAATTTTATTTCTATATTTATACTTGGTAAGGCAAATGTAAAAGTCTATTTTGTACGGGACAAAGTTGTAATGACCAAGAGTGGGCCATTTGTTGAAAATAGATATTCTTCCAATGATTTATTCAAACTCAATGTACTTGATAAATTTATTAATAAATGTACTTTTTTAGTTTACATTGTTGAGTCTTTTGATATATAGTATGATAGATTAGGTAATTTGAATTATCTTTATCTATAAAAAAAAAGAGTTAGTTTATTTTTTAATATAAACTTAGATGGTATTCATAAATGTGATGTGTGTGTGAAAGGAAAGTCCACAAAAAAAGTTGTAAGCGTATAATTCTTAAAGAAACTAAATTACTCAGTTTAATTCATAGTGATATATGTGATCTTAAAGATGTTATGACCAGAGGAAAAAAAAAGGTTTTACATAACCTTTATAGATGATTTCTTAAGATATACCAAAATATGTCTATTAGGAAATAAAGATGAGTTTTATGATAAATTCTTAATCGATAAATAAGAAGTTGAGAATCAACTTGAAAAGAAAACTAAAAAAATTAAGAATTGATCGAAAAGAAGAATATGTGTCTAATATGTTTAGTTTCTATTGTGAGGACAACGAAATTATACATGAAGTTACACCTTTATATTCTTCTGAATCAAATAAAGTGGCTAAGAGGAAAAATAGAATATTGAAAGACATGATGAATTACATGTTAATAAATTATGGGGCCCTTATAAACTTGTGGGAGGTACCAATATTGACTGCTTGTCACATACAAAATAAAATTCTATATAAGAAAATTAGAATTACACTCTATGAGTTATGAAAAGGTCGTGAATCTAACCTATCATATCTCAAAGTGTGGGGATGTTTTGCTAAGGTTTTGATTCCTAACTATAAAAGGAAAAGAATGAGAACTATGACAGTTGATTATATTTTTAAAAATTATGCTCAGAATAATGTTGCAGATAAATTCTTGATATTAGAGAATACTATTGGTTTGTTTGATGCAAACAATATAATAGAATCTAAAAATATAGAGTTTTTTGAAACTATTTTTTTCTAAGAAAACCAAACTAGAGAAAACATTGACTCATATAGAAGCATATAATGATCCTCCAAAAAGCTCTAACAATGAACTTAAAAGAAATAAAAGAATGAAAAAAGTCACAAATTTTGGTCATAACTTCTATGTCTTTCTCATGAAAGAGAATCCTAAAATATATAGTGGAGCTGTGTGCTTCCTATCAAATGGTGAAATTTTGATAGCATCAAATAGCGATTTAGTTACGGCCAATAATGAAGAATCACTAGTTGCATCTATAGTAAAAATAGTTCTAAGATTGTTAAGAAAATGGGTAAGTGGGCACAACTTTAGTGGATGTCAAACGGTGCAAAAAGTATTATTCTTAAAACTATTTCTACCCCCCAAATGATAATAATCAATGTGCAAAAATAATGTGTATGTTAATATAGTTTTCAAAATTTAATGACAAGTAGAAATTGTAAATGTGCACACTAAATATAATTTTTTTAAATTATAAATAAATTTTTTAATAAAAAGTTGATTAATAGAGGATTTTCTAACGCGAGGAGAAGGAGAATTGTTGAGAGAGGAAACGCCATTTTCCCTCTTGAGGTTATGTTGAAGCGAAGAACCTCAAGTACAATCTAGAACCATAACCTTCTTGCGCAGAGAAATAACCTGTTAATAAATCAAAATAGCAAGAATTCAAAGCAGAATATAAAAGAACACAACACAATCTTATGTGGTTCGGTCAATTGCCTACGTCTACGGTGGATCCAAGGATTCTAGTCTCTTTTATTAACTCTCTAAAGATTTTACAAGAAAAACCTCATATGAAGAACCCTTAAAAGGACCTAATGTTTAGTGAACTCTTGCTCTACCATAAGCAATGATCACCTAAACAACGGTTTCACCCTAGCGCACACAAGCACTTAGTGTCTACCCAGTTCTTCCCCTCTCTTAAAGTCTCTCTTAATGCTTAATCTAAACTAAAGGGTTTACAAGTGTTTATATATGGTGTATTTTGTGCTTACTAATCCTATTCCTTTTTGGAGTAAGAGTCTATTTGTTTTGAAAGTCAAAAACTTTTCAAAACTCAAAATTTGGATGAAAAGCAGACATCCTGACGCGTCTGGCGTTGCGGCACTCAGCCCTAGTGGTACCCCCCCGCGTTTTCTTCGCTTCCTTCTTATTTTGTGCTTACTAACCCTATTCTTTGTTGGAGTAAGAGTCTACTTGTTTTGAAAGTCCAAAACTTTTTAAAACTCAAAATTCGGATGAAAAGCAGACATCATGACGTGTCTGGCGTTGCGGCACTCAGCCTTAGTGGCACCCCCTCCCCCCTGCACATTTTCTTCGCTTTCTTCATATCTTCGAGTCTCATTTCACTTCTCCCTTTATGTCCCACACGTCCTAAACTTCTGTATGCATGTTCCACACATTCTAGACTTCTTGTGATTCTTCACTTTGGTATTCATCTCAATTCTTGTCCAACCAAGATTGTTGAATCACCAATTTTTCAACAAACCCTTCATTGATTCAAAATCTTTCAAATAAAAAGGCTTCAGAATCCAATCTACACCAATACTCTATCACTTAGTGTTGAGTCTAGTTAAGTCTTCACCAAGATTTAACTTTTCCAGAGCTAGTGACTTTGATCTCCAAAGGCATTCGTGCACTTTGCATAGAGTATGGATGCGTTGCACTCCTTTCCGACCCTCATCACCTCGGTGAGCATAGTTTGGATGTCGCCTAGTGGTCTACATTACCCCAACACCCCGCGTTGGGCCACTCATGGCCATTCAAGTAAGCATATAGAGCCCCCCATTGTGTTTCTCACCCTCAAACCTTATAAATCATTTCTCTACTCTTAGTTTTCCTTTTTCCGCTCTAACTGAATACCCTTCCTCATCGAGCTTACCTAGGGATACCAAGTTCCTCATCAATTTAGGAACATACCTTACACCATTTAAGTCCCTAGTTTCTTTACTTTACATCCTCAGCCTTACTCGACTCTCATGATCTCACAAGTCATGTCATTCCTCATTAGAGTTTTATCTCTCTTGGCTTTATAGTTGATAAACATCGATCTGTTAGGACACATATGGACGTTGCACCCCGAATCTAGTATCCATTTGCCAGCGTACTTTTCCCTTTAGGATACCAATGTGTCTACAACTTTGGTATCTTCCTCAATACCGATTGCAGCCCACATTCCTTGGCCTTTTGATTTCGGACAATCCTTCACAAAGTGTCATTACAAAGAAAACACTTCTTGGATCTCTTCCTTGATTGGTTGCTCTTCCTTTTTTGTGCAAGCAATGCTGCTCCACTCTCGGACTCAGATCTCTTTGTCAATTTTTTTGAGTTCAATAATGTCTTGATGTTATTCATCGTTAAAGACTCCTTACCATATAGCAGAGTATCCACAAAGCTCTCATAGCTCTTCGGCAACAAACTTAACAAGATAATGGCTTTGTCTTCATCCATAGTCTTGATGCCCAGTTGCTCAAGACTTATGATGATCTTATTGAACTCGTCAATGTGAACTCTCAATGAAGTTCCTTTGTACATTATTAGCTGATGTAGTTTCTTTTTCACAAGAAATCTATTTGTAAGAGACTTCTTCATATATAATGCCTCGAGTCTCTTCTATAACTCCAAAGTGGTTTCCTCATCACCAACTTTCCTTAATACTTATTCGCTTAACGTCAGGAATAAGATGCTGTAAGCCTTTTTCTGAATCGTGTCCCAATTTTTCTGCCCAGACTTTGAGAGTGTTGCCCTATAACTAGTTGAGGAGCTGGCTTCCTCCAAAGTTGAGTCTAGCCATTCCTTCACTAGTAGAGCCCTAACCTTCTTCCTTAAAAGATTGAAGTCATTCATCCCATTGAACTTCTCTATTTATTACTTGATTACAGCCATGGTTTAAATACCCCAAGTGTGTATTATTGAACCTTTAGCTCTGATACCAGTTTGTTGATGGAGGAAACGCCTTTCTCCTTCTTAAAGTTATATTGAAGCGAAGAACCTCAAGTGCAACCTAGAACCCTAACCTCCATGTGCAGCGGAATAACCTGTTAATCAAGCAAAATAGCAAGAATCCAAAGTAGAATATAAAAGAGTACAACACAATATTACATGGTTCGGTCAATTGCTTACGTCTACGGTGGATCTAAGGATCCTAGCCTCTCTTATTAACTCCCTAGAGATTTTACAAAGAAAACCCAATATAAAGAACCCTAAAAATGACCTAATGTTTAGTGAACTCTTGCTCTACCATGAGCAATGATCACCCAAACGACGGTTCCACCCTAACGCACACAAGCTCTTAGTGTCTACCTAATTCTTCCCCTCTCTTAGAGTATTTATATAGGGTGTATTTTATGCCTACTAACCTTATTCCTTGTTAGAGTAAGAGTCCACTTGTTTTAGAAGTCCAAAACTTCCCAAAACTTAAAATCCAGATGAAAAACGAACATCCTAACACTTTGGCGCTGCGGCACTCATCCTTGGGTGCCGCAGCGCTCGCCATTCTCGCGCCCACCTCCGCAGCGCTGAGGACCTAGCGCCGCAGCACTGGGTTGCTATCCTGGGCACCGTGGCTCTCAGCCCTGGTGGCAACCCCCGCGTTTTCTTTGCTTCCTTCGCATCTTCAAGTTCTGTTTCACTTCCCCCGTCGTGTCTCACATGTCCTAAACTTCTCCACACATGTCCCACACGTTTTAGACTTCTTGTGACTCTCTACTCTGATATTCATCTCAATTTTTGTTCAACCAAAATTGTTGAATCACCAAATTTCTAACAAAAATTTTATATATGTTTTTAAATGAGATGTGCCTGAATTATATAAAAGTAAGATGTCTCTCTTTGGAGAGACAAAACATCTATTTAAAAGACCACAATCTTTAAGAAAGATTAATTACTCTTTTAAATATTACATCTCCAGCTTTCAGTGTCACGACGCTAAAAAATATCGCTACAACACTCAATAAAAAGAAGGAAAGAAAACTCGACAAGGTGTCATGGCGCTCAAGCAAATTTTTTTTTTACTTGAGCATCCCTTTTTCTTCTATCTTTTTTTCTTTTTTATTTTTTATTTTTTTTTTATTTTATATTTTTGATATACATTAATTTATTTAAAATATTCCTATAAATTTCAACATGCAGTAGTTGTTAATCAACATCTTAATCACATTAAACATCTGCTTGAAGAAACATTAACGTAGTTGCAATTGCAAGTACCATTTTCTTTACACTTAGGTTCGAGAGCCCGCATGAATATGGCTCAACTTCAAACCAAAGAAACGAACTAAAAAAAAGATGATGGAAAGGAGCTGCTGGATGTGTAGGAGTAGCAATAATTTACGTCTGTTCACAGTTTCGTACATGGCAAAAAGATCGGACGAAAACCAAAAAGTGCATTTAAGTTCTTTAGGCAAAGAGACGGAAGAAGCCAGAAGGGTTGGTGACGAGTAAATTAATGCAATGCAATTGTAGTTGTCAAATAGAATTCGGTGTAGGCACCGTAAAAGTGAGTGCCTTTACAGCTATTTGAGACCTTGGTGACCAAAATAGTGAAAGATTCAACCATCACTCGCCATCCACTTAAGCCAAGTAGCTAGTAGCTACATAACGTATTCAATAGACGTATAACGATACATAAATGTGCTGAACTGATATGATCTAGAAACAGAGATTACCAAGA
The DNA here is from genome assembly GCA_946807835.1 of Ailanthus altissimus. NCBI lineage: Eukaryota > Viridiplantae > Streptophyta > Magnoliopsida > Sapindales > Simaroubaceae > Ailanthus > Ailanthus altissimus. The sequence continues at coordinate 21,475,288 of OX327695.1, forward strand.
GTGTAATGCAAGCATGCAATGCAATGTCAAAAAAAAGAAGGAAAGAGTAAGCCTTTAGTGCTTGCAGTCTTGTAGATGGTACTCAACAACCGAATATATGGGCACAAAAAGAGACCACAATTGGTCAACAAAAACACCATAATCACTATCATAATTATTAATTTTTAAATCAAGAAAAATTAAAGCTTAGAAAGATACCAAGAGGGTATCAAGTGACTGCTTTAGTTCTTTAAAAAAAATACTTAGAAATTATCTTGTATCATATGTGATTCGAACAAAACAAAAAGCAGCAATATCATTAATTAGTAAACTAGTTAAAAGAAAGCACTCAAGACAGGCCAAACCCCACATAAGAAGGGGGAAGAAAGATGCGATGAAGCTTCCATTATAGTTAACTTTTGTTCTTTATTCCTCTCAAGCTCCAGCTTTCATATCAGTTTTATTTTACTGATAACAAATTAAAGGAATGGGTCATGCCAATTAGAACCCTAAATCTTTTATTTTAATGGTATAAAATAAATGTTATTTTGATATTTAATTTTATAGGTAAATATTAATTTAATTTTTATTTATTTAATATATATCATGTAAGTCTTTATAAAGACAATAATAATAATTTTTTATGGACGAAAATAATAAAAATAATTATTAAAAATATTTCTACAAAAATTAACAAGATATATATATATTAAAAAATAAAAATTAAGTTAATATATATTAATAAAATCAGAAATTAAAATAATAACATTTCTCGTAATATTATCTAGTTCAAGCTTTCATTCAGTTGAATAGTATTATTTGTACGCATAGATCCAGTCCCCCGCGATGTACTAGCTCAATTTAAATACATCATGTACAATTCTGAGTCCTTCATGACAAATGTTTAGGAAAAAGCATTTTCTTTTATTAAAATATTTAATGAGGTTTTTCAGGTAACAGTTCCTTTCATAACTTTTCAACCACTTCTTTAATTTAGTAGACGTTTTTGCTTGTTTTTGAAAAAAAAATACAATGTTACTGTAATAACTAAAATACATGACGAAACATCACTAATTGTTATTTGGTTTTATTTTACTTTATGTATATACCCTATCCTCATCACCTCAACGAAAACACATATTAACGATATTTCTTTTATTGATAATGTTAGATTTATAAAAGTATAATATAAAATTTATATTTTATTTGATATTCCATTAGTAAATAATTAACATGTATTAAGTAATAATTTATTTTTTAAAATGTTTATTAATGTGATAATTAATAGCTTTTATTAATAAATGACACTATACATTACATTAGTTAGAATTAAATTTATATCTCAATTTTTTGTCAAAGGGAACGAGTTGCCTCATTTCGGGGTTATCTTGTTGAACATCCGTTGAATCGTATATATTTGTAATACTATTAATTTACAGTCATGGTCTAAATTAATTTGAATACAAATAAAAAATGTTGCAAAAAAATAAGAATAACAGAAATAAAGAGAAATAAGAATAAGAAAGTATATATAAAGGTGAATTAAAATCTACACTTATTTATTAAACTATAAAATCACAAAAATAGTTATATTAAATTATTATAATTGATGCTCTCCATTAATGTGTTTTAGTAACATGTTAAAACAAGGCCCGTATATGGCCACACGTCCTAAGTAAATTGTCGAGTTGTATTAAAAAAAAGAAAAATTTAAAATAACTTACTCAAGTTTAAAAAAACTTAGCTTTAAATTACTTAAATATTGGTGTTGCGGTGTTACAAATTTTAATTTAAACATGTGGCACTGAATAGCTGACACCGTTGACATTCATACTTAAAAATAATTTTTAGCATTCAATTTCAATTATAAAATTTATGCTTCCGCCTTCAATTTCAATCTTAGATTTATACTTTCAATTCATTCATAATTTTGTGTCATCTTTTTCTTAATTCTTGATTCAAATTTAAATTTCTAATCATAAGTTTGTAATGATCTATGAAAATTAATCCGGAAACACGAGATAAGAAACGGACGTAAAATAGAGGAGACGTGGCGCGCACGTCCGGTCCGTCAGATGAAAGTAGAAAGCGAAAACAATGAACCCGCACAATACGCCAACGGTTCAGCGTGCTAGCTCGGACGTGTCCCACAGTGTGAGGCCCGAGCCGACAATTTGCCCATGCCAGCCAACCTTCTCCTCACTCGTAAGATAATAAATATCTACTAATTATTATTCCTCAACAGTTTCAACTCACTCTCTCTCTACAGGCCCATGCTCCACTTTTCTTTTTATACTTTTCCCTCATTTTACATTTCTTGCTTACCAAACACAAAACTTTCTCTTATATCTCTTTTAGTCGCGGTTGCTTTTCCTGTTGTTGTGGTAGTGGTGGTGCTTTGTCCAGTGGTCAGTGCTCCATCGCTTCTTCTTCATTGAGTCGTTTTATGTTACCGGTTGGATCGAAACATTTCACATTGTGGAGTTAATTATAATTTACTACGTTAATTGAAGTTTTTCGCATTTAAGTTCTTCCTCCTCCTCTCCGCTGTGTTGATGGTCCATGCACGGTGAGATATTAGTGATACACTGTCACAGGTGAGAATAGAGCTGTGCAAATTTTGGGAAATCAAGTGTTCGTGTGTGTTGGTTGATACGGGTGAATTTTTTTTTTTCTTTAAAATTTTAAGTAGACCAAAGAGAAGAATATGTGGATTTTACATCCATGCATTAATGCAAACTTAGCTTTTTCTATTTGGCGCACTTGTTGAATCTTTTTAATGTGTCTCCGGCGGTTAACTTTTTTTTTTTTATTTAAAAAAATTTGTTTTAATTGTAAGCCAGTTTTTACTGTAAGAATAAGTATTGAATGGTGACGAAAAAAAAAAAAAGAAAAAAGAAAAACCGATATGCTTAAGATAAACAGAGAAGAAAAGGTTATGATGTTTTACTGGAATTTAGATTTTTTTTTTATTTTAAAAATACTTCACACATTTTTAGTTTAGCCTGTAATGTGAAAATCAGTTGTCTCCGGTAGTAAATTTTCTGTTTGTTGACTTAAAATTTTTGTTGATCATCATAAGGGGGGGAATAATTTTGGTTTGTTGAAGTAGGTGGCTTTGAGCCAGCAGTAATGACTTTAGTATTAGGCAATTTTATTAATGATGCAATAATAACTATTTATATAGAAGCAACTTATTTCTCGACGATTTGTCATCATTTATGATCCATTTTGTCTTGATAAGTGATCAACATTTGGCACTGTCATGTTTGTTCTTTGATTTCGAAGCAGGTGTTTTCTTTTAAGGTCTTGAAGTATTCAAGCTGGACTTAGTGAAATTATGGACCACAAGGCATGGCTTTGGAGAAAAAAGTCCAGTGAGAAGATCATTGTTGCAACTGATAAATTAGATCTTTCCCTGAAAGGAAATGAAGAAGAGGTAAATTTTTAAGCACTTGGTTTCATATTCTTATAATATGCTAAAACCTGTCATGTTCTGAGTTTGGTTGTTCTATCATCCATTGAGTTCTTTATGATTCCATAATCCATATTCTCATTACAACATGACCTTTTGGCAAGATAAAATTGGTCACTTGTAACTATAACATAATTTTGATTTGGGGTGGGGGGTGTGTGCGGGGTTGGGGGTTATAATGCCTCCCTAAGTTTGCTGGATGTTTTCTGTGTGAACCCTTACTGGGAATCATTGTATGTTGGAGAAATAATCATAATTTTGATTTTTCAGATACAGATGCTTTCAAGTGATAAAACAGAATTAGAGAATGACATCAAAAACTTGAATGATAAACTTTCTTCTGCCCTTGCCGAATGTAATGCTAAAGACGATCTTGTGAAGAAGCATGCAAAGATGGCGCAAGAAGCAATTGCAGGTAATATGTTGAACCTTTTTTTGTTTATGAACTTCTCTGCTTTTTTATGGTAAGATTTTGTGTTTTTTGATATCAACAATTACCTTATTATGGGAATTCCATTGAAATTCTTTTTACTTACCTTTGATATTTTATTTATATTTAGGCCGGGAGAAGGCAGAAGCTGAAGTAGCGTCTTTAAAGCAAGAACTGGCTGAAGCTTTACAGCAGAGGGTTGTTGATGAGGAAAGATTAATTCATTTGGATGCAGCACTCAAGGAATGTATGGAGCAGCTACATTTTGTGCGAGAAGAGCAGGCACAAAGAATTCATGATGCTGTGATGAAGGCATCATGGGAATTTGAAAACTCCCAGATGATTTTAGAGGAGAAGCTAGCAGAGACCAGTAAGAGGCTTGCAAAATTAGGAGTTGAGAATACTCAAATTACTAAGACTCTCCTGGCAAAGGCAAAATTGATCGAAGATTTAAGTAAACAAAGAATGAAAGGAGAAGCAGATTTTAATGCATTAATGGGTAGATTAGATTCAACAGAGAAAGAAAATGCTTCTCTGAAATATGAGGTTCGAGTGCTAGAGAAGGAACTTGAGATCCGAAATGAGGAGAGAGAATTTAATCATCGAACAGCTGACGCATCGCACAAGCAGCACTTAGAGAGTGTGAAGAAAATTGCCAAATTGGAATCAGAATGTCAGAGGCTACGTGTCCTTGTCCGGAAGCGGTTGCCAGGTCCAGCAGCCTTGGCGAAAATGAGGAATGAAGTTGAAATGCTGGGAAGAGAATCAACTGAAACCAGGAGGAAAAGGTTAAGTTCTAGTCCTTTTGGTTCTATGGTTGACTCTGCTATTGATGACTCTGCAGACACTTTGAGCAAGAGGGTTAATTTTCTGACCGAGCAGTTATGTGCTATGGAAGAAGAAAATAAGACTCTCAAGGAGGTTCTTAATAAGAAAACCAATGAACTCCAATTTTCAAGAACCATGTATGCCTGTGCTGCTTCGAAATTATCAGAGGTTGAGTCACAGCTTGAGGACTTGTCAAAAGGTCACAAAATAATGGAGCCAACCAGGAACACTGTTATGTCATATGAGCTCTCACAGGCTTCCATGTCTGAAATTGGTAGTGATGATAAGGTCAGTTGTGCTGAATCACGTGCCTCTGCATTGATTTCAGAGTTGGAACACTTGAGAATTGCAAAACAAAGGGGGTCGTCACCCTGCAAAACTGTTGGAGCTTCAGACATAAGTCTGATGGATGATTTTGTTGAAATGGAAAAGTTGGCAGTGGTCTCGGTTGATGAACCATCTGCCGAAGGAGCTAATGCAATTGTTGGCCCCTTGGTAACTGAATGTAGTAGGAATTTCTCGGATGTCACAAGTAGGGAGATAGCTCAGGTTCCTGACCATCAGTCTGACTTTGGTGTGTCGAATCAGGATATCAAATCTAGAGATATCTTGTTCAGGAAATTTCCTCGTTGGCTTCAGGATACATTGGAGCTGATCTTGGACCAAAACCGTATCACACAAAGAAGTCCTCATGAGATACTCGAGGATGTTAGAAATACTTTGGCAGACATAGACCATCCGAGTACTGGTGAATTGGTTCTTGCAAGGGAGAGCTCAAACAATCCTGATGCATCAAATTCTCCTCATGTTAATTGCTCAAGAGATGATATCTCACTGTCGGGAAAGACAAACCAGCAATTTCAACCTGATCTCAGCAAATCAATATGTAAAATAGCTGAGCTTATTGAAGGGATCAATTTACCATCTCCAGATTATGGTGTCTTAGAGATGTCCAAAAAGGATGGCAGTTTTCTGTCAAATAAAAATTCAGAAACACCTACAGGCTATGTGGTTCGTGTTTTCCAATGGAAAACTTCTGAACTTAGTGGTGTTCTGCAGCAATTTGTTCATACTTGTTATGATGTATTGAACAAAAAGACTGACTTCAACAAATTTGCCGGAGAATTAAGTACCTCTCTGGAATGGATTATGAACCATTGCTTTTCTCTTCAAGATGTTTCCAGCATGAAGGATGCAATAAAGAAGCATTTTGATTGGGATGAATCACGGAGTGAAGGTGAAGCAGAAAATGCAATGCTTGGTCAATTTGCAGAAGCTGATAGATTACATCTTCCCTCAGATCAATCATCATATTTGCCAACAATTTCTCTTGCAAATGGTCATATCAACTTCTCCCAAAAGGAAGAACTCCAGTCTATTGTGAGAGAAGAAAACAGAAAAATAATACATGAGTCCATCAATGTCAAAGCTGCAAAGAAACTTGGGGAAGAGAGTCTTGAGTCAGCTACTGAAAAGACCGTGTCTTTGATGAATCAACTTCAGGAGTCAGAGAAAATCATTTTAAACTTACAAAATGAGTTAGAAACTTTGAGAAAATCAAAGGAAATGGTCGAAGATCAAGTTAAAAGTCACAAGTTGACAAATGAAGATCTTGATACACAGCTTAAAGTGGCGAAAGTTGAACTGAACGAGGCTCGCCATAAATTTTCATCTCTAGAAGTGGAGCTGGAGGATAAGAATAACAGCTGTGAAGAACTGGAGGCCACATGTCTTGAATTACAACTTCAGCTGGAAAGGTAAGAAGTGCTCTTTAGAAATTCAATTTTTTTAAAAATTGTATTTCTACCTGCATTACTGGGGAATCTCATTCTTCTGATATATGTTACTCAGTTTGACAAAGAATGAAAACCCAACCAATGAACTCAAGGATGGAAAGCAAATTCGAACTGTAAGTTCATACCATTTTATTGTATGCTTGTAACTTCTTTGGAGTTAAAATTTCTGTTTGCAGTACCGCATTCTGCTGGCTTTTGTGATGTGCTGATTTTATTATTTATAGTTTTACAGGTAATCTCATTAACACTGAATCTGAAATTTTTAGTAACATTTTCCATTGGTAAATTGTTACCCAAAAAGCTTTCCTCAATCCTCCTCAATGTGAACAAACAAAAATGACCCCAACTAAATATTTTAACTGTTATGACTAAAACCTGTTGGTATCTGAGGATAATTTTTTCAATTAACCTTTCTGGGAGTGCAACAACCACTTTCCCCCTTGTCTAAAACATAAAATGCATTTACCAGTGTAAATTATCTTGTTTTAGAACTAAATACATGGTTCTTAGGCTCCAGAGCAACATAGAAATTGGAGTGCAGTGAATAACACTAATAGACACACGCACTCACACACAGGCTCTGCTTTCTAAGAAATGAATCACCTGTTTAAAGTTGTATCTTTGTTCAAACCATTCTCTTTTTCACTGGTTTCACTGAATCTTTTCTCATGAGAACTCTATGTGAAATTTTATGGTGTCTTTAAATTGATGTTGAAGTCATTCAGTTCCATAGAATGATCTCTCTGGCTCTCTCTGGCAAATATCAATGAGAAGGAATGGGATCATTTTGTGCTAGGTGGCAAGGAGGGGTATTTTTGATAAAACATAGAAAAGGGAATGAGGCTGGGGAAAATTAACAGATGTATTAAAAAGCATGTTCATTTAATTTCAACTTTAAATGATTGAGATTACTGATCTTCAGAACATTCACATGGATTGAATGTTCTTAGTTGAATAACTAATTGATTCAGGGGCTGTTTGATGGACCTGGCAGGATTGGGAGATCACAGCTGCTTCAGAAAAGCTGGCAGAGTGCCAAGAAACAATTTTAAACCTGGGGAAGCAATTGAAAGCATTGGCTTCTCCAAAGGAAGCAGCCCTATTTGACAAGGTCATCTCTACCCCTACTGCTGCCATCAGTACCACCACCACCACGCCTACAGTCCCAACTCCAACACCAACTTTACCTAAGAACAAGATTGTCACCCAAAGGTCCTCTCTATTAGACCAGATGATTGCTGAGAATAATGCTGAAGGTAAGGATCTAAATTCTCCCATGACTAAAAGAAGTGATGATAATTACAGTCCGGTCTTCATTCCCAATGGGTCAATTGAGCCACTGGAAAAGATCCTTATTGATGCTGTAGATAATTCGTTAGCCATTGTACCCAGCAAAAAGGGGAGTGGGGGGAGTCTGTGGAAAAAGCTATTTTGGAGGAAAAAGAAAATCAGCAGTAAAAAAATGTCACTTCCCTTTGCCGCTTAACAGATTATCATATAGAATAAAAGCTGTGACAGGGTTGGTGCGCTAATGCTGCGATTTGATGGTGATTGGTCTTGTTTTTTGTTGCATTCTGAAGAGGGAAGCAGTTCATGTTTTGCTTCTGATAGTCATTTAGAGAGGAGATTGCTTTTGTCTATAGTTCAGTGTATATATCTTAAACTTGGGTAAAAAGAGATTTTATGATGTGTGGAAATAAAGAGAATGAGACTCATCGATACTTTCTGTAGCTAGAGATTTTGTACAAGAATTAATTTTTCCGGTTATTAAAGTTCTTCATTTCTACTGCTGATCTATGTATGGTATCTACTCCTTGTCCTTCAAGTCTGGCATAAAAGAGAAATAATCAAGGGCCAATTTGACAATGAACCAATTTATGATCAATTAAACAATGAGATAACTTCCCTTGATGGATATTGGATACAAAGTTCCTTAGTTCTGTTCCTCAGGATTACCAATATCTGAAAATGGATTATTTGTTAATAACACATCTAAAATTTAACAGGAAATATAATTTTCAGGTCAGCCGACTTTTCAAAAGCTGTTATAAAGAAACTCTTTAATTCTTAATAAGAAACGATGTAGTTCAACAGAATTATCCTTCTGACGCACCACTTGTTCTCTCGGAATTATTTCTTAGATGTAAAATTCTAAACAAACGATGTACCTCAACAGCATATTCCCAAAATTTGATTTTTCTTATAAATATAAAAGCAAAAATAACAACCAAGATTGCTATCCTAAAAAGATTCTGTATTAATATAAATCCCCCCTTATCAATACTTAATCTCTGTGTAACACGAATGTTGCAATATTGTGGAGTCCAGCCTCCTTATAGCATTCAGCAATGCGTTCCACAGAATCATCCCAAGTGCCTTCTACAGAAGCTAAATCCAACAAAAAAGCAGCTTCATCCAATGCAATCTGCAAATGGGAAATCAAATGAAGGTGACATACAAGAATGACACTTCCATCACCTGAGTACTGATAATCTATATACTCAAATTAAAAAATTATTAAACCAGATAAGACTAGAAAACCTGAGCAGGTGGTTTCCCCCTGTTCAGATCTTCTTGCTTTCCCTCTTCTGTCACTTTCTCTTTCACATACTCAATTTGCTCATCTTCCCATTGTGCTATGTGAGCAACTTCCTAATAGAAACTACCCATTCAGTAACATGAAGGAAATAGTAGATAACAAATGATAGAAGATATATAGAAAGACTAAAAAAGGGATAAAAAGAGCAAAATTCAACAGTATCGCACTTGGTACTTGCAACCCAGAGTCCACCATGGTGATTTTAAAGCCCCCCTGGCAGCATCCTTAGCTTCTAGATTACGCCCAACCCTAAAACATGCAAATTAGAGCTCCTCAGAATATAACAGCACACATAAATTGAATAATGGAACATAAATCCCAGGACAAGTAAATGGGAAAACATCTCACGAACTTTAACAAAACCTCCGCATTAAATACAAAAGGCCTTGCAAAGCCTGGAAAATGTTTTTTCTTTGTATAGAATTCCCCAGTCACTAATGCTGATACCTTTTATAAGCAAGCAAACACAAATAAATAATGTATCACAAATCCAACAGTTTTATTTAAGCAATGGCAAAAATCAGTTGAATCTTACATGGTCCCCATTTGCAAAATGGTGCATCACTTTGCGCTCAATGACATCCGGGAATAAACCAACCTGAAAGCAAATTGACCTTTCATACAATGTTTTAAGGTGGCAGACTAAAACACAATAGAAAATCAGATATGGCCTTTGGTACCTTTCTTATGAGGTAGACATCCACTTCTGAGATCTGAGATTTAACAAAGTCACCCTTCTTGTAAAGGTTCTCCCCAGCTTCACCAGCAGCATGAAATAGCTTATCAATCCCTTCAAGGGAGTTTTTGGCATCTTCTTCAACCAGGATTCTATGAATAAATTGATCTACCTATAAATGAAAGAGAGAGGATATAACCTATGACGTAAGGAAAATGTGTGCCACATGAGAATGCATTCTTGAGACTAACCATCAATTTGAAATCTCCATACTCTATATCAACAATTGTATGCAACTTACACTTTTGGCTAGCAGCCAAACTCCATGCTTACAGACCTCCACGACTGGCATCTCCATCCTGCAGTTATTGCAGAAGATTGTTCAGGATGAAGAAAACTAACAAGCATGAAGGATTAGATGCATATGATTTTCTTACTTGGGCGGAGCTGTTGGCCATCGCAGCAATGCAGTTACAGTACCTAGTAACCAACAAAAGCACATAAGAGGCTCCCCTTTAACACTTCTCAGGAATTTAAAACTAAAGACAAAGACAAAAGTTTATATGCACCTGAGCTACTTTGGGCTAGTGGAATTGCAAGGGGTATTAAACCTTGCTTGGCTCCAGGAGAAACAATTGATTCACCTGTTACAGTGTAATTGAGAAGAGGGATTTATCATTTACACATGAATCTATAAATCATGAAAGCCTTGAACAAAAGGAAGATGTGTGTATATATTATATATGAATTTGGCTGAAGGAATTTCAAATATGATCCTAAAATCCAGTTTAAATTGCTGAGATTGCATCCAAATAGTAAGCTGAAACTCCAAATCATTTCCTAATTTCTATAATTCCTATTTCATGAATTCAACCTAGAGAAATTTTCAGAAATTTTCAAAATAACAAATTAAATCAAAAGGTACTTGTGCATTTGGCTAATAAAGTGATGATCTTGTATCAATGAAACAACCAGTGAAAATGGAGAAAACGTTGAGCGTTAATATAATTAATTGTAATATGTAACGCTTTACCTTTTGCCTTGAGCAATGTTAACAGATGAGACAAATGCTGAGGCGGTTGCGTTGCAGCCACATCCTTTATGAAACTTATGTGTTCTGCAAAATTCAAATTACGGATTAAAGCAAAAGACTCGTTAACATTCTCCTCTCTATAATTTATCTCATTTAGTTAATAAATAAGTGCAAAAAGAGAGTGATGGTTGCTTATATTGATATTACCGGTAACTGAAGATGAAGAGGCGCAAACAGAGAGAGAGCTGGTGGTGGCTATGCCGCGCCTGATAAAAAGGGTGGGCGGTGCAGTGGGGCTTGGACGTCGGTATACCACTCCGCCGCCGATCTTCATTTTTACTTATAATCGATACTCCGCGTCAGGCTTCGTTTCCAGGAAATTGCACTGTATATGCTCCACTAGTGAAAAAATAATAAAATATTGCATCTATCCCTATTTTCCCAAAATATCCTCGTACAAATTTATCTTGCAAACATTTTTTTAGACTTATTTAGTCCATGCTCCGGATAGTTCAGAAATTAAAGTTTAATCTCTCTCGCACACCCATAATTTGGTTGCAAAATATCCTCACATAAATATGCCATTATGGTATTACTTGTCGGAGAATTCAACCACAACTTATGCAATTACTTATAAACGGGCACCTCGATATAAAAAGATAAAAAAAGAGGCAATAAAGAAGCTGGTTGTAACACACAAGAAAAAGTGTGAGGTCATAAACCTAAAAGGTTTTTTAAGAAGAGGATGGTTAAAAAAAAGGTAGATATCCTTGGAGGTAGCAAACTCGAGAGGAGAATTAGGGGATGGAGCAAGGACATTTCCCTTCGGATAGTAAGAGTTCAAAATTCCTCTTTAATCCTACTTGAGAAACGAAAAGACATGAGATGTGAATATTACCAAAACCATAACTCATCACTAAGAGATGAATACCTTTGAGATACAAGTGAATTGTTTAATGAAGAATGGGTATTTAAAAGATTTTCAAGTTGACTTAAGAAGAAAGAACATCCAACAACTAAAACTTAGAAAGAGAGAATTTTCCTTGATAGGACACAACAATGATAATTTAAAAGACCACACATTTATGGAAGATTTTAATCGATAGAGAAAGAACTACTCCCAATACTTATTGGTGGAATTATCACGCTCCAGACTCAAAAGATCCGACACACGACATTACTTATATTCATTTAATAATGTGCACTCATAAATAATATTACATAAAATGTCAAACTTTAATTCAACATAGGAATCCTTAGCAAGTTGCTAGTAAGTTCAATATAAAAAATAACCAATAACCTAACATATAAACATAAACTTCTATTGACAATATATAAACATTCATTTTAATTTCTTTCAGAATTATAGCAACTGAATTATGATTGGGACAATTAGTAAACCGGAGATACGCAGAGTTTTCTCAGAGATTAACACTCTACTACGTCACCAGTAGCAACTTTGTTACCAGAAGCCCAGAATATATTCATTGCAAATTCTTACTTAAAATCAATCCATAACCACACTTGGTGAAACTTAAATTAAATCCAACCACACACAATAAAATAATACATAAGTATTTATTCAATAGGGACAAATCAAATATCTTATCCACGTGTCCCCAAATGAAACACTCAGCAACCTAGCAACTTAGGGAACCCAAGGAATAACAGAAGCCTTACCAAATTCGCTAAGCACATATATACCTTATTTACCTAAAATCACCATAAACTATAATGAGTATAAAACTCAGTAAGCATACTAGTTTTTCATATATCAAATACAAATACATATATGTACACAATGCATGTGTATGATATGCTGTGATAAATCAAAATCATAATCTTATCAAATCACATGTCATGTAAGCGCTTACACATTCTTTCAAAACATATAATAGGAATACCATCACTCAACTACTACTTAGTAAGACTTACATATCACATAATGAGCCAAATGTCCCTCGTAGGTGACATACCGTATGAGAGGAATAGTACAAGTGAGATTTTTAAATCACACATATATAATGCTTATGCCTGAAGGTAAAAGTCAAACCCTCACCCCGATCATCAGTGAGTTCTCTCACATGCACCAATACGCCACCACATGAATGTGATGACTCACTCTTCGTTTAGGTACCAATAGGATCCTCCCTACATACAAAACATATAACATATACCAATCCCAAAGGAAATGCCACACATAAAGGCTCCACAAATCACATAAAATGCCTATTAAGTTAACAATGAGTTCAAGCATCCTCAAAACACAAAATATTTCTCATGGACATATTACACTTCAAAAGCTCTCTTTGTTAAATACATTTCACTTTGAAAGCTCACTTTCAAAAACACATATATGTCATGTATGTCCATGCCTACATTCATAAATACATATCTTCACATTTCATATCAAAATATATTTTGACATAACATAAACATATTCCTAACCACATTTACAAAATCATACAAAATAATTACTATGTTTATTATGATTTCAGTAAAAAGTCTAATATACTTACCTTTTAACACTTTCAGTTACAAGGCTTAAATCTCCTTAATCTATCAATGGAGATTAATCCTTTCATAAGCCTTACAATTCACACAAAATACTTTAAATAGCTTACAAAATTATATATAATGCATTTATCACATCAAATTGGTTTAAATACTTAGTTTCTCAAAACCTATCATTCTGATCACTTACACTTAACAAACTTTTCTAATACATCAAATGATGTCCAATTACTCCAAAATCAGAATGTATCATTCTTGACTCATATATCCTTCTTATATATGAATATTATATCAAAATTCTTACATAATCCATTCCATACACACCATCGAATCTAAACTACTAACCTGACAAGATCAAGATATTTACTGAACAGTATTCAATCTCCCAATTTTATAAAATCATATACTAACTTAAAAATTATAAAACTATCACAGAGTTACTCTTAACACATATCGCAATCCATGATAAATATTACACTTTAAAATCACTGCCAAAAGTATTTGAAAACTATTTTATTCTATAACTTTAAAAATCTATTAATCAAATACTGCAATGAACTGATACACTTTAGAAAATTATAACAATTTAACCACATTGATCTAAATTCTTAATTCTGAATATATCATATTAGACATATAAAATTATCATATTCCACAAATTAGTAATTTTTGAAGATCATTCAGCAGGCCAAAAATTATTTGCCACTGTATTATACTATTCACACAGGAAATTTTCAGAATTTTAGGGTCATTTTGGTAAATTCATAACAAATTCAATTTCTGTAATTTTCAATCGATTCAAAGTCTCAGATGATCCTAAATATGTCTAATTTCATATACTCAAAATTCAAAATCAGAATCAAATCACAACAATTTATAAAATTTCTGGATCAAGAGACTATCAAGCAGAAATTCTACAATTCATCATGATTTATCAAGCTATCTACATAGATCATCATCAATTCTCACAAGATCTTACGAAATACACATCAAATCTTCAATTATACATATTTTCAGAAATCAAAACTTAAAGGAATTAACTCAATTAACACCAATAAATTGAGAAATAGTTGTGATATACCTCTTAAAATCCAAAATTCCAATTTCTTCTTCTTTTTCTTCTTCTTCTTCTCTTTCTCTCCCCTCTGTTTCTCTCTTCTCTCTCTCTAAAGGGATAAATCGACCCAAAAATGAGTAAATTAGGGTTCAAAAGTGTATTTTTATACTAAGAGGCTAATTTTTTGGTATTTATGAATTTGCCCCCAAAACTTTTAAAGTATTACAATTTTATTCCTAAAATAAATCTAAAGTCTTGCAAATAAACCCAATACTAATAGTATGTCCTTAACCTATACAGACACTACTAATAACAATATATAAATCAAGTATCACCCACATACAAATAAAATATGTATATTTATATATATAAATACATATTCTTACCGGTTGTGGATACTGGTTACTACAGGAACACCAGATGATGTGCAACAACCAAGCTTCTAAAACTTCACAAGTTTAGACGATCCTCTTCATGTTCACTAAGAAGAATGTACGAGGAGTTAGTTATTCGCATGACAATGCACTAGTAGTGACTATACAGATAACCAGAATGATGGTAAACTAAGTGCTTGTTGTGGGAAGCTTGGTCAATATATTATTCAAGGAAATATTGGATGAGCTCGGTATTAGTAACATGAAGATGGAGAGAACAACTCTACTGTAAGAATTTGGAGATGGTTGCATCAAGTTGCTTGGGGTTGTTAGCTTTTCCATTTCTCTAGCACATAAGCCATATGTTAAAACCATGATAGTGAACTTTGTAGTGGTCAATCAAACGATTCTTACAAAGTTATGATAGGAAGACCCTTTATAAGAAATTTAAAATAAGTTATGTCCATCCAATATTAAAATTTGAAATTCTCATCTAGAGAGAGTAAGGGTCATTTACGGAGATCAAAATATAGTAATGATTGGACACCTATACAAAGAATGTGAAGAATATGTGCAAAAAATTCATAAGGCACAAAAGGAGGGAGTGAGTATAGAAGTTGATGAAAAAAAGAAGAAAGAAAAGAAGGCAAAAAGAAAAGGAAAGCACAAAAACCTAAAGGCAAACACTTAGAGAAGCAGCACAAAGAATATACTTAGAAAGTAGGAGAGAAAGTGATTCCGAGTTAAAAGCAGAACCTATGAAGGATGATAACCTTACCTAAGAGCATAATCTAAACCCGACTTATTGCACAGAGAAGAAGATAGACCCAAGAAATAGCAAGTAGGTATCGAGGCAGTCCTAATAATCATTAGTAATAAGTGTGACAAGGAATTAATAGAACAAGCAACAAAAGACAAACTTAAGCTAAAAGAGAAAAAAGAGCAAAATAACAAGAAAGATTAGAAATATAAAGAGCTATTTTCAGAAGAGGTAGGAATGAGGGAAATTGAAGAGAAATTGGTTGGCGTCAAAATGTTTCCTCCAGATAAAAAAATATATTATTCTTAGAAACTAATCTCGTGTTTAAAGGTCAAACTAAAACCCATGAAGGGCAAGTCCAGAGTGTATGCAACAAAGAAAAAAATAAATAGAAGAATTGAGCTAGAATGTTAGGCCAAGTGAAGAAAGATGGGTTTGAGGCCAAACCAAGAAAAAAGAAAGAAAGAAAGAAATGAAGTAGTTAAAAGCTTAGGGGGAAAAAGAAGGAAGTTTGAATTTCTCGAACAGCTACTTGAAGAAGGCAAAAAAGTAAAAGATGACATGAAAGGGTGCAATGATGAGTTCAAGATATCGACAATGGCTAGAACTAGCCCCAGCGAGAGCAATGATAACATAAAGTTAAAAAGTGTGGGGTTTAGGGAATCCCCATACATTTTGAGCCTTCAAGAAAATTCTCAAAATAAAGAAGCCTAAATTATTATTCCATAGTGAAACAAATCTACAATAAGATTAGATGAGACAGGTTAGTAGAAAGCTAAAATATGCAAATTGTTTAGCATCAAGCAAAATAGGATTTGAAAGGACATCTTTTCTATGTAGTGAAGAGGTTGATATTCAAATTTTATCTTATAATAAAGGCTATATTGACTCAATAATGAGGAAAAGAAACTCTAAATGGTGGAGATTTATGGGCATTTATAGAATGCCAGAGACTGACAAAAAAAATAAACAAAATACTTGGGAACTCTTAAAGAGGCTTGCCTAAGTGAATGACCTCATTTAGCTATGTTGTAGGGGATTCAAATGAGATTATGAACTTGGACAAGGAAAACGAGTGTAATATGAGAAGCATAATAGCTATAGTTGGGTTTCAAAAAGTAGTTAGAGGAAGCAGAATTTCTTAAATAGGCTGAAGTAAAATTCCTTAAACTTAGTCTAATAGAAGGTTTAGTCTAAAAGTAATTAAAGAAAGATATGATAAATTTTTTTACAATGAATAATGGAGCAATTTCTATGGAAAGTACAAAGTGTCCCATCTAATTGCCACGAGGTTTGATTATTGTCGCATTATGATTGTGTCTTGGAAAAGGAATACATGGCTAAGGAAGAATGTTAAAAAAGCCTCTGGATTCTGTTATGAGAAAATATGGAACCTGCATGAGGAGTGTAAGAGTGTAGTACAAGAGGGGTGGAACAACCCTTGAAGGTAGAGAGAAAGCCCATTGCAAATATAATCTAAAAGATGGCTAGGATAAAAGAGGTATTGAAGAAATAGGGAAAAGAAACATTTAGAGGAAAGAAGAGAAATTTAAGTATTGATGAAAGAATTAACATAGTGCAAGCTCTCTATTTAGCAATATGACTCGAATAACAAGGTAAATTTGTTGGGAAAGAAAATTAATGGACTATTGCATAAGGAGAAGATTTACTGGAGACAAAGATCAAGGGTGTTATAGCATAGAGAATGTGATAAGTGAAGATGGGGAGTGGACAAAAGATGAGATAGGTTGTATGCAACTACTTTATTGAGCTATTTAAATCCTCAACCCATTCAAGGGAGTAAAGGAAAGTAACACTCTAGCACCTAGAGACTAAAATTAAAAAAAATAAACTAAATAAAGAGTCAATCAAGCCATTCTCAAGATAGAATGCGATGAGGGTAATATGGCATAAAAACCCAACTAAGGCCCCTGGCCCAAATGGATTATCTATAAGATTTTATCAAAAGCATTAAGATTAAGTAAGGGAAGACATTGTCCAAGCATGTATTCAAGCGCTTAACCAATGATGTAATGTAGCTAAACTCAATCATACCTCGATTGCTTCAGTCCCAAAATAAAAGAATACCTAAACACTAATAAACTTTAGGCTAGTAAGCCTTTACAATGTCATATATCAATTTATAGATAAAACCATAGCAAATAGACTAAAGAAAGTGTTTAACCAGATCATATCCTCGAATCAAAGTATTTTTATACAAAATAGATTGATTAGTGATTATATTATTATAGGTTATGAATGTCTACACAAAATACGGAATCAAAAGAGAAGGAAAAAGGATTAGCTACAATTAAACTAGACATTAGTAAAACTTATGATATAGTAAAGCGTCAATTTTTTAGAGGACACAATGCTCATAATGGGGTTCCATAAGCTTTTGGTTGAGTTGGTATTGAGTTGTATCTCCACTGCATCCTTTTGAGTGCTAATAAATTAGGGAATCAGTGCAAGGTTCAAAGCTCACAGAGGGCTACAATAAGGCTGCCTATTATCTTTTTACTTGTTTATCATTTGTACTGAAGTGATATCATTCTTATTAGTCAGAACAAAGTAGCAAACAAATATTAGAGGAGTTAAATTTAGCAATAACCTAACCATTTCCTATTTGCTTTTTGCTGCTGATAGTTTGGTGTTTGTAAGGGCATCAAACAAGGAGTGCAAAAACCTTAGAGCATATTTAATAAATTATATACAACATCCAGATAGATCTTTAACTAAAACAAGTCCTCAATCTTTTTTTAGGCCAAATGTCTTTAAAGACCAAACACTAGCCATCAAGGAAACATTTCAACTAAATGAGGTGTCAATATATGAGAGATCTCTGAGGCTTCCATCCATAGTATGTAAGAATAAGAAGTTTTTTTTCAATGACATAAAATTAAGGTTATCCAACAAAGCAAATAGCTAGTTAGCAAAGTTATTCTCCAATGGGGGCAAAGAGGTATTGATCAAGGTAGTGACATAGGCAGTACCTATATATACAATGAGTGTATTCAGACTTCTAGGGAAATTATGTGCAAAATTTTAAACTATATTGGTTGGATTTTAGTAGGGAACAAATTTAAAGACAAAGAAAATTCATTAGGCTGGCTGAAGGAAACTCTCCAAAAGCAAGAGTTAATAAAGACTGGCTTTAGGTTAATTCTCTTGTTTCAACCAAATTATTTTAGCAAAACAAGGATGGAGAATAATGAAAATACTTGACTCTTTAGTAGCAAGAGTACTTAAAGCCAAGTATTTTACCATGATTAGTTCTTAGATGCTAAAATATAAAGTAAACCCTTCTATATATGGAGGAGTTTACTATAGAGCGGACAAATTTTCACTAAAAGAGTAATTTGGATGATAAGGAAGGGTGATAAAGTGGAAATTTACAGAATTAATTGGATCCCAAGAAGGCCCACACTAAAACTATATCCCCATAGAAGCTCTTTATTGAAAGCAAGGTTGAAATACTCATTGATAAGACTAATAGGTAGAGAAGAGGAATAATGATGTAGTATTTTGTACTACCACTAAAAAAAATGAAAGACTCTATATGTTTGCATTATAGTAAAATGGGAGAGTATATAGTAAGGAGTGGTATTTTGTGGCCTTGGAAGAGAAATTTTCAATGGAATATAACCTTAATAAGAATGGAACAGTAATGGAAGAGGTTGTGGGCAATATCAGTCACCTCAAAGGTTAAGATATTCTTATAAAGGGCACTTTTTAATCTATTGCCTACTGAAGTAGCATTGTAAGTTAAGAAATTTGTCAATCAGCCAAAATGTCAAAGGTGCGTTAAAGAGGAAGAATCCTGTTTCCATTCTTTAGTGAGGTGTAGAGCAACTAAGGAAGTGTGGAAATGCACTCAGTTTATAGATATAATCAATAGGTTGTAGCAAATTGGGCTATAGGAGTTTTTCCAACAAGTTATGGCAGTAGCCACAAAGGATGAATTAGAGAAAGTGGCAAAGATCCTCTAGGCTAATTAGTAAGCCAAAAAATAATTGCATCATTAATAAAAGGCAAGAAGACCACAATAGAGTAATTGCTATGAGTGAAAGCTTATCTCAAATATAGCAAAAGAGATAATAAGGAAAAACTATCAAAGACTATCTTATGCTTACTCCTAGTGAGTACATGAGATCAATAACAGGAGGTTAGTCGAAGCTACAGGTTTATTGTAATACCCTAAAATTTTATTTATTTTGATTAAATTTATGAGTTAAAGAAATGAAAGAATTTGATTGGTTGAAAAAGTATTAGTATGGTATAAGTGTTTTGCATGGAATTAAAACCTATGCTATTAAGACTTTTTCAACACTTGGACTAATGAGATTTTGCCAATAATTTAAATGGAATTTACTAGAATTAATTAGATTTAAACTAGAATTTTTATTTAGTTTAGTTATGAATAGTTTTTTGAATTTTTGGACCAATCAAATGCCATCATTTCTAACTAATGACATTTTATAATTTTGAATTTAGTTGGGGGTATTTTTAGAAAGAAAAATGAAGGCTATAAATGGGGAATAGTATTGAAAAATGAGACATTTAAGACACTTTGGCCTTCCCCCCTTTTTGTTTTCTCATCAAATTTTCAATTTTTCTCCTTTAAAATCTAGCTAAATTCCAATTTTTCTTCACAAATTAAGCCCGCAAACCCTTAATTAAACCCCTCTTCATCAAATTTCAAGGATTAATTTTAAATTAGAAGGTGTTATTCAAGGTCAGTTAATGCTAAAAATTCTATTGAATATGAATTTGGGGTTTTAAGGGTTAATAGATGAAATAGCCATGTAGAATTTGGGATTTGTACATTTAATTTGGTAAATTAGAATTTTATTCATTATTTGTGTATTTTGGCAAAAATAAAGGTGAAAGCTTAGCCAAGGATAACCAAGAGAAGGAGAAGGAGAAGAAGTGAGTCACAGGTGGAGGAATTGAGCATATAAGGTTGTTGTACACTTTAGATTGAAACTTAAAATATTACTTTAAGAAATTTAGTGTATATTTATGTGATTTAATAATATGATGGATGAGTATGTTTAACTATGGCATTGAATTTATAATTATATTGTTTCTAAATGAATTAAATATGTTTTGAACATTGGATATTAAATGGTGGTCAAAATTGAAAAAACATTGGGCATAAATATGAATTTTGAGAAAAATATGCCTTATATAAGAATTCTGGAAAACAATCTAGACTAATGCATAAATATTTGAAAATTTTAGGTTTTTATGTGAATTATTATGGAATTAGAACTTATATATGACATTTTGAAGAAATTGGGGCCTAGTTGCAAATTTTAAAAAAGTTAGGCCTATAAGTAAAAAATTAGAAAATTTAGGGCTTAATTGTTAAATTTGTAAAAATATGGAACTTATTTGGGTATTTTGAATATTCTGAACCTATATGGAACTTTTGAAACATTTGGGCTTATGTGTAAAATTTTAGAAAAATTTGGGCATAAAGGTGAATATTTAAAAATTTTAGGCCTATTTGTAATAATGGAAAAAAAATTGTGTCTAAACATGAATAATCAAAAAATTGAGTAAATGTGAATTTGTATAATAATAATAATAATAAATTTGTGTTAGAATGAAGTTAAAGGAATATAATGTATTAACAATATTTTCGAGACGCTATAAGTAAACCTGAACATTGGTAGGAAATGATTAGTAGTTGGCATGCCAATAGGTATTATAGTAATACTGCACAGTTTGCTTGTCTAATGACACTGCTCTGTGTATCTGATATGTTATTTGTTCTGATTTGTTTTGGATCCGATGGGTAGTTACCGAGTGACAAATGCCGAATCACTATCTGATATCTGTTAGCCCATTAGCCAATTCATGGTATCATGTCAGTGTTTATTTTGGGCGCCTACAAGGATTAATTGTAATTTATTAAAATATTTAATAAATAGATTAATTACATTATAAATATGATATGTGTATATATATTTTTGATTAATTGAAATGAGAAATTGAATAATATTTTAGTTTAAAGAATTGATTAGTTGATAAATTTTGATTTATTATGATATATGGCGAAATTTGTTATTATTAAAAAATTCATTATTTATATATATGGTTTATCTGCAAAAAGGTAATAAAATATTATTATATTATTTCAACTTTTGTGTACACCCACTAAGCCGTTGTGTTTAGCGCGTTGAATTTACCATGCGCTGGTAGTAAAGTTGTAGTCCCTAAAGACTGAAGAGTGAATCTTTCTGTAGTAACTCAGAGTTGCTCACATCCTCTATATACATATATTTATATTTGGTAGATATTGTATTTGTCTATAAACTGTTGTATATTATATTAAGGACGTTAATTGTATGTAGGTGTATATATGAATTTCCTCATAATTGTTTTCTTTAAAACTATGATGATATATGATATTTGTTTTGATAATATGTTGGATTTGAATTAATTTGGTGAAGGTTTGATGTATTTAAATTGCAATATGAGTTGTGGATATTTGTTGGAAAATGAGAAGTTGGTTGAGAATTGAAAATAAGATTGGGAGTGTTTTCTTTTGTCACAGGTAGGGTAAAGTTCAACTTTTAGGGGAGACTCTGCTAGTTTTTTTCGGTAAATGTTTATTTCATAAAAAAAATTAAAAGAAAATTTATGTGCATTTTTGGTAAGTTTGAATAATTGCTTATTATTATTTGTGTTCGATGCTATGTAGCATTCCCTGATCTCGTGTCTCAATGAGAGGCGGGTGATGAGAGTGTTACATTTTTAGTGGTATCAGAGCCCAAGTTTAGGCGTTCCTAAACCTAGATGTGTGTAGCATTTTACGTGTGCATGCACTGAACAATATATAAATATGTATATATATATATATATATATATGTTCGTAAAAGGATGTGACTCTAGCCTGTAGATTTCTCTTCTGTCTTATATAGGATAACAAATGGAACCCTTTGACATCCGAAGAGCTGAGGGTGCTGATAAGAGTGTTAGTAACAGCCCAGTCAGTGTAGCTAAAGAAGTTTCACATAGGTTCTCAAGCCCAAGGATGCCTGCACAGGCTGAGCAGGGCCAGCCAGGGTTTATGCAGCAAATGACCGAGTTCTTTTAGCATATGGCTTGAGCTGCACCTCAGAAATCAGCAATAGAAAGGTTGGAAAAATATCGACCCACTGATTTTCATGGAAGGCATGACGAGGATGCATCCACTGCTGAGTATTGGTTTGAACGCACAGAGAGAATTTTACAGCAACTTCATTGCACACCAAAGGAAATCTTAGAGTGTCAGTTTCTCTTTTACAAGAAGATGCCTACTAGAGGTGGACCTCAGTATCACAAATGGTACGGCCTGAGGAGCAGACCTGGGATTTCTTTCAGAAATAATTTTGAAGGAATTACATTTGCCGTATTTATATTGATAATATGAAGAGGGAATTTATTAATCTGAAGTAACGACAGATAACTGTTACTGAATATGAGTGAGAATTTATAAAGTTGAGTAAGTATGCTCCAGAGATTGTGGCTTCGGAGGCAGACAGATGTAGGCAATTTTAAGATGGCCTGAATGATTACATACGCCTTCAGATTATAGCACTTCAGATCAAAGAATTTTATAGACTAGTTTCTGCAGCGCTTAATGTAGAAAGGGTGAAGAAAAAAGAACAGACCAGAAAAGATAAAAGTCAGCTAAAAAAGGTCCAGGACAATCTAGTGTGTCTCAGCAATCGAGAAAGAAATTTAAGGGACCTCAGACTAGTGGCCAACTGTACGTGTTGAGGTAGGGATAGGGATCCTCTATTAAGTCAGGGTACTCGACAGTTTCTGTGGCCAGTAACCCAAGGAGCACAGCGACAGGACCAGCCTCCATATGTGAGCACTGTGGTAGAAAGCATTTAAGGGAATGCTGGAAGTTGACAAAAGCGTGCTTTAAATGTAGATTACATGATCATTTTTTGAAAGATTGCCCGAGAAACAAGGGTAATTGTATTCCACCGAATGAAAGATCAGCTACCACGGGTCAGAAAGGCAGGAGGCCCAGCCAGGTAAATGTAACAGAAAGCAATTAGAAATAAGTACGTGCACCAGTGGAAAGATAAGATACTCGGACCCTCGTACGTACTTATGCCATTAAGGCTCAAGAAGAGCAGGAAGCACCTGATGTTATCGTGGGTACAGTTTCTATCTTTGACACCTCAGCTTATGCATTAATAGATCCAGGGTTCACTCATTCATATATTTGTATTGCCATCCCTAGGAAGAGAAACATACAGGCTGGCATGATTGAGCATGAGGTGTTAGTTAGTAATCTCTTAGGTCACAATGTGATCATGAATGGGGTATATCGAGGATGTCCAATCCAGATACAGGGGTATGAATTTTCAGGAGATTTAATGGAATTGCCTTTACAGGACTTTGATGTGATTTTAAGTATGGATTAGTTGTTATAGCATCGAGTTGTAATTGATTGTCATCTAAAAAGAATTACTCTTCAAACTATAGATGGAAATGAGATAACTATGGTAGGAAAAAGGTTAGACTATCTCTCCAATGTCATCTAAGCTACTACTACTAGAAGATTAATCAGGAAAGGGTGTGAAGCTTATCTGGCACACATACTTGATTCGAAGAGAGATGGATATTTAGTCTTTAGGATATACCCATTGTGTGTCACTTTCCAAATGTATTTTTGGATGATTTACCTGGCTTGCCACCAGAAAAGAAGATAGAATTTGTTATAGATGTTATGACGAGTACTACCCCATTATCTATTTCTCCTTATAGAATGACACCTGTAGAGCTATAGGAATTGAAGATACAATTGTAAGATTTACTAGCAAAGGGATTTATACGACTCAGTGTATCTCTGTGAGGCACACCGATGTTGTTTGTAAAAAAGAAGGATGAGCCAACTAGATTGTGTGTAGATTACAAACAGTTGAACAAGGTTACAGTCAATAATTAATATCCTTTGCCTAGAATTAATGATTTATTTGACCAGTTGAGAAGAACTAATGTCTTCTCCAAGATAGATTTGAGATCGGGGTATCATTAGTTAAGAGTGAAAGAGTATGACATTCTAAAAATAGCCTTTCGAACTCAATACAGACATTATGAGTTTGTTGTAATGCCTTTTAGGCTGACGAATGTATCTGTAGCCTTTATGAATTTGATGAACCGTATTTTTCGTCTGTACCTTGATCAGTTCATAGTGGTGTTTATTGATGATATTCTAATTTACTCTAAGACCCCAAAAGAGCATAATAGCCATCTCCAAACTGTATTGCAGACTTTGAGAGAGTAACAACTATATGTTAAGTTGAGTAAGTGTGAATTTTGGCTGAACGAAATTTGTTTTCTAGGGTATGTTATGTCTGCTGAAGGCATTAGAATTAATCCTAATAAGATATAAGCAATCTTGGAGTGGAAGCCACCAAGGAACGTTACGAAAGTCAGGAGATTTCTTGGCTTAGCTGGTTATTACAAACGACTTGTGAAATGGTTCTTCTCAATAACAGCTCTATTGACTAAGGTACTCCAGAAGAATGCTAAGTTTGAATGGATGAGGAGTGCCAAGTAAGTTTTGAGCAGCTTAAGGCATTGTTGATTGAAGCTCCAATTCTGACTCAGCCAGTGTCTGGAAAGGATTTTATAATCTACAGTGATGTCTCACATAATGGCATTAGCTGTGCATTGATGCAAGAAAGAAAAATGGTTGCTTATGCTTCTAGACAGCACAAAACTCATGAGAAGAATTATCCGACACATGATCTGGAACTAGCAGCCATAGTATTTGCTTTTAAAATATGAAGGCATTACTTGTATGGGAAAAGATGTTACATTTATACTAATCATAAGAGCCTTAAGTATTTACCCACTCAGAAAGAGATTAATTTTAGACAGAGAATGTGGATGGAGTTGCTTAAAGATTATGATTGTGTCATTTACTATCATTTAAGAAAAGCGAATGTAGTAGCTGATGCTTTGAGTAGGAAATCCTTGGTTGCATTAAGGGCTTTGAATGCTTTTCTGAAGATGGCAGCTGATGGTGCAATAATAGCAGAATTGAAAGTCCAGCCTAGTTTGATCCAGCAGATACGAGAAAAGCAGAAACAAGATGAAAAGTAATGATCATCCGTAGGCAAGTCTAAAAGGGGAAGGAAGCCGATTTTGTAATAAAAAATGATGATTGTTTAGACTTTAGAGAAAGACTATGTGTACCTCAAGATGATGATTTGAAGAAGACTATTTTAAAGAAAGCACATAGTAGTTCTTATGCTATGCACTCAGGTAGCACGAAGATGTACCAAGATGTGAAGACTTCATTACTGGTGGCTTGGTATAAATAGGGATGTAGTAGATTATGTAACTAAGTGTATGACGTGTCTGTTGTCGAGGGTCTAATACATATAGGTGTATACATGTGCTATTGTGTCAGTTGCCTAAAATACGTATCTTATACATATTCTATGCGGCGAAAGTGTGTAAATTATAATAAACACAATAAATGAATATATTAATTACATTAATATATTAATAAAGGTTGAGAACTCACCTCAACGTGTAATGTTATACACGTATATTCCTACAGTCCACATAGAGACAAACTCGTGTACAGTTCTAGTCACCAACACGATAGGCTTGGTGAGCTAGAACAGCAGCTCGATATCTACCACGAGATTAACTCTTAAACCCCAAAATGACCGGGTATATGTTTATATTATTTTCTCCAAAAGGATAAGAAATTGAGAGTTTGAAATAATCTATCATTACTTGAATTGGATCCATAGAAAAAAATGAAACAATTTCATTTTTCTATATTTTTCTTCTTTTTCTTCATCTTCTCTTTCTTTTCTTTCTTCATTTCTTCTCCACCTCTCGGCCAACACACCCACACCCACCATTCCACTTCTCTCTCTCTTTCTCTTTATATATATATATATATAATATAATAGGTGCCAACTATTTGGCACCCAAATATAATAATAATATTATATAATATAATAATAAAAGAGAATGATTATTTAACAATTAAATAATTATAGTATGAAATAACCATTTTGCCCCTCATAAATAGTTACCAAGTCTACCCCTTAGTGGATCCCACCAAATTTCACACTTAGGTAAACTCAACCAAGGGTTCACAATGCACTACGTGTTATAATACAATTAGTAAATAATAATTATTAATTAATTGTTGTATTTAACACTTAAATATAGACACGCATGTATTTCCGTGGTAGTGCTGAATATTGCTGAATTAAACACTTTAATTAGGTACGCTACCCCAATGCACAACGAGTACACTCCATATCGCAGGACTCCCTAGGTCCTATGCCTGATTCGTCACATAGAACTATTCTATGATTCCGTGAGCAATGCCTCATGCATACGTAACGGATATACAAATCAGCGCGTTGAACCATACAAGTTGAGGTTACAACGCATATGTATAGTCCTTCCGTTATAATATCCTAGATGTACGGGGATATAGATATTAGGGTTAGTGCCTACGTGCCATCCTTGAATGTACATATACTTGTGTATTAATACAGTGTACATTCCCATTAAATCGATAATACCTATTTATATGGTATTACGCATATAATGTTATAAACATTGTAGATCTGAAAGAGTTTAGATCAGATCTAAAGGAATTTAGATAAGGGCTCATAGTTAGTCATGCTAAGACATATAATTGCTAAATATTAGCACAGCTAAGTGTTAGCTGGTTATAATACTCAACATATTCAAGAGTTAGAGCATTGTCTATAATGTGACATAAACTTAGAAAAATATTAGTAATTGCATAGTTGCAAGAGTTGCAATCGGGTGCCAGAAAATGCTAGTTGCACAAGTATGTTCTCAAATAATTGTCCATGATCTATTTCTGCCGATGCGGGTTTGTCGGTAGATACATTTCTATATAGATCAGCATATGTCGTACCTATGCGACTGTGAGTTTGGAGCTCATATTGACATATGGGTATCTAGTTAAGACTAGATATGAGACAGACTCAAAAGGGCCTCTGATAAACACTTTACTGTAAGCTGTCAACGGAGGGTTCTCTCGAGTTGAGTAATATACATGGTTATTTGACCTGAGTGTCACGGTAGGCTTGTAAGTGATTCATCATACTTTGGTTCCATGCATGTCATGGACCTTTCATAGTGTGACCGCTGGGTATGTTCTGATGCTTATAGAGTCCAGTGTGTATAGATATGGGATCTGTCAGCTTCCATATGGAGTTAGATATCCAGATACTTCGAGACTGTATCTCAGAACGTCTTGTGGCCACAAGCAATCATCTCGGGAAAGAGTTCCGCTAAAGTGGAATAATATGGCAAAGGAGTTTGCACATATTGTTCAGTGAGATATAAGTCTGAAGATAAGACATTGATGAACACTGAAAATTTGACAGTGATAATCTATATCCCCGCACATCCAAGATATCATGACAAAAGGATTATATGTATGCGTTATAACCTCAACTTGCATGGTTCAACGCGCTAATTTGTATATCTATGACGTATGTGTGGGGCATTACTCACGGACTTATGGAATAGTTCCATTTGACGAATCGGGCGTAGGACCTAAGAAGTCCCACGATATAAAGTGTACACATTGTGCACTAGTGCAGCGTGCCAGATTAAATTGTTTAATCGAGTAATATTTAGCACTACTACAGGAATGCGTGCGTGTCTGTATTTAAGTGTTAAATACAACAATTAATTAATTAATTAATTATTATTTACTAATTGTATAATGACACATAGCGTATTGTGGACCCTCGGTTAAGTTTACCCAAATGTGAAATTTAGTGGGACCCACTAGGGGGTAGACTTGGTAACTATTCATGAGGGGCAAAATAGTCATTTCACATTATAATTATTTAATTATTAAATAATAATTCTCTTTCTTATTATATTATATTATATATATTATTATTATATTTTGGTGCCAGATAGTTGGCACTCATTATATTATTATATTATTATTTATATTATATAATATATTATTATTATATATATATATAAAGAAAGAGAGAGAGGGAGAAGGTATGTGCAATTGAGGCCAATTTGTCTGAGAGAATGGAAAAAAGAAATGGAGATAAAGAAGAAGAAGAAGGAAAAAAAATATGAAAAAATAAATTTGTTTCATTTTTCTCTATGCGTCCAATTGAAGTAATGGTAGATTTCTTTAAATTCTCTTTTTTTTTTTATCCTTTTGGAGAAAATGATGAAAAACACACACCGGCTAGTTTGGGGATTAAGAGTTAATCCTGTACTGGATATTAGGATGCTGTTCTAGCTCACCAAGCCCACCGTATTGGTGACTAGAACTGCACACGAGTTGGTCTGCAAGCAGACTCTGAGAAAATACGTGTATAATGTTACACTTTGAGGTGAGTTTTCTACCCTATTAATATATTAATGTGATTATAATATTTTATTTATTATGTTTATTACTGTTTTTACGCTTCCACCGTATTTAGGCAATAGACACACTTACACATGCATATACTCACGTGTATTAAGATCTCCATTAACAATAGATTATCACTATTAAATCCCCTAATGCTCATCTATGTCTTATCTCCAGATTTGTATCTCACTGAACAATATGTGCAAACTCTTTTGCTATATTACTGTTTTTACGCTTCCGCCGCGTTAGAATTCGTATATGATACGTATTTAGGCAATAGACACACTTGCACATACATATACTCACGTGTATTAAGATCTCCATCAACAATAGATTATCACTATTAAATCCCCTAATGCTCATCCATGTTTTATCTCCAGACTTGTATCTCACTGAACATTATGTGCAAACTCTTTTGCTATATTGTTCCACTCTGTTGGAACTCTTTCCCGAGATGATTGCTTATGGCCACAAGACTTTCTGAGATACAATCTCGAAGCATCTGAATATCTAACTCTATATGGGAGCTGACGGATCCTATATCTGTACACGCCAGACTTCATAAGCATTGGACCATACCAAACAGCACCTAACGGTCACACCATGAAAGGTCTGTGACATGCGTGGAACCAAAGTATGGTGGATCACTTATAAGCCCACCGTGGCACTCAGGTCAAAGGACCACGTATACTACTCAACTTAAGAAGACCCTCTATTGACGGCTTACATTAGGGTGTCTATTAGGGGCCCTCATGAGTCTGTCCTATATACAGTCCTAACTGGATACCCATATGTCAATACGAGCTCCAAGCTCACAGATAGCTAAGAACGACCATTTATACCCTATAGGTACGATATATGCTGATATATAGAGAAAAGTATCCACCGACAGACCCGTATCGATAAAAATAGACCATGGACAATTATTCGTGAATATACTTATGCAACTAGCATTTTCTGGCACTCGATTGCAACTCTTTTAACTATGCAGTTACTAGTATATTCCCAGGTCTATGTCTCATTACAGAAAAAGTTCTAACTCTTGGATCTGTTGAGTATTATAACCAGTTAACACTTAACTGTGCTAACATTTAGCATTTATATTTCTCAGCGTGGCTTACTTTGAGCCCTTATCTAAACTCCTTTAGATCTGATTTGAACTCCTTCACATCGTACAATATTTGTAATGTTATATATATAGTACCATATAAATGGGTATTAGCAATTTAATGGGAATGTTCACTTGTATATGTACATTCAGGGATGGCACGTAAGCACCGACCCTAACAGTGTCAACAAGTGAAAGCTGAACATCAGGTTCCATCAAGTTTATTACAGCCCATCTTGGTACCAAAATAAAAGTGGGACCATATTACTATAGATTTTGTTAGTGGTCTACCTCTCACTCGGAGTAGACATGATGCCATTTGGGTGATTGTAGATAGGTTGACTAAGTCAGCGTATTTTCTATCAGTCAGGACTGACTACTCATTGGATAAACTGGCAGAATTGTATGTTAAGGAGATAGTCAGGTTACATGGTGTGCCTACATCTATTATATCAGATAAAGATTCGAGGTTTACATCTAAATTTTGGAAGAAATTACAAAAAGCCTTGGGTACTCGATTGAATTTCAGTACGTCCTTCCATCTACAGACAGATGGACAATCAGATAAGGTAATTCAGATGTTAGAAGATATGCTTAGAAGCTGTGTTATTGACTTTGAAGGAAGTTGGGTTGACCATCTTCCATTAATAGAATTTGTTAATAATAACAGCTATCAGTCAAGCATCGGTGGGCACCTTATAAAGCACTGTATGGAAGGAGATGTAGGACACCTCTATGCTGGATAGAACTTAGCGAGAATAAGCTGGTAGGTCCAGATTTGATAAGACAAACTGAAGAGAAGGTGAAGATGATCAAGAAAAGACTAGAGGTCACAACGTCACGACAGAAAGCTTATGCAGACCTGAAAAGGAAAGATATTGAGTATGATGTTGGGGATAAGGTCTTTCTGAAGGTATCTCCATGGAAGAAAGTATTGAGATTCGAAAAAAAAAGGTAAGTTAAGTCCTAGGTTTATCGATCCGTATGAGATTATTGAGCGTGTAAGTTCGATAGCCTACAGACTAGCATTACCACATGGATTAGAGAAGATACATAATGTGTTTCATGTATTTATACTGAAGAGATATCAATCAGATCCTTCTCACGTTATCGCAGCTAAGAGCATTGGTGTGCAACCTGATTTAACATATGAAGAGGAATCGGTGAAGATATTGGATCGAGAAATCAAGGAGTTGCGGAATAAAAAGGTTCCATTGGTTAAGGTATTGTGGAGAAATCATAAGATTGAATAGGCCACCTGGGAAAGCGAGGAAATAGTACGACATCAATACCATCACTTGTTTGGATCAGGTAAATTTCGAGGATGAAATTTCTTAAGAAGTGAAGAATTGTAATACCCCAAAATTTAATTTATTTTGATTAAATTTATTAGTCAAAGAAATGAAAGAATTTGATTGGTTGAAAAAGTGTTAGTATAGTATAAGTGTTTTGCATGGATTAAAACCTATGCTATTAAAACTTTTTCAACACTTGGACCAATGATATTGTGCCAACAATTTAAATGAAATTTACTAGAATTAGTTCGATTTGAATTAGATTTTTTATTTAGTTTAGTTATGAATAATTCTTAGAATTTTTGGACCAATCAAATGCCACCATTTCTAACTAATGACCTTTTTGTAATTTTGAATTTAGTTGGGGGTATTTTTAGAAAGAAAAATAAATGCTATAAAAGGGAGAATAGTATTGAAAAATGAGACATTTGAGACACTTTGGTCGTCCCCCCTTTTTGTTTTATCATCAAATTTTCAATTGTTATCCTTTAAAATCTAGCCAAATTCTAATTTTCCTTCACAAATTAAGCCCCCAGACCCCATAATTAAACCATTATCCATCAAGTTTCAAGGATCAATTTTAAGTTCTAAGGTGTTATTCAAGGTGAGTTAATGCTAAAAATTCTATTGAATATGAATTTAGGGTTTTAAGGGTTAATAGATGAAATAACCATGTAGAATTAGGGATTTGTACATTTAATTTGGTAAATTAGAATTTTATTCATTATTTGTGTATTTTGGTAAAAATTAAGCTGAAAGCTTGGCCAAGGATAGCCAAGGGAAGGGGAAGGAGAAGAAGTGAGTCACAATTGGAGGAATTGAGCATTTAAGGTTGGTGTACATTTTAGATTGAAACTTAAATTTTTACTTTAGAAAATTTAGTGTATATTTATGTGATTCAATAATATGATAGATGAGTATGTTGAACTATGACATTGAGTTTATAATTATATTATTTCTAAATGAATTAAATACGTTTTGAATATTGGATATTAAATGATGGTCAAAATTGAAAAAAATTGGGCATAAATATGAATTTTGAGAAAAATATGACTTGTATGAGAATTCTGGAAAACAATATGGACTAATGCATAAATATTTAAAAAATTTAGGTCTTTATGTGAATTATTATGAAATTAGAACTTATATATGACTTTTTGAAGAAATTTGGGTCTATAAGTAAAAAATGAGAAAATTTTAGGCTTAATTGTTAAATCTGTAAAATTTGAAACTTATTTGGGTATTTTGAATATTTTGGATCTATATGAAACTTTTGAAACATTTGAGCTCATGTGTAAAATTTTGAAAAAATTTGGGCACAAAAGTAAATAGTTAAAAAATTTGGGCCTATTTATAATCAAAAAAATTGAGTAAATGTGAATTTGTATAATAATGATAATAATAATAATAATAAATTTGTGTTAGAATGAATTTAAAAGAATTTAATGTATTAATAATATTATCGAGACGCCTTAAGTAAACGTGAACATTGGTAGGGGAGGATTGATAGTTGGCATGTTAATAGGGTATTATAGCAGTGGTGTCCTATTTGCTTGTTTGATGACACTGCTTTGTGTATCTGATCTATTATCTGTTCTGATCTGTTTTGAATTTGGTAGGTAGTCACTGAGTGGCCGATGCCGAATTACTATCTAATATCTGTTAACCCATTAACCAATTCATGGTATGGTGTCAATGTTTATTTTGGGCGCCTACTTGAATTAATTGTAATTTATTAAAATATTTAATAAATGAATTAATTAAATTATAAATATAATATGTGTATATATATTTTTTAATTAATTGAAATGAGAAATTGAATAATATTTTGATTTAATGAATTGATTAATTGATAAATTTTGATTTATTATGATATATGGCGAAATTGGTTATTATTAAAAATTTCATTGTTTATATATATGGTTTGTTTGCAAAAAGGTAATAAAATATTATTATACTGTTTTAACTTTTGTGTACACCCACTAAATCGTTGTGTTTAGCACGTTAAATTTATTATGCGCTAATAGTAGAGTTACCGTCCCTAAAGACTGAAAAGTGAATCTTTCTATAGCAACTCAGAGTCGCTCATATTCTCTATATACATATATTTATATTTGATAGATATTTTATTTGTTTATAAACTGTTGTATATTATATTATTGACATTAATTGTATGTAAGTGTATATATATATTTCCTTAGAATTGTTTTCTTTAAAATTATGATGATATATGATATTTGTTTTGATAATGTGTTAGATTTGAATTAGTTTGGTGAAGGCTTGATGTATTTAAATTGCAATATAGGTTGTCGATATTTGTTTAAAAAAAAAAAAGTTAGTTGAGAATTGAAAATAAGATTGAGAATATTTTCTTTTATCATAGATAGTGAAAAATCTAATTTTTAAAGGAGACTTTGTCAATTTTTTCCTATAAATGTTTATTTCATAAAAAAGAATTAAAAAAATTTAAGTGTATTTTTGATAAGTTTGAATAATTGTTTATTATTGTTTATGCTAAAGGCTATCGTAGCATCTTATGATCTCGTGTCTCAATGAGAAACGGGTAATGAAGTGTTATATTTATAATGAACATTGATACAACCATTAATACAAAGACACAATTTATTAGACTATGGCTTATCATTAGGCCTTACAAATACTGGGGGGATGTAAAAATTGTTGAGGTAGAGGCCATCGGGGTAGGATTGCAAGTGGTTAAAGAGCTTAAATTGCAGTTAGTTTCAGTAAAGTGTAATACAAAAACTATAGTCAAACTGGTACGAGGGGTCTTTGTAATATTGTAAGAAAATTAAATGGGTGGTAGAAGATATAAAATAACAACTTTTGGACATACGCTAATGTAGAATCAGCTTTGCTTTAAGAACTTGTAATATAATAGCTCACCAATTAGCCAAATTGGCACTACAAAGCTCACATGTAAAATTTGGTTGAAAAGTTTTAGAGCTCTCTAATTTAATGAATATTCCATTTCAAAAAAAAAAAACTGTTTTCTCATTTAAAAGCTTAAAATTTATGTAATAAATTGTTATAAAAATAGATAATATCAAGAATATTTTCAAGGTAAGACTTCATTTTACTAATATCCACTAATTTAAAAAATATGTAATAATACCTATTTGTTAAAGAATATTTTGTTAAAGTTAACAAAAAAATAGTAATATTGTCATTTTAATCCAAACACCTCTTATTTTATATTCAAACACTCTGATCTCAGTATCCAAACACCCTTTTTCTTATATCTTGATAACTTTATCCATGTATCCAATCACTCTTATCCATGTATTTAAATATATCTTAAAAATCTTTAAAAAATTTCTTTTAAAAAGAAATACTGATAGATTTCTTTAATTTAACTTAATTATTAAAATATCCTCTTATTTTAAAAAATACTTTGAAAATCCTCGTTTGTTAGTGTTTACTCTTTTTTTTAGAGAATTTTTTTAATAGTCTAAAATTATAATTTTACCCATGTATCATTACACGTGTATTTAATAATATATTTAATAAATTATAAAAATTCTATTTTATCCTTATTTATTTATAAAATAAAAAATCCAAAATACCCTCACCTCCTTCTTTAATCTCTATTCTTCCCTCTAAAAAAAAAAAAAAAAACTGTTCGTTAGGCCAGGAAAAGGCTGCTCTATTGAGAACTAAATATGTGCTCTTTTTCTTCTTGTGGGACTTGCATCAACTTGTTTATACCAAAACCACTTATATCAAAACTACATGCACCATCAACAGGAGGCTTCGACGGGTGTTTGATATAATCAAAGACATAGACCTGTGCACTATCAGTCTTGGTTGCAATAATAAAAAGGATTTGAGGCATATAAGGAGTTCGGTTGACCTCTCCATCACGGTTTATTTGTTGAATTATTTGGACTTGCAATGGAAGACATACTTTGACAATTGTCAAAGGTTCCTTACTAACATGTATGAATCAAGAATCGTTTCTATTATATAAATTCAACAATTAGGTGCAACAAATTTAAACTATAATCTTGGATTAGAAAAAGTGATAAAAAAAAAAAAACATTATAATGCAATAAATTTATGCAAACCTATTAGTAAAGGCAACTCTAATTAAAGTAGGCCAATATTGTTATTCTTCGAGAAACTAAGAGGGGGGTCCATTGATAGAAAAATAGTGAGTACTTTGTGGGGTTATAAACATAAAGAAAGGATACGTTTTCCTTCTCTTGGGAGATTTGGGGGAACTGTTATTAATGTGAAATATTAAAGTAGTTAGGATTGTTGATGCTATAGGAGGAGAGTTCTCAATCTGTATCAGAGTAAATGAAGATATTAATTGATGGCTTTTCAGGTGTTTATGGCCCCTAATTATCTGTATGTGAGAGAGAGAGAGAGAGAGAGCTTTTTTGGAGGAACTAGCAGGTATGTATGGTCTTTGTGCTCTACGTTGGTGTGTAAGAGGAGATTTCAATCCAGTCCGTTTTGTTTCAAAAAATCAAGTGGGGCGGAGAGACAAGAAGAAAAAGAGCACAAATTTGGTTCTAATTGGAGCAGTCTTTTCCTGGTCTAATTTTGAGAATTTTTTAAGAAAGAATAATAGATATTAAAAAAAGGAGGTGAGAGTATTTTTAATTTTTTTTATAAATAAATAAGGATAAAATAAAATTTTTAATTAATTAAATATTTTATTAAATACATGCATAACGATAAACACTAACGATAGGTCTTTAAAATATTTTTAAAAATAAAAAAATATTTTAAATACTTAAATCAAATTGAAGGTCCATAAGTAATTTTTTTTATTATTATTATTCTTCAAACCCTAATATACTTCATGAGTTCTCCATCTCACGCATCATCTCTTCACCATATCACACAGTTTCTATCTCCATACTAAAATGCTTCCTAGATCGGCCATAAATTCTTTGCTTTTGTGCAAACGACCAAGTGGGACTTGAGATGGACCACACGACTTACTTCCTACCATCAGTGAAAAATAAAAATTTAAGCCCATCATGCCACAATGGAAAGATTTGCTCACGGGTACAATGGTAATAATCCCATCGATTCTTGTTTGCTTAAAATTTTCAGCATAATATTGCGAATTGGAATTTCTTTTCTTCGTATAATACTCTTTCATTTAAAAGAAATTCCAGCTCTTGCCTTTAAATTAAAGGTGGGTTAAAAAAAAAAGGGTAATTGAAACACAAAATCGAACTAGTCGATTTAGTTCGATTCGATTTAATTTTTTTTAAAAAAAAATTAATTAGTCTAATTGTGTTTCAATTCAATTTTTTTTAAAAAAATTAAAAAATCAAAAAAATTAAATTAAAAAAATTTATAATTTAAAATAAAAATATTAAACTAGACCGAATAAAAAAAAATTAATTTAATTTTTTAATAAAAAATTAATTTTAATTTTATTTATTAAAAAAATTGATCGTGTCCACCCCAATTTAAAACCATGTCCGCTTCATTCCCGGCATTTTTAAATCAGTTCCCTGGTCTCATCACGCGATCTCCACAAAAGCAATGGCAAATTTAAATAGAAAAATATAAGCCCCAAACTTCTTAGACCGTGCAATTGCTTTCAAAAGTGTCGATTGCATCATCGAGGACACTACAACTTCAGAATTGAAGTGGAAAATTACAGTCTGCAATAAATTAGATAATTTGTATTCATGTTAATGAGCATGGAAATTCGTTTTAAGCTTGCTGACAGCCAAAAAAATTTAAAATAAAATTTCACTTTTATTTTTTAATTTATTTTTTATTTAAAATTAATTGGTTAATGTGTTGGATTAATATACCTATGCTAAATGAACCAAAAAAATATTATTGACTTCTAAAAAAAAAGTTAAAAAAATTTAAAGGCATTTTTGTAATATAATATTAATTTACTCAAAAATATATATAAGCTAAATAATTTAACTGCTGAAAAAATCAGTTTTTTTTAATAGGAAATGATGCATCTAATATGCCGTGTCAGAATAAAATAATCATATTATTGTTTTTCGTGATTTAATAAAAATTATGTTATCTCTTACGAGTATTATTTACTTATTTTACATATTAATTAATATTAAATATTACCTTAAAAAAAATTCCAGATAATATCCTGAAGAAAAAGGTGCCCGATTCTGTCTCATATCAACAAGTTTATTTGTCCCAAAAATGAAAGTTCTGAATATTTAAAATAAACGATTGAGCAAAGATTAAAGTTAACAAAAATTTTAATTCTTTTATTGTTAAGGTATGATAACCTCTCATTCTTAAAAAAAAAAAAATTGTAGAAATTATATTAAAAAAATTAGATGATTACGACTTGGGAAAAGAGATGTTATTACAATTCAAAAATATTTTTTAAAAATGCAAACAAAACATATAAGATTTTTCTTTAGTATAAAATTGGATGAAGAAGGTAGATTAAAAAGTATTTTTTTGAGAAGATTCAAGAAGTAGGGCAATTTATAAAGATTTTGAAGATGTTATTATATTTGATACCACATATCTAACAAATAAATATGACATTCTATTCACTCCTTTTTTAAGAGTTAATTATTATAGTCAATCAAAATTGTTAGAATGTGGCTTGATTTCATGCGAAGATATTGAGACATTTGAAGAAGGTTGGTATGACATGATTTTTAAATATAATCTAATCGACAATAATTGGTTGACTAGTTTGTACGATGAGAGATATTATTGATTATCATATTTTGTGAAAAGTGATTTTTATGCAAAAATGTCAACTACTCAACATAGTGAGAGTATCAATGCATTTTTTTATGGATATGTTAACTCATAAACAACTTTGAAATAATTTGTAAAACAATATGATAGTGCATTGTGAAGTAAAGTTGAAAAAGAAAGTATAGTAGATGCAAAGTTTTTTTTCAAGAACTTTCATGTGTAATAATATATAAGATAGAAAAACAAATTCGAAAGATTTACACAATTATCAAGTTTTAAAAATTTCAACCAAAGTTAATAAGTAAAATATATTGTGAATTACTTCATCTCGTGGATTTAGAATATGAAATTAGAGAAGATGTCGTAATTGGAGAAGGTAAAATAAAATTTTATTTTAAAGTTTCATTACAAAAAGAAAATTGTGAAGTTAGTTGTAGTTATAAAATATTTGAATTTAAAGGAATACTTTGTAGACATGCTATTACAGTGTTAATATGTGTGAGAATATTGATTAAAATTATCGGGATATGATTTAGAGAGCAAGTTAAATGTGTAGGGTATGCAAGGATCGAAGACGGACGTGAAAAGAGACGAAAGACACAAGGGTCGGTGCCCAAGTGTGGGCGCCATGGCCCTAGAACAGAACTTAAGAGCTGCGACGCCTAAACGGGAGCCCCAATGCCACAGCGCCCAGTGTGAGGAGGGTTTTCTCATTTTGAATCAACTTATTTCGTTTCCCAATATTTTCAGGACTCCCTAATACGATTATCACACTTTAGAGTAAATCTATGACATTTTAAAGTCTATATAAAGACTCTCTATTAACTTATAACTTAGTAATCTTTGAAGAAATTTTTATGATTAAAAATATATTTTATGATTTTTAGTGAGAGAAAATTCCTTAATTGTAAGAGAGAGTGTTTTCTTTGTGATGCTTTCTTATAAAAGACATACTTTTGTGAGTATCTTCTGATTCAATAATAAAAGTGAGTGATCTTGATTCGCTGTAAATGTAGGCAAGTTGCTGAATCACGTAAATTCTCTGTGTTCTTCTTCTACCTTTTTTTCTTTAGTTCCTTAATTACTTATTTTGTACTATATTACTTGAATTATATTACTTGTTTGTGTACTTCCGCTTCAACAATACGCAATGATATAATTTTAATTTTAGAGAAGTATATTTTACGAAGATGGAGAAAAGATGTGCGAAGGTGTCATATTAAAATGAAAATCAGTTATGATGCATGGAGTTCTATAGTTGAACAAATGTGATATGAAAAAATGTGTAGTACTTTTACTAAGATTACAAATATGGTTCAAGAGAACGAAAAAAATTGTAATAATGTATTGAATTTGATTTATAGTGCGTTAGAAGAATTGCCAAAGAATGTAAGTAATCAAAGTTGTAACACTAATTTTGATGGTACAATAATTAAGACCCCAAATATAATTGATCAAATAACAACCGGAGGTAAAGGTCGTCCACTTTATAAAAGAAAGCACTTTATAATTTAAAAAAAAATCAAGACCAAAGAAAAAGAAAGTTTTATCTTATAAAAATATAGAAGTAAGTAAAAAAATACTTAAGTGTATTACCTTTCAAACTATTTATACATTTTTAAATTTTTTTACTAAATTTATAGAAAATACAAACAAGTGGTCCATCATCTTTTGAAGTGCCTAATGAAATTTCAACACAAAAGAGCAATACCATGATGGTATGTGTCTTGTGTAATTAAACCTATTACTATTTTGTTATAGTTTAAATTACATTTATTGTTTGGGATATGATTTACTATCTTCATAGGTATATTCTTACCTGAATCAATTGTTTAGGTATATTCTTATTCGAATCAATTGTCTGGTAGTGGTATTTATCCTTTTTGGAGTTATGATTCTTATATGGTAAATGTAATTAAATTTATTAATTTATTTATGTCTATCTATTTTTTATTTTCATGCATCTTGATAATATTTTTTTCACAACAGCAACAACAAACAATCTATCAACGTGTTAATAATGTGTCTTATATTTCATTAAGAATTACTTATAAAAGATTTTCATTATAAGTTTTTGATAATTATTTCAACAAAATAGTAGAGATATTGATCATAGTGTGATCAGAAGGAACAAAACAAATATAACGAAGTGGATTTGATTATTTTAATTGATTATATTTTTAATTTTTTTGAAAGAATAATTTTAATAATTTAAATTTAGACTATTTATACCTATTTTGTGTTGATGATGTTATTAATTTTTTTCTTATAAAATTTAAATACGTTAATATTTATATCATTATTGATAATACATAACTTGTTATAACCACTCAATTTAATACCAAAATATGAACAGAAAGCTATCA
This sequence comes from Ailanthus altissimus, assembly GCA_946807835.1. NCBI lineage: Eukaryota > Viridiplantae > Streptophyta > Magnoliopsida > Sapindales > Simaroubaceae > Ailanthus > Ailanthus altissimus. The sequence goes on from OX327695.1 coordinate 21,515,688, forward strand.
GACAAGAAGACCAAGTCATGTTATGTCTGACATGCTGTATAATAATTGTAAACAGGCCAACTCATCACCCAATACCAAACCTGGAATTAGATCCACATGTTTAAATTGTGGCAACAGCAGCTTCACTGGCACCTCAAAATATCCAGAAGCAGAGTGGAAAATCTGAGACTACCAGTTGCAAAGGAAATTGAGAAATTCGAAGTAAAATAACCTCGCTTGCTTATTAAACCATTCCCATACTACAAATTGTCCTAGGATACTCGTTGTAAGTATTTTTTATTTTCATTTATATTTTAGTTATTAAATCATTATTTAGTTCATTTTTTGACAATCATACATATAGGTTTTAAAGGCGTCTAAAGTAATAAAGAATTTTACTATGGCAAGCTTTCGCATCATCTCAAGCAGTACAGTCTATGCAGCAGCAAATCACAAGGAACCAAAGCTCAAGATTGACTTAACCCCATGGGATCTTCAGCTTCTCCAAGTGGATTACATCCAGAAAGGACTTCTCTTCCACAAACCTCCAGTCCAGGACAACTTCATCCACCACCTTAAGACCTCCCTTTCGCGTACGCTGGACTTTTTTCCCCCACTTGTTGGTCGCCTAGCTGTCACTGAACACGAGGATAACTCAATCTCCTTCTTTATCAACTGCAACAATGATGGAGCCGAGTTTGTTCATGCTGCTGCAGAAGGAGTTTCTGTTGCTGATATCACTGAACCTCTTTATGTTCCTAAAATTGTTTACTCCTTTTTCCCACTCGATGGAATTAGGAACTATGAGGGTACCTCTAAGCCATTGCTTTCAGTGCAAGTGACTGAGCTTGTAGATGGCATCTTCATTGCTTGCTCCATAAATCATTCAGTTGTTGATGGCTCGTCTTTTTGGCATTTCTTCAATTCTTGGTCTGAAATCTCCCAAGGTTTTGATTCTATATCCAAACTTCCTGTTCTTCAACGTTGGTTTCTTCATGATTCTGATTGCCCCACTCACATTCCTCCATTGAAGCAACTCTCCTATACGTTTACTCCACCACCTTTGCAACAAAGATTTTTTCACTTTACAAAGGAAAACATTGGGAAACTCAAAGCCAAAGCCAGTGATGAAACTGGCAACAACAAAATCTCCTCCCTTCAAGCACTCTTATCTCATATTTGGCGATCTGCTATTCGTAATAAATCTCTTGATTCTAATGAAGAAATCAAATACCTACTCCTAATAGGTACTCGGCCAAGATTGCAGCCACCTCTGCCGCAAGAATATTTTGGAAATGCAGTTCAAACTGGGACTGTGACAATGAAAGCAAAAGACCAACTTGAGGAAGGGTTAGGTTATGTGGCATTGCAAATGAACAAGATGATTGCTATGTACACAGAAGAAAAGATAAGGAACTTCTTAGAGTCCTGGAGAGAAAGCCCTCGTCTGCTAACAATGGAAGGCATGATAAGGAATAGTTTCACTACAGGCAGTTCGCCGAGATTCAATGTTTATGGTAATGATTTTGGGTGGGGAAAACCTATTACTGTAAGAAGTGGTCCAGGTAATAAGTTTGATGGGAAGATTACTGTATTCTCTGGCGTGGAACAAGGAAGTATTGACATTGAAGCTTGTCTTTTGCCCGAGACATTACAGGCTATGGGAAATGATGCTGAGTTCATGGATGCTGTCAGCAATATTTAGCCGGTCTTAGTCCCAAACTAGTTTATTAGGTCTTTCATAGATTATTTATTATGATTCGAAGCATGTTTAATTTGCTACTTGCTAATTACCATTATGCTTTGGCGAAGTTAATGGTAATCTTATGACATTATTTTATAATATTAATGTATTCGTGACTTAGTCATCCTCGGCTATCTTTTTATGGTAATCAATCTGTTAGTAACTTATTTATCCTCAAGTATCTTTCTTGTAAACTATTCATCTAGTGATAGTGAATGTTAATTTGGTTTTTGATTAAAATTGAGAAATTTGGTGCTTGATATCCAACCAATTGTTTACGAAGAACAATTCGGCTTGGTTATCAGGAAAAAGTCGGAGGTAGTACAATTATTCTGTGACATTATAATATGTGTATTTGAATGTATTACAACTATTAATTTGTCATAAATTTTTCACATAAATACATACATCTTTTACTTAATTGATTTGCTATACGAATGATATTGTTATACCTCTAATGTATAAGGACTTTCTCGATTAGTGGATATTGAATAGAGCTCGAATGCACTAAAGACGGCATTTATATTAAAGTAGTGCTAACAGCCTCCGCCATTTTTTTTTTTTTTTAAATCTTTTCTATTGTTCAGTCCAATCTTGAGTCTAAAAGAATAATTAGTTGTACAATCTATTATGCTATAACAAGAATTTAGGTTTTTACTGATGTGATTCAAGGAGGATCCTTTTCTTAAAGATATACTATAATGTCAAAATTTTATTTTAACTGCACATGTTATAGGGAAGAAAATTAAAATCAAATCTAGACAAGTAAGAGTGTTATTGTACGAACGAAAATATTTAGGGGCTGAGCCCACACACATACTTAAGGATGTATAACGAGGTAAGTCATATAAGATCAAACTATTTTACAGAGTTTTATTTCTAGGTCGTGATTTAGTATACATAGGGTTAATTAAGACTAAAAAAATGTAACCTTATGGCTAAGCCCTACATGGAGGGTATTTAGCCAAAAATGAATGTAAGTGTGTTAGTAAGACTAATGGAGTAATACAAATTCATACCCTTAAAGTCCTTCTAGAATTAGAAAATTGGTAATTTATTTATTTTATTTGGTAACTAAAATTGTCTTTTATTTAAAATAAAATTTATATTTTACCCTTCTTATTTAATAAAATCATTTTTTCATTTTAATAAGATTACAACTCATTAAGTATATAGGATTGCATGAGGATAAGGGGTTAAATAGCGTGTTTTAACCTAATACAAACTCTAAACCCTATAAAAAGTCATGCATTACATGTAAAATGCATTATTGAACATCATTTAATAGTTATTATTCACTGTTTATTGTTACATAGGCACAATTATTGAGCACAATTCTCTATATATCCATCATCTATAACCTACAAACCATTCATTATTGTTGAACCTCAATTATAGTCCATCTTCTTGATCTCTCTTGCATCTTGCATTGCACGTAAAATATCTTAAACTATCCAAACATAATTCTTTGTTTTATTTGCCATAGCTTACGACTTGAAACCTAAGGGAGCACAAACCCTCATTTTGCATTAATTCATCTTTGGCAAATATGGCATCACAACTTTAACTGTCTTCCCTATTGTTTCATAAAAATTCAATCATAGTAATAGCTACACATCTGCTCTAGGGCCTCACATTCATACAAATGCATTGCCAACCTATAGGCACAAGATTCAAGAAGATGTTTCCTTTGACCTTTCAAACTAGGGTTCTTACGACCGAAAACTCTAAATGTTCCTCATATAGAAAAAGAATATATTTCATTGATCTACATTGCTCATATACACACACATATCACCCTCTAGACACGTGTTTCTCCACTATTTATTGTGCAAGTCCAACTCTCACATCTCTCATAGTTTAAAGTTGTGGTTTATGAAAAATCCTCTTTTTTCTAATATAATTGAAGCAAATTCACAACATCAAACTTATTAGACTCCAAGAGCTCTTTAGAGATTTAGTGAACCTTATTCTTAAACTCACAGGGATTAGGAGGCTGAGATCCACTTTTAGGTCCATATTGTATCTCTATATGATATGTCATGTTAGCATGAGAACCACTACAACCAATAGAGTTTTTCCATATCACGATTTCTTAATACTGCCCTAAACAAAGAGGTTGCCAAATATTTAAAAGATACTTTCTAAAATAATGTTTTATATTTCCATAATTTAAATTAGTTTTAAAATTATCATTCTAAATTTTTAAAAAAGTGATTCTACGGATTATATTAAATTTTTGGAATTGATTCTTTTTCACTCATTATAACAATTTTTGAATAGTATAATAGAGTATTAGATTTTTCAAATCTCGAATTTAAATCAAAGATCTTTTCTCTAAGAGTATAATTTGGCTTAATCTTATTTGTAATCATTTTTAGTTTATATTTATATACCAAATGACCATTTTTGTTTGACACCTATCGTGTTTTTATATAAAAATTTATTTTCAATGAGAAGGGAAATCTTTTGATTAAGAGAAGAGTATTGTGATTTATTAAATATTTATGTCATATTTTCTTACTATTGAGGGTGGTTTTGGAGACCATACATGGCAGAATCATACCAATTTTAGTGATTTTGCATGATGTGGTGAATTGTACGAAAGACACAGCCTGGGCATGAATGATGAATCTCAACTTCTTTACTCCTATGAGTTTAGGAGTAAGCCTTACCAGGCTTTTGAAGAGCTTCTGGAGTCTAAAAAACTCAGTGTTATAAATTTACTTTGGCAATCTTAAGTGAAATGGATTTTTATAAATAAACTCAGTTTCAAACTGTAAGAGGTATATGAGTTATACTTGCATAACAAATAATAGAGAAACATATATTATTATGGTATATTTAAGAGTTGAAATGTATATATAAATCTACTATAAGGTGCTTGAGGGCTTCTATTGGGACTAAATCTTGCTAGTCCAACAAGAGTATGCCGCCTCTCCACTTTCTTAACTTAAAAGAAAAATTTTCATGGTAAATAGCACATGAAATCATAGGTCATAGAGTTAGCAAGTACTGACCAAGTCCACATAGAATATCCATCAGCTGGGCTACTAACTTAGAATATCAAAAGAAAGTGAACAATTGAAGCCGATTGAACAAATAGAAAGGAATTCGAGAAAGACCATTCTTTCCCTCTAAATTCCACTTATAAGAAGAGAAGTTTTCTCATTTTAATTAATTTGATTCAATCTTGAAATTCTCTGAACTTTCATTCATAAATTGAAAATACAATTTTTCTTTGAACACAATTGATTTTTCTTTAAAATTATCTGAAAGTCAAAAAGGATTTACGAATGGCACTTTAAGAGATGGGTGAATTGGGTATTTAAAAAATAATGCACTTACTAATAATATATATAAACTAAAGTATAAGTAAATGCAGTAAATAAGAGAGTAGGGAAAGTAAAAGCTAACACTGGATGTTTATGTGGTTCGGCCCTTATCCCGGCTTATGTCCGCCCTTCGAAGCTAACCGTATTTGAGGATTCCACTAGTTTGGTCTATCTTTCAAGACCCTTTAATTAACTTCTCAGGTGTTAATCAAGCATTTACAAATTAGCTTCCCCAGGTACCTATCACACCTTAATTAGTTTTCTAGGCACTAATCAATTCCTCATAGTATGTTGGCTTTACCAGGTACCAACTAGACCTTTACAAAGATTAACTTTGGATTCAATTAAACGCTTACAATTTAAACTCTCTTAAAGAGTAGATACAATAATTTTAACACAAATATGAATATTTATTTTCTTCTCAAATAATATGAAGATTATACAATACTTTCTTATTGTTGTTGAGCTTGAATGAGACTTGTATTTATAGAGATGGAGAAACTAGCCATTTTTTGTCGTTGCTACAGTATCCTTCTCATTGCTACAGTTCAGCTATAGTGTCTTGACCATTACAACCATTAACACAGTAACTAGCTATTTGCGTAGTGATTTAACCGTTATGAAAAAGTATCATTGCTACAGGACCATAGTACAATACGCGCTACGGTAACAAAAGTTTTAAAATTTTTTCATTTTGATCCATTTTCTTTAACTTTTAAAACTTTGCACTTTAGTCCATGAACATGTTTTTTTCTATTGTTTGAAATTTTCAAAATTTTCAAAATCATCTAGGCCAACATTATTTTGAAAAAATTAGACGATTAAAACTTGAGGAAGGAGATGTTATTCTAATTCAAAAATATTTTTTGAAGATGCAAACAGAATATATAGGATTTTTTTTAGTATGAACTTGGATAGAGAAGGTAGATTGAAAAATATTTTTTGGGAAGATCTAAGAAGTAAGGCAGCCTACAAAGATTTTGGAGATGTTATTGTTGGATCTAATATACGTATGGGTGTATACATGTGCAATTGTGTCTATTGCCTAAATACATATCATATACAAATTTAAATCCAACGAAAGCGTGTAACATGCAATAAATAAATATATTAATCACATTAATATATTAGAAAGGTTAGAGAGCTCACCACAACGTGTAATGTTATACAAGGTATTTCCTCGGAGTCCGCATGGAGACCAATTCGTGTGCAGTTCTAGTCACCAACTCGGTGGGCTTAGTGAGCTAGAATAACAACCCGATATTCAGCCTCGGATTAACTCTTAATCCATAAAATGGCCGGTGTGTGTTTTTCATCATTTTAGAGAAAATAATAAGAAATAGAGAGTTTGAAGCAATCTAGCATTGCTTCAATTGGAAGCATAGAAAAAAATGAAACAATTTCATTTTTTTTCCTTTTTTTCTTCTTTTTCTCTTTTTTTTTTCTTTTTCTTTCTTCGTTCTCTTTCTCTCCATTTCGGCTCTTTTCTCTCTCGGGCATCAAATGCCCAAATCACACACCTTGCACACACCCACTTTCTATCTTTCTTTCTTTATATATATATATATATAATATAATAATATATTACATAATATAAAAAGAGAGATATTTGATTATTTAATAATTAAATAATTAAAATAAGAAATGACCATTTTGCCCCTCATAAATAGTGACCAAGTTCACCCCCTAGTGGGTCCCACTAAATTTCACACTTGGATAAACTCAACTAAGCGTCCACAATACGTTACGTGCCATTATACAATTAGTAAATAATAATTATTGACTAATTTTTGTATTTAACACTTAAATACAAATACGCACGTATTCCCGGAGTAGTGCTGAATATTGCTAGATTAAACAATTTAATCTGACATGCTGCCCCAATGCACAACGAGTACACTCCATATCGCGAGACTCCTTAAGTCTTATGTCCAATTCGTCAAATGGAACTATTTCAAGAGTCCGTGAGCAATGCTCTACACACGTGTCATGAATATACAAATCAATGCGTTAAACCATGCAAGTTGAGGTTACAACGCATACGTATAGTCCTTCTATCATGATATCCTGGATGTATGGGGATATAGATTATCACCGTCAAATCTCCTAGTGCTCATCTATATCTTATCGCCAGACTCGTATCTCATTGAATAATATGCGTAAACTCTTTTTCTATATTGTTCTACCCTGACGAACGCCTTCCTGAGATAGATACTTGTGGCCACAAGATTTTTTTAGATACAGTCTTGAAGCATCTGGATATCAAACTCCCTATACGAACTGACGGATCCCGTATCTGTACACATTAAATTCCATAAGTATCGAACCATATCCAGCGACATCCAGTGACACCCAGCGGTCACACTATAAAAGGTCTGTGACATGCGTGGAACCAAAGATGGTGGATCACTTACAAGCCCACCGTGGCACTCAGGTCGAAGGACCACGTATACTACTCAACTTGAGAGGACCTTCCATTGACAGCTTATATAAGATGTCTATCGGAGGCTTTCATGAGTCTGTCTCATATCCAGTCCTAACTGGATACCCATATGTCAATACGAGTTCTAATCTCACAGTTGGCTAGGAACGACTATCTATACCCTATAGGTACAATATATGCTGATCTATATAAAAAGATATCTACCGACAGACCCGCATTGATAGAAATAGATCAGGGACAATTATTTGAGAACATACTTATGCAACTAGTATTTTCTAGTACCCGATTGTAACATTGTAACTATACAGTTACTAATATACTCTCAGGTCTATGTCCCATTACAAACAAGGCTCCAACTCTTAGATCTGCTGAGTATTATAACCAGCTAACATTTAACTGTGCTAATATTTAGCATTTATATCTCTCAATTTGGCTAACTATGAGTCCTTATCTAAACTCCTTCAAATCTAATCCGAACTCATTCAGATCTACCATGTCTACAACATTACATGCATAATACCATATTAATGGGTATTAACGATTTAATAAGAATATACTCTTGTATAAATACACAAGTATATGTATATTCAAGGATGGCACGTAAGCATCGACCCTAACAGTTATTACATTTGATACCACATATCTAACAAAGAAATATGACATGCCATTCACTTTTTTTGTAGGAGTTAATTATCATGGCCAGTCAATTTTGTTGGGATGTAGCTTGATTTCATGCAAGGATACTGAGACATTTAAAGAAGGTTGACATGACATAATTTTTAAATATAATCTAATTGACAATGATTGGTTGACTAATTTGTACAATGAGAGATATCATTAGGTACCATATTTTGTGAAAAGTGATTTTTAAGTAAGAATGTCAATTACTCAGCGTAGTGAGAGTATTAATGTATTTTTTTATGGATATGTTAACTCAAAAATAACTTTGAAGCAATTTGTAGAACAATATGATAATGCATCCCAACAATATGTTAACTCAACAGCGAAGTAAAGTTGAAAAAGAAAGTATAAGAGATGTTAAGTCTTTTTCCAAGAACTTCCATGTTTAACAGCATATAAGATAAAAAAAAAAAGCAAATTCGAGAGATTTACACAATTACAAAGTTTTATGAATTTCAACAAAAGTAAATAAGTAAAATATATTATGAATTACTTCATTTTGTGGGTTCAAAATATGAAATTAAAGAAGATGTCGTCATTGGAGAAGGTAAAAGAAGAACTTATTTTAAAGTTTCATTACAAAAAGAAAAGTATGAAGTTAGTTTTAGTTATAAAAGATTTGAATTTAAAGGAATACTTTGTAGACATGCTATTACAGTGTTAATACGCAACGATATAATTTTAATTTTAGAGAAGTATATTTTACGAAGATGGAGAAAAGATGTGCGAAGATGTCATATTAAGATGAAAATTAATTATGATGCATGGAATTCTACAATTGAACAAACGCGATATGAACAAAATGTGTACTGCTTTTACTAAGGTTACAGATATGGCTTAAAAGAACGAAGAAATTTATAAAAATGTATTGAATTTGATCTATAATGCCTTGGAAGAATTGCCAGAGAATGTGAGTAATAAAGGTAACCAGCCAACTTCTCTTATTCTTCGAAGTTGTAACATTAATATTGATGATACAACAACTAAGACCCAAAACATAATTGATCCAATAATAACTCGAGGTAAAAGTCGTCCACCTTATAGAAGAAAGCACTCTACAATTTTCAAAAAATCAAGGCTAAAGAAAAAAAAAATTATCTTATAAGTAAGAAAATACTTAAATATGTTACCTTTCAAACTATTTATACATTTTTTTATTATTTTTTTTAAATTTGTAGAATCTACAAACAAGTGGTCCATCATCTTTTAAAGTGCGTAATGAAATTTCAACACAGGAGAGCAATACCATGATGGTATGTGTCTTGTGTAACTAAACCTACTATTCTTTTGTTATAATTTAAACTACATTTATTATTTGAGATATGATTTACTATCTTCATAAGTCCATTCTTATTTGAATCAATTGTCTGATAGTGGTATTTATCCTCTTTAAAGTTATGATTCTTACACAGTAAATGTGATTAAATTTATTAATTTATTTATGTTCGTATTTTTATTTTCAAGCATCTTAATAATATTTTTTTCACAACAGCAACAACAAATAATCTCTCGACATGCTAATAATGTGCCTTATATTTTATTAAAAATTACTTTTACTTCAATAAAATAGTAGAGATATTAATCTTGGTGTGCTTAGAAGGAAAAAAAACAAATATAATGAAGTGGATTTGATTATTTTAGTTGATTATATTTTTCATTCTTTTTTTAAAAGAATATTTTTAATTCTTTTAATAATTTAAATTTAGATTATTTATGCCTATTTTGTGTTGACAATGTTATTAAATTTTTTTCTTATGAAATTTAAATACGTTAATATTTATACCATTATTAAGAATCCATAACTTGTTATAACCACCCAATTTAGTACCAAAATCACCTTTTTAAACCTATCCTAACATGAAGTAATGCATTAACAAACAATAGACCTTTTATTCAATTTTTTTTTTATTAAATGCAACAATATCAATATCTGTTCAATTAAAACCTTTTAGATATTGATTATCGTTCAAACAAATCACAAATAACAATAAGTTAAAAAAGTAATAAAATAATAAAAAGTGTAAAATTATAAAGGCTTTAAGAAAAAGAAAAAACCATCACAAATGAAAAAAGAGGGGCATTATCTTTTTTTAATACAGTAAGTCTATTCGTATAGACTATTACTTTTTTTGGTTATAAATATTAATACAACTAGCACGTGTTGTTAATTCAGGATACATATTTTCGGAACAAATAAACTTATTGGTCTCATATATATATATATATCATATCTTTTGTAATCTAATCGTACCACTTATTTAATATTATAGACAACATTTCTCTAATATCGAGGGATATGAACAGAAAGCTATCCGACAAGAAGACCAAGTCATGTCATGTCTGACATGTTGTAAAATAAGTGTAAACAGGCCAACTCATCACCCAATACCAAACTAGGAATTAGATCCACACATCCACCCACCAAAGTTAACTGTATTGAAAATTTCATTGGGTAAGTCTATCTTTTAAAATTTTTTAATTAATTTTATAAGTGTTAATTAAATTTTTATAAATTAATTTTCTCAAATACTTATTACACTTTAATTTTTTAAATATTAATCAAACTCTTATAATATATTAATTTTATTGGGTATCAATTAAATTTTTATAAAGATTAACTTTAAATTCAATTAAACATTTTTTTTTAAAAGAGGGATTACAACAATTATCAACAATTTCGTACCACTTAAGGGGAGGAAAAGTCGAACTCAGGTGGGGATGTGAGGCCTTGGGGGACTCAGCCATGTCTCTAAATTCAATTAAACACTTATAATTTAAATTCTTTTAAAAAATAGATATAACAATTTTAACGTAAATATAAATTTTTTTCTTCTCAAATGATATGAAGATTATACAATGTTTTTCTTATTTTTATTGAACTTGAATAAGATTTATATTTATAGAGACGGAGAAACTAACCGTTTATTGCCGTTGCTATAGTTCAGCTACAGTGCCTTGACCATTACAATCATTAACACAGTAACTAGTCGTTTGTACAGTGATTTAATCGTTATGAAAAAATGTCGTTGCTATAGGATTATAGTACAATACGTGTTACAGTAACTAAAGTTGTGAACTTTTGTATTTTGATCCATTTTTTTTAACTTTTAAAACTTTGTACTTTAATCTATTAACATATTTTTTTTTTATTTTTTTAAATTATTAAAATCTTCAAAATCGTCTAGATCAATATTACCTTATAATTTTCTTAAATTTATTCAAATAATGATTTGAGCATCAGAATATCTTTAATTAGTATTTGAGAGATTATTTTTAATATTTGAAAGTTAAAGAAAGAAAAGGAGCGATGGATTAAAAAGGACATTTTATCCTTGGATACGTTACTTTAGTGGTATTTGAATATCAATTTCATCTCTTCTCAACCCTTAAAATTTATCTCATCCATGTATTTTATTTACAAATAGAATGTATTGATAGGAATTAGAGAGAGGTTTTAGGGCAAAAATGTATCTTATTAACTAATTAGTGTAATCATATACAAAATGTCTTGACAAGGTTCAAAGAGAGGTTCTAAGATGAATTAGTATTGATAAAAGAATATGATAACGTAAAAATTGACTTGTATGTCAATTCGTTTTTTTCCCTTTGTAATAGAGCATGTGCAATGCATATTAGATTTGATTCGGGCTTCATCTAGTCAAACAAGCTTAGGCCCAATAACATCACTGTGTATAAAAACAAAATGTAGTTGAAAGAAAAAAAAAAGGCTAGTTGTCTTACGAAAGAACATCTTGAGCACATTTTTACTTGACACATTTAATTAAAATATTTAAAAAATTAAATATAACTCTACATGATATGAATGGAATAAAAAAATAGTTAAAAAATAAAAAAGACAAAGGAGTGAATTATTAAAAGAGAAGGAATTCATTCAAAAACTAAAATTATACCAATTACAAATGGGCATATACATATTTATAGTGTTTACGAGTCCTTTAATGGCTACACTTGCTAACCAATACAATTTTTCCAAGATATGAACCATTAAAAATGTTGACTATTTATTGACTTTTAATAGTGATTACATCGATGGTCTTCTCAACATGTGCCACATTGTTGGTATAATAGAATCCACCATTCATGACACTTTTTTATATTTTATTTTATCACTTTAGTTGTATTTTAAATTGCCAAGAAAAAAAGATTGGGAGAAAAAACTTAAGTAAAACAGATCTAACTCCATAATATAAAGTGGTCGTGTATAATATTATCTCATTAAAAATCTTACTAGAAAAATCGAATAGGATAAAACTTGGTTAAAAGAAAAAAGAGTATAGTGTATGTTTATAGTTGTTGAAGTTCTTTCTTTTAAGGAATATGCACTATTTAACTAAATGTTCTCTCTCAAAGTAACATCTATTAATTTGACAATTTGTTGAGCCGGTGCATGCCATCTTGTAAACTAATTTTTTAAAAATTAATGCTAACAAAGATTTTGGTGAACAGATCTACAAAAATATCATTGGAGCATATATGTCTAACATCAATATTTTTGCTTTGCTATAACTCATGGGTGTAAAAGAATTCTAGATAAATATGTTTGGTTTAATCTCCTTTGATGATCGTAGCCATATGCATTTTCTACTTATTTCATGTAGTGTAAGATCTTAGAGTGAATGGATGAGGTGGCAACAAGAGTCTATTTTATAATTCGCAATGAGATGTTGTATTATTATAAGTAAAAACGTATCTCGTATGCAAGCAGGCTTTATAAGGATCAGATAAGTACTCAGCATTGGCATAATTAACTAAACCTAAAGTTTCGTAGGTTTATTAGAATAAAATAGTCCTAAAAAACCTATTATTTTATAAAGGTAATATAATATATGTTTGATATTATTCTAATGATACGGAGTTGGTACAAAACTAAATCTTGCTAATAAGTTTATCACAAATGCTATATTCGATTTGGTTTATTATGTTAGATATAGTAAAGCACCAATTTCATTGAGATATAGTATTTCTGGCCAAGAATGTTCTTATCATATTCTTTGGAGTGAAATGAATCATTTTTTAAGGTCAAGAGACTAAACAATTATAGGGATAGTAAATGATGAGTTTTATCTATATTGAATCTTCTCAAAATATTTTCAATATAGGTATATTAATATATAAAGATTTTGTTTGATTTATGTTCAATCTGCAAGTTGGGACAATATTTTGTGTTCCCTAAGTCTTTCATTTTAAATTCTCTTTTTAAGCATTTTGTAGTATTTAAGAGCTCTCCAAGAGTTTTAATTATATTTATGTCATCTACATATATAGCCATAATGACAAATCTAGAATTTGACTTCTTTATAAATGTATATAGACATATTAGGTAATTAATATATCATTATTTTATCAAATACTTGCTTAAGTGGTTGTACCACATACGCCTAAATTATTGTACTAAATATTTTAGGAATTTTTATATAATTATCTATATTATGTGACCCATATAAATAAATTGTCACGACATTTATAATATATATATATATATATCAATATTTTAGAAGCTCCAAAGCATATCAAAAATCAATATATAATTGTATCTATTATAAGGAATAAGTTTCATGATAATCAATACTGAATCTTTGTGGAAAACTTGGGCAACGAGTATTGCTTGGTATCCAGTGACCTCGTTGTTTCATTACTTTTTCATACAAAATCTCATTTATGTCATACAGGTTTAACATCTTTAGGTGTTTGGACTACAAGTCTAAATACTTCGTGCTTGACTAAATAAAATTAATTCTATATGAATTATAGCTAGTCATACCTTTGTCTGCTTTCATCAACTTTTTGTAGCTCAAATTCATCATTCATAATAGTAACTATTGCAAATAAAAACACATTGTGAATAATTAATTCATAACATTTTTACGTTTCTCTAGTATAAGCATAATTTAAAGATTTTTCTTTAATTTTAAACTCTTGTGCCTCTTATATGGCTAATGTTTCTTCTGAATTTTTCTCTTTTCAAGGATTCTTGATGTTGGTGATTTAGATAATGTGGATTTAGCTTAAACATAATTTTCAGCAAGATTTTGATTTTTCACTTCTTTTCGTTTTTGCAAAATAACATTATTTTTAACAAGTAATCTGCTACGCTTCTAACGTGCAACAGATGATTCATTTTCTACAATTTGATTAGATTTTTCTACAAGAACAATCACCTGGATTAATGTACTAGAAGCTAGCATATATAACTTAGTTACATTTAATGCGTCTACAAATGTGTTTAGTAATTTGTTGAAAATGAAGAATCCTTTACACCTCATTTTCACATTGATTTATGAAAGAATTTAAAAGACATGGTGGTCATTTTTTAGGAAAGTTTATGCCTTACTTTAAAAGGTATTATTCTTTCACTTCATTGTAGGAATATTGTCTCATCAAAATAGCAATTCACAAATTATGTAGTAAATAAAATACTTATCCAGGGGTTCAAGATACTGTATAATTTATGGTGAGTTAAAACTAACACAAATCCTTTAGCGACATTGAGATCCTATTTTAGTGCATTGTGGAGGTGGTATAGATACATATACAACACAATCAAAAGTACAAAAATGAAATATATTAGGTTAATGGAGAAGTACAATTTGTAATGGAGAATGTTAATGATATACAATGAGTCTAAAATGAATTAATGTTATAACATGAAGAATAACGTGATCCCATGCAGAAATTAGTAATTATGCATACATCAATAAAATACATGTAATTACCTAGAATTGTTTAATTAATGATTCTACTAATCTATTTTATATGAAATATATGGCACAAGATGTTCAACATTAATCCCTAATTATGTATAATAGTCATCAAATATTTTAGTTGTAAACTCATCAATATTGGCTAAACGTCTGATTAATTAGGTAGTCTAGAAATTATGAAACAAATTACCTCACAGTATACTACAAACTTTCTGGATCTAAAATTGCTATCCTGTGATACTTATATACTTTTACTACATAAGAAATTCTCTATTGAAATTTCTGCAGAATTTTTCATATTTTTCAAATATACCTAAACTTGCAATCTAAAAAAAAACAACACTTTTATATGTTTCATGCATGTCCTCTTACTCTCAAACTTCTTATCTATTATCAACAACATAAAATCATCATTAGTTACACCTATGTAATCTATCCATCTATAAATTCTAGGAATCTAAGGAAATATTAACATCATTGATGGCATTAAATGTTCAAATGGTATAATACATATCCAAAATTAAATACTCTCATACAACTCAAAATTAAAAAAAAAAAATCCACGGATCTTGAACTTTATTAATTGAAAATCATACAATGTACCAACTCAAAAATAAATGACTTCTTGCCCTATCACCTATCTTATTTTCAAGAAAAAATGATTGTTGGACCCCCTTAGTTTTTTTCAAGTGCCTTAAACACCTTATAGTTTCAAAACTACCTGAAAGACCCCCGTCCATCAGTTTCTTCCATTTCTTTTGACAGAGATAAAGGAAAATGGTTTTTAACCTCTATGGTTTGTGATGTGATGTTGATATTTATTATGTCAATCAATCAATTATACTATTGTTAATAATTTTTATTTCTTTTTTTAAAGTTTCATGCACTTGTTCTTCTTCTATTTTCTTCTTTTGATTTTTTTTTGTTGTCCTAAAAAAAATAAGAAATGGCCATGGTGACCATTTCTTAGTTGCTACTAGAAGCCAAGAAATGGCCATGGTGAATCATTATATAAAGCTTGAGAGTGATTCAATGACATGCTTAGAAAATGCCCATACCTCGGAGTCTCTAAGTGGCTACTTATGCAGATATTCTCTAATGGACTTATAGGGCGCTTAAGGACTATAGTTGATCCTGCAGTAGGAGTTACTTTAATGAACAAGTCAACCAAACAAAGTTTATAACCTACTTAAAGAGATGATTTCCAATAACTATAAATAATTTGCAGAGAGAATAAATTCAAGAAAAGTTGTTGGTGTACATGATCTAGATACCTTGACCATATTGAAAACTCGGGTCAGCCTCTTATCCAAGAAAGTTGATGCTTTGGGGGTAAATTGAGTCAAAAGCCAACTGACAACCTGTGACTTATGTGGAAATAATCACCTTAATCGACAATGCATGGAACAACAAAATATATGGGGAATTTCAATCACAGTCAGCACAACTCTAGTTCCAACTACTGTAATTTAAGTTAAAGGAATTACTTGAACTTCTTTTGAAGTAACAATTAAAGGCAATAAATCCACTCAAATTTCCTACCCAACTAGCTCAACATCAACAAAAGAGCAACTTAGCTTTGGAAGATTTATTAATACAATACATAAATAAGACGGACCATCTATTTTAAAGTCAAGCAACTTCTATCAAAGCCTTTTTATTAGTGCAATATATGATAATTTCAAATTTTAAATTAACAATTAATGTATTATTAATACATATACACAAATGTAGTCTTTCTTTTCTTCATTTCACCCTCTAGAGTGCCTTTTTTTTATTTAGGAATGATTTATTACTAATAAAATTCTTACAGGTTTTAACTTTTAAGTTGATGTACTTTTAAGTCAATGAATTTATGAAAATTTTAAGAAAATCTTGAGTATGACTCTAAAGCATATGTATAAGACTTACAACATAACAAAGTGGTGTTTTTAATCATCTTAGTGCAAAGATTGGAGACAAAATTTAGCATTTACTTGTGTATTCACTACTTTTTTATATATAAATTAAGGTTTAGGTAATGTAGTTCCTACTTGATGATTGTAGTAAAGGAGTCATTTTTCTTCATTTTATTATTACTTTTTTTTAGAAAGATTTTATTTTGTTTTTCAACACGTTGAGTTAATAGAGGTTTTCATTTAAACTAACGAAATTTATTAGGGATATTATCATGAATACGCTTGAGTTTTGACCAAATAAAATCAGTACCCATAACTTTGAGAAATAGGCAATAATGCCCAGCTGTTAGGGAATCTTCTGTTAAGTTTAATAGAATCATGTTAAAAGTCTGAAATGCCTTCTTAATTTTGAAAAGGTAATAAAATAACAATTTAATCCTTGCACAAAAAAAAAACACAAATTCACGTGCAAATAAAAAGCTATTGATTAGTACTTAGTGTACTTATGAAAACTGACTTTAATAAATAAATATAATAAAATTTACCAAAATGCCTTTATTATCATGGTCTTTTTTTACACGGTACTATATAGTATTTTAACAATAGTTTAAGTATGTGTTTAATATTGAGAGGTGTATTTTATACATGAATTTCTGCTACATATAAGTGACTATAAAAGGCTGTTTAGAAAAGTTGTGAATGTGCCATATTGCAGTTGTTACTATTGCAAAAGCAACAGTAAAAAGTTTTTGCTATAAAAAGCTACACGTGGCCATTTTATTTTGTACTTGTAACTTTCAAATTCGTCATACAACTCTAAAATTTGTTTATAACCCAACCTCACTCCTTCTCTTCTTTAATAACCCCATAACACTCCTCTCATTCTTCAACAACCTCACAAGGCACAATTATTTTCTTCATGTCAATATCTATAAATGTGAGTGAGGTTAATGGCAAAATTATCAAATTTAGAAACAAAACTTGTTTGTGTGGAAGGAAGGCAGGTGTGAAGATATTAGAGTAAGAAAATAATCCCTATACATTATACTTCTATTGTGAAGGAAGAAAATGCAACTATTATAGATTTTGGGAACCTATGGAAGAAGATTTAAACATTTGGATGCAAAGTGTAGATTCAAAAATGAGTTCTTTGGTAGAAGTTATGCAAAGTGTAGATGGAGAAGTTTCCAGGTTAACTATCGGTTATTGACACGTCCAGAATATAGAAGTTATTCCCAAGTGCAGGATTGTCGAAGTAATAAATAACCCGATGAGAACGGGGTCGATCCACAGGGAAGTAGAATTAAAATTACAAATTATAAACACTTTAAAGATAATTAATGTAGTATAAGATGTTTGTAAATATTATTTCAATTAATCAATTCAAATAAAAAGCTAAGATTACGGAGATTCACTCTTGGCATAAGAAGTAAGAATATATTTAACTTTTTATTTTTTTTATAACTCAATTGGAATCCTCACACAAAGGAGGTTCCAACCGAAAAATATAGCAATTAAAGTTCATTATCATTTATATATTGATTAGTATTTATTTCTTTCAATTATTATACACCAAAACTTATAAATGGGTTCAAGTATTTATTATGCCAATCTTTATATTTGTCTACAATAAATCAAGACTCCCACTTTACAAGAAATGTTATATAAACTAAATCTTGTAAATGGTTTCAAGAATTTATTGTGCCAAGTATTAAGTTTGTCAATAATAAATCAAGAATCACCACTTTAGAAGAAAGGGTATTAATTTTACAAACAAAATAAATACATCGTATATAAATTTGCATAACTTAAAAATGAAGCATTAAATTCATGAATAAATATTAAACATATTTTATTACCTTGCCAAGAGCTTCACCCTTTCACCTTAGCTTAAACAAAATTATTTGGACATAATAAAACTAAATGAAAAGAAAAGAAATGGAAGAAGAAATAACATGACTTAATAGTAAACAAGAGAAATAATAGTACAAGGAAATGGATACAAAGGAAAAGTATTTTGAACTAAATTCTAACTTTCTAATTACATTCCTTAGGCATAAACAAGCCACCTATTTATAGAAAAACATGGATAAATCGAGACAAATTTGGAGGGAACCACTTGGTTGATGAAAGTCAAGAATTGTGGCAAAATAATTTGCATTCATTATCACTTGGGCACCCACTTGATTATCCAATTTGGAATTGATGTGATCCGAATTAGCTGTCACTCAAAACATAAAAGTTGTAGATAAGTCTCTTATATTTCCAAATTGAGTGATCTCATACCTATTAGATACGTATTTCTATAGTTATGGGCCAAATACTGATAACTGTTCAAACTAGGCCTGTACTGCAAATCAATTCTGTTCTAGGCCAATTTTCACCCTCTAAACACTCGAATTTCCAATGCTTTGTGAAATACAATATGTTAGCCCATTGAGTCAGCTCTATACAAGATCAAGAATCACCTCAATTGAGTCTTTAGGTAGAAAGTTATGCCCATTTTACCGAACCTGCTACAAAACAGTTATACGATAATTAAGTACAATATTGTAAACATACTTAAGTTAAGAAAATTAAATACACTAGTAATACAAAACAATAATGTAAAACTCTTTTTAAATGTGTAATTTCAAGTGTTCATCACACCCCCCAACTGGCTTATTGCTAGTCCCTAGCAATTCGAGCATAAATAAAATTTGAACACTACCTAAGTATTTCAAACAAAACGTCAGTTTTAAAATCACAATCGCTATAAAGGTTATTTCAATCATAACTTCCAAAAATATTTTTGTGTGTGTGTGAATTAAGCCAAAGCCTTCTTACCACAAACCACAACATATATAGCCTTAAAAATGTTCCAAGTAAAAGCCTCAACTCCATATCCTTACAGGTGAATAACTTGTTTAATGACTTAGGATTTCACTCATGGAGTTGGAAAACAGATAATCGCTCAAGAAAAAGTTACATTTAAGGACAGACAGACAAACTTACATTGATCCAAAGATAGAAAAATCAAATATTTAGAGTCAAACCATTATTGTCAAATGCCAGCTTCAAGACTTTAATTATTTAATGCGAATCTTACGAATATAGAATTCAGTGATAAGATTGCTTCCTAATGACTTTAGTCTTCTAAAATTGAATGAAGACTTTATTGAACTGAATTGACTTCTTTTTTTTTTAATTTTTTTTTTACTCTTTTTTTTAAAGACATAAGAAATCATTACAACATAAGAGCAATTTATCACCATAATACTTTTTCAATTTTGTTTTTTTTTATCCTTCAGCTAAGCAACCAAATTATTCATCATCCCAAATAATGTCATTCCAAATAAAAATTAACCATTTCAAAGGATCAATGAAAGTTCGTAAGCTGTTATCTCAAACCTCTCCACTCACTCACAAAAGATATGTGAGTTTAGAAAATAATATGTATACTTAAACATGGAAATTCTCTTGGCTATATATATTGAATCATCCATCTTACCACAAGGCTTAGTATTGTTGTCAAGAAATAATTTCAAAAGTTATTCTTTAGTACCCTAAATAGAGAAAGTGATTTAAACTAAACAATTTTGAAATCATACATCGATAGTAAAGCAAATTTATTTACGCAAGAGTTACCAAAAACTTAAGCAACAAACAATTATACATAAAATGCATTAAAAATAAACCAATTAGAATGTGTTTCAAAAGTTTATAATGTACTCTTTACTCTGCCATTCTAGAACTAGAATGCGTCTCAAGAATACATAAATGAACATTTTACTCACGCCATTCATGATAATTTTTTTTTTTTACATAACAAAGTGATAACAACAACAAAATAAAATAATTAACACTAACATTATATATCAACTATCCTCCCCCCAACCAGATTGAGACATTGTCCTCAATGTCAAAATATAGAAAGAGTAAAATATAGAAGATATCACCTGAAACATCTTTTATTGAAAATTAAACCTGCAACAAAATAAAACAAGCCACACAAAAAAAAAAATAAAACAAGCCACAAAAAAAAAAATAAAACAAGTCACACAAAAAAAAGCTTAAAAATACATAGAAATAGATAGGCTACAGACGAAGCGTCAAATCTATCCTGCGTTTCTTTTCACTGTTATCAGTATACCAATCTATCTGACTCATTGTTGGATCAGATAGAGGTGTAAAAGCTTGTAATTCATCGAGTAACTGATCAACAGTTGAAGTAGAAATGAGGATCTGTCGTGCTGCAGATAAGACGAATTGTTTTTCCACCGCATAGTCAAGAAAGATAACAACCCATTATAAAAACCATCAACGTTTAACAAACCAATGAGTTTTTTTATGGATTTACAATTGTGCCCATGAGACAATTTGAAAAATTTCCTCTAATGTTCCGAAACCTCCAGGTAGAGCTATGAAGGCATCAGCATTACGAAGCATAAAAGAAATTCGTTCATGCATTGATGATACCTGTAACTCATCCCCAATTATTTTTTCTACAATGTCTCCAACAGCGAGAGCTTTTGGTATGATACCCAAAACTTGACTGCCATTATTTTGTGCAGCGGTTGCCACACGTCCCATTAATCCAAGACTACCTCCTCCATATACTAAATGAATATTGCGCTCAGCTAACATCTTACCAAGGGTTTCTGCTGCTTCTATAAACTCACTAGTTTTTCCAGGGCTGGATCCACAAAAGACACAAATTTTTGTAAATTTACGAGTTGATGATCCTTCCATGATTACACTCACCCTCTCTCTTGAATGATTTTGAGTTTGTACAAAGATGCAGAAATAATGCAATGTATTTATAGAGCCAAAAGGTATTGCAAAGTTAAATCACATGGCTATTGGCTTGAAATATAAGATTCAACACCTTTTACCAATTTTCAATTTGTTAGCTGAAAAAGTCACATGGGTTGTCGGCTTAAAATGCAAAATTTTCAAAAAGAATTATAGGTGGTTGATTATTGAAAAGATATTTGAGTTTGAAATGAAACATTTAAAAATAACAGCTATAGTAAATATATACAAGTAGTTGTGATTGTGGCTCACATCTTCCTCTGATTTTACGTCCAGTAACGGCTTAAACGCCCTCTATGGGTCGGGGATAGGCTTCCCATCCAATTTTCTTATAAATTGGCAAACAGGGTCTTTTAAAGTCAGATTCCCGAGACTGTACCGCTCATATTCTTTTAGGAATATGTGCCATAATTCATGAATTGCAATATGCACATATCTACTAGGATGCGTCTCAAGAGTCGATAAGATATTATCTAAAGACTCCTTACTCAGGCCATCCTTAATGAACTTAATTTTATCTTCACGATTTACAGACACCATTCCTAAAGTGCGGCAACGTGTGTTGCAAGTCGTGCGTGCACACTTGTAACAAACATTTAATCGTTTTGATCTTCGTTTTTTTGAAAAAGAGCTTTTACCTAAGCCAGGCATGTAGGAAATTAATGAGTCTGAAAATTCACCTGTCAATCTAACTTTGGCTTCAATTAACCAACGTAAATCAACAGGTATATTCATAATCATTAATAACCTTAATCTTTCACATCTTGCTTGGTAAATTTTCTTCAAGGAATTTTGAGGCAATGAGGGAAAACGGTTTTTCAAATTTTTTAGAATGTCATCCATTTTTTTTTTTTTAAGAAAAGGGGGAAGAAGAGAAGATATCAGTAATTATGGGAAACTGACAAAACCGATTTGAAATATCACGGAGTACCGTTATCCGCCGCTTAACCGGGGTGCAAAACAAAACTTTAACAAAACTACTAAATTAACCTGCAAGTAAAAAAAAATGTTAGAAGAAGAATAAATATATATAAATATGTAAATATATAAAACAAAGATTAATTGGTCTCGTAACAAGGATCCGACAGGAACGTAAATTCTTCATGAAAAGCTTGGTTTTCTAGAAACGGCTTGAGTCTTTGCCCATTTACCTTAAACACATTCCCATTTCTAGGATTTTCAATGTCAATTGTTCCATAAGGGTACACATGTTTCACAATAAAAGGGCCACTCCATCTTGATCTTAATTTTCCAGGGAATATGTGAAGTCGAGAATTATAAAGAAAAACCTTCTGACCAGTGTCAAATGTTTTTCTCTGAATTTTTTTATCATGAAAGGCTTTAATTTTAGCTTTATGAATTTTTGAATTCTCATATGCATCATTTCTCAATTCTTCAAGTTCATTTATTTGTAATTTACGTATGTGTTCAGCAGAATCAAGATTTTCATTAAAAGTTTTAATAGCCCAGTAGCCTTTATGCTCAAGTTCCACAGGTAAGTGACAAGGTTTTTCATAAACTATCCTATAGGGAGACATACCCAATGAAGTTTTAAAAGCAGTTCTATAAGCCCACAGTGCATCAATTAGTCTTAAAGACCAATCTTTGCGATTTGGGTTTACAGTTTTTTCTAAAATTTGTTTTATCTCCCTATTTGCTAATTCAACTTGTCCACTTGTCTGAGGATGATAAGGGGTGGCAACTTTATGAGTAATACCATATTTTTTCACTAATGTTTCAAATGGTCTATTACAAAAATGCTTACCCCCATCACTTATAATGGCTCGAGGGATTCCAAATCGACTTAAGATATTTTCTTTCAAAAATTTCATGACTGTTTTATGGTCATTATGTCGACATGGAATAGCCTCAATCCATTTTGAGACATAATCTACTGCAACTAAGATATACGTAAATCCAAATGATAACGGAAATGGTCCCATGAAATCTATCCCCCAACAATCAAAGATTTCAATAACAAGAATGGGGTTCAAAGGCATCATGTTTCGTTTTGAAATTGATCCCAACTTTTGACAATTTTCACAAGTTATACAAAATGCATGTGTATCTTTAAATAAAGTGGGCCAATAAAATCCACACTGCAAGATTTTTGCAGTTGTTTTCTTTGATGAGAAATGTCCCACACATGCTTCAGAATGACAAAATTCAATAACTTTATTTACCTCATTGTCGGGTATGCATCTTCGAAATATTTGATCACGACAATATTTAAAGAGATAAGGATCATCCCAATAAAACTTTCTCACCTCCGTTAAAAATTTTCTTTTGTCTTGAGCATTCCATTGAGGTGGCATTTCTCCTGTTACAAGAAAATTAACAATATTAGCATACCAGGGCATTGTAACAGTAGAAAATAAAAATTCATCGGGAAAAGAATCATTAATAGGTGTTATTTCTGTTGATGAATCTGGTGTGAGTCTTGATAAGTGATCTGCAACAACATTCTCAGCTCTCTTCTTATCCTTGATAGTGATAATAAATTTTTGTAGCAATAGAATCCATCGAATTAGCCTTGGTTTTGCATCCTGTTTTGACATTAAGTACCTTACAGCAGCATGGTCAGTAAATACAATAGTTGAAGAACCAATTAAGTAAGAACGAAATTTGTCTAATGCAAATATTACAGCAAGTAATTCTTTTTCAGTTGTTGTGTAATTCATTTGTGCACTGTTTAAAGTTCTACTTGCGTAATAAATTACATAAGATTTACCTTCCTTTCTTTGTCCTAATACAGCACCAACAGCGTAGTCACTAGCATCACACATGAGCTTAAAAGGTAAAGACCAGTCAGGAGATTGTATGATAAGAGCAGATGTTAAGAGGCCAATTAATTTTTCAAACGAATTTTGACACTCTTGAGTCCACTTAAATGATACATCTTTTGCTAAGAGGTTACAAAGAGGTTTAGATATAGCACTAAAGTTTTTTATGAACCT
Source organism: Ailanthus altissimus (assembly GCA_946807835.1). Lineage (NCBI taxonomy): Eukaryota > Viridiplantae > Streptophyta > Magnoliopsida > Sapindales > Simaroubaceae > Ailanthus > Ailanthus altissimus. Next base: position 21,540,241 of record OX327695.1, read on the forward strand.
CCTATAGAATCCAGCATGTCCTAAAAAGGATCGGACTTCTCTGACTGTTTTTGGTGGAGGCAAATGTGTAATGAGTTCGACTTTTGCCTTATCCACTTCAATTCCTTTAGAAGATACTATATGTCCCAAAATAATTCCAGAAGTAACCATGTAGTGACATTTTTCCCAGTTCAATACAAGACTCTTTTCTTCACATCTTTTTAAGACCTTTTCTAAGTTTTCAAGACAATTATCAAAAGAATTTCCAAACACAGTTAAATCATCCATGAAAACTTCTAAATAATGCTCAATCATGTCACTAAAAATGCTTAACATACATCTCTGAAATGTTGCTGGGGCATTACAAAGTCCAAAGGGTATTCTTCTAAAAGCAAAGGTTCCAAAAGGACATGTGAATGTAGTCTTTTCTTGGTCCTCTAATGCTATAGGAATTTGATAATAGCCAGAGTAACCATCTAGAAAGCAATAGTAGGGATGTCCTACTACTCTTTCTATAATCTGATCAAGGAATGGTAAAGGAAAATGGTCTTTTCTAGTGGCCAAGTTCAATTTTCTATAATCTATGCACATCCTCCAACTAGATGAGACTCGAGTTGGTATTAACTCACCTTTTTCATTTTCAATGACTGTGATTCCAAATTGTTTTGGTACTACCTGAGTAGGACTTACCCACTTACTATCTGAGATCGGATAGATGATTCATACTTCAAGTAATTTGAGAACTTCAGCTCTCACTACCTCTTTCATATGTGGATTTAATCTTCTTTGAGGTTGTTGGGAAGTTTTGGCATTATCCTCTAGGTGTATTCTATGTGTGCAAATCAAAGGATTAATACCATTTATGTCTTTTAAAGTCCACCCAATTGCATTTTTATGCATTTTCAATAATTCAATCAACTTATCTTCTTGTTCACTTGTGAGTGTAGAAGCGATTACCACCGGGTAAGTTTGTTTCTCTCCAAGAAATGCATATTTCAGTCCTTCAGGCAGAGGTTTTAACTCCAACTTTGATTTTCGTTCTTTTTATCCTCATTTTCTCCCAATTCTTCAAACTTTAGTTTCCATCTTTTATTTTCAATCACCTGTGCACAGTCAAGTAAAGAACATATGTCAGAGATTTCAGGATCTAATTGTATATTTGACTCAAATTAATTTATTAAACACATTTCTAAGGGATCGGTAGAACTCCCTTTTTGAATATGATCCTCCACAATCGTTTCAATCATGTCACCTTCTTCACTTTCATCCTCCTCTTCATATGGTTGCTTACACATATTAAAAACATTGAGTTTAAGTGTCATGTTTCCAAATGAAAGCTTCATTACTCAATTCCTGCAATTAATCAAAGCGTTAGAAGTTGCTAAAAATGGACGACCTAAAATAACAGGTATCGGATTACATCCTTTGACAGGTTCTGTGTCCAAGACGATAAAATCCACAGGATATATGAATTTATCAACTTGAACTAAGACATCCTCCACTGTCCCTCTTGGTACTTTTATTGATCTATCAGCAAGTAAAAGAGTTACAGATGTTGATTTTAACTCCCCGAGATTGAGCTGCTGATAAACTGAATACGGCAATAAATTCACACTAGCACCAAGATCAAGTAAGGCTTGTTCAATTTTATGACTTCCAATAATACATGAAATTTTAGGACAACCAGGGTCTTTATATTTCAAAGAATTATTGTTCTGAAGAATGGCACTTACTTGTTCAGCTAAAAATGCTTTCTTTTTCACATTCAGTTTTCTTTTTACTGTGCATAAGTCTTTCAAAAATTTTGCATAAGATGGAACCTGTTTAATAGCATCCAGTAAAGGAATATTAACTTTTACCTGTTTGAAGATTTCAAAAATTTCAGGATTGTGATTCATCTTCTTAGTATTACGTAATGCATGAGGAAATGGGGGTGGAGGTGAAGGTTTGGTGTTTTCTTCATTAAGTGTAGGTTCAACACTTTCCTTGCCCTTAGAGATTGATTCATCGCTCTCATGAGGTTCAGGAATTTCTTTTTCAACAATTTTACCACTCCGAAGAGTGATAACTGCTTTAACTTGATCCATGTGTTGGCTTCCTGAACTACATGCATTTGAGTTATGTTGTCCTTTGGGGTTTGGCTGTGGTTGAGAAGGAAATTTTCCTTTCTCATGAATGTTCAGTGCAGATGCAAATTTAGCAAGAGTATCTTTCAAATCAGCAAATGTTTGAGCATTTTGAGAATTAACAGACTCTTGTTTTTCAATGAATGTATGCAAGGTTTCTTCAAGATTTTTCCTAGGAGGTGGGACATATGGTGCATAACCTTGATGATTTTGAAAGTTTTGGTGTGGTTGGAAAGGTGGTTGCGAAGCCTGTGCTTGAGTGTCATTCCTCCAACTAAAATTCGGGTGATTTCGCCATCCAGGATTATAGTTTTGTGAATATGGGTTATTGTTTGACCGTTTGAACGTGTTTAAAACATTGGCTTGTTCATGGAGACATTCCCTAAATGCAGGCAAAGTTGGGCAATCATTGGTAGGGTGATCATGGGTTTCACAAATGTGACACACAATTTCTTGAACAGATTTTATTTGACCACTCTTTTTCATTTCTAAGGTTTCGACTTTTCTAGCAAGGGATGCTAATTTGGCTTGAAGGTCATGGTCTTCCTTAAGATGATAAATACCCCCACTAGATGTAGTGGTTTGATTTTTGCTAGGTGCCTCACAGGTACCAGCAGTGTCCCAATTTTGAGCATTTTCTGCTAGTAAGTCAAGATAGTTCATTGCCTCTTCTGGGTCTTTTTCCTCAAATGTTCCATTACACATCATTTCTACCATTTGCCTAATTTGGGGTGTTAAGCCCTCATAGAAATTTGAGACTACTCTCCATGTTTCAAAACCATGATGGGGACAGGTATTCAGTAATTCTTTATACCTTTCCCAACATTGGTAAAGGGTCTCTCCTGGTTTTTGGGCAAAAGTGGTGATTTGTCTTTTGAAAGAATTTGTTCTATGGGAGGGAAAAAACTTTTTCAGGAATTGTTGTTGCATCTCATCCCATAAAGAAATGGATCCTGGCCTAAGGTTTTGTAGCCATGATTTAGCTTTATCTTTTAAAGAAAAAGGGAAAAGCTTAAGTCGAATTGTGTTCATGCTACAATTTTGATCATTATACGTGTTACACACTTCTTCAAATTCTCTTAGATGTAGATAAGGGTTCTCTGCATCTAAGCCATGAAAAGTGGGTAAAAGTTGGATAATGCCTGGCTTAAAATTAAAATTCGTTGCATCCGGTGGAAAAATTAAGCAAGATGGTGCACCGGTTCGTGTAGGGTTCATATAGTCTCTAAGTGTCCTAGGTCGGTTATGGTCATTATGTTGGGACTGATTGTCCCCTGGGTCTATGAGGCCCTCAATTTGATTTTCGCTCATGGTGTTACTTGGTAAAGAATGAGAAGATGAAGGAGAATCTAACAAATTATCAAAGGAAGTTTTGAAATTACCTTTTACTAAACGATGAGAATTAGGATCTCGAAACCAACCGCTCATAAAAAGAAACAAAACAAAATACAATAATAATACAAATAAAATATTAAACACAGGTAAATAAAATAAAATATTAAACACAAGTAAATAAAATATATAAAACTAAAAGCAAAATAAAGATAAATAATTAGGAGTTAGATTAGTGATGTTAGATTATATAATAAAAAGTTAATAAATAAATAGTATGAGGCTTAGCCTTTCATTAAAATAAAAAGCGAAAATAAAAGGCGAATAATAAATAAATTAAAGTACGTTAGGAGGCTCGGCCTTCCATGAAAATTAAAAAAAAAAAACTAAAATAAAAAGTAAAAAATAATAAATAAACGAAATAAAGAGTAGGAGGCTCAGCCTTCCGCGAAAATAAAAATAGAATAATAATAAAGTACGTTAGGAGGCTCGGCCTTCCATGAAAATAAAAAAATAAAAAACGAATAATAAATAACGAGTAGGAGGCTCAGCCTTCCATGAAAATAAAATAAACAAACAAACAATAACAAAACAAAATATTAACGTTACCTCCCCGGCAACGGCGCCAAAAACTTGACACGTCCAGAATATAGAAGTTATTCCCAAGTGCAGGATTGTCGAAGTAATAAATAACCCGATGAGAACGGGGTCGATCCACAGGGAAGTAGAATTAAAATTACAAATTATAAACACTTTAAAGATAATTAATGTAGTATAAGATGTTTGTAAATATTATTTCAATTAACCAATTCAAATAAAAAGCTAAGATTACGGGGATTCACTCTTGGCATAAGAAGTAAGAATATATTTAACTTTTTATTTTTTTTATAACTCAATTGGAATCCTCACACAAAGGAGGTTCCAACCGGAAAATATAGCAATTAAAGTTCATTATCATTTATATATTGATTAGTATTTATTTCTTTCAATTATTATACACCAAATCTTATAAATGGGTTCAAGTATTTATTATGCCAATCTTTATATTTGTCTACAATAAATCAAGACTCCCACTTTACAAGAAATGTTATATAAACCAAATCTTGTAAATGGTTTCAAGAATTTATTGTGCCAAGTATTAAGTTTGTCAATAATAAATCAAGAATCACCACTTTAGAAGAAAGGGTATTAATTTTACAAACAAAATAAATACATCATATATAAATTTGCATAACTTAAAAATGAAGCATTAAATTCATGAATAAATATTAAACATATTTTATTACCTTGTCAAGAGCTTCACCCTTTCACCTTAGCTTAAACAAAATTATTTGGACATAATAAAACTAAATGAAAAGAAAAGAAATGGAAGAAGAAATAACATGACTTAATAGTAAACAAGAGAAATAATAGTACAAGGAAATGGATACAAAGGAAAAGTATTTTGAACTAAATTCTAACTTTCTAATTACATTCCTTAGGCATAAACAAGCCACCTATTTATAGAAAAACATGGATAAATCGAGACAAATTTGGAGGGAACCACTTGGTTGATGAAAGTCAAGAATTGTGGCAAAATAATTTGCATTCATTATCACTTGGGCACCCACTTGATTATCCAATTTGGAATTGATGTGATCCGAATTATCTGTCACTCAAAACATAAAAGTTTTAGATAAGTCTCTTATCTTTCCAAATTGAGTGATCTCATACGTATTAGATACGTATTTCTATAGTTATGGGCCAAATACTGATAACTGTTCAAACTAGGCCTGTACTGCAAATCAATTCTGTTCTAGGCCAATTTTCACCCTTTAAACACTCGAATTTCCAATGCTTTTTGAAATACAATATGTTAGCCCATTGAGTCAGCTCTGCACAGGATCAAGAATCACCTCAATTAAATCTTTAGGTAGAAAGTTATGCCCATTTTACCGAACCTGCTACAAAACAGTTATATGATAATTAAGTACAATATTGTAAACATACTTAAGTTAAGAAAATTAAATACACTAGTAATACAAAACAATCATGTAAAACTCTTTTTAAATGTGTAATTTCAAGTGTTCATCAGTTATGTAGAAATTTGGAAAAAAGTTGATGAACTAAAGAAACTAATGCGTATTTTTTTTCTTATTTTGGTGGGTGTAATGTTGTCATATGTATGGGAAAAAAAAAATGAAATGGCTACATGATCTAGTATTCATAATTCAGACTCAAAAATGGAAAAATGAAATGTTTGCTATAAAATAATGCATGGTTACTACTGCTATAAAGTATATTAATAACTTACCATAATCTAGTATTCCTAATTAAAAAACAAATGTAAACTGAAGCTTGCATAATGCTTCTAAATACTACAATTACCACCCAATGATAGATTAATATAACATCCATATCAGTATAGCAGTGCTTGCAAAAAGTAAATAAAACATCCTAACATTCATAATGGATCAATAATAGTGCATAACATGAAGACAATTTTAAATCCATAAGTAACATTACAAAAAGTACCACATTCATTCTTGGTCAGATTACTTGGAGTTTCCTAGGCTTATCAGCCCTCATTCTTCTATTACCTAAATTGATCCATAGTAAAAAATAAAAAACTTTTGACACCATAAAGAAGAAAATTAAAAACTCATAACATCCATAAGTGTATTACCTGACACTGCACTTTCACTTATTGAGGATGTAGATCCAACTTCACTAATCGATCCCCTCCCTTACAAGTTAAGTTAAATAGAAATTAATGAAGTTAAAGCATTTACTAAAGTTATTATAGTATAAAATTTTCTTATCATAACTCTTGTTGGCCTATTCATTGCCTTGGTAATGTATGATCTTGCTCCCATTCTCTTATTTTTTTGTCCCCATATTAGATGAACTTGATGCACTTGAACTAGTCCCCTACATGACAAATAATTGGACAAAATAACAAAAAAGGTAAAATAATTAGATCAGATGAAAATAAAAATCAGTTATAATTACACTTATAGAATAACTCTTGGTCAGTGCACAGGTCATAGTATTATACCCTAAGCTTCCACAAGTTTTACATTTCACAGCAAGTGATCTTTGTGACTTGGGAGGTCAGTTGGCTCCCTCATTCTTTGCACTTTAGGCCTCCCAATAGATCTTTCTACTTGTGGAGGATTTAAGGTAGGTAAGTTGACATCATCCCATACACATTTGTCAGGTATTGGCCTAATCATACCCTCATAAGTTGACAAAAAACATTGTGACACAGCAGCTTATCCACATACTATTATGGGTTATTCCTCAAGTCAATAATTACCCCAATTTCATGTTTGCATAGCACACCATTGATAAGTTCTAGCATTCATATCCACTAAATAAGCTCTCTTAGGGTTCAAAATTTCAAGAAACCCATTCTTAGCATTTAGTATTCTCAATTGTCTATCTTGTTCACCTACCTTCTCGATTTTTTTCCTAATAAATGAGGCTATCACTCCTTCCTATGATTGACCATATATGTACTTTTCTTCTATTCTTACCATAATCTTTCTTCTATACGGCTCCAGCAAAGTAAAAATGGGTGTTGCCCTCTCTTTCAATAACTAACTATTAAAAGCCTCAATGAAATTGTTTGTGATATGGTCAAATTTGACACTGGGATTAACCTCATGTCTTGACATTTGTCAGGTGTCAGCTTATCTAGGTAATCATATGCTTGAATGCTAATTTTTTTTAAAAATTTTGAAGGTGAATTTTGAACTGATATTTGTCTGTCTCTTTTACTGCACAACAAAATAATTTTTTCAAATTCAAACTAGGTCACTGACTTCTAAAATTGGCATATAAATGCTGGGCACACCATCTAGTATTAGAATTTGGTCAATATACTTAAAGGGCTGTTTACGTTCAAACTATAACGCGGCTATCGCAGTATAAATTGAGGTGTCGATCCCACGAGGAAGCTCTTAGTAAAATAGGTTGGTGAAGTAAAATATTAAAGAAGTAACAAAGGATAAAATTAATTGATGAGATATAATTATCTATGAATTGAGAAAAATATCTTATATTGATTTAAGCAAGGTTTTGAGAATCACAATTATGCTTTATAAATCTACTCTACACTTTGATTCAATGTTTATAACTCAATTGAAAGTTTCACATCCCAAACAATCAATCGGAAGATATGTAAAATATAGCACATTTGATAACACATGTATTTGGTGTGACTAAACTCTTTTGCAAATATCAACACAAATCATGTTCATATATACAAGTTATCTAAGATCGACAATATATCATTTTGACAATATTGTAGGAAAAGATTAACTTGAATATCAAATATTTATTGTCTTTATATGCTATCCAAGATCGACAATATATCAATTTAACAATACTGCAGTAAAAGATTAACATATAAAACAATGTAACCAATAACAATTATAATTCAACAAAAATCACATAAGAAAAGCATAACTGAACATATATGAGATATGAGAATTATAACCTCTGGATTATAGAAAATAAAATAGATAAGAGTTTATTCAAAACCAAACTTACAAATATTTGTAGATCTTGACAACAAATCAAAGCATAGAAGTAGATTTATTACACATAAAAGTTCATCTCTTAGCCTTGCCAAGAACTCTAGCCTAAATTACAATACATGTTAATGAGAAGAAAAGAAGAGAGAATTATCTAATGTTGAAAATGTCCTAAGAGTCTCATATATAGGCAATGAATGGAAATATGTCATGGGTGACATCAATCTTCAATAATTTTAGACCAATAACTCGTTCATCCGCTTGCAGCACATTTTTGATAATGTAAATGACCAATGTAGCCTCTATGGCCGATATGAAAGTTGTAGTATTTTGTCTATTATTTTCATAGGCACCGCGTTCATGCAAATTGGATGAGTATCCAATGAGATATGAGCCAAATTCCAAAGATACATCAGATTTCGGCCAACAACCATTTTACCCACTTGCAATGCAATTTGGTCCATGATAACGGCTGATTTGGACTTTACCATCAACATAAGAGTTGTTGATAATTAAGTCAGTATTTTATATCTTTAAGAATTATACCAATTGAGTACATATTTTGTGAGATACGGTCCAAATACGTGAGTTGGGTCAAGCTGGGCAGAAGTTGTAGCCCGATTCTATTGTATCTCAATTTTTGGCCTATAAAATGTTGGATTTGGCTTTTCCACTATTCTTTAAGTTTGTGTAATATTGAGTCATGTTACACCAAGTTTAAGAATTTCTTCATTGCGATTTCTACGTTGAGAGTTATATCAATTTTACCTAAACTTGTGCAAATAAGATTCATTAACCACAATTTAAGGAGAACACTTTATTTCAAGCTAAAATACAAAAAAAAAATGCTAAAATTAGTGACATTAAATAGCGACTGAATCTCTTAATAAATATGTATTTTTATGTGCTCATCAATGGCATCCAACAAGCCTTTTTGTTTATCACTAATAAATGTCAATACCCTTATTTCCTCATAACCAATTAAATAAAACAACTTTTTTAGAAAACAAACACCAACTCTCTGTGCACTTAGCTTCCCAAACACCAACTGTTAATGGAAATATGCAATTATTGGCATCTAGAGCCACAACAGATAGCAGGATACCACTGAATTTTTCTTTAAGATGACAAATATCTAACCCTATAAATGGTCTACATCCATTCAAAAAACTTAATTTCTATGCAAGAAAGGTCAAATACAAATTGTCTTAAACGATAGGTTTGTGGGAATACTATCTATACTGAGAATTATTTCTTATTGAATGGTTACAACTACACCAAGGCTAGTTTTCATAACCATATAGGCATATTTGTGCAACTGAGCATAAGATTCAGCATGATCCTCATCTATCATATCTAATACTTTTTTCTTAGCTTTATATATTCTAAGCCTAGGGACTATCACACTATACCTTTGTAATATTTCTTGTTCAATAACATCAGGTTTGACATCAGGAGCTACTTTAACCAGATTCTCAAACTCCTTGGCAATTCATCTTGATTTATCTCATCTTGATTTATCCTCTAATATGTTGAAACATTTTAGACATGTATGCTTAGGGTTGCGAGTTTTAACTATGAAGGACACTTCATCTGGCAACCTACCACTATGTATCTTCCAAGGACAACCCTCCGAAGCACACTTAATAAAGGTGTGACCAACTTCAAAGCACACTAGCTCTCTAGGTTTTTCTACCTACATTTTTCCATAGATCTTCCCTGATATCTACGCTAGGTCCTCATCCTCAGATGAACTAATGATAAATTATCATCATTTGACTGATATTGTTCCATATTATCATTAACCAAAGTTTTAGATGGAAACTCTATAGGACCCTGAACATTTTCCTCTTCACTTTCTTTCTATCTGAGAAATCAAACAGCTCATCTACATCCTCATTAAAAAAAACCCAGGTGTACTAGGCTTAGGTGGGTGTGTTTCAGGTTCAAATAGGTGTGTCTCAAGTTCAGGTGGGTGTGTTTTAGGCTCAGGTGGGTGTGTTTCAGGTCGTTGTGTTTCTTGTTCAGGTGTTTGTCTATAGCATTGAGTGATGCATGAATTTTGATTCAATATGTTATCTAGAGGCACAGATTTATGTGGGTGTATTTCAGGTTTGAGGTGGGTGCATATCCTCTCAATGTTTTGAATTTCTAAGGTTAGACCCTCTAGTAATGGAATGTGTATCATATCCAGAGGCACTGCTTCTTTGTTAATATCTATTTTTTTAATTCTTTCATACTAAAATAACTCAAACATTAGTTCTACATTAGCGTCATCCTCTAATTGTAGCCTACCCCCCAAACCAAGGTAAGAGAGATTCTACTTTATATTTCTCATTATGATAAACTACCCCATTGTTCAAAGTCTGCATAACATGATTCAACAAGCATACTTTACTAAATTCAAAATCAGGAAATACATTTATCAAATTTAATCTCTCACCAAAAATATTTATATTCAAAGTAAACGGTAACATCCTGAAATGAAATAAAAATAAATAACTAACTGCAATATTCAAATATTCAAATTAAACAACAATAAGTGCAATATACAATATTCAAATATATAATTAAACATACAATTTTTACTAATACAATTCTAGTCAACTTAGAAATGTTTACTTTTATAAGTTGTAATCAACTCAGAACCACCACAGAAATGCAAACTAATACAAAAATATTTACATCATATAAAAATAATACCAATATTTACATCATTTCATCAAATCAAAACTACCTAATATATGGAAACATACATATGTTATCAGCAAAAAACAAAATTAAAAAAAATATCATCTTTACATTTAATACAAAAATTGAAAGTTTTTACATTATCACACAATACCAATATTTACATGCAATTATTTAACTAAAAAACACCACACACGACAAACATATTATGAAAATAATACAAATATTTGCATCATTTCGTCAAATCAAAACCATCTAATATATGGAAACGTACATATGTTATCAACAAAAAAATATATCATTTTTACACTTAATACAAAATTTTAAAGCTTTTACATTACCACACAATACAAATATTTACATGCAATTATTTAACTAAAAAACACCACACATGGCAAACATATTATGAAAATAATACCAATATTTATATCATTTCATCAAATCAAAACCATCTAATATATGAAAACGTACATATATTTTAACATAACGTAGAAGTTCAGAAATATTTTACCAATGTTAAACAATATCTTATTGTCTAAAAAAATACTTATGGTTTAAGATTTTAGTGCTAAAAAACTAACCCATTAAACCCACAACACTAAAAAATATGACCACCAAAAACTAAAACTGACCTTTAAAATCGACATGCAAACCCTAAAAAGTTATTCGCGTAAAAATAACTAACTCGCTATGCTTCTTGTAGAATTTGGCGTCGTTTTACTTTAACCGTTCAATGACCTTTGGTCTCACTATTATGGTGCCAGTGCTTCAATAAAAGAGTTTATGAGTAGTGTGTGAGAAAAAGAAAGGGTTTCTAAGTAGTTTTTGGAGTGTAAAAAAATTCAGAATGTAAGAGAAAATTCTGTGGGTTTTTGAACAGTAAAGTGAAGTCTTTTCAAGTTACGAGAACGTCTTTTGGTTTTTCAAAATGACTTTAAGTGTTGGATCAATAATTGAGTTGTTTAGGTGCAATATTTAATGCATCCCTTGGCTGGATAAAAATTTTAATCATTTAAAACTTCCACATGCCAAATTTGCCGTCATTGAGTCAGAGATAGTATAAAAAGATGAATGTGCCCTTCAACACGTTAAACTTAATAAAAGATTCTCTAACAGTTGTACATTACTATCTATTTTTTAAAGTTAAGGATATTAATGATATTAAGCCAAAACTCAAGGGTATTTATAATAATATCTCAATTTATTGACATTGGGAGGTATAGATAGGTATTTTAAAATTGTCTGAAGTCTAGTTAATTATTAGGTCAAACTACACTGTCTAGTTGTCCTTTTTTCTATAAATTATTAAAAATTTAATATATTTAGAATAAAATTATCAATAATGCTAGATTTACAATTTATATGGTATATGATGTATCAATTATATGATTCATGTTGAATAATTATTAAATTAGTAATGTAATAAATCTAACAACTATCTAATACATGATATTCTCCAATTAATAATATAATAGATGAAATACAAATTTTATATATATGTGAATTTTGTAAGTTTATTTTATATTAAACTAAGTACAAGATAATATTAAATATAATCTAATTCAATCATATATAGATAAGGGTAGGATTAACAACCCCATGTCTTTTACACAATTTATTGCACAAGTTTTAAGCTCATGATGAGAAAACTAATAATAAAAGTAATGTTACTCATCTCAAGTCATATCTTAAATTGTATTTTAAGTATTAATATGTCAAGCAATTATTAGATAAAAATTAAATAATATGAAACAATAATTCATTAATATTTACTTTCTCTCAAGTTTGGGGTGCTTGCCGAGTTGGCAAGCCACCTTTTTGTAAAAGCTCACTCTCCAACCATCAGGTCGGGGGTTCGATCCCTCCCCCATGTAGTTGGTAGATTGTGTGTGTGAGTGTAGTGTAAACATGATAAAATATATATTTATATATATATTTACTTTCTTTCTCCTCTCTCTTCTCTTTCTATTCAACAAATTTTTTTTAAAGAATTCTATTCAACATTTACTATTGGGATAAGTATAATTTTACTTTTACATTTTAAGTTAATTAATAACTTTACCCTCGTTATATATAAAATACTCAATTTTGTCATAATTCATTAATTTTTACCGTCAATTTGAATGAAAAATTTACATTTAATATACTTTTACCATTTTACTCCCAATATGTAAATGAACACGTATTATTGTATGATTTGTTACAAATGATACGTGTCATCGTATAATTGGTTATATTATTAATAAAATAAATTAAAAAAATAAAAAATAAAAACTGACACTATCGCCGAAAACGACTACCGACCACCATTTTTTGGCGACAACAAAAATGTATCAAATTTATATCATTGACTCTATTTTTTTTAATCTACACAATGGTGAGATCATTTTTGATAAAAACAAAATGACCAAAAAATAGTAGAGAGTAGCAGCGGCCACCGCCGCCCGCCGTTAAACGGTTGGGCATTGACTTGCACCGCCACCACAGGTTGACTGATCTATCCACCTGTGTTGGCAGTGCAAGTCACTGTCCCACCGTTTAACGGCTGCTGGCGGTGGCCGCCGCCATTCTCTACTATTTTTGACCATTTTTTGATCTTTTTTTACAAAAAAAATGATCTCACCACTGTATAAATTAAGAAAAATAGAGTCAAATAATATAAATTTGATAAATTGTTGTTGTTAGTGTGTCGCCGAAAAAGGTGGCCGGCGGTTGGCCTGCCGCTGTTTCCAGCGACAGTGCCAATTTTTATTTTAATTTATTTTTGTATAATTTAATTTATTTACAAATTATTTAAAAAAAAACTAATTACATAGTGACACGTGTCTAAAAGTACTAATTATATTTTAACACGTGTCATATTATTAAAGTTTATTTTTGAAATTATATTAAATTAATTAAATAAATGAGATTATGCCATGTATTCGAAAAGACAATAAATAGATAAGATTGTATCACGTGTTTAATGAATAATTTATTTATATAGTTAGATTATATTTTTATCTTTTCACTATTAAAATTAATAATAAAAATTAACGAATTAAAATAAAATTAAATGTTTGAAAGCCAAAAGGAACGAAACACGATTTTGGATGTTTATGGCTAAGCATTCACAAATACATTATTTGAAAGCGAATTCCCTAAGCACTAAAACAATCGAGATCTAATAAAATTAGCTGACTGAGGAACTGAGATAGCACCAAATCCTAGAATTATTGAAGGATTTGGTCTGAGTTTAGCTAAGTTTCAGAATTTGATTTTAAATTTAATCATAATGCTGGGATAACGTCTGCATTTATCGAGGTTAGCTGTTCTATTTTATATTGTTGAGACATCAAAAATCACCAAAACTTTTATTAGTAATTTACCTATAAACAAGAAAGTTAACAATTCAAAAATAAATAAATAAATAAATAAAAGAGAGAACAGATAAGAGAGGAGAGAATTGTGAAAGGGGAACAAATTGATAAAGAAGAGCGATAAATTATTGAACATAAAGAGGAGGAAAGAAAAATATAAATATAGATCATATTAACACCGTCTAGTAGGCAGGTCCTTACAAATTACATTTTTATTATAGTTTTAATTTTAATTATATTATTATTATCTTTATTTAATTAAAAAAATAAATATATTTTTATTTTTTAAAATTGTTTAATCATTTATATTATAAAATTATAAAAAAAAAAATTTTAAATAAATAAAAAATAAAAATATATTATAACTAAAATTTATACAACCTTAAAAAATGACAGTGTTAATACCCTAAATAAATATTAATAAAAGTAATATTGCATGTGTGATATAATCATTCACCGTCAACTGTTTTTTCTCATTTAAAAGCTTAAAAATTAAATTGTTGAGAAAAAAGGAGCCCGATTCTGTCCAATATATTTTATATCATTATCTTTATATTATTAACAACATTTCTCCAATCTCGAGGGACATGAACAGAAACCTATCCGACAAGAAGACCGAGTCATGTCACATCTGATATGTTGTATAGTAAGTGTAAACAGGCCAACTCATCATCCAATACCAAACCTGGAATTAGATCCACATGTTCAAATTGTGGCAACAGAGGCTTGGAAAATCTCAGGCTCTCAGTTGCAAAGGAAATTGAGAAACTCGTAGCAAAATAACCTCGCTTTTCTATATATTAAACCATTCCCATGCTCCAAATTGTTCTAGGATACTCATTGTAAGTATTTCTATTTTAGTTGTTAAATTTATTTTGTCCATTTTTTCACAATCATACGTATGAACACTACGTTTTATAGGTTTCTAAAGGATCATGGCCATTTTTTTAACTAAGAACTAACATGGCAAGCTCTCGGATCATCTCAAGCAGTACAGTCTATGCAGCAGCAAATGACAAGGAACCAAGTCTTAAGATTGACTTAACCCCATGGGATCTTCAGCTCCTCCAAGTTGATTACATCCAGAAAGGACTTCTCTTCCACAAACCTCCAGTACAGAACACCTTCATCCACCACCTTAAGACCTCCCTTTCGCGTACGCCGGACTTTTTTCCCCCCACTTGCTGGTCGCTTAGCCATCACCGAACATGAGGATAACTCAATCTCCTTCATTATCAATTGCAACAATGATGGAGCCGAGTTTGTTCATGCTGCTGCAGAAGGAGTTTTTGTTGCTGATATAATTGAACCTATATACGTTCCTGATGTTGTTTATTCTTTCTTCCCGCTAAATGGGATTAGGAACCATGAGGGTACCTCAAAGCCATTGCTTGCAGTGCAAGTGACTGAGCTGGCTGATGGCATTTTTATCGGTTGCACCATAAACCATACAGTTGTTGATGGCTCATCATTTTGGCATTTCTTCAATTCTTGGTCTGAAATCTCAAGAGGTTTAGTTTTGCTATCTAATCCTCCTGTTCTTCGTCGTTGGTTTCTTCATGATACTGATTGTCCCATTCACATACCTTACTTGAGCAGCAAACAACTTTATAGTAGTTTCATTCCACCACAGTTGCAACAAAGAGTTTTCATTTTACAAAGGAAAACATAGGAAAACTCAAAGCAAAAGCCAATGCTGAGATTGGCACCAACAAATCTCATCCCTTCAAGCACTCTTATCCCATCTCTGGCGATCAGTTATTCGCAGTAAATGTCTTGATCCCGATCAAGAGATTTATTATCGGCTACTAATAGGTGTCAGACCAAGATTGAACCCACCATTATCCCCACATTATTTTGGAAATGAAGTTCAAGCTGGAAGCATAAGAATGAAAGCCAAAGATGTAATTGAGCAGGGACTTGGCTATGTGGCATGGCAAATGAACAAAATGGTTGCTGTGCACACAGAAGAAAAGTTAAAGAACTTCTTGGAGTCCTGGAGAGAAAACCCTCAACTACTAACAATGGACAGCATGGTAACAAATGCTTTGGTCGCAAGTAGCTCTCCGAGGTTTAATGTCTACGGTAATGATTTTGGGTGGGGAAAACCTATTGCTGTAAGAAGTGGTCCGGGGAACAAATCTGACGGGAAGGTAAACTCTGTTTCCTGGAGTACAAGAAGGAAGTGTTGACATTGAAGCCTGCTTTTCGCCCGATACATTGCAAGGCATTGGACATGATACTGAATTTGTGGATGCTGCCACCACACACCATGAATTCTCAATGTCATAATATATATGTAAATCAAATTCTACACCTCCCTCTTGATAATAAAGAGCTGGTTATAAGACTAAATATGAGCATTATTTATATGAAAATCCTTAACATGCAAAAGTTCGCTCTTTATATTGTTTTTCTTCCCTCGAGACTTCTATTTTTATGTGTACATTCATCCAGCAAACTCATTTATCCTAAAATCAAATTTTAAAATCACTTTATCAAATTTCTCATACTATTGCTTTAGAGCTTACTTAGGATCAAAAAGAGATTTTACGAACTTACAAACTTTATGTTCTTGATGCTTCACTATAAAACCTTTTGGGCGTTTCATATATATTTCTTTTTCTAAATCTTTATTCAAGAAATTAATTTTTATATTCATGTGATAAATGACTAAGTTATGAATTAATGTTAAAGCAATAATATCCTAGTTGTTGTAATACTAGTGATGGGTAAATACGTGTCAAAATTATCTTTTTCTTCTTTTTGTGTAAAATCATTAGCTAATAACCTTATTTTATACTTATCTATAGTATATCGGGTTTAAACTTTTTTAAATATCCACTTGCAGTCTATTGTCTTATTTCTAAGAAGAAGATCTATTAAAATCCAAATATTGTTTTGAACAATAGAATCAAACTCACAATTAGTGGCTTCTTTTCAAATAAGTGCTTCTATAGAAATCATAGCTTCTTTATAAGACGTGGGATCTCCTTCTACAAGAAAAGTATAAAAATCTTCTCCAAACTTCTTAGGTCTTTTACTTCTCCTAAATTTGACTTGTAATTCACTAATAGTTACACTAGTAGATGGTTGATCACTAGTTGAAGTTCAGTTATAATTTATAGGCTTATTGACTTCATTTTTTAAAGAAAATATATGTTCAAAAAAAGACTCTTCTCTAGATTCTATTATTGAGTTTTTGGAAATTCCACTAACTTTAAAATTTAAAACTATAAATTTATTAGCACTATTATTTTAAGCATAGTGTATTAAAATATTATCTATAGTTTTAGGGTCTATTTTCTTTCTCTTGGAATTGGGAATACCAACTTTTTTTAAGCATCTCTTCACTTTAAGAATCTAAGATTAGTAGCTCTACCCTTTTAAGCCTCATAAGGAGTCTTTTCTCAATTCTTTATTGTTACTATTTTAAGTATAAAACATGCCGATAGCATTGTTCGCGCCCCCTCGATGTAAAGTTCTTGAGTAAATTGAAACTTTACGATATTGAATTCACCAATTCATTAAAATCTATTTCAACAACACCATTGAATTATGGTGAATATGGAGGGATTACTCATTTATAATTCCATTCCCTTCATAGAAATTATTAAAAGTACTAAGTGTATATTCTCCTTCTCTAATTTTTCTCTAATTGATTCTCTATCTCATTCTTATACACTTTGAATTTATCAATACAACTCTTTTTTTTTTAATCAAATACACATAACAATATTTTGAACAATCATCAATAAAAGTTATAAAATATTTATTACCACCTTTAGTGAGTATTCTATTAGAATCACAAACAATACTATTTATAAGTTCTAAAAACTTGAGTATTTATTTCTACAAGCTTAAAAGGCTTTTTAGATTGTTTGGCTTGTACACAAATTTCACAGGTATGTCTAAAATCAATTTCTATCTTAGGTAATAAACTAAGATCTATCATTCCTTTAATCTTCTTTAAATTCACATGACCAAGCCTCTCATGCCATGTATTAATAATTTCAACACTAAGAACTTCATAAATTTTATTAAAACTTGAAGCATTATTCGACTTAAAACAAACTATCACAAACATATCATTTACTCATAAATATATTGTTTTTGGAAATCATTACTCTTTTTGCCTCTAACATAATTTTGTATCCTTGTTGGACTAAAAGAGAACTACTAATAAGATTTTTCCTCACTTTAGATACATGCCTCACATCCTTGAAAGTCAAAATCTTTTCAAAGGTCATCTTCAATTCAATATCTCCAACACCAAGTACTTGTATGATAGAATTACTACCTAAAGTCACACTTCCTCCACTTGAGTGCTGATAATTTTTAAAACAAACTCAGTCAATACAAACATGTACATTTTGCACCCGAATCAAATCATCATTCATTATTTTCAAAAGCAAAATTAACACTTAGGAGATTAGGATTATAGCTAATAATGGATTCCACTAAAAACATCCTTATCTTCTAGCACATTAACTTGATCCTTTTGTCATTTTCTAAATACTTAGACTTAAACTTGTGAACCTTAGTCTTCTTGAAATAACAGTCCTTAGTCATATGGTTAGTCCTTTTACAAACATAGCATGGCATATCCTTCTTGCCTTTAGAAATCTAAGGATCGTTATGGTGAGAATTTTTGTTAATCTTAGCCTTAAAGATTTTTATATTGGAACCATAACCATTGTATTTCTTATTATTCTTTGAGGTTTATATTAGGTTTACCTTAGTAGTCTCATTTTCACTCACATCATTAGACCTATTTTCTCTTCAATTCTAAGTGAAGTAATCACTTGTACCATGGTAAGTTATTATTTTCTATGCTTAAGAGGCTTTGCAAAATCAGACCAATTGGTGAATAACTAACTTATCAAACTAGATATCTTATAATTTTCACTAAGTTTGGTGTCACTTTATTCAACCTTTCTCAAAAGTTCTTGAAACTCGAGACTTTAATCATTCATGGGTTTTGAGTCTATCGTCCTATAATTGTTAAAACTAGACATAATAAATCTATACATACCAATGTCTTCTACCCCATAAATAACTTTTTAAAAGTATTTTATAAATCTAAAGCATTCTTAGTAGCCTAGTAAATATCATAGAGATGGTTCGAAAAAGTACTCAAATTTTGATTATTATAATAATAATCAATGTCCTCTTTCAAAAGTTGAGTAGTGGAAGTTGTTGAAGAACAAGAACTAGAACTAAAGGTTTGTTGAGCTGTTAGGCTATTTGGTTCAATGACCGAAACTAGTCCTAAAATAGTAAGCCAATATTTCACTTGTCTTTGCCATCTCTTGAAATTTTGACCATTAAACTTTTTAGGCTTAATACTGCATGTTTCTTTTGAACTATTCATTTTCTTAAAGAATTCTAAAAGCTAAGGAATTGCAATGAATATATAGCACAATTTGTTAAAATAAAAATAACTAGAAAAAATTAAATTATAAAATTAAATGCAATATAGTAAATAACAATTCAAATTAAAGAAATTATAAAGTACCAACAAATTATTTTAATAAATGAATTAAATATACATGAATACTTAAGAGGGTCATTTTTTCCTTATAAAATTAAATATAGATAAAATACAAAAGTTATTTTATAAAAACAAATTGTAAAAATTTTGATTGTTAAAAGTTATTACGAAAACACAAAATATAGATAAACAAATCGAATTTATTCTTTTAAAATGAACTCTAAAGATTTATGTTCCTTAAATTTGTAAAACAAAATTTTATTGTTTGAGCAATAAATAGTTCAAACTAAACACAAAATCTCTTTCTAATAAGTTTTTTAAAAAATAGTATTCGTTAAAATAATTTATGACTAGAGAACTGTTTTTATCTATAAAAAACAATCCATGTTTATAACTCTCAAAATTTGTAAGAAATATTTTTATAAATTTATTTATTATAATATGTAACGGACTTGAGAAAATAAAACTCAATACAAGAATTTAACTCTTTTAAAAAAATTCTATGTTTTATTTCTAGTTGTATAATAAGATGTAAACAAAATTAATAAAGCAAAGTGCCTAACAAATTGCTAATAACAAATATCTCAAATCAAGCAAAACAATGAACATATCAATTTAAGAAATCAACACAATAATAAACCATAATTTTACATATAAGATATTAGGATTCTCTTTGACTTTAGAATGTAAGTCACGTATATATATTATATATTTCTTTTTTAGGCATGTTATAAAATCATGTAACATAGAAAATGTAATTATATAAATTAAGTTAAAAAATTAATAAAAATATAGAGAAGAAAATAAAATATGGCATGTGCAACAGGGAGGCATGTGTGTAGCATAGTCCTAAAGTCAAAAAAATCTCTCCTCGTATAAGTAAGTGCATTTCTCTTTAACTTTAAGATATAATTTAAATATTTTTCATCATTGTTCTTGATGAACATGATCATAGAAAGAAAACACTAAATCTTACAATATCAAAATTATAAAAAAATAGAGAATGACCCTTCTATATGATAGTAGTAAGTCTTAGGATATTAATTAATACCAATATTAATTTAAAATTAATACTAATATTTTATAACTTCAATATTAATATGTAATTTATGTTTAAAATTTGTAACTCTCAAAATTAATTTTTATTAACATGAATTTAAATTTTAAAATTTGTAACTTCAAAAGTTTTATTAAATGTATTAAGTTTTATAACTCTTCAATTAAATTAATTTTATTATAATTTTTTAAAACATTTTAACTCCAGCATCTCTTGCCTTTTTAATCATTTGAATGTCAGCGCTAGTTTTTAACCTTTTTTCAAAAAATAAAAAATATGTATATATTATCATACGTGGTGACAATGATAGATCAAGATGTACTCTTTTTATAAGGATGTAAATCCTTTTTTCAGAGAAAATGGGAGGGCGTGTATAAACTTGGAGTTCTACAACGTAGCAAAAGATCCAAATATCTTGATGTCGAAATCAAGGAGGAAAAACCCATTAAGGCCGAGCTATTCTTGCCTAAAAAATGGGATTTATTTTTATTAGAGAGAAGGCACATCAATTGTCAGACGATGATTATCATGCTCGAATACTTTGCGTATTAAATTTGTCCAAGTAATTTGCTGCTTTTTTCAGTCCTTATCTACTGTTGGATAAAAAGTAGGAGACGTTCCTTGATAAAAGCTAATAAAATTCAAATTAATTTCTCTCCCAAATATTTTCCTTCATCTCAGCAACCAAACAACTAAAACTTGATTTATTATTGTAATGTAGAGCGTTTAATGCAGGCGAATTTGGAGTGAAAGAACAAATAAAGCAACGTCCGCCGATGAAAGAGGACCTTTATGTCTACAAATGGTTTTAGTGGTTCGAATTCGCAAGGACATGGAACATTAGTGAAATTGTTCAAACTTTGAACATTAATTTTGTGACACTGTAAAATCAGCAATGCATATAAATGATTTATCTTATTTCTAAGCTGATGAACATTACTTTGGTGGTGTATAAAATAAAATTTCAGAATTGTTGCATTTAAGATGAAAAGGAAAAGCACATGAGCATTAAATTGTCACATGGTACAATCGTGTATAAGTTTCTTGCCGAATTTCACAGGTCATTTTCTCTTACCTATCGGGATATAATCTTCTGTCGATGACCATTTTCGATTAGAAAGTTTATCTTCTACAATATGACACGGTTGAAGTTTCTTTCATGTTATCTTTTTCAAATTGCTGCTTTGGTGCATATATATATACTTCGGAAAAGACCTTTTATCAAACACGACTGGACTTTTACGATTGCAAAACCTATGTTTTCTTTTCTTTTCTTTTCTTTTCTTTTTTCAATATTTAATACTAGACATTTTGGTCTTATATCCATAAAAATACTTGTATAGTTGTTCTCTTTGAGAGTTCTGCGCTCATTTTCTGGTGGATTTTTATTCTCATCTTTTGAGAGAATTCTTCTCCTAAAGGCACGGTCCCAGCATTTCTAGGCAGATGTATTACTTGATGAGTCCAATACAAATAGTATTTTGTTAGTACAGCTTGAAATCTTGCCTTATAAATAACGTACAAAAGAGAGAGAAGAATCACATGTAAACACTCTTACTTCATTCTTTAAATGAAATATCAGATTATTTTATTAATTTATCCACAAGGATTAAGAGTTAGTATATAATTTGATAGTTTTATTATAAAGTTATGTATGAATCTACTTAAATTAAAATTTTAGCCTATAGGTAAGTTTTATGTCATTTGATTCATATTTATATAATATGATTTACATTGGTAAAATATGGTATTTCTTTATTAGTATCAATTTTGTAACATAAGCATGTATGTTTGAGTTTGTGCAATTATACAACCTACGAATTTTTTTGATATTAAATGTGATATTTCCGAATTGAAAGATGATAATTATAAAAAAAAATTTAAAAAAAGAACCATTCTTCATTTATGGTGGATGGACATTGATTATGTTTCACAGAAGGACAAACCACCTATTGGTACTGAAAGTAGCACTCCAGATGATATTGCTCTTTATGAAGGATAGGAGCGATCTAATCACCTTAATTTGAAGACCAAAATCTCTACAATTTACGTGGTTCAATCGATTACAATGATAATGTTTGGGCAGTATTGAAGGCTATTGATAAACAGTTTGAAATTTCAAATAAAGTACTTACCACCACCCTTAATTATAAAGTTTTTATCTTTAAAACTCACCAATTTTAAAGGTGTGCATGAACACATCATGTAGATAAGGGACATAGTGGTTTAGTTAAAAAAAACTTTTAGGTTGATATGTCTAAAACCTTTCTTGTGGATCACATATTTAACATTTTTTCACATTAATATGGACCCTTCAAAATCTCTTATAACATATAAAGAAAAATAATAACCTAATAAACTTATAGTTATGTGTATTCAAGAAGAAGGAGGGGTGTTAGTGATGAAATTGAGTGAAACTAAATTTACGACAATGCAAGGAAGAATAAAGACAAAGCTCAATAGAAAGGAAAAAGTAAAATGCCTCTTCGATTTAGTATAAAGAAGGAATCCAAGTGTTTTTTTCTATAAAAAGAATGAGGGACATGAAGAATGATTGTTTAAAATTTTAGAAATGGCTTGAGAAGAAGGGTAATATAATCTTATTTATTTGTTATGAATCTAATATGGTTGTTACTAATGATAACACTTGGTGGATTGATTTTGCTTCTACAATCTATATTTCAAATTCCTTGCAGGGTTTGTAAACTGTAAGGAAACGAGTGGAAAGTAAGTAATGTATCTATTCAGAAAACAAGATGCATTCATATATTGAGGCAATTGGAACATGTTGTTTGACTTTAAATAATGGTTTTGTTTTGTATTTAGATAAGATCTTTTACATTCTAAATTTCTTTAGAAATTTGATTCGGTTTCAAGACTTGTATTTTTTGGATATTCCTTTAACTTTTTAAATAATTTTTTTAATTTATATTACAAATCTGATCTTATTAGGAATAATATATTGTCCGATGGTCTATTCTATATAAATTTATAAAATGATACCTTTTATAATGTAATATGCATGTTCATATTTGTATTAAATGATATGTTATGAATGAAGATTCTTCTATGTATGGCATTAGAGATTAGGACATATTTCTATAAAAAAAAATTAAAAGATTAGTAAATGAAGGAGTACTTAGTACTTTAGATTTTACTAATTTCAAAACTTATGTGCATTACATAAAGGAAAAGCAAACCAACAAAGTCAAAGAAATGAGCCAAGTGAAGGTTGAACATATTAGATACATTTAGATATTTGTAGTCCAAGCATAAACTCATATGGTCAGAAATACTTTATCTCTTTCACAGATGATTATTCATGATACATATATCTCTATTTGCTTCATAATAAAAACAAAGCATTAGATGCTTTTAAAGTACTTAAAGCTAAAGTAGAAAAATAATGCGGGAAACAAATTAAGATCACGAGAACAAATAGAGGTTGAAAATACTATAACAGATACATTGAGAATAGATAAATACTTGGTCCATTTACGAAGTTTCATTAAGAGCATGGGATAGTTGCCACTATAATATACTTGGTTCTCTAATGATGTAGCAGAAAGAAGAAATTGAACTTTAATGGACATGGTGCGAGTATGCTTAATAGCTCCAATCTTCTTAAATCCTTGTAAACTGAAGCTCTTAAAATAACAACGTATGTATTGTACCGAGTTTTAACCAAGGCTATTCTAAAGACACTATTTGAGCTATAAAAAGGTTAAAAATTAAGTTTGCAACATATATGCATTTGGGAATGCCAATCTAAAGTAAGAGTTTACAACCTACATGAAAAGAAGCTGGACCCAAGGACTATTAGTGGATATTTCACTAGATATGTTGAAAGATTTAAATATTACATATTTT
This sequence comes from Ailanthus altissimus, assembly GCA_946807835.1. NCBI lineage: Eukaryota > Viridiplantae > Streptophyta > Magnoliopsida > Sapindales > Simaroubaceae > Ailanthus > Ailanthus altissimus. Next base: position 21,564,669 of record OX327695.1, read on the forward strand.
ACTATCCATCTTATAGCATTAGGATTGTGGAATCAAGAAATGCAAAATTTCTTAAGAATGACTTAATTAGTAGGAGTGATCAATCAAAAAACTATGTTTCGAATTTTTTTTTATAAATTCTCAACCTTTGATTTTAAATAGTAAATTAATTGTCATTCACAACACTTCTCATGTTCAAATAGGTGTTAAACAACCAATCATTGAGATTTCATAAGCTGCTGATGATAATTTGGTAAATCAAGTTGCTTAAGAATTAACAATGATGGTTGAACAATCAGTTGAACAACAAGCCTCTTAGGTGGATGTTGGCACAACATTAAGAAGATCTACTATAGCAAAGAATCAACAAATCCTAGTAATTATATTATGTATCTGCCATAATCTGACTATAACTTAGAGCCAAAAATGATCATGAAACATTTTCACAAACTATAAGTTACAATAAATCAAAATTGTGGTATGATTTCATGAAAGATAAGATGAATTCTATGAAATGTAATAGAGTCTGGATATTGTTTAGTTGCCTAATAGTATGAAAGTTATAGAATGCAAATGGGTCTTTCAAAAAAAGAAAGATTCATTAGGCAATATTAAGAGATATAAAATAAGACTCGTTGCTAAAAAATTTACTCAAAAGGAAATAATTTACTCAAAAGAAAAGAATTGATTATACAAAGATATTTTCTCTTGTATCCAAGAAGAATCTCTTCGTGTGATTTTGGCATTAATTACTTATTTTCATATAGAGCTGTAACAAATGAATGTGAAAACGACCTTCCTCAATAGAGATCTAGATGAGGAAGTTTATATGAAACAACCAGAAGGATTCTCCTCTCATGATGGTGAGAATTTGATATGTAGGCTTAAAAAATTCATATACGAATTAAAACAAGCCTTTTATTTCTGGTATTTAAAATTCTATAATGTCATCTTTTCATTTGGATTTAAAAAGAATATTAATGGATCAAGATATATACCAAAAGTTTAGTGGAAGTAAGATTTGTTTTCTTATTTTATATGTGAATGATTTTTTGCTTGCAACCAATAATATGAGCTGGCTGCATGAGATGAAACAAATTTTCTCTTAAAATTTTGACATAAAGGATATGGATGATGCATCTTATGCCATTGGCTTTAAGATCCATAGGGACAGATTTCAAGGTAATCTGGGTCTGTCTCAGAAAACTTACATCAATAAAGTTTTAGAGAGATTTCGTATGAAAAATTATTCACCAAGTGTAGATCTTATTATAAAAGGTGACAGATTCAATTTGAACCAATGCTTAAAAAATGATATTGAAAGGAAATAAATGACCAATATTCCATGTGCTTCTGCTATTGGAAGCTTAATGTATGCTCAGTTCTATATAAGATCTAACATTGCATTTGCTATAAAAATGTTGAGAAGATATCAGAGTAATTTAGGTGTAAACCATTGGAGAGCTATAAAGAAAGTGATGAGGTACCTTCAAGGAACCAAAGATTACATGCTCATGTATAGATGGACTAATAGTTTGGCTATTCTAATTCAGACTTCATTAGCTGTGTTGATTCATGTAAATCAATATATGGATATGTTTTTATGTTAGTTGATAGAGCTGTATTTTGGAGGAGTGCAATGCGAACTTTGATTCCTACTTCTTATTTTGAGGCTATTTCATATAGTGTATGGATGAGGAGTTTCATTTTTGGTCTTAGGATTATAGATTCAATTTCTAGACCATTGAAAATATATTGCGATAATCCAGCTGTTATTTTTATGGCTAAAAATAGCAAGAGTGGAATTCAAAGTAAACATATCAATATTAAGTATTTAGTCATAATAAAATATGTTAAAGAAAAAAAGTGGTCATTAAACACGTAAGTACTGAATTGACGATTGTTGATTCTTTGACAAAAGGTATGTCATGCCACCATTAAGATTCAAGAATCATGTAGTTAGAATAGGACTTTGTTTCATTATGTGATTTTCGTTGTATGAACAAATTTTATATATGAAACTTTTATTTGTTTGTGATGTTTTATCATATGTCTGCGCATATTTATTTATTTATTTATTTTAAAAAAGATCATTGATGTTGAACTTAGAATAAACATATGATTTATTCATTAAGTAGTGTCATCAAGTATAGGCCAAGTTTTAAAAAATATAATAAATTGTTATACATGAAAAATAATACTCACTTTTAGAGGACTTATTACTACAATTCATTTATTTTATTTTCTAAGTATGAGAATTGATGAAGTTTTAATATTATATTGAGCATATGAACTAAGTGAAAGATTGTAACATTTTTTACGTTATGGTCCACGATGCCATGATGTTATGACTATCTTCAACCTCCCATCAGTTAAAAATTTGCCCATAACATCCGTATTAACTGCTTGATGAAAGGAGTTAATGTTAGTTCATTTCATGTTTTGCACTCTAAGCTCAATAAACTAAAAATCTCATTTTCTGAGTAAATACACCATCATTGAAAGTTTGTGAAAAGCTTGGAAGAACTAAAAACATACAAACTTGATGCCCAAATTCGACATCAATAACTGGAGGTTTAAAAAACTCTTCCAACCATTCTGCGGAGGCAACCTCATTCCTTGTTCTGTCAATTATTGATATCAAGAAATAAAAAAAAATATATGTTGATAAAGTAACATCAACAAATGTTAAAGATCCGTCGATACTTCTCATATATAGCGGAAACTGCTTGTAGTATAATTCGATTTCAACTACAGTAAGTAAATGCCTTAGAAAGTCCTACCAGGTCAGCTAAGGTATTAGCCATAATCCTGAGAAAGAAGTTGATTGAGACTGTAAAAATAAGGTAATAGATTTCACTAGTAAAAGCAGCTCAGAAACCGGGCTTCCTTGATCTTATTAAGGATCTCAACGGAAATCATGTGTTACAATGCTGCTTATAATGCCTTAGCAATGAAGATAATGAGGTACATTTGTTTCTTCCCGTTTCTTTTAATCATAACAGTTCATTTTAGTTCTTGACCAAATGTTTGTCATAGATGTGTGTGGGTGTGTGTGGGTGTGTATATATATAATATGTGTGTGTGTTTTCTCTTTTGTTAAGAATGTTGTGCAAGATTACATTAGCATTTGATTTTTATGTTAAGTCATTTGTTCAAAAGTGACCTGCATTTTGTCATGACATTCTCCACCAAGAAATAAAATAAAAGAGAAAATTGGCATCTTCTCCATCAGTTCACAATATGAATCTTATGCATTGGATCTTAGTATATCAAGCCTAGAATCAGAATCGGTTCATTACAAAGTGTACGAGATGATATTTTAACCGGGTTAACATTCTAGGATTCATGATCAATTCTAACTCTGAAATTCAGTTTAAGATACTGATTATTAATAAATTTGTATATTACAAGACTCCATTTCAATTCTAATATTTATCTGATAATATTTGTCCTGACTCCAACTCTGCAACAGGCGGATGAACTTAAACTCAACCAAAGAAATATTTTTCATTTTCTCTTTCTATTATGCTTACTGACTTTTTGCCTATTCTGAGAATATTAGCATACCAAATTTCTTGGATAGTAGCATGCATCCCTACTTTCTACTAATGTTCTGCTTTTATGCCATTAATTGAAGCAACGTAGATTTTGACTGCTATAATTTATCCAATAAATATTTAACCCATTTCAATTTTTTTGTTTTGTCCTTTTCTTCTTGTCTATTTTCTTTTATTCAATCTGACTCCAAGTGACGTCTGTTTGATAATAATAAGTTTATATGCCTACCTTTAATTCTTATGACAACTTTTCTCACCAACAAATGCAATTCTGTGCAGCAATACAGTTGTAGTTCGACTTTCAATTCGCAATATACAACCTTGGAACTGTCTCGGTTAGTTTGATAGCTGTCTTTTCATATTTGAATGACATGTTTTCTTGACTTTGTTATTTGTTATAATGAGCAATTTGAAATAAGCAAGTAATTTGATAATAGTTATGTGCTTAAAGATTGGATAATGGTGAAGCTATCTATATGTTATTGTTTATTAATAACATATGATAGATTGCCATAACATATTGGGTACGTTATTTACTTTGTTATCTAGAATTGAATGCTTAAAATATAAAATTTTTCTATACTTTTTTTAACAGTTTTATGAAAAAGAAATTTATGTAGAAGAAGAGATCGTATGGAGTAGACAATTTTCATTTTTACCAAGCTCAAGCCTTGAAGAGAAGTTACAAGTAACAATATTGGTTGGGATTGGAACTATTTTTCTTTCTTTTGAACTTGGTTCATTGGTAGTTGGGTAGAACACTTGATGTTTCTGTGAAACTTGGTTCATTGGGTAATTGGGTTGATCTCTTTATGTTATGATACTGAACTTTGGTTCATTGGGTTGATAAATTTTTGTACAATTTGAGATGAATATTGATGATGGAGTTTATCAATATTTATATATTTTTTTAAGTACAAATTTGGGGATGTAACATACTTTTTCCTGTAGGCTATAAATTAATATGTTTATATGAATTTTAAATTAATTTTTATTAATCAATTAATTTTTTTAGCAAGAAAAATTATACGTTTTAAAATATATATATATATATATATTAATAGGTTCTTGAACAACAATATATATATATATATTATACTTGTAAAAAAAATAACTATATATTATGACGCAAAATATCATAATTTTATGTTGACTTTTGTCATAAATTTGTGACGATAATTTAACCATGTCATTTGCCTTGACTCCAACTATTTCAACTGCCAATTAAACTTCACTTTTTTACTTGACAACTGCTACCCTATATGCCAACTTCATCTTTCATTACCAACTATCAATATTATTTTAGATGCTATATAAAATGTTATGACTTATATGTAATAAAAAAATTTATCACAAATTTTATATCATAATTTTGTAATAGGTCAATTCTGTCATACCCATGTCATGTGCTCAGATTTTTCAGAATAAAATGAATTTATCACAAAGCATGCTTTGTGATACGATATTTCTATGATTGAAAGTTTGTTTTGTAGCAATGGATATATTTTTATTATAAATGTTATGCATCCAATAAATTTGAGCTTTACCTCAGTGATCAAGATAATGAGAAATCTTTCACATAGATGGATCTATCTTCAAAGTCTGATATATTTTTTTTTTCCTTTATTCTTTAAGATATGAATTTTAGTAATAACATGTCCATGCAAGGAGTAATAAGTCATAACCCTTTTCGAAGTGCAAGATTTCATTACTCTTTGACTGATAAAAATTCCAGTATAAAACCAAAGAGAAAACCAAGTTTGCGTCAATTTGCTATAGAAAAAAACAAAAGGCAACGACTTGGGGTCTTGAGCTTTCGGCTGAGGAATCCCGGTTTTTCATATTTAAAACATGTTCACTTCCACCAACACTGTGACTTGGTACTTCATCACGAAAATTTCTCATCATTGGTGGAATTTGCATCAAGGTAATCCAACTTGCTGGTCAAAATTTCTCTTTGCAAATGATAAGTCACCAAAACTTTTGTCTATTTTGACCAACGGAGTTGGCAAATTTGACTCGTAAGATTCACTTTACATGTGCAATTTATTAGGTTTCACTGAGTACAGTGGTCTATCTGGAGTCTAATTTTAGACCCGGATTAAATTAAAATATCTCTTTTTAAGTAACATTTTTGGGCAAAGGACTTATAAATTTATAAATACCAAAAGTAAAATTGTTCCAAAATTTTAATAAATATGAAGAAATTTGTTTATAATGAATGAAAATCCTTTAGAAATGACTCAAATTTTAAGATTATTATCTTTTTTAGCCACAAACTAATTCCCCACTCTTTATTAGTCAAAACTTGAGTAAATGGACATAATTAACTTTGCTTACAAAATATAACTAAAATATTAAATTTAAATGTCTCAATCATCACTCTAAAATCACTCTTTCAATACACACTTTAATATATGCAAATTTAGAATAAATAGATTTCAATCTTCTAACAGAAGAAAAAGTATGATTATTTTCTATCACAATGAAACATAATTTTTTTTATATATTTATAAATTTAAAAGTTATTAACTTTGAGTTATAAATGTAGTTTTGAGTTTTTTTAATTTTTGTGTTTATTTGCAAATGTATGAGCATGGAATGTAAATTTAGTGTAATATAATTTAAAAGAATCTTGATAAAGGAAAATAGTATAAAATAGCAAAAACATTTATTAGTCATTTAATTTCCCATATTTTTCATATGCAAATTGATTTTTTTTTTATTTCAACAAGCTTTTTTTTATGTATAAATGCTTAATTTCATAAATCAATTTTATATATTCATTTAAATTCTATTCTTAAAATTTAGATATTAATAGTATTTAAAAAAAATGTTACACATTGCGAATTGCTTTTTAAAGTAAATCTCAAAGAATCAAGATATTGGAAAACTAATATGAATATATATAATTATATAATTCATAATAATGGTAAAGGTAGAATTACATCATACTAAAAGAAGAGTAATGCTACACATTTTGAATTATATCTCAAGTATTGATATGTTAATTAATTATTAAATAATAAAATTGTATAAATTTTAAAATTATCTATTACACTCTATAATTACTTGACACATTATTACTTAAGATATAACTTGAAATATAATCTTAGAATGTGTTGCATTCTTCTTAAAAGAATTAACAATTAATGAAGTATTATATTGTCATCAAAATTATTTTAATTTTTTGTACAGAAAAATAATAAAATTTAATAGATAAAGTATAGAATGAGTAAAAATGTTTGCCTTTAATAATATATTCAACAAGAGATTGGATGAAGAAGTACTAGGAAAAAGACATTTTTTTAGAAAATAATTATTAAACATATTATAAATAAAAAATTATTTAAAGAAAAAAAAAGGGCATTCATCGGCAATGCATGGGCAAACGATTAAGTACAAATAATTTAACACAGTAAATAATTCAAACCGCTTTCCCCCCATTGTATTACTTTCTCGAAGTTCCATTCACACTTCGCACCACCGCCCACGCGTTTCACAACCATCATACAATTAAACAAAAAGAAAAATTATTGTATAAAACAAAAACCTACCAAACCACCAAAAGATAATTTAAAAAAAAAAAAAAAACCAAAAAAAGAAAAGAAAGAAAATTGATAGCCATAGTCAGAGAGATGCTAGCTTTAGGGTTTCAAGCCGACCCGCCAAATCCTCACACAAACCCTACGGAAGACGCATTCTTCTTCGGCATTGTCTCTGCATGAACCGGATCCTTAAGGACCCGCATTGCCGACTCAGGTTCGAACCGCCATGGCCTCGAAGGCCTCACCGCCTGCCTCCCCCGGCAAATCGGAACCTCTCAAGGACTCTTCGGTATTTTAATTTATTTTTTTCTCTAGAAAATCTTTCTGGAACCTCCTATAATGCTCATTCGCTGCATTGAACCTCAGTTTCAACATGATTTTTATAACGTTAAATTTGTGATTATCTTTATCCGGTAATTATGAGATAGAGAGGAGAAATGTATCTGCATTGTGGAATTTTGGACTGTCTAGGTTCTTCGATTCGTTTTGAATCGAGTATAGAGGAAATAACAAATATTTCCGTAATTTTTAGTGGAGTAAATCTTTATAAATTTTTTTATAATCACATTTTGATTTCAATAAGGTAATTGTTAGAAAAAGAGGAGAAACATAGCTGCATTTTGTTCAATTTAGGTTGTTGAATTTTTTGAGTGGATTATTTGAGACTAAATATGACTATCTGAGTTTAATACTGGATTTAAGGGTGGATTATCTGAAGACTGCTTAAAATTGTGGCAGAAATTGCTTTAATCTCTCTATTTGAGTTTAGTATTTTCATCCTTTATCTAACTACTAAATGATGTTTTAGATAATGTCTAATAAATGAGACCTTATGCTTTGAGGTAAAGAAAGTTTTTGGTGTTGTTGTGTCTTGTTTTGGATTCATACCATGATTTTGTTTTCTGTTAGCTTTTGGTTCATGAAGGTGTTTCAATAATAGGTGGCTCTTTTAATAACTTTCTTTTAATATCTAAGTTTATAATTTGTTGAATTCTTACAGATGACAAAGCCACAAGAAAGTACTCTGACTCATCCTGAGATTTTGTCTGTTATTGATTCATTACAGAAGCAAGTTGTTGCTGATCGTTTTGTTTCCATTAAGGTGCACTTTTACTGCACCATACCACTGTTGATTTCATTAGCATGCTTCTGGATCTAGTCTTTGTAATATGTTATGTAATTTCTCTTGTTTGTTTTCTCAGAGACGGATGGAAGAAAATAGGCAAAAGGTAGCTGGAATCACAAACCATCTGTACCGATTGTCATTGGAAAGAAGAAATGGTCAAATAATTAATACAAATAGTAGTGTAGATCTACTAACAAAGAGGCTAAAAGACGCACTCGGTATACAAAGCGGTATTGATACAAGTGATGGGGGAAGGGATAGCCATATCTCTCAGGAAGATAGCCATGGTTTAACAGCAGTTCAAGGATCTAGTAATCCTGCCAAGAATGCTGTTCGTCCTATTAAGCTTGCTGAAGTTAAAAGATTACCTCCTTATACTACCTGGATATTTCTAGACAAGTGAGTTGGAATTACTGTGTATTTTGCGTACATATCCTCAAGGGACTATTGCTTCTTTGACATTCTTTTACATATATCTTTTTGTCATAAAAATTTCAGCTATACACTGGTAAGTTTTAATTTTGTTCTGTACCTGATTATAACTGCAGAAGTTAAAGTTTGTATCTTTTGACTATGGTTTTCTGTCATATCTTATCACCAATAACCAGAGAGAAACAATCTCTTTTTGTACCCTTGTGGATAGACTGAACAAGAGTTTCTTTCCTATTCTTATAATAATTTTTTCTTTTGCCTATATTTCAGACTTCTCTTCTGTGGTATTGTCATAAACATATTGTTGAAGTATATCAATTAGTTGTAAAAGTATTTGGTAGTTGTCAAGTAATAAATAGTAGTTGTAGAGTAGAAATTGAATGACTTCCTTCTTTCTTATAAATACTTGTAACATCTATACTTGTAATAACATATATACAAGCATTCTTCTCTTATTCTGTTTTTTCACATGGTGTCAGAGCCAACTCTTGGCTTCTGAGTTGTTTTCCTTCTAGCAATACTACCTGTCACTTCCGGCAATACTGCCTGTCACTTTTGGCAGCACTGCTTGTCATTTCTGGCCATTGTGCTTTTTTTTGGTGGTCATGCCCATCTTTTTTGGTGAACGTGACCGCAGAAGGATCTCGTCGGCAAAACCCAAAAAGTCATCATCGAAGCATCACCGAATGAGCTTCCACGCGCTGGAAACAGTTCCACTTTCTGGCGACCATACCGATCTTCGGCCATCTCCACTAACCTTAGAAGACGCCGGCAACCAGTTTTGCCGAAGCTCGATCCCCACTGACCGACAGACACGTCGCCACGCACTGGTGACAACCCACTCTTCGGCGAACTTCAATCGCCAATCTACGTCTTTTCGGCGCTCGTGTAGCCTTACTGCCACTTGACCGTTGTCACTGTTGCTGGCAAACTGCCGCCACACTGGAAACCCGCCACTGTTGCCGAAAAATCACTTTTGCGCCGTCTGTTAGTCTCTCTTTGGTTGGTGATTCAAAGTGACTTCTGAACATCTCAAAATAAGTTATACCTTTTCCTTTAGTTCATTTCCTTTAGTTCATTTCCTTTAATTTCTTCGGAAAAACTAATAGGGAATAGTAATTATATCTCTTGGTCCGCGTCAATTGAATTATGGTGTATGGGGTATGGATTAGAAGACCATTTAACTACTAGGGTTACAGATTTACAAGATAATGATATAGCTAAATGGAAAAAGATTGATGCCTTACTGTGTAACCAATTATAGCAAACCGTTAATCCTTAATTGTATCCCATTATAAGGCCTATCGGACTTGTTTCGATATTTGGAATTAGGTTAAGTTATATACTAATGACATTCAAAGAATGTATTCTGTTATTTCAAATCTTGTTAATCTAAAACAACAGGGTATGAACATGTTAGAATTCCTTGGATGGATGTCATCCTTCAAGACTGAATTTAATTCACTTTTACCAATTGGTAAGATTGTTGCCGAAGACCTTACACAGGGACAAATTTTTTTATGGTTCTGACCCTAGCTTTTATTACTTTTGAGCTTTCACCAAATTGAGATTAGATCATTTCCAGTGTAACTATTTCCTCCATGGATGAGTTGTTTGCTCAGCTACTTCGTGTTGCTGCTCTAGGTCATGTTCTTGGATCATCTGCAATTGACTCCTCAGTCTTGCTCTTTCAATCTTAGTCACAAAGTTTTTTCAAAGGAGACCAAGGCGATCGCAATAAGAATCGCCCCAAGTGTAATCATTGTCATTGTTGGAGCCATACTCGAGAAAGATGTTACAAGTTACATGGACGACCTTCTCGAGCTACTAATCTTGCTCAAACTGATCAATTTGGCACTCCAAACAACCATTCTCCATTCTTGATTATTACTAGTGTCGATTATAAGAACTATCTTAAATATCAAACAGCTCAACAATCTACCTCCTCTGTTGCTTTCACTGCCAATCCTAGTAATTTTGTCACCTACCTTACTCAGTCTTCCTCTCTAAGATTGTGGGTCCTTGATTCTAGTGCCTCAGATCATATGTTTGGTAATCTTCGATTACTGTCTTGTATTTCTAAGTCTGGATCATTATTGTCTGTAACTTTAGCTAATGGGTCCAAAACCATTACAAAAGCAATTGGTTAAGCACACCCTTTGCCTTCATTACCTTTAGAATTTGTTCTTTATATTTCACAATGTCTTTTTAATCTTATCTCTGTCAGTAAACTCACTCGTTCTTTAAATTGTGCAATCACTTTTGTTAATGACTCTGTTATTATATAGGATCGCAATACGGGACAGATGATTGGCACAGGTTGTGAGTCATGGGCTTTATCATTTGAGTATTTCTCAACCATCTGTTTCATGCACTGTCACTGAATCACCATTACTTCTACATAATCGTTTAGGACATCAAAATTTGTTAAAACTTCGAAAAATGGTTTCGAGTCTCTTTAGTTTATTGTCTTTCACTTGTGAGTCTTGTCAGCTTGAAAAATACTCTCGCGGATTGTTTCCAAAGTGTGTCAATAATCGGGCTATGTCCCCTTTTGAATTAGTTCATTCAGATGTTTAGGAACCTAGCCGAGTTTTGTTTGTTTTAAGTTTTAAATACTTTATTACGTTTATTGATAATTATTCGTGTTGCACTTGGTTATTTTTAATGAAAGATTGTTTTGAATTATTTTCTATCTTTGAATTTTTTTGTGCTGAAATTAAGACACAATTCTTTACTACTATTTGTAGTAGTGATAATGCATGTATATTTTTTTGCTTCGTTTACTAAATTTATGCCTTTTTAGGGCATTTTATATCAGTCTTCCTGTGTCTATACTCTATAACAAAATGGAGTTACTGAGCGTAAGAACAGACATCTTATTGAAATTGCTCATACTTTACTTATACACAATAATGTTCCTCTCTATTTTTGGGTTGATGCTGTTCTTATTGTTTGTTTTCTTATAAATCGAATGCCTTTCTTTGTGTTACAACATTAGGTTCCTCATTTTGTTTTGTATCCTAATCAACCATTGTTTTCTCTTCCGCCGGGTGTTTTTGGCTGCACATGTTTTGCTCATGTCTTCTTTCTTGGTCAAGAAAAATTATCTACCCTGTCCATTAAACGTCTTTTTTTTTGGTTACTCACGTTTCCAAAAAGGATATAAGTGTTGTTCTCCTGACACCTGATGTTATTTCATTTCTGCTGATGTCACATTTTTCGAGTCTTCACCTTTCTTTTCTTCCTCTGCTTTAGATACTACGTCCATCATAAAGGTTCTTCTCGTTCCTCATCTCATGTTTTCTCCTCTTGAGTCAAACACAACACCTGATCCTGTCCTACAATATAATCCTCCCATTGAGGATTCTCCCTCTCCGGCTCGTAAAAGTCTTGTTCCTTTTACTCCATAGGTGGTGACAATGATAGTGCTCTAGAGGCATTTGTTTGTCACCTACTGATCAATTTTTCATTGTTGTCCGTAAAGGTAAACGCTCTACTCGGAACCCTCATCCTATAAACAATTTTTTTAGTTATCATTGACTGTCTTCATCGTATTATACTTTTGTATCTACATTATCTTCTATCTCCATCCCTACCACCCTTTGTGAGATTCTTTCACATCCTGGGTGGTGTTAAGTAATGGTTGAGGAAATAACTGCTTTGCACAATAATGATACATGAGAATTAGTCTAATTGCCCCTCGGCTACTCTCCTATTGGTTATTGTTGGGTTTATATTGTCAAGATTGGATCCATTGTTCAGGTTGATAGGTTGAAAGCATATTTGGTTGCCAAGGGGTACACACAAACTTATGGCTTGGATTATTTTGACACTTTCCCCCTCTTGGCTAAAATATCATTTGTTCGATTGTTCTTATCTATGGTTGCTATTTTTGCCAATGGCCGTTGCACCAGCTTGACATAAAAAATGCCTTTCTCTATGGTGAACTTCAGGAAGAAATTTATTTGGAGCAACCACCTAGTTTTGTTGCTCAGGTGGAGTCTGATTTGGTATGTAAACTTTGTCGCTCATTGTATGGTCTAAAACAATCTCCTCGTGCTTGGTTTGGTCGTTTTAGCACTGTCATTCAGGAGTTTAGCATGATTTGAAGTCAGTCAGTTATTTTGTTTTCTATAAGCATATACCACAAGGCCAATGCATATATTTGATAGTCTACATTGATGATATGGTCATTATTGGAAATAATCAAGATGGTATTAAGCAATTAAAAAATCACTTGTTTTATTTTTTTCAGACCAGAGATTTGGAATTATTCAAATATTTCCTTGGTATTGAGGTAGCTCAGTCCAACTCTAGGATTGTTATTTCTCAAAGAAAGTATACTTTGGATGTTCTCCAAGAAACAAGGATGATGGATTGCCAACCCATAGACTCTCCTATGGATCTTAACATTAAACTTCTACCTGGACAGAGGAAGCCTCTTGCAGACCTTGGGAGACATCGAAGGTCAATTGGTAAATTTAATTATCTCCCCATCACATGGTCTGATATTTCTTTTCCGATTAGTGTTGTTAGTCAATTTCTACAGTCTCCATGTGACACTCACTGGGATACGGTTATTCGAATCTTACGATATATTAAGGGTGCACCAGGTAAATGTTTGTTATATGAGAATAAGGGTCATACATAGGTTATTGGATACTCAGACGCTAATTGGGCAGATTCTCCATCAAATAGACGTTCTACCACTGGGTATTGTATTCTTATTGGAGGAAATCTTGGATCTTGAAAAAATAAGAAGCAAGCTGTTGTTGTTAGGTCAAGTGCAAAAGCAGAATATTGTGTAATGGCTTTAGCAACCTGTGAACTTATATGATTGAAACAGTTAATCCAAGAGCTAAAATTTGCAAATATATTATGGATGAAATTACTTTGTGATAATTAAATTGCCCTTCACATTTTATCTAACCCAGTGTTTCATGAAAGGACAAAACATATAGAGATTGATTGCCATTTTGTCCGAGAGAAGATTTTATCTGGCAGTATCTCCACCAGTTATGTCAAGCTTAAACGATTAACTAGCAGACATCCTTACTAAATCTCTCCGGGGTCCTCAAATTGATTTTATTTGTTACAAGCTTGGCGCATATGATTTCTATGCTCCAGCTTGAGGGGGAGTGTTGAAGTATATTAATTAGTTGTAAAAGTAGTTGGTAGTTGTCAAGTAATAGATAGTAGTTGTAGAGTAGAAATTAAATGACTTCCTTCTTTCTTATAAATACTTGTAACATCTATACACGTAATAACATATATACAAGAATTCTTCTCTTCTTTTGTTTCTTCACACATATGAATCTATTTTTACCTAAAACAGATAAAAAAGTTATTTTTGCATTTTGCAAAATGGTGGTATTACGTCAACATATACTTCAGATTTGGAATGCCAGATGTTCATAAATAATCTTGTGGAGTAATATAATTGTTATTGTAGTTTAATAAAAAACAATTACTTATATAAAAGATTCCTTTTTTGTTTATTGAAATTTTCTTGCTGTTAGTTAATATGATAGTGATCTATAATGATTTTGATGCAGAAATCAGAGAATGACTGAGGATCAATCTGTGATGGGTCGAAGGAGAATTTATTATGATCAAAATGGTGGTGAAGCATTAATCTGCAGCGACAGTGAGGAAGAAGTAATCGAGGAAGAAGAGGAAAAAAGAGATTTTATGGACTCTGAAGATCATATTCTTCGGTTGTTATAATAAACTATCTGATATGATCTATAAATTTTGTGTGTTCTCTTTATTCCTTCTCCTTCCTGTCTTCAATTACATAGGAGTACTTTTATTGTGATTGAGATTAGTTTATTGTGATCGAGACTATTGGTTGACTTCCTAGCTTTTTGTTTTAGGTAATGTTTTGTGAAATAATTATCCAAACTGTTGTTTTTCTAGATCCATCTTCAAATTTAACTTCTTTCTGTCTCCTCTTGCTTGTGAAGTGCTTCACTCAAACATGACTTGCACTCATCATTGCACTAACTGGTTCAATTAGCTTCATGACTATTTCTCTGCTCTTGGAATCCTAATTATTTTGAACAATCTTTATTTTTTCTCCATCCCAAGTTTACCAAAGTGCGTCTGTTGATTTCTTTTCTTTATGTTCTTGTCACTCTATCTCAATACTAGCATACTAACGGTGATCATCAAATGCACCTTTCTTTTACCTGATTTAAAAGGTGTTATTCTCTCAAGGTGTTGTCTGGATAGACTATGAGAGCATTTTGTATCTACTCGAAGAAACAGGCAATTGGTATACTTGAGAGAATCCTTTGTCTTTCACTTTGTTGGCCTAGATACTTTTAAAATGCTTGTTTGTTTCTTGCGATTCATTAATCTGTGTTTGGCACTATCTTGCAATATCCAATTTTATATATTTGAACCTTTTTTTCTAAACATACTCATCATTTGCTGCCCATTCAAAATAACTTTGTTAGGAACTCAGGTTTCGTTGTACATATTGAAAATTATATGGCTTTGGATGTCTTCAATTAATTATTCTTTTATGATATCTGTTTTGATATTAACAGCACGACTATCAAAGAATTTGGTTTATCTGATGCCGTGCTGGAGTCACTAGCTCAGTGTTTCTCTAGAAGCCCTTGTGAAGTCAAGGTATGCACTTCTGGCCCCAGTGCACGATTGGTCTGTGGTTTGGTGCATTCTAGTTCATATTTTTAATTTGAAGGAATAATTATTTTTCTTTGATGTGCCATTGTTTTAATTATCTGATAAGAACTGGTCATAGTGTAAGCTTTGGTCCAGCCGTTTCCCATTTTCTTTGTGCTGGCTTTACAGAGATATGAAACACCATCAAACATCTTATACAGGAAAGATATGAAATTTTGAAAAAGGAAGAGAATTCTATTGGGGGCTCTAACAATGGGATTGAGGTGCAGAATATGAATAGTTTTCTTGAAAAAGATCTTGAAGCAGGTCTGGATTCTTTTGACAACCTATTTTGTCGTCGTTGCCTTGTAAGTACACCATTCCTCTATTCCATTTAGGTTATTTTGTGTTGTTCATCTTCCCATGACTGTTTCTGATTCCCTTTCGAATTGGCAGGTCTTTGATTGCAGATTACATGGATGTTCACAGGATCTCATCTTTCCAGTATGTTAGTTTTATAATTCATTGTTGAATGTTTATATGGTTGTCTTGCCGGATTCTAATATTTTTCTTGTTAATTAATCTCAGGCTGAGAAACAACCTCCATGGTACCATCCAGGGGGGGAAAATGTACGATGTGGCCCCCAATGCTTTCGAACGGTATATGCTGGTGTTTGATTGATATGATTTATATGGCTTGGCTTATCTCCTTGAAGAATTGGAAAACAATATATTAAGTAGCTTCATGTTCGCTGTCAGGTTCTCAAGTCAGAAAAAAATGCTACAGCATGCTCCCCATTGAATGGTGATATCAAAGAAAAATCTCTCACTTCATCTGATGGTGCTGGGATTCAGACATCATCTAGGAAGAAATCCTCTGGGCCGTCTGCTGGAAGGAGAGGGAAGACCCACCGAAGTGAAAGTGCTTCATCAAATGCAAGAAATGTTTCAGAAAGCAGTGACTCGGAGGTTGCGCCCAGGCTTGACACCACTCCTCACAATTCATCACCCTCTAAGAGTAAACTTATGGGGAAAAGGGGAATTCGTAAGAGGAAGAGCAAGCGAGTTGCTGAACGCGTTCTAGTTTGCAAGCAAAAGAGACAGAAGAAAACAGCGACTTTTGATTCTGATTCTGTTGTGTGTGAAGGTGTTTTGCCAAGTGAGATGAAGCTTAGATCTAGCTCTCGTAGAGAAAATGAAGATGCTAATTCCTCTTCGCATAAAAATGTGAAATCTTCAACAAATGGAAGGGTCAGGAGGAAAGGAATACAAATACAGGACAGTTGCAATTTAGTGCAGGGTGGAGTTCCAAATGGTTCGTCACAGGATATAGGTACCAACCCACCTGCAACTGGCAGTAATGACACCTTGAGAAAAGAGGAGTTTGTGGATGAAAATGTATGTAAAATAGAATTAAGTGATGGTAAATCTTGGAAAGCTGTTGAAAAAAGCCTCTTTGATAAAGGTGTCCAAATTTTTGGCAGGAACAGGTCAGTGGATGAAATATATGTTGTGTTCTATCAACGTTTTACTTCCTCCTTTTTTTATTAAATTATTGGTTGATTAGGTTGGAGGTGAATCTCATCATTCATGATTCTCTTTTTTGGTTTTTGTTTTTAATCAATTTGGTTTTGTATGTTGGATTCCCATGCATATCTTTTTGTTGGCTACTGTAGTAGTCTATTGTTAAGTAAACCAATCATCCTTTTCCTGTGTATAATGTTTAGTTGGAAACAGTTGTGCAGCATTTTCATCCTACATACTTAGTCTCCAACATATACAGAAGATTTTCTTTCCTGGCAGTTATTTTGCATCTAATGGTGGATTTTAATTTGTCATGACAGCTGTCTAATAGCCAGAAACCTATTAAATGGTTTGAAGACTTGTTGGGAGGTTTTCCAGTATATGACTTGCTCCGAGAATAAGCTATTTTGCCAAGCAGGTGATGTTGCGAATTCTCTTCTTGAAGGCTATTCGAAACTTGATTTTAATGGAACCATGGTTAGTATTATATTTTTTATTAAGTAGGCATACGAAATTGACAATCTTTTATCTTAAAACTAATCTCTTCTTTTTTTCCCCATTTTTTTCTTTTGGGGGATTTGTTTAAATGGACAATAGGGTAACAATGAAGTGAGAAGAAGATCAAGATATTTACGTAGGAGAGGCAGAGTTCGTCGCTTGAAGTATACTTGGAAGTCTGCTGCTTACCATTCAATTAGGAAACGGATCACAGAGAGAAAAGATCAGCCATGTCGGCAGTATAATCCTTGTGGCTGCCAAACTGCTTGCGGAAAGCAGTGCCCTTGTCTTCTAAATGGAACATGCTGCGAAAAGTATTGTGGGTGAGCCCTTACTTTCCCTTATAGTTCACGCACACCAAACATCAAAGTTTTTTTATTTTCCCCAATTTAACAAAGGAAAATGGAAAATTTCATGTTGTGTGGGTTCTGCAGGGCTTTATTGCTCTCCAGTTCTTCGAATTTGTGGAATGTTATTTGTGTGTGTCGAGTAGGGGAGTGTGGAGGAATTGATGCATGACTTTGTCTTACACCATTAGAAGCAATTATGGGGCCTTCTATTTAGTTGTGTATGTGTTATGCATGCAATGATGATGGTTATGTTGCATGAACATTCCAAATTGAGATTGAAATTTTCATCTAGATGTCCCAAGAGCTGCAAGAATCGGTTCAGGGGCTGCCACTGTGCTAAAAGTCAATGTCGAAGTCGTCAGTGTCCATGTTTTGCAGCAGACAGAGAATGTGACCCAGATGTTTGTAGAAATTGTTGGATCAGGTGAGTTTAACTTTGGATGCTCAACTTCATTTTACCAATTAAGAAGCAGTCTGTGGAATTATGGGAGACTGATGTGTAAAGCTCTAATGTGTTAATGACTGTATCTACTAATGTTGGATTCTCACCTAATAGCTTAAGCCTTTGGGTTGGAGTGGTTTCTCTATCATGGTATCAAAGTCAAGGTCTTGTATTTGAAACCCTATGTGTGCACTTTGTTTCAGTTAATTTATAATTCAATTTTGCGGTCTCTTGGGATTTCATGACCTTAAATTGTGTCCAATTTCACATGAGAGAGCCTGTTAGGACTTTAATGCTAATGTTGGTCCTCACCTAATAGCTTAGCTTGGGTTGAGTGGATGCTCTAACAATTCACATTTGCATGATCTGCTGTTTTAAATATTGAGGAAGTTTTAGCAAGAATGATTCGCTAACTTTATGTTTCTGTTTTTTTATACTTGTCGTAATATCCCATATCAAAATAAGGTTTATCATTATTACTAAAGGTAATGATTCTATGATTGAATGCTTAACGAACTCGTGAATATTTCTTGGTCATGTGAAACTGTCTATTTCTATTTCTTTGGACATTAGGTTAATAATATTTATGTGTTGAGAGACTTTTAGCTTTCCAAATGGTAGCAATTCATGGTATATTTGACAATAGGAGTAAATAGATGTCATGGTATTCTGACAACTTAGTTTTAGAATTTTACCTTAAAAGGAATGAGTTCAATCTGTAAGCTTTCATACCCATCCCATCATTTGCAAGTTTAAATGTGTTGCATTGGAATTCATTTTAATTCTTCTCATACTGTATATACCATTTGAGCCCTCTACATTGGTTTTGCAGTTGTGGTGATGGTACTCTTGGTATTCCTGACCAAAAAGGTGACAACTATGAATGTAGGAATATGAAGCTTCTGCTCAAACAACAACAAAGGGTAATTGCATTTTGCTGTCTCCGTATCTTTTTTAATGGAATATACTTACCATTAACTTCTAATATTTTTGTGCTAGTCCTCCTGTTTCTAAACAAGTATCTAAACATTAATGCTACTAAACTGCTGAATTTTTGGATTTCTTCACTAGAAGCAATGTTGTTTGTTTTGTTTTCTACTTCATTAATTTCCCAACGGAGAATTACATGTTTATTTTCAGTGGTCATAAGTTTAATATTTAGCTCCGATATTCGTCTTGTATATATACCATTTGTTGGAGTAGTGCCTTCTGTGTTCTTTTGATGCAATTATTATTTATAAAAAATAACTACTGATTTCATATTCAAATGATAATTGATGCCAATTTTATAGATGGTGGTAAATTAAGAATCACCTGTATATTTTGTTTTCAGTGGTCATAAATTTAATATCTAGCTCTGATATTCCTCGTGTATATATCTCATTCATTGGAGTGGCGCCTTCTGTGTTCTTTTGATGAAGTTATTATTTATAAAAATAAGTGCTGATTTCATATTATAATGATAACTGATGCCAATTTTATAGACGGTGGTAAATTAAGAAGACATTACCTGTATATTAACATTAGACTTGTAATATCTTTCGGAACCTTGGTGTATGGGTTAATTTATAATCAACTGCTCTTTTGGTTGGTATATGGTATAAATTCAATTTATAATCTGCCAATCTTTTAGTTTTTGGCTG
This sequence comes from Ailanthus altissimus, assembly GCA_946807835.1. Taxonomy (NCBI): domain Eukaryota; kingdom Viridiplantae; phylum Streptophyta; class Magnoliopsida; order Sapindales; family Simaroubaceae; genus Ailanthus; species Ailanthus altissimus. The sequence goes on from OX327695.1 coordinate 21,584,407, forward strand.
TGAATCCAATAATGGTGAGGGGGTGAGATGATGTGCAGTTACAACATATTTGTCCTGCAAAATGAAAGGATAATTCCAGATATCTGGATTTCATCTTATAATTTTAAGCAGCAACATGTTCAGGTTAGATGCTGTGGTGAATTCCTGCAATGTTATTCTGTTTCATATGTCTTTGTTTGTGTATGATACCTTTCTTTTCTTTATACTTGTCTTTGGGTCTTTATTGGTTTTACCACTGATGTGCTCTTGAGAAACAGAAAAATAAAACAAACAAACAAACAAAACAAAACTTATTCTTGAAAACTAGCAGAGATTGGTGCTGAAGAACTACAAAACGTTTGCATTTACCTGAATCTAATTCTCATAAATGTACAGGTTTTACTAGGAAGGTCTGATGTTTCTGGGTGGGGAGCTTTCTTAAAGGTAAAATTCAGATTTAATATAAGCTTAGCAAACGTAACGAATCAGAATTAACATGCTAGGTTTCCCTCTTGCCACTGAATAAATTTTGATCTGCCTCCAGAATAGTGTTGGAAAACATGAATACCTTGGTGAATACACTGGAGAACTGATTTCTCATCGGGAAGCGGACAAGCGTGGGAAGATATATGATCGTGAAAATTCATCATTCCTCTTTAATCTGAATGATCAGGCATGATACATGCACTGCATTTGTATTTTGATTGACTTATTTGAATCTATACTTGACAAATGGTCAATGCAAATGGTCTATCATAATTCATAAATCCATCTACTTGCAGTATGTTCTCGATGCTTATCGGAAGGGTGATAAACTAAAGTTTGCCAATCATTCTCCAGATCCAAATTGCTATGCAAAGGTAACATTCTGATTACCTTGCCTTTAGACTTGTGCTATTCCCACTTATCCTATACCTGCATGAGAGAGTTTTATTCAAGTGAGCAATGTTGCCACTGGATGATTCTTCTCTCTCTCTCTAATATATATATATATATATTATGTAGCGGAGCGAGCATAATGTTTTCAGTTCTATACCATTTTTAAGGTCCTGTTCTTTGTTTGGCAGGTCATCATGGTTGCAGGAGATCATCGTGTGGGAATCTTTGCAAAGGAGCGAATTAGTGCTGGTGAGGAACTCTTCTATGATTATCGTTATGAGCCAGATAGAGCCCCCGCTTGGGCTAGGAAGCCTGAGGCATCTGGGTCAAAGAAGGAGGAAGGTGCTCCTTCAAGTGGTCGTGCTAAGAAGCTTGCTTAGTATGACCATTTATTTAAACTCAAAATTCAAAATTTTACCATTCTTTCTACAGGTAAAAGCGTCGTTCTCATTGATCTTAGAGAAAGGTGTTCACTATCATTTTGTTATTGGAGATGTCATAGTCATCTTCATTGATAACCTATTCGATTCTAACCTTTGATTCATGTTAATTCCAGTGCAGATTGTATCCACTAACTTTACAATAATATAGTTCATTGGACTAACATGTAAGAGGGAAATTGAAAGAGAAAGAAAAATGGAAAATCTTTTTAACAACCTTCTTTCAACTATTATGTGCTTCTATTTTATTAACTAATTAACTACATTGCCGGGATATTTGAATTACTTGCTTTGAGCCTAGGTTGAACTTTTTCTTTAATTTTGGTAGCGAACTGTTCATCTAACAACAAATGCTTAGTTTATTTTTGGGGGTTGTCATCCTTCATAGTCTTTCTACTCTGCTTCAACCTCCACTCCATTAACAAGTTTTGATCAGATTTGATTCTGGACTAATTGAATACGCAGTTATTTCGTATGGTAAAATCTTACCTTTTTCAGCTGCCTAAATTAGCTCTCTATGTATATATATTGAAATAATATTATATTTAATTTAAGTAGTTTTCTTAATTGACAATCTAAACGCTTGATTTTTTCTTTTAAAATTTTTGGATGACATACACGCTTGCAATTTTAAAGTGTTGTTTGTACATAACAAACACTTTCTAAAATCAAAGCTACTGCATAACAGCCTTAATGAAGTTGACTATTGCCACATTTGGTCGTAATGGGTAGGTAAGCAGTAATTGAACCAAAACGGCAGTGAGATACCATTTCCCAACTCCCAACGGTGCTTGCCCGTAGTGGAGGCAACCTACCCCACCACGTGCAACGCACTGAAATTAACTTCCATAGTGTGACCAAATCAAAAAGCCCAAAGACAAATACTATCCCTTTAATCATTAAAAAAAAAAGAAAAAAGAATTGAATCAATCGATCAATTATGACAAGGTAGCTTTCTTCACAATAAGACGGTCATTGCCATAAGTATACTGATACAACGTAGGGTGTTAGGCAAAACGACATCGTTATCAGTGTTCAAAGTAAAACTGAGACGTTTATATTATATATTTTTTTCCTTTAAAAAAAAAAAGAGACAAATAAAGGTGATAAATAAAGCCCGCGTTTAATACCCAAATTCCATGTCACCATCTCTACACAGTAAAACTTGGCTTTTATTTTGCCTTTAATTTATAGATACCTGTGGTTTGAGCCTCTCACTGTTTGTCTTTCTTTCTCTATTGATTTTTCTCGAGCTCGGCATAAGCTCGCAGTGACCATGTTGGCGTGTTTCATGGCCTATCATTGCTTGTGCAAAGCACATGCAGTTGGGTACGGGTATCTCTTACTGTTACTCTTGTTTTCATTCTTCATCTTCCACTCTGCCGCTTGTTCTAACGGGAATTGCCAGGTTCTTTTTCCATCATCTCTATGCTAAAGATTCTGATCTGTCTAAGATTATTCTTTTCTTATACGAGTTTGAACTGAATTTCAAGATTTGATAGGTTCTTGACTCATGTGCAACAGTAACAGACTGTGGTCCGGGTCTCTACTGTGGGAACTGCCCTGCTTTAGGCAAGAGTCAACCCATTTGCACCAGAGGCCAAGCTACCATCCCCACTTCTATTGTGTGATTCTTCACCTTCAAGGTTCTTCTGTTTTCTGTGTTTTATGTATGGGATTGAACTGTTTCCTGAAAAAAATTTTATGGGCAGATTGGTGGGTTACCATTTAACAAATATTCGTGGCTTGTAACACACAATTCATTTAGCATCGTTGATGAACCGCCTTTGGCTGGTGTTCAAAGACTGACGTTTTATAATCAAGAAGACACTGTCACTAATCAATTGAGGGTATGCGCGTTTTTGTTCTCCTTGAATAAGTTCTATTTGCATTAATCCTTTGTTTGGCATGTAAGAATCTTGTGCTAAACAAAAGAAAAGATAAGATAATTGAGCACTATATGTCAAGTCTATATATGTCTCTGTTTTTTATTTAATTTTTCTGCTTTGTGAAACAAAATATCAATTTGATACTATCATATACATTTAATGATGACCAAGTTGAAAATGTTAATTTCACGTTGCTTTTCTTTTTTCAGTAATAACATGTAATGTACATTGATATTTTCTTTCTTAGATTACATTCTTATTTATGCTATTGTTTGCTGGATATTGATTAGAATGGAGTGAGGGGATTGATGTTGGATATGTATGATTTTGGTGGCGATATCTGGCTCTGCCATTCATTTCAAGGGCAATGCTTCAACTTCACTGCATTTGTAATGTTCCTCCCTTTTTCTGTTCTATCAATTTAGCAAATCAAAATATGATTCTTTTTTTTTTCTATTTTTCTTGAGGTAGTAAGTTTTCTCAATTGAGTTGTAATGCATGCACTGGATTGTTCTCAGCAACCTGCCATAAACACTCTAAGCGAAGTGGAAGCATTTTTGAGTCAGAATCCTACTGAGATTGTGACTATTATAATAGAGGACTATGTGCATACACCAAAAGGGTTAACAAATTTGTTTACTAGGGCTGGTTTGGACAAATACTGGTTTCCCGTGTCCAAGATGCCCAAGAAAGGTGAAGATTGGCCCACTGTGACAGAAATGGTGCAGAAGAACTATAGGCTTCTTGTTTTCACTTCTATTGCTTCGAAGGAACCCGAAGAAGGAATAGCTTATCAATGGAGATACGTAGTTGAAAATGAATGTAAGTATCACATAAAGGTCATGTTTTTATTGCTTTGATTGCATTTATGTCTTCCTGTAATAGCCACGTAGTATATCTCATTCAGCTGGAGATCCTGGGGTGAAAGAAGGCTCTTGTCCAAACAGAAAAGAATCACTGCCGTTGTACTCAAAAAAGGCATCTCTTTTCCTTCAGAATTACTTCCCTACATATCCGGTTGAAGATCAAGCTTGCAAAGAGCATTCAACTCCACTTGCCGAAATGGTTGGTACTTGTTATAAAGTAGCAGGGAATGCGATGCCCAACTTTTTGGCAGTCAATTTCTACATGGTACTGAAATTATATGTTAAGGAATATTTGCTAATATATCCTATTCTAACTAAGCATCCTAATTAGTGGTAAAATATTGCAGAGGAGTGATGGTGGTGGTGTCTTTGATGTTTTGGATAGAATGAATGGCCAGTCATTGTGTGGGTGTAGTACTATCCATGCCTGCCAGGTTTGCCCAAACACTTATCTGAGAGTTTGCTACTTCAATTGCACCTTATAGTATATTTACTCTGTTTTTGTGTTTTGTTTTTATTTTTATTTTTTCTGCATTCTGGTCCTTAGTGGCCATTATTTTTATTTATAAATTAGTAGTTGAAGACTTCTTTCTATTTAAGTTCATATCTATCTAAATTGCAACACATTCTATGGTGATCTTGTCCAACCCAGGAAATTACTGATTTGAAGCATAATTTATTCAAAGAATAAATGGCTTATATGTTTGCATATCTCCCAACAATGTATGATCAAATTATTTGTGCATTATTTTTACATCATCTTGATCTGGGATTGAAATCTAGTGACAGCCTAGAGCACAGCAGTTAGTCAACTCTTTACCAGCCCCAGAACCATGCAATAATCTTCATCATCTATATAGACACATACATACATCTATATATATATATATATATATGTATGTATTTTTTTCTAGTTAAACATCAGTTGCTGAAAAAATTTTAAAATGTTAGAGTCTCTATATGTTGAATGGTTGTCAAAACTTAGGGCCTTCGTATGACAGCACATGGCATACTGTTAAACTAAAGCTAATTCAGTTACTCCTTCCTTTTGTTGACAACTATGTCCGCATGTTCTGGAAAATATGATGGGAATGCTCAGGATGACTGGGATTTCATTTACTGATTCTGATTCTGGTGACAATATAATGTTTGTACTCCGTAGACATATTTGTTTGTTAAGGAGACTATTATTATGAAATTTTTGCAGGCTGGAGCACCTTTTGGATCTTGCAAAAAGGTTGCTGTGCCCGGTAGAAATCCAACAACTAATACTGTTGGAAGCTTTTCTGGATCTGTTCAGTTCTCAAGATCTGCTTCAAAATTCCATTCACCAAATTGCTTGGCTGTCTGTTTGTTTTATCTTTCACTACTGGTGTTTGTAATGAAAGATACATGGGAGTGAAAGTTAGTGGCCTCCCTTAAACGGACATTATGATAAATCTGTCAGTTTTGGATCAGAATTTGTATAACAAATCCTGGCCTTTCAGCAATAGGGGTCAAACAAAGCTTGCTAGAGTTAGATTGTTATAGATTAGATGATTTTAAGCAAATGCGCAGGAATCTGATGTAGATAGTGGTCAAGAGAGACCCAGAGTGTACCAAAAGTTGATTCAGGTATGCAGCTTAGTTCATTCAGTCACTTGCATGTTGCCTTGCGTATGATGTCTTAGATATTGACATTTAATGATGTATGATGTCTTAGATATTGATATTCAATGATGTATGATGTCTTAGATATTGACATTCAATGATGTATTTTCTTCGCTGATAGAGCTAATGCATATTCAGTTTGCTAAGAAAAGGTCTATTAGTGAGTTCCAAAAACTTGTTCCTAACTACAGTTCAAAGTAATTCTATTATCTTCTTCATAGAATTCATGTTCGGCAAGTACTACCCATGGAACTGTGTAACTTAAACAGTCATCCATTTCTGGGTGACTTACGAAAGCTACCCAACTATACAAATATTCACCATTCAGTCATGGGATACATTGAAGTAGAAATATCATATTGAAAAAAAAATCAATAAATTAAAAGAAATATTATGGTGTTAGATTATGCATTCAGTCGGACAAGTACTTCGCTTATGTTTCATAGATCTGCAATAATCATGTTGAAAGATGGCATGTGGTTTTTGTAGTTGGTTTTGTGATTTGAAAGATTAGAAGATTCCAGTGTCTCGAAATAAGAGATTGACTGGAACAAGCCTGAGAATTAAGCTTATCCAATCAAGTTCAAGACTAGACATTTTTAGTCATTCATGTTTCAATAGCTAGCAGTTAACCAGAATCTCCCCGACAGCTATTACTAAACTATGGAAGTCATTATGCCCCAACCTACTCGGGCCAAGCAAAATTCAACCTACGCCTCCCGCCAACCTCCCGCCAACCTGTTGAAAACAAAGCACTCAAATTTAAGAACCCCAAAATAATTTGATCAGATAACTCTTGAATTACTAAAATTTTATAAACAGAACAAATGTCTGGAATTTGTTTTCTTTCTTTTATGATCTTCTGACCCAATGACACTGTTGAAACGTGTTTTTATTGCCACTAGAAGTCCCCAGCTTGTGGTTTTTGTATGTGAATACAAAGATATTGTTTATATATTTAAAGATCATTTGCGCAAAAGCACAGAAGACTACAATTAATGTGCCACTATACAAAGACAGTTGAATATTACGATGATGAAAATACAAAGAGAAATTAAAAATAAAAAATAAAAACCTGCACTAAAAGCAACGGAAATGCAACCATAAGATTAGCCTCTTACACAACGGGGACAATAGAAGCATTTGCAACATTTAAGAGGAGTCCTTCAGGCTTTATCTGAAGGGCAGGACTAACTGTAAGCAAGCTAATGAAGCAGCCTACAGGAACTCTGGTTCCCCATACGTTGATGGACTCAAGTTTACAGCATTTACGTACAAGATAGAGAAGCCCGTTCCCGGTCACATGACGGCAGCTCCAGAGTCCAATACTCTGGGTAAGAAGAATAGAAGATGTGTTCATTATCGATTATGCATGGTATTTTTGAAAAATGGAAAAATGATGGCAACTCTATTGCTTTGATTAAGGGAAAATTTTCTAAAATAACCCCCTTTTTATCCAAATTTTCTTTTGTAACCATTCACTAAATTTTTTATCTTTTGCAGGAAAAAAACAGAATATGAAAGTTTGAAAATCTAGCAAAAACCGCCAATTTTGAGCGCCGACCATGGTGGCCCAACACACGACGCGTGGCACTGAGTGTACGCGCAATGTCAAGCGCGCGCCACTCTTCTCTGCAGCATCGGCAACCCTATGGTTTCGCATTAATTTCATTTTCTTTCACTCATTTGGACACCATTTTGTACTATTTTAACACTATTTTACACAATATTTACTCATTTTTAACACATCTATTGCAAAAATATTTTATTTTCACTCGGTTTTAACCAATATACTCATTATCATTCAATTTGCCAAGAATTTACCGTCCACTTGAACTTGATCAGATCTTTAAAATAAAATGAGTGTGCTTTTTTGAGAGCTTTGGGTGAATTTTTTAGGAGAGTAGTTTGAATTTGAAAAAAAATGTTTGAGGCAAAAATGTCCTACTTTATGTCTTTTGATTATAAAAAATTAAAATTTTCATGTGGCTAAAAATGACATTTCTATTAAAATAGGAGCTATTTTCAAAAATTTCCCTTGCTTAAGAGCTGCCGAAATTGAAGCAATTTTTTCGTAGCTGATTTTGAGGCTGTTAACTACTACTAATAATATTATTCAAAGTACAACTTTCACAGAGGACTTACCTTTAATTGCGGACAGCCATTGGCAATGGCATACAAAGATTCATCAGTGATAAATGTACCACCTATATTTAGGTGTTGCAAGGAGCTAGCTCTTGATATCTGTTGAAGAAAGAAAAAGGTGGCTCAACATAAGTAAATCACCTAAGCTAGACTTCCAGGCAATTACTTACGAGTATTGAATGAGATTGTTTAAATAATGAAAGCAACAAAGACCTCTCTTTTTCAACAGACTTGGTATGAGATGTTTTAAATCCAGAATAATACAAAACGAATACATACGGACCAACCCATGAATGCATCAACAGTTTCAAGATTCAGGAACACCTCATAGCTACCACGGATTTAGTCCATGGAAACAATAAATTTATAATATTATAAGACAACCAAGGCACAAATGATAATTACTTGTATCCCTAATTATTAAAGTCCTTGTATAAATTTGAAATCCATATCAGATGATCAAGCTCTAGAATGGCCTATATCTAACCATTAAAATTCATGTTTTGCATTTCAAGGAACTATATGTTTCTATTTCTTTCAGTTATCACTTCAAGGACAAAGTTCATGTTTTGCACTTCAAGGACAAAGCTCCTAATTTAGAAAGTAATGCTTGTAAATCTTGTTGAAAAATACATTTCTGCTCTGAAAGAACTATCACATACCAGCTGAACAACACCTTTGTCAGTGATCCCTGTCAAACCCCACAGGGATATGGAGGTCAGGTTGCTGACACACTTTGCTAAAGATATTCTGTGTAGTCCATTATCAGTTATTTGGCAACCCCAACGGCTCCTTGAACTGAGAATACAATAAGACAAGTCAGAAGCAGAAATATCAATAACCAGATTTCTGCATTTTGATTTTGATACGGGTATACGACATAAATCATTGCTACACTTTCTTAAAGCACACTCAGCAGAAGTTATCTATGAATAGCTATGGCTGACAAAAACAAGATTTCATATCCAACCAATGCAATCACCACATGTCCTTTTTGTTTCTCAACCAGTTAAGTATCCTATTCACTCTGTAGGACTTATGTGCTTGACTTCTCATTTTAAGCACTGAAATTATAGCCCTGTTATTAGTACATAGTTTATATACTGGAAATTAACATTAATAACAGAGGACTTTAGAAAATGGATTGCTTCACTTCTAAGCATTGCTCAATTGACAAACAATTATGGTGGAACCGATTTAAAGAAGCAAAAATATATGCTCGACTAGTAGAAATTTCACATCAACACTAACAATAACTGCGAAACTGAACACATTAACTAACTGCCAATTATCTAGCATAAACTTACAAAAGCAGCCATTCTGCAATACTTCTAGCAATGCACCCTCCAAGAAGGTGAGAAGCACACAGCACATACATCTGCACAAGCAGATTAGTGTCAGCCCACTCATCCCTAGGTGGCGAATTATATGTTATTAAGGCATATATTTCAGAGGCTCCAACAACATGTCATAAATGTATCAACATCCAGATGGGCTAAAGCTGAAATAAGGATCTTCATGGAGAAAATCTAGTCTTCACAAAACAAATACTGTCAGCAAACTACAAACTAGAGGGTGAGAAATTGAACTGAAACTATATTATTCATGTAATTTAAAACCTAGCCAAGTGACAGACTTCCCATAAATTGCACGATCACAAAAATACTATGATCCCAGGTCTAAGAACAGTTTGTTTGATCTGCAGACCTCGGATATATTCTTAAAGGTTCATATTGAACTGCAACTAAAAAAAATGCAGATTTTTTAACTAAAATATCAAGCAAAATAGCTTTTCCATGTTTTAAGCACACCAAAAGTCATAGTTGATGTGTTTCAACAATAAATAAATAAATGGTTTCAGGTCATACTCAACATTTCTCCAATCATCTCCTGATTCTAGACATATATGAACTATGCCTTGAATTTTTTCAACTAGAAGCCAATAAAAGAAAATAATAAGAGGAAGTATATCATCAAAATAACAACACAAAATTAAGAGAGGAAGAAGATAAGAGTACATTTCGAGTTCTTTGAGGTTGTAGGCATATCCAACAAGACGAGCGGTAGAATTATCATCCATTTTCCATCCAGCAAAGCTCAAATTCTTTCTTCGTGCCAAAGACTGCATCACCCCCACTTTCCATTTCTTACATACACTGCTAACCCTTCACAAATAAGACAACCAAAATTCTAAAATCAACAAAACAGAACTTCATGGAACTGACAACAATTTAAACATGTTAAAAGGGGTACTTACTGGGCTAAATCAGTGAAAGAAGTTATCAAAACAAAGATATGAGCCAACAGGTCTATCGGCAACCTATCAATCTCCGCCTCTCCCTCCATAATCTATTGCAAAGAAATTCGTTTCAGGCTTTTCAGGTATCCGGGTACGTAGTAGAATCTTGAAAAGGTGTAAAGTTATGTTACTTTTTCTAAATTGCCGGTTCAAGTTATAAGAGAAAAAAAATTATGAGAAAGGATGTGGTCATCGTCTTGTCATCATTTCATTTCGAGAATCTCTCGATGTTAATTATTAAATTACTTGAATTTGCCTGGATTGTTTATGGTTTTTAATCCAGTGCTTTGCGTGAGTATGTGGTCTCTGACTTTTCTCCCTTGACTGTCATTACTTTTGCGTACCGTAACTTTTTTATTACGTAGCATACGACGTCGTGATGAAGAAGAAAAAGATTCCAAAAAATTGAAGGCCAGAAAAGTAAAAATGGATTCATTTATCCAAGTCTACTTACCTGTAGCATGACATGCTTTTCTTTTCTTTTCTTTTTAGTATTTTTTGAATAAAATGTTAAATATAATTTTATTGAAGTTACAGGTGTGATCGACGTTTAAATTGTGTTAGAATGTCAACTCAATATTTATTTCAAGACATGATAAAATCTTGGGGGTTGATTTCGTGTCTAATCTAAGCAGAGCACGTGATGCAACTAGGTGTTTACTATCATGGGCCAGGCCATAAAAATTTTCATTAGGCCCAAGTCTATAGCAGGCCGGGCCTATTGTAGTTCATTATTTAGAGGGGAACCATCCTATTATGCTGTCCGCTTGGCCCTTTATAGTCTGATGATCATTAGAGAGAAAAAAAAAAAATAGAGAAAGCTGGTCATAAATTTGAGGATTGGAGTGTAATTTGAGGGATAGGGGATAATAGTGGAGAGATGAATTGTTGCAAAATTGATGCGAGTGAATGCACTTCGTAATACTTGCATGTGAATGTGATAGACATCCATTCTAATTTATAATTACCGGAGTTAATATGCAGTTGAAGTAAGAATGATGTTTAAAATGTTATTATCAATAAAATTTGAGAGAAGGAGAGAGCGATATGTTAGAAGTGATAATTGGTAAAGTCAGTTTTTTATGATTGGCTTAAATTCTTGTGCATAATTGATAAGAATAAATGGTGGTAGAGTCGCAAGTAATTAGTTTAAGAAATAAAATAGTGGGATTACAATAATTAACCAAAAAGAAATATTATTTATAAGTTATAAGTGAACCCATTTATTTTAGTAGTGTAACTAAAAAGTTGATGTAAAAAAATTAAATGTTAAGTATAAATAATATTGTGTGTACATAACCAAAAAGTTGGTGTAAGAAAAATGAAATAATTGGTGTGTATGTATCACTTTAATAAAGTGTCTAGTGTTTACGTAAAATATTTAGTATCTACAATCAACAATTAAGTGCTTAGTGTCAACAACTATAATCAGCACTTGAATTATATAGATAATTTATGTGACAAAAAAAATGGCAGCAACTTGCAATGGTATATATATATGCCCCTCTCAAGATTTGTCAAATAATAAATATGTCCACTATTATTTAAAAAATTTAAAAATCTCATTTTTTTAAAATGAAATATTTTACTTAATATATTTGTCTTACAAATCAAACGAATGATATATGATATAAATATGATTATGTCATAGAATAATAATAATGTAGTATAAAAAAATATTTATTTTTATTTCAAATATTACAAAAAAGTATCTTGACATAAAATAAACAAGTGCAAAGGTCTTTTTATGAGTATTAGTTTAATTAGAAAAACTCTCTTAGGTGGATCAAGAGTTTTGGAATTCAAATCTCCTCACACGATTTGTTAAAAGTAAATAAATTAAATAGCTAAACACAAGTTTGATTTGTTTAATAAATGAATTGCATAAAATGAAATAATTAGACTTGTTTAATAAATAGGCTATATTGGATTCTTTTATATGAATATACATGATTTGATTTGTTTGTATGATAAACACGATTCAATTTATTTACATATTCTTATATACAATTATTATTTTAAAATGATAAAAATACATTATTTAAATTATCAAAAATATTATATATTAAATAAATTCTTACTCTAAATGTTCCCTAAATGAATGCGTGTTTTAAACAAATTGACCTAATTTAATTAAACGATTTGACAAATCAAAATATTCAAATATAAATTCGATATAAGTATTTAATGGGTGATATGAATTTGACCCATTTGAGAATTGTGTCATTTTTGTCAATTCAAATTCGGTTAATGAATTCATGTCTTAAACGAATTGACTCAATTCAATTATTCAATTAGTAATGTATCATAAACGAATTGGTGAATTAGAATACTAAAATTCAAAATTTACAATATTATTAAATGGGTGACACAAATTTAACATGTCTAATAATCTTTTAAATTCAAATTAAATAAAACTAAAAAAAGAGTAGTTGGACATTGCTCTCACAGTACCACCAGCGTCGGTTGTTGGCCAACCGATTGTTCAATAATGACCAACAACGAATTGACTCAAAATAGACTTCATCGAACTTAGAATTTTGTGATTTACCTGATGGTTAACTGACAATAAGGTTGATAAAACGAATATTTGAATCAAAATATGTGTCGAATACAAGTAAGATATAACTGGATTTTAGAAAATTCAAATTTGATTCACATAATAATTCAAATCAAGAATTCAAATTGACATTAGTTTTTAAATGAATTATTTGAATTCGATTCATTTTATTCAAATTAAGTATAAGATGAACTCTATGAAATGAACTCTATCAGATGAACTATATAAGAATAACAATATAAGAGGAGCTCTATCAGAGGAACATGATAAGAGAAATTAAAAGGGATTCTATGAGATGGACTATATGGAAGGAACATTATAAGATAAACTTTATAAGTGAAACATTATGAGAGGAACTTTATAAAATGAACAATATGAGAGGATCTTTATAAGAGGAATACTACGAGTGAAAATCTATAATATAAACTCTATAAAAGGATTTATATGAAAAAAAAAAACTCTATGAGAATATCGTTATAAGATGAACTCTATGAGAGGAACACAATGAGAGGAACTTTATAAAATAAACATTGTAAAAGGAACTTTATGATAGAAACACTATGAGAAGATTATAAGAGGAACTCTATAAAAAGAATACTATGAGAGGAACTTTGTGAGATGAACTATATGAGAAAAACTCTATAAGGGGAATACTATTTGAGAAACACTATAAAATGATCTCTATAAAAGGAGTACTATTCGAGAAACACTATAAGAGGAACACTATGAGAGAAACTTTATAAAAGATCTATATAAGATGAACTCTATAAAAGAAATTCTATGAGAGAAACTTTATGCAAGAACTTTATGATAGAAACATAAAAGAAGATTATGAGAGGAACTCTAAGGGAAAAACTCTTTGATAGAAACATTATGAGAAAAACTTTATGAGATGAACATTATAAGAGAAACTCTATGAGAAAAACCTTATGAGAAAACTCTTATAAGAGGAACACTATGAGAGCAATTTTATAAGAGAAAAAGAGAATATTATAAGAGAAATTTTATGAGAGGAACTCTATAAAAGAAGCACTATGAGATGAACTCTATAAATGGAACACTATGAAATGAATTTTATAAGAGGAATACTGTAAAAAAAACTCTATTAGAGAAACTCTATGAAAGAGACACTATAAAAGAAGCTCTATGAAAGGAACACTATAAGATGAAATTTAAAAGAAGAACATTATAAAAGAAATTTCATGAGTTGAAATCTATGAGAGGAACTCTATGAGAGGAACTCCATAAGAGGAATTCTTTGAGAAGAACTCTTTGAGAGGAACTCTATAAGAAAAAGAGAGAAAACTATAAGAGAAACTCTATGAAAGGAATTTTATGAGTGGAATTTTATAAGTGGAACTTTATAAAAGAAACACTATGAGATGAACTCTATAAAAGGAACATTATATGAGAAAGTCTATAATAGAAACACTATAAAAAAGACTTTATGAGTTAAAGTCTATGAGAGGAACTTTATGAGATGAACTCTATAAGAGGAAGAGAGAAGATTATGAGAAGAACTCTATAAGAGGAATATTATAAGAAGAATACTATAAATGAAACTCTATGCAAGGAACACTATAAGAGAAACTCTGTAAGAGAAATTTTATGTGTAGAGAAACTCTGTAAGAGAAACTTTATGTGTAAAGAAACTATATAAGTGAAAATCTACGAGAGAAATACTATAAGAGAAATTATATGAGAGAAATACTATGAGAGAAACTCCATGAAAGGAAAAGAGAAGACTATGAGAGAAACTTTATGATAGAAACTCTATAAGTAAAACTATATGAGTGAAACTATAAGAGTGAAACTTTATGAGAGTGAAACTATAAGAGTGAAACTTTATGAGAGAAATATTATGAGAAGAACTCTATAAGAGGAATGCTATATAAGGAACACTATAAAAGAAACTCTATGAATGAAACGTTATGAAAGGAACTCCATGAAAAGAAAAAGAGAAGACTATGAAAGAAACTTTATAATAGAAATTTTATGAGAAAAACTCTATGAGATGAACATTATAAGAGGACCTCAACGAGATGAGCTCTATGAGTGAAATTTTATAAGAAGGATAGTATGAGAGAAATACTTTGAGATGAACTCAATTATAAGAACACTATGAGAAGACTTTGAGTGGAACTCTGTGAGACGAACTCTATAAGAGAAACTCTAAAGAGAAAGAGAGAGGACTATGAAAGAAACTCTATGAGAAGACTTCTATAGAAGAAACTCTATGAGAGGACTTCTATAGAAGAAACTATGTGAGAGGAAGTAAGAAGATAAGAGACAGTAGAATACAATTGAAATAACTTTGCATTTCACTTTCTAGCCAACTACACTCTATAAAACTTACAACAAATCAACTCATTATATAAAGTTGCACTCCAAGTCACATGCATCACTCATAACTATTACTTACTATTGAAAGTTACATGTAAAAATAGAATCACAATATAACATGCAAATGTTACATGTATAAAGCCACTAAAAGCAAATTTCTGAAAACAAAGTTGTTAATTAAACCAAACTCAAGGGACTAAAGTGCCAAAAATGGTCAAACGTATTAACGAATTATTAATTACTTACGAAATTAGACTAAAGTGCCAAATAAAATCAAAAGAACTAAGGAGGGACTAAACGTATTAATAAATTACAAAATGAATATCATAAATTAAAATTTTTAATGTCGCAAATGTATTAAATAAATTTATAATGTCCAGATTTCTCAAATGTATTAAAGCATTATGAATTGAATATCGTAAATTAAAATTTTTAAATGTTACAATTGAATTAATTAAACGTGAAATACATAAATTTCTCAAACGTATAATGAATTATGAATGAGATGTCCTAAATTAAAATTATTAAATGCTGTAAATGTATTAATTAAGTGTGTAACACTCAAAAATTAGACATTTGTAGTATGAATTGAATATTGTAAATTAAAATTTATTTTCGATTGCAATTGTATAATGGTAGTACCTAATTCAATTTTGGCAGAGTAAAGGTAAGGGTTGAATGACAACGATAACTTAAAGAATACAAAATTTAAAATTTGCTTCAATTACTTGTGATCTATAATTATTAATTTATAGCTATAATTATTTTGTGGATGCATATTTATTTTTAAATAGTTGTCATGTTTAGATTATAATATATTTTTTTTCATGTCATGCGTGCATAATGGTATATATATATATATATAATTATAAGTAGAATCCTTTAATAATGTTTGAATCAATATATAAATATTTGATATGGACATTTGATATTTGCTTGTGGATTAAGATGTTTTAGATCTTGGAGGGCGTGTTGATAATTGATCTAATAGTTTTGTTTATTTTCTTTTTCTTTGTGATCATTGCAGCAAGTGCATGAGTAACGAGTAATCTTCGTTCGGTTGCTCATTTTCTTTAATCTAATAGCCCATTTTTTCACAATCATTAGATGTCATTGAATGGCTAAAATTTTGTCTCTAAAAAGGTAAGTATTGATGCTACTGCAACGAGTCTTTATAATTTATTATTTTCGTAACATATTATTAAATATAAACTTGAACTCCTGTATTGATCATCTAATGCGGCGGCACAGCGTAATCCCATCACCAACAGGGAGCTGGCAAATCTCGATCCTTGGATCGACAGCCAGGGCCTTGTTGAGTTCCATCACGAAATCCTTGTAATGTCTAATCTGTTTCTTCAATGGCGCATCAGGAGGTGCCACCACAGATCCATACCATAGGGTGTTGTCGTATCCAATCACTCCCCCAACCTTCACCAGCTCAATAAGCCTCTTGTGGTAGTTCAGGTAATTATCTTTGTCCGCGTCAACAAATATAAAATCAAATGTCCCATGATTTTTTTCCTGAAATATTCATGCATTTTCAAACTTTAAAAAGTTCATGAATTGATCAATCAATAAAGCTGCAATCTAGTAATATAAAATCATGATGAAATTGTGGCGAATTTTTGCGTGTTACATCTTGGGTCATTTGATCGAGAAGAGGAAGAGCAGGGCCTTCTCTGAAGTCAATCTTGTGAGCAACACCAGCTTTTTGGATAATGGGCAAACCCATATCATAATATTCCCTGGTGATGTCCATGGCCATTATCTGAAACATTCAACAAACCATCTGTTATTCATTTTTCCTGCAATCTCTGTATTTTTCTCTTCCTCAACTTTCTGACAAGTAGTTATTTCGGGTTCCAGACAATAATTCATGCATGCAGTTGGCTGAGTTGCATTTTAAATGCAATAGCAAGTGATGCTGCACAATCATGTTAATGAAAAATTGTAGAATAAGGTACCTTGCCATCATCAGGAAGAGCAAGGGCAGTGGCAAGGAGAGAGTAACCAGTGTAAACACCAATTTCCATAGTAACTTTGGCGTTGATAAGCTTGAGTAGCATGCTCAAGAATTTTACTTCGTCAGCTGAAGTGGCCATGATGTTCCTGCATTTTTTTTAAAAAAATTTTGAGGGAATATGAAAATCATAACCACCATAGAATTAAAGCAATAGGCGACGGGCTATGAAATCTGAGGAATTCATCGCAAAACAAATTTGAAAACAAACTTCAAAAACCACAAAGTCCATTCTCCAAAAATGAGCCAAATAGATACAGTAAAAACAAAGTTTTGCACTTTATTGATGAAAAAAAATGATGTAGGAGCGTACAAATATCTTCTTATATTTTTTTAAAATATTAATTTTTATGACTATAGCATTTTTGTAATTTTTATTACAAGTAATAAATATTTAAACCCTATATTATAGTAAAAATGACAATTTATTTACTATAATTTTAAGATTATTTATTTCTATTTATTTTTACAAAAAAATTTGTTAAATTTGATGAAAGTACTCTTTTTTTTTAATTTTTTCTTATTATAAATTAGTATTATTAATACCTTTCACTTTCATCCTATTTAAAAAAAAAAGATAATTCAATTAAACTTTAAAAAAAAATTGTCAAAAAAAGTGAAAATTAATAATTTTAAAAACAGGTGAGTAAACTTTCACTATAATATAGGTCAAATATTATTTTCCTTAATTATTATTACTATAATTAAAATTGAAATTTTCATATTTTTTACAACAATTTTATCTCAATAATGCAAAAAATATTATAGAACACATCCTAATTAAGTTTATACGTGGAAAGAGAATCTCACAATGGATGGTTGGCCGTCAACTCGCGGAGCTCCTTCAAGCATTCAGGCTCTCTTGGATACACACTAGTTTGAAGTATATACTGGACAAGATAATTAGGAACAAATTTATACAAAATGTGATTAGCAGAAAAGACATGCCAGCTAATTTCCATATTGCAAGAAGCTAATTTTGATGAAGTTCACAAACATTCTCATTGATGAAACACAGTAATATATAGTTTACCTGGTAAAGATCATCACTCTGTAAAAGAGACTTGTGCCCAATATCTTGATACTCAGCAGCCCAGTTTTCTTCCACTTCCTGACTCAAACTCATTACTGCTACTGCTACTGCTACTGTTAATCCCCTTATTCTACTTATTCTTCTGCTTCTCTATCTATTTATTTATATATACAACTTGCTTATAGGGCTGTTACAATTTCTGGCTCTACTCAAAAACCTACTCCCACCTCTGTTATCTTTGAGAGAAAAGTCAGTCACCCTTGGCTTTATGGACTCCACCTAATCTGATTTTGGTTGGATCTCAAAAAAAAGATCATCTTTGACTTTCAGACACACATTTGGGTTTTTTTTTGTGTGTCTTTTAGCACATGCAATTTGTAAATCACACTTTAATTTAAATTTTTATTGATTGGAACAACCCAACCACCAGCTTATAGATGTCTTATATGATAAAGCTTGTGTAGAAATTGCGATAGTTCGTGTAGAAAAGCTATTAATTATGATAGGATTTGAATTTCCTCCTACACACAAGCAACTTTGATGATCTTTTAATAGAGTTTCTTTTAATTTATTATATGATAGCTTGTGTAGAAAAGTCGTTGATTATGATAGGATATGAATTTTCTCTTCTACAGAGGCAACTTCGATGACTTTTCAATGTGAGTTTCTTTTTACTTTTCTGCTCTGAATTTACAACTTTGGCGTTCGAATTTGCATGCAATACCCTGGCCTACTGTATTTTAAGATCTTTCTAATAGATGAATTTCAAAATCTCTGTAGATTATCAAACATACCCACTAAAATTTTACTTTATTAAAAAACTACTCCTCTTCTTTTTTATCTAGGCACATTTGACCATCTTAAAATACTTTTATAAATTATCAAAATTACCCAATTATTTTCATTTTATTTATCTAATCACATTTGACCCTTTTTCTAACTCTTTTCTTTCATCTAAACACACCATTTCCCTTATCTGTTTATTTTAATTATTGTTTGGAGTTGCCCTTCAAAATAAAATTCTTGGTTCCATCCCTAATTTTGGACGCACAATTCGTAACAGTTTTATTGTTAGCTCGATAATTAAAATTCATCAATACCTTAAAGAGTTTATGAAATATTTAAACTAGTCAAAACTATTTCTCATTAACGTTGTTATATATTATGTTACATATTTCTTTATTTAATCAAAGCTCTAATAGAACTTCAATTACAATAAAGAAATTATCATTTACCTCACCTAAATTTAAACAATATTAAAATAACTAGTTCACGCTAAGTATTAATTTATACAAAGGGTTAGGGTGTAGCTATTTGAACCTGTAAAAGAATTCTTTAAATTTATTTTTCAATAAAATTTTATATTATTATGATAATCACTATTATAAAAAGAGATATCGTGATAGAAATTAGCGGCTATCACAAATTTATGATAAATATTATTATAAATTTTTTATTATTATTAATCGATGATAGATAATATCACAATATAATTTAATATTAATTGGTGATAATAATCTAATACCATTTTATAATAAAAAGTATCACAAAATTATTTGTGTTAGAACACTAGTAAAATATATTGGCGTAGTCAAGTGTTGTAGGGTAAAAGAGATGACATAGACAACTTGTTAAGGTTAAAAAGGTAGTGTTTTGGTTAATTGTGTTTATTTTTGGCGTTTTATAAAGCGACATCGTATTCGGACTTTATGCCTATAAAAATAACGCCGTATTGGGATTTTGTTTATTTTTAAAATAAGGTTTTTTTTTGGTTTTCCGCAGTTATTAATACATCATCATAAACAATGTCAGTTTCGTCTTTTTCAAACCAAGAAAATAGCATCATGTGGGTAATTTTCAATACCCGAAAATTGTGTCATTTTAGTTGAATATTATTTGAAGTTGAAAAAGTCAAAAACGGCATCGTGTGGTTTACATATTACGGAGTAAAATAACAATGTTTGTGTGGCATTATTATGATTAAGAAACAACGTCGTTTTTTGTGGTATTTTTTGAAATTGAAATGATGTTGTTTCATATACCCACAACGAGAAAAGAAAAAACTTGCTCTACACTTAGTAATTTTCAATACTTCAACTTTCACTACTTTTTTCACTTTCCTCTCTCATGACATTGTCAAACAAACAACAATAAAAATTTACAAATTATTTTCGTTTTATCTCAAAGAAGCATCTTTGTTATGCAGATTTGAAAGTGGGTTTAGACACAGATTACAGAAAATGATCTCAGATCATCGTTTCGGATAAAGTTTTTGAAACCTTAATTTTTAATGTTATTTTTGTCATAATATTAGATGTTGTTTTGAATAAAATATATATAATTTATTTTTTAAGGCATTCTTTTGTGTTGAATGTTGTTATTAATTTTTTTATATTTAATATATAAGGTAACATGTTGAAAAGTTGAAATTTTTTTGTTTTATCCTGGTCATCGTGTTGTCCGGAAGTTGTATGGCTTTTTGCCGTATTTTTTTTTTTTAAAAAAAGTTGAGGCATGCATATTGTTATTATTTTCTTGTTTGTAATTTCTCTTTAGTTTATTTAGGGCATGCATATGGTTTCTGATATTGTTCAAGTCCCTAGTGATGTTTGACTATGATAAAGTATTTTGAATTTTTTCTTTTTCTAATGGTTCTATTAAATTTTCTTATTTATATGGTCCTATTAGAAAATGAGTTAAATGAATCTGCCCTTGAAAAAGTATAACTTGATCAAGGTTTATTTTGAACCATTTGATTATGTTACCATGTTATATTGGAAACTTTATGAGCAATTATTATCACTGCATATTTTAAAAATTCTTTGATTATTCTTTACAAAATGGCATTTGTCCCGACGTATTTGATTCAGTCGCTTCATCTAAGACTAAGATTCCGTTCCTTTAGACGAGGATTCTGCAAAGGCAGAATTTGCACGTAATAGATTTCCTGTTTTGGCCAAAGGATAGTGACATGACTCATGGGGCCAGCCGCCCTGCTGAATTTCAAAATCCATTGTAAATTATCAAACATAGCAACTAAAATTTAACTTTATTAAACAAGGTCCTTACTTCTTTTATCTAAGCACATTTGACCATCTTTAAATACTTTTTATAAATTATCCCAATTATTTTCATTTTATTTATCTAAGAACATTTGACCCTTTTTCTAACTCTCTTCTTTTAGCTAAACACACTGTTAAGGAAGGAATCATTCTTTTGAGATTATATTAAAGTAAAAAAATTTAAGTTTAACCTAGAACTTTAACTTCTTATCGTAATGGAATAACCTGCTTATCAAGTAAAATAGTAAGAATCTAATACAGAATATAAAATAGCATAACACAATCTTACGTGATTCGGCCAATTACCTACGTCCACGGTAGATCCAAAGATTCTAATTTCTCTTATTAACTCTCTAGAGATTTTATAAGGAAAACCCAATGAAAAATCTTCAAAATGACCTAATATTTAGTAAACCCTTACTTTATCATGAGTAATGAATACCTAAATGACGGTTCCATCATAGCGCACACAAGCACTTAATATCTACCCAGTTCTTCCCTTATCTTAGAGTCTATCTTAATGCTTAATTCTCAACTAAAGGGTTTACAAGTGTTTATATATGGTTTATTTCGTGCCTAATAACCTTATTCCTTATTGAAGTAAGAGTCCACTTGTTTTGGAAGTCCAAACCTTTTCAAAACTTGAAATATGGATCAAAACGACTTCTGTCGCGTTTGGTGCCGCAACGCTCATCCTTGGGCGCTGGCCATGTTGCACCCATCGTTGCGACGCTGGGCTTCTGTGTTGGGCACTGCGGCGCTTAGCCCTGGTGCCCCCTCTAAGCATTTTCTTCGCTTCCTTCACTTCTTCAAGTCTCGTTTTACTTCCCTTTTCGTGTCCTACACGTCCTAAACTTCTCCATACGTGTCTCATACATTTTAGACTTCTTATAACTCTTTCCTTTGGCATTCATCTCAATTTTTGTTCAACTAAAATTATTGAATCATTAATTTTTTAACACACACCATTTCTCTTTATCTATTTATTTTAATTATTGTTTGAAGTTGCCCCTCAAAACAAAATTCTTGGTTCCATCCTTAACTTTGTACAAACAATTCATCACAATTTTGTTGTTAGCTCAATAATTATAATTCATCTATATTTTCAATGAGCTCGTGAAATATTTAAACTAATCAAAACTATTTCTGGTTGACATCGTTAAGTATTATATTACATATTTCTTTATTTAATCAAAGCTCTGGTAAAACTTCAGTTGCAATAAAAAAATTATCATTTACCTCCCCTAAATTTAAAAATATTAATATAACTAGTTCACATTAAATATTGATTTATATAAAGGGTGTAGCTATTTGGACCCGTAAAAAATATTCTTCAAAACTATATTTTAATAAAATTTTATATTACTATTGTTCCTCCATAAAAATTTCGCTCTTTTTGCTTTAGGCCCAAGGCTTAGGATTCAATTAAGGCAGGTCCAGGAGTAATGACCAATGGGCCTAAATCCGACAGAGCAACAGAATCGGTTCGGATGCGAGAAATTTGGTCGGCTAATGATGAAACTTATTCGACATATGCTGACCCTAATGCGACAACGACCGATCAGGTACTGACTATATTCTGTAACTTCGTTATGGGAGTTTCGCGTTAATATCAAACCAGTAAGGGAGAACCGTTCGAAATATGACCCAAGTTGACCAAAATAAGCCTCGCTTGAACCAAAAATGTCAGCGGAGACAAATTCAATGAATATGCTTAGCACATCAGAAGTGACATCTAACATAGGGTAAGATCGAGGACAAAAAATCTGTGGAAAGATATTTGGCATATGTCAGAGGGGGGCAGTATGAAAATACCTGGCGTGTGTTAGAAGTATAGCATGAAATATTCAGTGTAAGATAGAAATACTGCAGACAAAAGTCCAAAAATGTCCCTAAAAAGCCATCACTATAAAAGGAAAAAGAGGGAAACATGGCAGAGGATGATGAAAAAATCTCCATAGAACATAAAGAGATGAAGAAAGGAAAAAGAGTATCCCCCCCAGTCATTAGAAGAATTTTTTTATTCCTATTTTGTTATATTTTTTAAGAGAGAAAACTCATTTTTCTAACTTAAGCATCGAAGTGTCTTCGTCGAAACCCACCCCGACAAGACCATCTTTGAGCTTGTGTGTGTGTTGTCATTACAGGGCCCCTCTCCATAGTTCTCGGGAAACAAGAAACCCAAGCCTATACCTACTGATCCAGTCCAAACGAAGCCCAAAGTTCGATTCCCTCTCAACAAATTTAAGGCTCGTTGATCCGAGGAACCACTTCTTCATATCAACAATTTTTTGCGCCGTTTATGAAAATCGAGCAAAAAGTTTTGTCTGGAGAAGCAATGTTCCAGAATGGCTGAACGATCATCCGCCAGTAGGAATCATATTGCCGAAGAGCTAAACCCAAACCCAAACTAACCTCTCCCTCGAACAAAAAGCTCTTTGCACCCTGAAATAAGGACAGAGATGAGAACCCTGGGGGAGGAACTAAGGCAACTCATGACTGAGTTAATTATGGATAAACAACTGAGAGTAAGAAATCGTGAGAGAGAATTTTGAAAGGAGATTTAAAGACATACGGAGCAAAGAGAAGGACTGGAGACTTCGTATAATTTGACCGAGATATCCAGGCCAAGTCAGACGACCCTCAAAATGGGAGAAACAGAGCCGAGAGGGCCAGAACCATCGACGGAGAGAGAGCCGCCAACAGAGTCGAGACAGTGCCAACAGGGTGAACTGGGCCTTGAGAGCAAGGTCCATAGTTTGGAAGGAAACTTAGAGAGCCTCTTGGCCGAAAAAAGAGAGAATGACCAACCTCTTAAGAAGATGACGAAAAGGGAGTATGGGCAAAAGAGCTACCAGAAGTACTATAGATACTCCAAACGATTAGTAAAACAACCATCGACGAGATGCCTTTCTCCTTAGCCTTTGGAAGCGAATTAGTGATCCCTGTAAAAATTGGAACCCTGACCCACCGAGTACTAAACTTTTCCAAAACAATCAACAATGACCTGATGAAAGGGAGGCTAGACTCGATCGAACTGCTTAGAGAATGAGCCCATATTCAAGTAGCAGCCTATTAGCAAAAAATGACCAGATACTACCATAGGAAGGTCAAGGCCTAAAGTTTCAAAGAGGAAGACCTAGTGCTATGAAGGGTGGTGCTCAACATGAAGAACCCCGCAGACAGAGTCCTGGGTCTCACATGAGAAGGGCTATACAAGATCCTCAAGTGCATAAAATGGGCATACAAACTCGAAAGAATTGACGGGCGAGTCGTTAGGAAACCATGGAACGCCGAACCACTAAGAAAATACTATCTTTAAGCTTTTATTTGTAACCCTTCCTTGTATGAACATCGTGCTTAAATGAAAAGTCTCGTTTGTTTGCTTCTTGTTGCATGGGCATTTATGAGGAGCAAATTGACTAGAACATTGAATAAGTCGCCAAAGCAGGCGCCCTCGGATTATTTATCAAAAAGTTTTTCATCGAATCGCCTGAAATAGTATACCGCGCCCCATCTTAGGATGCTTACAATGCCATCATCGTAAAGACATCCTCATTTTTTGACAAGGCATCATCGTGTCTAAGGGAACACTTGTTCTGCAGCATCGCACCTGGACGGCTCGGTGGGGCGAGGGTTGTAGCTCTTCCAAAGCATTACCACGGGTTGCACCATGGTGCACATTGAAGATGGTTAAACCGTGAATTTTTTACGATATCATTGTGGCCTTTTCACAGCACCCATGACATGTTGTTCAACGTTATTACATCGAGATGATCCCCCTAGAGTATTAAAGGCATGGATGACTCGGGAGAGCAAGAGCTATGGCTCTTTCACAGTATTGCCACGAGTTACACCGTGGCACCCATCGAAGAGGGTTGGACTGTGACTTTTTTGTGATATCACTATAGCCTTTCCATAGCACCCATGATACGTTATTCAGCGTTATTACACCGAGACGATCCCCCGCGAGTATTGAAAGGTCCCATATCCGAAATAGTTTGGGCTACTCGCTTTGGACTGCACTAACAACCGATGCACACCAAGGGCGACCCAACTACTCAATTGAATAGGACATCACTACAAGACGCCCCAAGTAGCTTTTACTTCAAATTACTCCTAATTGCAGTTTAAGTAAAAGCACCCACTCAACCGTGTTGATTACGAAAAGCTGTTCGGCCCATGAGTTGAAAATGATGGACTGTTAGTCGGTCTTGACTTAAGCTGTTTAGAAGACTAATCAACCCATTTTATTATAAGCCTATTCTCATTCATGAAATATCAATTAGAAACGACAATTATCACTAACGGTTTGATTTTGAAAGTTTATATTTTATAGGCGGTTCAGTTATCTCAGCGAACTGCACTGTGAAAGAACCACCATCACGTGGCAACGACTTTTCAGGTCGCTATGATGACACCACAACAATCCCACTCGCTTTAACTTTGTCAAAATTTAGACCTGATCACGAAGCTTCTCAGAGCGAACAAAGTTGGTCGACTCAGATGAAAAAGATGACAACAGATAAAGTGGGGGAGTCAGGGAGCAATATAGACCGACCAGACCAGAATAAAGTTTTTAGTTCTAATAAATCAAAACTAGAAACTAGCGACCCTTGTTCCCCCCCTCTCCACCTGAAAATCTCTATCTTCCTGCCCTTAGGCCTAAGGGCCTAGGATTCAACTAAGGCAAGCCCAGGAACAATGGTCGATGGGTTTAGACTCGATAGAGCAACATAACAATTTGGATGGAGAGAATCTGGTCGGCTAATGATGAAACCTATTCGGCATATACTGACCCTAATGCGACAACTGCCAAATAGGTACTGACTACATTCTGCAACTTCGTTATGAGAGTTCCGCGTCAATTTCAAACCAGTAAGGGAGAGTCATTCGAAATATGATTTGAGCCGACCAAAATAAGCCTCGCTTGAACCAAAAATGCTGGCGGAGATAAACCCGAGGAATATGCTTAGCATATCAAAAGTGACATCTGACATGGGATAAGAGCGGGGACATAAAATCTATGAAAAGATATTCAGCGTATATCAAGGGGGTAGTATGAAGATACCTGGCGTGTGTCAGAAGTACAACAGAAAATATCCAGCGTAAGACAAAACTACTGCAAAGAAAAGTCCAAAAAAGTCCTTGAAAGACCGTCACTATAAAAGGAAAAAGAATGAGATATAGGAGAGGATGATGAAAAAATCTCCATAGAACATAAAGAGAAGAAGAAAGGATAAAAAAGTATCCCCCCAATCCCTAGAAGAATATTTTTATTCCTATTTTGTCATATTTTTTAAGAGAGAAAAATCACATTTTCTGACTTAAGTATCAGTGCGTCTTTGCCGGAACCCACCCCGGTAAGACCACTTTTGAGCTTGTGTGCATATTGTCATTGTAGGCCCATCTCCACAGTTCGCGAAAAATAGAAAACCCAAGCCTGTACCTATTGATTCAGTCCAGACAAGGCCCAAAGTTTGATTCCCCCTCAACAAAGTTAAGGCTCGTTGATCCGAGAAACCACTTCTTTAGGTCAACAATTATAATAATTTACTATTAAGAAAAATCTTACTTAGAAGGACGAATAATTCTTTAATTTAACTAAATAACCTTGTTCATCCACTTCTCTAATAGAAACATACTTCTGAAAAGAACTCTTGTCTTCATATATATGTCTAGTGGCTTTAGAGTCAATCACCTACTCTTTGTTGTAACTTGTCACTATGTTCACCTGTGAAACAACAACTGCAACAATAACATCCTCCCCCCTCAACCAAATTGGTCTTTGGAGTTTTATTGTTTCCTTTTTTATTTCTATGTTTACATTAATAAGCAAAATGACCATATTTTTCACAAGCATAATACTTATCCTTTTTCTTGAAGGAGACTTTAATTTTCATAAAGCGAGTGTTGCTTGCGGAATCCTGATGTTTTTTATTTTGATTATCACCTTCTACTAAATTGATTTTAGAAACTAATTTTTTGGGCTTCTCTATATTCTCCCTTTGGCGATTCTTTTCTTCAATTCTAATGTGCGCAATTAAATTTTTCAAAGTTAAATTCTTCCTTTTATGTTTGTTGCTTTCTTTATAATCCTTCTAGGATTCATGCAAATTTTCTATTAAGCAACTTACAATAAAAGGTTCAAGAAAAATAATGTTTTCATTTTTCAAATCATTGAATAAAAGATGATAATCATGTATTTGTGCAGTGACTTTTTTTTTTCTCAGACATTTTAAAATCTAAGAAATTTACTATAATATACTTTTATGCACCAACATCTTCTATAATATATTTTTTCTTAAATTGTTCTCATAACTTATATGCATCTTTATATATGGAGTAGATATCATACAATTCTGTATTAATATATGAAGAATTGTGTTATGGCATACCTTATTTGTCATACTCTATTTAAGGAACTCCTATTTGTAGTTTTCTGCAGTAGCCTTAGGAGAAGGCATGGTGAGAAAATCGGTAAGACCCATAACGTCTAGAGTATCATACACTCGAATTTGCCATCTCTTGAAATGTTTCCCATCAAATGGTGAGATCTTTGTAGCCTTTGAGAGAGACTTTGTTACAGCTATTAGCGATAAGATTTGCTTGTAGTATCCATGTATATATAATTAAGAAATAGTTTAAGATTGTTGAACAAATGGTTATGTATATGAGAAATACATAATGATACAAATAACCAAAGATTGAAGTCAAGGCGTGCAATGCATTGTCCTTAAACTATTTCTATCCCCACTTTGATTATAATCAAAGATACAAATAAATTTGTTAGTATGATAGTTTTAGGATTCAATAATTTATGAGAAAGTATTAAGTGCACACCAAATATTTTCTTTGGACTACAAGTGTTTAAACTCATAAAATGGTTGATAAGAGCTTGAATCAAAAATTGAGAATATAAGTTCATTACTTGTTTTAAATGTGTCTATAGTATTTATAAAGTTATATGTGTCTTTCTAGGGAGATACAATACCTCTTTAAAAAGCCACAATATATGAAAGGAGTAGGTGACTCTTTAAAGAGTCACCAAATCCAACTCTAGGCGCTGCAGTGCCCAATGGTCATTTTGAGCACTGCCTGACTAAGCGTTGCAGTGTCCACTCTAGAGACTGAAGAGCCGTGGCTCTCCTGATTTAGCGCTGCAGTGCTTAGCCCTGATGCTGGAGTGCTACATCGCCTAAGCCTTCTACAATTTAGGCACTTTCTATTCGTCCCTTTTTTTATCTTCTCGGTTATTTTTTTTTATTCTAACACTTAATTTTATACATATTTATTTAAAATACACTCTTAAATTTTAACAAAAATAAGAGGTAAGTATTGGTATTTCGAGTGCAAGTTCTTTTATTCCTATCCAATTTTTTGTTTTAAAAAAAAAAGAAAGATATACATCTTTCTTTACATTTCCACTCACCTTACATGCAGCCGTGCACAAAGTAATTTGAATAAATTCCTCTCCAAAATGAAACGAGGGCATCTCGATTCCGTAACATGCTTTTTTTTCAAGAGATCAAACCAGTTGAATTATTAAGGCTGGCAATATGAATCACGATTCCTTTGTTCGTACGCATCCGATTCGAATTTTACGAATATAAAGCAAGAAAATTTGATTCAAATAAAATATGAATCAAACTCAAGAATAATAATACTAATTAAATAAGTGTTGGAGCATCTTAATTCCCCAATTCACTTAAGGTTCGTTCCTACTTACATTAGCGAATTAGACGAATTCAAATAACCACAAAACCACTTAGTATTCGCAAAAAAATTTGAAAGTGTATTACATTTTTTTGAAAATATAATTTATTGTAGATTTGTACTTGAATAAATTTTAGATGGATTGGTTATTTGTTATTTAATTAATGATTTAGTTTTGAATTTAAGTTAATTTTTATATCTAACATAAAATAATTGATTTTGAATCGAAATCGAATTTAATTAAAATTGAAATTGGGTCAAATTAAGCAAATAAATTATTTATTCTAAAATGCGAATCAAATGATTCGAATATGAATATACATTTAAAAATTAATGTGAATTTAAATTTAAATTTTCAATTCGAATTATAATGTCAATTGAATTTGAATTCATCAAAATTTTATTATATTCTACTTAAATTCAATATAAATTCCATTCATATATTCATTTTGTCAGCCTTATGATTTACATATTTGTTTTACCAATCCTATAAATTATACTCTTGAAACATGGACCCAAAATAGTGTGTGTTAGGCTAGGCTATGACCTGGTCAGTTATAAAATTTTATACGGGCATCTACATATTAATTATTTATATATATATATATATATAAATTGCTATTAATTTATTGCTTGTTCCAAGTTTAAGTCATTCCATTATTTACAACATTATCATCACTTGTTTAAAAACTGTCATAGCACCCAAAATCAGAATTATACTATTCTCCTGTATGTTCTGCATATCTTTCTCATTCTCCTCTAAATTTTTAAAAGAAGAGATAAATCATTATAGAATCCTAACATTTGAATTTCTTTATTTTGTATCTAAGAAATACTAAAATAATTTTAATTCACTAGATAATTATTTTCATTTTCAATTCTCAAATAATATTAATTGGGTCATAAAAAAGGATATGTTAATTAGTATTTAAATTAATCTTCTAAATTGTATTTTTTTCTTAATTCAATTGATAGTAGTTTGTAAATTTCTTAAAAAATCATTATATTTATTAACGAGGTTTAAAGTTTATTTTTTGTATTAAAAAAAATCTCTCAAATCCCAAAATTTTTTTAAGGAATTTTTTTTTACTTGAGCAAACTTTCAAAAAAATAATTTAGTCCAGCTTATAAAAAGATTCTACCTACACCCTTGCTAATTAGGGATAAAATTATATGTATTGGAATGCATCTCAATTTTAGTTTTTAAGATTCATGTATCAATTATTTTTCAAAAAGAAAAGAAGATTCATATATTAATTAGAAAAATTATATTGTAAAAATATTAAGTTTATAAAATAGCAGAAATAACTAAATAGCAACAATCTACTTTAAATAATGAAAAATGTAATTTAGTGATTAACCTAATAAATAACTAAATAACCAAATGATATTAATAACAATTAAATGATAGTGATCATCTAGTTCATACAAATTAGATATCAAATATGATGATAATTTAAATAACGAAATAATGGACATTTAGAGGGAGAAAAAATATTAGTGTAATGGCTAATCATGTCCTTAATAAATTTAGAAACCTAAATTTATAGTTCGAACTTTTTAAATAGAATTTTTGGAAATAGAGCTTTTATAGTAAACATTTATCCAACACCGAAAAAAATAAATATTTATGTATATGTATAATATTCATATTTTATTTGTATGTAGATGATACTTAATTTATGTATTATTATTAGTATTGTTTGTATAGATTAAGGACATACTATTAGTATTGGATTTATTTGTAAGACTTTAGATTTATTTTAGGGATCAAATTATAATACTTTGAAAGTTTTGAGGGTTAATTTATAAATACTAAAAGTTAATCTCTTAGTATAAAAATACACATTTCAAACCCTAATTTACTCATTTTTGAGTTGAGCCACCCCTTTAGAGAGAGAAATAGAGGAGAGAGAAATAGAGGAGAGAGAAATAGAAGAAAAAGAAGAAGAAATTATAATTTGGAGTTTTAAGAGGTATATCATAACTATTTCTCAATTTATTTGTGTTAATTAAGTTAATTCCTTTAAGTTTTGATTTCTGAACAAATGAAAAATTGGGGATTTAATGTGAATTTTGTAAGATATATTGAGAATTGATGATGATTATGTAGATAGCTTGATAAATCATGATGAATTATAGAATTTTTACTTGATAGTCTTTTGATCTGGAAATTTTATAAATTGTTTTGCTTCGATTCTGATTTTGGATTTTAAGACTATAAAACTAGACATATATAGAATCATTTGAGACTTTGAATCAATTAAAAATTTTAGAAATTGAATTTATAGTGAATTTACCAAAATGACCCTAAAATTCTGGAAATTTTCTGTGTTAATAGTATGATATAGTAATAAATAATTTTTGATCTGCTGAATGATCTTCAAAAATTACGAATTTCTAGAATATGATAAATTTATATGCCTAATATAATATATTAAAAATTGAGAATTTAGATCAATGTGGTAAAATTGTTATGATTTTTTAAAGCTTGTATTAGCTTATTGCAGTATTTGATTTACAGGTTTTTAAAGTTATGGAATAAAATAGTTTAAAATTCTTTTGGCAGGAATTTTGAAGTGAAATATTTATCATGAATTGAAATATGTGTTAAGAGTAATTCTGTGGTAGTTTTATAATTTTTGAGTTAGTATATGATTTTATAAAATTAGGAGACTAAATACTGTTCAGTAAATATCTTGATCTCTCCAGAATAATAGTTTGGATTTGATGGTATTTATGAAATGGTTTGTATAGGAATTATGATATAATATTCATACATAAGGAGGATATATGAGTTAAGAAAGATATATTTTAATTTTAGAGCAATTGGACATCATTTGATGTATAAGAAAATTTTATTAAGTGTAAGTGATCAGAATAACAAGTTTTGAGAAACTAAGTAATTAGACCAATTCGATGTGATAAGTGAAATATATATAATTTTGTAAGCTATTTAAAGTATTTTGTATGAATATTGAAGCTTATGAAAGGATTAATCTCCATTGATAGGTTAAGAAGAATTAAGTTTTGTAGCTGAAAGTGTTAAGAGGTAAGTATACTAGACTTTTACTGAAATCACAATAAGCATAGTAATTGTCTATGTATGATTTTATAAATGTATTTAGAAATATGTTTATGTTATGCCAAAATATATTTGATATTAAATGTGAAATACATATGTTTATGAATATGAGCATTGACATTAAGTATGAACATACATGTGTTTATGAAAGTAAGCTTTCAAAATAAAATGTGTTTAACAAAGAAAGCTTTTGAAGTGAAAAATGTCCATGAGATACATTTTATGTTTTGAGTATGCTTGAACTCACTATTTACTTAGTAGGCACCTTATGTGATTTGTGGAGTCTTTATGTATGGCATTTCCTTTGGGATTGATATATGTTATATGTTTCTATTGATATATGATATATGTAGGAAGGATCCTATTGGTACCTAAAGAAAGATTGAGTCATCACATTCGTGTAGTGGCGTATTGGTGCATGTAAGAGGACTCACCGATGATCAGGATGAGGGTTTGGCTCTTACCTTCGGGTATGAACATTATATATGTGTAATTTAAACCTCACTTGTACTATTCCTCTCATACGGTATGTCACCTATAAGTGACATTTGACTCATTATGTGATATGAAATTCCTACTAAGTAATAGTTGAGTGATGGTATTCTTATTATATGTTTTGAAAGAATGTGTAAGCATTTACCTGACATGTAATTTGATAAGATTATGATTTTGATTTATCACAGCATATCATACACATGCATTATGTACTTATATGTATTTGTATTTTGATATATAAAAAATTAGTATGCTTACTGAATCTCGTACTCATTATAGTTTATGGTGATTTCAGGTAAATAAGGCACAAGTGTGCTTAGCAGATTTGGTAAGGCTTTTGTTGTCCCTTGGGTTCCCTAAGTTGCTAGGTTGTTAAGTGTTTCATTTGTGAACACATAGTTTAAGATATTTGATTTGTCCCTATTGAATAAATACTTATGTGTTATTTTATTAGGTGTGGTTGTATTTGGTTTATGTTTCACCAAGTATAGTCATGGGTTGATTTTGCATTAAACTTACTAGTAACTTGATAAGGATTATTATGTTGAATTCAAGTTTGAAATTTTATGCAATATTAATTATGAGTGCACATTATTGAATGAGTGTAAGTTATGTCATGTTTCAAATCTTTTGAGTCTGGGACGTGACAGCTTTTAAAGTAAAGCTTTAAAGCTATTAATCGTTTAGTTGTCAATTTAAAGAGCTCTTATAAAGTATTAAATCATTTGATTAAACATTATTAAAAGTACGTATCTGTTATTAAATTACCAAAACAGACAGTTAATAAAATTTATATTCAAATTCAAATAGTAAAATATTTTTTATATATAAATTTAAATTTATTATGTATTTTCTCAAATTTAATTTCTTAAAATACAATAATCAAGTAAAAATAATATATAATAATCAACGAATTAATATAAATTATTATATTTAGTACAAAAATTAAAATACAATAATAATTCTTTTTGTTTAAAAAATAAAATAATCAACAAAAAAATTGTTAGCTTCTTATAAAAATATTGTGGTTGTAGAGATGTGGAGAATTAGAGATATGATGATTTTGAAGAAAATATTAAAAATATGTTAGTAGAAAATGGTGTAATTTTTTTAAGGGTACATTATAAAAATTAAAAATATATATTATTAGTAGTATATATGTAATATTATATATATATATATTTAAAAAGCTTTATTTCCAAAAACTCAAAATTTGAACTTTTACAAATAAAAGCAAAATAATTTTTTTAATCTCCAAAAACTCTTCTCTAATTGTAATCAAACATTATAAAAAATTTTAAAAAGAGCTTTTGGCATTGAAAAGACTTTTTTAATTAATAGAGAAGCCTAACCAAATAGACACTTAGCTTCAATTTCAACTACGTAATTTTGTAACTTCATTATATGCATTTTTTGTTTTTGGGATTTATCATTTCTATATTCAATATAATAAAGGAATTATATTTATTTTGTTAACATAATGGAAGTTATTATAAAAATTAAAATAATTAAAGAATAATCAAGTGTAAAAAAGCAACTAATTCATAAGATAAAATACCAAATACAACGATAAATTTAAATAAAAAAATAATTATTATTTGACGAGAGATAAAATACTAGTCTAACTGTTATTTGATTGAAGATAAAATATTAGTGTAATGGAAATATATAATAAAGATCATATCATTAATAAATTTAGAAACCCCAATTGAACTTCAATTTCAACTAAGTATTATGCATTTTTTTTAGAATTTATTATTTTTATGTTTGACAATAATAAAGGAATTATATTTATTTTGTTAACATAATGAAAGTTATTATAAAAATTAAAATAATTAAAGAACAATCAAGTGTAAAAAATCATCTAATTCATAAGATAAAATATCAAATACAACGAAAAATTTGCATAACAAAATAATGGTTATTTGGTGGGAGATAAAATACTAGTCTAACGGTTTTTTGGTGGGAGATAAAATATTAGTATAACAGTCAACTAAAATATATAACAAAAATCATATCTTTAAGAATTTATCATGCATTTTTTCTTTGAGAATTTATTATTTCTATATTCAACAATAATAAAGGAATTATATTTATTTTGTTAACATAATAATAATAATTAAAAAAATTAAATAATTAAAGAACAATCAAGTATCAAAAATCATCTAATTTATAAGATAAGATACCAAACACAACGATAAATTTAAATAATAAAATAATAGTTATTTGGCGGGAGATAAAATGCTAGTCTAATGGTTACTTGGCGGGAGATAAAATATTAGTATAACGGTCAACTAAAATATATAACAAAGATCATATCTTTAATAAATTTAAAAATCTCAACTGAACTTCAATTTCAAGTAAGTATTATGCTTTTTTTAGAATTTATTATTTTTATGTTCAACAATAATAAAGGAATTATATTTATTTTGTTAACATAATGAAAGTTATTATAAAAATTAAAATAATTAAAGAACAATCAAGTGTCAAAAACATCTAATTCATAAAATAAGATACCAAATACAACGATGAATTTGAATAACAAAATAACGGTTATTTGGTGAGAGATAAAATACTAATCTAGTGGTTTTTGGCGGGAGAGAAATATTAGTATAACGATCAAATGAAATATAAAACAAAGATCATATCCTTAATAAATTTGGAATTCTCAACAGAACTTCAATTTCAACTAAGTATTATGCTTTTTTTAATTTATTATTTTATGTTTGATGATAATAATAATAATAAAGGAATTATATTTATTTTGTTTTCTTGAGTACATATTTATTTTGTTAACATAAAGAAAGCCATTATAATCATTAAATAATAATCCAATATAAAAAATTATATAATTCATAAGATAAGACACCAAATACAATGATAAATTTAAATAAGAAAATATTGGTCATTTGGCTGGAGATAAAATATTAATGTAACGATCAACTGAAATGTAAAACAAATATCATATAACATCATTATATGCATCTTTTTATTTTTTGAATTTTATCATTTCTATGTACAATCATATCATCTATCATAAAGTGATCTTAAGCAAATAATAATAAAAAATTTTAATAAAAACATTCCGAAAGAATGAAAAAAAAAAATACAACCTTTTTCAAGCATCCTCAACAAAGAAATTATATATAAATAAATCCTACAAATTGATTGAAAAGAATGAAATTTGAAGAAAAAGAAAAAGAAATCTATCAGTGGAAGTGATAAGATTGAAGAAAATCAAACTAAACTAATCATTTTAGGTTAAACATTAATGTACTTGAGTGTGGAAGTTTTTTATTAAGGAAAGTATGAACCAACCCAGATAGAAAAGGCCACGTAAAAGCACAGTCGCAAGAGTTTAAGAGTAAGAACACGTTGCTTATGAGAAGAGATGAAAAGTAGTTTCCGTAAGTCAGAGATGAGAAGTAGTTTCCCTAAACCGTCAGATTTAGAGAGAGACGGAGAGAGTGAGAGTCATGCAAAGTGAAATGACTCGAGTCTTGTGAAGTTAATTAGGGTTTATGCAATTGGTCAGCAAAAGCCAACCATGACACTTCACTTCCAAAGTTGTCCGTTCTTCAATTGCAATTATGATCCAAATCCATCATTGGAAATTTTGCATTTTACAGACTATCATCCTCTTAAATATCTATACAAGAGACTACCCCACATTCTATTATATAATGCCTTCTCTCCATTCTCATTTTGCATACAAATTATATTCACTGACATTTAGAGAGAAAGAAACTGGTCAGTGTTCGTGCTTGTGAGAGGTTGAGTTGAGTGCTGATGGTAGTGGTGGTGGTTTTGTTGCATAGACAACACTCGTTTTTTTCTCAATTCTCAAAGAGTGCTTTGACTCTCTTCAGTATAATATCTAATTGCTAATGCTTTGAGGTTAGATCTTTGTAACCAATCACACACATTAAGTTTGATACTATGATTTTTGTTGTTTATGTGAAGCTTCTTCTTCTTCTTCTTCTTCTGATTGAGAGATATTTGAAGCTCTTTGGTCTCAAAAAAATCCTTCATGCTAATTGTCAAGGCTAAATCTTTGTAACTAAAATTATATAATTTTTTAATTTTTTTTTTGTTTCAATTTGTTTTTATTATGATTTTCATCATCCAACATTCATATATATGAAGCCTTTAAAAATCCCCCGACTATCATATAGGACTTAAATTTTGTGACTAATTAATTGTGAAGGTTCTGTGATTTTGATCTATTTTCTTCTTTTACGATCCTGTGCTTATGTAAAACCCTTTGATGAAAAGAAGATCCTTGAGAAAAAAAATTCTTTAAAGCTAGATCTTTGTGGCTAAATGAAATTAGGAATTTTAGTATTTATTTTTTATTTTTCTTTTTTACATTTTAAGTATTCATTATCCAAAATCACATATGAAGCCTTAAAAAAAACAAAAAACCATCCATCATCTAGGGCCAAATTTTTGTGACTAATTGCGGAGGATCTTTGCTTTCGATTTATTTCCTCCCTTTGATAACTCCGGTACTTATGTAAAGTAAAGCCCTTTCGGTAAAAGGAAAATCCTTGGTAAAAATTGTTTAAAGTTAGATATCTGTGACTAAATGCAATTAAGAACTTATATATATATATATAATTGATCTAATATATTACGTAGTTTATTATATGATGAGTTCTTAAACACGTACTAATATTTTATAACACATTATAAATTATATAAAAATTATAAAAAATATAAATTTATTAAATAATAATATGTAACAATATTACTCATTATATAATAAATTATGTAATTTACTAAATTAATTCTATATTATATATATATAACTCATATATTTGTTTTCAATGCTGAATGATAGGAATATAAAGCATATCTATGAAGTATTCCCTGTGTATGCAAGCACTAGGCTTGATTTAGCAAAGATTATATTCTAATTTTATAGTATCGAGCACGAAATTTTTTTATTTATTTAGAATTGATAAAGAAAAAAGATGCACAATCAAGGGACATATACAATGAGTCTTGTCACATTCATCTAATTTAGTTTTCCATTTCATGCTATTACTTTGAACTTTTAGTTATTACTTAAATAACTTCATAAATGAAAAGAAAAAAATTAGTTTGGAAAGTCTTTCTTTTAATTCAATTATTGTATGTGGTAAAAAAGTTTTGGATTCATTTGGTCCATGATATTCTCCTTCTGTTTGTTGCAAGTTACTGAACTTCTAGCCATCTATATATGTTTGGTCATCCTGCAATTTCTAATGCAAAATCCAATAATTTGACATATTTTGATAGTAACAAGGGCTGCGAATTTTGGATTAGAAGGGGTATTGTTCATTAACTTTAAGATAAATGGGATGAAATTTGATACATATGCATATATAAATTATTAAGTACTCCCAAAAGGTATTAATTAGAGTCTACAAAAGAAAGTAAATAAACCTGGGCATGTGTACATCTTCAAAACACATAGAAGCAAATATTCTCTCTATGCTTAAATTTAATTCCATATATACGATTTCAGGTCTGCCAAGAGCCCCACTTCTGTTTGGATATTTTGGAATTCATCAACCGCTGAAAAGAATGCAAGGGCAAGTGAGCTCTTCCAATCCATCTGCAAACAACCTCTACCAGAATGAACTCGATATCATCAATCCTTGGTTGGGTCAACAGAATGCAAATTCTGATGAATCTGCATTTCGTAATGCACGTAACGTCGTGAACCAGACGAGGGAGTCTAGCTCAAGCCTGAACAACGAAAACCAGACAAGTTTTGTAGCATTACTAAATGAGGTTCGTGACGATCATTCTGGCAGGGGTCAAAGGTTTGAAGGAGTGCAGCCTGAGAATGGTCAAGTCGAAAACGGGCCATCAGTTGTGCAAGGAAATGGTTCTAGTGCTCTTCCTAACAACATTGACTTAAATGATGCCGTTAAGGAAATGGGAGCAGGTCCAAGCCTACATCCGTCCGAACCTGGTGCCAATTCTTCAAATCCAGTCTTGGTCTCTTCTGGAATTCCAGGATATGCATTGGAAGAAGAAGATGATGGCGGACAGGGTACTTCATCTAATGGTAAACGCATATCTTGCAAAAGAAGAGCGCCTGAAGATGCTTCCAGGGAACTGACTCCGGCTGGGAGTTCAACCTCTGATCAACAAGCTAGAAATTCTGAACAAGGAGATGTTGCTGCTCAAGGTAATGCAAGCAGCAACTTTAATATATTAAGTGGCTTGAATAAACACACAAATGTTAATCATTTGGGACAGTTGGGCGCTGGACTTGTAGTTGGTATGGGAACAGCTCCTGCCAGGCATGATACTCCAAATATGGGAGGAACTGTTCTTGGAGGTGGTCTTGGTGCAGCTACTGTCAATCATCGAACTTCAAGTGTTACCGCCAATGGACGTGAAGGTGCTCCGGTTGTGAACCAAACTTCAAATGTGGCAGGAAATGGGCTTGTAATTGGTACGGGAGCAGTTCCTGGTAGGGTGCATCAAGATTCGAGTCGAGCGGGACAAGAAGAGAACTTCCGGAGAAATATTCGCCTGAGAATAAATGTCAATCAACATGATTTACGTGCTAACTTGTTGACTCGGAATAGTGAGAATTTTCAAGTACAGTCTCCTAGTCAAACATCTATGTTCTTCCCATATGATCACTTCGTCAATCCAAGCAT
The DNA here is from genome assembly GCA_946807835.1 of Ailanthus altissimus. NCBI lineage: Eukaryota > Viridiplantae > Streptophyta > Magnoliopsida > Sapindales > Simaroubaceae > Ailanthus > Ailanthus altissimus. The sequence goes on from OX327695.1 coordinate 21,623,536, forward strand.
TCCATCCCCAGTTCTTGTAGCTCCAAGAATACCCACTTTTGTCCGAGTTCCGGATCCCTTTCAGACTCAACAGCTTCCCCCAGGTATTATCATGCCAAGAACCAGAGCATCATCTAGTTCTTCTGTAAATGTTGTAATCAGAAGAGCCAATCAGTATCAAGAAGGGAACCTGAGAAACAATCCAAGAAATGTAATGCTTCCTCCTGAGTATCAACCGGGAAATTTATCTCACATGGCAACATATTTGAATTCTGCTGCTGCTGCTGCTTCTCGGGGTGGCTCTAGTTCAAATTTTAGAATACCATCTGTTCCCACTAGGTATCATGTTCAAAATATAGGTCAACAATATTCGAACGGACTCGCAGAAATGGCAAGCCGCTCAGAGTCCCTGGGCCAAGGTAATTATATCCCAATACTCGGAGGTGTTTCAGCTGATGAGCAAGAAATGGAAAATCCAGACGGAGGTTCAGATGGAGGTGGCAACATTATAAGGCCTCACCCGAGACCTCGAAGGTCAATATTAATGCAAAGGGCTGAAAGACAAGCTGGTGAATATCCAGCTATCTTCCCTGCATTTAGGCGGTCTGCATCTCCTCCTCGAAGCAGAGGTAGACATTTGGTATCTGAGGTATGCCAATTTAACTACCATACACCTTCCACATATATTAGAAATTAATATTTTCCATGCACTGATGATAATCAAAATTAGTTGCGGAATGGAACATCTCCCATCATTTATCCATCGATGAAAATCACAATTAGTTCATAAATGGAGCATCGCATCATTACTTGTTAGAAAATTGGTGATTTAACAATTTTAGTTAGACAAGAATTGAGATGAATATCAAAGTGGAGAGTCACAAAATTTTAGAATATGTGAGACACGTATGAAAAAGTCTAGGACGTGTGGAACACGAAGGGGGAAGCAAAATGAGATTCGAAGACGCTAAGGAAGCAAAAAAAATGCAGGAGGAGCTACCAGACATGAGCGTCGCTGTGCCCAGGGCTGAGCGCCGCAGCGCCCATTACAGAAGCCCAGCGCCGTGACGCCCAAGGATGAGCGTCGCGGCGCCAGACGCATCAGAAGTCAGTTTTTCATCTAGATTTCAAGTTTTGAGAAATTTTGGACTTATAAAATAAGTGAACTTTTACTCCAACAAAGAATAAGATTAGTAGGCACGAAATACACCATATATAAATACTTGTAAATCCTTTATTTGAGATCAAGCATTAAGAGAAACTCTAAGAGAGGGAAAGAACTAGGTAGACACTAAGTGCTTGTATGCGCTAGGGTAGAACTGTCATTTGGGTGATCATTGTTCATGGTAAAGTAAGGGTTCACTAAACATTAAGTCCTTTTGAGGGTTCTTCTAATTGGATTTTTCTTGTAAAATTTCTAAGGAGTTATAACAAGAGAGGCTAGGATCATTGGATCCACTGTGGACGTAGGCAATTGGCCGAATCACGTAAGATTGTGTTGTGCTTTTTTATATTCTGCTTTGAATTCTTACTAATTTACTTGATTAACAAGTTATTCCACTGCGCAAGGAGGTTATGGTTCTTGGTTGAATTTTAGGTTCTTCGCTTTAATATAACCTCGAGAGGCAGAATAGCGTTTCCTCCTTCAACAAACTGGTATTAGAGCTAAAGGTTTGATAATACACACTTGAAGTATTTAAACCATGGCTGTAATCAAGTAAGAAATAGAGAAGTTCAGTGAGATGAATGACTTCAATCTTTGGAGGAAGAAGGTTAGGGCTCTACTAGTGAAGGAAGGGCTAGACTCAGCTTTAGAGGAAACCAGCTCCTCAACTAGCGATGAGACGACAACCTTAAAGTTCGAGCAGAAAGATTGGGACACAATTCAGAAAAAGGCTCACAGCACCTTATTCCTGGCGTTGAGCGACAAAGTATTAAGGGAAGTTGATGATGAAGAAACCGCTTTGGGGTTATGAAAAAAACTCGAGGCATTGTACATGAAGAAGTCTTTTGCAAATAGACTTCTTGTGAAAAAAAAAAAACTACATCAGCTAACAATGTACGAGAGAACTTCATTAAGAGCTCACATTGACGAGTTCAACAAGATCATCATAAGTCTTGAGCAACTGGGCATCAAAACTGAGAATGAAGACAAGGCCATTATTCTGTTAAGTTCATGGCCAAAGAGTTATGAGAGTTTTGTGGATACGCTGCTGTATGGTAAGGAGTCTTTAACGATGAATGACGTCAAGGCATCATTGAACTCAAAAGAATTGACAAAGAGATCTGAATTCGAGAGTGGAGCAGTATTACTTGCACAAAGAAGGAAGAGCAACCAATCAATGAGAAAATTCAAGAAGTGTTTCCTTTGTAATAAGGAATGGCACTTTGTGAAGGATTTTCCGAAATCAAAAGGCCAAGGAGGGTAGGCTACAATCGGTACTGAGGAATATACCGAAGCTGTAGATACATTGGTAGCCTCAAGGGAAAAGTACGCTAGCAAATGGTTACTAGATTCGGTGTGCAGCGTCTATATGTGTCCCAACAGATCGATGTTTATCAACTATAAAGCCAAGAGAGGTAAAGCTCTAATGGGGAATGACACGACTTGTGAGATCATGGGAGTTGGTGACATAAGGCTAAGGATGCAAGGTGGAGAAACTAGGGACTTACATGGTGTAAGGCATGTTCCTAAAGTGAGGAGGAACTTGATATTCCTAGGCAAGCTTGATGAGGAAGGGTATTTAGTTAGTGCGAAAAAAGAAAAACTAAGGGTAGAGAAAGAACCTATAAGGTTTGAGGGTGAGAAGCACAATAGAGGGCTCTATATGCTTACTGGGATGGCCATGAATGGCCTAACGCGGGGTGTTGGGGTAATGCAGACCACTAGGCGACATCCAAACCGTGCTCACCGAGGTGATGAGGGCCGAAAAGGAGTGTAACGCATCTATACCCTATGCAAGGTGCACGAATGCCTTTGGAGATCAAAGTCACTAGCTCGGAGAAAGTTAAGTCTTGGTGGATACTTAACTGAACTCAACTTTAGGTGATAGAGTATTGGTGTGGATCGGATCCCAAAACCTTCTTATTTGGATGATTTTAAATCAAGGAAGGGTTTGTTGAAAAATTGGTGATTCAACCATCTTGGTTGGACAAAATTTGAGATGAATACCAAAGTGAAGAGTCACAAGAAGTCTAGAATATGTGAGACACATATGGAGAAGTCTAGGACGTGTAGGACACGAAGGAGAAAGCGAAACGAGACTCGAAGACGCGAAGAAAGTGAAGAAAACACGAGAGGAGCTACTAGGCATAAGCGCTGCGGCCCCCATTACGAGCGTCGCGGCACCAAATGCGTCAGAAGTCAGTGTTTCATCCGGATTTCGAGTTTTGGACTTCCAAAACAAGTGAACTCTTACTCCAACAAGGAATAGGGTTAGTAGGCACAAGATACATCCTATATAAACACTTATAAACCCTTTATTTAAGATCAAACATTAAGAGAAACTCTAAGAGAGGGAAAGAACTGAGTAGACACTAAGTACTTGTGTGCGCTAAGGTGAAACCGTCGTTTGGGTGATCATTGTTCGTGGTAGAGTAAGAGTTCACTAAACATTAGGTTATTTTGAAGATTCTTCTAATTGAATTTTTCTTATAAAATCTCTAGAGAGTTATAATAAAATAGGTTAGGATTCTTAGATCCACCATGAACGTAGGTAATTGGTTGAATCACGTAAGATTGTGTTGTACTCTTTTATATTCTACTTTAAATTCTTACTATTTTAATTGATTAACAGATTATTTAATTGTGTAAGAAAGTTAAGATTTTAAATTAAATTTTAAAATTTTCACTTTAATATAATCTAAAAAAAAAACGTTTTCTCTCTCTCGATATTACTTTAAATCAAAAATTTAAAATTTTCATATTTTAATCATAAAAGATTCACAATGCCTCGGGCAGTGCCTTAAGGTTCGAGGTATGGTTTTTATTTAAATTTGGTAGTCCCTATTCATTATTTGTATAATCAAAATGATTTAATAGTTTTATTTTTTATCTTCACTAATCCATTTTCTTCTAGGTCTAATTTATTATAAATATGTGATATTGGTGTCATGACAGGATGTGATGGTGATTGGCCATTTGGTGTTGTTTGCTCCACCTGAGGAGGATGATATACACGAAGATATGCGTCTTGATATAGATGACATGACTTATGAGGTGACAAACAATACAAATTTTGTACTAAATGGAAGAGCAGAAAACATTGTTTGCATAATATTTTTATATTTTTTTGTTCTAGGAACTACTTGCCCTAGAAGAGGAAATTGGAAATGTTCGCACTGGATTAAGTGAGGAAGCCATTCTTGCAAATCTGAGGGCACGAAAGTATCGATCCTTCAAAGTTGGGTCCCCTGTCAATGATGAATCTTGCTGTATCTGTCAGGTTAAAAAAACCATTAAGTTATTATTAGCTTGCAGAAACCTCCTAGTCCAAGTCCTAGGAGAAATGACTAGGATTATTTATTATGCGTCTGTATGCCCGAGTGTTTGTATTTGTTAATCAAAATAACTTTCAATTCCAGGAGGAGTGTACTGATGGAGAAGATCTTGGAGAGCTGGACTGTGGACATGACTTTCACGTCAACTGCATAAAACAGTGGCTCATGCAGAAGAATCAATGCCCCATCTGCAAAAAGACAGCCTTAACAGGTAAACACAGAGACCACTAAAGTCCGAAGCTCCTTTCAGGTTCAGAGATCTTCTGCCGAGCTTATGATACTCCTCTCCTACTTATGCAATGGAGTTGTAATATCTTTAGTAATCAAATGTCTTCTTTTTCCTTTTCTTTCACTGGACTGTTAATTTGTCTTTCCTGCAGAAGCAAGCCCGTGAGATTCCCTGGAGGCTCATGATCTTTACTTCTTCATCGACAGATGACTCGATCAGCCATGGAAAATTGTTGAACTTTTTTCATTTCATTTAATCCCATAAAGCTGTACCCAGACTTGATCAGCAGCCATGGAAAGTTGTTGAACTTCCTTTTATTACATTTAATCCCCATAAAGGTCCTCCTTTTATTACATTTAATCCCCATAAAGGTCCTTTCTTGTAAAGGCTGTACCTTGTTATAAGATCTATGTTTTCTTATAAACCTGGTTATAAGACTGGTTTCTATAGTGTTTGCTTTCTTTAATACTTTCTTGAAAAGGTTTTTTGTGCATTGGCTAACGAAGTTTGCAGGCTGGATTTAAATAAGGGGCCTTATTTTGTGTAATCTCACCCATCTTTGAATGAAATAATTAAAAATAAACAATAATTATTGTTATAATTTAATAATTATTTATATTAATTTAAGAAATACTTACACCATACTCTTGCTTGAATTGAAATGTATTTTTAAATAATAGAAATAAAAAATATACTGTAAAATATAACTTAAAAGCTATTGATGTTTTTTAGAGGATTATTATTCTACCTAAAAGATATTTGGTATTTCTTCATAAATGAAAAGGCAATGATAAGATCAAAAGGTGTGATGGAAAAAAATATATAAATGTTACAAATCTTAAATAATAGATTAGAGTTTATTTATAATATTTTAAACTTAAAAAAATATTATATTTTAAACTTTTAATAAAGTGTATTAATAAATATAGGTGTTATTACATAAAATATGGGCGTATTTCACCTCATATTTTGTGTAACTTGGCTCTGGTTCGAGGGGAGAATATAAACCCACAAGCCAATAGCAAAAACGCCCAATAAGATACAATCCACCGCACATAGCGAGCTGTGTGTGTCGTATCAATCTAAGCAACTAAAGACTAAATTAATTATCATTGGTATTTTGTTCTTTTTAATATTAAATTAAATCCCAACAGATTATAGAACTTATAAGCAAGTAGATTTTATCTCAGAAGTCCAATGTGTGTCAACAATTTGAAAACAAAATTTTATTAATGACCTCTCAAAAAAGTAGTAATTGATGCAAATGTGGCAAGACAAATCCAATTCACCAACTACAACTAAATCCTTATATTAAGATATGAGCACATGGGCTGAAAAGGGAAATTATATATGAACCCTGTTATTTTGAGTATTATTTACTAATTTTTTTAATATTTTATATTATTTAAAAATTCTCACGGTGTTACAAAAATTCTATTGAATTTTAATTTTTATTATTGTTTTAATAATTTGCCTTTATATTGATGGGTTCTTTTGTATAAATTGAATTCTTTTTAAGAACTTTATTTATTTAAGGTGGTCGATTTTTGATCTCTCCCTTCTTAATTTGAATAGAAACTTTCTTTTCTCGAATGAGGCTTTTTTGAATAGAATAGTCATTGTTCAATTGTTGTTCTTTTTTGTGATGTAAGTGGTTGATCTAATCGAGTAGGGTAACCTATAGACTAGTGCTCTAACCAACCCAAAGAGATCGTAGTTCTTTATTGTGAAACTGACCATAGGATAGTCGATACACCAATGTTCTAAACATCTCAGAGAGTGTGGACTCAGTCTTCTCTCTTTTATAAGACCAATTGAATAGGGTAGCCCGTAGAATGATATTTTAATTAGCTCGGAGAAGGTACTCGAGGCATTGCCTCCTTTATCAGACCAACCGAATAAAGTAACCTGTGACACTTGTTATTTTTTGGGGGGTTATTTTTATTCTAAAGAGGCATTGCCTCCATATATCTCTGTTATAATTGTCATATTCTATAGTGCATTCAGGAGAGCTAATGAAGCTAAATAAAAGTGAACATAGGTTCACGAGCTGAACTACTATAAATTTGATGTTCATGCTACTTTTTTCTTTATGTTTTTATTAATCTCTATCTTGTTCTCAATAACCAACAAATTTAACTATTAATCTTTAAATGACCAAATTTTGGGGTCAATAATTTGACGCCGTCTATGGAAAGAAAATAAAAAATTCACGGAGACTAACCATTAAGAATAACAAATCAAAGGCTAGTAAACATACACGTCAAATAAAAAAAATGCAAAAGCTAAATATAAAAGAGAAAAACGCCAACCACCACACTTAGCCACTGACCACCACGGCAAACTACCCGCTACCTCTACCAAGTGCTCCCAACCTACAACGGTACTTTTTGATCTCTCTCTCTCTCTCCCATCTCATCACTTCATCCTCCACTATAGTTCTACCAAGATGACCGACCAAAGCTCATCGTCTCACCATGTTATCTGGACAAACTTGTTGTCTTTCTCTCATCGATTCAACTCAACGAAAGTCACTACCATTCTTTGTGGACAACGACAACATGAGTAACAAAGTTCACGGTGACAATAGATGTAACCACAAACCTTCAAACGATGAAAAAACAAAAGACAAAGCCAGTGTCACCAGCGATCGGCAGAAACAGAATATGTGGCACAAAGAACAAATAAAATAGACTATGGTAACATCTATTTTTTTTGTATCTAGCCCCTTTTTAGTTTAAATATATTTGAAACGGGCCCAAATACTTTTAGTGTTTGGCAAAACATCCCCTGACAACTACTTTATCATTTATCCCCTTCAAGCTTCTAAAATTACAAATTTGGCCAAAATACTTTTAGAATATTACAAAAAAACCCTCAACAAAATAGGTCTTCTATAAATTCGAGGACATCCGCACCTAGATTCAAGAACCTCCTTAACCAAATTAAAGGACATCTTCACTAAAAATTGAGGACCTCCTCATCAAGATTCAAATGTCTCCCCATCAAAATTTGAGGACCTCTCCATTAAGGTTGAGGACCTCCTTCCAGAAGTCGTTGCCTAAGTCCTTCCATAAGGCGACCGCCTAAGTCCTCCACGAAGCCATTGCCCAAAGTTCTCTACGAAGACATCGCATCTACAAGGCCGCCCCTAAGTCTTTCCACTAGGCAGCAACCTAAGTCCTCTTACAAGGCTGATGCCTAAATCACCCCGAGGATGCTGTCTAAAGTCTTTTCAGAGGTCGCTGCCTAAGTCCTCTACGCGGCCACTACCTAATCCTCCTATGAGACTACCGTATAAGTCCTCATAAAGGTCGCTGCCTAAAGTCCTCTATGAGGCCACTACCTAAGCCCTCCACAAGATCACTTAAGTCCACCCTGAGGCCAACCACATAAGTCCTCGCCAATGACGAACACATGAGACAAGGACAACTACATCAGTCCTTTTCTTTGAGGACGAACACATAAGTTCTCTCTAAGGACAACAACCTAAGTCTTCCCAGAGGCAACCTAAACCCTTACCAAAGTTGTGTAAGCCCTCACTAAGGTCGAAAAGCGGTATCACTAAAATATGAAAGTAAGAAAACTAATAAGCGCATTTAATACATTATTTAGTATCCCTCTTAATCCAATATTTGATCATTTTAAATATTAAAAATGTGACCACTTATGCATACACTGTTATTTTGTAGGTTCTAACTAATAGGAGTATAATGAAAGTCAAATTTAATGAAAAATGGGCAAAGAAGTCTTTTCACGAAGCGTTCAAGTCGCACCCCCAAAAGTCCAAGCCATAGCCCCTAAAAAAAAAAATAAGAGTATCTCTAGGCATTCGGCCAAGTAATGAAATATGTGGCATTGTGGCGCTAATTTTCCAGTACCGCAACACTATTACCTGCACATGAGATTTATTTTTTTTGCCCTTTTTTACCTTTAATTTTCAAGGTGTTTTTGGGAGGACCTATAAATAGAAGATTAAATGCCTCATTTAGGGAGGAGGAAAGCACAAAATAGGGAGAGAAACAAAGAATTTTAACTAGAGAAACACATTTAAGCTTGGATTTTGACAATAGCATTAAAGATTGAAGGCTTCCCAAGATTTCTTCAACTAATTCCTTCTTTCTCTCTACTTCATTTATATTTATTTCAAGTTTATAATTTTAATTTGTGTTATTTTGAACATGATTACTTTTATGAACATTTGGATTGATGTAATTTAATATTTCACTATGGCTAGCAAGATTATTTGTTCTAAGGCTTGATGGAACTCTATTGAAAATTGTGTTTTGATGTTGTTATGTGATTAATGATTATTTTGTCTTTATTTATTTATGCTTTTTTATGTGTCTAATGCTTCTAATTTGATTAAAAAATTAATTAGGTGTTTTAAACACTTAGATTATGTACTTAAGAGAGTTTAATCCATGTATTGGGTTTAAAAAGTATAATTTTGAGTTTATTGAGTTGGAAGGCTAATAGACTTAGAGTAATCATCAAAGAATAGCTTAATATGTATATGTTTAATGAGTTAGGTAAGGATATCAACTTAGTTGTACATCATAAGGTCTTGTTTAACACTCGATAGAGGTAATGAGATTAGTCTTAAGCCCTAATTTAATGAATACATAAGATTAGTTGTTAATCAATAATGATAAGGAATATAGGATTCGGTATCGTGAAATCACGTCCCTAAAACCCATCACCATAGATTCTCACCTCTTTAATTTACTAAATTGTTAGTTTTAAGCATTCTTAATTTCGTAATTTAACTTAGCCTTTAGTTTAGCTTAGATAACGTTAGGTTGTCAACATCATAGTACTTAGCATTAATTTAGGATACCAATCCTCATAGGATGATACTCACTCATCATTATATTACTTTATTACGGCCCGTGCACTTGCAATTTTATTCGCCTGTGTATAATTTTACGAACAAGTTAGTGGTGTCATTGCCGAGGATTGTGAATTTTGAATTAGGGCTAATATTATAGATAAGCAACTTAATTTTACTTTAGGTATTTTATTTTCATTTTCATTTGTTTTTTTTAAGTTGTGGTTTTATTTTGGTTGTTTGAAGGTTTATGAAAAGAGCCCGTAGCTTAGAAATTTTTTCCTTTGATCCAAAAGTTAAACGCATTTTTCAGAGGCTTAGAAGAGAAATGGGAGATCAAGCTCAAGTTATGACCGACTGAGTCAACAACAGTCAACAACTACGGGCATTGCGGGACTATTTTAGGCCCATGGTTAATGATAACTATTTGGGGAGTCGACTTCAAGTAGTTCAAGCTAATAACTTTGAATTGAAGCTGTCTTTATTAACATGGTTCAACAAAACCAATATGAGGGATTGCCAAGCGAAGATCCGAATGTTCACCTTGCTATGTTCTTAGAGGTGTGTGATAGTATTAAGATGAATAGAGTCACGGAGGATACTATTTGCCTACGCTTGTTCCTATTCTCTCTTAGGGACAATGTAAGTAAATGGCTTCAATCTTTACAATCGAAAAGTATTACAGCATAGGAAGAGCTTGCCCAAAGATTCCTCACAAAATTTTAACCACCATCTAAGACTTCACAACTTTATAAAAAGATTGCTCAATTTAGGCAATTGAATTTTGAGCCATTCTATGAAGCTTGGGAGCGGTTCAAGGACCTTATTCAGGGGTGCCCCCAACATAGATACCAAGGTTGGTTCCAAATATAAATCTTCTACAATTAACTAAATGGGCAAACAAGAACTATTGTATACTGCGAAAGAAGCCCAAGCTTTGTTGGAGGAAATGGCATACAATAATTACCAATGAACTGGTGAAATGTCCATTATGAGGAAGGCCGCTGAAGTGTATGAAGTTGATCTAATTGTTACACTTTTGCTCAAGTTTTGGTTTTGGCGAATCAAACTTCTACACTAAATGCTAAAGATGCTTCAATAAGTAAAGATTCAATGATAGTAGTAAATGTGTCTTACACCGGTAAAGGGAATAATCCAGAATAAGTCCAATATGCAACAACCAAAACTTTAACTACTAAAGTAATAATATATCTAAGCTTTTCTAAATCCAAAATAATTATGGGATTCATCAGCCAGCCAGAATAATTCTCGGCATTCTTCAGTTGGTGTGCATTAAGTATGTAAACCAACGAATTGTTTCGAAGCCATCTTATCTTCAGAAGACAAAAGGAGATTTTAGCAAAACATTTCAAAACCATTAAAATAACATTTAGATCATAGATATAACTAGTATATATTTTCAATCTAAATAGGCCCTCCCATTGTTTTATATATTCCCTTTAATCTCTTAAACGAAAAAAACGAAAGTTCAAATACTTTTAAAATTTATAGTGAGAAGTAGATCTAATCGATATTTTACTTTAACCTCACGCTTTAGCAATATTTTCTTTTGTAAAACTCAAAAGGTAGACAACTCTTGTCAATTGCATCTTTGATCCTATATACACTTTATTCTCATGCTTTAGTAATATTGGGTAAGTGTGTTTCATATTAAGTTGTCAATAATCAAATATAAGTTAATGATGCTGCCTTCATGCTTATGCAATATTGAGAAAGACCAATGTGACCTATTTAACACTATATTGACAAGACAGACCATATATAATATTTTCTCAAAATGAAATATATTTTCAATTTAATTAAAAGAGATTTTATAACTTATCCGTATCTCATAAGGATTTGATTCATAATCAAATATTTATTTTATGTAAACACAACTAACCCCCACTAATAGAGCTTCCATTATGGTTAACAGCACAAATGAATGACTACAATTTGTATGGCAATGATATAACAGTTATATGACATAATATAAACAACGTTATAAATTAGAACACCTCAATGTTCAATTGCTTGAATTCCTCAAAGTTACAAACCTAACGCCTTTACGTTAAGCACAAAATGCCCTAACATCCCTATAAACAAAGACCTGGTTCTATATTTTTAACACTTGAAAATGCAATACCCATTGTTCTTAGGCATCCCAAATACACTCTATTTACCCAAAATAGCACACGAACATGCTCTGATACCATTTTGTTAGTGTGCTTACTAAGTATATGCATGTTATAATGTGTTCATTGAATTAAATAATGTATGTCATACATACATTATCTCCAGACACGTATTTCGATAAAAAAAATACATCAAACACCTTTACGATATTGTTTGACCCTATAATCCATCACGTATACATATAATCCTCCTGTCATACATATCTTGGAGGAGCGAGGATATAGATCATCACCGTCGAATCTCTACACGCTCATCCGTGAAGTTATCTTTAGACACGTATCTCGATAAACAATACACTTAAACACCTTTACAATATTGTTTGACCCTATTGGAAACTCATTTCCCAAGTTTGTTGCTTATGGCCGTAAGTCTTTCTAAGATACAGTCTCAGAGCATCCGGATATACAACTCACTCATGTGAGCTGACAAATTCCATATCTGCGTACACCAGACTTCATAAGCATTAGACCATACCCAGTGACAAATAAGGTCCTAACTTTTAGATTTTGCTGACTTTTATAACCTACTAACTCTTAATAATACTAACTGTTAGCAATTAGTATTCTCAGTGTTGCTAACCTTTAGTGTTGGTCTAAATTTTTTTAGGCTAAATCTGAACTCCTTCAGATAATACAATGTCTGTAATGTAACAAACACTATACCATTTAATTAATGAAATTAGTGATTTAATAAAAATGTACTGTATAAATATTATAAAATAAAATATTCATATATCAATAGGATGGCACGTAAGCACAAATCACAATATGTGATTCTCAAGAGATCTTAAAAAAAATTCTACTTTTCAAAAATTTCTAAGATCGAACTGTTCAACCCAATCTGTCACCCTAGTGCTTCACGAGTACACTTCATATTGTGAAACTCCTTAAGTTCACACCAGTTTGTCTTATAAAACTCTTTTGTAAGTCTAGAAACGATGTCCCATACTGAACAGACTCAACGAGGACCTTAATAGATGTCCCATAAAACCATCAATGGAATGTCATCTCGAGTTGAGTTTGTTAGCTGACTATGGGCTTAGTGGAAGTTTGTATACCATACAGGTATTCAGTGAGGACTGAACACTGAATAGACTCAACGAAGACCCCAATAGACATCCTATGAAGCCATCAATGGAAGGTTCTCTCGAGTTGAGTATGTTAGGGTCAGTGCTTACGTGCCATCCCTGAATGTACATATACTTATGTATTTATACAAGTGTACATTCTCATTAAATCTCTAATACTCATTCATATGGTATTATGCAATGTAACGTTACAGACATTATAGATATGAAGAAGTTCATGTCAGATCTAAAGAAGTTTAGATAATGGCTCATAGTTAGCCACGCTGAGACATATAAATGTTAAATGTTAGCATAACTAAGTGTTAGCTGGTTATAATACTCAGCAGATCCAAGAGTTTGAGCCTTGACTGTAATAGGACATAGACCTGGGAATATACTAGTAAGTGCATAGTTGCAAGAGTTGCAATCGGGTGCCAGAAAATGCTAGTTGCGCAAGTATGTTCTCAAATAATTATCTCTGATATATTTCTGTCGATGCAGGTCTGTCTGTGGATACCTTTAATATATATATCTGCATATATCGTATCTATAGGGTATAAACGGTCGTTCCTATCCGACTGTGAGCTTGGAGCTCGTATTGACATATAGGTATCTAGTTAGGACTGGATATGGGAGAGACTCACAAGGGCCTCCGATAGACATCCTATGTAAGCCGTCAACGGAGAGTCCTCTCGAGTTAAGTAGTATATGTGGTCCTTTGACCTGAGTGCCACGGTAGGCTTGTAAATGATCTACCATACTTTGGTTCCACGCATGTCACTGGGTATGATCCGATGCTTATAGAGTTCAATACATACAGATATGAGATCCGTCAGCTTGCATAGGGAGTTAGATATCCAGATGCTTCCAGATTGTATCTCAAAAAATCTTGTGACCATAAGTATTAATCCCGGGAAAGAGTTCCGTCAGGGTAGAACAATATAACAAAGGAGTTTGCACATATTGTTCAGTGAGATACTAGTCTGGAGATAAGACATGGATGAGCACTAGAGAATTTGACGGTGATAATCTATATCCTCGCACATCCAGGATATCATGACAGAAGGACTATACGTATATGTTGTAACCTCAGCTTGTATGGTTCAACGCGCTGATTTGTAATATCCGTGACGTGTGCGTGGGCCATTGCTCATTGACTCATGGAATAGTTCCATTTGACTAATCGGGCATGGACCTAAGGAGTCCCACAATATGGAGTGTACTCATTGTGCACTGGGGCAGCATGCCGGATTAAAGTGTTTAATTCAGTAATATTTAGCACTACCATAGAAATACGTGCGTATTTGTATTTAAGTGTTAAATACAACAATTAGTTAATAATTATTATTTACTAATTGTATTATGACACGTAGCACATTGTGGACCCTTGGTTGAATTTACTAAAGTATGAAATTTGGTAGAACCCAATAGGGATAAATTTGATAACTATTCATAAAGAGCAAAATGATCATTTCACACTTTAATTATTTAATAGTTAAATAATCAAAATGTCTCTTTTATTATATTATTATACTATATTATTATATTATATAATAATTTATTATATGATATTATATATATTAATATTTTATTTTGGGTGCCTAATAGTTGTCACCCACTTATATTATTATATTATTATTATATAATATATTATATTATATTATTATTTTATTATATATATTTATATATATAGAGAGAGAGAGAGAGGTGTGTGAAATTTGTAAGTTAATTGGGTGTTTTGAATTTGGCTGAGAGAAGAGAAAGGAAATGGAGAAAAGAGAAAGAAGAAGAAAATGGCCAGGGAAGAAGAAGAAGAAAAAAAATAAAAAAAATAAAATTATTATTATTATTTTTTATAGTTCTAATTGGAGCAATTGTGAATTGTTTTAAATTCTCTATTTCTTATCCTTTTGGAGAAAATGATAAAAAACACACACTGATCATTTTTGGGTTTTAGAGTTAAACCCAGTGCTGGATATGAGGCTGTTGTTTAGCTCACAAAGTCCACCGTATTGGTGACTAAAATTGCCCGCGAGTTGGTCTCCATGTGGACTCTGAGGAAATACGTGTATAACGTTACACGTTGAGGTGAGTTCTCTCCTTACTAATATATTAATGTGATTAATATATTTATTTATTATGTTTATTGTTTAATTTAAATGCTTCTGCCACGCAATATGTATGTGATACGTATTTTAGGCAATAGATACAATTGCACATGCATACAACCACATGTACTAGATCCTCACAGACCACAATGATATCAGAGCCATTTAAGACATATATGGGTGTTGTTTGAGTGAATGGATGTAAAAGACCCAGTGTAAATGGCGCGTTTCAAGTGTTGAAATGGGTATGCCACGAGGCGCTGTAGCGCCAGTAGACTGGGGCCGCAACACTGAGGGTTTAACCTCTCAGCGCTGCAGTGATAACATTTGGCGCCACGGCGGTGTACTGTTCACTCGAACAGTAGCACATAAACAGTATTTATTACTGTTCATAGCTACAGTGATTTTGATCAGTGTTTCAAAATTAATTTCGCATGTGTAGATTTATAAGATGTAGTGATAAAAGTTATTAGTCTACATTATAAATCGGAGTTTATGAGATGCAGTGATAAAGAGTTATCGATCTGCATTATAAACCATGATTAATTTTTGTGTTGTTAACCACAATGGAATCCCTACTGGTGAAAGTTAGTTGTGCTTACATAGAAAAATTAATTAGTTGAGAATCACCCTTCCTAGAAGAATAGAGACTTAGATATAAAATCTCTCTTAATCAGATTGAAGAATATTACATTATGAGATAATATTTTATTATGATCCGTTTTTTCAATACGGTATTAGACGAGTCACGTCAGCCTTTTTTCAATATTGTTATAGCATGAAGGACTTGGTCGGATGGGCTTGGACTATACTGATTAAACATGAGATGAGGCAAATATATGCGAAAGTATTATCAAATATTGCTACAGCGTGAGGGTAGTATCAATAGCATATATTTGATTATTAACAAGTTAATCTGAAATACACTTACCAAATATTGCAACAGCGTGAGGATAATGTGTATTCAGGATCAAGTGGTAAGAGTTCTATGAGATACAATTGACAAATGTTGTCTACCTGTTGGGTTTACAAATGCCAATATTGCTACAGCGTGAGGCTCAAGTAAATTTCAATGGGATCTACTTCCCGCTGTATATAATAAAAAGGTTTAAACTATCGTATTCCCATTCGAGAGATTACCGGAATTATACAAAGCAGTTGGAGGGCGTTTTAAATTGAAAATGTACAATTTGTATACCCATGATTTAAAACATTCCATTAGCAATTTAATGATTATTCCGCTTACATCTCCCATTAGTTTGGCCTGTCAAGTCTAATGGCCACTATGAACTAGTTGGTGTACATAGCTAATGCAATCCAACTCTAGTGTACTAGGAATTACTAATTACTCAGCGGCGACAGATATCCAAAGGAAAGAAGAAAAGAAAGGTGAGGTGCACACCCAAGATGGGTCCTCAGCGGCGACAGATATCCAAGTTACTAGAGAAACCGAAAGTAAAAGGTAAATGCTTTCATTGTGGTAATAATGGGCACTGAAAACATAACTGCCCAAATACCTTGCCATTGTGAAGAAAACTCCCTCAGGTATTATCTTTCCCATTATTGACATTTTTTTAGCATTTGATGCTAGTATAGGCTGTGTATTATATACTGCAAGTCCTTCTCACATTTATAATATGTTGCAGAGTCTGAAGGAAGTTAGATTGCTACAGTCGGGAGAGGTACAACTTCGAGTAGGAAATGGCGATCTCCAATGGGTCGAGGCTGTAGACATTATGATTTGATTATCCCTTGTAATAAAACTGTTGTACTTCATAACTGTTATTTTATGCCTGCTATGATCAGACAGATTATCTCTCTTCTTGTACTTGACAGTGAAGGGTATTATATATATATATTAAGAACCGTTCTTTATATTTATGTGATATGTTTGATGTTTTATTAGTTGAGTGTCAGTTAATTACTGGGCATTATGTTTTGGATATAATGAGAAATTTCATGAATGTACAGGGCAGCACTAGTAATAGTGAACAAGTTTTAAATGATACTGAATTGTGGCATATGAGATTGGGTTATATATATGTGAGACGTCTAACCCATCTGGTTAAGGATGGTCAGATACCTGATCTGACCATAGAACCTTACCCAGGTTGAGAATCTTGTATTCAATAGAAAATGACTAAATCTCCATTCACTGGTGTTGGATAACATGCCATTGATTTATTGGAACTAATATATATTGATGTATGCGGTCTAATGAATCACGCTGCAATGGGTGAATTTCGATACTTTGTTACTTTATCGGTGATTTGTCACGATACGAGTATATGTTTCTTATGAAACACAAGTCAGAAACCTTTGAAAAATTCAAAGAGTTCAAACTTGAAGTAGAGAAACAAATCAGGATGTATGTTAAATGTCTTCCATCAGATCGAGGCGGTGAGTACATGAGTAGTGAATTCTCTGATTATTTAAAGGAGAATGGGATTCTAGCTCAGTATAGTCCTCCAAGTACTCCGCAACACAATGGTATGTTAGAGAGAAGGAATCGGACTTTATTGGATATGGTCCGATCGATAATGAGCTTCACCGATCTACCTAAATATCTTTGGGGTTATACTCTGGAAACTGATGCTCATATATTGAATAGAGTTCCATCTAAAATTGTTTTAGCCACTCCACATGAAATGTTGAATGGAAAGAAACCAAGTCTTAAATATTTTAAGATTTGAGGCTATCCTACTTACGTAAAAGTTATGCAACAGGATAAATTTGCACCCATGGAGTATAAGTATTGGTTCATTGGGTATCCCAAGAATTCAATAGGATACCAATTCTATGATCTCGAGGAGTGAAATGTGTTTGTTTCTCGATATGCCACTTTCTTTCAGAAAGAGTTTCTCATGAATCGTGGAGGTTGTAGAAAGATTATGCTTGATGAAGCCAATCAAAACGAACATGAAACCGAGATGGAACCGCAAAATCAATCGAGTGGTATACCTTTAACACACCCTCCACGTAGGTCTAAAAGGATGTTCAGGCCACCTACTAGGTATGGTCAAATGCCTAAAGGTGCACTGAGAGTTTTCTTAGTGGAAGAAAATGATCATTTAACCTATAAGAATGAAATGTTAGACATCGACTTAGGAAAGTGGTAAGAAGCTATGAAATTCAAAATTGACTTAATTCATCACAATCAAGTTTGGGACTTGGTTGAGCTTCCTAAAGAAATAGTTTCTATCGGTTGTAAATGGATTTACAAGCGAAAGCGTGGGCTTGATGGAAAAGTAAAGGCCTTCAAAGCTCGATTAGTTGCAAAAGGTTATTCTCAACAATCTGGGATCGATTACGAGGAAACTTTTGCACCAGTAGCAATGTTGAAGTCAATACAAATTTTATTAGCTATTGCTGCGTATTATGACTATGAGATATGACAGATGGATGTAAAGATGACATTCCTAAATGGATATCTTGAGGAAGAGATATACATGGAACAGCCTGAAGGTTTTGTATCCAGCCAATCCACAGGTCTAGTGTGCAAACTGAAGAAGTCCATTTATGGGCTTAAGTAGGCTTCCCAAAGTTGGAACCTTCGTTTTGATGAGGTAATCAAAGGATTTGGTTTCATAAAAAAATAATGAGGAACCATGTGTGTATAAAAAGGTCAATGGGAGCATGATTATCTTCTTAATTCTCTACATGGATGATATACTAATCATAGAGCATGATATCAGTATATTACAATCAGTCAAGAGTTATCTAAACAATAACTTCTCCATGAAGGACTTGGGAGAAGCTTCCTATATATTGGGTATAAAGCTTTATAGAGATAGAGTTAGGAAGCTGATAGAAATCTCACAATCATCATACATCGATAGTGTCATTGAAAGGCACAATTTTACTAACTGTAAGACAGCTAATGTGCCTTTCAGACATAACATTCATCTTTCGAGGAGAATGTCTCCTCAGATAGAAGATGAAAGAGTTAGAATGTCTAAGATGTCATATGCATCAGCTGTAGGCAGCCTGATGTATGCTATGATGTGCACGAGACCTGACATCAGTATGGCTGTAAGTGTTACTAGCTAATATCAATTTGATCTAGGTGACAGCCATTGGATAGCAGTCAAACATGTCCTTAAATACCCTAAGGGTACAAAGGACAAGTTTCTCATTTATGGAGAAAATGATTTGCAGGTTAGGGGATACACAAATTCAGACTTTTAATTTGATCCAGTTGATAGAAATTCTACATCTGGATATGTATTTATCCTCAACGGTGCTGCAGTGAGTTAAAAATGCACCAAACAGGGATCTACAGCTAATTCAACAACTGAAGTGAAATATATTACAGCCTCTGAGGCAGCAAAAGAAGTAGTGTGGATACGCAAGTTTGTCGCTGAGCTCGAGATTGTCCCAAGCTCAATTGATCCTATCCCTTTATTCTGTGACAACAATGAAACTATTGCACAAACAAAAGAACCAAAAGCGCACCAGAGATCTAAACACATGGAGAGAAAATACCATATAATTAGAGAAAATTTAGTTACGGGAGATGTAATAATTTGTAGAGTTGACTCTGTAAATAATGTAGTGGACCCACTAACTAAGTTCTAACTCCAAAGGTGTTTGAGAAACACATGATATCTATGGGAATAAGATACCAGTATAAATGGCACTAGAGCAAATGAGAGTTTGTTGGGATTCGTGCTCATGTGCTATCCCTTTGTTGTATGAATATTTTATTTTATAATATTTATATAGTTTATTATTTGTTAAGTCGCTAATTACTATTATTAAATGGTTCAAATCTTGTGACGCTATAGATATTATATGATCTGAAGGAATTCAAATTCGGATTAAAGAAGTTTAGATCAATGCCAAAAGTTAGCACCACTGAAAATTATAAATGCTAAAGAGCTAGCATGTTATATTAATCAGTAAAGTCTAATAGTTAGAATATTTTCTGTGACGGTACAAAAACTTGAGAATACATTAGTAATGGCGTAGTTGCAAGAGTTGCAATAGGTATTAAGAAATGTTATTATGCAAGTTTATTCTCAAATTATATGTTCCTGATCTTAATTCATCGATACAAGTCTGACGGTGGAATCCTTTTACATAGACCAGTGTATACTATACCTAGATGGTCTAGATGGTTGTTCTTAACTGACCATGAGCTTACTGGAAGTTCGTATAGCATACAGGTGTTCAGTGAGGACTGAATACTGAACAGACTCAACGAGAACCCCAATAGACATCCCATGAAGCTGTCAATAAAAGGTCCTCTCTAGTTGAGTAGTATACGTGGTCCTTTGACTTGAGTACCACAGTGGGCTTGTAAGTGATCCATTATACTTTGGTTCTACGCATGTCACAGACCTTTCACGGTGTGACCACTGGGTGTCACTGGGTATAGTCTGATGCTTATAGAGTCTAGTGTGTACAGATATAGAATCCGTCAGCTCATATGGATAAGTTATATATATCTAGATGCTCAAAGACTGTATCTTAGAAAGTCTTATGGTCATAAGCAACAAACTCAGGAAAAGTATTTTCTACAAGGTTAAACACTATTATAAAAGTGTTTGCATATAATGTTTATTAAGATACGTGTCTGGAGATAAATTCACGGATGAGCACATAAAGATTTAACGGTAGTGATCTATATCCCTACTCTTATAGGATATGATTGGCGGAACGATTATATATATGCGTTATGACCTCAACTTGTATGGTCTACTGCACTAATTTATAATATCTGTGACGTGTGCGTTAGGCATCGATCTCGGACTCCAAAAAATTCTAGCAGACCAGACATTTACTTCGGTTTCCCTCCGATCGTACACATGTCAAGACTTAAGAGTGAAGTACATCAATTAGTTAACAATTAGTTGTTGACCAATGAGATGTTAACACATGGCACATATGAGACAATTATTGTTTGATTTAGAAATTATCGAAATGACTTTATTTGTTAGACAAATAATATCTTTATTTTATTCATTAAAATATTTATTGAACAAAATATAAATAATAATATATGATATTATTATTTAAATTGAAATCAAACAATTAATTTTTTTATTTAAATTGGCATGTGTTTCTACCATAATTTAATATGATTAAGTTATTTTTTTAATATTTATTAAATGATAAGATAAGTCTAAATGGGTGGCATTTGTTAATGGTAGGTTTTAAGATATTTTTTTAATGATGAGAAAGTGTTTTCTCATTTAGCCTAGATTAATGCTAAGTTCATTTAAATGATATTCTATTTTGTTTTGTTTTAATTTTATTTATTGTAAGATAATAATAAACAAAACTAATAGCAAATATAATGGATGCCATTAGGGTGAGAAATTAAAGATAATAATAAACAAAATACTAATGGCAAATATAATGGTTGCCATTAGGTGACAAAATAAAAGATAATAATAAACAAATGAAAGAGCAATTAGTTACTCAATTAATCATTAACAATTTGTGCAAGGGATTAAGAGAATGAGAGAGAGAATTTTGAAAGGTTAAGTGTTAGAAATTCTCTCAAGTGTTGAGAGCAAAAACACCTCTTCCATTTTTCCTTCTATTTTTGGTCACTAATACTACAAGGTATAAACAAGGATTCAAGAGTTGAATCATTTGCTGGAAAAGCTACTATTTTAGCTTCCTCAAGCCCACTGTATTGAGGAACTAGAATTGTGAATGAGTTTCTTTAAGGCGGTTACTCCAATTCGACAATATACCAAAGGCTTGACAATGTATTATTTCTCAATCTTGAAGTATTTTATATTTATGAGATAACATGTAATGTTTACTTGTGTTTATCATTAAGTCATTTGTATTCCGTTCATCTACTACGCATGTATGTATGAGATACATATGCTATATTTGAATGATAGACACAAACCCACATGTATTCACCATAAGTTTTAAAATCACTCACATTATATCCACAGAGTTCTGTGTCGATGAGTACCTAGTTTACCTTTATTCAAACTATTTAAATAGTTATGACCAATGTGTCATCAACAGGTTGCTTTAAGGTGGGTACTCCGGTTCGACAATATACCAAATGCTTGACAATGTATTATTTCTCAATCTTGAAGTATTTTATATTTATGAGATAACATGTAATGTTTACTTGTGTTTATCATTAAGTCATTTGTATTCCGTTCATCTACTACGCATGTATGTATGAGATACATATGCTATATTTGAATGATAGACACAAACCCACATGTATTCACCATAAGTTTTAAAATCACTCACATTATATCCACAGAGTTCTGTGTCGATGAGTACCTAGTTTACCTTTATTCAAACTATTTAAATAGTTATGACCAATGTGTCATCAACAGGTTGCTTTAAGGTGGGTACTCCGGTTCGACAATATACCAAATGCTTGACAATGTATTATTTCTCAATCTTGAAGTATTTTACATTTATGAGATAACATGTAATGTTTACTTGTGTTTATCATTGAGTAATTTGTATTTCGGTCATCCGCTGCACATGTATGTATGAGATACATATGCTGTATTTGAATGATAGACACAAACCCGTATGTATGCACCCTATGTTTTAAAAACTCACATTACATCCATAGACTTCTGTGCGATGAGTACCTAATTTGCCTTTATTTCAATTATTTAAATAGTTATGACCAATATGTCATTAAGCTGGTAACTAGCTTTTTATGCATCCTCTTCAGTAAACATAATAAGAACCTTATAGACTATGGCTTCTTAGTGGCTAGAGTGCTGCATATCACCTAGTGTCCTACTATTGAGTACTAGAAATAGTTTTTTCTCTTTCTATTCAAATCTCCAACCAGCATAAAGCCTTATAAGAATATCATGGTCATTTCCTATTGAGGAGAGTTCTTGTTAAGCCAAGATTTTTCTTTCTCCAAGTTGGCCCTTGATTATTTTAAATACTCATTTTTCATTAGTCAATCCACCTGGTACTTTAAAGATGGGCACAGTTTAGTAATGTGGTCGTGATATTGGTGGTATTCACATCTCATATCTTTGTCCATTATTCGAGTGGGATCATTAAGGCTCTTGGCTCCTTAAACAAGCCTTTTTCCTTTAATGGCTTCAAACTTCTCTATTAATGAGACAGTTAAGGGAATGTATTTTTCCCTTTAAACTCTTGCTACTTTAGAGTGAGATCTCTTTGTCCGATGCCCTTTATCCCCTCCTCAAGGTTGGTCTCTCTGGGATATTTTGTCACCCTCATCGGCGTTCTATCTCTTCATTCTCGAGTAATTCTTCTCTCGAGAGACTTCCTAAGTTTATGGCTCTGTATTTTTCCTCGGGTATTTATTGAAACTAACATCTTTATCGTTTCTTCTTATTCAATCTTTATTATTAGGAAGCTTATTCATAGGCAACTACCTAAGTTTTGGTTGGATTCTCGAACAAGAGATACAAAAATTAGCTCAACTTTAATCACACCTTAAGGGCTTCTAGGGTGACTAATAAATCAAATGCCCTAAGCTGAATTACCTCATAGTGGAACCACTTTATGAAGCTCTTTATAATTTTAGTTTGACCTTACTTGAGTCATCACAGCTATAGTAGGTCCTTAGCCTTCTTGCAGGGTCCTTGAAAGTTCTGGATGAACCTTTCTGTCAATTTGTTGTATGAGGAAATACTCATTTGTCTTAGACTTTGGTACCAAAAAATGGTCTATCTATTTAAGTTCATATGGAATAAGAGACATGTTTTATTATACTTAAGCCCAACGATTAGCAATAGGTCAATTATCTAGTCTATGTAGTGGTGCGAGTATGACGTACCCATGTAAGTTGGTAAGCTTGGTAGGTTGAAGCTTGCTAGTAACTCTATGCTTGTTAGTAAAATAAGACTTTCTTTCCCACTCAATTGCTCTCAGAGGAGAAAGTTCATGCCTTCCATTATTCTTTGAGATGTGGCACAAATGTTCCTCTATACCTTGTATTTCTCTTCCAGGGAATCTATAGGCTTAAGTGATGGTTTATGTTGCTTGTTGCATTCCCTAATCCTATTGAATATTCTCCTAGCATTCTCATCCTCCTCGATTCTACTACATTTCTCTATTTTTGTTCAATATTTTTCTTGCATCCTCCTCAGTTCTGTTACCTTCTTTACATTTGTTAACGATTTCTCTAGCATTTCATACATCTCTATTTTTCCTTCTGAGTTCGTCCAATATCCTATAGGGCACCATTTTTGCCTAAATTACTCATATTCACGCTGATACCCCAATTATATCTTACAGTATCTGAATCGCTAACCTCTGATCAAATAGGAGTATGGTTATGATTCCCTTGGTACGATCTCCTGTTCGAAGACTCTCTTTTTCAGAGGATTCAACTAGAACTCATTTCCTCTTTTATTTGCAAGTAAGCCAAATAGGGTTTATGCTTCCCCTAATTATTGGGAGGGTACTCCTTGGATTTAGAAGGTTGTGTTACGATTCAATGATTTGTCAATGTTCTTGCAATCCTTTTAAGTTCTTACACTTTTTTAGTATTTCAACCATCAAGCCTTTTAATTCATCCCCCTTTTGACATAATCTTCTTAATTCTACTTCCAATACTTCTTCCCAAGCTAGTAATTCCCCTCTTTATTATGGTATGTTGTTATTTTAAACTACTACGAATCCTTCTTGATTTTTTGATTCAACGTTTCTACCCGCAGATTATGCCTACTATTTCAAGTAGCCATGAAGTGGGTAATCAAGTCTTTGTAGCATATTTCTCCTCATTTTTGTCCTTATGTTTAATAGCTTCTTCTTTTTTTCACAAATAGCACCAAACTGTTGACCCAAAAAAAATTTCAATCCTGGATCAATGAGTTCAATTTATTTCTTATGGGAACAACAACTAGACTTTGAGAAATGGGTTGGACTAGTCCACTCTAAGGATACTAAACTTGCTGAGAATTCTGGTATCAAAGAAGTGGTTAAGCTATGGTATGAGTTTTTTTCGATGATAGTACTCTGATGTTTAAGACAATGACAACCGTTAAAAAGGTGAAAGGAATAGAAAGGCAATGAAAAAGGTCGACTAAGAATAAAAACTTGTATTTTTAGTGCTTTGAGAGAAAAAAGAAGCTTAGGACTCACCAAGAAGGTCTAAAGTCTAGAATCTGTAATGTGTCCTTAACTTAGCTATTTGGACCCTCTTTATAATATTGTAATGTGAGTTCAATACTTAGTTATATAATCCTATTAGAATTGAAAAACATCAAAACTTTTCTTTCTTGGATTTGTCATTAAAATTTTACTCGAATAAGATCAATTTTTGCTTATTTGTGTAAGACTCACACTGAAATTTGTAAAAGGTATATAAAATATGTGATTCTTGTTAGCAAGCCCATTTTAAGATTTCATGCCCGGCCAAGTTGGTCAATTAGATTGAGAAGGGTACTCAATGACCGAGGACTTTTATAGCGACGTAAAAACTACAAGCCAGCTCGAGGACATCTATATACCATTATAGCGTTTAAGCCCACACTCGTGGGTTTGCTTTATCGGTTACATTAAATGGATTGAGTTTTACAATAAATAGGCCTATAAGCCAAAATCCAAGGGAACAATAATATTTCATTTCTCTTAATAATACCAAGGATCCTATACAATGGTGATGCTCATTTTTTAGTGAGCAATTTTATATATTTGTTTTACGTTTGGTGAAAGAATGTAGGGTAAAAGTTTGTCTCATTGATGGTGTAGTAAAAAAAGTATAAGGTGAATTCCTTCACCAAAATTAAGATGAATTTTTCTTTGATTAAAATTTATATAAGTTGCTTTTCACTCGAGTATACGATTAAGTATATAGTAACACTTGAATCTTCTCAAGTTAAATTAAGGGTTAGAATCCATTGGTTTTTAGCCCACTCGTAACTCTCGCATAACTTCCTTATGCCCTGAAGCATCTTTATCTTCACTCTTCAAGATTCAACAACTTCACAACAATCAACAATTAAGTTGAGCAAGTGATCGACCAAGGTTTTGCTAGCCACTGTCAACATCAGCTCCACAACTGCCTTTCACCATGGCTCTGTTGACCTTCAACAAGACTTTGTCGGCCTATGCGGAGGCTTCGTTGGGGCATCGCTGCCCTTGACCTTCTCCATTAAGTCAATAGAACTCGTTAGTGTTGTTGCCAACCATTGTTGAGCAGGCAGCTTTTGCTTCCCAAGCAGTCACAGCTCATCGTAGTCTCGTTTTACCTAGATCTAGTGTAAAGCAATCATCAGGGCACTCAAGCTTTCCCTGACCATAAGAGTTAAACAGCTCTATCACTATATATGGCGACCCAAGCTTAAACTGTAACATTGTTTATGTTGTGGTGTTATACTATGTTGAATTTTGTTATTGGCGAATGAAGTTTCAAAGGGTTAATTGTTATAATTAGTAAAAGATGTTAAGAATAATGTGATAATGTATCTTATATTTTTTTTCATTTTGTAATTATAATTTTTATTTATTTTGTATAAGAGTAATTTTTTTTTTATGTGAGAGTAGAATTTTTCGTTCTTAAAAAAAAAAAATTTTAATTATAAAGATAGTCTTACAATATAAAATTTAATTTAAATCTCTCAAATAAAAAATTAAGTTCGAACGAATGTAAATATATTTATCTAATATAATATCTTAGTAATTTTCTAATTTTAATATTAATAGTATTACAATATAATATTATTAGTAATTTTATTAATAATACTTTTTTGACGATGGTTTAAAAAATAAAGAAAAAAAGAATTAAGTCGTGTCTCTGCACTCTTTACTGGCGAGTGATGAGTGCCTTATTCACCTAGGAGCGGGAGCCAATAGCCTATTCCTTGTTTCTACAGAGTACCTCCTCTTCATTCTCCCAGCTAATAAGGACATGACACGTGCATCCAAGGACTTTGGGAACATATGCTCTCACTACATTTCAAGGCCCACCAATGAAATCACCCAACTCAAATTGGCTACCGAAATAAGAAGAACGATTTACGAGATGTACATCCCAAGACGCCAATCATCCTATCCACTTGACACGTCAACATCACTCCCTAGTGGACCCCAACAAGAAATAGAGGACCGGAGAAGTATTCATATAATAACTTTCTCGCCATGTCTGATCGTTGATCGGATATGTTTGACATTTGACGATGACGACCAAGAAATCTACGGTGGTCCCGCCCTTAGGGTAGAAATAAGCGGATACGAGATCTATAAAACCAATATAAATGTGCCACGTGTTGGAAGTTATGGAGATAGGCTGAGCAAAAGATATTATAAATATTTGCCAACATTATTTGGGCCTCTTAAGATGACGTTCGTTGGACAAGACAGTGATAAGGATGGCGAGTGGTTTGATGCTCTGTATCCTGATTCCATTACTCGATTCAATTTATTAATCGAAAGTTAAGAAACAAAGACACATTTGGGACTCATTTACTTGCTAATTAGAGTCTCGATTTTTCAAATAAATAAATAAAAACTCGCTTTAATTACTGCTTTATCGACGGCAAGGATAATACATAAACACGGTGATCTTGAGCAAAACTAATCAAAATTGTAAATAAATAAATAAAAGCAATTTTTTTTAATCTAGAATTCTATATGTACTCAGTTCACGAGTTATTTTATCTTATTGATCGTATTGTTATATTATCTTTCAAATGATGATTATTTTAAAAAAATTATCAAAATAAGTAAAATAAAAATAAAGATAATTAAAGAAAAAAGCAACACAAAACTCTCATAGTTTATAATACATCCATGCTATACACAGCTAAAAGTTAAAAGGAAAAGTTATTTGAAAATAAAAGTAATGTTTACTAATACCTTAGTTGTTGTAGCTTTAAAATATATTTATACCAAACAAATACCTTGAAAATATATGTACTAAAATGAAATTTAAAAGAAATAAATTTACATTTTTTTTTCTAAACAAAGTATTATATCATACATTATGGAAGCAATAGCCAATAAATTTTATGTAGTTGGAAGGTCATTACTTGATTTTCACGTTTGTCACTCCGAATAATGGAATTGCGATTGGCGAGAAGCAAGTGATTTCTCCTTTTGAACAAACCTAAACCTTCAGCAAAAGCGAGTAACCCATACCAATTTCCTTTTCCATGCCTCTATAACGGAACCTGTCACTTTACTGTTGATATTGAATTTGGTAAAATTCATGCAACAACTCCATTCAAAAGCGAAAAAAGGTCCCCTTTTTTTTTTCTTGTTGAACTTCCCATCCCTAATAAAACAACACAACCTTTGACAATGAGTGGTTTTCTTTAACCTTATTTCATCTCTCCTTTGTGTCAGAATCTATGAATAGTGTTTGTTAAGTCAGAGTAGAATCATCTGAAAAACTGAGTAAACGATCAAATATGTCGTACAACAAAAGCACGTTTTGGTCAAAATCTGATGAAAGTAAAAAAAAAAAAAGAGGCAAAACTTTTACAGTTTCTTTCTGCCACAAGAGTTCAAAACTGACCAGGGCCTTTAACAAGCTAGTTCGTTCAACTCTACGAATTTTTTTCGTTTTCAAGTCTTTACCCATTAAAACCTCAAACGATAAAGGCTCCGCCAAAGAACTCTCCTTCTTTCGAGAAAGAAAGCGAAGGTAATTGAAAATTGTACGTACTTTCCATTATTTGCACGAGTCTGATCTTATCTGTAATCATCACTGTCATAGCTATTATTAGGTGGTTGCAATCTTCAAAGATGACATCATTTGGAGATGTTGAGTCTGTGCTCTTTCTTGTTTCTTAGGGTCCTATTTCTTAAAGCAAATTGGATTTGGAGTACTTTGACCTGGAAAAGAGCAAATATATGAATATATTAATACTATTGTCTGGTCAATTTTCACAAATGAGATTTGATGGTTCACTGCAACACAAGCGCAAAGTCATTCTTGTAATGGTATTTCGAGGGAGCATTCTTTCAACGAGCAAATGAATACCTTCAGTTGAGTTTCTATAATCAACATATTTTTTGGATAGAGAGAAAAAGAATTTTAAAAAAATACCAGTTATAAAGTATATGATACTGACACATTTCGTATTTCTAATTCCAAACATTATAGCTTCTGAATTCTGAAATATGGTTATGGTATACTAAAATAAAGAAAGGGTTTCATTCTTTATGCAAATATGCTCCATGATTGTATTAAGTTTTTATATAAAAATAAAGAATCAAGTTTTGGCTTTGCGGCTACGCCTGCGTGACAAAATTTCCAGGTTGAATAAAATAGGGGAAGCCTAGTGGTACTGGTACGGATTAGGAAGAAGAGAATGATAAAAATTCTAATTTATAACGGTGTTACAGACCTACACTGTTGCTGCTTAGTGTGGGTCATGTGGGAACGCTGGCGTGAGTGGAATTCACCTTACACAAGCAAATTTTGCTACCATACCTTCCACCGTCACTTTGAACATTGAACAGTCCAATCATTTGACGCTACAAATCACACTTAGACCGCTAAAACCACTGTTAAAAGCTCGTCAACGATTTTCCCACTCGCTGAAGTAGCGGGTGACTAAAAACTCTCACTGTTTACGTGTTGTTTGTTTTTGTTTCAATTTAAACCCACGCCCGCACTGTTGTCCCAGTCCTCAAACTCTCTGCTCTGTTTCTGCTTAATGATACTTTACAAAGCAGACAAAGCAAAAACAAGTGCAACAAAACCAAGAAAACAAATTAGAAACTGAAACAAACTAAAACCCAGAAAAAATAAAACACTAAAAATGGAAGATCGTGTGTATGACTATAACAACAGCGACGTTCATACTTGTTCTGCTGCAGCAGCTTCATCATCTTCTTTAGTTCATAATAACAACAATCATCATCCGTCTTCTTCGGACGAAATCTCTCTGTTTCTTAATCAGATTCTCAACCGTTCATCATCAGCGTCAACAACAGCACTAGCAACGTGGACTTCTGGAATGGCCCATACGCGGCCATACGCAGTGGAGAATGCTCACCGTTTAAACAAATCAGCGGGGATCTCAGCCGTTGATTTGGTGAATGTGTCATCAGTTGGTGGTGGGTATTTTTCGGGAAATGCAAGGGGGAGCGGAGCTAACGTGTCGTCTTCTTCCTTTGGACTTAGCGAGAACGAGAACACTGACGACCATGACTGTGAAAGCGAGGTATTTTGTGTTTATGGTCGTTGGTTTTGTTGTTTGTTTACGCTCTGGGTTGTAAGTTTTAATGTGAAAGAAAGGGGGAAGAAGAATGGTTGAATAAAGGAAAATTAGATTTGGTTGCCGAGAAAATGTGGGTAAAGAGCAAAGAAAATAGAAGTTCTATTTTTTTTAACCTTCGATTACTATATTAACTTCGATGAGTAGGACTTCTGATATTTCAACAAGGATAATATAAACTTCTAATTCTATTTCCTATATATATAAGTTCCCCTTTGCTAAGTTTTGGCAATGGTTGAATTTTTAGACGCAGGAGGGCAATGAAGCTTTGGTAGGTGAGGTTCCAGCCAAGCCAGCGCCTCCTCGTAGTTCATCAAAGAGAAGCAGAGCTGCAGAGGTCCATAATTTGTCTGAAAAGGTTGGCTTTTGTGTTATTAAATATTAATGCTGTTTCATAGTATTTTCTGTTTTCAGTGGGTTAGTGATGAGTGGAATTTTATTTTTTGAGCAGAGGAGGAGGAGTAAGATTAATGAGAAAATGAAAGCACTGCAGAACTTAATTCCAAATTCTAATAAGGTATGCAAATTTAAAGTTTGGTGGACTTCATGGTCGATTGCTTTTGTTTTATAAAATAGCCAAAGTTTGGTTACCAGCAGATTGATTGTAAAATTTATTAATGGCAGACTGACAAGGCATCAATGCTTGATGAAGTGATTGAGTACCTCAAGCAACTTCAGCTCCAAGTTCAGGTTTGTGTTCTCTTATTTATTTCTATATGGTACTTTGATGTTATTGGTATCTTAGAAATGAAATTTGTTAATTTGTTGGAGTAATTGCTGTTAAAGATTAAGTTTTGTATGAACCTAGAGATTTATTCTTTAACTTTCAAGAATAATTTTGAAAGAACCGTATAACCCTTAAAGAATGAGAATTGAAAGATAATTAAATAAGTTGTCACAGAGAATTTTGAAAGAACTATATCCATAGAGCCATGCTGCTGGTTGTGTCAGAGCAATGGTCTGAAGTGGTGATCCAGGTATCAACCTTGAATTTGGTCTTAATTTTGGTTATGCCTTGCACTTTCAGATGAAGTTACTTATGATTCAGGGCCATCTCCTCATGCTTTATAATATTTCCTGGAAAAAGCAAAATAAAATTTACTGATTGTTGATACTGAATGTGATAAAACCAAAACGTAGTGCTAATTGAAATCTAGCCTTGGACTTAGAGACGAAATCTAGTCAATAGAAATGTTTAATTTTGATTCAAAGGTTGCTATAGGGATAATGCAATAGAGGTCAGTGTACCATGCTCAAAAAGCATATGAGGTTACGTTGTAGCATTCAATTAAAATCTTGCATGGAGTTTAGGGTTGATATCAGGTTGCAGAAATGTTGTCAAAAAAAGATGCTTAAGAAAAGTTTAATATCATTGTGGCCAGTTTTAGCAGAAGCACATTAGTGATAATAATGTGGAAAATGACGATGGTCAATGAGAAAGACAAGTCAAGAATCAAAGTAACATTAGAAAGGGAAGAGGAACAGATGATTAGCCAATTTTCACGTAGTCTTCATGTAACTGTAAGGTAGCTCTGGGAATAGTTATTGTGAAGCTAAGAGTGGTTATCAATCAAGAAGTTCTAACTTATTTATTTTTATGGTAAATATATATAAGAAATTGCACCCAAGTTTAAGCCTCATGATAGATATTGGAAGCTGGAAATTTCTTGTCTCGCTTGAATAGAATAGAACTGTCATTATAATGTTACTCCTTGAAGCTATTAGTGTATTGCATTCTTTTTCCAATGAATGATACTTGGTACAGCAGTTGGAGCCAAATGTGAAATCTCTCATAAAACAATAAGTTGTTTTTCCAAAAGGATATTTTTCTCCTTTTGGAATTCATAAAAATTCAGATTTTCTGAATGTCTGAACAACCAGGCAATTATGCTCAATTAGTTGGGCCAGACCCTAATGCTGTATTTATTACTGATGTTTGACTTGCAACTTTAAATTGAGCATAATCTATGGAATGTCCTAAACAAAGAAAGTGATTTAAATGTAGTTGCTGGTATGAATGAAAAGAGTGGCTCTGATAGATATGGCAAATGAGTTTGGTTCTGACTAATTTATGTGGTGATACACATGCAGATGCTAACTTTAAGAAATGGACTAAGTTTACATCCTATGTTCTTGCCTGAAGCCATGCAGCCAATTCATTTCCCTCAGGTGAGAATGGGCTTTGGTGCCGAAATTGGATCTCAGCATATGATCTCAACAGACACAATTGTGAACCAAGAAAACCCAATGCAGAATGTGTTCAATCTACCCAACCATCAGATTTCTTCCAACCAGCTACAGGTACCCAATATATCACATATAATACGTTCAGATACCTCATTTGGATTGGAATCATCTACCCCGACTAACTACAGACCCTATCAGGTCAGCACATCTTCAGGGGTAAGCCTAAATAACCACTTTATGAAAAATCATGCATATAGAATTTAAGGAATGACATTGACCAATCTAATGTGGTTTTTCAATGTGAAGGAAACATGCAGGGAGGACGTGTTGCCGCATCATCAACCAAATGTGAGTCATTCTGTGACAAATTCATCAGGTGTGTCCAATTAAATCTAGATTCGCACCAATTTAAATTACATGGTTTAAAGATTCTTGTATTGGATCCACGAGTCTCCTAGTTGTATTAAATATCACTTTGTCTGCCAAGATGGAACATAAGGATTTTAAACCTTTGTTTGACATGGCTTTATGTTTTGAAAATTTTGAACTTGAGCCACGACTACAGGTATGTTTCCCTTTAGTACACAAGGATCTGATCTAAAGGACAGCGGCTCTTTAGAATCCTGCACAGTAGGAAGAAACCAGGCAGGAGGTGTGCACCTAAAGAATATAGATCGGGATCTTGTATTTTCCCCACGCTTAGCAGGGTAAAAATGCTTTGGTGAATAGAATAATACTTTATCATGTTGCTACTATATGCGTACCTTAATTTCTCTGATTATATGCTTTTTACCAGCACACAGACAGTGAGAAGTGTTTAATTTCTCTTATTATATGCTTTTTACCAGCATGCAGACAGCGAGAAGTGTTCTCAGCAACAATATGAAACCAGAAAGAAAGGATTTACAAAGTTAACTGGATGCATGCTACTCAGATAAACCACTTGGACATAGTGCAGTTACAGTTAATTGCCAGCTTTATCTTTTACTTCATATTGCTGACGGAATCATCAGATGTTTAAGTAGTTATTTGGACGTGCCTCTAACTATTAGTTGTCCAGCAGGATTTCTGAAATTAACTTGTTAGGCAATGCTTTTGGGAAAAAGAAGGGATTAGTTATATAAGCTCCCTTTTTGTTTTAACTTTTGGTCGAGACTGAGACTCATATGATAACTGGTCAGTCTATTCTTATATGCTAATGATCTTGCCCTCCCATGTATGTACATTTTATGAAAATTTCCCCATTGGTAAGTCTTTTTGGTCGTTGATTAAAAGGACACTAATGATAATGAACCTCCAAAAAGACACAAATGATTATGAACCTGCAGTATGAACTCTCCTTTCATACAGTTATCAATTATATTGTGGATTGCAGCCTGCAGTTGTTTCCTGATTGTTTAACTTGAAACCAGTCGTTAACAGACTTTTGTTGGGGTTGCTCTTAAAGTGCTTATTCCAGTTGATTGTTGCATGCCTCGAGGGATGTTCATGCTTAAAAGTCAATTTAACCTATTGCATCGGATTGTAGATTTTGAATTGAAACATTAGGAAATGTCACAATATTTTGAAGTCCTCTCCTCCCCTTCATCCATCAAAAAAAGTTGTAAGAAGAGCTGGTTTTACCAGAACCAAAATCCCCATCTTGGCCTATTAAGTTCTTATCCAATCTATTTCTGGGCAGTAAATTCCTATTCATAATTATTGTTTGTGTAACTTCCAAGAATTCAAATGAATGCACGTTACTTGCTTGTCCACCCTGGACTATAACACTGTTCATGGTATCGGCTTATTATTTCCTTGTAAAATTTTGATCTTTGGCTCTCTATTCTACTAATTGGAAGGACTAATTTTGAGTTAGGAGTCACTCAAGTTCTGCAATTGGACTGTGCTTTGATAGTGTTGCAATTGAGTTCTTTTTCGCAAAAGATATTAATCACAATTGGACATTCTGATAACAAAATTTAAATCAATTCGTCCAGAGCTATATATATATATATATATATATAAAGTAGATTTTTTTCACTTGATTATTTTTTGTCTAATGTAGGATTTACTCATTTTCTCACCAATATTATGGACCTGAGCAAAAGAGATGCAAAGAATGAAATGCAGCGACCTTGTTTTGCACCGTACATGGAGCTTCAGGCCATCTTTGTTTGCCAGCTTTCTTGGGAATGGGCATCCTTCATACAATTCATTCTTTCTATACTTTGTCAGGTTTCTGTCAATCTGACAGAGGTAACAGGCAACTCCTACGTTTTAATGAAAACAAATAAAACTACGATCCGGCGTCAGAAACAAACAACAATATGTTACCAAGTTCACGTAATCAACGAATGAACTGTCTTATATCAAGGCATGTACATCAGTCCAGCTCTGTTGCATAATGCATATGCTTTCAAAATTCCACGCAATGAGAAATAAACTGACACAGAAAAGGAATACAATGTAATATTTCACTGTATCACTGTCTTATTTTGTCAAAATGAAAGATAACATTATGCTTGATCAAGCTGCTGCGCGTGCGATTACATCTGCATAAACAAACAAATCCACCACTGACCACTTCTTAGACAAGGGAAAGCCTTGGCACTGAGAATCTGAGCACGTTCTCATTGTTATTGTTGCTTATTTAATTGTATCTCAAGATTCCAAATTTTATTCTTACTTTTTAACACACTATTCCGAGCATCCCATTAACATTTCATCGAGTCTTTACCTCGTTATGCTCAAATGGGAAATTGGCTCCCATGTTTTCTTCGGGATATAAATGCTGAGACGTAAAGGGTTAGTTTTGAAGCACGATTTCAAGTTCAACTCTATTTTTTTGTTGCAATCCTATAAATGGTTAATTCTTCAAAGTATGCCAAGCTATTTCAATCCATATTTGACAAATTGAAAAAAAAAATTGGATTAAAATCTCTTCATCGGGACAAAATAATAATAAAGAAAAAGAAAGTTTCATTACTTGCACGAGATTCTTTTTGTTCATATTATTCACGCCATTGCTTTTTAATCACATTGAAACAAAAATAAAGAAAGATGACATCACCGTTGATTTTCATTGTTTGTGTTCGAGTTGAATTTGGTTTTATCGGTGGCCCTGAAACTGTGAAACATTTTTTTTTTTTTATATTTGGTAAATAATCTTAAGAAAATTGAAAATGAAATAAAAATGGCATAATCTTTTTCTTTTACAGAAATTTATTTTTCTAAAATATAAACAATAAATGAGCTATTTTTGCTGACCGTAGAAAGCGTAGCGACCACGTGTAACGCAACAGCAAGACTTTGAATGGGATTCACTATTCATGTTCCTCTGATAGGAAATTGAATAAGCGATTCTGTTCTGCCTAGTCAGTCTCTCCTTCCCTTTGTTTTGTTCTTCTCGCAAGTCCCAACGATTTTCTTCAAAAGCACTTTGGTTTTAAGCTCTTAACGGTCTTTCAACAAACAGCCCCTTTCAGTCTTCAAAAAGCCGTAATTTACAAGGCTCTTCTTCTTCTATTCCCTTCCACGTCAAATCAGAGCCATATCTATTTATATATATTCAAAAACACAGAAATAAAATTCATAATAACTCGTGAAAAAAAAAAAATAATAACGAGAATTAGAATTGTGAATGAAAATGGAGGGGAAAACGAATGGACCGAGTGGAGAGCAGCGGCCGGGTTGGGTTGTGGACGGGCCGACTAACCCGATGGTAACGCCTCTGTTGACGGATCTTTATCAGTTCACCATGGCTTATGCCTACTGGAAAGCCGGCAAGCACAACGAACGCGCTGTGTAAGTGTGTGTGTGTGTGTGTGTCCATTCCATTTTCTCTGTATCGAAACACGGCCTTTTACTATTTCCCGGTTATTTATTGGTTTTGACTTTGTCGTTAGTTCTTTAGCAAGTTTGGTGGTGTAACTCAATTTTTGGAAATTATTGCCAATTAATTCGAGCTTGCTATTATTGAATTGTTGCTGGTTAATTATGTCTTGAAAATCTTTAGTCTCAGCTATTTAGGTTAATATTTGCATTTACAGTTTATATTAACTGCAGTTTTGAAATAAATTATGTGCTCAAAGATCCACGACATGCAAAATGACTGTAAAGAAACTAATTATTAGAACAAGAAGATTGGAAGTTAATGAGAAAGGAAAATCTAGGTATTTCAATTTACTGGCATTTTAAGCTCTTTGTAGTTGAGCTACTTACTCTGTTGTTTCAATTTACTTCAAAGCTTATGTTTTGAAGTTGGAATGTAGGGAGTGGATTTCTAAGAGTTTTTGTGTTATTTACTTTTATGCTTCAGGTTTGATCTATATTTTCGGAAGAATCCATTTGGCGGTGAGTATACGATCTTTGCTGGTTTAGAAGAATGCATAAGGTTCATTGCTAACTTCAAATTGAAAGAGGATGAGATCTCCTTTGTTCGTGATAGCCTTCCTGGCTCATGTGAGGTACAGCAAATCAGTTTACTAGTTGTAATATTAATGGAATTCTGTTCTCTTTAAAAAACAACTACCAAATGAAGTTCTATTTCTAAGTTGAAAGCAGAATTAGACTGCTTCTCACGTTTTCATTATGTCTTTAATTACACATGCTTTCAATTTTCAATACTTTTAAGGCACAAGGGGTGGTGATTTTCCACTACCTCTTCCTGATGCTTTGGTGATATGTGTGCAATAGTGCATTAGTTAATGTACGTGCAAACTTCACTTTGAATTTATGTATCTTTTCTACATAAATACCTAAAAGTACTAATTTTGCTCGCTAATCACATGAATGAATCTCACCAATCCGTTGGAAAAGCTTCTTTGAGTTGATTTTGCTGCTAGACTATTGCAGTTTCTGATGAACCTGTTGAATGTAGTAGAACACTTCAATGTTACCATTTACTTGTTAAGTACCTTAATAGGTGCACTTATACCTATAACTAGTATTGCTTTAGATGTAACCTGGACATGGTAGATGTTGCATTGGGACGAAAGTTGGAGATGGATGCATAAAGATAAGACAGTTTTGGCATTTGGTCACGGTTGTTACCATTTACCCTAAGGTTGTAAAGCAGCGCGGTTGCTTAATTCTAGTTATTCTTCATCTTTGTTCCTCGTGTTACTAATTTTCCATTTCTTGATATATGACTTGGTGAATTGCTAATAGAAATTATTTGGATTTTGTTGTTCTCTCAAGCAATGGCACAAAACGCATGTGTGATATACAATGCTGCTTTTAATATAATTTTCTGAATTTTTGCAAGTTAAATATTTTTTTCTTGCAATCTGTAGGATGGCTTCTATAATTATCTTAGAGGAATTGACTGTTCTGATGTTGAAGTATATTCTATTTCTGAGGGATCGGTTGTTTTCCCGAAAGTACCCCTGTTGCGAGTTGAAGGGCCAATTGCTGTGAGTACCACTAAAGTGGCTTTTCTCCGCATGCCAACATGTCTTTATTTCATGTCTTCATTTCATGTCTTCATTTCTTACTTCATTATGTTGTTTTGCGCTGTATTTTTGTGTCTGTTCGCAGGACTTCTTTATTTATGCAGTTAATTCGTTTTAATGCTTATCTTTTGTTGTTTAGGTGGTACAATTGCTGGAAACTCCTTTTGTGAATCTTATTAATTATGCATCATTAGTAACTACAAATGCTGCAAGGCATCGATTTGTTGCTGGAAAATCTAAAATGTTACTGGAGTTTGGCCTTCGACGTGCTCAGGTTTCACTTTATGTTCAGCCTTTTTATTTGAATTGCTGATTTATGTCTATTTATAAGAGTAGATCTCTTTATTGTACGTGTAGGGACCTGATGGAGGAATAGGAGCATCAAAATACTGCTACATGGGAGGATTTGATGCTACAAGGTAATTCTTGCCGAAAAGTTTCAGACACCAAAATCATTTCTTTTTCAGAGTTTCATAGTCTTAACCATATGTGAACAACTCTTTTATAGTATTGTTCATGCTGAGAAATCATAATGTAAAATCAAATTCGATTGCACTTCCAAACATATTACTTGTTTTATCAGCTTGGTTCATTTATGTTTAAGTCTCTTTAAAAATCAAGGAAGAATTTTTTGAAAATTTTTTGGGAATATATTTGGCTTGCAAAGGAAACCATTATGCCCCCCTGCCCCCACATTCATACCTTTTGTATACATGCTCATACTGATAACTGCCATTAATTTGCACATTTGGCTGTTCCTAAGCCTTTGGGAAATGTTTCTTATCATGGGCTTTGTTCTAGCTATTTGTTGGTATGATGCTCTCTTATGCTAGTTTACTAGCTATTCTTTGATTAGAGGACAGATGTTTACAGATTCCTTGTTAATACATGGTGATTTCAGTTTAATGGAAAGGAAAGAGATTCAAGTTTCCTCATATGCAATTGATTTCAGATCAGTAGACACAACAAGTACTCATTTTATCATCAGTTTGAATGTGCATCTAACAAATATTTGGTTGAACTCCTCTTTTGCATTTGTGTTGTATGTTAACAGTAATGTTGCAGCTGGGAAGTTATTTGGGATACCACTTCGTGGAACGCATTCGCATGCCTTTGTTAGCTCATTTATGGTTAGTATATCCCACAGGAAGTTTTAGTACGTGTATTATTAGTAGTTAAAAGAGTTGTTTATGGTGTAAAAGACTTGTCATGCTACCATTGAGTTTTGATTTTATCATCATGATTGATAGTAGCTTTATAATGTTTGATTTTCCTTGTTTTCTATTGAATCTCTCTAGCTTGGTTCTGTGTGGAATGTTAGTTTACATTCCTTAACTTAAGAAGTGAGATCCTCTGGAAGAATTCATAGCCTGAGGGTATTGTGCTTGTGCGATTAGGGAAGTCACATATTTCACTGCAATTCTGTGTTTGTAGAACCTGATTTTCAAGCCAAGAAAACAGATCACAATCCATATCAGATAATTGCTTAGGCTGCATTCAAGATTGGTTTTGGCACCATTGAATAGCCAAATAAAAAAATCTTATTTGTTTTGTGTTACTTTAAGATGAAAAAGAGAATTATTTCTCATATCTTTCATTGAAAAGAATGATGTATTTATATACAAAACTGTCTATCTATCTTAGGTAACTATACACAATTAGAAAACTAGATAAATGCTAATTGACAACTATACATTTACAGCTAACACTCTCCCTTAAGTTGGAGCATAGATATTAATCATGCCCAACTTGCAACTATACATTTACAGCTAACACTCTCCCTTAAGTTGGAGCATAGATATTAATCATGCCCAACTTGTTACAAAGATAATCAACTCGAACTCCATTTAAAGCTTCCGTGAAGATGTCCCCTAATTGTTCTCCAGTCTTCACATATCCTGTAGAAATCAAACCTTGTTGAATTTTCTCACTAACAAAATGACAATCAATTTCAATGTGCTTAGTTCGCTTATGAAACATAGGATTATATGCAATATGAAGGGCAACTTGATTGTCACATCACAATTTTGCTGGTATTGAAATCTTGAGTCCTACTTCAGTAAAAAGGTGATATATCCATATTATTTCACACATAGATTATGCCATAGCTCTATATTCTGACTCTGCACTAGATCGTGACACAACACTCTGCTTCTTACTTTTTCATGAGACCAAATTCCCTCCAACAAATATATAATAACCTGAAGTGGATCTTCTATCTGTTTTGGACCCTGCCCAATCTGCATCTGAAAAACACTCAATATAAGAGTGTCCATAATTCACATACAAAATACCACGTCCAGGTGCTCCTTTCAAGTAATACAAAATTTATTCTAAGGCTGCCCAATGATGAACTGTTAGGGATGACATAAACTGACTAACCACACTTACTGAATATGCAATATCAGGACGAGTCACTGTAAGATAATTCAGCTTCCCAACCAACCTTCGATATCTCTCAGGATCTTCAAATAATTCTCCATCTCTTGTAAGATGTATATTAGCGGTCATTGGAGCGTTACAAGGTTTTGCTCCCAAATTTCCTGTCTCAGTTAATAGATCAAGAACATATTTTCTCTGAGATAGGAAGATACCTTTTTCACTTCTTGTAACCTCAACTCCCAAGAAATATTTGAGCACCCCCAAATC
This sequence comes from Ailanthus altissimus, assembly GCA_946807835.1. NCBI lineage: Eukaryota > Viridiplantae > Streptophyta > Magnoliopsida > Sapindales > Simaroubaceae > Ailanthus > Ailanthus altissimus. The sequence goes on from OX327695.1 coordinate 21,663,880, forward strand.
CTTCGTGTGAAACTGTTCATGAATGAAAGACTTAAGAGATGAGATTCCCGTAGTATTACTTCCAGTTATAACAATGTCATCCACATACACAACTAATAGAATGATACCAGCTTCTGAATGTTTACAGAACACAGAATGGTCAAACACGCTTTTCTTCATACCAAATGTTTCAACAGCCTGACTAAATTTTTCAAACCAGGCACGAAGATTCTGTTTCAAACCATATAAAGATTTTCGAAGACGACAAACTCGCCCTGTCTCCCCCTGAGCAACAAATCCAGGAGGTTGCTCCATATACACCTCCTCCTGAAGATCACCATGAAGAAAAACATTCTTAATATCTAGTTGATGCAAAGGCCAGTCATAAGTAGCTGCCAGCGAAATAAATAAGCGAACAGAGGTCAATTTCGCAACAGGAGAAAATGTGTCAGAATAGTCCACTTCATAGGTTTGAGCATAGCCCTTAGCAACAAGACGAGCTTTTAAACGAGCAATTGACCCATTCAGATTGACCTTGACCGTGAACAGCCATTTGCATCCGATAGCCCGTTTCCCTGAAGGCAAATCCACCAAGTCCCAAGTACCATTATCATCTAAAGCGTTCATTTCCTCTATCATTGCATTATGCCAACCAGGATAAGAGATGGCTTCACGAAAAGTGTTAGGAATAGAGATGGAATCAAGAGAAGCAATACAAGAACAAGAAGAAGACGACAGACCATCATATGAAACAAAGGAAGAAACGGGATACGTGCATTGACGCTTACCTTTGCGCAATGCAATTGGAAGATCATGACTGGGGACTAGATTTGATGATGAAGAAGCAGGTGCAGGACATTAATTAGGAGGGGGGCTCTTGGAGTAGACGTGAACAATAGGAGGCTTCGCAATAGCTGGTTCCGAGACATGTTCGGAGGATGTGATAGAATAGATCAACAAATCATCATCCTCCCTTTGACGAGGAGGAATAGGCGAGGCGAGGACAGAAAGTAAGGTGTATCTTCCAAGAAAGTAACATCAATTGAGACAAGATACTTGTTAAGACTAGGACAATAACAACGATAACCTTTTTTAAGATGAGAATAACCAAGGAAGACACACTTCAAAGATTTGGGATCCAATTTAGTTACCTGTGGACGAACATCACAAACAAAGCAAGTGCTACCAAAAATCCTAGGACTAACAGGAAACAATGACTTATTGAGAAAAATTTTTTTGTAGGGAATCTCACCATGAAGAACTGAGGATGGCATGCGGTTAATAAAAAAACATGCAGTAGAAACAGCATCAGCCCAAAAAGGTTTAGGAACATGCATTTGAAATAAAAGAGCCCTTGCTGTTTCAAGAAGATGTCTGTTTTTACGTTCTACTACACCATTTTGGGATGGAGTATCAACATAAGAAGTTTCATGAAGCATGCCATTTTGAACCATATAAGTGTGAAATAAAGCAGGGGTATATTCTTTAGCATTATCACTTCGCAAAGTACGAATAGAAACATTGACTTGATTTTTAATTTCAGCACAAAAAGCACAAAATAAAGAAAATAATTAAGAACGATTTTTCATTCAATATAACCAAGTTACATGAGAATAATCATCCACAAAAGTAACAAAACACGAAAATCAGGTTTAGACAAAATAGGAGAAGGACCCCAAACATCAGAATGGACTAATTCAAAAGGAGCACTAGCACGTTTATTGACTCTAGGATTCGAACTGACACGATTCACAATCTAAGGAAGACACGTTACTATATTGTGGACAAAGCTTCTTGAGCAAAGGAAGAGATGGATGACCCAACCTACAATGAGCTTCAAAAGGAGAAGGGACACTCGAACAAGCAATAGAAGTGGGGAGCGGTGTATCAAGAACGTAGAGGCCGCCAGACTCATGTCCTTTACCAATAATTTTCTTCGTCATAAGGTCCTGAAATAAACAATGATTAGGAAAAAATGAGACACAACAATTAAGATTACAAGTAAGTTGACTAACAGAGAGCAAATTAAATGATAAGTTAGGCAAATGTAAGACAGAGGACAAAGGAAGCAAAGGGGTAGGATGGATAGTGCCAGACTCACGAACACAAGATGGCGATCCATCAGCTAAAGTAACAATACGAGTGGAAGCGTGTGACTGAAAAGTAGAAAAGAGGCGAGAATTACCTGTCATATGATCTGTGGCACCAGAATCAATGACCCATATGGAGGATGAGGAAACAAGACACGCATTGGATTTACCTGAGTCAACAATAGCAATGACAGACGAAGAGGAAGACTTTAGTGATTTCTGATACTCTGAGAACTTGGCAAATTCATTGGCAGAAATAAGGATTGATTTATCGGAAGCATCATTAGTAACCGTAGCATTAGCCTAGTGTTTGTGCTGATTTTTAAACTGTAGCTTTCGACACTCAAACTTGGTGTGACCCGACTTTTTACAATAGTTGCACATAATGCTTCCAGAATCTGACGGGCAAGGTTCAGACCCTTGTGAGCCGCTGCCTTTGTTTTCATTATGGTTAGGTGATCGCCCAAGAGTATAATTATTATTACAACTTACCAAAGCACCACTAAGTGAAACGGGTGGACTAATCTCCATGCAGAGAACACGACTAAAGACGTCTTGCAAAGAGGAGATATCAAACCCAGAAAGAACTTGTGCCTTAGCAGAATCAAATTCAGGAGAGAGCCCTGCTAGAAAACTCATGATAGCCATTTGCTCTCGCTGACGTTGTTGAACCTTAACATCGAGACTAAATGGCAGCAACATATTAAGCTCCTCATACGTCTTCTTAAACGCCATAAAATAGTTTATAAGAGACTGATCTTGTTTTTCCACACGGTAAAAAACTTTGCAGACTTTATACATGCGGGAGAGATTTCCTTTGCCAGAGTACAAAAATTCCAAATAATCCATTAGTTCCTTAACAAATTCATAGTGATTAATCAAGCCAATTACCTCACTATCAATAGCATTTCGAATCTGAAGGAATAAACGAGCATCCTCTCGGAGCCATGTGAGATCATCTTTTTGTTTCGAATCAGCTTTAGGAGGATCGTCAGTCAAATGAGAATCTTTGTCGATACTCTATAGATAAAGGCGAACAGTCTTACTCCAATCCAAATAGTTCGAACCATTGAGCTTATGGTCCGTGATTTTTGACATGATCGGTACCACATCCGTCACAATGGAAGACTTATTTTCAGCCATTATACTGAATCAAGAAGACAAAGGCAGCGAACACGAAGCACAACAAATTACCAAGAACAAACCTCGACAAACACAAAGATTGAAGCAAGACGGGTCCAAACGAAGCACAGAACAAGAAGGACCGCAAAGGAGGACAACCGGGAGAAATCCGGCCGGCGAAGGATGCCACACGCACCTTCACGCGCCGGCGTGTGGGAAGTGTCGCAGAATGATGGGGCGGTGTGTGCAAGTCACACGCGAGGATTCCAGAGACGGAACTTCGAGGTTTTGTAGATCGACGACTAGGCTTTCTAGCTGAGGGGGCGGTGAGAACTAAAGACAACTCCAATTAGGGTTTCCGAAATGGAACCCAAATAGATACTATTTAAGTTGTGTTTATGCAAAATACCATAAAAAACCTAATTTTGAATTTTAAAAAAAAACTAATGCTCTGATACCATGTTACTTTAAGATGAAAAAGAGAATTATTTCTCATATCTTTCATTGAAAAGAATTATGTATTTATATACAAAATTGTCTATCTATCTTAGGTAACTATACACAATTAGGAAACTAGATAAATGCTAATTGACAACTATACATTTACAGCTAATATTTTGGTTAGACAAACTAGGCAAAAGTATCTATTTGGGGTATAGAAGAAATTTAAAAAATTGATTGCTTTTTGAAAAAGCAGTTGAAAGATGCTCTTCTTGGAAATTGCTTTTGGGTCACAGAACCACTTGAAATGCTTTTTGGATAAGTAGTTTTTTTTTTTGTTTTGAGTGTACAACACACACACCTACAAACCGCAACATGCGGGATTGAACCTCTGACCTGAATGAGCATCACAGAAAGGGCTAGCCAATTCGGCTAGCACCCTCTGCTTTTTGGATAAGTAGTTGATAGGTGCTTTTATACAATGTGATTTTACTTGAGAGCAGTTTCTCTAAAACACCTTTTAGTAAATGATAATTTATTATCAACTAATTTGTGCGCTTTTTGCCATCATCCTCTGCTCGTCTGGATTTATCTTAGAAGGTACCTAGGATTTGCACTTTGTTCTGTTTATGGGTATTGTTGTACGTGGTCTTATTTTGTACTCAATGATGAATAATGGTCATTACCCTCTCAAATATTGCTGGAGCCATTAGCTGGGACTTGAGGCTGACATTTGGATCTGCTCACTGTTTTGTGTTTTTCAGTCAAATGTGTCAGCATAATTATTTTATTTCATTTGTGAAAATTATATTTCTGGTTGTAAACTTAGAGGTTTGTGATACCTTCATTATTCTTGGTCTAATTTATCTGTTAATTTGCAGAGCCCTGATGAGATTATAGAGAAATCAATTAAAAGTTCAGATGGTTCTTATACTTGTGAGGATTTCGTCAGTCTGGTACAGACATGGTTGAGCAAAATTCAGGTGTTTCTTTGCATCAGCCCTTTATATTCTATATATTTTGGTGTAATTTATTATTATTAGTCAATGTTATGCTAGTAACTGTATTCATCTCATCCCAGATGGTTGTTTGTTAGATCTTCATGATAGAATGTAGTATGAACTTATTAAAACCTGGACAAGATACAGCTCCATCGACTTTTGAAATATATCAAGTGTTCTGTTCATCTTACCAAAACCATTGTGGCACATTAGGACATATGCAGCATTTTAGTGGAAGGGTGGGCTCAGCAGGATAATTTTAAACATACCTCTCAAAAAGAAAATTTTACTTTCTCATTCCTGTTCATTTGTGCCATTGAAGTAAATATGTAACATTTGTTTTGTTGCTCATCTTGGTTAGATCAGTGGGTTTAATTTCTGCATGTTACTGAAGTTTCTAACCTAACTGCCAATTAGAAAATGTCCCTCCCTGTCTCGTTGTTTTACTTGTACCATTTCAGATAGATTTTAAGAAATATAGATTTTCCTGGAAAGTAATTTTTTATATTTCATTTGCTGTCTATTCTTCTTTTTCCAGTTGTAATCTGCTCACTATTTAACTGTCTAATATATTTTTTTCTTTACAGTGGTCAAAGACATTAAGTGTTGTTTTTGGTGAGACAAATCAAAGTGAGCTAGCAGCTTTCACTTCATATGCCTCGGCATTCCCCAACAACTTTCTAGCTCTTGTAGACACATATGATGTAAGTGAACATTTATCAAATCAGATCTTTCTGCTTTGTGCACATAATAAAATTTAAATTAGATTATGCTCTGAGTGGACTGATTGATTGAGAAAATTTCCTGATTAAAAATATAATATCTTTTATCTGTGAATCCTCCAAAAAGAATCTTAGAGAAAATGAAAGCAGTTATATAATTCAGGAACCTTTTAAATGTTTTACAGTTGGCTAAAACTACTTATGAAGGTCATCTCATTCTTGCTACTAAGTAACTTTGTGTTCCCTACCTGGTTTTCTTTTTTAAAGCATAATTCTAGAATTTTCTTTCTAAATCTTGCAATTTATACCATTAACTGTGCACAACATGACTGTACCTGGGTACTCGTTACTCAGTTGATTGTAATAAGCATAAAAATGGGCTATATGCTGTCTTGTAATTCATGCCCAGTGATTTTATATTTTTAGTGTTAATATAATTAAGCTACAGCTTGCTGTTGTATAAGTTATAATAGCTTCGTTTTGTATTAATGTTACCTGCTAGTTAGTACTGGAAATCAATATTACCAATATGTTTTACCAGGTCATGAGGAGTGGAATTCCCAATTTCTGTGCAGTTGCTCTAGCTCTCAGTGATTTGGGGTATGTCTGGAAGCTTCACTAATGTATTTTCATCTTTTCTTGAATGAAACAGTTACTGTTATGTTCAAATGGAGACCATTCACGATTTTTTTTCCCTAATTTGTGACTTCACTGGTATTATTGTCTCTTCATTTCTTATTATATTACAGCATTAATTTAGCTAGTTGAGCATAAAAGAAAGAGTTGGTGATTATGAATATGACGGTGACTATAAGGTCTAATTACTTGATGGATATACAGGAAGTGGTATTCCCAGTTAAAACATAAACCTCTTGTAACATTTTGTGATGTAATGCATATCATTTGAAGACCTAGAAGTATAAGAATTTGAAGTAATCAGATCTGTTCATTCCCCCTTATATTAGGCTAGTCATAATGTGATGTTGTTACCTTTGTAATTGTTCCATTTGCGAAGCCTCTGTGTTTTTTTAATAGGAGAGAAGCCTCTGTTTACATTTAGTCTTTTGGTGGTCCTTGTATTTCCTCTTTTGTTTTAGCCATACTGTATTGCTTTGTGATTTGACCATCCTCCTTTTATTTTAATTACTTTAAGACAGATGAAACAACATTAATCCAAGTAATTATTTAGTGATACCATTTTTTGTATTGAGTTTGAATGACGTGCTGTGCAGGTATAAAGCTGTAGGTATTAGATTGGATTCTGGTGATTTAGCATATTTGTCTTGTGAGGCCCGGAAATTCTTCTGCACCATTGAAAAAGAATTTGGAGTGCCAGGTTTTGGAAAGATGAGCATTACTGCTAGTAATGATCTCAATGAGGAAACTTTAGACGCTTTGAATAAACAGGTAATCTCAAATTTAAGGTGCTTAAGATGAAATATTTCTGTTCATTGGTTTTGAACTTCATGAATGTGTTAAAAAGATTCTAACATTACAAACACTAGAAGTTTTTCAACTATAAAATTCTGGATGCTGCAATTTGTCTTCATTAGGTTATACATGAGTATAAGATACACCCTAAGCATCTTGTGTGATGAGTGTTTTGTGTTCCACTCATCTCACTTGTGTGATGAGTGTGTTGTGTTCCACTCATCTCAGTTTGCATACTGTGGAAGTATTGCACTGAACCTTTTTGGGTTAATTGTTGGCTGTGCTTGACAGATTCATTCTGTGTTTTTCATCCATGAATCAGGTACACTCGGCTAATCCTAGTTAGAACTAATTATCATGCTGAAATGTAGTTCGAATAAAGGAATAAATTACATGTGTACTATAATTTTAAGCTAAGAGTAACACATTGGTTATGTTTGCCCTTTTGTATAATATGGGTGTAGGATGATTTATTATGTCCACTTGTGCATCTTTTATGATGTTAGAAACATTTCATTAGATCTTGATGTCTTAAATAGTTCAGCATTTCTTTTTCTCTATGAATGAAGGGCCACGAGGTTGATGCATTTGGAATAGGAACCAATCTGGTCACTTGCTATGCTCAGGCCGCTTTAGGCTGTGTTTTCAAGCTTGTTGAGATAAATAACCAGCCTCGCATCAAACTTTCTGAAGATGTTTCAAAGGTTTGAACATGCTGCCAAGAATCTTGCAGCAGCATCTTTATTTAATTTTGTAATTATTACTCTTCTTCCTGTTTACTAGGTCTCTATACCTTGTAAGAAACGGAGTTACAGACTGTATGGCAAAGAAGGTTATCCCCTGGTAGACATAATGACTGGGGAAAATGAACCACCTCCAAAGGTATTTGTATGAACTAGTGTCATTCCAATTAATTGTACTGTATGTGTTCCACTTTGTGGCGATTAGCAATTGACATTCTAATCCATTTCACTTTGCGATATTAAGCTGTACCTACCTTTGTACTTTGCAGGTGGGAGAACGAATTTTGTGTCGTCACCCTTTCAATGAATCCAAGAGAGCATATGTGGTGCCCCAGCAAGTGGAAGAGCTTCTGAAGTGTTACTGGCCTGGGAGCTCAGGTGAGGGATTATCTGATATCTACTGAGAACCACTATAAATGCTGAAATTTTGAAACTCAAAATTTTATATGTTTCTTTTCTTAGACTTTCCACATACTTAACATCCTTACTCTCTCACATTCAATTTTCAAAAATTTACTGATGTTCAGTTGATTCCTTAAGTGGGAGTTAGGTTTTATGGTAAGGTGTAAACATTCATTGTATTTTAAGGAGAAATGGAAAAGTTCGTAAGCTATATTTGTTTGCTTTTATTGAAGATAAACGAAGAGAAGATTTACCATCTCTCAAGGACATCAGAGAGTGTTGCATCAAACAGCTAGAGCAAATGCGTCCTGATCACATGAGAAGATTGAACCCAACACCTTACAAGGTAATGTGAATGTTCAAGATTTTCTTATTTGCTCAAATACACGACTTGGCAACCATTAAGAATAATTACTTGAACGTGCAAGCAGGTGAGTGTAAGTGCAAAATTATACGACTTCATTCATTTCCTCTGGCTCAACGAGGCACCTGTTGGAGAGTTGCAATAAGGAAGAATAAAGATAAATTGCAGTTGGGTGTACAAATTTCAAGTAATGATTCCACAGAGTTGGAGGAGCTTCTTCATTTAGTCAGCATATACATATTACTTCTTAATTTGTTTTAGTAATAATGTAATTTGAGGAACGACGATCCCATTTCTTCTGAATAAAGTAATTGATTGCTTTTTGTGTTTTAAATCTCCTTCCAATTCTTGTCCTCTGAACTCTTCGATTTTTAAGGCGATTTAAATATTCCTATTGATGTTTTTGCTGCAGTTAAAAGGATTTAAAACCTTATATTAAATTTAATTTAATAGAGAAGATTTAAAATTTAATATATATTATAAAATTTTTGGAGTTACAAATTTTAAATTTTAAATTCATAAACGAAAATTAATTTTAAAAGTTACAAATTTTAAATATAAATTACTCATTAATATTGGGTTATAAATTATTTAAATTGTGATAATATTAAATTAATATTGTTTTTAATATTTAAGTATTACTATTATTATATAAAAGGGCCATTCTCTATTTTGAAGACATGTATACATTTTAAGCTAATATTTTAAAATTTTATATATACTATTTTTTTTTAATAATTTTGACATTATAAGATTTATATTTTCTTTCATAATCGTATACATTGAGAAAAATAACTGAGAGTATTTGAATGGTATCGCAAAAACATCTCTTTAGCTTTAGGAAAATTATACATGTGTGCCTTTTCATTGCACATGCTAATTTGTTTTGGTCCATATTTATATTAATTTTATTACTTTATCCATATAATTAAATTGTTTATGTTACATGATTTTATTATAAGACTAAAACATAATATATAATATATATTCATGGCCTACATTTTAAAGTCAGAGAATTGTAATATCTTAAATATTGTGGTTTAGTATTATTTCTGTTGATTTTTTTTAAACTGATATATTTATTATTTTGCTTTAATTGAGATATTTGTTATTAGCAATTTGTTAGTCATTTTGCTTTGTTAATTTTATTTACCTTTTATTATATAACTAGAAATAAAATGTAGACAATTTTTTTTTTTAAGAGTTAATATCTTGTATTGGATTTATTTTTTTAATTTATTATATATAATAATAATTAAATTTCTAAAAAAACAAATCTTACAAATTTTTAGAGTTATAAACTTAGATTGTTTTCTTTAGATAAAAAAAAAAAATTATCTCATCATAAATTATTTTGACTAATACTATTTATTTTAAAATTTTATTAGAAAGATTTTTTGTATTTAGTTTGAACTCTTTATTACCCAAAGACGAAATTGTGTTTTACAATTTTACGTAAAAATAAAATTCTTTTAAAAAGAATAAACTAAATGTTCTTTATCCATATTTTGTGTTTTTATAATAATTTTTAAAACAATTAAATTGTTTAAATTTTTTGAAAAAAAATATAATTTATTGTGATAAGTAGTTGGTACTTTATAACTTCTTCAATTTGAATTTTTATTTATTATATTGTATTTAATTTTATATCTTTCAATTTTTTTAGTTATTTTATTTTAACAAATTATATTATATATTCATATTACATATTCCTATATTTTTAGAATTCTTTAAGAAAATAAATAGTTTACAAGAAGCTATTTATGGTGTAGAAGATACTAGTATAGATAAATTCGTTGTGTTTAGTTTTAGTAATTATAAGATGGTAGATTCAAAACTCATTAACGATCAAATTCTTGAGCTTCAATAACATTTGAGAAAGGCTAAGAAAAATGTCAGCAAATTTAGTGAAAATTATAAAATATTTTATTTGATAGATAAGTTAAAGTGAACTTACCATGACACAAGTGATTAATTCACTTAAAATTGAAGAGAAAAATAGGTCAATAGTGTGAGAAAAATGAGACTACTGAGGTAAACCTGATAGAAAGTTTAAAGAATAATAAAAAATACAATGAATATCGTCACAATAAAAAAAACTTGAAGACAAAGATTAACCAAAATTCTCACTATAACAATCCTAAAAATTCTAAAAGCAAAGAGGATAGGCCATGCTATATTTGTGAAAGAACTAACCATATGGCTAAGGACTGTTACTTCAAGAAGTGTTTGCATGTCAAGCATAAATATTTTAGAAAATGACAAAAGGACGAAGTTCATATGCTAGAAGATAAGAATGTTTCGAGTGAGCCCTATATCAAGTATAATCTTAATCTTGTAAGTGTTAATTTTGATTTTGAAAATAATAAATGGTGGTTAGATTTAGGTGCAATGTACATATTTGTTTGATCGAGGATATTTTAAAGATTATTAGCAGTCAAGTGGAGGAAGTGACTCTAGGTAATAATTCTACCATACAAGTACTTGGTGTTGGAGATATTGAATTGAAAATAATTTTTGAAAAGATTTTAACTCTTAAGAATGTGAGGCACATACTTTAAGTGATGAGAAATTTTATTAGAATCTTTTTCAATCCAACAAGGATATAAAATTGTGTTAGAAGCTAGTAAAGCGGTGATTTCCAAGAACAATGTATTTGTAGGTAAATGATATATTTGTGACGGTTTATTTAAGCTGAATAATGTTTCAAGTTTTAATAAAAATTTTGAAATTCTTAGTGTTGAAACTATTAATATGTGGCATGAGAGACTCGGTCATATAAATTTAAAGAAAATAAAAGAATTTTGGATTAGTACCTAAGACATAAATTAATTTTAAACATAAGTGTGAAATTTGTGTACAAACCAAACAATATAAAAATCCTTTTAAGTCCATCAAAAGGAATACTCAAGTTTTAGAACTTAGATAAAGTGATGTTTGTGATTCCAATAGAAAACCCAATAGAAAACCTACTGACGGTTTGAGCTTGTTTATTGTCGAAGGCTTCCTTTCTAAAGTAGTATAATCCCTTGTGCTCTTCAGCACTGCCAATCCTCCTCCTCAAAATAAGGTCCTGAAATTCACAACAATTATGTTAAAAATTGGCAACATAATTTAAGTCTCTTGTTAATTTGCTAACATAAATCAGATTGCAGGAAATTTTAGACATACGTAGAACAGATTTCAAAATGATATAGGGAGTAATTTTTACTCTTTCGATACCAACCATTGGTGTAAATGAGTCATCTGCAATCTTTATTTTAAAGTTGCCTGGACAAGGACTATAAAAGGTAAAAAATTTAGAGCAATCTATCATATGGTCTGATGCTCCCGAATCAATTACCCATAGCTCAAAAGTTGGTGTGGATGCAATAAATGTGGTTGAAACAGTACCATTTTTAGCCAATGTGAAAGTGCCTTGTTGAACATGAGTGAGAAACTTATAGAGCTGCTCGAGCTGCTCTTTATTTAGAGACAATTGAACTGCTCCACTATTCTGTCCTTCAACCTTTTTACATTCCAATGAAACTTGAAATCCTCTTGCATCCTTTTTATTTTTCTTCTTCTAATTTGCTAGTTTACCATGTAATTTCTAACAAATATCCCTTGTGTGGTTCGACTTTTTGCAGTAGTCATGCCATCGTTGCTCCTTTTTTTTTTAAATTTTTGTTTAATTTTTTCAGTCTCTCAGCCACGCACAACCAAGGCTAAAGACTCAGGGAGAACGACTGTCTTGTTATCTCTAAGCATTATTTTTTTTCAACTTTCTTCTCGTCGGACTGCTGCAAAAATCTCTCAAATGTCAAGTAATGGTTTTATGCCCAAGACCTGACGACGAACCTCATCTAAATCACCATTTAAACCTGACAGAAAATCATATATCCGTTCTTTTTTCAACTAATTTCCTGTATATGGCATCATTTTCTAGGTAGTTCCAAGAAACATCATTATACAGATCCAACTCTTGCCACAATTTGGTCAGATCGTGGTAATAGGTGGTGGCGTCTTTGTCACTTTGTTTCAAGCTTCGAACTTTATCTCTCAATTCACACATCTGAGCTGAGTTTTCTAAATCAGAAAAAGCTTGCTTCGCAGCATCACCAAATATCCTTAGCAGTTGGATATAAAAGTTATGCCTTTCCAATCTCAGTCTCCATCGAGTTGACCAGCCATGCCATAACCATAGCATTCTCAGCATCCCAAATGGAAAACGTTGGATCATTTACTTTTGGCATCTTCTTCTCACCAGTCATGTATCCTATTTTCCCTCGACCTCTAATAACCATCTGAACAGATCGAAACCTTTGTAGAAAATTCTTCCCATTTAATTTATGGGCAATGATTTGAAGGGTAGAAGATTGGGTAGAGTTATCAGAAAAAGGGTTAGATGAAATTCTAGGGTTTGATTGAAAAGTTCCAGTAGAAACTTCTGATCCATTTCCCATTAAAGCCAACTTATACATTGCTCTCCCAATCAAATACCATGCTCTGATACCATGAGAACAAACAGGAAAGAAAAACCTTCTGGCTTATTTTCTCTTTTTATTTCTAACACACCTCTAAAGAATACAAGGCAGACCCCATTTTTATATCAAAGGTCTGAAAACAATTGCCAAAATTAAAGTTTGAAAAAAAAAAGGAAAGAATAATCCACTAGATCCAAAATGAGCAACTGAAATAATAAAGGATAGCTAGATCCTAATCAATACAACTGGAATAATAAATGAATTAAATACAGTAAATCAAATAATCAATTAACACTCTAACATCATTAAGGAGTGTCATGACACGAAATGAGCAGGACATCTAAGATAGCGGTGTACACGCACCCTATTGTAGATTGTATACTATTAGCCGCACATGTGGGAAAAAATAGAACAGTTTGTCAAGACTTGTCTTGTATGCTAACAAGACAAGATCAAGCAGCGGAGTCCCGCATAGCTACTTGAGCCACTGCTTATACCAGAGAGACTTTGGAAGAGCATCTTTATGGATTTCATCATAACCTTACTGAAGTCTGAGGGATGTGAGACTATTATTGTGGTGGTAGATCAATTTTTCAAGTATGCTACTTTCATACCGACGCCCAAGGAGCATAGTACGAAAGAGACATCGAGACTTTTCTTTAAGTACGTAGTCAAGTATTGGGGCTTGCCAAGGGTGATAGTTAGTGATTATGACATAAGGTTTACGGGAAGATTCTGGACAGGATTTCTCAATCTCATAGGATTGGAGCTTTACCAGCTTTTCCACCAGCTTTCACCTATAGACAGATGGATAGACCGAGAGGGTGAATGCATTATTGAAGCTGTACTTATGGCACTTTGTGAGCGCAAATTAGAAAGATTGGGTTAAGTTACTCGATGTGGCACAATTCTCATACAACTTAAAGTAGAGTGAGTCGATCAACCAAAGCCTATTCGAGCTAGCTACTGGCTAGCAACCTTTCATGCCACACACGCTAGTATCTAGTGATATAGGAAAGAGTCTTACAAATTACAAAGCTGCAAAGTCCTGGTAAAAGCAATCGAACAAAACGCGAGTATGTCTGGACAAGGCGATAAAACAAATGAAGAAATGGGTTGATGGCAAGTAGAGACATGTTGAGTACAGTGTATGAGACTTGGTAATGGTGAAAATCCTTCCGACGCAGCACAAGTCTATGCGCCCACTTTATAAAGGTCTTGTTCGAAAATATAAGGGGTCATTTCTTATTGCCAAGAGGGTTAAAAATGTCTCGTATAAGGTGGAGTTACCTTCGAGACTTCGACTACATCTGGTGTTTCACGCAAGTTGTCTAAAGTCATACCATGGTGATGCAGAGGACACAGAGTATGGGCCACAAACCAGAGCACCATTGAGAGTTTCCACATCTTATGACAAGGAGGTAGAACTTATCATTGATGTGAGGAAAGTACGAAAGAAGAACTACCCTCCAAGTTGTGAGTATTTCGTCAAGTGGAAAGGATTGCCCGATAGCGAAGCAAGCTAGGAACCCAAGAATGCACTGTGGCAGTTTGAGAGTAAGGTGCGAGAGTTCCAACGAAGACACGACGAGGGCATCGCATAAATTTGGTAGAGGAGAATGTCACGCCCGAAGTGCTCTCAAGCATTTCTTCGAGCACTTGATGCGTGACTAGGTCTACTAGAGGCTATTTGGACTATGGAGCGATACGTAGACCGAAGTTTCTAGAAGGCTCGTTGACTGGGATAGAGATACGGGCTTAGCTCACGACTTATTAGGGACGTAAATTCCTATTTTTTTTATTTTGTATGTACACCATTATATCATTGTATAACATCTTAGATCCTAGCCGTTGATTGTGTAGAGCTAGTAGTATAAAAGAGGAACACCCTCAGTTGTATAAAACATCTCATAGCTTGTATTTCTCTTCAGCAATATAGAGAGCTTTTTCTCAAACACCTTGTAAACGTGTTTCTTCTCTTCTTTGTGTGGTTTTTTAGGCTACTTAGCATGCAACGCGTCTAAGGCTGCACGGTTCTCGAAAGATCCGTGACAACTGGCATAGCCACTGGAAGCAACAAAACAATAATTCAAAGGAAAATATTTTGCTCTTATAACACAACTCACTAGAGACTCACCAAGGGTTATCATCTTCCATCCCTGCTTAGCGACTAAAGCTTTGTTAAAATTCTCTAAGTTTTTTAACCCAAGTTCACCATGAACCAAAGGCTAGCCAAAGATAGTCCCAAGCCATCCAATACATATTTTTTGATTCACCACTCAATCTATACCAAAACTGTCTGATAAGTTGAGATAACCTGTTTAATACAGAGCTAGGCAATCCAAAAATTGACATAGTATATGTTGGAATAGCTTGGATGACCGCCTTGATTAATACTAACTTCCCTCCCACTGAGTAATATCTTATCTTCTATAACTAAAGGCGATTCCAGACCTTTTCAATAATATTTTGAAAGGCCTTTTTTTTATTCATTCCTATATGTGAACGCATCCCTAAATATCGCCCATGCATACGGCTTTCTTTCAAGCCAAAATACTCTAGTATCTGTCTCTAATATATAGCTGAAATATAAGGATTAAAACTAATAGAGGACTTATCGAAAAACCTTTTTGTCTAGAAAGAGATTCATTCCTGAACAAAATATCTTTAACTGTTAAATAGTTTTGAGAAGTGGCCTTGTAGAAGATAAAGCTATCATCTGCCAAAACAAAAAGATGAAAAACCATTATAGTATTACATACGCAAAGAAAGCCACTCAGAGATCCTTGCATTTCAGCTTTCTGCAACAAATAAGATAAACCTTCAACACATGATAGAAACAAATAGGAAGATAGTGGACACCCCTACCTCAAACCCCTAGATAGGGTAACCAACCACATTCACATTCACCATGAACCCAAAAACAAGTGGAAGATATACAATTATAAATAAGGTTTAGCCATCAATTACTAAACCTAAGTTTTTCCATAATCCCTAGCAAAGATTCCCCACTCGACCTACGATACGCCTTACTCATATCTAGCTTCATAGCCATTACTCCAATGTTTCCTTTCTTTCTCTTTTTAAGTGAATGCATCAACTCAAACCATATAATAATATTTTTCGTAATTTTATCAAGCATATTACACAAGCTAATTGGCCTAAATTCAGATATTTTTGTTAGTGAGGGGATTTTTGATATCAAAACCATATTAGTATCATTAAACCCCAAAAGAAAGGCATCAACATTAAGAACCTTAATACAGACTAGAGGCTTTAATCACAATTTTTGGTAGAACATTGCATGGTACATATCCAGACCAAAGGCTTTAAAAGAATCCATAGAAAAAACTGCACTGCAAATTTCCTCCTATGCGAATTCCGCATCTAGTAAACCAGTAGCTTCATGTGAAATACGGCTATGCATGTCATCAAACTCATCTATTAGACTAACAGAACTCTCATGTTGTGACCGAAATAAATCCCCAAAATACCTTGTTATAATACCTGATATCTCCCCTTCATCTTCACACCACTTTCTCGACTCTGAAACAGACCATTAATCATACTTTTGGCTCGTTTACCTGATGCTTTATAATGGAAAAACCTTTAATTTTGGTCACCCCAATATAGCCACTCCGATCTTGCTCTATGATACCAATAAATCTCCTCAAACTCTAATAACCTCTGAAGCTTAGTTTTTTTTTTATGTAGTTAGTAATAGCTCTGGTGGTTCATTGTTCAAGAATTCTTGTTTAAGCCTTTCATACCATCCATACATAGAATTTTGATATAAGATTTCAATTCTTCTATGTTTCAACAATAGCATATTGTTCCATGGAGCTTTAACCTATTTTACACGTTCACCATCCACTCTCTCATAAGTTTTTTGAAGCAACATGTTCAACTCTCTTCGAACTTTTTTGATACATGTTGGGATGGCTCCTCCTTGCAACTGATTCCATCCAACTAAAGCCTCTGCATACGCCTTCAATTTTCTTAAAATATCTCCATCCGAATCTCCTTGAGACCAAACAGACATAACCACGTTAAAACACCCTTCCTCTCGGACCCAAAGAGGCTCAAATCGAAAAGGTCGCTCTTTCTTATTTTGGTTTGCCTTATGAGGATTCAAAATAACTTGAATGGCGCGGTGATCAGAAGAAAAAAGTCTAAGTGAGCCACCATGCATTTAAGGTAGTAAGAAAACCACTCTTCATAAGCAAAGGCTTGTCAAGCTCTCCAATAAAGTCTCTATTGACAGTTGGCCCTTTCCATGTAAAACGTGGACGCTTAAACTTAATATCTTTCAATTGAAGATCAGAAAAAACATTCTGAAATTTAGTCATTAATCTTCTTACCTTTAGGCTGCCCCTTAGTTTATCCATCACCGAGAATAGCTCGTTGAAGTCACCTAGAAATAAGAATGGCTCACGTGAGTTCTTCTGAAGTCTCCGCAATAATTCCCACCCTAAGCATTATAAATGTTGAACAGGGTTTCAATAGAAACCGACCACTATTCACCACTTACAATTGAAGTGTTTAAATTGCACATCCACATGAAAATGGGAATACCTCCGAATGGAAATATCCCATGTATTGTTCCAAAGCACAAACATGCGACCACTCTTACCAGAACTATCCACATAAAAAGACTTGTGTATCCAAAACTAGTCCTCACCCTTTTTGCCTTTTTACCAAAAAGTTTAGTCTTCAGAATGAAGACCAAGCTTGGGGAGCATTCTAGATTCCCCAATCCACGTGCATTTCAACAAAGGATATTTATGGTGCTTGGCGGGGATGCTTCACACCCACCGTCAAAGAAGATATTACGTCATCCATCTGAGCCTTTTTAAGGGGTGACTCACCTTCTGAAAGGACCCCTGAGAGCTTCTACTCATTACTAGATTATGCCTGATCCTTTTCATCCCCAAAATATGGATGGAAAAAAAGTCTCGATTTCTTCCTGAAATCTTTCACCTTTGCTGCATTGTGATGAGACCTTTGGACATTTGCTAGTTTATCCCCTAATTCCACAGGGGAAATATCTTTACATGAATCATCCGACAGAGCTTGCTAAAAGATTTACCGAAATCTTCTTATTATTTGGAGTTTCAATACCCATATTTAAAATAATTGGATTAGAGAGAGAAGTATTTAGCCAATCAAAAAAACCTAAGGAATCATGATAAGGTTGGTCTTCGTAGCATTCTTATCGTTATCAGTCGAGAATAAAGGAGACTTAAAAATCTCATTTTGAGAGTTCGAATTTTACGAGCCATCATCCTTCATGTAGTCAGGTTTTTGTTGGGGAAAATTCTCCTGTTGCACAATCTTCAGAGATTTCGAACAAACCTCAACTAACTCTCATTCCTTTTTTGGCAATCAAACGTGCACCTCCGGATCAGCATCAGTTTTTTTATTGGTGAATTTCGGCCCCCATGCAATTATAACAGCCTTTATATCATCATAGTAACGATGATTTCTAGGCTTCTTTAATATAGCTGAATAGTCCTCCATGCATTCCTTGTAATAATGGGTGAGAAAACCATAAAAAGAACAAAATTCAAGTAATTTCTCATAACTAAAGTCCACCCACTACACATGTTCATTGTCACCTAGCTTTAGACTCATTCCTTTACATAGAGGTTTATTTATGTGAAAAAAGTTGATTAAAAATTAATATAATATCATTTTGGGAACAAGTCGAGTGCATTGGATGTGCAGAAAAGTAAGACGAACGGGAAACAAGGCAATTGGAGAAGGCGTGATTGCCCAGAGCTGGGACCTGCGATACTAGGATTCAACACCACAGCGCTCGCAAACTAAGACTACAGCGCTAGGAAGCCAGTATTGCGGTACTGGTGCGAGAAAAGTGTTTTCCATTTTGAGTTCATTTTCTACTTATTTTAGGTCTCCCTAAAATGACTCCTACATGTTTAGGGTTAACATAGATCATCATAAAGTCTATATAAAGGCCCTCTATTTGCTTGTAAATACATATAAGAGAACATAACAATCTTTATGAGAAGATCTTAGCGATCAAAGTGTTCTTTGTGATTCTCTATGAGAGAAACCCCCAGTTTACAAGAAAAAGTTTGTTCTTTGTGAGTTCTTTCTTGTAAAAGGCATATTATTTTAGTACCTTATAATTCAATAATAAGAGAGTATGATCTTGATCCATCACAGACATTAGCAAGTTGTCGAACCACGTAAATTTTGTGTGTTATTCTTCTACTTTCTTTCTCTAACTTTCTTAATTGCTTGGTTATTGTGCTATATATTTTAAGTTTATTACTTATTTAATTGCTTCCACTTCAACAAACTAGTATCAGAGCTGATAGGCTCTAAGCAAATATGGCCACACCCAAATATGAGATAGAGAAATACAACAAGACAGATGACTTCAATTTATGAAAAATAAAGGTTAAGACATTGTTGGTGAGCCAACAGTTAGGCTTGGCATTAAAGAAAATTGCAGCTCCATCTAGTAAAGAAGTAAAGACGCTAGAGTCATCTAAAACTGAAATAAAAAGAATGGACATTTAAGAAAGAGCTCACAGTACAATTGTTCAATCATTAAGCAATGACGTACTGAGAGAAGTAGTAGGTGGGACAATGGTGATTGATCTTTGAAAAAAACTTGACTCTCTTCATATGCGAAAGTCATTGGCCAACAGAATACATATAAAAAATAAGTTGTATCAGTTGTCCATATTAGAGGGAAAGCCAATGAAAGATCATATAGATGCATTCAACAAGATCATTATTGATCTTGAATCTATCGATATTAAGATGGAGAATGAAGAAAAGGCAATCATCATATTGAGTTCACTTCTTAAGAGTTATGAGAGCTTTATTGATACGTTATTCTACAACAGAGAGAGTTTAACAATGAGCGATGTGAAATCATCATTAAACTCAAAGTTATTGAAAAAAGATCATGCAGAAATTTTATCTATAAAAGGAAGGTCCTTATATAAAGATGGAAGAAAAAATGACTCAAAGTCGAAGTCCAGGACTCTTAAAAAGTGTTATTGCTACAAGAAAGATGGGCACTTCATAAATGACTGTTCGGAGAAGAAACTATAAGACAAGAAGAAATGGGAGGTTGTGATTGCCTATGATGATAGCTACAACACAGCAGAGACTCTAGTCACTACTAGTAGTAAGAGTACTAAATAATAGGTTCTTGATTCTGATTTTACTTTTCACATGTGCCTACACAAGTCTTGGTTTATAAGTTTTTAGTCCATTAGTAGTGATAAGGTGTTAATGGCAATGATTTTACTTGTCAGATGATGAAAATTGGTAATATTAAACGTAGATTGTATGATGGGCGAGTGAGAGAGTTAACAGAAGCTAGGTATGTTCCTGACTCAAGAGAAAATTGATCTCACTAAAGATTTTAGACCAGAATGGGTATTTTATCAGGATCGACAGATGAGTTTTAAGAGTATTAAATGGTTCTATGGTAGTAATAAGAGGTGAGAAACACAAGGGTATTTATGTGTTGAAATGAGAGGTTGTAAGTAGTTCAACATTATTCTCTATAAATGATGAGAATATATAAACTAAGTTGTAGTATCTTAGACTAGCACACCTAAGTGAGAGAAACCTTAAGGAGTTATTTAGTCAAAAGGCGTTTGGTGAGGATAGGTTACAGCCATTGAAGTTTTATAAGCATTGTGTACTTGAGAAAGTACATAGAGTGAGGTTTAGTACCGGCGAGCATAAGACTAAAGGGACTCTTAACTACATACACTCTGATCTTTAAGGATCAGCTTAGACAGCTACCCATGGTTTGATATATTCAAGACTTAGAAGGCTCTTATTGAGAATTAGACTGGCAAAAGAGTTAAGAGGCTAAGAACTAACAATAGTCTCAAGTTTTGTAATAGTGAGTTTAATAGGTTTTATACCAAGCATAGAATCGTATGGCATAGAATTGTGAGATCAACACCGCGGCAGAATGGTGTAGCTGAGAGAATGAATAAGACCCTACTTGAAAGGGTTAGATGCATGCTTACCAATGCAAAGATGTCCAAGGATTATAGAGAGAAGTTATAGTGACTGTAGCTTATTTGATTAATAGAAGTTCATCATTAGCGATAAACTTCAAGACGCCAAAAAAGATATGATCCGATAACCCTCTTAAGTATGATCACCTCAGAATGTTTAGTTGCCCCTCCATTGTTCATGTTAAGAAGGGAAAATTAGAACCTAGAGCTATCAAATGGGTACTTATTGGGTATCCCAATAGTGTGAAAGGATACAAGGTGTAGTGTAAAGAGTTAACACCGCCAAGAAGTATCATAAGTCATAACGTGACGTTCGATGAGACGATAATATTGAAAGCTTTCCAAGAAAATGAGAAAGAAGAACCTGTGTCAATAAAGACACAGCATCTGAATCAATAGAAGTTAAAGTGAAGCTTGATTATAGATCTGACATGTCCTCAAATCAGTACTTCAATAAAGAGATCCTTAAAGATAAACGAAGAATACTGGCAAGTTCCTTCAAGTCCATCTAAAGAAAAATTGGAGTTCCTGATATGGAACTTGAAGAGTACCAACAAGCCAAAAACAGGCTAAGAAGAATGATTAACCAGTTAATCAGGTATGCACAAGTAAATTTGGTTACTCACGCCCTTAACTCTATATACACTTTTAAATTTTGATGAGCCTAGAACATATGGTGAGGTTATGAAGAGTGAAAATAAGAATAAATGGTAATAAACCATTGAAGAAGAGATTAGTTCTCTTAGGAAGAATAATACCTAGAAATTGGTGGAGATGCCTCAAAAGAAAATAATAGGGTGCAAATAGGTGTATAAGGTTAAAGAGGAGATACCGGGGGTAAAGCTTATAAGATTCAAGACTAGGCTAGTTGCACAAGGTTTATTTAGAGAGAGAGAGTTAACTTTCATTAGATATTCTCTTTAGTCATTAAGCACACATCCATTAAGTTTGTGTTAGCCATATGTGTAAACCCTTATTTACATTTACAGTAGATAGATGTAAAAATAACTTTTTTCCATAGAGAGCTTGAAGTGATGATTTATATGGCATAGCCACGAAGGTTTGTAGAGCTCGAAAAAGAAAATTATGCTTGTTTACTAAAGAAGTCATTATATAAGCTAAAACAATCACCTAGACAGGGTATATGAGATTTGATGAGTTTATGATGACTTGTCAATTTAGTAGAAGCAAGTATGACGGATACGTGTACTTTAAAAGCTTAAAAAATAAGATGATGTATTTACTTCTATACGTCGATGATATATGGATCGCATGTAAAAATATGGAAGAAATATAAAAACTCAAGAAGCAGTTGAGTAGCGAGTTTGAAATGAAAGATTTGAGAGCAGCAAATAGGATATTAGATATAGATATTGTGAGAGAAAGAATGGATGTTCTCTTCGTGACATAAAGCGATATATACTCAAGATCCTATAGAGGTTTGGTATGTCTAAAGCAAAGACTGTCTCTACCCCTTTGGCCATACATTTCAAACTTTCAACAGCACAATCGCCAATATTCGAAGAATAGAACCTGTAAATGAGTAAAGTACCATATTTAAGCGTTGTTGAGAGCATTATGTATGCGATGGTTTACACAGGCTGTAAGTATGGTGAGTAGATACATGGCGAATCTGGAAAAGGATCACTAGCTTGCAATGAAATGGATATTGAGATATCTCAAGGAGATGTCGAATCATGGATTGATATATAAAAAGCTGAAGATAACAGTATAATGGTAAAATAATACGTAGACTTAGATTATGCAGGTGATTTAAACAGAAGAAGATCGATCATTGACGAGTTACATATTCACAGTGTTTAGGTGTAGTGTGTATTGAAGATTAGTTCTATAATATGTGGTTGCACTATCTACCACAAAGACGGAGTACATAGTTGTTGGAAAAACTATTAAGGAGGCCGTGTGGTTGAAAGGCACATGGCTGAGGTAATGGCTACTGAAGATGTGAACACCAATGTATATATGATAACCAAAGTGTCATACACCTAAGCGAGCATCAGGTATTTTATGAGAGGTTTAAACATATTGATGTGCGGCTCCATTACATTCGAGAGATTATCCAAAGTGGTGAAATTAGTCTAATAAAGATAGTGTCATCTTGAAATCTTGCTGACATGTTGACTAAACTATTGCCCTCGGTTAAGTTCATCCTATGTAAAGACTTAATCGGAGTCACCACTATGTAAAGGTGACCAAAGATGCGGATATGAGAGATTAAGAATACTTTATAAATGATTTTAAATCAAAGAGGTAATTTATGAAAAAGTTGATTAAAAATCATTATAATATAATTTTAGAAATAAGCCAAATGCATTAGATGCGTGGGGAAGCAAGACGGACGCAAAATGAGACGACTAAAAAAGGCACGACTGCCCGGGGCCGGGCGCCACGGTGCTAGATTTAGCGCTGCAGTGCTCGCAAGCTGAGGCTTCAACGCCGCAGCGCTGGTGCGAGAAAAGTGTTTCCCGTTGAGTTCGTTTCCTACTTGTTCCAAGTCCCCCTAAAACGACTCTCACACATTTAAGATTAACCTAGGTCATCTTAAAACCAATATAAAAGCTTTTTATTGACTTGTAAACACATTTAAGAGAACATAACAATCTTTGTGAAAAGATATTGGTGATCAAAGTGCTACTTGTGATTCTTTGTGAGAGAAACTCTTAGTTTACAAGAGAGAGTTTGTTCTTTGTGAATTCTTTTTTGTAAAAGGCATACTTTTATGAATGCCTTGTGATTCAATAATAAGATAGTATGATTTTGATCTATCGTGAACGTAAACAATTTACCAAATCATATAAATTCTCAATGTTATTCTTCTACTTTCTTTCTCTAACTTTTTTAATTACTTAGTTGTTGCACTACATACTTTAAGTTTGTTGTTTGTTTAATTTTCCACTTCAACAATTTATATCCAATCTCAATTTGATTCTCATGTATTTTTCAAAACAAGACCTACCACTGTCAGCATCAACATCTATAAATTCACTCATATTATTCCCCAACAATTTCGCAAATTCTACATTCATCTGGATTATGGGAATATTATGCCCCAAAATGGAATTGCTCTAGCTTCATTTGTCACCACTTCTAGGACAAGTAAAAACATTAAAATTTCAGGGTTCCATTAGCACCACCCTTTTCCGATATTCTTATTTCAAAAATTCACCGAGAAAACATCATCCCCTATCCACCGAAATCGTACATTTTCCTTTGGTTTCCAGAGGGAACGCATAGTATTGATAAAAGCATGTTGCTGATAGTTTTTCCGTGTTAAGACTTTTACAAAGAGTCTGAAAGAAGCTAATTCTCGCTGACGCTGAACAAATTCTTCATCCACCTCTGACACCTTATGGGAGTTGTTGATACAAAAGGATTGTCATGGCTGTTCAATCTCATCTATAGCAAAGAATAAAAAGACAACACAAAGAAAGAACGAGCCGCAGAGGAACGATAAGCCGATCTCTAAGTACCAGAATAATTGGAGAGAAAAACTACTGTAATAAAAATAATATATCTTAGTGAATTTAAATAGCTATGTTTAAAATAACTAATAAGTAACAAGAGAGTCAATACTTATACACATGGGAGACAAAAGTTCTTTTTATTTAATTAAACATGCATTTGCCTTTGGAGGTTAATAAATAAGAATATTTGACTATATAGTACTTATAATGTACTTGTCCCCCAACCCAAAAATAAATAAATGATCTTTTAATTGATGAATTTGATTTGCTTTATCAGTGACAACAACATATTTCAAATAAAATGTAGAAATTATTTATCTATTGATAGGCTTGCCACTCTTGAACTTTCAGTTGCCATCAACTACCTACTGCACTTTATACAATCATTCTTAAGCACATTGTACGTAGGCACTTTGCAAATCCATTGCGATGACTTCTGCAACTGAACAAACAACCATGTCTTTTGCTGAGCACTTCTACAGTTGTGCTTAAAAATTACGCCTATAATCCTTTTTCACATCAATCACAGGAAGATAGAAACATATATACTGCAATTTCTGAACGACAAATTAATATATAATCATTTCCATAATGTCATCCACCAAAAGCACTTTTTATAACTCCCAAAACTCGATTAGCCACTTCTTGTCCAAACTGCATGGGCATGGTCGAGCTCAGATCCATCTCTATAGCTCTGCTCTTAATCAAACGATCTCTCTTCTCCAATTCAGCTCTCTCAGTTGCCCCAACACTTCTTCCTCCACAAAAGTATTTCTCCAGCCAAATCCCCATCACATCGTAAGCAACAGAACTCACATGCTCACTGATAATCTCTTGACAACGGTCCAATCCACCATCTTCATCACATTTTATACTAACCAAAATCCCAGTTGGCGATACCACACAGCGAAAGTAAAGAGAAGATGAGAAGTAGGGTTTGGTTTCTGGGACTTGCTCAAGTTTTTGCCGGTATGTTTCAAGTGAAGTGTCCTCGTAAAATGTTTTGAGGTAATCTGGGTAAAGAACAGGGTCTTTTCTAGGAGTAATATCAAGGAAGAAAATGAGATAAGTGGGGCTGCACTGAACCAGCTCGAATTGAAAATGTGGTACATCTGTCGATGGTTTTAGGTAACCTTGAAGGTTGGTTATGTTCATGGCTCCTCCTGTTGGCAGCTTCAAGTGTAGCCAACTTGCTAATATTAAATCAATCTGTTACCAAACACAGCAAATTAAATGAGAAAATTTAAAAAACAAAATCAGATCAAGAGTTAAAAGACATTAGTTCATTTTTGTATTCTCTACCGTGATGTATTTGAGAATTTTGGATTAAACCAAACTTATCTAAGAAACCTAAAATATCTTATTTAGATTAGTTTAGAAGATTTCATAGACTAATAGTTTTATCATAAGAGCTCCCTTATTTAAGGTAGATTCTAAGTTGTTCAAAGATTAATAATAAAAGTTCAACAAGGAATTATGTATTATTCACTAAATAAAGAGACTAGAGGATCAATGAAAATATTATTAGAGGGATAAAATATGCAAGGATCTAAAAAGATGCGGTTTAAGGATCTAAAAATGCTTATAGCCTTTATATTTTATTTTATAAGATTATAGTAGATTACTCTCTCATTCGTAAATGTAGTCAAAATTAGAGTGAGTCACATTAAATTTCTTGTGTTTTTTATGTATTTTATTAATCTTGATGTTTGATATGCTTTTACTAAATTTTTTAAATAAGTTATTACAGTTAAAATATTAACAAATGGTATCATAACTAAGTTGAAAAGTTTGAAGCCAAGTTAAAGATTTGGTTATATAAGAACCATCGTATATTTTAGTGGCAAAGAAAGAAGGGATAAACTTCATAAATAAAAAAATCGTTTAAGTATATCTTTTTCAAAGGGAGATGATGAATAAAATTTAACATTTTTAGGAGTAGCATATATGCAGAAGTAATAAAAAGAAAAAAAAATCTTGATTTAAGTTGATGGAACACTCAAAATTTTTTGGAAAATTTTTTTGTCCCTATAATTAAAAATCTCAATTTAGTTTAAAAAAATTATATATATACATACACACACTTAACTCATTTAAATAAATCTAGCAAGTTGCTAGGTTGAGAAAAAAAAAGATAATGAGTACATGTGGAAAAAAAAATTATTTATAGAAGTAGGAGATGATTTGATTCTTAAGAAAAGCCACAAATGAGTACGAGTCATAATTTCTACCGTGAGAGAAACTAGACATTGTATGAAGAGCTTGGCTTAAGGGAGGCCATGAAGAAATTAAGCCAAACATTGTGTATTAAAAATATATGAAAGTTTAGTTTAAAAATAGGAATGTTAGATTAAACAAAACTTATATGGAAAACCCAAATTACTTTATTTGGCTTGGTTTAGGAGATTCTCTAAACTAGTAATTATCTGGTATGATTTACCTTATTCAAATTAAAGTCTAATTTGTACAAAAATTAAGAATCAAGTTAAAAAAAAAAATTGTATCACTCACTATATAAAGAGGCTAGAGAGTGAATAAAAAGATTGTGAGAGAGAAACAAAATATGTGACTGGTTACACACTAGAGATACAATTTAAGGATCTAAAAATACTTAAGTACTCTTGTATTTTATTTTATAAAATTATATTGGATTACTCTCTCATCTATTGTGTAGCCTAAATTAGAGTGAATCATGTTAACATTTGTATGTTCTTCTTGTGTTTTATTAATCTTAATATTTGATATACTTTCGCTAAATTTTCTAAGCAAGTTATAAAAACTAAAATACTAAGAAAACTCAGCGGGTTGTAAATGGATGTCTAGGTTCATTCATTCTTTGTTTTTTGGCAAATCTCAACAAGCAAGATAATTTTATTGAAGAAAAATAAATAAAAATTAAAGATCATTGGGGAACATAATGGGCATTACCCCTTAAAATGCTCATGATGTCAAAATAAGATAAAGATGGAAAACCGAATAAGTTTAACAAATTTACAACCTTCCAAAAAGGATCCGTGAAATCTATAGCTAGGGTAACCATTAGCATCTCTGTGTAACAAGTATAAAATCTCAGATGGTGGTCGTACCACCATGTAGGATCACCATAATTCAAGCAAATGTTCGCCAAACAATTTGCTATATTGTTATTTTCTCTAAGAGTATGAACAAAATAGAATTGCATATTAGACACACACCATTGACAATTCTTCCATCTAGTAATTAGATTCTAGGGCGAATTCAGCTTAGGATTAAAAAATAGATGAATAAGAAGCATGGAATCACTCTCAAGAATCAATCCATGCTAACCACGAGCATAGGCTATTTCAATAGCCAAAATCACTCCTATGATTTCAGCATAAAAAGCTATCTCAAACTGTAAAGGATAGAAAAAGCCACGAAGGAATGTACCTTTCTCATCACGAAAAACTCATCCATAAGCTGCTCTTACTAGATTACAGTTAGAAAGACTATCTGTATTTACCTTAATCCATTTATTTGGAGGGAAGTTCCAGAAAATCACAAAAATCTTTGGAGCATGACCAAGCTTAGGATTTAAACCCAAACTCTGTAAGATTAATCGGTCATCGCCATAAGAGATATATCCAGGACAAATCGGCAAATAATCTAACATGGGCAAGGCAATCTGCTTTAATCCCAGGCAAACCAAAACCAACTTTATCAAATCGAAGTCGATTTCTACACCACCAAATAGAATATGATAGGTATGCAGCAGATAGAAGCCAAAGGTTATGCAACTGGGGGCTGAAAGACTTAGCAAGAATTGCAAACCATAAATAAATAATAGAAGTGGCATTTGGAAGGTGTGTCCATAAATTATAGGCGAGCCAACTCCAAAGATTCTTAAAAGAAGAGTAAGAAACAAATAAATAATCTATCGATTCATAATCTTTCAAACAAAAGGAACAAACTGACACAATGCAAATACCACAGAATCTCAGACCCATACCAGCTGGTAAAAGGTATTGAAGAAGGCGCCACATGAAAATACTATTCTTTAGGGTAAAAAAAAATTCCTTCAAATAGAAGATAACATTGCATTAAAAGATGTCTAATTCTGAATGAAAATATAACTCTCTTTTAATGACAAGTATCCATCCTGAGTAGAAGTCCATATAAATTTATCTTCCATCTGATTAGAAGGTAAAATAATATCGGCAATTTGATATTTCAAGTAAGGAAAAGCCACATAAAAAGAGTTTGGAATATTCCATCTCCCTTCAAAAATAATATCACCTACCTTGCACTAAAAGTCTAAGGAGCCTTGCAACTCTCGAGGAAGAATAAGTTTATCAAGCCAATTATCAAACCAAAAATTAATAGAAGAGCCATTACCAATTATCCACCTAGTCCTTGTGAAAATAAGATAGGATAGCCTTGAAATCGGTCCAAATAGAACTTATTTCTGTTATTGAAGTCATACCGCCCCTAAGGAAGTTCGAGCAAAATGTGGATGAATTATGAATATCCCAACGGGATTTGAGAAGGCAAGCTTTACTCAAAATATCCAGCCGTCGAAGCCCCCACTCTTCCATCTTTTGTAGGCAAGTATAGATGATTCCAAGAGATCAAAGCCATTTTTCGATTAAGATGAACACCAGAAATAATAAAATGTCGAGCACACCCATGTAATCTTTTTAAGAGAGAAACTGGACAAAGGTTAACTTTGAAACTATACAATAAGGTACTTTGAAACACCGTACGTACCAATTCAATTCTACCTTCCATAGAAAGAATTTTACCCTTCCAACCTCTAAGACGCGCAATAGCCTTGTCTACAAGGATTTGCAAATGATGAGCACGCGAACAGCCTTTAAAAATTGGCATACCCAAATAATAAAAAAGAAGGCTATCTTGAGAAAAACCCAAGACGTCTGAAATTTCCTAGTAGCAATGCATAGATGACTTCGTAAGAAAGAAAATGCCTTTTTCCATATTAACCATCTAACTCGAGGCTATGCCATAGTTGCCTATGAAAGTCATAAAAGAAGTAGGGGATTTACGATCACTTTTACAAAACACAAAGACATCATCTGCATACAATATATGAGACGGGGCAATACATCTTCTAGGAACCGAAATAGGAGATATTTTTTTAGCATCTATTAAAGCTTGAATCTCTCTTAAAAGAGCATCTTCACCAGACAAAAGAGGAGATGAGATAATGGATCGCCCTACCTTACACCCCTTCCACAACCAAAAAAACCCCTGGGGGAGCCATTAATCAAAATAGATAACCAAGTAGATTTAAGAATGATGGAGATCCAATTAATAAATGCATAATTAAAACTGAAATTATGGACTTGTAAGAGAAAATCCCAACTGATGGTATCAGAAGTCTTTGATATATCCAACTTCATTCCAATATTTCCTCCAAAAAATTTCTTATCTAGCATATTAATGTCTTCTAAAACAATATGACGATCTTTAATGAAAGCCATTTGATTCTGAGATACCAATGTAGGCATGATACCTGCCAATCTGTTAGCTATTATTTTTGTAATGATATTGAAGAAGAAATTTGCCAAAGCAATCGGTCTAAATTGACTAATATTCACAGCATCTGCCACTTTTGGAATTAAAACAATAAAGCTAGAGTTTAGATTAGTTAGAATAAAACTCTGAGTGAAAAATTGCTTAACCCCCAACATTATGTCCTTTTTGATAATATCACAGCAATGATGATAAAAAAAGACCTGTAAATCCATATAATTCTGGTGCACTGAAGGAATCCAAAGAGAAAACTGCTAAATGCACTTTATCATTTGAGGGAATGCAAGTCAGAAAATCATTATTTGCATCTGAAACTGCATTAGGGATATTGTTATAAATCTGCAAAATTAACTCTGGATCCATATTAGAATTTGCATAAATATCACAAAAATAATCAATAATATGAGAAGAAACATGTGACATTATCATTCCAAACATTGTTGATGAGCAATCCATTTATATAAGACTTTGCAACTTGAATTTTAGCATAAGAGTAGAAAATTTTGGTGCTTTTATCTCCCTCTTTAAGCCATCTCACTTTTACTCAATCTCATCAGAAATCAGATTGTAACTAAGAAACATAGAGGACTTCCACCTTTGCTGCAGCTTCAGCTTCCAATAACTCATCATTGATACCAAATGTAGCTATATCTTCTTGGATAGAAGCAAGAGATTCACGGGCTTTATTCAAACATTCATGAATGTTACCAAAAACATTCCAATTCCAACTTTTTAAATGAGATTTTATTACCCGCAATTTTTTAGTGACCATAAACATTGGACAACCATGACAATGAACCAAATTCCAAATATTTGCTACCATATCTTTAAACCCCAGATGATTAATACATATTGATTGAAAACAAAAAGGACGAGGACCTGACCTGTTCATAGAATTGAAAGAAAACAATAAGGGTGAACGGTTAGAGATTGTACGAGGAAGAGCTATGCAAGAGGAGGGCTTCAAGTCTCTTGCCATCGAAAGTAAAAAGGGCTTGATCAAATTTTCTTTCCATGTGACCTCCATTGACTGTAGTTCTAGCCCAGGTGAAAAATAAACCAGAAGTTCTAACTAAAAAGCCCGTCTCTGAACATATTGTGAGGCTGCATAGCTAAAAGATAACTGATAAATATGAGAATCAATTGATGTGTTAATAGTAACATGCTGAGACCCAGTAGAAGTAATATTAACTGCTGCAACCATGTCGCTCTTGAAAACCCATAACTTTGGCAGAGTGTTATCTGTATGACTTACAAATGAAAGATGTAATGAATTCCAGAAAAAATCATAAATAGAATGAAGAGCAACTATAGGTTCACTAATTGCCACAAATAACGATTTATGCTTCAAACACAAGGTGGCCAATTCATTTTGTTATTGAGGATTGGCCACTCCCATAATATTCCAATAGATAATCTTCATAGGTTCAGATCATAATCTAATCCCTGCAATTTATAAAGCTCTGAAATTTCCTTCTTATTGGCTCAAAGTTTCTTTTCGAGATTTAGAATAACAATCTCGAATCCATCCTTCATTGGAGGCTTGGTGAGAATACCTATAACCTTTTTCAAATCATTATCCAATACACCCTTATCAACACTATTTTCAGCCTTTGAATTCCATTCTTGATCACAATTTAACACCTCAAGCTCAAGGTTAAATTCTTCATCAAAATTAAAATCTTCATTACCCTGATGAACTTAATTAATCAGCTGAGTTTCATCATCTTTTCTAGACTTAAAAACAGGAACAACATCAGCATTATCAACGAGTTGCATCTCAAACTTGCTAGTATCTCTATGGACCTCATTATTCGACACCGCATTTCCAATTCCATCACTCATCTTTTCTTTATTAGTCACTACTATAAGATCCCTTCTATTAGCACAATCATTTGCAGTCACATTAATTAGAAAGGATCCTATTATTATTCTCCAAAGATCCAACCGAACCCATTTAAACCTCCTTAGAAGCAACTGGGAACTTTTCAACTTCTTTCCTAACCCAAGCATTTGAAGGAAGCAATATTTTTCCATCAATATTCTTTGGGTTAGTCGAACGACAAGAACTGATCTTATGACCAATAACACCACATCCAGAACATTTAGGCGAGTCTCTCTCTTATAAACCACCTTCACTTGAAAGTAATACCCATTACGCTTAACAGTCAGGAATGTAGGAAGAGTTTCAGAAACATCAACATCCACAAATACCCTTGTATAGTAACCATAAGTTCTTTCCCTTGTTGCTCTATCTAATTGAAGGGGAAGGCTAACCCCTCATGCAATTCCTATGATTATTTAGGACTCCAACACTCCTAGCTAAGTCCATAGATTCTAACCCAAATTTGCGCCTTTGAATGAATTTCAGGAGAGTACAGGTCAAAATCAGGTTTCTATTGATATAACCTAAATTGACCTAATGTAAGCGTGTTACCTCCACCCCACACCCTTTGTATGTCTTCTGCATTCGAAAAATGTAGAACAAAAAAACCTCTAGCCATGGGGAATAATTCCCAACTATTTTTAGATTCCAAAGACGATGAAGCCCAGCTTTAAGAGCCTCCACCTTAAGAGGTTGCGATCCTTTTTTCAAAATAATTCGACCTATCAGATTAGTCTTACTCAGTTCTATACGCTTATGGTACTCTGATTCATCAATATGAATGAAATATTGATCACTCTTAATTGTGTCGGGAGAAAGATGAGAAAGGTGAGAATCCAAATCAGAGGCAGATGAAAGAATAGAAGCAAAGGATTTTTTTGCAATTACTTGTTCCATGGTTGAAGGAACAGATGTCTCAGGTTAGGTTGTCATGGTAGCCTCTTTGTATCTATCTAACTTAACTACATCAAGAATCTCCATCAATGTTGAATTGTAGAAAACTCACCAAAAAAAGCACCATGTAATATCACCTGTGACAAGGAGAATGTGGCTCTGTCTGTAATGCCAGAACAATACAACCGGAACAATTGTCGAAACAGTGCTGTAACAGCTTGTTGAGCAATCACCAGTGCAGAACAAGAGAATGTCGAAGCAAATCAAACTTACATCAAAAGAGAAGAAGTTGCGACTGGCTGGCTGTAGAATCTGAGTAAAATAGCCACCCATAGAGGACAACAACTATGGTTGCCGATGACTGCCAGCAGCAGCAGAGGGGGCAGCAGCAACTTAGAGCAAGGGAGGTTAGCCACTAGCAGCAGACAGAACCTGTGGTTGCCTAGCACTACCAGCAGCAGTAGAGAGCGGGGCAGTAGCAATTCAAAGCAAGAGAGGAAATAGTCACTAGCATAGCAATAGAAAGAAGGGCAGCAGTAACACAGATCACTAGCAGCTGCAGGTTCACCACACACCAGAAAGAGAAAGAAGATTGGAGGAAGATCAACCACACGATCGGCCATTCCCGCCGGTCAAAAAACCCCTAGGTCAGACGATCATTAGCTGATCAAAAGAAAAACTGAGAAGAAACAAATTGTAGGAGATCAATCTGAGAAGAAAACCAAGAAGAACGTTGACGATCAGAGAAGAAAGACCAGGTTACTGTAACCAAATCATTTGGTTACTGTAGCCTAGTTGAGAGAATATTAGGCACTGTAGCAAAACGCGTCTACTTGAATTTCTTGGTTCATTCATTTGCTAATAGTGAGTTAAGGAAAAACAAAAGCAGTTGGGAAAATATTCATTACAGATATATTGCTTAGCAAAAATATGTGTTAATGGTGCAGATTAATCAAATCCCAATTTAAGTACATGGAAGGTGAATCAAGATAGCGATTAAAACTTCTCACACCATTATTTTAAATCGTATGTTCAAATCACTATAATGTTACAATATAATGCTAAAAAATATAAAAATTCCGATTCAAAGTGACTTGTTAAACATGGAAAGTGAAGCTTTGACATTTGGCCGCGCAAGGTAACAAAGTTGGGAAGGTGTTAGAACAATAGCAAGACATCTTGCATTATATATGCTTCTTTAGTTCTTATAAAAAATGACGTTTCTACAATTGTAAATCTTCTTCTTCAAACGGCATATAAACACTGTAAGTGCAACAAAACCATTGTTTTTCACTTATAATATATCTCTTTTTCATTCAAAATAAAGAAAGCTACTTAAGCTCATATTCTCTTTAAAGAAATAAAAAGTTTCTTATTTCAGTTAAATATTTTTTAGTGCAGGTTTATTGTCACACTTCAAATGTTCTCAAATATTTTCTCAAACACTTGGTACACGCCATATTTTCTAGAGGCTACTTAGACTCATGAAGCGTTATATGGACCAAAGTTCAGAGTTTCTAAAAAATTTGTTGACTTGGATAGATAAAGTGGGTCAAGCCCGTTACTTAGTGGCTAAATAGGTTATAGAATGGGAAAATTCTCTAGGATATTTAGTGGCATCTTAGAATATTTCTTAGCATATTTTTCATCTTCATCGTGCACTGTTAGATCGTTGTATAGGTGCGTAAATTGTAGTTGTTAATTGTATAAAGTTAGTAATATAAATAGGGAAGGCTTTCAATTGCGCCAAACCGTCTTAGCTTGTATATTTCTTCAGTCATAATAGAGAGCTTTTTCTCAAATACTTAGTGTGCTTGCTTGTTTTCTCTCTTTCCATTGTGTTTGCAGGTTACTTAGCACTAAAAGCGTCTAATGTTGCATAGTTCTGAAAAAAGTCCGTGACATTAGGTATCAAAGTAGGTTTGAATTCTCATCTATTTGTAGGATCCTAAAAATCCTAATTTTTGAGCCCAATAAGAATTGCCCCATGGGTAGTGGGTTCCGAAAAAAGTAGGTGACATTTAGTATCAAAGTAGGCCCAAATTTTCATCTGTATGTTAACCCCTAAAAATCCTATGTCTTGAGCCCTTATAGGAGATTGCCATGTGGATAATGGGTCTCTTTTGAGTAGTGGGGTGTTGAAATACGTGAAGCATCAGATAAGCTAGACAACTGCAAGTTGAGATCTTAATAAAGGATATTTTTCTTTTGTCTTTTATCTTTAGGAGTTAATGGTCCTACCAACTTTTATGCATATAACATTTTGGTAGTAGTCATGTAGTGCATGTAATTATTGGTAATAGCTCTATATATAATGTTAGTTGTTAGCTAAGACAAAGTTGTAGAAACAATTACATTAATTCAGTAATAGAATTCAATTTGTTCTACAAAACTCATATTTTAACATAGTATTAAAGAAATTGCTTAAGATGGTATCAAGCTCAACAACATAAAATACACCTTTAAACACCACCACCACAATCCAGCAAAACAAAATACATGTGAGCTCTTTTGTTTTCTAAGCCCCCATCAAGCTCATAAACACAAATTACCTATTATAAAAGTCATAAGTAATATCTGGTATTAGAGGCAATGATTTAATGGGCTTCATTGATGGAAGCAAACCATGTCCAGGACAACAAAATATCATTGTGGATGATGACAATACATCATCACCATTGAAAACCCAAAGTATTAGGTCTTGCCTTAGCTAGACCAAAATTTAACGAGTTGGATACTATCATCTCTGTCGAAATGAATATTAGGAACTATCATTGAATGCTCAAACTCATACCAGCTTTGAACAACGCGTGAAAGTCTTTACCTCACACTCAAAGGCAAGACTTGTCCATTTGAAAAGCCTTATCCAAACCAAGAAAAAAGGGTCCATGACCATTACTTTTTTTTTTTGATTGAAAGACCATGACCATTACTTAGTACTACATGAAGATGAAGGGCTTGGCTAAAGCTCTTAGATGTGTTGGACGTGCGGTGACAAATAATAAACAGGTGGACTATATCCTCGGAGGTTTGGAAAATGTATATGACCCAATCTATGTGAATGTCACTTCAAGGGTTGACAAATTACCACTAGCTGAAAGGTATGCACCGCTGCTCAATCAAGAACACAAGCTAGAGCAGAATGCAGCTGAAGACCTTTGTAAAGCATCAACAAACTTCAATGCTAACTTTGCACAAACCAGTTGGAACCAGATGAAGAATTGGCAGGGAAAGGTGAAAGGAAGCAACTTTCATAGCTCTAAGTCACAAAATAGTGGTTCATATGGGAACTACTCAAATCCTGAAAATTTTCATGGAAAAGAGAGAACTCAAGAAGCCAGCAATAAGGACTCTAATGTTGTGTCAGATTTGCTTCAAACCCAAGCATACTGCAATGGAGTGCTGGCATAGGTTTAAGAAAGACTATGCCAAAGATGAGTGGAAATTATCAACTAAAGAAGGTTTATGTGGTAGCTATTGGAAATAAAGATGATTCTACCTAGTACCTTGACAGTAAGGCAACCAACAACCTAAACAATCTTACTCTCAGCAGCCAATACAAGGAAACCAGAAGCTCATAGTAGATAATGGACACAACTTGCTCATTAAACATATTGGATACACCTACATCATTGCACAACACCATCCACACACCAAACACCTATATCTGAATGAAATTTTACTTGTGCCACGTATCACCAAAAATCTCATCAATATATCCAAACTAGTAAATAATAATGATATTGTGATAAAATTTGACAATTGCCAATGTGTTGTGAAGGACAAGAAACAGGGGAAGTGCTTCTGGAAGTGGCTAAAGGGAATTTATATCAGCTGCAGTGTTAAACTAAACTCACAAGTCAGTCAAGATCATGTCCAAGTCAAGAGTCTTCAATAAATGTCGCTACAACAACTATCAATCTAGGGTCTATGTTTTATTCTTATCTTGGTGTATTTGATAAGAGCCAATCCAAGAGTATAGAGCCAATTAAAGAGATAAAAATTAACACTTTGAGACCAAATCAAGAGCTGGAAATACTACACAGAAGACTAGGACATCCAAATGTATTAGTTCTTAAGGAAGTTCTCTCTAAGCGTACAAGCCTCTTTGATAATACAAATAAAAGCACTACAATTACTGAAATTTCTTTTTGTTCATTTTGTCAATATGGTAAAATACATTAAATGACCTTCAAAGAAACAGAAACCAAAACCAAGAATTCCCTTTAACTTGTGCACGCTGACCTTTAGGGACTTGCTCCTATCCTATCCAATAAGGGATATTGCCTTAGTCAATGACTACACAAGTTTTACCTGGATCTACCCATTAACCAACAAATTTGAATTATATTTATGATTTGTTTACATACTAATAAATATAAATTTTGGAAGAGTAAATTCGGTAGTTGTGATTTCTACAACCTTTCTTATTATTTGGGTAATACTATTTGGGTTCAATTTATTAAAAGCAGAGTAATTGTCTGACCGTAGTCACGCGACTTGGCTTAGCACCTTCTTTTATGTTTAGATAAACAGAGATTGGCAGGTCATTAGCGAGGGTAAAGTTTGTTTTTCCATAAAGACAAATTGCAAGGAGTTTAAGGACATGAATAAACAACTGCATCAGCATATGTATGTGAGAGAAAAAGAGAAAGAAGAAGAACTACGTACAGGAGATGAATCAACGCCACGCCTGATGTAGAGAGAACCCTGAGAACCGCTATTCTCACTCTGATAAAACTCAACATCAGGAGGGACTGAGGATGGAAGAAGATGAGAATCAAGCCGATTCTCCAAGGCAGTGATGAGACCAACCATCAGAACTTTATGCGCAGCCGTCAGATGAGGGAATTCCATCAGTTTCTGCCCTTTGATCTGCGACGACTCCATGTGAGATGGTAAACAGTAGTTACGAAGTTTGGAAGGAGCTGTTCTTGATAGCTTTGGGGGAAGAGAAAGAGACAGAGCTTTGTATAATGGAAAAGTAACACTGACAGCCATCGAAGATTGACGCATTGTGGGTACAAGGGAAATATTTAGACAATTAACTAGAAAGGAATTTTCAATTTCCTCCCCAAACTTAGCGATTTATTAATTAGAGGAAAAAAGATCAATTAATTGCCACGAAGCCCCCCCTATCAAACTGTGGTTTGAATCAATTAAGGGAATAGGAAAGCTATCTATGTGAATAGGAATGGTAAAACTTGGTTTGGGTTTTGTTCAACCGAATTTGATTTTGGTTTTTTTTTAATTTGAAACTTATATTTCACCCGAATATTTTTGCTTTGGGTTGGATTTGAGTTTAAATTTAAGCTGATTTCGAATAATCTGACTTGGATTTACACCTTTTTTTTATAAATAAAATTAGTTTGTTTTATTTTTTTTAAGTAAAATTTGAATTTTTAATATATTTATTTTGTAAAATAATTATTAGATTATATAATTATTATTGTATAATTTGTTAATAATCTATTGGAAAATATTATTAATTATTTTTTAAAATTATTTATTATTGGTTATTGTTAATAATACTACTAATATTTATGATAATTATTAGTAGTAGTAAAATGAATAACATTTTATATCATTAATTATTAAGCACTAAATTTATAATTTCATGATTAATAATTTAATGGGTCAAGACTTAAGAGCAATAATATCATGTGTTTTTTTTTTCTTAAACAAACATTGACAGATTCATATTTTATTACAAGATAAATTTAACAACCAAAATTTTAATTAAGAGCCAGTATATGAGTATATAAAGTATGCAATTATGTTATATAAAATTAGCAATATTTTTTACTGAAACAATCTTCTCACATTTTTTTTCACAAGTATAATCAATATATCACTATAGGTAACCAAATAAATGAGTAAAAATAATTTTTTTAAATATATATATTAAAGATTAAGAATTTTAGGAATTAATTTAGGATTTTTCTTTTTAAAAAATTCTAATTTTTGGGCTCGGTTTTTTAGATCTTAAAAAAACTCGAATCTAGCATAAATTCAAATTCTACAAAAATTCAAAACCCAAGTTCAAAAAAAAAAACCTATATTTTTTTTTGAATTTTTTCTAAATCTAAATTTTTCTAAGTTTCTAAGTTTATTCGAATCTAAATTCGGATTCGGATTAAATTGCCATCCCTAAATGTGGACCTCCATATATGCCTTTTTGGTTGACATGTGGAAAGTAGCTTCATCATTTTAATCAAAAGTGCAAGTTAAAAGTAGTTTTCAATAAGATAATGCAACTACAAGTTATATAATCAAAATAACAATATTATTACACGTGTGGAAGGCTTCATTTTTTTTTATATGAGGAAGGGGATTTAAATTCAAGATCTCCAATTCAATAGAAAAATAATGTACTACAAACTCTTTATCACTCGACCATTCAAGCAAGTACAAAGTATCTTCATCTTTTTAATTAATAGAAAATATAACATGTTCCCCTCTTGAATTTTGTCCTAGAACTCAATTTATTACAAGGAAAAATTTATTAAAATGCCCAAAAATAACCCTAAATGGGTAAAAAAATAAGTTGTCTTATTTTAGTTGAACATTACGGGAAAGTCCTAAACAAATAAGAAAATTATTATTCTTATTTTAGTATAACTTTAAT
Source organism: Ailanthus altissimus (assembly GCA_946807835.1). Classification (NCBI taxonomy): domain Eukaryota; kingdom Viridiplantae; phylum Streptophyta; class Magnoliopsida; order Sapindales; family Simaroubaceae; genus Ailanthus; species Ailanthus altissimus. The sequence goes on from OX327695.1 coordinate 21,703,065, forward strand.
AAGAGAAGACCAATTGGGAATTAAGAAAGTGTTGTGACATCCTTATTTGACTCAGATCCTACAACGTTTACACTAATACTTCCATATAAAAAGGGGGCTAAAACATAAAAAAGGCATCCAATTGGCAATGATCTCATTCTCTCCATTAATTTTTCTCCATCCAATTAAGAGAGATCAATTCTCACTCTAGAGAGAGGTGGTCCATCTATTATTCTTTAGGGTGTTACATATTTTTATTCTGTAAATGCTATACTTCTATGTCTTTACTGTCATAGTAATATTTAACAATGTATTCAAGTGAGTTGATGAGGTTCAGAGAAAGGGGACGTAGGCTAAATTAGGTTGAACCATTATTAATTTGGTGTTCTTGCTTTATTTTTCTTTATTTTTATTAATCTCAACAAATAATTTTCAACAACAAATAAATTTAATTCAATGATTTCAAAATTACCAAAATTCGAGGTTAATAGTTTAGTGTTGTCTATAGAAATGATATAAAAAGCTATGAAGAATAACTGTAGAGATTAACAATTCAAAAGCCAATAAATATGCATACATAATTCATTTAAAAAAGAACAAAAAAAAAAAAGAGATGCTACCAAGGTGAGTAGAATCTAGGACCTTGACAGGGAGTGTTAAATCAAGTTTGGCAAAGGAATTATTAGGAAAACAGTCTTATGGTGACCAAAAAAGGTGAATAAATGAATATAAAGGTGTAGTAGTAGTGTCAAAGTTGTAGGATCTAAGTCAAATAAGGATGTAAGTCCCCACCCCCCCCACCCTCCGATGTGAGGGGCATTTCTTTTGTCAAAAATAACTCTACTATTGTGTAAATCATGAAAAATAAAGTTCAATGATATAAAAAATTTTGTGGTTTTTACAACCTTCACCATCAATGAAAAATGGCAGCTGACGACTAGTAATCGGAGATATTATTTGTTTATTTATAATTTATAAAATAAATTTTTAAACCTATCGTGATGTGACATGTGTTTAAATTTTTTTTATTTTTTAAAAAATTTTAATCTTATTTATGTGCCATGTGTCCTGTTAAAATTGTGCCACGTGAATTTTATTAAGGGCAAGAATGTCATTGTATAGAAAAAAAATCTTTTTTGTCAGATTTAACAGAAATTGATTAACAGACTAGGACAAAACTATCTATTTTTAAATTTGTGGGATAAAACTGAGTATTAGCCCATATTCTTGGGACAAAAATATCTTTATCCCTCTAAAAATAATAAGCTGAGACCATAGTTACAACAACACTGCCATTGACCACAGTTACAACAACACTGCCATTAATGTCACTCTAGTTGTTGTCCACCACCATGGAACATATTGATCAACTCAACAACCTGCAGCAACTTAAACCCAAGCTATATTGCCGCCTGTCATCGCCAGAAAATCCAAAATCGAGATGATACATTGTTCGAATGTTGCCCTTTCATCCTCGCCATCTCGGCCACCATCATCACCGGCCAATAACATCCTTATGGTTGCCGAAGTCTTTTGCAATGGCCATTTCCCTCCGTATGATGGCTGGTGGCTTGACAAAAATTTGTCACAATCGAAGAAGACGACATGGCACAAAAGAGAAAGAATGAGAAGAAATTAGAAAACCACTTGGTTTATATCATTCAACACCCTTTTAATTTTAAAAACTTTAAATTTAACCTAATACTTTTAGAATTTTACAAACAAACCATTGGCCGAATACGTTTCTTATCCAATCCTTCCTAGTTTTTGAAATTATAATTTCAACCAATATATTTTTAAAAGTTTACAAATAAGCCTCTAACAGAAATTGGCCTTCTACAAATCCAAGGACCTATTACCAAGGTCGATGACCTCTTCATCGAGCCTGCCACCTAAGCCCTCAATGAGGCTGCCTTTTAAGCCCTCGTCAAGGTCACCTCCTAAGCATTCATCATGGTAGTTGCCTAAGCCCTCATCGAGACCACTACCTTAGTTCTCATTAAGATTGCCTAAGCCTTTATCTAGACCACCTAAGCCTTCATCAAGGTCGCTATCTAAGCCCTCATCATCAAATCATGAAAGCTCATCCTCATTGAGGCCACATAAGTACTCATCTAAATTATGACCACTCACTTGAAAACTAAGTCATGACCACCCACTTAAAGACCAAGTTATAACCATTCATTAGAATGCCTCTCAATAAGGGGTAAAAATCATTTGAAGGCTTCTTCATAATGATTGCCCCTCTACAAAGAGTAAAATTACTCAAAGGCCTCTCTATAGAGGTAAAAATAGGTGAAAGTCCCTTTATAATGGGTAAAATTACTAGAACGCTTCCTTTGTAGGGCGAAGTTCTTAAAGACCCTCACAAAGATATATTTATAAAGACCTCATCGATCAATTGCCCAAAGAGCCGATATAAGTTCACTCTGAGGCCAACTACATAAGTTCTCCCCAAGGTCGACCACATAAGTCCTTCATAATACGATATTTTTATATCTTAAAATCAAGGTCAAGTATACGTTATTGTAATAATTAATAAAGGGACTCATAAAGTCGGATGTCGAACCCACAAGCATAATTTTTATTTTCTTCCAAGTACTAAAATTATATCTTTCTTGTAATTATTCAAAAAAATCAAATCTTTATTTTACAATTAATTTAAGTAAAATAAAAGTGCAGAAAATAAATGACACAACTCAAATATAAAAAAAAGCCATGTAGAAAAAGCCTAAGTTTAATTACTATCATTTAATATGTTTTCTAAAGTTCAATTATTTTAATGTTTATATCCCTCAATTCTTATTATTGGTCAAGACACTAATGTATTCACAATCCTTTTTCAAGGTCATGCAAGTATACCCTAATTTACCAAATACTTATATTTTCATGATACTTGTAATAAATTAAGATTCATTAAGAACAAGTCTTATTGACCACACATGCCAATTAGGTATATTCTATCCTAATTCGAAACTTCCATATGCAACATTGAATAATACTCTACAAATATATATTAAATTATTTAGGTTTAAATACAATGATGCCTCTTCTGAGTTTATCAAAGTATTACCAAATCAATCATAATATTGACCAGATATAATGAAGCATTAAGAACAAATAATTTGAATAATGAAGAATTGAGTTCAAATAAATATTAAAAAGATCTAACAATTAAGTCACATATTGAGTTCAAGTAATAATACTAGAAAATAAATTTAGTTCATATTTACAAGAGAATTATGGCTAAAAAATAAAATAAACGTGATACAACCAAAAGCAAACCAATATAGACATCAATTCGCAGTTGGTTGATACGCCAAAGATTCATCAATAATCTCTTACTTCCTTGAATTCCCCTTGCTTCTCTCTCTAAAAATTGCTCTTTTTCAATGTGTTGTGACTCTAAGAGCCCTAAGTTGTGTGTTCTTTGAGGTCTAAAATAAATGACCTTTATGTAAGGATTGATTGGAGTCTTGGAGTTATATTTCTTTTAGGTTTAAGAAAAATTGCATTGTTCACCGCTGCAGCGAAACACTATTCATTACTGAGGGGAAAGTACTATAGCACGAGGCACGCTTCACATGTACTGTTTACTTGGTACTGTAGTAAGATGTCTTGGGAGTTGAGGTGCTAGAATTTTTGTTGGGGCAAAATTCTGTAGCAAAATTACTATTTATAGAATACTATAGCGATTATTGTAGCATTATATTTTACCTTATTTTCCTTAAATTTTTATCCTTAATTGTTCCATTGACTCCAAACCTATAAAATGACAATAAAATATAAAAAAAAACTTAATATTTTTATTAAAATAAGGAATTAATCAAGTTAAGAGAGTAAACATAATAGATATAATTTACGTGTATCACTTCCCAAAGCTGACCACTAGAGCACCTTCCCAGATGACTCATCTCATAGAGATGGAGGTCTGACATATCTTCCTAGATGACTTACCTCACAAGGATAGAAGTCTGACATGTCTTTCTAAATAAATCATCCCACAGGGATGGAAGTCTGACATATCATCTCAGATGACTCATCCTATAAGAATTGAGGTATCTTCCTAGATGACTTACCTCACAAGGATAGAAGTCTGACATGTCTTTCTAAATGACTCATCCCACAGGGATGGAAGTCTGACATATCATCTCAGATGACTCATCCTATAAGAATGGAGGTCTGGTATATCTGCTCAAATGACTCATCTCATAAAGATGGAGGTTTAGTATATCCCCCTAATAGGGTGAACGACACAAAAATTTCTCTATCCCTAGAAGATCTAAAGCGGTGAACAACTCGGATATCCCCCTAATTATGATGACCACAAAAATTTCTCTATCCTTAAATGATCTAAAGAGGTAAAAATAAAACTTAAATATCCCTTAATAGGGTGAAGGATATAGAAATTCGTCTATCCCTCGAGAACCTAAAGAGGTGAACGACTCGAATATCCCTCTGATAGGCATAAACGACACAAAAATATATCCCTAAAGGATCTAAAGAGGTGAACGACTTGAATATCCTTTTAATAGGGTGAACGATATAAAAATCCCTCTGTCCCTTGAAAACCTAAAAAGGTGAACGACTCAAATATCTTCCCAAATGACTTATTCTAAAAGATATGGTCTAGCATATCTACTTAGATGACTCATCCTAAAAAAGATGAAAGTTTATAGCACTAGGGCCATATAAGCTCTCGTTAAGGCAATGTAAGTCCTCATGAAATGTCTCTCTATAAAGGGCAAAGGTCATTAAAAGCCCCTCTATGAAGACATCATTCAAACTGACCAATCACTGGTAGTGTCTCAACTATCCTGTTCGTTCAAATAGTTTCAGAATGGCTTAACCACTCTAGATAAGAATCATAAATGGGGATCAAAGATTATCAAAAAATGACTCTACAAAAGGCATAAAATTCTTGAAGGTTTCTCCGCGAGAGATAAAATTACTAAGGACCTCCCCCCCCCCCCCCCCCCCCCTCCCCCCCTTCTCCTGAGGAGCGAACTCACTAGAGGCCCCTTATAAATAGCAACTTCCATCTCGATCAGAGGCTCATTCGTATAGGGTTTTACTCTAGAATGCCAGAGGCCTATAAGGTGTAGTAGGTTTCAGGGCCGTAAAGCTTGAACATATACTTTGAGGCATTAGAGGCTCATAAGGCCCTATTGTGGGACGAAGACATTTACATTAAAAGCCATCTAGAGGACTAAACTAGAGTCATGACATGATTAAACGTATAAATAACCATTTAAAGGCTCAAATGGAATTCAACTCTAAGGTGTGTAACATATGTTCCCATCAGCATAAGGGTTGATATAGTTTTTAGTACTCCTCGAAAGAAGAAGAGCAAACAATTTAACCATAAAAAATAGTTACTCAACTAGAGCCAACTTTGCATACTTGAAATTGTATTTGATATGTAATATTGAGCTCAAACACCTTTACTTAAAGACCCTTACTATGGGTGATCCCCACCTCATTCAAAGTACCTACAATGGCTACCTAAGATACAAAAACCATTAAGTATTTGTTTCATTCGAATATGTTTGAAGAGCACTTGAAGATATACCCTCGAACTGAGAACTACATTATTCAGTGTTAATATCGAGCACCTCATCAAGTTTTCAAACAGAGACTTGACCATTGTGAAACTTCAAAGGCACCTAAAGCAACCCCTCAATTTAAGAACTACTATAAAAATTTTAGTATTAACAACTTAACGCTGAAAACTGAGGGGACTCATATTTCCCTTTGCATTTTGGCTTAGAGCTTAATTTATTACAAGACCTAGTCTATTAAAAGGCCCAAAAAAGAGTCTTAAATGGGTAAAAAGGGAGCTGTCTTATTTTAGTATGACTTTACAAAAAAATCTTAAACAGATAAGGAAACTACTGTTCTTATTTTAGCAAAACTCTAATAGAAAAAGACTAATTCAAAAGGTGCTATGATATCCTAATTTGATTTAGATATACAACCCTACTACTACCATATAAAAAAGGGGGTAAACCATGAAGAAAAGTATCCAATTAGAATTTATCTCTATTTATACATCAGTTTCTCTCCATTCAATTATGAGGGATCAATTTTCACTCTAAATAGAGGGGGTGGTTCATCTATTACTCTTTAGGGGGGTGTTATATATATTTATTTTGTAAAGGCTATGCCTCTATGTATCTCTGCTGTAAAAATAATATTATATAGTGCAGTCAAGTAAACAATGAGGCTCGGTGAAAATGGACGTAGGCCAAAATAAGCCGAATTATTATATATTTAAGATTTTTGTTGCATTTTTGTTATTTGTATTAATCTCAACCAATAATTTTCAACAATAAATAAATTTAACTCGTTAACTTTAAAGTGGCCAAATTTTGAGGTCAACCTAATAAAATAATTATATGTCTATTTTGATTTGATATTTGATCAAACAATTTATTTGCACCAAAGTAAATCCATAAAATTCTCAAAAAGACTTCTCGATTGAAGATATTATCAATTATCCTATGTTAGGACCCGAAGGTTATAACAATAAAAATACCAAATTAATTTGATTTCTTTGAGGGGATTAATCTCCAAATTCTCAAAGGCCAAGTTTGTTTTTTAATTATTGCTTGAGAAATAAACTTATGAGGCATTACAATTTGTAAGAGTCTTAAACTATAATTGAAAGGCAATCCTAAACTATAAAGAAAAAAGTGCAGAAAAATTAGGTAAGCAATTAAGGAGGAATCCATATCATAACAAGAAATGACTTATTAAAATAGGTTTAAATAGGAGATTGCATCATGCCAAGTGAAGAAAAATTCTCAAAACTTGCTGAATAAAGACATTATCAATTATAAGTGCCAATTGACGAAGAAAAAAAAACAAGATGAAAAAGAAATCGTAAAAAAGAACCTAGAAGAAATCACTCTACACCACAATTTTATCATTTACTGATTCTAACTTTTTGTCTTCATTAGACCATCATGATCTAAAGTCAAGCCGACATTGGAATTGGAGTTGTCTCTTTGCTATATTGCGTATCAGCCTTGTTTTTGTGTGACGTGACGCATAGGAATGGGTTAATGAAGAAAGCACAATTTTGATAGCTTTTTAAAAGATTGGATAAGAGTGGGCGAGCAATATGGTTGGGGCAGCAACAAGCTTTGATATTATTATTTCGCTCTTGACAACAATTTGATGCCAAGTCATGTAACTTCATGTTAGAGACGGAGCCCTGTATATTTAAATTTGAAAACGACCAAACACAAATTTATTGTGCTAAGTCAAAGCTATGTGATCTATATGAAAATTTGCTTTTTCTCTTTATTTTTTTATCCTATTTTTTAATATTATTAATCCTAAAATTTGGGATATTTTAAACCTATAAATTGAATTTATATCTTTAAAGAATAGTAATTGAAACTCTAGAAGATAATCACTTTTTGATATTTCTTGGGCTTTAAAAGTATTAAACTCAATTAAAATTATAATAAAGCAAGACAAACACAAGCAAAAGTAAAACTATAGCAATTCGGTTTAATGTAAACCTATATCCATTTTATTGAGTGTAATCAACTTATTCAAATACACTATTAAATAATGTTTTTATAGCAAGAAACAAAGAATAAAGCAATTATAAATATGACTTTTAGTAATGAAGCCTTGAGTTTTTTTTCATAAAAGGATGGACTAAAACATTTATTCAAAAGGGTTCCAATTGTTGCAAGCCTCATTTTCTTCATTATTTAGCCTTTTTTATAGTCATTGTTGTGGTGGGTTGTTGAGTCCTTTTAGACTTAAATTTGGAATATGTAAAGTTCTTTTAGATTTAGGACTAAAGAGTTCTGTTAGAATTAAGAAAAATTCTTACAACTTTAGGGTCCTCAAAAATAAGAACAGCTAGTAATAAGTAAATACCTTATCATCAGCCTATGGAATCTTTAATGGTTGGCCTTTTGGAGGGCTTATATGGTCAACCTCTTAAAGGGCTTACGTGGTCAGCCTCTTAAAAAGCTTCTAGGGCCGATGATTTTTAGCTGAACACATTCTTTTATGGGCCAAGATCTTTGAGTGCTCATGTGATAGATCTTCTTTGTGGGATTTTGTGGGTCTTTTGAGGATTGAGCTTAGGCCAAAATCCTAAGGGGAAGCAGAGGTCCCTCAGTTTTTGGTGTTGACTTGTCAACAATGAAAATTAATAATAGTTCTCAATTTGGTGACCTTATTTATAGAGTTCTTAGGCCATATGTTGGATCCTCGATAAGAGCAGAATGCTCATCAGTTGTGTACTCTTCATTGAAGGGTTTTGGACTCATGTAAAGTGATTGTCTTGCCACGATAGTGGTGAGGGCTGATGTTCAAAATTGGTGCCTAAAGTACATTTAATGGTTGTTGGCCTTTCGAGAAACCTGAGTTTATAGTCAGTTAAGCGAACAGTGGTACCTTTTTGAATTTCAATCAATATAGTCACATCTTAAACCATTGGCACTGATCAGACAATTGAGGTGTGCTCTTGAAGAGGTATATCAGATAAGGGGACTCTTCATTCGTAATAGCGTATTAACCTTCTAATTTTGAATCAACGATTGAGACTGTTTTATAGACTTTATATATATAAGCACAGTTCTCTTATTTCTTCGCTTTCTGTTGCATATGTCGATTTTAAGAAAGAGAAATTGTGGTGATTTAAAGAGAGAGAAGCTCTATATTCTTTGAGATCATCTATTCCACATCTTCAAAGATCTTTATGCAAATAAGTATTATTTACTGTAATTCTGTTGACGTATTTTAGGGTGTATGCATGTGATTGTATACATATTGAAAAATTAAAATTATGCATCATATACATGAATTTGGCAGCGAAATTTATCAAGTAATCAACATATACACATGTAGTTCAATTCTTAACAACTTAAGAAAATAGAAAACATACCTTTGAAGACCTCCGATGAAGATTTCGAATTCCAGATATCTTTGCTCCAATTTTGAGCTCACCTTGAAGTGTACTTTGGTCCAATTCTAGTTCACAACAATCTGGTAGGATTGTAAAACTAGAATAGCAGCAGTATGATCTCCAGCAACAAGGTTTTGATTCTAGAAAGAAAAATATGAAGGATTTATTTTCTTTCTCCTTTGGTTTTTCTCACAAGTCTTTGTTCTTTGAAAAACTCTCTCAAAACCAACTCTCTTTTTCCTCTCAACCCTTGCACGAATTTTCATTCACTCTTTTATTAACACACTTGAAACTCAACCATTTTTAGTGGTTATAATAACTTCACAAATGCTCCACCAAAATTAGATTAAGTGGCCAACTACCAAAACAATTTTTGGTGGTCATTTTAATGGTCTAATAAATTTAACCATTAATCATAAAATGGTGCTCCACTAAATTTAATTTATGTTTCTCAAATTAGGTATGTCTTCCATTTAGGAATAAAATAATAAATAAATAAAATCATATTTTATTTATTTAAATAATATATATTTAATTATTCAAAAACTATTTGAATAATTAATATTTACCTTATTTGATTTTACTAACATGGTAAATGGTTGAATTCATGGTAAAACAATTCATACAATAAAATTGTGCCACTTGTTAATATCTAATTAGTTAATAACTCTTGTCAACTAATTAAATAATATACTTAACATTTAAGTTTAAACAAGTGCACAACCCGAGGAACCCCAAAATATATTTTTGGTTTGCTGAAATTTCTAGGATGAAACTATTCAATCCATTATGTTGCCCCAGTGCACAACGAGTAAACTTCATATTGTGAGACTCTCTAGGTCTACGCCCGAATTGTCATATAGAACTCCTCCATACGTCCATGAACAATGCCCAACACACACGTTACGGATATTACAAAGCGGCGCGTTAGACCATACAAGTTGAGGTTATAAAATATTCATATAATCCCTCAATCATTTATATCTGAATAGAGCAGAGATATAGATCAACACCGTCAAATCTCCATATGCCTGACTGAAAGCTTATCTCTTGAATTGTATTTCAATAAATAATATTCCTAAATACTTTTGTAATATTATTTATCCCTGGGGCTAAACTCTTTTCCTGGGAATTATTGCTTATGGCCATAAGACTTTCTGAAATATAATCTACAGAGTATTAGGATATAATACTCACCCAAATGAGCTGATGGATCCTATATTTATGTACACCGGACTCCATGAGCATCGGACCATACCCAGCGACACCCAGCGGTCAGACCATGAAAGATTTCTGACATGTGTGGAACCAAAGTATGGTGGATCACTCACAAGCCCACCGTGGCACTCAGGTCAAAGGACCACGAATACTACTCAACTCGAAAAATCCTCCATTAACGACTTTATGGGATGTCTATTTGAGATCTTTGTGAGTCTGTTCAGTATTCAGTTCTTACTGAATACCTGTATCTCTATACGAGCTTCCACTAAACTCATGGTTTGCTAAGAATAACCATCTGGACAATCCAGATATAGACATACATTAATCTATATATTTGTTAAGGTATTCACTGACAGACCTGCATCAGTGAAGATAGATCAGGAATATAATATTTGAGAACATATTTGCATAATGACATTTTCTAGCACTATTTGCAACTCTTTACAATTATGTCATTACTAATATATTCTTAGGTCTTTGTCCCATTTCAGACAAGGCTCTAACTCTTTAGATATTACTAACTCTTATAACCTGGTAACTCTTATCAGTGCCAACTCTTAGCATTTATAACTCTCAGCGTTGCTAATTCTTAGCACTGATCTAAACTCATTTAGACCAGATCTAAACTCTTTCAGATCGTACAATGTCTGAAACGTTACAAGCATCTTACCATATATAAATATAATTAGCGATTTATTGAAATAATAACATTAGTATAAATATTAAACAAATATTTATACATAATGGGATGGCACGTAAGCACAAATCCCAACAAATTCTTCATTTTAAGTGCCTTTTTTTGTTGTTCTATTTTTTTTTTCATTTTATATGTTTTTATGGATATTTGTTTATCAAGCTTAAGGCTCGACTTAAGGATGTTGAGTGCTCATCTGTGTCTTAAGTGCTTGGTGTAATATATTATTAATAGGTTGTCTACCTTGTTCATCTAGGTGTTAAAATCATGTTTTCAATCGTTGACTCTTAGAATATATCTAGTTATGAGTTTGGCGAATTCAAGGTCTATAATTGACTGTTAGGGAGTCTGCAAGAGTACAGAGCATTGAGGTTTTGTTCGAAGGCTCGGATGACTTCGAACAAACACCTAATAAAGGGAAGGGTGTTTTGGAAGTATCGATTAATGCCTTTTGGGCGAGTGCTAGTCTCTAGTTAGTCTAATAGACTGAAAAATAAGAAATGGTTTATTCCTTAGACTGGTGAAAATGTCTCATTTGAGTTAGACTACCCACCCTACCATCTTTCGGGTGTGAAGTTAGGGGACTTTGACTTATTGAACGTGAAATATAGTATGCCATAGTTACGCTAAAGGTGCCTCAAGAAGATGAATATGCTAGTGCACCACCAATTGAAGAGGTGGCTTTTAACCGTGTTTACTTCAAATTAAGGTTTAGACTTCCTCTTCAATTCTATTTTGTACATATACTCCTCTATTTAAATTTAACACCTTACTAACTCAACCTTAATTCGTGAAGGTATTGGATGGCCTGTATGGATGTATAATGGCCGGTTGTAATAAGCCTACATTCCCAAAATTTTAAAAAATCTATCAAAGTAGAGTGAACTTTGATCAACAAAAAGTGTTTTACTATTTCACCACTTATGATGGTGAGAAGAAATATGCCCATTTATGAGATCTGTCTATAAGTAATCACAAGTAGAAGCAATTGTGGTTTCACCAGTAGGGAATAGAGCCGAGAGCATTTCGAGTTACTCAGGCACTTATCATTTCCTATTGTTTTTTTTTAAGATTAGGTCCATATTTGTTACTTTTCATGCTCTACAATTATGAATTTTTTGATTGTCTATTTCTTCCTCTTTATTATTTCAACAAAGTTTTATATAGCCAAACCTTAGTTAACTTGGGAATAAAATGATAGAGTTGCTCAAGCTTAAAACCAAACATACTTTATCAAGGAACTTTTTACTCGATAAAATTTAGAGAGTACAAGCCTGGTCAGCTATCTTGTTGAATTACTAAAGAAACAAAAAGAAAAGGTAATTCTCAATTCTCTCTCAATGGTGCCTGGTTATCATATAAAATTAGTTTGTCCTTGATCCTAATTCTTCCCTAGTCTTTTTTACAGAAATAGAGCAAGAAGATAGCAATAGAAAGCATTCTAGTCTGCCTCAGACTTTTAGATTAAAAAGACCGAGTAAGAATCCTTGAGCTGTGCTTGTCACACCCCAGACCCAAAAAATTTGAAACATGACATAACTTACACTCATTCAATAATGTGAACTCATAATTAATATTATATAAAATTTCAAACTTGAATTCAACATAAGAATCCTTATCAAGTTGCTAGTAATTTTAATACAAAATCAACCCATGACCATACTTGATGAAACATAAACCAAATATAATCACACCTAATAAAATAACACATAAGTATTTATTCAATAGGGACAAATCAAATATCTTAAACTATGTGTCCACAAATGAAACACTTAGCAACTTAGGAACTTAAAGAACCCAAAGGACAGCAGAAACCTTACCAAATCTGCTAAGCACACATATACCTTATTAACCTGAAATCACCATAAACTATCATGAGTATAAAACTCAGTAAGCATACTAGTTTTTTCATATATCAAATACAAATACATATATGTACACAATGCATATGTATGATATGTTGTGATCAATCAAAATCATAATCTTATCAAATCACATGTCATGTAAGTGCTTACACATTCTTTCAAAATATATAATATGAATACCATCACTCAACTACTACTTAGTATGACTTACATATCACATATCACATAATGAGCCAAATGTCACTCGTAGGTGACATACCGTATAAGAGGAATAGTATAAGTGAGGTTTTTAAATCACACATATATAATGCTCATGCCCGAAGGTAAAAGCCAAGCCCTCACCCTGATCATCGGTGAGTCCTCTCACATGCACCAATACGCCACCACATGAATGTGATGACTCGCTCTTCCTTTGGTACCAATAAGATCCTCTCTACATACGAAACATATAACATATATCAATCCCGAATGAAATGCCACACATAAAGGCTCTACAAATCACATAAAATGTCTACTAAGTCAACAGTGAGTTCAAGCATCCTCAAAACATAAAATGTTTCTTATAGACATTTTACACTTCAAAAACTCTCTTTGTTAAACACATTTCATTTTGAAAGCTCACTTTCAAAAAATACATATATGTCATGTATGTCCATGCTCACATTCATAAACACATGTCTTCACATTTTATATCAAAATATACTTTGACATAACATAACCATATTCCTAACCACATTTACAAAATTATACATAACAATTACTATGTTTATTGTGATTTCAGTAAAAAGTCTAGTATACTTACCTCTTAGTACTTTCAGCTACAAGGCTTAAATCTCCTTAACCTATCAATGGAGATTAATCCTTTCATGAGCCTCAACATTCATACAAAATACTTTAAATAGCTTATAAAATTACACATATTTCACTTATCACATTGAATTGGTCTAATTACTTGGTTTCTCAAAACCTATCATTCTGACCACTTACACTTAACAAAATTTTCTTATACATTAAATGATGTCCAATTACTTCATAATTAGAATATATCATTCTTAACTCATATATCCTTCTTATATATGAATATTATATCATAATTCCTACACAATCCATTCCATAAATACCATCAAATCCAAACTATTAACCTGACAGGATCAAAATATTTATTGAATAGTATTCAATCTTCCAATTTTATAAAATTATATACTAAATTAAAAATTATAAAACTATCACAGAATTACTCTTGACACGTATCTTAATCCATGATAAATATTTCACTTCAAAATCATGTCAAAAGTATTTTAAAACTATTTTATTCTATGCCTTTAAAAATTTGTTAATCAAATATTGTAATGAGCTAACACTTTTTAGAAAATCATGACAATTTAACCACATTAATCTAAATTCTCAATTCTGAGTATATCATATTAGAAATATAAACTTATAATATTCCATAAATTCATAATTTTAAAGATCATTCAGCAGATCAAAAATTGTTTGTCTCTGTATCATACTGTTAACACATAAAATTTTCAAAATTTCAGGGTTATTTTGGTAAATTCATTACAAATTCAATTTCTGGAATTTTTAATCGATTCAAAGTCTCAAATGATTCTAAATATGTCTAATTTCATATACTCAAAATTAAAAACCAGAATCGAAGCACAACAATTTATAAAATTCTTGGATCTAGAGACTATCAAGTAGAAATTCTGCAATTCATCATGATTTATCAAGCTATCTACATGGATCATCATCAATTCTCACAATATCTTACAAAATTCACATCAAATCCTCAATTGTACATATTTTCAAAAATCAAAACTTAAAGGAATTAACTAAATTAACACCAAAGAACTAAGAAATTGTTATAATATACCTCTTAAAGCTTAAATTCTAACTTTTTTCTTCTTCTTCTTCTCTTTCTCTCCCCTTTCTTTCTCTCTTTTCTCACTCTAAAAGAAGTGGCTCAACCAAAATGAGTGAATTAGGATTTCAAATGTATATTTTTATACTAAGAAACTAATTTTTAGTATTTATGAATTAGCCCCTAAAACTTTCAAAGTATTATAATTTGATCCCTAAAATAAATTTAAAGTCTTGCAAATAAACCCAATACTAATAGTAGGTCCTTAATCTATACAAACACTACTAATAACAATACATAAATCAAATATCACCCGCATATAAATAAAATATGTATATATATATATATAAATACTTATTCTTACCGGCTGTGGATACTGGTTATTACAATACACTTAGTACTTTTAATACATTTTGTGAAGAAAATGGAAATATAAATATGGTAATCCCTCTATATTCACCATCATCCAATGCTATTGCTAGAAGGAAAAATAGAATTTTAATAGATATAATGAAATTTGATATTGTTGAGTTTCGATTTACTTAAGAACTTGTAGGAGAAGCAATGTTATTTGCATATTTTATACTAAATAGAGTAACAATAAAAGATCAAGAAAAAACTCCTTATAAGATTTGAAAGGGTAGAGCTCCTAATTTTAATATTCTTAAAGTGTGGGAGTGTTTAGTAAAAATTGGCATTCCTAATCTTAAGAGAAAGAAGATAGGCCCTAAAATTATAGACACTATATTCTTAAGTCATGCTCAAAATAGTAGTGCTAATAAGTTTCTAGTTATAAATTCTGAAGTTAGTGAAATTTTCAATAACTCAATGGCAGAATCTAGAAAAAGCAACTTTCTTTGAAGATATTATCCCTTTTAAGAATAAAGTCAAAAAGCGTATAAATTATAATCAAACTTCAACTAGTGATCAGCCATCTATTAGTGTGATTATTGATAAATCACAAATTGAACTTAGCAGAATTTTGGGTATTTAGAAAAAAGTTTAAACCTAATGATACTATAGATAAGTATAAAACGAGATTAATAGTTAAAGATTTTACACAAAAAAGAAGGAATAAATTATTTGACACATATTCACCTGTTATTAATGCTATAATAATTAGGATATTAATTGCTTAACATCAATTTATAATCTAGTCATTCACCAAATGGATGTAAAGACTGCTTTCTTAAATGGGGATTTAGAATAATATATATATATATGAAACAAGCTGAAAGTTTTATAGTGAATGGTCAAGAATATAAAGTTTACAAGTTAGTAAAATATCTTTATGGTTTTAAGCAAGCTCCAAAGTAATGGCATGAGAAATTGATAAAGTGATTTTAAATTATAGTTCTAGGACAAGTGTAGAAAATAATAGAGTCCATATCATATTAAATTTATATGTATATGATATTTTAATATTTAGGATAAATTTAGAGATAGTCAATGATGTATAAAAGCTTACTTATTTAGGAATTTTGATATGAAAGATTTAGGAGAAGCCGATATGATTATAGACATGAGAATTAGATAGACCTCAAAAAGTGTTATATTGGATCAACAAAATTTTATAGATAAAATGTTAAAAACATTTGAATACTTTAATAGTAAATATGTCTCTACACCTTATGATTCTAATATAAAGTTGAAGAAAAAATCAAAGAAAATCTATATCTCAAATGGTTATATATTCATTGTGTTAACAAGGTTCTCTTATGTGATAGAGAGGTATAGTGATCCAAACTAGATAATTAACTATATAAATGTTAAGTCTACAAGTTGTTATATAATTCTTTTAAGAGAACCAGTCATTTATTGGGGTTTTAAGAAACAAACAATAATTTCAAGAAGCATTATAGAGTTTGAGTTTATAGCTTTTGATATAGTTTGCAAAGAAATTGAATAGATTAAAAGTGTTATAATAGAGGTACCTCTTACAGGTAGAAGTTTATCTACAATTCCAATGCATTGTGATTATAAGGTTGCTATAGATTTAGTGAAGCGATCTCATACAAAGAAAAGATGAACAAACATATTAGAGTGAGATAAAAGTCTATTAAAAGTCTTTTAAGTAATGTTGTTATAACTTTGGAGTATGTCAAGTATGAGTTAATATAATTAATCAATTGACAAAAAGGTTTTTGAAGAAAGTCATCTTAGAACTGTCGAAAGTGATAGGTTTAAGCCTACAAAGAAGTCACTTAGAGAGGTAATTCAACATTTGTGATTGGAAATCTTATAATGAAGGTTAAATGGGTAAGAACAATCTATATTGTGTGACTTTTGTAGCACTATACTTACAACACATATCTTAGAGAATATACACTTTCGCTCATTCTTATGGCAAAAAGTGTTACGATGTAATGTTTAAGAAGGTACTTACTTTAAATGAGTCCAAGGCAAGTATACTCTTGCGAGACATGGGTCACATATGCCATTGAATGACTCACTTAAGTGAGAGTCATCGTGAGGCCATGACCATGAGAATTGGGTTGTTTTTTAAAACTTTTATGAAAATCAAGATGTGAGCAAGTGATCATTAATAGCGCTAACTTGAAAAATTAAGTCTTAGTCGTTATTATATGTGTAATAGTTAAAATTTGGTCAAAGGAATTGAATTCAAGACCTAGTCCACTCAGATTTCTCAAATGGATGCTATTTGCACTAAGTATAAGTTCAAAGACACATATACTAATTGCATAATAGATTGTTGTGATGTATATTTGGTTATATATAACTTGATACACATAAAAATATTTTCAAACCTTTATAGGGAATACTTAGAGTTAAAAGGTGTTAAAACCTTATATTAAAATTAATTTAATTAAGGAGTTACAAAATTTAATAAATATAATAAAACTCTTGAAGTTACAAATTTTAAAACTCAAATTCATGCCAATGAAAATTAATTTTAAGAATGATAAATTCCAAACATAAATTACACATTAATATTTGAGTAAGAAAATATTTAAATTATAATAATAATAAATTAACATTAGTATTAATACTTTAATCCCTTCTACTACTATATATAGAAGTCATTCTCTACTCTATTAAATACATATATCTTAAATTAATACTCTAAAAATTTACATACATTATTATTTTATAATTTTGACATTATAAGACTTGATTTCTTTTTTTTTTTTGGTGAGAGTACTCATCAAATGTCTAAGAGTACTCATAAAAAAGAGTGGCTAAAGATGCTCATTAAATAAAATAACTGAGGGTGCTCATTAAAAATAGTGGCTAAAATTATTTAAATTGTATCTTAAAATCAAAAAGAATTACACGACAAGGCTCTTTTTACCTTTAGAACAATGTTAGATGCGTACCTCTTAGGCCAAATTTTATTTTCTTGTTCACATTTGTATTACTTTATTATTTTATATATAAAATTAACTTTTTATGTTATATGATTTTATAATATGTCAAAAAATAAAATATAATATATACGCGTGGCCTACCGCGTTTGTAATCCCAAGAAGGTTTTTAGTGACATAATTTTATTATTTTTTTATTTTTTACCTCTGATCTCTTCGGTCTCGTCTCAGGTGCGAAGGCAGCTCACAATTTAAAGCTGTATTCCGCGGGGCAATCCAGGAGAGAGTAAAACCACACAGGTTAAAATCCGACTTGGACGCCTATACAAAGACCGATAAATCTATTCTACAAAGAGGCAAATTTTCGAAAACATTGCAGCATAAAAAAATTCAAAAAATTAAGATAATGTTTTGCATTAGCTACTGAATCAATTAAAGTCGCTACAAGATATTATTTAATACATCAGACAGGAAGCATTGCTGGATAATGCATTATATACATAGGAAAATGGAAAATATTTACAATACAGAAGAGAATGAAATCCATTCCATTTAAAATTATACCGTGATGAAAAGATCGTTTAGCTGAACCCATCCATAGGCACACCGATCCCGCATCCTTTGAACCGTTGATGCCGCCAAAGCAACCACAGGCCTAATCTTGTTCAACTCTTTCTCCAGTTGTATTTTAACTGCAATTTCCATCTGTCTCCCAATAACCAAGAGGATCAGTACCCAATTTGATTACGCCCAACTAATCATAACTAACGAATTTAAAAATGTAAGTGTGGTCAAAATCAACCTTTTCTGTGCCGCGTGCAGTATCCAAGAGATGGCAAAAATAAGTAAGTTGCTTATACAAATCTGCTTCTGTGTACTGTTGAACACATATTATAGACAAATAAATTCAGAAGTATATACTAAAATAGAATTCGTTAAAAGATTATATTAGTATGTTTGAGATTGTCGTTAAGACCTTCCGAACAAGACGTCCATTACAGTGGGGATAGTTAGGACAAACCGTTCCTTTCTCAGAATCACCAAACAGCCGGAGGTTCAAACTACATGTGGTGTATTTGCAAGTTTCATCGTCACACTGAGCAAAAATAAACAGATTATAAGATTCAACTGAATTACTTGAGTGTTAAATTCTCACTCAATATTAAATAGCTTAAATTAGATAATTTATTTTCTTGAATATATTATCACTAAATAGTAAAATCTGCAAGAGTTTCATTACCGTCATCACGCCCATATAATACATAGAGATAAATCCCTCCGCTTGTCTTTTGACCTGACAGACCGGACAGAGTCAACGTGTGCATTTTGAAAAGATTACTCTTTTATCTTGAATCCCAATAAACAAAGCATGAATTCTCAAGCAGTTCAATGAGCAGGTGGATTATGAATCAAAACATTCATACATAGCGCCACTTAAAAGGTAGAAGATATGGAAAACCGTCCTTCGACTAATGATCGTAAACCACTAGTTACCAATTTTCCTATTTCTAAAATCAGACTCTGAGTGATTCCAGATATTTAACCATGCAATTGCTTTCCTTAGAGCAAAGGCACAAGTGCATTAGATATAAAGTTTACCAAAAGACCTAACATCATTCTATCAATTTTCCTGATAGCAGAATTCTAGTTATCTGAAAGGATTATTTACCTGGTTGGCAATCATCCCAGGAGATATTCTACCCACATCACCTTCATCTGGGCATTTAGGACAGCACATTGTATGCCAAAAATTGCACTTTTTTTCTGGCCTCGCTGGCTTCTCAATAACTGACATACAAACAGAACTGAAGACAGCTGGACAATCAAAATTACTAGAGCAGCTGGGACATGACAAGATCAATGGCTCACAACCCCGATATCTGCAATTCAATTCATAATAAGCATTAATGCATAAATTTTATGTTTTTCCTTTATAAAAAAGCTTTCTAACATACCCATTAATTTCCCTGAATAATGAAGCAAATGTCATGAAAATGTATACCTGGAATACTAAACAAATTAAAAATCTAGAAATTTTTTTTTAAAAAAATGAACCAAATCCATGAAAAGAATACTGCTACTTGGTTAACAAGGAGTAACTGGGGAAAATTACAATTCATAGAATCTTTTCTTTTTAATAAAAAAAGAAATGAACCAGAGTAGTGAAATGGAAAATAATGGGTGCTTCGATAGCATGGAGAAACACAAAATAAAATTACCAAATTTAATTACAACATTGTGGATATTACTAAATTTATCCAAATAGTGCATGGCAAAAGATAAGGCTAAAATTGTGACAGAAAAATGGGCATTAATAAAGTTCACTACAATAATTCATTACCTTTCCTCATCATCTACAGCAAACAAGAGTAAGCCGGAAGGATCACTGCTCATAGCTTCACTTGATTTACTTTGAAACTAAAAAGGTAACATATTCAAAGCATAAGTAACGAATACAAGAGGAAACTTCGCAGCAGATTTGATGACACTCAAGAGTCAGTCTAGCCTATATGGATTCTCTTACCTTGGATGGGTCAAGCCCTAAACAATCAGCTAAACGCCCTGGGCTCGTACCCTCAATTGAAGCACATAGGCGGGATACTACAGGATGAATCTGCTGAGACAAGTAGTAATCAATGTCAATCATCCACTTCCCATCATCTCTTTTCAATTCATCTGGGTGTCTAGCACGCTGAGCAATCCCTGCCGAACTACCAGAACTTGTCCCCTATCCATAAAAGGAGAAAAATTATAATGAATGATATTTTTGATAAGAGTATTTTATGCAAGAAAATAAACCAGTACACCCCAAACCTGCTCACAGCAAATTATATACGGTATTGTATCCCCAGCAGAGCAACCAGTAGAGTAACCACTTTGCTTCAATCTCAGTGCCACCTAGATAATTGCATGCAGAAGTAAATTTCATATATTGGATTAACGAATTGGCCAAAAAAATTACATAAGATTAAAGATATTTCTAATCAGTGATATGGTGCAACAGTTTATCAAGCTCACTTGAACATGTGGTTGGTTTTTGGCATCTGGATAGGCTTCAGGAGGTTTAGTCAATGTCTTTGTAATGACATATTTCTGTAGTGCTACTTGTCCACTTCTCATGTCCTCCTGCACCTGTTAGATATAGTAGTTGACAATCCAGTTAAGACCTTCTTACTGACAATATATGTAGATATAAAGCATGAGTACATTATTGAGCACAACTGAACAAGTACAAATTACAAAATCAGTGAAATTATCATCAATAAAAGAAACTAAGTTGATGATGAATTTAGGAACTGTACATCCTAACTGTTCAAAAACTTTATTTTGCAGGCGAGTAAAGATCAAGTGATATCAACCTACACCAACAAGCTAACTTTAAAGAGCCAAAATACTGTATATACCTCCTACCCCTTGGATTTCTGACATAGAAAAATAAATTTAAAAAACTCGTGAAATCATCTCTTCACCTTCATAAGAGAGTTATGAATGGATTCGACAACATCCTCACATGACCTGAGAGTAAAAGAGCCAGACATTTAAACAGATCAATAATTCAGTCATTCTACTCAGATTTCCGACTTGGCACAAAATAAATGTGTTAATATTGTTCTGGGAGAAAGTTAAAATAACATATACCTTTCTGACAATATTTGGGTTAGACAGAAATCTCCCACTTCCTTTGATAGCAAACTCCAGTCACGACGAACCATATCAAGACCTTTACGTTCAATGACCTGCAATGAAAAAATTATCCAATTGACTCAAAAGTTGGTTAAACTAAAGTGTGACCTATGGTCATAAATGCAGGTATCTAACACTAGAACTCTCAAAATCTAGACATGGAGACACAGTTAAACCATGCATGTTTGTGCATTTAGAAATTAAATATATTTCATGTCTGCAGATAGAAGAACCATAGAAAATATTATTTCATTAAGCTTGCAACTACGTGAAGTTATATGACAATTTTTCTCTCAAATTGTTAGATAAAATAGAAGTACAACAAGGTGCATTCTTTAAAATTAGACCTCCGCATATCAAAAACTGGCTTAGATGATTCTCACATTGTCCAACAGACAAAATTAACCTAGAGTAAACAGAAAACATACCTCACATGTGATTCCATCCTTGAACTGCAATTTAACAGCAGCATATTTTTTCTTCTTAAGCAGTAGCATTCTCTTGTACAAACCATCCAGATCAATTTCTAGGCACTTATACTTCTTGTTAACCTAAATACAAGGGGAAACAAAAGTCAAGCCTCACATAGAGCACAGAAGAGATATATAAACTAAGGAAATAATTACAATAACCAATAATTAGTTTCAGCAAGCACTTGCTAGCAAGTTCTAGATTTAAAAAGTTTTGAGCAATTTGCCATCTTACTCTCAAAGTGTGGAATATATTGCATTATTCTAATTAGAATTTAACCAAGGAAAAATTCCCAAAAGCAAATTAAAACGCAAATTGATGAAACTTGTAACGAGTTTAGCCTCTTTAAGAATATATCAGAAAAGCCCAAATTGAATATTTTGCACTCCAAAATATGTGGTAACATTATTCAACAAATACAAATGCACAGCCATGGCCACACCTCCTGGATGACTTTCCCTGCAATTGCTTTTGCTCTTGCAACATCATCTAGTCCACTATAAATCATAATTGAATCTGTATCACCATAGATGACCTGCCAGAGACAAGATAAATTCATCCTTCAAGAGCTATACATGTTTAGACAAGTGATAAAATATCAGAAATGTTGACTATTGATAACTTCTGAATCTAAGATGTGTAGGAAATGACCTCTAGATTCAAATTATTCTGAACAAGATCAACAGTACTTCGTAGAATCTCCCTTCCCTGCACAATCATGTGACTTGATAAATGACAAGAACATTTGATTTCAAAAGCCAGTACCTTTACACTTTCAAGAACAAGACTTTTTTTTTTATAATTTCAGTCAGTATTATATCTTTTTCTTACTTGTTGCGTTATAAGCTCCGCAATAGGCTTTGCATAAAATCTTGAATTGGAAAACCCAAGGCATCCATACATACTGCAACATTAAACAGAGCAAACATGTGAGAATTTATAGAAGTATAGTTCTAATGATTCAGGAATCACAGAGCTTAAAGTAATCATTCATAAATTATAGAAAACAAATATAAATACAAACCTATTTGCAGTGAGCTTTAATGCTTGCTGCTGAATGTCAAGCTGCTGGACCTTGAGACCAGATGCAGTCTTCATCCATGACTTAACCATTCTTCTCCTCTGTACCAAATTTTTAAGCAACTACAAAGGGAGATAAAAGACTTAGAACCTTTGAAGCATACTCCCATAGTTTGGAAACTGAAGTATAGAAGAAAAAAACTACATGCTTGTAACATGAAATTCACAATTAACACATAGGATGCTCTTACAAGCAAAATGCCACTCCTAAAAGTAAGCTTGCTTAACGGTCAGTAGTTTTACTGAACATCTCATAATTTATTAAATTTGATTCAACTAGTAGGGGCAAAATTTGCAGCAATTCCATGTTAACTCAACCAAACTAAGCATCTGAAGCATCTTTAAGCTCAAAACTTGAATGAGCTCGCAAGGTTGCAAAATTAATAGAGGAACAAAATAAAACCATTTTCTCCAACAATTTTCCTGATTCTTCCTGTGCTATTTTCAAAAAGTCAAAAAGTTATACATTCATAGTTAAATAATCAACATATGCTGAGAAAAGAGAAGAAAAAGAAAAGAAACAATTTCAGTTTTAAAATAGGTTTTCAAATTTCACTATTTTCAAAAACTTGCTAATAATAATTTTGCTGAAAATAAGTACCTCTGGTAAAACTCCCGTTGTTTTACTAGATGGTAACTGAGGAACTAACCCATCTGGAGATTTTTCAACTGTTGTGAAGCAGATATTGTATTCCTGTAGAATTATCAAGTATTACTGCTCACTAAACAACATATATAGGTAGAAATCGATATTGCAGCATTTTTATACATAAATGAGTGTGTACATAGAGAGAGGGATGGGAAAATTAAAATGTTACCTGAATAATAGAAGGATAAAGACTATTGAAATCCAGAAGCAATATATATTTGTCGTATAAACCTTTTTTGGGCTCCAAAACTAATCCACCAGCATATGAAGAACCTTTTTTCCCTTTTCCATGATCATCATGCGGAGTACCATTGTCAATGTTTTCATCATCCTCAACATTTTTTTCCTCAACTTGATGACTTATTCTCTGCTTTGTCATTTTTGTTTCCTTCACATGAGATGGTATCTTGTCTGGGACAATATATTTCTTTGCATGGAATGCATGCAATAGAAGATATTCTACTCTCTGTGCTCTAGCACCCTATAGAAAAACAGAGTTCTGTGTCACATCAATGGACAGACTTCAAGAAAAGAAAAAGGGGAAATATAGCAAAACTTACTTGAAGAGTTTTTCCCCATAGATTACCACTGATATTAGTCAGCTGACGCGTGAGGGGTAGAACACTCAGATGGAACATGAGCTCCATAGATAACCATGCATCCGTTTCACCATATTCAATCTGAAATCATTACAAACACCATGAGGGCCATATACTCCTGACAGATAATAAGCATTAAGTTCGATCAACAATAGCAAAATAGAACTCTTGAGCCATAATCCATGTTCTAGAAAATCCCAGCTTAGCTACCTATGGTTAAAAATAACCTAAGCTGACAAGTACTCTTAAATATCTATACTACTATTGTGTACCATATCCTATATGCTAGATAATGATTAATGAAAGATAATATCATTATTTCGTTAATCATCTTCAGAAAATATGAACCATCAAAATGATCATTGGTGCAACATATTTAACCGTGGGAACCAGCAAAAGCTTTAAATCCTTGCAGAGATAGTTTATTCATAGACTTTAACAAATGTGAATTTTTCCACTTGCAAAACACATCAACAAACCATCACCGAGCAATACTTGGTTTTCCTTTCCACATATAATATGCTACTCCCTCAACTAACAATTGGCACCTAAATGGGCAATTTATTAGGAGAGTTAGCAATTCAGCAATGACTCACCCTCTGAATTTCACTTTCTAAAATGATGCTCAATTCAGTACTTAAATCACTTAATGCTTAGTCATTGAAGATGGTAATTAAGAGGTAACATGGATAAGTGAAAATAAGAATGCTTTGACTTTTGATAACAAACATACATTGTGGGATAGATAAAACTGGAAAGTATATTTGTTTGATATTCAACAACTGTGATTTTAACATATGACAGATGACCTTATCACAGTATCAAACATGATAAGCAGAGCTGGTGGAAGTAAGCATCAGAACTTACAAGTTCCATAAGAGATTCCAATGTTTGGAACATTCTAGGAATATCATGCGGGCCAATCTCCTTTCGACCTTTGTTCAGCTGAGTCTTCGCAAGTTGCGTCAAAGAATAACTAACCTGTAAGAACCCAAGTAGCAAAAGTGAGCAATTGAATTAAACCAGCATTAAGTGCATTATGGTGTAATATACCAACTAAATGTTATACCTCTTTCAACAGATCACGGGAACACAAATATGTGTCACATAAGAGCCGACCTGCAATGCAAGACATGATCCCTGGACTTGCTCCAGATCCAAAAATGGTTCTTCCTTTTGTAAGCTTAGGCATTTCAGAACGCTTGAGACGGCCAATCTTCGACCACATGCTGCTTGGCACTCTACAAGCCTGCATAAGAAGGATATGTGAGCATTACAGAGACAATGGTGACTCATTAAATACACATCTGATGAGCAGGGCAAAGAACTTGGCTTTTCTATAAAAAAAAAAGAGGGAAAACTCATGGAAAAAAACACATTTTTCATTCTTATCCTACGCTCTAATATTATGGGAAGGCCAACCTTAATTTTGAATAAGACCTATATAAAAGAAATCAAACCATATAAAATTGCATCTGATTTGATATTGAACTCAACAGTCAAGAAATAGTTTCACTCACTTCACGCATACAGGTGAGCAACTGCATCGAGTCAGCATATGAATTCTATGTCCTTGATATGCAATTCAATAATGACAATAAAGTATCACATTTTTCACCATAAATTATATGAAGAAAAAAAATGCCTTTTAGTTGATTATTCTGACCACCAGCAAAAGATAGACAAAGTACCTTACAAACCATTTTTTTGATAGAAAGCACTAGAAAGATATTATCACCTGCGCTCTGTGGAGGAGAACATCCAGATCAAACCCAGATATATTATGTCCGACTAGAACATCACTATCCAGCTTGTATAACTCAATCATCAAACGGTTTAACAAAGCTCTCTCACTGCAACATAATATTGAAAATTTCAATGAAGCAAAACATGCATACTTGTGAAGTTAACCCCTGTCAGAGGAAATAGAAATTTGCTGGACAACAAGATGTTTAATAAGAATTTACCTGCTCTCAGAGCATAAAACATTCGATCCGGCCTTAGAGTTTCTATCCATTGCCTCCTTATTGAATCCCATAGGAAAGATGCCTCCATCAAGCTTGCGAACCACAGTAAAATGGCTCAGCATACCAGGTTTCTTCCATTCTGAGGCCAACATGGGAGTGTCAATCTGAAAGCCATAAGAGCACAAGTAGTAGCTTCGTTTAGTGCAGATAACAATTTGAATGGGATATATTGAGATCAAATAGAATCCTCGCCTAAGCCAGAATAAGAGAAATTAGAGTATACAGAATAACATTTAAATCCCAACTCTACAGTTCAAATATACAAAGCCATCTGGAAATCAAGATGAAAAATCACAACTTGAACTCTAGTTGCTATGGATGTGGAGTTTTTTGTTATGAAGCACCAATATATTAAGTACTCCTGTGCCATTCTATAATACCATTCATATGCAGTAACCAAAAGAGAAAAAATAGAATCATATTAAATGACAAAACATTGATTAATATCCAAAAAATATCATGCAACATAAGCTTCAAAATTCTATAATTCTAACAAGTCCTGGTACAACACCATGACTCACAGAAAGCAGATTAGTTATTCATATCAAATTGAATACCAGATCCCTTGATTTGGCATCACAAGTAGCAAATATGTATTTTGTAAATGATACTGTGACTCGATTTCGAACATTCAACAACACGAATAATAACATTACCAATGTATCACATTTACTAACACGAGAACGTATGTGTTAAACATTAAAGCGGATTTTGCAAACAAAGACCTAAACAAACCTTTGCCTTGTGACAGCATACAACTGATGCAGAGACAATTTCATTTACATCCTGCTTTTCATTGGTAATAGTTTTCAAATTTATAGCAGTGACAATCACTGGAGGAATCTCTGCTACATGCTTTGAGGAAGATGAGATTCTTATGGCTTTTGGAGAGTCAACAGTGATCTCAAATTTGCACCAACTCACCTGTACAAGTACCAAGCAGTTGCAATTAAAACTAGGAGTATGCATAAATGGCTCCATAGGCATAACTTGAGTGACATGAGGTGCCCAGATTTGGAACTCACTCTTTGAGGAGCAGGACAGCTAGAAAACTTTGAAATTGACAGCCAAGACGGTCCTTTCACCTTCCTTTTAACAAGAAAAAGTTCCAAGGCACTGCATATGATTTTATCAGTCAGTACTCCTTGCTTTCATCCAAAAATAAATGTGTTTTTTAGTATTAGTCTTCTATAATTGAATGGCAATAACATGGCATAAGAAATAACCAAGTTAACCTCCTGGCATTTACTCGTACCTGTGAAGTGAACTTCAAGAATCTATAAAACAATAAGAATACTGAGATTATAACTGTCTAGTTGTATGCAAGAACACTGAGTTAATAACTAGCTGATTCATGCAGTTCACATTGGACAATCCAGTAAATTATAAAACATGTCTACTCAATTTTTCTCCTTATGAGAAGATATACAAAGTTAGAGACCATAACCAACTACTTTTACCTGCTATGAGTTCCAAGCAGAGCACAGAATGTTTTCCCTTTAAGATCTGCTGGAAGTGGTGGGTCCTGCAATGAGAATATGCAAGTAATTATCCATCATGGATGGAATAAAATAAGTATTGGTACTTGTGAAAGCAGCAGTATGTGAGTCATTGGATCAATAAGCGGGTGCCGAATAGTCACAGAAAGATGTAACAGTTTACACAATGGTTTAAACTGCCTTCTTGATCCGATTCAGAGGTTTAGTGATATACCTTGAATGGATAATTGATCTTGAGGACATAATTCTCCCCGACAGGTATGTCAGATTGCTCGAACGCATATCTCCTCTGCGTAAGCCAAGGCCGAGCAACAAAGCAATTAAGAGAACACGTGGAAGATATATGAAATAATTACTACATCATAGTGTAGTATGTAAGTTAATAAATTCATATCTTTGGACCATAAAGATTGAATCTGCTAACCTTAACTGGTGCCATGCTAAAACTTGAAACATTGAGATTTAGCAACTTTTCTGCTATTTCATTTTTCAATCCTGAAACCACATCCTAGGAAAGAAAACAGCAAAAGAGCTTCAATAACAACCAAATGCAGGAGAGGGGAAAGAGAAGAAAAGATTAACATATTTTTGTGCATTTGTGCAGACATACAATAAAACTTACTTGCAATTTTGTTCGGAAAGCTGTGGGAGAAATGCAAGACTCTTCAGCATCTTTCTCAAGCTTAATAATCTCATCAGTGTGAAATAGAGAACCATTTGGAATTGCATACACACACCTCTGCATGTTCTTCACTACCACACAGCAACTATGATATGTACTCCCTGCTTTGACCTTTAGAGCAATGACATGACCATTGTCAAGGTTGTCATTTGTATATGGATTTACAAAACCAAAATAAAGCAATAAATCAATTTATACAACATGCACAGGCATGAAATTGATATGGTCATAGATAATTAGGTTAATGACTGAAAATGTATAAAGACACTGTCTCCTTCCCGTGCCACCTATTTGACTATGGAATGACTACATGGCAGATCCCAACCATTAACTATACCATACCAGGCTAATTAAACATATATTTATAATATTTTGAAGAAACAATCCATAAATCAGATAATGAAAATGCAAAAACAGACAGTCTCCTCCCATCCCACCCATTTGATCAGTGGCCACATAAAATTACAATAAACATGATATTTTAGGAGAAATCGGAGATGTGGCTCTAAATTCCTAATTTGCATTAGAAAATCATGTAGTATTGACGAAAACCTGCAACCAAGTGTCACATTACCTTCCCAAAAAGATAGAGTGTTCCCATATTAGCCCCAGAAAACTGCTCGTGAGCATCAAGAACGTAAAACGGCAACAAACCATCCTCATCCACATCAAATTCCGACTGCCCCTCAGTATTCAAACCATTTTTAACCTCATTTGCTACACCATTACCTCCAATAACCGCCTTCCACCCAGCCGTCGCACTCAACAAATAATCCTTCTCCTCAGTACTAATCATTGCATTTAGTTTATGACATTCCTCCTTCACTTCCTCTTTCACTTCAACAATCACATCTCGTTTAATTGGTTCCGTACTATGGTCAGATTCCAATTTCAAATATCTGGACTCTTGAATTAAACACTTCTGCTCAACCGCATCACAATTCTGATTTTGCATCGAATCAATTACCAGATCACAATTATCTTTTGATACCAAATTCATCGAACTGATAACTAATTGACTCTCATTCTTAGCAGAATTAACAAAAACGAAACTTTTATTATTACTCAAAACAGACCTTCTTCGCCGCTCTCGATCGGCATCATCCGGTGCAAATTCTGCTAAGACTTCGTCAACAACACTCTCGCTTTCTTTAACTTTCTCGTCTTTAGCTTTCTTAAACATCGCCGTCGACGTAAACATCGCCGACAATCTCTGTTTCGTCATCGCTGCCGCCGCCGTTAGAGAAGGATTCGGCTTTTTAAAATTGTTTTCTTTTTTCTCTTTCTTTTCGACTCTCTTCTTTTTAAACAACTTTTGGCCGTCCGGTGATTCGTCGTCGGAGGACAGAGGAAGGCCGGTGACAGACCAGTCTTCCTCCTGGCCCTCGTCACCGTATCCGAGACCATCGTCGTCGACGATGAATCCACGCACCTCTTCCCGGCGACGCGCCACCAGCGCATCATACTCGTCCTCTTCTACGGTGTCGTATATCGGATTCTCTAGCTTGATGTCGTATCCTCCAGAATCTCCGGATCTACGGCCGCCACGACGCAGCGCCTTAAGCCGTTCCAAGGCTTGGGCTCGTGCCGACGCCTCCACTCCTCGGCCACGGCGCCGGCCAGCTGATGTTGGCTGCTCATCTGTCATGGGGATCTCTCTCTATCAGGATTGATTCCCTTGTCTCTTGCTCTCTGTTTTTCTCTCTCTAGGGTCTGATAAGAGAGAAGGGCGAAATAGACGCTTGCAAATGGCGGGAAAATGTGTGAATTTTGGCGGCAATGGAAGTTTTGATTCTTAAACTAAACATGTGAAAATGAGTCGTTTCGCGTGCACTTGACGCGTCTCATCTGTCATTTTGGTGATCAACCATTTTTCAAGGATTACAAACCTCTTTAGATAAACGACTAGGTGTGCCTTCAAATATATAAATTAACTGAAATAGTTTTAAAAAAATAAAAGTAAACCATCCCCTTAAGATATAAAAAATAAAATAAATAAAAATCTACATTAATATTCAGTGCTTTCAAATAGGAGACGGTTGGTCCCTGAAGTTTGGCTAAAATAATAAATAAAGTTTTTTTTAAAATCAAGTAATGTTTGTATTCTCATTTGTTAATTTTTTATTAAAATTGCAGCTAATAGACGTCGGTCAGTGATCATCAATATCAATAAATACCGGTCAACAATTAATATTTTATAAACTTATAAAAATATTCCTCTCTTCAAATTTTAATAAAAAAAATTAATGAAAAAACAACATATATCACTTAGTTTAAAAATAGAATATATTTATTTTTTTCCTACAAAACTTTAGAAATCCAATAACCTTTTCCCCTTTTAAATAAAAATAAGAAAAAAAAGGCACATTGGCCCAACATTTAGAAAAAAAAAAATTAAATAGATATATTTAGGAGTGGGCAAAATTTGGGTTCGGTATGGTTCGATCCCGAACCAATTGGTTCCATGAAATCGATCGGTTGATGCCAATCGAACCGGACCTAAATGAAACCAATTCGGTTTGGATTTAATTATTTGGTTTAGTTTTTGGGCTTTTTCTTTTTCAAATTAAGTTAAATTTTCAAACTTTTGAATTATGGCTACTTGGTTTTTAATATAATTTTGGGTTCATAGTTAATATGTTGAAGCCTAAATTAATATTTTTTGTTATAAAGAATTTAGTATTTACACTAAAAAATTATATTTGTAATTTATAAATTGTAAATTATAATTTTGAATTAAATAAATTAATTCAACTATATTTTTAATTGATTTATATTCATATAAAAATTATTAATTATCCAATAAATTAAAGTTAAAATTTAATTATGAAAGATTCAATTTATAATAATTATTCAGTATTAAATGTTATAATCTTAATTATATTAAATGTTATAATTTCAACTCCAATTTTAATTTCAATTACGTTAAATGTTATAATTACAATTCTAATTACGTTAAATATTATAATTTCAATTTCAATTTTATTTTTAATTACGTTGAATGTTATAATTTTAAATCTGATTTTTCAATTTTAATTACATTGAATGTTATAATTTCAAATTCAATTTCGATTTTAATTACATTAAATGTCATAATTCTAAATCTAATTTTGATTTCAATTACGTTAAATATTATGATTTCAAATTCAATTTCAATTGCGTTAAATGTTATAATTTCGATTTTAATTACACTGAATATTATAATTCTAAATCTAATTTTAATATTATAATTTCAATTCCAAATTTAATTTTAACTTCAATGTCAATTACATTAAATATTATAATTCTAATTCCAATTCTAATTTCAATTACGCTAATTGTTATAATTCTATATATAATTTTAATTTTAATTGCGTTAAATATTATAATTCTAAATTCAGTTTCAATTTTAATTATATTAAATGTTATAATTTGTATTATTTATGGGATAAATCTAATAGTTCATTTGACTAAATTGAAATTATAATTAAATTATATAATGATACAATTTTAATTGCAATTAATATGTATTATTCATGGGATCATTCCATTAATTTAATTGACTAAATTGAAATTAAAATTAAATTGTGCATGGATTTAATTTTAATTAATATTACTTTGTATTATTCACGAGATAAACTATTAATTCAATTGTGCGAATTAACTAAAAATTGATATTCATGTGATAGATCAAATAATTTAATTGATTAAATTAAAATTATAATTTAATTGTGAAAGATCTAATTTATTTAATTCATATGATAAATTAAATAATTTAATTGAGTAAATTAAAATTATAATTCAATTTGAATTAATTAATATTCGTGTAATAGATAAAATAATTCAATTAATTTGATTCATTTTTCTTTTTCGTTGTTAAATTTGACTAATTTCAGCTTTATAATTTAATTAATTTGATTTATATTTCTCTTTTATTGTTAATTTTGTTAAATATTGTTTAATTTCAGATTTGAAAACACATAAATCATAAATATTGAAAATGTGTTTACAAAATCAGCTTTGAATTTTGAGCTAAATGTTAATTTCAACTTTGAAAACATGTGTACAGGAATTAGAAAAAAATGAAAAAAAAAAAAACTGATTTGTTCACGTTGAGCTTTGAAAAATGTGTACAGAAATTAGAAGAAAAAAATAGAAAAATGATTTGACCATGCAATGAGTCGGAACCATACCCTTTCCATTAATAGATACGCGCTAAACCAACTATGCTAGCTTCATATTTGATGATAAGCAATCTAGGTTTATATTACTTGATGTGTAATAACTGTTTATTTTTTGGATTTTGGAGGCAGTTTTCAGTTCGGTTGAGGCAAACCGAATTGAAAATTAACTAAATCAATCAATTTTATAATACAAAATTAAAACTGAATTAAATTAAAATTTTCAATTCAGTTAGTTCGTTAGTTAACTAAACCGACACCCATTCTTAAATATATTATTGGTTTTGATTTCGCAATCCAATGCAAAACGCTTGTTAAATTATATACTATATGTTAATTTGGATGATAAATAATATCCTACATTTATTCACAAGACGGCATAATTAGGGATGACAATTTGACTTGGATCTAAATTTAAAAAAATTCACAACTTAGTTTGGCCTAGATCCCAAACCTTACTAAGAATAATATAAATTTTTTTAATTCAAATTTATTTTCATTTTAAAAAATTTAAATTTAAATTTTGGTGGGAATTTAAAAACCCGATTGTTGTATGTGTATATAGATTAAAAAAAAATTATAACGATTATTTTACAAAATAAATATCTTAAAATTTTAAATTTAGCCTAAATATTTAAAAATTTCTTGAAAAAAATTAAAAAATATATAAGCTTAAACCCAAATCTATTGCCTGATTACGGCCCAATTTAAACTTGAATCTAGCCCAATTTAATTAAAAAATAATTTAAATAAAATTCAAATTTTGAGTTCATTAAAAAAAATTAAATTTAAATTTTGTTGTCATTAAACACAATTATACTATATATATTCATAATTTTAGTTTGTAATTAAATTTTTTATATAAAAATTTATCATTCTTAGCCACCATCATTGGCTTTAGCGACCAGCAATGTGATCTCAGTGGCAACAATTCAGTGCAAATCTACGAGTTATAAAACAAGTATAAAAGTTTAAAGATAAATAATTACAAATTTTTATATATTACAACTAAATAATTTAATTATCAATTTATTTTGAAACACATAACTTAACCATGAATCATTATACGTATTAAATTATCATAAAAACTAATAATATAACATATCAAAATATTAAATAACGTAGTAAGTCTACAAAAAATTAGTTGTGTTTTTTATTTAATATATATTATGTGAAATGCGTGGATAAGATAAAGTCTTGTTTTTTAATATATAGTTTTTTTATTTAATATTTATGTTAGAGATAATTATGATGAAACACGGACCCTTCATGCTGGTAATATATCCCCAGGTTTTGAACATAAGTAAAAAAAAAAAAAGTAATTCAATATACACAATAAGAAAACATCTCTCTTTTTTCTTTAACTTTCGTTAGGAAAAAAAAAACTCTAAAATAATAATAACCACCGAAGTTATTATTTAATTTGAGCATTAAAGAGTTGTTATTAGCCATTTTGTTGCCATCTGATTAAATATTTGTTGTGCTTAATAAGTCTCACCAATATGGTGTCATTCTCATATATTTTTAACCACTGTCAACTTTACACTACATTCTTTACTATTTATTGAACGACCCAAATTCATTCAACCCACCAAATTTAAGTCGATCTCACTTTAATAAATTATTAATGATTTAAGGTCGTGATCACTTTTGAACCCCGATAATTTATTATTTTAATAAATGGATAAGTTATTTAATATATAAGATTAAATTATTTTATAAGGTAAATAAGTCATTTAATATATATGATTAAATTTATTTTATAAAGTAAATAAGTCATTTAAATATTAAAAAGGCATAAATGATTTAAACTAACAAATTTTGTTACCTAATTTGCACAAAATTTTAAATTGTCTTTAAATTAAAATGTTAGTGATGTAAGATTTTTTTTTTTAAAAATATAATTAAAATATTATAAGTAATATTTTAAATAATGACTTCTTTAAAAAAATTGTTTAAATTAAATCTTGAACATCAATATTAAATAAGTAAATAAATAAATCACTAAAAAGCTTAATACAAATAAAGTAGAACCTTGATAAAATAATAACCTCAATTATTTAATTAATTTAAAAATAACAACTATATCCATCACAATTAACATTAGCACTACTCTATATATTTACATAGAACGTTTATTTTATAAAATCTGTCTTCTATTAGTGAATAGCAACCAACTAAACTGTAAATCAGTAGATTATTTTTTTCACAGAAGAGAATATAGTAATATTATACTTTTCAACATTTTTTTTACTTTTAAACCAACAAACACCCATCTGAGGAATACGATTTATCACCAAAGGAACAATATAAAGACGATGACCAAATATAAGGCCACCGGAAAACATCATCTGCAGTGTTTATTTGTTGCGAAAAAGGTCTTCCAGTCTCGCATTTTTTGTCAATGGGAAATGCTTTAAAATAATTAGTATTTAAAGGTCAAAAATTAAAAATAGGTTGGATTATTTTTATTTTTATTTTTATTTTTAACTTAATTTGAGATGTTAGTATGTAACCATTCATTAATATTAAATCCAATGGCCACCAATTTAAATTGGAATACCAAATTTTTTTATTAAATTTAAATATTCTTTATACTATTAATCATTGTTCAATTACGCGTTTTCATTAAGTTGAGCTATTATTCTACTATTTTTTTATATTCTTTTTCTAATCATCACCATCTTTTATACTGCTTTGAATATCTTTAACGTTTTATGCTTTGATTTATCAGTCTTAAGTGTTTCTCGCTTTGGCAAAGAAATTTTCGGTATCCTAATACTACCATTCTTAGAATTGCCAGATTTAGCGGCAATGGCATCTTTCTTGAATTTGCCAATCAATTTTGAAACAGCATCTGCTTTGCTACGGAAAGTAGTACAAAATTTTTTATTTTATGTTCCTATTTTTTGTGCTCTCCATAAGTGAAACACTTATGGCTGAGCATTATTTAAGCTTGTTGTCTTGTTTGTAATAGAAGTTTTGATTTAAATAGAATTTGGATTTGTTTCCATAGCATTTTCAGTTTTGATGGAAAAAAAATGAAAGTGAAAGTGATGAGATGAGATGATTAGAAAAAGAATTTAAAAAAAAAAGGAGCATAATAGCCATTCAACTCAATGAAAACACATAATTAAACATGATGTATAATATAAAGAATATTTAAATTCACTAAAAAATTCGGTAGTCCCACTTAAATTGGTGCCCGTTGGTTTTGATATTAATGGATGATTACACTTAGTGTCCTAAATTAAGTTAAAATTTTAAGTTAGAATAGCCTCATCTATTAAAAATTATTTAATTAATTTTTATTAGTTAAGATGATAATGAATAAATGAAATTGCTTTTGAAAATTGGAGACTAAATAGTGAATAGAGCCTAGAATTTCTCGTGCCTATCCTCATGTGCGAGTTATGGCGCAAGGAGGGGCCGTGCGCCTTCTTTGCACCGCGAGATAAGGACTATCACTAGGACATGACCTCGACTTTATTTTTTTTTACTTTTTTTTATCAGATTTTGTGGCCATTTTTATTTAAATTTATCAATTTTTAACTTATACTACTCCAAATTTATCCATTTAAACTAATTTTAAAGTGTGTTTTGGATTAAAATTTCAAATAACTTATGAGAGAGATGCAAAAATACTTTTGAAGTAAAATGGTCTGAAAATTAGATATTTAACTAATAAAATTTATAAATATGTTGAAGAGCAAAATTCATAAATTTTTGCTTAAAAAGAGTTCCTATATTTGGACATTTTCCCTTTGCCAAATCAAGTTGCTTTCTTAATATTTTAGAAATGACTTAGAAACTCCCGGGGCACGTCCTTATCTAGTATATCTAAGTTATGTTTAGCATTGATATATTTTTCATCTATAATAATATGTTTATATAGTTAGAGATATATTTATGTTTCAATTGATGCAATATCTGACTTGTTTATTATTAATTAGGATGGTATAATTACTTATATTAAAAAATTTATAATTATCTAACAAGTAATAATATTGATTGGTGACAAATCTAATAGAATACAAAATATGTATCCTAACTTTATAATCTTAGCAATACACATTTATATTTAAAGGAAATTGTTGGGTCCATCCAGCTTGCACTAAATGTTCAAAATCTACTACAACAGAGCAAGCTCAAGATAACAGGTCCATTTTCTCACAAATGCAGGCGATTCATCTCAGGTTACCCAAATTCATTGATCCATAGATATCACAACTTACTTATAGTGGCTACAATCAAATCAAGATGGATCCTGAGGATAAAGATAAGACAAGCTTTGTAACTGAAAAAGGGACTTATTGCTACATCGTGATGCCATTTACGCTAAAAAATGCAAGAACCACCTTTCAGAGGCTAGTCAACAAAGTGTTTGTGAAGCTAATAGGAAAGACCGTGGAAGCTTACATAGGCGACATAGTGGTCAAGAGTAAGGAAGCACAAATCTATCTCACATATTTGCAGAAGGTCTTTGATGTCCTTAGAAAGTTCAAGATGCGATTAAATCCCACCAAGTGTACTTTTGGGATCTCATCGAAAATATTCCTAGGACATGTTATTAGCATAAGAGGATTAAGGCTCATCCAACACAAGTCCAAGTCTTGAATAACATCACAATACTCAGAACGCCCAAGAAAGTTCAAATCCTAATAGAAAGGTTGCAAATAAGAGGTTTTGTAAAATATTCCTTTAATCTTTATAAGGCTTTAGTCTGTTCAAGCCCCTATAATTCATCTTTAATTACTTTAATGGTCTACAAGAAAGGCCTGCACTTTTTTGACATCTTGTGGATGAATTTACTTAAGGTTGCATATTTTGTCCACACCATACCCTAATGAGGTTTTGTATTTATATCTTGTAATTTTCAAAGTTGTTGTTACTACAATTTTATTAAAATAGGATTATGGGTAGTAGAAATTCATCTTCTACATCAGTAAAGTGATGATTGATGTGAAAACCAAGTACTCAAAGAAAAAAAAATGGTCATTGCACTTTCATTGCCCAAGAACAAACTAAAACATTATTTTGAATCCTATTTTGTAGTAGTATATATTTTCCATCCCCTCAATTGCATCCTATTTAGACTAGATGCCATAGGAAGAGTTACCAAAAATGGTGATCAGATTGATACACCTGGACATTAAGTATTTACCAAGAATATCAATCAAATGCCAAGCAATAGCAGACTTCCTCATAGAATTTGAACTGGTAGTAAAGATGATACTCTATTTTTAGAACCAATAAAACTGAAGAAACCTTGGAAGATGCACATAAACAGATCAAACAATCAGAGAGGAGCTGAATTAGGGATCATAATATAGAGTTTGGAGGGATTGATCTTAAAGCATGCAGTGAGATTGTTATCTTTGATATTAAATAAATAACGAGCTAAGTACGAGGCATTGATTGAAGGATTAACCATAGCGCGATAGATGAAGATAAAACAACTCTAAGTGTATTCAAATTCAGCATCCAGCCTTTGGCCTTTTGTTCAATAGGGGATGAAAATTATTAAACATTTGCCACTAGAAGCTAGAGGGAAGTGATTTGTCCTACTTGCTTACAAATTACTTTTGTAAGTAGGTAGAGGCCAAAGCCTATAACAATATAATCGAAACAAAAGTCAACAAGTTCTTTGGGAACAACATAATTGCCATATATGGAATGTCACAGGCGTTAGTCTTTGACAATAGAACTTAGTTTGTTAGCAATATAGTAACTTCTTTTTGCGGTAAGTTCAAAATTCAATAAAAATTCTCTTCCCGGAGTTACCCATTGGAAAATGGACAAGCTCAAATAAAACCATCTCAATAATATTAAAGAAAAGATTGGAAAGAAAGAAAGGGAAGTGGCTTACGGATCTTCATATAATGCTTTAGGCATACAAGATAACAGAAAATAGATCCACAAGGAGTTTCCCCTTATGCTTTGGTTTATGGAACAAAGGCGGTGCTTCACATAAAAGTATTCATCCCAATGTTAAGGACCAAAATGGTCAATCTTAAGCTCGGTGATGAACCACTTTCTATGGAAACATACTTGGTCGATGAAGCACAAGATGTCACTTCCATTCATGCTTGTGATTTATAAGAATGAAATACAAAAGCATTATAACAAGAAAGTTCGCAAACGAGAAATTAAAGAGGGAAACCTGATGTTGAGAGAAGCTTTTAATATTAGAAAGGAACAAAACATTGAAAAAATGGTCAAGATATGAGAAAGACCTTATAAGGTAACTAGAAAGCTAGACCGATAAGCCTATCTGTCACAGACCATGGATAAGGAACAAGCCTTACATTGTAGAACATTTCAAAGATAAAGAAACTCTATGTGTAAGACAATTTACAAAATTATTTCAATCAGATTGATTCATTTTTCAAATTATAATTACAATTATCATAAACATTTTAAAAGTCTTCCTTAGAATATTGTTGACATATGAGTCACTATTCCTCGGATGTAGGGATGTTAAAACATTAAGCCAAAATTCTTTTGTAAAAGTAAAAAGTCTTCCTTAAAATACAGAGAAGGTGTGTTTATTATTGTGCCATCAATAATATCATTGTAAAAGTATAGACATCCCAATCCTAGATAAGATGTCATACTTGATGAATTGCATTATTTTTGTGATTTTACCGAAATTGATCTTTAGAGTGGATATCATCAGATTAGGATGAAAGAATGTGATGATAGAAAATCACATTTACAAAAAATATGATGTT
Source organism: Ailanthus altissimus (assembly GCA_946807835.1). Taxonomy (NCBI): domain Eukaryota; kingdom Viridiplantae; phylum Streptophyta; class Magnoliopsida; order Sapindales; family Simaroubaceae; genus Ailanthus; species Ailanthus altissimus. The sequence goes on from OX327695.1 coordinate 21,742,537, forward strand.
GTTAGTTATGTCATTTGGATTAATTTATACATTTAGTACTTTCATGAGATTAATGAATTATATTTTACGTGCTTTTATTGGCAAATTTGTGGTTGTATACTATAATGATATTATGATATATAGAAAAAACTTAGATAAGCATATGGAACATTTAAAAGTTATTTTCTAACCTAAAAATATATAACTCATTCATAGATAAGCTTGTAGTTCTTGGTTTTGTTGTTGTGCTAAAAGAATTGAGGTAGATGGAAAAAAGGGTTAATGTAATCCAAGATTGGCCAAAACCTATAAGTGTAGGTCATGTTAAAATGTTTTATAGTTTGGCTAGCTTTTATAGGAGATTTATGAAAGATTTTAGTAGCTTAGACTTACATTTGACTGAAGTTATAAAAAAAAATATAGGTTTTAAGTGGGGTGATGAACAAGAAACAACATTGAATTTTTGACCCATAAGTCATACTTCTTTGAAAGTAGGGACTTTAATACGCTAAGCCAACCTTCTTTCATAAAAGTAAAAATTCTTCCTTCAAAGATCCTTGATCCATAGGCCACACTTTCTTAGAAGTAAAGACATTAAGACATTAAACTAAAATTCTTTTATAAAAAATAAAAGGTCTTCCTTGGAAGATCGTTGACCTATGGGTCAGATTTCTTTAGAAGTAGAGACGTTAAGATGCTAAGCTAAACTTCTTTCATAGAAGTAAAAAAGTATTCCTTGGAAGATTATTGACCTATTGGTTACATTTCATTGGAGGCAAGGATGTTAATATGCTAAGCCGAAATTCTTTCGCAAAAGTAAAAAGTATTCCTTGAAAGATTGTTGATTGTGGGTCACACTTTCTTAGAAGCAGGGATGTTAAGATGCTAAGCTAAACTTCTTTCGCACAAGTCTTTCTTAGAAGATCATTGACTCACGGGTCATATTTCTTCAAAATTAAGGACACTAAATGCTAAGTCGAACTTCTTTCGTAAAAATAAAAAGTCTTCATTAGAAGATTGTTGACCCTTAGGTCATACTTCCTAGGATCAAAGACATTAAGAAGCTAATTTGAAATCTTTTAAGAGAACTTAGTTTCATAAATATCAAAAGTCTACCTTAAAAGGTTAGGGGTTCCTAGGAAACCGGTCTTAAAAAAAATGGAGTGCACTACTTCTAATATACTATGATCAGAACACTTCTACAAATACAATTGATTGTTAACGATGTTCAGTCAATTCATATAGAGGAAACAAAGTCGAGTCATTTAAAGTTGGGATATTCTAGGTTCAAGAAAGTATTCTTAAGTTTTTAAGTTGTTATATAGCATACAAGGACCAACACGTAGAAAAATTATGCATACTTACAAGGCCATTAGATACTGCATTGATGACTCTTTATTAATGGTTATTTAATTACTTTAAATGGTATTAACAGATTACTTGATAAGCCATTAAATTGACAGTTCCTAGCATTCATTGACATATTATCAATATTTGATAGACAAGGAACAAAATTGATATAATATTATTATTATTCATTACAAAATTACAAAAAGACTTGCAAAATAAAAAAACAAGAACAGCTACTCTTCATCACAAAAGGAATCTTCGAAGAAGTCCACCACATAAGAATCCACTTTGAAGGCACCTTTCTCAGCTGATTCATAGTTGATGTTATGGATATCATCTTTAAAGTGCTTAGTAGACCACTTTTTGTACTATCCAAGCATAGCATTAAAATTCTTTAGCAGTTCTCGATATTTAATCGAATCTTACCCAGACCTAAAGTTATGCTTAAATGCTTAAGCTAAGGATACTCGGACTTAGCGATCATAAAAGGGTGTATGTAACATCAATTTTCCTTTGCCATCGTCTATTTAAAGCTTCAAGTTCTATAATGTAATGGTCAAAGGTCTGTCCTATTTACTTTAATGATGATTCCAGCTCATGATCTCGCTTGTACTGCTCTCAAGAGATTTGATCCAATAATAGCACAATTCTTGGCTTCACAGAGTTGGTTCCGTTCTGTCAGAAGCAAGACATTAGCAGTAGATATTTGATCTTGTAGACTCTGGCACTTTTTAGACTAACAACTCTCCCTCTTAGTGTATTAACTTTGTCTTCTAAGGAAGTCATTTTCTTTTCATTAATAGTTGTGGAAACGTGTAAATCAACTTTCTTTCTAAGAAGATCATCATTGGCCTCATCAACACATTGTTGTTTATGGTCAATGATTTTATAGTCTTCTTGAGTTGAGCCATAGAAGAAACATCAGCAACTTTTGCCTTCGACTTTTTATTTTCCTTAAGTCTCTAAAGCTTCTATCTATCTCTCTCTTTCTCTCTCTTTTCAGAAGAAGGATATTCTTGAGTTAAGCCACAAAAGAAGCATCAGCAACATTTGCCTTTAGCTTTTTATTTTCCTCCTCAAGTCTCTAAAGCTCACCTCTCTTTCCAGAAGAAGGATTCGACCTTTCTTGAATTAATCCTTCTAAGTCAGATTCTTCAGCTACTCATTCAACATTTAACTGCCATTAAGATGCATTCAACTTTTTCTCAAATGTATCCGTGGTACACATGCTATCTTACAAGTGCTACAAAACACACAAGTATATCAGGAATAAACACATAGCCATTTCAACAAAACAACAAACATAGAATAAGTCATTTATTATTATTAAGGAAGTAGAACTCTTTTGCTTCTAAGCTTTAGCACTCATATTGGGAAACCTTCTCAACATTGCATGATTGGCTTTTGTAAACACCATCGATAAACTACAATCGAACTTTCTTCATCTATCTATAAAATGGCAGAGTGCTTCACCATTTCTCCAGATCCCTATTTAAAAAACCGTAGGGAAAATTCATCTTCATTCTTTTAAGTGTAATGAAGGGGAGATTGCAGTGCCGAGTATTGATATAAAGGATCCCTTCCACTTCCAACAGTTCTTTTACTTCTTGTTTTCATTCTCGGGGAGGGGGAGTGGAGTCCCTATCGTTAGCATTGGGACTTGGATCACTACTCACATTGATTGAGTCCTCTGCAAGAATAAGAACAAAAAGTTAAAAAAAAAAGATTTAAAATAAGGAAAGATAAATTTTTTTTGCACTTATTAGGAGGAACAAAGTCCTCCGTTCCAACATCAAAATCAAATAAAAGAGGTTTAGTTATGGAATCTTAAGCCCCCTCTGTACAGGTACTCCTCATTCAGCAATCAAGGGAGGAACATTAAAATTGCAGGTCTTCTTTTTTATATATGATTATTCGATAATTTCTATAAGTACAAATTGCACTTTCATCTGCCAATAGACAAAGGCTTTTGAGCAGCTTTTGAAAGCTTTTTCTGAGCAGCATTTGGAACTGCTTCAGGAACATCTTCAGTTGGTGGAGGCTCTTGAGCCTCTGTTTGAGCAGGTTTTGGTGCGACTTCAGGAATTTGAACCTTAGAAGGATTTGACCTCTATTTTTTGGAAGTTGGAGTGACCCCTACACTTTTTGTAACAACTGAAGACTCTATGTTCTTTGACTTGAGATACTTTAAGTTCTTTGCTCTGTGATGTGGAAGATCAGGAACCATGTTAATGAGGTCCTCTATATATGCTTGGAAATATAAAAAAGTAAGAGAAAATTTTGTAGGTAAGAATGACACTTCATATAATAGGAACACAGAGATAAGCATGCATACCATCTTTGTTGCATGAAGGACATGCGAAAATAGTTCATTTTACTAGTGGATTAGAAAGAAGAGCGGGAGTAGGCTTAGCAATAGAGGGACCAGTTGTGTTTGACTTGGAAAATGATAAATTTGTGGGAGGAACAAAATCGAGAGAAGCAAGAACTTGAGTGTCTTGTAGAAGAACTACGTCTGAAGTTGCATAACTATCCTTAGAGTCTCCATCTACAGAAGGAGACTTATCAGCGTCCAAAGGAGAATTAGAGAGCGAAATCCAAAATCTCACCTTCTTGGGAGACCTTTACTACTTGAACATTAAAACCTGTATAGAAAAAAAAAGTGTCAGGAACTCAATAGAACAATTATATGAGAAAGAAGTAAGAGATAGAGAAAATTCACTTATGTCAGGGAAGACCCTCTTTTAAGTATAGCTCTAAAGAATCCTAACTCAAAAGTTCTTCATTGAAACCAGGAGAGAATAAAGTTTCATTCGAGAGATAGTCGCAAAATAAAATGTGATTGCAAAATGCCCAACATTGAAGGTCATGGAGCCCGTAGGAATTTTGAGGTCTAGCATTCGGTCTTCCATGGTCAAAGGGCAGGGAAAGTGGTGTATTTTCTCTCAGCAAGCATAGGCTAAGAGGAATTAGTAGCAGTACAAGCTAGAATAGGAAACAATCTCTTTGAAGAAAAATTTCTTGAAGAATCTTTTCTTTCCAAAAATTAAAGGAAAAGAAAGACTAGTCTTACTATCATAATAACCAAAAGAGGTGGCAATTTCATACAGGTAACCAAGCTTCTTCCAGTCACCACTAATAACAACGTTGTACTTCTCAAAACCTATTTTTTTGTCCTCAAAATTAGAGAATAGCTTTTATTTCTTCAGGGAGAAATAATAGTTGAGTTTCTCTTATTTGAGAGTATGAGTAATGGAGATATCATAAAGGGTCAGACAGTAAAGGATTGGAATCATGTGATTAAAATGAGTAATGTCTTGGAGTATATGGAAGATGTTTGGGTGAATTTGGAAAGGATATAAACTAATGACACGAAGGAATTCGTGAATAATATGAGGAATGGAAAACCTAAAACACATTAGGCGTTTTTGAAATGATAGAGTTTGCCTACTTTAACAAATAGTAGGTCTTAGAGAGATATTCTCACGGGAAGATTACTATTCAGGCATTCTTAAGGAGTTGGAGCATAGACCTCAGTTCATCAATTAAGAAGTTATTCAATCCCTTCGCCATTGTTGCATAATAGTTTGAGAAATATTTGAAAATTAAAGTTTTTTAATTAGCAAGAAAAAAAGAGGGAGAAACCAAAGTTGTAGGCTGCTTTAGGAGTGAAAGTAAAAAAACAAAAAAACTAGGGTTAAATTGTGAGATTTTATAGATAAAGAAAATAATTACTGACTTTAGATGCAAAACGATATGATTAATGGAATAGTAAGAGTCAGGAATGAGTGGAAAAGTTAAAAAGACTTATAGAATATGTGGCGCTTCCTAATTGGTTAAGAAAAGAAGTGTCTTAAAAGCTTTCAATTGAAGGGATACACTCTTTCATTTATGTGAGTATCTATTGAACCCATATCCTATTAGGCTTAACTACATGCACCAAGTATTTAAAATCCATTGTAATAGAAGAAGCCCATGATATTAGATCCATTTTCTTACAAATGCAGGCGATCCACCTCAGACAATTCAGATTTGTAGATCCATGGATGGGTCATGGATACCCTAAGATGTGGGAAGTGACTGTAAAAAAATATTTATTTTAAATTAATGCATATTAAATACTATCTTGTATGTTTAAAATGGCTGAAACATATATTTAATAAATAATTATGATAATATAAATTTACTTGAATATCATTATGAATACATTAAATGCAAGTTTCATTATCAAATCAAAATTGAGATCATTTGAGTTATTATTATTGTTGACTTGAAAAAATGGCTTCTTGGATCAACGAGTCTTGAATTTGTTGAGGGGGAACCGAATTTGGCCTCGTCTAGACTGGATCGATAAGTACGGGCTTGGGTTTTTTGTTTTTTGCATGCTGTGGAGAGGAGCCTGCAATGAAAGCACAAACACAAACTCAAAAGTGGTCTCGTCGGGGTAGGTTTCGGCAAAAACACTCCAATGCTTAAGTCAGATAAATGAGAGGGTTTTTTCTCTTAACAAAATATGACAAAAAAATCAATAAAAATGTTCTTCTCTTTTTATTTTATGGAGTTTTTTTCATCATCCCTTTCCATGTCTCACTATTTCTCCTTTTACAGTGATGGCATTTCAGAGATTTTGTTGGCTTTTCTCTGCAGTATTTCTGTCTTGCGCCGGATATTTGTTGTTGTACTTCTAACACGCGCCAAATATCTTTCTATAGATTTTTTGACCCCATTCTTACCCTACGTCAGATGTCACTTCTGATGTGTTAAGCATATTTTTTGGGCTTGTCTCCGTCAACGTTTTTGGTTCTAGCAAGGCTTATTTTGATCGGTTCGGGTCAGATTTTGAACAGCTCTCCCTTACTAGTTTGATATTGACGTGAGACTCCTATAACGAAATTATGAAATGTAGTCAGTATCTGCTCGGCCATAGTCGCATTGGGTCAGCAAATGCCGAATAAGTTTTATTATTTACTGACCAAAATTTTCAAATCCAAATCAGTTCTAATATTTTGTCGAGTTTAGGCCCATTGGCCATTACTTTTAGGCCTACATTGGTTGAATTCTAAGCCCTCGGGCCTGAGGGTAGGAAGAAGGGGATTGAAGAAAGGAGGAGGGAAGGGGGGGGGGAGGGAACAGGGTTCCGACAGTTTCTAGTTTTGATTTATCAGAACTGGAAACTTTATTCTAGATTCTAGTCTGGTCGGCCTGTATTGCTCCCCAGGTCCCCCACTTCATCCCTTCTTGTCGTCTTTTTCATCTGAGCCGATCAAATTTATTTGCTCTGGGCAGCTTTGTGATTAGGTCTAAATTTTGAGAAAGTTAAAGCGGGTGAGATTGTTGTGGTAACATCATAGTGACCTTTCAGAGATTTTGTTGGCTTTTCTCTGCAGTATTTCTGTCTTGCGCTAGATATTTGTTGTTGTACTTTTAACACACGCCAAATATCTTTCTATAGATTTTTTGACCCCATTCTTACCCTACGTCAGATGTCACTTCTGATGTGTTAAGCATATTTTTTGGGCTCGTCTCCGTCAGCGTTTTTGGTTCTAGCAAGGCTTATTTTGATCAGTTCGGGTCAGATTTTGAACAGCTCTCCCTTACTGGTTTGATATTGACGCGAGACTCCTATAACGAAATTGTGAAATGTAGTTAGTATCTGCTCGGCCATAGTCGCATTGGGTCAGCAAATGCAGAATAAGTTTTATTATTTGCTGACTAGATTTTTCAAATCCAAATCAGTTCTATTATTTTGTCGAGTTTAGGCCCATTGACTATTGCTCTTAGGCCTACCTTGGTTGAATTCTGGGCCCTCGGGCTTGAGGGTAGGAAGAAGGGGATTTCAGAAAATGGGGTGGGGGAACAGGGTTCCGACAATTTCTAGTTTTGATTTATCAGAACTGGAAACTTTATTCTAGTCTGGTCGGCCTGTATTGCTCCCCAGGTCCCCCACTTCATCCCTTCTTGTCGTCTTTTTCATCTGAGCCGATCAAATTTATTCGCTCTGGGCAGCTTTGTGATTAGGTCTAGATTTTGAAAAAGTTAAAGCGGGTGAGATTGTTGTGGTAACATCATAATGACCTGAGAAGTCGTTGCCATGTAGTGGCTGTTTCTCCTAAGATTTTCAAATTTAATGGTACGTCTTTTCGAACGTTGTCCTTGATTCTTGAATCAGTCTTTTCATTGTCAAACGTTGATCTTCTTTTAATCGTGTGGTTGACAGCAGCTACGACCCAAAATATCGAGTCATTCTCTTTTTTCGAGTGACATTATCTGACTAGAGTTCCTCGAACCGTCTGATCTATTTGAATCCAATGGCTTGGGTTGCAACCATCTGAAAAGACGTGTCTTTATTGCACTTGGGGACCTAAGACGTTGCGTCTCTGGCACAAGGTGCCTTTTCGCCTTTCCTGCCAATCTCATCCATTCATTTTCTTTTATTTTGAATGGTCTAGATTACTTTACCACTGTCTATAAATATTCACATTCTTTTTCGTTTTGTACCTCTTAACACATATTTTTGATTTCTTGCTATCTTTCTGTTATGTTACCGTTGCTTCTCTGTCGAAGATGTGTTCTTAATTCGGTGACTTCGTTCTCTGTTGTTCTTTATTTCGGTGACTTCGTTCTTCGTCGTTCTTTATTTCTGGGGACCTAAGGCGTTGCGTCTCATAATGCGCCTTTTTACATTTCCCGCCAATCTCGTCTGTTCGTTTTCTTTTATCTCTAATACCACTTGTTGACGTATTTTAAAGTGTATGCATGTGATTGTATACATATTTAAAAAACTAAACACATGTATTATATACACGAATTTAGCAGCGAAATTTATCATGTAATCAACATATACACATGTACTTCAGTTCTTAACAATTTACGAATACAGAAACTTACATTTGAAGACCTTCGATGAAGATTTCAAATTCGGATTTCTTTGCTCCAACTTTGAGCTCACCTTGAAGTACACTTTTATTCAATTCTAGTTCACAACAATTCGGTGGGATTGTGAAGCTAGAATAGCAGCAGTATAATCTCCAGCAACAAGGTTTGTATTATTTGAAAGAAAAATAAGAAAGATTTTTTTTTTATCCTTTGGTTTTTCTCACAAGTCTTTGTTCAATAAAAAACTCTTTCAAAACCAAATCTTCTTTTTTCTCTCAATACTTGCACGAAAATTGATTCACACACTTGTTAACACAAATGAAACTCAACCATTTTAGTGCTTTCAACATTTCACAAGTGCTCCACCAAAATTAGATTAAGTGGCCAACAACCAAAACAATTTTTGGTGGTCATTTTTAATGGTCTAATAAAAATAACTATTAATCACAAAATGGTGCTCCACTTAATTTAATTTATGTTTTTCAAATTAGGTATGTCTTCCATTTAGGAATAAAATAACAAATAAATAAAATCATATTTTATTTATTTAAATAATATTTATTTAATTATTCATAAACTATTTGAATAATTAATATTTACCTTATTTGATTTTACTAACATGGTTAATGGGTGAATTCATGGTAAAACAACTCATGGAATAAAATTGTGCCACTTGTTAACATCTAATGAGTTAATAACTCTTGTCAACTAATTAAATGGTATACTTAACATTTAAGTCTAAATAAGTGCATAACTTGAGGAACCCCAAAACATATTTTCGGTTTGCTGAAATTTTTAGGATGGAACTGTTCAATCTATTATGCTGTCCCAGTGCACAATGAGTACACTTTATATTATGAGACTCTCTAGGTCCATGCCTGAATTGTCATATGGAACTCCTCCATATATCCGTGAACGATGCCCCACACACACGTTACGGATATTACAAAGCGGCGTGTTAGACTATACAAGTTGAGGTTATAACATATTCATATAATCCCTCAATTATTTATATGCGGGTAGAGTAGAGATATAGATCACCACCGTCAAATCTCTATATGCCCAACCGAAAGCTTATCTCTAGAATTGTATTTCAATAAATAATATTCCCAAATACTTTTGTAATATTATTTATCCCTATGGTTAAACTCTTTTCCCGAAAATTACTGCTTATGGCCATAAGACTTTCTGAGATACAATCTTTAGAGCATTATGATATAATATTCACCCAAATGAGCTGATGGATCCGATATCTATGCACACCAGACTCCATGAGCATCGGACCATACCTAGTGACACCCAGCGGTCAGACTATGAAAGGTTTCTAACATGTGTAGACTAAAGTATGGTGGATCACTCACAAGCCCATCGTGGCATTTAGGTCAAAGCACCACGAATACTATTCAACTTGGAAGACCTTCTATTGACGGCTTTATGAGATGTCTATTAAGATCTTTGTGAGTATGTTTAGTATTCAGTCCTTACTGAATACCTGTATCTCTATACGAGTTTCCACTAAATTCATGGTTTGCTAAGACTAACCATCTAGACCATCCATAAATGGACATACACCAATCTATATATTTATTAAGGTATTCACTGACAGGCCAACATCAGTGAAGATAGATCAGGAACATAATATTTGAGAACATATTTGCATAATGACATTTCCTAATTTGCAACTACGTCATTACTAATATATTCTTAGGTCTTTATCTCATTTCAGACAAGACTTTAACTCTTTAGATATCGCTGACTTTTATAACCTGATAACTCTTATCAGTGCCAACTCTTAGCATTTATAACTCTCAGCGTTGCTAATTCTTAGCACTGATCTAAACTCATTTAGACCAGATCTAAACTCTTTCAGATCGTATAATATCTGAAACGTTACAAGCATCTTACTATATATAAATATAATTAGCGATTTAATGAAATAATAATACTAGTATAAATATTAAAAAAATATTCATACATAAAGGGATGACACGTAAGCACAAATCCCAATAATGTTAGAGTGGGTGAGACCTACCAATACCTTAGTCCACCAGTTGGATGACACCTTAAAGCCACTGGCGTCCCAACACATAATTCTCAGGTTACCTGCACCCCAAGGAATCGAACTCCCGCCCTCATCTCATGGAGGCCTATAGATTTAATTGTGTGTTGGGACGTCAGTGGCTCTGAGGTGTCATCCAGCTGGTGGACCAAGGTGTTGATGGATCCCATACACTCTATCACAAGGCGCCTTTTCGCCTTTCCCCTTTTTGGCACGGTTAACTTGTTGTTGTCCTTACCCAGTAATTTGTAGCCTCATTTAGGAAGTGTCTTCCATTAGTCGATGGCCTCCAAATTCAATCTAGACCTCCCAGTTGTGGATACGGCAGTTGAGTAGGGGGAATAGTCTTCAGAACTCTCATTGGTTAGGAAGAGCAGGGGGGTTGGAGCAAGTGAGGGAGCATCCACCTTTGTGAGTGGAGTTCCCTCGTCTAAGGTAGCTCTAAATGAGGCCGAACCATCCCTGAGCTCCAGAAAGGACGAAGACAATGATATCGAGGACACAATGGTGGGGGAGGGCATGAAGTATGAGATGAATACCAGATACCGTGCTTCTTGCCTTAATGAGGACGACCTAACCCTTATAAGGCATTCCTATGACATTCCTAAGACGATCACCCTTAAGCTGTCCTCCAAGGAGGATTATTCAAGTAGCCATACCAATGGTGAGGTGGTCATTCATGTCGAGTTCTTGAGGCTAGGACTCAGGCTTCCCATGCAGCGATATTTTGCCAAGATGTTGGCTCGCCTCTTGATTGACCATTCTCAACTAGGTCCGAACTCATAAAGGGTACTTACGGGCCTGTTCGTCTTGTGGTCGAAGGCAAGGCAGACCCTTCTATTTTTAAGAGTTGTGCTACCTGTACATTTTCGGAGCAATGCCAGGAGCCGGAAGGGTTTCTATTACCTCTCGTTTCATGGCCTTCAGAACCCAGTCCCAAGTCAACCAACCTCCGTAAAGGACTGGAAGGGGGAATAGTTCTTTATCGGGGGAGAGTGGGTTTAGAGTGTCCCCAAGAGGGGTGGGGGAAAGTGGGTCATCCCTGCTATCATTTCTGCGGATGCAGGTTATGAGTTTTGTGTCATGTGTTAGGCTTAAGTGATTAGCTCAGCTCGGCTGACTTTTCTTTGTTTGCTATTTTGTTTGCAGTTACTTGGGTGACTGACGTGGAAGTTTTCGAGCAGACTTTTACTCGGATTGACGCTGCTCTTCAACACATCTGCCCAGTTTATAAGCTACTATCCCCGTCCAGCCTTGTCGAATCGGGACTAGTTCCATCCGTTCTGTCCCTGCCTCGAACCCAAAGTAAGTTTCCATATTTTTTGCTCTAAACTTTCCCTTCCCGTTCCCTTATTTTTGGTTTTCACATTTATGTAAAATGCATGAATGTCTGAGTAAGGAGATGGTGAAAGAAGAAAGAGGAGCCGAACCGAAGGTTCCTCTTCTGGTGGTCGGGGGCCTTTAAACCTTGACAATATCATGGGGATGCTATTTAGTTTCGGGAGGAGTTGGGTGAGGGGGCTCTCCCTGGTGAAGTGTCTTTGCCGTTTGCTAGTGATCGAGCCCATGTGGATAGGACTTCCTGGGGTCTGACTGTCTGGGAAAGGGGTTCGGACCAGGGGGGTTCTAGGGAATGGGCTCCCACTGAAACTCTGCCACAGGACTCTTCTTCTGTCTAAACGCCGAGCAAGGGGTAGGGCCCTCCGACTCTTCCCTCAACTCAGGTTGCACAATACGAATGGGTTGTATCTTCATCGAGCTCCCTAAGGCGGGAGAGACGGTCTTCCTGTGAGGGACCCTCTCGAGTGTCCTCCTCCATACTAGTCCTGGAGGCCAGGGAGGACATGGGTTTTTTACTTCCGATGATGAGGGAGCGGGAGAGGTATGTCACCCACATCTGGGCGGGTTAAGCGTCTTCCCTAGACCCTGCCATGGGTTCAATGTTGCATTAGAATTTACCCTTGACGTAAGTTACCTGACATTTAGATTGTTTCTCCTTTATGCATTTGCTTGCTTTGACCTCCCATTTTTTTGCAGTTCGTTTTCCTCATTTCTCAATTCTGGGCTGAGATCATGGGTTTTCGCGACCCGTGCTCAGAAAGCAGAGGATAACCTTGCTTGGTCTCAGGCTGAGATTCAGCGAGCGAGTAGGATCACTGAGCAGGAGAGGAAGATGGCCGATGAGGCGGGGCTAAAATTGAGAAAATGATGACCGCCAGGGCTGAGGCAAAGAGTAGGTTGTCTGAGCTTGAGCATTATAAATAGTTGTTGAGCAGATGATGATGAATAACCTGGATGTGGCAAGGGTTTGAATTAGCGAGCTGATACGCCAAAACGAAGAACTTGAAGTATAATTCGGTGCCGCTCAAAGGGAGAGGGAGCTGGTTGAGCAGAGCCGGATCTCTCTGGTGGCCTAGCTTGAGCAGCAGCATAACCAGTGATCGGCTGGTCATGAGAAGGGCTTTTGTCATGGCGCGATGGAAGAATTTCAGAGGTCCATTGCCCTTTTTGAGGAGCATTACCCAGAGATTGACCTCTAATGGTTGTGGTCCTTAGCCACTGGCGGCTCTTTCCATGAAGGGGAAACCTCTGAGGCCCATGATGATGACACGCCGGTGCCTGCTGACGCTAGTGGTAACGAGCCCCATTTTACAGATGTGCTTGCCCTCTTTGGGATTGCTGCTGTTGCGAGCGGTGGTGAGGTTATCCTTTATGCCGACCAGGGGTAAACTAGCAGCACTACCATCGTTAAGCCACAAGGAACTACAGATGTTTCGACTGACCCGCCCTTTTTTGTAGCTCCTCCAGTCGGTAACGTTTCTGAAGCAGCTCCCGTCGTAGACTTGGATATGCACGATTCCGCTCTTGCTATCTGAGTGAATTCGCTTCTCCACAGCGTAATTTTTTTTGTTTTGTAATTGACCGATGTAATTATCTTTAATGAATGAACTATTTGCTCTTTTTCAATGTGTGCTCATTCTCTTTTACCTGTCAGAGTAAATTTATTTCTTCATAGCGTAATTCGCTGAGATAGCCAAACCGCTCATAAAACATTGATTTTTAAAACCACATCGTTAGTAATAGTTATTGTTATGAGATTACACGAATAATAACAGATTTATAATAAAATAGGCTTACCATTTTTCTGAACAGCTTTTGTCGAGACCAAATAGCAGTCAATTATTTTCAACTCACGGGATGAACAACTTTTCGTAATCGGCATAGTTGGGTGGATGTTTTTACTGTAACTACAATCAGGAGTAATTTGAAGTAATAACTACTAGGGGCGTCTTGTAGTGGTGGCCTATCCAATTGACTAGTTGGGTCATCCCTGGTGATATATCGATTGTTGGTGTAGTCTAAATCTAGTAGCCCGAACTGTGTTGGGTATGGGACCCTTCAATGCTCTTGGGGGATCGGCTCGGTGTAATAACTCTGAACAATGTGTCGTGGGTGATGTAAAAAGGCCACAGTGATACCATGGAAGAGCCAGGGTCAAATTCTCTTTAATGGGCGTTACGGTGTAACCTGTGGTAATGCTGTGAAAGTGCCATAGCCCTCACCTCACCAAGCCATCTAAGTGTGATGTTGTAGACCAAAAGTTGAACTGATCACAACGAGTTACTTTGTGAGCATCGAGCCGGTGACAGTGAAAATAGAACAAAAGTCGAATTGGTCACGGCGAAATGCTCCGCGAGCGTCGAGCCAGTGACGGTGAAAATAGAACGAAAGTCGAACTAGTCACGACGAAATGCTCCGCAAGCATCAAGCCAGTGATGGTGAAATGCTCTGTGAGACATAGTGATGCCTTGTTAAAAAATGAGGATGTCTTTGCGATGATGGCGTTGTGAAGACCCTAAGATAGGGCGCGGTATGCTATTTCAGGCAGTTCGATGCAAGCCTTCTTGTCAAATAATCTGAGGGTACCTGCGTTGGCGACTCATTCCGTGTTCTAGTCAATTTACTCTTCACGAATGTCCATGCAAAAAGAAGAAAAGAAACGAGAGTTTTCATTTAAACACAACGCTCATACAGTGAAGGGTTACAAATAAAAGCCTGGAGATAGTATTTTCTTAGTAGCTCGGAGTTCCAGGGTTTCCTGACGGCTTATTCGTATGTTCCTTCAAGTTCATACACCTCTCCTACGTGCTTGAGGATCTTGTATAGCCCTTTCCAGGTGAGACCTAAGACTTCGTCTCCCAGGTTCTTTGTGTTGAGTACCACCCTTCATAGCACTAGGTCTCCCTCTTCGAAACTTCGGACCCTGATATTCTTGTTGTAGTATCTGGTCACCTTTCTCTAGTAGGCTGCTGTTTGAATTTGAGCTGGGTCTTAAAGCTATTCGATCGAGTCTGGCCCTCATTTTATCAGGTCATTTTTGACGGTTTCTAAAAAGTTTAGTACTCGGTGGGTCGGGGTTCCAATTTTTGCGAGGATCACTGCTTTACTTCCGAAAGCCAATGAGAACGGCGTCTTACCAGTGGCTGTCTTACTAGTCATTTGGAGAGCCTATAGTACTTCTGGTAGCTCTTCTACCCATACTCTCTTTCTTCTTGTCACCTTCTTCTCAAGCAACGTTTTGATCAGCTTGTTGGAGGACTCGACCTAGCTGTTGGTTTTAGGGTGTGTGGGGGAGGTAAATGACAGTCGTACTCGCAATTGTTCATAGAATTGCTTAAAGTTGTTATTGTCGAACTGCTTCTCATGATCAGTGATGATGGTGTGGGGGATGCCTTACTAACAGATCATATTTTTCCATACAAAATCACAGATATTCTTCTCCGTGATCTTTGATAATGGCTCGGCCTCGATCTATTTTGTAAAATAGTTGACCACTACGACCATATACTTGCATGACCTCTTGCCTCGGAGGAGTGGTCCGATCAAGTCGAGCCCCCACTGGGCGAACGGTCACGACCCGCTCATTATGGTTTGCTCCTTTACGGGTACTTAGATCCTATTTGTGAATCTTTGACATGCGTCACAACGTTGAACCAGGTGTTTAGCGTCTTGAAGGGCCAATAATAACTGGTACAAAAGATTTTATGGGTCAAAACTTCTCTTCTCAAATGATTGTTGCACAACCCTTCGTGGATTTCCCTTAAGACCCCTCCACCTCCGTGGGGTTCAGGGACCTCATGTAGGGGCGAGAGATACCCATTCGATATAATATCCCATCAGTCACCGAGTATCTTGCGACTTGGTATTTAATGCTTTGAGCTTCCTTTCTGTCGCTCGAAACATTTTCGTTCAAGATGTATTCCTTGATGGGGTCTATCCAGCTCGACGTTGATTCAATTTGCGCAATTTGCTCGCCTTCCTGGGTACTCGATTTCGACAAGAATTTCATGGGTACCGTACTAGGGATACTAGCATCTTCTGCTGATGCCGTTCGAGCGATGATATCAGCTTGATGGTTCTCACTCTTCGGAATTAGCTTCATCTTTATCTCCTTGAATTGTGCGGTTAACTTCTGTACCATCGCGAGGTAAGCGGCCATCCTTTTCTCTCTTGCTTCGAAATCACTGTTGACCTAGTTTACTACTAGCCGAGAGTCGCTCTTGACCAGCACTACCTTAGCGTCTAACGCTTGAGCCACTCTTAACTCGGCTAGGAGAGCTTTGTATTCTGCTTTGTTGTTTGAAGTTTTGAACCTGAACAGAACAACGTATCTGATCTCATCTCCCTCGGGGCTGATGAGGACGACCCCTGCCCCACTTCCTTGCAGGTTGGATGCCTTGTTAATGTAAAGTACCCATACTTTCGAGTTTGTCCCGAGGACTCATTGACATATGGCTATCTTGTAGGTACCTTCGACCATGAAATCGGCAAGGGCCTGCCCTTTAATGGCAGTTTGGGGCCGAAAATGAATGTTGAATTCACTCAACTCCATGGACCACTTGACCAATCGGTTGGATAGGTTAGGCTTATACAAGATTTGTCTGAGCGGTTGGTTGGTTAGCACCATGATGGTATGTGCTTCCTTCCGGTCGTGATTAGTGCAAAAGCTAGTTTTTTGGGGGAGAGGTATCGGGTTTTTGGCCCGGTGAGGGCCCTGGTTGTATAGTAAACTAGTCGTTGCACCCTCATTTTGTCTCTGGTGAGAACTGAGCTGATAGCCCATTCTGAGTCTCTTAGGTATACTACCAATTGTTCTCCTAGCACTGGAATTTTCAGGTGTACTAGTTCAGAGAGGTAGGTCTTCAACTACTGGAAGGCTTGTTCGCACTCTTCGGTCTACCGATCCTTCTCCTTTTTCTTGATGGCTTGAAAAAATGTGAAGCATTTGTCAGTGGCTTTGGAGATGAATATGTTTAGTGCTGTGATCCTGTCGATTAGCCACTGGATCTCCTTCACTGTGCTTGGAGACTTCATTTCTAAGATAGCTCAGACTTTATCTAGATTGGCCTCTATTCCTCGTTGGCTCACCATGAAGCCTAAGCATTTTTTTAATTTCACTCTGAAGACGCACTTCCCGGGGTTCAGTTTCATTCTGTTCTCACTTAGCACCATGAAAGATTCTCTAAGGTCGGCCACGTGGTCTGCCGCTTTAATGACTTGGCTATCATGTCATCCACTTATACTTCTATATTTTTATCAATCAGTTCTTGAAAAGCTTGTTCACCAATCTTTGATAGGCGGCTCCTGTGTTTTTCAATCTGAACGACATCATCTAGTAGCAATAGGTCCCTTGGTGGGTCATGAAAGTTTTTTTTCTCCTGGTTAGGAGGAACATCGGGATCTGATTATAGCCAGAAAAGACGTCCATGAAACTCAGTAGCTCGTGTGCTGCCATTGGTCGATCTTGGAGAGGGAAAAATTATCTTTGGGGCATGCCTTATTCAGATCAATGAAGTCAACACACATCATCCACTTTCCATTTGTCTTCTTTACCATTATCACGTTGGACAACCATTCTGAGTAGTGGACCTCCCTGATGAACCGTGCCGTTAGTAGTTTTTCCATCTCTTTTGCTACAGTTTCATTCCGCTCCTGATTGAAGATTTTTTTTTTTTGCTTGACTGGTCGAGACGTGGGGCAGACAGTCAACTTATGGGCAGCCAACCTTGGGTCAATTTCTAGCCTATTCCGGTGGGACTAGGCGAAGATATTTGAGAACTCTCGAATCAAATAGGTCAGCCTTTGCCTGATCTCTGACTTTAACTGGGTTTTTATCCTAACCACTTTTCCAAATTCCCCGACCTTGACCTGAAGCTCTTGTATCTCTTCCGCTGGCTCTGGGGATTCAAGGATTCCCTCTCTCGGATCAATGGCGGAAATAAATGTTCTTCTTGCCGTGATTGTATAACAGTTACTTGCCATCTTCTGATCTCTTGACGCTACTCTGATCCATTCTACTGTGGGGAATTTCAGCTTCAGGAAATGGATGGACAAGGCTGCATTGGTATTCACCATGAATGGTTGCCTGAGGAGGATTCTATACGGGAATGGGCGGTCTACCACCACAAATCTGGTCATCATTGTCCTATCACAGAGCCTTCGTTCAATGGTAAGGTGGAGGGTCACCACTCTGATCGACATCATATAGTTTTCCCTGGATCCTTGAAGTGACGTTCGGGTTTCCTCTATGTAGAGGTTCTTGATTTTTAGATCGTCTAGAGTTTCCTCGAAGATACATCAACCGAGCTGCCCAGATTGACAAACACCTTGTTTATCTTCTCTCCTGCTACCACTACTTCGATTACAAGTGCATCGTTGTGAGGGTAACTGACCCTTTGAGAATCTTCCTCCGTGAACATGATTAACACTTCTTGTGGTAGCCTCGGCTTCTTGACTAAAGGGGTGTTGCACATAACCTGATGTGCCATCATTGAGTACTTGGAGTAGTTATTCTGTTTTTTATTCGAGTCTCCTACCAGCACGGGTCCCCTCGAAATAATTGCCACGGGGTTGGGGTTCAAGGTACCAGTCAGACTGGTGGTCGTTGTCTTCTGATTTGCTCGAAATTCTTCAAGGTATCCATTCCTCATTAGGTGGTCGACCTGTTTTCTTAGCTTGGTACATTCTCCGGTGGTGTGCCCGAGATCCTTGTGCATGTCACACCATTGCTTAGGATTTTTTCGCCGTTTCGCTCCCTTCCCTTTGAAATTTCATTGTAACAATTCCCTATCTTGGATAGTTTCGTAGACATCTTTGAGTGGCACGGCCAGAGGGACAAAATCCTCAACTCGTGCCACTCTTTTCCTCTTACCCGGTGGTTCGTTGCTTCTCAAATTTTGGGGCTCCCCTAGGGGGCCACCTAGTCGAAAATGATTTAACCCTTCCCTCTGGTCTCGTGGTCTGTTGTTTGACACATTCTTTCTTTTGTTGTCTGGTACATTGCGCTAGCTCACAAAATTTATTTTCTGCGGCGGATGGTACTCACCATCTATTTTTTGATATTTCAGCGAGGGGAGGGTGGGTCTCTCTCTCCCATCGTGCCTCGCTTCCTCATGTGGCTGTGTCTTTTCTCGAGGCGGTTTAGCCAATGATCTTTTAGCCTCCTCGCCTTTCTCTATTGACATATATTTTGAGGCTCTATTATATGTTGCCGCATAGTTTGTGGTACCACTTTCCGCCAGGTGATACTAAAATCTGTTCAATCGTAGCCATGCCTTTAAGGTGTCTAGGGCGATGGGCTGGTCAAACTCCCCCAGCGCTATCACTTCCTTATGAAACCTTCAGATGTAGTCCCTCAGGCTCTCCTCTTGACCCTGTTTGATCTGCTTCAGCTGCTCCGGATCCTTGGCTACTTTGCATGAGCCCCAAAAACGTTGGATGAATTTCTAAGTCAGTTAATTATAGGAGGCAATGCTGCGCTGTTTTAGCCCTCTATAATAGAGCAAAGCCGGTCCTTTCAAGTTCATGTGGAAAAGCCGGCATATTTGGTCATGCCTCAGTCCTGCTATGGATAACAGGTCGGTGACCTAATCTACGTAATGATCAGGGTCAATGACCCCCTTGTAGATGGGCAAATTGGGGAGTCAAAACTCACCGGGGAGCTCCATATCTCTCACCTCGTCCGTTAGTGGCGACCTTCTCTCCTTTTTCGTCCTCATCTCAAGAGGCTGGTCCTTCTCCCTTCTTTCCGCCAAGAGGCTCTCTAACTTCCTTTCCAAACTACGGACCTTGCTCTCAAGTCCCAGTTCACCTTGTTGTTGCTATCGCAGATCTGTCGATGGCTCTCTCCCCGCCGACGGCTCCGGCCCTTTAAGCTCCGTCTCCCCCCTTTCGGGGGTTGTCTCGCCAGTGTGGGTTTTGGCGAAAGCGCTCAGATGCTTAAGTCAAATAAAATGGGAGGGGTGGGGGGGGTCTGTTAAAAAATATAACAAAAAACATCAATAAAAATGTTCTTCTCATTCTATTTTATGAAGTTTTTTTCATCATCCCCTTGCCTCACTATTTCTCCTTTTATAATGATGACCTTTCAGAGATTGTTTTAGGCTTTTTTCTATAGTATGTTTATCTTGCGCCGGATATTTCATGCGGTACTTCTAACACACGTCAAATATCTTTTTACAGATTTTCTGACCCTATTCTTATCCCACGTCAAATGTCACTTTTAATGTGTTAAGCAAGTTTTTCAGGCTCGTCTCTGACAGCATTTTTGGTTCAAGCAAGGTTTATTTTGGTCGATTCGAGTCAGATTTCGAACGACTCTCCCTTACTAGTTTGATATTGACGCGAGACTCCTTTAACGAAATTACGGAATGTAGTCAGTATCTACTTAACCGTAGTTGCATTAAATCAACAAATATCGAACAGGTTCTATTATTTGCCGACCAAATTTTTCGAATTCGAACTAATTCTATTATTTTGTTGAGTTTAGACCTATTAATCATTGCTCTTAAATCTGAATTAATTGAATTTTGAGCCTTTAAACTTGAGAATAGAAAAAAGAGGATTGTCAGGGAAAACAATTATAATTACTCATTTAATTTTAATTTTTATTAAAAATAAAAAAATTAATCAAAGTAGAATTAGATCTAATTTATTATTTTAAAAGTATAAGAGCTTCTGGAACAGAAAATATAACATTTCTATGCCCCAATTTTTATTTATTCTTGTATCATAATTTACTTTAATACACCTTTTTATTTTGTAAATTACTTTAAATGTCAAAGTACTTTAAAAAATGAATAATTTTTTTGTACTTATGAGTCCACAAAAAGAACATAGTAATTTCTCATGAAATTTGTGCCGAAAACTTCAAAACAAATGTTTCATTAAAATTTACTCCGAGAAGAGATTTTATTTACAGAAACAGGATTTAATATTTTTGTAACAGAATTTAACATAAAAAGAATGTTAAAAAATATTAGTCAGATAATGAACAACAGAGGTCCTATATTGCAGCCAAACCCATTACTCATGTTGATTGCTTATAATTTTAGTCAATAGTCTAAAGCGAAAAGTTTGGTTTTTCAGCCAGGTTGTCGACTAATTACCACGTGAAAGTATGAGTTTTAACTGAGACTTTGATTTTATTTTAAACATTTTTTTTGTCATGGACATGGAACCAGTTTTAGTTTACATGAAAAGTGAACTCTAACTGCAAACCCGCGTAGTTTAGTTACTTTACCATAACAGGAACAACAGAGTTTCATCAATGCCAGCTGCAGCTGCTATTCTCTCCGGTCTTCATCACTCTCTCACACCCTTTACTCTCTCTCAACAGTAACATCACAATATCTTATATATTATTTCTTTCGAAAATGCATATAAATTAACACCACCAAGTTCTTTTTTGAGTGTCCGATCATCACAAAACATCAGTTTAATGTCTGACCAGCTCTCAAAGCCAACCTCAATCTTTGGCCTGCGTTTATGGATGGTTCTTGGTGTTTGTGTAGGAGCAGCTTTTGTGCTGCTTATGTTCCTCATCTCTATCTGGTTCACTTCAAAACGCTCAAAAACCAAACACAAAAAACAATCTTTAGATGACACTGAAATTCCGGTAATTTCGAAAGACATTCCAGAGGTCAGAATTCAAGCAGCCTCGCATCGAGAGCCTGATCCCATCACTGAAATAGAGAGGCAGGCCTTGCTTTTGCCTTTAGAAGAAGAGAGCCCATCTGGGTATCATAATAAGATTCAAGTTCAGATTGGCAAAGATCATAGAATATGTTATCCTGGAAATGGGAGTGAGGAGGCACGTGCATTTGGTGGTGACCGGGTGGTTGCTGCGGTGGTGCCTGAGGTGTCCCATTTGGGCTGGGGTCATTGGTACACTTTGAGAGAGCTTGAGGTTTCAACAAATGGGTTTTCTGATGAGAATGTGATTGGTGAAGGTGGGTATGGGATTGTCTATTATGGTGATTTGGAGGATAACAGTAACATTGCTGTAAAAAACTTGCTCAATAACAGGTACTTTCATTGCAACTTGCTTTTGTAGTAGCAATGCTACTTTCTGCCTTCTGGAGTTATGGTTGATTGAATTTGAGGTGTAATTGTATGTTAAACTGATCAAATCAATTAATGTTCACGTTAGAGTAAATTATTTGTAGGTAATGGAGTGTATCGTTTTGAAAGTCGTTTTGTTTTCCTTTTGTGATGTATCATTTTGAGTGTCATTTAATTGCTCTGTTGATTAATTGGTAGAGAAAATGTTTGCAAAATAATAGGGGACAAGCTGAGAGGGAGTTTAAAGTTGAAGTGGAAACCATTGGACGAGTTCGACACAAGAATTTAGTGAGATTGCTTGGCTATTGTGCCGAGGGAGCTCATAGGTACTCTGCTTTGCCTAATTTTCCTTGCTGTTTTCATTTGAACTAGAGTCTTACAGTACTGCAGATTAGAGTCTCAAAATGCACCAGTGAAAACAATTTCAGGTGGATATTCTTAAATTTGAAGTGGTGTACATCTCTAAGAATGTTATGATAATGGCTTGTCTCATTGTAATACAGGATGCTTGTATACGAGTATGTGAATAATGGAAACTTGGAACAATGGCTCCATGGAGATGTAGGCCCTTGCAGTCCTCTTACAGGGAGATTCGAATGAATATTATCCTGGGGACAGCAAAAGGGTACAGCAAACTGAGTAATTTTACTTCCAATTTCATTTTCCACCCCTTGCCTCTCATCTATGTCATTGTTCTATGGTCATAACTGAAACATTTATGCAGGTTGAGTTATCTACATGAGGGACTTGAACCCAAAGTTGTTCATCGTGATATAAAATCTAGCAATATCTTACTTGACAAGCAGTGGAATCCCAAGGTTTCAGACTTTGGCCTAGCCAAGCTCCTAGGTTCAGAGAGCAGTTACATTACAACCCGTGTGATGGGAACATTTGGGTCTGGAGGATCTCTTTGTTTATTTTTGTTCACAAGTGATTTCTTTGTTTGTTTTGCAAAGGAGATGGTAACAAATTTTCTGATTTGTAGCTATGTAGCTCCGGAATACGCAAGTACTGGTATGTTGAATGAAAGAAGTGATGCATATAGTTTTGGGATTCTTATAATGGAAGTGATTACTGGGAGGAACCCAGTTGATTATAGCAGACCACCAGAAGAGGTTTGTTGTAAATCGCTAATATTGTTTTGTGGATGATATGAATGAATTACCTCAAGGTTTTCTTCTTTCCTTTCTTTTATCTTCCATGTTGTGTTTGATTAATCAAGGACTTTGCAGGTGAACTTAATTGATTGGCTTAAGAAGATGGTCACAAACAGGAATGCTGAGGGAGTGCTGGATCCGAAGCTACCTGAGAAGCCTTCTTTGAGGTCATTAAAGCGGGCACTTCTTGTAGCTTTACGTTGTGTGGATCCAAATGCAGAGAAACGACCAAAAATAAGCCATGTCATACATATGCTTGAAGCTCAAGAGTCTCCTTCCAAAGATGTATATATCTAATTCTGCTTAAAAAATCTAAGTCCACCACTATAGGTCTTTCTGGAATCCATAATAGCATATGGAATTACTTTAAGCATCCAATGGGACCATGAATTTATAACAAATAATTACCTTAGCATTTCCATGGGAACTGAGTTCTTTTGTGGATAGGTACAATGATTGCTATATACAGTTTACTATTTCTCTCTAGTTTGAATTCAAGACATTTCATGCCTTCCACTCTCTTCAAGCCCTCCACTTTCTTTGTGTAATTGGTTGGAACTACAACTGCTAGAAGTAGATGAATAAGGACAAAAGAGAAATCACTTAATGTTTTCCTGGTAGCTATAGAATATAAACTATCGACTTTTACCCTCTGACACTATACCAACGCCACTTGTTCCAGGATCATAGAGCTGGAAGGGACACAGGAGGTACACATCACGACTCTCCAATGAATGGGTTGATAGTGAAGCAGGTGACAGAGTCAGGTGATACTGATAGGTATGAAAGTGGGATGCAAACCAGTGAGGCCAGTGAGGCAAGATGGCAACATCAAGAATCCCAAGAAGAAAAGCATTGAAAAGAAAACCAGCCCCTCATTTGAAGTGCATCCAACATTATGTATTTCCTGTTGCTTCACTTAGAATCTGGTTAATGCGCATGCTGATTGCTTTATCTATGTTTGTGGCTTTCACATATGCTGCCCAATATTTTTTGTGGCTTTGTGGCCAGTTGATATATCTTCATAAAATAATTCAGCATGCAATTAACATGATTGATGAACCGAACTTCTCTGTCAAAGTTATTCACTTTTGTAAGATATCATTACTTTCTTGGTGGGAGAGGATCAATTTATCATTTAATTGAGCCCCCTCAAGTAACATGGCTTGTCAGTCCAATTTCCAGACATAACACAAATGGAGATGTCTCCTTGCCTAAGAAAATTTGGTCCCTCCATTGATTATGGCATTATCCTGTCAAATCAAAGCTTTCTGCCATTTGGGTTTTTTCAGTTCCCACAAAAGCATTATCTTTTGATGCATCGGGATTTTTTGTTCCTAGAAGTGACAATGCTTTCCTTGGAGTAGCCAGCTTTGTCAAGCAGCGGTAGTGCCGCACAGATTCTTTAATGCAATGGGAAACTCTTAACTTTCTTTGTAGCCCCGCATATTGTTCTCACAATCTGAACAGAAAGCTCCGGTGAAGCTAAGAAGTTTCAGTTTTTTAGCAGCATTTACAATGCTTATTGTTATATGTAAATTACCTCGATATAAATAAAAGGATTGAAACCTTAGGGACTATTTTACGACGACAGACGACTGCCCATAGGGGGTTTACTGCACAAGGCCCCTGCAGCGTTAGGAACAGTTTTACAAGCTTTTGTATTTTATGCATAAATAAGCATGAAATTGGTCGATATAAAGTTAAATTCTCTATATAAATGAAAGACTCAAACCGAACACTTTGATTTAAAAAATACTGACATTAACCAATTAGATAATTGGATGGTTGACTATTTCAATTTATTAATCATGTGAAGTTAAATATTAATGTTGAGATTATTAAATTTTATTATTTTTTATATGGTTCCACATATTAATAATAATTATATATAATGAACTATCATAAATATAAGTCAATTTAAGTGATCTATTTGAACTATTTCAAATTCTAAAGATATTTATTATGTATGAACTTATTATATGTAGAGATTCAATATTAATTAAATTATGATTGATGAGATAATAATTAAAATAGTATATAAGAAAGTCAAATCATTATTTGTATTACTTTTTTTCTTTTTTTATCATAAAGAGAGAACTCTATTGATTGTTATAGAGATTTGATTGTAGAAGACTGTTATACTCTTGTTTTTGATTGAAAACTGTTAACATTTGCATTCTAATCGTTATAGATTCCTCGGGTATATTTTTCTTCATATGTATCTTGATAATTTGATAAGATGGATTTAAAGTTATATTTTGTTAGTATCAATCCTTATTTGTAATTGTGTCTAACTAGTGACATTAAAGTAAAAATTATGTTAAATTATTAGGATTTTTTATGCATATATTCATATTTGAATGTCTTTTCCCATATGATTTGTTAGGGAAAAAATATTATATATATGAATTTTATTGAGAGAAATATTAGGTTTATGATTTTTATTATAATTTGTGGGTTTATATTTGATTAAGAGTCATTGGTTTAAAGAATTAAGGATAAGAATATCCAAATTAAGCTTCAATTTGGCGTTTTTAAATTCTTCAACAAATTTGAACTTTTCAGATATTTATGGAGCGCCGTAGCGCCACAAGTAGTGGGCATTGGCAATGCCACAGCCTGAGCCCTAAAGGGTAAAAAAAAAATTGATTTTAGCATTGCGGTGCTAATGGGCAATGTCGTAACATTAGAATGATAGGTCAGTTTTGACTTAACTTTTAAAGTTTTGATTTTTTTTGGGAGAATTGAGTTGACTCGACTTGATTCATAGAGATTTGGTTTAAAACACGACTCATTTGGATTTGATCCGACCATCATTGACCCAAGATTGACATGTTTTTGAATTATTAGCAGTATTGCAGTGCTGTAACCCTAACGGCCTTGACCTCTCAATGCTCCTCTAACGCATAGAAAAATTAATTTTTTTCTATTTTATATATTTTTAATTATTTTTCTTTGCACTATTTATCTTATATTTCAAAATAAATTGATTGAAATAATATATTTTCAAAGTAATTTATATTGTGTAGATTTATTTATTTTAGGATATTAAAATGAATATGTTTATTATCTATATGAAAAATAATCAGTTCAAAGAAAGATTATTTTAAGTAAAAAAGAAATGCATATTTGTGGTAATAAATATAGGATAATTATCAAGTTTTCTATGCATGTAACAAGTCGGTCCAAAGAAAGCTTATAGAATTTGTTATCAATATTTAATTACTATATTGAGAATACCACTTACAATTGATATTTCTATCTAAAAACTAAATATCAATATTATACTAGGTATCTTGTGATTGGGCTTACCTTTATATATTTCCTTATGACATGTGTATATATATATATATATATATATATATGTTAGATTATTTTAGGTTGTATATGCTTTAAGTCGTGACATAATTATTAATTCCAAACTTGTTGTCTTATTATCTGTTCTCTGTTTAGTTTTTACTTCTACTTCTTCTATATTTGCAAATATAAATTCTATCCATGTGTTTAACGACATAAACTTTAAGAATTGGAAAGAGAACATAATGATCATACTCGGTTGCAGGAATCTTGACTTTGCATTGCGGATAGAATGACCTCCTACTCTCATTGACCTAAGTTTTACTGAGGATAAAAAGGACTTAGAAAAGTGAGATTGTTCTAATCGCACGAATCTTATGATCATGAAACGTGCCATTCCAGAAAACTTTTCGGGTGCTATGTCTAAGGAGGAAAAGGCTAAAACATTGCTTGAGAAATTAAAAAAATATTTTGCTAAAAATGAAAAAGCTAAAACAATTATGTTACTTACTAATATTATTTCAATGAGGTATAAAGAAAAAGGGAATGTAAGGGTATCATGGAGATGTCTAATCTTGCTTTTAAAATAAAAGAACTAAAGTTAAAGTTGTATAATAATTTGTTCGTGTGTTTGGTTCTAATTATTAGTGTGGTTACAATTACCATGTGTAAGAGTGTGTGTGGTTTGTGAAATGCAAATACATATTAAATGCGGCATGCAATGGAAACATAGAATTCATTTCAACAACCACATTCTCAAATTCAATTCTATACTAAATAGAAATTATACATTTAAAGATTTTCGATGTAGTTGGATAATTTCAATCTCACAGGTTTCACCTTGAAGTGCTCTTGAGAACACTTCTAGTCCTTGACTTTGGTGGGCTCAAGAAGCTAGAATGATAGCTTTGATTTTAATTGAAGCTTAACATTTAAGCTATATAATACTCTTTGATTTTGGTTTTCTATTACAAGGCATGAAGAACTTTTTTCTCTCATTTCTTTTTTCTTACAAAATGGCTGAATCCTCGCTTAGAAAGCCAAAGAGCCAAATTCTTTCTTTATCTCATGTAGATTTATACACTTGGCCGAATTTGCTAAGGTTAAGCTTGCAAACTATTTGCATGCATGACATTTGCTTTTTGTTAATAGACACTTGTCCACTAATAAGCCATTAAATGAGTCATTTGTCTTCCACTTTGAAAGAGTTAATAACGTTTGTCAACAAATAAGCCATTAAATGAGCCATTTGTCTTCCATTTTGAAAGGGTTAACAATATTTATCAATTAATTAACATATGCTTATCAATTAAGCATTATAATAATAAAGTGGTGGTTTTAGCATTTGACACGTGTTGAATTCTAACACTTAGAATTCGACACGTGTGCTTTTCGAGATGTTCCAAAACAAATCTTGTTTATTCAAGTTTTTTATAGATCAAACTCTTTGACCCATTTTGCTATCCTAGTGCTAAAAGAGTACACTTCATATTATAAGATTTTCTAGGTTCATACATGTTTATCTTATGAAATTTTTTCATAAGTTTGTAAACATTGTCTCACACACATGTTATGGATATAACAAAATAACGTGTTAAACCATACAAGTTGTGGTTAAAATATATTAGTATAGTCCCTCCATCACCTATATCTCAGAAGAGCAGAGACATAGATCTTCATCGTCAAAATTTTATTTGCTTAACCATGAACTTATCTCCTGGATTTGTATTTTGATAAATAATATCCACAAATATTTTTACAATATTATTTGACTTTACGGAAACTCCTTTCAGCGGTTAATGCTTGTGGTCACAATACTTTTTGAAATACAATCATGGAGCATCAGGATATACAATTTACCTATATAAGCTGACGGATCCCATATCCATGTACATCAGACTCTATGAGTATCAGACCATACTTAACGACACTCAGAGGTCAGATTATCAAAAGGCTCTAACATATGTGAAATCAAAGTATGGTAGATCACTCACAAGCCTACCGTAGTGCTCAGGTCAAAGGACCTCAAATGCTCCTAAACTCGAGAAGACTTTTCATTGACAACTTTTATGAGATGTTTATTGGAGGTCTTTGTGAGTTTGTTCAGTACCCAGTCCTTACTGAATACTTGCATGCCTATACATGCTTCCACTAAACTCACGGTATGATAAAACTAACTGTATGGACAATCTAGATATATACATACACTGATTTAGAAGGTTTACCAATTAACCAATATCGGTAAACATTGATCAGAAATAATTTTTTAAGAACATGTTGCATAATGACATTTCTTAGCACCATTTATAACTTTTTGTAACTATGTTAATACTATAAATATTCTCGGGTCTTTTTTCCAGTCCAAACAAGATATTAACTCTTAGTACTGATCTAAATACTTTTAGATCAGATCTAAACTCTTTTAGGTTTACAATGTCTGGAAAGTAACAAGATAATACCATATAATTAAGTTAACAATTTATTGAAATGTACATTGTATAAATATCAAATAAATTTTTTTACAAACAACGGAATGATAGGTAATCATCATCTCCAACATTGATTTCTCTTCCTGTATAATACAGTCAATTTAAAGTGAGTTACAATATTTAAAAGGATAAATAAACTCTTAATGAGTTCATTTCATATTATTTCCAAGAAGAAGAAAGATTAAAATGAGAAAAAACTGAAAGTACTTTTTTAGCAAGTATTTATTAGGATCAAGTAGCTAATTAAAAAAATGAAGCTGCAATAAGAACTTCACATAACAAGGCACAAAAGAATTTTTTTTTTTTGTAAAAAGGCTAGTCATGTGACCAAATATGTAAAATAAAATATTGAGAAAGGTACACTTCTCAACTTTAGTTGTTTTGAAGTTAATTTAGCTTTTGTACCTAAAAATATTTAGTGGATAAAAATAAGTGCAACTAGTCATATAAGGGTGTTTATACAGGGTTGTCTAAGAAGTTAGTTGCCAATTAATATTAAAATATTCATTTATGTGGGAAACGACAAAACAACTCCTGTAGAGGCTATATGTGTTTAGATTACAATTAGAGACTGATAATTATTTAGATTTAGATGAGACTTATTATGTATCGTTATTAAAATGAAATTCAATTTTTATTTCAAGTTTGAACAAATTTAGATATTCTTATTCTTTTAAAAATAATAAATTTAATCTTTATTAAAATTTAGTTCTTGTTGGTATTGGTTTTTCTTAAAAAGCTTGGTGGGGAATTAGTGAAAGTTTGCTAATTTTTTAGAGTGCGTGCATGTGCATGTGTTTATCACAATTTAATTTATGAATCATATACACAAATTAGCGTAATGGAAGTGAAAATATCTATTTTCTAAAGCAACAAACACATTAAAATTTAAGTTTAATGATATCTAAGAATTGAGAATCACATGTCAAGCCTTTGAAAATTATCAAACAAAGTCTACCACAAAGCACACTTGCAAGCAATTCTAAAACCCAAGTAGGGTGAATTTGGGTAACTAGAATAACAACTCTAATTTTCAGTAATGTGTTTAACTCTTAAACACAAATAATGATTAACTCTTAATCATTTGTTTAATTCTTTAAACACTGTGATCAAAACAATGAAATAATTTTTTTATTCAACTCTTAAATTATAAAACACAAACTTCAAACTTGATCATCTATAACTAGCTTATCTATAACTAGCTTATTGGAGAATAAAGATGATAAATACTTTTTCAACAATTGAAAACAAAGCTCTCATCTACCTCTCTTTACTTGGTCGAACTTTCATCCCCCGAAAAAAAAATTTAATTTTATTTTATAGTCAAAAGTTAACCCACCATGTATAACAATAATTACCTTAAGTCATGCTTAATTTATAATATTTTAATCAACAAAAGCATGTGCACATATGATTGCAAAAAATGGCCGAACCCAACTTTTTCATATAAATCAATTAAATTGCTTTTATAAACAACAATTCTCCTTCAATTTCAAAGTCCACAAAACGGCCACACTAAAGCATAAGCCATTTTTTCATGTTTTCATACACGGTTAAATTATTGACTTATAAGAAACAAACAAAAACAGTTTTGCCTTTTGGAGTTGATTTAACTGACCAAAATCTTGGCAAAAATGGAATATTTTTCATTTTTAATTTATTTATGTATTTTCTCTATTATTTTAGCAAGTTAAAGCATTCTCCACTAAACTATCCTTTTATGCAATCATGTTTTCTCATTTATTTATTTAAATAATAAATAAATTAAAACATGTAATATCTTAATTTAACAAGGCCATTATATATATATTCAAATGATTTAAATTCTTTTATATTATTTAATTACAAATAATTTGTATAATACACTTTTAATTTAGTATTATAAAATTATTTAACTTAAAAATATATTAATAACAATTATTAATATAATTATTTATTCAAAATATTTTTAAATAAATAAATAACTTTGTTTATCTCACAAGTAAAGTTGTTTTGGTAATTACAAAGTCAAATAATAAATGGCTTATAATATACCACGTGTCATTATCCCATTGGTCAATAATTATTATTGATCAATTAATGTACTTAACTCTTAAATATTGATACGTGCACATCCTGAGAGAACCTGAAACAAATATTCCGATTTGCTAAAATTTACTAGATTGAACTATTCAACCCAATATGCTACCCAGTGCACAATGAGTACATTTCATACTGTGTGATTTCCTAACTCTATGCCTGATTTGTTATATGAAACTATTCTATGAGTCTATGATTGATGCCCCACACACATATCATGGATATTACAAATCAGCGCATTAGACTATACAAACTGAGGTTATAACATATTCGTATAATCCTTCCGTCACCTATATCCTAGTTGAACAGAGACATAGATCATCAGCGTCAAATATCCACGTGCTCATCTGTGAATCTATCTTTAGATTTTTATTTTAATAAACAATATACATAAACATGTTTGTAATATTGTTCAACCCTACAAAAAACTCTTTTCCCAAGTTATGTACTTGTGGTCACAAGATTTTTTGAAATACAATATCAGAGTATCAAGATATACAACTCACCTATGTGAGCTAGCGGATACCATATCTATGCACATTAGACTTCATGAGCATCAGACTATACCTAATGACACTTAGTGGTCAAACCATGAAAGGTTTTTGACAAACGTAGAATCAAAGCATAATGGATCACTCACAAGCCCATCGTGGCGCTCAGGTCAAAGGATCACGAATACTATTCAACTCAAGAGGACTTACCATTGACAGCTTCATAAGATGTCTATTGGGGTCATCATGAGTCTGTTCAGTACTCAGTCCTTACTGACATTTATATACTTATATAAACTTTCGGTAAGCTCATGGTTAGTTAAGAATAATCATATGTACCATATAGATATAATATACATTGATCTATATGAAAGGGATTCACTGATAGACTATGGCGATGAAAATAGATCAGGAACATAGTGTTTGAAAACATACTTGCATAATGACATTCCTTAATACCTATTGCAACTATTTACAGCTATGTCATTATTGGTATGCTCTCAGGTTTTTGTCCTATTATAGATAAGGCTCTAACTCCTTTAGATATCGCCGACTCTCGTAACTTACTAACTCTTAGCATTTACAGCTCTTAGCATTTCTAACTTTTAGCCACGGTCTAAACTCTTTTAGGCCAGATCTGAACTCCTTCATATCATACAATGTTTATAACGTAACAAGCATGATACCATTTATTATAATATTAATGATTATATTTTAAATATATATTGTATACATATTAATAATTAATATTCATACAATATTGGAATAATATGCAAACACCAACTCCAATAATTAGATACCCTTAATTAACCAAACTTTGCCCCCCTTATATTAGTCAAACTCAGGTGGGCATAGCTGTTGTACAGCTTAGTGACTACTCAAATGTCACCCTGATGGCTTGTCAGTACTGGTTCTCTGATTAATAATATTTATAAAATAGATACTCATATCACTTTTAATAAATGTTTGCATATTAATGAACGTAGTATAAAGAAAAAGTTAACTGAAGAGAATTATACTCTGTAATGGCACAAGTATTTTAGACATATCTCTAAATAAAGAATTGAAAGAATTATATTAGATAAGATTCTTGATTATCTTAACTTAATAGATTTAAAAGTCTGTGTTAAGTGCATTAAGAGAAAACAGATAAACAATAGAAAATTAGGTACCAACAAGAGTTCCAGCATCTTAGAACTAATATATATTGATATTTGTGGACCATTCTCTACAGCTTCTTAGAATCACCAATAGTATTTTATACATTTATTGATAACTATTCTTGTTATGGGTATCTTGATTCATAAAAAGTTGCAATCTCTAGACGTGTTTAAGGTTTTCAAAGCCGGAGCTAAAAATCAACATAGCAAAAAATTAAAATTGTCAAATCTAAATATGGTGGTGAATACTATGACAAATATGACAGATTAGATGAATAACATTTAGAACCTTTTACAAAATTCTTAGAGGAATGTGGCATCGTCTCACAATACACAATGTTTAAGAAACCAAACATAAATAGTATTGCTGAGAGACGAAATTAAACACTTAAATACATGGTGAGAAGTATGATAGTCATTCTTCTTTACCTAAATCATTATGGGGAGAAGTACTAAAACTGTAGTTTATATCCTTAATAAAATTCTAAGTAAAGCAGTATCTAAAGTCCCGTACAAGTCATGAATTGATACGAAGCCTGGTATTAAGCACTGACATATTTGGGGTTATCCAGCTAAAGTTGGGCCATGTAAGCCTAATGAAAAAAAACTGGCTCAAGAATAAATAATTTTTATTTTGTTGAATACTCTAAAAAATCGAGGAGTTTCAAGTTTTATGATTCCTCAAGTGAATCTTTTTCTGAGATAGATAATACTAGGTTTCTTGAGAATGTTGAGTTTGATGAGAAAGATAAGGTTAAGGATATTGTCTTTGAGAAGGAATTTATTTCTCTTCTTGCAGCTTTTATTGACAACGATTAGACTCCATTTTTTGACATTATTCAAGACGTAAATTCAAAAATACTAGATAATATTTAAGAGTCCTAAACACAAAATGAAGAATTTGCTATTATTCATGAAGAGTAACCTTAATAACCTAAATAACAAGTGCCATTGAGAAGATCAACTAGAGAAAGAAGAAGTATGATTTTGAATGATTATGTCGTCTATCTCTAATAACATGAGTTTGACGTGGGGCTAGAAATTAATCCAATTAGTTTTAGTTAAACCAAACAAAGTTTAATTTCTCATAAATGGATTGAGGCCATAGAAGATGAGATAAAATCCATAAGACAATGAGGTTTGGGATCTTATTGAGTTGTCTAAAGGTGCAAAAATTATTAGTTACAAATAGATATTTAACACAAGAGAGGATTCAAAAGGTAATATCGAGAGATATAAAGTGCGTCTTATTGCCAAATATTTCACTAAGAAGGAAGGCATTGATTATAAAGAGACTTTCTCTCCAGTATTAATAAAAGACTATTTTAGAATAATTATAGCACTTATAGCTAATTTTGATTTGGAGTTATATCAAATGAACGTAAAGAAGGCATTTTTCAATTGTGATATTGAGAAGATGATGTATATGGTGCAATTAGAAAACTTTGTATCTGGAAATCCAAAGAATGTGGTCTGCAAATTAAAAAAGTCTATCTATGGTCTCAAGCAAGCATCTCGTCGATTGTATCATTAGTTTCATTAACTAATTACCTTATTTGACTTTGAGAAAAGTACAATGGATGAGTGTATATATCATAAATTCAGTATGAATAAGTTTTTCTTCTTAGTTTTGCATGTCGATAATATATTACTAACAAGCAGTAATATAGGCTTATTTCATAAAATCAAGAGATTTTTATTAAGGAATTTGGAGATAAAAGATATTTGGGACACATATTTTGTATTAAAAATTAAGATACGTTGAGATTGCACTCGAGGTATCATTTGATCACAAAAGAACATTAATAAGGTGCTTTACGGGTAATATAGGCTTAATTCATAAAACCTAGAGATTTTTATCAAGGAATTTGGAGATAAAAGATCTTTGGGACACATATTTTGTATTAGAAATTACGATACGTTGAGATTGCACTCGAGGTATCCTTTGGTCACAAAAGAATATTAATAAGGTGCTTTACGAGTTTAGTATGGAGGATTGTGCTTTAAAAGATATACCTATTACTAAGAGTTATAAGTTCAGTCTCCATCAATGTCCTAAGAATGAAATTGAATAGAAAAAGATGCAAAAATTCACTTATGCATTAATAGTAAGAAATCTAATGTATACTCAAGTATGTACGCATTTAAATATTACGTACATTATTAGAATGCTAGACAAATATTTAAGTAACCTTGAGATAGATCACTGGAAAGTAGCCAAATAGATTCTGTGATATTTAGAGAGAATAAAAGACTAAATGCTTGCATATAGGAGAATTAGATAGATTAGAAATCGTGGGGTACTTTAATTTTTATTTTACTAGATGCCTAAATAGTAAGAAATCCATTTTAAGCTATATATACACTTTAGTCTGAGGAGTTATGTTTTGCAAGAGTGCTGAGTAGACTCATAATTGTCGGCAGATCTAATATACATATGGGTGTATGCATGTGCAATTGTGTCTATTGTCTAAATACGTATCATATATGAATTTACATCCAACGGAAGCGTGAAACATGCAATAAATACAATAAATAAATATATTAATCACATTAATATATTAGAAAGGTTAGAGAACTCACCACAACGTGTAACGTTATACACGTATTTCCTCGGAGTCCACATGGAGACTAACTCGCGGGCAGTTCTAGTTATCAACACGGTGGGCTTGGTGAGCTAGAACAGTAGCCCTATACGCAGCACCAAGTTTAACTCTTAAACTCCAAAATAGTCAGTGTGTGTTTTTATCCTTTTCTCCAAAAGGATAAGAAATGAAGAATTTGAAGCAATCCATCATTACTTCAAATGAAACTATAGAGAAAAAGGAAACAATTTCATTTTTTTCTTTCTTCCTTTTTTTTTTCTCTTCTTCTTCTTTCTTCTTCCTTCTCCATTTTTTTTCTTTCTTCTTTCTCGACCAAAATGGCCGAGACACACCTGCACACAAAATCATTCTACTTTCTTTCTTTCTCTCTTCTCATTATATATACATATATATAATAATATAATATAAAATATTAATATAATAATAATAATAATATAAAATTACAGTGCCAACTATTTGGCACCCAATATATTATATTATTATATATAAAATATCTTATAATAAAATATAATATAATAATATAATCTAAAAATATAATATAAAAATATATTATATAATAAAATAAAATAATATAATATAATAATATATTATGTAATATAATAAGAGAGACATTTTGATTATTTAATAATTAGATAATCAAAGTAAGAAATGATCATTTTGTCCCTTATAAATAGTTACCAAGTTTACCTCCTAATAGGTCCCATCAAATTTCACACTTGGATAAACTCAACTGAGGGTCCACAATACGCTACGTGTCATTATACAATTAGTAAATAATAATTATTAACTAATTATTGTATTTAACACTTAAATATAGACACGCACACATTCCCGTGGTAGTGCTGAATATTACTGGATTAAACAATTTAATCCAGCACGCTGCCCCAGTGCACGAGTACACTCCATAACGCCGGACTCCCTAGGTCCTACGCCCGATTTGTCAAATAGAACTATTCTATGAGTCCATGAGCAATGCCCCACGCATATGTCACAGATATACAAACCAGCGCGTTGAACCATATAAGCTGAGGTTACAATGCATACGTATAGTCCTTCCGTCATGATATCCTAGATGTGCAGAAATATAGATTATCACCGTCAAATCCCCATGTGCTCATTCATGTCCTATCTCTAGACTTGTATCTCACTGAACAATATGCGCAAACTCCTTTGCCATATTGTTTTATCCTGGCGGAACTCTTTCTTGGGATGATTGCTTGTAGCCACAAGACTTTTTGAGATACAGTCTCGAAGCATCTTGATATCAAACTCCATATAGGAGCTGACGGATCCCATATCTATACGCATCGGACTCCATAAGCATCGAACCATACCCATCGACACTCAACAGTCACACCATGAAAGGTCTGTGACATGCGTGAAACCAAAGTATGGTGGATCACTTACAAGCCCACCGTGGCACTCAGGTCAAAGGACCACGTATACTACTCAACTCGTTTATCGGAGGCCCTCGTGAGTCTGTCCTATATCCAGTCCTAACTGGATACCCATATGTCAATACGAGCTCTAAGCTTACGGTCGGCTAGGAACGACCATCTATACACTATAGATACGACATATGCTGATCTATATATAAAGGTATCCACCGACAGACCCGCATTAGCAGAAATAGATCATGGACAATTATTTGAGAACATACTTGCACAACTTGTATTTTTTGGCACCCGATTACAACTTTTGCAACTATGCAGTTACTAGTATATTCCCAGGTCTATGTTCCATTACAGACAAGGCTCCAACTCTTAAATCTACTAAGTATTATAACCAGCTAACACTTAATTGTGCTAACATTTAGCAATTATATGTCTCAGCGTGGCTAACTATGAACCCTTATCTAAACTCTTTAGATCTGATCCGAACTCCTTCAAATCTACAATGTCTGTAACGTTACATGCATAATACCATATAAATGGGTATTAACGATTTAATGAGAATGTACACTTGTATAAATACACAAGTACATGTACATTCAAGGATGGCACGTAAGCACCGACCCTAACAATAACTTCTTCAACAATGGAGACTAAGTTCATAACTTGTTTTGTGGCATCAAATCATGGCATATGGCTACAGAAGTTTATCACCGAGCTATGAGTTATCAATCGTATTGAAAGACTATTAAAAATTTATTGTAATAATAAAGTTGCTATGTTGTATTCCTATAACAATAGAAACTCTTCAAAGTCTAAATGTATAAACATCAAGTTTCTAATTGTTAAGAGAAAGTTTAGAGTTAACAAGTATTGATAGAACAAATTAGTATAAACTCCATAATTGTAGATCCATTCACAAAAAGGTTATCGCCCAAGAGTTTTCATAAACATGTTACTCATATGAATGTTGCGTTATTTGATGATGTGTGTGAATGGTGGATGTGTTGTTATTTGGTGTTCATTTGTTTAAGATACACTTATGTTTTATTTTTTATAGAATAAATTTTAAAAGATTATATGAGTGTTACTTATATAAGCATGTTACTTATATGAGTGTTGTGTTATTTGATAATGTGTGTGAATAATGGATGTTTGTTATTTGGTGTTCATTTGTTTAAGATATATATACATTTTATTTTCTATATAATAAAGGTTTAAGGATTATTTATTAAAACTCTAAAATAAAGTTACACTTTCTACTGTAGTTTTACATAAAGTTTGAAAAGTATTTTGTTTAACTAATTGGAGTTATAAAGTAGGACCGGTTGAAAATAAACATATTTAAGATTACATTTCATGTAATTTTTATACTACACATCCATATATAATCTAAGTCATTGATTATATTGGTATGGTGACTATTAATAGGTCTAGTTCCGAAAATATGCAATAAAGGTCACTTCGATCCTATATTGATATGGTTAATAGATCAAATTTTATTTACAGAAATATTTCAAGATAAGATAGTATTTGTTGTGCATGCTAAAAATTTATAATGTCTAATTATTTTCAAACGATATATGTGGCGTAAGTGAGAGATTGTTGGATTTTATTATTTTTTATATAAGCTCACATATTAATAATAATTATATATTATAGAATATTATAAACAAAAGACTAATTTAAATAATTTATTTGAACTATCTCTTATTGAGCTCTAAAAACATTTATTAAGTATGGACTTATTATATATAAAAACTCAATACTAATTAAATTACAATTAATAGAATGATAGTTAACCTGATATATAAAGACCTCTTATAGGATTGTGATCCTCAAGTCAATTTTTATTATTCGTAGTGATCTTCTCCTCTTTTTATAATAGAAAAAAAAAATTATTGAGTATTACAGTGATTTGATTATGATAGGTCTTTATATTCTCGTTTCTCATTAAAAATTGCTAATTTTTATGTTCTAATCACTATAAAATTTTTAAATAAACTGTTTTTAATATGTATCATAATAATTTAACATGATAGATGTAGAGTTATATATTATATAAGTATCAATTCAGATTTATAACTAACTGTCTTAAAGGGACATCAATTTCACTCACTGTTGGAAGCCATGACAAATCTCTTTAATTTTCAACCGGAGAAAGTTCTAGAATGAGCCATAATTCGTGTAAGCGAGGCCTCAACTTTCCTGTCCATCATCGTTTGAGGTGTCCCAGAAGCGGCGTTCCTAAGCTTTATACCTTAGAACATGGGTTGCTTCAAAATAAATGGGTGACTAATTTTAGGAAGTCCCTAGGGTAATTCTACACTTGGACTAACAGGGAAACAGGGGGATATATCTAGAGAATAAATGGTCACTAGCTTGGAATATGTCTGAATTGCGGCACATGCACATGATCATTACATTGTGGCCCTTAGCCTTGTACAAAAGGCCTCAAGATCATCTTAATATAAAATAAGACAACGCTATTCATCTTAAAACCTTCCACTTTCCCTTGATAGAAAGTGCTTGAACAGAATTGTGAACCTATCTTTTTTTCAGCTGGTCATGGACCACTCACCTGGACCTGGTAATGTGGGTGGTTGAATCACTTCATGAGTTTTCATACCAAAGCTATGCACAGATGCTCTAATGAAAAGTATATTTCGTTGTGAACCAAAAACTTCTAGGTACCAATAGAAATGATGCGTTCTCATGGGATTTATGGTTTATGCACAGCGGAACAAATATTGTGGGTTTTTCCATAGAATTATATCTGAGATGCAGATTGCAAGTAGTCGGAACCTTTCCAGAATATATACAATTTTCATTATTTGATAACACATTCAATCATAACAACTTTCAATCTCCCACTAAGAGCACAGAGGTCACATCAGAAGTGAAAACTTTGGAATGTCGAAACCAATATTTACCAACGTTTAACCCATCCAAACTTTTTGCTTCTTCACTAGATGCACTGTTCATCATCGTCAAGTCTTACTTCTCATATAAGATCCACTAAAATTAATGATTTCAGGTTGAAGGCAGCTTATGAAGATTTAGTTACAAGCAAAAAATAGGTTTTCCAGCAAACTTGAACAGTTTGGATACATTGGCTAGTCCAAGAATGACAAGGTTCAGCATATGTGCAAGGTTACATGAAAGAGCTCTCATTAATCCAAAGATCCTAAATGAAATGAACCCTTGATCTTGTCCAAAACATTATACGTGTGGTTCAAAAAGCAAACTAAATGTAGCAAATTGTCAACAATTAACCCATAATAGCAGAGTTGAGGTCAAAACTGTCCCAAACAACCATTGTAATACAGGTCTGCCGTTCATATTAGCAATGTTGCTAGAATCTTGTGAAGGATGGTTTGGGGGCTCTTGCTTGAGTTCTGCCGTGGCAGGTGGAGGGGGAGCAATTGGGGTAACATCACATGTACCAAAGGTAGCATTGTCCTGCACATATATGAGAAAACCGGTCAACCTATAGAAGAATTTTGAACTCTTACTATTGATCTCTGTTTTTATTACTATTTTTTTTCATGCATCAATAATTTGCAATTGATTGTCGTATTAACCTACAGAGTGATCTAATCTCGTGAAGGCAATATAATATAATGCTAAGTTGAGATAGCAGGTGATATAAAATAAATGGTTATCCTTTACTAGGAATTGGAAGCCTAAGTTTTTCTTTATATTGTCGACAGCTTTACACAATAGCAATCACTGAAAACTTTCAGAACGTTTCTAAAATTTTGCAGACATATGCTATTAGGAGGGAATGTAATGGTGCCCAACAAGGTCAATTCAGTAGATAATTTTAATAACAAACCTTGCAATAAGCTATATTATCACATCCACAAGTAAGATGACCATTTGCTTGATCGATGGCTTCTGGTGCTCCTCCACCATCACTCCTCTGCCATGACAATTCAATAAACTTACAAAAGATCTCCAATCCAATTTTTCAGGTTTTATTTTCTTTTTTCTAGGATAGAGTATAGAGAAGGTATAAATCCAATGAAATGGTCTATAATGTTCGGAACAGGTTGAGTACCTGGTAGAAATCAACGGCAATGAAGTTCGGCCATCGTTTACCAGCTGCTTCATAGCAAGTGTTCAGCATCCTAGTTAGTGGAGCTGAATTGTCCATGCAAGCTTCTGTTACATTGGGACTAGTAGGAAAGTAGTTCTGAAGAACCAATGACCTTGTTTTTGTGTTCATGGGAGAAGATTCAGCTCGATTTGGACACGAACCAGCAACCATTCCCTCGTTTCCATCTGCAATTCATTGTTCCTTGTAAATTTAGTTTTCCTTGTTCTTTTTCTTCCAGGGAAAAAATGGACAGAGTTATGTACTATACAGATTTCAGGACAATTTTAAATCTTGTAGGAAGTGCTAGATAAAGACAACTAAATGATGATTTAGTGGACAATCTAGTAAGAATGCATCTAATACATGGGTTCTGCTATACTACTGTTAGTCATTTTCCAATCAATAATGCCAAAAATCAGTAATTGAAACTTGAACTCAGTAGTTAGATTTGCTGACTCTTGTGGATATATAAATAATGAACTTTGATAGGTTGAAAAAAAAACTCACATTGATTTTCTACCACATATCTCCACTGATAAGCAATCCCTTCAGAAGCTTCCTTGTTTGATTTAGAGGTGAAAACCACCAAACGCTGATTCTGCTTAACCATATCATCCACTGTTGGCCAATCTCCACCATTCTTTGGCATCTTTGACACAGGAAACATGTATTTGTTTAAACCAGATGCTTGGAAAACCTTTGTCAAACCTTGAGTGGATGTCACATAATCCTCGATAAAAATGGTTACAATCTCAGATGGGTTTGCATCAAGAAAGACACGAATCTCTTTAAGCACATTACTTGCAGGTTGCTGGGAGCAATTAAAATCGTTTCATCATCATATTAAAGAGATGAAGTCCTCTATGAAAGTATATAAAAATGATGGTACAATGAAGCATCATTAAATTGAGGGGATGTACTTACAAATGCTGTGAAGTTGAAACATCTGCCACCGGTGGAGTGACATAGCCAAATATCATTATTGAAGTCATACATATCCAGCATAAGCCCTCTAACTCCATTCTACAAGAGAATACATATATGTGTCTAAGCAGAAAATTTCTAACAAGACGAGTTTACTCTAATTTAGAGAAATTAACTTAATCAAACCTTAGTACCAGTTAAATGGGGTTAAGGATTGAACACCTTAAAAGAATTATAAATTTGGAGAAACAGAATCCTCACTCAAAAAAAAAAAAAAATTGAATAAAGGAGAATGAAAAAAGAAAAAAAACTATTGACTAAGAAAGAGATAACTCCATACCTGTCAGGCACACTTAAAAACTTTTACTTAGAAACAGAGTAATCTGTACATATCTAGAATATTTTTTCCATCTAAACATGAGAAATGGTCAAAGAGTTTATTTTTTGTAATCTAAAATGAAACCTCAGGGTTGAGGAATATAAGCACTGATTCAGTCAGAATTATTGATGTGAACAAGTTGAATTGAATTTTCAAATGTCAAGTTCATATCTAGAGCAGACTCAATTAAAAAATATGAAAGCATTTAAGTTGGTTAGCTTTCACTACTCTTAATTTTCAATCTAAAGACAGGTAAACCAACTTGGCTAGAATGCTTATTTTTCAACCAAAGGACAATTAAATTAAGTAGGTAGATCTGCAACGTTTATCAATGGCACCTACATGTACACAACACAACTATTTGACAGCAAAACTGCAAAATTAACCTTAAACTGAAACAGAATTAGTGAGCAAGTGGGGTCTCACTTTAAGTTGATTGGTGACAGTGTCTTCCTGGTTCCTCGGAGATACAAGAATCGGTCCAATGGCCGGTCTCGCCGTCGTAAGAGAATAGGCGTTGTGTGTTGTTAACCATGAGTACTTGTTAAATTGTAAACCTTTCACCTAACCAAAACCAAACCCACATGCCACGAGCAATTAAAATTAAACGCCATTACTTTATAACACCAAAGAAAAAAGATAAATATGAAAATAAATGGTACCTTCGATGTGGGATTCAATGGTTGGATCCGGGAACATCTGGGTCGGGTGTTGCCATTAGCAGGGCAAGTTTGACACGTCAATCCGGCGTCGCAGACACTGTTAGAAGAACAAGTCTCTCCAATCTGTACAAGAGCCAATAAATATAAACAATACGAACTATTGTCATCAAGAAACATAATCTACTTGTGTTAACACAAAGAAGAAACAATAGTGGTGGTTAATTTTCATCTGATGCTGATTTTCTTATTGTGGGACATTAAGAAACAAACCTTGAGACTGGAAGTAAATGCAAAAAGAGATATTACTGCAATGAATAGAACTTGGATTTGGAGATTTATCAGAAACTTTGCTCCCTGCAACACGGAGACAGTGTGTATTAAGGTTCACTGTTTGACCAGAAAAGGGCAAAAAAAAA
This sequence comes from Ailanthus altissimus, assembly GCA_946807835.1. Taxonomy (NCBI): domain Eukaryota; kingdom Viridiplantae; phylum Streptophyta; class Magnoliopsida; order Sapindales; family Simaroubaceae; genus Ailanthus; species Ailanthus altissimus. The sequence goes on from OX327695.1 coordinate 21,785,360, forward strand.
AAAAAAAACAAGAAATAACAGGAAACAAAAGGAGAGAGTAGGATTAGTGGAATGTTGTAAAACTAAAACAGATAGATTTGCATGCCTGCATTTGAGGATCTTTGTTATGTATGAGACAGGGTGTAATGGTTGGTTCTCAAAATTGGGGGTTTTTTGAACTGACTTTACTTCTGTTCAGAATTGTAAAGAACCCGTAAAGATTTTTGGCAAGAGAGGGAAAGCGTTTCACTTTCACCAGGTTCTTATCTCCCGGTATTGAACCCGAAAAGATTTCCCAAAAAATGGTACGCTGCTTCTTGTCATCTAGCGGTTTTAGTCTTATATACCCCTTATTTATTTATTTTCTTCAGATTGTTTTTGTTGTATCTGGTTCCTGAAAAAATGTCATAAATTAGATCGTAATAATAAGTGTCCATCATCATTTGCTTAAATTGTCGGTGGTAAAAAAATTATTGTGTATTTTTTTAATTAAAATAGACATGTAAAATTTAAACCTTTCGTCTTTTATATTAAAAAAATTTATTGTCCAACCAAGTGTCATGGATCGATTTCTTGAACTTGCGCGACCTTAGATACTCTTTAAGTGTTAAGCAGCCTATAAGATCCAATTAATTAAAAAAAAGATGAAAAAGAAGTATATCAAGTGTTTGAGAGAATACTCTTGTATTTTATTACTAAAAACAGATTATAAAGTTATAGAATTACAATACTTGAGTATTTTTACAATTTGAAAGATTTGGACAATGGTTTTTTAAATGAAAGCTCCATCAATTTATAGTTAAAGTTATTTATAATGGATGATTAGAATTCAGTCTAATCTAATAGTTCACATCTAAAGTAGAGAATATCCAAAGGAATATTCTAAAGATACTACCTACCACAAGTATATCACAAGGAATATGCCATTTTTAAAATACTCTCCCACCTACCACACCCATATGGTTTTAACCTAATTCAATTGGGCCTTCTAGAAGCTCTAGCCCATGTAACACACAATAAACTAAATACCCTCTTGATGGTCTTGTCATGCACTAAATGTTCGAGTCATTGCTTGAGAATATTTAGGGCGTAACATAAGGCTATTCATGCGGAACAAATTAAAATTAAAGGGAAGAAAGAGGAAGGATTTCACCCCCTATGAAAAAAAGAATAATAATTAGTGTCAGCCCATGCGGGCCAAATTAAAAATGAAGGAAAGAAAAATGAAGCATGGGTATTCCAGCATCCCCTAAAGATAACATGAGCGGTCCGTGATTAGATCCCCAGAAATTCAGATGTCGCATAAAGGCATAAGGGAAAATGCAATGTCAAGAGAAGGAGCAGAGCATTCGATCAAGTTTTTCTTGGATAAAGTGGCTAGGATCGTGTCCATTGCACTAAGTGAACAACGGCCCTTTGGACTGGATGCCTAAAAGACCACATTCATCGATGGCGTTTCTGAAGTTCCGCATAAGGTAGGAGGGGCGAGGCAAGCAACCATCTTTTTTAGCCCTTTGAAGGATCTCATTGAAGTCCCCTCCATATACCCAGGGAAGGGAGGACAACGCGCATATGGGTCTCAAGAGTGTCCACCAGTGGACGCGTTGGGATGATTCAGGGTGATCGTAAAAGCTTGTGAACCGCCAGTTGTTCTCTATTCTAATAATTGAAACATCAATATAAAAGCGGGAGTAAGATAGAAGAGAGATGTTTACCTTATTCGACCATAAAAGTGCTATACCACTGTTGCATTCCACTCTCTCTACAACAAGTTTACCACCAAAACCAAGTTTCACTTTAAGATCCTCTAATCTTTATTTGTATGCTCGTGTCTCCATAAGGAAGATCACCTCAGGGCAGTGCTCCTGTACAAGTGAGTGCAGGATATGGAATGTGCAAGGGTTGCCCAATCTTCACACATTCCAACTTAGGATTTTCATTGGCGTCAGCAGTCTTGCCTGCCAGCAGGAGTCGCAGATGGGAATTTCAGAGAAATATCAGGATTAATTGGTTCCATACCAAGAGCGATCTGTGCCAGAGCTTGCGGCCCAGATTTGTCATCATGTACCAAGGGGTGGTGGTTGTGAAATCTTGGTCGGTCAGCGACTCCTGTTGTACCAGCTAGGAACCTCTTAGGGGGGGTAGCTTCTTCTGTCTCATAGTTTTGATTTTCCCCCTTGAGCTTCAATTCATTAATGGCGCCAATGTGTGGCTTATTATTGCTAAAGGTGGGACTGTTTTGAGCTTTTTTACACACCTGGGGTAAGGTATATATTTGTTTGCGTAGTGTCTGTCTGGAGGATCTTCGTAGAAAGCCCGTAGGATTGTTTCCTATTCTACCGTGGATAGGATGGCCAGAGGTACCCTCGGTATTAGCTTGAAGTGCATTTTTTCAGCAAGATTGTGTGATAGGGCCTTATTATTCCCTGGTACACCACTTTCTTGAAGCCCCTGATGTTTCCTACGTTTTTGTGAAGTTTCCCAGGAGTTTTTAATTAATTCGACCACCAGCTTAGTTTTTGAGGCGGCGTGCGACTCATTCATCGCAAGATTAATCATGGGAGGAGCTGGTATTGTGTGGGGGACACCCTCATTAGAAATGGCATTTTCGGGGAACCAGTGACCTTTTTGTGTTTCCGAGTGAAATGTCCGCATTTGAGGCATGCAAGATGTGCATACAATACTCTTAACACAATTTCAGTGTCCATTACCTGATGCTTTCATTATTCCCGTTTTTGTCCTTGGCCTTTGTTTAGCAGAAAGCACATTATTTTGCAATATTCTATCGGCCTGTGGCTGTCATCTTGTATCTTCCTCAATACCTTTTTTTCCAAGCCTTAAAGCAAGTGCTCCAGTCTTGTTCTCTAAGCTATTGTCTACCCCATGCAGGACCATCTTTATTTCAAAGTTTCCTCGCGCATTTGCACTAAGCTGCCAAGTAGTACTGTCACAGGCTCCCATGGTGATGTGTTTTTTTGGTTTTTGGCATGCGAAGTTGGAGCAGCACTCGAGATTCCACTGAGGATATTTTTTTCTTTCTTTGCAGGATCTCCCTCCGATAGCATTGGGACACAGCCTGTTATGGTCGCGCCATTACCTGGTTCGTCCTTTTCTTCTGTTTCTGTCATCGAACTTTGTTCAGCAGAAAAACTATTCTCCTGCAATATTCCATTTACCTTACGTGGCTGACATCTTGTGTCTTTTTCAAGAGTTTTGTTTCCATGACTCAAAGCTTGTGCTCCGGACGTGTTATCTAGGCTATTGTCTGCCACATGCCGGGCCATCTCCACTTCAAATTTTTCTCGTGCCCCTGTACCAAGCTGCCAAGTAGTGCTATCACGGGCTCCCATGGTGGCGTTTCCCTGGTTTCTGGCATGCGAAGGCTACACTCAAAGGCCTTCCCTACCCGCCTGTATGTTACCGCGCCCCGTGAAGTTTGTCTTTGTAATGAGGGGGGCGATTTGGTTGCCGCCCCAAAGATTCCTAAGTCCCCTTCCGTTATCCTGCCATCCTTCTTGGGTTTGACACTTTCCAGTTGGGTGCCATCGATTGTCATCCCGTGAGCACCGCTGTCAACCATGGCAGGTTAGTTCTTAGCGCGCTCAACTCCATTCTTCAAGTTTTCTTCTTCTTCTATGTGAATGCCACCTTTAGATCTTTTATGGTTACTAATGAAAAAATTATTAATGCTTGTGTCCCTTGGAATGAATGCTTTTACCCTTTTTTGATTTTCTGCCGCTCGTATGTTCTTGGAGTAGTGGTGGTTGCCTAGTTTTTTTACGAATGTTGGGTATATTTGTGAACACTCTCTATAACCGTGATCTAAGAAGTCACAGAGGGTACAGAATTCTGAGAGCTTCTCATACTTGAAGTATAACCATACTAGGTTTTCAGCTGAACCGAGTTTGAGAAAAATGCCTTTTCATATTGCCTGGTCCAGGTATAATTTAACTCAGATACGCATAAACCTCCATGTGCATGATCCAAAGTCATCGGCATCCACATCAAGGAATTTTCCAATTAGTTTGGTTGTTTCTACATTCATGTGAATTATTGGTACATTGTTTACTTGGATCCAAGATGAGGGATAACGAAATATGGGTTTAACGGTCGAGTCTTCATCTGAGACAAGTTCCATTGCTATAAAAATTTTATTGAAATTCCAAGGTCCATTCATTAAATTTTTTTTCTGGTTATCTTCTAGAGTGAACTCACACAAGAAACTGTCACGGCCGAGCCACCTAAATCTCAGTTCGTCAGTAGGCCGCCATAGGCTTCGCATTATATTTTGGAAGGCATCTCATTGATAATTTTTCCGAGTCAAGATCTTAACGTATAGGCCGAATTTTGCTGCCAGGCGATGTCTCTTGACCACAGCTTCTGGGACCTCGAGAACTTCTTTATTGTGTGAATTATCGATTGAGAAAGAGTTTGATAGAGCTTCAAAGTCTTCCATAAATTTGAGAGAGATGAGAGAGTTCGCTAGCGAACGAGAGTCAGATCCCTAACTTAGGTAGAAAAAAGAGTTCGCTGAGCAAACGAGTTCAAAAACTTAATGCTTAATTGTTAATGTTTAGAAAGAATTCTTCCTAAATGACCCAACAACAGATTCCACTTTGAAGAAGCTTGGGCTGAAGAAGAGGATTGCAAACAAATTATTTCTGAGGGGTGGTCCCAAAACGTGAACTCTCTCGACTTAGTGTGTAGAAATCTCCTGCACATTAGGTCCCAACTGAAAAACTGGAATTTGATACACTTCTGAAACTTGAAAACTGGAATAAAGAAAAAAAAAATAATTGTTGAGGGCTCTAAACAAATAGGTAAATGCTCAGACTTGGCAAGATATAACAAAGATTTAGAAATCCCTAGATGCATTGATGTATAAAGAGGAGATCTACTGGAGATAGCGTTTGAGGGTGCAGTGACTGAAGGCAGGGGATAAAAACTCACGTTTCTTTCACTTTAAAGCATTAGACCAAAGAAAGAAGAACCTTATTTCTGGGATTATTGGTAGGGACGAAGTCTGGAATTCAGACATAAATCGGACTGCAACGACTTTTGTGGAATACTTCTCTGACTTATTCACCTCATCTAATCCCGAGGGATCTGAAATTAATTCTGTTACCTCTAGTATGGAGCTGTGAATGTCTGTACAACACATCCAATGGCTAGATTCCCCATTCCATGCTGATGAAATCCAGAAGGCATTATTCCAGATGCACCCTACCAAAGCCCCCTGGTTGAGACGGTATGCCTGCTTTTTTCTTCCAAATATTCTGGGATATTATTGAACCTGATATCTGTAGGGCATGCCTAGGTTTTCTTAATAATGGGGATGCTCTCGGCAAGGTCAATGAGACCCTTATTACCCCGATCCCTAAAGTAAACGAGTCTAAATTCTGTGCGAATTTTTGACCGATCAACCTTTGTAATGTCGTGTACAAAATTATTTCAAGGGCATTGGCTAACAGATTGCGGTGTGTTATGAATGAGGTAATATTTCAAAGCTCAGAGTACTTTCATCCCTGGACGCCTATTCACTGACAATGCTATAATCTGCTTCGAATGCTTTCATGCTATTAAACACAATAAATTTTCTGCTGGAAATTATTTGGCTCTGAAACTGGACATGTCAAAGGCCTACGATAGGGTTGAATGACCTTTCTTACTTGCAATGATGAGGAGACTGGGTTTCTCTGAAAATTGGTGCCAGAAGATTCATTAGTGCATATCTTCTGTATCCTACTCTGTTCTTATTAACGGCGTTCTATACGGCCCTATTTCTACTTCAAGAGGTCTTCGCCATGGTGACCCTCTATCCTCATATTTGTTTTTGTTTTGTGCAGAGGGCCTTTATACTCTTATTAAGTCTGCTGAATAATATGGGGACTTGCAGGGGTTGAGATGTGGGAACCTGGGGCTAACAATCTCCCACTTATTCTTTGCCAATGGCAGCCTTATATTTACAAAGGCCTTTTTAACCAATTGCACCTCAATCCAAGAAATCTTGCGTTCTTATGAGTATGCATCTGGATAGTTGATCAACAGCCAGAAATCTGCAGTATGTTTTGGCAAATCTATTTTTGGGGATGTCGCTGCTCATCTTACCCAATATCTTGGAGTAGTCCAAGTTCTCCACCACAACAAATACTTGGGGCTCCCTTGTGTTACAAGTAAAAACAAGCAGAATCTCTTTGCTGTTGTAAAGGAGAAAGTGTGGAATAAACTGCAAGGTTGGAAGAGGCATCTTTTTTCAGCTGGGGGTCGGAGATTCTTGTTAAAGCAGTTATTCAAGAAATACCGACCTATGTTATGAACTTGTTCAGGCTTCTAAAGAGCCTAACTAAGGAAATCCAGAGACTATGTGCAGGTTGTTTTAGGGAGGTGATGAGTGTTCTAGAAAGATCCACTGGTGTACTTGGGATATGTTGTGCCGCCACAAGAAGGATTGTGGTTTGGGTTTTAGGGAACTGACTTCTTTTAACCAGGCCACTCTGGCTAAGCAAGGCTGGAGAGTGATAGTAAATTCTGAATAATTGGTGGCACGAACTCTCCAAGGCATTTATTTTCCTAACTCATCTTTCTTGCAAGTATCCCTTAGACATTCAGATTCTCTGGTTTGGAAAAGTATTTTATAGGGTAAAAAGCTGCTTAAAAAAGGGTTTCATTGGCGTATTGGTGATGGATCAGCTGTATCAATTTATCATGACAGTGGTTACCGCGACCACTTACCTTCAAACCATCATTCCCCTATTATTTTCCTGAGCATTCATTAGTGGTAGAACTATTACTCCCATCGGGGGCATGGAACAGTAAGTTAGTTCGTGACTCTTTCCCAGATGAAGAATGTGAATTAATAATCAGCATCCCGCGCTTTCTATCTTGGGAACAACAGACTGACTCGGTTATGTGGCATTTTGATAGACATGGACAGTATTCTATAAAGAGTGGATACTGGCTATCTTATTTTCCAAACCAAGCATCACATTGTAATGATAATACCGAATCTCGATCTTGATGGCAGCAATTATGGTGCTTGAAGATTCCCCCTAAAATCAAACACTTTGCTTGGAGACTTATACATGGTTGGATCCCGACTTTTGCAAATCTTAAAAGGTACCATGTCCCTATTGATGAACATTATAGCCGATGTGCTAAAGGAGCTGAAAAATCCATCCACGCATTATAGCTATGTGACACATTAAAAAAGGTACGCCAAGCCAGTTCATTCTTGCAGGGTATTTGTATTTTTCATAATACACATATTCTAGATCTTCTTATGGAATACAAGGCGAGCTTATTCGCAATGGATTTGGAGGTGCTGCTAATAATATTTTGGAGACTTTGGTTCGTTATAGAAAAGAAAGTAATGTTGGTTGATGATGTGCTTAATTGGTCCAAGTGTTATTGGCATGAGTTCATGTCTACTTTAACAAGCAAGATTGAAACCAAGTGTGAACCAAACATTAGATGGATGACACCTAGGCTGAGTTTAATAAAAGTTAACACTAATGCCAGTCTCTCCTCAAAGCATCCTAAGGCTGGTTTAGGTGTAATTTTGCATGACCACTATGGGGCTATCTTGGCATCTTCGTCTATTCCGTTGAATGCAAAACCCTCAGTGGCCATCCTTAAAGCAATGACAATACTTCGAGGTATTCACTTGTCTAAACTGTTGGGCTTATATGCTATTGAGGTTGCCTCTGATGCTGCTGGTGTTATTCATGACATCAATACTGTTTCCCACTCATTTTTAGAACTTGATTTGATACTGTACGATATTAGAACTTTATCTACATTTTTTAATTTTTGTTTCTTTTACTATTCTCATCGGTCCACCAACCGAGTGGCCCATGAAGGCACACTTGGCTCTAAATATGACTTCTGAAATTATCTGATTTGAGAAAGTTTCATTCTAATATAAATACCTTGTAATAGAGAATTACTGTTCCTCTTGAGATCTTATTAAAGATATAAATTTTAAGTTAAAAAAAAAAGGAAGCATGGGGGATTGGCTGGCATGATTGCTGTTTCAATAATACTTGTTTAATGATTCCTCAAGTTATTTGAATATAAAAAAACTATAATAGATTGTAATTACATACTTTAATCTTGATATGATTCTATCCAAAATAAAATAAAATAAAGAAGAGTCTAAATTTTAGTGAGATGTATGTATCAATTGATGATTGCGTCAAAGCTTCAATAATTAAAGGTAAATTTCATCAGTCGTGCATGAAAGGTAGGCATTTGTATCGTATGAACACTTATTTCTTTTTCTAGATAAAAAAATAAGATATTCATAGGTTAACAAATAATTATAAACTTCAACTTCGGCATATGATAAAACATAGACCATTTAAAATTGACATGGTCTTGGCCAAAGTACGAATCTTTGCATGATGGTGTAATGCTCCATTTTTTAATTATGAAATTAGCTCTTAATTTGAAAGTTTGGGTCAATCTTAACTTTCCTTAATTAAAAAAGAAAAGAGGGAAGAATAATCTTATTAAATATTTCCTTATCAAAGTTTGCTTCCACTGGGATTTTAAATTTAACAACTTCATAAAAAGTTTCCAAAATGGTTGTCTACTAAGAAAATTCTTTTATTTTTCAAAGGACACTTGGTAGTTGGTGCAAATGAATAGACTATTTAATGTAAATATGCCTGTTTTGCCTGCTTATATAATATGACTGAGTTGTCTTTGAAGGATTCTTATTCTTTCTTTATTTCTCTTTCTTTCTCTTTTCAATTAAATACTCTTTGAGAGGGCACATGTAAATTTGCCATAAATTATACCTGGGATGATCATCGTCTGTCCGCTTAACGTGTCCAAATTGAAACATAAAAAATTCATTACTCAATTACTTAGCTGTTAATCTTCTGATTAATATTGCAATCATTTGATTTTATACATGATAATTTCAGCATGAGCTACTTGTCTCACTTTAGGTATTCTAACGTTAGAATGTCAAGATCAATGATCTGGATATATAGCTAGTGACCAAACTAAGGAAAAGATTTCTTTTTTCTTGTAAATTAAAGAAAAAGAAGAAGATTGTATGTATCTAACTAACTCTTTAAATATCATCTTCCTATCTATTAATTATTTCATAATCATATCATAATATTTAGTGAAAGTTTTCAACTTGATGAGGTTAAGGCAAATAGGTTCTCCAATAAATATTAATATACTTTTTGATCGGCAAATTTTTGTTATTGATTTTCTCCCAAGAATTATTTTACCTCCAAAGGTTAAAGAGTTCCTACAAACTTTCTCAAAAGTTCTTAGAATCGTGGTAGCTTCCTTAAAAAGAGCTACCACGAGTGTGCTTACAATCTACAATTAAAGCAAAACATAAATCAATGTCGATAATTTAACTGTTAATAATTTGCAGATAAAGAAATTTTGATTCTGAAGCAATGTATATGAATCAAAGATAATTAATGGAAAGTAATGATATTTCTTCATTAATAAACTGAATTATATACAAGGATTACATTCGAGATAAGTGCTAGAAAAACAAGTTTTAACAACTTGTTTAACTTTTGCAATTAAATCCTAGAATTAAGGGATTTGCACTTTATTCTAACTGTAATTTTGACTAAGCAAATTTAATTCAAAAACAACTTTAAAAAACACTAATTTCAGCTAAGGTTAACTTTGAAAAATATTAAAGTTTAACACTCCTCCTTAATATTTTTCTTAAACACTCTTAATTTGGCTCTCAAGTATTCAAATTTTGCTCTTGGAAGAGCTTTAATCATTATATATGTATTCTATTCTTTTGAGTTGCAGTGTACAAGTCTGACTTCACCAAACTTTTCTACTTCTCTAATGACATGAAACTTAGCATTTATATATTTAGATTTTTCATGATGCATTGAATTATGACAATAGCTATGGCTGACTTTTTGTCAACCCAAATGATTGTTGCTTCTTGTTGGTGCTGTCCAAGGTCAGATAGAATCTTTTTAAGCCAAAAGGCTTGATTTGCATTTACAATAAAAATATACTCTGCTTCTGTTGAGGATTAGGCAACAAATTCTTATTTCTTTGAGTTCTATGAAAAACCACCACTACAAAATGAGAAAATATAGTCTGAAGCGCTTTTTAGAATCATTAACACTTTCAACCTAATCACTATCAACACATTTCAATAGCTGCTCACCTTCATCCTTGTTGAACCACAATCCAAAATCAGTTGTACCCCTAAACACTCTTTTTGCTGCTCCAAGATGTATCTTACTTGCTATTTGCATAAATCTGGAGAACAAGCTTGTAGAATATATGACATCAAGTCTAGTTGCAGACAAGTATAAAAAATTGCCAATAATGCTTCTATACAATGAAGCATCAACTTTGATTTTTGCATCATTCTTGCTTAAATTCTCATTCACAACCAGTGGTGTAGCTATTGGTTTAGCTTTGTCTAAATAAAAATAATTTTTCCAAGCATACTTCTTTTGAGAAATAAAGAAGCCACAGTCATCTTAATGGATCTCCATTATAAAAAAATAGCTCATTTTGCCTAATTAGACATTTCAAATTCATTTTTTATCTTCAGTTTAAACTGCATCACAGTTTTTGAAGCTCCTCCTATCACTAAAAGATCACCAATATACATAGATACAATCAACTGCACTTCATTTCCAAATTTTAGAACATACAAAGTGGCTTCATTAACATTCATTTGAAATCCTTGCATCACCAATTAGCCATTAATTTGACTGTACTAGGCTCTTGGTGTCTGTTTAGTCTATATAAAGCTTTGCGAAGCTTGTACACCTTTCCATCATTACTTTATATCTTGAAGCCTTTAGGTTGCTTAATGTAAATGTCTTCATCAAGCAATCTATTTAAAAAAGGTTGATTTCACATATAAGTGATAAAGTTTCTAGCCTAATTTAGCTGTAAATGCCATAAGAAGTTTGATGGCATCATGTCTAGTTATAGGTGTAAAAGTGTCTAAATAATCAGTGCTTGGTTGCTAGTAATACCTTTTCACTACTAATCTAGCTTTAAGTTTATTCACAGAATCATCAAGATTTAATTTAGTTCTACAAACTCACTTAACACCTATGACTTTCTGATTGCTAGGTTCGTCAACCAGCTCCCAAGTTCTATTCTTTTCAATCATACTTGTCTCCTCATTCATGGTATTTCTCCATTCTTCTATACTTGCAGCTTCAGTATAACTAATTGGTTCTAAGGTAACAATGTTGCATCTCTCATAGATGTTTTTAAGTGATCTTGTGCCTTTAACTACAAATTCAATGTTTGAATCATCTTCAGAGTTGGTTGAATCTAGTACTTAAGGTAAATCATCAAGTTGGTCTTTGTTGCTGACTACAATTTTTCTTCTTTCTAATTCCATTGTGTAGACTTATTAAACTTCACTTTTTTTTTTTTGTTGATTATGATCTTTCTAGTTTTTAAACTTAAGATTGTATACCTTTTTGTAACATTGATGCGCCCTACAAAAAACTCAAATTTCAGATTTTTGATCTAATTTATCCCTTTTTTTTCATGGCATATGTGAATAGCATACACTTCAAAACATCCTAAGATGCTCCATTGAAAGCTTCAATTCAGACCATATTTCATAAGGGTTTTTTTTCCATTCAAGGCTTTTATTGGTAACAAATTCAATAAATATATTGTGGTGTTGACAGCTTCATCCCAAAACCTCTTTGGCATACCATTCTCAAATATTAAACACATAGCCATCTCCATTATTGTCCTATTTTTCCTTCTAGAATTCTATTATAACTTCAAATTTTTGCTTTAGAAAGTGCACCCAACAGATGCTTGTATAATCATCAATGAATATTAAAATGTATTTATTCTTATTTAAAGATGATATACTCATTGGACTACAAACATCAGAATGTATCAGCTATAGTTTTTTTTAAGGCTCTTCAGATACTATCTAAAACAGTAACTTGCTTTGTTTTTCATCACACATATCATCAACATTTTTAATAACAAGAAATTTACAACAATTATTTTTCATGCATTTTCTACATGGTGGAATAGCTAAAATCGCCTAGTCTTTTATGCCATAAAATTGACTTATCAACACAATTGGAGTAGGCATACAAGTAAGTTTGCTTCCAATTAGTGGAAAAACTCTATCTCTCATTTTGACACTTATCAGCTCACATCCAACTGGATTAAGTATGGTGCATTTTTCATCTTTAAAGTTCAAAACATATTGCTTATCCATCAATTAACCTACACTCAGCATGTTTTGACTAATCTCAAACACAAATAAAACATTATAAATTGGCTTTATACCTGATAGAGTGTTGGCAGTTATAATTCCCTTACCTTTGACATTAACCCAAGCACCATTGCTAACCTTTACTCTTGAGCTATAGGTTTTATCAAGCTCTTTGTATCAAAAGTCATGTAGCTTGAACAACTATTATCTATAAGCCAAACCTTATTGACAACCATTATCTATAAGCCAAACCTTACTGACATCATTGGCTATATAGCCAATGACCACAAATAGGTTTTCACTTGGACTTTCATAATCTTCAACTACTTGTGCTTGTTAAGCTTGTGGTTTACCATTATTTTTGCAAAATTTTGCAAAAACTCTGCATTGAACTCTAGGCCTATGCCAGTAGAAGTTTTCAGTGTGACTTTTCCTTTTGCAATGAGGATAAGGTGGATATTTTTCCTTTCTCCCAACACTTTAGTGCTCTTCACTTTCTTTTTTTCTCCTTTCCCATCTTTTCACTAGATTGCTTATTCATTCCAGAATGGTTGCGGGTTGATTTGTACTTTTGTATTGCTTGAAAAGCTTGCTCAGATGAATCTTCAAGCCTTATAGCCCTTGTTTGCTCTATGGCTTTTAAGGTATTGATAAGATTTGATAAACCTATCTTTGAAAGATCTTTTGAATCTTTCAAAGAGGATATTTTAGTATCAAACATTTCAACACTTACAACACTGTTTGAACTTTCATTTTGCTTGTCAATTCTTCTCCAAGTAACCTGAGTTGATTCACAATCTTCACGAGCATGTCTAAATACTCATTGACAGTCTTATTTTCATGCATTTTCAAAAATTCAAATGCTTTTCATAGATTTGGTACTTGAATTTGATTTGTTGTGTTGCTTTCTTGAAATTCTTCCTTCACTTTTTCCTATACACGATTCTTGAAAAGATTGTGTCTGTAACTTAGGATTGTATTGTAGATAAGGCCTTGAAATTTTTTAAAAATTCCTAATTATATTGTTTGATATGTGCAATGGTTGGATTTTATGGCAGTAGTGGTGGTTCTCTACCTGTTTCCACCGTCTCTCATAAATCAAATGCTCTTGGGTAAGTCTTCATCTTTACTGCCCAAACAAGGTAGTTTTCACTAATGAAGGGTGGTAGAGTTGATGCTGAGAAGCTGCTTGAAGCCATTGATTAGGTTTTAGGATATGTAGGAGTTTTGATAGGTTTTTTTAATGGAGGTTTAGGCTAGCTAGTTTTCTCTTACTAACACACACACCCTTTAAGATCAATAGAGCTTTAATACCATGTCAATAATTTGTAGATAAAGAAAAACTTGATTTTGAAGCAATGTATATGAATCAAAGATAATCAATGGAAAGTAATGATATTTCTTCATTAATAAACTGAATTATATACAAGGATTACATTCCAGATAAATGCTGGAAAAACAAGTTTTAACAACGTGTTTAACTTTTGAAATTAAATCCTAGAATCAAGGGATTTGCATTTTATTCTAACTGTAACTTTGACTAAGCAAATTTAATTCAAAAACAACTTTAGAAAACACTTATTTCAGCTAAGGTTAACTTTGAAAAATATCAAAGTTTAACATTAACATTAATGGCTTACAAGTTGCAAATAATTTACAAATGGCATGTCTTATGAACGAAGTATTTGGTGCACTTCTGCTCATATAGGATAAATTTTAAACTTTTCAATGCTTATTACTCGCACCATATATGCATACCCTGAAAAACTGTTAAGCAGATGATTCCTTTTGGACAAAAGATTATTGGGGCTATCTTCTGTCATATAGCTTAAAAGACAATTGAAATGATGGCGTGTTTCCCACTAGCTGGACGTGCTTTTTAGCTTAAGGGAAAAAGTGAAAAAGGAAATTTTGGCCAAGAATACCATGCAATTGCAAAATGCTCTTCATCTGTCAAATGGCAAACAAAAGGCACTATTGTTCATCTATGGCTACTCTCACTCTCAATGTTCTTCTGTTCACAGTCTTTCATCTTAGCCCTACTCTGTCACGATCCGACACATATATCATTCACATGGACATAGCAGCTATGCCCAAAGCCTATTCCAGCCACCATAGCTGGTATTTGTCTATGCTTTCTTCAGTAATAGAAGTTTCAAAAGCAACTGCAACCGGCAGTACTATTTCCTCCAAACTTATTTATCCTTATTCCAATTCCATTCATGGATTTAGTGCAACTCTTACTGTTACTGAGCTTGAAGCCCTGAAAAATTTTCCGGGCTATATTTCTGCAACTCGAGATCATCCTCTTACAATTCACACAACTCACACTTCTGAATTTCTTGGCTTGAGTTCCTTCTCAGGTGCATGGTCGGCATCAAATTTTTGTGAAGATGTCATAATTGGTTTAGTTGATACGGGAATTTGGCCTGAGAGTGAGAGCTTTAAGGATGACGGAATGACTAGAGTTCCATCAAGATGGAAAGGAACATGCATGTCTGGCATCCAATTCAATTCTTCCTTGTGCAACAAGAAACTCATCGGTGCTCGGTTTTACAACAATGGTCTGATTGCTAACAATCCCAAGTTGAAAATTCACATGAACTCTCCCAGGGATGTCAATGGGCATGGAACTCATACTTCATCAATAGCTCCTGGTAACTATGTAAAAGGTGCATCTTATTTTGGTTATGCTACTGGCACTGCTAAAGGCATGGCGCCGCGGGCTCATATAGCCATGTATAAAGCAGTTTGGAGTTACGGGGTCTATTCATCTGATGTTATCGCTGCAATAGACAAAGCACTGCAAGATGGAGTTGATGTTTTATCTGTCTTTGGGCCTAAGCTTGAATGGTATTTTCTTCGAAGATGATCCTATTGCTGTAGCTACTTTTGCAGCCATGGAAAAGTGAGTATTTGTAGTAGCATCTGCTGGAAATGATGGTCCTTTGTACTGGACTTTAATCAACGGTGCGCCGTGGCTGCTGACTATTGGTGCAGGCACTATAGATCGTGAATTTGGGGGGATTTTAATTCTGGGAAACTGGGTTCATATCAACTTCAAGCCCTTATATCCCGGGAATTCTTTCTTAAGCCAAATGTCTCTTGTTTACATGGATGAGTGTGATAGTGTACCAGCATTGAAGAAAGTGAAAACAACATTGTTGTGTGCAAGGATAGTTCGAGTTTACGCAGTCAAGTTGAATATGCAATGTCTGCAGGAGTTTCTGGAGCTGTTTTCATTTCTAACTCTTCTATATTAGAACTCTACATCAGGAGCTCATTTCCAATAGCATTCATTAATCGGAATGATGGGCAAACCATAATAGACAACATAAAGCAAAGCAATAACCCAACAGACAGTTTCCGATTTCGGAAGACAGTTATTGGCACAAAGCCAGCACCAATGATAGATAGCTACAGCTCTAGAGGTCCTTTTGAGAGCTTCCCGGGCATCCTAAAGCCAGACATTTTGGCCCCTGGTTCATTAGTCTTAGCATCATGGTCTCCAACTAGTTCAGTTGCTGAGGTTCAATCACATCCCCTGTTTAGCAATTTCAATCTCATGTCAGGAGTGGCAGCGCTTGTAAAGGCGGCGCACCGCGATTGGGCCCTGCAGCCATTCGATCTGCTCTAGTGACCACAGCCAATTCATTAGACAACACCGCAAGTCCTATAAAAGGTGTCTCAAATTGTGACATGCCTGCAAGTCCGCTAGACATGGGAGCTGGACATATTAATCCCAGAAAAGCTCTCAATCCTGGCCTTGTCTATGACGCAGCAACAGAGGACTACATAAAGCTTCTATGTGCAATAAACTATACACCAACACAAATCCGAATCATCACCAAGTCCTTGCACAACTGCGTAAACCGGTCTTTAGATCTTAATTACCCTTCTTTCATTGCTTTCTTTAACAATTATGATTCCGGTTCAAACGGGAAAGTTGTTAAAGAATTCTGGAGGACTGTAACTAATGTCGGGGAGGCAGGAGTAAGTTACAGTGCAAAATTGACGGGCTTGGAAGGCTTAAAGGCATATGTGGAGCCACAGAGATTGGTATTTAAGCAAAAGTATGAGAAGCAAAGTTATCGACTTACTTTGGAGGGCCCTAAATTGTTGAATGAAGAAACAATTTTTGTTGACAATGGTAAATATACGGTGAGGAGCCCAATAGTGGCCACAAGCCTCGTGTCAGAATCTCCTTGAAAGGCATATCTTTAAATATTGTATCATATATGTTCTAAAATGTTCCTTTGCGCTTTGCTTTTTCTTCTCATATTCTTTTTTACCTGCATTCTCATTCCGTTTCTTTTCTTTGATATCGCAACAATTGCTCGTCAGTTAAAACTTTTCACTTGTTTCAACGGGCTACACCAGGCATCGCATGGGCAACACACGAGGGCCCGCCGGCCATTGGGGCCTCAGTAGCAAGCTACAGCTATGGACCCTCCCCTTGAAAAGTTAATTAAATGTCATGGAAGAAATTGCATTCGATATGCTCCGAAACGGTCAAAATAACAAATATATGCTCGTTGATAAAAGTCTTGCAAATGTATCGTCAAAATAAATATATTTTTAAAACAACATTTTTAGATGTCTTAGTTTAGAAAGCTTAGAAAGTTAAAGTTGTCCATCATCTCTCTTCTTTCATCTGTCTTCTCTTGTCCACTTTATCTTTGTCTAGTCAACTACAGTCTTTCAATTTCTGTAATTTTGAAGGATTTTAGACTACCCCATGCTCTCTTTTTCTCTAACATGTTTAGAAAGCCAATCTATGCCAAAGCAAAACCACTTTAAAATATGAGAAAACCGGCATGTGCTTTTGTTGTCTTCTCTCTTTTTTTATTGGCTGCACCCAATAGAGCTTCAGTTTAGATTATGAATATTAGAGTTGAGGACCCTACTTATTAGGCTTGTAAGTTAAGAAAGTCGAGTAATTAATCACTAGACTTTTTTAATTTGTAAGTCGAACAAGTTGAGTATCCAATCACTAAACTTTCTTAACTTGTAAGTTAAGTAACTTTCAACATGATCTAAATTCTTAAACCATTTTACTACTAAAATATTTTAGTGGTATACAACTTAAAACAATAAGCAAATAATGAGATATCTATTCAATACAAATATTTTTTTATTGATAGTACATTTTACCATTAATTGGTCATACATGTATGAGATTATTTAAAAATCATATTAATAGAAGTTGAAATCATACCTATAATAAACAATGTAGGTGATTTAAGTTACAAAACCTTTAGCTTTTGCGATATGCAAAGCAAATCTCCAAAAATTTCTAAAGAATGGTGGAAAAGAAGAAGATATTAGCCTCTTGGATGGGAGCTATTGTTGAACCAATTTAGGAATTTTGGTAAATTGAATACAAGTGGTGCTAGACTAGGGTTAAGCATAAAGGAATTGCACTTCAGATGCTTCAATACTACCAAAATAACAACTCTATGCTTGATAAAAAAAAAACCTTGCAACTATATGCCTTTTTTTCCAAAATGCCCTTATATAAATACACTTTCAAATTACGTTTCTATACTTGTTAGTCTAGAGACTCTAGCAACCCAATTTCAATTCCCCTTTCTTGCTCCAAATCTGCTCTTAATCTAGGGTTCATATTCAATCCAATTTTTTGTAATTTCTCATAAGATCAAAGAAAATATTGAGGTAAAATATCCACATAACGCACGAAATTAAAGTTGAGCTAGAAATTTAAGTTAAAGCCATCAAGTGCATAGATATCTAGTGTCTATAGAAGTCGAGTTGATGAAGAATATTTTCAACTCTCAAATTGAGATCATTTGATTATTCTCCATTATAGGTGCTTTTAATTTGAATAAGTCTAGTAATTTATCACTAGACTTTCTCGACTTGCAAGTTGAGTGTAGTAACCAGTATCCATAACCGGTAAGAATATGTATATTTATATATATAAATATACGTATTTTATTTGTATGTGGGTGATCCCTGATTTATATATTGTTATTAGTAGTGTTTTTATAGGTTAAGGATATACTATTAGTATTGGGTTTATTTACAAGACTTTAGAATTATTTTAGGGACCAAATTGTTATACTTTGAAAGTTTTGGGGGTGAATTCGTAAATACCAAAAATTAGCCTCTTAGTATAAAAATACACTTTTAAACCCTAATTTACCATTTTTAGGTCGAGCTACCCATTTTAAGAGAGAGAAGAGAGAAATAGAGGAGAGAGAAAGAGGAGAAGAAGAAGAAAAAGAAGAAGAAATTGGAATTTTGAATTTCAAGAGGTATATCATACGTATTTCTCAATTTATTGGTATTAATTAAGTTAATTCCTTTAAGTTTTGATTTTTGAAAATATGTATAATTGAGGATTTGTTGTGTATTTCGTAAGATCATATGAGAATTGATGATGATCTATAAGATAGTTTGATAAATCATGATGAATTATGGAATTTCTTCTGGATAACCTCTTGATCTAGGAATTTTATAAATTGTTGTGATTCGATTCTGGTTTTGAATTTTGAGTATATGAAATTAGACATGTTAAGGATCATCTGAGACTTTGAATCGATTGAAAATTCTGGAAATTGAATTTATAGTGAATTTACCAAAATGACCCTGAAATTCTGGAAATTTCCTGTGTAAACAGTATAATACAGTGAAAAATAATTTTTGTCCTACTGAATGATCTTCAAAAATTATGAATTTGTGGAATATGATAATTTTATATGTCTAATATGATATACTCGGAATTGAGAATTTAGATCAATGTGGTTGAAGTGTTATGAATTTCTAAAGTGTATCAGCTCATTGCAATATTTGATTAACAGATTTTTAAAGTTATAGAATAAAATAATTTTAAAATACTTTTGGCAGTTATTTGGAAGCCAAATATTTATCATGGACTGAGATATGTGTCAAGAGTAATTATGTGGTAGTTTTATAATTTTTGAGTTAGTATATGATTTTATAAAATTGGGAGATTGAATACTGTTCAGTAAGTATCTTGATCCTGTCAGGTTTGTAGTTTGGATTCGATGGTGTGTATGAAATGGATTGTGTAGGAATTTTGATATAATATTCATATATAAGAAGTATATATGAGTCAAGAATGATATATTCTGATTTCGGAGTAATTGGACATCATTTGATGTATTAGAAATTTTTGTTAAGTGTAAGTGGTCAGAATGACAGGTTTTGAGAAACCAAATATTTAGACCAATTTGATGTGATAAATGCATTGTGTATAATTTTGTAAGCTATTTAAAGTATTTTGTGTGAATTGTGAGGCTTATGAAAGGATTAATCTCCATTGATAGGTTAAGGAGATTTAAGCCTTGTAGCTGTAAGTGCTAAGAGGTAAGTATACTAGACTTTTTACTGAAATCACAATAAACATAGTAATTGTTTTGTATGATTTTGCAAATGGGGTTAAGAATATGTTTATGTTATGTCAAAGTATATTTTGATATGAAATGTGAATATATGTTTCTGAATGTGAGCATTGACATTGAGCATGGACATACATGTGTTTTTGTAAGTGAGTTTTCAAAATAAGATGTGTTTAATAAAGAAAGCTTTTGAAGTGTAATATGTCCATGAGAAATATTTTGTATTTTGAGGGTACTTGAACTCACTGTTAACTTAGTAGGCATTTTATGTGATTTGTGGAGCCTTTATGTGTGGCCTTTCCTTTGGGATTGGTATATGTTATGTGTTCCGTATGTAGGGAGGATCCTATTGGTACCTAAAGGAAGAGTGAGTTATCACATTCGTGTGGTGGCGTATAGGTACATGTGAGAGGACTCACCGATGATCAGGGTGAGGGTTTGGCTTTTACCTTCGGGCATAAGCGTTATATATGTGTGATTTAAAGACCTCACTTGTACTATTCCTCTCATACGGTATGTCACCTACGAGTGACATTTGGCTCATTATGTGATATGTGATATGTAAGTCCTACTAAGTAGTAGTCGAGTAATGGTATTCCTATTATGTGTTTTGAAAGAATGTGTAAACGCTTACATGATATGTGATTTGATAAGATTATGATTTTGATTGATCACAGCATATCATACATATGCATTGTGTACATATATGTATTTGTATTTGATATATGAAAAACTAGTATGCTTACTGAGTTTTATACTCATTATAGTTTATGGTGATTTCAGGTAAATAAGGTACATGTGTGCTTAGCGGATTTGGCAAGGCTTCTGCTGTTCCTTGGGTTCCCTAAGTTATCAGGTTGCTAAGTGTTTCATTTGGGGACACGTGGGATAAGATATTTGATTTGTCCCTAGTGAATAAATACTTATGTATTATTTTATTGTGTGTGGTTGGATTTAGTTTAAGTTTCACCAAGTGTAGTAATGGATTGATTTTAAGTAAGAATTTGCAATGAATATATTCTGGGCTTCCGGTAATAAAGTTGCTACTGGTGACGTAGTAGAGTGTTAATCTCTGAGAAAACTCTGCGTATCTCCGGTTTACTAATTGTCCCAGTCATAATTCAATTACTATAATTCTGAAAGAAATTGAAATGAAAGTTGAAAATTTTGTGTAATATTATTTATGAGTGCACATGCAGTGAATGAATGTAAGTGATGTCGTGTGTCAGATCTTTTGGGTCTGGGGCGTGACAGCTTTTATTGGTATCAGAGCTAAGATATGATTCTGTAGACTTTTAAGTGTCGAGTCAAGGGAACCGAGCAGATGCCAAATCCTTAGGATTGTATTTGTAGCTTTGTTGTGTAAAAGTTTGACATATTCCTTAAATTTTGTATGATTTTGTGAAGATGACACAGTATCCAAGAGCTGCTAAGATTGTTGTTGTTGTGGATAATGGTACCTTGTGGATCTTAATGTTACCATTTAGATTTTCTTTTAAGTTATGACTAATATGCTTAGTAAGAGTGATGTTGAATATCTTATAATGATAATTTGCATGTGATAGAGCAAATTGAGATAATTTTCTCAATGACAAAATATAGAGAAGTAGAGTATTGAAGACATCAATTGAAACAACTTTTATTGAAAAGGAAAACAACAACAATAGCAGCAACAAAAATACAGTAGAGGCTACGGAGTGAGATTTAAGTCTATTTTGCGCTTCTTCTGACTGTCATGAGTAGACCAATCTAACTGATGCAATGTTGGATTAGACAGAGGAATAAAAGACTGTAATTGATCAATTAGTTGATCAATAGTTGGAGCTGAAATAAGAATCCGTCGTGCTAGAAGTGGGATGAATTGTGTTCCCGCTGCATAGTCAAGGAAAGATATCAACCCGTCGTAAAAACCATTAACATTTAACAAACCAATGGGTTTTTGGTGGATTTGTAATTGTGCCCATGAGACAATTTGAAAAATTTCCTCCAAGGTCCCGAAACCTCCTGGTAGAGCTATGAAAGCATCCGCATGCCTAAGCATTTGAGCCATTCGCTCGTGCATAGATGAGACTTGTAACTCATCCCCAATTGTTTTTCCTACAACATTTTCAATAGCTAGAGGTTTTGGAATGATACCCAAAACTCGACTACCTTTATTGTGTGCAGCTTTTGCCACAGACCCCATTAACCCTCGGTTACCTCCTCCATATACTAAATGTATATTTCGCTCAGCTAATACCTTACCAAGATTTTTTGCAACTTTTGTAAACTCTTCAGTATTCCCAGGGTTGGATCCACAAAAGACACAAATTTTTGTGAATCGACGAGCTGAGGTTTCCTCCATTGTTATGCTCACCCTAATCTTTGAATATTTTTGAGTTTGTATAAGGATGCAATAATAATGTATTTATAGAGAAACAAATTGATAATAGCTGTGGAGCATATATGTAAGTATGTTCAAGTATATATTTTTCTCGATTCTTGTGAGGTAAAACAAAAAAAAAAAAAGAGAATGAGTTTTACTTTATCATTTTATAAGGGACAATAGGTCGCAAAATCTTGAATAAATATATGTTTATATGTAAGTGTGATAAAAATTGTGTCGGAAGTGTGATAAGTTAGGTAAGATAATTAAGAAAAGTCAATAAAAGCCTATTTCATGGATTTAGGGACTTAGCCATTTTGGCACTAATGGTTGACAATACATCAATAACTTGAAGACTTTTTGAGCTAACAATTGGACTTTGGACATGAGGCCAAATTAACTTTATTAATTACAAAGATTTTGTGGTCTTAACATTAATTTTTGGCCGATAGATTAAAAGCAGATATGAAGAAAGATAAAGCACACTTGACATAAAGATAAAGCAGTAATCAGTCTCTCTTTGATGTGATAGAGCAACACGGATCTAGTTTCTGTGAAAATAGAAACAGCAATGTAGGTCAAAATGAGTCTCCTTGGTCGCTTTCATCTGTGTCGTATCCGTGAGAGAGGAACTTATGGAGTTGTTGTTCCCATACATTGAATGAGGGCTCTGGCGGAGTGGAATGTGGGTCTACCATATCTTGATCTTCTCCAGGTGAGCTGGTTTGGATGAGGGATGTGCTGGCTTCCTCTTGGATTTGGGTGTCGGTTGGATAAGGTTGGGAGTCTTGAAAGAGGGATAAGTCAAGATTGGGTTGGTGTTGGTCAAGTTCTGTCGGGACAACTGGCTGAGATTGAGTAGGTTCTGTCGGGACAACTGGCTGAGATTGGGTAGGTTCTGTCGGGACAGTTAGCCGAGGCCATTGGTGAAGGTTATCCATTGCTTGTCTGTATCTGGCATAATAAGTCATGTTTGGGATATGGTGATGATGAGTAGAGTAATCTGTATTTCTGAGATGTGAAAGATGATATTTTTGTCTTTGTTGGAATTTGAGTATATTGGCAAAATTCAGGTCTTCTGTAAAGTCAGCTTCAATTTGTTCCCAAGGTGCAGCATCTTCTGGGGAGATCCAAACAGACGGAGGAATTATTTGATTTTCCTGAGCAAGAATTCTTTCAAGTTCTCTCTTTTGCTGAATTACTTCTTCAGGCCAGAGCTTAATTGATCCCTTTAGTGAAAGGGTAAATGTGAAGTAATCCTTAACAGTGGGGTAATAATGAATCTCGTGATCTGAAATAATCATACCCTTCCGTTGGAGAAGTAAGACTGACCAAAGATGTTGTCTGGGGACTGCAACATTTGTGTTGTTTGCAATCATGTATTGAAATTTAGTTATCCACCATGTCTTTGGGTAAAACCATTGGAGAAAAATCAGGGCTGGATGATCTTCATCACATTTTTCTAATTTTTGGAGGGTTCTAAGTAATGGGAATTCCATGGCGATTGTATACAGATCCAACAGGTACCATAACAAGTAAAGGACAGGTTTGGACCATTGGGAAAATGGGAAAAAAGAGTGCAGGTGAAAGAAAGGGTATTCTAAGTTTAACAAAGGGCCACCAAGAACTGTGAGGCCGTGTTCTTGGACTGCTAAGATGGCGTAGTGTCTGATGAATTCTTTGGCACGGGAATGGAGTGTTCTGGTTTTGATTAGGTCTGGAAATTGTGGTGGAGAAAAAGGAACAGGAGGAGTTATGATAATGGGATTCATTATGAAGATGGTAAGAAGGTTGGTTTTATTTATTGCTAGAAAAGTGATTATGAGGTTTAGGCTATTTATAGAGTTTTATGAAAGAAAATCAATAATCGTTTTGTCCTTTCCTTTTACGTGGATGACGTTAAAGGAATAGTTAAAAGAATCATATTTGCCATCGCAGTAATTGTGCTAGTAGAATCTTTTCTATTTGAAATCGAGCATATTAGAAAAAGCAGACATATCAATCTCAATGAGAAAATGATGTCCAATAAGGTGGACTATTTTTTTTTTAAGAGTTAAAGTAAGAGATATAATATTGAGATCTATAGTTTAAGAATCATTGATCATTTAAGATAATACCTTCAATATTCTGATTTGAATGACAACTTAGTTGCGTAGAAATGCTACATTTTTTTTAGAATGATATCAAGGTAGTGAATGATATTATGACGTATGAGTATATGTTGAATGGATTAAAATTTTCAGAGGAGTTAAGAATTTTATTTAAGAGATTAGTATGGATATTCTACATCTATGTTGTTCTTTAATGAATAAAATGTGAAGAGTATAGATGCCCATTAAATATTGAACGAATGGGAAAAAAAAAAAGGAATAAAAATATGTGTGTATAATTTTATAAGTCCATAATGTGTGTCATATGTTTATTTTATGGATATATATTTCGTACTCCTCTCGTATACTCAGCTATGAGCCAACTTAGAGATAATCTAATATATGAATGAGTATTTATTAGGATTTTGGACCACAATGAGCAAATCCTATATACAAGGAAGATTGCTTTGTAAATGTTTTATGAATAAACTATACAGTTGAAAAGGAAAATTGAGAATGAGAAGAAGAAATGAGATCTAAGTATCCTCATCTATGTGCTTAAGTTATGAATTTCGAGGACGAAATTCTTATAAGGAGGGGAGAATTGTAGTAACCAGTATCCATAACCGGTAAGAATATGTATATTTATATATATAAATATACGTATTTTATTTGTATGTGGGTGATCCCTGATTTATATATTGTTATTAGTAGTGTTTTTATAGGTTAAGGATATACTATTAGTATTGGGTTTATTTGCAAGACTTTAGAATTATTTTAGGGACCAAATTGTTATACTTTGAAAGTTTTGGGGGTGAATTCGTAAATACCAAAAATTAGCCTCTTAGTATAAAAATACACTTTTAAACCCTAATTTACCATTTTTAGGTCGAGCTACCCATTTTAAGAGAGAGAAGAGAGAAATAGAGGAGAGAGAAAGAGGAGAAGAAGAAGAAAAAGAAGAAGAAATTGGAATTTTGAATTTCAAGAGGTATATCATACGTATTTCTCAATTTATTGGTATTAATTAAGTTAATTCCTTTAAGTTTTGATTTTTGAAAATATGTATAATTGAGGATTTGTTGTGTATTTCGTAAGATCATATGAGAATTGATGATGATCTATAAGATAGTTTGATAAATCATGATGAATTATGGAATTTCTTCTGGATAACCTCTTGATCTAGGAATTTTATAAATTGTTGTGATTCGATTCTGGTTTTGAATTTTGAGTATATGAAATTAGACATGTTAAGGATCATCTGAGACTTTGAATCGATTGAAAATTCTGGAAATTGAATTTATAGTGAATTTACCAAAATGACCCTGAAATTCTGGAAATTTCCTGTGTAAACAGTATAATACAGTGAAAAATAATTTTTGTCCTACTGAATGATCTTCAAAAATTATGAATTTGTGGAATATGATAATTTTATATGTCTAATATGATATACTCGGAATTGAGAATTTAGATCAATGTGGTTGAAGTGTTATGAATTTCTAAAGTGTATCAGCTCATTGCAATATTTGATTAACAGATTTTTAAAGTTATAGAATAAAATAATTTTAAAATACTTTTGGCAGTTATTTGGAAGCCAAATATTTATCATGGACTGAGATATGTGTCAAGAGTAATTATGTAGTAGTTTTATAATTTTTGAGTTAGTATATGATTTTATAAAATTGGGAGATTGAATACTGTTCAGTAAGTATCTTGATCCTGTCAGGTTTGTAGTTTGGATTCGATGGTGTGTATGAAATGGATTGTGTAGGAATTTTGATATAATATTCATATATAAGAAGTATATATGAGTCAAGAATGATATATTCTGATTTCGGAGTAATTGGACATCATTTGATGTATTAGAAATTTTTGTTAAGTGTAAGTGGTCAGAATGACAGGTTTTGAGAAACCAAATATTTAGACCAATTTGATGTGATAAATGCATTGTGTATAATTTTGTAAGCTATTTAAAGTATTTTGTGTGAATTGTGAGGCTTATGAAAGGATTAATCTCCATTGATAGGTTAAGGAGATTTAAGCCTTGTAGCTGTAAGTGCTAAGAGGTAAGTATACTAGACTTTTTACTGAAATCACAATAAACATAGTAATTGTTTTGTATGATTTTGCAAATGGGGTTAAGAATATGTTTATGTTATGTCAAAGTATATTTTGATATGAAATGTGAATATATGTTTCTGAATGTGAGCATTGACATTGAGCATGGACATACATGTGTTTTTGTAAGTGAGCTTTCAAAATAAGATGTGTTTAATAAAGAAAGCTTTTGAAGTGTAATATGTCCATGAGAAATATTTTGTATTTTGAGGGTACTTGAACTCACTGTTAACTTAGTAGGCATTTTATGTGATTTGTGGAGCCTTTATGTGTGGCCTTTCCTTTGGGATTGGTATATGTTATGTGTTCCGTATGTAGGGAGGATCCTATTGGTACCTAAAGGAAGAGTGAGTTATCACATTCGTGTGGTGGCGTATAGGTACATGTGAGAGGACTCACCGATGATCAGGGTGAGGGTTTGGCTTTTACCTTCGGGCATAAGCGTTATATATGTGTGATTTAAAGACCTCACTTGTACTATTCCTCTCATACGGTATGTCACCTACGAGTGACATTTGGCTCATTATGTGATATGTGATATGTAAGTCCTACTAAGTAGTAGTCGAGTAATGGTATTCCTATTATGTGTTTTGAAAGAATGTGTAAACGCTTACATGATATGTGATTTGATAAGATTATGATTTTGATTGATCACAGCATATCATACATATGCATTGTGTACATATATGTATTTGTATTTGATATATGAAAAACTAGTATGCTTACTGAGTTTTATACTCATTATAGTTTATGGTGATTTCAGGTAAATAAGGTACATGTGTGCTTAGCGGATTTGGCAAGGCTTCTGCTGTTCCTTGGGTTCCCTAAGTTATCAGGTTGCTAAGTGTTTCATTTGGGGACACGTGGGATAAGATATTTGATTTGTCCCTAGTGAATAAATACTTATGTATTATTTTATTGTGTGTGGTTGGATTTAGTTTAAGTTTCACCAAGTGTAGTAATGGATTGATTTTAAGTAAGAATTTGCAATGAATATATTCTGGGCTTCCGGTAATAAAGTTGCTACTGGTGACGTAGTAGAGTGTTAATCTCTGAGAAAACTCTGCGTATCTCCGGTTTACTAATTGTCCCAGTCATAATTCAATTACTATAATTCTGAAAGAAATTGAAATGAAAGTTGAAAATTTTGTGTAATATTATTTATGAGTGCACATGCAGTGAATGAATGTAAGTGATGTCGTGTGTCAGATCTTTTGGGTCTGGGGCGTGACATTGAGAAAGTCTAGTAAATCACTAGACTTATTGGACTTGAGTTGAGAAAGTCCAATAATTAATTTTAGACTTTCTCGAGTTACAGATTGAGAAAATTAAGTGACTAACCAATCACTAAAGTTTCTTAACTTGTTAGTTGAGAAAGTCGAGCAACCTACCTAAAATCTTAAAATCCCTAAAACACTTTATTATTGACATATAACTCAAAAATAACTTAAATAATAATAAAATCATTATATATCTATCCAATACAAATATTTGCAATCTATTCTACCATTAATGGTGGGGAAGAAAAAGATATTAGCATCTTGGAATATGGATAAGAGTTACTGTCAAACCAATTTGAGGGTTTTGACTATATTCAAATGGTGCTAAACTAGGGTGGAGAATTATAAAAGGGCAATTTGGATTTTTAATACTATTCTGGGCATAAAATTTTTATATTTTTTTTATGAGTATCGGATGTAACTTAGTTTTGTTTGAAGCATATTTAAACAAAAAAAAAGCCCATTAAGAATTATATAAGGGCATTTGAACTTTTAACGACATTCTCAACATAAAATATTTAATTTTATTTTATAAGTATGGAGTTGCAACTTAGTTTTATTTACAACATATTAAGCAAAATCCTCAGTTATTTTGGGTATAAAATTTTTACTTTATTTTTTTTATAAGCATTGAGTTACAAGTTAGCTTGTTTGGAGCATTTCTAAATAAAATCCAAAATATCATAATAGTTACTAGATATTGAACTGATTGATGAAGGTATATCACAGTCGATCTTATCCAAGTGACTTTAAACCCTAACATTAAATGTTTACCCTTAGAACCCGCAACTTTTATCTTTAACTCCTTCCTTCTGTATTCTATAATAGTTCATATGGGAAAATGAAAACAATTTATCTAAAAGCTTTCTGAATAATATTACATATATAAATTAAATCACATAAATTTACTCATATAATTTCTTTAAGTAATGCTAGGTTTATAAAGTTGAGATACAAATTTTGTATCCCAACTAATATGTCACTAATTAATAACAACCATGTGTTAAATAATATTGCTTTTTTTAAAAGAAAAAAGACACCCAAACTCTTAAGGTTTAAAAAAGGGATTATATATTTTTATCATTTTGATAAGACAAAAGATTCTTGCTAGGTGATGATTTCTATTAATTTGGATGGTTTATGACTTATTTACCTCTCTAAATTAAATGACTTATTTACCTCTCTAAATAATCAAGAAACCTAATATCTTTACAAACCTTTTTTGATGATCAAGTAAAAATACCTTACATAATCAATTATCTATATTCCTATGATAATTAGATTAAAGTAAGCTTCATTAAGAACAGATTCTCTAAACAGCTATATATATCATGTAAGTATATTTTTATCTTATATAAAACTCAAAACTGTTATGCATTAATCATTCATTAATCTATCCAAGGCTAAACACAAAAATTCATTTGTTAAGTTCATTAAAGTTTTCTTAATCAATCTAATTACTGATTAAGTAATTAGAAACATTAAACACAAAATAGAATGAACAATTTAATATTAATTTCATAAATTATGGGAAAATAAATAATTCAAGCTACATATTGAGTTCAAATTATAATCCTAAAAAAGTTAAATTAGCTCATGATGAAATAAAGAATTTTATAGTACATTAGATTCAATAATATACAGATAATAATAAAACTAAAAAAGAGAAAGAGAAAAGAAATTAAGCTTATAAAGCCCTAAATTTTTCGATCTTCAATCTTCTCTTTGATTCTCCAAAATTTTGCTTTAAACTCTCAAAAAGTTGTTCTCTTTATTGCTCTTTCTTATTCTATTCTTTTTTTCCGTCTCTTCGAAATAGGTTTTTTGTCTTCTAATTATAGGCTTTTATCTTCAAATTAGAAAAAAAAAAAAACTTTGAGTCTATGTCAGAGTAGGGTTTTCAATTCTAGTGTCCAGTACTGTGACATTGCCTTTCAAGAACTACAACATTGGCCTAATGGTCGTTCTATTGCTATGACGTTGGCTTTAAGTGCTGCGGCCCTAACATAATATTATCCTAGTGTTATGGCCTTACTCTTGAGTGTTGCGGCGCTGGCTTTCTACCAACATTAATGCTGCAGCCTTCAGCGTCTTACTTTGAATTTTATTCTTGTCTTTCTGACGTTGCAACCTTGACCTAGGGCTATAATGCTAAGTATTTTGACCACTTCTTGACACTTTTTCTTTGTTTTACATGAATTTTCATTCATATTAGCTTCATTGACTTCAAACCTATAAAATATCAATAAAGCACATAAAAAATCTAAAATTCATACTTTAAATAAATAAAATACTAAGACTACGAAAACTCAAATAATAAGTATAAAATACGCTCACAACTCTACTATAATATCATGTTAGCTCACGTTAACACTCTACCTTATTTTTTTATAGAATGGCGAAATTTTCCTTAAAATAAATGGGGCCTATGTTAAAAAGGGCTTAGTGTTAGTGACAGGGACCACACACTTTTTGTCCCACATAAAAATCACCTAATTAAAAGGCGACTTCTCTTTAAGTTTGAGGGGCTCAATTATCAAAAGCCCCTGGCCTTAATATCTCTTTAAAATGTCTCCATTAAAGTTAGAAGTCACTAATCATATATGGCCACGTGTTTCCCTCAAGTATAGGTTCTCCAAGTTTATCACTCTAGCTTAAAGTATAACACTCACTTTCTACATACACTTTTAGACGAGCTAATAAAGAAACCTAAAACTCGATTTTTTCCTCTTTTTCTAACCATTCTTTATATATAAAAAAAAAATCCTAGAAAATTGCCCCCCACTTAGTTCTCTACCTAACTTGAGTGTTGAAGGACCACTGCTAACC
Organism: Ailanthus altissimus; assembly: GCA_946807835.1. Taxonomy (NCBI): domain Eukaryota; kingdom Viridiplantae; phylum Streptophyta; class Magnoliopsida; order Sapindales; family Simaroubaceae; genus Ailanthus; species Ailanthus altissimus. Next base: position 21,815,635 of record OX327695.1, read on the forward strand.
ACCTTGCTAGCGTCTACTTTAACTAATGTTGTTTTTGTGATGTGCAAGTTTTTTCAGCTCCATTTCACCGCCAACTTTATATAGCAACTCGTTAGTCATCTCTCCTCGCTTTAAAAATCACAAAATGGTTAAGGTCCATATTTTGACCTAGACTCTAACTTCTACTATCATCAACAAATCTTCAATATTTGTGGTTGAAGATTATATCAATTTTGACCACAAATAATTACACTGTAAAATTTTTCTTAATGTCTCAAATTTTACAAACATGTGTTATTAGGAGGAGGATGTAATGGTGCCTAAAATGGTTGATTCATGTCAAGTAATAAAAACTTATGAGTTGACCATTTGCTATGGTGGCTTATAGCGCTCTTCCACCATCACTCCTCTGCATAGGCAATTTAACAAATTTAATTATCTATTAAATCCTTCATCCATATTCTAATAAAATGGTATATAAAGTTCAAAATAGCCTAAGTTCTACCAGGTAAAATCAAAAGTAATCAAGTTGAGCACCATTTTCCTACTGCTTCCTACCAAGTTCTTAACTTTTCATCATCCCAGTTAGTGGAGTTGAATTGTCCATGCAAGCTGCTATTTCATTGAGATCAGTGGGAAAGTAGTTTTAAAGATCTAGTTATCTTGTTTTATTGTTCATGGTAGAAGATTCCTTTCCATTTCCACATGAACAAGCAACCATTCCTCATCTTTATCTGCAGTTGATTGATTCTCGATAAATTTGGATATACATGTGCTAATTCTTTTCCCTTTAAAGATATTTGCACATTTTTAAAATGTGGATGTCACATAAACACCATTTTATAACTTAATTGAGCTAAAAAAAATGTTGTCATTTGGAGCCAGACTTTAAAAAATGTACTGATAGGTAATTAATTTTGAGCTAAACATTATTGCCTAATAAGTATTCACATTTTAAAAATGTACAAACACTAGCAACTGAGAATTTTTGTACATGTGCTACATGAAAATAAAACTCACATTGATTTTTTACCACATTTCAATTGATAAGCAATCCCCCCTATAAGCTTCCTTTTCTGAAGCAGAGGTGAAAACAAGCAAATGATGAATTTACTTAACCATATCATCTACAGTTGGCCAATCTCTATCATTCTTGGGCATTTTTTTATACAGGCAACATGTATTTACTTAAACTAGATGCTTTAAGAACCTTTGTCAAACCTTGAGAGGATGCCCCATAATCCTTAAAAAAAAGGGTGACAATCTCATATGGTTTGCTTCCAGAAATGCTAGGTATTGTTAAGCACTTTTATTTTAGGTTCCTAGGAGAAGTTTTGTTATATTAAAAAAATAGTCACCTTAAATAGAAGAGAGGATGTACTTATTAAATAAACTTGAATTCTACTTAATTACGTGTAACAAACAAGAAGACAGAAGAGCATGTGGACTTACTTTAGTTGATTGGTGATAATGTCTTCCTGGTTCACTGGATATATACTAATCGATTCAGTCAATGTCGCTGTTGTGAGAGAATAAGAGTTGTGTAGTTAGCCATGAGTACTTGCTAAATGGAAAACCTTTCACCTAACCAATACCAAACCCATATGCCACATCCACAAGCACATTAAAATCAATCCCATCATATAATAAAACTAAAACACTGAGAAGGTAAAATCCGAGATAACAGTTACTTTTGATGTATAGTCTAAAAAGTTTGATCCAAGAGCATCTATTGAGTATTGTTATTAGCACGACATGTTTGACACATCAATCCAGCATCACAAATATTATTATTGTTAGATTTGATAATTCAAAATTATGTTTGAGCATGATTTTAAGTTGGATAATAATGAGGAGTCAACACGAGATCGAAGACGTAATAGACATACAAGAAGGTCGAAAATGAAAGATGAAGGGTGGGAGCACAAAAGGACTCAAAAGACTGCAAGGTGTAAGTCTTGGCACTTAGGCACCAAGTAGCAAGGTCTTTCTCATTTCGGCAAGGAATGCATCCTAAAGTTAGTTTTTAGACTCCAACAATACATAGACTCTTATTCTAACTAAAAATAAGATATCTATAGATGTTTTAAATTCTATATAAATTATTGTAACCCCTTTAGAATAATCAATCATCAAAGATATAAACATAAAAAAGAATACAGAGCTAGGTAGGTACTAAAGTGCATGAGAGGGTGCTACCATGAGATCACTTAAGTTATGAATACATAAAAGAGTGATAATAGATCCTTTGAGAGAGAGCTTTAACTATTCGTTATATTATCTTAATGTAAGATCTTAGTGGTCTGAGAAATCTTTATGATTTTAAGCTTTTTGTGAACTGTTAATAAAAGAAGTTAGATCTTTGATCTCTTGTAGACACTGATGTTTATAGCTGAACCATATATATCTTGTGTCTTTTGGTGATTATTTCTTTATCTTTATTGTATGTGATCTTTTATGTTCTTGATTACTTGTAGGTGAAGCCTTTTACAAAACGCATGAGTGGTTTTAGGATGCTAAATACTGGCCATGAAGGTATTAAGGATAAAAATCCAACAAATTGTGTCAATGCTATAACTAAGATTGATACTTAAGTAATATTAGATTAGAGAGCATAACTAATATCCTAATAATTAGGAGAACAAGTTTCTGTGAGTTATATAAGAGCCAGCAAAATAAAAATAAATACTAACTATTTGTCATTATGAAAACATATATTGTGCTTGTATTAAACAAAGAATAAATAATAGGTTATTTTTCATCTGGAAAGATTTTCTTTTTGCAAGAATTTAGAAATCAACTTTCAGACTTGAACTACACGCAAAAATAGATATTAAGATAAAGAGAACTTGGATTTGCCCCCTATAACAAAAAAAAACAATGTATTATGATTCAGTGTTTTCCTAGTATCTCATTATAACAAAATGTTGAATAAAGAGACATTGAGATTAGAGATACCAATACTTTGAGATTAGGGGCCTATTGGTAATTGAGCTCTCTAATATGTGGGGTAGTGGGATATAAATGTTTTTGTGATTGAGTACTTTATGTGGTAGTTCAAATTAATGGGCAGGCTGACAATACATATTCCTCAATATTGATGTTTTGAATGTTAACTAGACAAGCCTTAGCCTTTTATCCAGAAAAAAAAAGATAAAGTATTAGGCATATTGACATGGTAACAAAATAGTGGCCCCTCTGGGATTACATCTCCTTTTCGATCTTATTCTCTTATAATTGTCTAGTAGTATGGTTTATTTGGTGAGCTTGGTGATGACATGTGTTGAAAAAAATTGGAATTTGATGAATGTTTCATAATAGAATAAGTTACATACACTATAGTTTATAAACTAAGGCGTGTAAATGTACACAGTACATAAATATAATTTTTGCCCTTCAAGAACATTGTCCTACTGCAAACAGGCATTTTGACAATTTATCCTTCAATATTCAATGGCTTGCTTCTCTAAAGGTGCATTCCCAAATACAAAACATTAGAACAACTATTTTCCTCTTCTATTTTCATTTGGTATAAATTGGCCTATTTATAAATTATAAGTATTTTTTTTATTTGAGACAATCTTCCATATGCACTTTTTTCTTTTATGACTCTTTGATCAAAGTATGAATTTTGATCAATAGTTCAAAATGAACTAATACCATGAATGGTTGTAACATTTACATATAACATAAAAATGTGCAACTCCATTTCAATTAAAATTTGAAAATGTATTAGCCTAAATATTGTAATTATAAGAAATGTGTATTTTGAAATGTATAAAATATATAACATGGAGGCTGATGTGGACACTACCTTAGCTCTGTTGATGTGTGTTTTAGTCGTGAGCCCAATGACGATATGGACACATCTCAGCTCTGGTAACGTGTGCCCTAACTGTAGGGTAGAGTGGATTCTCAAGTGGAGCATATCTGACACACACCATAACTTTGAAGTAGGATACGTTGGACTTAGACTCTTTATTAGTCCAATGATATTACTCTCACTTGAACTGAACTACTCCCTAAGGCATAAATAACCATATAATTTATTAGAAACAATCTCAATAAATACCCCCAACACATATATCATAGAATTAATCGTTTAACACATATATCATAGAATTAATCGATTGGCTTCGACAGATTTTTTAGTGTTCAATTTTAAACTTTTTCCATGCTGATTACTCGCATCCCACTTTGATTAGTGTTCAATTTTAAACTTTTTCCATGATTATTCGCATCTCACTTTGAAAAGCTTACTAAGAGATGATTCCTATTTCACAAAAAAAAAAGATGATGTCTAATTCTTCTATCAACTTTAACCATCTATGTCTACTCCTCAAGGCATAGCCCTTTGCTCTGTCGGCTGTCCATCATTTTCTGTCCTACGGTAATTCCTACCCTGTTTCCATTTACCTACCGTTGCCATTTTGTTAGAATTATAAATCCAAATTATGTGTTATACTTGTTCAATCGATAAAAAATAGAGAGTACAAAGTTCTACTACACTTGGCGGGTGCGCCAGGCCCTTGCGGTAGTGCAACGCATGGGCGACCCGCGAGGGGCCCGGTAGCAAGCTACTGAACTGGATCCTCCCCCTCAAAAAATTAATTTAATATCATGTGGGACATTGTCCCACGTATCAGATATTAAACTGATAAGAACAGATATTACACTTGATCTTAGCCAAAAGGCCGAGAAAGGTATGAGTTGCTCAGTTGGAAGCTGCGTCTTTTATTATCAGCTCCTTGCTTCTGTTTCCTTCTCGCAGTCAATGTGGGATCAAAAGCAGTATCAAATATTTGGGCCTGCAGGCTGGCTGGCTCCTTGTTTGACCCATCAAACAGTCAAAGTAGCACTTGCTAAGAAGCTAACAAGGATCAAAAGAGACACTATATGATTTTTTTTTTGGGAGTTGGAGAATGTCAATTGGCATGTCCGATAATAATATGGTACATCCATTATTAGTAATGGTTTAAATTTTATTCTTATGAAAATAATAAAATCTATTGATTATACGTGTAGAGATGATAGCACAGCCATAATATGGTACACCCATAATGTTTTATGGGTTCTTTTCTTTGATGTATGTTAGGAGGTTTAAAAGCTTGTCATATCACATAAATGAACATGGTACAGATTCTAGGCGGAAAATCAAAAAATGGTGTGTCAACCAGATGTCATTGGCAGAAACCATGATTTCCATTACGGGTAAGGAGCAAGCAACTCGTCCAGAGCAACAAAATTGACACCTATTAAGAGCAAAAAGATACAATATAATGAAGACACAAACGTGGTAGTTTTCAGAGGCTGAATCGCTGGCGGTGGTTAAATATAAAATGTGAAATCAACCACAGGGTCAGGAAATTCTTAGCAGATAATTGAAGATAAATTAGCCAATGAGCTTTTAAGTGTTTTAAGAATCCACTTTACATTTATTACCCATGGCTGCCTGCTACTATTGCTTGTGTGCTTTATCCCACTCTCACTGGCACAACCAGATACGTACGTTTTTCATATGAACTTGTCAATCATTTCTAAGGTCTTCATGAACCACCATATGTTGTACTCTGCCACACTTTCTTCTTTTTCTCATGGCACTGAATTAAACACCAGCAATCCCGTGACTGTAACTACTTCAAACCACATATATGCTTACAGCAATGTAATGCACGGTTTTTCCGGAAGACTCTCTCCGTCTGAACTCCATGTACTTGAAAAATCTCCCGGGTATGTATATTCAGTCAGAGACACGCCTGTCATAGTTCATATAACCCACACACCACGGTTTCTTGGCCTAAGTTTGGCCTCCGGTGCATTGCCGATCTCTAACTTGGGCAAAGATGTAATCATTCGTTTGGCGGCTCTGGAATATGGCTTGAAATTAAGAGCTTTAGTGGAATGAGTAAAGTTCCAGATAGATGGAAAGGAAGATGTGTGGAGGGGACTGGCTTCAACTCTTCAATGTGCAACAAGAAGCTCATTGGAACTCGACTTTACAACAAAGGTATGCTTAGTAATAAGCCCAACGTGACTATCACCATGAATTCGAGTCGTGATACAGATGGTCACGGGACTCATACTTCATCAACAGCGGCAGGTAATTATGCCAAGGGAGCATCTTTCTTTGGATATGCCAGGGGATTGCTCGAGGAACGGCGCCATTGGCTCATGTAGCAATGTCCAAAGTATTATGGGATGCCGGTGGCTTTGCATCAGATGCTATTGTAGCAATTGACCAAGCAATCATTGATGGTGTTGATGTCATTTCTTTATCAGTTGGCATAAGTGGGGTTCCATTGTACGAGGACCCTGTAGCTGTGGCCTCATTTGCAGCCATGGAGAAATGTATTTTTGTAGCATCATCAGCTGCAAATGGGGGACCTTGGTTTGGCACTGTGTGATAATATAGACAAGCTAAAACAAGTTAGGGACAACATCATTGTCTGCAACGATGAGAATGGCTCTGTAGGCATTCAAGTTAAGAATGCAGTTGCTGCACGAGTGGCTGGAGGAGTCTTTATGTCTAACAGTTAGAATTTTTTCATTGAAGCCTCCTTTCCAGCATCATTTCTTGGCCGTCAAGAAGCTCAACTGTCTTAAGTTACATCAAGCAAACCTTTAAAGCAACAGCAAGTATGGAATTCCAAAGGACTCGAGTGGGCGCAAAGCCAGCACCAAAGGTTGCTACATACAGCTCTAGGGGACCATCTTCAAGCTGTCCTAGCATCTTAAAACCCGACATTATAGCTCCTGGCTCTCTGGTGTTGGCATCATGGAAACAAGTCCAGTAACAAATTTTGGGGCAAATGCTCTTTACAGTGAATTCAATATCATATCTGGAACATCAATGGCTTGTCCTCATGCAGCAGGAGTTGCAGCCCTTTAAAGAGTGCACACCCCAAATGGAGTCCTGCAGCCATTCGATCTGCCATGATTACCACGGCTGATCCATATAACAATAAACTTGGCGAAATCAAAGATCTTGGAGATCATAACAAACCAGCAAGGCCTTTAGCCATGGGAGCTGGTCATATCGATCCCAACAAGGCACTAGACCCTGGACTCATTTATGATTCAACTACAAAGGATTATGTAAAGCTTCTATATGGAATGAACTACACCGCAAAGCAAATTCAGCTGATTACAAAATCATCTACCTATATTTGTTCAAACCCGTCTTTGGATTTGAATTGCTCATCTTTTATCGCCTTATTCAATGCAAGTGATGCATCTTGTGGCACAAAACTTGAGCAAAATTTACGGAGAACAGTGACTAATGTGGGAGATGCAAACGCACACTACTCAGCTAATTAGGTGGCACAAATGACTGGCTTCAAGGTGAAGGTTGTGCCAACGAGTTTGGTTTTCAAACACAAGTATGAGAAGAGAAGATACAAACTCATTTTACAGAGGCCAAAAGTGATGGAGGAATTAGTAGTTACGGTTCTCTGAGTTGGGTGGATGCTCAAGGCAAGCATGTAGTCAGAAGTCCAATTGTAGCTACCGGATTCGTTCAAGGCCATAACCTAGTAAAAAATAAAGTTAATCACCAATAAACTGTAGATTTAGCTATATTATGGTTGTTGTCTTAGCATGTTCTATCATTGATTATCAATCAGAGGAAAAATGATAAACTGAATACAACATGCGTGCAGAAGATCAATCAAATTTCCGCAATGTATCTGATTTTGAAACAAAAACGATTACACGTATTAGGTTTGTTCCTTTGCAGAATTCGGAACCTAGCTGCATGATGGGCTGTTATAACCATAAGTAAATTTACATGTTTCAGCCAAGGATTTTGAAGTCAAAATTTGGTTTCAATTCATTAAAATGTGAGACTCTCACCATGATCCCACGGCCTGAAACCCCCAACGACCCATGTAACATGGTCCAGTCCCGTACAAGGCAGAATCATCCAGCGTTAGCCCAAATATAAGGTGGATGTTTGACTTAAAAGAGGCCATGCCTGCAGTTAGAACTTAGATCTTAACATAAACTTGCAGATATAATAATCATTTATCAGAACCCTCAAGGTCAACCTAATTTTCGGTACTGTGGTACGTGATCAGGTAAATCCTTTCATAGTGTAAAGTCAATATCTTCCCTAAACTGCTAACTACTTAGATCGGTTTAATATTTCACAAAGCATCACAAGTCCTAACCTTTAGATTCATACTGTCACATATAAAAACCAAACTAACATCTTCTGCTCTGGAGGCAAAGTTAAACCCGTGCTCATAGTTTTAGAAGATACACAGAATTGTCTTATGGTCCTGATCTCAAAGCCATTGCCATAAATATGCTTCAGGATCCAAAAAAATTAGTTGGTGAGTAACATTTGACCGACTGAATCAGAGTCTTTTTTAATTGAAAACTGTCACTGGCCTCCCCGCGAAAAAAATGATGAAAGTTGAAAATAAACCAAACCAATAATACTACAAAAACATCAAGAAGACAAGTGCCCTCACTCTCTGTAAAATTCCACCTTTTCTCATTTATTACACTTCACAAACAAGACTTCGATATCATTAAAAAAAACACACCACAACGTGCACCACCAGATCCCTACCTTACAGAGATCCTACACAACAACCAGCATAAAAGATCCACTAAATAAATTAATTCAAGATCAATATTAACAATCTATATTTACTCTTCTCAGAGCTTCTCCATTTTCTGCAAAACCTGTTGAGTCTGTGAAACCCCTTTGATTCAACAGGCAGCTAAATTAACAATGTCAGCTCAACTCTCAAAAACAGACTCAGAGGTGAGCAGCCTGACTCAATCCTCACCCACGAGATCCCCTCGCCGCGCAGTCTACTACGTGCAGAGCCCGTCGAGGGATTCGCATGATGGTGAGAAAACCACAAACTCTTTCCACTCGACGCCAGTACTTAGCCCCGTGGGCTCGCCCCCTCACTCTCACTCCAACTCATCACTTGGCCCTCACTCATCGCGTGAGTCATCTTCCACGCGCCTGTCTGGTTCGCTCAAGCCCCAACCCCATCGCAAGAGTGAACGCAAGGTGCGGAAGCCATGGAAAGAGTTTGATGCCATCGAAGAAGAAGGACTTCTCGATGGAGAAACCATGCACAGTGGTCTTTCTCGTCGGTGCTATTTTCTTACCTTTGTTGTGGGATTCATTGTGCTTTTCTCTATGTTTTCTTTGATCTTGTGGGGTGCTAGTAAGCCTCACAAACCTACCATCACAATGAAGGTCAGATTTAATGCACATAAATTCCTCGCATTAATTAAAAAATATTGTTGTTAGTTTATTATGGTAAAAAGTGTGTGTTATTTGCTTGCAGAGCATTTCATTTGATAAATTCGTGGTCCAAGCTGGTGCAGATTTCTCTGGAGTAGCAACTGAGATGGTGTCCATGAATTGCACTGTAAAACTCACGTTTCGCAATACTGCCACATTTTTTGGGGTCCATGTAACATCAACGCCGCTAGATCTATCCTACTCTCAGCTCACTGTAGCCACTGGAACAGTATGTAACTACTACCCCTCTTTATAATAAATGTTATTAATTTATTTTTACATGATTTTGCCAACTGGGTTCTTGCAGATACGTAAATTTTATCAGTCAAGGAAGAGTCAAAGATCAATTACAGTGATGATAATGGGAAATCACATTCCTTTGTATGGAGGAGGAGCTGATTTGGGCAGTGTAAATGGAGCACCGATTCAGCCAGTGCCACTCGCACTCAACTTCATGGTTCGTTCAAGAGCTTATGTTTTAGGCAGATTAGTGAAGCCCAAGTTCTATAAGAGAGTTGAATGCTCGGTCATTATGGACCCCAAGAAGATGAATCTGCCCATTTCACTAAAGAACAAGTGCACTTACCGCTGAGAATCAGCAGCAGTGAAAGTTTTTTTGTGATTGGAAAAGGTAGATTTCTGTGTAACAGGGCAAGAGTTGACCCACCCATGGGGAATACGATCTAGATTTTGTTGGGTCGGATTGCAGTTGCAGTGGTTGAAAATCTAAGAGCAGTCGGTGGTTTTAATATTGTATATTTTATATATGGTCTTGATGTGTTTCGGACACTCAAATTAAAATATATCTAAAAAATATTTATTTAATTTAATTTACAGGTGATCTATACTAAATCTCATACAAAAAGTTCACGCTTGGCTTTAAATGAGAGCACAGTTTTAAAATGTACTGAGTAATTAAATTCTTTTTCTAATATTTCTCTTCCTTTTTTTCCTTTGCGATGCATGACAATAGACGGCTACAACAGGACGGGGATAGTTTCTCTTAAACTGTTCTCTTTTGTAGCTTAAATTTAATACCATTCTCTTAAAAAAGAATAATGCACATGAATTGGACATAGTATGTTGGCAAAAACAAATAAATTGTGCATACTATACATATATATATATATATTATTGTTGATGTCTGCGCATAGTAATGTTTACGGCCAAGTGTTTTTCTTTTAAATCTTGTCCTGTATTTGCTTAGATTGCCTCTTAAACGTTTGGATCAGCTATGAGCTATCAATCATGTCTATAATATTTCTTTCTTTTTTATTTTTGGACAAATATATCATGTCGATATTGACATCCCCCCATGTCAATATCATGTAAAAAAATCTGCCAATATAATACAAGTCCAGCCTCGATTTTGGTCCATTTGAAGTCGTTTTCGTCCCTTGAATTGAAGTGTGAGAATTGGACAGCCCAATTCTTTATTTTTCCAGTTCAGCCATTTAGCCCACACAATTCATCTATCAGGCTGTAGATTTGCGTAAGTTCTTCAAGTTTAATTATAACAGGAGTCCAAAAATATACCAGGGGTAAAAACTAACATTCCTTTTTTTTTTTTCGAGTATTAGCTAATATACATATATGCACAAAAATTAAATTGAAAGCACGAGTTAAAAAAAATTCAGATTTAAAAATTCTAATACGAAAGTTAAAATCAATATTGTTCCTTTTTTGGGATTTTGGCCTAAGGCCAATTTCTCAAAAGGATTTAATGAAGCACATGGACTTTAAACTAAGATATTTCGAAAACTCTTTATTTAAGATTCACAATAAGGCTCATTGTATAATATCTAAGTTTTAGTTCACTGTTATTGAAATGACTAGATATTAAAATAAGTATCATCGTAATTTATGATCCTTGACTCTTAAAGTTTACGGTATTAATAAGTGTCTTTGTCAATTTGTTCTAACTGAGATTGACTACTAAAGCCTTTTAAAGATAATAAGAAAAATGCATATCAATTGAGGACCTTATCTTTGAGAATCTCAAAATCTTAAAATTTTTTGTACAAATATAATTCTAACAATCTCATGATAAATTAAGACAAAAAGATAAAAATATGTTCCATTATTAATAAAACTCTACAATTTGATAAAGAAAAGCCTATAAAAAAGAGGATAAACAATCAAGTAAAAAAAGGGGCTTTCTTGAACAAATTATTACCCTAGAAGCTACATTTGCACACCAAAAAATATTAAGCCATTTTTCATTCTTTTCTTTCCTTTTTAATATTTTTTTCATAAACCTATTACTAATTTAAGCATTAAAACGTCATTGTAAGAAAAAAAAACTCAGGTATGACTTATATTATTTATAGTTGCAATAGACTTTTAAAACTCAATAGGCATCAAGTAGGATTATCTTAGTTTAACCCTTCGAAAAGATCCAGTTATTGTTTTCAAGAAATATAAATTAAAATTATTGTTCTAGAATCTCCCAAATTCTAATATCAATAAATATAAATAATTTTTTTTAATTATTTTATTTATCTAATATAAATAAAATCTCTCATTATTTTGATTTGAAATATTTTAACTATAAATCTCTTCTTACATAACCAAAAAAAAAAAAGTGTTTGAGAGAAATATAAGAACTTGATATATATTTTACTGTAATAACATAATATAGAGGGAGCCTTTATATAGGATTTAAACTAACATAAATAAATAAAAATATGTAACAAAACAAAATATAATAGATTTATTACAAAGTATAAATGGTAACTATGTATATATGATAGGGATTGATTGTCTTAATAATTTTATATAATTAGCGTCCTCCCTCAAACTCAAGATTATACAGTAGAAGCAATCTTGAGTTTGGATATAAGATCTTGGAAATAGCTAGGGAGAAGAGACTTGGAGAAGATATACCAGGTTGATCATCAAATGAGATGGAGTAGAGAGTAACCATTCTTTGAGAAACATATTGTCGAATAAAGTAATAATTTGTCTTAATGTGCTTAGTCTGCTTATGAAATACATCATTGTGAGTAATCAGAATTACATTTTGATTGTCATAATAAATAGGTATAGCTCTAGAGTGAGAGATATCTATATCTTCAAAAGGCCAGTAGGGCCAAGCAATCTCTTGGGTGGTATTAGTAAAAGCACGATACTCAGCCTTAGTATTAGAACGGGCAGTAACTGTCTGCTTCTTATTCTTCTATGACATATGAGAATCTTATAAGAAAATACAAAACTCAGTAATTGAACGTCAATCTATAGGATCACCAGTCCAATTAGCATCAGCATAGACTCATAACACAATAGGAGAGTGAGTCAAAAAATGAAGACCATAAAAAAGAGTACTCCTAAGATAGTATAGTGTAGAATATAAAGGGCTGGTACAAAGTGAGAGGTACGAGGAGCGACTATAAACTAATTGATGACATAAACATCACATATAATGTTTGGACTAATGAAAGTGAGGTATACCAAACTGTTAACCAACTAGCGATAAAATGTGGCATCACTAAAAAGAGCTCCATTAAAATATCAAAGTTTGGCATTATGCTCTAGGGGAGCAGAGGTAATCTTACTGTTTATCAAGTTAACTCTAGCAAGTAGATCCAATGCATATTTAGCCTATAATAGACAATATTCAGTAGAATCAGACAGTACTTCAAGACTAAAAAAATAGTTAAGAGTGTTGAAGTCTTTTATTTCAAAGTTTTGATAAAGAAAATCCTTGAAAGTAAGAATACCAATAAGAGCATCACCCGTGATAGTCATGTTATTAACAAAGATAAGTAAAAGAACATAACCACAATCTGTCTTGTGAACAAAAAGATGGGTTATATGGACTTAACTGAAATTATGTTGTAGAATAGTGCCATTAAAGTTTGTAAACTAAGCACAAATAGTTTATTTAAAGTTATACAGAGCATGATGAAGTTTACATACCTTGCTTGGGATGTAGATAACTAGATTAGATTGAGGTTTCATATATGCTTCTTCAATAAAATCTCCATTAAGAAAAATATTTTTTACATCCATTTGAAATAATATCCAACCACAAACTGTAACAACTAAAAAACTTCGAATAAAAATTAAGTCAAGCAACTTGAACAAAGGTTTCTTTATAATCAATTTCATATTCTTGAGTAAAGTTGCAACAAAAAATTATTTATATCTCCAAATGGACTCATTAGACTTGGTTTTGATCTTGTACACTTATTTGCAACCAATTGCAGTTTTATTAAGTAGAAAAGTAATAGTGTACGACTTTTCAAAGGCCTACAATTCTTTTGTAATTGTTTGCTTTCAAATAGGATTAAAGTTAGCCAAGAATAAGCTTGAGGATCATATAAAGAAAGAGCAGTAAAAAAAAACACTAATAATCACGAAATTTAATAAGAAACTCTCTTACTCGAGTAAAGCGACGAGGAAAAGTCAAAGTATCTCAAGTAAATCCTTTAGATGAGGTATATAGCTTAGAAGCAGGCATTATATCAGTAGGCGTATACCTATATGAAACTTAGAAAAAGTATTTGTGTATAAGGTATTTCGAAATAAGTCAACAAAATTATTGTAAAGAATTGTGAAATAAACGGAGACGTAAAATAAATGTTTGAAACAGAAAGAAAAATTTTATGCTCAAGAAATACCACAAGATGAGAGATGTAGATGCATTTAGATATGGAATCCTAACATTTATAACCTTTACGTTATATCCCATATCCCAAGAAGCAACACAACCAAGTACATGGCTCTAGTTTAATGTGTTCATTTTTCTAAATAGGATAAAACAAGACACAATCAAATATTTTGAGAAGACTATAATTAAGTAAGGTTCCATAGAGATGCTCATAAGGTGAGTTATTCTCTATAATAGAAAAAGGAATAAGATTGATGATACAAATAACAATCAAGCCATGTTCACTCTATAAACATTCAAGACATGAGGTAAAGATAAAAAGAGCATAAACTGTGTCTAAAATATGTTTGTGTTTACATACGGTTCTCCTTGTTGAGATGTACTAAGACTAGATCTTTAACAAATAATACCATGTTCTGATAAAATATTTAAAAAGTTAGAATCTCTATATTCTATGTCATTATTAGTGCAAAAGACATTAAATAAAGAAGAGAATTGTGTTTTTACTATCTAATTAAAATCAAAATAAATTATAATAAGTTATAATAATTGTTTCATAAGAAATAATCATGTATATTAAGAATAGCCATCAATAAAAATAACGAAATATTTGGCTAAATATTCGGCAAGGATTGCCAATTTTAGAACTAGTTCAAACAATTGGGCATGTAGCTACAATTTTGAAAATCTTTTAAATGAACAAATTACTCAAACCCAAACCAACAGAACCTAAGCCCTAATCCTACTCAATTATTATGGACACCTCCAAAGCAAGACCATTTCAAAGGCAATATGGATGCAGCTCTAAATGGATTTGAAGGTAAAGCAGGGAGATGGATTATCATCGAAAATCACTCTGGGGATGTTATGGCATGTGTTGTCATTCCAAGAATTCTGAAATTTGATATAGAATTATGGAGATCGAAGCTATGCTACCGGAAATTCAGTTAGTGTAGTAACCAGTATCCACAACTGGTAAGAATAAGTATTTATATATATATATATATATACATATTTTATTTGTATGTGGGTGATACTTGATTTCTGTATTGTTATTAGTAATGTTTGTATAGGTTAAGAACATACTATTAGTATTGAATTTATTTGCAAGACTTTAAATTTATTTTGAGGACCAAATTGTAATACTTTGAAAGTTTTGAGGGTAAATTTGTAAATATTAAAAATTAGCCTCTTAGTATAAAAATACACTTTTTAAACTCTAATTCACTCATTTTGGTCGAGCTACCTCTTTTAGAGTGAGAAAAGAGAGAAAATATGGGAGAGAAAGAGAAGAAAAAGAAGAAGCAAGTTAGAATTTAAGTTTTAAGAGGTATATTATAACTATTTCTTAGTTTCTTGGTGTTAAATTAGTTAATTCCTTTAAGTTTTTATTTTTGAAAATATGTACAATTGAGGATTTGAAGTGTATTTCGTAAGATATTGTGAGAAATGATGATGATCTATGTAGATAGCTTGATAAATCATGATGAATTTCAAAATTTCTACTTGATAGTCTCTTGATCCAAGAATTTTATAAATTATTGTGATTCGATTCTGGTTTTGAATTTTAAATATATAAAATTAGACATGTTTAGAATTATTTAAGACTTTTAATTGATTAAAAATTTCAGAAATTGAATTTGTAGTAAATTAACCAAAATGACCCTGAAATTCTAAAAATTTCCTGTGTTAATAGTATGATACAGTTACAAACAATTTTGATCTACTAAATGATTTTTAAAAATTATGAATTTATAGAATATAATAATTTTATATGTCTAATATGATATACTCAGAATTGAGACTTTAGATTAACGTGATTAAATTGTTATGATTTTCTAAAGAGTGTCAGCACATTGTAGTATTTGATTAACAGATTTTTAAAGTTATAGAATACAATAGTTTTAAAATACTTTTGGCAGGAATTTTAAAGTGAAATATTTATCATGGATTAAAATATGTGTCAAGAGTAATTCTGTAAAAGTTTTGTAATTTTTGAGTTAGTATCTGATTTTATAAAATTACGAGACTGAATACTATTCAGTAAATATCTTGATTCTGCCAGAATAATAGTTTGAATTTGATGGTGTTTATGAAATGGAATGTGTAGGAATTATGATATAATATTCATATATAAGAAAGATATATGAGTGAAGAAAGATATATTTTGATTTTAGAGTAATTGGATATCATTTGATGTATAAGAAAATTTTGTTAAGTGTAAGTGGTCAGAATGACAACTTTTGAGAAACTAAGTAACTAGACCAATTCGATGTAATAAGTGCAATATGTGTAAATTTGTAAACTATTTAAAGTATTTTGTGTAAATGTTGAGGCTTATGAAATGATTAATCTCTATTGATAGGTTAAGGAGAATTAAGCCTTATAGCCAAAAGTGCTAAGAGGTAAGTATACTAGACTTTTACTAAAATCACAATAAGCATAGTAATTGTCTATGTATGATTTTGTAAATGTGCTTAAAAATATATTTATATTATGCTAAAGTATATTTGATATGAAATGTGAAAGAAATATTTTTATGAATGTGAGCATTGACATTGAGCATGGACATACATATATTTATGAAAGTGAGCTTTCAAAATGAAATGTGTTTAAAAAAGAAAGCTTTTGAAGTAGAAAATGTCCATGAGATACATTTTGTGTTTTGAAGATGCTTAAACTCATTATTTACTTAGTAGGCACCTTATGTAATTTGTGGAGCCTTTATGAGTGGCATTTTCTTCGGGATTGGTATATGTTATGTGTTCCGTATGTAGAGAGGATCCTATTGGTACCTAAAGGAAGATTGAGTCATCACATTCGTGTGGTGGCATATTGGTGCATATGAGATGACTCACCGATGATTAGGGTGAGGGTTTGGCTCTTACCTTCAGGCATGAGCATTATAAATGTGTAATTTAAACCTCACTTGTACTATTCCTCTCATACGGTATGTCACATACGAGTGACATTTAGCTCATTATGTCATATGTGATATGAAAGTCCTAATAAGTAGTAGTTGAGTGATGGTATTCCTAATATATGTTTTGAAAGAACGTGTAAGCGCTTACCTGACATGTGATTTGATAAGATTATGATTTTGATTTATCACAGCATATCATACACATACATTGTGTATATATATGTATTTGTATTTTAATATATGAAAAACTAGTGTGTTTACTGAGTTTCATACTCACTATAATTTATGGTGATTTTAGGTAAATAAAGTACATTGTGTTTAGCGGATTTGACAAGGCTTCTGCTGTCCCTTAGATTTCCTAAGTTGCTAGGTTGTTAAGTGTTTCATTTGTGGATACATAGTTTAAGATATTTGATTTGTTCCTATTGAATAAATACTTATATATTATTTTATTGTGTGTGGTTGTATTTGATTTAAGTTTCACCAAGTGCGGTTATGGGTTGATTTTAAGTAAGAATTTGCAATGAATATATTCTAGGCTTCTGGTAACAAAGTTGATACTGGTGACGTAGTAGAGTGTTAATCTCTAAGAAAACTCTGCATATTTTCGATTTACTAATTGCCCTAATCATAATTCAATTATTATAATTTTAAAAATAAAATTTAAATAAATATTTAAATATATATAAATGAGTATAAATTATCTCATATGTCAAATCTTTTAAATTTGGAGTAACAATTAACTATGAAAGTATACTTGCTCTTGATCGTGGTTAATCAGACTATAAAATATAATTGCACTCCTCTCAAAGAAGGCTATTCCAAGATTAGAGATAGGATATCTCAGAAATCCTAAACTTGACGTCTTCGTTAAGAAATGTGGAGCTTGCTTATTCTCTAAGAGAGTGTAATATTGCTGCACATTGTTTAGCTAAAATGGTTTTGTGTGCTGGGGACAGCCGAATATGGTTAGAGGAAACTCTACGGAGATCTCCAAATTTTTGTAACTTCTTTTCTGTTAATAAAATCTCTTTTCTTTTAAAAAAAGAAGTTTAATCTATGGAACAGATTTCTTACCATAAATAATGATGTAATTTGTTTTATTGTTGCATAGAAATTAATATATTTATTTGTACTTTCTTAGGGAGGGCACTGGGCAGTGATCGAACCATACATGCTTTTTGCAGACCAAATTATCTCAAAACGTTTGTCATCAGTATTTCAGTTGAACAGTCCTTCACTGTATTGAAGAGGTAGACTTGGGACTAGGGACTACAAAATACAAGTAGTCTTGCTTCTCAGATTTCTCTGAATTTAGATGCAATCTTTTCAGAGATCACACGATATCATGGAATTGGTCTTGTTCTTGATCCATCAGTCACATGTCACGATCTCGGGTACAACTTCTTACGCTTCTTTGGAATTTGTATCATTCATGGAGCTGGAGATTTTGTGTTGTATCTGCTACAACTAACAACTTTGATGCTTTTAGGTTCAAATTGTCATTCAACATTATCAACACATTTTTTAAATTCTAATGCTTGGAGCAAAATTAGACCGTCGAAAGGAGCAGGTACCCAGAACTTCAATCTGCTACAATTTTTTTAAAACGAACTCAGATCCAATCTGGTTTAATAGAGAGCTAGACCCTACCATTTCACTACCAGCAGATCTTAACCTCATTGTTAATCTTAATTTTAATCGTAATCTAGAAGCACGTCTTTATCATGTAATAACATGCAGAATAAGATTTTAGGAATCTCGTGTTTCACATTTTTAATGGCTAATCAACAGTCTGCTGGCATTTGATACTTTACAATCCTCCAATTACTCATGTCTCATATTGATTATTCGTAATCATTAGATTCAAACAATTTGAAATGAAAGAAATGATCTATCTTTGGTTGCATTCAAATGTAATTATAGCATTTGATTATTCGGTAGCATGAATATAACATGCAAATGATGCAATTAAATAAGTCAATCACTCCTCCTGCATTGCAGTTACAAAATTCAGTAACTGAGTTACTCTGTGTAGAAAATAAGAAAGAAACTTGACAGTTGAGTTGTACTGGTGACTGGTGAGCTGTTTTTCCTTTTTCTTTTTACATCTGGTACTGGCAAAAGTGTTTTAAATGCTCAATAACCACCTTAATGTACAGATGAATTTGAAGAGGGCAAAAAAACTTTAGCCAAGGATAAAAACTTTTTAAGGTCTTAATAGAGTCTGGTGACTAGAATTTGAGAAACAAAGTAACGTCGAAGATGCTGCTAATTTAGATCTAACCAGAGATTGAAATCCTCTTAAGTCTTAGCATTGCTTTTTATTACAGCAAAACAGTTGCCCAGAAACAAGTCCTCATCAGACAACTAAACTATTGCTTTTTCGACTCAAGTGAATCCATGCAGAAAAGTTTCAATAGTAGGTTCTTCTCAATTTTTTTTATGTCTGGGCAAATTGTTTGATATTTGAGTGTGTTATTTGCGTAACAGAATTTATGCAAACTGCACATTCAAGGAAGAAAGAAAAATCAAAGAAAATATAAGATAATTATATAGGTGGAATTTGGAAATGAAATTCACGAGTTAATTGAATAAAGAATCTGCTCTGTACACTCAGCCACCTTGGTGACCACTTAGAACTATTCTATCGTCTAAAGTCAGTCTGCTCTGCTTTTCCTAATCATTTACAAATACCAAAATTCAGCACAATCAATTACAAGAAACCCAAGATGTAATTAAAAAGAATCTCCAAGTTGCTTGAATTTGGCCCATTTTGCTTCATCTCACAGTGATCCAACTTTCTGAATCTGCCCAGTTGGGTCGCTCATCACCCGCCAGAAGTTCAATTCGGTCCAACGAGCAATCTCGAAAAGATAAAAGTGAATCAAACCCACATGATATCGAAGTTGTTACTGATGATTGAACTGAAACCCATTCTGGAAAACCAAAAGGACTTCTTGGTGATGTTGATAATTCTTCATTGCCCTCCAATGAAACAAGCTCCTCACTCTCACGACCATCATCATGATCATCAGCGCAAACAAATGGATGATTCAAAAGCATCTTAGCCGTCCATCTTTTCTTAGGATCCTTAACAAAACACTTCATCAAAAAATCTTTACCCTCGTCAGACAATTCTCCAGGAATGATTGGCAACTCATCACCAACCCCAATTCTGATCAACAAAGCGAACACATTCGACTCTTGCTTGTGATTCCAGGCGGGCTTTCCCGACGCCATCTCGACGACAGCGCAGCCAAGAGCCCATATATCAACCGGTGACTCGTAGTCATTGTCGTTCACTGATTCTGGTGACATATACAAAGGCGTACCTCTACACTCAAACTCGGCGCCTTCTCCTTGTTGTTTTCGATCATCCGATTTCTTCGCCAACCCAAAATCAGCAATCTTAGCCTCATCATTGTCAAAAATCAACAAGTTTTGAAGCTTGATATCGCAGTGAACAAACCCTTTAGCGTGAATATGGCGCAGCCCTTTGAGCACCGACCTTGTGTATCGCCTCACATCCGATTCTCGTAAACCGCCGATATTTTTCTTCACTTGATCAGCCAAACTCCCTCTCGATGCATACTCCAAGAAAAGATTATAGAATCTCTCACCTTTCTCAAAACTGTAATCATCCCCAAAACAGCGCACAATCTGCGGACAGCGACCAACTTGATCAAGTATTTGCTTCTCGTTCTTCAAAGTTGTAGAAGAGCAATCAGCACAAGATTTCACAGCCATTAAGGACGGAAACATTGAAGAACTCGAGCACTTTCTGGGTATTGCAAGATTGACACTCCCAAAACTTCCATGACCAAGAACTTCTCCTCTAACCCACTCCATTAGGGTTTGGACTTTTTTTTCCCTTGTAGTTAATTGTGATCAATATTGAGAGGAATTTACGCTTCTCCTTCTTTGGAAAGGGGAACAAATTACAAAACAGAGGACTGAACAGAACACAAAATGTTGGGGCAACGAGAAGAAGTCTTCTAAAGCCTTTTTATACTCGGCAATTCTGTTTAGTTAAAATATTTAAAATAAAAAGTAAATTTCATTGTATTTTATTCAACATTTGGTTGCTGCTCTATAATTAATGCACGTGATAGGCGATGATATTTGCTTAGGACTCGTTTTCAGACTTTGGACCAGACACAAGGTATTCCAGTTATCAAACGTGCTTCATAACTTTGATAATCCGAATCCTTACAGATTTTTCTTTCTTTTTTTTTTTTATAAAAAAAACTAAAATAAATATTTTGATTAAAAAAACACACGCGGCTGGATCTCGAATTATGATTTTCAGAATATTCGAATTCGAGTATGACTTGAACGCAACTTTTACCCCCATTAATCGTAGCATGATATTTAATTATTAAAATTGACGAATTAAATTTTTACGTGGCTAATTGAATATGGAGTGAAACTCCAAAAATTGACCCATTGTTTGGTCAAATTTCTATTAGCGCCGGGTCACATTTTCTACTTTATATTTGGTCTAAGATTTATTTTTATATATTTATGGGTAACGGATAATTAAATTCTGACGTTTCTCAATTTGTTCCAAGCATATAAATTTGCTATTGTTTAAATATGGGTTTAATTGAATGGCCAAATTGATTTGACTCGATTTCTAAAAATTTCTTGATCTGCTTTGTATTTTATTTCATTTAATTCTAAAAACAAAATCACTTAGTTTGCTGCCTTCAATGTGTTTATATGATTTGAAACATTCATTCCTTTTGTTAGAGTTTTCTGAAGATTAAATAAAAGAAATAAGCATGAAATGGTAACAAATAAAACAAATTCGCCCATAAGATAAGGGCAAATATTTTAATGTTGCAGTTTTGCCCTATATTCTATAATGGTTGTTGCATTTGAGTGCTATGCAACCATAATCCTCGTGCCATATTTTGAGGTTGGTAGGAATTTTATTTTTCCGTTGATACGTTCAATTAAAATTAGTTGAACTAAGTTGACTAGCTTTGATGGCTCGTATTCGTATCCTTATGCATTTTTATTTATTGTCAAGAGATAAGTCTCGTGAAAAATTGAGCACTCGTTCGATACTTCTCAATATTTCCACTTTGTCTCATAACAAGCTATTAAAATCATGGTAACTGATCATGTATAGTAATGTCCACAATCCTTGTTTTTGCAGAACACCTAAATTGACATTAGTTTTCACTTAATGATTCGTAAGTTTGCGGTAAATTTCAGCAACATTTTCACCGTGGGATCACAAATCCCGACCGACAACCAAATCTTTCATATAATAAGGCGAAAAGGGTATATTAAATTATAATATCTTTGGCCGGCTGTCTCCCTCACTTTCTTTTAAATTTCCAACAAGTTTGTGACGCCTTTTTATTTGTCACTTCAAGCGAAAGGTATCTAATTAACTTCCACTTTTGTTTTTATAACATAGCCTCTCAATTTCCACACAAATACGTGACCATGTTTGTGGGTGAAGGAGAACCTTTTTGGCCATATGATTCCCTTGCAGCAAAAGCAAATCAAATGTAGCTGTCTCTTATACACCAAATCCCTGCAGCCGTGTCTCATGTGCACCATAAGCATAACACTAACCCATCACTTCGAAAGCTCTGCCTAAAATCCCCCCAATCGCCAATAGATTTGATTTTGCTTTTGCATTTTATACGAGTGATTAGACGATCCTTTTTTTTTTTTGCATATTTGCAGTTAATTATTTGAACTAATGACATATTATTGGATCAATAACAATTATACACCTGGTTTGGGCAAAGATTGCCGGCGTGATCACTCTACCAGCTCATAAAAACTGGGCATGGAGTAAATATAGATATGTTTATCGTGATATGAGAGGGATCAAACAAAAAATAAAACTAGAAGAAACAGCTAGCTAACACAGATAAGCAGATCCCTCAGGATTCATAATCTGTATTTAGTGGTATGCATGTAATTCCAAATCTTGCAAATTCTCGATTGGCTTAATGAAACAATTGACATAAATAATTGCATGTCATCAAGAATGAGTACTTGAATACATTTTAGGCAGGACCTTGCAATTAGCTTGGAAAAAAAAAGAGTCGATTTTTTTTTTTTTTTTTTGTGTGGATGAATGCAAGCAATTAGTCTTAATCTTAACAAATGAAGATGGTCTTTTTAGGGTGCTTTGGTACTTTCCTTGTGCTTTTTACTAAAAAACATTGAAATCAGATAAAAAGTTTATTGAAGATTATGATGGTCTTAAAAATCAGAATTTGAGAGACAAAAAATGCATCCTAAAATAATTATTTTCTAAACTACAAAATGTCTCAATGATATTTGTTGTATTTCTTATAAAAATATAATTTGAAAAAAAAATGTAGGTATTTTAAAAGCATAAGATTTAATTTCTTATTTTTTATTACAGGAAAATCTTTTTCATTACTTCAAAAAAATTGAAAAATTATCCAACCAAGTTTTAAAACATGAAAAATGAAAAAGCAAGCTTAACTAGCTTATAGGAAATCTCATCACAAGATCTAGGAATGTATTGAATTCTAAACTGATCCTTTACTTCAATTCTTTTCTGAATGTCTTTCACTACCTATCTAAGTTTCTTTAAGCAGCATATATTTCTCCTTACTAATTCTATCACATTCTTCACATTTGATTCATCATCAAGGGGCTTAGGTTGAGCTTTATTGCCACTTAGAGACCAAAGTTAATAGCTTTAGTTTCCACTGCTTCCACATCTCCCCAAAAGCTCTTTGTGTTAATAGCCATTGTCAATATTTTTCCCTCATTCTTCCTTATTACCACACCTAAACTAGCTCTTTTCTCCTTTAAGTTAGTAGCAGAGTCCACATTCATCTTATACCATCCTTTATAGGGGTTTTCCACTTTTACATCTTTGTAAATTTTAGGGGATTGTTATCTATTTGTTTGGAGCCGTTAATGCTGTTGGAGGCAAGGTATGCTTCTATTATTATAATCAGTCTCATTGAGTCCTCATGTTTTTCAAAGACCATATAATTGTTTCTTACTTACTAGCTTGCCCTTGGTATCATCATAATCTGTCCAAACTCCTTGATTACAATTACCGTGACATTTTGCATGAAAATTCATATTTGTTGAAGCGGAAGTTACAAACAAATAAAATCACCTAAACAATATATGCAGAACAAGTTATTAAGAAAATAAAGAGAGAAAAAGGATAGAAGGAGAACATACAAAATTACATGGTTCGGTAACTTGTCTATGTCTACGGCGGATTAAAATCACTCACTCTTATTATTGAATCACAAGACACTCACAAAGCACGCCTTTTAAAAGAAAGATCACAAAAAAAACTCTTTCTTGCACTCTAGCAATTTTCTCTCACAAAGAACCACAAATATTTCTTACTTGATCACTTAGATTTATTGGATTATCACAAAGATTTCTTACTTGATCACTTAGATTTATTGGGTTATCACAAAGATTTCTTACTTGATCACTTAGATCTATTGGGTTATCACAAAGATTTCTTACTTGATCACTTAGATCTATTGAGTTATCACAAAGATTTATGTACAAGCCAATTGACAGCCTTTATATAGGCTTTAGGACGTCCTAGGTTTACCATAAACGTGTGAGAGTCGTATTAGAGAGTCCTAAAGCAAGTGAGAGACAAATAAAGAAGTCTTCAATTTGGAAAATACTTCTTGTGCCCAATGCCGTGACGCTTAGGTGCTGTTCTGGGCGCTGCAGCGCCAAAGCTTGGGCACCGCCGCCTTCATCTTTTGTCTCATTTCATGTCCATATTTGATCCTTGCGTACCCTACGCACTTGGCTTACTCTCCAAATTATATTCCGATAATTTTCAATCAATATTTTTACAAATCCCCTCATTGATTCAAAATCATTCACAAGGCAACTCGATCTCTCATTTTTGTATCTTCGATCACCCTCACAAAGCAGTGACTCCGATTAAGTCCTTGTATAAGATGAACTTAACCGAGGGCAGTGGCTTAGTCAACATATCAGTAGGGTTTTTAGACAACACTATCTTCGTTAGACTAACTTCACCACTTTGGACAATCTCTCGGATGTAATAGAGCCCCACATCAATATGTTTCGACCTCTCGTAGAACACTTAATGCTTGCTTAGGCGTATGGCACTCTGGCTATCACAATATACACCGGTATTCACATCTTCACTAGCCAATACCCTCGCGCATATGACTTTTAACCACATAGCCTCCGTGATAGCTTCACCAACAGTTATGTACTCCGCATCTGTGGTAGATAGTTCAACCACATATTTTAGAACTGATCTCCAATACACACTACACCCAAACACTATGAATACGTAGCCCGTCAATGATCTTCTCTTATCTAGATCACCTACATAATCTGAGTCTACGTACCCTCTTGCCATTTCACTGTTGTTATCATCCCTTTTATACATTATCTCGTGATTTGACGTTCCCTTGAGATATCTCAGAATCTACTTCATTGCAAGCCAGTGATCATTACCCGGATTTGCTATATATCTACTCACCACACTCACAACCTATGCTATGTCTGGTCTTGTGCAAACCATTGCATACATGATGCTCCCCACAACGCTTGCATACAGTACTTTACTCATCTACAGTTTCTCCTCTTTGGATGTCGGTGACTATGCTGCTGAAAGTCTGAAATGCATGGTCAAAGGAGTAGAGACAGCCTTTGCATTAGACATACCAAACTTCTCTAGAAGTTTGAGTATATATCACTGTTGGGATAAGAAGATAACATCTTTTCTTTTTCTCACAATATCCATACCCAAAAATCTCTTCGCTGCTCCCAAATTCTTCATTTCAAACTCCCTACTCAACTACTTCTTGAGCTTCTGTATTTTTTCCATATTCTTACATGCCATCAACCTATCATCGACGTATAAAAGCACATAAATCATCCCACAACTTATGTTCTTGAAGTACACACATTCGTCATACTTGCCTCTACTAAAGTCATAAGCCATCATAAACTCATAAAATCTCCTATACCACTGTCTAGGTGATTACTTTAACCTGTATAATGACTTTGTTAGCAAACAAGCATGATCTTCTTTTTTGGGTTCCTCGAACTCTTGCGGCTGTGCCATGTATATCATTTCTTCAAGCTCTCCATGTAGAAAAGTTATCTTTACATCCATTTGCTCTAGATGTAAATCAAGGTTTGCACATATGGCTAATAAAATTCTAATAGATGTGTGCTTGACGACTGGAGAGAATATCTCATGAAAATCAACTCCCTCTTTCTAAGTAAAATCTTGTGTAACTAATCTAATCTTGAATCTTGTAGGCTCTATCCTCGATATCCCCTCCTTCGCCTTATACACCCACTTGCACCCAAATAGTTTCTTTTGAGGTCTCTTCACCAACTTCCAAGTATTGTTCTTCCTAAGAGAACTAATCTCTTCTTCTATGGCCTGCTCCAATTCTTTCTTGTTTTCACTCTTTATAGCCTCACCATATGTCTTAGGCTCATCGTTCTCTTTAGCTTATCTCTGGCTAGCTGGTACTCTTCAAATTTCATCTCAGAAGTACTAGGCTTTCCTTGGGTGGACTTAGAGGAACTTACCGGTGTTCTTGGTTCTTCTTCAAGGATCTCCTTGTTGAAGTGCTGGTCTGGGGGCATATCAGATCTATTCTCAGATTCTACTTCAACTTCCATTGACTCAGGTGTTGAGTCTTCCTTGGACACAAGTTCTTCTTTCTCATCTTTTTGGGAGGCTTTTAGCATGGTCTTCTCATCGAATATCACGTCACGGCTTATAATACTCCTTGACGTTGTCAAGTCTTTACACCACACCTTATATCTTTTTACTCTTTCGGGATACCCTATGAATACCTCTTTGATAGGTCTAGGTTCTAATTTTCCCTCCTTAATATGTATAAAAGTAGGACAACCAAATATTCTAAGGTGGTCATACTTAAGAGGATTGCCAGACCATTTCTCTTTTAGCGTCTTAAAGTCAATTGCTGATGAAGGACTTCTATTAATCAAATAAGCTGGAGTCACTACAGCTTCTCCCAAAAATGCCTTGGACATCTTCGCATTGGTAAGCATGCACCTAACCCTTTCGAGTATGGTCCTATTCATTTTCCCAGCTATGTCATTCTGTTATGGTGTTGATCTTATCGTTCTATGCCTCGCAATCTCATGCTTGGCACAAAACTCATCAAACTCTTTATTGCAAAATTCGAGGCTGTTGTCAGTTCTCAACCTCTTCACCCTTTTGCCAGTCTGATTCTCAACAAGAGCCTTCCAAGTCTTGAATGCATCAAACACGTGATCCTTACTCTTCAACACATATAATAACTACTTCCTTGAATAGTCATTAATTAAACTGAGAATGTCACGCCCCAGACCCAAAAGATCCGACACACGACATCACTCACATTCATTCACTGCATGTGCACTCATAAATAATATTACACAAAATTTTCAACTTTCATTCAACACGGAAATCCTTAGCAAGTTGCTAGTAAGTTCAATACTAAAATCAACCATAACCTAACATATAAATATAAACTTATCTTGACAATATTTAAACATTCATTTCAATTTCTTTCAGAATTATAGCAATTGAATTATGACTGGGACAATTATTAAACCGGAGATACGCAGAGTTTTCTCAGAGATTAACACTCTACTACGTCACCAGTAGCAACTTTGTTACCGGGAGCCCAGAATATATCCATTGCAAATTCTTACTTAAAATCATCCAATAACCACACTTTATAAAACTTAAACCAAATCCAATCCACACACAATGAAATAATACATAAGTATTTATTCAATAGGGACAAATCAAATATCATATCCCACGTGTCCCCAAATGAAACACTCGGTAACCTAGCAACTTAGGGAACCCAAAAAACAGCAGAAGCCTTGCCAAATCCGCTAAGCACACATGTACCTTATTTACCTGAAATTACCATAAACTATTATGAGTATAAAACTCAGTAAGCATACTTGTCTTTCATATATCAAATACAAATACATATATATACACAATGCATATGTATAATATGTTGTGACCAATCAAAATCATAATCTTATCAAATCACATATCATGTAAGCGCTTACACATTCTTTCAAAATACATAATAGGAATACCATCACTCAACTACTACTTAGTAGGACTTACATATCACATATCACATAATGAGCCAAATGTCACTCGTAGGTGACATACCGTATGAGAGGAATAGTACAAGTGAGGTCTTTAAATTACACATATATAACGCTTATGCCCGAAGGTAAAAGCCAAACCCTCACCCTGATCATCGGTGAGTCCTCTCACATGCACCAATACGCCACCACACAAATGTGATGACTCATACTTCCTTTAGGTACCAATAGGATCCTCCCTACATACGGAACACATAACATATACCAATCCCAAAGGAAAGGCCACACATAAAGGCTCCACAAATCACATAAAATGCCTACTAAGTTCACAGTGAGTTCAATTACCCTCAAATCACAAAATATTTCTCATGGACATATTACACTTCAAAAGCTTTCTTTGTTAAACACATCTTATTTTGAAAGCTCACTTTCAAAAATACATGTATGCCCATGCTCAATGTCAATGCTCACATTCATAAACATATATTCACATTTCATATCAAAATATACTTTGACATAACATAAACATATTCTTAACCCCATTTACAAAATCATACAAAACAATTACTATGTTTATTGTGATTCCAGTAGTAAGTCTAGTATACTTACCTCTTAACACTTTCAGCTACAAGGCTTAAATCTCCTTAACCTATCAATGGAGATCAATTCTTTCATAAGCCTCACAATTCACACAAAATACTTTAAATAGCTTACACAATTATACACAATGCATTTATCACATCAAATTGGTCTAAATACTTGGTTTCTCAAAACTTGTCATTCTGATCACTTACACTTAACAAATTTTCTAATACATCAAATGATGTTCAATTACTCCAAAATCAGAATATACCATTCTTGACTCATATATCCTTCTT
Source organism: Ailanthus altissimus (assembly GCA_946807835.1). Lineage (NCBI taxonomy): Eukaryota > Viridiplantae > Streptophyta > Magnoliopsida > Sapindales > Simaroubaceae > Ailanthus > Ailanthus altissimus. Next base: position 21,844,440 of record OX327695.1, read on the forward strand.
ATATATGAATATTATATCAAAATTCTTACACAATCCATTCCATACACACCATCGAATCCAAACTACTAACCTGATAGGATCAAGATACTTACTAAACAATATTCAATCTCCTAATTTTATAAATTCATATACTAACTCAAAAATTGTAAAACTACCACAGAAATACTCTTGACACATATCCCAATCCATGATAAATAGTTTACTTCAAAATAACTGCCAAAAGTAATTTAAAACTATTTTATTCTATAGCTTTAAAAATCTGTTAATCAAATACTGCAATGAGCTTATACACTTTAGAAAATCATAACACTTCAACCACATTGATCTAAATTCTCAATTCTGAGTATATCACATTAGACATATAAACTTATCATATTCCATAAATTCGTAATTTTTAAAGATCATTCAGTATGAAAAAAATTGTTTGTCACTGTATCATACTGTTTACACAGAAAATTTCCAGAATTTTAGGGTCATTTTGGTAAATTCACAAAAAATTCAATTTCTAGAATTTTGAATCGATTCAAAGTCTCAGATGATCCTAAACATGTCTAATTTCATATACTCAAAATTCAAAACCAGAATCGGATTACAAAAATTTATAAAATTCCTAAATCAAGAGACTACCAAGCAGAAATTTCACAATTCATCATAATTTATCAAGCTATCTTATAGATCATCATCAATTCTCACAATATTATACAAAATACATATCAAATCCTCAATTATACATATTTTCAGAAATCAAAACTTAAAGAAATTAACTTAATTAACAACAATAAATTGATAATTAGTTGTGATATACCTCTAAAGATCCAAAATTCTAATTTCTTCTTCTTTTTCTTCTTCTTCTTCTCTTTCTCTCTCCTCTATTTGTCTCTTCTCTCTCTTAAAATGGGTAGCTCGACCAAAATGAGAGAATTAGGGTTTTTAAAAGTGTATTTTTATACTAAGTGGCTAATTTTTAGTATTTACAAATTTACCCCTAAAACTTTCAAGGTATTACAATTTGGTCCCTAAAATAAATCTAAAGTCTTGCAATTAAACCCAATGCTAATTGTATGACTTTAACCTATACAAACACTACTAATAACAATATATAAATCAAGTATTGCTTACATACAAATAAAATACGTATATTTATACATATAAAAATATTTATTCTTACCGTTGTGGATACTAGTTACTACAGAGAAAATACCTGGCACTGCCACGAGTAGCTGTTTGAGCTAGTCTCCAAAGATCCGAGTGTATGTAGTCAAGAGTCCCCTTAGTTTTGTGCTCGCGGGTATTAAACCTCGCCCTATGTACTTTCCCAAGCACACAATGCTCACAAAACTCTAAGGGCTGGAACTTATCCTCACCAAACGCCTTTTGACTAAATAACTCATTTAGGTTTCTCTCGCCTAAGTGTTAAGATGCCATAACTTGGTTTGCATACTCTCATCATCTATAGAGAATAATGTAGAACCACTTACAACTTCACCCTTAAGCACATAAACACATTTATGCTTCTTTCCTCTTATCACCACCATAGAAACCTTCAACACTCTCAAAATCTCTCCGTCGATCCTGATGGAACACCCATTCTGGTCTAAAGTCCGTAGTGAGATCAAGTTCCTCTTGAGGTCGGGAACATACCTAACATCTGTCAACTCTTTCACTTGCTCATTATGCAGTCTAAGTTTAACACTACCAATTCTCATTATCTGACATGCAATGTTATTACCCATTAACATCTTACCACCACTAATAGGCTGAAAATTTACAAACCAACACTTGTACGGGCACATGTGAAAAGTACAACCAGAATCAAGAACCCATTGTTTAGAATTCTTACCATCAGTAGTGACAAGTGTCTCTGCGCTGTCATAGCTATCATTATAGGCAAACGCAGCATCCGCTTTCTTCTTATCTTGTGCTCTCTTCTTAGGACAGTCCTTTATAAAGTGCCCATTTTTCTTGCAGTAAAAGTACTTCTTAGGAGTCCTAGACTTCAACCTTGAGCCAATTTTCCTTCTATCTCTAAATGAGGGTCTTCTTTTTACAGATAAACATTCTGTATTACCCTCAATCTGCTTCCTTAATAACTTTGAGTTTAATGATGATTTCACATCGCTCATCATTAAACTTTCTCTGCCATAGAATAGCGTATCAACAAACCTCTCATAACTCTTGGAGAGTGAACTTAGCAGGATAATTACTTTATCTTCATTTTCTATTTTGATATTGATAGACTCAAGATCAAGGATGATCTTATTGAAGGCGTCTATATGAGCTTTCATCGGCATCCCCTCTGACATGGACAGCTGATACAACTTCTTCTTTATATGCAATCTGTTAGCCAATAATTTTTGCATATAAAGCGAGTCAAGCTTCTTCCAAAGACCTATTGTTGTTGTCTCACCTGCTACTTCCCTTAGCACTTCATCGCTCAATGATAGAATGATTGTGTTATGAGCTCTTTCTTGAATGTCTCTTCTTTCTGCTTCAACTTTAGATGACTCTAGCATCTTCTCTTCATCATTAGATGGAGCTGCAATCTCTTCTAATACAGAGCCTAGCCTTTGGCTCACCAATAACGCCTTAACCTTCATCTTTCACAGATTAAAGTCATTCGTACCATTGAATTTATCTACCTCATACTTGGGTGTGGTCATGTCAGCTTAGAAAACCTAACTTTGATACTAGTTTGTTGAAGTAAAAGCACACAAACAAGCAAAAATACCTAAATATATTGGGTTATATTACGTGGTTCGACAACTTGCCTACGTCCACGGCGGATCAAAAGATTTCTTACTTGATCACTTAGATATATTGGGTTATATTACTCGTTTGTGTGCTTCCGTTTCAACAAATTGGTATCAGAGCTTAGTTTTGAGCAGACATGGCCACACCCAAGTATGAGGTAAAGAAATTCAATGGTACGAATGACTTCAATTTGTAGAAGATGAAGGCTAAAGTATTGTTGGTGAGTCAATGGTTAGGCTCGGCATTAGAGGAGATTGCATCTTCATCTAGTGAAGAAGAGAAGACACCTGAGTCATTTAAAGTTGATGCAGAAAGAATGGACATCTAAGAAAGAGCTCACAACATAATCGTTCTATCATTAAGTGATAAAGTACTAAAGAAAATAACAGGTGAGACGATGGTGATTGGTCTTTGGAAGAAGCTTAACTCTCTTTATATGTAAAAATCGTTAGCCAATAGATTGCATATAAAGAAGAAGTTGTATCAGTTGTCCATATTAGAGGGGACACCGATGAAAGATCGTATAGCACCTTCAATAAGATCATTCATGATCTTGAGTTTATCAACATCAAGATAGAAGATGAAGATAGGGCGATTACCTTGCTGAATTCACTTCCTAAGAGCTACGAGAGCTTTATTGATACGTTATTCTACAATTAAGAGAGTTTAACGATAAGCGATATGAAATCATCATTGAACTCAAAGTTATTAGAAAAGCAGATCGAGGGCAATACAGAAGTATATCTGTAAGAAAAAAAGGCCCTCATATAGATGGAAGGAAAAAAAGGCTCAAGATCGAAGTCCAAGACTCCTAAGAAGTGTCATTGCTACAAGAAGATGGGCACTTCATAAAGGACTTTCTAAAAAAAAGCACAAGACAAGAAGAAAACGGATGCTGCGCTTACCTATGATGATAGCTACAATAGCACAGAAACACTCATCGCTACTTATGGTAAGAATAGTGAACAATAGTTTCTTGATTTTCGTTGTACATTACACATGTGCCCGCACAAATCTTAGTTTATAAATTTTCAACCCATTATTGGTGGTAAGGTGTTAATGGATAATGACGTTGCGTGTCAAATGATGGGAAGTGATAGTATTAAACTTAGGCTGTATGATGGGCGAGTGAGAGAGTTGACAAATGCTATGTATGTTCCTGATCTCAAAAGGAACTTGATCTTACTAGGGACTTTAGACCAGAATGAGTATTCCATCAAAATTAACGAAGGAGTTTCGAGAGTATTGAATGGTTCCATAGTGGCAATAAGATGAGAGAAACACAAAGGCATTTATATGCTTGAGGGTGAAGTTGTGAGTAATTCTGCATTATTCTCTATAGATGATGAGAATGTACAAACTAAGTTGTGGCATCTTAGACTAGCACATCTAGGTAAAAGAAACCTGAATACGTTATTTAGTCAAAATGATAGGATCCAACCATTGGAGTTTTATGATCATTGTGTGCTTAAGAAAGCACATAGGGTGAGGTTTAGTACTGGCGATCACATGACTGAAGGGACTTTTGACTACATACACTTGGATCTTTTGGGACCAGCTCAGACAACTACTCATTGTGGTGCTAGGTATTTTCTCAATTTGATTAATGACTATTTAAAGAAGCTATGGGTCTATATATTAAAGAGTAAGGATTAAGTGTTTGATGCGTTCAAGACTTGAAAGGCTCTTGTTGAGAATCAGACTGGAAAAATAGTGAAGAGGCTGAGAATTGACAATGGCCTCGAGTTTTAAAATAGAGAGTTTGATGGATTTTGTGCCAAGCATGGGATTGCAAGGCATACAACGATAAGATCAACACCACAATAGAATGGCATAACTAAGTGGATGAATAGGACCCTACTTGAAAGGGTTAGATGCATGCTTACCAATGCAAAAATGTCCAAGGCATTTTTTGGAGAGGTTGTAGTGACTACAGCTTATTTGATTAATAGAAGTCCCTCATCAGCAATTGACTTTAAGACGCCAAAAGAGAAATGGTCTGGCAATCCTCTCAAGTATGACCACCTCAGAATCTTTGGTTGTCCTACCTTTGTACATATTAAGGAGAGGAAGTTAGAACCTAGACCTATCAAAGAGGTATTCATAGGGTATTTCGAAAGAGTAAAAGGATATAAGGTGTGGTGTAAAGACTTGACAACGTTAAGGAGTATTATAAGCCGTGACGTGATATTCAATGAGAAGACCATGCTAAAAGCCTCCCAAAAAGATGAGAAAGAAGAACTTGTGTCCAAGGAAGACTCAGCACATGAATCAATAAAAATTGAAGTAAAATTTTAGAATAAATCTGATATACCCCCAGATCTGCACTTCAACAAGGAGATTCTTGAAGAAGAACCACGAACACTGACGAGTTCCTCCAAGTTCACCCAAAGAAAAACTAGGACTCTTGAGATGGAACTTAAAGAGTACCAGCTAGCCAGAGACAAGCTAAGGAGAACGATTAACCCGTCAGTCAGGTATGCATAATCAGATCTAGTTGCTCATGCTTTTAATTCTGCTTGCACTCTTGAGTATGATGAGCTTAGGACATATGGTGAGGCAATGAAGAGTGAAAACAAGAAAAATAGCAGCAGGCCATGGAAGAAGAGATTAGTTCTCTTAGGAAGAACAATACCTAAAAGTTAGGGAAAATACCTCAAAAGAAACTAGTTGGGTGCAAGTGGGTGTATAAGGTGAAGGAGGGGATACCATGGATAGAGCATACAAAATTCAAGGCTAGGTTAGTTGCACAAGATTTTATTCAGAGAGATGGAGTTGACTTTCATGAGATATTCTCTTCAGTCGTCAAGCACACATCTATTAGGATTTTGTTAGCCATTTTTGCAAATCCCGATTTACATCTAGAGAAGATGGATGTAAAGACATCTTTTCTGTATAGAGAGCTTGAAGAGACGATATACATGGCACACCCGCAAGGGTTTGAGGAACCTGAAAAAGAAAATCACGCTTGTTTGTTAAAGAAGTCATTATACGGATTAAAGTAATCACCTAGACAGTGGTATATGAGATTTTATGAGTTTATGATGGCTTGTGGTTTTAGTAGAAGCAAGTATAATGAATGCGTGTACTTCAAAAACATAAGTTGTGGGATGATTTATTTACTTTTATACGTCGATGATAGGTTGATTGTATGTAAGAATATGGATAAATACAGAAACTCAAGAATGAGTTGAGTAGCCAGTTTGAGATGAAGGATTTGAGAGCAATGATACGCGTAAATTATATATATTATTTTCACTCCTTTAACTTAATTAATTGCTCATTTAAATAAGAATATTAGGCTTTTTATATGTTTAATTGTTATTTTGTAGGTTTGGAGTCAATGAATCAATTAGGGGTGAAAATCTAAGAAAAACAAGAAAAAACATATGCTACAGTCCCTATAGTGTCCATGAACAGTACGCGCGAACAGTATTCTGTGCTACAGTGCTGTCACCCCAACGATGAATAGTGATCGCGCCAGCTGTGAACAGTGCAATTTTTTTCCTAATCCTCAAAGAAATATAACTCCAAGACTTCAATCAATCCCTATATAAAGGTCACTCATTTTAGACCTTAAAGACACACAACTTAGGACTCTTAGAGCCACAACACATTGAAGAAGAGCAATTTTTAGAGAGAGAAGTAAGGGCAATTTAAGGAAGCAAGAGATTATTGACGAATCTTTAGTGTATCAACCAACTGCGAATTGACGTCTATATTGGTTTACTTTTGGTTGTATCATATTTATTTTATTTTTCAGCTATAATTCTCTTGTTATTATGAGCTAAATTTATTTTCTAGGGTTATTACTTGAACTCAATATGTGAGCTTAATTGTTGGATCTTTTTAATATTTATTTGAAATCAATTCTTCATTATTCAAATTATTTGTTCTTAATGCTTCATTATATCTGATCAATATTGTGATTGCTTTAGTAATACTTTGATAAACTCGGAAGAGGCATCATTGTATTTAGACCTAGATAATTTGATGCATGATTGTAGAGTAACATTCAATGTTGCATATGCAAGTTTCGAATTAGGATAGGAATATACCTAATTGGCATGTATGGTCAATAAGACGTATTCTTAATGAATCTTTATTTGTTACAAGTACCATAGAAATATAGGTATTTGGTAAATTAAGATATACTTGCATGACCTTGGAAAAGGCTTGTGAATACATTAGTGTCTTGACCAATGATAAGAATTGAGGGATATAAATATTAAAAGGATTAATCTTTAGAAACCATATTGAAGGATAGTAATTAATCATAGGTTTTCTTTATATTGCTATTTTCTTATTTTATTTAAGTTGTATCATTTATTTTCTGCACTTTTATTTTATTCAAATTTATTGCAAAATTAAGATTTAGTTTTTCTAAATAATTATAAGAAAGATATAATTTTAGTACTTGGTAGAAAATAAAAATTATCCCTGTGAGTTCGACATCCGACTATAAGTCATTTTATTACTTGTTACGATAGCGTATACTTGCACTTAATTATAAGATATAGAAATATCGCATCAAGCAACAAAGAAAATATTGGGTATAAATATTGTAAGAGAAAGAAGAAATGTTATCTTCTTGTCTCAACAGTAATATGTACTCAAAATTCTAGAGAAGTTTGGTATGTCCAACATAAAGACTATCTCTACTCTTTTGACTATGCATTTCAAACTTTCAACAGTACAGTCACTGACATTTGAAGAAGAGAAACTGCAGATGAGTAAAGTACCATATGCAAGGGTTGTGGGGAACATTATGTATGCAATGGTTTGCGTAATACCATACATAGCACAGGCTGTAAGTGTGGTGAGTAGATACATGACAAATTTGAATAAGGATCACTAGCTTGTAGTAAAGTAAATTTGAGATATCTCAAGGGGATGTCGAATCACGGGTTGATGTATAAAAAAGATGAGGACAACAATGTAATGATAAGAGGATACGTAGACTCAAATTATACATGTGATCTAGACAAGAGAAGATCATTGACGGATTACGTATTCACAATGTTTGGGTGTAATATGTATTGGAGATCAGTTCTATAACATGTGATTGCACTATCTACCATAGAGGCAGAGTACATAGCTGTAGGGGTGGGTATTATTCCCGAACTCGACCCGACCCGTCCTGAAATTTTGGGTCAAGACAAGAATGGGTTTGGGACTCATTCAGGATAGAATTTTTTGTCCAGAACGGGTCTGGTTCGAAAAATTCCCAAACTTGAACTCCTTTTTTTAATTTTGATTTTTTTTTAAATTTCAATTAAATTTTGTTTCATTTTTTATTCTTTTAATTTTGTTTCATTTTTTTAAGAACTTAAATTCAAAAATTCTCGACCCGTCCCGTCCCTGAATCAAAACACGTCGTTTCAAAATAAATTTTTTCTAAAAAACATTGGAATTTTTCGACTCGAAAAGTGTTCCAAATGAGACACATTTCAGCATCCCGATCTAGTTTGAATAGGTGTCAAAAATTTTCGAACCCGAAAATGCCTACCCCTCCATAACTGTTGGTGAAGCTATTAAGGAGGTCGTGTGGTTGAAAAGTATATGCGAGGTAATGGCTACTGAAAATGTGAACACCGATGTATATTATGATTGCCAGAGTATCATACACCTAAGCAAGCATCAAGTGTTCCACGAGAGGTCTAAACACATTGATATGCAGCTCCATTACATTCAAGAGATTATCCAAAGTGGTGAAGTTAGTCTAATGAAGATAGCATTGTCTAAAAATTCTGCTGACATGTTGACTAAGCCACTACCCTCGGTTAAGTTTATCCTATGTAAGGACTTAACTGGAGTCACTACTTTGTGAGGGTGACCGGAGATGCAGAGATGAGAGATCGAGTTACTTTGTGGATGATTTTGAATCAAAGAGGGAATTTGTGAGAAAATTGATTAAAAATCATCAGGATATAATTTGGAGAGCAAGCCAAGTGCGTTGGGTACATGAAGATCAAAGATAGACGTAAAAAGGAGGCAAAAATGCAAAATCTTAATAATATCTTAGTGAAAAGACACAAATCTTTGTGATTAGAATGAGATCTTTGTGATCAAACATACTTTGTAATTATTATTGAGAGAAAACCCGTTAGGTGCAAGAGAGAGTGATTATTTTATAAATTTTTCTTGTAAAAAATATATTTTGTGAGTCTTTCTTGTAAAAAATATACTTTGTGAGTACTTTGAGATTTAATAATAAGAGTGATCTTAATCCGTCATAAACATAAGTAAGTTGTTAAACTACGTAAATTCTGTATATTCTTCTTCAACTCATTTATCTTTAATTTTTAAATTATTTATTTTTGTATTATATTACTTAAGTTATATTATTTATTCATATACTTTTACTTTATCACGTACAAAATTGATAATGTAACCTCTTCGTTCGAAGGTTTATAAAGGTAGGTATAGAGGGATCGAATGAAGTCAATAAGATGTTCATTGTCCTTCACTTGTCCTATTTTACTTCCCAACTGCCTTATCGTGTTTCATGCACATAATTTGGATCTAGAAAGATGTGTGCTGAAATGGGATTTTATTAACTTCTCCCATTCCAACAACCTCTATAAGGATAATGAAGATTTTATCAAAATGTCACAGTTCTCTTACAAGAAAATTTCTTTTATTTTCCTTGACTTCAAAATGACATAAGAATCTATTGTTGCCAAGACTCTCGATTTGTAATTTCTCAATCGGTTTTTAAACCTATTACATTGTGGTTCTTAAAACTTGCCTCTTAATTACTTGATTCGATAGCACTTTCACTAATAGGCAGTTAGCACTCAACTTTTTCTCTTTTTTTTTTTTTTTACACTCTCCTACTATTTTAACAACTTCTACCTCCTCTTCTGATATAGTTAACGAACTGTAGATTTTGATAAGGTTTTCCGTATTCATGCCTTATTTGCTTGTTATTTATGGACTTGATCAAACTATTACCACACCAACCTGGAATAAAGGCTAGTAATGATACGAAGAAGTCTCCACTCAGTTTGAGCGTTTTGTACTAGTCGATAACGCTCCAATTTTCTTTTACTATGTTTTTCGTGTAGCGGTGACTTCAATTTCTCATTCTTAAATTTCTTTTATTTGTGTATACGCAAGAGCCGTTTTTCTTTTTCTTTTTTCATTTTGTTAAAGTGAAAAAGAGAATCCCAGGCCTACATGCTTTGAACTTGCCAGGCTAAATTCAGAGCCTTCTAAAATTGGCGAATGAGATAAGAATAAAAGATGTTTAATCGTCTAGAACTAAAGGTAAGAATAGATAAAGCAAAAAGATGGTGGCGTAATCAATGAATTGGGAAATTAGTATCCCCTCACTGTCATCAGAAGTAAATCATGCTCAATCCAATGCTGTAGCTGCTACATGATATACATACTTTTGCTATTTTCTATATTCAGGACAGCCCCAACTTGCAAAACTGTGCTCATAATCTCAATCACTGGCATTCAGATTCAGCACAAAGGGCAGAAAATAAATTTCAAATGAAAAAAAAAAAAAAAAAATTGGCGCAGCCTGCACCTGCAACCGCCCAAGCCATCACATTCACATGTTGGCACGTTCTCAATTACATATTATAACATTATTTAGACTCTTGTTGGCACCGCATTTTCAGCCTTGGGACCCAACACTCTTCACCTCTTTCCCTCCTATCGCTACCTTAATACTATCTTTTTCGTTTTTATTTTTTAATCTAATAATTCGGTGCTCGTACAAATCACCGTCTGTAAAAATTAATAATACTAATCTGATGATTGTAATTCTTTTATGTTGTAATCGAACCTACCATTTGATTGGGTAATGATATAACTTTAATCACAAATTCTAAAAATGGTAAAAAAAAAAAGGTGTTAATTTGAGAGGAAATTGCTTCTGTTGGTTAGTTGTAAAGTTAATATTTTAAGTCAAAGTTTCCTAGTTGTGATAATGCTTGCCAGTTGCCGCCGCTTGAGAGGAAATTGCTTCTGTTGTAAGTTTCATTTCCTTTTTTGCGGTTATGTTTATGGGTGAAGACGTTTTCAGTAGTTAAATTCCAAGTACCAAAATAGCTCGACCCAAGTCACGTGCTAGGTAGCTCTAACTATCTTTAGTTTCTTTACTAACTTTATTAGTTAGATGAAAGGTAGACCAAATTGTGTACCTGAAAGTCTAGATACCTACCCTCCAAGTTGCAATCCTAGCACCTCTTCCATCAAGTGAACACTGCAATGTTTAATAATCAAGTTGTTAACGTCCCAAAAATGGGTTCAAATTCTGTATTAGTCCCTTAATATTGTAGAGAAATATTGGTAGTTTTTATGAATTCTTTATAAACTAAGATTTTTTTGATAATGTTATTTGTGAAGAATTATAATTAAAAGTCATATAAAAGATAATTACAAACCAATTCATAAAGAAAGAGATGATATAAAATCAAGAATTAAACAACAAAAAAAAGAAGTTGGAAGGATGAAACTAAAAATTGATTTTAGATTTAAACAATGCAATATTACATTTTGAGCGTCGTGATGCCTAAATTAGAGCCTTCAGTATCATAATGCTACAAAAAAAATATTGCGATATTGAAAAATGAGTGCTGCAGCGTTGATATAACAAACTTATTTTGAATTTTTTTATTTTAGTTGTTTTAAACTTTATTTTTATGTACAATTTAGACTATGATTTGTATAGAATAAAAGAGATTATAAATAAATCACTATTTTGATTTAAAAACACTAAAAAAAAAATTCGTTAAAATTTTAAGAGAAAGATTTTTGTGTGAGATTTTTGTACTTTGTACTTTATGATTTAATTAAAAAAAATTAAAATCTTAATTTATTATAGACGTAAATAATTAAATAATTACATAAATTTTATCTTGCGTATTTAATTTATGTCTTTTTTTCTTTTCTAATTTTTTACAATTCTACAATTCTCAATTATGTGCAATATTTAATTTCTTTTCTTTTTTTGGAATTTTTTATAATTTTACAATTTTCAATTATTTGTAGCTAAAGAATTCTAACATCTTAATATTTTCTTTTGAGTTAAATTTTTTTTAAAACCCTATAATAGATGTCGGTATTAAAAAAATAGTTATTTATCACCGAAAAAATTCACCTAAAATAAATAAAATATATTTGCCATAATGTTTACATATAAGACAAGATGCTGTTGGCTCTCCACAAATATAATATATATATATATATATTTGCAGTTTCTTTGTTTGAGTGTTAGATGAATTGGTTGATTTGGGGTGGGCGGACGCGGATCTACAACGAATGGCATGGCGTTCCTTCAATCCGAACATTGGTCGCGTGGATTTGATTGATATCATGCGTCAAATTCACTTGACATTGACAGATTTAGCTATTTCCCTATGCCATCTTTGCCACTATTAGTATATTAATGACTATGATTTTAATTATTTTATTGCATTTTGAATTATTATTTAATTACATGACTCTGAAGAAATTTTTAATCATATTTATATAATATAAATAGTATTATGTTTTTTAAATTAATATTTTAAATAATATGATAGTTAATTATTAAACAATAAAATAAAATAATAATAATTTAAAAATTACATAATTTTATAGTTCAATAATTATTTAATACATTATTTAAAATATGAATTTAAAAAATAACATTATCCTATTTATATTATTACTAGTACAAATTAATTGGTTCTTTTAAATCTAACTAGTCTTTATTTAATTCTGATTAACTTAGAAGAAATTTGATTTTATAGAAAATATTTCAAACTTTTTTTATTTAAAGAATTGATATCTCTTAAACATTCTTTCGTTTTAAGACTACATTTTTAAAGGCACTTACATTATTAGCTCCATGTTAAAGAGTATGTAACGTAAATTTTCTCAAGATGACCTAATTCAAAATATGAAATATTTAGTACAAAATTATTCTTAAGATGACCTAATTCAATAATTAAATGAAGTTCATAAAACAAATTAAAAAGCATACTATATATATATATTCTACTATTGATATTTTTAGTTAGAAATATATTAGGATTAGTACGAAGTTGAATTTTGCTGACACCACTTGAAAATCTTGTTCCATAAAAAACTTAGGCTACTGATCAAATTTAGAGATCAAGTCTGGTCATTTAAAAATGAATCAGATCCTGCTCCTGTGTTACTAATTATGATCAATGGAACTTTATTATAATTGAACTATCTTTAGTATGACTATGAGCCAATAATCTATTTGAAACCCAATTAATTAGGAAACCAAGTGCATTTTCCTGAGTATAACATCCATTCATCTAGTTGAATTACAAACCAATGAAATCAAAGGAGGCAAAGAATATTAGATGTGATAAGATGGGCACTTCACTTCACTTCACTCCACCAATTAAGAACATTTTCTTACGTCTTCGCTTACTTTAATAGTTTTGATAAGATGCTAAAAATAGCAAATCATGCATGAGTTGAAACCCAAAACCCAAAATATCTGGTTATTTGCAGCCAAATTGAAATTGAAAGGCAGAAAAGTTGGGATTTTGTCGGTTCATGCATTATCCATCGATCTAAAAATAGAAACCTTTGGGGAAGCCGAGGGTGCACCGTGTATATGGTCGCTCTGTTCACGAAAAATCGAAGCTTGACGGTTCACATCAAAGCACTAGCTCGCGGCCACCAAATTCCAAACCAAACGCAACCACGCCTTTAAAGAAAGAATTGCACCAAATGCGGTCATTGATTCAACGACAGTCCATTGACCATCCAATTAAAACTGTACGCATCCTTTTTCTTTTTGTTGTTGGGGTTCCCCACAAAATATGGCTTTAGCTCTTCAGCAGTTCAGCAGTTCAGCTGATGTGATATTCAAAGGTTAACATTGGTGATCCACTTAGCCAGCCGTATTTGATTTTGACCCCTTAGGAATCGGCCTTCGTTGATTTTACTACTACAAACCAAAATGGCAAATTGCCAATGCAATTTGTTTGCTTTTGGGTTTCGGCTGCGTTTTTTTATTGGTGAGAGTTCCGGTTCAGATTTGATCAGATTGCTTTCATGGGCCCCAAAATCGATCTTGATGCAATATTATAAGAATCTAGTTTTCTTTTAAATAGATTTGAATCCACCAATCATGCAATATTTTGAGATTCTTTATGCCAAGAACCAACTTTGACTAAATTATTGCAGCCGTTTGTGGATTATAGATGATATAACTCCAGATTTTTTTTAAATAAAAAAGACCATTCAAACGAGCGAAGGAACGGGGCAAGTTTACTTTTGGGCACGTTTAAAGGGTAAAAGATGTTCAAATTGGTCGTCACTTGTGAAGTTTCAAGTAATGTTCCTAGTGACCAGAGAAACAAAAGGTTTTTGTTTCAATGAACCTAAGTTGGCTGCGGATGATTTGGTCAATTGAATTTTATTTACTGTTATTTTCCGAAGGAAGGGGAAGAGAGGCGGCAAAGGCGTGCTGATCTAAAGGATTATATTGAATTATTTTTATGTGGCGGATAATGTTCGGTTTAGTAAATCAACTCTCTCACGTATTGCTCACATCAAACTCCATTAATCAGGCTTAGTTGATACTATTACCATAAATAATAATAATAATAATAACGTTGTATGATATGTGTGCAAATTGATGCATCTATTTTTCTGTATTAGCACTTTGTTACTTGCACAAGTCGTCAGACTGAGACATTGGCATCCACCCACCACAGCTACTTATGATTGGAACAGTATTAATGAAAGACCTTCGGGAATGAGTAATGAACAGAGATATCAGTAATTGACATTTATTTTGGGCCACATCATATTTGCTAATTTTGGGTGTTAAAAGGATCGAGTTGCATCAATCCAACCGGTTTGACTTAACTGAAGTGCAAGACCTTAACCGATTCAATCTGCCTAATCGGCCTCACCTGCAGCCCACTCCCACGGCCCATGTTTGTTTTGGGTTATTTCCGTTTCCCTTTTCCTCTTTCTTTTTAAAAAAAAAATAAAAGAATTAAAGTTATAACTAAAAGGAAGGAGAAGATATATTTTTAGCTGCCTCAAATTAAACTTAATAAAAATAATTTCTTAAAGTAATTGTAATACAATACAACAAAATGTCACTATTTCTTAAAGTAAAGGATATTGGCTTTCCCTTGATCTTTGCAATGGCAGATTTGCATTTTGAAAGTGTTACTTTTATCATCTAACAAAATTCTCTTCTCCATTTCCATGGTAAATTGCATAATTCTTGCATCGACACCCACACTTTAAACCCCAGTGATCGTTTTTAGAGATTGCATTATGTGACTTTAAAATGTATGAAAAATATTATTTTGGTCCTTAATTTTATAAATATATATTAACTTAGTTTTTAAATTTTTAATATGTATTATATTAGTTCCTATCATCATAAATATTTTATTAAATAGTTATTTTTTACTTTAATACCTTTAATGTAACAAATGATGGATGTTTATGGACCTATGTGAAGAATAAGAAGTGTTTAATAATATGATATTTCTTAAATACCACTAATAATTGTTGCAATAAACACAAAAAATCTATTATTAATCTCTAAGCAAAAATAAAGTAAAATATCTTTATTTTTTACTCTCTTATTATTTGGACCAATATTAGGACAAAAACAACTTTCCCTAATCCCCTCCCAAAAAAGTATTATATTTTTTTAGACTCTCTTTTATCATATTATAAATTTTATATTAAACAATAAACAATATTTCTCAAATATTATTGCCGTTATTATTGTTGTTGATCTAAAATCCAAGCTCAGTTCAGGTGTAACAAAACCTATTTTTCAAAATCTCTTTTTTCTGTTTTCCTTCTTAAAATCACAATATTTCTATTTTCCTATTCTCTTTTTTTTTTTAAATATTTTTTTTTGATTGTATAATAAAGCTTAAGGAGACAGGGCGATGTGATGAAATGGGGAGAAAAATAAATGCAGAGATCTTTGTATATATATATATATATAGAATAAACTCATGGGTTTATATGATGAGATGAAATGTGTTTGATTTGCTTTTGTTTTGTTTGAATAGAAAGAAAAAAAAAAGAGAGAAATTAAAAAAGAAAATGTAGGTTTCCAAAGGAGAGAGAGAATGGGGTGGGGGAAGAGAAAATTTGGGGATGAAAAAAAATCTCTTCAAATTCTTCTATGCAAGAGACCCGAATCTGCTCCTTTTGAGCAAAGCACCACAATTTAAAATTTGATTTCCTCCATAAATTCAATTTGTTTTGAACTTGCATTTTACTAAGAGTGGAATTTAAATAACAATTGAGTTTTGGATTTTCTTTGTATAATATTTTTTTTAATTAATTATTTTATTATCATATTTTTAGACTAACATTATCCTTATTTTAAATTAAGACATACATATTTAAAAATATCTTTTTATCTTTAAAAAGTAATTGTTACGTGAACACTTTATAATAATATATATTAAAAAAAGTAAAAACTAAACTAAACTAAAATAGCATTTTCCTTAAAAAGTAATAGCCGGATTTATGACCTAGCCACAGCCTCAAAATTCTTCAATAAGACGATGCGGCGTTATATGAATTTATTATTATTATTATTATTATTATTGCCATGCTGGACTATTTAAAAATAAATTTATAATTATTAAATTTCATTAGATAGTATTGAAATGGCGTGATCGTAATTCGTATGGCAACCAATATGTTATATTTTAAAGAAGAAAGTTTTAAGAAGAGATCAACGTACAACATTATTTATATCTGCTATATCTAATAAGATTTTTATGTATTTAACAGTGTTTTTGTTTAAAAAAAAGGTACCTTTTTTTTTTAAATTTATAAATATAGATATGAAAAGCATTTCTCATATTAAAAAACAATAAGCATTTTCAAAGGCAATCACTCTTTGTTGCATTTATATTTATTTTGAAATTAACTACTTATACTACTAAGAGAAAATTTAAAACACACAGTGGTCAGATAGTTGTATTAGGAACCTTTCTACCTAAAATTTTCACGTTTCAAAGACGTCTGCAGAGTTCTCATTTGGCATTATAATGTAAGTAATTCAGAAGTGGGAAAAATCTAATATCTGTTTAGCATGGAAACTCCCTCTTTCCAGTTCCTCCAGCGCCATCCATTAAATCACTAATAGAATATATTCCTTAAAGAATTTTTGAGACACCAAGAGCATTTCTGGAAAGCCACTTTTCCAGAACTAGAGAAAAATTATTGCAATTCCGATTCGGATTGTCTGCGATGGGTATAAAAAAAAAAGGGTCAAAAGAAAATGCACCTCAGCAAGCCTCCCAAGTCTCAACCTTTTTATGTATATGAAGAAGTATCGGTGATGTTCACACTACAAGACCAACGTAGAATCGATTTACACTTTTAACCTTCAAGATCACGTGCAAACATAAAATGAAAGAAGGGGATTGAAAGCTTAGACGGAACAAGTGTCATTAGTTCAACAATCAGTGAAGATCACAGAAGCACATCGCCTTTATAGAATGGTAACATAAGTGTTGCGGATATCATGTTATGCACTTTAATTTGACACCCTTATAACATCAATTAAACCACAATTTTGATACCTATTTTTTTTATGCGCAACAAAAAAACATAACTTGATATGATAAGAAAGAACACATAAGATTAACACACTAATAAAAATAAAGAAAACAAACCAATCAACAAGACATAATATATACGTGATTCGGCCCAAAATTGCCTACGTCTACGGAGGATCCATGATCCAGCTTCTTACTATTAAAATAGATCACTAAATATCTTCTTACATCATCAATGATCCTACAAGACCTCTTAATATCTCCCATAGAGACCTCTGGGCATCTACTCTTAATCACCATGACTCCCTATGACCTCTTAGTATCTCATCATAAAAGATTTTTACAAAAAACACAAGAATAGCCTGAGCATCTAAGCCAAATGGATCTATAGTATTTCTCTTTTATTCACTCAAAGAACCTAAAGAAAAAACACTCCCCGAAGGTTACACCCTAGTGCACCACACACTTAGTGCTTACCTAACTCCTCTATTCTCTCTTATGGTTACATCTTGAAACCTTAGATACTTAATCTTAAACAAAGGGTTTACAAGTGTTTATATAAGGTGTATTTCGTGCCTACTAACCCTATTCCTTATTGGAGTAAGAGTACAGTTGTTTTGGAAGTCCAAAACTTTTCAAAACTAGAAATCGGGATTAAAAACAAACTTCTAACGCGTCTGGCGCCGTGGCACTCGTCCTTGGGCGCTGTGGCGTTGGCCCTTCTTGCGCCTATTGCCGCGGCGCTGGTCTTCTGTGTTGAGCACCGCAGCGCTCAACCCTGGGCGCCGCAGCGTTGGCTGCTTCTCTCGCGATTTCTTCGTTTCCTTCATGTCTTCAAGTCCCGTTTTACTTTTTTCTTCGTGTCCCACACGTCCTAGACTTCTCCATACGTGTCCCATACGTTCTAGACTTCTTGTGACTCTCCACTTTGGTATTCATCTCAATTCTTGTCCAATCAAGATTGTTGAATCACCAATTTTCTAACAAATCCCCTCATTGATTCAAAATCTCTCCCCATGAAGCTAATCACCGTCACCCCTCCTTGACTAATGCTTACTAGCATGGTCTATAAGTCAAGTGTGAGGATACGCACCGTTTAGTCTGACAAGCCGGGACATACCGGTCCCAGTGGGCCATCACTGGTCCAGACCTCACAGTGGCCTCCATTCACTCAAAGCATACCCCCAAGGAATCGAACCCGGGTGGGTTATACCACCTCAAGTTGCCTAACGAATCCGTCCTTGTACCACTTGAGCTGGCCAGCTCAAGTGGTACAAGGACGGATTCGTTAGGCAACTTGAGGTGGTATAACCCACCCGGGTTCGATTCCTTAGGGGTGATCATTTGTGTGAATGGAGGCCACTTGGGAGGTCTGGACTAGTGATGGCCCACTGGGACCGGTATGTCCCGGCTTGTCAGATTAACTGGGTGCGTATCCTCACATTAAAAGGCGCCTTTTTTTTGTGAGGATACGCATCCAGTTAGTCTGACAAGCCGGGACATACCGGTCCCAGTGGGCCATCACTGGTCCAGACCTCCCAAGTGGCCTCCATTCACTCAAAGCATACCCCCAAGGAATCAAACCCGGGTGGGTTATACCACCTCAAGATGCCTAACGAATCCGTCCTTGTACCACTTGCCGGCTTGTCAGACTAACTGGGTGCGTATCCTCACATCAAGTCCCAGACTTAACTAAGGCTCTTGCGACTACGGTCTCCAAAGATTCCTAAATGCTAATGTCTAGAGTAGTTTAATGTTATGATCTTCTATGTCCTGAAGACACCATGACCATAACCCTTAATGGTGAAAACCCATTCTCGTCATTGCTACTCTTCCCACACATTCTCTTTCGACCCCTGCCACAAAGTAATATATCAAAAGCTGCTTTATGATCCGTTTCAAATCAACCCTATGTTAATCCTATTCTAAACACTTTTCTACAAGCACATAGCCTCCCTCTGTGCTTTATTACTCCCCCGATCCTTTTGCTTTCCCATTTAGTGTTCCTTCCGTATGCCTTCCATGAATCTCCCTATTTCGATCTAGCAGTCCCGAGTCCTCTAGGTCTTTATGAGATGAAGAATGAAATCTCATACCTAGTCCCTCCTTTGTCTTTTTTACTATGTAGTCTTAATTTTATCCTACCAATCCCCAATGACTTGCCATAAGTCATTTTTCTCCAATTGGTAAATAACAATTCTCCATGACTCGTATGAAAACATTATCCTAGATCCCAAAAATAGTTCGTTCATCAGACACTGATTCCTCCAGAAGCTCTCATGCAATCAAGGTCTCTGCCTAGTCATCTAACAGACTTGCAAATCCACATTCCTTCTATCTTTGTCTTTCTTTTAGGACTATCCATTTGAGTGCCCTAGACACCTTTTGGATCTGCCCATCAATCTTGATTGTTCTTCTTTTGTCATCTTTATTGTGTGTCCAATCTGAATGATTCTTCTAACTAGGACCTACATGACACCATCTTCTTGGTAGTCTCCTTTTAAGAGTAAGCCTTACTCAAAAAATAAAACTCCCTAGTAAGGCCATCATTTTTTCCTCTTTTAGATAATCATCTTCCCTATTGTCTTTCTCTTATATTTGTGAGTCTCCATGGTTGACAACCTTTGCTCTGCAATTTAACTCTGTCGCCTATGCTTTGCAATCTGGACTTCAACTCATGGCTCTAATATCAGTTTGGACTTCAACCTTAAGCTCTGATACTAGTTTGTTGCGGATATCACACCATGCACTTTAATTTAACACCCCTATGACATCAACTAAGCCACAACCTTAATACCCATTTTTTCTATGCGCAACGAAAAAACATAATTTGATATTATAAGAAAGAACACATAAAATTAACACACTAATAAAGATAAAGAAAACAAACCAATCAACAAGACACAAGATATACATGATTCGGCCCAAAATTGCCTACGTCCACGAAGGATCCATGATCCAGCTTCTTACTATTGAAATAGATCACTAAGTATCTTCTTACATCATCAATAATCCCACAAGACCCCTTAATATCTCTCATAGAAACCTCTGAGCATCTACCTTTGATCACTATGACTCTCTAAGATCTCTTAGTACCTCCTCATAAGAGATTTTTACAAGAAATACAAGAATAGCCCGAGCATCTAAGCCAAAAAGGTCTATGGTGTTTCTATTTTATTCACTCAAAGAACCTAAAGAAAAAATACTTCCCAAAGGTTACACCCTAGTGCACCACGCACTTAGTGCCTACCTAGCTGCTCCATTCTCTTATGGTTACATCTTGAAACCTTAGATGCTTAATCTTAAACAAAGGGTTTACAAGTGTTTATATAGGGTGTATTTCGTGCCTACTAACCCTATTCCTTATTGGAGTAAGAGTCCACTTGTTTTGGAAGTTCAAAACTAGAAATTTGAATTAAAAATAAACTTCTGACGCGTCTGGCGCTAGCCCTTCTCGCGCCCATCGCCGCGGCGCTGGTCTTCTGTGTTGAGCGCTGCAGCGCTCAACCCTAGGCGCCACGGCGCTGGCAGCTTCTTCTGTGATTTTTTCGTTTCCTTCGCGTCTTCAAGTCCTGTTTTACTTCCCCCTTCGTGTCCCACTATACGTGTCTCACACGTTATAGACCTCTTGTGACTCTCCACTTTGGTATTTATCTCAATTCTTATCCAACCAAAATTGTTGAATCACCAATTTTTCAACAATAAGGAAAAGGGTAAGTCCTGTATCTTAATAATAATTCTACTAATACTATAAATCTGGAAAGGATGATGTGAGATGAAACTAGTGAAAGACGAACAGAGCAAAAGAATTATGCAAATGGAAGGAGAAATTTAATTCTCCTAACGGTGCTAAGCATTTGGACAGCAAATTTAAAATTGTCACAATAACAATAATTCATCAAGCTCTTAAATTGATTTTCATGATAAATCCATAACTTATCATGTATTCCAAACAAAGAACATGTGAACTACAATTGCCATTAGATGGGTATGTAGTCGTCAAATGCTCAATGTTAGACGTCTTCTCAAATTGGTCTGCTTATGCTACATGAATAAATCTGCACTTACAAAATGATGCTATATTCAACAGAAGTTACACTATTGAACATAACCAATCCTGTCACTAGCAACCTAAAAGTTTATCTATTCGAGGCTATCACATTACGGCAAGGTGGAGCTCTGATCTACATTAAGGGTTTCATCAGACAAGACAACAAGATTACAAAGAACATTCTTTCATTTATCTCAAAAAATGCAAAAACTTACCTACCCACCCATCTACCATTAAGACCAGGGGTAACCCCAGTCAGCACTTCCATAAAAGATCAACAGTAAAACAAAACAATTTAAGGAAAGGTGGTTGAGAAATATAGTTAGAACAGTAGGCATTCATTACCTTTTTAAGGAAAGGTGGTTAAGATATAACCCTCAGCCTTTTTGTAATTCATTAACTTTTTCTCTAGAGGGTTATATCTTAATTCAGTACTTAATTACAATATTAACATGAGGTAACAATAGTACTATTCGCCAGGCTACCCTACTAAGATAATTTAGCTATTGGTTTATTGTGAATGAATAGGAAAATACATAACATTATATATACCTAGCTTGATTTACCCATTGTGCTCATGATTGGATTACTATTCTTGGAAATTAAGATAAGAGCAATATATACTCCACCCTTTCAGAAACAGAGAAATAACAGAATGAGGCTATTCAACTTCAAGAGTAAAATCAATAGTTAGCGGATTGGATTCATTGCAACAATAAGTCCTCTCTGGCCAACATAAAGCAAGCAACGTAGGCATTCATCAAGGAGTAAAAACCATATTAATCAGCAAAAACCAGTCTAAAATTTCAAATGAATATGCATTTGGACAATGCAAAAGAATTATGCAAATAGAAAGAAAAAGTTGATTCTTTTAATCTGTGCTAAGCATTTGGTCAGCAAATTTAAAGCTGTCACAATAGCAATAATAGTCACAGATCAAGCCCTTAAATTCATTTGCCTGATAAATCTCATAACTTTTCATGTATTCTGAACAAAAAAATTTTGAATTACAATTGCTATTAGATGGGTATGTGGTCAACAAATGCTTAATAACAAACTTCTTCTCAAAGTGGTCATGTTTCTGCTACAAACATAAATGTACCTTCATAAAAAAAATGCTATGTTAAACAGAAGCTATGAAGTAAAAGATAAAAATCCTGTCACTAGCAGCTTAAAGTTGATGATTTTAAGTCAGATCTCTTTTGGGGCAATCACATTACACCAAGGTGCGGATTACTTTCTTATTTACCCTAGAAAATGCAAACACCTAACCCAACCCACCCATCTACCATATGAGCCAAATTAAGGCCAACAATACCCCAATTAATACTCTCATAAAAGACCAACTGTAAAACTAAATAATTCAAGGAAAGGTCGTTGGGATATATTTTAAGAATAGTTGAATAAACTTCTACATGAACAAAGCTATCCTTGACCTTTTCTTAATTCATTACTTTAATGTATAATTAATTACCAACGTGAAGTAATAACAAAACTATATGCTTGGCCAATGTACCAAGAGAATTCAGCTATTGGTTATATAATCTGAAAATAGGAAGATACATACATACCTGTCTCAAAACTTGATTTTGCCGATGGTGGCTCATAACTAGATTATCATTATTGGAAATTAAGATTAAGACAGATACTGAATATTCCCAGGAACAGAGATAGAACAGAATAAGTCACTTCAAGTGTAAAAATCAGTAGCTAGCACATCGGATGCATTTCAAGAATAAGCTCTCTCTGGTCAATATTAAGCAAATGGCGCATGAGTCAAATACAGTAAATAACCATATTAATCAACAAAAACCAGTACAAAATCAGAACACATTGCTTAACCACATCCTTCAGACACACCAAAAGCATAATACTACTAAAACAAAAAAAAAAAAAACCATGGTAGGACTCATTAAATATTCATCACTCTCAGCCCAATAAACAAACAAAACAAAACACACCCAGTAGTACAAACAAACAAACAAATAACATATGACAATAACAAGCACAAACGTATTACATTTCACCTCATCTCCTGCAACGAGCGATCACAGAGCAGCCTCTGCTGTAAGGGTGCACAGGACCCCGAGCCTTGTAACAGTTGTGAGTGTAGTAAGACCTCCCAGAGCGAGGTGGGCAGGGGATTCTGTTAGCAGAGAGAGCTCCATACGAAATATAGTACTTCATTCTTTGCCAGAAGAGCGACCTGCGCCCAAACTCACCTTCCTCATCCTCATCTAAATTCTCCTCTTCATTTTCTTCAATAGAGTCTTCATATACGGACATTGACAACGGCCACTCAAGCGTGTCCGACATCAGCTTCAAGCTTGTGTCATCAGCTTGCTGAGCTTGAGCTTGAACATTTAAGCTCAGACAAATGTGCATCGTCAAACCGAAAGTGAGAAGCTTAACGAGTGAGAGAGCCATTTCACAAGAGAAGCCAAGTAATAATGCTGATGGTTTAGTGGGTTCTTTTTGGCTTGAGTTTGTTGCGTTTGAGAGTTTTAAGAGGGAATCTATGTGTTCTAAGTGTTAGTCTTTCGTGGGGTTTGGTACGAGTAACTATTCGTACAACAAGACAGAAAAATCACATGGTGGGCTTGGAGGGGTATTAACACTATTATCCCCTGACATTTAATGAAATAACAATTTAATGACAAATTTAATTTTAATAACACTGCCAGTCCTTTAACTAGCCACTGTTAATTGATTCCTTTTGTTCCCGGTTAAATAATTAAAATTAAACATTGGTTAAAAAAAGCCCCCCCTACCTTCTTAACGCTCTCTGCAACTATATATATGTATGTATAGTTTTGGCTTAATTATTTATCTTTGTGCTATCACTAACTTCAATTTAACCGACGTTTAAATATTGCAGGCATGATCACTAACTTCAATTTAACTAATGTTTACATATTGCAGGCACGATGTTGAAATTTTCCCATTACATTTTATTGCATTGTCAATTTGTGCATATTAAAATAATAGAATTGAATGTAATTGTGTTAACAGTTTAATAATAAAAAAATTAACCCTATATCTATAGCTTTATTTTAATAAAGATTTCGAATTCAAATCCCTCTACCGTAATAAAAAAAACTAATAAAACTAAATGCTATATAACATTAGATTTTTGTGTTAGACTCTCAAGAGAAAATCATAACATTACCTTTTGTATCTCCTACTTTCTTCTATAATTTTTTTTTTGATATTACATTACAACTTTCAAAGCATTACAATAACTTTCAAAAATATATTTTCAAATTTCAAATTTGGCTAAATAATTATCAATCAATTAATAACACATTTTACAACACATCAAATTTTAAATCTGATTAAATAACTATCAGTTTATCAATAACACACCAAATAACTGACCAATAATTAAAGAATAATAATAAAAAAAATTTAGTCTCTCCAAAACTCAAACCCCTAATTTAAATTAAGATGTTTATAAACTGTGCCACTAGAATTAACATCTGAATGCCATTTTCATGAAAAAAAAATGATATGTTAAGATTTTACATACTCCATAATTGATCAACTCATGTAGAAATTGCTTTGTTGCAATTCCTTATCACACTAACTACAATCTTTCATAAGATTGTACACTTACTTTTTCTTTATAAATTTATCTTTCTCCTTTGGCAAGAAGATGGTGAGAAAATTCTTTCGTGGGGTTTGGTTAATTTGGGTGTGGTACAATTTGATGTTTTAAAATTAAATTATATTAAAAAAATTAATTTTTTAAAATAGAACCGCACTAAATTTTATATAAAAATTGAACTATACCGATTGAATTCGGTTTGATCTCCTAAATTAATTAAGCTTCAATTTTAATAATTTAAACTTTAAATCTATTTTTTCAGAATTAATTGATAACCACAGCATATATAATATTTAAAAATAAATTTATAAGAATATAAGAATTTATTTCTTAAAATATAACATACAAATTCATACTAAAAGAATCTTCAATAAATGACTACATGTTATTCTATAATGTTTTATTAATTTTACAAATTCTACATTATAATAAAAAAAAACTAAATATATGTAATAATGTAAATTTACATAAATAAAAAATTACAAATTATATATTTGTTAATTTACATTATTACTATTCAATATTTCGTTTCAATTTAGTTTTAGTTTGATGTTTTCTTTTAAATTTAAACTGAATCGAATTAATTATTTTTTATCCAAAAAAATTGATTGTACAAAAGTTTATATTAAAAATTGAATCGAATCGGCGATGCGGTTTGATTTTATTGGTATGGTTCCATTTTTACCTACCCTAATATAGTTGATTACTCTTTGTTTTTTGGTTAATTTTCTTTGTTCATTAATTAACGGTGGGTAGTTGGAGGGCTGACAGTCTCATTAAAGTCCAAAACCGTCGATAAACTGTTATTTCCCTAAATGTTAAGGGTAACAGTGTTAATATCCGGGGCCTGGAGGAAAAGCTTGGAGGTGACTGGGTTACAGCTGTGCTTAATCAATGCACAATCGAACGCGTGCCTCGATTATCGCTCAGCTTTTTTATTATCAGGTGTGGTCGGGTTCACGGGAATAAAATGGTTCTGGGTCGTGTGATCGTTTGGAAAATTTCAGATTCCAGTGACCTGCATCTGCAGAAACCGATGAGATCACAGCGGTTGGATGTGAATTGTGAAAGAGATTGAATGTCATTAAGAAGCAGAGGTTTTAGTTTTGGGTCACTTTTGTTAGTCGCAACTCCCGGTGGTTGGGAAATATTAATAACACGGTGCATGGAAGATGGAGGGTCCAAAAAGAGGCGGCCGGTCTGAAGCATTATTTTATGCATTTGAATTTAATAAATAAATTATGAGTAATATTTTTATTCCTATCTCAAATTGTATTTTAAAAAATAATATATTAAATAATATTGGATAATAAAATAATATAAAATTTAAAATTATTTATTATTATTGACTTGAAGAAATAATTTTTCGGATCAATGAGTCTTAAATTTGTTGAGGGAGAATTGAACTTTGAGTTACGTCTGGACTGGATCAATAGTTATAAGCTTGAGTTTCCTGTTTCTTGCGAATTATAGAGAGGGGCCTACAAAGAGGACGAAGGCAACGATCCCCAGGACGCAGTGGTCGGGGAGGGCGTGGAGATAGTAAAGTACGAAATGAATACTCGATACTGCGCTTCTTGACTTTGTGAGGACGACCTAATTATCAGGCTTTCCTATGACATTCCTGAGACGGTCACCCTCAGACTGCCCTCCGAGGAGGATTATCTGAACAGCCCTCTTAATGGCGAGGTGACCATTCATATTGAGTTCCTGAGGCTGGGACTCAGACTTCCCATGTAATGATATTTTGTCAAGATGTTGGCCCGCCTCGAGATAGCCCTTTCCCAACTGGGTCCGAACTCATAGAGAGTGCTTGCGGGCCTGTTTGGTTTGTGGTCAAAGGTAGGGAAGTCCCCTCCCCCCCAATTTTCAAGAGTTATGCTACCTGTACCATTTTAAGAGCAATGCCAAAAGCCAGAAGGGTTTTTATTGCCTCTCATTTCATGGCCTTCAAAACCCGATCCCGGATCGGTCGACCTCCGTAAAGGACTGGAAGGGGGAATGATTCTTTGCCTGGGGAGAGTGGAGTCAAAGGGTCCCCAAGAGGGATGGAGGAGAATGGGTCATCCTTGCTATCTTTTTTGCGAATGCATGTCATGATTCTTGTGTAATGTGTTAGGCTTAAGTGATTAGCTCGGCTCTGCTGACTTTTCTTTGTTTGCCATTTCTTTGCAGTTACCTGGGCGACTAGCGTGGAAGTTTTCGAGCAGACCCGTACTCGAATTGATGCTATGCTCCAATACATCTGCCTGGTTTAGGAGTTGTTATCCTCATCCAGTCTTGTCGAATAAGGACTAGTTTCATCCGTTCCGTCTTTGTCTCGACCCCGAAGTAAGTTTCTATTCTTTTTGCTCTAAACTTTTCTCTCCCGTTCCTCTATTTTTCAATTCTCATGTTTGTGTAAAATGCATGAATGTTTGAGTAAGAAGGTGGTGAAAGGACAAGGAGAAGCCAACTGAAGGTTTTTCCTTTGGTGGTTTGGGGCCTTTAAACCCTGACAATATCATGGGGATGCTGTTTGGTTCTGGGAGGAGCTAGAGGAGGGGCCTTCCCGGGGGAGGTCGTCTTTACCGTCTGCTGGTGATCGAGCCCGTGAGGATAGGTCTTCCCGGGGTCTGACTGTCTGGGAAAGGGGTCTGGACCAAGGGGGTTCTTCTAGGGAATAGGCTTCCACTGAAACCCTGCCACTGAACTATCCTTCTATCCAAACACCGAGCAAGGGGTAGGGCCGCATCTTCATCGAGCTCCCTAAGGCGAAAGAAGCGATCTTTCCACGAGGGGCCCTCTCAAGTGTCTTCCTTCGTGCTGGTCCCAGAGGCTAGGGAGGACTTGGGTTTCTTGCTCTCGGTTATGAGGGAGCTGGAGAGGTATGTGACCCCCACCTGGGTAGGTCAAGCGTCTTCCCTGGACCTCGACACGGGTTTTAACGTCACGTTGAGATCTGCCCTTGATGTAAGTTACCTAACATTTAGATTGTTTCTCCTTTGTGCATTTGCTTGCTCTGACTTTGCATTTTTTTGCAGTCCTTTTTCCTCCTTTTTTGGTTCTGAGCCAAGATCTTGGGTTTCGCAATTCGCACTCAGAAAGAGGAGGATGACCTTGCTCAGTCCTGGGCTGAGACTTAGCGTGCGATGAGGATCACCGAGTAGGAGAGGAAGATGGCTGATGAGGCGGGGCCTAAACGTGAGGAGATGATAACCGCCAAGGCTGAGGTGGAGAGCAGGTTAACTGAGCTTGAGCACCAGAAATGGTTGGTCTAACGGACGATGATGAATAATCTGGTAGTGGCCGGGGTTTTAATTGGTGAGCTAACGCACCAAAATGAAGAACTTGAAATGCAGCTCGGTGCCGCTCAAAGGGAGATGGAGTTGGTTGAGTAGAGCCGGTCCTCTTTAATGGCCTAGCTTAAGCAATAGTGTAACCAGTGGTCAGCTGGTCATAAGGAGGGCTTTCATCAAGGTACGATGGAAGAATTTCAGAGGTCCATCATCTTTTTTTAAGAGCATTACCCAACGCCGGTGCCTGCTAACGCTGGTGGCAACGAGACCCTTTTGGCCAATGTGTCTGTCCTTTTTGGGAGTGCTGCTGTTACGAGCGGTGGTAAGGTTACCCCTCTTGCTGACCAGGGGCAAACTAGCGGCACTGCCCCTGTTGATCCATAAAGAATTACAGACGTTCTGGCCGACCCACTCGTTGTTGCAGCTCCTCCGGTTGGCAACATTCTTGAGGCTTCTCCTGTCGTGGACTTGGACATGCATGATTCCGCTCCTATTGCCTAAGTGAATTCGTTTCTCCACAGCCGTTTCCCCACATTCGTTTCTTCACAGCGCAAAAGTTTTTTTGTTTGTTTGTTTTATTTTTTGCCTTGTAATTAACCGATGTAATCATCTTTAATGAATAAACTATTTACTCTTTTCTAATGTGTGCTCGTTCTCCTTTACCTACTCAGAGTAAATTCGTTTCTCCATTGTGCAGTTCACTAAGATAGCCGAACCGTTTATAAAACATAGACTTTCAAAAGCAAATCATTAGTGATAATTGTCATTCTAACTGAGATTTCACGAATGAGAATAGACTTATAATAAAATAGGCAGACCGATTTTCTAAATAGCTTTAGTCAAGACCGAATAGCAGTCAATCATTTTCAACTCATGGGCCGAACAAATTTTCGTAATCAGCACGGTTGAGTGGATGTTTTTACTTTAACTGTAATTATGAGTAATTTGAAGTAAAAGTTACTTGGGGTGTCTTATAGCGATACCCTATTCAATTAAGTAGCTGGGTCACCCTTAGTGTGCATCGGTCGTTAGTACAGTCCAAAGCGAGTAGCCCGAACTATGTCGGATGAGGGACCATTCAATACTCTTGGGGGATTGTCTTGGTGTAATAACGCTAAACAGCGTGTCGTGGGTACTGTAGAAAGGTCACAGTTATACCGTGGAAAAGCCACGGTCCAACCCTCTTCAATGGGAGCCACGGTGTAACCCGTGGTAATGCTGTAAAAGAGCCACAACCTTCGCCCCATCGAGCCGTCCACGTGCAATGCTGTAGAATGAGGGTCGAACTGATCACAATGAATTGCTTTGTGAGCATCGAGCTGGTCGAATTGGGGACCTTCAATACTCTCGAGGGATCGTCTCAGTGTAATAACACTGAACAGCGTGTCACGGGTGCTGTGAAAAAGCCACAGTGATACCGTGGAAAACCCACGGTCCAACCTTCTTCAATGGGCGACATGGTGTAACCCGTGGTAATGCTGTGGAAGAGCCACAACCCTCGCCCCACTAAGCCATCCAGATGCGATGCTGCAGAACGAGAGTCGAACCGATTATGGTGAATTACTCAGCGAGCGTCGAGCCGGTCGGATGAGGGACCCTTCAATATTCTCGGGGGATTGTCTCAGTGTAATAACATTGTACAACATGTCATGGATGTTGTGGGAAGGCCACAGTGATACCGAGGAAAAGTCACGGTCCAACCCTCTTCAATGGGCACCACGGTGTAACCCGTGGTAATGCTATAGAAGAGCCACAACCCTTGCCCCATCGAGCCATTCATGTACGATGCTGTAGAACGAGGGTCGAACTGATCACGGCGAATTGCTCCATGAGTGTTAAGCCGATGATGGTGAAAATAAAATGAAAGTCGAATCGATCACGATGAATTGCTCTGCTAGCGTCAAGCCAGTGATGGTGAAAATTGAACCGATCACAACGAATTGCTCTGTGAGCGTCATACTATTGATGGTGAAAATAGAATGAAAGTTGAACCGATTAAGGTAAATTGCTCAGCGAACATCGAGCCAGTGATGGTGAAGTGTTCCTTGAGACACGGTGATGCCTTGTCAAAAAATGAGGGTGTCTTTACGATGATGGCATCGTGAGGATCCTAAGATGGGGCGCGGTATGCTACTTCAGGCGGTTCGATGCAAGACCTTTTGTCAAATAATCTTAGGGCGCCTGCTTTGACTTTTCATTCTGTGTTTTGGTCAATTTGCTCCTCGCGAATGTCCATGCAACAAGAAGAAAAGAAACGAGAGTTTTCATTTAATCACGATGTTCATATAGGGAAGGGTTACAAACAAAAGCTTAGAGATAGTATTTTCTTCACAGTTCGGCGTTCTATGGTTTTTTGACAGCTCGCCCGTCTATTCCTTCGAGTTTGTACGCTCCTCCTATGCGCCTGAGGATCTTGTATGGCCTTTCCCAAGTGGGACCTAGGACTCTGCTTATGGGGTACTTCGTGTTGAGCACCACCCTTCATGCCACTAGGTCTCCCTCTTTGAAACTTCGTACTTTGACCTTCCTGTTGTAGTATCTGGTCACTTTTTGCTAGTAAGCTGCTGCTTGAATCTAGGCTCGTTCTTGAAGCTATTCGATCAAGTCCAGCCCCTTTTTTATCAGGTCGTTGTTGATTATTTTGAAAAAATTTAGTACTTGATGGGCCGGGGTTCCAATTTTTGCAGGGATCACTGCTTCGCTTTCGAAGGCTAAGGAGAACGGCGTCTCGTCAGTGGCTGTCTTACTAGTCGTCCGGAGTGCCTATAGTACTTATGGTAACTCTTCTACCCATGCTCCCTTACTTTTCATCAGGTTCTTCTTGAGCAACTTTTTGATTGACTTTTGGAGGATTCGACCTGGCCATTGGTTTGTTTGTCCCAGTCAAATTGTACAGAGTCTTCGGTCTTTCTCTTTGCTCCGTCTGTCTTTTAATCTTCTTCCGAGATTCCATCCCATGATTTTTTGCTCTCAGTTGTTTGTCCTTAATTAACTCAGTCATGAGCTGCCTTAGTTCCTCTATTTCCTCTCTCAGAGTTCTCAACTCTCACCCCTTATTTTAGGGTGCAGAGAGCTTTTTGTTCGAGGGAAAGGTCGGTTTAGGTTTAGGTTTCACTCTCCAACAATGTAATTCCTATTGGTGGATGATCATTTAGCTATTCTGGAACGTTGTTTCTCCTAACAAAACGTTTTGCTCGATTCCTATAGACGGCGCCAAAAATTGTTGACTTGAAAAAGTGGTTCCTCGGATCAACAAGCCTTAAATTTGTTTAGGGGGAATCGAACTTTGGGCCTCATCTGGACTGGATCAATAGGTACAGGCTTGGGTTTGCTATTTCCTACGAACTGTAGAGAGGAGCCTACAATGACAACACGCACACAGGCTCAAAGGTGGTCTTGCCGGGGTGGATTCCGATAAAGACGTTCCGATGTTTAAGTCAGAAAAATGGGTTTTTCTCTCTTAAAAAATATGACAAACCAGGAATAAAATATTTCTCCGGTGACGGGAGGGGGGATACTCTTTTTCCTTTTTCTTTTCTTTTTATGTTAAATGAAAAAAATTTCATCATCCTCAATCATGTCTCCCTCTTTTTCTTTTTATAGTGATGGGCTTTCAGGGACTTTTTTGGGCTTTCCTCTGCATTATTTCTGTTTTGCGTAGGATATTTCTCTCTGTACTTCTGACACATGCTAGATATCTTCATACTGCCCCTCCTGACATACGCCGAATGTCTTTCCACAGATTTTGTCTCCGTTCTTACCCCATGTCAGATGTCACTTCTGATGTGCTAAGCATATTCATTGGGTTCATCTCCGCCGGCGTTCTTGGTTCAAGCGATGCTTATTTTGGTCGGCTCGTGTCAGATTTTGAACGGCTCTCCCTTACTAGTTTGATATTGACATGGAACTCTCATAACAAAGTTGCGAAATGTAGTCAATACCTGCTCGGCTGTAGTCGTATTAAGATCAGCATATGCCGAACAGGTTTCATTATTAGCTAACTAGATTTCTCATATCTGAATCGGTTTTGTTGCTCTATCGAGTTTATGCTCATTGGCCATTGCTCCTAAGCCTGCCTTGATTGAATTCTAGGCCCTTGATGTTAAGGGCAGGAAGATGGGGATTTTCAGGAGGAGAACAATTATATTTAATAATTACTCGATACATTACTTTTTAAAATATAATTTAAAATATGTAACATTACTAATAAATTATTTTTTAAATAGGTAGACAAGTTTGTTAAGTATTGTTAGATTGGATTAATTTTTAAAAAAGAATTAGATTATGTAGTAACCAGTATCCATAACCGGTAAGAATATGTATATTTATATATATAAATATACGTATTTTATTTGTATGTGGGTGATCCTTGATTTATATATTGTTATTAGTAGTGTTTTTATAGGTTAAGGATATACTATTAGTATTGGGTTTATTTGCAAGACTTTGGAATTATTTTAGGGACCAAATTGTTATACTTTAAAAGTTTTGGGGGCAAATTCGTAAATACCAAAAATTAGCCTCTTAGTATAAAAATACACTTTTAAACCCTAATTTATCATTTTTAGGTCGAGCTACCCATTTTAAGAGAGAGAAGAGAAAAATAGAGGAGAGAGAAAGAGGAGAAGAAGAAGAAAAAGAAGAAGAAATTGAAAATTTGAATTTCAAGAGGTATATCATACGTATTTCTCAATTTATTGGTATTAATTAAGTTAATTCCTTTAAGTTTTGATTTCTGAAAATATGTATAATTGAGGATTTGTTGTGTATTTCGTAAGATCATATGAGAATTGATGATGATCTATAAGATAGTTTGATAAATCATGATGAATTATGGAATTTCTGCTGGATAACCTCTTGATCTAGGAATTTTATAAATTTTTGTGATTCGATTCTGGTTTTGAATTTTGAGTATATGAAATTAGACATGTTTAGGATCATCTGAGACTTTGAATCGACTGAAAATCTCGGAAATTGAATTTGTAGTGAATTTACCAAAATGACCCTGGAATTCTGGAAATTTCCTGTGTAAACAGTATGATACAGTGGAAAATAATTTTTGACCTGCTGAATGATCTTTAAAAATTACGAATTTGTGGAATACGATAATTTTATATGTCTAATATGATATACTCGGAATTGAGAATTCGGATCAATGTGGTTGAAGTGTTATGAATTTCTAAAGTGTATCAGCTCATTGTAGTATTTGATTAACAGATTTTTAAAGTTATGAAATAAAATAGTTTTAAAATAATTTTGGGAGTTATTTGGAAGCCAAATATTTATCATGAATTGATATATGTGTCAAGAGTATTTCTGTGGTAGTTTTACAATTTTTGAGTTAGTATATGATTTTATAAAATTAGGAGATTGAATATTGTTCAGTAAGTATCTTGATCCTGTCAGGTTGGTAGTTTGGATTCGATGATGTATATGAAATGGATTGTGTAGGAATTTTGATATAATATTCATATATAGGAAGGATATATGCGTCAAGATTAATACATTCTGATTTTGGAGTAATTGGACATCATTTGATGTATTAGAAAATTTTGTTAAGTGTAAGTGGTCAGAATGACAAGTTTTGAGAAATCAAGTATTTAGACCAATTTGATGTGTTAAATGCATTGTGTATAATTTTGTAAGCTATTTAAGTATTTGTGTGAATTGTGAGGCTTATGAAAGGATTGATCTCCATTGATAGGTTAAGGAGATTTAAGCCTTATAGCTGTAAGTGCTAAGAGGTAAGTATACTAGACTTTTTACTGGAATCACAATAAACATAGTAAGTGTTATGAATGATTTTGTAAATGTGGTTAAGAATATGTTTATGTTATGTCAAAGTATATTTTGATATGAAATGTGAATATATGTTTATGAATATGAGCATTGACATTGAGCATGGACATAAATGTATTTTTTGAAAGTGAGCTTTCAAAATAAGATATGTTTAACAAAGAAAGCTTTTGAAGTGTAATATGTCCATAAGAAATATTTTGTGTTTTGAGGGTACTTGAACTCACTGTTAACTTAGTAGGCATTTTATGTGATTTGTGAAGCCTTTATGTGTGGCCTTTCCTTCGGGATTGGTATATGTTATGTGTTCCGTATGTAGGGAGGATCCTATTGGTACCTAAAGGAAGTGTGAGTTATCACATTCGTGTGGTGGCGTATTGGTGCATGTGAGAGGACTCATCGATGATCAGGGTGAGGGTTTGGCTTTTACCTTCGGGCATGAGCATTATATATGTGTAATTTCAAGACCTCACTTGTACTATTCCTCTCATACGGTATGTCACCTACGAGTGACATTTGGCTCATTATGTGATATGTGATATGTAAGTCCTACTAAGTAGTAGTTGAGTGATGGTATTCCTATTATGTGTTTTGAAAGAATGTGTAAGCGCTTACATGATATGTGATTTGATAAGATTATGATTTTGATTGATCACAGCATATCATACATATGCATCGTGTACATATATGTATTTGTATTTGATATATGAAAAACTAGTATGCTTACTGAGTTTTATACTCATTATAGTTTATGGTGATTTCAGGTAAATAAGGTACATGTGTGCATAGCGGATTTGGCAAGGCTTCTGCTGTTCCTTGGGTTCCCTAAGTTGTTAGGTTGCTAAGTGTTTTATTTGGGGACACGTGGGATAAGATATTTGATTTGTCCCTAGTGAATAAATACCTATGTATTATTTTATTGTGTGGTTGGATTTAGTTTAAGTTTCACCAAGTGTAGTAATGGATTGATTTTAAGTAAGAATTTGCAATGAATATATTCTGGGCTTCCGGTAACAAAGTTGCTACTGGTGACGTAGTAGAGTGTTAATCTCTGAGAAAACTCTGCGTATCTCCGGTTTACTAATTGTCCCAGTCATAATTCAATTGCTATAATTCTGAAAGAAATTAAAATGAATGTTTAAGTATTATTGAATGAATGTAAGTGATGTCGTGTGTCAGATCTTTTGGGTCTGGGGCGTGACAGATTACATTGAATTGAATTATTTATAGTATAATATTGTACTTGGTGTAATATCGAACCCCACTATGTTTAAATTATTTTAAATAAAAATTAATATTTAAATTATTTTAAATAAAAATTAATATTTAAATTATTTAAAAATAATTTCAATTCAACTATCATTTATATAAGTATTTAAACGTAAAAGTATATTATTACTTAGTTGTATTTATAATTATATTATTTATATTATTAACTAATTAATCTAATACTAACTATTAACGTATAATTATTGGTCTTTTACGTATTATGCTAATATATATTGTATTAGATGTTTTTATAAAGTATTAAATAATAATAATAACATTATTATTTTATATGGATATTAATTATCTAATAATATATTTAAATTAATTAAGAAAGTACTTGTTTTAATATATTATCAATTATGTAAATAAATATATAGATCATATTATTTTTTTGAGAAAATATATAGATCATATTTATTATTATTGTAAGTGATTCCTTCAAAAGGTTAAGGGCTACAATGATAATTAGGGGGCTGTTTAGAGTGTTAGTGGGAGAGATTTAATATCACCATCTCTCGAACAACAAATATAGAATATAGAGGAGCATGGCAAATTCGAGTTACAATTCCTTTAACCATCAACCCGCAGGTAACTTCTTCTGCTAAACATAACCAAATAGGGCAGTAATTTGAAAGAAAATGAATTTCTACTACCTTCTAGCACATTCATCGTCATAACATAATTATGTTTGTTGGGATCCAAAAGTGGCTATGATAGAACTTGGTGTGATGGGGAGATCAGCCAGAGTCTGGTGGATTAGACAGTGTCAAGAGGTGGATTGGGTCGTTTAAAGAGTGGTGAAAGATAAGACTTGGAGCTAGAAACAACCAAGGATGCTACCAGAGTGCTGATACTTGTAGAGTACAGAAAACACACGGTTAGCGACAAACGCCACCAAGGTGGCCAATGACGGTCCTTCAACGCTCAAGTTAAGTGGAGGTTACAGTAGGGGTTATGTCCGTAGATTGTTAGGGTCGGTACTTACATGCCATCCCTGAATGTACCAATACTTGTGTATTTATTCAAGTGTATATTCTCATTAAATAGTTAATACCCATTTATATGGTATTATACAATGTAATGTTACAGGCATTGTAAATTTGAAAGAGTTCAGATTAGATCTAAAAGAATTTAGATAATAGCTTATAGTTAGCCACGCTAAGAGATATAAATGCTAAATGTTAGCACAACTAAGGGTTAGTTGGTTATAATACTCAGTATATCCAAGAGTTGGAGCCTTGTCTGTAATTTGACATAGACCTAAAATATACTAGTAACCGCATAGTTACAATCGGGTGCCAGAAAATGCTAGTTGTGCAAGTATATTCTCGAATAATTATATCTGATCTATTTCTACCGATGTGGGCATGTCAGTGGATGCTTTTAATATAGATCAGCATATGTCGTACCTATAGAGTATAGATGGTAGTTTCTAGTCGACCGTGAGCTTGGAGCTCGTATTAACATATGAGTATCCAGTTAGGACTAGATATGGGACAGACTCATGAGAGACTTTGATAGACACCCTATGTAAGCCATCAACGAAAGGTCCTCTCAAGTTGAGTAGTATATGTGGTCATTTGACTTGAGTACCACTGTGGGCTTGTAAGTGATCCACCATACTTTGGTTCTACGCATGTCACAGACTTTTCATAGTGTGACCGCTAGGTGTCGCTGGGTATGGTCCGATACTTATGGAGTTTGGTGTGTACAGATATAGGATCCGTCAGCTCGCATAAGGAGTTTAATATTCACATACGTCGAGATTGTATCTCAAAAAGTCTTGCGGCCACAAGCATTAATCCCGGGAAAAAGTTCCGTCAGGGTAGAACAATATGGCAAAAGAGTTTGCACATATTGTTCTGTGAGATACAAGTCTGGAGATAAGTTA
Organism: Ailanthus altissimus; assembly: GCA_946807835.1. Lineage (NCBI taxonomy): Eukaryota > Viridiplantae > Streptophyta > Magnoliopsida > Sapindales > Simaroubaceae > Ailanthus > Ailanthus altissimus. The sequence continues at coordinate 21,881,632 of OX327695.1, forward strand.
TGGATGAGTACTAGGGGATTTGACGGTGATAATCTATATCCCTGCACATCCAAAATATCATGACGGAAGGACTATACATATGCATTGTAACCTTAACTTACATGGTTCAACACGCTGATTTGTAATATCTTTGACGTGTATGTTGGGCATTATTCACGGACTCATAGAATAGTTCTATTTGACAAATCTGGCGTAGGACCTAGGGAGTCATGCGATATGGAGTGTACTCATTGTGCACTAGGACAACGTGCCAGATTAATGTATTTAATCCAACAATATTCAGCACTACCATAAAAATACGTGCGTGTCTGTATTTAAGTGTTAAATATAACAATTAGTTATTAATTGTTATTTACTAATTGTATTATGACATATGGCATATTGTGGAACCTCAATTAAGTTTACCCAAGTGTGGGATTTGGTGAGATCCACTAGGGGTATGCTTGATAACTATTAATGAGGGGCAAAATGATCATTTCATACTTTGATTATTTAATGGTAAAATAATCAAAATATCTCTCTTATTATATTATATTATTATTATTATTATTATATATATATATATAAAGAAAGAGAGAGAGAGAGAGAGATTTGTGTGTGTAAGTTGGTCTAGTTGAGAGAAAGAAGAAATTGAGAAAGAAAAGAAGGAGAAGAAGAAGAAGAAAAAAAAAATAGGGAAAAATAAAATTATTTAATTTTTCTTTATAATGTCTTAGAAGCAATTGAGAATTGCTTCAGCCTCCATTTCTTATCGTTTTGAAGAAAAGGGATAAAAATATACACCGGTCATTTTGGGGTTTAAAAATTAAACTCAGTGCTGCGTATAGGGCTGCTGTTCTAGCTCACTAAGCCCACTGTGTTAGTGACTAGAACTGCCCACGAGTTGGTCTCCATGTGGACTCCGAGAAAATACGTGTATAACGTTATATGTTGAGATGAGTTCTCAAGTCTTTTAATATATTAATGTGATTAATATATTTATTTATTGTGTTTACTGTAATTTATATATTTCCGCCGCGGTTAAATATGTATGTGATATGTATTTTAGGCAATAGACATAATAGCACATGCATACACCCACATGTATTAGATCTTCAAAAAACATAAATAACATTAATAAATCATAATGAAAATTAAAAAGTAATGTTAGAAAGTGTTGACGGTGGAATTTGAAAAAAAAATTTATACCTCGAGCTGAGATTTGTTTTTCATTTTGGGAATAGTGATTTATCCTCCTCAAGCCAAAACAAGTTGATCTTTTTGACACGTGCCAAACTCCAAGATTGACCCTGAACTCACAGAATATAGTTAGGCTACACCAGTGGTTATCTTTGATAATAACTCTCCAATGTTTAAGTCAGCAATGAGGTTGTATATAGAAAGAAAAATATGGCTAGAAATAAAAGAAAGGAAGTTAGTGGAAATAATCTTGCTAAAGTAGGGTTTTCTCTCTTATTCAAAAAGATTTTAAAAAAGAATCATTTTTCAAAATAATATAACCTCGTTTATATAGGCTTATAAGCACTTAACTATTCGAGTTCAATAAGAATTGGGACATATTGCTATATTATTGAATTGGAACTTTCTCATAATTGTAGGAGTAGAATTATTTGAGCTTTTTGGGATGCGATGGTATCTAAACTAATCCTTGAGGGTTGAGAGGTCAATCTAGCTTGGGTTGATTACTTTAGGATGTTGAGGGCTACATTTAATGGATACCAAAGATGGCTTTAAGTGAATACCTAGGATAACTTTCTATTTGTGTTAATCCTAAGCTCTTTGGTCCTTAATGGGCTTGGGGCTCTAGTACCATTAGGAGGAAGTATTTTGCTATAGGCTTCGAGCAAGATATTCTTAAAACGGATGAGGTTGAGGGCTATTTCCCTATTGGGCCTTTGGATTTGGATCTTCCCTTGGTGGCCTGGGTTTGAGTCAATATCCTTAAGGGAAATAGAGGTCCCTTAATTATTAATATTGATTTGTTAATATTGAAAACTTAATTATAGTTCTAAAGATCAGATAGAGTCCTCAGTAGTATCAAGCTTATGATGCTTTGTTTTAGTGGTTTGGTTAGAAGGAGTCATTGGTATTCAGTTGTAGTAGTCTTTAGGGTCTTATGATGTAGAGCCTTTTTTGGGTGCCTATATTGATTTTCAATTTTGAATTTGGCGGCATGCATTAAATGATCGTGCCCCTTCAAAAATTGTGTAACATATCCATTACACTTTATTGGAACTTAAGAGTTAGATTGCTATAGTTGTCGAAGATGTGAACACATTTGCAGCCTTGGAATCTAATCCAACGGTAAGTATTGCCTTCCATCTATTATGTCAACTAAATAAAGCGATGTGTTTAGGCACAAGTGATTTTAGGGTGTTGGATCTTTCTAATTGTCCAGATTAATCCATGATATTTGCTATAAATTGAGAACTTATGTGCTTTTTTTACACTATGCACATCTTGGGCTTTTTATAGAGAGAGAGAGAGATTACAATTGGCTCTAGAGAGAAACAAAGCTTTTCACTGTGAAGATTGTATGCAGCTCATTTTCTTTGACTCTAATTTCATATCTTTTTTATTCTTTATTTGCAATTATCAATAAGTCCCTATTATCACGTTTTATGTGTAATATTCGTTCATGTTGTGTTGACTCTTTCTTGATTGAATAATCTTATGATATGTATGTTATTTATTCATTTCTTTAAACCATAAAACGTTTATTTTTGGATTCCTATTTAACTTCCCTTATAAAATGCTATATATATATTTTTTTTCCTTTTTTAATGTAGTAATGTATCTAATTGCCTTATGTGCTCGAATTGAGATGTTTGACCTCGTTCTACTTTTTTAGTATGTCTTATTTGTCTCTAGTATAATGCTGATTGTAGCCATATGAGTTCTTATAGAGTTAGGGATCAAGTATTTATTGATATAAAGCCCAGCCTTAGTGACATAGAGAGGGGGGGGGGGGGGTGAGAAGAAACCCCTCTAATGCATATAAAGGGATCTCAAGTTGATCTTATTCTGTAGGGTTTAGTTATAGGTCTAACTCATGGAGTAAACTATGAGGTCAAGATGGTTGACATCGAGGGGGATTAAGAATGGGACCTCAAATTTCAGCTTGTCGAGTCTGAAGGACATAAAGTAAAGAAGAGGTTAAGAGTAGAGAGCCTTTGACTAGCGAGAAAGAAGGGTAAGAATCAGACTGAGACCCCTTTTACCTTTCTATAATGTTCGAGAATGCTGAGCCCGTGGGCGTCATTGCTCATCTAGGTCTTTCTTCTTTGGAACTAAGTGTTCTTGTCATTGCCCTTTCAGTCGAGGAGGATGTGATCATCTTGGCTGCCACTGAAGGGTTCCTAATTAAAGCCCTTCCCCCTAGAAACTCATTTTTGGTAGGATTTTGGGGGATTCTCTTTCTACTTAGCCTCTCGCTCTCAAAATACCTTAACAGCACAACTTAACCAAATTTAAAAACCATTAAACCAACCATAACCATAACAATGGCTGAGGATTTTGATGGGTGCTACTGAACTCAATGTTGAGTTTACTGAAGTGATGACCTACGAGCCTTCTCTTGTTGACAACTCTTACTTTTGATGACTAAAGACTTCCTTCCCTTGTATTTATTTTTTTATTTTTTATTTATAATTTGGACTTGTTTCATTTTTGTAATGAGTTATTTATCTTTGGACATAATGTACTACGTCTTTGTTGCCTTTGATTTTTTGATGTTTGCATTTGCTTATGGTGATTAATGTTAGGGTCGGTGCTTACGTGCCATCCCTAAATGTACATATGCTTGTATATTTATACAAGTGTACATTCTCATTAAATCACTAATACCCTATTATATGGTATTATGCATGTAACATTACAGACATTGTAGATCTGAAAGAGTTTAGATTAGATTTAAAGGGTTTAGATAAAGGCTCATAGTCACCCACCCTGAGACATATAATTGCTAAATGTTAGCACAGCTAAGTGTTAGCTGGTTATAATACTCAGTAGATCCAAGAGTTGGAGCCTTGTCCGTAATGGGACATAGACATGAGAATATACTAGTAACTGCATAGTTACAAGAGTTGCAATCGGGAGCCAAGAAATGTAAGTTGCACAAGTATGTTCTCGAATAATAGTCCCTAATATATTTCTACCGATGCGGGTCTATCGGTGGATACTTTTATATATAGATCAGCATATGTCATGTCTGTCGGGTATAGATGGTCGTTCCTGACCGACCATGAGCTTGAAGCTCGTATTGACATATGGGTATCCAGTTAGAACTGAATATGGGATAGATTCACCAGGGCCTCCAATAGACATTTAATGTAAGCCGTCAACGGAGGGTCCTCTAGAGTTGAGTAGTATACGTCGTCCTTTGACCTGAGTGCCACGGTGGGCTTGTAAGTGATCCACCATACTTTGGTTCTACATATGTCACAGACCTTTTATAGTGTGACCGCTGGGTGTCGCTGGGTATGGTCTGATGCTTATGGAGCCCGGTGCATACAGATATGGGATCCGTCAGCTCCTATATGGAGTTTTATATCCAAATACTTCGAGACTGTATCTCAGAAAGTCTTGTGGCCACAAGCAATCATTCTAGGAAAGAGTTCCTCTAGGGTGGAACAATATAACAAAGGAGTTTGCGCATATTGTTCATTGAGATACAAATCTGGAGATAGGACATGGATGAGTAAATGGGAATTTGACGGTGATAATCTATATCCTCGCACATCCTGGATATTATGACGGAAGGACTATACGTATGCGTTGTAACCTTAGCTTGTATGGTTCAACGTGCTGATTTGTATATCCGTGACGTGTGTGTGGGGCATTGCTCACGGAGTTATGGAATAGTTTTGTTTAATGAATCATTGGGGCTGCATGCCAGATTAAATTGTTTAATTCAGCAATATTTAGCGATTTCACGGGAATGCGTGTGTGTCTGTATTTAAGTGTTAAATAAACAATTAGTTAATAATTGTTATTTACTAATTGTATAATGACACGTAGTATATTGTGGACCCTCAGTTGAGTTTACCCAAGTGTGGAATTTGGTGGGACCCACTAGGGGGTAAACTTGATAACTATTCATGAGGGACAAAATGGTCATAACACACTATGATTATTTAATTGTTAAATAATCATTCTCTCTCTCTTTTATATTATATAATATATATTATTATATTATATTATATATATATATATAAAGAAGTAAAAGAGAAGCAAGAGAAGTAGGCCAAACAGCCAAAAAAGAAGAGAAGAGAGAAATGGAGAAGAAAGAAAAGAGAAAGAAGAAAAAAATAAAGAGGAAGAGAGAAAAAATGAAATTGTTTCATTTTTCCCTCTGCTTCCAATTGGAGTAATTATGAATTGTTCCAAATTCTCCATTTCTTATCCTTTTGGAGAAAAGGATGTAAATTCACTCTCGGCCATTTTAGGGATTAAGAGTTAATCCCAGGCTGAATATCAGGCTGCTGTTCTAGCTCATCAAGCCCACCGTATTAGTGACTAGAACTGCACACGAGTTGGTCTCCATGCGAACTCCAGGAAAACATGTGTATAACGTTACACGTTTGGTGAGTTCTCTAATTTTATAAATATATTATTGTGATTAATATATTTATTTATTGTGTTTATTGTAAAATTTATATTTTCGTTGCGTTAGGCAATAGACACAAGTGCACATGCATACACCCACGTGCCTAAGATCCTACTACGCCAACAATTAATTGATTATGTTCGAATTTATTTTATACTTAAACAATTGTATTAATTCATTTTCTCGTTATACACAAGACCTCATTCTTGGTTCTATTTGAATTGTTCAAGTTGATTAACCCAGCCTAAGTTGACCACATTCTCCATGTATTCAATACTTATCCATAACTTAAGTTCATTGCTTAAAGGTATTTATAAGTCGATTATTGTTTGAGGCTTGTTTAGTTAGATGGGTTTATTGGTTATCGAGTTCAAACTTGAGCACCCCTTTGAGCCAAGGGCTTTTTTAAGCATTCAAATTGATATCACTTATGCAAATGAATTTTGCTCAGGAGTACAAGTCCTTAGGGTTTAGGTGGGTTGTGAAAGACTTGAAACCTAAGGAGTGTTGTTACCTTTTATGGAATTATCTCATCATGTATGCTTGGAAGCTTCAATGGATGTTCTTGTTATTAATTTTCTAGACCTCCATCCTAAGGATGAGTCATTTGGAATGTTTATCTTCTCAACTCTTATTGAATTTCATTCAATTTTTTTTCAAGTTCTTAAGGGAAACGTTGGTCATTCTTAGGCATTATAATAAACTGATCATAAGCTATTACTGTAGGACGAGCTCTGATGCGTATATGTGTTTACATAGAGATAGGGATTGGAATTAAATTTATTAATTGATGGAACTCCTAAATATTTACTTGGGAGCCATTTATTACATTTTTTCTGAAAAATATCTAAACATAGAAATTCACTAATACTTAAGGGTAATATTATTTTAGGAGCTTGACATTTTAGGGTTCTAACCACCTGTCCATCTGCATATCTGAGCTTGTATATTTCAAGCTTTATTCTTATGAGGACTTTATAAAGACCTTCCAAATTGGGATCAAAGATCCTTTTAGCAAGATTCTCAGTGTACAATAACACTTCTCTCAAGATTAAGTCTCATTCTGTGAATTCTTAAGTTCAAAATCTTTTATTATAAAATTATGTGATCTTTTACTGGTATACCATGGTCTGAAGTCTCGCTTGTTCTTTTTTTTACTCAACAAGATATATGCTTTCTTTGAGCATTTTTTTGTTCCTTGTCTCATCAAAGTATATTACTTAATCCTGATTTCGATAGAAATCATAGCTTTGTACTCGAAGGCTAATGAGAAAGGGGTTTCCTTAGTGGCAATTTCACTGGTAGTTTTAAGTGCCCAAAGTACCTTAAGTAACTCATCTACCAAGCACCATTCTTCTAGGTCAGTTTCTTTTCCAACAATTATTTTATGAATTTATTAGAAGACTCTACCTTCTCATTGGTTTTTAGATGAGTCTGGGAGGCTAAACAAAGTTGTATAGTAAGTTGCTGATAAAAAATCTTAAAATTTTCATAATTAAACTACTTTCCTTGTTCTATGACAATTACATGCGACACCGTAAACCTACAAATGAGATTTTTCAGATGAAGTCCTTTACTTTCTTCCCAGTGCTGTTAGTCATGAGTTAAGCCTCTACTTATTTAGTGAAGTAATCCATGTTGACTACTGTGTATTTAGCTAAGCCTTTACCTCGAGGTAGTGGTTCAATTAAGTTGAGGCCTTATTAAGCAAAGATCAAGGACTAGATATGGTTTTTAGATTCTTGGGAGGATAATGAATGTTAACTACATATCTTTGGCAAGCGTCACATTTTTTACGAGATCTTTTACACCCTAGAAAGTGTTAGGCTAGTAATAACTTATTTTGAGGGCTTTATAGGCTAGAGACTCTGTACCTGAGTGGTTCTTACAAACCTCATCGTGAATTTCTCAGAGCTTATAATTGGTATTGTCCAGTTTTGGGTACCTTAAATATCGATAAGAATGTCCTTAATGATAAAGGATATCTTTAATCAGAGTGTACAAGACAAGGTGTACTTGAGTTAGTGAGCTTCAAGCTTGTCTTGTGGTAGTTCTCTATTTTTTATGTACCTTTAATGAGATTCATCCAACTTGGGTGAGGATTAATTTGAAGGATTTTCTTTATTATTTCTATGATGCTTGGCTCTAAAATGAGCTTAAGTGGTATTGCTTATGATTTTCAGTCCACGGGAATGTTGGATTTTGACTTCTTTGAACTGCACCATGAGCTTTTTGACTTTCTGAAGGTAAGCTACTATATTGTCTCCTCTGGCTTTGAAGTCCTTCTAGACTTGGTTAACCACCTGTTAGGAATCACTTTTGACGAGGATTCTTTTGGTTAGGACTGCTAAGGTAACTTTGAGTTTGACTAAAAAAACTTTATATTCTGTTTCATTGTTGGAAGCTAAGAAACCAAATTGAACTACGTAACTGGACTTGTCTCACTTGGGGCTAATGAAGACGATTTTTACCCATATCCTTATGAATTGGATGCTATATCTATGTAAAGCCTCTAAATTGAGGATTTGGGATCCTCAACTATTTGACCATTCAAAAGTACATTAGAGGGGACCTCTACCTATATGAATAGATCTTCATATGTTTATTTAGCAACAAAGTCTATGTTTATATGTCCTTTGATGGCCGACCTTGGTTTGTATTAAATGTTAAACTCGCTGAGCTTGACTTCCTTCCTTATTATCTAACCCAAAAATCAGGCTTATGTAACATCTGCTTGAGGGGTTGATTGGTGAGGAAAACCATTATGTACGCCTAGAAGTAGGGCCATAATTTTCATTTAGATGTAACCAATGTAAGGGTTAACTTTTTGGTTAGAGAGTAACTACTCTCAGGGTTAGCATGTGCCAAGATGACCAAGTATATATATATATATATATATATATAATTGGTCTCCAATCATTGGGATTGCAAGATGAATAAGTTGAGCCAGATAAATCTTGAGTTATTAAAAAGCTTCTTCACAGTGGGAGTTCACCTTATTTTTTCTTTTATTTTGATCGATTGAACAAAATTTAAAACACTTATCAGTAGCTTTTGAGATAAACCTACTGAGGACGATGAATCTGCCTGTGACCATTTGAATCTCTTGTCACTGACTTGAGGGAATCATCTTTAAGATTTATCTGACTTTATTGGGATTAGCCTTGATTCTGTTTTAGCTCACTATAAACCCAAAATATTTACCTGATTCAACCTTGAATACGTACTTCTCAGGGTTCAACTTCATGTTGTTCTCTTAGAGGATTTCGAGTCTTTCTTAAGTATTTGATGTAGACCTTAGGCATCATGGACTTGGCTATCATAATTTACATAAACGTTCATGCTTTTTTTAATTAATGGTCTGAATAATCTATTGACGAGCTTCTAGTAGGTAGCTTCGACATTTTTCAGCTCAAATGGCATGACTTTGTAGCAATATGCTCCTTGGTGGGTAATGAACGAGGTTTTCTCCTGGTCGGGAGGAAACATCCTGACCTGATTTTACCATAAGAACACATCCATAAAGTCAAAGAGTGCATGCTTAGACGTTGAGTCTTCTAATTGATCAATCTTTAATAGGGAAAAGTTATCTTTTGGATATGCTTTATTTAGATATGTAAAGTCCACACATGTTCTATACTTTCTATTGGTCTTTTTTACCATTATCACATTAGCCAACCATTCTGGATAGTGAACTTCTTGAATAAATCTAGCTACTAACAACTTTTCAACTTCGAATGCTACAACCTCATTCCTTTCTTAATTAAAGATTAATTTCTTTTAATTGACAAGTTTAAAGGATCACCTTACTACTATGTATGAGAGATTGGTCAATCCCTGACATATCCTTATGTGACCAGACGAATATGTCTGAGAACTATCTCAACAAATACCTTTGGCTATTTTTGATTTTCACTCTTAAATTTTAGCTAACCTTTACCACTTTCTTAGAAGAATTTTGCGTTATCTAAACATTGACAAATTCTTCTACCGGCTTTGGAATTTGAGAAAATTCTTGGGTTATTAATTAAGATATGTTTTTCTTTGGGGAAATAGTATTTTGACCTCAAGTCAGAATAAGTTGATCTCTTTAATTAAGAAGGACAAAATTTGGATCCAGATTTGATTTTTTTTTTTAGGTCTCAAAACCTGGGTTTAGCTCGGGTTTTTTCAGGCCGGGCCGGGTCGGGTTAAGCCTAATTTTTTTTTAATTTTTTTGATAAATTTTAAACTTTTGGGATATTTATTTTATAAAAAAATTGTTAGATTTGTATTCATAGTTTGTATTGTATAATTTATATTTATAGTTTAATATGTATAATTTGTATAAGTGACGCGTATAATTTACATTTATAGTTTAAAATGTATTTTTTTTATCCTTGTTACAAATTTGTTTTTAATTTTTTAAGTTAAATTTAAACTTTTGGAACATTTATTTTATAAAATAATTGTTAGATTCATATATATCAAAGATTAGGAAATAATTTAGAATTTTTAAAAATAAAAAATTAGAAAAATAAAAAAAGTCAAAATTTGGCCCGGATACATATTTCTAAAAAAATTCAGATTTTTTCGGCAAAGTTCAGGATCCGAGCAAGGTCGGGTTCTGAATTTTTCTTGATTCAAATTTGGATCCAGGTTTTTTTGCCATCATTATCTCTACCACATGCCAATCTCTAAGACTGACCCTACACTCACTGAATATGGTTAGGCTATATCGATAGTTATCTCTAGCAATAACCCTCTAAAACCTAAGTTAATAATGGGGTTGTATATAGAAGGAAAAAGATGTCCATAGATAAAATAAGAGAAGTTAATGGAAATAATCTTAACAAAGTAAGTTTTTCTCTTATTCAAAAAGATTTTGAATAGGAATCATTGTTTTAAAATAATGTATCGTCCTTTATATAGGCTTGTGAGAGCTTAGCATTCTAAGTCCTATAAGAATTTGGACATTTCCCTAGATTCTCGGATTAGAAGATTCTTGAGATTGTAGAAGTAGAATTTATTTGAGATTCTCAGGATATTTCGAGATCTTTAGGGATACTGCGTATATGAAGTTATAGGGTAATGCAATCGTATCTGGATTAGTCCTTTGGGGTTGAAAGGTTGGTCTAGCTTGGATTAATTACTTTGGGATGTCGAGGACTATATTGAATAGGTACTGGGGGCGATTTTAAGTGGATATTAACAATGTCTTTTTATTAGTGCTAATTTTGAGCTCTTAGGGCTTTAATGGGCTTAGGGCTTTAGTGTCCTTGTGAGGAAGTCTTAAGACATGGGCTTTTCTATAGGATGTGCCTCATGGGCTAAGCTTAAGGGCTATTTCTTTATTGGAGTCTTGGATTTTCAGGGCATACTAGGATTTTGATCATTCTCTTGGTGGGCTAGGCCTAGACTGATATCTTTAGGGGAAACAAAAAGATTAATGAATGGTAGAGCGTAAGAGAAGAGAAACTATCTCAAGTCAAAAATGAGGAACATGAAACATAAATAATTATAAAAGCCATTGTTGTATCATTTGGAGATCGATAAATATGTAAACATCTGTAGCTGAAAGGTTCTATGACCTTATGCTTGTTTAGTTCACAAAAGGACTACCATCTTGTTCGTGCAATTCCAGAATCTCCACAAGATTATTGACATTTGTTACTATTCAGTACAGATTTTTGTTTTGTTCTATCTCTATGGGCGAGATTATTGACACTCATTTGATATCCCCTTGAAACTCTATTTTTGTATTTATGTTTTAATTCTTAGATAAAAATTATAATAAAAGACACTTATAAATATAGTTAAACTTATGTTTCTGCAATTTGTTACAAACTCTTCACAGTTCACACCTTACAGGTAATGACCTACTTCTAAATAATATGCTGTTATCTACTTAGGGCCTGAGCTCGCATAGTTTTATTCTCAAACTCTTCACATTTTACACGCATTGATTCACTCCCAAATAATATGATATCGTCTGTTTTGGGTTTGAGCCCACTTGGTTTTATTTTTCAGTCTTCTTAAAATGTGTCAAATTATTTGAGAAATGACCTACATATATAGTACAAGACTTTATCAAAGAAAACAATGTGGGATTCTAGCACCTAATCCTCACCTCATCCATCTTGGTTATACTATCTGTGGTCTCAAGAGTGTTGGATCTTGAGTGTTACATTATAAGTTATAAACTATTTTGTAAAATAAAATAAATAAAAAATACTTTAATGAAATAAAAGACATTGACACTCCAAAAGTTCAGCCTAAAGGACATTAAGTACCTTTTACTTTTTAAATTATCCAAAAACAACTATTGTTGTTAAGAACTTTGTTAAATTAGATTTTTTTATATAAAAAAAATTATAATTCCCTTTGATTTTATAGTTGACTTAAAAATTCAAACTTTAGTGGCATGTGACATTATATAATTGGTTTATTTTATATTTAAACAAAAAGTTATTAATGAAATAAATTTAAAAATTAAAGTAGACTACGAAGTATAAAGAGCAATTGACGGTGGCCACTGTCATCGTTACTGCTGTTATCGCTGGTATCAGTGATGGTGACATATAGACACAAAATTGACAGTATTAAGCTTAAAGTTTTGTGATTTACACTATAGAGGATATATTTTCTTCAAAAAAACACCAAAAGTCAACTAAATTTGGAGAGAAAAAGTGGACAATGACGCATTATGATGCATTGCCACCACAATTAAAAAGATATATGGCCAATAATCTTAGTGGTGGTGGCGGTGCACTGTAGCTCACGTTGTTTGATAGTAGTGTTAGGTGGCTGCCACTTCTTTCTCTCTTAATTTGAGTGTCTTCTCTTAATTTGAGTGTCTTTTGAAGAGAATATCCTTATCATCATATAGAATACAAAATTCTATGTGTTGATGAAGGCGACAATGACAGTGGCCCGCCGGTTATTGTTCATATTTGGTATTTATTTTTACTTTTTAAAAAATAATTTTTAACTAAAAATATCAAATAAATTAATTATATAGTGCCACATGTCACTAAGTGTAAATTTTGAGGTCAATTTAAAAATCGAAGGTAAAATCATTTTAACGGAAATCATTTAATTTAATAGAAATTTTAATAGTAGGACATATTTGTAGGTAATTTTTAAACTATAGGATATTTGTTGTCTTTTAAGCTAAATTTTAAGAGTGTGTAACTTAAATAAATTAATTTTGAAGATTTTTTATTATAATAAAAAGTAAGACAATAAAAGAATAATAATAAAGAGAATTACAATATAAATAGATAAGGAAGAAAGACAAGAGTTTCAACCATCATTATTTCAATATAACCAAAAAAACAAAAAATCAACAATCACATTCAACAAAATGAAAAGAGATAAGTAGATTAAAATTGAAGTAGATGACACTCAACATCAGTTCATAATAAAGAAAAAAAAAGAGATATGTGAAAGATTGATTTTTGTATTTTATTTTATATTATTCTTCATATCAAAGTGATATATATCAGCAAGAAGATGCTACTTTATTTTCTTTTTTTTTTCAAAAATAATTTTTCAATAATTTATGACAAGTAGTCCTTATAAAAGAAAAATATTATTTTTTGGGGAGCTATAATATTTTTGGTAAACAATAAAAACAACTTTGTTATATAGAGTTTGGAAAAAGAAAGTAAGGAAAAAGATACGGAGAGAGACAATAGGTTCATCTTAGAGTTTAATAAAATTAATTATACAATTAATTAACTTAGAATTGAAAAAGATGTTATATGAAATTTTTTTGGGGGATATTGTGGAACACATGGGTCGCCCCATGTTTACTTAATGTGCCACTCAGACTTATACTTCTGAAGAATAGTCGGCCTAAAAGAGAAATATGTCAATGAGTTAAGCAAGGGTCAGAATCTAATTACAACCTATTATTGAGTAGCGTGGCGTATCTAAAGTGACCCACCTAAGGGCCTTGTCAACATTAAACCCTAGGAAGGACATAGGTGAACTGGGCTGGAATATGTCTACGTCAACATTAAGCCTGTGGTCAAAGTATACGTTAGCCAAACTGAGGTAGCACCTACATTGGCCTTTACGTTATCATCAGATGCTACCAGAGCTTACCAAGTAATCCTTAGTCCTTAACAACTAGATAAAAGGATAAGGATTAGAGTAGAGGTATAATTCTAAAAGGGCCATTGCCATCTTACCATGTCAGCTCGCTCATCACTCTTATCTTTAGTGAGTAGAAGAACAAGACTTGTTTTGAATTAAGTGAGGCAAGCCGGCACAAGTTGCAACTCCAAACATTAGCATCGGAGAGGAGGTGCTGTTAAGCTGACCTTCCACTTGACCATCACACAAAAGCACTGAACAAAAAAAAAAATTAGTACTCCACAGATAAGGAAGCCTAATTACCAAATAATCCATGATCTCAATGTTTCTCTAAAGTGTCATTGATTAAGTAAAGATCTTCCAATAGTTTATTGCCATGTGTCACCCCTAAGGGCATTCTCCAAGTCATCGTTTCCTCTAATGCTTAGAGTATATCCCTCAAAATTTCAAACACAAATGTAAGTAACTGAGTAGATAGAACAATTAAGAATAGGTTTATGATTAGAGTGTGTGTTAGCTAAGATGAGATAACACCTATATTGGCATTTATGTCATCATCAAATCCTACTAGAGCTTGCCAAGTAAGCCCTATTCCTAAATAACTAGATAAGGGGATAAGGACCAAAGCAGAGATATAATCCTAGAAAGGCCATTACTATGATGCCATGTCAGCTTGCCCATCACTATCTCTTTGTAAGCATAAGAATAAGGCTTGTCTTGAATTAGGTGAGGTAAGCCTGCACCAATTATAACTCCAAACATTAGCACTGGGGAGCACGTGCTATCAGGCTGACCTCCCACTTGACTATCACGCAAAATCACCAAATAAGAGAAAACTTAGTACTCCACAGACCAAGAAGCCTAATTATCAAATGACCCTTGATCTCAATGTTTCTCTAAAGTGCCATTAATTAAGTAAAGATCTTCAAATAGTTTTATCACCAAGTGTCACTCATAGGGAAATTCTCCAAGTCATCTTTTCCTCTAATGCTTAGAGCATATCCCTTAAATTTTAGACATAAAAACAAGTAACTAAGTAGATAAAACAAGTAAAAAAAGCATATTTTTCTCTTTTCTAACTCTTTGCAAGGAAGAAAAATCTTAGGGAAGTAACAACCACTGAAGCGATGACTTAACTTGAGCGTCGTAGGACTATTTTTGACTACCTCGTCGATGCTCGTCTTTGACCAAGTATTTTTTTTGTGTTAAATAGTAATAGCTCAGCAACATTCTCAATTACTCCAGCTCCACCTCCTATTTCCTATCACTCATGATCCAAATCTATTTCTTGACGTAGTCCACTTCATTAGAATCGGATCAATCTCCATTTTAACAAATTCTTATTGTTTGGAGCCATTACTATTTTTAGGCCTCAATAGAAATAATTTAATTTTTAAATAGTTTAAACAGAGTATAATAAAAAAAACGGGTCTAAAGAGGATAATTGAGGCACAAATTATTATAACTCAAACGTAAAAGATTGGCGTGCATCATTTTTTGTAATATAGAGATCTGAGTTTGAGTCCTTTGTAAAAAAAAAAAATGATAACTGAAGGATATAAATAGCGGAACTCTATCTCTATTGTAGTGGGAAAAAAAAAGGTTTTGATGCCTAAGAAACTGTGGCCTTGGAATGTTCCGTGCTCAAAACTCAAAAGCATGTCAAAACAAGTTAAAAATAGAATGAGGAACTTTCCCTGGCCCCAAATGTTAATAATCAAAGCGCAAAAGGAGGAAAGAAGATTTTGGGGTAGTGGGTCTCAACCATCAACACTGCGGGTAGTAAGACCCACGGAAAGGAAAAGTCCAATTGGGTTTCTTTCTAAGGCCCATCACTAGTCAGGCCCACCCATCAAATTAAAACAAAAAGACAAAAGCACACCCAGTGGGACTCGAACCCACAATCGCCTGATTAGAAGTCAGGCGCCTTATCCATTAGGCCATGGGTGCTTGCTATTTTTTGTTGGTCAAGCTAAATTTTAAATTTAAATTAAAGTATAGCCCCGAAAACAGAGAAAATTGAAGGTAATGTTTTTCATTTACATATACTACATACAGCAACATATGCATATATTGACACAAGCCAAAAGCTACGTTTACAATAAAAAAATAAATAAAAAACACAAGTCAAAAGTGGCTTCTCATTTTCTTATCAGAATACTGCTATGACTCTATAAATTTATATAAAGCATCATTATTAATTTTCTGGAATTCTTGCCTATATTATCATTTTAAGTTCGTTGTCTATTAGGAGATCAAGTGATAAATCTCAATCTCATTACGTCTTCGGACTCAGATAGTAATTTATATCCACAATAAATACTAATGAGTCGCGTCCTATCTTTTATTATCTTCTAGAACTATCTTGGAACTATATTCAAGCGATTGGCGATTATCGATTGACGATTGATGAAATGAGCCTACCTTAGCCCCCAAATTCTCACAAAGTCATTGGAATTTTTTCACTTTATCAGTTTCAAACATAAATGTTTGCCCTTCATGCTTATCAGATCCATAAAATTCATAAGAAAAACCATACTTGACAACTGGTTTGATAACTCAATCATGGCTCAGCGTTACTATCTCATCTGTCTGTGGTCCAATTTTTTTTGCTTTGTTTTTATCATTTCAGATTCCTCCCTATGCTAAAATGATATAGAAAATTTCCCCTATTACTCCAATCTCAAATGGACGAACCAAGACACACCCATATGTAATCTTAGCTATTGCAGTGTAAAGGAAGTTGTTACATATGAATTTAGTATACTTGAGCTGAAGCCTGAATGTTAATGGAAAGTTCACCGCTCTGCTTGAATTTTTAGAGTCGACGGAAGTGCATTTATTAAGCTACATTTATTTTTACGATGAGAAAAATATGGATGTACAGATAAATAAACTTATTCGTCATCATTGAAGCAAACCCGGGTATGCAGATATGTTGGAAATCACAGATTTCGTATCTCAAAATTAGTTCCTAGATTATTGACTAAGATTATGATTTTAAGTTTTTAAATTATGATTGAGTTTTTGGGATATAGTAAAAGATTTGATTTAGTAAATCTTTAATAAATATTAATGTAAATTTGGTAAGCTGCTTATTATGTATATAATGTGCAGTATATTGTTGTAATTCATATATTGATATATACACGATCATTCAGCTTCATTTTTTTTTTTTCACTTTTCTATTTTAACATGGTATTAAAGCTTGATTTTGGAAAATTTTGAAAGCCTTCTCTTCTAATCAAGCTTTTTATAAAACACAAAACTTATAATGAACTTAGAAAATAAAATCAAAGCCATCTTAACCCCAGATTTTTTTTTGACCCATTTCAGAGTGAGTTTAGTCACTAAACTACTCAATAGTGAGAACTACGCAACCTAGAATAAATCTATTAGCATTTCCTTGTTAGAAATTTAATCTATCTTCTCCACAACTCTTTACAACTCAATATTTTCTCCAAACCTCCACACAATTCTAGAATGGAGGTAATATGAATACAGAATTTCTCCACAACTTTTTATGAAGAGTTTCAATTCAAATTCTCTACAACTTAGACAACATTCCACACATTTTTAGACTGGTGGCAACTAGTATGAAAATGAAATTTTTTTAAAAATGGTGAATACTTAGTTGTTAAGTAAATGGTAGTAAATTTGTATTTGGTTACAAGTTGTCATGTATGTTTTAGCATTTCTTAGTTGTTATTTGACATTTAAGAAGACAACTTTGAATTTGTAAGCTCCATGAGAGCTATAAATAGGTGTGTTAACCATTGTTGTAAGCATAACAAAAAATGCAGAATATTATATGAAAGAAAAGAGTTATGCAGTAGCTCATATAAAAAACAAATTCTGTTTTGTATTATTTTTTCTGCACATCCATCTTTCAAAATTAAAAACTTTAAACACAATTATAAACACATTCCAACAAAGTGGTATTATAGCATACCAAAATTTCTTGCATACCTTAAGTGTTAAGAATAAAACAAGATTTGTGGATGGTTCCATTAAGAAACCACTTGAAACTGATGCAAACTATGCTAGTTGGAAGCAATGTAATGATATGGTGCTCTCTTAGATACTTAATTCTAACGATCCAAGCATCTTAGATAGGATAATCTACACGGAGCTTGCTTCTGTGGTTTAGAAAGACTTGAAAGAATGGTTTTTGCAAAGTGATGCACCACGAATCTTTCAACTTAAGAGGGAGATAGTATCACTTCAATAAAATACTTTATTGGTAACGTTGTACTACTCAAAACTCAATGGACTCTAGGATACGTTAAGTTCTTACAATGAATTAGTAGGGTGGAGCAAGTGGCAGAATTGCAAAAAAGAAACAAACTAATAAGGTAATGCAATTTCTAACGAGCTTAAATGAATATTATTCTATGATTCATGGACTAATTTTACTATTGCATAGGGGTGGGCATTTTCGGGTTAGGGGATTTTTGACCCCCACTCGAACCTGATCAGGATGCCGAAACGTGTCCCGTTTGGGACACGTTTTGAGCCAGGACAAATCTTGTCCTGACCTGACCTCGGGACGGGTCGAAAAATCTCAATATTTTTTAAAATTTTTTTGAAATGACGTAGTTTTGATTTAGGGACGGGTCAAAAATTTTTGAATTTAATTTTAAAAAAATTAAAAAATGAAACAAAATTAAATTTAATTTGGAATTAAAAAATAAAATTAAAAATGAAACAAAATTAAAAAAATAAAAAATAAAACAAAATTTAATTGAAATTTTTAAAAAATAAAACTAAAAAAAAGGGTTCGAGTCCCGACCTAAAATTTTGGGATTGGTCGGATCAAAACGGGTTGGGTTCGAAAATAATGTCCACCCCTACTACTGCAACCCTTACTTTCCATTGGCAAGATCTATGCCATAATTCTACAAGAAGAAAAACAAAGGGATTGATGATTGTTAAGGAAGTCATGCTAGTAGAAGGAATAAAACAGGGAAATAACTCACAACGGAAGCCAAAAAACAAAGCTCCATTATACTCATTGCAATAAGAGCAACCATACATTAGATTGTTACTTCTTTCTCCATAGTTTTTCTTCAAATAACAAAAATAAGAATAGGTAGAATACTATAAAAAGCATCCAACTATAAGCAAACAACATGCAAGCATATATTTCTACATTGACACAAGAAAAATACAAGCAATTAATGAGTCTTTTGAGCGTGACAATGACTAACATCAAGCCAACGCAGCAAGCTAGTTCGTATCACCAAGCCTTTCTTATAGTATCCACTCAGACAAATGAATCATTGACAAAGGAGCTACGGATTACATTATAGGCCGACTTGAATTATTACATCAAAGGAAAAATCACAACAACTATATATTGGCTAACTAATGGTCACAAAGCTATAATTAGTTGTTATGGTTGGATAAATAAAAATTTGAAGTTCATGATATCTTACATGTCCCAAGTTTTTGAGTTAACCTATTGTTAGTTAACAAAATCAATTATGTTACAAGAATCTTGTGGCACCGAAGATTAGGACATCCATCTACTCAACATTTAAAATATCTTAGTAGTTCAAATTTAGAAATTTCTTATGATTTGAATAGCTTTTGTAAAGTTTGTCATCTTTCAAAATAAACTTGATTGCCATTTGAAAATAGTTTAATAAAAATAAAAGTACCTTTTGATCTCATTCACTATGATATATAGGGGCATTTAGGGTGGCTTCTATCTCAGAGGTACATTATTTTTCAATAATTGTGGATGATTTTTTTAGGCATACATGGGTTTGTTTGATGCGTTATAAAATCATGAAAAACCTCTTTGCACAATTCAAGACTCAATTTAACACACTAGTAAAATGATTTAGAGTAGACAATGGTAGGGAATTCACCTAAATGCTAAATTTCTTTAATATCTAGAGTGTTTTATTTGAACATAGCTATAAATCTACCTCTTAACAAAATACTGTAGCTAAACGTAAGCATAAGCATCTCCTTAATATGACTTATGCTTTACGTTTCCAAGAACATCTACCTTTACATTTTTTTAGGGAGAGTATGTTAATTGCTGCTTATATCATTAATTATACCCCAACTCCACCCCTTGGCAAAAGGACCTTTTATGAGCTTCTTTATAATTAAACTCTCACGTATCATCATCTCAAATTTTTTTGTTGCCCTTGTTATGCCACACATATTTCAACCGAGCAGAAGTTTGATCAACATGCAAAGAAGTGTCTCTTTCTTAGGTACCCTTAGCGGCAAAAGGAGTTTAATGTGTGGGATTTACATGCAAAGAAAATTTTTAATAATTGAGACGTAATATTTTATGAGTCCACTTTGCCAAACTCAATACAAGCTTCCAACTATGATATCACCTCCTCTACATCAGTATTGCCTCAACCAATTCACGAAGAAGAAAATCCTAAACAAATTCTGCCTAACCCAATCCATGAACCGAAACTTCCTGAAGCTAAATACCTTTGACCCTTCTAAACCTAAACCAAAAACAAACCCTACAACTCTTGAACATGAAGCAATACTTAGTCCATCACCACTCAAAAGGTCAACATGCATTCGTTAACCCTCTACCTATCTTAGAGATTATCATCACATAAACCTGCCTTTCGTTAACTAATCATCAAATTCAACTCCAAGTCCAACCAAAATGACTAGATATCCTTGTACTTATTATGTCTCATATGCTTACTTATCATCTTCTAATCAGAAGCTTGTTGAGTCTATTTCTAGTAATGTTGAACTAGTGTTTTACAAACAAGTAGTTTTTTTTATACCTTAAATGGGTAGAGGCCATTTAGTTGAAGCTCAAAGCATTAGAAGACAATAGAGTATGTACAGGGATAAAGCCTATTAGATATAAATGGGTATACAAAATCAAGCATAAGATTGATGATACGGTTGAGTGATACAAGGCCATTTTGGTTGTGAAAGGATATATGTAGGTAGAAGAATTGGATTATACAGAAACATTTAAGCCAGTTATAAAATTAGTCATATTTCAATGCCTTCGCTAGGGTTTGGTCTCTATACTAACTCGATGTCTAAGTGGTTTCTTACACAGGAACCTTTTAAAAGAAATTTACACCAACAAGGTATGTTAACTTCACAAGTCTCTATATAGGCTCAAATAAGCATCCAGAAAGTTGCTATTCAAAATTCTCTCATGCAATTTGCAAGGCCGAGTTTGTTCAATCACAAGCCAATATTCCTTTTTTATCAAAATAAATGGAGATTTATTCATAGTAGTTCTCTTCTATGTTGTTGATATGATTATTATGTGAAATGATTTAGAAGTTATAGAGCAATTGAAGCAGTTTTTAAACTCTTAATTTAAGATAAAATACCTCGAAAAGCTCAAATACTTTTTTGAGATTGAAGTGGTATATTCTAGCAAAGATATAAGTATTTCATAAAGGAAGTACACCGTTGACTTACTTAATGAAGTGGGACTTATAAGAGCAACCTCTGTTCCAACGCCAATTGAACAGAACTTGAAGCTCTTACCAACTTAAGGGGATCTACTCAAAGATCCCTCTAAACATCGAAGGCTAATTGGAAAGCTCATTCGCCTAACCATCTTGAGACCTAATATCTAGTACTTAGTTTATCACATCAGCCAGTTCTTAAATGAACTAAGAAAACTTTATTATGAAGCAACAATTTGTATTCTTAAATATCTAAAGGGCTCACCTGGTTAGGGATTTTCTACCAGTATAGAACGATTTCAAATTGACAACTTATTGTGATGCAAATTAGGAAGGATGTCAAAACAACTAGAAGTTCGATCATAGGTTAATATGTATTCATTAGAAGATCATTAATGTTATGAAAGACAAAAAAACAAACCACAATGTCATGTTCCTCTGCAAAAGTAGAATATAGAGCAATTATAGCAATAACATATGAACTCATGTGACTAAGGTATGGATGCAAAACTTAGGAGTTTGAATTGTTTCACATTCCAAGCTCTATTATGATAATAAAGCCGCACTTCACATAGTAGCTTATTTAGTTTTTCATGAGAGAATGAAGCACATGAAATGGATTACCATGTTATGAGAGATAAAATCAAAATGAAGCAATTAACCACTAAATTCACAACTTCACAAACTCAAGTTGCTGACTTGTTTATTAAGCCACTCAACAAGATCTCTTTTCGATTTCACCTCAACAAGTTGGGTATTTGTGATATTCATACTCTAATTTGAAAAGGAATGTTAGAAATCATAAATTCATATTCTAAAATTAGTTCCTAGTTTATCGACTAAGATTATGATTTTACTTTTTTAAATTATGGCTAATTTCTTGGGATATAGTAAACGATTTGATTTAATGGATCCTTAGTGATTTTCGTTGTAAATTTGATAAGCTGCGTATGTATATAAAGTGCAATATACTATTGTAACTGATATATTAAAATATACGGGATTATTCAGCATTTTTTTTGTTGTTGCTCTTTCTCTTCCATTTTAACAAGATAGGTTGCGTTAGCATTATTTTTGTGTCATACTTTCAAAGAGGGTTTCAATCTTCAAAGCATTGGTACTTTTACTGTTATTTTGTTAATTCTGTGGTAGGAAAATTAATCCATGCTTATAAATATGCATATAAACGCATTTTTGCAATGGCTTTTGTCTTGCTCAATTTTAATATATATAATATTAAATAATCCGATTGCGGTGACGAATATCATGTAGAAAGAGAAAGTAAAAAGGGACCACTTTCTGATAATTATCTGCTCAGTCTGCTTTCTTAAATTTTATGATATTATATTTTAATATATGGCTTTGTATATATTTTTGTTTTCATCAACTGGGTCTCTGAAACAGTAGTAGGGAAAGAATTTACTCGGAATTAATATTTACAGTTCAAGAAAGAAAAAGAAAGAAAATGTACTATATAGTTCCTTATTTAGATCTCCATGTGACCTTTTTAATAGTAGGAAGAGATTTAAAACACAGTGGTGAAAGACATAAATCCTCTTATTATCTTATTTTTACCTCATCGTATAGTTGTGTTTTTGTGAAGGGTAGTCAATAGAAATTAACAATATTGAAATGATCACCACTCATATATCGTGACCATGGGATAAAAAATTAACTTAAAACTTAGATTAAGTTTATAAGAAGGTCCAAAGTCCTGTATGATTTACACGGTAGCTAGAATAACATTAGAACACCAAGCACAACAAATAATCATCTCTCTTTTGGATCCTTTGGTAT
The DNA here is from genome assembly GCA_946807835.1 of Ailanthus altissimus. Lineage (NCBI taxonomy): Eukaryota > Viridiplantae > Streptophyta > Magnoliopsida > Sapindales > Simaroubaceae > Ailanthus > Ailanthus altissimus. The sequence continues at coordinate 21,904,549 of OX327695.1, forward strand.
CCAGTTGAACTTCTCGGGAACAAGAATAGAACTGATTCAAAATGCATGTGCTGTGCGCTTAAGCCACTATCGAATTGCTCGTCTTACCAGAACTTTATTTAAACTTTTGAACTTCCACAGTTTCTGTTATATCCGTTCGTGCAAATTGAAAAGCACTTCACAATTGGAAAAGCAGTTACCAATTATCAACTAGGTCATTCTCCATTAAAGAAATTTACCAGTACAAAACTGAGCAATTATGTGTACTTGCAGTAGGGCGAGGCCAGCTTTACTGCCATCTCCTAATCCTCATTGAAAAGTGTGCCAAAGGAGCAAAGAAACCAAGGCATCAGCATATCATCGGGATATAGCAGAAGCTAGGATAATTCAGTAATAAGTAGGTCCCCAGTGAAATGACCTTAACCCTAGTTCACAATCCACTTTCAACTTTCAAGTTCCTTTTTCACCCACTGACATGCCAGAATCTTTCACCGGGCAGCCGGCGATTCTTCATGATATATAAATTTTTTGAGTAATATTTGAATTCAATTCTACTCTAAGATGCAAATTTGTATATATGCATCCAAGGGGTTAATTTATTGCTTTAAAATAGAGGGTATAATGTATTTTTCTGACAAATGTCATGTGACTGTGGGGTTTCATGGTTATTTATTTGATTCTTCTTCATCTTTTAAGAAAGTGAAGTTTTAGGGCAAAAGCAAGGTAACCCCTTTTCCCTCGATGGGTCATGGATGAAAGTGGTTCATGCACCTTCTTTCAAAAGATCTCTTAATCGCAGCCCTTGATCAATTTGTGGGCCCAAATTCATGGATTGTTTTTGAGTTCTGATCTTGTACATCTATTGTTTTGACCTTTCTCATTTGAGCTTTAGATTACTAGATGCAATGGTTAATATGTTTCTGATTTGAGGTAGCCCCACATAATGGGCGGTCACTATCAGAAATCAACTTTTTTATCAGCTTCTGCATGAATAAAATATTTGTCACAAGTTGCTATAAAAAGCTAGCCTTCCGCTCTTCCAGCAAGCTTGCTGAACTTTTAGCACTTTTAATCAAACTTTTCTTTTTCCTTATCTCTCTGCACATATCTGATAAAAACCCTAATTCTATAATCCATCTTCAGCTCTTTTCTCAGCTCCCCCATCCCTCTGTCATTCAGTTACTACACTTATTATCATCACTTCCCATTTCCATATCTCTCTTTTCTCTTTCTCTCTCTCAAACACACAAAAAATTAAGGGATTGTGAGAACCAATGGATGCTGACATGATAAAAGCATCTCATCAAGAAGATCATATGGACATGATGGCAGTCATAATGCAGATGGAAAAGCTTCCGGAATTCTGCGAGCCTCTTAACTGCACTCCCACATTGCCTGAAATCCAATTCTCTAGTGGAAATGCCAACACCAATGTCACACCACAATCCATTTATCATAACCCTAGTGTTTCTTTGTCTACATTTGTAAATCCATCATCTTCTATGCCATTTATGAACACACCAGTTCAAGAGCCCATAACATCACCTCTTCAACCCAATGTAGTCACAGGAAGATTCAAAAATTCATTTGCATTACCAAATGCAAGTCCATATCCACCATCACTAGAGAAGAGAAACTCAATGGCAGCTATGAGAGAGATGATCTTTCGTATAGCTGCCATGCAACCTATTCATATAGACCCAGAATCCATTAAGCCTCCAAAAAGAAGGAACGTGAAAATATCTAAGGATCCACAGAGCGTGGCTGCGAGGCATAGAAGGGAAAGGATAAGCGAGAGGATAAGGATACTTCAGAGACTTGTGCCTGGAGGAACCAAAATGGACACAGCTTCTATGTTAGATGAGGCTATACATTACGTGAAATTTTTGAAGAAACAAGTGCAAACTTTGGAACAAGCTGGGGCTCATAGGCCAATGGCAGGTGTTGGATTTTCGGGAGCAGCAATGGCCAATGTGGGTTACCCGTCTTTGCTTAAAGCTTGCCAGCAGCCTTCTCAAATGGTGGACAATATGCAGATGTTTAGATAAGAGAAAAAGAACTAGAGTTAGAATTTGTTAAATTATTGTATTGGTAGTGTTTGTGTGTTTCTGGATTTGTAAAGATCGAGTGAATGTTTATTTTTTTTCATAGTCAATGTCACAAAAAATTGTTTTGCATGTGCTTTCATGATCAAATGCTTCAATTTTTGAGTTTCTCAAGCAGTACTTAGTGCAAACAGGAAACAACCAAACATATATCTTTTATCCAAACTTTTTGTCAAAAAATATTATCAAATTTCTATCAACTATGTTGATTGACCTGAAATAACTTTAGTTAAAACCATGTAATTGCAATTGGGTGTAACCAAACATTTGCTAATTGCTATTATTTGCAACAAGCAGATCATCCTGGACAGTTTGGTTATGCACTGGAGAAATAGAATGAAGTGAGGAGTAATGCTTCATTTCAGTTACTCGGGCATTAACATAGCTAATGATTTAATCATGTGTATATGTGATAACACCATAACGTGAAGAATCGAATTGAGGTTTAATTAATTACTAGTTTTTTGTCCATGTATATATGTATTCATTTTGATGTTCGTTATAGTAATTTCAAATATTTTACACTTTGATCATTTGGGCCAGGCAAAAACGAGGTAGCCACTTTTTCCCTCAAGTGATAAGAATATGAAGGTTGCACTAGTCAGATGCTATATCTTTGATTTTCTTTCAAAGATACTGAAGTTTTCACTTTCTGCTACTCTTGCCCTCCGCCCATTTGCATAATTGTATCATGCCCCCTTTTTACTGTGCATTAGGATCCAGCATTACAAAATAATTAAATCGATTTCGTTTTGGGCACTTCTTTTTATATGAGAAAAGTATGTCTACTATATATATACGATTGCTTGATTGATATTGGATAAGTTAATTAAGATCGTATGGGCATTAGCCAGAAATATATATATATATATATATATAAATATCAAGGGTTCTATCTTAAGCGTTTTCAGCTTTTATATCGATCTTTATTTATATTTTTATTTCACATTCCTTGGAAAGCAATGATGCTAAGCAAACGATTGATATATAAAGTTTGGATCTTCAACTTCTTCACATACTAAGTGTTTTCAGCTTGATATTCTTATCACTTGGATCTTCAACTTCTTCACATACTAAGTGTTCTTCACATACGATTGCTTGATTGATATAAAAGCGTTTTCAGCTTTTATATCGATCTTCATTAGTTTATCTTGTTTGTACGCTCACATGTTACAAACAAGATAAACTAATGACAAACTTCTTCACATACTAATTACTACAACGACTTTTGCATCACTAACTAAAAAAGGAACTCACCTAATTATAAACACTTTTTTTTTTTTTTTGGGGGGGGCGGGGGTGGGGAGGGTGTGGTGGGATATTTTTCGATTGTGGCCCGTATTTCTAAGTAATTATCTTTTTTAACCATTAAAGAATTAAAAATCGGACAATTTTACATTTGATTAATTTTTTTTCTCTCAACAAAAAAATAAATCGAACCCTTGCAAAAACACTGTCAAAATCAGTCTAATACGCGAATTTGATATTTTTTGTGACTAATTAATGTGTGAAAATAATTAATATTGTAAGAAAATTGAGTAAAATATGAGTAAATTATATTGAAAATAGGTGAAAACTCACTAAAAATGAGTGAAAAATCAGTTGAAATCATCGAAAATGAAAAACGTAGTGGCAGCCTGTGTGCTTGCCATGTGTGATGCGCAAAAGGTCCATCTCACGCAAGTGCATGCTACATGGATGCATCTCACACGTAGGATGAGCACATCCCGTGCTCGACATAAGCTCAATAAATAAATAAATAATTTTCCGTGCCTCATTGCGCGTGCAAGATTGAGGCATGGGTGCATCCCTTAACTACGCATGAGAATATAGTGGCATGATACAACTCCTTAAAAATTTACAAATTTTTTTAAATTTGTAATTTTTCTCTCCAATTCATCATATTTTTTCTCTACTTTATTTGATGTTTATACATTTACAAAATAAACATAAGAACTTCAAAATTACATTGATTTTGAGATTGATTTTGAAAATGCCACCTGATTTGTGTGCTTTTTTTTAATCATTATATTTTATCAAGAAGGTAATTTTGTCCATTTATCATAATTTGGCTAATAAAAATTATTTCATTAGTTTGTGGCTAAGAAAATAATTACCTCTAAAAATGTAGGTCATTTTAAAAAAATTTCTTTTTATTTTTTTATTTGTCTTCTCCTATACAAAATAAAAAATTTCGGTGAGAGGTAGGTTGCCTCCCAAGGCAGGATCGAGTTATAGTAGTGTTGATGTCTCCAGTGTCATGCCTCACTAACATCCATATATTCTCTAAATCTAATCAAATAAAGTAAAAGAAATGGGTATATAAGAAAGAAATGCTAAAAAAATGGAAAATGGTGAGTCCGTATGGAGCAAGTAGACCCATGTGATATATCCCACTAAGGTCCCAACATCCCCACAATGTCTTTCATTATTAGAATTTAAGGGATATTTCCTTTGCTATATCCCACCCCTACAAATTCATTGTATCCTCTTTCCCAGCTTGCCTCTGACACATTCTATCTTTCTTTTCTATCATTTCATACACCTATCTACCTCTTTCCTTTTTTGAGGATAAGTTCTCATGTTCTTTGTGACAGGATAAAGCCTACACATTCATAGAATTTTACCCTACACATTTTATGCCATCACCAAACTCTTGGGGTGTTCTTTGCCGCACCAAAAATCCGATTTACGAGCCATTTGATTTTGCTTTTCGGGTCTCAATGCTTATTTCCTATCCAAAAAGGGGAGAATATATAAATCTTGTAATGGTTATTATAAAGCCTACACTTTTTTTTTTCTTTTTTAATCAAGATCCTTCTTAGGGCAGCTCTATTTTAGTAGAGCCCGAAGGGAATCTGGATTGAAATCCTGCTTAAGGCAAAGCTATTATAGTAGAGCTCAAGCACAATCTGAATACCTAGATTAAAAAGGACTGTATAGCTACTTCAAATATGAGAGAAAATTTACTCTCATATTTGTTTCGGATGTAATAGAACTAGAATATAATAATGAATATCTAAACTTAGAAAGCACTATAGTTATTTTTAATATTTGAGAGAAATTTATTATCATATTGCACTTCGTAGAATTTATCTTTTCTACCACATGAAGGGAAGTGAGAGAAACCATTCAATCACAGGTGGTTCTTTAAAATAAATAAGCAAAGAACAAAAATATTTTCTAAGTGGAGTTATGCTAGAAAACAAATTAATTCAAAAGAGTAAACAAAATTATTTGAGCTTATACATAAAGCATATATTAGGTTGTAGATACAAATGCCTTCGTGCACAATTATCAAATTTGCTGCGCACATATATTCACAAGTAATCTGATTTATGTACGTATCAAATAGTTTTTTTTCCTCATTCATCATAGATCAAGAACATAGATCTAAAAAACTAAAATTTGGTCCAAATAATAAATTTATGGAAGATATTTGATGGAGAGAATTAAAATAAACCGTGGATGTTATCAATATTGGTCAAGGGGGAGGTGTGACTATAAATTAATGCAGATATGGTCAAACGAGCTTCAAATGAAAAGGTTTTATTTTAATACCTAACAAAGTTCATACATATATATATATATATATATATATAATTATAAGATGAATAAAGACAATAAAATGGTTGGTTGGATTAGATTTTGGCAAGAGTGCATACTTTAAGGGGGCAGGTGCAAGCTCTAGATCTATTAAAATTCTTTCTTCCGATGTCTCATACGCAAGGTGGGATGAACTTAAATAGAGTACGATCTCACAATAATTAAAGATGCTATATACTATGCTCACTGATTGATCACGCACTTGCTTGATTCAATAGCTTCATTTTTTTTTTCTTTTGGATTTTTCCCTCTTTTTTAAGAAGCAACAGTTAGAACTACCACCTATATTTCGGTTTGTTGTTTGACTATTTTTTTTAAATGGGTAAGAGACTACTTGAACATTTGGCAATATACATCTTAGCTTTGTCATAAATTTCACGATTTATTTTAAAACTATGTTTTTGATTGACAGTTACTTAGAATTCAAATATACATACTAACTGTGGTTGATCCAATCACCGCAGTTAATGTCTGTTCAGCACAATCAAGAACGGTAACCTATATTAACTATGAAAAGCAGCATATGCGATTCATGAACTTAGAAAACTATATTACTAGACAAATATATGATCAATAATTTTAGTGCGTATCTCTTAGTTCAAATGAGTTTGGTTTATAGCTTTCGAAAAAAGTTTTAATATATATTTAATGAAATTTTTTTTTTTACTTAAAAATTTGATTGACGAGTTTGAATTGATATTTAAAATCAACCTCGATGACAATTGGGCCATTTAGCAAAGCCTAATATTAGTTAGGAAGTGAACTATCAGAAGTAGCCCAATCCCGAAAACTGGTACTGTCAGCCCATTATTGGCACGGTGCTGGGAAGATTTTAGTCGCATCCAGTTTCTCAAGACGTTGAATTTTTATTTGACGAGAATCATGTTGCCAATATAACATACAAATGGATAATGAACAACTTTCGCTAGCTTCCACAAGAAATGTTGCTAAGTACTTGGTTATTTGGCAATGACGTCAGATATATTACATTCACAACAAATATATATAGATATAATATTTTTGAAGAAGTAAATACTCAAGTAATTACATTCACAAAAACGCTTCACACACAATTATAATTATAATAATATAACAAACAATAAAAGCAACAAGAGTATAATAGGGTGAAGTAAATACTAGTGATTTAATAATTTACTTACATTTACGATGAATCAGATCTCACTTCTTATTAATAAATCAACAGAGTTCACAAAGAATTTTAAAAAATAATTCACAAAGAATCCCCCTCTTATTACAAAAAAAATTACAATAATTATTCTTTCAATTGTCTCTTTTGTGTTTGTGATGTTTCTCAAGTCAAATTAGGCCCTTCTATAGCCTATATTTGTCTCAAGTAAACCATAATCTGAGTGGAATCAAGATAGGGTGTTTGAGACAACTTAAGAGTTCTAATATGGTTTAGTTACATTAGCGTCGTGGTACTGCGACCTTTGCTTCTAGCGTTGCGGTGCTGTCCTGTGAGCATCGCAGTGTTAGGACCTAGAGATGGGTGTTGCGGCATTGCACTTAGAGTGCCTTGGTGCTCTAGGCTTTGTCTCAAACGTTGTGGCGTGAAACTCCCAATGCTGCGCCGTCCAGCTTGTCACCGTGCTCCTGAGGTCTTCTCGCCTCTGCCCCTTCTTTGTGTGCCTTTTCTCACTTGGCTCGATCTTAAATATTTTTCAAGGTGATTTTTAATTATCTTCTCACAAATTTCTTCATTGATTCAAAATCATCCACAAAACCTTCAAGATCGTTCATCTCCGCATTACTGTCACCCTCACATAGTAATGACTTTGGTTAAGTTATTACGTAAGATGAATATAATTGAGGACAGTGGATTAGTTAAAATATTATTGGATTTTTAGACGATACAATTTTTGTTAGACTAATCTCGTACTTTAAACAATTTCTCTAATGAAATGAAGCTGCACATCAATATGTTTTAATCTCTTGTGAAACATTTAATGCTTACTTAGGTGTATAGCACTTTAGCTGTCACAATAAATACTGATATTAATGTCTTCAATAGCCATAATCTATGTACAGATACTGTTTAACCATACAACCTCTTTTATAGCTTTACCCATAGTTATATACTCCGCCTCCATAGTTGATAGTGCCACTACGTGCTGTAAAATTGACCTCTAACATACACTACACCCAAACACTGTAAATATATACCTACTCAACGACTTTTTCTTGTTGAGATCATTGGAGTTGGTGCTTGCCATTCTAATACTGTACGAATATTAAATTATTTAATATTTATACAACAAATATTTCGTATAATCGTTAATACAATATAAATACATGGTACAATGCTTGTTACATTACAGACATTATATGATCTGAAAGAGTTCAGATCTGGTCTAAAAGAGTTTAGACCAGTGCTAAGAATTAGCAGAGCTGAAAGTTATATATGCTAATAGTTAACAGGTTATAAGAATCGGACAAATCTAAAAGATTAAATTTTTGTCTATAATGGGACAAAAACTCAAGGGTATACTAGTAAAGAGTTGCAATAGGTGCTAGAAGATGTCATTATGCAAGTATATTCTCAAACGTAATGTTCCTAATTTGCTTTCACCAATGCAGGTCTGTAGGTGGATCTCCTTTTATAAAGATCAATGTATGTTATATGTATATAGTATAGATGATTGTTCTTAGCTAACCATGGGCTTATTAGAAGCTCGTATATGCATATGGGTATTCAGTAAGGACTGAATGCTGAACAGACTCACGAGGATGCCAATAGACATCCTATGAAACCATTAATAGTGAGTCTTCTTGAGTTGAGTAGTATATGTGGTTCTTTGACCTGAGTGCCATAGTCGACCTATAAGTGATCCATCATACTTTGGTTTCACGCCTATCATAGACCTTTTATAGTGTGACCGCTAGGTGTCGCTGGGTATGGTCTGATGCTTATGGAGTTCGGTGTGTATAGATATGGATTCGCCAGCTCTCGTAGGAGAGTATTATATCCAGATGCTCCGAGATTATATTTAATTAAATCTCGTGGCCACGAGTACAAACCCGAAAAATGTGTTTCCCAAAAGGTTGAACAATATACACAAACACCGAACAATATAACAAAGGTGTTTGTGTATATTGTTCTTGAAAATATAAATATGGAAATAAGTTCATGATTGGGTATACAGAGATTTGACAGTGTAAATATATTTCACCGCACATCTAGGATATAAATGACGGAAGGATTATACGTATGCGTTGTGACCTCAGCTTGTATGGTCTAACGCGCTGATTTGTAATATTTGTGATGTGTGCGTAGGGTATCGATCACAAACTCATGGAATAGTTCCATTTAAAAAATTGAGCGTGGACCTAAGGAGTCCCGTAATATAAAGTGTACTTATTGTGCACCGGGGCAGCGAACTGGATTCAATTGTTCAATCTAGTAATTTCTAGCAGAACCGAATATTTGTTTCAGGAACCCTTCGGATGCGCACGTGTTAGTACTTATGTGTTAAGTACAATAATTAGTTAATAATTATTGTTAACTAATTAAATATTGACACGTAGTGCATTGTAAGTCTTCGGTTAAATTGACTCAAGTATTGAATAAAGCCCACGTTGGATTAATTAAAGGCTTGAGGGTTATTTTCTTAATTAATTATTTAAGTATTAAATAATTTAAATATTTGTTATCACTTAAGAGTTAAATTAGTTAATTTGATTAGAGTTAATTATTAACTCATGATTAAATTAATAAAGTAAATATTTAATTGAGGACTTAATTGTTAACTAAAATGAGATTTTATTGAGCAATTAATTAAGTTAAAGTAAATATTGCTTAAAAGGTACAATAAATGAAACTTTGAGGACTTGAATGATATTCTTCTTATCAAAGACAAGAGGCCTTCACATATTGTCCAATTGATGGACACATATTTGGCTTATTTGATAAGCCAAATTTATTTAATAATAATATGTTAATAAAAAACTTAGATATTTTATTTTATTATTATATATACATATATATATATATATATATTCATTTGATGAATATTAAATGCAAGACGTGGCTGGCCATTATGTGTGGTAGTTGCCATTGAAATCATTTTGGTCTTTAAAACAAAAATAATTGAAGAAAAAAGAAATGTGGCAGGCCATGATAAGTGTGGTTGTCTTTTGTATTCTTTTTTTTTTTTCATGTCTTTGAAAGAAAATGAGGAGAAGAAGAGAGGTCGTGTGTGACTCTTGGCTATAGAGGAACAAGAAGATGAAAATGGTTTTCATTTTCTCATTTGAAGCAAAACAATATGGCCAACCAATTTTGAAGGTAAGAAAATTGTTTTTGTTTTAAGTTTTTAAGTATTAAAAATAAAAAAAAAACTTGATAGCAAAAATTATTTTGCTATTTATATTCTTCTCCTAAACAAAAGGCTACCATTATTGCATTTGAGTTATTTATTTTGATGAATTTAAGTGTTGAATACATCAAGAACAAAATGAATGTCGTCTAAGTGTTAAGGCTATTGGGATTAAGAGTTAATCCAACGGTTTAAGTATTAAACCGGTGTTGAAAAAATATAGGCTACTGGTCTAGTGACCCAAGTCCACCACGTTGGGTTCTAGAACTGCCAACGGGTCGACTTCATGCTGTACTCTAGCTACAAATTCGTTTCAAAAGCTTGAAAGGTGATATTCTCAATCATTAATATTAATTTGTTTAATATATTCTCAATCATTAGTATTAATTTGATTAATATGCTTTATATTTTGTTCATTAGCATAATGAATAAAATTTATCGTGTTCATTTTAGAAAATAGATTTCCAGTTTCCGTTGCGTTTATTATTTGTATATGTATGTATTAAATGTGTATGTATATGAATTTTAAAATGGACATGTGTACCACATGCATACACCCAATAGGTTTAGGTTGTGAATCGGGATAAACCGGCGCCCCAACAAAGGTCACCTACATAATCAATGTATCTTCTTACTATTTCACCTTTATTCTCTATCCTTTTATACAACAATCCTTGGTCTGACGTTCCTTTGAGATATCTCAAAATTTACTTGACTGCAAACTAGTGATCTTTCCCCAAGTTTTCTATGTATCTACTCACTACATTATCGCATCTGTTATGTCTGGTCTTGTATAAACTATCACATATATAATGCTTCCTACAGTGTTGCCATATGGTACTTTACTCATCTGTAGTTTACCTTGTTTAGATTCTGGCGACTATGCTGCTGAAAGTTTAAAATGCATACCCAAGAAAGTAGAGACAATCTTTGTATTAGACAAACCAAATTTCTTAAGTATCTTTCGTATATATCTTTGTTGTGATAAGAAGATAACACGTCTTCTTTTCTTCACAATATCCATACCCAAAATTCTCTTTATTGCTCCCAAATCCTTCATCTTAAAATTGCCACTTTATTCTGTTTCAATTTCTATATTTCTTCTATATCTCTATATGAAATTAGCATATCATCCATATATAGAAAAAAATACATACTTAACCCACTACTTAGACTTTTAAAGTACACAAAATTGTCATATTTACTTCTATTAAACTCACAAGTCATCATGAAATCATTAAATATCTTATACCACTGCCTAAAAGATTGCTTTAATACATACAATGACTTCTTTAAATAAACAGGCATGCTCCTCTATGCCAGGTTCTTCAAACCCTTTGGTTGTGACAAGTATATTTTCTCTTTTAGTTCTTCATATAGAAAACCTATCTTTATATCTATATGCTCAAGATGTAAACCAAGGTTCACACACATGGCTAACAAAATTCTGATAGATATATGCTTGACTACTGGTGAGAATATCTCATAAAAGTTTATCCCCTTAAACTGAGTGAAATCTTATGGCACTAGCCTAACTTTAAACCTTGTAGGTTTTACTTCTGCTATCCTCTCCTTAACCTTATACACCTATTTACACCCAATTAGTTTCTTGTTGTGATGTCTCTCCATCAAAACCTATGTAATATTCTTATAAAGAGAACTTATCTCTTTCTCTATAGCCTGCTACTATTTCTTATTATTTGTACTCTTCATCTGCTGCGGTATTGATCTTATAATTTTATGCCTTACAATCCCGTGCTTGGTATAAAAGCTACCAAACTCTTTGTCACAATACTCAAGATTATCAGTCCCCAGCCTTTTAATCTTCTTATCGATTTTATTTTCAATAAGGGCCTTCCACATTTTGAATGACTCAAACACTTGCTTCTTGCTTTTTAATACATATATATACAACTTCCTTGAATAATCATCAATAAATGTTAGGAAGTACCTTACCCTACCATGAGTGACTATTTATGCTGGCCCTCAAAGATCCGAGTGTATATAATCAAGAGTGCCTTTTGTTTTGTTCTCTCCGATATTAAACCTTACCTTATGGGCTTCCCTAAGCATATAATACTCATAAAAAAATTATGATTGGAACTTATCCTTCCTAAATGCCTTATGATCATATAACTCATTTAGGTTTCTTTCATCTAAGTGAGCTAACATTAGATGCCATAACTTGGTTTGCATATTCTCATTATCAATAGAGAATGATACAGAATCACTCACTACCTCTCTTTTCAGCATATATCATCTCTCATTACAACCATGGAACCTTTCAACACTCTTATAATCCTTCTTTCAGCTTTGCTGGAATACCTTTTCTGGTGTAATATACATAGTGAGATCAATATCCTTTTGAGGTTAGGAATATACCTAACATTTAATAACTCTCTCACTTTTTCATCATAAAACCTAAGTCTTACACTACTAATTCTTATCACTTGACAACCCATGTTATTAAACATTAAAAATTTACCACTATTAATAGACTGAAAATTAGTAAATAATGACTTATTCGGGCACATGTATAACATACAACTTGAATTTAAAATTCATTCATCAAAACACTTACTGAAAAAAGCCATAAGAGTTTATGGGTTGTCACAACTCTCTCATACGCTGTAGCAGCATCTACCTTTTTCTTTTTATCCTTGACTTTCTTCTGAGGTTAATCTTTTATGAAGTGCTATTATTTTTTTTTTTGTAGCAATAACACTTCCTAAGATTACCCCTAAACTTTGCCCTCGAGCCTTTTTTTTTTTATCTTTCCTTCTCTTTGTACAGATCTTCCTCTTACAGATAACCCATTTGTATTGGCCTATATCTTATTTCTCAATTGCTTTAAGTTTAACAATGATTTCACATCTTTCATAGTTAAACTCTCTTGCCATAGAGTAATATATCAATAAAGTGCTTGTAACTACGAGAAATAGAACTCAAGAGAACAATTGACTTGTCTTCATCATCTATCTTTACATCGATAGTCTCTAAATCGATTATGATCTTGTTGAAGGCATCTATATGGCCTTTAATCGGCATCCCATTTGACAGGACAATTGATAAAGTTTTTTTTATATGCAAACAATTGTCCAACGAATTCATTATATAAAGATTATTTAACCTCTTCCCAAGACTAATAGCTGTCTTCTCACTAGTAACCTCCCTCAATACTTTATCGCTTAAAGACAAAATGATTATACTATAAGCTCTTTTTTAAATGTCTTTTCTTTCTATTTTAGATTTAGATGACCTTGGCTTTTCTTCTTACCATTAGGAGCTGGAGTCTTCTGTACACCTGAGCCTAATTCTTGGCTCACCAGTAATGCCATCACTTTAATTTTTTACAAATTAAAGTCATTCTCATCGTTGAATTTCTTTACTTCATACTTGGGTATGACTATGATTGCTAAACCTTACTCTGATATTAGTTTGTTGACGGAAACACTTCACACATAAGTATATAATATAGTAAACAGTGAAAGCAATAAGAGTAATGAAGGGTAGAAGAAAATACACAAGCATTTTTCATTGTTCGGTAACTTACCTACGTCTATGATAGATTAGATCTCACTTTTTATTAATGAATCAATAGAGTTCACAAAGACCCTAAGAAAGAACTCACAAAGAATGTCTCTCTCACTAGAAAGGGAATTATAACAATTGGTCTCTCAATTATCTCTATTTCTCAAGCATAAATAAGCATTTATATAGCCTATATACGTCTTAAGTAAACTCTAATCTAAGTGGGATCAAGATAGGGGGTTTGAGACAACTTAAGAGTTTTAATAGGGTTTAGTAGCACTAGTGCTGCAGTTCTAGGTTTTAAGCACCGTGACATTGCAGTTGTTGCTTCCAACGCTGCAGCGATGTCCTTTAAGCATCACGTTGCTGCGTTAACTGCTTTTAGTGCTATACCTCAGCGCTTCAAGCTCTGTCTTGGATGCTGCAGCACTAAACTCTCAACACTGCGGCATCCAGCCTGTAACTGCGCTTTCGAGGTCTTCTCGCCTTCGCACCTTTTTCGCGTGTCCCATACTCACTTGGCTTGATCTCAAACCCTTTCCAAGGTGATTTTCAATTATATTCTTACAGTTTTGAGATTGTTGAAAGCATCTTTGGATGGTTGAAATTTATTTTCATTAATTAATTTTGTATTATTAGCTTATTAATGGAAAAATCTCTTAGAATTGAGATTAGAAAAAATAATTTAAAGTAGATATACCGAGGTGTTTAGTATAATACATTGAAAGTTTTAGTTCAACTAAATAAATAGACCAATTAATGCCGAATGTCAATTTATAAAGGCGCTTTAGCAAGTAACTTGAATAGTTATATACTATTTATTTTTTCTTTTGTAATTAAACAAAATATAAAAAGACACAGCAAATAAGGACATGGTTTTCAAAATTATTCTATTTTCTTCTTCCCGAACGTTTCTTTTAAATTTTTGTGTTTCTTAATTATATACGGTGGTTCGTTTATCTTCTCAATGGGCCAAGATAACTCAATTTCTAAGACATCTTTTCAAATTATCTTATTCATGCTTCACTTGAGAGCCACTCTAATCCTTAATCTTTATGCCACGAACTAATAGCAAAAGTGACAAAGATATAATCTATATTAGGTTTTTTCCTTAAAAAAATCAATAGAATAAGCAATAGATATAAATTTTAGAATTAAGGAAAAATAATAATATATTTAAAATGAAAATGACATTTTAATCCCTATTTTTATAGATATATACCAACTTAGTCCCTCATATTCTAATATATACCATGTTGGTCCTTGTCATTAGAAAGATTTTGTTAAATGGGTTCTCTTCGAGCACAAAAAAGTATTTTTGATCTTTCTAAAACAAAATGCCAAAATATCAATTTTAAAAGAATTTTCATTATCTTTATTAAATACATAATTCCCACCAAAAACCAAGGAAACATTAGTAAAGAAACAAAGCCCTAAAACATCCCCCTTTTAAATGTCCATCAAACCAAAACCTAAAGAAATTTCTAATGAAGAAATCAACCATTTGAAGAATCGAACTATTTGAAGGTACCCAGTTGAAGTCTATTGTGAATTGGGTGAGAAGAAATTGAGACTAAATCGAAGAACTTGTATTATTGGTACATACAGTAAGCATATAAGAATCAACTTGCTATTATGGGTGTAGTAACCAGTATCCACGACTGGTAAGAATAAGTATTTATATATGTATAAATATACGTATTTTATTGTATGTTGGTGATACTTGATTTATATATTATTATTAGTAGTGCTTGTATAGGTTAAGGTGATACTATTAGCATTGGGTTTAATTGCAAGACTTTAGATTTATTTTAGGGACCAAATTGTAATACTTTGAAAGTTTTAGAGGTAAATTCGTAAATATCAAAAATTAGCCACTTAGTATAAAAATACACTTTTAAAACCCTAATTCTCTCATTTTGGTCGAGCTACCTCTTTTAGAGAGAGAGAAGAGAGAAAATAGGGGAGAGAAAGAGAAGAAGGAGAAGAAAAAGAAGAAGAAATTGGAATTTTGGATTTTAAGAGGTATATCACAACCATTTCTCAATTTATTGGCGTTAATTATGTTAATTTCTTTAAGTTTTGATTTTTGAAAATATGTATAATTGAGGATTTGATGTGTATTTCGTATGATATTTTGAGAATTGATGATGATCTATAAGATAGTTTGATAAATCATGATGGATTGTAGAATTTCTGCTTGATAGTCTCTTGATCCAAGTATTTTATAAATTGTTGTGATTCGATTCTGGTTTTGAATTTTGAGTATAAGCAATTAGACATGTTTAGTATCATCTGAGACTTTGAATCGATTCAAAATTTCAGAAATTGAATTTGTTGTGAATTTATCAAAATGATCCTGAAATTCTGGAAATTTCCTATGTGAACAGTATAATACAGTGACGAACAATGTTTTTCCTACTGAATGATCTTCAAAAATTACGAGTTTGTGAAATGTGATAAGTTTATATGTCTAATATGATATACTCGGAATTGAGAATTTAGATCAATGTGGTTGAAATGTTATGATTTTCTAAAGTATATCCGCTCATTACAGTATTTGATTAACAGATTCTTAAAGCAATGGAATAAAATAGTTTTAAAATATTTTTGGCAGTGATTTGAAAGTAAAATATTTATCATGGACTGAGATATGTGTTAAGAGTAATTATGTGATAGTTTTATAATTTTTGAGTTAGTATATGATTTTATAAAATTGGGAGATTGAATACTGTTCAGTAAGTATCTTGATCTTGTCAGGTTAGTAGTTTGGATTCGATGGTATGTATGGAATGGATTGTGTAGGAATTTTGATATAATATTCACATATAAGAAGGATATATGAGTCAAGAATGATATATTCTGATTTTGGAGTAATTGGACATCATTTGATCTATTAGAAAATTTTGTTAAGTGTAAGTGATTAGAATGATAGGTTTTGAGAAACCAAGTATTTAGACCAATTTGATGTGATAAATGCATTGTGTATAATTTTGTAAGCTATTTAAAGTATTTTGTGTGAATTGTGAGGCTTATGAAAGGATTAATCTCCATTGATAGGTTAAGGAGATTTAAGCCTTGTAGCTGAAAGTGTTAAGAGGTAAGTATACTAGACTTTTTTACTGAAATCACAATAAACATAGTAATTGTTTTGTATGATTTTGTAAATGTGGTTAGGAATATGTTTATATTATGTCAAAGTATATTTTGATATGAAATGTGAAGATATGTATTTATGAATGTGAGCATGGACATACATGACATACATGTGTTTTTGAAAGTGAGCTTTCAAAATAAGATATGTTTAACAAAGAAAGCTTTTGAAGTGTAATATATCCATGAGAAATATTTTGTGTTTTGAGGGTACTTGAACTCACTCTTAACTTAGTAGGCATTTTATGTGATTTGTTGAGCCTTTATGTGTGGCATTTCCTTCGGGATTGGTATATGTTATGTGTTCCGTATGTAGGGAGGATCCTATTGATACCTAAAGGAAGTGTGAGTCATCACATTCGTGTGGTGGCGTATTGGTGCATGTGAGAGGACTCACCGATGATCAGGGTGAGGGTTTGGCTTTTACCTTTGGGCATGAGCATTATATATGTGTAATTTCAAGACCTCACTTGTACTATTCCTCTCATACGGTAAGTCACCTACGAGTGACATTTGGCTCATTATGTGATATGTGATATGTGATATGTAAGTCCTACTAAGTAGTAGTTGAGTGATGGTATTCCTATTATGTGTTTTGAAAGAATGTGTAAGCGCTTACATGATATGTGATTTGATAAGATTATGATTTTGATTGATCACAACATATCATACATATGTATTGTGTATATATATGTATTTGTATTTGATATATGAAAAACTAGTATGCTTACTGAGTTTTATACTCATTATAGTTTATGGTGATTTCAGGTAAATAAGGTACATGTGTGCTTAGCGGATTTGGCAAGGCTTCTGCTGTTCCTTGGGTTCCCTAAGTTGTTAGGTTGCTAAGTGTTTCATTTGGGGACACGTGGGGTAAGATATTTGATTTGTCCCTAGTGAATAAATACCTATGTATTATTTTATTGTGTGTGGTTGGACTTAGTTTAAGTTTCACCAAGTGTAGTAATGGATTGATTTTAAGTAAGAATTTACAATGAATATATTCTGGGCTTCCGGTAACAAAGTTGCTACTGGTGACGTAGTAGAGTGTTAATCTCTGAGAAAACTCTGCGTATCTCCGGTTTACTAATTGTCCCAGTCATAATTCAATTGCTATAATTCTGAAAGAAATTAAAATGAATGTTTAAGTATTATTGAATGAATGTAAGTGATGTCGTGTGTCAGATCTTTTGGGTCTGGGGCGTGACAGCTTTTATTGGTATCAGAGCTAAGATATGATTCTGTAGACTTTTAAGTGTTGAGTCAAGGGAACCGCGCAGATGCCAAATCCTTAGGATTTTATTTGTAGCTTTGTTATGTAAAAGTTTGACATATTCCTTAAATTTTGTATGATTTTGTGAAGATGACACAGTATCCAAGAGCTGCGAAGATTGTTGTTGTTGTGGATAATGGTACCTTGTGGATCTTAATGTTACCATTTAGATTTTCTTTTAAGTTATGACTAATATGCTTAGTAAGAGTGATGTTGAATATCTTATAATGATAATTTGCATGTGATAGAGCAAATTGAGATAATTTTCTCAATGACAAAATATAGAGAAGTAGAGTATTGAAGACATCAATTGAAACAACTTTTATTGAAAAGGAAAACAACAACACAACAACAATAGCAGCAACAAAAATACAATAGAGGCTACGGAGTGAGATTTAAGTCTATTTTGCGCTTCTTCTGACTGTCATGAGTAGACCAATCTAAGTGATGCAATGTTGGATTAGACAGAGGAATAAAAGACTGCAATTGATCAATCAGTTGATCAACAGTTGGAGCTGAAATAAAAATCCGTCGTGCTAGAAGTGGGATGAATTGTGTTCCCGCTGCATAGTCAAGAAAAGATATCAACCCGTCGTAAAAACCATTAACATTTAACAAACCAATGGATTTTTGGTGGATTTGTAATTGTGCCCATGAGACAATTTGAAAAATTTCCTCCAAGGTCCCAAAACCTCCTGGTAAAGCTATAAAAGCATCTGCATGCCTAAGCATTTGAGCCATTCGTTCATGCATAGATGAGACTTGTAACTCATCCCCAACTGTTTTTCCTACAATATTTTTAATAGCTAGAGGTTTTGGAATAATACCCAAAACTCGACTACCTTTATTGTGTGTAGCTTTTGCTACAGACCCCATTAACCCTCGGTTACCTCCTCTATATACTAAATGTATATTTCGCTCAGCTAATACCTTACCAAGATTTTCTGCAACTTTTGTAAACTCTTCAGTATTCCCAGGGTTGGATCCACAAAAGACACAAATTTTTGTGAATCGATGAGCTGAGGTTTCCTCCATTGTTACGTTCACCCTAATCTTTGAATGTTTTTGAGTTTGTATAAGGATGCAAAAATAATGTATTTATAGAGAAACAAATTGATAATAGCTATGGAGCATATGTGTAAGTATGTTCAAGTATATATTTTTCTTGATTCTTGTGAGGCAAAAAAAAGAAAAAAGAAAAGAATGAGTTTTACTTTATCATTTTATAAGGGACAATAGGCCGCAAAATCTTGAATAAATATATGTTGATATGTAAGTGTGATAAAAATTGTGTCGGAAGCGTGATGAGTTAGGTAAGATAATTAAGAAAAGTCAATAAAGGCCTATTTTATGGATTTAGGGACTTTGTCGTTTTGGCACTAATGGCCGACAATGCATCTATGACTTGAAGACTTTTTGAGCGAACAATTGGACTTTGGACATGAGGCCAAATTAACTTTATTAATTTCAAGGATTTTTGTGATCTTAACATTGATTTTTGGATAGATTAAAAGCAGATATGAAGAAAGATAAAGCACACTTGGCATAAAGATAAAGCAGTAGTCAGTCTCTCTTTGATGTGATAGAGCAACACGGATTTAGTTTCTGTGAAAATAGAAACAGCAATGTAGGTCAAAATGAGTCTCCTTGGTCGCTTTCATCTGTGTCGTATCCGTGAGAGAGGAACTTATGGAGTTGTTGTTCCCATGCATTGAATGAGGGCTCTGGCTGAGTGGAATGTGGGTCACCATATCTTGATCTTCTCCAGGTGAGCTAGTCTGGATGAGGGATGTGCTGGCTTCCTCTTGGATTTGGGTGTTGGTTGGATAAGGTTGGGAGTCTGGAAAGAGAGATAAGTCAAGATTGGGTTGGTGTTGGTCAGGTTCTGTCGGGACAACTGGCTGAGATTGAGTAGGTTCTGTCGGGACAGGTGGCTGAGGCCATTGGTGAAGGTTATCGATTTCTTGTCTATATCTGGCATAATAAGTCATGTTTGGGATATGGTGATGGTGGGTAGAGTAATTTGTATTTCTATGATGTAAAAGATGATGTTTTTGTCTTTGTTGGAATTTGAGTATATTGGCAAAATTCAGTTCTTCTACAAAGTCATCTTCAACCTGTTCCCAAGGTGCAGCATCTTCTGAGGAGATCCAAACGGATGGAGGAATTATCTGGTTTTCTTGAGCAAGAATTCTTTCAAGTTCTCTCTTTTGCTAGATTACTTCTTCAGGCCAGAGCTTAATTGATCCTTTTAGTGAAAGGGAAAGGTGAGATAATCCTTGACAGTAGGGTAATAATGGATTTCATGATCTGAAATAATCATACCCTTTCATTGGAGAAGTAAAACAGACCAAAGATGTTGTCTAGGGACTGCAGCATTTGTGTTGTTTGCAATCATGTGTTGAAATTTAGTTATCCACCATGTCTTTGGGTAAAACCATTGGAGAAAAATCAAGGCTGGATGATCTTCATCACATTTTTCTAATTTTTGGACGGTTCTAAGTAATGGGAATTCCATGGCGATTGTATACAGATCCAATAGGTACCATAACAAGTAAAGGACAGATTTGGACCATTGGGAAAATGGGAAAAAATAGTGCAGGTGAAAGAAAGGGTATTCCAAGTTGAACGAAGGGCCACCAAGAACTGTGAGGCCGTGTTCTTGGACTGTCAAGATGGCGTAGTGTCTGATGAATTCTTTGGCACGGAAATGGAGTGCTCTGGTTCTGATTAGGTCTGGAAATTGTGGTGGAGTAAAAGGAACAGGAGGAGTTATGATAATGGGATTCATTATGAAGATGGTAAGAGGGTTGGTTTTCTTTATTGCTAGAAAAGTGATTATGAGGTTTAGTCTATTTATAGAGTTTTGTGAAAGAAAATCAATAATCGTTTTGTCCTTTTCTTTTACGTGGATGACGTTAAAGGAATAGTTGAAAAATCATATTTGCCATCGCAGTAATTGTGCTAGTAGAATCTCTTATATTTGAAACTGAGCATATTAGAAAAAAAAAAAAAACAGACATGTCAATCTCAATGAGAAAATGATGTCCAATAAGGTGGACTATTTTTTTTAAGAGTTAAAGTAAGAGATATAATGTTAAGATCTATAGTTTAAGAATCAGTTGAACTAAAGGTCTTTTTATTGAAGTTGATTTTTGATCGTTTAAGATAATGCCTTCAATATTCTGATTTGAATGACAACTTAGTTGCGTAGAAATGCTACATTTTTTTTAATGATATCAAGGTAGTGAATGATATTATGACGTATGAGTATATGTTGAAGGGATTAAAATTTTCAGAGAAGTTAAGAATTTTATTTAAGAGATTAGTATGGGTATTCTACATCTATATTATTCTTTAATGAATAAAAGGTGAAGTGTATAGATGCACATTAAATATTGAACGAATGGGAGAAAAGAATAAAAATATGTGTGTATAATTATATAAGTCTATAATATGTGTCATGTGTTTATTTTATGGATGAATGTTTCGTACTTCTCTCACAGACTAAGTTATGAGCAAATTTTATATACCAAAAAGATTACTTTGTAAATGTTTTATGAATAAACCATACTGTTGAAAAGGCAACTTGGGAATGAGAATAAGAAATGATATTTAAGTATCCTCATATGTTTGCTCAAGTCATGAATTTCGAGAACGAAATTCTTATAAGGAGGGGAGAATTGTAGTAATCAGTATCCACGACTGGTAAGAATAAGTATTTATATATATATAAATATACGTATTTTATTTGTATGTTGGTGATACTTGATTTATATATTGTTATTAGTAGTGTTTGTATAGGTTAAGGTGATACTATTAGCATTGGGTTTAATTGCAAGACTTTAGATTTATTTTAGGGACCAAATTGTAATACTTTGAAAGTTTTAGAGGTAAATTCATAAATATCAAAAATTAGCCACTTAGTATAAAAATACACTTTTAAAACCCTAATTCTCTCATTTTGGTCGAGCTACCTCTTTTAGAGAGAGAGAAGAGAGAAAATAGGGGAGAGAAAGAGAAGAAGGAGAAGAAAAAGAAGAAGAAATTGGAATTTTGGATTTTAAGAGGTATATCACAACCATTTCTCAATTTATTGGCGTTAATTATGTTAATTTCTTTAAGTTTTGATTTTTGGAAATATGTATAATTGAGGATTTGATGTGTATTTCGTATGATATTTTGAGAATTGATGATGATCTATAAGATAGTTTGATAAATCATGATGGATTGTAGAATTTCTGCTTGATAGTCTCTTGATCCAAGTATTTTATAAATTGTTGTGATTCGATTCTGGTTTTGAATTTTGAGTATAAGCAATTAGACATGTTTAGTATCATCTGAGACTTTGAATCGATTCAAAATTTCAGAAATTGAATTTGTTGTGAATTTACCAAAATGATCCTGAAATTCTGGAAATTTCCTATGTGAACAGTATAATACAGTGACGAACAATGTTTGTCCTACTGAATGATCTTCAAAAATTACGAGTTTGTGGAATGTGATAAGTTTATATGTCTAATATGATATACTCGGAATTGAGAATTTAGATCAATGTGGTTGAAATGTTATGATTTTCTAAAGTATATCCGCTCATTACAGTATTTGATTAACAGATTTTTAAAGCAATGGAATAAAATAGTTTTAAAATATTTTTGGCAGTGATTTGAAAGTAAAATATTTATCATGGACTGAAATATGTGTTAAGAGTAATTATGTGATAGTTTTATAATTTTTGAGTTAGTATATGATTTTATAAAATGGGGAGATTGAATACTGTTCAGTAAGTATCTTGATCTTGTCAGGTTAGTAGTTTGGATTCGATGGTATGTATGGAATGGATTGTGTAGGAATTTTGATATAATATTCACATATAAGAAGGATATATGAGTCAAGAATGATATATTCTGATTTTGGAGTAATTGGACATCATTTGATCTATTAGAAAATTTTGTTAAGTGTAAGTGATCAGAATGATAGGTTTTGAGAAACCAAGTATTTAGACCAATTTGATGTGATAAATGCATTGTGTATAATTTTGTAAGCTATTTAAAGTATTTTGTGTGAATTGTGAGGCTTATGAAAGGATTAATCTCCATTGATAGGTTAAGGAGATTTAAGCCTTGTAGCTGAAAGTGTTAAGAGGTAAGTATACTAGACTTTTTTACTGAAATCACAATAAACATAGTAATTGTTTTGTATGATTTTGTAAATGTGGTTAGGAATATGTTTATATTATGTCAAAGTATATTTTGATATGAAATGTGAAGATATGTATTTATGAATGTGAGCATGGACATACATGACATACATGTGTTTTTGAAAGTGAGCTTTCAAAATAAGATATGTTTAACAAAGAAAGCTTTTGAAGTGTAATATATCCATGAGAAATATTTTGTGTTTTGAGGGTACTTGAACTCACTCTTAACTTAGTAGGCATTTTATGTAATTTGTGGAGCCTTTATGTGTGGCATTTCCTTCGGGATTGGTATATGTTATGTGTTCCGTATGTAGGGAGGATCCTATTGGTACCTAAAGGAAGTGTGAGTCATCACATTCGTGTGGTGGCGTATTGGTGCATGTGAGAGGACTCACCGATGATTAGGGTGAGGGTTTGGCTTTTACCTTTGGGCATGAGCATTATATATGTGTAACTTCAAGACCTCACTTGTACTATTTCTCTCATACGATATGTCACCTACGAGTGACATTTGGCTCATTATGTGATATGTGATATGTAAGTCCTACTAAGTAGTAGTTGAGTGATGGTATTCCTATTATGTGTTTTGAAAGAATGTGTAAGCGCTTACATGATATGTGATTTGATAAGATTATGATTTTGATTGATCACAACATATCATACATATGCATTATATACATATATGTATTTGTATTTGATATATGAAAAACTAGTATGCTTACTGAGTTTTATACTCATTATAGTTTATGGTGATTTCAGGTAAATAAGGTACATGTGTGCTTAGCGAATTTGGCAAGGCTTCTGCTGTTCTTTGGGTTCCCTAAGTTGTTAGGTTGCTAAGTGTTTCATTTGGGGACACGTGGGATAAGATATTTGATTTGTTCCTAGTGAATAAATACCTATGTATTATTTTATTGTGTGTGGTTGGACTTAGTTTAAGTTTCACCAAGTGTAGTAATGGATTGATTTTAAGTAAGAATTTACAATGAATATATTCTGGGCTTCCGGTAACAAAGTTGCTACTGGTGACATAGTAGAGTGTTAATCTCTGAGAAAACTCTACGTATCTCCGGTTTACTAATTGTCCCAGTCATAATTCAATTGCTATAATTCTGAAAGAAATTAAAATGAATGTTTAAGTATTATTGAATGAATGTAAGTGATGTCGTGTGTCAGATCTTTTGGGTCTGGGGCGTGACAATGGGAATGTTGTTTCTAGTGTTTATACTTTCGTTTGTTAAAGAACCCATTGTTGAGTGATTTGTTGAATAGAGGATGGGTTAAGGGTAAGTGCATGAATATTTTAGTGGGTAAATTTCATGGATTTGAACAAGGGAATGGTATTCTCTGAATGTGTTGTATGAATGGTTTTTATGATTGTGCTGTCTAAATGGTGCTTCACCTAATTGTGTTCTCCGAATAGAGGAATGGTATTCTTTGAATGTGTTCTATGTGAATTATTATCTGTGTGGGTTATGTGAATGTATTATCTATATGGGTTTAATGAATGGTGCTTCACTTAATTGTGATTGGGTTATATACTAAATGTATTTTTTTATGCAACATGTTTCATTAGATAGAATGTTTGGAGATGATAGTGTTATTTTGTAGGAAGAATATAGAGTTAGGAGATGTTGATTTAGACTTTATAAGTTTGGTGGATTTGATTAATGAAGTAATGATGATAAAGTTTGGAAGATTAGGCACTATGATGAGTAGTTTCTGATCTAAGGGATAGTATTAGGGTCTGGTGAGAGAATTCTCTTAGAAACTGATATAGAGTTAATTAGGTTTGTTAAAAAGGCTCTAGAAAATAGGAAGAAGAGGATAAATTTTGAGTTAAATTTGTTGTTAATTGACTCATTACCACTCAATGTTCTAAATACACAAAATGTGTTTTAAGTAGAACCACATTCATTCCAAAGAGCACCACAAACTCTTAATCCAACCTTCATACTAAAGAGCACCCTAATGTCCTAGTCTAACCCTTAACCCAAAAAGAGGACCTCTATGCCAAAGAGAATCCCAAACTATTAATCTAACTCCTAACCCTGAAACAGAACCACCTTCATGCCAAAGGGCACCCCAAACTCCTAAGTCAACCTTTAACCCTAAAACAAAACTACCCCAAACTCCTAAGTCAACCTTTAACCTTGAACACAACCCATGGCTGAAACATCTACAAATGATGATGAATCAAAGGTTGAAGATTAGTAAAGAGTGAAGACACTATGTATTAGTCAGATGAGAGTAAGATTTGTTAGAGATTTTACTTACGTGCTATTTCAATTTTGTATGAATATTAATTATTTAATATTTATACAATAAACATTTAGTATAAAATCGTTAATATTTTTTATATGATACCAAGCTTGTTACGTTTCAAACATTATAAATCTGAAAGAGTTTAGTCCTAATTTAAAGGAGTTTAGGTCATGCCTCAAGTGCATGAAGACTATTGTCCCACTTTATTTGCCATTTGTCACTCATTAAAGACATGCAAATGTCATGTGTCACACATGTATCACATACATACCATGTGTTACACATACATCACATGCATGAATGACAAGTGTTAAGTGATTATTTGCCAATTATTATAAACTTTGTAAATATTACAAAGAGGTCCCTATTTTTGGCCATACCTAAGCTAAAGATTGAAAATGTTTCACCAAAGTTAGTTTTTTTTTTAATTTTAACTAAATTGAGAGAATCCAAGTACAAGTGTTGCACAAAAATCATCTTACAAGAATTTATGCTACCATTCTAACTTCACAATTCCACAAGATTATTGTAGACTAGACTTTATCACAAGAATACTACAAGGTGAGATTAAGTTTGAAACTTCATTTAATGGCTTTAAGGGTGAGTTTTTTTAATTTTATTAGTATAACAGACTTTGATTTCAGTATATGTTTATTGAATAAGAAATTAGATTTCCATTCCACTGCCTAATTGTATGTATGTTATGCATTTTGTAATTTAATGAACATCATTCACATGCATGTACCCATTAGATGCACTTCAACAAGATTAAGGTTGATGTTGAAAATTCTATGAGTGGTAGTGATAAGAGTAAGCTTTCTAATTGTCACAATAAAGATAAGGTTATGACTTTTAATAATGAACATAAAAAAGACATTGTGGTAGATAAAATAATTAGAGAAATGAGGAGAAGGTAGTTTAGGAGAGTTGGAGATGAGGAGATCAAATTTGAAGTTAGATAGGTCTTTAGTAATATCACTGAGTTAAGGAATTTTTTGAAAGAATATGCAGTCCAAAAGGGAGTTGCGTTGAAGAGGAAAAAATGATAAGGTTAGAGTGACTGCTAAGTATGCTTCACCTGATTGCAATTAAAGAATACACACGCCTATGATGGTTGATAAAATCAGCTTCATGGTGAAGACATTAGAAGGTAGAACACACACTTGCTTGAAGATTTGTAGGAATTCTGAAGTCAACAGCTCTTGGGTGGTATAGAAAATGTATCACAACATTAAGAATAATCCTCATATGGAAGCTTATTATATGGCTACTAAGTTACATAATAGGTTTGGTACTAGCAGAAATAAGAGAAGACTATATGTGGCAAAGAATAAGGTACTTTAACTAGAAAAAAAATATGTTTCCAAATGTTATACTTTTCTCTCAACTTATGCAAATGTTCTTTTGGTGATAAACAATGGGGTAACATGTAAGCTTTAGGAGGAGATATGAATAGATGAGGGTTCTTACTTTAAAAGGCTATTTTGAACTTTAAAGCTCAATAAGAGGGATTTATGAAAAGTTGTAAAAGAATAATAGGCCTAAATGGTTGCCACTTTAAAGGTCCTTTTGGAGGGTTATTATGTATGCCATTTTTATTAATGCAAACCATGACATATTTCATTTGGCTATATTTATTTGTGAGCAGGAAACCAAAGATAGTTGGAGTTGGTTTCTATAAGGGTGGGCATTGTCAACTAAAAACCAAAAATTGAATCGGATCGGACTAGCCGGTTCGGTTTTTATTTATAAAAATAGCCAATTGGTTTTTTTTTCTAAAAAAAGCGATGGATCCGGTTCGATTTAGGTTTGTTTTAATTTTAATAAAACTGAACCGAAAAATTGGATATTTTGGTAAATTAAACTAAAATTGACACATGGTATTGTATAAGTGGCAGTTGTAGCACAACCAAATTAAACATTGTCATATATAATCCTATCTCATTCCCAACTCAATAAAATAAAATAAAATTAAAATTAAAAAACTTAAACGTAAAACTAAAAGAAAAGAGTAAACAGTAGTCTCATTTTCTAATCTTTCGATTCTCTTACACAGTGACAGAGCCCTTAGCCATGCCATCAGTCCGCTGGTACTGGTAGGTTACCGTTCGACTTTCACCGGTTTGCTATTCGCCTTTTTCCCGTTTTCTTTTTTTTCCCGGTTCACTGCTTGTTTTTGATTTCGTTACAAGTTACACAGTGACAGAGCCCTTATCTTCCCGTGTCGTCTGTCCGCTGGTGGGTTGCCATTCGACCTTCGTCGATTCGCTCTTTGTAGTTTTGTCGCCTGCTCTTCTTCACTGGTTTGCTATTTTGCCATCAGCTCATCTTAGCCGTTTGCAGTTCACTATTGTGCTGGTGTGTCTCCATTCGTCATCTCGTTGGTGTGTCACAATTCACCATTGCATTGGTGTGTAGCTATTTTCCATTGCGCTCGTGTGTCACGATTCACCGTCGCGCTGGTGGTTGCCCTTTGCCAACTCGAGTCCTCACTGTTAGAAATTGGAACATGTCGGTTTTGCACTTTTGCTTGCAAATTCTTTTGATTTTTGGTTTTTTTATTGATCATTACGCTATGCATGTGAGAATGTTTTTTATTTGGGTGATAATGAAATATCTTAAGAGCAGATTGCAATTGTTGGTTTTGGTGAAATTTTTAGCTGTTATCTTAACTTGGCAGTTGGTAGTCTTTTAATTTTTACGTGCGTCAATGCTATAAAGTTCATATTTTCACCATCAATTATTGGTATTAAAATTGATTACTACTACTATAGGTTATTATTTGGTTCATGACTTGCCATTAGAGAAATTTTATGTATATGTGACCTCCAATTATATGTTTGTTATACATGCTTGTAAAATGTTGCCAAATGCAACCCTTAAACTTCATATAACAACCATTGATTGAACATAATTTGAGATATATATACTTTTTTTATCTTAATTTTATAAGCTTAGTATTTATCTACAATACTCTTGTTGACATTTCTTATGCTTTTTAGTCATGGTGATGAAAGTAAAATTTAGTATTGTATGATAATTGAGTTACTAATGTTTTTTATTTTTCAATTATATTGACTTAAAAACTTGGCATCATAATTTTACATACTCTGAAATCATTTTAGTTGTACCATTTGGTTGTTATATGATAGTGTTATGAATTTTGAATTGTGATTTTGTAGTAAAATGAATCGTAGTTCAGAAATTAAAGGAGGTGGGCAAAGTGTTACCAATAGTAATACTAGTCACTTGAGATCAACAGTTTGGGAAAGTTTTATAAAGCTACTGGGTGGGAAAAGAACAAGATGCAATTACTGTAAGAAGACATATGCATGTTGATGAACACTTGAAATTAAATATTTAATAAGGGTTTTGTATCATTATTTTGTATTACTAGTGTCTTTAACCCCCATAACTTAAATATATTTACAATATTGTACCTAATTAGCATTTAACTGTTTTGTGGTAGGTTCAGTAAAATGAGCATAAATCTTTACCTAAGAAACTAATTGAAGTGATTCTTGATCCTAGGAAGAGCTGACTCAATGGGCTAACATATTTTATTTCACAAGAAATTTAAAATTTGAGCGTTTAAAGGGTGAAAATAGCATAGAACAAAACTAATCTACAGTACAGGTCCAATCTCAACAGTCATCAGTATTTATCCCATAACTATAGAAATACATATCTAATACATTTGAGACAACTCTATTTGAAAAGATAATAGACTTATCTATAACTCTGATGTTTTGGATGACAGTTAAATCGGATCACATCAATTCTAAATTGGACAATCAAATAGGTGCATTAATGATAATTAATGCAAATTATTTGCCACCTTTCTTGACTTTTATCATCCAAGTGATTCCCTCCTCATTTGTCTTGATTTATCCATATTTTTTTTTATAAATAGGTGGCTTGTTTATGCTCAAAGCATGTAATTAAAGAACTATATTTTAGTTTAAAATACTTATCTTTTGTATTATTTCTTTGTAGTATTAGTTCTCTTGTTTACTATTTTAAAGTCATGTTATCTTTTCTTCTATCTCTTTTCTTTTTCTTTAGTTTTGTTAGGTCCAAGTAATTTTATTTTTGCTCAAGTGAAAGGGTAAAACTCTTAGTAAGGTAATAAGATATACTCAACTCTTATTCATAAATTTAATGTTTCATTCTTATGTTATGCGAATTTATATATGATGCATTTATTTTGTTTGTAATATTAATATCCTTTCTTATAAAGTGGTGTATCTTGATTTATTATAGACAATTTTTATAGTTGTCACAAGAAATACTTAAAATCATTTAAAGGATTTGGTATAGATATCATTTCTTTTAAAGTAGGAGTCTTGATTTATTGTAGACAAATATAAAGATTGGCATAATAAATACTTGAACTAATTTACAAGATTTGATGTATAATAATTGAAAGAAATAAATACTAGTTAATATATAAATTGTGATAAGTTTTAATTGTTATATCTTTCGATTGGAACCTCCTTTGTGTGAGGATTACAATTGAATTATAAAAAGAGTTGAATATATTCATATTTCATATGCCAAGAGTGAATACCCCTAACCTTAGCTTTTATTTCAATTGGTTAATTGAATTATTATTTACAAACATTGTATACTGTTTTAATTGTCCTTAAAATATATATAGTTTGTAATTTAAAATCCACTTCCTTGTAGATTGACTTTGTTCCCACCGGGTTATTTATCATTTCGACAGTCCTGTACTTGAAAATAAACTTCTATATTCTGGACATGTCAAATATTTGGCACCGTTGCCGGGAAAGTGAAAATAACATTGTTTTTAATTTTATTTTTATGGAAGGCTAAGCCTTCTAATTGCTCTACGTTATTTATTATTCACTTGTTATTTTCATGGAAGATTAAACCTCCTACTCTTTATATATTAATTTTTTATTATATAATCTAACATTACTAATTTAACTTCTAATTATTTATCTTTATTTTATTTTAATTTTAATTTTGCCTATTTTATTTGCTTGTGTTTAATATTTTATTTTATTTCTCTTATTTGTATTGTTTATTGTTATTTTATTTTGTTTTATTTGTTTTAGATGAGCGGTTGATTTCGAGATCCTAATTCCCTTTGTTTGGTAAAAGGTAATTTTAGAACTTACTTTGATAATTTGTTGGATTCTCCTTCATCTTTTCATTCTTCACCAATTAACACCATGACCAAAAATCAAATTGAGGGACTTATAGACCCAGGGGACAATCAGTCCCAACATAATGACCATAACCGACTTAGGACACTAATAGACTACATGAAACCTACACGAACTGGTGCACCATCTTGCCTAATTTTTTCTTCGGATGCAACACATTTTAATTTTAAGCCAGACATTATCTAAAATTTATCCACTTTTTATGACTTAGATGTAGAGAACCCTTATCTACATCTAAGAGAATTTGAAGAAGTGTGTAACACGTATAATGACCAAAATTGTAGCATGAACACAATTTGACTTAAGCTTTTCCCATTTTTTTTAAAAGATAATGCTAAAACATGACTACAAAATCTTAGGCCAGGATCCATTTCTTTATAGGATGAAATGCAACAACAATTCCTAAAATTGTTTTTCTTTATCATAGAACAAATTCTTTTAAAAGAAAAATTACCACTTTTGCCCAAAAATTAGAAGAGACCCTTTACTAATGTTGGGAAATATATAAAGAATTACTTAATATCTGTCCCTATTATAGCTTTGAAACATAGAGATTAGTCTCAAATTTTTATAAGGGCTTAACACCCCATGTTAGGAAAATTGTAGAAATGGTGTGTAATGGAACATTTGAGGACAAAGACTCGGAATAGGCAATGAACTATTTAGAATTACTAGCAGAAAATGCTCAAAATTGGTACACTGTTGGTACCTGTGAGGCACCTAGCAAAAATTAAACCACTACATCTAGTGGGGGTATTTATTATCTGAGGGAAAACCATGACCTTCAAGCCAAATTAGCATCCCTAGCTAGAAAAGTCAAAGCCTCAGAAATAAAAAAGAGTGGTCAATTAAAATCTGTTCAAGAATTTGTGTCACATTTGTGAAACCCATGATCATTCTACCCATGATTGCCCAACCTTGCCTGCATTTAGGGAATATTTTCATGAACAAGCCAATGTTCTAAACACGTTCAAGATGTCAAATAATAACCCATATTCATAAAACTACAATCCTGGATAGAGAAATCACCCGAGTTTAGTTGGAGGAATGACATTCAAGCACAGGCTTCACAACCACCTTTCCAACCACACTAAATTTTTTAAAACCATCAAGATTATGCACTAAATGTCCCACCTCCTAAGAAAAATCTTGAAAAATATTGAAGAAACTTTGCATGCATTTATTGAAAAGCAAGAGTCTATTAATTCTCAAAATGTTCAAACATTTACTCATTTGAAAGATACTTTTGCTAAATTTGCATCCGTACTGAACATTCACGAGAAAGGAAAATTTCATTCTCAACCACAATCAAACCCCAAAGGACAATATAACTCAAATGCATGTAGTTCAGGAAGCCAACATATGGATCAAGTTAAAGCTGTTATCACTTTTCGGAATGATAAAATTGTTAAAAAATACCTTCTTGAACCTTATGAGAATGATGAATCAATCTCTAAGGGTAAGTAAAGCGTTAAACCTACACCTAATGAAGAAAACACCAAACCCTCACCAATACCCTTATTTCCTCATACATTACATAATCCTAAGAAGATGAATCATAATTTTGAAAATTTTAAAATCTTCAAACAGATAAAAGCTAATATTCCTTTATTGGATGTTATTAAAAAAGTTCGCTTTATGTAAAATTTTTAAAGGATTTATGAACGGTAAAAAGAAAACTGAATGTGAAAAAGAAAGCATTTTTAGTTGAACAAGTAAGTGCCATTCTTCAGAACAATAATACTTTGAAATATAAAGACCCTAGTTGTTCTACAATTTCATGTATTATTGGAAGTCATAAAATTGAACAAGCCTTACTTGATATTGGTGCTAGTGTGAATTTACTGCCGTATTCAGTTTATCAATAGCTCAATCTCAATGAGTTAAAATTAACTTCTATAACTCTTTTGTTTGCCGATAGATCAATAAAAGTATCAAGAGGGATAGTGGAAGATGTTTTAGTTCAAATTGATAAATTCATATACCATGTGAATTTTATTATCTTTGACACAGAACCTATTAAAGGATGTAATATGATACCTATTATTTTGGTTCATCCATTTTTAGCAACTTCTAACACTTTGATTAATTTTCAGAATGGAGTAATGAAGCTTTCATTTAGAAACATGACATTTAAGTTTAATGTTTTCAATATGTGTAAGCAACCACATGAGAGGAAGGATGAAAGTGAAGAAGTAGACATAATTGAAACGATTGTGGATGATCATATTCAAAAATGGAGTTCTACCGATCCCTTAGAAATATGTTTAAGAACATTTATTTGAGTCAAATATACAATTAGATCCTAAAATCTCTAACATATGTTCTTTACTTAACTGTGTACAGGTGATTGAAAATAAAGGATGGAAACCATGAAGTATTAGAAGAAAATAAGGATAAATAGAATGAAAATTTAAAGTTGGAGTTGAAATCTCTGCCCGAAGGATTGAAATATGCATTTCTTGGAGAGAAACAAACTTACCTAGTGGTAATCTTTTCTATACTCACAAGCGAACAAGAAGGTAAGTTAATTGAATTATTAAAAATGCATAAAATACAATTGGGTGGACCATAAAAGACATAACCGACATAATCCTTTGATTTGCACTCATAGTTAGCCACGCTGAGAGATATAATTATTAAATGTTAGCACAGCTAAGTGTTAGCTGATTATAATACTCAGCAGATGCAAGAGTTGGAGCCTTGTCTGTAATGGGACATAGACCATGGAATATACTAGTAACTGCATAGTTGTAAGAGTTACAATCGGATGCTAGGAAATGCATGTTGTGCAAGTATGTTCTCGAATAGTTATCCCTAATCTATTTCTGCCGATGCGGGTTTATCGGTGGATACCTTTATATATAGATCAGCATATGTCGTACCTATAGGGTATAGATAGTCGTTCTTAGCCGACTGTGAGCTTGGAGCTCGTATTGACATATGGTATCCAATTAGGACTGGATATGGAACAGACTCACGAGGGCCTCCGATAAACACCAATGTAAGCCGTCAACGAACGATCCTCTCGAGTTGAGTAGTATACGTGGTCCTTTGACCTGAGTGCCACAGTGGGCTTGTAAGTGATCCATCATACGTTAGTTCCACGCATGTCACAGACCTTTCATGGTGTGACCGCTGGGTGTCGCTAGGTATGGTCATATGCTTATGGAGTTCGGTGCGTATAGATATGGGATCCGTCAGCTCCCATATGGAGTTTGATATCCAGATGCTTCGAGACTATATCTCAGAAAGTCTTGTGGCCACAAGCAATTATCCCGGGAAAGAGTTCCGCCAGGGTGGAACAATATGGAAAAGGAGTTTGCGCATATTGTTCAGTAAGAAACAAGTCTAGAGATAGAACATGGATGAGCATATAGGGATTTGACGGTGATAATCTATATCCCTGCACATCCAAGATATCATGACGGAAGGACTATACATATGCGTTGTAACCTCAACTTGCATAGTTCAACGCATTGATTTGTATATCCGTGACGTGTGCGTAAGGCATTGCTCACGGACTCATGGAATAGTTCCATTTGACGAATCGGGTGTAGCACCTAAGGAGTCTCGCGATATGGAGTGTACTCGTTATTGATAAGGGCAAATTTGTCATATATTTTCTCATGTTTTTATTATTGATATTTTATGATTTTATAAGAATAGATGGCTATTTATGTGCATTATTGTTATTTATAGGGACTTGAACGAAATTTAAAGAAAGAACGCAAAAGGAGCAAAAACAGAGACTAAAATGTAAAGATTTCAAAGTATGTGTCCATCGCCCCAGCGCCACAAGGATTTTCGCCCCAGCGCTGAAATAGTGATCGAAATAAGAAAAACGACCTGCTTAAGTCGCGTCTGGCGCTCCAGCGCCGAAGATTCACCGCGCCAGCGACGTTCCAGCGCCCCAACGCTATCAACATACCGCGCCAACGGTAAAGCCGTTTTCATGCAGCGCCCCAGCGCCAAGATCCCACCGCTCCAGCGGTGAAAGCTTTTTCACGCGTCGCCCCAGCGACAACTTCATAGCGCGCCAGCGGTAGTGCGAGTCCTAATCCGACGAGAATTGAGATTTTCAAGCTCATATCAATCCCTATATAAAGCCACTCGTTCCCAGCCTTCAAGAATGAATCCAAGACGACCCAAGAGCACCAAGAATACAGAGCACGAGTCTTGGAGAACAATAGGAGCTTAATTGAAGCAACTTTAGAGAGAGATACAAGACGTTCTTCGGCATCAAGAGTTTCTAGGCAGCGCAATTAAGAGCAATTCGACGTCTATATCGGTTTGCTAATAATTGTATCATGATTTATAATTATTTTTACTGCTGTTCTCTTGTAGCCATGAGCTAAACTTGTTTTCTAGGGTTAATATTTGAACTCAATATGTGCGCTTAAATTGCCATATCCTTTTAGTATTTAATAAACTTAGTCATTTATTATTTAAATTACTTGTGTTTAATGCTTCAATATATCTGGCCAATATATGGTGAATGAATTGGTAATATTATTGATAAACTCGGAAGAGGAATCATAATATTTAGACCTAGGTAATTTGATGCATGATTGTAGAGTAACATTCAATGTTGCATATGCAAGTTTCAACTTAGGATAGGAATATACCTAATTGGCATGTATGATCAATAAGACCTAATCTTAATGAATCTTAATTTATTACAAGTACCATAGGAATATAGGTATTTGGTAAATTAAGGTATACTTGCATGACCTTGGAAGAGGCTTGTGAATACATTAGTGTCGTGATCAATAACAAAGACTAAAGGAATTAAATATTAGATGATTTATCATTGGAAAGCATATTGAGGGATAGTATTAACCTTAGGTTTTCTCTATATTGCTATCTTTCAAATCTCTTTACATTGTGTCATTGCTTTTATATTTTCTACACTCATTCTTGGATTTTTATTTTTCTGAATAATTATTAGAAAGACATAATTTTAGTAATTGGTTAATAAGAAGAAATTATCCCTGTGAGTTCGACATCCGACTAATTAGTCTCTTTATTACTTGCATACGATAGTGTATACTTGCACTTAATTTATGATATAGAAATATCGCATCAGTTATGCACTGGGGCAGCGTGCTAGATTAAATTATTTAATTCAGCAATATTCAACATTACCATGAGAATGCGTGCGTGTCTGTATTTAAGTGTTAAATACAACAATTAGTCAATAATTGTTATTTACTAGTTGTATAATGACACGTGACGCATTGTGGACCCTAGGTTGAATTTATCCAAGTGCGGGTTTGGTGGGACCCATTAAGGGGTAGACTTGTAACTATTTATGAGGGGCAAAATGGTATTTCTCACTTTAATTATTTAATTATTAAATAATCACAATATCTCTCTTATTATATAATATAATATATTTTTATATTATATTATTTTATTATATAATATATTATTATATCATATTATATAATATTTTATTATTAGATATTATATATATATTAATATTATATTTAGGTGCCAAATAGTTGGCACCTATTACTATTTTTATATTATTATTATATATATTATTATTTTATTAATATATATATATATATAAAGAGAAGAGAGAATCAAATTGAAAAATGTGTGTGCTGTGTGTGCTTCTCGGCCATTTTGGCCAAGAGAGAAGAGAAGAGAAAATGGAGAAAGAAGAAGAAGAAAAAGAGAAAAAAAATGAAATTGTTTCATTTTTCTTTATACTTCCAATTGAAGTAATAGAGAATTGCTTCAAATTCTCTATTTTTTATCCTTTTAGAGAAAAGGATAAAAACACACACTGACCATTTTGGGGTTTAAGAGTTAAACCCAGTGCTGCGTTAAGGACTGTTGTTCTAGCTCACCAAGCCCACCATGTTGGTGACTAGAACTACCTGCGAGTTGGTCTTCATGCGGACTCCAGAAAAAATATATGTATAACATTACACGTTGAGGTGAGTTCTCTAATCCTATAAATATATTAATGCGATTAATATATTTTATTTATTGTGTTTATTGCAAAATTTATACGTTTTCGCTGTGTTAGGCAATAGACACAATTGCACATGTATACACCCATACGTATATTAGATCTGCTAACAGATTTAACTGTGTTTGAAAATTCTTTTGATAATTGTCTTGAAAATTTAGAAAAAGTCTTAAAAAAATGTGAAGAAAAGAGTCTTGTATTGAATTGGAAAAAATGTCATTACATGATTACTTTTGAAATTGTTTTGGGACATGTAGTGTCTTCTAAAGCAATTAAAGTGGATAAGGCAAAGGTTAAACTCATTACACATTTGCCTATACCAAAACCAGTCAGAGAAGTCCGATCCTTTTTAGGACATGTTGGATTTTATAAGAGGTTCACAAAAACTTTTAGTGCTATATCTAAACCTCTTAGTAAAAGATGTATCATTTGAGTGGACTCAAGAGTGTCAAAATTTGTTTGAAAAATTAATTGACCTCTTAACATTTGCTCCTATCATACAATTTCTTGACTGATTTTTACTTTTTGAGCTCATGTGTGATGCTAGTGAGTACGTTGTTGGTGTTGTATTGGGACAAAGAAAGAAAGGTAAATCATATGTAATTTATTACACAAGTAGAACTTTAAACAGTGCACAAATGAATTACACAACAACTGAAAAAGAACTACTTACTGTAATATTTGCATTAAACAAATTTCGTTCTTTCTTAATGGTTTTTCAACTGTTGTGGTTACTGACCATGCTGCTGTAAGGTACTTAATGTCAAAACAGGATGCAAAACTATCAAGGATAAGAAGGGAGCTGAGAATGTTGTTGCAGATTTCTTATCAAGACTCGCACCAGATTCATTAATAGAAATAACACCTATTAATAATTCTTTTCTTGATGAATTTTTATTTTTTACTATTACAATGTCTTGGTATGTTAATATTGTTAATTGTCGTATAACAGGAGAAATGCCACCTCAATCTCTTCAAATATTGTTCCGACCAAATATTTCGAAGATGTATACCCGATAATGAGGTAAGTAAAGTTTTTAAATTTTGTCATTCTGAAGCATGTGGGGGACATTTCTCATCAAAGAAAATAATTGCAAAAATTTTGCAGTGTGAATTTTATTGGCCCACTTTATTTAAAAATACACATGTATTTTGTATAACGTGTGAAAATTGTCAAAAATTGGAATCCATTTCAAAACGAAACATGATGCCTTTGCAACCCGATTCTTGTTATTGAAATCTTTGATTGTTGGAGGATAAATTTCATGGGACCATTTTCGCTGTCATTTGGATTTACGTATATCTTAGTCACAGTAGATAATGTCTCAAAATAGATTAAGGCTATTCCATGTCAAAATAATGATCATAAAACAGTTGTAAAAGTTTTGAAAGAAAATATCTTAAGTCAATTTGGAATCCCTTGAGCCATTATAAGTGACAGGGGTAAGCATTTTTATAATAGCCCATTTAAAACATTAATGAAAAAATATGGTATTACTCATAAAGTTGCCACTATTTATCATCCTCAGATAAGTGGACAAGTTGAATTAGCAAATAGGGAGATAAAATAAATTTTAAAAAAAACTATAAACTCAAATCGCAAAGATTAGTCTTTAAGACTTAATGATGCACTGTGGGCTTATAGAACTGCTTTTAAAACTTCATTTGGTATATCTCCTTATAGGATAGTTTATAAAAAACCTTGTCACTTACCTGTGGAACTTAAGCATAAAACCTACTGGGCCATTAAAATTTTCAATGCAAATCTTGATTTTGCTAGATAGATACGTAAATTACAAATAAATGAACTTGAAGAATTGAGAAATGATGCATATGAGAATTTGAAAATTCATAAAGATAAAATCAAAGCTTTTCACAATAAAAAATTCAAAGAAAAGCATTTGATGTTGGTTAGAAGGTTTTGTTTTATAATTTCACTTATTCCCTAGAAAATTAAGATAAAGATGGAGTGACCCTTTTATTGTGAAAGAAATGGTAATGTGTTTAAGGTAAATGGGCAAAGACTCAAGCCATTTCTAAAAAACTAAGCTTTTTATGAAAAATTTGTGTCCCTGTCTGACCCTTATTACGAGACCAATTAATCTTTGTTTTACATATTTATAAATATTTATTATTTTTCTAACTTTATTTTTTATTTGTTTTTACTTACAGGTTAATTTAGTATTTTTGTTAAAGTTTTATTTTGCACCCCTGCTAAGTGGCGGATTACGGTACTCTGTGATATTTCAAGTCAATTTTGTTAGTTTACCATAATTACTAATGCCTTCTCTTCTTCCCCATTTCTAAAAATAAATGGATGACATTCTAAAGAATTTGAAAAAATGTTTCCCCTCATTGCCTCAAAATGCCTTAAAGAAAATTTACCAAGTAAGATGTGAAAGATTAAGGTTATTAATGATTATGAGTATACTTGTTGATGTACGTTGGTTAATTGAAGTCGAAGTTTGATTGACAGATGAATTTTTAGACTCATTAATTTTCTACATGCCTGACTTAGGTAAAAGCTCTTTTGAAAAAAAATGAAGAGCAAAATGATTAAGCGTTTGTTACAAGTGTGCACACATGACTTGTAATACACGTTGCCGCACTTTAGGAATGGTGTCTATAAATCGCGAAGGTAAAATTAGGTTCATTAAGGATGGCCTGAGTAAGAAGTCTTTAGATGATATCTTATCGACTCTTGAGACGCATCCTAGTGGATATGTGTATATTATAATTCATGAATTATGAAACATATTCTTAAAAGAACATGAGGGGTACAGTTTCAAAAATCTAACTTTAAAAGATATTGTTTGCCAATTTATAAGAAAATTGGATGGGAATCCTATCCCCGATCCATAGAAGGCGTTTAAACAGTTACTAGATGTAAAACCAGAGGAAGATGTGAGCCATAATTATAATTACTTGTACGTATTTACTGTAGTTGTTATTTTTAAATATTTCATTTCAAATTCAAACGTCTTTTTTAACAACCAACCGCCCATAGTTGATTTTGAAAATTTTTTATTTTAAGCCAACAACCCATGTGACTTAACTTTACAACACCTTTTGGCTTTATAAATACATTACATTATTTCTGTATCTTTATACAAACTCAAAATCATTCAAGAGAGAGGGTGAGTGTAATAATGGAAGGAACATAAACTCGTAAATACACAAAAATTTGTGTGTTTTATGGATTTAACCCTAGAAAAATTAGAGAGTGTATGGAAGCAGCAGAAACCCTTGGTATGGTGTTAGCTGAATGATAAATTCATTTAGTATATAGGGGAGGTAGTCTTGAATTAATGAGATATGTGACAACAGCTGCACAAAATAAAAGCAATTGAGTTTTGGATATCATACCAAAAGCTCTAGCTATTGAAAATATTGTAGAAAAAATAATTGAGGATGAGTTATAGGTATCATCAATACATGAGCGAATGTCTATTATGCTTCGAAATGCTGATGCCTTCATAGCTCGACCTGGAGGCTTCGAAACATTGGAGAAAAATTTTTAAATTGTCTCATGGGTACAATTATAAATCCACCAAAAACCCATTGGTTTATTAAATGTTGATGATTTTTTAATGAGTTGTTATCTTTTCTTGACTATGCGGTGAAAAAATAATTCGTCTCATCTGCAATAAGATAGATCCTCATTTCTACTTCAACTGTTGATCAATTATTCGATGAACTATAAGCTTTTACACCTCTATTTGATTCAACACTGCGTCAGATAGATTGGTATACTGATGGTAGTGAAAAGAAATACAACATAGATTTGACGCTTTATCTGTAACCTATCTACTTTTATGTAATTTTAAGCATTTTGTGTGACTTATTTTATTTTGTTGCAGGTTTTATTTCCAATAAAAGATGTTTTAGATGATTGTATCAATTGTATCACCCGACTCTTTATTCGTAAGATTAAATAACCCAGTGAGAATGGGGTCGATCCATAGGGAAGTGGATCTTATTACTTCACTAAGAGTTTTACCCTTTTACCTTAGCAAAAAAAAAAGAAAATTACTTGGACATAACAAAACTAAAGAAAAAGAAAAGAGATGGAAGAAGAGATAACATAACTTTAGAATAGTAAACAAGAGAAATAATAATACAAAAGATAAGTGTTTTAAACTAAAATCTAGTTCTCTAATTACATGCTTTGGACATAAACAAGCCACCTATTTATAGAAAAATATGGATAAATTAAGACAAATGAGGAGAGAACCACTTGGATGATAAAAGTCAAGAAGGGTGGCAAATAATTTGCATTGATTATCATTAATGCACCCACTTGATTGTCCAATTTGGAATTGATGTGGTCCGATTTAGCTATCATCCAAAACATCAAAATTATAGCTAAGTCTCTTATCTTTTAAAATGGAGTTATATCATACGTATTAGATTCGTATTTCTATGGTTATGGGCCAAATACTAATGACTGTTCAAATTGGGCTTATACTGCAGATTAATTCTATTCGAGGCTATTTTTACTCTCTAAACGCTCAAATTTTAAATTTCTTGTGAAATATAATATGTTAGCCCATTGCGTTAGCGCTTCACAGGATCAAGAATCACTCTAATTGGGTTTTTAGGTAAAACGTTATGCCTATTTTACCAAACATACCACAAAACAGTTAAAAGCTAATTAGGTACAATATTGTAAATATATTTAAGTTAAGGGGGTTAAAGACACTAGTAATACAAAACAATGATATAAAACCCTTATTAAATATGTAATTTCAAGTGTTCATCAAACCCCCCAAACCAGCTTATTGCTAATCCCTAGCAATTCAAGTATAAATAAAATTTGAACAGTGCCTAAGTATTTTAAACAAAATGTCAGTTCAAGATCACAATTGCTATTAAGGTTGTTTCAATCATAACTTTTAAAATTTTGTTTGTGTGTGTGAATTAAGCCGAAGCCTTCTTACAATAAACCACAACATATATAGCCTTGAAAATTTTCTCCAAGTAAAGTCTCAAATCTATATCCTTACAGGTGAAAAACTGTTTAACGAGTTAGGATTTCATTCATGGAGTTGAAAAACATATAATTGCTTAAGAAAATATTACATTTAAGGACAGACAGACAAACTAATATTGATCCAAAGATAGGAAAGTCAATTATTTAGAGTTAAACCATTCTTTCCACATGCTCGTTTCAGGACTTTAATTATTTTATGCCAACTTCGACAATCCTGCACTTGAGAATAAACTCCTATATTTTGGATGTGTCACATGCCATAGTAGTAATGTCAGAACTTTAAATTTGAGATCTTATTTGAAAAGATTTGTTGCTTATTTGAGCACAGAAATTGATGAAACACAATAGGAGTTAGTACTAGAAAAAACAAATGTGAATGTAGAGGAAAAAGTGTTACAAATGTTGTGGCAGTTAGGTTTAATTAAGAGGATCTCAGAAAATCACTTATTTGATGCATTATAAAAGATGAGTGGCCTTTTAAGAATGTAGGGGGTGAAGGGTTTAATTAGTTTATCGTAAGAGCTTGTCCAAGATTTAAAATGCCATCACGAAGAACAGTTGCAGGACACACCCTCGATCTGCATACGAATGAGAATATCTTGTTGCAAAGTATTTATGTTCTAATAAGTAGAGGATTTTGATCATAACGGATACTTGGACTTTAATCCAGAATGAGAATTACATGGTAATAACATCTCACTTTATTAATGAGAAGTGAGAGTTGCATAAAAGGATTCTCAGTTTTAGGACTATTGAAAACCATAAAGGAGAAACAAATTGAAAAGTGTATAGAAAGTTGTTTGCTTGAATGGGTCATTGAAAATATATTTGCTATTACAATGGACAATGCAAGTGCAAATGATGTTACAGTGGCTTATATCAAAAGAATGAGGATTCATTAGTTATGGGTGGCAACTTCATGCATTTGCGGTGTTCTGCATATATTATTAATTTAATTGTGCAAGATGAATGAAAG
This sequence comes from Ailanthus altissimus, assembly GCA_946807835.1. Taxonomy (NCBI): domain Eukaryota; kingdom Viridiplantae; phylum Streptophyta; class Magnoliopsida; order Sapindales; family Simaroubaceae; genus Ailanthus; species Ailanthus altissimus. The sequence goes on from OX327695.1 coordinate 21,947,148, forward strand.
AGGTGAATGAGTTAATTGCTGGTATTCGTAATTCTATCAATCACATTAGGTCTTCCCCCCTCAAGATTGAAAAATTTAAGAAATTTGTAGAAAGAGAGAAAATCTCATCAAAAGTACTTGTCCATCTAGATGTACTAATTAGGTGGAACTCAACATATTTAATGTTAGATAGTGCTTTGAAACTTCGAAAGGCATTTTATCGGATGGAATGTGATGATGATCAATATTATTCTTATTTTGGGGAGGATGATAGTGGTAATAAAAAGGTGGGGCCACCAAAAGTTGTGGATTGGGAGAATCCTCAAAGGTTGGTGAAGTTTCTAAAGACATTCTATGATGTGACTTTAAAATTTAGCTCATCCACATAAGTGTCTTCACATCTATTTTAGAATAAAATTTGAAAGATTCAATCATATTTGAAGACACTTATAGCCGATAGAGATGAGTTATTGAGGAAGAGGGGGTGAATGAGGTATGGCTAATGTTATGAAGAGAAAATTTGACAAGTATTGGGGATCTCTTGACAAAATGAACAACATTTTAATTGTGACAGCAATACTTGATCCTCGTTACAAGTTGGAATTTGTAGAGTGGTGTTTAGGCACTTTATTTGATGGCACATGTGTGGGTGAAATGATAGCTTTGATTAAACAATTATTGTTTAAGTTGTTTGATAGTTATAAGACAATTGGATTATATGATAGAGGAGAATCTATTGTCAGTCAATTAGGACATGAAGTACATGAAGAGGGTGCAGTAGAAGAAGACACTTATAATACTTTGTCCTAATTCTATAAAACACAGAAAAGAAGAATTGATGTCCTAGAACATGAGATTTAGAGGTATTTGTCAACTGAGATAGAGAAATCCAACAATTTACACTTTGAAATCTTAAGTTGGTGAAAATTAAATTGTACAAGTTATCATGTTTTGTCTCGAATTGTCAAGGATGTTTTTGCAATTCCAATATCTACTGTTGCCTCTGAGTCTACATTTAGTATGGGAGGACGCATTCTTGATGCATTTAGGAGTTCTTTGACTCCTTAATCTATGAATACCTTAATTTACACTCAGAATTGGCTTTGATCTACTCTTCTTGAAGACAAGATGGACATGCTTGACATGAAAGATGCTGACATATGTGAAAGTGTTGAAACATGTATAATAATTATTTATATTGTTATATGATAGTTAATTTTTTTAACTTCAGATTTTAACTTATCTTTTTTTATAATTTTTTTTATAGAATTGGGCATCTCGGTAATGTATCAGAGCATATTATGACCACTGATTCATAAAAGTATTGGAGGTAATAAATTTTAAATTGATTATGTTTCTTATATTTTATAATTTATAGTTTATTAATGTAATTTTTTTTCTAATACTTTTAGACTTATTGGCTTTTTAAATTGGAGGTGAAATTAATGGTCATGGAGTTGGCCATTTTGGATATGTGGTCACCATTACATGGTGTGGGTGGACAATTAAATATTGATAGATAATTTTATTTTTATGTATAATAATATTTTGATATTATGTTGGTGAACAATTTTATTTTCATGAATATTATGTTGAATTGTTGATGGATAATTTTTATTTCATAAATATTATGTTGATGGACTTTTTTCATTTTTATGGATAATTTTGTTGATGAAGAATTTTATTTTCATAAATATTATATTGATGGACAAATTTTATTTTCATGGATAATTTTGTTGATGGACAATACTATTATTTTATGGAATTGTTAAGGATGACCATTTTGGATTTTGGATATGTGAACACAATTACATGGTATTGATGGATAATTTTATTTTGATGTATAATCTTATTTTGAATATTATGTTGATGAATAATTTTATTTTATGAATATTATATTGAATTGTTGATGGTCCATTTTTAATTTCATGAATATTATGTTGATGGGCATTTGAGATGGATCATGTTTTAATTAGTTTTTATTTTGAAAAAACAACAAAAACAAATCTCTTTATTTTTGTAATAGCATTATTCATATTCATAATATGTCCACTTATAATTTTAAGCCAAAAAAAACGTGTAATTAATTTATCTAATATGGTCTATTTTTGTAATATCATTATTCATAATATGGTCATTCATAATTTTAAGCAAAAATAATAAAGTGTAATTACTTTGTAGATAAATTCTAAATATTATTATGAAAGAATTATGTAAAATTATTAAAATAAAATAATAATTATGTAAATAAGAGTCTAAAAATTTAAAATGAAAAAAAATCACAAAATAGATAAATATCACAAAGTAGCAAAAAAACCATTCATTTAACTAAATCTTTCTAACGATAGGGACTAACATAATATATATGATTATGACGGACTAAGTTAGTAAATATACATAAAACTAGGATTAAAATATTATTTTTCCTATTTGAAACATATTGCTTAATCATAATGTCAATTACCAAGGAATTCGGATTTTGTTTATTGAATAGAGAAGCCATGTATGACTTATTAATTTTTTATCTGAATGGGAATTATTTGGATGGTGTCAAAAGTAATAAAATTTATAATACGATTTTATATAATAAATGCAAAACAAATATTATTAATTGACGCCCATGTTGTACATTGAAGGAGAGAGAAGAAAAGAAAGATTGAATGTTTTATATGAAAAATTTTACTTCTTACTTATTTTTAGATGCAAAATTACTAATGCTAATCATGAAATTCGAGGAATATTTTGCCCACGAACTGAATTTGTTTGTCTTTTGGGAATAATGAACTTGATCTCCTAAGTTGGATTAAGTTGATCTTCCTTGATATATGTTAATCTCTAAGACTGTCATTGTAACCACAGAACACGGTTAGGCCATGTTGGAAGTTGTTCTCTGCGATAACCTTCCAATACTTAAATCAGGATGGAGTGCTAGAGAAAAGAGAAAGGCGGCTAAAAATAATAAGTGAGTGAATAAAAGAGGAATTGGTTGCTAAAATATTTCTTGGTCTTAAAAAGTCGATCCCTTTTAAAGTCATTCAACCTTATTTTTATAGGGTTTTCATATTAGGTAATTTGACTTATACCAAGACTAGGACATATCTTTAAATTTTTGACTTGGGTCTTTGATGAGATTATAGAGGTATGACTTATTTGAATATTTTTGGATGCTCTGAAATCCTTAGGATATAGACATTTAGAATCCTAAAGGGATGTAACCATCTTTGGGTTAGTCCTCAAAATTTTAAGTTGTCCACTTGGCTTGGGTAAGGCGATCTAGTAAGTCGAGGACTTATACGGTTGGTGTTGAAGACTTCGATGATGACTTAGAGGTAAGGGCATCGTAAGTGAGTACCGATGAGGTAGGTATCTAAGGCATCTTTTAGTACCGAGGATACCCCTTATGTGATATTGGTCTTGGTTTTCATAAGCTTAGGCGTCGTATGCTCTAGTGTGAAAGTCCTGCATTATGGGCATTTGACAAGATATCTGATGAGTATATTTTGGATCTATAATCTGGTCTCATTTATCTTAGTAATTATTTTTTTCTAAGTAATTTAAGGGCTATTTATGTGTTAAATGTTATTTTACACGATTAAATCATAAAGAGATGGGAAATGATGAAATTGGAGCAAAATAAAGAAAATTGCTACAATAACTAACTACAATAATGGCGAACAATATCTGTGAACAGTAATTAGGATACTGTAGTGCTGCACTATTTATAACTATAGCAATGACATTGTTTAATAATGGTTAAATCATTGTGTAACGGTTAATCACTATTTAGCAGTGTATCAACGACTAGAAGACTATAGCAATGTTCAAATCACTGTAGCAGACTCTATAAATACCTTATTTCTCCCCCAAAGAAAAGATTCCGCCCCTAACCTATTTTCTCTCAATTCTATTACGTTTCTAACCTATAAATCATTCTCATATTGTGCAAAAACAACATTTGAAGCTATTTTGGATAGGGATTATATAATCAAGAGCATTTGGGCAAATCTTTGGAGGATTCAACCAAGGCCATAGATTGATTAGAGGGCATCTTGTCTTCATGAATTTGGTTTGGATTTGGTTGTATCATGCTTTATTATTGTTATTTAACCTTTAAATTCTTATTATGTTGATTTAATTTTATTATCTAGGGTTGTAGTTTTGAACTCAATATGTGGACTTAATTGTATTATTTAATTTCTATTATAATGAATAATTTTATGGGATAAGGAAATTTTTGTCCCAAGAATTTGACATAATTCTCAATTTTATCCCACGAGTCTTAGAAAACCCAATTTTGTCATAGTTCGTTAATAAGATTCTGTTAATTTTAACATTGGAGGGGCAAAACAGTCAATAACTTGTCAATAGTAAGATGGCCTAACATAAAATATCCACGTGTCAATTACTCATTTGTCACTTAAATAATAAAATAAAATAAAATAAAATAAATAAAAAGAGAGTAGCTGCCATCGCTGTTGTTAATAGCTGATCGGCCACCGGTGACCAATTGCTATTCGACTCAAAATTGACATCATTTGACTCAAAAAATTTTGATCTATGCAATGGTAGGATTTTTTTTGTCAACAAAGTACTGTAGATGTGCCAAAAATGAAAACAAAATATTGTGGGAGGCAGCGGCCACCGCTGTTCGCCATCTAACGGTAGGGTGGTGGCATGCATCGCCCCTACTATTAGATAGAACGGCGGCCGATCTGTCCAACGGTGGTGGCAGTGCACGCCACTGCACCACCATTCGACGACGAATGGTGGTGGTTATTGACAACCACCACAGGCCATCGGCACGCGTCGAACGGATGGGCAGTGGAATGCACCGTCCCTACCGTTGGACAGATCGACCATCGATCTATCCAATAGTGGGGGTGGTGCACGCCCCCGCCCCGCTGTTCGACGCGCGACCGGCGGTGGGCGGTGTTGCCGAAGGCCACCACCGTTCGCCATCGAACAATGAGGCGGTGCACGTTAGATAGATCAACCGCCGATCTGTCCAACGGTGGAGGCTGTGCACGCCACTACTTTACCATTCCACGATGGCGCTCGGTGGCTGCCACCATCCTCTATTTTCGATCTATTTTTTGGCAACCTTCTTGTTTTCTTTTGACAAAAACGATTTCACCATTGTGTAGATATAAAAAAATGGAGTCTAATGATATAAATTTTCCTATTTTCATTACCGAAATTCAGCGACTGGTGGTGGCCAGCGACGGTAGTCGCCGGTTCTAGTAGTTTAGTTTTATTTATTTTAATTATTTTTTAATATAAAATAAAATTTAAATGAATATTAAAATTTGAACCTATTAAAACGTGTCACGTGCCTTTTAGTTTTAATAGCCTATTAATAACTGACACGTGTACATTGTATAATGTACTCACATCACTAATTTTAATTAACATAATAACTGAGGGCACATTTGTCAATATACAATCAAAAGAGAGTTTCAGTTAAAATTAATGGAATCTTAGTAACGGATTAGGACAAAATTGGGTTTTTGAAACTAGTGGGATAAAATTGAGAATTAGGTCAAACTTGTGGGACAAAAATATCCTTATCCCTAATTTTATTATTCAATTTGTGTTGTTCTTAATGCTTTCAATATGCTAGGAATAATAATCGAATGATTATGGAATATTAGGATAAACTTGAAAAAAGCATCCTATTGTTTAGACCTAGACAAATTGATGCATGATTGTGGAGTAATATCTACTAGTTTCGATATAGGATAAGAATATACCTATATGACATGTATAGTCAATACAACTTGTTTGTAGTGAATCTTGATTTATTTGAATTATCATAAGAATATGAGAATTTGGTAAACCAAGGTATAATCACTCAACTTTCAGAAGAGGCTTGTGATGAAATACGTGTTGTGACCAATAATTGAATTAAGTGAATAATAATAAAAAACTAAAATCATATTGAGGGATAGTTATAATCCTAGATACTCTTAATATAGTGATTGCACATTTAACCGTTTGCACAATTAAGATTGATTTATAGAATTAGTAATTAGATTTATTATAAACAAATCATATTTATTAATTATCTGGATAATTACAAGAAGACACAATTTTAGTAATTGGTTAAGAATAATAACAATTCCTCATGGCATCGAAACTCAACTCATCATGTTTTACTTGTTCTCGATAGTGTGCACTTGTGCTTACCGTTGAAATCACATAACAAATTTTTGATGCCGTTACCAGGGAATTAGATTTATTCTTGCCAATACTAATACTAATCTATCTTACTTTTAGTTCATATTTTATTTTCTATTTTTATTTTATTTAGTTTGCTTTAATTTTTTTATTTAATTTCTATTTAATTTTATTTTGTTTAATCTATTTTATTGTTGCATTTTATTTTATTATGTTTATTTTTATTGAATTATTGTTTATTTTATTATTTATCATATTTTATTGTTGTGTTTTTATTTACTTTTGTTTATTCCCGTTTATATTGAATTATTGTTTATTTGACTATTATTTTTACGTTACTGTTAATTACTTGGATTTGTTTTTTGTGCTGCGTTATTTTTCTTTATACTTTGCTTCGTTTTCAATTTGTATATATTTTTGCACAATTATTTTTCTCTTATTTCTGTACAGTTACTATTTATTTGTTCTTATTTGTTCTTATTTAGTATGCTTAATTCTTACGTGATGGTTGAGCACAACAAAAGCTAGCACATAAAGATTACTGCATGATTTTGCAATTTCACGATTAGAAGACATCCAGTCTAGCATTCGAACACCTACTATTGATGTTGACTATTTTGAAATCTAGCTAGAGTTAATTCATTTCTTGAAAGCCTTAGTGCAATTCAGTCGACTGCTAAACGAGTATCCGATTGAGCACATCAATAGTTTTTTGAAAATTTGTGATTTGACAAATACAATGGAGTTTTAGATGATGCAATACAACATCGACTGTTTTCTTTTTCACTTTGGGATATAGCAAAGAGTTGGTTGAGGTCGTTACCATCAGGGTCTATTTCCACTTGAGATGATTTGGCCCAAAACTTTTTAGCAAATTGTTTTTTACCAACCAAGACAGCAAGGATGAGGAAAACACTTCATGTCCTTTATGCAGTATGATTTGGAATCTCTATATGAAGCTTGAGAGAGATTTAAAGAAATACAAAAGAAGTACCCACACCATGAAATTCCTAAATAATACTTAGTACAAATTTTCTACAATTGAGTAGTAGGACACTTGAGGATAATAGTTGATGCTGCAGTAGAGAGAGCCTTCTTAAATAAATCTATTGATAATGCTCATGATCTATTAAAAATTATGGCTTCCAACAATTGCCAATGGTCAGATGAAATAGTGAATCTTTATTTTTCAAGAAGGATTTCAAGAATTTATAATGTGAATGCGCCCACTTCAGTAGTTGCACAATATAACTTATGGTTAAGGAAAAATGATACCATAGGGATGAATATAATGAGAAGTCAATCGATCACTTGCGACTTCTGTGGTGGAAGTCATTCAAATGGCCAATGTGATGAGCTTACACCTTACATCGAACAATATCAAGAGCCACAACACATTGTTAATTCAAATTACTACAATCCAAGATGGAAAGATCCTTCTAACATTCCAGTACAACATTCACAATGGCAAAAAGAGAAGTCAATCACAGAGGATATGCCTATGCAGTACATGAAACAGATTAACACCCTCATGTATAGTCAAGATGATCTCATCCAAAACCATACAGCCTCTCTACGAACCTTGAAAACTCAAGTTGGACGGTTAACCTCAATAATGAATAGCAGTCCCTATAAAGCTTTACCAAGTAATATAGAAGTTAAACTGAAAAGTGATAAAGAGAAAAATAAAGCTGTCATATACCAAAATAGTGAGGATTGCAGTAAAGTGAAGTACAACCTACGCAGCAATAAGAAGTACAGTAGAACAATGCAGAAAGAGCAGTTGATCCAACAGAAATAATGGTTAAACAAGATGTACAAAAAGGGAAAAGATTGCAGAAGCAACCTATTCAGCCTAATATTCCACTACCATTATTTCCCCAAGGACTTCAAGAGAAGAAAATTGTTTAACTACAGTGTTCTAAAAACTTTAACTACTGTTTAAAATTTGACATGGTAATTTCAAAGGATGCTCCACCACCTCTTAAATTAAAAGTGATAAAGGCCATGCAACTAGAAAGTCATATGATGGTGATACTACACAAAATAAATAAAAAAAAGGGGCAAGGCAAGAACAATAGAGAGAAGCAGCTCAACACCATAGAACGAGGTTCAGTCTAAGATTAAAGTCTTTTCGGGAAGGCTTAATGCAAAATGGTCAGAGATGCTTCCTAAATATTTTCTCATAGAGCTATGAAAGTCAAAGAAAAAGAATGTTAACAACTGAAGACATCGACTTAAGTTCTACAAGGGAGATGCCTTAGATATGTAGTTTTTAATCCTCATTGAGCCAATAAGGAGGACGTCAAGCTGATGACGTTAAATTAAATGCTTCTTGAGAGGCAACCTAAGTAAATTTTAGTTTTTAAATTTAATATTTTACTTTTAATGTTGTTTCTTTCTTGTAGTGTATAAAACAGTAAATCGTGCCTAACAGAGATTAATAAAACAAGAGTTCAAGCGTAACTAAAAGATGCAGGCAAGGAAACTAGAGAATAAAGCAAGTTAAAAGCAGATGCAGTCAAGGAAACTAAAGAATAAAGCAAGTTAAAAGCCTTGGTAGCAAGTTGGTGTATACTTCAACAACTCTGCATCAGTCTAGCAACATAATTGGCTTCAAAATCCAAACACCACCATGCTAAAACATTATCCACTAAGGGAGTTTTCTAACCTCATTTTTTTTCTTGACATTGGGGACAATGTCAAAATTAAATTTTAGGGGAGAAAAATACTCTTTAGTGTTTATTTACTTTTGTGGTGTTTATTTACATCTTTTTGTCATGTACACTTAGTTATAGCCGCTATTTTTAGTTGTTTTGATTTTCTTCAAAAAAATTTAGTTTATTATTTTTGTTGAGTGTTTTAGGTTGGATTGAGATGATGATTGCTAGTCCATGATAAGAAACTTGATTGTAGAACTTATCTTTTCAATTCCCTAGGAAATGATAGATAACTTAAATAATTCATACACCAATATTTAGACTAATTTTGACCTTGTTTGTGATCACCGATTTTTGAGCACATGAATAAAACTTGTGCTAGTTGAATTTTTGCTTAGAGATGCTCATGCTCAAGTAGCACACTGCACCCTCAATGAACAGACAGACACTTTAGAACTTGTTTGATTATTGGTTGAGGTAAAATTCTAAGACACACATGAACAGAAAAATGAAATTAGGCTATCTTTGGACTGTTTGAGTTTTTCTAGCATATCCTTGATGTATATTTATCCTTAGTCACCCCATTTGAGCATAAATGACCAATTTTATTGAATAACTACATTACAACCCTAAACTTTGAATTTAAGTGCCCAAAATAACCTAACACTAAAAACTCTGAGCATAGTGAAAAATATTTTGGAGTTTGTTACATTTGGTTGTTTAAAGAGGAAAAACAATGAAATTTGGCGAGTAAGCGCCACCTTAAGTTTGGGGAAATTATTCTAAATTTGGGGGAGTTATAAAAAAAGAAAAAGAAAAGAGAAATGATGTTTTCAAATGAAAAAAGAAAAGAAAAAAAAAAGAGAATAAGTGGTTGAAATTGGGTAAAAATCATAAGTTTTAGAAAATTAAATCAAGTGTAAGAAGTTCAAGTGGTAACTATAAGGACTTAGTGTTCATGGTGTGAATTAAACTAAATTTATATCCAAAATAACCCACCTTGACCCTGATCCTACATTACAAGCTAATAAAAGACCTGATAGATCCCCAAGCATGTGTGTTTCTACATTAGTGGAGAGTTGTATGAAAAATAAGCTTATAGTAGTGTTTTGTACTTTAAAATATGCCGAGACACCTCTTATCAGTACAATCTTGAGTACTTGAGCTATTCTAGGTACAATTCAGTTATTACTTGCATGTTTCACACACACATAGTTGATCACTTATGGGGAAGAATGAAAGTGCTTAATTGTGGCGTTTGTGAATTGTTTAGAGTGTTTATTAATTCTCTAAGGATTGAGAACAGTAAAATAATTTTTGAGACAATATTATAATCATTAAATCAATCCAATTAGTTACTATTTTAATGTTTTTTAGTTTGTATATTTTGTTTGTTCTTCTACTTTGTGTTATTCTCTCTAATAGCTCGAGGATGAGCAATTATCTAAGTTTGAGAGAATTTCATAAGTATATTTGGATCAATAATCTAGCCCCATTGATCTTAGTAATTATTTGTTTTTGAGTAATTTAAGGGCTATTTATGTGTTAAATGTTGTTTTACAGGGTTAAATCATAAAGAGATGCGAAAGGATGAAATTGAAGCAAAATAAGGAAAATTGCTAAAGTAACGGCGAACAATATCTATAAACAGTGATTAAGATACTGTAGTGCTGCACTGTTTATAATTGTAGCAATGAAACTGTTCAATAACGGTTAAATCATTGTGTAATAGCTAGTCACTATTTAGCACTGTAGCAACGACTAGAATATTGTAGCAACATTTAAATCACTGTAACAGACTCTATAAATACCTTGTTTTGCCTCTAAAGAAAGGATTCAACCCCTAACCTAATCCTAACTCATTTTCTCTCAATTCTAATACGTTTTTAACCTATAAATCATTCTCATATTGTGCAGAAATAACATTTGAAGTTATTTTAGAGAGGAATTACACAATCAAGAGCATTTGGGCTAATATTTGGAGGATTCAACCAAGGCCATGGATTAATTAGAGAGCATCTTGTCTTCATGAATTTGGTTTGGATTTGGTTGTATCATGTTTTATTATTGTTATTTAGCCTTTAAATTCTTGTTATGTTGATTTAATGTTATTATATAGGGTTGTAGTTTTGAACTCAATATGTGAACTTAATTGTATTATTTAATTTCTATTATGATGAATAATTTTATTATTCAATTTGTGTTGTTCTTAATGCTTTCAATATGCCAGGGATAGTGATTGAATGATTATGAAATATTAGGATAAACTTGAAAAAGGAATTTTATTATTTAGATCTAGACAAATTGATGAATGATTGTGGAGTAATATCTACTAGTTTCGATATAGAATAAGAATATACTTATATGACATGTATAGTCAATACAACTTGTTTGTAGTGAATCTTGATTTATTTGAGTTACATAGGAATATAGAAATTTGTTAAACCAAGGTATAATCACTCGACTTTCGGAAGAGGCTTGTGATAAAATACGTGTTGTGACCAATAATTGAACTGAGTAAATAATAATGGGAAAATAAAATCATATTGAGGGATAACTATAATCCTAGATACTCTTAATATAGTGATTGCACTTTTAACCGTTTGCACAATTAGGATTGATTTATAAAATTAGTAATTAGATTTATTATAAACAAATCATATTTATTAATTATCTAGATAATTGCAAGAAGACACAATTTTAGTAATTGGTTAAGAATAATAACAATTCCTTGTGCCATTGAAACTTAACTCATCATATATTACTTGTTCCCGATAGTGTGCATTTGCGCTTAACATAGAAATCACACAACAATATCTTTGAAGGGGATAGCTCTGAGGGCTGTTAGGCTATATGAGCCTTTAGGGCCTTGCTGGAGGTAGATTGGCTTGGGCGAGGTCTATGGGAAAATAGGTCCCTCAATTTTTAGTATTAAATTATCAATGGTGAAAACTTTAATGTAGTGGTCGAATTAGAAAAAGGGTTTGTATAATTGGGGTTTAGAAGCTTTTGGCTAATAGTTTGACTAGTAAAAGTCCTCTATTTTGAACTATAAGGGTCTTCAAAAACCTATGATATTGATACATTTTTGTATTCTAAACTTTGAAATTCGACGGCTCTTAATTAAATGGTGTTGTCCCTTTGAAAATCACGCACCCATTACACTTCATCAACATTCAAAAGCCAAGTCTCTATAATTACTGGCTACATGGACACTCTCTTAGCCTTAGGTTTTAATATAATGGTCATCATTATTCTGTAGTTGTTATCTCGGTTAAATGAAATGACATTTCTCAGAGGGAGAGGATTTGAAGCTTTAGATTTCTTCAATAGTTGACCTTTATCTTATGAATTTGTTATAGATAAGAGATCACTATAACCCATTTTGAGAGAGATAAATGGTGCAAGAGTAGAGATATAACCTATTTTTAGAGAGAGAACCAGAGTTTTTGTAGCATACATAAAGACGTCAATTCAACCATTCTCCAATTCCAATTCTGCTTGTAATTATGATCTCATTTTCGTTCTTTTCCAATTGTTTACCAACTACCAACAGTAAACCCCTTCTCATCTCTCCTTTTTATTTTTCTATTTATAGGTATAGTTGTTAAGTCTTACTTTGACTAGGTAAATTTCTTGGTAGTATATGTATCCTTCAATTTGTTGTACTTTATAAAATACATGTTTTAGAATGCCTGGTATTTCTCTTTGTGGCATCCTACACTTTTGGACCCTTTTTTTTTGTTTTTTTATATATATAATTGTGCTTGACCATAGTGTTTGTGCTTGGGTTGAGATGTTTGGCCTCATCACCATTTCTAGTGTTTATAGAGAGATGTCAACAGGTAGTTAGAGCGGGTCTCATAGTATAAGAGACCAATTAATTATGGATATTAGGCTTGACCTAAGTGATATAGAAGAGGAAGAAGAAGCCTTTTTAGTAAGTAGAAGATCGTCCCAAAGGGATCTCGTTCCTATATAGGGGTTTCTCGATTTTGAACAAATGATGGATCCCAAAACTAAGCCTATTAAAACAGAGGAGAATCAAGATATTCAACTAGAGCCAATTGAGTTTGAGGAAGACTGTGAGGGACTTGAAAATGACAAGGAGACTAAGGTTGAAGAGCCATTTATAAGTGATGAAGAGGATTATGAACTAGACCATTCTTCTATTCTATTGTGTTTGATCTTGCTAGGCTGAGGGCCCAATACAACATTCCCAACTTAACGTTCCAATTAGGCCAAAATATTTGTTGGGTGTTGTTAGAGTTATATATCATATGGATGAGAGTTGATGTATCCAATATCTACATCAACTTTGTGTAAATCTAGCAGAATGAAAGTTTTTACTAGCTGACGGGTATGATGGCGAGAACCCTATAGAAAATATGCCTTCAAGTAATAAATGATGGAAACTATATTGGTTTTATATTGCAAAGCAGTAGGGTCAAAAATCCCTTAGGCCTATGTTGGGGATTTACTAATGCCCCACAAAATTTTCCAGTGTAGGTCATTTTGTATTTCTCTTTATTTATTTAGGTAAAGGATAATTACTAAATGATTTTAGACCTTGCAACTACTTGGTCTTCTTGCTGATTGGGATCTTTTGTCTGAGGAAAGTTTAATGGTTTTAGGCTTGATTTAAGAGGCTGTTAGACTTGTTCCTATTACTAGAGAACTGAGGAAGAGAAGTAACTTTTGCATTGAAGTCTTTTTATCGTGTCCATTTTTCTTTACTAAAATTTTTTCTTTTATATTAAAGGATGAAAAATCGAGTAGATGCTAGCAAAAAGTGACCCTGATAAGAGTAGGTCATGCTTAAAGACTCCTACTTGGGATTATTAAACTTTTGTAGGGTTCCTCTTCGTGAGGTGAGGGAAAGACCGAGGTACTCCCTAAAGGAGGACTATTGGGAAGCCCCAAACATTCCTTTAAAGGAAGACAAGGGAAAACGGATTGCCAAGCCCTTAGCTTCGGCTTAAACTCTAAAAAAACCGGTCTCAATAGGCTTGAAGTGAATGAAGAGGTTGATTAATGAGAACTCCCAACTTCTCCACAAATGACATAGCTTTCAGCTAGGGGTCGAGATGTAGGTACTTGGTCTCGCTGGTGAGGTGGAGGGAGCATTACAGTAACTTGAGCTGTGCCAAGATGATCTTAGAGTGGGATGAAATCACAACTACCTACCTCACCATTGACAGTGTTATGGATGTAATCTTCTATCTCTTTTTTTTTTTTGTTTTTCTAAGATTATGATAGTAATCGAGATATTAACTACTTGATGTTTTTACAAGCTACCTATACTATTGCTTGAACCTAAAATGCCATCTTTTACGGCCTTCAGAAGGGTATTAAGTATAAGGATTTAGAGGTCAAGTCCAGGTATCTTAGAGAGGAGTTGGTCGAGGCTAAAAAGCTGATCGGAGAGTACTTTGAGGAGTGCAAGTCATTTGCTACTAAGGCTGAGATGCCAAGATGAAAATGGTAGTGAGCGAGAGCAAACATTCAAAGTTTTTAAGGTACAATAAGTCATTGAGTTGAAGCTGACTGAGGTGGTGATGACAGCAAAGAGCTACAACACATAACTTATAAGGAAAAAATGCTCATTGAGAAAAAAGTGGTTGAGATTGAAGCTACTTTGACAACTTTAAGGTTAGAATGAGTTGATTTCCCTCTAGCTGACCATGAACTATAGCCATTTACCTGACTTGATCTCGAATATGCACTCTCTGGGTTTAAGTTTATATTATGCACCCTTACAATCTCAAACAACTTCTTTTAAAACTTCAACGTGGTCTTTGAGCTCCATAAACTTTGCTATCATGTCATCCACTTAGCTATCATGTCATCCACTTACACCTTTATACTTTTCTCGATCAGAGGCTTGAGCAACCTATTAATAAGCCTATGGTAATTTGCTTTAGCATTCAGTCTAAAAGGCATGAACTTGTAACAATACACCTCTTAATGAGTGATGAATAAGGTCTTATCATAATCAAGAAGAAACATCATAATCTGATTGTATCTCATGAATGAGTCTATAAAGTTAAGGAGCATATATTTGTCTTTAGAGTTTACTAGTAAGTCAATCTCTGAAAGGGAAAACTATCCTTCGGCCAGGCCTTAGTTAGATCTTGAAGTCCAAACACATTTTTCTACTTTTCATTGGCCTTTTTAACCATTACCACATTGGCGAACTATACTGGGTAATGGATCTCCCAAATGAATCCTACTATTAAAAGCTTCTTGACCTTAGCTATAATAGCCTCATTCTTTTCTTCATTAAAAGTTCATCTTTTTTACTTAATAGATTCAAATGACAAGTTAACAACCAATACATGTCTTTATGTGACCCCAGAAAAAATGTTTGAGAACTCTCTAAGTCAAGTGCTTAGGTTGTGTATGATTTTTTGCCCTAAATGTGAGCTAATGTTCACTATCTTCTTGTAAGAATTGATTTTATTTAAACTATAACTAACTCTTCTATTGGCTCTAGGGACTTTTGTTTCTCTTTTACCCTTAGATTTAAATATAGCAAGTTCTATTTGTTGAGGTTACATAATAGTTCCTCATCATCTTTTGGTCTTTAGAAACTACCATACTCTGTCTTCTGAAAAGCTTTAGCTTTAAGTAGTGAATAAACATGGCATAATTGAAGTTTCTCATGAAAGGTTGCTCGATAAAATTTTTATTGGGAAATAACTGGTTAACCACCACAAAGCTCACCATCATAATCTTTATATAGGGTGTCTTATTCAAGGACACGAGTAATCTGATAACTCTAAATGGCATCACACAACCATCTTCAAACCTGTAGGTATTTTTGTTCTTTTTATCTTTAAACATTTGATATCAAGGTTATTCTGTGCCTCCTTAAGGATGATATCTACTGAACTTCCAATGTCAATAAATACCTTATTGACGTCGATACCTGCCACATATACTGACACCACAAGTATATCAACTTGTAGGTAATTAATCCCTCGGACATCCTCTTCGGTAAACATAATAGGCTTTCTTCTTCTTCTTCTTTTTTTTTTTTAAATTTTCTTCTTCTTCTTCTTCTTCAATCCTTAAAGTCCTTTAGGCTTTCTCCTCGGCCTTTTTTAAGTTTCTTCACTTGTTGGGGGTCTTTGGCTGACTTGCAAGCCTTATAAAAGTGTTACATAAACTTTTCTATCAAATCACTATAGAAGAAGATGCTCATTTGCTTTTGACTTTGATATTAGAGAAGAGCTTGCCCTTCCAACTTTATAAAGAACAATCGGCACATCTAGTTCTATCTTAACCTCCAATTGTAAGCAAATCGGTTATCTGATTAATGTAGTGATTTAGATTGATCATTCCTTTGTACGTCAAAATGCTTGGTAATCAAAAGGCTACATAAAATTCCATACTCTTAATCTCTATAAATGGTGAATTTTGGTCCTTTTTTTTATCCTCGATGAAGAAGTTTCTCACTGTTCCTAACCCTCTATGAGCTTATACACTTTCTCCTATAGTTTTCTAACATTTTCTTCTAAGGTTACTTCTTTTTGGCACCATACTCCTCTACTTATCTCTGCTCGTACCTTCATTGATTTTTTTTTATAAAAAAATATTATCCAAATGTTATGCTCATTCAAATCATCCCCATTTATTTTTTACTTTAGATTTCTTTATACTCGCCCTGAGTCTCCAACTTTTGAATATATTATTTCTTAGTTATTATATTATTAGTGTAATCTTCTGCTATGAAGCTAACTTTGTTGAGCTTTAAGTGTTTATTCTTCTTGTATCCCCTTCTCTTTTTTTCTTTGAGTTTATTGAGTAGGTTTGTTAACACCAATTAATGGGAGAGGCCCCTAAAGATTCAATAGGCCTATTAGTTGATTAGTTTTTCCTTGAGGCTCTTGGCACCCTTCAATCCTTCTGTGCTTCTCAAAGGCTTTGACCAATAAATTTTTCAACTCCTTTCTTTCCTCTTCTAATTCTTTTTCCAGTGCTACCCTATAGGTGGGGGTAACCTCTTCTTGATGTGCCACGCTTTTGTCCCATAATTTTAACGATATTCCTTGATTTGGATTTTCATAGTTGGGATTCTCTATTGGTGGCTGGTTTTGATCTTATTAAAGATAGTCTTGGATTAGATAATCATCTTGTTTGTCTTTGAGGGATTGCCCCTCATGAATTTTTACACCTTTTCCCCAAATAGCAAGTTATTGATAATAAAATTTAGGTCATTTTTTTTTTGCTCATAAGATGAATTTTGTTCTCCTTGGGGAATAATGATCTTGATCCCCTAAGCTAGATTAAGCCAGTCTTCCTTGACATGAGTCAATCTTCAAGAGTGTCCTTGTAACCAAAGAACACGATTACGCCACACTAGAAGTTATTCTTCGTGATGATCCTCCAATGTTTATGTCAATGATGGAGTCTTAAGGAAAAGAGAAAGGTGACTAAAAAAAATAAGTGAGCATATAAAGAGGAACTGGGTTGCTAAAATAGGGTTTCTTGGTCTAAAAAAGTCAATCCCTTTTAAAGTCGTTTAAACTTATTTTTATAGGCTTTGCATATTAGATAATTTGAGTCATACCAAGACTAGGACATTTAAATTTTTTTGGAGGCTTTGAAATCCTTGGGATATGGACATTCAAAGTTATAAAGAAATGTAACCATCTTTGGGTTACTCCTCAAAATTTTTGAGTGGTCGGGTTGACCTGGTAAGTCGCTCTAGTAAGCTGAGGACTTATACAGTTAATGCCAATGAGGTAGGTATCTAGGCATCTGTTAGTATTAAGGATACCACTTATTTATTATTGGTCCTAGGTCATTATGGGCTTAGGCCTCTAATTCTTTGGTGTGAAAGTTTTGCATTGTAGGCATTAGGTGAGATATCCTCTAAAGGGATAAGCTCGAGGGCCCTTAAACTATATGAGCCTTTGAGGTCTTATTGGAGGTGGATTGGGCAGAGCTGAGGTCTACGAAGAAAACACTAATTAAATTTTTATAGTATAATTTTACAAATATATCATTAGAGATTTTTACCTATAGGAGTTTTAGAAGGAATAAAATAAGATTATTCTTAAATTCAATTTAAAATTTAATGGAAAATTTTGGAAAGTAACATTAATTAAAATAATTATAATGTTTAATTAAAACCTTAACGGCTAACTTTGGAAAGCAGGGGTGGAATCAAAATTTAAGGCGAGAGAGGGCTCAATATTAAAGTTAAAAGTTGTATCGGGTTAAAGTTTAATTATATAGAAATTTTAATCGTACTTAAAAATTTTCCAAGTAGGTGTACAAATTACAAAAATGCCAAATTTAAAAAGTAAAATTATAAAAATCCATAGTTAAGTTAAAAAAAAAAGTTTGGGACTTGGAGAGTGGGGGCATGCCCCCTTAGGTCCTCTAGTAGTTCCACCATTGTTGGTAAGTAACGTTAATTAAAATAATTTATTTAGAAAGAGATCATATTAAAAATAATTATTTCAGACCTTTATTTAATCTCAATTCAACATATATTCTGTGTATCCCATTCAATATTTATATTTAGTCCACAGATTGCAGGCATAATCTGTGTCTATTATTCTTTATTACATGTTTAAAAAGATATCCGGCTGTAGCATATTATTCTTTATTACATGTACGCACAAATTCGCCCAAGTCTCAGGATGAACACTAGAAAGGATGAAGATCTTCGTCAATATTTGGTCAATGCTCAATAGAAAAATTAAGCACAAAAAGTGGGACAAGCTCCTTTATTTAATAAATTGACAAGTGTTAAGGATTAATTAGGTGTAGTAGCATGTTAACGGGGACATAATGTTAAGTAAAAATTATAATAAAGGTGTTACATACCCCACTTTAATCTCTTTTTCCTAGATGTCCACTTCAATATTGATAAAGCATTCCCTAACAATGTCTTTGCTTCTCTTTGTATATATAAACTACAGAAGTTGAGTTGAGTTAAAGATACAATAAAGTAGCAAAATAAAAAAACCTTCCTTCCTTTTGCTGCAAGTTGCCATGGCTTGTGATAAGGGTTTTTCTAGAAGTTACATGATCTTGAAACCTGAAGAACTGACGTTTATTGATCTCATTCGAATCTTATTTTCGAGTGACGTAGATAATAGAAAATTTGTGGATAGCTCCAAGGGAAGCGAGGAGAATTTTCGGCGTAGATGGATCATATTTGTCTCCATTGTGGTACAAAAAGTTCTGCTATTTATGGCAAAGCCCATGTTATTGGTTGGTTCTGTGATCGAGTTTATGCTCAATCTGCTGTCGAGTAACCGTAACCTGGGCAAGCTCTTGCTTAATTTACTACGAGGTTAGTGTGGCTTCATATTTACATTAAAGAGCATTGTATCTGCTAGAACTGATTTGTTAATTATGACTGCACGTACAGCATCATATAATTCCTGTCCGTGAATGAATTTTCTTGATTGTGCCTTTTTTAGGGTGTTTTAACCGTTGGGTATGCTTTAACAATTTCTGTAAGAGAAGACTAAGGATAGAATCATTAATTAATTAAGTAAAGATTTACATTTTTTATGGGAAAATTTGATAGACCCCCTAAAAGTTTGGCAAAATTTACGTTAACCCAAATATTTTGAAATCTTGTCATATACCGTATTCTTGGCTTGGGCACGCAAACATTAATTTTCTGTTAAGAGAGTACGTGCAATTCGCAAAAAGAAAGTAGAAGCACCTTAAACTTAAAGTAAACGATTTTTTAATGAAATAAAATAAAACCTAAAATATCTTCTCTTCATTTTCTTCTTTCTTCTTTTTCTCCATCGACTTTTGGGGCCTTTTCTGCATCAGGTCATCAACTTATGCACAAATTGTTTTTTGGGAAGTCTTGGTGCTACTCAGTTGATCTTGGTTAGAATGGCACGACTGCGTCGGGCCTTCTTTTAAGTTGTGTTTGGGCTCGCTTCGACTGCTTGCCCATACACGACCTCTCGAGGGGAGCTCATGGTCATGTTTGCCTCTTGCAGGCCTGCCCCCGCTTCACTTGGATAATTCTTAATATAATTAATTAATATTAAATTATTTTAATGATAAACCCCATCACAATTATAATATACTGTGAACATACTCCAATAATTCTTAAAACATTCCTGTATGCATTGATATATTGTGAATTGAACTCCAATAACCCTAATATACTATAAATTAACTTTTTATGATATATTCTTTTTTTGCTTAAAAAACTTATCAAACAAATACATCATATATAGGTTTTCATGAACTATATTTATTTATTAATTCATTCTCCTCCGTTACTTTTTAAAAATATTATATATATATATATATATTAGAAAATGTATGAAAGGGCTCAAGGTGCATAAAAAAATTAAGGTTTATGTTGTAAAAGATTCCTTAAATAATACAAATAATTGTCATATTAATATATTTTTTTTATGAGAATGAAGTATTATTACATAAAATGTTGGAAAAATATCACCACCTTTTTTTCGTTTATGATTCATTTTTTGGGTTGATTTGTGATGCTGGATTGATTTGTTCATATTGAATTATAAAGATTGAGTTTTTGATTAATTTGGTGGTGGTGGTGATGGTGTTATGCTAGACTTTAATTTATGATGGTGGTGCGGTACCATACAAAATGCTGGCTCTTGAAAGTGTTGGTAGTGTCATGGAATTTAGTGGTGTTACAGATTTGTAGAAAAAACTAAAGAGGAGAGAAAACAATACATTAGAATGGAAAGTAAAAATGATAAAAGATTAAATACTTAAAATTTAGTCTAAAAGGGTAACTTTGTACAGTAAGAGTCGTTTAGTATGAAATATTGAATTAGATAAGATTGGATAAACTTGTTAGAATTAAATAGGATTGGATAAGATAAGGATAGAATTTAATTAATTAAAGTCTTGTTTTGATTTTTACTTAGGATTAGATTGGACTAATTGAAATAATTTCAAAAAACATTTATAATTAAATATATTAATATTAATTTAAATTAACTATCTTTTGAAAGAATTTAAATTAACTATTAAATATTTAAAATTGTTTATTTGTAATAATAAGGTAATAAATGTAGATACGTATTTATAATGTTAATTAATTATAATTATGTAAATGTAATTTAGTTTAAATATTGTATTAGTTTTCATATAATATAATTTAATATTATTTAACTGTACAAACTAAAATTGTAATAATTTATTGAATATTTAATAATGTACAATACAAATTTATTAAATATGTAAAAGCTTTTTATCTATAATAATAAATGTTTAAATGTATATTTTATACAATTACAAAATATTACATTTTATACAATTAAGGGGGTAAATATAATACAGTTTCAGTGTTAACTAATGTCACATTTCACCAAATTTTAGGGGGGTAAATAAAAATTTCCCAAATTTTAAAGAACTGTCACCGATAATAGTTGTTTTTTCTGTCATTGGCAAGAGAAAGAAAATTGGTAAAAATATCAGACATATCTTGATGGGACTGGTGGAGTGTTATATTTTCTAAAGCTATTGCTTAAAGTCATCATGTAACTTAATAATTCTTCTAATGCATTTGGTGTGTTTTAGTGAGTTAGTGTCTCCAGGGCCAGGGATGAATTCCTATAGCTCAAAAGCGAGAATACAAAGCAACTGTAATGATACTCCTTGTCAGTCAAGTTCTTATTCAAAGTCAGAAAAGCAAATCAAGTAACTTGAGAGATTTATATTCTCCAACATCAGCAACACGTTTCACTGCTGCCCGCTTTACGGTTTATAACTATTAAGTAGTATCTCGACAATTCGAACAGTAATTAGTAATTAATGAGCATCGCTCTTATGCATTAATGCAAGCAAACTCTCTTAAAAACAAAATTAAGCCGTTGGAGTGAAATAGGTTTAGCTATAGAATCAATTTTGACTGATGCAAAGATGGAGCATGTACTAACGAACTTAATTTTATTTATCTGCTCAAAATAATTAATGGGTTAATTATAGGGAGGCTGGAGAAACCAGATAAAACATCAGCAATTTTCATATCGTTTATTGGAAATTTAGACAAGCGAGTAACGCTGGACAGTAGCATCAAACATGGAGATGATAGATACTATGCGACATTGTCCATGATGGCATCTAAAGCAGCTTATGAGAACAAAGATTACATCGAAACTATAGTTAGTAAACATTGGAAGGTATAATAATGTCATAATTATTAAGATTTGTCTTTAATATTAATATTGAGTTTTTACTTAATTGTTTGAACAATTTTTTTTCACTTATTATTCTAGTTGAATTATGTATCTTTTTCTAAAAACGGTTTTATGATATTTTCCAGATGGAGTACCTGCGATCTGATGACTATTGGAACGGTTATTTAAAAAAATTTATACTTGATTTTTGAATTGCTTTCAAGCTTTTCTGGATCGTGATTAATATTTTGGATTCGATAATAAGAGTTAAATTGTTTGATTGCAGATTATCAAGAAAAGGCCACAACACAAGCCTTCTTGCTTTATGATAAAGATGATGACCATGATACAATAGTTGTGTCTTTCAGGGGTACAGAGCCCTTTGATGCGTATGCCTGGTGCACAGACTTTGATATATCTTGGTATGAGATCGATGACGTGGGCAATATACACGGAGGTTTTATGAAAGCTCTAGGCTTACAGAAGAACACTGGTTGGCCTAAAGATATCAAGGAAGACGATAAACGCCAGGCTCCCTTAGCTTACTATGCAATCAGGGATATGCTTAAAGATCTTTTGAGCAAAAATTCTAAGGTGAAATATATATTGACGGGTCACAGTTTAGGTGGGGCACTAGCAATTCTTTTCCCGGCAGTTTTGATACTGCATGAAGAGAAATTGTTGTTGGAAAGATTGGAAGGAGTCTATACATTTGGGCAACCAAGGGTAGGAGATGGGAAGTTTGGGAAATTCATGGAAATGAAGTTGCAAGAGCATAAGGTTCGATATTTTAGATTTGTTTACAGCAATGACATAGTGCCCAGGTTGCCCTACGATGACGAGGCACTTATGTTCAAGCACTTTGGGACTTGCATCTACTACGATCGCCACTATAAAGGAAAGGTTAGAACCATTCTCTATTCTCCAATCACAAACGCATAAAAGAATATGGAGTATTCTTTGTCATTGGGTTTGTTAATTTTATCTATCATATTATCTGTTTTCTGACTAAAGCATAGGAACGGCCTAAAATGAACAAATTAACAAACATGTCCCTATCATATTGTCAATTCAAGCCAACCATACGACAGTAATGCTTAAAACACGATCTTTCAGAACTTTCCACCAACGAAGACAAGGCAAATTTCAAACTACCTGCCATAAATTATTATTCCTTCAATCAATTAATCAATCCCAACCGCCAATCAATGGTCCCCTTTCGCCATGGTCTTTTTATTTTTTTAATACAAAAAGGCTACAGAATATAGTCATATTTTATTTGGGGAGATTGAGCCGACACATTGATTAGTGTGCAAATGATTAGGCACGTCAGTCGACAATTCATGCAACGTCTTAATTAATGCAGGTTGTTCAAGAGGAGCCAAACAAGAATTACTTCTCGCCATTGGGGACAATTCCAATGATGATAAATGCATTTTTGGAGCTGATAAGAAGCTTCACTATATCATATACAAAGGGACCAGACTATAGAGAAGGCTGGTTCCTTAGGATGTTTAGAGTTGTTGGACTTGTAATCCCAGGCGTATCAGCGCATTCTCCTCAAGATTATGTAAATGCTACCCGTTTGGGATCTTCTGATGTATTTCTGCAGCCGCAAGATGCAATTCCCTAATGTTGCCAACCAACAATCGCCTAGTTAATTTAGAACATCATGCAAAGAGTTCTTATTTATGAATGTCTTTGCTAAAAATGATATTGATATATTATCTAAGCATAAATAAGGACTGTTTTCACCCACAATATATATATATATATATATATATATATGAGGTTTGAGCTTTAACTATCTATTGGGAGAGAAATGGGTTAGGTTATTTTCTGTTGTGTGCGTCATTTAATAATTAAATAGTTGATTTGAATTTATTATTTCCTCGCTTTCTCTTTAATGGTTTGCATAGTAAAATTATCCTTTTGTACTGTTAATTTTTATATATGTATTTATACAGTCTCGAATCGTTCGTATATCGAGCAATTAGTGAGAAATATATAAATCCTTAGCTAATGTTCAATATATTGTTAGACATCAATAGTATCATTGGGGCCTTGGCTCCTTGCCCTATCTAATGCAGAGATTTTGAGTGAGATTCTTGAGCTTTATTTTGTTTATTAGTTCACTTAAATTACAGTAGGCAATAATTTTATATATTATCCTTAAGTAATATTAAAAATGATTTGTTTTTAATTGACGTAATAAATCTGTTACTTGTTGATAATATTCGACCTTACATGAGCATGTTCCAATTTTATATATTATCGTTAGTTCACCTTTTATTTTGTTTGGTATTAATAACAACCTTGTTGATTAAATGTAGTGCTGCACATATTGCCAAGGTAGGATGAGTTGGAGCTGAAGCACCTGTTGGGAATATAAACTCAAGAATTCAAACTTAATTAAGATCAATCAATAAGAACAAACAATATAAATAAGAGCAAATTTATAATTATTTGATTCAATGTGAATTTATATTTACTTTATTAAACTTAATTAGTCCATTCAAATGCACTAATAAAGAGTGTTTACAGTAAAAATTCAAGAAATCAAAAGAATTACATAGGCTAAGACTCAAAACTCCTTCCAAGAAAGTAATTCTTAAAATTTTAAGTTTTCACAATAATTTCACAATTTTCTCTCTTTAAGACTCTCTAAAAGCTCAATTTTGAAAACTTTTCAAAGGTACACACCAACTTAGAAGAACTTTTCTCTTCATATAGAAATTGATTCGAGCAGCTGAATCGATCTCTGGAACCTTTTGCAGATCAATTCAATCGAGAGTTGAACCTAGAGCAAAATAAAAAAATAAGAAATCGTTAAAGGGAGGAAAAGGCAATTGTCTTTTAAATTCATTAAAGGCTAAAAACTAACGTCATATGTAATAGACAATATTATGTGTCATTAATGAAACGACATATTTTTATGCTTGATTTTGAGTTCTCCAAATATCACTCGAGTCCTTATGTTTTGTTTGAATTTCATTGAAAGAAATAATGTTTATCACTTCAGTCTTTTCATTATTTTTTTTTCAAAATATTTTGGAACCAATAGTACTTACTTCAATTTATAAATCCACTTTTGGTTTCAAAACAGTTTAGTCCTTATTTTTGCATTTGGTTAAACTCACTTGATCAGCTTGAATTTCTCTATTCAGTCATCCTTTATCAAATGAGCATCCATTTGAGAGGTTCATAAAATTTTTAATGAGTTATGTGCAGAGTCGTAATTGTCAAAAGATTGCATTGAATGTTATTTTATTGAGGAGTTAATGAAATTTTGTGTTGTCAAGCTAAGCTGCCACCAGAAACTCTCTTGGCCAAAGGATAAAATGGTGATTAACAAAATACTAAGTAATAGGATAATTATAGAAGTATATAGTGATTTGTTAGATCAACCTATCTTTATATCATGCTTAATACTTTAGAGGTGCACCTTATATTGAGTTAGTATTTTCTTTTGTCATAATAATTTATTTGTTTCTATGACTTAATCTTTTCAAATGTTCACATATTAATAATAATTTTTCACTCGTAAATTAGGGAGTATTTCATGTGGCTAAAATAACAATACCCATATATGTCAAATAAAACAAAATAATTGTAAGAACAACATAATCGTACTTTCATTTATTGGTTCGAGGAAAAGGTATGAAATAAAAAAATGTCATTTTTCTTTTCTTCATGCTTTAATAAATAATAATTACCTATTTTTCACTATTTCTAATAATGTTCAAATTATATTTTTCAAGTGTTATAGACAATGGGGAATTTGTCTCACACATTATTGTATACTTATCACAAGAATCGAGACCAAATATCACTAAATATCCAGGGTATAAAATTAATGGTTATTATTTTCTAACAAATGATTGAGATAAAAATTAGGTTACTCAAAATAGTGGTGTTAATTTAGTTGCAAAAATAATGCAAGTAACTAGTGCCAATGACCAAAATCTTGTAGTGGAGGAATTATTATTTTATGGAGTCATAGATGAGATTCGTGACATTGACTATTATATGTTCAAAATTGAAGTTTTCAAGTGTAATTGGGTTAATAATGAAGGTGATGTTAAAGTTGATGATCTTAGGTTCACAATTATCAACTTAAAATATTTAGGTCATAAATTAGACTCTTTTATATTGGCTTTTCAAGCCAAGCAAGTATTCCATATGGTTGATCAAGAAGATAAGAGGTTAGTAATAGTTTGCTTCTTACCTAAAAGTGAAAGTGTGGTAAAATCAACAGTTGAAGAGGTTGATTATGTAATGGAGCATTAACCAATAAAAACAAAATCACAAAGCATTGATTCTTGTGATGTGGATGATGAACACAATGTAATATACACATGATTATATTGTGATGTTATATGGTTGAACTAATAACAAATCAATATAACTATAAGTTTACCGTTCATTATTATTTATTCTTAGTATAGTTCTTCTTCATTGACCTAAATGTTGATATTTTTTTTAAACCATATTATTGACTTTTGTTGTTAAAATATCATTGTTTGATGTTGCATTTTATTTTTGCAATTTGGTTGTCTAACTTGCTCACAATTTTGACTTGCTCAACTTGGATAATCAACTGATTCTTGATCATTATGACAATATGATGTTGACTTGCTCACAATTCTAACTTGTTTGAAGTTAAAATAATTAGAAGTAATATACTAAAATCCTGTATTCTATGCATCATTTATTTATTCACCCTCTCTATTCTCTAAACCTAAGAGCCATAAAAAAACTGACCATGAATGATTTTGCACACTTTATTCAGCTTGTAGTGCCTATAGTTTTGCATTTGCATTTTGCATTTTCTATTTAGCTAGAAAATTAATTTCGCAACAAAAAAGCATTTCTTAAGTAATATTTGTTTTTGCCTAGAATTATTTGCAGAACAATAGATGCAATTATCAAGTAATTAAATATTTTTTTATGCCTATAATGTCATAGGTAACTATCATTTTTTAATTTAGATACTCTTGGTCTTAGTTAACTATTTTACAACCGTGAATAGTTTTGGTAAGAGCTAAATTATAAGAGCTGTACATGCAAAGTGCAAGCAACAATGCTTTGTAACTTTGTTAACAGTAGGCTCAGTAGATCATGAGTTGGATTTCAATTGTTATCTACTTTGTTATTTAGGACTGAATACTTAAAACTTAAATTCTTCTATATTAATATTTTTTTATTCTTGTAATAGTTTAATAAAAAAGAAACTTATATAAAAGAAAAGATTGATGATATTTACATAGAGTGGTCAACATTTATTTCTGCCAAATAAGGTCTTGAAGAAAAGCTGCAAGTAACAATGTTGGTTGGGATTTGAACTATTTTTATTTCTTTTAAGTTCATTAATTGGTCAGTTGAACAATTTATGTTTTTATTGGACATTGATAATAGGGTTGATTAGTATTTATATTCTTTTTTTTCAAATATCAATTTAGGATGTAATATACTTTTTATAGTATGTTATAAATTATTATAGTTATATGAATTTTAAATGAACTTTAATGAATTTATTTATTTTAGTAATATAAATTATATATGTATAAAAATTATTAAAAAATTAGTGATTTAATAATTTTAGTTGGACAAGAATTGAGATGAATACTAAAGTGGAGAGTCACAAGAAGTCAAGAACGTGTGGGACACGTATGTATCAGTTTAGGACGTGTGGGACACGAAAGGGGAAGTGAAACGGGACTCTAAGACGCGAAAGAAAAGAAGAAATCTCAGGGAGCTGACCAGTGCCGCGGCGCTCAACACAGAATACCAGTGTTGGGTTGCCAGCGCCGCAGCGCTGGGCGCAAGAAAGGCCAGCGCCGCGGTGCCAAAACTCGTGGAAAAATCTGTTTTTGTTCGGGATTTTGAGTTTTTGGAAGTTTTGGACTTACAAAACAAGTAGACTCTTACTCCAACAAGGAATAGAGTTTGTAGGCACTAAATACACCCTATATAAACACTTGTAAACCCTTGTTGAAGACCAAGCATCTAAGGTTTCAAGATGTAACCATAAGAGAGAATAGAGAAGCTAGGTAGGCATTAAGTGCGTGGTGCACTAGGGTGTAACCTTTGGGAGTGTTTTCTTCTTTAGATTCTTTGAGTGAATAAAAGAGAAACACCATAGATCTTGTGTTTCTTGTAAAAATCTTTTATGAGGAGATACAAAGAGGTCTTAAGGAGTTATAATGATCAAAGGTAGATGCTTAGAGGTCTCTATGGGAGATACTAAGGGGTCTTGTGAGATAATTGATGATGTAAGAAGATACTTTGTTATTTATTTCAATAGAAAGAAGCTGGATCATGGATCCTCCGTAGACGTAGGTAATTTAGGCCGAACCACGTATATCTTGTATCTTGTGATTGATTTGTTTTCTTTATTTTTATTAATATGTTAATCTTATGTGTTCTTACTTATGGTGTAAGTTATAATTTTTCGTTACGCACAGGATATCAAAATTGTGATTTAGTTGATACCATAAAAATATCAAATTAAAATGCATGACGTAATATTCTCAACAAAAATATAAATATATATGAGATAATTTTTATATTATATAAAAAATTATATTTATTGACGTGAAATATTATAATTTCATGTCAATTCTATTATAAATTTGTGACAATAATTTGCTACATTATTTGTTATGATTCTCGTTACGTTAACTACCAACTAGACTTCATTTTCAATGTGAAAATTGCCACGTAAAATGTTAAGAAAAATACGTGATAAGAGCTTTTTATCACAAATGTTTTTATCATAAATAGAATTTTTTTATTATAATGATGTGAGTAACTTTTTGTGATATAATTATTTTATTATAAATAATATTTTATGACAAGAAGCAAACATGTTTTATAGTAGTGATATTACTAGTTACCCACGGTGAAATTTCACCTATCATCACTTACTCCTTTATGATTTAGAAATATCCAATCACATCTTTTTAGAAGGTAATTGGTACTTCTTTGTAAAGAAAAGAAGCAGTAAAGATGTAAATGACTATTTTAAAAATTATAAAGAGATAAGTAGTGATTGCAAATTTTACATCGGTGATTAATAATTTCCCAAAATTTGAATTTATATTTAGTCTAGATCTCGTAGCAAAAGCAATTTTATATTTTATATTTGAGAAGTAAAAATTCATAAGTATAAGAGGAAGGAAGTTTGGGGTGCTGACTGAATTGGCTAGTACCTCAAAACTCACTCTAGATTATTAAGTTGGGAGTTCAATTTTTCTTTTTGTCTGGATATAAATTTATGTGTTATAAATACGAATAAAAAAAAAAGTAAAAGAGAGGGAAATCAATAGAGAAAGTGATCATAGAGTAAACTGAACAAACACCACGTCATCTTTTTACGAGGATTATTGACTTATGAAATTTCTTAACCTTATTTTGCAAACTGTAATTATTATAATTTTAGAACACTATAAACGTACAATTTAAGTTTAACAAAAACGAGATATTAAAAGCAGGAATTTGGATACCAAATGTGTAATTAACTACTGTTCATATTATGATTTTGGGGAGAGATAGGTAGACAAGTCAAATTAAAATAGTACAGTTTTTAGAATTCAGGCAAATTATTTTCTGAGCCAAGTCAATTGCGAAAAGGCACGGTGGTAGTTAGTGTAAACGATTTTTCTCACCGGGTCAATAAGAAAAGGATAAGAATGTAATTAACAAGCATTATTGCTATGGACCCAGCAAACGTGAAAAATACCTATTCAATTTTTTAAGCTCGTCGCCTTTACGGGTAAAGGATGTAGTCAAGCCACCATTGCTGATCTTATTATCATCAGATAATTTCGTGGCAATTCGGCTCCTCGCGCTCTATATATACCCAGCTTTAGGGTTGAGTTAAAATATCACCCAAGGATTAAAAACAAAACAATACCTTCTATTGCATACAAGCCATGGCTTGTAATTGTAACAAGAGTTTCTGCTCCAGTTACATGCTTCTAAATCCTGAAGAAGTGGGCTTCTTTGATCTCTTTCAAATCTTGTTTTCCAGTGACATGGAGAAGAGAAAATTTGTCGACAGCTCTGAAGCGGAAGAAAATTGTTTTGGGCGAAGGTGGATCATATTTATCTCAATCGTGGTGCAGAAGTTTTTGCTGTCTGTGGCAAAGCCTTTGTCAATTATTGGGTCAGCCATCGAGTTCTTCCTAAACCTTCTGACTGTTAACCGCAACATTGGTGTGCTCTTGCTGAATTTGTTACGAGGTTAGTTTGGTATCTTTATCCCTTTTTATTTATTTATTTACTTGATTTTGCTTCTTTTGACGCTATAACCTTTGTGGTGGCTAAGTTAACTGATAATGTCTCTTTTGCTCTATGCTTTGGCTGCAGAATAAATGATCTGGTAGTCACTTTTGTCTCACCGGCGATATATGTGTGAGAGATTAAACCTAATAACTTAAAAATAAACACATTCCGTTTCCCCTGGATCTTTTTGAAGATGACTAGCTAGTTTTGGTTATTAGAATATATTTTGCTATATGAACCTTATATCATTACACACTGGAATTAGACGTAATTAAGTGATGCCAACTACTTGAGATTTGATATCTCAACACTTTATTAACAACGACTATAATTATAATTTGTCCGATATAATAACCACCGATGGGGAAATATTATTGAGTTTTATATATATATATATATACTGGCTTAATGGCAAGTTGGCATTGTATTTAAAGTGGAGAAATAATTAACCGTGAAGAGAAGTAGTTAGATATTTGACAAGGATATTTTAAAAACTATTGTGAGATTCAAAAATTATTTATATGCGTTTGGTAAATTCTGTAGCTCTAATACTCTTATGAAGTTAATATAACTGAAATGAAGATTAAAAATGTATATACATATAATAATAATAATAATAATAAAAACATTTATTTATCATTTTAATCTTTTAAATTTTGACCTCTGCGATTTTTGAAATTTGATTTTTTTTTTTTTTTGGACTGAAAATATAGACTTTAACAATTACAAAATTCTCAACTTTAATATTTTAAACCTTTGCAGCTTAAACTCTGACTCAGCCCTCATTATAAAATCTTTGAAACGAGATAAAGCAAATTTTATATAGTTTCGGGCGTCCACTTCCAGCGTGGGAGCATCATTATCTCTCCAGTGGGCCCC
The DNA here is from genome assembly GCA_946807835.1 of Ailanthus altissimus. Classification (NCBI taxonomy): domain Eukaryota; kingdom Viridiplantae; phylum Streptophyta; class Magnoliopsida; order Sapindales; family Simaroubaceae; genus Ailanthus; species Ailanthus altissimus. Next base: position 21,978,292 of record OX327695.1, read on the forward strand.
GCCTGCATGCTGCAGCATTATTGTGGGCCTTTCCAATTCCTGGCCCCATCACCACCCAACATTTCCAGGAGCATTACATGCCCTATTACTCCAGGGTTTTCCCGTTCTTGGTCCCATGCTCTGGACTCAGAAGCTAATATATATAAAGAATCAAGGAATTATAGGGGAAATATATGTAAAATTAATAATTCTTTACTAACTGACATTATTATAATTAAAAGCAAGAAATGAATCTTACATTTTTTTTATCATTAAAATTAAATGAAGATGGGATAATGTGTTCTACAGGGAAGGTGGTGATGCCAGACAAAAGTTCAGCATCTTTCATATCATTCATCGGGAATTTGGACAAGCGAGTGGAATTGGATAGTAGCATCAAACATGGGGATAATGATAGGTATTATGGGACACTGTCTATGATGGCATCAAAAGCATCATATGAAAACAGAGCCTACATCGAAAATATAGCCACGAATCACTGGAAGGTACAATTAATTAATCAACTGTTGAACTTCCATTCATGCTAAATTTTTCTATTCAAGGTTATAAGACCACCTTAAACTTATACCTCTTGCAAATATGTTTATTTCTTGCAGATGGAATTCTTGGGATCTTATGACTATTGGAATGGTAAGAAGTAACACGAAGTAAAAAGTTATAATTTAATTTGTATATCTTACCATTCATTCATTCTTTGTTTCCTATTTTTTATGAGCATCAAAGCCCCTCATATATTCTAGAAATGGACCATTAAAGGTTACAAACTTACTAAATTATAACGGACTCTAACAATTAGTATGCCTTCATTTAATTGGCAGATTATCAAAAGAAGGCCACAACACAAGCCTTTATGCTTTATGATAAAAACGATGAGCAGGACACTATTGTTGTGTCCTTTAGAGGTACTGAACCATTTGATGCAGACGCATGGTGTTCTGACTTTGATCTCTCTTGGTATGAGATCGATGGCATGGGGAAGATTCACGGTGGGTTTATGAAAGCTCTAGGCTTGCAAAAGAGCATAGGTTGGCCAAAAGAAGTCATCAAGCAAGAAAACCGCCCACTGCCCTTAGCTTACTATGCAATCAGGGATAATCTAAAAGAGCTTCTGAGCAAAAATGATAGAGCAAAGTACATCCTGACAGGCCACAGTCTAGGCGGCGCGCTGGCAATTCTCTTTGCAGCAGTTCTTACTTTGCACGAGGAGACATGGTTGTTGGAGAAATTGGAGGGGGTATATACATTTGGGCAACCCAGGGTAGGAGATGAGAAGTTTGCGGAGTACATGCAAAAGAAGTTGAGAGAGCATCAAGTTAAATACTTTAGGTTTGTTTACAGTAATGATATAGTGCCTAGGTTGCCTTTTGATAACTCAGATCTTATGTTCAAGCACTTCGGAATCTGCCTCTATTTCAATCGCCACTACGAACCAAAGGTGAGCATCTGTCTTCTTCAATCACAAACACATTAAATGAATTTAACCAGCTAACTTTGGTTCAGAAAGACAAACTTAGGAACACTCATCTTTTATTTTCCATAGATATATCTAGAGGATTAAAATTTTCTGTGCGAAGCTAATTGATATATATCAAAATTTCATATTCTTTCAATGTTTGGTTTAACATATACGTACTCTTAAAACACACGCTAATGTAATCTTATAAGTAATTAATGAGAGATTAACAATTGAATACTCCAATATGTGCAAATCTTAGACTTTATGAATTCGTGTCCACTTCTAATATTCATACGCAATTTTTTGGTGCTTTCAACACAGGTGGTTCCAGAAGAACCAAACAAGAATTACTTCTCACCACTGCAGGTGATACCCATGACGATAAATGCATTTTGGGAGCTGATAAGAGGCTTCACGTTACCTCGCACAAAGGGACCGGATTATAAGGAAGGATGGTTACTCAGAGTGTTAAGGGTAATTGGATTGATAGTGCCTGGTCTACCAGCTCACTGTCCCCAAGATTATGTAAACGCCACTCGCCTGAGATTCTTGGATGCTGTCTTCCACTCTAAGGAAATGTAATCCAGTGGTGTTTCAATGAACATTCATGCGAGATCCTAAAGATTAGCCCAATTGGTTAGCCAGCCTTCTGTAATAAAGTTAAAGAGGTTAGGAATTGAGTCCCTCCGTTACCAATTTCGGAATGGAAGTTATTCAATGTCTTCTCTTATTTGCCAGTAGGATGGAATTAAGTGTGTGAAATCAAAATCAAAAACAAAAAACTTCATGCGAGTTTAAAAATGTTCTTATATAACTCCCACATTTCAATATTTAGTTTTGACGCCTTGGAGTTATCCTTTCTTTGCAATTTATTGAAAATTTTGTTGGTTGCAATTTTGTGTTTGAAAAAAATGTCATTTTTAGTTGATATAATTGATAAATACTCAATCTCTTTAAGGATATGTTCTGCTACTTTTTACTATTATTTTTGTTTATGATGTAGAGATTTAGAGAAGGTAAAAATATTATATTACTTGTTGTATTTTTATTGATAAATGTCTAAATATTTATAGAGTTTATAATAAATTAAAATAAAAAAAGATAAACTTAAAAAAGAAATAAATCTAATAAAAATAAATTAAAATAGAAAAAATAAACTTAATAAAAATAAATTAATATATAAAAAAGATATACTTAAAAAGAGAAATAGATTTAATAAATTGAGAAACTAAAAAGAGTATAGCCTATTTATATAGAATAGTAAAAGAGCTCATATTTTTAAAATAAATAAATTTAAATTAAACTAAATCTTTTAATTTTCTTATCACATGAATCATAACTATTAAATTGATATATATCAATTGAATTAAAAACGAAATTGATATTTTTCTTTTGTGTTTTGATTAGATCAGCGTGTTGTCAATAATCTTTTGCATTGGTTCATTATTAAGCAGACTTTAATTTTTTGTTAAATAGAAATATATTATGATGAATAAATACCATCAACAGACACGTTGGAATACATTATGACGAGTAAATAGGACAGTTTACACGCAAAACAATATTGTAAAATTTATCTAGAAAGCATCTTTATGATATAAAGAAATGCAAATTTAGGTGAGGTCAAGTCAATTGAATTAATTAGCAGCGAAAACTTTGTGCTAGTTGCCATCAATATTCATCATGTTTTGCGTGTTGACAACATGCCATGCCACTATCTGAAACTAATTAGATCTATATGGTTTATGGTTTATACGCAGAATTAGGCAACCAAAACTTGGTCCACGAAAAGCATTACGAGTAAATGCTTGTGATTTATGGCTCAAATAATTCCATTGTTATTATCTTTTTGATTTTACAATAATAAGAAAAAATGGGGCAAGTACTAATTTTTTTCTGAAATAAATTACATAGTGTGAAAATAATTCAATTATTTATCCAGCAATAGCTTCCAACCCATAATATTCATTCTCTCTTTGATGTGAGGTGATGGCTTCATATAGAATTTTTGGTGATTATAATCTTGAGGCTTGGAATAGTGAGTCTCGTTGGTCTAATCGATATCTTGTGCAGTCGCGACATCGCACAAAAAGCATTTGTGGAGTTGCCAAGTGAGAAGGAGGAAAATCTCCAATATTATAGATGGCTATATCGTCAATAATGTTTGCTTAGTTTTGCCATGAACCTGTTGACCATACTCACAGCATTTGAGATGTCATGTCTAATACATATTATGGCATATATAAGAGATCCTACAACATTTGATATGGCACTTTCTCCATGAATGCTACTTCTTCTTCTGTTGATGGTGACTAATCATTGAACAAATTAAATATGTTGCTATAGAGTTTTGACACTTTTGGCAACATTCATCCCAAAATTAATTAATAATCACTGCACATATTTCTTTTATTTTAAAAACATATACTTGGCATTCTATCTATTTTGATCTTCATCCCAAGTATTTTTTTGCTTGCTCTAAAATCTTTCATGTCAAATTAAATGCTCAATCTAGTCTTCAATTTTGTAATTTCAGCCTTGTCATGACATGCTACCAACATATCATTCATATATAATAGTAAGTAGATATCTCCACATTAATTTAAACACTTAAAATAAATACAACTATCATGAATACTTCTACTAAAACCATTATACAATATAAAGATATCAAATCTCCTATATCATTGTTTGAGAGTTTGTTTGAGTCCTTTGAGATACGATTTTAATAAGCATACCCAATCTTCTTTCTTGAGCCTTGAATCCTCTTGGCTAACTTATATAGATCTCTTTATCAAGCTCTTCATCTAAGAAGGTTGTCTTAACATCCAATTACTCTAATTTCAAGTTCAAAGTAATAATGATGGCCAATAACACTCTTATAGAGTTGCAACTTACTACAATTAAGAAGATTTTAATATAATCCATTCATTTTCTCTATGGAAATTCTCTAGTAACCAACCTTCCTTTAAATCTGGGTGGATCATTGCTTGTCACACCTTCTTTGAGCTTAAAAATCCATTTGCAGCTTATAATCCTACGGTTGACAGATTTCTATACCAATGTCCATATCTTGTTCTTATTAAGAGACTTAATCTTTTCTTCCATTGCTTTTTGCCACTTGTCTTTATTATTGCTATAAATAGCTTCATGTTAATCCTTAGGCCCATTATCATTTAGCTTTTCAGTTGAGACAAGTGCAAATGTATCTGCATATGCATACTTTTTAAATGGCTTGATCTATCGCCTTCTGCAATCTCTTGTAAACCAATAATTTGATACGTTGAATCCACTTTAATCTTTTTTTTCATTTTAATCTGTATCTTCATTAGAGGTCTGCTAATCTGATCCCTAATTTCGTTCCTTATTTACTTTACTTAGTCCAGAACCTTTAAATTTACCCAGTTCATTAGGTTTAAAGTAAAGTACCCTCATTGAATGTAATATCTCTACTGATGCTACATCTTAGTGGTTTAAGATACCCTTTAATACCATCTGGATTACCAATAAAGATACCCTTTAATGCTCTTGGTTCAAGTTTGTCTTACTTTATGCACGTAAAAGTATGGTAGCCAAAGATCTTCAAATTCTTATATTCTGTAGTGTGTCTAGACCATACTTCTTCTAGTGTCTTTAAATTAAGGGCTATGGAAGGGCTTTTGTTCACAAGAAAACTAATTATAACAACAATCTCACCCTAAAAATTCTTAGTAAATTTTGCAATGAATAACATGCATTTTACTTTCTCTAGTAAGTTTTTGTTTAACTTCTCAACTATACCATTTTATTGTGGTGTCATCTTGATAGTCATATGCCTAGCTATTTTATTTTAGCTATAACATTCATCAAAAACTTTATTGTAGTATTTAACCTTCTTATCTTCTTACCATTTTAGTTATTTACAAGGAATTTTCAAGCATTAAATTTCCTAAAGACTTGATCCTTGCTTTTTAGAGGATAAATCCATACTTCTCTAGAGAAGCCTTCAACCAAAGTTATGAAGTATCTAGCACCTCTAAGTGATGGTGTTTGTGATCTTCCTAATATATGTAATCTGGTATAGATATGGTATTTTAAGCTGTTGTATGAAACCTAACCCTGCTGGCCTTCTTAAATACATACTAGTAACAGAATATAAGTCATCCAATTTTCACATTTTCATGCTCTCTTTGCTTTTGAAGTTCTTTCAACCTTTTTTTTTTTACTCATATGCCCCATTTTAAGATGCCATAGCATTGTCTTATCCTTTACTGGTTGTATAGCTACAGTAATATATCCCATTTCAGCACTACTAGCAAACACGTAAAAATTCTTTATATTTTTTCCCTTCATGATCAACATTGACCCCTTAAAGACTTTGACGAACTTAGAAGCTGACTCAAAACTATAGTCAGATTCATCTAATACCCCCCAAAAAGATTATGTTTCATTTTAAATGAGGAACATGGGTTATATTCTTTAGCTCTTATACCATCCCATCGTGTAATTTTAACCTAATAGACCTAATGCCAATACTATCACATGCAATGTTATATTCCAATCAAGATCTTTCCCTTGTTTTTGATTTGATGATGAACAAATTGAGACTTATTAAGGAACATGTGAAATAAGTAATCAGAGTTAAGAATTCACTCACCTTCAGTCCCTTTATCAGTTACTATAAGTGTTTCAGTACTCTTATATCCTTTTGTCTTAGCAATAGCAACATTGTCGTTTAATTTTTGTTTCTCCATGGGCTTGTTCTTTTTTTTTTTGGGCAATTTCTCTTGAAGTGGCCTTCTTTATGATATTGAAAACATATTAGTTTCTTAGGCTTTGACCTAGATTTACTTCTGTTTTTCCCTTTTTGTTCTTTCTTCTTAGATCTCTCTCTAGCCATCAAACCTTCACTAGAGTGTGAATCTTTAATCTCATTTCTTTTCTTTAAATATTTAGAATTCTAGGTTGCTTTGACATCCTTCATTGTCAAAGTTTCTCTTCTATATAATAAAGTATCTACAAAATGTTCATATATATCAATGAGAAAGCTCAAAAGAAATATTGCTTTGTCTTTATCTTCTAATTTAATATCAATATTCTCAATATCAAGAATGATCTTATTGAACTAATCTAAATGACCCTTCACATAGGTACCCTTTTGCATAGTAAAAGAATATAGTATTTTCTTTATACACAACTTATTGGCGAGAGACTTTGTCATATATAAAGCCTTTAACTTGTGCCATAAACCCAAGAAAATAGTCTCATATGTCACTTCCCTTAACACTTCATTAGTTAAACTTAGAATAATGGCATTATGTGCCTTTCTATCAATCTCAGAGAGGTCTTCTATTTTATATGGACTTCATCCTAAATCTCCAGATGTTGATGTCATTTTAATCATTGAATTTCTCAATGTCATGCTTTACTATTGACATATTCAAAAATTCAATGCTCTAAGACCAATTTGTTATGAATTTACCCCAAAATCAAGCTTTAAAGACTCTCCAAGAACATGATCAATCCATACATAAAATAAAAATACAAATCAAGAAATAGACATTAAATGAAAATAGAGCAAGAACACAAAAGATATGTGCTTCTAGCAAGCCCTACTCCATAAGGAAGAGCACTCTTGTAAGTCTTTATTGAATCAAGATCAAATTTTGATTACAATCTAAATACATTAGAGAACATGTCTCTCTTTCAAACTCTCTCTATTTCTCAGTTTATCAACTTCATTTTTTTAGAACTTTGGCTTTATAACTGATTTAATCCAGTCACATGTTCCTCATGTGATCGCTTAAAGGGCTAAACTTGCATATGAGCCATACACGTTCTCAGCTGTTTTAACTACCTTTGAACTAATTTTTGGAGCCAAAACACATCTACAACTACTTACTGAATTCCAGCTGTTGGATTTTTCAATTCCCATCACACTTAAATTAGTTCAACTTGTAGGGCTTGCACTCCCTAGATTAGCTGCTCATAATCCCTAGGATTATGTTAATGTAACTCGATTGGATCGCATGATTTATATTTAAGACTCCAAGAAAAACATTTTAAAAATGGATAAAGCTTCAGAGCACAAGACTAAATATTACTTGTATTGGCAGTAAAAAAATATTTAGAAAATATGTTTTTATTATAATTAGACTGTCTAATAAATGTTATTTGTATGAAGAATTGAAGATTAATATTATTATTTTCTTTGAAGGTAACATTGGCAATGGGGTGGCTTTTATTGAAATAGAATAAATAAATAAATTTAGGGGCAGAGAGCCTTTAATGTATAGACTTTGATATAGCTTGATATGAAATGGATGGTGTGGGTAATATACACAGAGGTTTACTGAAAGCTCTATGTTTACGAAACAACACTTATTGGCCTAAAGATATCAACGAGCAAGACGATTGTTAAGGTTAAGGTGGATATCCAACACTGCTACCTGTGAGAGACTATTGGTTGAAAAAAAGTTCAGTTGGGATTTTGGGGCAATAGCCTACATACGACTTTAGCTTGAGTTAAGGCTTGGCCTTGGCTCATTAAGCTTTTCAACTTTTTTACAACCCGAGTTTAGACTTTAGAGATATAGATCCACTACACTAAAGAAGGTTCTTTGAAGTCCAGGTGATGAAATTTTATAATTTATCTGAGCACTGGTTTTTTTAACCAAAAATATGACTCTACATTATAAAATAAACCAATATATATATATATATATATTTTAAAAGGTGAATAAATTTGGGCCATCGGCTTTAGGTTGAAGATCTTTCTTTCTCCACTAGCCCTTTTTATAAGTCTTTACATTGTGCATATATTGGGTTTTACTAATTTTTTTTAATCTCTGTTAGGGAGGGCATCAAATTGTGTTTAGAATGGATATCTTTAAATTTGTGTCTGCATCCACTTCAAAAAAAAATATCGATTCCTTCTCAAAATCAATACAGGCGTAAAATTTTATTATTAAACCTGCTTTAGTGGATATATACTTTATACCAAAGCCACAATGGGTTATCTGTAAATTTTAAGTGAGTTGTAAATTAATATAATAAAATATATTTATAATCTTAATTTCAAATAAAATCTTAAAAATGTATCCATCAAAATCATATCACAAATTTAAATTTATAATTATAACAAGATGAAACATAACAATATTTAAAATATTCTCAAATGAATAAATAAAAAATATATAAAATAACTAATATAATAAAAAAAAATCAACTCTACAATCAAAGTCCCAAGCAAGTTCATTACTAATCTTATTTCAAAATAAAATTAAAAATTCAACACTAAGTTTACACATTTCCATCTTAATTAGCAATAGTTGCATCGCTCGTTTAATATGAGGGAATATTAATGAGAAAATAAATTAAATATGTTAACTTTTCAAAAAAAAAATTAAACACATTAATATTCACGAATACCCGCAATGAATATTGCCTGATATTTAATCAAATCCCTATCCATCCCTAACATATTGTAGGTTTTTATTTTGTGTACTAAATTCATTCTAAATTTGCTTCAAACCTTACCATATCCTTCCTAATAAAATCCAATTTTATCCGTCTACAGATTTACATGTCATTTGATAGATAAACAACGGAAAATAAATCAAAACTAAAAAAAATCAAAACACCTAATTAGGAGAGATGTAATGGCTTTAACCCTTAAAAGACTATGAAACTTAAAATAATACAAGAGCAAGATGTAAAACAAAAGGAAAAAAACTAATGCATGGAGACATAAAATTCAAGAAGCTAAAAAACTTTAACACCCAGAGCTAGAGAAACCATTTGCATAATTAGAAATAAGCTTAGCATTGAATCTTGAAGAAAGATCCCACCAAAAGATCCATATAATTAGTCATGACATCAGTAGTAGCATTATTTTCTGAAAAGGTTTTACACTTGCTGGACATACTGAAAACTATGAAGAATCAAGATAAAATAATTGCCAATAACAACAAGCAAAATCAGTTCAAAAACAACAAGAAAGGATAAACTGTAACAAAACCACTTGTTAGATTTGCTATAAAGCTAACTACATTGCCTTAGAATGTTGGAACAGGCTTAACCATGACTATCAAGTAGAAGAAAGTCAACAAGCACTACCTTCCATGCAATTAAACAATGAGAACGACGAGAATATATTCTTCACAGATTTTGGGGCTACCACGCATGTTATTAACAATACAAGTAACTTGACAATATTCTTTCCATGCAAGGGAAATGACTCCTTATATGTTGGTAATGGAGATGTCTTAAAATTTATGCTCATGAGAGAAACTATTATTGGAAATTTGAAATTAAAAAGCATACTTGTGGTTCCAAATATTAACAAAAATTTATTATCAATTGAACAACTTACAAATGATAATTCATGCTTTATTGAGTTTTATCCTAATGGTTTTATCATTAAGGATCAACAGGGCAAGACAATAGCCAAAGGATATAGAAAAATAGGGCTTTACGCCCTTGAGAAAACTCCAAAGCAAGTGTTTATGATCATTTAAGCAAATAAGCACCTTTTGACAATTGGCATCAGCGATTAGGACATCTAAACAAGAAGTTCTTGAAACATTTCATGAAAAACAACTCATTAATATAAATAGCTAGGAAAAATCATATTCTATTTGTACTAGTTGTCAAATGGGAGATAGTTGCAAACTTCCCTTTAACTTATCTAATAAAATTACCAATTTGCCTCTTGAAAGAATCAATTGTGATTTACAGGGTCATGCCCCTATTACTTCTACTTAAGGTTTTAAATACTATATTATTTTTATTGATGATTGTTCTAAGTTTATTTGGTTATATCCCTCAAAGAATAAATTTAACTTTTTTTTTATTGTTTTATTAAACTCCAAAGGCTTGTAGAGAATCAATTTGACAAAAAAATCAAGGCTTTTCAATGTAATGAAGGTGGTAAGTTCCAATAAAAAATATTCAAAAATCATCTAAGTCAATGTAGAATCCTATAATAACTTTCATGTCCTCACACACCTAAGTAAAACAGAATAACTGAAAGGAAGCATAGACACCTTGTAGAGACCAGGCTAACACTTTTGTTCCAAGCAAATTTTCCATTACATTTATGGGTTGAAGCATTTATGATAGCTATTTACCTAATTAAACAAATGCCTTCCTCAAATCTAAAATTGAAAATTCCTTATTTTAAACTTTATAAAAAGCAACCCAACTATAACAATCTAAGAATTTTTGGATGTATACTTAAAGAAATATGGTAAGAATAAGTTTGTAAAAAGAACTTATCCTTATATATTCATTGGTTATAAACCCAACTGATGAATACTTGAAATTACACATTTAATCAGAGTTTTACATCATTATTTTGTATTACTAGTGTCATCAACCTCTCTAACTTAAACATGTTTACAATATTGTACCTAATTAGCTTTTAACTGTTTTGTGGTAAATTTAGTAATATTGGTATAACTTTTTTGCTAGAAATCCAATTTGAGTTATTCTTGATCCTGTTAATAGCTGCTTCAATGAAATAAAATATTTTATTTCATAATAAATTTAAATTTAAGCATTTAAAGGGTGAAAAATGGCCTAAAATAGAACTAATCTGCAATACCTAATCCAAACAGTCATCAGTATTTGGCCCATAACTAAAAACATACGTATATAATATGTATGAAACAACTTAATTTGAAAAGATAAGAGATTTATCTAAAACCTTGATGTTTTGAGTGGAAACTAATTCAGAAGACATCAAGATAAACAATCAAATAGGTATATTAATGATAATCAATGCAAAATAATTGCTACTTCTCTTGACTTTTATCATCCAAGTAATTTTCTCTTCATTTGTCTTTATTTTTCTTTATTTTTTTATAAATAGATAGCATTTTATGCCCAAGGTATGTAATTAGAGAGTTAGACTTTAGTTTAAAATACTGGTCTTTTGTATTATTTCGTTGTAGTATTATTTCTTTTGTTTACTATTCTAAAGTCATGTTATCTCTTCTTTCATCTCTTTTATTTTTCTTTAATTTTATTATGTCCAAGTAATTTTCTTTTTGCTAAAGTAAAATGGTAAAACTCTTGGTAAAGTAATATATATACTTAATTCTTATTCATAAATTTAATGTTTCATTCTTAAGTTATGCAAATTTATATATGATATATTTATTTTGTTTGCAATGTTGATATCTTTTCTTGTAAAGTAGTGTATTTTAATTTATTATAGACAACTTTTATGGTTTGCACAATAAATTTTTAAAACCATGTACAAGATTTGGTATAGATACATTTTCTTATAAAGTGGGAGTATTGATTTATTATAGACAAATATAAAGATTAGTATAATAAATACTTAATCCCATTTACAAGATTTTGTGTATAATAATTGAAAAACAAATATATACAAGTTAAAATATAAATGATGATGAATCTAAATTGTTATATGTTCCAATTAGAACTTCTTTTGTGTGAGGATTCTAATTTAATTATAAAAAGAGTTTAAAATATTCTTATTTCATATGCTAAGAGTGGATCCCCATAACCTTAGTATTTATTTTAATTGGTTAATTAAATTATTATTTGTAAACATCTTATATTGCTTTATTTGTCTTCAAAGTATTTATAATTTATAATTTTAATTCCACTTCCCTATAGATCAACTCTGTTCTCACCAGGTTATTTATTACTTCAACAATTCTACACTTGAGAATAAATTTATATATTCTGGACATGTCACTAACCATAAGGGATATATATGTCTAGAACGAACAACCAAAAAAGTCTTTATTTCTAGACACGTAGTTTTTGATGAAATGATTTTCCCTAATGCTAATAATTGTGATAAGCAACATCCTTTGTAGGTGAAGAATCCATAACTGATGACCTTCTTGGATAAAGTGACTGAATCAATACTAAGTGACAAATAACCTTCAGCATCCTATTATCATATATAACACTATGTTGTATAACCATCAACCCGAAATAATGTCACCTTCAAATTGAAACCACAAGTGCAACAAACTTTCAAAGTGGAGCTTACGAGCAATTTATCTAAGAACCAACTAAATCAAAAGCCTTTAACTAAAACAGAAGATTAAACATGTCAACTAAGTGAAAATAAAAAAACACCGCTTTTAAGAAGACATAAAATCAAGTTTACAAAACTATAACCTTGATTAAATACTATCTAAACCTAATTCAACAAATCAAGAAAGATAAAAAAAAAAAACATGATAAAAACTCAAGGGCTCCAGTTCTATGATTTAAATGAGTAAAACAATAACTTGTTTATTAAAATAACTATACCTCATAATAATCCAAGTACTTCCCATTCCAGTTCTTAAGAGAATGGCAATGAATAGAAAATGATCACTTGCCACAAGTTAAAGAACAATCTAGAATTAACAAAACAAATGGCCCTCACCACTTAATCAGAATCCACCATTAGAGAACTGAAAAATGTCAAAGAAGCCCTTCAAGTACTTGTTAAATTGTAATAAACAAGATATTCATGCCTTTGAAAAAAATCACAAATGGGACTTAGTACCTAGACCAAAAGACATAAAAGTAATCGACTCAAAAAGGATTTCTTTTTTGTATAGAACTCAAAGAAGATGGATCTATAGATAGGTACAAAGCACGTTTTGTAGCCCAAGGATACTCGCAAGTACAATGGCTAAATTACGAATAAACATTCAGCCCTGTAATAAAACCAGTAACCATTCAAACAATACTCATAATTGTCGTTTCTTCTCATTAGAAAATGTGCCAACTAGATGTGAAAAGTACATTCCTATATGGATATCTAAAGGAAGTTATATACATTGAACAACCCCCAATTTTTAGATACGAAAGGCTACCTAATCATATGTGTAAGCTAAATCGTTTTGTTTATAATTTGAAATAGGCATCAAGGGCTTGGTTTGTTCAATTACCTTAATTCCTTCTCAATGTTAATTTTATTTACAATAATGCTAATTCATCTTTATTTGTGTTTAAAACTTACAATGTGCTTGTTTTATTGTTGGTTTATGTAGATGATGTCATTATAACAGGAAACAATGGAAAATTTATTAAAGAGATCATTCATAACCTTAGCAAAGGATGTGCCCTAAAGGATTTTGAAAAATTACATTACTTCTTAGGATTGAAAATAAAGTACCTTGATTTATGCATTTTTCTCACTCAAATAAAGTACACCAGAGATCTTCTACGATGCTAAAAAATGCTAAAATGCTCTCATATTTCAACTCCTATAGCCATCAAACAACAAGTTTCACCTCAGGATAGTGAACCAACAAATCCCACCAAGTTCAAACACCTAGTTGGAGCCTTGCAATATCTCACATTCACCGGGCCTGACATAATACATGTATTAAACAAAGAATGCCAACATTTGTCAGCACCATCTAAAAGAGATTTGTACACAATAAAAAGATTCATTGGATACCTAAAATGAACAATAAATCATAGGATATGATCCTTTGCTCAAAGCTTTCTTGAATTAAATGATTTTTTTAATGTAGATTGGGGAGGTTGTCAAGAAACTCAAAAAAGCAGCACTGGCTACTATATATTCTTGGGAGCAAATTATATATGTTGGCCCTTAAAACAAAAACCAATAGTATCAAGATCAAGCTCTAAGGCTGAATATAGATCTCTACCCTCTAAAATGGCAGACTTGGCTCACTTTTCTTCTTCGAGATATAAGAATAACTCTTCACTAACCCTTTAAACTATTTTGTGACAACTTTAGTACTTTATATATGACTATAAAACCAATGTTTCATGCTCGCTCAAAATACATAGAAATAGATTACCACTTTATGTGAGTAAAGGATGCAATTAGGTTTCTTATCACATGACATATATCCATGAAAATGCAAATCATAAACATCTTCACGAATGCCTTCTCTTATTAATGTATTAACATTTTTAATGAATTACAAGAGTTTATACAGTACTTACTAAGTATTTAGAAACTCTATTTCTTATTAGAATAAGAGTTTACATATAAAAAAAAGTCTAAAACTCACTCAAAATAAGTTGAACAAAGCCAAAACAGGAAACATTGGCAAGTTACCATGTGATCAATATCGGGGTAAATAGTACCTTGTTTTCAACTTTTTGTTTTCATCCCTTTCTCGTAGAGTCTAATAGATATTCGTCCTTGTGTTCAACTCTTTATTGGTCTTTAATTCAAAATTAAATTAATTCTTGATTTTAAATTACCAAAATTCTAACAAATCTCTCTTTAAATTAAAATCTCTCCAGGAAGCTGTCTTAACGAACCATCCATTCCTTATCCAATGCTAAATTATCCTAGCTTTGATTCTAGTTAAATCTATGACCGACTTAAATACTTAAGGCTTATGACCATGGTTTTAAAAAAATTTGAATGTATCTTTTTTTTAGTAGCCATCATATTATGATTAGATATCATCACAACATCTCCATAGTTATATTCTTCCTATCATATATTCTCTTTTACCCTTTGCCATTCCAGTGAGATAAAATCTAATATTGTCCTTGGTATGCATCACCACAATAAATCTATGTTGAGACTCCACAACATTGTTCCAAGTACATAACTTCAATTGTGATTCTCACTCATAGATATTTAGACATATTCTGTATTCCTTCTTCAAAAGAAGCCACAAAGGATTCTATAACTTCAAGTCTTCTTTACATACTAATCTTAGTTCCTCCACCCTTCTTTGCTTTCCTTTCTGATTGCTCTTCTATCTTTCCCTTGCAGTCAACGCACTGTACTTCTATGCTCTTAATCTTTTTCCTTATTCTTCCATTTCCATACTTGTGAGTCCCTATGGTTGAACAACTTATGCTTAACCATTGACCTTAACTATAACTCTGATACCAATTTATTAAGGATTCTTATGCATCTAATACATTTTGGGTCTAGTATTTAGCATCTTAAAATCCTTAGTGCTTTGTGAAAGCTTTCACTCATAAGTAAAACAAGAATAAATAAGGTCAACCAAGAAATAGAGAAAACAATCACAAATAAGGTACAAGAATATACATGATTCAAAAATAACCACCTACATCCACGGTTGATCACAGATCCTCGCTTATTTTATTTATTCTTTTACATACAACGAATCCCCTACAAGAGAAACCTAAAATATATAATAATAGAGAAACTCTTAAAGGATCTACCAAGTGCTTTCTTGTGCTTATACGCCTAGTGCTCAAGTACTCTATGGTACTCTTCTGCACTTGCACCTAATGCCCTATAGCTATCTTTACCCTCTATTCTCTATCTTATTAATAATTCTAATATATTACAAGGGTTTATATAGTACTTATAAAGTCCCTAAAAATCTTAATTTTTCTTGGAATAGGAGTCTACGTATAAGCGAAGTCCAAAAATCACTCAAATAAGTCAAACAAAACAAAAGCAGAAAACACTCGTAAGTTACCGCGTGAACAATACTAGCGTAAATAGCACCCGTATGAAAAGTACCTTGCTTCTGACTTTTCAGTTTTGTCAGTTTCTTGTAGGTCCAATGTGTGCTTGTTCTCTTATTAAACTCCTTCTTAGTCTCTAACTTAAATCAAATTAATCATTGATTTTGAATTACCAAATTAGTATAGCATCATGCTTGAAAGACTCTAAAGGGCGCGTTTACAAGCAAAACCTGAATTGGTCACTCCATTAATAATTATTATAGAGGTAAATTTATACTCTTTTTATTGTCAGAAGGAAGTTATGTAAGGGCAGGCCTACTTTAAAGCTTAGAGGGCCCTAACCCTCAGGCAACAAAAAATGTTATAAATAAGTAAACAATTTCTTTTTTCATTTTAGCTCTCAGAGTATTATTTTTTGCTTTGGTGTCTTTAGCTTTTCAACTTAAACATTCTAACTCCTATAATATTAGACTTTAATCTACATAGTTTTTCAATTAATACACTTTTGCCCACCATAGTAGTAATTTTAGTTCCACGTCTGATGCTGTATTACTTTTTGATGTGTTTGATTTAGTTTTATATTTATTAATTATTGACTATAGAATTTCATTATATATATAGAGTTATCAAATAATTCTCAAGTTCATCTTTTCAATTATTTATAATAATCTAAAGATTTATAAGCTTTTTTTCTCTTTTGCATTTTTTATTTTTTAGATAGCTTAGAAAAAATTCTTTCTCTGTTTATAATTTTTACCATTTCGTTTAAAGAAGAAATGGATAGAAGAAATTAAGCAAAGACTATATAGATCCATTGTTATTTTATATCGATCACATTATGACCCAAAAATTAAGTTTATAATGTGAATGAAATCTAAATATATACAATATCAGTGGTTTTTATATTTTT
This sequence comes from Ailanthus altissimus, assembly GCA_946807835.1. NCBI lineage: Eukaryota > Viridiplantae > Streptophyta > Magnoliopsida > Sapindales > Simaroubaceae > Ailanthus > Ailanthus altissimus. The sequence continues at coordinate 21,995,064 of OX327695.1, forward strand.
TTTATTGTATATGGATTTGAATTTGGAGTTTTGATGAACAATTACGTGGTAACAATAACAGTTTGACCACTTCTGTCTTATGAACATTTATTTTACTATGCAATCAACGATTTCCTAAAAGATCTTTTGAGCAAATACATATATTGATTGGTAATGCAGTTTATTTTGTGGTACTAGTAATTCTTTTTGTAGCAGTTTAATACTGCATAAGGAGAAATTATCATATAGATGGAAGGAATCTATACATTCGGGCAACGTACCAAAGGATGGTATATGAGAAATTTGTGAAAATAAAGTTGAAAGAGCATAGGGTTTAATATTTAGATTTTTTTACAACAATTTGCAACTTACATCTATCGTGAGTCTATGATTGCCACTATAAACGAAAGGTGAGTTCCAGTTGAATTTTTTTAATAAATGTAGTTTAATATTAATTGAATTTTTATTGGGTAAAGGACATTTAAACCCTTATGTTTTCATGAAAGTGACAGTTTACTCACTTTATTCTTTAAAATTACCTATTTACACCCCAAGCCATTACTTTCTTCTATTAAAATGGATGAAAAATATTACAATTACTATAATACCCTTGACAAACAGTGGACCAATATTGATCAAACTTTGACCGTTGTTGATTGGCCTTGGACTAGCCTTGATCGCTGATTACTAGCTGCTAATTGGCAACTGATGGTAAAATTATCAAAATTGATATTATCAAACTCAAATTTTCATGATCTATGTTATGGTTGACTGTTTTCATTAACAAAGCACTATAGAGGTGCCACAAGTAGGGAGAATATGGCGGGAGAATGGTAGTAACTGCTACCCTATCACCGCGGGACAGTGATCACCGTCAAATAGCAAGGGCAATGCATGCTATCGTTTCACCGTTTGATGGTGAACAGCGATGGCAGTCATCCCCCACCATATTCTCCCTATTTTTGGTACTTATACAGTGCTCCGTTGATGATAAAATTTTCACCATTATGTAGATCACGAAATTTTGAGTCTAATTATGTCGATGCTGATAATTTTTAACATTGATGACAGTCAATGCCAGTGAATAATTGGTAATCGGTAGTCAACAACTGATAATCGGTGGTTAAAGCCGATCTAAGGATTGATCAATGTTAATCAATCCTTTTAGATTGTGCCACGTATTTTTTATAAGTTAAAAACTACATTGTTCTTATTTCCATCCATTTTAACAGAAAAGTTTAACGACGGGGGTGTAAATGGTAATTTTATAAATTTAGTGAGTAAACCGTCCATTTTACAAAAACATAAAGGTTCAAATATCCTTTTTTCTTTTTTATTATATAAAAATGACTCAATGAGTAGTTCATTAATTAATCATTCCAATTTGTTTAGTGATCATTTTTAAATTAGATTGTAGCATATTTTGTGTAGAAACCCATTTAAGTGACTAGCGTAGAGTTTTAGGTCTCGTTGAAGCCCATTATGGGAATACTCAATTTAAAAATCCTAATTTTGTGCATAAAAGCTAGGTCCCCTTTTTGACCTTGACTCAACTATTGAGAATAATACTTTTTTTTTCCATTGAGAGCCACCAACTATCAATCTAGAATATAAAGAGGAAGACTAACTTTTAATCTGTTACAACGACCAATGACTCAACAGTAATGGCTTAAATAAGTATGCTTTCGATAACCTATATTTCAATTGTTGTGTCTTCTTATTCATGTATGGGATTAATTCATAATTATTTAGTTTCACAATATTATGAATGTTGATTGGTTTAATATCCAAAATGTGGTATCAAAGCCAATATACATGTTTAGGATGTACAATTAAAAATTAAAAGAAATTATTTTTTCTTTTTTATTATTTTCAGCAGAATATTGTTGCCATAATTTTATATGTTTCTTGTTTATGATTGATCATGAAACATAGGGCTTTTATTTGCCTTGATTCAAGCTTTAAATTGATATATTACATGTCTAATTTAGTTGTGTAATTTAAGAGAATTTTGAATTTTAATTTGGCCATGAACAATGTAAACCCTAGAAAAATTCAAATTTCTTCTTCCAAATTGAGCAAGATTGATTGTGTTTTTGTACAATTAATTATTCTAGATAGATTTAAAGTTGCACAAGGATCAAAGTCCACATAAGATTTTGACTCAATTGTTGTGAAATCTTGGAAATTTGAGTTGGAAATAAAAGGCACAAATTTGGATCTTGTTCTTCGAATTTGACATGTTTTATCTTGTTATTTTAGAGATTAAATTGTCTAGGCACATTACAATTGAAATGATCTATAATAGCCCTCCAAATTCGAAATGAAAATACAAAGTTTAAGGGATTTTTGCGATCGAGTCAGAATTAGGTCAAATGACCCAAACATAGGCTTAACTCGACCAAAGAGAAGGTTGAAGATGACCTCCAGCCAAGCCATACAAGACCCACTTGTGAGCCAAGCATATGATGGCGCGTGCAGGCCCATCCAAGGTCTATTTTGACTTTGATTTTTTTTTTTTGTTGAACTCTATTTTTCATCCTCTATTTTTGTAAATAATTTATTTATTTTTAAGGATGAAAAATAATTTTATCTAATTATTACTTTTTTTTGTTTTAAGTAAGAGAAAAGAATATTTTTTTGGTAAGATTTTCTTTTGAAAATTAATCAAAAATTATTATATATATATGGAATAGGAGAATAATATTCACTCTCTCTAGACTGAAACTTTTCTAGTATACTTTCCTAATTAGTTTAGTTACATAAACTAGTACAATAATTAGTTTAAAGATGTTGTTCAAATTTATGTGACTATACTTGATTGTTGTTCAATGAGAGTATATTTTGTGACATACTTCATTTTTTTTATCGCATGCATAAATATCATTAATATGCATTATTGTGTTCGAAAATATTGTTTAATTTTCTCAATTTTGGAATGTTGCTTGTAACTTTTTGAGGTTATTTCATCAAAGTGGTTTAACTATAAAAGTTTGCAAGATCAAAGTTTGTAAGATTTGTATTGAGTTTCTTTTTTTTAATGGGGAAAAGGTTTAGATTAATTGGTACAATTGCTTACCCAAAAGGGGTTATTGTACAAATTAATTTAAACGGCATAGAGAATGTTGTATAAGATAAATAATTTGATAAATTTGTTTGTCAAAAGGGAATGAATTTTGAAGGATTGTTTATTTCACTATTGTTAAAGAAAATATATAAGTTTAAAAGTCAATTTCTAGATTTATAAATTTTTTTTATTTTTTTTTATCTTCATACTTAAAGAATAATTGTTTATTATACACTTTGCCCAAAGGGGAATTTATGATAATGCAATTCATTCTCATATATTTTGTATTGCTTATGCTTATATGAGCATTATATCTAATGCCCATAATTGAACTAGTTGCAATTTTGAGATAAAATTTCTTTTTTTGTGAACAACAATAATACTATAATTAAGACTTTGAATGGGTTGAATTATAAGAGATGAAAATTGGATATAGAGTTTACTTAGGGAATTATGGACATGAATATGGCTCTACGTGAATATCAACCTCCACAACCCATTAATGAGAGCATTGAAGCTCAAAAAGCTCATCATAAAATGGATTAAGTATTATGGTAATTAAGAGATCCATTGCTGAGCATCTCTTTGGAGGAATATCTAAGAACAACAATGCTAAACAGTTTCTCACTATTGTAGGAAACAAATATCAAACATCTAATAATGCCGAAACTAGGAATTTGAGGATGAGTTGATGCAGATTAGATATAATAATGAAAAAAGGGTGTAGAAATTTATTTTGAAATAGTGCACATTCACACTAAACTGAAGGCACAAAGGTTTTCCCTTTCTAATAGATTCATTATTCATCAAGCTCTCAACACCCTACCATCTTTATTAAGCCAAATCAAGACTATGTACAACACCCAAAATTAGACTTAGGATGTTAATGATCTTATCACTAAATGCGTGGCTGAGGAAGAAAACCTAAAAAGAGAAAAATAAATAAATCAAATCATTTTGTTGCCCCCTTTAAAGCTGGATACTAAAAAGAAAGATGAAAAAAATCTAAAAAACCCGACTTCCATCCTCATATGAAAATTAAGAGTTTTAAGAAAAATAGAACTGAGAATTAGAATGATAGAAATGTTAAGCACACAGTCCTAAAATGTTATTATTGGTGCAAGCTTTAAAAACCATTTATTTTCTGTTTCACAGACATAATATTATATAATCAATAAAATAATTATTTAATAAAGAAAAGAGTTATTTATTCATATGTGTAAGCTGTTTCCTTTATTCAGTCATGCATTTAAATAAAGTACACAAATGAATGTCCAGATAATTCATTTAAAATTTAGATAGAATTATTGAAACTGTTTCCTACGGAAGCAGTATTATCCAGATAATAATACTACATAGTAGACACACTGAATGATTTCGAAAAGGATATCATGAGATGATATGAATTCGGATGACATAATGGTTATGTCACTAAAGCAATAGAGTGGACTATTGGTTAGAGAACCGATTGTCAAACGTGACCGTCAAATGATGAATCACATAGTATTACATGCAGTCAAAGATTCATCGTTTAGTCATATTAGTGTACGATGTAGTCCTTCAATTTGAGACATCATGATCGTAACGGTTTGGATGCGTATGGTTCATATAGTATATACGAATGGAGCTAGTCATACTTCGGACAAAAGTCTACTTGGTCATTTGTTGTTCGTTCGAGGAAATGATTGGTTGTCAAGACGGGATTTGTTGGCTCGAATATAAAGGATGAGAGTTACTGCTGATTCTGTCCAGGATTGGAGTTCCTAAAGGAATGTCGATAAATGTCAGAAAGTCAATTCTCTGGCCAGAGTATAAGACATGCTATCCAAAGAATTCGTGGTGACAAGTTCTGGACATATCGATTGACGATTTTGTAAAGTATCAAGTTCAAGATTTTGACATTTCATGAATCCAAAATCCATCAGGATTAGACAATGGAGGGATATTACCTACATGGCGAATATGGCCAGGAACAAAATTTTCAATGAGTTGTTAAGTCATTGTGGTTAGAGACTGTAGAACATTGCTAAATATATCCTATAGTCATTAGGCATTTTAGATTAGTCTAAATTCGACTCACGACTAACCCACAATGGTCCCAAAGATCACACCATAGACCGTTAGTGTTAAGATGTGTTAGAGAGAGAGAGTTGATTATCCAGAGATGGTTAGCACCATTTGAGGATAATAACCATATACATAAAGGGTTAAAAGGAAATAATCCAGAAATATTTTAAGAGTTAAAATATTTAGAAAATAATTAATTAGATTAATTATCTTAACATGTTAAGGTAATTATATAGTGGGCTTTAAAAGGCTTTTAAAGATTTTAAAGGCTAAACTACATTGATGGGCTTTAAGTGAATTAATGAGTTTACATGGGCCATGAAATTGTCTTTGGATCAAAGGATTTAAAACCCTAAGTGCCATAAGAGAATTTGTGAAATTCTCGGGAAAAATTTATAATTTGTAAAAGGTTGGTTAGTATATAAACTAACATAAAGCTCAAGTTAATAAGAGAAACATTCTTAGGAAGAGAAAACGCAAAAATGGCTCTTATTTCTGTCTAATGGTTTAGCTATGCACATCTCTCACTCAAAAGTGATGCTGATATAAGAGTCTTGATGTTTTCTAAGTACAACTCAACCATTCAACCATCAAAGCAAGCTTGGACTCAAGGTATGTTGCCTATTTCATTAAAATGCTTCTAATGTACATTTATCTCATAAAACTGTGTACTATACTAATATGCATCTCTATTTTTTTTAACATTTTCTATCATTCTTACACCATTTCTTCAAATTGTATTAGAGAATGAAGGATTTTACATGTTCCTTTAAGCAAAATCACTAGAAAAAGGCATAAATGTTATGATATATGTTGTATATTAATGGATGGTAACATGAGATGCATATGTACAACTTGCATGTTGCATTTGATGCAAAATATCATAATGTAAGGTTATTTGTGATTCGACCATATGCATATGCTATTAAAAAATAAATTATTTTTATTAATTCTAATGTGATTGGAATTGATGGTATATGCATGTGAACCATTAGACGCATGAGATGCATAAGTATAGGCTTATAAGTTGTATATAATGCAACAAAATATTTTTATGGGACTGGTTTTTTTTATTTATTTATAATCTTATTATGTTTTTGATGTTGATTACATGATCAAAGAATAATTTGTTGGGTTGGGAGCATGTATATGTCTAATATGATGATATGTTTTATAAAAGTAATATGGTGTGGCTATATGCAAGTGTTGTATATGGTTTGAACAATAAATTAATATGTTGGATTGGTTTTAGGAAAAAAAATTCACGTGGTGAATTTTTTTTATAGTAAAATATGTAAAAGGTTATTAATTTGATTATTTGTCATGACTTGCATAACATGCATTATCAATATTTATGAAATATTAATAATTTAAATTTTAAAGTGTTCAAAATTAAATGTATTATAATATGAGATGTTATAATTGGATGGGTTTATCTATGTCATGTATGAAAAATATTTGAAACAAAATAATTACTTACCATGGCATGAAAGAAATAAATTTATTATTATTTTTGAAATGATAATAATTAATATTTTTGAAAATTTTAAAATATATTAAAATAATGATATGAGATATTATCATTACTTAATTTATTCAAGTTTATGCAGTTTCTTAAAAGTGAATAATTTGATAAAAAAATTAATTTTAAAATTTTGGATAGAATATGATATAAGCATGATGATGCTTAAAAATTACAATAGTTGCATGCTCCAAAAATTTTAAATAATTACCAAATGCACTTTTGATGTTTACACACAAAGCAATAGCAATATATATGAGATATATATATTATGGCACTTACCAATTTTATATTCATAGTATATTAATTATTTAAATTAAATTTTATGGATGCTTTAATTCAATATTTATTCATGTGATTGATGAATGTTAGATTAAAGGGTTGATCAATGGGTGACATTTATTTTTCAAAAAGTATTCAAAGGTTATAATATTTTTGAATGGCATGTAATAATAATAATTATTTTATTATTAATAATTATTTCATCAAGCCAACATGCCTAAGATTGCTTATGTAATTGGAGTGGCTAGATGGGAACCCGAAGAACATACGAATGGTGATCCAAACGGAGATATAAGATAGGATAAATAATTTATCTTAGGACTATATTTTCAAAAACCCCATTGATCAACCCACATGCTTTATATTTTTATGCATGAGATGAATGAATAATTTATATATTAAAGCATGAAATTAGACTAAATTTTCATATATTAATAAAATTAAAACCTCCCTAAAAAAAATTATGAAATTAATTCCTCCCAATATGGGGTATAATTAGTTCCTTAGTATAAATATTAAATCTCAAGATTCTATTATGTGAGGGATATAATTTTTATGCCCCGGAAAGAATTATATCTTGTTATTGGATGAAAATTTTCATCTTGTCCAAGATTCTATTATGTGAGGACTTGGTGGGAATACCATTTTAAGAAAGTGTATTAGTTTGGATTTAACTAGCCTAGGGTACCAAAAGTCTATTATGTGAGGTATCTAAAGTTAGGGCATAATAAATAAATCATAACTCACATGAGATGTGAAAAGAAATAGTTTCTTACTTATTAGAATTAGTTCATTAAGAGTCTATTATGTGAGGTTAATTAAATTTAATAAGAATTTGATTCTCCATTATGAAATTTAATCCAACATAAATTTTTGGATCGAGCTTGGGGAGTGTGAAATTCGAATAAATTAATAGGAGTTAAATAAGATTTAGCAGTTTTATTAAATTGATTATGACACCAACAAGCGAATTAATTTTTTTCAGCAATTTATATACTTGTGATATTTGAACAAATGGCAAACAACATAGTTCTCCCAAGTCTTCTCAAAATACATACATTGACAGGGCCCAATTATAGTAATTGGATAAAAAATCTAAAATTGGTTTTAGACTTCAAAAATATTTCGTACGTTTTGGAGAGTCCGCTTCCAGCTAACATAGATCTTAATACTTCACAACATGAAAGAGATACTTACGAGCAATGGAAAATGGATAGTAAAGAGGCTAGAAACTATATAATGGCTTCTATGTCTCGAGATCTTTGGATGCGTTATGAAAAGATTTCAGACGCATACACCATCTTGATCTCCTTGCAAGAGTTATACAAAGAGAACTCCAAACTAACAGAATGCGAACTCTGTGTCTCTTTCTTCAATATGAAGCTGAGGGAAAGAATGCCACCTAATGACTATGTGATCAACATGATGTCCCAACTACAGGTGAATGGTGTGATCCTTCCAAACCGCATCAGAGTGAATTTGATTCTTTAGTTCCTCCCTCTGAGTTATAAAGCCTTTATAATCAATTACCATCTCAATAAGATTAAGAAGGAGCTTCCAGAGCTATTGAACGAGATTCATGAATTCTATAAACAGAATTCCAAGAAAGCATAAAAAAATGTCTTTATAGCTTTCGCTAAACAAAAGACTTAGAAAGAGACACAGGGATAACACAAGAAAGGCCCAAAGGTTGGATCTAAGAAGAAACCCTTCAAGAAGCCAATGCCTAAAGCTGAGAAGGCTAAGAAAAGTAAGACCAGTGAGAGTAAAGGAACTTGTTTTCATTGCGGAGTTAAAGGACACTAGAAGAGGAACTGCCTTCAGTATCTGAAAAGCCTTTAGAAAGCCTTAAGAAAGCCAAGGAAAAAGGTACAAACCAATGTTATGTGATTGAATTTGAATTAAGGTGTTGATTCAAATAATCATTCTTAGATATTAGATTCAGCTACTACATCACATGTTTGTATGACTGTGTAGATCCTGCAGAATGGTTTTGAGCTTGCTAGAGATGAAGTCATTTTGAAGATGGCAAATAGAGCAAGAGTTACAGCATTAGCCATTGGAAACCATTCTATCATACTTCTGTCAAAACATGTTTTGTACTTAAATAAAGTATTGTACTTTGAATAAGCAACAAAGGACATTATTTTCTATTTATGCCTTATGTAAAAGTTGTTATATAGTATAGTTTAATGAAAATGAATGTTTGTTACATTTTGGAATGTATTAGTTACAAAAGCCGTAAATACAAATGGTTTCTATATATTAGAGTCAAATGATTCAATCAATGCCATTACAAACAAGAGAACTCGAATGGAATCAAATCCAAAAGTCTTGTGGCATCATAGACTTGGTCATATAGGAGAAAGAATGTTAAAACAACTTAGAGAAAGTGGGCTTTTAGGCATATTAGGTTGTGAACCTTATCCAACTTGTGAATCTTGTCTCCAAAGTAAGATGACTAAATCTTCTTTCAAGATTAAAGGAGAAAGGGCTAAGAAACTTCTGAAGCCCATACATATAGATGTATGTAGACCTTTTAGTATTTTGGCTAGAGGTGCATTTGAATACTTCATTACCTTCACCAATAATATGTTATGGTACAAGTATTTGTATTTGATAAAATACAGATTTGAATCTTTTGAAAAAATTTGAGAGTTTAAGAATGAAGTAGAGAAATAGACTAGAAAGAGCATTAAAATGATATGATCAAATCATAGAGGTGAATACTTGAGTACCTAGTTTTAGGCCCATTTGAGAAATAATGGTATAATCTCACAATTAATGCCTCTATATACTCCTTAGTTGAATAGAGTGTCTGAAAGGAGGAATCATACTCTATTGGATATGGTACAATTAATGGTGAGTTTTATAGACTTAACAGTCTCACTTTGGGTATATGCTTTGCAGATAGTAATACATATCTTAAACATAGTACTGTTAAAGTTCGTACAAAAGATACCATATGAGATATGGTATGCAAAATCCTCCAGTCTCAATTATATAAGGATTTAGGGTTGTCCAGCTTATGTTAAGATAGTCAAGACGGATAAGCTGAACATAAGGTCAGAGAAAGGTTAGTTCATAGGCTATCCTCAAGTTAATTTAAGATACTATTTTTATTTCTCGATTGATCAGAGATTATAATAAGTAGAAATGCCTGATTCCTTGAGAAAGAGCTCTTAGAGGAAAGAGGTATATGGAGGGAAATAGAGCTCAAGTAAGAGTTCCAAAAGCCTAAAATTGAAAGTACTGAAGCTAGATCATCCACTCAACAAACCTTAGTATCAAATACTATAGTTTTAGCACATAGGTCTTTTAGAGTATCCTGACCTCTAGAGAGGTATGGATTCCTACAGGAACAAGATTTTGAATGCTACCTAATCGGAGCTAGTGATTATGGTAATGATACCAGAAGCTACGAGGAAGGTATCCTGGATAGGAATTTAGAAAAATGGCTAGAGGCAATGAATTCTAAGATAGAATCAATGTAAGCCAACCAAGTATAGACACTTGTTGACTCGCTTAAAGGAATAGTCTCTATAAGCTATAAATAGATCTATAAGAAAAAAATTGGCTAGGATGGAAAAGTAGAGCCCTTTAAAGTACAGCTAGTTACGAAAGGTTATACTAAAAAACAAGGGTTAGACTATGAGGAAACATTTTTGCTCATGGCAATGATTAAGTCCATTCGAATTATAATAGCCATAGCAGTATACTATAACTATGAGATTTGGCAGATGGATGTCAAAATGGCTTTCCTGAATGGTTTTATTAAGGAAAACATTTATATAAGACAACCATCAGGTTTTGTATCCTTATCTAACCAAAACAAGGTATGCAAGTTACATTGATCTATTTATAGATTGAAGCAAGATTCTAGAAGTTGGAACATCCGGTTCGATGAGACAATTAAATCGTTTGGTTTTATCAAAAATTCGGATAAACCCTATGTATATAAATGCGTTAAGGATCATGCCATCACATTTCTCATACTGTATATGGATGACATACATTTGATGGGAAACGATGTAAGCGTGATGACGGAAGTTAAAATTTGGTTATCCAAAACTTTCCCAATAAAAAACTTGAAGATGCGGCCTTTGTATTTGGGATATGCATCTATAGAGATAGATGTAAGAGGATAATTGGATTGTCCTAAAGATTATACGTAGAATAAATGTTGTAAAGATTTAGCATAGAGAACTCTAAGAGAGGTCTCCTACCCTTTATAAAAGGTCTTCATCTTTCAAAAGATATGGGTCATTGATGAAGAGCAACAACGGATGCATGATATTCCTTTTACTTTGGCAGTAGGGAGCCTTATGTATACTATGCTACGTATAAGACCTAATATCGCATATGTTGTAAGTGTTAAAAGTAGATATCAGGCTAATCCTACAGAAAAACATTGGTCATGTGTTAAGGCGATCCTTAAGTACTTGAGAAGAACTTAAGATCTAGTTCTAAGTTATGAATGTTCAAAGTTAAATATTTAGGGATACTCAGATGCCAATTTTTAGTTAGACATTGATGATAGAAAGTCTACGTCAGTATATGTCTTTTTTGTGTAATAGAGGTGCTGTAAACTGGAAGAGTTCTAAGTAGTTGACTACAACAGACTCTACTATCGAAGCTGAATATATTGTTGCTTTAGTAGTAGCAAAAGAGGCATTTTGGATGCTAAAGTTCATATCCAAGCTATGAGTGGTTCTAAACATGTGTTATCCAATAATCATGTTTTGTGACAATATTAAGGCTATTGCACAGGCTAAAAAACCAAAATCCCACAAAAGCTTTGGGCATGTTCAGTGCAAATATCACATTTCTAGAGAAATCATTGACGTTGGAGGGTTATTAATTTAGAAGGTATCTTCGGAGAAGAATGTAGCTGATTCGCTTACTAAAGTGACGACACAGAAACAGCTAAACCTACATCATGAAAAGATGCATATGAGATACAATAGCGAATGGCTTTAATATTAGTGGGAGTTTGTTGGTGTAAGCCTTAAAACATATCTGTATTTTCGGTTTCAGAGACATGATATTATGTAATCAATGAAATAATTATTTCATTAAAGGAAGAGTTCTTTGTTCATATGTGTAATCGATTAGATAGAATTATCAAACTTGCTCTCTAGGGAAGCAATAATATTTGGACAATAATACTGCATAGTAAGCACACTGAATACTTCCAAAAAGGATATCATGACATTATATAAATTCGGATGACATAATGGTTATATCATTAAGGCATTAGGGTAGACTATTTATTAGAGAATCGATTGTTGAACGTGATTGTCAAATGATGAATCACATGGTATTGCATGTGGTCAATGATTCGTCATTTGATTTATCGTTTGGTCATATTAATGTATGATGTAGTCCTTCAACCTGAGACATTGTGATCGTAATGGTTTGGATGCATATGGTTCATATGATATATACAGACGAAGCTAGTCATGCTCTGGACAAAAGCGTACTTGGTCATTTGTTGTTCGTTCAAGGAAATGATTGGTTGTCAAGAAGGGATCCGTTGGCTTGAGTATAAAGGATGGGAGTTACCGCTGACTCTATTCATGAGTTTTAAGTAAACTAATGAGTTTACATGGGCCATAAACAATGAAATTATCTTTGGGCTAAAAAATTTAAGACCTCAAGAGCCATAAATGAATTTTTGTGAAATTCTTGGGTAAACTTTTGTAATTTGTAAGAGGTTGGTTAGTATATAAACTAACCTAAAGCTTAAGTTAATAAGAGAAAAACATTCTTAGAAGATAAAACACAAAAATAGCTTTCATTTCAGAGTATAGGGGTGTCTAACTAAGGTAAAGATCTATGATCTTTTTTTTAAAGAAAACAGATTCAAGAACTACTAGATAATATTTTATTAAGTATCCTAGTCACTCAAAAGGATATAGATTTTATTGTCTAATTTGTGACACTAGAGTTGTTGATTTGGCAAAAGTTTTAGAGTTGGATGTTATTAAAGTTATTCTCTTTTATTCCTATAAAGAGTAGAATCCACTGATATTGTTTCTTTACCATTGCCTGCTTTATATGTTAATCTTGAAGGTGCAATGTTTGATCATAGGATTCAGTAGGGAGTTAATACTATTAACCTCCTTGCTACTAAAGAAACTCTTATTGTATATGAGATTCCTTTAACCAATGAGCCTACAAATGAGCTTTTTTTTGAAGTACAAGTGAGGAGATCATACAGAACTAGAAAGACTGCTATTTTTAATGATTATTATATTTAAAAATATTACCATCAATACTTTTGAAAATCAACGTTAATGTCTAATTTTTTGTCAAAATGGGCACAGATATCTAAACATTAGGAATGTTTTGTTAAGTTAAACAAATTACATGTCAATCAGTATAAAAAGACCATTTTGCCTATTACACATTAAACGAAATTGAAATGACATGACACTTACACAAATTTTAAAAATTTGACTTTTAAATATAATATATAATAAAAATTAAAATTCAATAATAATGAATATTTATAAAATAATAAAAAATAAAATACAATTTTTAAAAAATAAATTAGAAAAATTAAAAACATTCAAAGGCTAAATGGGCGCCTGGTTTAGGCGGCTATTTTGGCCTCTAGTTGCAGCGGCTGCTTGGTTTAGGAGGCCATTTTGGCCTTTTGTTGCAGCGATCGCTGATTGCATTAGCAGCCAAAATGGCCGCTGCACCCGCGATCATTTGGCCGCTGAACAAAGTAGCTAATATGGCTATTAATTCAAGTGACCATTTTGGACGCCTGAACAAAGCAGCCAATTTGATCGCCAATGCAAGTGGTCATTTTGGCCAACTAGATTGACGACCAAACCAGACGACTATTTGGCTTCTGGTTTAAGCGGCCATTGTGGCTGCCTAAACTAGGCAGCTATTTGGCCATTAAACCAAACTGCCATTTTGCCTACCTAGATTAACAACCATTATAGTTGCATGAACTAGGTGGCCAAATGACTATCGATGTAATCGACCATTTAGTTGGTTGTATTATTTTTCTTTTTTAATTGTATTATATTATTATTGTTATAAATTTTAATGTTTAAAGTTTGAAAACACATAATTACCCTTAGATCTATTAATTTTAATGGCAAAGTACAGACGGTTTGACATTCGTGCATATTTCGTAAAACAATTGGGCAATAACATCGATTTTTGAAACTTGTAGTATTATTATAATTAGGCCATACCTCAAGGGCATTGATGATAATATCTCTTATATTTATCTTGAAATGGGAAAGTATGAAATTAGAAAGAAAAAAAAGTGGATCCAACAACTTATTGTGAAGCTTTTTTTAGTGATCAAACAAGTGAATGATTACTTGCTGTGAGAGATGAGATGCAGTTTATATCTAAAAATGATGTTTTGGAACTTGTGAATTTTTTCAAAGAATATAAACCCATAAAGTGTAAATGGGTATTCAAGACCAAGAGAGACAACAAAGAAAATATTGAAAGATTTAATGCCCGATTAATTTCAAAAAGATATACACAATGAGAAGGCATTAGTTTCACAGAGGCTTTTTCACTAATTTCCACCAAAGACTTCTTTAGGTTAATTATAGCATTGGTAGCTCATTTCAATTTAGAGCTTCACATGTCAAGATAGCTTTTCTTAATCAAGATGGGAGCTAAAAGATCTACATGTCTCAAATTGAAGGATTTAAAGAAAATGAAAAAGAAAACATGGTATGTAGATTGAAAAGGTTTATTTATTATCTCAAGCAAGCTTTTTGCCAATGGCACTTGAAATTTGACAAAGTGGTGACCTTTTCTTGTTTTGTAGGAAACAAGTTTGATCAGTGCATAATCATGAACACTAATGAGAGTAAGTTTATTTTTATAGTACTCTATGTTGATAATTTCCTGCTTGCTAGTAGAGATGTAAATCTCTTTAATGATAGCAAACATTTTTTTCTCCTAAATTTGACACGAAAAATCTCGATGAAGCATATTTTGTTTTGGGCATTAAGATTCATCATGACAGATCTCGAAACATCTTAGGATTATTTCAAAGAGCCTTATTAATTATATTCTTAAAAGGTTCAATATACAAACATGCAAAGCATGTAAGGTAACTATTGTGAAAGGAGATAAACTTAGTAACGGACAATGTCTTAAGAATAATTTGGAAAATGAAGCCATAAAGACTATTCTTTTATGTTAGTGTAGTTGGTAGTCTAACATATGCACAAGTATGTAAGAGACTTAATATTGCCTTTATAATTAATGTTCCCGATAAATATTTGTCAAACCACTATTGGCATGATCATTGGGTTATTGCAAAGAAAGTTATGTGATTTGTGTAAAGAATGAAGGACTTTATGATTGTGTAAATGAGGGTTGATAATTTTGAGGTAATTGGATACTCAGACTCTGATTTTAGTAATTGTTTATATGATCACAATTTTCCATGAAGCCATTTCATGGAAAATTGTTAAGCAGAGCCTTGCATCCTCGACCATGTATGTTGTATTTGTAGCTTGTTATGGTAAATCTTCTCAAGCTATTTAGCTAATAAATATAATCTTAGAGCTATAAATTATTGATTCCATCTCTCAACCCATTGTGATTTATTGTGATAATAATGAAGCTTTATTCTATTCCAGAAACAATAAGATTAGTAACGGTTCTAAAAATATGAAAATTAAGTATCTCACAGTTAAAGACTTAGTAAAGAAAGTAGTTATTATGATTGAGCATATAAGAATTAAGTCCATGTTAGCTAATTCTTAACCAAAGATTTAAGAAAACCTATTATAGGTTTTAAAGAACATGTGAATATGGATGTCATTGAATCTTTTGATTCTTTAGTTTAGTGGGAGTTTATATACATTCCTTTACTTTAATTATTATGTCATACAAACATTGCTCACTATTGTTATGCATTTTACAAAGTTAAATTCATTATGATGATCATCATTATTGTTGTATATTATATATTTTGAATTAAATATACAATATGATATCTTAAGATATTGTGCCTTAAGAATTATAGTTCTATACTATTGGACGTCATATATGACAGCAACTTTTGAGATTTTATGCTAAAATGACATTGATTTCGTACTATACTATTGGGTTTATGATCCATATCAATATGATTATTATTATTTGTGATATGAATGGTCATATGTGGTTGAGATTAACACATAGATTATCATAGTTAAATATTAAAATCATATTGGACTGGATAAATTTTTCAAAATACTATTTATGGATTATCATTTCTTTTAAAAGGTATGGTCACACAAAACATAATTTTTTTGTTATTAACCCGAGAGTCTTATTTTCAAAATTGAATTTAATAAATACTAAAAAAATTAATTAATATTAGCCCAAGTGAAAATATTTTATTAAATGTGGACTAACATTAATTGAATTTTTTATTTTATAAAAAGGGGTTAATAGATAGTCCTTTATTAATTAGTCCAATATGTTTAATAATAACTTTTGAATTAGGCTATAGTATCATTTGTGTAAAAACTCAATTAAGTGATAAGTATAGGCTTTTGGATTTCATTAAAGTTCGTTATGAGAGGACTCAGTGTAGAAATCTTAATTTTATGTACAAAAATTAGGTCTATTCTCTAACTTAGACTCAACAATTGAGAATAGTACGTTCTTTCTCATTAAAAACCACTAATTGTCAATCTAGGTCACAAATAGAAAGATTAACTTTTAATCTATTGCAACGATTAATCAATTAACGGTAATAGCTTAAATAGGTATATATTTTTATAGCTTATTTTTTTTAATTATTATGTCTTTTTATTCATATATGATATTAATGTATAATTATTTAATTTTATAATATTATAAATATTAATTAGATTAATATCAACACTCCATTCTCTCATTGGAAACGCATAAAAGGATATGAAACACCTTGTCATTGAGTTTATTAATTATATATATATAGATCAAATTTAATGAGGTGGGCAACGGGCACTGTTTGACATTGTTTTAATAGTATTGCACAGTATCAAACAGTGCCCCATCACCAATCAACTAGTGGTTGACGTCGCCCACCTCATTAGCTATTATATATGTATATATATTTGTTTTGTTTTGTGATTAATGAATAGAAATTCGTCTAAAATTAATTAAGAGCTTACTTTTTTTTTAATTTAATGTTGAGAGTGTTTTAATTTAACTTCATAAAATTATATTTTATTTTGTAAAGTCTGAATGAATTCAAATTATCTAATTAAAAATATTGATACTTATTAAATATATTGACATCTTTACCAAATATTAAATATATACTTATTAAATATATTTCACTAATATTTTGTGTTAGTTATAAATGGTGAAAATTTATTTTTAATTATTTTATCTTTTTACCAACTTCTAACTTTATGTTACTAAAAATATTAGATAAAAGATGGGATTAGGAGAGAATCTTCATCGGTTTATTATCATTTAACTTAAAAAAAATTTAAGAGTACAAATATAAGGTATTTATTATATCATCATATGTAACCCTGTAAGAATATTGAACAACCCTACCTCCCTCTTTTTTTTTTTTTTTTTGATAATAATAAGGTTGTGAAATTTAACTCAAGTGGAGGAAAAATCCTCAAATACAAAACGATTACATTGTGTTGGGACTTTACCCAACCAAATAGTATCAGAAACTATGTTTAGAGTAAGGTGTGCTAGTTCATGCGCCACTTTATTAGTGGACCGATGTGAATACCTGAAAGAGCAGAAGTTAAAGCATGACGAGATCGTTCTGATGTCATGAAGAACCAAACCAAGTTCTGAGAAAGAGTGAGTGTGGTTGTTGATGTCAGAAATAATGCCTGCTGCATCAGATTCAACCTCAATAGCTGATAAGCCCAGTGTTCTAGCTAGGTTAAGACCTCGAAGAATTGCCAATGCTTCTAAAATGTCCACTGAGGGCTTTGCCTTAAGTGGAGAGGATGAAGAGGCAAGTACCGCTCCATAGCTATCACGCAAGACCGCCCCTAACCCAGCCTTGAGGTGCTTAGGAGATAGACTGGCATCAGTGTTGAGTTTTATAAAACCCAGTCTTGGGGCTAGCCAACTACAACTCGAATTACTAGTGGTATCAACTTTGTCTGTGCAACAAGATACGAACTCGTACCAATAGCTTTTAGCCCAATTAAGAACATCATCCACCAATATCACTTTCTTCTCTGTGACTAATTTGTTTCTGATATACCATAATCTCCAAAACATAATTAATAGTATCTCAAGATCCATAACCGCTAAGCTCATTTTGCATTTCATTAGGAGATCCAAAAAAGTAGTATTATGGTAAATATTTATACCATGCAAAAATGGACAAGCTTGGCGTACCTTTCTTAGTGCATCACATAACCATACTGCATGAATAGAGTTTTCAGCACCTTTAGCACAGCGGTTACAAGACTCATCAATCGGCACATGGTGCCTCTTAAGATTTGCAAAGGTAGGGATCCAACCATGGGTAATTCTCCAAACAAAATGCTTTATTTTGGTTGGAATCTTCAACCTCCACATGTATTGCCACCAGGTTCTAGAATCAACATTATTGTTGCTGGACGAAGCTTGGTCAACAGTATGAGATAGATGGTACCCACTTTTAATAGTATACTGCCCTAACCTGTCAAAATGCCACGTAAATGAGTCTGGTTGTTCCCAACATCGAGAGCGAGGGATACTGAGGATTAAGTCACTTTCTTCAGGAGGAAAGTTGTCCCGGACCAGTTCAGAGTTCCATGCCCCAACAGGTGTAAGTAACTCAGCAACTAGTGAATGCTCTGGCAGTTTGTGGGGGAAAGAGGGTTTAAAGGATAATGGTCGAGGGAGCCATTGGTCATAATAGATTGATACAGCTGTTCCAACACCAATACGCCAGCGTAGTCCCTTCTTTAGCAAGTCTCTACCCCAAAGAATACTTTTCCAGACCTGTGAATCAGATTGTCTAGATTGTACCTGCAAGAGCGAAGAGTTAGGAAAATAAAGGCTTCGAAGAGTTTTGGCCACTAAAGAGTTTGGGAAGGCGATCACTCTCCATCCTTGCTTAGCGAGGATTGCTTGGTTAAAGGAAGCTAGGTCTCTAAAACCCATGCCTCCATCCCTCTTGTGGTGGCACAACACATCCCACGAACACCAATGAATTTTCTTTGAGCACGCATCACCGCCCCAAAAAAATCTTGCACAGAGCCTACGAATCTCATTAACTAGGCTTTCTGGAAGTCTAAACAGGTTCATGATATAGGTCGGGATGGCTTGGATAACTGCTTTGATAAGGATCTCCCGACCCCCAGCTGAAAAAAGATGTCTCTTCCAACCTTTCAGTTTACTCCACACTTTGTCTTTAATAGCAGCAAATAGGTTCTGTTTATTTTTGCTAGTAATGCAAGGGAGCCCCAGGTATTTACTGTGGTGGGGGACTTGGGTCACCCCCAAGCAAAGGGTGAGCTGGGCAGCAACCGCCCCTGATATAGACTTACCAAAGCAAACTGCAGACTTCTGGTTATTGATCAGTTGTCCAGAAGCATGCTCATAAGAACTCAAAATGGCTTTTATCGAGATGCAATTGTCCAAGGAGGCCCTAGTAAATAAGAGGCTATCGTCAGCAAAAAGTAGGTGGGAGATTGTGGGCCCTTGATTCCCCAATTTCAGCCCCTGTATATCACCTCGTTGTTCTGAGAACTTTAGGCGGGAGGAAAGACCTTCAGCACAAATAAGGAACAGGAATGGAGATAGAGGATCACCTTGGCGAAGGCCTCTTGAGGGGTATATAGAGCCATGAGTAGTGCCATTAATAATGATAGAGTATGATACTGATGAGATACACTGATAAATCATCCGACACCAATTGTCAGAGAAACCCAATCTCCCCATCATTGCAAGCAAGAAATCTCATTCTACCCGATCATAAGCCTTTGACATGTCTAGTTTCAAGGCCAAAAAATTCCCCGCTGAAAATTTATTACGTTTGAGGGCGTGGAGGCACTCAAATCCGATTATAGCATTGTCGGTGATTAGACGCCCTGGTATGAAAGCACTTTGGGACTCGGAAATCAAACTCTCCATGACTCCTCGTAGTCTGTTGGCTAAAATCTTAGCAACAATTTTGTATAGGACATTACACAGGCTTATCGGGCGAAAATCCGAGCAAACTTTGGGATCACCAACTTTCGGGATAAGGGTAATGAGGGTGTCATTTACCGTTCTGAGGTCGTCCCCATTGTTAAGAGAACCCAGGCACACACGACAAATGTCAGCTCCAACAATGTCCCAGAATTTTTGGAAGAATAAGGCTGGCATACCATCAATACCAGGGGCTTTAGTAGGATGCATCTGAAACACTGCCTTGTGGACTTCTTCCTCCCGGAATGGGGAGTCTAAACATTGGAGTTGCTGCACAGATAATCTTCGCAGTCTGTTCCAGGTCTGCGCACCAGATTCCATCTCTGTTTGTGATCCCCGAGATAGAGTTCCTCTTTCTCCTCCCTGATGCTTTAAAATGAAAGAAGCGTGAATTTTTATCCCCTGCTTGTAGCCATTGAACCCTCGAACGTTGCTTCCAATATGTCTCTTCTTTGTACATTAGTGCATCTAGGGATTTCTGAATCTTCGTTATCCCAGGCCATGTCTAAGCATTCACCTGCTGGTTCAAAGCCTCTAACAGTTGCTTTTTATTTTTTATCTCAGTCTTGAGTCTGCGGAAGTGTGCTAGATTCCACTTTTTTAGATGAGACCCAATGTGTACAACCCTACCTCTCTTATCTATGCAAAAATCAAAAATAGTTTTCGTACTTTTTTTTTTTATTGTGAAGATATCTCTATTTTTACCCTTTTCTTATAGCAAAAATCTCTTTCTTCACTCTTTTCTTTCTTTCTTCTATTCTTTTAGCCTATTCTCTTGTGGTTAATATTTTATCCACCTAGATTGGTGGTTCTTTGCTATCCAAACCTTAATCTGGATCAATTATTATTTTTGATCATCCAAATCTTAATACGGATTGGATCTATAACTTTCTTTAATTTTTTTTCATTTTATAATAATAATAATAATAATTTTCTTTGTATTTGAAATTTTATTGATTCAAATATGTGGTTTACAAAAAAAAAAAAACTGATATAATATTATTTAGAAAGATCGATCTTAGTAGTGAAGAACAATTTGAAAGAGTTTTAAAGTTCGATTTATTATTTGGTAACGAAAGTTGTTGACACCTTTCTGTAAAAAACTTTCTAGACATATGGTTATATTTTGATCTTTCTAATTATTAATTTATTTCTAAATTTTTTTATTTGGATTGTAAGCGGATTTGTTTTGATTTTGTTGCTTTATTTCGAATGAAAATTGATATTTATGTATCAAACATTGGTTTCAATTATTTTTAATTTGTTTTAAAAAAATTAAAAAATTGATATTTATATTTATTCATTCAAATAAAAAATAAATACATCAGTCAGATGCAAATAATATTTAAATCTACTCAGCTTCTTCTTCTTTTATGATCAATTTGATTCAATTGAGTTTTTTATTTAAAAAGAAAAGTACACTTCCTAAATATCTTATACATGCAACCTAATAGAAAAAAATGTCTCTATTTAATTGTCATTTCTTGCTGACTATGAATACTAATCTTTTAAACGTGTTCTTCATGTAAAAGACAAATTTCAACCATATAATTAATACAATCCATTCATAATTATTAATCCCTCAATTAGTTTAATCAATCCAAACCACCACTAATCAAATAGTGCCCTTACCATAACTTCACAAGTCATAGATAAGAATGATCTTTATATTATTAATACAATTATTTTATAAAATAATACAGAAGTGGCTATATTTTATTTTCTGTTAAAGATAAGATAGATCAAATGCCTTCACAATAAATAAATGTGACATGATTATTAATGTGACTTGAGAGTGATAGATCACATATAAAAATATTAACCAAATAGAAACGGAGGGCTTTATGCTTTGTCTCGTGTCGTGTTCGTCATTTGGAAATAATTCATCCATGATACTGATTTCTTACATTTCTTTGTTTTTGCTTCATCTGCTTGGTACTTATATATATATAAATGCAGTCCCGAAATCGTGTATACATCAACCAATATATTTTTAGACATCAATAATAATATCATTGGCCCTTAGCCTTATTTTGCACATGGATAAGAAGCTAGCTAGGATGAGTTAGGTGACCTTCTATTATTTGATATTATCAACAAGCTTGTTGATTATTAATAGTACTTGTTTTGCACATGGACAAGAAGCTAGCTAGGATGAGTTAGAGTTTAATTAGTACAATTGTTTAGCATCTTCGTATAAGTTAAGTGATCGGATTAAATTCAATGTTATTTAATATCACGAGTTAGACATTTGTTATTAATTTTTTTTTTACTTTGATATATAATAATGTTCTAGTAAAGATATTATTTGATCATTATAAGAGAAATAAATTTATATTATTAATAATTTAAAGATAAAAAATAAATTTAAAAAATAATATTATTATAAATATCCTTGAGCTTTGATCTAATAGTATCGATACCTTCAATTTTAAAAAATAAGTAATGATATTTAACCGTTAAAATATATTTTGTTAATATTAACAAAATTATGCAAAATAACCAAATTGTCATTTTAAATTAAAAAGTAATGAAATGACATTACATAACAAACAGAGAAACAAAATTAAAAAAATATGATTCTCCATAAAAAAAAATTTAAATTTCCATAATAAGTTAATAATATCTTTTTATTTCTTAATTTTTTAATTAATAATATAATTATTATATTAAAATATAAAATTAAATAATTTCTTTTTAAAAAAAAGAAGAACTTGTTGCAATGGCTAATTTTTACCGTAATTTTGTAGATCATTTGTGGTCACTTCAACTGCGGCAAAATGTGATCATGTACAGTGGCCATTGTGGCCTAGAGTAACAACCACTTTTGGCCGCTTATAATGGCAGTCATTTGTGGTTGTTGCAAAAAGTGTTTGATAAAGAATAAGAATTGTTTAGACAAAATAATAATGAAATAACAATTTTATTATTAATAAAAGATTCTTTAAGGGCAAATGACATTTTATCTTATTAGTTTAATTTAAATTTTATAAAATAAAATTAAAAATTAAGTCAATTTTAAAAAATAAAAATATCCTTCACCTATTATTTAAAGGTGGTATTACAATCAATTTTTAGAATTGAAAGTATCGATGTTATTAGGCTAAACTTTAAGGGTATTCATAATAATATTTTTTTAAAAAATCAAAATAAATATTTAGGTGGGTTATTCTTTCATCACGAAAGGTGAAATCAAAATTACAAAAACTAGGCGTATTTCGGTAGGATTCAAACGGATACATTTATTTTCTAAACTCATTACTTAACTTTCCTAAGTTGAATATATACGCGTCTCGAAGGAAATTTCCTATGCATCCACCTTATAGAAAATAAGACAAATATGGATGTTCATACTTTGCGTCACCTCACCTGCTTCTTAAGCTCATGAGTATTAGAGAATTGTCACATGTGGTTGGTAATATCAACAAAATTGCATTAGGATTTAATCTTTTTTTTAAACTTTTATTTATTAATTATCAGTTATATTAAAATTAAATAGAACTAGACGTATAAAGTTAGAAAACATACTTTTTATACATTGCTTAATATATTATCAAATAATAACTACTATTTATAAAATAAATATTAATTTTTTAATGCAATAATTAAGTAATATTAACTAATAATAAAAATATCAGATGTCACATCAATTAAATTATAAAATTCTTATCATAATTATACAAGTATAACATTATTGATAAAAATTAAATTTGTATTTCGGTAAAGTATCACAACAAAAACAATTTTACGATAGATGTGAAAATTCATAAATATAAGAGGAGGTAAAAGAAATAGTGATAGAATAAAATTAAAAAATATTATGAAATTTTGTAAAACCCTTTTACAAATTATAATAAATATAATTTTAGAATAGTATTTCAAAGAACTCTAGAAACGTACAATTTAAACTAACAAAAATAAAATTGACTAACAGGAATTACGATGCCACATGGGTATTTGACTTTTATCGGAGTTAGGCACATTTTTTGCAAGATATATTATTAGAGGAATTTTCCTTCTTATAAGTTGAAATTTAAGTGAAAAATTATAATTAAGTTCAATTTTAAAATTTAATTTTTTTATACAATAAAATAATTAAAATAACAAACAAAAAATAGAAAGAATATAAAACAGATAATTAAAAGTACAACACAATCACTTAAATAGTTCAACCAATTATTTACGTCTACAGTGAATTCATGAACCGTAACCTCTATTATTAATTTCTAAAAAAATTTACAAAAGAATACAATAAAAAAACACTCAAAATAACTTGATATTTAATATACTCTTACTTTTCTATAAATAATAAACATTCAAATAACGAATTTAAATAGTGCCATGATTAATAATGTGACCTGGTGTGATAGATCAATTTGATTCAATTGAGTTTTTTTTCATTTAAAAAAATTTACTTCCTAAATATCTTATACATGAAACTTAATAGAGAAAAATATCTCTACGTAATTGTCATTTCATACTGATTATGAATATTAATAATTTAAATATGTTTTTTACAATTGATTATTTAAGGATAAAATTATTAAATTATAAATTATTAAGATTTAAATTATTAATTAATTAAAAAAATTAAAATTAACATAATAATAATAAAATAGTAATGAAACAGTAAACAGTGATATCGCTTAATGTTTTATTAATTAGTAACTACTACTTAATATAATTTTACAACAGTATTTTAAAGAACTCCAATTTAAAATACAGAAACGTACAATTTAAGCTAACAAAAATAAAATTAAATAACAGGAAACACGATGCCACATGGGTATTTAGCTTCTGTTGGTGTTGGGCACATTTTTTGCAAGATATATATAGATGGGAATTTAGCTTTGACTCGAAATTACTAAAGTCAAATTAATACAGCTTCAAGCAAATTGCATATTTTCTGCAGCAAATCAATGGAGGAAATACATTACGGCACTTTTTCTCAGTAATAGTTATTGGCATGGACACCTAAAAATTGCCTTTTTTCTTCATTAATGGTCCTATTGAGCCGTCACCGTTTAGCTGTAGTACAACACTAAGTATGGGTTGTATTGACGGTTTAAAATTTTAGAAAAAAAAATTAGGCTTTTAAAATTTTAAAAAAAAATTATAAATTTTGATATTTTTTAAAATTTATTTTTGTTAAATAATAATTTTCGTCTATTTTAATAGTAAAATGGATAAAACTAATGAAAATGTGATCATATTGTTAATAGTAATTTTTATCTATTTTAACAAAAAATTAATAAACTAGCAAAAATATAATTATGCTTACATTTTAACTAAAAAATTAAATTTAATTAAATGTTAAAAAGATAGTTTAAACTTCTAAATTTTGTAGTTAACAGCCATATACTTTAATCAATTAAATTATTCCACTTTCATCTTTATTTGTGAGTTTATAAATCTGTTAACATATTGTCTTCAATATCATATGCTAATAACTTTTTAACCAGTTGAGCTATTCTAGGTTTTTCTTTATTTGTGAGTTTGAAAATCTATTAATATATTATTCTCAAGATTACATGTAATAATATTAAAAATATAATTAATATGAATTAAATTCTAATTACTTATATGATAATAGTACTCATCACTACGTTATAATAAATTTTGTTGAAATTATTCCAAAACAGAGAATACAAAATAAGAAACAACATAGCTCTAGCCATTGCAAAAGCCACCGCCCACAACAACACCATGTTGCCCCTTATTGTCGTCAGGCACCGTGCCCGTCATCTGTCAATATTTCAATCGACTCAAAAATGATTATAGTCGATGGTCAGCAGCAGGGGCTGGGGGAGAGAGGGTAATGGCTTATAATATGCAATGACTTATACGATGGCTAAAGTTCTGTCATTTTATATTTTTTTATTTTTTGTTTTAATATTATTTTAATAAAATTTATTGTAGTACATTAATAAATATTCTTACTTGTCATGATGACTATGATTCAATCTTGTCAATGACCTTTTTTTCTTATGTTGGGTCTGTTAACTTTAGAGTTTAGACCGAAATTTTACTTTTACCCATTTTCAATTAAAATTAACAAAAATTATTATTTAATAAAAATTTTGATAAAATTTTAAAAATATTAGAATTTACATGTTCATTTTCTAAAATTTGAAGTGTCATGTCAATCTTTTCCTAAAAATTTAAAAAAAAAATGTTTTTCTTGTAATGTGACATCTAGTAACATTATTTCAATGAAGTATTAAAGACTAATATTAATAATTTTTTAAGGTAATCTCGGCAATCATGAGGTGAATTTTAGATGTACAAGACACTTCTATATTTTTTATATGAGATCGTTGTCTGGCCAATTCACGGAGGTTTTATAAAAAAAATATTTAAGTAATGTATGGTTGAATGAAATAAATAGGAGAATATAACGAGGAACTTTTCTTTTCCTTACCTTACTTTTATATTTGGTTGAAGAATAAGGATTTTTTTCTCATTATTTCAAAGAATTGGGTTTAGGAATCCTAATTCCACCTTCTCATAAAGTTTAAAAGTTTTGCATTATTCTAAGTTAAGAAATTTGATTTTAATATTTCATTTTTGTTAATTAAATCAACACAATTAATTTGATTTTAATATTACATTTTTATTAATTAAATCAACACAATTAATTACTTTATTTAAATTATAATTTTTTATTAATTATATTACATTACAATTTGTTACATCTCAAAATTACAATTGCTTGATAATACTATTACATTTCAACTATTTTTTACAATATTAATTACCTCTTAGTTTCTCAAAATTCAAAATTTTAACCTTAGAATAGGGGTGTAGAAGCTATGCCACTAAAGCAAACAATTATATATAATATTATAGTTTTTTTTTTAAAGCTCAAATCTAGATAATTGTTATCACCGGTGAGATTTCGGTGTCTGCAATGGCAACTCGCCGATTCTAGCTACGAAGGGTAATGAATTTCCTATGTGTATCAAAATACTCCACGTTTTTCGATCTATTTAATTATATGAACATTGGCTGAAACAGAGTAAAGGCGTAGCCTTAAACATGAGAAAAAGCATGGCGGCTACAACAACTATGTTGTCTAATAGACGCACTTTGGAGCAAGTTGCCATCATCATCAAACACTTTGCTAGACGGGGAACCCAAAATTGATAGTAGAGCAATTCAACGTCTCGTTGTTTGACGATGATGTTACGACGGAGGCATAAATTCCGTCATGTGTTGTGACATTTTGTCATTGATTTGACGATCAGAACTTGACTTGCGCAAAAATCATAGTTTGACTTCAACAGTTCTTTTGATACCGCTGGAGTAAATGTTACTGATGGTGGTGAAATTTTGATGCCTGGTTCACCGGCTTAATATTTTTATTTATCATTCATTTTATATTAATTATATTATTACTTACCATAAATTTAATATAATGTATTAATGAATAAAATATATTATATTTGTTATTTAAAATATATAAGAAAAGGAAACCTAAGAGTATTTATTTATTAAAACTATTATTTAATGAATACAAAATTCTGGTTAGAATATACAATTGGAAGAATATTTCAAAAATTAGTTAAACATTTAAAGTAAAATTAGATTTTGATTTCTTTCTTAGATTTTGAGCGTAACTAATATAAAATAAAGCGATTTTTCATTAAAATCCTCATTCATTCCATCAATAATTCTTTATTTCAAAACGAACAGGATAATTAATTTATATATTATTTATTTTTTAAAAATAAATTAGTAATGATTATTTTTAAATTTTTTTGAAAATATTTTCTTATTTTGTTATTGTTTTAATTTGAAGGTTTTGTTTTAGTTAAATTTTATTAAAATAGTTAATAACTTTACAATTTAAAAATCAAACTCTAGCTTAATAGTTATTCTCCAAGAAATTAAAAGAAACTTTTACTCTTTTTTTTACAAGAAAAAATATTGACTTGATTGTTTACATTTTTTTTTTGCTTAAAGCAAAATCTCATCATTTATTCCATGGTGTAAGTATAAATTCTTTTCATAATTAAATAATTTATTGAATATATTTTTTTATTAAAAATTTAAGAATTCAACAATAAAAATTACTTAAAATTTTGTTTTTCAATCTATTCTTCCTTTAATATTCTTCTTAATCATTGCAAATTATTCTTGATTTTTAATGTTATTATTTGTCAAAGAGAAAATATTTGTTTGCTTGTAGTATAAAAAATTGTTTCATAACTTTGTAATTAAAAGGGTTAATAAAAAAAATTATTTGAATATATATCCTTTTAGTGATTACTGAATAGAATTGGTATAAAATTAACTAAATTTATTGAGTTTACTAATTTAATACATATAATTTTTTTTTTATATAAATTGATATAAGAAATAATTATTAATAGCATTAAATATATAAGTCAATAAAATAAATAATGTATTATAAAGAATTATAGATGTAGTATAGTGTTAACGTTTCTGTCATGTTGTCAATTCATTCGGACCCAAGTTTTTAAACGTGATGTTTTAGAATTTTTCATCACCAGGCCAAGACAAATTTCAACCTAACTGCTAAAAATAATTACTGGATCACGACCACCAATCCAATGTTTGTTGATTAAAATTTCAGCCTTACTTGAACATGACATAATTTTATATATTACGTGGTTCACGTGGACAAGCTAGGCTGAGTTACAGTTTAAGAACCATCATCGATTAGGCGCCGCCTTAATTATAAGTAAAGTGATTGGGTTGGATTTGATTTCAGTGCTGCTTCAGGATCCATAGGATTCAAACGGATACATTTACTTGTAAATTCATTACTTTGATTTCCTAAGGTGAATCCTATAAACGTATTTCAAAGAAAAAGTCCTATGTGTAAACATGAAATAAAAATATGGATGTATGTTCATGTTTTGTGTCACCTCACCTGCTGCCTCTTATATATTCGGGAAAATGAATATGGTAACTGTTTAATATAATTTGAGAAAACTATTTCAATGAACTCCAGAAACATACAATTTAACAAAAATAATAAATTAAAAAAGGGGAATGTGGACGGCAAATGTGTAATTGCATACTGTTGGACATAAATGAGCATATAGCTTCATATTAAAAGTCAAATTAATACAGCTTTCAGGCAAGTTGCTTATTTTCTGAACCTAGTCAATGGAGGAAAAGGAACGTACAACAGTGCATTTTTTTTTTCAATACTAATAAAAAAGAAAACAACAAGATTGTATTTCAAAAGCATTATTTTCATTGACACGTGAACATTGCCTTTTTAATTTTTAACATTATTTTTTTTACATGCAAGGATCACGTTTTAGCTGTAAACGTAGCCGGCCAAAGTAGCTGATCGTCTTAGCACCAAATAATTTCGTTGCAATTTTGCTCTATATATACCCGGCTTTTGGTTTGAGTTAAAATAACACCAAAGCATCAAAACCAATACATTTCCTTGTTTCTGCATACAAGCCATGGCTTCTAATTGTAACAAGAGTTTCAGCTCCGGTTACATGCTTTTGAAGCCTGAAGAAGCGAAATTCTTTGATCTCTGTCATATCTTATTTTCCAGGGACATAAACCAGAGAAAATTTATTGACAGCTCTGACGCGGAAGACCAAAGTTTTGGGAACAGATGGATCATATTTATCTCAATAATAGTGCAGTTGCTTTTGAAACTTGTGGCAAAGCCTTTGGCAATAATTGGGTCAACCATCGAATACGTCCTAAACCTTCTGACAAGTAACGGCGGCATTGTGAGGCTCTTGCTGAATTTCCTAAGAGGTTAATATTTGCTTGCTCTCTTATCCTTTTTCATCTTCCTTCAGTTTCTCTACATGAATATAACACAATTCCTTCAGTTTCTCTTGACGCTACATCAATATAACATTTTCATGGCTAAGCTCAATTTCTTTTGCTCCATGCTCTCAATAGAGAGTGGCGACCACTTGTTGTGTCACACTCACCGGTGGTGTGTGTGTGAGAAAGATTAAACTCAATGATTTTAAAATAAACGTATTCCGTTTATAGTGGATCTTTTTCCGGATCACTTTCAAATTTTCCCGAGCCTTTTTTTTAAAAAAAGGTAAGGGAGTGTTTCCAAGCAGATTTTGTTCTCTTGCCTCTCCCGGGTCTAACTTGGATGGTTTACGTGACAAACACCTAACTAATATACAGAGTAATATAGTTATGATTTAAACTTATAAGCTTGCAGGATGATTAGCTAATATACGTCTGAAGCAGAGCTACAGTATGTCCTGAAGGGGCGTCGTAAGTAACCATGTAAACGTGTCAATATTTAACGAGCCAACCCAATACAAATAAAAGAAATTTAATTTTTTTTTGGGATAAATTAACTTCGGGTGGAATATTTTAATTGACTTATTTTTTTTTTTCTCCTGAATCATATTAAAGATAGATGGGTTAATATTCTACAGGGAAGGTGGTGATTCCAGATAAAAGTTCAGCATCTTTTAAATCGATTATCGCGATATTGGACAAGCGAACGGAGTTGGATACTGGCATCAAACGTGGGGATAATGAAAGTTATTACGGGACACTATCTATGATGGCATCTAAAGCATCGTATGAAAACAAAGCCTACACTGAAAATGTAGTGAAGAATCATTGGAAGGTACAATTAATTAATCAACCGTAAAACTTTCTTTCATGCTCAAAAAATAAAAGTTATATTCAAGATTATAAGAACTTTAACTTTCTCTTTGTAAATATGTTTATTTTTGGCAGATGGAATTCTTGGGATCTTATGACTTTTGGAACGGTAAGAAGTAACTTGAAGTGAAAAGTTGATGACTTAATTTGTATGTTCTTTGTAATTTCAAATTGCACAAAGTCTTTGGGCCTCTTATCTGATAACCGACTAATAATTTTTATTTAGCAATTGGTCATTATTATTCATGGTTTTTAGAGATCCCCATGAAGGGCTGCAAATTTATTTGTTACTTTACATTCGTTAACAATTAGTATACGCGTTCATTTAATTGGCAGATTATCAAGAGAAAGCCACAACACAAGCCTTTATGCTATATGACAAAAATGATGAGCAGGACACCGTTGTTGTGGCCTTTAGAGGTACCGAACCATTTGATGCAGATGCTTGGAATTCTGACGTTGATATCTCTTGGTATGAGATCAATGGCATGGGAAAGGTTCATGGCGGTTTTATGAAAGCTCTAGGCTTACAGAAGAGCGTAGGTTGGCCTAAAGAAATCAGCAAGGAAGTAAACCGCCCGGCACCCCTAGCTTACTATGCAATCAGGGATATGCTATTAGAACTTTTGAGCAAAAATCCTAGAGCAAAATTCATAGTGACAGGCCACAGTTTAGGAGGCGCGCTGGCGATTCTCTTTCCAGCAATTCTGGCTTTCCACGAAGAGACATGGTTGCTGGAAAGACTGGAAGGGATCTATACATTTGGGCAACCTAGGGTTGGAGATAAGAAGTTTGTGGAGTTTATGCAAAAGAAGTTGAAAGAGCATCGAGTTAAATACTTTAGGTTTGTTTACAATAATGATATAGTGCCTAGGTTGCCCTTTGATAACAAAGAACTTATGTTCAAGCACTTTGGAAAGTGCATCTTTTACAATCGCCGCTACGAACCAAAGGTGAGAATCTATCTTCTTTAATCACAAACACACGTTAAACTAATGAATCAGCTTATCTTTGGTCCCATAAGAGAAAATTAGGAACACTAATTTATATTGTGGAAGACATTTCTAGAGAATCAAAAATTGATGTAAGTCAATATTTTATTTTTTGTTAAACTTTTGGTATTAGAAAACTTGTTATAGCCCTATAAGTAATAAGAGATTAACAACTGATCAATTCTCTAATATGTGGTCAAATCTTAGACTCTATCAATGTGATTTCACTCTAATATTCATCTGCAATTGTTTGTGCTTTCAACATGTACAGCTGCTTCCAGAAGAACCAAACAAGAACTACTTCTCACCATTTTACGTGATACCCATGGTGATAAATGCATTTTGGGAGCTGGTTAGAAGCTTCCTTTTGCCGCTCACAAAGGGACCGGATTATGAAGAAGTATGGTTACTCAAAGGATTGAGGGTATTTGGATTGATAGTGCCCGGAATACCAGCTCATATTCCCCAAGATTATGTAAACTCCACTCGTCTAGGATCCCTGGACACTTTCTTCAACCAGAAGTATATGTAATCCAGTAATGGTTTTAAATATATATTAATCGTCTGAAATCCTCAAGGGCCAAGGGTGTGGTTGGGTTGTATGCAAAATTAATAAATAAATATTCATTCGAAATAAATAATAATAATGATGTTCTAAAAACACTCCAATCTGGATGAGCTGGTGTTGTCTTTGCATATATTTTGCCTTGTATTGAAATCAATCTGATCATTGCATTTTGCGTTTGAACTAGATCAGCTGTTGTCAGATAAATTAAATCTTTTACATTGGCTTATCACTTTACCTGTCAAAGAAAAAATGTAACAAAAATTATTAATCTCCGTTAGGCAGATTCTAATCCGAGCCTTTAAGGCCCCAGCTGCTGCGGGTTGTCACCGTGACTAGTTGTTAAACATATTTTGCAGTCTATTGCCAAAATTGGCCACCATCAATAGACACGACCATATATATTATGCAGTAATGCTACATTTACACTTATAATTATAAATATGATGAATAAACACTACACAGATAAAGATTGTAAATAGAAACATCTTTATATATAGAGAATTTCGAAGTCAGGCTTGAAATAATATGAAGAGAAATGATGTATTTTTAAATTTTCAGGAAGAGTTTGTTTTCCTGAAATAATATGAAGAGAAACACTGACATTTCTTATTCAAGACTTAATCAATGAAAACAACATGACTATTTAGTCTCAATAATACATAACTTTGGTTAATCTTAATAATCACAATTTTAGCGGGAAAACTCTTAAAATCGTAACTAACTGTTCAACAAATTTTGGGCTGCTTAACAACTTTCAACAGACTTTGTCAATTAGCGTGTGACGTGGCAATCACATATTTGGCTCCCTTTTATTCCCCACAAGCTCAACTAGTGTTGACAGATATTAAGCTTTTGAGCTTGGACCTTAAGTCAACAAACCGAGTAATTTGAAGGGTTTTGATAAATATATTTACAGTTTGAAACTCAATACATAACGAATTTTTATAAATATAACCTCATCAATATATATTTAATTATATGTATGAATAACTTTTTATTAATTAAATAAAATATTATTTTACATTCTTTAAAGGTAGAAATAATATTATATGTCTAATAAATTATTGTTATAGGTGTTGACCTTAAAATTGGTAACTTAAAAGTCAATGATTTAAATTTATTTCTTTAGGAAAGTTTGGCTTGGCGGTAAGGATTTAATAAAAAAACTAGACCAATTAGAATGCTTATCTCCCCATAAATATTGTGTCTAACAAGAATCTTACAACTAGAGAAGATATGAGGTTGTACTTGAAGTTTTTTTTTAGTATAGGCACTTTAATGCTTAAGTTAACAAGGATTCATAAAAAAAATTCTAAGTAAGACAAGAAAAATAAAAGGGAATAAGATAGGTTTTTTGCTACGATTCTGATTATGTGATAATGCTATAATCCTTAGTGATAATTTCATCCTCTATTTTATATGGTGAGAATATAAGTTTTATCAATAGCTTTTAAATCCTTTTTAATATGGACGTCTTATGGACATTCCTTTTTAGGATTCTGTTATTGAAGTTTTCCTAAAATTGCACTGAATCTTACTTGCTTTAGTATGATTTATATCGTTCTTTTAGGAATGTCCTTTACTTTTAGAGAATTTTTTTTTATAAGTTTGACTTAAGTACAAATCTCCACATCTTTGGTAAGTTGAGTACTTTATAATAACTTATTTTGATCTCTCAAAGTGGTCATATATGGACCTTCCCCTATTTGATGTAAGTAAAGGTTGTATACCCCTCGTTGGGAACCTGGTTGAATAGGGTGGTTAGTGTTCGACCATTGTTTTGACTAACTCTGGGAGTGGCGAGTCTGATAAAGTAGGGTAGCTAAGTTTCGACCATTACTCTGATAAGCTCGAACAGAGCATAGTTCTCATTTGGAAAGTTGACCGAATATGGTAGTTGAGTTTTATCCATTGTTCTAACTAGCTCAAAAGGTATAAATTTATCTTTTTTTCCTCTAGGAGTTTGATCGAATAGAGTAATTGAGTTTTGACCATTGTTTAGACCAACTAGAAGAGGATGCCCTTGAATCAAAGATCTTTTGTAGGGTTGACACTTCTTTTTCGGTCTTTTAGATTTATATTATTTTGGCGATATTTCTCAATCTTTTTTCTTTAGATGAAAAATAAAATGACATTAATTAAGAACAAATTATTAGATATAAAAATAATTCTTAAGTGTTTAGGAAGAATAAAAATATGTAATGAAAGCAGTTAATTATTGCTAGTTTTGATATGTTTGAGGGCTTGTTGAGTAAAAAATATATTTTAAAATTTGACAAATGGATATCTCAAATGAAATGATGTTCGGAGAAAATTTTAGGTTGCAAAATGCAAATAGTCTCACTTTTTTTTTTAATGCTTGGGATAAGTTTACGGAAGCTTTTTATTTTTAAATTTGAACTATTTTTTTAAATCTTTTATTGAAGTTTTTCATATCCAACTTATTTCTAGCAAGATATATTTTTATAAAAATTAATTAGAGGTGCCAAAACATATTGGAAAACTTTTTCAAAATACGAATCATTTACTGGTTACTTGACAGGACAAGGAATAAGCCATAGATTTCCATGTCCTTGTAAACATTACCAAAATGAAAGAGTAGAGAGGAAACACTAACATGTTATAGAAAATGGTCTTACTCTCCCTGTTCAAAGCAACATACCCCTAAAATATTGGTGGGATTTATTCACTACATCTGTGTTTCTCATAATTAGAATGCTTTTGGCTGTTCTTAAGTACAAATCCCCATTTAAGTTTCTTTTTAAACACAACCTAGATTATGCCTTTATGAATGTTTTTAGATGTTGTTGCTACCTTATCTTAGGCTATATATAAATCATAAACCATAATTTCATTGAGAAAATGCATATTTTTAAGGTATAGTTCACAACATAGAGGGTATAAGTGTCTTACTGCAAAATGTCACATTTATAGAGCTAGACATGTTAACTTTGATGAAGAAACCTTTCCTTTTATGATTGATAAATCCTTTTCTAGTCTAATATCTTCTAATTTTAGCAGTACAAATGAGAAAGATCTTATAAACACTTCTGAGAGTCATTTTTATGTTGTTCCATCTCTACAAACCCAAACACAACCATTGTCATCATAGAGTTATTCCTCATCTAATACAAATCCAAGAATAGCTCAATCCTCTGCAGCAAGACATTTCTCAGTTACAACAGATAATATACCTCAAATTGATCTTTACCTTAACTTATTAGAAAAACCTAATACCACTAACAGTATACCATCACGTACAAACTCATCAAATATTTTCATCTACTCTTAACTAGCTGCAATCTTAATCACCACAACCAACTCTCATCTAATTAATGGTGACAATATCAAAATATGGTATCTATAAACCAAAGATACTTATCACTAAAATAAAAGATAGTCAATTTCTCTCTTCCCCAACAACTAGTCATTGGTAGTGTCGCAAAAGATTGCTGCGATACTTATAAAAAACTAAACACCATGGCTTGCTATTTTCACTAGGGAAATCTTTGAACTTGGTAGCCTTTTTGGATGCCGATTGGGCATCTGACTCTGATGGTCGAATACCTTATAGGGTTATTGTATGTTTCTAGTTGGGAATTTAATATCCTAGAGTTTTAAAAGCATAAGGTGGTTGCCCGATCCACCACCAAGTCTGAATATCGTGCCTTAGCTCAAGTGGCAGCTAAAATATCTTGGCTTCAATCTCTCTTTAATGAACTTAATATACAAATTTCTTCCAACCACATTATCTGGTGTGATCATCAGAGGGAAACATCACTAGCTGCTAATCCTATTTTTCATAACATGACCAAGCACATAGATGTCAATGTTCACTTTGTTGGAGACAATGTAATGAAAGGTTTTGATTCTTTTTTTAGAGGATAAATGCATGTGTACCTGCTGTAGTCATCAACATAACTTATATAGTATCTGAAACCTTCACCAGAAAGTATGTATGCTGGTCCCTATTTATCAATGTGCACAAGTTCTAGTGTATAATTAGTTTTGGTTTGTGAAATATTGAAATGTAGTCTATGATTGTTACTAAGTTGACATGCAGTTAGATATATGATTGTACATCAAACTCTAGTTGATAAATTTTGTTGAAAGTTGTAAAGCAGTGTATAATTTATTGAAGAGTTAGTTACGATTTTAAGAGTTTTCTCACCAAAATTGAGATTACTAAGATTAGCCAAAGTTATGTACTACTAAGACTATAAATAGTCATCCGATATTGTTTTCATTAATTAATTCTTAAATAAGAATTTACAGTTTTTCTTTTATTTTTTCCTTTTGTTTGTTAAGCTTTGTTTGGTTACATTTTCCAGGAAAATAAACTTTTCCTAAAAATCTGAAAATACATCATTTCTCTTCAAATTATTTTATGGTATCAGAGCCGATGGTGAGTTCCTCAATTAACAATTAATCTCACACATCCTCTTTAAACACATAACTAAACAATCTTTTGATTTGTCCAAATAATAGCTACACTTTCTCAAAGATAATCAAGCTAGATTGTAACAACTTTCTATTGTGGAAACCACAAGTTCTAGCTTGTGCTTGAGGAAATGATTTAAAAGATATATTGGTTAGTGAAATGATCTGTCTAGATTAGTTTGTGTTCTAGGAAGTTACAGATTAAGAATCAACACTAGATTTGAATACTCTATATTCATTATGGAGAAAACGTGACTCTCTATTTATGAGTTGGCTATTTGGTTCAATAAATTCAGTGTTAAGTGTTGTGCTTCACTGCAAATCGTCGAATGAAATCTGGAAACATTTGGAGTCCATATTTTGAAGTCAGACATTTACAAAACCTACTTAACTTAGAGCTCAACTTTAAACTATAAGGAAGGTTAATTAGTTAATGAATGAATATTTCATGAAGGTTAAAGGCATTGCTAATAATTTAGCAATGGCTGGTAAAGCTGATCAGGATTTAATTTCCTACTTACTTGCTTATCTTGGATCAGAATATGATCCAGTGGCACTATTAGTGTCTATACGATCTAGTAAGATGTCTTTAGCTAACATATATTCAATTCTAATAAGCTAAGAATGAAGGATTGAGTTGTTAAAGACTAGAGGAAAGAAAAAGTTAAAGACTAGCGATAACAACAAATCTACAGCTGGCGTGTTTAATAAAGCTGGTATGTAGTAACCAGTATCCATAACCGATAAGAATATGTATATATATATAAATATATATATTTTATTTGTATGTGGGTGATCCTTGATTTTTATATTGTTATTAGTAGTGTTTTTATAAGTTAAGGACATATTATTAATATTGAGTTTATTTGTAAGACTTTAGATTTATTTTAGGGACCAAATTGTAATACTTTAAACGTTTTGGGAGCAAATTCATAAATATCAAAAAATTGCCTCTTAGTATAAAAATACACTTTTAAAACCGTAATTTGCTCATTTTTGGGTCGAGCTATCCCTTTAGAGAGAGTGAAGAGAGAAATAGAGAGGAGAGAAAGAGAAGAAGAAAAACAAAAAGAAAAGAAGAAAAACAAAAGAGAAGAAATTGGAATTTTTAGTTTCAAGAGGTATATCATACTTATTTCTCAATTTATTGGTATTAATTAAGAACATTTCTTTAAGTTTTGATTTCTGAAAATATGTATAATTGAGGATTTGATGTGTATTTTGTAAGATCTTATGAGAACTGATGATGATCTATAAGATAGCTTGATAAATCATGATGAATTGTAGAATTTCTGCTTGATAGTCTCTTGATCCAGTAATTTTATAAATTGTTTTGATTCGATTCTAGTTTTGAATTTTGAGTATATGAAATTAGACATGTTTAGGATCATCTGAGACTTTGAATCGATTCAAAATTTCAGAAATTAAATTTGTTGTGAATTTTCCAAAATGACCCTGAAATTTTGGAAATTGCCTGTGTGAACAGTATGATACAGTGACAAATAATTTTTGTCATACTGAATGATCTTTAAAAATTACGAATTTATGGAATATGATAAGTGTATATGTCTAATATGATATACTTAGAATTGAGAATTTAGATCAATGTGGTTGAAGTATTATGATTTTTTAAAGTGTATCAGCTCATTGCAGTATTTGATTAACAGGTTTTTAAGGCTAGAGAATAAAATAGTTTTAAAATACTTTTGGCAGTTAATTTGAAGTGAAATATTTATCATGGATTGAGATATGTGTCAAGAGTATTTCTGTGATAAATTTTTGAGTTAGTATATAATTTTATAAAATTAAGAGATTGAATACTGTTCAATTAGTATCTTGATCCTGTCAGGTTAGTAGTTTGGATTCGATGGTGTGTATGGAATGGATTATGTAGGAATTTTGTTATAATATTTATATATAGGATGGATATATGAGTCAAGAATGATATATTCTGATTTTGGAGTAATTGGACATCATTTGATGTATTAGAAAATTTTGTTAAGAGTAAGTGGTCAGAATGACAGGTTTTGAAAAACCAAGTATTTAGACCAATTTGATGTGATAAATGCATTTTGTATAATTTTGTAAGCTATTTAAAGTATTTTGTGTGAATTGTGAGGCTTATGAAAGGATTAATCTCCATTGATAGGTTAAGGAGATTTAAGCTTTGTAGCTGAAAGTGCTAAGAGATAAGTATACTAGACTTTTTACTAAAATCATAATAAACATAGTAAGTGTTATGAATGATTTTGTAAATGTGGTTAAGAATATGTTTATGTTATGTCAAAATATATTTTGATATGAAATGTGAAGGCATGTGTTTATAAATGTGAGCATAGACATACATGTGTTTTTAAAAGTGAGCTTTCAAAATGAAATGTGTTTAACAAAGAGAGCTTTTGAAGTGTAATATGTCCATGAGAAATATTTTGTTTTGAGGATGCTTGAACTCACTGTTGACTTAGTAGGTATCTTATGTGATTTGTGAAGCCTTTATGTGTGGCATTTCCTTCGGGATTGGTATATGTTATGTGTTCCGTATGTAGGGAGGATCCTATTGGTACCTAAAGGAAGATTGAGTCATCACATTCGTGTGGTGGCGTATTGGTGCATGTGAGAGGACTCACCGATGATCAGGGTGAGAGTTTGGCTTTTATCTTCGGGCATGAACATTATATATGTGTTATTTAAAACTGCACTTATACTATTCCTCTCATACGGCATGTCACCTACGAGTGACATTTGGCTCATTATGTGATATGTGATGTGTAAGTCCTACTAAGTAGTAGTTGAGTGATGGTATTCCTATTATATGTTTTGAAAGAATGTAAAAGCGCTTACATGAAATGTAATTTGATAAGATTATGATGTTGATTTATCACAGTATATCATACACATGCATTGTGTACATATATGTATTTGTATTTTGATATATGAAAATCTAGTATGCTTACTGAGTTTTATACTCATTATAGTTTATGGTGATTTCAGGTAAATAAGGTACATGTGTGCTTAGCAAATTTGGCAAGGTTTCTTCTATTTCTTGGGTTCCCTAAGTTGCTAGGTTGCTGAGTGTTTCATTTGGGGACCCATAGGATATGATATTTTATTTGTCCCTATTGAATAATACTTATGTGTTATTTTATTGTGTGTGGATTGGATTTGGTTTAAGTTTCATAAAGTGTGGTTATTGGATGATTTTAAGTAAGAATTTGCAATGAATATATTCTGAGCTCCCGGAACAAAGTTGCTACTGGTGACGTAGTAGAGTGTTAATCTCTGAGAAAACTCTGTGTATCTCCGGTTTAATAATTGTCCCAGTCATAATTCAATTGCTATAATTCTGAAAGAAATTGAAATGAATGTTTAAATATGTTCAATAGAGGATTATATGTATATGTTAGATTATGGGTTGATTTTCTTTAATGTTGAACTTACTAGAAACTTGCTAAGGATTCCTGTGTTGAATTAAAGTTTGAATTTTTATGTAATATTATTTATGGGTGCACATTTTTGAATGAATGTAAGTGATGTCGTGTGTCGGATCTTTTAGGTCTGGGGCGTGACATGGTAACTCACTCAAAATTTCCAGATTGGACAGGGAAAAGCAAGAGGAACTTTTAATGCTGGCAGGGGCAAAAACACATCCAAAATCATGCGTTAAATTTGTTTGAAGCCTAGTCATAGTGCTTCAAAATGCAGGAACAGGTTTAAAGAGGATTATGTACATGAGGTACCTCAGATGCAAGCTATGAACAATGACTTTGCACAAAAACAAAATCCACTAGTAGCCTTCGTAGTAGAACCAATAACAAAAGGTGACAATGACATGAGTTAGTACCTGGACAGTGGCACCACCAATTATGTAACAAAAAAATCTCAGTAACTTGTCTACAAACAGGGAGTATACTAGTATGGAAATATTACTGTAGGAAATGAAAGTAAGTTGAAAATTTTTCATATTGGTAACTGCATGCTAAATACACTTAGCCCTCGCGCTCATAAACTAAAAACTCAAAAATATGTTACATGTACCATAAATGAAAAAGAACCCAACTAGCATAACCAAAGTTACTTCAGATTATGATTTGACCATAGAGTTTACTAAATCTTATTGTGTTATCAAGGATAGGAAGGGGAAAGCTCTTCTTAGAGGCACTGCTAAAGATGGATTGTTTCAACTTACCTTAACCTACATTACAAAGTTTTCAGCTTACACTATCAGTCTAAATATAAAGCAAGTTAAGATTTTTAAACACTCTCAGCCTTAGGATTTAATCTAACAAACATCACTATTCTCCAGCTATCATGTTAGTTAGATGAAATGGCATTTCTCGGCGTGAGAGAATTTGAAGCGTCGAATTTCTTCAATAGTTAAGCTTGATCCTTGGCATTTGCTATATAGATAAGGGATCACTGTAACCCATTTTTTAAGAGAGAAACGGTGCAAGAGTAGAGATATAACCCATTTTTAGAGAGAAAAAGATAGAGCTTTCATAACACACACAAATGCGCCAATTCAACCATTATCCAATTCTAATTTTGATTGTGATCATGATCATGAACTTATTTTTATTTTTTTTTCCAGTTGTTCATCAATTATCACTAGTAAGCCCATTCTCATCTTTTTTTTTCCTTTTTTATTTGTGGGTATAGTTATTGAGCGTCCTTTAACTAGGTAAATTTCTTAGTAGTATATGCATCTTTCATTTTGTTGTACTCTATGGAATACATGTTTTGGAATGCCTATTATTTCTCTCTGTGGCATCTTGCACTTTTGGACCCCTTCTTTTTTTTTTATATGGAAATGTGCTTGACCATAGTGTTTGTGCTTGGTTTAGGATATTTAGCCTTATCCCCATTTCTAGTGTTTATAGAGAGATGTCAACGGGTATTTAAAGTAGGTCTCATAGTATAAGAGACCAAATAATTACATATATTAGGCTTGACCTAAGTGATATAGAAAGGGAAGAAGAAGCCTTTTTATTATGTAGAAGGTGGTCCCAAAGGGATCTCGTTCCTCAAGGGGCGTTTGTAGATTTTGAAC
Organism: Ailanthus altissimus; assembly: GCA_946807835.1. Lineage (NCBI taxonomy): Eukaryota > Viridiplantae > Streptophyta > Magnoliopsida > Sapindales > Simaroubaceae > Ailanthus > Ailanthus altissimus. The sequence continues at coordinate 22,036,815 of OX327695.1, forward strand.
AAATGGTGGATCCCAAGATTGAGGCTGTTAAAACTCAGAGGTGATGGAGTTGTGTGTGTGTCCACTGTGTTATGAGTGAATGTGTGTATTTTAAACAATTTAAAGATTGCATGTCTCACATACAACGCAGCAAAACTAATACACATTAATTTAATCTCATTACACTAATGGGGACTCACTTTCGAAGCGTGCTTTTAATAATTCTAGTTGAGGACGTGGTGGGCTTCCACAAATTAGAATAGTAGCTTTCTTTTTCGAAATATTTAAAGCAACTTTTGCTTTAATCTATTTTCTAAATCTCAATGCTTTTAACTTTAACCTTTACAGATATTGAAAATAATTCAATTTTTCTTTTCTTTTTTACTTCTCTCAGCCATGCACTATATTTATAAGCAAAACTTGCCTCTTCATCAAGCAATCACATTAAATTCAAATGACACATGTAATATAGTGACAATGTAAGAAGAAAAGCTTACTCATTAAACATGAATTGGTGGCAAAGTAAAGAAGCAATTAGTGGCATCATTCACGCTACCTCTTGCTTGAATTGAATTGAATTCAATTCCTCACATTTGCTTCACGCTATCTGTTGTTTGAATTTAATTGAATTCAATTCCACAAATTTGATTCACGCCAATAAAGATGCAACAAGTAGCTATAACCTCCAAATTTAGCCGATTAAATTTTAACACTTTTTTTTCCCATGCAATGGAAATTGAACAAATGTGAAGTGAATGAATCAAATGAATTGTATTCATTTGATTACATAAAGGCCGAATTACAAATATAAAGAAATAATAATTATTTCATTTTTTTTTATAAAAACTTTATCTATTAATGCTCAAATTAGTACCTATATAAATTATTGGCACAATTTGACATATACACTAGGTAGATAAAAGTGTCAAGTCTTACTTAGCACGATTTTAGATTTAACACTTAAACTTTAACTACTCCCCGAGAGACCTTAAAGTAAATTCAGATTTTTCAAAAACTTCTTGGATCGAACAATTCGATCCGATGCGCTACCCACGTGCTCAATGAATACATTTCATATAGTGAGACTCCCTAGGGTCACACACATTTTGTCCCACGAAATATTTTCGTAAGTCCTTAATGTATCCCCACACACCCACATTATAGATAATACAAAATGGTGTGGTAAACCATACAAGTTGAGGTTAATTCTTATTCGTACAATCCTTCCATCATTAATACCCTAGAAGAATTGAGACATAGATCAACACCGTCAAGTCCCTTATTACTCAACCATAAACTTATCTCTTTTAATTCATATTCCAATAAACAATATGTATAAATTCTTTTGCGATATTATTTACACCACAGAAAATTCTTTCCCGGGATAAATACTTATGGCCATAAGACTTCCTAGAATACAACCTTAGAGCATCTTGATATTAAACTCACCTATATGAGCTAACGGATCACATATATACACTTACCGGACTCTATGAGTATCGGACCATACCCAGCAACACCCAGCGGTCAGACCATAAAATATTTTTGACATGTGTGAAACCTAAGTATGATAGATTACTCACAAGCCTACTGTAGTGCTCAGGTCTAGGGACCACGAATACTACTCAATTCGAGAAGACCATTCACTAATAGATTTATAGGACTCTATTGGAGGTATTCATTAAGTCTGTTCAGTATTCAGTCCTTATTATATACATGTATATCTATACGAGCTTTCACTAAGCTCATAGTTTGCTAATATTAACTATCTGCACTATTCAGATATAGACATACACTGATTTATATTAATCGGTTCCACTCGATAGATCCTGTATCGGTAGAAATAGATCAGGAACATATAATTTGAGAACATATTGACACAATGATGTTTCCTAGTAACGTTTGTAACTATTTGCAACTATGTCATTGTAAATATATTCTTAGGTATTTGTCTTATTTTAGACAAGGTTCTAATTCTTTAGACCTAATCTAAACTCCTTCGGATCAATGCAATATTCAAAATGTTACAAGCATCTTACTTTAATTAAAATAATTAGCAATTTAATGAAATATCTATTATTCCATAAGTATGAAATACAATATTCATACAAAATTGGGATGACACATGAGCATAAATCCCAACAACTCCCACTTGATCTAGTGTCATTCGTAATGGTGTCTAATACCTAGCGACTCCACATGTTTCTTAAACACCTTTGGAGTTAAGGCATTTGTGAATGGGTCCACTACATTATTTATAGAATCAACTCCTATTTATAGAATCAACTCCATAAAATACAACATCTCTTCAAAGGCCTTTGTGAGTGGGTCCACTACATTATTTATAGAATCAACTCCATAAAATACAATATCTCATCGAGCCAATATCTCTCTAACAATGTGGTATTTTTTCTCCACATGCCTAGATCTCTGGTGTGCTCTTGACTCTTTTACCTGTGCAATGGCCCATTATTGTCGCAATATAATGGGATAGGATCCACGAAACTTAGGACTATACCGAGTTCATAGACATACTTTTTGATCCACACTGCTTCTAAAGCTGCAATATATTCTGCCTCTGTGGTAGGATCAGTTGTGGATCCCTGTTTGATATTCTTCCAACTTATGGCGGCGCCATTAAGAATAATACATATCCAAATGAAGACTTTCTATCATACGGATCAGATTGGAAGTCCGAGTCAGTGTATCCTTTTACCTGTAAGTTATTTTCTCTGTATAAAAAAAACTTGTCCTTTGTACCCTTAAGGTATTTAAGGACATGTTGTCACCTGGATCAGACTGGTACTGGCATGTAACATTTACAACCATATTGATATCAGGTCTCGTACACATTATGGCATACATTAAGCTTCTAACAGTTGATGCATAAGGAATATTAGACATTTTAACCATTTTATTTTCCTTCTGAGGACACATCTTCCTCGAAAGATGAATGTCATGTTTAAAAGGTACATTAACTATCTTATAGGTACTAAAACTGTACCTTTCCAAGACACTATCGGTGTACAAAGATTGAAAGAGTCCTATTAGCCTCCTAGCTTTATCTTTAGAAAGTTTTATACCCAGTATATAGGAAGCCTCTCCTAAATATTTCAATGAGAAATTGTCACTAAAGTAACTTTTTACTGATTGTAACATACCGATATCATTCACAATGATCAGTATGTCATCCACATAAAGAATTAAAAAGATCCCATCGACCTTTTTATACACATATGCCTTATCTTCATTTTTTATGAAACTACACCCTCTGATTACCTCATCAAAATGAAGATTCTAGCTTCAAGAAGCCTGCCTAAGTTCATAAATAGACTTCTTCCATTTGCATACAAGACCAGAAGAAATGGCAGATGCAAACCCTTCAGGTTGTTCCATGAATATCTTTTCCTTGAGATATCCATTCAAGAACGTCGTTTTTACATCCATCTGCAAAATTTTGAAAGTCATAGTACATAAATTTTTTTAATAAAATCCTTATTGACTTAAGCATCACAACTGGTGCAAATGTTTCCTCAAAATCGATCCCTGATCATTGCGTATAACCTTTTCTACCAGGTGGGCTTTAAAGGTTTCTACGTTCCCATTGGGCCAACCCTTTCGCTTATAAAACCATTGACATCAGATAAGAACTATTCCTTTAGGAAGCTTAACTAAGTCCAAGACTTGGTGTTGATGCATAGAGTCAATTTCAGATTTTATGGCATCTTGTTATTTTTGTGAATCAATATCTAATATTGCCTCTCTGTAGGTTAAAAGATCATTTTCTTCCACTAAGAAAATCTCAGAGGTACATTTAAGTATCGTACCATACCTTTCAGGTTGCCTTAATATCTTTTGTGACCTATATAGAAGATGTGTAAAAGGTAATTTGCTCAATTGAGCCTGTGGTTCCATTTATGGTTTATTTTGATTGACTGTTTCTCTATAAAAGTGTATTTTGAGCAACGAACACATTTCATTCCTTAAGATTATAGAACTGGTATCCCATTAAGTTCATGGGATAACCAATAAATCGATACTTGTACCCACTGGGTGCAAATTTATCATGTTGTGTAACGTTTACATAAGTAGGACAACCTCAAATCTTAAAATATTTAAGACTTGGATTCCTTCTTGTCTATATCTCATAGGGAGTGGAAAGAACGGCTTTAGATGAAACTCTATTTAATACATGAGTAGCAGTATGTAGAGCAAAGCCCAAAGATATTTAGGAAGATTGATGAAGCTCATCATCAATAAGACCATATCTAATAAATTCTGATTCCTCCTCTCCGAAACACCATTGTGCTGTGGAGTAGCTAGAGCACTATACTGAGCGAGAATTCTATTCTTCTTAAATAATTCAAAAATTCATTGCCTATGTATTCTTTGCCTCAATCTGATTGAAGGCATTTGTCATGCATACTGATTTATTTCTCTACTTCAAATCTAAATTCCTTGAACTTTTCAAAGGTTTCAGACTTGTGTCTCATAAGAAACACATACCATATCGTGACAAATCATCAATGAAGGTTACGAAGTATTAAAATCCACCCATAGCAGCGTAATTTATTGGACCATATACATCACTATATATTAGTTCCAATAAACTAGTGGCACAGTGTCCAACATTAGTAAAAGAAAATTTGGTCATTTTTCCTTGAATATATGATTTATAAACTGGATAAGGTTCTATGGTTAAATCAAGTATTCGACCATTCTTAACCAGACGAGACAAGTGTCTAATGCCTATATGACATAATTTCATATGCCACAATTCTGTTTCATTTAAAGTTCCCGAACTACTTGCTGTATTTACCTGTACATTCATGATATTTTGTATTGTATTCAAAATATAATGACCATTAATTAACTGACAATGAGCTATCAAAACATTATGCATATCATATAAACATAAGGAACGATTCCGTATATATATATATATATATATATATATGATAATCTGTTAGAGTGTGTGGGGCCCACCAACGCTTTGGTACCCAACCAGTGGCTGACACCTCAGCACCTACTGGCGCCCCAGCACACAATCCGCAGGTAACCTGCACCCCCAAGGAATCGAACCCCCGCCCCCATCTCCATGGAGGCCTTATAGGCCTTTAGAGGTTCGTCCTTGTACCCATTGAGCTGGCCAGCCCAATGGGTACAAGAACGAACCTCTAAAGGCCTATAAGGCCTCCATGGAGATGGGGGCGGGGGTTCGATTCCTTGGGGGTGCAGGTTACCTGCGGATTATGTGCTGGGGCGCCAGTAGGTGCTGAGGTGTCAGCCACTGGTTGGGTACCAAAGCGTTGGTGGGCCCCACACACTCTAACATTAATAAATATTTAATTAACTTAACCATAGTTAATTGTGTTCATCATACAAACAATATACATATCTCATACATACATGTGCACAGCGGAAGATTAAATACAATGAACACAGAAAATAACATTTGATTAAACTGAAATTCGAGATTGAGAAAATATCACCAATGAAGCCTTTGGATTAATTTTCTTGAAGTCCACCATGAAATGAATCTTTGATCAATTCTAGCAATCAACAAGGGTGGGTTTCATTGTCTAGAATGACAGCATCTTAATCCAGCATTTATGTTTAACTCTTAAACATTTTACAAAGTTAAACTATTTAACTTAATTAAATTTATTTTTCCTTTTATTCAACTCTTGAATAAATAAAACAAATCTTGTTTTTAGTTATTACATTTAGTAACCATTAATTCAATTTGTTTTGTTGTTCTAACACTTAAAACACAAAACAAACAATTTCAATTTCTCAAATTGAATTGGCTCCCAAAATGCAAAACCTAAAATCTAAAACATTATTGATTTTCAATTTCATTTCACTTTATATTCAAATGCATTAATTCCAAACTAATTTGAATTTCATTTGCATTTCATTTGGCTTAACCTAACCTTAGTTAACATTTAACCTTAGTTAGATTATTTTAACTTAACCTTTAAGTTAATAAATATTTAATTAATTTAACCATAGTTAACTAACTTAACTATGGTTAAGTTAACCTTTACTTAACCTTTAAGTAAGGTTAACTTAATTAACTATATGATTAACCTTTAATCATAGTTAAATTAAATTATTTATTTAACAATTAAATAAATAAATATTTATTCTTATTATTTAACAATTAAATAATCATAAAGTGAAATTACTATTATATCCTTACTCGGTTACCAAGTTAACCTAAAGTGGGTCCCACTAATTTAACCACATACTTTAGTTAACGTAACCTTAGTAATTGCTGAATTATACTGTATTGAACAATTCAATACGGTACACTGCCCAAGTGCTCAAAGAGTACATTTCATATTGGGACTCTCTAGGTCTACACCCGATTTGTCAAATGGAACTGTTCCATTAATCCGTAATCGATGCCCCACACACACGTTACGAATATTACAAATCAGCGTGTCAGACCATACAAGTTGAGGTCATAACGTATACGTATAATCCTTCCATCATTTATATCCTAGATGTGCGGGGATATAGATTAGCACCGTCAAATCCCCATTTGCTCATCCATAAACTTATCTCCAGATTCGTATCTCGATAAACAATATACACAAACACTTTTGCTATATTGTTTAACCCTATGGGAAACTCTTTTCCCGGGTTTATGCTTGTGGCCACAAGACTTTATGAAATACAACCTCGGAGCATCGGATATACAACTTACCTACGTAAGTTGACGGATCCCGTATCTACGCACACCGGACTCCATGAGCATCGGACCATACCCAGCGACACATAGCGGTCAGACCATGAAAGGTCTCTGACATATGTGGAACCAAAGCATGATGGATCACTCACAAGACCACCGTGGCGCTCAGGTCAAAGGACCATGAATACTACTCAACTCGGGAAGACCTTCTTTTGACGGTGTCATAGGATATCTATTGGGGTCCTCATAAGTCTGTTCAGTATCCAGTCTTGACTGGATACCCGCATGCCTATACAAGCTCTAAGCTCATGGTCAGCTAAGAACAACCATCTGAACCAGTCAGATATAAATATACACTAATCTATATAAAGTGAATCACCGATAGACCCGCATTAGTGATTATAGATCAGGAACATTATCTTTGAGACATACTTACATAATGATATTTCTTAACACCTATTGCAACTCTTTGCAACTATATCATTACAAGTATACTCTCAGGTCTTTGTCCCATTATAGACAAGGCTCTAACTCTTTAGACCTCGCTGACTCTTATAACCTGCTAACTCTTAACAGTGCTAACTTTTAGCATTTATAACTCTCAGCTTTGCTAACTATTAGTTCTGATCTAAACTCCTTTAGACCAGATCTGAACTCTTTCAGATCAAACAATGTCTCTAATGTTACAAGCATTATACCATATTAATATGATATTAACAATCTTTATTCGAAATGTTTATTGTATAAATATTAACAATTAATATTCATACAATATTGGAATGACACGTGAGCACCAGCTCCAACATAATCCTCACTATCAAGTACAATAAGGGATACTATTTATCTTAAAATACAGGGTACAAAAAGACAGTTATACAACATTATAGTTCTATTACATGAGAGATGTAAATCAAAATATCCCACAGTCTCGACCTAAAGAAAATCTCTATTTCCAACACGAAGCTGAATCTCTCCCGGGTCTAACATATTATAGATGTGAGAATAAGAAGCAGTATCCAATACCCAGACAGAATTAGCATCATATGCTAAAGAAATGTCAATAATAGGTAAACATATACCTGAAGGATTCTTTTTTACTGAGGTAAGGTACCTTTGGCAATTTCTTTTCCAATGTCCTTCCTCGCCACAGTGAAAACATTTTCCTTTATCTTTTATCTATGGTTTGGATATAGATCGTCTTTTGAGGACCAATCCTGGGTGCATGCCTTACCTTCTTTTTCTTCTTTCCTTTAGGCTTCCTAGAAGCCTTAGGAATAGAAGATGAAGCACCCTGAACAAATAAGGAAGATATCACTTTATTCATGTCCTCTTCTGCTGTCTTCAACATATTATGAAGTTCAGCATAAGATGGGGTCATTCCTTGCATATTAAAATTCATTATGGCCTGAAAGACCATAGAAGAGATTGGAGAATCAAATTATTCCCTAGATATTTTTTTAATGTAATATCAATCATCTCTAACCTCTCGATTATAGAAATTATATTGAGGACATGGAGACTGACTAAACTGCCCTCAGAAAGTCTACACTAAAAAAGCGATTTAGCAACTCTATATGCCTCAACCTGAGGACGGTCGCCAAACAACTCCTTCAAATGAAGCATAATGCTAAAAACATCGCCTATAAGAGCATGCTCTCTCTGTAAACCTGTAGACATAAAGGCAATGACGTAAGATTTAACTTTCAAACCATCATCCAGCCATTTCTGATAAGTCACCCTCTCTTCAGGGGTGGCTTCATCAAAATTTTCTGTGGGCATACGCTGATCTATCACATATCCAAAAAATTTAGAATTGAGAACAATTCCCACATTCATCAACTAGTATTTATAGTTTTCTGCGCCTTTAAGTCAGTTTGCATCCAATATGCATGCCAACGGATTAGATGAAATCATTTTATCTTTACAAGAGAAAATAAGAGATGTTAGCGAAAAATGAATATTTCAATTGCTAATTTTCGTTTTAGATTAAGGATATAATCAAATTATATATTTTTTAAATCTAAAACACTCTCCCACTGCTTTACATAATCCCTTAAATATCTCAAAAGAAAAAACAACAATTTAAACTCTTTAAATTATACAGTAAGAAGTACAAACAAATAGCCCACAATATTTATAACCTTTATAACAATTATAAATTATGAAAAATAAACAATTTATTTTTAAACTCTTAAAAATAAATATTTGAAGTAACCGATGTAATTATAGCTTTCATAGGTTCCAGGAACTGCGACATTGAAGACTCAGCCTTAAGTGTCACATAACCAACCTAAACACGTTGCGGTGCTAAGGCCTCAACCTTAGTACCGTTTCACTTAGCCTATAACATTGTGGTGTCCCTTTCAGCTACATGTCAATTATGAAATTTTCAACACTTGAAACACATAATCAATAGCACCGGGATATCTAATTACACCACGTACACTCCAATACAAGTACAATCAATACAACACAGCGATCTGATGCTAATTGTTAATGGAGTTGTGTGCGTGTGCACTACGTTATTAGTGAATGTGTGCATTTTAAATAATTTAAATATTTTATGTCTCATATACAACGCAACGAAATTAATACACATTAATTTAATCTCATTACACTAATGAGATTAGGGGACTCACCTTCGAAGTGTGCTTTTAACAATTCTAGTTAGGGACGTGGTGGGCTTTCACAAGTTAGAATAGTAGCTTTCTTTTTCAGAATATTTAAAGCAACTTTTGCTTTATTTTATTTTCTATCTCTCAGATGCTTTTAACTTCAACCTTTACAGATACTAAAAATAATTCAAATTTTTTTCTTTTTTTTACTTCTCTTTGTCAGGCACTATATTTATAGGCAAAGCTTGCCTTTTTATCAAGCAGTCACATGAAATTCAAATGACACATGTAATATAGTGACAAGGTAAAAAGAAAAGCTTATTCATTAAACATGAATTGACGGCAAAATAAAGAAGCAATTGGTGGCATCATTCACGCCACCTCTTGCTTGAATTGAATTGAATTGCATTCCTCAAATTTGATTCATGCCAATGGAGATGCAACAAGTAGCTATAACCTCCAAATTTAGCCAATTAAATTTTAACATACTTTATTTATTTTTGTTCCATCCAATGGAAATTGAACAAATGTGAAGTGAATGAGTCAAATAAATTGTATTCATTTGATTACATAAAGGCCGAATTGCAAATATAAAGAAATAATAATTATTTTATTTTATTTTATTTTATTTTTTATAAAAAATATATCTACCAATGCTCAAATTAGTACTCACGGAAATTATTGGCATAATTTAAGGTATACACTAGGTAGATAAAAGTGTCAAGTTTCACTTAGCACAATTTTAGGCATAACACTTAAAACTTAGCTACTCCCTGAGAGACCCTAAAATAAATAAGTAGTTAATTAATTTAATTTAATTTAAACAAGACAATAATTATTTTATTTAAATGATAGCTATATCTACCAATGTTCAATTTAGTACCCATACAAATTATTGGCACAATTTGAGATATATACGAGGTAGATAAAAGTGTCAAGTCTCACTTGGCACAATTTTAGATTTAACACTTAAACCTTAGCTACTTTTCGAGAGACCCTAAAGTAAATTCATATTTTTTGAAAACTTCTCAGATCGAACAATTCGATTCAGTGCGCTATCCACATGCTCAACGAGTACACTTCATATAATGAGACTTGATAAGGGCATATTTGTCAAATATTTTCTCATGTTTTTATTATGATTGTCATATTTGTCAGCTCATCGCTCCAGCAATGAGGCATTTTTCAAGCAGCGCTCCAACGACATCAATACAGCGCTCCAACAGTAGTGCAATCTTAATCCGATAAGAATTGAGGTTTTCAAGCTCAAATCAATCCCTATAAAAGGTCACTCATCCCCAGCCTTTAGAAAACATCCAAAAATATCAATAACACACAACACAAGTCTTAAAGAGCAATTGGAGCTTAATTGAAGTAGCTATAGAGAGATTCAAGGTGTTCTTCGACATTAAGAGTTTCTTAGGCAGCTTAATCAAAAGCAATTCGATGTTTATATCAGTTTGCTAGTGATTGTATCATGATTTCTTATTATTTTTTCCGTTGTTCTCTTGTAGCCATGAACTAAATTTTCTTTCTAGGGTTAATACTTGAATTCAATAGGTGCGCTTGATTGTCATATCTTTTTAATATTTAATAAACTTAGTTTTTCGTTATTCAAATTACTTGTTCTTAATGCTTAATATATCTGGCAAATATATGGTGAATGAATTGGTAATATTTTTGATAAACTCGGAAGAAGAATCATTACATTTAGACCTAGGTAATTTGATACATGATTGTAGAGTAACATTCAATATTACATGTGCAAGTTTCAAATTAGGATAAGAATATACCTAATTGTCATGTATGATCAATAAGACTTAATCTTAATGAATCTTAATTTATTACAAGTACCATAGGAATATAGGTATTTAGTAAATTAAGGTATACTTGCATGACCTTGGAAGAGGCTTGTGAATACATTAGTGTATTGATCAACAACAAAGACTAAAGGAATTAACTATTAGATGATTTATTATTGGAAAGCATATTGAGGGATAGTATTAGCCTTAGGTTTTCTGTATATTGCTATCTTTCAAATCTCTTTACATTATCAGAAAGACATAAATTTAGTACTTGGTTAAAAAAAGGACATTATCCCTTTGGGTTCGACATTCGACTCTTTTGTCCCTTAATTACTTCATATGATAGTCTATACTTGCACTAAATTTACCATACTTTGATTTACTTTATATTTTAGTTTGTACATGAAAGACGATGTCTTAGCAGTTGATTTGTATAATGACACTTCCATAGGCTTATCTTTACTACCACTCTCCACTAATGTAGAAAATCACATGTCTAGGAATTTATTTAGGACTTTACTTAGCTTGTAACATAAGGCTAGGGTCAAGGTGGGATAAAAGGATGAAAATTTAGGTTAAATCACACCATGAACACTTAGACTTTACCTAGAAACCTCTTGATATTTTTTTTCCTTATATTATCTCTTCCCCCAAACTTATTGTGTTATTTCCTATATATTGTGATGTTTCCATACATTTCTCATTAACGTGGTTGTCTCCATAGAAATCACAAGTGATTGGCTGACTCTTGACGCATTAACCCCTAAGTTGCATAATTATTTGGTCAAAAGGTTGACTTGGGCAGATAATGTGTTTAAAGTGTCTACTTTGTGTAGTCTAGTGATCTTTCTTATGGTTAACCTTTCGATGGGCCATTGATAGGCATTGGATGCCATCTCATCTAGTAGATCATACATTTCACCAGTGGATTTGTTCATAAGTGCTCCTCCAGCTGCAACATCTATTATGATTCTGAATTGACCAGCTAGTCTATTATAGAATGTTTGTACAAGCAACCACTTTGGAACTTTGTGATGAGGAAATTTTCTTTGCATATCTTTGTATCTCTCCCATACCTTATGAAGAGATTCTCCATCAAGTTGTAGGAATGATGTGATGTCGTTCCTCATCTTGACAGTTTTAGCAAGTGGAAAGAATTTGGTGAGAAACTTTTGTGCAAGATTATCCCATGTAGCTATGGATCTAGATGGAAGTGATTATAGCTAGCTCTTTGCTTTGTCTCTCAAGGAAAAGAGAAACAATCTTAATCGGATTACATCATCAGACACCTCATTATCTTAAAGGTTACAAAAGAAAAAAATTAGATAACCAATTTTCTAAATTCCTTGCAATTTTTAAGAAATTACACATTAATCTTCATTTTGTAGATGCACTAGAGCAAATGCCAAGTTATGTGAAATTCATAAAAGATATCCTATCAAGAAAAAGGAGAATAGATGAGACTGTAGCATTAACAGAGAATTGTAGTGCCATCCTACAGAAAAAGCTACCTCCAAAGCTCAAAGATCCGGGAAGCTTCACCATACCATGCAAAATCGGAAACTATAACTTTTGAAAAGTACTATGTGACCTCGAAGCCAGCATTAACCTCATGCCATTATCCATCTACAACAAACTAGGATTGGGAGAAGCTAAGCCAACAAATATCATACTCCAACTAATAGATCGTTCTCTCATATATCCTAAGGGAATCATTGAAGATGTCTTAGTTAAAGTTGATAAATTCATCTTTCCAGTCGACTTTACTGTACTAGATATGGAGGAAGATCGTGAAATCCCTATCATTCTGGGCTAGCCTTTCTTAGCTACTGAAAGAATATTAATAGATGTCCAAAAATGAGAACTCACCATGAGAGTTCAAAATGAAGAAGTTACCTTTAATGTTTTCAAAGCTATGAAGTTCCCAATGACATTGATGACAATTTAAGCCATGATAAAATAGTTCAAGAGGTATAAAAAGTCTTTAGCATTCATTCCATTTAAGATCACCTAGAAGACGCCATCATCAGTGGAGAACAAGTAAAGAATCATGATGCAAAGGAGTATGTGAGCTCAACAAAATGCCAAGGTATGAATTTTCTAGACCTAACTTTGAACCATTGGATAGACCCACAGCTCTAGAGGCACACACTAAGCCCTCTATAAAAGAACCACCTAAGTTAGACCTCAAATCTCTTCCAAGTCATCTAAGGTATGCATTCTTGAGAAACTTTTCTACTATTCTAGTTATTATTTCTAATGATCTTAATGAGCAATAGGAAGAAAAAAGTTTGAGAATTTTGAGAGAACACAAATCTTCCATAGGATAGACTATCGCTAACATAAAGGGAATTAGCCATTCTTTTTGTATGCACAAGATCTTACTTGAAGAATGACACAAGCCCACCATTGAACAACAAAGAAGGCTAAATGCAATCATGAAGGACGTAGTCAAGAAAGAAATAATCAAGTGGCTCGATGCCGGAATCATCTACCCAATATCTGACAGTTTGTGGGTAAGCCTGATCCAATGTGTACCAAAAAAAAGAGGATTCACGGTAATCACCAATGACAACAATGAATTGATCCCAACACGTACTGTCACGGGCTGGAAAATATGCATAGACTATCGCAAACTCAATAAAGCCACAAGAAAAGATCACTTCCTATTACCCTTCATTGACCAAATGCTCGATCGACTTGCTAGGCATGAATACTATTGCTTCCTAGACATATATTATGGCTACAATTAAATAGCCATACCCCCTAAAGATCAATAGAAGACCACTTTCACATACCCGTACAAAACATTTACTTTTAGAAGAATACCATTTAAACTTTGCAATGCACCAGCTACCTTTTAAAGATGTATGATGGCAATCTTCTTCGACATAGTAGAAGATTTCCTAGAGGTATTTATGGATAATTTTTGTCTTTGGGGTTTCTTTTGATCAATGCTTAGAAAACTTGGCTTACGTGTTGAAAAGATGTGAAGAGACAAATCTAGTATTAAATTGAGAGAAATACTATTTCGTGGTAAAAGAAGGCATTATTTTAGGACAAACAATAATGCTAAAGGGATAGAAGTTGACAAAGCAAAACTCGACACCATAGAAAAACTGCCACCCCACCAACCACCAATGTCAAAGGAGTTATAAGCTTTCTTAGCCATGCAGAATTCTATAAAAGATTCATTAAAGATTTCTCTACAATCTCTAAATCCTTTGTAACCTTCTTGAGAAAGATGTGTAGTTTAATTTTGATCAAGATTGCTTACAAGCCTTTGAAACCTTAAAGAAACTCACAACTACCTTCGTCATCATAACACATGACTGGAGTCTCCCATTTGAACTCATGTGCGATGCCAACAACACAGCTATAGGAGTAGTACTAGGCTAAAGACAAAATAAGGTTTTTCACTCCATCTACTATGCAAGTAAAACCCTGAATGAAGCACAAGGAAACAACAATATGACAGAAAAAGAATTATTAGCAGTAGTGTTTGCTTTTGATAAGTTTAGATCTTATCTCATTAGTGTAAAAGTAACTATCTACACCAATCAAGCTGCCATCAAATATTTGCTCACCAAGAAAGATGCAAAATCGAGATTGATTTGGTGGGTATTATTACTACAAAAGTTTGATTTAGAAATCAAGGATCGAAAGGGCACCATGAATCAAGTTGCTGACCACCTTTCACGACTTGAAGGAACATACAACCAAGAAATGACCATCAACGAAACATTTCTAGACAAACAACTTTTGATAGCTCAACATTTCAAGGTACCATGGTATGCTGACTTTGCCAATTTTCTTATTAGTGGTATTTTTCCCCCTAACCTTTCCTCGAAACAAAAGAAAAAGTTCTTGCATGATGTGAAGTTTTACTATTGGGATGATTCTTTTTTAATCAAGCAATGTGCTGATCAAATCATTAGAAGATGTGCCCCATATGAAGAGACCGAAAACATTCTTTACCACTGTCATAGAAGTGAGTATGGAGAACATTTTAAAGGTGACAAAACAACAGTTAAAGTTTTGCAAAGTGGATTTTACTAGCCCACCCTATTTAAAGATGCATACCTCTATACTAGCAAATGTGATAAATGCTAAAGGGTAGGGAACATTTCAAAACAAATAAAAGATGCCACTTTAAAGTATTCTAGAGGTCGAAATATTTAATGTATGGCGAATTGATTTCATGGGACCATTCCCATCATCTAATAGACAAAAATACATCCTGGTAGTTGTTGACTATGTTTCAAAATAGGTAAAAGCAGTAATATTTCCAATAAACGATGCAAGCTAGTACTTAAATTCTTTCGCAAGAATATCTTCACAAGATATGGTACTCCTCGAGCAATCATCAGTGATGAAGGGTCACACTTCTGCAACAAATAATTTCTGCCCTTCTACATAAATGTGGGGTCAAACATAAAATTTTCATAGTATATCACCCTCAGACAAGTGGATAAGCTGAATTATTAAATAGAGAAATCAAACGAATCTTGGAAAAAATAGTACGACCGAGCCGAAAAGACTGGGCTTTACTATTAGATGATACATTATCGGCATATTGCATGGCTTACAAGACACCCAACGAGATGTCTCTTTATGGACTCATTTTTGGTAAAGCTTATCATCTTTCAGTAGAACTTGAGCATAAAGCATATTGGGCCATCAAAGCTCTAAATTTCGATTTACAAGTAACTGGAGATAAAGGATTACTTCAACTCAATGATATGGATGAATTTTAACTTCAAGCTTACAAGAATGCTAAGATCTACAAAGAGAAGACCAAACGATAGCATGATCAAAGGATCACCTCCCGAAACTTTCAACTAGGATAGTAGGTATTACTATACAACTCAAGACTGAAATTTTTTCCAAGAAAGCTAAAATCAAGATAGTCAGGACTTTTTCGAGTACTCAAGGCATATCCACACAGAGCTATAGAGTTAGCAAACACAAAGACCAATCAGCCCTTCAAAGTCAATGGAAAATGAGTAAAGCAGTATTGAGGAGGAGATTTCGATCACCAACAATCCTTAATCACCATTAAAAAGTCCTAAAGTAGCATTACGTCAAGCCGATGACATAATCTTTTATCTCTAGTTGCTTGTAAATAAAAATTTAGAGCTTTGATGGCCCAATATGCTATATGCTCAAGTTCTATTAGAAGAAGACAAGCTTTACCAAAAATGTGTCGATAAAGAGACATCCCAATGGGTGTCTTATAAGCCATAAGATATGCCCATAATGCATCATCTAATTATAAAGCCTAGTCTTTTCAGCTTGGTCGTACCATTTTTTACAAGATTCGTTTGATTTCTTTATTTGATACTTTGGCTTGTTCACTTGTCTGAGGATGATATGTTGTGGCAATTTTATGTTTCCCCATATTTATGTAGAAGGGCCGAAATGTATTTGTTACAGAAGTGTGACCCTTCAGCACTGAAGATTGCTCGATGAGTACCATATCTTGTAAAGATATTCTTGCAAAGGAATTTAAGTACCACCTTGGCATCGTTTGTTGGAAGTGCTATTGCTTCTACCTATTTTGAAACATTTTCAACAACTACCATGATGTATTTTTTTCCATTGGATGGTGGGAATGGTCCCATGAAATCAATTCACCATACATCAAATATTTCAACCTCTAGAATACTTTGAAGTGGCATCTCTTATTGTTTTTGAAATATTCCCTACCCTTTGGCATTTATCACATTTGCTAGTTTAGAAGTATGCATCTTTAAATAGGATGGGCCAATAAAATCCACTTTGTAAAACTTTGGCTATTGTTTTGTCTCCTCCAAAATGTCCTCCACACTCGCTTCCATGATAGTAGTGAAGAATGTTTTCAGTCTCTTCATATGGGACACATCTTCTTATGATTTGATCAGCATATTGCTTAAAATGTCGAGCTATCAAAAGTTGTTTGTTTGGAAATGTTTTCTTAGTGGTCATCTCTTCGTTGTATATTCCTTCCAGCCATAAGAGGTGGTCAGTAACTTGATTCTCGGTGCCCTTTCGATCTTTAATTTCTAAATCAAACTCTTATAGCAATAATACCCATCGAATCAATCTCGATTTTGCATCTTTCTTGGTGAGCAAGTATTTGATGGCAGCAAGATCAATGTAGACAGTTACTTTTACACCAATGAGATAAGATGTGAACTTATCAAAGGTAAACACTACTGCTAATAGTTCTTTTCTGTGGTAGTGTAGTTACCTTGTGTTCCATTCAAGGTTTTGTTGGCATAGTAGAAGTTGATATTTTTATGTTCAAAAGCACATAAAAATATTTTAAAATAAACATAAGGAGCAAAAACAGGGACTAAAATGAAAATTTTAAAATATAGACCTGTTACCTCAATGCCACAAGGATTTTTGCCGCAGTTTTAGAATCGTGATCAAAATAAGAAAATAGAAAAAATGATCTGTTTAAGTCGCAGTCTAGCACCTCATCGCCAACTCGTCATCGCACAAGCGCCAGACTAGCACCTCAGCGCCAGCACCTCAT
Source organism: Ailanthus altissimus (assembly GCA_946807835.1). Lineage (NCBI taxonomy): Eukaryota > Viridiplantae > Streptophyta > Magnoliopsida > Sapindales > Simaroubaceae > Ailanthus > Ailanthus altissimus. The sequence goes on from OX327695.1 coordinate 22,054,437, forward strand.
CGCTCTAGCAATAAGGCATTTTTCAAATAGCGCCCCAGCAGTAGTGCGATTTCTAATCTGACGAGAATTGAGGTTTTCAAGCTCAAATCAATCCTTAAAAAGGCCACTCATCCCCAGCCTTTAGAAAACATCCAAGAACATCAAGAACACACAACATAAGTCTTAGATAGCAATTGGAGCTTAAGTGACGCAGCCATATAGAGAGATTCAAGGCGTTCTTTAACATTAAGAGTTTCTTAGGTAGCGCAATCAAGAGCAATTCGATGTCATAATTTTTACTATTGATTGTATCATGATTTTTTATTATTTTTGCCAATGTTCTCTTGTAGCCATGAACTAAATTTTCTTTCTAGGGTTAATACTTGAACTTAATATGTGTACTTAACTGCCATATCTTTTTAATATTTAATAAACTTAGTTCTTTGTTATTCAATTTTCTTGTTCTTAATGCTTAATATATCTGGCAAATATATGGTGAATGAATTGGTAATATTTTTTATAAACTCGGAAGAGGAATCATTACATTTAGACTTAGGTAATTTGATGCATTATTGTAGAGTAACATTCAATATTACATATGCAAGTTTCAAATTAGGATAGGAATATACCTAATTGGCATGTATGATCAATAAGACTTAATCTTAATGAATCTTAATTTATTACAAGTACCATAGGAATATAGGTATTTGGTAAATTAGGGTATACTTGCATGACCTTGGAAGAGGCTTATGAATACATTAGCGTCTTGATCAATAATAAAGATTAAGTGAGTTAAATATTAGAGGATTAATCATTAGAAACATATTGAGGGATAATATTAAGCCTAGGTTTTCTCTACGTTGCTATCTTTAAATATCATTGCATTGTGTTTTTGCTTTTATATTTCTTACATTCATTGAATTTTAATTTATTACAAGTACCATAGGAATATAGGTATTTGGTAAATTAAGGTATACTTGCATGACCTTGGAAGAGGCTTGTGAATACATTAGTGTTGTGATCAATAACAAAGACTAAAGGAATTAAATATTAGATGATTTATCATTGGAAAGCATATTGAGGGATAGTATTAACCTTAGGTTTTCTCTATATTGCTATCTTTCAAATCTTTTTACATTGTGTCATTGCTTTTATATTTTCTACACTCATTCTTAGATTTGTTTTTTGAATAATTACTAGAAAGACATAATTTTTGTACTTGGTTAAAAATAAGAAATTATCTCTATGAGTTCAACATCCGACTATTTTGTCCTTCATTCCTTGTATACGATAGTGTATACTTGCATACAATTTTAAGATATAGAAATATCACATCAGGACTCCCTAGGTTCACACTCATTTTGGCTTATGAAATATTTCTGTAAGTCCATAACCGATGCCAGACACACACACACGTTATGGATAATACAAAATGGCGAGTTAAACTATACAAGTTGAGGTTGATCCATATTTGTATAATCTCTCAATCATTAATATCCTGGAAGAGTGGAGACATAGATCAATACCGTCAAGTCCTATATTACTCAACCATAAACTTATCGCTTTTGATTTATATTTTAATAAATAATTTACGCAAATTTCTTTATGATATTATTTACACAACAAGAAACTCTTTCTCGAGTTAAATGCTTATGACTACAAGATTTCTTAGAATACAACCTTAGAGCATCTAGATATTAAATTTACCCATATGAGCTGACGGATCCCATATCTACACTCATCGAACTCTATGAGCATCGCACCATACCCAGCAACACCCAGTGGTCAGACCATGAAAGGTCTTTGACATGTGTGGAACCTAAGTATGGTGGATTACTTACAAGCCCATCGCGGTGCTCAGGTCTAGGGATCACAAATACTACTCAACTCGAGAAGACCCTCATTTGATGGATTTATGGGATATCTATTGGAGGTCTTGATTGAGTCTGTTTAGTAGTCAGTCCTTACTAAATACATGTATAAATATACGAGCTTCCACTAAGTCATGATTTTTCTAAGATTAACTATCTGGACTATTTAGATATAGACATACACTAATCTATATTAACCGGTTCCACTCGATAGACCCTGCATCGGTGGAAATACATCAGGAACATATAATTTGAGAACATATTTACACAATGATATTTTCTAGCAATGCTTGTAACTATTTGCAACTATGTCATTGCAAGTATATTCTCAGGTGTTTGTCTCATTTTATACAAGGTTCTAACTCTTTAGACCTGATCTAAACTCCTTCAGATCAATATAATGTCCGAAATGTTACAAGCTTCTTACCTTAATAAAAATAATTAGCGAGTTAATAAAATATTTATTTATTGCATAAGATTAACTATCTGGACAATTCAGATATAAACATACACAAATCGATATTAATCAGTTTCACTCGATAGACCCTGCATCGGTGAAAATAGATCAGGAATATATAATTTGAGAACATATTTACACAATGATATTTTGTAGCAACGCTTGTAACTATTTGCAACTATATCATTGCAAGTATATTTCCAGGTCTTTGACCCATTTTATACAAGGTTCTAACTCTTTAGACCTTATCTAAACTTTTTCAAATTAATACAATGTCCGAAATATTACAAGCATCTTACCTTAATAAAAATAATTAGCAATTTAATGAAATATTTATTTATTGCATAAGTATGAAAATACAATATTCATAAAAAATTGGGATGGCACATTAGTGTAAATCCCAACAAGGGGAATCAAGATGTTCAAGTGGTAGAGCTAATTGAGTTTAAGGAAGACCCTAAGAGAACTGAAAGTGAGGAGGAGGCTAAAGTTGGGGAGCCTTCTATAAGTGATGAGAAGGAATATGAGTTATATGTCAACTTTACTTCATTAGGATGTTAGCCAGTTAGGGTTCTCCTTGTTCCAGTTAGGCCAAAATATTTATAGGGTACTGTTAGAATTATGTCATATGGAAGAGAGTTGATATATCCAAGCCTAATTTTCAGAAGTTTCAAAATTTACATCAACTTTGTGTGAATCCACCAGAAAAACGATTTTTACTAACTGATAGGTATGAAGGCCAGAACCCTATAAAAAATGTGCCTTCAAGTGATAAATGATGGAAACTATATTGGTTTTATGTTGCGAAGCAGTAGGGTAGAAAACGTTTCTCATGCCCCATAAAATTTTCTAGTTCAAGTCATTTTGCATTTCTCTTTATTTCTCTTTCTTCATTTAGGTATAGAATAATTACAAAATGATTTTAGACTTTGCAACTACTTGGTCTTCTCATTAGAGCCTTGCTAAAAAAAACGTGCAAGGGTAATTCAATTTTTGAGGTACGTTGCTAATTGGAATCTCTTGTCCGAGGAACGTTTGAGGGCTTTGAGCTTAATTTAAAAGGTTGTTAGACATATTCTTGTTACTAGAGAACTGAAGAAGAGAAGTAAGTTTTGCATTGAAGTCTTTTTATCTTGTTCTTTTTTTCGTCATTAGTTTTTTTTCTTCTGTATTAAGGGATGCAAAACTAAATAGATGGCAGCAAAAAGAGACCCCAACAAGAGCAGGTCGAGCTTGAAGACTTATACTTGGGATAATTGAGCTATTATGAAGTCCTCTTTATAGTGTAAGGGAAATGTTGAGATGTTCCCTAAAATACAACTATTGAGAAGCCACAAATACTCGTTTAAAGAAGACAAGGGAAAGCAAATCGCAAAGCCCTCAACTCTAACTTAAACATTAAGAGGACTAAGCTCGACGCGCTTGAAGCGGATGAGGAGGTTGATTAATAAGAACTCTTAACTTCTCCACAAATGACATAGCCTTTAGCCAAGGGTCGAGATATGGGTACTTGGTCTTACTAGTGAATTAGGGGGAGTGGTACATTAATCAGAGCTATACTAAGATGATTTAGAGTGCGATGAAATCACAACTACCCACTTCACAATCAAAAGTGTTATGGATTTAATCTTTTATTTCCTTTATCAATTTTATTTAAGTTTATAATAGTAATTGAGATATTAAATATTTGATGTTTTTACAGGCTGCCTACACACTTGCTTAAACCTATGGTGTCATCCTTTGCGGCCTTCAGAAAGGCATTAAGTGTAAGGATATAGAGGTCAAGGCCAAACATCTTAGAAAGGATTTGATCAAGGCTAAAAAGCTGGTCGAGGAGAACTCCGATGAGTCCAAGTCTTTTGCTGCTAAGGCTGAGATGATAAGATGAAAATAGTGGTAACTGAGAGCAAACACTTAAAGCTTTTAACACAGGACAAGATCTTTAAGTCAAAGCTAACCGAGGCAGTGATGGCAGCCAAGAGCTACAACATATAGCTTATAAGGAAAAAATGCTCTTTAAGAAGAAAGTGTTTGAAACTGAAGCTACTATGACCATTGTGAGAATATTTATTGAAAATCATCGAGATATGATTTGGAGATCAAGCCAAGTGCATAAGGTGCACGAGGATCAAAGACAGATGGAAAAAGAGGTAAAAAAAATAAAGAAACGAGTACCAGGCACCAGTGCCACGGCGACTAGGAGTGGAAATTTGTTTCTCATTTTGAGACTTCCTTATTTGTCTCCTACTTGCTTCAGGACTCCTTAATATGGCTTCCACATATTTAGGGTAAACTTAGGACATCCTAAAGCCTATATAAAGGCTCTCAATTGGTTTGTAAACACATCTTTTTGATAACCCAAGAAAACTTAGTGATTAAAACCTTTTTTGTAATTCTTAGTGAGAGAAAATCCCTAGATTACAAGAGGGAGTTTTTCTTTATGATCTTTGTTGTAAAAGGCATCCTTTTATAAGTGCCTTGTAATTCAATAGAACAGTGAGTGATCTTGATTTGTCATAGGCGTAGGCAAGTTGCCGAACCACGTAAATTTTTATGTGTTCTTCTTTTACCCTTTCTCTCTTTAATTCCTTTAATTACTTATTCTGCACTATTTTCTTGGGTGATATTACTTATTTGTATGCTTCTGCTTTAATAAACTGGTATCAGAGCTTAGTTTCTAAGAAGACATGGTCACACCCAAGTATAAGGTAGAGAAATTCAACAGTATGAATGACTTCAATCTGTGAAAGATAAAGGTAAAGACGTTGTTGGTAAGCCAATAGTTAGGCTCGGCATTAGAGGAGTTTACAGCTCCATCTAGTGATGAAGAGAAGACGCCAGAGTCATCTAAAGCTGAAGTAGAAAGAAGGGACATTCAAGAAAGAGCTCATAGCACAATCATTCTATCATTAAGTGATGAAGTGCTAAGGGAAGTAGTAGGTAAGACGACGGTGATAGATTTTTAGAAGAAGTTTGACTCTCTTTATATGCAAAAATTGTGGGCCAATAGATTGCATATAAAGATGAAGTTATATCAGCTATCCATGTCAGAGGGCTTTGTTGATAGAAGATGAAGATAAAGCAATTATCTTACTGAGTTCACTTCTCAAGAGTTATGAGAGCTTTGTTGATACACTACTCTACAGCAGAGAAAGTTTAACGATGAGTGATGTGAAATCATCATTAAACTCAAAGTTATTAGGGAAGCAGATCAAGGACAATGCAGAAAGTTTATCTGTAAGAGGAAAGCCCTCATATAGAGATGGAAGGAAAAAGGGCTCAAGATTGAAGTCTAGGACTCCTAGGAAGTACTATTACTGTAAGAAATAGGGGTACTTCATAAAGGATTATCCTGAGAAGAGAGCATAAGATAAGAAGAAAGCGGATGCTATACTTGCCTATAATGATAGCTATGACAACGCAGAGACACTCATCGCTATTGATAGTAAGAATTCTGAAAAAAGAGTTCTTAATTCTGGTTGTACTTTTCACATGTGCCTGCACAAGTCTTGGTTTGTAAATTTTCAGACCATTAGTAGTGGTAAGGTGTTAATGGGTAATGATGTTGCATGTCAGATGATGGGAATTGGTAGTGTTAAACTTAAGCTGCATGATGGGCCAGTGAAAGAGGTGATAGATATTAGGTATGTTCTTGACTTGAAGAGGAACTTGGTCTCACTAGGGACTTTAGACTAGAATGGGTATTCCATTAGGATTGATGGAGGGATTTTGAGAGTGTTGAAGGGTTCTATGGTAGTGATAAGAGAAGAGAAGTGCAAAGGTGTTTATGTGCTTAAGGGTGAAGTCGTGAGTGGTTCTGCATTATTCGCTGTAGATGATAAGAGTATGTAAACCAAGTTGTGGCATCTTAGATTGGCACATCTAGTCGAGAGAAATCTAAAGGAGTTATTTAGTCAAAAGGCGTTTGGTGAGGATAAGTTTCAACCCTTGGAGTTTTATGAGTGTGTTTGGAAAAGCACATAGGGTGAGGTTTAGTACCGGCGAGCACAAGACTAAGGGGACTCTTAACTACATACACTTGAATCTTTGGGGATCATCTCAGACAGCTACTCGTAGTTGTGTCAGGTATTTTTCCAATTTAATTGATGACTATTCAAGAAAGCTGTAGGTCTATGTGTTTTAAGACTTAGAAGGCTCTTATTAAGAATCAGACTGGTAAAAGGGTGAAGAGGTTGAGAACTAACAACAGCTTCGAATTTTGCAATAAAGAGTTTGATGACTTATATGCTAAGCATGAGATTGCGAGGCATAGAACGGTGAGATCAACACTATAGTAGAATGACATAGTTGAGAGGATGAATATGACCTTACTTGAAAGGGTTAGATGCATGCTTACCAATGCAAAGATGTCTAAGGCATTTTGGGGAGAAGTTGTAGTGACTACAGCTTATTTGATTAATAGAAGCCCCTCATTAGCAATTGACTTCAAGACACCAGAAGAGAAATGGTCTGGCAATCCTCATAAATATGACCACCTCAGAATATTTGGTTGCCCTACCTTTGCATATGCTAAGGAGGGGAAGTTGGAACCTAGAGCTACCAAATGGGTATTTATAAGATATCCCGAAGGAGTGAAAAGATACAAGGTGTGGTGTAAAGACTTAACACCACCAAAGAGTATCATAAGTCGTGATGTGACGTTCGATGAGATCCATGCTGAACGCATCTCACAAAGATGAGAAAGAAAAACCTGTGCCTAAAGAAGACTCAACACCTGAGTCAATAGAAGTTAAAGTGGAACCTAGGAGTAGATCTGATATGCCCCCAGATCAACCTTTGAAGATAAACCAAGAACACCAACGAGTTCTTCCAAGTCCACCCAAAGAAAGACTAGGACTTCTGAGATAGAATTTAAAGAGTACCATCTAGCCAGAGACAGGCTAAGGAGAACGATTAACCCACCAGTCAGGTATGTACAAGCAGATTTAGTTGCTTATACCTTTAATTCTGCTTATACTCTTGAGTATGATGTGCCTAGGACATATGGTGAGGCTATGAAGAGTGAAAGCAAGAAAGAATAGCAGCATGCCATGGAAGAAGAGATTAGTTCTCTTAGAAAGGAACAATACCTAGAAGTTGGTAGAGAGACCTAAAAAAAATTAGTTGGGTGCAAGTGGGTGTATAAGGTGAAGGAGGGGATACTGGAGATAGATCCTACAAGATTCAAGACTAGGTTAGTCGTATAAGGTTTTACTCAGAGAGAAGGAGTTGATTTTCATGAGATATTCTCTCTAGTCGTCAAGCACACATCTATTAGGATTTTGTTAGCCATGTGTGCAAACCTTGATTTACATCTAGAGCAAATAGATGTAAAGACAACTTTTCTGTATGGAGAGCTTGAAGAGACGATATACATGGCACAGCCGTAAGGGATCGAAGAGCCTGGGAAAGAAGATCATGCTTGTTTGCTAAAAAATTTATTATATGGGTTAAAGTAATCACCTAGACAATGGTATAGGAGATTTAATGAGTTTATGATGGCTTGTGGCTTTAGTAGGAGTAAGTATGACGGATGCGTGTACTTCAAGAATATAAGTTATGAGATGATGTATTTACTTCTATACTTCAATGATATGTTGATCGCATGTAAGAATATGGAAGAAATACAGAAGCTCAAGAAACAAGTGAGTGGCGAGTTTGAGATGAAAGATTTTGGAGCAGTAAAGAGAATATTGGGTATGGATATTATGAAAGAAAGAAGAGATGTTATATTCTTGTCCCAACAGCGATATATACTTAAAATGCTATTGAAGTTTGGTATGTCCAATGCGAAGGTTATCCCTACTTTGTTGGTCATGCATTTCAGACGTTCAGCAGCACAGTCATTGACATTCGAAAAGGAACAACTACAGATGTATAAAGTATTATATGCAAGAGCTATGGGAGCATCATGTGTGTAATGGTTTGTATGAGACCAGACATAATACAGGCTATGAGTGTGGTGAGTAGATACATGGTAAATCCGGGTAAAGATCACTGACTTGCAGTGTAGTGGATTCTGAGATATCTCAAAGGGATGTCAAATTATAGGTTGATGTATAAGAGGGATGAAGATAGCACTAAAATAGTAAGAGGGTACGTAGACTTAGATTATGCAGGTGATCTAAATAAGAGAAGATCATTGACGGGCTATGTATTCACAGTGTTTAGGTGTAATGTATGTTGGAGATCAGTTCTACAGCATATGATTGCACTATCTACAACAGAGGCAGAGTACATAGCTGTTGGTGAAGCTATTAAGAAGGTCATGTGGTTGAAAGGCATATATGCGGAGGTATTGGCTAATAAAGATGTAAACACTGTGTATATTGTGATAGCCAAAGTGTCATACATCTAAGCAAGCATCAAGTGTTCCACGAGAGGTCAAAGCACATTAATGTGAGACTCCATTACATTAGAGAGATTCTAAAGTGGTGAGGTTAGTCTAACGAAGATAGCGCTGTCTAAAAATCCTGCTGATATTTTGACTAAGCCACTGCCCTTGGTTAAGTTCATCCTATGGAAGGACTTAACCGAAGTCACTACTTTGTGAAGGTGACCAAAGATGCGAAAATGAGAGATCGAGTTACTTTGTGGATGATTTTGAATCAAAGAGGGGATTTGAGAGAATATTGATTGAAAATCATCGGGATATGATTTGGAGATCAAGCCAAGTTTATAGGGTGTGCGAGAATCGAAGACGAATGCAAAAGAAGGTGAAAAATAAAGAAGAGAGTATTAGGTGCCAGTGTCGCGGCGCCAAAACCAAAACCTAAGCGCCACGGCGCTGGACGCTGGAATTTGTTTCCCATTTTTAGACTTCTTTATTTTTATTTGTCTCTCACTTGCTTTAGGACTCCCTAATACGACTCCCACACATTTAGGGTAAACCTAGGACGTCCCAAAGTATATATAAAAGCTCTCAAATGGTTTGTAAACACATCTATATGATAACCCAAGAAATCTTAGTGATTAAAACATTCTTTGTGATTCTTAGTGAGAGAAAATTCTTAGATTTCAAGAAAGAGTTTTTCTTTGTAATATTTCTTGTAAAAGGCATACTTTGTGAGTGCCTTATGATTCAATAGAACAGTAAGTGATCTTGATCCGCTATGGATAAGGCAAGTTGCTGAACCACGTAAATTTTTGTGTGTTCTTCTTCTACCATTTCTCTCTTTAATTCCTTTAATTACTTGTTCTACACTATTTGCTTAGGTGATATTGCTTGTTTGTGTGCTTTCACTTCAACAACCATTTTAAGGTTAGAATGGGGAGAGCTAGCGGTGAAGGTTGAGCAGTTGATGAAGAAGGTGGTAATTATTTGAGCTACTGGGTAAGAGTCCTCTAACAACATGTGAGCGATGGAGTTAGGGATAAGTTCTTAAGATGCATGACACTATTTAAAGAGCACTACCGTGACCTTGATCTCTAATGGCTCATTGACACACTAGCCAAGCAATGACTCAAGAAGGGTGCTGAGGACCCTAACTTGGGCATTGGTACGATTGTAGGCTACTCTTTTGCGATGACTAAGAATGCTAAGATCACGACTAAAATTACTTCTCTACGCCTTGTTTCTCTGGCCCTAAGTGCTTTTATTGTCACCTCTTTGGCTAAGGCAACTCTTGGGGTGTCCTTAAAGAGGCTCTCCCTTTTGACAATTGATTTTTATGGGTTAAGAATGAAGGTCTCTTTGCTCAGCCTCTTTTTCTCTAGAATCATGGCAGTGTAACAACCATTAGACTAACCACAACTATAACTATGCCTAAATGAGGTGAAGACCATGATAGATTTAGCCTAGAGTCTTGGAGGATCTAGTTTATTTTTTGTATCTGTGTTAAGAAGAGGGCTTAAGTCTCTCCTGCTATCGACCATTATTCCTTCTAATGGCTGAAGATTTTCTTCTCTTATATATTTTTATTCTTTTGTTATGTCCTTGTCATTTAAATTTACGTAGTGGACCTTTTTCTCTTTAGATGTAATAAACCAAGGCTTTTTTAATGCCTTTAATGTTTTAGTGTTCATTTTGGTTTATTTATAATTGAGCTAATGTTACACTTAGATTGATTTTCCTTTATTTTCTTTGAATAAAACTTCATGCTTGATCTTAATTAATTCTGACCTCGTGCTCAAACCTATTCATTTTCTTAGGCCAATAATATTTTATGTATTTTCCATACTTATAAATTAATAACGATGAGCCTTCATTCATGATTTAATAATTATTAATAATCTTAGGTGCCATTCCTTTGGGATGTTTAATAATTGGCCATATTGTTAAATTAACAATTTAAAGTACTCTACCAATCGACCTCGAGTGCAAGATTTGTTCAATCGTAGGGATATAAATAGTTATTAGGCTTTATCTTGAGTACCCTTCTAGATAAATTTCTTTGTAAATGCAAGTTGATTGAGAGTGCAGGCCTTTTGGGGTTCTTGGTGGATTAAGAAATCCATAAGGCTTAAGGATTGCTTTCTTCATTTGTAGTCAATTATTTTCACGTGTTCTTGGGGGCATTAGCTTTTTTAGACCTTTATCCTATAAATGAGTAATCGAGGGTTTTCTAAACCTTCATCCTTGTGATAAGTCATCTAGAAGGGTTATTCTTGGGCATCATAATAAACAGGCCTCAAGTTATCACTTTGGGATAAGCTCAGGAGTCAAAGTAAGTGGGCCTTAAGTTATCATTATAGGACGAGTTTGATCATTAAAGTAGATGGGCCTTTAGCTGTCACTATAGGATGAACTTGGTATATGTGTATGTCTTAGAGGGATATCAAAAAAATAACTTCATTAAATAACTAAGGCTTGATTAAAATCTAAAGAAAACATCTAAGTAAAATAAAATTATCTAGGGTCTTATCTTTTCAAAGGCTCAATGTTTTAAGGTTTTCTAACTACCAGTCCCTATGTACCTGAACTCATATGTTCTCAGTTTTATCCTTTTGAAGATTTTGTAGGGGGCCCTCCTAATTGGGACTAAGGACTTTAACGGTGGGATTCTTTGTATTCAACAACACCTTCTTTAGCACATAGTCTCTTTCTACAAATTTTTAGACTCGGACTATCTTGTTATAGTAACAAGCGCTTTTTTATTGATACGCCATGGTCCGAACCTTGCTTGTTCTATTTGCTGGTCAACGAGGTTGGCTTTCTTGGATCAACTCTTTATTTCTCGCCTCATAAAAGTATAGTACTTGGTGAACTGGCATCCCAACTTCAACTGGAATTATGGCTTCGTACTTAAAGGTTATGGAGAAGATGGTTACTCATATAGCTATTTTACTAGTAATTCTAAGTGCCAAAACTACCCTAGGCAGTTCTTCTACTATGCCTCATTTTTCTCGGTCAATATCTTTTTTAATAACTTTTGATGAACTTTTTAGATGACTCCACATACCCATTGATAAGGCGTAATTGTATAAACTATTTTATCTTCCTAACTTGATATTTGTTCAATTTATCTCAATAATTTGGCTATTTATGCATCGTTGTATTGCTTTAAAGGTTTAATCATTATCGGAGCAAAAATACCGGAAAACGGACGCAAATCGGAGCATTAGAGATAAAAATACAAATGGAGGCACTGTTGCTACAGTAACACTGTTGCTACAGTACAGATACAGTAATTTGTGTTATAGAAAACACACAACACCCATAGGTCATCAGGTGGGTCAGAAAGGTGAAGCGAAGCTATATGGTAAGTCGCTTACAAAACCATTGAAACTTTAAGTCGCTCACAAAAGCCCTTGAAACTTTCATTGTCAAATTGCTTTTCATGGTCTATGATAATCACATACGACACCCTAAATGGCATATTAAGTTCCACCATATGTATTCTTTGAATTTTTTCTACGTAATACTAGTTAAAGGTTCTGCTTCTATCCATTTGTGGCAGATTAAGTTCCACTGAATCATACGTTTTATGATATTGCTTTTTATTATCCATAATAACTACAACGTATTTAGCTGAACTCTTCCTGGGGTAGAAGTCTGATTAGGTTGAGCCCCCACTGAGTGAAGGGCCATTTCCTCTATAACTAAGTTTTCATGCATGCATTCGGTGACTAAGTCCATAAGGGTTTGTCCCTTGATGGCTAATCTCAATTTGTAATAAATGCACTACTATAAAAATGGATTTGATGATAGAAAATTATTGTCATAAAGTCACCTTAGCATTAGTGATAGAAAAAATCAATTATAAATGTGTGATATATAAATTTTGTGATAGAATAAATCTATTACAAAAAGGTGACATATTTTGTGATATTTATAAAAAATTTATGTTATTTATAACTATACATACAAGTCTTATGTTGCACATATTGCCTACTTGAAAAATTACGTGAATGATGATTTGGTACAATGTGTGGCAAATGATGTAATAATGCTAATGTCACACAAAATTAACGTGACATAATCAGAACGTGTTATCTATCACATATATATGATAGATTCTATCACTATATGGTGATATTATGTATCGAAAGATAAATTTAATATTATTTTGTAATCATTTTTATATGTTTCAATCATTTAAATTATATTCATATATTTATATTAAATTAGTTAATATATTTAATAATATACTAAAAATACATATAAATATATAAATTTAATTATGAATATTAACTAAAAGGGCTAAAATACAAAATTTATTGGAAAATTAAAATATTCATTAAATTATTATCATTTAAAAATAATATGTTATTTAATTAATAACATTAGCTGAAACATACCAACATTAATTAAATCCTATAACAATAAACAACACCATAATTATAGCATTAATCACACCATAATTCTAACATAAATCCATAAAACCCAACATCCAACTAAGCTTATGGTGTTAAAGTTCCAACTTAGAGCTATATATATGTTTGTTCTAATATAAACAACATAAAAATAATACATCATAAATTACCAAAATGAGCATTGTTCCATCTTGAAACTGACTACGTAAAATATTTTCACCTTCCCTACATTGCCAGTGATCCTCTTTCATCATTTTATGAGACTTATAGATTCCACAACAATTCCAAACAAATGAAAGAATACAGATATTACCTGTTAGAGCTTTCCACTCTTATCACTAACACTTTTAGATCAACACAGTGATAGTATTTAAAGCTTAAAACAAATACACACATGAATATAGATGACAAAGAAAAAAGCTATATGACTTCAGCTTACCAATCGTCAACTAGTATTAGATCATTTGCAAATGAAAGAAAGGTTTAAACATTGCCAAGCTCAAATCCCAATATCAAATTTATATTTTCTAAAGGCTAAAAATTATAGCCTTGGTGACAAAAAACATCCATTAATCTTGCTACAAAAGTAGTGGATGAAGCAAAAAAGGTGATTGAGGGGATCTTTTATTCTTTTTTTTTAAAACAAATTTTGTAAGTATGTAGGGTGGTGGTGGTTGCTTTATTCATTAAGAACTCAATCCCATTTGGACCACTCATGAAAGCAATTAACTTGTCACCAATTATGTCTTTGTGTAATACACATGGCCGTAATATGAAGAAAAGTATGCCATACGTAGCCTTTTTTTTGTTTTTGAATGTAAGGGTCAATTATCATCAAACACAAGAGGAAATGTCCTCAATTACAAATTGTTTAATTTGGGTTGGTACATTGCCATACCAAATAGTTTCAGAGTCTAAGTTAAGGGCAAAATGTGCTAATTCATGGGCCATCTGATTGGATGAGCAGTAAGTATAGCTAAAAGAGCACTGAGAGAATGATTAAGCAATTGTCATAATATCATGAAGTACCAAGCCCAACTCTGAGGCCAAAGTAGAGCAATTGTTGATGTCCTGGATGACACCTGTAACATCTGAAACTACCTTGAGGGCAGAGATACCTAGCAACCTAGCCAGACGAACTCTTCGTAGTAGAGCTAATGCTTCAAGGATATCTACAGGAGGTAGTGCATCTATAGGAACGAATGAGGAGGCTAAGACAGCCCCAGAGTAGTCTCGTAGCACTACCCCTAGTCCGACCTTTAAGTGTTTTGAGGAAATGCTTGCATCAGTGTTTAGCTTTATAGAGCCCAGACTAGGGGCTAGTTGTCATGCCCCAGACCCAAAAGATCTGATACATGACAAAACTTACACTTATTCAATAATACTTAAATATTCATTTTAATTTCTTTCAGAATTATAGCAATTGAGTTATGATTGGGACAATTGGTAAAACAGAGATACACAGAGTTTTCTCAGAGATTAATACTCTACTACGTCAACAGTAGCAACTTTGTTACCGGAAGCTCAGAATATATTCATTGCAAATTCTTACTTAAAATCAATCCATAATCACACTTGGTGAAACTTAAACTAAATCCAACCACACACAATAAAATACATAAGTATTTATTCAATAGGGACAAATCAAATATTTTATCCCACGTGTCCCCAAATGAAACACTCAGCAACCTAGCAACTTAGGGAACTCAATGAACAGCATAAGTGTTACCAAATCCGCTAAGCACATATGTACCTTATTTACCTGAAATCACCATAAACTATAACGAGTATAAAACTCAGTAAACATATCTAGTTTTTCATATATCAAATACAAATACATATATGTACATAATGCATATGTATGATATGCTGTGATCAATCAAAATCATAATTTTATTAAATCACATGTCATGTAAGCGCTTACACATTCTTTCAAAACATATTACAGGAATACCATCACTCAACTACTACTTAGTAGGACTTACACATCACATATCACATAATGAGCCAAATGTCACTCATAGGTGACATACCGTATGAAAGGAATAATACAAGTGAGGTTTAAATTACACACATATAATGCTCAAGCCCAAAGGTAAGAGCCAAACCCTCACCCTGATCATCGGTGAGTCCTCTCACATGCACCAATACGCCACCACACGAATGTGATGACTCAATCTTCCTTTAGGTACCAATAGGATCCTCTCTACATATGGAACACATAACATATACCAATCCCAAAGGAAAGGCCACACATAAAGGCTCCAAAAATCACATAAGATGCATACTAAGTCAACAGTGAGTTCAAGCATCCTCAAAACACAAAATGTTTCTCATGGACATATTATACTTCAAAGCTTTCTTTGTTAAAAACATTTCATTTTGAAAGCTCACTTTCAAAAACACGTATGTCCATGCTCAATGTTAATGCTCACATTCATAAACATATGTCTTTCACATTTCATATCAAATATACTTTGGCATAATATAAACATATTTCTAAGCATATTTAGAAAATCGTATATAGATAATTACTATGCTTACTGTGATTTTAATAAAAAGTCTAGTATACTTACCTCTTAGCACTTTCAGCTACAAGGCTTAAATCTCCTTAACCTATCAATGGAGATTAATCCTTTCATAAGCCTTACAATTCACACAAAATACTTTAAATAGCTTACAAAATTATACACAATGCATTTATCACATCAAATTGTTCTAAATACTTGGTTTCTCAAAACCTGTCATTCTGACCACTTACACTTAACAAAATTTTCTAATACCTCAAATGATGTCCAATTACTCCAAAATCAGAATATATCATTCTTGACTCATATATCCTTATTATATATGAATATTATATCAAAATTCCTACACAATCCATTTCATACATAACATCGAATCCAAACTACTAACCTGACAGGATCAAGATATTGACTGAACAGTATTCAATCTCCCAATTTTATAAATCATATACTAACTCAAAAATTATAAAACTACCATATAATTACTTTTCACAAATATCTCAATCCATGAAAAATATTTTACTTCACAATCACTGCCAAAAGTATTTTAAAACTATTTTATTCCATGGCCTTAAAAATCTATTAATCAAATACTGTAATGAGCTAACACTTTTTAGAAAATCATAAAATTTAACCACATTGGTCTAAATTCGAAATTTTGAGTATATCACATTAGACATATAAACTTATCATATTCCATAAATCCGTAATTTTTGAAGATCATTAAGCAGATCAAAAATTGTTTGTCACTGTATCATACTGTTAACACAGGAAATGTCTAGAATTTTAGGGTCATTTTGATAAATTCACTACAAATTCAAGTTCTGGAATTTTCAATCGATTCAAAGCCTCAGATGATCCTAAACATGTCTAATTTCATATACCCAAAATTCAAATTCAGAATTGAACCACAACAATTTATAAAATTTATGGATCAAGAGACTATCAAATAGAAATTCTGCAATCCATCATGATTTATCAAGCTATCTACATAGATCATCATCAATTCTCACAATATCTTACGAAATACACATCAAATCCTCAATTATACATATTTCCAAAAATAAAAAATTAAAGGAATTAACTTAATTAACACCAATAAATTGAGAAATAGTTGTGATATACCTCTTAACATCCAAAATTCCAATTTTTTCTTCTTTTTCTTCTTCTTCTTCTCTTTCTCTCCTATTTGTTTCTCTCTTTTCTCACTCTAAAAGGGATAGCTCGACCCAAAAGAGTGAATTAGGGTTTCAAAAGTGTATTTTTATACTAAGAGGCTAATTTTTGATATTTACAAAATTGCCCCCAAAACTTTCAAAGTATTACAATTTGGTCCCTAAAATAAATCTAAAGTCTTGCAAATAAATCCAATGCTAATAGTATGTCCTTAACCTATACAAACACTACTAATAGCAATACATAAATCAAGTATCACCCACATACAAATAAAATACGTATATATATATATATAAATACTTATTCTTACCGGTTGTGGATACTGGTTACTACACTAGCCATAAGTTATGCCGTGACATTGGAGTATTAGAAGAGGTGGCATGAATAGTCATCAATTCATTCTTGTAGTCATGCACTCAACTCAACACCTCTGACAAAGAGACTATTTTTTGTTCCAAGATGAATTAGTTTCTGATAAACCAAAGTCTCCAGAAAAGAATAAGCAGAAACTCAAAATTTTTAAGCGATAGGCACGCTCGACATTCAATCAAAAAGTCCAACATGGATGTACTATGGGAGATACAAAAACTATGTAGGAACGAGCATGATTGGCGTACTTTCTTTAAAACATCACAAAGCTATAACGCATGAATGGTGTTTTCAGCTCCTTTAGCACAGCGATCACACAAGTCATCAATAAGAACATGATGTCTTCTGAGGTTAGAGAAGATAGGGATCCAGCTATACGACAATCTCCAAATAAAATGTTTAATTTTTTAGGGGAGCTTTAGACTCCACAGATCCTTCCACCAGCTATGGATAACACCACTGCCAGAGCTGGATGAGGCATGGTTAGGAGTAAAGGAAAGCCAATATCCACTCTTCATATAATATTGTCCATGTTTGTCAAAATGCCACATAATTGAATCACTAAGGTGGTTCCAGGAGTACGAGCGCGGGATGCTTAAGATGAGGCTGCTTTCATCTTCTGAAAAAGAGTTACAAATAAGCTCACGGTTCCAATGCCTAGAAGGTAGAAGCAGCTCAGACACTAGTGTATGTTCAGGCAGCATATGAGGGAATAAAGGTTTAAAAGACAGAGGGCGCAGAAGCCAATGGTCGTAATAGATAGAGGCTGAAGAGCTGTCACTGATCCGCCAACGAAGACCTTTTAAAAGCAAGTTTCGTCCCTATAAAATACTTTCCAGACCACAGAATCTGAATGCTTGGGGAGTGTTTATAAAAGAGAAGAGTTCAGAAAGTAAATACTACAGAGAGTTCTTGCAATTAGCGAGTTCGGGTTAGTAATTACACGCCATCCTTGTTTAGCCAAAATGGCTTGGTTGAAAGAGTTCAAGTCCTTAAAACCCAGGCCTCTATCCTTCTTATGGTGACACAAGAAATCCCAGGAACACCAGTGGACCTTCCTCTTATTGTCATCGTCACCCCAATAGAATATGGCACAAAGTCTATAGATCTCCCTAGTGAGACTCTTAGGAAGCCTGAACAGATTCATTACAAAAGTTAGGATTGCCTGAATCATTGATTTAAGAAGCACTTCCCGACCACCACCTGAAAATAAATGCTTCTTCCATCCTCTTAACTTATTCCAAATTCTTTCTTTGATGGCTGCAAACAAATTATACTTGTTCTTACTGGAGATACATAGGAGACCCAAATATTTACTGTGGTGCGAAACCAGAGAGACACCAAGATACTGAGCAAGTTGAGTCACAGACCCTCTTAAGATGGATCTTCCAAAGCATACAACCGATTTTTGATAGTTAATCACCTACCCAGAAGCAACCCCATAAGACGGCAAAATCCCTAATACTGAGTTGCAATCATCTAAGGAAGCTTTAGTAATAATTAGGCTGTCATCCGCAAAGGGGAGGTGGGAAATAAATGGGCCCGATCTTTCACATTTCAGTCCATGTAAGGCCCCATGTTGCTCAGCTGAAATGAGGGAGGATGAGAGGCCTTTGGCATAAAAAAGGAATAAATAAGGGGATAGAGGGTCACCTTGGCGAAGACCACGAGTAGGAGAGATATTTCCATGCGCCACACCATTAATAATAATAGAGTAGGAAATCGAAAAGATACATCGATAGATCATTTGACACCAGCTCTCAGGAAAACCTAGCCTACGCATTATAGCCATCACAAAGGGCCACTCTACACGGTCATAGGCCTTAGACATATCCAATTTCAATGCTAAGTATTTCCCACTCGAGAATTTGTTTCTTTTAATAGCATGGAGACATTCGAACCCAATTATTGCATTGTCAGTGATTAGACGTCCTGGGATAAAAGCACTCTGGGATTTTGACACCACCTCATTCATAACACATCTTAGTCTGTTAGCCAGTGTCTTTGAGATAATCTTGTACAGGACATTACAAAGGCTAATAGGATCAAAACCTGAGCATAACTTAGGCTCCAAGATTTTAGGAATTAAAGAGATGAGGGTTTCGTTAGCCCCTCAAATATCATCACCATTATTAAGAAAACCCAGAAATACTTTGCAGATGGAAGAGCCAACAATATCCCAATTTTTTTGACAAAATAAAGCAGACATACCATCTTTTCCTGGAGCTTTTGTGGGGTACATCTGGTGAACAACATTGTAGATTTCCTTCGCTTAAAAAGGCTAGCAAAATAGTATTTTTTATCCTTATCTGGATCAGTTTGTTGTAGTATTTATTGATGACATTTTTATATATTAACGGAGTACAGAGGAACATGCACATTTACGAGTAGTGTTGCAAACTTCAATGAATAAATAATTATATACTAAACTAAAAAAAATGTTAGTTCTGGTTTGACAAAGTTGTATTTTTAGGCCATATGATCTTAACTGATGGAATTTATATAGACCCCTAAAAGATAGAAACTATAGTAAATTGAGAACGACCAATCAATGTGATCAAAGTTAAAAGCTTCCTTAGGTTATTTTTATCGAAGATTTGTTAAGGAATTTTCCAAGATTCTACACCATTGAAAAAAAAAAATTGATCAGAAAGAATATAAAGTTTAAGTAGACAGATGAACGTGAAGATAGTTTTCAAGAACTCAAAAGGAGGTTGACTTCAACTTATATTCTCACACTTCTATCTAGCACGAAGGATTCATAATTAATAGCAATGCTTCTAGATAGGAATTGACTTGTGTGTAGATGTAACATGGAAAGGTGATAGTTTATACTTCTAGGTAGTTTAAGAAATATGAGTTGAATTATTTAACCTATGATCTAAAATTGGCAACAGTAGCATTTGCATTGAAGACTTAGAGACATTATATCAGATCTTCACTAATCATAAAAATTTAAAATATTTGTTCATATAGAAAGACCTAAATCTGAAACAATGGACATAGTTGGAACTAATAAAGGATTATGATTGTACTATTGATTATCACCCAGGCAAGGCCAACAGGATAACAAATGTACTTAACAAGAAGTCTTATAGATCTTTAGCTCATTTGGAAATTACTTGTCTTCTATTATTGGTTGAATTGAGATTTATAGGGGGTTGAATTATTAATGGGTAAATCTAGAGTTCTTCTAACACATTTTTTGAGTTAAGCCTATGTTGATTTAGTATAATAGAGAGATGTAGGATCAAGACCATAACATAGTTAAACTTAACCAAGAAGTAAGGGATGAAATGTAGACTGATTTAATGTTGAGAGCTGATGGGACATTAGTTATGGGTAACAAGATTTGAGTTCCGAATAATTCAAAGTTAAAGAGGCAGATTATATAAGAAGCTCATAGTTCAGCTTATATTATGCATTCTGACAGCACAAAGATGTATTGTTCTTTGAGATAACATTATTGATGGTAGGGTATGAAAAGAGATTGTAGAGTTTGTACAATATCTCACTGTCTAATTTATCAGCAAGTTAAAATTAAACATCAGAGGCCATTAGGATTATTTCAGCCACTTCTAATTTCTGAGTGAAAGTGGAAGCATATCACTATAGATTTTATTATTAAGCTTTCACATACATAGAATAGTCAAGTAGTATTTGGGTGATTGTTGATCGACTCATAAATTCTTCTTATTTTATATCTTATACGGTTTCACATCCATCAGACAAGTTAGTTAATTTGTATGTGAGTAAGATTGTACGGTTGCATGGAGCTCTAATGTCCATTGTATCAGATAGAGATTCTCGATTCACCTCAAATTTTGGCCTAGCTTACAAAAAAGTTTGGATCTAAGTTAATTTTTTTGTTCAGCTTTCATCATCTGATAGATAGGCATTTAGAGAACTATACAGATATTGATAGATATACTCAGAGCTTATATGTTGAAGGGAACTGTGATGATCATTCACCACTGATGGAGTTTGTTTATAATAATAATTATCATTCTAGTATTCAAATGGCACTATATGAAGCTTATATAGAATAAAATATAGAACTCTAGTTTGTTGGAATTGGTCAAAGAAAGGGAATTATTGGGTCTAGAGATTATCTAGGCCACTAACGAGAAGATCAGTATTATCAGAGATAGACTCAAGGTAACTTAAGGCAGACAAAAGAGTTATGTAGATAAACGATGTAGACAGCTTGAGTTTGCAATAAGCGATAGAGTCATCTTATGAATCTCTTCATGGAAGGGTATGCTTCATTTTGACAGACAGAGGAAATTGAGTCATCGATATATTGGGCAATATGAGGTTACAGTGAGGGTCAATATGGTTGCTTACAGCCTAACATTACCCTATAGTTGCCATACATTCATGATGTATTTTCTATTTGAAATCTACAGAGGTATGTACACAATCCTTTTTATATAATAGATATTCAATCAATTCAATTGAGATTAAATTTGAATTATAACAAGGAACCTATTCAAATAGTTGATCATCACCAGCAAATATTATGTAATAAGACTATTTTATTAGTTAAAGTCTTATAGGGAGCTATACGATGGAAAAGGTTGTATGAAAGAATGAAGATCATATGAAAGCTCAGTATCTATACTTATTTCAGACAAGTGTATAAATTTTGAGGACGAAATTCTTATAATAAGGGAGGAATTATAATACGAGTAATGGTAATATAAAGTAAAGCATGCCACATATAGCCTTAAATGACGAGGGCATTACTTTTTAAGCAATGAAAACATGTGTCTTTTGTGAAAATAAGTTCAGTGGCATTTGATGAATTAGATAATGAAATAATGAAATTGATTAGTAAATGTATTTGCCGGAAGAGCATTAACACGTGAGCCTTAAAGCATAACATGGGCAAAATAGAATTATTTTTTAAACGAATTAAATTATGGTAAAAAAGTATCAAGATTAGTGGCATGTGGGTTGTAATTTTTGGATTGGTTTGCAGGGGCGGTGGCTTCTTTTATAAATAGAAGTGAAAAGTTTTTTTTTCTTTGCAATGAGATGAAGAAATAAAGAAGCAAATTAAGAGAAGAAGGAAAGAAAAAGAAGAAGAGAAAAAGAAGAAGTTAAGAGCCGAGAGAGAAAAAGAAAGGGAAGAAAGAAACAAGAAATGGAGATTGAGAGGAAAAAAATAATAAAAAGAGAAACAAAAGGGGAAATACAGGAAATAAGTCTGGATAGTTAGATTTATACTCAGTGATTCAGCGGGTAATAATTTTACAATGTTAAAATATTTGTGTTTCAATATTTATAATACGTACTAGTATTAATAATTCATTTTTACACCTTATAATCTAAGAGGAGTACCGATAGTGGGTAGACCTCAAGATTCAGAACCAGCTCAAGATTAGCGTACTTTTGTGAGTTGATAATTATATATATTTATATGCTTTTAATACAACAGTTTATGTTTTAATTACAAGTTATCAAATTTATTCATGATTTATTTTAGACAGATAAATATTTATGCTATTTAGTATATTTATAAATATTTTTAGAATTTATTATAGTACAGTTTATTGATTACATTCAGTATAAAAATATTTATTTTAGAATAATTATGCTCTTGATATTATATAGTAGTAGTTTTTGAATCACCATATGTGTACCCTCCTCTTTAGTATAGTTATTCTGTGCATGCATTAGACTAGTTTAGTTTCCTCTACCTGAGCGATGCAGTATTCCGCCGAGTTAGGGTAGCTTAGATCCCCCGCTTTGCCTATGCGTGAGTTATTCCGTCGTGTTCGACCAACTTTTCTCCGAGTACAAGTTTGGTGTAGTTTTTAGTATATATGTAATATATGTTTCCAGAGCTACGTTACATATATTGAGCTTCAGAATAAATTTTATGATAGTTTACGCTTCCAGATTTTTAGATTTCTAGTATTTTGTTATGATTTTTTGTTTTAGCACAGATTTTTATGACAATTCATATTTCCAATACAAATTTGTTGATTACTCAATATTCAGTTTCATGATTATTTTATATTACAAATTTCTATGTGTACATTATATAGTGTTGTTTATTATTAAAAAGTTATTATTTATAGTATATATAAATTATATAATATTTTCAGATTATATCCATTCACTAAACCACAAGCTCATCTTTTTCCTATTTTTCTCTAAATTTTTTTCTTCAGATTATTGCAAGGAATCGTGCAATGTGATACAATCTTCACATTTTGAGGTTGGCCCACGATATGCATAGCTGCATGAGTTATTATATTTTTTTTATATCTATTTACATGCGTACATTTTTGTTAGGGTACGCAGGCTCGTTGTATCAGATGTAATGAGTAAATAATATGTTAGTCCTATGTCAATGCAGGATCCGCCTTGATTCTCGAGGAGGGCTTGGGTCAGGTCTTGTCACTTTGTATCCTGATTATCTATATACCAATGCTTATATCAAGTAATCTCAAAAGTTAGCTGCCTTTGACACTGCAATTACATCTAGTGAGCCATTATTGCACAAGGTACTTGCTAAGGCTCATTTTGGTATTGGTCGGCTTTGAACTTATTCAAATATATGTTTCCGATAAGCTAGTTTACATGCTTCCTTAAGTGGTGAAATTCATTGGTTGTGTGCTAATGGTCTTGATGAAACTCATACCTTTTTTTATCTTTGTTGCATCATGCCATAATTGCTCTGTGGCAGTTGGCTCCCCAAGCAAGTTTTTATCTTTGGTTGCCTAAAAAGCGATCTTTAAAGGGACCATGAGAAGAATATACTTCTCATCTTTTATCCTTGTTACCTTGGTGGGAGACTGCCTCACGCTCCACCTGAGCTTTCTTTGTGTGGCCTTTCTCTTCAAGGATACTTCACAATTCTCAATGACATTTAGTCTCTCCTTTTTTAAAGCACCTTTATCTCAAAGGATCTCTTCAATTTTAGGCCTCAGATCCTTCCTTGTGGTTCTATTGTTGAAGAAGTTTTTGCCTCTTATTAATGTTGTTGTTGTTCTTTTTGTTGTTTTTCTTTTTCTTTTTTTTTGTATTTTTCTTTCTCAATCCTTATATACCAAAGTTCTCAGTCATAGGTAGGCTTATAAGTCAAGATGTAGTTTTCAATAAGGTAATATTAAATCGATTTAGTCGCAATCCATTTTTTAGGACTTATAACATGATTGGTAAATTAAATGCTCCAAGTTGAATTACTTTCTTGTAAAATAGGTCCATAAAGTCCCTTAAGCTCTTTACTTGGCCTTTCTTAAGCTTTTTCAGCTATTGGGGGTTTTTGGCTGATTTACAAGCCCTATAAAAGTGTTGCACAAACTTTTCTATTAACTCACTATAAAAAAGATGCTTCATTGCTTTGGACTTTGATATTAGAGAACAGTTTGCCCTTCTAACTTCATATAGAACAATCGACACATTTGATTCTATCTCAGCCTCCAACAGTAAGCAAGTAAGTTATTTGATCAATGTAATGATTTAGATTGATCATTCCTTTGTACACTAGAATGCTTGAAAATCAAAAGTCTACAAAAAATTTCATACTCTTAATCTCATCTATAAGCGGAGACTTTTGCTCCCTTTTTGCTGTACTTGGAAGAGTAGCTTCTCACTATTCTTGACCCTCTATGAGCTTATACACTTCCTTCTTCAGTCTTTTAACATTTTCCTCCAAGGTCACTTCTTCTTGTCACCACACTCCTTTACCTATCTCTGCCTACGTCATCCTTGATTTTTGTTTATTTTTTTAGAAATATTATCCAAATGTTGTGCTCATTCAAATTATCTTTATTCCATTATTTCTTTAGATTTCTTCATACTCGCTCTGAGTCTTTAACTTTTGAATATATTTTTGCTTAATCATCATACTATTAGTGTAATCTCCTACTATAAAGCTAACCCTATTGAGCTTCAAGTAAATCTCTTTCTTGTATCCTCTTCCCTTTTTGTCTCCGAGTTTATTGAGTAGGTTTGTTAACTCCAATTAGTAGGGAAAAGCCCCTAAAGATTCGATGGGCCTATTAGTCGATAAGTTTTTCTATAAGGCTTTTAGCACCCTTCAATCCTTATGTGCTTCTTAAAGACTTTGACCAATTAGTCTCTTAATTCCTCTATCTCCTTTCTTGCCTCTTTCAATTATTTCTCCAATGCTACCCTTTAGATGAGGGTGACCTCTTCTAGGCTCACTATGTTTTCGTCCCATAATTTCAATGATTGTCCTTGATCTGGATTTTCATAGTTGGGATTCTCTATTGGTGGCTGGTTTTGCTCATTATTGAGGGTAGTCTTGGATCAGATAATCATCTTATTAGTCTTTGAGGGATTGCCCCTTATGAATTTTTACACCTTTTCCACAAATAACAAGTTGTTGATCATGAAATTTGGGGAGTTTTTTTTTTCCTATAAGATGAATTTTTTTTTCTGCTTTAGGAACATTGAACTTGATCCCCTAAGCCAGATTAAGCTAATTCTCTTTGACATGAGTCAATCTTCAAGATTGTCCTTGTAACCAAAGAACACAGTTAGGCTACACTAGAATTTGTTCTCGATGATGACTCTCTAATGTTTAAGTCATTGATAAAGTCTTAAGGAAAAGAGAAAGGTGAGTAAAAATAATAAGCAAGCATATAAAAGAGGAATTTGGTTGCTAAAATAAGGTTTCTTGGTCGGAAAAAGTCAATCCCTTTTAAAGTTGTTTAACCTTATTTTTATAGACTTTGCATACTAGGTAATTTGAGTCATACCAAGATTATGACATATCTCTAGATTCTTAACTTGGGTCTTTTTTGAGGTAATAGGGGTAGAACTTATCCAAATTATTTTGGATGCCTTGAAATCCTTGAGATATGAACATTCAGAGTCATAAAAGAATGTAACCAACTTTAGGGTAGTCATCTAGACTTTTAAGCGGTGAGCTTGACTTGGGTAAATCGCTCTAGTAAGCTGAGGACTTATATAGTTGATGCCAAGGATGACTTAAAGCTGAGGGAATCTTAAGTAAGTACCAAAAAGGTAGGTATCTAAACATCTACTAGTATCGATAATACCCCTTATCTATTATTGGACCTAGGCTATCATGGGCTTAGGCCTTTGATGCTTTAGTGTGAAAGTTCTGCATTGTTAGCTTATGTGAGATATCCTTTAATGGGATGAGCTTGAGGGCCCTTAAGCTATATGGGCCCTTGGTGTCTTGTTAGAGGTGGACTGAGCTAGAGCCGAGGTCCATGAGGGAAACACTAATTAAATTTTTATAGTCTAATTTTACAAATATATCATTAGAGACTTTTACTTATAGGAGTTTTAGAAGGAATAAAATATGATTATTCTAAAATTTAATTTAAAATTTAATGGAAAATTTTGGAAAGTAACATTAACTAAAATAATTATAATGTTTGATTAAAAACTTAATGGTTAACTTTGGAAAGCAGGGGTGGAATAAAAATTTAAGGCGAGAGAGGGCTCAATGTTAAAGTTAAAAGTTGTATCGGATTAAAGTTTAATTATATGGAGATTTTAATATCAAACTTGAAATTTTGCCAAATCAGTGTACAAATAAGAAAATTGCCAAATTTAAAAAGTAAAATTATAAAAAACCATTGTTAAGTTAAAAAAAATATATATTTTGAGCTTAGAGACCCCCTTAGGCCCTCTAGTAGTTCCATCATGGTTGGTAAGTAACGTTAATTAAAATAATTTATTTAAAAAGAGATCATATTTAAAATAATTATTTCAAACTTTTATTTTGATCTCAAACATGTAATAAAGAATAATAGACAGATTTATGCTTGCAATCTGTGCACTATATATAAATATTGTATGGGATACATAGAGGATCTTCGTCAATATTTGCTCAATGCTCAATAGAAAAATTAAGCACAAAAAGTGCGACAACCTCCTTTATTTAATAAATTAACATTTATTACATGATCTTGAAACCTGAAGAACTGACATTTATTGATCTCATTCGGATATTATTTTCGAGTGAAAATTTTTGGATAGCTCCAAGGGAAGCGAGGAGAATTTTCGGCGTAGATGGCTCATATTTGTCTCCATTGTGGCACAGAAATTCTGCTATTTATGGCAAAGCCCATGTTATGCGTTGGTTCTTTGATCGAGTTTATGCTCAATCTGCTGTCGAGTAACCGTAACCTCGGCAAGCTCTTGCTTAGTTTACTACGAGGTTAGTTTGGCTTCATATCGACATTAAAGAGTATAGTAGCTGCTGGAACAAATTTGTGAATTGTGACTGCACGTACAGCTTCATATAATTCCTGTCCGTGAATGAATTTTCTAGATTGTGCTCTTTTTTAGGGTGTTTTATCCGTTGGGTATGCTTTAACAATTTCTGTAAGAGAGGACAAAGGATAGAATCATTAATTAAATGAGTAAAGATTTACATTTTTTAAAGGAAAATTTGACATACCCCTAAAATTTTGGCAGAATTTACGTTAACCCAAACATTTTGAAATCTTGTCATATGCCATATTCTTGGGCACGCAGACATTAATTTTCTGTTAAGAGAGTACGCGCGAAAAAAAGTAGAAGCACCTTAAACTTAAGGAAAACGAATTTTTAATGAAATAAAATAAAACCTAAAATATGTTCTCTTCTTTTTCTCTTTATTTTATTCTTTCTTTTCTTTTCTATTTTTTTTTTCTCCATCGACTTTTGGGGCCTTCTCTCCATCAGGTCATCAACTAATGCACACAAAAAAAAAAACAAAGTTGAGAAGTCTTGGTGCCAGTCAGTTGATCTTGGTTAGAATGGCATGACTGCATCGGGCCTTCTTTGAGGTTGTGTTTCGGCTCGTTTCGACTGCTTGCCCATACACGACCTCTCCAGGGGCCTTCATGGTCATGTTTGCCTCTTGCAGGCCTGCCCCCACTGCACTCGGCCTCTCCCGAGTTTGTGTATAACACCCCATCAAAATTATAATATATTGTGAATACACTCAAATAAAAATTTACCTTTTTATTTTAATTCATTTTCCTCCGTTATTTTAAAATATTTTATCTATTTATATTAGGAAATGCATGACAGGTCTCAAGCCGCATTAAAAAAAGGTTTATGTTGTAAAAGATTCCTTAAATAATACAAATAATTGTCAAATTGATTGTTTTTTATGTCTTTAACTAGTTGTTTAGCAGAGAGTTAAATTTGTTATGTTCAATAAATTTAAGAGAATGAAGTATTATTACATAAAATGTTGGAAAATATCACCACCTTTTTTTTCATTTACTTATTTTGTTTTTTCTCTTAGCCTTTATTTGACAAGCTGCTGGCTCATTTTTGGGTTGATTTGTGATGCTGGATTGATTTGTTCATATTGAATTATAAAGATTGAGTGTTTGATTAAATTTGTGGTCGTGGTGTTATGCTAGAGTTTAATTTATGATGGCGGTGCGGTACCATAAAAATTGGTGGCTCTTGAAAGTGTTGGTAGCGTTATAGATTTGTAAAAAAAAAAAAACAATAAATTAGAAATGGAAAGGAAAATTGATTAAAAAATTAAATAGTTAAAAATTGGTCTAAAGGGAGTAATTTTTTACATTACGAGCCGTTTAGTATGCAATATTGGATTAGATAGGATTGGATAAGGTAAGGATAGGATTTAATTAGTTATAGTTAAGTCTTGTTTTGGGGTTATTTAGGAAGAGATTGGATTAATTGAAATATTTTCAAAAAATTATATAATTAAATATATTAATATCAAATTAAATTAACTATTAAATATTTAGAATTTCTTATTTGTAATAATAAGATAATAAGTCTAGATACTTATTTATAATATTATTTAACTAAAATTATGTAAATGTAATTTAGTTTAAATATTGTATTAGTTTTCATATAATATAATTTTAATATTTATTTAACTGTATAAACTAAAATTGTCATAATTTATTGAATATTTAATAATATATAATACAAATTTATTAAATATGTAAAAGCTTTTTATCTATAATAATAAGTGTTTAAATGTATATTTTATACAGTTACAAAATATTATATTTTATACAATTAAGGGGGTAAATATGATACAGTTTCAGTGTTAACTAATGTCCCATTTCACCAAATTTTAGGAGGGTAAATAAAAATTTCCCAAATTTTAAAGAACTGTTAATGGTAATAGTTGTTTTTTTTTTTTTTTTACATTAGCTAATAGCAAGAGAAGGAAAATTTGTAAGCATATCAGACATATCTTGATGGGACTGGTGGAGTGTTATATTTTCTAAAGCTATTGCTTAAAGTCATCATGTAACTTAATTATTCTTCTAATGCATTTGGTGTGTTTTAGTGAGTTAGTGTCCCCAGGGCCAGGGATGAATCCCTACAGCTCAAAAGCAAGTGTACAAAGCAACTGTAATGATACTCCTTGTCTGTCAGGTTCTTATTCAAAGTTAGAAAAGCAAATCAAGTAACTTAAGAGATTTATATTCTCCAACATCAGCAACACGTTTCACTGCTGCCCGCTTTACGGTTTATAAGTATTAAGTAGTATCTCGACAATTCGAACAGTAATTAGTAATTAATGAGCATCGCTCTTATGCATTAATGCAAACAAACTCTCTGTTAGATTCAATTAAAAACAAAATTAAGCCGTTGGAGTGAAAAAGCTTTAGCTAAAGAATCAATTTTGATTGATGCAAAGATTGAGCGTGTACTAACGAACTTAATTTTATTTATCTGTTCAAAATAATTAATGGGTTAATTATAGGGAGGCTGGAGAAACCGGATAAAACATCAACAATTTTCATATCGTTTATCGAAAATTTAGACAAGCGAGTAATGCTGGACAGTAGCATCAAACGTAGAGATGACAGATACTATGCAACATTGTCTATGATGGCATCTAAAGCAGCTTATGAGAATAAAGATTACATCGAAACTATAATTAGTAAACAAGGGAAGGTATAATAACGTCATAATTATTAAGATTTGTTTTTAATATTAAATCTTTAATTAATTGTTTAAATTTTTTTTTTATTAATTATTCTAGTTGAATTATGTTTCTTTTTCTAAAAATAGTTTTATGATATTTTTCAGATGGAGTACCTGCGATTTGATGACTATTGGAAGCAGCTTATGATAATAACGGCATCTAAAGCAACTTATGAGAACAAAGATTACATCGAAACTATAGTTAGTAAACATTGGAAGGTATAATAACGTCATAATTATTAAGATTTATTTTTAATATCAAATCTTTACTTAATTGTTTAAATTTTTTTTTTTGCTAATTATTCTAGTTGAATTATGTTTCTTTTTCTAAAAATGGTTTTATGATATTTTCCAGATGAAGTACCTGTGATTTGATGACTATTGGAACGGTTATTAGAAAACATTTATGCTTTATTTTTGAATTGCTTTGTTCATGATTAATACTTTGTTGATTCGATAATAAGAGTTAAATTGTTTGATTGCAGATTATCAAGTAAAGGCCACAACACAAGCCCTCTTGCTTTATGATAAAGATGATGACCATGATACAATAGTTGTGTCTTTCAGGTGTGCAAATCCCTTTGATGCGTATGCCTGGTGCACAGACTTTGATATATCATGAGATCGATGACGTGGGCAATATACACGGCGATTTTATGAAAGCTCTAGGCTTACAGAAGAACACTGGTTGGCCTAAAGATATCAAGGAAGACGATAAACGCCAGGCTCCCTTAGCTTACTATGCAATCAGGGACATGCTTAAAGATCTTTTGAGCAAAAATGCTAGGGCGAAATATATATTTACAGGTCACAGTTTAGGTGGGGCACTAGCAATTCTTTTCCCGGCAGTTTTGATACTGCATGAAGAAAAATTGTTGTTGGAAAGATTGAAAGGAGTCTATGCATTTGGGCAACCAAGGGTAGGAGATGGGACGTTTGGGAAATTCATGGAAATGAAGTTGCAAGAGCATAAGGTTTGATATTTTAGATTTGTTTACAGCAATGACATGGTGTCCATGTTGCATCTACTACGATCGCCACTATAAAGGAAAGGTTAGAACCATTCTCTATTCTCCACTCACAAACACATATAAGAATATGGAGCATTCTTTGTCATTAGATTTGTTAATTTTATGATTTGATCATATTATCTGTTTTTTTTTACTTAGAGGAACTTTTCTCTTAATATAGAAATTGATTTGAGCAACTGAATCGATCTCTAGAACCTTTTGCAGATCAATTCAACCGAGAGCCGAACCAAGAGCAAAATAATAAAATAAGAAAATAAGAAGTCGGGAGGAAAAGGCAATTGCCTTTTAAATTCATTAAAGGCTAAAAACTAATGTCATATGTAATAGACAATATTATGTGTCATTAATGAAACGACACATTTTGGTGCTTGATTTTGAGTCCTCTAAATATCACCCCAGTCCTGTTTTGTTTGAATTTCCTTAAAAGCTAAAATATTTGTCACTTCAGCCTTTTCATTATTTTTTTTTTTCAAATTATTTTGGAGCCAACAGTACTTCAATTTTATAAATCCACCTTTAATTTCAAAACAATTTGGTCCTTCTTTCTACATTTGGTGAGACTCACTTAATCAGCTCAAATTTCTCTATTCAGTCATCCTTTATCAAATGAGTATCCATTTGAGAGGTTCATAAAAATTTTAATGACTTATGTGCAGAATCGTAATTGTTAAAAAGTTATATTTTTGAATGTTATTTTGTTGAGGAGTTAATGAAATTTTGTGTTGTCAAGTTGAGATGCCATTAGAAACCCCCTTTACCAAAAGGATAAAATAGTGATTGACAAAATACTAAGTGATAGGATAATTATAGAAGAAGAGTGTGATTTGTTAGATCAAACCTATCTTTATATCCCGTTTAATATCTTGGAGGTTCAACTTATATTAAGTAAGTATTTCCTTTTATCATAATTCTTTATTTGTTTCTATGACTTAATCTTTTTAAATGTTCACATATTAATAATAATTTTATCACTTGCAAATTAGGGAGTATTTCATGTGGCTAAAACAACAATATCCATATATGTCCAATAAGATGTTAGAAATTGGTGATTCAACAATCTTGTATAGGCAAGAATTAAGATGAATACTAAGAGAATAGTCATTATGAAGTCAAATACGCATCTTGTGTACAAGGGAGAAGCAAAACGAAAAGCTAAAAGAATGGGTACTGTTCATATAGCCTCACTGTTCATGGCGAGCAATATTGCACACGGCGACAGGTACTGTTCACAGTTATTACTATTCATCAGGGTGCTAATCACGTAGGGGTACTGTATGCTCAGTTACTATTCATGCGGCAACTTTGGGGTATTTTTTGTTTTGGCTCAATTGACTTCTTTAAGTGGGATTAGGACTCCTACAAGTAAGAACTCTTATTCCAAATAAGTTTAGGGTTTCTAAGGATATTTTATTCATTATATAAACCCTTCTAAACACAAAAGAAAGACAAGCTTCTAAAGTTTCAAGATGTAATAATAAGAGAGAATAAAGGAGTTAGGTAAGCACTAAGTGCACCAAGCACTAGGGTGTAAACTTTTGGGGAGTGTATTCTTTTGGTTCTTAAGTGAATAAAAGAAACACCATAGATCTTTTGGTTTAGATACTCGGGCTATTCTTGTATTCCTTGTAAAAATATTTTATGAGGAGATACTAAGAAGTCTTAGAGAGTTATGATGATTAAGGGTAGATACTTAGAGGTCTTTATGGGAGATATTAAGGGTCTTGTGGGATCATTGATAATGTAAGAAGATACTTAGTGATCTATATCAATAATAAGAAGTTAGATCATGGATCCTCAATGGACATAGGCAATTTTGGACCAAACCACGTATATCTTGTGTCTTATTCATTGGTTTGTTTTCTTTATCTTTATTGCTGTGTTGATCTTATATGTTTTTACTTATAGTGTGTGTTATGATTTTTCGATGCGCATAAAATAAAAGGGATATCAAGGCTGTGGCTTAGGTTGATGCCATAAGGGTGTCAAACTGAAGACCATGGCTTAATATCCGCAATAAACTGGTATTAGAGCATGGGTTGAAGTCTAGATTGCAAAGCATAGACAGTAGTGTCAAATTACAGAGCAAAGATTGTCAGCCATGGGAACTCACAAATATAAGAGAAGAACAATAAAGAAGATGATTATTTGAAAGAAGAAAAGGTGATGGATTTACTATAGAGTTATTTTTTTTTTAGTAAGGATCACTCTTGAAAAATACTATTAATAAGATAGTGTCATCTAGGTCATGGTCAGAAGAATCATTTAAATTGGACGCAAAATAAAGATGAAAAAAGAAGAACAATCAAGATTCAAGGGTATATCTAAAAGGTGTCTAAGGGACTCAAATAGATAGTCCTAAAGAAAGACAAAGATAAAAAGAAGGTAGATTTACAAGTCTGTTGGATGACTAGGTAAAGATATTGATTGCATGAAAGCTTCTAAAGGAATAAGTGTTTGATGGATGAGCTATTTTTAGGATTTAAGGTAGTATTTTCGTATGAGTCATAGAGAATTATTATTTACCGATTAGAGAAATATGGCTTGTGGTAAGTCATAGGGGATTGATAGAATAAAATTGAGACTATATGATGAAAAAGACAAGGGAGAGACTAGGTATAAGATTTCATTCCTCATCTCATGAAAACCTAGTAGACTTAGGACTGCTAGATTGAAATAGGGAGATTCATGAAAGACAGAAGGAATGAATATTAAATGGGAAGAAAAAGGATCAGGGAGTGATAAACACAGAGGAAGGCTATGTGGTTGAAGAAAAGTGTTTTGAATAGGATCAACATAGGGTTATTGATTTGAAACAGACCACAAAACCACTTTTGAATTATATCACTTTGTGGCAGGGGTCGAAAGAGATTGTGTGAGAAGAGTAGTAATGGCGAGAATATGTTTTTACCATTAAGGGATTGTGGTCATAGTGTCTTCGGGACATGAAAGATCGTAACATTGAGCTACTCTAGACATTAGCATTCAAGAATCATTGGAGACCATAGTCGCAAAAGCTTTATTTAAGTCTAGAACCTGACTTAGAGGCAATGCTAGTAAGCATTGGTTAAGGAGGGGTGACGATGATTAGCTTCGTGGAGAGAGATTTTGAATCAATGAGGGGATTTGTTGAAAATTGGTGATTCAACAATTTTGTATCGGCAAGAATTGAGATGAATACCAACATAAGAGTCATTATGAAGTCAAGTACGCATTTGGTGCACAAGGGAGAAGAAAAATGAAAAGCCAA
This sequence comes from Ailanthus altissimus, assembly GCA_946807835.1. Taxonomy (NCBI): domain Eukaryota; kingdom Viridiplantae; phylum Streptophyta; class Magnoliopsida; order Sapindales; family Simaroubaceae; genus Ailanthus; species Ailanthus altissimus. Next base: position 22,088,783 of record OX327695.1, read on the forward strand.
AAGAATGAGTACTGTTTATGCAACCTCATTGTTCACACCGAGCAATATTGTGCGCGGCGATGGGTACTATTTATAGCTGTTATTGTTCATCAAGGTACTAATCACGTATGGGTACTGTATGCTCAGTTACTATTTATATGACAACTTTGGGGTATTTTCTGTTTTGACTCAATTGACTTCTTTAAGTGGGATTAGGACTCTTACAAGTAAGGACTCTTATTCTAAATAGGTTTAGGATTTTTAAAGGTATTTTATTCACTATATAAACCCTTCTAAACACAAGAGAAAGACAAGCATCTAAAGTTTAAAAATGTAACCATAAGAGAGAATAAAGGAGCTAGGTAAGCACTAAATGCACCACGCACTAGGGTGTAACTTTTTTGGCAGTGTTTTCTTTTGGTTCTTAAGTGAACAAAAGAAACACTAAAGATCTTTTTGACTTAGATGTTCGGGCTATTGTAAAAATCTCTTATAAAGAGATACAAAGAGGTTTTAAAGAGTCATGGTGATCAAGGGTGGATAATTAGAGGTCTCTATAGGAGATACTAAGGGGTTTTGTGGGATCATTGATAATGTAAGAAGATACTTAGTGATCTATATCAATAATAAGAAGTTAGATCATGGATCATCCGTGGACGTAGGTAATTTTGGGCCGAATCATGTATATCTTGTGTCTTCTTCATTGGTTTATTTTCTTTATCTTTATTAGTGTATTGATCTTATATGTTCTTACTTATGGTGTGAGTTATGATTTTCCGTCGCGCATAAAATAAAAGGTTGTGACTTAATTGATGCCATAGAGGTGTCAAACTGAAGACCAAAGCTTAATATCTGCAACATAAGATAAAATAGTTGCAAGAATAACATAATCATACTTTCATTTATTGGTTCAAGGAAAAGGTATGAAAATAAAAAATGTCATTTTCTTTTTCTTCATGCTTTAATAAATAATCAATTACCTATTCTTCACTATTTCTAATAATGTTCAAATTATATTTTTCAAATGTTATGAAGAATAGAGAGTTTGTCTCACACATTATTATATATTTATCACAAGAACCGAGACCAAATATCATTAAATACCCAGGGTATAAAATTAAAGGTTATTATTTTCTAACAAATGATCGAGATAAAAATTGAGTTTGTCAAAATAGTGGTGTTAATTAAGTCACAAAAATAATACAAGTGGCTAGTGCCAAGGACCAAAATCTTGTAGTGAGAGAATTATTATTTTATGAAGTCATAGATGAGATTCGAGACATTGACTATTATATGTTCAAGATTGAAAATTTCAAGTGTAATTGGGTTGATAAAGTTGATGATCTTGGGTTCACAATTGTCAACCTAAAATATTTAGGTCATAAATCAGACTCATTTATACTGACTTTTCAAGCCAAGCAAGTATTCCATATGGCTAACCAAGAAGATGAGAGGTTAGTAATAGATTGCTTCTTACCTAAAAGTGAAAGTGTGGTAGAATCAACAGTTGAGGAGGTTGATTATGTAATGGGTCATTAGCCAATAATAAAAAAACTCACAAAGTATTGATTCTTGTGATGTGGATGATGAACACAATGTAATATACACATAACCAGATTGTGATGTTATATGGTTGAACTAATAACAAATCAGTATGACTAAAAGTTAAAATATCGTTCATTATTATTTATTCTTAGTGTTGTTCTTCTTCATCAACCTAAATGTTGATGTTTTTTTAATCATATTATTGGCTTTTATTGTTAAGATATCATTGTTTGATGTTGCATTTTATTTTTGCAATTTGGTTGTTTGACTTGCTCACAATTCTAACTTGCTCAACTTGGATAATCAAATGATTCTTGATCATTTTGACTATATGATGTTGACTTGCTCACAATTCTAACTTGTTTGAAGTTAAAATCATTAGAAGTCATATACTAAAATCCTGTATTCCATGCATCATTTATTTATTCACCTTCTTTATACTCTAAAGCTAAGAGCCATAAGAAAAACTGACCATGAATGATTTTGCACACTTTATTCACCTTGTAGTGCCTATAGTTTTGCCTTTTCTATTTGGCTAAAAAATTATTTTCACAACAAAAAGGCATTTCGTAAGTAATATTTTTTTTTGCCTAAAATTATGTGTAGAACAATAAATGCTATTATCAAGTAATTAAATATTTTTCTTAAGTAACTATCATTTTATTATTTAGATACTCTTGCTCTTAGTTAACTACTTTACAATCATGCGTAGTTTTGGTCAGAGCTAAATATGCAAAGTGCAAGCAACAAAGCTTTGTTACTTTGTTAATAGTAGGCTCAGTAGATGAGTTGGATTTCAATTGTTATCTACTTTGTTATTTAGGATTGAATACTTAAAACTTAAATTCTTTTGTATTAATATTTTTTTAATTCTTGTAATAATTTAATAAAACAAGAAACTTGTACAGAAGAAGAGATTGATGATGTCTATATGGAGGGGGCAGTATTTATTTTTGCCAAACTAAGGTCTTGAAGAAAAGTTGCAAGTAACAACGTTGGTTGGGATTTGAATTATTTTTATTTCTTTTAAACTTAGTTCATTAATTGGTTGGTTGAACAATTTATGTTTCTATTGGACATTGATAATAGGGTTGATTAGTATTTATATTCTTTTTTTAAAGTATCAATTTAGGATGTCATATACTTTTTATAGTATGTTATAAATTATTATAGTTATATGAATTTCAAATTAACTTTAATGAATCCATTTATTTTTTAGTAATATAAAATATATGTATATAAATATATAAATATATATATATATGAGACAATCTTTATACTATACAAAAAGTTACATTTATTAACGTGAAATATCATAATTTCATGTCAATTCTATCATAAATTTATTTGTGACAATAATTTTGTCACATCTTTTGTCATGATTCTTGTTACATTAACTGCCAACTAGATTTCATTTTTCATATGGAAACAATCACGCCAACTACTATCTTATATTAGTTATGTTAGATGTCAGTAAGATGTGAAGAAAAATATGTGATAGGAATTTTTTTATCACAAATTTTGTTTTTTCACAACTTTTTGTAATAGAATTTTTTTCTGATAATCACGGGAGTAACTTTTTGTGATATAGTTATTTTATTATAAATAATGTTTTGTGACAAGAAACAAACTTATTTTATAGTAGTGATATTACTTGTTACCCACGGTGAAATTTCACCTACCATCACTTACTCCTTTATGATTTAGAAATATCCAATCACATCTTTTTTAGAAGGTAATTTGCACTTCTTTGTAAAGAAAAAGGTGCAGTAAAGATGTAAATGACTATAAAAATTATAAAGAGATAAGTAGTGATTGCAAAATTTTACATCGGTGATTAATAATTTCCCAAAATTTGAATTTATATTTAGTCTAGATCTCGTAGCAAAAGCAATTTTATATTTTATATTTGAGAAGCAAAAATTCATAAGTATAAGAGGAAGGAAGATTGGGGTGCTGACTGAATTGGCTAGTACCTCAAAACTCACTCTTGATTATTAAGTTGGGAGTTCGATTTTTCTTTTTGCCTGGATATAAATTTATGTGTTGTAAATATAAATAAAAAAAAGAGTAAAAGAGAGGGAAATCAATAGAGAAAGTGATCATAGAGTAAACTGAACAAACACCACGTCATCTTTTTACGAGGATTATTGACTTATGAAATTTCTTAACCTTATTTTGCAAATTGTAATTATTATAATTTTAGAACACTAAACGTACAATTTAAGTTTAACAAAAACGAGATATTAAAAGCAGGAATTTGGATACCTAATGTGTAATTAACTACTGTTCATATTATGATTTTGGGGAGAGATAGGTAGACAAGTCAAATTAAAATTGTACAGTTTTTAGAATTCAGGCAAATTATTTTCTGAGCCAAGTCAATTGCGAAAAGGCACGGTGGTAGTTAGTGTAAACGATTTTTCTCACCGGGTCAATAGGAAAAGGATAAGAATGTAATTAACAAGCATTATTGCTATGGACCCAGCAAACGTGAAAAATACCTATTCAATTTTTTAAGCTCGTCGCCTTTACGGGTAAAGGATGTAGTCAAGCCACCATTGCTGATCTTATTATCATCAGATAATTTCGTGGCAATTCGGCTCCTCGCGCTCTTTATATACCCAGCTTTAGGGTTGAGTTAAAATATCACCCAAGGATTAAAAACAAAACAATACCTTCTATTGCATACAAGCCATGGCTTGTAATTGTAACAAGAGTTTCTGCTCCAGTTACATGCTTCTAAATCCTGAAGAAGTGGGCTTCTTTGATCTCTTTCAAATCTTGTTTTCCAGTGACATGGAGAAGAGAAAATTTGTCGACAGCTCTGGAGCGGAAGAAAATTGTTTTGGGCGAAGGTGGATCATATTTATCTCAATCGTGGTGCAGAAGTTTTTGCTGTCTGTGGCAAAGCCTTTGTCAATTATTGGGTCAGCCATCGAGTTCTTCCTAAACCTTCTGACTGTTAACCGCAACATTGGTGTGCTCTTGCTGAATTTGTTACGAGGTTAGTTTGGTATCTTTATCCCTTTTTATTTATTTATTTACTTGATTTTGCTTCTTTTGACGCTATAACCTTTGTGGTGGCTAAGTTAACTGATAATGTCTCTTTTGCTCTATGCTTTGGCTGCAGAATAAATGATCTGGTAGTCACTTTTGTCTCACCGGTGATATATGTGTGAGAGATTAAACCTAATAACTTAAAAATAAACACATTCCGTTTCCCATGGATCTTTTTGAAGATGGCTAGCTAGTTTTGGTTATTAGAATATATTTTGCTATATGAACCTTATATCATTACACACTGGAATCAGACGTAATTAAGTGATGCCAACTACTTGAGATTTGATATCTCAACACTTTATTAACAACGACTATAATTATAATTTTTCCGATATAATAACCACGGATGGGGAAATATTATTGAGTTTTATATACATACATATCTATACTGGCTTAATGGCAAGTTGGCAACCTAATATGTATTAAAGTGGAGAACCTATTATGTATTAAAACGGAGAGGTTAAAGTCTAGTTTGGAATTGTTGTAATTTAAAGTAAACATTGTTAGTTGTGGTGGAGAAATAATTAGCCAACTATTGTGAGATTCAACTTTATATGTTCACCTAGATATTTGATATTTGATAAGTATATTTTAAAAACTATTGTGAGATTCAAAAATAATTTATATGCGTTTGGTAAATTCTGTAGCTTTAATACTCTATGAAGTTAATATAACTGAAATGAAGATTGAAAAAATATATATTTATATATAATAATAATAATAATAAACATTTATTTATCATTTTAATCTTTTAAATTTTGACCTCTGCGATTTTTGAACTTTGATTTTTTTTTTTTGACTGAAAATCTAGACTTTGACAATTACAAATTTCTCAACTTTAATAATTTAAACCATTGCAGCTTAAACTCTGACTCAGCCCCCATTATAAACTCTTTGAAACGAGATAGAGCAAATTTTATATAGTTTCAGGCGTCCACTTCCAGCGTGGGAGCATCATTATCTCTCCAGTGGGCCCTGCTTGCATGATGCAGCATTATTGTAGGGTTTTCCAATTTCTGGCCCCATCACCACCCAACATTTCAGGAGCATATACATGCCACGAATCACTGGAAGGTACAATTAATTAATCAAATGTAGAACTTCCATTCATGCTAAATACATATTTATATATAATTTTTCTATTCAAGGTTATAAGACCACCTTAAACTTATATCCTCTTGCAAATATGTTTATGTCTTGCAGATTTAATTCTTGGGATCTTATGACTATTGGAATGGTAAGAAGTAACACGAAGTAAAAGTTTATAATTTAATTTGTATATCTTACCATTCATTCATTCTTCTAGAAATGGACCATTAAAGGTTACAAACTTACTAAATTATAACGGACTCACAATTAGTATGCCCTTTAATTGGCAGATTATCAAAAGAAGGCCACAACACAAGCCTTTATGCTTTATGATAAAAACGATGAGCAGGAAACTATTGTTGTGTCCTTTAGAGGTACTGAACCATTTGATGCAGATGCATGGTGTTCTGACTTTGATCTCTCTTGGTATGAGATCGATGGCATGGGGAAGATTCACGGTGGGTTTATGAAAGCTCTAGGCTTGCAAAAGAGCATAGGTTGGCCAAAAGAAGTCATCAAGCAAGAAAACCGCACTCTGCCCTTAGCTTACTATGCAATCAGGGATAATCTAAAAGAGCTTCTGAGCAAAAACGATAGAGCAAAGTACATCCTGACAGGCCACAGTCTAGGCGGCGCGCTGGCAATTCTCTTTGCAGCAGTTCTTACTTTGCATGAGGAGACATCGTTGTTGGAGAAATTGGAGGGGGTTATATACATTTGGGCAACCCAGGGTAGGAGATGAGAAGTTTGCGGAGTACATGCAAAAGAAGTTGAGAGAGCATCAAGTTAAATACTTTAGGTTTGTTTACAGTAATGATATAGTGCCTAGGTTGCCTTTTGATAACTCAGATCTTATGTTCAAGCACTTCGGAATCTGCTTCTATTTCAATCGCCTCTACGAACCAAAGGTGAGCATCTGTCTTCTTCAATCACAAACACATTAAATGAATTTAACCAGCTAACTTTGGCTCAGAAAGACAAACTTAGGAACACTCATCTTTTATAGTCCATAGATATATCTAGAGGATTAAAATTTTCTGTGCGAAGCTAATTGATATATATCAAAATTTCATATTCTTTCAATGTTTGGTTTAACATATACGTACTCTTAAAACACACGCTAATGTAATCTTAAAGTAATTAATGAGAGATTAACAATCGAATACTCCAATATGTGCAAATCTTAGACTTTATGAATTCGTGTCCACTTCTAATATTCATACGCAATTTTTTGGTGCTTTCAACACAGGTGGTTCCTGAAGAACCAAACAAGAATTACTTCTCACCACTGCAGGTGATACCCATGACGATAAATGCATTTTGGGAGCTGATAAGAGGCTTCACGTTACCTCGCACAAAGGGACCGGATTATAAAGAAGGATGGTTACTCAGAGTGTTAAGGGTAATTGGATTGATAATGCCTGGTCTACCAGCTCACTGTCCCCAAGATTATGTAAACGCCACTCGCCTGAGATTATTGGATGCTGTCTTCCACTCTAAGGAAATGTAATCCAGTGGTGTGTCAATGAACATTCATGCGAGATCCTAAAGATTAGCCCAATTGGTTAGCCAGCCTTCTGCAATAAAGTTAAGAGGTTTAGGAATTGAGTCCCTCCGTTACCAATTTCGGAAGGGAAGTTATTCAATGTCTTCTCTTATTTGCGAGTAGGATGGAATTAAGTGTGTGAAAACGTAATCAAAAACAAAAAACTTCATGCGAGTTTAAAAATGTTATATAACTCCCACATTTCAATATTTAGTTTTGACGTATTGCAGTTATCCTTGCGTTTTGCATTTTATTGAAAAAATTTGTTGGTTGCAGTTTTGAGTTTGAAAAAATGCCATTTTTAGTTGATATAATTGATATATACCAACTTAATTCATATTTCTTTGGTAAATACTCAATCTCTTTAAGGATATTTTTTACTACTTTTTATTATTATTTTTGTTCATGATGTTAGAGAAGGAAAAATATTATATTGTTTGTTGTATTTTTATTGATGAATGTTCGTGTATTTATAAAGTTTATAATAAATTAAAATAAAAAAAATAAACCTAATAAGAATAAATCAATATATAAAAAAAAATAAATCTAATAGGTTAAGAAGTTAAAAAAGTTAATTTTTAAAATAAATAAATTTAAATTAAACTAAATTTCTTAATTTTCTTATCACATGAATCATAACTATTAAATTGATATATATCAATAAAATTAGGAGCGAAATTGATATTTTTCTTTTGTGTTTTGATTAGATCAACGTGTTGTCAATAAATTAAATCTTTTGCATTGGCTTCATTATTAAGCAGACTTTAATTTTTTATTAAACAAAAGTATATTATGATGAATAAATACCATCAACAGACACGTTCGAATACATTATGACAAGTAAATTGGTTACACGCAGAAAAATATTGTAAAATTTATCTAGAAAACATCTTTATGATACAAAGAAATGCAAGTTCAGGTTAGGTCAAGTCAATTGAATTAATTAGCAACGAAAACTTTGTGCTAGTTGCCATCAATTTTCATCATGTTTTGCACTGACGCCATGCCATACCACTATCTGAAACTAATTAGATCTATATGGTTTATGGTTTATAGGCAGAATTAGGCAACCCAAACGTGGGCCACGAAAAGTATTATAAGTAAATGCATGTGATTTATGGCAAAAATAATTTCATTGTTATTATCTTTTTTATTTTACAATAATAAGAAAAAATTGGGCAACTACTAATTTGTTTTTGAAATAAATTACATAGTGTGAAAGTAATTCAATTACTTGTCCAACAATAGCTTCCAACCCATAATATTCATTCTCTTATTGATGTGAGGCGATGGCTTTACACAGAAGTTTTGGTGATTATATAATCTTGAGGCTTGGAGAAGTAAGTCTCGTTGGTCTCATTGGCATTTTGTGCAATCGTGACATCACACAAAAAGCATTTGTAGAGTTGCCAAGTGAGAGGGAGGAAAATCTCCAATATTATAGATAGCTATATCATGAGCCAATAATGTTTGCTTAGTTTTGCCATGAACCTCTTGACCATACTCACAGCATTTGAGATGTCATGTCTAATACATATTATGGTATACATAAGAGATCTTACAGCATTTGCATATGGCACTTTCTCTCTAAATGCTACTTCTTCTGTTGATGATGACTAATCATTTAGACAACTTAAATATGTTGCTAATAGAGTCTTGACACTTTTGGAAACATTCATCCCAAAATTAGTTAATAATTACTTCACATATTTCTTCTATTTTAGAAATATATACTTGGCATTCTATCTCTTTTGATCTCCATCACAAGTATTTTTTTTCCTGCTCTAGTCTTCAATTTTATAATTTCAGCCTTGTCATGACATGCTAACAGTATATCATTCATATATAACAGTAAGTAGATATCTTCACATTAATTTAAACACTTAAAGTAAACACAACTATCATGAATACTACTGTTGAAACCATTCTATAACATGAAGACATCAAATCTCTTATACCACTGTCTAGGAGTATGTTTGAGTCTATTAAGATATGTTTTTAATAAGCATACCTCATCTTCTTTCTTGAGCCTTAAATCCTCTTGGCTAACTCATATAGATCTCTTTATCAAGCTCTTCATGTAAGAAGACTGTTTTGACTTTTAATTGTTCCAATTCTAAGTTCAAAGTAACAGTGATGGCCAATAACACTCTTATAGAGTTGTATTTTACTATAGTTGAGTAGATTTTAGTATAATCCACTCATTTTCTCTGTGGAAACTCTCTAGCAACCAACCTTCCTTTAAATCTGGGTGGATTAGTGTTTCTCACACCTTCTTTAAGCTTAAAAATCCACTTGCAGCTCACAATCCTTCTGTTGACAGGTTTTTGCACCAATGTCCATATCTTGTTCTTATTAAGAGGCTTACTCTTTTCTTCCATTGCTTTTGCCACTTGTCTTTAGGCATACTTTTCAGTTGAGACAAGTGCAAATGTAATTAGGTCTGTATATGTATACTTTTTATATGGCTTAATCTTTTACCTCTTTCAATCTCTTATAAACTAATAATTTGATACGTCGAATCCACCTTAATCCCTTTTTCGCATTTTGATCTGTATCTTCATTAGAGGTCTGCTAATCTAATCCCTGATTTCATTCCTTGTTTACTTTACTTATTCCAGAACCTTTAAATTTAACCGGTTCATCAAGTTTAAAGTAAGGCACCCTCATTGAATGTAATATCTCTACTGATGCTGCATCTTATTTGTTTAAGATACCCTTTAATACCATATGGATAACCAATATAGATACTCTTTAATGCTTTTAGTTCAAGTTTGTCTTGCTTTATGTATATAAAAGTAAGGTAGCCAAAGATCTTCAAATTTTGATATTCTGTAATATGTCTAGACTATACTTCTTCTGGTGTCTTCAATTTAAGGGCTTCTATTCACAAGAAAACCAGTTATGACACACTCTCACCCTAAAAATTCTTAGTAAATTTTACAAAGAATAGCATGCATTTTACTTTCTCTAGTAAGTTTTTGTTTAGTTTCTCAACCACGCCTTTCTATTGTGGTGTCATCTTGATAGTCATATGCCTAGCTATTTTATTTTAGTTGTAAAATTCATCAAAAACTTTATTTCAGTATTCTAGCCTATTGTTAGTCTTTAACTTTCTTATCTTTTAACCAATTTGGTTATCCACAAGGATCTTGCAAGCGTTAAATTTCCCAAAGACTTGATCTTTGCTTTTTAGTGGATAAATCCATACTTCTCTAGAGAAGCCATTAACCAAAGTTATAAAGTATCTAGCACCTTTAAGTGATGGTGTTTGTGATCTTCCTCATACATTTAAATATATGTAATCTAGTATAGATTTTGTCTTTTGAGCTGTTGCATCTAACCTAACCCTGCTGGCCTTCCTAAGTACATACTAGTAACAGAATATAAGTACTCTAATTTTCACATTTTCAAATTCTTTCAACCTTCTTTTGCTCATATGCCCCATTTTAAAATGCCATAGCATTGTCTTATCCTTTATTGGTTGTGTAACTATAGCAATATATCCCATTTCAACACTGTCAGCAAGCACATACAACCTGTTTATATTTTTTTTCCCTTTATGATTAACATTGATCCCTTGAAGACTTTGATGAACCTAAAAGCTGAATCAAAGCTGTAGTCAGATTCATCTAATACCCCCAAGGAGATTACGTTTCATTTTAAATTAGGAACATGCGTTATATTATTTAGCTCTCCAACCATCCCATCATGTAATTTTAACCTAATGGACTTAATGCCAATAACATCATATGCAATGTTATATTCCAATCAAGACTTTTCCCCTGTTTATGAATTAATAATCAATAAAATGTGACTTATTAAGGCACATGTGAAATGAGTAACCAGAGTTAAGAATTCACTCACCTTCAATCCCTTTATCAATGACTATAAGTGTCTTAGCAATATTATATCCTCCTATCTTAGCAACATCAACATTGTCCTTTAATTTTTACGTCTCCCTAGGCTTGTTCTTTTGTTTTTGGGCAATTTCTCTTGAAGTGGCCTTCTTTATGATATTGAAAACATATTAGTTTCTTCGACATTGACCTAGATTTACTTTGTTTTTCCCTTTTTATTCTTTCTTCTTAGATCTCTCTCTAACCATCAAACCTTTACTAGAGTGTGAATCTTTAATCTCATTTCTTTTCTTCAGATCTTTAGAATTTAAGGTTGCCTTCACATCCTTCATTGTCAAAGTTTCTCTTTTATATAACAAAGTGTCAACAAAATGTTCATATATATCAATGAGAGAGCTTAGAAGAATTATTGTTTTGTCTTCATCTTCTAATTTAACATCAATATTCTCAAGATCAAGAATGATCTTATTGAACTAATCTAAATGATTCTTCACATGGGTACCCTCTTGCATAGTAAAAAAAATATAGTCTTTTCTTCATATACAACCTATTGACGAGAGACTTTGTCATATACAAAAGCCTTTAACTTATGCCATAGACCCAAGGCAATAGTCTCATCTCTCACTTCCCTTAACACTTCATTAGTTAAACTTAGAACAATGCAATTATGTGCCTTTCTATCAATCTTAGAGAAGTCTTATATTTTATATGATGACTCAAGTTTCTTGCTATCATCTTCTCCCTTTATAGCTACTGTCAAGGCTAAATCATGACCTTGACTCACTAGTATGGACTTCATCTTGAATCTCTAAATATTGATGTCACCTTAACCATTGAATTTCTCAATGTCATGCTTTACCGTTGACATCTTTAAAAATTCAATGCTCCATTACCAATTTGTTATGACTTTACCCCAAAATCAAGCTTTAAAGATTCTTTAAGAACACGATCAATCCATACATAAAATAAAAATACAAATCAATAAACAGAAATTAAATGAAAACAAAGCAAGAACATAAAAAAGATATGTGGTTCGAGCAAGCCCTACTCCATAGGGAAGAGTACTCTTGTAAGTCTTTATTAAATCAATATCAAAATTTGATTACAATCTACACACATTAGAGAACAGGTTTCTCTTTCAACTCTCTCTCTAATTCTCAGTGTATAATCTCTAAAATTAACGTAGGAGATCAGTTATCTATTAGCTTCAATTTTGGGAACCTGGGCTTTATAACTGATTTAACCCTGTCACATTTTCCTCATGTGATCGCTTAAAGGGCTAAACTTGCATATTAGCCACATATGTTCTCAACTGTTTTAACTACCTTTTGAACTAATTTTTGGAGCCAAAACACATCTGCAGCTGCTTACTGAATTCCAACTGTTGGATTATTCAATTCCCATCACACTTAAATTAGTTAGGATTGTAAGGCTTGCACTCCCTGGATTAGCTGCTCATAATCCCTGGGATTATGTTAATGTAATTCGATTGGGATCGCATGATTTATATCTGAGACTCTAAGAAAAAAAATTTAAAAATGGATCAATCTTCAAAGCACAAGACTAAATATTACTTGTATTGGATGTTAAAAATTATTTAGAAAATATGTTTTTGTTGTAATTAGACTGTCTAATAAATGTTATTTGTATGAAGTATTGAAGATTAATATTATTATTTTCTTTGAATGTAACGTTGGTAATGAGGCGACTTTTATTGAAATAAAATAAAGCAGAAAATAAAATAAATAAATAAATAAATTTAGGGGTAAAGAGCCTTTAATGTAGATGCATAGAGCTCAGACTTTGATATAGCTTAATATAAAATGGATGGTGTAGGCAATCTACACGGAGGATTACTGAAAGCTCTATGTTTACGAAACAACACTTGTTCGCCTAAAGATATCAATGAGCAAGATGATTGTTAAGGTGGATATCCAACATTGCTACCTGTGAGAGCCTATTGGTTGAAAAAACGTTCAGTTGGGATTTTGGGGCAATAGCCTTGCATACAGCTTTAGCTTTAGTTACGGCTTGGCCTTGACTCATTGAGATTTTTAACTTTTTTACAACCTGAGTTTAAACTTTAGAGATATAGATCCACTACACTTGAGAAGGTTCTTTGAAGTTCAAGTGATGCAATTTTACAATTTAGCTGAGCACTAATTTTTTTAACCAAAAAATATGACTCTACGTTATAAAATAAACTAAAAAATATTTTTTTTTTTTAAAAAGATGAAAATATTTGGGCCATCAACTTTGGGTTGAAGATCTTTCTTTCTCCACTAGTCCTTTTTATAAGTCTTTACATTGTGCATATATTAGGTTTTACTAATTTTTTTTAATCTCTATTAGGGAGGGCGGTGAATTGAGTTTAGAATGGATATCCTTAAACTTGTATCTGCATCCACTTTAAGAAAGAAATACCGAATCCCTCTTAAAGTCATTGCAGATGTAAAATTTTATTACTAAACCTGCTTTAGTGGATATATACTTTTAAGCGAGTTGTAAATTAATATAATAATTTTATTACCAAATCCACAACAGGTTATCTGTGAATTGTAAGCAAGTTGTAAATTAATATAATAAAAAATATATTTATAATCTTAATTTCAAATAAAATCTTAAAAATATATCAATCAAAATCATATTACAAATTTAAATCCATAATTATAACAAGACGAAACATAATACTATTAGTTTAATTAATATTTGAAATATTCTCAAATGAATAAATAAAAAATAAAAAATAACTAATAAAATAAAAAGAATCATCTCTACAATCAAAGTCTCATAAGTAAGTTCATTACTAATATTATTTCAAAATAAAATTAAAAATCCAACACTAAGTGTTACATCTCCATCTAAATTAGCAATAGTTGCACTACTCGTTCAATATGAGGGGATATTAATGAGAAAACAAATTAAATATATTAACTTTTAGAAAGAAAAAAAAATTAAACACATATCCACAACGAGTGTTGGTGGATATTTCATCAAATCCATATCTATCCCAAACATATTGTAAGTTTTTACTTTATGTACTAAATCCATCCTAAATTTTCTTCAAACCTTACTAAATCATTCCCAATAAAATCTAATTTTAGCAGTCTACAGATTTGCATGTCATTTGATAGATAAACAATGGAAAATATATTAAAATAAACTAAAAAAAATTAATACACCTAGTTAGGTGAGATATAATGGCTTTATCCCTCAAAAGATTAAGAAATCTAAAGAAGTTGAAAAACTTTACGACCCATAGCTAGGGAAACTATTTGCGTAATTTGAAACAAACTTAGCATTGAAGCTTGAAGAAAGATCCCACCAAAAGATCCATATAATTAGCCATGACATTAGTAGTAGCATTATTTTCTCTAAATGTATTCGACAAAAGGAACTCCTGATAAGGGCAAATTTGTCATATATTTTCTCATGTTTTTATTATTGATATTTTATGATTTTATGAGAATAGATGACTATTTATGTGCATTATTGTTATTTATAGGGACTTGAATGAAATTTAAAGAAAGAACGCAAAAGGAGCGAAAACAGGGACTAAAATGCAAAGTTTTCAAATTATGAGTCCAGCGCCCCCGCGCCACAAGTATTTTCGCCCCAGCTCCGAAATAGTGATCGAAATAAGAAAAACGACCTGCTTAAGTTGCGTCTAGCGCCCCAGCGCCGAAGAGTCACCGCGCCAGCGATGATCCATCGCCCCAGCGCTATCAATATACCCCGCCAGCGGTGAAGCCGTTTTCATGCAGCGCCCCAGCGCCAAGATCCACCGCTCCAGCGGTAATAGCTTTTTCACGCGTCGCCCCAGCGATAGATGCATAGCGCGCCAGCGGTAGTACGAGTCCTAGTCCGACGAGAATTGAGATTTTCAAGCTCATATCAATCCCTATATAAAGCCACTCGTTCCCAGCCTTCAAGAATCAATCCAAGACGACCCAAGAGCACCAAGAATATAGAGCACGAGTCTTGGAGAGCAATAAGAGCTTAATTGAAGCAAGTTTAGAGAGAGATACAAGACGTTCTTCGGCATCAAGAGTTCCTAGACAGCGCAATTAAGAGCAATTCGACGTCTATATCGGTTTGCTAATAATTGTATCATGATTTATAATTATTTTTACTGCTGTTCTCTTGAAGCCATGAGCTAAACTTGTTTTATAGGGTTAATACTTGAACTCAATATGTGTGCTTAATTGCCATATCTTTTTAGTATTTAATAAACTTAGTCTTTTATTATTTAAATTACTTGTGTTTAATGCTTCAATATATCTGGCCAATATGTGGTGAATGAATTGGTAATATTTTGATAAACTTGGAAGAGGAATCAATATATTTAGACCCAGGTAATTTGATGCATGATTGTAGAGTAATATTCAATATTACATATGCAAGTTTCAACTTAGGATAGGAATATACCTAATTGGCATGTATGATCAATAAGACCTAATCTTAATGAATCCTAATTTATTACAAGTACCATAGGAATATAGGTATTTGGTAAATTAGGGTATACTTGCATGACCTTGGAAGAGGCTTGTGAATACATTAGCGTCTTGATCAATAATAAAGACTAAGTGAGTTAAATATTAGAGGATTAATCATTAGAAACATATTGAAGGATAATATTAATCCTAGGTTTTCTCCACATTGCTATCTTCCTATTCTCTTCGCATTGTGTTTTTACTTTTATATTTTCTTACATTCATTCTTAAATTTTTATTTTTCTGAATAATTATTAGGACGATATAATTTTAGTAATTGATTAAAAAGAAACAACTATCCCTGTGGGTTCGACATCCGAATTATTTAGTCTCTTTATTACTTGCATACGATAGTGTATACTTGCACTTAATTTATGATATAGAAATATCGCATCAACTCTATAAAAGAGAGGAGATAATGACATAAGCTAGTGGTTTTAAAGAAATCAAAGAGGCTAAATTCAAAATTACATAAGAGATGAATAACCAGTATAAAAATGCTATTCTAGAATCAGCCTAAATTGACCCTTAGATTAAGCTTGGTCAATAGCCAAATTAATATCCATTATTTTCGTAAAATAAGTAGTGTTATTACTTATTGGGATACAAAGCCCATTAATAGAACTTCTGTCAAGTGATAGATAAACAACCTTAAAAGCATCCACTCTTAAATTTCCCTTTGAAAAGCTATCTGAATTAGGTTTAATCTATCTTATACAGGAGGATGCTAATTTAAAATATGTACACTTACTTGGAGCTATTTTATCAGAGGATTTATATAATAAGGAAAGAGACCGTTCAAGACCTAGGTCAACAAAATCAGAGCAAGTTTGATTTGATCATGGACTCTATCAAAAAGACTCCAAATATATCTCTAAAAAATTATGTATTTAGTTTGATTGATTGCTTTGTTATCTCTTATATCTCATGATATAATTTAGGGATCATTTCCTCTTTTGATCACAAGTGTACTTATATATAAACTCTTATTTTCCACCAATAAAAAATCTTCTCCACACGTTTTTCTTATTTATGGTATCAGAGCCATTTGGTAGCCTTTATCAAACAACCATGGCAAACTAAAAAGATTCTCTTAGTATCCAATCCTTCTGCCAGTGCATTAGCCTTGTGTCAATTAAACTCAACTTTTCAAACTTTTTGTTATGGTGGTCTCCAGTTCAACCTTTGATTCAAAACCTTGGCTTAATGCATCACCTAACAAAAAAGGAAAAACTAGAGGCTGAGATAGAAGATGAAGATAGTAAGAAGGTTCCCAATCCAAAATTAACCACTAAGATTGATAATGATGGCCCGTTAACCACATGGTTACTAGGAATCATGACCGAAGAAATGTTAGGGATGATAGTTGGTGCTAAAGCCGACTATAAGTTGTGAAAATATCTTGTGGAACAGTTGTGGCCCATAACTATAAAGAAGGAAGTGCTCTTAAATGACAAGTTACTAACTTTAAAAAAAGGGATCACTTTCCATCAACACATATGTTTGAACCTTCAAGGGCATTTATGATTGTTTAACTACTATGAAAAGCCACTTAGAGATATCGGCAAAGTGTTCTAATTGGCAAGAGAACTTGGACAAGAATAAATAAAGTTTACACTTGCTATGCATGCCATGCCACCTTACCTTTCATTCAATTAGTTTGTTCTAGCCTTTTAATGCCATGAACAACAACTCAGAACTGAAGAATAAGAGGAGAACTAGGTTTTAAATATAGAGCAAGCTTTCCTCACTTAGCATGGGAGAGGTTATAAAGGTAGATTCAACTCAAAAGGAAGAGGTTTTGCACCTGCTGGATGTACTGGTATAAAAAATCAAGCTAAAAAAATTACCAACAACAACAAGCAAAACCAGCTCAAAAACAACAAGAAGGGATAAACTATAACAAAACCACTTGCTAGATTTGCTATAAAGCTAACTACATTGCCTTAAAATGTTGGAACAAATTTAACCATGACTATTAAGCAGAAGAAATTCAACAAGCACTAGTTTCCATGCAATTAAACAATGAGAATGACGAGAACACATTCTTTGTAGATTCTAGGGCTACCACATATGTTATTAACAATACAGGTAACTTGACAAAATTCTTTCCATGTAAGGGAAATGACTCCTTATATGTTGGTAATGCGGATGTCTTACAATTTATACACATTGGAGAAACTACTAATGGAATTTTGAAATTAAAAAACATGCTTGTGGTTCCAAACATTAACAAGAATTTATTATCAATTGGACAACTTACAAATGATAATTCAAGTTTTATTGTGTTTTATCCTAATGGTTTTATCATTAAGGATCAGCAGGGCAAGATAATAGCCAAAGGGCATAGAAAAATAGGGCTTTACGCCTTTGAGAAGACTCGACAACAAGTTTTCACAATAATTTAAGCAAATAAAACACCTTTTGACATTTGGCATAGCGATTAGAACATCTAAACAAGAAGTTCTTAAAAGATCTTCATGAAAAATAACTCATTAATATAAATAGTTGGGAAGAATCATATTCTATTTGTACTAGTTGTTAAATGGGAAATAGTTGCAAACTTCCCTTAAACTTATCTAATAAAATTGTCGGTTTTCCTCTTGAAAGAATCCATTGTGATTTATAGGGTCCTGCCCTTATTACTTCTACTTAAGATTTTAAATACTATATTATTTTCATTGATGATTGTTCTAAGTTCACTTGGTTATATCCCTTAAAGAATAGATCTTACTTTTTTTTTATTATTTTATTAAACTCCAAAGGCTTGTAGAGAATCAATTTGACAAGCAAATCAAGGCTTTTCAATGTGATGAAGGTGGTAAGTTCTAGTAAAAAATATTCAAAAATCATCTAAGCCAACGTGGAATCCTATAATAAATTTCATGTCCTTACACACCTAAGCAAAACAGAACAGTTGAAAGGAAGCACAGACACCTTATAGAGACCAGGCTAACACTTTTGTTCCAAGGAAATTTACCATTACATTTGTGGGTTGAAGCATTCATGATAGCTATTTACGTAATTAATCAAATGCCTTTCTTAACTCGAAAATTGAAAATCCTTATTTTAAACTTTATAACAAGCAACCCCACTATAACAATCTAGGAATTTTTGGATGTAGATGGTTTACATACTTAAGGAAATATGGTAAGAACAAGTTTGCAAAAAGAACTTATCCTTATGTATTCATTAGTTATAGCCCCAACAGATGAACACTTGAAATTACACATTTAATAAAAGTTTTACATCATTATTTTGTATTACTAATATCATTAACCTCCTTAACTTAATCATTAACCTCCTTAACTTAAGCATGTTTACAATATTGTACCTAATTAACTTTTAACTGTTTTGTGGTATATTCAGTAAAATGGGCATAACTTTCTAGCTAAAAATCTAATTTGAGTTATTCTTGATCCTGTTAATAGCTGCTTCAATGGGATAAAATATTGTATTTCACAAGAAATTTAGAATTTTGGCATTTAGAGGGTGAAACAACGAAATTTGGAAAGATAAAAGACTTACCTAAAACTTTGATGTTTTGAGTGGAAACTAATTCGGACCACATCAATTTCAAATTAGAAAATCAAATGGGTATATTAATGATAATCAATGCAAATTAGTTGCTACCTCTCTTGACTTTTATCATCCAAATGGTTCCCTCTTCATTTGTCTTTATTTATCCATGTTTTTCTTTAAATAGATGGTTTGTTTATGCCTAAAACATGTAATTAAAAAGTTAGACTTTAGTTCAAAACACTAGTCTTTTGTATTATTTCTTTTGTTTACTATTCTAAAATCATGTTATCTCTTCTTCTATCTCTTTTCTTTTTCTTTAATTTTATTATGTCCAAGTAATTTTCTTTTTGCTGAGCTAAAAGTGTGAAACCCTTGATAAGATAATAAGATATACTTAACTCTTATTCATGAATTTAATGTTTCATTCTTAAATTATGCAAATTTGTATATGATGTATCTATTTTATTTGCAATATTAATATCCATTCTTGTAAAGTGGTGTATCTTGATTTATTATAGACAACTTTTATAGGTGACACAATAAATTCTTAAAACCATTTACAAGATTTGGTATAGATAACCTTTCTTGTAAATTGGGAGTCTTAATTCATTATAGACAAATATAAATATTGGCATAATAAATACTTAAACCCATTGATAAGGGCAAAATTATCATATATTTTCTCATGTTTTTATTTTGATATTTTATTGTTTTATGAGAATAGATGATTATTTATGTGCTTTATTGTTATTTGTAGGGACTTGAACGAGGATTATCGCCCTAGCGCTGGAATAGTGATTGAAATAAGAAAAATGATCTGTTTAAGTCGCATTTGGCGCCCCAACGCCGAAGAGTTAGTGCGCCAGCGATAGGCCAGCGCCCCAGCACTAAGATCACACTGCTCCAACAGTGAAGGCTTTTTCACTGGTCGCCCCAGCGACAACTGCATAGCGCGCCAGCGGTAGTGCGAGTCCTAGTTCGACGAAAATTGAGATTTTCAAGCTCATGTCAACCCCTATAAAAAGCCACTTGACCCCGGGCGTTAAAAACCAACCTAGAGCACCTTAGAGCAAAAAAAGAATCCATAGCACAAATCTTAGAGAGCAATTGAAGATTAATTGAAGCAACTTTAGAGAGAGATTTAAGGCGTTCTTCAGCATCAAGAGTATCCTAGGCAGCGCAATTAAGAGCAATTCGACGTCTATATCGATTTGCTAATAATTGTATCATGATTGATTATTATTTTTACTGCTGTTCTCTTGTAGCCATGAACTAAACTTATTTTCTAGGGTTAATACTTGAACTCAATATGTGCGGTTAATTGCCATATCGTTTAATATTTAATAAACTTAGTACTTTATTATTTAAATTACTTGTTCTTAATGTTTCAATATATCTGGCCAATATATGGTAAATGAATTGGTAATATTTTGATAAACTCGGAAGAGGAATCATTACATTGAGACCTAGGTAATTTGATGAATGATTGTAGAGTAACATTCAATGTTACATATGCAAGTTTCAATTTAGGATAGGAATATACCTAATTGGTATGTATAATCAATAAGACCTAATCTTAATGAATCTTAGTTTATTACAAGTACCATAAGAATATAGGTATTTGGTAAATTAAGGTATACTTGCATGACCTTGGAAGAGCCTTGTGAATACATTAGTGTCTTGATCAATAATAAAGACTAAGTGAGTTAAATATTAGAAGATTAATCATTAGAAAGCATATTGAGGGATAATATTAATCCTAAGTTTTCTCTACATTGCTATCACCTAATTTTCTTTTGCATTGTGTTTTGCTTTTATATTTTCTACATTTATTCTTAGAATTTTTATTTATCTGAATAATTATTAGGAATACATAATTTTAGAAATTGGTTAAAAAGAAGAAATCATCCCTGTGGGTTCGACATCCAACTAGTTAGTCTCTTTATTACTTGCATACGATAGTGTATACTTACACTCAATTATAAGATATAGAATTATCGCATCACCCA
Source organism: Ailanthus altissimus (assembly GCA_946807835.1). Taxonomy (NCBI): domain Eukaryota; kingdom Viridiplantae; phylum Streptophyta; class Magnoliopsida; order Sapindales; family Simaroubaceae; genus Ailanthus; species Ailanthus altissimus. Next base: position 22,109,889 of record OX327695.1, read on the forward strand.
TTTACAAGATTTAATGTATAATAATTGAAAACAATAGATACAAGTTAATATATAAATGATGATGAATCTTAATTGTTATATTTTTCGATTGGAACCTCTTTTGTGTGAGGATTTCAACTGAGTTACAAAAAGAGTTTAATATATTCTTATTTCCTATGCCACGAGTGGATCCCCCTAACTTTAGCATTTATTTTAATTGGTTAATTGAATTATTATTTGTAAATATCTTATATTACTTTATTTGTCTTTAAAGTATTTATATTTTATAATTTTAATTCCACTTTCATGTGGATCGACCCCGTTCTCACTGGGTTATTTATTACTTTGACATTTCTATACTTGGAAATAAACTCCTATATTCTAGACGTGTCACCAACCATAAGGGATTTAGATGTCTAGAACCAACAACCAAAAGAGTCTTTATTTCTAGACACGTAGTTTTTAATGAAATGATTTTCCCTTATGCTAACAATTGTGATAAGCAACATCCCTTGTAGGTGAAGAATCCATAACTAATGACCTTCTTGGATGAAGTCATTAAATCAATATTAAGTGACAAATAACCTCAAGCATACCTATTACCACATATAACACCATGTTGTATGACCATCAACCCAAAATAATATCACCTTCAAACTAAAACCACAAGTGCAACAAACTTTTGAAATGGAGTTTACAAGCAAGTCATTCAAGAACCAACTAAATCAAAAGCCTCTGGCTGAATCAGAAGATTAAAGAAGTCAACCAAGTGAAAATAAAACATACCTCTTTTTAGAAGACATAGAACCAAGTTTACAAAACTATAAACTTGATGAAACACTATCCAAACCTAATTCAACAAATCGAGAAAGACCAAAACAAATATAATAGACACTTAAGAACTCCAAATCTATGATCTAAATGGGTTAAACAATAACTTGTTTATTAAACTAACCATACCTCATGATAACCCAGGTGCTGTCCCTTCGAGTTCTTAGGAGAATGGCAATGAATAAAAAATGATCATTGGCCACAAGTTAAAGAACAATCTAGAATTAGCAAAACAATTGGCCCTCACCACTCAATCACAATCCACCATTAGAGAACTGAAAAATGTCAAAGAAGCCCTTCAAGCACCTTACTTGTTAAATTGCATTGAACGAAGATATTCAGGCCTTTGACAAAAATCACACACAGGACTTAGTACCTAGACCAAAAGGCATAAATGTAATCGACTCAAAATGGATTTTTGTATAGAACTAAAAAAAGATTGATATGTAGATAGGTATAAATCACATATTGTAGCCCAAGGATACTCGCAAGCACAATGGCTAAATTACAAAGAAACATTCAGTCCTGTAATAAAACCCTCAACTATTCAAATAATACTCATAATTGTTGTTTCTTTTCATTAGAAAATGCGCAAACTATATGTAAAAAATGCATTCTTATATGGATATCTAAAGGAAGTTATTTACATTGAACAATCTGTAATTTTTAAAGATGAAAGGCTACCTAATTATGTGTGCAAGCTGAATCGCTCTCTTTACAATTTAAAATAGGCATCAAGGGCTTGGTTTGTTCAATTATCTCAATTCTTTCTCAATGTTGGTTTTATTTACAATAAAGCTTATTTATCTTTATTTGTGTTCAAAACTAACAGTGTGCTTGTTTTATTGTTGGTTGATGAACACTTGAAATTACACATTTAATAAGGGTTTAAAATTATTTTTTTGTATTGCTAGTGTCTTTAACTCCCTCCTAATTTAAGTATGTTTACAATATTGTACCTAATTAGCTTTTAACTATTTTGTGGTACGTTTGGTAAAATGAGCATAAATTTCTACCTAAAGATTCAATTGGAGTGATTATTGATCCTCTGAAGAACTAACACAATGGGGTAACATATTGTATTTTAAAAATTATTAGACATTTGAGCATTTAGAGGGTGAAAATGTCTCAAAACAGAACTGATATATAGTATAAGCCCAGTTCGAACAGTCATTAGTATTTGACCTATAACTATAGAAATACATATCTAGTACGTTTGAGACAACTCAATTTAAAAAGATAAGAGACTTATCTATAACTTTGATGTTTTGAGTGACAACTAATTTGGATCACATTAATTCCAATTTGGATAATCAAGTGGGTGCATTAATGATAATCAATGTAAATTATTTGCCACAATTCTTGACTTTTATCATCCAAGTGGTTCCCTCTTCATTTGTCTCAATTTATTTATGTTTTTCTATAAATAGATAGAATGTTTATGCCCAAATGATGTAATTAGAGAGTTAGATGTTATTTCAAAACACTTTCCTTTTGTATTATCTCTTTGTAATATTATTTCTCTTGTTTATTATTCTAAAGTCATGTTATCTCTTCATCCATTTCTTTTCTTTTTCTTTAGTTTTATTATGTCCAAAAAATTTTATTTATGCTAACGTGAAAGGATGAAACTCTTGGCAAGGTAATAAGATATACTTAACTCTTATTTATGAATTTAATGCTTCATTCTTAAGTTATACAAATTTATATATGATGTATTTATTTTATTTGTAATATTAATACATTTTCTTCTAAAATGGTGCCTCTTGATTTATTATAGACCATTTTTATAGTTTGCACAATAAATTCTTGAAACTATTTATAAAATTTAGTTTATATACCCTTTCTTCTAAAGTGGGAGTCTTAATTTATTGTAGACAAATATAAAGATTAGCATAATAAATACTTGAACCCATTTATAAGATTTAGTGTATAATAATTAAAAGAAATAAATACTAGTTAATATATAAATGTTGATGAACTTTAATTGTTATATCTTCCGGTTGGAACCACCTTTGTGTGAGGATTCTAATTGAGTTATTAAAAGAGTTAAATATATTCTTACATCATATACCAAGAATGGATCCCCATAACCTTAACTTTTATTTGAATTGGTTAATTGAATTAATATTTGCAACCATCTTATACTGTATTAATTATCTTTAAAGTATTTATAATTTGTAATTTTAATTTTACTTCCCTGTGGATTGACCCCATTCTCACCGGGTTATTTATTACTTCGACAATCCTTCACTTAGGAATAAACTTCTATATTCTAAACATGTCAAGTTTTTGGCACCGTTGCCGGGGAAGTGAAATTAATAATTTTTTTTTTGCTTATTTGTTTATTTTATTTTCATGGAAGCCTAAGCCTCCTAACTTGCTTTACTTTATTTATTATTCGCTTTTTATTTTCAAGGAAGGTTAAGCCTCTTATTCTTTATTTATTAACTTTTTATTATATAATCTAACATTGACTAATCTAATATTACTAATCTAACTTTTAATTATTTATCTTAATTTTATTTTAATTTTAGTTTACCTATTTTATTTGCCTGTGTTTAATATTTTATTTTTTTCTCTTATTTGTATAATTTGTTTTATTGTATTTTGTTTTATTTATTTATATGAGCGGTTGGTTTCGAGATCCTAATTCTCATCGTTTAGTGAAAGGTAATTTCAGAGCTTCCTTCGATAATTTGTTGGATTCTCCTTCATTTTCTCATTCTTCACCCATTAACACCTTGATCAAAAATCAAATTAGGGGACTCATTGACCCAGGGGACAATCAGTCCCATCATAATGACCATAACCAACCTAAGACACTTAGAGACTATATGAACCCTACACGAACCGGTGCACCATCTTGCTTATTTTTCCTCCGGATGCAGCACATTTTAATTTTAAGCCAAGCATTATCCAATTTTTACCCACTTTTCATGGCTTAGAGGTAGAGAACCCTTATCTATAACTAAGAGAATTTGAAGAAGTGTGTAACATGTATAATGACAAAAATTGTAGCATGAACACAATCCGACTTAAGCCTTATCTAAACCTTTTTGTAACCTCTTAGCAAAAGATATATCATTTTCGTGGACTCAAGAGTGTCAAAATTCATTTAAAAAATTAATTGACCTCTTAATATCTACTCATATCATACAATCTCCTAACTAGTCTTTAACTTTTAAGCTCATGTGTGATGCTAGTGACTACACTGTTGGTGTTGTATTGGAACAAAGAAAGAAAGGTAAATCATATGTAATTTATTACGCAAGTAGAACTTTAAACAGTGCACAAATGAATTACACAACAACTAAAAAAATTACTACTTGCTGTAATATTTGCATTAGACAAATTTTATTCTTACTTAATTGGTTCTTCACCTGTTGTATTTACTGACCATACTGTTATAAGGTACTTAATGTCAAAACAGGATGCAAACCTAGACTGATTCAATGGATTCTATTGCTTCAAGAATTTAATATCACTATGAATGATAAGAAGGGAGCTGAGAATGTTGTTACAGATCACTTATCAAAACTCGCACCAGATTTATCAACACAAATAACACCTCTTATTAATGATTCTTTTCCCGATGAATTTTATTTTCTACTGTTACAATGGCTTGGTATGCTAATATTGTTAATTTTCTTATAATAGGAGAAAGGCCACCTTAATGGAATGCTCAAGACAAAAAGAAATTTTTAACCGAGGTAAGAAAGTTTTATTGGGATGATCCATATCTCTTCAAATATTTTCCCGACAAAATATTTTGAAGATGCATACCCGACAATGAGGCAAGTAGTTTTATTGAATTTTGTCATTCTAAAGCATGTGGAGAATATTTCTTATCAAAGAAAACAGCTGTAAAAATCTTGCAATGTAGATTTTATTGGCCCACTTCATTTAAAGATACACATGCATAACGTGTAAAAATTGTCAAAAAAATGGGTTCCATTTCAAAACGAAACATGATTTCTTTGAACCCCATTCTTGTTATTGAAATCTTTGATTGTTGGGGGATAGATTTCATAGGACCATTTTTGCTATCATTTGGATTTACGTATATCTTAGTCGCAATAGATTATGTCTCAAAATAGATTGAGACTATTCCATGTCGAAATAATGACCATAAAACAGTCATAAAATTTTAAAAACAATATATCTTAAGTCAATTTAGAATCTCTCGAGCCATTATAAGTGATAGAGTTAAGCATTTTTGTAATAGGCCATTTAAAACATTAATGAAAAAATATGGAATTACTCATAAAGTTGTTACCCCTTATCATCCTCAAACAAGTGGACAAGTTGAACTAGCAAATAGAAAGATAAAAGAAATTTTAGAAAAAACTATAAACCCAAATCGCAAATATTGGTCTTTAAGACTTAATGATGCACTGTGGGCTTATAAATTTGCTTTTAAAACTTCATTGGGTATGTCTCCTTATAGGATAGTTTATGGGAAACCTTGTCACTTACTTCTAGAACTTAAGCATAAAGCCAACTGGGCCATTAAAACTTTCAATGCAAATCCTGATTCTGCTGGAAAGATACGTAAATTACAAATAAATGAACTTGACGAATTGAGAAATGATGCATCTGAGAATTCAAAAATTCATAAAGCTAAAATCAAAGCTTTTCATAATCAAAAAATTCAAAGAAAAACATTTGATGTTGGTCAGAAGGTTTTGCTTTATAATTCTCGCCTTCACTTATTCCCTGGAAAATTATGATCAAGATGGAGTGGCCCTTTTATTGTGAAACATGTGTACCCTTATGGAACAATTGACATTGAAAATTCTAAGAATGATAATGTATTTAAAATAAATGGGCAAAAACTTAAGCCATTTCTAGAAAACCAAGCTTTTTCTAGAGAATTTGTGTCCCTGTCTGACCCTTGTTATGAGACCAAATAATCTTTGTTTAACATATTTATATATATTTATTCTTCTTTTAACTTTTTTTTTTGTTTTTACTTGTAGGTTAATTTAGTATTTTTGTTAAAGTTTTGTTTTGTACCCCGGTTAAGTGGCGGATAATGGCACTCAGTGACATTTCAAGTCAGTTTTGTCAGTTTTCCATAATTACTGATACATTCTCTTCTTTCCCCTTTTCTAAAAAAATGGATGACATTCTAAAAAATTTGAAAAGATATTTTTCCTTATTGCCTTAACATGCCTTAAAGAAAATTTACTAAGCAATATGTGAAAGATTAAGGTTATTAATGATTATAAATATACCTGTTGATGTACATTGGTTAATTGAAGTCAAAGTTCGATTGATAGGTGAATTTTCAGACTCATTAATTTCCTACATGCCTGGCTTAGGTAAAAGCTCTTTTGCAAAAAAACGAAGAGCAAAATGATTAAGCGTTTGTTACAAGTGTGCATGCATGACTTGCAACGCACGTTGCCGCACTTTAGGAATGGTGTCTATAAATCGCGAAGATAAAATTAGGTTCATTAAGGATGGCTTGCGTAAGGAGTCTTTAGATGATATGTTATTGACTCTTGAGACGCATCCTAGTGGATATGTGCATACTACAATTTGTGAATTATAGGACATATTCCTAAAAGAACATGAGCGATACAATCTCGGGAATCTAACTTTAAAAGACCCCGTTTCCAATTTATAAAAAAATTGGATGAGAAGTCTATCCCCGACCCAAAGAAGGCGTTTAAGCCATTTCTGGACATAAAACTAGAGGAAGATGTAAGCCACAATCACAACTACTTGTACATATTTATTATAGCTATTATTTTTAAATGTTTCATTTCAAACTCAAACATCTTTTCCAACAACCAACCACCCGTAGTTGATTTTGAAAATTTTACATTTTAAACCAACAACCCATGTGATTTAACTTTACAACACCTTTTGGCTTTATAAATACATTGCATTATTTCTGCATCTTCATACAAACTCAAAATCATTCAAGAGAGAGGGTGAGTGTTATAATGCAATGAGCATCAACTCATAAATTCACAAAAATTTGTGTGTTATGTGGATCTAGCGCTGAAAAAACTAGAGAGTTTGTAGAAGCAGCAGAAACCCTTGGTAAGGTTTTAGTTGAACGAAAAAATTCATTTAGTATATGGAAGAGTTAGTCTTGAATTAATGGGATGTATGGCAACAACTACACAAAATAAAGGCATTCAAGTTTTAGGTATCATACTGAAAGTTCTAGCTGTTGGAAACAATGTAGGAAAAATAATTAGAGATGAGTGACAGGTATCATCAATGCATGAGTGAATGTCTCTTATGCTTCGAAATGTTGATGCCTTCATAGCTCTACCTGGAGGTTTTAGAACTTTGGAAGGAATTTTTCAAATTGTCTCGTGAGCACAATTGTAAATCCACCAAAAACCCATTGGTTTGTTAAATATTGATGGTTTTATAATGAGTTGTTATCTTTTCTTAACTATACGGTAGAAAAATAGTTCTTCTTATCTGCAGCACGACAGATCCTCATTTCTACTTCAACTGTTGATTAGTTACTCAATGAATTACAAGCTTTTATACCTCTATCTGATCCAATAATGTGTCCAATAAATTGGTATACTGATAATAGTGAAAAGAAACGCAAGATAAATTTGACGCTTCGTCTATAGCCTATCTACTTTTATATATTTTAAAGCATTTTATGTGGCTTGTTTATTTTGTTGCAAGTTTTATTTCTAATAAAAGATATTTCAGGTGATATATTCTAAACTCTACTCTTTCTATATTTTGACATTGAAGACAATGTCTCAATCTGATTGGGGGGAGAATGGTTGATATATAATGTTAGTGTTGTTTATTTTTTTGTTATCATTTTGTTCTCTAAAAAAAATCATCATGGATGACGTGAGTAAAAGGTTTATTTACGCATTCTAGTCCTAGAATGGTAAAGTAAATAGTACATTACTGAACTTTTGAAACACATTGTAATTGGTTTATTTTTAATGCATTTTATATATATTTGTTTGTTGCTTAAGTTTTTGATAACACTTACATAAATAAATTTGCTTTACTACCGAAGTATAATTTCGAAATTGTTTAGTTTAAATCATTTTTTTCTATCTAAGTTACTAAAGAATAACTTCTAAGACTTGTGGTAAAATTATTTCTTGAGCACAATACTAAGACTTGTGGTAAAATAGATGATTCAATATATATAGCCAAGATAATTTTCATGTTTAAATATACATATTCTTTTCTAAACTCACATATCTTTTGTTAGTGAATGAAGAGGTTTGAGATAACAGCTTACGAACTTTCATTGATCTTTTGAAATGGTTAATTTTTGTTTGGAAGGATATTATTTAGGATGATGAATGATTTGGTTGCTAACTAAAGGATGATAAAAAAATTAGAAAAGTATTATGGTGATAAATTGCTTTTATTTTATTATAATTCCTTATGTCTTTAAAAATAAGAACACAAAAAAAAGTATAAATAAAAAAGAGAAAAGAAGTCAATTTAGTTCAATAACGTCTTTGTTAAATTTTAGAGGACAAAAGTCATTAGGAAGCAATTTTATCACCGGACTCTTTATTCGTAAGATTTACATAAAATAATTAAAGTCCTGAAGCTAGTATGTGGTAAACATGGTTTGACTCTTGTCACGCCCCAGACCCAAAAGATCTGACACATAACATAACTTACACTCCTTCAACAATGTACACTTATACTTAATAATATATAAAATTTCAAACTTTAATTCAACATAGGAATCCTTAGCAAGTTGCTAGTAAGTTCAACACTAAAACCAACCCATAACCTAAAATATAAACATAAACATTTATTGACAATATTAAACATCATTTCAATTTCTTTCATAATTAGAGCAATTGAATTATAACTAGGATAATTAGTAAACCGGAGATACGTAAAATTTTCTCAGAGATTAACACTTTACTACATCACCAGTGGCAACTTTGTTACCGAAAGCCCAGAATATATTCATTGCAAATTCTTACTTAAAATCAATCCATAACCACACTTGGTGAAACTTAAACTAAATCTAACCATACATAATAAAATAATACATAAGTTTTTGTTCAATAGGGATAAATCAAATATCTTATCCCACGTGTCCCCAAATAAAACACTTAGCAACCTAGCAACTTAGGGAACCTAAGGAACAGCAGAAGCCTTGCCAAATCCGCTAAGTACACATATACCTTATTTACCTGAAATCACCATAAACTATAATGAGTATAAAACTCAGTAAGTATACTAGTTTTTCATATATCAAAATACAAATACATATATGTACATAATGCATGTGTATGATATGCTGTGATAAGTCAAAATCATAATCTTATCAAATCACATGTCAGGTAAGCGCTTACACATTCTTTCAAAATATATTACAGGAATACCATCACTCAACTACTACTTAGTAGGACTTACACATCACATATCACATAATGAGCCAAATGTCACTTGTAGGTGACATACCGTATGCGAGGATAGTACAAGTGAGGTTTAAATTACACATATATAATGCTCAAGCCCGAAGGTAAGAGCCAAACCTTCACCCTAATCATCGGTGAGTCCTCTCACATGCACCAATACGCCACCACACGAATGTGATGACTCAATCTTCCTTTAGGTACCAATAGGATTCTCCCTATATACAAAACATATAACATATACCAATCCCGAAGGAAAGGCCACATATAAAGACTCCACAAATCACATAAGACATCTACTAAGTCAACAGTGAGTTCAAGCATCCTCAAAACACAAAATGTTTCTCATTGACATATTACACTTCAAAGCTTTCTTTGTTAAACAAATTTCATTTTAAAAGCTCACTTTCAAAAACACATGTATGCCCATGCTCAATGTCAATGCTCACATTCATAAACATATTTCTAAGCACATTTACAAAATCATACATAGACAATTGCTATGCTTATTGTGATTTCAGTAAAAGTCTAGTATACTTATCTCTAAGCACTTTCAACTACAATGCTTAAATCTTTTTAACCTATCAATGGAGATTAATCCTTTAATGAGCCTCAAAATTTATACAAAACACTTTAAATAGCTTACAAAATTACACATATTACACTTATCACATCAAATTGGTCTAATTACTTGGTTTCTCAAAACCTGTCATTCTGACCACTTACACTTAACAAAATTTTCTAATACATCAAATGATGTCCAATTATTCCAAAATCAGAATATATCATTCTTGACTCATATATCCTTCTTATATATGAATATTATATCAAAATTCCTACACAATCCATTACATACACACCATCGAATCGAAACTACTAACCTGATAGGATCAAGATATTTACTGAACACTATTTAATCTCTCAATTTTATAAAATCATATACTAACTCAAAAATTATAAAACTATCACAAAATTACTCTTAACACATATCTCAATCCATGATAAATATTTCAGTTTAAAATCACTGCAAAAGTATTTTAAAACTATTTTATTCAATAGCTTTAAACATTTGTTAATCAAATACTGCAATGAGCTGATACACTTTAGAAAATTATAACAATTTAACCACATTGATCTAAATTCTTAATTCTAAGTATATCATATTAGACATATAAATTTATCATATTTCACAAATTTGTAATTTTTTAAGATCATTCAGTAGGTCAAAAATTATTTTCCACTGTACTATACTGTTAATACAGGAAATTTGTATAATTTTAGGGTCATTTTGGTAAATTCACTACAAATTCAATTTCTGAAATTTTCAATCGATACAAAGTCTCAACTGATTCTAGACATGTCTAATTTCATATATTCAAAATTCAAATCCAGAATCGAATCACAACAATTTATAAAATTCCTGGATCAAGAGATTATCAAGTAGAAATTCTGCAATTCATCATGATTTATCAAGCTATCTACATAGATCATCATCAATTCTCACAATATCTTACGAAATACACATCAAATACTCAATTGTACATATTTTTAGAAATCAAAACTTAAAGGAATTAACAAATTTAACACCAATAAACTAAGAAAGGATTATAATATACCTCTTAAAGCTTAAATTCTAACTTTCTTCTTCTTTTTCTTCTTCTTCTTCTTCTCTTTCTCTCCCCTTTCTTTCTCTCTTTTCTCACTCTAAAAGAGGTGCTCGACCAAAATGAGTGAATTAGGGTTTCAAAAGTGTATTTTTATACTAAGAGGCTAATTTTTTATATTTACAAATTTGTCCCCAAAACTTTCAATGTATTATAATTTAGTCCATAAAATAAATCTAAAGTCTTGCAAATAAACCCAATACTAATAGTATGTTCTTAACCTATACAAACACTACTAATAACAATACATAAATCAAGTATCACCCATATATAAATAAAATACGTATATTTATATATATATAAATACTTATTCTTTTTGGTTGTGGGTACTGGTTACTACAATTTTTCCCTCTTTATAAGAATTTCGTCCTCGAAATTCATGACTTAAGCAAAGATATGAGGATACTTAGATCTCATTTCCTCTTCTCATTCCCAAGTTGCCTTTTCAACTGAATGGTTTATTCATAAAATATTTACAAAGCAATCTTCTTGGTATATAGGATTTGCTCATTGTGGTCTAAAATCCTGATAAACACTCATTCATATGTCATATTATCTCTTACTTGGCTCATAGCTTAGTATAGAGAGGACTACGAAACATATATCCATAAAATAAACACATGGCACACATTATGGACTTATAAAATTTATACACACATATTTTTATTCTTTTCACCTGGTCGTTCAATATTCAATGGGCATCCATACACTTCACCTTTTATTCATTAAAGAATAACATAGATGTAGAATACTCATACTAATCTCTTAAATAAAATTCTTAACTCCTCTGAAAATTTTAATCCGTTCAATATTTACTCATATGTCATAATATCATTTATTACCTTAATATCATTCTCAAAATAAATTAAAAAAATTAGCATTTCTACGCAACAAAGTTGTCATTCAAATCAGAATGTTGAAGGCATTATCTTAAATGATCAAAATCAACTTCAATAGAAAGCTCTTTAGTTCAATTGATTCTTAAACTATAGATCTCAGCATTATATCTCTTACTTTAACTCTTTTAAAAAAAATAATCCACCTTATTGGACATCATTTTCTCATTGAGATTGACATGTCTGCTTTTTCTAATATGTTCAGTTTCAAGCAGAAAAGATTCCACTAGCACAATTACTGCAATGGCAAATATGGTTTTTCAACTATTCTTTTAATATCATCCACGTAAAAGAAAAGGATAAAACGATTACAAATTTTCTTTCATGAAACTCTATAAATAGCCTAAACCTCACAACCATTTTTCTAGCAATAAAGAAAATCAACCCTCTTACCATCTTCATGATGAATCCCATTATCATAACTCCTTATATTCCTTTTTCTCCACCATAATTTTCACACCTAATCAGAACTAGAACACTCCATTCCCGTGCCAAAGAATTCATCAGACACTATGCCATCTTAAAGTCCAAGAACACGGCCTCACAGTTCTTTGTGGCCCTTTGTTCAACTTGGAATACCCTTTCTTTCACCTGCACTCTTTTTTTCTATTTTTTCAATGGTCCAAACATGTCCTTTACTTCTTATAGTACCTATTAGATCTGTATACAATCGCCATGGAATTCTCATTACATAGAACCCTCAAAAAATTAGAAAAATATTATGAAGAACATCCAGCCCTAGTTTTTCTCCAATGGTTTTACCCAAAGACATGGTCGATAACTAAATTTCAACACATGATTGCAAAAAACACAAATGTTGCAGTCCCCACACAACGCCTTATGTCATGCCCCAGACCCAAAAGATCTGACACATGACGTAACTTACACTCATTCAATAATATTTAAACATTCATTTCAATTTCTTTCAGAATTATAGCAATTGAATTATAACTGGGACAATTAGTAAACCGAAGATAGGCAGAGTTTTCTCAGAGATTAACACTCTACTACGTCACCAGTAGTAACTTTGTTACCGGAAGCCCAAAATATATTCATTGCAAATTCTTACTTAAAATCAATCCATAACCACACTTGGTGAAACTTAAACTAAATCCAACCATACACAATAAAATAATATATAAGTATTTATTCAATAGGGACAAATCAAATATCTTATCCCACGTGTCCCCAAATAAAACACTTAGCAACCTAGCAACTTAGGGAACCTAAGGAACAGCATAAGCCTTGCCAAATCCGCTAAGTACACATGTACCTTATTTACCTGAAATCACCATAAACTATAATGAGTATAAAACTCAGTAAGTATACTAGTTTTTCATATATCAAAATACAAATACATATATGTACATAATGCATGTGTATGATATGCTGTGATAAGTCAAAATCATAATCTTATCAAATCACATGTCAGGTAAGTGCTTACACATTCTTTCAAAATATATTACAGGAATACCATCACTCAACTACTACTTAGTAGGACTTACATATCACATAATGAGCCAAATGTCACTCGTAGGTGACATACCGTATGCGAGGATAGTACAAGTGAGGTTTAAATTACACATATATAATACTCAAGCCCGAAGGTAAGAGCCAAACCCTCACCCTAATCATCGGTGAGTCCTCTCACATGCACCAATACGCCACCACACGAATGTGATGACTCAATCTTCCTTTAGGTACCAATAGGATCCTCCCTACATATAAAACACATAACATATACTAATCCGTAAGGAAAGACCACACATAAAGGCTCCAAAACTCATATAAGATGCCTACTAAGTCAACAGTGAGTTCAAGCATCCTCAAAACACTATGTTTCTCCTGAACATATTATGCTTCAAAGCTTTCTTTGTTAAACACATTTCATTTTGAAAGCTCACTTTCAAAAACACATGTATGTCCATGCTCAATGTCAATGCTCACATTCATAAACATATGTCTTTCATATTTCATATCAAATATACTTTGGCATAACATAAACATATTTCTAAACACATTTACAAAATCATACATAGATAATTACTATGCTTATTGTAATTTCAGTAAAAGTCTAGTATACTTACCTCTTGGCACTTTCAGCTACAAGGCTTAAATCTCTTTAACCTATCAATGGAGATTAATCCTTTCATAATCCTCACAATTCACACAAAATACTTTAAATAGCTTACAAAAATTATACACAATGCATTTATCACATCAAATTGGTCTAAATACTTAGTTTCTCAAAACTTGTCATTCTGACCACTTACACTTAACAAACTTTCTAATACATCAAATGATGTCCAATTACCCCAAAATCATAATATATCATTCTTAACTCATATATCCTTCTTATATATGAATATTATATCAAAATTCCTACACAATCCATTCCATACACACCATCGAATCCAAACTACTAACCTGACAGGATCAAGATATTTACTGAACACTATTTAATCTCATAATTTTATAAAATCAGATACTAACTCAAAAATTATAAAACTACCACATAATTACTCGTAACACATATCGTAATCCATGATAAATATTACAATTCAAAATCACGGCCAAAAGTATTTGAAAACTATTTTATTCTATAGCTTTAAAACTCTATTAATCAAATACTGCAATGAGCTGATACATTTTAGAAAATTATAACAATTTAACCACATTGATCTAAATTTTTAATTCCGAGTATATCATATTAGACATATAAAATTATCATATTCCACAAATTCGTAATTTTTGAAGATCATTCAATAGGCCAAAAAGTTTTTCCACTGTATTATACTGTTCACACAGGAAATTTCCAAAAGTTTAGGCTTATTTTGGTAAATTTACTACAAATTCAATTTCTGAAATTTTCAATCGATTTAAAGTCTCAGATAATTTTAAACATGTCTAATTTCAGATACCCAAAATGCAATACCAAAATTGAATCACAACAATTTATAAAATGTCTGGATCAAGAGACTATCAAATAGAAATTCTGCAATTCATCATGATTTATCAAGCCCTCTACATAGATCATCATCAATTCTCACAATATCTTACGAAATACACATCAAATAATCAATTATACATATTTCAAAAAATAAAAAATTAAAGGAATTAACTTAATTAACATCAATAAATTGAGAAATAGTTGTGATATACCTCTTAAAATTCAAAATTTCAATTTTTTCTTCTTTTTCTTCTTCTTCTTCTCTTTTTCTCCCCTCTAGTTTTTCTCTTCTCTCACTCTAAAAGAGGTAGCTTGACCAAAATGAGAGAATTAGGGTTTCAAAAGTGTATTTTTATACTAAGAGGCTAATTTTTGGTATTTACAAATTTGCCCTCAAAACTTTCAAAGTATTATAATTTGGTCCCTAAAATAAATCTAAAGTCTTGCAAATAAACCCAATGCTAATAGTATGTCCTTAACCTATACAAACACTACTAATAATAATACATAAACAAGTATTACCAACATACAAATAAAATACGTATATTTATATATATATATATATAAATACTTATTCTTACCGGTTGTGGATACTGGTTACTACATCTTAGGTCTGTCTTACTTTTCCAACGAAAGGGTATGATTGTTTCAGATCATAAAATCCATTATTACCCCACTGTCAAGGATTACTTCACCTTTACCCTTTCACTAAAGGGATCAATTAAGCTCTGGCCTGAAGAAGTAATCCAGCAAAAGAGAGAACTTGAAAGAATTCTTGCTCAGGAAAACCAGATAATTCCTTTGTCTATTTGGATCTCCCTAGAAGATGTTGCACCTTGAGAATAGGTTGAAGATGACTTTGTAGAAGAACTGAATTTTTCCAATTTACATAAATCCCAACAAAGACAAAAACATCATCTTTCACATCACAAAAATACAAACTACTCCACCCACCATCACCATATCCCAAACATGACTTATTATGCCAGATACAGACAAGAAATGTATAACTTTACCAATGGCCTCAACCAGCTGTCCCGACAGAACCTACCCAATCTCAGCCAGTTGTCCCGACAGAACCTAACCAATACCAACCCAATATTAACTTATCCTTCTTTCAAGACTTCTAACCTTATCCAACCGACACCCAAATCCAAGAGGAAGCCAGCACATCCCTCGTCTAGACCAACTCACCTGCAGAAGATCAAGATATGGTAAACTCACATTCCATTCAGCCAGAGCCCTCATTCAATGTATGGGAACAACAAATCCATAAGTTCCTCTCTCACGGATACGACACAAATGAAAGCGACCAGGGAGACTCATTTTGACCCACATTGCTCTTTCTATTTTTTTTCACAGAAACCAGATCCGTGCCGCTCTATCACATCAAAAAGAGACTGACTACAATTTTATCTTTATGTCAAGTGTGCTTTATCTTTCTTCATGTCTGCTTTTAATCTATCAGCCAAAAATCAATGTTAAGACCACAAAAATCCTTGTAATTAATAAAGTTAATTTGGCCTCAAGTCCAAAGTTTAGATGTTAGCCCAAAAAGTCTTCAAGTCATAGATGCATTGTCGGCCATTAGTGCCAAAACAGCAAGGTCCTTTATTTGACTTTTCTTATTCATCTTACCTAAGTCATCACACTTCCGACACAATTTTATCACACACATATCAACAAATATTTATTCAAAATTTACGGCTTATTGTCCCTTATAAATGATAAAGTAAAACTCATGCTTTTCTTTTTGCCTCACAAGAACCGGGGAAAATATATACTTGAACATACTTACACATATGCTCCACAGCTGTTATCAATTTTGTTTTTAATAAATACATTATTTTTGCATCCTTATACAAACTCGAAAACATTCAAAGATTAGGGTGAGCGTAGAGGAAACCTCAGCTCGTTGATTCACAACAATTTGTGTCTTTTGTGGATCCAACCCTGAAAATACTGAAGAGTTTACAAACGTTGCAGAAAATCTTGGTAAGGTATTAGCTAAGCGAAATATACATTTAGTATATAGAGGAGGTAATCGTGGGTTAATGGGGTCTGTGGCAAAAGCTGCACACAATAAAGGTAGTCGAGTTTTGGGTATCATTCCAAAACCTCTAGCTATTGAAAATATTGTAGCAAAAACAGTTGGGAATGAGTTACAAGTCTCATCTATGCACGAACGAATGGCTCAAATGCTTAGGCATGCAGATGCCTTCATAGCTCTACCAGGAGGTTTCAGGCCTTTGGAGGAAATTTTTCAAATTGCCTTATGGGCACAATTACAAATCCACCAAAAACTCATTGGTTTGTTAAATGTTAATGGTTTTTATAACGGGTTGCTATCTTTTCTTGACTATGCAACGGAAAGACAATTCATCCCACTTCTAGCACAACAGATTCTTATTTCTGCTCTAACTGTTGATCAACTGATTGATCAATTGCAGTCTTTTATTCCTCTGTCTAAAACAATGTATCAGTTAGATTGGTCTACTCATCATAGTAAGAAGAAGCGCAAAATAGACTTAAATCTCACTATGTAGCCTTTGTTGTTACTATGTTGCTGCTATTGTTGTTGTCGTTGTTTTCCTTTTGAATAAAAGTTGCTTCAATTGATGTCTTCAATACTCTATTTCTCTATATTTTGACATTAAGAAAATTATCTCAATTTGGTCTATAACATGCAAGGTATCATTATAAGATATTCGACATCATTCTTGCTAAGCATATTAGTCACAACAAAAACACTCTAAATGGTAACATTAAGATCCACAAAAGTACCATTATCTACAATATCAACAATTTTAGCAGCTATTGGATAATGTGTCATCTTCACAAAATCATACACAAATTTAAGCAATATGTCAAACATTTACACAACAAAGCTACAAATATAATCCTAAAGATTTGGCATCTGCTTGGTTCCCTCGACTTCACACCTAAAGGTCTACAGAATCATATCTTAGCTCTGATACCAATAAAGGCTGTCATGCCCCAGACCCAAAAGATCTGACACATTACATCACTTACACTCATTCAATAATGTGCACTCATACGTAATATTGTATAAAATTTCAAACTTTAATTCAACATAGGAATCCTTAGTAAGTTGCTAGTAAGTTCAACACTAAAATCAACCCATAACCTAAAATATAAACAAAAATATTTATTGATAATATTAAACATTCATTTCAATTTCTTTCAGAATTATAGCAATTGAATTATGACTGGGATAATTAGTAAACCGGAGATACGCAGAGTTTTCTCAGAGATTAACACTCTACTACGTCACCAGTGGCAACTTTGTTATCGAAAGCCCAGAATGTATTCATTGCAAATTCTTACTTAAAATCAATCCATAACCACACTTGGTGAAACTTAAACTAAATCTAACCACACAAAATAAAATAATACATAAGTATTTATTCAATAGGGATAAATCAAATATCTTATCCCACGTGTCTCCAAATGAAACACTCAGCAACCTAGCAACTTAGGGAACCCAAGGAACAACAGAAACCTTGCCAAATCCGCTAAGTACACATGTACCTTATTTACCTGAAATCACCATAAACTATAATAAGTATAAAACTCAGTAAGCATACTAGTTTTTCATATATCAAAATACAAATACATATATGTACACAATGCATGTGTATGATATGCTGTGATAAATCAAAATCATAATCTTATCAAATCACATGTTAGGTAAGCGCTTACACATTCTTTCAAAACATATAATAGGAATACCATCACTCAACTACTACTTAGTAAGACTTACATATCACATATCACATAATGAGCCAAATGTCACTCATATGTGACATACCGTATGAGAGGAATAGTACAAGTGAGGTTTAAATTACACATATATAATGCTCAAGCCCGAAGGTAAGAGCCAAACCCTCACCCTGATCATCGGTGAGTTCTCTCACATGCACCAATACGCCACCACACGAATGTGATGACTCAATCTTCCTTTAGGTATCAATAGGATCCTCCCTACATACGGAACACATAACATATACCAATCCGGAAGAAAATGCCACACATAAAGGCTCTAAAAATCATATAAGATGCCTACTAAGTCAACAGTGAGTTCAAGCATCCTCAAAATAGAAAATGTTTCTCATGGACATATTACACTTCAAAGCTTTCTTTGTTAAACAAATTTCATTTTGAAAGCTCACTTTCAAAAACACATGTATGTCCATGCTCAATGTCAATGCTCACATTCATAAACATATGTCTTTCACATTTCATATCAAATATAATTTGGCATAACATAAACATATTTCTAAGAACATTTACTAAATCATACATAGACAATTACTATACTTATTGTGATTTCAGTAAAAGTCTAGTATACTTACCTTTTAGCACTTTCAGCTACAAGGCTTAAATCTCTTTAACCTATCAATGGAGATTAATCTTTTAATGATCCTCGAAATTTATACAAAATACTTTAAATAGCTTACAAAATTACACATATTGCACTTATCACATCGAATTGGTCTAATTACTTGGTTTTTCAAAACCTGTCATTCTGACCACTTACACTTAACAAACTTTTCTAATACATCAAATGATGTCCAATTACTCCAAAATCAGAATATATCATTCTTGACTCATATATCCTTCTTATATATGAATATTATATCAAAATTCCTGCACAATCTATTCCATACACACTATCGAATCCAAACTACTAACCTAACAGGATCAAGATATTTACTAAACACTATTTAATCTCCTAATTTTATAAAATCATATACTACCTCAAAAATTATAGAACTACCATAAAATTACTCTTAACATATATATCAATCCATGATAAATAGTTCACTTAAAAATCACTGCAAAAGTATTTAAAAACTATTTTATTCAATAGCTTTAAAAATCTGTTAATCAAATACTGCAATGAGCTAATACACTTTAGAAAATTACAACAGTTTAATCACATTTATCTAAATTCTTAATTCTGAGTGTATCATATTAGACATATAAACTTATCATATTCTATAAATTCATAATTTTGGAAGATTATTCAGTAGGTCAAAAATTGTTTGTCACTGTATCATACTGTTAACATAGGAAATTTCTAGAATTTCAGGGTCATTTTTGTAAATTCACTACAAATTCAATTTCTAACATTTTCAATCGATTCAAAGTCTCAACGGATTATAGACATGTATAATTGCATATACTCAAAATTAAAATCCAGAATCGAATAACAACAATTTATAAAATTCCTAGATCAAGAGACTATCAAGTAGAAATTCTACAATTCATCATTATTTATCAAGTTATCTACATATATCATCATCAATTCTCACAATATCTTACGAAATACACATATAATACTCAATTGTACATATTTTCAAAAATAAAAACTTAAAGGAATTAACTAATTTAACACCAATAAACTAAGAAAGGGTTATAATATATCTCTTAAAGCTTAAATTCCAACTTTCTTCTTCTTTTTTTTTTTCTTTTTCTTCTCTTTCTCTCCCCTTTCTTTCTCTCTTTTCTCACTCTAAAAGAGGTAGTTTGACCAAAATGAGTGAATTAGGGTTTTAAAAGTGTATTTTTATACTAAGAGGCTAATTATTGATATTTATAAATTTGTCCCCATAACTTTCAAAGTATTACAATTTGGTCCCTAAAATAAATTTAAAGTTTTGCAAATAAACCCAATAATAATAATATGTCCTTAACCTATACAAACACTACTAATAACAATACATAAATTAAGTATCACACACATACAAATAAAATACGTATATTTATATATATAAATACTTATTTTTACCATTTGTGGGTACTGGTTACTACAACTCTAAATAATTAATTTTCCTATCTTTGGATTAATGTTTGTTTGTTTGTCTATCCTTAAATATAACCTTTTCTTGGGTGATTATCTATTTTCCAACTCCATGAGTGAAATCGTAACCCATTAAACAAGTTATTCACCTGTGAGGATATGGAGTTGAAACTTTTACTTGAAAAAAACTTTCAAGGCTATATATGTTAAGGTTTGCAGTAAGAAGGCTTCGGCTTAATTTACATACACACAATTTTGGAAGTTATAATTGAAATAACCTTTATAGTAATTGTGATATTGAACTGACGTTTTGTTTGAAATCCTTAGATAGTGTTCAAATTTTATTTATGCATGAACTACTAAGGACTAGCAATAAGCCAGTTGGGGGGTGTGATGAACACTTGAAATTACACATTTAATAAGGGTTTTATATTATTATTTTGTATGACTAGTGTCTTTAACCCCCCCTCAACTTAAGTATGTTTACAATATTGTACCTAATTAGTTTTTAACTGTTTTGTGGTACATTCAGTAAAATGGGCATAACTTTCTATCTAAAGATTTAATTGGAGTGATTTTAGATCTAATTGGAGTGATTCTTGATCCTGTGAAGATCTGACTCAATGGGTTAACATATTGTATTTCTGAAATTATTTAAAATTTGAGGGTTTAAAGGGTAAAAATGGACTAGAACATAACTAATCTGTAGTACAGGCCCAGTCCGAACAGTCATCATAAAGATAAGAGACTTATTAACAACTTTGATGTTTTGAGTAACAGCTAATTCGGATCACATCAATTCTAAATTAGATAATCAAATGGGTGCATTAATGATAATCAATGTAAATTATTTGCCACCATTCTTGACTTTTATCATTCAAGTGGTTCTATCTTCATTTGTCTCGATTTATCCATATTTTTCTATAATTTATGCCCAAATGATGTAATTAGAGAGCTAGATATTAGTTCAAAACACTTGCCTTTTGTAATATTATTTCTCTTGTTTATAATTCTAAAGTCATGTTATCTCTTCTTTGATTTCTTTTCTTTTTCTTTAGTTTTATTATATTCAAGTAATTTTCTTTATGCTAAGGTGAAAGGGTGAAACTCTTGGTAAGGTAATAAGATATACTTAACTCTTATTCATGAATTTAATACTTCATTCTTAAGTTATGCAAATTTATATGATGTATTTATTTTGTTTGTAATATTAATACACTTTCTTATAAAGTGGTGCCTCTTGATTTATTATAGGCAATTTTTATAGTTAGCACAATAAATTCTTGAAACTATTTACAAAATTTGGCGTATATACCCTTTCTTGTAAAATGGGAGTCTTGATTTATCATAGACAAATATAAAGATTGGCATAATAAATACTGAAACCCATTTATAAGATTTGGTGTATAATAATTGAAAGAAATAAATACTAGTTAATATATAAATAATGATGAACTTTAATTGTTATATCTTTCGGTTGGAACCTCCTTTGTGTGAGAATTCCAATTGAGTTATAAAAAAAGTTAAATATATTCTTACTTCTTATGCCAAGAGTGGATCCCTCTAACCTTAGCTTTTATTTGAATTGGTTAATTGAATTAATATTTGCAAACATCTTATACTGCATTAATTGTCTTTAATGTATTTATAGTTTGTAATTTTAATTCTACTTCCCTGTGGATCGACCCTGTTCTGATCGGGTTATTTATTACTTCGACAATCCTGCACTTGAAAATAAATCCTATATTCTGGACGTGTCAATTTAACTCTTTTTATGACTCAATTGAAATCCTCTCACAAATGAGGTTCCAACTGGAAGATATAACAATTAAAGTTTATTGCCATTTGTATATTAACTAGTATTTATTTCTTTCAATTATTATATGGTTGGTTTATGTAGATGATGTCGTTATAACAGGAACCAATTGAAAATTTATTAAAGAAATCATTTACAACCTCAGCAAAGAATGTGTCCTAAAGGATCTTGAGAAGTTACATTACTTCTTAGGATTGAAAATAAAGTACCTTGATTCAAACAAATTCCTAGAGTGCTCTCATATTTCAACTCTCATAGCCATCAAACAACGAGCTTCACCTCAGGATAGTGAACTAACAAATCCCACCAAGTTCAATTAACTAGTTGGAGCCTTATAGTATCTCACATTCACCGTGCCTGATATAATCCATGTACTAAAGGAGATTTATGCACAGTAAAAAGAATCATTAGATACTTAAAAGGGACAATAAATTATAGGATATGATTCCTTGTTCAAAGCTCTCTTGAACTAAACGATTTTTGTAATGCAGATTATGGAGGTTGTCAAGAAACTCGAAAAAGTAGCACTGGCTACTATATATTCTTGGGAGCAAATTATATATCTCAGCCCTTAAAGAAACAGCCAATAGTATCAAGATCAAGATTCAAGGCTGAATATAGATCTTTAGCCTCCAAAATGGAAGAACTCACTTGGTTTACTTTTCTTCTTCGAGATATTAGAATAACCCTTCACTAGCCCCCTCAACTATTTTATGACAACTTTAGTATTTTATATATGACCATAAAACTAGTATTTCATGCTCGGTCAAAACACATAGAAATAGATTACCACTTTGTGCGAGAAAAGGTCACAATTAAGTCTTTTACCACATGACATATATCTAAAAAAATACAAATCACAGAATGCATTGACATTTCTAATGAATTACAAGGGTTTATATAGTACTTATAAAGTCCCTAAAAACTTTATTTCTTATTGGAATAAGAGTCTATGTATAAGAAAAGTCTAAAACTCACTCAAAATAAGTTGAACAGAGCCAAAACAGGAAACACTTGCAAGTTACCTCGTGGTTAATATCGGGGTAAATAGTACCTTGTTTTCAACTTTTTGTTTTCATCCTTTTCTCGTAGAGTCTAACAGATATTTATCCTTGTGTTCAACTCCTTATTGATCTTTAATTCAAAATCAAATTAATCCTTGATTTTGAATCACCAAAATTCTAACAAATCTCTCATTAATTCAAAATCTCTCCAAGAAGTTTTCTTAATAAACTATCTACTCCTTAGCCAATGCTAAATTATCCTATCATTGATTCTAGTTAAGTCTATGGTTGACTTAACTCCTTAAAGCTCATGACCATGGTCTTAAAAAATTTTGAATGTATCTTTTTTTTAGTAGCCATCGTATTATGATTAGACCCCATCACAACATGTCCATGGTTATATCCTCCATATCATATGTTCTCTTTTGTCCTTTTCCATTCCAATGAAATAAACTCTAAAGCTGCCCTTGGTATGCATCACCCTGATAAGTCCATGTTGAGACCCCACAACATTGTTCCAAGCACGTAACTTCAATTGTGATTCTCACTCATAGATCTTTAGACATATTTCGTATTCATTCTTCAAAAGAAGCCATAAAAGATACTATAACTTCAAGTCTTCTTCACAGACTAATCTTAGTTCCTCCACCCTTCTTTGCTTTCCTTTCTAATTGCTCCTCTATCTCTAATCTTCAATCTTTTCCATACAATTAATGCATGGCACTCCTAAGCTCTTAATCTTTTTCTTTATTCTTTCATTTTCATACTTGTGAGTCCTCATGGTTGAATAACTTATTCTTAACCATTGACCTTAACCATAGCTCTAATACCAATTTATTGAGGATTTTTATGCATTTTAATACATTTTTGGCCCAATATTTAGCACCTTAAAATCCTTAGTGCTTTGTAAAAGCTTTTACTCACAAATAAAATAAGAATAAATAAGGTCAACCAAGAAATATAAAAAATAATCACACACAAGGTACAAGAATAAACATGGCTAAACAATAACCACCTACATCTATAGTTGATCACAGATCCTCGTTTACTTTATTTAATTCTTTTACACGCAAAGAATCCTCTACAAGAGAAACTTAAAGAATATAGTAATAGAGAAACTCTTAAAGGATCTACCAAGTGTTTTCTTGTGCTTATACGCCTAGTGCTCAAGCACTTTATGATACTTTTTTGTGCTTGCGCTTAATGCCCTATAGCTACCTTTACCCTCTATTTTCTCTCTTATTGATGCATTGATAATTTTTATAGATTACAAGAGTTTATATAGTACTTATAAAGTCCCTAAAAATCTCATTTCTTATTGGAATATGAGTCTACGTATAAACGAAGTCCAAAACTCACTCAAATAAGTCAAATAGAGCCAAAACAGAAAACCCTAGTAAGTGCGTGAGCAGTACTTGCATAAATAGCACCCGTGTAAAAAGTACCTTGCTTCTGACTTTTCATTTTCTTCATTTTCTTATACGTCCAACGTGTACTTGTTCTCTTATTAAACTCTTCCTTGGTCTCTAACTTAAAATAAAATTCATCATTGATTTTGAATCACCAAATTAGTCTAGCTCAAGCTTGAAAGACTCCAAGAGAGGCATTTGCAAGCAAAACCTGCATTGGTCCCTCCATTAATAATTATTATGGAGGTAAATTTCTACTATGTAAGGGCAGACCTACTTTAAAATTACCTATTTACACCCCAAGCCATTAATTTCTTCTATTAAAATGGATGGAAAATGTTACAATTATTATAATATCCTTGACTAATAGTGGACCAATATTGATCGAATGTTGACCATTGTTGATTGGCCTTGGACTAGCCTTGACCGCTGATTATTGGCTGTTGACCGGTAACTGATGGTAAAAATTATCAAAATTGATACCATCGAACTCAAAATTTTATGATTTACGTGATGGTTGATTGTTTTCATTAATGGAGCACTATAAAGGTGCCACAAGTGGCGAGAATGGTGGTAACCGCCATCCCATCACTGCGAGACAGTGGTCATCGTCAAATGGTTGTTTGACGATGAACAGCGGTGGCAGCCATCCCTTACCATAATCTTCTATTTTTTGTACTTATACAGTGCTCCATTGATGATAAAAATTTCACTATCACGTAGATCACAAAATTTTGAGTCTAATTATGTCAATTTTGATAATTTTTAACATTGGTAACCGGTCAATGCCAGTGAACAATTGGAAATCAGGGGTAAACAATTGATAATTGATGATCAAAGCCAATCTAAGGATTGATCAGTGTTGGTCAGTCCCTGTAGATTATTCCACGTATTGTTTATAAGTAAAAGACTTCACTACTCTTATTTTCATCTATTTTAATAGAAAATTTTAATGGTAGGGGTGTAAATGGCAATTTTGCAAACTCGGTGAGTAAACCATCCATTTTACCAAAACATGAAGGTCAAAATGTCATTTTTCCTTTTTATTTTATAAAAAATGGGTTAATGGGTAGTCCTTTAATTAATCGTTCCAAATTTTTTAGTGATCATTTTTTAATTAGGCTGTAGCATCTTTTGTGTTGAAACCCAGTTAAGTGACAAGCGTAAGGTTTTAGGTCTCATTGAAGCCCGTTATAGGAAGGCTCAATGTAAAAATCCTAATTTTGTGTATAAAAGCTAGGTCATCTCTCTAACCTTGACTCAAGTATTGAGAATAGTATGTTCTTCCCATTGAGAGCCACCAACTGTCAATCTAGGTTATGGAGAGGAAGACTAACTTTTAATATGTTGCAACGATCAATCACTCAACAATAATGGCTCAAATAGGTATGCTTTCGATAACCTATTTTTCAATTATTATGTCCTCTTATTCATGTATGAGGTTAATCCATAATTATTTAGTTTCATAATATTATGAATGTTGATTGGTTTAATATCCAAAATGTGGTATCATGGCCAATATACATGATTTAGGATGTACAATTAAAAATTAAAAGAAATAATTTTTAGCCCAATATTATTGCCATGATTTCATATGTTTCTTGTTTAAGATTGATCATGAAACATATGGCTTTTATTTGTCTTGATTCAAGCTTTATATTGATATATTACATGTCTAATTTGGTTGTGTACTTTGAGAGAATTTTGAATTTTAATTTGGCCATGAACAATATAAACCCTAGAAAAATTCAAATTTCTTCTTCCAAATTGAGCAAGATTGAGTGTGTTTTTGTACATTTAATTATTCTAGATAGATTTAAATTTGCATAAGGATCAAAATCCACACAAGATTTTGACTTAATTGTTGTGAAATCTTGAAACATTGAGTTGGAAATAAAAGGTACAAATTCAGATCTTGTTCTTCAAATTTGACATGTTTATCTTGTTATTTTAGAGATTAAGTTGTCTATACACATTACAATTGAAGTGATCTAAAATAGCCCTCAAAATTCAAAATGAAAATACAAGTTTTAAAGGGTTTTTATGAACGAGTCAGAATTGGGTCAAATGGCCCAAGTCATAAGCTTAACCCGACCAAAGAAGAGGTTGAAGATGACCTCCAGCCAAGCTATATAAGACCCACTCACGAGCCAAGCATGCGATGGTGAGTGCAGGCCCATCCAAGGTCCGTTTTGACTATGATTTGTTTTTATTGAACTATATTTTTCATCATCGATTTTTGTAAATAATTTATTTTATTTGTAAGGATGAAAAATATTTTTACCTAATTATTACTTATTTATGTGTTTTAATTAAGAGAAAAAAATATTTTTTTGGTAAGATTTTCTTTTGAAAATTAACCATAAATTATTTTATATATATGGAATAGGAGAATAATATTCAGTCTCTTTAGACTGAAACTTTTGCTAGTATACTTTCCTAATTAGTTTAGTTACATAGACTAGTATAATAATTAGTTTAAAATTGTTATGCAAATTTATGCGACTATACTTGATTGTTGTTCATTGAAAGTATATTTTGCGACATAATTCATTTTGTTTGATCACATGCATATATGTCATTAATATGCACTATTGTGTTGGAAAATATTGTTCAATTTTCTCAATTTTGGAACATTGCGTATAAATTGTTGAGGTTATTTCATTAAAGTGGTTTAACAATAAAAGTTTGCAAGATCAAAGTTTGTAAGATTTTTATTGAGTTTCTATTTTATTAATAGGGAAAAGTTTTAGATTAATTGGTACAATTGCCTACCCAAATGAGGCTATTGTGCAAATTAATTTAAACGGCATAGAGAATGTTGTATAAGATAAATAATCTGATAAATTTGTTTGTTCAAAGGGAAAATTTTTTGAAGGATTATTTATTTCACTATTGTTAAAGAGATTATGTAAGTTTAAAAGCCAATTTATAGATTTATAAATTTTTCTTATTTTTTTATCTTCATGCTTATAGAATAATTGTTTATTATACACTTTGCCCAAAGGAGAATTTATGATAATAAAATTGATTCTTATATATATTGTATTGCTTATGCTTATATGAGCATTCTATCTATTGCCCATAATTGAACTAGTTGCAATTTTGAGATACATTTTCTTTTGTTGTGAACAACAATAATACTACAATTAAGACTTTGAATGGGTCAAACTATAAGAGATGAAAATTTGATATAGAGTTTGCTTTGGGAATTGTGGATATGAATATGGCTCTACATGAAAATCAACCTCCACAACCCACTAATAAAAGTATTGAAGCTCAAAAAGCTCATTATAAAATGGATTAAGTATCATGGCAAATAAGAGATCCATTACTAAGCATCTCTTTGGAGGAATACCTAAGAACAACAATGCTAAACAGTTTCTTACCATTGTAGGAAACATATATCAAACATTCGATAATGCCGACATTGGAAATTTGATGGATGAGTTGATGCAGATTAGATATAATAATGAGAAAGGGGTATAGAAATTAATTTTGAAATGATCGACATTTAGACTAAACTGAAGGCACAAAGTATTCCCCTTCCTGATAAATTCATTATTCATCAAGCTCTGAACACCCTACCATCTTTATTAAACCAAATCAAGAGTATATACAACACCCAAAATTAGACTTAGGATGTTAATGATCTTATCACTAGGTGCATAGTTAATGATCTTATCACTAGGTGCATAGTTAAAGAAGAAAAGCTGAAAAAAGAAAAAAAAATAAATCAACTCATTTTGTTGCCCCCCTTTAAAGCTGGATACTAAACAGAGAGATGAAAAATCTAAAAACCCCATCTTTCATCGTTATATGAAAATTAAGAGTTTTAAGAAAAATGGAAGTGAGAAGTAGAATGATAAAAATGTTAAGAACACAGTCCTAAAATGCTATTATTGGTGTAAGCCTTAGAAACCATTCGTTTTTTTGGTTTCAGAGACATAATATTATGTATCAATGAAATAATTATTAAATAAAAGAAAGAGTTCTTTATTTGTATGTATAAGCTGTTTCCTTTGTTCAGTCATGCATTTAAATAAAGTATGCCTATGAATATCTAGATAATTTATTTAAAAGTTAGATAGAATTATTGAACCTGTTCCCTATGGAAGCAGTATTATCTAGACAATAATACTGCATAGTAGGCACACTGAATGCTTTCGAAAGGATATCATGAGATGATATAAATTCGAATGACATAATGGTTATATCACTAGGGCATTAGGGTGGACTATTAGTTAGAGAACTGATTGTCGAACATAACCGTCAAATGATGAATCACATGGTATTGCATGCAAACAAAGATTCTTCATTTGGTCGTATTAGTGTACGATGTAGTCCTTCGACCTAAGGCATCATGATCATAATGGTTTGGATACGTATGGTTCATATGGTATATATGAATAGAGCTAGTCATACCCTAGACAAAAGCCTATTTGGTAATTCGTTGTTCGTTCGGAAAAATGATCAGTTGTCAAGACAGGATTCGTTGGCTCGAGTATAAAGAATAGGAATTATTACTTACTCCATTTGGGATTCAAGTTCCTAAAAGAGCATCGATAAATGTCAAAAAAATAAATCTCTGGCCAAAGTATAAGAAATGTCATCCAAAGAGTTCGTGGTGACAAGTTCTGGATATATCGATCGACGAATCTGGAAAGTATTAAGTTCAAGATTTTGACATTTTGTGAATCCAGAATCGATCAGGACTAGACAACGGAGGGATATTACCTACATGGCAAATATGATCCGGAAACAAAATTTTAATGAGTTGTCATACTATTATGGTTAGGGACTATAGAACATTGCTAGATGTATTCTATAGTCGTTAGGCATTTTTGATCAATCTGGATTTTGCTCACGGTTTACCCACAATAGT
This sequence comes from Ailanthus altissimus, assembly GCA_946807835.1. Lineage (NCBI taxonomy): Eukaryota > Viridiplantae > Streptophyta > Magnoliopsida > Sapindales > Simaroubaceae > Ailanthus > Ailanthus altissimus. The sequence continues at coordinate 22,139,549 of OX327695.1, forward strand.
CTCAGAGGTCACACCATATGCTTTGGTGTTAAGATGTGTTAGAGAGAGAGAGTTGATTATTTAGAGATGGCTAGCACCTTTCGAGGATAATAACCGTATTTTCACACAAAGGGTTACAAGGAGTAATCCAAAAATATTTTTAAGAGTTAAAATATTTAGAAAATAATTAATTAGATTAATTATTAATTATCTTAATATGTTAAGATAATTATATAGTGGGCTTTAAAAGGCTTTTAAGGAGTTTAATGGATAAATTACATTGATGGGCTTTAAGTGAACTAATGAGTTCACATGAGCCATGGACAATGAAATTGTCTTTGGGCCAAAGGATTTAAGACCTTAAGTGCCATAAAATAATTTGTGAAATTCTTGGGCAAATTTTGTAATTTGTAAAAGGTTGGTTAGTATATAAACTAACCTAAAGATCAAGTTAATAAGAGAAAAACAATCTTAGGAAGAGAAAACACAAAAATGGCTCTAATTTCTCTCTAAGGGTTCGGCCAAGCACATCTCTCACTCAAGGGTAGTGCTCATATTGGAGTCTTAGTGTTTTTTGAGTACAACTCAACCATTCAGCCATCAAAGCAAGCTTGGACTCAAGGTATGTTGCCTATTTCATCAAAATGCTTCCAATGTGCACTCATCTCCTAAACCTGTGTCTATACCAACATGCATGTCTATTTTTTAACATTTTATGTTATTCTTACACCATTTCTTCAAATTATATCAGAGTATGAAGGATTTTACATGTTCTTTATAAGGAAAATCACTTGAAAAAGAAAAGTCACTTGAAAAAGGCATAAATGTTATGAATATGTTGCATATGAATGGATGGTAACATAAGATGCATAAGTATAACTTGCATGTTGCATTTGATGCAAAATATCATAATGTAAGGTTATTTGTGGTTAGACCATGTGCATATGCTACATAAAATATTATATTTATTAATTCTAATGTGATTGGAATTGATGGCATATGCCATGTGAACCATTAGATGCATGACCAGCATAAGTTTGGGCTTATAGGTTTTATGTGATGCAACAAAATATTTTTATGGGAATGTTTTTTTTTTTTGTAATCTTATCATGTTTTTTATGTCGATTACATGCTCAAGGGATAAGTTGTTGTGTTGGGAGCATTTATATGTGTAATATGATGATATGTTTTATAAAAGGTAATATGGTGTGGCTATATGCAAGTGTTGTATATGGTTTGAATGATAGGTTATTATGTTGGATTGATTTTGGGAAAGAAATTCATGTGATGAATTTTTTTTCTAGTAAAATATGTAAAAGGCATTTAATTTGATTATTTGTCATGACTTGCATAACATGCATTATCAGTATTTATGAAATATTAATAATTTGAATTTTGAAGTGTTCAAAATTAAATGTATTAGAATATGAGATGTTATAATTGGATGGGTTTATCTTGTTGGCGCAACAGGATCTAGGCACGTAGGTGTATGCATGTGTAATTATGTCTATTGCCTAACGCAGCAGAAATATAAATTTTACAATAAACACAATAAATAAATATATTAATCACATTAATATATTAATAAGGTTAGAGAACTCACCAAACGTGTAACGTTATACACGTAGTTTTCTTGGAGTCCGCATAGAGACCAACTCGTGTGCAGTTCTAGTCACCAACTCGGTGGGCTTGGTGAGCTAGAACAGCAGCTCCATATTCAGCCTGGGATTAACTCTTAATCCCCAAAATGGCCAGAAGTGAATTTACATCATTTTCTCCAAAAGGATAAGAAATGAAGAATTTGAAACAATTCATAATTGCTCCAATTGGAAGCAGAGAGAAAAATGAAACAATTCATTTTTCTTTTTTTCTTCTTCTCCTTTCTTTCTTCTATTTTCTTTCTTCTCTTTTTCCTTTCCTTTCTCTCCTTTTCTTTCTTTTTTTCTTGGCCGAATTCGGCCTTCTCCAATTCTTGCTTTCTCTTTCTTTTTACTTCTTTATGTATATATATATATATATATAATATAATATAATAATAATATAATAAAATAATAATATATAATATATATATATAAAAGAGAGAGAGAAAATGATTATTTAACAATTAAATAATCAGAGTTTACCATTTTGCCCCTCATAAATAGTTACCAAGTTTACCCCATTAGTGGGTCCCACCAAATCCCATACTTGGATAAACTCAACTGAGGGTCCACAATACGCTATGTGTCCTTATACAATTAGTAAAGAACATTTATTAACTAATTGTTGTATTTAACACTTAAATACAGACACGCACACATTCCCATGGAATTGCTAAATATTGCTGGATTAAACAATTTAATCCGGCACGCTGCCCCAGTGTACAACAAGTACACTCTATATCGCGGGACTCCCTAGGTTCTACGCCCGATTCGTCAAATGAAACTATTCCATGAGTCCGTGAGCAATGCCCTACGCACACGTCACAAATATACAAATCAAGACGTTGAACCATACAAGTTGAGGTTACAACGTATACGTATAGTCCTTTCATTATGATATCCTGGATGTGCAGGGATTTAGATTATCACCGTCAAATCCCCATGTACGCATCCATGTCCTATCTCCAGACTTGTATCTCAATGAACAATATGGGCAAACTCCCTTGCTATATTGTTCTACCCTGGCGGAACTCTTTCCCGGGATGATTGCTTGTGGCCACAAGACTTTCTGAGATACAGTCTCGAAGCATCTGGATATCAAACTCCATGTAGGAGCTGTCGGATCCCATATCTGTACGTACCGAACTCCATAAGTATCGAACCATACCCAGCGGTCACACCATGAAAGGTCTGTGATATGTGTGGAACCAAAGTATGGTGGATCACTTACAAGCCCATCATGGCACTCAGGTCAAAGGACCACGTATACTACTCAACTCGAGAGGACCCTCCATTGACGGCTTACATTAAATGTCTATTGGAGGCCCTCATGAGTCTGTCCCATATCCAGTCTTAACTGGATATCCATATGTCAATACGAGCTCCAAGCTCATGGTCGGTCAGGAACGACCATCTATACCCGACAGATACGACATATGCTGATCTATATATAAAGGTATCCACCGATAGACCCGCATTGATAAAAATAGATCAGGGACTATTATTCGAGAACATACTTGCGCAACATGTATTTCTTGACACCCGATTGTAACTCTTGCAACTATACAATTACTAGTATATTCCCAGGTCTATGTCCCATTACAAACAAGGCTCCAATTCTTGGATGTGCTGAGTATTATAACCAGTTAACACTTAACTGTGCTAACATTTAACAATATATGTCTCAGCATGGCTAACTATGAGCCTTTATCTAAACCCTTTAGATTTGATCCGAACTCCTTCAGATCTACAATGTCTGTAATGTTACATGTATATTACCATATAATTTGGTATTAGCGATTTAATGAGATTGTACACTTGTATAAATACATAAGTATATGTACATTCAGGGATAGCACGTAAGCACCGACCTTAACATATCTATGTCATGTATGGAAAATATTTGAAACTAAATCATTACTTACCATGGCATGGAAGAAATAAATTTATTATTATTATTATTGAAATGATAATAATTAATTTTTTTGAAAAGTTCAAAATATATTAAAATAATGATATGAGATATCATCATTTCTTAATATTTTTCAAGTTTATGAATGGAGTTTTCTAAAAGTGAATAATTTGATTAAAAAAAATTAATTTTAAAATTTTGGGTGGAACATGACTTAAGCATGATGATGCTTAAAAATTATAATTGTTGCATACCTCAAAAGTTTTAAATAATTGCCAAATGCACTTTTCATATTTACACATAAAGTAATGTATATGAGATATATATATATATATATTATGCCATTTACCAATTTTATATTCAGAGCATATTAATTATTTAAATTGTTTAAATTAAATATTATGGATGCTTTAATTTAATATTTATTTATGTGATGGATGAATGTTAGATTAGAAGGTTAATCAATGGGTGCCATTTATTTTTCAAAAAATATGCAAGGGTTGTAATATTTTTTAATGGCATGTAATAATAATTATTTTATTATTATTAATTATTTCATCGAGCCTGCATGCCTAAGATTGCTTATGTAATTGGAGTGGTTGGATAGGAGCTTGAAGAACATACGGATGGTGATCCAGACAGAGATATAGGATATGGTAAATAGTTTACCTTAGGACTGTATTTTCGAAAACCCCATTGATCAACCTACATGCTTTATATTTTTATGCATAAGATGAATGAATAATTTATATATTAAAGCATGAAATTGAACTAAATTTTCAGATTGTAATAAAATTAAAATCTCCCTAAAGGAAAAAAAAGTATTAAATCCATTCCTCCCAATATGAGGTATAATTAGTTTCTTGGCATAAATATTAAATCCCAGGTTTCTGTTATGTGAGGGATATGATTTTTATGCCCTAGAAAGAATTATATCTTATTCTTGGATGAAAATTTCCATCTTGTCCAAGATTCTATTATGTAAGGACTTGGTGGAAATGTCATTTTAAAAAGCGTATTGGTTCAAATTTAACTAGCCTAGGGTACCAAGAGTCTATTATGTGAGGTATCCGAAGTTAGGGCATAATAAATGAATCATAGCTCACATGAGATGTGAGAATAAATAGTTTCCTGCTTATTAGAATTAATTAACTAAGAGTCTATTAAGTGAGGTTAATTAAATTTAATAAGATTTGATTCTTTATTAAGAAATTTAATCCAACATTAATTTTCGGATCGATTCGAATAAATTAGTGGGAGCTAAATAAGATTTATTAGTTTTATTAAATTAATTACGACACTAACAAGCAAATTAATTTTTTTTAGAAATTTATATACTTGTGATATTTGAACAAATGGCAAACAACGCAGTTCTCCTAAGTCTTCTCAAAATACATATATTGACGGGGCCCAATTATAGTAATTGGATAAGAAATCTAAAATTGGTTTTAGACTTCGAAAATATTTCGTATGTTTTGGAGATCCGCTTCTAGTTGACATAGATCCCAATGTTTCACAGCATGAAAGGGATACTTACGAGCAATGGAAAACAGATAATAAAAAGGCTAGAAACTATATGATGGCTTCTATGTCTCGGGATCTTCGAATGCGTTATGAAAATTTTCAGACACATACACCATTCTGATCTTATTGGAAGAGTTATACAAAGAGAACTCCAGACTAATAGAATGCAAACTCTATGTCTCTCTCTTCAACATGAAGCTGAGGGAGGGAATGCCACTTGATGACCATGTGATCAAGATGATCAACATGATGTCCTAACTACAGATGAATGGTGTGATCCTTCCAGTATCAGAGTGAATTTAATTCTCCAGTCCCTCTCTCCGAGTTATAAAGTGTTTATAATCAATTACCATCTCAATATCACTGAAAGGGACCTTTTAAAGCTGTTAAACGAGATTCATGATTTCTATTAACAGAATTCCAAGAAAGCACAAGAAAATGTCTTTATGGCTTGCGCTAAATAAAAGACGAAGAAAAAGACACATGGATAACATAAGAAAGGCCCAAAGGTTGGATCCAATAAGAAACCTTTCAAAAAGCCAATGCCTAAAGCTGAGAAAGCTAAGAAAGGTGAGACCAGTGAGAGTAAAGGAACCTGTTTTCACTGTGGGGTTGAGGGACACTAGAAGAGGAACTACCCTTAGTATCTTGACAGCTTTAAAAAGGACAAGATAAAAGGTAAACATTAATGTCATGTGATTGAATTTTAATTAAGGTGTTGATTCAAATAATCATTGATGGATATTAGATTCAGCTGCTATATCACATGTTTGTATAACTATACAGGTCTTGCATAATGGTTATGAGCTTGCTAGAGATGAAGTCATTTTGAAGATGGCGAATAGAGCAAGAGTTGCAGCATTAACCATTGGAAACAATTCCATCAAACTTCTGTCAGAACATGTTTTGTACTTAAATAAAGTATTGTACTTTAAATAAGCAACAAAGAACATTATTTCTATTTCTGCCTTATGTAAAAGTGGTTATATAGTGCAGTTTAAGGAAAATGAATGTTTGTTACATTTTGAAAATATATTAGTTGTAAAAGCGTTAGATACAAATGGTTTATATATATTAAATCTGAATGATTCAATCAATGCCATGAAAAATAAGAGAATTCAAATGGAATCAAATCAAAAAGTCTTGTGGCATAACAGACTTGGTCATATAAGAGAAAAAAGGTTAAAACAACTTAGAGAAAGTGGGCTTTTAGGTGCATTGGGTTGTGAAACTTATCCAACTTGTGAATCTTGTCTCTAAGGTAAGATGAGCAAATCTCCTTTCAAGAATAAAAGAGAAAGGGCTAAGGAACTTATGGAGCTCATACATACACATGTATGTAGATCGATTAGTACTTTTACCGGAGGCGTATTTGAATACTTTATTACCTTTACTGATGATATGTCACAGTACGCGTATTTGTATTTGATGAAATACAAATTTAAATCTTTTTAAAAGTTCTGAGAGTTCAAGAATGAAGTAGAGAAACAGACTGGAAAGAGCATTAAAGAGTTACGATCAGATTGTGGAGGCAATGCTTGAGTACAATATTTTAGTCCTATTTGAGAAATAATGGTATAATCTCACAATTAAAACCTCCATACACTCCTCAGTTGAATGAAGTGTCTAAAAGGAGGAATCGTACCCTATTAGATATGGTACTTACCAATCTCACTTTGGGGATATGCTTTGCAGACAACAATACATATCAAAGTCCATACAGAAGACACCATCTGAGATATAGTACAAAAAATCCCCTAGTCTCAATTATATAAGGATTTAGGGTTGTCCAGCTTATGTCAAGATAGTTAAAACTGATAAGCTGGACATAAAGTCAGAGAAATATTGGTTCATCGGGTATACTAAAGTTGGTTTAGGATACTATTTCTATTTCCTATCTGATAGGAGAATTACGATAAGTAGAAATGCCAGATTCCTTGAGAAATAGCTCTTAGAAGAAATAGGCATAGGGTGGGAAATAGAGCTCAAGGAAGAGTTCCAAAAGCCTACACCCGAAAGTGTCAAAGTTGGATCATCTACTTAATAAACCTCAGTATCAGATACTATGATTCTAGCACATAGGTCTTCTAGAGTATCCAGACCTCTAAAGAGGTTGGATTCCTAAAGGAATAGGATTTTGAATCCTGCCTAGTGGGAGCCAGTGATTATGATGATGATCCCAAAAGCTATAAGGAAGCTATCCTAGATAGGGATTCAAGAAAATGGCTAGAGGCAATAAAGTCTGAGATAGAATCAATGCATGCCAACCGAGTGTGGACACTTTTGGACCCACTTGAAGGAATAGTCCCCATAGGTTGTAAATGGGTCTATAAGAAAAAGATTGGTCAGGATAGAAAGGCAGAGACCTTCAAAGCATGGCTGGTTGTGAAAAGTTATACTTAGAAATAAGGGTTAGACTATGAGGAAACTTTTTGGCTTGTGGCAATGATTAAGTCCATTCAAATTATACTAGCCATAACAGCATACTATGACTATGAGATTTGGCAGATAGATGTCAAAATGACTTTCCTAAATGGTTTCATTGAGGAAAACATTTATATAGAACAACCACTAGATTTTGTATCCTCATCTAACCAAAATAAGGTAAGCAAATTACATCGATCCATTTACGATTGAAGCAAGCTTCTAGAAGTTGGAACATCAGCTTCGATGAAACAATCAAATCGTTTGGTTTTATCAAGAATTCGATTGAATGCTATGTATATAAATAAGTTAAGGATCATGCCATCACATTTCTCATACTCTATGTGGATGACATACTTTTGATGGGAAATGATATATATATATATATATGATGACGGAGGTTAAAATCTGGTTATCCAGAACTTTCTCAATGAAAGACTTGGGAGATACGACCTTTGTCCTTGGGATACACATCTATAGAGATAGAGTAAGAGGACAATTAGATTGTCCTAAAGATTGTACATAGAATAAATGTTGAAGAGGTTCAGCGTAGAGAACTCTAAAAGAGGTCTTTTGCCCTTCACGAAATGTCTTCATCTTTCAATAGATATAGGTTCAAAAACTGATGTAGAGTGACAGCAAATACGTGGTGTTCCTTTTACTTTGGCAGTAGAGATCCTTATATACACTATGCTATGTGTTAGGTTATATAGTTGGGCGAATTTACTTAGGGTTCTTGCATGTGGGTTTGTGTTCATCATACAAACAATATACATATCTCATACATACATGTGCACAGCGGAAGATTGAATACAATGAACACAGAAAATAACATTTTATTTAATCTGAAATTCGAGATTGAGAAAATCACCAATGAAGCCTTTGGATTAATTTTCTTTGAAGTCCACCATGAAATGAATCTTTGATCAATTCTAGCAATCAACAAGGGTGGGTTTGATTGTCTAGAATGGCAGCATCTTAATCCAGCATATGTGTTTAACTCTTAAACATTTTACAAAGTTAAACCATTTAACTTAATTAAATTTGTTTTTCCTTTTATTCAACTCTTGAATAAATAAAACAAATCTTGTTTTTAGTTATTACATTTAGTAACCATTAATTCAATTTGTTTTGTTGTTCTAACATTTAAAACACAAAACAAACAATTTCAATTTCTCAAATTGAATTGGCTCCCAAAATGCAAAACCTAAAAAACTAAATCAATTTTCATTTTCAATTTCATTTCACTTTATATACAAATGAATTAATTCCAAACTAATTTGAATTTCATTTGCATTTCATTTGGCTTAACCTAACCTTAGTTAACATTTAACCATAGTTAGATTACTTTAACTTAACCTTTAAGTTAATAAATATTTAATTAATTTAACCATAGTTAACTAACTTAACCATGGTTAGGTTAACCTTTACTTAACCATTAAGTAAAGTTAACTAACTTAACCTTATGGTTAACTTTTAACCTTAGTTAAGTTAAATCATTTATTTAACAATTAAACAAATAAATATTTATTTTAATTATTTAACAATTAAATAATCATAAAGTGAAATTACTTTTATATCCTTACTCGGTTACCAAGTTAACCTAAAGTGGGTCCCACCATTTAACCATATACTTTAGTTAACGTAACCTTAGTAATTGCTGAATTATACTGTATTGAACAATTCAATACGGTACACTGCCCAAGTGCTCAAAGAGTACATTTCATATTGGGACTCTCTAGGTCTACACCCGATTTGTCAAATGGAACTATTCCATTAATCCGTAATCGATGCCCCACGCACACGTTACGAATATTACAAATCAGCGTGTCAGACCATACAAGTTGAGGTCATAACGTATACGTATAATCCTTCCATCAATTTATACCCTGGATGTGCGGGGATATAGATCAGCACCATCAAATCCCCATTTGCTCATCCAATAATCTTATCTCCAGATTCGTATCTCGATAAACAATATACGCAAACATTTTTGCTATATTGTTTAACCCTGTGGGAAACTCTTTTCCCGGGTTTATGCTTGTGGCCACAAGACTTTATGAAATACAATCTCGGAGCATCGGATATACTACTTACCTACGTAAGTTGATGGATCCCGTATCTACGCACACCGGACTCCATGAGCATCGGACCATACCCAGCGACACATAGCGGTCAGACCATGAAAGGTCTCTGACATATGTGGAACCAAAGCATGATGGATCACTCACAAGACCACCGTGGCGCTCAGGTCAAAGGACCACGATTACTACTCAACTCGAGAGGACCTTCCTTTGACGGTTTCATAGGATATCTATTGGGGTCCTCATAAGTCTGTTCAGTATCCAGTCCTGACTGGATACCCGCATGTCTATACAAGCTCTAAGCTCATGGTCAGCTAAGAACAACCATCTGAACTAGTCAGATATAGACATACACTAATCTATATATTGTGAATTCACCGATAGACCCGCATTGGTGATCATAGATCAGGAACATTATATTTGAGACATACTTACATAATGATATTTCTTAGCTCCTATTGCAACTCTTTGCAACTATATCATTATAAGTATACTCTCAGGTCTTTATCCCATTATAGACAAAGTTCTAACTCTTTAGACCTCGCTGACTCTTATAAACTGATAACTATTAACAGTGCTAACTATTAGCATTTATAACTCTCAGCTTTGATAACTATTAGTTCTGATCTAAACTCCTTTAAACCAGATCTGAACTCTTTCAGATCAAACAATGTCTCTAATGTTACAAGCATTATACCATATTAATATGATATTAACAATCTTTATTCGAAATGTTTATTGTATAAATATTAACAATTAATATTCATACAATATTGGAATGGCACGTGAGCACCAGCTCCAACACTATGTACAAGACCTAATATCACATATATTGTAAGTGTTATAAATGAATATTAGGCTAATCCTGGGGAAAAACATTGGTCATGTGTTAATACGATCCTTTAGTACTTGAGAAGAACTAAAGATCTAGTTCTGAGTTATGGATGTTTAGAGTTGAACATTCAGGGATACTTAGATGCCAATTTTCAGTCAGACATTGACAATAGAAAGTCTACGTTAGGATATGTCTTTCTGTGTAATGGAGGTGCTGTAAATCGAAAGAGTTCCAAGTAGTCGACTATAGTAGACTCCACTACTGAAGCTAAATATATTGTTGCCTCAGTAGCAGCAAAAATGGCCTTTTGGATGCTAAAGTTCATATCTGAACTGGGAGTGGTTTTGAACATGTGTTATACAATAACTGTGTTCTGTGATAATACTGGGGCTATTGCACAGGCTAAGAAACCAAAATCCCAAAAAAAGCTTTGGGCATGTTCAACGCAAATATCACATTTCCAGAGATATCGTTGAAGCTGGAGAGATATTAATTTAGAAGGTCTCCTTGGAGGAGAATATAGCTGATCTGCTTACTAAAGCGATGAAATAAAAATAACTGGACCTAAATCTTGAAAAGATGGGTATGAGATACAACAGTGAATGGCTTTAATGCTAGTGAAAGTTTGTTGGCATAAGCCTTAAAAACCATCTGTGTTTTTGGTTTTAGAGACATAATATTATGTAATCAATGAAATAATTATTTAATAAAAGAAAGAGTTCTTTATTCATATGTGTAAGCTATTTTCTTTATTCAGTCATGCATTTAAATAAAGTATGTATATGAATGTCCAAATAATTCATTTAAAAGTTAAATAGAATTATCAAACCTGTTTCTTACGGAAGGAGTATTATTCGGACAATAATACCATATAGTAGGCACACTAAATGCTTCTGAAAAGGATATCATGAGATTATATGAATTTTGATGACATAATGGTTATGTCACTGAGGCATTAGGGTGGACTATAGGTTAGAGAACTGATTGTTGAACATGACCGTCAAATGATGAATCACATGGTATTGTATGTAGTTAACGATTCATCGTTTGATTATATTAGTGTACGATGTAGTCCTTCGACCTGAGACATTGTGATCATAATGGTTTGGATACGTATGGTTTATATGATATATACGAACGGAGCTAATCATGCTTCGGACAAAAGTGTGCATGGTCATTCGTTGTCCGTTCGTGGAAACGGTCGGTTGTCAATACGGGATCCATTGGCTCGAGTATAAAGGATGAGAGTTACCGCTGACGCCATTGATGAGCTTTAAGTGAACTCACGAGTTCATATAAGCCAGGGACAATGAAATTGTCTTTGGGCCAAAGGATTTAAGACCCTAAGTGCCATAAAAGAATTTGTGAAATTCTTAACTAACCTAAAGCTCAAGTTAATAAGAGAAAAATATTCTTAGGAAGAGAAAACACAAAAGTAGCTATCATTTTAGAGTATAGGGGTGTCTAGTTAAGGTAAAGATCTATGATCTTTTTTTAAAGAAGACAAATTCAAGAACTACTAGATAATATTTTATTGTGTATCCTAGTCACTCAAAAGGATATAGATTTTATTGTCTAACTCAGGGCACTAAAATTGTTGAATTTCAGGTGGCAAAATATTTAGAGTTGGATGTTATTAAAGATATTCCCTTTCATTCCCATGAAAGAGTAGAATCCACTTATATTGTTTCTTCACCATTACCTACTTCATATGTTAATCTTGAAGGTGCAATATTTGATTATGGGATTCAGTAGGGAGTTAATACTGTTAATCTCCTTGCTATTGAAGAAACTCCTATTGTATATGAGATTCCCTTAACCAATGAGCCTATAAATGAGTTTTCTTTTGAAGTATAAGTGAGGAGATCATACAGAACTAGAAAGGCTGCTATTTTTAATGATTATTATATTTAGGAATATTATCATCAATACCTTTAAGGAATGGCTTAATTATAATAATACTTACATGTTTAAAAAATTAACGTTAATGCCCCAATTTTTTGCCAAAATCCACATAGGAATATTCTGTTAAATTAAACAGATTATATGTCAATCAATATAAAAAGACCATTTTGCCTATTACACATTAATCGAAATTGAAATGACTTAACACTTGCACAAATTTTAAAATTTTAACTTTTAAATATAATAAATAATGATAAAAAATAAATGATAATGAAATATTTATAAAAAATAAATAAAATAAAATAAAATTCTTTGAAAATAAGTTAGAAAAATTAAAAACATTCAGAGGCAAATGGTCGTCTGGTTTAGGCAGCCATTTTGGCCTCCTGTTGTAGTGGCCATTGGTTGCACCGACAACCAAAATGGCCGCTTGTACCGACGGCCATTTGGCCACTGAACAAAGCAACCAAAATGGCCATTGGTTCAAGTGGCCATTTTGGCCGCCTGAACAAAGCAGCCAATTTGATCACCGATGCAAGTGACCATTTGGCCACTGAAACCAAGTGGCCAAAATGGCTGCTGGTTCAAATGGCCATTGTGGCCACCTGAACTAGGCAGTTATTTGGCCGCTGCACCAAACGGCCATTGTGGCCATCTGAACCAGGCTACCATTTGGCCACTGAACCAAGCAGCTATTTTGCCTACCTGGACTGACAACCATTACAGCCGCCTGAACCAAGTGGCCAAATAACCATCAATGCAATCGATTATTTAGCTAGCTGTATTTTTCTTTTTTTTTTTAATTTTGTTATCTTTTTACTTTTGTATAAATTTTAAATCTTTAAAGTGTGAAAACACATAATTACCCTTAGATCTGTTCATTTTAATGGCAAAAACTGACGGTTGGGCATTCGTGCATATTTTGTAAAACAATTGCGCAATAACGTCGATTTTTCAAACTTGTAGGTATTATTATAATTACGCCATACCTTAAGAGTATTGATGATAATATCCTTTATATTTATCTTGAAGTAGGAAAGTATGAAATTGGAAAAAGTGGACCCAACAATTTATTGTGAAGCTTTTTATAATGATCAAACAAGTGAATGGTTTCTTGTTATGAGAGATGAGATACAGTTTATGTCTGATAATGATGTTTGGAAACTTGTGAATTTTTTTAAAGGATATAAATCCCTAGGGTGTAAATGGGTATTCAAGACCAAGAGAGACAATCAAGAAAATATTGAAAGATTCGAGGCTTGATTAGTTGTAAAAAGATATACACAACAAGAAGGCATTAGTTTCACAGAGGCCTTTTCATCAGTTTCCACTAAAGACTCCTTTAGGGTAATTATGGCATTGGTAGCTCATTTTAATTTAGAGCTTCACATGTCAAGATAACTTTTCTTAATCAAGATTTAAGCTAAAAGATCTACATGTCTCAACTTGAAGGATTTAAAGAAAATGAAAAAGAAAACATGGTATGTAGATTGAAAAGGTCTATTTATTATCTCAAGCAAGCTTCTCGCCAATGGTACTTCAAATTTGACAAAGTGGTGGCCTCTTCTAGTTTTGTAGAAAATAAGTTTGATCAGTGCATAATCATGAAGACTAGCATAATCATGGCCTCTTCTAGTTTTATTTTTATGGTATATAATTTCCTCCTTATTAGTAGTGACGTAAATCTCTTTAATGATAGCAAACATCTTTTTTCTCCTAAATTTGACATGAAAGATCTCGATGAAGCATATTTTTTTATGGGCATTAACATTCATCGTAACAGATCTCAAAACATCTTAGGACTATTTCAGAGAGCCTTATTAATTGTATGCTTAAAAGGTTAAATATACAAACATGCAAAGTATGTGAGGTAACTATTGTGAAAGGAGATAAACTCAGTAATGGACAATGTCCTAAGAATAATTTGGGAAAGGAAGCCATGAAGACTATTCTTTTATGTTAGTGTAGTTGGTAGTTTGATACATGCACAAGTATGTACGAGACTTAATATTTCCTTTATAATTAATGTTCTCAGTAGATATTTGTCAAACCCTTGTCATGATCATTGGGTTACAGCAAAGAAAGTCATGTGATATGTATAAAGAATGAAGGACTTTATGCTTGTGTAAAAGAGGGTTGATATCTGATTTTGGTAATTATTTATACAATCGCAAATATACTTTTGGATATATCTTTATGTTAGCTGATGAAGTCATTTCATGAAAAATTGTTAAGTAGAGCCTTGCATCCTCGACCATGTACGTTGTATTTGTAGCTTGTTATGAAACATCTTCTCAAGCTATTTGGCTAAGAAATATAATCTTGGAGTTGCAAATTGTTGATTCTATCTCTTAGCCCATTGTGATTTATTATGATAATAATGCAGTTGTGTTCTAGTCCATAAATAATAAGATTAGTAGCGATTCCAAAAATATAAAAATTAAGTACCTCACAATCAAAAACATAGTAAAAAAAAAGGTAGATATTATGATTGAACATATAAGAACTGAGTCCATGTTAGCTAATCCTTAACCAAAGATTTAAAAAAGCCCATAGTTTTTAAGGAACATGTTGTGAATATAGTTTTGTGGGAGTTTGTACACGATCCTTTACTTTAATTATTATGTTATGCAAACAATACTTACTATATTATGCATTTTGTAAAGTTAAATTCTTTATGATGATCATCATTATTGTTGTATATTATATATTTTGAATTAGATATACAATATGGTATTTTAAGATATTGTGCCTTAAAAATTACAGTTCTATACTATTGGACATCACATATAACAACTACTTTTGAGATCTTATGTTAAACTATTGGTGACGTATGACTTGTTAAAGTCGGGCAATTTCATTTTGATTGAGAAATTGTACTTATAATTTCATATTGATTTAATTATTGAGAAATTATAAAGAGGACCCATAAGAGATAATGCATACTAATTTTGAGCACATGTTGGCATTGATTTCTTACTATACTATTGCGTTTATGATCCATATCGATATGATTATTAGTATTTGTGATTATGAATGGTCATATGTGGTTGAGACTAACGTATAGATTTTCATAGTCAAATATTCAGATCATATTAGACCTGATAAATTTTTAAAAATATTATTTATGAACTATCATTTCTTTTAAAAGCTATGCCCACACAAAACATAATTTTTTGGTTATTAACCTGAGAGTTTTGTTTTCAAAATGAATTTAATAAACACTAAAAAATTAATTAATATTAGCCTATGTGGGAGAATATTGAAAATATTTTATTAAATGTGGGCTAACATTAATTGAATTTTTTATTTTATAACAATGGGTTAATAGATAGTCCTTTAATTAATTAGTCCAATATGTTTAGTGATAATTTTTGAATTAGGTTGTAGCATCATTTGTGTAGAAACTCAATTGAATGATAAGTGTAGGCTTTTTGATCTCATTAAAGCCTATTATAGGAGGACTAGATGTAAAAATCATACTTTTATATACAAAAGTTAGGTCTACTCTCTAACTTAGACTTAATTATTGAGAATAGTACGTTCTTTTTCTTTGAGAGCCACTAATTTTAATTTAGGTCACAAAGAGGAAGACTAGCTTTTAATCTACTACAACGATTAATTAATCAACGGTAATGACTTTAATAGGTATGTTTTTGATAGTCTATTTTTTAATTATTACGTCCTTTTTTTTATATATGGTATTAATGTATAATTATTTAATTTTATAATATTATGAATGTTGATTAGATTAATATCCAACACTACATTTTTTCATTGGAAATGCATAAAAGGATATAGAGCACCTTGTTGCTGAATTTATTATATATATATATATATATATATATCAAATTTGATCAAGTGGGCAACAGATACTGTTTAATACTATTTTAATAGTGCTGTACAGTATCAAACAGTGCCCTATCGCCCATTGGTTGACGTCGCCCACCTGATCCGCTCATATATATATATATATATGTTTTGTTTTGTGGTTAATGAATAGGAATTCACCTAAAATTAATTAAGAGTTTACTGTTTTTTAATTTAATGTTGAGAGTGTTTTAATTTAGCTTCACAAAATTATATTTTATTTTGTAAAGTATGAATGACTTCAAATTATCTAATTAAAAATATTGATACTTATTAAATATATTGACATCTTTACCTAATATTAAATATATTTAACTAATATTTTGTGTTAGTTATAAATGGTGAAGATTTATTTTTAATTATTTTATCTTTTTACCAACTTCTAACTTTATGTTACTAAATAATTAGATAAAAGATGAGATTAGGAGAGAATCTTCATCGGTTTATTATCATTCAACTTAAGAAATTTTTAAGAGTACAAATATAAGGTATTTAATATATCATCATATGTAACCCTGCAAGAATATTGAACAACCCTACCTCTCTTATCTATGCAAAAATCAAAAATAGTTTTCTTACTCTTTTTTTTTTTTTTATCGCGAAGATATCTCTATTTTTACCCTTTTCTTATAGCAAAAATCTCTTTCTTCACTCTTTTCTTCCTTTCTTCTATTCTTTTAACCTATTCTCTTGTGGTTAATATGTTCTCCACCTAGATTGGTGGTTCTTTGCTATCCAAACCTTAATCCGGATCAATTATTATTTTTGATCATCCAAATCTTAATATGGATTGGATCTACAACTTTCTTTAATTTTTTTTCATTTTATAATAATAATAATTTTCTCTGTATTTGAAATTTTATTGATTCAAATATGTGGTTTACAAAAAAAAAACTGATATAATATTATTTAGAAAGATCGATCTTAGTAGTGACGAACAATTTGAAAGAGTTTTAAAGTTCGATTTATTATTTGGTAACGAAAGTTGTTGACACCTTTCTGTAAAAATTTGTCTCACTAGACATATGGTTATATTTAGATCTTTCTAATTATTTATATTAAAATTTATTTCTAAAATTTTTTATTTGGATTGTAAGCGGATTTGTTTTGGTTTTGTTGCTTTATTTCGAATGAAATTGATATTTATGTTTCAAACATTGGTTTCAAATATTTTTACTTTGTTTTTAAAAAATAAAAAAATTGATATTTATATTTATATATTCAAATAAAAAATAAATACATCAGTCAATGCAAGTAATAGTTAAATCTACTCAGCTTCTTTTTCTTTTAAGATCAATTTGATTCAGTTGAGTTGTTTTTTATTTAAAAAGAAAAGTACACTTCCTAAATATCTTATACATGCAACCTAATAGACAAAAATGTCTCTATTTAATTGTCATTTCATGCTGACTATGAATACTAATCGTTTAAACGTGTTCTTCATGTGAAAGACAAATTTCAACCAAATAATTAATATAATCCATCCATTATTATTAATCCCTCAATTAGTTTAATCAATCCAAAACGCCACAAATCAAATAGTGCCCTTACTATAACTTCACAAGTCATAGATAAGCATGGTCTTTATATTATTAATATAATTATTTTATAAAAAAATACAGAAGCAGTTATATTTTATTTTCTGTTATAGATCAGATTAAGATCAAATGCCTTCACAATAAATAAATGTGACATGATTATTAATGTGACTTGAGAGTGATAGATCACATATAAAAGTATTAACCAAATAGAAATTGAGGGCTTTATGCTTTATCCTGTGTCGTGTGCGTCATTTAGAAATAATTCATCCATGATACTAATTTCTTCCATTTCTTTGTTTTTGCTCTCATCTGCTTGGTACTTATATATATGTAATATAATATAATATAAATGCAGTCCCGAAATCGTGTATACATCAACTAATATATTTTTAGACATCAATAATATCAATGGCCCTTAGCTTTATTTTGCACATGAACAAGAAGCTAGCTAGGATGAGTTAGGTGAGCTTCTATTATTTGATATTATCAAGAAACTGGTTAATTATTAATAATACTTTGTTTGCACATCGACATGAAGCTAGCTAGGATGAATAATAGTTTAAGCAGTATTACTGTTTAGCATCTTCGTATAAGTTAAGTGACTGGATTAGAGTAAGTGTTATTTAATATCATGAGTCAGACATTTGTTATTAATTTTTAAAAAAATTTATAAATTTTTTTTACTTCGACATATAATAATATTCTAGTAAAGATATTATTTGATCATTATAAGAGAAATAAATTTATATTATTAATAATTTAAAGATCAAAAAATAAATTAAAAATAATATTATCATGAATATCCTTAAACTTTGACCTAATAGTATCAATACCTCTAACTTTAAAAAATAAGTAATATTATACTGTTAGAAAATATTTCGTTAATATTAATAGAATTATAAGAAATGACCAAATTACCTTTTTAAATTAAAAAATAATGAAATTACATTGCACAACAAATGAGAAACAAAATTCTCCATTAAAAGAAAATACGATTCTCCATAAAAAGAATTCAAATTTCAATAATAAATTAACAATATCTTTTTATTTCTTAATTTGTTAATTAATAATATAATTATTATATTAAAATATAAAATTAAATAATTTGTCTTTTAAAAAAGAGAAAGCTTGTTGCAGCGGCTAATTTTGGCCGCAATTTTGCAACGACCATTGTGGCCACTACAATTGCAGCCAAATATGGTCGCGTGCAGTGGCTATTTATGGCTTGGAGTAGTGGTCACTTTTGCCGGCTTATAATGGCCACTGTGGTCGCTACAAAATGCGACAAAATGTGGACGTTGCAACTAACTTTTTTTATTATTTATTTTTAAAAAAAATTATTTTTATTTTATAATTTAATATAATTATTATTATTTATTATTTAGTTACAAGAATAAAAAAAATATTTGACAAGTGATAAGGACTGCTTGAATAAAATAATAATAAAATGTTTGACAAGGGATAAAGATATTTCAACAAAGTTGCATTAGGATTTAACCTTTTTTTAAAATTTTATTTATTAATTATCAATTATATTTAAATTAAATAATGTTAGACATATAAAGTTAAAAAGCGTATTTTATATATCGCTTAATATATTATTAATTAATAATTATTATTTATTAAATAATTGTTCATTTTTTAATTTTTTATTTAATGTGATAATTAAGCATTATTGATTAATAATAAATACATCAAATGTCACATCAATTGAATTATTAGAGATTTGGTAACTCAACAATCTTATTTGGACAAGAATTAAAATGAATATTAAAGAGGAGAGTCACAAGAAGTCAAAAAAGTGTGGAACACATATGGAGAAGTCTCGAATGTGTGGGACATGAAGGTGAAAGCAAAACAAGACTCGAAGATGCGAAGAAAAAGCACAGAAAAAGCGCGGAGCTGGAAATAGGGACCAGCGCCGTGGTGCCCAGGACTAAGCGCCGCAACGCCCAGATCAATACTCTAGCGCTGCAACGCCAGGTTCTTAGCGTCGTGGCCCTTGATACCTAAAGACCTAGCGCCGCGGTGCCAGAACCTCAGCGTCGTGGCTACAAAACGGGGAAAATTCATTTTTGATTCGAATTTCTGAGTTTTGAGAAGTTTTGGACTTCCAAAACAAGTGAACTCTTACTCCAATAAGGAATAGGATTAGTAGGCACGAAATAAATCCCTATATAAACACTTGTAAACCTTTTAGTTGAGATCAAGTATTAAGAGAGACCTTAAAAGAGGGAAAAACTGGAAAGACAATAAGTGCTTGTGTGCGCTAGGGTGAAACTATTGTTTGAGTGTTCATTGTTCATGGTAGAGTAAGGGTACACTAAACCTTAGGTTCTTTTGAGGGTTCTTCATTGGGTTTTCCTTATAAAATCTCTAGGGAGTTAATAAGAAAAGTTAGGATCCTTGGATCCATCGTAGACGTAGGCAAATGGTCAAACCACATAAGTGATTGTGTTATGCTCTTTATTATTTACTTTGAATTCTTGCTATTCTACTTGATATATAGGGTACTCTACTGCGTAAAGAGATTAGGATTCAAGGTTGAACTTGATTAAGGTTCTTCGCTTCAACCTAATCTCAAAAAGAGAAGGGTGATTCCTCCAACAAATTGGTATTAGAGCCGAGGTTCGATAATACACACCTGGGGTATTTAAACCTAGTTGCAATCAATCAAGAAATAAAAAGTTCAATGGGATAAATGAGTTTAATCTTTGGAGGAAGAAGGTTAGAGATCTACTAGTGAAGAAAGGGCTAGACTCAGCCTTGCAGGAAGCTAATTCCTCAACTAGCAAAGAGACGACAACCTCAAAGTCTAGGCAAAAAAATTGAGACACGATTCAGAAAAAAGGCTCACAGCACCATAATTCTAGCATTGAGTGACGAACTATTAAGAAAAGTTGGTGATGAAGAAACCACTTTGGGGCTATGGAAGAGACTCGAGGCATTATACATAAAGAAGTCCCTTACAAATAGACTTCTTGTGAAGAAGAAACTGCATTAGTTAACAATGCACGAGGGATCTTTATTGAGAGCTCACATCGACGAGTTCAACAAGATCATCAAAAGTCTTGAGCAATTGGACATCAAAACTGAAGATGAAGACAAGGCCATAATCCTATTAAGTTTGGTGCCAAAAAGCTGTAAAAGTTTTATGGATACATTGTTGTATGGTAAGGAGTCCTTAACGATGAATAACGTCAAGGCATCACTGAACTCCAAAGAATTGACAAAGAGACATAAGTTCGAAAGTAGAGCAGTATTGCTTACACAAGGGAAAAAGAGCAACCAATTAAGGTGAAGATCCAAGAAGTGTTTCTTTTGTCATAAAGAATGACATTTTGTGAAGGATTGTTCGAAAACAAAAGGCTAAAGAGGGTTTGCTGCAATCTGTACTCTTAAGGAAGATATTAAAGTTGTAGACACGTTGATAACCTCAAGAGGAACATACACTAGTAAATGGATACTAGATTCAGGGTGCTGCGTCCATATGTGTCTCAACAGATCGATGTTTACTAACTACAAAGCCAAGAGAGGTAAAGCTCTAATAGGGAATGATATGACTTGTGAGATCATGCGAATTGGTGGCATAAGGCCGAGGATGCAAGGTGGAGAAACTATGGACTTATATGGTGTAAGGCATGTTCCTAATCTGAGAAGGAACTTGAAATCCCTGGGCAAGCTCTATAAGGAAGGGTATTCGGTTAAAGCGGAAAAAGAAAAACTGAGGGTAGAGAAATGACCTATAAGGTTTGAGGGTGAGAAGCACAATAGGGGGGCTCTATATGCTTAAGAGGATGGGCATCAGTGGCCTAACACAGGGTGTTGGGGTAATGCAGACCACTAGGCGATATCCAAATCGTGCTCACAGAGGTGATGAGGGTCGAAAAGGAGTGCAACACACTTATACCCTATGCAAGGTGCACGAATGCCTTTGGAGACCAAAGTCACTATCTTGGGGAAAGTTAAGTCTTTGTGGAGACTTAACTGGACTCAACTCCAGGTGATAGAGTATTAGTGTGGATCGGATCCAGAAGCCTTATTATTTGGAAGATTTTGAATCAAGGAAGGATTTATTGAAGATTTGGTGATTCAACAATCTTGTTTGGACAAGAATTGAGATGAATATCAAAGAATATAGTCACAAGAAGTCAAGAACGTGTAGAACACGTACGAAAAAATCTAGGACGTGTGGGACACGAAGGAGGAAGCGAAATGGGACTTGAAGACGTAAAGAAAGCGAAGAAAAAGCGCAGAGATGGAAACAGGGGCCAACATGATGCGATATTTCTATATCATAAATTAAGTGCAAGTATACACTATCGTATGCAAGTAATAAAGAGACTAATTAGTCGGATGTCGAACCCACAGGGATAATTTCTTCTTTTTAACCAATTACTAAAATTATATCTTCATAATAATTATTCAGAAAAATAAAAATCTAAGACTGAATGTAAGAAATATAAAGCAAAAACACAATGCAATGAGATTTAAAGATAACAACGTAGAGAAAACCTAGGATTAATATTATCCTTCAATATGTTTCTAATGATTAATCCTCTAATATTTAACTCACTTAGTCTTTATTATTGATCAAGACACTAATGTATTCACAAGCCTCTTCCAAGGTCATGCAAGTATACCCTAATTTACCAAATACCTATATTCCTATGGTACTTGTAATAAATTAAGATTCATTAAGATTAGGTCTTATTGATCATACATGCCAATTAGGTATATTCCTATCCTAAGTTGAAACTTGCATATGCAACATTGAATGTTACTCTACAATCATGCATCAAATTACCTAGGTCTAAATATATTGATTCCTCTTCCGAGTTTATCAAAATATTACCAATTCATTCACCATATATTGGCCAGATATATTGAAGCATTAAACACAAGTAATTTAAATAATAAATGACTAAGTTTATTAAATACTAAAAAGATATGGCAATTAAGCACACATATTGAGTTCAAATACTAACCCTAGAAAATAAGTTAGCTCATGGCTACAAGAGAACAGCAGTAAAAATAATTATAAATCATGATACAATTATTAGCAAACCGATATAGACGTCGAATTGCTCTTAATTGCGCTGCCTAAGAACTCTTGATGCCGAAGAACGTCTTGTATCTCTCTCTAAAGTTGCTTCAATTAAGCTCCTATTGCTCTCCAAGACTTGTGCTCTATATTCTTGGTGCTCTTGGGTCGTCTTGGATTCTTCTTTGAAGGCTGGGAACGAGTGGCTTTATATAGGGATTGATATGAGCTTGAAAATCTCAATTCTCGTCGGACTAGGACTCGCACTACCGCTGGCGCGCTATGAATCTGTCGCTGGGGCGACGCGTGAAAAAGCTATTACCGCTGGAGCGGTAGGAAGATAGCGCTGGGGCGCTGCATGAAAACGCCTTCACCGCTGGCGCGGTGACTCTTCGGCGCTGGGGCGCTAGACGCGACTTAATCAGGTCGTTTTTCTTATTTCGATCACTATTTCAGCGCTGGGGCGAAAACACTTGTGGCGTTGGGGCGATGGACACATACTTTGAAAACTTTACATTTTAGTCCCTGTTTTCGCTCCTTTTGCGTTCTTTCTTTAAATTTCGTTCAAGTCCCTATAATTAACAATAATGCACATAAATAGCCATCTATTCTCATAAAATCATAAAATATCAATAATAAAAACATGAGAAAATATATGACAAATTTGCCCTTATCACAACACCATGGCACCCAGTTCAGTACTCCAACGCCACAATGCCAGGTTTCCAGCACTGCAGCGCTGAACGTATCAAGACCTAGTGCCGTAGCGCCCAAGCGGAAAAAGTGCATTTTTGATCTAGATTTGTGAGTTTTGAGATGTTTTAGACTTCCAAACAAATGGACTCTTACTCTAGTAAGGAATAGGGTTAGTAGGCATGAAATAATCCCTATATAAACACTTGTAAACTCTTTAGATGAGATAAAGCATTAAGAGAAGGAATAACTGAGTAGACACTAAGTGCTTGTGTACGCTAGGGTGGAACCGTCGTTTGAGTGTTCATTGCTCGTGGTAGAATAATAGCACACTAAACATTAGGTCTTTTGGAGGGTTATTCATTGGATTCTCCTTATAAAATCTCTAGACAGTTAATAAGAGAGGCTAGAATCTTTGAATCCACCGTGAACGTAGGCAATTGACCGAACCACATAAGTGATTGTCTTGTGTTCTTTATTATCTGCTTTGAATTCTTACTATTTTGTTTGATATACGGGTTATTTCGTTATGTAAAAA
This sequence comes from Ailanthus altissimus, assembly GCA_946807835.1. Lineage (NCBI taxonomy): Eukaryota > Viridiplantae > Streptophyta > Magnoliopsida > Sapindales > Simaroubaceae > Ailanthus > Ailanthus altissimus. The sequence continues at coordinate 22,163,538 of OX327695.1, forward strand.
GGTTAGAATTTAAAGTTGAATTTGATTAGGCTTCTTCACTTTAATTTAATCTCGATGGGAGAAAGATAATTCCTTTATTATGAATTATAAAATTTTTATCATAATAATATAAGTATAACATTATTGATAAAAGTTAAATTTATTTTTTGATAAAGTATCACAACAAAATCAATTTCACGTTAGATGTGAAAATTCATAGGAGGTAAAAGAAATGGTAATAGAATAAAATAAACAAATATTATGAAATTTGGTAAAACCATTTTAAAAATTCTAATTAATATAATTTTAGAATAGTATTTCAAAGAACTCAAAAACTTATAATTTAAGCTAACAAAAACAAATTTGAATAACAGGAATTACGATGCCACATGGGTATTTAGGTTCTAATGGTTTTGGGCACATTTGTTTGTAAGATATATTGTTGGAGGAATCGCTCTTTTTACTGTAAAATTTGGTTTAAGTAAAGAATTTTATTTAAGTTTAACCTTAAATTTTAATCTCTTTATGCAACAAAATAATTAAAATAACAAGCAAAAATAATAAGAATATAAAGTAGATAATTAAGAGTACAACACAATCACTTACGTGGTTCTGGCAATTGCCTACGTCTATTATGGATCTAAGGATTCTAACCTCTCTTATTAATTTTTTAAAAATTTTATAAAAAAATATAATAAAAAATATTCAAAAAGACCTAATATTTAGTATATACTTATTCTTTTATAAACAATAAAAACCTAAATAATGCACTTAAATAATGACATAATTAATAATGTGACTTGAGAGTGATATATCAATTTGACTCAATTGAGTGTTTTCTTTTTATTTAAAAAAAAGTACACTTTTCAAATATCTTACCCATTCAACCTAATAGAGAAAAATGTTTATATCTAATTGTCATTTCATATTGACTATAAATATTATTAATTTAAATATATTTTTTTATGATTATTTTTAGAGATAAAATTATTAAATTATAAATTATTAAAAATTAAAATTATAAATTTATTAAAAAAATTAAAATTAACAAAATAGTAATAATAATAACGAAACAATAAATAATGATAACGACAGAGAAGTTTTAATATTTTTAAAATTAAAAAAAAATAAATAAATATTAGTTGAAACTTCATAGATTTCTTGTCTTTATATTATTAATATAATTATTTTATAAAAAATATACAAAAGTAACTATATTTTATTTTCTGTTATAGATAAGAGTAAGATCAAATGCCTTCACAATAAATAAATGTGACATGATTATTAATGTGACTTGAGAGTGATAGATCACATATAAAAATATTAACCAAATAGAAATTGAGGGCTTTATGCTTTATCCCGTGTCGTGTGCGTCCTTTAGAAATAATTCATCCATGATACTAATTTCTTCCATTTCTTTGTTTTTGCTCTCATCTGCTTGGTACTTATATATATATAATATAATATAATATAAATGCAGTCCCGAAATCGTGTATACCTCAACCAATATATTTTAAGACATCAATAATATCATTGGCCCTTAGCCTTATTTTGCACATGGACAAGAAGCTAGCTAGGATGAGTTAGGTGACCTTCTATTATTTGATATTATCAACAAGCTTGTTGATTATTAAGAGTACTTGTTTTGCACATGAACAAGAAGCTAGCTAGGATGAGTTATAGTTTAAGCAGTACCACTGTTTAGCATCTTCGTATAAGTTAAGTGATCGGATTAAATTCAGTGTTATTTAATATCACGAGGTAGACACTTGTTATTAATTTAAAAAAAAATTATAAATTTTTTTTTTACTTGGACATATAATAATATTCTAGTAAGCATATTATTTGATCAAAATATTTATATTATTAATAATTTTAAGATAAAAAAATAAATTAAAAAATGATATTATTATAAATATTTTTGAGTTTTGACTTAATAGTATTGATACCTTCAACTTTAAAAAATAGGTAATAATACTTAACTGTTAAAAAATATTTTATTAATATTAATAGAATTATATGAAATAACCAAATTATTTTTTTAAATTAAAAAGTAATGAAATTACATTGTACAGCAAACTGAGAAACAAAATTCTCCATAAAAAGTTTTAAATTTCAATAATAAATTAACAATATCTTTCTATTTCTTAATTTTTTAATTAATAATATAATTATTATATTAAAATATAAAGTTAAATAATTGTTTTTTAAAAAAAAGAGAAAGCTTGTTGTAGCAGCTAATTTTGGCCACAATTTTACAGCGGAGCTACTGCAACTGCAATCAAATGTGGTCGCGTGCAATGGCCATTTGTGGCCTAGAGCAGCGGCCACTTTTGCTCACTTATAACGGTGGTCATTTGTGGCCGCTGCAACAGGCTTATTTATTTATTTATTTAAATTTTTTATTTAATTTAATTTTAATATAATTATTATTTATTACTTATAATTTGATTACAATGATAAAAAAAGTGTTTGACAAAAGATAAAGACTATTTGAATAAAATAATAATAAAATAATTATTTTTAATTAATCTTAATAAAAAATTATTTAACGATTAGATATTACTATCTATTTTATAGAATTAAAAGTATTGATGCTATTAAGCTAAAATTTAAAGACATTCATAATAATATTTTTAAAAAAATAATCAAAATAAATATTTAGGGGGGTTATTCTTTCATCCCGAAAGATGAAATCAAAATTACAAAAACTAAGCGTATTTCGGTAGGATTCAAACGGATACATTTATTTTCTAAACTCATTACTTAACTTTCCGAAGTTGAATATATACACGTGTCTTGAAGGAAATTTCATATGCATGCACCTTATAGAAAATAAGACAAATATGGATGTTCATACTTTGCGTCACCTCACCTGCTTCTTAAGCTCATGAGTATCAGAGAATTGTCGCTTGTGGTTGGAAATATAAACAAAATTGCATAAGGATTTAACCTTTCTTTTAAACTTTTATTTATTAATTATCAATTATATTTATATTAAATAGTATTAGACGTATAAAATTAGAAAACGTACTTTATATATTGCTTAATATATTATTAATTAATAATTACTATTTATCAAATAATTGTTAATTTTTTAATTTTTCATTTAATGTAATAATTAAGTAATACTAACTAATAATAAATATATCAAATATTACGTCAATTGAATTATAAAATTTTTATCATAATTATATAACTATAATATTATTTATAAAAATTAAATTTGCATTTCGGTAAAGTATCACAATAAAAACAATTTCACGTTAGATATAAAAATTCATAAATATAAGAAGAGGTAAAAGAAATAGTGGTAGAATAAAATAAACAAATATTATGAAATTTGGTAAAATTATTTTACAAATTCTAATTAATATAATTTTAGAACAGTATTTTAAAAAACTCTAAAAATGTATTGTTGAAGCGGAAGCACACAAACAAGTAAAACCACTCAAGCAATATGTGCTGAACAAGTAATTAAGAAATAAAGAGAGAAATGGTAGAAGAAGAACAAATAAAGAATTACGTGGTTCTGCAACTTATCTACGTTCACGGCAGATCAAGATCACCCTCTTCTCTTATTATGAATCACAAGGCACTTATAAAGTTATGCCTTTTATAAGAAAGATCACAAATAAAATTATCTCTTTCTCTTTAAGGATTTTCTCTCACAAAGAACCACAAAGATTGTTGATGATCACTAAGATTTCTCAACCTATTACAAAGATTGTGTTTACAAGCCAATTGACAGTCTTTATATAGGTTTTAGGACGTCTTAGGTTTACCCTAAACGTGTGGGAGTCATATTAGGGAGTCCTGAAGCAAATAGGAGACGAAATAAGGAAGTTTCCTTATTTCGAGATACTGTTCTTGTCTCCAGCGCCGCGGCGCTGGCAAGCCTGTCTGAGCGCTGTGGTGCTCGTCGCTTAGTGCCGTGGCGCTGGCGCCTGGTGCGCCCTTCTTCATTTTTTGCTTCCTTTCACGTCCGTCTTCGATCTGTGCGTACCCTACGCACTTGGCTTGCTCTCCAAATCATTTTCCAATAATTTTTAATCAATATTCTCACAAATCCCCTCATTGATTCAAAATCATCCACAAAGCAACTCGATCTCTCATTTTCGCATCTTCGGTCACCCTCACAAAGTAGTGACTCCGGTTAAGTCCTTCCATAGGACGAACTTAACTAAAGGTAGTGGCTTAGTCAACATATTAGCAGGGTTTTTAGATGACCCTATCTTTGTTAGACTAACTTCACCACTTTGGACAATCTTTCGAATGTAATGGAACCTCATATAAATGTGTTTCGACGTCTCGTGGAACACTTGATGCTTGCTTAGGTGTATGGCACTCTGGCTATCACAATATACACCAGTGTTCACATTTTTACTAGCCAATACCTCCACACATATGCCTTTTAACCACACGGCCTCTTTGATAGCTTCTTCAACAGCTATGTACTCCGCCTCTGTGGTAGAGAGTGCAACCACATATTGTAGAACTGATCTCCAATACACACTACACCCAAACACTGTGAATAAGTAGCTCGTCAACGATCTTCTCTTGTCTAGATCACCTGCATAATCTGAGTCTACGTACCCTCTTATTATTTCATTGCTGTTCTTATCCCTTTTATACATCAACCCGTGATTTGACGTTCCCTTGAGATATCTCAGAATCCACTTCACTGCAAGCCAGTGATATTTACCCGAATTTGTCATGTATCTACTTATCACACTCACAGCCTGTGCTATGTCTGATCTTGTGTAAACCATTGCATACATGATGCTCCCCACAACGCTTGCATATAGTACTTTGCTCATCTGCAGTTTCTCTTCTTCAGATGTCAGCGACTGTGCTGCTAAAAGTTTAAAATGCATGGCCAAAGGAGTAGAGACAACCTTTGCGTTGGACATGCCAAACTTCTCTAGGATTTTGACTATATATCGCTGTTGGGATAAGAAGATAACATCTTTTCTTTTCCTCACAAATCCATACCCAAAATTCTCTTTGCTGCTCCCAAATCCTTCATTTCAAACTCGTCACTCAACTGCTTTTTGAGCTTTTGTATTTCTTCCATATTCTTGCATGCGATCAACATATCATTGACGTATAGAAGTAAATACATCATCCCACAACTTATATTCTTGAAGTACATGCATCCATCATACTTGCTTCTATTAAAGTCACAAGCCATCATAAACTCATCAAATCTCTTATACCACTGTCTAGGTGATTGCTTTAACCCATATAATGACTTTTTTAGCAAACAAGCATAATCTTCTTTTCTGGGCTCCTCGAACCCTTGCGGTCGTGCCATGTATATTGTCTCTTCAAGCTCTCCATATAGAAAAGTTATCTTTACATCCATATACTCTAGATGTAAATTAAGGTTTGCACATATGGCTAACAAAATCCTAATAAATGTGTGCTTGACAACTAGAGAGAATATCTCATAAAAATCAACTCCCTCTCTCTGAGTAAAACCTTGTGCAACTAACCTGGCCTTGAATCTTATAGGCTCAATCCCCGGTATCCCCTCATTCACCTTATACACCCACTTGTACCCGACTAGCTTCTTTTAAGGTCTCTTCACCAACTTCCAGGTATTGTTCTTCCTAAAAGAACTAATTTCTTCTTCCATGGCCTGCTGTCATTCTTTCTTATTTTCACTCTTCATAGCCTCACCATATATCCTAGGCTCATCATACTCAAGAGTGTAAAGAGAATTAAAAGTATGAGCAACTAAGTCTGCTTGTGCATACCTGACTGGTGGGTTAATCGTTCTCCTTAGCTTGTCTCTAGCTAGCTAGTACTCTTCAAGTTCTATTTCAGGAGTCCTAGTCTTTCTTTGAGGGGACTTGGAGGAACTCGCTGGTGTTCTTGGTTCATCTTCAAGGATCTCCTCGTTGAAGTGTTGATCTGGGGGCATATCAGATCCATTTTCAGGCTCTACTTCAACTTCTATTGACTTGGGTGCTGAGTTTTTCTTGGGCACAAGTTCTTATTTCTCATCTTCTTGGAAGGTTTTTAGCATCGTCATCTCATCGAATGTCACATCACGGCTTATGATACTCCTTGGTGGTGTTAAGTCTTTACACCATACCTTATATCCTTTTACTCCTTCGGGATATCCTATGAATACCACTTTGATAGCTTTAGGTTCCAACTCCCCTCCTTAACATGTATAAAGGTAAAACAACCAAATATTCTGAGGTGGTCATACTTCGGAGGATTGCCAAACCATTTCTCTTCTGGCATCTTGAAGTCAATTGCTAAGGAGGGACTTCTATTAATCAGATAAGCTGTCGTTACTACAGCTTCTCCCCAAAATGCTTTGGACATCTTTGCATTGGTAAGCATGCATCTAACCTTTTCAAGTAGGGTCCTATTCATCATCTCAGTTACGTCATTCTGCTGTGGTGTTGATCTCACCGTTCTAAGCCTTGCAATCCCATGCTTGGCACAAAATCCATCAAACTCTCTATTACAAAATTCAAGGCCGTTGTCAGTCCTCAGTCTCTTCACTCTTTTGCCAGTCTGATTCTCAACAAGAGCCTTCTATGTTTTGAACACATCAAATACTTGATCCTTGCTCTTCAACACATAGACTCACAGCTTCCTCGAATAGTCATCAATCAAGCTGAGAAAATACTTGGCATCACAACGAGTAGCTATCTGAGCTGGTCCCTAAAGATCCGAATATATGTAGTCAAAAGTCCCATTTGTCTTGTGTTCATCGGTACTGAACCTCACCCTATGTGCTCTCCCAAGCACACAATGCTCACAAAACTCCAAGGGCTGGAACTTATCCTCACCAAATGCCTTTTGACTAAATAACTCCTTTAGGTTTCTCTCCTCTAGGTGTGCCAATCTGAGATGCCATAAATTGGTTTGCATACTCTCATCATCTACAGAGAATAGAGCAGAACCACTTACGACTTTACCCTTAAGCACATAAACCCCTTTATGCTTCTCTTATCTCATCACCACCATGGATGTCACGGCCCGTATTTTGCGTCACCTGGGCCGAGCCCAGCGTAACCTTAAGTTTGCATGTAACCGGACACCAAATGGTACCCCCAAGGAATCGAACTCGGGACGGACCCCTTATATTGCCTTAGCGATTCATCCTTGTACCACTTGGGCTGGCGTACCACTTGAGCTGCCCAGCCCAAGTGGTACAAGGACGAATCGCTAAGGCAATATAAGGGGTCCGTCCCGGGTTCGATTCCTTGGGGGTACCATTTGGTGTTCGGTTGCGTGCAAACTTGATGACAGGACCCGACTTGAGACCCTCTACTATAGATCCCAGCGGCCTTGCCGGGCACCCCGACGGAAGTTCCTCCGAACCTAACTGGGTAAGTTAAGAAATTTCACGAGGCGAACCCCTTTTTAATTCTTGTTACTACTAAGAAGATCTAGTAATATACATGAAAACGACATCTTAGTTTTAAAAACAAACGGACAGAGTTTCCCTTGTTTTTCAAAAAATCCATATAAACCTGCAAAGAAATTTCACTTCTAATTCCAACCCATCTCAATTCTACCAATTCGGACCTCCGGTCTTTTTCAAATCAAATCCAACACAACTCAATTATTTCGTGTAAATCACAAAATAAGCATAATCATAAAAAGTAAAAACGATCATCATAAACTGGAAATCTCTTCTTTTTGATTCAACACATACTTACAAATATACATACCTACAACTATTATGCATAAAGTAAAGAGTGCTATTAGCACATTTACATGTACAAAAATTATCTTTGGATTCAGCCCATTACTCGGCGATAGGAGAATCAGCAGCTTGCGTTCCGAGACCTGCACTTGGGAAAGGGGTTTAAAACATAAAACATAAAACGAGTGAGCTAAAGGAGCTCAGTGAGTGTAAATGAGAATTCAATTACAAGAATATTATACAAAGATAGCAATTTCTAAAGTACATGCAGAAATTATGCTTCTAAAACGGATGTAAAATTGTAAAACGGTTTCTAATATCATATGTTAATGAAATCTTGCCGAGCGGGTTTTATCTACATCTTTGGAAAACTATATTCAGAATCTGTATAACATAATAACTGCTGTGTGCATATAAATGCATAAATACTATCGGTAAATCGAAAACTAGTAAAATCCTCGCTCGGCCATTTTCTTTCTAAACTGTACCAATGGTAACCCTAAAGCTCTATACCCACGCAGTGACTCAACTAGCACCGCATACGTGAGTAGGTCACGGGGCACCTCAACTAGCAGCACCCACAGTGACATCTCAAGACATCTCATTGGCTACGCAGCGGAATCCTACATCGCATGCATATAGCGAGACAATATCCCGTACACATAGAGCGACTCACATGACTCGACATCCCGACTACCCGGAGTTAGTGACACACCCCCAAGACCTGCCCATGTGCACGGGATATACCGGCCGGGTCTAATACAATCATCACCACTATAATCTGAGGGTACCAATGGCCTTAAAATAAATGCAAAAATTTTAAACTGTTTCACAAATCGATCATGTAAAAGCATGTCTATGAATATATCAAGATCATAAATCATGTTTATGCATCGAAAGCTCATAAAACATACATAGTCATTGTGCGAAAACATAATAACCGAAAAGTAAAAGAAATGGCAGATTTTCACTCACAACCGCTCCGCGCTCAATTTTGCTCCCGATTCCTGCTCCCGTTAACGCTCTCGGTTATCCTCACCTACGCGCCATAAATGATATTTAGAACCAAATCGAACACTAGAATCTCATTTAACTACTAAATGCCCTAATCGGCATACAAAGCCCGGATGTAAACTACTTCCCGATTTTAGTTACGGAGCCATAATCGAAACTAACTCACCATCCGGCGCCCTAGAAATTATTGAACACCTTATAATTTGATTGGACATACTTGCCCTTCACCTTTCCAACATAGACAATTATGTCCCATTTTCTTCATTTTTGGGTTTTTTCATCAACCATATACATTCAATTCACAATATGCATCATTTACACACAACAATTCAATCACAACACCACTGAATTTCTAACTTCCCTAAAGTGGCAGAATTTCACCCTAGGTTCCAACACCTTCCTTTTCTCAATTTCTTGTTCCAATTACAACAAAATCATGTCAATTTCATTCTAAAGCCCTAATTACAATCAATTGAAATCTCTACAACAAAATCACCAAAAACCTTAATTCTCACCTTGCCAATTTCTTCAAATTGATGACTCCTTCAAGCTCCAAACTAGAATTCAACTCAATCTAAGCCAAGAATACACATAAGAACATCAATTAACACATTCTTGAATTCTCACTTATCAAACTCATAAAAGATGCTTTTCCTTACCTCTTTTTCTTGAATTTTCACTAATAGAGACTTCAATTGAGCTTAGGGATTGGTTTGTAACCTTAATTTGGCTTGATTACACATGAAAAATCATGAAAAAAAAACTTGAATAGTCACTGTAGCAGCACCCCCCTTTGAAGCTCGAATTTCTCTCTTTTTTTGGCTAAGTGTTGGTTTTGATCTCTCTTCAAATTTCTACACACTTCTAACATATATATAGTGCTCCCTCAATTTACCATTTTACCCTTCAACTTACTTAAAACTTCTAATTTGCCATTAGTTAAAAACTAATTATGTAATTAGTTCATTTGTAACTATTTAGTTAGAATAGTTCAAAGAACTAACTAGAACTTCCAACTTGGCAATCCATGAGATTTCTTCTAATTGGTCCATTCTCTAATATATAGATTATATTTCTCAACAAAGGCTTGTTCCATACATAACCCTTAAATGTAAATTCATGTAGTAAATTAGAATTTTCTTTTCCAAGCCAATGGAGAAAAATTCTAAAAATATTCTAGGGTCGTCCGGCGCACCGATCGAGTATGAAATTACCAAATTAGGTCTAATATCTCTTACATGCACTATAAAGAAAATATTTCTAATATGGTTAAAATCGAGTAACCCTACGGTGTCTTATTTGTTCTATACCGAAATCTAGGCGCCAATACTGCTAATAGGGATTGGATATTACACTTGAGGTTACGCTGGGCTCGGCCTAGGTGACGCAAAACACAGGCTGTGACATTAAAAGGCACCACCAGTATCCACAACCGGTAAGAATAAGTATTTATATATATATATATATAAATATACGTATTTTATTAGTATGTGAGTGATACTTGATTTATGTATTGTTATTAATAGTATTTTTATAGGTTAAGGACATACTATTAGTATTGGGTTTATTTGTAAGACTTTAGATTTATTTTAGGGACCAAATTGTAATACTTTAAAAGTTTTGGGGGCAAATTTGTAAATACTAAAAAATAGCCTCTTAGTATAAAAATACACTTTTGAAACCCTAATTCTCTCCTTTTGGTCGAACAACTTCTTTTAGAGTGAGAGAAGAGAGAAATAGAGGGTAGAGAAAGAGAAGAAGAAGAAAAAGAAAAAAAAGAAGAAGAAATTAGAATTTTAAATTTTAAGAGGTATATCACATCTATTTCTCAATTTATTGGTGTTAATTAAGTTAATTCCTTTAATTTTTTATTTCTAAAAATATGTATAATTGAGTATTTGATGTGTATTTCGTAAGATAATGTGAGAATTGATGATGATCTATGTAGAGAGCTTGATAAATCATGATGAATTGCAAAATTTCTATTTGATAGTCTCTTGATCCAGAAATTTAATAAATTATTGTAATTCGATTTGGTATTGAATTTTGAGTATATGAAATTAGACGTGTTTAGAATTATTTGAGACTTTAAATCGATTGAAAATTCCAGAAATTGAATTTGTAGTGAATTTACCAAAATAACCCTGAAATTCTGAAAATTTCCTGTGTGAACAGTATGATACAGTGGCAAGCAATTTTTGGCCTGCTGAATGATCTTCAAAAATTATGAATTTGTGGAATATGATAAGTTTATATGTCTAATATGATATATTCAGAATTAAGAATTTAGATCAATGCGGTTAAATTGTTATAAGTTTCTAAAGTGTATCAGCTCATTGCAGTATTTGATTAACAAAGTTTTAAAGTTATGGAATAAAATAGTTTTCAAATACTTTTGGCAGTGATTTTGAAGTGAAATATTTATTATGGATTGAGATATGTGTTAAGAGTAATGCTGTTGTAGTTATATGATATTTGAGTTAATATATGATTTTATAAAATTGGGAGATTAAATAGTGTTCAGTAAATATCTTGATCCTATCAGGTTAGTAGTTTGGATTCGATGGTATGTATGGAATTGATTGTGTAGGAATTTTAATATAATATTCATATATAAGAAGGGTATATGAGTCAAGAATGATATATTTTGATTTTGGAGTAATTGGACATCATTTGATGTATTAGAAAATTTTGTTAAATATAAGTGGTCAGAATGACAGGTTTTGAGAAACTAAGTATTTAGACCAATTTGATGTGATAAATGCATTGTGTATAATTTTGTAAGCTATTTAAAGTATTTTGTTTGAATTGTGAGGCTTATGAAAGGATTAATCTCTATTGATAGATTAAGGAGATTTAAGCCTTGTAGCTGAAAGTGCTAAGAGGTAAGTATACTAGACTTTTTATTGAAATCACAATAAGCATAGTAATTGTCTATGTATGATTTTGTAAATGTACTTAGAAATATGTTTATGTTATGGTAAAGTATATTTGATATGAAATGTGAAAAATATATGTTTATGAATGTGAGCATTAACATTGAGCATAGACATACATGTGTTTTTGAAAGTGAGCTTTCAAAATAAAATGTGTTTAACAAAGAAAGCTTTGAAGTGTAATATGTCCATGAGAAACATTTTGTGTTTTGAGGATGCTTGAACTCACTGTTGACTTAGTAGGCATCTTATGTGATTTATGGAGCCTTTTATGTGTGGCCTTTCTTTCGAGATTGGTATATGTTATGTGTTCCGTATGTAGGGAGGATCCTATTGGTACCTAAAGGAAGATTGAGTCAACACATTCGTGTGGTGGCGTATTGGTGCATGTGAGATGACTCACCGATGATCAGGGTGAGGATTTGGCTCTTACCTTCGGGCTTGAGCATTATATGTGTAATTGAAACCTCACTTGTACTATTTCTCTCATACGGTATGTCACCTATGAGTGACATTTGGCTCATTATGTGATATGTGATGTGTAAGTCCTACTAAGTAGTAGTTGAGTGATGGTATTCCTATAATATATTTTGAAAGAATGTGTAAGCGCTTACATAATATGTGATTTGATAAGATTATGATTTTGATTGATCCCAACATATCATACATTTTCGTTGTGTACATATATGTATTTGTATTTGATATACGAAAAAAAACTAGTATGCTTACTGAGTTTTATACTCATTATAGTTTATGGTGATTTCAGGTAAATAAGGTGCATGTGTGCTTAGTGGATTTGGCAAGGCTTCTGCTATTTCTTGGGTTCCCTAAGTTGCTACGTTACCGAGTGTTTCATTTGGGGACACGTGGGATATGATATTTGATTTGTCCCTATTGAACAAATACTTATGTATTATTTCATTGTGTGTGGATTGGATTTGGTTTAAGTTTTATAAAGTGTGGTAATGGATTGATTTTAAGTAAGAATTTGCAATGAATATATTATGGGCTTCCGGTAACAAAGTTGCTACTGGTGACGTAGTAGAATGTTAATCTCTGAGAAAACTCCGCGTATCTTCGGTTTACTAATTGTCCCAGTCATAATTCAATTGCTATAATTCTGAAAGAAATTAAAATGAATGTTTAAATATTATTGAATAAATGTAAGTGATGTCGTGTGTTAGATCTTTTGGGTCTGGGGTGTGACAATGGAACCTTTTAAAACTCTTAAAATCCCTCCGTCAATCCTGATGAAACACCCATTCTGGTTTAGAGTCCCTAGTGAGATCAAGTTTCTCTTCAAGTCAGGAACATACCTAACATCTGTCAATTCTCTCACTCGTCCATCATGTAGCCTAAGCTTAACACTACCAATTCCCATCATCTGACATGCAATATCATTATCCATTAAGACCTTACCACTACTAATGGACTGAAAATTTGTCAATCAAGACTTGTGTGGGCACATGTGAAAAGTACAACTAGAATCTAGAACCCATTGTTCAGAGTTCTTACCATCAGTAGCGACGAGTGTTTCTGCGCTGTCATAGCTATCATCATAGGCAAGTGCAACATCCGTTTTCTTCTTATCTTGTGCTCTTTTCTTTGGACAGTCCTTTATGAAGTGCCCCTCTTTCTTGCAGCAATAGCACTTCCTAGGAGTCCTAGACTTCGATCTTGAGCCTTTTTTCTTCCCATCTCTATATGAGGGCCTTCCTCTTAAAGATAAACTTTCTGCATTGCCCTCAATCTATTTTCCTAATAACTTTGAGTTTAATGATGATTTCACATCACTCATCGTTGAACTCTCTCTGTCGTAGAGTAGCGTATTAACAAAACTCTCATAGCTCTTGGGGAGTGAACTCAGCAGGATAATTGCTCTATCTTCATCTTCTATCTTAATGTTGATAGACTCAAGATCAAGGATACAACAATAAAAATTACTTTAAATTTGTTTATTAATTTATTCTTCCTTTAATCGTTTTCTTACTCTTTGCAAATTATTCTTGATTTTTAATGTTATTATTTGTGAAAGAGAAAATATTTGTTTGCTTGTAGTATAAAAAATTGATTCATAACTTTCTAATTAAAAGGGTTAATAGAAAAAAAAAATTATTTGAATATATATCTTTTTAGTGATTAATGAATAAAAATAGTATAAAATTAGCTAAATGTATTGAGTTTACTAATTTTATACATATAAATTTTTTATATAAATTTTTGAGTTATTGTTCGTTGGGTAGTAGAAACTTGTCATTTTGCAAAAATTCATTAAGAGGTTGATAATTAATTATAAGACGCAATTTGCCCCTGACTTGTTCACTTCTTTTGTTAACATAAAAAGCTTGACAGGCCCATTGAGAGTTTGTTGGCTCGATCAATCCTTCATTCAAAAGCTGAGTTAGTTCATCTTTAACAAAGTCTCAGGATTTCTTGATACAGGAGCTGCTACCTCCATTCTGAACCCAGCCATCTTACTAAGCCAATATTGAAAACCATATCAACAGACCTTCAGAGCTGTTAATGATGAATTGTTTACTGTTAATCTTATCAGTAAAACAATTTATCTCAAGTTTTTTCCTGAATTAATGATAAAACACAAATTTTTAGGATTTGATTTTCTCGGTAAAGATATTGTTATTGGGTTTGATCTTCTCTAAAAATTGTTACTAAAGTTGACACAGGCTTTAGCACTCACACAATCATTCTTAAAAAATTTTGGCTTGAAATCAGCATTCTCAATAAACATATTAATAGCATTAAATATAGAAGTTAATAAAATAAATTAAAATAAATAATGTATTAATATTTATATTGTATATTAATTTAAAATGAAATGATTTATATAAAGAATTATAGATGTGGTATAGTGTTAACGTGTCTGTCATGTTGTCAATTCATGCCAACCCAAGTTTTTAAACCTGATGTTTTAGAATTTTTCATCACCGGGCCAAGATAAATTCCAACCTAACCTAACTGCCAAAAATAATTACTCGATAATGACCACCAATCCAATAGTCAGTGCCCTTTCTGTAACCTTACAAGTCACCGCTAACCATGGTCGGCCTTATTATTTTTCTTATATGGTACATAATCATACATAATAGCTATATTTTATATTATTTTGTAGAAAAGATTAATATTCTTTCAAACCCAAAATTAAAAAAAAAAAAAAAGAAATTGCATGTGGTTGACATTTAAATTTATTAGAAAAAATATTATTTCTATCTAGATTTAATTGATATATATATTAATTTATTTCTTACTTTTTTTATAAATACTTAATTAGTCTCTTTAGAGACAAAAATGATCGTAATTTAAAAATAAAAATGATAACAAAAAATAGCCAAAAACCTGTCTAAAGAGACTAATTGAGTATTTACAAAAAAAAGGGATTAAATTTATATATATATATCAATTAAATTAAGAACGAAATTGACATTTTTCAATTCATTAATTGTATTTTAATTAATACAGATTGTTAGAGAAACAAATGAACAATATTGTATCTATCCGTTGATGGGAGCGAATCCAATGATGATAAATACTCTTTTTTTTTAGCTGATAAGAGGCTTCAAGATAAAATATATAGAAAAGGGACGTTAGAGAAGATTGGTTCCTTATAATGTGTAAAATCATAGAACTTGTAATCTCAGACGTAGAACCAAAGGGTAGAATCAAAATTTGAGGTGAGAGGGATTAAATGTTAAAGTTAAAGATTATATTAAATTTAGAGTTTAATTATAAGACAATTTTAATATTAAATTAAAAATTTTTGAAGGTCAAATCATAAAAATATTTATTTTAAAAAGTTAAAATTGTAAAACTCTATTATTAAATTTAAAAAAAATTGGAGCTTGGGAGGCCATAGCCTCCTAAGCTCTTAAGTAGCTACGCCATTGTTAGCAGCTCATTCTTCTCAAAATTACGTACATAGTACCCCTTTTGGACCCTTTGATGTATTTTTGCCATCGTAACATACAATCCCTTAGCGATGTCAACAAATCGCCCAAGATTATTGATCCCTTAATTTTATATATTACCACAAAGTAATAATTTTTAAAAGTAATACTTTACTTTTTAATTCTTAAGGGTGTCGAAAATAAAAAATTATTATTTTTTTAAGGTAGAATTCTAATTTTTCTTCCATTTTAAACGATATAATCTATTAATTTGGATGATATAAAAATTTAACTTCAAAAAATGCTTGACAAATCACTTTAAATAAAAAAAATTTTGAATTTCACTTAAATTCATTTAATAAGTCTATTGTTTTTTTTTTATTGAAAGGGGTAAGCTTATTATTTGTTGATTAAAAAAAGGAAAAATAGCATCTAGACCCTTAAGGTTTTAAGAAAGGGATATGTAAATTCTTAAAATTTCAAAAATCTTGTTTGTACCCCTGTTAGATAATGAAATTTATTAAAATTAACGAAAAATCTATTAAATTTCGGTGAAAGTACAATTAACCCACTTGAATCACCTAAAGATACCCATTCGGTAGGCGAATTGGATTGGTTTTTCTCCTATTATGATTAGAAAAAACAATTCTAAATTAAATTAAATGCTAATAAGTGAGTTTGAACTTTTGACCTAATAGTTAAAAATTAACACTTAAACCAAATAAACTATTCTAACTCTTGTGTTATGTATATATTTGTAAATTTATTAATATATTGTCATCAATTAAACTATTCAAGAAAGGGGGCTTGAACCGCCGATCGCCATTCATCAACCTCAACCTGCAAATGCTGACTGACAACCACTACCACTAATTGGCAGGTGTTGACTATCATTGACCTATATTGACTATAGTCTAACTGTCGTTGACTGTTATTGATCGATGTTAATCATTATTGACAATGCGTTGACTATCGATGATTGCCTCTTGATTGACAGTTGACTAGAGGCCAGTCGCGCAGTGAACAATGGCATGAAGATGTCACAATTCTGTTATTTCCTGTTTTTGTTTTTTGTTTTTTGTTTTGTTGACATTATTACAACAATTTTGATATTGTACAGTGATAAGTATTCTTATTTATTATATTGATAATCAAGGTTCAATCCTTGTCATTTGTATTTTATATATAGTTTTAAGGATAATATACTAATAAATATACAAACTCATATATACAAATAAAGTTAGAATAACTTAGTTAATATATTAGACCTTAACTATTAGGTCAAAGCTTCAAGCCATCTCTTTAATATTTAAATAAATTTTGACTTTTTATTTTCTATTAAAAGAGTGTGAATGTCAGATTCTAACTTTAACAATTTTCGTTACTTAATAAGAATGTAAATAAAAATTTTAAAATTTTAAGAGTTTGTATGTTAGATTATACTTTAAGAGTTTGATGTCAGATTCTATTACCTAATAAAAGTGTAAACAAAATTTTTTTAAAAGTTTTTTAGAAGTTTAAATATCCTTTTCACATAAAAAAATTATCAACTTTACATGAAGATCTTATAATTTATATATTATCGCTACCCAACCTTTAATTTCTTTGATATCCTCAGTAAGCGTGCGAAGTATTAGATCTCGTGTTGCTCACATCACATATAGACAAAGCTAGACTTGTTTTTAAGCAATAAATAGTTTTCTTAATTCAGTCCGATGTTTGTTTAAAATTTCAGCCTTACTTGAACATGACGTAATTTTATATATTACGTGTTTCACGTGGACAATCTAGGCTGAGTTACAGTTTAAGCACTATCATCGCTTCAGGATCCATAGGATTCAAACGGATACATGTACTTCTAAATTCATAAACGTATAAACGTATGAACGTATTTCAAATAAAAAGTCCTATGTGTAAACATGAAATAAAAATATGGATCGATGTTCATGTTTTGTGTCACGTCACCTGCTGTCTCTTATATATTCGGGAAAATGAATATGGTAACTGTTTAATATAATTTGAGAAAACTATTTCAATGAACTCCAGAAACATACAATTTAACAATAATAAGAAGTTAAAAAAGGGGAATTTGGACGGCAAATGTGTAATTGCATACTGTTCGACATAGATGAGCATATAGCTTCACATTAAAAGTCAAATTAATACAGCTTTCAGGCAACTTGCTTATTTTCTGAACCTGGTCGATGGAGGAAAAGGAACGAACAGCAGTGCTTTTTTTTTTTTTTTTTCAATACTAATCAAAAAGAAAACAACAAGATTGTATTTCAAAAGCATTATTTTCATTGACACGTGAACATTGCCTTTTTAATTTTTATCATTATTTTTTTTAAATGCAAGGATCACGTTTAGCTGTAAACGTAGCCGGCCACAGTAGCTGATAGACTTAGCACCAAATAATTTCGTTGCAATTTTGCTCTATATATACCCGGCTTTTGGTTTGAGTTAAAATAACACCAAAGCATCAAAACCAATACATTTCCTTGTTTCTGCATACAAGCCATGGCTTCTAATTGTAACAAGAGTTTCAGCTCCGGTTACATGCTTTTGAAGCCTGAAGAAGCGAAATTCTTTGATCTCTGTCATATCTTATTTTCCAGGGACATAAACCAGAGAAAATTTATTGACAGCTCTGACGCGGAAGACCAAAGTTTTGGGAACAGATGGATCATATTTATCTCAATAATAGTGCAGTTGCTTTTGAAACTTGTGGCAAAGCGTTTGGCAATAATTGGGTCAACCATCGAATTCGTCCTAAACCTTCTGGCAAGTAACGGCGGCATTGTGAGGCTCTCGCTGAATTTCCTACGAGGTAAATTTTAGCTTGCTCTCTTATCCTTTTTCATCTTCCTTCAGTTTCTCTTGACGCTACATCAATATAACATTTTCATAGCTAAGTTCAATTTCTTTTGCTCCATGCTCTCAATAGAGAGTGGCGACCACTTGTTGCGTCACTCACCGGTGATGTGTGTGTGAGAAAGATTAAACTTAATGATTTTAAAATAAACGTATTCCGTTTATAGGGGATCTTTTTCCGGATCACTTTCAAATTTGCCTTTTTTTTTCCTTTTTTTTTTTAAAGGCAAGGTAGTGTTTCCAAGCAGATTTTGTTCCCTTACCTCTCCCGGGTCGAACCTGGATGGTTTACGTGACAAACACCTAACTTGACCCCAGATCACGCCTTTAGGGGTAAAATTTTCCCAAAATTTCAATTTTCCATGTGAACTACATATACGTACGGGATTTAGGCGTAAGTAATTGATGCCAACTCCTTCATCAACAACCACTTATGATTGTTTTTCTCCCTATATGACAACAACCACTAATGGGGAACTAATACAGAGTAATATAGTTATGATTTAAACTTACTAGCTTGCAGGATGATGAGCTAATATACATCTGAAGCAGAGCTACAGTATGTCCTGAAGGGGCGTCGTAAGTAACCATGTAAACGTGTCAATATTTAATGAGCCAACCCAATACAAACAAAAGAAATTTAATTTTGTTTTTGGGATAAATTAACTTCGGGTGGAATATTTTAATTGACTTATTTTTTTTTCTCCTGAATCATATTAAATATAGATGGGTTAATATTCTACAGGGAAGGTGGTGATTCCAGATAAAAGTTCAGCATCTTTTAAATCGATTATCGCGATCTTGGACAAGCGAACGGAATTGGATACTGGCATCAAACGTGGAGATAATGAAAGTTATTATGGGACACTATCTATGATGGCATCTAAAGCATCGTATGAAAACAAAGCCTACACTGAAAATGTAGTGAAGAATCATTGGAAGGTACAATTAATTAATCAACCGTAAAACTTTCTTTCATGATCAAAGAATAAAAGTTATATTCAAGATTATAAGAAGAACTTTAACTTACTATCTCTTTGTAAATATGTTTATTTTTGGCAGATGGAATTCTTGGGATCCTATGACTTTTGGAACGGTAAGAAGTAACTTGAAGTGAAAAGTTGATAGACTTAATTTGTATGTTCTTTGTAATTTCAAATTGCACAAAGTCTTTGGGCCTCTTATCTGATAACCGACATATATTTTTTATTTAGCAATTGGTCATTATTATTCATGGTTTTTAGAGATCCCCATGAAGGGCTGCAAATTTATTTGTTACTTTACATTCGTTAACAATTAGTATACGGGTTCATTTAATTGGCAGATTATCAAGAGAAAGCCACAACACAAGCCTTTATGCTATATGACAAAAATGATGAGCAGGACACCGTTGTTGTGGCCTTTAGAGGTACCGAACCATTTGATGCAGATGCTTGGAATTCTGACGTTGATATCTCTTGGTATGAGATCAATGGCATGGGCAAGGTTCATGGCGGTTTTATGAAAGCTCTAGGCTTACAGAAGAGCGTAGGTTGGCCTAAAGAAATCAGCAAGGAAGTAAACCGCCCGGCACCCCTAGCTTACTATGCAATCAGGGATATGCTATTAGAACTTTTGAGCAAAAATCCTAGAGCAAAATTCATAGTGACAGGCCACAGTTTAGGAGGCGCGCTGGCGATTCTCTTTCCAGCAATTCTGGCTTTCCACGAAGAGACATGGTTGCTGGAAAGACTGGAAGGTATCTATACATTTGGGCAACCTAGGGTTGGAGATAAGAAGTTTGTGGAGTTTATGCAAAAGAAGTTGAAAGAGCATCGAGTTAAATACTTTAGGTTTGTTTACAATAATGATTTAGTGCCTAGGTTGCCCTCTGATAACAAAGAACTTATGTTCAAGCACTTTGGAAAGTGCATCTTTTACAATCGCCGCTACGAACCAAAGGTGAGCGTCTATCTTCTTTAATCACAAGCACACGTTAAACTAATGAATCAACTTATCTTTGGTCCCATAAGAGAAAATTAGGAACACTAATTTATATTGTGGTAGACATTTCTAGAGGATCAAAAATTGATGTGAAAAACTAATTGATGCAAGTCAAAATTTTATTTTTTGTTAAACTTTTGGTATTAGAAAATTTGTTATAGCCCTATAAGTAATAAGAGATTAACAACTGATCAATTCTCTAACATGTGGTCAAATCTTAGACTTTATCAATATGATTTCACTCTAATATTCATCTGCAATTGTTTGTGCTTTCAACATGTACAGTTGCTTCCAGAAGAACCAAACAAGAACTACTTTTCGCCATTTTACGTGATACCCATGGTGATAGATGCATTTTGGGAACTGGTTAGAAGCTTCCTTTTGCCGCTCACAAAGGGACCGGATTATGAAGAAGTATGGTTGCTCAAAGGATTGAGGGTATTTGGATTGATAGTGCCCGGAATACCAGCTCATATTCCCCAAGATTATGTAAACTCCATTCGTCTAGGATCCCTGGATACTTTCTTCAACCACAAGTATATGTAATCCAGTAATGGTTTTAAATATATATTAATCGTCTGAAATCCAGGGCCTGGGGTTGCCTGTCTTCAGATGTTTAGGTCTTGAGTTTTATGTAATTTCTGCTTGCCTTGAGTACGGTGTGGTTGGGTTGTATGCAAAATTAATAAATAAATATTCATGCGAGCTGACAAAGTTTGTTGAAAGTTGTTAAGCAGCCCAGAAGTTGTTGAACAGTTATTTACGATTTTATGAGTTTTTCCGCCAAAACTGTGATTATTAAGATTAGCCGAAGTTGAATATTACCGAGACTATAAATAGTCATCAGATGTTGTTTTCATAAGAATTCTCAAATTTTCTTTCATTTCTTCCTTAATTTTTCTTTCATTTCTTCTTTTGTTTGTGTTAACCTGAAAAATAGTTTTTCAGGGCAACAAACTTTAAATTTATTTATGTGTGGGAACGAAATTTAGGCCTCATCTTAATAGGAGTAATTAGTACAGATTAGAATTTTCTCTTTGCGACGAGCTATAAACAACCTGTAAAAACATAAATACAAGCTCGATGACAGTCTCACTGAGATGAGTTTCGGCGAAGGCACTCCAATACTTAATTCAATAAAGATCTTTTCTGCTTTTAGGGGAGGTTGGTAAGAAATGAAATGAAAAGAGAAAATGTAACTGAAGGGAAAGCAAAAACTCACTGTTTTAGGCGATTTAATTTTTTTTATTCTTTTAGTATCATCCCCTCAATACCTTTCATTTTCTCCTTTATAGCTCCGATCTTTGAGGACCCTTTTAGTTTTTCATTCTTGCTGTGCTTCTGACTTGCGCCGAATATCCTCTTGTTGTGCGTCTAAAACACACTAAATATTCTTCTGCTATGTGTCTGATACACGTCAAATATCTTTCTATAGATCTCCTGACCTCGCCTCTACCACATGTTAGGTACCCTTCTAATGTGTTAAACATATTCCTTAGGTATGTCTTCACAAGTGGTTTTGGTTAAGTGTGAAGCTAAATTCAAGTGACTCGAGTCAGATTTTTGGAGGCATCTCCCCTATCGACTCGGTGGTGATCTGAGATTTTCTTAAGAGTAGGCTTTCTATTGATGTTACAGACCATACCTGATCGGCCCATCCTGCAGATAGTCGTCCTAATTTCTCTGTTGACTGAGTAGGCATTAGGACAAACCGATCTGATTAGTACATAGATGGCGACCGTAGTTGTATCCGGGTCGGCCTGTCCGAGCAGGTGCTTCACATTATCAATTAGATCCTTTTACGTCCGAGCTGGTTCTTCAATGTCCAACTTTGTCGGGACCAAGCCTATTGGCCACTACCCTGGACTGTCTTTGGATTGAACTTGTTCCTTAAGCAATGGTGGGCCTCGAGGAGAGCTGTTCCTGAAGAAAATGTCTGAATAGGCCCTCGGAGGCCGGCCTTTGTTAGGCTCTGAGGCCTTAGGACTAAAGGGGGATTTTCTTGGGGGAACAAGGGTTCGCTAGTTTCTAGTTTTGATTTATTCAAAATTGGAAACTCTATTCCAGCCCAGCCGACGCGGTTGTCCTTCAAATCTATATTTGCTTTTATTCTTCCCTTTTCCTGTTGGTCTTCCCTCCCCCCCTTTTTTTGGTCCAAGCGGGTCTGAACTGCTTTCTGGGGGGTTAAGTTATCACGTGATTCATTTTTTAGGATGTCAAAGCTGGTCGGCTTGGTGTGATGACGTCATGGCGGCTCGACGAGTTACTGCCGCGTAATAGCGACTTCTTTCAAACTTTCAATTAATAATGGTTTGTCTTCTTAAATGTCATTCTTGATTCGTGTGAAAGACTTCTTGAACAAGGAACTTATCGTTAGTCATTGATCTACTTTTGATCATGCGATTGATATTAGCTGAGACTCGAGAGTTGTGTCTCTTACACTTTTTGAGTGACGTTTAACTAATAAAAAATGTCTTAGACTGTTCGATCTGTAGAATCTGACGACTTAGGTCACTGTTTCCCAAATGAGCGCACATTTATTACATCTGAAAACCTGAGGCGTCATGTTTCTTCCCCCAAAGGTCTCTTCGCTATTCTCACTGATCTTATTCGTTCATTTAAATTTGAACGGTCTGGATCATTTTACTGCCGCTATAAATAGCCACATTCTCCTTCATTTTGTATTTTTTATCCTATATTTTTCTTTTTTAATTTCATTCTGCTGTATCCCCGTTGGCTCATTCTTTTTATGTCAAAGGTGTCTTCCTCGCTTGACGATTCTCAGTCTCCGTCGCCATAGATTCCTATGACTTTCTACACTTTTCTTGGGTAAGCATATGCCTTTTGCCTGAACGAGGGTGACTCAGACCTCATCAAGCATTCATACGACATTCTCGAGACAGTCACTCTTAGGCTACCCACTGAGGAGGATTATCCGAGCAGTCCTACCAACGGTGAGGTGGCCATTCATATCGAGTTTTTGAGGTTGGGTCTCAGGCTTCCTATGTAGTGATATTTCATTAAGATGTTGGCTCGGCTTGGAATAGCTTCATCTCAGCTAGGCGCTAATTTATGGAGGGTATTATCAGGTATGTTCGTCTTGTGGGTAAGGGCAGGGCAATCTCGCCCTCATTTTCAGGAATTATGCTACCTATACCACTTCATGAGCAACGCCAAAAACCAAAGGGGCTTTTATTATCTTTCTTTTCATGGTCTTTAGAACCCAGTCCATCGACCCACCTCTATGAAGGACTGAAAGAGGAAGTAGTTCTTTCCTAGAGGAGAGTAGGGTCAGGGGGTCCTCAAGAGGGATGGGAGAGAGTGGGTCGTCCCTGCTGCCTTTTTCGCGGATGCAGGTTCTAGTCCTTCCGTATATGTATACTTTGTTAACTTGCATAGCTCAGTTGAACTCTTTTATTTGTTTTTATTTCTGTAGTGACTTGGGCTACTAATGTGGAGGTATCCGAAAAGACCCTTAATCAGATAAACACAGTGTTTCAATACATTTGTCTAGTCCAGGAATCGCTATCCCCGTCCAGCCTTATCGGATCAGGCCTTGTAACCTTCGTTCCATCATTGCTCCGAATCTGAAGTGAGTTCTTGTTCCTTCATTCCAGACTAATTCTTTCTGCTTTTTTTCGATCTTACATTTATGCAAAAAATAGGGATGTCCGAGCAAGGTGGTAGAGAGAGGAAAAAAAGGAGCTGGACTGAAGGCCCTTCCTTAGGCGGTATGGGGCTTCTTAACCCTGACAACGTTATGGGCATGCTTTTCTGCTCAAGGAGAAGCCGAGCAAGAGGGCCCTCCCACAAGAGGGGATCATCTTCGCAAGCTGCTAATGGGCGGGCTCATAAGGATAGGGCCACCCGAAGTCCCTATGTTCGGGAGAGGGAACCGGCTAAGGGCGGCTCTTCTTCAAGGGAACGAGTTTCTTTCGAGGCTCGGCCACAGGACTTCCCCACCGCCCAAACGCAAAGTAGTGGGTAGGGTTCTCCAGCTCATCCCCTAACATAGGTTACACAGGCTGGGTGAGTCGCGGTGTCGTCGAGCTTTCTGAGGCAGGAAGGGCAGTCATCTCGTGAGGGTTCCTCTCGCTTGTCCGCCTCTATCCTGGTCCCGGGGCTAGGAAGGACTGAGCTTCTTGCTTCCTGTGATGTGGGAGCTGGAGAGCTACGTGACCCCTACATGGGTGGGTCAGGCACCTTCCCTGGATCCTGCTACGGGCTTCAACATCGCACTGGGATCTACCTTTGACATAAGTTGTTTCACCCTTAGTTTTTCATATTTTACTCGTATCTGCTTACTTTAACTCTGTATCTCTTGTAAACTATTTTTCATCTTTCTCCATTTTGAGTCGAGATCATGGGTTTCGCGACCCGAGCTCAGAAAGCAAAAGATGACCTTGCTCGTTCAGGGTTGAAACTCAGTAAGCGAGGAGGATCGCTGAGCACGAAAAAAAATAGCAGACGAGGCGGGGGCCAAGTTAGAGAAGATGATGACCGCCAGGGCTGAGGTAGAGAGTCAATTATTCGAGCTCGATCATCAAAAATGGTTGGTTGAGAAAAATATGACAAAATCTCTGACCGTAGCGGGGGCTCGAATTGCAGAGCTGATGCGCCAAAATAAGGAACTTGAAGTGCAGCTTGCAGCGACTCACCAGGAGAGTGAGTTAGTCAAGCATAGTCGGACTTCTTTGACAGCCCAGCTCAAGTAGAAGAGGAACCAGAAGTCAGTTGGCCATGAGGAAGGCTTCCACCAAGGGGCGATTGACCTTCAATGGCTGTGGTCCCTAGCCAATTGCGGCTCTTTCTAAGAAGAGGAGACCTTTAGGGCTTGGGACTATGAATAAACATCGATGCTTGCTGGTACTGGTGCTGATGCTGATGATGTTCCCCCTACCGACGAGTTTGTCCAAGCTGGTGCTGCTGCAGTTATGGGTAGCAGCAAGGTTGCCACCCCACCGCTCCTGCTGCAGTTATGGCGACCAAGGGTAGACTAGTGGTGCCGCTCCTGTTGAGCCTCTGGGGTTAGTTGAAGCTCTAGCTGATCCTCCTGTAGCTGTGGTTCCTCCAGTCAACGCCGCTCCCAAAGTTATTCCTATTATGGATCAATAAATGCCCAACACAGCCCCTACAGCCTGAGCGATCCCCTCTTCTTCACTTTTCCTTTCTCTTTCCTTTGTAAAGTGTAAGATTTTTAGTATTTAGGTTTTCTTGTAACTAAATTTTGTAATAGTTTTGATGAATGGACACAATTGTATCTGTTTTCCCAATATGCGTAGATCTGTACTCCATTACCTGGTCAAAGTAAATTTGTTTCGTCACAACGAAACTTGGTAACATAGCTGGACCACTTATAAAATATACTGAACGTGTTAAAATAACTACGTTGATCGTAATAACCATTGTTTCAACTAAGATAATTTGCTTATGATAATAAGACTTGTAATAAAAGGCTGACCGTATTGCCGAACAACCTTCGTTGGCGCCAATCGGCTCTTATGTGATCGTTAAGTCTTAATCTTGGTTGTGTGAATGCCAACGATAATCATGGAACTTTTTCTCAAATAATTTGAAGTAACGTCCTACTTGGTGCATTCTGTAGTGATAGCCGACTCAGTGACAGATAAGCTTGATTAATCATAGATAATAATAGCCATATAATAACTGAATTGAAGTAGGGATAAAAAAATATTTGAATGATCAGATGGTAGTTGGCTCAGTATAGAGAAATGACGGTAGTTGGCGCAGACCAAGGTAACAATCGGGCCATAGTTACGGGGGAAATAATTATTCGATCCGGTATAATGATGAACGGATAGCACAGGGTCCGAAATGACAATGTTGACCAAGCAGCCCCTCTGTATGTTCGGGAGATCGGTTCGATGTAATAACGTTGAATAACGTGCCATAGGTGCTATGGTAAGGCCACAGCGATACCGTGGAAAAGTCATGATCAAACCCCCTTCAATGGGTGCCATGGTGTAACCCATAGTGATGCTGTGGAAATGCCACAGCCATCGCCCCTCCGAGTTGTATCAATTGACTTTGTGCCAAACCAGTGACGGTGAGGTGCTTCGTAAGCATTGAACCGATGACGATGAGGTGCACCGTGAGCGTCAAACTGGTCATGGTGAAGTGTGGGCGATATGATGCATTGTCAGAGAAGTATGATGCAAATGGTAATGTCGTGATGATAATGTTGATGCTATGATGACATATATGATGTTTCAAGTGGTTCGAGGCGTAACTTTTTAAAGAGCGTCGACTTGCTTCAATAGACTCAGACAATTTTTTCAAAGTAATTATTGTAGGTCCTTCACTTAAATAGCCCGAGGGCGACGTATGCAGGCAATCAATTTCACATTCCAGACCGTTCATTTCTCATGGGCATACATGGAAGAATGAAAATGTTTTCATTTAGGCACGATGTTCATAAATAGGGAATGTTTGCATAGAAAAAAAAGTTTAGAGGTAATATTTTCTTAGCAACTCGGTGTTCTATGGTTTTTTGACAGTTCCTCCATCTGCCCCTTCAAGCTCGTATGCTCCTCTGATACACCTGAGGACCTTGTACGGTTCTTCCCAGGTCGGATAGAGAACTTCATCCGCAGGATTCTTTATGTTGAGCACCACTTTTTTTAGCACTAGGTCTCCCTCCTCGAAATCTCAGGCCCTGACCCTCTTGTTATAGTACTTAGTTACCTTCTGCTGGTAAGTTGCCACTCAAATCTGGGCCTAGTCCCTAAAATGCTATACTAATTCCAACTCTTCTTTCATCAGCTTGTTGACAGTTTCAAAAAAGTTCAGGACTTGTTGAGTTGGGGTTCCCATTTTCGTGGGGATTACTACTTTACTCTCAATGGCCAATGAGAACGGTGTCTCACCAGTGGCTATCTTGCTAGTCATTCAAAGTGCCCACAGTACTTCTGAGCGCTCCTTTACCCATGCTCCCCTTCTTACCATCAATTATTTTTTGAGCAATTTTTTATCAGCTTGTGGAAGATTCAATCTGGCCGTTGGTTTTCGGGTGTGCGGGGGAGGAGAACGACAACCATACTCTTAGGTGTTCGCAAAAATGTTTGAAATGATAATGGTATGTGGGATCCCGTACTAGTATATCATGCATCTCCATACGAAGTCTCAGACACTTTTCTCTGTGAATTTTGACAATGGCTTAGCTTC
Organism: Ailanthus altissimus; assembly: GCA_946807835.1. NCBI lineage: Eukaryota > Viridiplantae > Streptophyta > Magnoliopsida > Sapindales > Simaroubaceae > Ailanthus > Ailanthus altissimus. Next base: position 22,191,089 of record OX327695.1, read on the forward strand.
GATATACTTGGTAAAGTAGTCGACCGCCACGACCACATACTTGCAAGATCCCTTATCTCATGGTAGTGGTCCGATCAAGTCGAACCCCCACTGAGCAAACGGCTAGGGTCCGCTCATCGTGGTTAGCTCTCTTGTTGGCGCCTGGATCTTGTCTGCGAACCTTTGGCACGCGTCACAGCACTAAACCAGGTTTTTAGCATCTTGTAGGGCGGTTGGCCAATAGTAACTAATTCGCAAGACCTTGTGAGCTAGGGCTTCCCTCTCTGAGTGGTTACCGCTAACAGGACCCGACCCGAGCTCTCCTCGAGAATCAAGGCGGATCCTGCGATGACATGTGACTAACATACTCTTTACTCATACATATGATACAATGAGGCTACCTGCTTCAACAAAGAGTGTACACATGTACTCCAATATACGAAAACATATATAAATACACAGACTGAGACACTTATGCAACTATGCGTGTGGTAGGCCAACCTTAAAATGTGATGATTGTATCACACTGCACGAATTCCTATGACAACTTGGGAAAAATAGGGAAAATAGGAAAAAGGGTGAGCTTGTAACTCAGTGAGTGGACATAATCTGAAAATATCATATACTTTATATGTATTGTACATGTATAAATCTGTACGATAAAATAATCATGAAACTGTGTACTGAGTAGTCAATAAACTTGTATTGAAAGTATGAGCTGTCATAAAATTTGTGCTAAAACTAAAAGCATAACATAATACTGGGATCTGAAAATCTAAAAGCACAAACTATCATCAAATTTATTATCAAGCTGAATACATGTAATATAGCTCTGAAAACATGTATTACATATATATTGAAAATCACACCAAACTTGTACCCAAGAAAAATCTGGTCTAACCTGGCGGAGTAACTCACGCACAGGCAGAGCGGGGGATCTAAGCTGATTTAACCAGGCGGAATACTGCATCGCTCGGGTAGAGCAAACTAAATTGGTCTAATGCATGCGCAGAGCAACTACACTAAAGGGGAGGGTACGCATATGGTGGTTAAAAAATTACTACAATATAATATCATTACCATAATTATTCTGAAATAATTATTTCTGTACTGAACATAATTATAAATTGTACTATAATAAATTCTAAAACATTTCTGCATATACTAAATAGGATAAATATTTTTGTCTAAAATAAATCATAACTAAATCTGATAACGCGTAATTAAATAATAATTGGTTGTATTAAAAATATATAAAATATATATAGTTATCCACTCACAAAAGTGCGCTAATCCTGAACTGGGTCTAGATTCTGAGATCTACCCGCTATCGGCACACCTCCTATCATAGGGTGTAAAAATACATATTAAAATATGTATTTTAATATCGTAAAACTATTACCCGTTAAACCACTGGGTATAAATCTAACTACCCAAACTAATTTCCTAAAATTTTCTATTTATTTTTTTTCTTTTACCTTTTTTTTCTTCTTTTTCTTTATCTTTTTCTTTCTCCTTCCCTTTCTTCTTGGTTTCTTCCTTCCCCTTTCTTTTTCTTTTTCCTTTCTTTTCTTCTTTTCTTTTCTTTTTCTTCTTTCTTTTCTTTCTTTTCTCCTTCTCTCGGCTTTCTCTTCTTTCTTTCTTTCTCTGTTTTCACTTTTCTTCTCAATTTCAATTGCTTCTTTTCAAACAAATCAAACAAACACAACATATATATATATATATGACGGCGCCGCTTCATTCTTTTTTTTTTTTTTATTCTTGCTACTAACTAATATATATATTACACGTGTATTACAATTCCTCCTCTTTTATAAAAATTTCATCCTCGAAATTCGTATACCTCTCTGAAACAAATGAGGATACTTAACTCTGATCTGATCCTCTCGCTCCCATGTAGCCTCCTTCACTGCATGATTCCTCTATAGGACTTTAATTAGTGGTATAGTCTTATTACGTAGTACTTGCTAGCGATAGTCTACTATTTGAACAGGTTTCTCGTCATAAGTCAAGTCTGTCCTCAACTGAACTGGCTGAGTATCTAAAAGGTGAGAATGGTCAGGTATATACTTTTGCAACATAGAAACATGAAACACATCATGAATGCATGACAACTCAGGTGGTAATGCTAAGCGATACGCAACCACACTAACCCTTTCTAAAATTTCATATAGCCCAATATATTTAGGACTTAGTTTTTCTTGTTTCCCAAAATGAAGCACACTCTTTCATGGTGAGATCCGTAAGAAGACTCTGTCTCCTACTGCAAACTCAAGTTGTCTACGGCGTTTATCTGCATAACTCTTCTGTCTGTCTTGAGCTGCCTTGAGTCTGTCTCTGATAATACTGATCTTCTTACTAGTGGCTTGAATAATCTCTGGAACCAACAATTTTCTTTCTCCAACCTCATCCCAGCAAATTGGAGTTCTACATTTTCTTCCATATAAAGCCTCATTCGGCGCCATCTAAATGCTAGACTGATAACTATTATTATATGCAAACTCCATCAATGGTAAATAATCATTTCAATTACCCTTAAGCTGCAACATACAAGCTCTGAGCATATCTTCTAATATCTGTATAGTTCTCTCCGACTGCCCATCTGTCTGAAGATGGAAAGCTGTACTAAAGTTTAGGTTAGTGCCTAAGGCCTTCTGTAAGCTATGCCAGAATCTAGAAGTGAATCGAGGGTCTTTATCTAATACGATGGACACTGGAGTCCTATATAACCGTATAATCTCACTCACATACAAATGAGCCAGCCTATCTAATGAGTATGAAATCTTATAAGGCAAGAAATGAGCAGACTTTGTGAGTCGATCAACAATTACCCAAACACTATCATGACCCCTTCGAGTACGAGGAAGCCCAACAATAAAGTCTATGGTGATATGTTCCCACTTTCATTCAGGAACTGAAGTGGTTGAGATAATCCTGCTGACCTCTGATGTTCTGCTTTAACCTACTGACAAATCAGTAAGTGAGATACAAACTCTACAATATCTCTTTTCATACCTTGCCACCAGTAATGTTCTCTCAAAGTACGATACATTTTAGTACTGTCAGGATGCATAGCATAAGCTGAGCTGAGAGCTTCTTCTAAAATCTGCTTCTTTAACTCTGAGTTATTTGGAACATAAAGCTTGTTACCCATAACTAATGTCCCATCAGCTTTCAATATTAAATCAGTTCGCATCTCATTCCTTACTTCTTGCTTAAGTTTAACTAAATTAGGATTCTGATCTTGCGTCTCTCGAATCTGATCAATCAACATAGGCCTAACTTGAAAATGTGCTAGAAGAACTCTAGACTTGGCTACAGACAATTCAACCCCATAGATCTTAATTCAACTAACAATAGACGATAAGTCACTCTCAAATAAGCAATAGAGCTAGAAGACTTCCTGCTGAGTGCATCTACTACCACATTTGCCTTACCCGGATGATAATTAATTGTACAATCATAATCTTTTATTAGCTTTAACCATCTTTGTTGTCTCAAATTCAAATCTTTCTGTGTGAACAAATACTTCAAACTTTTTTGATCAGTAAAGATTTGACACGTAACATTATATAAATAATGTCTCCAAATCTTCAAGGCCAATACTACTGCTGCCAATTCTAAATCATAGGTTGGATAATTCAACTCATGCTTCTTAAGCTGTCTAGAAGCATAAGCTATCACCTTACCATGCTGCATCAATACACAACCTAATCCCTGTCTAGAAGCATCACTGTAAATTATAAATCTTTCCGTGCCAGATGGAAGAGTAAGAACAGGAGTTGAACTCAATCTCTTTTTAAGCTCTTGGAAACTATGTTCACATTCATCAGTCCACACAAACTTTACATTGTTTTCTAGTCAACTTTGTAAGCGGTGCAGCAATCTTAGAAAAGTCTTTAACAAATCTCCGATAATAACCTGCTAGACCGAGAAAACTTCTAATTTCTGTCATACTAGCTGGTCACTCCCAATTTACTACAGCTTTAATTTTTTGAGGATCCACATGAATTCCATCTGCTGAGATAACATAACCCAGAAATGCAACTTTATCTAGCCAAAACTGACATTTGCTGAACTTAGCATATAACTGTTTATTCCTCAAAATCTGTAACACTATCTTCAAATGCTCTGCATGCTCCTCTGTACTCTGTGAATATACAAGAATATCATTAATAAAAACTATAACAAATCAATCAAGATATGGACGAAATACCCTATTCATAAGGTCCATGAATGCAGCTGGAGCATTAGTCAACCCAAATGGCATTACTAAAAACTCATTATACCCATATCGAGTTCTGAAGGCAGACTTAGCCACATCAATATCTCTGATCTTTAACTGATGATACCTTGATCGTAGATCGATCTTTGAGAAAACCTTTGCACCCTGTAACTGATCAAATAAATCATCAATGCGAGGAAGTGGGTATTTGTTGCGTATAGTGACTTTATTTAGCTCTCGATAATCAATACATAGCCTCAAAGTTCCATCCTTCTTTTCAACAAACAATACCGGTGCTCCCTATGGTGATACACTAGGTCTGATGAAACCCTTATTTACCAATTCTTGTAACTGAGTCTTCAATTCTTTTAACTCTGAGGGGGCCATTCTGTATGGTGCTTTGGAGATAGGAGTTGTGTCTAGAACTAAATCAATACCAAAATCAATCTCTCTATCTAGTGGTAAGCCTGAAAGATCTTCAGGAAATACATCTGGAAAGTTTCTAACCACCGAAATATCTTTTAATTTAGCCTCATTGACTCTGATCAATAACATGTGCCAAATAGGCTGGACATTGTTTTCTGAGCAACCGTTTAGCGTCATAACAGATATAACACATGATGGAAGAACTCGTCGCTCTCCACAAAAAATAATATCAGGCTCTCCGTGTCTTTTGAATATAATCTCCTTTCGAAAATAGTCTACAGGAGCATGGTGATTAGCTAACCAGTCCATCCCAAGTATTGCATCAAAATCATGTATAGCAAGAGGAATTAAATCTACTACCATCTCACTACTACCCACTTTGATAACATAACTCCGAAATACATTCTCAGCCAATAATGATTCTCCAACCGGTGTGGCTACCACCAAACTACAATCCAGGGGTTTTAACATTCTATCCGCATGCACAGCAAAGATATGGGAAATAAAAAAATGCGTAGACCCCGGATCAATTACAATATGGGCCTCTTTGCCAAAACTAGTCAGCATACCTGTAACAACATCAGGGGTAGCCTGTGCCTCTTGTTGAGTCAAAGCAAATACACGTGCATGGCTATGAGGTCGACCTGGTTGACCCCTCTATGGATCTCTACTAACTCCTAAAGCTCTAGGTTGTACACCAGTACTAGAGATAGGCTCTCCTGTCTGAGATCCTCTATGTCTCTGAATATTGCCATTGTCACCTTGAAAACCCTGAGAAGCTGTACTCTGTACTAAGCTGCTACTCTAAAGAAGATGGGGGCAATCTCTCCTCAAATGTCCAGCTTGTCCGCAATGGTAGCAACTTCCAAAACCTCTTAAACACTGTCCCTCATGACTCCTCCCACAAATGGAACACTGAGGGTACCTTCTCATGCTGGCACTACGACTTAACTGGCTACCACCTCGGGGCCTCTGACTCCCTATGTTGCTTCCAACCGATGGAGGCACAAAACTCTGACTAGAACTCAGTCTCTGTCCTCCTGATAGCATAGGGCTCTGACTATACCGTTGCCTACCAGAATACCCTGTATGAGATGTCTCCCCTCCAGGTGCTTTACTGCTACTTAATCCACCAACTGACCAACCATGGCCTGGTCTCTGCTTGAATGACTGGGCTCTGCATGCCTCTACTAGGCTTGTCTCAACTCTCATTGCAGCCCATACTAACTCACTGAAATCACTGTGCCTCATAGCTGTAATTGTTGTCCTAATATTGCCTCTAAGGCCCTGTTCAAATCTCTTACATTTATCCCTCTTATTCTGTATTACATAAGAAACGAACCTCGATAACTCTATAAAATGGTTCTCGTACTCCTCCACTGTCATCGATCCTTGTTCTAGCTTAAAGAACTTACTAGCCTGAATGTCTTGGTAAACCATAAGAAAGAATTTAACATTAAATTCTTTACAAAAATCAGCCCAACTAATCACACCCCCATATCTACATGATACTGATCTCTACTAGTGGTATGCTCCACCCTCAAGTAAAAATGTAGCAAAAGAAACCCTCTCATCATCAGTACATCTCATAACATCAAATATTCGTTCTACTCTGGTCAACCATGACTCTACATCAGCTGGCTCTATAGTGCCTGAAAAATTCTCTGCCTCCAAACTACGAACACGCTCTATTGTGTTCTCTCTCTTGGGTGGTCCTTGTGTTTGTCTCTCTACTGCAACTATAACTAATTGAGCCAGTCTATCTATGGATTGCTCTAAGGCAGGTCTATCAAGCTGTCCTTATATAGGCTGTATCACAGGTTGTGGTACTGGCTGAGGGTGTATCTCCTCTACAATAGGATCAAGCTGAGTTTGAGGTATGGGTACAGGGGGAACTAACTCAACTACTTCCTCTCTAATAGATTCCTCTCTTCTATCTGATACTAAGGAAGCTCCCAGTTTAGCCACAAGGTTCGTACGAGGTCGGCCACGTGGACGTATGATGAAAATCTATAAAATGTAACAATTCATTAATGACATCTCTAACATGCATGTATCATGTACTAGTCTACAGAATCTAAAACCATCTCTTATACCAAACTGACAGGACCCGACCCGAGCTCTCCTCAAGAATCGAGGCAGATCTTGCGATGACATGTGACTAACATGCTCTTTACTCATACATATGATACAATGAGGCTATCTGCCTCAACAAAAAGTGTACACATGTACTCCAATATACAAAAACATATACAAATACACAAACTGAGACACTTATGCAACTATGCGTATCGTATGCCAACCTCAAAATGTGATGATTGTATCACACTGCAAGAATTCCTGTGACAACCTGGAAAAAATAGGGAAAATAGGAAAAAGGGTGAGCTTGTGACTCAGTGAATGGATATAATCTAAAAATATCATATACTTTATATGTATTGTACACGTATAAATCTGTACGATAAAAAATCATGAAACTGTGTACTGAGTAGTCAATAAACTTGTACTAAAAGTATGACCTGTCATAAAATCTGTGCTAAAACTAAAAGCATAACATAATACTGGAATCTGAAAATCTGAAAGCGCAAACTATCATCAAATTTATTATCAAGCTGAATATATGTAATATAGCTCTGGAAACATGTACTACATATATACTGAAAATCACACCAAACTTGTACCCGGGGAAAATCTTGTCTAACCTGGCGGAGTAACTCACGCACAGGCAGAGCGGGGGATCTAAGCTGGTCTAACCCAGCGGAATACTACATCGCTCGAGCAGAGCAAACTAAACTGGTCTAACGCATGTGCAGAGCAACTACACTAAAGGGAAGGGTACGGATATGGTGGTTAAAAAACTACTACAATATAATATCATTACCATAATTATTCTGAAATAATTATTTCTGTACTGAACATAATTATAAATTGTACTATAATAAATTCTAAAACATTTCTGCATATACTAAATAGTATAAATATTTTTCTGTCTAAAATAAATCATAACTAAATCTGATAATGCGTAATTAAATCATAATTGGATGTATTAAAAATATATAAAATATATATAGTTACCTACTCACAAAAGTGCGGTAATCCTGAGCTAGGTCTGAATTCTGAGATCTACCCGCTATCGGCACACCTCCTATCATAGGGTGTAAAAATACATCATTAGTACCGATATGTATTATAAATATTAAAATATAAATATTCTAATATCGTAAAACTATTACCCGCTAAACCACTGGGTATAAATCTGACTGCCCAAACTAATTTCCTAAATTTTCTATTTATTTTTTTTCTTTTTCCTTTTTTTTTCTTCTTTTTCTTTCTCCTTCCTTTTCTTCTTGGTTTCTTCCTTCCCCTTTCTTTTTCTTTTTCCTTTCTTTTCTTCTTTTTTTTTCTTTTTCTTCATTCTTTTCTCCTTCTCTCAGCTTTCTCTTCTTTCTTTCTTTTTCTGTTTTCACTTCTCTTTTTTTCTTCTTAATTTCAATTGCTTCTTTTCAAACGAAGCAAACAAAACAACATATATATATATATATGACAGCGCCGCTTCATTCTTTTTTTTTTTTAATTCTTGCCACTAACCAATATATATATATATATATATATATATTACACGTGTATTACAACCGCAGACTCCTTCATGGATTTTTCTCAGGACCCGCTCTGCCTCTAGAGGGCCAAGGCACCTCATGTAGGGATATGAGAAACTCCTTCGATATAAAATCCCACCGATCATTGAGTACCTGACGGCTTGGTACTTAATTCTTCGGGTTCTTTTTTGTCAGCTAGAATTGTCCCACTAAAAACATTGTCTTTGATCGGGTCCATCCAGCTTGGTTCTGGCTCAATCTGCATGATATGCTCGTCCTCTTGGGTATTAGGCTTTGACAAGAGTTCTATAGTACCACTCGGGGTATACAAGCATCCTCTGCTAACGTAAATCAGGCGATGACGTCTGCTTAATGATTCTCGCTTCTTGGGATTACCCATATTTCTCTAACTGACTAGTTAGCCTTCGCATCATTGCTAGATATGCGGCCATTCTCTTTCTCTTGCTTCGAAATTTTCATTGACTTGATTCTCCACCAGCTGGGAGTCGCTCTTTACCAGTACCTCTTTCGCGCCCAGCGCCCGAGCTACCCTTAATCTGGCTAGGAGAGCTTCGTATTCCACCTTATTGTTCAAAGCTTTGAACTTGAAGCGAATTGCATATCTAAAATCATCTCCTTCGGAGCTTATGAGGACGATCCTTGCTCCACTCCCTTACAGGTTGGATGCCCCATCAATGTAAAGTAGCCATCTTTTTGAAGTCGCCTCAGGGGCCCAGTCACCCATCTCCTCGTTCGTAACTGTCTTGTAGGTGCTTTCGGCTACAAAGTCGGCCAGGGCCTGCCCCTTGATAGTAGTTTGAGGCTTGTAGTGAATGTTGAACTCACTTAGCTCTATGATCCACTTAACCACAGCTTTCTTCCAGTTATGATCAGTGCCAAAGCCAATTTTTCGAGGGAGTGAGAGTATCGAATCTCTGGTCCGGTGAAGGCCTTACTTGTATATTACATGGGTCGCTGTACCCCCTACTCCTCTTTAGCCAGGACAAAATTGACAGACCATTCTGAGACTCCCAAATACAGAACCAATACCTCCCCCCTGCACGGGTACGGCCAAGTCCACTAGTTTAGAGAGGTAGGCCTTTAGTTGTTGAAAGGCCTGTTTGTATTATTTTGTCCACCCATTCTTTTCCTTTCCTTGATTGACTAGAAGAACGTAAAGCATCTGTCGGTGGCTTTAGAGATGAATCTGTTCAGTACTGTAATCCTACCTGTGAGCCACTGGACCTTCTTCACCGTGCTTGAGGACTTCATATCCAAGATTATCCGGGCTTTATCTGGATTAGCTTTTATCCCTATTTAGCTTACTATGAAGCCTAAGCATTTTTCAGACCTTACACCAAAGACGCATTTTTCAGACCTTACACCAAAGACGCATTTTTCAGGGTTCAGCTTTATCAGGTTCACCCTTAATACCAAGAAAGCTTTTCTTAAGTTAGCAACATGGTCCTCCGCTTTTATTGACTTGGCTATCATATCATCCACATAGACCTTCATATTCTTGCCGATCAAATTTTTAAAGAGCTTGTTCACCATCCTTTGGCAGGTGGCTCCAGCATTCTTTAATCTAAACGGCATCACTTGATAGCAATGGGTCCCTTGATGGGTAATGAACGACATTTTTTCCTGGTTAGGGGGAAACATCGGGATCTGATTATAGCTGAAAAAAACATCCATAAAACTCTGCAGCTCGTGCCTAGCCATAGCATCCACTAGCTGGTCGATCTTTGGGAATGAAAAACTATCCTTGAGACATATCTTATTTAGGTCGGTGAAGTCAACGTACATTCTCCACTTTTCATTCGCCTTTTTCACCATTACCACATTAGACAATCAGTCAGGGTAATGGACTTCTTGGACAAAACCTGCTACTAACAACTTCTCCACTTCTGCTGTTACAACTTCATTTCATTCCTGATTGAAGATTCTTCTTTTCTGTTTGATTGGTCGGGACGTAGAGTAGATGGTCAGCCTGTGGGCAATCAATTTTGGATTGATTCCAGGTGTGTCCTTGTGAGACTAGGCGAAAAAATTTAAAAATTCTTGAATCAACCGGGTTAGCTCTTCTTTATCTTCTTGCCTCAACTGGATTCCTATCCTAACTAGTTTCTCAGGTTCCTGTGCCTTAACCTGTAGGTCTTGTAATTTTTCCTGCGGCTCCGAGGATTCATAGACTTTCTCTCTTAGATCGACGGCAAAAATGCAGAATGTTTTCCTTACCATCATCGCTTAACAACTCTTGGCTGCCTTCTGATCTCCTAATGCTATTTCGATCCCTTCTCTTTTCTAAAATTGCTACATCAGGTAATTGATGGATAAGGCCGTATTAGTACTCACCATGAAGGGCCGCCTGAGGAGAATCCTGTATGGGAATGGTCAATCTACCACAACGAATCTAGTTATCACTGTTTTCTCATAAGGCTTCTATCCCACAGTGAGGGGGAGAGCCACCACCCTGACCGGCATCATACAGTTGTCTCTGAATCCTTGTAGTAATGTTTAGGTCTCCTCCATGTGCAAGTTTCTGATTTTTAGGTCATCTAGAGTTTCTTTAAAGATTATGTCGGCCGAGTTTCCTACATCGACGAACACCTTGTTTATCTTTTCTCCTGCTACCAATACTTCGATCACAAGTGCGTCATCATGGGGATAACTGATCCCTTATGAATCCTCCTTTGTGAACATGATCGACACCTTTTGTGGTAGTCTTAGCTTCTTGGCTAAAGAGGCATTGCACATGACTTGGTGTGCTATCATTGAGTACTTAGAGTAGTTCTTTCGCTACCTTTTTAATTCTCCAGCCAATGTTGGTCCACCTAAAATAATTGTGACGGGGTTGATGTTTGACCTACCAGGCTGGATGGTGGTTATGGTGTGTCAATTTGCTCAGAACTCTTCCAGGTATCCATTACTTATTAGATGGTCGACCTGCTTCTTCAGCTTGGAATACTCTCCAATGGTGTGTCATGGCCCTTTGTACACGTTGCACCACTTTTTAGGATCTATTCATCGTTCTACTCCTTTTCCCTTGAAGTTTCTATGTAACAACCCTCGATCCTGGATTGCTTCGTAGTCATCCTTAAGTAGCACGGCCAAGGGTATAAAATTCTCGACACGAGCCACCCTTCTCTCTTCGCCTAGAGGTTCATGTGGTTCTTCAAAATCCCGAGTAGCCCTGGGGGGCATCTGGTTAAAACCAATTTGGCCTTTCTCCTTGATTTCTAGGCCTATTGTTTGACATATAATTCCTTCGATTGTCTGACGCGTTACGCTAGTTTGAAAATTTTCCCCTCTACAAGGGACGGTATTAGTTGTCTGCCCTTCGATATTTTAGTAAGGGGTGAGAGTCCCTCTCTCCCCCTGTATCTAGCCTCTTTGCGTGGCCGGACTTTTCCTTGAGGTTGTTCGGCCAGAAATCTTTTGGCCTCTTTTCCCTCTTCTATTGACATGTACTTTGGCACCTTGTTATACGCCGCTGTGTAATTCGTGATTCCATTCTTTGCCAGATAGTACCAAAATCTATTTTGTCTTAATCCTGCCATGAGGGTGTCTAGAGTGATGGGCTGGCCAAACGCTCCCTAGGCTATTACTTGTTTATAGAACCTCCGGACGTAGTTCCTCAAGCTCTCCTCTTGGCCCTGCCTAATCTTCTTCAACTGCTCCGGGTCCCTAGTTACCTCGCATGAGCATTAAAAGTATTGGGTGAACTTCTCGGTCAGCTTGTTGTAGGAGGCTACGCTGCGCTGCTTCAAGCCTCTATACTATAGTAGAGTAGGCCCCTCCAAGTTCATGTGGAAGATTCTACACATTTGATCCTACTTCAGTCCTGCGATAAATAATAGGTCGATGATCTGGTGGACATAATGGTTGGGGCCGGTGACTCCCCTGTAAGTGGGCAGGTTTGGGAGTCAAAAACCACTCGAAAGCTCCATATCTCTTAGTTCGTTTATCAACGGCGACCTTATCTCTCTTTTCGTCTTCTTTATGGGATGTCAATCTTTCTTCTCCCTTTTCGCCAAGAGGCTCTCTAATTTCCCCTCCAAACTACGGATCTTGCTCTCTAGGCCCGATTCGCTCTGTCAATGTTGTTGTAGTTCTACGGATGGATCTCTTCTCGTTACCGGCTTGAAATTTCTAGACTCCACCCATTCTCTCTCGGGAATTGTTTGGCTTGGCCTATTTGTCTTGGCCAAATTGTGCGAAGTCTCTGGTCCGTCCCTCTGCTCTGTCTATTCTCAAATCTCCTTCTGAGACTTTCTCCTGCGATTCCCTACTTTCATTTCCTTACTCCTAATCAGTTCAGTCATGAGCTGTCTCAATTCTTCTCTTTCCTCCCTCAGGGTTCTTAGTTCTGCTCGTATTTCAAGAGGCAGAGATCCTTCTATTCAAATGAGGGGTCTGTTTGGGTTTAAGCTTCGCTTTTCGACAACGTGATTTTTGTTGGTAGATAACCGTTCTACCATAGTCGATTGTTGCCTTCTTGGACAAAGCTTTTCGTTTGATTCCCACGGACGTCGCCAAAAACTGTTGATCTGAAAAAAAATAATTTCTCAAGCCAACGAGCCTTAAATTTGTTTGTGTGTGGAAATGAAACTTAGGCCTCATCTTGATGTGAGTGATTAGTACGAGCTAGTCTTTTCTCTTTGCAAAAATCTATGAATAACCTGCGAAAACATAAATACAAGCTCGATAACAGTCTCTCCGAAGTGGGTTTTGGTGAAGACACTCTGATGCTTAAGTCAGTAAGGGCCTTTTCTGCTTTTACGGGAGGTTGGTAAGAAACATAATGAAAAGAGAAAATGTAATTGAAGGGAATGAAAAAAACTCTTTATTTTAGGCGATTTATTTATTTCTATTCTTCTGGGTATTATCCCCTCAATATCTTTTTTTTTCCCCTTATAGCTTCGGTCTTTTAAGGACCTTTTTGGATTTTTCGTCCCTACTGTGCTTCTGACTGGCGCTGAATATTCTCATGCTGTGCATCTGACACATGTCAAATATCTTTCTACTGTGTATTTGACACACGCCAAATATCGTTTTGCAAATCTCTTTACCCCGTCTTCACTACACCTTAGGTCTGTCTTCGTTGGTGGTTTTGGTTAAGTATGAGGCTAGATTCAAGTGGCTCGAGTCAAATTTCTAACGGTATCTCCCCCATTGGCTCGGTCATGATCTGAGATCCTCTTAAGAGTGGGCCTTCTACTACTTTTATGGACCGTACCTTATCAGCCCATCTGGCAAACAATCGTTATAGTTTCTCTGATGACTACACAGATGTTAAGATGATCGATCTGATTAGTACATAGATGACGACCATGGTTGTATCCAAGTCGGCCTGTCCGAACAAGTGCTTCACATTATTAATTAGGTCTTTTTGAGTCCGAGCTGGTTCTTTGATGTTCAACTTTGTTGGGACCAGGCCTGTTAGCCACTACCCTGGGCCTGTCTTTAGACTGAACTTGTTCCTTAAGTAATGGTGGGCCTCGAGGAGATTTGGTCCTGAAGAAAACATCTAAGTGGGCCCTCGGGGGCCGGGCTTTATTGGGATTTGAGGCCTTAGGCCCCAAGGAGAATTTCTTGAGAGGAACAATTTGTTAAGCTTTGTTTAGTTACATTTTTCAGGAAAATAAACTCTTTCCTGGAAATCTAAAAATACATCATTTCTCTTTAAATTCTTTCATAGTATCAGAGCCGATGGCGAGTTCTTCAAATAACAATCGATTTCACACATCCTCTCTAAACACATAACTAAACAATCTTTCAATTTGTCAAAATAATAGCTACAATTTCTCAAAGATAATCAAATTAGATTGTAACAACTTTTTATGTGAAAATCACAAGTTTTAGCTTATGCTTGAGGAAATGGTTTAGAAGATATATTGGTTTGTGAAAGGATCTGTCTCGATTAATTTTTATTCTAGGAATTTATAGATCAAGAATCAATACTAGATCTGAATACTCTATATTCATTATAGAGAAAACAAGACTCCTTGCCTATGAGTTGGCTATTTGGTTCAATGACAAATTCAATGTTAAATGTTGTGCTTCAGTACAAATTGTCGAATAAAATTTGGAAACATTTGGAGTCCATGTTTGAAAGTGTGTCATTTGTTAGACCTACTCAACTTAGAGCTCAACTTCAAACCATAAAGAAAGGCAACCAGTCAATGAATAACTAATCTATAAAGGTTAAAGGCATTCTTGATAATTTAGCAAAGGCTGGTAAAACAGTTGCTGATCAAGATCTTGGATCAAAAGATGATCCAGTGGCACTGCTGGTGTCTACACGATCTGATGAGATGTCTTTAGCTGACATTTATTCCATTTTAATAAGCCAAGAATGAAGGATCGAGTTGTCAAATACCTTTTCTAAAAGTCATATGTTAGCTTACTTGACAAACATTAGAGGAAAGCAAAAGTTCAAGACTTGCTATAACAACAAATCTGCAGGTGGTATGTTTAATGGAGCTGGTAACTTTATAGCTCAAATTTTCCAGACTAGATAGGGCAGAGGAAAAGGAAAACCTTTTAATACTGGCAGGGGAAACAAGACATCTAAAATTATGTGTCAAATTTGTTTGGAGCTTGGCCATAGTGCTTCAAAATGTTAGCACGGGTTTAAGGATGATTATGTACCAATAGTACATCAGATGCAAGCTATGAACAATGACTTTGCACAAAACTAGAATCGACCAGTAGCCTTTATAGTAGAACCAACAACAAAAGGTGACAATGACATGAATTGGTACTTGGACAGCTAGTAGCGCCATCAATCATGTAACAAATAATCTCAGCAATTTGTTTACAAGCAAGGAGTATACAGGTATGGAAAATATTATTGTAGAAAATGGAAGTTAAAAATTTTGCATATTGGTGACTGCATGCTAAATACACTTAGCCCTCACACACATAAACTAAAACTCAGAAATGTGTTACATGTACCAAAAATAAAAAAGAACACGATTAACATAACCAAACTTACTTCAGATCATGAGTTGATCATAAAGTTTACTAAATCTTGCTATGTTATCAAGGATATAAAAATGAAAGCTCTTCTTATAGGCACTGCTAGAGATGGATTGTATCAGCTTACCTCAAACTACAATACTGAGTTTTCAACCTACACTATTAGTCTAAACACAAAGTAAGTTCAGAGTTCTTTTGTTTCCTTTTTTGCTGATTGTAAAATAAATAATTCATTCCCTGAAAAAAGGATTGATAATTTCAACCCTCATTTGTTTCTTTCTATTAAAATTCAGAAACTTATAGATATCTGTCTTAAGAGATATGGTCATCCAAGTTTAAATGTATTAAGACAAATTCTATCAACTTGTAAAATGCAAGCTTCTATCAATAATAAAATTTCTTTTAGGTTAGATTAAGTCAGTTTAATTAATTAGCAATTAAAACTAAATTATACCAATTGTTATCAATCATCATATTTTACGCTAATGACATACGATTGCCACCGCCTAAAGCTAATTACATTTGTATTCAATTGGAAATTTGTAATTATTATAGTTTTTTAGGCAATCCAAAAAAAAGGGAAAAACGTGGATCACGAAGCGCTACTCTCTTTTTTGCTTTGTCTTTTTATGTTTTTTTTTCCTCGTCCTCGGAAAGTATCGCTGAGCTTCAAAAAATTTCTTTTAGTATACTTTTTTTCTTTTTTTCTTTTTTTCTTTCGACTTGGTTTTCCTTAGTAGACTATAAATAAAGTATTTTTGCAAGAATCGATAATTGCAAAACATCAAAGCAAACATGCACATGACATGTGTATGCTTTGGACATACTCTATTATGATTATGAATAAATATTAAAGTGGTATACAATATAAAATATGTTGTCTCGAAAAAATAAGTTGATGCATCTGATTTATGGATCACACAAATTCATTTATTTAAGGGTAAACTTTAATCTTCTCCCACATGAGAGTGATATATTTCAATTTTAATCAAAGTTATTTGTAAGTCATCACTGATGTATGTAATGTCTATTTTAATGACCTAGCGCAAGTACACATTATCATATCAAGTAATATAGGATTAAGTTCATATTATTGATCTCACAAAGATTATTGTTTCTATTCTTAAATCGATTACTACAATTACAATTTTACCTTTATCCAAACTAGCTGCTGAGAGGGAGTTCAACTAACTATACTATTGCTATTGAATTAAGCCTAATTAAGATTTCACAAATACTTGAAGATATAATTCATTAATTCGATGAGTAATCTAGGATATTGACGTATCTCTTAGTATTTCATTGAATTCTTTAATCCCTTAGTTATTTACTTATTATTCATTGATTGGCTAGACACTGATTTCATCATAAGTTTCTATCAATAGTCGAATGATAATATTACACCCTAACAATTACCTATATGTCTATGGTAATCCGAATAAGATGCAAATCATTAAGAATAAGTCTAATCAAACTATACATGCCACCTAGGTATATGTCTATCCTATATGAAACTCATAGATATTACTCTATGATCATGTATTAATCTACCCTAGGCCAAACACATGATTCCTTTTGTCAAAGTTATCATGGTTCCTAAACAATCAAAATAGTGATCAAGTATAATGAAAGCATTAAGCAAAGATAGACTGAATTAATTAAAGGATAAAAGTTCATAACTAAGAGTTTCAAAGAAAATCAATTACATACTAGGTTCAAGAACGTCTAACCCTAGATCATAGGTATTTAGCTCATGTTCAAAACAAGAATATCAAAGCAAGAGTATGAAAATATAATGAAAGAAATCATCTCTTAAAATTAAGGAAGAAAATAAAACAAGTGATGCCCTGAGTTGTTCTTCTTCCTCTTGTCTTGATAGCCCAAGAGTTGATTCCTCAATCTTCAATCTTCAATAACTTCACTTTAATCTCTTGGCTTGAATGTGTATTCATTGCTTGTGTTTTTTTCATTGCTAAGTCTCTCTATTTTTGCCTCAAAATAGTATTTTTGTTGCTATGAGAAACCCTAGATACGAAGAGCTTTCAATCTCCCCGAATAGACTAGCTGAGGGGAGTATTTAAACTTTTGCATGAGTGCCGTGGCATTGGGCACGATCTTCAGGCTCCTATGCTCAATCACTGTTCTGGGCGCTATAGCGTCCAGTCTCTTGTTTCCCCACTTTTGTCTTTCGAGCGCATTTCGCTCGTTTCTCGCCTCATTCGCCTCTCGTTTGATCCTATGTGTCACATTTTCCTTCACGTACCTATTTAAGATCAAAAACACAAATAAGTAGTTAAATATTAATGGATTAAAACAAAAATACCCAAATTAGAGTGCTTAAATACTATTGTCATCATGCTATTATCAGTATGCAATAATAGTTAAGCGCAAATGCATATAATCGTATCACATAATATAGAATTTAAAGTCTAAATTATCGTTCCCAGATAGATTATTAATCTATTTTTTATAATCAATTACTAAAATTATTCTACTTAACTTTTATCCAGACTAATCAAAATAAGAATTGAATTTACTTAAACTAATTCTATCAAATTAAACATAATATTAATCAAACGTAAGTAAATGGTTGAATTCACCAATTAAGAATAATATAGGGTTTCGACTTGCCCCCTAATATTTTATTAGATTTAAACCTCTTAGTTAATCCTTTAATACAAATTATTGGCTTAGACTCTAATCCTATAACAAGTCTCCGTCAATGGTCGAGTGACTATATTACGCACTCTAACAATTACCTATATATCTATGATAATTTGAATAGAATGTAAATCATTAAGAACATGTCTAAATCATATCATACATGCCATCTACGTATATTTATATCCTATATAGAATTCATAGTTGTTACCCTATGATCATGTATAAATCTATTCTACATAAATTCCTATGTCAAGTTTTTTATGGTTTCTCAATCACTCAAAATATTGGCCAAACATAATGAAAGCAATAAACCTAAGATAGAATGAATCAATTATATATATTAAGTTCATAAACTAAAAAAATCAATAAAATTCAACTACATATTAGGTTCAAAAGTCTAACCCTAGAAATAAAAACTAAAGTCATTGTGAAATAAAGAGTTCTACAGCCTATCAAGAATAACATAATGAAAATCATAAAAAACTAGAAATATAAAGAGTTGAAGAGATAAAACTAATTTTTCTACAGTCTTCAATCTTTTAGTTTTCTTGATCTTTCAAAAATTGCTCTTTCTCTCTCTTCTTCTCTCTCATCTTAATTTTTCTTTGATTCTTTGAATTAGGATTTTTGGTCTTCTATTTATAGGTTTATATATTCAAATTAAGGTAAAACATCAAATACAAGTCAAACTAGGATATTGTTCACGCAACGTCATAGCGCTGGATTTTGGACACCGGGGTGCTGCACATACTGTCTTGAGCACCGCGGCGCTGGTACTGTATCAAATACTGTAGCTCGTTACTGTGGCAGGTAGCAAATTTGATATTTTTGCCTTATTTTCTTTGGATTTTCATTACTATTTGCTCCATTGACTCCAAACCTACAAAATAACAATAAAGAACATAAATAACCTAAATAATTTTAATTTAAAAAAAAATATTAAATTTAAAAGATGAAACAAATTAGACAAAATTAACCTCTATCAATCACTACACACCCATTCGTTAGTGAATGCCATTAAACTTGATGTTGAGAAGGACAAAAATATAAATGAAAACGTTTAAGTTTGAAACATTATCAAGCTTTGTGTTGTGCCGTGGTGTTTTAAAAGCCTATGCAACCAAATTAAACACATCCCTTCCCATTTAATGAACCAAAACATTTGAGGGAAACACAAATGGTGATATATAAGCATTTTCAAGTTTGGCTCCGAATTTCATAAGCCCTAAACTCAATTTAAAATCACACAAAGCTCGTCACTCTTAAATCACTCTTTGTTGTGGTTAATACATGGAAATTTAGAAGAGTAAAGTGGAAAGCGTCATAATTTTGTAAAAGTCAGTGTCTGAACTTTTTTTAAGTTCTTTGATTATTGCATTTGGGTTTTCTAAAATTTTAAAGGGTAAATTTCATTTGGGTATTATATCTATTATAGGGTCTTCAATTATTACATTATGGTTTTCTTAAAATTTTATGTAACAGTGGTTTAAAGTTGTGAACCAATTGAGTATGATATTTATGTCTCTATTATTTGTTTAGAAGTTTGTGAAATTTTAACTTGTATAATGTGGGTTAGGTATTGTAGCAACATGTAATCTATTTGCTTAATATTTATGTTGGAAATATACGTGCATAATTCCCTTTCTCATTCTCAGGTGAAAATGGCTGATGGAATAAAGATTAGCAAAGTGATTATCATTTTCATAAGAAATGTTTATAAATTAGAGTGAATTGATTCTGATGAAGTTAGTAGAGTTGTTTTAATAAACTCTGTGTTGGAGCAGTCCTTATAAATGACGATGATGTTTGATGAAAAATTTAGCTTGAAAGCATTCCAACCTTAGAATATAAAGATGGTAGTAATATTAGATTATGAGAGTTTGTTTGAGTATTGGAGAGTTCACAATCAGTTAGGGCATGTGCATATTCAGTTTGTACTGAAGGTGTTTCATCTTGCAACAATGCCCTTTGCAAAAAGACCTTCTGTTCAAAGAGTAACCCCAACCCTAAGAAAAAATTGATGGAGAATCTTCTTCAAACCAACCCTAAAATCCAAGGTCAATTCAGACACCCACACACATACTGTTGAGGGAGGAAACGTCATTCGCCCTCTCGAGGTTATGTTAAAGCGAAGAACCCAAAATTCAACCTAGAACCCTAACCTCCTTGCACAACGAAATAACCTGTAAATCAAGCAAAACCAACAAGAATCCAAAGCAGAAAACAAAATAGCACAACACAATCTTTACGTGGTTCAACTAATTGCCTACGTTCACGGTGGATCCAAGGATCCTAGCCTCTCTTATTATAACTCCCTAGAGATTTTATAAGGAAAACCCAATGAAGAACCCTCAAAATGACCTAAACGTTTAGTGAACCCTTACTCTACCACGAACAATGATCACCCAAACAATAGTTCCACCCTAGCGCACACAAGCACTTAGTGTCTACCCAGTTCTTCCCCTCTCTTAGAGTCTCTCTCAATACTTGATCTCAACTAAAGGGTTTACAAGTGTTTATATAGGGTGTATTTCGTGCCTACTAACCCTATTCTTTGTTGGAGTAAAAGTCCACTTGTTTTGGAAGTCTAAAATTTTCCAAAACTAAAAATCCCAATGAAAAATGGACTTTTCCACGCATTCTGGTGCCGTGGCACTCGTCCCTGGTGACAACAATGGGATAAACTTGTGCCATTATGCCAGCACGTGACACATTATATGAAGTTGATGACAAGAACATGACATTTTTTGTTGACTTAGACTTAAAGATTTGTTATTGTGGAGCATGGCAAGTTAGTTGAAAACCCTGCAAGCATTCCATTCTTTATATTATACACAATAAAGATAACCCCACTGATTATGTTGACTATTTGTTTAAAAAAACTTACTTTGAAGTATATTTAGAGATGATTTACCCATTCCCTAACAAATCTGTGTAGTCAACAGTGGAGTGTGATCCAATTAACCTCTTAAAACTACAAAAGGACCTAGCAAGCCTAAGGTCAGTGGGAGGTGAGGAAATGATCAGGTCAACCAAATAGAAAAAGATATATTATTAAGTGTATAGTGTGTAAAGGGATGGACATAATAAAAGAGTTTGTCCAACTAACCCATAAAATACAGATAAACAAATGAGGCATTATAAGGTAATTTTTTTATACTCTGATGCTTATATGATAGTACACAACTATTCATTATGAGTGCAAATGCTGAGAGGATTTGAAAATATTAAATCTGTCATATACAGAGAATAAGGCAGGCTTATTTACAGTGGCAAGCTTAATTTAGGCAAGTTCATACAACAGGTCAAATATCTTTTTAGTGATGTACATTAATGTTCTAAAAATTTAATACTAACATTTGTTTTTTGTTATGTTGGTAGGTGCAGCAATATCAACAACACAAAAAGGTGAAAATCCAAGTTAAGAATCCAATATAGAACCCTTTAGCCACCAAATGTGCCACCAATAAGGATGGAGAATATTAGAACTACTTCAGATTAGTTTGGGGTGCAGGGGAGGAAACGATTACCAAGTACTAGGATCATATTACAGGGATGTTTATCTTAACCACCAAGTACAACTTTTATAAACAATGGAGATAAGGAGAAGAAGAAGGCTCCATAGCCTAATCATTTTTCTTTTGGAGAATATGGTAGTAATGGTAGTTTAGGGTAATGTTTTTTGTAAGTATAAAGATACTTGTAAGTTATTTGTGCTACACAATATTGTTTTGTAAGTGTATGTTGAATTATTTGGCATAGTGTAAGTTGGTTCATAATTGTTTTGGATAATATTTATTGCCAACACAATCGTATATAGAGATTAAAACAATGTATTGGATACTATTTCTAAAACACATTCTGTTATGGTAATACAAATATTTTTGTACACTCAAGATCATTTGATAACATTGTACTCTTGCAATAGATTTAGCAACATTTTGGTGGATTTCTTATTTACAATAGTATATGCTTGCTGCTTATAGCACAACAATGAATTGCAAAAGAATCTTAATTGGCTTCACCATGTGTTTAATATTCTTCACCATTTCATAAAGGTTCTTTTCTCTGTTAAATGGCTGTATAGCTTTAATAGGGTTTGCTGACTAGTATTTGTAACCCACCAACAATGATGTTAAACTCTTTAGTACTGGGTTTCCACCACCTATAAAAATCATAATTTGATATTGGGCAACAAAAATATAACTTGTGTGGATTAGTGGTTGATTTTAAAAATTTTAATGATATTTGTAACCTACAATTGCATGTTTTGTTTGTGAATTTAATAACACCACCATACACCTCATGTTGTTGTATATGTGTTTGAAAGGAAGAAACATATGCAGAAGATGGCATTGGGTTTTTGGTTTGGAAGAAAGTTGAAGAATATACAAGAGATGACAATGAGATTTGGTTTAAGAAGAAAACAAAACTTGCTGCCTATTTAAGTTGCAACTCCAGCAGTCAACAACAATTACACTTTAATTTGAATTTGTTAATGTTAAGATTCAAATTCTCTAACCTCACTTGCTCACATAATTGATATGGCCATATGCTACAGTACATGAAAGAAGTGATTTATTAATTGCCAAATTTGTCAACATAAATATATTAAAGGTATTTTGATATTTTCAATTTATAATTCATGGTAAATTGATCAACTTGCTTCAAATATTGATTTAAATAAAAACAAATTGTGTTTTTGCATCTTTTATATTCTAATTTTAATTTTAAGGGTATAATAATCTTTTTATGCAATCAAATTGAGTTCAACATCAAGTTTGATGCATTCA
Source organism: Ailanthus altissimus (assembly GCA_946807835.1). NCBI lineage: Eukaryota > Viridiplantae > Streptophyta > Magnoliopsida > Sapindales > Simaroubaceae > Ailanthus > Ailanthus altissimus. The sequence continues at coordinate 22,213,756 of OX327695.1, forward strand.
TTAATGAAATGGGTGTATGGTGCTAACATACAAATCACTTTGTTTAAAATTAAAATATGTCACTCTAATGTGGGGGTGGGTTGAAATTTATTTTTTATTTAATAATTATTATTGAGCAGCATTATAACTCTTTTTATAACTTCTTGTCAGAAATTATTGTGACATTTGGGTTGTTTCCTGAAGTCCACTAAAGCTCGTAGGCTTAGCTTTATTAGAGGATCATTTAGTTTAATACAAGGTTATTCTACCGATTTCAGTACTAATCTAGGCCTATTAATCTTATTATCCATGTGAAAATCTTATTCTCCCAAAAATTTGTTAGGAAATTGAGGGGTGATGTAGGATCGCAATTACAGCAAAATTAAAAAAATAATAAAAATAAAAATAAGACCAAATACAAGAGTTTACGTGATTCGGCTTTTAGCTTACGTCCATGGGCGAAGACAGAAGAATCTCTTACTATTAGAAATAGAGAATACAAGTATTGTTGTATTTTAGCCTTACAACCCAAAACCCCAATACACCCAATTCTCTCAAATCACTTAAAAACTCTCTCAAAGTTTTTGAAACTCTCTCTAAATTCAATTAAAAAATAAATTGCTAAGCTCTCCCTTTTATAGGGAGAGTTTAACATGTTACATAATTGCTGGCACTGTGTGCCAGCAATTATGTAGCTGTTGTGTAATTGCTGGCACCATGTTTATATAGCTGGCACACGGTGCCAGCTACTAACAATTCTCCCACTTGGAGATTTGATTGAGAATCAATCAAGTCTCTATACTATTCTTTCTTCTTCTCCAAAGCCATTTTTCCTACATGTCTGCTAGGCCATGCAAGGATTTATACCATACAAACTTGTTGGTATTGATGGGCTTAGTCAACGCATCTGCTAGGTTATTATCTGTATGAATATTTTTCATATCCACACTTCCATCTTCTACCACTTCTCGAACAAAGTGATGTTGAACACCTATGTACTTTGTTCTTGAATGAAAAGCTGGATTCCTTGCAATATGCAAGGCACTTTGACTGTCACAAAATAATTGAACATTCTCTTGCTTATGCCCGAGCTCCTCCAGTAATCTTTGTATCCAAATTGCTTCCTTGCAAGCTTGTATAGCTGCCATGTATTTTGCTTCTGTAGTAGATAATGCCACAATAGTTTGTAGTTTCAAAACCTAGCTTACAGCTCCTCCTGCAAGTTTAAACACATAGCCAATAGTGAATTTTCTTTTATCAAGGTCTCCTACAAAATTTGAATCCACATAGCCCTTAACAATAAAATCTGATCCTCCGTAACATAAAGCAACATCTGAGGTACCCTTAATAAATCTAAGGATCCTCCTGACACAACCCCAATGCTCTCTACCAAGTTTGCCATGTATCTACTAACTGCTCTCACTGCTTAAGCAATGTCTAGTCTAGTACAAAACATAGCGAACATTAAACTTCCCACTGCTGATGCATATGGTACTCAAGACATCTCTTTCCTCTCTGCTTCTTTGTTAGGACACATCTTAGAGGATAACTTGAAATTAACAGGGAGTGGGGTACTAATTGGCTTACAATATTGCATGTTGAAGCGCTACAAGATTTTCTTTAAGTAGTTCTTCTGAGAAAGCCAAATCTTTATGTTATTTCTGTCTCGGTGAATTTGCATCCTAGAATCTTGTTTGCTAGTCCCAAGTCATTCATATCAAATTCCCTAGCCAACTGTGCCTTTAATTCTTGGACTCGATCTTTGTTGGGGCCTGCCATCAATATGTCATCCACGTACAACAGCAAAATAATGAAATCATTATCCTCTTTAAACCTTTTGTAGTATGTATAATGGTCTGAACTAAGTCTGTTGTATCCAAGGCTGATGATATAGGAATCAAATCTCTTGTACCAATACCTCGGCGCCTGTTTGAGATCGTACAGAGATTTGTTCAACCTGTAAACCAAGTTCTCTTTTCCTTCTTCTTTAAAACCTTCTAGTTAGAGCATATAAATTTCTTCTTCAAGTTCTCTATGAAGAAAAGCTGTCTTCACATCTAGCTGCTCTAGATGTAAGTCAAATGTAGCACACATTGCTAGGACTATTCTAACTGTCTTGAGTCAAACCACAGGGGAAAATATCTCATTAAAGTCAATACCTTCTTTTTTAACATAACCTTTCACCACCAATCTCTCACAATACTGCTCCACTTGGTCATTGCCAACCCGTTTGATCTTGTAGACCCATTTCTACCATTGTATTCTCTGGTTTTTCCTTCACTGTGCTATCATTTTCATCATTCCTTTGCAATTTATCTTCTACAAATATCATATCTCTACTGATGACGACCTTGTGGGTAATGGGATACCACAGGCGATACCCCTTGACTCCATCAGCATATCCTAAGAAAATGCATTTTCTGGATTTTGGATTCAACTTCATTGTTTCTTGGGGATTATACATCATATACACAGGACTTCTAAATGTATGAAGGCGAGAATAATCAACTAGTATCCCAGTTCAACTCTCCATCGGTATCTTCAACTCGATTGTTGTTGATGGTGACCGATTTACCACATAATAGGCCATTTTGACTACTTCTGCCCAAAATGCCTTGGCTAAACCTGCGGTTCTTAACATAGCTTTTGTTCTCTCCAACAAGGTTCTGTTCATTCGCTCTACTACTCCATTCTGCTGAGGCGTGTAAGCTGTGCTGAATTACCGCTTGATCCCTTCTTGTTGACAGAATGCAATAAAATCCTTACCAGTATATTCTCCTCCATTATCTATCCTTAAACACTTGATCTTCTTTTCTGATTCAATTTCTACATACACTCTGAATATTCTGAAAGCTTCAAACATATATGACTTCTTCTTGATTAAATACACCCAACATCTCCTAGAGTAATCATCTATGAATGATACAAAATATCTCGCTCCCCCTAAGGACATCACCGGTGTTTGCCAAACATTAGAGTAGATCAATTCTAGAATTTCTTTACTTCTAGAAGTGGATGTGCTGAACTTTAATCTATGCTACTTACTTGTGACACAATGCTCACAAAAAGGTAAATTAACCGATTTGAGCCCAAGAAGTAAATTTTGATTAGAGAGAATCTTTAAACCTCGTTCTGACATATGGCCCAGTTTGCGATGCCACATTATTGTTGACTCTTTTGCTGAACTAGTTGATGCAACATATGCATCTCTTTTGCTGAATAGTATCATCGTACATCTTCATCTTGATAAATCTTATTCCAGCAATTTCCAAAGCATGATCGTTCCCCATATATACAGATCCTCCATAGGTAAGTTCATATTGATGGAACCATTCTCTTTTAGAGGTCATGTGCCATGTAGCTTCAAAATCCATGAATCATACATCAAAGAACTATTTTCTACTTTCAACAATTGTTGCTGCCTTGCTGTATAAAATTTTACCATTATCTGAGGTGCTTGTAATATTCCCTTGAGGTTTGTCACTTGTACTTTTCTTCAATCCCCAACAATCCTTCTTCAGATGGCCTTTCTTGCTACAATAGTAGCACTTGACGTTCTTTTTACTTCTAAATTTTGGTCTACCATGATTTTGACTCCCACTGGGGCCACGTTCTGTTGATCTACCTCTCATCATTGTCAAAACTTCAGCTTGCTGCGAACATTCTTGTTTGTCTTCTTTATTTTTTTTGTTTTCATTCTTCTCCCAATACAGCAGCTGTAACATCATCGAAGACTAAGAAGTCCATTAGGATGTTATTTGTCAAGTTGATGATGAGTTGATCATACGAATCAGGTAGGCTTTAAAGTAAAATCTTCGCACGTTCACCTACCTCTATTTTATGCCTCAAAGAAGTGAGTTGGAAAAATATAGTATTTAATGTGTTGATGTGCTCTATCACTGAAGTGGATTCTGCCATTCGAAGGGTGTGCAATCTCCTTTTTAAGAAGATCTTATTGTGTAGAGATTTGGCCTCATACAATTTTATGAGAGTATCCCAGATTTCTTTCGTTGTCTTTTTTTTCACCACAGTGGATAACACATTATCAGTAATTGCTAGATGTAGATCAGCAACTACATTACTGTCAATCTCATTCCACTTGATATCATCAGTGATACCAGCAGGCTTTTCATCAATTGCTTCTAAGCACTTTTTTTTTTTAAATTGCCTTTATTTTCATTTTTCACAATGTAAAATTACCTCCATTGAACTTTTCAACTTCGTATTTTGCTGCCATTGCTTTTCACCACGGATTGCTTTCTGCTAGGATCGCTTTCTGCTAGGATCGGCTCCTACTATTTTATATAAATAGTAACCATATGTATAAACAGTACCCGTATACGTGAACAGTAACTATATGTGAATAGTAGCCGTATACATAAATAGTGACCTCATTCAACCAGAAGCTCTGATACAACTTGTCAGAAAATTTAGGGGTGATGCAGGGTCGAAGCTAAAGTAAAATTAAAAAAATAATAAAAATAAAAATAAGACCAAACATAAGAGTTTACGTGGTTCGACTGATAGGACCCGACCCGAGACCCTCTACTATAGATCCCAGCGGCCCTGCCGGGCACCCTGACAGAAGTTCCTCCGAACCAAACTGGGTAAGTTGAGTAATTCCGCGAGACGAACCCTTTTTTAATTCTTGCTACTACTGAGAAGGTCTTATAATATACATGAAAATGACATCTTAATTTTTAAAAAAAACGAACAGAGTTTCCCCTGTTTTTTGGAAAATCCATATAAAATCTGCAAAGAAATTTCACTTCTATTTCAAACACATCTCAATACTACCGATTCGGACCTCAGGTCCTTTCCAAATCAAATTCAACACAACTCAATAGTTTCATTTAAATCAAAAAATGAGCGTACTCATGAAAAGCAAAAATGATCATCATAATCTCGAATTCTTTTCTTGTTGGTTCAAAACAAACATACAAATATACATGACTACAACTACTATGCATAAAGAAAACAGTGCTATTTAGCATATTTACATGTATAAAAATGATCTTCGAATTCAGCCCACTACTCGGTAATAGGAGAATCAGCAGCTTGCGTACCAAGACCTGCACCTAGGAAAGGGGTTTAGAAAACATAAAACACAAAACAGGTGAGCTAAAGGAGCTCAGTGAGTGCAAATAAGATTTCAAATAAAATAACATTATGTATAGATAGCAAATTCTAAAGTACATGCAGAAATCATGCTTCTAAAACGGAGGTAAAACTATAAAACGGTTTTTAATATCATATGCTAATGAATCTTGCTGAACGGGTTTTATCTACCTCTTTGAAAAATCATCTCCCGAATATGTATAACATAATAACTGGTGTGCATATAAATGCATAAATGCTATCGGTAAATCAAAAACTAGCAAAATCTTCACTTGGCCATTTTCTTTCTAAACTGTACCAATGGTAACCCTAAAGCTCTATACTCACGCAGCGACTCAACTAGCACCGCACACGTGAGTAGGTCACGGGGCACCTCAACTAGCAGCACCCACAGTGACATTTTAAGACATCTCACTGGCTATGCAGCGGAATCCTATATCGCATGCATATAGCGAGACAATATCCCGTACACATAGAGCGACTCACAAGACTCGACATCCCGACTTCTTGGAGTTAGTGACACATCCCCAAGACCTGCCCATGTGTACGGGATATACCGGCCGGGTCTAATACAATCATCACCACTATAATCTAAGGGTACCAATGGCCTTTAAAACAAATGCAGAAATTTTGAAACTGTTTCTCAAATCGATCATGTAAAAGAATATCAATGAATATGTATCAAGATCATAAATCATAGTTATGCATCGAAAGCTCATAAAATATACATATTAATTATGCGAAAACATAATAATCAAAAAGTAAAAGAAATGGCAGATTTCCACTCATAACCGCTCCGCGCTAAATTTTGCTCCCAATTTCTGCTCCCGTTATCACTCTCGGTTATCTTCACCTACCCGCCAAAAATGACATTTAGAACCAAATCAAATGCTAGATTCTCATTTAATTACTAAATGCCCTAATCGGCACACAAAGCCCGGATGGATACTACTTTCTGATTTTTTATTTACGGAGCCATTTGATCTAATCTAACTCACCATCCGGCGCCCTGAAAATTATTGAACGCCTTATAACTTGGTTTGACATAATTGCCCTTCACCTTTTTAAAATGGACAATTATGTCCCATTATCTTCATTTTTGGTTTTTCCATCAACTATATACATTTAATTTACAATATGCACCATTTACACACAACAACTCAATCAAAACATCACTCAATCCCTAACTTCCCTAAAGTGGCAGAATTTCACCCTAGGTTCCAACACATTCATTTTCTCAATTTCTTGTTCCAATTATAACAAAATCAAGCTAATTTCATTCTAAAGCCGTAATTACAACCAATTGAAATCTCTACAATAAAATTACCAAAAACCCTAATTCTTACCTTGCCAATTTCTTCAAATTGATGAGTCCTTCAAGCTCTACACTAAAATTCAACTCAATCTAAGCCAAGAATACACATAAGAATATCAATTGAAGCATTCTTGAAAATTCACTTATCAAACTCATAAAAAAAAATGCTTTTCTTACCTCTTTTTCTTGAATTTTCACTAATTGAAGCTTCAATTGAGCTTAGGGATTGGTATTTAACGTTATTTTGTCTTGATTAAGCATAAAAATTATGGAAAAAAAAAATTGAAAGGTCACTGTAGCAGCGCCCCCCCCCCCCCCCCCCCCTTTCCCTCTCCCTCTCCCTCTTCAAGCTCAAAATTTTTCTCTTTTGCTCTAAGTGTTTGCTTTTGATCTCTTCAAAATTCTACACACTTCCAATATATATATAGCACTCCCTTAATTTACCATTTTGCCCTTCAACTTATTTAAAATTACTAATTTGTCATTAGTTGAAAACTAATTATGTAATTAGTTCAATTGTAACTATCTAGTTAGAATAGTCCAAAGAACTAACTAGCATTTTTAACTTGGCAATCCATAAGATTTCTTCTAATTGGTGCATTCTCTAATATATGGATTATTTTTCTCAGCAAAGGCTTGTTCCATACATTACCCTTAAATGAAAATTGATATAGTAAATTAGGATTTCCTTTTCCAAGCCAATGGAGAAAAAATTCAAAAATATTTTAGGGTCGTCCGGCGCTCCGATCGAGTATAAAATTACTAAATTAGGTCTAATATCTCTCACGTGCACTACAAAAGAAATATTTCTAATAGGGTTAAAATCGAGTAGCCCTACGGTGTCTTATTTACTCTATACCAAAATCTAGGCGTTAATACCACTAATAGGGATTGGATATTACATCGGCTTTTAGCCTACGTCTATGGGGGAAGACAGAAGAATCTCTTACTATTAGAAATGAATAATACAAGTATTGTAGTATTTTAGCTTTACAATCCAAAACTCCAATACACTCAATTCTCTCAAAACTTTTGAAACTCTCTCTAAATTCAATTAGAAAATAAATTGCTAAGCTCTCCTTTTTATAGAGAGAGTTTAGCATGTTATATAATTGCTGGCACTATGTGCCAGCAATTATATAGCTGGCACACGGTGCTAGCTATTAACAAAATCTCTCATCCTTTTGCCCCAAGAGCCACCACCACCAAGCTCACCCTTCCACCAGAAAGAGGCCATTTTGGCCCCACTCTGGTGGACTCCCTGTGCTTCTTCTTTGTTATAGCTTAGATTAAGATTTGGTTTGCTTTTGTTTCTGCCAATTTCATTTGCTTTTCTCTCTTTGTGTGTTTAATGAATAGCAAACTCCTATGTGAAAAAGGAAAGCTTTTAGCTGCCTCTGTGCTTTCTTGGCCTGCACCGAGCCACCCCAAACCTGGCCAAAGCTTCTCCGGCCCTCACTGGTTGTTTCCAGGCATTGTTCTAGCTGGAATCCATTGTATCTTCATTAACGGCCACTAGAGGGGAGTTGGGTCGTGGCCTGCTTTGTATTCCGATGATCCATCAACCTCCAAATCTCTTCTACTTCCATCCGCACTACCATTGACTTGCGCCCTTTCGGCCATCTATTTGAACCCACCGTCGAGCTGACCACTACCGGCCATTCAGCCTCTATACCTGAGAAAACACTGCTCACCACAACCGTACTCTTGTCCGAGCAAGTGAGAAGCTATATTCTGACAACCTCCATCTTACCTGTCACCACCGCAAATAATAACTTTAGTTTTTGAGATATATCATATTGTTACTCTATTAAGGGTGTATTTAGTGAATATTGGATAATTAAGAGGGTTACTGAGTTGTAATTGTGGTGGTTGTAATTGTAAATGTTAATGGTAGATTTTGTGTATACTCTTTATGTGTGAGGGTGTTTTCTTTCGTCCCTATCATATAAAGACATTTTTGTCTTTCTGTTATGAAAGTAATTTATTCTTCCGTTATAAGAGTAGTCGGTCCCCCTCATGAGAGAAGAACTCTCACCTTAATAGTTTAGGTTATTATCCTTGGTTATAAAAATAGTCTCTTAATTTTAGAAATTATTGTGTATCCTTTATAAGAAAGAATTTCAAATTTCGAACGTTTATCAATAAATTTATATTGTATTATTTCGATAATTCTTTATTTTTATAATAACAGACTTATAATATTTTAATTTATTTTATGATATTAAAAGTTTCAAAAGTAAAAATTCGCTATCCGATCTACTAAATCCATCAGATGGAACCCATATATCAGTCCACAACACTATCAGTCCCATGACCTATTAACTCCCACATTTCAATATTTAACTTTGTATTGTATGGAAATTAAGTCTTTTTTATTGCATTTTGTGTTTGACCAGACCAACAGCTGTCAGATAAATTACATTTTTTTTTTATTGGGTTAGTTATTAATCGCCATTTTCTGTCAAACATATATGTGTGTATGTGTTAATAACCATTAAGCAAATTGTTTTTCAAGCCCTAACTGCACAGCCGCTAAGGGCTGTCCGCTGGCTAGATATTATTAAACATATATTATGATGAATAAACACTCATACATATAGATGAAGATTGTAAAATATATCTAGAAGCATATTTATCATACAAAGAAGTCCAAAATCAAGTTACATCAAGACAGTTCTATTAATTAGCAATTAAACTTAATTCTGTTAATTGCTATCAATCATCATGTTTTTCCGATGTCACGCCTCTGCCTGAAACTAATTACAGCTATATTCTATTGAAAATATTGCACTTAATAGGTTTATAGGCAAACCACCAACTGTGGATCACGAAAAGCATTACCCTGTTTTTTGTTTTTCGTTTTAGTAATGTTATCTAAAATTTTTTCTTTTAAATTAATATATTAAGTAATTATTAAATTATGATATAGCACAATTTTTAAATTATTCATTGTATTATTTTATCACTTTATAATTACTTAACACATAATTTAAAATCGAAACATTTAAGATAGTATTTGTTATGTGTAATATTATTTTTTTTTTTGTTTTAAGTTTTTTCTTTTTTTTTCATTTTCTTTGTCTACCAAAAGTATTACTTCTTTAAAAAAAAAAAAAGTATTGCTAAGTTTCAAAACAGTTCTTTCCCTCAGTAGACTCTTAAGGATTTTTTTGCAAGAATCTATAATGCTTAAGTTCCAAGCAAATGGCACGTGATATCCGATGACAGATAGTAGGATAAAGATATTCCACCATATGAAGAAACACGAGGAAAGAATATATCACAATATTAATATATATATATATATATAGATATACCAAGTTTTTCAGTAAAATTCCCATTTTATAAATCACCTTGGTTGAGGTTTGCTTAAAAAAGCAATATGTAGTGCTAATAGTTTTTACCTTTGCGTTAGATGCTACATTAGAGCAATTATCTTTTGATATGACCACGATTTTGTCACGGCGTTGCTTTTGCTGATTCATTGCCCGGTTTTCCTCGAGCTTCTTTATTGATTCCATGTAGTCCGTCTGATATTTCAATCTTTCCTTCTACAGATGAAAACACGGATTTAACAAGCACTAAATCAGGAATTACTCTTTCACCGCATGTAGTCTTTTTGATATTTCAATCTCTCTTATGAGGAAAAATCCTATTTCTTGCAACACTTGAGGAATAAATCTACGCTAATCTTTATAGTAGTAGGATACAAAAATCAAGAAGATTATGATTTTAACAGCGTAAATTTTTTTTTTTTATAACTAAAACAGAATTTTTAATACTGTAGTATTAGTGTTTCACAACACTTTTATATCATGTTAGTACCAATATAATTATGCTTTAAATCAATTTATATAAGATAATTCGTTAAAAAGTTTGTGATTATTTTTTTTAATTATTATTATCTATTTAATCTTCAATATACTTAAAATTTTGGCAAGATTTTAAACATGTTTGCATCATCTACATAAATTTTACAAGGTGAGACTTTAATTTATATATATATATATTTTAAAGATTTGGATGAAGATAAAAAAATTTCACTCACTAACCCAACCTAAGAAGTTTTACCAATTAAACAAATTGACACCCACATAATTTAATTATTTATCTAATAATAGCTTTTAACCAATGTTATCACTCTCTTTCACTCACTTAAAAACCTCATTAAGATAATAATTTTAGCTATAAAATTTTAAAATAATATTATGTAACAAAATATAAGTTAGAATGTCCATGTTTTAATGAGTTTCTTAATGTATGGGATTTAAATTGAGTCCCTTAGTATTGCCATGGACACTTGAAAATTGCTTTTTTTCAGTTTTTTTATTTTAAAAATGCAAAAAATCATGTTCACGTCGTTGTAAATGTAGTGAATCCACAGTCGCTTATTAGTTAGTAGCATCGACTAATTTCGTGGCAATTTGGCTCCTTCTTTGTCAAATATATATACCGGCTTTTAAGGTTGAGTTAAAATACAAATACATTTCTTATTGTTGCAAACAAGCCATGGCTTCTAATTGCGACAGGAGTTTCTGCTCCAGTTACATGCTCTTGAAATCTGAAGAAGTGGGCTTGTTTGATTTCTTTCATATCTTGTTTTCTAGTGCTATAAAGAAGGGAAAATTTATTGACTGCTCTGAAGCGGAAGAGACAATCTCTAGGCGAAGGTTGATCATATTCATGTCCATCGTAGCGCAGAAGCTTTTGCGACTTGTGGCAAAACCGTTGTCAGGAAGTATATCAGCCATCGAGTCCCTCCTAAACCTTCTGACAAGTAACCGCAACATTTGGGTGCTCTTGCTGAATTTCTTACAAGGTTACAGCTTGGTGTCTTATTCTTTTTCTAATTTCTTAATTTGTTTTCTCTTGACGCTATAAGGTTATTAGATTAGATTAGAATCCTCTTCTAATCTAATCTTACTTAAGCTTAGAATATTTTCTATATGCTATATAGACACTTGAATTAGGCATAAGTAATAGATGCACTAACTTATAAACTTCATTAACAACCACTTAATGACAAATATTATTAAATTATATATTTATGATTAAATAGAAATTACAAACTGATTGGATGACGAGCTAATGTACATTCGAGGGATGGAGCTGAAATGGCTCTTGAAGGGGCACCATAACCAACTACGTGAACGTGTGAAAATTTAATGAACCAACTCAATACGAAGATGGTAATGGCTCTAATAATTAAGGTTTGAAGTATTGATCAGGGTAGATAAGAACAAAAGGGATATTCAATTTGTTATGAATTTAAGTGACTCGTTTCTTCTGTTTGGCTGAATCAAATATTTCTACAGGGAAGGTGGTAAATCCAAAGGATGATAAAGCATCTTTCAAATCGATTGTCGCGAATTTGGACAATCGAGTGGAGTTGGATAGTAGCATCAAACGTGGAGATAATGAAAGTTATTATGGGACACTGTCTATGATGGCATCAAAATTATCATATGAAAACGAACACTACATTGAAAATATAGTGAAGAATCACTGGAAGGTACAATTAACTTATCTCACTGCAAAATTTCCATTCATGCTCAAAGAATATATATATATATTATAAGGGCACCGTTAACTTATATCTCCTTATAAATATGTTTATTGTTTGCAGATGGAGTTCTTGGGATTTGCTAACTATCGGAACGGTAAGAAGTAAACTGTAGTAAAAAAAATTGACAATTTAGTATGTTCTTTTTAATCTCAACCTGCATAAAGTGCTTGCGCCTCTCATCTGATAGTCGACTAAATAATGTTTAGCATCCATTCATGATTTTCTTTTTCTTTTTTTTTTTCAATTTTTACAATCTGAAAACCCTTCATGGTGGTTGGAATTCGACCACTAACGGTTACAAATTTATTTATTTAACAATTATTATGCCTTAATATAATCGGCAGATTATCAAGATAAGCGCACAACACAAGCCTTTATGCTTTATGATAAAAATGATGAGCAGGACATTATTGTTTTGTCCTTTAGAGGTACCCAACCATTTGACGCAAATGATTGGAGTTCCGACGTTGATATCTCTTGGTATGAGATCGATGGGATGGGAAAGGTTCACAGCGGTTTTATGTAAGCTCTAGGGTTACAGAAGAACATAGGTTGGCCTACAGAAATCAGCGAGGAAGTAAAACGCCTGCCACCCTTAGCTTACTATGCAATCAGGGATATGCTATTAGAAATTTTGAGAAAAAATCCTAGGGCAAAATTCATAGTAACAGGCCACAGTCTAGGAGGTGCGCTGGCGATTCTCTTTCCAGCAATTCTAGCTTTCCATAATGTCATGATCCGATTTCTTGAAACCGTGCGGCCTTAGACACTTGCTAGTGCTAAGCAGCCTATAAGACCCCAATAACCAAAGAAAGAGATGAAGAAGAAGCACACCAAGTGTTTGAGAGAATGCTCTCGTATTTTATTACTAAAGAGAGAATTACAAAACTATACATTTACAAGCTAAGAGTATTTTTACAATTTGGAGGATGGATTCTCAAATGAGAACTCCACCTATTTATAGCTAAAGCTATATACAATAGACGGCTAGGATTAACTCTAATCCAATGGTCCAAATCTAAAGAGGAGAATATGCTAAGGAATATTCTAAAAGATGCCAACTACCAAAAGTATATCCAAAGGAATATGCCTTTTCTAGATTATTCTCCCACCTACCACATTAATGTGGCCTCAACCCAACTCCAATGGGCCTTCTAGAAGCTCTAGCCCATTTAACCAAAAATGGACTAAGACACCCCCTTGGTGGTCTTGTCGCGTGCCAAATACACGAGTAATTGCTTGAGAATATTTGGGGCGTGACATTCTCCCCCACCAAATTCACGCGACGCCCTCGTTGCGTCTTCGCTAGAACTTGCGCACCCCGTTCTGCAAACTCTAGCTGTGCGCTCTCGTGTCCTAAGCGTGCTCTCCCATCCGGCAAACCTTTCCACTCGACAAAGTACTCAAGACTCGTCCTAAGTTGCTCCTCTTTGTCATGGCGTGTGGAAATTCCCAAAGGTTCCCGGTTGTGTGGCTCAAATTCTGCATCTCCCGTACCTCCACGGTACTGCTTCCAACAGCTTGCGGAATGCACCTGATGTCGCCATTGCCGCTGTCTCAAAGGTAACTCCACCTTATGCGAGACGTTGCCAACTCTCTTGGCAATCAACCTTGGCCCCTCGTCCCCACGATCAAGGCCTTTGTGAAGTAGGCGTGCTGACTTGCGTTGTGGTGGAAGTATCATCTCCATCACCAAGTCCCCCGTACTATGCTTGACACGCCGCTGCTTGTCTTCAACCCACTCCTTGTGCTGAAACTGCACATCATGTGACACCTTGGACTTTTGGATGACACCCGCATCCAACAACTCCTCGAGCTGCCCCTGCAATTCTCTCATCTCCGATGGAGGCGTCAACCCCATAGTTGGAAGCGTAATCTCAAGCTCCAACTTGCCCTCAATTACATCTCTTGAAGGCGGTTCTTCCGGTATGGCAGTAGGCTTGACCCCATTGTGCTCCTCGAGCACTTCTGCAACAACCTTCGGTATTTCATCCTTGCCCCCATTTGCCGCATCATCTACCCCCATTGTTGAGGCTGAATGTGACCCTCCTTTGCGCCCAGCATCTACCCTTAGTTGCATTGCGGAAAGGACCTTGGCGTTTGGCTTAGATCGCCCACCCTTGGGCATGTCTACCGTCGGTATCATTCGAGGCCCTCCTTCCAAAATACACATATAGTTGTGTTGAGGAAGTAACACCATATTGTACTGCCATAAGAACTCTATACCTAGCACCACATCAAAATCATCGAGAGGTGCTACCGAGAAGTTTACCTCACCGTGCCATTTGCCAATGTGAATTTCAGCTCCACGAACCACCCCATCTAGCGGCTTGGCTCTTGCATTCACGGACTTGAGGTATCCCTCTCCTTTCTCCACATAAAGGCCCAAGCATTCCGCTTCCGCACGCTTAATGAAGTTGTGCGTAGCCCCCGTATCAACTAACACTTGAGTCTTAATGCAATTGACATAGGCTTCAATGTACATGAGCGTTGTCCCCGTTGGCGCATCGGCATGCCGCTTGGCTTTGAGGGAATTGAACAGTTGCATACAACCCATACGGCTCTGTCCGCCCTCCTCTTGTGCCTCATACATTGCATTGAAAGCCTTCTTTTTCGGACCATTACCTCTATGGCCGTTGCGTTTCTGCTCCTTCCACTTGGGCGGTTTGCCTTTCTCCTCCTTGCTCTCCGGAGGCTGAAATTCCTTGGCTTCTCCACCCTTGCTGTGATTGGGTTTAGAATTTCTGGACTTTTCCGAATCCCCCTTGCGGTAATCCATGAGCGTCTCCGCCATTGTAAGGGCGTCGGATATATTCTGCACTCCACGCCGCTTCAACTCATTGGCTGCCCAGGATTGTAATCCGTCCAGGAAATTGAACAACAAGTCCTCCTCAGTCATGTTGCGGATTTGCAGCATCAACAAAGAGTACTCCTCTACGTACTCCCCAATGGACTTTGTTTGTTTCAACTCCTTCAACTGCTTACGAGCGTCATGCGCCACATTCTCCGGATAGAATTGGCGCTTTAACTCCCGTTGCAATTCTTCCCATGTGTCTATGGTGCAGGTACCCTTGCGAATCTCCTCGCTTTTCCTACGCCACAACAGAATTGCATGATCGGAAAGGTATAAAGTTGAGGTACTTACCTTGTGTTCGTCCTGCACGCCCATAGCGCCGAAATACCTCTCCATTTGCCAAAAGAAGTTGTCAAGCTCCTTGGCATCCCGTCTGCCGCTAAACTCCTTTGGTTTAGGGGCCTCGACCTTTGGTGCAGCCACTGCAGTTTGAGTAGCTACGCCATTAGCGACCGCTCGCTTGCACAACACTACATCCTCTTTGACACCTTCAAACCCCTTTCGTAGCTCTTCTACTTGGGCTTGAACTTTGTCCATGGTGTTGTAGACCTTCTCTTGAAAAGCCTTGATCCAGTCCCGTTGCTTGACAGCATGCTCGTCAATGGAGCTTTCGATTAGGGAGCGCAGCTCGTCACCTTGCGTATCGAGGCCTACCTCGACATTCTGGACTTGCTCCTCCAACTCCCCAAGGCAATTTGTTGCCTTGCTCACAGCACCACCGAGCCTCATAACCATGTCCCCTAAATCATGGTTCGGATCAACGAACTTTTCTGGTGAAATACTCCCATGTCTCCTAGCTTTGGGGTCTCTACCCTTCCCTTCAGTAACCTTGGATGAACCAGCAACTTCCTTCACCATCTTCTTTGAACCCGCTCTGATACCACTTGTCACGACCCGATTTCTCGAAACCGTGCGGCCTTAGACACTTGCTAGTGCTAAGTAGCCTACAAGACCCCAATAACCAAAGAAAGAGATGAAGAAGAAGCACACCAAGTGTTTGAGAGAATGCTCTCGTATTGTATTACTAAAGAGAGAATTACAAAGCTATACACTTACAAGCTAAGAGTATTTCTACAATTTAGAGGATGGATTCTCAAATGAGAACTCCACCTATTTATAGCTAAAGCTATATACAATGGACGGCTAGGATTAACTCTAATCCAATGGTCCAAATCTAAAGAAGAGAATATGCTAAGGAATATTCCAAAAGATGCCAACTACCAAAAGTATATCCAAAGGAATATGCCTTTTCTAGATTATTCTCCCACCTACCACATTAATGTGGCCTCAACCCAACTCCAATGGGCCTTTTAGAAGCTCTAACTCATTTAACCAAAAATGGACTAAGACACCCCCTTAGTGGTCTTGTCGCGCGCTAAATACTCGAATAATTGCTTGAGAATATTTGGGGCGTGACAATAAGCAGACCTGGTTGTTGGAAAGATTGGAGGGGGTCTATACATTTGGGCAACCAAGGGTTGGAGATGACAAGTATGTGAAGTTTATGCACAAGAAGTTGAAAGAGCATCAAGTTAAATACTTCAGGATTGTTTGCAATAATGATATAGTGCTAGGTTGCCCTTTGATAACAAAGAACTTATGTTCAAGCACTTTGGAAGGTGCATCTTCTACGATCGTCGCTACGACCCAAAGGTGAGCATCTATCTTCTCTGATCACAAACACATTGAATAAATCAACCAGCTTGTATTTGGTCCAAACGAAAAAAATTGGAATACTAACTTTTTTTTTTATCATTATTATTATCCTTGGACATTTCTAAGGGAGCAAAATTGATGTGCCAAGCTAATTGATGTGTGTCAAAATATTAAATGCCCGTTTTTATAATCCTCAAGTAATAAGAGATTAACAACCGATCAGATCTATGTGTGTCAAATCTTATAACAATGTGATTCCACTCTAATGTTCGAATGCAATAATTGATGATGCTTTCAACACAGGTGGTTCCCGAAGAACCAAACGAGAACTATTTCTCACCATTGCAAATGATACCCATGGTGATAAATGCATTTTGGGAGCTGGTAAGAAGCTTCACTTTACCGCTCAAAAAGGGACCGGATTACAGAGAAGGATGGTTACTGAAAGGGTTCAGGGTATTTGGATTGATAGTGCCCGGTGTCACAGCTCATATTCCCCAGGATTATGCGAACGCCACTCGCCTAGGACCCCTGGGTGCTGTCTTACACCCCAACAAAATATAATCCTACGATGGTTCAAATAATTACGTAGCCCTCTTGAAATAGTCTTCAATTTCTACTTGTCATGAGTAGAGTGGTGTTAGGTGTATGCCAAATAAAATATGTTCTAATAAAACTCCTACATTTCAATATTCAACTTTGCATTGTATTGAAATTAAAAAAAAATTAAGACGTTTTGTGTTTGACTAGATAAACAGCCGTCAGATAAATTATATTTTTTGTATTGGCTTAATTATTAATCACCATTTTCTGTCAAATATACATGTATGTGTTGATCACTATTAAGCAGAATGTTTTCCAAGCCCTAACACCACAGCTGCTATGGGTTGTCCGCTGGCTAGATACTGTTAAACATATATTACGAAGAATAAACACTCGTACATATAGATGAAGATTGTAAAATATATCTAGAAGCATATTTATCATATAAAGAATTCCAAAATCAAGTTACATCAGGATAGTTCAATTAATTAGCAATTAAAAATTAATTCTGCTAATTGCTATCAATAATCATGTTTTTCCGGTGCCACGCCACTGCCTGGAACTAATTACAGCTGTATTTTATATTGGAAATATTGCACTTATTTTGGTTTATAGGAAAACCCAGAAAAAAAAAGGAGGCAACCCAAAATGTGGATCACGAAAAGCATTATTCTCTTCTTTGCTTTTCCTTTTTCCCTGTCTACCAAAAGTATTGCTAAGTTTCAAAACAGTTCTTTCCCTCAGTAGACTGTTAAGCATTTTTTGCAAGAATCTATAATGCTAAAGTTCCAAGAAATTGGAACGTGACACTGGATGTTTGGACATACTCTATTATATTATTATTATGTAAATTTCAAAGTGTTGTGTGATATAAAATGGGTGGCCAACACACAAGAGTTTATGCATGTAATTTATGGATAAGAGATTATTTTTCTTTAAAGTGAAATTCATTAATAAGATTGAAACGTTGTCAGCATATTCCATTTTAAAAAAAAGGTTGTGAGCATATAATTAAGAGACAAGAAGGAGTCTTATCTATTTAATAAAAATTATATAAATTAAAAACACAATTTAATAAAAAAAATTAAGAAAAATTAATACATCGGTAATCTTCATAAATCTAAAATAAGCAAAGAATTAATTTCCTTATGCGGGGACTCCCATAATTAAAAAGTACAAAATTGTATATTAAAACTTATAATTGCATTTAGAGTAGGTATTTTCGGTGTCATGTCAATTCGGTTTAGAATCAACTCGAAACCAAACTGATCAATTTAAGTTATAGAAAATATTCAATTCACGGTTTTCAATTTTTTTATTTATTTTTAATTTGAACTAAACCGAACTAAAATTAAATTGATTAATTCTAAATAAATGAAACCAAATTTTAATTTAAACCGATTCCAACAAATCGGTCAGTTCCATTGAGTTCGATCGATTTCTTAGCCCACCCCTATTTGCTTTAGCAAAACGATTTTGATCCTTCATCAAAAATATGAAATGCCCACAATTGATACATTTAGCTGGGTGCAATTGCTTTTTTCTTTAACAAATTTAGTTATCGATTTGATTTAAAACACTAAAAAAATATTAACAAGTCACTTTTTTTTTAACAAGTTGCATGGATAAGCGTATAAGCATTAATTATCGGTTTGATCTACAACACTAAGAAAAATATTGGCAAGTACTTTTTCTTGAACAAGTTGCATGGATAAGCTTATAATGTACATGATCTATATAAATTTCATAGTATGAGAGTTCAATTATTTATTTATAACAGTAGAATTATATTCAATATGTAATTGATACACATTCAATATTTGACTATTAAAAAAAGTTGTAAGCATACAATCAAGAAATTAAAAAGGAGTCTTATTATTTTTTTTGAAGGAAAATAATTCCATTAAAACTAACTCAAAATATGAAGAGGATAATCATCTATTAAGGGTGGGCATGGTACGGTTCGGATTTTTTAAAAAATAAAATCGAAACTGATTTTTTTAATGAGAAAAATCGGATCGGACCAGACCGAACTGATTTTTTTGATTCGGTCCGGTTCGATTTTTTCCCTTTTTTATTTTTTTATTTTAAATTATGGATATTTTTAATTTTCAGTTCGATTTTTTCTAGTTTTTTCGGTTTTTTTTGTGGAAAAAACCAAACCGGAACTGAACCGACCGGACAAATTTTTTCTCCAAAAACATCGAATTTTTTTTTTGTTAAATAAAACAGGACCGAACCGGCCGGTTCGGTTCGATTTTTCGGTTTTCGATTTTTCTTACCCACCCTTATCCTCTACAGCAAAAGATTCTAGAGTATTTGGTACAACGGTACTTCAAAAGGCATCAATATCCAAGCTGAAAGCATATTTTGATAAACCATTGGGCAACCCTATTAGCTTCTTTAGGGATATAAAAAAAATTATTGAGCTAAATGTTTCCAAGCAAACAAAGATATCTTGCATAATAATACCAAGCTTAAAAGCAGCATGAGACATAGACAACAACTCATTTATAAATTTTGTAGCCTCCGACTTGATTTCCACTGAAAAGTATCCTAGATGTTGAATTGCTAGTTGCCATTAAACCTCTTAGAATGGTTGTTTTAGTTCTGCAACAACTACCGTATAAAGAGCATGCATCTTTTCAGAATCGACAAAGAGTACTTCTATATAGTGATTGCATGCTACGAACCCAATGCCTATCTGTTGTCGTCTACTGTCCAAAGCCACAACTGAATTAAAATTGATTGCATCAGGGCTCGGTGGTTTCCATCTGCTTGTTCTATCTATTGCAGCATATTAAGTATAATATAGTATAAATAGAACACTTTTATTGATACAATAAATATAAAATTTATATTATAAATTTTAAAAACTTTCATTTTTTTTCACTTACTACATAATATTTACAACTCAACACTCACATACTCTTTGTTGAACTTATTATTTACTCAACTCTCTAACATTTTTAACTCTCAATAATTGATCAAATACTTGATCAACTCTTTATTATTAACTTGCTTGCTTGCAAAACTAAATGAGGGAGGGGGGGGTATTTATACTTAGTTCTAATAAATCAAAATCACACAAATAAAATATTGTAAAAATTTATTAACCACATAAGTTTGTAATACTTATCTCCTTAATCATCAACTTTAAAATATCTTACCTTAACTTAGAAATTTCAAGAATTGGACTTGTTAATATTTGGACTTAATCTTGGGATTGGTGTTGTAATTTTAACACTCCCCCTCAACATCAACTTCCGTTTTTCTAACCACGTTGAGTTGTCTTCAAAACTTTTTGAACTTATCAGCACCTAAGCTTTTTGTGAATAAATCAACCACTTGATCTTCTATTTTAATATACAGCAACTAAATTTCTTCTTGTAGAACTTTCTCTCGGATAAATGATAATGCACCTCCACATACTTTGTTCTTGCATGAAAAACTATTTTTTATCAAACAGATTGCTGATCAATTATCACAATATATTGACACTTTATAATCTCTTAGCTGATATAAATCTTTCATCAATCGCATCAACTATGTACTTTCTTGAGCTATCATTGCTACTATTTTGCACTCAGCTTCAGTAGTTGATAATGATACAGTCAGTTGCCTTTTACTGTACTAAGAGATTGTTCTTAAACCAATCTTGAAAAAATACCCAGTGGTCGAACGTCGTGTATCATGATCTCCAGCATAATCAGTATCACAATAGCCAACTATTTTACAATATTGATCTTTCTTATAGAAGAAACTATAGTCAATTGTGCCTCTCACATATCTTAATCTCCGTCGAACTGCTTCTAAGTGAGGCATCTTAGGATTTTACATCTATTGACTTTATTACTCCAACTGCATAAAAAAATGTCTGGTAGAGTGAATGTCAAATAGATGAGACTTCCTATTAATTATCGATACATAGTTTCATCTTCTAAATCCTCTCCTTCATGACTGCACAACTTGGCATTGGCTTCCAGTAATGTTGAGATAGGCTTGCATTCCAGCATCTTAAACTTCTGTAATAAATCTTTAGCATATTTTTTTGTCCTAGAAAAACAATTTCTTCTGTCCGAGTGACTCTAAGCCCGAGAAAATGCTTAAGTTGTCCAAGCTCTTTCATCTCAAAGTAAATAGCCAAATTATCTCTTGTTTGATGAATCTCTTTTTCATTATCTCCAGTGATGATTAAATTATCCACATATACCAGCATAATTACAAGTTTCATTCCATTAGCTTTGACGAACAGGCTAAAATCAGTTAGTGCTACAGAATAATCATTATGTGTTAGAAATTCTCTAATTTTACCATACTACGCCCTTGGAGCTTGCTTTAATCCATACAATGCCTTTCTCAATTTACACACATAATTAGGATGAACGTTGCTTTCAAATCCCGTTGGTTGAATCATATAAACCTCCTGATCCAACTCTCCATGTAAAAAAGAATTCTTCACGTCCATGTGCCATAATATCCAACCTTTACTAGCTGCCAGTGCAAGTAGAACTCGTACTGTGGTGATCTTGACTACTAGACTAAACGTTTCATTATAGTCTAGCCCATACTGTTGAAAAAATCCTCTAGCTACCAACCGAGATTTATACCTCTCCACTGATCCATCAGGGCGTCTTTTGATCTTAAACACCCACTTACAAGATATAGGTTTCACATCCTTTGACTTTAGCACTAAATTCTAAGTTTAATTTTGCTCTAGCGATATAATTTCTTCTTCCATAACTTTAATCCATTCATAGCTCTATAATGCTTCTTCAAAAGTCTCAGGTTCCTTACCATTTTCCTTTTTCGCCACAGCTTCATTAGTATATTTTGGATTAGGCGTTCGTATTCTTATTGACCTTCAAGGATGAGATTGAGGGGTTACAGATTCTATTCCTTCATATTTGGCCTCCATTGTTGGTTGTTAATAGATGCCAGTTTGTCAAGGACTTTGAGTTATCTCTTACTCGGTGTTGTCGTCACTATTTCCATCATCAAGTTCTTCTTGGCTCAATCATATTTCAACAATTTGCTCATCTATCTTTTGTTGTAGTCATTCTTCTATTTCTTTTGAATTTGGAAGCTCCTTTTTTATAGAAACCACCATGAAGATGTTTCATCAGGTTCTTTTTGGCTCACCTTTAGATCTTCTACCAACACGTCATTTAAATCGACCTTTCTTTTTGTTGTTGTAGAGTGCTTCTTCATCATCTTTTAATAAGACCTCACCCATTTGCTTGGCAATCGCTTCTTAATCAGCAAGCAAATTTTCAAATTCAACGAAAAATAGTTGGGTTGGCCAGCCTTGTATAGTAGTAACAAAACTTCTATACTTGGGTCTCAAACTAAGGATGATAATTTTTTTCATCCTAGTTTCAGCAATAGCTGCGGTACGATCTAACTCAAATATTTTACAACATAAGGACTTTACCTTTGTGAAGTATTGGTTAATCGTCATATTGCATTGTGCAATCAACAATAGTTCATTCTTCAGAAACTGTAGTCGCATGTTGTTTTTCTTTGAGAATAGTGATGCAAAAATGTCTCATGCTTCATTTGGCGTCTTGGTCTTCTTTATGTGCTTTAACATTTCTTCATCAACTATTATCTTAATGGCAACTATAGCCTTACCATTTTTTACCTTCCACTTCTATAAAGTGGCTTCGTCTGTTGGCTGCTTCACTTTATTCCCACCAATAACCTCCTAAAGATCTTGGCCTTGAAGGTAAGATTCTATCAATGTCGCCTATATATTGTAATTTTAGTTGTTGAGCTTCTTAATTCCTCCAACTACTTAAAGGTCTTCCATTGTGCTAGCAAGACTTCGATAATGCTGGACAAGCTTGATCTCAAATTGTAAGCTTGTAGAGTTTCAAACTCTTTACAACTCAAATAAAACTCCACCAAGGTCAATCTCTGATCGTCCCATTGTTACTCCTAACAGCGCTTCCACCAGCACCACAGTAACAATGCCTAATGTTTAAATATGAATTGTACATTAAGAAAGTTCCCAGGAAAAGCTAGAGGGGTCACAATAGTCCCACTTAAAATTCAAACTCCTTAAGCAATATTAACCCTTTTGACAGAACTTTCTTAGACATGCACTATTCATACAACTACATCAAGCTCTGATATTGGTACTGTATATTTGAACGGTAATCGTATGAACAGTACTTTAACTACTGTTCTACACTCCGAACAACTTGGCTCGAATACCAATTGCTGAGCATAATGGAGCACAAATGGAGCACTTCTATTAATACAACAAGTACAAAACTTACAATACAAATTTTAGAAACTCTTACTCTTTCTCACTTACAACACATCACTCACACAGTCTTTGTTGAGCTTATTATTTGTTCAATTCTCTAACACTTTTAACTCTCAATAATTGATCAAATACTTGATCAACTCTCTATTCTCAACTTACTTGCTTGCAAAACTAAATGAGAAAGAGGTATTTATACTTGTTCCAATAAACCAAAATTACACAAATAAAATATTGTAAAAATTTATTAACCACATAGGTTTGTAATACTTATCTCCTTAATCATCAACTCCAAAATATCTTACCTAACTTAGAAATTTCAATAATTGAGATTGTAAATATTTGGACTTAATCTTGGACTTGGTGTTGTAATTTTAACACAGCAGCCCATGAAAGATCTTGGAAAGCTTTGAATTCAGCCAAATAATCATTCATCTACATCACTATGGATCCATGAAAGTAATTGTCTTTGCTGTGAAGCGTTAGGTTCCACATATGCCAAATCCTCCACAAGATAACACAAAAAAGCTCTAAATCATCCTTAACCAACAAGTGCATACTAGAAATAAAGAAATCACAAACAGTCGTTTAGTGTGAGTAAAACATAGAGTTCATAAAGTCACATGATTCCTTTACCGATTTCAATAAACTACAGAGCCACAACGAGTGAATTATATTTTTTGCTCCACTACCACACTTAGGACACATCTCTTTTAACTTGAGATGGTGATTTTTTAAGTTAGACTTTGTTGGTATCCAATTATGAGAAGCACGTTATAAGAACAACTTTATTTTTTGCGATACTCTTAGTTTCCGTAGCTGTTGCCATCATGCCTAAACCTCAAACTGATGAGAACAACTGACTATACCTTGGAGATGGATAGCATACCAGTAGCCACTTTTAACTGAGTATTTACCTAGTTTGTCAAAATGCCACATCAATCGATCCTTTCGGTTTTGATTTTGTCATAAAATAGGGAGGCTTAAAATTGTTTGTGTTTCTTCTTCTGTAAAAGAATTTTGAATCAGCTCTTTATTCCATTTTCCCGTGACTACAATAAGAGTTGAAACCATAGCATGTTCTGTAAGCTTATGAGGATTTAGTGGTTTAAAGAAATGGTTAAGGAGTTCATCTATCATCGTAAATGTACACTATAGAACCATCCTTAACTCTCCATCTAGAATCTTGTACAATGAGTTCATGTCTTCACAGAAAGCTTTTCCAAACAAATGAAGGGGCTGCTTTTAGTTTTGCCTGCAAAAAGGAAAATTTTGTGAAATATAAATCTTAAAGAACCCGCGCCATGAGAGAGTCTAGGTTGTTCATAATTTGCCACCCTTATTTAGTAAACATGGTTTTATTAAAAAAAAGAATAGGTTTCTAAAGCACAAATTGGCACCTTTATTATTTTCACATAAAGTCTCCCATGTACACTAACGCAATTTCTTTTGCTCTTTATTCCCCCACCCCTACCACAAAAATCTTGCACATGTTTTGTTCAAATCATGAATTAGAGATGCTAGGAGCCGAAATAGGTTCATGGCATAAGTCGGGATAGCCTAAATAACAGCTTTAATTAGGACCTCACAACCTACAACTGAAAATAATTTAACTATAGCTTCAATTAGGACCTCACAACCTACAATTGAAAAAAAATTAGCTTTCCACCCTTTTAATTTACTCTATACCCTATCTCTTAGTTACACAAAGAAATTCTCTCTACTTCTACCATAAATACTCAACAATATAAGATATTTTTCATGGCAATCTTTCTTCTGAACTCTAAGACAGCCAATATGATCTCGTACTATATTATCTAGAACCCTCTACCCAAAATAAAATATGGATTTATCAAAGTTCACCAACTATCCTTAGGCTTTTGGATATTGATCTAGAATCCCCTTGATTATTTGGTAATTGGTCAACGTAGCTTTTAAAAAAATGATACTATCATTTGCAAAGAATAAATAAGAGATAGAGAGACCTTGTTTACCATACTGAACTCTACTGAAATCTCATCTAAGTTCTGCCTTCTTGAATAGAGAAGACAATTCTTTAGCATACATAATAAATAAATATAAAGATAGTGGGTCACCTTGACATAATCTGCATAAAGCTTTCAAGGAACTGAACTGCTCACCATTAATAAACATCAAATAAGAGACAGAAGTTACACATTGTATATCAGTACCATTGCTCTAAGAAGTCAAATTTTCTTATAATGGCTGCTAAGAAAACCCACTCAACCCTATCATATAACTTTGACGTATCCAACTTCAAAGCCAAATGCCCATCAATTGATTTTCTTTGGTGCTTAATGAAGTGGATACATTCGAACCCTATAATTGGGTTATCAATGATTAGGTGCCTAGAAATAAATGCACTCTGTGATTCTGAAATGAGTTTCAAAGCACACCTTGTAGCCTATTGGTCATGGCCTTTGATATAATTTTATAGAACATATTACAAAGATTAATTGATCTATTGTCAACCGGATAACTCAGGGCTTCACATTTTGGTATTAAAGCATTTAGGGTTTCATTAAGTGATGATAGGTTTCCAACCTTGTTAAGAAAATTCAAACAACACCTTATGACGCCCTCTCCTACTATGTCTTAGAATTTTTAGGGAAAAAAAGAGCCGGCATTCGAAATTTCCCAATTGCTTTTGTAGGATTAATTTGAAACAAAGCATTATGTATTTCTTCTTTGGTAAACTAGGGCATTAAGATATTGTTTACTTGCCTCTAAAAGTCACAAATCCACACTATCACCACCGCATTAATGTCCTATTTGAAAGCTGAGAAGATGTAAAAATATTATTAAAGTGAAAAATAAGAATTTGTTCTAGGTAACTCTTGTTTATGCTGCCATTGATTATGAGTGTCAAATAGTCCCTCAATTCAATTTTTCTTTCTCCTCTTCGAAGCCTTCAGATGGAAATATTTTGAATTATAATCCCAATTCTTTAGCTATAAAAACTGAAGCTCTTTGTCACCAATAAACTTCATATTTATACATCAGTACCTTAAGTTTTTTCTCTTTTTTTTTTTTTGGATTTCTACTTAAGTCAAACCAAATATGTTCTGATTAAGAGAAGATAAGACTTTATTTAGTTTGACTAATATCATTGGAAACTGATAAGGGCAAAATTGTCATATATTTTCTCATGCTTTTATTTTGATATTTTATTGTTTTATGAGAATAGATAGCTATTTATGTGCTTTATTGTTATTTATAGGGACTTGAACGAAATTTAAAGAAAGAATGCAAAAGGAGCAAAAATAGGGACTAAAATGCAAAGTTTTCAAAATATAAGTCCATCGCCCCAGCGCCAAGAATACTATCACCCCAGCACTAAAATAGTGATCGAAATTAGAAAAATGACCTGTTTAAATCGCGTCTAGCACCCCAGCGCTATCAACATACCGCTCCAGCGATGAAGCCATTTTCATGCAGCGCCCCAGCGCCAAGATCACACCGCTCCAGTGGTGATAGCTTTTTCACGCATCACCCCAGCGACAACTGCATAGCGCGCCAGCGATAGTGCGAATCTTAGTCTGACGAGAATTGAGATTTTCAAGCTCATATCAATCCCTATAAAAAGCCACTCGTTCCCAGCCTTCAAGAATCGAAGACGACCCAAGAGCACCAAAAATACAGAGCACGAGTCTTGGAGAGCAATAGGAGCTTAATTGAAGCAACTTTAGAGAGAGATACAAGACATTCTTCGGCATCAAGAGTTCTTAGGCAGCGCAATTAAGAGCAATTCGACGTCTACATCGGTTTGCGATTGATTGTATCATATTTTATTTTTATTTTTATTTTTATTGTTGTGATTCTCTTATATCTATAAACTAAACTTATTTTCTAGGGTTAATATTTGAACTCAATATGTGCGCTTAAATTGCCATATCTTTTAGTATTTAATAAACTTAATCTTTTATTATTTAAATTACTTGTATTTAATGCTTCAATATATCTGGCCAATATATGGTGAATGAGTTGGTAATATTATTGATAAAGTCGGAAGAGGAATCATAATATTTAGACCTAGGTAATTTGATGCATGATTGTAGAGTAACATTCAATGTTGCATATGCAAGTTTCAACTTAGGATAGGAATATACCTAATTGGCATGTATGATCAATAAGACCTAATCTTAATGAATCTTAATTTATTACAAGTACCATAGGAATATAGGTATTTGGTAAATTAGGGTATACTTGCATGACCTTAGAAGAGGCTTGTGAATACATTAGTGTCTTGATCAATAATAAAGACTAAGTGAGTTAAATATTAGAGGATTAATCATTAGAAAGCATATTGAGGGATAATATTAATCCTAGGTTTTCTTTACATTACTATCACCTAATTTTCTTTACATTGTGTTTTTGCTTTATATTTATTCCATTCATTCTTAGATTTTTATTTTTCTAAATAATTATTAAAAAGATATAATTTTAGTACTTGGTTTAAAAGAAAAAATTATCCCTATGGGTTCGACATCCGACTTATTTAGTCTCTTTATTACTTGCATACGATAGTGTATACTTGCACTTAATTTTATGATATAGAAATATCGCATCAGATACTCTCTTGTAGCATTATCGATTCCATTGTTGTAACTCAACTCTAATCTTAGCCAAGTTAGTCTAAACTGCAGGAAGATTATTACTTAAATTACACTACCCTTTCATAATAATTTCCTTGCACTCATTATCCTTTACCTAAGTCTCTTCAAAATGAAAAAACCTGTGACATCTAACATGCAATCCAAAACTATATAAGTATGAAATAACCTTTACCTCTATTAATAGTGATTTGTGATCCGAGACCTAAAAATCTAAGTAGTGGATCTGAGAGCATGGAAAAGCTCATCCCCCCTAGAGTATGAACCATTTGGTCCAACTGTTTTTTAATAAAATCCCTTTCCTTCTGACCAATGCACCAAGTAGACATTGGCCCTATAAAACCAAAATCCATCAATCCACAATCATCAAGGACCTTGTGAAAGTAATCACGTAAGTAATTCGATATCTGGACATCTCTCATCTTCTCCTTGTGAGCTAACATTTCATTAAAACCTCCTAAAACACACACATACATAGAGCTATGGAAGGGAAGAAAAAGTGCTTAATTATCGTAGAAGTGCTAATGCATGGATTCACTATAACATCTTTAGATGGCCATAGAACCCTATAAATTGCCAAAGCTTCCTTTAATTGGTCTTAATAAATTAAACAAATTAAATTTGGGCTAATTAATATTTTAGATCCAACAATTAATCCAATATTCTATTTTAGTGTTTATGAAGCCAACATAGAGACCTAATGGACGTACAAAATTAGGTTCCAATAAATTAAATCATTTGATTAAACTCTTTAATCAATATGATTTTATTTATTAACTTTATATTACTCTTCTAAAAATATAAAGTTGAACTCTTAATTTTGCAAATAAATTATAAAATAGAGAATTGTCTCTGTCTATTTAATAATCATTTTATATAGATCAATCCTCCACAAGTGTTCATAATTAGAGTAAGGTCGAGTGTTCGTTAACCTCTCTAATTACATCGTTATCCTTGATCAACATTGATCCTCTTTTGAACATTTAATTTGTGAAATTCACAAATTTATTATTTTCTTTAACTCTTAAATAATCATTTCATATAGATCAATCCTCCATAAGTATTCACAATTAGAGCTAGGTCGAGTGTCTATTAACCTCTCTAATTACATCTTTATCCTTGATTAACATTGATCCTCTTTTAAATATTTAATTTATGAAATTTATAAATTTATTATTTTCTTTAACCTTAAAGAAAACTGAAGGCTCATTATGTTCAAGACCAGTATCAATTATTAAGGGAATAACTTATCTAACTTCCTTTTAGAATGAATGGATTTCATATCTGTGAAAAATGTTCCCAGCCATTCATTTTGTTATATTTATAAAATACTTAGTAATTGATTAAAAATCTTTTACAATCTTTCTCTTGTAAATTAATAAACATAACTCAATAAATATGAGTTTATTAATTATTTAAGATTAAGATTAATCTATATATGATTATATTATGATAAAATAAATTCTCTTTACTAACTGAGATTAATAAAGAATTAATTTTATCGTGATCCAGTCTTATATAATCAATATGTGAATGTTGATAATCCTAGGGTGCATACATATAGGTATGTGCTTATCATTAGAAAACATGCATCATATACATATGTATGCGCAATGGAAACTCAAAAATCTAATTTTTTAAATGATAAACACATAAGTTTTTCATGTTATCTTATAAATAAAATTACAAAGGCTTGATGAGAAATTACCTTGGCAAGCCTTTAAAATTTGTGTTGCCAGAGTCCTGCCTTGAAATGTACTTGTTGTGAATTATAACTCCAAATTTGGTGGGCTTGAAAAGTCTAGAATGACAACCTTTTTCAGCAAGGGGTTTAACTCTTAAACCAAAATGCTTAACTCTCAAGCTTGTGAACTACTACAAGCTATAATTGCTTTTGTTCAAGTTTAACAAATAAACAACAAAAACATATTTTTCAAGTGCTTGTAGTAAATTCGACCATCAAGAAGAAAGATAGATAAAACAAGATGAGAAAGTAATGTATTTTCTTACTTTCAACCCTTGAAGAACAAAAGAACTCTCTCTTTTCTCAATTGACTTGGACTAATTTTTTCACACCCAAAATAAGCAACTTATTGCTCTTTTATTTGTTTCATATGTTTTCCCTCTCACAAGTAACATATGGTCCACCATGCATAACACACACATCTTTCCATTTGTATTTGTCTCAAAATAATTGTTTACAATTAATAATCAATTAACAAATAAAAAGGAATGTTTATATTTTTTATGAACTTGGCCGGATTGTGCAACCAAATAGAGAAACTTTTTCTCATTTTATGAAGTCACAAGGTCCCACCAATGACTTGCCCATGCATGAGTGTTTCTTGTATTTGTTTACATTAAATAAAACAAAAAACTAATAAGAGTGGATTATTGGCCAAGACAGACAAAGCAATTTGAAGAAACAATTTCTTTATTTGCTTATTTCACACACCTTAGTCCTACCTCTCATCCTAAGCCATGCTTCAATGTTTCTTTTGTTTATTTAATCAAATTAAATACAAATAAAACACATGCATAATGTAATAAATAATAATTGTTTAACTTGATTAAAATAATATCCATTATTATCATTATTATTTTATTCAATAAATAATTTAATGAATAAAATAATAATCTTACTTGTCTAACAAGTAAGGTCATATTAGTAATTTCTAAGTCAAATAATAATTGGCCTACAATGTGCCATGTGTCACCATCCTATTGGTCAACAACTATTTTAACTAATTGATGTATTTAACTCTTAAGTTTTGACACATGCACATCCCAAGGGAAATTGAAAACAAATGTTTAGTCTACTAGAATTTACTAGATTAAACTATTTAATTTGGTATGCTGCCCTGGTACATAATAAGTACACTTCATATTGAGGGACTCCCTAAGTGCACGCCTGATTTTTAAACGGAACTATTCTGTGAGTTTAAGATCGATGCGCCACGCACATGTTAGGGATATTACAAATCAGCACAGTAGACCATACAAATTGAGGTCATCGTGCATTCGTATAATCCTTCTGCCATTTATATCCTAGAAGTGCGAGAATATAGATCATCACCATCAAATTCCGATGCGCTCATCTGTGAACATAAACTCTAGACACATTTATTAATAAATAATATATGCAAACACCTTTGCTATATTGTTTGACCCTATTGGAAACTCTTTTCCCGAGTTTGTTGCTTATGGCCATAAGTCTTTCTGAGATACAGTCTCGAAACATTTGAATATACAACTCACCTACGTGAGCTGACGGATCCCATATCTATGCACACTAGACTTCATGAGTATCGGATCATACCCAGCAACACATAGTGGTCAAACCATGAAAGTTCTCTAATATATGTGTAACCAAAGCATGATGGATTACTCACAAGTCCATCATGGTACTCAAGTCAAAGGATCACGTACACTACTCAACTCAAGAGGACTAATCATTGACAGTTTCATGGGATGTCTACTGGGGTCCTCGTTGAGCCTATTCAGTATTCAGTCCTCACTAAATACCTGTATGCCATACAAGCTTCTGGTAAGCCCATGATCAACTAACAACAACCATTTAAACCATCCAGATATAGTTATACATTGATCTATAATAAAAAGTTTTACCGACAGACCTGCATCGGTGAATTAGATCAGGAATATCATATTTGAGAATACATGTACATAATAATATTTCTTAGCACCTATTGCAACTCCTTGCAACTATGTTATTACTGATGTACTCTTAGGTCTATGTCCCATTACAGATAAAGTCTTAACTCTTAGATTTTGTTGACTTTATAACCTACTAACTCTTAGTAATGTTAGCTATTAGCAATTATAATTCTCAGCGTTGCTAACTTTTAACGCTGGTCTAAACTTTTTTAGGCCAAATCTAAACTCCTTCAGATCATACAGCGTCTGTAGCATTGCAAGCATTGTACCATTTAATTAATAAAATTAACGATTTAATAAAATGTATTGTATAAATATTATAAAATAAAATATTCATAAAAAAATGGGATGGCACGTAAGCACAAATCCCAAAGCGCTTTCATTTTCTATGTCAACACATAAAATGTTTCAGATAAAATCATTGTATACAATATACAAATAGATCACACTTATAGTCTATCAAAATGAAGTTTTTGTCTTCATTCAGACTAAGAATAAGTTTAGATTATTACGCTTAAACTTAATCCTCTTATATATAACTATTATATACTAAGTTTAAGATTACATATAATAATCAAATAATTTCATGATATTTAAATAAAAACAATCATAATTGTAAACATAATATTAAATGAATAACATCTATTAATTATTTTCAGTAATATCTAAATACAAATAATCATACTTTATGTCACACTTACAACAATCTCTCACTTGCCTTAAAGCATGTGAGATATGTCTCATATCCTTATACCCTCTAAGTGACTCTCAAAACTAGCAACGGGAAGAATCTTCTTAAAAGGATCAATGTGGTTATTTTGTGACTTGATTTTCTTCACCATAACATCTCTTCGGTGAACAATCTCCCTGATCATATGGTATTTTTTTTATGTGCTTGCCTTTTTCATGACTTCTTAGCTCTTTGGAATTCGCTACTACACCGCTCTTATCATAATAAAATGTATGGGGTTTATCTATATCTAGAACAACTTCTAGATCTGATGAGAATTTATAGAGCCATACCGCTTTTTTAGCTACTTCATAAGCCGCTACATATTTTGCTTCTATAGTGGAATCAACAATACATGATTACTTTATACTTCTTCACACAATGGCTTTACTACCAAAAGTGAACACTAATCTAAACGTAGATTTTCGAGAATCTAAGTTAGATTAAAAATTAGAATCAGTATATCCGATTATAATTAAATCCTTACCGGAATAGACCAGCATATAGTTTCTCATTCTCCATAGGTACTTGAGAATATGCTTTACCGCAATCCATTAATAATATCATTGATTAGATTAATATCGGCCGACTATCCCACTGAATAGTAAATATTGGGCTTAGTATACAACATAACATACATTAGGTTACCTACTGCAAAGGCATAAGGCATCCATCTAATATCCTCTACTTCTTGAGATGTCTTAGGACATTATGCCTTAGATAAGTGAAATTTATGGCGAGAAGGTAAATTATCATTTTTTTTTTAATTCTGCATCAAAAACCTTACAAGGATCTTATTTATGTACGATGTTTGAGACAGAGCTAAAAGTTTATTCTTACGATCTCGTATGAGTTGATTCTCAAAAACATAACTTACTTCTCCAAAATCTTTCATTTGGAATTACTTAACTAATCATTTCTTTACATCTGATAATACTTCTTTATTATTCCTAATGAAAGGAATATCATCAACATAAAGAACTAAGAAAA
This sequence comes from Ailanthus altissimus, assembly GCA_946807835.1. Classification (NCBI taxonomy): domain Eukaryota; kingdom Viridiplantae; phylum Streptophyta; class Magnoliopsida; order Sapindales; family Simaroubaceae; genus Ailanthus; species Ailanthus altissimus. The sequence continues at coordinate 22,247,090 of OX327695.1, forward strand.
CCACTTTGCCCTCATTTATGCACTTGTATACACAAGCTTCATCAATATTTTGGTCAAATCCATAAGATTTGATAACTTGATCAAATTTTATATTCGAAGATCTAGATGCTTGCTTAAACCCATAAATAGACCTTTGCAGCTTGCAAACCTTTTGCTCTTAATCTTGTTCTATGAATCCATCTGATTGAACCATGTAAATGGTTTCATTAAGATTGCCATTCAGAAAAGTAGTCTTGACATCTATTTGTTAAATCTCGTAATCTAAAATAAATAAAAGAATGCAAATGGATTTTAGTATGGCTACTGGTGAGAAAGTCTCCTTATAGTCAACTCTTTTCTTTTTGTATAAACCTTTGCCACTAGCCTTGCTTTGAAAGTCTTTATTTTCCATCTACTCTTCCTTTTCTTTTATAGACCCATTTGCATATAATGAGTTTAAATCCTTCGGGAAAATCTATAAGCTCTTAGACCGAGTTAGAGTGCAATGACTCCATCTCGAGATTTATAGCCTCAATCCATTTCTCATTGTCAGAATCTTCCATTGGTTGTTTATATGTCAATAGATCATCTACATTGTTATCTGAGATTGTAACTTCTACTTCTCTAATTAAAATATAGCGTATTGGTAGTCTTATTACTCTCTTACTGCACCTAAGTGGTAGTGATGTATTCTAACAAGTAGGCATGGTTTGTTGACTTTGTAATTCAACAACAATTGCTAGTTATTGAGGTCTAACCTCATCAGAAAGTAGTTCCTCGATAACAACTTTTCTTTGAGGTATGTGATCTCTTATATAATTATCCTTAAGAAAAGTAGCATTTACCTATACAAATACTTTATAATCTTGAGGGTTATAAAATAAACCACCTCTTATATCTTGGGGGTAACCTACAAATAGGCATAATTCTAAATAGGGTTTCAACTTCCCGGTCTTTCCCTTTAGCACATGTGCTAGACACCCTCATATGCGAAAATGTCACAAACAAGGCTTACGACCATTCCACAACTATAAGGGTTTTTTAAGGATTGACTTAGATGGTACTACATTAAGAATATACATTGTTGTTTACAATACATATCTATAAAAAAAAGTAAGTAATGATGAGAAACTAAGCATGAATCTCACTATTTCTAGTAACGTTCTATTTCTCCTTTCAGAAACACCATTTTGTTGTGGTATTCCTGGAGCAGTGAGTTGGGATATGATCCCATGCTCTTTTAGGTGATCTCTAAATTCAACATCGAAGTATTCACCTCTTTAATTAGATCAAAGTACTTTTAATAGTTTATTGAGTTGTTTCTCATATTCAACTTGAAATTCTTTAAACTTTTCAAACATTTTCGATTTTCTATGCATCAAATATACATGCCCATAGTAAGAACAATCATCAATAAAAGTGACGAAATATTCATATCTTCCTCTGACTTTTACATTAATCAGACCACAAACATCTGAATGTACTAGTTCCAAAGGTTCTTTAGCCCTATTGCCTTTTCTAGTAAAGGTCTTTTAGTCATTTTACCTTCCAGATAAAATTCGCAAACTAGTAAAATATAGACCTTTAAATTATTTAAGTGTTCGTTCTTTACTAGTAGTTGTATCCTATTTAGGTTAATATGACCTAATCTAAGGTGTCAAATGAATGTTTCATCATTAGAAGAAATCTTTTGTTTCTTAAGTTTTGGTTGTCCCACCCTAAACATTTTAGTATTAAGTAGTGCTTGTGTTTCTAGGCGTAGGATATAAAGACCATTCTCTAAATTAAAGACACATATATTCAAACCATTTCTAGAAATAAAAACTAAAATATTATTAAAAGAAATGGAATAGTAATGTTCTAAACATTTAGAGACAAATTAAATTTCATCTAAAATTAGGAATACAATAAACGTCTTGTAAAATTAAAAAAAAAAATCCTTAAACCTAAGCCTAACTACTCCCACTACTTTAGCTGAAACAACAGCCCCAGTACCCACTTACATCGTAAGCTCTTCATTTGCCAATGTCCTAAAAGAATCAATCATCTGTAAATACAAACATGATTAATGGCCCTAAAGTCAACTACCCAAAGGTATTCATTACCTTTCACTAAACAATCTTCAAGAATAATTAAATCACATTTACCTTTCTTTTTCTTCTTGAGCTCTTCTAAATAGAGGGTACAATTCCTCTTCTAGTGGCCTTCCTTTTGATAATGGAAACATTTTTCTTTTTTCGTGGCCTTGTTGTTATAGTTCTTTTTATTATTGTTCTTCTTTTTAAGTTTTCCTTTTGATGAGCCATTTCCTCAATTATTCCTCTTTTTGTTCTTAGAAGAGGAATGCTCCTTATCAGGAACATTTACCTCCCCTTGTTTCCCAATATTGATGGATTCAAAGATTTAAAGCTCATTGAGTAACTAAGTCATGTTAAATGTGAGTTTGTTCACGAAATAGTTGCTAGTAAATGGAAAGAAACTCGGAGATAGGGTTTTCAAGATCATCCATACCTGTGTATGTTCATCTATCTCTGCCCCATGAATCTCGGCATTATTAAAATGAGCAATCATTTAAAATACATGCTCATGAACTAAGGTTCTATTCTTTATCTTAGCATTAATAATATCTTTCACCGCATCATGCCGAAATTTCCTAAAAAGCTACACAAACGTTGCCTGAAGTAAATCTTACATTTCTTTTGCAGTTTTCATCTTCTCATGTTTACTCTGAAACACTTTAGACATGCCTACTAACAGATAGCAACGGGATTTTTTGTCAACATCAAACCAACGATCATATTGCTCCTTAGCTTCTTATGAAGTATTAAGATCAACTTTTAAAGGGCTGCAATCAGTGAGGATAAAAATTTTATTCTCATAGATGAGTACGATGTTCATTGTACATTTTCATTTCACAAAGTTATTGCCGGTTAATTTGTCATTGGCTAATATTATGATCAAAGGATTTGTCATTTTGCTTAAAATAACAAATATAAGAACTAAATCATCCATACTCAAATATCATCATAATTATGATATAACACTGTAAACATAATACATGATGCAAAAGAATAAAAGTAAAAACCCTAAGAAAAATTCTATACCACGATAATTCAATTTACCAAAATTGATATGCCGTCGTAGGGTAGGTCAAATCAATTTTAAATTAAGCTGAAACAATCTCAATTAATTAATGATTTCAAGTTATCTCATAACTTCTATATTAATTAACTACCGTTTATTTTGATCTATATATAATTATCTAAATAATTATATTTATTTAAGTGTGACACATTATTTCGGATTCCTTAGACTTAACTCCAAAGTTGCCGCTATAGGGTAGGTCAATCTAGAAATACATCCGTAAATTCTATCTCTAAGAAGTTAACCTTGATATTGATTCAAAATGGACACCTTTCGTAGGGAGAATAAAAGCAAAGTCGTTACAAGACACCGTTTATATCTCACATTGTTAAATTAACGATGCAGACCATGGGTCAATTTGTTATTTAACCCTCTACCACTTATTATCTTATGTTGTAGGGTTTTATTTATAAAATATCTGATATTTTATAATTCTAATAAAAACTATTACTGCTAATCAATTATTGATTGCTATGTTTATTCTAAATGTTTTTTGAATCTAGTCCTATTAACACTTAAACTAAATTGCTAGATTTTTACATTAAAAATATAATTCATTATGAGTAACTAAGACTTATAATTTTAATAAACTATTTATTATAAAATGCTTAGTTAGTTCAATGGGAAATTATCAGATTAATCTAATTAAATATAATTCACATTATTTATACTAATTATAGAATTAATTAATTTTAATCTAATTAAAAAATAATTTTTTATTAGATAAATTAAAACTATTTTAATTAAATCTAATAACTAATTGGTATATTATATATCAATTTTATTAAATCTAAACTAAAACTATTTTAAAAAAGAAATAAAATAATTACATATGTATTTATGGCATATTATAATGCATTGAATAGGCACATCTTAAATCTAAAAATTGCAATTCTTTTAAAGATAAAAATTTATTGATATTATTCCAAATCTGACATTATTGGTTATTGGATACAAATACAAAAATAAAAAGTCAAATTTAAATCATTATAGTTACAATACATCTCAATTGCAGGAACGATTTAAAAATTTATATCTATTTTAATTTAACAACAAGAGAATATAAGAAAAAAAGACCTAAATTGTAAATTTTTCACGAACGTTTTCTATTAATACCAGCAAATCTTCTACGCTGTATCTCCTGCCAATAGACTATTTGTATGGGTGGGTTTATAAATTATAAAATATCTAAATTTTGTATTCTTAATTTTTTCTCTCTACACAAAATTTAGCCTAATAGAAACACTAATGAAGAATATATAAAAGTGGTTCTAAAACTCTTTTTTATAGTACAAGAATCATTATTTTACTTAAACTCTTAATCCTAATAGGATCATAATAAAATAATATCTTTATATTATTTTAATTTAGATAATTAAATGATAAATATAATGTCTAATATTATCTTTAATTAAATCATTTAGATAATTCATAATTATCTAATTTAATTAAATAAGCTATTTATTTATTTTAAATAGATAATCTAACTATTTATTTAATTTCATAAATATTATGGATTGGGGCAACAATTGATTGAGCCCAACAAGTTTAATCAAATTAAACATGAGTCAATTAAATTAATTAATTGGTCCAAATAAGTTTAATCAAATTAAACTTGAGTCTATTAATATTTTAGATCCAAAAATTAATTTAATAGTCTATTTAATTGTCTATGAAGCCGGCATTGGGACTTAATGGACCTACAAAATTAATCTCCAATAAATTAAATTATTTGATTAAACTCTTTAATCAATATAATTTTATTTATTAATTTTATATTACTCCACAAAAAATATAAAGATGAACTCTTAATTTTGTAGATAAATTATAAAATAAAAAATTGTTTTTACCAATTTAATAATCATTTCATATAGATCAATCCTCCACAAGTGTTTATAATTAGAGTTAGATCGAGTGTCTATTAATCTCTCTAATTACACTTTATCTTTTATCAATATTGATCCTCTTTTGAACATTTAATTTGTGAAATTTACAAATTTATTATTTTTCTTAACTCTTAATTAAAACTGAGCACTTATTATGTTCAATACTAATATCAATTATCAATGGAACAACTTATCTAACTTCTTTTTAAAAAGAATGGATTTCATATCTGTGAGAAATGTTCCTAGTCATTCATTTTGTTACATTTATAAAATACTTAGTAATTGATTGAAAATCTTTTGCAGTCTTTTTATTATAAATTAATAAATATAACTCAATGACTATGGGTTCATTAATCACTCAGGATTAATATTAATCCATATATGATTATATTGTGATAAAATAAATTCTCTTTACTAACGAAGATTGATAAAAAAGTTAATTTTATTGTACTCTAGTCCTATATAATTAACATTATATAAAGCGCCTCTATTTTTTATATCAACACATAGAATAATTTAGATAAAACCATTGTATACAATATACAAATAGACCGCACTTATAGTTTATCAAAATAAAATTTTCGTCTTCATTTAGACTAAAAAAAAGTTTAGATTATTACCCTTAAACTTAATCCTTTTGTATATAATTATTATATACTAATTTTAAGGTTATATATAATAATCAAGGAATTTCAAGATATTTGAATAAAAACAATCATAATTGCAAACATAATATTAAATGAATAACCTCTATTAATTATCTTTAGTATTATCTAAATACTTATAATTATGCTTTCAAGACACACTTTTAACATCAACTATGCTGGCATCTATTGAGCTATCTATCATTTACAAATTTAACATTTTAATTACAAATTTTAATTTTTAAATTCTAATGATTAAATCCCAAAATTTTGAAAATCTTTGGTCATGTCTTATTGTCAATTTTATTTCAACCCTCTGCATCTTTCCAATCTTTTATACATATTAAAGCCTTTAAAGTTTTTTATGCCAATTTTAATCGCTTTTGTCTAATATCTTATCCCTTGCATTAAAAGAAGATTTTGATGCTACAGTGGACATCAAAGGTGTTAGTAGATCTCGAGTCATTATGGATAATACAAGTCAAATCCTTTCATTTGATTTTCACTATAACAAAATATCAAATTTTCTTTGTTATTTTTTACTTAACATAGAAGAGTAATCAGTATCAATAAATTTTTTCAATTCAAAAGTAATAAAAATACCGGAACTATAACCAACTTTTTTATTACCTTTTAACAAAAAATTTCGTTGCTCATTTGTTTCTTCTATAGCTACAACCATTCTAAATTTATTTTCATAAAAAAAAAATAATTATGTGATAAAATTATAAATTTGGTCAAAATTGTAAGAAAATTCAGAGTTTAACTTTTACACCAAACTAATTGATTCTAGAATCCATTATTGTTGTATAAATAAATAACACATGAATTTTTCTCTAATAAATTTAGAATTTAATCTCCATAACACAGTGTAAATATCAGAAAACATAGGATTATTTCTATATTTCACAAAAACATAACTAATATTATATATATATATATATAAGTCAAAGCAATAGAAGATGAAAGTTGATACACACATGAACATGCTAACGTGACATCATTAAATACTTCCAAAAAAATGCATATAGTAAAATGCAATTTCTCAATCATTATTACTTAGTATAGAGTTTTTTTTATTTTATCATTGTAATAATATGTTATATAATCTCTAAACTCACACAAGATTTCACCATCATATATATAGCATTCTAACAAGTTTTCACATTAAGTTTGAATCTTTTTTCATCCAATTCATAATTATTCAACACAAATTTTAAATTCTTATCATCTAGAAGATGGTGAAGTAATATTTTATATTGCTTCTCTAATTTTTTTAATCTAAGAATTAATAATATTCAAACTATCTTAAACAATTAAATTAAAAATATGACAAAAATACCTTAAATAAAAAAAAAATTGTACCATGCACAGGTGTTAATTGAATTGAAAATAAATTTATAGCAGTAATATTTGCATTTACATTATCAAAATTAATACTAATAATTTTGTTAATCATTTGAAATTCTCTAAAAATATTCATTAAAAAATTAAAAATAACATTAGTTGTGTGTAGATGTTCCAATTTAAGAAAAGCAATAATTATTTTTTGCAAAAACCAATCATTATCAATGTAATGCAATGTAAAACAAATATACTTCAAATTTTTGGAACTCGTCCATTAATAAGAAGTAACAACAAACACTTTTTTATATTGTGAGATTTCAATAATTAATTTTTCTTTAGTTTGATGATATGCAATGAAAATATCATTTTAATAGTATTTCTTAGAACACGACCTCAGTTGGGTTGAACGTACCTTTTCATAAATTTCTCTAACCTTTAATCTTCATCAAATGAGAGAGTTTATTCACTAGGTACAACATATCTAGTCAATCCAATACGCGTGTGCTGCTGACTATATCTAATCCAAAACGCTTCATCCATGAACACTTCGAGCAAGTTCAGTTTAAGTTGGCTCCTTTGACCATTTTTCGTTGTACATGCCTTGCATGTCGATTTAAATGCCCGGTGTCGTAAGCCGTTTTGGCACATAAAGTTTTACAACAAAATTTACAAATAGTTTTTTTTTCAATTTTTCTAAAAATTTCATCTGTACGATTTTTCAATGTAAAATAAATTTATACATTTGATGTTCGACCTCTTTTTAATTTTTTAATACTTCTAATATTTTCAATTATAAAATCGGATTGGCTACTAAAAATTTGTGATGATGACATTGAAATTTCTTTAAATTCATTAGTTTTGAACTTGTCATTATATGAATAATAAATAAAAATATTAAAAATTTGTAATTTGATAAATAAAATAAAAAAATAAAAAAAATAATTTGAGAGATAAAATTTTTAAAGAGAGTTAAAATCAGTAAGTAGAGATTTAAGATTTGTGATAAATAAGGGGTTAGGGGTGGGGCTATTGGCGTGGGTGTTATTTTGTAGGCATGCACCCACCCTCAAATGATCCTTGAGCAACAGTTTTTATTTATTAAAAAAATATTTATTTTTGTTGTAGGTCTATAGTGCAAGCACGGTTGCATGCCGTCTTTTTTAATTTTTTACCTTTTTAAAAATAAAAATATTTTTAAAATATGGCTTAATTATAAAATTTTTTATAAATTTTAAATTTCTCAAATAAATACTTAAATATTTTTTAAAAAAATCATCAATCTACTATTAAAGAATTTTTTGTCAAAATTAAAAGAATAAAGATATTAAAGTCATTTCATAACTCTGATTAAAAAAAAAAAAAGAAATACTTTTACTTCGCATGTAGGAAAAAAAAAAAATACACTTCCCTTCTCATTTCTTTGACCTCTCTCACCTCTATCTTTCCTCTGCAAAAGCAAATTAATTTCCAATCTCACTTTTTCAAAAAGAAAATTCTAATCTCAAGACTCACGTTCTCCGCAATTCTGCCGACAAAAGCAATGGCACTTGTACAATAAAAACAAACTCAAATCTGGTACGAAAAAGAGGTATACCTCACCATTTTTCTTTCGTGTTAACATTCTGCTATTTCTTTTGTTTTAATTTTTGTTTTTTGGTGGTTGCATTGGAATATTAGAAAACAGTTCTGTATTGGACTTACAATTAATATTGTGTTTTCTAGAGGCACGGTACGGTAAAGATGGTCATATCTGATCGAAAAAATTGGTTCGAAATTGTAATTTCTTAGATAGAGACAGGAACTCCATTTATGCTTTTCAAGGTATTTTACCAGATAAGAGTTGTTCTTGCAGTAACAAAAGTGTTAAATCAGAACGAGAAGAAGTGAAGCGGAGTGGTGGTCTTTGGGATTCTAGTGGTGGAACTGGATGAAGTTTTCTGGCGGTGGGTCTTTGAGTTTGCTTTTATTATACAAGTGGTCCTTTCGGATCTGAGCTAATGTTTATGTTTTGGATTTTATATTTGATTGCTTTTATTGTGTGAGGTTACAAGATTTGCTTTTTGATGGCTAGATTTTGTTTCGTTCTTGTTTATTTATGAAGCTTCCATCTACTTTCTTGTTTAAATTTGTGATTTTTTTATTTAAACATTATTCTTGCCTTTTTTCTTTGCTAGTATATTCATATAAACATGTTCGTGAATCTTTACTTTTGCTAAGATGATGGAGTTGGTGGTGTTTATGCAAAAAATTCTGTTTGGGTGATGAGAAAATACAAGAAAGTAAAGGTAAAGAAATAAAAATTTTCAGACAATTACTTGAACTGTACTTAGTTTTTTTTTTTCTTTCTGAATTATGTAATAAGTTAATTCTTTTATTACATAATTACTAATATTAATGAGTTAAAAAATAATTTAAAGAAATTAAAAGATATCAGTAAAAGGGTATAATAATAAAATTAATTCTATTTGTTGGGGGCATTTTACATATTTCATTACCGCTGACATTGTATATGTTACATTTAATAGAAGATTTTACAACGGTAGGACATTGATGAAATTTTTTAAAACATTTAAGTATTGTTTAAAAAATTTAAAATTTGTTAAGCCTTACTTAAGGGATATTTGTGATAATACCTTTAAAAAATTAAATAAGTCAATGGCACAGCCCAATAGATTTACTGTGCCAGCATAGCACGACATATCTTCGTGTCGTACTCATAGGCCATGCTAAGCCATAGCATAGTTTCATGCCATACTGGCCAAGCACAATGACACAATCGACTTACCACCTTTAATTCAATTTGAATATCAATGTGAAATTTTGAGGGTAATAATTGTTAGGTGTCAATTATTTTAAGGTGTATCAAGATGATGTATGTGTTTATTATATAAATATACATATCTCATAAATATATGTACATATTGAAAGTCTAAAAATTAAATAATGAGCATATATTTATACAAGAATTGCACAATTGATGCATTTTGATTAAATTATTTGAAGTTCATATGAAATGAATTTATTGACAATTCTCTAATTAATTATAGTGGGTTTGATTAGTTAAAATAACAATATAATTCAACACTCATTTAACTTTTTAAATAATTTAGATTAACACTTAATCTAATAAAAAATTAATTTATTTGATGGTTTGTTCAACTCTTAAATAATTAAAATAAATTTATTTTAGTTATAACAAATAATAGCCAAATTGAAGAAGAAAATACATAGAGTTCAACTCTTGAAAATTAAATAAAAGAAAATAATTTAATTCTTCTCTTTTGTTTCTAAAATGGCTGGCCACCAAATGTTAACAAAATTAAAACTTATGAATTTGTAATTTCATTTAATTTTATATATTAATACATAAATTTTAAATTAATTTGAATTTTATTTGTATTTAATTTAATTTTAACATAATCCTAGAGTTAACTATTAACTCTAGTTAAGTTAATTTTTATTTAATAATAATAAAAATAAAATACCATGATATTTATTTAACTTAACCATAGTTAACAATTAACCATGACTAGATTGATCTTAACTTAACCCTTAAATAAGGTTAAAATATCTTTTAACCTAACCCTTTAGTTAATAATTAACTATGGTTAAGTTACATTTTTATTTAATTATTATTTAAATAAATATCTTGATTATTTAACAATTAAATAATCAATAAAGTAAAATTATCATTATACCCTTATTAGGTTATCAAGTTAACCCAAAGTGGGTCCTACTATAACCATATACTTTAGTTAACTTAACTATAGTAATTTACTGTATTTTACTGGATTGAATTATTCACTCCAGTACATTGCCCTAGTGCTTAACGAATACACTTCATATTACAAGACTTTCTAGGTTCATGCCCGATTCGTCAAATGGAATTATTCTATAAGTCCGTAAACAATACTCCATGCACATGTCACAAATATTAGAAATCAGTGTATTAGACCATACAAGTCGATGTCCAAATGCATGCGTATAATCCTTCCGTCATTATACCATAGATGTGCGGAGATATAGATTAACACCGTCAAATACCCATTTGGTCATCTATGAACTTATCTCCAAATTTGTATCTCGATAAATAATATAAGTAAATACTTTTATAATATTATTTAATCCTAAGAAAAATTACTTTCCTAAGTTTATTATTCATAATTATAAGATTTTCTAAGATACAATCTCGAAACATCGAATATACAATTTACTTATGAAAGCTAATGGATCTCGTATCTATGCACATCGAACTCCACGAGCATCGGACTATACCCAGCGACACGCAGCGATCAGACCATGAAAGGTCTCTGACATTCATAGAACTAAAGTATAGTGGATAACTCACAAGCTCATCGTGATACTCAAGTCAAAGACCTAGATGTGCGGGGATAGAGATCAACACCGTCAAATACCCATTTGCTCATCCATGAATTTATCTCCAAATTTGTATCTCGATAAATAATATACACAAATACTTTTATGATATTATTTAACCCTAAGGGAAATTACTTTCCTGAGTTTATTATTCACGATCATAAGATTTTCTAAGATACAATTTCGAAGCATCGAATATACAACTTACTTATGAAAGCTAATGGATCTCGTATCTACGTACATCGAACTTCATGAGCATCGGACCATACCCAGCGACACGTAGCGATTAAGCCATGAAAGGTCTCTGACGTTCGTAGAACCAAAATATGGTGGATAACTATTTACGCTCAAAATATAACGCGGCTATCGCAGTATAGATTGAGGTGTCGATCCCACGAGGAAGCTCTTGGCAAAATAGGTTGGTGAAGTAAAATATTAAAGCAGTAGCAAAGGGTTAATTGATTTAAACGGATGAGATAAAATTGTCCATGAATTGAGGAAAATGTCTTATGATGATTTAAGTAAGGCTTTGAGAATCACAATTATGCTTTATAAATCTACTCTATACTTTGATTCGATATTTATAACTCAACTGAAAGTTTCACATCCCAAACAATCAATCGGAAGATAAGAAAATATAGCACATTTGATAACACATGTATTTGTCGTAATTAAACTCTTTGCAAGCATTAACATACATCATGTTCATTTATACAAGTTATCTAAGATCGACAATATATCACTTTGACAATATTGTAGTAAAAGATTAACTTGAATATCAAACATTTATTGCCCTTACATGTTATCCAAGATCGACAATATATCAAATTGACAATACTGCAGTAAAAGATTAACATATAAAACAATGTAACCAGTAACAATTATAAATCAACATGAATCACATAAGAAAAGCATGACTGAACATATATGAGACATGAGAATGATAACCTCTGGATTATAGAAAATAAAATAGATAAGAGTTTAATCAAAATCAAACTTACAACATTTATAGCTCTTGACACCGAATCAAAGCATGAAAGTAGATTTATTAAACATAAAAGTTCATCTCTTAGCCTTGCCAAGAACTCTAGCCTAAATTACAATACATGTTAATGAGAAGAAAATAAAAGAGAATTATCTATATTTAAAAACGTCCTAAGTGTCTCCTTATATAGGCAATGAATGGACATATGTCATGGATGACATCAATCTTCAATAATTTTAAGCCAATAACTCGTTTATCCACTTACTGCACATTTTTGATAATGTAAATGACCGATTTAGCTTCTACAGCTGACATGAAAGTTGTATCATTTTGACTCTTCTTTCCATAGGCACCAATTTCATGCAAATTGGATGAGTATCCAATGAGATATGAGCAAAATTCAAAAGATACATCAGAATTCGGCCAACAACCATTTTACCCACTTGTAATGCGATTTGGTCCATGATAACGGTTGATTTGGACTTTATCATCAACATACGAGTTATTGATAGTTAAGTCAGAAATTCCCAGCTTCAAGAATTATACCAATTGAGTACGTATTTTGTGAGATACGATCCAAATACATGAGTTGGGTCAAGCTGGGCAGGAGTTGTAGTCTGATTCTGTTGTATCTCAATGTTTGGCCCATAATATGTTGGATTTGGCTTTTCCACTATTCTTCAAATTTGTGTAAGATTGAGTCATGTTGCACCAAGTTCAAGAATTTCTTCATTTCGATTTCTACATTGAGAGTTATGTCTATTTTACCTAAACCTGTCCAAATAACATTCATTAATCACAATTTAAGGAGAACACTTTATTTCAAGCTAAAAATACAGAAAATACTAAATTTAGTGACATTAAATGGTGATTGAATCTCTTAACAACATGCATTTTCATATGTTCATCACAGCCCTCAACCAGCTTATTGCTAGTCTCTAGCAATTCAAGCGTAAATAGAATATACAAAACTACCTAAGCATTTCAAACAAAACATCAGTTCGAGATCACTGTTGCTATCATGGTTTTTTCAATTACAACTTCCATAATTTGTGTGTGTGTGAACTAAGCCATAACCATCTAACCACAAACCACAATAGATATAGCCTTGAGAATTTCTCCAAGTAAAAGCCTCAACTCCATATCCTCACAGATGTATGACTGTTATAAAGGTTAGGACTTCTCTTATGGAGTTGGAAAACAGTTAAGCACTCAAGAAAAAGTCAATTTTAAGGACAGACATATAAACTAACATTGATCCGAATATAGAAAAATTATTTGTTTAAAAATCAATTATTCATATCATACGCTAGCTTTAGAACTTTAATTGGCTTGTGAGAATAATACAATTATAACTTGGTGAGAAAACTGTTTTACAAGATATTTGTCTTCTAAAATTGAATGAAGACTTTATTAAAATGAATTGCTTTTTTTTTTGTTTTTAGTATTTTTGTGTTTTTTTTTTTTGAAGAATACAAGGAAGCATTACAAAGGTTTCTCACCAAATTATATTATGCACAAATACAACCAACTTATCCCTTAATTCTAATAATATCATTCTAAATAAAAATTAACCAATTCAAAGGATCAATGAAGGTTTATAAGCTGTTTTCTCAACCTTTCCACTTACTCACAAAAGATATGTGAGATTAGAAAAATATATACTTAAACATGGGAATTCTCTTGGCTATATAAATTGAATCATTCGTCTTACCACAAGACTTAACATTGTGCTCAAAAATATTTAAGAAGTCATTCTTTAGTAACCTAAATAGAAACAGTGGCTCAACCTAAACAATTTTGAAATCATACTTAGGCAGAAAAGCAAATTTCTTTGTACAAGAATTACCAAGACTACAAGCAATAAACGACAATGCATAAAATATAAAACAAAACAACAAAAAGTTAGTTAAAATGCATTTCAAAAGTTAGTACTAAAACTCCTTACTCTGTCATTCTAATTTGACCTAGAATGCGTCTCAAGAGTTTAAGAATGAACTCTTTACTCTGCCATTTTAATCAAATGTCGGACCACAATTTTTTTTATTTTTTTGCAAAATGCAACGTATGTCTACTATCCTCTCCCCAAACCAGATGAAACATTGTCCTCAATGTTTAAATAAAAAGAGATAAAGTATAGGAGACATTACCTGAAACGCCAGTTATTTGAAAGAAACAAACCTGAGAGACACTTAAGCAAATATAAACTAAAATGATGGTACTGATAAATAAATAAATAAAAAGAAAAATTTACAAACGAAGTGTCAGATCCAATTTTTGCTTGTTAAGGCCCACTGACCAATCGATCCGAGTTATTGCTGGGTCAGGTTCATAGATAACTGCCTGTAATTTGTTAATCAATTCATCCACCTCAGTAGCAGAAACCAGGATCTGTCGCGCCGAATGTGAAATAAAATTCTGTTCCACAGTTTGATCAAGAAAACAAAGTAAGCAATCAAAATAGTTATTAACATTTAACAAACCTATGGGTTTTCGGTGGATATTCAGTTGGGCCCAAAAGACAATTTGAAAAATTTCTTCCAAGGTACCAAAACCACCTGGTAAAGCAATAAAAGCATCTACATTGCAAAGAATTCTAGCTATACGTTCATGCATGGATGAGACTCGTAATTCTTCCTCTATTGTTTTCCCGGTCAGGTTTCCCACGGCCAAAGCTGTATGAATAATACCTAAAACTTGACTTCCTCCTAAATGTGCAGCTGTTGACACACACCCCATTAGCCCAAGGCTACCTCCTCTATAAAGCAAATGAATTTTTCTTGCAGCTAATGCTTTTCCTAGATTGTTTGCTGCTTCTACGAACACTTTACTCTCCCCATGACTAGATCCACAAAATACACATATATTTTGAAATTGTCGAACTTGGGTTTCCTCCATATCTACACTCACCTTTATCTCAATATATGAAAATGAAGAAAATGAGGTGCTGTATTTATAGAGTACTAAATGATAACAATTATGGTAACCCGACAGTTTATCAAAAGAGAGTTAAAAATAAAGCAAAAAAATTTAAACATAATGACCCACATGCATTATTGAACAACAAGATTTGAATTTAAGACATCTACATGAGTAGCCTTACTATTCATAAAATAAAGTTTGAAATTAAAACACATGTATTTACAAGTAGTTGTGATTGTGGCTCACATCTTCCTCTGGTTTTACGTCCAGTAACGGCTTAAACGCCCTCTATGGGTCGGGGATAGGCTTCTCATCCAATTTTCTTATAAATTGGCAAACAGGGTCTTTTAAAGTCAAATTCCCGAGACTATATCGTTGATGTTCATTTTTGAATTTGTTCCATAAATCGAGAAGTTCACGTTGCACGAGCCCACAGGGATGCGTCTCAAGAGTCAATAGGATATCATCAAAAGACTCCTTACTCAGTCCATCCTTAATGAACTGAATTTTGTCTTCTCGATTTCTAGATACGAATCCTAAAGAATGACAACTCTGATTACAATTTCATCGAGCACATTTATGACAGACTTGTAACCTTTTTTCTCGTCGCCTTTTGGCATAAGAGCTTCTTCCAAGACCAGGCATATGAGAAACAAAATCATTTTCAAACTCACCAGACAACCGAACCTTGGCTTCAATTAACCAACGAAGGTCCACAGAGATATTACCCAACATCAATAGCCTTAGTCTTTCACACCGTGCTTTGTAAATCTTAAGTAGAGCATTTTGAGGAAATGAAGGAAAACGTTTTTTATGGTTGGCAAGAATGCGATCCATTTTGAAAGAAAGAAAAGAGATGAATGCACACTAGTAATACAAAACAATCATGTAAAACTCTTATTAAATATGTAATTTCAAGCGTTCATCAATTAAATTGAATATCAAACATTTATTGCCCTTACATGTTATCCAAGATCGACAATATATCAAATTGACAATACTGTAGTAAAAGATTAACATATAAAACAATGTAACCAGTAACAATTATAAATCAACATGAATCACATAAGAAAAGCATGACTGAACATATATGAGACATGAGAATGATAACCTCTGGATTATAGAAAATAAAATAGATAAGAGTTTAATCAAAACCAAACTTACAACATTTATAGCTCTTGACACCGAATCAAAGCATGGAAGTAGATTTATTACACATAAAAGTTCATCTCTTAGCCTTGCCAAGAACTCTAGCCTAAATTACAATACATATTAATGAGAAGAAAATAAAAGAGAATTATCTATATTTAAAAACGTCCTAAGTGTCTCCTTATATAGGCAATGAATGGACATATGTCATGGATGACATCAATCTTCAATAATTTTAAGCCAATAACTCGTTTATCCACTTGCAGCACATTTTTGATAATGTAAATGACCGATTTAGCTTCTACAGCCGACATGAAAGTTGTAGAATTTTGACTCTTCTTTCCATAGGCACCAATTGCATGCAAATTGGATGAGTATCCAATGAGATATGAGCAAAATTCAAAAGATACATCAGAATTCGGCCAACAACCATTTTACCTACTTGTAATGCGATTTGGTCCATGATAACGGCTGATTTGGACTTTATCATCAACATACGAGTTGTTGATAGTTAAGGCAGAAATTCACAGCTTCAAGAATTATACCAATTGAGTACGTATTTTGTGAGATACGATCCAAATACATGAGTTGGGTCAAGCTGGGCAGGAGTTGTAGTCTGATTCTGTTGTATCTCAATGTTTGGCCCATAATATGTTGGATTTGGCTTTTCCACTATTCTTCAAATTTGTGTAAGATTGAGTCATGTTGCACCAAGTTCAAGAATTTCTTCATTTCGATTTCTACATTGAGAGTTATGTCTATTTTACCTAAACCTGTCCAAATAACATTCATTAATCACAATTTAAGGAGAACGCTTTATTTCAAGCTAAAAATACAGAAAATACTAAATTTAGTGACATTAAATGGTTATTGAATCTCTTAACAACATGAATTTTCATGTGTTCATCAATAACTCACAAGCCCATCGTGGTACTCAAGTCAAAAGATCACGAATACTACTCAACTCAAGAGGACCTTCCTTTGACGGCTTCATATGATGTCTATTAAAGTTCTCATTAGTCTGTTCAGTATCCAGTTCTAATTAGATACCCATATGCCTATACAGGCTCTAAACTCATTGTCAGTTAAGAACAACCATCTGCACTAAGTAGATATAGACATACACTGATCCATATAAAAGGGATTCACCAATAGACCCACATCTATAAAAATATATCAAGAAGTCATATTTGAAAATATACTTACATAATAATATTTCTTAGCACCTATTGCAACTCTTTATAATTATGTCATTACTAGTGTATTCTCAGGTTATTGTCCTATTTCGGACAAGGGTTCTAAGTACTCTTAGAAGTTTGCTGATTCTTATAACCTACTAACTCTTAGTAGTACTAATTCTTAGCATTTATAATTTTTAACATTTATAACTCTCAGCATTGCTAACTCTTAGTTTTGATAAAAATAAATTTACACTAGATCTGGACTCCTTTTAAATTTTATAATGTCTGTAACGTTACAATTTTAGTATCATTTAAATATAATATTAACGATTTTATTCGAAATGTATATTGTATAAATATTAAATAATTAATATTCATATAATATTATAATAGTACGTAAGTACGAACTCCAATAATAATAATTAAACAATAACTCTTACTGACCATAGTTAGAGCTAGGCTACCACTACCCCAACTCTCTCTACAAACAATTTACCCACAAGTTGAATCTAAGCTTGAGGTTTCAATCTAATTTCTATAGGCAAGTTTCTCGCTTAGAAAAAGAAAATCTAGGCAATTCTCTTCTCCCCTTTTTGCACAGTACTTGGAATGTCTAGGTAACACTCAATATTTGAACATTCCAGCATAAATATTTTTATGGTGATTGGCAACCTTGTCGATCAGTAAAGGCTACCATTGGAGGAGAATCAGAACTAGCACTATAGTATTGCTCGTTTTTTCATTCCCACTTGACTTCTCAATAGTTGAACTATCCACGACCCTTTTTCTCATTAATCTCATACAACACAAAGTTTTCAATCTTTCTCATTAACGGCCTTCATGTGGAGATAGTTAGTGCAAGTTTAGAAGAGAGTTTCCCAAAATTCCTATAAAGATTCTTCTACAGCCTTTTATTTTTTTTATTTTTTAGGACTTGCTCATGCCTTTGATCCATTTCCCGTTGATTTACCACTAACATGTTAAGGTGGCTGGTCTGGAGTCTAGAATTGAAATAATGCAATAAGTTGGATGTTTAAAATAGGTTTTTATATAGCTATCAACCCTATTTGCATTGTCTCGACTATATCATGCTCTCCTTCTATTGCATACGGGGTACCAAAGGATACTCCTACAAATGGATTAGGGTTAGAAAATCCCCTTTGTCCTGTATATACTACCTGATTAATTCTAAATAATGGATTGGAGTAAATCTACTTATTGTAAAAAGTTTCATCCATGTGAGATCCCCTTCTTGCTTTGAGGGACACTTTCTCTCTGGATGACCAAAACGCCCGCACCCAAAACACAGACCCAACAAATGTTCATACCTTAACAGGACCATCACACCTTCATTGGTTTTATCCACAGCCACTCTTAGCTTCAGTTTAAGAGACTTCAAGTTATTGATGTTCACCCTCACTCGTTAATTTGCCAATGCACTCCTTCGATGCTCGTTTATTACTATCCTCCACCCTACCAATCAATAAAACCCAAAAACTGACTTGCTTCATCATTCATACAATATAAAATAAGAGTCTTACTCTTATCTTTTAATAAAAATTGTATAAAACAAAAAAACAATTTAATAAAAATAAATAAATCAATCTTTGTACTTTTTAACTCTGGAAATCCCCGTATAAGGAGATTAATTCTTTATTTATTGTAGATTTATGGAGATTACCGATATATCATTTTTTTAGGCCACCACAAATTCCCTTTTCAATTTTAAGCATTACCCACTTATTCTCATAATATTTTATATTATCCATAAAATAATTCCTACTATTACAAAAATTATGTTAAATCTTAATTTTTATTATTGTTTTATTAATTTATCCTTACATTGATAACATCATTACTATCATCATCCTTTTACTTTTTTTTTTTGTAGAAATTAATAAAATATTTTTAAAAATAAATAAATAAGATAACAAAACTTTAACATAAAACATTCTAGTATTTTTATTATTTTATTTTATATTTTAGAATTTCATTAATATTTTTTTTAATACATTAGTATTTGATGCTTATTAGAAATAATAAATACGCTATGAATTTTTATTCTTATTAAAAATTCTTAAACAAATAAATTAAATACTATAATAATAAAAATCATAACATATTTATGTTATGGTGGAAGGATGAATATTATAGTTATTTTTTATTTTTATCAATATTTCATAATTTATTTAGTAGATTAATATTTAATACTCATTAGAAAGAATAAATACGTTATAATTGTTTAATATTTTTAAACAAAATTACTAAAAATAATGAAAATAATAAAATTGTATTATATTTATTCTTTTTTAAAAGTATTAAATATTAATGTATTTAAAAAATAATTAATGAATAAAATTTTAAAATATAAACAAAAAAAATCAAAATTAAAAATCAAAATATTCATCCTTCCATTATAACATAAATATGTGATGTTTTTATTATGTTAATATTTTTTTAAAAAAAATTACAATAGTAATTTATAAAAAAAAATAGTGAAAGAATGATGTTATCAATGTAAGGGTAAATTAATAAAAATACAATAAGAGTTCAAATTTAACATAATTTTTGTAATAATAAAAGAGCTTTAAGTAATATGAAACGTTATGGGATAAGTATGTAATGCTCAAAATAATAGGAATATCATATAAAGTTTTTCTATTTTTTTTCTTATTTTTATTATTTTTTTCATTAAATTGTGTTTTTGATTTATATAATTTTTTTATTAAAAGATAAGACTCTTTATTGTCTCTTGATTATATGCTCACAACTTTTTTTTGAATAATTAATTAAAATAATAAATAATTAATTGTAAATTTTAATATGAGAGTTGAATTGTTTATTTATTCAATATTAAAATATATAATTCCGCCCTAATGTATCAAGTAGGAGTAGATAAACGGGACTATCTCGAGTTCGAGAGGGTTCAGAATGAGACTCAACTGATTTCGTGTTCTATTCAAGACAAAAAATTTATTTTAAACAGAATTTTTTTTCGATTCAAGCCATTTTTCGACTCAAATTGAAACGAATCGGGTCAAGTCAGAATGCGAGTCAAAGTCGGAACATGGGTCAATTTTTGCTATGTCCCTAATTTTATTATGTGTTATAAAGACCAAATTTTATTACGAATAAGCTATTAATAAGATTTTATTACAAATTCAAAAACCCTAAATAACAAACAAATAACACATAATTAAATTATCAAACACCTGCCAGTACACCACACCTCTCTTACTCAACCACAGCGATGACGGCATGGCTGAAGTTGAGGTTGTGACGGCGATCGACGGGGAGGAGCAAACAACGATTGGTAGAGACAGCGAGTGAGAGTACGAACGGCATGGACGACAAGCCGGTGGCAAGCAAGGCAAACGAATGACGGTAGGGGCACAAGGCAGCAACAGCCAACGGTGGTGGCAATTTTTGGCTTTGTGGTGGGATTGAAAAATTGTTTGCTTTGAGTTTGTTGGCAGAAGAAGAAAATACCGTTTTTACTTTTGGTGAACAAAACAAATTGAACTTCTTTTTTCCTTTAAACTTAATTAAACAGCACCGTTTTTCCTTCTTACTAAACAGCATCGTTTTAATTTTTTTTTTTTAAAAAAGGGTTCAGTCCAAAAAACAATTCGGACCGAATTAGGTCCCGTCCTGATCCGATCGGGTCGTTCGGGTCTGCATTTTGTGAACCCGGTTTCATCTCGGATTTGAGACCCGTCTCGTCTCGACCCAATTTTTTCCGGTTGGACGGGCCTGATCGAATCGGAAACCAGAGCAGATATCCACTACTTTTCTCTCTCACGCGTCGCTGAACTATCGGTTAGCCGCCGCCACTATTCGCGGCACCGCCAAAATCCGTATCACAACCACCTTTAATATATTCCTTACCAGTCGATCTACCATCCCATCCCAAACCATTAAAGCTACGAAAACCTTTATCCTGATCGATGAAAACATAAGTGAGGTCATTTTTCCATCTATAGGTGAGTCAACAACACCGGGTGAGTCCATTTGATGGGGTTAACAATAAAGATGATTCTTGTGGAGTGATTAGCTAAAAATGCTGACGGCGACTGTGTCTACGAGTCAACAGCACCATCTGAGAAGCTTTTCTTTGTTGCTTGTTTTAGCTTCATCTGCAAATTAAGAATCCACTGACATATAATTTGGTGAGGCCAAAGAAAAATGCCAATCCTATTCACACTTATAACAAACCCATAATTACAGAATCACTTTTGGTTGCTAACTTATGCATGTTCTCTTTCTTTTTAGCTTTTTAACCCATATATACAAGCCAATGTCAGCACAAATTCTTTTGTTCTTCTATCCATTCCTTCATCATTGTTATCGTCACTATTAACAGAGGCAATGGGTTATTACTCAATATTGGTCGGGGTTCAGTTGCCACTTGCAAGTTAATGGCTTAATGATGCTTATTTGTTTGTGTAAGAGGGAACGAGAAAGGCCTTTTAGTTTTAGTTTTTTTCAATTTCTTTTTGGAAGGAAAAACAAGAGAAAAAAGATTGAAAAAGTAAATATGGTATCTTTTTCATTTCGCCATTCTTAAAGAAGAAAACAAGATGTTTTTACCATCGATCTACCCTCTGCAATTTTAGATGGAGATAAAAGTGGTGGCTAGTAGGGTAGCTTTAAAAAAAAAAAAGATCTAGGGCGTGTGTTCTAATATTAATTTGTATTTTATTAAAGGAAAATTTTTCAAACTTCAACGGAATTTTTTACGGGTATTTCAAATAAATTGGTAGTTTAAAAAAAAAGTAATAATTTTTATTTCTTTTATCTTTTTTTAAATAGTCTAATAAAAAAAGGTTTGGAGCCTATTATTTATTTGAGATCTTATTATGAATATTTTTAAAGTATCACTTAATTTTATTAATATCCACTAATTTAAGAAATAAGTAAAAATATTTATTAATATTCATTTAGTTAAGAAATAAAATAAAAAATATTTATTAATATTTAAAAGATAAACAAAAATGTCTAATTATTAGAAAAATCTTCTTTTTGAATTAACTGAAAAGAAATATAACATCATCATTTCAATTTCAATGTTGTATTTTTCAAATAATCCAATCACTATATCCAAACAACCGCGTAAAATCATTTTATCCATGTCTTTTTTTTAAGTTCAAACCTTAAAACAATCTTATCTCCGTCGAAGCCGCCATCTCCTCCCTCACAAAAAGTCGTCGTACGCCGCCATCCCCTATAAGCGATTTTTCAGAGAAGCCGCTGTCTCCTCCAAGCGATTTTCAGAGAAACTGTCGTCTCTTCCAAGCTATTTTCCAGCGAAGCCACCATCTCCTCCAAGCAATTTTCAGAGAAGCCGCCATCCCAAGCAAAGAGCGCATGACCAAGTTGGCGACTTGCCTACCAAGTTACGAACTCGTGAATTTTCTTTGCCAGCCGTTTGATTTGCAGAAAATAATTAATTATAAGGAAAAATTACTGACACTGTAGTCTAACTACTATAATCTTCTTCCTTTACCCCAAAAGAGTTCATTTTTATTTTTATTCTGGGCATGATTTGATTTCTGCCTGATTCTTGAGGAACAGAACTTGCACTCACGTGATTGGCCTCAATTTAGACAGAAGTTCTGATCATTATCTAATATAATATTTGGTGATAGATTCTCTTAATTAGATTTCGGCTAAAACAAGAAAAGGCTAGAGAATTAATAGGA
Organism: Ailanthus altissimus; assembly: GCA_946807835.1. NCBI lineage: Eukaryota > Viridiplantae > Streptophyta > Magnoliopsida > Sapindales > Simaroubaceae > Ailanthus > Ailanthus altissimus. The sequence continues at coordinate 22,270,406 of OX327695.1, forward strand.
AATTCTAATTCGATGGTCGTGATTTGTTGGTGTTTGGGCCTTGGGGGCAAGGTGACAACAATGCCAAAAGTTCAATTACATGTTGATTTTCATTTTACAATTTCTGGGCATCTGTTGCTTTTCTTTGCAGTTTCACTCTTTCACCGTGACCTTCTAACAATTAGATCTTCAAATTAGAGTAATGAGTTCTTTTGATTTGGTAGGCCCTTCTTGGAGAATGAGAAAAAGAGAAAGTTCAGAGATTGGTTTTAAATATCAAGGGCGGATGTTCAACTTCTTGTCGAAAAGGACTCCTATTCCACCTTCTGGTCCATCGAAGAGGCACAACGCAGTGGTGGATTCAATACCTCATAATTGAGTCCATGTTCTATTTGTATCTGTATGAAGTCTAATGAAATGAGGAGATGTGATGATCAGAATCACCATTTGTTTTTTTTCTTTTTTTTTGGCTGATCTTTTGTGTTTTTGCTTTTTGCGATTCTTAGATATAATGTATACAAAGATTTAGAGAGAATCGTTTTTTTTTTCTTTCTATTATTATATTATTAATATTGTTGAAAAGAGTCATTTCTTTGTCTTTTCAAATAATTTAATTTTTTTTATAATTATGTTAATTTTAACGAAATATTTTTTAATAATTAAATATTATTACTTAGTTTTAAACTAGTAGGTATTATTAAAATTAAGTGATATTTTGAAGGTATTCACAATAAATTTTTTTTAAAAAAATGGAAATTTTGAATTTGAATCTCTTATATCATATGTAAAAAAAAATAACCATTTTTTATTTTATTATAAAAGAAACTACCCTTGAGACATGTTTTTGCTTATTTTTTACTATAAATTTTTTGAAATATAAATATTTAATATTTTTTATTTATCATCCCAATATGCTTTTTCATTTACATTATGTCATATTTGAATTCAAATGTAAATAATAATTTTTCAAACGACATTTCTACCCTAAAACGAGTACTTTTATTATTATTACTACCAAGGTATAAGTGGCTATATAATATAGGGATATTATCATAAATACTTTTAAGATATGGGTTAATTTTTGTAATACTCATTAGTTTGAAAAATAGATAGTAATACTCAACTGTTAGAAAATATTTTGTTAAAATTAACAGGAATATGTGAAAGGATTAAATTGTCATTTTAAATATAAAAAATAACAAAATGATAATTCTACCTTTATAGAGCACAACTTTTCATAAAAATTTAATTTTTTTAATAATAAAGTAATAATATTTTTATTTTATTAATTTTTTAATTAATAATATATTTAATATTATTATTATTAATTAAAAATAAATAAAATGGCCGCAGGTTAACGTCAACGGCCAAAATAGCCGCTGGTTTGTGGGCCATAATGTCTACTAGTGACCAACGGCCATAACTTTTGTTTTTTTTAATTTTATTTTTTTTTTAAAATGAATATTTGAATACAAGGATAACCTTATTTATATAAGGAGATAAATGTGTTTAAATACAATGATGAAAATATATGGATATAAGATAAGAATGTTTGGATACGGAATAAAGACTGTTTGAATAAAACAGCAATAAAATGACGATATTACTATTTTTCAGTTAATTTTAATAAAAGATTCTTTAATAGTTGAACATTACTGCATATTTTTTAAATTATGAATTTTATTAAAATTAAACGATACATTAAGAGTATTCACAATAATATTCTTAATATATTTATATATATTGAGGGAGTTAATTGATAGTTTGCTTTAAAATGTGAAAAAAAAATCCTCAAATTTTCTAATGCAAAATTAATAACAAAAGCATTAATTATATAAAAACATTTAGTGTTTATCCCCATTAAAATTCGATAACTAGCACTTTTAACCTTTTGTTTTCAAAAGCTCAAAAACCCATTATTGTCATAACATTAACAGTGAAAAGTTATTTTTAAGGGTAATGGCACCCTTTGATGTTAAATCCTAAAACCTCTAACTTAAAAGCCAAAAGATTAACCAACTTAACTAAATCTATTTTCAAGAAAGTTTTGTAAGCTTTAATTTAAAACTATAATAATATCATATCAATGACTATTTGTTCTATAAACATTTGTCATAAATATTTAAAAATTTAATACACAATAAATAATAAGAATTATTTCAAAATTCAATCAAAAAATTGTTTAAAAATATAAAACCAACCAATAAATGTTTGACATATCCTTTGAAGTAAAAAGTATTGGAATATCACTTAGGAAGCATAATATTATTTATAGTTAAAACCACAATTAGAGATGCAGTTGCAATAATAGCCCAATAATAAATGATTTCTGGTATATTTATTCCTCTATTATAAGGATGTGAATTCGAATCCCCCCTCTCTATGTCAATTTTAGACTTCATTATCAAATAATAGTTGACTCATGTCAATCTATGGAAAAGATAATCATCCCTCGGACGAAAAATCACAAAATTTCAGACTTTATAACAATTTTAAACTAACAAGTATGTCTACAAAATGGTATAAACTTTTGGCAGATTTCCAAAGAAAAAAAGTACAACACAAGGCTTCATTTCCATGATGAAAATGCTGACCCCGATGTTAGATATCGTCATCGCCTTTAGAGGCACCGAACCCTTTGATCCAAATGCATGGTGCACTGATATTGATATATCTTGCTATGAGCTTTCTGGCGTCGGAAAATTTCACGGTGGTTTTATGAAAGCTTTAGCATTTTTTATGGGCCAAGGTTTGACCACCAGAAATTGAACAAGAAAGTGACCACCTATTGGCCTGCTATGCTATAAGGAAAATCTGAGAGAACACTTGAAGATAACACAGTAAGACAAGTTTATATTAACAGGTCAGTTTGGCGGGGCAGTGGCAATTCCACTCCTAGCTGTACTGGCATTGCATGAAGTATATTTTTCTTGAAGAAATTAGAAGAAGTATATACTCTGGGCATCCCAGGGTTAGTTGCCCAAATTTTGTTAGATTTAATTTGTTGGGCTCATTGGTTTAGCTGCTCACAATTCCTAAAATTTTGCTAATGTAAACTCGATTGGGATCACGTGCAATATACCTTGGACTTCAAGAACCAAATATTAAAAAAAATGTTAGTGAGAGAATTTAAAAGAAATTGTATATTTTATTATAAGAAAAATATATAAAAGAAGCGGCCTTTAATATAAATTTAATACCACTACTAAATAATAAAATATACAAATCTACTTTATACTAAAATAACAATTATTATCTATATAAGAAATATAACTCAAATAAGACAATATTATTATATAGGAAAGTAAGTGGTACGTAGGAATACTAATATTATATTAATACCATTAATATCTATTTGAGTTGGTATAATAATTGAAAACATCCGAGAAGAAGAAATTTGGTAAAAATATCTATTGATAGGCATATTTTTATTTATTATTTTGGCCTCCATAAACTTAATATTTGCTCATTTAAATACAAATGTTTAGTTTTTTATATGTTTTATTATTATTTTATAAGTTTTAAGTTGAAGAAGCAAATTATGTTAAAAATTTAAAGGAAAAATGGGCAAAATAGTGGAAATGAGATCAAGAGCTCAACGTCGTAGCCTTGGTGTCAAAGTTGTAATGCTGGAGAGAAGAAGAAATAGACTAATAGGAAAAATCTTTAAGTCATAGCACCAGGAGCTAGTGCTGTAGTGTCAAGAGAATAGAGAACTAGCGTTGTGGCCTTGGACCTCAAGACTGCAATTCTAGAATGTCAGAAAATTGTCCTAAGAGTCAGCAATTGAGTGATAAGGCACTAGGGTACAAAGCTACAACACTGAAATATTGGGAAAAAGTTAAGAAGTTCGAACTTGAGGGTCGGATACCATGAAGCTAGCATCGCGATAGTAATGCGGTTATTAAGCCAATGTTATAGTGCTGGGGAGCCAAAGCTGCGACACTGGAAATTGATTCTGTAAACCTAATTTGCCTTGCACGTGAAGTTTTACTCTAAATTAATGACTAAAACCTATAAATAAAGACTATCAAGTCAATATTAGAAGATAATAGAGAAAGCATGAGAGAAATTTAGAACAACTTTTGGAGAATCAAGAGATGAAAATCAAAGCAAAGAGAGATTGAACTATATTAGTATTGTGTTATTCTCTGTGATGTTGATTATATTGAGCTCTAAAACTCTAGTTATCATCACGAACTAATTCTTCTATCTAAGGTTATAATTTGAATTCAATTATGTAACTTGAATTCTTTCATTTCTTTATTTTTATGAAGTCATTATTTGGAACCATAACAAACTTGGAATAGGGAGTTGTGTGTGTGACCATGAATAAATTCATATATGATTATTGTGTAAAAATTATGAATTTTATATGAGATATAAATATACTCGTATGATATATATAATTGTATATGACCTAATAATTATCATAGGAATATAGATAATTAATTAGGAAGGATATTTTCACTTAACCATCGGAAGAGGTTTATGAATACATTAGTATTCTTGATTAACAAGGTCCTTCATCTCAAAATATTGTTTCAAGAAACTTCTAAGATCATTGATACCAGCCAAATTATCTCCCGTAATAATTATATCATTAAAATAGATAAGCAGCAGAATATATCCTTGAGCAGTCTTGCGAACCAATAATTTTATCATAAGGACTAGAAGAAAAACCATATTGTTAGCTAATAGTGTTTGTTGAAGTAGAAGCACACAAGCAAGCAAAATCACTCAAGCAAATATATGCAGAACAAGTTATTAAGGAATTAAAGAGAGAAAGATAAGAAGAAGAACACATAAAATTTACGTGGTTCGGCAACTTGTCTACGTCTATGGCATATCAAGATCACACACTTTTATTATTGAATCACAAAGCACTCATAAAGTATGCATTTTATAAGAAAGATCACAAAGAATAACTCTCACTTGCATTCTAGGAATTTTCTCTCACTAAGAACCACAAAGAAGATTTAATCACTAAAATTACTTCAATGATCACAAAGATCTCTTAGGCTATCACAAGGATATGTTTACAAGCCAATTGAGAGCCTTTATATAGACTTTAGGACGTCCTAGGTTTACCCTATATGTGTGGGAGTCGTATTAGAGAGTCCTAAAATAAGTGGGAGACGAAATAAGAGAATCTCAAATTGAGAAAATTTTTCCTGCGCCACGGCTTTCAGCGTCCATCACTGGGCACTCATCGCCTGGTACCGTGGCGCTCACGTTCTGGATTGGGCACCACGGCGCCCACTCCTAGTCGCCGCGGCGCTCACGCCTGACATCGCCTTCTTCATTTTTTTTCACCTCCTTTCGCATCCATCTTCGATCTTCGCATACCTTACGCACTTGGCTTGATCTCCAAATCATATTCTGATGATTTTCAATCACTATTCTCACAAATCCCCTCCTTGATTTAAAATCATCCACAAAGCAACTCAATCTCTCATTTTCACATCTTCGGTCACCCTCACAAAGTAGTGACTCCGGTTAAGTCCTTGCATAGGATGAGCTTAACCGAGGGCAGTAGCTTAGTCAATATATCAGCAGGGTTTTTAGACGATGCTATATTCGTTAGACTAACTTCACCACTTTAGATAATCTCTCGAATGTAATAGAGCCTCACATCAATGTGTTTCAACCTCTCGTGGAACACTTAATGCTTGCTTAAGTGTATGGCACCCTGGCTATCACAATATACATCGGTGTTCACATCTTCACTAGCCAATACCTCTGCACATATGCCTTTTAACCACACGGCCTCCTTGATAGCTTCACCAACAGCTATGTACTCCGCCTCAGTGGTAGATAGTGCAACCATATGTTGTAGAACTGATCTCTAATATACATTATACCCAAACACTGTGAATACGTAGTCCGTCAATGATCTTCTCTTGTCTAGATCACTTGCATAATCTGAGTCTACGTACTCTCTTACTATTTCACTGTTGTCCTCATCCCTTTTATACATCAACTTGTGATTTGATGTCCCTTTGAGATATTTTAGAATCTACTTCACTGCAAGCCAGTAATCCTTATCCGAATTTGTCATGTATCTACTCACCACACTCACAGCCTATGCTATGTTTGGTCTTGTACAAACTATTGTATACATGATACTCCTCACAGCGCTTGCATACTGTACTTTACTCATCTACAGTTTCTTCTCTTCGAATGTCAGCGACTGTGCTGCTGAAAGTCTGAAATGTATGGCTAAAGAAGTAGAGACAGCATTTGCATTGGACATACCAAACTTCTCTAGCATTTTGAGTATATATCGCTGTTGGGATAAGAAGATAACATCTCTTCTTTTCCTCACAATATCCATACCTAAAATTCTCTTCGCTGCTCCCAAATCCTTCATTTCAAACTCATCACTCAACTGCTTCTTGAGCTTATGTATTTTTTCCATATTCTTACATGCGATCAATATATCATTGACGTATAGAAGCAAATACATCATCCCACAACTTATGTTCTTGAAGTACATGCACCCATCATACTTGCTCCTACTAAAATCATAAGCCATCATAAACTCATCAAATCTCCTATACCACTGTCTAAGTGATTACTTTAACCCGTATAATGACTTCTTTAACAAACAAGCATGATCTTCTTTCCTAGGCTCCTTGAACCCTTGCAGTTGTGCCATGTATATCGTCTCTTCAAGCTCTCTATGTAGAAAAGTTGTCTTTACATCCATCTGTTCTAGATGTAAATCAAGGTTTGCACACACGACTAACAAAATCCTAATAGATGTGTGCTTGACGACTAAAGAGAATATCTCATGAAAATCAACTCCCTCTCTCTGAGTAAAATCTTATGCAACTAACTTAGTCTTGAATCTTGTAGGCTCTATCCCCGGTATCCTCCTTTTCACCTTATACACCCACTTACACCCAACTAGTTTTTTTTGAGGTCTCTCTACCAACTTTTAGGTATTAGTCTTCTTAAGAGAACTAATCTCTTCTTCCATGACCTGCTGCTATTCTTTATTGTTTTCACTATTCATAACCTCACCATATATCCTAGGCTCATCATACTCAAGAGTGTAAGCGGAATTAAAAATATGAGTAACTAGATCTGCTTGTGTATATCTGACTGGCGGGTTAATCGTTTTCCTTAGCTTATCTCTGGCTAGCTGATACTCTTCAATTTCCATCTCAAGAGTCCTAGTCTTTCTTTGGGTAGACTTGGAAAAACTCGCCAGTATTCTTGATTCATCTTCAAGGATCTATTTGTTGAAGTACTGATTTGAGGGCATATCAGATCTATTATTAGGTTCTACTTCAACTTCTATTTACTCGGGTGTTGAGTCTTTCTTAGGTACAGGTTCTTCTTTCTCATCTTCTTGGAAGGTTTTTAGCATCGTCGTCTCATCAAACATCACTTAACGACTTATGATACTCCTTGGTGGTGTCAAGTCTTTACATCACACCTTATATCTTTTCACTCCTTCGAGATATCATATGAATACCCTTTTGATAGCTCTAGGTTCCAACTTCCCCTCCTTAACATGTATAAAGGCAGAGCAGCCAAATATTCTAAGGTAGTCATACTTAAGAGGATTGTCAGACCATTTCTCTTCTGGCATCTTGAAGTCGATTGCTGAGGATGGACTTCTATTAATCAAGTAAACGGCAGTCACTGCAGCTTTTCTCCAAAATATTTTGGACATCTTCATATTGGTAAGCATGCACCTAACTCTTTCAAGTAGGGTTCTATTCATCCTCTCAGCTACGCTATTCTGCTGTGGTGTTGATCTCACTATTCTATGCCTCGCAATCTCATGCTTGGCACAAAATCCATCAAACTCTTTATTGAAAAATTCAAGGCCGTTGTCAGTTCTAAACCTCTTCATCTTTTTGCCAGTCTGATTCTCAACAAAAGCCTTCCAAGTTTTAAATACATTAAATGCTTGATCCTTTCTTTTCAACACATATACCCACAGCTTTCTTGAATAGTCATCAATTAAACTGAGAAAATACCTAGCACCATCACGAGTAGTTGTCTGAGCTGGTCCCCAAAGATCCGAGTGTATGTAGTCAAGAGTTCCCTTAGTCTTGTGTTCACCGGTACTAAACCTCACCCTATGTACTTTTCCAAGCACATAATGCTCACAAAACTCTAAGGGCTGGATATTATCCTTACCAAACGCTTTTTGACTAAATAACTCTTTCAGGTTTCTCTCGCCTAGGTGTGCCAGTCTAAGATACCATAACTTGGTTTGCATACTCTCATCATCTATAGAGAATAATGCAAAACCACTCAAAGACTTCACCTTTAAGCACATAAATGCCTTTGCGCTTCTCTCCTCTCATCACCACGATGGAATCCTTTAACACTCTAAAAACCCCTCCGTTGATCCTGATGGAACACCCATTCTAGTCTAAAGTCCCTAGTGAGATTAAGTTTCTCTTCAAGTCAGGAATATACCTAACATCTATCAACTCTCTCATTCGTCCATCATGCAGCCTAAGTTTAACATTACCAATTCCCATCATCTGACATGCAACGTCATTACCCATTAACACCTTACCACTACTAATAGCTTGGAAATTTGCAAACCAAGACTTGTGCGGGCACATGTGAAAAGAACAACCAGAATCAAGAACCCATTGTTCAGTGTTCTTACCATCAGTAGCATTGAGTCTCTCTGCGCTGTCATAACTATCATCATAGGCAAGCTCAACATCCACTTTCTTCTTATCTTGTGCTCTCTTCTCAGAATAGTCCTTTATGAAGTGCCCTTCTTTCTTGCAGCAATAACACTTCTTAGGAGTCCTAGACTTCGATCTTGAGCCCTTTTTTTTTCCTGCTATCTCTATATGAGGGCCTTCCTCATACAGATAAACTTTCTGCATTACCCTTGATCTGTTTTTCTAATAACTTTGAGTTTAATTATGATTTCACATCACTCATTGTTAAACTCTCTCTGTCGTAGAGTAATGTATCAACAAAGCTCTCATAACTTTTGGGGAGTGAACTCAGCAAGATAATTGCTCTATTTTTATCTTCTATCTTGATGTTGATAGAGTTAAGATCAAGGATAATCTTATTAAAGGCGTCTATATAGTCTTTTATCGGCGTCCCCTCTGACATGGACAACTGATACAACTTCTTTTTTATATGCAATCTGTTGGCCAACGATTTCTGCATATAAAGCGAATTAAATTTCTTCCAAAGATCTATTGCTGTCGTCTCACCTGCTACTTTCTTTAGTACTTCATTGCTCAATGACAAAATGATTGTGCTATGAGCTCTTTCTTGAATGTCTCTTCTTTCTGCTTCAGATTTAGATGACTTTGGCGTCTTCTTTTCATCACTAGATGAAGCTGCAGTCTCCTCTAATGCCTAGCCTAGCCTTTGGCTTATCAACAACGCCTTAACCTTTATCTTCCATAGATTAAAGTCATTCGTACCTTTGAATTTCTCTACCTCATACTTGGGTGTGGCCATGCCTGCTTAGAAAACCAAGCTCTGATACCAGTTTGTTGAAGAGGAAGTACACAAACAAGCAAAATCACCCAAGTAAATATATGAAGAATAAGTTATTAAAGAATTAAAGAGAGAAAGGGTAGAAGAATAACACACAATATTTACGTGGTTCGGCAACTTACCTACGTCCACGGCGGATCAAGATCACACACTCTTATAATTGAATCACAAGGTACTCACAAAGTATGCCTTTTACAAGAAAGATCACAAAGAATAACTCTCTCTTGTACTTTATGAATTTTCTCTCACTAAGAACCATAAAGAAAGTTTAATCACTAAGATTACTTCAATGATCACAAAGATCTCTTGGGTTATTATAAAAATATATTTACAAGCCAATTAAGAGCCTTTATATAAGCTTTAGGACGTCCTAGGTTTACCCTATATGTGTGGGAGTTGTATTAAGGAGTCTTGAAACAAGTGGGAGATGAAATAAGGGAATCTCAAATCGGGAAACTATTTCTCACGCCCAGCGCCGCGACGCTGGTGTGCCCGTCTGGGCACCGCGACACTCGTCGCCTAGCGCTGCAATGCTCACGTTCTGGATTGGGTGCCACCGGGCCCACTCCTAGTCGCCGCAGCACTTACACCTAGCACTGCCTTCTTCATTTTTTCACCTCCTTTTGCGTTCGTCTTCGATCATTGCGTACCATACGCAATTGGCTTGATCTCCAAATCATATTCCGATGATTTTTAATCAATATTCTCACAATGTTGAATTTAACAAACTAAGTGATAAGACTTAATTATGTTTAATATTTTAGCCACCTAAACTTGATATTTGTTCATTTGATCTCTATTATTTGGCTATTTATGCATTTGTTTTTTAATTATAGGTTTAATGACCATTAGTGTGAAGATGCTGAAAATTAGATGCAAACAGAACAAGAGGCATAAAATTGGTATTTACCATTGCGACGCCCATACCCTAGCACTATTGTGCTATACTCATTGTCTTTAGCGTTGTGGCGCTAGATCGATTTATAGTAAAAATTGAATTTCGTGAAGGTAAAGTTTTTCCTAATTCAGCGCATCAAGCTTATAAATTAACGACTTATAAGCAAAATAGGAGAAGAGCAAATAAAGAACGATTTTATACACTTCATTTCAAAGTATATATCAAGAATCAAGATCTTAGAGTAGGGATTTCTGCATCAAAGAAGAACAGAAAATTAATAAAACAAAGATTCTTCTTCTCTCTATTTTTGTACTTTTAATAGAATGATTTTCTTCATTATGTTGATTGTTATTTGTCTAAAACTCTTGTTGAACAAATCTCAATTATCTAAGATTACATCTTGAACTTATTATGTAATTAATTTAGTTCTTTCTTTTATGTTATGAACTCAATTGTGGAATATTTGATTTGCTTGTGCTTAATGCAATCTTATTTCTTGGCTAGTACTTAGTTTGATTTAGGAACACATAAATAAACTTGAAAAAGATATTTTTGTATTTAACTTAAGACAAATTAATATATGATCATAGCGTAATAGTTATGACTTTTATATGAGATAAGAATATACTCAGATAGCATACATGATATATAAAACTTGCACTCAATGAATCTTATTTCAACTTGATTATTATATGAATATAGATAATTGATTGAATGAGAGATATTCACTTGACCATTAGAAGAAGCTTTTGAAGAATTTAGTATTTTGATCAATATTTCAAACTAAGGGATTGACTTAAAAGTGATCTAACTAATTTAAATTGTATAATGAGGGATGGATTATAATTCTAGGCTATCTCAATTGCTAATTCAATTTTACAACCTTAAATTTGTATTTCATTTCAATTATTAATTCATTGTAGTATAATTGCACTTAAAAATCTAATATCTGGATAAAGGTAGGAAAACATAATTTTAGTAATTAGTAAGGAATAACATCATTCCCTCTGTGATTGACATCCTATTTATCACTCTATTACATATTGTGATAACATGCACTTGCTATTATAGTATCTATATACAACACACATAACAAATTTTTAACGTTGTTGCTAGGGAGTGATAACTTATTTTCTTATTAATATTAATACCAATCTATTTTACTTTTAATTCAAATTTTTATTTTTGTTTTTGTGAAAAATTTTAGTTGTATATGCAACGTTCAAAAAGTGTTGATATGACTACTTTGATCCTAAAATTGAAAGAATACTTAGGAGATTACATCGAAAGCATAATCAAGCAGACAACATGGTCGAGAAAGTCCAGGATATGGTTGAAGAACAAAGATCGTTAAGGGATTTTGCAGTCCTTTTGGTAGATGGAATTCGCTTAAGCATACGCAGATTAATAATCAATGCCAACAATTTTAAGATCAAGCCAAGCACAATTCAAATGCTTAAAGGTTCAGTGCAATTTAGTGGACTACCAAATGAAGACCCTAATGAGCACATCATAAATTTCTTAGAAATTTGTGATACATTCAAGTATAACAGGGTCTTTGACGAAGCCATAAGATTACGACTATTCCTTTTTCTTACTTAAGGATAAGGTGAAGAGTTAGTTAATATCATTATCATCTAGATCGATAGCAACATGAGATGATTTAGCACAAATATTCTTAGAAAAGTTCTTTCCATCAACTAAAATATTAAAAATATAAACCGATATCACTTCATTCATGCAGTTTGATTTTGAATCATTGTATGAGGTATGCCTAAATGATTCAAAATATGCTAAATACCTAAGTAGTTATTATTTAAGATGTTCTACAATAGACTAATAGGACATTTGAGAACCATAGTTAATGCAGTAGCAAGAGGAGCCTTAATGAACAAGTCAACAAATAAGGCATATGACCTATTAGAAGAGATGACATCAAATAGTTATCAATGGCCATCAGAAAGAGTCAATCCAAGAATAGTTGCAAGTGTTCATGAAGTTGATGCACTCACTTCATGGACAACCTAAGTCAGTTTGTTAACTAAGAAGGTTGATGCACTTAGAGTAAATGCAGTGAAGAACCAACCAATAACTTGTGACTTTTGTTGCAATAACCATCAAAATGGACAATATATAGAGACAACACAATATGTTAGAAATTTCAACAGGCAGTAGTATAATCCCAACTATAATTCTTATAATATTAGGTGGAGGAATCACCCTAATTTCTCTTAGAGTAGCAACTAAGGATAACTTACCCAAATTTTCAATGCAACATCAATTTCAACAAGAGAAGAAAGCAAGTTTAAAGAAGTTATTGATGCAATACATAAAATAAACTAACCAAGTCTTGTAAAGCTAAGCAACTTCTTTATGCACTTTAAAGAACCAAGTTGGACAGCTGGCTTCAGGAATGAATAAAAGACTACAAGGCTTTCTACCAAATAACACTGAAGTAAATCCCAGAGGAGATATAGAAGAACACTAGGCAATAGTTTTAAAAAGTGGAAAGGAATTATAAGATGATGCAGTAAAATAAGAGAAGATAATGTAGAACAACCACTTAAACTAGTACAAACCTCCACCACCATTTCCCCAAAGACTGCAGAAATAGAAATAGGAGAAAGAATCAATTGTTGCAGAAACATCTCAACCAAAGGAAAGTTTAACTAATGATAATGAGATGATTAAAAAAGAGAAAGATTAATAAAGGAATAAATCAACAATATAGAAAGAAACATAAGCTTATACACCCTACCACCGCCTTTCCCTCAATGTTTACAAAAGAAAAAATTGAATAAATAGTTTTTCAAATTTTTGAAGTGTTTAAGAAGCTATATATCAATATCCCTTTTGCAAAAGCATTAGAGTAGATGCTCAACTACGTCAAGTTCATAAAGGCCATATTATCAAACAAAAGACGATTAAAAGATTTTGAGATAGTGGCTTTGACGGAGGAATGCAGCACGATCCTAAAGAAAAAACTATCACCAAAGCTGAAAGATTCAGAGAGCTTCACTATTCCATGCACTATTGAGAGCTAATTTTTTGTCAAACCTCTATGTGATCTGAGAGCCAACATTAATTTAATGTCGTTGTCCATCTACAAGAAGCTAAGTTTGGGGGAAGTGAAACCAATCAATGTCGCATTGTAGCTTGCAAATTAATCTCTCACTTATTCGAGTGGCATTATTGAAGATATGTTGGTGAAGGTTGACAAATTCATCTTTCCTGCAAATTTATTGTATTAGATATGAAAGAAGATCATTATATTTTAATCATTCTTAGGAGGCCATTCTAAGCAACTGGTCAGACATAAATCAATGTGCAAAAAGAGAATTGACAATGAGTGTTTAAGATGAAAAAGTGACTTTTAATGTCTTCAAGGAAATAAAGCTACCCACTAAAAAAGAAGACTATTTCAGGATTAATATGATATATCTAGATAGAGAACAATGAGTACCATAATTAAAGGAGATTGATGCAATTCAACCTCAAATTAAAAGAAAAGCGATGTTGCACAGAATAAAGAGGGAAAAAAAGCATGGCATGCACTTCACGGAGAAATTAGAAGATACCAGCCAATAAGGCTCTTTCTTCTAGTCTAAGATAAAACTATTTCCAGGAAAGCACAAATTAAGATGGTCAGAGACAATTCTTAAAAACTTAATCCTACAGCTATGAAGTTTAAGAAATGGAATATCAACAATCAAATGCAACAACTAAAGTTTTATTAGCAACATACCCCTCGATATATAATTTGATCCACTATAATAGCATGAATATAACGTTAAGCCGACATTGTTAAATCAAGTACTTTTTGGGAAGCAATTCAAGTAAGTAATTTATATTTCTTTTATGTTAAAAAAAGAGAGGTTAGTGTCATGATGCCAATATCTCAACGCCACGACACCAAAATTATAGTCTTTAGCACCCTAGCATTAATACTTGGCAATTTTCTAGGTCCCTGCATTGCAACACTGGTTCGAAAACTATACAAAAGGGAGCATTTCCCCTATTTTCCCCTATTTTCCCATTTCAAAAACCTTAAACCCTCTCAACTCTAACTTTTCAAAACTTCAAATTCATTATTCTCACTTCAATTTCACCATAAAAAAATCACAAAAACACAATTTCATCCATTATTAACTCTAATTTTCATTAAAAATTGAAGATTTCATCGAAAATGCAAAAGGCACTCCAAATTTGAGATTTGTGGGTTTTGTCTTCAATTGTGCCTATTTTCACGTCCTTACACTCAATCATTGATCAAATATTTGTCATGGTAATATTTTAACTATATTGTTGAGTAATAATAGTGGATTAAGTTGTGTAGTGAATTGTTGGTTGTGGCTAGTAATTACAAATTGATTAGAAAGTTTTAAAATTTATTTAACTTGATTTACATTACTTTTGTAAGTGTTTGAGGGAGTTTAGTATTATTGTCATTGTGGAATTAGAAAAATCAGAGATTTGAAATTAATGAAAAAGTCACTCTTTTTATTGAAAGTATAACTTCAAAGAGATCCAAGACAACTCATACAACCACACCAACTTAGTTTGATTAGGTTCTATTAGGTCAATTATTTTTTGCCCAATCCTAATACAAGCATATAAGTTATTATTGAAAGAGTTGTATTTAGCCTCGCTTAGTTTTATTTTAGCTCCTTTTATTTAAAAAGGCGATGATAATTAATACCACCTCATTTTGAATGAGTTCTTAAAATTTTGAGTTTATAAATAAATCTTTGATAATATCATAATTACCCTTATTCACATTCAATTATAACTAACACACCTGATTCCATGTGGTATGCACCTCTTAACTTCTTTTTTTTCTTGTGCAGTTCCGTAGGTAGTATAAAAGAAAAAGTTAAGCAACAATGAGAAAAAGTTAAGCAACAATGGTTTCTTCACACAATCAAGATTGGGTGAAGAAATTTACATGGAGTTAATTATTAAAATTGTAAAATCAAAGAAGTTAAAACATATAAAAAGAAAGAATAAAATGCCAAATTTAAAATATTGTAGAAGCTAAATTTTAAAATTTTATATATTAAGAGGCAAGGTTAATAAAATAAAATTCAACATTAAAATTTTAAATAAATATTTTAAAGATCTTATATTTTAAAAACCCTATTTTTTTTTTATTTTTTTTTTATCTCTATCTTATATTTTAAAAACCCTAAAATTTCTCATCCACAGCCACTTCCAGCTGCCACAGCCACTATAGTTGCACGCCCTAATGACTTATACCTATCAGCCTCGCTTGGCTGCTATTGTAGCGACGTGCTTGGCTATTACTACAACAACCAAGCATAATCGTTGCTTGCTTGGCTGCTCAAAGCAATCTCACTTGGTTGTTACCGCAATGTCTTTGCTATCCATCTCTATTTTTTTATATATATTGAATTAATTAAAGACTAATTTTGTTGTTAATATTTATCTAAAATCTGAACTAACATTTTTTATGTTGGATTAATTGGAGACAGCTTTTTATTATTGATATTGTTAGAGTGATTGATATTGTTAGATTAATTCAATATTATTGAAAGATTGATTTTGTAAATTTTATATTATTAATTTGAAGAGAAAAAATTTAAAAAAAATAAAAAAAAGTTAAATTACCATATAAAAGGTATGCTTGTCTAGTCAACTTTATTCTTCTAAACAGTTTTATCTTTTCACAAGTTCTGACATGTTTGTAGTTAATTTTAATAAAATATTTTTTAATAATTAAGTATTAGTGTCTATTTTAAAAATCAATCGGTATTCCTAATATTAGGTTTTACTTTAAGAGTACTCATAATAATTTGTTATAAAAGGATGCAAATAGAGAGTTGGAGGCTATAGTGCAATATACGTCATTGATAAAATTACAATCTAATTAATTTAAGAATCAAGTCGGTGTATTTATTGAAATTCTAATGATTTGTACTTGAAACTATGGGACTAGTCCAATAAAATAAAATAAGAAAAATGACATATAAATTCTAAGACTTAGCATAATTCTCATGCAGATCTCAATCATTAGAAAAAAAATTCAACGAGACCACGACAGAATCTATCTATTTTAATAGCAAAAATGAAAAAAAAATTATTTTTAACAGTCAAATAGCTAAATTGTGAAAAGTATTGTTATGCCCCTTATATTTAAAGTAGAAAATATTGTTATATTCTTGTATTTAAAGTAGAAAGTATTGTTATGTCCTTATATTTAAAGTGGAAAGTATTGTTATACTATTATATTTAAAATGAAAGGATAAAAATATACACACACCTATGGGACTCGAAGCTAAGACTTTTAATAAAAAGTCAAACATCTTAATCATTGAGCTATAAGTGTTATATTGATAATGAGTTATTTACATTTTATATATTAAATACAACAGTCTGAACAAAAATGAATTAAATTAAAAATTAAAAATAAATTCAATAAATTAAATTTAAAATTTTAAAAAAAGAATTAGGTAATCATTGGTCACCAATGAAAGCTGCTAGTAATCGATGTGGATGAACTCAAAATTTACATAATTGAACTCTAAATTTCAAGATCTGTGTGATGGTGTGATTATTTTTGTCAGCTACCATCATATTTCAGCCGTCAAATAATAATGAGTGAAGATATATTGTCACTACCATCGTGATTAACAACTAATAATCTAGTTGATGAAAGTGGTAGAATGGAACAATGATAAAAATATAATAACCGCCACTTTATATTTTAAGTTATTATATTAATATATAAAAAATAAATAAATTTAATATCAATAAATCACTCATAGTTTAATAGTTAAAGAATTTAATTTTTTATTAAAAGTCTTGACTATAAGTCTGTTGAGTGTTTCCTCTATTTTTAAATTTTAAGAATAAAATAAGCATAATAATTTTAATAGAGACATGGCATTACTTTTTATAATTTAACTCTTTTATTATTAAAATAGACGGATTCCATTTCGTTGGCCCTTTTCAAATGATTAAAGTCAACATAAAAATTAGGCCGAATCTTGAGAATCCTTATGGCGTTTCCGAATAAAAATATGAGTTTGAATAGCAATTGTCTATTGTCATATCATTGTCTAGGAAGCTTAAAGTCCTTACTAAACGTAAACTGCTTCCTTTTCCTTTTAGTGTCAGACACATAATGATATATTATCGGCCCATAAGCCAACATTTAGATTGAGTTGATCAGATGTCCAAACCCGAAGCCCTCACCCGACTTGCTCTTAAATTATCAAGAATGGAAAAAGGGAGCTAGATTTAGTCAAGCCAGCGAGCTAAATAAATATAGGCAAAAGGGATTATTATTATTATTATTATGGAGGGGAGAGAGAGATCGATGCATTAGGGTTATCAATATCACCACCGATTCATTCATAAAGGTCAGTGAGCGCATAATCCCCCAAAAGTTTCAATTCATTGATTGATTAATTGATTTAATTATTAACGGTGCTTTTCAATAATTTTAGAGGAAATTCAAATTGGTGAGTTTAATGATTTGGTATTTGATGAATTGTCTGTGTGAGAAAGAGGTGTACTTTAACTGTGCAGGAATAGCCGAGTGTGTGACTTTGACTGTGATTGTGAAGAAGGAGAAGAAGAAGAAGAGAGTTAAGAGGGACAGTTGTAGTGAGAAATTTTGAGCGTTAGGGTTTTCCCCCTTTACATCATCTCTCTTTTCGTAGCTGCCAGCTTCTGTTTTTCCAGCTTTCAATTCTCATGGAGAGAAAGCTTGTGGTTAGTTTTCGCCTTGAAGTTTTTTTAATTTTCTTTGAAGTTCATATTTTGATGTATTCTGTGTTGTGTTGTTGCGTTTTAGGTCCTGGGTATTCCATGGGATGTTGATACAGATGGTTTAAGAGAGTACATGAGCAAATTTGGGGATTTGGAGGATTGTATTGTCATGAAGGTTTCTTTCAGATTTACCGCTCTTCTTCTACTGTTAATTCTGTACTTGTATGATTGTAATTGCTCAAGTTTTAAATGAATGTATTCTCTTGTGGGGAATGTTTTGGCATGCTTTTTGATCAAGGCTTTTGATCATTGCTTGTCTAGTTTCTTCTGTGGAACTGCTTTCATTATATGTGGTGTGCTTAATAGGTCAGAGGTTATCATTGCACTCTAATCTTGACTTAACTTTGCTTTATTATTTTCACTGCCTGGAATGGTATTTTCTTTTCACATCTGATTTGCTTAATACAGGACAAAAGTATGTAACTTCATTTCTTAGTTTTTGTACTAAAACTTTATAATTTATGCCTATATTAATTGATGGATTTTGGGCTGAAGTGTTTCATATTAAAATTTAGGTGAGAAAAACAGAGGTGGATGGGAATTGAAGTTTTAAATTTTAGAACTGATTCCTTTGCAGAATCAAAGTTTGTTAGCTTTGATAATTATGCTTCTATATTATATTTTGTGATATGCTGTGTTTTCTACCCGAGTTTATTGGGCATGTTTGTTAGTCGTGCACAATATGGTTGTGTTGTTCAGTTGCATAAAATTTTTGTATGATTTTATGTTTTAATTCCGATTATTAGTAGTGATTTTTCTCTCAAACCTTTCCATCTTTTAGGAGCGGTCCACTGGACGGTCCCGCGGATTTGGCTATGTAACATATGTATCAAGTGAAGATACTAAGGTCAGTACAATATGTGAATTTTGTTGGAACGCAATGTCTCTTCTTTGTTTGTTGTCTCGTATTGTGTAAATGGAGGATATAGGAATATAGTTTTAGATCTTGTTAAACTTTTTGATAGGGCTTGTTAAGACTAATTCTCATACTTGACATGTCATTTTCTGCAGGCTGCATTATCAAGTGAGCACTTTCTGGGCAATAGAATGCTGGAAGTTAAAATAGCTACTCCAAAGGTTGTGTGAAAGATCATAAATTAATGTTACATTTTGTCTTTCCTTTTCTTTTCAATGATTTGCTGGTCTTTTTACCATTCTATCCATCATGTTGACAAGTTATGGGCATGAAGTGTGAGTATGAGTTTGCTGAATTTTTAGGTTTGTTTGGCAGGAGGAGATGAGAGCTCCTCCAAGGAAAGTGACCAGAATATTTGTGGCACGGATCGCACCATCTGTAAATGAAGGAATGTTTCGGAGGTAATTAGATATGATATATAAATAATAGCTAAACTCACTTAGTTAATTGGTCTTTACTTTCAGAAGGTTATCAAGCAATGATAAGAAATCAAAACATCAGTGTTTTACTTTTTTTGGCAGCCATTTTGAGAAGTATGGCAATATAACAGATTTATACATGCCAAAGGTATGTATGACAGATACATGCCATGTATGTGGAGCAATGGAACTACCATGGATAAAGATATTTGTACATGATTATAATTTTATGTATTGTTTAGTGCGTATACAATATAATTAGCTTTACTTGTGCACTCATATGCATGCTTGTATTTCTTTGGTTCAAATATATGTATGTAATTGTTGTCAATGTATTATGCAGGATCAAGGCGCAAAAGCTCATCGAGGGATTGGATTCATAACTTTTGCAAGTGCAGGTTGTATGAACTTATGTTTACCTTGGTGCCTGCTGTTAATTATTTTCATTATTTGAGCAATATATATTGGTCAATCCCCCGCATAGGTCAACTGAAGTTACACGCATGTTTGAAAAATATTGTATAATTGAAATATCTTCAAAATTTATGGTGTTATAATCATTGTCAGCTATCTTTATTTTATAAGATGAAGAAAGAAGCTCATACTGATTAGGAAGGGAAAATTTACCCGGACCCGAACCGCGACATGATTGAACCGAACCAATTTGGTTCAGTTTTGTGCAAGCTCGGTTCTCATTCTTGAGAACTAATCGGTTCAGTTCTAAGTTCCCACAAACTCGAACCGAACCAAAATTTTAACTAGAAAACAAAGGAAATTGAGAACCGAACCACTTCGGTTCAGTTTCTTTATTAATTTCAGTTCCATTCGGTTCTATAATGGTTCTATTTATCTAGAACTGAATGAAACCAAATCTGGTTAAGTTCTTCTCAGAACTGAACTAGAAACCAAGTTTGCCCACCTGTACCTATTGGTTTTTATTTTAAAACTGTTCAGTCTAAATCTATATTTCAATGTTTAAACAAAAAATCCCTCTCTCTTTTTCACAATTGAGTATTCAAAAGCTGCAGCAAGTGTAGATCAATGGTGTTTGGATGTTTCCAAATTATCTCTATTTAGTCCAGAAATTAAGCACATTGATTTTGAACAGTTGAAGAGAATAACTTTCCAATGAAAAGAAAGTAATATCTATTTTCTGTTTTACAGATTCTGTGGAAAATTTAATGGCTGATACTCATGAATTAGGAGGCTCTACAGTAGTTGTTGATCGAGCAACACCTAAGGCATGTGGCATTTCTGCTTCCTCTCTACTTTTTGTTGTACTTCTACCAATAGACACATTGATTTAGGATTTATTTGAACTTTTTTGTGGAAATCCCAAATAGTATTCATTTTTCCCTCATGGGAGTTTACTTAGATAGTTCATATATGTGAAGTTAAATTAAGCTATATGTTGATATTGTTAGGAAGATGACTTTAGGCCAATAGGCAGAATGCCAGCACATGATGGATATGGTGCATATAATGCCTACATTTCTGCAGCAACTAGATATGCATCATTAGGTGCTCCTACCTTATATGATCATCCAGGTTCATTTTATGGAAGTAAGTTTCCTTGCGTTAAGGCACGTGAACACTTCACAAAGTGCTTATGCAGTTTTCTTATTAATAAAGTAAATCTATGCGTGCTTTATTTTTTGAAATAGAAAATTCTGTTCGACCAGGAGGGGAGTCCAGTCGAGGAATGGGAAAAAAGATTTTTGTTGGCAGGCTGCCTCCAGAGGCCACAGCTGAAGATTTGCATCAGTATTTTGGGAGATTCGGCCACATATTAGATGTTTATGTCCCCAAGGTAAGATAGAGCTAAATATCATGCAGGCATGATAATAAGTTGACAGTAACTTATGATATGCAACTGCTCATTTAATCTAGGATCCTAAGAGAACTAGCCATAGAGGTTTTGGTTTTGTGACCTTCGCAGAAGAAGGTGTAGCAGATCGTGTATCTCGAAGGTCTCATGAAATTTGTGGACAGCAGGTATGCAATGAAAAGTTTTGTCATAAATTAAACTTTGCTGGAACTCTTTATTTTATTAATTATCTACATCTGCAGGTTGCAATAGATTCAGCCACACCTCTTGATGATGCTGGCCCAAGTCAAAATTTTATGATGCATAATGCTCCGGCCTTTGGGGGTTATGGGGGTCCTATGCGCACCTATGGCAGGATGTATGGAAGCATGGATTTTGATGATGTAAGTGCATTTGGTTACATTTTTCTTGTTTAATTGAAAACAAACAAACGAAAAGAAAGTTATAGTAAGTCTTTATCCGATAACAATATGACCATAATTGCATGAGGTATTATATTTAATTGAAGAAAATGAATTGTTTGTTGATTCTCTGAGCATGTTGCAAAGAACCTAGTTTGTCGTTGTGTGATGTCATCCATCTCTAACTGTTGCATTATTTTGCAGTGGGTTTATGGTATGGGCAGCAGAAGACCATCAAGAGCGGACTGGAGGTACAGACCATACTAAGAAATTGCAGCCTAATTGCGTCCAAGATCTTGCTAATATGCAGACTTCTTAGAAATAAGCAAAACTTAGGATGATTATTTTGTTAATTTTTATTAAACAAAAAAGAGAAATTGTGGATGTTTAGGTATTAGCATCAGAACTTTCTTAGTCTTATATGGCTGTTCAATATGTTAGACTCATGTTAGAAACACAGTTAGACAGGAATGTGTGTTGGGATCTGTAATATTAACTTGTGGACACGTGTTCAAACAGTTGATCATAATGCATCACTTTTTTAGATGAATCATGGTCCAAATATTATTTGTTTCACATTGTGACGCTTCTTTGTGCTTGCAATTTACCTTTGTCACCCTTGAAATGTGTGTTTAAGCACAAATGAATTTGTTATCAATTCAATTTGGGCAAGTCAAGTGTATCGTTGTAACAAGATGCAACGTTGTTGAATAGGCAAAAGATGATTTGTATACGCGGGTAGCGTAAATTCTTCCCATTTTTATGCAGGGTGTCTGCGCCCTCTTGTAAAAATCCCATGGGCTTTAAGATCCCCGATACTGTTGAGTCCATGCGACCTTGAACATAATCTGTTTTAAGTTGTTCCATATTTTTCAGTTACGGGGATGACTACAATAACATATTAAATTGCATTTTCGGATTGATTTATTTTTTCTTTTTTGGGTCTCGTCAAAATCCATTGACCATTTGAATGTGAGAATAAGGAACGGAAGGAATGTGATAACACGGGATCTTCAACCTTTTTTTTTTTTTGCGCTTTTCGAAGGTAGGAAAAGTACCGTAATTCTGTCAACTTCTTATATACTCTCCATAACGTTGAATTTCAGGCAAATTAGAGCTTGTACTTGTGCAAATAATGAATTGTGGCAGCTAAACCCACAGGAAGCACCATTCAACAATTTGATCTAAGAAAAACTATGTGAAAGAAACAATTCTATAACTCCTATCTCATTGTTTCCCCGCATAATGTGTAAAGGGAGCTTCTGAAGCTCAGCAAGTCACTGATGAGCGTTATAAATTACCACAAAATGCAGTGGTCTATGATATATACATGCAGATGATACATGATGTATAAATTTTCAATCACTTCGTTTTTTTAACAGAAAAAATTTACCTTCATTCTACAACCACTCGAAGGTTCAATTTGGGCTAATGTACATAGTCCCGACTTAGGTGAAACAATGTATAATATTAAAGAGTAACACAGCCTAAAGAACGAGTAGGCATGTGTAAACTTTTGAACCAAAAACGTTATCGAAGCTACCTGGTGTAGAGGTAAATCAGCAAGAAACTAGGTAGCACGACAAGTGAAGCAAGTCCTGAAGGAACTAATCCGCGCATACTTCTGGAAGAAACTAAGCTTGTGAGAAGTGTCGGGAATCTGTTGGCCCTGTTTGACTGAGATTGAGCTTCTCATTTCTTGTGCTTTCATCTGAGCTAGTTTTAGTTTGTTCAAGATCTTATCCATAGAGTATGATCTCTCTTTTTCCTGCTTCATCTGAACCATACTTTCAGAGTTAGCAAATTACTCATGCCGTAGCAACCAGCATTATGGGATTATGATCTCATAAAACAAGATCTGAGTAAGTACATGGAATATGAATATGCTAAACTACCCTTTATCCATTAATATACAACGGGCAAAATGGCATAAAATTCTATAAATCCTCCTTGGTAAATAGGAACTGCTAGGAAATGAGTTTCTTAATTTTTCCCCTCCAAGTTCTCTTTGTTTGTCAAAACCAAGTGTAGTCTTGTTACCGTCACATAAGACATATTCATTAATGGACACATATATCATCAACATACATATTCCTGTCCATGTACACACATAGGTACATTATATAGGCAAGCATATACACATCACGTTGGACACGAAGAAACTACAAACCTCAAGCTTTCTTATGGCTGCCTCAGCTTTAGCCTTCTGCAAGTTCTCCCATGCAGTGATCTTGGCTTCTTCTCTTCTAAACCTGCATATGAAATCATTTCTTTTTGGCAAAGGTCCATTTGCGAATCTAAAAATATTTTGGCTCTCAACTGCAATCTATAATAACAAATTATAGGCCTCCTCCACATCAAGTCACCGTTGCAATTTTTAATTAAGCACAAAAATGCTTAGATATATTTTGAAACATCCTGGAAGTCTCACTACATGGTATAACATGAAATTTATACATTTAGATATTTGTTTAAATGTGAAGGCAGGACAGGATTTGATCTAATTTCATAACTTGAAGCGACATGCCAACTTTGCTGTGAGCAACATGGGATCATATTCATGTCTGGAGTTCACTCAGGAGACCTAGGTCTAATATTGGATGAGATGTAGTGGAGGAAAAGAAGAGGGTTAATAGAGCATACTTGGAAATTCTAGTTGCTGCCTCTGAAAGATCCAAAGATTGCGTGCAAGTGCCTGTAGCATTTTGATAGAAGTCGTCAACATCAGGGATGCCTTTCTTATTTATTCTGGATCCATGTCTTTTGGACCAGCGGATCATAGTGGCTCGTTTGTCTACCTGTACTTCCCTAACTTCCAGTTTAGCCAGATGATCAATTTCTGACTCAACAACAGGACGAATGGAGGGAAGTGAAGAAGAGACTGAAGATTGCCCTGTAGGCGATGAGTGGGTACTGCTCTCAGGACTCATTTGTGTTGCCATATCTCTTCTTGATGGCACATGAGAAACAATGGTTTCTGCATCCGCAATGTCATCAAGCTTCTCATCTGTATGTTTAATTCAACATTGAATAGTTAAACACAAGGAACAAAATCAGAAACCAAAAGTAGCAAGTTATCATTTCATGTTGGAATTTTGGTAATTTAAATTCATAGCTGAGTTACATGAAATTTTGGTGATTTTAAATCATAATTGAGTTTGATTTTGAATTGGAATCAAGAAAATTTTGACATGTGATCAAGAATGCAATGGTCAAATAAAAGAGGTGCAAACCGTGAAGTTAGATACAAGTAGGGGGATGGAAATACAAGTAAGAACATTCCTAGATGTGAATAATGCGATGTTGGCTGCTCAACACCGTAACGCTAATTTCAGGAAGCCCAACGTTGTAGCGCTAGCTTTAGAATGCTATAAGGTTGGTTAGTCACATTAACGCTCCAGCGCAGGACCTCGAACGCTACAGCATTACTTGTTCAAGAAAAATCATATTTTAATTTTAATTGCGTGTTTAAGTTGGTTTTAAAATTTCTAAATACATGAACTTTTATTCCAATTAAAAATATAGTTTATAGGAATTTTGTAAACACTATATAAACCTTTGTAATTTATTAGAGTAGACAATACATTACCAAGAGAGAGAATAGAGGGTTAGAGCAACTCTAGCGCTGAGCATAAGCGCGGAAGAGTACTATAGAGTGTTAGGTATAAACGTAAGAAAGCATTGAGTAAATTCTTTAGGAGCTCGTCTATTATTGTATTTATTAGTAATCTATCGTTGACATAGGCATTTATTATCGAACCACGTATATTTTTATACTTTGTGTGTGTGATTGATCTTTATTTATTCTTATTTTACTTATAAGTGAAGTCTTTCTCAAAGCGCATAAGATGTTATAGTGCTAAATAAACCAAAAAGTATTAGGGTATGTATACCTCAATAAATGAGATCAGTACTAATACTAATTACTAAGTGAAATTAATGTTTAAATTGATTTCCTGCAACATTTCATATAGCAACTTCTTCTGAAATACAACTCAAACAGATGTTCCAATTACTGTAAAATAATTTCCAGTTGGAGCGCGAGGACAATTCTATGTAACTCATGAATCCATGGTCGAATTGTAGACTAGATAAATAAGTTATCACTCAATCTCCTAGGCATTTACAAGAGTAGCAACCTTTAGAGATGAGTAAATGCCTTAGCTCTCAACTTCAAAGGCTGCAAGAGCCATATAATATGGAAGAGGAATATCTTGTGCCACCACACTGACACAACTTAACACTTCCTAGTGATTGATTATTCAACTCAGAAGCAATTGAATTTCTTAAAGAAAATTTTGGAATCTTAGCAATTAATCCACATGAAATATTTCGCCAAGAGGTAGGATGTCCTGTTTGTGAAGAAAATATGTCCATAAGATCATCTTCCTTGCAGTACTAAAGATTTCTTTAATTTAACATAAACTACAATTAAATTTTAGGAAGCACGGCATTGGATGTCATAATCTCAACTAGTTATATCATGATTAATTTGCGGACATCTGACAGGAATTATGTCATGGATTGTAAATTCAACTGTGGGTGATTCTCTAATTTCATGTCGGTAGGTACTAATTCTAAACCCAAAAGAGTTGCTTCCCAAAAACATCGATCGCAAGCTTCCCCATTGATGAGGACACTGAAAGGGATTCTTGTCCCAATTCTTAAGTTCTAAAAAGTTTGTGAAAAACAAGAAAGAGCATTATACCTTGAGAGCCTGGCAACGAATCCTCGCTGGCCAAATCTGACCATCCAGGTACACTACTTGAGCGGGCCGCATTGCTCTCATTCTGCACCAAATAACTCTGCCCACAACCATAATTAACACAAATCCCATCTGCCACCAACACTCCAGTCGAAAATGGAGAACCCGCCATAAAATTCTTCATGCTACTTCCATCAAGAGCCTGCATTGCTGGTGAGCAACTCGAATAATGCAATCCAGGAGGCACAATAGGCCCACTTTTGGACTTGGGACGCCTCTGAAACTGTTGATGTGATGAATTCTTGGTGACACTGTGGCCTGAAACAGGACTGCAAATCCACCTCTCTGCATCTTCCCATTTTGAAGGCAATGCTCTGCCGCTATAAAATGGGGTTAAAGCAGCAGCACTTATGTGCCTCCTGCTGCAGTTGCTGCTGCTTGTTGGATGTGGGACACGCTCTGAGCTCCATCCCTTTGGAGCTCCTGGACTTGGAAAAGCACCTAAATCTTGTGTTGAAACCGGACTTTTCTTCATTTCCACAAGTAACAAAACATAAAAACTAATTATTTAGCTCTTCTGAAGTCGTATTTTCATTGCCAGAATAGCTTCAGAACAGTCCAAGAATGAAGAATGTGTAAGATAATAGAAAGATATGTATATGAAAATTTGTTTCCAAGTTTATTTCACCGGGTATTAAAGCTACAATTTTTTTCCGGTTTTTAGCTTTTTACTGGAGGGGAAATAAACGTGAACGTTGATAAGTGGTACTGTTATTTGTCTGCATTAAGAACAAACAAAGCTCATGGGGGATTACATAATGACAAACGATGCTTCAAGTTCAAGTCACAGGATTTAACAATTTAGGACGTGGACAAATTTGACATTAAATAAGATACAGGCATTCATCCATCTTTGTTGAACAGAAGTATAGATATTATTCTGTTGTTTACTATTTTTAACACCCTCTGTGGAAGTTCCAGTGCAGTCCTGGCAATTTTCACTGTCCAATTTTACAAAAAAGTAAGTAATGTAACGCACATCACAACAAAAGAAGAGCCCATCAGGTGAGTCGGTGACTAGTCCTGATGCAAATAATTTCAGTCAAAAAGGAAGAACGCGTGTCTGGAAGTAGCAAGTTACATTGCGTAGTTACTGAAACCAGCAGCATCATGCCCCCTATTAGAGAGGTCTGAAAAGGAGTATGGGTAAATGTGGAGTGTTTCGTTTTTATGTGTTGTTAATAGACCTTCAATTGTATAAGCGGAATTGATACAGGAAGCCAATTGTCACATGGTCTATTCTTAGGTACACGATCATTTCTTATTCGGAGGTGGTGAAATCGCAAAATCCCACAATTCCGTGGCAGCAAGGTTTAAGTTAAGGAATATGAGATTTCCAGACAAATAAGACTATTTAGTAATTGAGTTCTTTAGCGTTTGCTTAAAGGAATATGTTGCGATGTTGGGAAGGCAGCTTTGTGAACATTATGAACCACAACCCTTATCATATCAAAATTATATAAATTGATTTAAACGTGGAATGTGGATCATGGGAAGTACCTCATCCAAGGAAGAAACATTTAACACTTTCGGTGAGATTTTGTTTGGATTAGATATAGATGTCAAATAATTAACTATCATTCCCTACGAATAGCATTATTGCATATGCAATGCACCGACACCAACTCTCTTTCTCCAGCCACTCATCTGCCGTTTGGCTAAGGGTTCGGAACATATTTCTATTCTGAAAAATCAATCTCAAATTATTATGAACAAAATACAGCTATAAACAATCCTCTCAAAGCAAAACTATGCTTCTTCTTTAGCTGGAAGGACCAATAATAACATTAACCATAAACATGGATAGTTCCATCTTCTTTGTTTTTTAAAGCCCGTATAAAAGGATAAAAGAATTAGTATTCAGAACCATATATACAAGCTGGGCCACAAAATTTCATTTAGTCATGGGTTAAAGTTTTACATATACCAATTTTCTTAGAAGCCTTTTAGGGATAAGGATTCGTCGATATGAGATTCCAATCGGTGGCCGCAATTACATATTAAGAGAAATCTTAGATTTTCTTTTAGAGATTTGTGGTATGCTCACTCTTGCTTACGGAGGTTTGCTTGTCATTCATAACCATTACAAAGACAACTTGTTGACCCAGAATCAATTTGGAAAACGAATAGGAAATATCTTGCTATTAAATGCAAATCACCATCACCCTCATTTTCTTAATGCTTATATAAAATTCTGTTGAATTAATTTCAAATGGTTACCCAAAAATAAGGTTTCAAATATTTTGTGAGTCCTTTCTAATTCAAAAGTTTAGTGTCTTCAATTTATAATTTAGGTAAAATATGTATAAAAAATGTAAAATAATATTTTTGATAATCCTAATTATATAATCTAATGAAATATTAAATAGCATAGTGGGTAATATTACTAATAATGTATTTTAAAAAACGTAAGGACAAAATTGCAAGGGCCATTTTCAATAAATAAATAAAAAATAAGATTTTTTTTTTTCTTCTCACACTCAAAATTTTCTTTTTTATGGCGCATTGCCAAAAACAAAAAAAATTGCAACTTAAAAGTTAGACGAGTAATAATAAAAAAAAATGGACGACTAGAATAGCAAAAAATATTCATTTTTTTTTACGTAATTTAATCAAGAAAAGTTGTCAGATTTGTGTTTTGCATTTGTATAGTTCTTTCTTCTATTTTTTAATAAATATTAATATCTCTTTTTTTAAGGATTATTTTCTTTTTTAAAAAGGAAATATTAAAAATTATAAAAACACAAAATTGTAAATGATAATTAACAAATTCTATTTAATAAATTCTTAACATCAATAGTATATATCACTAAATACAATGCTGAGAGGCATCTTTTTCCACACCAAAAGTATGCAAAGTTATTTTCGGCTTTATTATCATAGAATATTTTTTTAAGTTTGTTGATAAAAAAAATAAGTTCTCTTAGAATTTTTAATTTGTTTGTTTGAGAAAATAGTGATCGGCCTTACTGAATTGGGCTGTGTTGAGCAGTTCCTGATAGTTGTGACTCAATTTTTTTTTTTGCAAAAATAAGAGAAAACTCGTTATTATCATGTCGGTGGTAGTTCCGACAATGATTCTCTGATAATTAAGTTAGTATATGAGAGATGAGAAATTGTTAAAAGTATTCTAATTCAAAAAAGTGATAGCACCCGATACTATTGCTTTAACCCCTTCTTTATAGTTGTTTCTTATTTAAATAAACCTCGAAATTCTTGAGCAGAGGATCAAGCCATTTCTTTCTGGATTATCAAGTGATTATAATCTCCAATTAAGGCCACTTCCTTTAGAGATGGTATATGCTGAAAATAGTGAGTGATTTTCTTACGAGGACGTGTATTAAATTTACCCCTTGACTCTCAAAATTATTTCCTACACTAAAGAAGGCAATAATTTTAGGTCTGACTTCATGATATTCTAAAGCCAGTCAAGAAAATGTGGCAAGAATAACATTGAATAATACGCGATACTTTGAATTTGAATTTTATTTAGCTAGGTTTATTTAAGTGATGTCTTGACCAACCTATGTAATTTGGGGCAGTTTGCTTAGGCCATCTCCTTAAGGTAGTTTGGAACCCTTGTTAGGCTCATAATTGGCTCGACTTTTAGAAGGAACAAAGCTATTTTATTTTTAAATTATTATAAATTTGTCAAAAAAAAATGATTTGTATGCTCACTTTTATTAGAAATAAGTGTGCATTTACTTTCTTTTAAAATTAATTAAGTTATAAATTAAAAGGAAAATTTTTAAAAAAACCCTTATTTTTAAGTCATATTCTTTTTTAACCATAAATGAAAGGGTTAATTTTTATTAATAAAAAAATGGATAATTTGATAATTATATTTTTGACTTGTATTTTCTCTATTTAGCAAAAGGTTTCTCACTCCTTTAAAAAAAAAAAATCAAAAAAATAGTTTTGAAAATAATTTGATTGTAAGTAAAATAAGTGAAAGATGAGTGTATTATATTGTGGTAAAGTTGTGGAGAGAAAATAAAATGAATGGAAGAGAGTGAAAATCTAAAAAAAATGAGAAATCTAAGAATTAGGTTCAAAAAACAATTTCACGCGCAAGAATGGCTGTATGCAGAAAATGACATTTTAAATATTTTAATTATTAAATTAGTTAAATATTTTAATTAATTATTAAATAAATAAGATTAAAAATAAACTGAAAAAATAAATAAACATATTACTATTTTACATAATAAAATATTTAATTTAAAAATAATAAGTTATTTATTTATTTTTACAATGGTGAAATAAAAAAAATATTTCTATATTATTTCATTACAAATAATGTATAATTTAATTGTTTATTTATTTAATGTTAATGCTAAATATTTTTATTTATTACTTTATAATTTATAATTTATTTTTATTTAATTACTAAATTAAAACAAATTAAAGTAATTAAAAAATAAAAAGAAAATAAGAAAATAATTTAATAAATAAAATAATATAAATATTCCAAATAAATATAAGATAATGTAAATATAAAACAAATATATAAAATATTAAATAATTAAATAATTAATTTTTTAGTAACTTATTTTTTCATGTTGTGATATTTACTTATAATAACCATCATAAGCTGTGATAGGTTATTATAATAAATTTTGACATTCAAGCATTAAAAATTTTTATTTATTTTTTTGGTACTTATCTACAAATCAATTTCAGTCTAAAAAAATGACTGATTATTGGGGCACACTCTCATACAACTTAATTACAGCCAAATTTAAAGTCAAAAATAACATGAGAAACCCTATAAACATACAAAATTTATAGGGCTGTCCACTCCTCCCAATCTCCATTATTGACTGCTTATTGAGGCACACCTTCATATAACCTAATTACAGCAATAGGGGATAAGTCAAGTACAACGTCAATTTTAATCTCATAAAATTTATAAGCATATAGGTATTAGGGCATCAGTCTACATAATGGTGCGACATAAAGCTCCATCACACTATTAGCATATCAATCGAGGCTGAAATTATAAATGACGATCTTTTGATGTACGATATTCACCTCAACAGTAATACTCTTATTTGTAGTTGACAGAAATATAAACGTATATAAAATTGGACACTATCTCGTAAATAATAATATATGAATTAAAAAAATTAAATCTCTTAACATATAAATATTGTACTTAACATATAAATATTGTACTTTGTTAACCTCATTCTACATGTTTTTACCAAGTAAATCCTCTTTAAAGCCTAAGTCGTACGGCATTACACTATCTTTCCATACAATGGTAAATAAGTGTTGGATCGATTAAATTATGGTGTATGCATATGTATTTGTGTTCATTATTCAAAAATATGTATCCCATACATATTTACACGCATAAGAAATTATAAAATAAATAATGAACATAAATAATAACATATTAATCATATTAAAATAAATAGATGTTTGAGCTGAAAATTCACCAACTGTAACTTTTCACAAAAGTTATTGAAGCCCGCCTGGAGTATGACTCGTTGATAGTTCTAACAATCAACTAGGTGGACTTAACTGTTTAGAATAGCAGCTTTTTTCTAACACTTGGTTTAACACTTTAAACCTTAAGTAATTTGATCTACCCTTAATCAATACTTGATCAATAAATCAATACTTATGTTATTATAATTGGTAACCAATAATAAAAATAAGTGATAAAATAAATTTCAACACTTGAAATTAATTTTTTAAAAATCAAATCCCTTATTTTCTCTTTACTTTAGCTGGCCACCATATTTTTCTAACAACAACAAAACATTTTATTTTTCATTCTTTGCTTCTCACGTTTTCACACATATATACATTAATATATAATATAACATCATTAAATATATATATATATATATATATTTATACTTGACCACAAAGTAAACATATATTAATATTATTTACTTAGCCACCAAGTGTATATATATATATATATTAATATTATATCAAATAATATAATATTATATTATACTTATTGTGATTTGTACTCATATGTTATTTCAATTTTATATGAATATTATAATTTTATATTTATGTAATAAATAAATATTTTATTAAATCGTTAATTTCTTTATTAAAGTAAGGTACTTGCAACATTTCAGACATTGTACAGATTTGAAGGAGTTCAAATCAAGTCTAAGGAGTTAGAACTTTATCTGAAATGGGATAGACACATGAGAATATACTTACAATGACATAGTTGTAAAGAGTTATAAGCGTTACTAAAAAATATCATTGTGTAAGTATATTCTTGAAATGTATATTCTTGATCAATTTTCACTTACGTATGGTCTATCAAGAAAAACTTATTAATATAGATCAATGTATATCTATATCCGGATTATCTAGATATTTATCTTAATAAACCATGAGTTTAGTCGAAGTTCATATAGATATATAGGTATTCAATGAGGACTGGATACTGAACATGATTTAATGAAGACTTCCAATGGATATCTCATAAAATCATTAATTGATGGTCTTCTCGAGTTAAATAATATTCATAATCTTTTAACCTGAGCACCACGATGGGCTTGTGAGTGATCTAGCCATACTTAGGTTCTACAC
The DNA here is from genome assembly GCA_946807835.1 of Ailanthus altissimus. Lineage (NCBI taxonomy): Eukaryota > Viridiplantae > Streptophyta > Magnoliopsida > Sapindales > Simaroubaceae > Ailanthus > Ailanthus altissimus. The sequence continues at coordinate 22,303,483 of OX327695.1, forward strand.
ATGTCAAATACTTTTCATAGTCTGACAATAGGGTATCACCAGGTATGATTCAATACTTATAGAGTCTATGTGTGTAAATATAGGATTAGTCAGCTCATATGGGTGAGTCAAATATCCAGATGCTCTAAAGTTGTATTTTAGGAAGTCTTATGGCCATAAGCATTTAACCCGATAATATCGCAAAGGAGTTTACGGATACTATTTATCGAAATACGAATCAAGGAGACAGGTTTACGATAAAGCAATAAAAGACGTGATGATTTTGATTTATGTCTTTACTCTTCCAAGATAGTAATGATGGAAGAATTGTACGAATATGGATTAACCTCAACTTTTATGATTCAACTCACAATTTCATATTATCTATAACATTTGTGTGTAGAGCATTGGTTATGAACTTACGAAATTGTTCTGTAAGACAAAATGAGTGTGAACCCAAAGAGTCTCACTATATAAAGTGTACTCATTGAGTACGTGGGTAACGCACTGAATTAAATTGTTCAATCCGGAAAGTTTTCGAAAGAAAAAAAACTTATATTTTAGGAAGTCTATATGTGTAAATATGGAATCAGTTAGCTTATATGGGTAAGTCAAATATCCAGATGCTCCAAAGTTATATTTCAGAAAGTCTTATGGCCATAAGTATTTAACCCGATAATATCGCAAATGAGTTTACGGATACTATTTATCGAAATACGAATCGAGGAGACACGTTTATGATTGAGCAATAAAAGACATGACGATTTTGATCTATGTCTTTACTCTTCCAAGATATTAATGATGGAAGAATTGTACAAATATGGATTAACCTTAACTTTTATTATTCAACTCATAATTTCGTATTATCTATAACATTTGTGTGTAGAGCGTTGGTTATGGGACTTACGAAATTGTTCCGTAAGACAAAATGAGTGTGAACCCAATGAGTCTCACTATATAAAGTGTACTCATTGAGTACGTGGGTAACGCACTGAATTAAATTGTTCAATCCGGAAAGTTTTCGAAAGAAAAAAAACTTATATTTTAGGAAGTCTATATGTGTAAATATGGAATCAGTTAGCTTATATGGGTAAGTCAAATATCCAGATGCTCCAAAGTTATATTTCAGAAAGTCTTATGGCCATAAGTATTTAACCCGATAATATCGCAAATGAGTTTACGGATACTATTTATCGAAATACGAATCGAGGAGACACGTTTATGATTGAGCAATAAAAGACATGACGATTTTGATCTATGTCTTTACTCTTCCAAGATATTAATGATGGAAGAATTGTACAAATATGGATTAACCTTAACTTTTATTATTCAACTCATAATTTCGTATTATCTATAACATTTGTGTGTAGAGCGTTGGTTATGAACTTACGAAATTGTTCCGTAAGACAAAATGAGTGTGAACCCAATGAGTCTCGCTATATAAAGTGTACTCATTGAGCACATGGGTAACGCACCGAATCAAATTGTTCAATCCGGGAAGTTTTCGAAAAAAAAAAACTTGTATTTCAGGAAGTCTATATGTGTAAATATGAAATCAGTGAGCTTATATGGGTAAGTCAAATATCCAGATTCTCTAAAGTTGTAGTTCAGAAAGTCTTATGGCCATAAGCATTTAACTTGATAATATCGTAAAGGAGTTTACGGATACTATTTATTGAAATACGAATCGAGGAGACAAGTTTATGATTGAGCAATAAAAGACGTGACGATTTTGATCTATGTCTTTACTTTCAAGATATTAATGATGGAAGAATTGTACGAATATTGATTAACCTCAACTTTTATGATTCAACTCATAATTTCGTATTATCCATAACATTTGTGTGTAGAGCGTTGGTTATGGGACTTATGAAATTGTTCTGTAAGACAAAATGAGTGTGAACCCAAGGAGTCTCACTATATAAAGTGTACTCATTGAGTACGTGGGTAACGCACCGAATTAAATTGTTCAATCTGGGAAGTTTTCGAAAAAAAAAAATTGTATTTTAGGAAGTCTACGTGTGTAAATATTAAATCAATCAGCTCATATGAGTACGTCAAATATCCATATGCTCTAAAGTTATATTTCAGGAAGTCTTATGGCCATAAGCATTTAACTTGATAATATCGCAAAGGAGTTTACAGATACTATTTATCAAAATACGAATCGAGGAGACAAGTTTATGATTGAGCAATAAAAGATGTGACAATTTTGATCTATGTCTTTGCTTTTCCAAGATATTAATGACGGAAGAATTGTACGAATATGGATTAACCTCAACTTTTATAATTCAACTCACCATTTTGTATTATCCATAACATTTGTGTGTGTAGCATCGGTTATGGACTTACAAAATTATTCCATAAGATAAAATAAGTGTGAACCCAAGGAGTCTCACTGTATGAAGTGTACTCATTGAGCACATGGGTAACGCACTGAATTAAATTGCTCAATCCGAAAAGTTTTCAAAAAAAGAAACTTGTATTTCAGGAAGTCTATGTGTGTAAATATGGAATCAGTGAGCTCATATAGGTAAGTCAAATATCCAGATGCTCTAAAGTTGTATTTTAGGAAGTCTTATGACCATAAGCATTTAACTTGATAATATCGCAAAGGAGTTTATGGATACTATTTATCGAAATACGAATCGAGGAGACAAGTTTATAATTAAGCAATAAAAGACTTGGCGATGTTGATCTATATCTTCGCTCTTTCGGGATATTAATGACAGAGGAATTGTACTAATATGGATTAACCTCAACTTTTATGATTCAACTCACAATTTTGTATTATCCATAACATTTGAAGTGTATTCATTGAGCACGTGGGTTACTGTTGTGTGATTTCTATAACACAAACTAACGCAAGTGCACGTATCGCAACAAGTAATATATGATAAGTAGAGTGTCGATCCCACGGGGAATTGTTATTACTTGCTAAGTACTAAAATTATGTTCTCCTATTCTTATTAAAGCTATTGGCAATTTAATGGTTTTAATATCTAAACTAACTAAACAAGAAATAATAATAATTACAAGAATTGAGCAAGGAGAACAATTGTGATAGCACAAATACTCAGATGCCTATGATTACAATAATCCCTCAATACTTCACTTGAATCCAACTACTCCCCTTAGAACTATCAATATGAATGTCAACCAAGAACTCTAATATCCTCACAAGCCTCTTTTGCAGGTCAAGTGAGTATATCTCATTCAATTAACTATCTATATGTCTATGATAATCAAATTGAAATAAGATTCATTAAGTTCAAATTCTCTAAATGGTCATATATGCCTATGAGTATATGTCTATCTCATATGAAACTCGTGCTTTTACACAATGATCATACATCAATTTATCCATGGCCAACACAAAATTTCCTTTGTCAAGTTCATTAAGGTTCCCTAATCAATCTAATACATTTTCATGTAATTAGAAGCATTTAGCATAGAACAAATTGAACAATTCCATACCAATATGATAAATAAGGAAAAATAATCAATCTAAGCTACATATTGAGTTCACATTGTAATCCTAGCAATAAAACTTAGTTCATAATTGAAAATATAAGTTTAGAGCATCTAACAACATCATTATACATGTTGGAATCAACAACAAATATGAATTTGAAGAGAATAAGAAATTTCCCTTGATGCAATGGTGATGTTCTTCCTCCAAAATGCAGAAATTCTTCTTCTTCCTCTTGATTTTTGCCTCTTGTTGTTGATTCTTGCTTCCAAGACCCAAATGAAGTGTTTATTTTCGTGCTCTCTACTGCCCCCTTCCTCCTCCTTGTTCTTTGGCTAAACAATGGGTGTTTATATAGGTAGGGTTGCAAAAAGAGGACAAAAATGCCCTTAAGGAGTGCCCAGAATTCAGCGCCGTGGCGCTGAAATCCAGTGCTGCGGCGCTGCACTGTAGCAAACAGTGGTACTGTAGCAACAGTGCCACTATAGCAAACAGTGCCTCTGTTTGTATTTTTATCTCTAATGCTCCCATTTGCGTCCGTTTTCCGGTATTTTTTCTCCGATAATGCTTCAACCTATAAAACAACATTAATATGCATAAATAGCCCAATTATTGAGATAAATTGAACAAATATCAAGTTAGGAAGATAAAATAGTTTATACAATTACGCCTTATCAGTTACGCACCGAATTGAATTGTTCAATCTGAAAAGTTTTAAAAAAATTGAATTTATTTCAAGATCTCTCGAGTAATAGTTAAAGTTTAAGTGTTAAATCTAAAATTGTATCAAGTGAGACTTGACATTTTTATCTACCTAGTATATACTTCAAATTGTGCCAATAATTTATATGGGTACTAAATTTGACCTTGGTAAACATAGTTACTATTTAAAAGAAATAATTGTTATTTTATTTTAATTAAATTATTTGGCAATTTATTTATTTTAGGGTCTCTCAAGGAGTAGTTAATATTTAAGTGTTAAATTTAAAATTGTGACAAATGAGACTTGACACTTTAATTTATCAAGTGTGTGCTTCAAATTATACTAATAATTTATTAAGACACTAATTAGTGTATTAGTATACAAAACTATCAAAGAAAACACTTGTTGTTTCATTAATTTTCAATTTGGCCATATATATATATATATATATTATCAAATGAATATTATTCATTTCTTTTTTATTAAAGTGATTGTCATTTGTATTATTTACATTAGCTAAAATTAAAACAATTGGATACATATTTGTTTTTTTATTGGCTGTTAACAAAAGCTATTGAATTTAATTGGATTCAATTCAAAAGGAATATATCGTGTGCATTCAAATTGAATTTGCAAAGCTTGAAGTGGCAACTCTCTATTGTCTTAAGACAATTGCAAGCCATTAATTTCTTTAATAGTTGGCCACCGAGACATTCACCATATTCAGCAATATTGCCAAGCAGTTGCTGGCAAATTCAATTGCTTTGTCACTATTTACCAAATAATAAACAATTAATTTTTAGTGGCCAATTTAGAGGTAAGTATTGCCTATATAAAGTGAATAACCAAAAGTTACAAGAGTGAGAAAAAATTTAAATTTTTTTTGATAGCTTCTAGATATACGTTAAGAGTTAACATATAATAAACAGAAGCAGTATCTTCACCCCGAGAGTTACAATTTATAAGAAAAGTAATTGTTACTTTATACGTTCCGAGAGAAAAGCTATTAGTCTAGCTTGAGAAAGCTTACATCGTCCACAACAAGACTTATTAACAAGCACATTGCAAGGGTGAGTTTTCAATCTCATTAGTGTAATGAGAAAATAAGAATGTATATTTTAATTCCGCTGTGTAGCGTGTATGGCATGTTACCATTAAATATTTAATAATGTACACTTTCACCCGATGCACGACACACAGACACACAACACCAACAAAATTGGTATTATAACACTATGTTATGTGTCGTATATAATTTGATTTGGAGTATTTATGGCATAATTGATTTTTCAGTACTATTGAGTATATATTTCAAGTGTTGAAAAAAAATTCATAATCGAGACATACCTGAAATAGATGTTGCAGTGCTGTAGGCTAAGTGCTGCGGCGTTAAAGTAAAGACCCTAACACTGTAGCCTGTTTAGGTCTGTTCTGCGACATCAAAGGCTGGGCCTTCAATGTCATAACTCTTAGAACCTAAGAAAGTCGAAATTACGCTAGTTACTCCAAATATATTTTTTTAAGTGTTTAATAATAAATGGTTTATTTTTTGCAACTTATAACTGTTATAAATGTGATAAATACTGTGGGCCATTTGTTTGTGCTGGTAACCACAATGGGTGTCACACCCCAGACCCAAAAGATCCGACACACGACATCACTTACATTCATTCAATAATGTGCACTCATAAATAATATTACACAAAATTTTAAACTTTAATTCAACATAGGAATCCTTAGCAAGTTGCTAGTAAGTTCAACACTAAAATCAACCCATAACCTAACATATAAACATAAACTTCTATTGACAATATTTAAGCATTCATTTCAATTTTTTTTTTCAGAATTATAACAATTGAATTATGACTGAGACAATTAGTAAACTGGAGATACGCAAAGTTTTCTCAGAGATTAACACTCTACTACGTCACCAGTAGTAACTTTGTTACTGGAAACTCATAATATATTCATTGCAAATTCTTACTTAAAATCAACCAATAACCACACTTGGTGAAACTTAAACCAAATCCAACCACACACAAAAAATAATACATAAGTATTTATTCAATAGGGACAAATCAAATATCTTATCCCACGTGTCCCCAAATGAAACACTCAATAACCTATCAACTTATGGAACCCAAGGAACAGCAGAAGCCTTACTAAATCCGCTAAGTACACATGTACCTTATTTACCTGAAATCACCATAAACTATAATGAGTATAAAACTCAATAAGCATACTAGTTTATCATATATCAAATACAAATACATAAATGTACACAATGCATATGTATGATATACTGTGATCAATCAAAATCATAATCTTATCAAATAACATGTCATGTAAGCGCTTACACATTCTTTCAAAATATATAATAGGAATACCATCACTCAACTACTACTTAGTAGGACTTACATATCACATAATGAGCCAAATGCTACTCATGGGTGACATACCGTATGAGAGGAATAGTACGAGTGAGATTTTAAATTACACATATATAATGCTCATGCCTGAAGGTAAAAGCCAAACCCTCACCCTGATCATCGGTGAGTCCTCTCGCATGCACCAATATGCCACCATACGAATGTGATGACTCACTCTTTCTTTAGGTACTAATAAGATCCTCCTACATACAGAACACTTAACATATACCAATCTCGAAAGAAATGGCATATATAAAGGTTCCATAAATCACATAAAAATTTTACTAAGTTAACAGTAAGTTCAAGCATCCTCAAAGCACAAAATGTTTCTCATTGACATATTACACTTTAAAAGCTCTCTTTGTTAAACACATTTCAATTTGAAAGCTCACTTTCAAAAACACATATATGTCATGAGCCTCAACATGTTGGAGCTGGTGCTCACGTGCCATTCCAATATTGTATGAATATTAAATGTTAATATTTATACAATAAACATTTCGAATAAAGATTGTTAATATCATATTAAAATTGTATAATGCTTGTAACATTACAGACATTGTTTGATCTGAAAGAGTTCAGATCTGATCTAAAGGAGTTCAGATCAGAACTAATAGTTATCAAAGCTAAGAGTTATAAATGCTGAGACTTAGCACTGTTAATAGTTATCAGTTTATAAGAGTCAGCGAGGTCTAAAGAGTTAGAACCTTGTCTATAATGGGACAAAGACCTGAGAGTATACTTGTAATGATATAGTTGCAAAGAATTGCAATAGGAGCTAAGAAATATCATTATGTAAGTATGTCTCAAATATAATGTTCCTGATCTATGATCACCAATGCGGGTCTATCGGTGAATTCACAATATATAGATTAGTGTATGTCTATATCTGACTAGTTCAGATGGTTGTTCTTAGCTGACCATGAGCTTAGAGCTTGTATAGGCATGCGGATATCCAGTCAGGACTGGATACTGAACAGACTCATAAGGACCCCAATAGATATCCTACGAAACCGTCAAAGGAAGGTCCTCTCGAGTTGAGTAGTAATCGTGGTCCTTTGACCTGAGCGCCACGGTGGTCTTGTGAGTGATCCATCATGCTTTGGTTCCACATATGTCAAAGACCTTTTATGGTCTGACCGCTATGTGTCGCTGGGTATGGTCCGATGCTCATGGAGTCCAGTGTGCGTAGATAAGGGATCCATCAGCTTACGTAGGTAAGTTGTATATCCGATGCTCCGAGATTGTATTTCATAAAGTCTTGTGGCCATAAGCATAAACCCGAAAAAAGAGTTTCCCACAGGGTTAAACAATATAACAAAAGTGTTTGCGTATATTGTTTATCGAGATACGAATCTGGAGATAAGTTTATGGATGAGCAAATGGGAATTTGACAGTGCTGATTTATATCCCTGCACATCCAAGATATAAATGATGGAAGAATTATACGTATACGTTATGACCTCAACTTGTATGATCTGACACGCTGATTTGTAATATTCGTAACGTGTGCGTAGGGCATAGATTACGGATTAATGGAATAGTTTCATTTGACAAATCGGGTGTGGACCTAGAGAGTCCCAATATGAAATGTACTCTTTAAGCACTTGGGCAGTTTACCGTATTGAATTGTTCAATACAGTATAATTCAGCAATTACTAAGGTTACGTTAACTAAAGTATATGGTTAAATGGTAGGACCCACTTTAGGTTAACTTGGTAATCTAGTAAGGATATAAAAGTAATTTCACTTTATGATTATTTAATTGTTAAATAATTAAAATAAATATTTATTTATTTAATTGTTAAATAAATTATTTAACCTAACTAAGGTTAAAAGTTAACCAAATGATTAAGTTAAGTTAACCTTACTTAAAGGTTAAGTAAAGGTTAACCTAACTATGGTTAAGTTAGTTAACTATGGTTAAAGTAATTAAATATTTATTAACTTAAAGGTTAAGTTAAAATAATTTAACTATAGTTAAATGTTAACTAAGGTTAGGTTAAGCTAAATGAAATGCAAATGAAATTCAAATTAGTTTAGAATTTATGCATTAGTATATAAAGTGAAATGAAATTGAAAATCATTAAGTTTTTAGTTTTAGGTTTTGCAACTTTGGGAGCCATTTCAATTTGAGAAATTGAAATTGTTTGTTTTGTATTTTAAGTGTTAGAACAACAAAACAAATTAGATAAATGGTTACTAAATGTAATAACTAAAAACAAGATTTGTTTTATTTATTCAAGAGTTGAATAAAAGGAAAAACAAATTTAATTAAGTTAAATAGTTTAACTTTAAATCATGTTTAAGAGTTAAACACATATGTTGGATTAAGATGCTGCCATTCTAGACAATCAAACCCACCCTTGTTGATTGCTAGGATTGATCAAAGATTTATTTCATGGTAGACTTCAAAGAAAATTAATCCAAAGGCTTCATTGGTGATATTTCTCAATTTAGGATTTCAGTTTAATCAAATATGTATTTTCTGTGTTCATTGTATATAATCTTCCGCTGTGCACATGTATGTATGAGATATGTATATTGTATGTATGATGAACACAACCCACATGCAAGCACCCTAGTGATTTGTACAACACACCCAACACAACATTCATATAAAATACTTTAAATAGCTTACAAAATTACACATATTGCACTTATTACATCGAATTAGTCTAATTACTTGGTTTCTCAAAACCTGTCATTCTGATCACTTATACTTTACAAAATAATTTTATACATCAAATGATGTCTAATTACTTCAAAATCAGAATATATTATTCTTAACTCATATATCATTCTTATATAAAAATATTATATTATAATTCCTACACAATCCATTCCATAAACACTATCGAATCCAAACTACTAACCTGACAGGATCAAGATATTTACTGAACAGTATTCAATCTTCCAATTTTATAAAATCATATACTAACTAAAACATTATAAAACTAACACATAATTACTCTTAACACATGTCTCAATCCATGATAAATATTTCACTTCAAAATCACTGCAAAAAGTATTTTAAAACTATTTTATTCTATAACTTTAAAAATCTGTTAATCAAATACTATAATGAGCTGACACTCTTTAGAAAATCATAACAATTTAACCACATTGATCTAAATTCTCAATTATGAGTATATCATATTAGACATAAGAAATTATCATATTCCATAAATTGGTAATTTGTGAAGATCATTTAGTAGATCAAAAATTGTTTGTCTTTGTATCATACTGTTAACACAGGAAATTTTCAGAATTTTAGGGTTATTTTGGTAAATTTACTACAAATTCAATTTCTGAAATTTTTAATCGATTCAAAGTCTCAAATGATTCTAAATATGTCTAATTTTATATACTCAAAATTAAAAATCATAATCAAAGCACAACTATCTATAAAATTCCTGGATCAAGAGACTATCAAATAGAAATTCTGCAATTCATCATGATTTATCAAGCTATCTACATAGATCATCATCAATTATCACAATATCTTACAAAATACACATCAAATCCTTAATTGTACATATTTTCAAAAATCAAAACTTAAAGAAATTAACTAATTTAACACTAAGAAACTAATAAAGAGTTATAATATACCTCTTAAAGTTTAAATTCCAACTTTCTTCTTCTTTTTCTTCTTCTTATTCTATTTCTCTCCCCTTTCTTTCTCTCTTTTCTCACTAAAAAAGAGGTAACTTGACCAAAATAAGTGAATTAGAATTTCAAAAGTGTATTTTTATACTAAGAGACTAATTTTTTATATTTATAAATTTGCTCCCAAAATTTTTAAAGTATTACAATTTAGTCCCTAAAATAAATCTAAAGTCTTGTAAATAAACCCAATACTAATAGTATGTCCTTAATCTATACAAACAATACTAATAATAATACATAAATTAAGTATCATCCACATACAAATAAAATATGAATATTATATATATGTAAATATTTATTCTTTTCGGTGTTGGATAAGTGGTTACTACAATGGGAGCCCTATTGGTGGAGGTTAGTTGTGGTTGCACAAAATAAATATATGATTAAGTATCATGTCTTCATGGGATGGGGATAGAATTTAATAATCTCTCTTAATTAGATTGAATAATGTATCATTATGAGATAATGTTACACGTTGATCCGTCTAGTTAATACGGTATTAGTGAAATTATATCAATCTTTCTCAATATTGCTAAAGCATGAAGGATTTGGTCGATGTGATTTAGACTATGCCAGTTAAATATGAGATGAGGCAAATATATATGAACATACTGTCCAATATTGTTAAAGCGTGAGGGTAGTATCATTAACATACATTTGATCATTGACAAGTTAATCTGAAATACACTTATCCAATATTGCTAAAGCATGAGGATAAGATGTATTTAAAATTAGTGGTAAAAGTTGTATAAGTTGAAATTGACAAGAGCTGTTTACCTTTTGGATTTTACAATAGCCAATATTGCTAAAGCATGAGGTTGGAGTAACATGCCAAAAGGATCTACTTTCTACTATATAATTTAAAGATTTTAAATTTGTTATTTTTCTTTTTGAGAGATTTAGGGAATTATGTAATGCAGTGGGAGGGTGTTTTATATTTAAAAATATATAATTTGATTATATCCTTAATCTAAAAATAAAAATTGGCGATTGAAATATTTATTTTTCATTAACGTCTATTATTTTCTCTTGTGAAAATAAAATGGCATCATCTAATCCATTAGCACGCATATAAGATGCGAACCAATTTAAAGGAGCGAAAACTATAAAGACTAGTTAATGAATCTGAAAATTATTCTTAATTTTAAAATTTTGGATATGTGATAGATTAGTGCCTGCCTACAAGAATTTCTGATAAAGCCACCCCAAAGGAGAGGACGACTTATCAGAAATGGCTAGATGATGATTTAAAAGTTAAATCTTACATCATACTTCTATGTCTATAGGTTTACAAAGAGAACATGTTTTATATGGGTGATGCTTTTAGTATTATGCTCCATTTAAAGGAGCTATTTGACAACCGTCCTTAGGTTGAGGTATATAAAGTTGCCAAATCATTTTTTCAATGTAGACTTTCTGAGGGCAGTCCTGTGAGTCCCCATGTTCTCAATATGATTTCTATAATTTAGAGGTTGAAGATGATGAACATTATGTTGAATAAATATATGGGAAATAGTTTGATTCTCTACTTGTTTCTAGGGTCTTTCAAATAGTGTATAATGAACTTTAATATGTAAGGAATGACTCAGCCTCATACTGATCTTCATAATATATTGAAGATAGTAGAAGAGGACATGAACAAAGTAGGATCGTCCCTCTTTGTTTAAGGTGTTTCATCCTCTGCTTTTAAATCTTTTAGGAAGCTTAAAGGAAAGAAGAAAAAAAAGGTGAGGAAGACACCAAAGATTGGTCTTTAAAGGTGACCCATATCCAAACTACAGAAGAAAGAAAAAGAAAAATGTTTCCACTATTGCAAGGAAGGATACTAGAAGAGAAATTACCAGAGACACCTTACCTCAATAAAGAAGAATCCATCAGGTATATATTTACCAGTTATTGACATTTTTTTAGCATATAATGCTCATTCTAACTTGGTATTAGATATTACTTCTGCTTCTCACATCTGCAATAAGTTGCAGGGTCTGAGGGAAGTTTGACTGTTGCAGTCGGGAGAGATTCAACTTCATGTTAAAAATAGAGATTTCTTTCAAGTCGAGGCTGTGGGATATTTTGATTTACATCTCTCATATAATAGAACTATAGTGTTGTATAACTATCTTTTTGTATCCTATATTTTAAGATAAATAGTATCCCTTCTTGTACTTGATAGTGAAGGTTATCATATATATATACAAAATCATTCTTTATATTTTTATGATATGCATAATATTTTAATAACTGATTGTCACTTAATTAATAGTCATTATGTATTGAATGCAACACAAAATGTTATGAATGTATAGGTAAATATAGCAAGTAGTTCAAAAACTTTAAATGAAACAAAATTATAGCATTTGAGATTGAGTCATATAGACGTTAGACATCTATACCGTCTAGTTAAGGATGGTTGAATATCTGATCTGACCATAAAACCTTATCCAGTTTGTGAACTATGTATTCAAGAGAAAATGACCAAATCTCCTTTTACTAGTGATGGACACTATGCCACTGGTTTATTGAAACTTATACATAGTGATGTATGTGCTATAATGAATCACGCTGCTGTGGTGGATTTCAATACTTCGTAACTTTCATCAATGATTTTTTGCGATATGGTTATGTGTTTCTTATGAGATATAAGTCTAAAACCTTTAAACAGTTCAAGAAATTTAGACTTGAAGTAGAGAAACAAACTGGTATGTATATCAAATATCTTCGATCAAATCTATGCGGTGAATACATAGGCAGTGAATTTTTGAATTATTTAAAGGAGAATGAGATACTCACTCAGTACAATCCTCCAATTACTCTGCAGCACAATGGTGTCTAGGAGATGAGGAATTAGACTTTATTAAATATAGTCTAATTAATGATAAGCTTCACCGATCTTCCTAAATATCTTTGGAGCTATGCTCTACGAACTACTGCTCATATATTAAATAGAGTTCTACTATAGCCATTCCCTCCACTCCCTATGAGATATAGACTAGAAAGAATCATAGTTTTAAATATTTTAAGGTTTGGTGCTATCCTATTTACGTAAGAGTTACACAACAGATAAATTTATACCTATGGGGTACAAGTATTAGTTCATTGGTTATCTTATGAATTCAACGGGATACTAATTCTATGATCCCGATGAATAAAATGTGTTTATTACTCGAAATGCCACTTTCCTAGAGAAACAGTTTCTCATGGATCGTGGGGATTATATAAAGATTGATCTTAATGAAGTCAATCAGAATGAACCACAGATGGAACCACAGGCTTAGTCGACTAAATTACCTTTTATACACCCTCTATATAGGTCACAAAGAATATCGAGACAACTTAAAAGGTATGGTTTAATACCTGAAAGTACCTCTAAGATTTTCTTAGTAGAAGAAAATGATCATTTAACCTATAGAGAGGCAATAATAGATATTAATTAAAAAAAAATAGCAAGATGTCATAAAATTCGAAGTAACTTTATACATCAAAATTAAGTCTGAGATTTGGTTGGGCTTCCTAAAGAAATAGATCCTATTAGTTATAAATGGGTTTATAAGCGGAAGCGTAGGCCCAATGGAAAAGTAGAGACCTTCAAGACCCGTCTAGTAGCAAAAAGTTATACTCAATGATCTGAGATTGAATATAAGAAAACCTTTGCACCAGTTGTGATGCTTAAGTCAATAAAGATATTATTGGCAATTACTACGTACTATGACTTTGAATTTGGCAGATGAATGTAAAGACAGCGTTCCTGAATAGATATCTTGAGGAAAAAGATATTTATAAAATAGCTAGAAGGTTATGCATCTAGTCTTACTTTTGGTCTTGTATCCAAGCTAAAGAAGTCTATTTATAAACTTAAGTAGGCTTTTCAAAGTTAGAATATTTATTTTAATAAGGTATGTTACAATCAGTAAAACATTACTTTAGTAAGAATTTCTCCATGAAAGATTTGGAAGAGGCTCTCTATATACTGGGAATAAAGTTTTATAGAGATAGAGTGGCGAGGCTGATAGGATTCTCCAAATCTTCATGCATTGATAGTGTTTTAAAAATGTACAATTTTATAACTATAAGACAGTTAATGTATATTTTCGACATGGCATTCATCTTTCGAGGAAGATGTATTCTCAGAAGGAATATAAAAGGGTTAAAATGTCTAATATTCCTTATGCATCAGCTATTGGAAGCTTGATGTATGTTATGATATGTACGAGACATAATATTACTATGGTTGTAAGTATTACGAGCTGATACCAGTCTGATCCAGGTGACAACCATTGGATGACAGTCAAATGTCCTTAAATACCTTACGAGTACAAAGGACAAGATTCTCATATATAGAGAAAATGACTTACAGGTAAGAAGATACACTGACTCAAACTTTTAATCTGATTTAGATGATAGAAAGTCTATATCTGGATATATATTTGAGTGTCAAACAAGAATCCATAACTGATTCTACTATAGAGGCAGAATACATTGCAGTTTTAGAAATAGCAAAAGAAGCGGTGTAGATTAGGATATTTGTCATTGAACTCAATATAGTCTCAAGTTTCGTGGATCCTATTCCATTATATTGCAAAAACAATGGGGCCTTTGCACAAGCAAAAAAGCCGAGAGCACCCTAGAGATCTAAACATATGGAGACAAAATACTACATTGTTAGAGAGATCTTAACTCGAAGAGATACTATATTTCATAGAGTTGATTCTGTAAATAATGTAGCGGACCTAATTATTCACTATCTTTAGTACAAATGGACCTAGATAACTTCTCTCTCCACCCCAACAATACACAGTGGATAAAATACATCAACAATAATTTCACCGTATTTTTATCATCCATCTGCTTGAAATTATATGCCGTATATATATATATATATATATATATATATATATCATCAAACTTTTGCAATTGGACATTATTTATGGGCAAGCACTCGTTCTATAAGCAATGACTCAGTTTTTTTGACAACTATCTCAAGGCTGGATATTCTCTCATTTTCAATCTAGATATAAATGCAAAATTATATCGACTAAAATAAATGCACTTTTTGTTCACCAGAAATCAAAACTTATCATCCTTATCCACAATTTCGACCTTGTAGTGTAACATATGATGAATTAAAATGCTCGAAAAATATATTTGTTGCAAATTCAAGAAATGACCATACACAAATTTTCTTATATTTCTCTTTGACAAACTGTCAACTTGTTTCTTATTGTATAAAGAACCCAAAGCTTGGAATAACATGAAATGGTGGCAAGAAAATAATTTTTAACTAGAACCTTCAATTTTTTTGAAACTGCATTATTACTAAAAAAAGAAGATAAATCATTTATTGATTATCAATTTAATAAATTTATAATTAATACAAATAATTTTAAATAAATATTAATTAAAATTATTAGGAACACAATAATAGCAGTATCATTAAAGAAATTTAAAGAAATTGGCATGCATACTAGAATATGACGCGATAAGGGGTGATAAGTTCTTATCGCTCCTTATCGTGCATTTTTCTGGCTCAATAAGGGCGATACAAACTTATTACGTCAACAAAATGGCACGATAAATTATTATTGCCCCCTATCGTGCTAGCTTCATCTGGTGTAATAAGTTTGTAAATCTTATCGACGTGGTCAACTACCACCCCCAAAACCCCACAAACCCTCTCCCACCACTGCCAATCCTTCCCACAACCTCCCTTCCTCTCCCGCCAATGCCACCATACACTTACAATAACTTTTTCACAACCTAAAATCACGAATCATCCTAAAAGTCCACATACCCACCGCACCCCCAAAACTATAATCAAATTTTTAAAAAACAACACTAATTACCCACATTATCTCATTTCGAACAACCAAAATAAAACAAGTCATGCAACAAATAAAACCCACAACAACAACAACAAACTTACTTTAACATAATATCAAAAATTTCTCCCAAAAATTAATTTCTTTTCAATCACCTCATTGTTGCCGTCCCCATCAACCCTCATTGTCACCGTTGCCGTCAAGCCATTGTCTCTCGCGCTGCTTGTCGTTGCTACCCTTAACCTTTTCTCACATTTTGAGAGAGAAGAGAGTCTTGAGAGAGAGAATTAATTTGGGCGTAGTAGTGTCCAAAGTTATTTTGTTTGATTAAAAAAGTTTAAAATTTCATATGGTGGCTAAAAAAATGAAAGCCCCTCAATTTTGTCTATTTTTAAAAATTTCCCATTTATTTTTGGGTCCTTTCTTTATTATTTATTTTTCTACATTCACAACCCAAAATACATCAAACCTAATTTATATTACTGTACATCTCTTCTTTAAAAATATTTTAATTGCATTATATTTACATTTTATAGTCATATATCTACTAAAATGTGAGAATATTCCATTGAAAAAAAGTAATACTCCAAAATATTAAGAAAATGACAATTTTATCTTTAACCACATAAAATTTTACTTTTCTATCGTTTTTCAAATATCAAATAATTTTTACAAAAATCATTTTTTTTTTCGCTCTTTTACCTTTTCTATCTTTCTCTCTTATCTCCATTGTCACCCAGTTCTAATAATATTATAGAAAATCAATTGCCAAAAAATTGTGAATAATATAATGAGAATGAGAAATCATGGGAAAGAGAGAGAGAGATTGAGATTATAATTGATTATAAATTTGACTTTTTTTTTTATAACTCATCGCTATCCACATTAAGGCATGATTGCTATCAACTAAGAACCACCAAGTGGAAGCTCTAGGTGTCAGTTAAATGGATCAAATTTGGAATGAGAATATTGCATGAATTTTAGAAAATTTTTGAACAAATTCAAAAATTAGAAAATTCAACTTACAAAGCAAAAATTCATAAAATCATTAACTGATATCCTTAGGATCTTAGGCCTAACCTGCCAAGGCCTAAAGAGGCTGAGCCTAGCCCATTACCTATTCGTGCTCAACCTATAATTATTAAGTTTGATCTATTACCTAGTTGTGCTTGAACATGACTACTCAATTAGTGTCAAGTTCAACGAAGCACCCGAAGACTTAGGATCTAGGTCTAAGAGTAAACTTGCAGCTTATTATTAACCGAGGACCACTCACTATCTATGGACAACCTTGGTTCGAGAATTGCCCTTAATGTGCATAAGTAACGCCATCAAAATTATAATATTAAGAAGTATAAACATTACAAAACATGTCATCTAGGTCCCCACATAAATGCAAAGGCCCAAAATAGCCAATTCACAATTCCTAAAATCCTAGGCTACATGCATGACCCTAAACATGGAATAACGTGAGGCGTAGGATAATCACCCGAGAAGCATATATAAGAGAGAGACACGGTTTTTGCACAGACAAGAAAAAGAGCTCATACGCAGAGAAACTCATTCACTGAAAAAAGAAGAGAGACCAAAAAAATAATTAAGTAATCTTGAAATATTATACCATCGAACAATAAAATATTTTGATCAACCCAATTTTTGACATAAGCATTGGAAGATTTTTATCGAAAATAACCACCAAAGCAGCCTTAACTGGTTTGTATGATTGCAACAATAGATCTTAGACACTAAAAAAAGCCTGGGAGAACAAATTTAGCTCAATTTTGAATCAAACAATTGTTTTCATAAAATAAATTCATCTTTGACCGATGACTCAATATTTAGTCAAGAACCACTATCAACATCAACTAATCTCTGCTAATACCAATCAAAACACCAAAAATCATCTCCAACACAATATCAATCAAACCAACCCACAAGCCATCATTTTTTACTAAGAGCAACCGTTTTATAGAATCATCCACCTTTGCAGTGACATTAAAGAGAGTCACTAGCAACAATTTGAATAAGGTAAAGAAAATAGGAGAGAAATTTTTTATTTTTATGATACTGGCTTGTTTTAGTGTGATAGTGGTTTGCTTTGCTTTGAGAAGAAAAAGAAAGATTAGTGAAGGAAAAAAGGAAAATAAATTGTCATGTGTCATACTATTAGTAACTTGATAAAATTGTTTATAATATCAAAAGTTAATTAATTATACCACCCTTTAGTTATTAATTTTATCATAAGATTCCTTAATAAATGATAGGGGTGTTCATTATCTAATGCAATTCACTCAATTCATTCAATCTGATTTAAGTTGATCAGCTTTTTATCAGATTTGATAGATTGATAGATTGGATTAATAAAAACAATCCAAATTTATGATTAATAGATTGATTTGTTGATTTACTTCAACAAAACCATTAAAAAATATTTATAAATATTTAAACATAATATTTATAAATAAAATAATTTTAAAAAGTGTGTTATTTTTTGTTTCAATATATTAAAAATATAAAAAAAAATATCACGCCACACAATTTGCATATGACAACTAATTATTTTTTGTTAAATTATTTTAGCGTCAATTTCTTAAATTTTTTTAATAAAATTGATGAGGCTAAACTACAAGGTCATGACTTACCAACAACTTAGTAATATAAACTATAAAAATCGAGTCATAATACAATGGGCTTAATTTAGTTCGAGCTCAAGTAGTTCAATTTACTTAATAATTTTGAATGAAATTGATATTTTTTATTATAATATTAAATTAAATTCGATTGAATATAACTTTGTAAAAAAAAAAAATTAATGCATTGAATTGGGTTAGATTTTATATTTTAATGGATTGAAAAATTACAAATCTACTTAATGATGAATTGACAGATTATTAGTTAAATCTGTAAAATTCTATTCGACAAACACTTCTATGAACATTATACTTATTTTAAAAAGTAATAAATATTATTGATATTAAACCATATTTGAAAAGCATCGGCGATAATATCCCTGAATTTTTTTTTAAGTTAATAACACGATCACATGGTCAAAACCATTTTCTTATTTTGTCAACATGAATATTCACTTTTGAGTAGAAATCAGTGTCCTAGAACATGCCGACCCATCAACAACCAATAATATTTCAAGAATGCAGGGAAACTACGTCGTGTCGTGTCAACTCTTATCCGCCGACTTGTCGCGTAGCTCGTGAATGGACAGACGACAGTGTCATCGCCATTCACCACCGCCCCGCCTATATTGCACAACCTTCTCTTAAAAACCCGCCACATGAGTTGACTAGTTAGTAATTTATGAAATTAATCAAGTAATTAATAGTTAAGAAGTTATTTTCTCTAATTACTAAAAATAACAGTTGTAATATTTGACAGTTGCAACAGTTATTAATGCAGTTATGTGTGCGGTTATGTATTTGATGGTTGTAACAGTTGTAATACACTTTGTAATGGAATACAAAATTTAAAAAAAAAAATCAAGTAATTAATTAACCCCACCTCATGCTCATGTGCTTAGTGGATACTTTTCTTTAATTGACATCTAATATCGTCAAACAATAGTCTTTCTACCTACCACCCATTTCCAATTGTCGGGTCGGGGCCTCTTCCTCCTAACATAAATTAAAAAAAAATAATAACAAATTTTTAGTTTTTAATTAGTTCAATTTTGTTGTCTATCCATTGTTCAATCCCTTTTTATGAAAGATATAAAATATATATATATATATAATGTGTTAAGAGAAATTTTAAATATCAATAGTTTTATTCTTCTCTTTTTTTTTATTTTATTTCCATATATTCTCGTTAATGAATCTACTTTAAGTATTATAATTTTATTTTTTCATTAAAGTATTAGAATCTTAATCCATATTAATGTCAATTTATTTGTGAAGTCTCTTAAGTCCGACGCTCTTTCAATTTAAGGACTTTAAGTTTTTATTGCTACTCTTCCTAGCCCAAAGCATTGTTAGGTATTTGAAAAATAATAATTTGATGTTCAAATTAGTATGAAAAAAGAGATTTTAATGACACAGAGTTTTGTTAGAGAGAAAATACTCAATAGAATGGTATCATAATTTGAATTGAAAATATTTTAGAATAATGGAAAGTGTGTGATTTGGTGTAGGATAAAATAGAGAACTTTCCTATTTATACAAGGAAACATTGTATGCTTTCTCTTAATTCTTCTCATTTTCTTAATTATTAGTGTAAGGAGTTCAATGAATTATATATACTTTTATATTGGTATGATATTGTTCATTTTGCGCCTAAGTTTTAATGGTTTTGCTTTTAAATTCTACTCAAAAGATCTTATACCAATGAAAATATAATTTACTCTTTATATACTCATGATTCTTCTTATTTTTTGCTAATATAAGATTTTTGTTCGCTTCTTTAACAATCCTCTCTCGAACAAAAGACCACGTACATCTTCCCCCTCCAATGATATCTCATCCTGTTCGATTTCTTAACAATTATCTCCTTAAACAAAGGGCCGCATACAACCTCTCTTAAAATGATATCTTATCCGTTCATCTTCTATACAAAAAGATCTCGATCTCATATTTTGCTACTTATATTCTCTGTGTTGAGGTTTTGTTACTCATCTTTACTGTATTAAAGTCGCATGCCTTACGTGAAACACCAAAGTACCACATCATGATCTTGAGAATCTGCTCTATCAGGTTAAGTTTGCATCTTCTTTAACAATCATCCCCTCGAACAAATGATCACATACAGCCTCTCATCAAATGATATCTCATCCGTTCATCTTCTATATAGGAAGATCTCGCTCTCAATATTTTGCTACTCATCTTAATTGCGTTGAGGTTCTGTTACTCATTTTCACTGAGTTGAGGTTACGCACCTTACGTGAAATACCAAAGTACGACACTACTATCTTAAGAGCCTGCTCTATTAGGTCAAATTCGTAGCATTGAGTTAAGAGGACCCGCCTGACATGAAGCCCCACATCACTGCTGTAGTAACCAGTATCCATAACCGGTAAGAATATGTATATTTATATATATAAATATACGTATTTTATTTGTATGTGGGTGATCCTTGATTTATATATTGTTATTAGTAGTGTTTTTATAGGTTAAGGATATACTATTAGTATTGGGTTTATTTGCAAGACTTTAGAATTATTTTAGGGACCAAATTATTATACTTTGAAAGTTTTGGGGGTGAATTCGTAAATACCAAAAATTAACCACTTAGTATAAAAATACACTTTTAAAAACCCTAATTCTCTCATTTTGGTCGAGCTACCCATTTTTAGAGAGAGAAGAGAGAAATAAAGGAGAGAGAAAGAGAAGAAGAAGAAGAAATTAGAATTTTGGATCTTTAGAGGTATATCACAACTAATTATCAATTTATTGGTGTTAATTAAGTTAATTTCTTTAAGTTTTTATTTCTGGAAATATGTATAATTAAGGATTTGATGTGTATTTCGTTTGATGTTGTGAGAATTGATGATGATCTATAAGATAGTTTGATAAATCATGATGAATTATGGAATTTCTGCTTGATAACCTCTTGATCTAGGAATTTTATAAATTGTTGTGATTCGATTCTGGTTTTGAATTTTGAGTATATGAAATTAGACATGTTTAGGATCATCTGAGACTTTGAATCGACTGAAAATCTCGGAAATTGAATTTGTAGTGAATTTACCAAAATGACCCTGGAATTCTGGAAATTTCCTGTGTAAACAGTATGATACAGTGGAAAATAATTTTTGACCTGCTGAATGATCTTTAAAAATTATGAATTTGTGGAATATGATAATTTTATATGTCTAATATGATATACTCGGAATTGAGAATTTAGATCAATGTGGTTGAAATGTTATGATTTTCTAAAGTATATCCGCTCATTACAGTATTTGATTAACAGATTTTTAAAGTTACAGAATAAAATAGTTTTAAAATACTTTTGGCAGTGATTTGGAAGTGAAATATTTATCATGGACTGAGATATATGTTAAGAGTAATTATGTGGTAGTTTTATAATTTTTGAGTTAGTATATGATTTTATAAAATTAGGAGATTGAATACTGTTCAGTAAGTATCTTGATCCTGTCAGGTTTGTAGTTTGGATTCGATGGTGTGTATGGAATGGATTGTGTAGGAAATTTGATATAATATTCATATATAAGAAGGATATATGAGTCAAGAATGGTATATTCTGATTTTGGAGTAATTGGACATCATTTGATGTATTAGAAATTTTTGTTAAGTGTAAGTGGTCAGAATGACAGGTTTTGAGAAACCAAATATTTATACCAATTTGATGTGATAAATGCATTGTGTATAATTTTGTAAGCTATTTAAAGTATTTTGTGTGAATTGTGAGGCTTATGAAAGGATTAATCTCCATTGATAAGTTAAGGAGATTTAAGCCTTGTAGCTGAAAGTGTTAAGAGGTAAGTATACTAGACTTACTACTGGAATCACAATAAACATAATAATTATTTTGTATGATTTTGTAAATGGGGTTAAGAATATGTTTATGATATGTCAAAGTATATTTTGATATGAAATGTGAATATATGTTTATGAATGTGAGCATTGACATTGAGCATGGACATACATGTGTTTTTGAAAGTGAGCTTTCCAAAATAAGATGCGTTTAACAAAGAAAGCTTTTGAAGTGTAATATGTCCATGAGAAATATTTTGTGATTTGAGGGTACTTGAACTCACTGTTAACTTAGTAGGCATTTTATGTGATTTGTGGAGCCTTTATGTGTGGCCTTTCCTTCGGGATTGGTATATGTTATGTGTTCCGTATGTAGGGAGGATCCTATTGGTACCTAAAGGAAGTGTGAGTCATCACATTCGTGTGGTGGCGTATTGGTACACGTGAGAGGACTCACCGATGATCAGGGTGAGGGTTTGGCTTTTACCTTCGGGCATAAGCGTTATATATGTGTGATTTAAAGACCTCACTTGTACTATTCCTCTCATACGGTATGTCACCTACGAGTGACATTTGGCTCATTATGTGATATGTGATATGTAAGTCCTACTAAGTAGTAGTCGAGTAATGGTATTCCTATTATGTGTTTTGAAAGAATGTGTAAGCGCTTACATGATATGTGATTTGATAAGATTATGATTTTGATTGATCACAGCATATCATACATATGCATTGTGTACATATATGTATTTGTATTTGATATATGAAAAACTAGTATGCTTATTGAGTTTTATACTCATTATAGTTTATGGTGATTTCAGGTAAATAAGGTACATGTGTGCTTAACGGATTTGGCAAGGCTTCTGCTGTTCCTTGGGTTCCCTAAGTTGCTAGGTTGTTGTGTGTTTCATTTGGGGACACGTGGGATAGGATATTTGGTTTGTCCTTATTGAATAAATACTTATGTATTATTTCATTGTGTGTGGCTGGATTTGATTTAAGTTTTCAAAGTGTGGTTACTAGTTGATTTCAAGTAAGAATTTGCAATGAATATATTCTGGGCTTCCGGTAACAAAGTTGCTACTGGTGACGTAGTAGAGTGTTAATCTCTGAGAAAACTCTGCGTATCTCCGGTTTATTAATTGTCCCAGTCATAATTCAATTGTTATAATTCTGAAAGGAATTGAAATGAATGTTTAAATATGGTCAAGAGAAGTTTATATTTATATGTTAAGTTATGGGTTGATTTTAGTGTTGAACTTACTAGCAACTTGCTAAGGATTTCTGTGTTGAAGGAAAGTTGAAAATTTTGTGTAATATTATTTATGAGTGCACATGCAGTGAATGAATGTAAGTGATGTCGTGTGTCGGATCTTTTGGGTCTGGGGCGTGACAACTGCGCTGAGAAGATGCACTTTACGTGAAGCTTTTTCACTGTGTTAAGGTCGTACGCCTTATATAAAACACCAAAATACCACACAATTACCTTGAAAGCCTACTCTATCAAACCAGAGTGTCACACTACTACCTTGAGAGCTTGTTCTATTAGGTCAAATCTACATTATTGCGTTAAGAGGATACGTCTTACATAACCATCTCATCACTGCATTGAGAGAACATGTCTTACATGAACCTCGAGATCACACCATTGCCTGTCCATAGAGTTTAACTACGGATCTCATCGCAAGCAAATTGAGGTTTACCAGACTCACCACCTTCTCGTTCGACACCGAAAATTTTTTTTACATAAAAATTCTTTTACATGGCTAACGCCGGGACATGATTTTAATACCATTTATAAGAAGCCTAACGAATTATACATATCTCTACATTGATATAATATTATTTATTTAAGGATTAACCTCTAATAATTTTACTATTAAACTTTATCTAAAAAATCACATACCAATAAAAATATAATTTACTTCTTATATATTCATGATCTTCTTATTTTTTGTGAATGTAAAATTTTTATTCACTTATTTAACGGTTAGATTAAATACATCTTTCAAAAATTTTGTTAAAACTGTTTAACAATTGGAATCAAATGCGATCAACTTTATTAAATAGCTTTTAAGAAAGAGCAGATTGTCTATAATTTACTATTGGAAGTCTATAATTTACTATCCGACGATTCCTATTCTAAGAGTTAGGAGTGGTTAATTAGTAAAAGCTTTTGAATTATTTGAATTATAATATATGAATTATTTGTTTGTTTGTTTGTTTATGTTTTTAATTCCGCTATTATTGTGATTAAAATAAGTTAAATGTGTTAGTAATTTAATTAGTAAAAACTTTTGAATTTGAAAAACGAGTCTCTGATTCTAAAGTTAATATTGAATGAATGAATTACGACCTCAGACACCTCAAAATTAAACAAAAATTGGATATGCATATATTGATTGAAGGTAGAAAGTGTTGGAGTAGAGCACCACAGAAACATCACATCTGTGAACAGATATTTCGACCGTAGAGGATGAAGTAGTGCTTAACAGTAGTGCCACATGGCACAAGAATCTTCCGTGATTGGTCTAGCTCACTTTGTTGCTTCAAATTCTTGGATTGGCTTACAATCTTCTCATCCCCACCTCATTTTCATTTATTTTTATATTAACTCGCATCAAAATTTCAACTTCACTTACTCCAAAAGAAGAAAATATATAAACACATACATACATATGTATATATAATATATACGCGCAAACAAAAACAACGTGCGTGTGTTTCCTTCCAACGGAGGAGAACTGGAGAACATTTTAACAGAGACATCAGAAACGGCTTTTGCAAAACGAGCATGGCTTCAACTGTGTTTTACAACTCGGTTAATCCTTCGACATCTGTTTTCCCGAGAACCCGCTTCCCACTTCCCATTTACAAAGATTCTCCTGTAGAATTATCGCGTTATGGTCACTGTAACTTCCACTTCAGAACCAGAGCAAGTGGGCTGAACAAGAAGCTGACACAAGTGAAAGCAGCAGTGACAGAGTCTCGCACAGAGCAAAGTGACAATGATAAGTTGCTGCAGGCCAAGAAGAAATTAAGGATTTTGGTAGCTGGGGGTGGGATTGGAGGGCTGGTTTTTGCTTTGGCTGCAAAAAAGAAAGGATTCGATGTGATGGTCTTTGAGAAAGATTTGAGTGCTATAAGAGGCGAGGGACAGTACAGAGGTCCAATTCAGGTACAAAGCAATGCATTGGCTGCTTTGGAAGCTATTGATTTGGATCTTGCCGAGGAAGTTATGAGAGCTGGGTGTATTACTGGTGATAGAATTAATGGATTGGTTGATGGGATTTCTGGTACTTGGTAAGTTGTTTGCTTAACTTGGGATCAGTAGCTTAACTGGGTTGTTAATAATTCTTTTTTTTTTTCAAAAATAAAATATTGATTAAGTGAGTGACTATGTAACGCTTAGTTTGTATATGTCAACCACATTTAATGGACTCCCAGTTGAATTGTAAATTCTTATGAACAGATACTGAAGTTTTAAGCTAATTCCTAAGTTATATAGGTGCAGATGTGTAGGGAATATGGATAAATGGAATCATGTTGCTAGAGCTGGTTAAGTTAAAAGATTTTATGTACTTCATGGTAGTAGTAGTCAAATTAATTCTAATACTGATAAGCCTAGTTAGATATTGAAATAAGAATGGGTTCTTAACCAAATTTTCTAAAATTTGAAACATCACTCTATCAAGTGCATCTAGAGGAATTTTACCAATGCGCTTCTAATCACATTAAACGGTGCATATTTATTAGGTACATAAAGTTTGATACTTTCACTCCTGCGGTGGAACAGGGGCTTCCAGTCACAAGAGTAATTAGCCGAATGACTTTGCAAGAAATCCTAGCTCATGCAGTTGGGGAGAATATAATTTTCAATGACAGCAATGTTATTGATTTTGAGGATCATGGAGATAAGGTAATATAGCTGCTGGTTGGTTTAAGATCATCTTTCAAACATCATCTTCCTTACAGAATGCTTTATTGCACAGTGTTGTCTGGATCGTATCTTTGATGTTAACATTTTATTGTGATGTTTCTCCTGTTATTTACGAGTTCAGGTTTCTGTAGTGCTTGAGAACGGACGAATTTATGTGGGCGATCTTCTAGTTGGAGCTGATGGAATATGGTCCAAGGTATCATTCTATCCAGTTTTTAGATATCTATCAATAATTGTTTATCCTGCTGTTGCTGATAAACAGTCTTTATTGTAAAACCAATGTACATTGAGATTTTCCTTAATTTTGGTAATTATTAAAAATGGTTGTCCCGTCTGTTGTTGAGGAATAACAGCATTTTTTGTCAATGGTTTTCTTGTGTGTAGGTGAGGAAGAATTTATTCGGGCCAAAGGAAGCCATCTATTCAGGCTACACTTGTTATACTGGTATCGCAGATTTTGTTCCTGCTGATATTGAGACTGTTGGGTATGTTCAATTTCTGTTTCAGATTTTATTTCTATGCTCCCACATTCATTCTATGTCTCTGTCTGTCTCATAAGAATACAGAATTTTGTTTCTTTCTTTCTTTATTTTAGCTGTATTATGTTTAGAGTCTCATAAAACTTATACTTTGAAGGTATCGAGTGTTTCTAGGACACAAGCAATACTTTGTCTCTTCGGATGTGGGGGCAGGAAAAATGCAGTGGTACGCATTTCACAAGGAGCCACCTGGTGGTGTTGATGGGCCCCAAGGCATGTTCTCCAATTGCTCTAGATATATTTGAAGATGCTCTTTGTTGGACATTTACGAAGATATTTATGCAGACCATAAGTGTGTCTCTTTTTGTATAATGATTATGTACTTAAAACTGAAGTATTATCTCCTTGGAGTGCAAATGTTACCAACACTTTCAATCAGTCTTAAAATACGACTGCATCTACTAAATGCTGGGGATTAATTTTCCAGCATTTGAAGATTCATTATTTGGAGGAGGATTCAGTCATAATAGAACAGTTGGCATCAGGAAAAACTTCTTGTTCTCATAATAAAAAAGCTGACAAAGGCTTAAATGTTGAAGACAAAGGTGCTCCGTAATATTCAACACTCACTCCATCTTTGTTTTATGTTTTGGCAGGTAAAAAGGAAAGGTTGCTGAAAATATTTGAAGGTTGGTGTGATAATGTGATAGATTTATTACTTGCTACAGACAAAGAAGCAATTCTCCGACGTGATATATATGACCGGACACCCACCTTCTCTTGGGGAAGAGGTCATGTTACTTTGCTTGGGGACTCCGTTCATGCTATGCAGCCAAATTTGGGCCAAGGGGGATGCATGGGTATTGAGTTATACCTATTTTATTTTGCATTTTTTAATGTCTCTCTATATGTTTCAGGGTTGACAGAAATCATAAATATCCATGTTTATTTTTAACTACATCAAAACCTTTTCCTATTATCATATAGGGCAATCAGATTTTTATTTTTCAAAAAAGGAAAAACCATTTTGTGTTTCGTGGATCTCTGCATATTTTTATTTGTTCTCTACGTTCTATGCAGTGTAAACGCTATCAATGTTTGAACATGTTTCCATGTCTTGACCACATTTTTAACAAAAAATTTTACAAGTTAATCCTCTTTTAGATTAAACTACTTAATGAATATCTGCTCTTTACGACTACAAATCTCAAAGTTCATCACGATGTTTGGAGATTTTGATCTTTAATTCTTTAGTATTACTTTTCTAGTTTGAGTGTGGTCTCATTGTCTATTTAAAATCATAGGATTCTCATGCTTCATAGTTTGATTGCGTTGTTAGTCTATTTAGATTACATTGACATTACATTGAGCTGCTGTTCATCTGTTTTTTTGGGTATATTTTGTGTCTGGTACTCCGTGTTCTCACTCCTGATGTCTCTCTATTTTAAGGCTATTGACACTGAAAATTGGAAATGATACCCTTATAACTAATTTTCTTTTCTTCTTCCTCCTCTTTTACTAAAAATGAAAGCATTCCCATTACCACATAATGCAATAAGATGTTTTCTGGCACTATCCTGTTTCATGGATTTCTAGATATGATTATTCTCTCTTTCTGAGCAGTGTAATATTATATGATGTTTCCCAGATGGGAAAAGTTGAAGGATGTATGCATAGTTGATTAATGAAAATCACCTCATGGGAGATAAAACCTGATTAAACTATTTATTTATTTTTTATTACAGGACAGTTATCAACTTGCAGTGGAGCTTGATAAAGCCTGGAAAAAGAGCATTGAGTCAAAAACTCCTGTTGATATTATTTCTGCTCTAAAGAGGTAACACAAGGAGTGATTGCCAAATAATCTACAGGAAGAATGTCGGGATGGCTAAAAAAAACTAGGGAAGGAAAGAAGAAAAGGCCTTCTATTTAAAGTACAGGATCACATAATGTTTGTGTGGAACTGGTAGGCATCAGAGATGAATCTTCTTATGCTTGGTTCTGGTGTCTGGAAAAAGAAATGAACTTAGGTGTTCAAGCAAAGGATTTTTCAGTAATTGACAAGTTAATTGTTCTTGTATGGCATCATTGATATATTGCCATGTCACTTCTGCACAGTAGCTATTCTCAGTAGTCTAGAACCAATTCTATTTACTTGTGCTGCTAAAAAAGAATTTATGTAGCTACGAGAGAGCTCGGAGAGTGCGAGTGGCCATTATCCATGGGATGGCAAGAATGGCTGCTATTATGGCTTCAACTTACGAGGGTTATTTAGGCATAGGGCTTGGACCACTCTCGGTAGGTTATTTTGTTTGTCATTCAATTGATAAAACTATGATTTAACTCTGCAATAGAGATTCATCATGAGGCAAAATTCTGGTCTGTTTTGCAGTTTTTGACAAAGTTTCGGATACCACATCCAGGAACAGTTGGCGGGAGATTTTTTATTGACATGGCGATGCCCTTAATGCTTAGTTGGGTCTTAGGAGGTAGCAGGTTAGATTTGCAGACAATATTTCTTTCTTGTTCAAGCTTTTATTTAGAAACCCCCTATTTTCAGAAAGACGAATTGAAATTTTTTCACCTTTTTTTTGTGTATTTGAGGTGCTAAATAAAAGCATTTGAGTAACTAGAAATTGCAAACAACCACTTCAGGTTTCAGTTAATTTTTCATGTTGGGAATTTTCCATGCCTGGTGAAGTGCTCTAGGACATACTTGTTTCTCTTTGTTACCTTTGTAACTTATAGCATTTTAAAAGTGTGTTTAAGAGCTTTGGGCCAAGGGCAAATTGAATAGGGCTGGCAATGGGGCAGTCCCATACCCAAATGGGCTGAAAATTCTCATATCCGCCTTATACTCGAATTAAATAGTTCGGATTCAAAGATAAAGATCCCCCTAATGGGGATGGGGTCTCCGTGAATACCTCATACCCGAATTTATTTATTTTTATTATTTTAAAAATATTTTTAATTATAATAATAATTAATAAATTTAAAAAAATTAATTATTTTTTTCAATTCTGGGTTTTGGGGAGGGTTTGAGGTTAATAACCCATTCCCATACCTGCCCCGAATATAGTTTGGGGATGATAACTCATTCCCATAATTGTCCTAAAACTTGAAAAATTACAAAATTTCCTTCCTTTTATTCCCCATTCTGGTTAGGGTCCTACGGGGCCCGACCCCATTGGGAATTTTTCCGGGCTATTGAGGATGCTAAAGCATTGAACTTGAGCAAAGCGGTATCATAAAGATGGCAGTCCTAGAAATATGCTAAAGCATCATTATTAGTTTGTCTTATTTTTATTTGAGCAGAACTGTAAATGTAATCTCTCCCTTTACAGCTCCACACTTGAAGGTAGGTTGCCATGTTGCAGACTCTCGGACAAGGTACATTGCTTTGCTTCTTATATTTGTATTTAAGACTTCAGGAAAACTCTGTAAGTTGTGATTGGGGTATCTAGATGGAGATGCTCTGGATGCTAATCTGTGGTCATTATTTCTTCAGGCAAGTATCCAGTTCAGGAGATGGATTCATGATAATGATGCACTTGAGCGTGCTCTGAATGGAGAGTGCGTCTTATAAACCTTACAGTTGTGAAAATATATTTTCTAATTGTTTTACACATCCTGAATTCAATTTCCTTACCATCTTCTTCATTGTCTAGGTGGTTTCTAACACCATCCGGAAGTGAGACTGTTGTTTCACAACCTATTTGTTTAAGTCGGGATGACAATGATCCATGCATAATTGGGTATGATTTTATTTTCAGTTCATATTTCTATGATATTCGGAAATAAAATGACAATTTTTTTGTGTTATTCAACTAGATTTTGGTTGTAAATCTACTTTTTTATGTGCCTGTGACTGCAGGAATGAAACTGATAAAGATTGTCCACAAACATCAATAGTGATACCTTCACCCCAGGTGAGAAAAGGGGCTATCCTGTCCATCCCTTCTTTATTAATCTATAATATAGATAATTTCTCCTTTAGATGGTGTGCAAGGTAGGATTGGCTATATGGGTCGCTTATGTGACACAAACTAACTGAATTTGGATTGAAAATGACACGATTATTAAACGGGTCAAATTCGTATCACCCGTTTAATAACTGTGTTGAATTTGTATTTGAGTATCTTGATTTGGCAATTTGTTTATGACATTTTATTGTTTGAAAAATCGAATTTGTCAATTCGTTAAGACACAAATTCGTTTAAGATTCATTTTTTGATATTTAACATATTTAATAATTTAGATAATATATTTCTTGACATTTTAAAATGATTATCTTGTAAACAAACCGAATCAAGTCTATAATCATATTGAATTATGTTAAGGAATCAAATCGTGTATATTCGTATAAACAAATCAAATATGACCAATTTATTAAACTGTCTAATAATGTTGTGTCGTGTAATTTGTTTGTCAAACAAATTAAATTCGTGTTTAGTTATCTACTTCGTTTACTTAAACAAATCATATGTAAATTTGCAAAAGTTTCAGTAATAGCTTATTAAGACATGACCCGAATTACCAGCCCTTGTTCAAGGTTAAATGACAACGCTTATGAATTTATCCCCTATGTCTCAGGTGTCCAAACTGCATGCTCGTGTCAGCTATAAAGATGGTGCCTTCTTCCTGATTGATTTGCAGAGTGAGCATGGAACATATATCACCAAGTAAGTTGAAGGTGGTTGTGTCTTGATATCTTCTAGACTTCATCAAGCTCTTCTCTAAAATCTCTCTCCTTACATGTACAGTAATGAGGGGAGAAGGTATCGGGTATCTCCAAACGTCCCAGCTCGATTTCGTCCATCAGATGTTATTGAGTTTGGTTCTGATAAAAAGGTAATAGATGGATCTTACATTCAGTTTAACGGCATGATTCCCAATTAACAATTATAGGTTGTTGGTTGTAAGATAGATTCAGAGTTACAATGATGGCATCTTCTTTCTTCCCTTTTCTTTTTCTTTTGAAACAATCTTTTTTGGCTGAGCTTCCTAGTAATAAATATGGCAGGCAGCTTTTCGGGTCAAGGTGATAAGATCTCCTCCAAAGATTTCTGAGAAAAAGGATGAGAGTGAAATTTTCCAGGCAGTGTAAAATAAATTTTGAAGTTGTCAGTTTTGGAGTACAGAAAAATTTGTATAGCATTTATGGTGCAGTGGCGTAATGCAAGTCTGCTGCGTTAATACAAACGTAGGATCAGAATAGAGACCGTAGCATAAGAAATGTCGTACTCCTGCTTTGTTTCAGTGGGAGCTGGAATTAATGTATAATTTCAATTCTTTCTAACACATCCATCTAATAGTGAAAAAAAAAAAATTGCAACATATTGTACTAGTTATGTTATCTTCTTATACCTTGTTGGCTGTTTGCCAGCAAGTAGATGTTCTGGCACATCCTTGTGTATTTATGAAACCCATTATTTTTAGCATTACGGGCTTGGTTCAATCTTATAAAACTTTCCCTTAGCCCAGTGGTTCAGGCTTTTTTTGGTAATGTCTGTGATTTCACATGTACCGGATCTGGGGGTTTTGCTTGCCTAGAGTAAGTGAAAAATCCTCACTGCAATTAGTAAATGACAAAAAAGAAGGTTTTAGTCCTCGGGGCAGGTTGGTCGGTTCTGGGTGGATGGTGTAAACGTCTAATATGATCGGCTAAAGCATAAGCAGCAATAATTTACTGACAAGCGGGGTCCATTCTCATTTAACAGCGCTCATGTCATACAAATGCAACTTGTCTGCAAATATTACCATAAAATCTCCTAAATAGAAGCTCGTGTTACACGTACAGGAGAAAAAGGGTAATAATTATACATTTATACTCGGATGATTGTGTAATTTGCAAGCAATATAGAACCATCAAAAAGGCTGACAAAACCTGAAAATCATGTCCGTTTCAGTCCGGCTCTTTGCTCTTTCCTATTCCATCTCGTTCATGGAGCATGCATTAACAGAATAAAGCTTCTAGCCAGCTTTGAATCATAACGATGATTATGCCAAGCTCATGCCATCTGCATCTTATTTCTAGCCCTAGATTTCATCTTCATTTCAATGTTGTGTGTAATTAATTCTCCTATCAAGAAACATGACGGGGACCAAAAAACTGCAGAAACACATGGCACCATTTGACAATGTAACAGGGCCTACAATAATATACCAAACCAGTAGACTAATAACACACCAACAATTTTCTCAACAGTTCAAAAAGACGCCATCAGCCCTGCTCTTAATGTCAACGTGTGGTCGCCATCCATAATTTTTGACAATCTCCTTTTAGGCTTCAATCATTAACCTATTTCAGATATCAAATCTCATTCAAAACCACAAATGCTGTTGCACCTGTCCACCTTTTCATGGAAAACACCATCTCACCTTTACCTTTTTCTGAAGACAAATGGTGGTCACTGGCCACCCCTTCCTCCCTCTCAACCAGACAGTTCACGAATTTCTCATTAATATCACCACCCTACTTGTTGTTTAGCAATGTATATGCATCATGGGTTTATTAATCTTAAACCTCTTTGATTTGTGACCTAAATTCGTACTAGGACAAATATGAAGGAAGGTTTTTGATTTCGAGTCCTATAATAAACAAAAATTCTGAGTAAGGATACGTTTGAAATTCCGATGTTATGACTTTTGATCCACATCTGCTGCAAAATATAATAACTGATTGTTAAACATGAATATGTTGTAAACATTTAAAAAAAAAAGAAGTGTTTTGCCAATCACTTGAACAATTGTACTTGTGAAAAGCATAACAATTATTAGCATACCCTACAACTAATTGCACCTGATATGATAATGGATTTGATGCTAATGATATCTTATTGCTTTATTCAGAAAATTAAGTGTGTTTGTGTCGTAGGAGCATAAATCAACATATTTGAATCAGTGATTTGGAAGCAAATATGAGGTAAGAACCCAGGAAGAAGGTGGGGTTAGGTGTAAGAAACTTCACTCATGAGATTGTCTGGAGAACTGCAGACAACAACAACTAGTGAGAGCTCAGCCCCATACTCTTTTAATAAATTCCAACAGGGCCCATTAATTTAATTTTGTATGTATATAATTTATAATTAATAATTGCGTTGTATATTTTCTTTGTATGTTCTTCTGTATTTTTGCTCTGCTCTGGAGGTGACACGTGAAGATGATGAATTGGCGGTAAGGCTCGCACATGACAGGGTAACGGTCGGTTCAGGACCAGGTGTCGAAGAAGGTGGTGATGGTAGTGACCGTTGAAACATTTAATGTGCGAACTTGTTTGGAAGCTCATGCTCCAAGCACTTTTACTAATTTGAAAAGCAGTACGCCAAGCCAACACCCATGTGAGCAACGGAAAAACAAAATAAAAATCCGTGAGAAAGCAATTGGTAATTTGGCATCCACCGCTCTGTTTACTTCATCTTTGTACTGGGAAATTAATGAAAATAGCGTTAACGATTCAATGGACCCTGACAATAAATGAAATTGGTTGGTTTTCTGAATTTTGCTTTTAAAAGGGTTGTTGCTTAGGTTCATTTATAAAACTGTGCTTCTGTAAAGTTCATCATTGAGCACATAATTTGCTGGATGGAGAAAAGGAATTTGTACCAACTTTTTCTCCGGATAGGTCACTAGTTCAAGTGGAGTGGAGTGATGATCTGTCCTCTCCTTCATGAAACTTCTTTATCTCCAACCTAAAAGGCAAAGGGAAAGGCGAAGGCAAAAGGCAAACCATCCCAATTCATCCAAAACCTTTTGCAAATGCTGAATCTCTAGACTTTGAAATCTGAATCATATCATAACATTTGAATCCAATCCAATGAACCAAGCCCTTATATATTCAAATGGGCATTTATATATATACACAAATAAGAATCATTACTAGCCAACAAAATTTTAAAATCCCATGATATGAATCCAAAATCTCCCCCCCTTATACCATACAAACCCTCACGCTCCTTCACATGTGGACACTCGCTATATGCTCCCTCAAATTGTTACAAAACTTTTATTAGAAACCAACAAAACAACTTCTCCCAAAAGCACTTTTTGATCCCAAAACCCAACAAACAAGATAAATAAAGAAAAAAGCCAAAAGTGTGAACAAGGAAAACTATCAAAAGAAAATCATCCTTTGCCTGTAAACGAACCCCAATCCCATCTCACACGTACGGACCCCATATGAGAGTGGGAACCTAATTCACGCGGCCCCGTTTTATTTTAATTTTTTTTTATTTGATTTAAATATAATCATCAAATGCCCTTAATCTTTCGTTAAAAATTACAAGATTCTTGCATTGCCAGCTTTTTTCACTTGCTAATTTGAGATGTGTATGTTTATCCAAAACAGCTTTCCTTTCCCACCCAAAATAAACGCTTACAAAAATTTTACATCCACCACCTCGTTGTTATGTCTCTTGAAAGCTAAAGCGGCCGGTGACGGTGAGAACTGAGAAGGTGTCTCTGTGTCAGGATTTTTTATTTTGATTTTCTCAGGAAACCCAATATCTTTCTTTCTTTCTTTTCTCAAATTCCAAGAAAATGTTTAAGATTTTTCTATCTCTCTCTCTGTCTTAAATAATTTCTTAAAAGAAGAGATTTTCTAAGACATTTTCACCCTCTCACAACCCCCACCATCCCCCCTAAACGTCGCACGAGCTCAGATCATAGGAAATGAAAGCAACAACAGAGTGGCCTTAGAAATCACAACCGGGAATATCAGACGGCAGCGTTTTCGGGTGGCTTTGTGTGGTCCCCACCACCCAGCGTACAGTGGCAGTTTCCCAAACGTGGGACCCACTAACGGTCCTTTTATTCGAGGAAAGAAGCACACGTGCGCCGGTGCCGATTTAGAAAGCTGAGCCAGTTCAGCACCGCTAATTTATAATTCCAAATATTATAACAAAATAAATACCAGACAGAAAATTTAAAAATTTAGAAAATGAGCTGCAAAACACATGTATATATAATTTGCACAAAGAAACTATATTTTTTATATAACACTTTTTTCATTTAATTTTTATTTATGTATTATTATATATTTATATGAATAATCACGTAATTTGAACTCTTTGTTTCATAGTACAACGCGTTTCCCCATATATTTTCAATTTCTAGTTTTTTACCCGAAAAAGGGAGAAAAAAAAAAACCAAACCCCGAGACCTTAAAATTATAAAACAAAAAAAGAAAAAGAATCTCATGATTGGCGTACTATGACCGAGAAACCGACTCAGCCAGTTTCTCTATCTTTTCGACGAGCTCAGGGGACAGCTTCTTAGCCAGTTTTCTTTCCTTCTCCGGTCGAAAATCAAACCCGAAAGCGTCTGACACCTCCTCGGAGCTCCACCCCGATTTCCTGAGTGAATCCGAAAACCGATCCGCTTTCAAAAGCAAAGCATCCAAAACCGACTGATTGTCCAACATGACCATCTCACCTTCAAAAAACCCGGAAGCCGAAACGTTGACTATTTCCACGATATCGGATTCGCTCCACCCGCCTTCTCTCAAAACCGACCCGATTTGACTTACATACCCATCCACCCATTTCGGCACTTCGGATCTGGGCATGTCGAAGAATCGCTCCGGCGATGAAGAAGACGACGATGACGAGTTCGAGTTTCTACGGCGGCGATCGATTGCCGCCTCGCTCCAGAACTCGACCCATCTCGGGGTTCGCGACCCGAGACTCGTATCCAAACTTCTCCGCGAATAATTCGAGGATGACCCGACAGGCTTTTCGCTTACCGATCTTTGCTTTTTAAGCACCTGAGGGTCGAGTTCGGAGCTCCGAAATAACGACTCACGTTCGAAGAAATCGGAAAGATCCAATCCACAACAAAAAATCCGATTCTCATCGACGAAAAATATCGGGTTACCTGCCAAAGTTGGATTACAAGGAATATAACAATGGTTGAAAATGGGAATCAAAAGCGGTGCTCTTTTAAGCGCATTTCTCGCCACCCTTAACGCCTTCTCCGGTTCGGAGGGTCTCGCTCCCCAAGACTTGGACCAAAGAGCGTTGCGAGCAATTTGGAAAGTAATAGCAGCTATTGGAAGGTCAAGAGAAGCGCGGAGGTGGAGCCGAGCTGAGCCAGTGGCGCGCCAGTCAGGGAAGCCGGGGCCGAGAGGCAAGCCGGCGGAGAGAACGGCGCGGAGGTCTGGAGGGAAGGCGAAACCAAACTCGGCTTCAGCTCTGGCGAACTCGGCGTCGGATAAACCCGGCTGGACTTGGATACCCGAGTTTTTTAAATGAGTGATGACTTTATCAGCCAAAGAAGAGAATGAAACAAGACCGTTACGGACTGGTAGTGACGTGGCGGAAGATGGGGCGGCTGCTCGAGCAGATAAACGGCGTAAACCGGCTATGTGAGCCGGGTTAAGACCGGCCATCCTCCGGTCGACGTCGACCATTTTTGTCTGAAGAAAGAAACTTGAAAACCTTAATATCGGCTGAGACTGGTGATCGCTTCTTTGCTGCCTGAAAAGGGTTTTGCAAGTTGAGAGTGCTTGAGAAAGTAAAAGGAACAAAAACAGAAACAAAAAAGAGAGAGAGAGAGAGAGAGGCGTCTTACGAAGTGGAGAAAAATGTAGCCTATAGACGGGGAGCTTTTTCGTAGAGAGAGATGAGGAGTTTGCTGCTGAAGGAAAGTCGGGTTATTTATAACCATTATGATTTATGGACCCCACTTTTAGACTTTTTTTTTAATTAACTTAATTTCATTAATATTTATTTTAATTGACAACGACGACCGGCGATCGGCACTAGTTGAAGTCAAGTCAGTCAAGTTCTTCTACAGTAACAGTTCTAGTACTGAAGAAAGGTGCCCGTAACGGCTCTTTAACGGCGATTTAGATACCTTTACCAAATTTTATTTTGTATAATAAATTATATAATTTTCGACAAAATTGGAGGCCAGGCCAGGTGGATAAAGATTTGATTAAGGGATAATCTTAATTGCTTTTAATGAAATTCCTTATTCTAATCAAATAAATTAACTTTTGTTAGGGGGAAGGGACCCAATTAGCAATCATGAATAAGCTTGACAGCTTAAGTAAAGCTAGGCACACAACACAATCATAATCTCACATTGTTGATTGTATTCTAAACGTTTAACTACTTTTTTCAATTAGTCTAATTTTGTTTAGCAGAAAAAAGAAATGATTAGTCAGATTAACAACTTGGTCTCCACACTTTTTTTGATGGGATTAATCTTATCAAATGACAAAGAACCGATGCCATGCGTGAACAAGAACATGTTTGGGAATGAGAAGGCAGAAATAATCATCTCACTAATTAGCATCCTAAGTACTATAATGCTAATTGTTTGTACAACATAATTATTATTTTGAAATGGGAAATTTTTCTTGAATTTTAGGGATTGCATTCACTAGATTTAGTGATTAGGAGAAAGAAACAAAGATCACACGAGAGATGATTCATAATGAAAAAGCAATCTTGTTTAATTACCAATCATATTTGAGAAATTTTTACCGCATGTGTTGGTAGGACATGTGAGTGAGCAATCAAATATGTTTTCTAGCTTGTGATATCAAATGAGTTGGTCTCGAGAAAAAAAAGACCTAATTTAATTATATGAAGTTCTTGAATGACTTCTTAGTTGAAACAATGTACTTTACATATGGTAGTGTTTGTTTCTTATTAAAGAAGAGAGAGAGAGAGAACTTAATATAATTTAGATAAGCATATACAATCATATTATATATCCTAAAATGAGATCTTATAATTTAGAGAGATAACTTAATATAATTTGGAAAAATATACTTTTCATAAGCATATACAATCTCACTTTTTATTTATGCTTCATCGTTTGATTCAAAGGGTATTGATTAATGACGTCAATGTGAAATTAACATTTACAACTAATAAAAAAAATTAATTAAAAACATATAAAATATTAAATATTACTAAAGCGAAAGTACACAAATAAATAAAATCACTCAAGCAGTAATATATGTAGAATAAGTAATTATGGAATAAAAAGAGAAATAATAAAAAAAGAACATATGAAAAATTACGTAATTCGATAATTTGTTAACGTTCACAGTAGATCAATATCACACTCTTTTTATTATAAATCACAAGACATTAATAAAGTATGCTTTTTACAAAAAAGATCATAAAGAAAACTCTCTCTTACACTTTATGAATTTTTTTCCATAAAGAACCACAAAAATTTCTTACTTAATCACTTAAATCTATTGGGTTATCATAAAGATGTGTTTGATGATCACTAAAATGTATTTACAAGTCAATTGAGAGCATTTATATAAGTTTTGAGATGTCTTAAGTTTACCCTAAATGTATGAGAATCGTATTAAAAAATCTTGAAGTGAAATAGAGACGAAATAAAGAAGTTTCAATTCGGTAAATACTTCATGCTTGCGGCGTTGGTGCGCCCGCCTGGATGTCGCAGTGCTCGTTGCTTAGCACTGCGGCGCTCACGTTCTAGATTAGGTGCCTCGGCACCTACTCCTGGTCACGGTGGCGCTCACGTCTAGCACCGCCTTTTCATTTTTTTTACCTCCTTTAGCGTCCGTCTTCGATCATTACGCATCCTATGCACTTAACTTACTCTCTAAATTATAACACGATAATTTTCAATCAATATTTTTATAGATACTTAAAAGATAAATTTATTTGAAATTTTTTTTAAATAACCAATATTTTTAGATAATTTTTTTTAACTACAAATCAAAATGCTAATCGTTATTAATCAAAGCTAAGGTAAAGTAACAAAATTGTCACTTTTATCAATTTTTCTTTCTCTTCTTCTTCCTCGTTCTTTCTTTCTAAAACTTTTTCATATGAATTTCAATAGAGCATAGGACAGACGACAAAAAAAAAAAAAGAAGAAAAAAAATTCTACACATGCATATATTGATTGATGTATAAATTTTTTGATCTCAATTTTATAAAAAAAGAAAAAAAGAAGAAGAAGGGGTTCTCTCCTTAAAAAGAAAAAGGTGTCGTGCGTGTAGTGCTAGGGGCACCTTTTTTTTAAGCTAACAACCATTTTTTATTCTTAATTCAGTTTGTAAAATATTAAAACAAAGGGTCATTTCGCTCGCAATTTAACTAATTAATTAAATGTGTTTAATTATATATTGTTAATTAATAAAAGAAAAATATAATCAAACAAAAAAGAAAGGGCCATTTCGCACACCCATTTTCATTCACAATGAATTTTTAATTTACAAAACTCAGATTTTTTCAAATTTTTTAGATTTATAATTTTTTTTTCTCCTCCACTTACCTTATTTTTCACTAGAGCTTCATCAATAAATGTAAGTATACTTTAAAAAAAACATTGTTGGAATATGTTTCTTAAGATAAATTTTTAGAAACTTAATTAATTTTTTATGCATTTATTTTCAAATTTTTTTATCATTGTATTTTACCAATAAAGGTAATTGTATTCATTTTACATTGTTTTGACTATAAAGTTTAGTTTATTATTTTGTGGTAAAAAGAAATTATCTAAAAATATAGGTCATTTTTAAAAAAATTCCCAATCTATTTGGGAATATTATTATACAATCCTTTCAAGCTAAAATTAAAAATTAGTAATATCCGTAAATTTTGAGAATAGGTTGTATTATCCAATCATCAGTCTGTACAAATTAATAGTCAAACGATAATAAACTAATATCACAATAAATTTAATTAGTTAATTAAATACAAATTAAATATTTTAAACCCTAAAATTTATAAATAATAAATTTCTTCTTCTCTTTCTCTCTCCAAACTTAAATCCTTCATTTAAATGAAACCTCAAAATTAGCCACCTATAAGACCTATTGTTGAGGCTCTTGAATAACCTCGAGCAGCTGTTGCTTTGTTATTCATGGCTTTCCATAGTTGTTACGATTGTGCGACAACAACTATGATGGCTTGCGTAGTTATTACAAAGGCTTACGCAGTTGTTGTAATGGCATTACATGACTATTGGGTGCTGCAATATGCTTGCATGACTGTTGCATTGGCCTTGGGGCAACTATTGCAATGGCTACAATTGGCTTTGTGCGGTTGTTTGCAACAACCTCATATGATTGTTGTAGCGGTTGTGATAAGGTTGCGTAGTTATTACGGCTGTTATGACAATCTCATACGGTTGTTATAATGACATAATTAATAGGTTTTTCATTTGTGTATTAATTTGTTTCGGTTCGATTTTCCATTTTTAGCCTTGCAAGACTATTTTACCTTTTATTCAATGCTCAATTTGATTTTTTTTTTTTGGTGGAGGATATATGATTGTGAAGTTTGAAAATTATTTTGAAGTTAAAATTGGATGATGATTTTTTGTTGATTGATTTTAGGTGTGCTGATAGAGATTTTATAAATGAGTTGTTGGTAATTGATTTTTTTTTTTGTGTAGATTTCTTAAAAGTTGGTTTAAGGGCTTTTGGTAATTTTATTTTTATAATTGTTAGCACGGATTTAAAATATTTCCATCGTTATTATTATTGGTGCTATGTATGATTTTTAGAAGAAAGTATTGAAGAGAGATACATAAAAGAGTTTAAAAAAATAAAGAGAAAAAAAAAGTTATCTTTTTGAGATTTTGATATAAACACAATTTCTAGAAGAGTCGTTGCAGCTTACCGGAAGACATATCATATAAGTGTCTGAAATGTTAATTTAGAAGGAGAATGCCCTCAATAAAAAAGTCATCGATCTTGTAAGCCCTCAAGAGGTTAACCATGTAAGCTCTCCAAGAGGTTGATCACATAAGTCCTTTATGAGCCCAACCATATAAACCCTTCATGAGGTCGACCACGTAAGTCTTTGTGGGGCCTACTGCTTAAGCTTTCTATAAGATCGAACACTTATGCCCTTCAAGAGGTCAACCATGTAAGCCTTCAATACATTAATCACCTTTTAAAGACGAGTTAAAATGTGTTTATCCACCATCAACCGAAGACTCACACTATACTTATTTCTAATGACCCTAAGGTTAGAAATGTCTTAACTCCAACATAACTTTTCAATCAAAAGGACTCTATATAGTACAATTCTAAAAGAACTCTATATATCCCAAGTTCAATTATAGAAGAACTCTCCAATCTAGACTTATAAAAAGAGATTAAATAATAATGAAAAATTGAATTTTTATTTCCATCCATTGGACTTTTGATTTCTTTTTAATCGATCCTAAAGCTTCCATTATAGCCCCCAAGAATCTATTATAACCCCTAAGGCCTCATTAAAGCCATTAAGGCTCCATTACTAGAGGATACATCTATAATTATTTAAATTTTTTGTCATTTAGTTGTACGAACATTATTCAACAGTACATTTGAGTGAGTTGAACAAATTTGATGAAATAGATATAAGTTTACATTGAATCAAACTATTATATTTTGGCATTTATATGTATTTATCTTTTTTTTAATTAATCTTGAATGAATTTGAAGTTATGAAAGCTCTTATAACTATTAAAGGACAGTTATTTTAGCCCAAACCTTGAGAGGCTCAATTATAATTTTTAATAATAAATAAATTTAACTTATTAACAGAAGACAACTCAAAATCTGAGGTTAAAGAAATATAAAAATTAAAAAAATTGAGTCAATAGTTGAATAGATATTTTTTAGTTGTTGACATATTGATTTAATGGTTGAATATTTGTGCTTATTTGTTTTTTTAAATTTTTTTTGTTAAATATTGTTTATTTTCAAATTTTGATATCATTTCTAATATTTAATATTATTTATTGCTAATAATATCCATCCATCTTGTTGAGAGAAGTTTAAATATTATCACGAGCTGCCCGAGCTTGGATAATGAAGTTTGGCAAAAGAGAAAGTGAATGTAGACAAACTTTTGTGTCTTTTTCTTTGGGAAGAAGAAAATGTGAATGTAGTTGGGAAGTAAAGAGTAGAGCATCATCACATTACTGAAGCAGCATTATATAATTAATTGGATTTGGAGGCAGTAAAAAATATCACTTACTTTTAGGCAAAGAGTTTGGTGTACTCACGTGAGCTTCATCAACAATAAATCAAATTAAGATTCAAGATTGGTCCCTATAAAATTAACTAACTTACCTAATTGTTTTTAGCTGACCCACTACCTAGGTTTAGCCCCTTCCTACCCTAGTTCTTGTTCTTAGCCTGTTTTCAATATTTAACACTTCAGTTTTATATGTCATGTCTGCATGGTTAAAAACAAATCGAAACAACCCAATTTCTAACTTCTTTTTTTAAAGAATTCATGTTAAATTAACGTTACTGTTAAATTTTCAGAGCAGGCAACCGCCGGCAGTTAAATTTCAATATGGCTTTCGATTTCACCGTTAAATTCATAACTATTTATCAGAAAAGGAGAATAGTTATAATTTCAGAACTATTCAGTATGGTCATTTGATAAGCTTTAGCTACTACAACAATTGTAGCTTGGAATTTCAGGTTTTTGTCTATATCAAACTTTCAGTTGAATAAGCAACTCACAGTACCATTGATCTGACATCAAATCAAATACGACTGATTCTGATATTGTTAGATATGCATCATTTATTTTTCTATTTGAACAAATAATTAAAGTTCCAAAGTTTTATGACACAACAAACAATGTAAAAACGTTACACGCTCAAAATCAAACACAGCATCTCGATCAAGTGGTTTTAACATGCATGCGAATCCAGTTGTTAAAT
Source organism: Ailanthus altissimus (assembly GCA_946807835.1). Classification (NCBI taxonomy): domain Eukaryota; kingdom Viridiplantae; phylum Streptophyta; class Magnoliopsida; order Sapindales; family Simaroubaceae; genus Ailanthus; species Ailanthus altissimus. The sequence goes on from OX327695.1 coordinate 22,347,081, forward strand.
TTTGTCTTAACCAAATTGTTTGTATTAATTTAAACATAAGTTGACAATTAACGGCTACTTTCTCATATGCCAGGCCAAGCACGTGATCGAAACGCTACAATATTATTCAAAACGACAAATTTTAATTACTGTACTGTACGATCCGTAATTTTTAGGTTTATTTTTTTATAGCTCAACATGTGAGAGTGCCCTCGCCTTCAATTTCGCTCTTTGATCAAGTATCTGACTTGTGAATTAAATATACAATTACAAATATAAATTTAGGTAGGTTTAATCATTTGGTGGGCTTTAATATGTAATAGGTCAACGCACATGGGGGCTTAGTGGCTAAGCTCCCCTCGTAGGTGCACCCCCCTGACCAGAGGTCAGGGGTTCGAGTCCCCCCTCCCTATGTTGTAATAGTATAGTATACACTCAAAAAAATAAAAAAGATGTAATAGGTCAACTGGGTCGATTGCTAATTAAGGGGATTTGAATTTCTTAACCATATATTATAATCGCTGTAGCTGTACCATCAGTTATTAGTCATCACTTGGGTCTTAGAGTCTAAAAAATAAGCAAATTTCTCTTGGAAGTAACTTCGCTCCCTCTCTTTTTATCAAGGAAGTAGTTCATTTTTCTCTCCCAACTAACCCTAAAAACAACTTTTTTCTCCAAATTAAACAAAGCGTCGCAGCCTTCATCGTCACTGGAGAGAGGTCCTCTCTCCGGTGGCCCCTCCTTTTGCTTTTTTTTTTTTTAAATTTTAATTACCTTTTTGTTTCTCTTAACGGGATTTTCTTTTTCTTTCGTTATTTTTTTTTTTAGTTTTTAAGTGTGTGTTTTTCGGTCAGCGAGCACTTTCTTTCGTGAGTTTGGAGAGCTCTTAGCTATCATCGAGCTCTCTTGCCCTTGTTGATTTTTTTTTATCGTCGCTAGGTGTTTTTTGGCTTTTTTTCGATTGTGCCTATGCTTTTTACACGTATTTTACGTCCGGCCTTGTTTTTGCAGCGGAGGTTGGTGCGATGTCGATCGTTGAAGCCTCGTAGGTTCTGGTCAAAGCTTGACACCCTTCAATGATCTTTTTGCTGGACACTGCCGCACCTCTTTTTATTCAGCCAGTTGGTTCTTTTAATTCCCTACTGCTGATAAGGGCAAATTTATCATATATTTTCTCATGTTTTTATTACTGATATTTTATAATTTTATGAGAATCTATTTATGTGCATTATTATTATTTATAGGGACTTGAACGAAATTTAAAGAAAGAATGCAAAAGGAGCGAAAACATGGACTAAAATGTAAAGTTTTCAAAGTATGTGTCCATCGCTCCAGCGCCACGAGTATTACCGCCCCAGCTCTAGAATAGTGATCGGTATTAGAAAAAATGACATGATTAAGTCGCATCTGATGCCCCAGCGCCAGACCTCCATTGCGCCAGCGACGGGACAACGCCCAGCGCCATCATCCCATTGCTTCAACGGTGAAGCCTTTTTCATGCGTCGCCCCAGCTACAATTGCATAGGGCCTCAGCAGTAGCGCGAGTCCTAGTCCGACGAAAATTAAGATTTTCAAGCTCATATCAATCCCTATAAAAAGCCACTCGTTCCCAGCCTTGAAAGAGAATCCAAGAGCAACCTAAAGCAATTCAAGAACATCAAGAATACAGAGCATGAGTCTTGGAGAGCAATAGGAGTTTAATTGAAGCGACTTTAGAGAAAGATTCAAGGCGTTCTTCGGCATCAAAAGTACCTTAGACAACACAATTAAAAGCAATTTGACGTCTATATCGATTTGTTATTAATTGTATCATAATTTATTATTATTTTTACTGCTGTTCTATTGTAGCCATGAGCTAAACTTATTTTCTAGAGTTAATATTTGAACTCAATATATGTGCTTAATTGCCATATCTTTTTAATATTTAATAAACTTAGTTCTTTGATATTAAAATTACTTGATCTTAATGCTTCAATATATCTGGCCAATATATGGTGAATGAGTTGGTAATATTATTGATAAACTTGGAAGAGGAATCATAATATTTAGACCTAGGTAATTTGATGCATGATTGTAGAGTAACATTCAATGTTGCATATGCAAGTTTCAATTTAGGATAGTAATATACCTAATTGGCATGTATGATCAATAAAACCTAATCTTAATGAATCTTAATTTATTACAAGTACCATAGAAATATAGGTATTTGGTAAATTAAGGTATACTTGCATGACCTTGGAAGAGGCTTGTAAATACATTAGTGTCTTGATCGATAACAAAGATTAAGGGAGTTAAATATTAGAAGATTGATCATTAGAAAGCATATTGAGAGATAGTATTAATCTAAGTTTTCTCTATGTTGCTATCACTTAAATCTCGTTACATTGTGTTTTTATTTTTATATTTTCTACATTTATTCTTAGATTTTTATTTATCTGAATAATTATTAGGAAGATATCATTTTAGTAATTGGTTAAAAAGAAGAAATTATCCCTGTGGGTTCGACATCCGACTTATTTAGTCTTTTTATTACTTGCATACGATAGTGTATACTTGCACTTAATTTTAAGATATAGAAATATTACATCAACTGCCTCTGCAACCACTGTAGTCAAAGTGCCTCTACATCATGAGGACACTACTCACCGTAGTCGTTGTTGAGAATAATAGAGTACAAATGGAACACTTTTATTAATACAACAAATTCAAAATTTACAATATAAATTTTAGAAACTCTCACTCTTTCTCACTTACAATACAACACTCACACACTCTTTGTTGACCTTATTATTTGTTCAACTCTCTAACACTCTAAACTCTCAACAATTGATCAAATACTTGATCAACTCTTTATTCTTAACTTACTTGCTTGCAAAACTAAATAGGGAGGGAGGTATTTATAATTAGTTTCAACAAACCAAAATCACACAAATAAAATAATGTAAAAATTTATTAACCACATAAGTTTATAATACTTATCTCTTTAATTATTAACTTTAAAATATCTTATCTAATTTAAAATTTTCAAGAATTGAGCTTGTAAATATTTGGGCTTAATCTTGAGCTTGATGTTGTAATTAACTTCATTTGGTGTTATAATTTTAACACCCCCCTCAACACCAACTTCCGTTCTTCTAACCATGTTGAGTTGTCTTTGGAACTTTTCGAACTTTTCAACACCCAAACTTTTTGTGAACAAATCAGCTACTTGATTTTCGGTCCTAATATACAGCAACTCAATTTCTTCTTACAGAACTTTCTCCCGGATAAAGTGATAATGCACCTCCACATTCTTTATTCTTGCATGAAAAACTAGATTTTCTGCTAAATAAATTACTGACCGATTATCACAATATATTGACACTTTATAATCTCTTGATTGATATCAACCCTCCATCAACTATGTACTTTCTTGAGCTGCCATTGCTGTTACTTTGTACTTAATTTCAATAGTTGACAATGATACAGTTGTTTGCCTTTTACTACACCAAGAGACTATTCTTGAACCAATTTTAAAAAAATACCCAGTGGTCGAACGTCGTATGTCATGATCTCCAGCATAGTCAGCATCACAATGGTCAATTATTTTACAATCTTGGTTTTTCTTATAGAAGAGACCATAGTCAATTGTGTCTCTCACATATCTCAATATTCGTCGAGCTGCTTCTAAGTGAGGTTTCTTAGAATTTTACATGTATCGACTTATCATTCCAACTGCATAAGAAATGTCTGGTCGAGTTAATGTCAAATAGATGAGACTTCCTACCAGTTGTCGATATATAGTTTCATCTTCTAAATGCTTTCCTTCATGATCGCACAACTTGGCATTGGCTTCTAGCGGTGTTGAGATAGGCTTGCACTCTAACATCCTAAACTTATGTAATAACTCTTTGGCATATTTTTGTTGTCTTAGAAAAATTCTTTCTACTGTCCGAGTGACTTCAAGCCTAAGAAAATGCTTAAGTTATCCAAGCTCTTTCATCTAGAAGCAAACTGCCAAATTCTCTCTTGTTCGATGAATCTCTTCTTTATTATCTCTAGTTATAATTAAGCCATCTACATATACCAGCACAATTACAAGTTTCTTTCCATTAGCTTTAACGAACAGGCTAGAATCAGCTGGTGCTACAGAGTAACACCATATGTTAGAAATTCTCTAATTTTACCATACCATGCCCTTGGAGTTTGCTTTAATCCATACAATGTCTTTCTCAATTTACATACATAATCGTGATGAAATTTGCTTTCAAATCCCATTGGTTAAATGATAAGGCGTAATTGTATAAACTATTTTATCTTCCTAACTTGATATTTGTTCAATTTATCTCAATAATTGGGCTATTTATGCATATTAATGTTGTTTTATAGGTTGAAGCATTATCGGAGCAAAAATACCGGAAAACGGACGCAAATCGGAGCATTAGAGATAAAAATACGAATGGAGGCACTGTTTGCTACAGTAACACTGTAGCTACAGTACTGCTACAGTACACTGCAGCAACAGTGCAGCGCCGCAGCGCTGGATTTCAGCGCCGCGGCGCCGATTGCAGAAAGTGGGCACCGCAGCGCCAAATCGCAGCGCCGCGGCGCCGGGACCTGGACAACAAGTTGTGACAGGTTCCTGAAAATCAGGAAACCCAAAAGCAACCCAAAATGCGCCCTAATTCCGTGCTCTTACCTATTTATTTGCTAAAAACATACATTTTGAGGGGGGACTCCAGCTGGGACAGCAGCTGGAAACACAAAGAAACACCTAACTTCTAAGTTTGAAGAAATCAAAGAGGAGGGAAGCAAGCTTCAACAACAAAGGCATTTGACATGGATGTCTTCTTTGCTTTGATTCTTTACTTGTTGTAAGATGTTTAGTTTACATGTATTGATGGAATTAGCTTCAAGATTGTGTAGTTTAATGATGAGCTAATTTCGTTCATCTAGGATTACATCCTTGAACTCATTATGTGATTGATTTTAGTTCTCTCTTTTATGGTATTAATTCAGCTTTTGATATATTCATTGTGCTTGTGCTTAATGCTATTTGATTACTTGGCCAGTGGTTAAATTGATCTAGAAATGCTTAAATAAACTTGACAAAGGCATTTAGGTATTTAGTCTTAAGCATATTGATGCATGATCATAGTGTAGTACACTTGAGTTTCATATGAGATAGACATATACTCATAAGGCATGTATGGCTCATAAAACTTGTGCTTAATGAATTTTGTTCAATTTATTTATCATAGACATATAGATATTTGATTGGATGGAATAGATTCACTTGACCTGCAAAAGAGGCTTGTGATGTGTTAAGTGTTTTGGTCAATATATCAAGTTGAGGACTAATAAACATCAAAGAGATTCTGCTGAATTTATTTGCATAATGGGGGATAGTTTGTAATCCTAGGATTTCTCATATTGAATTTAACTTGTTGGTAATTTAGTTTATCACTTAGCATAATTAAGTTGTTCTTTTACTTGAGTAGTTTAATATCATACATTAAATCATTTTCTGGATAATAGTAGAAAGACACCATTTCAGTACTTAAACTAGAAAAGATAAATCATTCTCTGTGGGATCGACACTTTTCTCATCATATATTACTTGTTGCGACAACGTGCACTTGCGCTAATTTGTGTTATAGAAAACACACAACATTAAATCATGTAGATATCCCAATCCAACTCTCCATGTAAATAGCATTCTTTACATCCATTTGTCACAATATCCAACATTTGCTAGCTGCCAGTGCAAGTAGAACTCGTACTGTGGTGATCTTGGCTACTGGACTAAATATTTCATCATAGTTTAGTCTATACTGTTGAGAAAATCCTTGAGCTACCAATCGAGCTTTATACCTTTCCACCAATCCATCAAGACACCTTTTGATCTTATACACCCACTTACAAGTTATAGGTTTCACATTGTCACGCTCTAAACCCAAAAGATCTGACACACGACATAACTTACACTCATTCAATAATGTGCACTCATAATTAATATTGTATAAAATTTCAAACTTAAATTATACATAGAAATCCTTAGTAAGTTGCTAGTAGGTTCATCACAGAAATCAACCCATGACCATACTTAGTGAAACATAAATCAAATACAACCACACTTAATAAAATAATATATAAGTATTTATTCAATACGGACAAATCAAATATCTTAAACTACGTTTTCACAAATGAAACACTTAGCAACCTAGCAACTTAGGGAACCCAAATGACAACAGAAGTCTTGCCAAACCGCTAAGCACACATGTACCTTATTTACCGGAAATCACCATAAACTATAATGAATATAAAAATCAGTAAGCATACTAGTTTTTCATATATCAAAATATAAATACATATATATACACAATGCATGTGTATGATATGCTGTGATAAATCAAAATCAAAATCAAAATCTTATCAAATCACATGTTAGGTAAGCGCTTACACATTCTTTTAAAATATATAATAGGAGTACCATCACTTAACTACTACTTAGTAAGAGTTCCATATCATGTATCACATAATGAGAAAAATGTCACTCGTATGTGACATACCGTATGAGAGGAATAACATAAGTGAGGTTTAAATTACACATATATAATGCTCATGCCAGAAGGTAAAAGCCAAACCCTCACCCTGATCATCGGTGAATGCTCTCACATGCACCAATACACCATCACACGAATGTAATGACTCATTCTTCCTTTAGATACTAATAGGATCCTCCCTATATACGGAACATATAACATATACCAATCCTGAAAGAAAGGCCACACATAAAGGCTCCATAAATCACATAAGGTGCCTACACAGTAAATAGTGAGTTTAAACATTCTTAAACACAAAACGTATCTCACGGACATTTTTCACTTCAAAAGCTTTCTTTGTTCAATACATTTCATTTTGAAAACTCACTTTCATAAACACATATATGTCCATACTCAATGTCAATGCTCACATTCATAAATATGTGTCTTTCACATTTCATATCAAATATACTTTAGCATAACATAAACATATTTCTAAGCACATTTACAAAATCATACATAAATAATTACTATGTTTTATTGTGATTTCAGTAAAAGTCTAGTATACTTACCTTTTAGCACTTTTGGGTACAAGGCTTATTTCTCTTTAACCTATCAATGGAGATTAATCCTTTCATAAGCCTCACCATTCACATAAAAAACTTTAAATAGCTTACAAAATTATACATATTGCACTTATCACATTGAATTGATCTAATTACTTGGTTTCTCAAAACCTGTCATTCTGACTACTTACACTTAACAAACTTTTCTTATACATCAAATGATGTTCAATTACTCCAAAATCAGAACATATCATTCTTGACTCATATATCATTCTTATATGTGAATATATATAATAATTTCTACACAATCCATTTTATAAACACCATAAAATCCAAACTATTATCCTGACAGGATCAAGATATTTACTGAACAGTATTCAGTCTCTGAATTTTATAAAATCATATACTAACTAAAACATTATAAAACTATCACAGAATTACTCTTCACACATATCTAAATGCATGATAAATATTTCACTTCAAAATCCTCGTTAAAAGTATTTTAAAACTATTTTATTTCATAGTTTTAAAAATTTGTTAATGAAATACTGCAATGAGCTGATACACTTTAGAAAATCATAACAATTTAACCACATTAATCTAAATTCTCAATTTGGAATATATCATATTAGACATATACATTTATCATATTCCAGAAAATTGTAATTTGTAAAGATCATTCAGCAAATCAAAAATTGTTTGTCACTGTATCATTCTATTAACACAAGAAATTTTTAGATTTTTAGGGTCATTTTGGTAAATTCATTACAAATTCAATTTCTGGAATTTTCAATCGATTCAAAGTCGCAAATGATTTTAGACATGTATAATTTCATATTTCCAAAATTAAAAACCAGAATCAAAGTACAAAAATTTATAAAATTCTCGGATCAAGAGACTATCAAGTAGAATTTATGCAAATTCATCATGATTTATCAAGTTATCTACATAATCATCATCAATTCTCAATATTTCTTACAAAATTCACATCAAGTCCTCAATTATACATATTCTCAGAAATCAAAAATTAAAAAAATTAACACCAATAAATTGAGAAATAGTTATGATATACCTCTTAAAACCCAAAATTCTAATTTCTTCTTTTTTTTTTTTTTTCTTCTTCTCTTTCTCTCCCCTCTATTTTTCTCTTTTCTTTCTCTAAAGGGATGGCTCGATCCAAAAATGAGTAAATTAGGGTTTAAAATGTGTATTTTTATACTAAGAGGCTAACTTTTAGTATTTACAAATTAACCCCTAAAACTTTCAAAGTATTATAATTTGGTCCCTAAAATAAATCTAAAGTCTTGCAAATAAACCCAATACTAATAGTATGCCCTTAATTTATACAAACAATACTAATAACAATACATAAATTAAGTATCATCCACATATAAATAAAATATGAATATTATACAAGTACAAATATTTATTCTTTCCAATTGTGGATAAGTGGTTACTACACATATCTTTTGACTTTGACACTAAATTCCAAGTTTGATTTTACTCCAACGCTATGATTTCTTCTTTCATAGCTTTAATCCATTCAGAGCTCTGTGATGCTTCTTCAAAAGTCTTATGCTTCTTAATATTTTCCTCTTTCGTCATAGCTGCATTAGCATATTTGTGATTAGGCTTTCGTATTCTTATTAACCTTCGAGGATGAGATTGAAGGGTTATAGATTCTGCTCCTTCATATTTGGCCTCCATTGTTGGTTGTTGATAGATGCTAGTTTGCCAAGAATTTTGAGTTGTCTCTTGCTCGGTGTTATCATCACTGCTTCCATTATCAAGGTCTTCTTGGCTTGGTCGAATTTCAGTAATTTGCTCATCTATCTTTTGTTGTAGTCATTCTTCTATTTCTTTTTAATCTGGAAGCTCCTCTTTTTGTGACAACCACCATGAAGATGCTTCATCAAACATCACATTCCTTAATGTGTAGCACCGCCCACTAGTAGGGTCATAACATTTCCATCTTTTGCGCTGATTATCATATCCAACAAAAATACACCTGATTGCCTTTTTGTCGAATTTGTTTCTCAAGTGACTTGGCACAAACACATAGCATATACAACAAAATACTCTAAATAACTCACAATAGGCTTCATATCCCACAACTTTTCAAATAATGATATGAACCCTAACCTTGGTTGAGGAAGCCTATTAATCACGTGGGCTGCAGTCTTCATTCCTTCGGCCTAAAATTTTTTTGGTAAATTTTTTGCGTGCAACATACTTCTACAAATCTCTGCAAGATGTCGATTCTTCCTTTCTGCAACACTATTTTGTTGTGACGTGTTGCTACATGTGAACTGATGTCATATTTTACTTTTTTAAAGATATTGTGAGAACTCATCAGAGGTATATTCTTCTTCATTATCCATCCGGAGACAATGAATCTTCCTTCCGACTTCTCCTTCAATTGTTTCTCTAAATTCCTTGAACTTCAAAAAAGTATTTGATTTTTCCTTCATAAAGAAAACCCATACATACCTCGAGAAGTCATCAATAAATGTCACCATGTACTGTATGCTACTAATTAATGGCTGCTTGACAGGTCCAAACACATCAAAGTGAACCAAACTCTAATGGCTCCTTAACTCTAAACTTTGACTCCTCGTATGGTGAGTTGATGTGCCTTGCCATACTGACATCCCACACATACTATATCCACTCTCACATCAAGTTGAGGTAGACCTTTAAGCATTGCCTTGTTCATCATCACTTTTAGCTTATGATAACTTACATGTCCCAATCGTAAATGCCACAAATCTACTGTCTTATTCTTTTGAGTTTTATCTACATAAGCTGACTCTACTGATAATACATAGACCAACTCTAGTCGTTGTCCTTCCATTGTTGGTGTTCCCGTAATTTTTAAATATTGGTACACCTTATCATCTTGTGGATCGAACAAGACATAATGCCCAGAAGATGTTAACTATGATACTGAAAAAAGATTCTTTTTTATGCCATAGACATGATAGACATCTTGAAGTTTTACCTTGTTAGGAATGTAACGAGGTGCAAGGACTGTGTTACCGATGTAAGCTATAGGCAATCTTGAGTTGTTGGCTATCAACACCACGCGACCATCTTTATACTTAGTCATATCTTGTAGCTTTTATTCGTCACCAATCATATGATGCAAACATCCTGAGTCAATGATCCAATCATTTTCATAGTGAATTCGTCTAGACATTATCACTGATAGTGATAGATCTTCTTTCTCTATAGCAATAGACGCTTCAACATCCCACTCATCTTCACTTTTTCTTTCTGAGTTTGTGTGGCAGTATTACCCTCAGCAGACCTTTTCTTTGACCAACAATATTTTGCCATGTGTCCTATTTTTCCCCATTGTAGCATTTTTCTTCAATTTTTTTCTTTTGGTTGAACTGACTACCATTGCTGCGAGTCCTCCATACTCCCCCTGTTTGTGAGCTACCTTCTTGGTGATAACTCTTTATCTTGTCATCATCTCTTTTAGATCCTCCACCAGCATGTCGTTTAAATCGACCTTTCTTTTTATCGATGTAGAGTGCTTCTTCATCGCCTTTTAAAGAGTCCCCACCCATTTGCTTGGCAATTGGTTCTTAATCAGCAAGTAAATTTTCAAATTCAATGAGAAATGGTTGGGTTGGCCAACCTTATACAGTAGTAACAAAACTTCTATACTCGAGCCTCAAACTATGGATGATAATTATTTTCATCCTAGCTTCAGCAATAGCAGCGGCAAGATCAAACTCAGATATTTCACGGCACAAGGACTTTACCTTTTGAAGTATTGGTTGATCGTCATATTACCTTGTGCAATTGACAATAATTCATTCTCTAGAAGTTGTAGTCGTGTGTTATTTTTCTTTGAGAAGAGTAATGCAAAAGTATCTAATGCTTCATTTAGCGTCTTGGTCTTCTTTATGTGCTCTAACATTTCTTCTTCAACTGTGGTCTTAATGGCAAACATAGCCTTACCAGTTTTTACCTTCCACTTCTTTAAAGTGGTTTCATATATTGGCTGCTTCACTTCATTCCCAACAACGACCTCCCAAAGATCTTGGCTTTGAAGGTAAGACTCCATCAATGTTGCCCATGTATTATAATTTTGGTTGTTGAGTTTCTTGATTCCTCTAACGACTTGAAGGTCACCCATCGTGTTGACTGTCAAGCCTCAGACCCAAAGATCTGACACACGACATCACTTACATTTATTCAATAATATATAAACATTCATTTCAATTTTTTTTTTCAGAATTATAACAATTGAATTATGACTGGGACAATTAGTAAATCGGAGATACGCAGAGTTTTCTCAGAGATTAACACTCTACAACGTCACCAGTAGTAACTTTGTTACCGAAAGCTCAGAATATATTCATTGCAAATTTTTACTTAAAATCAACCAATAACCACACTTGGTGAAACTTAAACCAAATCCAACCACACACAATAAAATAATACATAAGTATTTATTCAATAGGGACAAATCAAATATCTTATCCCAAGTGTCTCCAAATGAAACACTCAGCAACCTAGCAACTTAAGGAACCCAAGAAACAGCAGAAGTCTTGCCAAATCCGCTAAGCACACATGTACCTTATTTACCTGAAATCACCATAAACTATAATGAGTATAAAACTCAATAAGCAGACTAGTTTATCATATATCAAATACAAATACATAAATGTACACAATGCATATGTATGATATACTGTGATCAATCAAAATCATAATCTTATCAAATCACATGTCATGTAAACACTTACACATTCTTTCAAAACATATAATAGGAATACCATTACTCAATTACTACTTAGTAGGACTTACATATCACATAATGAGCCAAATGTCACTCGTAGGTGACATACCGTATGAGAGGAATAGTACAAGTGAGATTTTAAAATCACACATATATAATGCTCATGCCCGAAAGTAAAAGCCAAACCCTCACCCTGATCATTGGTGAGTCCTCTCACATACACCAATATGCCACCACACGAATGTGATGACTCACTCTTCCTTTATGTACCAATAGGATCCTCCTTACATACGGAACACATAACATATACCAATCCCGAAGGAAAGGCCACAAATAAAGGCTCCACAAATCACATAAAATGCCTACTAAGTTAACAGTGAGTTCAAGTACCCTCAAAACACAAAATATTTCTCATGGACATATTACACTTCAAAAGCTCTCTTTGTTAAACACATTTCACTTTGAAAGCTCACTTTCAAAAACACATATATGTCATGTATGTCCATGCTCACATTCATAAATACATATCTTCACATTTCATATCAAAATATACTTTGACATAACATAAACATATTCCTAACCACATTTACAAAATCATACAAAACAATTACTATGTTTATTGTGATTTCAGTAAAAAAAATCTAGTATACTTACCTCTTAGCACTTTTGGGTACAAGACTTAATTCTCCTTAACTTATCAATGGAGATTAATCCTTTCATAAGCCTCACAATTCACACAAAACAATTTAAATAGCTTACAAAATTATACTTATTGCACTTATCACATTAAATTGGTCTAATTACTTAGTTTCTCAAAACCTATCATTCTGACCACTTACACTTAACAAAATTTTCTTATATATCAAATGATGTCCAATTACTCCAAAATCAGAATATATCATTCTTAACCTATATATACTTCTTATGTATGAATATTATATTATAATTCCTACACAATTTATTCCATAAATACCATCAAATCCAAACTATTATCCTGACAGGATTAAGATATTTACTGAACAGTATTCAATCTCCCAATTTTATAAAATTATATACTAATTCAAAAATTATAAAACTACCATCAAAATACTCTTGACATATATCTCAATACATGATAAATATTTCACTTTAAAATCACTGCCAAAAGTATTTTAAAACTATTTTATTCTATAGCTTTAAAAATCTATTAATCAAATATTGCAATGAACTGACACTCTTTAGAAAATCATAACAATGTAACCACATTGATCTAAATTTTTAATTTTGATTATGTCATATTAGACATATAAAATTATCATATTCTATAAATTCGTAATTTTTAAAGATCATTAAGTATATCAGAAATTATTTGTCACTGTATCAGACTATTTACACAGGAAATTTCTAGAATTTCAGGGTTATTTTGGTAAATTTATTAAAATTTCAATTTCTGGAATTTTGAATCGATTCAAAGTCTCAGATAATTTTAAACATGTCTAATTTTATATACTCAAAATTCAAAATCAAAATCGAATTACAACAATTTATAAATTTCATGGATCAAGAGACTATCAAGTAGAAATTCTGCAATTCATCAAGATTTATCAAGCTATCTACATAGATTATCATCAATTCTCACAATTTCTTACGAAATACACATCACATCCTTAATTATACATATTTCCAGAAATTAAAATTAAAGGAATTAACTTAATTAACACCAATAAATTGAGAAATAGTTGTGATATACCTCTTAAAATCCAAAATTCCAATTTCTTCTTCTTTTTCTTCTTCTTCTTCTCTTTCTCTCCCCTCTATTTCTCTCTTTTCTCTCTCTAAAAGGGTAGTACGACCCAAAAATGAGTAAATTAGGGTTTCAAAAGTGTATTTTTATACTAAGAGGTTAATTTTTTATATTTATAAATTTTCCCCTAAAACTTTTAAAGTATTATAATTTGGTCCCTAAAATAAATCTAAAGTCTTGCAATTAAACCCAATACTAATAGTATGTCCTTAACCTATACAAACACTACTAATAATAATACATAAATCAAGTATCACCCACATACAAATAAAATATGTATATAAATACTTATTCTTACCGATTATGGATACCGGTTACTACATTGACAGTACCTCAGTAATACCAAACAAGTTTTGTCAACAAACTTACAGAGTCACAGACTACTCACGACACACAAAAGTTCACTCACTCACAATTTCTAGAAACCCTTTCTGATGTGGAAGATCAGTCAAAGTTGCAACCACAAAGCATACTCAGAATTCTTAGAAATCTTACAACTTGAGCGGTCCCAGAGAGTCCCACTTTGATACCAATTATTGAGAATAATGAAGCACAAATGGAACACTTTTGTTAATACAACAAACTCAAAATTTACAATATAAATTTTAGAAACTTTCAATATTTCTCACTTATAACACAATACTCACAACTTAACACTCATACACTCTTTGTTAAGCTTATTATTTGCTCAACTCTCTAACACACTAAACTCTCAACAATTGATCAAATACTTGATCAACTCTTTATTCTTAATTTGCTTGCTTGCAAAAACTAAATGAGAGATGGAAGTATTTATACTTAGTTTCAACAAATCAAAACTATACAAATAAAATAATGTAAATATTTATTAACTACATAAGTTTATAATACTTATCTCCTTAATTATTAATTTTAAAATATCTTACCTAATGTAGAAATTTCAAGAATTGGACTTGTAAATATTTGGACTTAATCTTGGGCTTGATGTTGTAATTAACTTCATTTGATGTTGTGATTTTAACAGTCATCACTTGGCCTCTTCCGGTGTTCAGCAACTTCCGGTGGCCTCTAATTCACCGCACCACCATTCAAACAAAGACATATCCATAGCTTATGTGTTGAAATTATTTTGAGTTTATTGGTAATTCGATGTTATGGTTGGGTATGATGTAGAATGAGTGATTTTAGATTTGGTAGTTGTAAGTGTTTATGTATTTTTTTTATATATATGTATTTGACTTTATGTGTCCCTTGTTTGAACGGTATTTTTGTCCTGCATTAAGAGAGTTATTTTAATCCCTCAATAGGAAGGGTGTCAATCCCTTATTAAAAGGGTTGATGTACCCACTTAAGACTTAATCCTAATTTCATAGCTTAATTATTTATTTTTAAAAGAGAATTAAATCCAAATGTTCATCAATTTGTATCATTTATATGGTCCTATAATTCTTTGCTTCAAGAGCAATAGATCTTGTAATAAAAAATAAACCTCGCTCCCATTAATATCTACCATTCTCTTTAACCAAAAACATCCTTCCAAAACAAATTTTTTGTACCTACGTTTACTTTTTAAAGAAATCATTTTTTATATGTACGAAAACCCTAGATCTTTGAATTAAAACTACGGGCAACGCACAAAAATTCATTTCAAAGAGAGAATAAGTAAGAAGGGATGAATTGGGTTTAGATCCGTGGGACTTCACAAGGACCAAACTAGAAGCCAGAAGGTACGCGGGGGGTCAGATTAGATATGTAGGGTTTCTGGGGAATGGAATGGACCAACTAAAATGCTCAACAACCCACATCCGACGCTATAGAATTGTATGAGATGTACCCTTTTGTTGAGCCATTTTGGAACCAAATTGGCCACTCTCCATTGAATTAATTGGATCTTTCTCTTGTCTTGTTTACGAAATTGCTTTCTTGTCTTCCTCGAATTTCTCTCTTTCATACGCATACACATATAAATTATAATATATGCTCCCTCAAAGCTGATCTCATTACTGAAGTCTTATGCTCCCATTTAATATTTGATTAGTCCACTCATCAATCCTCTTCATTTGGCTATTACGTTCAGATTGGGAAACTCTTTGAGGTTAATCCTGTCGACATTTTTTTTATGATATGTTTGTTTCATATTGAATTCAATTTGTAAGTTGCTAAATTGATAAGCACACGAAGCCCTTTGATTGATAAAGACAATCAACAAAAGTTCACATATACATATAAATGTGATTATCATTTTAATTTCATCAACTCTCAGTCTTAAAACGTGATTTAATGATTTAAGTTAAAATAAGAGGTTAAATACTTAAATTATATCGAGATCAGTCGTGCTCCTTTTAATTTTCACTGCCAATACACTGGCTTCTGGCAAGAGCCGTGAATCACGTCTTTCATGTTACTATATATATGCAAGGAAACATGACGAATAAATTAGTTCATTCTAGTGATGGCCGTTTCATAGCTTTTAGTGAAACTTGTTTGCGTAGAATCTATATAGGTATTGTCTTCCTTATGGGAAATCTAAAATTTGCATCTAAATGGTTTCTCTGCCTACATACAAGTTACGGTAAGACAAATAGACCACAATGAAACCACATGTTGTGTCATTTTTATTCAAGTTTAGTTGTAGCATAGCACATGCTAGGAAAAAGGAATTGACATCACTTTGACGTTAGAAAGAGATGGGGAAAGAATCTATATAGTAATATATATGATCATTATTTTAATTAACTCATAAAGTTTGTAGATTGGGACAATAAAAGAGGAATAGAATTTGAATTGGTAAGTTGTGATTATGGTGACATAATATAATATTGAGTATTATTATTTTAAAGAGAGGAAAAAGCATGCCTTAGAAGAATAAAATCATTTTGTAGGGTGAGGATCTAATCTACCAATAGTCTTTTCTTGTACCCTCTCGTGGATTAAAGATTGAAAATAGTAATTAAACATTAATTAATCTAAGAGAGATACACCACCCCATGTGCTTAATCGAAGTGCATTTAGCTAAGTCTCTATAGGAATAATGGGTCGGTAAAGCCTAATCCAAGTGGGTGTTCAAAGCAATGAACGAGGATTCATTGCTTCATATTTTACAAATAATTTAAAGCTAATTCAAATGTTAATTAATTGGGCATAAAGAGAAGCTAGCTTGATATGTAATTGATTGATCAGACTCTTTTTCTACGTAGTTTAATATTAGAAAATTCGAGATAGAACTCAGAAAGTAAAATAGATGATTCTTGCACCAAGTACAAAGGTATTGCGAAACAAGCTTTTGGGTTAAAAAAAAAAGTTAATATAAAAAAAGGAATGGAAGTGATGTTAAAGTTGATGAATGACCCCTCACAGCAGTGGTCACATTTATAGAGTTAAAGGGTCATCTTCTCTCTCAAAATCAAAAGGGCAGATATTCTGGGGCAAAAAGAAATGGCAGATTTTTTGAGTATATGGTTGTGAATATTGAATAGTATGAGGCTAAAGCTAGAGTTGGGCATCTCTTTCAAAGCGTGCGTGTGAGAAGCATGGAATAAAGTGAATTAGATCATATCAGATCATGTACACGTTTTGATAGCTTTAATTTTTAATTTGTATTTTTTGATCATAGATCGAACAGAAAGCAACAAAGTTAAAAAGACTCGCATGAACAAAGCAACTTGGATTCTCACACGGCCAATTGATTGATTAGCTTCATCTGGGGAGGCCCCTTCAGTATCCCAGAAACTTGGCTTATATTTTTGTCATTTCATCAAAGTGAACTCTAATCCAATCAAAAGATTTTTCTTTTCTTTTCCATATTTTTTTCAAAAGAGTCCCCTATGAGAAACTTGTATTCGTTATCAATAAAGTTAAAACTTAAAAGTAGCTTAGGATGGTAAGAGAATTGGTTAGCACTCCAAAACTCATCCCCTCACAATTAGATTGGGGTTCGATTCCTCCCTCCATCTAAGCGAAATTGTGTATGTTGTATATATATATATATATATATAAAAGGTTAAAACTTAAAAGGGTTTCTCAAGGAAATAATAATAATAATAATATTATTATTATTATTATTGTTTGAGTCTTTTTTCTTGTAAGAGCATTAACTTTAACCGTGTTTCTTCAAAAACTAGAAAGTTAACTATAAGATATTTCTCGGTGGAGCAGCATTTTATCTAATTCATTAAATTAAAAAAAAATACATTCATTTATTTTAACAAAACTGAATACAAGAATGCTTTGAGTGATCTCAAAATGTTTATGAGAATATTTTCAAATATTTCTTTTATCAGAAAGTAAAAAGTATCTCTTGCCGAACAAATAATTAGAATATGATAACTGTCACTTAAGAAGAATGTTGTAAATCAACATAAGGCTAAGAAATCACACAAGAACAATGAATACAATAATAAACACACAGAATCATGAATCAATATATAATAGTTCAATTTTAAGAAATGAAATTTACATCAATTTCGAACTCAGAACAGAAAAGCCTATCCATTATGAATCAAGATTACCTAGAAACCATATTCTAAGTCACTCTTTATAAGACTGAATCAATTACAAACTAAGAAAATAAGAAGAAATGATGAACCTTAGCCCCTTTTTACAACCTCTCTCTCTCTCTCTAGAAAACAACATAATGAAAAACAAATCTATTTTAGGGTTATATAAGTGGACAATATATATTAAAACCAAAACAATGTTGTTTTACTCACTAATTTTATGAGTTTATAAAATTGCCCCTGAACATATATCGAATGACTATTGGGATCAAATCTTCAATGATCTTCGCCTTGGTTCTATGAGTCATTCCTTGACTCATTATGAATTAACTCTTATATTATTCTTCTTAGCTCAAATTACCTTATCAACTTCAATCTTTATCAATGTAGAGCAAATTTATATAGTACTTGAATTTATTTACTAACAGGACCTTTGTACCCATGTCAGCTAGGATCTCCTTTGTTGGAATCTTTTGTAGTTAAACTTGCCCTTTAGCAATCAAATCCCTAGTGAAATAGTATTTGATGTCCACATATTTTTTCCTCTCTTGGAAAACTAAATTTTTGCTGAGATGTATAACACTTTGATTGTTTGAAAACACAATTACAAGTTTTGTAAGCATTTGAATTTAACTCAACAATCCTTGAAGCCAAACAACTTCTTTCATAGCCTCAATAATAGCCATATATTCTGCCTTAGTATTGGATAATGCCACAAGAGATTGAAGTTGAGATTTTTAACTCACACAATTACAACATAACATAAATACATATATAGCAATTGATCTCCTCTTATTTCTGTCTCTTACAAAGTCAGAGTTAATATATCCAACTAAACTTAACTCATTCTCATATTTTCTATATATCAATCCAAATTTTGAGGTATAATTCAATTTTCTCAACAGCCACTTAATTCCAAACTAGTGAGCTTTCCTCAAATTGAACATATACCATCTTAAAAACACTAATTGCATGAGCTAAATTAGGTTTAATACATATCATAGTATATATTATTAAATCAACAACATAGAATAAGAAATTTTAGACATTTCAGCTTTTTCATCACTTATGATAGGACATTGTTGCTTTGAAAATCTAATATGTGCAGCTTGAGGTATATTAACAGTTTTAGAATCACTCATAGCAAATTTGTTAAAAACCTTTTTCACATATAGTTTTTGGGAGATAGTAATTTGATTTAAAGATCATTATAGAAACAGATTGTCAAATCTTTTTCCCTTTTTAAAATCTCTCAGATTGTTTCTATAAATGATCTCATCAAGGTCTCTAT
Organism: Ailanthus altissimus; assembly: GCA_946807835.1. Classification (NCBI taxonomy): domain Eukaryota; kingdom Viridiplantae; phylum Streptophyta; class Magnoliopsida; order Sapindales; family Simaroubaceae; genus Ailanthus; species Ailanthus altissimus. The sequence continues at coordinate 22,366,455 of OX327695.1, forward strand.
GTAAAAAATATTATTTTTACATCTAGTTGGTCTAATTCCTAATCAAAGTAAGCAACTAAGAAAAGTACAATTCTAATAATGGTGTATTTAACAACAGGAGAGAAAATTTCATTATAGTCAACTCCTTTTCTTTTTTTTTTTTGAAAATTCCTTTACTACTAATCTAGCTTTAAAAATAATACAGTGAAGAGGAGTTATACCATCTTTAATTTTAAAAATTCACTTACAATCAACTACTTTTTGATTCTTAGGTCTTATACCAAAATCTAGGTTTCATTATTTTGGAGTGACTTCATCTCCCCAAGCATTGCATGGAATATTTACTTTCCATTGCTTCAACATGTGTTAAAGGTTTTGATTCTTCAATCTCATGAATTAAAACAAAGTAAACATAGTCAGATCCTAAAAAGAAAATTTATAAGGTATTCTTACCTCTCTATTGGTTCTATCTTTAGCAAGTTGATAATTTGCTATAGATGAACCATAATCATTTTCTTGTAATTCTACATTGTCTTGATCTGATTCGGGTTCATTTTTAACTTCTGTTGAGGAATCCAATTCACTAACTTCATCAGGTTCAGTATGCTTTACCTTAAATTGAGTTTTGTCTAATTTGGAGATTTCATTTGGCTGCTGTAGTTGAGTATCTTGAATATCAAGTTGTTATAATAACTTCACCCCATAAATGCTTTGACAAGCTAAAACTAAGTAGAAGACACTTAACCTTCTCTAATAAAGTCTTATCCATCCTCTTAGCAACCTTATTCTTATGAGAGATATAGGCAATAGTTATGTGCCTAAGAATTCTATTTTGTTTATAGAAGTTTTTTCAAACTCATGATTACAAAGTTTAAGGCCATTATCTATTCTAAGTATTTTATGTTTCTTACCAATTTAGTTTTCAGTAAGGTTCTTCCATTGTTTTAATTTATTAAAGGTATCATCTTTGGTTTAAGCAAGTAAACCTATACCTTTCTAGAATAGTCATCTATTAAAGGAAAAAAAATATTTGTTTTTACTATAAGTAGGTGTTTTTGTGGGTTTTTAATAAGCGTAAATTATATTTATTATTTTCACTCCCTTAATTTGATTAATTGCTCATTTTAATAAGAATATTAAACTTTTTATATGCTTCATTGCTATTTTGTAAGTTTAAAGATAATGAAACTATTTGGGATTAAAATATAAAGACAATGAGGTAAAACATTAAATATGTTATAATAATTTGCTATAGTAGATTGCTACAGTAATCACTATAATAATTTACTACAATTACACAGTTGGGGTGTCCAAAAATCAGTGCTAGGGCAAAAATTTCAGTGCCTTCAACACCTCAGTGTCTAAAATACATCGTTGCAGTGCCACATAAATAGTATGCATAAATAGTACTCGTGAACAGCACCCACATAGAAAAAAAAATCATAATCTGACTTATATTTGATATTTTATCCTAATTTGAAGACATCTATAAATAAAAGGCCAAAAAAATTATTTTAACAACCAAGAATAGAGAGAAGAAAAGAGAGAAAGAGTAATTTTTGGAGGATCTAGCAGACTTGAAGATTGAAGATTGCAACAAATTAGTTTTATTTCTTTAACTTTTATTCTTTTTAGTTTTCTATAATTTTCATGATATTTTTCTTGATAAACTCTAGAACGTTTTATTTCACCGTGAGTTAAATTTATTTTTTAAGATTATTACTTGAATTCAATATATGTGCTTAATTGCTAAGTTCTTTTAATATTTATTTGAACTCAATTCTTTATTATTCAAATTATTTATTTTTAATGCTTCATTATATCTTATCAATATTGTGATTGGATTGAAAATACTTTAATAAACTCGAGAGAAGCTTCATTGTATTTAGACCTTAATAATTTGATACATGATTATCAAAAAATTTACAAGTTCTAATTTAGGATTGAGATATACCTAATTGGCATATATGGTCAATAAGACTTGTTATTAATGAATATTGATTTATTACAATTACCATAGAAATATAAGTAAGATATAATTACTTGACCTTGAGAGATGTTTGTGAATAATTAGTGTCTTGACCAATAATAAGAATTGAGGGATATTAATATTAAAGGATTATTCTTTTAAAAAAATATATTGAAGGATAATAATTAACCATAGGCTTTCTTTATATTGCCATCTTCTTGAGTTATTTAAGTTGTGTTATTTATTTTCTACATTTTTATATTATTTAATTATTTGTAAATTAAGGAATTGATTTTCTTGATAATTACTTAAAAAATACAATTTTAGTATTTGATTAAGAATAATATTTATTCCTATGGGTTCAACATTTGATTTTATAAGTCCTTTTAGTACTTATTTATAATAGCGTATACTTACACTTAATTTTGTACTAAAAAAATACACACAACAGTCCCCAAAGGTCACATTGACATATTCAAGTATCCTTTTAGCCTTATGACATCCAAGTTTGAAATTGATCCTATATTGTTTTCCCATAGCACAGTTTCACAAAAGGCTAATCTGGTTAGTTTTATATCCTCAATGAGTCTTAATTTACTTAATTTTAAAATGCCATGTTCACCTATATGTCTATATCTTTTGTGCTAAAGTTCAGATTTATCTAATTCACATCTAGATACATTAGCTCCAGTACACTGTTTTCCCCAACAGTACGTATAAACTCTTTTGCTTCATACCTTTCATGATAACTAAGGATCCTTTCATGACCTTCAATTGTCCTTTTTCTACTTTATAAGTGTATCCTTATCATCTAAGGTTTATAAGGATACCAGATTTCTTTTTAAGTTGGTACTTATTTAACTTCCTTTAAAATTCTTATCATACCCTCATGTAATTTAATAGAAATTGAGTTAACTCACATTATTCTATAGGCTTGGTTATTACCTATGAGAATTCTACTCCTATTAATTTTTTGAAAATTTTGGAACCATTCAATTTTAGGACATATATGGTATTGAGTCTGGTACCCATTCATCACAGTTATCTTCTAAAGACATTGTTAAGGCCACTAAGTTTTTATAACCATCATTGGCTACTGCAACATCCTCCTTTTCATTACCCACAATTCTTTCTTTTAATTTCCTTAACCTTACATAACAGTTTCTCATCAAATAACCCTCTTTACAATAGAAAAATATTTTCTCTTTTATCAAGTTTGCCTCTAGCATATAATAACTCACTATTTCCAATATTGTTTCTCTTAGACTTAATTTCTAAATCTCTAGACCTTAGTTCGCTTATATAATCTTCAAGGGTGAATGTCTTCTCTACTATACTTTATAGCTGTCCTAACATCTCTATAGGTTAATGGTAAAGAATTCAACAGGATTACTGACTCATTTTCGTCCCCTATGATTTCTCTAGCATTAGTTAAATCAAGACACAATCTTTAAAATCATCCATATTTTCTTTCAAGTTCTTATTAGTGTCTATCTTAAAATCAAACAATATTTTTATCATATGAATCTTGCTAGAAAGAGATTTAGTAATATAAAATATTTGAAGTTTACCTCAAAGACTAACTACTATAGTTTCTTCGTTCACTAGATGAAGAACATTATTTGCAATGTGCAAAATCATTATACTATAGGCCATCTTGTTCATCTCCAATCCTTGTTCATCAATTAAGGTTGGAGAAAGTGTCTTTGGATCGACTTTGGCCTTAGACACTTTTTGTTGTATTAGTAATGCCTTTCGTTTCTTTTGCCAAAGGGTGAAATCACCATTCTCATCCATTTATTTTTCTTCAAAACGAGTAAAAGTCATCGTGTTTCTTATATTTTGTTCTTGAAATTTTAATTTTTCCCAAATTTTAGCCATCACTAAGAAAATCCTAATTTTAAGCTCTAATACTACTATTGTAAATCAACACAATACTATGAAACCACACAAGAATAATGAATACAACAACATACATGCACAAAAAAATTAAGAAATTGATGTATAGTGGTTCGGTTGAAATAAACGAAACCTACATCCATTTCGAGCTTAGAACAGAAGAGCCTATCCACTACGAATCAAGATTATAGCCCTAGAAACCATATTCTAAGTCACTCTTTATAAGATTGACTCAATTACAAACCGAGAAAAATAAGAAGAAAATAAAGAACCCTTGCCCCTTTTACAACCTCTCTCTTTCTCTCTCTCTCTCTCTCTCTCTCTCCTCTCTCTCTAGAAAGCAATGGAGTGAAAAAAAATGTGTTTTAGGGTTACATAAGTAGACAATATATACTAAAACCAAAATGTTGCCATTTGCTCACTAATTTTGTGAGTTTACATAATTGCCACTGGACTTATATCGAATGACTCTTGAGATCAAATCTTCAACAAAGAAAAATACCAGTAACATACAGTGTTTTAATTATTGAATTTACCTAAAATAAAAATTGATATCTATATTACAACAACATTGTGTAGTTGTGTTCAAGTATGTGTCGACTTCAACTTTCAAGATTATGACGTTACTTGCACCAACTGCTTTCAAACAAATTTCAAAAAGAATTACCAACCTTTTTCTACATTGTTATACAAATTCAAATGAGCACAACATAGACATGGATGAGCTAACAAGATGATTATAATCTTATCTTGATCTTTTGGCGCTGAAAACTGACAAAGTTTCAACTCATTCTAATTCTATTTGGTTTGACCAGATTCCGCTTCTGCTAATCGCCCATTTTTGCTTGCAATATGAAAGACCTCGCAGAAAACGTGGGTGCATGGCATGGGTCGAAATCTAGATTAAAACAGGTGCTCTTTACAGGGTATTTTATTACTGGCTCTACTGTTCTAGAGTCCTTGTAAAAGCTTTCGGTTAGGTGTTATCAGCAAAAATTTCTTAAATATAATTCTATCAGATTAATTCAAAAGCTAACAACAATATTTGCGCTTTTTTTCTTTTTTTAATTGCATCAAATATGTACGAACTAAATTTTATCATATCATTTGAACTAAGTGACCCCCCGGTAAAACGTCATTTGCACTCATTTTCAGCGTAACAATAAAATATAATCTGAAGACAAACACGAAAGCCCAATTTGACAAACCATTGAAACCATCACAATCGGGCAAACCAGTTGGCAGTATCAAACGATTCTCCTATCAGGAATATATCTGTGCATCTTATACTTGCGGGCAGAGTTTCACTTAACTCAACGCACCTCTTAAGTCTTAAGAAAGATTCGTTATCACTATTCCTGGGGATTAGATACGGTGACAGCAAACGCCTACAGAATCACATTCTCTAGCAGCAAAACAGAGCAGAGAAAACCAGTTTTGGTCTGCGATATTGCTTTATTCTATTTGTTTCGAATGAACTTCCGGGCTCATAAATTCACGATTTCTTCACGTGTGAACTTTGCATCTCCAACAAACATTCCTGGATACTTTAAATTTGGGCATTTAGACATTTTTAATTTAGCAATGTCTATTATCAACTACCTCCTAATAAACTGGAAAGGTTTACATCTAAATCCTACATCCGACCTATCATAATGGACATGTTCCATTTATCACTAAGGTGAAGAAAATACTTAAGAGCCATCAACCACATCATGCAACCTAACAAGCAATCGAGATTTTCCAGGATTATCAGTTCAGGTTAAATAACTCTACACTGAGATTTAAACAGATCCCAATTACAAATGTACAATTAGTCTGTAAACAGTACTACTAATAAAAGAGAGAATTAAACAACTTATTTTAATCACATATAGAAAGCATAATTGATGCATGCTGTGTCTACACCCGCCAAAACAAATATAGACCCCACAGCCACATGGACTGACGCTACCCACCACTGTATTCAATGGTATTCCATGAGACAAAATACTCCATAATCCTGCTGCAATATATCTTCATTAATACTTTGAAAGGCTTCTAACCCTGATAACATTTCAACTCCTTATCAGTATTCTACAACACCATATATGAAGCAACACGAAGAAAATTAAAACAATATAATTACCTGGGTGAACGGGAGCGAGTGCAGGAACGAGACCGTGAACGAGAATAATATCTTCGAGAACTCCTGCTCCTACTTGGACTTCTGCTATACCGGTGTCTCCTGTCAAAATTTCATTCAGAACCAGGTTAAATGGTACATTGTCAGCAATCATAACTGCCTTAGATCTTGGAATATAATGGGGTCGACTATGATAGAAAGGAATGCTAAAGAATTGGCAGCTTCACAACAACTCAAAAATCACTGTGGACCAGAAGAACATCAGAAGTTGCTCTTGGAGGAACATAACACAAGACATGACATAAAAAAAGACATGGAAGGTACAAACTCAACCCAAAACACTTTAGTTATAAGTTAAAGGCGAGAGCTAATAATTAGCATGCAATCCTATCACTCATCACAAATTCTTTCATCCACCTCATTTCAACTTAATAGTATTGACTCATTGCCATTACTTGGAGCAAAGACTCATTTTGAATATACAAATTTGGCATTGACGGTAAAACCAGTTTTAGCAACTCTAGGGAATGATTACCATGAATGAGTAAAATGTCATCCAAAAGGAAGCCAAAAACTGCACTCACAGGTCAACCAATAATCCAACAGGTGAAGAGAATGCAGCAGTTATCAAAATACTAAAAATTCAAGGACAAGGAACAAATTTATGCAGCACAAACTCTCCAGTCTTCACAACTTTGTTAATCAACAATCTAAAACCATGTCTACTATCTATCAAGCAATAACCTATCTTCAGTGGGTATCATATTATTATTTTAATATTCCTCAAGTAACGCAGATATGAAACTACAAACACTGAAGTTGCTTTTTTAACTTCTTTTTCTGGTAAGTTAGATGGTAATAATAACCAAATTAATTAATCGGGACACTATGAATTTAAACAGCTACAAAACCATCTCAACTACAAGAGATAATTCTATTTATTACAGCACTCAAAATATATATCAGCCACAGAAGAATAAATACAAAAAAGAAAAAAAGAGATACATCGGTAAATTCAGAAGTCAAAACCCAAATATACAAGCACAAACCATAATGAATTACCTAGGAGGAGAACGACTGTAGCTCCTGCTGCGACTGCGACTGCGATGCCTATGACTTAGTTGACTTGTTTCTGCAAGTTTTTCCCGCCTCTGGTGCTCCTGCTCTCGTTTCTTAGCCATTTCAGCAGCAGTATCTTTTTTAACTGCAGGAGCAAAAAGTTATGCTGCTTATGTAACCATAAATTTAAAAAGCAAAAAAATATGAATTAGCCATTTCAGCAGCAACATCTTTTTTAACTGTGGAAGGAAAAAGTTATGCTGCTTATGCAACCATAAATATAAATAATGCACAAAATATGAACAAATAAATAAAGGAATATAGCATAGAAAACCTTTTCCTTATCAACAGCCCTCCCCACTCCTTAAAAAAACCCATAAAAATAATAGTAATAAAAATGAAAATTACAAACGGAAGAAGAAAAGAAACAGAAGAGTTACTATTACTCTCACATAGCAAATGTAAACAGTTGTTGACTTTGCAATTTGACTAGAAAAGAATTATCATTTATAGGTCATACTTTCTTTGTTCAACTGCTTGCTCATAATCCTTTTTAGGCGCTCCTGAGGAGTTTCTTTCTTCTCGCCTTGTGGTTGTTTTAAGAGGCCACCACTAGTGCTTGATTTGGTTAACTTTGCTAATGCTGAAGATGTGCTGTAATGAAGGAAAGAGAATACATATAAATCAACTTCCTATATAGCTGAAAGATAAGGATAAATACAAATGAGCCAAACATCAGCAATCTCTGCAATCAAATTGTCATGGCAAGAGTAAACCATTAAAAAAACAACAGAGGTATCACTAAAGATGCACTAAAGAATACCTTACTACTGGTTTGTTGGACTTAGCACTCTTTTCCTTTTCAAGTGATACACCAGACGCTGGATCAACATGCAGCGCCTCAAGTATATGACCAGATGATGGCCTGCAGCAAACAGATGCATTAGGAATGCCTATGTTAAAAATTCCATGCAACTAGGAATTGTCAAAAAAGTCCTTTTCAGGGACAAATAAGCTCCAGAAAGGAAGCCTCCTTTCCTCAGCCTCTTGCCAGTTATGCTGAAAAACCCTAAGCCAGATTTATTATTCAAAACTGAAACGTTTGCCTCTAGCAACAAAATTAGGATAAGCTGCAGCAGAGTAAAGACTGTCCAATCTATCTTTGCAAGAATTAAAGGCCCAGTGCTCCGACCGGTTTAACAAATCAGCTTGTGAAGGAGGAGATGGTGGCGGAGAATATCCTGCAAGCTTTGGTTCATCCCCATCATCTGCGCCCCCAAATTCAGTGATATACTCTATTTTAGGTGTCCTTGATTTGCTCCGATGAACTTCATCAGAATAACCTCCACGAGCATGGCGCCTTGTGTATGAAGGGGAGTACGACCTAGATCTTGATCTCGATCTGCACGTATAGAGCACCACTCAAATTTTGCACCAAGATAATTCTTCATGCAGAATACATGGAAGCAAAACCTTCCAAAATGCCAACAAAAGACAAACCTTTTGGAACGTGGATAAGCTTCATAAGTTGGACTTCGTCTAGGCTCCCTGTTCGTAAAGTATCGAGTAACATTATGATAAAGCTGATAACACACTGTATTCTACAACTTATTACAGAATATGCCATGTGTTCAAATTTGGAAAAATAGAGCTCGTAAACTTTCACCTGTAAGGATCATGATGGAGCACTCTTGTTCCAGTTACCCGTGCAGCTTCTCTTTCTCTCTCTCTATCTATTTGAGAAGCTTTTCTTCGTTCCTTGCGACTCAACTTCCTCTACACATTCAGAATCAATTGACATGAAATTGGTATTCTTGAGCACAACAAAAGAAAATGTGAATTCCAACACAATTATGAAGAACTTACAATTGCAGGATCACCTTTGATTGCTTCCTTTTGCTTTTGCTCTTCCTCTTTAGCCTTTTTATCCATATATACCAGCCAACCATATCTTTTCACCCCAAATTCTTTTGCTATTCTATCCATCCCTTCATCATTGCTATCATCACTATTAAAATCATCCTCATCATCATCATCATCATCCTCATCTTCATCCTCATCATCTTCATCATCTAAGAGAGGGGCTTCCCCATTCCCATTTCCATCATAAGAGAATCCAACCTGTGAATATGAACCCTTACTTAAAGCAGCTGGCGGTGGCTGAAATCTGCCAGAAATGCATTAAAAAAAAGGACACAACATCATATTTGTAATTGTAACAAATAGAACAAAGTGAAAAGATTAAGCAAAAATTACACATTAGGGAAAAAAATGAAAAAAGAACAACTTTGACAACGTAACGCAGTTTAGTTAAAAATTATCAACAATCAAGACATAATGAAGTTCCCGTGCTATTCCACATGCCAAAGCACATGAATGAGGAATACACAGCATCATCCTAGATAACAGTTCACTCCCCAAATTGTGACCAATTGCTTTTTAATGTAGCAATTGGTAGCAGAGAAGCAAACCCAGTCTAAGTAAAAGCAAACCAGAGTTAATTCTTAGAAATTTTAAAGGAACTAACCCAGATATTTGACCTAAATATTCCATTTCTAGCATACTGACGTGATGCAAAGTGTAACAGTGCTAAAAAGTCCACAAGGAAAAACCATTTTTATTCAACTTTCATCACAATCCAGAAAGGAAGGGCGAGGGCGGGATGTTAAAGCAATATGTACAACACTACATAATAACAACATCAGCAGAAACTAACTTGTTAAACCACATAATCAGCACAAAGAATCTATTAAGCACATGAACTACTCCCAACATATTAATATATTTATTTCATTCATCGATCCTGTAATTGAAATTACTATCTAAGCCTGATAGCAACTCTCAAAGTCTTCAACAATTCATCATTCTTATTGCATGATGACTAGATAATTCGATACAGAAATAAAATAAGTACCTAAGAAGAAACTAAAGAAAGTAAATAAGAAACCCAAACCTGTCCGTAGCAAAAGGAGCAGTAGTCTTTGCCTCCATCTCTTGATTTACATGTTGCAAACCCTCCACATCAGTAACTGTTATTGTACAAAGGTGAACTTGTAAATTTAATGTCATTGTGAGCCCTAGCCCTAGGATTAATTTCAAAATGACCGCAAAGGAGAAAAAAGAAAAAACACCTTTGTCTTGAGTTGGTTTGGCATAAATAGAAGGTTACCAACAAAACATATTTAAAAATGTACATGAATTTAACATATCTATCAAAAATATAAAATAAAAAGTACCGACATCCTCTACGTCGATGCTTAATTAAATCCCGATATCGCTCAAAATTAACAAACTCTTCTAGCTCCTCTTCTTCTTCAGACTTTGCTTGCGTGAAATGGCGTTTCACAGGTTCCCTAATAAAATCTAGAAGGGCCCGACCATCAAATCTGCATAAACAAAGAAACTCGTTCATTCAATCCCATATATCAAATCCAAGTACTCATGAAAAATAAAACTATTGATCACTGAAATCACATAAACACGCATATCCATATACACAGATGAGTGAGAGATGGAGAACTGTACCTATCAATCATAACATCTTGTTTCCCATTCCAAGGTATCCTACAACACAAGTTAAGGATAGCAATGAATTCGTTTCAAAAAATATATATACAAGACATGAACACGCCACCCCAAAACAATGCAAGCCAACAATATAAATTTAAAAAGGAAATTTTCACATATTTCCTTCATTTCTGAGCTGATATTGATCCAAGTATTTGTCAAATCCTCAGCCTCCCGAATTTTTGACATAGGTCCACTCTATAATGCCACTTCTATCGTTATTTCACTAACTGATCATGAATTAAGTCAACTTACTATCTTACTCTCATAGTTTTGCAGAAATTACGAAATAAAATGACAATGGCGATGGTTTTTCCCGACTTAAATAGCATCATAGCAGACCAACAATTAAAATTAAAATTTTGTTTCCAATTTATCGTAACATTAAATAATAATTTCAACCACTTAATTCCTAAATTCATATGCGTACAAAGAAAGCTATCAAAGTAAAGGAACCCTAGAAAAGCGGTCATACAGGCCTTGCTGGTCCTCAGTGGCCTGGTAGAGTCCGTCATCGCGATAGACGCGGCAGCGGGAGCCGATGACCTGAATGGATTGCTGAGGATCGCCGCGGCGCTTGGCCAGGAAGACGGCGCGTCTCTGGGCTCGCTTTCGAGCGGCGTCCATCATGTCGTGGACTTTTCTCTCCGATCTCCTAGCCTCGTGCCACATGGTTCAAAGATTTTCAAACCCTAATCCTACGCTCTCAGCGATTGATTATGTGATTCGGTCTTTTCTTTTGTTGTTGTTGTTATGATTTTGTGGCGAGCGAGCGAGTGTAGAGTTACTTGAACGTGTTATTTTTAGATCTGGACCGTTCACGTCGGGGGTCCGCGGGAACAACACCAACTTTCAGATGGTTATACACGTGGCTTCTTATTTTAGCGCCAACTTAATATTGGATTTTCTCTAAATAAGCTTATTTGTAGTGTTTAATTATTATTATTAGAAATATTATCATAAATATCTTTAAATTTAAAAAATGGACTAATTATAATTTTTTTTTTAAATTAATAAAAAAAAAGCATAAAATCATTTCATTTTGGTGTATTAAATAATTGAACGTATATTATTTTTCCTTGAAAATCTTTTTTTTTTTGCCTTTAGGTTTGAAACTCTTGAATTTAATCGAAGGCTGACTCTTAAAAGTACAGCCAAATGTTCCTTCCAAAAAAATCACTCTCATTTTGAAAAGGTTCGTCAAAATTTACGCAACAAGTCCAATTTAAAGATAGACTCAAGAATAATGGTTGATGGACCAAAACTCGACAAAGAAATGACAAAGAACTGATTTAGACTCGGGGGATCTAGTCGGCAAATAAAAAAACCTGTTCTGCCTTTGCTAGCCTGAATACAACTATGACCGAGCAGGTACTAGCTACATTCTATAATTTCGCTCTTAGGAATCTCGTGTCAACATCAAACTAGTAAAGGAAGGCCTTTCAAGATCTGACCTAGACCGTCTAAAATAAGTTTTACTTAAACCAAAATTATCGGCAGAGACAAACTTGAAGAATATATTTAACACATCAAAAGGAAAAATCTGATATGCGATAAGATCGGGGTTAAAAAACATGCAGAGGAATATTTGGCGTATGTCAGGAGCACAGTAAGAAGATATTTAGCGTGTGTTAGAAGTACAATAAAAAATATTCGGCGCAAGACAAAAATACTGCAGAGGAAAATAAAAAAAAATTCCTAAAAAATCATCACTATAAAAAAGTAAAAAAGAAGACATTTAAAGGATGATGAAAAATCATAAAAGAAGAAAAAATAAGAAAAAGAAAATGAGTATTCCCCTCATAATGAATATCATTTTTTATTTTTATTTTGTCATATTTTAAAAGAGAAAAACTTACTTTTTAATTTAAGTATCGAAACGTTTTCATCCGAATTTATTTCAGTAAAATCACTATTGAGCTTACGTTTATATTTTTTTTGCAAACTCCCCACAACTTATTGCAAAAAAGAAGCCCAAACTCATACTAATTACTTACGTTGAGATGAAACCTAAATTTTTTTTTTTTTATAAATAAATTTAAAATTTATTAACCCAAAATCAATTTCTTCATGTCAACGTATATCAAATTAAAATGCCATGTAATCTGCCAATTGTAACTAAAAAGACCTAAATTAATTTCCAAACAACCTCTTATCCGCGTAACCAAACAGCCTAAAGTCATTTCTCCTCCCATGACCAACTCTTCACTCTCTTCGTCTCTCTCCTCCTCCACTCCTCTCCTTTCTTCACCCTCTCGCCTCTCATGACCAACCGTTTGAGGGCCCATTTGTGACTTTTAAATGGCAACTCAAAATGTAGCTTTTAAATTGCTCAGGTGGCGGCTATTGCCACGATTGTGGAGTCTGCAGTTAAAGTAAAGCCGTCTGAGTCTGCTAGAGATGGGGTTAAGGCTAGCAGTGACTGGGTCATGGAGAGCATGAATAAGGGTACTGATAGCTATGGCGTTACCACTGGTTTTGGGGCCACTTCTTATAGGCAAACCAAGAATGGTGGCGATCTTCAGAAGGAGCTCATTAGGTAAGCTTTAGAAGCCGCAACTCAACTTTTGTCTTTATTACAGATGAGATGAGATGCTCATAAATGACAACTTGAGCGAGTTGACTCAGTAGGAGGACGTGTGAGTTAGAATGCATGGTTTAGTTGAATTGTTTTGTTCCGTTAATGGTAGTTATTCAGAACCCATTTGAGTTTGGCTAGACGAGTTGACTCATCCGAGTTGAACAAGTCATGACCGAGTTTAATATGATCAGTTGTCTTGATCCCTTCCCTTCTTGGAATGAGAACAAACAGAATTTTCGATAGCAGAGATGGCATGGAAAAATTTCTTTCACGAGAGCGGCCACAATGAAAAGTCTTAGTAATACAAATACACATTTTGCTTCCTTCATTCAGATTTCGTCGTCTCCTGCTATTTCAGCTTCGTCAAGTTTATCTACAAATGAAGACATGGTTAAAAAGAGGAAAATATTTGTTTACTTATTTTTGTTTTTTAATTTCTACAGTAAAGGTTATTTGTTGGAATTTTAACTTGTTCTGTTAGCATTAGTAATTAGAAGACAAGTTTAAAAGATTGTTTGAAAAGGTTCGATTTACGACATGTTAGCGAATTTTAATGTATTTATTTTTGGTTTTTTCGAAATAAATATTTTAGGAAGATGTTTAAAGACATAATTATCACATCATAATTTATTATTACATATATGATTAATTTAGACATTTCATACCTACTAATATAGAATCTATTTACTTTTATATAAAAAATTTTAATAGAAGGGCATTGACTAAATTTTTTAAAATATTTGAGTAATTTTATAAAATTTAAAATTTGTAAGTATTTATATAATTAAATCATACTTTAGAAATATTTACAATAATATCCTTGTTATTATGAGCATTATTATCGTCTATCATCAAGTATAATTATCCTCCAATTCATAAATTATTGATTTATGATTTGAAATTATAAATATAATGAATATATATATCTATTTTTTTAATTAAAATATCATTTGTTTCTGTCAATAACCAATTAAAATAGTAATATATCTGTTTATCCGTTATTATCGTGTAAAAAGAAGATTAAAGATTAATTTATAAATAATAATACTATGCTTATATTAAATTTTATAACTCAATTTTATCCTTAAAAAGAAGAAATGTTTTAAAAATAACTCTTTAAATTTATTAATATTCTTTTCTTAGCCTAATTTTAGTTTTTTTTATTCTTTATTAGCAAAAGAGAACAACCTATGTTTATATTCCTAAAATACAAAATTTTTGTTGAATTAAAATTTAGAAGTTGCTTCATAATATATTCACTACTTAAAATTTTTAAAATGAATGATTTTGAATTTTATGTTAAAAAAAGACCAAGGTTAGGCCTTTTCTTGGGTCTTTTTCTAAATTTTAGAAAACAAAAATTTATGTTAAAAATGAGTGATAAATTACATTTTTAGTTAGAAATAAGTGGAATAGATTAATTATACTTAAAAAATAGGTTGAAATGATAAAAAAATGTAAAAATTTGAAAAAATAATTAGATTCTTTTTGAAAGAATCCTAAACATAGGCAACGACCAAAGTAACAGCTAGTCATTGTCTGCGTTAAGCCATATCTTAGGGCGCGCGGCCTTGAGATAGGCACCCAAGATACGTATCTCGGAGCCACGAAAGGCCCTAAGATGCCCATCTCATGCCTGCGATGCCCATCTCGTGCCCTCCGCAGGCATGAGATGGGCACTTACAATTTGCCCACTGGGCGTACATGGCTCAACGTCCTGGACCTACAGCCCATGATGTGGCACTTTGTGTGCCACATGGTGTATTCGTTGATTAAAAAGTAAATTATTTATTAATTAATTATAATAATTTGATTAATTAATAAGTTGATTAATATTGTATGTTAGTTAATTTAATATAATATGTATGTTTGTTATTTATTGATAATAATAATAGTAATATTTTTTTGTGTATTTTTCCAAAAAACAATAACATCTCCAAAGAATATAGTATTCCCCACATAAAATATTCTTTCATGCATTGATTATGAATTATTTGAAGATATGGGCTCTGAATTTTATAAGGTCCAAACTGATGACTAACCAGGTTGAGTTGTTTAAGCAAACCTGTAGTAACCATTTATTTACAACTGATAAGAATAAGTATTTATATATATATATAATATTCATATTTTATTTGTATGTGAATGATACTTAATTTATATATTATTATTAGTACTGTTTGTATAGATTAAGAATCTACTATTAATATTGAGTTTATTTGTAAGACTTTAGATTTATTTTAGGGACCAAATTGTAATCTTTGAAAGTTTTTGGAGTTAATTCGTAAATATCAAAAGTTAGCCTTTTAGTATAAAAATACACATTTAAAACCATAATTCACTCATTTTTGATCGAACTATCCATTTTAGAGAGAGAAAAGAGAGAAATAGAGGGGAGAGATAGAAGAATAAGAAGAAAAAGAAAAAGAAATTAAACTTTTAGGCTCTAAGAATCACATCATAACTCTTTTTCAATTTATTAGTATTAATTAAGTTAATTTATTTAAGTTTTGATTCCTAAAAATATGTAAAATTGAGGACTTGATGTGAATTTTATAAGATATATTGAGAATTAATGATAATTATGTAGATAATTTGATAAATCATGATGAATTTGTAAAATTTTTACTTAATAGTCTCTTGATTCGAGAATTTTATAAATTTTTATACCTCAATTCTTGTTTTGAAATTTGGGAATATGGAATTAGACATGTTTAGAATCATTTGAGACTTTGAGTCGATTGAAAGTTTTAAAAATTGAATTTATAGTGGATTTACAAAAATAACCCTGAAATTCTAAAATTTTTTCGTGTTAACAGTATGCTACAGTAAAAAATAATTTTTGATTTGCTAAATTACGAATTTCTGAAATATAATAAATTTATATATCTAATATGATATATTCAGAATTGAGAATTTAGATCAATTTGATAAATTGTTATGATTTTCTAAAGTGTATCAGCTCATTGCACTATTTGATTAACAGATTTTTAAAGGTATAGAATAAAATACTTTTAAAATACTTTTGGCAAAGATTTTGAAGTAAAACATTTATCATGGATTGCGATATGTGTTAAGAGTAATTCTGTGATATTTTTATAATTTTTGAGTTAGTATATGATTTTATAAAATTGGGATACTGAATACTATTCAGTAAATATCTTGATCCTGTCAATATAATAGTTTGGATTTGATGGTGTTTATGAAATGTATTATGTAGTAATTATGATATAATATTCATATATAAGAAGGATATATAAGTCAATAAAGATATATTCTGATTTTGGAGCAATTGGACATCATTTGATGTATAAGTAAATTTTGCTAAGTGTAAGTGGTTAGAATGACAGGTTTTGAGAAACTAAGTAATTAGACTAATTCGATGTGATAAGTGAAATATGTGAAATTTTGTAAGCTATTTAAAGTGTTTTGTGTGAATGGTGAGGCTTATGAAAGGGTTAATCTTCATTAATAAGTTAAGGAGAATTAAGTCTTGTACTCGAAAGTGTTAAGAGGTAAGTATACTAGACTTTTACTAAAATCACAATAAACATAGTAATTATTTGTGTATGGTTTTGTAAATGTGCTTAGAAATATGTTTATGTTATGCCAAATTATATTTGATATGAAATGTGAAAGACATATATTTATGAATGTGAGCATTGACATTGAGTATGGACATACACGTGTTTATGAAAGTGAGCTTTCAAAATAAAATGTGTTTATAAAAGTGAGCTTTCAAAGTGAAATGTGTTTAACAAAGAAGGCTTTTGAATTGAAAAATGTCCATGAGATACGTTTTGTGTGTTAAGGATGCTTGAACTCACTATTTACTTAGTAGACATCTTATGTGATTTATGGACCTTTTATGTATAGCCTTTCCTTTAAAAATGGTATATGTTATGTGTTTCGTATGTAGGGAGGATCCTATTGGTACCAAAAGAAAAAATGAGTCATCACATTCGTGTGGTGGCGTATTGGTGCATGTGAGATGACTCATTGATGATCAGGGTGAGGGTGTGACTCTTACCTTCGGACATGTGCATTATATATGTGTAATTTAAACCTCACTTGTGCTATTCCTCTCATACGGTATGTCATCGACGGATGACATTTGGCTCATTATGTGATATGTGATATGAAAGTCCTACTAAGTAGTAGTTGAGTGATGGTATTCTTATTATATCTTTTGAAAGAATTTGTAAGCGCTTACCTGACATGTGATTTGATAAGATTATGATTTTGATTTATCACAGCATATTATACATATGCATTTTGTATATATATGTATTTGTATTTTGATATATGAAAAATTAGTATGTTTACTGAGTTTTATACTTATTATAGTTTATAGTGTTTTCAGGTAAATAAGGTACATGTGCGCTTATCGGATTTGGCAATGCTTCTTTTGTCCCTTGGGATCTCTAAGTTGTTAGGTTGCTAAGTGTTTCATTTGTGGACACATAGTTTAAGATATTTGATTTGTCCCTATTAAATAAATACTTATATATTATTTTATTATATGTGGTTATTTGGTTTATGTTTCACCAAGTATGGTCATGAGTGGAACTTTGTATTGAACTTACTAGCAATTTGCTAAGGATTCCTATATTGAATTTAAATTTAAAATTTTATGTAATATTAATTATGAGTGCACATTATTGAATGAGTGTAACTTATGTCGTGTGTCAGATCTTTTTAGTCTGGGGTGTGACAGGACCTGTATGAGATATTTTCTAGATATGCAAGATATTACGTTCTCTGGTATTTTGGTGCACAAGCTATTATTACATGAGGTGTAGACCTTTAATTTATAAAAGGAGATGTAGTTTTACATTAGTAAGAAGCGCATTCAATTCACTCTAAAGGAGTTTGTATTAATTACC
Organism: Ailanthus altissimus; assembly: GCA_946807835.1. NCBI lineage: Eukaryota > Viridiplantae > Streptophyta > Magnoliopsida > Sapindales > Simaroubaceae > Ailanthus > Ailanthus altissimus. The sequence continues at coordinate 22,384,520 of OX327695.1, forward strand.
TGACGAAAAATAAAAGATTACCCGCACACCTAGCAGCTAAATAAAAATTTGCGTAATAGGTTGTTGGAGAATCGCTTCTCGAACTGAAGAAAGTTGGCATACACCTTTGTTCATAATTGGTACGGAGATATGAACTTATAAAAAATAGACGATGAAGACGCTGTCAAGTTGAGTTTATTCTATTTTGTTCATTGTATTTTGATCATCGTATTTTGATCTCAGCGATGAACATCTTGGGACTCAAACTTTCGTTCTAAGTTTAGTGGACAACCTTGATGAGATTAATAAGTATCCATAGAACAACATTGCATGGAGCGTACTTCACAGCTTATTCAAGAAGGTTGCATTCTAGAAGTTGGAGAAGATGGGTAAAAACCCTGCGAGAAGCGTAATGGAGAGTTATAATGTGTATAGATTTGCGCACGCATTTTTGCTTTGTAAGAATTTTTTTTGTATTCAATATTTTAATCTTAATTACTTTTTTTTTATAGTGAACTATGTTTTGAAATTATTTTAGATATGAATTTACAAGGTAATTACAGTTTGCGATCATATTTTCGGTTTGCACTTTAGTGACTGCTTCTTTCGTATTTTGAATTTGATGAGCAAAGGGACTTCAAAGTTTGACAACATGAAGGCAACAATATTAACTAAAAATTTAGTATATTTTTAATTCATTCATGTTTAATTATATTAATCTTCTAACGTAAGAGGTGCAACCTAATTTAAAATTTGTAAGTTCTTTCGATATATTGTAAGTTAGTACTAAAGACCAGAAAAATAAGAAGGATGTCATTTGACTAGTCGACGTCTAGGCATTCCAATTGTGAGCTATGCCAAGAACTTATCATATATGTATGATTTTATATGGAGCAAGAGTGAAAAGATCTTTGTTCGTTTCACTAAGCCCAACGATGCTGATATAGAGGAGGATAGGCATGAAGGAATAGTCCCACAAGTGTATGGAGCAACAATATATTTTATTTTTTTTACACAATTAACCAAATTAGTATAATTGCAAAAATTGTTGAATATGGTATTTTTTTCTTATAGTTTGAACACAGTGCATCTACATACCATGATGTTATACATCAAATTGAACAACTGTAGAAGGAGATGAGGAAGAGATTTGATTGTACTGAAGTTATATTAATGCAGAGAATAGAGAAGGATTGAGAGGATATTTTTTAAGAAAGTTGATCCGATTCTGACTAATCTTATGCATCAAAACAGATGATGCAGCACTTTTGTCAGTCATGCTCCTTTCATCTTGACAAACATTAGAATATAGTAAGAAACTTAAACTAAAATAGTTTAGTATAACTTAATTTCAATTTGACTTGTATTAATATCTACTTATATTGACTGAATTTCAATTTAGAGAGAACAAGGTGGTAGACTTTTAGTTTGGAGAGAATTTGGTGTATGGTTTATAGACCCTAACTGTTGGGTATAACATATAGCTGACCAAAAGTCTTGCAAGTGTCCATATCTTACTCGATTTGCCTAAAGCTGTGAGTATGTATGGGTGATCATATAGGGTCTTGCACACCTATACACAAATCTCATACCGCAAAGGATGAGGAAGATTCAACTTCAGGTATAACCTCACGTAGACGTGAATTTGCTGCAGCAAGTAAACTTGGCCATCCAATGTAAGTTCCAAGTCTAGTTGGACAAGGACGAGGGTATAGTCACCTTACTTGGCCTTGAAGCTAACTTGACATAGTTTTGTTCTTTATTACAGAACTGGCTGGATGACTTTGTAAGTGAAGTGTTTTTACACATCTATTGAATTTAATCATATGTGTTCAAATAAATTAATTACTTTACAACTTTATTTGTTGGTCAATGCAACACATTAATGAGTACTTGAAGGTGGTTCGACTTAGGCAATGCCACAATACTAATGCATTGCCATAATTATCTATTTCTATGGATTAGTACTTCTTTGTAAATGTTCAAATAAATTAAAGTTTGCTTTTTATATACACATTATTGATTAATTATTTTGTTAAAATTTTAGTAGACATTTAAGATTCTCCACAAGCAATACAAAACAAAATTTTTTTTCCATTGCATAGAATGATAACATGTTGTTGTATGGCTTAAGGCTTAATGAAGATTTATTCGGTGCACAGATAGAGTTTGACATTAACAAGGTAAAATGTTGTATGATAAAAGTGTTAATTTTTTCTATTATTCATATAATATTATTTACGAGACTATCCAATTTCATGTAGATATATATTCCTATCAACAACAAGTAAGAGCATTGGGTCACGGTTGAGGTAGATATCTTGCATCTATAGATTGCCATCTACGATTCTGACCTCAACAAATATGCCGATGGCGTGATGGATGATCATGCATCTATGTTATTACTCCAATACGTATATGTTTGTAGATCTTATGAGCAACGACACATTACATTTGACTTCATTCATCCAAGAAGATCGCATTTTAAAAGTTAAAGAATATGGGTGAAAACCCTGTAAGAAGCGTGATAGAGAGTTATAACGAGTATAAATTTGCGCACGCATTTTCGGTACATAATAATTTTATTGTATTCAATATTTTAATCTTAATTACTTTTTTTTTTTTATAGTGAACTATGTTTTGAAATTATTTTAGATATGAATTTATAAGGTAATTACAGTTTGCACTCTAGTGACTGTTTCTTTCGTATTTTGTATTAGATGAGTAGAGGGACTTCAAAGTTTGACGACATGAAGGCAACAATATTAACTAAGAATTTAGTATATTTTTAATCCATTCATGTTTAATTATATTAATCTTCTTACATAAGAGGTATAACCTAATTTAAAATTTGTAAGTTTTTTTTCGATATATTGTAAGTTAGTATCAAAAGATCAAGAAAATAAGAAGGATGTCATATGACTAGTCAGACGTCTGGCATTCAAACTGGGAGCTATGCCAGGAACTTATATTCGTTTCACTAACCCCGATAATGATGATATAAAAGAGGATGGGTATGAAGGAGTAGACCTACCGGTGTTAGACCTACTAGTGTGTGGAGCAACAATATATTTTATTTTTTTACATGATTGACCAAATTAGTATAATTAAAAAAATTGTCGACTATAATTTTTTTTTCTTGTAGTTTGAACACAGTGCGTCTACATACTATGACGTTATACATCAGATTGAACAACTGCGAAAGGAGATGGGGAAGAGATTTGATTGTACTGAAGCTATATTAATACAGAGAATGAAGAAGGATTGAAAGGATATGTTTTAAGAGAGTTGATCAGATCCAGACCAATCTTATGCATCAAAATAGATGATGCAATACTTTTTTGTCAGTTATGCTCCTTCCATCTTGACAAACATTAGAATATAGTAAGAAACTTAAACTAAAATTGTTTAGTATAACTTAATTTCAATTTGACTTGTATTAATATCTACTTATATTGACTGAATTTCAATTTAGAGAGAACAAGGAGGTAGACTTTTAATTTAGAGATAATCCAACGTATGGTTTTTAGACCCCAACTACTGGGTATAACATACAGCTGACCGAAAGTCTTGCAAGTGTCCATATTTTACTTGATCTACCTAAAGCTGTGAGTATGTATGGGCGATCATATAGGGTCATGCACACCATATACACAAATCCCATACCGTAAAGGATGAGAAAGATTCAGCTTCAGGTATAACCTTACGTGGACGTGAATCTGCTGCATCAGGTAAACTTGGCCATCCAATATAAGTTCCAGGTATAGTAGGACAAGGACGAGGGTGTAGTTACCTTACTTGGCCTTAAAGCTAACCTAACATAGTTTTGGTCTTTATTACAGAACTGGCTGGATGACTTTGTAAGTGAAAATTTTTTACACATCTATTGAATTTAATCATACGTGTTCAAATAAATTAATTACTTTATAACTTTATTTGTTGGTCAATGCAACACATTAATAAGTACCTGAAGGTGGTTTGACTTAGACAATGCCACAATACTAATGCATTACCATAATCATCTATTTCTATGGATTTGTACTTCTCTGTAAGTGTTTAAATAAATTAAAGTTTATTTTTTATATACATATTATTGATTATTTTTTTTTAAAATTTTAGTAGACTTTTAAGATTCTCCACAAACAATACAAAATAAAATGTTTTGCTATTGCATAGAATGATAGCATGTTGTCATATGGCTTAAGGCTTAATGAAGATTTACTCGATGCACAGATAGGGATTGGCATTGACAAGGTAAAATATTGTATGATAAAAGTGTTAATGTTTTCTATTATTCATATAATATTATTTATGGGACTATCCAATTTCATGTAGATATATTCCTATCAACAACAAGTAAGAGCATTGGGTCACGGTTGAGGTGGATATCTTGCATTTACATATTTTTATCTACGATTCTAACCTCAACAAATATGCCGATGGTGTGATGGATGACCATGCCACGCCATTATCTATTTTATTACTCCAATACCTCTATACTTGTAGAATTTATGAGCAATGACACATTACATTTGACTCCACTAATTCTCATATAATTAAGTAAAACGATGGAGTGCCCTTACAGACAATCAATAATGGGAATTGTGGAGTTAATGTTTGTATGTTTGTAGAGTTTCTAATGTTGTGTCGTCCCTTAGATTTTGGCCTCGAGCACGGGTTATTTTTTAAGACAAAAATGATAATCGATTTATGGATCGGTGCCGAAAAGTAAATATCACATTGTTCACGGATGTATGGAGGAGTTCCATATGACAATGTATAGAATTAAAAAAACACATATTGTTAATTGATTTCATTTGATGTCCCACACACACGTTATGAATATTACAAAGTGACGTGTTAAACTATACAAGCTGAGATCATAATATATACGTATAATCCTTCTGTTACCTATATCATAGATGAACAGAAATATAGATCATCATCGTTATCTTTATTTTCTCACACGTAAACTTATCTCTAGATTCATATTTCAATAAATGATATCTGCAAACAGTTACGATATTATTTATCCCACGAAATTTTTTTTTTCGGATTTTACTGCTTATGGCCATAAGACTTTTTGAAATACAATCTCAAAGTATTATGATATATAACTCACCCATATAAGCTGACAGATCTCATATCTATGCACACTAGACTCCATAAGCGTCAAATTATACCCAATGACACACAAGTCAGACCATGAAAGGTTTCTAACATGCGTAGAACTAAAATATAGTGGATCACTCACAAGCCCACCATGGTGCTTAGGTTAAAGGACCACAAATACTACTCAACTTTAGAAAACCTGCCATTGACGGCTTTATAGGATGTCTATTGGAGGTTATCATGATTCTATTCAGTATCTAGTCTTTACTGAATACTTGCATCTCTATATGAGCTTCTACTAAGCTCTTAGTTTTCTAAGACTAACCATCTGAATCATTTAGATATAGATATACACTAATTTATATAAAAGGTTTCATCGATAGACCGCATCAATAAAGATAGATCAGACATATGATGTTTGAGAACATATTTGCATGATGACATTTTATAGCACCATATACAACTCTTTGCAACTATATCGTTACTAATATATATTCTCATATTTTTGTCCCATTTTAGACAAGCCTCTAACTCATTAGAATTTGCTGACTCTTATAACCTGCTAACCCTTAACACTGCTAACTTTTAGTACTTATAACTCTTAGCGTTGCTAATTCTTAATACCGATCTAAACTCTTTTGGATCGTATAATATCTTAAAGGTAACAAGCAACTTATAATTTAATAATTAATAATATTAATCATTTTATGAAATAATAATTGTATAAATATGAAAATTAAATATTCATCCATAATGGGATGACACTTATGTACAAATCCCAGCAAATAAACTCTTACAACATTTATTATCTCTAATTTTAACCCAAATATTAAAATATCATCCACATATAAACTTAATATGACATAGGCTTCATCACTTTTTTTTTATATTATATACACATTTGTGAAACTCATTTATCGTAAACTATAGTTTAAAATTACTTTATCAAATTTCTTATATCATTATTTATGACCATAAAGAAGTTTTACTAACTTGCAAATTTTATGTTTTTGACCTTTCATTATACAACTTTCAAGTTATTTTATATATATTTCTTCTAAATAACTATCTCTATTCAAGAAAGTAATCTTTACATCCATTTGAATGAAGAACTAAGTTATGAGTTAACGGCAACACTATCAATATCCTAATTGTTGTAATATTAGTGACAAGTAAGTGTGTCAAAATAATTTATCCCTTTTTTTGAGTAAAACTTTTAGCTATTAACCTAACTTTATACATATCTTTAGTACCATTAACTTTTAACTTTTTCCTAAAACCCACTTACAATCATTATTTTGTTTCCAAGAGGAAGATCTATAAATTAAACACAATTTATGTTATGAAATTGTAAAACACAATTTTATCTTTAGGCGATGAAGAGTTTAAAGTAAATATAAAAACTCATGTTTCTAATAAACGTGTAATGAAAAGGCATGCGTATAACACTATTTTAAAGCAAAAAGACCTTCGTTGTATGGGTAAGTGTGATTCTCTAACTTTAAGATACAACTTAGATGCTCTCAACCATTCTTCCCCATGAGCATAATCACATAAAGAAAATACTAAAATTTTACAATGTTGAAGTTATATGAAAAAAAAAATATTTAAACTTTTATAGTACAAGCTTAGAATGTATGCATATATTTTAAGTAGAGAAATTGCCTTTTTTTTATAGTAGTACTAGGGTTTAAGATATTAATTCCATTATAAATTAGTGTTATTATAATTTTAAAAATTTGTAACTCTAATATTAATATTTATAACTTAAATTTTAAAACTTGTAAGTCATGTAAATTAATTTTCATAATTTCCTTGGAATTGAAATTTATAACTCTAAAAAAAGCATTAAGTTTTTATAAATCATTCTAATTTATCATAGGAAAAAGGATATTTAGATCCATATGTTATTAGGGGTGGGCAGTATTCACAAACTCGACCCATCCTGAAATTTTGGGTCGGGACGAGAACGGAAATGACAATGGTTTCTGGACCTGTTTGGGATAGAATTCTTTGTCCCAAATAGGTCGGGTTGGGTTCGGGTAATTTCCAAAATATATTTTTTTAAATAACATTTTCAAAACGGCGTCATTTCATGGGGGTTTTGAAACGGTGCCGTATTTCTTAAGGGAAAAAAATAAAAAAAATTAAATTCTATGAAGCTAGAAAGGGGATCTCAAATTTCAATTCTCAACTCCATCCATCTTCTCAGGCCGAGTTCTTCTCAACATCACAGTGCGATAGTGCCCCCTACTCCCAATGATGCCATTTACCCACCTTTTAGCCAAACTCTCCCTTGCAGCCTTGCTCTTGGTCTCTCTATATCTTTGGATGATTGCCGCCGACTGTCGTGACTGATGTCTGATTTAATAACCTAGTGCAAGTGCACACTTTCATACCAAGTAATATAAGACTAAGTCCAGATTATCGATCCCACATAGACTATTTTCTATTTCTTCAATCGATTACTAAAATTACTCTATTTTACCTTTATCCAAACTAATTTCTGAGATGGAATTTAACTAACTAAACTACTGCTATCGAATTAAACCTAATTAAAATATCGCAAGTACTCGGAGATAGAATTTACTAATTTGATAAGTAATCTAGGGTTTCGACGTATCCCCTAGTAGTTCATTGAATCCTTTAACCCCTTAGTTATTCCTTTATTATCAATGAATTGGCTAGACATTGATTTCATCATAAACTTCTGTCGATAGTCGAATGATAATATCACACCCTAACAATTACCTATATGTCTATAGTAATCTGAATTAGATGCAACTCATTAAGAATAAGTCTAATCAAACCATACATGCCACCTAGGTATATGTCTATACTAGATGAAAATTATAGATATTACTCTATGATCATGTATCAATCTACCTTAGGCTAAACACATGCATCCTTTTGTCAAAGTTATCATGGTTCCTAAACAATCAAAATAGCGACAAGTATAATGAAAGCATTAAGCATAGATAGATTGAATTAATTAAGGGATAAAAGTTCATAACTAAGAGTTTAAAAGAGTCAATTACATATTAGGTTCAAGAACGTCTAACCCTAAATCAAAAGTATTTAGCTCATGTTCAAAACAAGAATATCAAAGCAAAAGTATAAAAATATCATAAACAAGATCATCTCTTAAAATTAAGGAAGAAAATAACACAAGTGATGCATTGAGTTGTTATTTTTCCTCTTGTCTTGATTGCCCAAAAGTGGATTCTTCAATCTCCAATAAATTTGCTTTGATCTCTTGACTTGAATATATATTCGTTGCTTGCGTTTGTCTCCTTGCTAAGTCTCCATATTTTTGCCTCAAAATAGTATTTTTGTTGCTATGAGAAACCCTAGACACGAGGAGCTTCGAATCCCTACAAAATAGGAGAGTTGAGAGGGGTATTTAAGTATTTGCATAGGTGTCGTAGCGTTGAGGGATCAGCACCGTGGCACTGGGTACGAGCGCAAGGGTCTCTTAACTTGTCAATGGGCACCGTGGAGCTGGATGCTGAGCGCCGCGGTGCTCACTCGCTGATCTACTGCGCTACTTTCATATTTTGAGCGTAATTTCTTTGTTTGATGTTCGATTCATCTCCTGTTTGTTCCTATGTATCACATTTTCCATCGTGCATATATTTATAATCAAAAATATAATTAAATAGTCAAATATGTGTGATTGGAAGAAAAAAATGAAAGTTAGGTACAGATTATACTAGTGCTTTTACGCCCCTATCAATTACCCCCAAACTCAAGACTTTGATCGTCCTCGAGCATACAAAGAAAAACATTCACAACTTATTTATGACTCAAAAATAAAAAAATTAAAAACTAAAACCAAGCTTTATTGATTAGATGATTAATATCGTTGTCTCAAAATCTGCAAAAAATAGCACAAGGCTCTTCAGAAATTAATAAATAACTTTCAACAATTTCATATCATTAATCAAGTACTTCATTCTCCCTTGTAAATGATCACTTGTACGTGTGTGTAACAAGCAAGTAATTAATTAAATAGAACATAGATTTACTCAATACTTAAGAAATACATGAAAATAATATCTCGGCATATTTTTAATTATAACACTACTATAAGCTTGCTTTTCATACTACTCTCCACTAATATAGAAATATACATGTTTAGGGATCTATTTAGGACTTTTTATTAGCTTGTAATGTAAGGCTAAGGTGAAGGTGGGATATAAAGATATAAATATGAAACTCAAATCACACTATGAACACTTAGACTTTACTTAGAACCCTTTTGATTCCTTCTCCTCCTTGATTATTCATCGCTCCCCCCAAACTTATGGTATTTTCATTTTTTTTAATCACTTTTACAAAGAATTTTTTCTTTTTCTTAAGCTAGGGGTATTATGCATTTAAAATTTTTCTTTTTTTTTTATGAACCCCCAAAATTAGATTGATATGTACCTTCAAGACTTATTACTTTTCATTGCAGTACTGTTATTTCATACATCCACAACCTTTTTTATTTTAAGAATATTTCTAAGTAAACTCAAGGTTTATAGTGCTACCGATAGATTTTAGGGTAAATAAACTCAAAGTCTTTAGGCTTGTAATGTAGTTAAACAAAAAAAAAGATAATTAGGTTCAAACGGGGTGACTAGGGATAAATACATATATAAGGTAGGCTCGAAAAGGCTCAAACAGTCCAAAGATGGCTTAATGTCATTTCTTTAAACATGTGAGTTATAGGATTTCACCTCAAGTAGTAGTCAAGCAAGTTTTAGAGTGTTGATCCTCGAGACTGTGGTGTACTACTTAAGCATGAATAACTCAAAACTAAAAAAATTCAACTAATAAAAGCTTTTTTCAATGTGCTCAAGAATAAGTGATCAAAAATAAGTTTTGAAATCAGTACAAGAATTATGATATAAGAGTTATCTCAAGCATCTATTGTTTCCTAAAGACTTGTGAAAATACATTCGGCTAATATTCTATTTCATATCATGGACTATTAATCATCATCTCAACCAAAACTTAACAACTTAAAAACAAATTTACTCCACAAGACAACCAACTAATATAAGCAGCAAAATAAACACAATAAATTGTGTTTCCCACCCCCAAAATTAGACATTGTCCTTAATGACTAAAAATAAATTTAAAAGTAAGAGAAACTCCCTTGGTAACTAAAGTTGAAGTAGTGCAGTATTGTGTTTTGATGAATGTGACTGCGATTTTCTTTACTTCCAATACTTGTACTTGCTCATGCTGCTTCATTGAATGCTTGAATTAATGATTATAATTGATACTGAAAATAAGCTAATAAAAATAAAATTTTACTTGTGTTACGTCCCAATAAGCGTTTGATTTAACACTGTCAGCTTGGCGAGGCTCTTTCTACTCTTATAGAGGATCAAAGTCAACGTTGGAAGCATCTTTATATGTGAGCTTGTTAGGATTCCTTTCTTTTGTCTTTCGCATCTTCTTTATTAGATCTTGAGCAGCAATCTAATCCTCTTTCTCCTCGTGCTTCTTCGAAAAGACTTGAATCTTAGATCGATGAAATGTCTCTTTTGTGCAATTCTCTTCTATCCTATCATTAAATTGCTTCTTCTTCTTCTTTCTTTTCTTTTTATGCCTTAATGCCTTCTTTTTGATGTGAGGATTCAACATCTGCATATCTTTGAGCTCTTTGGCATTTAGGTGCATCGCATCAATGTTACAACAGTCTTCATCTTTAGATGGCAACTTGATTTCCTTGAAGACTTTAAATGTCATAGTGTCATCTTGTATCCTCATGGTTATTTTGCCTTTTTGAATATCAATGATCATATATCCCGTGGCTAAGAAGGGTCTTCCAAAGATGATAGGGATCTCCTTGTCTTCTTTCATGTCTAGAACAATAAAATCGACGGGAAAGATAAATTTATCCACCTTTACTAACATGTCCTCAATATTTTTCTTTGGGTAGGCAAGAGAGCGATTAGCAAGCTGAAGTGTGATATTGATCGGATTTACTTCTCTTAAACCTAGCTTGTTGTAGACAGAAATGGGCATGAGATTAATGCTCGCTCTTAGATCGCATAGAGCTCTACCAAGATCATGATTGTCAATGGAGCACGGTATGGTAAATCTCCTGGGATTTTTTAGCTTAGGAGGTAGCTTTTTCTGAAGAATAACGCTACGCTCTTCTGTCAATGCCACTGTCTCATAATCCTCTAGTTTTGTCTTTTTGGCAAGAATGTTCTTCATGAACTTAACGTAACTAGGCATTTGTTCAAACATATCTGCAAAAGGGAGATTAATATGTAATTTTTTAAAAATATCAAGAAATTTAGAGAATTACTTATCTAATCTCTTATTTTGCAGCCTCTGTAAAAATGGTAGAAGAGGTGTGAATGACTGCCAGAGCTTTTTTTACACATTTTCTGCACTTGTATGCTATCCATATTTCTTTTCTACACTTTTAGGATTTTCTTATTGCAATTTTTCAGTTTAAGCACTTGTATTGCACCTTTGTAACCTTTGAGGAAAAGGAATATGTGGTCTATATGGTTGCACATTTCTTTGTTGATCAACCCTCTCATTTCCCTTCATCTTTAGAAGTGGTGTTGGTAGTGTGTCATTACGTAAGATCTTACCACTTTATATGTTGACGGCTTGGCATTGTTCTACACTTCTTCTATGATTTGTCTCGGTATCACTTGGTAGAGTTTCTTGAGGTCTCCTATTAATTACAGCAGCAAGTTGTCCCATTTGTACCTCTAAATTCTTCAATGATGCTGAATGATTCTGTAGGATGGCATCGTTGGACTTTATTTATTGCATAAACATGTCTTCCAAAGCCGGCTTCCTCTCTTGTGGTAGTTGAAATCCTAGGGGATTCATTGGTCTAGATGAATCCTCTTAATTGTTACATCAAGAAAAGTTAGGATAATCTCTCTACCTCGGATTATAGGAATTTGATTGTAGGTTAGGTTGTTGATGATTAAAAGTGTCTACATAAATCATTGCTTCCATGCACCACCCATTCATGTGGTTATCACCACAAAAGTCACATGTCACTTGTTAGGTTTTGACGGCATTCAATGCATTAATCTTCTTGGGTAATAAGTTAATTTACGCTGTTAATGCATTGAATGCATTAATCTCATGTATACCTATGACTCTTCTATGTTTAACTCTCTTTACTGGCCATTGGTAACTGTTAGATGCCATCTCCTTTAGTAAATCATAAGCCTCATTTGTAGATTTATTCATTAAGGTTCCTCTAGCAGCAGCATCTACAATAGTCCTCAAATGGCCTACTAATCCATTATAGAATGTTTGAACTAATAGCCATTTAGGAACTCCATGATAAGAACACTTCCTCAACATGTTCTTGAAGCGCTCCCAAGCCTCATACAACGACTCTCTATCAATCTAAATAAATAAAGTGATGTCATTCCTCATCTTTGCTGTTTTTGCTAGTGGAAAAAATTTGGCTAAAAACTTATGTACTAGATCTTTTCATGTTGATATAGATCCTGACAGCAATGACATCAACCAACTCTTAACTCCGTCCCTTAAGGAGAAAGGGAATAATCTTAATCTGATGGCATCATTAGAGACTCTGTTACATTTGAAGGTATCACAAATTTTCAAAAAAATTATTATATGCATGTTAGGATCGTCATTGAGAGCTTTACTGAATTGTACCATTTCTTTCATCATCTGAATAATATTCGGCTTGATCTCAAAATTATTAGCGTTGACGATTGGTCGTCGAATACTAGACTGAACACCTTTCGTAGTTGGGATAACATATTCTTTCAAAGCTCTTTGTGGTATCATAGGTTCAAACACAGGATTGTTGATGTGATCGTTGTTTCCCTCCATGGTATGAATTGTCAAAGCATAATAAAAAGCAAATCAAGGTAAAAGGAAGAAGATAAAAAAAATACAAATAAAAATCTGAAGTAAAAGTAAGATAATATGGTATTAGTATCGATCTAAGATTAGATAAAATATTCTCTGGTAACAGCGCCAAAAACTTGATGTCTGATTTAATAACCTAGCGCAAGTGCACACTTTCGTACCAAGTAATATAGTACTAAGTCAAGATTATCGATCCCACATAGATTATTGTTTTTATTTCTTTAATTGATTACTAAAATTACTCTATTTTACCTTTATCCAAACTAATTTCTGAGATGGAATTTAACTAACTAAACTACTACTATCGAATTAAACCTAATTAAAATATCGCAAGTACTCGGAGATAGAATTCATTAATTTGATAAGTAATCTAGGGTTTCGAAGTATCCCCTAGTAGTTCATTGAATCCTTTAACCCCTTAGTTATTCCTTTATTATCAATGAATTGGCTAGACATTGATTTCATCATAAACTTCTGTCGATAGTCGAATGATAATATCACACCCTAACAATTACCTATATGTCTATAGTAATCTGAATTAGATGCAACTCATTAAGAATAAGTCTAATCAAACCATACATGCCACCTAGGTATATGTCTATACTAGATGGAACTCATAAATATTACTCTATGATCACGTATCAATCTACTATAGGCTAAACACATGCATCCTTTTGTCAAAGTTATCATGGTTCCTAAATAATCAAAATAGTGATCAAATATAATGAAAGCATTAAGCATAGATAGATTGAATTAATTAAGGGATAAAAGTTCATAACTAAGAGTTTAAAAGAGTCAATTACATATTAGGTTCAAGAACGTCTAACCCTAAATCAAAAGTATTTAGCTCATGTTCAAAACAAGAATATCAAAGCAAAAGTATGAAAATATCATGAACAAGTTCATCTCTTAAAATTAAGGAAGAAAATAACACAAGTGATGCCTTGAGTTATTATTCTTCCTTTTGTCTTGATTGCCCAAAAGTTGATTCTTCAATCTTCAATATTCAATAAATTCACTTTGATCTCTTGACTTGAATGTGTATTCATTGATTACGTTTATCTCCTTGCTAAGTCTCCCAATTTGTGCCTCAAAATAGTATTTTTGTTGCTATGAAAAACCCTAGGCGCGAGGAGCTTCGAATCCCTACAAAATAGGAGAGTTGAGTGGGGTATTTAAGTATCCGCATGGGCGCCGCAGCACTGGGGGATTAATGTCGGGCATTGGGCACGAGCCCAAGGGTTTCTTAACTTGTCGGGTGCCGCAGCGCTTGCTGCTAATCTGGGCGTTGCGCCGCCCAGCGCTGGGCGCTGCGGCACCCAGCCACCTGTTGCACTACTTTTATATTTTTAGCGTAACGTCTTCGTTTGACGTTCGATTTTCCTTTTATTTGTTCCTATGTATCACGTTTTCCATCGTGCATCTGTTTATAATAAAACAAACACAATTAAATAGCTAAATATTTATGATTTAAGCAAAAAAATAAAAGTTGGGTACAAAGCATACTAGTGCTTTTACGTCCCTATCAGTGACTTGTTTGAAAGTCAAGGTTAAGCCATCGATAGCTAACCGCCGTAAAGCATTAGAAGGCCAAACTATTGAAGCCATTGCCCGCCGTCGCCTTCTCACCATGTATGTGAGAGATGTATTTGTCAAATTTGTAAAATTTGTTTTTCTATATATTTTTCATGATACTTTTTTTTGAAAGTATTTAATGATAATCTTAAAATGTTAAAAATTATGGTATTTCTATATATAATTTTTTGGTTAGATACTAAGATTCATGTCTAGTTTATCTCTCAGATAATTATATAAAAATAAAATAATACATACATTTAGTAATAAAATATCACTACAATAAGGATACCAAAAAAAACGTTTGTTGTAAAAATGTAAGTAATTTTTTTCCCATTGTTGAATATGTTCATTTTAATTTTTGACGAATTAAAAAGTAACTAAAACTTTGATCTAGAATTATAGGTGTGTGCTATAGGTGTCATTAAGTTCAAACACTAGGCTTAGGTTTCTGTAATTTCATTAAAGCTAAATGGTGGGCAAAATATACTATTGAACTTTTAGATCATTACATTTTTATATTACTGGCTGCAGTGCTGATGGATATTGACTTTGAAGAATCTGAAAATTAAAAGAAAAGGATAATGGTGGCTTCACTTTAATTTGGTCATTAATCTTATCTCGTTGAATATTTGTTAACAACTTCTAGATGCTTAGCAAGAATTATAAAAAAACATAAATTAATGAAAAGTTTAATATTAACTTAATTTAGGGATGACGATGATAATTTTATTAGGATGATAAATATATACAGTATACTGAAATGTATCATGTAAGAGACCAAGATACGGAACTTGTTTAAATTTAAACACTTGGAGTATCTTGTCTTTTTAAATCTTATTTGATTATTGGGATGACAAATATGTATTGAGATGTAAGACACCAAGTAGGCAAATTTTATTTGTAGGGAAGAAAAAGTAAAAAACCAATTGGTAGTATTTGTATAAAGTATATTTTACTTGAAGATCATATAGAAGATAAAGGCTTCAATGAAAAGACTTTGGCATGCAAAAAAAGTTATTTTCTTGTTTATTAAATGGGAAGACTTTGGTATTCCAATGAACTAATAAAAACTATGGCAAAAGAATATAATTGTTTTTATTTTATTTTTTTCTTGAATCTTTATAACAAAAACATGCTTATCACTTGATTGCAACACATTAAGCATTTTACTATTATTTTTTATTTAATTATATTTCATCAATTTTGAAAAATTAGCATAAAGTTCACTGTTATGTCAATATTAGAATGGTTATTTATTCAAGGTCAGCTTTTGCTATATAGTGACTATTTGTGATCATCCAGATCCTTTGAAGTTTTTATGCATGATATTCATAAATATGCAGTATTTGTAAATATTGGACTCAGATTTAAGTCCAGCAGATACTAATTTTGTAGACTTACATTCTCAATCAAATTCTGAGGATGGTCATGAAAGGGATACAGGTAAGGAAGAAAAACTTCTTTTCTGCCACACTCTAATGAAAAAAAAGAGAAAATTTATGCCACAAGCATTAATACAAAGATTGAAAGCATAGTTGCATTTTAAAAAAAGTAAAATGTTAAAAAAAGACAAAGCACGGTGCAATTATTATGGTAAGTTGACTAGTTGTCATTCAGTGCTTCATGGACCAGTGGTATGTCAAAGCACTTAAAGAGATGTGTCGAGTATAACAAGAAGATGATTGATGATCAACAAAAAGTTTTTAGTAAAGAACCTACTAGAGAAGAATGAGAAGGTAGTAATGCTGTATCCAGAGGATGGAGTCAAGCCGCATGTTGACAAGCTCTTGTTAAAATGGTAGTGATAGATGAGCTGTCTTTTAGTTTTGAGGAGAATGTCAAGTTTTAATATTATAACAGCGTGGCAGTTGCTAGATTTGATGTTCCATCTCGTAAAACCATAACAAGAGATGCAGATGAGTTGTTTGGTTTAGAGAAAGGCTTATCAAAAAGTTTAATTAGTGGGCAACGAGTGAGTTTAACCACTGATATTTGAACTTCTATTCATAATAATAGTTATATGGTTGTCACAGCTCACTTTATAGGTAGTTATTGGCATTTGCATAAGAGGATTTTAAGTTTTGCCATATTTTAAATTACAAAAGAGATATAATTGGAAAATAATTAGAGGATTGTTTGTTAGATTGGAATATTGATAAAGTATTCTGTGCAAGTGCTAATGATGTTGCCTTATCTCATCTAAAGAAGAGATTGAAAAGTTGAAGAGAAGATTTTTTTTGTTTTGAATAAGAAACATATGCATGTATGCTGTTGTACGCATATTTTAAATTTGATTGTAACAGATGGGTTAAAGAATTTAAATGAGAGTGTAGTTTCTATACAAAATGCAATAAAATATGTTAGATCTTCTAGATCACGCTTGCAAGCCTTTAAGTATTATGTGGAAGGGAGAAGATTAAGTATAAGGGAAATGTAGTGTTAGATGTGCAAACTAGGTGATTTTTACCTACTTAATGTTAAGGACTGCATTGAAATTTCAAAAAGCTTTTGATTTGATTGCAGATGATGATCCTCTATATGGAAGTTATTTTTTTAGAGAAGAAAAATGGAAAGAGAAGACAAGGGCCGCTAGTCAGCTCAAATTGGAATAATGCTGAGCATTTTGTGTTATGTTTGCAATCTTTCTATGAAATATCATTAAAATTCAGTGCTTCATTAAGTGCTACCTTTATAGACTGTTTCAATGAGATTTGCGTGATACATTTTCGCTTAACAAAAATGAGTAAGAGTAATGACTTTTCTTTGGAAGCCATTGTTAACGTATTTTTGGGTATATGCATGTGATTTTATATATGTTGAAAAACTTAAATATATGTCTCACATATACGATTTTTAATGGAATTAAACATATAATCAAAATATTCACATATAAACTGAATTATAAACAAGTTAAGATTGTAGAAATATACATTTGAGGAACTTTGGTGAAGATTTCAAATTTTAGAGCTCACCTTGAAGTCTACCATTGAACAATTCTAGTCCACAACAATCCGATGAGATTGTGGAGCTACAATGGTAGCTTTGATTAATTTCCAGCAACATATGTTCAAACTCTTTCAATATATACATATTTGTTTTCAAGAAAATAGATTGTTTATGCAACTCTTGCATAGCTCATTTTAAACTATTTTTCATTTAAGCATATTTTTTTAATCCAACTTTTGTCTAAAAATTATTTTTGCTTCTTAATTTTCTTGCTTTTCTTTGGCATGGCCAGATGATGAAAATTGATCAAATCAAATCCTCTTTTTTTTTTAGTGGTTGAACTACTTTCATTTAATTTCATTTGTTTTGTTTCTCCACCAAAAAATAATAAATGGCCTACTCATTAATTTTGTTGGCCATCAATGTTTTTTCTTTTTACTAGTGCTTATTCATTGAATAAATTTATAGCACTATTAATTAACACAAATAAATTTGAAAATGACATCTTCATTTTCTTTTATTATTGTGCTAGTGTAATTAGATTACCCACTAAATAAAAATTAAAACATTTTTTATTTTTATAAGTTTTGTAAACTTTACTTTAATGGTATTCCATCATTCATAATATCATGTCATCATTAATAGTTCATAGTAATAATTGTTTGTACTCCCATTAATATTTATAATAATAATTATTATATATAATATTTAATTAATTATTCAAAACAATTTTGAATAATTATTTTATCTTACTTATTTTTACTAGTAGGGTTAATAGGTCAATTTAAGGTAAAAATAATTTATGGACAAAATTATGCCACTTGTCAATATCTCATTAGTTAACAACTTATGTCAACTAATTATATGATGTACTTAATAATTAATTCTTGACAAATGCACATCCTAATAGATCTTTAAACAAATATCTAGTTTGTTGAAATTTTCTAGATCAAATTATTGAATTCAGTCTGCTACCCTAGTGTGCAACGAGTACACTTCATATTGTAAGACTCTCTAGGTCCACACCAAATTTGTCATATGGAACTCCTCCATACATCCGTGAACGATGCCCCATACACACGTTACAGATATTACAAAGCAGCATGTTAAATTATATATATTGAGGTTATAGCATATACATATAATCTCTCCATCATTTATATCCTGAAATAGCAGTGATATAGATCATCACCATTAAATCTCTATTTGCCAAACCTTGAATTTATCTTCAGATTTGTATTTCCATAAACAATATCCTTAAATATTTTTGCGATATTGTTTAGCCCTATAGAAACTATTTTCAGAGTTTATACTTGTGACCACAAGATTTCCTGAAATACAATCTCGAAGCATTAGGATATACAACTCACTTATATGAGTTGATGGATCCCATATCTACACACACCAGACTCCATGAGCATCAGACCATACCCAGCGACACCTAACGGTAAGACCATAAAAGGTTTTTGACATGTGTGAAACTAAAGTATAGTGGATCACTCACAAGCCCACTATGGTATCCACGTCAAATGACCACGAATACTACTCAACTTAAAAGACCTTCTATTGAAAGACTTATTGTTAGGGTTGGTGCTTACGTGCCATCCCTGATTATACATATACAAGTGTATGTTTCCGTTAAATCGCTAATCGTATTTATATAGTACCATGCAATGTAACATTATAGACATTGTATGATCTGAAGGAGTTTATACAAGTGTACATTCCTATTAAATCACTAATCCTATTTATATGGTACTATGTAAATGTTAATTGTTAGCACAACTAATTATTAGTGGGTTATAATAGTCAGCGAAGATCCAAGAGTTAGAGCCTTGTCTGTAATGGGACATAAACCTGAGAATATACTAGTAACTGCATAGTTACAAGAGTTGTAATCAGGTGCAAGAAATGTTAGTTGCATAAGTATGTTCTCGAATATTGTCCATGATTTATTTTTATCGATGCAGGTCTGTCGGTGGATACCTTTATATAGATCAACATATGTGATACCTATAGGGTATAGATGGTTGTTTTTAGCCGACCATGAGTTTGGAGCTCGTATTGACATATGGATATCCAATTAGGACTGGATATTGGACAGACTCAAGAGGGCCTTTGATAAACACCCTATGTAAGCTGTCAATGGAGGATCCTCTGGAGTTGAGTAGTATACTTAGTCTTTTGACCTGAGTGCCACGATGGGCTTGTAAGTGATCCACTATACTTTGGTTCCATGCATATCAAAGATCTTTTATGGTGTGACCGCTGGGTGTCACTAGGTATGATAGACACTTTATGTAAGTTGTCAATAGAAGATCCTCTTGAGTTGAGTTGTATACTTGGTCCTTTGACCTAAGTGCCATGATGGGCTTCTAAGTGATCCACCATACTTTGGTTCCATGCATGTCACAGATATTTCATGGTGTGACTGCTAGGTGTCGCTAGATATGGTCCGATGCTTATGGAGTCCGATGTGTACAAGTATGGGATCCGTCAGCTCATATAGGGAGTTAGATATCTAGTTGCTTCGAGACTTTATCTTAGAAACTCTTGTTGCTACAAGCATTAATCCTTAAAAAGAGTTTTCGACAGGGGTGGAACAATATGGCAAATGAGTTTGTACATATTGTTCAGTGAGATACAAGTTTGGGGATATGATACGGATGAGCACATGGGGATTTGACGATGATAATCTATATCCCCGCACATCCAGGATATCATGACGGAAGGACTATACGTATGCGTTGTAACCTCAACTTATATGGTTCAACGTGCTGATTTGTAATATTCGTGATGTGTGCGTGGGGCATTGTACATGGACTCATAGAATAGTTTCATTTAACAAATCGGGCTAGACCTAGAGAGTCTTAAGATATAGAGTGTACTCATTTTACACTGAGATAGCCTGCCAGATTAAATTGTTAAATTTAGCAATATCCAGCATTACCACAGAAATACGTGCGTATTTGTATTTAAGCATTAAATACAATAATTAGTCAATAATTATTATTTACTAATTATATAATGACACGTGGCGCATTGATGACCCTCGATTGAGTTATCCAAATGTGAGATTTGGTGGGATCCACTAAAAGTAGATTTGGTAACTATTTATGAGGGACAAAATAATTATTTCACACAATGATTATCTAATTGTTGAATAATCATAATATCTCATTATTATATATTATTTTATTATATAATACTATTATATTATATATTACTTTTTTGTTGTCATCCATTAATTTTATTATATTATTATTTATTATAATAATATTATTTCTTTAAATGGTGGCTAAGTATTTTATTTATATAATATAATATTATATATATATATTTGAGATATTGGTGTGGTTGAGCCGAGAGAAGCAATTTGAAGAGAATTGCTCCATTCTCTCATTTCTGTTTTGGAAATTAAATTGAAAGAAATTGATTTCAAATGGTGGCCGGGCAATAGGCGAAGGAAAAATGGAGATTTGATCTTTTGTGAATTAGTTTCAAATATTGAAACTAGTTTATAAATTATCTTAACTATAGACTACTATTTAAAACAACTAGAAATTTATTTTATTGATTAAAGAGTTTATCAAACAAAAAATAAATTCAAAAGGTTTAAAAGTTAAACCTAGTGCTGGATAGGAGCTGCTGCTCCAGCTTACTAAGCCTACCAAGTTGGTGACTAGAATTACCAACGAGTTGGTCTTCAGATGGAATCCCAGGATACACATATATAACGTTACACGTTATGTTAATTTTTCAACCCTTAAAATATATTAATATGATTAATATATTATTTATTATATTTATTGTATGATTTAATTATTCCGTAGCTTTAAATATGTATGAGATAGATATTTTATGCAATAAATACTATTGCACATGCATGCACCCACGTATATTAGATCCCTGAAAAAAATTAGTATCATAGCAATTTATGAGAAATTTGGGTGTTGTTTGAGTGAATGGATACAAAAGGCCCAGTGTAAATGGCGTGTTTCAAGTATTGAAATGTGTATGCCAATGAGGGTGCATTGGGCACTGTAGCGCTAGAGGGCTGGTGTTACGATGCTGGGGGTTTGACTTTCCAGCGCTGCAGCGTTGGAGACTTGGCATCACGGCGTTAGGAGTTTTTTCTCCCAGCACTGTGGCACTGGCTAGCCCTCGCTAGGGCACTGAAGGTTCAAGAATTCGTGTCCCAGCGGTGATGGATGGACACTGCGGTGCTGGGAGTTCGACCTCCCAATGCTGTAGCGATGTAATCCAGTGCCGTGGCGGTGATACTGTTCACTTGAATAGTAGCAAATGAATAATATTTTTAACTGTTCACAACTACAGTAAGTTTGAACAGTGTTTCAAAATTAATTTTGTATGTGTAGGTTTATGAGATGTAGTGATAAAATTTATTAGTCTACATTATAAATGAGGTTTATAAAATGTAGTGATAAGAGTTATCGGTCTGCATTATAAACCAGGATTAATTTTTCTGTGTTGGTAACCACAATTGGAGCCATATTGGTGGGGGTTAGTTGTATTTACATAGAAAAATTGATTAATTGAGAATCACCCTCCTTATGAGATGGAGACTTCGAATAGAAACAAAAACTTTCTTAATCAAATTGAATAATATTACATTATGAGATAATATTTTATTAGGATTTATCTTATCAATACGGTGTTAGACGAGTCACGCCAATTTTTTCTCAATCTTGCTACAGCGTGAGGGACTTGGTCGGTTGGGCTTGGGCTATACCGACTAAACATGAGATGAGACAAATATATGTGAATGTATTGCCCAATATTGCTACAGCGTAAGGGTAATATCAGTAACATATATGTGATTATTGACAAGTTAATTTGGAATACACTTACCCAATATTGCTACAGCGTGAAGATAAGATGTATTCAGGATCAAGTGGTAAAAGTTGCATGAGATGCAATTAACAAATATTTTCTATCTGGTGAGTTTATAAAGGCCAATATTGCTACAACATGAGGCTCGAGTAAATTTCAATGAGATCTACTTCCCGTTGTATAGTTTAAAAAAATTTAAACTATCGTCTTCCAATTCGAGAGATTAACAAGATTGTATAAAGTAGTGGAATGACGTTTTAAATTAAAAAATATATAATTATTATACCTATGATTTAAAACATAAGGTATTTCTGATAACACCTCTCTAGATGATAGAATAGAGGAGGTGTGACACTCTTTGTTAAGGATGCTTCATCTTTTACTTCAAGTATATCTGGTGAGACTAGATGTGTGAGGAGAAGAAGATGAGGTAAAAACCCAAAATAAATCCTTAGGGGCAATATTTATCCAAAAGATCAACAAGAGAGTAATGTAGATGGAAAGTGTTTTCCACTGCAGTAAGGTTGGGTATTAGAAATCCCTATACCCTAAAAGCCTTATCATTGTCAAGAAGACTCTTACAGGTTTGTGTTTGATAGCTATAGACATTCTATGGTATATGATGCCAGTTCAAGCTGGGTATGAGATACCATACATCCCTCTTATATTTGCAATATGTTGCAGGGATTGAGAGAGACTAAAATGCAACAGCTTGTAAAAGTAATGTTAAGAGTAGAAAATGGTGATTTCCTGTAAGTCCAATTTGTTAGGAAGCTTGACTTACTTCTCATATGCGATACAATGGTTGTATTGTATAATTAGTATAATATCCAAAATATCATCTGACAAATTGTGTCCCTTCTTGTACTTGACAGTGAAGGATATCATATGAATATTATAAATTGTTCTTTATGTTCATGTGATGTGAATGATATTTTATTAGCTGAATGTCAGTTAATAAATGGACATTATATATAATTAGAAATATCTGTAGATTGGAATCCTTAAATGATACAGAGCCGTGGTATATAAGTTTAGGTTATATAGGCATGAGACGCTTATCTGTCTAGTTAAGAATGATTGGATTCCTAATCTGACTATAAAGACTTAACCAGTTTACGGATAATGTATTCAAGGAGATGACCAAAATACCAGAATGTACATCACATTCCTTTAATCAGATCAAGGCAGTGAGTACATTAACAGCAAGTTTTTCATTTGTATAAAGGAGAATGAGATTCTCACTCATTATAGTCCTCCAGGTAATCCATAATATAATGATATTTCGAAAAAGAGGAATTGGACTTTATTAGATATGGTTCGATCGATAATGAGTGTTATCGATCTATATCTGTGAGAATATACTCCCAATATAGCTGCTTATTATGCATAATTCCATCAGAAGCTATTCTTTCCATTCTATATGAGATACAAAAAGGAAGGAAGCCGTATCTTAAATATGTTAAGACTTGGGGTTGTCCTGCTTACGTAAGAGTTACGTAGCAGGGTATCTTGTTTTATAATAGTTACTCAACAGGATAAACTGCCACCCAGAAAATACAAGAATAAGTTCATTGAGTATCTTATGAATTCAATAAGATATTAGGTCTGTGATTCTGAGAAGCAAAGTGTGTTTGTTTCTCGATTCACCACTATTCTAGAGAAAGAGTTTCTCATGGATCATGGGAATCATAGAAAGATTGATCTTGGTGAAGTCAATCTAGAAATCAATGAACCAAATGTAAGAACTCAGGCTTAATTAAACAGTGACCTTTTACCACACTTTCTAGTAGGTTGAAAAAGATATTTAGGTTACCTATAAGGTATGTTTGATGCCTGGAGGTGAACTTGGAGTTTTCTTGCTAGAGGAAAATTATCCTTTAACCTATAAGAAGATGATGTCAGACATCAATTCGGGAAGCAACAAGAAGCCATGAAAACAAAATTGACTATATACATCAGAATCAAGTCCAGGACTTGGTAAAGCTACCCGTAGGAATTGTTCTCATTGGTTATAAATGGTATACAAGAGGTAGTGGGAGCCAAATAGAAGGTAAAGACCTTATAGGCCCTGTATTAGTTCTAGAAAGGTAATCCTCACTGATTTGGGTTAAGAGAAAACCTTTGAACCAATGTTGATGTTAAAGTAGATTAGAATGTTATTAGCTCTTGCAGCATATTATGACCTTGAGGTTTGGCAAATGGATGTAAAGACGGCATTTCTGAATGGATACATTGAGTAAAGATATTCATAAAATAGCCTGAAGATTTTATGTGCAGCCAGACTTCTGGTCCAGTGAGCAAGCTAAAGAGGTTGGGCTTAAATAAGCTTCGTAAAGCTACAATCATTA
The DNA here is from genome assembly GCA_946807835.1 of Ailanthus altissimus. Taxonomy (NCBI): domain Eukaryota; kingdom Viridiplantae; phylum Streptophyta; class Magnoliopsida; order Sapindales; family Simaroubaceae; genus Ailanthus; species Ailanthus altissimus. Next base: position 22,409,224 of record OX327695.1, read on the forward strand.
TTTTGATGAGATAATTAGATTGTCTGGTTCCATAAAAAATGAGGAGGAAGCTTGTGTGTAAGAAAGGTCAATGAGAGTATGATAGTCTTCGTGATGCTCTTTGTTGATGACATACTGGTCATTGGGAATCATGTCAGTATGTTATAATCAATCAGAAAAAACTCGTAAGAATTTCTCCAAGAAAAATTTGGGAGAAGCTTCCTTCATACTAGGTATAAAGCTTTATAGACATAGAGCTATGAAGCTATAGGACTCTTCTAAATCATTTTACATCAACAACATCTTAAAAAGGTAAAGTTTTGTTAACTGTGAGGTAGTTAATGTATCTTTTAGACCTGGTGTTCATATTTTAAGGAGAATGTCTCTTCAGATAGAAGATGTGAGAGTTAGAGTGTCTGACATACCAAATACATGAGCTATTGATAGCTAGATATATGCTACAATGTGTTTGATGCCTAATATCAGTATGGTTGTAAAAGTTATAAGCTGATACCAATCTGATTTAAGTGACCGCCATTTGATGGTAGTCAAACATATCTTGAGATGCCTTGAGGGTACAAATGATAAGTTTTTCAAATATGAAGAAAGTGACTTACAAGTGAAAAGATGCATGAAGTCAGACTTTAGTTTGATCTAGATGATAGAGAGTCTACATATAGGAATGTGCTTATTCTCATTGGTACTAGGTGAGTTAAAATTGCACCAAACTGGGATTCACTGCTAATTTATTATGGGCACAGCAGAAAAGGCAGTGTGAATTCGTATGTTTATCACTGGGCTTGAAAGAGTTTTAAGATAGATGGATCCTTTCCCATAGTTTGCGATAAAACAAGGCCGTAGAAAAGACTGTGATGACAAGAGGACACCAGTACTCTAGTTATGTTGAGAGGAGTCTCACAATACTAGAGGGATCTTGGCTTAGAGAGATGTAATTATTTATAGAAGTGTTTTATAAATAATTTAGCAGACCCACTTTCTAAGGCCATGACTCTAAAAATATTTATGAAACACGTGGAGTCGATGTGTATGATATACCATTAGAAATAGCACTAGAGCAAGTGGGAGATTGTTAGGGTTGGTGCTTACGTGCCATCCCTAAATGTACATATACAAGTGTACGTTTCCATTAAATCACTAATGCCTATTTATATAGTACAATGCAATGTAAGATTATAGACATTGTATGATTTAAAAGAGCTCAGATCTGATTTAAGGAGTTTAGATAAAGGCCTATAATTAGCCAAACTGAGAGATATAAATGTTAAGTATTAGTACAACTAATTGTTAACTGGTTAGAATACTCGACGAAGATCAAAGAGTTAAAGCCTTATCTGTAATAGGACATAAACTTGGGAATATACTAGTAACTGCATAGTTGCAAGAGTTGCAATCAGGTGCCATGAAATGTCAGTTGTGTAAGTATGTTCTCGAATATTATTCTTGATCTATTTCTATCGATGCCGGTCTATCGGTAGATACCTTTATATAGTTCAGCATATGTTGTACCTATAGGGTATAAATGGTTGTTCCTAGCCGACCATGAGCTTGAAGCTCGTATTGACATATGGGTATCCAGTTAGGACTAGACACTGGACAAACTCACGAGGGCCTTCAATAGACACCTTATGTAGGCTGTCAATGGTGGGTCCTCTTGAGTTGAATAGTATATATAGTTCTTTGACCTGAGTGCCATAGTGGACTAGTAAGTGATCCACCATACTTTGGTTCCACGTATGTCACAGACATTTCATGGTGTGACCGCTGGGTATAGTCTGATGCTTATGGAGTTTGGTGTGTACAAATATAAGATTTGTCAGCTCGCATAAGGAGTTAGATATCCAGATGCTTCGAGATTGTATCTTAGAAAGTTTATTGACCATAAGCATTAATCCCGGGAAAGAGTTTCCAACATGGGTGGAACAATATGACAAAAGAGTTCATATATATTGTTCAGTAAGATACAAGCATGGGGATATGATTTGGATGAGCATATAGGATTCGACGGTGATAATCTATATCTTCACATATCCAGGATATTATGACAGAAGGACTATACGAATGCGTTGTAACCTTAACTTGTATGGTTCAACGTGCTAATTTATAATATTCGTGACATGTGCGTAAGGCATTATTCACGGACTCATAGAATAGTTTCATTTGACAAATCGGACGTGGACCTAGTGAGTTCGGCAATATGAAGTGTACTCGTTGTACACTGGGGCAGCACGCCAGATTAAATTGTTTAATCCAGCAATATCCAGCATTACCACAAGAATGCGCGTGTGTCTATATTTAAGCATTAAATACAATAATTAGTCAATAATTATTATTTACTAATTGTATAATGACACATGATGCATTATGGGCCCTCGATTGAATTTACCTAAGTGTGAGATTTAATGGGACCTACTAAGAATAGACTTGGTAACTATTCATGATGAGAAAAATGATTATTTCACACAATAATTATCTAATTGTTAAATAATCATAATATCTCATTATTATATATTATAATATATTATTTTATTATATAATATTATTATATTATATATTACTTTTTTACTGTCATCTATTAATTTTATTATATTATTATTTATTATAAAAATATTATTCCTTTAAATGGTGGCCAAGTGTTTTATTTATATAATATAATATTATATATATTTTGAGATATTGACGTGGTTGAGCCGAGTGAAGCAATTTGAAGAGAATTGCTCCATTCTCTCATTTCGGTTTTGAAAATCAATTGAAAGCAATTGACTTCAAATGGTGGCTGGGCAATAGGTGAAGGAAAAATGGAGATTTGATCTTTTGTGAATTAGTTTCAAATATTGAAACTAGTTTATAATTTATCTTTACTATAGGCTATTAATTACAATAATCAGAAATTTATTTTATTGATTTAAGAGTTGATCAAATGAAAAATAAATTCAAAGGGTTTAAGAGTTAAACCCAGTACTGGATATGGAGCTGCTGCTCCAGCTTACTAAACCCATCGAGTTGGTGACTAGAACTGTCACTGAGTTGGTCTTTAGACGGACTCGCAGAATACACGTTATGGTGATTTCTCAACCCTTTAAATATATTAATATGATTAATATATTATTTATTGTGTTTATTGTATGATTTAATTATTCTGCAACGTTAAATTTGTATGAGATACATATTTTATACAATAAATACTATTGTACATGTATACACCTACGATATTAGATCTCCGACACTTATGAGATGTCTATTGGAGGTCTTTTTGAGTTTATTCAGTACCCAGTCCTCACTGAATATCTGTATCTCTATACGATATTTTAAACTCATGGTTTGCTAAGACTAATCATCTGAACCATATAGATATAGATATACACCAATCTATATTATCGGATTTCATCTATAGACCCACATCAATGAAATTAGATTAGGAATATAGTGTTTGAGAACATACTTGCATAATGATATTTTCTAGCACCATCTGTAACTCTTTATAGATACGTCATTACTAATATATTCTCAAGTCTTTGTCCTATTTCAGACAATACTCTAACTCTTATAACCTGTTAACTCTTAGCACTGCTAACTCTTAACACTTATAACGTTTAGCGTTGCTAACTCTTAACACTAATCTAAATTCCTTTAGACTAGATCTGAACTCCTTCAGATTATACAATGTCTAAAATATTATAAGCATCTTACCATTTAATAATTAATAATATTAACAATTTTATTAGAGATGTTAATTGTATAAATATTATAATTAAATATTTATACATAATGGGATGGCACGTAAGTATAAATCCCAGTAGCCATGAAAAACAAGAAGAGGTTAAAATTTGACAAATATTGAGAATCCACAAAAAAGATTAATAAGATTTTGATAATAGATACTTTATTTGATCCACGGCGTAAAATACAGTTTGCTGGATTTTATTTTGCGAAACTCTTTGGTGATGATAGTGCAAGAATTAAAGAAATAAAACGTCTTGGTAAAGAGTTATTGTTAGGCTTTATGAAGCCTATAGTGCATTGCATGGCAAATCACAGTGTGATGCATCTACTGCTAATGGTATTGTTGTTGGTTGTTGGAGTAGTAGTACTAGTAGCATACTTGTTTCACAGTTACAAGTATCTGGTAGCCCCTCGACCTTACTATTTCCAGATGTTATGCGTCGCGATAACCCGTGGAGTGAATACATTAGGCTTGCAAATGATGATAATGATTTGAAAGAAATGCATGAGGTGAAAAAAATACTTAATGAATAAACTTGAGAATCATCGCAACTCGCGTTTTGATGTTTTACAGTGATAGAGGTTGAATGCCGAGAGATATCTGATTTTGTCACGTATAGCTAGAGATGTACTTGCTATACCTGTATCTATTGTGGCCTCTGAGTCAGCTTTCAGTATCGGAGGTTTCTTGATTTATTTCGAAGTTCGTTAACTCTAAAGGTAGTTGAGGGCTTGATACGTGGATAAAATTTGATATAATCTTCGCTTTTGGTGGATAAAGCGAAGCGAGAAGAAGGATTGCTTGTAGATGTTGAATATTATGATCAACTGAAAACAGGTAAAATAATGTGAATTATTATAACAAAATTCAAATATCTATACTTATGTGTGCACATTTTTACTTATTTTTTCTTTTCAAGTTGAGTTTGCTCGTTTGTCGATGCAAGAGCATCCACGAGCATCGACACTACATTAGCCATAAATCATGTTATTCATATTTACTTCATTGGTGATAAATCAAATTTCAATAATTCAACTTTTTTTATTCATATGTTCCATTAGCATAATAATATGTTAATTTTAGACTCAATCTTTGATTTGATTTGTATTGCTTTTTGGAATGTTATTAATTGTTATGGTGTATTGTAGTTGGTTATGATACGTGGATGTGAAGGTCAATGTGAGTATTGCTATTTATTAGAGAAGTGTGATTTGGAGTTAGTTTAATGGTTAGACAGTGGAATCAAATATTTAGAATTATATTGAAGTGTTACAAGCCTATAATATTTAGCAGGTTATTATAATTCAATCAATGAAATGTCTAAAAATAAGGAGAGATTCTATCAAAATTTTCTTAAAAACAAATAAACATATTTCAACTGAAAATTAGATTAAAAAATCAAAATGATAACATTTTCTGCAATAAAATTTTAAATTGAAATAAATTGATTTCAATATTAATCAAATTATAATATTTCACATAATTTTATTTCAAATAATAACATTTAATGTAACACAAATCCATGATATTTAACGTAATTGAAAATGAAACAACATTTCAAATTAAAATATTTAACGTATTTCAACTCGAAATTGAATTTAAAATGACAATATTTTAAATAATTGAATTTGGAATGAATCGATCTCAAAATTAATCAAATTATAATATTTCATTATGTAGTTTAATTTAAATAATGATATTTAACGTAATTCAAATATATGATATATAACGTAATTGAAATTGAAACAATATCGCAAGTTTCAACTTATAATATTTAACGTATTACAACTGAAAATTAAATTTAAAATGACAACATTTTATACAATTAGATTTGGAATTGAAATGAATCGATTTCAAAATTAATTAAATTATAATATTTCATGTAATTTAATTTCAAATAATAACATTTAACGTAATTCAAATCCATGATATTTAACGTAATTGAAATCAAAATAGTATTTTAAATTATAATATTTAACGTATTTCAACTCAAAATTGAATTTAAAATAATAATATTTTACGTAATTAAATTTGGAATGAATCAATTTCAAAAATTTAAAATGACAAATAAACATGTTTCAACTGAAAATTGGATTTAGAATGACAACATTTTACGTAATTAGATTTGGAACGAATCGATCTCAAAATTAATCAAATTATAATATTTCACCACGTATTAATTTAATTTTAAATAATAATATAAATGTAATTCAAATCTATAATATTTGAAGCAATTGAAATCGAAACAATATTTCAACTTATAATATTTAATTTAACTCGAAATTGGATTCAAAATGACAATAACAATATTTTACGCCATTAAATTTGAATTGAAATGAATTGATTTTAAAATTAATCAAATTTTAATTGAAACGAATTGATTTTAAAATTAATCAAATTATAATATTTCACATAATTTATATTCACATTGAATTTAAAATAATAGCATTAATATAATTGAATTTGAAATAATAACAATTAACGTAATTGAAATTCAAATTGAAATTAAATTTTTTCATTTTTTATTTTTAAAATTAAATTAAAAAATTTCCCTACCCAACCCATCCCAACTCAACAAAACTACATCGTTTCAAAATAATTTTTTTTTTAAAAAAAACCAAGATTTACCAACCCTTTCCGTCCAAATCCCGACTCAAAAAGTGTCCCGAATAGGACACGTTAGCCATCCCGATTGGGTTCGAGTAGGGGTCAGAAATTTTTGAAGTCGACCCGAACCCAAAAATGCTCACCCCTATATATTATAATAAAAGTGACAGTTTACTCACTATATTTTTAAAATAACCCATTTTCACCTCCTTTTAAAAATTGTTTTTGTTAAATTTGATGGAATTAGCTTTTTTTTAAAAAAAAAAAATTAGATGAAAGTGAAAGTTGTTAATAATATTAACTAGCAATAAGAAAAAGTTAAAAAAAAGGTAATTCTATCAAATTTAACAAAAATAATTTATAAAAAGGGTGAAAATAGGTAATTTTAAAAATAATGTGAGTAAACTGTTACTTTTAAAATAATATAGGGTCTAAATATCCTTTACCCTTTGTTATAGGATTTTTAAACCTTCAACTCCAACAATATATTATATGAATTACTGTCGGTAGCCAGGTAGCTGGCATATCACTAGCCTTGTTACCTTGTATATATAATTAGTATTGGTTTTAATAAGCACTTCTTCGATAGGGGTATAACCTTAAGAAATTTGAAGAAGTCGAGTTTTAAAGTAGGGAAGAGAAAAAAAAATTGAACCGATCAATTTTTTGGTCAATTCAGTTCAATTTAATTCAGAGGTCAGTTTAGTTTGATATGGTTCAAAACTAAAAAATTACACTTAAAAATAGACTAAAAATTTAGAAAAATCCAAAAACAAAATTAAACTAAACCTAGTTGATTAAATTTTTATTGTTTGAACTAATCGATTTTATTTATATAGAACCATTTGATTTGATTTTGATTCGGATACAAACCGAACCAAAATCAAAATTTTCTAGCCCTACTCGAGAGAAAGTTTCACTTGTGCTATTAATGTGTTGCAATTTGGCTCATTAGTTGCCAAGGCTTTGCAAGAGATATGCAAAATATCCTTTCAATTGATTTCCAAGGTTTAAGTTGTAAACTTCATAACTATAAATTATTAGCCATTACCTCTTTACGTAGTTCGTAAATTTATATATGCAAATGCTGCTACATTCTAAATGTATTTATTCTTCGCAAAATATCTGAAACCTAAACCCTACGGCAAGATTACATCCCACCAAAAATGATCTTCTTCTATCGGCTGTAATTCCTTTCTGTTCTTTTTCTTTCTTTAAAAAACATAATTTATGTTTTGACCTTTGCGTTATGTATTCCTAACTTTATCATTTATGACAGATTTCGTCATAAGATTTCTCAATTTTGAAGATGACTCCGGAATCCGAAAGTTGCAAAATAATTGTTGTCATATATATGTACCCAAAAAGGAGAAATCTATAGTTCACCAAACCATAACATCATTGAGATTAAAAAAATAATAATAATCCTCGCATAATTGGGGTCTGCCGACTATAAATTATTTAGCATTAGTGCTTGCAATACCTAGTTTTTCAACCAATGCAAATTAAAGACATGCGACAGATGAGATGATGAAGCTTTTGATCATGAATCGTCTTTCCATTTTTTCCAACTGCTGGGAGCGGCTTATATGTATAAAAAGTCTTACCAAAAAGCAAGAACATTATTTTGGCGTGATAACTCATATTCTATACGCTTGAGAGACAATAGCATCAAAACCCTTCATGTGATTTTGTCCAAACTATTCACATACGCCTGTTACAAAGACATTAGACGGCTGAAAATTTCTGGAGATAATGAACTTAGGTTACGAAGGTTTGTATCATAAGAGGTTCCTCATCGTGATATTATGTAATTAAATCCATTGAATTATTAAGAATACTGGTCAAAGATGATTCAACCTACATCATCTTTTTACATGATGGATGTTGTGACCTCTTCACCTTTTATTATTATTATTTCACCTTTTATTATTATTATTTTTTTTCTTAAAAAGACGACTTATCATTTTAGGTGTTGCTTATTGGGCCACGTCTCAACTCTCAAGTTGTCACTGAACAATTTATTTATTTGCTTGACGGGAAAGCCGCCGCCGCCTCTATCATTTGTAGGAATGGCAAAATGCCTATAAAAATGGGGGGGGGGGGGGGGGGGGGGGGGGGGGGGCGAAAAAAAATTATTTTTTCAATTATTAATAAATTGTAATTAGGATTAAGTCTTTTCATTTTAGTCCCATTTCATTTTTTAAGAATATAATAAATATAAATTTTTAGTATGTATTTATATATTAAATAATTTATTAATTTTTATTATATAATTTATATTTATCTAGGACATACTTTAATAATTATTTTATTAATAAAAATAAAAAATATAAAAAATAATTTTAAAATCTACTTTTTTTTAATTATAAATGACAAGACTTTTATTTTTGAGGTGAGGATTCATTAATTTTTATAAGAATATGAAGTAATTAAAAAGAAAATCAATGATACTATTTATTAGAATATTATTTAAATTCTTATTTTTTTATTTTATTTGTTATTTATTTAAAATTTTGTTTATTAATTATTATTCACATTATTGAAAGATATTGTTATATTATTTTAATTTATTAATTTGATATTTTTTAATTTTAATATAGATTAAAATTCTATATTATTAAAATTTGTGAATATAAATTAATATTTAATATTAATAAATAAAAAATATAAAAATAGAGTATGAATGAGAAAGACATTTATCACATGAGAATTCATCTTTCCTACTCCATTAAAATTTTTGTGAAATAAGGTGTGAAAGGAAACTTAAAATAGAATAAAAATAAGGGGTGAGTATTAAAAAAGCCTCCCACAACCGTTCCGCCCCAGCCATCCCTAATCATTTAGCACATTTTCATATTTTAAACTTGGATAAAAAGAATTAATTAGTATAATTTATAAATTTATTATGGGATAAGTGAATTCATGAAGGTGGTGCCTATTTTGCCCAAGTTGTTTCTTTATTGATAATGATTGAGCTTAGCATCCTTGCGGGATATGCTTGCTTAATATCATTGGAAGCAAAACCATAATGTTGGCTTGTTGCGAACGGTAACCTAAACCACAATATTGTTGGCTTGTTGCAATAATGCAACTTAGGAACAAGGATTACGCCAACTTTCTTGTCTTAATAATCTTTTATTTTTCTAGTGAAAGTTTCAAACTAGTAGGAAAAAATTGATCAAATTGAAACTGTAATTTACAGAACAACTCCAATTAATCAAATTGAGATGATGGGAGGTCTTCTTCTACCAGTAATATTAAATAGATTGATTAAAGCTCCAAGTTTTATCTTATTTGATAAATAATGTATCCTCTTATTCTATTGAGATGATTGATATCATATGATATTCGATTAATTTATAAATTAAGTCCTTATGACTGAACAACCAATCGATTTACCCAAGTAATCTGTTCTTGACTATTTGACTGAATGAAAATGATGTGATAAGGAAAAACGCCCATTAGCATTCATTGAATTAGATTTACATTCACAAATATCCATTGTACAGCGTTACTTGAGCTGATTTACTAGGAAGTATCGGGGAAAATAATATTTTGACTAAATCAACTTTGGAAATGTTCTAGTTCACTCGTATATACTATTACAAAAATAAACTTCATTGGTATCACGTTATTGATACTTTTTAAAATAATATTGGTGGATACTAATTTGATAATATTGTGTCAATGATCATTGGCATTTTTTTATAGTATCAATAACTTATTGATATTATAATGTTAGGAGTATGAATTGTCAATGAATTATTGATACTATAATATCAGTAAATTTAAAAAGATATAATTTTGATTAACAAAATAATTAATTTATTTTTTAAAAAAAATTAAAAATTAAAAATTAATATTTTATGCTCAAAATAGCAGTGTTGAGAAAGAAAGCAGGAATAAAATAAAAAAAATAAGTCTCCATAACGATGCCATTTTAGGGGGCTTATTAATAAATTCTCCCAAAATGCTGTCATTTTGGGAGAGGATATTATTAAAAAAAGACCCTCACAAAGCACTATTTTGGGGTGAAAGAAAAAAAAACTCACAAAATGACATTGTTTATGACTATTTTGGATAAATAGGTCAATTTTTTTTTCTTAGTCTCATATTCTTCATTTTGCACTTCTTTTTCTTCTTCTTCAAGCCATTATTACAATTCCCTAACTAATTCATCAAAATTTATTGAACCATTTGGCCACAATTAGTCAACAAGATAGTGGTGTTTGGGTGTGTAGCAGAGAGAAGGGTGGAGTTGCATTTCATCTCTATCCTTAGAGAGAGGAGTGGAGTTGAAATCAGTCGAGGAACCCTACACTTAATGAGAAATTTTCTAGTGCCGCGACACTGAAGGTTTTGACTTTGATGTTACAGTGCTGACACTTAGGCTTGTCTCTATTTGTGCTTTCGCATCCCTCATTACTTCTATTTTTTTCATTTCAATCTCTTTCTCGTACGTCTAATGCGTGCTCGTCCTTATGTCGACTCTTTATTAGTTTCTAACTCAAAATTAAACCTAACCTTGATTTTAAATCACCAAATTTTAATAGTAATAATTTGCAGTATTATGTTGACTTGGATTCAATGTAAACATTTTAGCAATGTATATTGTGGAGATAAGATTTATAGGTATTTATGTGTATGAACATTGTCGCATTTGTTGTTGTTATCTTTTTATTTGGAGAAAGTACTCCACATGTTTATGGTGCTTATAGTACATAGCTATTATGCATAACTATTCATTGTGGTTAGCTTATGAAGTTGACTTTATTAAGGACATCCTAAAAATTCTTTATTGTTTAAAGAACTTCAAAAATTACCTAGCTATAGAAGGAACTTTATAATTAGATGGCCAAAAATGAAAGGAGAAAGAAATACAAGAAGTGGCTTATTTTCATTCATCTATCTTAGTATTGTTTTATAAATACTTGGTTTTTAACTTTTTAATCATCAAGCAACTGTTAAATGGTGTGGGAAAATTCTTCAAATGAGCTAGGTACTCACAATTTTTTAGGGTTTTCCATTCTGTGTGCAATCATTGAAAATGATATTAAATAAATTGAGGATTTTTTCTATTATAGGAAGGTGCATGAGAAGTTCATTGAATGTTCTAGTTGTGGAGAATCTACGTGAAAGAAAAAAGGAAATGGATCTAAGAAAGTAAGATTAAGGATTCCTGAGAAGGTTTTATGATATTTTCCTCTTATTCCTAGGTTCAAATATTTATGCCAGATACATGAAACTGCTAAGGCTATGACTTGGCATTCATTTGAGAGAATAAAAGATAGTATGCTTCGGCCTCCAACATACTCGCCAGTATGAGAGTTTATTGATAAGAACTAGCTTGAATTTACGTAGGAGCTTAAAAATCTTCGATTGACTTTATCTAGTGATAGGGTTAACCCACACACCACACTTGATACAACTTGTAGTTGTTGGCCAATACTATTGATAACATACAATCTTTCTCCTTGGATGTGTATGAAAAAGAAACATATTATTCTATTTTTATTAATTTCTAGACCTAAAAAACTTGAGAATAATTTACATGTGTACTTGGCTCTATTGATTGAAAATTTAAAAACACTATAGGAAAATAGTGTGGAAGCGTATGATGCATGTAAATAAAAACTTTCAATTTGAGGGCTTTATTGATGTGGGTAATCAGTGACTTTCCTGCATATGAAACCTTATCCGGGTGCACAGTAAAAGAGTATTTTGCTTATCCATATTACAGGTTAAACACTTTGTCATGTTGGCTTGCAAGTAGTAGAAAAAAAATGTTACATGGGACACTATTGATTTACCTAATGGCCATCTATTTCATAATATGAAAAAGTTTTCAATAATGCATAATAAATAGGTAAAGCTCCTATTACTTTTTTTGGTCATAAAATTCTAAAAATGGTTAGTGAAATTAAAAATAGTAGTTGGAAGAAATTTAGAAGAAGCAAAAATAAGGTAATAGTAATATTGAAAAATTGTTTAAAAAGAACTCTATATTCTTTCAATTGGAATATTGACAATATTTGCTAGTTCGTCGTCTATTAGATGTGATGCACATTTAAAAAATATATTTACAAAAGCATCTATGGCACATTACTTCATTAGTCGAGTCAGACAAATGATGGGGTAAATGCTAGAAAAGATATTGTAGATATGAAGATTAAGGATTAACTAAAATCTAATAAAGACAGTAACAAACTTTCCCCTATACCTTACACATTGAGTAAAAGAGATAAATAACTATTCTGTAGAACTTTATTAGAAACAAGGGTCCCAAGTGGTTATTCTTCAAACTTGAATAAACTTATTTCAATGTAAGATTGTAGGCTTCAAGGCCTAAAGTCTAATGATTTATATACTTTAATGCAACAACAGTTACCTTAGGTGATTCAAAATTGCTTGTTGAATAGTGTTCGACATTATATAATGTGAATATGCTTCTTCTTTACCTTATTTTGTAATAAAGTGGTAGATATTAAAACTTTAAATGAGTTGCAAAGTAATTTGATTGTAACTTTATGCATTATAGAATAATACTTTTCACCTAACTTTTTTGACATAATAGTTCATTTAACTTTCTATCTCATTAGGCTATGTGGGTCAGTTTACCTCAGATGGATGTACCATTTGAGATATTTAGGAAGGTACTTAAAGGTTATGTATATAAACGCAATCATCCATGGGAGTGTTTTACTGAAGCTATATTACCGAGGAATCACTTGAATATTATGCCGAATACCTTTCTAATCATAATTCAATTGGATTATCACCTTGTTATCTATCTAATTCACATATTGAGAAACCTTTGAGTTCTGGGTATATGACACTTGTGGATTCTTAAACACTAGAGCAAGCACATCTTTGTATTTTAGAGAACACACTTGTAGTTGAACCTTATTTGAAGCAAGTCATTTAATTTAATTTTATTATAATTGTAATTGTTACTATTACTTCTATCCTTATTGAAATTGCAATTTGATTGTTAACTTATAGGGAACATATGGAATATTTGAAGAAAAAGTACCTACACTTAGCTAAAAGACAATTATGGTTACAAAATAAACATAGTCGAACTTTTAGTGAGTAGTTAGAAAACAATGTCAAATTATATAGTTATTAACTACTAATACTGACAGTTATATACTTATAATTTTATAAGTATTTGGTATAAAATGTATTAAATTATAGGTATCAAATGATGTTGAAAGCAATGTGCTTGTAAATAATATTGTAAGGTGGTTGGCAAAAAAAAACCTCATTCATCGATCATACATATGTTGCATACTTTATAAATGATTTTAAATTTGTAACTAGAGCTCAAGATAATAATCGAGTGACATAAAATTGTGGTATAAATGTTGTTGCAACAACAAAGCAAATATTTAATTCTAAGGATAAAAATCTATACTTTGGAGAAATGACATTCTATGAAGTCCTTGATGAAATATAGGAACTTGATTATGTCAGGTTTAAAAATGTAGTATTCAAGTGTGATTGGATTAATAGCAAGGTAATGTTACGATCGATAAATTAGAATTTAATTGACTTGAATTGAATTAGTTATAAATTTGATAGTTTTATATTTGCTTCTCATGCCAAGCAAGTTTTTTTATGTGAATGATCAAAAAGATAATACCAAAGTAGTGGTTTGTTCAATGGTCGAAAGAGGCGATAAATCTTCAACTACTAATAAGTGTGATTATCACCCCCCAGAGCCAAAAGATCCAACACACGACATCACTTACATTCATTCAATAATGTGCACTCATAAATAATATTACATAAAATTTTAAACTTTAATTCAATATAGGAATCTTTAGCAAGTTGCTAGTAAGTTCAACACTAAAATCAACCCCATAACCTAACATATAAACATAAATTTCTATTGATAATATTTAAACATTCATTTCAATTTCTTTTAGAATTATAACAATTGAATTATGACTGAGACAATTAGTAAACCGGAGATAGACAGAGTTTTCTCAGAGATTAACACTTTACTACGTCACCAGTAGCAACTTTGTTACCAGAAGCCCAGAATATATTCATTGCAAATTCTTACTTAAAATCAACTAATAATCACACTTGGTGAAACTTAAACCAAATTCAACCATACACAATAAAATAATACATAAGTATTTATTCAATAGAGATAAATCAAATATCTTATCCCACGTGTACCCAAATGAAATACTCAGCAACCTAGCAACTTAGAGAACCCAAAGAACAACAGAAGCCTTGCCAAATCCGCTAAGCACACATGTACCTTATTTACCTGAAATCACCATAAATTATAATGAGTATAAAACTCAGTAAGTATACTAATTTTTCATATATCAAATACAAATACATATATGTACACAATGCATATGTATGATATGCTGTGATAAATCAAAACCATAATCTTATCCAATCACATGTCATGTAAGCGCTTACACATTCTTTCAAAATATATAATAGGAATACCATCACTTAACTACTAGTTAGTAGGACTTACATATCACATATCACATAATGAACCAAATGTCACTCGTAGGTGACATACCGTATGAGAGGAATAGTATAAGTGAAGTTTTAAATTTCACATATATAATGCTCATGCCCGAAGGTAACGGCCAAACCCTCACCCTGCTCATCGGTGAGTCCTCTCACATGCACCAATACGCCACCACACGAATGTGATGACTAACTCTTCTTTTAGGTACCAATAGGATCTTTCTTACATACGGAACATATAACATATACCAATCTTGAAGGAAAGGTCACATATAAAGGCTCCACAAATCACATAAAATACCTACTAAGTCAACAGTGAGTTCAAGCATCCTCAAAACGCAAAATGATTCTCATGAACATATTACACTTCAAAAGCTCTCTTTATTAAACACATTTCATTTTGAAAGCTCACTTTCAAAAATACATATATGTCATGTATGTCCATACTCACATTCATAAACACATGTCTTCACATTTCATATCAAAATATACTTTGACATAATATAAACATATTCCTAACCACATTTACAAAATCATACATAACAATTACTATGTTTATTGTGTTTTCAGTAAAAAGTCTAGTATACTTATCTCTTAGCACTTTCAGTTACAAGGCTTAAGTCTCCTTAACCTATCAATAGGGATTAATCCTTTCATGAGCCTCAACATTTATACAAAACACTTTAAATAGCTTACAAAATTACACATATTGCACTTATCACATTGAATTGGTCTAATTACTTAGTTTCTCAAAACCTGTCATTCTGACCACTTACACTTAATAAAATTTTCTTATACATCAAATGATGTCCAATTACTCCAAAATCAGAATATATCATTCTTGACTCATATATCCTTCTTATATATGAATATTATATTATAATTCCTACACAATCTATTCCATACACACCATCGAATCCAAACTACTAACCTAACAGGATCAAGATATTTACTTAATAGTATTCAATCTCCCAATTTTATAAAATCATATACTAACTCAAAATTTATAAAACTACTATAGAATTACTCTTAACACATATCTCAATCCATGATAAATATTTTACTTCAAAATCACTGCCAGAAGTATTTTAAAACTATTTTATTCTATAGCTTTAAAAATCTATTAATCAAATACTACAATGAGCTGACACTCTTTAAGAAATCATAACAATTTAACCACATTGATCTAAATTTTCAATTCTGAGTATATCATATTAGACATATAAAATTATCATATTTCATAAATTCATAATTTTTTAAGATTATTTAGCAGATCAAAAATTGTTTGTCTTTGTATTATACTGTTAACACAAACTTTCCAGAATTTCAGGGATATTTTGATAAATTCACTACAAATTCAATTTCTGAAATTTTTAATTGATTCAAATGCTCAAATGGTTCTAAACATGTCTAATTTAATATACTCAAAATTAAAAACCAGAATCGAATCACAATAATTTATAAAATTCCTGGATCAAAAGACTATCAAGTAGAAATTCTGCAATTCATCATGATTTATCAAGCTATCTACATAGATCATTATCAATTCTCACAATATCTTACGAAATACACATCAAATCCTCAATTGTACATATTTTCAAAAATTAAAACTTAAAGGAATTAACCAATTTAACACCAAGAAACTAAGAAAATGTTATAATATACCTCTTAAAGCTTACATTCCAACTTTCTTCTTCTTTTTCTTCTTCTTCTCTTTCTCTCCCCTTTCTTTCTCTCCTTTCTCACTCTAAAAGAGGTAGCTCGACCAAAATGAGTGAATTAGGATTTCAAATGTGTATTTTTATACTAAGAGGCTAATTTTTAGTATTTACGAATTAGCCCCCAAAACTTTCAAAATATTATAATTTGGTCCCAAAAATAAATCTAAAGTCTTGCAAATAAATCCAATACTAATAGTATGTCCTTAACCTATACAAACACTACTAATAACAATACATAAATCAAGTATCACCCACATACAAATAAAATATGTATTTATATATATATATATATATATATATAAATACATATTCTTACCAGTTGTGGATACTGGTTACTACAGTGATGACATGGTACTAAATGCAACATTGTGTAAAACGTTGCATTCAGTTAAGATTGATGATATTGATGATGTTGCAATATATTCGAGACCAGATGGTTTTTATGTAGGAATAGATGAGGCAAATGAATAATATGGATATAATTGTTTTATGTATATTAATTTTTGACTAGCTTTAATATTTTTTTAATATTAATAATTTGTACATTTGTTAATGTATTTGTCAATTCTTGCAAGTATGTTACATACATAGCTATTATTGAGAAGGGTATTTTGAGAAATACCATAAAGAGAAAAAAAATCTTTGTGTGGCACAAGAATATAAATTTATTTTCCTCAAGATGTTTTAAAAAGTTTAAAAGTTAACTCAATTGTTCAACTTTTAAATTTTATCTTACATTTTTTTTCTTCCTTAAAAAAAGTAAATTACGAAGATTTTCTCATGTCTTGGTAAAATGTATTGGTTTATGGAGTATTCTTTGAGATGTGTTTAATCTTCTAAATTTTTGAGGTATCTTTAATGGTTATATACTATTGTAAGAATTTAGTTGTCAACTTATGACATTTGTAACAGATTTTAGATGACATCATGTTTTTAATTATGTAAAGATATTAAATTATGATATTTATTTTTAATAAAAAATTATTGATTATTGAAATTTATAAAATTTAGGTGCGATATAGATTTTAGATATCTAATAAAATAATTTTAAATTGAGTAAATATGATTATTTTATTTTATAAACTTCTATACCATAGTGTTAATAATCTGTTAATATTATATTATCAATAAACTTCTAACACCATGATGTCAATAAACTTTTAATACTATGATATCAATGATTTTTCAATATTAGAGTGTCAATAAACTTTTAATACCATGGTGTTAATGGATTTTTAATACAATAGTGTCAATAATTCTTTAATATTGTAGTATTAACAATCTCCTAATATTATAGTATTAATGATTTTATGATATTATGGTATAAAAAAATTACTTACATAAAAAAATCTTTAATAATTTTCTCATTCCTTAAAATGTTGTCAATAAAACTAAATACTAATACTAAATTAGTATTGTAAAAACCTTTTTTTTCTAACCGTAATAAGATACCGTACATGCAACAAAGTGTTTTAGAAGCACTTTCGTCTTCATGATGTGAGAAACACTTGTAGTAGCTAGCTTCTCTCGTCAGCAATCAGATACAAAGAAGAAAAGCTAAAAACAACATAAGATGATTCAATCAATGGTGGTGTCCTCTCTTTTTCTCATTCCGTTGACCTTTGAACCCTCAAAACAAAACTGAATGCGAACGAGTAAAATGAAGTGTCAGGAGAAAATTGATAAGCTCATTAATGAGGAAATTTGGGAATTTATTTTTGAAGTCATTAATTATTCATACAACTGTCTTCGAAATGGAGCGTTGACTATTGAGTCCAGCACTCCAGATCTTAGCTATAGAATATTGTTAAGACAACTTTATTTACATCACCAGTGAAAATAATCATGAAACATTTGTAAAAAAAAATGAAGTTGATTAATCGCGTGTATTGAGGCAAATAATGAAGGTTCTAATGTCAAATTAACAGCAAAGAGATGATGAATTTTGGTGGCCAACCGTCCTCCAACATCTATCAATTAATTGACAAGAACCCAGAAAAAAGACAAAAAAAACCTTTAATTGTTTATGATATTTTTCATTAGTGCTGTTATCATCATCATTGTATACATAAATCTAGTAATTTGGCAATTACTTGCTTGATATTTTGCCATTACTATATCTCTATTGTCGCCCTCTCTTACCTTATTCATTTATAAATGTTTCAGATCATTTGATTTTAATTAGTTCTCTTTGTGAGTTATTAGACACAAATTTAATTAGTAATGAAAGTAATTTTTACAAGGCTGTATGAATGAACCCATGCACTTCTAAATAATGTAGCCAAATGTGCTCATTTAGAATCAAACGGTCCCAATTGAGACGCAGATTTTTGATCCAAGACACACCAAGACATTGTCTCAGATCGACATTTAAAATCTGAATTTCTTTTTGACCCTCCAAAGTCCCAACAATGGTGAGATATGATAATGTAACGATTGAGCTAATTTCGTTTCTCCTTCCGGTCGTATAGTTTATTTAATGTTTCACATTCAAGTAAAACAACCAAACATGAGGTCAACTTTCACAATTTCGATACTTAATATATAAGTAATTTTGTTCATAATGCAAAACCAAAAAAACAGAAAGTTCTTAATTGTTTGAAAAAGCCTGCTTTATCCAAAATTAGACACAAATAGCCCCAAATTTTCGTTGCTTCCAATATCTTCAGTTTCTGGGTAAAGAAGCAGAAAATAAGCATTATAAAAATAGGAAAAAAAAAAGAGCGAGAGAGATCATGATGACACCACCACCACTTCACCTCTTTATAAACAACCTCTCTCTAACAATTTCAGAAACACCAATAAGAATATATATTTATTAGCCCGAAAGAAAAGGTCAAAACAGCCATAGCTTCTCCCTCCCCACAGAGCGAGGACCTTCGCCGTACATGTCACACCGAAATCACCACCACCACCATCGTCACCACCATCACCGGCATGTGCTTCCGCCCCCACAGCCACCTCCGCTGCAGCCGCCATCTTTAGTTGCAACATCACTGGCTCCGATACAAGGGTTGAAAAAACAACACTCATGGTCACCGGATATGTACAGAGAGGAGGCATGGCTTCGACGTAAAGGAAACGTTGAAAACAAGAGTAGGAGCAAGAGCTTGACGGACGAGGATCTTGATGAGCTAAAGGGTTGTATTGAATTAGGGTTTGGATTCGGCTCTCCTAAGGTTGATCAACGCTTGTCCGATACTTTGCCCGCTTTGGAACTTTATTATGCTGTTAACAAGCATTACGTCGATCTCTCCAAGTCATCGCCCTCTTTATCTACGTTTTCCGATGGTGAATCCCCCTCTCCCCTCGGCAGCCCCCATACCATTTTTGGTCCTGCTGGTTAGTTTCTCTATCATTTTTTTTAAATATAAAAATTTATATATCAAATAAACTCCCTTAATTTTTTTGCTTGTTTTTGTTTTTGTATTTGTATTCCTTATAAATTATTGTAATGAATGATGAACTAATATGTGTTTGATAATTGCGAAGGTGAAAATGATCCGCAGACGGTGAAGACGAGGTTGAGGCAATGGGCACAGGTGGTGGCTTGCTCGGTGAAGCAATTTTCATCCCGGTGAAGAAGAAGATGGTGATATGATGTTCAGATTTTCTTAACTATCAGCTGAGACAAGGTTAAATGTGAACCAAACCAGAGTTATCAAAATAACCAAACATCAACATCGACATCTACTTGTTTGATAGATTAACATGAAAACCCCACCACTTATATGGAATGCAAACCGGGGCTTCATTGAATTTTTCTTTTTTCAAATTTTGTGTTTCTTTTTCCCTTTATATATATACTAGGCCCATGAAAGATAAAACAAAAAATATATATATATATATGAAGCCTAGTTTGTTTGAGTTCTCTTTGAACTAGGATGTGAATTATCCAGAGAGGTCAAAAGTTTGCATGTGTTGATTTGAATAGTTACTGTGTTTGTTTCTTTTACGAAGTTAAATCGAGGAAACAGAACATAAAGCTCTTTCTTTCTTTCCCTTTTTCTTTTTTTCTCTTATAGTGGAAATACATGGTGTTTAGATTTCTTGAACAAGAATTCGTTTGCTTGAAGGATACATCTTAGTTTAATTTCTTTGATTTGAAGGGTTCATTTGCTTTTGTAAGAGGAAAGGCATATTAATAATGAAAAGTAAACATTCATTGATGCCATGGCCAAGTAGAAATTGAGCTTTAGAATGTGTTCTTTAGTTTGCATGATAAAAGTAAGTAATCTATAATGACAGGTCGAATTGAGCTTCTTTCAAAAAAGTGTTTGGGTCGTTGCATGTTTTTGCCCTTTGATTCCTTGGAACATGCAATTCTCTGTATATTCCTTGAACTGCTTTTGGATTTTTAAAAAATGTCAGTTTATGGAAAAAAATAAGGTCTGTAATTGGAAAAAATTTTCATATGTAAAGAATTATGTACTTTCCACTCTCATCGAGACAAATATATTATAAAATCTTATTGGTTATCTATAAATATTATAAACCTCGATGTTTAGTTTTAATTAGGTTATTTTAGTCTTTAATTTTATTGGTATATACTAATTTCATCTTTCCTTTTCTAATATAGGGAGAAGAACATTTTTGTTCTACGAATTTAACATAATTTTTAATTTTTTTTCACAAATTTTAAAAAATTTAATTTTATCTTAATTCATTAATAAAATTTTGTTAATTTAATACTGAAGGAGCAAAATAATTACTCTACACAATTTTATCCATGTGTCAACCACTTAAATAATAAAATAAATAAATAAATAAATAAAAAGAGAGCAACCGCCGCCGTTGTCAGTAACTAATCGGCCGCCGATGACCAATTATGATTCGACTCAAAATTGACATCATTGAACTCAAAAAAAATTTTATCTACGTAATGGTAGAATCTTTTTGGTCAATGGAGAATCGTAAATGTGCCAAAAGTGAAAAAAATTTGTAGGAGGCGGCGGCCACTATCATTCGTCATTGAACGGTGGGACAATGGCGTGCACCACCTCCACCATTGGACAGATCTACAAACGGTGATGGCCGTCGCCAACCACCACGGGTCGGTGGTCACCTGTTGAACCACCGCCTCCACCGTTGAACAGATCGACTGCCGATCTATCCAATGGTGATACTCGCGACCGGCAGTGGGGGATGTTGACGGCGGCCACTACCGTTCGCCGTTAAATGGTGGGTTGATCTGTCCAACGATGGGGGCGATGCACACCACTGCCCCACCGTTCTACAATGGTGCACTGTGGCCATCACCCTCCCATTATTTTCTATCTATTTTTTGAACACCTTCTTGTTTTCTTTTGATAAAAATGATTCTACCCTTGTATAGATATAAAAAAATAGAATCAATGACATATATTTTGCCTATTTTCATTACCAAAATTCGGTATTTAGTGGTGGTTGGCATGGCAGTTGCCAGTTTTGGTAGTTTAATTTTATTTATTTTAATTATTTTTTAATTATAAAATAAATTTTTAATAAATATTAAATTTTGAACCTATTAAAACGTGCCACGTGTTTTTTATTTTTAATAGCCAATTAATAACTAACACGTGTATATTGTATAATTTATTCACATCACCATTTTTAATTAATATAATAATTGAGAGCAAATTTGTCAATATACAATTAAAAAATATTTTCGATTAAATTTAACAGAATCTCACTAACGAATTAAGACAAAATTAAATTTTTTAAAATTTGTGAAATAAAATTAAAAATTAAATCAAACTCGTAGAACAAAAATATTCTTATTCCTTTAATATATTTTACGTTAGTCTCTATCACTATAACATATTTATGTAAATATTATTTTTAGGACAATAAGATACTTTTAAATTTTAAAATATTTTTAATTTTCTTCTATCCTAATTTTTAATTTTCATTTTTCCCTTTTCTCTCTTCTCTTTCTATCAATAAAAAAACAAATCTAAAATGTAGTCCTCTTTCTCATATTTCTTTCTTCTTCTTCTCTTTCTCATCTCTCTCCTCATTGCATAACTGTTGTAATGACTATTGAAATGCTATTAACAACTCAGCAAATGAATCTCTAACTTAAAAATTAAATAAAATAATAATAAAATTCCCAAATAAAAATTTGTGTCAATTTGCCATCGATTGCTGTGTCACTTGTTACCCACCGGTTTTTTTTTTTTTTGAGAAATTTCCGTAATTGAACAAAACAAATAATAAAAATTTTATTTTGACCAATTTCAAATTCATTCCACTTTATTAACCAAATTTTACTTTTTATTTCCACGTTGTCCTTACTCCTAAACTCATATTTTTTCTCCAACACCACCACTCTCTGTCTCTCGGCCTTACAAATTTTACCTAAATATTTTCCATCAGCAACAACAAGAGATTTTGAAGATTAAAATTAAAATAATTTATTGTAGAGTTAAAAAATTAAAAATAAGCAAAAATTGATTTTTTTTTAAATTTAGTTTTTTATGATTTTGAATTGTTTTTATAGTTAATTATTAAAAATGTATAGGTGTAGTGTTAGAAATATGAAAAATAAGTTGAAAATATATGTAAAATATTAAAAAAACTTAAAAATACTATGTTAACCATTTTTTTGTGATACAGCCGACTCATGTCTCACGCGCTGTGAATATGCTTCACATACTCGACGCGTGAATCCATGCGCCCAGCACGTAGAAGCATGAGCCAAGCAGCGTGCCACAGTGTGGGTGGGTTACCACGTGGCACCACGATAAGGTGCCACATGGCGATTTTAAATTTTTTATTAATTTAAAAATATATCATTTATTTATTAATAATTATTTAATTTTATAATTTTATAATTTTAAATTATCTAATAATTATTTATTTTATAATTTTAAATTGTTTTGTCAATATTATATATATTATTTTGGTTAGTTGTAAACTTTTTATGGGTAAAGGATATTTTTGTCCCATGAGTTTGACCTAATTTTCAATTTTATCCCACAAGTTTTAAAAAAACTAATTTTATCTTAATCCGTTAATGAGATTCTGTTAATTTTAAAACTAGAAGGGTAAAATAGTCACTCTACACAAAACTTTGAAATAGGCTGACATAAAATATTCACGTGTCAACCACTGATTAGTCACTTAAATAATAAAATAAAATAAAAATAAATAAATAAAGTGAGAGCAGTCGTCGCCGTTGTCAGTAGTCAATCAGCCGCCAGTGACTAATTGCAATTCGACTCAAAATTAATATCATTGGACTCAAAATTTTGTGATCTACGCAATGGTATGATTTTTTTTTTTTGTCAATGAAGTATCGTAGATGTGCCAACAGTAGAAAAAAAAACATGGTAGGAGGTCGTGGCCACCACCATTTGAATGTGGCGCAGTGGCCGACACCCTCCCCTATTTTCAATCCATTTTTTGGCCACTTTCTTACTTTTTTTGACAAAAATGATTCTACCATTTTGTAGATAGAATTCAATGATGTAAATTTTAACTATTTTTGTTACCAAAATTCGGTAATCGACGGTAGCCAACGACCGCCGGCAATGGCAGTCGCTGTTGTTATTAGTTCAGTTTTATTTATTTTAATTATTTTTTAATTAATATTAAATTTTGAACCTATTAAAGCGTGCCACGTGTCTTTTTATTTTTAATAGCTTATTAATGACTGTCAGGTATACATTGTGTAATGTACTCATATCACTATTTCTAATTAACATAATAACTGAGGGCAAATTTTTCAATGTACTATCAAAAGAGATATTTAATCAAATCTAAGAGAATTTCACTAACAGACTAGGACAAATTTGAGTTTTCTGAAACTCGTAGGGTAACATTGAGAATTAGGTCAAACTCATGGGACAAAAATATTATTTTTCCTTTTTGTATCATTATTTGAATTATGTAATAGTTGGTTATATGTTGATAATAAATTTTTGAATATTATATACTAATAATTATTTTAATTTTTTCAAGAAGAAGAATGTCTCAAAAGATTACATAATTACCAAAAATAAATTCTACCGATCAACCATATATGTTTACTTGAAGTTATGAGTTATACAAAATATAAAAGACAAATTAATTTTGAGGCAAGTCGAAATATTTAGAATCACATGTTTTGGTTATTTTTTGGATTTATCAGATATTCCATTCTCAGGTATTTTAGCATATGAGATTTTATTAAAACGTGTACATACCAAAAGTTTATATGAAAAATTTTATTTAATTACTAGTTTGAAGATGGAAGATTATCCTGTAGTAAATAGATTAGATGATAGACTATGACATAAATATGTTTCGGGTAAAAGTGAATTGACTTACAAGGATTTGGATCTGTAGTTCATGAGCGTTACATTTGACGATGACGATGATGTAGATGCAGTAAAAATGTGTCTACTTTATGTATTTCATAAATTATTAGTGCTACGTGATCGAAATAGAGCCATACAATATTTTGTACTTCATCTCATAGATAATCTTGATGAGTTTAATGCCTATCTTTGAGGGCACGATATCTTGGATTGAACTTTACAATAGTTTATACACCGCTCTAATTGAAAAGTTAGTAAAGGTCAGAAAAGCAGGCGCTCTGGATAGGGAATCATACAACCTATACTCATTTAGTCAAGTAATTTTGGTGAGTAATTCTATTTTTTCGATTCATTATTATATTAGGATACAGAAAAAATTATTTTGTTGACATTATAATGTTTTTATTTATTATCATCTCAGGTGTGGATCTACGAAACGATCCCGAGATGTGGAGAGCTATTTACCTATAGGAATAGGGACTATTTTTTGCATTTTCTAAATTGTTCTGGTATAAGCACCCCATTATACGAAAGCATCATAAACGTCTTCTTCGATAATATTGGGGGTATGCTTTTACGTTCAACAAAAAATATATATAATTTTCTTATAACTTTTGTTATTTTTTCTAATAATAATTAATAAATTTAAAATATTATAAAGGCTTTAGAGGTTCAAAGGAAGTTGATGCTCCATAAACATGAGAAGAGTGTAGACTATCGCGTGGCAGTAAACTTGCGTATTCCATCGAAAAAATGGAGAGAGAGTCTTAAATTGGAGAAAGTTGAGATTTCGGACATTCAATTCACCGATGATGTTCAGCCTGACTATAAATTTCAACCCCCATCAGCGACTGAATCAATAGTATAATAATTTAAGTTTTTTTCCTTGAATTATAATTACTTATGTTATTAATGAGTATTAGCTTGTGAAAATTGATTATAATTACTTATATATAGTTTGAGTCTAGCGCGTCATCATCGCAATATCATGTCCTGGAGAAGATGATGGATTATCTTAAAATAAGGCTATTTACCAGAATTGATAAGGTTAACTCAGAGCTTTCTGCCAAGATTAGTCGTCGTTAGCTCAGAGGTGATAAGTTGTGTGGCAAAGGTTGAAGAAGATATCTTGCATTAAATATCTCTCTTAATACAACAGTTTAAGTCAGCCAAGATCTCTGAGGATGCAGGGTAGAGTATGGTACATTTTAAACCTAAATTTTATTGGGTACAAAGTTTAACAAGTCAATATATTAACTGGTATTGTTTGGTTTTGTAGAGTACCAAATTCATGGCTACTGACTTTCAGGCATTTACCCCTGCTAGTGAGTCTTAGCATCAGCTATAGTAATGGATATACAACATATAGCTGATAGCCCTACAAATGTAAAAATTATACTTGTTCTGTTGGGTAAAAATATAAGCAAGTATGGGTGTCTTTGCAAATAGGCAGCAGCCTAAGTCGGTCCATATACCAATCTGTTGAAAAAGCTCGTGAAAAAAAACTTGTAGAATTGTAAGTAGCACCTACAATTAATGTAAATAGGTAACTGATTTCTATTGATCAGGTTAAATTTATTGAGATTTTGGATTTGATAAAAAAATAATAACCCAACACAACGGGTTTGTTTGGACGAATTCGATCCCAACTGTACATGGTTTAATAACCTACTACAACACTTGCTTGACGATTTGGTGAGGACTTCTATTCATTTTTTTTTTTTTGTGAGTTGTCTAACAGTATCAAAACTTACACATATTCTTTGTTTTGCAGCATATAAATGAGTACTTAAAGGTTTTGCGTTTGTGCTAAAGAATATTTTCTAACATATACTCACATGATTGCACAACTGCAGATGCATATTTTTACATGAGCTATTTTGTTACCCATCTATTTTGTATATAACATTATCATACAATTGTATATATTAACTATTAATACGTTTAACGAGTATCTTATATTTATCTTTAGGAGTACATTTGAAAAATATGGTGAAGGTCCTTCACCACCAATCCTCCAAAGGACGACCAATTGCTCAAACCGTTATTGGCTTATACAATCAGAACAAAGCCTCAGTTATTTAGTGCTAAACCGAGAGCATTGGTCAATAAGGTACTTTTAAGAACAGTAATAAATTTTATTATGTATATAACAACTTTAAGTTTAAAATAATATAATAATCAGTTTTGTAGGTATATATCCATTTGAATATCAATCAGGAATATTGATTTATAGTAAAATTCGACCTTGTTCAAATGGCAATTGTTCTCTATGATTCCAGCATGAACGACCACTCCAACGAAACCATCATAAAAATTTTAAAGCCTCTGTGTTGCAATGTCTTTGTACCTTCAAAGATGTAGATTTTATAGTTTGAGGGGTATACAAGGCCCAAATTTGTTCCCTTGGCCGATGATTCATTTGCGAGAGAATGTGCCACAGCAAGAGGTCAGGAGTAGGAACTGTGGCACTTTTGTCTGTATGTATATTGAATATCTTATGTTAGGTCAACCATTTGATTATTTCCCTCACATTGGTACCTTTTATAAACAAAAGATGGTCGTTGATTTGTGGACCGTTGCAGGATCTGCTTCATAGATATTTAGTATTATATTTTTTTATATGCATTGTTGTCATATTATTTGTTTTAATGTTTGCGTATTGGGCAGATGTGTGTAGAGATGAAATATAATTAGATAGAAGTGTATTTTTTTAATATGGTAGGTTTGGGAACATTCATATAATAGGGGTAATTCTGTCAAAATTTTATGAAAATTATCAACATCAATACTAAGGACAAGTGCATTACGAAATAAGTAAGTATGTAATAAAAAGTATAAGTGCATTACGAAATAAGTGCACAGAAGTTACGAAACTCAACACTTATACATAATTAAGCTTCAGGGTACAACTCGTTTTTATATTTTTCAGATCCGTCTTAAACAAAAAAAATGAATATTAACCTTATAGTATAGTGAAATTAAATATCAGCAATGTAGTTTTATAAACAAATATATATCACCTGCTCTGTAAAGGGATATGGTTTTGACATGTCTATCGGTTATGTCCATACTACTTACAATAATTACATATATTCGATGGTTCCTCCTCTTGAGATAGAATCTGATTCATCTGACGTCTGCTTGACTGACGATGTACTATCGAAGGCCGAATGTCCATATTTTTCAAATACTTTCAGACTATCTGATCTGACACTTAGCCAACCAGAAGTATTGATTCGCTATAGGCATGGAATAAAATCTCAGATATGTAATAAGTCAAACAAAGTCTATCGTTTAATAATCTGATGTATCTGTATACAACGAGTGTATGGGAACAAGGCAGTTGCCGATAATTATATATACAACTAATTAAAAATAAAACTGAATATAAAAATAAATATATACAATATATATTTAATATAAATATATAAAATAAAAAAAATCTAGAACAGTAGTGCCATGTGGCGCATTGCACGGGCCCGATGATCGCGAAGCTAGAGCATAAGCACGCTTTGTTGCGTATAAAGTTGCGGACAAGGCATGCAACAAGGCGCGCCCTTAATGCGTGCCCCACTGCATGTGGGCATCAGGGCTCCCAGATGCGCATATACAGCGGGGCACGCATTAGGCAGTGCCCCAGTGCCTTGTTGCGCTGGGGCATGCCCTAGTGAGTACACCAGGTGCATATACACCCACAAGCTATCCATGGTTGCAACAATCGGCATGTGGTAACAGCGCGTGGAGTTTGAAATTTATACTTTTTGATATTCTTAATCATTTTTGGCCATTCATTTCTCATCTATTACACTCACTTTCAATATAAAATATATGCATTACTACTTTATTGTGAGTAATTTTAAACTTATGGTGCAAACATATGGGTTTGTGTCTATCATTCAAAATTGTATATATATCACATATATATTAGCATAGCAAAATAGCGAAATACTAATTTTTTAATGATAAATATAATAAGTTTTACATATATCTCATAAATATAAATTACATGGGATTGAGAACTTTTTACTTTAGTAAGCCTTTAGTCTTTTGTGTTGCCGGAATCTTAGCTTTCAAGCAACCCGTTTGCAATTCTAGTTTCTCAACTTGGTGGAGTTGGAGAAAATAGAATAAGAATTTATCTAGCTAAGGATTCAACACTTGAATCCTTGTTTCTCTTGGTAGTTTGGTTGGCCAAGATGAAGAAGAATAGGTAGAGTGTTTTTTGTTCTCAACACTTGGGAGCTTTTCTTAACACTTTTGCAAAACTTAAAATACCTCACTTCTCTCTTTCTTCCCCTTTCTAATATGGCCAAGTGATCCCTTTTAATTGAGCAACACTTTGCTCTTTATTTGTTTTTGCTTCATTTTTTCTCATTGTAGACAAGCCATGGCCTCATAAGCATGGCAACTATTGCAATCTCTACACTCCATCTCTTTTGTTTCAATCATTTATACAAAACAAACAATAATAAAATTAAACACATGGGTGCATTTGGCCTGCCAATTGGAGCAAATTAGAACAACAAAAATTTTGCAAGTTTTGGACTTACCATGCATGGTCTTTTTATCACTTTGTTTAATCAATATTAAAAACAAATTGAAACACATGCTTTTGTGTGTATGTGTGTGGCCTGTAAAGCAAAATAATTTTTGAAGAAATAATTTCTTCACTTGTTTGTATTACACATCTTGCCCTACCACTTACACATCCATATATTTTATCTTTTTTTGTTTTATTTAATCAATATTAAATATAACAAAACATGTGTATTATTGTACTAAATAATACTTGTTTGAATTTAATAAAATAATAATATCATATATTATTATTATTATTATTTTATACAATAAATAATTTAATGAATAATATAATGATCTTGCTTGTCCAAAAAGCAAGGTTATTTTGGTAATTTTTAAGTCAAACAATGATAGGCCTACAATGCACCATGTGTCAACATCCTATTGATAAAAAACTATTGTTAACTAATTGATGTACTTAACTCTTAAGTCTTGACACATGTATGCCCCGAGAAAAACTGAAGCAAATGTCTAGTCTGTTGAAATTTACTGAATTAAACTATTCAATCCAATATGCTGCCTTAGTGCACAACGAGTACACTTCATATTGCAAGACTCCTTAGGTCTACGCTCGATTCATCAAACAGAACTGTTCTGTGAGTCTGAGATTGATGCCCACGCACATGTCACAAATATTTCAAATCAGTGCAGTAGACCATACAAGTTGAGGTCATCGCATATACGTATAATCCTTCCGCCATCCATATCCTGAAGGAGTGGGGATATAGATCATCACTGTTAAATCCCCACACGCTTATGGCCATAAGTCTTTTTGAGATATAATCTCGGAGCATTCAGATATACAACTCACCCATGTGAGCTAACGAATTCCAAATCTGCGCACACCGGACTCCATAAACATCAGACCATATCCAACGACACATAGCGGTCAGACCATAAAAGGTCTTTGACATATGTGAAATCAAAGCATGGTGGATCACTTAGCGCTTAGGCAAAAAGACTACGTACACTACTCAACTCGAGAAGACCTACTATTGAAGGCTTCATATGATGTCTATTGGGGTCCTCGATGAGCCTGTTCAATATTTAGTCCTTACTGAATGCCTGTATGCTACAGGAACTTTTGGTAAGCCTATGGTTAACTAAGAACAACCATCTAAACCATCTAGGTATAGTATACACTGATCTTTCTAGAAAGAGTTCCACCGATAGACTTGTATCGATGAATAAGACCAGGAACATATAATTTGAGAATAAACTTATATAATAAAATTTCTTAACACCTATTGCTACTCCTTACAACTATGTTATTATTGATGTACTCTCGGGTCTATGCCTTGTTACAGACAAGGTTATAACTCTTAGATTTTGCTGACTTTTATAACCACCTACTAACTCTTAGTAGTGCTAACTGTTAGCAATTATAATTTTCAGCGTTGCTAATTTTTAGCGCTAGTGTAAACTCTTTTAGGCCAAATCTAATTTCTTTCAGATCATACAATGTCTGTAACGTAACAAGCATTGTACCATCTAATGAAATTAGCGATTTAATAAAAATGTACTGTATAAATATTATAAAATAAAATATTCATACAACAATAGGATGACACGTAAGTACAAATCCCAACAAACTCCCACTTACTCTAGTGTCATTCATAGTGATATTTAATACCCATAGACTGCACGTGTATCTCAAATAACTTTAGAGTTAAGGCTTTAGTCAGTGGGTTTGCTGAATTATTTACAGTGTCAACTGTACAAATTATTACATCTCCCTTATCCAAGATCTCTCTAATTATGTGGTATTTCCTCTTTACATGTTTAAATCTCTGGTATGTTCTTGGTTCTCTAGCTTGTGCTATAGCCTTATTATTGTCGTAGAATAATGAGATAGAAGCCATCGAGGTAGGGACAATTCCTAGTTCAGAGACAAACTTGCGTATCCACATTACTTCTTTTGCTGCCTTAAAGGCTGCAATATATTTCGCTTCTGTTGTTGAATTAGCTGTAAATCCCTATTTGGTGCTCTTCCAAGTTATTGTGGCGCCGTTGAGGATAAACACATATCTAAATGTAGACTTTCTATCATCTAGATCAGACTAGAAATCTGAGTCTGTGTATTCTTTTACTTGCAGGTCACTATCTCTATAAATTAGAAACTTGTCCTTTATACCCTTAAGGTATTTAAGGATATGTTTAACTATCATCCAATGGCTGTCACCTAGATCAGATTAATACCGACTAGTAACACTTACAGCCATGCTGATGTCAGGTTTAGTACACATCATAACATATATCAAGCTGCCTACAGCTAATACATATGGCATCTTAGACATTCTAACTCTTTCATCTTCCGTTTGAGGACACATTCTCCTCAAAAGATGAATGCCATGTCTAAAATGCACATTAGTTGTCTTACAGTTAGTAAAATTATACATTCCTAAGATATTATTGATGTATGATGATTGGGAGAGTCCTATCAACTTTCTAGCTTTATCTCTATAAAGCTTTATGCCTAATATATAGAAAGCCTCTCCCAAATCCTTCATGGAGAAGTTCTTGTTAAGTAACTCTTCGCTGGTTGTAACATACCGATATTATTCTCAATGATTAATATGTCATCCACATAAAGAACTAAGAAGACAACCAAGCTCCTACTGATATTTCTGTATACACAAGATTTTTCTTCATTTTTTATGAAACCAGACTCTCTGATTACCTCATTAAAATCAAGTTTTCAACTTCAGGAAGCCTATTTCAGTCCATAAATGGACTTCTTCAACTTGCATACTAGATCTGCAGTTAGGCTGGATGCAAAACTTTCAGGCTATTCCATGTATATCTCTTCCTTAGGATATCCATCCAGGAACGTCATCTTTACATCCATATATCATATCTCAAAGTCATAATACGCAGCAATAGCCAATAAAATCTGTATTCATTAACATGGCTATTGTTGCAAAGATTTCCTCATAATCGATGTCAGATTGTTGAGCATAACCTTTAGCAACCAGTCGGGCTTTGAAGGTCTTTACATTTTCATTAGGCCCATGCTTCTGCTTGTAAATTCATTTACAATCAATAGAAATTATTCCCTCAGGAAACTCAACCAAGTCTCATACTTGATTTTGATGTATTGAGTCAATTTCGAATTTCATAGCCTCTTGCCACTTTCCCGAATCAATGTCTAACATTTCCTCTCTATAGGTTAAAGGATCATTTTCTTCAATTAAGAATAAGCATCTTACCATATTTGGTAGGTAGTCTAGACATCCTTTCTAACCTACATGGAGGGTGTGTTAAAGGTATTCCGCTGGATTGACTTTGAGGTTCTATCTCTAGTTCATTTTGGTCTTGATTGGCTTTATCAAGCTCAATCCTTCTATAACCCTATGATCCATGAGAAACTCTTTCTCAAAGAAAGTGGCACATCAAGAAACGAACATGTTTCATTCCTCAAGATCATAGAATTAGTATCTCACAGAATTCTTGGGATACCCAACGAACCAGTACTTGTACCCCTTGGGTGTAAGTTTATCCTATTACGTAACCTTTACGTAAGTAAGACAACCCCAAATCTTAAAGTATTTAAGACTTGGTTTTCTTCCATTCAACATCTCTTGTGGAGTGATTGGAACAACTTTAAATGGAACCCTGTTCAATATATGACAGCAATATCAAGAGCATATCCCCACAGATATTCTAGTAGATCGGTGAAGCTTATCATCGATCGAACCATATCTAATAAATTTTGATTCCTCTTTTTCAAAATATCTCTATATTGTGGAGTACCTAGAGGACTATACTGAGCGAGAATCCTATTCTCCATTAAATAATCAAAAACTTCGCTGCTCATGTACTCACTACCTCAATCAGATCGATGGCATTTGACGTACATGCTAGTTTATTTCTCTATTTCAAGTCTAAACTCTTTGAACTTTTCTGAAGTCTCCGACTTGTGCTTCATAATAAACACATACCTATATCGTGACAAGTATCAAAATCCACCCATTGCAGTGTGATTCATTAGATCGCATACATCACTATGTACTATTTCTAATAAATTAGTGGCACGGTGTCCAACACCAATAAATAGAGATTTAGTCATTTTCCCTTGAATGCAAAATTCATAAACTGGGTAAGATTCTATGGTCAGATCAGGTATCCGACCATCTTTAACTAAGCGAGTTAGACATCTTACACCTATGTGACCTAATCTTATATGCCAAATTTTTGTATCATTTAAAGTTTCTGAACTACTACTAGTGCTACCCTATACATTCATGATATTTTCAGTTATATCTAAAACATAATGCCCATTAATTAACTAACATTCAGCTATTAAAACATTAAACATATCATACAAACATAAGGAATTGTTCCTAATATACATGTGATACCCTTCATTGTTAACTACAGGAATGGAGATAATCTGTCTAATACAAGTGGGAACAAAATAACTGTTATGCAATACAACAGTTGTATTATAAGGGAGAATCAAGTCAAAATGTCTAACAACCTTGATTTGCAGAAGATCACCATTTTCTACTCGAAGCTGTACTTCTCTCGGTTGCAACTATCTAATGTCCCTTAACCCTGCAACACATTGCAGATATGAGAAGGAAATAGGGTATTTAATACCCAGCTTGTACTATCATCAAATGCTAAAAAAATGTCAATAATGGGTAAGCATATATGTGTGGGAGTTTTCTTCACAGTGGCATGGTATTTGAGAATGAAAAAAAAAGAGTCGGGGGATATTATTTGTGAGAAGTAAAATGAGAAAAAAAATTAGCATATTTGGTTAATATATATTAACTATTTAACTAAAACTTTATTAAAAAAACAAAAAAGTAAAGATTGCTTAGGGCGCAAGCATGCACCATAAGCAAGCCCTATAGGCGCATGCTTAGGGGCGCGCGCCTCACGCATGTGCCCTAAGGCTTTGCTTTTTTTCTTTTTAAAAAGTTATTTTTAAAATATTATTTTTAATTAATTTATAAAAAATAAAAAATTTAATTAATTAAATAATATATATAATTTAATTAAAATATAATTTATTCATTAATTTAATAAAAAAGAAAAAAAAATTATTTTTAATTTGTTTTACTAATTATTTTATTTTTAAATAAAATTTTATTTTTTTTAAATTTATTAAAAAAAACCCAAAGCTTAGGGCGCATGTTTAGGGCGAAGGCATGCGCCCCAATCTTGGCTTTGCCGGTGTTGGGTGCATACCTGTGGCGCTCTTCACATATGCGCTCTAAGGTTTTGCTTTTTTTTAGTTGTTTTTAAAATTTAATTTTTACTTAATTTATAAAAAAATAAAAAGTTAATTAATTAAATAATTTATATTATTTAATTAAAATATATATTTTTTATTAATTTAATAAAAATGGAAAATTTTATTTTTACTTTTTTTTACTAATTAATTTATTTTTAAATAAATTTTTTTATTTTTTAAAATTTATTAAAAAAAAAACAAAGCTTAAGGTGCTCCTCAGGCATGCGCCCTAAAGCTTTGCTTTTGTTTTTTTCTAATTTTATTTTTAAGTTATTTTTAATTTATTTTTAAATTAATTATTTTAATTAATTTATAAAAAAAATTAATTAATTAAATAATTTATATTATTTAATTAAAATATAATTTTTTTCATTAATTTAATAGAAAAGGAAAAAATTTATGTTTAATTTTTTTTTTTACTAATTATTTTATTTTATTTTATTTTTAAATTAAAATTATATTTTAAAAATTGGGCCCCAAGCTTGGCTTTGTCTACGCTGGGCGCATGCTTGGGGCGCTCCTCAGGCATGCGTCCTAAGCAAAGCTTACGGGGCGCATGCCTAGGGTGCACGCCTCATGCATGCACCTCAAGACTTTGCTTTTTTATATTTAATTTAATTTTATATTAATTATTTTTAATTAATTTATAAAAAATAAAAAGTTAATTAATTTATATTATTTAATTAAAATATTATGTTTTCATTAATTTAATAAAAAAGAAAAAATATTTTTAATTTTTTTTACTAACTATTTTATTTTTAAAGACAAATTAAAATCAAATTTTAATTTTAAAAAAAAAAAAGACTTTACTTGGGGGCATGCTTGGGGCCCATTTGTTGCGCACCTCATACATGCGCCCCATGTACTTGGGTGATTGCAGCGTGTGGTGCGCGCACCAATTGTATGGAGCCTATCTATATATAATTTTAAATTTGTTTAATTTTTTTTATTTCTTTTTTAAAATTATTATTGTTATTATAAATTAATTTTTTTAATAATTAATTAAAAAATTAATTATTTAAAAATCTAAGTTCTTAATTAATTTATATAAAAATAAAAATAAAGAAAATTTATTAAAATTACAATTAAGTGTAAAATGGTTAACGTGACATATATTTAGTTAACAAAAATTAAAAAATTTGACTTCGGTCAAATAAAAATTATATCCTAAAACACTGGCTAAATATGAAAATTCCCCATTTTTTTTTACATATTGAATTTGGAAAGTGTGATAAGCCACCGAGGAGAGGGGAGAGGAGTGTGGAATGAATTGTTAATTGTGGGTTTGCCATTGATGATACTATTTGGAAATGGAAACACAAACAACCTTTTTGGCAATAAAAGATTGTGTAACTCTAAGTCACATTTTGTGAAAATCAAAGTCTAATTAATAAAAATGATGGTGATGTTTTTAAGTGATTGAGAAAATATGTTTGGTGGGGAAAATGAGGAGGGATTTAAGTTAAAAAGATAATTTTATTGAAATAGAAGGCAAGATTACATGGCTATGAAATATGAG
The DNA here is from genome assembly GCA_946807835.1 of Ailanthus altissimus. NCBI lineage: Eukaryota > Viridiplantae > Streptophyta > Magnoliopsida > Sapindales > Simaroubaceae > Ailanthus > Ailanthus altissimus. The sequence goes on from OX327695.1 coordinate 22,445,408, forward strand.
GGGTTTAGTTGTTATTTTTCACCGTTACACAACACTTAGCCAAAGCCCCTTATATAGTTGTTGGAACTGACTTTAAAATTCAACAATGCACTACAAATTTTCACCGACAAACACACACCACACACTTTTACTTCAATCTAGATTTTTCTTTTTTCTTTCAAACTTTCCATAATATTTTAAAAAATTGTAAATTTGCCTAGAAATTTTTGTTATTTAATATTTTGGGCCTTTCGTTTAAAAAGTGTATTAATGTCAACACTCTTTCTTAATGAACTTTTGTTAAACTCTCAACATGTTTCGTATTAACTCAAAATTTGCTCTTGGAAGTGCCTTGGTGAATATATTTGTAATTTGTTCCTCTTTTCTGTAATATTTGAGTTATATCTCCTTATTTGTTGATGCCTCTCTCTGAAAGTAATGCTTTATTGCAATATGATTGGTCTTACTGTAGAACACTGGATTTTTTGCCATAGTTATTATAGACTTTGTGTCGCAGAATATTTTTATAGCTTCATTCCATTTTTCTCTAATGTTTTCAAATAGTCTTCTTAGCAATATTGCTTGACAAGCTGAACTTGTTGCTGCTACGTATTCTGCTTAAACTGATAACTGCACTATTATTGCTTATTTCTTTGATGACTAAGAGAACACGCAGGACGCGATAGTGAAAATATAGCCTGATGTGCTTTTCATGTCATCGACAGATCTTGCCCAATCACTATCTGTATATCTAATTAGTTTTGAGTCTGGAGTAGACTTGTACCAAATTTCATAGTTCATTGTGCCTTGCTGATACTTAGAATTCTCTTTGCTGCTCCATAGTGAACTTGGGATGGTTCCTGCATGTATCTTGAAAGTAGACTAGTAGCATACATAATGTCAGGACGAGTTATTGTTAGATATAGTAAACTCCTAATCAAGCTTTTATAGAGCGATCCATTAGCCTTCTATGACCCATCTTCATTTTTATATTTTTCATTAGTGACCAAAAGCGTAGCTATAGCTTTGCACCCAAACATCTTGAATTTCTTTAAAAAAATTTCTATGTAGTTCTTTTGGCATATAAAGATTCCTTTTAGTTCTTGATTTATTTCAATGCCAAGAAAGAAATGCATCAAGCCAAGATCTGTCATCTCAAATGTCTTCATTATGTCTTCTATGAATTCTTGCAAAATTTTGTCATTATTTCCTATGTAGATGAGATCATCCACATATAAAGAGATGATGAGAGTATTTGAGTCATCTTAGTTCTTGGTGTAGAGTGTTGGCTTATTTTTGCTCCTCCTAAAACTTGAATTGATGAAGTAGTTGTCTATACGATCGTACTATCCTCGAGGTGTTTGTTTTAACCCATCAGTTTTACAACTTTTCTTTCTTTACCTTATTTCACTAACCCTTGTAACTACTTTACATATACTTCTTCTTCTAACAAACTATTCAAACATGCTGACTTTACATCGAGTTAATAAACCTTCTATATATTTTGAACTATAAGTGCCACAAGCATTCTTTTTGTGTCTAGTTATGCTATTGGAGCAAAAGTTTCATTGTAGTCGATGCCTAGTTATTGAGAGTAGCCTTTTGCTACAAGCCTTGCTTTTTATTTTTGGATTGAGCCATCTTGATTGATCTTAATATTGTATACCCATTTAACACCAATGATCTTTTTATCTTAAGGGCGCTCCACAACTTTTCATGTTTGATTCTTTTCAATTATCTTAATCTCTTCTTCCAAGGCTTTCCTCTATATTTATTGTTTTTCTACTTCTTCAAAGTTTCCTAGTTGCACAGTAGAGAAGTTACATGTCTCTTATATCTCTTTGAGTTTTCTAACTTTTTTTGGTGGTGACTCAAAAGATGGTTTATCTTGCCTTACTAGTGGTGTTGGAGGCTTTCTTAAAACTTTTGATTCTGTCCTATCACTTAATCTTCCTTTTTTATTGTCTTCCTATATTTTGCTAGTATTGCGATGATTCTTTCCTCGACCTTCTATTCATTCCAGTTCCATGAGGCTAGCTCATTGAACTTAACATCTTTATTAATCATTAGTTTCTTAGTTTTTAAATTATCTATTTAATAGCCTTTACACATAGCACTATATCCCAAGAATATTCCTTTCTTTGTCTTTTTTTCTAGTTTATGCCTTTTTTCTGCTAGAATATAGACATAGCACACACATCCAAATACTCTGAGATGACATATTAAAGGCTTCTACTTGCTCCATGCCTTTATAAGAGTCATGTCTTGTACAACTTTTGTTGGGCATTTATTTAACAAGTATACTGTTATATACTTGTTAAGGTCAATGTCTTATATACATGACTTCTTCCCAAAATGTTTTGGTAGGCCTTTTTCTTTTAACATTGACCTTGCCATCTTTAAAACTGTTCTATTTTTTTCTTTATAAGACTTCATTTTGTTCTAGAGTATAGCCTATTGTCAACTAGTGCTCAACTCCTTCATCATCACAGAACTGGCCGAATTTGCTAGAAGTGTATTCTTTCCCTCTATTACTTCTAAGCTTCTTTAAGCAGTAACTACTCTACTTTTCAACAAAAATTTTGAACTTCTTAAAGATTTTGAGCACTTCTAATCTTTCATAAAGAAATACTACCCACATCATTCTAGTATAGTCATCAATGAATAAAATGAAGTACATGCTTTTTTCAAGTAACTGAGTCTTTATAGGTTTGCAGATGTCTATATGAACAGGCTCTAATGATGCTTTAGCTCTGTGAGATCTTCCTATTAGAAATGATTGTCATTGTTGTTTGCCTTGTAAACAGCCTTCATATACATTATTTATCTTATATGCTTAGTATGTCCTTGCATATATTTTTCTACTGAAGAATCTTCAGTCCATAGATATTGAAGTGCCCTAATCTTTTATGCCATAACCATGAGTCTTGAATTTTTGTTTTCATGGTTGTGGATATTCTCTGTCACTGAAGATGGAAGTTTTTATTCTGCATCTTTACTTTAATTATTATTTATCTCTGCCATATATTGTGCAAGTATTTCCAATGAAGTATAAGGAATATTTATTTTCAATCATTTATCCAATGCCCAACAAGCTATGTTTTAAGGTTGGAACTAGCAGTACATCATTAATACTTAGTTCCTTTATTAGTTTGTATGGTAATCATACATTTTTCTTCGGCTTCCACCAATGCTCCATTCCTTAATCTGACTTGTGATTTTATTAACGTGTCTAAGTTGCGAAAGATACTCTCATGTCCTATCATATGATTATTGAAAGCGTTGTCCATGTACGACGTGTCATTTTTCTCCTCCATAGTTGCTTGACAGGTATAAAATAACTCCTCTTTCTCATTTTCTTCAATGTAATTAACATGGTGATTTTTCTTGAATCTATAATTTTTCTATAGATGCCCAAACTTTTTGCAATTGTGGCATTTTAACTTCCTATGAAACCAAGTATCTTTTTTTAGATGGCTTATTTTCTCACATGTACCATATGGTGGATAAATTTTCTTTTTTTAGGTTTTTCTTTGACTATCCCTGTTCCTGTTTTTATCTTTTTTAATTGAGTTTTCTCTATTATCCCTTTATTTATATTTTTGTGACTGCAAAAATTGAATTTTCATTTATTTTATTCAATCGTTTTTCCCATGCATTTAGAGATCCCATTAATTCCACCACTGCAAGAGTTGTTATGTCTTTGAACTCTTCAATTGCCACTACTACAAAAATGGCCTTCATTGACACTGTTTCATAGTGTCAGTATTGCTCAAGCCAAAAATTTACTGACACCATTTATGGCGTCATTGAATCTCTAATACTATAGCATCAGTAAATCGCTGACACCCCAATATCAAAAAATCATTGACACCATGGTATCAAAAAATTTTTGTTACTATAGTATCAGTGAATCTCTAACACCATGGTATCACTGACACTATAGTATCAAATATCAATGACATCGAGGTATCAAAAAATCATTGATACCATGGTGTCAATAGTATTTAGTGTTCATTTATAGTAATTTAAATTAGGTTTTTTTAATAATTTAGAATTAGAATTGTGGACCAAAATTTTAAATATTTATTTAAACTTAAATTTCATAACACTTAAATATATATCAAATTGTTACATAGTGTGAAACTACATCTTACAACCACTATAATCAAAATATCACAAAAGTGACCTAAAATTACAATTGTTAAATTGTATGAAAGTACATTAAACTTAATTTTATAAATATTACAAAAAATCCCAAACTAATTGAAAAACATACAACAATCCAAACCATCCAAATGTTTGAAGATTATTTAAACACATAGCCACCACATTAGATTTGCATAAACCAACAATCCATCAAAAGTGTTGAATCAATCCACACACAACTTAGTGGCAATTGAGCAAAATAATTCATGATCACCTCTATCAAAATAAATAAAAATACATGAGTAAATTAAAAAGATTGAACAATATACTTAACTTATAAAATATTGCAATGATAATACAAAAATAAAAATCACATCTAAACTAGGTTAGAGAAAAAAAAAGTAAGATATGGTTAGCTGTTGCATTATGTAGCATAAAAGCTAAGAGAAGTTGCAAGTGCTAAAAAGTGCTTACATGTAACAAAAAAGTTAAAGCATTTATAGAATTTATTTATCAGGAAAATAGCATAAAACAACCCTATTTCACCCCTAAAAATAGCTTCATATTTGCCCCCAAAATAGCACTAAAACAACCCAAAGTACAAGAAACAACCCCATATTAGCCCAAAAAATAGCTCCATATTTGCCTTTAAAATAGCACCAAAACAACCCAAAGTACAAGACGACAACTTTTACTTGCAAGACATATCAACGAGTACCTTCAAGATATATACTAAACAAGCAATTAAGAAACAAATTTAAACAAATATTTAATGAAAATGGTCTAAGTCAAATAAAGAAACAAAAACATAAAGTTATTTCACAATGCATAAGAACTACTAGTTAACGTTTGTAAACTTGTATAGAATAAGAGAAATATTTTCAACATTCCAACAATCTATGACTCAAAGCATTCCTAATACATGAAAATAAATTGCTAATAGGAGAAATAACGCAACACTAACGATTTTGGCTTTAGATAAACTTTAGTATAATAGTTTTAAAAATTGTATCATATATAATAGCTACAGATCGGGTATGTTAAAATTTGATAGAGAAAAGATTCAGGTGTTTTTAATAATAAGAACAAGTAATCATTAAGATTATTTATATAAACAGTCATTTAACTTTCCCTTTGCAAACTAAACAAACTGTAATTAATGAACTATAATTGTAAATATAACCAATTGATAACAAAAGCTCCACAAGTAGACAATGAGGTTGACAACCAAGCAGTAATCTGCTACATGCCACACACTCCCTATGTTTTACAGCGGCTATGTGGAACTTTTTAATAGGAAAACACGAAATGATGATATGTAAGTGTATATAATAAAAGTAAAAGCAGTTTTAACCTTTTAACATTATTGGTAAGTTTATTGCTCTTGGCATTCTTTGCCGTACTATCCAATTTCTTCAATGTCTCATTGTTAGCTTTCTATGTTTCACTTTCCTCACCTTCCCAGAAAACTTCAGTTACTAGAGAGGAGAAAAATATATTGTCAAATAAAATAAGAAATTAGTGTCTATTTTGAAAAATCATATTTAATGAAGTTTATGCTCGTCATACATTTCTCTAAATCTGGTAAGGCAACTCAGTACTTGAAATTATTGTAGTGATGCCTACAAGAGATTCAATCATTCATAATTTTTCATCAGTTTACTTTAGCCAAAAACTAATAGCATCGACATAGTTTCAGGTGTTAAACAATCTTCATAACTAAATCTTATTTTGCAGTTTGAATTTATCATGGATAATTAGCTCAGAAATTAACTAATTAGCTCAAAAATTAACTAATTAGGTCTTCATTAACATGATAATTATCTCATAAATTAACTAATATAAATACTATTTGTAACCAACAAAATATTCTTTCTAAAATCCTCCGAAGTACAAGACACTAATAACATAATATTGAGTTCATTCGGTGAAACAAAAACTAAATTGTGTACAAATAAAGAAATTATGAATCACAAGACAACTCCTGACATGTTCAAAATATTACAAGAACTTATGTCTTAAAGAAAAAAGTAAATTTTTTTTGCGATGGGTAAACGATTTGTTGAAGGAGGAAACGTTCTTCTCTCTCTTGAGGTTATGTTGAAGTGAAGAATCTAAAGTTCAACCTAAAACCTTAACCTCCTTGCGTAGCCGGAATAACCTGTTAATCAAACAAAATAGTAAGAATCCAAAGCAAAATATAAAATAACACGACACAATCTTACGTGGTTCGGCTAATTGCCTACATCCACGGAGGATCCAAGGATCCTAACCTCTCTTATTAACTCTCTAGAGATTTTACAAGGAAAACCCAATTTTGAAGAACCCTCAAAAGAACCTAATGTTTAGTGAACCCTTACTCTACCACGAGCAATGATCACCTAAACGACAGTTCCATCCTAGCACACACAATCACTTAGTGTCTAGCATACACAATCACTTAGTGTCTACCCAGTTCCTCCCCTCTCTTAGAGTCTCTTTTAATGCTTAATCTCAACTAAAGGGTTTACAAGTGTTTATATAGGGTGTATTTCATGCCTACTGACCTTATTCCTTGTTGGAGTAAGAGTTCACATGTTTTGGAAGTCCAAAACTTCTCAAAACTTAAAATTTAGATAAAAAATGGACTCCATGTTGCATCTGGCGCCGCTGTGCTCATCCTTGGGCACCGCGGTGCTCACCATGTCACACCCACTACCACGGCGCTAAAGACCCAGTGCCGCGGTGATCAGCCTTAGTGGCGCTACAATTATTTTCTTTGCTTCTTTCGTGTCTTCAAGTCCTATTTTACTTTTTCCTTCGTGTCCTACACGTCCTAAATTTCTCCATACATGTCCTATACATTCTAGACTTCTTGTGACTCTCCACTTTGGTATTCATCTCAATTCTTGTCTAACCAAGATTGTTGAATCACCAATTTTTTAACAAACCCTTCCTTGATTCAAAATCTTCAAAATAAGAAGGCTTTGGGATCTGATCCACATCAATACTCTATCACCTAGAGTTGAGTCTAGTTAAGTCTCCACCAACACTTAACTTTTCTTGGGTTAGTGACTTTGGTCTCCAAAGGTATTCGTGCTTCTTGCATAGAGTATGGATGCGTTGCACTCTTTTTCCACCTTCATTACAACGGTGAGGACGGTTTGGATGTAGCCTAGTGGTCTATATTACCCTAAAACCCCATGTTAGGCCACTCATGGCCATCCTAATAAGCACATAGAGCCCCTCATTGTGCTTCTCACCCTTAAACCTTATAGGTCCTTTCTCTACCATTAGTTTTTCTTTTTCCCCTATAACCAAATACCCTTCCTCGTCGAGCTTGCCTAGGGATATCAAGTTCCTCCTCAATTTAGGAACATACCTTACACTATATAAGTCCCTAGTTTCTCCACCTTGCATCTTCAGCCTTATGTCACCAACTCTTATAATCTCACAAGTTATGTTATTCTCCATTAGAGCTTTACTTCTCTTGACTTTATAGTTGGTAAACATCGATCTGTCAGGACACATATAGATGCTACACCCCAAATCTAGTATCCATTTGCCAGCGTACTTTCCCCTTAAGGCTATCAATGTGTCTACAACTTCGGTATCTTTTTCAGTACCGATTGTAGCCCACTCTCCTTGGCCTTTTGATTTCGGACAATCCTTTACAAAGTGTCCTTTCTTATTACAAAGGAAATACTTCTTGGATCTCCTTTTTGATTGGTTGTTCTTCCTTTCTTGTGCAAGCAATACTACTCTACTCTCGGACTTAGATCTCTTTGTCTATTCTTTTGAGTTCAATGATGCTTTGACGTTATTCATCGTTAAAGACTCCTTACCATACAATATCGTATCCACAAAGCTCTCATAACTTTTTGGCAACGAACTTAACAGGATAATGGTCATGTCTTCATCTTGAGTCTTGATGCCAGTTGCTCAAGACTTATGATGATCTTGTTAAACTCGTCAATGTGAGCTCTCAATAAAGTTCCCTCGTGCATTGTTAGCTGATGTAGTTTCTTTTTTACAAGAAGTCTATTTATAAGAGACTTCTTCATATACAATGTATCAAGTCTCTTTCATAGCCCCAAAGCGATTTTCTCATCACTAACTTCCCTTAATACTTTGTCGCTCAACGCCAGGAATAAGGTTCTATGAGCTTTTTTCTGAATCGTGTCCTAATCTTTCTGCCCAAACTTTGAGGTTGTCATCCCAAATCTAGTTGAGAAGCTGGCTTCCTCCAAAGCTGAGTCTAGCCCTTCCTTCACTAGTAAAGCCCTAATATTTTTTCTCCAAAGATTGAAGTCATTTATCCCATTAAACTTCTCTATTTCTTGCTTGACTATAGCCATAGTTTAAATACCACAAGTGTGTATTATCAAACCTGGCTTTAATACCAGTTCGTTGAAGGAGGAAATGTCATTCTCCCTCTTAAGGTTATGTTAAAGTGAAGAACCTCAAGTTCAACCTAGAACCTAATCTCCTTGCGCAGTGGAATAACCTATTAATCAAGCAAAATAGCAAGAATTTAAAGTAGAATATAAAAGAGCACAACACAATCTTACGTGGTTCGGCTAATTGCCTACGTCCATGATGGATCCAAGGATCCCAGCCTCTCTTATTAACTCCCTAGAGATTTTACGAAAAAAAACCCAATTTTGAAGAACCCTCAAAAAGACCTAATGTTTAGTGAACCCTTACTCTACCACGAGCAATGATCACCCAAATGACGGTTCCACCCTAGCGCACACAAGCACTTAGTGTCTACCCAGTTCTTCCCCTCTCTTGGAGTCTCTCTTAATACTTAATCTCAACTAAAGGGTTTACAAGTGTTTATATAGGGTGTATTTCGTGCCTACTAACCCTATTCCTTATTGGAGTAAGAGTCTACTTATTTTTAAAGTCCAAAACTTCTCAAAACTCAAAATCTAGATCAAAAAACAGACTCCCTGTTGTGTCTAATGCCACAACGCTCACCATGTCGCGCCCACCAGCGCAACACTGGGCTTCTGTGCTAGGCACTGCGGCGCTCAGCCCTTGTGGCGCCTATGCTCGTTTTCTTTGCTTCCTTCATGTCTTCGAATCCTATTTTGCTTCCCTCTTTGTGTCTCACATGTCCTATACTTCTCCATACGTGTCCCACATGTTCTAGACTTCTTGTGACTCTCCACTTTGGTATTTATCTCAATTCTTGTCCAATCAAGATTGTTAAATCACTAATTTTTTAACACGATTTAATATGCTTATACAAATACTTTTCTACTAAAATAAAAGCATGTAAACCATGTTTTATTAATAAACATTGGAAGTAATACATTTGAAATCCTAAAAAATATTGATTTCTTACTTCAGTATCAACTATGCCAAGAAAGTTAAGGCACGTTGGCATAGGGACTAAGATTTGAACTAAGGATACTTAAGAAAAAACTAGAAAAAAAAAACAACTTTCCAAATTCAAGTACCACTTTCACTAACAATATTAATCAAATGGCAGATGCTTTCTTTTAATTACAACAAATTCAAGCTAATAAATTTGATTCTCTCTCAAGTCATCATGCCCATTCTATCACAATGAATACCATCATGACAAGACTGGATCATAATTCAGAAACAATTAAAATATGAGCATATGTTGTGCACCAGTGCAAGTGAAAAAGCAAGATAGTTATGCTCAAAAGTCAAATTTAGCAATTTGCCGCATAAGAAATATTAATACAAGATTCTCAAACAAATACAAATTAAATCCTTCATCAAACAACATAAACCAATAAATGAATCTAAAAATTTAAACATATCAAGAGTAACTAAATGTAGCTACATGTTTGTTTATAAGTATATTTATTAGCTAAGGATTATCATTTCCTTAAGATATCACCATCTTAGCGTAAAGCCACAATTTACCATGAAATTAATTATGGGATAAACATCATAAGCCATGAAACTTTTAAGCCCATAAAATAAGAGAAACAATTAAAACACATATAAAAAAAAAAGAAGTAAAGTAGGGGACTCTACCTTATTAGAATTGGGTTTTGTTCAAAAGTGTCAACAACCTTGAGATTCTTCATCATTTCTTCTAAAGATGATAAAAAAAAAAAAACAGAGCAGTCAATCACCATACCAAAAAAAATCAACATAATCAAGTACGATTTGATTAATAATTAGTTCCACCACTAAAAGAAAGACATGAAAATAAGAAAAATAAATATAGAAAATCTCCCCTTATTTTTTTCTATAGTATAATTAACAATCGATTACAACAATCGATGATCCATATAAAATCTTATAACTAAATATAAGATTAACAAGGTCACAATCCCTCATGTAAAATCTTTTGTATTATAATGACGAAGCAAAGCAAGAGAGAGAAACTTACCAAAGAGATAGAGACGGTGAGACTAAAATGAATAGTAGAGCAACACTCATTTCCCAGTGACTTTCTTGTTCACGAGATTTAAAAATCAGAGCAAAACATAACGTTTTTCCAATGTCGCCACCACTACCAGCTTTTGCCTACCACCTCCCTTCCTACTATCATTCACCATCTCAATAAACCTTAAGCTCGAGCCTGAGCTTGAACCCAAGTCTACACTTGATAATTCACAAGAAACCAAACTCGACATCGATAGGATTTCTCCATTACGATCTGTCACCACTGTTAAAATCTCCCATGTTTGTTGACAATTAAAAGGAGAGAGAGAGAATGGAAAGCTTAGCCATTTTTCTTTTTAGTTTGGGGTTAGGGTTTATATTTTAGATCTCTGAATTCCAATGCATGTGCCCTTTTCTCCGTCGTAGGCGCAAAGTTCTAGCATCCAACTTTGTTGTGTTGTCACTGAAATTCCACCAAAGCTTTCGATTAGGTTTGACGGATCTAAGAATTTAGGGTAGACTTTAAAGAAGAAGAAATTAGAACATGTATTACAGAAGAAGGTTATGAGAGATGGAAAAGTCTCGATTGATATTTCTTATGCCTTGAAAACGACGTCATTTGAGGGTATTTCGTTTATTTTAAAGTGGTCTCCCCAAATGTTACGTTTTTGGTGAAGTTTATTTCATTTTTCTTTTTTTTTTCTTTTTTTACTCAAAATGATGCCTTCAACATTTTGTTTTTAATTTTTGTTCTCAATAATTAATTTGTATTAAGGCTTTTTTTTTCAATTACTTTTCTTTTTTAAATATAAATTTTTATAATTATATTTTTTAATAATTAGTTTTATAAATTTAAATTATTTTTAATGATTAAGTTTTTTAAATAAACTTTTTTCTTCTGATACTATGGTATCACTAGTTCATTGACACTTCATATTTTTGATACCATAGTATCAATAATTCACTAATACTTTATGTTTCTAATACCATGATATCAGCAATTCACCGACACTTCTCTTCACTGACGCTATTTAGAAAAGTGTCAGTAGTACAGTGTCAGTGAAGATCATTTTTGTAGTAGTGAGCAGTGATTATTAGATTAATTTTTTTATAACATTATTAATTTATCCATAATTTTATTATATTTTCTCTATTGGCTCTTAATTGATTTATTATTTCTTTGACTATTAAATAATAATCTTGAGTTGTCTCAGAATCTTGCATTTTGAAATTTTTTAAATATCTTCTCAAAGATTGAAGTTTGATATTGCATACCTTAGCATTGTCTTCAAACTCATCCTTCAAAATATTCCAAACTTTCTTTGTTATAGTAGCTCCAGCAATTATTGAAAAAATAGCATCATCCATTGCTGGCTGAATGATGAAGAGTGCTTCTGTATCATTTTGTGTCAGCTCCATTTTTTTTTCTTTTACTCATCAGATAAATAAAGTAGATGTATTATCTAGAGTAGAAACTCCATTAATAATATGTCTCATAAACCTTTGGACAAAAAATATGTCTTCATTGTAATGCTCCAAAAATCATAATTTTTTTTAAAAAAAATACGGATTGAATATGGTGTTTTGTTAAAGGCTTTACTAACCATAATGAATTCTATGTCTAATTATAGTCGAACTATGCTCTGATACCACTAATAGAAATTATGAGAATATTTATAAAATAAAGTGTTTAGAGGTTTCTGTAAGAAAATATGTTTTATGGGGAGAATGAGAAAGTATTTAAGTTGAAAAGATAATTTTATTAAAATAGGAGGCTAGATTACAAGGCTAAGAAATGGGAGGGGCTTAGTTGTTATTTTTCCACCATTACACAACACTTAGCCAAAGCCCCCTTGTATAATTACTGAACCGACTCGAAAATTCAACAATGCACCACAAATTTTCACTGACAAACACACAACACACTTCACTCTGAATTTTTCTTTTTTCTTTCAAACTTTTTCATAATTTTTTAGATAATTATAAATTTACCTAAATATTTTAGTTATTTAATATATTGGGCCTTTCTTCTAAAAATTGCATTAATGTCAACGCTAATCTTATTATATTATTATAGACGTTGGGCATTAAACTTGCTGATATGTTTGCCGTCCACATATTAAGGTTATTGTCCAACATTTGAAGAGAGAGATGTAGAAGAAGAAAGAGAGATATGAGAAAAAGAGCTAGTTTTGGATTTTTGTTTTTGTGAGATGGAGGGAGGAGAGAAGAAAGGAGATAATGAAAATTAAAAATTAGGGTGGAGGGAAATAAAAATTATTTTATTTGATTTTTTTATTTAAAGATTTATTTGTCATATCAAAAATATTATAGTAAAAATAATTAAAAAAATTAATCATTTAATAGAATTTTTTTTAAAGACAGGGACTAATGTGATATATATTAAAAGAGAGCACAAAATTAGAATATATCAATAAAATTAAAGACTAAAATAGCCTTTGCCCTCAATATAATGTAATGTGTAAATTAAAGAGAGACTTTTGATTGAAATATGAAACTTATTAGTTGCCATTTGATATGAGCAGTGAAATAAACAGTCAACTGGCTCCAACCGGCACCACCACCACTAGGCTTTGTCTGCGTCTGTATCAATAACTAAGACTAAAGTTAGGAATTATAAGTATTGATGTTTGGTGGCAAAAGAAAAGCACCATTGTTTTCCAATCCAATATATAGACCAGAAAACTAACTATGCTATGCTTACTGTAATCCTTGGATTAAGAAATTCAAAGTTTCAGTTGATTATTTCAGTCTGCTTGATCTGCTTCAATCAATTTTCCCTTTGCCTAGGGGTGATGATAAATCTATTAAAAATATCATCTTCGTTAAAGCAAAATGGGGGTTTTCAGTTTTCACCACAAAGGTGGGACGGATTTATTATTACTCTTACCTTAGTCTAGACAATGTGCTAATAATTTTGTTTCGTGCTGGGTTGAGTCTTTTATCTGAATTTCTTAGTTCATATCAAAACGATACATCAATTTATGGAAAATAATTTACTACTTCATTTTCATCTAAAGTTGTAATACAATCCATATCTTTCCTAGTATTTTATTAGTTTCCATCAAAATTCTTCAAATTGTACAGAAGATGATAATAATAACAATAAATGTTATTATTTTAACATGATTGGTACACAGAATAAGATTTGGAATGACAATATAATGTCTTATCTCATGTTTAGCCATGATAATGGTTTTGCTATTAAATGCGTGGTGATAAAAACGTTGAGATAATATATTGTTAGATTAAATAGGATCTAAATATGCATTTATAAGAAAATAGTATATAAGATCAAATGTAGAAAATTAAACATTGAAATCTAACCTGTCACCATTGATGCTTGGTTTGGGCTGCAGTGTCTATAGTGGGTATTTAGATTTTTTAAATCTTTAATAATCTCAAAATTAATAGTGTATTTAGAGGAAATAAGAGATGAATCATATCTTATTTATTTATAAACATTTTTTTATTAAAGATGTTATGATATCATGCTCTGATATTAGTGGAGGAGTTCAACTAGTTATGAGGTATGATCTGGTACAACACCTTAAACGGCCCTTTGTCTTGGCGGAATTTTCGTTATCTAACCTTTTACATAACATAGTGATAACTCCTGAACAAGATCTGGAACTGAAAATGAAAATAATTCTTTTTTTGTTTTTAAAATTTCAGTCTTTCTGATACAGAGGATCCCTTAAGAAAGGACAATTGTAGAGCATACTTGACTGGGTAAGTTTCTTTTAAAACTTAGAAAATGATCAACTCATTTTATGCCTTTTATACTTAAGAGAGACTTTAGAGAACTATCGGATGAGGATTTAGAAGCTCATGAGATAAGAAAAATTAGAGATTTTATTTCCTTTCTCTAGATGATTTCTTACAAAAGGAAGGAGTGGCCTTATATAGCCTGGGACTCCGAATACAGACAAAGAAACTAGCTTTTGATGTGGCACGCAGACCACCATACAAGAAAGATAACTTTAAAAAGAAACAAACTTTTGCTTAATAATGGACACGCATAAAGGAAACATAATGTTTGGGCCATGTGATAATTGTGAGCACAAAGGCTCTATTTTTTAGGACTGTCTTTATCACGTGGCTTAGGTCATAAAGCTTGATCAGCTGGACCCACTAAGGCTTCCGTCATCATTGAACTGTTTTCAGGTACGCTTGGCCAGTCTGCTTTCATATTCTTCCATGAACTCTTCCAGAAGTTTGATGTCGTCATTGCTTTCATCATGAATTTCGACTTCTTGTAGGGCTAACTCACGGGATAACAGTCTTGCTTCTTGTTGGGCTTGTGACTCGGTAATTGGAGGTTGAGCATCTTAGTACAGGGAGAGGGATAAGTCTGGTGGTCTTGCAGGGGTAGGTGGGGCATCATGCATCTGAGTGTCTTTCTCCTGGGGTTCTGATGGGATGATTATGGGAGGAGAGTTTTTGTGATCAATTCTGGCTCGGTTGTACTGGTAGTATTGTTGGGTGTAGCGTTGGTGTTGTTCACTCTGTCTGTGTTTGTGGATGTTGGATGCTTGTTGGAGTTTGTATGAGAAGTCTTCATCTGTGGTTTCCCAATGGGCACAATCTTCAGGGTTTATCCATACAGCTGGTGGGATGATCTGATTTTGTTCTGCAAGAACTCTTTCTAGTTCTCTCATTTCTGCTCTGTGGTTATCCCAGAACAGATGCAGAGGGTATGAAAATATAAAGTAGTTATCGACGATAGGATAGTAATGCACCTCATGATCGGATATAATCATTCCCTTACGTTGGAAGAGAAAGATGATATGAAATCTTCTGGGTGGCATTCTTGATTGACTGTGCTGATGTATTAGCCTCTTGAACTTGACTAGCCTCTTGAACTTGACTAGCCATTGTTCACAGGAGAAAAACTATTGTAAAAATGTGATTGCATCGTGGCTAGACCAGACTGTTTCGAGCCATTTTTTCGTCTTCAAGACAGGAAATTCCATTGCAATGGTGTATGAATCCAACAGGTACCATAACAGGTAAAGAACGCTTTTGGACCAGGCTTCGAAAGGGGTAACGGTGAATAAGTAAAAAAATGGGTAGGTTAGGTTGAATAGCGGGGTGCCTAGAATGCCCCATTCATTTTCTTCAACAGCTTGGATGGCGTACTGTCTTATGAGTTCAGTGGGGTTTGACCTGATAGTTCTAGTCCTGATTCTTTCTTCAAATTCTGGAGGGGCAAATGGGACTAGTGGATGGATGATGAAAGGTTTTAGAGGAACAGCGGGGGAGGAGGCAGAGGATGAGGAGGCTGCCATCAGGAGGATGGTGGAATAGGTTTTGTGTTTTGACTTTTTGATCGTGTGTTTGGTAGTGATGTGGTTTATGAGCTAGTTGTCGGTATTTATAGGGTTGCGGGAGAGGAAGTCTGCCACTGTGTTGTCTTTACCTTTGATGTGTTTTACTTCGAATGAGAAATTAGAGAACCACTATTGCCACCTTAGCAGTTGCTGGTTTGGAATGCATTTCTGTTTGAACTTCAGCATGTGAGCAAATGTCGACATATCCAGTTCAACCATGAATTTGTGTCCAATCAAGTGAAATTTAAAATTTTCAATTGCCTGTTTTACTGCCAATATTTCTTTAAAAGTGCTGTGGTAGTGGAGTTCTGAGTCTGAAAAGGCCCCGCTTTTGTACCCGCAAATTTGTCTTTTTTCATTGGTTTCTTCTAGGAGGATGGCCCCCCAATAGTAGTCATTTGCATCTGTCTGTATAATTCTCTTTTCATGTGATAGGATCTGTAAGGGCAGCAGATCTGTTGCTTTTTCTTTGAGTAATTTTACAGCTGATGTCTGTTGCTGTTGCCACTGTGGAGACTTCTTTTTTAGCATGTGAAATAGGGGCTTCGTAATCTGTGAGAGGTGCTGTATGAAATTCGACATGTAATTTACAATGCCAAAGAATTGTTGGATTTGGGTTTTTGTCAGGTTGTCGTCAGGGAATCTGGTCAGCTGTTCTGCAATGTGGGGTTGGAGTTCATATTGTCGATTCTTTATTCGCATCCTTAGGAAATCTATTTCTTCAAGACCTACATGGCACTTGGTGGGTGAGATCATGATGCCATTTTCTTGTAGAATGCTACCAAATCTCAAAAGGAGATCATAGTGTTCATCAACGTTTTTCGAGAAAAACTAGAATATCATCTATGTAGATAAGGGCATGGTCTTGAATTGGTTCAAAAATTTTCATCATTGTTTTCTGGAAAAAGAATGGGGCAGTCTTTAGATCGAAAGGTAGGACGGTCTACTGGTAGTGGTGGTGAGGTGTGCAGAATCTTGTTTTGTGTCGGTCATCAGGGTGGACCCCTAATTGCCAGAATCCCATTTTTAGGTCAAATTTCGAAAACACCTTTGCCTATGCAATCTTTGAGAATAGCGTCTGCTTGTTGAGTAGAGAGAACTTGTCATCCTGCAGAAAAGAGTTTAGAGGTTGATAGTTAATGACCAATCTTAATGTTCCCCTAATTTGCTTGCTACGTTTGTTGACGTAGAAGGTTTGGCAAGCCCACTGTGAGGAAGTGGGTTCAATACGTCCATCTTGTAATAGTTGTGTGAGTTCTGCGTTGGCTATGTCAACATGGTACGGTGGCATGCCAGGGTGGCTAGCTTTGGTTGGGTTGATATGTTTGTTCATGTGGAAAGGTAGTCGGACAAAATATTCTTGGTTTTTCTACAACGGGTGGGGACATTTGAGGAGGAATTCAGAGTGACTATTTGATGCAGAGTGGTTTTTGATTTGTTCAAAGACAGCATTGAGAGGGGTGATGGAAAAATAGTTTGGGATGGTTGACCATGGTAAAAAATGGGCTTTGAACTTTAATCCATTAGGCTTGGTAAAAACTTTCTTTTCTAAAAGTTTTTGGATCAAATCAAAGCCTATGATCAGATCTTTTTCGGGAGGTCCGAGCCTAATAGTTTATGGCGAATTTTGAGGTTTGAAAAGAACTGTAGATAAATTATCTTACTCATCACAGTAAATAATTCATCATTGGCTGCTCGAAAGGTTTGGTGATAGGGCTTCCAGTAGGACTTGGGGAGGATGATTGGGTTGAGAATTGAAGCAGCAGCGCCAGTGTCAAGTAGTCCAATTACTTTGATTGGCTTACTGTATTTAGATGGGTATAGGTGGAGTTTTAGCATTGGGACGGATATTGTGTGTAGTGGCTTGGATGGTATGGGTGACTATGATGGCTCTGTTTGAATTTTTAATGACTCCGAGACAAAGCTTGAGGTGGATTCTGATTCGGATTCTAAGTAAACAAGGATTGTCACTGTCCTCACCGCTTTGTTCAGACAAAAGAGATTCCAGGTCTGAATTGATGGGTTCGTCTTTTACAATGGCACTAATGGCCGACAGCATCTTTTTCCTTTTCTCTTTCTCAGGACATTATTTTGCAAAATGTCCTTTTTGCCCACAAATAAAGCACCTGTTCATTTTTTTTCAATAAAGCTAATTTTCTTTGAAAACATCTCTTCTTGGACCTAGGTGACGGGGAGAATGGTTATCGAATTTTGAACTTTTGGTGATGATGCTTTTTCTGAGTTCTGCAAGAGCATTCTTTTCCAGGACATTTAATCTACAGATCACGTCGTTCACAAGCCTTTTGAATTCTTTTGCCCGTGAGATTAAAATCTTTAAAGAATTTATGGCGTGCACATAACTTGTCTAGAGCTGATAAGACTGCCTGTTGGATCATTCCTATAGAGGAATTCTACAGATTTTTGTTCTTTGAATCAAGGAGTCTTAGAGCCTCTTGTCCCAATGGTTTCGGGACTGAATTAAGATAGGCTTATTTCAGATTAGGGTTATCAATTCCAGAATGTAATATTTGGCTGTAGCTTTTTTGAAATGTAATTCAAGATCTTTTCGTTTGTATGAGCAACACTTCATCTTAAAGAATTCTTCACGAGCTTTGTCTATTATCTGGCCTTTTCTCTGACAAATTCATTAAATAAAATGCCAATGAATTGTTCGATTGAATCATTTTGTTGTAGCATACGCTGTCTATATTCTCTCAAATAGAGGTACCAGTATTTTAGTATTCCTTGAAATCGGGCAATGGCCTTTTGTATGACTTTATGGATGGTAACTCCAACTTTTTGTTGCTCAGCTAAGCATCATGCTTGGAACTCGAAAATGCTATCAACCCATTGATGAGGGCTGACGTCATCGAGAGTTAGTCAGTATTTTTTCTCTATGTTGTCTGGTCGCGATGATTGGGCTCGTCTTCGCAGGAGAGTTTCTACCTCGTCCATGGAGGAATCTGGTTCATGAACTTCTGTTTGTGGTCTTGATGCCTGTGGGTCTGAGGGTGTGGTGTTCATGTATTGGGGTAGAATCAGGGAGGTCGTTGACTATGATGTTGACTCAGAGATGGATTCAGGTTCTGAGGTTGTTTGTGGTGTTGGCGTCTTGATTCCTGGTGGCTGAAGGAAAAAATAGATGTCATAGGGTTCGGGTTCTGATAAAATTCTAGGGGTGGGGTTGGTAAGGTTTTAAAGATGGGTTCTGTGATTGTGTTCGGGGTTGAGGCTGTGAATGTAGTGGATGGCTCGGAGGCATGCTTTTTCTTTTTATCCTTCTTTTTTGGGATAAGAGTAGAACTGTCACCAAAGATGGAATGAGGCTTGGTACATGGTAGGGGTTGTGATGCCTTGGGCAGAATGTCTACTGGTCGCCACGGCTGAAAGATGTCTTGTTCGAGGCTTCGTAGTTGGGTTTTCAAATTATTGATTTTCTTTTCCTGCTCTTGGAAGGGGAGACCGTGTTGAACCAGATCTAGTACATGTTCGTGCAGCATTTTAATCTCAAGTTTGAGTTTGTCTATTAACATTTGGTGGGCCGTGAAGCCATTGTCAATTTTGGCTTCTATCATTGTCTATGATTCTTTTAATTTTTTAAGAGCATTATTTTGGGCTACAGCATTCTGTGACTGCCAGTTGAGAACTGCATCCGTAGGACTTGTCTGTTCAAAATGACCGTCTGCCCATCTAGTGTTTGGTTGTTTTACTTTCCATTGCTGGATAGTGTTCTCTTCAGGGTTGTGTTGGGGGGTTAAGGGAGGAAAGTCTGCAGGCAAGAACATACAGATTTGTGGAATAGGGTTTAAGGGATTTAGGAATTGAGGTTTCAGTTTGCATGTTGGTGGTTGTATGCTCTTTTTGTGTGGTTTACAGTTTGGAAAATGGTTGTGATGTGGGGCAGAGTATGTGACATAATAATTAAATTTTCCAGACGACTATCCTAGGAGCCCGACATCTGGATCGCCATTATGATATCTTTTCTCGAAGGTACACTGGGAGTGTTGCTTTTTCTTTATGTCTTTGTCTTTTGGCAAAGTTCTCATCGTCCGATCTGTCGTCTTGACATGACTGACAGTTGCAAAAGTGGTCCCAGTGGTAATGGCCATCCTCTGTCTTGAATTGGTAAATGGGTCTCCATTGTCCTGAAAAAGAGACAGTAGGGACTGTTTCTTGTGGGTGGTTGACCAAGTTAAATGTGAACTAGTTTGGAAATGGTGGGATTGAAGGACCCGATTTCTCAAAGCAGATCTCAGTTTGTTCGTCCCGTCTTTGGAAGAAATTATGGTTTGTGGTTTGTAGTGGTTTGGGTGGCTGGGATTGTTTGTGATCTTACTCATACTTAGTTATCCATGTGTCTAGAAGGAGTTTAACCAGTTCTTCATTGGAGAGTTGTCTTGGCACATAGGTGCATGTTGGTACCTTGTTGGATTCTACAGAGAGCAGGATGGCATCTTGACTGATGTAGGGTGTTCTAAAGTCCAGGGCATGATTTTGGACTCGGTAGACCATTTGGTAGTGAAGTGTGACTGAATATGTGTTTCTTTCTGGTACTGCCCCCGTAATGTGGATTTGTACTTTTAGGGTTGAAAATAGGCTAGGATCTGTAAGGGGCATGCAAAAGTTGAGGTACAGAGTGACTAATACTATTTAATTTACATAAATAGCCAAATTATTGAGATAAATTGAATAAACATTAAATTTAAGAGGATAAAATATTTTATATAATTACGCCCTATCAATGAGCTAACATTTGAGAGATATATTAATATATTGTAATACATGAAAGATAATACTCATTTTAAGAGAATCTATAACTATAATTTATATATTTATTTTTTCTTAAATATGAGAATTGACATACTTTAAATATCATATAACATAAAATATATAAATTTGTAAAAGGAGCTGTATGAAATTCGACATGTTAATATTCGGTGAAGGGGAATATTATTTTATAGGTTTAGGGACTATCGGTGCAAAAATATCAAAAATCGGATGCAAATAGAGTTATTTGAGATGAGAATCTGATTGAGGATTAAAATGCTCAAAATGTGAACAATGTTATAAATAGTGTCTATGAATAGTATGGGTGAACAGTGATATTGCTACATTACAGGAACAATGCACATGAGTTACTATTTATCCGCTACAGTGCAGCGCTAAGGCATTGGCCGTGGCATTCAAATCAGTAGCTTTAGCGCCGCGATATTGAATCTCAATGCCGTGACATTAGATGCTGGGCACTCTTTAAGGGCAATGTTGTTCTATTTTTACAACCATAAATTTATATAAAATACCTACAATTGAGCCAAAAACATGTTGGGCAGTAGAGAACACAAAATTAAATACATCATTTGGACTTGGAAGCAAAAATCAATAACAAAAAGAATGAATTCTGCATATTGAAGGAAGAACATTACTATTGCATCAATGGCAATTTTCTCTTCTCTTTAATTTCATACTTCTTGTTGATTCTAATATGTATAATGATGTTGTTAGATGCTTTGAATTTATGTTTACAATTATGAACTAAGTTTTATTACTATGATTACAATGTGAACTCAATATATAGGTTGGATTGATTAGTTTCCCTTATTCATCATATTAGTATTGAATTGTTCAATTTGTTCTATGCTTAATGCTTCTAAATATATGATAATGTATTAGATTGATTTGAAAACTTTAATAAACTTGAAAAATGGAATTTTATGTTGGATATGATCATTGTGAAAAAGCATGAGTTTCATATGAAATAGGGACATACTCAGATGGCATATATGACCATTTAGAGAACTTGTTCTTAATAAATCTTATTTTAATTTGATTATTATAGGAATATTGATAATTGATTGAATGAGATATACTCACTTAACCGTCGGAAGAGGCTTGTGATAATATTAGAGTTCTTTGTTAACAATTCATATTGATAGTTCTAAGGAGAATAATAGGATTCAAGTGAAGCATTAAGAGATTATTGTAATCCTTTGAGTATTGGTACTATCACGTTTGTTCTCTTTACTCATTTTTAAGCGCTGTGGCATTGGGTACTGTAGCAATTTAATGTTTTTGGCTTATTTTCATTAAAGTTTCAACCCTATTTACTTCATTAACTCCAAACCTACAAAAATAATAATAAAATATATTAAAAGTCAAATAATCTTAATTTTTACAAACAAATATTAAGTTTGGAAGATAACAATATTATTATAATAAATAATAATATAATATAAATATATGGATGACAACTATATGTCATTATATAATATAATAATATATTATAATATAAAATAATGAGATATTTATGATTATTTAATAATTAAATAATTATGTAAAATTACTATTTTGCCCCTCATAAATAGTTACCAAGTCTATCCCTAGTGGGTCCAACTATACCTACACTTGGGTAAACTCAAACCGAGATTCCACAATGCGCCACGTGTCATTATACAATTAGTCAATAATAATTATTTACTAATTATTATATTTAACGCTTAAATACAAGCACGCATGCATTTCCATGATAGTATTGAATATTACTGAACTGAACAATTCAATTTGGTACGCTGCCCTAATGCTCAACAAGTACACTCCATATTGCGGGACTCCCTAGGCCCACGCCTGATTCGTCAAATGAAACTATTCTATGAGTCTGTGAACATTGCCCCACCCACATGCCACGAATATACAAATCAGCACGTCGACCATCCAAGCTGAAGTTACAATGCATACGTATAGTATTTCCATCATGATATCCTGAATGTGCGGGAATATAAATTATCACCATCAAATCCCTATGTGCTCATTCATATCATATCCTCAGACTTGTATCTCACTAAACAATATGTGCAAACTCATTTTTCATATTATTACTCCCTTACGAAAACTCTTTCCCGGGATTAATGCTTATGGTCACAAGACTTTCTGAGATACAATCTCGAAGCATCTAGATATCTAACTCCCTATGCGAGATGATGGATCCTATATCTGTACACATCGAACTCCATAAGTATCAAACCATACCTAGCGACACCTAGTGGTCACACCATGAAAAGTCTGTGACATGCGTTGAACCAAAGTATGGTGGATCACTTACAAGCCCACTGTGGCACTTAGGTCAAAGGACCACATATACTATTCAACTTGAAAAGAACCTCCGTTGATGGCTTGATGTCTATCAGAGGCCCTCGTGAGTCCGTCCTATATCCAGTCCTAACTAGATACCCATGTGTCAATACGAGCTCTAAGCTCACAGTCGGTTAGGAACAACCATCTCTACCCTATAGGTACGACATATGCTGATCTATATAAAGATATCCACTGACAAACCCGTATCTGTAAAAATAGAACAGGGACAATATTCGAGAACATACTTGCATAATTGACATTTCTTGGCACTGATTGTAACTATGCAGTTACTAGTATTTTTCTGGGTCTATGTTCCATTACAGACAAAGCTCCAACTCTAGGATCTTTGCTAAGTATTATAACCAACTAACAATTAATTGTGCTAACACTTAGCATTTATATCTCTCAACATGGCCAACTGTAGGCTCTTATCTAAACTCCTTTAGATCAGATTTAAACTCTTTCAGATCATATAATATTTGTAATGTTACATTGCATAATACCATTTAAATAGACATTAGCGTTTTAATAGGAATGTGCATTTATATAAATAATAAGTATATGTACACTCAGGGATGGCACATAAGCACCCTAACAGTTATTTCTCTACTTCATCTTTAAATACCTCAAAGCATCTAATGGTTTATTTTTATTATAAAGCAAGTAGAAATATATGTATCATAAGCAATCATCTATGAAAGAAATGTAATATATCTGACCACACAAGTCTATGTTTGGATTACAAATGTTTGAATATATGATTTTCAATATGTTTGAGCTCCTCTTAGCACCTTTATTTGTCTTGTTGGTCTATTTTTCCTTTATACAGTCCACACAAATGTCAAAACCAATAAAATTTAACATACTAAGTACTCAAACATTTACTAATATTTTAATTCTTTTTATAGAGATATGGCCTAATTTCTGATACCACAACATAAAAGAATCTTCAGTCATAACATATTGTAAATTAATGTAGAAAAAATTATCAAACAATGTACTATTCTCAACAAGATCAGATTTATAAAAGAAATTAAAAGATATATCTGAAAAGTTAAAGGAATAATCGAATAGTATAAGTCTTGAAATTAAAATCAAATTTTTATAGAAACTTAGAATGTAAAATGCCTTTTCCAAATTCAAAACAAATCCATACTTAAAATTAAACTACTTGTTCCAATTGCCTCTATATGTGAAATTCTCTTGTTTTTTAAATAGATGTACTGCTCACTTCTTATTGACTTCCTTAGGTTTTGCAAACCCTACAATGAATTCGAAATATGAATTATAAAACTAGAATCAATGTACCTATGTTCTAATTAACATCACCATATTATAATCATAACAAATAAATGAGATTAAATTATCTTTCTTCTCAAGTCATTTCTGAAATTTAAGGCAACCGATCTTTATGTGTCCCTTCTTTTTATATATGAAGCACTTGGATTTCTTTTTATTTCAGCTTAGAGAGGTATTTTACCTTTCCCTTTCTGCTTAGCTTAGTTTTTGTTCTTTTCTTGTGTTGCCATACATGCACTTTTACCCAATTCAATTATCAGCCTCTTTTCTTCTTAGACATACATGGTCACGAGTTCATTAATTGATCATGTATTCTTATATATGTTATAAGAGATTTTGAAAGGTCCATATTGTTGTAGAAGAGTATTTAGTATGTAGTGCACAAGGAAAGCTTCATACATTTTTAATTTAGCCACAATGTCCCTCATTTACATGATGTGCTCACGCACACCTTTAATGCTAGTGAGCCTCATAGATAAAAACCTCGTTATTAAGATTAAAGTCTCAAATTTCTTATTAATAACCTTTAATAATGCCATGATATTATTATATTGATCGATTGAACCACGAATAGCAACAATTGGTATTTATGAACAACACTCTTGGGTGATTAAATTTCTCCTACTGGTCATATATAGCAATACTACTTGGAGTGATGGTTTTAGTAACAACAGGTGGTTCATCTTTTTGTATAGCATAGTTAATGTTCATCCACCCTGAAAAAGAATTCTCTCCTTTTAAACTTTAAAGTTATCACCTTTTAACTCAAGAATATCACAATTTATATCAGAAAAATTTGTGGGCTATATAACTACAAAAAAAATAAACATACATACTTATATTACAGAAATTGAGGCTAATAAATAAATACCATATTTTATCAATATAAATCATGTTTTAAAAAATGAATCAAATGACATAAAAACTTGTCTATGGGCCAAAATTTCTAAATCAAGTAAATTCATGTATAACTTTATGATAAAACTATTAAAATTATACTTTATTTCTTAATTTCTATAGGTAAATTAAAAAAATAATTTGATATTTTATCTTAATTAACCATACAAATATAACAAAAATTCTTGTGGGATAAAACTTTTTTTTTAATTATTAAAAAGGCAATTTTTATGAAGAAATAATTTTTTATGAGAAAATGTACAATTTTGTTCTTTGTGCAGGGTAAAATAGTTATTTATCATTTTTTTTATGTCTAAAAGAGCAATTTAATCATTTCACAAAATTCTGTTAAATTTAATAAAATATTCTTTATTAATTAGACATTACTAACTATTTCACAAATTAGTGGATATTATTAAAATTAAGCCATACCTTAAAAGTATTTATGATAATATCACTAATTTTAATTAATTAGAGATTAGTCATAATATCTTTAATTATACAAAATTATATATTAAGTGTTTTGAATCACATATAGAATAATAATGTTAATTGTGATTCATCATATTTAATATAATAAAATTTAGCATTATTATCGTGAATACCTCTAAGGTAAGATCTAATTACACAAATAATCATGAGTTTTAAATTATATTAAAAATACTCAAATTTTTTTAAAAATTTTATCAATGTCCTTTCGTTTAGGGAATTTTCGTCAAAATTTATTGATTCCATGTTAGTGATTGTGAAATATTTAAATTATCCCTGTATATAATAATAAATTATGATATGATATTTATCCCTACACATAGACTTGTTTTATGTTAAATTAAAAAAAAATTTAATTAATAAAATAAATTTATTTTTAATTAAATGAATAATTACTATGATATAATCCTAATTTCACCTAAAGTTGATTGTTGAATTTTTTCTCTCGGTGAGAGTTAGCATTGGCTAACGTACTCCAAGCTCCATGGGAAATAAAAAAATGATATGTTGTTCCTATTTCATGTCTCCGATTGACACTTGACCCCACTCCGGTGGCTGCTGTGATCCAGGCGGCAAAGGACAAAGAAGCCTCTGCCAAAATACCAATGGTAGAAGCGGTGGCTGTCGAGCACCTGGTGGGTGGTATATATATGCACTATTTTTTTTTTTTTATAAATCTTTTTGTTTCAATTTATTTCAACGATACAAAAGAAATTTCTTTTAATTCGGCGATTTATGTAAGGGATAATAATGTTGAATTGTAGGGGAATAGTGTGCATCAAATTGATTTTATATAATACTTTTGATACTGATTTGAAGAATAGAGAAAATACAATTTGAGAAATGAGGAGAAAAGAAAGCATATGAAAATTTTGGGTGTAATTTAAATTAAATTTAGATGAAATTTGGGCGAAATTTTATTTTTAAAATCAAAATTAATAAAAATAATTTTATTACTTTTATTCTATTAACTTTCACAAAAAATTTCTTAACAATTAAACATTAATAAAAAAACTTAAACATTTAAATACTTCTAATAAAATCTAAAGCTCTTGAATATTTCTATAATTAATCCTTACTTCAAAAATATTCATAATAATAACTCTAAAAAAATTACTTATTATTCTTTACATGTTAAAATATGTTATACTTATTTTTTTTAAATTATTAATTTTAATAATATATCATCTCCAAAAAATTATTATAAAATAAATAACAAAAAAACTATTTTCAAGATTGTATTTCATTCTCCAACAAACAAATTTCATTCTCCAGCAAACAAATTTTTGTTTCCAGCAAAAACAATTATGAACAAATCAATTTCAAGAACAAACAAGTTAGACATTCATTCCAATTAAGTTACTCTCAGTTCCGAAATCTCTTATTGTTCCACCGGTGGTATTTGGCCCTTATCAACAATGTTAATTGCATAGGCTCCACCATCTCTACGGCATTCGTTTCAACAGCAAAGGCCTAGGCGACTGCAGTCCTGTATAAGTCGGAGACTTTGTATAAGCCAGAGACTTAAACCTGGAATTACAAACCAATAACCAAAAACTCGAGTTTAACCCAATATTAACTTGAATTTAACATAAGAACTTATAATTCATACATAATAAAACACATTTTTCTTAAAAATAAGCACTTCCAAACGCACTATAATATTCTTAAAGTAAAATTAAAACCAAAAAAGAAATCAAACTTAATGAGATCTTGAAATCACAAGGCTTTTAAATAATGCGTCTTATGCTTCTGCCACCAAAGTTCCTCTCGATTCAGAACAGGATGCAAAAGTCAAGAAAGAAAATTGTACAATGGTGGCTCAGATGTGAGCCCAAGGCTGATAAAATGCCTCCAACTGCAAAGTGAATGTACATTCACTCAAATGTTGGAGCCAAACACTCATCAACCATATCCACGAGGTTTGGATTTTCTAGTGCAGCTGCCACTCGTTCTTTATCGTTCAGTTGTTTATTAACTGCATTTAAAGAACTTAGTATAAATACAATGATAGATAATTGATGTAATGATTTCTTTAATAGAGTAAATCTCCAGTCTGCCACCCAAAATTTGCCCTCACATTTCAATGAAGTAGACTCAGAGAAAGTATTGCATAGGACTAGATCAATTCTTTTGTGAAAATATATTAGTTATACAACAAAATAATGAAAAAAAGAACAAAAATATTGTCTCCCATAAGCAAGATGGTATTAGAGCCATGGAAAATGATCCAAGGTAAATGCTAATATAGAACTGGCACATAATTACGGTCTCTCTCACAAGAACAGAATAACTTTCTTAATATGGCAACATCAATAACAGAAAGTGAGACCTTTCAGGATCGCATAAGGGTAAAGTACACAAGTAGACAGAGAGGAAGAATAATGTACCTGCAGCTTCAGTTGCATGAGTTCCAGGTGCCACCCTTATATCCACCTACACACAATAACTACCAGAGATTAGAATTTTGCAGGAATTTCAAAGACTATGCAAGACAGGAATTGGTGAGGCCATCTCAGGTATCACGATTTTCAGACACAGCACGTAGTGGATTTCTACTGACAAGGATGAAAAGGAGTTGCAAATCAGTCATAACACGATAAATGTTCATTAAATAATTAATCACTGGATATTTCATACCAATATGGGTAACACCATACAACACACAATGTGTAGAAATCATGAATAGCTAAATAATAGGTGATGCATAAGTGAATCCCAGTGATTGTGCATAGACAATGTAGTATTACGGGACTTCGGATGACCAAAAAACCCACACCAACACCCGGAAAAACCTGAAAACCCAGAAAAATTCGGACCCGGAAAAACCTGAAAACCCAGAAAAATTCGGACCCGGAAAAATTCGGGTTTTCTCCCAGTGTGGGTTTCAATTTAAAATTTTCTCGGGTCTGGGCCAGGTTCGGGTTTTTTTGGACATGGATAAACTTGGCCCGGAACCCGGGTTTATTTTGAATCATCTATTCAATGAATCAGTTCTCTTTCTCATTCTCACTTCTCTGTTCACAAAAATCAAAACTGCAACACTTCTCTCATCTCAAGTCTCCCTCTCACTCAAGCTCTTAGCTCTTTAATCTTTCTCATTACCCACGCCACCCGCCACCTGAGACGAGCTCGCCACCCACCACCTCACTCCTACGACCAGCTTGCCATGACCCTCTCGTCTATATTCCGGATACCACAGCCACCCGTAAGGTGGGATTTGTTGATCTTCAAAATTCTTATTCTTTCCCCTTTTGTTATAATTATTTTAATCCATTTTGGTGTAACTAGAATCCTAGCATATGGTGTTGATGGCTCAAATGAAATGCTGACTGCAATATTTGTTTCTTTTTGCTTGTTGTGAGGAGTTGTTGGATTAAGAAATGAGTTGAAGTTAAAGGGATTTGTTGTGGTTGTAAATATTGTCAAATTGACACGTATTTTATTTTATTTTTATTTTAAGTAGAGTAATCAATTAACTCATTTCATTCAACTATTGTTAACCAAAAATTGAAAAAACAAAATTTTAAAAAGGGTTAAAATCTAGGTTCTAGGCAACCCAGCTCGGCTTGCACCCGGCTTTTTGCACCCGGAAAAGCCGGGTGCAACCCAAGTTTCGGGACCCTTGAAAAAATTCAGGTTCAGGAACGAGTTGAGCAAAACCCAGACTCAAATTTCAACATCACTATATGGGACCCAACTAACAAATTGTACTTGATGGTAAACGGTCCATGTCTTCCATGAGGTATTACGTTTAGGGCTCAAAATTGCCCTTGATCCAGTAATGGGACCACTGATCACGAGAATATGAGGGGAAGGAGCTTCCTCAACATTGTTGATGACAAGTGAACTACTAATGGCAATACTGATAATTTCAAATTCAATTTCTACACATAATAGTTTGGCATAGGATATGAAATGATAGATAATAATTATTCCATAGTTTGAACACGGCTAATCTAGGTGGAAAAGGAATCCTCCAATATGGTGTATTCTTCAAATCATAAGGGATCCAAATATGTGGAAAAGCACTAAGCAAATTCTTTCCAAACCTTGGAGGTGATATAGCAGTGTATACATCATATTACATATATTAACATGGCCTTGTAGCCATTTTCTGACATCTTAGCACAAAACAATTTCAAAATGCAAATTTCACATTGAGTTGGTTATATATCTGACTCCACTTCAGAAATTCTAACACAAGCTATCATAAAATAAGGATCCACATGGCAAACTTAAGGAGGTTTAAATCAGTTCATATCAGTATTCCTGCTAATATTGATTTGACTGCTTACAATTTTCCTGTTGTATGTCAAAATCTCAAATTTTTACATTAATACTACTTTGCAAGATGCTTGGCTTCAACTTTCAGCAAATGAAAGTGACCAACAAAAAAAGTATGATCCAATCAAATTCCAAGGTCAAATCTAGAAAAAGAATTAACTTACTAGTGTCTCTATAGTGTATGAAGAGTGTCTAATTTTTATGAGAAATATAAAGAAAACAGTTGATATGATTCACTATCTAAGAAGAGGTTTCATTCATGATCTGCCTAGCGGAATAGTTAATGTTGGTTACACAAGAAGGTACAAGTAATTTTACTTCAATGGACATATTAAGAAAGCAAGTTGAGAGAGCGAAGAGGTACTAAAAACTAGCACTTATTGCAAAGAGATTAACTTATTTTGGACAAAAGCTAGATTGAGAAAAACTGATTACTTGACCACATTCATAGTACAAAACAAGAAATCAATTTGAATGACCCAATTATAAATAGCTCGCTAGCTTTTTGGGATCTCAAACTGCAAAATATTGTCAGCCATTTACTTATAATGTAATTAAGATAGCATGTCAGAAAGCGTGAATTGATCTTAAGAAAAACATTTATGAGAAGTTTAAAGTCAGTCTGAGGTATCACAAGTAAATTCAATTTTACATTTATGGACCCGCAACACTGAACAAGTAAGGAGCATAAATAAAGGATTATGTATTATTCAGCTAGTATTACTTCTTTTGCATGATTCACATCAATGTGAAATCGGAGCATGAGCTTACTGCAGTAAGCCTATGAGTCAATTTCCAATAAGATCACACATAAAGAAATTTCTAGTATTTAGATCTCAAATGTAAAAAATTTTAATGGTAAGTTCTCAAACCATTAATACCTTAAAACGAGAAGGCAAGCTTCTCATAAGTTTGACCCGCAAGCACAGACCTATAACTGTCACCATGCTACAGTGATCAACAGTAGGAGTAAAAGTGACCCTGAATCAGATAGATGCAATTCATCAAAATGAGCGAAAATAATTTCCTATATTCAACATGCAATTAAGGATAGAATAAAGATAAATTTTTGTTCTTACCTGACATAACTACGCTCATCATCCACTTCGATTGCATCTTCTGTTATTACTTTGAGTTCTTCCAATGAGTATGGATGCTCTGGATCTTTTATATCTCTAACATGGTTTAAGAATGTTAAGAAAAAACAGAATTTCACAACTTAATTACACCGTGTAACTTGGGAAGGAAGTCATCAATTCCTTTTAAATGGCAAACTCAGTACACAATTAACCCCGCAACAATGAAAATTAAGCCATCAGAATGTTAGGTCATATATTTAAGGCATCACACATACTCGCATATTTGTACCAGCATATCTATAAATAATTGAGTAATACTACACTTACATAATTTGCATAACAATTTTGTATTCCTACTGATGTGGCAACAACCAAGTGTCATATATTGCCATTTATTAACTTTATTATTGCGTCATCAACTTCCTACCCCAATTATGACATAGCATTCATTGATGGGTGAAATATAACTATCACATTAGTGATGCAAAAATAAAGTTAAAAAAGTTAACATATTACACTTCTTGATTGGCACCACATTAGAAGAAATAAGAAGTTGGTATAATATTTATTCTAAATCAGTATAATAACATAGTTATGAAAACAAAGAGCCAATTGACTTTCAATAAAAACAAATGACAGGATCAGGGTGTGGTAAGGCATTTCTCATATCTTAACCAATGTTCATGATTAATATCTGATTAAAGAAAAGTGAGAGAGAGATTCTAACTCATAAATCAAATCAAAAAGAAAAAAGAACCAAAAAAATTGACACGGAAATTAATGAAGCCCAAAAGGATATCAAAAACTTCTTGTTGGTCGATTGGTTCAGCAGCATATTCATCTGCACAATATGACACACTTTGAACCCGACGCTCTTTCTTTTCGTACACAACAGGATTTGCGTTTATCAACCCGGAAATCATTTTACTGCTCAAATTGAAATCAATCAACAACTCAACCTATTTTGCCATCAGATAATATTGCAACAAATTTACAAAATATCTTTGAAAAAGTTCATGCATAATAAGGAAAATTAATAAGCAGAATATCAAATAAAAACTTAACGTTAAGTAATAAAATAAACAGTGAAAAGCAAAGAAACCATTAAAGGTTGACCATTAAGCATCTAGAATCTTAAACATCACATTTCATTAAATCTCAACTCCAAACCCTTTGGAAGATTATGCGAGAAATTAGGGCATAGCTTCACGCTTGAATACGAGACAAGTAAAAAGACAATAAAAAATATATAGTTCAATTCCATCAACTTCAATTAATAGAAGGCGAAATCATTGCATATACATAATTACCAAGAAACAAAAAATAGAAATTTGAAGCTCATGCTTTACCTCGTTTACGTTTGGCATAATATTGAAAATTAATTCCAATTAACGAAAACCGATTGCACATAGAATTAAATAGAAAATTTCTCACAAACCGATTACAATTTAGCACAAATTCAACACCAAAAGGAACGCGAATTAAAAAGAAAAACAAACAGAAAAAAAAAAAAAAGCACAAGCTAGTTTTAAATTCGTATATATGTCGATAAATAAAATGTAATAAGATAAAAACATGGATGAATAAATAGACAGAATCTTTGGAGAAGTTGAGTGAGATAGAGAGATCCGAATAGTTTATGAAGCATAAATAAATATACCTTTGCAGAAGCCCCGATTGAAAGAGAAATGGTCGAAGAGAAATTGGCAGAGAGAAATAGAAGCGAAGAATTTCTTCAAAATAATGCTCGAAAACTGAGATATATGGAGAGTAGAATCACAACGATGTCGTTTCGAAGTTTCTGGTTTCAGGAAGAAAAGAGGTAGCGGTGCACATGAATTAAAAAGAAGTTAGAGAAATTTTCTTTTTTATAAAAAAACAAATTATTGCATAAATGAAAGAACTTAACAATGTTTTTAAATAATTGAAGAGATTGCCCTAATTTCTATAAGAGTTTGAATCTCTAATTTAAATTAAGAAGTGCACATATTTTGTAGTTGTAATAATATTACTCATCTTAAATTTAAATTTCAAAATTTTAATTTTTAACGAATTATTAAATAATTAATTTTTAAAATTATATTGTACTATTTTTTATTTAATAATTATTTTATATTTTATTTGTGATTTAAAATTTAAAATATAATTTAAAAAATATAACATTACTTTTTATTGTAAAGGCAAGTATTCGAGTGTGATTAAATAAATTATTCTTAATAACTCAAAATTTTTGCAACTTTTCTAATTTTAGTCTTAATAAAAATTGTTAAATTTTTGTAGCTAAATAGTGAGGAAATAGACAAAAAAAAAATTGCTTTTAATAAATTTAAGTTTATAATTTTCCCACTTAACTCATTCTACTCTACTGAAAATTTTCCACACACTCTTAACTCCAAATTCAATTATTTTTAATTCAGAAATTCAACCGGCAACTGCTGTGAAAAGCCGTTGTATTGCTTGAAGTTTGCAATTTGAAAAAGAAATAATTTGGTGAGTTTTTGATTCATAATTTAATTATTTATGACAACTTGACAAGGATGGTGATATTGTCCATGGCAAGGATGCTGTCAACACAATAAAATGGAGTTTGGTGAGCAAAATAGAGTGGTTCCTGATCTAAATAGAGATCAAGTACGTTATTTGGTATAAAAAAAATTTATTCATAGTATTTGAATAAAATATTTACTTAACATTTATATATTTAATTAGATAAATTTTAAAAAAGAAAAGTACGCCATCGATATAACAAAACGATAACTACCGTAGAAAGCTTGATGATTTGCATAATGACATTAAGTGATAAGAGAATAGATGTGAAGCATGCAAAATGATTGGTTATAGATATAAAAAAAAAATGATAAAGAAAAGTTCACAAAAAAGATTAAAATGATTACACAATTATTGTAATCCTTTACATTCTATATAAGCATATACGAAAATAAGATAAATTATTGTAATCCTTTACATTCTATATAAGCATATACGAAAATAAGATAAATCAGAAACGTTTAACTTATGTTTCCCCTATCAAACTGAAAAAATAGTTTGAAAAAATTTTGTGGACTTGTTTTTAAGAATATATGTGTTTGTGGTTTAGTTTTTCCAAATAGGTATTGATTGGACCGGTGATATTAATACTCTTGAAAGTCAAACATAGACTAAATTTTGGTTGACAATAATTTTTAATAAGGCTTTGATGTGAGAGATGCTAGTGTACGAGTGGTACTGAAGAACCTAAAGGGCAAGCACGTTTGAATAGGATTACAGATCTGCATGGATCATCTACATTAAGAGTCCTCTCGAGAAACAAAAGAGAAGAAAATAACAATCAGAGGTCGAGCAGGTGTATATGGTTCTAATGCGCCTATTGATCCCATAATAAGCTCAATTAGCTTATGTATACTCTAAGATCATAAACACAAATTCTATTAAAAAATTATTTTAATTATTATTTTATGTAAAAAATAATTTTTCGTTAAAGAATTTTATTTAAATCCTTTTCTATTTACTGAATTGGATTATAATTTTTATTTATAAAAATTTAATTAAATTATACTTTAATTTAAATTCATATATTCATATTTTGATATAAATTAGAATTTGCACATTATCAATCAGTATGCTACCTTAGCTTATTTAATCAATTCACATGCGTTCATTTACAACTTATTTAAACATTCATTATTCAGTTCTTTATTCTTATACACAATTTATGCATCACTTTCTTGTTTGTTTTTTAAAAATTCTTATATACTAATAACTCTCTTTTTTAATTAAGTACTGATTTGAGTATTAGAGTGTTTATTTTTATAAGAGAATCGTATTTTTTTTAACAAATTTAAAAAGTTATTAAAAGTTAAAAAATAATTATTTTAAAATTTCAAATTAAAAAACTTCGATAGCACCGTCTATAAAAAAAATATTTGAATGAAAAACCAAATCTCCAATAATAATAACAAAAAAAAAAAACAGAGACAAAAAGAGCCAAGAAACATCCATGGCTGGGAAACAAATACAAGAAAATAACGATGAATATGCAAGACACTTGGACACACTCACAAATTGATTATTTTTAAATTTTACTTTTGAACATGATGACTAGCTGCACTGCCACAATTTTTAGAGAAGTAATTTTTGAACAAAAACCCATAAAAGGTGCCAAAACCCTAAACCTCAAAATAGAGAGAAGACAGCAAAGAGGATCGAACTGGGTCATCCAACTGAAAGATAATCATCTTTGCCACTGCAGCTTAGCCTTCTCCTTGAAACACAGATGAGATAGAAAATAAATGAACAATTCAAAAGCCATGCCAACCACCACAAGCTATCATTGCAACCACTCTAGTTGCCATCCATCGCATTCAACTCAAAACAATCCAGCGACCAAAACGCAGGCAATGCCACTACCTGAAGTCGCTAGAAAAACTCGAATCAAGACCACTAATTAATTCTGCTACCACACCTTTAGTGCTCGTTGTTTTCACCCAAAGTTACAGCAGTCCATCAACGGCCATCATCACTCTACCATCGTGTCCACCTGCTCTCAATCGCCGTCCTTGCTCTGTCTAATGTCTACTGAACAGCGAAGAGGAAAAAAATTGTCGAGCGGCGCGTGAGAATAAGAAAACAAAATAAAGGTAACACTTAATTTTTATCATTTAGCCCCCTTTAAGTTTCAAAACATTCCAATATGGTCTAACTACTTTCGATCTTTTACAGATGGACTCCTGATAGAATTTTAAATTTTAGCCAACATATTTTCAAAATTTGTAGATAAGCCCCATTAGAAATAAGGCTTCTATAAATTCAAGAACCTCTACATCTAGATCAAGGTAATCTAAGTCCTCATAGAGGTTGACCGAAATTCAATCAATTATGACAATTCGTTACGAAAAAAGACTATGCAAAATCACTATGCATTTAGGCCAAGGAATCTACTCGCTATAAACCATAAAGATGGAACCATCACTACTATATAGGATACATTTAGGTTTTACAAATTTTCTAGTTTCTATGGGATTATTTCGATACTAACGTGTTTTTCTAAGACTTCCTTAGACAGATCTTGTATCCCTACCTTGTGTCACGGGTCGAGAGCTTGTCACTGAACCAAAAGACTAGCCCGTTAGATAATGCTACATATCCACCCTTATATACCCAAGATTCACCCAATTTCTATTTGATGTGAGACGTGACATTTTCCCCCACCCAATCACGTGACGCCCTCGTCACGATGGCCTAAACTCAATAACCAACTTGACCCGTATTGTCCATCCCCCCAAGGCTAAAACACCCATTACCTATGTGGCAATCTCTGTTGGAGCTCAAGACACAAAATTTTTAGAGCCCACTTGGCATGTATTGCCTATCTCTTGATGGCATAGGGGACCCACATCTTATATGACAATCTCCATTGGGGCGATTTTAGGGGCCCACATACGAGTGAAAATTTGGGTTTGCTCTAATACCACTTGTCACAGGCCGGACACTTGCCATTGACTCAAAAGACTAACTTGTTAGGTAATGCTATATACCCACCCTTATATACACAATATTCACCCAATATTTATTCAATGTGGGATGTGACACTTGAAAGCAAATCAATAAGACTTCCTTGGATGGCTCCCGTATCCTTACCTTGGAAGCAAATTAGTAAGACTTTCCTGGACAAATCTCGTATCCCTGCCTTGGAAGTACCCATATTATAAGACTTCATTAGTTGGACTAAGGAAATATCCATATCATAAAACGTTTTTAGATGGATTTATTTTACCAATGAAACATCTATATTAAAATATCTCCTTAGACGGGTTCTTCACTAAAGAAACACATATATCGTAAGACTTTCTTGGGCGGATTCTTTACTAATGAAACATCCATATTGAAAGACTTCCTTGGATGGATTTTTCACCAAGAAAGCACCCATATAATAAAACTTCCTTGGATAGATTCTTCATTAAGGAAGCACCTACAAAAAAGCACCTATACTATAAGACTTCCTTGGTTTGGATTTTTCACATGGTGAGGCACCTATACATAAGACTTCCTTGGATGGATTATTCACCAAAGAAGCACATATATCATAAGATTTCCTTGCATAGATGCTTGTCCAGGGAAGTACTTATATCATAAGACTTTCTTAGATGAATTCATCACTAAAGAAGCATTCATATTAAAAGGCTTCCTTAGATGAATTTTTCAACAAGAAAACACCTATATTGAAATATTTCCTTGAACATATTTTTCACCAAGAAAACACCCATATTAAAATACTTCCTTGGATGGATTCTTCATCAAGGAAATGCCTATATTAAAAGACTTTCTTGGATGGATTCTTTACTATTAAAGCTTCCATAATAAAAGACTTCTATAGAATGATCCAATACTTTTGTCAAAAAGCACAAGAAATATACAAGAACACTGCTTAAAGACAAAATTGCAAATCTATGAAACAAAACAAATACTTTAAATAGTGCATTACGCATTCTAAACAGGGAAGTATCTATTTTCTTTAAGTGAAATTTCAAATACAAATTCTATTTTCTTTACTTAGTTTCTCTTTCTGATATAAAGCATTCATTAAATTTTCATCTATAACGAAGTATTAAAAAAAATGAAAGTATAATCCTTTTCATTATATTACACTATAGAAATGTAATAGGATTAAAAAAAAAAAAGAGTCAAAGCATCCAGAAGCAGAATCATCTAAAGACTCTTGCGGAAGCTCTAGTACACAACAGTTACGACCTATGCTACAGAATGGGATGAGAATACCTCATCCTCAACCTAAAGCATGAATCAAACCATCAGTCACACCATTCTCTAGTTCCACTCCTCCAATGGGGAAAGATCCTTAAATGCTTTCAAATCTATAATCTTTATAAGATTCTTTATAAAAGTGAACCTACAAAAGTTAGAGCAACAAAATAAAACAGTCCAAAATAAAACAGAAAAAGGATAATTTTTTTGGTAAAAATACAAAAAAAAAATCATTTTCTTTGTAAGGAAAGCTTCAACACTCCTCGATATACTCTTAGGACCCTCCTAATTAGTTATCCTAATAGGATCCCCAGTAACAGTGAAACCTAGTCAATTCTTGACAAAATTAGAGAAATATCAATTACATTATTTAGTCTCTTCGCTTAATTTTTATGTACTTTTAAATTGTTACTAAGTAAAAGTCATTACATAACAATTTAAAATACATAGTACATATTTCTAGTCAAGTCATATTATGCTCTAGAACGAGTATATGAGGGTCTCATATTAAGGTTAGCACAATTAGAAAGAGTCCTGTCTCATAGATAAATATGAAGAAAAAAAATTCGCATATCAAAAGACTTCTCTGGAATGGTATAGTGCCTTTGCCTATTGAAGCATCACGTTAACTTCCCTTAAAATAAAAGTAAAAGCCTTTAATCACTGGAAGCACGATATTATAAAATACTTCCACAATTAGAAGTATATATGCTTTTTTTTATAAGCAACACCAAGATTCAAAATCATTTACTAAAACCACCAAGTATTGAAAAAAGAACTTCTATGAACACATCTAATAAACAAGATCGGCACGAAAGGTGCTCAGGGAGTATCACTTAACTTTATTTTTGATCATTTAAATAGCACATTTTGATTATTACATTTTTTTAAGTGACACTTTGTTTCTTTATTTTATCATACGTATTAAGGAAAATAACAGAAGCATTACTTACAAATTTTCTCACCTGACTATATGATTATTTTATCACATGTATGAAAGTATTCTTTCACATGATACCATTTAGGTACCTAATTATAAACATAAATAAGCATTATTGCTTCTCGAGTAATTATGCAAAAGTGAAAGTACTGTAATGATAATATCCCAAGCAAAACTGAAAGCCCCAAAATACTCCAATACATTTTCGTCCTTACGCCAAAACACATCTGCCATTCAAAGGGATCTAACTATCAAAGCCAATGATTTGATAGAAGAAAAAAAGCATAAATGAGATGCTTGCTAGTTGAAAAGAGGATAAGTTCATCTAGAACAATTCTACCCCTTCATTTATAAGGGGATATCTGTTGGTCCTATTATTAATAGGCCCAACTAGTTCGCGCATAGCCCAAGGCCATAAACATAAATTCTATTAAGAAATTATTTTAATTATGTAATTATTATTTTACGTGAAGAATTGTTGTAATTTGGTGTGTGATGTGTATAGATACACGTATAATTTTAAAAATTAAATACACAACAAAAGTATTCATACATGTTATACACTATATAATATACTCAAGCATATAATTTCATGTATGATTATTCAAGCACATATATATATCTCATATATATATTTTTACATGCATAACATAAAAAGGAATTGTAAGAAAATAACTTACCCGGTTTTTGTTGAGCTCGCCTTGAAGTGTTCCGTTGCACAATTCTAATTCATAAATAAAATCGGTGGGATTGTGAAGCTAAAATGGTAGCCACGAATTTCCAGCAACGGATATGTAAACACTTAAAACAATTTTATTATAATTTATTACTAGCAAGAGATGAGAAGAATTAAGTGTTTTGTGTATTACTCCTTACAACTCTTTGTTATGAATAATTGTTAGCCTTAGCCAACTCTTTCAACCCTTTGCAACATTTAGAAAAATGCTCTCAATTCTCTTTACTCTCTATTGCCGAAACTTGCATTCTCTCTCACAAAAAATTGAACTCTTTCAATTTTTGGTTTAGTGTAATAAATGATTACTTCTCTTAGTGCTCCACCACCACTTAGTCATATTTGCCATTACAAACAATAATCAAACATATATTTCACTCAACAAATTGATTCATCCTTATGAATCAATTGCTAGAGAGCAAATGGCAATTAATCAATGTTGAGTGGTAACACCACTTCACAAATGCACCATTTAAGTATTTCTAAGTGGCCAACATTGCTTATTATTAATAACAAGTGATTACTCCATTATAAAATGGTGTTTGCCACTTATTCCAATTAATAATAATAATTTTATTAATATATAAAATATTAATAATTCAAAACTATTTTGAATATTTACATTTACCTTATATGTATTTACCAAGTAAGGTAAATAGGTAAATACATGGTAAATCATTTATGGAGCATAATTATGCCACTTGTCAATTTTTATTGGTTAACAACTCTTGTAAACTAATAATGTATTTTACATTCAATTATTGACAAGTATATAACATAAGGAACCTTGAAACACATTTTCACTTTGCTGGAATTTGTTGGATTAATTGTTCAATCCAATTTATTGCCCCAGTGCACAATAATTACACTTCATATTGTGAGACTCTTTAGGTCCATGCTCGATTTGTCACATGAAACTATTTCATATGTCCGTGAACAATGTCTCACACACATGTTACGGATATTACAAAACGGTGCATTAGACCATACAAGTTGAGGTTATAACATATTCGTATAATCCTTCCATCATAGATATCCTAGAAGAGCAGAGATATAGATCAACATCATCAAATCTCCACATGCTCAACCATAAACTTATCTCTAGACTTGTATCTCAATAAATAATATCCGTAAATACTTTTACGATATTATTTACCAACGGATATTATTTACCTCGAGGATAAAACTAATTCTCAGGTATTTCTGCTTATGGCTCTAAGACTTTCTGAAATACAATCTTGGAGTTTCAGGATATTTTACTTAACCAATTGAGTTGATGGATCTCATATCTATACACACCGGACTCCATGAGCATCGGACCATTTCCAGCGATACCCAGCGGTCAGACCATGAAATGTATCTAACATGTGTGGAACCAAAGTATGGTGGATTACTCACAAGTCCACCGTGGTACTCAGGTCTAAAGACCACGAATACTACTCAACTCGAAAGATCCTCCATTGACGGCTTTATGGGATGTCTATTGAAGATCTTTATGAGTCTGTTCAATATTCAGTCTTTACTGAATATTTGTATCTCTATACGATTTTCCACTAAATTCATAGTCTGCTAAGATTAACCATCTAAACTATCCAGATATAGACATACACTGATCTATATAAAATAAAATCTTTACTAACAGACCCGCATTAGGAAAGATAGATCATGAATATTAAGTTTAGGAATATATTTGCATAATAACATTTTCTAACACCATTTGCAACTCATTGCAACTACGTCATTACTAATATATTCTCAAGTCTTTATCCCATTTTAGACAAGGCTCTAACTCTTTAAATTTTGCTAACCCTTATAACCTGGTAACTCTTATAAGTGCTAACTTTTAGTATTTATAATTTTTAGCGTTATTAACTCTTAGTTCTGATCTAAACTCTTTTAGATCATATCTAAACTCTTTCAGATCATACAATGTTTAAAATATTATAAGCATCATACCATATATATATATAAAATAATTAGTGATATATTGAAATCATAATACTATAAATCAAATATTTATACATAAAAGGGATGGCACG
Organism: Ailanthus altissimus; assembly: GCA_946807835.1. Lineage (NCBI taxonomy): Eukaryota > Viridiplantae > Streptophyta > Magnoliopsida > Sapindales > Simaroubaceae > Ailanthus > Ailanthus altissimus. The sequence goes on from OX327695.1 coordinate 22,486,897, forward strand.
TAAGTGCAAATCTCAACAAGAATAATTTCTCATAAGTAGAGAGACCTATTAAAGAGAGAAGCCTTACAGCTACCCTTTACTTTTTCTTTTCACTCTTACTCTCGGGTTCTTATCGTGGGATCAACTAGGTTGATAGACCTGAGAGTTTGTTATTTTTTTAGGCCCATCACTGAATAAAAAGCATGATCGCTCTGTCCTATTTCCCCTCCTTACCAAATAAGGAAAAGTGACTCTATCACGCCCCCAAGACCAAATTGACTAAATGGTAATTATATGAATGCTAACTTTTCGTTCAACTTTTTCTTTTCATATGGACTGAAGCCGACCTTTTATAGTTGATTATCAAAGTGTCCTTTAAATCCTTACACTTAAGTTATACGTTATAGATAGAAGACTCCGCTATCAAACTAGGTCTATTCTTTGCTTGAATCCCTACTTCCACAGCTTTAGTGGGTGATTCGTGTGAGTGATTTTTAAAAATAGGGTGCATATATGTGGGTTTGTGTCTATCATTCAAAGTAGCATATGTGTCACATACATATAAGCGCAGCGGATGAGCGAAATATAAATATTTTAATGATAAACACTAATATACTTTTATATGTTATCTCATAAATGTAAAATACGTAAATATTGAGAAATAGTACATTGTCAAGCCTTTGGCATGCGGTCAAATCGGAGTACTCACCTTGAAGTGACCAATTCACAATTCTAGCTCCTCAACACAGTGGGCTTGAGGAAGCTAGAATAGTAGCTTTTCCAACAAATGATTCAACTCTTGAATCCTTGTTTCTACTTTGTAGTATGGGTGACCAAAATGGAAAAGAAAAAATAGAGAGAATATGTTTTTATGCTCTAAACACTTAAGAGAATTTTCTAACACTTAGTAAAATTCACTTCTCTCTCTCCCTATAACTCCTTGGCCGAATTTTTCTTGATTAAATGAGCAACATATTGCTCTTTTATTTGTTATTATTTTTCTTCCATTTTTTTTACCTAATGGCATCTATTATCTAGGTTAATGTTTGCTATTAGTGCTTTGTTTATCATTATTTACAATAAACCAAATAAAAATAAAATAAGATAGAAAATTATTTAAATGAACTTGGCCTAAATCTAGGCCAAATGAGAAAACACTTTCTCATTATTAAGAAACATCTTAAGGTCTACCATTTACAAGTGCCACCCATTTATTTTTATTATATCATTTAATTAATATTAAATAAATAATTTAATCATATTAAATCATAGTAGAAACACATGCTAATTTATATTAAAAATGAATTCTTTGATTTTAATTTAAATAATAATATCATATATTATTATTATTATTTTATTCAATAAATATTTTAATGAATAAAATAATGATATTATTTGTACAACAAATAAGGTCATTTTGGTAATTTCTAAATCAAACAATAATTGGACCACAATGTGCCATGTGTCAATATCTCATTGGTCAACAACTAATTGTTAACTAATTGATGTATTTAACTCTTAAGTCTTAACACGTGCATGACCGGAAGGAGACTGAAGTAAATGTCCGGTCTAGTGAAATTTTCTAGATTGACTATTCAATCTGGTACGTTGCCCCAGTGCACAACGAGTACACTTCATATTGCAAGACTCTCTAGGTCCACTCTTGATTTGTCAAACAGAATTATTCTGTGAGTCCAAGATCGATACCCCATGCACACGTCACGAATATTAAAAATCAGTGCGATAGACTATACAAGTTGAGGTCACAATGCATACGTATAAATTGTGTGCCAATTATATCCTGAAAGAGTAGAGATATAGATCACTACCGTCAAATCCTTATATGTTCATCCATGAACTTATCTCCTAAGATGTATCTTAATAAACAATATATGCAAATACTTTTACAATATTATTTAGCCCTGTAGAAAACTCTTTTCCTAAGTTTGTTGCTTATGGTCATAAGACTTTTTAAGATACAGTCTCTGAGCATCCGGATATATAACTCATCCATATGAGCTAACGGATTCTATATCTGTACACACTGAACTCCATAAGCATCGAACCATACCTAGCGGTCACACCATGAAAGGTCTATGATATGCGTGAAATCAAAGTATAATGGATCACTTACAAGCTCACCGTGGTACTCAGGTCAAAGACCACGTATACTACTCAACTCGAGAGGACCTTCCATTGACGACTTCATGGGATGTCTATTAGGGTCCTCGTTGAGTCTGTTCAGTATTCAGTCCTTACTAAATAGTTGTATGCTATACGAACTTCTAGTAAGTCCATGGTTAGCTAAGAACAGCCATCTAGGTATAGTATACACTGGTCTATGTAAAAGAATTTTACCGATAGACCTGCATCGATGAATTAAGATCAGAAAAATATAATTTGAGAATAAACTTACATAATAACATTTCTTAGCACTTATTGTAACTTTTGCAACTATGTTATTACTAATGTATTCTCAAGTCTTTGTAGCGTTATAGATAAGATTCTAACTCTTAGACTTCACTGATTAATATAACATGCTAACTCTTTAACATTTATAGTTTTCAGTGATGTTAACTCTTAGCATTGATATAAACTTCTTTAGACCAAATCTAAACCCTTTTTAGATCATATAGTGTTTGTAACGTCACAAGCATTGAACCATTTAATAATAGTAATTAGCTATTTAACAAATAATAAATTGTATAAATATTATAAAATAAAATATTTATATGATAATGGGATGGCACGTGAATACAAATTCCAACAATTCGCCCTTTCTCATTGGTGCTTTTCCTATTAGGGTACCATTTATAGTTAATAGATTAGCTATGGGGACATCCTTATTGAGAATTAACTTCCTGGTCTCCCTAAAAAGACTATGGTAGCTTGTTAATTAATTTCGTCTTGTGAGGAAAAATTTCTATTATAAACTAAAGCACTAATCTCTTCTAAGCCCTTTCCTGTAGGTCTTTCAAATACCCTATTCTTAGCATCCAACGTATTGTATTTTTTGCATCTCTAAATAATCTATCTTTTAAGCCTTTGAAGCTAGGGAATATTAAAAGAGTCTGTTTGAAAGAAGAAAGCACTACTTCTTTAAAGCAATGCCTTGCCTTAGCCTTCGCCCCCCCTTTTTCCCCATGTTTTAGAGATCCATGCGATCTAGGGCTATATCAATACTATGCTTATACTGCTTGAGAAAGGCTATAAACAAGTCCTTCTACTTGCGAATGTGGGATTGATCTAACTGTATATATCACCGAGAAGTAGCTTCCTTAAGGCTTAGATTTATTTTCAATCAAGTAAATTTTTCTTTATCTAGCAAAAAAATTTAGATTTTGAACCGAACTTTCTGATACATTGGGCCAATGACACCTCCAAACTACTCTTTCATAAGCTGTGATGGCTCTTTTGAATAAACAACATAGTCTATGTCATCTTCCTTTTGCCCATGAGCATTCGACTGAAGAGTATGCCATTAGTCATACTCTCTAGAAGCCTTAGGGGAAATGAAGTCTTGTGAGTCTTGTCTCTTGCTTAGCTATCTTTGCTTGAGTTAAAATGCTTGATGGGGTGAGATTTTCCTTAGGCGAATTAAAATCATTCTCTCTTGGTTGAATTAGATTAGAATTTCTATTTACAAATGCTTAATTAAATTATACTTTAATTTAGATTCATGCATTCATACTTTGATACGAATTAAGATTTGCACACTATAAATAAGCATGCTACACTATAAATTCACATTTATTCATTCACAACTTATTCAATCATTCATTTTTCAGTTCTTTATTCTCATATATAATTTATTCATCGCTCTCTTACTTGTCCTTGAGACACTCCAACACACTAGCACCCCTTTTTTTAATCAAGTATTGACTTGAGCGTGAAAGTATTTATTTTTTTTTTTGTAGGAGAATAGTATTTTTTTTCCTAAAAATTTGATGAGTTATTAAGGGCAAGAAGGTAATTATCTTGAGATTCAAAATCAAGAAACTTCAGCGCCCAATTAATTTGACACATCATGAAGGATATAAGACCTAACTAAGTGAGGAAACTACTTGTGTCAATTTGCCTAGTGTTGATACATATTATACTTGGTCTTATACAATACTGCTGTTAGAGATGGTGTTTACATATCATTCCAATATTGTATAAATATTAATTGTTTAATATTTATTTAATAAAAATGTTGAATAAATTGTTAATATTGATATATAGTACCAAACTTGTTACTTTTCAGACATTGTAGATATAAAGGAGTTTAGGTTAGCAGTAAGAGTTATAAATGCTAAGAGTTAGCAGTGCTAAGAGTTAACAGTTATAAGAGTTAGCAAATTCTAAGAGTTAGAACCTTATCTAAAATAGGACAATAGCTTGAAAGTATATTAGTAATGACATAGTTACAAGTAGTTGTAAATAGTGTTAGGAAATGTTATTATGCAGTATGTTTTTGAAGATCTCATTTCTGATCTATTTTTACTGATATAGGTTAATCGGTGAACCCTTTTAGATCAATGTATATCTATATCTGAATTGTCCAGAATATTAATCTTAGTAGACCATAAGTTTAGTGGAAGCTCATATAAGTATACAAGTATTTAGTAAGGACTGGGTACTAAACAGACTCCTGAAGACCTCCAATAGACATTCTATAAAGCTGTCAATAGAATGTCTTCTCAAGTTGAGTAATATTTGTGGTTCTTTGACCTAAGCGTCATGGTAGGCTTGTGAGTGATCTACTATACTTTGATTTTACACATATTAGAGACCTTTCATAGTCTGACCTCTGGGTGTCATTGGGTATGATCTGATGCTCATGGAGTCCCGTGTGCATAAATATTGTATCCATTAGCTCATATAAATGAGTTGTATATTCTGATGCTTCGAGATTTTATTTTTGAAAGTCTTGTAGTTATAAGCATTAAACTTAGAAAATATTTTTCCACAAAGACAAACAATATCACAAATGTGTTTGCGAATATTGTTTATAGAAATATAAATTTGGAGATAAATTTATAATTGAGCATATAAAAATTTGACAGTGATAATTTATATCACTACTTTTTTAGGATATCGGTGACGGAAAGATTAAACGTATATGGTTAACCTCAACTTGTATGGTTCAACCCATTACTTTGTAATATCCATAACGTGTGGGGGGACATTATTTATGGACTTATAGAAGAGTTCTATATGACAAACTAGGTGTGAACCTAAGAGTCTCACAATATGATATGGACTCGTAGAGTATTAGGGTAGCGGACTGGATTGTACAGTTCAATTCAAAAACTTTTTGTAAGCTGAGAATTTGTTTTAGGATCCTTTGGGATGCGCACTTGTTAAAGTTTAAGTGTTAAGTATATTATTTAATTAATTAATAATAGTTGTTAACTAATTAGATGGAGACAAATGACAAGAATATGACCCTTTATTGTTTGACCTTTTGTCAACAAAAGTAAGATTACTTGCGTGACAAGTAATAGGCATTAATAGAATGCAAAATTATTTATTATTATTATTTTGCAATGTCAAGAGGCAAAAAGTCGTGGGTTGTGAGTCCAATTATTTGACTAAGGGAAAACAAAAGGGAAAAAAGTTTTCTTCTTTTCTCTTAGCATGTGATTGACCAAATTTCTAAACCAAAATGAGTTAAATTTATGCAAAATTGTTCTGCATATATTTGACAAGAAATAGGTATTTTGGAGACAAATGGATATGGCTTATGGGAATCATTTGTTTGATAAATGGAATGAGTATAAAATGCAAGATTTTTTCCTCCTTCCTTTAAGTGAATACTCGGTCATTAAGAGAAAAGTGAGAGTTTATGTTTTGCAAAGAGTTGCGCCGAAAGCTATTCATCTTCTTCTTCAAACAAAAGTGTTTAAAGTGTTTAAGTGCTAAGGTTGCTGGAAATCCATTAGTAAAGCTATCATTCTAGTATTTCTAGTTCATCAAGTTAAAGTCTAAAATTGTCAATAAGTTCATTTTACGGTGAGCTCAAGTTTGAAAAACAACATCAAAAGGCTTTAAAGGTAATTCCTTGAACTTATTAGTGTAACAAGATTTAAATTAAGTGTTTATTTATTAAATAAGAAATTAGATTTTCATTCTGTTGCGCAATTTTATGTGCTTGACATTTATTTTTGTATATTCAATTAACACCAATCACATACATGCACCCTAATTTAGCACATACAACAACTACTACATTGGATGGGTGATCTTGTAAGAAGATTACTATGTCTAATTACTTACCCCTTTGATTACATAATTAAACATTGACATATTAGTTTAATGTTTTTTTTTCTTACATTGTAGTACATCAATGAGTATCTAAGATTGATTTGTCTATATTAATACAAATACCCTTAAACATTATCCCGAAGATGTACAACTGTTGAAACATATTTTTTTGATATCTCGGCTATATAATTCATGCTATCATTTATTATTAACTTTATTTTATTAAAATTGTATGGATGACAAGAGGTTTTTGTTTAGTTTTATTCATAGTACTCCCACGATTTATCAAACGTTATGCAATTTTATTAAGAAAAACTTAAAATAAAAAATATTATAAAATTTTAAAATAAATATTAAGGATTTTTTAAACTTTAAAAATTCTAAATTCTAAAATAATTCTTATTTTTTAAAAATATATTTATTTTTTAATTTTAACATGTAATTTGAAATAGAATTTGTGCTTATAAAAAAACACGCTTATATCTAAAAAGTAATTATATTAGACATGTAATGTTATTTTATGCCTTTAAAACATGTATAATAATTTATTTGATTAATAAGTTTATTCATACATATTATGGAGCATATATTGAGGAGCCCGTATTTATAAAATATATGATCTACGTATTAAGCATATCATACTAATATAGAAGGTATAGATCACAAGTTCTTTTAAATTAAATCTTGTTCATAGCTATTATTGAAAAGGGTAATTCATTATGTAAGATTGTAGCTTTTTTACTTCTTATAGTGAACGATTTACCTTGATTATCGAAACAAAGACTTCGAGTAAAAAAACTAAAGTACATGATACATTGAATGAGACTACTATGAATTTGATCTGGTTAACTAAATGTCATTGGTCTTAATTCATAAAAAGCTTCAACAACTTTAATCGACCTTAATCCTAAACAAGTAATGGACTTATATTTATGTGTTGTGCCTTTTGAGTTATCACGAAGTGAAAATATATAAATAGTTAAAATTTTAATTGCTTGGAAATATAATTCATGGGTCACAGGAACATATATTTGCAAAATAAAATATACTTATTTCAGCTAAGCTATTTGTAGTACTAGATTATTTAAAGTTGTGGCCGCAGTCTATTCAATAAATTATTTATTGAATAATATTATTTATTTATAAATATAGGCATGTTGAAAATGATTATAAAAGTACTCAATAACTTAAGGGTAAATAGGTAATTAAAGAAATGAGTCATTTTTCTATGGCTTAACTTTAATTATGGACATTAGTTAGAGGATCAATTAAGTAGTTACTATTGTTTTAAGACCAAACATAGTTGAATTAAAGAAGTTTAATTAAAATAGGCTTTTATTTATTTACATGGGTTAGCAGAGTGCAACTTTTGACTTTTAATGAAATAGCTAGTGGTTAATTTAGAAGAATTGATTAGTTATGAGATGATTAGGACCAGGCCTTTAAAGTTAGAGTTAGGAAGCTCGTAAGTCTTGCAATCTCTCTACTAACTTAAATTATAATCAAATTTTAAATCCCTAAGGATGATGCTTATATATATAGGAGGTAAGGAGTAATAATAATAATAGCATGTAATTAACATGTGCAACTTTATTTCTTTATTTAACTAAGAATTAGTGCATTATAATCGGGGTATTAGTTGTCAAATTAATTACATAGTTGACTTTTCATTTTCAATAGGCTTGTATAAATACCCTTGATATATATATAAAAGAATTATTTAGCCTAGTTATTATTTTAGTATCAGAGCTAAAGGTAAAGAATTTTTGTTGTTGCCTTTATTTTTTATTTTTTTGTTGAAATGTTTTTTCACCGACCAACCTTATAACTGTCTAAAAAAATAATGTTTCTGGCAACAAGAAACCCTTTATAGTAACCATTCATGAACTTCTTTACCAATTTATATTAAATTAGATGGCACTATTTATTGTGTTTGGTTTAAGATTTTAAAGATGTATATTGCTGATAGAAAGAAGAATGGCTACATTATAGGGAGCAAGGTTGCAACTATAGAGGACAATTTGGGATATGATGAATAGGAGGCTAAAGATAATTTGGTCAAATCTTGACTCATCAATTCCATGACTGACAATCTTATGTCACACTTTATGCAGTGTGGATTGGCTAAGGAGGTTTAGGATATAGTTTAGAGGAGTTACCTTAATGTCTCTATTTCTTCTCATGTTTATGAACTAATGAAGAAATTCTTCCAATTACATCAAGGTGGTTGACCTCTTGCAGATTTCTATAATTAGTTAAACTCAATATTTATGAAACTTGATTATCGATGGTCCAATGATTAACATGTGCAACTAATATTGAGAAATAAAGGAAGTGTATTGCTAAGGCATGACTTGGTCATTTGAGTTACTCAATAAAGGAGTATGGTTTTAAGCAAGCTTTGGTGAATCACACTGTGTTCTATAAGAGAGTTGGTGATGATATAACTTTACTTACTGTTTATGTTAATGACATAATTGTTGCATGTAGTAACTCCAGTGAGATAGAGAAGCTTCAAAGCTATTTCGCCAAAGAGTTTGAAATGAATGACTTGGGGATAATAAAATACTTCTTAAGTATTGAAGTGTCTCAATCAAAGTAAGGACTTTTTCTCTCTCAATAGAAATATACATTAAATATTTTGGCTGAAACTAGTAACTTAGCCTGTGAACTTGTAGATACTCTTATTGAGATGAACCATGGCTTTAATATCTATCTTGATCAGGTTCCAATGAATATAGAAAGATATCAGAGGCAAATAGGGAAGTTGATTTATTTGACTCACACTAGACCTGATCTATCATATACAATTAGTGTTGTGAGTTAATTCATGCACAATCCAAGTGACCAATATATAAATACAGTAAATCGTATTTTGGCTTATTTAAAGTTCGCTCTAGGCAAAGGTATTATGTTCTCCAAACATAGAAATTTAGATATTATGGATTATGCAGATTTTGACTTTGTTGTAGATTGGATAGGAAGTCTATGTCAGGATATGTATCATTTATTAGACATAATTTGGTAGTTTGGAGGAATAAGAAACAGAATATGATATTGTTTTTTAGTGCAAAATTTGAATGTCGTGCTCATTATCATATGACTATAGAGCTTACTTAGCTAAGAATCCTCTTAAGTGAACTCAGGTTTGGTCTAAAAAAATCTATGGTGACCTTTTGTGATAACACAGTAGCTATTGAGATAGCAAATAATCTGGTACAATATGATGGAACTAAGCATGTTGAACTTGACAGGAGCTACATCAAAGATAACTTAGATATTTGTAGGATAAAGGCTCTTTATATTAAGAATGCAAATCAGCTGGCTGATATGGTAACTCATGTCACTAATAGTGGTCTATTTTATATAACATTATCTAAGTTAGGCACGTACAATATCTATACACCAACTTAAAAGGGAGAATTAGCATATAATTAGCATGACCAACTTTATTTCTTTATTTAACTAGAAATTAGTGCATTAAAATTAAGGTATTAGTTATTGTATTATAATTTGGGTATTAGTAGATTAATTGTATAGTTGACTTTTTTTTAATAGGCTTGTATTTTATATAAATACCCTTGAGATATATGAAGGAATTATTCAACCTAATTATTATTTATAATAATTATAAGAACAATAAAAATAATTTTTTTACATATTCTTACGTGAAAAAGATAATTAGGTTACTTCTCTTCTCTTAATCTATTATATTATTTTGGATGCACATAAGTGTAAAGATTAAAGAAATATTTACGTACCCATACACTTGAGTTTGAATATTAAAAATAATAAATAAATATTATAAACTATTCAATTCAAGATTTATCAAATGATAAATTGAGATAACTCTTTATCCCTATACATGTAATTATAAACAAAATGATTTACTTTTTGTTGCATTTATTTTATTAAATAGAAAAAAAAATTATTCTAATTTTCTAAATTATTCTAACAAATTATAACAATTTTTTTTTCACACCAAAGATTGGAAAGATACTTGTTTCCCCTATATTATAACAGTGCTTTCTTTTCTTTTTTTCCCTCTTGTGGCCAAACATTGAAAAGATGCTTATTTCCTCCTATGGTATGAGTTAAGAGTTTGAAATCCTCTTATGGTTTTTAAAATAGCTCATTGACTCGCTATCGTTATCTTGTTTAACGTTTACATTAGATTTATCTATAGATTCTAAAATAGCTCATTACATCAATAATTGAACCAATTGAATTAACAAGATTGAAGATACTATAAAATATTTAATAACAATTGATATATATCACATAAACTATTATTAATACTTTGAAATGTTAAATAATAATAAGCCTATAATTTTTTATCCAACACCAAGTTCAAATAAAAGAATAAATGAAAAAGTTACTAATTTAATTTTTGTCAAAATTTATTACGACATGATATTTCTTGTTTTTTAAATTAATATGAGAAAAATTAACAATTATTTTCATAATAGAAAATAAATAATTTGAACAATTATATTACATAAAAATTGTGATTTTTAGTACTTCAAATTTTAAGAAACATAAATTTTTTATCATTATAATTGTTAATATTTTTTAAACATAAATAATGAATTTTTGCTATGAAGGTAAGTTAAAGTATTATGTCTAACAAAAAAATTATAATATTTAAAAATTTAAAATTTATTCTGAATATTCTCATTAATCTTTTTTATCATTTTTAAAATTACCAAAAGAATTTATGTTGACGATGAGTTCTTTAGAAAAAATAACTTTTATAATCTTTTGTTTAATTATTAAAATTTAATGTTGATTTGAGTTTTTTTTTTTTAATATATGTTGATTAGGGATAGTAAAATGGGTCACAACATAATTATTTGACACACTTTAAGCGAATATAGGTAGAAAAAATTGACACGATTAATAAACATGTTGAATTCGTGTTATCCATTTGTTAATCATGTCTAATAAATGTTTGAGATCTACGATTCATTAATTCGTTTAAATTATATTTAATAAACAAATCGTATTTATGTTTATTTGCGTATTTATTCGTTTAAGTTACGTTTAATTAAATTATAAAATAAAATAAAATATATATATATATATAATTGAAAAGTAAAACCCTAATGTATCTAAACTTTAAAAACTCTTCTCCTTCAATTATGTTGGATGAATTTTATTTTTTTAATTGTGTTAGAATAATTTTATTATTAAATGCAATAAATACTTGATTTTTTTATGTAAGTTAAAATTTATTAATCGTGACTTAAACATATTTTAAACGAATTGAATATTTTATGCAAACGAATCGAATTAGATTTTATTATTCATTTAAACGAATATAATCGTAAACGAATCGAATCATGTATAATCGTACAAACGAAATAAATTTGATCTATTTATTTAAACATATTTAATCGTATCGTATCATATAATTTGTTTATTAAATGGATCGAATCTGTGTTTGAGTGTTTGATTCGTTTAATAAATAAATCAAACACTCAAATACAGATTAGATCCATTTAATAAATAAATTATATAATTAAACACTCAAACACAAATTTAATACGAATCATAAATAAATACAATAAAAAATTTATTAATATTCTATATTAATATAATACAAATACGATTTATTTATACGAATTGCCACTTCTAAGTTTATTAGTGAATTGTGAGATTTATTTTGCTTAAATTAGAAGAATGGCATATTTAATGAAAGTAAATATTTATTGATGTAGTCTTTAAAAAAAATATTTATTGATGTCACTGCCAAGTGGAAGGAAGCTGGCTTTAAATTTGTTCTTTTAAGAATGTAAACACCACTTTAAGAGTAAGAACAAAGTGTAGCTGGACCAGTTTTAATGAGTGGGGATGTGTAAATGAAGAAACTTGTGATTGGAACATGCAAATTTGGTATGGGGGAGCAGTGAGGGTAGGCAACCGCCTCCAAGTCCAACCTACCAGCAGCACCAGGTTCTGTCTGCAACTCTATCAAATACTAAACTAAAGCCACCACCCACCAATTTGAGTATTAATGGTTTGGTGACAAGACAAACCACTTCTACTTTACCATTGGGCCCAAAATTTAATCATGCCATTCCCACTCTCTTCCTTGGATTGGATCATGTTCATGGCTACTGCTGCTTCAAATCTTTACTTGGTCGGCTCATTGTTGGCCAATTTAGTCCATGCGCTCCTGCCCTACCACCTACAGTCGCACACTGCTAATTATTTGGTTTCTTACTGGGTTGGGTCTTGTCTTTCTTCAATTTCGAAGGATCAGATCACCTTAGGTCGATTAATTGATTACTTTCACTCTCATATTTCCATCCAAGTTAAAATCCAATCATGTCTTCCTAGCATTAAAATTATTGTAATTGTATGTCTTTGTCTCAACGAGAAAAGATGAAATATATATGTCAGTCAACTCACACAGTAAAATGGAAAATCTGGGCAGTGCCGGGGATCTCATGTATGAAGGAATGGGATAACTGTGTGGATGCATCGTCAACGGTCAATTCATTCATTATATTGAAATTATAAACAAACGTAACAGATGTTTATCATATGATAAACTACAAGATTATTTTATAACAAAAACAAGAGGAAGAAGTCAAATAATGACATAGGAGATAGTGTGATGAACATGAGAAAGCTGACCTGGTTTCTGTGAATTGAAAATGTAAGGAAACTAATCCATTTGTTTACAAGAAATTGAAAATACTTCACATATCTTCTTCCCGGAGGCTTTTTCCATTGTCCAAATTAATGACGTTTCTAGCTAGATACAGTTTGAATTCTTTTATGAAATTTACAAACAGATTCATTCAACATAGAGGAAAAACTACCCAGAATACAATTAATTCACACTTTGGGTGCATGAAGTTTACTATTTTGGTGGGTTTTTATTTCCCTATTATTTGTCCTGTGCGTAACGGAAGAGAATTATAACTCAGAATTGACTTCCAGAAACTTGGGGTTAGACTTGAGAGAATTTCACATTTGCTACAATCTACATAAGAAAATTGAATCATTTTACAAAAGTTGAATGCGTAACGTGCTGACTTGTAGCTTGCTTTACCGTTTCAATCCTGCAACTTCTCATTATCATATATAAATATTTCAGTTCATTACATTAATCAGAACGACAAACAAATATTAGTCCTTTATTTAATATTAAAATTTAATAAAATACCTTAAAAGATGGGTATTTTTAGCTTTTAGTGTATTTTTGCTTTTTAATATTTTAATAATTTTTTAAAAATACTTTAAAAGTAAAATATAACAACACTAAAATTCAAATAAATAAAATATTAAAAATTTATATTTGCTAAAAACAAATTGTTAGTATGGATTTTTGTATAGATTATCTTAAAAAATAATAAAAATATTATTTTATATTTAGTCTAATTATTAAACTATTTTTTTAAAAAAAAATCTATTATTAAAATATTAAAAGTTATACATTTGTATGTTTTAAAATAACATTTAAATTATTTTATAATTTTGGATTTCATTTGTCACATTCAGGACAAAATAGTTAATAAAAAATAAGTAACATTTAAGAAGCTCTTTCTCATGACAGAAGGGTAATAGAGTAATATTTATTAGACGGGGTAAAATATAAATATAAGAAATAACAAAGGAGAAAGTGGTGATTTTTCATTTAATAATGATAATTTTTTATTTTTTCATATTCATATGATAATATCACACAAAGTAATTATGAACTTTGTCAAGTAGATGCACATATGGAGGCTTGTTAAAATGGCAAAGCGTTTTCTTATAAATGCACTCCTCTAACTTAAAGTTAGAAATTTGAATTCTCCCTCTCTTATAATTATAGAAATAATTAAATTTTTTTTTTGTCAAATAAATAATTCTCTATAATTATAAGAGACCCAAAAAAAAAGAATAGTATTAATGATAATGATTGAAATTTACTAAAATTACAAATTATTCACGTTGAAATTGCATTGTCAATTTAATTATGCTTTAAACCATATCTAATCACATTTAACATGCATGTTAATGCGGCGCCGACAACACCTTGGCCCAATTTAAATGACTGGAGCCATATAAGATAATCGTTAGAAGTTGTTTTTCCATAATGAATTTGCTTTATACTTCAATTTCTAATCTTAATTTGCATTTTTTTTTCATTTAAAATATTTTCTGCCCATTTTTTTTTGAAAATATATTATATGGGTAATTTTTTACAGTAATATTATGCTACTATAATTTAGTATAAATTTATATTACAACTAATGTATTCAAAATCAATAACTATTTAAATAATTATTATTATTAATCGACGACATATCAATTAAGATACCATTTTTATACATCCAATTATGTAAAGTTATCACTACTTATTTTTCCACAAGTTAAGTTTGAATAGTCGATCAATCAGAATGGGCATAAATCAAGGAATATATTGTTTTCGGGTCGCCTGGAGGCTGTAGGGCCAAGAAATTAAAGGAGTGAAGCGACAAAAAATTTCGTCTTTATTAGAAAATTTTGACCATGTGAGGTGGGTTAGCCGTTCTTCATGTTTTAGGTGTCTTAACAGTTGAATAAAATAGAATCTTGGGTTGGCTTTTCGATATATAAATCGATCAAAAAAAATTCCAAACTCGAGAATTTGGAAATAAATACTTCTGATATCATAAGATAAGATAAGACATTAATGGATTAAAAAGTCAAGATTGATGGGTTGTTAAATCCCAATATTTGTTCTATATCTTAAAGATGGCATCGTATATTTTACGTTACTTTTAATATATATATATATATATTATGAGGTGGAAATTGGAAAATGATAGTCAGTTTTGCCTATGAAGTGAACACCCTCAAAATCAAAATTCAGGTATCTTTAGGTGAAAGAAAAAGAAGCATAAAATATCTCGACCTAAAAAATCCGATGGATGCCCATTATAAATTTATAATTCTTTGAAAATAAGCTGTAAATATTTGAGGGAGATGAGATGATGGTATATGAAAAGCTACTGATGATCACATGTGAGGAAATAGGAAGAATAGTTGATAACATATAGTGCTTTTGCAGTGTCTAAACTCCTATATATAAATTATATAGTAATATATGCTGTTGTGACAATTCTTGAAAGAATTGATAGCTTTTTGAAAAATCACGCATTAAAAATAACCACAGACTAAAGATGAAATGTTGGGGGTCAATCAGATAGCAACCTGGGAATGCGATAGGTGGACTCCACCGCCTAGATTTGAGAAATGTGGTATAGAAGACGAAGCTTTTGGTTGGCAGATTATTAGACATCTAAAAAAGTTACCTCAAAAATAGATCGAGTACAGTAGTCCTATATCCCATACCTTTTGTGACAAAGGTTAAGAGGATTTGTTAAGTTCTCAAGAAAGGCAAGGCAAGGCAATGTGTGTTTAATTATTAAGTTTATTTTTTTGGAAAGAGATTGTATATAATTTTTTTTTTACACACTATTTGGAAAGAGAGAGGATCAAATTTAAATGAGAGTGAGCTTTGGAAGAGCTCAATCAATTCGATTGAGTTTTCGCGCTCAATTATTAAATTTATTATTATTAGTTTTCGTTATTTAAGATTAAGTTTATCAAAATTAAATTTGATATAACCCATTTAAAGAATTTAGACTAAAACAAGAGTTGGATCTAATCTTAAAATTTTATCTTTGCATTTATTAGAATTAATGATTCAATAATCATGTATGAAAATGAATAAAGATGAATATCAAGAATAGAAATAATTATAAAGTCAAGTACGCGTTAAATGTATAAAAAATAAGTAAAATAAAAAAAATTAGAAGAATTAGGGATTATTCATATGGTGGGTGCTGTTTACGAGATGACATTGTTCACTTGGCGGCATGGGTATTGTTCGCATAGCAACTTATAGGTATTTCTTATTTTAACCCAATTAACTTCTTCAAGTTATATTAACATTTTTATAAATAAGGACTCTTATTTTAATTAAGTTTAGGATTTCTAAAAATTTTATAAGTACTATATAAAACTTTTGTAAACTCTTAAAAATAGTCAAACATCTAAAATTTTAAGATGTAAACATATAAAGAATAGAGGAGTTATATTACCATTAAGTGCCCCGCGTATTAGGGTGTAACCTTTGATGGTGTCTTTGTTTTTAAATGAATAAAAAGAGCACTATAGATCCTTTTGAGAGGACTCAGGCTATTCTTGTATTTCTCCAATAAAATCTCTTATGGAGTAGAAGATATTGGGAGATTTATAAAGATTATAGTGATCTATGGAGAATTTAGAGGTCTATAATAAAATATACCAATAAGTCTTGTAAGATTATAGTAATGTAAGGAGATACTTAGTGATCTGTTAAATAAAAAAATTAGATCATAAATCTTTGATAGACATAAGTGATTGAATCATGTATATCTTGTATTTTGTGATTTATTTTTTTAATTTTATTAATGTATTAATTTTTTATATATTTTAATTATTTGTAAATTATATATATTTTTTATGTGCATAAAATTTTTAAAATATTAAATATCAAATTATAATAATATTAAGACACATAAAAATATATAAAAAGTTAACAATGCAAAAGTTGATCTATAAAAAAAAATTAGTGCTGAAAGTATTCTCTTCATCAGCATTCATTATAATACAAAGATTGAGTTAAATACTATTTTGTGAGGGATAAAATCGAGGTGATGATTCTCTTGTATAAACTTATATTTGAGGCCTGTAAATAGAATAATTCTTGTTGATACTCGTGCATGCCAATTAAAACAGTCGTAATCATTTTTAATTTGTTGTGTTCAACTATCTAACATGAACGTCACCATCCACTCACTTGAATGAAGTGCTAGCTCGACGGATCTTAAATAGCACCTTATATGGCACTCAATGGTCAATACTTCAGAACTAGATACACGGCATTCTCTCTCTCTCTCTCTGGTAAGAGAATGGAAGCAGCACTTTTGACTAGTTACCGCATCATAAATTGAATCTTTTATGAGGATGACAATTTGTCTTGTCATGAGACCCTAAACTAAAAATAAACATATAGGACTACAGTGATCCTAAAACTAGACGACAAAAAAAATAGTAATAATAATAATTATTATTATTATATATTATAATTAATAAGTTATATTTAATTTTTATATATATTTATATTTTTTTATTAAAATTTATATAAAAATTTATATTGTAATATTTGTAATATAATATAATATTATAATAATATATATATTTTATTTTTTTTAATATACTATCGGTACTTTTCAATTCTTTTTAAGAGTTAATTTTAATATTTTTCAAATATATAGTATTATAATTTGTTATGTTTCTTTTTTAAGGTCTCTTTTTTATTTTTTAGTTTGTCGAAATTTTGTCAATTACTATTTACTTTACTGTAGGTTATTATTCACTCATCACAATTTACTTTCAATGTGTTATTATGTATTGTCTAGTACAAGATGTTCAAACACAATCAGTCTATTGAATGCCTTTAGAATTGCATTAATTGAAGTTCTGTGTAATCCACACACACCACTTAAAGATTATGTTGTTGACTGTCGTTGTCTCAAATTCGATCCTTTTTTCGATGCATTGTCTCTCACTTCCGACACCATTTGATTTCTCGTATGTAAATTTATCAATTTATAGTATTTTTTTACCTGTTCGGTGATTCAATTTGTAAAAAGGATCTGTTTGTAAATATTTAAAATGTCTTTGGGTTAGATTGTTCTTTTTTGAAACTATTTTGGGTTTACTTGAAATTTTTTTTGTCACTTTTGGGGTATTATTAACTTTTAACAAGTTTTGGGGTAATTATGTAAATTGTATAAGATTTAGGATTTTTTTATAGTTTACATAAGTTTCTGGGTCATTTTAAAAATTTTATTTTTTAAGACCTTTTTTAAAAAAATTGGTGGATGAATTTCTCAATACACTTACACTTGTAACGATTGATTTTTTATATTTTTATCAATAAATTTGTAATTACAGTGGTTAATTTTCTCAATATAATTGTTATTATGACAATATTATTACTCGCCAATAATATTTTTACTTTTTAACAACATTGCTTCTCCTTATTAATAATTGTCTCTTATTGATAATAATTACCTAATTTTGATAATAATTGCCTCTTTCAACAATAGTTGCCTCTCAAAACTCATTACCAATTTATTTTCCAATCTCAAAATTTTATAATTATAAGTTTGAGGGAGATATAATGAAATTAAGATAATTAATTTTTACAATATATATTTTATAATTTATAAATTTATTTAATTTTTTATATATTTATATATTTTTATTTATGTTATTTAAAATTTATATAAAAATTTCTTTTGTAACATAGGTAATATAATATAATATAATTTTTTATATATATATTTTTTGCTGTTAT
This sequence comes from Ailanthus altissimus, assembly GCA_946807835.1. Taxonomy (NCBI): domain Eukaryota; kingdom Viridiplantae; phylum Streptophyta; class Magnoliopsida; order Sapindales; family Simaroubaceae; genus Ailanthus; species Ailanthus altissimus. The sequence goes on from OX327695.1 coordinate 22,505,516, forward strand.
ATATATATATATATTTTAATAATAATACTAGCGATGAGTGTTAGGTGGGAAAGGGAAAGCCTCTAGCCGGCTTCTATAACCTTCTTCTTCTCCTTCTGCCGCTTCTCGTAGAAAAAGTAAAAACGATGAAATCCACGCGTCATATAAAAACTATCCTTTTAGAAATTAAATAGAAGCTTCCTTAAGAAACGATCAAGAAAAAAACCACCAACCATTTGATAATTTATAAAATAAACAAAAATCCCCCAAGTCCTATCTCCCACCTCTTTCTCTCACTTATCTTTTTAGCTTTGAAACTTGAGAGGAGGCTAAAGTGGGGGGTGTTTGTTTCCTCTTTCTCTCTTTCCTTCATTAATTTTTTTTGTAGCGTTTCTCAAAATTTCTAGAACCCACGTCACCTTCTCTTGTCTGGCTGCTTCTCCCTTTATAAGAGTCTCGTGCAAGATTTAACAAAGGAGAATAGTTTTGCATATTTCCGACTTCAGAGAAGTTATGGTCTACGCCTTGTGTAAACCAATTCATTTAGCCACGGAAGTCGTTTTGGTGATTGCTCATGGAAGCAGATAGGGGCAAACGTAATAACAATCTTGTTCAGTCTAGGGTTTTTCTTTTTGGGTTCTACTGCTGGGGCTGGGAATTCTTGACTGCTCTCTTGCTTTTTAGTTGTTCCATCTAAGAAACAAATTAATAATTCCCGTAACTTAGGTTTTAGCTTTAGCCAAAATAATATTTAGGTTTAATTTCATTTTCCATCTTCTGTAATTAGTTTTTTTCTTTTTTTTTTTGTTGAGATTTCCCCCTAAAGGGTAGTGATCTTGGGGGTTGGTGAGGGGCAAATCGGGAAGAAATGTCGCAGAGGTCGGTTCCGGCGCCGTTTCTGATGAAGACATACCAGCTGGTGGATGATCCGAGCACGGATGATGTGATATCCTGGAATGAAAGTGGCACAACTTTTATTGTTTGGAAAACTGCTGATTTTGCCAAGGATTTGCTTCCCAATTACTTCAAGCACAACAACTTTTCAAGCTTTGTTCGGCAACTCAACACTTATGTAAGCCACCCTTCTCCTTTAATTACTTCCATTTACATACACATGTCTATGTTTGATTAGAAGAAAAAGCTAGAAACATTCATAGTTTGGTAGTTATTTTCTCCATTTCTTTGGCAACGAACAAAAAAAAATAGATATGGTAATCCAATAATTTTCTAAATAATTTATTTTAAAAATGCTGTAAATTATTCAATTCTTAAGCCTCAATCGATATTCAAGGCACGACCCTTCACACTTTGGCTCAGTATATGATGATGGAGTAGGGCCTGTTGTTAGTGTGTAAACAAAGGATCAATTAATTGTTTTACTTGAAAGATCCGATTGCGTGATGCTATGGAGAATCTTCATGATTCACTTGTTTACATAGTTTGTTTAGGAACATTATACTTCTTAAGTCTTTGTGGCATAATGCATATGACTACATTGAGTTGGGGCATCTTTCTAATGATAAATGGTTTGTAGTAATTTTTTTTAACTAAAATGGAAATTTTTAATCCAAAATTTCTTCCTATATAAAAAAACAAAATACTTGGTCAAATTTAGGTGAGATGGCGTAGTTTTGTTGACTTTGCTGCGTAAATATTAATCAAAATGATCAATATTCTAATTTAAAACTTTTGACTTTATAATAAAGATGCGTGAATACAAACTTTTTGTCGTTTAAAGGGTTGTTAAGTTGATTAACTTCTTTCGTTTTAATAAAAAATGCTTGCATGATTAGATATTTTGGTTCTCTTTATTTAAAAAAAATTGAAACTTATTTTATACATAAAAATCTCGTGAAAAGATTAAAAGCTAATATAATAATATTTGGTTGAAAATTTTGAAAACTTAGAAATAATCGCATTGGTCTCTATTTATTAATCCCTTATCGAAACGTAGACCTAATCTCAATTTAATAATTATGGTGTTAGATGACAACCTATTTCTATCATAATTCTTAATTATGAATGCATATGAATATAATATGTAACATATAATATTTGTTATGTAGTAGTAAATAGCCGTTGAATCCTGTGGCCCGAAAGTGAAGATGCGGCTTCTAGAATTCCAGTTCAGTGTCCGAAATAATTCTATCCTCCGAATCCGATCCAAAGTAAATAAGTGGCAACGATTTTAGCACATGCACGATTCCTAATTTTCCCAGATTGACCATTTTTCAGGGATTTCGGAAAATCGTGGCCGACAAATGGGAATTCGCCAATGAGAACTTCCGGCGAGGGCACAAAGAACTGTTAACCGAAATTCACCGCCGGAAAACGGTGACAGTCCCGTCAGCCACACAGGGATCGGCGAAAGCGAAGGCTACATCGCTGTCGAACTCGGGCGAGGACATGGGGTCCACGTCCACGTCATCACCGGACTCAAAGAACCAGGGATCGGTTGAGATCGCGAAGTTCGCGGATCTGTCTGACGAGAACGCGAAACTGAGAAGGGACAACGAGATGCTGAGCTCGGAACTGGCGCAGGCGAAGAAGCAATGCGATGAGTTGATAGCGTTTTTGACTGAGTACGTTAAGGTGGGGCCGGACCAGATCAATCGCATCATGCGGCAAGGAAGCTGCGGGTCCAACCGTGATGTTGATGTTCATGATGACGACGAAAGTAACAGCGTCGGAGAGTTGAAACTGTTTGGGGTTTGGTTGAAGGGGCAGCAGAAGAAGCGGGCCCGCGAAGAAAGCAGTGTCGCGTGTGGTGGGTCTCACGAGATGAAGAATGTCGAGTTCCGCGCGCCGTTGATGAAAAGCAACAAAGTCTGCAACTGACGAATGAGCGCGCGACACGATAGTGCATGTGATCTCACTTGAGAAGATATTCAAGTGTTAATGAAATATTCTGTAGATTTGGTAGAGATATAGAATAATGTCTGCTACAGTTTAAAGGCTTGTTTTTGTATAATTAAATCGAACCAAGGCTTGATGGTTTTTGAGTTTATTTTGTACAATGTTAAGGAATTTGGGGTGGTTTGGAGATCAAAACCAGCCGCCCTTTATGGATAATGTTACAGCAGTTATGTTCAATAAGAGTATCATAGTTTGGAAATCTATAACACTTTACATTTCCAACTTCAATCTTGTTATATTTATTGGACTTTTTTCAATCATGGTAACTGGGTTAAGCTTTGAACGAGTTATAAAGTAGCTTATTACCTCTCATCATTTGAGGAATGTGTATAAAGTTTTAAAACGTTCAAAATCACGTTTAGAACCGCTCATGACCTATATAACATTCAAACATATTCTTAATGAGAGAATGTTTATAAATACAAAGGAATATCGATATAAATTTATTAAGCTATTCAATCTTGTTTTCAAACCTTTTACGCTATTTGAGATTGATTACAATTTACAAGCATTTTAATCTATCACTAGATTGTGAAGAACATCAATAGTATAAGGTATATTTAGGTTCATTTTATTTTCATATTTGATCTATATGTTGTTTAAGTGTTTGAAGTATGTTTAGATCAACTTTAAATGTTTATAGTTGATAGTAGAGCATGTTATAACTCTGCTTTAATGTATATGTAATCTTCAAAAATTAATGGCTAATACCCAAAATTAGTTTTTGATTTTAAAGTTGTTATTTAAAGTACTTTTTATGAAAAATAATATTAGAAATCATTAGAAAATTTTATTTCTAACATTTTTATGATTTGAAATATTGAATTTGGTGTTTTGAAGGCTTAAAAATGATGGGAGTTGAAAATGGGGTTGAAAACAAGTAAGATCCGAGTCAAAACGACTTGAGATTGAAGACAATTGTAGACGATACGTCATTTGGCAATCGTTGGACAAATGACATGCCATCTAGGTGCAATAAAAGTCTTTTTAAAAAGACACGTCTGTTGTATTTTTTCATTTAGTTCCTTTAGCTTTTTAGTATATTCTATTTTGATGAGAATGCTTTAGGAATTTTTTAAATAGGCCTAATAAAATTGGCTTTTTTCTTAGCCCCTTTAAATTGATTAATTTTATTTTGTTAGAATATTTTTAGAATTTTACAAATAAGTCCTAAAACAGAACTTATATTTGGGATAATTACAATTTTGTCAAAAAACTGTGGAATTTGTAAATATGTCCCAATTTGACTCAAATTTTTATTTTTATTTTATGTATTAATTTTATATTTAATTTTGTAAATATCATTTATTTAGTTATATGCTGATACATGTAAATTTTAAAAACCAATTGCCTTAGTGTGATGTTTATAAAAATCAAGAACGCTTTTGGTATTTGTGATTCAATCGATTAACATAACAATGACTAGACATTATTGAAGGCTATTGATGAAAATTTTGAGACTTTAAATAACCATGATTATGAAATTTTCATCATTAATGCTCACTAATGTAAAAGGTGTGTGTGAGCACATCATGTAAATGAAAGATATTACGGCTCAATTAAAGTCTGACGAGGTTAAGATATTTGAGTCTTTTCTTGTGCATTATATATTAAATACCATTTCACAACAATATGAACCCTTCAAAATATCGTATAACACACATAAAAATAATTGGTCAATTAATGAATTTATGATCATGTATGTTCAAGAGGAATGGAGGTTGAAAATAGAATTAGGTGTGAGTGAATTAATGACAACATAAGAAAAAAACTAGAAACAAGCCAAAAAGGGAAAGGTAAAATACCTCCCCAGGGTAAAATAAAAAAAAGAATCAAAGTATTTCTTCTACAAAAAGAAAGGACACATGAAGAAATATTGTACCAAATTTCAAAATAGCTTGAGGAAAGGTAATCCAATCTTATTTGTTTATTATTAATGTAATATAGTTGATGTTATTTATAACACATAGTAGATTGATTCTAGTTCTACAATCCATATTTCAAATTGCTTACAGGGTATACAAAACTTAGGAAATCTAGTGGGCAATTCACATCTATTTTAAAAATAAGATGCGTTCACATGTGGAGGCTATTAGAATATGCACTTTAATTTTAAGTAATGGTTTTGTTTTAAATTTAGAAAAGATATTTTATATCCCATGTTTTTGTAAGAATTTAATTTCAGAATTTAATTTCAGTTTTAACACTTGTACCCTTCAATTATTCCTTCAACTTTTTAAGACATCTTTCAATTTATTTTATAAATATGATCTTATTGAGAATAGTACATGTCTAATGGTTTTTTCTTTATTAATTTACATGATACTACTTATAATGTTATATATGTTCACACTGGTATTAAGCAATGTGTATGAATAAATATTCCTCTATGTTGTGGCATAAAAAATTAAGACATATCTCCAGAGAAAGAATTAAGAGATTAGTAAATGATAAAGTATTTAGTATTTTAAAATTTACTGTTTTAACATATATGTGGACTGCATTAAGGAGAAAGCAAACCAACAAGTCCAAGGAAGGTGCCAAAAAGAGTATAAATACATTAAAAACCATATATTTAGATATTTATAGTCTAGATATAGACTCGTATGGTCCGAAATACTTCATCTCTTTTATATATGATTACTCACGATATATGTAGTTATACTTGTTTTATAATAAGCATTAGATGGCTTTAATATTTTTAAGGCTGAAGTAGAGAAACAATGCAGAAAATAAATTAATATAACTAGAATAAATAGAGGTGGAGAATATTATGATAGATACACTGAGAATGGACAAGCACTTGGTCAATTTGTAAAGTTTTTTCAAGAGGCATAGGATAGTTGCCAAATACACCATGTCTGGTTACCTACCAAAATGGTGTGGTATATTTAAAGAACTGAACATTAATGGATATGGTACAAAGTATACTTATTAGCTCCAAGCTTACTAAATCCTTATGGACCGAAGCTCTTAAAAACGACAATGTATATATTGATTATCCCAAAAACACTATTTAAATTATGAAAATATTAGAAACTAAGTTTGTGTATGTCCATCTAAAGTAAGAGTGTACAACCTACAAGAAAAGAAATTAGACTCAACAACCATTAGTGGGTATTTTTTTTAAATATATGAAAGGTCTAAAGGGTATAAATTCTACCATCCATCTCATAGCACTAGGATCATGAAATGAAGAAATGCAAAGTTTCTTAAAAATAACTTGATTAGTGGAAATGATCAATCCCAAGACATCATTTCTATGAGAGATCATATTGATGCTCAACCTTCTACCTCAAGTGATAAATTGATTATCATTCATAACATTTCTCAAGTCTAAATAGGTCTTGTGTAACCAATTGTTGAAGTTCCACAAAAAGCTGAAAACAATCGAGTAGATCAAGTTGTTCAGAAATTGCCAAAAATAATTGAACAAACATATTCCTAAAAATAATATTGGTACAACATTAAGGAGATCTATTAAAGCAAGAAAATCAATAATTCATAATGATTATGTTGTGTATTTACAAGAATTAGGCTATAAAATGAAAGCAAAAAATGATTATAAAATGTTTTCATAAGCAATGAGTTATAAAGAATCAAATTTATAGTACGATGTCATGAAAGATGAGATGAATTCTAGTTATCTAACTGAATCTGAGATCTTATTGAGTTGTTTAATAGTGTAAAAGCCATAAGATATAAATGGATCTTTAAAACAAAGAAAGACTCATTGGACAACATTAAGAGATATATAGTAAGACTCGTTGCTAAAGAATTCACTTAAAAGAAAGAAATCAAATATAAGGAGATCTTCTCTCCTGTATCTAAGAAAAATTCTTTTCATATTATTATGGCATTAGTTGCTCATTTTAACTTAGAGTTGCAACAAATGAATGTGAAAATAACTTTTCTCAATAGAGATTTAGAAGAAGAGGTTTACATGAAATAACTAGAAGGATTTTTCTCTAATAATAGTGAACATTTTGTGTGTAAGCTTAAGAGAACTACATTATGGATTGAAACAAGTCTCATATGAGTGATATTTAAAATTTATGATGTTATCACTTCATTTGAGTTTGTGGAGAACATCATGGATTAACATATATGTTAGAAGGTCAGGTAATGAGAGTAATTTTTTTTTTATTCTATATGTAGATGATATTTTACTTACAACCAATGATAAAGGTTTTCTATATGAAGTGAAACAATTTCTTTTTGAAAAATTTGACATGAAAGATATAGGTGATGCATTTTATGTTATTGGTATTAAGACACATAGAGACAGATTTTGAGGTATTTTGGGCATGTCTCAAAAAATCTATATCAATAAAGTTTTAAAGAGGTTTTGGATAAATGATTGTTCACTAAGTATAGCTTCCATTGTGAAGGGTGACAGGTTCAATTTAAATCAATGCCCAAAAAATGATTTTAAAATTGAATAAATGAAGAATATTTCATATGCTTCTACTGTTGAAAGTTTGATGTATGCTCAAGTCTGCATAAATCCTAACATTGCATTTGCTGTTAGAATGTTGGAAATATATTAGAGTAATCTAAGTATGGACCACTAGAGAGCTGCAAAGAAGGTAATTGTGGTACCTTTAAGGGACGAATGATTACATGTTTATGTATAGACAAACTAATAATCTAGAGGTGATTGACTATTTAGATTTAAGCTTTGCTAGTTGTGTTGATTTGTATAAATTAACATCAAGATATATTTTCGTGTTTTCTAGTAAGGCTGTATCTTGGAGGAATGCAAAATAGACTTTAACTACTATTTCTACTATAAAGGCTAGGTTCATATCCTGTTTTGAAGTTACCTCGCATAGTATATAAATGAAGAGTTTCATATTTGACCTTAAAATTATGAATTCAAATTCTAGGTTATTGAAGATATATTGTGACAATTCAACTAAAACTTTTATGGCTAAAAAAAAAGTGGTAGTTGAAGCAAACATATCAACATCAAAAGTTTCATATGCTTAAAATTATGAATTCAAATTCTAGGCTATTGAAGATATATTGTGACAATTCACCTAAAATTTTTATGGCTAAAAAAGAAAAGTGGTAGTCGAAGTAAACACATTGACATTAAGTATTTAGTCATAAGAAAACATGTTAAAGATAAAACGATAGTTGTTAAACACGTTAGCACTAAATTGATATTACTAATCCTTTGATAAAAGTTATGCCATCATTGAAATTCAAAGATCATATAGACAAAATGAGACTTGGTTCCTTTGTATAATTTTTGTTGTATGAACGATTTGCAATTATGTTATTATATTTTTTTATATTTAATTTTTAAGTGTGTACACATTTATTATTTTGAGAAATATTATTAATGTTTGGATCTAGAATAAATATAAGATTTATTCATTAAGTAATATGAACTAGTGTTAAGAGACTTAATGCATTGTAATATATAAAAGATAATACTTAGTTTTAGAGAATTTATCGTCATGATTCGTGTATTTTGTTTTTTATTATGATGAATGATATAATATATAGACTAAGTGAAAAAATGTTAAAACTTTTTCAAACCATAGTAACCGGTTTAAGCTTTGAACGAGTTATAAAGTGATCTATCATCTCCCATCATTTGAGGAATGTATATAACATTAGAAAATGTTCAAAAACACGTTCAGAACCACCCATGATCTATACCATGTTTAAACGATATTTTTGATAGGAGAATATTTATAAATAACATCGTTTTAGGTCCCTTAAGTTATTTAATCTCATTTTCAAACCATTTACACCATTATTTGAGATTGATCACGATTTAGCAATACCTTAAACCCCATTTCCAAATTATAAAAAACATCAATGACAAAAAATATATTTTTGGTCTATTTTATTCCCACATTTGATCTATATGCTATTTAAGTCTTAAGTTCTTACAATATTTCCTCCACCTAGGATGGCCGGGTCGAATTACCCAATTATTATCATTCATTATTGGCCTCTCTTTCTTACATTTCGGTTAAATTTCCCCTCCAAAATTTAAATTTAACCGGAAGAACCAAGACAATAATACGACAGCGTTATGGAGTTGCGCGTTGTAAATATCTAATCAAGTTGTTATCACCTATCAGTGATTAAGAACGAATGGCTGTAAACTTATGCCAGTTTTTACACTCCCAACTCTCCGGCGCTTTCGTTTTCGCTTCCGCTTCCACTTCTAAGTTTTTAGCTCCGTCAAGAGCAAAGTCCCTAAGGGCAAAGATAACTTGCTTAACCATGGCAGTATGATCTCCGATGGACTCATACAATGAAGACCGTAACAAGTTCATGGAATTTTCATATGCCTCCGGCCCTGTCAGGAGCCTGATGTTTGATCTCGTATCAACGGTGGAGAATCGCCTCGACTCACAGCTGCTTCCTTGTACTCTCCCGCCCGACATGTAATACTACCAGAACGAGAATGACACTGCTCAAGCCTCTCTTCAGATCAGATCCGGTCTCAAATCCTCCTTGGTATGTTTGATTATTTTTTTCTTTTCTTTTACCTTTTTGATGTACTTGGAGTTTATTTAATTACGAGTTGCTAACTGTATGAACTTGGATTCCTACCTTTAAATTTCAGTTTTATTAAATAAGGAATCATGCGATCGATAGCATGGGAGGGGCAAAGTTAATATAAATCCATCTTAAAGAGAGATTGAAATGATAAATGATTAAGCTTGATAATTCTCTTCACCCATTTTAAAAATTGTCAGTGTAATTGTGAAATTAACTTGAAACAAGTTGTATCTGATATCGTGATTAACTGTATTGATCCCAGCCATTAAAGTTGCTGTAGTTGAGGTTTGACATGTTGGTGATATTAATAAGCTTCAAAGCTTTTGTAAGACGGTTGATATTTTTCTAGTTTCATCCTTGCTCGTTTTTCTATTTGCCCTTTTTTCAGATGTTGCTTAAAGTTTGGGATTGAATACTTCTGGGGGACAATTGTAGTTTTTTTCTAAACTAAATATGTACGTGTTTTGCGCTAGCTTGGGAGCATAGAGCCTGAGGTATCAGAGACATTTTAATAAGATTGCACGTCATTGCTTGCATAATAGATTGTGTAAAATTTGAAATCAAATGCTTGTATTAGGGCAGGCTTTCTATGTGTTGTGTTATTGTAGAGAACACAAACTGAAACCTGGAAGTTTGGTATTGTACTTGCCATTAATACCAACTACTTTTGTTTGTTGTATTTTGATCTTCAACTTGAAGCCTATGAGGTCTTTCCTTCATTTGATATAGATTTTTAACATAATTCGGTTGTGTCAGATTGATTTCATACTGGGAAGTTGGGTACACTGTGAACTACCAACGGGAGTAGCATTGAACATAACAAGCCTTTCAGCCTATCTGAACTCTTCTACAGATGCTCCAAATTTCTTGATTGAGCTTATACAGAGTAGCCCTACATCTCTAGTCCTAATCCTTGATTTGCCTCCTCGAAAGGATCTCGTCCTCCATCCCGACTACCTTCACACTTTCTATGACAGCACACAGTTGGACAAACAAAGGCAAATGCTTGAGAAAGTACCTGAAGTTAGACCCTACTTCTCCTCATCCCTTTACATACGTTGTGTTGTCTCTCCTACAGCAATTTGGTCCGTGTAGAAACTGAAGCAGGTGAATCAACTCGCATGGAGGAGATTATAAGAAATCATGTGGATCCTGTTGCTAAGGAAGTGGTTGGAATCTGGTTGAATCAGTGTGCTTGTGGGGGAAGACAAGTAGGGGAGATAGACAAAGCTTACTTGGAAAAGAGAGATGGATTAATTAAGAACAAAACTATTGAGATTGATCTAGGCTCAAGCTTACCAGGATTGTTTGGACCAGAAGTAGCGGGCAGGGTATTAGAAGAGATGCGGAAGGTTTTTAATGCATAAGGTACTCTACTGATACCCCGATTCTGTATGTAATGAGTATCATCCCCCCTTTTTACATGTAAGTTCATTGTTAATAAGAATTTACCAAGTCTTCTCACTTAGCCAGCCAATGGATCTATTTTTCTGGGTTTTTGTTTATTGCTGTTTGCTGATGCAATATAATGAACATAAAAATATATGGACCAAGCTCATGTAGATTATAGAAGTTTGTCTCATTATGGATGCGGTACTTAGTGACTGCTTAAAATATAATATCACTCTGCCATAACTTAAAGGGCCCTGTACCAGGAGGTAGAAAGAAGAGAAGGGTCATTTTTGGAAACGGGAAATCTTTTAATCTATTTTTAAATCTGATTGAACGTAATGTAATAGCATCAAGAAGGTGATTTCCATTTTTTACAGGTGTGTTCTAAGCATAATTTCATTAAGATCCTCCGTGTTTGTTTTTATTTCATCTAAGACGAGTCATTCGAAGAAATATAAGGACAATTGTTCCTGTTGTTTCAAAATTATTCTTAAATGTCCCTGGACCAAATTGTCTTGTAAACTTATTGTGCTTTTAAATTTTTCGTCCCATCGTACCAAGACTCGAAGCCCTCGCCTTAATGCCAGTCATAATTTTTTTTTTTTCTTTTTGTAATCTCATCAATGATTTTAATTACTATTCAATCACGTGTGATAAGGGATGGCAGAATTTTTTGTGGGTGACTGTTCGGTTTGAAAACTTTAATTTATTTTCAAATTCAATATAAATTTAATTAGGGTTTAGCTTATCATACCCAAATTCACCCATTCTTAAAAAATGTCTTAAATGAGACAAAGTATTTTTTAAGAATGGAGTGAATTTGGATATGATAAGTTAAATTCTAACTAAATTTGAGTTGAGTTTACGGATAAGTTGATTTCACTAAATTCATTTTAAATATTTAATTTAAGAATAAAATAAAAAATTTAATGTAGAAAAAATTTATTACATTAAATCTGATTTATATAAATCAAAATTGATTATGTGTTAAATATAGAGGTATAAAATTTATTTACATTGTATTCAATTTATTCATATTATTTTATTTTAAATTTCTTTATTAATTATATTTAATATCATACATTTGCTTTCAAATTAAAGTGAATTTATTTGTTGAAAAGATAAAAAGACGAAGAGGAATAAACAAAAGATGTAAATAATTTTATTATTATTCTTAATTTTTTAATCACCACTCATTTAATTCAATTTCAAATTTAAATTACATATATCGAGAGTGTAAAAATTCTCACAACATTTGGGTATAGGGATGGAGATTGTGATTTCCACCCTAACTTGCTCCAGGTTATATATTTTAATAATTTATTTATTAATTAATAAAGTAAATTTTTTTTAGAATAATTTAGAAAACATGAAAAAAGGTATGGTTGAATTTTAAATCATAGAAACATGCGAGGAAAGGTATGATTGACGTACTAAAATAGCTTTTTGATTTTCTATACAAATTGATTATAAACTTTTGGGTAAGGATCTATTCAAGTCCACAAAGATGGAGAAAATTAAAGCACACTTTGTTGGCCACTACAAGTTTAAAACCCTTAGGGTTGGGGATAGCTGTTGGATTCTAGACAAAGAAAAAACACCACACGTATTATTAATTATTAGTGGAAGGTGGTGTTCAGGTCTGGGCCACCGCCAGATAATATTGTATTGGCAATTGGTTAGTAGAATGTTTTGTCTTTTATTCTTTAAAACATTAGGTTCCTTGTACCGAAAGATGTCTTAAGTTCGCAACAAAAAGCATTTGATTTCTTTTTGGCTAAGGAATAAGAATAAGGATTCGCTGCAGACTACACCCGATGGAAAACAACACAACCCCCACTTTCTCTTTTGGAAGAGACGTTGCCAAAATGACAATGCATGTAAGTAATTCCATTAAGAAAAAAGTACATTTCAAGTTATTAAAAAAAGATCTCTAGTATGATATTGATAGGTTTATAGCATTGCCTACAAATTCATCCAATAAAACTACTTTCATATGTATATTATATTGTTGTGAAGATAATGACTCTCCCACCTTGTTTCATTTCTTTGCAACACCTGATAAGTCATTTGACAACTCATTATCTAGCCCTTAGTCAATTGTTATTCTATAATTAAGCTTGCTGCGAATGATTTTTGCTATAAACAGGAGTGTGTATTTATAAACTGATTAATCAAGCCAAATAAGAAATATAAGCGAAAAGCCAAGCACGCCTCGTCTCTATTTGCTTCTAAAGTCATTAATTTCTTTTATTATATTTAACTTTTAGTTTTATTTTGTGAAGAATGGTGTTAAAAATTATGTGAAAGATAATTTTGAGTCGAGCCATTAAGAAAGAGGCGATACAGAGCCAAGAATGAGACGAAAGAATGGATTTAAGACTAAAGTTAGAGACTTAAAACTGAATGTTGTTTTTAGGTTTGAACGTTGCAATGCTAGCTACTTAGCGCAGCGACGCTCAAGTCAAAAGTTCCAACGTTGCGGTAATGTGAGGAGAGCGCCACAACGCCAATAGTGGTACCTTTTGTGATTTTACCTTTTAAGTGTAACTTGTATTAGATATTACTAAGGACATAAAAGGCTATAAATAAGCCTTTATTTTACCTTGAAAGACATCAATAAATTAAGAGTATTTAATTGTAATCCCAAGGGAGAGATTTTTATGATCATTGATTCAAGAAAAGAGGCCAAAATCTTCATATATCATGGACGTAAATAATTGCCAAATCACGTAAATCTTATATATGCCTTCTTATTCTTATTTTCTCTTAACTTCTCATACTATCTTTATTTTTTCAATTCATCATACTTGTGGGCCTTTTTTTTTTACAATAAATGGGTATCAAAACTTGGTTACACGGTCATAGCATCACATTAGTATGAAGTAGAGAAATTAAATAGAGAGATTGATTTTAATCTGTGGAAGGTTAAAGTTATGGCTTTGTTGGTGAGTCAAGGGCTCGACCTTGCTCTTGAAGAGATTGCAGCTCCAAATAACGAGGAGAAGAATCCTAATATAGCAAGATCTGATCTTGGTTGTGAATCTATTTAAAAGAAGGCTTATAGCAATATAGTTCTTTTATTGAGTGATGGGGTTTAGATAGAGGTTGCTAGAGAGAAGACAATAATAAGTCCTTGGAGAAAACTTGATAACCTCTATATGACGAAGTCCCTAGTGAATTTTTTGTACATCAAGTAAAAGCTGTACTAGTTATCCATGGCTGAGGGTACATTAACCAAAGATCACATAGATGCTTTCAATAAGATCATTATCGATTTGAAGATGGTTAATGTGAAGTTTGAGGATGAAGCTAAAGTAATCATCTTATTGAGTCCCTTACCTCAGAGATTTTTACTAAAAGACATTTCAAAAATAAACATATTTAGATTGAGATAAGTAGATGAATTGGTCGAACCTAAAAACAAAATTGATAATTAGTACTCAGATAAACACTTCATTGATACCTTTATCTATGACAAAGAGTCTTTGACGATGGAAAATATTAAAGTCTTACTAAACTCAAAAGGGTTGGGAAAGAGAGTAGAGTCTAGTGGTGCAGAAGGATTACCTACAAGAGAGAAGCCTGAAATTAGAGAAGTAAAGTCTAAGAGAAATTCAAGATCAAAGTCTAAAGGCAAAACCAAGAAGTGCTATTATTGCAAGAAGGAATGACATTTCTTTAAGGATTTTTTAGATGAAAAAAAAAGATGAAGGACAAGAAGGCAAAGGAAGAAGATGGTGCAATAGCTTATGATGAAATCAATGATTACGTAGAGACCTTAGTCCCCTCTTATGGAAGAAGTTCTGGTGAATTGATACTAGATTCTTGTTGTACTTTATATATATATATATATATATCCAAATAAAGCCTTATTACTAATTATCAACCTATTAATGATGGTAAAGTATTAAAGGGGAATGACATGGCTTGTCATGCCATTGGAATGTGTAGTGTTAAGTTGAAATTGCATGATGGGAAGGTTAGAGAGTTACTAAAATTTAGGCATGTTCCTAATCTCAAAATGAACTTAGTTTCTCTTAGTATATTAGACCAAATTGATGGTTCGATCAGAGTAGGGAGTGGGATTCTAAAGGTGTTAAAGGGTTCCATGGTAGTTATGAAAGATGAAAAGCATAATAAGTATTTATGTTACTTTGAGAGGAAGTAAGTGGTTCTACATCAATTTCTTTTGATGATGAGAATATACAGACTAAGTTATGATGTATGAAGTTAGCCTACCTAGGAGAAAGAAACCTAAATGAGTTATATGATCAAGGGTTATTGGCAAGGATACGTTCCAGCCAATAGAGTTTTATGAACATTGTGTACTTGACAAAACACATAGAGTCAAGTTCAATGCTAAAGAACACAAAACTAAAGATACACTTGATTACATACACTTAAGCCTTTGGGGGCTTGCACAAACTGTCACACATAATAAAGCTAAGTACTTTCTGATGTTTATAGATGACTATTTTAGAAAGTTGTGGATATATGTGTTGAAGAGTAATGAGTAAGTGTTTGAGACTTTTAGAACATGGAAAGCTCTTATGAAGAATGAAACCAATAAGAAAATTAAGAGACTTAGAACAGACAATGGTCTTGAATTTTGCAATAGGGAATTTGATAAATATATGCCAAACAGGATATTGTAAGAAACAAAACAATGAGGTTAACACCATAACCAAATGGTCTTAAAGGATGAATAAGACCTTACTTGAGAGAGTAAGATGCATGTTGACCAACATAGATGTGTCTAAAGTATTTTGAGGTGAGGTAGTTGTCACAACAGCCTACTTGATCAATAAAAGTCCCTTTTCAATGATTGACTTTAAGACATCAAACGAGAAATGGTCTAACAACCCTCTAAAGTATGATCACCTGAAGATGTTTGGTTTACCTTGCATTCGTGCAAGTGAATTAAGGTAATTTGGAGCCTAGAGCATTGAAGGGGATATTCATAGGATATCCAGATGGTGCTAAAGGATACAAAGTGTGATTTACAAAGTTGAAGCCATTAAGGAATATTGTTAATAGAGATGTGATGTATGATACGATGACCATCAAGAAGAAATGAAGAAGACAAAACCTGTGCCAATGAGAGTTTTAGTAGTAGAAACAATTAAAGTTGAAGTGGAACATAAGACAAGATCTAAAATGCCTCCACATCAACACTTGACTTGAGCAAGTCATCCCTTAAAGATAGATAGAAAATATTAGTTAGTTCCTCAAAGATCACCCAGAAATAAACTAAGACTCCGGAGATAGAACCTAAAGAGTACCAACTAGCTAGAGATAGAATAAAAAGAATGATAAAACCATTATTAAAGGTATACACAAGCAGAATTAATAGCTCATGCTTTTACTACTACTTTCACTTTTACGTTTGATGAGCCTAAGACATATAAAAATGCCATAAAAAGTGAAAATAGTGAGACTGGCTGAAGGCCATAGAGGATGAGATTAATTTTCTCTTAAAGAACATGGCTTGGGAATTGGTAAAGAGACTTCAAAATAAGAAACCAGTTTGGTGCAAGTGGGTGTATAAGATTAAGGATAGGATCCCAGGTGTAGAGTCTACAAGATTTAAAGTTAGATTAGTAGTAAAAGGTTTCACTTAGAAAGAAGGGGATGATTTTTATAAAATATTCCCACCAGTAGTCAAGCACTCATTAGTTAAAATTTTGTTAACCATGTGTGTGAATTTAAATTTATATTTAAAACAAATGAATTTGAAGGTCACTTTTCTTTATAGAGAGCTTTGAGAGAAGATATACGTGTCATAGCCATAGGGGTTTGAAGAACTTAGAATGGAAGATCATACTTTTTCATTAAAAAAGTAATTGCATGGCTTAAAAGTAATTTGCAAGACAATGGTATAAGAGATTTAATGAATTTATATTACATTACGATTTTACTTAAAGTAAGTATGATGGTATGTGTTCTTTAAATATTAAGTTATGGGATACATATGTATCTACTATTTTATGTGGATGATATATTAATTGCATGTTAAGATATGTGAAAGATTCATAAGTTGAAGATAAAGTTGAGTGACAAATTTGAAATGAAGAATTTAGGGGCAGTAAAGACGATCTTGGGTATGAATATCATTAGGGAAAGATCAGGTGTCATTTTCTTGTACTATCAGAAATATATACTCAAAATTCATGAGATTTTGAATGTCTGATGCAAAGGTTGCCTAAAATTCTTTGGCCATACATTTCAAGTAGCACAATCATCAAAGATAGAAAAAGAAAAACTATAGATGCTTAAAGTATCATATGCGAATGCTGTAGGGAGTATCTATTGGCGAAGGATCTAATTTGGTATACATGGGTGTATGCATGTGCTATTGTGTCTATTGCTTAAATACGTATCAAATACATATTTAAATCCAGCGGAAGCGTGAAATAAACAATAAACACAATATATAAATCACATTAATATATTAGAAGGTTTAAGAACTCACCATAACGTGTAATGTTATATATATTTTTTCTCGGAGTCCGCATAGAAATCAACTCGTGTGCAGTTTTAGTCACCAATACGGTGGGCTTGGTAAGCTAGAACAGCTGTCCGATATTTAGCCCGAGATAAACTCTTAATCCCTAAAATGGCCGATGTGTGTTTTATATCATTTTCTCCAAAAGGATAAGAAATGAAAATTTTGAAGCTATTCATAATTGCTCCAATTGGAAGCATTGAAATTTCAATTTTCCTTTTTTTTTTCTTCTCTTCTTCTTCTCTTCATCTTCTCCTTCTCCATTTCTCTTTTCCTTCTCCCTCGAGCAAAATGCCCCCAACACACACACCTTTTTTTTTTCTCTTTTACTTTATATATATATAATATAATAATAATATAATAGATTATATAATAATAATAATAATATAATAAAATAATATATTATATAATATAAAAAGAAAGATATGTTGAATATTTAACTATTAAATAATCAAACTGAGAAATGATTATTTTGCCCCTCATGAATAGTTAGCAAGTTTACCTCTTAGTGAGTCTTACCAAACGCCACACTTGGATAAACTCAACTGAGGGTGCACAATACGCTACGAGTCATTATACAATTAGTAAATAATAAATATTGACTAATTGTTGTATTTAACACTTAAATATAAAAACGTGCGCATTCTTGTGATTTTGCTGAATATTGTTATATTAAACAATTCAATCCGGCACGCTGCCCCAATGCACAACGAGTACACTCCATATCATGGTACTCCTAGGTCCTATGCCCGATTCGTCAAATGGAACTATTCCATGAGTCTGTGAGCAATGCCCTACGTACACGTTACAGATATACAAATCAACGCATTGAACTATGCAAGTTGAGGTTACAACGCATACGTATAGTCCTTTCGTCATGATATCAAGGATATGCGGGGATATAGATTATCACTGTCAAACCCCCTTTTGCTGATCCATATCTTATCTCCAGACTTATATCTCATTGAATAATATGCGCAAACTCTTTTGCCATATTATTTTACTCTGGCGGAACTCCTTCCTGGGATGATTGCTTGTGGCCACAAGACTTTATGAGATACAGTTTTGAAGCATCTAGATATTGAACTCCCTATACGAGCTGACAGATCCCAATCTGTACACACCGAACTCCATAAGCATCAGACCATACCCAGCGGTCACACAATGAAAGGTTTATGACATGCGTGGAACCAAAGCATGGTGGATCACTTACAAGCCCACCGTGGCACTCAGGTTAAAGGACCACGTATACTATTCAACTCGAGAGAACCATTCGTTGATAGCTTATATAGAATGTCTATCGAAGACTCTCGTGATTCTGTCCCATATCCAGTCTTAACTGGATACCCATATGTCAATACGAGCTCTAAGCTCACAGTTGGTTAGGAACGAACATCTATACCCTATAGGTATAACATATGCTGATCCATATTAAAAGTATCCACTGACAGACCCGCATCGATAGAAATAGACCAGGGATAAATATTTGAGAATATACTTATGCAACTAGTATTTTCTGGCACCTGATTGCAACTCTTATAACTATATAGTTACTAGTATATTCGCAGGTCTATATTCCATTACAGATAAGGTTCCAACTCTTGGATATGTTGAGTATTATAACCAGCTAACACTCAATTGTGCTAACATTTAGCATTTATATCTCTCAGTGTAGCTAACTATAAGCCCTTATCTAAATACCTTTAGATTTGATTCGAACTCCTTCAAATCTACAATGTCTGCAATGTTACATGCATAATAACATATAAATGAGTATTAGCGGTTTAATAAGAATGTACACTTGTATTAATACATAAGTATATGTACATTTAGGAATGACACATAAGCACTGGTCCTAACAATCTCCCACTTGCTCTATTGTCATTCCTGATGGCATCTCATACACATCGACTCTACGTGTTTCATAAACACTTTTAGAGTTATGGCCTTTAAATAGTGGATCCGCTAAATTATTTATAGAATACATCTATAAATAATCACATCTTCTTCAGCTAAGATCCCTCTAGTCATGTGAGACTTTTCGCAACATGATTAGAGTATTAGTGTCCTTTGGCACTTTGACTTGTACTATAGCTTTGTTTTATCTCAAACTTATGGGATAAGATCCGTTTGTCTTGGAACTCTTCCAAGGCCAGTGAAAAACCTACGAATTATTATTATCGCTTTCGCTCCGTCAATCTGAATTATCAGTGAATCCCAGTTTGGTGTTATTTCAACTCCCTTGTACTTAATGAGAATGAGCACATTCCTAGATGTAAACTCTCTATCATCTAGGTCAAACTAAAAGTCTGACTCCGTACATCTTCTCATTTGTAAGTTGATTTCTCCTTATTTGAGAAACTTATCTCTTGTACCCTCAAGGTATCTCAGGATAGGTTTGACTACCATCAAATGGTGGTCACCTGAATCAGAATGAAATCCGCTCGTAACGTTTACAGCCAAACTAATCTCAGGTCTTAAGCACATTATAGCATACATCAATCTCTAAAAAGCTGATGTATCTGTTATGTTAGACACTCTAACTCTATCATCTTCCATCTGAAGAGACACTGTTCTCGAAAGATGAATACCAAGTGTATTAGATACGTTAACTATCTCATAGTTAAGTAACTATACCCATTTAGACGCTATTGATGTAAAATGATTTGGGAGAGTCCTATTAGCTTCCTAGCTCTATCTCTATAAAACTTTATGCCTAGTATAAAGGAAGCCTCTCCCAAATTATTTATGAAAAAATTCTTATGAGTTACTTCTGACTAATTATAATAGATTGACATAATTCCCAATGACCAGTATATAATCAACAAAGAGCATCAAGATGAATACCAAGTCTATTAGATACATTAACTATCTCATAGTTAACTAACTATACCCATTTAGACGCTATTGATGAAAAATGATTTGGGAGAGTCCTATTAGCTTCTTAGCTCTATCTCTATAAAACTTTATGCCTAGTATAAAGGAAGCCTCTCCCAAATTATTTATGAAAAAATTCTTATGAGTTACTTCTGACTAATTATAATAGATTGACATAATTCTCAATGACCAGTATATCATCAACAAAGAGCATCAAGATGAATACCAAGTCTATTAGATACATTAACTATTTCATAGTTAACTAACTATACCTATTTAGACGCTATTAATGTAAAATAATTTGGAAGAGTCCTATTAACTTCCTAGCTCTATCTCTATAAAACTTTATGCCTAGTATAAAAGAAGTCTCTCCTAAATCTTTTATAGAGAAATTCTTACGAGTTACTTTTGACTAATTATAATATACTGACATAATTTCCAATGCCTAGTATATAATCAACAAAGAGCATCAAGATGAATACCAAGTATATTAGATACGTTAACTATCTCATAGTTAACTAACTATACCCATTTAGACGTTATTGATGTAAAATGATTTGGGAGAGTCCAATTACCTTCTAGCTCTATCTCTATAAAACTTTATGCCTAGTATAAAGAAAGCCTTTCCCAAATCCTTTATGGAGAAATTCTTACGAGTTACTTCTGACCAATTATAATATACTGACATAATTTCCAATAACCAGTATGTCAGCAACAAAGAGCATCACGAAGACTATTATGCTCCTAGTAACCTTTCATGCACACTAGTTCAGAAGTCTCACTAGACGTAAAACCTTCAGACTATTCCATGAATTTCTTTTACTCGAGGTATTCACTTCGGAATGCCTTCTATTACATCCATTTGCCAAACTTCAAAGTCATAATATGCTGTAAGACCAAATAAAAGTCTAATTGACTTTAACATTAATACTGGTCTAAAGGTTTTCTCTTAATTGATCACAGATTACTGAAGATTACCTTTCTAGAACCAATACAGAGCCTAGAAGGTCTCAACCTTCTATCTGGATCTCATTACCCATTTATAAACGCTTTACAACCAATGGGAATAATTCTCACGGGTAGCTTAACCAAGTCCCAAACTTGATTTTAATGCATACAGTCAATATTATTTTCATGGCTTCTTGAATCTATGTCTAATATTGACTCCTTATAGGTTAAGGATGATTTTCTTCTACCAAAAAACTATAAGTTCACCTTTAGGCATCAACCATACCTAACATGTGACCTAGAAATCATTTTCGACCCATTTAGAGGTGTGGTAAAAGGTCATTGTTTAATTAAGCCTAAGTTCCCATACATGGTTCATTGATTTCTAGATTGACTTCACATGTTCAATCTTTCTATGATTCTCACAATCTATGAGAAACTCTCTATAAAGGATAACGGTATACCAAGAAACGAACACACTTCGTTTTCTAAATCATAGAACTAGTATCCTATTGAATTTATAAGATATACAATGAACCTAAACTTGTACCTCTTGGGTGTTGTTTATTCTGCTAAGTAACTCTTACAAAATAAGATACCCTGCTGCGTAACTCTTACGTAAGCAGGACAACCCTAAGTCTTAATTTATTTAAGATACGGCTTTCTTCCTTTTTGTATCTCACACGAAATGGAAAGAACAACTTCTGATGGAACTCTACTTAATAAGCAGCTGTATTTGGAGCATTTTCTTACAGATATGGATCGGTAACACTTATCATCAATCGGATCATATCTAATAAAGTCTAATTTCTCATCTCTAAAATATCATAATGTTATAAATTACCCAGAGATCTATAGTGAGTGAGATTCTCATTCTCTTTAAACAAACGAAAACTTGCTGTTGATGTATTCATTTTCTTGATCTAATCGAAGGAATATGATGTACATACTGGTATGTTTGGTCATCTCTGTGAATATACTATTCATAAACTGATTAAGTCTACATGGTCAAATTAGGAATCCAACCATCTTTAACCAAACGGATAAGCGTCTCACACCTATATAACCAAAACGTATATACCACAGCTCCGTGTAATTTAAGGATTTCGATCTTCTGACATTTCTAATTATATATAATTTGAATTTATTAACTGACATTCAGCTAATAAAATATTATAGTTATTACGCAATTCAATTATTGTATTGCCTATAAGAAGTAAGTCAAGTTGTCCAATAACTTGGACCTACAAGAAATCATCATTTCTTTCTCTCAACTTTACTTCTATTAGCTATTGCATTGTAGTCTCTCTCAATCCCTGCAACATATTGTAAATATGAGAGGGACATGCAGTATCTCATACCCAACTTGTGTTAGCATCATATGCCCTAGAAATGTCTATGTTTGTCAAACATAAACTTATGAGAGTCTTCATGATAATTCTAAGGCTTCTAGGGTAGAGGGATTTCTAATACCCAACCTTACTGCAGTGGAAACATTTTCTATCTAGATGCCCTTTTGTTGATCTTTGGATAAATGTTGCATTGGAGGATTGATACTGGGTATCTTCCTCATATTCTTCTCTATTGCACATCCGGTCTCACTAGATATACTTGGATTAGAAAATTAAGCACCCTAAATAAAGAGAGTCATGCTCTCTCTATTCAATCCTTTAGAGGTGTTATCAAAATTACCTTACAGCAAACTCTGATCAACAATAGTCCAAAATTTTATTGAATCCAGAACACTTCTGTGATTCATCCACCGGTCAGAGTAATTCCTAGTACCCTAGAGTTAGACTACAACAACTATACACATCAACTAATTCGTAATGGCTATTAACTTGACAGGCAAAATTAGCGGGAGATGTAAGCGGAATATTCATTAAATTGCTTAGAACGTTTTAAATCATGGGTATACTAATTATACATTTTCGATTTAAAATGCCTTCCCAGTGCTTTAGATTATCCCGATAATCTCTCAAACGAGAAGACGATAGTTTAAACTTTTTAAACTATACAGCGAGAAGTAAATCCCATTGAAATCTACTCGGGCCTTACGATGTAGTAATATTGGCCTTTGTAAACCCAACAGGTAGACAATACTTGTCAATTGCATCTCATACAACTCTTACCACTTGATCATAAATACACCTTATCCTCATATTGTAGTAATATTGGATAAGTGTATTCCAGATTAACTTTTCAATGATCAAATATATGCTACTGATACTACCCTCACGCTGTAGCAATATTGGACAATACTTTCGCATATATTTGCCTCATCTCATGTTTAACTGATATAGTCTAAGCTCAACCGACCAAGTCCCTCACACTGTAACAATATTGAGAAAAGGCCAATGTGACTCGTCTAACACTGTATTGATAATACAGATCGAAATAATATATTATCTCTTAATATAATATCAATTTGATTAAGAGACATTTTTGTATCTATGGTCTCCATACTCCTAGGAATAGTGATTCTCAATTAATTAATTTTTCTATGCAAGCACAAATTAATTCTGGCTTATAATGTAGACCAATAACTCTTTATCACTGTAATTCATAAACCCGATTTATAATGTAAATTGATAACTTTTATCACTACATCTCATAAATCTACATATGCAAAATTATTCTTGAAACACTTGTTCAAAACACTGTTCCAAATAATTTACTGCTCATGTGCTACTGTTTAAATGAATAGTGCACCGTCGCGGCACCACATTTGATCACTGTAACGCTGGGAGGTTAACTCCCCAGCGCCGCGGAGTCAACATACATTGCGGTAGCGCTGGCAGGTTAAACCTCCAGCGCTGAGACGTGAGCACCGCAGTGCTAGAGGTCGAACCTCCAGTACTGCGGTGCTCACGTCTCAGTGTTGCAGCGCTGGGAGGTCGTACTTCCAACGCTACGACGCTGACACTTTACCGCTAGGGCATAAATTCCAAAAACGCGTGCCCTAGCATGGGCTTACTAGTACCTTAACATTGAGAGAAAAAACTCTCAGCGCCGCGGCGCCAAGCCTTCAATGCATCAGCGTTGGGCGGACGAAGCCCAGTACTGCGGCGTCAGCCCCTTGGTGCGGCAACGCCTGGTGAACTCCATTTTGGTATACCCATTTCAATACTTGAAACGCGCCATTTTTACTGGGTCATTTGCATCCGTTCACTTAAACCACACCCAAATACAATCTAAATGGTTCTGACACCATTTTCTGTTGGCATAAAATCTAATTTAGTACACAAGGGTGTATGCATGTGCTATTGTGTCTATTACCTAAATACGTATCAAATGCATATTTAAATCCAGTGGAAGCGTGAAATAAATAATAAACACAATAAATATAATATATTAATCACATTAATATATTAGAAGGTGTAAGAACTAATCACAATGTGTAATGTTATACACGTTTTTCCTCGGAGTTCGCATGGAGATCAATTCGTCTGCAATTCTAGTTACCAACATAGTGGGCTTGATGAGCTAAATCAGCAATCCGATATTCAGCTCGGGATTAATTCTTAATCCTTAAATGAAAATTTTCATTTTTCTTTAATTTTTTTATAGGGAAAAATGAAATAATTTCATTTTTTCCTATTTTTTTTTCTTTTCTTCTTCTTCTTCTTCTCATTCTCCATTTCTCTTTTCCTTCTCCATCTGGCAAAATGCCCTCAACATACACACACCTCTTTCTTTCTCTTTTTCTTTATATATATATATATAATATAATAATAATATAATATATTATATAATATAATTATATAATAATAATATAAAAGAAAGATATTTTGATTATTTAACTATTAAATAATCAAATCGAGAAATGACCATTTTATCATTCATGAATAGTTACCAATTTTACCCCTAGCGGATTCTACTAAATTTCACACTTGGATAAACTCAACTGAGGGTCCACAATATGCCACGTGTCATTATACAATTAGTAAATAACAATTATTGACTAATTATTGTATTTAACACTTAAATACAGGTACGCACGTATTCCCGTATTTTGTTGAATATTACTAGATTAAACAATTTAATCCAGCACATTGCCCCAGTGCACAACGAGTATACTTTATAACACGAGACTTTTTATATCCTACGCCTGAGTTGTCAAATGGAACTATTCTATGAGTCCATGAGCAATGCCCCACGCACACGTCACGGATATACAAATCAATGCGTTAAACCATGCAAGTTGGGGTTACAATGTATATATATAGTCCTTCCATCATGATATCATGGATGTGTGGGGATATAGATTATCACTGTCAAATCCCCTTTTGCTCATCCATATCTTATCTTCAGACTTGCATCTCACTGAACAATATATGCAAACTCTTTTGCCATATTATTCTACCCTGGCGGAAGTTTTTCCTAAGATGATTGCTTATGGCCACAAGACTTTTTGAGATACAATCTCGAAGCATCTGGATATCAAACTCCCTATAAGAGTTGACGGATCCTATATCTGTACACACTGAACTCCATAAACATTGGATCATACCCAGTGACACCCAGCGGTCACACCATGAAAGGTCTATGATATGCGCAGAACCAAAGCATGGTGGATCGCTTATAAGCTCACCGTGGTACTCAGGTCAAAGGACTACGTAAACTACTCAACTCGAGAGAACCCTTCATTTACTGCTTATATAAGATGTCTATCGGAGGCCTTCGTAAGTCTGTCCCTTATCCAGTCCTAACTAGATACCATATGTCAATACGAGCTCCAAGCTCACAGTCAGCTAGGAACGACCATCAATATCCTATAGGTATGACATATGCTGATCTATTTTAAAAGTATTCATCGACAGACCTACATCGGCAGAAATAGATTAGGGACAAGTATTCAAGAACATACTTATGCAACTAGCATTTCCTGGCACCCGATTGCAACTCTTGCAACTATACAGTTACTAGTATATTCCCAGGTTTATGTCTCATTACAGACAAGGTTCTAACTCTTGGATATGCTGAGTATTATAACCAGCTAACACTCAGCTGTGCTAACATTTAGCATTTATATCTATTAGTGTAGCTAACTATGAGCCCTTATCTAAACACCTTTAGATGTCTGAACTTCTTTAGATCTACAATGTCTGCAATGTTACATGCATAATACTATATAAATGGGTATTAGCGATTTAATGGGAATGTATACTTGTATTAATACACAAGTATATGTACATTCTGGGATGACACATAAGCACTAACCCTAATAGTATCATGTATGCAATCATTTGCACAAGACTAAACATAGCTTAAGCTATGAGTATGGTGAATAAATATATAGCGAATCTTGAAAAGGACCATTGACTTCCAGTTTAGTAGATTATAAGATATTTGAAAGGAACGTCAGAGCATGATTTGCTATATAAAAGGGTAGAAAAGTGTGATAAAATGATTAAATGATACGTTGACTCAGATTAAGCTTGTGACTTAGACAAAAAGAGGTTGTTAACTAGGTATATATTTATAGTGTTTAGATGCAGTGTTTGCTAAAAGTTAGTTTTATAACATGTAATGGCACTATCAACCATGGAGGCAAAGTATATAGCTGTGAGAGAAGTTATTAAGGAGGTTGAGTAGTTAAAAGGGATCTGGCTAAAGACAATGGACATGAAAAACAAAATCAAATATATTCATTATTCCATATGAACTTAGAAGGACAAACCTTTCTTTGGTACTAAAGTTTTAAATAAATGAGCATATTTTCTTACAAAAAGTTGACAAAAATTTTTTTTTTGTCATTTCATGGCGTTTACAAGTTAGCTAAAGACACTTAACAATGAAGAAGCCTAGGTAAGGCCGCATAAAGAGCTTGAAATACTTTATAGATCAGTCCCACCTGCTAGTCACCTTAGAGGTTCTAAAAGCTGAGTTGAGATTAAATCGATTTTGGTATTACTTAACCAAGAATTCGATTATGACCTATGCAGTTTCCTATAACTGATCTCCTAAATACATAAAGATTAAAAAGGAAGAAACGAATAAGGTGACAATAGATGCCTGAGAAAGTTTATGACCTCAATTAAGAAGGCTATAATAAGGTGCGCAAAAGAGTTAAATCATAGAAATACAAGACTAAGCATATAGAATTAAATATTAAGAAAATCATAGAACACTAAGCTCCTAAAAAATACAATCCCATATTTATAAACTATTGACTTTCTTCATTATAATAATCAGCACCCATATTGCTTAAGTCCTCTCATTTAATATGCACCTAATATTTGTCATTTTTCTTTCAAAATTCATTACTACAAAATCAGCTGTGCAATTATTTAATCTCCAAGAATGACCAACTTGAAAAAATAGGGTCGATGAGATAGCTACCCTTGACCTCCTCAGAAGATTTGAAATCCCAATGAAGATTGTTCGAGGATTGACAAACTATAAAATGACCTAAGATCTCTATGAGGATCATACAAGGATCAAAAAGTTCCAAGATGATCTGAGATCCCACAATGATCATTCAATGATTGAGAAATTCCAAGATGAACCGAGATCTCACTAGGGTCGCTAGAGGATCAAGAAGTCAAAGGAGGGTAGAGGCAATAACCATAAAGTGATCCTTTTAACTAAGTCCCTAATTAAGTCTTAGAAGAATACAAAAGATAAGAGAGTAAAGGCAATAGCCAATAAGTGACTCTCACAACTAAGTCCTTGAGAAGATTTTGAAAGAAATCACTAGGGTTGAGGCAATAACGATAAAGCAAACCCTCTCAATTGAGTAACCAAAATGGTAGAGGCGATAGCCACCAAGTGACCCTTCAAGCTAAATTTTCGAGTAGTTCTCAAAATAAAACTAAGAAGTCAAGAACTTAGGTTATTTACCTAAACATGCCCAAAAAAGACAAAGAAAGAAAGTGGATTAAAGTTGAACAAGTTAAAATTGAAGAACTGTTATGACATGTTTTTCATTTTATTTAAAAGATCTTACTCAGCCAACAAGTGCTTATACACATTAATGCTCACTAAAGCATGTTAAACACTAAATGGTTTGGAATTGAGCTATAAGAACTTCACTAATCACTTTGGTGATTATCAATAATTAAAATATTAAGCAAAAATGGTGTGATCAATGCTACAAAAAAATACCATCCATATTGACAAAAATGCTAAATATGAAAAAGAAAATTTTATTGATTGAAAGAAAGTTCTTTACAAATAGAGAGCACTCAACTCAAATTACAAAAAAATAAAAAAAATAAAAAGAAGAACAATTCTAAGCATATAGAGCAGAGGGTTACGTTTCAGTAGTTAGGGTAGAGAGGCCTTCAGTGGAATAGCTTCCATTAACAGCATGAGAAGTTTTCTTAGGCTGAGGAGGAACCACTCTGGCATCTAAATCTTCAAAATATAGGGACACTTACTTTCCCCCTCCTTAATTATTACTTGGCCAGCAATTGCCTATTTCAACCAAGTAAGATCTAGGTCAGGTTAGTATGTCTTAAATAGATCTTAAATAGATTAACACACTTTTTAAAACCTATATTTACCCATTTTAAAAATTGGCATTCAAATTTGCTTGCAACATTAACTTGAGCAGGCTTCAGCTCCTTGGTCAAATCCTTATTCTTTTTTGCGAGCACAACATAATCCTTCCAAAACTTTCTAAAGAAGCTTTAATGAATCTTTGTCTCAAAAGTAGAAACCATACTCTCCGTAGTAGCTGTGTTGACTTTGACGTTCTCCGCCTTTACTGAATAATCCTTAAGCTCCTGACTCTCAATCTTCTTATTTACCTCTGACAAGAACCCTTTAAGATTAGAAACCTTAGCTTTGGCCTTATTTAGATTTTGTCTATCCTTTATAGCACTGCAACTTTCATCTTGGTCTTGAGCCAGAAGAAAGATCGATTGGATAAAAAATGAGCTATTAGTGATAAAAAAAACTCAATAAATAAATGTAAAACATAAAATATTATGTGAAAATCACCTCAAGCACATGTCCCATGTTGTGCACAAAGGACTTGGATATGTCATACTTCGTAGTAGTATCAGCATGAGTAGCCTTAATAATACGTTTTGCCTTATTTACCAAAGGCATCAATGCATATACTGATTTTGTTTGCCAACTAAAATGTCTGACAAAGTAAAAGCTAAAGACCTCAATTGCGTCATTGGCCTACTCGGGCTGGGAATAATTTGACTTAGGGGATTCACTAAAGAGTCTAATACTACTATCCCCCTCATCGAACTACTCTTTTTATTCGACTGTTGGGAAGGGGCCAATGGACTAACATGATTAGCGAAGGCCTTGACTAGCCTTTTTTTCTATCAGCCGAAGAGCTCCCACGATCGATTCCCTAATTGGCATACCTCTTCTGGTAAGACCGAGCAGCACGAATATAGCCCAAGGATCCTTACTCGGTCTCTTTAATCTAAAAGTCTGAGACAAATAAGGATGCTTCCTGTTGCTATCTTCTTGTTCAATATCTGTAAAACAAAAAATCCAAGGAAGAATCAGGATCAAGGACAAACCAATTTTATATGATAACTGAGCACCACTAAGAGAGAATTGAGAATTACCTCTTTTTTTTGTTTCTTCAGTAATTCAGCAAGATAGTTGACCAAGCCTGTACTCTTTAAATTTTACCTAAGGACTTGCACTTACTTTTAAGGGCACTAATCAATACTTCCAAAGCACTCCTGTAGTAACCATTTATCCACAACCGGTAAGAATAAGTATTTATATATATATATATAATATATTTGAATGTGGGTGATATTTAATTGTGTATTGTTATTAGTAGTGTTTGTATAGATTAATGACCTACTATTAGTATTAGGTTTATTTGTAAGACTTTAGATTTATTTTAGGGACCAAATTGTAATACTTTGAAAGTTTTAGGGGGCTAATTTATAAATACTAAAAATTAGCCTCTTAGTATAAAAATACACATTTGCAACCCTAATTCACTCATTTTAGTTGAGCCACCTTTTTTAAAGTGAGAAAATAGAGAAAGAGAGGGGAGAGAATGAGAAGAGCAAGAAGAAAAAGAAGAAGAAATTTGGAATTTTAAGCTTTAAGATGTATATTATAACCATTTCTTAGTTTCTTGGTGTTAATTAAGTTAGTTTCTTTAAGTTTTGATTTCTAGAAATATGAAAAATATGGGATTTGATGTAGAGTTTGTAAGATATATTGAGAATTGATGATGATTATATAGATAACTTGATAAATCATGATGAATTGCAGAATTTTTACTAGATGATAGTCTCTTGATCTGAGAATTTTATAAATTGTTGTACTTTAATTCTAACTTTTGGATTTTGCGAATATGAAATTAAACATATCTAAAATCATTTGAGACTTTGAATAGATTGCAAATTTCAGAAATTGAATTTGTAGTGAATTTACAAAAATGACCCTAAAATTATGGAAATTTCCTGCGTTAACAGTATACTGCAGTGACAAATAATTTTTGATCTGCTGAATGATCTTAAAAAATTATGAATTTCTAGAATATGATACATTTATATGTCTAATATGATATATTCAAAATTATGAATTTACATTAATGTGGTTAAAGTGTTATGATTTTCTAAAGTGTATCAGCTCATTACAGTATTTGATTAACAGATTCTTAAAGTTATGCAATAAAATAGTTTTGAAATACTTTTGGCAAGGATTTTGAAGTGAAATATTTATCATGAATTTAGATATATGTCAAGAGTAATTCTGTGGTAGTTTTATAACTTTTAAGTTAGTATATGATTTTATAAAATTAGAAGATTGAATACTGTTCAATAAATATCTTGATCCTGTCAGGATAATAGTATGGATTTGATAGTGTTTATGAAATAGATTGTGTAGGAATTATGATATAATATTCATATATAAGAAGGATGTATGAGTCAAGAATGAAATATTCTGATGTTGGAGTAATTGGATATCATTTGATGTATAAATTTTTTTTATTAAGTGTAAGTGGTCAGAATAACAAGTTTTGAGAAACTAAGTCATATTAGACCAATTCAATGAGATAAGTACAATATGTGTAATTTTGTAAGCTATTTAAATTATTTTGTGTGAATGGTGAGGCTTATGAATGGATTAATCTTCATTAATAAGTTAAGGAGAATTAAGATTTGTACTCGAAAGTGTTAAGAGGTAAGTATACTAGACTTTTACATAAATTACAATAAACATAGTAATTATTTATGTATGATTTTGTAAATGTGCTTAGAAATATGTTTATGTTATGCCAAAGTATATTTGATATGAAATGTGAAAGACATATGTTTATGAATGTGAGCATTGACTTTAAGCATGGACATACATATCTTTATGAAATTGAGCTTTTAAAATGAAATGTGTTTAACAAAAAAAGCTTTTGAAGTAAAAAATGTCCATGAGATACGTTTTGTGTTTTAACGTTGTTTAAACTCACTATTTACTTAATAGGCACCTTATGTGATTTGTGGAGCCTTTATGTGTGGCCTTTCCTTCGGGATTGGTATATGTTACGTGTTCTGTATGTAGGGAGAGTCCTATTGGTACCTAAAGGAAAAGTGAGTCATCCTATTCATATAGTGGCGTATTGGTGCATATGAGAGGACTCATTGATGATCAGGGTGAGGGTTTGGCTCTTACTTTCGGGCATGAGCGTTATATATGTGTAATTTAAATCTTGTTTATGCTATTTCTCTCATACGGTATGTCATCGACGGGTGACATTTGGCTCATTATATGACATGTGATATGAAAGTTCTACTAAGTGGTAGTTAAATGATGGTATTCCTATTATATGTTTTGAAAGAATGTGTAAGCGCTTACCTGACATGCGATATGATAAGATTATAATTTGATTTATCACAACATATCATACATATGCTTGTATATATATATATATATATTATTTTGATATATGAAAAACTAGTATGCTAACTGAGTTTTATACTCATTATAGTTTATGATGATTTTAAGTAAATAAGGTACATGTGTGCTTAACGGATTTGGTAAGGCTTTTGCTGTCCCTTGGGTTCTCTAAGTTGCTAGGTTGTTAAGTGTTTCATTTGTGGATATGGGGTTTAAGATATTTGATTTGTCCCTATTAAATAAATATTTATATATTATTTTATTAGGTGTGGTTGTATTTGGTTTATATTTCACTAAGTATGGTCATGGGTGAAACTTTGTGTTAAACTTATCAGCAACTTGCTAAGGATTTCTATGTTGAATTTAAGTTAAAAAATTTATGCAATATTAATTATTAGTGTACATTATTGAATGAGTGTAAGTTATATCGTGTGTCAGATTTTTTGGGTCTGAAGCGTGACAACTGATTGTGATGCTATAGTAGCTAAGCGCAAGTACACGCTATCGTATCAAGTAATATAAGATTTTAAGTCCGAATATCGATCCCACAGGGATTATGTAATCTAATTCTATAAATCAAGTACTAAAATTATACCTACTTAATTTTTATTCAGAAAACCAAAATCTGAAATTTATATAACTAATCTAATTTTATCAATTAACTAAACAAAACAAAGAGTAGAATTCACAAATAAAGATAATCTAGGGTTTTGACTCATCCCCTAGTATTTCATTGGATTCCTTAACCACTTAGTTAATCCCTTAATACCAATTGATTGGCTTAGACACTAATCTTATCACAAGCCTCTGTCGATGGTCAAGTGACTATATTACGCATTCTAACAATCACCTATATGTCTATGGTAATCAAGTCAGAATGTAATTCATTAAGATCAAGTCTAAATTATATCATACATGCCACCTAGGTATATGTCTATCCTAGATGGAACTTATAATTGTTACCCTATGATCATGCATCAAACTATCCTAGGCTAAACACATAAATCTCTCTGTCGAGTTCATCATGGTTCCTCAATCATTCAAAATATTGATCAGGTATAATGAAAGCATTAAACACAAGATAGAATGAATCAATTAAATGTATCAAGTTCATAAACTAAAATTTAACACAATCCAAATCCATACTAGGTTTACATAGTCTAACCCTAAATGAATAAATTAACCCATCACAAAACCAAAAGTATTAAACCAATTCATAAAAATCAACAAGAACAAGAGCATAATGATAAAGAAAGAGAAGAAAAACTAATCAAAGTGACTCATTGAGGTGCTTCTCCCTCAATCTTGACTTAAAGCTTGAATCTTGATCTTGGTTCTTCAATCTTTGGCTTTAATCTTTGATTTGTGTTGTGAATTCTCTCTCTATGTTTTTGTCTCTTTTCTCTCTTCTCCTCTCTTAGGGTTTTTGGCTTTCTATTTATAGGTTTTTGTCTTCAAAATACTGTTGAAGAGTTACTGTAGCAAAATACTTTTTTCTAATATTGTTCACCGTATTGAGCGCCGCGGCACTGGGATGTGGGCGTTGCGGCGCTCAGTCCTGATACCCTTTTCGTATTTTGAGTGTAACTTCTTCGTTTGACGTCAGATTCGCCTCCCGTTTGTTCCTATACGTCACATTTTCTATCGTGCATCTATTTATGGTCAAAAACCACAATTAAATAACCAAATAGTTATAATTTGGAGCAAAATACGAAAGTTAAGTACAAATAATAATAGTATTTTACGCCCCTATCAACAACCCCTTTCTTTATTATGTGTCTGCTCAAAGTCATTTGAGCCTTCGAACAAAACCTCAGCGTTCTTTATTCTGGGAAACTCCCTAGCGATCAATTATAGACCTTGAAGTCACCAAACTCATGACCAAATATATTCTAAGAGTCATCGATTGAAAACATGATTCTAACACTTAGATGAATAAGGTAGACAACCTATTAATAATCTATCACACCAAGCATTTAAGACACAGATGGGTACTTAACATCCTTAAGCTGGGCACTCAAACTTGATGAATAAATATCTATAAAAACATATAAAATGAAAATAAATTAGAACAACAAAGAAAAGGCACTCAAAATGAATAATTATAGTAAATAATACTTATTCGCATAAAGATCATTAAAGATGTGAAGTAGATGATCTCAAAGAATATAAAGCTTCTCTTTCTTCAACCCACCATAATTTCTCCTTCTTAAAATCGCCATATATAGCAAAAAGCAAATAAATAAGGGAACTATGCTTATATATATGAAGTCCTTAGAATAATTTTAACCATTGATTCAAAATTAGAGGGTTAAGATGCTCTTACGAATGAAGAGTCCCCTTATTCGATATGCTCTTTTAAGAGCACACCACTCAGTCGTCTAATCAGTGCCAATGGTTTAAGATGTGACTACATCAATAGAAATTCAAAAAGGTACAACTGTTCATTTGACTGACTATCAGCGTAGGTTTCTCAAAAGGCCAAAAACCATTAAATGCACTTTAGGCACCAATTTTAAACATTAGTTCTTACCACTATCATGGTAAGACGGTCACTTTATATGAGTTCAAAACCCTCCAATGAGGAGCACACAACTGATGAGCACTTTACTCTTATCTATCCAACATATGGCCCAAGAACACTGTAAGATCACCAAATCGAGAACTGCTATTAATTTTCACTATTGATAAGTCAACATCGAAAATTGAGGGACCTTCATTCTCCCTTGGAATTTTGGCCTAAAATCAATCCCTAGAAGACCAATGGAAGTCCACAAAGAAGATTTATCACATGGGCGCTCAAAGATCTTGGCCCATAAAAGAATGTGTTCGTCTAAAAATCATCGGCCCTAGAAGCCTTTTAAGAGGCTGGAAATGTAAGCTCTCTTAAAGGTTAACCATACAAGCCTTCCAAAAGGCCGACCATTAAAAACTCTATAGGCTGATGAGAAGGTGTTTACTTATCATTGACCAAGGACTTACGTTGTTCTTATTTTTAAAGACCCTAAAGTTGTAAGGATTTTTCTTAATTTTAACGGAACTCTTCGATCTTAAATCTAAAAGAACTCTACATATTCCAAATTTAAGTCTAAAATGACTCAACAACTCACCACAACAATAACTATAAAAAAGGCTAAAGAATGAAGAAAATAAGGCATGGAATAATTGAAACCCTTTTGAATAAACGTTTTAGTCCATCTTTTTAAGAAAAAAACTCAAAGGCTCTTTCACTAAAAGCCATATATGTAATTGCTTAGATTCTTTGTTTCTTACTATAAAAATATTATTTAATAGTGTATTTGAGTAAGTTAATTACCCTCAATAAAGTAGATATATATTCACATTGAACCGAACTACTATACTTTTACTTTTGTTTTATGTTTATCTTGCCTTATTATGATTTTGATTGAGTTTAATACTTTAAAAGCCCAACAAACATCAAAAAGTGATTATCCTAGACTAGTTCTTCAAGAGTTTAAATTACTATTCTTCAATGATATAAATTCAACTTATAGGCTTTGAATATCCAAATTTAAGGATTAATAATATTAAAAAATGGGGTAAAATAAAAGAGAAAAAAATCAAATTTTCATATGGATCCCATAGTTTTGATTTAGCACAATAAATTTGTGTTTGGTCATTTTCAAATTTTATATATACAGGGCTTTTTCACTAATATGAAGTTTCATGACTTGGCATCAAATTGCTGTCAAGAGCGAAACAATACTATCAAAGCTTGTTGCTGCCTCAACCATATTGCTCACCCACCTTATCCATTCTTTTAAAAAGCTATCAAAACTATGCTTTCTTCATTAACCTATTCCTATGCGTCATGGCACACAAAAATGAGGTTGATACACAAAAGAAACTCTAATTCTAATGTCGGCTTGACTTTGGATCATAATGGTTTGATGAAGACAAAAAGTTAGAATCAGTAAATGGTAAAATTGTGGTGTAGAGTGATTTCTTCGAGGTTCTTTTTTTCTTTTTCATCTTGTTTTTTTTTTCTTCGTCAATTGGCACTTATAATTGATAATGTCTTTATTCAGCAAGTTTGGGAATTTTTCTTTACTTGGCATGATGCAATCTCCTATTTTAATAAGTCATTTCCTGTTATGATATAGATTCCTCCTTAATTGCTTATATAATTTTTCTGCAATTTTTCCTTTATAGTTTAGGATTTCCTTTCAATTATAGGTTAAGACTCCTACAAATTGTAATGCCTCATAAGTTTATTTCTCAAGCAATAATTAAAAAAAAAAACTCGACCTTTGAGAATTTGGAGATTAATACCCTCAAAGAAATCAAATTGATTTGGTATTTTTATCGTTATAACCTTTAGGTTTTAACATAGGATAATTGATAATATCTTCATTCTGTAAGTCTTTTTGAGAATTTTGTGGATTTACTTTGGTGCAAATAAAGTGTTTGATCAAATATCAAATCAAAATAGGCATATACTTATTTTATTAGGTTGACTTCAAAATTTGGCCACTTTGAAGTCAATGAGTTAAATTTATTTATTTTTTAGAACTATTGGTTAAGATTAATACAAATAACAAAAATGCAACAAAAATCTTAAATATATAGTAATTCGGCTTAATTTGGCCCACGTCCATTTTTACCGAGCCTCGTTAGTTTACTTGATTGCACTATATAATATTATTTTTACAACAGCGATACATAGAGGCATAGCCGTTACAAAATAAAAATATATAACATCCTTTAAAGAGCAATAGATGAACCGCTCCTCTATTTAGAGTGAAAATTGATCCCTCATAATTGAATAGAGAGAAATTGATGTATAAATAGAGATTAATTTAATTGGATACCTTTCTTCATAGTTTAGCCCCCTTTTTATATAGTAGTAGTAGGGTTGTATATCTAAATCAAATTAGGATATCATAGCACATTTTGAATTAGTCTTCTCATATTAGAGTTTTGCTAAAATAAGAATAGTAATTTCCTTCTTTGTTTAAGATTTTTTTTGTAGAGTCGTACTAAAATAAGATAATTCCCTTTTTACCAATTTAAGAGTCTTTTTTAGGCCTTTTAATAGAATAGGCCTTGTAATAAATTGAGCTCTAAGCCAAAATGCAAGGGGAAATATGAGTCCCCTTAGTTTTCAACGTTAACTTGTTGATACTAAATTTTTTTATAGTAGTTCTTAAATTGAAGGGTTGCTTTAGGTGCCTTTGAAGTATCACAATTTCAGATCTCTGTTTGAAAACTTGATGAGGTGCTCGATATTAACACTGAATAATGTAGTTCTCGATTCGAGGGTATATCTTCAAGTGCTCTTTGAACATATTCGGATGAAACGAATACTCAATGGTTTTTGTATCTTAGGTAGCCATTATAGGTACTCTAAATAAGGTGGGGATCAGCCATAGTAAGGGTCTTTAAGTAAAGGTGTTCGAGCTCAATATTACATATCAAATACAATTTCAAATATGCAAAATTGGCTCTAGTTGAGTAGCTATTTTTTATGGTTGAATTGTTTGCTCTTCTTTTTTTTAGGAGTACTCAAAAATATATCAACCTTTATGCTGAGGGGAACATATGTTACACACCTTAGAGTTGAATTCCATTTAAGCCTATAAATGGTTATCTATGCTAATCATGTCATGACTCTAGTTTGGTCCTTTAGGTGGCTTTTAATGTAAATGTCTTCGTCCTACAATAGGACCTTACTCGAGCCTTATGAGCCTCTAACGCCTCAAAGTATCTGTTTAAGCTTTACGTGTAACACGCTCCTCACTCGCCTTTCATCGAGACACGAGATCAAGGGATGTTGATAGCATCTAACACAGACAATAATAAACAATTATTCAAACTTATCAAAAACACCATTAATTTCTGTTTTTTTTATATAAACATTTAGGAAGAAAAACTGGCAGAGTCTCCTCTAAAAATTGGACTTTACACTACCTATGACAAAAGAAAACACTCTTAAATCTCAATATCAATTCTCAACCAGCTTCCCATTTTTAACAAATATCCACAACTCATATTGCAATCTAATACATCAAACATTCACCAAACTATTTCAAATCCGACATATTATCAAAACTAATATCATATATCATCATAGTTTAAAGAAAACAATTTTGAAGA
Source organism: Ailanthus altissimus (assembly GCA_946807835.1). Classification (NCBI taxonomy): domain Eukaryota; kingdom Viridiplantae; phylum Streptophyta; class Magnoliopsida; order Sapindales; family Simaroubaceae; genus Ailanthus; species Ailanthus altissimus. Next base: position 22,543,620 of record OX327695.1, read on the forward strand.
AATACATACGTACACGTACATACAATCGCTATCCACAATCTAATATACAACAATTTTTAGATAAATAAAATATCTAGCAAATATAATTATATGTATATAAAGGATGTGAGCAATTCTGCGTTGCTGCAGAAAGATTCACTCTTCAATCTTTAGGGACTGCAACTCTACTACCTGCGCATGGTAAATCCAACGCGCTAAACACAACGGTTTAATGGATATACACAAAAGTTGAAACAGTATAATACTATTTTGTTATCCTTATTGCAAATAAACTATATATATAAATAATAAAATTTAATAATAATCAATTTCACCTTATAATATAATAAATCAAAATTAATCAATTTATTAAACCAAAATATTATTCAATTTCTCAATTCAATTAATCAAAAAAAGATATATATACACATATCATATTTATAATTTAATTAATCCATTTATTAAATATTTTAATAAATTACAATTAATCTAAGTAGGCGCTCAAAATAAACACTAACACGATACTATGGATTGACTAATGGGTTAACAGATATTAGATAGTAATCCAGCATCGGCCACTCGGTGACTACCCACCGGATCCAGAACAAATCAAAAAAGATAACAGATCGGATACACAGAGTGGTGTCATCAGACAAGCAAACGGCGCAGTACTGCTATAATACCCTATTGGCATGCCAACTACCAATCCTCCCTTACCAATGTGCAGGTTTACTTAGGGCGTCTCAATAATATTATTAATACATTATTTTCCTTTAAAAAAACTTTAACACAAATTTATTATTATTATTAAACTAAATTATTATACAAATTTACATTTACTCAATTTTTCTAATTCTTCATATTTAGACACAACTATTTTTCTATTATTACATATAGGCCCCAAAATGTTCACTATTTACCTTATACCCAAAATTTTACACATAAGCCCAAATATTCTAAAAGTTTTTATATAGGTCCAAAATATTCAAAAATACCCAAATAAGTTTCAAAATTTTCAGATTTAGCAATTCAGCCCAAATTTTTTCAAATTTTCACTTATAGGCCCAATTGTTCCAAAAATTTACAATTAGGCCCCAATTTTTTCAAAAAGTCATATATAAGTTCTAATTTTATAATAATTCACATAAAGACCTAAAATTTTCAGATGTTTACAAATTAGTCCAGAATTTTTTAGAACTTTTCATATAAGTCCTATTTTTCTTAAAATTTATATTTGTGCCCAATTTTTCTTTTCTTTTTAATTTTGACCACCAACTAATATCCAATGCTCAAAACATATTTAATACATTTAGAAACTATATAATTATAAATTCAATGTCATAGTTTAACATACTCATCCATCATATTATTAAAACACATAAATATACACTAAATTTCCTAAAGTAAGAATTTAAGTTTCAACTAAAGTGTACACCAATCTTATAAGCTTAATTCCTCCACCTATAACTCACTTCCTCTCCTTCTCTTTCCCTTGGCTATCCTTTGCCAAGCTTTCACCTTAATATGTCAAAATACACAAATAATGAATAAAATTCTAATTTACCAAATTAAAAGCTCAATTCCCTAATTCTATATGGCTATTTCACTTATTAACCCTTAAAACCCTAAATCCATACTCATTAGAATTTTTAGCAGCAACTCACCTTGAATAATACCTTATACCTTGAAATTGATCCTTGAAACTTGATGAAGAGGGGTTTAATTAAGGGTTTGGAGGCTTAATTTACTAATAAAAGTATTGAGAATTGATGTATTTAAAAGGGCGTAAAACAAAATTTGACTGAAAATGCAAAAGGGGAGGGACGAACTATGCTTGTAAAAATGGGTATTTTTTTTCATACTATTCCCATTTATATACTCATCACTTTTCTTGCCAAATTTTCCCTCAACTAAATCCAAAATTTAAAAAATGCCATTGGTTAGAAATGGTGGCATTTGATTGGTCCAAAAATTTTAAAAACTCCTAATAACTAAACTAAATAAAAATCTAGTTTAAATCTAACTAATTCTATCACTTTCAATTTTATTTGGTGGCTAATTGTTATTGGTTCATGATTAAGTGTTGAAAAAGTGTAAATGATCAAGGTTTTAATTCAATGAATCCATTTTTACCATACCAACACTTTTTCAACTAATCAAATTCTTCCATTTCCTATAACAAATAAATTTAATCCTAAAAAAAAGTAATTCTCATTAATCTAATAAATAAATATTTCGGGGTGTTACATTATAGCCCTGAAACCTACTACACCTTATAGGCCTCTGGCATCCTAAAATAAAACCCTACAGGAGCGAGCCTCTGATCGAGATGGAAGTTGCTTTTTATAAGGGGTCTCTAGTGAGTTCGCTCCTCATGGGGGAGGTCCTTAGTAATTTTATCTCTCATAGAGAGACCTTTAAGAAATTTGTGCCTTTTGTAGAGTCATCTTTCTATAATCTTTTATCCCTATTGATGATTTTTATCTATAGTGGTTAAGCCATTTTGAAACTATTTGAATGAACAGGATAGTCGAGCAGTTTGAATAGTGTCTTCGTAGATGGACTTTTAATGACCTTTGCTCTTCGTAGAGAGACTTTTCATGAGGACTTACATTGCCTTAACGAGAGCTTATGTGGCCTTGGTACTCCAAACTTCTATTTGTTTTTTAGGATGAGCCATCTAAGTAGATATGCTAGACCCTATCTTTTAGGATGAGTTATTTGGAAAGATATTCAAGTCGTTCACCTCTTTAGGTCATCAAGGGACAGAGGGATTTTTATATCATTCACCCTATTAAAAGGATATTCAAGTCGTTCACCTCTTTAGATCCTTTAGGGACTGATTTTTGTGTCATTTACGTCTATCAGAGGGATATTCGAGTCGTTCACCTCTTAGGTCCTTGAGGGACAGACGGTTTCTATATCCTTCACCCTGTTAGGGGATATTTAAGTTTTTTTTACCTCTTTAGATCATTTAAGGATTGAGAAATTTTTGTGTTCACCCTAATTAAAGGGATATCCGAGTTGTTCACCTCTTTAGATCCTTTAGGGACAGAGAAAAATTCATGCCGTTCACTCTATTAAATAAGGATATACTAAACCTCAATCTTTGTGGGATGAGTGATTTGAGAAGATATGCCAGACCTCTATTCTTATAAGATGAGTCATCTGAGATGATATGTTAGACTTCCATCCCTATGGGATGAGTCATTTAGAAAGACATGTCAGATTTATATCCTTGTGGGGTAAGTCATCTAGAAAGATATGTCAAACCTTCATCCATGTGAGATGAGTCATCTGGGAAGGTGCTTTAGTGGTCAGCCTTGGTAAGTGATAAACGTAAATTATATTTATTATTTTTACTCTCTTAACTTGATTAATTCCCTATTTTAATCAAAATATTAGGCTTTTTATATGTTTTATTGTCATTTTATGGGTTTGAAGTCAATGGAACAATTAGGGATGAAAATCTAAAGAAAACAAGGTAAAATATAATGCTACAATAATTGTCATAGTATTTTATAAATAATGATTTTACTATAAAATTTTGCCCCAACGAAAGTTCTAACATCCCAACCCCTAAGACATCTAACTACAGCACTAAGTAAACAATACGTGTGAAGAGTGCCCCGTGCTATAGTACTTTCGCCTTAGTGATGAATAGTATTTTGCTGCAGCGGTGAACAGTGCAATTTTTCCTAAACCTAAAAGAAATATAACTCCAAGACTCCAATCAATCCTTATATAAAGGTCGCTCATTTTAAACCTCAAAGAACATACAACTTAGGGCTCTTAGAGTCACAACACATTAAAGAAGAGCAATTTTTAGAGAGAAAAATAAAGGTAATTCAAGAAAGTAAGAGATTATTAGTGAATATTTGGCGTATCAACCAACTGCGAATTGACATCTAGATTGGTTTGCTTTTGGTTGTATCATGTTTATTTTATTTTTTAGCCATAATTCTCTTATTAACATGAGCTAAATTTATTTTTTAGTGTTATTACTTAAACTTAATATGTGACTTAATTGTTGGATCTTTTTAATATTTATTTGAACTTAATTCTTCATTATTCAAATTATTTGTTATTAATGCTTCATTATATCTGGTTAATATTATGATTGATTTGGTAATACTTTGATAAACTCAAAAGAGGCATCATTGTATTTAAACATAGATAATTTAATGCATAATTATAGAGTATCATTTAATGTTACATATGCAAGTTTCGAATTAGGATAGAATATAACTTATTGGCATGTGTGGTCAATAAGACTTGTTCTTAATGAATCTTAATTTATTATAAGTATCATGAAAATATAGGTATTTGGTAAATTAGGGTATACTTGCATGACCTTGAGAGAGGCTTGTGAATACATTAGTGTCTTGAAAAATAATAAGAATTGAGAGATATAAACATTAAAAGGATTAAATTTTAGAAAACATATTGAATTATAGTAATTAACCTTAAGCTTTCTCTACATGGCTATTTTTTTTATTTTATTTAAGTTGTGTCATTTATTTTCTGCACTTTTATTTTACTTAAATTTATTACAAAATAAAGATTTGATTTTTCTGAATAATTACAAGAAAGATATAATTTTAGTACTTAGTAGAAAATAAAAATTATCCTTGTGGGTTCGACATTTGACTTTATAAGTCTCTTTATTACTTATTACAATAGCGTATACTTGAACTTGATTTTAAGATATAGAAATATCGCATCAGAAAGGACTTAAGTGGTCGACCTTGGGGAGAACTTATGCAGTTGGCCTCAGAGCAAACTTATATGAGCTCTATAGGCAGTTGATTGATGAGATCTTTATAGATATATCTTTGTGAGGATCTTTAAGAACTACGCCCTACAAAGGAAGCGTTCTAGTAATTTTAATCTTTATGAAGGGACCTTCACATATTTTTACCTCTATATAGAGGCCTTCGAGTAATTTTACCCTTTGTGGAGAGGCCTTCAAATGATTTTTACCCTTTATTGAGAGGCCTTTCAATGAATGGTTATAACTATATTTTTAAGTGGGTGGTCATGACTTAGTCTTCAAGTGAATGGTCATAATTTAGGTGAGAACTTATGTGGCCTTAATGAGGATGAGCTTTCATGATTTGATGATGAGAGCTTAGATAGTGGCCTTGATGAAGGCCTAGGTGGTCTGGACAAAGGCTCAGGCAATCTTAGTGAAAATTAAAGTGGCGGTCTCGATGAGAGCTTAGGCAACTACCATGTTGAATGCTTAGGAGGTGACCTTGACGATGGCTTAAGAGGCTGCCTCATTGAGGGCTTATATGGCGGGTTCGATGAAGAGGTCATCGACCTTGGTAATAAGGTTCTTGGATTTGTAGAAAGCCAATTTTTGTTAGAGGCTTATTTGTAAAATTTGAAAAATATCCTAATTGAAATTAAAATTTCAAAAACTAGGAAGGATTGGATAAGAAACGTATTCGGCCAATGGTTTTTTTGTAAAATTCTGAAAGATTTAGGTTAAATTTAAAGTTTTCAAAATTAAAAGGGTGCTGAATGATATAACCAAGTGGTTCTCTAATTTCTTTTCATTCTTTCTCTCTTGTGCCATGTCACTTTCTTCTTTTTTGAACGTGACAAATTTATATCAGGCCACCAGCCATCATACGAAGGGAAAGGGCCATTGCAAAAGACTTTGGCAACCATAAGGAGGTTACTGGCCGGTGACAATGGTGGCCGAGATGGCGAAAATAAAAGGGCAACATTCGAATAATGTATCATCTCGATTTTGGATTTTTTGGCGATGACAGGTAACAATATAGCTTTGGTTTAGGTCGCTGGAGGTTGCTGAGTTGATCAATATGTTCCATGGTAGTGGACAACAATTGGAGCGACAATAATGGCAGTGTTGTGGTAACTGTGATCTCGGCTTAATTTTTTTTATAGGGATAAAGATATTTTTGTCCCAAGAGTATGGGTTAATACTCAGTTTTATCCCACAAATTTAAAAATGAACAGTTTTATCCTAGTCCGTTAATCAATTTTTGTTAAATCTGACAAAAGATTTTTTTTTCTATACAATGACATTCTTGCCCTTAATAAAATTCACGTGGCACAATTTTAACAGAACACATGGCACATAAATAAGATTAAAACCTTTAAAAAATTAAAAAAATAAACACATATCACATCACGATAGGTTTAACAATTTATTTTATAAATTATAAATAAACAAATAATATCTTCGATGACCAATTGTTAGCTGCCATTTTTCATCAACGGTGAAGGTTGTAAAAACCACCAAATTTTTTATATCGCTGAACTTTATTTTTCATGATTTATATAATGGTGAAGTCATTTTTGTAAAAAAAAAAAGTCCCTCTCGCCAAAAGGGGGGGGGGGGGTGCGAGGGGTCTATGGGGTAGTGACTTACATCCTTATTTGACTTAGATTCTACAACTTTGGCACTACTATTACACCTTTATATTCATTTGTTCACCTTTTTTGGTCACTATAACACTGTTTTCCTAATAATTTCTTTGTTAAACTTGATTCAATACTCCTTGTCAAGGTTCTAGATTCCATTCACCTTGGTAGCATATCTTTTTCCTTTTTGTTCTTTTTTATGAATTTTGTATGTATATTTATTGGCCTTTGAATTGTTAATCTCCACGGTTATTCTTCATAGATTTTTATATCATTCCTATAGACAACACTAAACTATTAACCCAAATTTTAGTAATTTGAAGTTAATGAGTTAAATTTATTTGTTGTTGGAAATTATTCGTTGAGATTAATAAAAATAAAGAAAAATAAAGCAAGAGCACCAAATTAATAGTGGTTCAACCTAATTTAACCTACGTCCTCTTTCACCGAGCCTCATCAGCTTACTTGAATACACTGTAAAATATTATTATGACAGTAAAGACATATAGAAGCATAGCATTTACAGAATAAAAATATATAACCCCCCAAAGAATAATAGATAGACCACCCCTCTTTCTAGAGTGAGAATTGATCTCTCTTAATTAGATGGAGAGAACGAGATCATTGCCAATTGGATGCCTTTTTTATGGCTTAGCCCCTTTTTCATAGAGAAGTATTAATGTAAACGTCATAGGATCTGGGTCAAATAAGGATATCACAACATTTTCTCAATTCCTAATTGGTCTTCTCTTATTAAAGTTCTACTAAAATAAGAATAATATTTTCTACATTTATTTAGAACTTTCCTGTAATGTCCAACTAAAATAAGACAACTTATTTTTCCCCGTTTAGGGTTATTTTTGGGCCTTTTAATAGATTTTTCCTTTTAATAAATTGAGTTTTAGGCCAAAATTCAAGAGGAGAACATGTTATATTTTCTATTAATTAAAATATGAAGATACTTTGTACTTGCTTGAATGATCCAATGATAAAGACATTGTAGTACATTATTTTTCTACTAAATTAGAGATTTTGAATTCAAATTCCTTCCCCCGTATAAAAAAACTGAAGCCTTCCACGTGTGTAATAATATTGTTATTTTGATTATATAACTTGTAGTTGCATTATCTTATTGCAAACTACCTTTAACTTGCACTTTCGACTAAAATGATGAAGCTTTTTTCCACACGTCAACTAAAAAGGTATACATGGACGTCCACATTTAAGGATGACAGTTTAATTCGAATCTAAATTTAGATTTTAAAAAACTTAGAAACCTAAAAAAATTCAGATTTAAAAAAAATCCAAAAGAAAAATATAGGTTTTTTTTTTTTTCCAAACTTGGGTTTTGAATTTTTGTAGAATTTGGATTAATGTTAGACTTGAGTTTTTTCTAGATCTAAAAAACCGAGCCTAAAAATTGAAATTTTTTTAAAAGAGAAATTCTAAATGAATTCTTAATCTTTAATATATATATTTAAAAAAAAATATGTTTACTCATTTATTTGGTTACCTTTAAATATATTGATTATACTTATAAAAAAAGGTGAGAAAATTGTTACAGTAAAAGATATTGCTAATTTTATATAACATAACTGCATACTTTATATACTCATATATTAGCTCTTAATTAAAATTTTGGTTATTAAATTTATTTTGTAATAAAATATGAATCATGTCAATGTTTGTTTAAGAAAAAAAATACATGATATTATTGCTCTTAAGTCTTGGCCCATTAAATTATTAATCATGAAATTATAAAATTTAGTGCTTAGTAATTAATGATATAAAATGTTATTCATTTTACTACTACTAATAATTATCATAAATATTAGTAGTTTAACAATAACCAATAATAGATAATTATAAAAAATAATTAATAATATTTAATAATAGGTTATTACCAAATTATACAATAATAATTATATAATCTAACAATTACTTTATAAAATAAATATATTAAAAATTCAAATTTTACTTAAAAAATAAAACAAACTATTTTTTTTAATAAAAAAAGGTGTAAATCCAAATCAAATTATTAGAATTCAGCTCAACTTCAAACTCGAATCCAGCCCAAAGCAAAAAAATTCAGGTGAAATACAAGTTTCAAATTAAAAAAAAAAAACCAAAATCAAATTCGGTTGAACAAAACCCAAACCAAGTTTTACCATACCTATTCACATAGATAGCTTTCCTATTCCTTTAATCGATTCAAACCACAGTTTGATATGGGGGGATTCGTAGCAATTAATTGATCTTTATTCCTCTAATTAATAAATCGCTAAGTTTGGGGAGGAAATTGAAAATTCCTATAAACAGCAGTGAATTAGGTGACGTGGCGTATAGGGTTTTTTCTCTCGGCGCACAGGGCTAACCTACGCCGTATCCCATGGGGAAGAAAAAATCGAGCAAAACGCCGCCGTCTCCGTCCGCTCGCTGTCTCCGGGATCGCTCTTCCCAGCCAAGTGTTCTATTGAATGAAGGCAGCAACCAGTTTGCTGCTGCTCCAACTGCTCCTGCCGCTACTCCATCTGCTTCCGCTCCTTCTGCTGCCGCTCCTCTGCCGGCGTCCCTCGCGGCTGCTCCCCCGAATGCTGCTCCCCCGAATGCTGCTCCCGGGATTGGGGAAGCTCAGGCAGCTGTGTCCGAGCTGCCTACGGGCTGGTCTGGTGACCCTCTGTGCAGTGGAGCTGCTGCAGGTGCGTCGGCCGGGTCCGTCGGTTCTCATGCAGGTGCTGTCATCGTCTCTGCACAGGGGGTTGCGTCGTTCTCTGCCGGCTCCCGGTGTGCTGGTACGAAGGCCCCTGGCCCCCCTGCGATTGGAGCGTCTACATGGGCCGCCCCGGCGCTCGTGAATGGAGGTCGAACTGAGGCTGGCTTGGCCTCCTTGGCCCCGGTCTCTGCGGCCGCTGGGCTGTCCGTCGGGGCTCCTCCTGTGGCTCCAGGGTCTACGGATGACAATGCGGCCAGTTGCAGGAGCTACGGGCGTCCCGCGGTGATGACCGTCGGCAACAGTCTCCCGGCGCCGGCTGTTCGTGGGTCGGGCTTCGGTGCGATGTCTACTGCTGCTGCTATAATGGGCGCATCTGCTACAGTGTCTGTGCCTGCTACAGTGCCCGCTGCTGCTACAGTACCCGCGGGTGCTAAAGATGCTGATTGCGAGGGCAGGCAGAGCGTACAGTCCAACAGGCCCTGGGTATCTTTATTTGCTGACAACCGATCTCGAAGCCATGGCAGTGAACTACAATTTGTTCCCCCGACAATTTCCAACGGTAAGAAAATTGTGAAATTCAATAGTAATGAACTCAAAGAAGAAGAGAAAAGGTGGCAACATGCATTAATTGGGTGTGTGTATGGATTGTGTCCTCAATTTCAACCTCTCCAAGCTTTTATAATGCGTCGGTGGAGGCAATTTGGTCTTGTTTCGATTCACTCCATTAAGGATGGGGTGTTTCTGTTTAACTTTGAAAATGAATATGGGCAACAAAAAGCTCTCCAGGATGGTCCACTGACCTTTGATAAACGTCCCTTGATCCTCAAAGCTTGGAAACCCAGAATGGTTATGGATGTAGCCAGTATCAGAACTTTGCCTATTTGGGTGCAATTCCCAGGACTACCGTGGGAATTCTGGAGCCCCCCTCTGTTGAGTCGTATCGCTAGCTCGCTGGGATCCCCTAAATTTAGTGATCAATGTACTCTAAACAGAACAAGGCTGGCATTTGCGAGGGTCCTGGTGGATATGGATGTGGAGGGTGAGTTCCCTTCCATGATTACTTTAGAAGACGAAGAAGGTAATATGGTTAGGCAGGAGGTGACTTATGAATGGAAGCCTTCCGTGTGCACTAATTGCAAAAGGGTTGGTCATGAGGGGAAAGACTGCTTAACAGGGACGAAACAAGTGTGGAAAGCAAAAGAGAAGATTCAGAATAATCAAGGGGAAACTGAAGTACCTATTAGACACCCTGAAATGCTAGAACCAAAACAGTTAAACCTAAGTAAAACAGAAGGGGAGACACAGGCAACAGAGGGGAATGAGGCGCATGGCCATACAGATAAGGCAACAAAACAAATGCCCGGAAGCGGGGGACCAGAGGTAATCCAGGGAATTGACAGATTCAACCTAAGGAAGACTATTACTCTGACACATGATGTGGGAATTATAGGGAAGGGTCGACGTGCCAAGAGGAACTCTAAATCCCCATATAGGGGACAATGATCGCAAGCTGGAATATTCGGGGTCTCCATGACCCCTGCAAACAATCAGAGGTACGGGCTCTGATTAAATCTTGTCGATTATGTATTTTGGGATTGCTAGAAACAAAAGTAAAACTGTCTAATCTAGATACCATTTGGAAGAAGTTGGCACTAAGGGAGTGGAAACTAGAAAATAATTCTGAGTGCCTAGATATGGGAAGAATATGGATCGCCTTTAATCCAGCTAGATGCAATGTCACGATCTTACAAAAGCACCAGCAATTCATGCATAGTAGAGTGAGTATTGATGGTATTATGTTCTACTGGACTCTGGTTTATGGTGCCTCTGCTATTATGGAGAGAGAGAACCTATGGAAGGACCTTAGGGATGATTTGGCTCCCAGCACTACACCGTGGTTAATCCAAGGAGACTTCAACAATGTACTCAGCAACAATGACAGAATTGGGGGTCAATGGGTTAATGATAACATGGTAGATCAGTTCAAAAATTGGATATCGAGACTAGAGTTATTTGAGTTAAAGAACCATGGATGTCGCTACACCTGGTGTAACAATCAAATAGGTGGACAACGAATTTGGAAAAAAATTGATTGGGCATTTGTTAATGGTAATTGGCTGGATGCATTGGATTTTTCAGAGTGTGAAGTTCTCCCTGTGGGCATTTCAGATCACTCTCCGCTCGTGGTCTCCATCTCGAGAGCATCATATATTGGGAAGGTCCCTTTCAAGTTCTTCAACGCCTGGTGTACCCACAGTGATTTTCTTCCCACAGTCGAGCGAGAGTGGCAGCATGATTGTCAAGGCTCCCCAATGGCCAGGGTATGGTTCAAACTAAAGCTTTTAAAACCCAAGCTAAAAGAGCTTAACAAGGTCTTTTTTTCGGACATCCAGCAAAAGATTGAAGACTACAAACTGATGTTGGCCTCATTGCAGAGTAGTATGATCCATGACCCATTCAACCAAACCCTTCAAGATGAGGAAATGAGCATTTATCAACATTTAAGGAATCTTATTTATGCTGAAGAAAGCATTGTCCGACAAAAATCCAGAATCAGATGGATTCAAATGGGGGATTCAAACACCAGCTACTTTCATAAGTCAGTTAAGCAGAGAAGAGCTCGGAATCGAATCATTACAATTGAAAACCCCAATGGGGAAATTGTTGAAGACCCCAAGGTTGTGAAAGAAGCCATTGTACGATACTACAAAGATTTGTTGGGTACCCCCATCTCCTATAGGGCGTCAATACAAAAGAGAATCATGGACGCGGGCCCTAAACTGAAGGAAGATGATAGAGACATGTTGAATGCCCCTGTCACAGAACAAGAAGTCAGAAGTGCTATCTTCAGCATCAATGGTGATAGAGCCCCAGGGCCGGATGGTTATAACAGTTACTTCTTTCAAAAATGCTGGCACATAATAGGAAAGGAGGTTACTGCAGCTGTGCAACATTTTTTCTCCTCAGGTCAGTTCTACAACCCCATAAATGCCACGGCCATTACCCTTGTGCCTAAGGTTCATAATCCTCATTGCTTGGGGGACTATAGACCAATCGCATGTTGTACTGTCCTCTACAAATGCATCACCAAAATAATAACATGCAGACTGAGAAGAGTGGTGAGCTACCTGGTTAGCTCTAGTCAATCAGCATTTATTCCTAACAGGCAGATATCAGATAATGTTTTACTAGCTCATGAGCTCATGAGGGGTTATGAGCGCAACAACGGGAGCCCTAGGTGTGCTCTTAAAATTGATCTCCGCAAAGCCTACGATTCGGTATCCTGGGATTTCCTAGAAGAGGTATTAATGGGGCTGAATTTCCCTTATCACTTTATCTACATCATCATGAAGTGTGTCAGAACAAGCACGTACTCAGTCATGGTAAATGGTAGATTAGAAGGCTTTTTTCCGGGGAAGAAAGGTTTGAGGCAAGGGGATCCCATGTCCCCTTTGCTTTTTGTTGTGGCCATGGAATATCTTAGTAGGAGCTTAAGTTGTATTCCTCAGAACCAGTTTATATATCACAAGGGGTGCAACAGGCTGAAACTAAACCACTTGATGTTCGCAGATGACTTATTATTGTTCTCTAGTGGGGATGTCAGGTCAGTAGGCCACTTTAAGCAAGTGCTTGATGATTTCTCAATGGTCTCTGGGCTGCACCTAAACGCTGGCAAGAGCTTCATCTTCTTTGGGAATGTGCCTCAACCTACCAAGGAGACAATCCTTCAAGTGACTAAGTTCCAGCAAGGTGCGTTGCCTATCAAATACTTAGGGATCCCCTTAATCTCTGGGGCACTAAAGAGAGTCCACTGTCAGGAGCTTATTAATAGGATATCTGCTAGAATCTCCAGCTGGACTGTGAAATATCTGAGTTATGCGGGGCGGGTGCAATTAATAAAATCAGTCATAATGAGCATGCATGTATACTGGAGTTCTATGTTCATCCTGCCTAAATCAGTCACCAAAGAAATTGAAAGCAAATGTCGTAATTTCTTATGGCATGGAAGTAACCAGCAGGGGAAGAAAGGTTCAGTGGGCTGGAATGAGGTATGCAAAGGTAAAAATGAAGGAGGCCTTGGCATTAAATCTATAAGCTTGTGGAATTCAGCGGCAATCACTAAACACATCTGGGAGCTGGTTGCTGTGAAAGCTTCATTGTGGGCAAAATGGGTAACTGATAACAAACTGCGGAGGCTAAGCTTTTGGGGTATCACAAAGCCAATGGATGGTAGTTGGACTTGGAGGAAGATTCTGGGGTTGAGAAGTCAGATAAAACAGTTGTTCTCCTATGAATTGGGAAACGGCAAGTCCTTCCAATTTTGGTGGGATCCATGGCTGGGTGGAGAATCAGTAGTTAATAAATTTCCACACATGGAAATCTCCGACGCGGATATTCCTCGGGATGCTAAGGTTAATGACCTTTGGCAGCATGGTCATTGGAACCTTCCTGACCCGTTGGACGAGTACACTTCTCAGGTATGGGACTATCTTCGCAAAAATGTTTCAATTTCGGAAAGGGAAGATAGAATCTCATTCACCGCTAGTTCCAATGCAAAGTTTTCTGTTGCAAGTACTTGGAGATGTCTTAAGAATAATGAGGCTAAGGTGGGATGGTGTAAACTGATATGGGGAACACAACATATACCTAGTCACAGCTTCATTGCTTGGTTAGCTTTGAAAAACAGATTATCTACCAAAGAGAGACTTAAAAAATGGGGGGTTATTCCATCAGATGATTGCCCTCTTTGTGGTAATGGCAAGGAAACAATCACACACTTATTTTTCCAATGCAACTTTTGTAGTGAAATTTGGCACAAGGTACTAAGGGCGTGCCAACTCAATCAGTGCCCGAACAGATGGCAACGAGTAATCTCCTTCTTTTGCAGAAAATCTAAAGGCAAATCTACCCTCAGTAAGATCAGAAGAGTATCGTTCTGCGCTACAATCTACTTTATTTGGAGAGAACGGAATCTGAAGGTCTTCCAACAGAAAACTCCTTCTACAAGCGAAGTCTACCAAAAGATTAAGGATGTTACTTGGCTTAAATGTATAAGTACTGTAAATGGCCAAGGGATTGACCACTTAGCAGCTGGGTGGTAACGGTAGTTAACCTCTATGAGTTGTACTGTCTTTCTTTTTCTTTTATTGAGTTTGCTTTGTAATACCTGCTAGATTTAGCATTTATATAAATTCTTATTTACCAAAAAAAAAAATTGAAAATTCCTTTCTAGTTAATTGTGTAAAAATTTCCCTTGTACCCACAATGCGTCCAACTTCGATGGCTGTCAGTGTTACTTTTCCATTATACAAAGCTCCGTCTTTTTCTCTTCCCCCAAAGCCATCAAGAACAGCTCCTTCCAAACTTCGTAACTACTGTTTACCATCTCACATGGAGTCGTCGCAGATTAAAGGGCAGAAACTGATGGAATTCCCTCATCTGACGGCTGCGCATAAAGTTCTGATGGTTGGTCTCATCACTTCCTTGGAGAATCGGCTTGATTCTCATCTTCTTCCATCCTCACTTCCTCCTGATGTTGAGTTTTATCAGAGTGAGAATAGCGGTTCTCAGGGTTCTCTCCACATCAGACGTGGCGTTGATTCATCTCCTGTACGTAGTTCTTCTTCTTTCTCTTTTTCTCTCACATACATATGCAGATGCAGTTGTTTATTCATGTCCTTAAAACTCCTTGCAGTTTGTCTTTATGGAAAAACAAACTTTACCCTCGCTAATGACCTGCCAATCTCTGTTTATCTAAACATAAAAGAAGGTGCTAAGCCAAGTCGCGTGACTACGGTCAGACAATTACTCTGCTTTTAATAAATTGACCCCAAATAGTATTACCCAAATAATAAGAAAGGTTGTAGAAATCACAACTACCGAATTTACTCTTCCAAAATTTATATTTATTAGTACGTAAACAAATCATAAATATAATTCAAATTTGTGGCTAAGGGGGGTAGATCCAGTTAAAACTTGTGTAGTCATTGACTAAGGCAATATAGTATCAGTATCCCTTATGGGATAGGATAGGAGCAAGTCCCTAAAGGTCAGCGTGCACAAGTTCAAGGGAATTCTTGGTTTTGGTTTCTGTTTCTTTGAAGGTCATTTAATGTATTTTACCATATTGACAAAATGAACAAAAAGAAAAATTTCAGTAATTGTAGTGCTTTTATTTGTATTATCAAAGAGGCTTGTACGCTTAGAGAGAACTTCCTTAAGAACCAATACATTTGGATGTCCTAGTCTTCTGTGTAGTATTTCCAGCCCATGATTTGGTCACAAAGTGTTATTTTTTATCTCTTTAATTGGCTCTATACTCTTTGGTTGACTCTTATCAAATACACCAAGATAAGAATAAAACATAGACCCTAGATTGATAGTTGTTGTAGCGACATTTATTGAAGACTCTTTACTTGAACATGATCTTGACTGACTTGTGAGTTTGGTTTAAAACTGCAGCTGATATAAATTCCCTTTAGCCACTCCCAGAAGCACTTCCCCTGTTTCTTGTCCTTCACAACACATTGGCAATTGTCAAATTTTACCACAATATCATTATTATTTACTAGTTTGGATATATTGATGAGATTTTTGGTGATCATTGGCACAAGTAAAATTTCATTCAGATATAGGTGTTTGGTGTGTGGATGGTGTTGTGCAATGATGCAGGTGTATCCAATATGTTTAATGAGCAAGTTGTGCCCGTTATCTACTGTGAGTTTCTGGTTTCCTTGTATTGGTTGCTGAGAGTAAGATTGTTTAGGCTGTTGGTAATGTGGTTGGTTGCCTTACTGTCAAGGTACTAGGTAGAATCATCTTTATTTCCAATAGGTACCACATAGGCCTTCTTTAGTTGATAATTTCCACTCATCTTGGGCATAGTCTTTCTTAAACCTATGCCAGCACTCCATTGCTGTATGCTTGGGTTTGAAGCAAATCTGATACACAACGTTAGAGTCCTTATTGCTGGCTCCTTGAGTTCTCTCTTTTCCATGAAAATTTTCAGGATTTGAGTAGTTCCCATATGAACCACTATTTTGCGACTTAGAGCTATGAAAATTGCTTCCTTTCACCTTTCCCTGCCAGTTCTTTTTCTGGTTCCAACTGGTTTGTGCAAAGTTAGCATTGAAGTTTGTTGATGCTTTACAAAGGTCTTCAGCTGCATTCTGCTCTAGCTTGTGTTCTTGATTGAGCAGCCGTGCACACCTTTCAGCTATTGGTAATTTGTCAACCCTTGAAGTGACATTCACATAGATTGGGTCATATGCATTTTCAAACCTCTGAGGATATAGTCCACTTGTTTATTATTTGTCACCGCACATCCAACACATCTAAGAGCTTTAGCCAAGCCCTTCATCTTCATGTAGTACTAAGTAATGGTCATGGTCTTTTAAAAAAAAAAAAAAGTAATGGTCATAGACCCTTTTTTGGTGGTTTGGATAAGGCTTTTCCAGTGGACTAGTCTTGCCTTTGAGTGTGAGGTAAAGACTTCAAGTGTTGTTCAAAGCTGGTATGAGTTTGAGCATTCAATGACTACTCCTAATATTAATTCCGACAGAGATGATAGTATCCAACTCATTAAATTTTGGTCTAGCTAAGGCAAGACCTAATACTTTGGGTTTTCAATGGTGATGATGTATTGTCATCATCCACAGTGATATTTTTTTGTCTTGGACATGGTTTGCTTCCATCAATGAAGCCCATTAAATCATTGCCTCTAATACCAGATATTACTTGTGACTTTTATAGTAGGTAATTTGTGTTTATGAGCTTGATGGGGGCTTAGAAAACAAAAGAGCTCACATGTATGTTGTTTTGCTGGAATGTGGTGGTGTTTAGAGGTGTATTTTATGTTGTTGAGCTTGATACTGTCTTGAGCAATTTCTTTAATACCATGTTAAAATATGAGTTTTGTAGAACAAATTGAATTCTATTACTGAATTAATGTAATTGTTTCTACAACTTTGTCTTACCTAACAACTAACATTATATATGGAGCTATTACCAATAATTACATGTTCTACATGACTCCTACCAAAAAGTTAGATGCATAAAGGTTGGTAGGACCATTAACTCCTAAAGATAAAAGACAAAAGACAAATTTCCATTATTAAGATCTCAACTTGAAATTGTCTAGCTTATCTGATGCTTCAAGTATTTCAACACCCCACTACTCAAAAGAGACCCATTATCCACATGGCAATCTCCTATAAGGGCTCAAGACATAGGATTTTAGGGGTTAACATGCAAATGAAAATTTGGGCCACTTTGACACTAAATGTCACCTACTTTTTTCGGAACCTACTATTCACGTGGCAATTCTTATTGGGCTCAAAAATTAGGATTTTTAGGAGCCTACAAATGGACGAGGAATTCAAGCCTACTTTGATACTAAATGTCATGGACCTTTTTCAGAAAGTAACCTACAAACACAATGGAAAGAGAGAGAACAAGCAAGCACACTAAGTATTTGAAAAAAAACTCTCTATTATGACTGAAGAAATATATAAGCTATGATTGTTTGGCGCAATTGAAAGCCTTATTTATATTACTAACTTTATACAATTAACAAATACAATTTATGCACCTATACAATGATCTAACAGTGCACGATGAAGATGAAAAATATGCTAAGAAATATTCTAAGATGCCACTAAATATCCTAGAGAATATTCTCATTCTATAACCTACTTAGCCAGTAAGTAACGTGCTTGATCCACTTTATCTATCCAAGTCAATGAATTTTTTAGAAACTCTGAACTTTGGTCCACATAACGCTTCATGAGTCTAAGTAGCCTCTAGAAAATATGGCGTGTACTATGTGTTTGAGAAGATATTTGAGAACATTTGAAGTGTGACAATAGACATGCACTAAAAAATGTTTAATTGAAATAAGAAACTTTTTATTTCTTTAAAGAGAATATGAGCCTAAGTAGCTTTCTCTATTTTGAATGAAAAAGAGAATATATTATAAGTGAAAACCAATGGTTTTGTTGTACTTACAGTGTTTATACGCCATTTGAAGAAGAAGATTTACAATTGTAGAAACGTCATTTTTTTATAAGAACTAAAGAAGCATATATAATGCAAGATGGCTTACTATTGTTCTAACACCTTTCCAACTATGTTACCTTGCAGCCAAATGTCAAAGCTTCACTTTCCATGTTTAACAAGTCACTTTGAATTGGAATTTTCATTTTTTTGAGCATTATATTGTAACATTATAGTGATTTGAACATATGATTTAAAATAATGGTGTGAAAAGTTTTAATCGCTATCTCGATTCAACTTCCATGTACTTAAGTTAGGATTTGATTAATCTGCACCATTAACACATATATTTGCTAAGCAATATCTCTGTAATGAATATTTTCCCAACTGCTTTCGTATTTCCCTAACTCACTATTAGCAAATGAATGAACCAAGAAATTCAAGTGGACAAGTTTTGCTACAGTGCCTAATATTCTCTCAACTAGGCTACAGTAACCAAATGATTTGGCTACTGTAACTTGGTCTTTCTTCTTCGATCGTTGGCGTTCTTCTTGGTTTTCTTCTCAGATTGATCTCCTACAATTTGTTTCTTCTCAGTTTTTCTTTTGATCAGCTAATGATTGTTTGACTTGGGGGTTTTTTGACCGGCGGAAATGGCCGATCGTGTGGTTGATCTTGCTACAATCTTCTTTTTCAACTAAGTTTTTCTGGTGTGTGGTGAACCTGCGGCTGCTAGTGATCTGTGTTACTGCTGCCCTTCATTTTATTGCTGTGCTAGTGGCTATTTCCTCTCTTCTTGTGAATTGCTATTGCCCCTCTTGCTACTGCTGCTGGTAGTGCTTGGCAACCACAGGTTCTGTCCACTGCTAGTGGCTATCCTCCCTTGCTCTGAGTTGCTGCTACCCATCTATCTGCTGCTGCTGGCAGTGATCGGCAACCACAGTTGTCCGTTATGGGTGGCTATTTTACTCGAATTCTATAGCCAGCCGCAACTTCTTCTCTTTTGATGTAAGGCTGGTTTGCTTCGGCCTTCTCTTGTTCTGCACCGGTGACTGCTCAACAAGCTGTTACAGCACTGTTCCGACAATTGTTCTGGTTGTACTGTTCCGGCATTATAGACAGCCACATTCTCCCTGTCATAGGTGATATTACATGGTGCTTTTTTTGGCGAGTTTTCTACAATTCAACATTGATAGAGATTCTTGATGTAGTTAAGTTGTTAGATAGATACAAAGAGGCTACCATGACAACCCAACTGAGACATCCGTTCCTTAACCATGGAACAAGTAGTTGCAAAAAAAATCCTTTGCTTCTATTCTTTCATCTGCCTCTGATTTGGATTCTCACCCTTCTCATCGTCCTCCCCCAACAATTAAGAGTGATCAATATTTTATTCATATTGATGAATCAGAGTACCATAAGCGTATAGAACTGAGTAAGACTAATCTGATAGGTCAAATTATTTTAAAAAAAGGATCGCAACCTCTTAAGGTGGAGGCTCTTAAAGCTGGGTTTCATTGTCTTTTGAATCTAAAAATAGCTGGAATTATTCCCCATGGCTAGAGGTTTTTATGTTCTACGTATTTCGAATGCAGAAGACATACAAAGGGTGTTTGGTGGAGGCACTTGCACACTTACATCATATCAATTTAGGTTATATCAATAGAAACTTGATTTTGACCCATCTCCTAAAATTCATTCAAAGGCGCAAATTTGGGTCAGAATCTATAGACTTAGCTGGGAAGATTGAAGTCCTAAATAATCATAGGAATTGCATGAGGGGTTGGCCTCCCCCTTCAGAGCAACAAGGGAAAGAACTTATGGTTACTATGCAAGGGTATTTGTGGAGGTTGATGTTTTTGAAAGTATTCCTACATTCTTGACTGTTCAAGCGTAATGGGTATGACATTCAAGTGGAGGTGGTTTATGAGAGAGACTCTTGCCTAAATGTTATGGATGTGGTGTGATTGGTCATAAGATTAGTTCTTGTCGTTCGACTAACCCAAAGAATATTAATGGAAAAAGATCACTTCCTTCATATACTTGGGTTAGGAAAGAGGTTGAAAAGTTCCAGTTGCTTCTAAGGAGGTTTAAACGGGTTCGGCTGAATCTTTGGAGAATAATAATAGGATCCTTTCTATAATTAATGTGACTGCAAATGATTGTGCTAATAGAAGGGATCTTATAGTAGCGACTGATAAAGAAAAGATGGGTGATGGAATTGGAAATGTGACGTCGAATAATGAGGTCCATAGAGATACTAGCAAATTTGAGACGCAACTTGTTGATAATGCTGATGTTGTTCCTGTTTTTAAGTCTAGAAAAGATGATGAAACTCAGCTGATTAATTAAATTCATCAGGGTAATGAAGATTTTAATTCTGATGAAGAATCTGACCTTGAGCTTGAGGTGTTGAACTGTGATAAAGAATGGAATTCAAAAGCTAAAATTAGTGTTGATAAGGGTGTATTGGATAATGATTTGCAAAAAGTTATGGGTATTCTCACCAAGCCGCCAATGAAGGGTGGGTTCGAGATTATTATTCTAAATCTCAAAAAGAAACTTTGAGCCAAGAGGAAGGAAATTTTAGCGCTTTATAAATCGCAGGGGTTAGATTATGATCTGAACCTATGAAGATTATCTATTGGAATATTATAGGAGTGGCCAATCCTCAATAACGAAATGAATTGGCCACTTTGTGTTTGAAGCATAAACAAACTGTTGTTTGTGACAATTAGTGAACCTATAGTTGCTCTTCATTCTATTTATGATTCTTTCTGGAATTTATTACATCTTTCATTTGTAGTTCATATAGATAACTCTGCCAAAGTTATGGATTTTCAAGAGCGACATGATGGCAGCAGTTAATATTACTTCTATTGGGTCTCAGCATGTTACTATTAACACATCAATTGATTCTCATATTTATCAGTTATCTTTTAGTTATGCAGTCTCACAATATGTTCAGAGACGGGCTCTTTGGTTAGAATTGAGGTCTATTTTCTGTCTTTCTCCTTGGCTTGTGACAAGGGATTTCAATGCCGCGCTTGGTGTGCATGAGCAAATTGGAGGGGGCTTTCCAGGCCCTCATTCTTGTTCTTATTTTTAGGAATTTATTACTTCTTGTGACCATTTAGCTATTCCTACTTCTGGTCTATTTTTCACCTGGGCTAGAACTACGGTCCATGGAGGTCACTAGAAAGAAAATTAGATTGAGCCCTTTTTACTTTCGATGGCAAGAGACTTGGAGCCCTCCTCTTGCATAGCTCTTCCTTGTACAGTCTTTGACCGTTCACCCTTATTGTTTTCTTTCGATTCTATGAATAGGTCAGGTCTTCGTCCTTTTTGTTTTCAATCAATATGTATTCATCATCTGGGGTTTAAAGATATGGTAGCAAAGATTTGGAATTCGGTTCATTCTCATGGATGTCCAATGTTTATGGTCACTAAAAAATTGTGGGTAATAAAATCTCATTTAAAAAGTTGGAATTGGAATGTTTTTGGTAATATTCATGAACATTTGAAAAAAGCCCGTGAATCTCTTGCTTCTATCCAAGAAGATATAGCTACATTTGGTATCACAGATGAGTTATTGGAAGCTGAAGCTGCAGCAAAGGTGGAAGTCCTCTATGTTTCTCAGTTACAATTTGATTTCTAAAGGAATTGAGCAAAAGTGAGATGGCTTAAAGAGGAAGATAAATGCACCAATTTTTTCTATTCTTATGCTAAAATTCAAGCTGCAAAGTCTCATATAAATGGATTGCTCATCAACAATGTCTGGAATGATAATGTCACATGTTTCATATCATATTATTGATTATTTTTGTGATCTTTATGCAAATTCTAATATGGATCCAAAGTTAATTTTGCAGATCTATAACAATATCCCTAATGTGGTTTCAGATGCAAATAATGATTTTCTGACTTGCATTTCCTCAGATGATAAAGTGCATTTAGCAATTTTCTCTTTGGATTCCTTCAGTGCACCAGGACTAGATGGATTTATAGGTTTATTCTAACTAATCTTGGGGGTTAAGCAATTTTTCACTCAGTTTTATTCTAACTAATCTAAACTCTAGCTTTATTGTTTTAATTCCAAAAGTGGCAGATGCTGTGAATATTAGTCAATTCAGACCAATTGCTTTGGCAAATTTCTTCTTCAAAATCATTACCAAAATAATAGCTAACAAATTGGTAGGTATCATGCTTACATTGGTATCTCAGAATCAAATGGCTTTCATTAAAGATCGTTATATTCATGATTGCATTTCAAGGGTTTCAGAAGACATTAATATGCTAGATAGGAAATTTTTTGGAGGAAATATTGGAATGAAGTTGGATATATCAAAGGCTTTTGATACCATCAGTTAGAATTTTCTCTTACAAGTCCTTCATAACTTCGGTTTCAATTCTACATTTATTAATTGGATCTCCATCATTCTTAAATCTACTTAGTTATCTATTTTGATTCATGGCTCCCCTAGGGGTTTTTTGGGTGGTGGAAGGGGTGTAAGGTAGGGCGATCCATTATCTCATCTCCTCTTTTGTCTGGTGAAGATGCTCTTTCAAGAGGGATTCAAGCTTTAATAGATGCTAAAAGAATACCTCCTATTTCGGTTCCTAGAAGATGCATTGCCCTGTCTCGTATATTGTATGCAGATGATGTCTTTGTGTTTTGTAAAGGTGATCATAAATCCCTTACTTCTTTTATAACTTTCATAGGCAACTATGGCATAGCCTCGAGTCAGATCGTTAATATGGAAAAAAGCATTTTCTTTCTTAGGAAGTCATCTATGCATCAGTGCTAGGAAATTTCAGATGTCTTGGGTTTTTCTCAAGGCAGCCTTCTTTTTTATTATTTGGGTATGCCAATTTTTAAAGACTATCCGCGTGCTCATCATTTGCAAATCCTTGCAGACAAGGCTATTGCGCGTCTTACAGGTTGGAAGGGTAAAATTCTTTCTATGGCAGGTAGAATTGAATTGGTACGTACGGTGTTTCAAAGTACCTTATTGCATAGTTTTAAAGTTGACCTTTGGCTCGTTTCTCTCTTGAAAAGATTACATGGGTGTGCTCGAAATTTTATTATTTCTGGTGATCATCTTAATCAGAAAATGGCTTTGATTTCTTGGAATCATCTATGCTTGCCTAAAAAAGATGGAAGAGTGGGGCTTCAACGGCTGGATATTTTGAGTAAAGCTTGCCTTCTCAAATCCCGTTGGGATATTCATAATTCATCTACTTTTTGCTCAAACTTCCTTAAGGGCGGTATGACTTCAATAACGGAAATAAGTTTTATTTATGCTCTTCTGTTTGGATCGATTTCAAGGCTATCATGTCTTATTTTCACATGCGGACTAGGTGGATAATTGGTAATGGCTCTTCTATTAATTTTTGGTTTGATAATTGGCTTGATAAACCTATTCTTCCTTGAAAGTTGAAAGGCCCCTTAGACCTTTAGTGCAAGGTAGGTGATATTATTTTTTAGGGGAGATGGAATATTCCAAACTCTTCTTATGCGGCTTTTCCTCACTTGAAAGATCAAATTGCCGATATTATTTTACCTTCTAATCAGATGAAAGATAAATTTATTTGGACTTCTATTCAAGATGGATCCTTGTCATTAAAAGAGAGTTATATTTTCATTTAGAATTAGACATCTTTAATGCAATGTTATCTTTTATTTGAAGGAATTTTTTCCCTCTAAAGATTAGTATTTTCATGTGGTGCCTTCTTCAATACCTTTTATCAACTGGTATGGCTCTAAGATCCTGTGGTATCTACATTGTGTTAGCTTGTTCCATTTGTTTGGAAGATTATGAATCGATAGATTATTTATTTGTTTCTTGCTCTTTTTTTAGGAATCTTTGGAGTTGGCTCGCCTATAATTTATGGACACACCTTCCAAATGCCACTTTTATTATAGATTTATGATCTGCAATTCTTGCCAAGTCTTTTAGCCTTTAGTTGCATAACATTTGGCTTCTATTTGTTGCATACCTATCATATTCTATTTAATGGTGTAGAAATCGACTTCGATTTGATAAAGTTGGTTTTGGTTTGCCTGGGATTAAAACAGATTGCCTTGCTCATGTTAGATTATTTGGGGATTTATTTCTTAGATATATCTCTTATGGCGATGACCGATTAATCGTATAGAGTTTGGGTTTAAATCCTAAGCTTGGTCATACTCCAAAGATTTCTGTGATTTTCTGGAACTTCCCTCCAAATTTTCTGGATTAAGGTAAATACAGATGGTCTTTCTAAAGGTAATCCAATAAGAGCAGCTGCTTGTTGAGTTTTTCGTGATGAGAAAGGTACTTTCCTTTGCAGCTTCTCTTATCCTTTATAGTTTGAGTAGCTTTTCATGCTGAAATCATGGGAGCGATTTTGGCTATTGAAGTAGCCTATGCTCGTGGTTAGCATAGATTGATTCCATGCTTCTTATTCATCCATTTTCTAATCTTAAGTTGAATTCGCCCTAGAATCTAATTACTAGATGGAAGAACTGTCAATGGTGTGTGTCTAATATACAATTTTGTTTTGTTTATACTCTTAGAGAAAATAACAGTATAGCAAATTGTTTGGCGAACATTAGCTTGAATTATGGTGATCTTACATGGTGGTACACCACCATTTGAGATTTTATACTTGTTACACAAAGATGCTAATGGTTACCCTAATTATAGATTTCACGGATCCTTTTTGCAAGGTTGTAAGTTTGTTAAACATATTCGGTTTTCCATCTTTATCTTATTTTGACATCATGAGCATTCTAAGGGGTAAGGCCCATTTTGTTCCCCCATGATCTGTAATTCTCTTTTTTGTTATTTTTTTCAATAAAACTATCTCGCTTGTCGAGATTTTCCCAAAAAAAAAAAAAAGAATGAATGAACCTAGACATCAATTTGCAACCAGCTGAGTTTTCTTGTTAGTATTTTAGTTTTAATAACTTGCTTAGAAAATTTAGCGAAAATGTATTTAATAACTGACTATAAAATTAGTAAGGGTGCCAACTATTTACAAGTTAAGGAAATTTGCTTAATTATCAAAATTGGTTTTTGATAATCATCATACTTGAGCAAATTCTGTCAACCCTCTTAAGTATGATCACCTCTTAAGGCTTCATTTCAACTTCTATTCACTTGGATGCCGAGTCTTTATTGACACAGGTTCTTTTTTCTCATTTTCTTAGGAGGCTTTCAACATTGTCGTCTCATCCAATATCACATTATGACTTATGATACTTCTTGGTGGTGTCAATTCTTTACACCATACATTGTGTCTTTTCACACCTTCGGGATACTCAATGAATACCCATTTGATAGCTCTAGGTTCCAATTTTTCCTCCTTAACATGAACAAAGGCGGGGCAACCAAAAATTCTGAGGTGATCATACTTAAGAGGGTTGGCAGAATTGGTTTTTGATAATTTTAACTGTCTAACACATACATTTTTTAAGCAAGTTAAGATAACTGACTATAAAATTAGTAAGGGTTTTTGGTAATTTTAATCACGATATCAAATACCAATTCCTTTGGCAGAATTGGCTTTGATCTTTGATGTTTCATAATGTTTAAAATTAAAGTCTTTTTAATTTTAAAGACTTCCTTAATTTAAGCTTAAAAGTTAATATAATATTAGAAAGGCAGATTGATATAAATGGCATTAAATTATTATCTTTAATATTCAATTTGCTAATTGTATGAACTTGGATTCCTCCCTTTAAATTTCAGTTTTATTAAATAAGGAATCATGCGATTGATAGCATGGGAGGGGCAAAGTTAATATAAATCCATCTTAAAGAGAGATTGAAATGATAAATGATTAAGCTTGATAATTCTCTTCGCCCATTTTAAAAGTTGTAAGTGTAATTGTGAAATTAACTCGAAACAAGTTGTATCTAATATCGTGATTAACTATATTGATCCCAGACATTAAAGTTGTAGTTGAGGTTTGACATGTTGGTGATATTAATAAGCTTCAAAGCTTTTGTAAGGAGGTTGATATTTTTCTAGTTTCATCCTTGCTCGTTTTTCTATTTTCCCTTTTTCAGATGTTGCTTAAAGTTTGGGATTGAATACTTATGGGAACACTTGTAGTTTTGTTCTAAATTAAATATGTACGTGTCTTGTGCTAGCCTGGGAGCATAGAGCTTGAGGTATCAGAGACGTTTTAATAAGATTGCACGCCATTGCTTGCATAATAGATTTGTGTAAAATTTGAAATCAAATGCTTGTATTAGGGCAGGCTTTCTATGTGTTGTGTTATTGTAGAGAACACAAACTGAAACCTGGAAGTTTGGTATTGTACCTGCCATTAATACCAACTACTTTTGTTTGTTGTATTTTGATCTTCAACTTGAAACCTATGAGGTCTTTCTTTCATTTGATATAGATTTTTAAGTGACAATCTGCATGAAGATGAGGTCATTAGAGAGACATTGTGACCTCATCTTCTTGAAACTCAATATGCTAATAGATGGGTGATTGAACGTAATATATCTTGTATTAAAATTAAAGTGTTTTTAAGTGACAATTTGCAAGAATATTAGAATAAGATTTGAATGTAATATATTACTATATGTCCTTTGGTTTATATTAACGTTTATTCAATATATCTTGTATTAAAATTCTTATCTTTAATCTATTTTTAACTAGTCAATTATCAAAAAGATTATCAAAAACCAATTCTGCCAACCCTCTTAAGTATGATCACTTTAGAACTTGCTTAATTTCAACTTCTATTCACTTGGATAACTATTTCTACCCATTATTATTTCAACAAGTATTTAATAATTATCATAATTTCTTGTATTAAACCACCAAATGATTATTAATGTTTATATAATGATAATTTAAGCTTAAAAGTTAATATAATACAAGATATTAATATATTACATTCACTCTTTAATATATTTTTGAGACATTTATTAGCTTCTCTCAAAGACTATAAACCACTCTCTTTAAGATGGATTTATATTAACTTTGCCCCTCACATGCTATCAATCGCATGATTCCTTATTTAATAAAACTGAAATTTAAAGGGAGGAATCCAAGTGCATACAGTTAGCAACGCGTAATTAAATAAACTCCAAGTACATAAAAAAGGCAAAAGAAAACAAATAAATAATCAAACATACTGGGGAGGATTTGAGACCGGATCTGATTTGAAGAGAGGCTTGAGCAATGCCACTCTCGTTCTGGTAGTATTGTATGTCTGGCCGGAGAGTACAAGGAAGCAGCTGTAAGTCGAGG
This sequence comes from Ailanthus altissimus, assembly GCA_946807835.1. NCBI lineage: Eukaryota > Viridiplantae > Streptophyta > Magnoliopsida > Sapindales > Simaroubaceae > Ailanthus > Ailanthus altissimus. The sequence goes on from OX327695.1 coordinate 22,570,962, forward strand.
CGATTCTCCACCGTTGATACGAGATCAAATATCAGGCTCCTGACAGGGCCAAAGGCATATGGAAATTCCATGAACTTGTTACGGCCTTCATCGTACGAGTCCATTAGAGATGATACTGCCATGGTTGAGGAAGTTATCTTGGCCCTTGGGGACTTTGCTCTTGACAGAGCTAAAAACCTAGAAGTGGAAGTGGAAGCGGAAGCGGAAGCGAAAGCGAAAACGAAAGCGCTGGAGAGTTGGGAGTGTAAAAACTGGCATAAGTTTACAGCCATTCGTTCTTAATCAATGATAGGTGATGACAACTTGATCAGATATTTACAACGCGGAACTACATAACTAATTTTGGTATGTTAATAAACGAATTTTGAACTAATGACAACTTGATCAGAAATTATTTTGCGATAATAGCTAAAATAATTAAAACTCTAAATATTAATAAAAATAAATTTATAATAATTTAAGTAAAATTAATAATTTCTGTCAACACTTACACAATTAAATAGCCAAATATGTATGATTTAGAGTAAAATATGAAAGTTGGGTACAAATCATACTAGTGCTTTTGCCCCCCTGGTCGTTGGCGGTCGAACGGTGGTTTGACGCTCTTCATCTCTCCTGTGGGCTCGTTCTAGTTCCGGTGACAGGCAAAGTATCTTGATCTCGCCCATCCTCTTCATCGGCATATAGCGTCTCTAGCCGTTCCCCTATTGCTGCCGAGGCTCCAAGTTGTGCACTACGTCTCACGGCCATCCGTAAACCCTCTTGGCCCCACGACGTGTTCTTCGAATGGTGCTAATCTCTCCTTGCGCTGCCAGTGTCTTTCTAGTGACCGAAAAAACTGGCACATGTGGTTTTTGTGATGATAATTATCAAAACCAAAGGACAAAACTTTGCCTTTTTAATATTAATATCTTGTATTAATATTAAAAAGGCAAATACTGCATAAAGACTCGAGTGCTAATAAATACGGGCGCAACACAACTTCATTAAGCGTGTCGAAGCGAAGCGCTGGGGACTTTATGTGGAGAAAGAGGAGGGATTCCTCATCGATAAATACTGCGGCCAAGCCACTGGATGGGGTGGTTCGAGGAGTCGATATCCACCTAGGTAAATAGCGTGGAGAGGTAAATTTCTCTGTAGCACCTCTTGATAATTTCGATGTGGTGTTAGATATAGAGTTCTTGAGGCAATACAACGTGGTGCCGCTTCCTTGACTCAATTACGTGTGCATTATGAAAGGAGGGCCTTACTTGATACTGACGGTAGACAAGCTAATAAACTTGGGTAAAAACAATGATTATGAAACATGGCCCCAGTGCAATAAAATCACAATTAATACATCTTGTATTAATATTTGTTCTATATCTTCTCCTCATCGTTAGATTAAATTGTCATTAAGTTTTGTTCATTTAATCACAACATGTCTAGGTTCATTCATTCTTCTTGCAGATTGTGACTTAAAAAGTACTTAATTGAAGAATCATGCTAATATTCTTTGTTTTCTTCTCTTACTCATATCTTTTATTTTTTTTCATTATGTTTATCAATTCTTGTTCTAAAACTCTAGTTTTCATCATGAACTAAATTCTTTTCTAGGGTTATAATTTGAACTCAATATGTGTCTTTAATTGTTATACTTTTTAATATTTTATAAACTTATCATTTATTATTCAAATTACTTATTCTTAATGCTTTCAATATTCCAGATTAGTTTTTAATTGATTGAGGAAACATTGATAAACTTGAAAAAGGCATCCTTGTGTTTAGCTTAGAGTAATTTGATACATGATTGTAGAGTAGTATCTGTGAGTTTCGATATAGGATAAGAAGATACCTTTATGGCATGTATAACTAAAAAGACTTGAACTTAATGCGTCTTAAATTTACTGGGTTGCTATAGGAATATAGGTAATTAGTAATTTAAGATATACTTATTTGACCATCAAAAGAGGTTAGTGAATAGATTGGTGTCTTGACCAATAATAAAATAGAATGATTAAATATTGAAGAGTAGTATCTTTAGAAAAGCATATTGCAAGATAGTTATAATCCTAAACTTTTTGTATCTTGTTATTTGCTTATGATAATTTTAGTTTATTTGCATCTATAACTTAGTTTTATTTTAATTTCAATAGAAATATTGATTTTTTTAGATCAAAATATAATACAAATTTAGTACTTGGTCAAAAATATATATTAATTCCCTATGGATTCGACATTTAATTTTATACTATATTACTTGTTGCGATATATATACTTGTGTTTAATTGTGCTTGGAATAGCCATAACAAATTATGCATTATTTCTCGCTGCCATGGAGCGAGTGATGACAATTTTTGATTGGTCATCCTTCATGTTCTCCATCTAATTTTGATAGCTTTTTCATTCTCTTCCCATAGACGGCGCCTCTCGGTGTGACTAGTGTTAAGATATTTGATGCATTGTGATATATATAAGGTTGACTCTTGAATTTAATGAGAGCTTTTTGTTTGGTTTTTGATAAACTCCTTTAGATTTGATTTGAACTAGTGTTGGTGTCTATAATTTATTTGCTCAATAAATTCGATATAACACCCATAAGATGCCCCTTACATATCAATGTGAAATAGTGTTGGTGTCTAGTTAATGGACTAGTGTTAAGAGACTTAATGCATTGTGATATATATAAGTAATATTTGTTTTTAGCGAATCTATCGCCATGATTCGTGTATTTTATTTCTTGCTATGGTGAATGATATAATATATAGACTAAGTGAGAAAATGTTAAACTTTTTCAAACCATAGTGATCGGTTTAAGCTTTGAACGAGTCATAAAGTGGTCTATTATCTCCCATCATTTGAGGAATGTGTATAACATTCTAAAACGTTCAAAAACACGTTTGGAACTGCCCATGATTTGTACCATTTTAAACGATATTTTTTATGGGAGAAAGTTTATAAATACAGAGCAACATTGTTTTAGGTCCCTTAACTTATTCAAACTCGTTTTCAAACCCTTTACACCATTATTTGAGATTGATCACAATTTAGCAATACCTTAAACCCCATTTCCAAATTATAAAAACATCAATGACAAAAAATATAATTTTAATCTATTTTATTCCCACATTTGATCTATATGCTATTTAAGTCTTAAGTTCCTACAATATTCCCTCCACCTAGGATGCTCGGGTCAAATTACCCAATTGTTATCATTCATTATTGGCCCCTCTTTCTTAGATTTCGGTTAAATTTCCCCTCCAAAATTTAACCGGAAGAACCAAGACAATAATACGACAGCGTTATGTAATTTCGCGTTGTAAATATCTGATCAAGTTGTCATCACCTATCATTGATTAAGAACAAATGGCTGTAAACTTATGCCAATTTTTACACTCCCAACTCTCCGGCGCTTTCGTTTTCGCTTCCACTTCCGCTTCCGCTTCCGCTCCCACTAGGTTTTTAGCTTCGTTAATGAAGGTCGTAACAAGCTCATGGAATTTCCATATGCCTTCGGCCCTGTCAGGAGCCTGATATTTGATCTCGTATCAACGGTGGAGAATCGCCTCGACATACAGCTGCTTCCTTGTACTCTCCCGCTCGACATACAATACTACCAGAACGAGAGTGGCACTGCTCAAGCCTCTCTTCAGATCAGATCCGGTCTCAAATCCTCCCCAGTATGTTTGATTATTTATTTGTTTTCTTTTGCCTTTTTGATGTACTTGGAGTTTATTTAATTACGAGTTGCTAATTGTATGAACTTGGATTCCTCCCTTTAAATTTCAGTTTTATTAAATAAGGAATCATGCAATTGATAGCATGAGAGGGGCAAAGTTAATATAAATCCATCTTAAAGAGAGATTGAAATGATAAATGATTAAGCTTGATAATTCTCTTCACCCATTTTAAAAATTGTCAGTGTAATTGTGAAATTAACTTGAAACAAGTTGTATCTGATATCGTGATTAACTGTATTGATCCCAGCCATTAAAGTTGCTGTAGTTGAGGTTTGACATGTTGGTGATATTAATAAGCTTCAAAGCTTTTGTAAGACGGTTGATATTTTTCTAGTTTCATCCTTGCTCGTTTTTCTATTTGCCCTTTTTTCAGATGTTGCTTAAAGTTTGGGATTGAATACTTATGGGAACACTTGTAGTTTTGTTCTAAATTAAATATGTACGTGTCTTGTGCTAGCCTGGGAGCATAGAGCCTGAGGTATCAGAGACATTTTAATAAGATTGCACACCATTGCTTGCATAATAGATTTGTGTAAAATTTGAAATCAAATGCTTGTATTAGGGCAGGCTTTCTATGTGTTGTGTTATTGTAGAGAACACAAACTGAAACCTGGAAGTTTGGTATTGTACTTGCCATTAATACCAACTACTTTTGTTTGTTGTATTTTGATCTTCAACTTGAAGCTTATGAGGTCTTTCTTTCATTTGATGTAGATTTTTAACATAATTCCGTTGTGTCAGATTGATTTCATACTGGGAAGTTGGCTACACTGTGAACTACCAACGGGAGGAGCATTGAACATAACAAGCCTTTCAGCCTATCTGAACTCTTCTACAGATGCTCCAAATTTCTTGATTGAGCTTATACAGAGTAGCCCTACATCTCTAGTCCTAATCCTTGATATGCCACCTCGAAAGGATCTTGTCCTCCATCCCGACTACCTTCACACTTTCTATGAAAGCACACAGTTGGACAAACAAAGGCAAATGCTTGAGAAAGTACCTGAAGTTAGACCCTACTTTTCCTCATCCCTTTACATACGTTGTGTTGTCTCTCCTACAGCAATTTTGGTCCGTGTAGAAACTGAAGCAGGTGAATCAACTCGCATGGAGGAGATAATAAGAAATCATGTGGATCCTGTTGCTAAGGAAGTGGTTGGAATCTGGTTGAATCAGTGTGCTTGTGGGGGAAGACAAGTAGGGGAGATAGACAAAGCTTACTTGGAAAAGAGAGATGGATTAATTAAGAACAAAACTATTGAGATTGATCTAGGCTCAAGCTTACCAGGATTGTTTGGACCAGAAGTAGCGGGCAGGGTATTAGAAGAGATGCGGAAGGTTTTTAATGCATAAGGTACTCTACTGATACCCCGATTCTGTATGTAATGAGTATCATCCCCCCTTTTTACATGTAAGTTCATTGTTAATAAGAATTTACCAAGTCTTCTCACTTAGCCAGCCAATGGATCTATTTTTCTGGGTTTTTGTTTATTGCTGTTTGCTGATGCAACATAATGAACATAAAAATATATGGACCAAGCTCATGTAGATTATAGAAGTTTGTCTCATTATGGATGCGGCACTTAGTGACTGCTTAAAATATAATATCACTCTGCCATAACTTAAAGGGCCCTGTACCAGGAGGTAGAAAGAAGAGAAGGGTCATTTTTGGAAACGGGAAATCTTTTATTAAATCTGATTGAACGTAATGTAATAGCATAAAGAAGATGATTTCCATTTTTTACAGGTGTGTTCTAAGCATAATTTCATTAAGATCCTCCGTGTTTGTTTTTATTTCATCTAAGACGAGTCCTTTGAAGAAATATAAATACAATTGTTCCTGTTGTTTCAAAATTATTCTTAAATGTCCCTGGACCAAATTGTCTTGTAAACTTATTGTGCTTTTAAATTTTTCGTCCCATCGTAATAAGACTCGAAGCCCTCGCCTTAATGCTAGTCATAATTTTCTTTTTCTCTTTCTGTAATCTCAGATTTTAATTATTATTCAATCACGTGTGATAAGGGATGGCAGAATTTTTCGTAGGTGACTGTTTGGTTTGAAAAAATTAACTTATTTTTAAATTCAATCTAAATTTAGTTAAGAGTTTAGCTTACCATATCTAAATCCACTCATTCTTAAAAAATGCCTTAAATGGGGCAAGGTATTTTTTAAGAATGGGTGGGTTATAAAAAGTTAAATCTTAATTAAATTTGAGTTGAGTTTATGGATAAATTAATTTCTTCAAATATTTAATTTAAAAATAAAATAAAAAATTTAATGTAGAAAAAATTTGTTACTTTAAATTTGATTTATATAAATCAAAATTTGTTACGTGTTAAATATAGGGATATAAAATTTATTTATATTATATTTTTAAAATTTTAATTTTTATTCATATTATTTTATTTTTAATTTATTTATTAATTATATTTAATATTATACATTTGCTTTTAAATTAGAGTGAATTTATTTGTTGAAAAGATAAAAAGATAAAGAGGAATAAACAAGAGATGTAAATAATTTTATTATTATTCTTAGTTTTTTAATCATCACTCATTTAAGAATTTTCAATTTCAAATTTAAATTACATATATCAAATATGAAATAAGTATAAAAATTCTCACAACATTTGGGTATAGGGATGGAGATTGTGATTTTCACCCTTCAGATTATATATTTTAATAATTATTTATTAATTAGTAAAGTAAAATTTTTTAAAATAATTTAGAAAACATGAAAAATGGTTGAATTTTAAATCATAGAAACATGCGATGAAAGGTATGATTGACGTACTAAAATAGCTTTTTTGATTTCCTATACAAATTGACTATAAACTTTTGGGTAAGGATCGATTCAAGTCCACAAAGATGGAGAAAATTAAAGCACACTTTATTGGCCACTATAAGTTTAAAACCCTTAGGGTTGGGGATAGCTGTTGAATTCTAGACAACGAAAAAACACCACAGGTATTATTAATTGTTTCATTTCTTTGCAACACCTAATAAGTCATTTGACAACTCATTATCTAGCCTTTAGTCAATTGTTATTCTATAATGAAGCTTGTTGCGAATGATTTTTGCCATAAATAGGAGTGTGTATTTATGAATTGATTAATCAACCCAAATAAGAAATATAAGCGAAAAGCCAAGCATGCCTCGTCTCTATTTGCTTCTAAAGTCATTAATTTCTTTTATTATATTTAACTTTTAGTTTTATTTTGTGAAGAATAGTGTTAAAAATTATGTGAAAGATAATTTTGAGTCGAGCCATTAAGAAAGAGGCGATACGGAGTCAAGAATGAGACGAAATAGTGGATTTAAGACTAAAGTTAGACACTCAAAATTGAATGTTGTTTTCAGGTCTTAACGCTGCAATGCTAGCTACTTAGCATTGCGACGCTCAAGTTAAAAGCTCCAACGTTGCGGCAATGTGAGGAGAGCGCCACAACGCCAATAGTAGTACCTTTTGTGATTTTACCTTTTAAGTGTAACTTGTATTAGATATTACTAAGGACATAAAAGGCTATAAATAAGCCCTATTTTACCTTGAAAGACATCACCAAATTGAGAGTATTTAATTGTAATCCCAAGAGAAAGAGGCTAGAATTTTCATATATCATGGACGTAGATAATTGTCGAATCACGTAAATCTTATATGTGCCTTCTTATTCTTGTTTTCTCTTAACTTCTCATACTATCTTTATTTTTGCAATTCATCGTACTTGTGGGCCTTTTTTTGTTTTTACAATAAATGGGTATCAAAACTTGGTTACACGGTCATAACATCACACAAGTATGAAGTAGAGAAATTCAATAGGGAGATTGATTTCAATCTGTGAAAAGCTAAATCTATGACTTTGTTGGTGAGTCAAGGGCTCAACTCTGCCCTTGAGGAGACTGCAGTTCCAAATAGCAATGAGAAGAATCCTGAGACATCAAGATCTAATCTTGGTTGTGAATCCAGTTAAAAGAAGGCTCATAGCAATATAGTTCTTTCATTGAGTGATGGGGTTTAGAGGGAGGTTGCTAGAGAGAAAACAATAATAAGCCTTTGGAGAAAACTTGATAACCTCTATATGACGAAGTCCCTAGTGAATTTTCTGTACATGAAGAAAAAGCTGTACTAGTTGTCCATGGTTGAGGGTACATTAACCAAAGATCACATAGATGCTTTCAATGAGATCATTATCGATTTGGAGATGGTTAATGTGAAGATTAAGGATGAAATTAAAGTAATCATCTTGTTGAGTCCCTTACCTCAGAGATTTCTACTAAAAGACATTTCAAAAATAAACTTATTTAGATTGAGAGAAATAGATGAATTGGTCGAACGTAAAAAAAAATTGATAACTAGTACTCAAATAAACACTTCATTGATACCTTTATTTATGACAAAGAGTCTTTGACGATGGAAAATATTAAAGTCTTATTAAACTCAAAAGGGTTGGGAAAGAGAGTAGAGTCTAGTGGTGCAGAAGGATTACCTACAAGGGAGAAGCCTGAAATTAAAGAAGTAAAGTCTAAGAGAAATTCAAGATCAAAGTCTAAAGGCAAACCCAAGAAGTGCTATTATTGCAAGAAGGAATGACACTTCTTTAAGGATTGTCTAGAGGAAAAAAAAAAGATGAAGGACAAGAAGGCAAAGGAAGAAGATGGTGCAGTAGCTTATGATGAAATCTATGATTGCGTAGAGACCTTAGTCCCCTCTTATGGGAGAAGTTCTGGTGAATAGATACTAGATTCTTGTTGTACATTTCATATGTATCCAAATAAAGCCTTATTACTAATTATCAACCTATTAATGATGGTAAAGTATTAAAGGGGAATAACATGGCTTGTCATGCCATTGGAATGTGTAGTGTTAAGTTAAAATTGCATGATGGGAAGGTTAAAGAGTTACTAAAAGTTAGGCATGTTCCTAATCTCAAAATGAACTTAGTTTCTCTTAGTATATTAGACCGAATTGGTGGTTCGATTAGAGTAGAGAGTGGGATTCTAAAAGTGTTAAAGGGTTCCATGGTAGTTATGAAAGATGAAAAGCATAATGGAGTAATTATGTTACTTTGAGAGGCAGTAAGTGGTTCTACATCAATTTCTTTTAATGATGAGAATATACAAATTAAGTTATGACGTATGAAGTTAGCCTACCTAGGAGAAAGAAACCTAAATGAGTTATATGATCAAGGGTTATTGGCAAGGATACGTTCCAGCCAATAGAGTTTTATGAACATTGTGTACTTGATAAAACACATAGAGTCAAGTTCAGAGTCAAGTACAATGCTAAAGAACACAAAACTAAAGGTATGCTTGATTACATACATTTAGGCCTTTGGGGGCCTGCACAAACTGTCACACATGATAAAGCTAAGTACTTTTTTATGTTTATAGATGACTATTCTAGAAAGTTGTGGATATATGTGTTGAAGAGTAATGAGTAAGTGTTTGAGACTTTTAGAACATGGAAAGCTCTTATGAAGAATGAAACCAGCAAGAAGATTAAGAGACTTAGAACAGACAATGGGCTCAAATTTTGCAATAAGGAGTTTGATAAATATATGCCAAATAGGATATTGTAAGGAATAAAACAATGAGATTAACATCATAGCCAAATGGTCTTGCAGAAATGATGAATAAGACCGTACTTGAGAGATAAGATGCATGTTGACCAACACAGGTGTGTCTAAAGTATTTTGAGGTAAGGTAGTAGTCACAACAAACTACTTGATCAATAGAAGTCCCTCTTCAATGATTGACTTTAAGACATCAAAAGAGAAATGGTCAAACAACCCTCTAAAGTATGATCACTTGAAGATGTTTGGTTTACCTTGTATTCGTGCATGTGAATTAAGGCAATTTGGAGCCTAGAGCATATAAGGGGATATTCATAGGATATCAAGATGATGTTAAAGGATACAAAGTGTGATTTACAAAGTTGAAGCCATTAAGGAATATTGTTAATAGAGATGTGATGTATGATACGATGACCATAAAAAAGAAATGAAGAAGACAAAACCTGTGCCAATGGGAGTTTTAGTACTAGAAACAATTAAAGTTGAAGTGGAACATGAGACAAGATTTGAAATGCCTTCAGATCAACACTTGACTTGAGCAAGTCATCCCTTAAAGATAGATAGAAAATATTAGTTAATTCCTCAAAGATTACCCAGAAATAAACTAAGACTCTAGAGATAAAAGTTAAAGAGTATTAACTAGCCAGAAATAGATTAAAAAGAATGATAAAACCATTATTAAAGGTATACACAAGCAGAATTAATAGCTCTTGCTTTTACTACTTCTTTCACTTTTGAGTTTGATGAGCCTAAGACATATAAAAATGCCATAGAAAGGTGAAAATAGTGAGAAGTGGCTGAGGGCCATAGAGGACGAGATTAATTCTCTCTTAAAGAACATGGCTTGAGAATTGGTAGAGAGACTTCAAAATAAGAAACCAGTTTGGTGCAAGTGGGTTTATAAGATTAAGGATAAAATCCCAGATGTAGAGTCTACAAGATTTAAAGTTATATTAGTGGCAAAAGGTTTCACTCAAAAAGAAAGGGATGATTTTTATAAAATATTCTCACCAGTAGTCAAACACTCATCAATTAAAATTTTGTTAGCCATGTGTGTAAATTTAAATTTATATTTAAAGCAAATGAATGTGAAGACCACTTTTCTTCATAGAGAGCTTTGAGAGAAGATATACGTGTCATAGCCATAGGAGTTTAAAGAACCTAGAATGGAAGATCATGCTTGTTCATTAAAAAAGTAATTGCATGGCTTAAAAGTAATTTGTGCTATAAGAGATTTGATAAATTTATATTACATTACGATTTTACTTAAAGTAAGTATGATGGTATGTGTACTTCAAATATTAAGTTATGGGATACATATGTATCTACTATTTTATGTGGATGATATATTGATTGCATGTTAAGATATATGAGAGATACATATGTTGAAGTTAAAGTTGAGTGACAAATTTGAAATGAAGAATTTAGGGGCAGTAAAGAGGATCTTGGGTATGAATATCATTAGGGAAATATCAGGTGTCATTTTCTTGTACTATCAGAAATATATACTCAAAATTCATGAGAGATTTTGAATGTCTGATGCAAAGGTTGCCAAAAATTCTTTGGCCATACATTTCAAGTAGCATAATCATCAAAGATAGAAGAAGAAAAATTATAGATGCTTAAAGTATCATATGCGAATGCTGTAGGGAGTATTTGTTGGCGGAGGATCTAATTTAGTACATATGGGTGTATGCATGTGCTATTGTGTCTATTACTTAAATACGTATCAAATACATATTTAAATCTAGTGGAAGCATGAAATAAACAATAAACACAATTCACATTAATATATTAGAAGGTTTAAGAACTCACTATAACGTGTAACGTTATATACGTTTTTTCTCGGAGTCCGCATGGAAACCAACTCGTATACAGTTCTAGTTACTAATACAATAAGCTTGGTGAGCTAGAACAGCAGCCCAATATTTAGCCCGAGATTAACTCTTAATCCCTAAAATGACTGGTGTGTGTTTTATATCTTTTTCTCCAAAAGGATAAGAAATAGAGAATTTGAAGCAATAAATAATTGCTCCAATTGGAAGCATTGGAATTTTATTTTTCCTATTTTTTTTTCTTTTCTTCTTCTTCTCCTTCTTCATTTCTCGTTTCCTTCTCCCTCGAGCAAAATGCCCCTAACACACAAACACACACCACTTTTTTTCTCTTTTTGTTTATATATATATATAATATAATAATAATATAATATATTATATAATATATTATATAATATAAATATATAATAATAATATAAAATATAATAAAATAATATAAAATATAATATAAAAATATATTATATAATATAAAAAGAAAGATATTTTAAATATTTAACTATTAAATAATCAAACTAAAAAATGACCATTTTGCCCCTCATGAATAGTTACCAAGTTTACTCCCTAGTAGGTCTCACTAAACCCCATACTTGGATAAATTCAACTGAGGGTCCACAATACGCCACGTGTCATTATGCATTAATAAATAATAAATATTGACTAATTATTGTATTTAACATTTAAATATAGAAACGCACGCATTCCTGTGGTTTTACTGAATATTGCTATATTAAACAATTTAATCCGGCATGCTGCCCCAGTGCACAACGAGTACACTCTATATCGCGGGACTCCCTAGGTCCTACGCTCGATTCGTCAAATGAAACTATTCCATGAGTCTGTGAGCAATGCCCTACGTACATATTACAGATATACAAATCAATGCATTAAACTATGCAAGTTGAGGTTACAACGCATACGTATAGTCCTTTCGTCATGATATCAGGGATATACAGGGATATAGATTATCACTGTCAAACCCCTTTTGCTCATCCATATCGTATCTTCAGACTTGTATCTCATTGAATAATATGCGCAAACTCTTTTGCCATATTATTTTACCTTGGCGGAACTCCTTCCCGGGATGATTGCTTGTGGCTACAAGACTTTCTGAGATACAGTCCCGAAGCATCTGAATATTGAACTCCCTATACGAGCTGAAAGATCCCAATCTGTACACACCGAACTCTATAAGCATCGGACCATACCGAGCGGTCACACAATGAAAGGTCTATGACATGCACGGAACCAAAGCATGGTGGATCACTTACAAGCCCACCGTGGCACTCGGGTTAAAGGACCACGTATACTATTCAACTTGAGAGGACCCTTCGTTTATAGCTTATATAGAATGTCTATCGAAGGCTCTTGCGAGTCTGTCCCATATTTAGTCCTAACTGGATACCTCTGTGTCAATACAAGCTTCAAGCTCACAATTGGCTAAGAATGACCATCTATACCCTATAGGTATGATATATGCTGATCCATATTAAAAGTATCTACCGATAGACACGCATTGGTAGAAATAGACCAGGGATAAATATTTGAGAACATACTTACGCAACTAGTATTTTTTGGCACTCGATTGCAACTCTTGTAACTATGCAGTTACTAGTATATTCTCAGGTCTATATCCCATTACAGATAAGGTTCCAACTCTTGGATATGCTGAGTATTATAACCAGCTAACACTCAACTGTGCTAATAATTATTTTTGCTATAGTAGCTAAGCGCAAGTGCACGCTATCGTATCAAGTAATATAGGATTTTAAGTTCAGATATCGATCATACAGGGATTATGCGATCTAATTCTATAAATCAAGTACTAAAATTATACCCAATTAACTTTTATTCAGAAAATCACAATCTGAAATTTATTTAACTAATTTAATTCTATCAATTAATTAAACAAAAAAAAACAAAGAGTAGAATTCACAAATAAAGATAATCTAGGGTTTTAACTCGTCCCCTAGTATTTCATTGGATTCATTAACCACTTAGTTAATCCCTTAATACCAATTGATTGGCTTAGACACTAATCTCATCACAAGCCTCTGTCGATGGTCAAGTGACTATATTATGCATTCTAACAATCACCTATATGTCTATGGTAATCAAATCAGAATGTAATTCATTAAGATCAAGTCTAAATTATACCATACATACCACCTAAGTATATGTCTATCCTAGATGGAACTCATAATTGTTACCCTATGATCATGCATCAAACTATCCTAAGATAAACACATAAATCCCTCCGTTGAGTTCATTATGATTCCTCAATCATTTAAAATATTGATAAGATATAATGAAAGCATTAAACACAAGATAGAATAAATTAATTGAATTTATCAAGTTCATAAACTAAAATTAACACAATTCAAATCCATACTAGGTTTACATAGTCTAACCCTAGATGAACAAATTAACCCATCACAAAACCAAAAGTACTAAATCAATTCATAAATATCAACAAGAAAAAGAACATAATGATAAAGAAAGAGAAGAAAACTAATCAAAATAACTCCTTGATGTGCTTCTCCCTCAATCTTGACTTGAAGTTTGAATCTGGATCTTGGTTCTTCAATCTTTAGCTTTGATCTTTGATCTTGTGTTGTGAATTCTTTCTCTAAGTTTTGCCTCTTTTCTCTCTTGTTCTCTTCTATTTTTTTCTCCTCCTTCTTAGGGTTTTTAGCTTTTTATTTATAGGTTTTTGTCTTCAAAATACTGTTCACGAGGTACTGTAGCAAAATTCTGTATATGGGTACTGTAGCAAAATATTGTTCCCTGATACTGTTCATCGCAGCGTTGGGTTGTGGGCGCCGCGGCGTTCAGTCGCTCGCCTGGTGCCCCTTTTGTATTTTGAGCATAACTTATTCGTTTGACGTTTGATTCGCCTTCCGTTTGTTCCTATGCATCACATTTTCCATCGTACATCTATTTATGATCAAACACCACAATTAAATAGCCAAATAGTTATATTTTAGTGTAAAATACGAAAGTTGGGTACAAATAATAATAGTACTTTTACGCCCTTATAAGCTAACATTTAGTATTTATATCTCTCAGTGTAGCTAACTATGAGCCCTTATTTAAATACCTTTAGATTTGATTCGAACTCCTTCAAATCTACAATGTCTACAATGTCACATGCATATAAATAAGTATTAGTGGTTTAATAAGAATGTACACTTGTATTAATACTTAAGTATATGTACATTTGGGGATGGCACGTAAACACTGGCCCTAACAATCTCCTACTTGCTCCATTACCATTCCTGATGGCATCTCATACACATCAACTTTACGTGTTTCATAAACACTTTTAAAGTTATGGCCTTTAGATAGTGAATCCGCTAAATTATTTATAGAATACTTCTATAAATAATCACATCTTCTTTAGTCAAGATCCCTCTAGTTATGTGAGACTTTTCTCAACATGATTAGAGTACTAGTGTCCTCTTGGCACTTTGACTTGTACTATGGCTTTGTTTTATCTCAAACTTATTGGATAGGATCCGTCTGTCTTGGAACTCTTCCAAGGCCAGCGACAAACTTACGAATCGTTACTATTGCTTCCGCTCCGTCAATCTGAATTAGCAGTGAATCCCAGTTTAGTGTTATTTCAACTTCCTTGTACTTAATGAGAATGAGTACATTCCTAGATGTAGACTCTCTATCATCTAGGTCAAACTAAAAGTTTGACTCCGTGCATCTTTTCATTTGTAAGTTGATTTCTCCATATTTGAGAAACTTATCCCGTGTATCGTTAAGGTATCTTAGGATATGTTTGACTACCATCAAATGATGGTCACTTGAATTAAAATGAAATCTTCTCGTAACTTTTACAGTCAAACTGATCTCAGGTCTCAAACACATCATAGCATACATCAATCTCTAAAGAGTTGATGTATCTGGTATGTTAGACACTCTAACTATATCATCTTCCATCTAAAGAGACACTATCCTCGAAAGATGAATACAAGTCTATTAGATACGTTAACTATCTCATAGTTAACTAACTATATCCATTTAGACGCTATTGATGTAAAATAATTTAGAAGAGTCCTATTAGCTTCCTAGCTCTATCTCTATAAAACTTTATGCTTAGTATAAAGGAAGTCTCTCTCAAATTATTTATGAAAAATATTTTATGTTACTTCTGACCAATTATAATATATTGACATAATTTCCAATGACCAGTATGTCATCAACAAAGAGCATCAAGATGAATACCAAGTCTATTAGATACATTAACTATCTCATAGTTAACTAACTATACCTATTTAGACGCTATTGATGTAAAATGATCTAGGAGAGTCCTATTAGCTTCCTAGCTCTATCTCTATAAAACTTTATGCCTAGTATAAAGAAGCCTTTCCCAAATCCTTTATAGAGAAATTCTTATGAGTTACTTCTGACCAATTATAATATACTGACATAATTCTCAATGACTAGTATGTCATCAACAAAGAGGCATCAAGATGAATACCAAGTCTATTAGATACGTTAACTATCTCATAGTTAACTAACCATACCTATTTAGACATTATTGATGTAAAAGATTTGGGAGAGTCCTATTATCTTCCTAGTTCTATCTCTATAAAACTTTATGCCTAGTATAAAGGAAGCATTTCCTAAATCCTTTATGGAGAAATTCTTACGAGTTACTTCTGACCAATTATAATATACTGACATAATTTCCAATAACCAGTATGTCAGCAACAAAGAGTATCAAGAAGACTATTATGCTCCTAGTGACCTTTCATGCACACTAGTTCAGAAGTCTGACTAGACGTAAAAACTTCAGACTATTCCATGAATTTTTCTTACTCGAGGTATTCACTCCGAAATGCCTTCTATTACATCCATTTGCCAAACTTCAAAGTCATAATATCCTGTAAAAGCAAGTAAAAGTCTAATTGACTTTAACATCAATACTGGTCCAAAGGTTTTCCCTTAATTTATCCTAGATCACTGAGGATTACCTTTTTAGAACCAATACAGAGCCTAGAAGGTCTCAACCTTCTACCTGGCTCTCATTACCCATTTGTAAACTCTTTACAACCAATGGGAATAATTCTAACGGGTAACTTAACCAAGTCCCAGACTTGATTCTGATGCATACAGTCAATATTGTTTTCATAGCTTCTTGCTGCTTCTTGAATCTATGTCTAACGTCGACTCCTTATAGGTCAAGGATAATTTTCTTCTACCAAGAAAACTATAAGTTCACCTTTAGGCATCAACCATACCTAACAGGTGACCTAGAAATCGTTTTCGACCCATTTAGAGGTGTGGTAAAATGTCATTTCTTAATTGAGCCTAAGTTCCCATGCATGGTTCATTGATTTCTAGATTGACTTCACCAAGTTCACTCTTTTTATGATTCTCACAATCCATGAGAAACTCTCTCTGAAGGATAGCGGTATACCGAGAAACGAACACACTTCGTTTTCTAAATCATAGAACTAGTATCCTATTGAATTAATAAGATATATAATAAACCTAAACTTGTACCTCTTGGGTGTTGTTTATCCTGCTAAGTAACTCTTACAAAATAAGATACCCTGCTGCGTAACTCTTACGTAAATAGGACAACCCCAAGTTATAATTTATTTAAGATACGGCTTTTTTCCTTTCTGTATCTCATATGAAATAGAAGGAACAACTTCTGATGGAACTTTACTTTATAAGCAGCTGTATTTGGAGCTTTTTCTTATAAATATAGATCGGTAACACTCATCATCAATCGGATCATATCTAATAAAGTCTGATTCCTCTTCTCCAAAATATCATAATGTTATGGATTACCCAGAGGACTATAGTGAGTGAGATTCTTATTCTTTTTAAACAAACAAAAACTTGCTGTTGATGTATTCATTTCCTCGATCTAATCAAAGGAATATGATGTACATACTGGTATGTTTGGTCATCTTCGTGAATACACTATTTATAAACTAATTAAGTTTACATGGTCAGATCAGGAATCCAACCATCTTTAACTAGACAGATAAGTGTCTCACACCTATATGACCAAAACGTATATACCACAGCTCCGTGTCATTTAAGGATTTCAATCTTTAGACATTTTTAATTATATATAATGTGAATTTATTAACTAACATTCAGCTAAGAAAATATTATAGTTATTATGTAATTCAACTATTGTATTGCCTTCAAGAAGTAAGTCAAGTTGTTCAACAACTTGGACCTACAAGAAATCATCATTTCTTTCTCTCAACTTTACTTCTATTAGCTATTGCATTGTAGTCTCTCTCAATCCCTGCAATATATTGCAAATATGATAGAGACATGGAGTATCTCATACCCAACTTGAGTTAGCATCATATGCCCTAAAAATGTCTATGTTTGTTAAACACAAACTTGTGGGAGTCTTCATGATAATTCTAAAGCTTCTAAGGTAGAGGGATTTTCAATATCCAACCTTACTGCAATTGAAACATTTTCTATCTACATGCCTTCTTGTTGATCTTTGGATAAATGTTGTCTCTGAGAATTGATACTGGGTATCTGCCTCATATTCTTCTCTATTGTACATCCAGTCTCACCAGATATACTTGGATTAGAAAATTAAGCACCCTAAACAAAGAGGGTTATGCTTTCTCTATTCAATCCTGTAGAGGTGTTATCAGAATTACCTTACAGCAAACTCTGATCAACAATAATCTAAAATTTTATTGAATCCATAACACTTCTGTGATTCATCCACCGGTCAGAGTAATTCCTAGTACCATAGAGTTGGACTGCATCAACTATACACACCAACTGGTTCATAGTGGCCATTAACTTGACAGGCAAAATTAACGGGAGATGTAAGCGAAATATTCATTAAATCGCTTAGAGCATTTTAAATCATAGGTATACTAATTATACATTTTTGATTTAAAATGCCCTCCCACTGCTTTAGATAATCCTGATAATCTCTCAAACGAGAAGACGATAGTTTAAACTTTTTAAACTATACAGCGGAAAGTAGATCCAATTAAAATCTACTCGGGCCTCACGTTATAGCAATATTGGCCTTTGTAAACCCAACAGGTAGACAATACTTGTCAATTGTATCTCATGCAACTCTTACCACTTGATCCTAAACACACCGCTGTAGCAATATTGGATAAGTGTATTCTAGATTAACTTGTCAATGATCAAATATATGCTACCGATACTACCCTCACGCTGTAGCAATATTGGGCAATACTTTCGCATATATTTGCCTTATCTCATGTTTAACCGGTATAGTCCAAGCCCAACCAACCAAGTCCCTCACGTTGTAACAATATTGAGAAAAGGCTGACGTGACTCGTCTAACACTGTATTGATAAGATGGATCAGAATAAAATATTATCTTATAATATAATATTTTTCAATTTGATTAAGAGAGATTATTATATCTATTGTCTCCATACTCTTAGGAATGGTGATTCTCAATTAATTAATTTTTCTATGCAAGCACAACTAATCCCACCAATAGGGCTCCCATTGTGGTTATCAGCAAAAAAATTAATTCTGGTTTATAATGTAGACCGATAACTCTTTATCACTGCAACTCATAAACCATAATTTATAATATAAATTGATAACTTTTATCACTACATCTCATAAATCTACACATGCAAAATTATTCTTGAAACACTTGTTCAAAACACTGTTCCAAAATTTTTACTGTTCATGTGCTATTGTTCAAGTAAACAGTGCACCGCCGAGGCGCCACATTTGATCACAGCAGCGCTGGGAGGTCAAACCCCCAGCACCGCGGAGTCAACACACATTGCGGCAGCGCTGGCAGGTCGAACCTCTAGCGTTGAGACGTGAGCACCGCAGCGCTGAAGGTCGACCCTCTAACTCTGCAGTGCTCATGTCTCAGTGTTGCACCACTAGGAGGTCGTACCTCCAGCGCTGCGATGCTGACGCTTTACCGTTAGGGCACAAATTCCAAAAATGCGCACCCTAGCATGGGCTTACCAGTACCTTAACGTTGAGGGAAAAAACTTCTAGCGCCAAGCCTTCAACGCACCAACACTGGGCCGATGAAGCCCAGTACTACGGCATCAGCCCCTTAGTGTGGCAGCGCCTAGTGAACTCCATTTTGGCCTACTCATTTCAATACTTGAAACGCGCCATTTTCACTAGGTCATTTACATCCGTTCACTCAAACCACACCCAAATACAGTCTAAATGGTTCTGATACCATTTTCTGTTGGCAGAAAATCTAATTTAGTACACAAGGGTGTATGCATGTGCTATTGTGTCTATTGCCTAAATACGTATGAAATACATATTTAAATCCAGTGGAAGCGTGAAATAAATAATAAACACAATAAATACAATATATTAATCACATTAATATATTAGAAGGTGTAAGTACTAACCACAACGTATAATGTTATACAGGATTTTTTTCGGAGTTCGCATAGAGATCAATTTGTCTGCAGTTCTAGTCACCAATACAGTGGGCTTGGTGAGCTAGATCGGCAATCCGATATTCAGCCCGGGATTATTTCTTAATCCCTAAAATAAAATAATTTCATTTTTCTTTATTTTTTTCTTTAGGGAAAAATGAAACAATTTCATTTTTTCCTATCTTTTTTCTTTTCTTTTCTTCTTCTTCTTCTTCTCATTCTCCATTTCTCTTTTCCTTTTCCCTCGGGCAAAATGCCTCCAACATGCACACACCTCTTTCTTTCTCTTTTTCTTTATATATATATATAATATAATAATAATATAAAAGAAAGATATTTTGATTATTTAACTATTAAATAATTAAACTGAGAAATGACCATTTTACCCTTCATAAATAGTTACCAAGTTTACCCCTAGTGGGTTCCACTAAATTTCACACTTGGATAAACTCAACTAAGGGTCCACAATACGCCACGTGTCATTATACAATTAGTAAATAACAATTATTGACTAATTATTGTATTTAACACTTAAATACAGGTACGCACGCATTCTCGTATTTTGTTGAATATTGCTAGATTAAACAATTTAATCCGGCACGTTGCCCCAGTGCAGAATAAGTATACTCCATATCGCTGGACTTCCTAGGTCCTACACCTAATTTGTCAAATGGAACTATTCTATAAGTCCGTAAGCAATGCCCTACGCACAAGTCACGGATATACAAATTAGCGCGTTGAACCATGCAAGTTGAGGTTATAATGTATACGTATAGTCCTTCCATCATGATATCATGAATGTGCGGGGATATAGATTATCACTGTCAAATCCCTTTTTGCTCATCCATATCTTATCTCTAGACTTGTATCTCACTGAACAATATGTGCAAACTCTTTTGCCATATTATTCTACCCTGACGGAACTCTTTCCTAGGATGATTGCTTGTGGCTACAAGACTTTTTGAGATACAGTCTCGAAGCATCTGGATATCAAACTCCCTATAAAAGTTGACGAATCCCATATATGTACACACCGAACTCCATAAACATCAGACCATACCCAGTGACACCCAGCAGTCACACCATGAAAGGTCTATGACATGCGCGGAACTAAAGCATGGTGGATTGCTTATAAGCCCACCATGGTACTCAGGTCAAAGGATCACATAAACTACTCAACTCGAGAGAACCCTTCATTTACGGCTTATATAAGATGTCTATCGGAGGCCCTCGTAAGTCTGTCCCTTATCCAGTCCTAACTAGATACCCATATGTTAATATGAGCTCCAAGCTCACAGTCAACTAGGAACGACTATCTATATCCTATAGGTATGACATATGCTGATCTATTTTAAAAGTATCTATCAACAGACCTACATCGATAGAAATAGATCAGGGACAAGTATTCAAGAACATACTTATGCAACTAGTATTTCCTGGCACCCGATTGCAACTCTTACAACTATACAGTTACTAGTATATTCCCAGGTCTATGTTTCATTACAGACAAGGTTCCAACTCTTGGATATGCTGAGTATTATAACCAGCTAACACTCAGCTGTGCTAACATTTAGCATTTGCATCTCTTAGCGTAACTAACTATGAGCCCTTATCTAAACACCTTTAGATGTCTGAACTTCTTTAGATCTACAATGTCTGCAATGTTACATGCATAATACTGAATAAATGGGTATTAGCAATTTAATGGGAATATACACTTATATTAATACACAAGTATATGTACATTCTGGGATGACACACAAGCACTAACCCTAATAGAATCATGTATGCAATCATTTGCACAAGACTAAACATAGCTTAAGCTATGAGTATGGTGAATAAATATATAGCGAATCTTGAAAAGGACCATTGACTTCTAGTTTAGTGGATTATAAGATATTTGAAAGGAACGTCAGAGTATGATTTGCTATATAAAAGGGTAGAAAAGTGTGATAAAATGATTAAATGATACGTTGACTCAGATTAAGCTTGTGACTTAGACAAAAAGAGGTTGTTAACTAGGTATATATTTATAGTGTTTAGATGCAGTGTTTGCTGAAAGTTAGTTTTATAACATGTAATGGCACTATCAACCATGGAGGCAAAGTATATAGCTGTGAGAGAAGTTATTAAAGAGGTTGAGTAGTTAAAAGGGATCTGGCTAAAGACAATGGACATGAAAAACAAAATCAAATATATTCATTATTCCATATGAACTTAGAAGGACAAACCTTCTTTTGGTACTAAAGTTTGAAATAAATAAGCATATTTTCTTACAAAAAGTTGACAAAAAATTATTTTTGTCATTTCATGGCGTTTACAAGCTAGCTAAAGACACTTAACAGTGAAGAAGCCTAGGTAAGGCCTCATAAAGAGCTTGAAATATTTTATAGATCAGTCCCACCTACTAATCACCTTAGAGATTCTAAAAGCTGAGCTGAGATTAAATCGATTTTGGTATTACTTAACCAAGAATTCGATTATGACCTATGCATTTTCCTATAACTGATCTCCTGAATACATAAAGATTAAGAAGGAAGAAACGAATAAGGTGACAATAGATGCCCGAGAAAGTTTGTGACCTCAGTTAAGAAAGCCATAATAAGGTGCGCAAAAGAGTTAGATCACAGAAATACAAAACTGAGCATATATAAATAAATATTAAGAAAATCATAGAACACTGAGCTCCTCAAAAATACAATCCCAGATTTATAAACTATTGACTTTCTTCATTATAATAATCAACACCCATATTGCTTAAGTCCTCTCATTTAATATGCACATAATATTTGTCATTTTTCTTTCAAAATTCATTACTAAATAATAATCAGCTGATTATTATTTAGTAATGAATTTTGAAAGAAAAATGACAAATATTAGGTGCATATTAAATATCAGCTATGCAACTATTTAATCTCAAAGAATGACCAACTTGAAAAAATAGGGTCGATGAGATAGCTACCCTTGACCCCCTCAGAAGATTTGAAATCCCAATAAAGATTGTTCGAGGATTGACAAGCTATAAAATGACCTAAGATCTCTATGAGGATCATACAAGGATCAAAAAGTTCCAAGATGATCTGAGATCCCACAATGATTGAGAAATTCCAAGATGAACCGAGATCTCACCAGGGTCACTAGAGGATCAAGAAGTCAAAAGAGGGTAGAGGCAAGAGCCACAAAGAGATCCTTTTAACTAAGTCCTTAAGTAAGTCTTAGAAGAATACAAAAGATAAGAGGGTAAAGGCAATAGCCACTAAGTGACTCTCACAACTAAGTCCTTTCGAGATTTCAAAAGAAATCACTAGCGTAGAGGCAATAACAATAAAGTGAACCCTCTCAATTGAGTAACCAAAATGGTAGAGGCGATAGCCACCAAGTGACCCTTCAAGCTAAATTTTTGAGTAGTCCTCAAAATAAAAATAAGAAGTGAAGAACGTAGGTTATTCACCTAAACATGCCTAAAAAAGACAAAGAAAGAAAGTGGATTAAAGCTGAACAAGTTAAAATTAAAGAACTGTTATGACATGTTTTTCATTTTATTTAAAAGATCCTACTCAGCCAACAAGTGCTTATACACATTAATGCTCACTAAAGCATGTTAAACACTAAATGGTTTGGAATTGAGCTATAAGAACTTCACTAATCACTTTGGTGATTATCTATAATTAAAATATTAAGCAAAAAAGGTATGATCAACGCCACAAATAAATACCATCTATATTGACAAAAATTTAAGTATAAAAAAGAAAATTTTATTGATTGAAGGAAAGTTTTTTACAAATAGAGAGCACTCAACTCAAATTACAAAAAAATAAAAAATAAAAAAAAGAACAATTCTAAGCATATAAAGCAGAGGGTTACTTTTCAGTAGTAAGGGTAGAGAGGCCTTCAGTGGAAGAGCTTCCATTAACAGCATGAGCAGTTTGCTTGGGCTAAGGAGGAACCACTTTGACATCTAAATCTTCAACTTAGAGGGGTACTTATTTTCCCCCTCCTCAATTATTGCTCAGCCAGCAATTGCCTCTTCCAACCAAGTAAGATCTAGATCAGGTTAGTATGTCTTAAATAGATTAACATACTTCTCAAAACCTATATTGACCCATTTTAAAAATTGGCATTCAAATTTGCTTGCAGCATTAACTTAAGCAGGCTTCAGCTCCTTGGTCAAATCTTTATTCTTTTTGGCGAGCATAACATAATCCTTCCAAAACTTTCTAACGAAGCTTTAATGAATCTTTGTCTCAAGAGTAGAAACCCTACTCTCCGTAGTAGCTGTATTGACTTTGACGTCCTCTGCCTTTACTAAATAATCCTTAAGCTCTTAGCTCTCAATCTTCTTATTTACCTCTGACAAAGACTCTTTAAGATTAGCAACCTTAACCTCGGCCTCATTTAGATTTTGCCTATCCTTTATAGCACTGCAACTTTCATCTCGGTCCTGAGCCAGAATAAAGATCGATTGGATAAAACAAAGAGCTATTAGTGACCAAACAACTCAATAAATAAATGTAAAACATAAAATTTTATGTGAAAATCACCTCGAGCACATGTCCCATGTTATGCACAAAGGACTTGAATATGTCATACTTCGTAGTAGTATTAGCATGAGTAGCCTTAATAATACATTTTTCCTCATTTACCAAAGGCACCAATGCATATACCGATCTTGTTTGCCAACTAGAATGCCTGACAAAGTAAAAACTAAAGACCTCAACTACATCATTGGCCTACTCCGGCTAGGAATAATTTGACTTAGGGGATTCAAATGCATATACCGATCTTGTTTGCCAACTAGAATGCCTGACAAAGTATTAGCATGAGTAGCCTTAATAATACATTTTTCCTCATTTACCAAAGGCACCAATGCATATACCGATCTTGTTTGCCAACTAGAATGCCTGACAAAGTAAAAGATAAAGACCTCAACTACATCATTGGCCTACTCCGGCTAGGAATAATTTGACTTAGGGGATTCACTAAAGAGTCTAATACTACTATCCCCCTCATCGAACTACTCTTCATATTCGGTTGTTGTGAATGGGCCGATGGTCTAACACGATTAGCGAAGGCCTTGACTAGCCTTTTTTTCTATCAGCTGAAGAGCTCCCACGATCGATTCCCTAATTGGCATACCTCTTCTAGTAAGACCGAGCAGCACGAATACAGCCCAAGGATCCTTACTCGGTCTCTTTAATCTAAAATTCTGAGACAGATAAGGATACTTCCTGTTGCAATCTTCTTGTTCAATATCTGTAAAAAAAAAAAAAAACCAAGGAAGAATCAGGATCAAAGAGAAACCAATTTTATATGATAACCGAGCACCACTAAGAGAGAATTGAGAATTACCTCCTCTTTTTGTTTCTTCGATAAATCAACAAGATATTTGACCAAGCCTGTACTCTTTAAATTTTACATAAGGACTAGCACTTGCTTTCGAGGGCACTAATCAATACTTCCAAAGCACTCATGTAGTAACCATTTATCCACAACCGATAAGAATAAGTATTTATATATTTATATAAAATACATATTTTATTTGAATGTGGATGATATTTAATTGTGTATTGTTATTAGTAGTGTTGATATAGATTAATGACCTATTATTAGTATTGGGTTTATTTACAAGACTTTAGATTTATTTTTGGACCAAATTATAATACTTTGAAAGTTTTGAGGGCTAATTTATAAATACTAAAAATTAACCTCTTAGTATAAAAATACACATTTTAAACCCTAATTCACTCATTTTGGTCGATCCACCTCTTTTAGAGTGAGAAAATAGAGAAAGAGAGGGGAGAGAATGAGAAGAGGAAGAAGAAAAAGAAGAAGAAATTTGAAATTTTAAACTTTAAGATGTATATTATAACCATATCTTAGTCTCTTGGTGTTAATTAAGTTGATTCCTTTAAGTTTTGATTTCTAGAAATATGAAAAATATGGGATTTGATGTAGATTTTGTAAGATATATTGAGAATTGATGATGATTATGTAGATAATGATAAATTATAATGAATTGTAGAATTTCTACTTGATAGTCTCTTGATCTGAGAATTTTATAAATTGTTGTACTTTGATTCTAATTTTGGCTTTTGCGAATATGAAACTAAACATATCTAAAATCATTTGAGACTTTGAATAGATTGTAAATTTCAGAAATTGAATTTGTAGTGAATTTACAAAAATGACCCTAAAATTCTAAAAATTTTCTGCGTTAACAGTATACTGCAGTGACAAATAATTTTTGATCTGCTGAATGATCTTAAAAAATTATGAATTTCTAGAATGATACATTTATATGTCTAATATGATATATTCAAAATTACGAATTTAGATTAATGTGGTTAAAGTAAGTGTATCAGCTCATTGCTGTATTTGATTAACAGATTCTTAAAGTTATGCAATAAAATAGTTCTGAAATACTTTTGGCAAGGATTTTGAAGTGAAATATTTATCATGAATTGAGATATATGTCAAGAGTAATTCTGTGGTAGTTTTATAACTTTTGAGTTAGTATATGATTTTATAAAATTAGGAGATTGAATACTATTTAATAAATATCTTGATCCTGTCAGGATAGTAGCATGGATTTGATAGTGTTTATGAAATGGATTGTGTAGAAATTATGATATAATATTCATATATAAGAAGGATGTATGAGTCAAGAATGATATATTCTGATTTTGGAGTAAATGAACATCATTTGATGTATAAATTTTTTTTATTAAGTGTAAGTGGTCAGAATAACAAGTTTTGAAAAACCAAGTCATATTAGACCAATTCAATGAGATAAGTACAATATGTGCAATTTTGTAAGCTATTTAAATTATTTTGTGTGAATGGTGAGGCTTATGAAAGGATTAATCTTCATTAATAAGTTAAGGAGAAATAAGATTTGTACTTGAAAGTGTTAAGAGGTAAGTATACTAGACTTTTACTGAAATCACAATAAACATAGTAATTATTTATGTATGATTTTGTAAATGTGCCTAGAAATATGTTTATGTTATGCCAAAGTATATTTGATATGAAATGTGAAAGACATATGTTTATGAATGTGAGCATTGACATTGAGCATGGACATACATGTGTTTATAAAATTGAGCTTTTAAAATGAAATGTGTTTAACAAAAAAACCTTTTGAAGTAAAAAATGTCCATGAGATACATTTTGTGTTTTAAGGATGCTTGAACTCACTATTTACTTAGTAGGCACCTTATGTGATTTTTGGACCCTTTATGTGTGGCGTTTCCTTTAGGATTGGTATATGTTATATGTTCCGTATGTAGGGAGGGTCCTATTAGTACCTAAAGCAAAAGTGAATCATCACATTCATGTAGTGGTGTATTGGTGCATGTGAGAGGACTCACTGATGATCAGGGCGAGGGTTTGGCTGTTACTTTCGGGCATGAGGGTTATATATGTGTAATTTAAATCTCGTTTGTGTTATTCCTCTTATATGGTATATCATCGACGGGTGATATTTGGCTCATTATGTGACATGTGATATGAAAGTTTTACTAAGTGATAGTTAAGTGATGGTATTCCTACTATATGTTTTGAAAGAATGTGTAAGCGCTTACCTAACATGTGATTTGATAAGATTATGATTTTGATTTATCACGACATATCATACATATGCTTGTATATATGTATTTTTATTTTGATATATGAAAAACTAGTATGCTTACTGAGTTTTATACTCATTATAGTTTATGATGATTTCAGGTAAATAAGGTACATGTGTACTTAACAGATTTGGTAAGGCTTCTGCTGTCCCTTGAGTTCCCTAAGTTGCTAGATTGCTGAGTGTTTCATTTGTGGATATGTGGTTTAAGATATCTGATTTGTTCCTATTAAATAAATACTTATGTATTATTTTATTAGGTGTGGTTGTATTTGGTTTATATTTCACCAAGTATGGTCATGGGTGACACTTTGTGTTAAACTTACCAGCAACTTGCTAAGGATTTCTATGTTGAATTTAAGTTTGAAAATTTATATAATATTAATTATGAGTGTACATTATTGAATGAGTGTAACTTATGTCTTGTGTCAAATCTTTTGGGTCTAAGGCATGACAACCCCTCCTTTTATTATGTGTCTGCTCAAAGTCATTTGAGCCTTCGAACAAAACCTCAGTGTTATTTATTCTGGCAGACTCCTTAACAGTTAATTATAGACCTTGAAGTCACCAAACTCATGACTAGATATATTCTAAGAGTCATCGATTGAAAACATGATTCTAACATCTAGATGAGTAAGGTAGACAACCTATTAATAATCTATTACACCAAACATTAAGACACAGATAGGTACTTAACATCCTTAAGCTGGGCACTCAAACTTGATGAATAAATATCTTCACAAACATATAAAATGAAAAAAAATTAAAACAACAAGAAAAGGCATTCAAAATGAATAATTATAGTAAATAATACTTATTCGCATAAAGATCATTAAAGATGTGAAGTAGATGATCTCAAAGAATATAAAGCTTCTCTTTCTTCAACTCACCACAGTTTCTCCTTCTTAAAATCGCCATATATAGCAGAAAGCAAAGAAATAAGGGAACTATGCTTATATATGAAGTCCTTAGAATAATCTTAGCCATTGATTCAAAATTAGAGGGTTAAGATGCTCTTACGAATGAAGAGTCCCCTTATCCGATATGCTCTTTTAAGAGCACACCACTCAGTTGTCTAATCAGTGCCAATGGTTTAAGATGTGACTACATCAATAAAAATTTAAAAAGGTACAATTGTTCATTTGACTGACTATCAGTGCAGGTTTCTCAAAGGGCCAACAAGCATTAAATGCACTTTAGGCACCAATTTTAAACATCAGTTCTTACCACTATCATGGTAAGACGGTCACTTTATATGAGTTCAAAACCTTCCAATGAGGAGCACACAACTGATGAGCACTTTACTCTTATCTAGGATCCAACATATGTCCCAAGAACTCTATAAGGTCACAAAATCGAGAACTACTATTAATTTTCACTATTGATAAGTCAACATCAAAAATTGAGGGACCTCCATGTTGGGATTTGTGCTTACGTGCCATCCCTTTTGTGTATAAATATTTGCTTTATGTTTATACATATATGATTTCAATATATCACTAATTATTTTATTTATAAATATAGTGAGATGCTTGTAACGTTTTAGACATTGTATGATCTGAACGAGTTCAGATCTGATCTAAAGGAGTTTAGATCAGAACTAAGAGTTAGTAAAATCTAAAGAGTTAGAGCCTTGTCTGAAATGGGACAAAAACCTAAGAATATATTAGTAATGACGTAGTTGCAATCAGTTGCAAATGGTGCTAAGAAATGTTGTTATGCAAATATGTTCTTAAACTTAATGTTCCTGATCTATCTTCACTAATGCGGGTCTGTTAGTGAAGACCTTAATAAATATAGATCAGTGTATGTCTATATCTGGATAGTCCAGATGGTTAGTCTTAGCAGACCATAAGTTTAGTGGAAACTCGTATAGAGATACAAGTATTCAGTAAGGACTGAATATTGAACAGACTCACAAAGATCTCCAATAGACATCCCATAAAGCCGTCAATAGAGGATCTTTCGAGTTGAGTAGTATTCGTGGTCCTTAGACCTGAGTGCCACGGTGGACTTGTGAGTGATCCATCATACTTTGGTTCCACACATGTCAGATACCTTTCATGGTCTGACCGCTGGGTGTTGCTGGGTATGGTCCGATGCTCATGGAGTCCGGTGTGTACAGATATGGAATCCATCAACTCAATTGGGTGAGTAAAATATCATGTAACTCTAAGATTGTATTTCAGAAAGTCTTATGACCATAAGCAGACATCCAAGAATTTCTTGGGAAAATAATATCGTGAAAGTGTTTACGGATATTATTTATTGAAATACAAATCTAGAGATAAGTTTATGGTTGAGCACATGGAGACTTGACGGTGTTGATCTATATCTCCGCTCTTCTAGGATATTTATGATGGAAGGATTATACGAATATGTTATAACCTCAACTTGTATGGTCTAATGCGCCATTTTGTAATATCTGTAACATGTGTGTGGGACATTGTTCACGGACGTGTGAAATAGTTTCATATGACAAATCGGGCATGGACCTAGAGAGTCTCACAATATGAAGTGTACTCGTTGTGCACTGGGGCGGCGAATTGGATTGAATAATTAATCCAACAATTTTCAGCAAAATGAAAAATGTTTCTAGGTTCCTTTTATTATTCACTTGTCAATAATTGAAGGTAAAACACATTATTGGTTTACAAGAGTTGTTAACCAATAAGAAATTTGACAAGTGACATAATCTTGCTCCATAAATTATTTACCATGTATTTACCTATTTACCTTGCTTGGTAAATACATATATGGTAAATGTAAATATTCAAAATAGTTTTGAATTATTAATATTTTATATATTAATCAAATTATTATTATTAATTGGAATAAGTGGCAAACACCATTTACTAATGGAGAATGCACTTGTTATTAATAATAAGGAAAGTTTACCACTTTGTAATTCTTAAATGATGCACTAAGGAAGTGGTAAAACCACTTAACATTGATTAAATGCCATTTACTCTCTAGAAATTGATTCAATTGGTTGAATCAAATTGGTGAGTGAAAAATATGATAGATTAATGTTTGTAATGGCAAACATGGTTAAGTGGTGGTGGAGCACTAAGAGAAATCATTCTTTGCACTTAAGAAAGAATTGAAAGAGTTCAATGTGTGCAAGATAGAGTGAAATTCGTTCTAGGAGAAAAGAGAGAGAATTGAGAGCTTTTCCTAAGTGTTTTTCTCAAAGTGTTGAGAGAAAATGCAAAGGCTTACCAAGCTACAACATATAGAGTTGTAAAGAACTATAGAAAACACCCAATTCTTCTCATCTCTTAGTAGTAATCATAAGGACAAATTGTTTTAAGTGTTGAAACAATCATTTGCTGGAAATTCAAGGCTGCCATTCTAGCTTCACAATCCCACCGGATTTAGTTGTGAACTAGAATTGTGCAAGGGAACACTTCAAGGTGAGCTCAACAAATTGAAGCTTGGAGTTCTTGAAGATTTGTAAAGCTACCTTCATATCCGGGTAGGTTATTTATTTGTTATTCATTTTATATCATGCATGAAATATATATATGAGATATATATGTACTTGAATGATCATACATGCTTGAATATGTTACATATTGTTTAATATGTATGAATACTTCCGTTCCGTATTTAATTTTTGAAATTATACACATCACACACCATATCACACAACACTCCATTCTCCCTTGGAATTTCGACCTAAGCTCAATCCCTAGAAGACCAATGGAAGTCCACAAAGAAGATTTATCACATGGGCACTCAAAGATCTTGGCCCATAAAAGAATGTGTTCGTCTAAAAATCATCAGCCCTAGAAGCCTTTTAAGAGGTTGGTCATGTAAGCTCTCTTAAAGGTTAACCATACAAGCCTTTCAAAAGGCTGACCATTAAAACTTCCATAGGCTGATGAGAAGGTGTTTACTTATCATTGACCAAGGACTTACGTTGTTCTTATTTTTAAAGACCTTAAAGTTGTAAGGATTTTTCTTAATTCTAATGGAACTCTTCAGTCTTAAATCTAAAAGAACTCTATATATTCAAAATTTAAGTCTAAAATGACTCAACAACTCACCACAACAATAACTATAAAAAAAGGCTAAAGAATGAAGAAAATAAGGCTTGGAATAACTGAAACCCTTCTGAATAAATGTTTTAGTCCATCTTTTTAAGAAAAAAAAATCAAAGGCTCTTTCACTAAAAGCCATATATGTAATTGCTTAGATTCTTTGTTTCTTACTATAAAAATATTATTTAATAATGTATTTGAGTAAGTTAATTACCCTCAATAAAGTAGATATATGTTCACATTGAACCAAACTACTATAATTTTACTTTTGTTTTATGTTTATCTTGCTTTATTATGATTTTGATTGAGTTTAATACTTTAAAAGCCCAACAAACATCAAAGAGTGATTATCTTAGTCTAGTTCTTCAAGAGTTTTAATTACTATTCTTCAAAGATATAAATTCAACTTATAGGCTTTGAATATCCAAATTCAAGGATTAATAATATTAAAAAATGGGGTAAAATAAAAGAGAAAAATTAAATTTTCATATGGATCCCATAGCTTTGACTTAGCACAATAAATTTGTGTTTGGTCATTTTCAAATTTTATATATACAGGGCTCTTTCACTAATATGAAGTTATGTGACTTGGCATCAAATTGTTGTCAAAAGCGAAATAGTACTATCAAAGCTTGTTGCTGCCTCAACCATATTGCTCACCCACCTTATCCAATCTTTTGAAAAGCTATCAAAACTATGCTTTCTTCATTAACCTATTCCTATGCGTCACGGCACATAAAAACAAGGTTGATACGCAATATGGCAAAGAGACAACTTTAATTCCAATGTCGGCTTGACTTTGGATCATGATGGTCTGATGAAGGCAAAAAGTTAGAATCAGTAAATGGTAAAATTGTGGTGTAGAGTGATTTCTTCGAGGTTCTCTTTTACGATTTCTTTTTCATCTTGTTTTTTTTTTCTTTGTCAATTGGCACTTATAATTGATAATGTGTTTATTCAGGAAGTTTTGAGAATTGTTCTCACTTGGCATGATGCAATCTCCTATTTTAGCCTATTTTAATAAGTAATTTCCTGTTATGATATGGATTCCTCCTTAATTGCTTATATAATTTTTCTACAATTTTTCCTTTATAGTTTAGGATTTTCTTTTAATTATAGGTTAAGACTCCTATAAATTATAATGCCTCATAAGTTTATTTCTTAAGCAATAATTGAAAAAAAAAACTCGGCCTTTGAGAATTTGAAGATTAATCCTCTCAAAGAAATCAAATTAATTTGGTATTTTTATTGTTATAACCTTCGGGTCTTAACATAGGATAATTGATAATACCTTTATTTCGTAAGTCTTTTTGAGAATTTTGTGGATTTACTTTGGTGCAAATAAAGTGTTTGTTCAAATATCAAATCAAAATAGGAATATACTTATTTTATTAGGTTGACTTCAAATTTTGGCCACTTTGAAGTCAATGAGTTAAATTTATTTATTTTTGAGAACTATTGGTTAAGATTAATAAAAATAACAAAAATGCAACAAAAATCTTAAATATATAGTAATTTGGCTTAATTTAACCCACGTCCATTTTTACCGAGCCTCATTAATTTACTTGACTGCACTATATAATATTATTTTTATAGCAGAGATACATAGAAGCATAGCCTTTACAAGATAAAAATATATAACATCCCTCAAAGAGTAATAGATGAACCACCCCTCTATTTAAAGTGAAAATTGATCCCTCATAATTGAATAGAGAGAAATTGATGTATAAATAGAGATTAATTTAATTGGATACCATTCTTCATAGTTTAGCCCCCTTTTTATATGGTAGTAGTAAGATTGTATATCTAAATCAAATTAGGATATCATAGCACATTTTGAATTAGTCTTCTCGTATTAGAGTTTTGCTAAAATAAGAATAGTAGTTTCCTTTTCTATTTAAGATTTTTTTTGTAGAGTCGTACTAAAATAAGACAACTCCCTTTTTACCAATTTAAGACTCTTTTTTGGCCTTTTTAATAGACTAGGTCTTGTAATAAATTGAGCTCTAAGCTAAAATGCAAGGGGAAATATGAGTCCCCTTAGTTTTCAACGTTAACTTGTTGATACTAAAAACTTTATTGTAGTTCTTAAATTGAAGGGTTGCTTTAGGTGCCTTTGAAGTATCACAATGGTCAGGTCTCTGTTTGAAAACTTGATAAGGTGCTTGATATTAACACTGAATAATGTAGTTCTCGGTTCGAGGGTATATCTTCAAGTGCTCTTCGAAAATATTCGGATGAAACAAATACTTAATGGTTTTTGTATCTTAAGTAATCATTGTGGGTACTCTGAATGAGGTAAGGATCACCCATAGTAAGGGTCTTTAAGTAAAGGTGTTCGAGCTCAATATTACATATCAAATACAATTTCAAATATGCAAAATTGGCTCTAGTTGAGTAGCTATTTTTTATGGTTGAATTGTTTGCTCTTCTTTTTTTGAGTACTCAAAAATATATCAACCCTTATGCTGAGGGGAACATATATTACACACCTTAGAGTTGAATTCCATTTAAGCCTATAAATGGTTATCTATGCTAATCATGGCATGACTCTAGTTTGGTCATTTAGGTGGCTTTTAATGTAAATGTCTTCGTCTTACAATGGGACCTTACTCGAGCCTTATGAGCCTCTAACGCCTCAAAGTATCTGTTTAAGTTTTATGTGCAACACGCTCCTCACTCGCCTCTCATCGAGACACGAGATCAGGAGATGTCGATAGCATCTAACACAGACAATAATAAACAATTATTCAAACTTATCAAAAACACCATTAATTTCTGTTTTTTCTATATAAACATTTAGGAAGAAACACTGGCAGAGTCTCCTCTAAAAATTGGACTTTACACTACCCGTGACAAACGAAAACACTCTTAAATCTCAATATCAATTCTCAACCAGCTTCCTATTTTCAACAAATATCCACAACTCATATTGCAATTTAATACATCAAACATTCACCAAACTATTTCAAATCCAACATATTATCAAAACTAATATCATATATCATCATAGTTTAAAGAAAACAGTTCTGAAGAAATACATACATACACGTACATACAATCGCTATCCACAATCTAGTATATAACAGTCCAGAATTTTTTATATGTCCTATTTTTCTCAAAATTTATATTTATGCCCAATTTTTCTTTTCTTTTCAATTTTGACCACCAACTAATATTCAATGCTCAAAACATATTTAATACATTTAGAAACTATATAATTACCAATTCAATGTCATAGTTCAACATACTCATCCATCATTTTATTAAAACATATAAATATACACTAAATTTCCTAAAGTAAGAATTTAAGTTTAAACTAAAGTGTACACCAACCTTGTAAACTTAATTCCTCCACTTATAACTCACTTCCTCTCCTCTCATTCCCTTGGCTATCCTTGGCCAAGTTTTCACCTTAATATGCCAAAATACACAAATAATGAATAAAATTCTAATTTACCAAATTAAAAGCTCAATTCCCTAATTCTACATGGCTATTTCACTTATTAACCCTTAAAACCCCAAATCCATACTCATTAGAATTTTTAGCAGCAACTCACCTTGAATAATACCTTATACCTTGAAATTGATCCTTGAAACTTGATGAAGAGGGGTTTAATTAAGGGTTTAGAGGCTTAATTTACTAATGAAAGTATTGAGAATTGATGAATTTAAAAGGGGTAAAAGAAAAATTGAGAGAAAATGCAAAAGGGGAGGGACGAACTATACTTGTAAAAATGGGTATTTTTTTCATACTATTTCCATTTATATACTCATCACTTTTCTTGCCAAATTTACCCTCAACTAAATTCAAATTTTCAAAAATGTCATTGGTTAAAAATGGTGGCATTTGATTGGTCCAAAAACTCCAAGAACTATTAATAACTAAACTAAATAAAAATCTAGTTTAAATCTAACTAATTCTATCACTTTCAATTTTATTTGGTGGCTAATTGTTATTGGTTCATGATTAAGTGTTGGAAAAGTGTAAATGGTCAAGGTTTTAATTCCATGAATCCATTTTTACCATACCTACACTTTTTCAACCAATCAAATTCTTCCATTTTCTATAACAAATAAATTTAATCCTAAAAAAAAGTAATTCTAAAAAAAATTAATCTAATAAATAAATTTTTTGGGGTGTTACATTACGGCCCTGAAACCTACTACACCTTATAGGCCTCTGGCATCCTCGAGTAAAACCCTATAGGAGCGAGCCTCTGATCGAGATGGAAGTTACTTTTTATAAGGGGTCTCTAATGAGTTCGCTCCTCATGGGGGAGGTCTTTAGTAATTTTATCTCTCATAGAGAGACCTTTAAGAAATTTGTGCCTTTTATAGAGTCATCTTTCTATAATCTTTTATCCTCATTTATGATTTTTATCTATAGTGTTTAAGCCATTTTGAAACTATTTGAATGAATAGGATAGTCGAACAGTTTGAATAGTATTTTCGTAGAGGGACTTTTAATGACCTTTGCTTTTCATAGAGAGACCTTTCATGAGGACTTACATTGCCTTAACGAGAGCTTATGTGGCCTTCGTGCTCCAAACTTCCATTTTTTTTAGGATGAGCCATCTAAGTAAATATGCTAGACCCTATCTTTTAGGATGAGTTATTTGGAAAGATATTCAAGTCGTTCACCTCTTTAGGTTATCAAGGGACAAGGGGATTTTTATATCGTTCACCCTATTAAAAGGATATTCAAGTTGTTCACCTCTTTAGATCCTTTAGGGACTGATTGTTGTGTCATTTACGTCTATCAGGGGGATATTCGAGTCATTCACCTCTTAGGTCCTTGAGGGACAGACGAATTTCTATATCCTTCACCCTGTTAGGGGATATTTAAGTCTTTTTTTAACCTCTTTAGATTATTTAAGGATAGAGAAATTTTCATGTTCACCCTAATTAGGGGGATATCCGAGTTGTTCACCTCTTTAAATCCTTTAGGGACAGAGAAATTTTCGTGTCGTTCACTCTATTAAATGGGGATATACTAAACCCTAATCTTTGTGGGATGATTCATTTGAAAAGATATGCCAGACCTCTATTCTTATAAGATGAGTCATCTGAGATGATATGTCAGACTTCTACCCTGTGGGATGAATTATTTAGAAAGACATGTCAGACTTATATCCTTGTGGAGTAAGTCATCTAGGAAGATATTTCAAACCTTCATCCATGTGAGACGAGTCATCTAGGAAGGTGTTCTAGTGGTCAGCCTTGGGAAGTGATAAACATAAATTATATCTATTATTTTTACTCTCTTAACTTGATTAATTCCTTATTTTAATCAAAATATTAGGTTTTTTTATATGTTTAATTGTTATTTTATAGGTTTGGAGTCAATGCAACAATTAAGGATGAAAATCTAAAGAAAACAAGGTAAAATATAATGTTACAATAATCGTCATAGTATTTTATAAATAATGATTTTGCTACAAAATTTTGTCCCAACGAAAATTCTAGCACCCCAACCCCCAAGACATCTCACTACAGCATCAAGTAAACAATACGTGTGAAGAGTGCCCCGTGCTATAGTACTTTCGCTTTAGTGATAAATAGTATTTTGCTGCAGCGGCGAACAGTGCAATTTTTCCTAAACCTAAAAGAAATGTAACTCCAAGATTCCAATCAATCCTTGTATAAAGGTCGCTCGTTTTAAACCTCAAAGAACACACAACTTAGGACTCTTAGAGTCACAACATATTGAAAAAGAACAATTTTTAGAGAGAGAAGTAAAGGTAATTCAAGGAAGTAAGAGATTATTAGTAAATCTTTGGCGTATCAACCAACTGTGAATTGACATCTAGATTGGTTTGCTTTTGGTTGTATCATGTTTATTTTATTTTTCAGTCATAATTCTCTTGTTAACATGAGCTAAATTTATTTTTTAGTGTTATTACTTACACTTAATATGTGACTTGATTGTTGGATCTTTTTAGTATTTATTTGAACTTAATTCTTCATTATTCAAATTATTTGTTATTAATACTTCATTATATCTGGTTAATATTATGATTGATTTTGTAATACTTTGATAAACTCAAAAGAGGCATCATTGTATTTAAGCATAGATAATTTAATGTATAATTATAGAGTATCATTTAATGTTACATATGCAAGTTTTGAATTAGGATAGAATATACCTTATTGGCATATGTGGTCAATTAGACTTATTCTTAATGAATCTTACTTTATTACAAGTATCATGAAAATATTGATATTTGGTAAATTATGGTATACTTGTATGACCTTGAGAGAGGCTTGTGAATACATTAGTGTCTTGACCAATAATAAGAATTGAGAGATATAAACATTAAAAGGATTAAACTTTAGAAAACATATTAAATTATAGTAATTAACCTTAGGCTTTCTCTACATGGTTATTTTTTTATTTTATTTAAGTTGGTTCATTTATTTTCTGCACTTTTATTTTACTTAAATTTATTACAAAATAAAGATTTGATTTTTCTAAATAATTACAAGAAAGATATAATTTTAGTACTTAGTAGAAAATAAAAATTATTCTTGTGGGTTCGATATTCGACTTTATAAGTCTCTTTATTACTTATTACAATAGCGTATACTTGAACTTGATTTTAAAATATAAAAATATCACATCAGAAAAGGACTTAAGTGGTCGACCTTGGGGAGAACTTATGTAGTTGGCCTCAGAGCGAACTTATATGAGCTCTATGGGTAGTTGATTGATGAGATCTTTATAGATATATCTTTGTGAGGGTCTTTAAGAACTTTGCCTTACAAAGGAAGCGTTCAAGTAATTTTAACCCTTATGAAGGGACCTTCATGTATTTTTACCTCTATATAGAGGCCTTTGAGTAATTTTACCCCTTGTGGAGGGGCCTTCAAATAATTTTTACCCCTTATTGAGAGGCCTTCCAATGAATGGTTATGACTTTGTCTTCAAGTGAGTGGTCATGACT
Organism: Ailanthus altissimus; assembly: GCA_946807835.1. Taxonomy (NCBI): domain Eukaryota; kingdom Viridiplantae; phylum Streptophyta; class Magnoliopsida; order Sapindales; family Simaroubaceae; genus Ailanthus; species Ailanthus altissimus. Next base: position 22,609,126 of record OX327695.1, read on the forward strand.
TAGTCTTCAAGTGAATGGTCATAATTTAGGTGAGAACTTATGTGGCCTTAATGATGATGAGCTTTTATGATTTGATGATGAGAGCTTAGATAAGGGCCTTGATGAAGTCCTAGGTGGTCTGGACAAAGGCCCAGGCAATTTTAGTGAGAACTAAGATGGCGGTCTCGATGAGGGCTTAGGCAACTACTATGATGAATGCTTAGGAGGTGACATTGACGAGGGCTTAAGAGGCTGCCTCATTGAGGGCTTATGTGGCGGGCTTGATGAAGAGGTCATCGACCTTGGTAATAAGGTCCTTGGATTTGTAGAATGTCAATTTCTGTTAGAGGCCTATTTGTAAAATTTTAAAAATATCCTAATTGAAATTAAAATTTCAAAAACTAGGAAGGATTGGATAAGAAATGTATTCGGCCAATGGTTTGTTTGTAAAATTCTAAAAGTATTTAGGTTAAATTTAAAGTTTTCAAAATTAAAAGGGTGCTGAATGATATAAACCAAGTGGTTCTCTAATTTCTTCTCATTCTTTCTCTCTTGTGCCATGTCACTTTCTTCTTCTTCGATCGTGATAAATTTTTATCAAGCCATCAGCCATCATACGAAGAGAAAGGGCTATTGTAAAAGACTTTGGCAACTATAAGGAGGTTACTGGCCGGTGATGACGGTGGCCGAGATGGCGAAAATGAAAGGGCAATGTTTGAATAATGTATCATCTCGATTTTGGATTTTTTGGCGATGACAGGTGACTATATAGCTTGGGTTTAGGTCGCTGGAGGTTGCTGAGTTGATCAGTATGTTCCATGGTGGTAGAGAACAATTGGAGTGACAATAATGGCGGTGTTGTGGTAACTGTGGTCTTGGCTTAATTTTTTTTATAGGGATAAAGATATTTTTGTCTCAAGAATATGACTAATACTCAGTTTTATCCCACAAATTTAAAAATGAATAGTTTTATCCTAGTTCGTTAATCAATTTTTGTTAAATTTGACAAAAGATTTTTTTTCTATACAATGACATTCTTGCCCTTAATAAAATTCACATGGCATAATTTTAACAGGACACATGGTACATAAATAAGATTAAAACCTTTAAAATAATTAAAAAAATTAAACACATGTCATATCACGATAGGTTTAAAAATTTATTTTATAAATTATAAATAAACAAATAATATCTTTGGTGACCAATCGTCAATTGCCATTTTTCATCGACGGTGAAGGTCGTTAAAACCACCAAATTTTTGTATATAACCGAACTTTATTTTTCATGAATTATATAATGGTGGAGTCATTTTTATAAAAAAAAAAAAAAATTTCTCGCGCGAAAAAGGGGGGGAAAGGGGAGGGGGGTTTAAGAGCTAGTGACTTACATCCTTATTTGACTTAGATTCTACAACTTTGGCATTACTACTACACCTTTATATTTATTTATTCACCTTTTTTTTGTCACCATAACACTGTTTTCCTAATAATTTCTTTGCTAAACTTGATTCAACACTCCCTGTCAAGGTTCTAGATTCTACTTACCTTGGTAGCATCTCCTTTTTCTTTTTGTTCTTTTTTTTAATGAATTTTGTATGCATATTTATTGGCCTTTGAATTGTTAATCTCCATAGTTATTCTTCATAGATTTTTATATCATTCCTATAGACAACACTAAACTATTAACCCAAATTTTGGTAATTTTGAAGTCAACGAGTTAAATTTATTTGTTGTTGAAAATTATTCGTTGAGATTAATAAAAATAAAGAAAAATAAAACAAGAACACCAAATTAATAGTGGTTCAACCTAATTTGACTTACGTCCCTTTTCACTGAGCCTCATCAGCTCACTTGAATACACTGTAAAATATTATTATGACAATAAAGACATATAGAAGCATAGCATTTACAGAATAAAAATATGTAACCCCCCAAAGAATAATAGATGGACCACCATTCTCTCTAGAGTGAGAATTGATCTCTCTTAATTAAATGGAGAGAACGAGATCATTGTCAATTGGATGCTTTTTTTATGGTTTAACCCCCTTTTTTATAGGGAAGTATTAATGTAAACGTCATAAGATCTGAGTCAAATAAGGATGTCACAACATTTTCTCAAATTCTAATTGGTCTTCTCTTATTAAAGTTCTACTAAAATAAGAACAATATTTTCTTTATTTGTTTAGAACTTTCCTATAATGTCCAACTAAAATAAGACAACTCCTTTTTCCCCGTTTAGAGCTATTTTGGGCCTTTTAATAAATTGAGTTTTAGGCCAAAATTCAAGAGGGGAACATGTTATATTTTCTGTTAATTAAAATATGAAGATACTTTGTACTTGCTTGAATGGTCCAATGTTAAAGAGATTGTAGTACATTATTTTTCTACTGAATTAGAGATTTTGAATTCAAATCCCTTCCCCAACATAAAAAAAATGAAGCCTTCCACATGTGTAATAATATTGTTATTTTGATTATATAACTTGTAGTTGCATTATCTTATTGCAAACTACCTTTAACTTGCACTTTCGACTAAAATGATGAAGCTATTTTCCACACGTCAACCAAAAAGGTATATATGGACGTCCACATTTAAGGATGACAATTTAATCCGAATTTGAATTTAGATTCGAAAAAACTTAGAAACCTAAAAAAATTCAAATCTAGAAAAAATCCAAAAAAAAAAAATATAGGTTTTTTATTTCAAACTTGGGTTTTGAATTTTTGTAGAATTTGGATTAATGCTAGATTCGAGTTTTTTCTAGATCTAGAAAACTGAGCCCAAAAATTGGGATTTTTTTAAAAGAGAAATTCTAAATTAATTCCTAAAATTCTTAATATTTAATATATATATTTTAAAAAAAATATGTTTACTCATTTAGTTGTTTACCTTTAGTGATATATTGATTATACTTACAAAAAAATGTGAGAAGATTGTTTCAGTAAAAAATATTGCTAATTTTATATAACATGACTGCATACTTTATATACTCATATACTAGCTCTTAATTAAAATTTTGGTTATTAAATTTATTTTGTAATAAAATATGAATCATGTCAATGTTTGTTTAAGAAGAAAAACACATAATATTATTGCTCTTAAGTCTTGACCCATTAAATTATTAATCATGAAATTATAAAATTTAGTGCTTAGTAATTAATGATATAAAATGTTATTCATTTTACTACTACTAATAATTATCATAAATATTAATAGTATTATTAATAATAACCAATAATAGATAATTATAAAAAAATAATTAATAATATTTAACAATAGGTTATTACCAAATTATACAATAATAATTATATAATCTAACAATTACTTTACAAAATAAATATATTAAAAATTCAAATTTTACTTAAAAAATAAAACAAACTAATTTTGTTTTTATGAAAAAAAGTGTAAATCCAAGTCAAAATATTAGAATTCAGTTCAATTCTAGCCCAAAGCAAAAAAATTCAGGTGAAATACAAGTTTCAAATTAAAAAGAAAACTAAAATTAAATTCTGTTGAACAAAACCCAAACCAAAATTTACCATTCCTATTCACATAGATAGCTTTCCTATTCCCTTAATTGATTCAAATCACAGTTTGATATGGGGGGATTCGTGGCAATTAATTGATCTTTTTCCCTCTAATTAATAAATCGCTAAGTTTGGGGAGGAAATTGAAAATTCCTTTCTAGTTAATTGTGTAAAAATTTCCCTTGTACCCACAATGCGTCCAACTTCGATGGCTGTCAGTGTTACTTTTCCATTATACAAAGCTCCGTCTTTTTCTCTTCCCCCAAAGCCATCAAGAACAGCTCCTTCCAAACTTCGTAACTACTGTTTACCATCTCACATGGAGTCGTCGCAGATTAAAGGGCAGAAACTGATGGAATTCCCTCATCTGACGGCTGCGCATAAAGTTCTGATGGTTGGTCTCATCACTTCCTTGGAGAATCGGCTTGATTCTCATCTTCTTCCATCCTCACTTCCTCCTGATGTTGAGTTTTATCAGAGTGAGAATAGCGGTTCTCAGGGTTCTCTCCACATCAGACGTGGCGTTGATTCATCTCCTGTACGTAGTTCTTCTTCTTTCTCTTTTTCTCTCACATACATATGCAGATGCAGTTGTTTATTCATGTCCTTAAAACTCCTTGCAGTTTGTCTTTATGGAAAAACAAACTTTACCCTCGCTAATGACCTGCCAATCTCTGTTTATCTAAACATAAAAGAAGGTGCTAAGCCAAGTCGCGTGACTACGGTCAGACAATTACTCTGCTTTTAATAAATTGACCCCAAATAGTATTACCCAAATAATAAGAAAGGTTGTAGAAATCACAACTACCGAATTTACTCTTCCAAAATTTATATTTATTAGTACGTAAACAAATCATAAATATAATTCAAATTTGTGGCTAAGGGGGGTAGATCCAGTTAAAACTTGTGTAGTCATTGACTAAGGCAATATAGTATCAGTATCCCTTATGGGATAGGATAGGAGCAAGTCCCTAAAGGTCAGCGTGCACAAGTTCAAGGGAATTCTTGGTTTTGGTTTCTGTTTCTTTGAAGGTCATTTAATGTATTTTACCATATTGACAAAATGAACAAAAGATATTTCAGTAATTGTAGTGCTTTTATTTGTATTATCAAAGAGGCTTGTACGCTTAGAGAGAACTTCCTTAAGAGCTAATACATTTGGATGTCCTAGTCTTCTGTGTAGTATTTCCAGCTCATGATTTGGTCTCAGAGGGTTAATTTTTATCTCTTTAATTGGCTCTATACTCTTGGATTGACTGTTATCAAATACACCAAGATAAGAATAAAACATAGACCCTAGATTGATAGTTGTTGTAGTGACATTTATTGAAGACTCTTGACTTGGACATGATCTTGACTGACTTGTGAGTTTAGTTTAACACTGCAGCTGATATAAATTCCCTTTAGCCACTCCCAGAAGCACTTCCCCTGTTTCTTGTCCTTCACAACACATTGGCAATTGTCAAATTTTATCACAATATCATTATTATTTACTAGTTTGGATATATTGATGAGATTTTTGGTGATACGTGGCACAAGTAAAATTTCATTTAGATATAGGTGTTTGTTGTGCGGATGGTGTTGTGCATGTCAAAGAACCAAAGCCCTAACTCCACTCAAAAGCATGCTCAAGAGTGAAGGGTTGGCCCTGGCCTTATATCTAGCACCAGGAGACACTCCACAACCGATGTGGGACACAGAGTCACACCCCCCTTGAGTGTCGACTGCCTCCGTCGGCGTTCGGCCGACCCACAAGAGGCCGAGAGGCAGTAGAGTGGTAGGCTCTGATACCATGTCAAAGAACCAAAGCCCTAACTCCACTCAAAAGCATGCTCAAGAGTGAAGGGTTGGCCCTGGCCTTATATCTAGCACCAGGAGACACTCCACAACCGATGTGGGACACAGAGTCACACCCCCCTTGAGTGTCGACTGCCTCCGTCGGCGTTCGGCCGACCCACAAGAGGCCGAGAGGCAGTAGAGTGGTAGGCTCTGATACCATGTCAAAGAACCAAAGCCCTAACTCCACTCAAAAGCATGCTCAAGAGTGAAGGGTTGGCCCTGGCCTTATATCTAGCACCAGGAGACACTCCACAACCGATGTGGGACACAGAGTCACACACAGAGTCACAGTGCAATGATGTAGGTGTATCCAATATGTTTAATGAGCAAGTTGTGTGCATTATCTACTGTGAGTTTCTGGTTTCTTTGTATTGGTTGCTGAGAGTAAGATTGTTTAGGTTGTTGGTTGCCTTACTGTCAAGGTACTAGGTAGAATCATCTTTATTTCCAATAGCTACCACATAAGCCTTCTTTAGTTGATAATTTCCACTCATCTTTGGCATAGTCTTTCTTAAACCTATGCCAGCACTCCATTGCAGTATGCTTGGGTTTGAAGCAAATCTGACACAACATTAGAGTCCTTATTGCTGGCTTCTTGAGTTCTCTCTTTTCCATGAAAATTTTCAGGATTTGAGTAGTTCCCATATGAACCACTATTTTGTGATTTAGAGCTATGAAAGTTGCTTCCTTTCACCTTTCCCTGCCAGTTCTTCTTCTCGTTCCAACTGGTTTGTGCAAAGTTAGTATTGAAGTTTGTTGATGCTTTACAAAGGTCTTCAGCTGCATTCTGCTCTTGCTTGTGTTCTTGATTGAGCAGAGGTGCATACCTTTCAGCTAGTGGTAATTTGTCAACCCTTGAAGTGACATTCACATAGATTGGGTCATATGCATTTTCCAAACCTTTGAGGATATAGTCCACCTGTTTATTATTTATCACCGCACATCCAACACATCTAAGAGCTTTAGCCAAGCCCTTCATCTTCATGTAGTACTAAGTAATGGTCATGGTCTTTCCAAAAAAAAAAAAAAAGTAATGGTCATGGACCCTTTTTTGGTGGTTTGGATAAGGCTTTTCAAATGGACAAGTCTTGCCTTTGAGTGTGAGGTAAAGACTTTCAAGCGTTGTTCAAAGCTGGTATGAGTTTGAGCATTCAATGACTACTCCTAATATTCATTCCGACAGAGATGATAGTATCCAACTCATTAAATTTTGGTCTAGCTAAGGCAAGACCTAATACTTTGGGTTTTTAATGGTGATGATGTATTGTCATCATCCATAATGATATTTTGTTGTCTTGGACATGGTTTGCTTCCATCAATGAAGCCCATTAAATCATTGCCTCTAATACCAGATATTACTTGTGACTTTTATAATAGGTAATTTGTGTTTATGAGCTTGATGGGGGCTTAGAAAACAAAAGAGCTCACATGTATGTTGTTTTGCCGGATTGTGGTGGTGGTGTTTAAAGGTGTATTTTATGTTGTTGAGCTTGATACCATCTTGAGCAATTTCTTTATTACTATGTTAAAATATGAGTTTCGTAGAACAAATTGAATTCTATTATTGAATTAATGTAATTGTTTCTACAACTTTGTCTTAGCTAACAACTAACAATATATATAGAGCTATTATCAATAATTACATGCACTACATGACTACTACCAAAATGTTATATGCATAAAAGTTGGTAGGACCATTAACTCCTAAAGATAAAAGACAAAAGAAAAATTTCCATTATTAAGATCTCAACTTGCAGTTGTCTAGTTTATCTAATGCTTCACGTATTTCAACACCCCACTACTCAAAAGAGACCCATTATCCACATGGCAATCCCCTATAAGGACTCAAAACATAGGATTTTTAGGGGTTAACATGCAGATGAAAATTTGGGCCTACTTTGATACTAAATGTCACCTACTTTTTTCGGAACCCACTACCCACGGGGCAATTCTTATTGGGCTTAAAAATTAGGATTTTTAGGATCCTACAAATAAATGAGAATTCAAGCCTACTTTGATATCAAATGTCACGGATCTTTTTCAGAACTATTCAACATTAGACGCTTTTAGTGCTAAGTAACTTGCAAACACAATGGAAAGAGAGAAAACAAGCAAACACACTTAAGTATTTGAGAAAAAGCTCTATATTATGACTGAAGAAATATACAAGTTAAGATGGTTTGGTGCAATTGAAAGCCTTCCCTATTTATATTACTAACTTTATACAATTAACAACTACAATTTACGCACCTATACAACGATCTAACAGTGCACGATGAAGATGAAAAATATGCTAAGAAATATTCTAAGATGCCACTAAATATCCTAGAGAATATTCCCATTCTATAACCTACCTGGCCACTAAGTAACGGGCTTGACCCACTTTATCTATCTAAGTCAACGAATTTTTTAGAAACTCTGAACTTTGGTCCATATCATGCTTCATGAGTCTAAGTAGCCTCTAGAAAATATGGCATTACCAAATGTTTGAGAAAATATTTGAGAACATTTGAAATGTGACAATAGACATGCACTAAAAAATATTTAATTGAAATAAGAAACTTTTTATTTCTTTAAAGAGAATATGAGATTAAGTAGCTTTCTTTATTTTGAATGAAAAAGAGAATATATTATAAGTGAAAAACAATGGTTTTGTTGTACTTACTGTTGTTATACGTCGTTTGAAGAAGAAGATTTACAATTGTAGAAACGTCATTTTTTATAAGAGCTAAAGAAGTATATATAATGCAAGATGTCTTGCTATTGTTGTAACACCTTCCCAACTTTGTTACTTTGCGGCCAAATGTCAAAGCTTCACTTTCCATGTTTAACAAGTCACTTTGAATTGGAATTTTAATTTTTTTTAGTATTATATTGTGACATTATAGTGATTTGAACATACGATTTAAGATAATGGTGTGAGAAGTTTTAATCGCTATCTTGATTCAACTTCCATGTGCTTAAATTGGGATTTGATTAATCTGCACCATTAACACATATTTACTAAGCAATATATCTGTAATGAATATTTTCCCAACTGCTTTTGTTTTTCCTTAACTCACTATTAGCAAATGAATGAACCAAGAAATTCAAGTGGACACGTTTTGCTACACTGCCTAATATTCTCTCAACTAGGCTACAGTAACCAAATGATTTGGTTACAGTAACTTGGTCTTTCTTCTTTGATCGTCGGCGTTCTTCTTGGTTTTCTTCCCAGATTGATCTCCTACAATTTTTTTCTTCTCATTTTTTCTTTTGATCAGCTAATGATTGTCTAACCTGAGGGTTTTTTGACCGGCGGGAATGGCTGATCGTGTGGTTGATCTTGCTCCAATCTTCTTTCTCAACTAAGTTTTTCTGGTGTGTGGTGAACCTGCGGCTGCTAGTGATCTGTGTTACTGCTGCCCTTCTTTCTATTGCTGTGCTAGTTGCTATTTCCTCTCTTGCTCTGAATTACTACTGCCTCGCTCGCTACTGCTGCTGGTAGTGCTTGGCAACCACAGGTTCTATCCGCTGCTAGTGGCTATCCTCCCTTGCTCTAAGTTGCTGCCGCCCCTCTCTTTTCTGCTGCTGGTAGTGATTGGCAACCATAGTTGTTGTCCGCTATGGGTGGCTATTTTACTCGGATTCTATAGCCAGCCAGCCGCAACTTCTTCTCTTTTGATGTAAGGCTGATTTGCTTCAACCTTCTCTTGTTCTGCACTGGTGACTGCTCAATAAGCTGTTCAGCACTGTTCCGACAATTGTTCCGGTTGTACTGTTCTGGCATTACAGACAACCACATTCTCGTTGTCACAAGTGATATTACATGGTGCCTTTTTTGGTGAGTTTTCTATAATTCAACATTGATGGAGATTCTTGATGTAGTTAAGTTGTTAGATAGATACAAAGAGGCTACCATGACAACCTAACCTGAGACGTGTTCCTTCAACCATGGAACAAGTAATTGCAAAAAAATCCTTTGCTTTTATTCTTTAATCTGCCTCTGATTTGGATTCTCACCCTTCTCATCTTCCTCCCCCAACAATTAAGAGTGATCAATATTTCATTCATATTGATGAATGAGAGTACCATAAGCGTATAGAACTGAGTAAGACTAATCTGATAGGTCGAATTAATTTGAAAAAAGGATTGCAACCTCTTAAGGTGGAGGCTCTTAAAGCTGGGCTTCATCGTCTTTGGAATCTAAAACCAGTTGGGAATTATTCCTTATGGCTAGGGGTTTTTTTGTTCTACATTTTTCGAATGCAGAAGACATACAAAGGGTGTGGGGTGGAGGCAACACACTTACATTAGGTCAATTTAGGTTATATCAATAGAAACCTGATTTTGACCCGTACTCTCTTGAAATTCATTCAAAGGCGCAAATTTGGGTCAGGATCTATGGACTTAGCTAAGAGTATTAGAGTCCTAAATAATCATAGGAATTGCATGAGGGGTTAGCCTTCCCCTTCAATTAGACAGAGCAACAAAGGAAAGAACTTATGATTTCTATGCAAGGGTATTTGTGGACGTTGATGTTTCTGAAACTCTTCCTACATTCCTGACTGTTAAGCGTAATGGGTATGACTTTCAAGTGAAGGTGGTTTATGAGAGAGAGAGAGAGACTCGCCTAAATATTCTGGATGTGGTGTTATTGGTCATAAGATCAGTTCTTGTTGTTCGACTAACCCAAAGAATATTGATGGAAAAAGATCGCTTCCTTCAAATACTTAAAAATGTCATTCCGCCTGAATTTTGGGTTCGTGCCAAACGACCGGTTCATGCTAAGACAGCAAATGACCAGACCATTGTCATGGACAATGTCGCTAAACAAATTAGAGTTCAGATTGGAGGTTTTACCTTCCTAATCCCAACTCTATACCAAGTAGACCACAAGTGTGATATGCTTCTTGGTAACAACTTCTGTTGGCTTTACGAGCCTTTCAGTCAGTATGGTAATACTGTAACCTTTCACATGAAAGATAACCGTGGCAGCCACACCGTTATGGTTAAGTGACAAAGGCCTTTTTTCAAGGCCATGAGGGATTCCTAGAATCCAAGCTTAAGAATAGCAAAATGACACCACCAGAAACTGAAAATGTAGTTCAAAATTCAGATTTTGACCTAAAAATTTTAGGGGGGATGACCCAATACATTGGGACATAGACATTAAGACCCACCTCCAGGTGTCTGACTTTGAGCGTATGCTAAAAGAAGTATGCCCTGACAACCCCTTAGATTTAAGGATAAACAAGAATGCCTTAAAAGCTTCTATCAGACTTAAAGACCCCAATCAGGTCATAAAAGTCGCACCAATGCAATACTGTCTAGAGGATAGACAAGAATTTGCAGAACAAATTCAGGAGTTACTCAAAATAGGATTAATTACCCCATCAAAATCTCCACACTTTTCTCCGGCTTTCCTTGTAGAAAAGTAAGTGAGAAAAAATGCAGTAAACGCAGAATGGTAGTTAACTACAAAGAGCTTAATAAAGCCACTGTAGGAGACGGCTATCTGTTAGCAAAGTAGGAAGACCTCCTGGACATGATAAGAGGAAAACAAATCTTCTCCTCTTTCGATTGCAAGTCAGGCTTTTGGCAGGTTCTTCTTGATGACTAGTAAATTCTTTTCTAACCAGCCTTCACATGCCCGCAAGGTCATTACTATTGGAATATTATGCCTTTGGGCTTAGCCCAAGCCCCAGCTATTTTCCAAAGACACATGAACGAATCATTTAGAGGATTTGATTCCTTCTGCAAAGTCTATGTTGACGATATCATTGTGTTTAGAGACAATGAGGAACAACACATTGACCACGTCCGTCAAGTGTTACAAAATCTGCAGAGACATTGGCATTATTCTCTCTAAGAAGAAAGCTCAATTGTTTCGCAAACAAATCAAGTTTCTAGGTCTAGAAATTGACCTAGGAAAACTTCGGTTACAAAAGCACATATGAGAACAACTTCATGAGTTCCTTAGCAAAATTGAGGATAAAAAGAGCCTTCGACGGTTTCTAGGCATTCTCAACTATGTTAGTGTTTACAACCCTAAGGTAGCAAACCTTAGACACCCTTTCTAGTTGAAACTAAAGAAAGACGAGTTTTTTACATGGACACAAACAGATACTGAATATGTGGAAAAAATTAAAAAGCATTTAAAAGACTTTCCCACATTGTATCATTCACAACCCAATGATTCAGATGATTATTGAGATAGATGCTTCAGATTTATTCTGGGGTGGAGTGCTAAAAGCACATGACTCAAGTTCTAACAAGTTTGTATGCAGGTATTGTAGCGGTTCCTTCAAACAAGCAGAAAAGAACTATCACTCCAATGAAAAGGAGATACTAGCGGTTATAAACACCATTAAGCGTTTCAAAGTATATTTACTTTCAGTAAAATTCATTGTACGCACAGACAATGTTAATGTTGGTTATTTTGTCAGGACCTAGATCAAGGGTGACTACAAACAAGGAAGACTTGTTCGATGGCAGCAGTGGCTGCAGTACTACACATTCATCGTGGAGCATATTCCCAGTAACAATGTCTGGCAGATGCCCTTACATGAGAACTTGACCAAAATGGATGAGGTAAAAATATTGGAGGATAAAATCGCCAATACAAAGCTGAAAATTCAGCATTATAATTTAAAATTATAGCTCATTGAGCAAAAATTGTCAAAGCTTAAAGCTAAAAGTCCAATGGATGCTAAAAAGTCCGAGGATCACCCATCCAAAGGCAAAAACCCATTGCGGGAAACAAAAACATCTGAATAGATGATATAGCGATATGTTACATCGCAGTGGTCTCACGACCCTCCGGTAGAAAAAATCCTACCAGTCAGGGCACAGCCTAATGTCTATGAGGTATAGCCCATGGTGACAGATCCTACGAGATCAGACATAAGCCTTCGACCTTCTGCTGGAGCACCCAAAAAGCATTATGTAGTGTTTAATGGGCCAAATGCTGGCATATACATAAACTGGGCTAATGTCCAAGGCCATTGTAACGGGTAAACCCTACAATCACAAGAGCTATCGGTCTTATATTGAAGCCCTACAAGCCTTCTCAGAATTCAAAGAGAAGTCAAACACGCCTCTTTTAGGCAAGCCAACTTTAGTTCGGCCTAGTGACTTGCTTAAGCCCAAGTTACCTACAACAACAATCCTTTCGTTTGCTGAAATGGCTAAGGCAGATGGAAAAATGAGAAGTCTTAATAGGTTAATGGGTCATTCACCCAAAACTGCCACAGCCCAAAACACAGAACCCAGTTGAGTTCATCTCTTTCACTGAGTTCCAACAACTCTTCCATCTCGCTGAGATCTCGGGAGAAAATGAAGCACAATGCTTCTTTACAACTAACAAACGAGATATTTCTATGTTCAATTTCTTGCAAGGAGCAGATGCTCGGATGGTACAAAAGGCCTTCAACAGTGGCCCAAGTGCAAATCTTGAGGAAATCTGGTTCCTACTTGATTTGGTGTTCAACACCATAAAACACTTCAGGAAGCGAGTGGTAAAGGCCCAAGATCGTGCCATACAGATCCTTGTCACTAGTTCCTTGATTGACTGAAACGAAGATCAGACGGCTAGCATGCAGCCTTACTACTTTATCAGCCTAGGACTAGCACAACAAAACAAGTCATTACCTATTCCTAAGGAGACAAAACTGACAGATCAGCTATGGGACAAATTACCACTCATTTGCGCCAACAGGCTTGCCGAAGTGGAAAGACACCTTAGCAAGATATTCAAGGATTCTTGCATAAAGGTCAATTATTGTGACAAGCATGTCCTGATCAAAAGTGAGTGCTCTGACCCACTTACCGAAAAAGACGCACAATCAATTGCGGAATTTGAGTCAATTCATCAGTGGAGACCTCGACATCAGTGGCTTCACCTCACATGCTTTCTGCAAAGTCGCTTCAAAAGAGCATTACTGCCAGCTTTGCGCAACAGTTAAAGATAAGACAACCATCGAAAGTGGCCAATATGTGGAGCTCTCTTCATGTGAAGAAGCATCACGAGCTGCCCAAGAATCTCTACCATCAAGTGGATCCGAGGCTGAAGCTTAGATGACTTAACTTCCCCTGTCGGCAGAACAAATGTAAGGACAACTATGTCTATTAGGGAAAAAATAATTGGCTTGTGTCTATAAAAGCCAAGGGAGACTTCATTTGAAGGGATCCGAAATTTTTTTAGAAAAAACTCTCTCTAGCCACGTGTGAGTAAAACTCCCAAGAGGAGTAGTAGCTCTATGGAAGTGTAGCTTCCTTTTTGTAATCTTTAACGTTTTCAATAAAAGGAACCATTCCTTCTCTTCTCACTTGATCATCGTCTCTGAGTGTGAGCTTGGAGCTCGGCCTTTTTATTGTCGTTTAAAGTGTGTTTTGAAGTAAAGGTACTTCACCATTTGCAAGCAGGTAGCCCAACGATGCGGCCCTGTGGGTTGGTAGCATAAAGATACAGATCGTCTTGGCCGACTATAAGAAGCAGAGAAGAGGAACCGGGGGTTCAGAAGTTGAAGATGAAGAAGAGACTACAAGAGGTATGCACACTGTACAGTGTCTCTATACTGTATTGTCATACGTATCCGTCCTAGAGAGTCTTTCTATGCTCTGATACTAGGTTTTTTAAGGGTTCGGCTGGATCTTTGGAGAATAATAATAGGATCCTTTTTATAATTAATATGACTGCAAATGATTGTGCTAATAGAAGGGATCTTATAGTAGTGACTAATAAAGAAAAGATGAGTGATGGAATTGGAAATGTGGCATCGAATAATGAGGTCCATACATATACTAGCAAGTTTAAGATGCAACTTCTTGATAATGCTAATGTTGTTCTTGTTTTTAAGTCTAGAAAAGAGGATGAAACTCAGCTGATTAATTAAGTTCATTAGGGCAATGAAGATTTTAATTTTGATGAAGAATTTGACCTTGAGCTTGAGGTGTTAAATTGTGATCAAGAATGGAATTCAAAGGTTGAAAATAGTGTTGATAAAGGTGTATTAGATAATGATTTGCAAAAGGTTATGGGTATTCTCACCAAGCCGCCAATGAAGGATGGATTCGAGATTGTTATTCTAAATCTTGAAAAGAAACTTCAAGCCAAGAAAAAGGAAATTTCAGCGCTTTATAATTGCAAAGATTAGATTATGATCTGAACCTATAAAGATTATCTATTGGAATATTATGGGAGTGGCCAATCCTTAATAACGAAATGAATTGGCCACCTTGTGTTTGAAGCATAAATCGTTATTTGTGGCAATTAGTGAACCTATAGTTGCTCTTCATTCTATTTATGATTTTTTCTGGAATTCATTACATCTTTCATTTGTAGGTTATACAGATAACACTTTGCCAAAGTTATGGGGTTCAGCGGTATGGTTCATTGGAACAAAAAAAGGCCCGGCTAAGTACTGACCAGGCCAGGCTGCGAAAGTGGAAATCAAAAGATTTTTTGGTACATCACATTCATGCATTTACGATTCATGCGACGGTATTGATACTCTTGAAAGGAGTGACATGGTTGCAACAATTAATATTACTTCTATTAGGTCTCAGCATATTACTATTAACACCAATTGATTCTCATATTTATTAGTTGTCTTTTAGCTATGCAGCCTCACAATATGTTCAGACACGGGTTCTTTAGTTAGAACTGAGGTCTATTTTCTATCTTTCTCCTTGGCTTGTGATAGGGATTTCAATGCCACGCTGGGTGTGCATGAGCAAATTAGAGGGGGCTTTCCAGGTCCTCGTTCTTCTTCTAATTTTCAGGAATTTATTACTTCTTGTGACCATTTAACTATTCCTACTTCTGGTCTATTTGTCACCTGGGCTAGAACTATGATTAATGGAGGTTACATGGAAAGAAAATTAGATCGAGCCCTTTTTACTTTCGATGGCAAGAGACTTGAAGCCCTTCTCTTGCATAGCTCTTCCTCATACAGTCTCTAATTGTTCACCCTTATTGTTTTCTTTCGATTCTATGAACAGGTCAGGTCCTCATCCTTTTTGTTTTCAATCAATATGTATTCATCATCTAGGGTTTAAAGATATGGTAGCAAATATTTGGAATTTGGTTCATTGTCATGGTTGTCCAATGTTTATGGTCACTAAAAAATTGCGGGTAATAAAATCTCATTTAAAAAGTTGGAATTGGAATGTTTTCGGTAATATTCATGAACGTTTGAATAAAGCCCGTGAATCTCTTGCTTTTATCGAAGAAGATATAGCTACATTTGGTATCACAGATGAGTTATTGGAAGCTGATGCTGCAGCAAAGGTGGAAGTCCTCTATGTTTCTCATTTACAATCTGATTTCTGACGAGACTGAGTAAAAGTGAGATGGCTTAAAGAGAGATAAAAGCACTAAAATTTTCTACTCTTATGCTAAAATTCAAGCTGCAAAGTCTTATATAAATGGATTGCTCATCAACAATGTTTGGAATGATAATATGTCACATGTTTCTTCTCATATTATTGATTATTTTGTGATCTTTATGCAAATTCTAAAATGGATACAGAGTTAATTTTGCAGATATATAACAATATCCCTAATGCAGTTTCAAATGCAAATAATGATTTCCTGACTTGCATTTCTTCAGATGATAAAGTGCATTTAACAGTTTTCTCTTTGGATTCCTTCAGTGCACCAAGATTAGATGGATTTATAGGTCTTTTTTTATCATCATTGCTGTGGTATTATCAAAAAGGACATAATCTTGGGGTTAAACAATTTTTCACTCAAGAGTTTTATTCTAATTAATCTAAACTCTAGCTTTATTGTTTTAATTCCAAAAGTGGCAGATGCTGTGAATATTAGTTAATTCAGACCGATTGCTTTGGCAAATTTCTTCTTCAAAATCATTACGAAAATAATAGCTAACAGATTGGCAAGTATTATGCCTACATTGGTATCTCAGAATCGAATGGCTTTCATTAAAGATCGTTATATTCATGATTTCATTTCAATGGTTTTAGAAGACATTAATATGCTAGATAGGAAATTTTTTGAAGGAAATATTGGAATGAAGTTAGATATATCAAAGGCTTCTAACACCATAAGTTGGGATTTTCTCTTACAAGTCCTTCATAATATCAGTTTCAATTCTACATTTATTAATTGGATCTCCATCATTTTTAAATCTACTTGGTTATCTATTTTGATTAATGGCTCCCTCAGGGGTTTTTTTGGTTGTGGAAGGGGTGTAAGGTAGGGCGATCCATTATCTCATCTCCTCTTTTGTCTGGTGAAGATGTTCTTTCAAGAGGGATTCAAGCTTTAATAGATGCTAAAAAAAATCTCCTATTTCGGTTCCTAGAAGATGCATTGCCCCGTCTCATATATTGTATTCAGATGATATCTTTGTGTTTTGTAAAGGTGATTGTAAATCCCTGACTTCTTTTATGACTTTCATAGGCAGCTATGGCATAGCCTCGAGTTAGATGGTTAATATGGAAAAAGGCATTTTCTTTCTTACAAAGTCATCTATGCATCGCTATTAGGAAATTTCAGATGTCCTGGGTTTTTCTCAAGGTAGCCTTCTTTTTTATTATTTAGGTATGCCAATTTTTAAATGTTGTCCACGTGCTCATCATTTGCAAATCCTTACAGACAAGGCTATTGCGCGTCTTGGAGGTTGGAAGGGTAAAATTCTTTCTATGGCAGGTAGAATTGAATTGGTACGTACAGTGTTTTAAAGTACCTTAATGCATAGTTTCAAAGTTGACCTTTGGCCAGTTCCTCTCTTGAAAAGATTACATGGGTGTGTTCGAAATTTTATTATTCTGGTGATCATCTTAATAAAAAAATGGCTTTGATCTCTTGGAATCATCTATGCTTGCCTAAAAAAGATGGAAGGGTGGGGCTTTGACGGCTGGATATGTTGAGTAAAGCTTGCCTTCTCAAATCCCGTTGGGATATTCATAATTTATCCATTTTTTGCTCGAACTTCCTTAGGGGAGGTATGGCTTCAATAATAGAAATAAGTTCTATTTGAACCAATTTCAAGGCTATCCTATCTTATTTTCACGAGGACTGTGTGGATAATTGGTAATGGCTCTTCAATTAATTTTTAGTTTGATGATTGGCTTGATAAACTTATTCTTCCTCGAGAGTTGCAAGGCTCCTTAGACCTTCAGTGCAAGGTAGGTGATATTACTTTTGAAGGGAGATGGAATATTCCAAACTCTTCTTATACGACTTTTCCTTACTTGAAAGATCAAATTGCCGATATTATTTTACTTTCTAATCAGATGGAAGATAAATTTATTTGGACTTCTACTTAGCATGAGTTGGCTCGCCTATAATTTATGGACACACCTTCCAAATGCCACTTCTATAATAGATTTATGGTCTGCAATTCTTGCCAAGTCTTTTAGCCCCCAGTTGCATAACATTTGGCTTCTATCTGTTGCATACCTATCATATTCTATTCGGTGGTGTAGAAATCGACTTCGATTTGATAAAGTTTGTTTTGGTTTGCCTGGGATTAAAGTAGATTGCCTTGCCCATGTTAGATTATTTGCCGATTTGTTTTGGATATATCTCTTATGGCGATGATCGATTAATCTTACAAAGTTTGGGTTTAAATCCTAAGCTTAGTCATGCTCTAAAGATTTTTGTGATTTTCTGGAACTTCCCTCCAAATGAATGGATTAAGGTACATCTTCACCTATTTTTTAATCCTAAGCTGAATTCGCCCTAGAATTTAATTACTGGATGGAAGAATTGTCAATGGTGTGTGTCTAATATGCAATTTTATTTTGTTCATACTCTTAGAGAAAATAACAATATAGCGATTGTTTAGCGAACATTAGCTTGAATTATGGTGATCTTACATGGCGGTACGACCACCATATGAGATTTTATACTTGTTACACAGATGCTAATTGTTACCCCAGCTACAGATTTCACGGATTCTTTTTGGAAGGTTGTAAGTTTGTTAAACTTATTTGGTTTTCCATCTTTATCTTATTTTGACATCATGAGCATTTTAAGGGGTAAGGCCCATTATGTTCCTCAATGATCTTTAATTTTCCTTTTTTTTTAATATTTTTCTTCAATAAAATTATCTTGCTTGTTGAGATTTGCCAAAAAAAAAAAAATGAATGAACCTAGACATCCATTTGCACCCCGCTGAGTTTTCTTGTTAGTATTTTAGTTTTTATAACTTGCTTGAAAAATTTAGCGAAAGTATATCAAATATTAAGATTAATAAAACACAAGAAGAACATACGAATGTTAACATGATTCACTCTAATTTAGGCTACACAATAGATGAGAGAGTAATTCGATATAATTTTATAAAATAAAATACAAGAGTAATTAAGTATTTTTAGATCCTTAAATTGTATCTCTAGAGTGTAACCTGTCACATATTTTGTTTCTCTCTCACATTCTTTTTATTCACCCTCTAGCCTCTTATATAGTGAGTGATACAAATATTTTTTTTTGAACTTGATTCTTAATTTTTGTACAAATTAGACTTTAATTTGAATAAGGTAAATCATACCGGATAATTACTAGTTTAGAGAATCTCCAAAATCAAGCCAAATAAAGTAATTTTGGTTTTCTATATAAGTTTTGTTTAATCCAACATTCCTATTTTTAAACTAAACTTTCATATATCTTTAATACACAATGGTTGGCTTAATTTTTTCATGTCCTCCCTTAAGCCAAGCTCTTTATACAATGTCTAGTTTCTGTCACGGTAGAAATTATGACTCGTACTTATTTGTGGCTTTTCTTAAGAATCAAATCATCTCCTACTTCTGTAAATAATTTTTTTTTCCACATGCACTCATTATCTTTTTTTTTTCTTCTCAACCTAGCAACTTGCTAGATTTATTTAAATGAGTTAAGTGTGTGTGTGTGTATATTTATATATATAAATTTTTTTTTTAACTAAATTGAGATTTTTAATTATAGGGACAAAAAGTTTTTCCAAATAATTTTGAGTGTTCCATCAACTCAAATCAAGATTTCTTTTTTCTTTTTATAACTTCTGCACAGATGCTACTCCTAAAAATGTTGAATTTTATTCTTCATCTCCCTTCCCTTTTATTTATGAAGTTTATCCTTTCTTTCTTTGCCACTTAAGATGTTGGTTCTTATATAACCAAATCTTTAACTTGGCTTCAAATTTTTCAACTTAGTTATGATACCATTTGTTAATATTTTAACTTTAATACTTATTTAAAAAATTTAGTAAAAGCATATCAAATATCAAGATTAATAAAATACATAAAGAACACAATAAATTTAACGTGACTCGCTCTAATTTTGACTACATCTACAAATAAGAGAGTAATTCACTATAATCTTATAAAATAAAATTTAAAGGCTATAAGCATTTTTAGATCCTTAAACCGTATCCTTTTAGGTGTGACCCTTGCATATTTTCTCCCTATAATACTATTTTCATTGATCTTCTAGCCTCTTTATTTAGTGAATAATATATAATTCCTTGTTGAACTTTTATTCTTAATCTTTGAACAACTTAGAATCTACCTTAAAAAAGGGAACTCTTATGATAAAACTATTAGTCTATGAAATCTTCTAAATGATGCGATATTTCTATATCATAAATTAAGTGCAAGTATACACTATCGTATGCAAGTAATAAAGAGACTAAATAAGTCGGATGTCGAACCCACAGGGATAATTCTTTCTTTTTAACCAATTACTAAAATTATATCTTCCTAATAATTATTCAGAAAAATAAAAATCTAAGAATGAATGTAAGAAATATAAAAGTAAAAACACAATGCAATGAGATGTGAAGATATAGCAACGTAGAGAGAACCTAGGATTAATATTATCCCTCAATATGTTTCTAATAATTAATCCTCTAATATTTAACTCACTTAGTCTTTATTATTGATCAAGACACTAATGTATTCACAAGCCTCTTCCAAGGTCATGCAAGTATACCCTAATTTACCAAATACCTATATTCCTATGGTACTTGTAATAAATTAAGATTCATTAAGATTAGGTCTTATTGATCATACATGCCAATTAGGTATATTCCTATCCTAAGTTGAAACTTGCATATGCAACATTGAATGTTACTCTACAATCATGCATCAAATTACCTAGGTCTAAATATTATGATTCCTCTTCCGAGTTTATCAATAATATTACCAATTCATTCACCATATATTGGCCAGATATATTGAAGCATTAAACACAAGTAATTTAAATAATAAATGACTAAGTTTATTAAATACTAAAAAGATATGGCAATTTAAGCGCACATATTGAGTTCAAATATTAACCCTAGAAAACAAGTTAGCTCATGGCTACAAGAGAACAGCAGTAAAAATAATTATAAATCATGATACAATTATTAGCAAACCGATATAGACGTCGAATTGCTCTTAATTGCGCTGCCTAGGAACTCTTGATGCCGAAGAACGTCTTGTATTTCTCTCTAAAGTTGCTTCAATTAAGCTCCTATTGCTCTCCAAGACTCGTGCTCTGTATTCTTGGTGCTCTTGGGTTGTCTTCGATTCTTTCTTGAAGGCTGGGGACGAGTGGCTTTATATAGGGATTGATTTGAGCTTGAAAATCTCAATTCTCGTCGGACTCGGACTCGCACTACCGCTGGCGCGCTATGCATCTGTCGCTGGGGCGACGCGTGAAAAAGCGATCACCGCTGGAGCGGTGGGATCTTGGCGCTGGGGCGCTGCATGAAAACGGCTTCACCGCTGGCGCGGTGAATTTCTGGCGCTGGGGCGCTAGACGCGACTTAATCAGGTCGTTTTTTTCTTATTTCGATCACTATTCCAACGCTGGGGCGAAAATACTTGTGGCGCGGGGGCGCTGGACTCATAATTTGAAAACTTTGCATTTTAGTCCCTGTTTTCGCTCCTTTTGCGTTCTTTCTTTAAATTTCGTTCAAGTCCCTATAAATAACAATAATGCACATAAATAGCCATCTATTCTCATCAAATCATAGAATATCAATAATAAAAACATGAGAAAATATATGACAAATTTGCCCTTATCACTAAACTAATCTAAATAAGATATTTTGGGTTTCTTAGATAAGTTTGGTTTAATCCAAAATTCTCAAATACCTCTTGGTAGGGAATACAAAAATAAACTAATGTCTTTTAACTCTTGATCTGATTTTGTTTTTAAAATGTTCTCATTTAATTTGCTGTGTTCGGTAACAGATTGATTTAATATTAGCAAGTTGGCTACACTTGAAGCTGCCAACAGGAGGAGCCATGAACATAACCAACCTTCAAGGTTACCTAAAACCATCGACAGATGTACCCCATTTTCAATTTGAGCTGGTTCAGTGCAGCCCCACTTATCTCATTTTCTTCCTTGATATTACTCCTAGAAAAGACCCTGTTCTTTACCCAGATTACCTCAAAACATTTTATGAGGATACTTCACTTGAAACATACCGGCAAAAACTTGAGCAGGTCCCAGAAACCAAACCCTACTTCTTATCTTCTCTTTACTTTCGCCGTGTCGTATCGCCAACTGGGATTTTGGTTAGTATAAAATGTGATGAAGATGGTGGATTGGAGCGTTGTCAAGAGATTATCAGTGAGCATGTGAGTTCTGTTGCTTACGATGTGATGGGGATTTGGCTGGAGAAATACTTTAGTGGAGGAAGAAGTGTTGGGGCAACTGAGAGAGCTGAATTGGAGAAGAGAGATCGTTTGATTAAGAGTAGAGCTATAGAGATGGATCTGAGCTCGACCATGCCCATGCAGTTTGGACAAGAAGTGGCTAATCGAGTTTTGGGAGTTATAAAAAGTGCTTTTGGTGGATGACATTTTGGAAATGATTATATATTAATTTGTCGTTCAGAAATTGCAGTATATATATTTCTATCTTCTTGTGATTGATGTAAAAAAGGATTATAGGCGTAATTTTTAAGTAAAACTCTAAAGAAGTGCTCAGCAAAAGACATGGTTGTTTGTTCAGTTGCAGAAGTCATCGCAATGGATTTGCAAAGTGCCTATGTACAATGTGCTTAGGAATGGTTGTATCAAGTGCAGTAGGTAGTTAATGGCAACTGAAAGTTCAAGAGTGGCAAGCCTATCAATAGATAAATAATTTCTACATTTTATTTGAAATATGTTGTTGTCACTGATAAAGTAAATCAAATTCATCAATGAAAAGATCATTTATTTATTTTTGGGTTGGGGGACAAGTACATTATAAGTTCTATATAGTCAAATATTCTTATTTATTAACCTCCACTGGCAAATGCATGTTTAATTAAATAAAAAGAACTTCTCTCCCATGTGTACAAGTATTGACTCTCTTGTTACTTATTAGGTATTTTAAACATAGCTTTTTAAATTCATTAAAATATATTTTTTTATTACAGTAGTTTTTCTCTCCAAGTATTCTGGTACTTAGAGATCGGCTTATCGTTTCTCTGCGGCTCGTTCTTTCTTTGTGTTGTCTTTTTATTCTTTGCTATGGATGAGATTGAACAGCTATGACAATCCTTTTGTATCAACAACTCCCATAAGGTGTTAGAGGTGGATGAAGAACTTTTGTATCAACTCCTTATGGATGAAGAATTTGTTCAACGTCAGCGAGAATTAGCTTCTTTCAGACTCTTTGTAAAAGTCTTCACACGGAAAAACTATCAGCAACATGCTTTTATCAATACTATGCGTTCCCTCTGGAAACCAAAGGAACATGTACGATTTCGGTGGATAGGGGATTATGTTTTCTTGGTGAATTTTTGAAATAAAATCGGACAAGGGCGGTGCTAATGGAACCTTGAAATTTTAATGTTTTTACTTGTCCTAGAAGTGGTGACAAATGAAGCTAGAGCGATTCCATGTTGGTGCATAATATTCCCATAATCTACATGAATGTAGAATTTGCGAAATTGTTGGGGAATAATATGAGGGAATTTATAGATGTTGATGTTGACCGTGGTAAGTCTTGTTTCGAAAAATACATGAGAATCAAATTGAGATTGGATATAAATTGTTGAAGTAGAAGCAATCAAATAAACAATAAACTTAAAGTATGTAGTTTAGCAATTAAGCAATTAAGAAAGTTAGAGAAAAAAAGTAGAAGAATAATATAGAATTTACATAGTTTGGTAATTTGTTTATGTCCACAGTAGATCAAGATCATACTCTTTTATTATTAAATCATAAGGCACTTACAAAAGTATGCATTTTATAAGAAAGAACTTACAAAAAATAAACTCTTTCTTGTAAATTAGGGGTTTCTCTCACAAAGAATCACAAGGAACATTTTGATCATCAAGATCTTCTCACAAAGATTGTTATGTTCTATTAGATGTGTTTACAAGTTAATAAAGGACTTTTATATTAACTTTAGGATGACCTAGGTTAACCTTAAATGTGTGAGAGTCATTTTAGAAAGACTTGAAACAAGTAGGAAATGAATTCAACGGGAAACACTTTTCTTGCACTAGCGCCGTGGCGTTGAAGCCTTAGCCTGCAAGCACTTCAGTGCTGAATCCAACGTTATGGTTCATAACCCTAGGCAGTCACGCCTTTTTTAATTGTCTCATTTTATGTCTATCTTATTTCCTTATGCATCTGATGCACTTGGCTTATTCCTAAAATCATATTACAATGATTTTTAATTAACTTTTTCATAAATCATCTCTTTGATTCAAAATCATTTATAAAGTATTCTTAATCTCTCATATTCGCATCTTTGGTCACCTTTACATAATGGTGACTATGATTAAGTCCTTACATAGGATGAACTTAATCGAGGGCAATTGTTTAGTTAACATGTCAGCAAGATTTCAAGATGATGCTATTTTTGTTAGACTAATTTCACAACTTTAGACAATCTCTCGAATGTAATAGAGCCGCACATTAATATGTTTAAACCTCTCATGTAATACTTGATGCTCGCTTAGGTGTATGGCTCTTTGGTTATCACAATATACATTGATGTTCACATCTTCAGTAGACATTACCTTTGCCATGTGCCTTTTAACCACACGGCCTCTTTAATACCTTTTCCAACAACTATGTACTCAGTCTCTATGGTAAATAGTGCAATTATATATTGTAGAACTGATCTTCAATACACGTTATACCTAAACACTGTGAATATGTAACTGGTCAATGATCTTCTTCTGTTTAAATCATCTGCATAATCTAAGTCTACGTATTATTTTACCATTATACTGTTATCTTCAGCTCTTTATATATCAATCCATGATTCGACGTCCACTTAAGATATCTTAATATCCATTTCATTGCAAGCCAGTGATCCTTTCTCAGATTCACCATGTATCTACTCACCACACTTACAGCCTGTACTATGTTTGGTCTTGTACAAACCATTGCATACATAATGCTCCCCACAGTGCTTAAATATTGTACTTTATTCATTTATAGTTTCTACTCTTCGGATGTCAGTGATTATGCTGTTGAAAGTTTGAAATGCATGGCCAAAAGGGTAGAGATAGTCTTTGCTTTAGACATACTAAACCTCTCTAGGATCTTGAGTATATATCACTTTGTGTCACGAAGAGAACATCTATTCTTTCTCTCACAATACCCATATCTAATATCCTATTTGTTGCTATCAAATCTTTTATTTCAAACTCGCTATTCAACTGCTTCTTGAGTTAATGTATTTCTTTCATGTTTTTAGATGCGATCCATATATCATCGATGTATAGAAGTAAATACATCATCTTATTGCTCAAGCTTTTAAAGTACACGAATCCACTATACTTGCTTCTACTAAATCCACAAGTCATCATAAACTCATCAAATCTCATATACCCTGTCTATGTGATTGTTTGAACCTATATAATGACTTATTCAGTAAATGAGCATGATATTCTTTTTCAAGCTCTATAAACCCTCGCGACTATGCCATGTAAATTGTCTCTTCAAGCTTTCTATGCAAAAAGATTGTCTTTACATCTATCTACTGTAGATGTAAATAAAGGTTTACACATATGGCTAACACAAACTTAATGGATGTGTACTTGAAGGCCGAAGAGAATATCTTATGAAAGTCAACTCTCTCTGAGTAAAACCTTGTGCAACTAGCTTAGTCTTGAATCTTGTAGGCTCTACCATCGATATCTCCTCCTTAACCTTATAGACCTATTTGTACCCTATTAGTTTCTTTTGAGGTCTCTCCACCAACTTCTGGGTATTATTCTTCCTAAGAGAACTAATCTCTTCTTTCATGGACTACTATTATTCATTCTTAATTTTACTCTTCATAGCCTCACCATATGTTCTAGACTCATCAAAATTTAAAAGTGTATATAGAGTTAAAAGCGTAAGTAACTAAATTTGTTTGTGCATACCTGATTAACTGGTTAATCATTCTTCTTAGCCCGTTTTTAGCTTGCTGGTACTTTTCAAGTTTTATATCAAGAACCCTAATTTTTCTTTAGGTGGACTTGAAGGAACTTGCCAATGTTCTTGGCTCATCTTTAAGGATCTCTTTATTGAAGTATTGATTTGGGGACATGTCAGATCTATACTCAGGCTTCACTTTAACTTTTATTGATTCAGATGCTGTGTCTTTATTGACACAAGTTCTTCTTTCTCATTTTCTTGGAAGGTTTTCAACATTATCGTCTCATCGAATGTCACATTACGACTTATGATACTTCTTGGTGGTGTTAACTCTTTACACCACACTTTATATCTTTTCACATATTTGGGATACCCAACGAGTACCCATTTGATAGCTTTAGGTTCTAATTTTTCCTACTTAACATGAACAAAGGCGGGGCAACCACAAATTCTGAGGTGATCATGCTTAGGAGGGTTGTCAGACCATTTCTCTTTTGACGTTTTAAAGTCTATCGCTAAAAAGGGACTTCTATTAATCAAATAAGCTACAGTCACCATAACATCTCCCCATAATCCTTGGACATCTTTGCATTGGTAAGCATACATCTAACCCTTTCAAGTATGGTCTTATTCATTCTCTCAACTACATCATTATGCTACAATATTGATCTCACAGTTCTATACCATACGATCATATGCTTGGCATAAAACCCATTAAACTCACTGTTACAAAACTTGAGACTATTATTAGTTCTTAGCCTTTTAACCCTTTTGCTAGTCTGATTCTAAAAAAAAGCCTTCCAAGTCTTGAATATATCAAACACTTGATCCTTACTCTTCAACACATAAACTCACAATTTTCTTGAATAGTCATTAATAAAACTTAGGAAATACTAGCCCCATCATGGGTAGTTGTCTAAGCTGGTCCTTAAATATCGAAGTTTATGTAGTCAAGAGTCCCTTTAGTCTTGTGCTGACCGGTGCTGAACCTCACTCTATGTGCTTTCTCAAGTACACAATGCTTACAAAACTTAAATGGCTAAAACCTATCCTCACCAAATGCCTTTTGACTAAATAACTCCTTAACGTTTCTCTTACCTAGGTGTGCTAGTCTAAGATACTACAACTTAGTTTACATATTCTTATCATTTATAGAGAATAATGTTGAACTACTTACAACCTCTCATTTCAACACATAAACACTCTTGTGTTTCTCACCTCTTATTACTACCATGAAACCCTTTAATACTCTTAAAACTCATCCGTCAATCTTGATAAAATCCTATTCTGGTTTAAAATTCCTAGTGAGATTAAGTTCCTCTTGATGTCAGGAACATACCTAGCTTCTGTTAACTCTCTCATTCGCCCATCATACAATCTAAGTTTAATATTACCAATTTTCATTATCTGACAAGTAACATCATTGCCATTAACACCTTATCATTACTAATGGGCTAGAAACTTATAAACCAAGACTTGTGTAGGCACATGTAAAAAGTATAACTAGAATCAAGAACCTATTATTTAGTACTCTTACCACCAGTAGCGACTAGAGTCTCTGCTGTATCGCTATCATCATAGGCAAGGACAGGATCCACTTTCTTTTTGTCTTGTGCTTTCTTCTCCGAACATTCATTTATGAAGTGCCATCTTTCTTGTAGCAATAGCACTTTCTAGGAGTCATTGACTTCGACTTTGAACCATTTTTTCTTTTATCTCTATGTGAGGACCTTCATTTTATAGATAAACTTTCTACATTATCCTTAATTTTCTTTTTCAATAACTTTGAGTTTAATGATGATTTCAAATTGGTCATTATTAAACTCTCTCTGTTGTAGAATAACGTATCAATAAAGCTCTCATAACTCTAACTCAGTAGGATGATTGATAAAGGCAAATTTGTCATATATTTTTTTTATATTTTTATTATTGATTTTTTATTATTTTATGAGAATAAATGGCTATTTATGTGCTTTATTGTTGTTTATAGGGACTTGAACGAAAATTAAAGAATAAGGACTAAAATGCAAAGTTTTTAAAGTATGTGTCCATCGCCCTAGCGACATTAAGATTATCACCCCAGCACTAGAATAGTGATCGAAATAAGAAAAATGACATGTTTAAGTTACATCTGGTGCCCTAGCGCCAAACAGACACCGCGCCAGCGATAGGCTAGAACCTCAGTGCCATCAACCCACCACCCCAGTGATGAAGCTTGTTTCACGCGTTGCCCCAGCGACAACTGCATAGCGCCCCAATGGTAGCGCGAGTCCTAGTCCGACGAGAATTAAGATTTTCAAGCTCATATTAATCCCTATAAAAATTCACTCATTCTTAGCCTTTAAAGAGAAATCCAAGATCAACCTAGAGCATTTCAAGAACATTAAAAATACAGAGCACGAGTCTTGGAGAGTAATAAGAGTTTAATTAAGCAACTTTAGATAGAGATTCAAGGCGTTCTTCGGCATCAAGAGTTCTTAGGCAGCGCTGATAAGGGCAAATTTGTCATATATTTTCTCATGTTTTTATTATTGATATTTTATGGTTTTATGAGAATAGATGGCTATTTATGTGCATTATTGTTATTTATAGGGACTTGAATGAAAATTGGGACTAAAATGCAAAGTTTTCAAAGTATGTGTCCATCGCCCCAACGCCACAAGGATTTTCGCCCCAGCTTTGAAATAGTAATCGAAATAAGAAAAACGACCTGCTTAAGTCGCGTCTAGCGCCCCAGCGCCGAAGAGTCACCGCGCCAGCGACGTTATATCGCCCCAGCTCTATTAACATACCGCGCCAGCGGTGAAGCCGTTTTCATGCAGCGCCCTAGCGCCAAGATCCCACCGCTCCAGCGGTAATAGCTTTTTCACGCGTCGCCCCAGCGACAGATGTATAGCGCGCCAGCGGTAGTACGAGTCCTAGTTCGACGAGAATTGAGATTTTCAAGCTCATATCAATCCCTATATAAAGCCACTCGTTCCCAACCTTCAGAAGAAATCCAAGATGACCCAAGAGCACCAAGAATACAGAACATGAGTCTTGGAGAGCAATAGGAGCTTAATTGAAGCAACTTTAGAGAGAGATACAAGACGTTCTTCGGCATCAAGAGTTCCTAGGCAGCGCAATTAAGAGCAATTCGACGTCTATATCGCTTTGCTAATAATTGTATCATGATTTATAATTATTTCTACTGCTGTTCTCTTGTAGCCATGAGCTAACTTATTTTCTAGGGTTAATATTTAAACTCAATATGTGCGCTTAAATTGCCATATCTTTAATATTTAATAAACTTAGTCATTTATTATTTAAATTACTTGTGTTTAATGCTTCAATATATCTGGCCAATATATGGTGAATGAATTGGTAATATTTTGATAAACTTGGAAGAGGAATCATAATATTTAGACCTAGGTAATTTGATGCATGATTGTAGAGTAACATTCAATGTTACATATGCAAGTTTCAATTTAGGATAGGAATATACCTAATTGGCATGTATGATCAATAAGACCTAATCTTAATGAATCTTAATTTATTACAAGTACCATAGGAATATAGGTATTTGGTAAACTAAGATATACTTGCATGACCTTGGAAGAGGCTTGTGAATACATTAGTGTCTTGATCAATAATAAAGACTAAGTGAGTTAAATATTAAAGGATTAATCATTAGAAACATATTGAGGGATAATATTAATCCTAGGTTTTCTCTACATTGCTATCACCTAATTTTCTTTACATTGTGTTTTTGCTTTTATATTTCTTACATTCATTCTTAGATTTTTATTTTTCTGAATAATTATTAGGAAGATATAATTTTAGTAATTGGTTAAAAAGAAAGAATTATCCCTGTGGGTTCGACATCCGACTTATTTAGTCTCTTTATTACTTGCATACGATAGTGTATACTTGCACTTAATTTTATGATATAGAAATATCGCATCAAGCGCAATTAAGAGCAATTCAACGTCTATCTCGATTTGCTATTGATTATACCATGATTTATTATTATTTTTACTGCTATTCTCTTGTAGCCATGAGCTAAACTTATTTTCTAGGGTTAATACATGAACTCAATATATGTGCTTAATTGCCATATCTTTTGAATATTTAATAAACTTAGTTCTTTGATATTTAAATTACTTGATCTTAATGCTTTAATATATGTGGCCACTATATGGTGAATGAGTTGGTAATATTATTGATAAACTCGGAAGAGGAATCATAATATTTAGACCTGGGTAATTTGATGCATGATTGTAGAGTAACATTCAATGTTGCATATGCAATTTTTAATTAAGGATATGAATATATCTAATTGGCATGTATGATTAATAAGACCTAATCTTAATGAATCTTAATTTATTACAAGTACCATAGAAATATAGGTATTTGGTAAATTAAGGTATACTTGCATGACCTCGGAAGATTAGCGTCTTGATCAATAACAAAGACTAAGGGAGTTAAATATTAGAGATTAATCATTATAAAGCATATTGAGGGATAGAATTAATCCTAAATTTTCTCTATATTGCTATCACCTAATTTTTTCTGCATTGTGTTTTTGTTTTTATTTTTTTCTATATTCATTGTTAGATTTTTATTTTTCTGAATAATTATTAAGAAGACGTAATTTTAGTAATTAGTAAAAAAAAGAAGAAATTATCTATGTGTGTTCGACATCCGACTTATTTAGTCCATTTATTACTTTCATACGATAATGTATACTTGCATTTAATTTTAAGATATAGAATTATCGCATCAAGTTTTTGGCGCCGTTGCCGGGGATGATTAGCTACTTTTTTGCCAATATTAATACCAATCTTTCTAGTTTTTACTTCATATTTTTTTTAGTTATTTTTCTTAATTTAGTTTTACTTACTTTCTTTCAAGGTACATGCGAAGATCAAAAAGTGAAGACTTGATTACATTTGATCCAGAAATTGAAAGAACCTTACGAAGAATTAGAAGAGATCAAAATCAAGTTAACACCATGAAAGATCAAGTACCATTTGCACCCGACAATGAAGCAAGACCACTAAGGGAATATGTTATTCCCCTAGTCAATAGAATCCATTCAAGAATTCAAAGACCAACTGTTCAAGCTAATAACTTCGAGATCAAGCCAAACACGATTCAAATGCTTAAGGATTCGGTACAATTTAGTAGAATGCCCAATGACGATCTAAACATGCACATCATCAACTTCTTGGAGATATGTGACACTTTTAAGTACAATAGGGTATCCGATGATGCAATCCGACTAAGATTGTTTCCTTTTTCTTTAAGAGACAAAGCAAAGAGCTGGCTGTTATCACTTCCATCTGGATCCATAGCTACCTGGGATGATCTTGCACAAAAATTTCTCGCCAAATTCTTTTCACCTGCTAAAATTGCCAAGATGAGGAACGACATCACATCATTCCTACAACTAGATGGAGAATCTCTTTATGAGGCATGGGAAAGATACAAAGATATGCAAAGAAAATGTCTTCCCTCATGGAGTTCCGAAGTGGTTACTTGTGCAAATATTCTACAATGGATTAACTGGCCAATTCAGAACAATAGTAGATGCTGTAGCTGGAGGAGCACTCATGAATAAATCCACTGATGAAGCATATGATTTACTAGATGAAATGGCATCCAATGCCTATCAATGGCCCACCGAAAGTTTAACCACAAGAAATATCGATAGACTACACGAAGTAGACACTTTGACTACAATATCTGCCAAAGTCAATCTCTTGACCGAACAATTAAGCAATTTGGGAGTTAATGCTATCAAGAGTCAACCCATCACTTGCAATTTATGCAACAAAAATCATGCTAATGGACAATGCATTGAGACTGCTCAATATGTAGGGGACTTCAACCGCAATAATCTTAACTCAAATTTTTACAATCCTGGATGGAGAAATCACCCCAACTTCTTATGGAGCAATAATAATCAAGGACAACATTCAAAAGGTCCTCCTGGCTTCTAACCACAAATCCAGCAAGAGAAAAAACCAGACATTGAAGACATGCTCTTACAATTTATGAAGAAAACAGATGCACTCTTTCAAACTCAAGCAGCTTTATTTAGAGCCTTGGAGAATCAAGTAGGACAACTTGCTATAGCAATGAACAATCGACCTCAAAAAACCCTACCAAGCAACACCGAAGTCAATCCAAAAGAAAATGTAGAACAATGTCAAGCCATCTCCTTAAGAAGTGGTAAAATCTTACATGACAACACACCTCAACCATAGCTTTCAGAGATAAAGGAGAAAGAAAAAGAAACAATGGTCCAGCAAAATAATGTACAACCATATAGACCACCTATACCATTTCCTCATAGATTATAGCAACTAAGAAGTCAAGAGAAAAGTGTTGAAACGCAGAAAAACGTAGAAACTAGTATTCAAGTACAAGAATAGAAAAGAGAAAATGCAGCAGAAGATACCAATAGTAACCGACAAAAGCAACCTACATAGTCATTTACTCCACTACCTCAATTTCCTCAAAGGCTGCAAAAGAAGAAACTAGATAAGGAGTTTTCTAAATTTCTTGATGTTTTTAAGAAATTACATATTAATCTTCCTTTTGCAGATGCTCTAGAGCAAATGCTGAGTTATGTGAGATTTATGAAGGATATCCTATCAAAGAAGAGAAGAATAGATGACTTCAAGACTGTAGCTTTAACGGAAGAATGTAGCGTCATCCTTCTAAAGAAGCTACCTCCAAAGCTCAAAGATCTTGGGAGTTTCACCATACCATGCTCAATTGAGCACTTTGTGATTTGGGAGCTAGCATTAATCTTATGCCATTGTCTGTGTATAAAATATTAGGACTGAGAGAAGCCAAACCAACAAATATCACACTTCAGCTGGCAGATCGTTCTCTTACCTATCCTAAGGGATTAATTGAAGATATGTTAGTTAAAGTTGATAAATTCATATTCCCTGCAGATTTCATTATTCTGGACATGGAAGAAGACAAGGAGATTCCTATCATCCTTGGAAGACCCTTCATAGCCACTGGAAGAACAATCATTGATATGCAAAAATAGGAGTTGACTATGAGGGCATAAAAGGACACAGTCACTTTTAAAGTCTTTAAGGAGATCAAATTACCAACTGAAAATGAAGACTATTTCTGCATTAATGTAGTGTCATTAGATCCTCACATCTGAAAAAGAGCATTGAAGCATAGGAAGACAAGAGAAAAGAAGAAAAGACAGTATCACGACAAAGTAAGCAAAGAGAAAGAAAAGGAAGAACCATCTCCCCAGTCTAAAATTAAAGTCTTTCCAGAGAGACATAAGGTGAATGCAGCAAAAGATACTGCTCGAGATTTAATTGCAAAAATATGGAAGCCGAAAAAGAAGAAAGCCAGTACGATCACTTACATAAATGCTTCCATCAGCATTTTCGACCTACCATAAAAGAATAGGAAGTTACGTCAAGCCGATGATGTCAAATTAAGCGCTACTTGGGAGCCAACCTAAGATAAGTATTATTATTAGTATTATTTTAGCTCCTTTTAAAACAAAAACCCAAAAAATATAGCGTTGTAGCAATAGGTTTCAGCGTGGTTGCGATAGAAAATTTGAGTCATTACCGCCATCGCGGTATACACTCTATCGTGCCAGTGGAAATTCCAGTAAGAACCTAAAAATTGAGCCTTTAGCACTGCAGTGACAGAAGATTATCGCATCAGTGCTAGAACGTCGCCTTAACGATGAAAAGTCAGTGCTGCAGCGAAATTTGAACAGGGAAGTCTCTTACTTTCACTTCTTTATTTTTCGACATTGGGGACAGTGTCTAAATTAAGTTTAAGGGTGGAAAAACACTTTCTTGTGTTCATTTTTGCTGTATGATTTGAGTGGTCGTTCTTGTGGGTTAATAATTGTTTTTTAGTTACTTAGTTTTTTTTTTAGTTAATTTTTTTTTATTAGGTTATGTTAAGATGATCATTAGTCTATGATAAAATATATATATATATATATATGGCTGAATTTATGTTTTAAAAATCCATAAGGAATGATAGATACTTGAGACAATTTTGATTATCCAAGTTTAGGAATAAGTTTGACCTTTTTTATAATCACCATTCTTTTTTTAGCACTTATTAAAGCATTAATAGTTATAACTATTACATAGAGATACTTATGCTTTAGAGAGTACACCATAGTCTTGAACACCGACACTCTAGAACTTGTCCTTAGTTACTACTTGAGGCGAAATTCTAGAAAACACATGAATAAGAAAATGACATTAGGCTATCTTTGGACCGATTGAGTTTTTCTAGCCTACCTTTTATTGTATATTTATCTCTAGTACTCTATTTTGAGCTTAATTATTCATTTTTTTTGTTTAACTACATTATAAGCCTAAGACTTAAAGTTTATTTATCCTGAAATTTACTTGTAACATCATAAACCTTGCATTTACTTAGAAATACTCTTGAAAGGAAGAGGTTGTGGTGATATGAGAAAAATAAATTTGGGTGGTATTTGTCAATCTAAGTTTGGGGGTATTCAAAAAATAATTCTAAAAAAAAATCAAGAAAAATATACCCTCAGCTTAAGAAAAAGAAGAAATTCTTTGAAAAATAAAGGTTGAAAAGAAGGATGGAAAACACAATAAGTTTGAGGGGAGAGATAATACAAGGAAAAGAAAAATCAAGAGGTTTTTAAGTTAAAGTCTAAGTGTTCATGGTGTTAAATGAACTTCATATATTTATCCTTTTTATCCCACCTTAATCCTAGCCTTACGTTATAAGTTAAATAAAGTCCTAAATAGATCCCTAAACATGCGATTTTCT
The DNA here is from genome assembly GCA_946807835.1 of Ailanthus altissimus. Lineage (NCBI taxonomy): Eukaryota > Viridiplantae > Streptophyta > Magnoliopsida > Sapindales > Simaroubaceae > Ailanthus > Ailanthus altissimus. The sequence continues at coordinate 22,643,582 of OX327695.1, forward strand.
ACATTAATGGAGAGTGGTAGTAAAGACAAGCTTATGAAAGTATCATTATACAAATTAAATGCCGAGACAACATCTTTTCTGTACAAACTAAAATATAAAGTAAATTAAAGTATGGTTTAGCTATTTGCTTGCTACTTACACTCACACACATGGTGATTGTCTTTGAGGAAGAATGAGAGACTAAATGAAGATAATTAGAATTTTTAATAGCTATTTATCTACCTTAAGGATTGTACTATTTTATCAGCCTTTGAGACAATAATTTTGATCATCTTACTAATTTAGTATATTTTGTTTTGTTTTCTTTATTTGTTAAATGAGTCAAGTATAACCCTTTGTTTCACTCTTAGTTTTATTTTATTGCTTGAGGACAAGCAAGTATTTAAATTTGGGAGAATTTGATAAGGGCAAATTTGTCATATATTTTCTTATGTTTTTATTATTGATATTTTATTATTTTATGAGAATATATGGCTATTTATATGCTTTATTTTCAAAGTATGTGTCCATCGCCCCAGCGCCACGAGGATTATCGCCCCAGCACTAGAATAGTGATCGAAATAAGAAAAATGAGCTGTTTAAGTCGAATCTGGCCCCCCAGCGCCAAACAGTCACCGTGTCAGCAATAGGCTAGCGTCCCAATGCCATCAACCCACCGCCCCAGCGGTAAAGCCTATTTCATACGTCGCCCGAGCGATAATTGCGTAGCGCGAGTCCTAGTCCGACGAGAATTGAGATTTTCAAGCTCATATTAATCCCTATAAAAAGTCACTCGTTCTCAGCCTTTAAAGAGAAATCCAAGATCAACTTAGAGCATTTCAAGAACATTAAAAATACAGAGCACAAGTCTTAGAGAACAATAAAAGTTTAATTGAAGCAACTTTAGAGAGAGATTCAAGGCATTTTTTGGCATCAAGAGTTCTTAGGCAGAGCAATTATAAGCAATGCGACGTCTATATTGGTTTGCTATTGATTGTATCATGATTTATCATTATTTTTACTGCTATTCTCTTGTAGCCATAAGCTAAACTTATTTACTAGGGTTAATACTTGAACTCAATATATGTGCTTAATTGCTAATTCTTTTGAATATTTAATAAACTTAGTTCTTTGATATTTAAATTACTTGATCTTAATGCTTCAATATATCTGGTCAATATATGGTGAATGAGTTGGTAATATTATTGATAAACTCGGAAGAGGAATCATAATATTTAGACCTAGGTAATTTGATGAATGATTGTAGAGTAACATTCAATGTTGCATATGCAAGTTTCAATTTAGGATAGGAATATACCTAATTGGCATGTATGATCAATAAGACATAATCTTAATGAATTTTAATTTATTATAGATACCATAGGAATATAAGTATTTGGTAAATTAAGGTATACTTGCATGACCTTGGAAGAAGCTTGTGAATGCATTACCGTCTTGATCAATAACAAACACTAAGGGAGTTAAATATTAGAGATTAATCATTAGAAAGCATATAGAGGGATAGCATTAATCCTAGGTTTTCTCTATATTGTTATCACCTAATTTTCTCTACATTGTGTTTTTGTTTTTATATTTTTTACATTCATTCTTAGATTTTTATTTTTTTGAATAATTATTAGGAAGACATAATTTTAGTAACTGGTAAAACAAAAAGAAGAAATTATCCCTGTGCGTTCAACATCCAACTTATTTAGTCCATTTATTACTTGTATACGATAGTGTATACTTGCACTTAATTTTAAGATATAGAATTAACGCATCAATAATTGCCTTTTCTTCATCCTCTATCATGATATTGATAGATTCAAAATCAATAATGATTTTGTTGAAGGCATCTATATGATCTTTCATCGACTTTCCCTCTAACATGTACAACTGATACAACTTATTCTTTATATGCAATCTATTGGCCAATGACTTACGTATATAAAGAGAGTCAAGCTTTTTTCAAAGACCAATCATCATTGTCCCACCTACTGCTTCCCTTAGTACTTCATCGCTTAATGATAGAACAATTGTACTGTAAGCTCTTTCTTGAATATCCATTCTTTCTGTTTCAGTTTTAGATGACTCTACTATATTTACTTCTTTACTAGATGAAGTAGCAGTCTCCTTTAATGTCAAGCCTAACTGTTGGCTCACCAACAACGTCTTAACCTTCATTTTTCACAGATTGAAGTCATCCGTCTCGTTGAATTTCTCTACCTTATATTTGGGTGTGGCCATGTTTGCTTAAAGCCTATTAGCTCCGATACTAGTTTGTTGAAGTGGAAGTAATTAAATAAGTAATAAACTCAAAATATATAGCATAACAACTAAATGATTAAGAAAGTTAAAGAAAGAAAGTAGAAGAACAATACACAAAATTTACGTAGTTTGGCAACTTGCCTATGTTCATGGTGGATCAAGATCACACTCTCTTATTATTGAATTATAAGGTACTAAAAAATATGCCTTCTCTAATAAAGAACTCACAAATAACAAACTTTCTCTTGTAAACTGGGGTTTCTCTCACAAAGAATCACAAAGAACATTTTGATCACCAGAATCTTCTCATAAAGATTGTTGTGTTCCCTTATATGTGTTTACAAGCAAATAGTGTTAGAGCTGGTGCTCACGTGCCATTCCAATATTGTATGAATATTAATTGTTAATATTTATACAATAAACATTTCGAATAAAGATTGTTAATATAATATTAATATGGTATAATGCTTGTAACATTACAGACATTGTTTGATCTGAAAGAGTTCAGATCTGATCTAAAGGAGTTTAGATCAGAACTAATAGTTATCAAAATTGAGAGTTATAAATGCTAATAGTTAGCACTGTTAATAGTTATCAATTTATAAGAGTCAGTGAGGTCTAAAGAGTTAGAACTTTGTTTATAATGAGACAAAGACCTGAGAGTATACTTATAATGATATAGTTGCAAAGAGTTGCAATAGGTGCTAAGAAATATCATTATATAAGTATGTCTCAAATATAATGTTCCTGATCTATGATCATCAATGCGGGTCTGTCGGTGTATTCACAATATATAGATTAGTGTATGTTTATATATGACTAGTTCAGATGGTTGTTCTTAGCTGACCATGAGCTTAGAGCTTGTATAGGCATGCGGGTATCCAGTCAGGACTGGATACTGAACAGACTTATGAGGACCCCAATAGATATCCTATGAAACCGTCAAAGGAATGTCCTCTCGAGTTGAGTAGTATTCGTGGTCCTTTGACCTGAGCGCCACGGTGGTCTTGTAAGTGATCCATCATGCTTTGATTCCACATATGTCAGAGACCTTTCATGGTCTGACCGCTATGTGTCGCTGGGTATGGTCCGATGCTCATGGAGTCCGGTGTGCGTAGATACGAGATCCGTCAGCTTACGTAGGTAAGTAGTATATCCGATGCTCCGAGATTGTATTTCATAAAGTCTTGTGGCCACAAGCATAAACCCGGGAAAAGAGTTTCCCACAGGGTTAAATAATATAGCAAAAGTGTTTGCGTATATTGTTTATCGAGATACGAATCTGGAGATAAGATTATTGGATGAGCAAATGGGGATTTGATGGTGCTGATCTATATCCCCGCACATCCAGGGTATAAATGATGGAAGGATTATACGTATACGTTATGACCTCAACTTGTATGGTCTGATACGCTGATTTGTAATATTCGTAACGTGTGCGTAGGGCATCGATTACAGATTAATGGAATAGTTCCATTTGACAAATCGGGTGTAGACCTAGAGAGTCCCAATATGAAATGTACTCTTTGAGCACTTGGGCAGTGTACCGTATTGAATTGTTCAATACAGTATAATTCAGCAATTACTAAGGTTACGTTAACTAAAGTATATGGTTAAATAGTGAGACCCACTTTAGGTTAACTTGGTAACCGAGTAAGGATATAATAGTAATTTCACTTTATGATTATTTAATTGTTAAATAATTAAAATAAATATTTATTTATTTAATTGTTAAATAAATGATTTAACTTAACTAAGGTTAAAAGTTAACCAAATGATTAAGTTAAGTTAACCTTACTTAAAGGTTAAGTAAAGGTTAACCTAACCATGGTTAAGTTAGTTAACTATGGTTAAATTAATTAAATATTTATTAACTTAAAGGTTAAGTTAAAATAATCTAACTATGGTTAAATATTAACTATGGTTAGGTTAAGCCAAATGAAATGCAAATAAAATTCAAATTAGTTTGGAATTTATACATTAGTATATAAAGTGAAAAGAAATTGAAAATCAAAAGTTTTAGAAATGTTTTAGATTTTAAGTTTTGCATTTTGGGAGCCAATTCAATTTGAAGAATTGAAATTGTTTGTTTTGTGTTTTAAGTGTTAGAATAACAAAACAAACTAGATAAATGGTTACTAAATGTAATAACTAAAAACAAGATTTGTTTTATTTATTCAAGAGTTGAATAAAAGGAAAAATAAATTGATTAAGTTAAAGAGTTTAACTTTGAATCAAGTTTAAGTGTTAAACACATATGCTGGATTAAGATGCTGCCATTCTAGACAATCAAACCCACCTTGTTGATTGCTAGGATTGATCAAAGATTCATTTCAGGGTGGACTTCAAAGAAAATTAATCCAAAGGCTTCATTGGTGATATTTTCTCAATCTCGAATTTTAGTTTAATCAAATGTTATTTTCTGTGTTTATTATATTTAATCTTCCGCTGTGCACATGTATGTATGAGATATGTATATTGTTTGTATGATGAACACAACCCACATGCAAGCATCCTAGTTTTATTTGTACAACCTATAACCCAACAAATAGATGGCCTTTATATAGACTTTATGATGACCTATGTTAACCCTAAACGTGTAGTAGTTATTTTAGCGAGATTTAAAATAAGTAGAAAACGAACTCAAATTGGAAACACTTTTCTCGCACCAGCACTGCAACACTGGCTTCCTGGCGCTATAGTCTTAGTCTGTGAGCGCTGTGGCGCTGAATCCTAGCATCGCAGCGCCCAGTCCTAGGCAGTCGCGCCTTCTCTAATCACCTCCTTTCGCGTCTGTCTTACTTTCTCAAGCATCCAATGCACCCGACTTCCTTCCCAAATTATATTATATTGATTTGTAATCAACTTGTTTCACATAAATAAACCTCTATGTAAAGGAATGAGTCCAAGGCTAGGTGACAATGAACATCTGCAGTGGGTGGACTTCAGTTATGAGAAATTACTTGAATGTTGTTCTTTTTTGTGGTTTTCTCACCCATTCTACCATGGAATGCATGGAGGACTATCCAGCTATATTAAAGAAGCCCAAAAATTATCATTACTGCGACGATATAAAGGCAGTTATAATTACATGAGGGTCGAAATTCACCAATGAAAAAACTGATGCTAATCCGGAGGTGTAAGTTTGATCGCCGAAAAAGAAAGGTGAGTTAGTTGAGGTTTGTTCGAAATCTCTGAAGATTATGCAACGGGAGGATTTTCCCTAACAAAAACCTGACTACATGGAGGATGATGGCTCACAAAATTCGAACTCTCAAAATGAGATTTTTAAGTCTCTCTTATTCTCTACTGATAAGGATAAGGGTGCCACGAAGACCAACCTTATCATGATTCCTCAGGTTTTTTGATTCGCTAAATACTTTTCTCTGTCTAATCCAATTATTTTAAAGACGAGTGTTGAAGCTCCAAATAATAAAAAGATTTTGGTAAATCTTTTAGCAAGCTCTATCGGATGATTCATGTAAAGATATTTCCCCCGTGGAATTAGGGGATAAACTAGCAAATGTCCGAAGGTCTCATCACAATGCAGCAAAGGTGAAAGATTCCAGGAAGAAACCGAGACTTTTTTTCCATCCATATTTTGGGGATGAGGAGGATCGAGCATGATCTAGCAATAAGTAGAAGCTCTCAAGGTTCCTTTCAGAAAGTGAGTCACCCCATAAAAAGACTCAGGTGGATGACGTAATATCTTTTTTGGCAGTGGGTGTGAAGCATCCCCGCCAAGCACCATAAATATCCTTTGCTAAAATGCACGTGAATTGGGGAATCTAGAATGATCCCTAAGCTTGGTCTTTATTCTGGAGACTAAACTTTTGGTAAAAAGGCAAAAAGGGTGAGGACTAGTTTTGGATACACAAGTCTTTTTATGTGGATAGTTCTGGTAGTGGTGGTGGCATGTTTGTGATTTAGAACGATACATGGGATATTTCCATTTGGGGGTATTCCTATTTTCATGTGGATGGGCAATTTAAACACTCCAATTGTAAGTGGTGAAGAGTGGTCGGTTTCAATTGAAACTCTTTTCAACACTTATGATGCTTAGGGTTGGAATTATTGCGGAGACTTCAGAAGAACTTATTGAGCCATTCTTATTTCTGGGTGACTTCAACGAGCTATTCTCAGTGATGGATAAACTAGGGGGCAGCCTAAAGCTAAGAAGATTAATGACTAAATTTGGACTAGTTGCTCCTAAGATTAATGATTAACGTACCGGACCCAGTAGATGTACACACTGCTCAGGTCTGGGAATTTATCCACTCACACTTCTTTATTGCTTCTTGTGAGGACAAGATAATTTGGACTGGTTGCTCCAATAGACAATTCTCTATTGCTAATGCATGTCAAAACTTATCAGAGACAAGTACTAACTAGTATGGGATTCTCAATGTATCCCTAAACATAATTTTATCACATGGTTAGCCTTGAAGGACAAATTATCTACAAAAGTAAATCGGCGAAATGAGGGCTTGTACCTAATCCAAACTTCCCATTATGTGGTTGTGGAATTTAAATGGTATAACACTTATTTTTTTACTGCACCTTTTCTAGTAGTGTCTGGAAAAAGATCCTAGTGGCTTGTCAAATCCAGAGGCGACCTGTCCCTTGGCGGAGAGAAGTTTCTTGTTTCTGTAGAAAAACAGGAGGCAAATCTCTACTTAGTAAAATTTGAAGGATTACTTTTCGTGCTTCCATCTATTGCATATAGCATGAGCGTAATCAGGTGGTGTTCCAATAAAAATCTCTTACTGTTATGGATGTCTTCCGATGCATTAAGGATGTTGTATGGATTAAATGTCTGAGTGTTTTAAATGGTCAGCCATTAGAAAATATTGTAACAAAGTGGTGACACTTGATTGTCATTGTTTTTGTTTGGTTGATCTGTCCTTACCTGTACTTCTAATTGTATCTTGCTGGATTAGCAATAAAATTATCTTTTAATTATAAAAAAAAAGATTAATGACTAAATTTTGGAATGTTTTTTTTGATCTTCAATTGAGAGATATTAAGTTTAGGGGTCCACGTTTTACATGGAAAGGGCCAACTATCAATAGAGACTTTATTGGAGAGCTTGACCAAGCTTTTGCTTATGAAGAGTGGTTTTCTTACTTCCCTAAATGCATGGTGGCTCACTTGGACATTTTTCTTCTGATCACTATGCCATTCAAGTTATTTAGAATCCTTATGAGGCAAACCAAAATAAGAATGAACGGCCTTTTTGATTTGAACCTCTTTGGGTCCGAGAGGAAAGGTGTTTTGACGTGGTTATGTCTGCTTGGTCTCAAGGAGATTCGGATGGAGATATTTTAAGAAAATTAAAGGTGTATGCAGAGGCTTTAGTTGGATGGAATCAGTTGCAAGGAGGAGTCATCCCAACACGTATCAAAAAAGTTCGAAGAGAGTTGAACAGGTTGCTTCAAAAAACTTATGGGAGAGTGGATGGTGAACATGTAAAACAGCTTAAAGCTCCATGGAACAATATGTTATTGCTGAAATATAGAAGAATTGAAATCTTAGATCAAAACACTATATATGGATGGTATGAACGGCTTAAACAAGAATTGTTGAACAACGAACCACCAGAGCTATTATTAACTACATCAAAAAACTAAGCTTCAAAGGTTATTGGAGTTTAAGGAGATTTATTGGTTTCATAGAGCAAGATTGGAGTGGCTATATTGGGGTGACTAAAATTCAAGGTTTTTCTATTATAGAGCATCAGGTAGACGAGCCAAAAGTATGATTAATGGTCTGTTTTAGAATCGAGAAAGTGGTGTGAAGATGAAGGGGAGTGTTTACGCTCAAAATATAACGCGGCTATCGCAATATAGATTGAAGTGTCGATCCCACGAGAAAGCTCTTGGCAAAATAGGTTGATGAAGTAAAATATTAAAGCAGTAGCAAAGGATAAAATTAATTGATTTAAGTGGATAAGATATGATTGTCTATGATTTGAAAGAAATATCTTATGATAATTCAAACAAGGCTTCGAGAATCACAATTATGCTTTATAAATCTACTCTACACTTTGATTCAATGCTTATAACTCAATTGAAAGTTTCACATCCCAAACAATCAATCAGAAGATAGGAAAATATAACACATTTGATAACACATGTATTTGACGTAATTAAACTCTTTACAAGCATTAACATACATCCTGTTCATTTATACAAGTTATCTAAGATCGAAAATATATCACTTTGACAATATTGCAGTAAAAGATCAACTTGAATATTAAACATTTATTGCCCTTATATGTTATCCAAGATCGATAATATATCAATTTGACAATATTGTAGTAAAAGATTAACATATAAAACAATGTCACCAGTAACAATTATAGTTCACCAAGAATTACATAAGAAAAGCATGACTGAACTTATATGAGACATGAGAATTATAATCTCTGAATTATAGAAAATAGAATAGATAAGAGTTTAATCAAAACCAAACTTACAAACATTTGTAGCTCTTTGCAACGAATCAAAGCATAGAAGTAGATTTACTACACATAAAAGTTCATCTCTTAGCCTTGCCAAGAACTCTAGCCTAAATTACAATACATGTTAATGAGAAGAAAAGAAGGGAGAATTATCTTCTTTTAAAAACGTCCTAAGTGTCTCCTTATATAGGCAATGAATGGACATATGTCATGAATGACATCAATCTTCAATAAATTTAAGCCAATAACTCATTTATCCACTTGCAGCACATTTTTTATAATGTAAATGACTGATTTATCTTCTACAACCAACATGAAAGTTTTAGAATTTTGACTCTTCTTTCCATAGGCACCAATTTCATGCAAATTGGATGAGTATCCAATGAGATATGAGCAAAATGCCAAAGATACATCAGAATTCGGCCAACAACCATTTTACCCACTTGCAATGCGATTTGGTCCATGATAACGGCTGATTTGGACTTTACTATCAACATACGAGTTGTTAATAGTTAAGTCAGTAATTCACAGCTTTAAGAATTATACCAATTGAGTATGTATTTTATGAGATACGGTCCAAATACGTGAGTTGGGTCAAGCTGGATAGGAGTTGTAGTCCGATTCTGTTGTATCTCAATTTTTGGCCCATAACATGTTAGATTTGGCTTTTCTACTATTCTTCAAATTTGTGTAAGATTAAATCCTGTTGCACCAGGTTCAAGAATTTCTTCATTTCGATTTCTACATTGAGAGTTATGTCCATTTTACCTAAACCTGTCCAAATAACATTCATTAATCACAATTTAAGGAGAACACTTTATTTCAAGCTAAAATTACAGAAAATGCTAAAATTAGTGATATTAAATGGTGACTGAATCTCTTAACAAATATGCATTTTCATGTGTTCATCACAGCCCGCAACCAGCTTATTGCTAGTCTCTAGCAATTCAAACGTAAATAGAATATGCAAAACTACCTAAGCATTTTAAACAAAACGTCAGTTCGAGATCACTGTTGCTATCATGGTTTTTTCAATTACAACTTCCAAAATTTGTGTGTGTGTGAACTAAACCATAACCATCTGACCACAAACCACAATAGATATAGCCTTGAGAATTTTTCTAAGTAAAAGCCTCAACTCCATATCCTCACAGGTGTATGACTGTTTAAAAGGTTAGGACTTCTCTTATGAAGTTGGAAAACAGTTAAGCACTCAAGAAAAAGTTAATTTTAAGGACAAACATATAAACTAACATTGATCCAAAGATAGAAAAATTATTTGTTTAAAAATCAATTATTCCTATCATATGCCAGCTTTAGAACTTTAATTGGCTTGTGAGAATAATACAATTATAATTTGGTGAGAAAACTGTTTTACAAAATATTTATCTTCTAAAATTGAATGAAGACTTTATTAAACTGAATTGCTTCTTTTTTTTTTAGTATTTTGCTTTTTTTTGTTTTGTATTTTTGAAGAATACAAGGAAGCATTACAAAGGTTTATCACCAAATTATATTATACACAAATGCAACCAACTTATCCCTTAATTCAAATAATATCATTCTAAACAAAAATTAACCAATTCAAATGATCAATGAAGGTTCATAAGCTGTTTTCTCAACCTTTCCACTTACTCACAAAATATATGTGAGATTTAGAAAAATATATACTTAAACATAGGAATGCTCTTGGCTATATAAATTGAATCATCCATCTTACCACAAGGCTTAGCATTGTGCTAAAAAAAATTTTAGAAGTTATTCTTTAGTAACCTAGATAGAAACAGTGACTCAACCTAAACAATTCTAAAATCATACTTAGGCAGAAAAACAAATTTCTTTATACAAGAATTACCAAGACTACAATCAGTAAACGACAATGCATGAAATATAAAACAAAACAACAAAAAGTTAGTTAAAATGCGTTTCAAAAGTTAGAACTAAAATTCTTTACTCTGCCATTCTAGCTTGACCTAGAATGCATCTCAAGAGTTCAAGACTGAACTCTTTACTCTGCCATTTTAATCGAGAGTATATATTAGCATCATCATTTTAGTTTACTCCTTAATTTTTTTTTTTTGGTGAATGCAAAATATAACGTATGTCTAATATTCTCCCCCCAAACCAGATGAAACATTGTCCTCAATGTTTAAATAGAAAGAGATAAAGTATATGAGACATTACCTGAGACGCCAGTTTATTCGAAAGAAACAAACCTGAGAGAAACTTAAGCAAACATAAAATAAAATGATGATGCAAATAAATAAATAAAACAAAGAAAAATAATACATTATTTAACCAAAAGATTTGAATTTAAGACATCTATATTAGTAGCCCTACTATTCATAAAATAAAGTTTAAAATTTAAACACATGTATTTACAAGTAGTTGTGATTGTGGCTCACATCTTCCTCTAGTTTTACGTCCAGTAACAGCTTAAACGCCCTCTATAGGTCGGGGATAGGCTTCCCATCTAATTTTCTTATAAATTGGCAAACATGGTCTTTTAGAGTCAGATTCCCGAGACTATACCGTTGATGTTCATTTTTGAATTTGTTCCATAAATCAAGAAGTTCACATTGCACAAACCCACATGGATGCGTCTCAAGAGTCAATAGGATATCATCCAAAGACTCCTTACTCAGTCCATCCTTAATGAACTGAATTTTGTCTTCTCGATTTCTAGATGCAAATCCTAAAGAACGACAACTTCGGTTACAATTCCATCGAGCACATTTATGACAAACTTGTAACCTCTTTGCTCGTCGCCTTTTGGCATAAGAGCTTTTTCCAAGACCAGGCATATGAGAAACAAAATTATTTACAAACTCACCAGACAACCGAGCCTTGGCTTCAATTAACCAACGAAGATCCACAGGGATATTACCCAACATCAATAGCCTTAGTCTTTCACACCGTGCTTTGTAAATCTTAAGTAGAGCATTTTGAGGCAATGAAGGAAAACGTTTTTTAAAGTTAGCAAGAATGTGATCTATTTTGAAAGAAAGAAAAGAGATGAATGCACAGTTTGAGGGACAGTTTTTAGGGAACTGAGAAACCGACTTTAATAGTCACGGAGTACCGTATCCGCCACTTGACCGGGAAATAAAATCACACTAAAGAAAAAATAAAAAGAAGAAAATAAAGTAAAATAAAATGTGCAAGAAAATAAAAGCAAAAATAAAAAGTCAAAAGATAAAATATAGACAAAATATAAAATATGGTACATATAGATTGAACCTGATCAATCACGATAGACAGGATCCACAAGAGGGATCTAGCCTAGGTACATAGAGTCGTCTACCTTTTTCACGTAGCTTTTTAGCCGCTGTCCATTCACTTTGAAAATTCGTCCATCAGTGGGGTCTTCTATTTCAACAGCACCATTAGGAAAAACATGTCTTACCATAAATGGACCAGTCCATCGAGATCTCAACTTTCCAAGGTGTAAATGCAATCGAAAATCATAAAGATAGACCCGTTGATTGGGCTCAAAGTGTTTCCTTGAGATCTGTTTATCATGAGCTACTTTCATTTTACCTTTGTAAATTCTGGAGTTGTCATATGCGTCATTTCATAACTCTTCTATTTCTGACAATTGTAACTTTCTCCGGAGACCTGCAGCATTCAAATCAATGTTAAGGGCTTTGACAGCCCAATAAGCTTTATGTTCTAGCTCAACAAGTAAATGGCAAGCTTTCCCATAAACAAGCCGGTATGGGGACATTCCTAAGATAGTTTTGTATGCAGTACGATATGCCCATAATGCATCAGAAAGGCGTAGAGACCAATCTTTGCGATTCGGGTTAACCGTCTTTTCCAAAATCTGTTTAACCTCTCTATTTGCTAGCTCGGCTTGTCCATTTGTCTGTGGATGGTATGCAGTGAAAATTTTGTGAAGAACACCATACCTGCGCATCAAAGCTGCAAAAGAACGATTACAAAAATGTGTTCCTTGGTCACTAATGATGATACGTGGCGTACCGTACCTAGATAACACATTTTCTTTTAAGAATTTTACCACAGTTGTATTATCATTAGTACGACAAGCTACAGCCTCCACCCATTTTGATACATAGTCAACAGCTAAAAGGATGTAAAGATAGCCAAAAGATGAAGGAAAAAGACCCATAAAATTGATACCCCAACAGTCAAATATCTCGATAACAAGAATAGGGTTAAGAGGCATCATGTTTCTTCGAGATAAAGCACCTAAATTTTGACATCTTTCACAGGAACGACAAAAATTATTAGTGTCTTTGAACAAAGTGGGCCAATAAAGACCATACTGTAAAATTTTCACAGTTGTCTTCTTCATAGAAAAATAGCCACCGCAAGCAGCACTATGGCAAAAATTTAAGACACTAGAAACTTCACTTTCAGGAATGCAACGTCTCATGATTTGGTCAGGATAATATTTGAAAAGATATGGATCATCCCAATAAAAATTACGTACCTCAACCAAGAACTTACGCTTATCTTGTGCACTCCAGTCAGATGGAAGTTCACCACAAACCAAATAATTTACGATATGTGCATACCAAGGTATTTGGCTTATAGCAAAAAGATGTTCATCCGAAAAATCATCTCGAATGGGTGGCAAATCAGTGGAGTCAGTGAACTCAAGGCGGGATAGATGATCAGCAACAACATTTTCAACGCCTTTCTTATCTTTGATGGTTATATCAAATTCCTGCAAAAGAAGAATCTACCTAATTAAACGGGTTTTAGCATCCTTCCTAGAAAGAAGGTACTTAAGGGCTGCGTGGTCAGTAAAAATAACAATAGGTGAACCAATCAAATAAGAACGAAATTTATCTAAGGCAAAAACAACAGCTAATAGTTCTTTTTCAATAGTAGTGTAATTCATTTGAGCATCATTCAAAGTCCTACTAGCATAATAAACAACAAAGGGTTTTCCCTCCCTCCGTTGCCTAAGAACTGCTCCTACAGCATAATTACTTGCATCACACATAATTTCAAATTGGAGGTTCCAATCCGGTGATTGCATGATAGGAGCGGTGGTGAGTTTGGCAATGAGTGTTCGGAATGCCTCCTCACACTCTTGTGTCCATGTAAATTCTGCATCTTTTAGCAAAAGGTTACACAATGGTCTAGATATGGCAGAAAAATTTTGTATAAACCTTCTGTAAAAGCCAGCGTGTCCAAGAAAGGATCGGACATCTTTTACCATTTTAGGTGTAGGTAATTTAGAGATTAATTCAATTTTTGCCTTGTCAACCTCTATCCCTCTTTTAGATACAATGTGCCCCAAAACGATTCCTGAAGATACCATGAAATGACATTTCTAACAATTTAGCACAAGTCATTTTTCTTCATACCTACTCAAAACAGATTTTAAGTTAAGTAGGCGTAAATTAAAAGAATTACCAAAAATAGTCAAATCATCCATAAAGACTTCTATGCATTTTTCAACCATATCAGAGAAGATACTCAACATGCAACGCTGAAAAGTAGCTGGTGTATTACATAATCCAAATGGCATTCTACGAAAAGCATAAGTACCAAAAGGGCATGTAAAAGTAGTTTTTTCTTGATCTTCTATAGCTATCTCAATCTAGTAATACCCTAAATACCCATCAAGAAAGCAATAAAAAGGATGTCTAGCTACACGTTCTAAAATTTGGTCGATAAAAGGCAATGGAAAATAGTCTTTCCTAGTGGCTATGTTTAACTTTCTATAATCAATACACATTCTCCAACCACTTACTACCCTAGTTGGAACAGGTATTCTACTCTCATTTTCAACAACAGTAACCCCAGATTTCATAGGAACTACTTGAGTTGGACTTACCCATTGACTATCAGAAATTGGATAGATTATACCCGCATCTAATAGTTTCAAGACCTCTTTCTTCACTACTTCTTTCATTGTTGGGTTAAGTCTTCTTTGTGGGTCTCTACGAGGTTGGGCACCTTCATCTAAATGAATTCTATGGGAGCATATCAATGGAGAAATACCTTTAATATCAGCTATGGTCTAACCTAGTGCAGACTTATGTTCTTTTAACAATTTTATCAATTTTTCCTCTTGTTCAGCACTAAGTTCAGAAGAAATGATGATAGAAAATGTATCACCTAGTCCCAAGAATGCGTGTTTCAAACCTTTGGGCAGTGGAGAAAGCTCAACTTGTGGTGTCTCGAGGTTTGATGGTTTTGGTCTCTCCCTCTCTCGTGGCAACTCTTCAAAGCGTGGCTGCCAAAATCGAGTCCCTTTATACTGTGAGTCAAAAATACTGAACACATCAGTTAGTACATCAGAATAATACAATTCTTCAAAATCAAAATTGAGAAGGTTTTTTGAAGAATCATAGCCATGATTTTTATAAGCTTCCTCTACTACAAGTGTGTTTATCATATATGAATGATAGCACTCGTCTTCTTCTCGTGGTTGTTTGCCAATATTAAAAATGTTCACCTCAAGAGTCATATTCCCAAAAGATAATTTTATTAGACCATTTCTGCAATTAATAAGAGCGTTAGCAGTGGCTAGAAAAGGTCTCCCCAAAATAAGAGGAATTTTTGACTCCATATTAACAACAGAATGAGTATCTAAAACAAGAAAATCAACAGGGTAGTAAAATTTATCAATTTACAACAAAACATCTTCTATTATTCCCTGTGGTTTCTTGATTGATCGGTCAGCTAATTGTAGGACTACAGATGTTGGTTTAATCTCACCAAGTCCCAACTGCAAGTAAATAGAATAAGGCATTAAATTTACACTTGCTCATAAGTCCAATAAAGCTTGACCAAACTCATGTGTCCCAATTTGGCAGGAGATTGTGGGACATCCTGGGTCTTTATACTTGGGTGGTGTCTTTTGTTTAATCACTGCACTTACCTGTTCTGCCAAAAATGCAGTTTTCTTCACATAGTGTTTTCTTTTGATAGTGCATAAATCCTTGATGACTTTGGCATAAGTTGGAACCTGCTTAATTAAATGTAACAAGGGAAGATTAATTTTAACTTGTTTCAAATGTTCTAAAATCTCACCTTGAATTTCTGAATTTTTCCCAACCAGTCGAAGAGCTTGAGGAAAAGGCACTGGGATTGAAAACTTACTTTCGGGCTCTTTTTCCACTGTGGCCTCCTTTTCAAGGGGGGCGTCTTTACTACTCGTAGATGTGTTAATTTCAGGAGTATGCTCACTTACAATCTTACCACTTCGAGTAGTAATGACATTGACTTCTTTGAGATTTTGAACATCAGAAGTAGAAGCTTGTGCCATGAATTGTCCCTTTGGATTGGATTAAGGTTGATATGGAAACTTACCTCGCTCTTGTACAGTTAAGGCACTGGTCAACTTTGTGATTTGACTCTTGATTTCTTTGTTTTCGTCCACTACCTGTGTAAGAATTGTTTCAAATTTTTGATTAGTCTTACTTTGTGCCTCCATAAATGCCTGTAATGTATCCTCTAAAGAACTCCTAGTTGGTCGTGCATTATATTGAGGTGCAACATAAGATTTGGGTGCTTGTTGTTCTTGTTTCCACTGGTTGTTGGCTTGTTGGTCAGATTTCCAACTGAAATTTGGGTGGTTTCTCCAGCTAGGATTATATGTTTTAGAGTAGGGTGAATAAGGCTTCTTTTACATCCCTAGGGCATTACATAGTTCCTCATATATCCCTCTCATCTCATTATACGTGGGGCAATCCTGAGCTAAGTGTTCCACTCCTCTATAGACAAAACAGACATCGTGTGACTTAACTCTAGTAACCGTGTGGGTGACCCTTTTATCTTTGGTTTTCAAGGCCTCTAACTCCCTAGTTAAGACCTCTAATTGGGCTTTGAGGTTATCCTCTTCCCTAATGGAAAACTCCATTGGGTCGTGATCTATTTGTGCTTTTAGTAATGCTAGGTCCAGTCCATGTATGGGCTTTTTCGGCTAAGTCATTAAGAAATTCTATAGCTTCCTCAGGATCTTTATGAAGGAACTCCCCATTACACATCATCTCAACAAATTGGCGCTCTCTAATTGTGAGTCCCTCATAGAAATAACTAATCAAGCGCCAATTTTTATACCCATGGTGAAGGCACAGATTTAGCAACTCTTTAAACCTTTCTCATACTTGATATAAGGTTTCACTGTCTTTTTGGGAAGGAAAAAATTTGTCTTTTCAGGCCATTAGTTTTGTGTTGTGGGAAGTATTTATTGAAAAATGCTTGGGTCATTTCTGCCCAAGTTCCTATAGACCTCGGCCTCAAAGAGTATAGCCAACTCTTTGCTTTGTCTTTCAAAGAAAAAGAAAAAAATTTATGTCTAACAGTGTCTATGGCTTCAGGTTGGCTATGGAAGGTGGCAATTACCTCTTCAAATTTCCTAACATGTACATAAGGATTTTCACTATCTAGACCATGAAAAGTGGGAAGAAGTTTTATCATTCCAGGTTTAAAATCCGAATGTGGTGTGTTAGGTGGAAATATAATGCATGATGGTGTGGCTGTGCGAGTAGGATGCAAGCAATCTTTTAGAGTTCTAACGGGGTTTTCTTCGTGTTGGCTCATTGTGTTAGAATTACAAGATGAACTAGAATGTGAATTCTCTTCACTTAAAAATTGTAGGGGTGGTTCTAGTTCTAGTTCTCTCACAAATCTTCCTCGTTTGTCTCTAAGTCGATGCATACATCCTAACAACAATAGTTTTTTTTTTTTTAAAGGAAAGAAATGCTTAAGGAAAATTAAGAAGTGGAATAAACACAACAAGAAATAGAAATGAGTTAGGTGGTAAGACCAACCATGAAATATAAATACAATAACTAAACAAAAGACTGTAAAGTACGAAAAAAAAAATATAATAAATAAATAATAAAAAGAAAATACAATAAGTAAATAAATAAAAGGTTAGGCGGTAGAACCGACCATTAAAATAAAAAGAAAATACAACATGTTAACTAAAAAAAATAAAGTGCAATAAATACGTAAAAGAAAATAAAAATAAAGTGCAATAATAAATAAAGTACAATAAAAAATAAATAAACTAAGTTAGGCGGTAGAACCAGTCACAAAATAAAAAGAAAAGATAACAAATTAACTAAAGAAATAAAGTACAATAAATAAATAAAAGAAAGTGAACGAAGTTAGGCGGTAAAATCAGCCATTAAAAAAAAGTGCAATAAATAAACTAAAGAAAACAAAGTGCGATAAATAGATAAAAGAAAATAAACTAATTAGGCGGTAAAATTAGCCATTAAGATAATATAAAATATAACAAATTAACTAAAGAAAATAAAATAAATTAGGTGGTAGAACCAACCATGAATAATAAATAAATTACAACAAAGGAAATAAAACTAAGATTTTACAAAGAAAAGAAAATGTACAAAGTTACCACTTTAGTATTTATAATCGCAACCGACTTTCGCTTAGTGTGCTTCGTCGGCAACGGCACCAAATTTTTGTTTACACTCAAAATATAACGCGGCTATCGCAGTATAGATTGAGGTGTCGATCCCACGAGGAAGCTCTTGGCAAAATAGGTTGATGAAGTAAAATATTAAAGCGGTAGCAAAGGATAAAATTAATTGATTTAAGTGGATGAGATAGGATTGTCTATGATTTGAAGGAAATGTCTTATGATAATTCAAACAAGGCTTCGAGAATCACAATTATGCTTTATAAATCTACTCTACACTTTGATTCAATGCTTATAACTCAATTGAAAGTTTCACATCCCAAACAATCAATCGGAAGATAGAAAAATATAACACATTTGATAACACATGTATTTGACGTAATTAAACTCTTTACAAGCATTAATATACATCATGTTCATTTATACAAGTTATCTAAGATCGAAAATATATCACTTTGACAATATTGCAGTAAAAGATCAACTTGAATATTAAACATTTATTGCCCTTATATGTTATCCAAGATCGACAATATATCAATTTGACAATACTGCAGTAAAAGATTAACATATAAAATAATGTCACCAGTAACAATTATAGTTCACCAAGAATCACATAAGAAAAGCATGACTGAACTTATATGAGACATGAGAATTATAATCTCTGAATTATAGAAAATAGAATAGATAAGAGTTTAATCAAAACCAAACTTACAAACATTTGTAGCTCTTTGCAACGAATCAAAGCATAGAAGTAGATTTACTACATATAAAAGTTCATCTCTTAGCCTTCCCGAGAACTCTAGCCTAAATTATAATACATGTTAATGAGAAGAAAAGAAGAGAGAATTATCTTCTTTTAAAAACGTCCTAAGTGTCTCCTTATATAGGCAATGAATGGACATATGTCATGAATGACATCAATCTTCAATAAATTTAAGCCAATAACTCATTTATCCACTTGCAGCACATTTTTTATAATGTAAATGACTGATTTATCTTCTACAACCAACATGAAAGTTTTATAATTTTGCCTCTTCTTTCCATAGGCACCAATGTCATGCAAATTGGATGAGTATCCAATAAGATATGAGCAAAATGCCAAAGATACATCAGAATTTGGCCAACAACCATTTTACCCACTTGCAATGCGATTTAGTCTATGATAACGGCTGATTTGGACTTTACCATCAAATACGAGTTATTGATAGTTAAGTCAGTAATTCACAGCTTCAATAATTATACCAATTGAGTACGTATTTTGTGAGATACAGTCCAAATACGTGAGTTGGGTCAAGCTGGGCAGGAGTTATAGTCTGATTCTATTGTATCTCAATTTTTGGCCCATAACATGTTAGATTTGGCTTTTCCACTATTCTTCAAATTTGTGTAAGATTGAATCCTGTTGCATCAGGTTCAAGAATTTCTTCATTTCGATTTCTACATTGAGAGTTATGTCCATTTTACCTAAACCTGTCCAAATAACATTCATTAATCACAATTTAAGGAGAACACTTTATTTCAAGCTAAAAATACAGAAAATGCTAAAATTAGTGATATTAAATGGTGACTGAATCTCTTAACAAATATGCATTTTCATGTGTTCATTAGGGAGATATCAGGTATTATAACAAGGTATTTTGGGGATTTATTTCAGTCACACATAAGAGTTCTGTTAGTCTAATAGATGAGTTTGATGACATACATGGCTGTATTTCACATGAAGCTACTGGTTTACTGGATGCCAAATTCACATAGGAGCAAATTTGCAGTGCAGTTTTTTCTATGGATTCTTTTAAAGCCTCTGGTCCAGATGGGTACCATGCAATGTTCTACCAAAAATTACGGTTAAAGCCTCTGGTCTGTATTAAGGTTCTTAATGTTGGTGCCTCTCTTTTGGGATTTAATGATACTAATGTGGTTTTGACATAAAAATTCCCCTCACTAACAAAAATATCTGAATTTAGGCCAATTAGCTTGTGTAATGTGCTTGATAAAATTACGAAAAATATTATTATAGGGTTTGAGTTGATGCATTCACTTAAAAAGAGAAAGAAAGGAAACGTTGGAGTAATGGCTATGAAGCTAGATATGAGTAAGGTGTATCGCAGGTTAAATAGGGATTCTTTGCTAGGGATTATAGCAAAACTTAGGTTTAGTAATTGATGGCTAAACCTTATTTATAATTGTATATCTTCCACTCGTTTTTGGGCTAATGGTGAATGTGAATATGGTTGGCTACCCCATCTAAGGGTTTGAGGTAGAGGTGTCCACTATCCTCCTGTTTGTTTCTATTATATGTTGAAAGTCTATCTTATTTGTTGCAAAAAGCTAAAATGCGAGGATCTCTGAGTGGCTTTCTTTGCGCATGTAATACTCTAATGGTTTTTCATCTTTTTGTTTTGGCAGATGATAGCTTTATCTTCTATAAGGCCACTTCTACAAATTGTTTAACAGTTAAAGATATTTTGTTTAGGAACGAATCTCTTTCTAGACAAAAAGCTTTTTCGATAAGTCTTTTATTAGTTTGGGGATGCGTTCACATATAAGAATGAATAAAAAAAAGGCTTTTTAAAATATTGTTGAAAAGGTCTGGAATCGCCTTCAGTTATAGAAGAGAAAATATTACTCAATGGGAGAGAAATTAGTATTAGTCATGGCGATCATCCAAGCTATTCCAACATATGCTATGTCAATCTTTGGATTGCCTAACTCTGTATTAAACAGGTTATCTCAACTTATCAGACAGTTTTGGTATAAATTGAGTGGTGAATCAAAAAATATGTATTGGATAGCTTGGGACTATCTTTGCCAGTCTTTGGTTGATGGTGAACTTAGGTTAAAAAACTTAGAGAATTTTAACAAAGCTTTAGCCGTTAAGCAGGGATAGAGGAAAATAATCCTTGGTGAGTCTCTAGTGAGTTGTGTTCTAAGAGAAAAATATTTTCCTTCAGCTTAAGGCATTCGTCACTACGTTTACCTTCCCCAATTTGTACTCGAACTCATAATCAAACTCCGTCAAAAACTCTTGCCACCTAGTTTGCTATGGGTTGAGTTTCTTCTGGCTTTAGAAGCAACTCGTTGCTATGTTATCTGTCATCACTACGAACTTTGCCTCAAGTAAATAGTGTCAACAAGTACGTAGATAGTAATGGCCCCTGTCATCTCATTCTCTTGTATTGTATAGTGTCTATCTGTCTCGTTGAGTTTTCGGTTCTCATACGTGATCGAATAGTCTTGCTGTATCAAAAAATCACCAATGGTAAAATCAGATGCATCAGTATGTACCTCATACGGTAATAAGTGGTTAGACAATGCTGAGACTGGTTCCTCAATCACTACTTTCTTAAATCAATCAAAAGCCTCTTGGCACTCCTTTGTACACTCTCATGCTTTAGTCTTCATTAACAGGTCAATAAGAGCTGCAGTAATGGTGGAGTAACTTTTGATGAATCTCTAATAATAGTTGACTAACCTAAGGAAAGACCACAGCACGGTAACTTTTATGGGTGTCTCCCAATCCACTATAGAGCGAATCTTCACCCTATCTATCATCAACTTGCTATCTTTAATCTTGTGACCCAAAACGTCTACCTCCGGCTTGGCAAATGAGCACTTCTTCTTCTTTACATACAGTTCATTCTCGTAGAGCACATTTAAAATAGACTGCAAATGTTTCACGTGCTCTTTGACAGTGTTGTTGTAGATAATGATGTCATCTAAGTACACTATGACAAATTTTTTTAGGAAGGGCTAGAATATGTTGTTCATCAATGTGCAGAAGATGGCTGGAGTATTTGTGAGGACAAATGGCATGACAAGAAACTTAAAGGCCTCATAATGCGTCATATTGGTAGTTTTCGGTTCATTACTCTCGGCTATCTGCATTTGATGGTAACTCGATCTGAATTTCAGCTTTGAAAAGTAATTTGCCTATCCCAATTGATCAAACAAGTCAACAATTAAAGAAATGAAAAAGGTATTTTTCACGGTGACTTTCTTCAGCACCCGGTAGTCTATGCATAACCGTAATGATCCATTATGCTTGCGCTGAAAAAGTACGGGTGTGTCGTAAGGCACCTTGGATGGCTGGATGAATCTCATATCCAACAACTCCTTGAGCTACTTTCATAACTCCGGTGGAGATATTTGGTAAGGTGCTTTGGTTGGAGGCTTAGTTCCCAGTTTCAACTTAATCTCATGATCGATCGTCCGTCTTGGTGGTAATTTCTGTGGTAGTGCTACTGGCATCACATCCTGGTGCTGCTCGAGTACTTTCGTGATCTCTGCTGGTAGCTTATCTTTGCCCCCATTCACCTCATCATCCGCCTCCTATATTGTGGCGAGGTATGTCTCTTTTTTCCGCTTGGCTCCTTCTTCAATTGCATGGCGGAAAGAAGAATGGTGTAAGCGTTAGGCTTGGATTACCCACCTTTTGGCTTGTTTATTATCAGTACCATGTATGGTCCTCCCTCTAGGATACATACATAGTTGTGTCGGGGAAGCGGTACCATATTAAACTGCCGTAAGAAATCTATACCAAGAACAATATCAAAATCACTGAGAGATGCTACTGAAATGTTTACCTTACCACTTTATTTTCTGAGGTACATTTCAACTCCGTGAATGACCAAGTCTAGTGATTTGATTGCGGCGTTCACGGTCTTGAGGTAGCCAATCCCCTTCTTCACCTTAAGGCACAAGTGCACCACTTCTGCATACTTGATGAAGTTGTGCGTAGCTCTAGTATCCATTAGCGCTTGAGTCTTCTTTTCTTTAATATAGGCTTGAACGTACATCAACACATTTCCCATTGGCGTACAGGCTATCCGCTTGGCATTGAGAGCATTGAGCAACTGTAAACATCCCAATTTTTCCTGTTCACTTGCTTGTTGAATCTCCAACATTGCATTGATAACCTTCTTCTTTGGATAGTCCTTTACCCAATGATCATTGTCGTAAAAGAAATAGTGAGATCTTGGTTTTCTCCCGCCGTTACACTTCTGCTCTCTCCCTATAGGTGGTTTACTTTTTCCCTTCTTATCTTGCAGAGGGTGAGACTCCCTAGCTCCCTCACCTTTACTATAATTGGACTTTAAATTCTTAAACTTCCCTGCATCACCTTGCGGTAATCCGTGAGCATTTATACCAATGTGATGGCATCAAATATATTCTGCACCTCATGCCGCTTCAACTTATTGGATGTTCATGTTTGTAATCCATCAAGAAAATTGAACAAGTCCTCTTCACTCATATTATGGATTTGCAGCATCAGTAAAAAGTACTCTTCCACGTACTCACTAATGGACTTGGTCTATCTTAACATCTTTAGATGATTCCTAGCGTTGTGCGCCACATTTTTCAAATATAATTGACACTTTAGCTCTTATTGCAATTCTGTCCAGGTGTTGATGGTGCATGTACCCTTGTGAATCTCTTTGCTCTTTTTACATCACCACAGAATTGCATGGTCAAAAAGATATAGGGTTGCAGTATTTACCTTATCCTCGTCCTATACGCCTAAGTCGTCAAAGTATCTCTTCATTTGTCAAAAGTAATTATCGAGCTCCTTGGCGTTCTGCTTACTGCTGAACTCCTTGGGCTTAGGAGTATCAACTTTCGGTGCAGCCACCATAACTTGAGCGGTAACATAACCATTTTTCACCGACTGCTTGCACAGTACCACATCCTCTTTGACAATCTCAAACCCTCAATACAGCTCCTCTACTTGGGTTTGAATCTTGTCCATTATGGTGTAGACCCTCTTTTGAAAAGCCTTGATCCAGTATTGCTACTTATCAGTATAAGCCTCGATGGATGTGTCGAAGAGGGAGTACAACTCGTATTCTTGAGTGTCAAGCCCACCTCGAGCTTCTCTACTTACTGCTTCAACTCTTTGAGGCAATTCGCCGCCTTTCCTATAGCACCGCTAAGCGCTTTCACCAAGTTCCCCACATTCTGTCTTAGATTATCTAACTTGTCGAGAGATACACTGCCGTGGCTCTTAACTTTAGGGTCCTACCCCTCTCTTCAGTTAAATTCGATGACGTTGTGACATTTTTTCCCATCTTCTTTGAACCCGCTCCGATACCAAATGTCACAGACTTTTTGAGAATTGTGCAGCCTTAGACACATTGCGGGCTAAGCAGCTTAGAAAACCACACAAAGAAGAGAATAAACATGCTCACAAGGTATTTGAGAACAAGATCTTTATATTACTAAAGAGAAATACAAGCTATGAGATGTTTTATACAACTGAGAGTGTCCCCTGTTTATACTACTAGCTCTATATAATCAACGGCTAGGATCTAAGATACTATACAACGATCTAATGGTGTACATACAAGATGAAAAAATATGCAATGGAATATTTCTCCTGTCAAATAAGGGTTTATGCCCCTAATAAGTCACGGCCAAGCTTGTATCGCCATCCCAATCAACAGAATTTTTAGAAACTCTGGTCCACGTAATGCTCTATGGTCCAAGTAGCCTCCAACAAGCCTAGTTGCGCACCAAGTGTTCGAGAAAATGCTTCAAAACACTTAGAGCGTGACACAACTCTTACCTATGAAGAAGTATGACTTGGGGAATGGAACTATTACACTTAGGGATTAGGTGGAGAGTTAGGGATGGAAGATCGATCTCTGTTTTCTCGGATCCATGGCTACCTAGACCAAACTCTTTTTGATCGATCACACCTAACCTTGGTAGAGATGTTTCATGGTGGCTGACTTGTTGGCAGAAAATGGAGGATGGAAATTTGAAGTTCTTAATGACTTGCTCTAGCCGGTTGATGTAAAGATGGTTGCCTCAATTCCTATGTCTAATTTATGGGATGATGACAATGTTATGTGGCATTATTCAAAGGATGGTGAGTATTCGGTCAAATCTGGGTATAGAGTGACAAGGATGACAAGAATTTCTGATGATAATGAAAGCTGTCGGGCATCTCCATTAAGGCATTTGTGGAAGGGTATTTGGTCTCTTCAACTACTTCAAAAAATTAAAGTGTTCATATGGAGACTTATGCATAATATTCTACCAACCTTCTCGAATTTATTCAGGAGGCATATAGTTGTACAACAGATTTACTTTTGTAGTAATGAGGAAGACGAGGCTATAATACATGCATTGATTGAGTGCCTATCAATCTGCTCAGTTTAGAGTGCAAGTGAGATACTCTCAGCAATCCAAACTATTGTCTCTTCTAAAATCGAGATGTATGCCATCTAGTAATGCAAATATTTTGCTCTCTCACAGCTCAGGATGTGGAGTTTGTTTTTTGTATTGAAGCTGTTGGAATGTGACAAATGGGTGGTTGCATGGTTTAAATGGGGATGTATTAGTAGAGACAGTAATCTATAAAATTGGAAATTTACCTTTTAAAATTTCAATAGCTCTAGTTGCTAAAGAATAGAACCAGCACTGACAATCGTTAACGAAATGACAAGAGCGTCCTACGTCCGAGGAGCATATAAGGTTAGTGGCGCCTTCTGAAAGATCTTTAAAACTGAATGTTGATACTTTTATACATGAGGAGCGAAGCCTGATGGGTAGTGAATGAGTTTTAAGGGATTCAAGAGGCGTAGTTGTTATATGCTCAACGAAATCGTTCATATCCTCATGCTCCATTCTTTCAGTTGTATATCTTACCTTATTAACAACTCTCCAGGATCCATGGGATCTAAGGTGTCAAGGCTTAATTAGGGGTCTTCTTATGGTTGAATCAGATTGCAAAGTAATGGTAGATGTCATCTCCTCGTGACAGTTTCATGGGATTTAGAGAAACTTGTTGCGTTCAATTCTTACATAAACATAAAATTGCTTCTTGCACTTTGATTACAGGAGAAATAATCACATTTGCACATTTTCTAGCTAAATGAAGTTTTGGCTCCTTTTTATCAAATGTATGACTAGACTCTCTACCTATTAATTTGTGTGATTGAAATAATAAGGACTTTCCTTATTCATTTTATTAATAAAATGCATTCTCATTCAAATTTTTTTCTTTTCAATACAAATTTATATTTTTTTTTCCGAAAAATCTATCAGCTAATTGTATAATTAAAGACAAAACAATATGTTAGTTTGCACACATACTCTAAATTTTAGTCTATAATTATTTTTGTTGCAATTTAAGAATGTATTTCAAATAAAAAGTAGAAAAACAAGTATTAGAATAGAGAGAATAACCGAGAAGAGAAAGATGGTCGAAGGGGAAACACCTAAGCCATAGAAGGCTTGGGCACCGGCTCTCGAGCGATGCGGTGCTCTAGATACTGGAAGAGAGTGCTACAGTACTAACCCGTAGGCACCGCAATGCCCAATTGGGCAGAGAACAAAATGAATGTTGAGCGCTGTGGCGCCTATAGCTGAGTTAGTGACCCTCTAAAATGTCATCTACTCTTTTCATATGATGTGGCATTTCAAAGAGGTGTTGTGTCTTTTCAAAGAGACACATACAACTCTATAAATATTGCAGACATATTTGAAACAAGAAATTAACTTTTCTTCTCAATCTTTGATTCAAGTTTCTCTCTTATCATCTACTTTCTAAGTTTAAACACTTGTAGTCTAAAAAAAGTATTTAGTGTGCATCTAATACTTTCTTATAAGTCATTGAATCCTAAAACTATCCTACTAATAAATCTATTTGCATTTTTGATTATAATCAAAGTAGGGGGTAGAAATAGTTTAAGGACAATGCATTGTACGCCTTGACTTAATAGAAGCAAAAGAATAAGGAAGGCTACTAGTTTTGATAGTGATTTCTATATTTTTCTTATGAAAGATAATCTTAAAACCTTTAGTAAAGCTATGACTTCTCATCATGCTCCTTTATAGAGAAAGACAATAAATGATGAAATCAATTCTATCATGATCAATCATGTATTAGAACTAGTTTATTTTCCTCTAGGTTCTAAATCTATTGGCTGTAAATAAATCTTTAAAAAGAAGATGAGGGTTGATAGGACTATTCAGTAGTATAAAGTAAGATTGGTTGCCAAAGGGTTCACTCAAAAGAAAGACGTAGATTATTTTGATACTTATGCTCTTGTTACTAGAATTACATCTATTAGAATTTTGATTACATTGGCATATATAATTTATTTATACACTAAATGGATGTAAAGAATGCCTCTCTAAATGGTGATTTAGAAGAAGGTATTTATATGAAACAACTAGAAGGTTGTATTAGTATTGGTACAGAGCATAAAGTATATAAGTTAGTCAAGTATTTGTATGGCTTAAAGCAAGCACCAAAATAGTGACATAAAAAATTTGACAATGCTCTTATATCAAATAGTTTATTATAAATAATTCAGACTGTTGGGATTTGTGCTTACGTGCCATCCCATAATGTATAAATATATAGTGATAGTATTTATACAATTATTATTTCTAATAAAATCGTTAATATTATTTTTATTAAATGGTAAGATGCTTGTAACGTTTCAGACATTGTATGATCTGAAGGAATTCAGATTTGGTCTAAAAAAGTTTAGATCAGAGCTAAGAGTTAGCAACGCTAATAGTTATAAACACTAAGAGTTAGTGGTACTAAGGGTTAGCGAAATCTAATTAGTTAGAGCCTTATCTGAAATGGGACAATGACCTGAGAATATATATTAGTAATGATATAGCTGCAAGGAGTTGCAGATGGTGCTAGAAAATGTCATTATGCAAGTATGTTCTCAAATATAATGTTCATGATCTAATTTCATTGATGCGGGTCTATCGGTGGAACCCATTAATATAGATTAGTGTATGTCTATATCTGGATGGTCCAGATGGTTAGTCTTAGCAAACCATAAGCTTAGAAGGAAGCTCGTATAGAGATGCAGGTATTCAGTAAGGACTGGATATTGAACAGACTCACGAAGACATCCAATAGACATCTCATAAAGCCGTCAATTGAAGGTCTTCCGAGTTGAGTAATATTTGTGGTCCTTTGACCTGAGCGCCACGGTGGGCTTGTGACTGATCCACCATGCTTTGGTTTCACACATGTCAGAAACCTTTCATGGTTTGACCGTTGGGTGTCGCTGGGTATGATCCATCAGCTCATATGAGTAGGTTGTATATCCTAATGCTCTGAGATTGTATTTCAAAAAGTCTTGTGGCTGCAAGCATAAACCTCGGAAAAGATATTTTGGAGGAATAAACAATATCACAAAAGTGTTTGTGGATATTGTTTTATGAAATATAAATTTAGAGATAAATTCATGGTTGAGCAAATAGAGATTTGACAGTGATGATCTATATCTCTGCTCTTTAAGGATATAAATGATGGAAAGATTATACGAATATGTAATAACCTCAACTTGTATGGTCTAACACGCTAATTTGTAATATCCGTAACGTGTGTGTGGGACATTGTTCACGGACGTGTGGAGGAGCTCTATATGACAAATTAGGTGTGAACCTAGAGAGTCTCACAATATGAAGTGTACTCGTTGCGCACTGGGGTAGCGGATTGGATTGAATAGTTTGATCCAATAAATTTCAACAAAATAGAACGATTGTTTCGAGATCCCTCGGGATATGCATTTGTCAAGACTTAATTATTAAGTACATCATATAATTAGTTAACAAAAGTTGTTAACCAATAAGATGGTGACAAATGGCAAGATCTAAGCCCTTCATTTTGTTTCATGATATATTAATAAAATAATACAAAAATATTTTTTGATTTATTTTATTATATTAATTAAATAATCAAAAATGGTTTTTGATTTATTTATTATATACTTTTAATGAACTAAACATTATTATATAGTTTATTGCATTAATGTTATTTAAATGAATTTAATATTTAGCCATTATGAATGGTGGAGGATTTCTTTATATTACATGTATTAAAATAAACCATTAAATGAATTTGATTCATTTTCATTCATTGAAGTGACCGGCCATGTTTTGGCTAATTGAGGGAACACTTCTTCATTTATTGTTATTCTTTTAAGCATTAAGGAAGTGGAGGGACCTAGGCATATTGTTAATAATATTGAGTGGGAGACCAACTAAAATGATGGTGGGGAAACCACTTCATTTTGCTTGGCCATCAATTGAGAAAACAAGAATTGAATGAATTGAATTCATTCTTATAATGTGAAAGTCTCGGCCAAGAGAGGAGGAAGGAGAGAGAAATACTTTGTCTTGTTTTTCTTTCAAAGAGTTGAATGATAAGTGCGTGAAAATTTTTCTGGTTTGATTAATCTTACACACTTGGATAACTTAGCAATGACAAAGAGAATTTATTGTTGTTATATTTGTAAAGTGTTACCAATAAGAACAAAAATAAAAGACCATCTTCTTCTCCTTCCATGAATGGCCAAACCACATTCATATTTATGAAACAAGTATATGTATTCAAAGAGGTTGAATACAAGTTGCTGAAAAATTCTAAAATTACCATTCTAGCTCCATAATCCCACCAAATGTTATGGACTAGAATTGTTCAACATATACTTCAAGGTGAGCTCTTCACATGGATTGGTGAAATACTTGAAGAATTTGTAAAGCTACCTTCATTAGGTAAGTATTTTATATTATGTTATAATACAATATTGTTCATCATTTATTATTGTATAATTGTTATACTTATGCATATATGTGATATATGTTGAAATTGTTAAAATGGGTATATTTTGTAACATGCTTCCACTGCGTATATAGTAATTTTTGAAATTACGCAGACACTCGGATTATCACATACTCGATAATACAACACCCAACACAGACAAGTATGCGTACTATAAAATCTTTGATACTAACATATATATAATTATATGTTTATATGTGGATGATATGCTTATATTCAAACCTAGTATGGAAGTGATAGTTGAGACTAAGAGTTTTCTATCAAATATATTTGATAGGAATGATTTAGGAGAAGCTGATGTTATGCTTGGGGTAAAAATTATAAGAACATCTTAAAGTCTTACTTTATCACAAGAGCACTATGTAAAGAAGTTTCTTGAGAGGTCTGGGTACATAGCATGCAAACTGGTGGCAATGCCTTATGATGCTAGTGTTAAAATTCGAAAGAATATAAAATATAATGATAATCTGAATTGTTATGCTCAAATCATTGGTAGTCTCATGTATTTGATAAATACTACTAGGCCTTATATAGCATATGTTGTAGGGAGATTGAGTAGGTATACTCAAAATTCAGGGAAAGAGCATTAGAGTGCCTTAGATAGAGTTGATAAATATTTGATAGGCACTGAAACTTATACACTTTTATATGGTATATCAGAACCTGTGATTGAAGGTTATTATGAGCATACTAATTGGATATTTGAATCTAATGAGATCAAGTCTATTAGTGGATATGTCTTCACTTTAGGTGGAGGAGCTATATGTTGAAAATCTACTAAACAGACTTATATAGCACAATCTATTATAGAGTCGGAATTGATAGCCTTAGAAAAAGCTTGTTCTAAGGCTAAATGGTTAAGAACACTCATATGTGATCTTCCCATTAGTACTCACCCTTCTAATATAGTTTCTATAAATTGTGATTGCCTAGCAGCAATTGTTAAAGTAAAAAATAAAATTTATAATGAAAAAAATAGACATATTCGTCTACGGCATGGAATTATTAAGTACCTATAAGGATATGGGGTGATGAGCCTAAATTATATAAGGGCAAAGAGTAACTTGGCCAATCCTCTGACAAAGCCACTAAATAAGAGATTAATAGAAGACACGTTGATAGAGATGAGACTTCTACCTAGAGCATAAGGCATGAGTAATTGTAACCCTATATATGTGATTGGAGATCCCATTGAAGTAGGTTCATAAGGATAAGAAGAAGTCACTTGTTATCTTGCTGTAATAATAATTGCATTTAAGTCTCTCCCTATACTAAAGTAGTACATCTGCAGCAAAAAATAGTGAGTTAGTTTCTTAATAAACTTCATAGCCCTTTATAGGGTGGTGTATTAAATCCGCAGGACACACTTGATGGTATGTCACTTATATTAGTATAAAATTGAGTCGGTTCCTATAAGAGCTAGGCAAGCTACTTTAGCGCACTCATGAAACCAGAAAGGCATATGATCATTAATAGTGCCAAACCGCGGATATAGACAAGTTATTGAGATTTTAACTTGATAATTTAACCCTCTGTTTTACATTTAAATGAATGAAAGGTTGATAGAAACTTAGTTTCACATAATTTCTGTAAAATATGGTTACTTAGTCAGTGGATTCATTCATACCTTAGTAGAGCACCAATTCATATAAGTTAAATTCTATTTAGATATATGGTTGATTTAATTCATATTTATTTATTTGAAATATATGGGAGATTGTTAAATTTAAGAATGTATTTAAAAAAATAAGTGAAAAAATATGTATTAGAGTAGAGAGAAATAGCCAATAAGAGAAATATGATCGAAGGAAAAACGCTTAAGCCATAGGAGGCTTGGGCACTACGGCATTAGGCTCAACGCCGCAATGCTCTAGCTTCAGGGCTAGGCACCGCGGTGCTTTAGTCATTGGAATCGGGCATCGCGACACTAGCTCCTGGGCGCCGCAGCAGCCAGTCGAGCAGAGCCCAAAATGACCGTGGAGTTTCGTAACGCCCGGAGCTAAGTTAGTGACCTCCAAAGAGTCACCTACCCCTTCTATATAATATGACCTTTCAAAGAGGTGTTATGTCTCTCCAGAGCGACACATACAACTCTATAAATACTTGAGGCAAATTTGAAACAAGAAATTAACTTCTCTTCTCAATTTTTAACTCAAATTTCTCTCTTATCAATCACTTTTTGAGTTTAAATACTTGTAGTCTAAAGAAAGTATTTGGTGTGCACCTAATACTTTATCATAAGTTATTGAATTCTGAAATTATCCTACTAACAAATCCATTTGTATCTTTGATTATAATCAAAGTGGGGATATAAATAATTTAAAGACAATGCATTACACGCTTTAACTTCAAATTTTATGTACTTATATATCCTTATGTATTTTCTATAATACAGAACCATTTTTTCAATAATTTTATTCATTTGTTGTCTTTAAAATTCTTTCACATCATTAACAACCTTCAATGCCATATTTCTATAGACGTTGTCCTATATAGATCAAAATCTATTTATATTCAAGTTTGAATTTCTTATTTAAATATTTTAGAATTAGAATTTTTTATGTCAAATATTGTATTATAGTCGTAATTTTATAAATTAATTTTTTTCATATAAGTTAGAGATTTAATGTATATATAAAATTATTTTGTATAGTTATTATTTAGAGTAAAAATAAAGAGAGACTTCAACTTTTTTAACATACCTAATTGATGCAAAAGTAAATGATTATGTTTAAATTCAAATTTTTTTGCAAATATGTTTTTAATTAAAAAATTGTAATAAAATCTATATATATAAAAAATTAATTGATATAGACAATTCCATAATACTGTAATAAAAATTACCACAAACCTTAACTATTAATGACCTTGGATTAAAAGGTGTTAGATATTTTCCTTTAATCTTCTTTTAATGAAAGTGATATGTTATCTTGAATTATCATTAAAATAATAGTAAGATATATATTTTTTTTTAATAATAACACTTGTATGTAATAAAATTTAATAAATATATATTTTTTAAAAGTGATAATATAGTTGCCCACTAGGTGTAACTTGGCTGGATTTGAATGCGCTTCGAATAAAAGTAAGAATTAAATATTGATTGTAAGTAAGAGTAAAAGTATCTCATCCCATCTAAATTTTTTAAAATAAATTGTTATTACATTTTTTCTTAAGAAAAATATTCGTCATTAACAATTGATATACACTAGTTCTAAAATGTAGCAAAATAAATATTCTTTAAGATAATTTAATTCTTAAAATTAATTTAGTTTTTCTTAACAAACAAAAGGAGAGGAGATTTTTTTTTTTTTTGCTTATTATGTAATTAGTATTAATATCCTATTAATAAATTTGAAAGAGTAAAATTTATCTATTTTTTTAACATGTTTAATAAGTAAATATCTTAATTTTTCTTATTAATTTCAAACCATTGATTAAAGCTAATGGTTAAGGTTTATGCAAGTTTTGATACTGTGAATTTTGTCACGGTGTCATACATAGTTATCCTTCTCCCTCCATCTTCTCTTATCTCACAAAATTTTTATTTCCGACATTGTAATTTTCAAGTAAAGCTATGATTAAAGTTGATAATTTAATATTATTATACTTTTACACAAAATAAGAGAAATAAATACATCATATGAAAGTTAAAATAATCAATTATGTACCACCATGAATCTAATTTTCAAGAGAACAAAATTAGATTACAATAAAGAAAAACTAGATATTATTCGCATAGAGAAAAAAAAGAGGGGTAGTTTATGATCTAATAACAGTGAAAATATGAAAAAAAAAAACTTAAAGAAAGAGAAAGTGATAATCTAGTTTGATAGTTATAGTAGAGAGAGAGTGTGTGTATTTAACTAAAGATATATTGTGATTTCTAGTAAATACTAATACTAATATTCAAGATAATATTGTGTTCAATTAATGTAACAATGTAGTTGCCCTTTGGATGTAGCTTGGTTGCGGATAGCTTTCACGACCAAAATAAATAGTAAATTTTAGTGTTTAGTTAGTGAGATTTCTCATTTCTATTCAAACCTTTTAAAATAAATTGTTGTTACATATTTTTTTTAAATGACAAATATTTTTTATTAGCAATTGAAACACACTAGTTTTTAAAATTTTCAAAATAAAGATTTCATTAAGTTAATTTGACTTTTAAAATTAGTTTAGTTTTTACTAACAAAAAAGAAAAAGAAAAAACGGTTTAATCAAATAAGTTTATGGGGGAAAAAAAGATAAGATGGAGAGAAGAATTGTTTTTTTTTTAATTATTTAAATAGTAGTAATATTCTATTAATAAATTTGAAACAGTAAAGTTTATCTACTTTTTTAACATATTTAATCAGTATATAACATTTATTTATTTATTCCAAACCATTCATTAAAGTTAATGGTTAAAATTTATACAGGTATTGATACTGTAAGTTTTATCATGGTATCATATAATGACCCTTCTCCCTATCTCTTCTCTCACAAATCTTTTATTTCTAATATTGTGTTTAATTAAAGTAATAATATAGTTGCCTCTTGTGTTTAAACCATTGATTAAAACTTTTTTTTTAAACTGGAATAATAATATTAATCAATCAAAGAGAGGAGGATGAACATCCTCAATAACAAGATGTTGAATCTGAGATGGGACCGAACCCATCCAAATAACCGTGTGGGAATCAGCTTCAGCTTCAACAGCCGGAAATCCAAACTGTCGAAGCAGCCACAAACCAACCAAACAGCAACTGCTTCGACTATGGGATCATCGAGCAAATAGGGGACATAAGTAACTCCTGAGAACACAGTCGAGCCTGAACTGTCCCTGCATATAAAACCAATCCCTGTCCTTTAATTCTTAATGTCTATTGCGACATCAGAATTTAACTTCATATTGCCATCCAGCAGCTTCCATTTAGTTACCTGAACCTAGGAAACAGCAGCAGGCTTGGGTTGAGCTTGTTGAAATTCCGTCAAGTAGTCCTTAGCCCAGGCCATAGAATTATTATTATTATCAATTCTAACTCATAAGTAGATAATAAATCTATGCAACCAATAAACAAATCCTGTATAGATGTGTTATGATTACATGAAATACCTCTCATGAACTCACACTCTTTTCAGACAGCTCAGGGGAACTTGCAAAGCCAAAGAG
This sequence comes from Ailanthus altissimus, assembly GCA_946807835.1. NCBI lineage: Eukaryota > Viridiplantae > Streptophyta > Magnoliopsida > Sapindales > Simaroubaceae > Ailanthus > Ailanthus altissimus. Next base: position 22,678,425 of record OX327695.1, read on the forward strand.
CATGAGTTGTACTTTTAACTCCACGGTTGCAAATCGGGCATTTTCATCAATAGGGACATGGTGACGTTGCAGATTTTCCATTGTTGGAAGCCAATTATGAAAAGCTTTTCACACAAATATTTTGATTTTTGACGGAATTTGAAGGTTCCAAAACTTCTTCCACCATCGATGAACATCAGAAGATTCAAAACAGTTGGTATTACGTTGAAGATAATGTTCTAGCCAATAGCCGAATTCAACATTATAATTCCTAAGACGATCAAAGTGCCAAGTTAGTCGATGCTCCTGCTGCCCCATAAGATTCTGTACAGGAGGAATTCCTACGATCAACTTTTGTTCTTCATCTAAAAAGGAAAAACGAATTAGATTAATTTTCCATTCACCCGAAGCAGATTTCAAAATGTCTACCGTAGTGTGCTCTGATAACTCATGAGGGTACGACGGTTTGAACGAGTACGGTCGAGGCAGCCACCGATCATGGTAAATTGATATTGATTGGCCTCCACCAATTCGCCAACTGGAGCCTAATAAAATTGTCTCTCAGTCCCAAAGAATACTCTTCCACAAAAAAGACGCTGAAGATGTTTTCCGAGCCAGTAAAAAAGAAGAATTAGCAAAATAGAGACTTTTGACCACTCTAGCCATTAAGCAAGTAGGATTCTAAATAATGCGCCAGGCTTGCTTTGCCAACATCGCTTTGTTGAAAATCTAAAGATCATGGAAACTCAGACCACCTTCACTTTTATTTCGACACAAGTTTTTTCATGAGCACCAATGAATCTTGCGGTCACTATCATCCCCTTCTCACCAAAAAGGGCATTCAAATAATGGAGTTCCTTTATAAGGGACTTAGGAAGCTTGAACAAATTCATTGAGAACACCGGAAGAGATTAGATTACAGCCTTTAATAAAATCTCTCTTCCACTCGTCGAAAGTATTTTTTATTTTCATTCTTTTAGTTTATGTTGAAGTAGAAGTACATAAACAACTAATATAGTACAAAACAAGTAATTAAAGAACTAAAAAGAGAAAGGTAGAAGAAGAACACACAAAATTTACGTAATTCGATAACTTGTTATTGGGGATCTAATATACGTGAGTGTATGCATGTGTAATAGTATTTATTGCACAAAATACGTATCTCGTACATACTTAATGTTGCAGAATAATTAAATCATGTAATAAACAAAATAAATAATATATTAATCACATTATATATTTAAAAGAGTTAAGAAATCATCGTAACATGTGACGTTATACACGTGTATCCTGCGAGTTCGTATGGAGATCAACTCGTTGGCAGTTCTAATCACCAACTCGATGGACTTGGTAAGCCAAAACAGCAACTTCATACCCAACAATAGCATTAACTCTTAAACTCTTTGAATTTATTTTTCTTTGATTAACTCTTTGATCAATAAAATAAATTTTTAATTATTTTAACTGATAACCAATAATAAAAATAATTGAATTAATTTCAATACTTAAAATTAATCATTAAATGGAGAATTTTGCTTCTTCAAGCACAACAACACCCGAAATGAAAAAATGAAAAAAATATTTCATTCGCTTTCACCCCTCAACACAAAATGAAGAAAATGAAACAATTTTCATTTTCACTTCAACCATCCACTTCCATCACACACACTACACATACACACACACACACACATATATATATATATATATATATATCAATTGTATTAAAATAATAATATTATATATTATAATATTAAATAAAACCATCTTTCAAATAAATAATATTATTATATAAAATAATAGGTGACAACTATAATTTAATATAATATAATAATATTATATAAAATAATATATTATAATGAGATATTTTTAATTATTTAACAATTAATTGATCAATATATAAAATAACTATTTTACCCCTCATAAATAGTTACCAAGTATACTCTTTAGCAAGTCCTATCATACCCACACTTGGATAAACTCAACCGAGGGTCCACAATACGCCACGTGTCATTATACAATTAGTAAATAACAATTATTTACTAATTATTATATTTAATTCAATAATTATTTTATTTTATACTTAAATACAGACACGCACGCATTCTCGTAGTAGTATTGGATATTACTGGATTAAACAATTTAATCTAATACGCTATCTTAATGCACAATGAATACACTCCATATCGCGGGAGTCGCTAGGTCCACGCCCGATTCGTTAAATAGAATTATTCCATGAGTCTGCGAATATTGTCCCACACACACGCCACAAAAATATAAATCAGCTCGTTAAACCATATAAGTTGATGTTACAATGCATACATATAGTTCTTTTGTCATAATATATTGGATGTACGGGGATATAGATTGTCACCGTTAAATCCCCATGTGCTCATCCATGTCATATCTCCAGACTTGTATCTCATTAAATACTATATGCAAACGCCTTTGTCATATTGTTTCATCCTGGCGGAAACTCTTTCTTATGATTAATTTTTGTAGCCACAAGACTTTTTGAGATACAGTTTCGAAGTATCTGGATATCTAACTCCCTATGCGAGCTAACGGATCTCATATCTGTACACACCAGACTCCATAAGCATCGGACCATACCCAGGGATACCTAATGGTCACACCATAAAATGTCTGTGACATGCATGGAACCAAAGTATAGTGGACTACTTACAAGCCCATCGTAGTACTCAGGTCAAAGGACCACGTATATTACTTAACTTGAGAGGATCTTTCGTTAACGGCTTATATAGGGTATCTATCGGAGGCTCTCGTGAGTCTATCACATATCAAGTCCTAACTGGATATCCATATGTTAATACAAGCTCCAAACTCACAGTCGGATGGGAACGACTATCTATACCCTATAGGTATGACATATACTGATATATATAAAAGTATCCACCGACAGACTTGCATTGGCAGAAATAGATCAGGGATAATATTCAAGAATATGCTTGCGCAACTGACATTTTCTAGCAACTGACATTTTCTGGCACCTGATTGCAACTCTTGTAACTATGCAGTTACTAGTATATTCCCGGATCTATATCCCTTTATAGACAAAACTTCAACTCTTGGATCTTCGCTGAGTATTATAACAAGTTAACAATTAGTTGTGCTAACATTTAACATTTATATCTCTCAGTATGGCCAACTAGGTGCCCTTATCTAAACTCCTTTAAATTATATTTGAACTACTTCAGATCATACAATGTCTATAATGTTACATTGTATGAAACTATATAAATAAGTATTAGTAATTTAATGAGAATTTATACATATATAAATACATAAGTATATATACATTTAGGGATGGCATATAAGCACCAACCATAACACTTACCTACGTTCACAGTAAATCAAGATCACTCACTCTTCTTATTGAATCACAAGGCACTCACAAAGTTTTTCTTTTACAAGAAACACTCTCTCTTGCAACCTAGAGGTTTTCTCTCATTAAAAATCATAAAGTATGTTTAAATCACAAAGATTTTTTAAAGATCACTAAGATTTGTGACTTTTCACTAAGATATAACTAAGATGTATTTACAAGCTAATAGAAAGCCTTTATATAGGCTTTAGGACGTCATAGGTTTACCCTAAATGTGTCAAAGTCGTATTAGGGAGTCCTGGAACCAATGGAAAACAAAACAAGTCACAACAATTTAGGAAACATTTTTCAAGCTAGGCGTTGTGGCACTCAGCTCCCATCGCCGAGGTGCTCAGGTTCTGGTTTAGGCGCCGCAGTGCCCAAGATGTGGTAGCCACAGCGCCCATACGTAAGCACTACCCCTTGTGTCTTTCGCCTCCTTTCATTTTCGTCTTTGATCCTCGCGTACCCTACGTACTTGGTTTACTCTCCAAATCATATTTTAGTGATTTTTAATCAATATTCTCACAAATTTCCTCATTGATTCAAAATCATCCACAAAGTAACTCAATCTCTCATCTCTGCATCTTCAGTCACCCTTACAAAGGCGTGACTCTGGTTAAGTCCTTGCATAGGATGAACTTAACCAATGGTAGTGGCTTAGTCAACATGTCAGCAGGGTTTTTAGACGATGCTATCTTCGTTAAACTAATTTCACCACTTTAGACAATCTTTCGAATATAATAGAGCCGCACATCAATGTGTTTCGACCTCTCCTGGAACACTTTATGCTTGCTTAGGTCTATGGCACTTTGGCTACCACAATATACACCAGTGTTTACATCTTTATTAATCAATACCTCTGTGCATATGCCTTTCAACCACATGGCCTCTTTAATTGTTTCACCAACAGCTATATACTCTGCCTCTCTGGTAAATCGTGCAACCACATGTTATAGAACTGATATTTAACATACACTATACCCAAACATTGTGAATACGTAACCCGTCAACGATCTTCTCTTGTCTAGATCACCTATATAATCTGAGTCTACATATCTTCTTATCATTTCACTGCTATCCTCATCCCTCTTATACATTAACCTATAATTTGACGTCTTTTTGAGATATCTCAAAATCCACTTCACTGCAAGCCAATGATCCTTTCCTAGATTTGTTATATATCTACTCACCACACTCATGGCTTGTGCTATGTCTGGTCTTGTGTAAACCATTACATATATGATGCTCCTCACAATGCTCACATATGATACTTTACTTATTTTTCGTATCTCTTCTTCTGATGTTTGCGACTATACTGCTAAAAATTTGAAATGCATAGCCAAAGTAGTAGAGATAGCCTTTGCCTTGGACATACCAAACTTCTTTAGAAGTTTGAGCATATATCGTTGTTGAGAGAAGAAGATGACATCTCTTCTTTCCTTCACAATATCCATACCCAATATTCTCTTCGCTGGCCCAAATCCTTCATCTCAAACTCACCACTCAACTGTTTCTTGAGGTTCAGTATTTCTTTCATATTCTTACATGCGATCAACATATCATCGATGTATAGAAGTAAATACACCGTCCAATAACTTATGTTCTTGAAGTACACACATCCATCATACTTGCTAAAATCACAAGTCATCATAAACTCATCAAATCTCTTACACCACTGTCTAGGTGATTGCTTTAACTCATATAACGACTTCTTTAGCAAACAAGCGTGATCTTCTTTTCCAGGCTCCTCAAACCCTTGTGGTTGTGCTATATATATCGTTTCTCTAAGCTCTCCATGCAGAAAAGTTATCTTTACATCCATCTGTTCTAGATGTAAATCAAGATTTGAACACATGACTAACAAAATTCTAATGGATGTGTGCTTAATAACTGGAGAGAAAATCTCATCAAAGTCAACTCTCTCTTTTTGAGTAAAACCTTGTACAACTAACCTAGCCTTGAATCTTGTAGGCTTTATCCCTGGTATCCCCTCATTTACTTTATACACCCATTTACACCAAACTAGTTTCTTTTAAGGTCTCTCCACCAACTTTCAGGTATTATTCATTGTAAGAGAACTAATCTCTTCTTCCATAGCCTACTGCCATTATTTCTTATTTTCACTCTTCATAGCCTCATCATATATTCTAGGCTCATCATACTCAATAGTATAAGCAGAATTAAAAGTATGAGCAACTAAATCTGCTTGTGTATATCTAATTAGTGGGTTTATCATTCTCTTTAGCTTGTCTCTAGCTAGCTGGTACTCTTTAAGTTTCATCTCATGAGTCATAGTCTTTCTTTGAGTGGACTTGGAGTTCTAAGACTTGTGCAGATACATGTGAAAAATACAATAAGGAGTTTCATGGCCTGCCGCCCTTCTTTCTTGTTTTCACTCATTATAGCCTTACCATATATTCTAGGTTCATCATGTCAATAAAAGTCCAAGACTTGTGCAAGCACATGTGAAAAGTACAACCAAAATCAAGAACCCATTATTCAATATTCTTACCATCAGTAGCAACGAGTGTCTCTATGCTGTCATAGCTATCATCATAGGCAAACGCAGCATCTGCTTTCTTCTTGTCTGGTGCTTTCTTCTTTTGATATTTCTTTATAAAGTGTCCATTTTTCTTGCAACAATAGAACTTCTTAGAAATCCTGAACTTCGATCTTGAGCCATTTTTCCTTCCATCTCTATATGAGAGCATTCATTTTACAGATAAACTTTCTACATTGCCCTTAATCTGTTTCCCTAAAAACTTTGAGTTTAATGATGATTTCACATCTTTAAACTCTCTTTGTCATAGAGTAACATATCAACAAAGCTCTCATAACCCTTGGAGAGTGAACTCAACATAATAATTGCTCTATCTTCATCTTTTATCTTGATATTGATAGACTCAAGATTAAGAATGATCTTATTAAAAGCTTCAATATGATTTTTCATCGGCATCCCCTATGACATAAACAGCTGATGCAGCTTCTCTTTTATATGTAATCTATTGGCCAACGACTTCTGCATATAAAGGGAGTCAAACCTTTTTCAAAGACCAATTGTCATCCTCTCACCTGCTACTTCCCTCAGTACTTCATCGCTCAATGATAGAACGATTGTGTTATGAGCTCTTTCTTAAATGTCCCTTTTCTTCTACTTTAGCTTTAGATGACTCTAGCATTTTTTCTTCTTCACTAGATGGAGCTATAGTCTCTTCTATTATCGAGCCTAATCGTTGACTCACCAACAATGCCTTAACCTTTAAATTTTATAAATTAAAGTCATTTGTATTGTGTAACTCCTATAAGCCAAACAATATTGAAAGCTTGGTAATCATTAACATCACTATCGAAGCACACTACTGACTTTCCAAAAGTAATGTACTACCCTGAAACAATATCATATTATTGAAGAATTTGCTTCATCATTGTTCTGTTCTGAACATTGGCTTTCGGAAGAAAAGACCTTTATCAGCGAAGAAGAGATGATATGTTTACACCCATCGTAGCATCAATATAACACCATTCAACCGGTTATATACCTCGTACATATCAAGTTTAAGTATCATAAACCCCTCCTTTTGTCTATTCATACACCTTAGAGTATTAAGGCACTCAATCTCGATTATAACATTGTCTGTTATCAGCCGACCAAGAATAAAGACACTTTGTGATTCTAAAATTAACTCTTTAGCACACCTCAAAGGCGATTGGAATGATCATTGTAGACATGATAGCAACAAGAGTCTCATTAACTGTATCTAACTCACCATCATCATTCAGGAAATGCAGACATGCCTCTACAATATCACTGCCCACAATACTCCAATACTTTTAGTAGAATAAAACTAGCAAACCATCTTTTTTAATAGTCTTGTTATGGTGTATTTGAAAATTTGCCTGTTAGATTTGTTCTGCTTGAAGTGGTGAATCTAAAAAATTCTTACCAGACTCCGAAAGGTATTTAGTGACACAGCTAGTTACTATTACAATTGCATCATTATGCGGTTGAGAAGACCAAAACCATGTTTGTAAAATAAGCAAATAAGATGCCTGCAACCCCATAATTTTATTTTTTTTCGGTGCCTGCCAGAGGCTTTATGGTGGAAGAAACTAGAGTTCCAATCCCCACCTTACTATTGATTTTTTTTTTTTAGGTTAAAATGTAATATTATAAATAACTCACAATATTACATTGGTATTGGTAGGTCTGCTGATATACATCAGAAAAATTATTATGGAGCTTCACTTAGACAATATAAGTTTTTTATAGCCCGCTCAAACCTACTTCTCTAACAATGGTGTAGTAATCAGTATCCATAACCGGTAAGAATAAGTATATATATATACATATTTTATTTGTATGTGGGTGATACTTGATTTATATATATATATATATACATATTTTTTTTGTATGTGAGTGATACTTGATTTATATATTGTTATTAGTAGTATTTGTATAGGTTAAGGACATACTATTAGTATTGGGTTTATTTGCAAGACTTTAGATTTATTTTAGGAACTAAATTGTAATACTTTAAAAATTTTGGGGTAAATTTATAAATATAAAAAATTAGCTTTTTAGTATAAAAATACACTTTTGAAACCCTAATTCACTTATCTTGGTCAATCAACCTCTTTTAAAGTGAGAAAAGAGAGAAATAAAGGGGAGAGAAAGAGAAGAAAAAGAAGAAAGTTAGAATTTAAGCTTTAAGAGATATATTATAACCCTTTCTTAGTTTTTTGGTGTTAAATTAGTTAATTCTTTTAAGTTTTAATTTTTGAAAATATGTACAATTGAGGATTTGATGTGTATTTTGTAAGATATTATGAGAATTGATGATGATCTATGTAGATAGCTTGATAAATCATGATGAATTGCGGAATTTCTACTTGATAGTCTCTTGATCTAGGAATTTTATAAATTGTTGTAATTTGATTCCGATTTTGAATTTTGAGTATATGAAATTAAACATGTTTATAATTATTTGAGACTTTGAATTGATTGAAAATTCTAGAAATTGAATTTGTAGTGAATTTACCAAAATGACCCTGAAATTCTAAAAATTTCCTGTGTTAATAGTATGATACAATGTCAAATAATTTTTTATCTGCTTAATGATCATAAAAAATTACGAATTTATAAAATATGATAATTTTATATGTCTAATATTATATACTCAAAATTGAGAATTTATATCAATGTGGTTAAAGTGTTATGATTTTCTAAAGAGTGTCAGCTCATTGCAGTATTTGATTAATAGATTTTTAAAGTTATGAAATAAAATAGTTTTAAAATACTTTTGGCAGGTATTTTAAAGTAAAATATTTATCATAGATTGAGATATGTGTGAAGAATAATTCTATAATATTTTTATAATTTTTGAGTTAGTATCTGATTTTATAAAATTGGAAGATTAAATACTATTTAGTAAATATCTTGATCTTGTCAAGTTAGTAGTTTAGATTCGATAGTGTTTATGGAATGAATTGTGTAGGAATTATGATATAATATTCATATATAAGAAATATATATGAATGAAGAAAGATGTATTCTGATTTTAGAGTAATTGGACGTCATTTGATGTATAAGAAAATTTTGTTAAGTGTAAATGGTCAGAATGACAGATTTTGAGAAATCAAGTAATTAGACCAATTCGATGTGATAAATATAATATGTGTAATTTTGTAATCTATTTAAAGTATTTTTTATGATGTTGAGGCTTATGAAATGATTAATCTCTATTGATAGGTTAAGGAGAATTAAGCCTTGTAGCCGAAAGTGTTAAGAGGTAAGTATACTAGACTTTTACTGAAATCACAATAGGCATAGTAATTGTCTATGTATGATTTTGTAAATGTGCTTAGAAATATGTTTATGTTATAACAAAGTATATTTGATATAAAATGTAAAAGAAATATGTTTACAAATATGAGTATTGACATTGAGCATGGACATACATGTGTTTATAAAGTGAGCTTTGTGTTTAACAAAGAAAGCTTTTGAAGTGGAAAATGTCCATGAGATACGTTTTGTGTTTTGAGGATGCTTGAACTCACTATTTACTTAGTAGGTACCTTATATGATTTGTAGAGCCTTTATGTGTGGTATTTCCTTCGGTATTGGTATATGTTATGTGTTCTGTATGTAAGAAGGTTCCTATTGGTACTTAAAGGAAGATTGAGTCATCACATTCATGTGGTAGCGTATTGATGCATGTGAGAGGACTCACCGATGATCAGGGTGAGGGTTTAGCTCTTACCTTCGGGCATGAGCATTATATATGTGTAATTTAAATCTCACTTATACTATTCCTCTCATACGGTATGTCACCTATGAGTGACATTTGACTCATTATGTGATATGAAAGTCCTACTAAGTAGTAGTTGAGTGATGGTATTCCTATTATATATTTTGAAAGAATATGTAAATGCTTACCTGATATGTGATTTGATAAGATTATGATTTTGATTTATCACAATATATCATACACATGCATTGTGTACATATATTTATTTGTATTTTGATATATGAAAAACTAGTATGCTTACTAAGTTTTATACACATTATAGTTTATGGTGATTTCAGGTAAATAAGGTACATGTATACTTAGCGGATTTGGCAAGGCTTCTGCTGTCCCTTGGGTTCTCTAAGTTGCTGGATTGTTAAGTGTTTCATTTGTGGACACATAGTTTAATATATTTGATTTGTCCCTATTAAATAAATATTTATGTGTTATTTTATTAGGTGTGGATGTATTTGGTTTATGTTTTACCAAATGTGGTTTTGGGTTGATTTTAAGTAAAAATTTGCAATGAATATATTATGGGCTTCCAGTAACAAAGTTGCTACTAGTGACATAGTAGAGTGTTAATCTCTAAGAAAACTCTTCGTATCTCCAGTTTACTAATTGCCCCAGTCATAATTCAATTGTTATAATTCTGAAAAATTGAAATGAATGTTTAAATATTGTCAATAAATATTTATGTTTATATTTTTAAACATAAGACCAACTTGTAAACAAGAATTTAGGAATATACTAGAAATTCTTAAGATTATATGTGTGCTCATTATTGAATGAATGTAAATTATGTCATGTATCAGATCTTTTGGATCTGGGGCGTGATAAGTGGAGATATAACGAGATCTCTAAATGAGACCAATCACATACAGAATATTTTCCCTGATTACGGCTGGAAAGAAACCGACCCTCACACACGAGGGATTTAATCTCACGAAGAGGAGGGCTAACTCACATTGAAGGAAAAACTACCTCACATATGAGGATTGTTACATAAAAACTAACTAAATAAAATTACAAAAATACCCCTACTATATACATTCAAATGCATCCAACCTTAGCCCACCACTGTACACAACACACAAGATAAACAACTATAAATATAATTTCAATTGATGGTCGGCGGCGAAGCTTATGGCCGAAACAGTAACTATGGATTTGGAGCTAGAGCTAAGGGGCATGGGAAGAGGCGCGGTTGATGTCGGCCAGGACCAGTGGGACGCCATAAGGATTCACCCCAATAGAAAGTGGCCGGCGAGGATAAGTCGGCAACCACCACCCGGCAGGATACCCCACAGGGAGCTACAAAAGCCAAAGACGGAGCAGCTGAAAATGGTGAAGATGAGTCGGCCTGTATAATTTGTTCACAAAATTATACACTCGTGAATTTGTACCGTAAGTGCACGGGTCATGAGCAAGTAATAAAGTGATGAGTGAGTATCGTTTCCACGAGGATTGTGTCCTAAATTAATACTAAATACTATGATATTGGCAACCTAACATTATCTAGGCTAATCTAAAAGGAAAGATGAATTATTAAATTAAAAGCAACTTAAAACTAAATAACTTGGTAAATTAAAGACATGAGAGATCTATAGCAATAGAGTTCTAAGGACTTGGTTTCCCTCTATTGTTCCTATAGTCTTTGTCATTAGTGATCAACAACTAATTTTATGCATTCATTAGTCCAGGGTGTATGATTAATCTCATTTTCTCTTTCGAGTGCCGAATGAGATACTATGCATATACAACTAAGTTGATATTCCTATCTAACCTGTTATACATACATGCATTAAGCTACCCTTATGCGACTACCCTAAGTTCATTAGTCTCCCAACTCAACAAACTCAAAGTTATACTTTTTACAACCAACATATGGATTAAACTTTCTCAAGCACATAACCCAAATGTTTAAATCATCCAATCCATTTTTCAATGCAATTAGAAGCATTAAGCACATAAAAAACATAAATGAATAAACATCAAATAGTTATTAATCACAATATAGTATCAACACATATTGTTCAATAAAGTTCCATCAAGTTATAGAACATATAATCTAACAACAAAATGATAATCTTGCGATATGGTGAATTCTATAAAAATGGGATCCTAGAGCATTAATTTCATTATATTCTTCCTATGTTCTTTCTATCTAGCATTTTGTTCAATTCATTAATCAAGGGCTTAAGACTAATCTCATTCCCTTTTTCGAGTGCTGAATGAGATACTATGCATACATATTCAAGTTGATATCCTTATCTAACTTATTTACATATACATGCATTATGCAACCATTAAATTGAATACCCAATGATTAATTTCATTACCTCTCCCGAGCGTCAAATAAAATTCTAGGCATAATGGCACACCCCAAAGTGTTCGTGCCTGTCACTCATTTTATCAAACACCTTAAAAAGGAGTGCACCATATGTAATCCTAGGTATAATAGCACACCCAAAGTGTTTGCGTCTGTCACGCATTTTATCAAATACTTGGAGTGCACCACATGCAAATCCTAAGGAAAACCATGATGATTACCTAAGTGTTATTAGCCTCCCAACTCAATAACAACATAAAGCTATGTTTATCTAAAATCCAATAAATGGGTTAAGCTCTCCCAAGCATTAATCCATAAATTCACAACAACCAATTCATTTTTCAATCAATTGGAAGCATTAAACATAGAGAAACATAAATGAATTCAACAAAAATATACTAAATCATCCAAACATAATATAAATAAAATTACATCAAGCTTTAGAATTCAAGTTTGATCACATACAAATCTAACCATAACTAAAATTATCTAGAAATTCATAGATACAACTCATTATTCAAATTTAAAAATTTAAACAAAAGAGAAATACAAATAAAAGAAAGAGAAAACCGAATTTGGGAATGTCTCCAAGGTTTCAATCCTTCAAATGTCTTCAATGATGCTCAAGAAACATAGAAGACATCACTTCTTCTCTTCAAATTTGAGCTCAAGCCTTGTTCTCTTTTGCAAATTTCGTGCCTCCATTTTAATTGTGTGAAAAATGGTTAAAGGGTAGTATTTATAGGTTTTAAATTAGGGCAAAAAAAAGGGGGTTAAAATAGATGGTAGAGCCTAGGTGTCACATTTTGGCGCCTGGGCATCGAACATTCTGCCAATGGAGCCTATTTTGGCGCTTGGTGCCACTTTTTGGCGCCTAGGCGCCAAATCCTGGGTGATTTGGTGCTTGGACGCCACTTTCTGGCACTAGAGCACCAAATACTATTTCTATCACTGTAATGGCACTGTTCATTACACTGTGGCATTTTGGCCTTTTGCTTGTTTTTTTTTTAATTTTCATCCCAAATAGCTCAATTAACTTGAAACCTATAACATGAAATTAATATATATATATATATATATATATAAAGCCATAAATTCACACTTAAAATGAGTAATTATCAAATTAAGAGGGGTATAATATCATATATAAAATGTGCTTATCAATACCCTACAGGGAGCTGCAAAAGTCAAAGACGGAGCAGCTAAAAACGGTGAAAATGAGCTAGCTTGGAAGCGGCAGAATCCATTGACAAATCGCGGTTGCAAGTGGAGTACAGCTCAGCCACCGTGAGAATAGCCGAACTAGCAGCCACGTGCACAAGAGGTTTTTTTGCAAATTTCATGACTGGAAAAAGGCTGCAGAGGGACTATAGGCCGATAGTGGAGCGACAGATGTTGGCCAAGACTAGTGAATCACAACGAGGATCACCCGGACTGTAGGCCGCCAGAGCAATCAGGTTGGCAGCCACCACCGCGTATAAGACTTGACTGAAAGAAAAGAAGGCCAACGATAGAGCAGCTAGTGCCAGCCAGGGTCGGTATGATGTGATGAGTATCAACCAGACTGAAACGCGGCCGGAGAAAGCCGCCACCATTGCACGGGCAAGAAAACCAAACAGACAAAAACATGAAAGAGGGAGATAAAAGGGCGATGAGGGGAGTGAGAGAGTATATGATCTCCACCGGAGAGGGGGCCGAAGCCCCTTCTCCAATGGAGGTGATAGTGTTGGGTGGTAGCTACTAGGGTTTTCCTTTTAGTCGAGAGAATTTTTTAACAAAGAGTACCTGCTTTCCTAATTTCAATTTGCACCTTACCATTGATTAAACCCTATATTGTTTTTTTTTTTTACAATTTATTTTATAATGAGTTAAAAAAAACTAATTTACATTATAATAATTTAAATTAATAAATCAACTCACTCAATAATATAATTTTTATACAAAAAATATAATAATATTTTCCTACAAAATTGAAAAAATAATTATTTTTTGTGAAATAAAAATTTTGGTAAATTTTGCCCATAAATTGACAATTCAACTTGTTACAACTTGTAAATATTATACAAATCTTGGACAAATAATTCAACATTTCCATAATATCTCATTCCAATTACAAATCATCACACAAACTACAACAACAAAACAAATAACTTCCAAACTATATTGTCCAATCAATCAGACAAGTTTCAACCAACTACTATAAAAAAAAAAAAGTGCCAAAAAATAATGCATAATATAAAGTGTTAGTGCATATCATCCAAGATAACTTAAATTTAACTAGAAACAACTTAAAACATTAGTGCTAAGTTCATAATATCCAAAATAACATTTAAAAAAAAAAAACTTAAATCCATCATAAATAATGGGGTCGCTTAAATTTGTGCTAAGGTTTCATTAATCCCTCCTTTATGTTAATTAGCTTAGATTTTAGCTTAGTTTAAAATAAACATATAACAAAAAGAGAAGTCGTTAAACACTTGTTATTAATTTATTGATAAATAAAAACAATATAATAATGTACATAATGTAAGTATTATTTTATCTCACGACTTAGCCTTATTAATATTAAGTACACATAAGCCTTTAAAGCCTTCGAATGAAGTTTATTGTGAGATGGACTCAAATGGCGATCTTCAATCCTAAAAGCAGAGTCAAAATAATGGTAGACACAAGAATGACCTAGAAAACTTTAGCAATCTTAGAAAGCAATGAATTATTTGTGCTTATTATTTTTTAACTAAGCCAAAATATAAAAATTAATAGTTTAGTATTTCCACATTCAAATAAAGATCTAACTTTGATTTATTAGCCAATGTAGTTGAGTTTTGGGGTACAAATATATGTCATTTAGTAACAATCTCACCCTCTATCAATTGACCTATATCTATTCATGTGCCTTAACTTCGTCTTTGAGAAGAACTTGTCAAACAACCACCAACAAATGAAAATTTTAGTTTCATACTTATTGACTAAGTTATAAAAATTCCTCTATATCATTTCAATTTAAGCATCATAATCATATTCATAGATATTAAAAAAAAACTAATGAACAACATCTTGAACATAGGATCAAGAAGCTTGCTGATTACATAACACCAAAACTCACTTTCTAGTACTTTTCATACTTTCAATCATTAATATAATCATATCTTTTACCTTCGGAATAGATAACTTCAACTATGTATTCATAGACAATCTAATCTCACAAATCTTTTAGAATAATAAATTGCTTATAGGATACTAAATCCTTGAAAAAATCTCAGTTAACTTATGAAAGACTTTTATATGCTCACAAATAATTCTTTCTAAGTCTTTTTGTAACTCACTTGAGCAATTTTTATAAGCTCTCTCTTGTTTTCTCAATTGACCAAATACATCTATATAGGACCCAATTATTGTGAGCATCAAGTAAGTTGAATTCATTGAGTTTTACAATTAAACACCAATTTCTTAGAATCAACTTGTAATTGTAGCACAATAGCCTCAAATTTCTCCAGGTGTTGTTGTCTAATAACTAGCATTCTCTCTAATATTCTCAACTCTCCTCTCTATCATCAACATCTCATATCTTACCTTTAAATTAAGTATAGGTGTACAACAATGCATGTGAAATAATAAATCATTAAAAGTATATCAGAACCGAAAATTTTATGTCAACTGATCCATCATTGCATCTGTTGAGTATAATAGAGTACAAATAAAACATTTTTATTAATAAACTAAACACAAAAATTGCAATACAAATTTTAGAAACTCTTACTCTTTTTCACTTATAACACAACACTCACACACTTTTTGTTGAACTTATTATTTGCTCAACTTTCTAATACTTTTAACTCTCAATAATTGATCAAATACTTGATCAACTCTTTACTCTTAACTTACTTGCTTGCTTACACCAAATGAAGGAGGGAGGAATTTATAGTATAGGTCTTGTAACATAAACAACAAAATAAAATATTTTAAAATTTATATTTTCTACAAATTTCTACAACTTCTATCCACCAACTAACTTCTTATTTCATCAAGTAATATCTTCCAACCACAAACTTCCATCCATCTTTTTCTTTTATTTAATGTAATTAAGTTGGTATTAATTTCTTTAACAGCATCATTTGTGAAACAATTATCAACTATTATAATAGACAACTTCGATTCACACTTCAATCCGTCAAACAAGCATGTAACTCATTATAGATAGTATAAATATTATTAGAGGGGGCCTATAAATAATCCTATTAGTTTAATATATATATATATATCATTAAATTATATTAACATGGATTGAAATTTAAATATAATAAAATTCAACAATTATAATCGTTACCTTAAATTTTGACTTGACAACACCTATGTTATCAATATAATATACTGTGACAACTATATATCCCTTATCTGGTTACTAGTGGTCTAAACATTCATAGTAATTGTAATTCTACTATCCCAACTATTTAACAAATACATTGTCCTTACTTTCTTAATGTCATACAACTTAAAAATCACAACCTTATTGTGATTTTACTTATAAGAGAAAGGGTAAGCCGCAACACCCTTAATAAATATCAAAATCCTACATACTTAACAAATGAAAGTGATAACTCATGTAATATAATTGTTCCTCCAAAAATATTATCTTTGGGCCTAAGGCCCTTAAGCCTAAAAACATGTTAGTCCCCAAAAGCCCAACCAGATGTTTTCTTATGGGATAACCCTTCTCAAAGCCCACCACTCCTTGTAGGACACCCCACTCCAAAGATAAGCTCATAGTAATAGCCATCGGGCCAGGCCTTAGCAGGGCTAGACAGTCGTGAACCTACCTAGATTCGAAGGACCTAATCGATAGTCTTAAACACCTGCTTAACAGGATAGGTCAGGATAAGACTGAAAATACCATTTACACACTAATCAGATTAGTTTATCTCAACGCCTGCGTGATCCACGAAGGAACCGAGTCAGAACAGACACCAGGTCGGTTCTTTATCGAACGGGCTGACTAGGTACAGCCAATGAAGACACCAAAAGGTCGGGTCTTTGAAAAGACCTCAAACAAAGTCCAAACCAAACAAAAAACTGACCCGAGCAGATCAAACTGAGCCTCACACTTAATCAAATCTACCAGCGAAGACATGTATAAAGGAAATGCTAAGATATACTTAACGTATGTCAAAAAGATACCTGACGTGTAACAAAAGCATGTTAAAAGAAGATCAGCAGAAAGAAATTTTGCGTGTGAAAGAAAGCACAGCAGAAATATGTCAGGAGAAGATCAGTAAAAAGATATTTGGCGTATAACAGAAGTATAGCAAAAATAGAATTATAAGTGTGTCAAGGGATATGCTAGAAAAATGCCTAGAAAGTTCTATGAAGATCAGTACTATAAAAGTGAGAAAAAGACGCAGAAGCAAAGAATGATGTCCAAGAAACAGAGGAGCTAGACACAGAGAGAAAAATAATCTTTTTTTTCCTTTATTCTTTAGCGTTTTTGCTTAACCTTTTTACCAGCGTCCCATTATAAAGACCATTTCTTACTTAAGCATCGAAGAGTCTTTGTCAGAACCCCATCCCAGCGAGACCATTGTGATAATTGCGCTTATATTTTGTAGGTTTGTCATAGCTGAGAGGAAGAAAAGACCCAAGTTTCCGCAAGCGAGCCCAACCAGAACGAGGTTCAAGTGTTAATTCTTATTAACAAAAAATTTAAATTTCATTGGCCCAAAAAATTATATTTTTGGGTCAACAATAATCATTCTGACAACTTTAAATCACATTTAGGTTGCTAATGTGAGTACTCATCATAATATTTTCATCCTTGTTCAATGCTTGGTGGTATTTCTTTTGATTTTATTTGTGCTTCTCTTTTTTAAACATCTATCAAAATAATTTTCCAAGTGACTGGTCCTTAGTGACCTTGCAAGTTTTTGGCATAATACTTTCAAACCGATACACTTCATCACAAAATCTTTTATTTTTTTAAATCTTGTCAAACATTTTAAGTTATCCTACACTTTTCTCTTCCCCTTTCCCCCTCCAATTTATTTTCCTTTTTATTTTTTTATTTTGTTCCAATTTCCGTTTTCATAGTTCTATATTCGACACAATTTCACTTTCGTCCACATGTATGTCTAGGACCACATCCAATTTCTGCGTTTGTGAATCAATTTGGCTTTCACTATCATTATCAACAACATTACCATCAATCAAAACTTATTTCCACTTTGTCAAAATAATCTTCGGAATTATCAAATCAACGTCCAAATCATATAAAAATTCTTTTTCATCTATCTTAATGTATCACCTAAAAATAATATATAAATTAAACATATTTACTAGCATGCTAACAAAATCAAAATTCATTTAAACATTAATAATATATTAGCATATTAGCACTTAATATTTAATAATGTATTAAAATGGCATTAAACATTATTAGCTCAATCAATCTATTAAAACCTTGCTTGGCAGTTTAAGGGATTGGCTGTCAGGCTCGTCTTCTTTGTTTCGTTGTGTTCTTCCTATTGACCGTTTGAATCCACACCATCACTATCACCAACAGAAGCAAAGTCAAAGCTCATGAAGAAGTACGTTTGAACAATACCTCTTGGGAAGCAGGGTTAAAAAAGATTAATTTATTTCATTATATTATTCAACATTAATGTTTATTTTAAAAAATTAATCAAAAAATATAAAATTATTTATCTAAGCAAATCAGACTGCAAGAGACACTCACGAAGTCATTGGTCACCACCAAGAAGAGTGACGGCATCGCGGTGTTAAATGGCTTGATTCGGCCTCACAGCTCAATCGGTGCGGTGGTGGCACTATGAAAAACCGAAGATATAACAGCTGAAGTGGCAACACGGCTGGTTGACTAAAGAACGACAATGATGCTGTGAGTTACAGTTAAGTGGCTGGCTGAGGCACTGAGTGACTAGTTTTGTCACCGATGATGCCATTGTGTTGGCGAGGTGAAGAGGGTGAGGGTGAGGGTAAGTGTGAATTGTAGTTTAGGTTTTGAATTACGAATTTTAGATATTAGGGTTTGGTTGTAAAATAAAAAGAAAAGATCAAAATTAAAATGTTAATAAGAATTTGAGTTTCTGGTTCTGGTTTACACAGGTATAAGCAAACTCACTCTAACACTTATACTTAGAGAAAAAATAAAATAAAATAATACTACACTTTTTAAATATTATTTAAAAAAAATAAAATAATACTACATTTTTTAAATATTATTTTAAAATTTTTATTTTATATGATATGTCAAATAATTACAGAATAATAAAATAATTATGTGTAATTTTAAAAATTTTATTATTTTATTATTTAATAATTATTTAATACGTTAATTTAAATTAAAAAATTTAAAATAATATTTAAAAAATATAATATAATTAAAAAAAATTAAAATTAAATCCGAACTCAGAGTTTTTTAACCTATACCCCATTTGGACTTTTCGGGTTTAGTGGATACCAATCCAAATCTGAATTTTTCAACCATCTCTAGCTACTATATCGAAATTCTCATAAGTGAGCAGTGTTGGATGGAGTGGCTCGTAAATGAAGTTGAAATGTATCAGGCTCGGCTTGCAGGGCGCGGATTGATTAAATTTGGGGCCGGAAGAATTTAGAGTTTCTCAAAAAGCCATGTATTAACCATCATTCATAGTCTAGGTGACCTAGACGTGTCCGGGGAGCCTTTTTGTTCTCCGTTGTATGCTTGCATTGCTATCTTATTCCGTTTTCAAATACAAAATTCTATTGGCCCTTGTCGAGCAACAAGGTTATACAAATAGGTCAACAATTATAGAGAGGAAACATTAATATAATGCTGGCGGGTAATTGTCATTTCCAGTTCTCCTTAATTAGTAAGTTTCTCTCAAAAGTTGCACAAGAAAAAACACTAATTATAGTAGTTTCTTAACATGTATCTGTTGCATACAATGCGTGAAGTATTTAAGACTTTGTTCTATTTATTTTAAATGTGGCCTTTCTTCTTCTAACGTAGAATCGCTATGTCTTTCTCCTCACTAGAATATTCTGCATCAAAATCCGGATAGAATGGTTCATAAGCACGTTTTTTTAAAAAAAAAATTAATAAAAGCTATTTTATTTAAGGGTATTTTGTTAAGACAATGAATAGCCAATTTCCTACCATTTTCTTCTTTCCGTGATTCATCAACCTGAAAAACAAGCAATTCAAAAAAAGATTACCAATCTTCCTGTCAAGATCAATCACAAACCCATTATCGATCGATCTCCTTGCTAACAATTCAAAATAGACATATCTTCTTCCTGTTTGTTACGATATATATTCTAGATTTCAGATAAATTTTTGTGTAGAAAGATTTTAATTTTATGGTAAAAACATGTAAGTTAAAAAAAAATAATAGAAAGTATTTAAATACATTATTGGAAGTACATATTATTCATATAATAATTCAATAAAATTTTAACATTATATAATTTTATTTCGAAAATTGTCAATTATATAGGTGACTTGAAAAGCAATCAATTCTAGCTCTCTAAAATCAATAGCATTCTTCTTATTCAAGGAACCTGTTAAGCTCGATTTTCAATTAACGAGCCTATTCTCACAATCTTTATCAGTTTTTATTGTGGATATCAAATTATACACTTCAATTGAACACTTCAATGATATTAACTAAGCCACAAACTTAATACCCCTTTAAATATGCGCAGTAAAAAATCATAATTCACACCATAAATAAGAACATATAAGATTAACACACCAATAAAAATAAAGAAAACAAATCAATCACAAGACATAAGATATACGTGGTTCGGCTCAAAATTGCCTACGTCCACAGAGGATTCATGATCCAGCTTCTTACAATTGAAATAGATCACTAAGTATCTTCTTACATCATCAATGATCCCACAAGACCCCTTTGTATCTCCCATAGAGTCCTCTAAGCATCTACCATTAATCATTATGACTCCCTAAAACCTCTTAATATCTTCTCATAAGAGATTTTTACAAGGAACACAAGAATAGCCCAAGCATCTAAGCCAAAAGGATCTATAGTGTTTCTCTTTCATTCACTCAAAGAACTTAAAGAAGAAAACACCCCCAAAGGTTACACTCTAATGTACCACGCATTTAGTGCCTACTTAACTCTCATATTCTCTCTTATGGTTACATTTTGAAACCTTAGATGCTTAATCTTAAACAAGGTTTTCAAGTGTTTATATAGGGTGTATTTTGTGCCTACTAACCCTATTCCTTGTTGGAGTAAGAGTTCACTTGTTTTGGAAGTCCAAAACTTCCCAAAACTCGAAATCCTGAACCAAAATGGACATCCTGACGCATCTGGGTGCCGCAGCGCTCATCTCTAGGCACTGCGGTGCTGGCCCTTCTCGCGCCCATCGCCACAGCGCTGGGGACCTAGCGCTGCAGCGCTCAGCCCTGAGCGCCACGGCACTGGTCAGCTCCTCGCAATTGCTTCCTTTTTTTCGCGTCTTCAAGCCCCGTTTCACTTCCCCCTTCGTGTCCCACACGTCTTAGACTTCTCCATACGTGTCCCATATGTTCTAGACTTCTTGTGACTCTCCATTTTAATATTCATCTCAATTCTTATCCAATCAAAATTATTGAATCACTAATTTTTCAACAAATCTCCGTTGAATCATTAATTTTTCAACAGTTTCAAACTCCAACAAAGTGTTCGTCTCCTTTCGGATGCGCATGATTCTCGAAAGAATAACCCCCTGATTAGCCTTATTCCACGCCTTTAAAGCCTTAGTACAGGATCTTAGTTTCTCTCTTGTATCCCTATCTTCCTTCTTATTCTTGCATGTCATGAAAATCACATCTTTACACCTTTTTTCTCTCACCGAAAGAGGCTCATAACATAAAATTATAATTGCCAAATTGCCAATTTTTTTAAAAACAATATATACATAAAACGTTTTTTTTTTAATACATATGTTTTTACCATAAAATTAAATTAATTATAAGTCCTTCCCAAAAAAAAAAACAGAGCTATTTTTTATTAAAACCCGAATGATTGTATTAATTTGATATATTAAAATATTATTTTAGATAATAGCACGTGTACAACATATCACGTTCGAACAGTACGCATGCAGAATCTGTCACTTCAATAAGAAGGACGAGGGTGTAGCCCTAAGTCCAACTTTTGTAAACCGTATAAACGAACATCTTCAAACACACCACCGGAAAATCGACACGTACCCATGTTGTGTTTTGCACATGATGCTGACCACCATCTGACTTTTTCTGGCCATTTCAAATCAACATATCATACCTCGACACGTGCATTGGTTTTCTGAATTTACACGTGAATGGGGTCCTAATTGTTTGATTTATCCCCGTCCATAAAACCCTACCCTTTTGGGTCCCCACATCTGATCATTCATCCAACGGTCCCAAGGTGCTCATCTTTAACTCTTTCTGTTTGTGACCATCCGCGTCACATCATCGGCCGGCTTTATTCAATTGCAAATTGTGGATCACTCACTCAGTCAATAGAGAAATGATAATACAGCTAGAAATTGCCTTTGGCCATGTTTTTAGTTATACAAATTTATAGATC
Organism: Ailanthus altissimus; assembly: GCA_946807835.1. NCBI lineage: Eukaryota > Viridiplantae > Streptophyta > Magnoliopsida > Sapindales > Simaroubaceae > Ailanthus > Ailanthus altissimus. Next base: position 22,700,988 of record OX327695.1, read on the forward strand.
TAATATTAGTCATCTAATTCATACCTTTACAATTAGAATATTTGGTTTGCTAAATCATTCTCCATGCATGCATGAAGATAGAGTTAAGAGTTTCTGAAAGTAAATAAAAATATCATCATTAATAACAACTATATATTAATAACTCTCATGCATCATATATATCTGAGTGATCTTTTGAACTTTATATGTATACGTGTTTTCTACTGTTTTTACAATTTACTTTTGTAGAAAGGCAAATAGAGAACAGTATCTCTAAGTAGGACGTCGTACAGAAAATAATATAAAGAAACAGTTCGTGGTATGCTAATACAACACTTGGTGTACTCACATGTAAATTCAAAAAATTGGGAACGGATCATTTTATTATTCTGAAATTAAAATTTCGGTATAGTATTGAAAATAATTTAAATTGTTAGATTATATAAGAGTAATAATACACAACTATTAATCTAATAAATATAAATAATTTCACTATTAAAAACATTTTCAAACATTGTAAAATAATCCACCGATAACCAGTGGGCGAACTCTCTCGACAAATGAGTACTTGAACAATTCTAAGTTGGCACGTAACCTATTTTCTATTACATTAAGTGCCTACGATTAAAATTTTCATAAATAACATTAAATATTTATACAAAGAATTTAACTATATATAGTTGGACATTTATATTATAAAACGTGGGCCACGTCTGCCTTAGAGAAGGATAGTGGGAAGATTATCATTTATACAAGACAATAACCTAATAATAATACAAAGTCTCACTCCCAAGGCGAGCTTTTCACTCTATATAAATCCATGCAACTCAAGCTTAGCGCCTAAACAGTCACTGAAGCATTCCTTTTGTGAGTGATCAGTGTGTGAGAAAGAGAGATGGATATCATATTCATTCTTCTTCTGTGTTCTATGTTTTGTACTCTGCTCTTTGTTACTTCATCGAGAAACACAATTTTGTCAGTACGAAGACCAAACCTACCACCAGGTTCAATGGGCTTGCCATTTGTAGGAGAGACTCTGCAACTATTCTCTGAAAACCCAAATGTTTTCTTTAACACTAGGCAACAAAGGTCAAATTAGAAGCCTTTTTCTTTTTTCTTCTTCTTTCTATATATATCGTATATATATTTATCAATCAAATTCTCAGATTTTAAAGGATTTTGATCAATGAAACTGGTTTTGTTTTTTCTTTTTAGGTATGGAGAGATATTTAAGACACATTTTCTTGGCTACAAGTGTGTTATGTTGGTTTCTCCTGAGGCCATCAGATATGTGTTAGTGACGCGAGCACACTTGTTCAAGCCAACTTTTCCTCGCAGTAAGGAAAGATTGATCGGTCCATGGGCACTTTTCTTTCACCAAGACACTTATCATACTCACATGAGAAAGTTAGTTCAAGCCTCACTGTCCCCAAATTCGATTCGAAACTCAGTCTCTCTAATTGAAGCCATTGCTACTTCTACCCTAGACTCATTGTCTGGTGGCAGAGTAGTTAACACATACCTTGAAATGAAGAAGGTTGGTGTTTCCTTTCTTTTGCTTTTCTTTAATTTCGTAACCATCAAAGTTAGTTGATCTGCCATTAACTAGCACGTGTTAAATTACTGTTATTATATCGAATTAATTTTTTATAGTTTTGTCATAGAAAAGGAAGAGCCTGAAGAATTATTTTGTAATACAGGAAAAAGACGAAAGATATAGAAATTATAACTGAATACCGGGCTCATAACCATTATTAAACTTGCCGCTGCGGTTGTTTGAATAGTAAGACTATTTCTTACCCGCATAAAGTCTAGGGTTTGAATCTTCTTGGGTAGTACTCCTAAAATAGGATGTTATTTCTATTAAATGTAGTTATGCGTGCATTAATTTGATTGATTGGTTTGTTAATACACGTTACTTATATTTAATAGAAGAAGCATTACACTCTTAATGTATTCTAAATTTTATCTTAATTGGATGTAGATTTCCTCTCATTTATTATGGAGATGGATTAGACTCTTTATGTGTTAAAAATTAGACACAATGCACTAATATTCTTAAACCTTGTACCACCAAAATTTATTTGAACTAGGCCCAATAGACTTCTACCGAAAATGTTGGTGTAAAATAAAAATAAACAAAACAACAACGAATTACGAACACAAGTAGCAAAACTAAGTGTTTACTATATACTTTATCTATGGTACTATCCAAATTATGCAAAATTCAATACCAAGTGGAAACTAAATTATGTTTGCAAATGAATTCTTGCAAGCATTTTGAACGGGCCATTTAACTCTTGATCATGGCGCAGTTCACGTTTGATATCGCTGTTTTGTCTATCTTTGGCAACTTGGAGAATCGCTATAAGGAAATGCTAAAGAAGAACTACAGAACGTTGGACAAAGGATACAATTCTTTCCCAATATACATACCAGGATCTTTGTACACAAGATCATTGTGGGTAAGCGTTATATATGCATATATAATTCTACAATGGCTGTGCAGAACTTTGTAATTTCTTTGTTATTAACAATCCAGTACGTTATCAAAATTGTTGAATTGTTATTTAATCTTGACTTGAAGGCAAGGAAAAGGCTAGACCGAATTCTCTGCGAGATAATTAAAGAGAGGAGGGAGAAGAGAATAATTGAGAAGGATCTTTTGGCTAGTCTGATGAACTACAAAGATGACAATCGCAAGCACTTAACAGATAATCAAATTGCTGATAATATAATTGGTGTACTGTTTGCCGCTCAAGACACTACAGCCAGTCTCTTAACATGGGTTCTGAAATACATTCATGACGACTCAAGCGTTCTGGAAACCATTAAGGTTAGAATTTCACTACTACCATGAAAATCGCTCTGTTTTCTTGTACAAAATTACAATATTTTGTTAATTACTTACCCGGTGTTAAAATATTTAATTAATGAAAGCTTGCTATTTCAGAGGGAACAGAAGGCAATTTATGAGGAAAATCATGGAGGGGAAAAAGGGTTAACATGGGCTCAAACTAGAAATATGCCTTTAACTTATAGGGTAGGTATTATTATCTATACAAACTCAAAGAAAGCCTTGTAGAGCAGTTATTACAAAAAAAATAAAGATAAGATAAATAACCAAAAGCATGGTCTACACATCCTTTATTAGGTCATAATGGAGAGCTTAAGGATGGCTAGCGTCGTATCTTTCACCTTCAGGGAAGCTGTCGAGGATGTTGAATACAATGGTGAGTAACTAGAATATTCATTCAAATCATATATATTTCCAAGGTAACAGGCCAGCTGGCTAGCTATAAGGTTCTTGACATGAATTTTCAAGTTTCGAACAGTCAGTATCAACTTAGTACAATATTAATGGAATCTATAAAGATGAAAAAGCAAATGCTGTTTACTCCTCTTAACTAAAGTGACGCACTTTCACAATGCAAGGACATGAAATCATTTGGCCCGTGACTCGCAAGCAAACGTCGGACCAAAGTAGATTCATTAACCTTTGAGATTTATACAAATTATATCTTTACTGGAATTTTGATCTTAATTGCACTGTCACTTTTTTTTTATCTAATTTGAAGAACAAAAGTATTCTAATATTTATATTTTTTTATCGCTAAATGATTAAAATATTTTTTAAAAAATAAAGATGCTTTTATTTTTTAAATTAAATAAAATAGACGATAGTATAATTAAAAATAAAACCACTGTCATAATATAATTTGTTTAAACCTAGGACTGTGAAGTACAACCCATAAAATAATTGAACGTATCCAACTCAATTATTATATACACTGAAGAACGGTACTGACTCAAATTTCGAATCTTTTTAAATTCTAGCTCGAAACACTAGAGGTTTTTTTTTTTCCATTTTACTCTCATTTTCCAAGAACCTCGCCCACTTAAAAAGCTAGCCATGCACATTAACCAACAGAGACGAATACAAGAGACAAACCCTCCTTGTCCGTGGGAAGGCCCCATGTCAGTAGTACTTGGTGACCGGGAGAGCTTTCAGGCTTGTTTGATTGCTAGCCGACAAATCTAACAATTATTCACTTTACTTGCATTGACAGGATATTTGATTCCCAAAGGATGGAAGGTACTTCCTTTGTTTCGAAACGTTCATCACAATAAAGAATTCTTTACTGATCCTCTCATATTTAATCCTTCGAGATTTGAGGTAGGAAAAGGATAAGTACTACAGTTTAAATGAGAGATAAGTAAGCTTTACTACAAAGAAATGGTATATAATATGTCTATTTTATTGCATGAAGGTTGCACCGAAACTTAATGTGTTCATGCCCTTTGGCAATGGTGTTCATGCATGCCCTGGAAGTGAAGTTGCCAAGCTAGAGATGTTTGTCTTGATCCATCATCTGGTCAACAAGTTCAGGTATATATATGGATTTGAAGAAATGGAATAAGATGCATCAAATTGTAAAAGCATAACTGCATGCAAAATTAATACAAGTCTGCAGCATGATATTTGGGCACGCACGCACATACATATATGGATATACATAAACACAATTATCCTTAGTACCTTCATCCTTCTACAGCTGTCTATAATAATTGAAAAATATAATTCCTTATTTCAGTGAATGGGAAATTCTGGTCATTGACACAGTTCAGCGGACCAGAGTTGTAATTGTCATTATCACACGCATAAAAAGTGCAGGGAGTGCAATTGATATTCCATTGATGTACATAGTAGTAATTTACGTCACTTAATAACGCCAGAATTTATCTAGACTATTTAAGTGTAAAACTTTAATTTAAAAGATGCATTGTTCTTTCTTATCAACTTCAGCATTTGGTGATCCGCACAAGATTGAGGGAAAAAGGATAAATCTTTCACAAGATCTTTTTAACTGTTGACATTTGATCACCCAATCATAAAAGCAAGATTCTTTTACCATTGGCATTTGATAATCTTTGTCGCAATTTTACAGATGGGAAGTATTAGGGTCGAAAGAAGGGGTTCAATATGACCCATTCCCAATACCACGGAAGGGACTCCCGGCTAAGTTCTGGAAACAAGCATGAATCTGATCTATCGATGAAAGCCAGCAATAATAATCCTCACCACTAAATCTTCTGTAGAATTTGAATAATGCTTACTCTCTGCTTATTTACTTGTTGCAATCATAATTCCCACCAAGACCACGAATTGTAACTTTCACGATATGGAGCTATTGAATCAAGATAGTGAAAGGATGCCAGTAGGTAGGCTAGCTACCTATCTAGGGGCTTTTAAGTTGTCGTTTAGTTTGTTTCGAGTTGGGAGGTGAAGCTCGGACTTTGTAACCCCTTGTAAATTATCTATCTCTTAAATTTGTTTGATCTATGGGGAGTAGCTCGAACTTTTACCTATCTATCTATTTATTTATTTGTTAAAACTTATTTCTAGTATTAATATTGAATCTTTACTTGACACTTTAAACTTTTAGGTTAATTAATAAATTAATATAATATCAGAGTCAAGATCTTAAATTTAAGCCTTATGTCTTTATTTTCAATTAATTTATTAATTTATCTTTATTCCGATCTTCAGGAGATCTATTTTGTTTTAGATCTTAAACTCGGATTCATATTTCACGTGATAGAGACGTTAAGATTTGTCTTTAATATTAATATTAGGTCTTTACCTAACAGTTTAAACTTTTGGATTGAGTGGTAAATTAATATGGCATTAGAACCAAAGTCTTGAGTTGAAACTTTCATATCTTTGTTTTGAATTAATTTCTTAATTTATTTCTATTTTAATCTTTAGTTAGAAATGGCAATAAGGCGGAACGAGGGCGAGGAAGCCTTTCCCATATCTTGGCCTATTTTTTTATTTTGAGCTCATTCCATACCCATTCTCCAAAAAACAATTAACGAGGTGAAGAAGGAAAATCCCCATACTGGTATTGTTATTCTCACCCCCGCCCATTTTCCCGTTTTCCTATTTTCTATTTATGAATATTAAATAATAATTTTAATAATAAAAAATTTTAATCTATATTATGATTTAAAAAAATTGAACTAACAAACTAAGATAATATTACAATATCTTTCAATAATGTAAATAGTAATGGTAAACAAATTTTTAAATAAAACAAAAAATAGAAAAATAAGAATTTTATTAAATGTTTTAATGCCTAGCATTATTGATTTTCTTGTTAATTATTTCATATTCCCGTTAAAATCAATGACCACCCAACTAAAAAATAAAAGTCTTTTTGTCATTTATAACAAAGAAACAAAAAGAAAATTTTAAAGGTTTTTTATTATAATATAATATTAAAGTATGTCCTAGTTAATATAAGTTACAATTACAAAATTGATAAATTATTTAATATATAATATAGAGATAAGGATAATTTTATCCCAATGTTTTGGATACAAATACAACTTTACCCTAATTAGATATAAAATATTCAATTTTTCTATAATCTATTAACTTTTGTCGTTAATTTTAATGGTAGAAGGATAAAAAAGTAATCTAATCACAGAATAAAATTAAACTTTGGTCACGTGGCACAATTTTACTTATACACAATATTTGAACACATGTCATAATATGATTAATTAAAATAACATGTCTCATATAATTGGTTATATTTTTAAAAATTAAATAAATTAAATAATATATAATTAAAAATGTATCTACAACAGTTGTCAGAGACTCATAGAAAAATGATGGCAGTCATTTCTAATTTTGATTATTTTTTCGCTATAATGTCAATAAAAAACGCTGACCGACCGCCGTTTTCCAGTGCCACTATGGCGACAGTGGTAGGTCTATATTTAATTATTTACTGTTTATTATTTTAGTTAATTTATTTTAAAAATATTTATTAAAAATATAAGCTAATTGCAGAATGACACGTGTAATTTATAACTAATCAATATTTGATATGTGTCATTTTATTAAAAAAATATATATTTATTAATTTATTTTTTAGAATACTTATTTTAAATATAAACCAACTACATAATGACACATGTCATTTATTATTAATAATATTATAACATGTGTCCTTTCTTAAAGTTTTTTAAAAATTATATTAAATTAAATAAACGGATGAAATTACGCCACATATTTAATAATGGTAAACGAGTGAGATTTTGTCACGTGTTTAAAGTTAAATGATAAATAATTAGGGTAAATTAGTAATTATACATAAAAACTACTATTTTCATCCAAATTGACAATAAAAATTAATGAATTATAGCAAAATTAGGTATTTTATCTCTAACTGGGGTAAAATTATATTTATACCCAAAATATTATGGTAAAACTGTCCTTATCCCTATAATATATATTAAAAAATTATATTAAATATATTCATAAAAAATAGATTGGTAATAAAGCTAGGAGACTTAATTCAATCCCCACCCTATTAATAATTTGGGGAATAAGTTTTTCAATATATCATCCCCTTTTTAAAAAAAAAAATTATTCTATCACTGTCCTATTTGGGGCGAGGCCTAGCCAATCCTATCTCCATGGAGTATTTTGTCATCCTTATCTTTAGGAGATCTATTTTATTTCAGATCTTAAACTTGAATCTACATTTCACGTGAAGTGGATTATTAAGACTTATCTTTAATACTAGTATTGGACATTCATAAACTTGTCTTTCATACTAATTTTGAGACTTCGCCTAATAGTTTAAACTTTTAGATTGAGTAGTAAATAAATATGGTATTAAAGTTAAGATCTTAAATTTAAACCTCATGTTTTTGTTTTAAATTAATATCTTGATTTATCTCTATTTTGATCTCTGAGGGATTCATTCTGTTTCAAACCTAAACTCATATCCACGTTTTGATCTCTAAGGGTTCTATTTTGTTTCAGACCTAAACTCAAATCAAAGTTTCACTCAAATCTACATTTCACGTGATAGGGATTATTAAGATTTATTTTATTTACTAATAAGCTTTGACCTAATAACTTAACCTTTTAAGTTGAATAGTGAACTAATAATATATATATATATATATTGATGCAAATATTTTTGGTGACATGTTGAGAGCCCCACAACCCTAGGAAACTACTTGAATTAGACAAAGAGAAAGTGAATGAGTTCAGTAGCAATTTAGACTAGTTAAGGCCCAGTAAGCAAGACGTGGGGCAAGTTGGGGTAGCGCCACTTAAAGACACATCCTAACGAAACCCCATACTTGACACACTAGTCCACAGGTGGCAACCAAGCAATCAAAAGTTGTTTCAATAAAGCCATTTTGATTTCTACCTCACCACTAAGCCCTACATCCATCAACCAATAAAGCCTTGTCAAAAGATAGCTGGAAACTAGAAGAGATAAGGTCTCAAGGAACATAATTTAATGGCCACTGTTGCAGCTCTACATCATCTGAGCTGGCACCCAATTCCAATAAAGCCTTAAAAACATAATCCTAAAGGTCATTATTATAATTTTATATCATCTTGTGTTAACACTTAGTCTCCTCTTTCATAAAAGAATGAAGCCTTCTTCAAAATGAAAGAGGCCTACGTTAAAAAGAGTCAATGACAGTATTAGAACAACATGTTTTTTGCCTCTTAGATAAAGCATCTAATCAAGGGGTGACTTGCTACCCAAGTTTAGGGAGCTTACTTATCAAAAAGCCCCTAACTTTGGTATCTCTTGAAAATTCTTGTAACCATGGTATCTCTTAAAAATTCCCCCAATCTTGGTATCTTTTAAAAGTTTACCATTCATACATGGCCATGTGTCACCCTTAAGGGTGAGTGCTCCAGGTGCTTTACTCTAGCTCAAAGTATAACACTCACTTTTTTGCACAAACTTTTGGACAAGCCAACACTGAAACCCTAAAGGGCATCTTCTTCTCCAACCATTCTATATGGGGAAAAAAAACTCTAGGGAGCCATCCCCACTTAGATTTTCACCTGACTTAAAAATAAAAAGTTTGTTGTCTATCATACCGCCAATGCCTATCTCTTATTAGTGTTATTTTTGTGTTGTGAATATTTTCTTAATTCTATTCCATCACCAACCTCATCTAGCCACTCTCTAATCAGCTTTTCATTCTTCATACCCTAAAATAATCCAAGTTAATCTTTTGACATAGATTCACTTATCAAGTTTGACTTCTACTACCCTTAACAAATTCTCAATGTTTGTGGCTCGAGGTTGTGACTTATTTTACCACAAACATATATATATTCACGTCAAATTAAAGATAGTCTATCTTCCATTGGTAGTAAAAGTGCAATTGTTGCTTGTTTATATGCACTAATATCGATAGGATCGCAGCCTTCTTTTTGGTTTTATGGATCAGCATGCTTCCCATGGAACTTCAATGGCCACAAAAGTTGTACAATACAGGCGGTGATTTGTCGTTGTATCATATGTATGTGAAGGATTTGTGAGAGTGACCCTCATCTTGGTCTGTCGATCAGGCCTCTAAAAGGAAATAAATTAGCATCTTGTGCTTGCTCAGCCACTCACTGTCAATAACATGCAATAAATATTATTATGTGAGCCAATAGTAAATTAATTTATAAGCTCAATTGCAAGCGTCAGTGCTGTAATCTTATCCAATTAACACACTCTATACCAATAGGAAACTTGGTAAGAACAACGAGTAAATAAGAGAAAAGATAGTGGCAAAACTCTATCGCCTTCATTCTTTCTTCAAACTATATCATTGATGTATGACATCTTACCAAAATCTAAAATGGTGTTAAGTAATCACCATACAGAGAGTTCAATTAAGATTCAAAGGACCACAATCCAAGTGCAACTTATAAATGTAAAACAAATACCATAGCACCAAACCATCAATAAATAATGTGTCATTTCAAAGTACGTAGCATTAATATAGTTTTCTCTATCCGTCAATTGTTATTCATAAATTGAATATCAATGTTAATGATGGATGCTGACAGCTCAGATTCCACTGGACATTTGATCTCTTCTCTTATATATGGAAGAGCTACCATTACTGTCACATTATAACGTCTATTATGATGTATGCTTTCACATGTTTGGTCGGTCTTGGATTGTAACAATGACTGCTTCTCTGTATTTTGCTGTTATCATCGCAAAATACCATTTACTTGATTTATATAAATAAAAAAAATACATATTTTATATAAAAGTTGAAATGATAGGATATAATTAAAGAAATTTAAAAAATAATAATACAATAAAAGAGAATAAAAAATAGAGAAAAATATTTAAATCTCAACATTTTAGGAAAAAAAAGATATATAAACTTTAATGATTTTAAAAGTTTTATAAACATTATTATTAAATAACAGTTTTCATCTTAGGGGTTTAGATATTTCTTTTCTATTAAAATAGATAAAAACAGTTACTTAATAAAAATTAATGAGATTTTTGAAACCATTAAAGTTTATATGTCTATTTCTTAAAATGCTAAAGGTTCAAATATCTTTTTTCTTAAAAAATATAATAATACTATTATTTTATATAAATACTATTACATTAGTTTGTATAAATAATTTTATATGCATAATATTATTCTTTACATATTAATTTTCCCTCTAAATTACTTTACATTTATAAAAATTGAGGTGACTTATTCATTAAAGCTCCTTACACTCATAACAAGGGCGTGGGTTTGAATTACTATTCTATGTAATATAACAATATAGATAACATAAGATACATATCTTTTGGTATCAAAGCCAAAGGAAAGAATATAGATTAAAATATTTAAATCCATATAACAAAAATTATCTTTACTACCCACTGAGTCATTGCGAAGATGGACCCAACATAATGAGCCATTAAGGCATCTTAAGTCTGTTGGTTAGTCTCCATAATAGGTGGAAGATAAAGAGAATATTTTAAGTATGAATTCAGCGTTGCAATCAATGTCCAAGTTTAGTTTCAATACTAAGATGAGATTGTTTATCAAGAAGAATTTATATAGAGAATGACAAAATCCAAACTCAAAATTAAAACCCAAATAATTGGGATACATGGACAATCCTTAAAGTCCTTATCAACAAAATTTACAAAGAAATTAGGTTTAATTTCCTACCAAACACAGATTATGTAATTAGAATTGAAGAAAAGACAATAGAATTAAAAACTCTCATAAAAAGGTAAAACTTCTTACTTCAAAAGACCTTAACAAACACAAATCAAAATATAACTACATCCATATAGGATTAGTTCAAGTTGGATTCAAACCATTAAGTACTAAAGGACTAAATACTACTATGATAGCTTGTCTTAGAGATTGTAGGTTCCTAGACTTTAGAGATTCTCTTTTAAGAACCATTAGAAACAAGTTTTTGTTATGGACCAATTATTTTGATTATTACTCAAATTTTACTTTTTTTTTTAAATGATTGAAATATATTAAACACTTTGACATTAAATATTCAAACTTATAATTACAAAATTAAACCAGGAACAAGACCACTTGCTTTAATTTATAGAGTTCATTGTAAGGCCATGAGCTTTGCTTTAATACAAAAGGCTTAAAACATAATCAAAAATGAAAAACTTTATTATTTCAAACAGATGTCCATGAAGCAAAAGTTACAATTCCAAAAACCATCAAATGGGACTAAATAAGTCTTCCTAATAAATGATAAATACAAGAAGTTACAGAAGTCAATAAAATTAAAACTATAAAATAAGAAATTATTGACTTGAAAAATTCATCAATTTCGAATCAATGAATTGAATTTATTTTTTTTAGGAACAATAACTAGGCTTTGAGAGAAATTGGACTAAACTAGTCCACTCTAAAGATACCAAACTCACTGGGAATCCTGTAATCAAAGAAGGGGTTAGTTAAGTCATAATAAAAGTTTTTCCAACAATGGCACCCGATGCTTAAGTCAGCGATAACAGAAAAAAAAAGTGAAATAATAATAAATAAATAAGCAATGAGAAGACCTACAAAAGAAGAAAGATAGGGTTTGTTGGGTATTTTAAGAGTAAAGAAAGATTACAATTCGTCAAAGAGGTCTAAAGTCTAGAGTTTGTAATATCGTATCTCCTAGCTCATGAATTTGAACCTTATTTATAAGATTGTAATGTAAGTTCAATACGAAGCCATAGAATCCTATTAGGATTGGAAAATATTTATGCTTTTCCTTCTTGGACTCATCTATTAAAAGTTTACCTAAATAAAGTTAGACATTGTTTACCAATATAGGACTCATGCCAAGACTTTTGAAGAAGTATTTGTAGAAAGAATCTTGAATCTGTGATTCTTGGTGGCAAGTTGTTGTGTTATATTAAAGCGCAAGTGCACACTATCATAAACAAGAAATAAAGAGTGAATAGAGTATTGTTTCTACAAGAAATTATTATTATTGTTATATTAAGTACTAATTTCTTCTCATTATTATTTAGACAACTACAAATCAAAGGTAATTAATATAATCTAAGTAACATAATAAATTATCACTGAGATAACTAAACAGGTAAATATAGATCACTAATAATAGAATACACCTAGGATTATAACTATCCCTCAATACTTCACTTTAATCAACTAATCTTCTCTTACTTTAATCTCCCAGTATGAATTGTTCGCTAAAACCATAATATCTTCACTAGCCTCAGTCAATGGTCAAGTGAATTTATCTTACCCTAACAATTACTACTATATCTATGGTAATCAGATAAAGGTAAGATTCATTAAGAACTAGTTTATAGTAATATATATGCATTGCGAGTATATGTTTATCTCATATAAAACTCATAACTGCTATGCTATGATAATATATCAATTTATCTAAGGCCAAATATATAAATCCTTATGTCAAGTTCTTTATGGTTCCTAAGAAGATCTAATTAGTAATCAAGTAATTAAAAAATATTAAATATAAGATAAACTGAATAATTCTATATTAATTTTATAAAATTAAAAATAAAAAAAAGAAACAATTCAAGCTACATATCGAGTTTAAAATTGTAACCCTAGAATAAAAACTTAGCTTGTGGTGATAAAAAGAGTTCTAGAGCATATCACAATAAACGTTAAAGTTATTATCATGAATACCCTCGAGATAAGGCCTAATTAGACAAATACTCAAAAGTTTCAAACTCTATCAATAATACCAAACATTTAGAAAAAGGGAATCTTTCGTGAAAGTTAATAGATTCTATGTTAGTGTGAATGAAATAAGTAAATTACCCTTGGATATAATAATAAGTTATGACATGACAATAATGTCCGTACACGTCTTTTTAGAAATTCATTTCATCAAAATAAAAAAAATTAGCTTTTTAGCATTATAAAATAGACTTATTATTTTTTTTAATTTTTTATTAAATATATTGAAATTATTTAATTACCCCTAAGCACTTTATGTAATTACGTTAAATATTTATATGCCATTATGAGTTTTCTTTTTTCATTTCTCTTTGAAAGATAAATCTTCTTTCATTTTCTTAATCAGCATCTTCTCATCCTCTTCTTCTTTCATATGCCATTATAGCAACCTTATGATAAATTAAACATTAAAACTTTATCATGTTCATTGGTAATACAAAGTATTGTTGATAAGGCGTAATTGTATAAACTATTTTATCTTCCTAACTTGATATTTGTTCAATTTATCTCAATAATTGGGCTATTTATGCATATTAATGTTGTTTTATAGGTTGAGGCATTATCGGAGCAAAAATACCGGAAAACGGACGCAAAATGGAGCATTAGAGATAAAAATACGAATGGAGGCACTGTTGCTACAGTGCCACTGTTGCTACAGTGCCACTGTTTGCTACAGTACAGCGCCGCGGCGCCAATTGCAGAAAGTGAGCGCCGCGGCGCTGAATTCTGGGCACTCCTTAAGGGCATTTTTATCCTCTTTTTGCAACCCTACCTATATAAACACCCATTGTTTAGCCAAAGAGAAGAGAGGGGGAGTAGAGGCACGAAATTGAAAGGAGGAGAAGGCTTGAGCTCAAATTGAAGGAGAAGAAATGATGTCTCCAAGGTTTCATGTGCATCATTGAAGACAATTGAAGAATTGAAACCTTGGAGACATCCCAAATTCGGTTTTCCATTTCCTTTTCTTTGTTTTTATCCTTTGTTGTCATTTCAATTATGAATATTAGTTTTAATGAGATGTATCTATGGTTGGTTGGATAATTATAGTTATGGTTGGATTTTCATGTGATTAAACTTGATTCCAAGGATTGATGTAGTTTTATTAATATTATGTTTGGATGATTTAGTATAAATTCGTGTAATTCATTTATGTTTCTTTATGCTTAATGCTTCCAATTAATTGATAAATGAATTGGTTGTTGTGAATGTATGGATTTATGCTTGAAAGAGATTGATCCATTTATAGGATTTGGGAGAAACATAGCTTTAGGTTGCTATTGAGTTAAAAGGCCAATAACACCTAGGTAATCTTCATGATCTTCCTTAGGATTTGCATGAGGTGCACTCCAAGTGTTTGATTAAATGCGTGACAGGCGCAAACTCTTTGGGGTGTGCTATTATGCCTAGGGTTACATGTGGTGCTCTCCGTTTTAAAGTGTTTGATAAGCGTGACAAGCCAAACTCTTTAGGGTGTATCATTATGTCTAGAATTTCATTTGATGAAGTGACAGTGATAATGAAATTAATCCTTGGGGTAGTCATTTAAGGGTAGCTTAATGCGTGTATATATAACAGGTTAGATAGACATATCAACTTGACTATGTATGCATAGTATCTCATTCGAACTCGAAAGATGGAATGAGATTAGTCTTAAGCCCTTGATTAATGAATTGAACAAATTTGCTAAAGAAGAAGAACATAGGAAGAATAGAATGAAATCAATGCCTTAGGATCCCATTTGTATAGAATTCGCCATATCGCAAGATTATCATTTTGTTGTAGATTGTAGGTTCTAGGCCTTAATGGAACTTTATTGAACTTTATGTGTTGAAGTTGTTATGTGATTAATAGTTATCTTGTGTTATTCGTTTATGCTTTTTATGCGCTTCATGCTTCTAATTGCATTGAAAAATGGATTGGATGAATTAAACATTTGGGTTATGTGCTTGACAAAGTTTAATCCATATGTCGATCTTAAAAAGCATAGCTTTGAGTTTGTTAAGTTGAGAGACTAATGAACTTAGGTAATCATCATGATCTTCCTTAGGATTTGTATGAGGTGCATTCCAAGTGTTTGATTAAATGCGTGACAGGCGCAAACTCTTTGGGGTGTGCTATTATGCCTAGAATTACATGTGGTGCTCTCCGTTTTAAAGTGTTTGATAAGCGTGACAGGCCAAACTCTTTAGGGTGTGTCATTATGTCTAGAATTTCATTTGATGAAGTGACAGTGATAATGAAATTAATCCTTGGGGTAGTCATTTATGGGTTGCGTAATGCATGTTTATGTAAACAAGTTAGATAGACATATCAACTTGAATATATATGCATAGTATCTCATTCGCACTCGAAAGATGGAATGAGATTAATCATACACCCTGGATTAATGAATGCATAAATTGGTTGTTGATTACTAATGACAAAGACCATAGGAACAATATAGAGAAATCAAGTCTCTAGAGCCCCATTGCCATAGATATCTCTTTTCCTTTATTTATCTAGCTAATTAGATTTTAGTTGCTTTTAATTCAATAACTCACCTTGCCATTTAGATTAGCCTAAATAAAGTTAGGTTGCCAACATCGTAGTACTTAGCATTAATTTAGGACACAATCCTCGTGGGAACGATACTCTACACATCACTTTATTACTTGTTGCGATACGTGCACTTGCGTTAGTTTGTGTTATAGAAATCACACAACAAGTTTGTGCACTTAAATACTTTTTATGGTTTGTTTTCATTGTTAGTGTGGTATGTGTGCCTTTTTACTCGAGGACGAGCAAGTATTT
Source organism: Ailanthus altissimus (assembly GCA_946807835.1). Taxonomy (NCBI): domain Eukaryota; kingdom Viridiplantae; phylum Streptophyta; class Magnoliopsida; order Sapindales; family Simaroubaceae; genus Ailanthus; species Ailanthus altissimus. Next base: position 22,716,816 of record OX327695.1, read on the forward strand.
AAGTTTGGGGGTATTTGATAAGGCGTAATTGTATAAACTATTTTATCTTCCTAACTTGATATTTGTTCAATTTATCTCAATAATTTGGCTATTTATGCATCGTTGTATTGCTTTAAAGGTTTAATCATTATCGGAGCAAAAATACCGGAAAACGGACGCAAATCGGAGCATTAGAGATAAAAATACAAATGGAGGCACTGTTGCTACAGTACACTGCTACAGTACCACTGTTGCTACAGTGCAGTGCCGCAGCACTGGATTTCAGCGCCGCGGCGCCGATTGCAGAAAGTGAGCGCCGCAGCGCCAAATCGCAGTGCCGCGGCGCCGGGACCTGGACAACAAATTGTGACAGGTTCCTGAAAATCAGGAAACCCAAAAGCAGCCCAAAATGCGCCCTAATTCCGTGCTCTTACCTATTTATTTGCTCAAAACTTACATTTTGAGGAGGACTCCAGCTGGGACAGCAGCTGGAAACACAAAGAAACACCTAACTTCTAAGTTTGAAGAAATCAAAGAGGGAAGCAAGCTTCAACAACAAAGGCATTTGACAGGGATGTCTTCTTTGCTTTGATTCTTTACTTGTTGTAAGATGTTTAGTTTACATGTATTGATGGAATTAGCTTCAAGATTGTGTAGTTTAATGATGAGCTAATTTCATTCATCTAGGATTACATCCTTGAACTCATTATGTGATTGATTTTAGTTCTCTCTTTTATGGTATTAATTCAGCTTTTGATATATTCATTGTGCTTGTGCTTAATGCTATTTGATTACTTGGCCAGTGGTTAAATTGATCTAGAAATGCTTAAATAAACTTGACAAAGGCATTTAGGTACTTAGTCTTAAGCATATTGATGCATGATCATAGTGTAGTACACTTGAGTTTCATATGAGATAGACATATACTCATAAGGCATGTATGGCTCATAAAACTTGTGCTTAATGAATTTTGTTCAATTTATTTATCATAGACATATAGATATTTGATTGGATGGAATAGATTCACTTGACCTGCAAAAGAGGCTTGTGATGTGTTGAGTGTTTTGGTCAATATATCAAGTTGAGAACCAATAAACATCAAAGAGATTCTGCTGAATTTATTTGCATAATGGGGGATAGTTTGTAATCCTAGGATTTTTCATATTGAATATAATTTATTGGTAATTTAGTTTATCACTTAGCATAATTAAGTTATTCTTTTACTTGAGTAGTTTAATCATCATACATTAAATCATTTTCTGGATAATAGTAGAAAGACACCATTTCGGTACTTAAACTAGAAAAGATAAATCATTCTCTGTGGGATCGACACTTTTCTCATCATATATTACTTATTGCGACAACGTGCACTTGCGCTAATTTGTGTTATAGAAAACACACAACAATTGTATACATCCAAATTAAACACAATTAATCCAAAAACACAACAAATTATTATATAATTGAGTAAAGAACAATTCTCAATTCAAAAATTATTTTTCACTTATTCTAAAGTAAAACATTGATAAAATTAGTTAATCACTTACACTTCTCATAATCTTTAAACCATTATCAATCTTCTTTTTATCTCTGTAACAAAACTAAATGAAGAATCATTATTATCTTTAAAGGCCAACCTATTTCATTGAGATCAACACCGAAATCTTACATTGAATAATAATAATTTGATTAAAAACAAAAAATTTAACCAATATATAAACATCCAAACCTACTTGCTCCCCTCTTCGAATACCTAGATGAGTTTGCTCCATCAATTCTCCTCCTCTTTTCTCTTTAGTCGTCAGTATCAAAGGCAATGAGGATGGGAGAAAATGAATTTATTGTCAAGTAGAAAATGTTAACAAAGAGAATGTAAATTCAAACAAACTAGAGGTGCCAAAGCTTAATATAGAGCCATAACAAATGGAGTGGAAGAAAAAGAGTGGAGGCATTGCCTACCCCTACTGTTGCCACCACCGTACCACTATCACCATAACTCTTCCCTCTTCCACCACCTCCATACCCATCACCACCACCACAGCCTTAGTCTTTGTGCTTACCATTGTGTTAGCATGCCTATCGAAAGGATTAATTTTTAAAGAATTTTCCTGAGTAAACCAATAGGTCCATTTCAAACTCAGTACAACTCTTCAAAGTCACGACTCGACAATCTTGTAGCACAAGTTCAAAGCATTCAAAGTCTGACACTGAGTCTATGCCTTTCATGTGTCTGACCATTTCATATAGCTTGCAAACAATGTTACAAGGAAATTCTATCCACTCGGGACCACCGTGAAGTCTTCCTAAAAAAGTTATTTCATTTTCTTTTTTAATTCATGGGTAAGCAACTGATTTAGGACATTTGGCAACTAATTTAAATGGATAAAAGGCATTTGGCAACTGATTTGGAGTTGTTTAGTTATAATTACCATGTGTTCTTTTTCCTTCACGTCACTTGTCATTTTGACTTGACATATTTTTTATTAATTTAATAAAGTGAGATGAAATGGCTTTAATGCCCTTCTCCTATTAACTTTTACAAAAGATTCTCTAACAGTTGGGCATCGATGAGATTTTTCTAAACGTTTGGGTATTATTAACAGAATTTAAAACTCATGAGTACTTTTGTAATTAAGCTTTACCTCGAGAGTATTCATGATAATAACCTTAAACATTATTAAAAAATTAACATTCAACAAGTTAAAAAAAAAGTTAAAGAAATAGTGTCTTGAAATCTTCATCTTCTCTCTCTTTCTTATTGTGAAAGTCTCATATTCTTTAATCTTTTAAAGTCTCTCTAAACCCCAAGTTTTTTCTCTTTTTCGTGCTTTCTTGTGGTGTCTTCTTGGTTGTTAAAATAAATTTTTTTGGTCTTCTATTTATACGCATATATTTTTAAATTAGAGCAAAATATCAAATATAAGTCAGATTAGTTTTCCTTTTTCAATGCCCAACGCTGACACTATTTAAAAATATACTATTTAGAGGTTACTATTCACACCGCAACCTTGGCTTTCTAGCACAGTGGTGCTCACATTCTACCCATCCTAGTGTTGCGGTGCTGAGCACTATAATAATTTTATTATAAGGGTTATTACTTAAATTTGACAGTTTTACTTCTTTTTCTTATATTTTCATCTCAAATAGCTCCAATGACATCAAACCTACAAAATTATAATCAAGAACATAAGAAGTCTAATATTCATGCTTAAAATGAAAAAAAAAATACTAAGTTTAAGGAAGCAAAAATAATAAGTATAAAATATGCCTATTACAAGTCCATTTTAAGATGTTTGTATCTGACCAGGGTGGTTAATTAGACCAAAGAGGGTATTAATACCAAGGGATTCTCTGACAAGATAAGGATTACAAGCTAGATATTTATGTATGACTAGGGTGGTCGATTAGATCTTAGACGATATTGATACCAAAGGCTTCTATGATAAGATAAGGACTACAAACTAGCTTATGGACATCTATGTACTCTTGTAATATATGGGCTACCGCTTATTGGCTGGGCTATGATAAGGCTTTATGGGCTACATCATATAAACTAGGCTTTGTAGTAATTAGACCTTTAGGCTAAAATCTTGGGGAGAATATGGGTCTCTCAAATTTTAGTGTTGATTTACCAATAAAAGAAACTTTATAATTATAATTCATTGGATTAGGTAGTCTTCGAAGTATCTTTTAATATAAACGACCAGGGCTCTTAGTCTAATAGTTTAACGAGGTGCTCAAGATCATGTACCATATTTTCGGAGGTGGATCAATGCACTGAACAGCTATATACAAAAGAAGTAGGATTTTTGTTAAAGATTACAAAAGGTCTTTTGAGGTTACAAAGACTTGAGAGTTTTAGGTTTACAAAGACTTATGATTAGAATATATATATATATATATATATGTAGCTATTTTTTTTTCAAAGGAAAATAAACAAAAACTTCATTATTTTGGTATTGTTGTACAAAAATCAATAAAATACTCAGGTCTAAACCTATATACATGACTAGGTATGTCAAATAGGTAAGACATGTGGACTTAAGCCACTTTATAAGACTTAATTTATAAGTCATATTTGATATGTATAAGGTTGTACTAAATAAGACCTAAAATGTAATAAAAAAAAAAAAAAACTCTAGTCTAAGACTCATTTGGGGGAAAGTTAACCCAAGTAAGAGTATACCTATGTGACTAAACTAATGGAGAAATACAAATCTAATAAAATAGTTTTTGACCCTTAGAGTCCTATAACTAAAAGGATTAATTACTTATCCATTAAGATAAGTAATTAGCTCATTAGGATTTTATTCAAAATAAAACTTACTATTTACTTCTTTTTATATATTAAATTCATTTTCCTCTTCTAACTAGTGTAAAACTATTAAATAATTAATATTCTAAAAAAATTAGGAGTCAAGCAAATAATTTTAAACTAATACAAACCCTAATCCTATAAAGCACTTAAATTCTTGCAAAAGAAATTATTCAACAACCATTCAACTGTTATACACTTATTTACGCTCTCTTTGGTATTTTTCTTCAACATTACTCATAATTCAATATCTTTTGCAAGAGATTTGCAGTGCCTACAATACTTAGAAATCAACCTTAAAAACCCTATGAAGGATTTAAGAGAAAAATTCCCTTAAATACTTAAAATAGAGTTTGCTTCAGTCTAAAATTGGAGCCTTGTTCAATGTGCAAGATAGATCCCAAAAAATACCAAATCTCTCATAACAATATTTGTATACCCTTTTGATTGTGTTTCTCAATTATTTATTATAAACTTAATTCTCACACCTCTCATAATTTAAGATCGAATTTATTCGGTTATCAAGTTTATCCAAAATTGCCTATGGGCCTTATTCTTAAACTCAACCAACTCGAAGAAACTGAGATCCAATGATTAAGCTCAAGTCAACTCGCTCTTATAGCCTACCATGTTACTTCATATCACTGCAGTAAATGATATCTTGTCATATAGTGGTCTCAAGAATTTCATCTAAATATTTGGTGTGCTTTTATTCTAAATCTAAATGATGTTAATTATTTACTCATTTGAATGTATATATAATATATAGAGGAAATGTGGTCTAAAAAATTTGATTCAATAGATAGAGAATTATAAATTTACGTCTCACTTTAAATGAAAATTTCAAGTTGTAATCCTATGATAAATATTCTTCATATGTTCCAATGATGATTTTCAAAAGGGTGGTAATATTTTCACTCCATATTTTGTATAATAACAATCTAGTTATTAATATATCCCGTTAAAAGTTTAAATATTATAAATAAACTTCAAATATTCTTAAAATGCTCCTACTATTTAACATTTATAATGATTTTTTTCTTTTTATTTTTATTTTTTTAATCACCATTGCTTCTAAATATATAAGAAACATCTTTCACATAAAATCATAACCTTAGAAAAAAAATACATAATTTATTTTTTCTTTTCAAATTATTTCTACTGCACATCTTATCCTTTCAATTTAAAATAGTTTATATATTTAAAAATTATTTTAATTCAAAAAGAGTACATGGTGCATACATAAAAGCTAAGATTTAGATGATTTAAATATTTCTTAACTTAATAATTATTGATTGAGTATTTTTTATTTCGTTAATTATTCACTCAAAAATAAACTGGTAAATATATATATATATATATATAAAGATAGGGTATGATTACACAAAATACGGGAGAAATTATAATCACCATTTTTTCTTTTCAAAATTGACCCAAAACAAACCACCTTCATTTGTTCGAAGGAGTAGAGCTAGTTAACTTAAACCTTGCATTTTTCTTATCAACCCCCAATTTTAATGTATGATTATTAGAACTTTTAAGAATTATCAAAATATTAATTTGACGCTCTTAATTTTAAAATTTAATTCAATAGATAGAGATATAATTTTTTATTACCTTTTTTTTTGTTTAATATATTTACAACACAACCACGATGAGGGATTCGAACCCCCAACCTAATAGTCGGGGGGTGAGCTTTGAAGTGCCAACTAATTCGGCTGGCACCCTAAGCTCATAATTGTTCATTATCTTTTTTTCGACTTCAAATTCCACTTTTCATATCAAGATGCAAGAAACCAACATCTCCTCATTCATCTCTCCTCCAACTTTCTCTATAATAATTCATTAGAAAAACTATCTATAAACTTACTAACTTTCAACCAATTAATGAAGGATTAGTGGATATTGTTGTAATTTCATTCACTGTTACTGCAAAGTGCAAAACCAAAAACTTTCCTCCATAGTTCAAATTGCCGCAAACACCCTTCTTAACAAATTTCTCCCCTATGGAGCAATGAAATTATAAATTTTTGTTGTTTTAGTAAAACCCTTTTTTTTAACATAAAGGAATGAGAATTTAATTTTGAGGTCTCCATTAAAGCGAAGATAAATATACTTTCAACTCTTTACCACTAACCTGTTAACACTAATACTTTAGTATTTTTTTTTTGACAAAAAATTTTACCCGTTTTAAATTTTTTTTTCTAATATGGGAAGAGGGAATTAAAATATAAGATCTATGCTTTAATAAAATTATGTATTGTAAACCTTTTACTATTAGACCATTCAAGTAAGTAAACTTAAGTAAAAAAAAATTATATTAAAAAATCGTGAGTAACTCTAGTAGTCTTTAAGAAAAACAAAAGGATTGAGAGGCTTAAAGTTTTAGAGTAAGCACAATGTTCAGTTTGCATTATTAATACTCTTATAATTATAAAATCAGGAGAAAATAAAACAGAAAATATTGTATTGCATGAGATTTTGATCAATTTTAGTGATACTGATTCTTTTCTTAAAAATTAAATATATAAAAATTGGGTGTTAAAGATACAGAACTTTTGAAGCCACCTTAAGAGTGAACTATATTGTCTTGGTTTGAAGATAAAATTATAATTAAAATAAAAATAATATTGGGGTCTGATAAGATAAAGGTGGGGGTTGAATAGTATCACTCCATCCACAGTCCACAAAAACTCAACACCTTGATTGTTGCAACCCATGTAAGTGTTTGGGCTGTGTCCAGTATGATTACAAGAAAGAACGACGCTACGATCCAATCAAAGCCCATAAGGGCCCATGAGCAAACAAACCAAAGCTAATAGACACGCCAATAATACTCGGCCAAGTTAAGAAAATACGGTGAATTTGAGTCGTCTTTCGTTTACGTTCCTTTGAGGATTTCTCTTATCGACTCGACCAAGCAAATGGTACGCTTTGTTCATTTGAAACCCATAATTTAGTTATATGCTTTATTACTTTAGAAATGGTAATGAGTTTTCTTTTCTTCAGTAATTTATAATTTCTATTTCATTCTCTTTCTTTTAATATTTTGTATATTATAATTATGTGGATTGCAGTTTCTGTTTTTTTTCCTAGTTGAAATTTGTTTGAGAAAATTTTAATTAATCATATAAATTATGATTAAAACAAGATTGAGACCCCAATACTGAAGATCTTCTTGGGGGTTTAAGTTCCTTTCCGTTTTTCAAAACCGTATGCATTATTTTTCTTATGTTTCAATATAATGTTCGAGGAGAATAGATCTTGCTCTTAGCTAATTAAAGTTGCATCCATTTTGTTGTTGTCAAAAGTGTGAAGAACTTGGTTTTATTATGAGTGTGCTTTTGAATAATGCTCTGGCTGCCTAGGAATCCTGAGTACAGTTGAAGTTTAGCACATCCTGTTGAGATATATGGCTTTTATAATATATTAGGAAAAAATTGTGGTCAATTATTTAAGTGCAACATGTTGTTTGTGGAGGATCACAGGGCATTTAAAATTAATGGGTTGACAACTCTGTGGGACTTGGATCATTATTTGTCATGTGTGTTATTTTTATATATCATTTTGTTTTTGTAATTCATGGGTTAACTTCTATCATTGATTTTCGTTTCATATTTTCATTTTCTAATGTGGATAAAGGTTGTGTTTTTCTTTGAACTGCATTTTGTGGCAGTGTATCTTAGTGAAATTGCAATGACCTTGGTAGGCAAGTCTCTACAGGGGGACATCACTTAGGAAAGAGAAACCTAGAGGACAACATCATGGGTTATCAGCACAGAAAAGGCAGGAGATTAAAGAAGCATTTGAATTATCTGACACTGATGGGTCAGGTATTGAAGTGATCTATTGTTCAGTGTCTTTCCTGAATGCATGGCCAATTTAATTAAGTTGGTATTTTGACTATTTTGTTTATGTACTATTGATGCCAAAGAGCTGAATGTTGCCATGAGGTGGATATTACATTGGATGTGATAAGTATACTTTATGCTGACTAGTAATGAAATGTTAAAATTTAACTTTTCTTATGACAGGGCCCTTGGTTTTGAGATGACAGAAGAGGTATCTTCTAATTATAAGACAGCTCCTGGTTCAACATTATTTTCTAATTACGCATTTAAATTGTGTTTTTCCCAGCATGGTTACAAGTGGAGATTTTCCCTTGTGTAGAATTGTACTCGTATGTCCTTGTGTGGCTAAACATACTGAACTTCTGTGTCATTTCAGCAAATCAACCAAATGATTGCAGATGTAGACAAGGATGGAAGTGGGGCAATTGATTTTGATGAATTTGTACATATGATGACAACTAAGATTGGAGAAAGGGATTCTAAGGAAGAGCTCATGAAAGCATTCCATATCATTGACCAAGATAACAATGTCAGTTCTGTTTATTTAGACCTTGGGTTTGTACTTAGCATTTTGTTCTGCTAAAGATATCAAGCTAATTGCAAAGGAGCTGGGTGAAAACTTCACTGACCGAGAGATTGATGAGATGATTGAGGAAGCAGACAACGATCGTAAGTTAACCTCTTATCTAGATGACATGCCACATTAGGAATTTAATTTACCTCTGATTTTCTAGCCAAACCTGTTGCTCTTTTTTCAGTTACCTTGCCTGTGCAAATTGACTATCAGAGTGTTGTCTCTTTATCAGATCAAATTCTGTATTTCATACTGTGATTTTGACTATTGTTCAATTCCCGGTTTTTCAAATTTAAAAGTTGTCATGTTAAAGCCAGGCTTCTCTATTGCCATGGCTATTAGTTTACATGCAGACTGAGTGGCAAATTATTGGAATAATATGGAATATGATGCTGGCTTGTTGAATCATGTTGGGAGGGTAAAGTCCAAAAAGTGTTTGATCTGAGCCTCCTCAGCCATTTGTGACTATGTAAATTTTTAATAGCTAATGTGGTTCTCACGGAGGCATGCCAACATTGTTCATGTCCTACAGAACAAATTGTATGCAGAGGAAACTTTTGAACGTTAATTTGCACCTCTTGTTTCTTTTTCTTGTATTGTTAATTTTTTGAATATTTAGATTTTTTATCTTGTCTGCTCTATTGTAGTGTATTGCTTGCTAATTGTCATGAATGTTTCATGAAATATATAGATGATGGAGAACTGAACGCTGAAGAGTTCATTAGGATGATGAAGCGAACTACATTCGGGTACTAGAGATCCGAAAAATGCTAAAGAAGAAAGGGATCATTCCTAGTTGTAGAATATTTGTAACGTGGAAAAGCAAATATTGTGACTAGATAAATTATGATTTGGCTAGATATTTGTGTTAGGGTTAGTCCTTACGTGTCATCCCTAAATGTAGTTATAGAAGTGTACATTTTCATTAAATCGTTAATACTTATTTAAATGGTACCATATAATGTAACATTACAGACATTGTATGATCTGAAGGAATTCAAATTTGATCTAAAAGAGTTTAGATAAGAGCCCATAGTTGGCCACGTTGAGAGATATAAATGTTAAATGTTAGTACAATTAATAGTTAACTGATTATAATATTCAGTTAAGATTCAAGAATTGGAGCCTTGTCTATAATACGACATAGACCTAGAAATATACTAGTAACTGTATAGTTGTAAGAGTTGAAATCAGGTGTCAGGAAATGTTGGTTACACAAGTATGTTCTCAAATATTGTCTTTGATCTATTTCTACCGATGCGAGTCTGTCGGTGGATACCTTTATATAGATTAGCATATGTCGTACCTATAGGGTATAGATGGTTGGTCCTAGTCGACCGTGAGCTTGGAGCTCGTATTGACATATAGGTATCCAGTTAAGACTGAATATAGGAATGACTCACGAAGGCTTGTAATAAACACCCTATGTAAGTTGTGAACGGAGGGCTCTCTCGAGTTGAGTAGTATACATGGTCTTTTGACCTGAGTGTTACGATAGGCTTGCAAGTGATCTTTTATACTTTGATTTAATGCATGTCACAGACCTTTCATGGTGTGACTGCTGGGTATGGTCCGATGCTTATGAAGTTCAGTGTGTATGGATATAGGATTCGTCAACTCGCATAGGGAGTTAGATATCTAGATGCTTCGAGACTGTATCTCAAAAAGTCTTGTGGCTACAAGCATTAATCTCGGAAAAGAGTTTTCGTCAGAGTGGAATAATATGGCAAAAGAGTTTGCACATATTGTTCAGTGGGATACAAGTTTGGGGATATGACATGAATGAGCACATGAGGATTTGACGGTGATAATCTATATCTTCGCACATCCAGGATATCATGATGGAAGGATTATACGTATGCGTTGTAACCTCAACTTGCATGGTTTAACGCGCTCATTTGTATATCCTTGATGTGTGCGTTGGGCAATGTTCACGATATGGAGTGTACTCGTTGTGCACTAAAGCAGTGTATTAAATTAAATTGTTTAATTCAGTAATATCCAACACTATCACGGGAATGTATGCGTGTTTATATTTAAGCGTTAAATATAACAATTAGTTAATAATTATTATTTACTAATTGTATAATAACACGTGGCGTATTGTGGATCTTCAATTAAGTTTATCCAAGTGTGAGATTTGGTAAGATCCATTTAAAGAGTAAACTTGATAACATTTATGAGGGATAAAATTGTTATTTTATATATTGATTATTTAATTATTAAATAATTAAAATATTTTATTATAATATATTATTATATTATATAATATTATTATATTATTATTGTGATATAGTTGTCATCCATTCAATTTATATTATACTATTATTTTTTAATAATATTATTTTATTTAATTGATGGACAAGTGTTTAATATATATTATTATTATATTAAAGTGATAGATATATAAGTTTGAAGGGTGTGTGACACGGTGAAAATGGAGAAATAAAAATTGTTTTCATATTTTCATTTTTCGATTGTTGTGATCTTGTAAAGAAAGGAAGGCTCGTGAATGACCAATCTCTGTAGGAAGACTATACTTCTCTTTCTGTCTGGTCGTGCTAGGCCATTAAAGTCTCACTATTTTTTATGTATTTTATTTCCCCAAGAAAATCTCATGCATTGAGATAGCAGGTTGGATCATCACCAAAGACAGTTGAATATTAAGTAGGGGATTTTCTAACCATTGTGACGAAGCATGAGCGAGAATGAGCAAAAACATCCTTTAAACAAACAAAGGTACTCTTGTAGGTTTAGTGGCTAAAATTTCATCGTATCGTCATAAACATTCCAAGTTGGCACACGGTGGGCTGAACGAAGAAATGGTGGACAAGGCTTTCTCTGTTCACAACTTCGGTGATATTGAATTGAAATGGAGATATGCATTTTAAAATGGTGGCTCTCCAAATTGGTACAGAAATAAAGAAATTGATCTCTTATAAATTGGTTTCAAATGTTGAAATCAGTTTATAAATTATCTTTATTATTGGTTACCAATTACAACAATTAAGAATTTATTTTATTGATTAAAGAATTAATTAAGAGAAAATAAATTTAAAGAGTTTAAGAGTTAAACTTAATGTCGAATATGGAGCTACTGTTCTAACTTACCAAATTCACTGAGTTGATAATTATAATTACCAACGAATTAATCTCCAGACAGACTCTAATGATACACATGTATAACGTTACACGTTTTGATAATTTTTAAATGTATTAAATATATTAATATGATTAATATATTATTTATTATATTTATTATATGATTTAATTATTTTAAAGCGTTAAATATGTATAAAATATGTATTTTATATAATAAACATAATTATACGTGCATACACTTCCGCATATTAGAATACAACAATTTGTGCTCATGAAGATTTATTATTTAGCTAATATTTTACTATTTGGTGAAATGGGTTATTGTTTTAGGTGCATTTAACTATGGTTTTGTAGAACCTGATAGTCAATTAGTAAGTGTGCATGAGATTGCCAAGAGTCCTGTATGTAGGAATACGAGCAACCCAAATTTGGCGATAACATGCTCAACTTTAAAGGCACTGGGTGAGACACTGAGACTAATGTTGACAGCAAATGACACAGCTTTCGGATTCAGTGAGATGCGATGTCAATCAAATTGCTTAATGAATTGTTTTCTTGTTCTTTCTTTTCTCCCAAGAGAAGCTACCAATTATCTAATTATTTTGAGGGAAAGGGACAGTTGGACTCACTCCGTCCATTAATAATTACAGTTTATTTTAACAAAAACAAGAGCAATAATATAGTACTTAATTTCTATATTCACTGTCTAATAAATCAATTACGTCCATTTTCAAAAAAAAAATAAAGAAATTCGTTTTGTTGTTTGCAGGAAGAAGAATCTATGTCTACTAAATCAATTAAATTCAATTTAAATCTGATTTATTCTATGTACATTTATTTTATGTCTAATAAATCAGTTAAATTCACTTTGAATATGTTAACTTTTTTTTTTTGAAAAAAAAAAATCGTTTGAGGAAGAAGATGAAAAAATTTGTTTCCAAGGACTGTGATTTTAAAAGTTCAAGTTGTAGCTGCAAACCTGACACAGCAAAAGGATGTTAAGAACTCGAAAAAGTTAAGAGGTGAGAATATAAAATTAACATAGAAACCAAAGCAGCTGATTTCATTACCATTCAAATTAGTATTAACACCCAGAAAAGCACATAAGAGGTAGATGAAATCTCTTCCTCGAACGGCGGTTCAAGCACTTAATTAATATCTCACTTAATGATTTTATGAGAAATAAAATCAGTTTCTGAAAGATCTTAACATATATTTTCTTTCTAATCTCCTTCACATTTCACATGTTATCTAGTATTTACTCTCCTATTTTTATTACTCATAACAAAAATTATCAGTTCAACATATAAAAAATTCCACTTTTTCCTTCCAGCGCCTAGATTCTTACTCCATTTCCTTTTTCACCATTCTCGAGCCCCGCCTCACTCCATATTCATTGTCCCGAATAAAAGGAAAAAAATAAAAAAAAAATTATTAACTATGAGCATAAAACGAACTAAAAACTGAGATTGGAAAAGAATCTTGTGGGTACATAATGTTTGGTGGGTATTTGCCATTTGATGATAACAATCTTGTGACAATATTTGAAAAAGAACTAAGAACTGAGATTGGAAAATAATTTATGACATGGGAATTTAAGGTTTTACTTTTTCCTTAAAAATTAAGTGTGTTAAGTGATTTTGGAATGTAAATAAATTAAATAAACTCATGCCCAAGATTTAATTTTACAATTAGTATTAAGAAATTGTTAGAAATATATATATATATTTATAAAAGATGAAAATGAAAATGATGATGACGTGATACGCCGAATAAAAAAAGAGAAAAATTGTCAAACATGAAGATGATTTATGAATAAAATTTAAGTTCAAGTGAATGAGATACGTAAAAGATTTAAAATTGTCAAAAAGGATATGGCACGATGCAAGCAAATGGTTGTTAATGACATAATTACTTAAAGTACGGTAATTACATCAAAAGTTGAAACTTTTAAATTAAAAAAATTTAACGGCAAACGAGATGTTAAAGAGTTTAGTAACAATCATATGGTTTGATTTTTCATAATGTTTTTTTAAAAAAATTATAAAATAATAACTTTTGACTGTTTAAATTTTTTTAAATAAAATAAATAATAATTACTAATGACAGAATTTTAAATATTTTAAAAATTAAATAAGTATGTAAGACAATTAAACTAAATTAATAGGTTCAACATTTTTTTTCTTTATTTTTAAAATAAACCATATTACAAACTAATACCTCAACTGTTAAATATCAATAAATCTTGAGAACTAACTTGGTAATACGTAGTATTATTTTTACGCATCGTCGATTTATTTATGCAATATTGTTACTAGTTCATGTAAATGTTGTTCTTTTTTTAGGAATATTATAAATTTTATTTTGTTACTGTCTATTTTACACTTGCATTTCCGTTTTGACTTTTGACAAAATGAGTCATGGTGGACAAAACTGGAACTGCCATGGCGGAAACCACCAGCGCGCCGCCACTACTGATGTAAGAGTAAGAGCAAGCAATGACTATCACTGGGTTGAGTCTCCGATGCCGTTTTGTTTCTTCTTCCCCCCTCCAAATTCGGAGTCGATTTTACACTACTACTCTTTCAAAATCCTCGGATCAATCCATAACCAACCCAAAAAATTTCTATTCACAGAATTTCGAAGGCTTCAATTTTCTCCCTCATTTAAAACCCTGCCAACGCGTCGAACACTTGAAGCCTTTGAAGTCTCTTCTCATCGTGTTCGGTCTCACTGGGGACAATCTCTTGCTTGGAGAATTTCTCAAGTCTTGTTTTCATTTTGGCGCTTCTGATACAGCTCTTTCTTTATTCCAAACAATAAAAAGACCATGCGTCTTCTTGCAGAATTTGATGATTCGGCATCTTTGCAATTATAAATTATATGACGATCTTCTACGTGTCTATATAAAATCCCGAGTTTCAGGTTGCCCGTCGGATGATTTCACGTTTCCTTCTGTAATGAAGGCGTGTTCATCTTTAGGTGAATTCAGAATTGGAAGAGAGACTCACTGTGTTATTTTGCGAACTGGGTATGACAAAAACATTGTTGTACAGACTGCTTTAGTTGATTTTTATGCGAAAACAGGCGATATGGGGACCGCACGTATATTGTTTGATAAAATGCCACAAACAGACTTGGTTTCGTTGAATGCTTTGATTGCTGGTTATTCTTTAAATGGGCTTGATCAGGAAGCCTTTGAGGCTTTTGAGCGGATTAGAGCGGTAGGGTTAAAGCCTAATGTGAGCACGTTGGCAAGTATAATTCCTGTATGCACTCGCTTGGGATGTTTTTATTTTGGTGAATCTTTTCATAGCTTTATTGTCAAATCTGGATATATGTGCAATGAATTTTTGTTACCTGCTTTGATTTCAATGTATGCCGGTAATTTGGATTTACCTGGTGCTAGAAAATTGTTTGATTCTGTGGAGGAAAAAAATGCTACCATTTGGAATGCTATGATATCTGCTTATACACAGAGTAAGAAGTTTTTTGAAGCATTTGAGATATTCAGGAAAATGCTTCAAGCTGACACGAAGCCTGATTTTATCACTTTTGTGTCCATTATTCCCTCATGTGAGGAATTTAGTAATGTCTGGTATGGTGAATCCCTGAATGCTTGGGTCATAAAATATGGGATAGAAACTCAGCCTTCTGTATTGACAGCCCTCTTATCAATGTACGCCAAGTTTGGAAATGTTTACACGGCTAAGTTCTTATTTGATCAGATCCTGAATAAAAGTACACTATCATGGAATGCAATGATTTCTGGGTATGTGCATAATGGGCTATTGGATGCAAGTTTAGCTGTATTTCGTGAAATGCAGTTTGCAGGGTTCAATACAGATGCAGTCTCCATTATTAGTCTCCTCTCAGCTTGCTCCAAAGTAGAGGCAGTTTTACTTGGTAAATCTGCACATGCATTTTGTCTGAGGAAGGGTATAATCTCAAACCTCGATGTTATAAATGCACTGTTGATGTTTTATTCTGATTGCAGTCAACTCTCCTATACTTTTAAGCTATTTCACAGAATGTCTACGAGAACCGTTGTATCTTGGAATACTTTAATATCTAAGTATGTTCACAGTGGAGAAATGGAAGAGGCAGTCATTCTTTTTCAGCAGATGCAAAAAGAGGGATCAGAGTTGGACATGGTCACCCTGATAAGCATTCTCCCGGGCTTCATTGAGAAAGAACATAAGAAGCAAGGAATGGCTATTCATGGTTATGCTATTACAAGTGGATATGCCTCAGATGTTACTTTATCAAATGCACTTATTGCCATGTATTGTAATTGTGGAAGTCTTAGTGATGGGAGGTTACTTTTCGAAGTGATGCATGGAAGGACTCTGGTATCTTGGAACACTCTGCTAACTGGCTATCGGTATCAAAACTTACAGAATGAGATTTCGGTTTTGTTTGGACAAATGATAAAGGAGGGTCAGAGGCCAAATCACGTAACCTTGCTAAATTTATTGCCTGTGTGTTGTACCCCGGTACAGGGTAAAGCTATTCATGCTTTTGCACTTAGAACAGGAATTATCCAGGAAACTACTTTTCTTACATCTCTCATATGCATGTATGCTAGATTTGAAAATACAAAACAATGTCTCTCACTGTTTCAGATGGGCAATAAGAGGGATATCTCTTTGTGGAATGCTGTTATGTCTGTGCATGTCCAAACAAAAAATGCCAAACAAGCAGTTGCCTTCTTCAGTGCACTTCTTTGCATGGGGTTGGAACCTGATAATATAACAGTTCTAAGCTTAATTTCAGCATGTGTTCAATTAAATATCCTGATTCTTACACATTCTGTTATGGCTTTTGTGATACGGAAGGGCTTTGATAAGGATGTGACTGTCAGCAATGCCCTCATAGATTTATACATAAGATGTGGAAATATTTCTATTGCAAAAAAGCTATTTGGAAGCTTGCCTCAAAAAGATGCAGTCTCTTGGGGGGTGATGATTAATGGGTATGGGTTGTGTGGAGATGGTGAGGCTACTCTTGATCTTTTTGAGCAGATGCAACTGTCAGGGGTGCAACCTGATGAAATTACATATCAAAGTGTCCTATCAGCTTGCAGCCATGCAGGTTTAGTTGAGCAAAGCCTGATGGTGTTCAACGCTATGGTAGAACAGGGGATATCACCAAAAATAGAGCACTATGCTTGCATGGTTGACCTTCTTGGGAGAACTGGTGATTTGAATGAGGCTTTTAACTTTGTTAAGAAGCTTCCCTGTAAACCCTCTGTAAGCCTACTTAATTCTTTATTGGGTGCTTGTATAATCCATGGTAATGTTGAACTCGGTGAGAGAATTGGTGCGATGCTCTTTAATATGGATCTTGAAAATCCAGGATCATATGTCATGCTTCACAATATCTATGCATCAGCTGGAAGGTGGGAAGATGCTAATAGAGTTAGGTTGTATATGGAAGGAAGCCAATTGAAAAAAATGCCTGGTTTTAGTCTAGTCGGAGATTGATATCAATGAACCTTTTTCATACAAGTATCATCAAGTTAAACAATCAAGTAGAAAATTGGGACTGCTGATTTCACTCATTGCTGCAAACGATCAAGTCCACCCTTGCGGGAACAATGCATTGCATTCATTGGTACAAAAGGAGATGTCATGATATGGAGATTTGGGTGGTCAACCAAGTTCTGAATGTCTAATGCGTGGATGGACATTTAGATATCTCGTGCATTTGAGAATCCAGAATGATACGACTATTGATCACATGGAGGCTGAATTGATATGGAGAGCGTGAAATCGCGATATATTATGGCACAGAAACGAGTCTGAATAATCACAGCAATGCGAAAAGTATTGCATGCTCGGTGGAATGTTGCCAGTTTATGATTCATAATTTGAGTACTAAAACTCTTCCAATTTTCGTCCACGATCATGTCATAATTCTTGAATCATTGCATTCATTAGAGACAAGCACAAATATTACAAAGCAAACAATAATCAATCACAACGAGATATTAAATTTTTACGAAAAAAGTCTAAAAAAAAAAAAATAATGGGATTGTGGTCAGATATCATGTATTTATTAAATTCAACTATAATAGAAGCTAAATTAAAAATCAAATATCTTAACCCTTCACTTAGGTAATTTAAACTAATAAAAACATTTCAACTTTTTTAACTATTGAACCAACCTATATGACGTGGACTTTAACCCAACAAGACGTGGTATTATTTGTCAATGAAAACTGAAAAGCATTTGCTGTTGATGCTAATTTACTTTAGTAATGTTTGTTGTATTATTACATTTCTAAGTTGTGATCGAGTGTTTCTCCAGTTGTTGTTTCTTGTTTATGTTATATTTTAAATGAATTCTTGGTGTTAGAGATGATCGGAGTTCCGATTATAAATGGCTTCTACTCCTTCTGATAGAATCAAAAAGAAGAGAAACTATATAAGTATTATTCTAGAGGTCTTTGTTGTAAAATTGGAGAATAGGGACAATGATATAGAGGAGGAGGAGGAGGAGGAGGAGGATGACTTCAAAATTGATATTGGTTCGGATTTTGTTTGATTGTTGCAGTTCAGTTAATCTTTTTGCGGGTGAGTTTTATTATCTGATGACAGTTGGTGTTTTGGGTCTCAGTTATTTAAATTTAAACGAAATTAGCTACTTCTTCTGTCTATCTATCTATAAGCGTTGTGATGATAACTTACTTGTCAGGAGTGCTGATAACTTCTTTTGTTGTTGGGATCAAGATTGATTGTAATCATTACCTGCAGCTCGCAAGCACAAATAGAAGCCATCTTCCACATACAATGATTGCCACTTCGTGAGAACTGCGATGGCAAATGTGTGATTTGCGAGTTTGTGATGAATGCAACTAAGGGCAAAGATTGTATGCGGCAAGATAGAGAGGGACGACACATCTGTTTTGTCAATATAACACTTTTTTTTTTTTACATACAATTACTCAAATTTACAATACTCGTATCCCTTTTAATGAAAGACAATACTCATACTTATTATAATATTTATCAAATTATTAAATTTATACTGCTAATACTTATACTAACAGTTTTAGTACTCAAATCTTTTTCAAAAAGGAAAGTTGGCCCTACTCGAATTCTCATTACTAGTATGTTTAACTGAATTCTCATACTAACAAAACTAGACAATATTCATACTCATTATAATATTTATTAAATTATTAATTTTGAAGTTTATATATATATATAAGTATAATTTTTTTTCTCAGTAAATATTTTTTTTAAGTATTTTTATATGATTTATAAGAACTTTTTTTTTTATACGGAGGAGGAGAACTTGAATTTGAAACTTTTATTAGAGTGAAAGGAAATGTACTGTTAATTTTTTATCATTGTATTATTAACACTAGTATTAATTTATAAAAGTTTATAAGAAAAAAGAAAGTCGTACAATTTTAAGAAAAAGATATTGTTTATTAAATTTATAAATATAAAAAAGTACAATTTTTGTTTTGTAATCATTTATCTGGCTTATAATAAGAGGCTTTGATAACTTTTTCAAATAGGTATTTTTTATTTTATGAAAAAAAAAATGTGTTTTGATTCTTCATACAAGTTTCTAAAACTTTATATTACTTTTTGTGAAGAAAATTGAAAAAAGTACTCTCTCACATGCACATTATCACAATAGATCCCACATCAGTAATGCCAACCATTTATCCCGAATTTAATATTATATCCACTTACTTTTGTCTTTTTTAAATCATTTTCTTATTTTTATAATAAAATATTAATTTAATATTTTTTAAATGAATGTTTTAATAATAAATTTTTTTAAAAAAAATCTTTTCAAAAAAATAAAACTTTTGAAAAATAATTACATCAGAAATTTAAAAAGAACTTGAATTTTCTTGACTATTATATTACTTTTTTATCCTTATATTTTGTATTGTTAGTTAAAATTGTCCATGAATAAACTCTAATAAAATTTAAAATAATTAAGGTAGTTTATAAAACAAAAAATTTAGACAGTTTATAAACTCTTATAAGCCAAATAATTTTCATAAATATTTTTATCAAATTCATTTTACTATTATAATTATAAAATAATTGTAAATTATCTCAAATAAATAAATATATTTAAAATAAAAAATTACATTGTTCTATCAAAATATCTTTTCATTTATTTTCATTTTTTTCAAACAAAATAATGAAATAGGTTTTTTTTTTTTCAACTTACAATTATCAAACGTGCTACCCAACATGTTTTTGTATTTAAAAATACCAAATTAAAAATATTAATTTTCTTTTATAAAAAATTAATCGGCTTATTATCTTAAACAACCCACCTTGCAGTTTTCTTATAAATTTTAGTGTAAATTTGCTATTCTATAAACATTCATATAATTTCAATACAACAAGAATTCACTATAATTTCAACAAATTTTTTTCTATTTTTAACATTCGCAAACCTGCAATTTAGAACATAAACACTTCAGTAGATTTAACACACAAAAATATGCATCCAAACTTCTCATTTCTCATCCACAACACACAACCAACATCATCAAGTTAAAATATATTTATAAATTATTCATCAAAATATTCTAAGTATCTAGAACATGTCAACAATATTGTGATATCAAATATTCAAAATAGCAAAATACGTATCCCAAATCCAAAAAAGTCTAATATAATAAGTTTTTATAAGCCTAAAATAAACAATGAAAGTCCATGAATCCCACTTGATTTACAAAATAATTTAGAGTATTAACATGTGATCTATCTCAACTAATTACTAGCTGAGTAAATCTACAATCTCCTGAGAAAGTAAAAGTAAACTTTTACAAACACAATGAGTAGAATAATAATAATAATTAAAGTAAACTTTTATACTATCTTAATATATATGATATAAATATTTTAAAATTTTATGAGAATCATCAAATTTTATTTTATTCATACTAAGTATGAAAGTTTTACAAAATCTAATATGATCTCGTAATTAATGTTTATAAATTTGGTTCATATGTAACACATATCATAAAATTAAATTTATTTTAAAAATCTTACACTAAACTAGTATTCATAAGAAACTTCATCATATTCAAAATAGTTCTCGGGCAGAACATTAGATGTACACATAGTTCACTAATCAAATTCTCGTCTTAGACATGTATAAAGCAAAACTCTCAAAGAATAAGGCATTCATACATATGACTCAAAGCCTTTATATATATATAGA
The DNA here is from genome assembly GCA_946807835.1 of Ailanthus altissimus. Lineage (NCBI taxonomy): Eukaryota > Viridiplantae > Streptophyta > Magnoliopsida > Sapindales > Simaroubaceae > Ailanthus > Ailanthus altissimus. Next base: position 22,737,847 of record OX327695.1, read on the forward strand.
CGAGTCCCAAATACCTTAATCTTATCTATAAATGTAAAAAGAGGAAGAGTACTATTAATAATTTGAAAACTACTTTTATTATACAAATATAACCCATAGAGTATCATTATTTCATACTTTATACTTTAATCTCATAAATTATTTTAATATATTTCTACATATATGGATAATCTATAATATCACTTACAATTATTTAAGGAGTCAAACAATAATATAAATAAATTTTTCATAATATAAAATAAATACTTGAATTAAATATAACATAGTTCAAAGAAATTAATTAATTAAATAAAATAAATTATTTATCTTTGAAAATATATTTATCTGCAAACTAGGCTAGAATTTAAACGAGAACCTTGGCTTAAAGCATTCAAATCATGTTTAAAGTATCACCCACATCAAAGTATCTCAAAATCATACTTAAATAAAATAAAGAACTTAAATAAAAAATGGTCATGAAAGCTTACTATTCTCTCTCGACTTCACCAGCAAGACAAAACTTTAATATTATAGTCCATCCAGATGGAACTAGAGTTTGAAATTATAAAGAGTCAACTGAAAATGATTAGAGTTCAAAGTTTATAATAAGAGAGTCCAAATTATAATTAAATGCTTATTCAAAAAAAATTTGAAACTTTTTGCAAGGGGTCGAGGCCCTGCTTAAAACTTAACTGAATATGGAAACACTTATTAAGTTATATTCTGATGGATAATGAATTTATCTGAATGTTGCTTACTTTCAGTTCAATATGCAAGAGATCTCAGCAGGCAATTAAGGGGATGAGAAACTTTGCTGGTGAACTGATACTCTTTACGTGTCACTATGGGCATACTTACCCATCACTTCACAGACTAATTTCCTGTTGAAATTAAATCAACAACAAAAACAATGGGCCCAGCTCAATCCCCACTCACGCTCTAAATATTCTCAAGCAATTACTCGAATATTTGGCGCGCGACAGGACCACCAAGGGAGTACTTAGTCCATTTTGGGTTAAATGGGCTAGAGCTTCTAGAAGGCCCAATGAATTTGGGTTAAAGTTACTTGTATGTGGTAGGTGTGGGAGTTTTCTAGAAAAGGCATATTCCATGAGATATTCTTTTGATAGTTGGCATCTTTGAAATATTCTTTAGCATATTCTCCTCTTTAGATGTGGACCATTGGATTAGAGTTAATCCTAACTGTCACGCCCCAGACCCAAAAGATCTGATACATGACATCACTTACATTCATTCAATAATACTTAAACATTCATTTTAATTTCTTTCAGAATTATAGCAATTGAATTATGACTGGGACAATTATTAAACCGGAGATACGCAGAGTTTTCTCAGAGATTAACACTCTACTACGTCACTAGTAGCAACTTTGTTACCGGGAGCCCAGAATATATTTATTGCAAATTCTTACTTAAAATCAATCCATTACTACACTTGGTGAAACTTAAACTAAATCCAACCACACAATATAAAATAATACATAAGTATTTATTCAATAGGGACAAATCAAATATCTTATCCCACGTGTCCCCAAATGAAACACTTAGCAACCTAACAACTTAGGGAACCAAGGAACAGCAGAAGTCTTGCCAAATCCGCTAAGCACACATGTACCTTATTTACCTGAAATCACCATAAACTATAATGAGTATAAAACTCAGTAAGCATACTAATTTTTCATATATCAAATACAAATACATATATGTACACAATGCATATGTATGATATGCTGTGATCAATCAAAATCATAATCTTATCAAATCACATATCATGTAAGCGCTTACACATTCTTTCAAAACACATAATAGGAATACCATTACTCAACTACTACTTAGTAGGACTTACATATCACATATCACATAATGAGCCAAATGTCACTCGTAGGTGACATACCGTATGAGAGGAATAGTACAAGTGAGGTCTTGAAATTACACATATATAATGCTCATGCCCGAAGGTAAAAGCCAAACCCTCACCCTGATCATCGGTGAGTCCTCTCACATGCACCAATACGCCACCACACGAATGTGATGACTCACACTTCCTTTAGGTACCAATAGGATCCTCCCTACATACGGAACACATAACATATACCAATCCCGAAGGAAAGGCCACACATAAAGGCTCCACAAATCACATAAAATGCCTACTAAGTTAACAGTGAGTTCAAGTACCCTCAAAACACAAAATATTTCTCATGGACATATTACACTTCAAAAGCTTTCTTTGTTAAACATATCTTATTTTGAAAGCTCACTTTTAAAAAACACATGTATGTCCATGCTCAATGTCAATGCTCACATTCATAAACATATATTTACATTTCATATCAAAATATACTTTGACATAACATAAATATATTCTTAACTACATTTACAAAATCATTCATAACACTTACTATGTTTATTGTGATTCCGGTAAAAAGTCTAGTATACTTACCTCTTAACATTTTCAGGTACAAGGCTTAAATCTCCTTAACCTATCAATGGAGATTAATCTTTTCATAAGCCTCACAATTCACACAAAATACTTTAAATAGCTTACAAAATTATACACAATGCATTTATCACATCAAATTGGTCTAAATACTTGATTTCTCAAAACCTGTCATTCTGACCACTTACACTTAACAAAATTTTCTAATACATCAAATGATGTCCAATTACTCCAAAATAAGAATATATCATTCTTGACTCATATATCCTTCTTATATATGGATATTATATCAAAATTCCTACACAATCCATTCCATACATACCATCGAATCCAAACTACTAACCTGACAAGATCAAGATACTTACTGAACAGTATTCAATCTCCTAATTTTATAAAATCATATACTAACTCAAAAATTATAAAACTATCACATAATTACTCTTAACACATATTTCAGTCCAGGATAAATATTTCACTTCCAAATCACTGCCAAAAGTATTTTAAAACTATTTTATTCCATAACTTTAAAAATCTGTTAATTAAATACTGTAATGAGCGGATATACTTTAGAAAATCATAACATTTCAACCACATTGATCTAAATTCTCAATTCCGAGTATATCATATTAGACATATAAACTTATCATATTCCATAAATTTGTAATTTTTGAAGATCATTCAGTAGGACAAACATTGTTCGTCACTGTACTATACTGTTTACACAGAAAATTTCCAGAATTTCAAGGTCATTTTGGTAAATTCACTATAAATTCAATTTCCAGAATTTTCAATCGATTCAAAGTCTCAGATGATCTTTAACATGTCTAATTTCATATACTCAAAATTCAAAACCAGAATCGAATCACAAAAATTTATAAAATTCCTAGATCAAGAGACTATCAAGCAGAAATTCTACAATCCATCATGATTTATCAAACTATCTTATAGATCATCATCAATTCTCAAAATATCATACGAAATACACATCAAATCCTCAATTATACATATTTCCAGAAATTAAAACTTAAAGAAATTAACATAATTAACACCAATAAATTGAGAAATAGTTGTGATATACCTCTTAAAATCCAAAATTCCAATTTCTTCTTCTTTTTCTTCTCCTTCTTCTCTTTCTCTCCCCTCTTTTCTCTCTTCTCTCTCTCTAAAAGAGGTAGCTCGACCAAAATGAGAGAATTAGAGTTTTAAAAGTGTATTTTTATACTAAGTGGCTAATTTTTGGTATTTATGAATTTACCCCCAAAACTTTCAAAGTATTACAATTTGGTCCCTAAAATAAATCTAAAGTCTTGCAATTAAACCCAATGCTAATAGTATCACCTTAACCTACACAAACACTACTAATAACAATATATAAATCAAGTATCACCAACATACAAATAAAATACGTATATTTATACATATATAAATACTTATTCTTACCAGTCGTGGATACTGGTTACTACACTAACCATCCATTGTATATAGCTTTAGCTATAAATATGTGGTGTTCTCATTTGAGAAACCATCCTCCAAATTGTAGAAATACTCATAGCTTGTAGTTCTATAACTTTGTAATTCTCCATTTAGTAATAAAATACGAGAGCATTCTCTCAAACACTTGGTGTGCTTCTTCTTCATCTCTTTCTTTGGTTATTGGGGTCTTGTAGGCTGCTTAGCACTAGCTAGTGTCTAAGGCCGCACTGTCACGCCCCAGACCCAAAAGATCTGACACACGACATCACTTACATTCATTCAATAATACTTAAACATTCATTTTAATTTCTTTCAGAATTATAGCAATTGAATTATGACTGGGACAATTAGTAAACCGGAGATACGCAGAGTTTTCTCAGAGATTAACACTCTACTACGTCACCAGTAGCAACTTTGTTATCGGAAGCCCATAATATATTCATTGTAAATTCTTACTTAAAATCAATCCATTACTACACTTGGTGAAACTTAAACTAAATCCAACCACACACAATAAAATAATACATAAGTATTTATTCAATAGGGACAAATCAAATATTTTATCCCATGTGTCCCCAAATGAAACACTTAGCAACCTAACAACTTAGGAAACCCAAGGAACAGCAGAAGCCTTGCCAAATCCGCTATGCACACATGTACCTTATTTACCTGAAATCACCATAAACTATAATGAGTATAAAACTCAGTAAGCATACTATTTTTTCATATATCAAATACAAATACATATATGTACACGATGCATATGTATGATATGCTGTGATCAATCAAAATCATAATCTTATCAAATCACATATCATGTAAGCGCTTACACATTCTTTCAAAACACATAATAGGAATACCATTACTCGACTACTACTTAGTAGGACTTACATATCACATATCACATAATGAGCCAAATGTCACTCGTAGGTGACATACCGTATGAGAGGAATAGTACAAGTGAGGTCTTGAAATTACACATATATAATGCTCATGCCCGAAGGTAAAAGCCAAACCCTCACCCTGATCATCGGTGAGTCCTCTCACATGCACCAATACGCCACCACACGAATGTGATGACTCACACTTCCTTTAGGTACCAATAGGATCCTCCCTACATACGGAACACATAACATATACCAATCCCGAAGGAAAGGCCACACATAAAGGCTCCACAAATCACATAAAATGCCTACTAAGTTAACAGTGAGTTCAAGTACCCTCAAAACACAAAATATTTCTCATGGACATATTACACTTCAAAAGCTTTCTTTGTTAAACGCATCTTATTTTGGAAAGCTCACTTTCAAAAACACATGTATGTCCATGCTCAATGTCAATGCTCACATTCATAAACATATATTCACATTTCATATCAAAATATACTTTGACATATCATAAACATATTCTTAACCCCATTTACAAAATCATACAAAACAATTATTATGTTTATTGTAATTCCAGTAGTAAGTCTAGTATACTTACCTCTTAACACTTTCAGCTACAAGGCTTAAATCTCCTTAACCTATCAATGGAGATTAATCCTTTCATAAGCCTCACAATTCACACAAAATACTTTAAATAGCTTACAAAATTATACACAATACATTTATCACATCAAATTAGTCTAAATACTTGGTTTCTCAAAACCTGTCATTTTGACCACTTACACTTAACAAAATTTTCTAATACATCAAATGATGTCCAATTACTCCAAAATCAGAATATACCATTTTTGACTCATATATCCTTCTTATATATGAACATTATATCAAATTTCCTACACAATCCATTCCATACACACCATCGAATCCAAACTACAAACCTGACAGGATCAAGATACTTACTGAACAGTATTCAATCTCCAAATTTTATAAAATCATATACTAACTCAAAAATTATAAAACTACCACATAATTACTCTTAACACATATCTCAGTCCATGATAAATATTTCTCTTCCAAATCACTGTCAAAAATATTTTAAAACTATTTTATTCCATAGCTTTAAAAATTTGTTAATCAAATACTGTAATGAGCGGATATACTTTAGAAAATCATAACATTTCAACCACATTGATCTAAATTCTCAATTCCGAGTATATCATATTAGACATATAAACTTATCATATTCCACAAATTCGTAATTTTTGAAGATCATTCAGTAGGACAAACATTGTTCGTCACTGTATTATACTGTTCACATAGGCAATTTCCAGAATTTCAGGGTCATTTTGGTAAATTCACAACAAATTCAATTTCTGGAATTTTGAATCGATTCAAAGTCTCAGATGATCCTTAACATGTCTAATTTCATATACTCAAAATTAAAAATCAGAATCGAATCACAACAATTTATAAAATTCCTAGATCAAGAGGTTATCCAGCAAAAATTCCACAATTCATCATGATTTATCAAACTATCTTATAGATCATCATCAATTCTCATATGATCTTACGAAATACACAACAAATCCTCAATTATACATATTTTCAGAAATCAAAACTTAAAGGAATTAACTTAATTAATACCAATAAATTGAGAAATACGTATGATATACCTCTTGAAATTCAAAATTCCAATTTCTTCTTCTTTTTCTTCTTCTTCTCCTCTTTCTCTCTCCTCTATTTCTCTCTTCTCTCTCTTAAAATGGGTAGCTCGACCTAAAAATAGTAAATTAGGGTTTAAAAGTGTATTTTTATACTAAGAGGCTAATTTTTGATATTTACGAATTTGCCCTCAAAACTTTCAAAGTATAACAATTTGGTCCCTAAAATAATTCCAAAGTCTTGCAAATAAACCCAATACTAATAGTATATCCTTAACCTATAAAAACACTACTAATAACAATATATAAATCAAGGATCACCCACATACAAATAAAATACGTATATTTATATATATAAATATACATATTCTTACCGGTTATGGATACTGGTTACTACACGCACGGTTTTGAGAAATCGGGTCTTGACAAGTGGTATCAGAGCGGGTTCAAAGAAGATGGTGAAGGGAGTTGCTAGATCATCGAAGATTACTGAAGGGAAGGGTAGAGACCCCAAAGCTAGGAGACATGGGAGTATTTCACCAGAAAAGTTTTTTGATCCGAACCATGATCTAGGGGACATGGTTATGAAGCTCGGAGGTGCTGTGAGCAAGGCGACAGACCTCCTTGGGGAGTTGGAGGAGCAAGTCCAGAATGTCGAGGTAGGCCTCGATACTCAAGGTGACGAGCTGCGCTCCCTCATTGAAAGCTCCATTGACGAGCATGCTGTCAAGCAACGGGACTGGATTAAGGCTTTTTAGGAGAAGGTTTACAACACCATGGACAAAGTTCAAGCCCAAGTAGAAGAGCTACGAAAAGGGTTTGAAGATGTCAATAAGGATGTGGTGTTGTGCAAGCGAGCGGTCGCTAATGGCGTAGCTACTCAAACTGCGGTGGCTGCACCAAGGGTCGAGGCCCCTAAACTGAAGGAGTTTAGCGGCAGACGGGATTCCAAGGAGCTTGACAACTTCTTTTGGCAAATGGAGAGGTATTTCGGCGCTATGGGCGTGCGGGATGAACACAAGGTAAGTACCGCAACTTTATACCTTTCCGATCATGCAATTCTGTGGTGGCGTAGGAAAAGCGAGGAGATTCGCAAGGGTACCTGCACCATAGACACATGGGATGAATTGCAGCGGGAGTTAAAACGCCAATTCTATCCGGAGAATGTGGCGCATGACGCTCGCAAGAGGTTGAAGGAGTTGAAACAAACAAAGTCCATTGGGGAGTACGTAGAGGAGTACTCTTTGTTGATGCTGCAAATCCGCAACATGACCGAGGAGGACTTGTTGTTCAATTTCCTGGATGGGTTATAATCCTAGGCTGCCAATGAGTTGAAGCGGTGTGGAGTGCCGAATATATCTGATGCCCTTACAATGGCGGAGACGCTCATGGATTACCGCAAAAGGGATTCGGGAAAGTCCAAAAATTCTAAACCCAATCACAGCAAGGGTGGGGAAGCCAAGGAGTTTCAACCTCCGGAGAGCAAGGAGGAGAAAGGCAAACCGCCTAAGTGGAAGGAACAGAAACACAACGGCCACAGAGGTAATGGTCCGAAGTTTAACTGTTTTCTCTGTGACGGGGATCATTGGGTGAAGGACTGTCCGAAAAAGAAGGCTTTCAATGCAATGTATGAGGCACAAGAGGAGGGCAGACAGAGCCGTATGGGTTGTATGCAGCTGGTCAATTCCCTCAAAGCCAAGCAGCGTGCCGATGCGCCAACGGGGACGGCGCTCATGTACATTGAAGCCTATGTCAATTGCATCAAGACTCAAGTGTTAGTTGATACGGGGGCTACGCACAACTTCATTAGGCGTGCGGAAGCGGAACGCTTGGGCCTTTATGTGGAGAAAGGAGAGGGATACCTCAAGTCCGTGAATGCAAAAGCCAAGCCGCTGGATGGGGTGGTTCGTGGAGCTGAGATCCACCTTGGCAAATGGAACGATGAGGTAAATTTCTCAGTAGCACCTCTCGATAATTTTGATGTGGTGCTAGGTATGGAGTTCTTACGGCAGTACAATGTGGTGTTACTTCCTCAACACAACTATATGTGTATTTTGGAAGGAGGGCTTCGAATGATACCGACGGTAGACATGCCCAAGGGTGGGCGATCCAAGCCAAACGCCAAGGTCCTTTCCGCAATGCAACTAAGGGTAGATGCTGGGCGCAAAGGAGGGTTACATTCAGCCTCAACAACGAGGGTGGATGATGCGGCAAATTGGGGCAAGGATGAAATACCGAAGGTTGTTGCAGAAGTGCTCGGGGAGCACAATGGGGTCAAGCCTACTGTCATGCAGGAAGAACCGCCTTCAAGAGATGTAATTGAGGGCAAGTTGGAGCTTGAGATTACGCTTCCAACTATGGGGTTGACGCCTCCATCGGAGATGGGAGAGTTGCAGGGGCAGCTCGAGGAGTTGTTGGATGTGGGTGTCATCCAAAAGTCCAAGGTGTCACATGATGTGCAGTTTCAGCACAAGGAGTAGGTCGAAGACAAGTAGCGGCGTGTCAAGTATAGTGCGGGGGACTTGGTAATGGAGACGATACTTCCACCACAATGCAAGTCAGCACGCACACTTCACAAGGGTCTTGATCGTGGGGACGAGGGGCCAAGGTTGATTTCCAAGAGAGTTAGCAACGTCTCGCATAAGGTGGAGTTACCTTCGAGATAGCGGCAGTGGCGACATCAGGTGCATTCCGCAAGCTGTTGGAAGCAGTACCGTGGAGGTACGGGAGATGCAGAATTTGAGCCACACAACCGGGAACCTTTGGGGATTTCCACACGCCGTGACAAAGGGGAGAAACTCAGGATGAGCCTTGAGTACTTTGTCGAGTGGAAAGGGTTGCCGGAGGGGAGTACTCGCTTGGGACACGAGAGCGCACAGCCAGAGTTTGCAGAACGGGGTGCGCAAGTTCCAGCGAAGACGCGACGAGGGCGTCGCGTGAATTTGGTGGGGGAGAATGTCACGCCCCAAATATTCTCAAGCAATTACTCAAACATTTGGCGCGCGACAGGGCCACCAAGGGAGTACTTAGTCCATTTTGGGTTAAATGGGCTAGAGCTTCTAGAAGGCCCAATGAATTTGGGTTAAAGCCACTTGCATGTGGTAGGTGGGGGATTTTTCTAGAAAATGCATATTCCATGAGATATTCTTTTGGTAGTTGGCATCTTTGGAATATTCTTTAGTATATTCTCCTCTTTAGATGTGGACCGTTGGATTAGAGTTAATCCTAACCGTCTATTATATATAGTTTTAGCTATAAATAGGTGGTGTTCTCATTTGAGAAACCATCCTCCAAATTGTAGAAATACTCATAGCTTATAGTTCTATAACTTTGTAATTCTCTCTTTAGTAATAAAATACGAGAGTATTCTCTCAAACACTTGGTGTGTTTCTTCTTCATCTCTTTCTTTGGTTATTGGGGTCTTGTAGGCTGCTTAACACTAGTTAGTGTCTAAGGCCGCACGATTTCAAAAAATCGGATCGTGACACTAAGAATATTAAACTTTAGTATGTATATCATGAATATTAATTGGTCCTTATTTATCTGTACAATCCGAATGAAAAGCAGCTAAAAGAGGCTGTTGAGGCGCTCTTCTGCTGGGTTGCTTTATAATCTTAATACCTTTGCTTAGTAGAAAGATTTTACAAAAAGTAAATTAATATGAAAAATAAAATAGACTAACTGGAAATCAACCAGTAATTAATTAACCAAGTCACTTCTAAGTTTGAGTTCGCTTGCACAGTAATCAATTTTTTCCCATTAAACATTACAGGAGAAAGATCTCATTATATAAAGAACTCCAGTTAATGAAGAATCTGCACGCAAAGCACCATTAACATTTGCGTTTGAATCAACGCTCGCATAGTGTCGACATTTGGGATTTTCGTTAGACTAGTAAGAAAAGAACTTAGTACATCTGTGTATTATTTGAGGCTGTGATCTGGGGCTGTTTCCGAGGTTTCTAATTTGCCACAAGTAGTTAGAGCTAAGGGCTGTTTAGTCTTGTCCTTGTTATTGACAATGTATATAAACACTGAAACACTCTTATCATTATGTGTATTGCTGAGAATCAATAAAATAATTTCTTCATAACTTTCAATCTTTCCTTCACTTTCTTACTGTTTCTCAGCAACCAAACACTTGAACATCGTTCAATTTCAGCGATTAACTGTCTTTATCTTATGATAAATACATAGAGTCACCAAATCACTTGTTTGGGTGAGACTGAGACTTGAGAATAACATCACAGTCAAAAGTTTCACTTGAGCTACCAATACAATACATATTATTGTTTTACGTATGCAATTTGAAGAAGTTAAGCATCGATGATACAAAGTATCGTCGCCAAAACGTCGGCACAAACCCTACGATTTCCCATCAAGAACCAGAGCGCAGAGGAGTTGGCGGCGGCAAATAAATATAGATATAGGACTGCCATATTGGAGGACAGTTGCTTAATTTGCATCATAAAATCATGTTAAGGTCGGCGATCCCATAATCGATGTGATGGAGAACCAAAGAAGGAAAAAATAAAAAATAAAAACATGGGTGGATAAACGTACAAAGTACTGATCACTGAAGCAACAGCCTGGAAAAATGAAAGAGATAGATGATCAGCTGGGACTTTGGGGTTGGTCGGAGCGGAGAAAGAGAGAAGATTTTTTCAAGGGACATGTTCTATGTAGGCCTAAAACTGCAAGCTGTAACCTTAAAAGCTAAAAGTTTAGTCAAAGAAGCGGTCTCCTTGGCAACTGCGACTCAGCAGCTATTTGACCATTTCCAAATTCCAAGCCAATTGCCTTCGTTTTGAACAATAATTCGAATGCTTTCCGATTCATTTCTTTTTTGTTTGTTTGTTTGGTTTTTTTTTTCTTTTTTGGCTTTTAAATTTAATTGCCAAAATTAAATTAAGTCTATTTAGTACAAAGTTGCTTCGTCTATTTTAGTTGTTCTTTTTCATGTAAGATATTTTCTCTTATTTTAATTGTTAAATGGTTTGTAAATATTACTTTTATTATATAGTAAGTGTTTATTGAATGGAAAAAAATTCTATTTAATCTTTTTTTTTATTTTGTTTTTTATTTTTATAAAGTTAATAATTAAGAGTAATAATGCACATCTCAAATTTGTATCTTATATATTAAGTAATAATATGTCAAATAATTATTAAGTGTAATAGATAATTTTAAAATTTATGTAATTTTACTATTTAATAATTATTTAACATATTATTATTTAGAATATAATTTAAGACTATAATATTACTCAATAATTAATAAAATATAAAACGATTATAAAATGAATTTTCATTCTAAGTATTAATTTAATTTTTTTTGTAAAAAATAGTAATTAATTAAATAAATATTATAGTTGAGTGTTGGGCTTGGGCAGAGGAAAGGGATTGAAGTGGACTCCAAACTCAAGCGTTTTGACTTTTGTGGAAGGTATTAATACATTTACAAAAATACAAACAAACAAAGAAGTGAGTACACATCAGCCCACCGCCCACATCCTTGACACATTCCCGCGTCTAAAAAGCGTTCAGCTCCAATCATATTCCCCACCCCCTTTAAAAACTCGCACACCCTTTTGCGCTACGCCGAGTTTCTCTACTTTCAAGCCCTTCACAAGATGGAAGATTCTTCTAGCGTCCCCCTCAAACTGAAAGCACCTGAAGCTGAGAAAGCACTTCTCACCCATGAAGACGAGCAGCGAATCATGGTCTCCGCTTTGAAGCACGTAATCACAGGTCACTTTGATGATGATCATCAAGCTGCTGCCGCGTCATCATTTGCCTCAAGTATTATTGGGCCAGAAAAAGTACTTTTGGGCACAACGTTGATCCTCCCAGATGGTGAAACCTGTCAGGTTTGCAACATCAAGGGCTGTCTTGGCTGCAATTTTTTCCCGCCGCCATGCAAAGAAGATGTAAAGAAGTACAGGGGAGTGAGGCAGAGGCCATGGGGCAAATGGGCAGCTGAGATTAGGGACCCTCGACGAGCTGTTCGTGTTTGGTTAGGGACTTTTGGGACGGCTGAGGCTGCTGCCAGGGCTTATGATAGAGCTTCCATCGAGTTCAGGGGACTTAAAGCAAAGCTTAATTTTCCATTATCAGATTACATTGCAAAGAACGTCACAGAACCTGAACAAATTGTCAATAAGGTTAGGCGAAAGATGACAAAGAAAAAAAAGAGCAAAGCAGAGACCATGACCATGGAAGTGGCTGCAGCAGAGAGCAGTAGTAGTAAATAAGAGAATAATAACAATAATAATGGGTTGATGGAGATCGAACTGAGAGAGTTGATGATGCCGGACGGGTCTCTATGAGAGTAGTCCCAATTAGATCTAGAGTTTAGATTTTGGAACAAGCACTTGTGTCTTTTTGATTTCTTTGTTTAGCCATTCTCCACAAGGCTGACTGCATTAACTTTTGAATGACCTGGCAAAATTCTTCATTTATGAGTCTGACAAAAAGCGAGGAAAAGGACACGAGGAGACGCGATTGTAATAAAAAATAAGAATGATGTGGCAATTTATTGTAAATTTTGTTTATACTCAAGCATTTATTAGTAAAAATATAATATAATATTTTTTTTTACCTAAATTTCTACAAATTGTGACTTTGGCCAAAAATACATGAACGAATCTAGAGATGGATCGGTATCGGCTACTACATTAAATCGGGATATAATTAATTTAAAAGACAACTTATATGTCTTCAATTAAAGATGTATTTTATTACATTAAATAAAAATTAAACATACTAACGAGTAGAATTTAAACCCTATAATTTTTTATTTTAATATAAGAGTACGCTTAATTTTAGTCTATAACTATAGAGGAATAAATAGATATATTGGTTGATTTTTCGTTCTCTTCCCTGCCCCACGAATAAAATATTTTTAGGCATTTATTTATTGTTGATTCGCACTATTTAACCTTTATTAGATCGCATGTCAAATAAGGCCACCCTTGATAGTTCAAATTGAGTCTAGTGTCACTCCTCAAGTGTTTTTAAGTATTTTTTTAAATATTTAGTGCTCGATAAAGCCTCCTAGAGGTCTTAAGGGTTGCTAAAATGGATCGCGGGCCAGAGCTTCTAATAGACCTGCTGATATGGGTGAAGAATCGAGTCAAATCCACGACTTATTAGGGTTGTTAACCTTAATTAAGAAAAGAATATTCTATAAAATATGTGATGGCATCTAAGAATATTCTAGAGCATAATTTTTCATCTTGTATATACACCGTTAGATCGTTTAGATTTCAGACATCGATTGTATATAGCTGTTAGTATATAAAAGGGAGACCCTCACTTATATAATTCATCTCATAGTTTTGTTTTCTCTTTAGCAATATAGAGAGCATTCGTGTAAACACTTGGTGTGCGTGTTTTTCTTCTCTTTGTGTAATTTTCTTGATTGCTTAGCACACAATGCATCTAAGGCTGCACGGTTCTTGAAAAGGTCATTGACATTTGGTATCAGAGTAGGTTCAAAGATGGAGAAAGACGTCATACCGTCGGATTTGACTGAAGAGAGGAGTTGGAATCCTAAAGCTAGAGAGGCACAGAAGTGTACCTCGCGACAAATCTGTCGATCCAGGCTATGAGTTCGGGACCATGGTCTTGGGGAGTTGGAGCAGCAAGTAGAGAAGCTCGAGGCAGGACTCGACACTCAAAGGAACGAGTTGCGCTCCCTCATCGACACATCCATCGAGAGTTACGCTAATCGACAGTGTAACTAGATCAAGACTTTTCAAGAGAAGGTATACACCACCATTGACAAAGTTCAAGCCCAAGTGGAGGAGCTACGTAGAGGGTTTGACGCTATTAATGAGGACGTGATGTTGTGCAAGCGAGCAGTAGTGAATGGGTCTGTTGCTGCTTAAGAGGTGCCAAGAGTTGAGGCTCCTAAACTGAAGGAGTTCAGCGGCAAGCAAAACGCTAAAGAGCTCGATAACTACTTTTGGTAGATGAAAAGATATTTCGACGCCATGGGCGTGCGGGATGAAGACAAGATAAATATCGTGACCTTATATCTTTTCGATCATGCAATTCTATGGTGGCGCAAGAAAAGTGAGAAGATACGCAAGGGTACCTGCACAATCAACACCTGGACAGAATTGCAACGGGAGCTGAAGCGTCAGTTCTATCTGGAGAATGTGGTGCACGATGCTCAAAAGCGGTTAAAGGAATTGAAACATACTAAGTCCATCAGCGAATACATCGAGGAGTACTCCCTGTTAATGCTCCAGATTCCCAACATGAGCGAGGAGGATTTGCTGTTCAATTTCCTGGACGGGTTGCAAACATAAGCGTCCAATGAGTTAAAGCAGTGCAGGGTGACCAGAATATTCGACGCTCTAACATTGACAGAAACGCTCATGGATTACCGCAAGAGTGACTCGGGAAAGTCCAAGCATTCAAGACCCAATTACAGCAAAGGTGGGGGCGCCAAAGAGTTTTAGCCTCCGGAGGATGAGGAAGAGAAAAGTAAGCCTCCCAAATGAGAAAAACAGAAGCGCAATGGCCATAGAGGGAATGGACCAAAGACAAGCTGTTTCCTTTGCGATGGGGATCACTGGGTCAAGGACTGCCCGAAGAAAAAGCCTATTAACGCAATGGTTACAGCATATGAGGCTTACGAGCAGGGTCAAATGGGGTGTTTACAACTGCTCAACACAATGAAAGCCAAGCGGGATGCCAACGCGCTAACAGGGAATGCGCTCATGTATGTTGAAGCCTACATCAACTGCATAAAGACTCAAGTACTAATAGATACGAGCGTGACACACAACTTCATTAAGCGTGCGGAGGCAAAACGCTTGGGACTTTACATGGAAACGGAGGAGGGGTTCCTCAAATCGGTAAATGCTAGGGCCAAGCCACTGGATGGGGTGGTTTGAGGGGTTGATATCCACCTAGTTAAATGGCACGGTGAGGTAAATTTCTCTGTAGCACCTTTTGATGATTTCGATATGGAGTTAGGTATGAAGTTCTTGAGGCAGTACGACATAGTGCCGCTTCCTCGACACGACTATGTGTATATCATGGAATGAAGGCCTTACATGATACCGATGGTAGACAAGCCCAAAGGTAGGCAATCTGAACCGAAAGCCAATACTAAAATCCTTTCTGTCATTCGACTAACGGGAGTTGTTGTGCGAGAGTAAGCTACCAACTAGGGTTGCGGAAGTGCTCGAGGAGCACATGGGGTTGTGCCAACTAACATACCACAAGTGAAGTCACATCAAGGTGATACTAAGCATGGGAAACAGTTGGAGCTAGGGTTGATGCTTCAAACTATAGTACAGATGCCTCAACCGAGATTAGATGAGTTACGGGGACAGCTCAAGGAGTTGGCAAGTGTGGGCGTCACTCAACAACTCGAGGCATCATATGATGTGCGCCTTCAGCACAAGAAGTAGGTTAGGGACAAGCAGTGGTGTGTCAAGCATCGTGCGGGAGACTTGCTGATGGAGACGATACTTCCACCACAACGCAAGACAACACGCCCACTTCACAAGGGACTTGATCGCAGGGACGAGGGGCTATTTACTGTTGCCAAGAGGGTTGGCAACGTCTCGTATAAGGTGGGGTTACCTTTTAGACAATAGTTGCATCCGATATCTCCCGAGAGCTGTTTAAAGGTATACCGATGGGGTATGGAAGACATGGAACAAAAACAGGAACCTTTAGAGATTTTCACAAGGGATGACAAATGGGCGAAACTCATCCACAATGGACGGACGGTGCAGAGAAAAGATCAACCTCCAAGGCGCAAGTACTTTGTCAAGTAGAAAGAGGTACCCGATATTGAAGCACATTGGAAATACGATAACACACAGCGGCAAATTGAAGAACGAGGTGTGCAGTTTCCAGAGAAGACGCAACAAGGGCGTCGCGTGAATTTAGTGGGGGAGAATGTTACTCCCCTAGTGTTCTCAAGCATTTTCTTGAACACTTAGTGCGCGACAAAGCCTCCTAGAGACCTCAATGGCTGCTGTAATGGATCGCGGACCGGAGCTTCTAGAAGATCCACTGACATGGGTGAAGAATCGGGCCAAGCCGCAACTTATTAGGGTTGTTAACCTTAATTAAGAAAGAAATATTCCATAAAATATGTGATGACATCTAGGAATATTCTAGAGCATAATTTTCCATCTTGTATGTACACCGTTAAATCGTTTAGTTCTCAACCATCGATTGTATAAGGCTGCTAGTATATAAAGGGGAGACCCTCACTTGTATAATTCATCTCATAACTTTGTTTTCTCTTCAGCAATATAGAGAGCATTCGTGCAAACACTTGGTGTGCGTGTTTTTCTTCTCTTTGTGTGGTTTTCTCGACTACTTAGCACGCAACGCATCTAAGATCACACGGTTCTAAAAAATGTCTGTGACACTAGCCTGATTCTAGGTTGTAATCTATAGGATCAGCAGAAGCTTCTCATGGTTGGTTAGAGCTCATCATGTTTTTTGTTTACTTAGAAAACTCTATTGCAGTGTTAGATGGAATGGAATCTTTTCCCGAAGTGTGGCCAAGCCAGGGACAGTAAGGGATTGAGATCAGAATGAGCCAACAACCAAGATCAGCTTCTAGAGATAGTATTAGCTCTAACTACTCTAACTATTCTATTTTAGTGGACTAATCGAGCCTAGCAACATCGACATCCCATTACGTTCCTCACAGAATCTAATATCTGATCCTTTATTTAGAAAGATCTCACAATTATATCTCACTGATCAATCATTTACATATTTGAATTAGATATTTTCATTAGAAGTATAATGATAAAAGAAAGAGAGCAATATAGCTAAGGTGAGCAAACAAGCAAACCTAAGATTATACATGCCTAAGAAAGAAAAAAAAAATAAAGACCTTTTAAATAAGGACATTTTCTTTAGTATAGGTGCTTGAAAAGTGCCTTGTTCAGGTTAACAAGTTTCATATTTAATTGTAGAAATGTGAAATACCTATAATAACTGGAAGGTTAGTAGTACAAATTTTTTTAGAATTGAGTTAAACAGTCTAAAAAGTTATACGAAAATTGAGAAAATATTCTCTTATATAATTAAAAAAAAGATACAAGTTAAGATAGTTTGACACAATTGAAGATCTCGCCTCTTATACTATTAACTCTATACAATGAACAGTTAAAATTTATAAAACTATAAAATAATCTAATAATGTACAATAAAGATAAAAAATATATTTATAAATATTTTAATATCTTTACATATTTTAAAAAATATTCTCCTATTAAATAAAAGTTCACCACCCCTTATAAATCATAAACGTGACCTAAATTTTTATCCAAGTTAACAAGTTTTTTAGAACTCCGATTTCAATTCACACAATACTCCACGAGTCTCTAAAAAGTTTTATCACATAATTAGTATTTAAAAATAAATTCTTAAAAACACTTAAATACTACACAAATCACAATTTACTCATAAAGTATTTACAACAATGCCAATTGTTAAGGAAGTTATAAACTTCTCCAAGTATACAGTGGCTTGAGAGAAAAAATATTTGATTTGTTTGAAGGTCTTGTTATATCATAAAAAGGGTCTCCATGATTTAGATCTGCAAGGCAGGTGATGAATAGAAAAATGACAATCACGAGGACATTTACTAACATGGAGAACAAAAATATCGGCTTGATCATTAATAATTTTAATACAAGAATCCAGCAGATTAAACAATTAGGGTTTATAGCCCAAAGAGACCAAAAAATATTGAAGTGATTGCCGCAAGATAGAGACGTGACAAACACCAACACACTAATAACACCATTCCTTTCCTCACTAATTCCTCGGTATAATAGAAGAAACACCCAAAACTGCTATTATCCACCAAATTTTGCAAACTTACATTACAGAAACCAGAGTATCTCTAGTGAAAGGTGTTGATAGAAAACCCAAAACTCCACGCTTACGACATTTCCTGCTTATGCAATGAATTATGTCCAAGTGTTAACTAGAAGCTCATTCTCAATAGCAAGCTTGGCTTGGCTCCTGGCCGCTTGCTTCTCTCAGTCCAAAAAGCTCATTCCTCCATCATCATCATCTTCACAACTGTGCTGTCGATGTCCCACTAGTGGTCTGTTTAGCCACATAAATCTGCTTCATTTTTGAAGGGTGAAAGCCCTTCTCTGCACCAAAAGATTGATGCCTACCATTGAATCCTGTTCTCCGGTGGGAGTGGGACCATTCACCCCCAGAACTATTCTTCTGTGAAACTCCACTTCCTCTCTGATAATTATAACCCAAGGAATTATTGTACTGCTGGGAAGTATTCTTCTGCTGCAAAGACTGCAGCTTGACCAAGGAACTAATGTTTTGGCCAATATTGCTGCCATTTTGAGCATTATCAGTCTTGCCAACATCTGCAACTGTGCTTAGTGACAAGTTCTTAGCTACAGAACTCTGTGTTGCAACTGTAGCCCTTGTGGAGCTTGATGTGTGAACCAGCCCTAATTCCTTGGGCAACTGGGTGACAGTCACATCTGTAGCTGCATGGAACTTCCGACTACCATCAGAAGATGTTGATGTGCGGGACTCAGAGAACCTGTTGGGTGCTGATGATTGATCAACAGGAGGCCCATGGTTAAACTGGGAAGGAAGTGGACCATCTGCCTGTTGCTGCAATGGCATTGACATGGGAATGGATTGAACTGGCGATGCAGGAACATGAGACCAGCGAGCTTGAACTGAAATATCAGAAGAGGACTGGGCAAAGGAGTTCCAAGCAAAGTGTCAGTTGTCTTGAAAAAAGAAAAAGAAAGCAGTAGTACACCACTCAGGAAAAATTAGCAACACTTATTATCACTGAAAAGAAAAAAGGGGCCAAAAAAAGAATAAAAGCAGCATGTGCAAAAGCTGCTGTCTTAAAGATTGCAAAATAATTCAGCACTGGAAACATTCCTCTCTCATTTGTGTAAACCCAACGTTTTCCACAACACAGTGTTCAGGAACAAAAAACTTGAGGGTATAAGAGGGAAAGGAGAGTAACCATCACATAGAAGTCAAGTAGCTTCAAGTTTAAGAACATGTGAAATTTCTACCTGGAAAGGGGAAACATCAAACATGGCCATAGGAGAAGCCATGGGCAGAAGTGGCGAGCCAGGGGCAAGATGCTGAATCGGAGTCGGCAAGTTGGTACTACTGCACTGGGCAGCAGCCATATTCAAATTGTTCACCTCTCCTTCACCAACACCCATGGCAGAAGAAACAGGATTGCACTTCCAATCAGGTTGCTTTGCAGATGGAATATAGGTAGTACCCATGAAACTCAAGCCAACTTGTCCAAATTGTCCAACTGGTGCAAAATGGTTATATACAACCATATGTGGTGGGCCTTGTACACCTGGGATACCCCCAGTTGGGCTGATGAAAGGGCCAGTATATCCTGCTGGAGCACCATAGAATGAATCCACACCAGAGTGGCATTGTTGCCAGGTCCCAAGTGGAATCGAACCTGGTGTACTAGTCTTCTGTGTCTGTGATTGAGCAGGAATAGGTTCCTCATGTGGTCCAAAAGTGAAGATAGGACCCCCCAACATGGGATTCATCTCATAAAGCGGGAAATGGGAAGGCAGGCCTCCAGGAAAATGTGAGACAATCTGATTTGAAGTATTTGGTGGGCTTGGTAAAGGTGTCCATAAGGAAATTGGTGGGTTCTCAACAGAAAGATCTGCAGGTAAAGCCACACTTAGGGACTCTTCAGCTCTTGATTGATTGGCTGATTGCTGATCAGCTGCTGCACCTGCCAAAGATTACATAAATGTATTAAATAGTTTGAAAACATAATAACAATAGTAATAATAACATCTATATGAAGAGAACTGAAAGGCTCAGCAGTATGAAAGCGAAAATATTTACTACTTGCTGTTATACCATCAATTTCTGCAGCTCCAAAACTTTTGGTTTCAGATACAGAGACAGAGCAAGTGCCCAGTCCATTTCCAACAACCTCATCACTACTTATGGCTGCAACAGCAATAGCAGAAGCAGCTGCTTCAGCTTCATGATCTTCCGGATTGACACAAGATTCATTAGAGTGTTTCTCTTTGCCAAACAACCGAGTGCAATCTTTCTCAGCTGTAGAAAGATTGTGGGAGATTTGGATGTCCGACCGAAATGGACCAGGAGGACCAATCCCATGTGAAACAACATGGGTGCTAAGAGGAAGAATAGTTGGAGATGTAACTGCACCTGGATATGGAAAGAGAATGATCCTTCAGAGATGAAGAAGTTGCAATTTTGGAAATCTACATTAGCAACAAGAAAGAAAATGCCTACCAAATTGAATTTTCTCCCCAGCAAGCAAAGAGTTGATAGGGCTAGCAGTGGAAGAAAATGACTTGTCCTTTGTCAAGATGGATGATGATGGCATGATGGGTTCACCAACTGAGTTCGTATGATCTTTACCAGAGACGTGAGAATCGAATTTTACAGGATTCATAGCCTCATCAAGTTGGGTCTGTGTTAAGCCCATGACCTACCAGAAAGAATCAAATCAGCTTCAATTCTTCAAAGATATACTAAGCAATTACTTAAAACATGAACTAGGCATGGATGAAATTATCAAACAGAACATAAATACTCAGTGCAGAGGGCAACTATGCGATCATTTCAATTCTTTTATGTATTGTCAAGACCCAATAATAATCAAATCTCAAATAATTACAAACTATCAAGTAATGCTGGATTACTGGCCCTATTGACCCAGATAATGTAGTTAATGCAACAGGAATTGGATTAACAAAAATTAAAATTTATTTGAAAACCAGAAATATACAGAATCAACCTCAAACCGCATAAGAGCACTAGATTTTCCAGCAAAGGCCAACTCCTCTCAGTCTCAAGCTTGGCATTAGAACATCGCAGAGAAGAAAAACTACAGAACAGAGAATAAACAACTAATACAGGACAAAACACCAGCATGCATGTCACAGGTCAAACTTCGCTGAACAAGAGGACATACTAAAAACACATACAAGTCTCCAAGAAAAACGAACTGAGGTGAGCACATACTAAATCCTTCCACATGCTCAAATGTATACTTTCCCATACATGTACAGTTCTGCAATACCTGATCCCATATAAACATATTGAAAGAAACTAAAGCTAACATATTTACAAAAATTAGATGGTGAATGCCTGCAAATTACTGCATTAAATGCATACGAAGACCTTAAATTAATTTAGACTCTTGAGGTAAAATCAGCATACCAAGTGGTATGATATTGACAAAGAACAACCGAGCAGCATTTTATGAAAAACAAATTCTGAACATGCAATAAAATTAACAAACTGTAACAGTCAAGAAACAACTACTGACAATTTTTTGCACACCTGCTGATTAAGTGGGGAGTTACCCCAAGAACCCATTGATGTTTGAACATTATCCATAATCTTATTCTTGCTGTCAAACATGAAGCCTGATGCAAGGTTCTTTCCACTACCAGATAAGACTGAAATGGAGGTATTTGGGAGGGACCTGTGAGAGAAGAAAAGAAAAAAGAGATTAACACTTCTAAATGTCAAAAATTTGGCAATCTGAAATCTTTGAGAGTATGCATACTTGTTTGTCTGCGATCTTAGATCAGCCTGAACATCAAATTTCATAGCAGGGGTGCCAATAGGAGCCAAGGGTTGAGACACTTTTATCGTATTAAATCCTGTTGACACTTCAATGTTCGTCAAACTCCGTCCCTCATTGGCAACAGATTCAGAGTGAATATTATTGGCCACTTCTCCTCTCATTGATGCAGAAATTTTGTTTGAGCTTGCTGAGACATGTGAAGTAGAACGAGGTTTCCTTGGCATCTAGCATAAAAAATAAAATACTGTAAATAAGTAATATCTTCTTCATCATAACACAAGGCACAAAAAGAGTTGAAAATAAATCAGCATTTGAACCTTCGTTACCCGAGACTTTGCCTTGATCTCCTTTTCTCTCTGTTCACGGCGATCATTCAGCATTTGCCTCTTCGACCTCACCTCAATGAAGTCATCTTCATCACTAGGGGCTTCTATACCAGGTTGCTCAAAAATACGCACAACACCACTTTGTAAAGGACCATCAACATCATCTTCAGAGCGAATGGATCTTTTATGGTTTCCCTCGTCAGAGTACGAGATGTTCTGATTCTTTGTCAATGATTCTTTACCAACCCCCTTTCCCCCCTTGCTTCCAGAATCTATCTCCTGCGAACTTACTGCACCTGAACTCAATGATTTTGAATCATTTGTCTGTTTGGACGATTTATTGGACACAACAACTCTCCTGTACCCACTACGAGTAGAAATTCCAGTACCCCTCCCATTGATATTTGATTTATCATCCACCGCACTGTAATTAGATGGAAGCGGCACAGTAGATTGTCGCTTATCAGCATTTTCGCGCGCGCGAAACTCAGTTTGGTGACGCTGAGGCCTCCTTTGAAACCCACCACTATTTGAGCGAGAAGGTTCAGTAGCCACAAATGATGACTTTGGGCCAGAATTATTCCTAACTGAAACTACATATCTTTTACCTCTACTACCCGATGTTAGAACTTGCGGTTTTGACCCATTCAAGTTTTTTTCTTTAGATACTGACAGAGAAGATGCTGGTTCGGTTTGAAGCAGGCCTTCTGATTCTTTAGCAGACAAAGATTTGAGGTTTGTTGAGAGTGAACTATGTTGACCCTGATACTGTGCTTCGAAGACTAACTCAGGCCTTGTTTTGTTATCACCAACTGAAGAAATCTCTGTTCGACCCTGCTGCAGCACAGAAGTAGTTTCTGAACTTCCTATTGCAGGCAATGACGTTTCCTCATTTAATGCATTCCCTTGAGACAGATCCAGGTGCCTTTGAACGACCCGTACATGCTTATCTACCGGAAGGGATAATGCATCACTTTTCATCAAACTAGGACCAGAAGTTTGTTGACTTGGTTGAATGGGCTGAGAGACTCCTGCATTCTGATTCAATGAGAAGTTGAGTGGAATACTAGGTTGAACATAAGGCAACGATCTAGAAGCCATTGGGAGTACTCCCTGGGAAATTGGAGATGAATATCTTAACTGACCAAACTGGAAGAGTGGATGTTGGGATGCGTTCATATGGGTGAGGGATGAACCAACTTGGGGATGCAGAAGAGGCATCTGTATAGAACCAATCTGTATGGCAGGAACTGGAGATGGTATCAGAGAAGGACCAGAGAACAGCCCAAACTGCAGCTTAACAGGTGAGTCAGCCTGACTTGGACTCAGACCGGCAGATGCTGCAGATGTCACAGTTTGATGACATAATGACAATGAAACCATATCAACGGAAGAAGAAATTGGATGCTGAGAAGACACAACAGAACTGCTGCTAGCATCCACATGATTCATTGACTCAGAAGTCACTGATAATTGAGGAGTAATATCAGGCTGAGTAACCAACTCCTGCACTACCTTCTCAGACTCCTCGAATATTCTAGAAGAAATACCTATACTTGCTTGGGGAGGAATATCCACAGATTGAAGAGTTCCGTGTATCCCATTCAAGGATCCCTGCTCTTCTACTACAGTACCAGCAGATAGCTGAGATACTGCAAATGTAGTATCTTCAATTGTTGGACTTTTTTCAAGCTCATCATTTGGCATCACAACCTCAACACCCTCATTGAAGCCTAAGACCATGTTGTTCATCATGTGGGGCGAGCCCTTCTCCTCCAGATGCATATCTTCAAACTCCTGTGTCAAGTCCATGTTCTCATCATCTCCTTCATGAACTTCATCTTCTTCCTGATATCCATCTTCTTCCTCATCATATTCTTCTTGCTCATGCAATCGTTCATCATTGTCGACGGTCCATTCTTCATCATCACTGGCAGAAATCAAACTTGATGGATCGATCATATTCTCACTCCCAGGTTCCACAGGCAACATAACAGCATCATTTCCTTGTCCTAACAAAACAACATTTTTACCCTCTTCAGCAGCAGATAATGCCAGAGAATCTCCAGATTCATCCAAATCATCATGAGATAAATGAACTGGAGAATCAGGAGGGCTATAAACAGAAAGTGAGGACTGCGAATCACATCTAGGTGTGGTGTTCCTCTCCAAATTCTGCTTCTTGTCTTGAGCACTTTCCAGCTGGACATCAATTGTTTCAGGTTGAGTAAGTCTACGTTGTTGCACACCATCTAAACCTGTCTGCCTTGAGGATTCACTTCTTGCCACATTACTGTACTCCATCTCATTTTCTTGGAAACTTGACGGACTGGGATGCTCATTCTCATGTCTATAGGAAGTTTTTTCCATTGAAGTCAGAGTTGGAGGAGGGGGAACACGAGGGTGCCTCACAGAATGCCGAGACCTCCCAAAGGAAGAAAACCCATCTGCCTCAGAATTTTGATAGAGTCGGTCAGCATATGGAGAATAAGCATTGCCACGATAACAGCCTTGCCTCCAACTAACATCACCATATCTTTCAGTGAAATTTTCATGAAAATCAGCCTCCATCTCAGTGTTTCTGCCATAGTGATCTCCATCTCCAGACATATTCCATCTCTGACCTCTTGAATGAGTGAACTCATCCGTGTACGGTTCTAGGATTCCGGCTTTATAATAACTCCTTGAAGACATAATACCAGGCCCACCATAAAACTCTTTCCTAGGAACTGCTCTCCCACCAAAAGTTGGATCTCGCCTTGGACTGTAGTGGCTGTTTTCTGCATCCTGTGCCATGAAGGTTGAGCTGTTCCTATTCTCAAAAGCATCCCTTCTCCAGGAATTTAAAAGTTTACCTCTCTCCAAAAGGGCAGATGAATTATCTCTAGCAAAGGGAGGCCTGGAGCTCATGTCAAAGGGCCCATTTAGACCAGAGGAATCAGAAGATGCTGAAGTTGTTATCCTCTCCACTATCCTTTTTCCATCTTCCCAATCACCTACATCTGCCACTTTGGGAGAATCTCTTTCTTTTGAAATCCCAGACAATTTCTCATCTGCAACACTAGAAGAACTACTACCACCCTTAGCTGCTTCAGACTGCCTCTTGGCAATTCTTTCCTCCAATTCTAAAAGCTTTTGTTTAGCAGCCTGTTTCCTTCTCTCCTCCTCCATGATCATCCTCTGCTTCTCCTCTTCTCTAGCTACTCTCTGTTCTTCAGCCTTGCGCATGGCTTCCAAACGCTCTTGTTCAGCCCTCCAAGCAGTTTCTCTGGCTTCTTCTTCTAACCTTCTCCATTGTTCTTCTTGTTCCCTAGCCACTCTCAATCTCTCCTCTTCTTCTCTGCGAGCTAGCTCCAAAGCTCTTTCCTGTTCTTCCACAATCCGCTGCCGCTCCTGCTCCTGCATCTTCTGGACTCTCTCAAGTTCAGCCTCAAAAGATTCCCTAACAGGGTCATAAAAATCAGTCCGTTTGAGACTATCTTTCTTCTTTTTAACAACCCCAACAAGACCAGCAGCAAAGGGATCCCCTCCATCAAAACCAGTAGTCCCAAAGTTCTTCATAAAAGGGTCCTCTTGATAAGGTTTTTCACTCTTCAATATTGGACGTTTGTCTCTACCAAAATTAAGTATGGGATCATTAAGTGTAAACCCTCTGGCACCATAAGAAAATGATGATTTTGATGTTGAACTACTCGTGAAGGCATCACCCCCCCTAAATCTGTTGTATTGTTCACTGCCATAGCGATCCCGTGGATTCCTTTCAGTCCTTTGGTTGTTAAAAGAGTGCACCGAGTTATTCCAAGGCTGTCTCCAGCCCTGCCCATACCCCAAATCCCTCCTAGAATCATCTTGAGCCATGTCTCTAAATGGTGACGGCATGTACTTAGTCTCCTTGTTTGCTTCTCTATCCAAACTAGATGGCCTCGCAACAACACTATTTTTATCATCTAAAACGTCTTGGGCACCAAATCCAACTTTTTGAAGAGGAGAAGATGCTCTCCACAAATTACCTTCCCATCCTTCTCTACTAGGCATTCTGACATCTCTGCCAAAAGGTTCTACTCTAGCGACTTCACTGGAAGAAACCTTTCCAGTTTCATTGTCCCGCTGGGCACGCCCATTAAAAACATTATGAGCTGATTTGTGTGGTAAAAGACTAGACCTTGGCATATCAAAATCTCTTTCCCAGTAAGGTACACTCTTTGATAACCCATGATCTCTGTCCCGGTCCATAAAACCGTGACCTGTATCTCTCTCATCATCTGCCCAATCAGATCTGGGATTCAACCTAACCAATGGCAATGGGCCTGGAAAGTACTCCTCTTGCTTCCTCACTTGCTCTGACCAACGAGAACTAGCCAAATCACGATTTTCACCACCATTCTCACTCAACCCATTACCAACACCACCACGCCCTGACTGCAACTGGGGACGCATGTCAACCAAGGAATTCAATTGAGAACCATCCTTCTGCCCCTTGTGACCATACTCCTCACTCACAACTTGCTTCTCTTTATGATAAAAACCATCCTTCTGTTTCTTTTCAGACCCAGATACAGCTGGCAATGCAGCCCGCAAAGATGGAAAATCCTCACCCCTCAACACACTCACCTTCTCAACAGTTTGGAAGGTAGAAGATTTAAGGCCTACTATACCAGACCGTGCTGAAGGTGGCATGTATGCACCACCACCACCACCAATCCCCTTACTCATCCCATCAACATTATGCAAATCCTGATCAACACCATCATTCATTTTCTGATCACTACTACCAAATCCTTCCTTTTCATGCAAAGCAACAGCTGTTCCGGGCTTACTCCAGCCCATGCCTGAGGAACCTGGCCTCTGCCCACCACCCGAAATCCCTCCACCAGCAGTGCCACCACCCGATCCCAATGAATCAAATTTCTCGTGCTCTTTCCGCAATGAGGGCAAATTCAAGGGGGGTGGAACAGAAAGCTTTGGCCCACTCGCTTTCTGTGAACTTCGGGGCCGTGACAGGACCACCATTCCTCCTCCTGCACCCCCAGGCCGAGCCCGACTCGACCCATAATAACCTGAATGAGATAAGTTATGATGATGATTTTGGTGTTGATTATGCGATTGCCCATATGATTTGTTTAGATTCACAGATACAAATTTGTTCCCAACTCCGGGATTGGCCATCTCACGCCCAATGTACAACCCGTTTGGCGGATTCGGATCCCCGCCAAAGCATCAAAAAGAAAAGTGAAAGAATACAAAACCCTAACCCTAGAAACTGACCCCTTCTTTTTCACAGATCAGATTGAACACCAAACCCTAGATTCTCTCTTCAACCCTGATCAATCAAAATACAACAAAATAAATAACCTAATCAACTGAGGATTTTATTACTGAAAATACAAGGATTCAATATAAGACTTTATAACAATTCAATTAGGGTTTCGATGTCAATAATCTTTCAAAGTAGATGAAAACAACGAAATGGATGAAAGGGAACGCGCAGGTTAATATGCGTACCTCTGGGTGGCGTGGAATGGAGGAGGGCAAGTTAACGTGCGCCGCGAGGAATAGAGAGAGAGAGTTTTATTGAGATGAAGCCCGAGAACTGCAACCGGACAGGGGAAACAGAGAAGAAGAAGAAATGAGTTTACGAGCACGAGAGGAAATCAAGGGATGGTATTTTTGTCTTCTTATTTTAGGCCCTCCAGTTTCGTATATTTACGTTTTTCCCCTATTTATTTCCTGCTTTTTATTTTCTGACGCGCACAGAGTGAAGTTCTGCAAGTTGTTCTTTGTACTCGAGTTTGGCAAGTGCTCAAGTTCAAAGTACTGAAGGCAATAACTTAATACGTTTCTTAATTTAACCGAGCCACATCATTTATTTAAAAAGCTCATTTTTATTTATAAATTCTCTTTAAAAATAGAGTATTTTTATAATTTAATTTTAAAAAATTATTATTTATTATTCTTATTATAATTATTAAAAATATTACTTTGAATACTCTCAAAATAAGATTTAATATTAATAAAACTCATTAATTTATGAAATAAATAATAATACACAATTATTAAAGAATATTTATAAGAGATAACTGAGAAATTGATAATATTATTGTCTCTATATTGTATTGTTTAAATATTTTTTATTCTGTTCTCGTATTCAAATATTCTTATTCTTGTATCTTAACAATATTATCCCTATATCTAAATAACCACTTTAAAAGTCTTTAAAAATGCTTTAAATATTTTTTATTTTTTATTTTTTAAAGCTCAAACATAAAAACAAGCTTATCCTCGTCTTCTTTAAAGTTGAAACCCTAAAAACAATCTTGAGCCTGCAGATTCAACACGTGGAGAATCGAATCATCAAAGGCAATCAGCACAGCCATCACCAACAACACTGTCACCTCTGCCGCTATCATCAGGTTGTGCCATTGAGCTAGTATCTTTCTCACTATGCCTGTCGTATGTTTCACTGTTGCCAAACAATTTGACCAAGAGGTCGACATCTCAATGCTGCGATGCAATCTCCTCAACTTTTGAGTCCAACAACGATGAGTGCCTCTGTTATCGCCTCTGGCAACTGCTTATCTTCTACTTTCCCCTGAACAAAATGAGAGTTGTTTTGCTATCCTTTATTTGTAACACGTATAGTTTTTTAGAATCGATTTGCTCATCAAGTATCAATTTTTTGAATCTTCACTAAGTTTCTTTGTCAGTTAAGTAGTTGTATATGTTGTGGATTAATATGTTATGCTGGATAAATCAAAAATATAGTTTTTATGCTCGGAAGAACCATTTTTAAAATGAGTCTAGGTCACTAGGAGAGAGAGAGAGGAGAGAAAATGAAAATATACTAAATATATTTTTTAATATTTAAAGAATAATAAATAATTTTAAAAAAAAATATTATCTCGATTAATTTTAATAATATTTATTAATTTAAAAAATAAATAATAATACTCAATCGTTAAATAATATTATATTAAAATAAATAAAATTATATAAAAAGTTTAATTATCCTTTTAAATTTAAAAAAAAATTATTTTATCTCAGCAAACAAAAAACACCATTTCCTATATAAATTATTATCTTTTCAAAAAATAAACGATTTGACATTTATACTTTTTAAATAAAGTAGTATTATATTATAAAATTCTTTTAGTTTTTTCAAATTTTTTTTAAAAATAAAAATATTAATAATTTTTAATAATATATCACTTCTTCACTTTTTCAACAATATGAATAATAATAATAATACTTCTTTCAACAAAAAAAAAATAATAACACTTTCAACATAAATAATACTTTTATTCATTTAGCATAAATATATTAGTCCAACAAATTTAAAAATATATTATCTCCGATTAATTGCAATTACATGAAAAAACAAATTAAAAAAACAAAAACAAAGTTGAAACTTTGCCATGTTCCAGAATTTGAAACTCCTCGTCTCCAGTGCCACCTTCTCCATCCTCTTCCCGAACCTTCCGCTTCTTCTCATTCACAGTTGATAAATTATACAATAATTAAGCCAGAATTTATTGTACTTAACTGTCTTTTACCTATTCATGAGATTCCGAAGGGAAGAAAGACAAAGATCTTCATCCTACAAAGCAAGAACAATTAGCAAAATCATAAAAAGCTACTTTAAATGGTTTCCCATTAGAAACAGTAGTAACTGAAGATAGCAATCATGAAGTTTAAACTCGAGCTGATATTCTAAATTAATGATGCTCAAGGATGTCGTATTTCACATTCATTATATAAAATAAGCAAATTAAGAAGATAATTCTTGTTGCGAGCAAAGACGGAAATCCAAAAAAAATGTAAGAAAAGCTAAGAAATTATCAAGAAATACAGGAAAGCTAAGCAATGGGTTTAACATGTCACATGGGTTATGGTCATTTGACGAAAGAAAAAGAAACATGCAGTCCTTTCCTTCAAATTTTTTTTTTAAAAAATTAGTTATTGAGATCTAAACAAACTCCTTTTCTTTCCTTAAAACTTTGCTAGAAACCAAACAAAAAATTCAAACACAAAAACTTATATAATACATAAGGATTCAAAGAGAAAACCCACTTCCATTACAACAAAATTGCCGAGGGAATAAACAAGAAAATGCAAGAAAA
Source organism: Ailanthus altissimus (assembly GCA_946807835.1). NCBI lineage: Eukaryota > Viridiplantae > Streptophyta > Magnoliopsida > Sapindales > Simaroubaceae > Ailanthus > Ailanthus altissimus. The sequence goes on from OX327695.1 coordinate 22,768,361, forward strand.
AAAAAAGTAACAACACACACATTGAAACCACCGAAAATCCAAAAATTAAAAACTTACTTCACCTGAAAGCTTATATCTAATCACCTTTAGCTGAGACGGTCACCATATCTCTACATATTGAACAACCGCAAAACAAAAACCCTATAAATCAAAACCCCCAAATCAATGTGCTCACGGTGAAAGTTTTAACCCAAATTAGTGTGCTCGCAGCGAGGTTCGTGGTGGTAATGAGGGATAGGTTGCGGACCCACGTGATGGCGAGCTTCATGGTAAGGTTAGCGACAAAGTTCATGGCGGGTTAGCAATAGGGTTCGAAGTGGTGGGAGTTTTGAATTCGTTCTCGTGTGCTATTGGTAGGGTTCGTGGCAGTGATAAGGGATAGGCTAGAACCATGCCACCATTGAGACCAAGCTAAAATGACGATGAGCGGTGTTTAATAAACACTTTAAATTATACATTTAATAAAAAATTTATATAATTATTTTATATTATTAATATCTTTAACTTCTAAATTTAAGTATATTTATAATATTATATTTAATTAATTTTTAACTGTATTGTAATAAGTTCGTTAAAAAAAACATAACTTTTTATTTAAGAATCCAATTGAAGTTATTTTTAATCATGTAAAGAGCTGACTCAATGAACTAAAATATTGTATTTTCACAAAACATTTGAAATGCGAGCGTTTAGAGAATAAAAATAGCTTAGAATAGAACTAATCTGTAGTACAAGTCCAGTTTAGACAGTCATTATTATTTGGCTCATAACTATAGAAATATGTATCTAATACGTACGAGATAACTTAATTTAGAAAGAAAATAGACTTATATACAACTTTAAGTTTTTGAGTGAAACCTAATTCAGACCATATCAATTTTAAATTTGACAATCAAATAGGTGTATTAATGATAATCAATACAAATTAGTTGCCACTCTTCTTGATTTTTATTACCCAAGTGGTTTCTTTTTCATTTGTCTTAATTTATTCATATTTTTTTATAAATAGTATAAAATTTAGTGTATAATAATTGAAAGAAATAATACAAGTTAATATATAAATGGTGATAAACTTTAATTATTATATATTCTGATTGGAACTTCCTTTGTGTAAGGATTCCAACTGAATTATAAAAAGAGTTGAATATATTTTTATTTCATATGCCGAGAGTGGATCCCTTAACTTTAACTTTTATTTTAATTGGTTAATTGAATTATTATTTACAAATATTTTATACTGTTTTAATTATCTTTAAAGTATTTATAGTTTGTAATTTTAATTCAACTTCCCTATGGATCGACCTCGTTCTCAGCATGTTATTTATTATTTCGACAATTCTGCACTTAAGAATAAACTCCTATATTCTAAGTGTCAAGCTTTTGGCACCGTTGTTGGGGAAAGTGAAATTAACATTTTTTTTATTTGTTTGTTTTATTTTCATGGAAGGTTAAGCCTACTAACTTATTTTACTTTATTTAATCTTCACTTGTTATTTTCATGGAAGGCTAAGACCCTTACTCTTTATTTACTAACTTTTTATTATCTTATTCTAACATTGACTAATCTAATATTTACTAATCTAACTTCTAACTATTTATCTAACTTTTATTTTATTGTTAATTTTGCATATTTTATTTGTCTTTATTTAAGATTGTATTTCTCTAACTTGTATTATTTATTGTTATTGTATTTTGTTTATTTTTTTTGTATGAGTGGTTGGTTTCGAGATTCTAATTCTTATCATTTGGTGAAAGGTAATTTCAAAACTTCCTTTAATAATTTATTCAATTCTCCTTCATCTTTTCATTCTTCACCAATTAAGATTATGACTGATAATTAAATTGAGGGACTCATAGACTCAGGGGACAATCAATCCTAACATAATGACCATAACCGACTTAAGACACTTAGAGACTACATGAACCCTACATGAACCAGTGTAAGAAGTGTGTTGGCTTAGACACAGAGAACCCTTACCTACATCTAAGAGAATTTAAAGAAGTGTGTAACATGTATAATATCCAAAATTATAGTATGAATATAATTCGACTTAAGCATTTTCCTTTTTCTTTAAAAGATAAAGCTAAAATATGGCTACAAAACCTTAAACCAGAATTCATTTATTTATGGGATGAGATGCAACAACAATTTCTAAATGAAAAAATTTTCTCCCCATAGAACAAATTCTTTCAAAAGATAAATTATCACTTTTGCCCAAAAATCAGGAGAGACCCTTTACCAATGTCGGGAAAGGTATAAAGAATTACTTAATACCTACCCCTATCATGACTTTAAAACTTGGAGATTAGTCTCAATTTCTATAAAGGCTTAACACCTCAAGTTAGGCAAAATGTAGAAATTATGTGTAATAGAATATTTGAGGATAAAGACCCAAACGAGTAAATGAACTATTTAGATTTACTAGCAGAAAATGCTCAAAATTAGGACATTATTGATACCTGTGAGTAGGGGTGGCAAAATGGGACACGACACAATAATTTGATACACTTTAAGCGAATATGGGTAAAAAAAATTGACACAATTAATAAACAGATCGAATTCGTGTTACCCATTTATTAATCGTGTTGAATATGTGTTTGAGTTCTATGATTCGCCAATTCATTTAAGACATATTACTGTTCATGTACAGTATAGTTATTGTTTATGTTACTATACACTTTCACTGTTTATTTTTATAGTTAGTGGCAACTTTTTATTGGTTATTCTACAAATTTATTGTAAAACCTGTCACACCTAATCATTTGTATATAAACCCATTATGCACACAACCAACCCTAAATTTCACTTCTCTAAATTCCAAGCACATTCAAAAATAAAATTCGTCTCTAAAGTCCAAATACATCCCTGTCACTTTGAGTCTTCGACATTTACCAGCCAGCTCTATGTTGCCGTTTACCATTTTCCCCACCGTCGCTTGGTCCTTTGCCATGTTGTAGACGAATAACTTTGACGTTCCTAGAGAGACTTGGGAAGAATGTACACATTTCTTTACTTTGTTCTTTATTTTAGCCTATTTCTGCTATTTTAGGGAAACTTTTGTTTTATCTTGTTTGGAATTTAGAATTGGGATGCTTTTAGTAATCTGTTGATGCTCTGAAACATGTAGGAAATTATGTGTTTAGGGAGTTTTCTTTGTAATCCTAATATATCATTATGTGTTTCATTATGTGTGTTAGGGAGTGCTTACATTGATTGTTCTCCTGGAGCTGCTAATTATTCTGAGGTATTTTATCCTATAGTCATTTTCATACTTCTATGCGATTTTGTGATTCAGTACACATTTGCTTTGTGAACTTCATGTGATAGAGATGTAAACATCCAAATAATGATTGAAAACAATTAGGGACTGCAGCATTTGAATAACAATTGTTTTGTAAGCTAATTGATTTGATTTTGGTAGAAAGGAGATCAACGAGCTAAATAATTATAATTAGAAACATTGTAAATAAACTATTGAAAATGAAAGGTCATTCATCTTTTATCACAATGTTGCTTCTTGTATGATTGAAGTATGGAGATTCTAGGCATAAATATTGGTTGGTGCTCTCCATTATCAATGCTTTGCTAGCATTATAGAATGTTTGTACTTTTGTACTTGAGAATATTCGCAATCTGGGATGTAGGATATTATAAGAGTTTTAAGAAAGAGAGTGATGTTTTGAAGTTGGAACTGTAGTTTTTTTTTTTTAGGTGAGGCGGTGTTAGCTAGAAGTTATTATTGGTTTTTCATTCAAGTGTTGCATATTATATCATCTTTTCTTTCTAAATGCACTTTTTGCATATCATAGTATTGATAAAGTCACCTTGAATTCAGCTGTCCCGTAACTAGCATTTTCTTTAAATTTGATCTCTTAATTAAAGAATTTATATATGCACATTTTGTCTTAAAGAGAAGCACAACAAGTATTGATTGATTACTAATCAATGATGGATGAAGCATTGTGATATTAATTAACTCAACTGTTAGTGATGATCATGGATTTTTTTTCTATATACAGGAATGTTTCCATGCTTGTGTAGCTAGCTGTGGTTATAAGGTTAGTTCTTTTTATCATGATGAACATATTGATTAGAAATTTTAATGGATTGGTTGTTTATAGTTATTTTACAACATATACATGTTATAAATGAATGTAATTTAGAAAAAAAAAAACCAAAAGAAGCAAATAAGAATTTTACTTTTTATCTATTAGAGATCATATGACATAAAAACTTATAATTTTTGTCAAAAATTTAATATACCCATAACTTTATTTTTAATAATATTTTTAAATCTTAGTTAATTAATACAAAATATGGATAATTATTTTATGTAGTCTCTCCAGTTTTTTTAGTTGTTAGCATTTAAATTTCTTTATAATTAACATATCCATTTTTATGCTTAGCATTTGAATTTCTTTATATTTCATCTTTATTTATTTGTTCGTATGATCAAAAGGAGAAAAAAATATATTTTGTAAAACATGCACGATTATGTTAGCGGATTGATTCATTTTATTTGTAATATTTTCAATATACTAAGTTATTGTTAGAGATTTAATATTGTAATGGTTTATCACTAATTTTTTAAAAAAATTTAAAGAGATAATATATTTAGTGTTAGTTTAAAATTTATTTTACAGGTTCATCGCTCGAAATTAAGATTTCAAAATTTATTCTCGTAATTTGATTGGACTAGTTTACTTTATTTATTTGATTGCAGGTTATTCATCATCTATCTTGAATGTGTGTATTTTTTCATATTAGTTTGAATTTTATTTTAGTGGATTTGATGTATGATGAATTAGTTCTTCAATTACAATGGATGAATTTTATTTTTTTTAATTGTATTAAAATAATTTTATTATTTGATGTATTAAATATGTAATTTTTTTAATATAATTATTGTAATTATTCATTTAAACGAATTGTTAACGTATCATAAACGAATTGAATTGTAAACGAATCGAATTTTAAACGAATCAAATCATAAATGAATCGATTTTTAAACGAATTGAATTTTAAATGAATCGAATTTAATTTATTTATTTAAACGTGTCTAATTGTGTCGTGTCGTGTTATTCATTTATTAAACGAATCGAATATAAATTTGAGTGTCTGATTCGTTTAGTAAACGAATCGTATTCGTGTTTGAAATTTTTTTTGTTAATATCTTATATTAACACGACACGAATACGATTCGTTTATACGAATTGCCACCCTTACTTGTGAGGCACTTAGTAAAACTCAAACTATTATATCTAGTAGGGGTATTTATCATCTTAGAGAAGACCATAACCTTTAAGCCAAATTAGCATCCCTAGCTAAAAAGGTCAAAACCTTAGAAATAAAAAATAGTGGTAAATTAAAATTTGTTCAAGAAATTGTGTGTCACATATGTGAAAACCATGATCACTCTACTAATAATTGCTCAACATTGCTTGCATTTAGGGAATGTCTTCATGAACAAGCCAGTGTTCTAAATACGTTCAAACAGTCAAATAATAACTCATATTCACAAACTACAATCCTGATTAGAGAAATCACCCAAATTTTAGTTTAAAGAATGACACTCAAGCATAGGCTTCACAACCACCTTTTCAACCACACCAAAAAAATTTTAAACCATCAAGGTTATGCATCATATGTCCCACTTCCTAAAAAAATCTTGAAGAAACTTTGCATGTATTTATTGACAAGCTAGAGTCTACACTTTATAGAAAAAATACCAAGCAATCACCTCTACTCTCATTTCTTCGTGCATTATGTAATGCTAAGAAGATGAATCACAATCTCGAAATTTTTGAAATCTTCAAACAGGTAAAAGTTAATATTCCTTTATTGGATACTATTAAATAGGTTCCCTCTTATGCAAAATTTTTAAAGAATTTATGCACAGTAAAAAGAAAACTGAATTTAAAAAAGAAAGCATTTTTAATTGAACAAGTAAGTGTCATTCTTCAGAACAATAATGCTTTGAAATATAAAGACCTTGGTTGTCTTACAATTTTATATATTATAGAAAGTCATAAAATTGAATAAGCCTTACTTGATCTTGGTGCTAGTGTGAATTTACTGCCATATTTAGTTTATCAACAACTTAATCTCGGTGAGTTAAAACTAACTTTTGTAACTTTTTTTCTTGCCGATAGATCAATAAAAGTGCTAAGAGGCATAGTGAAAGATGTTTTAGTTCAAGTTGATAAATTCATATATCCTGTGAATTTTATTGTTTTGGACACAGAACTTACTGAAGGATATAATCCGATACTTGTTATTTTGGGTCGTCAATTTTTAGCAACTTCTAACACTTTGATTAATTGCAGTAATGGAGTAACGAAGCTTTCATTCGAAAATATGACACTTAAGCTCAATGTTTTCAATATGTGTAAGCAACCACATAAGGAAGAGGATGAAAGTAAAGAAGCCAACATGATTGAAACGATTGTAAATGATCATATTCAAAAAGGGAGTTCTACTAATTCTTTAAAAAAATGTTTAATGAATTCATTTAAGTCAAATATAAAATTAGATCCTGAAATCTCTGACATATATTCTTTACTTGACTGTGCACAAGTGATTGAAAATAAAGGATGGAAACCAAAGTTTGAAGAATTAGAAGAAAATGAGGATAAACAGAACGAAATTCTAAAGTTGGAGTTGAAACCTCTACCTGAAGGATTGAAATATGCATTTTTTGGAGAAAAATAAACTTACCAAGTAGTAATCTCTTCTGCACTCACAAGCAAACAAAAAGGTAAATTAATTGAAGTAGTGAAAATACATAAAAATGCAATTCGGTGGACTTTAAAAGATATAAAAGGCATTAATCCTTTGATTTGCACAAATAAAATATACCTAAAGGATAATTTCAAAACTTTTCAACACCTCAAAAGAGATTAAATCCACATATGAAAGAGGCAGTGAGAGCTGAAGTTCTCAAATTATTTGAAGTAAGAATCATCTATCCTATCTTAGATAATAAGTGGGTAAGTCCTACTTAGGTAGTACCAACAAAAATCTGGAATCACAATAATTGAAAATGACAAAGGTGAGTTAATACTAACTCGAGTCTCATCTAGTTGGAGGATGTGTATAGATTATAGGAAGTTGAACTTTACTACTAAAAAAGACTATTTTTTCTTATCATTCATTGACCAAATTTTAGAAAGAGTAGTAGGATATCCCTACTATTACTTTCTAAATAGTTATTCTGGCTATTATAAAATTCCTATAGCATTATAAGACCAAGAAAAAACTACCTTCATATGCCCTTTTAGGACATTTACTTTTAGAAGAATGCCATTTGGACTTTGTAATGCCTCAAAAATATTTCAAAAATTTATGTTAAGCATTTTTAGTGACATGGTTGAGCATTATTTAGAAGTTTTCATAGATGATTTAACCGTGTTTGAAAATTCTTTTGATAATTATCTTAAAAAGATGTGAGGAAAATAGTTTTGTGTTAAATTTAAAAAAATGTCATTACATGGTTACTTCTAAAATTTTTTTGGGACGTGTAGTGTCTTCTAAAGAAATTAAAGTGGATAAGGTAAAAGTCGAACTCATTACTCATTTACCCCTACCAAAAACAGTTAGAGAAGTCCGATCCTTTTTAGAACATGCTAAATTTTATATAAGGTTCATCCAAAATTTTAATGCTATATCTAGATCTTTTTATAATCTCTTAGTAAAAGATGTACCATTTAAGTGGACTTAAGAGTGTCAAAATTTATTTAAAACATTAATTGACCTCTTAACATTTGCTCCTATCATACAATCTCCTAACTGGTCTTTGCCTTTTAAGCTAATGTGTAATGCTAGTGACTATATTGTTAGTGTTGTATTGGGACAAAGAAAGAAAAGTAAATCTTATGTAATTTATTACGCTAGTAGAACTTTAAACAGTGTACAAATGAATTACATAACAATAGAAAAAGAACTAATTGCTACAATATTTACATTAGACAAATTTTGTTCTCACTTTATTGGTTCTTCAACTGTTGTGTTTACTGACTATGTTGCTATAAGGTACTTAATGTTAAAACAAGATGCAAAATTAAGATTGATTCAATGGATTCTATTACTTTAAGAATTTAATATTACTATCAAGGATAAGAAAGGAGCTAATAATGTTATTGCAAATCACTTATCAAGACTCGCACTAAATTCATTAACAGAAATAATACCTATTAATGATTCTTTTCCAGATGAATTTTTATTTTTTACTGTTACAATGCTTTGATATGCTAATATTGTTAATTTTCTTGTAACATAAAAAATGTCACCTTAATGGAATGCTTAAGACAAAAAAATTTTTTTAACTGAGGTAAGAAAGTTTTATTGGAATGATCCTTATCTCTTCAAATATTATTCTGACCAAATATTTCAAAGATGCATGCCCGACAATGAGGTGAGTAGAGTTATTAAATTTTATCATTTTGAAGCATGTGTGAGACATTTCTCATCAAAGAAAATAGCTATAAAAATCTTATAGTGTAGATTTTATTGGTCCACTTTATTTAAAGATACACATGTATTTTGTATAACGTGTAAAAATTGTCAAAAATTGAGATCAATTTCAAAACGAAACATGATGCCTTTGAACCCTATTATTCTTATTGAAATCTTTGATTATTGGGGGATAGATTTCATAGGACCATTTTCACTATTATTTGGATTTACGTATATCTTAGTCGCAATAGATTATGTCTCAAAATGAATTGAAGCTATTCTATGTCGAAGTAATGACCATAAAACAGTTATGAAATTTTTGAAAGAAAATATATTGAGTCGATTTGGAATCCCTCAAGTCATTATAAGTGATGAGGATAAGCATTTTTGTAATAGGCAATTTAAAACATTAATAAAAAAAATATGATATTATTTATAAAGTTGCCACTCTTATCATCCTCAAATAAGTGGACAAGTTAAACTAGTAAATAGAGAGATAAAATAAATTTAAAAAAAATATAAACCCAAATCGCAAAAATTGGTCTTTAAGACTTAATGATGCACTTTAGTATTCTAGAACTACTTTTAAAACTTCATTGAGTATGTTTTCTTATAGGATAGTTTATGGGAAACCTTATCACTTACCTGTGAAACTTGAGCCTAAAGCCTATTGGGTCATTAAAACTTTCAACGCAAATCTTGATTCAGCTAGACAGATACGTAAATTACAAATAAATGAACTTGGAGAATTAAGAAATGATGCATTGAAAATTTATAAAGCTAAAATTAATACTTTTCATGATAAAAAAATTCAAAGAGAAATATTTGATGTTGGTTAGAAGGTTTTGTTTTATAATTCTCGACTTCATATATTCCCTAAAAAATTAAGATCAAGATGGAGTGACCATTTTATTATGAAATATGTGTACCCTTATGAAACAATTGATATTAAAAATCCTAGAAATAGTAATGTGTTTAAGGTAAATGGTAAAAACTCAAGCCGTTTCTAAAAAATTAATATTTTCATGCAGAATTTGTGTCATCGCCTGACTCTTATTATGAGACAAATTAATCTTTATTTTATATATTTATATATATATATATATTCTTCTTCTAACTTTTTTTTTCATACTTGCAAGTTAATTTAGTATTTTTATTAAAGTTTTATTTTGCACTTCAGTTAAGTGACCGATAACGGTACTCCGTGACATTTCAAGTCAGTTTTGTCAATTTTCCATAAGTACTAATACCTTCTCTTCTTTTCCTTTCTAAAAAAAAATTGATGACATTCTATTAAATTTGAAAAAATATTTTTTCTCATTGCCTCAAAATGCCTTAAAGAAAATTTACCAAATAAGATGTAAAAAATTAAGGTTATTAATGATTATGAATATACCTGTTAATATACATTGGTTAATTGAAGTCAAAATTTAATTGGCAGGTGAATTTTCAGACTCATTAATTTTTTACATGCATGGCTTAGGTAAAAGCTCTTATGCCAAAAGGCGAAAAGCAAAAAGGTTACATGTTTGTCATAAATATGATCGATGGAATTGTAACCAAAGTTGTCGTTCTTTAGGATTTGTATCTAAAAATCAAGAAGACAAAATCCAGTTCATTAAGGATGAGATGAGTAAGGAGTCTTTGAATGACATCCTAGTGACTCTTGAGACTCATACTTGTGGGTTCATACAACGTGAACTTCTCGATTTATAGAATAAATTCAAAATTGAACATGAGCGGTACAGTCTCAAAAATCTGACTTTAAGAGACTCTGTTTGCCAATTTAAAGAAAATTATATGAAAAGCTTATCCCCAGCCCATAGAGGGTGTTTAAGCCGTTTCTGGGCGTAAAATCAAAGGGAGATGTGAGTCATAATCACAACTACTTGTACTTATTTACCATAACTGTTATCATTTTGTGTGGCTTGTTTTCTTTTGTTGTTGGTTTTATTTTCAATAAAAGATATTTTATGTGATATCTTCTATACTCTACTCTTTCTATATTTTGACGTTGAGGACAATGTTTCAATCTGATTGGGGGGCGAGTAGTTGATATATAATGTTAGTATTTTTTTTTTTTGCTATCACTTTATTCTGTAAAAAAAAATTTCATCATGAATGGCATGAGTAAAAGATTCATTTATGCATTTTTTAAATGCATTCTAGTTTTAAAATGACAGAGTAAATAGTACATTATTGAATTTTTAAAATACATTCTAATTGGTTTATTTTTAATGCATTTTATGTATATTTTTTCGTTGTTTAAGTTTTTGGTAACTCTTACATAAATAAATTTATTTTACTATCGAAGTATGATCTCAAAATTATTTAGTTTAAATCATTTTTTCTATCTAAGTTACTAAATAATAACTTTTAAAATTACTTCTTGAGCACAATACTAAACCTTGTAATAAGATAGATGATTCAATATATATAACTAAGAGAATTTTCATGTTTAAGCATATAACTAAAAGAATTTTCATATTTAAGCATACATATTCTTTTTTAAACTCACACATCTTTTGTGAGTGAGTTAAGAGGTTCGAGATAATAGCTACGAACTTTTATTGATATTTTGAAATGGTTAATTTTTGTTTAAAATGATATTATTTGGGATGATGAATGATTTGGTTGCTTGGTTGAAGGATGATTAAAAAAAATATTGTAGAGAAATATTATGGTGAGAAATTTCTTTTTTTTTTTGTAATGATTATTATGTCTTCAAAAAAAAGTATTAAAAAAAAGAAATTAATTCAGTTCAATTAAGTATTCGTTCAATTTTAGAATACAAAAGTTATTAGGAAGCAATTTTATCATCGGACTGTCTATTCGTAAGATTCACATAAAATAATTAAAGTCTTAAAGCTAGCATGTGGTAAGAATGGTTTGACTTGACTCTAAACAATTGATTTTTCTATCTTTGGATCAATGTTAGTTTGTCTGTCTGTCTTTAAATGCAACATTTTCTTGAGCAATTATCTATTTTTCAACTCCATGAGTGAAATCCTAACCTGTTAAACAATTATTCACATGTGAGGATATAGAGTTGAGGCTTTTACTTGGAGAAAATTTTTAAGATTATATATATTGTGGTTTGTGATAAGAAGGATTTGGCTTAATTCATACACACACAATTTTGAAAGTTGTGATTGAAATAACCTTAATAGCGATTGTGATCTTGAATTGACGTTTTGTTTGAAATACTTAAGTAGTGTTTAAATTTTATTTATGCTTGAATTGCTAAGGACTAGCAATAAGCTAGTTAAGAGGTGTGATGAATACTTGAAATTACACATTTAATAAGGGTTTTTATCATTATTTTGTATTACTAATGTCTTTAACCCCCCAAACTTAAGTATGATTAGAATATTATACCTAATTAGCTTTTAACTATTTTGTAGTAGATTCGGTAAAATAAGCATAAATTTCTATCTAAGAATTCAATTAGAGTGATTCTTGATCTTTTAAAGAGCTGACTCAATGGGATAATATATTGTATTTTACAAGGTATTTAAAATTTAAGCGTTTAGAGGGTACATGGCCTAGAATAGAACTAATCTGTAGTATAGGCCTAGTCCGAACAATCATAAGCATTTGGCTCATAACTATAGAAATACGTATTTAATATGTATGAGACAACTCAATTTAGAAAGATAAAAGAATTATCTACAACTTTTATGTTTTGAGTGAAAGCTAATTCGAACCACATCAATTGTAAATTAGACAATCAAGTGAGTGCATTAATGATAATCAATGCAAGTTAGTTGACACCCTTCTTGACTTTTATTATCCAAGTGATATTCTCTTCATTTATCTTGATTTATCCATTTTTTTATATAAATAGGTGGCTTGTTTATGCCCAAAATATATAATTAGAGAGCTAGATTTTAGTTCAAAACTCTTGTTTTTTTATATTATCTCTTTGTAATATTATTTCTCTTGTTTACTATTCTAAAGTCACATTATCTCTTCGTCCATCTATTTTTTTTCTTTAGTTTTATTATGTCCAAGTAATTTTCTTTTTGCTAAGGTAAAATAGTAAAACTCTTGACAATGTAATAAGATATATAACTCTTATTTATGAATTTAATGTTTCATTTTTAAGTTATGCAAATTTATATATAATGTATTTATTTTGTTTGCAATATTAATACTCTTTCATATAAAGTGGTGTATCTTGATTTATTATAAATAATTTTTATAGTTGGCATAATAAATTCTCTAAACCTTTTACAAGATTTGGCGTAAATACTATTTCTTGTAAAGTGGAAGTCTTGATTTATTATAGACAAATATAAAAATTGACATAATAAATACTTGAACCTATTTATAAGATTTGGTGTATAATAATTGAAAAAATAAATACAAGTTAATATATAAATTATGATGAACTTTAATTATTATATCTTCCGATTGGAACCTCATTTTTGTAAGGATTTTCAATTGAATTATAAAAAAGAATTGAATATATTCTTATTTCATATACTAAGAGTGGATCTCTTAACCTTAACTTTTTTTAATTGGTTAATTGAATTATTATTAAAGTATGTATAGTTTGTAATTTTAATTCCACTTTCTTGTGGATCAACTTCGTTCTCATCAAGTTATTTATTACTTCGACAATCCTGCACTTGAGAATAAACTCCTATATTTTAAACGTGTCAGTATTGATATTTGAAAAATAGTTATAGAAGAAATAGAATTGGAGAAGAGTGGTGTTGATATTTTGTAAAAAAAAAAAAGTTATAGAAGAAATGGTGAAGGATTTTTTTTTTTTAAAGATCAGAGTTGAAGTGATTTGTGATATTTTGTAATTTTTTATTTTTTAACACATGATGTTTTGTAATTTGAAAGAAAAAAGAAAAAAAATTAAAAAAAAGGTGGGTATTTGAACAAAGGGTTATTTAGATACGGATCCATACTTGTTTGAATTTGGAATAAGTCTTGTTTAATAATGATATTAATATTTTCTCAATTAATTAGAACAAAAGATTTTCTAACGATTAGGTATTATTGCATATTTTTTAAACTAGTGGATATTATTAAAATTATGTCATACTTTAAATGAATTTATGACAATATCCCTTTTTTATTATTAAAAAGTTAAAATTTTTATAAAGGTGTATTTTCATTTATTATGCAATGGTAAAATAGTCATTTCATTACCTTTATAAATCTAAAAAGGCAATTTAGTATTTTTACGCAGTATGACACAAATTTTGTTAACTCCCCTGAAATAATTTCTAACGACTAGCTATTACTACTTATTTTGCAAATTAATAAATTTTACTAATATTAAAACTTACCTCGAGGGTATTCATAATAATATCCCTAATTATTAACAAGCTCACACCTTACCATTTAACTAACAAGACTTATATAAAAAATTACTAATTAACTTAAATATTAAAATACCAACAACTTATACATATATATATATATAAAGATATTATCATCAATATCCTTGAGGTATGATCTAATTACATAAATATTCATAAGTTTAAGAAATAGATATTAGTACTCAAATTTTTATAAAATATGCACGAATACCTAATCGTTAGTCATATGCCATGAAAGTTAACAAATTCAAGGATAAACAATGTCATTCTACACTTTAAACACTTAAATCCTTTTAAAAATAATAAATAATAAAATATTAACTACAAAATTTTTAAAAAATCTAATCAGCGGCCATTTGACCGTCGGACCAACAATCCCTTTAGTTGCTTGGATTGACGACTATTTTTGTTGCTTGGATTAGTGGAGAAATGGTCGTTTGAACCAACGACCATTTTTATGACTTGACCAACCGCCATTATGATTGTTGGAATTTTTTTTAAGTTTTATTAATGATTATTATTATTTTTTTTTAAAGATTTTTGAAAATTTTATTATTTTGTAAAGTATTTTATTATTTTTATTACTTTTAAAAGTCAAAACTTTAAAATTCATGTAATTGTCATGTCACATAAGCCTCTTTTAACGTGTAAGGGGCAAAATAATTATTTGATACTAATTAACATTAAATGTATTAATTTTAATAAAATATTTTTAACAGTTAAGTATTCGTGTATATTTTACAAAAAAAATTAATTACTAGCATTAATTTTTTAAAAACAGTGGGTATTTGAATAATTAAGTCAACCTCAAAAATATTAATAATAATATTCTTATATATATACACACACATACACATAAATATGAGCACGTTGTCAGTTAAAAGAAGTCACGTGAATTTTGATCTTACAATTCTAATAAGCTACTTGGATTAGACGAAGACAAAGTGGTTGAGTTCATAAAACCTAAACCAATTAAGATTCTTACTCAGAGCATGGGATAAGTCAAGATAGCTTCATTTAAGGACGCACTCTAGTGGAGCCTCGTATCCGACAAATCAAGTAATCAAAAAGTATTTTAGTAAGGCCATTAAAATTTTCACATCACCATTAAGCCCTCCAACAACTAATGATTTAAGTTTTATTAGAGGATAACTTAAAAGAAAATGATAAAGCCTTAAAGACGTAATCTTAAAAGCTACCATCATAGCTCCATATTAACCTAAGCTAGCACCTAGTCTTGTTAAAGCTCCGGATGTAATTTTGAGGGCCATTATTGTAACTTTACATCTTCTCATATTGATACTCTATGCCTTTTTAGACAGAAATACAAAGAGCTTCCCCAAAATAAGAGGCATACACCAAATAAAACTATATATTAGTAGTAGGAACCACATACTTTTTGCCTCCCAATTAAAGCATCCAATTAAAGGGTGATTTACTCTCCAAATATGAGCGTCATCACTCGTACAGTTTATTCTTCTATCTTTAAAACACTTATAATAGTCCAAGATCATTTTGACATATATTCAATTTCTTCTTTCCTAATCAAAATTTTAGTATTTATCACTTGAAATTCTATCAATTTTGACTACAAACATACATATATACTTATATGTATATTATTAGAAGAATCTTAATCTTGTTATAAAATGAATTTTTATTTAAGAGTGGATAAAATATTGACGAACTGAGTTAAATTTTAAAAATTGAATTGAATCAATTGATTTGATTCAATTTTTTTATTGATCAGTTTGAATTTTAATTTTTTAGTTTAAAAAATAAAAATTGAGTTCAATTCTCAGCTCAAATGCTGAACTGAATAATTAAAAATTTTAAATTGTTTTAAAAAAAAATTAAAAATTAAATTTAAATTAAATTAAAAAATCGAATCAAAAAATTAAAAATCGAACTAAACTAAATTTATTATTTTCCAATTCAATTTTATTTTTAAAAACTGATTGACTCGATTCAATTTTTAACGTAATTCAATTCAATTTTTGATCGAAAACCGAACTGAACTAGGTATGTCCACCTCTACTTCTAATTTTTCCCGGTAGAAAAAGCAACACAATAAACAAACTACGTCGCCTGTGCCTCATTTAACATTACCACGTCTAGCGAAGTGGAGCGTTAAACGAGAGACACAGATAGTCCCGCGTGCGTGATGACGATCGATGGAAGCGAAGCTCCCTCTTCTCCGTCTCAGTCCCCTTCACATTTCATCCATAATTTGTTGCCTTTGGCGGTCAACCACGTCACCTCTATGTCGCCGTCGACAGACTCCATTTCAAGATGGTGTCTTTTAACTTTCTTTTATCAATTATTTAATTAATTGATTCCATTTCTTTTTTTTTTTAAATAAAAAATAATTAATGATGATGACAATTATAATATAAATGGCAGGAGACGCTGGTGGACCTGTTAGGCCTGGCGGGGCGGCGCACGTGCATGCCGATGGTAATCTGCTGCAGCTCACTTGACGAGCTTGATGCCGTTTGCTCCGCCGTCTCTAACCTCCCTTACATTTCCTTCTCCCCTTTGGTAAACCATATACGCATTTATTGCCTTAAGCTGACTATTATTCCAAGAATATTCCAATGTGCTTGATTTCAATTCCATGATGTTGTTAATGAGTTGGGTCCGTTTGACATATAGAGGTGCTTAACAGCTGAAGTGTCTGGTGATATATTTATCTCCACGCTACAATTAGGTGTTCACGAAGCATTCTCGTTCTTCCATTTCAAAGCTAGTGCTCTTACTCTTTACTAGTTGTGGCTTCAACACTGCGGCACCTCTACGCTGAAAGACCCTTAATCACTTCAGTATACTAGTACAACGATGCTAGAATTTAGGTGCTTAAATTTTAATAAGCTCAGTTATGCAAATATACTTGTTATTTGATGCGAAATGGAAAAGTTTAGTTGGATAAACATATATTTTGGGATTTTTATTTTTATTTTTTTAGAATAAGGGTTGACATGGACAATTTGTAAGCTGTGCAATTGTAAGTAGGAGTGTCAGGTATTAGATTGGTTTAAAATAATTTTTTTTTTCTGTTTTTGCTTCTAGTTTTTGTGATGACACTGGGTTGTAAGTGATCTTCAATTTTTGCATGACAGATATTGAGGATTAGCTTGTTTTGTATCTTGATTAACAAGTGCGTAAAGATTTTCTTTTCCTAGTAATAAGTTTAGTGATGTAGAGCATGACCTTTCCTGTTAGTGGGTAATGACTCATAGGTTATTTATTGTTGAATTCTTTACTAACTAGATTGCTCATGCAGCAACGTTGGTTATTGATTGCGGCTGCATAAATTAATTTGTTTCAAGTTATCTGGATTTTTTTTCCACTTTAATAAAATGTATTCGGTTTCTGGATTATACCTTTTTTTTTTCGCTTCTAAGATGTTGAGGCTTTGATACGTGTTAAAGTTCATTTTCAAAAGGTGGCTGCTTCTGATACCTTGTAAAACATGTTGACAACCACTTCCAATTTGGAGACATCAAGATTTGGTTGTTATCTAGGTTTTCTATTACTGCAAGTGTTTGCTAATCATATTTGTTATGTTACCAATGTACCAGTACAGTGACCTAGCTGAAGTAGATAGAGCATTAATTTTGGAGAAATTTAGACAAGCAACAATGAGGTGGAACCAAAAAGCCACTGATGAGTTAGGAGATGACAGTGTAATCGGAAAAGATGAGCAAGAGTCTAATATGATTGTTGTAACAGATGCTTGCCTTCCATTTCTTTCTTCTGGATAATCTCCTATATCTGCTTGCTTGCTGATAAATTACGAGTTACCGACAAAGAAGGTATTGTCCCACACTTCTTGCAGGTCTCAATGTGTGCTAGAATACCATGCATTCTTTTATATAGCATTATGTCTTGTCACTACTGTAAAATCGGTTCCCTTTACATGGGTTGAAGTCACAGTATTAGAGCTCTAGCTACAGGCCTACTTCAGGGTCTTCAAGGACTGCTGTATTCTATATCATAAAATTCATTTGATTATTGCAAGTGTGTTTTACATTCTCTTATGGGCTTACTTGTAGGAAACATATACAAGACGCATGGCAACTTGTTTGGCAGCAGGTTCATTCTCCAATTGACATATACTGTTGTTAGTTGTATAGAAGCCTTTTGCACACTAGAATAACTTCATGTGACCAAATGCAGATGGTATTGCGATCAATATGGTTGTTGGGGGTGAAGTTGTAACCCTTAAGAGTGTTGATGAAAGTAGCGGCTTTATCATTGTGAGATGCCAATAAATGTAAGTGTATTGCTCTTTTGATATTCGCTTTATATACACTATGTGACTTTTCATTTGATAACTATGAATATTTTGGCCCAGCATATTACCAATGAGAAAGCAAGGGAAATCCTTACATGTTTTCTTTTCTCCTGTTCATTTACTTTAAATTTGGTTGTGAATATACAGAAATACATTTTATTGGCCTCCTTTCTTCCTGTGAAGTCCGTCTATGGACAGTTTTAGAATATTTCTTTGCCTAAGTAATCTGTAGTCCTTATATTACCTCTTCTGGATTTATGATTAACTTCAATGTTGCTGTCTTGCAGATTTCAGAGATTTTGTAATATTGTTAGTCCTCTGCAATGTCTAAAGATTCATGAGAGGACTTGATCGAGTATGTGATCCAGATGCTATATGAGTAGTTTCCGATGTCATTGAAACTGCTTTCTGTCAAGACTTTTTCCATCTGCTCTAAATTTCAGAAAAAATTTCTTTTTGTACCTTTAGCTTCCATGGCAGACTGCATGATCTTCCTGGATAGGTCTCTAGCAACACTTTAAGGCTAAAAAAGGTAAAGTCGAATAAACTCTTGCTTAAGTACTGATATTTGAATATAAAGTTTTATTAGAAAATTTAACTCGGATGAAAAGTCATTCCAGTTTGTCAAGTGACCATAATTCAGAAGTAGAACATGACAGATTTCAGTTGTTATCTCGAAAATCATTTACTGACAAAGCTTAATTTCCTTTAGGATGCTAAACTCTAGAAATTGAAATTGGTAAAATATTTTCAGCTTCTGCATTATAAGAATTTGTAAGCTAAAGTGTTTGTTTGTCAAGAAAATGCAAGAAAAGAAAGAGAGAAAATCTGGAAGAACAGAATACTCAATTTTTATTGAATTTGATTGATTACCAAGAGAGCTTTAACTGCAATGTTTAAAAACCTATATATATGAAGAGAAAATACATCAGCTAACTATAACACTTGATAACAACTCTATAACAACTAATAGCGAGAAATAACTAACTTCTTAACAACTTGTGAGCTGCTTCCTTTTAATCATCTTGAGCTGATGTGGCTTGTATATTCTTGATGCTTATGTGGCTTCGATGTTCTTGATGATCAGAATAACCTCTAATACCCTCCCTCAAGCTAAAGGGTATGGAGTAACCTTTAGCTTGGATCGAAAATAAGCAAAAAGAAGAGCAATGAGAGGCTTGGTTAACACATCTGCTATTTGTTGAGTATTGGGAACATATCTCACATCCAAAGCTTTGCTACTTATTTTATCACGAATAAAATGAACATCCAATTTGACATGTTTGGTTCTTGAGTGAAACACAGGATTATCTGCCAAAGCCTTTGCACTCTGACTATCACACCATAGTATTCTAGGTTGCTATAATGCAGGTGAGATCTCAGATAATAAAGACTGTATCCATGAGAGTTCTGAGTTGGCTGAGGCTAGTGCCCTGTATTCTGCCTCAGTGCTTGATCTAGCAGTAGCCTGCTACTTTTTGGAAGACCATGAAATCAGATTTGGTCCCATATAGAAGCAATATACACTTGTAGATTTCCTGTCATTGGGGTTACTTGCCCAGTCTGCATCTGTATAACTTATGAGTTAGTAATTAGCAGCTCTTTTAATGTGCAAACCAAAGGACCGAATGCCTTTTAGATATCTAAGCATTTTCTTCAATGTTTGCCAATGCTTCACAGTTGAATTTGAAAGAAATTGGCTCAATTTGTGAACAGAGCGAGTTCAGGCCTGGTTAATGTTACATATTGCAGAGTTCCCACCAAACTTCTGTAAAGGGTAGGATCAAGAAACATCTGAGTTCAGAATCAATTTCTGCCTTTAAGATCTTTATCCTTGCAACCATAAGAGTATCAGAACCCTTGTAAGCAAGCATATTTACCTTTGTTAGAATATCATGAATGTACTTGGACTGAGATAAATGCAGTCCATTAGTAGTTTTCTTTACCTCAATACCCAAGAAGAAATTAAAAGTGCCTAGATC
The DNA here is from genome assembly GCA_946807835.1 of Ailanthus altissimus. Classification (NCBI taxonomy): domain Eukaryota; kingdom Viridiplantae; phylum Streptophyta; class Magnoliopsida; order Sapindales; family Simaroubaceae; genus Ailanthus; species Ailanthus altissimus. Next base: position 22,788,437 of record OX327695.1, read on the forward strand.
CTTTAAGACAAAGGCATTACTCAGTTTCTTTATAAAAGCTTCAAAATGAGCAGAGATAGGACCAGTCACTAGGATGTCATCAACATATATCAACACTAGAATAGTCTGCTCATTTTGATTATAAAGGAAGAGAGATAAATCAAATTTGGAATTGAGAAAACCTTAGCTTAGCAATGCTCCCTTTAACTTATCATACCATGCTATAAGGGCTTGTTTAAGCCCACAGAGTGCCTTGCTCAACTTATAAACATGATTAGGAAAGGATTTACTTACAAAACCTTCAGGCTGACTCATAAACACAACTTCTGTGAGGTCTCCATTGAGGAATGCATTGGTAATATCTATTTTCCTAATAGGCCAATCTGACATTACAACAAGGCTCAGAACAATTCTGATTATTGAAGCCTTGATAACAGGGCTGAAAATGTCAAAGTAGTCAACTCCAAGAGTTTGCAAGAAACCCTTAGCAATTAACCTTGCTTTATACTTTAAGATAATGCCATCTGCATTATATTTAATCCTGAATACCCACTTGTTAGGTACAAAATTTGTTGCTTTATTAGCTAGCACTAAAATCTAGGTTTTATTTCTTTCAAAAGCTGTAATCTCATCAACCATGGCTGCTTTCCATTTTGGATCCTTTAAGGCATCTTGAACAGTTTTTGGTTCAGTAGGCTGATCCAATAACTGAATTGCATATGCTTTTGGTTTAAAAATACCTCTCATAGACCCGGTAACCATGGGGTGATTATTGTGAGTTTGATGTATGGTACTAATAGTTTGATTGTGTGTATCAATTTCTGGTAAAGTATCAATGGTTTAATTGTGTGCTGCTATATTTAGTAAGTTTGAATTAGTCAAGGTATTGGAAGAGTTTGAGTTGGATAAGGGTGAATTTGTATGAGATGGTTGTGTAATTGAAATGGTAGTGTAAGGAACTTGTGTATCAGGATTAGAAGTTGATGAACAGGTGCTTCTGGAACTTGAACCTATAAAGATCTTTGCATATTGCTCCTATATGAAGGACTAACAAAAGATACTGGTTTGGTTAGAAGGTTCTCAGAGACATCTGAGTGTTTTGAAAGAAATAAAGCTGAATAAGGAAATTGTTTCTCATTAAAGGACACATAAACTGAGATGTACAATTTTTCAGACTAGTGTAGACATTTATACCCCTTGTGCAATTGACTGTAACCAAGAAAAACACATGGTTCAGTATAAAAATTCAATTTATGAGAATTATAAAGCCTTAGAAGTGGATAATAAGTACAACCAAAGGGTTTTAAGAAAGAGTAATTAGGTAATTTGTGAAATAATTTCTAGAAAGGAGATTGGTAACCAAAAACTGGTGTTGGGAGCCTATTTATGAGGTAGGAAGCAGTGTGAAAAGCTTCCCACCAGAAGTTTAAAGGCATTTTTGCTTGAGCAAGAAGAGTGAGACCAATTTCTACTATGTGACTATGCTTTCTTTCAACAACTCCATTTTAATGGTGAGTATGTGGGCAGTTGAGTTTATGTTGAATACCATTTTCACTCAGATATTTTGCAAAAGATCTAAACTCTCCTCCCCAGTTTGATTGTAAAGCCTTAATGGTTCTGTTTAACTGATTTTTAATTTGTTTCTTGAAAACAACAAAGGCTTGTAATGCATCAGATTTTAATTTTAAGGGAAAGATCTAACAGAACCTAGTAAAGTTATCTATGAAGTTAATATGGTAACTATAGCCTTCTCTAGATGATATTGCGGCAGGTCCCTATAAATATGTGTAAACTAAAGACAAGGGGCAGTTTGTAGCTATAACATGTGTTGGAAAATGTAATTTGTGCAGCTTTCCCATTTGGCAAGCATTGCAGAAATCATATCTACTTATTTCATTTATTCCAAAGAAAGGTTTACAATGCTTGAGAACTGATTTTAACACTTGAGAACTTGGATGTCCAAGTCTAAGATGCCAAAGATTAGAACTGCTTAGACTTTTAAACTCTAGAGCATTGGAAAGTAAGCTTGAACAGAAACAAGAGACATAACTTATGACTGGATTTTTACAACTAGTTCTACTTGAATCATCAACAAAATTCTGATTCTTATTTGTGTGACATATATCAACAAAACAAAAATTAGACAACATAGACACAGGATAGGATAAAGGCTGATGCTGTGAATGAGATGAAGATGAGATAAGTAGTAGCTTATACAAACCCTTTCACTATAAGTCCCTTTAGCAAAATAGTTTCATCCTTCTTGTCCTTAATCAAGTAAACATTAGCATGAAATTCAATATGTTATTATCAGATACCAACTTAGAGACACTAATAAGATTTTTGGTACATGCAACAGATTATGAAGGTTAGTAAGTAATTACCAGAGCTAAGACAAGCATTACCAACAAGCATAATGTTCAAACCAAGACCGTTGCCAATAAACAGTTTGTCCTTACCTTGAGAAGTAGCTTTAGCATCAAGATTATTGACATCAAATGTGAGATGACGGGTAGCTCCTGAGTCTAAATACCAATTGGAATCTATTAGTGTTTCTGAGATCTCTTGAGCATTTCAGATAGTATTTGTTGTTGGATTTGTTCAGTTAAAAAGGCCATTTATTTGCACTTGGATCATCAATGCCTTAATTTGAAGAATAGTTAAGACCAGTGTTAATGTTCTGACTTGAGAGATAGTCAGGACCATGATAGTCTGAACCCGAGCCTTCACCACAGCTAAAGTTCCCACTAAAACCTGCAAAATGAGCCGCATACTCCTTGTTGAACCTAAAATAATATTTTGTAGCCGAGTGACCAGGTTTCTCACAGATCCGACAGATAAGCCTTGTGTTATTGCCATAAAACTTGATCTGGCAGTAAAACCTCCTCCATCACTAGTGCCAAATCTTCCAGGTTGTGAATTGTTACCAAAACCAATACCAAGATTATTACAATTTCCAAAATTTCCTCGACCTTCACCAGGCCACTGTTTTCCTTTTCAAACACACCAGTACTGAAGCCAGAATTGAAAGAACCAAATGATGCTCTTCCTCTGCCTTTACAAGCATAATGAGCTTCAAAACCACTATATTCAGTATTTAAGGCATTTAATTTTCGTTGATTCCTGTTTTCTTGAGCATATGCCTCATTCAAAGTAATATTACCAACTATACTTATTATTGTTGCCACAATAAGATCATAGTCAGACCCCAAACTAGCCATAAGATGCCTAATAAAATCATCATCATCTACTAAACATCTTTCAGTATTCAACTCATCAATTATAGCCTTGATTTTCAGAAAGTAATTAGAGAGAGAGAGAGAGCATTTTTATACTATAGATAATTGCAGTTTGAGTTGTGTTGACTTTGCCTTAGATTGCGAGCCATATTGAGATTCAACTGCAGTCCACAATTCATGGCTTGATTTGCTGTTGATTACCAAACTTAGCATACTTTCACTGATAGTTGAGAAAAGCCAGTCAAGAAGACTCTGATCTTGCCTCATCATCCAAACATCAAAGTCTGGATTCTCAACCAAGAACACACTTCTTTCTTGATCTACAGGTCTGACAAATTGTTCTGGACATTTTTTTTCACTAGTGAGCAAGTTCTCGAGCTTGTTACCTCTTGTTGCAGTAAGGATTTGTGATTGCCGAATGACAAAATTTGATCGATCCAATTTTACGGTTGAGGGAAAATTATAAGAAAAAGAAACTTGATTTGTAAGTGAAGGTGTTGAATTTGTAGAAATTTTGTGTTATTCATCTTCTGTGCTCTAATACCATACAAGAATTTGTAAGTTAAAAGTGTTTGTTTGTCAAGAAAATGCAAGAAAAGAAAAGAGAAAATCTAGAAGAACAGAATACTAGATTTTTATTGAATTTGATTGATTACCCAGAGACTTTTATTGCAGTATTTAACAACCTATATATATGAAGAGAAAATACATCAGCTAACTTTAACACTTGATAACAACTCTATAACAAACTAATAGCGGGAAATAACCAACTTCTTAACAACTTGTGAGTTGCTTCCTTTTAATCATCTTGAGCTGACGTGGCTTGTATATTTTTGATGCTGACGTGGCTTCGATATTCTTGATGATTAGAATAGCCTCTAATATAACATTGTTCGAAATAATTATCTTATAAAGTTTTGTTGGTTATGAGAAATATTGTTCACATCAAATCGAGTTTTGCCGGGGAAAATGCTCTTTGTTAAGAAATAAATCCACGCCTCCGGTTTAACTCGTGATAGGCCAGATAGAATATGAATCATGGTTTATTTATTTGCACGCATCCAATTTAAATTTTGAAAATATAGATCAAGAAAAATTGATTCGAATAGAAAATGAATTTAATTCGAATTTGAGAATAGTAATGCAAGTCAAATACATGTTTGAGCATCATGATTTGTCAATTCACTTAAAATTTGTTACTAATTATATTAGCGAATTAAATGAAATTGAATAAACATGAATTTGTTTAGTATTTGCGACTTACATCAGCGAATTAGATGAATTTAAATAAACATGAATTTGTCTAGTATTTGCGAAAGATTCAAAAGTTTAATATTTTTTTATATAAAAAATACCATTTATGATTAGATTGGTTCTTGAAAGAATTTTAAATTGATTGTTTGTTAATGACTCGGTATCCTCAAAATAATAATAATAATAATAATAATGACTTAGATTTGAATTGAAGTTAATTTTAATATCTAACATAAAATAAATTGATTTTGAATGGAATATGATCCAATTGTGATCAAATTCAAATTGAAATTTAAATTGAATTAAGCGAATGAAGTTCAATTTTTTGATATGATTGTGTTAGGGATGGCAAATCCGATTCAATTTTTAAAAATAAAATAAAAAATTGAACCGAAAAATAATAAATTAAATTGATTTAGTTCAGTTTATAAGTTCAATTTGATTTTTGGTTTGACTCAAATAGATTTAATTTATACTTATTTTTTGTTCGGTTTAATATTTTAATTTTTTAAAATTAAAAAAATTCAAATTTTCAGTTTTATTAGAAAGGTTGAATGAAGAACTCAACTGAATTTTTTATTTTTTGAATTAAAAAATTGAGAATTGAATTGGCCAAAAAAAAAATTGAATCAAATGGATTGATTTGATTTGGTTTTTTGAATTCGGTTCATTTCGTCAATTTTTTGCCCACCTTTAAATTATGCGAATGAAGTTGTTTGTTTTAAAATGCGAATCAGACAAATTAAATACGAATATTCATTTAAAAATGAATAGGATTTGAATTATAATTTAATAAAATTTTGTTAAATTTTGTTGATATTTGATTTGCATTTTCGTTTTTTCAATTCTACTGACAGGTGTTGAACTTCTTAATTTAAGCTCAATACGTTTTCATTGCTTAAAATGGATCAATCCGATTTTAAGCAGAGTGGTGATTGTGCCACCCAGAAAAATATTTGAATTTCTAAATTTTTTTTAAAAAAATATGTACATTTTTAAAGTTTTAAAATTTTCTTTACATCTTTATTAAAAATGTATTTTATTAATTTTAACAATAAAAAAAAATTTACTTTATTTTTATTAAAAAATATTAAAATTTATTTAAATTTAATTGTCAATCAACAACGGTCGACACTAATCAAAGATCCAAATAACGGATGATGAATAATGGGTCATCGCAATCAATAATAATCAATAATTCAAACTTAAAGAATAAAGGTATAATTGTACTTTTATCAAATTTAATAATTTTTTTGTTAATTTAAATAAATTTTATTATTTGATAAGAATGTAAATGAGATTATTAAAAATCTGTAAGTTCCTTTCTTAAAATTTTAAAAATACAAATATTCTTTTTCCTAACATATAATAGCACCCATTTTGAAGTATATAATTATAATACCGGAACTGCCTCCGTCATTTTGTTGATACCAACATCTCCTTTACCTCTCTCAATATCCGAAGGAATCCTTTTCACCTTTCCTCACTAAAACGTAAACTTCCCATAAACCAAGCTTATTTGGGTATTTAACCAAGCTTATTATAATGCACACTTGATGCATAATGCATCATCATCAAAATGAGTCACAAGCTTATTAAACCAAAATGATATTGTTTCCATAAGTCTACGCTTTAAATATTTAAGAACATATGCACTCGAGTAACTAATCAAGATTAAAAATTTCTAATTATATATATATATATATTTGAAAATCATGATGATCATCTCTTTTATAAATTACACATCCTTTTTTTTTTTTATAGAACAGAAAGATTTTGATACCACTATTTGTGTTGAATGCTGAAACATAAATATGAAAATAACAAACATGTGAATCCTTTGCTTCAAGTTGGATTTGGCCTTCAAAGTGTGAATTTTTAAGAATTGTGGACATGATATAAGAACACGATTATACAATTTTAGATTCTTTAATATTTTGAACCATGGTGTTTGAAGCCTTAAAAATAATTATTTTATTATCTTTTATAACTCTTTGAATTTGTAGAAATACACTGTCTTTCTAAACGAAAAAACACTTGAACACATAAACCAGTGTTTGTTTGAAAAAAAAAAAGGTACTGTATCAAAATGTCTTAAAGACAAGTGGGAGAACAATGAATAAATTGTGTGTAAAATGAATAATAAATATTGAATATTGGGCATGAAGTGTAAAACGTGAGTATAGAATGTGTGAATAATGAATTGAATAAATTGAAACTGAATAAATAATGAATAAGGTAGCATTTTTATTTATAATAAATAATTCTTAATCCATGTAAATATATAAATGCATGAATTTAAATTCAAATTCAAATATGATTTAAGTAAATTATAGTTAATTAAAAATTATAATCAATTTTAGGTAAAGGAGAAGGATTTTAATAAAAATTTTCAATTGAGAATTTATTTTTATGTGAAATAATAATTAATTAATTAAATTATTCAAATTCTATAATTGGACTATGCAGGTGCTGCTGGTTAATAGGACCAATAGTGTTATATATAGAAATGGTTTGTTACAATAAAATTTTTAAAAAAAGAAAGAAAGAAAGAAAGTGGAGTGTGATTATGATCAGCCAATGCAATGCAATCGAATAGGTAATTATAACTCTGGAATCTTGAGCCTCACGGGGAAATGAAAACAAAAAGTAGTAGAAAGGGGGCAGAGTGTGCAGAGTAGGATCAATAACATGACTCTGTATTTTAATTTTTTTTCTTTTAATCCTTTCAGTTGTAAAATTACTAATTGGTTTTTCATATAAATAAAATTACAAGCATATAAATAATAACATTACAAATAAAAAATAATTTACAAAGAACAAGAGATTAAAGAAAAAAGGAATAAACAAACAAAATTATTGAAATTATAATTATTTTCTTCTTAAATCTTTTTTCAAAGAAATATCTTTTTTTACTAAACTCCTAAAAAGAAAAGATAAATGATGTTAAATCAATTTTTTTAAATTTTTTTTGAAAGAATTTAATTTTTAAAATAAAAAATTATCTAACCATTTTAACAAATTTAATTAAATCTGGGCCTTCAAATATATTATAAAATAAAAAAATATTCATATTTTTAGAAATAAGATAATTATTAATAATTTAATTTTTTACAGAATAAGTAAAAAATATTTTGTGAGCCTTTTATCTAATTAGGGTCTTTGACAACTAACCCAATTGCATAGGGCTTGAGCTACCTATGTCAATGGTCTCTATTGTTTCAAAGCAGTTGATTTACATCTATTTGCAAATAATTTTTGGATTTGTATAGTAGTATTTTGGACTTGTTTATCTAATTTGTATATAAATAGTGGTAAACTTACAAAGTTAAGATATAAATAATTTTATATTTATTGATGCTAGTCCAAAAATTATACAACAGACCCATTTGTACTTTTATATTTTTGAATTTAGCTCAATTGAGTAATACGCCCAAATAAATTATTTATTATTATAGGAAGTTTTGTTTAATTAAGATTCTTATATTTTGAGAATTAGAGTAAAAATAGAATTCTAGTCTATATAAAGGTTGGATTTTTCATTGTATTAGATCATTCAAAACATAATACAACATAGCTTTTTAGTTTTTTTTTAATCTTTCAATTAGCTTTTATTTTCGTTCTTACTTTCAACTCAAGATTTTATTCTTGTTTGTTGAACCCTATAGCCTTACTGTTAAACTTTGCTTGTCCTTCTCGACGAAATACCCTATAACCTTGCTTGAACATTGCTATCCTACAGCCCAGGTTTACTCTGACTCTCGCTCACTCTCAACCAAATTTGGCCTAGTCTTGTTTGGTAAACCTTAGCCTCAGTTCCTCGTGAATTTGAAGTATTACATCGATATAGCAGGCCATTGGACGTTTACAAATCCTGTTCCCGAAATTTTACTGCACGAACAATATCTCAATTAACATATCCCCATTTAACGACTACTATATGAATAGTTGTTAAAATTTTATATTCTCATTATTATAATAGTTATACAATACTAATTAATAATTGACACGTCAAATATCACATTAGTTATGATATAAATTTCGTATTATAACTTTATAAGTCTAATATTATTGTTTATATCCTTAGAATTTAGCTTTACTTATATTGTGCTTTAGAAATACAATATATAAATTGTTTGGTAAATAATAAAATTTAGAATTTGGTTTTGGAAAAAAAGCAAGTGATTTTATTTCAAAGCTATTTAATAAAATATCAATATTAATATTATCCTTATTATTTTTTCAAATGGACAACTTTCATCAGTCAATTCTCATCCACGGCCAACAGTCGTTGACCACTGTTAATCATCATCAATCATTGCCTTTCATTGATCATTAGTATTCTATAAAGTCAATATTAGTACTATTAGATTCCTCATCATAGCCTTATTGTCAACTAATGCGAGTGAAGCAACACCTTCACCATTATTATGTAAATTAGTTGATGTTGAAGAGAATAGTGGTGAAGGTGCTTCACCACTTGCTGTCATTTGTTGGTGGTATTTATGGTGGTCGAAAGTTTGATTTGAGTTTTCTAATGAATGAAAGCTTAACTGTCAAATATATTTATATGGTTGCTTAGATCAAATGACATTGATCCCAACAGTACCAATATTAATTTAATAAGATGTCGATTGTTAAAAGAGGAAATAAATCAACTGTTTCCATAATTATTCTCTATTTTTTATATTTGTTCAATAGCCTTTATGTATATTTTTCTTTAGTATGTAATTACTTAGTTGTGTTTTTCTCTTTTTCTTTATAAGTACAAAGATGTCTCTATATATGTAACACGTTCTTTTATAATTGAGATACAACAATATACACAATTTTTGTCCAAATTCTTTCTTCTTATTCTCTCAATTTTTTATGGTATCACAACTTTAGATTTCTTACATGACTTCTGCTTATTTGGAAAATGAGAAGGACAAATTTACTAAGATGATGACAGAGAAAGTTGTTAACGATATGGGTGGTGAAAATTGTACATCACTCGAATCATCTAAGTCTTGTTTGGTTACTAAAACACTTGAAGGAGACAATTATGAACAATGGAACCACACGATGCATATAGCTCTATATGTCAAAAATAAAACTGTATTCATTAATGGGATGATACAAGCATCACCATAATCTGACTCCTTATTTCTAGCGTGGCAACAGTGCAATAACATGGTATTATCCTAGATTTTGAATTCAATTCATTCAATTGTAGGAAGTGTTATTTATGCAGAGACTACAAATAAAGTTTGGAAAGAATTGAAAGATAGGTTCTCTCAAGGGAATGATTCCTGAATTTATCAAATTCAACAAGAAATTTTCGAACAACCAAAATCTGCATTTTTCCAAGGAATTTTTCCATTGCTTCAAGATCGATATGGTTATTACGGATGATGCTCAACCACCTCCAAAATAGCAAGTACTTGAAGCCATAAAGAATTATGCATAATGATGAGGTATCGCTGCATATATTAAACACTAAAAGGCGGCGAAACAAGCTCATCAAGGAGTAGCCAATAGATACCAGCCAACGAGGTTTAATTGTCCAGTTTAAGATTAAACTCTTTTCGGTAAAGCTCAAGGTAAGGTGGCCGGAGTTGTTCCTTAAAAATTTTCTCATAGAACTTTAGAAGTCGAAGAAAAAGAGTGCCGTTACTTATAGGCGTAGACTGAAGTTCCATAGGCGAGATGGTTCAGATATGCAATTTGATCCACCATGATCCAAAAATGAAGACATCACGCTGACGACGTTAAATTAGGCGCTACTTGGGAGGTAACTCAGGACATTATAAGGACGTGTGTGAGGCTTCAATACATCATTCAGGAAAGTGTTTCATTTTTTTATTTTTATTAATGCCATGTGGACATGTTATGGATTAAGTTTGGGGGAGGGAAACACTTCCACATTTTCAATTGACTTCACTTATTTATCTGAAATTTTATTTTTGCTTATTTATCTGCAATAATTTTTATTTTGCATTCTTTTTAGGTGTGTTTTATGCATTTTGTATTCGGTTTTGGGTTTAACATGATTATTAGTCAATGATAAACTAAGTACAAAAACTATAGCTTTTTGAAATCAATGAATATTATGTTTGTTCATATGTTTGATTTTGATTGCACATTTTATCTTTTGTGATTACTTGAAACACATTGAGCACATAGTTGGATTGTTATGTTAGTTGCACAATAAGAACACAAAAAGTCTCAAACACACTCTAGAACTTGTTTGATTATCACTTGAGACGAAATCATAGGACATACATAATTAAGGAAATAATTTTAGGCCATGTTTGGATCGTTTGAGCCTTTCGAGCCTACCGATATATATTTATCCATAGTCACCTATTTTGAGCTTAATGACCATCTTTCTTTGTTAACTATAATAATACCTTAAAACAAATACATATTCCATCATTATCATCCCTCATACCATAGGCATAAAAGTTATGTTTGTGTTTGTTCCAAAAGGTTGAAAAATTCTAAGTTTGTGGGCATAGTGATTTGGAATACTTTGTAAAAAAACAAACATCAAAAGAAAAGAAAAAAAAAAGCAAATATATATCCCTATATGCTTTTTAAAAAAAAATTGTTAATAAAAAGCAACAAAGGAAGTTTCAAATTAAGTTTGGGGGTGTCCTTTGGAATGAGATTAAGGCTTTGATGTTCAATAACAATATATGTTTATGGTGTGATTTGAACAAAAAATGAATCCACATTATCCTACTTTTACCCTACCATACATTACAAGCTTAATAAAGTCTTATTTGATTCTTAATCATGTTTGTTCCTACATTAGTGGAGAGTGATATGAAAAGTATGCCTATGAAGTGTATGTTTTATAAAAAAAAAATCCATAGAGACTGCATCGTTTCTTGTAGGAATAAACCATTTCAGGTGTATTTAACTGACAATAACGACTACACATACACACACACACACACCAAGTAATCATTTGTATGATGAAATGAGCATAATGATTAGACTTATTGAATAGTCACAGTATTTAAAGATTTTTAATAGTTATAGACAATATAATATTTGAGAATAACTATTAATCATCTGTTAGCCCATAAATTTGTTTTAGAATTTATTTTATTTATTTTTATCTATCTTTGCTCGAGGACGAGCAAACTTTTAAGTTTGTGGGTATTTGATAGGGCGTAATTGTATAAAGTATTTTATCCTCCTAAACTTTATGTTTGTTCAATTTATCCCAATAATTTGACTATTTATGTATATTAATGTTGTTCTATAGGTTTAAGCACTATCGGAACAAAAATATCGGAAACTGGATGCAAATGAAGCTATTTGAGATGAGAATCCAAAAAGAGACTAAAATGCTCAAAACGTGAATAGTACAAGTGAACAGTGCAATTTCTATAGTGCATGAATAGTGCAATACCGGGGCATTCAATTTGAGCACCGGGGCGTCAATTTTAGAAGCTCCACGCTGCGGCATTAAACCTGAATGCCGCGGCACTGAATTCTGGGCACTCTTTAAGAACATTTTTGTCCTCTTTTTAAAACCCTAAACCTATATAAACGCCCATTGTTGAGCCAAGATGAGGTGGGCTATAGAGAGCACAAAAATAAACACTTCATTTGGGTCTTAGAAGCAAGAATCAACTGTAGTAACCAGTATCCATAACCGGTAAGAATATGTATATTTATATATATAAATATACGTATTTTATTTGTATATGGGTGATCCTTGATTTATATATTGTTATTAGTAGTGTTTTTATAGGTTAAGGATATACTATTAGTATTGGGTTTATTTGTAAGACTTTGGAATTATTTTAGGGACCAAATTGTTATACTTTGAAAGTTTTGGGGGTGAATTCGTAAATACCAAAAATTAACCACTTAGTATAAAAATACACTTTTAAAAACCCTAATTCTCTCATTTTGGTCGAGCTACCCATTTTTAGAGAGAGAAGAGAGAAATAAAGGAGAGAGAAAGAGAAGAAGAAGAAGAAAAAGAAGAAGAAATTGGAATTTTGGATCTTTAGAGGTATATCACAACTAATTATCAATTTATTGGTGTTAATTAAGTTAATTTCTTTAAGTTTTGATTTCTGGAAATATGTATAATTAAGGATTTGATGTGTATTTCGTTTGATGTTGTGAGAATTGATGATGATCTATAAGATAGTTTGATAAATCATGATGAATTATGGAATTTCTGCTGGATAACCTCTTGATCTAGGAAATTTATAAATTGTTGTGATTCGATTCTGGTTTTGAATTTTGAGTATATGAAATTAGACATGTTTAGGATCATCTGAGACTTTGAATCGACTGAAAATCTCGGAAATTGAATTTGTAGTGAATTTACCAAAATGACCCTGGAATTCTGGAAATTTCCTGTGTAAACAGTATGATACAGTGGAAAATAATTTTTGACCTGCTGAATGATCTTTAAAAATTATGAATTTGTGGAATATGATAATTTTATATGTCTAATATGATATACTCAGAATTGAGAATTTGGATCAATGTGGTTGAAGTGTTATGAATTTCTAAAGTGTATCAGCTCATTGTAGTATTTGATTAACAGATTTTTAAAGTTATGAAATAAAATAGTTTTAAAATACTTTTGGCAGTTATTTGGAAGCCAAATATTTATCATGGACTGAGATATGTGTCAAGAGTAATTATGTGGTAGTTTTATAATTTTTGAGTTAGTATATGATTTTATAAAATTGGGAGATTGAATACTGTTCAGTAAGTATCTTGATCCTGTCAAGTTTGTAGTTTGGATTCGATGGTGTGTATGGAATGGATTGTGTAGGAATTTTGATATAATATTCATATATAAGAAGTATATATGAGTCAAGAATGATATATTCTGATTTCGGAGTAATTGGACATCATTTGATGTATTGGAAATTTTTGTTAAGTGTAAGTGGTCAGAATGACAGGTTTTGAGAAACCAAATATTTAGACCAATTTGATGTGATAAATGCATTGTGTGTAATTTTGTAAGCTATTTAAAGTATTTTGTGTGAATTGTGAGGCTTATGAAAGGATTAATCTCCATTGATAGGTTAAGGAGATTTAAGCCTTGTAGCTGAAAGTGTTAAGAGGTAAGTATACTAGACTTTTTACTGAAATCACAATAAACATAGTAATTGTTTTGTATGATTTTGCAAATGGGGTTAAGAATATGTTTATGTTTTGTCAAAGTATATTTTGATATGAAATGTGAATATATGTTTCTGAATGTGAGCATTGACATTGAGCATGGACATACATGTGTTTTTGTAAGTGAGCTTTCAAAATAAGATGTGTTTAATAAAGAAAGCTTTTGAAGTGTAATATGTCCATGAGAAATATTTTGTATTTTGAGGGTACTTGAACTCACTGTTAACTTAGTAGGCATTTTATGTGATTTGTGGAGCCTTTATGTGTGGCCTTTCCTTTGGGATTGGTATATGTTATGTGTTTCGTATGTAGGGAGGATCCTATTGGTACCTAAAGGAAGAGTGAGTTATCACATTCGTGTGGTGGCGTATAGGTACATGTGAGAGGACTCACCGATGATCAGGGTGAGGGTTTGGCTTTTACCTTCGGGCATAAGCATTATATATGTGTGATTTAAAGACCTCACTTGTACTATTCCTCTCATACGGTATGTCACCTACGAGTGACATTTGGCTCATTATGTGATATGTGATATGTAAGTCCTACTAAGTAGTAGTTGAGTAATGGTATTCCTATTATGTGTTTTGAAAGAATGTGTAAGCGCTTACATGATATGTGATTTGATAAGATTATGATTTTGATTGATCACAGCATATCATACATATGCATTGTGTACATATATGTATTTGTATTTGATATATGAAAAATTAGTATGCTTACTGAGTTTTATACTCATTATAGTTTATGGTGATTTCAGGTAAATAAGGTACATGTGTGCTTAGCGGATTTGGCAAGGCTTCTGCTGTTCCTTGGGTTCCCTAAGTTGCTAGGTTGTTGTGTGTTTCATTTGGGGACACGTGGGATAGGATATTTGGTTTGTCCCTATTGAATAAATACTTATGTATTATTTCATTGTGTGTGGATTGGATTTGGTTTAAGTTTTATAAAGTGTGGTTATTGGATGATTTTAAGTAAGAATTTGCAATGGATATATTCTGGGCTCCCGGTAACAAAGTTGCTACTGGTGATGTAGTAGAGTGTTAATCTCTGAGAAAACTCTGCGTATCTCCGGTTTAATAATTGTCCCAGTCATAATTCAATTGCTATAATTCTGAAAGAAATTGAAATGAATGTTTAAATATTGTCAAGAGAAGTTTATATTTATATGTTAGGTTATGGTTGATTTTAGTGTTGAACTTACTAGCAACTTGCTAAGGATTTCTGTGTTGAATGAAAGTTGAAAATTTTGTGTAATATTATTTATGAGTGCACATGCAGTGAATGAATGTAAGTGATGTCGTGTGTCGGATCTTTTGGGTCTGGGGCGTGACATCAACAATAAGAGGCAAAAATCAAGAGGAAGAAGAAGAAGAATTTCTGCTTTTGAAGGAAGAACATCACCATTGCATCAAGGGAAATTTCTTCTTCTCTTCAATTTCGTATTTGTTGTTGATTCCGGTATGTATAATGATGTTGTTAGATGCTTAAAACTTATATTTTTAATTATGAACTAAGTTTTATTGCTAGGATTACAATGTGAACTCAATATGTAGCTTGGATTGATTATTTTCCCTTATTTATCATATTGGTATTGAATTATTCAATTTGTTCCATACTTAATGCTTCTAATTACATGACAATGGATTAGATTGATTAAGGAACCTTAATGAACTTGAAAAAGGAAATTTTGTATTGGCCATGAATAAATTGATGTATGATCATTGTGTAAAAGCATGAGTTCTATATGAGATATGAATATACTTATATGGCATATATGACCATTTAGAGAATTTGAACTTAATGAATCTTATTTCAATTTGATTATCATAGGAATATAGATAATTGATTGAATGAGATATACTCACTTGACCATCGAAAGAGGCTTGTGAGGATATTAGAGTTCTTGGTTAAAATTCATATTGATAGTTGTAAAGGGAGTAATTGAATTCAAGTGAAGTATTGATGGATTATTGTAATCTTGGGCATTTGAGTATTTGTGCTATCACGTTTGTTATCTTTGCTCAATTCTTGTAATTATTATTATTTCTTGTTTAGTTAGTTTAGATATCAAAACCATTAAATTGCCAATAGCTTGAATAAGAATATGAGAACATAATTTTAGTACTTAGCAAGTAGTAATAACAATTCCTTGTAGGATCTACACTCTACTCATCATATATTACTTGTTGCGATAACATGCACTTGCGTTAGTTTATGTTATAGAAATCATATAACAATGCAAGTTTTAAACACTTCAGAATCTAAAGAGCGAACATCCAAAAAGAAGAGTTGTACTCATTGTGAAAAAGACTACCACATCATTAATTGTTGTTACTTCCTCCATGGTTTTTCACCTAGTCACAAATTTCACAGCAAGGATGTGAAACTAAGAGGAAAGAAGTTTAATGTTAACAACTCGACGACTAAAGAAGAACCCGAGAGATAAAATTTTACCAACACCATGTTTACTCCCGAAGAATACAATTAACTCAAAGTTATAATTTAGAAAGATAATAGTAACACTTTACCTTTTGTGAACATTACATGTATTCACTTACCTTTCTGTTATAAGTTTGATTCTTCATCATATGTTGAATAGATCATTGATAGTGGGGCTATAGATCATTGATAGTGGGGCTATAGATCATGTTTCTTATGTTCAACTAACACTGCATAAGACAATTTGTATTCATAATTTTGTTTGGTTGCCAAATAGATGCCAAGCTAAGATTAAGTGCATTAAGTCAATCAAGTTGTCAAACAACATTATTCTAAATAATATTCTTTATGCTCCCAAATTTAGAGTTAATATGTTATTAGTTGGTAAACTTTCTAGGGCATTGGGTTATAGTGTAACTTTTTACCCTTATTTTATATGGTGCATAATATGGCTATGAAGAAGACAATTGGCCTGAGTAAACAGCTTAATAGTTTATACTATCTTAGAGCTAGTCAAATACTACCTACCATACACCACATCCAATGCAATCATTATATTTGGTATAAATAATTTGGTCATCCCTCCATTGCACCTTTTAGGCACTCTAAAAAACGAACCCAATTTTTTTTATTTTGCTTTATTTTGTGATTTTTGTCTTTTGGCTAAACAAACTCGTTTATCTTTTTTCAATAGTTCTATATCTACTAGTACACTTTTTGATTTAATCTATTATGATATTTGGGAACCTCATAAAATTACTTCCCATATAGGAGCTTGTTATGAAAGTGTGCTATTTTTCTAGGGTGCATGAATTTACAATGTGTTCATCATAAGATAATACACATGTCACACATACATACTAGCGCAGTAGAATTGGAAATCTAATTTTCTAATGCGACAAATACATTTAAAATTTAAGTTTATTACATTAATGAGATTTAAGATTGAGAAATCACCTTGTATGTCTTTAGAAATTTAGTTTAGAACTGGAGTCCACCTTGAAGCGTACTCATGGGCAATTCTAAGACTCAACTAAGTAAGTTTCAGTCTCTAGAATAGTAGCTCTAATTTTCAGCAAAAATGTGTTTAACTCTTAAATACAATATTGGTTAACTTTTAACCTAGTTTATGTTGAGATTTATGCTTACGTGTCTTCCATTTTATGTATGAATATTTGATTCATATTTATACTATTATCATTTTATAAATCGCTAAGTATATTTTATACATGGTAAGATGCTTGTAACATTTAAGACATTATATGATCTGAAAGAGTTCAGATTTGGTCTAGTTTAAAGCAGTGTTAAGAATTAGCAACACTGAGAGTTATAAATTCTAAGAGTTAGCATTGATAAGAGTTATCAGGTTATAAGAGTTAGCAAAATCTAAAGAGTTAGAGCCTTATCTGAAATGGGATAGACCTGAGAATATATTAGTAATGATATAGTTGCAAAGAGTTGTAAATGGTGCTAGGAAATGTCGTTATGCAAGTATGTTCACAAACACTATATTCCTGATCTATCTTCACTGATGCAAGTTTGTTAATGAAGACCTTATTATATATAGATCAATGTATGTCTATATTTGGATGGTTAGTCTTAGCAAACCTTAAGTTTGGTGGAAGCTCATATAGAGATACAAGTATTCAGTTAAAACTGAATATAGAACAGACTTACGAGGACCTCCAATAGACATCCCATATAACTGTCAATAGAGAGTCTTCTAGAATTGAGTAGTATTCGTGATCCTTTAACCTGAGTGCCACAGTGAGCTTGCGAGTGATCCACCATACTTTGGTTCCACACATGTCAAAAACCTTTCATGGTCTGACCGCTGGGTGTCGCTGGGAATGGTCCAATGCTCATGGAGCCCGATGTGCGTGGATATGGGATCTATTAGCTCATTTGGGTGAGTAATATATTATGATGCTCCAAGATTTTATTTCAGAAAGTCTTTTGGCTATAAGCAGTTATACCCGAGAAAAAGAGTTTTGTCATAGGGATAATTAATATCGCAAAAGTATTTACAGATATTATTTATTGAAATACAAATTTAGAGATAAGTTTATGGTCAAGTATATAAAGACTTGACGGTGTTGATCTATATCTCCGCTCTTCCAGGATATCCATGATAAAGGGATTATACGAATATGTAATAACCTCAACTTGTATGGTTTAACGCGTATTTTGTAATATTCGTAACATTTGTGTGGGACATTGTTCACGGATGTATGGACAAGTTCCATATAAAAAGCCGAGCATGGACCTAGAGAGTCTCACAATATGAAGTGTACTCATTATACACCAGGACAACATATTGGATCAAACAGTTCGTTCCAAGAAATTCCAACAAACCGAAAATATGTTTCAGGGGTTCCTCAGGATGTATATTTGTCAAGACTTAAATGTTAAGTACATCGCATAATTGATTGACAAGAGTTGTTAACCAATCGGATGTTAACAAATTGAATAATATTGTGCATAATTTATTTTTACCTGAAAAGTACCGATTTACCTTGTTAGTAAAAACAAGTAAGGTAAAAATAATTATTCAAAAATAATTATTTAATAATCAATGTAAAATTCATTTATTATTATTATTACAAAAAGATAAACATCAATTATAACAATGGTATTATTTATCTAATAAGAGGCCTTGATGTTGGTCATTAATTACTTAAAATAGTTAAAGATATTCCAACATTAGGTAAAGAAATATTTCGTGACCATTAATCAAATGTATTTGATAAGATAATGCAATGAAATAGCCAACAATATTTAATGGTAGGCTATGAAAAGTATTAGTAAATTAAAATAAAACTTGAATAAATTGAATTCATTCATTAGATGCATGATACGACCAAGTGTGAGTGTAAAGAGAAGAGAAAGTTTTTGGCTAAGTCCTTAATATTCTTACAAGAGAGTTGTGAGGGAAAAAGACCAAGAACATTCAACTCTTTCTTATCACTCACAAGAAATAAACACCATATAGTTTAAAGTGTTTTAAAAGTTAAAATATTTTGTTGTTGGAAATTTGAAGCTGCTATTCTAACTTCACAGTTCCACCGGTTTTAGTTGTGAACTAAAATTGTGCAACAACATACTTCAAAGTGAGTTCAAGAATTAGAGATTGGAGTTCTTGAAGAATTAAAAAGTTACCTTCAATCTGGATAAGTTTACTTACTTATAATTTATTTAAATGATACTTATGAATATATATGAGATATATGTATTTGATTGTGCCATATTGAGTGTAATATATATTTGATTATGCCATATTGAGTGTAATATGTATATGATACTTCCGCAGCTTGTATGATTTTTTTTTAATTATACGTACACTCCACACATCACACATTCACAGTTTAATAATTAAACACTTTAACTATTTGTTTTGTTTTAAAACTAAGAAATTATTTTATTTTGTTCAATTCTTGAATAACAAAACAATTTCTTTGTATTTTAATGATGGCCGATCAAAACTAGAAAGAAGATGATGATGAAGACTTTGTTTCAACACTTGAAACTCTCTCTCATCAAACTGGCAGAACCAAATAGTATCACCTTGTACAAATGAAACACATTTCATTTATAAGCAAATTTTCCTCTTTTGATTAGTCAACATTCGGCCCCATCATGCATGGCCAAATAATTCCCATTGTTGGCTTGTCTCCTATTTGTTTAAAAACAAATAATTTAAAATATTAATTTATTTAATAATTTGTTAACTTAGAAAAAATAATTATTAAATACACTTTGTTTGTCTCATAAGTAAGGTTAATTTTGTAAAGACAAAGTCAAATAATAAATACCTTAGATTGTGCCACTTGTCATCATCTCATTAGTCAACAAATTTTTTTTAACTAATTGATATACTTAACACTTAAATCTTGCCAAGTTACAGTCTAAGGGATCCTAAAACAAATATTCGATTTGTTGGAACTTCCTGGAATGAACTTTTCAATCCAATCTGTTGCTCCAGTACATAACAAGTACACTTCATATTATAAGACTTCCTAGGTCCACACCTGATTTGTCATATAGAACTTCTCTATATGTTTGTGAACAATTTCCTACACACACATCACGAATATTACAAATCAGCACGTTAAACTATATAAGCTTAGGTCATAACATATATATAATCTTTCTATCACCTATATCTTGAAAGAGCAGAGATATAGATCTACATCGTTAAATCTGTATATGTTCATCCGTGAACTTATTTTTAGATTTGTATTTAATAGACAATATCTGCAAATACTTTTACGATATTATTTATTTTGCAGAAAACTCTTTTCTGGATTTACTGCTTATAGCCATAATACTTTTTTAAAATACAATCTCGAAGCATCAAAATATACAACTCACTCATGTGAGTTGACGGATCCCATATCTATGCATACCGAACTCCATGAGCATCAGACAATTTCTAGTGACACGCAACTGTCAGACCATGAAAGGTCTCTAAAATTCGTGGAACCAAATTATGGTAGATCACTCATAAGCACACCATGGCACTCAGATCAAAGGACCATGAATATTACTCAACTCGAGAAGACTTGCATTGACAGTTTTATGGGATGTCTATTGGAGATCCTCATGAGTCTATTTAGTATCTAGTCCTTACTAAATACTCGCATGCCTATACGAGCTTTCATTAAACTTATGGTTTGCTAAGACTAACTATTTGAACCATCTAGATATAGACATACACTAATCTATATAAAAAAAATTTCGCTGATAGACCCGCATCGGTAAAGATAGATTAGAAATATAATGTTTGAGAATAAACTGCATAATGATATTTTCTAACACCATTTGCAACTCTTTACAACTATGTTATTACTAATATATTTTTAAGTCATTGTCCTATTTCAAATAAGGTTCTAATTTCTTAGATTTCGCTAATTCTTATAATGTGCTAACTCTTAACATTGTTAACTCTTAATACTTATAACTTTTAGCACTGCTACATTTTAGCACATGATCTAAACTTTATTAGACCAGATTTAAACTCCTATAGATCATACAATGTCTGAAATATTGCAAGTATTTTATCATTTAATAAATATAATTAGCGATTTAATAAAATGATGATTGTATAAATATTAAAATAAATATTCATATATAATGGGATAGCACGTAAGTAAAAATTCCAACAGTTATTATTATTGATGATTATTTTCGTTACACCGAAATACATATGATGAGTTTTAAATTCAAAACTCAATCACTAATAAAAATTATTTTTTTCATGGGTCAGAACTTAATTTCATTACGAGATTAAAGCTTTACGTTCTGACAATGGAAAATAGTTTTTATCTTTATAAGCCTTTTTTATAAAGAGTGGCACATTTTTTTAACATACTTGCCCATACATACTCCAATAAAATAGAGTTGTAGAGTGTAAGTATAGACATCTCTTAAATGTGAGTCATTCACTTCATTTTCAAGCCAACCTATCTTTGCAATTTTAGGGGAAGAGTCTACAAACAACACGCTATCTAATCAATCACCTTATAACACCCATCTTATCCAACAAAATACCATACCACCAGGTTTACAATAAACCTCCAATATACTCTTATCTCTATGCCTTTGGTTGTTCATGTTATGTTACCAACCTTAAACCCAATCATAAATTTGACATTCATGACCGAAAATGTATATTTCTTAGTTATCCACCTAGACAAAAGGGCTACAGTGTCTATGACCTCCAATTTCATCAATCTTTCATTTCTCGTAATGTGATATTCTACGAATTCATATCCCATTTCAACCACTTTAATTTAAAATCTTGATGACCACATAGACAAACCGACCCTACCCTTACTATTTGATACTACGAATAATGCAAAAGACCCAAACTATAACCAAACACAGCACTAGGGCGCCGAAATCCAAAACCTAGGCACCGCAACTCCATACTCTCTATGCGTAACACTGAATTATAGATTTGCAATGCTGCAGTGCCATTCTTACAGATTCCTAGAACCAAATCTAAAAAATCATTGTCACGATACCACTCTTTCCTCGCTGTGAGTGAGCAAATCCAGAACCTTGGCGTTGCGACGCCAACTACTCATCGTCAGATTCCCGACGCTATGGCGCTAGCCATTGATAAGGGCAAATTTGTCATATATTTTCTCATGTTTTTATTATTGATATTTTATGGTTTTATGAGAATAGATGGCTATTTATGTGCATTATTGTTATTTATAGGGACTTGAACGAAATTTAAAGAAAGAACGCAAAAGGAGCGAAAACAGGGACTAAAATGCAAAGTTTTCAAAGTATGTGTCCATCGCCCCAGCGCCACAAGGAATTTCGCCCCAGCGCTAAAATAGTGATCAAAATAAGAAAAACGATCTGCTTAAGTCGCGTATAGCGCCCCAGCGCCGAAGAGTCACCGCGCCAGCGACGATCCATCGCCCCAGCGCTATACAGTAACCGCGCCAGCGGTGAAGCCGTTTTCATGCAGCGCCCCAGCGCCAAGATCCCACCGCTCCAGCGGTAATAGCTTTTTCACGCGTCGCCCCAGCGACAGATGCATAGCGTGCCAGCGGTAGTGCGAGTCCTAATCCGACGAGAATTGAGATTTTCAAGCTCATATCAATCCCTATATAAAGCCACTCGGTCCCAACCTTCAAGGAGGAATCCAAGACGACCCAAGAGCACCAAGAATACATAGCACGAGTCTTGGAGAGCAATAGGAGCTTAATTGAAGCAACTTTAGAGAGAGATACAAGACGTTCTTCGGCATCAAGAGTTCCTAGGCAGCGCAATTAAGAGCAATTCGACGTCTATATCGGTTTGCTAATAATTGTATCATGATTTATAATTATTTTTACTGCTGTTCTCTTGTAGCCATGAGCTAACTTATTTTCTGGGGTTAATATTTGAACTCAATATGTGTGCTTAATTGCCATATCTTTTTAGTATTTAATAAACTTAGTCATTTATTATTTAAATTACTTGTGTTTAATGCTTCAATATATCTGGCCAATATATGGTGAGTGAATTGGTAATATTATTGATAAACTCGGAAGAGGAATCATAATATTTAGACCTAGGTAATTTGATGCATGATTGTAGAGTAACATTCAATGTTGCATATGCAAGTTTCAATTTAGGATAGGAATATACCTAATTGGCATGTATGATCAATAAGACCTAATCTTAATGAATCTTAATTTATTACAAGTACCATAGGAATATAGGTATTTGGTAAATTAGGGTATACTTGCATGACCTTGGAAGAGGCTTGTGAATACATTAGTGTCTTGATCAATAATAAAGACTAAGTGAGTTAAATATTAGAGGATTAATCATTAAAAAGCATATTGAGGGATAATATTAATCCTAGGTTTTCTCTATATTGCTATATTTAAATCTCATTGCATTGTGTTTTTATTTTTATATTTTCTACATTCATTCTTGAATTTTTATTTTTCTGAATAATTATTAGGAAGACATAATTTTAGTAATTGGTTAATAAGAAGAAATTATCCCTGTGGGTTCGACATCCGACTAATTAGTCTCTTTATTACTTGCATACGATAGTGTATACTTGCACTTAATTTATGATATAGAAATATCGCATCAGCCATTCTATGTTGTGACACCATTTCTCCATACACTCAAGACTTGATCCAACATTCATACGTCGTGGCGCTACTCACCCCTCACCATGACGCCACTCTAGCTCTTTCAGATTTCGAGTCCTTACCTGATTTTTCTCTTTCTTGACGTTCTTCTCACCTCATAAAGCTTCCACATCATCTTCAAGATTACGAGGTAAACCATTATAAACTTCTTGTTTTAGGCCTTTAGTCTTCTCCAGTTATGTTGGCATGCACCACCAAATCTCAAGGTATGTTTCTTATGCTCATCTCTCTCATCCCCACAAGACTTTTATCAATAATGTTTTTACTTGGTTAAACTAACAACATATCAACTGGCTTGCCACAACCCATATTAGATTGCGGCCATGAATGACGAGATCTCAACTCTTAAAGTAATCATACTTAGAGCATGGTTTCTTTACTTCCTGGTTATTGACCCATTGAAATGGGTCTATAAAATTAAGTACAACTCTAATGGTTCAATTTAACGTTATAAAGCTTTCCTTGTGGCTAAAGGGTTTACTCAACATGAGGGTATTGACTATATTGAGAATTTTGCTTATATGGCTAAATTAACTATTTTTGGTGTCTTTTGGCTATTGCTTCCATTTGTCATTAGGCTCTTCATCAGATGGATATTCAAAATGTTTTTCTTTATGGGGATTTGACTGAAGAGATCTACATGACTTCTCCACTAGGTTTTCATCAATAGAGGGAGTAATACTTAGCATGTTGACTCCATAAATCCTTCTATGAATTGAAACAAACCTCGCGAAGTTGGTTTCACAAGTTTCTTGCTGTAATCTATAAGTGGTTTCTGATAATCACAGACAGACTATTATTTGTTCACCAAAGTTAATGATGATTCTCTTACTGTTATCCTTCTTTATATCGACGACATGATCATCATTGACAACAATGAAAAGATAATGGAAGAGGTAAAGGACTTAGGGCTAGTTGTTTTTAGATTAAAGATCTCAATTTTTTAAAGAACTTCATTAGAATAAAAGTTGCTCGATCTAAAGCAAATTTTTTATCAACCCATAAAAATACGCATTTGATATACTAGAAGAGCTTGGACTTCTAGGAACCAAACTTGTAAAGTTTCCAATAGAACAAAATCCCAAGTTTACTTTTAATGATGAAGAGTTGTTTAATAATCCAAGTCACTATTGTAGGTTGATTAAGAAGTTAATTTATCTTACTTTCACTAGTCCAGATATTATTTACTCAATCAGTTTGTGCAACAACCTAAAAAATCACATCTTGAAATAGTACATTGAATGTTACGTTACTTAAAAGATGCTCTGATATTGAGTCTTTTATTTTTTTTTACATGAAAAGTTTTAGTTGAGAGGCTTTTGTGATGCATATTAGGCTGGACGTCCAAATACACAACGGTCAATTACTTGCTATTGTGTTTTTGTTGGTATTTCACTTATTTCTTGAAAAATTAAGAAACAAATCACAATATCACGGTCCTTAGCAAAGTTCAAGTATAGGTTCGTGGAATTGATTACTTGCGAGTTAGCTAGGTTACGATACTTATTAAGAGATTTGTAAGCACTTCACTCAAAATCAACTTAACTTTTTGTGACAACTAAGCAACAATTTATATTTCAGTTAACTCTATCTTTTATGAGAGGAAAAAATATATTGAGATAAATCATTATACAATTCATGAACGAATATAAAAAGAATATAAAAAAGGGAGCTTAACACTTCTTTTGTGAAAGTAAAAAACAAGTTGTTAGCCCATTTACCAAGTCATTAGATCAAGTTGTTTTTTTTTTTTATACTTAATAAGTTGAGAGTTCTTAAAATTTACTCTCCAACTTAAGGGGAGTGTTAAAAGATGAAATAAATTAATTATTTTTTTAATTATTTTTTCACTTTTAATAATTGATCAATAGTTTTGATGTATCTTTTTCTTTAGTACATAATTATCTAGTGATATATTTTTAACTTTTCTTTATAAGCATAAGGATAGCTTTACATATATAACACTTTCTTTTGTAATTGAGATACAATAATGTATATAATTTTTGTTTAAATTCTTTTTTGGTTGTCTCTTAAATTTTCATCGATTAGCAACCAACGACGATGATACTAAAGGTGAGTTTTTTCTTTTTTTAAATTACTTTTTAAAACCAATACTAATTATTTTCTAATATAAATATTATATATAAAAGTAAAATAAATAAATTACCAAATTTAACAAAATCTAACAGCTGCATTTATCAAACACACATCAATTTTCACTTGACAGCTAGTTCTTTCACTTCAAGACACCTGTGACTTCAAAGTCTCATCATCTCTATACCAAATGGACCTTTAATAAATAGAAGTACCTCTGACACGGCTATCTAACATAAAGTCGAAAATATAAAGGAATTTTATGTTTTCACATCCTATTACTAAATAAGAGAGAGAAAATATTAGTCCCTTTTCAGAGGGCATCAACGTCTTTTGAATAAGCAATTGTGAATTCTACTTATTTTCCAAATATAGAACCCACTTTTTATCTTTCTAAAATTGTTTTGTAAGTAAAAAAACAGCTGGTGAAGTAACAAGCTAGCCCTTAATTAATTTGAGTTGAGTTAATGACTTCAGCTATACTCATCGGTTAGTTGGATGGATAATTAATATTACTTGCAGAATAAAATTTGCAAAATTAAACCAAAACTACAAGAAGGAAGTCCCAATCATATATATCTATGTTGGAAGATAATTTTTGCAGGATCAACATCTTAATGGTACCCACAAGAAAGAAAGAAAAAAAAAATGAATAAAGAGTTTAATAGCAGTCGTAAATGAAAATTCAATGAATGATGGAATTTAGAGAAGTGGGTCTCTCTATACTTTCACTAGAACTTTCATTTGAAGCATCTACCCACATGGTGATATCGTTGCCAGCGGGTTGCATATTAATGGCAAAGAAAGCCTTTGAAAAGTTCAATCACCTTCTCTCTCTTTCTTAAGCAAACATTTCATCAATATATATCTATAGAGAGAGAGAGGAAGGCCATGTCTAATAGAAGGGAAGAAGGGGGACAGAAAAGACTTATTGTTGCATTATATTTATTTGATTATATGGAGTGTCATGTGTGTGTTTGTTGTGTAGATAATGACGTCCATGTCCCAACGGTAGGGCATATGTAATATATTTGCCCTTAAACACAGAGACAGACTGAAAAAGACCATTGATTTTACTAGCCCATGGTTATTATTATTATTTTTTTGCAATGAGTAGCCCATGGTAATTAGCTAATTAAGTATATATTTCGAAAGTGATAAAAGCAGCCTAAGATATAGTAATTCCTTAATTATGATGACGACACAAGAAGAATCATTGCAATAAACCAAAACAAGTACGGAGAAGATTTTCAAGCTACTCCTTTTGTCTCACTCATATTTCATGCAAATCCGTAGGCCCTGCAGGCTTGGGAGTGTGATAATCGATACCCATCGTAGAAGATTAATCTCCTACTTTTGCAGTGAAGCTATGGAAAAAGTTTGTCGTAAGAAAAAACAATCTTGTAAATCATTCTACAATTGAACGTGGCATGGCGGCATTTTACAACTGCACACGTGCATGTCATGGGAAACACGTGTAAGACCCACTTTCTCTCTTCGTCTTTGGTACAATAGAAGAGGTGGATATAATGGTTGAATTGAATTTGCACAAACTGTTGGCCATAATTAAAAACCTTTTTCTTTTTGTGCTATACGATTTTTATTACTAATACGACTACTATCGTTTGGAATTTGGTATGTCAACTTTTCTACATCTTCCACCCATATCTTTTAAAAATCTTTCTCTTTCTTACATATCATGGTTAACATCTATGTTTCAATATAAATACCAATCTATATTATGATGGGCGATTCTATAAAAGAAATTTATGGAGGATTGATTAAGAAATAATCTTGAACAAAAATACGAGAGTTCAAACACATAAGAGTATATTTTTTTCTTCTAAAAGTTCACATAAATATGTCAATTTGTGTAAATAAATCATATTCGTATTGTGTCAATATAAGGTATTAATA
The DNA here is from genome assembly GCA_946807835.1 of Ailanthus altissimus. Classification (NCBI taxonomy): domain Eukaryota; kingdom Viridiplantae; phylum Streptophyta; class Magnoliopsida; order Sapindales; family Simaroubaceae; genus Ailanthus; species Ailanthus altissimus. The sequence goes on from OX327695.1 coordinate 22,816,179, forward strand.
AATTTTATCATATTTATATACGATTTATTTATGTAAACAAATTAGATACTCATATACAGATTCGATTCATTTAATATATGAATTACATGATACAATATAATTATACATGTTTAAATAAATAAATAAAAAATTATTCATTTATATGATTATACATGATTCGATTCGTTTGATAATTATAATCGTTTAAATGAATAATAATATCAAATTTAATTTGTTAACATGAAATATGCAATTCGTTTAATATGATTAAACATGTTTAAATCATGATAAATATATTTTTATTTTTTAATTATATATTTTTTAATAATATAATTGAAATTATGTCTTATTCGTGTCTTACACGAATATATTTTTAAATAAATAAATTTGATTTGTTTAGTTTAACATGACTTAAATGAATATGCGAATTGGAGAGTTCTAATACATATTCGACACAATTAATAAACGGGTAATATAAATTCAATCCGTTTATTAATCATGTCATTTCTTTTCTACCTATATTTGCGTAGTGTATATTAAATTCGTGTTGAATAATCTTATCATGACTTATTTTATCACCTTTAGATTCACATTTTGCTATTGGATAAGTAATTTTTTATCATTAAAAATTGATAAAAGGATAAAAAAAATTGCCCAACTCTTAACATAAAAAGTACATAATTAATATATTAATTTTTTTCATGTGAAAACATTCTCACTTTTTTAATATTATACTAATAAATCTTCAAAATATTGATGAAAAATTGGGTTATGATAAAAATTACAGTATAAATATTTGCATAAATTTTATTTATTAAATTTAATTAATGACTTAAGATTAATAAAGAAAATTAACATATTTACAAGCTGAACATGCTAAATAAAAGTTGGTATTCTTTTAAAAGAATGAATAACATATTAGCACTATTTAAATACTGAACAAAACCATTCCCCTTTCCATGATATCTTTTGTGCTTATCCTCTCCTTATTTGACTAAACTATTTTTTTTAATAAAAAATAAATCAATTTTAAAAAATTAAACTATTGTAAAGAAAAATTTAATTTTGAATTGTTAAGAACTGGCATATTTTAATTGTTAATAACTTCTTTTAAAAGAATTAAAAAAACATGTAATAACAATTTATTTTAATTAGGGTTGTTCATAATTCAATCCAATCCATCTAATTCGTCCGATCCAATTCAATCTGATCTACTTTTTATCGGATTTAATAGATTGGGCTAGATCGAAACTAATGAAATCCGTCTTTGGTGAATTAATTTGTAGATTTACTTTGACATAGTCTTTAAAATTTGGTCCAACCCAAAATTAAAATCATAATATTTATAAATAAAATAATTAAAAAATATGTCATTATTCATTTGTTTCACTATATCAAAAGTAAACAAAAAATATTAACCCACAAAATTATATAAGACAACTAATTACTTTTATCGAATTTAAGCTACTTTTAATCGTTGTCAACCACCAAACAAACTGTAATATAAATTGAGCAAGTTTAACCTATTTTAAGAATGAGTGGCTCAATCCAATTGACATTTCTAAATAGAATTCGTGTTTTTATATTATAATTTTGGTTTGGATTAGAGTGGATATGGATTTATAATTTTCTTAGTAGATTAGATCGGGTTGAATTTTATATTTTAATGGATTTAATTAGATTGAAAATCACTGATTTGCTTAGTGATGGATTGGATAAATTATTAGTCAAATTCGTTGAATCCAATTAATAAATACCCTTAATTTTAACTAAATAATAGGTTTAAGAAATATTTTTTAAAAGTAATTAATGTTTATTACAATATAAATGTAATTAAAAAAATATAAATTTTAAAATTATTTATTACACCCGATGATTACTTGACACATTATTTTTTTTTAAGACAATTTGAAATATCTAGTATTATTCTAATAACTATCCAAAATAACATATAATAATATATTACTTGTTACCATAATAATCATTTAAGATAACATGTAATAGTCATTAACAATCAAGGTAGACATCATTTTTTCTTAACTAATAATAGTTAAGGAATTGATGCTATTAAAGATATTAAGAAATTAAGACAATTAATCTCTTACTATATATAGTTTATAATTAATATGTTATATTTGATTTTCTTATATGTATTTATGTTCCTTATTTATATTAACCTAAAGTCTATATAAAAGCCATCTATGTAACATTTATAATATACATAATTACAACAACAATGTAGTCTTTAAAGTTTTTTAATTTTTCTTTATTATTTATATTATCTTTTTCTTTTTTTTTTGTTTATCTTTTTCTTTTCTTTTTTGTCTTTTCTCACATGATATCAAAACTTTTACTATCTTGAATTTAAGGGAAAATGTTAAAGAATTTAAAGAAATTAAGACAATTAATTCATATCATATATTTTATAATTAATATGTTATATTTTATTTCTTTATATGTATTTATGTGTTCTTTATTTATGTTAACCTAAAACTTATATAAAGGCTTATTTTGTAACATTTGTAATACAGAAAATATAGTAAAGATGCAATATTTACAATTTTCTTGTGTCTCTTTATTTTTCCGTTGCTTTATCTTTTTCAACATGGTATCAAAGCTTTTCAATCCTTTCTAAGAGTTAGTTTTCGTTGTTTTCTTTATCTTTTTTAATATGGTATTTCTCAAAGCACTTGCACTTATAACGGTTAATTTTTTATTTTTCTATCAATGTGTTTGCACTCGCAGGGGTTGACAACGCATGTGTACTCGTAACGGTTGATTTTCTATTTCTTTATCATTGCGTTTGCACTCGTAGCGGTTGACAAAGCACTTACACCTATAACAGTTGTTTTCAAATTTCTCTTAATGCATGTGTACTCGCAAGTGATTGACTTTCTCAACTCGCTTGTCACTCTAACAATGGTTGCCCCTATATGACAAGGGTTGTCATTCGCCGATAGTGGATTAAAATCAAGAATCTTCCTTTTCAAACTCAAGTTTCTACCATATTGAATTTGAGGGGAGATGTTAAAGATATAAAGAAATTAAGACAATTAATCTACCATACATAGTCTAAATTAATAGGTTATATTTAGTTTCCTTATATGTATTTATGTTCCTTATTTATATTAACCTAAAGCCTATATAAAATTCATCTATGTAACATTTGTAATATACAGAATTACAGCAATAATGTAATCTTTAAAATTTTTCAATTTTTTATTATTATTTTTGCTGTTTTTTTTTTTTGTCTTTTCTCACAAATGCTATGATTTTTATTATGGTATTATAGAATTTTTTTAAAACTTCTAAAAATATTTTACAACTCTTTATACAGTTGTACATATTGATGTTCACAGAGAATAGGCATTTAATAGAAGTGTTGACATATATTTACCTTAAAAGGTTCATTGATGCATTATATTCACAATTGTTTTTAAAAAAAAAGTGCTGAGGATGAAAGTTTATATAATTTATTGAAATGTTTAGAAGAATACAAATGTTTCCATGCAGGGGGACCTTTTTAGGGGTCTAGAGGGCCATGGCCCCAAGCCCTAAATTTTTTTAAAATTTAATAATAAATTTTCATAATTTTTACTCTTTAAAATAAATATATTTATAATTTGATTATCTAAAATTTTAAGTCAGATATTAAAATTTTAATATAATTAAATTTTAATATAATATAATCTTTAATTTTAATATATGATCGTTCCACCCGTATTTAGATAATTGTAACAACGGCTATAGAATGTTAATGAAATCGTTTACCAAATGTTAGTGCTCAAAGTATAGTATAGGGGTAACAACAATATCATATGCCAGTGCCATATGATGCCGTCAAAAGTTTCTTAATGGTTAAAATAAAGTTTTAGATTATGTTGAGATCATAAAATATGATCTAGTAAATTTCAGAGAGAGAGAGAAAGAGAGGGAGGGCTACCCCCAGATTGAATGAAGGGTGGGGCAATAGGGGCCTTGGAAAGGGCGAAGAAAAAGAGGGAGGAAAGTTTAGTTTGGGGTATTAGAATCAAAGAGAGAGTTTGATTTTTGATGATGTGTTGACAGCTTTTAGCGTTTGGCAATTGGAGGGACTGCCAGCAACTGTTTGTAGATTGAAAGAGAGAAGCTTCCGCTTTTCAATCTTTGAGTCCACTGACGATCTTTTGTTAGAAAACGACGAACCACCCGCATGCCCAACCCGGCAACCTCTTTGTCCTCCTTATACTTTTCATTCTCATTCTCACTCTCACTCTCACTCACAGGCACAGGCACACTCGTCCATTTCTCACCACCAAGTAGAGATTCTAGAACCCTGAAAAAAGTTAACTATGATACCAGAAACAGCAGTATTATAATTTTATACATACACACTCACTCCTCCTCAGACATCTATATATATGTTGTAGTTTGTAGGAGATCGTGCATAGAAAAGAATAGAGAATGTCCTCTTCTCCTGTTTATCTCTACTCTTCAAATCTTAAGAAAACACCTCTTTGCTTTGATCATCTTTTGCCTACTCTCTCTTTCGCTAACAATATTCTAGAGTGAGCTTTGAGGCGACTTGCTCGATTTGGGTTTTGCTAAAATGGCGAATGTGAATGATTCATCAGCTCCTCTTTTGTTGAATCATGGTTCAACGATATCCGAACTGCAAGAAAGTAGTGTTAAGGATGTACCATTAATAGCTGATGATCATCAGGAGCATCAAGATTCTCTGTACTGCCAATATCAAGCCTGGCGTCTATCTCTTTCACAGGTTTGTTTAATGACGCCAGCTCTTATCTAGTATTTTTGTTTTCAGTTGCTTTCAGGGTTAAACTCTCAGGTTATTAGTTTTTACAGCGCGCATTATTTTCGCTCCTACAGGTTGTTGAAGAGGTCAAGCAGCTTTATGTCATAGCCTTTCCTATGATCGTCACTGGCCTTCTCCTGTATGGAAAATCAGCAATATCGATGCTTTTCATGGGCAAATTGGGCAAGGATGAATTGGCAGGAGGGTCTCTCGCAATCGGTATTGCCAATATCACTGGATACTCTGTCATTTCTGGCCTCTCTACGGGCATGGATGCCATATCTTCTCAAGCCTGTGGAGCCAAACAATGGCCTCTTATGGGCCAAACCCTACAACGCACCATTGCTATTCTCATTTTAGCTTGCATACCCATCTCTCTTTTATGGCTTAACTTTGAACCTATACTTGTCTTTTGCGGCCAAGATCCAGATATCTCATCCATTGCTTCTAGTTATCTTGCATTCTCTCTCCCAGATCTATTTTTCCAATCCGTTATCAATCCTCTAAAAATCTACTTAAGAACCCAAAACATAACTTTTCCTCTTATGCTCAGTGCTGCCTTTGCTCTTGCTCTGCATGCACCCATCAACTACATCTTACTCCATCATTTCAGCCTTGGCATTCAAGGCATAGCTGTGGCTGCGGCCATTACAGACTTTAATCTATTAATAACTCTTGTGCTTTACCTATGCTTTTCTGGCATTTGTACAAAATCTTGGCAAGGCTGGTCAATTCAATGCTTTTATGAATGGAGACCAATTCTTGGCCTAGCCATCCCTAGTTGTATCTCTGTTTGCTTAGAATGGTGGTGGTATGAGCTCATGATAGTCCTTTCAGGGTTCCTCACAAACGCCACTGAAGCTGTTGCTACCATGGGCATTATCATACAAGCGACTTCACTTGTTTACATCTTCCCTTCATCACTGAGCCTAGCCGTGTCAACAAGGGTCGGTAACGAGTTAGGCGCTAGCCAACCCATCAAAGCCAAAACATCATCTATCATTGCATTATCATGCGCCATTCTCATGAGCATTATGGACACGTTGTTCATGACAACGATGAGCAACACTTGGGGCCAAATCTTTACAGATGATGCAGCCATTTTATCATTAACGGCTATGTCAATGCCGTTGGTGGGCTTGTGTGAGCTTGGAAACTGCCCGCAGACCACCGGCTGCGGGGCTTTGAGAGGCAGTGCCAGGCCAACTTTGGGTGCTAACATAAATTTGGGATCTTTCTACGGCGTCGGATTTCCAATTGCTATATTTATGGGCTTTGCGATGAATATGGGCTTGTTCGGCCTTTGGTTGGGTTTAGTGGCAGCCCAAGCGGTCTGTGCTATTATAATGGTGGTAGTGCTGATGAAAACTGATTGGATTGTGCAAGCAGAGAGAGCACGAGAACTCACTGGGTCTGGAATTACAGTGGACGAGGATGCAGAGAACAAACGCCAGGGATTGATATCAGGTTATCGGTCATGCTAGGAAATTAGCATATAGCAATTACAGCTATAATGTTAGTCTATTTTGTTTTTAGTTTCATATAAGAAACAGTCTTTCTCTTTCTTTTTGGGTCTTTTGTGCTTTGTGTATTTGGGTTGTCAGGGGCAGTTATATGTAGAGGCTCACGTTTGGGCCTTCCTTTCAGTCTGGAGACGAGACCACAGAGTTTACTAATATGATAATGGAAGCTGTTTTAGAGTTAACAATCTTCTTATAAACATAAAACAGTTAAAAGAAGTCATTCCTCAATTTATTGTTAATTATATCACAAAAGTTCCACTCTTTTATATCCTTAAGTAAGCATAAGCCAACCAAGAGTGGTTGGGGTACTTGGCTCCCGCTATTGGTAATAAGCATAATAGAACTAGAGGTTTGATATAGACATCTAATATTAGTAATAAAAGCATAACATTACGAGAGGTTACATAAACTTACCGATGCATCACATGTTTAAAGAAGTTCAAGTCTATCCTAATTACAACTCTATCAAGATAACTATAATTTTATGAATTATTTTTAATTTAAATCTTATCCAAATTACATTATCATTATTGTGATTATGTTTATCAATTATATTTTAAATAGGATTAAGATACATATTTTAACTAGGACCTTTTTTTTTTTTTTTTGCAGACTATATATTCTGCAAGGTTTATGTAAATTGATTCATTCAGATTGAGCGTTAAATAAAATTTTCAAGCAGAGAAATTTTTCTCTCAATTCCTAAATTCTCAGTATTCTTTAAAGAATCAACGAGTTTTTGAAGCCTATTTTCTAGTATTCTGAGTGAATCAACAGATAATAGGAGGTTCATTCTAGGATCGTTGCACCAATTGATATCAAAGCCATAGTATCAACCTTGTGCTAGATCACTTTTTAAGCCAACACACATTACCTCTACCTAAACACATTCTCCCCATTTATCAACTTAAAAAAAATGGAGAAGAGAGCCCTACGACCTAAACCGTTGAAGTCGCCACTAGCGCCAACCTCCATCGCTACTCCAACCTCTATTTCTACCGATCAGAACCACAAAATATTTAGAAGAAGCTGAATAACAAGCCTCATTTTCATCGTCACGACCCACTGCCGGGAAAAAAAGACATAAAACTTGAAACGTGCCGCCACCACGCGTCCAACCACACTGCCACCACATTCAACTCACTATTGTCCGTTCTCTTAGAATCAACCTTCGTCGCTCCATCAACAACCACTTTCGTTGAAAAATTGAAACCCTAATCTTGGGTAATTACTACTTTGCCCCTTTGATTTAATTACGTATTAAATTTTTACTTTTTATTTTTTTCCTTTTAAAAAAGAGAGAAAGAGAGAGAGAGAGAGATAAAAAAGAAAAAAAAGTTTGTTCTTGAAAATATGTCACCAAGGAGACAAAACACAACCCTCACATGTGAGATCTATGAATGTGACTGCCTAACGTAAATCGAGCAAAGGATGAACCAAATAATGAAACAACTTGCGGCATTAATGGCAATTTAGGCACAACCTCAAAATCTTTAAAGAGTGAATCAGATGAAAAGTACCTGGAAGATGTTCCACGACGCCCATAATAAAATCCTAGTCAAAACAAGGACAGACATTGTTAGGAAGCAGGAATAAGGATAGAAGTCCCAAAGTTCCATGGACATTTATAACTTGAAGAGTTCTTAGACTGACTTTGTACCGTGGAAGAGGTTTTTGAGTTCAAAGAAGTCCTTGAAAATAAAAAAGTGGCACTGGTAACAACACGTGAAATAGAGTAGTAGGTTGGTGGCACTAATTGAAGTTGATGATGACTAGATTAAGAAAGCCAAAGATTGTTGACTAGGAGAAGATTAAGAAGAAAATGCACGTAGAGTTCTTACCCTGCAGTTTTTAAAGACTAATGTACTAAAGACTTCAAAATTTACTGCAATGAGCTTGCTCGGTAGATGATTATACCACATAATTTTATCAGTTATTGGTACGGAATGAGATCTAAGAGACAGAAGATCAATTAATTGCTCGTTACATTGAGCGTTTACGCATTCAAATACAAGAGATGGTTAATCTCTTTGATCCCATTAACATATCAGCCACTCACCAATGGGTACTTCAAGTTGAGAAGTAACTGTCCAAGAGATCGAGTGGCCTATCCTTTGAAGAATCAAACTGTAACAAAACAAGGGCAATAAGCCTGGACCAAATATAAAAGGCCTTACCATACAACGGCGAGCTGTTAAGGCTAATCAATAGCTAAGGGTAATTGATGTTAGTTTTGATAGTGGAGTACGATGTTTTGAGTGTGGGAAAGCTGGCATCACCAAGCTAATTGTAAAAAGACTGGAAAGAAAGTGTTATTTAATGAAGCCAAAAATGAAGATAAAGATGTGGAGATCAGTAAAGAACCAATTTTTGACTAGTGTGAAGATATGGTAAAGGAAGAATTGGTTGAAGGAGATACATGCCCATTGCTCGTTGTAAGACACTCTCTTGCTTAACACCCTGTGTGACAGAAGATGATTGGCAACGTAATAATATATTCCATTCTACTTGCACTTTTATGGGAAAAGTTTGCAAGTTTGTTATTGATAATGGCAGCTGTGAAAACATCGTGTCTACTAAGGCAGTGGAAAAGCTCGGAATAAAAACTAATAAACATCCCAAACCCTACAATTAAGCTTGGCTTAAGAAAGGTGAAAAGATTACAGTTTCACAATGAGCCACAATTCCTTTTTCCATCAGGCAAAATTATAAGGATCAAGTGTAATGTGATGTGGTAGACATGGATGTGTGTCATCTGTAATTAGGAAGACTATGACAGTATGATAAACAGGTGATCCATGATGGGTGTAACAACATATACAGTTTTTACTTCAACAAAACAAAGATTGTGTTACTTTCGAGTAAAGGCAATAGAGCAATACCCACTGGGAAAGATAGCAACCTTTTATCATTATCGAGATTTGCAGAAGAGATGGAGGAATTGTGTAAAGTGTATATGTTGCTAGCAAAGAAGACAAGTGTAGAAGAATCTATCACAATAGAAGTTAAAGCACTTTTTGAAGAATTTAAAGAGGTATTCCATCCCAAACTTCTAGATTGACTACTACCTTTACAGAATATTCACCACCAAATTGACCTAGAACAGGCCCTGCACTACCTAATAAACCATATTATAGAATGAGTCCAAGTGAGCATGAGGAGCTAAGAAGACAAGAGGAAGAGTTGCTTGTCAAATGGTACATCATAGAGACTTTCAACCTATGTGTAGTACCAGCTCTTTTAACACCGAAGAATGATGGATCTTGGTGTATGTGTATGGACAGTCGAGAAATCAATAAAATTACCATGAGGTACAGGTTTTTAATTCCTCAACTAGATGATTTACTAGACCAACTCAGTGGAGCCACCATTTTCACTAAATTAGATTTGAAGTCTAGATACCACTAGATTAGAATTCTGCCAGGAGATAGTGAAAAACGGCATTCAAGACTCAAAAAGGATTATATGAATGGTTATTTATGCCATTTAGATTGTCAAATGCAATGAGCACATTTATGAGGGTAATGAATCAAGCCCTAAAACCGTTTATTGGTAAATCTGTTGTGGTGTACTTTGACAATATACTAATTTACAATGTTAATCCTGAAGTACATGTTAAGCATCTTCGAGAATTCTTGTCTATTTTATGTAGGGACAAGTTATTTATATCATTGAAGAAGTATAAATTTATAGCTCCGAAAATCTTATTTTTAGGATACATAGTTTTTGGTAAGGGTATGAGAGTGGATAAATCGAAGGTGGAAGTAATTAGATAATGGTATACCTCCAAGACAATTACAAAGGCTCAAAGTTTTCATGGGTTAGCATATTTTTACAGGTATCTTATTCCCCACTTCATCAATATTATGGCTCCAGCAACTAATTGTATGAAATAGACACAATTCCAATGGAGTGATGAAATTGAACAGGCATTTCAGCTTATTAAATAGCGCTTAACAACCACCCTAGTCTTAGTTCTTCCTGACTTTTCCTAACCATTTGAGTTACATTGCGATGCCTCAAAGGCAGGTATTGGAGCTGTTCTAAGCCAAGGGAAGAGACTCATGGCATATTTCAGTGAGAAGCTATTCGAAACAAAAACTCGCTATAACACATATGATATAGAGTTTTATATCGTGGTCCAAGTAGTAAAATATTAGAGGCATTATTTATTCCAGTGAGAGTTCATTTTATACACTGATCATGATGCCTTAAACACCTCCACATCCAAGAAAAAATTTCAGAACGACATGCCTCAGGGATAGCTTATTTACAAAGATTTACCTTTGTGGTCAAACATAAAATTGAAATAACCATTCGAGTCATAGATGCATTAAGCTGTCAAAGTAGTTTATTAACTAATATGAGCCTTGAGGTACTTGGCTTTGACTTTTTTAAAGATTTGTTAGCTACTGACCCATATTTGTTTTGTATCCTGAATTCAATAAATGCTAGAGAAAAATCAAATTTTCTATTACATGACGGTTATCTCTTTTAAAGTAATCAACTTTGCATTCCAGACTGCAGCCTACACCTTCAAATTATTAAAGAACTTCATGGGGAGGGTCATGTAGGACATGATAAAACATTACAACTAGTGTCAGATCTTACTATTGGCCAACCATTTGCAAAGAAGTCAATCAATTTATGGAACATTGCCATATATGCCAAATTCAAAAGAGACAGCAACTAATGCAGGACAATACATGCCATTGTCAATTCCTTCACAACCGTGGATAGATATAAGCATGGATTTCATTCTCAACCTACCAAGAATGCAAAGAGGCAATGACTCAATCTTTGTCGTAGTGGACTGTGTCTCTAAGATGGTGCATTGTATCCCCTGCAAGAAAATAATTGATACTGTTAATGTGGTCTAATTAATTTTTCGTGAAATCTACCAATTGCATGGGCTACCTACATATATTGTTTTAGATTGGGATACACGATTCCTTAGTCACTTCTGGCATAGTCTCTAAAAAACGGTCAACACTTAGTTGAGTTTCAGTACAACTTATCATCCTCAGACTAATGGCCGAACAGAAGTTGTAAGCTATTCTTTGGGAAACTTGCTATGGTGCTTAACTAGTATACATGTCAAAGCTTAGGATTAGAAGCTCTGTCAAGCAGAATGTGCTCACAACCATGCAGTGGACAGAAGTACTAGATACAGTTCTTTCCAGGTTGTGTATTCATTGGTTCCATGAGGCCCCATTGATCTCATTCTATTTCCCTCCACAGCAAGAGTTAATAGGAAAGCAAAGGATTTTGTTCAAAGACTACAAGATGTTCACTAGCAAGTTAGAGAGAAATTAGAAAAAACTAACGTCAAATACAAAGCACATGAGAGATAAAAAGAGACGGCATATGGAGTTAGACGTTAGAGGCCTTGTGTGGGTTGTGCTTACAAAAGATCGCTTCTCTCCTGGTGATTATAAAAGCTCTCGCAAGAAAAAGTAGTCCACTCTAAGTAATAGAGAAAATCAACCCTAATGCATATTGCCTGAAGTTACCATCTCATCTCCGTAAAGTAGATGTTTTCAATGTCAAATATTTAATTCCATTTCATGGAGAGACTACTGAGCAAGATAAAAATTTGAGGGCGAATTCTTTTCAACCTAAGGGAAATGATGTAGCACATGTTTAAAGAAGTCCAAGTCTGTCCCAACTACAACTTTATCAAGATAACTATAGTTTTATAATTTATTTTTAATTTGAATCCTATCTAAATTACATTATCAGTATTGTAATTATGTTTATCAATTATATTTTAGATAAAATTAAGATACCTCTTTTAACTAAGATTTAATTTTTTTTGTAGATTATATATTCTTCAAAATTCTTGTAAATTGATTCATTCAATTTGAGCGTTAAATAAAATTTTTATGCAGAGAAACTTTTCTCTCAATTCCTAAATTCTTGGTATTCTTTAAAAAATCAACAAGTTTTTTAAATCTATTTTTTAGTATACTATTTTTAGTAAATCAACAGATAATAGGAAATTCATTCTATGACCGCTACGCCACTTACAATCAGTCATACCAGAGTGCAAGGAATAAAAACCTAAAGCATAAAAGCATATATATTGGCGGTTCATTTCGAAGCTGAAAAACTGAGAATTTCATTCTACTTTCTGTGATGGTCCATTGTTTCATTTGGATTTTAACTGAAGTTCCTTAACTGTATGGTTTATATAGCTAGCGTCTAAAACTAGTACTTGTTGCTTTCATCTAGTATGAATACTGCATAGCAAAACCTACGATATGAAAATCCTGCTACAAAACCAAAGTATATATGCCTTTGACCCACAAATATTTTAACTTTTTTCCTCAAATTAATGCATATGTTTATAGGACTGTCGAGGAGGGTTCGTAAATTCATCACGTAAATCTTAGTACGGTATATTTTCATTTTTCCATTGAACAAATCCTCGTGCCTCATTTTCTTATCCAAATTCATTCTCTTGTTTTTTTTTTTTTAATTATTACAAAGAGAGGGAATTCTTCACTTTAGAGGCCATTTAAGCAAGTGCCAAATTTATTCTCTTGTTATCCCTTGCTGATGAGGAAAAAGAAAGCATCTTTCACTTTTACAGATTCTGAACTTTTTTTTTTTTGCCTAAAGGACCGTTGAATGGGGAATAAAAAAATGTATATCAAATTATAACTATAAAAAGGATATCTTTTTATGCTGGTGCTTTGGATCTTGTTACTCCACTCATTTTTTTGTTTCTTAGATTATTTAGCATGAAAATACCCGGAACTTTCACGTAAGCAAGTGCGGAATAGATTAATAGAATGTCAAAAGCAATAGCGCCACTTCGTAACTTAGAATCAGGAAAAGAACAAGTTCTACATCTCTTAATATAAAGGGGAAAGGGAAATGCTGTAATAAGAATCTGAACCTTCTATATAAGAAGGCAGTAACTGCAGTACGAGAAATCAAGGTAGCATTTGCACAGCTTTGATTGCACAATAGTCATAGCATTTCCTGTGAAATGTCAAAAGTTAGTTTTCTCAATTTCCATTATGGCCTTACAAAGAAGCCCTCACTGAAATCACCTCAGAGGAGCATCTCCAAGGGAAGACAAAACTCCAATGTTTCATCAAGAGCCTCGAGACCAAATGTAGAAGAGATGAGACGGGTGTTTGACAAATTTGACACCAACAAAGATGGCAAGATCTCTCAGGAGGAATATAAATCAGCTTTGAATGTGCTCGGCATGGGAATTGCAAAAGCTGAGATGGTTAAGTCATTTGATGCCATTGACACTGACAGAGACGGGTTCATCGACTTCAAAGAGTTCATGGAAATGATGCATTATGTGGGAGATGGAGTAAAGAAGAATGATATTCAAGGTGCGTTTAAATTTTTTGATTTGAATGGCGATAAAAAGATAAGTGCTGAAGAGTTGATGGAGGTCTTGAAGAGAATGGGGGAGAAGTACAGCTTGGACGCATGCCGGAAAATGATCCAAGGAGTGGATTCCGATGGGGATGGATTGATTGACATGGATGAATTTATGAGCATGATGACTCGCAATGTGAAAGTGACTTAATGCTTTTACTCTTCCAACTTTGGTATTGGAGGCTCTCTCTTTATTTATTTATTTATTTATTTTTGCATATTGTGTTGTTAAACCTCTAAAGAGGATTTGTATGCTTGCGCTTAAACAGTGTTGTGATATAGGTGAATAATCGAGTTCCCTAATAAGTATTCTGTATGTGTGTTATTCTTTATATGATAGTTACTAATTACTTTCTTCTCAACTTTCTTGAGAGTAATTGGGTCAGTGTTTTTTTTTAATTTTTAAATTCTTTAATTTTATTTCTAAATAAAAACATGGCGCTCAAAACCCAGTATACGTTTATGGCTTATAGAACTATTATTTTTAAGGGATGGCACAGACCAAATCTATAGAACGTTTTGTTCAAAGGACTCAGATACTTGATGAATATACGGCATATAAGATCAAGATCTTGCAAACTTTTTTCCAGGACATTGAAACCAAGAAGGAAAATAGGGTCTTGCAGCCATATATATAGCATACAAAGAGTTCTAATCTATCTACACGCAAGATGGGAAATTTTGCCTGTAACAATCTGATTACAACGACTCAAAAACAACATAGCATAAGCAGAATGAGACATTTAACTGGTAAAATAGGCAAACGAATGCATAGAGCTAGATAGATGTTGGCATATTGCCATTTTGGGTGCTTCGGAACTTCTTCTGTTATGATCATCTGATTCTGGTCATTCCTCCTACAACCGGAGCAATTGTGATTCCTCGGTTTTGCCTATCCATATTTGCCTGCCAACCTTTATATGCAAAGAATTTGATTAATCAGTACATGGCTATGTATATAGAAAGTGCAATAGCAACATCAAATAAATGTAACAAAATAATCGAAAATTGAAACATATAGCGCTGAGAAGCAAATATATAAGAAACAGTCACCAGATTTACTTACCGATACCCATATCAAAACCACGATTCTTAAGTTCTCTGTACTCTTGGCAAAGAGCACATGGTTCACAACAGAAGTGAACCAAGCAATCCGCACAAGGTGCTTCCTCCTAGTCATATTGCCCTCTCAATCTTGACCGATACAAGCCCGAATACAAGCATGATAAGCCCGTAAAACCAATCAACAACCCATAAACTGCATCACTAGCTGCACAAATAAGTATAATGTAATCCCACTTTGACCATAATAACGGACAAATGCACAGTGACATGCTATTAGTATTTGTAACTCTAAAAAGGCTTACATATTGAACCCTTGTTAACTATCTCAGCAATCTGTCCAAAAGTAACACATGGACAAATAGAAGTGATTAAGCAATTTGCAGGGTCATCGCAACAATGGCAGAGGCCCGTCGACCACCGTAGGGAGAAGGGTAAGGTTGTCTCGGATAGATGTTCATGGGAGCAGTTGGATAGCCAGCTTGTGCATATTTTGCATTCTCATGAGATGGAGGTTGCATTTTCTCTCTTGTAATCAAACTGAAGTATGAGATCGGAATTCGTAACAAGGAAACTTGTAGTTGAAAAAGAAGTATTCTGTTCTTAAGATAGAGCTAGGTTAATTTCATCTCCTTCAGATTGCTTCAAATCTCAAAAATAGAGCTGCCAACGGTTTGACCGAATTTGGGCAGGAACCAAAAGCAACCAGGTGAATTAGATATAGATTTTGATTACTTCTATGTGTGCCCTTTTGTTTAAGTTTACTTATCTGAATTTGAACTTCACAAATTTAAATGTAAACCTGCGGGCAGCTGGGTCTGAGCTGGGCAGAATGAAATCGTACGAAATTGATACACCTCCAATTTGACCAAAAGAATTACAAGCATCAGATTCCACACACTGCCCAGCCCATGCATTTGAATAATATTAATTACGGAACTTCATGTTACGCTGTGATTTTTTATTTTTAGTTTTTTAAAATTTGGACTATCAAATCGGTATCCACGTGAGTTACAATCAGTCGTGCAAGTCGAAAATCGTGCAATATCCTTGGAATTATTGATTACGAATGCCCATAAAGGAGAAGACCAATACCGTAATCAAGATTGCATATGTACTTACATTTATTAAGTTTCTGGCCACTATGCAAAAGTATTTGTTAACTTATAAAATAATAAGTTGAATTTCCACCTCTTGAAAATAATAATTAAACTTTGGACAGAAATGGACTTCAATTGGTTTGTTTACTATTGGATTCATTGAAAATTTGCAATTAAAGAAGAGTGTTAGATTCAAAGAAATGATGCTTTAAATCGACGAATTTTAAATTTATTGAGAGCTAATTGAACTTTAGACATCGTTTGGGTTGAATTAGTAAATTCAAGTTTAAATTCTTTGTCTTTTGTAAATTATAGATAAAGACCTGGCAACACACACAAACTCAAAAGTGTTTAAAAAAAAAAATTTTATTCTCTTAATATAAAAAATATGACAAGTTATGAACTAAAATTTTCTTCCTCCTTTTTCTTTCTAAAAATTTTTCACCATCTTTGTTATGTTTCTTTTTTTTTTCTTTTTATAGGGACGGCTTTTCAGTAACTTTTTTGAGTTTTTCTTTGCAATATTCTTGTTTCGCATCTGATATTTTCTGTTGTATTTTTGACGCAGTTAAGTACTTTTGTATTGTCCTCCCTTAACATTTGTTGAATATCTTTTTTATAAATTTTTTATCTACGTTCTTACCCCATGTCAGATGTCACTTCTGATGTGCTAAACATATTCTTTGGGTTTGTCTCCGCCGGCAATTTTAGTTCAAGTGAAGCTTATTTTAATCGGCCTGGGCTGGTACCTGCTCGGTCGTAATCGCAGTCGAGTCAATATATGCCAAACAGTTTTCATCATCAACTGACCAGATTTCCGGCATTCGAGCCAATTCTGTTCTCACGGGCTTGGGCCCTTTGGCCATTGTTCCTAGGCCTGCCTCATTCTAGGGATGCGTCAGTTTCTAGTTTTGATTTATCAGAACTAGAAACTTTTATTCTAGTCTGGTCAATCTGCATTGCTCCCTGGTTCTCCGATTTTATCTGTTGTCTTTTTCATTCTGTCCGACCGACTTTGTTTGCGTTAAGCAACTGTGTGATCAGGTCCAGGTTTTGACAAAAGTTAAAGCGGGTGGAAGTGTTGTGGTGCCATCATGAAGACCTGAGAAGTCGTTGCCACATAGTGGCGATTTCTTCCAAGATTTTAGAATTCTAATGGTTGGTCTCTTCAAATGTCGCGTCCTTCCTTTTTTTCGAGTGACATTATCTGACTAGAGTCCCCCGAACCATACTATCTGTTTGGATCCGACGGCTTGGGTTACAACCCTCCGAAGAGACGTGCCTTTAATGCACCTAGGAACCCGAGGCATTACGTCTTTGGTGCCAAGCGTTGTTTCACCGTCTCTGTCGATCTCGTCCGTTCATTTTCTTCTATTTTGAACGGCCCAGATTACTTTACTACTGCTTATAAATAGTCGCCTTTTTCCTCTGTTTTGTTCCTCTCATTGTGCACTTCTGATTTTTTGCTTCCTTTTTACCGTATTACTATTGCCTTCTTTGTTGAACGGACGTTCTTAATCTGGCAACTTCGTTCTCCGTCGTTCCTTATCTTGGTTTCTCTGAGTTCTTTTTTTGGTACATCCCTATATTCTCCATTTTCGGACTCTTTTCTTGTTTTCTGTTTGCTTGTACTTTTTCTTATCTCGGTTTTCTTTCTTTTCTCGTATTTTTTTATCTTGATGGTCGTCACCTATTTAATCCTTTGAGTTCGTACGCCCCTCCTTTAGGGCATCCAGGGCGATGGGCTAATTGACCCCCTCAACGCTATCACTTCCTTGTGGAACCTCCGAATGTAGTCCCTTAGGCTTTCCTTTTAACCCTGCCTGATCTGCTTCAGCTGTTCCGGGTACCTAGCTACTTCGCATGAGCCCCGAAAATGTTGGGCGAATTTTTCGATCAGCTCATTATAAAAGGCAATGTTGTGCTGTTTTAGCCCCTTGTACCAGAGCAACGCCGGTCCTTCCAAGTTCATATGAAATAGCCAACACATTTGGTCCTATCTCAGCCCTACTATGGATAGTAGGTCGGTTACCTGATCTAGGTAATGATTAGGGTCAGTGACCCCCTTGTAGGTGGGAAAATTAGGGAGTCAAAATTCGCCCAACCTTTACTTCAGGAGAAACAGAGTATCAAGGGGAAGCTGAGGTGGCCGTAGGGGAGGGAGCTAGGAGCTCTATATCTCTCGCCTCGTCCGTTAGTGGCAACCTCCTCTCTCTTTCTGTCTTCTTTTCAAGGGGCTAGTCCTTCTCCCTTCTCTCGGCTAGGAGGCTCTCCAACTTATCTTCCAAGCTGCGAACCTTGCTCTCAAGGCCCAGTTCTCTCCATTGGTACTATTGCGGCTCCGTTGGTGGCTCCCTCTCTACCGACGGCTCTGACTCTCCTAGCTTCGTCTTTCCCCTTTCGGGGGTCGCCTGACTTGGCCTATTTGCTCCGGTCAAATTGTGCAGAGTCTCTAGTCCTCCCTTTTACTCCGCCTATCTTCGAATCTCCTCTTAAGATTTCCTCCCACGATTTCTCGCTCTCAATCGTTTGTCCCTAATTAACTCAGTCATAAGCTGCCTTAGCTCATCCCTTTTCTCTCTTAGTGTTCTCAATTCTACCCTTATTTCAGGGTGCAGAGAGTTTTCTATTCGAAAGAGATGACGGTTTGGGTTTCACTATTTGGCAATGTGATTTCTACTAGCGGATGATTGTTCGGCCATTTTGGAACATTGCTTCTCCAGACAAAGCTTTTTGTTCGCTTCTCACAGACGGCGCCAAAAACTGTTGACCCGAAGAAGTGGTTCTTCAAATCAATGAGCTTTAAATTTGTTGAGTGAGAATCGAACTTTGGGCCTCGTTTGAGCCGAATTAGTGGATTCAGGCTTGGATTTCTTATTTTCTGCGAATTGTAGATAGAGACCTGCAATGGAAACACACACAAGCTCAAAGGTGGTCTTACCGGGGGTGAGTTCCGGCAAAGATGCTCTGATGCTTAAGTCAGAAAAATAATCTTTGTTCTCTTAATATAGAAGATGTGGCAAGTTAATAAGTAAAACTTTCTCCCTCCTTTTTCTCTCTTTATCTTTTTGAAAATTTTTCATCATCCTCGTTATGTCTCCCTATTTTTTCTTTTATAGGGACGACCTTTCAAGGACTTTTTCGAGTTTTCCTCTATAGTATTTCTATCTCGCACCAGATATTTTCTATTGTACTTTTGACGCACGTCAGGTACTTTCGTACCATCAGGTACTTTCGTACTGTCCTCCCCTCCCTGACATCCGTCGGATATATTTTCACAGATGTTTTATCTCCGTTCTTACCCCATGTCAGATGTTACTTCTAATGTGCTAAGCATATTTCTTGAGTTTGTCTTCGCTGGCATTTTTGGTTCAAGTGAGGCTTATTTTGGTTGGGTTGGGTCGGTACTTACTCGGCCGTAATCACGATCGGGTCAGCATATACCAAACAAGTTTTATCATCAGTTGACCAGATTCCTTGTATCCAAGCCTGTTCTATTCTCACGGGTTTAGGCCCTTTGGCCATTGTTCTTGGGCCTGCCTCATTCTAGGCCTTTGGGCTTTAGGGCGGAGGAAAGGGGATTTTCGGGGGGGGAGGGAACAAGGGAATTAGGCATGTCAAAAATATTTTTGACGATGACACTTGAATGTTTAAGTCAACGACAATCTAAAAAAGATGAAAATAATAAAAAGGTCAATAAATAAAGATAAGTTGGTTTTTTAAAAGTAAAGAAAGCTTAGTACTCGCCAACAAAATTGAAGTCTAGTTTCAGTAATGTGTCTAATCTCTTATTTAGTTAAGTAATTTGGACCATATTTATAGGGTTTTAATGTGAGTTCAATATATAGTCAGAAAATTCTATTAGGCTTAGAAAGCATTAAGATTTCTTTTCTTGAATACTCGTATTAAAGTTTTACTGAAATAAGGTTAGTCATTTTTTATCCGTGTAGAACTCATGTCGAGATTATTATAGTCGTATTTGTAGAAGATATATCAAATATGTGATTCTCTTTGATAAGTCCATTTTAATATATCTACACACGATTAGGATGGTTGATTAGATCGAGGAAGGAACCTGATGATCGAGGATGATTTTGGCGAGATGAGGGCTACAAGCTAGCTCGAGGACATCCATGTACCCTTATAGCCTCTGAGCTTGCACTCATAGGTCTGACTTTGCAGGCTATATTAGATGGACTGAGCTTTGTAGTGAGTGGGTCTGTAGGTCAAAGTCTAAGGGGAATATGGGCCCTTTAATTTTTAATGTTGACTTGTCAAGATTAAAAATTTATATGTATACTCCTCTAGATTAAGTAGTCTTCAGAGTGACGTTTAATGTGAACAGCCAGAGTATTTGGCTTTTTTGGAGAGGTGATCAGGATCAGGTATCATGTTTTAAGGGGAATGAATGCACTGATTAGTGATATACCCATTTGCTGATGGTTATTGGGGCCATATAAGATAGTCATATAGTCATAACAGCAATAAGACTGATTGTTTGAAGTAAGCCCCAAAGTTACATTTGGTGTTGGCAACCTTTCGAAAAATATGCGCTATAAGGTGGCTAGATGAATAGTTACCCTTTTTTAAAATCTTATGATGACGTGGCCTCGTCTTAGAGCATTTAGTGTTGATCAAATGGCTAAGGTGTACCCTTTAAGACAATAAGTCAATTCATAGAGACATTTCTCATTTGGAGGTGTTTTAACCTCTATGATCACTTCCGAGAGCCATATATATAAAGAAATGGTCTCTGTATTCTATCACTTTAATTTTATTCGATGGTTTTTCAAGAGAGAACGACTTTAGCAATTTAGAATCCTTATACACTTCACAGCTTATTTCTATATGCAATTCCTCTTTTACTTCGCAATCTTTGCATAAGCAAGTATTTTGGTGTTGTCTTTCTTATCTTTTAATGCTTTATTTCTCTAATTGTTGCATTTTCTCTGTGTTTAAAGTGTTTCTACATTTTTCATTTAAGGCTTAAGTGCTTGTCTTGAGTCATTGACATTGAGTGTTTGTTTTATCAATTTATCTAGGTAAACTTTTAATAGGGTGCATTCTTTATTTGTTTAGGTATAAAAATTATGTCTTTAATAGATGACTCTCAAAATGTATATGGTCACGAGTGTGGTCATTTTAGTGAGGGCTCCACTACTGAGAGTAGATCAGCTTGAAACATAGATAACAAAAGTGGTCCGAAGACTTAAACTAATAGTGAGATGGCCTATTTGAGGAGAGGATATTGTAGAGCTACTTACGAGTCCAAGTGATTCCGAGCGGATGCCTAATGGTATGATGCCATCTCAAATTCCTTAAGAGAAAATGGGAACTTTTGGTTATATGAGCAGGCCTAAAAAGAACAAATAGAAGTTCGTTTATTAGATCAACGATGAGGTTCCCTTTGAATAAGATTGCCAGGCCTTTCATCCTTCAAGCGTGTGCAAGGAGGATCTTTTTGAATTGAGGATGAGGTTTGACATCATGGAAGCAGTTACTTTAAGGGTTCCCTAAGAAGATGAGTATAGAAATGCACTACTAGCTAGAGAGGTAACCATCAATCTGCATTTTTTCAATTTAGGTTTAGGTTACCTCTCCATCTCTATTTTGTGAATATACTTATTTATTTGAACTTGACTCTGTGCTAGCTGAATTTGAATTCTTGTAAGATATTGGTCGGCCTTTATGACCTAAGGTTAGCTTTACCGACCTTATTTGTCCTAAGCTCTAAGAACTGTATAAGTGTATCAAATCAGGGCAAACACCGATCAATAGAGAGGGTTCTATTACCTAATTGCTTATAATGACGTGAAGAAGATTGCCCAAAAGTTTAGAGTCTAGTTTTTGTAATGTATGTGATCTCTTCTTTAGCTCGACAATTTGAATCCTATATATAAGGTTGCAATGTGAGTTGAAAATATAGTCATAGAATCCTATTAGGATTAAAAAGTATCAAGACTTTTTCCTTGAATTTTTGTAATAGAGTTTTATTCAAATAAGGTCAGTTATTTCTTGTATATGTAGGACTAATGCCAGACTTATTAGAGTCGTATCTGTAGAAGATATATAGAATCTGTAATTCTTAGTGGTAAGTTTATTTTAAAATGTTTGTACATGACCAGGGTGGTCAATTATATCGAGGAGGATATCCGATTATTGAGAATGATTTTAGCAAGATGAGGGATACAAGCTAACTTGAAGACACTCATGTAACCATGTAACCTCTAGGCTTATGCTTATGGTCCAGCTTCGTGAGCTACATCAAATAGACTGACCTTTATAGTGAGTAGGCTTGTTGACTGGAGTCCAAGAGGAACAATATTAATATGTATATGAGTTATCATTTTAAATAATTATAAAAAAATCAATTCACTCGTAAAATAAATTTATTGAAGAGATACAAAACATTAAGAGAAGTTAATACTTCTCATTTCTTAAAATGGAGTCCAACTAGAACTCAAAGAAAAGAAAAAGAGATTTAAAATAAATAAATAAAAGACACTTAAAATTTTGAATTTTTATTTTTGGAGATGAACTTGTTAAAGTTAGTAGTTTTTCCGAAATTTGCTTCATTTTTTACTTCATAATCTAAAGTCTTTTAATTTTTAACTTTCTTGAATTGACTGAAGATCAAAGTTTTCACTAACAGAACTTAAAATGTCACATTCTTTTTGTTCCAGGAGTGTGAGAACAAAGTTAATCGATGCCAATACAAAGACTTAGAGAGTTTAGCCCGTGCGAAATTGACTCTATCCCCTCTTTGAGCACATTACTAGATCTTTTATTTTGCCTTTTCTCCTGCCTACCACCTTCTTCTTTATTTGTTGGGTCTCTAAGGATGAGTGTTCTTTTGATCATGGGGTAAGCCAGGCCCACCAAGGATTCCTATCCTTTGCTTTTTAAAGCTTACCTTGGACTAAATGATTTTTAAGCCTGGAAACTTCTATAAGCTCCACTCACTCAGGATTTGGGAAACCAAATCAAATTATAATTATAATTATTCAATACTTGCAATTCCTATTTCCTCCTAACGAAGAGAATAAGATAGCCCCTAAGTCCTAAGATCACACACGTACGCCACTCTTGTACACTCCTCCGTACTACTCGTAGCTTACACTCGGAAAAAAATTTGTTCTTTTTTTATGGTCATTTTTTTTTTGATTTATCATTGGGAAATGAAAATATGATAGAGCTTACATTATATCCACACCATTTATATATTATAATATACAAAATGGGTTTAACAGTAGTATAAAAAGGAATTTCTTTAAAAATTAAAAATTGGAAATGGTGATTAGTCTAAAGTCTAAATACGAATACGGTGAGCTTGTGTGTGTGTGTGTAGAGTTAGATTCAGAGTAAAATCCAAGTTTGCGGAAGGGAAGAGCAGGAAAGCATGTGAGAAACTGAGACAGTAATATAGTACCACACTAATGAACGAACCAAAAACCGCAATTTTGGCATAGCCCCAGCACTAAGAGTGGCCCCCTGCCCTTTTAGGCTTTTGGCCCCTACTATTGGTTAAAAGTCTTCGATGATTCAATTGTGTTGTTTGACTGGTCCTCTTTTGTAGGCATTGATTCCTGGGAATTTGACGCGTGTCGAAACTCCATTTGACTGACCTCTTCCCAACACAGCTTTAAACCCCATGTGAATGACAACCCATGTCCTTATCCCCCAAGCTAAATCTTATTCGATCCTTTCCTCTGTCTCTGTATGCCTGTGTGTGTGTTTTTCCCTTTCTCTTTCTTTTTTTTTTTTTTGGGTCAAATTAAATATTTTACTTGCGATCAATTTGGAGATCATAGAGCCTCCAAATCCAAATGTACAGTAGATAGATCTTTTTTATTCAAGATCAAAGTCTTTTGCCAACATGATACTCCATATTTAATTAGATAGACACCATATCCGGATCTTTCTAATAATTTTTTTGTTCAGAAAGTAGAAAACTTTAACAACCCATAACATTTATTTAATAATGAAATAAAAATATAAAGGGCATTTTGGGGTAGCTACTTTACCCTAGTGTGTTCATACTCTGCATTTGTTCAATTCAAATATAACTGTGATTATGTCCTATCATTCCATAAAGAAGCTAATGGAAATCACAAAGCCCTGCCTGCCCATCATCCATTTGAAAGAAAAGCTTTAGCTAGCCCTAGGCCCCTAGCTCTAGCTATATATAAAATTATGAAAAAAAAAAAAAAAGTCCTGTCGTATTTCACTTATGGGTTTTTATTTATTCATTTTTAAAAACTATTTCACTTGGTGGGGTTACATACAAATACAATGCAATAACAGAGAAGTGTTGCTGAGGTTTTAGCAGAGCACTTGAGAAAGGGAAAGGAGTTCTTCACGTGCCCACGTGATATCTTATTATTGAAAGCTGATGCATATATAAATAATAATCATATAAGATGTGACTCATTATTACAAATTGTTTGGACACTCTCCTTGTTGACAAAAAGAAACACACTCTTTTCTCTGCCTCCGCTCGAAGACAACACTCACTTCTTATTTCTTAATGCCCTTGCCTTGATTCTTAATTAGGACACACCATCACTCCAGTGATGCTAAAACTTACACAAAACCAAATATCAATTCTATAATTACAAAATATAGGTATATTTCTTTCTAGTTCTTATGCCCTAATAAAAGATTAGAGGTTTAAACCAGGCTTCTGCTTCTAAGCAGATATTTGATTCATATTTCATGCCATGCAAAATAATAATGTGCATTATCTGACTTAACCCAAAAACACCTTTTTGCATTTTTTTAAATAAAAAACAAAAAAGAATGCAAAACCTGGTCACGTGGTCTCTTTGATGCGTCGGCATCGCCAGCTCATTCACTGGTAATTTTCTCTTACAAGTCAAAGCTCAGTCAAGCCCTAAGCACAAAAAGCCTCTGCATGCCACTCTCCACCTCTCTCTCTCTATGCAAAACTGTCACTGTGCCACTGTCTTTTTTTATTTTTTCATTTGTTTTTTGAAATAAAAAAGAGAAAACACTTTCTGAAAACATTAAAGGCAATTACATCTTTAAAACCCCAATACCCCATTTCTTTAAATATCACTGCTTTTGCTTTCTATGCCAGCAATGGAAACTGTTATCACCCTCTACTTTTATTTTATCAGTATCCATATCCATCCGTCGACCAATTTGATCATTTTCATTTCATTTATTTATCCACTCTCCTTCCACAAATGATGTTAATTTTTTTTAGCCTTTGCTTGACCCCATTTGCATAAATTTATTTTCAGAAGACTTGTGATTAGTGATTCACAACGATCATCATATGTATAGATGCTAAATTCTTGATAAGTTTGTAAAACGAGCATACTGCACCACACCTGCTTTTGATTCATCGCTGGTGCTTGCTATTCTGGTGAAAAGGTGATCCAATGTTGCACCAAAATGGTGAAGAACATGTGCTGTGGTTGATTGTACCAGTCGATTGTTTTAGCCGTTGGATCCCTGCATGTTTATATTAGGCATGGAATTATTATGACTTCTAGCTCTACCCACATTGTCTGAATTATTGTGGAGAACTTGAAACTTTAAGGAAAAGAAAAAAAGTAATATAGAAATGCCAGTGGGGGAAGTGGGAACACTAAATTTACACTGACAGATTAATAAATTTCAAATGCATTTGACAACTTCTGGGAATCTTCGTAGTAGAAGTTTTTCCACCACTTGAGAAACATGAAGCAGAAGGGGGGATTGTTTGTTTCTAGTTCTAGATAAGAGAGAACTAACTTTGTTTATTTACTTCATTATAAATTTTATATATTATTTTTCACTTCACTTTAATAGAAGCGAAAAAGAGTGTTTCTTGGTAACTTCACTGGAGTCCAAAGCATAGTTTCAGTAGTCTTAAGTAAAAAAAATTTGAGACTGTATCTGTATCTCCAAAGTCAGTCATCATTGACTGCGCCATTACTATGTCATGACAAAACATCACATCATGGGTATTATATGGCTAGCTTAGCCTGCCCCCACTGGTTCTCTCTCTCTCTATAAGTACAATCATCTATTTAGTAAGTTGTAATAGTGAAAGAAAAAGGTTCCCAGCAGAATTTATTAATATTAGGGTTTCATCTGGGGTCTTTCTTTTCTTTCTAAGTTGTTTTGAAATCTCATGGCATGTTTAGACATGTACAACTCCGAGCACAAAGGTCTAATGAGCCCGAGAATTTCCTTCTCCAATGATTTTGTTGAGTCCCAACATATCAAGCAAGAGAGGAGCTCAAGAGAGGTTCCTGTGTCCTCTGACTTTGAATTCTCTGTTACTAACTATTCAATGATGACAGCTGACGAGCTTTTCTTCAAGGGTAAGCTCTTGCCATTTAAAGAGAATTGCAGCAACCAAATGCAGAGGACTTTGAGGGAAGAGCTCCTTGTTAATGATGACAATGATCATGATGTGTCGCTGAAGCCCCCAAAGGGATATTCCACCAGGTGGAAGGGCCTTCTTGGTCTCAGAAGATCCCACATTGGTTCCAAGAAAGCTGAAAAGAGTAGTGATGGGTCTGTGGAGAAAGTTGTTGACAGTAAAAAGTCTATCTTCGCTTATGAGGATGCCCATGTTACCAAGACTTCAAAGGTAAGGACATAAAAGTTTAAAACTTGTTGTCTTTTTTCTCAAAGGTTTTGTTTTGTTTATAGTTTTACTAATTGGTGTTGTTACTGCAGGAGCTTTTGAGTGAAGGAGGGTCAAGTTGCAGGGATGTGGAGATTGGAATATAGTACAACCAAGTGTTGAAGGTGCTGTAGAGATGTGGGTGGTGGGGCAAGCTTTTTTTTTTTTTTCTTAGGAAGATGATACGGGGGGTGTCTCATTTTCTTCCCTTTCTAGGGGAAGTTAGGATAAATTTAGTAGTCTTACTCTTAGTTCCTGTTAGTGGGTTTGGGTTTAACTTGGTTTCACCATTATTTTTATGCTCTTGATTTGGAGTCTCACAATGCTGTATCCCATTTCCATATCTTAGAAGTTGGTATTTGGCTGTCTTTTTTTTGTACAAAATGTTTGCGGTTGAAGCACTTCTTCTGTATCATGTTGGGTACTAATTGATAAATCTGTCTTAATGTCTTACTAGTTAGATCTATTCATGTAGTTTCCTTGACTTGGATCTATTTAGAGATGTAAAAGATTCCTCACTCCTCTTTAGCACAACCGACAGATCCGTGAATGTTAAAAATGAAATTGGAATATTGTTTTCTTACAATTTCAGAAAGTTACTAGTTTTTTACTTAGGAAAATGAAGCAAGTTTCTAATCAATTCAAATCCAAGTGTTCTATTACCATTTTTGTTCTTTTGTTAAAATTACTGGGTAACGAGTAGGTGATTTCCAGTGCAAGAACCCAAAAAAAAAAGAAAAACAGGGAGTTCGGTAGCTAGAGAGGAGATAGTGTGTGGATAGCATGAAGACATGAACTGCAGTCGGCTACCAGTGAATTGAAGTTTCAATGTTCTAACCAATAATCTAGAAATCTCCACGGGTGGAGAGAGAAAACGATATATTTTTTAAAAGAATAAAGATAAACTTTCTGAACATTATCTCAAAATTTTTATACAAAATAATGAGTCAAATAATTATAAAATAAGAAAAGTGCTATAAATAATTTAAAAAATTATATCCTTCACCGTTTAATAATTATATAATAAATTAATTTGTGATAAAAAATTTAGAATAAATATTTAAGAAATGTAATATTATTAGAAATATACATGGGATCTATTTGAATTGATTAATCTACACTTTTTAATTATTATCTTAAATTTTTTATTTTAAAGTAATGTATTAAATAACTATTTAATGGTAAAATGGTACAAAATTATTAATACTATTATATTATTTTATTACCTAATAATTATTTAACACATTTGAAATAAAAAAAAATTTATGATATAATCCTCAATTAATGTATTAAGCAATCATTGGGTGGTAATGTAATACTCGAGATCAAAATATTCTTGAGATCATAGATAGTAGGGTCAATATAGATGAAGTAAGGGTTAGGGGGCTAGAATCTCGTATCGTTTAATTAAATAAAGTTTTTAGGCTATATATGTAGACCCATTCTCAATCAGTATGAGGCCTTTTTGAGAAACTCAAGAAAACAATTGTGTAAGTTTAGGCTCAAAGCAGATAATATCATATTATGTGAAAATGAATAGTTATAAATGGTATCTAAGCTGAACTTACCTCGCAGTGTAGGTACTGAGCCCACATATTAGGCTACAAATAGCGTACACGTACAGTATAACCCTCAGGGTCTAACCCAGATGGATGAGTCATGTGTCCCTAAGGGCTAAGCCTACACGAAATCGTGTATCCTCTAAGGAGGATAGATTGTAACATTCGAGATTTAAGATTCCTAAGACCGTAGATAGTAGAGTCAAGATAGATGAAGTGAGGGTCAATGTGCCAAAATCCTATTGCCTGGTTAGATAAAAATTTCTAAGCTATATATGAGTTCTCCTTCTCAATTAATATGAGGCCTTTTGGGGAGACCCATAGGCATAGGCCCAATAAATACAAAGGTATGCAAATGTCATCTGGCTAGCTCGTAATTTTCCTATCACCAATATCATCCTTAGTCATCGCGTATACTCTTTGATCTAATCGGCCAACCAATCATGCTTAGATATTTTCAAAAGGACTCAACCACTAAGAATCATAAATTAGATACACTTTCTATAAATAATAATTTCTATAATCTCGGTACAAGTCTTACAAAGACAAGAAAATCTAACTCTATTTGAGCATAACTTTAATATTAAAATTCATGAAGAAAAAGTTTCAAGGACTTCCAACCTTATTAGAATTCTCAAATAATGTATTAAACCTGCATTGCAGCCCTATATATAATAGTCAACCACTAAAGCAAATAAGGTCATTTTAAAGCATTACAAGAAATTAACAAACCATTTTTAGATGATAAGCTAGAAGAATTATATAAGTTGGGAAACTCTGTAACAAGTCCGATAGCCTCTAAGGTATCGAATGCAAAGAGCTCTTTATAAGAAACACTAAACACCCATGCTGACTTAACTCGTCTTTTCTCCTCCTTGCTAAGCTAGGGTTTGGTTGACAAGAATATAGTTGAAAAATAAGAACAAGAATCATTAAAAAAAAAAACCCAATAAAGAGGCAAAGACACCACAAACTAATCTACCCCCACTCTTCTCTAGCAAAGAACCAAATGTGTTTTTACCAAGATTTATTTGAGGGAAAACTCTTTATAGGAGCAATGAGCAATGATGCGGTACAAATACTAGCATAAATATACGTAAGTATACATCTCATGCCAAGTAGTATATTGAGAATAAGTAGTATATGGAGTTTGATATCCAGATGCTTCGAGACTGTATCTCAGAAAGTCTTGTAGCCACAAGCAATCATCCTAAGAAAAAGTTCCGCCAGGGTGGAACAATATGGCAAAGGAGTTTGCGCATATTATTCATTGAGATACAAGTATGGAGATAGGACATGGATGAGTACAAGGGGATTTGACGGGGATAATTTATATCCTCACATATCCTGGATATCATGACGGAAGGACTATACGTTGTAACCTCTGCTTGTATGGTTCAACGCGCTGGTTTGTATATTCGTGACGTGTGCGTGGGGCATTGCTCACGGACTCATAGAATAGTTTCATTTGACGAATCTAGCGTAGGACCTAGGGAGTCCCGCGATATGAAGTGTACTCGTTGTGCACTGGGACAGCGTGCCGGATCAAATTGTTTAATCCAGTAATATTCAGCGATTCCACAGGAATGCATGCATGTCTGTATTTAAGTGTTAAATACAACAATTAGTTAATAATTATTATTTACTAATTGTATAAGGACACGTAGCGTATTGTAGACCCTCAGTTAAATTTACCTAAGTGTGGGATTTGGTGAGACCCATTAAGGGATAAACTTGATAACTATTTATGAGGGGCAAAATAGTCATGACTCACTATGATTATTTAATTGTTAAATAATCATTCTCTCTCTCTTTTTTTTTTTTATATTATATATTATTTTATATTATATATATATTATATATTATATTATATATAAAGAAGCAAAAGTAAAAGAGAAGATAAGTAAGAAATTGGCCATTCGGAGAAAATGAAATTGTTTTATTTTTTTCTCTGCTTTCAATTGGAGTAATTATGAATTGCTACAAATTCTCTATTTTTTATTCTTTTGGAGAAAATGATGTAAATTCACTCCCGACCATTTTAGGGATTAAGAGTCAATCCCAAGCTAAATATGCAGCTGCTGTTCTAGCTCACTAAGCCCACCGTGTTGGTGACTAGAACTGCATACGAGTTGGTCTTCATGTGGACTTCAGAAAAAATACGTGCATAACGTAACACGTTTGGTGAGTTCTCTAATTTATTAATATATTAATTTGATTAATATATTTATTTATTATGTTTATTGTAAAATTTATATTTTCGCTGCGTTAGGCAATAGACACAATTGCACATGCATACACTCACGTGCTTAGATCCTGCTGCACCGACACGAACAACTTCTATAATCTCGATAAAAGTCTTATAATGGTAAGAAATCCAACTCTATTTAGGTAGAACTTTATTATTAGAATCCAAAAAAAAAAAATCTTAAAGATTTTCAACCTTGTTAGAATTCTAACACTACTATATATTAAACCTATATTATAACCCTACAAATAGAGTTCAAGTTTATTAAATAAGGGCATCTGGATAAATGTTCTCAACATCCATTAGCAATGTGATTTTACTCTAAAGGGTTTTAACTATTTCTTTTATTTGAAGCCTTTAGGGAAATTCTCAATTTATTATTTACTATCCACCATTCTTACCCATTTTCTCTTATTTCTTTATTTTTTTGCTAACTTCATTAGTGCCTTTGCCAAAAAAACTATGGCAATGCCTCGTTTACTTCTTTGGTTGCAAAACTCACTAGGCCGTACCTTTAAAGCAGATCAGTCTAGTCTAGTTTGCAGTTCTTCTCACAATCTATCCGAGTTTTTAGAGAAAACAAATTCAACTAATTAATATAAGAGTTAGACAAATTTTTTGGATCAACACAACCATTACACTATTTTACTAAATAATTACTTAACATATAATTTAAGATAAAAATTTTAAGATAATATTTAAGAAGTATAGTATTATTCTTTAAATTTTATCTACCTTTTACACACTTAACACTTCCGTTCTTAACAGAATAATTAATTCAAATAAATATATTATGTTACGTCAATAAAATTAGAATACAAAATTTATATTCTAAATTATCATATACTAATAATAGTTGTATCCTTGAAAAAATCATAGACCTAGCACAACTTATTTGCCATTGATTTTTAACGAAACAGACCATAGCTGAAAACTTATCAAAATGTCAATCGACGCGCTTTTACTTGAGGCAAACACCAAGAAGATTATATATATATATATATATAATTAATTTAAAAAAAAAGTTCTACTAACAATCTACAGAGAAATGCAACTATTTCTTTCATTCTCCAAATCTTCTGGAGCCAGTCAGTTGAATCAAATTCCGCTCAGGCCTTTTGCCCTGTCAGCAAATATGCAACCTGGAGGGAGCAAAATAAACAAACATTTCCCACATCTCCACATCTTCTTTAAACTCAGAGAGCATTACCCTTAAGAGGCCAAGGTCGGTCTTTCCATGTGAATATTTCTACCAATTGAAGGTTCCACAGCGTCCTCCCACACTCAAGGACCCAAATCAAATTCACAAAAACAAGTTGAGAATTATGGGTAAAACTAGAGGACCAGAGTTAAGGTCTATATTACAAATCCTTAAAAACACTTTCGTAATGACTGATGTTTTGCAAGAATCTAACAATGTTACAGCTACCTACTAACAAGACTAACAATAAAGCAGATTCACCTTGTTGGCATTTCAAGTTACAAAGGAATAGTCTTGGATACATATTGCAAAAGGGATAACCAATGATTTAAAATTAATAACAAAAAACACCTACTAGGCACATATCGAGTATAATGTCACCATGGAGCATTTGCTACTTCCTGGAACTTGCGCTCATAGATCTCAGCTGTGGACTTTAAACTGTCAATTTCAGCACCAAACCTTTGACAGGCCCCTTTTAATTCCACAAGCCTGGCTTCAATATTTCTTATCTCATCTTCTGCCTGAGATTGTTGAGATTTAGCTTCTATGTAACTCCTTGTGTCCTGAGCACCTTCTGATTCAAAAGCAAGGTGCACAAGCTGGCGTAGCCTAGCACGCAAAAACCCAACATTCATGCCCAAAAGCTCAAAGGCTTTAAGAGTCTTGTCCCACATAGCAAACTCATCACGGGAGGTACTAAGGTTACAAGCTCTCATGGCATCTGCTATGTTAACAATTTCAGAAATAGTACCAACAATCAACTTAAAATTGATTCCCTGGACAAGACCGTCATGAAGGAATGAATTCCGACTACAGCAAAGCTTGTAATACCTCGACCGAATATCTTCTGGTAGTTCAGAATCTATACCCAAACCATCTACAAAGATGTTGAAGTTGTCTAAGCTTGTGACATCTTTAAACTGAACAGCAGGTGTGGATATCTTGAAACCTTCAAGAACTTCTGAACCAACCTCTTCGCTGTCATTTTCAGATTGCTCTGCTGGTTGTCCAATATTAGAAGCTGACTTTGGCTGGGCAGACTTTTTGTTCTTCTTTTGGACAACCACTAATGGGAGAGACTTCTTGCGTTTCTTCTTTGTATTTTGATTAGCTACTGCAACCGTTTCTCCATTATCTTTTCCAAAGTCTAGGCACAACATCCCAGGGCAACAGAAGATAAATAACATACAGAAGGTAGAAACTTTATGGCATAAAAGCAAACATACAAGATTCCAGAAAAATAATAAATAAAAAAACAACCAACTTGCCTGCATCATTTTGTTTGGAAGGAGCATCCAAATTTAGAAGGCCAAGAGCCCCATCCACTTCAGTAAAATCATTGGCCCTGATTACATACACCTACAAAAACAATATAGGTAAATATTATGGACAAACATTGCTTGCAGATAGAAATACACAATACTACTGAAAATGAAATATAAATATTCACTATCACATAAAACATTTTATCAAATTTCAGCACTTCACTCATTTCTTTTCAGGTCCAAATCCCAAAACCTGATTCGAATAGTTAACAATTCAAACAAACTTAGCATGCAAATGATTTCAAAATCCACCGGAAACAAAATCTCTTCTTTAAAAGGATGGACCCAACAACCAAAATTTTATGCAGAGTCCAAACCAAACACTTTTACCTACCCAATTTTTCTTTAAAAAAAAAGAGAAATAAATAACAAAATCTACATACTTCAGTCCTCTTCAACCTTTTTCACGTATGTTTGGTTCTTCCTTTTATTATTTCAGTATCCAAAAAGCATTCATTTCACTCAAGCTTGCACTGTGTTTTGTGCTCAAGACTCGAAGCCAGCCTTATGCCTTCGAACTGTGACATCTTTCTCAGTGCTAGTGGATTTGACTTTTACACCATATGACTGCCATCCCTATCCCGTTGTATTATCTTCAATCAACTCATGCAATTTTCTTTTTTCTTTTTTGGGATAACCAAAAAAACAATTAAGCAACCTTTAATAGTTATGAAAAGGAGTTTCTAAGGATAAAGAAGGTGAACATAGTATACCAATCTTGACCAAAAAAAAAACTGGCCAAAGCAATTAGAACCAAGAAAAAGTTGCTCCATTCAAAGAACCAACTGTTTCCCAACTATGATCAACAAAGAAGAATTGGAAATCTTGAAAATCAGAAGAAATAGAAGCCTAAGACTGATCAGCTTATGCAATTTATATGGCCTTATTTGTCGTTCCTCGAGGGTTGCTATAATGCACATACTCCAGAGTTTATTTCATGCCGCCAATCCATGGTGGATACCATCAGCAGGGGAATATCCACTCCAGATCAGAAAGTTCTTTTACATGTTTGTCTGAACCCCATCATATCAGATGGCAACAACTGAGACGACTTTGATGCCCTTGAGGTCCCTACAAACTACTAATCAAGATCCAGCTTACAAAACCACAAAATTGAAGTAACTGCAGGGAAATGAGTCCAAATGCTCTTTTTCTTGTGATATTTTCAGATGCTGGGTAGTCAAATGATTTTCCTAGACATCATGCCTGTACACAAATTTAGAAGTTATAAGGATCTTTTCCTTGCCCCCAACGCAAAACCAATCAATCGTGAGAAATAATAAACCATTGAAGTAAGTTTATCCTTAATGTTATCATGGGTTTTTGCTTCATTTCAACATTGGTGAACCCACATTAATGCATCCATGTAGTTGCGGTCACTAGTATGGAAGAAGGTCCATCATAGGTTGGTTCTCCCCTGAACCGAATCGAAAGCAATGGAGCACTGAACTCATTCATTCAATGACACGTGACAAAATATGATTGGATATACTGAAATGTTAACATATGGTTGGCCACAATACATATATCAAATAAACACTAAGAATTTGTAAAGGATTAGGAGTTACTAAGAATTTGTAAAGAATTAAATGTTAACTCAAGTATCTCTTCAACTCTCTACAAATCCTAAGCTTTCTCTTGTCCTTTCTCTTGCAAAATTCCTCCTCTTTAAAAGAAACAATGGAGGCAATTAAACTAACCTTCTTATAGAAAGGGTTAAGCAAAGTAACCCTAATTTGCACAGTTTTTGAGCATAGTGTTCCTAATAAACCTAGCACAAATTAAGCCCACGTTCTATCTTATACCAAGGCCTATCTCACAATAAGTCTCTAGCTTATAAATAAAACCTTTAATAAAATAAATTTTCTATTTCTCTAATTCTAGCTAAATATAATAACCACAACATAAGCACAAATATATCATTTTACTTATTATGCTTTTGTGGTTATTATTTTAAAACAAACCCTAGCCAAGTAGCTTGTCACCCACATTTGCTATCATCTTGCTCTTGCCCACCAGCTTGCTACTGCTGCTCAATCACAAGCAGCCATTATTTTCGCCACATTGAGATGCTGATACTCAAGAAGCAACCATAGCCATCTACCATCATTTGCCACCACCAATTTTATATTTGAATGTTTTCACTTCTAATTTTTCCATGATTTGCAGGCTATTCTTGATCAATCCAAGCCAACACCAAGACTTAAACACCAGGCACTGCCGCAATATTTCTTATTTATAATCATCAAAGTAATGTGTCATTCAAAAATTCCACTCCTGATTAAAATGGGTTGACAATTGATGGATTTGTAGAGTTGAATTTCATTTCCTTTTACTGATCGATGAAATGATTGAGCCACAAATGCCTATATCATTGACTTTAATAGAATAAAATTGGCCCAGAACCGAATTGGGAATCGAGAACTGAATCAATCAGTAATTGGTCTAGATCATTTCTTGAACCAATTGTGCCCATCCCTATGCCAGCTAAAGAAAATAATCACATAAGGAGGATACAAAGAGGCACTTGTTTGTCTAGACATTTATCCCTCTGCTCCTTGAAATATATGAGACCTTTGCGCTTCAAATAACTACATAGGAACCATACAATGGACCTAAATTACAATGCAGCTAACCTTATCACAAAAGAAAACCCTTTTTTGGTCTATGTCGCTGTCTTATTTTATGGACTCCAAATGTTGCTGTAGGAATATAATGTGACATTAGAATCACGATTAAGAAAGAAAATGTTGACCTTGACAAGGTGCCTTCAATGCTATGCAGTCTAGCACCAAGAACCTAGATGGACTTAAATGAATGAAGTGAATGATTTCCACAGCTTCAACTGCATAGAGGTGATTGTTCTACAACTCTTTAAGTATATTCAGCACAACAGATTTTCATAAATATATTGAGACATTGTCTCCAAGAGCGCATCCAAAAAAATCAAGTGCCTCTACCCTAACAAAACTTCTATATTACAAAAGGATCGACCTTAATCTACCAATAAATTAATTAATCGGGAATCTGTTACCAAGAATTAGAAATTTATTCTTCATACTAAAAATGTATTTCCTCCCATCAGTGTATCCAAGAAGGAAGAAAGTTTGAACTTCAGAAATCTTTAACCTGCATGAGAGTAATCTTCAAAGGAATATGCTCAATGGTTCACCTTGCTTTCAAAACTTTTAACCAATCCCTCATGTGCTAGAACAATCATGAAAGCTTAAATGACCATCACTTGCCTTTCGTATCATTAACTATCTAATCACTTGCAAAGAGAAAGACAAAAGCATAAATACCATGAGGAATACCAACTATATGCAAATGCACAGACAATGTATTCCCATTCCGATAGTAATTCTGAAGTATTGCCAACATTATAAAATATTTCAGCTTAATAAAAGTTTGGAATTTCTTAATTTGTTGCAGCAGCATCACTTTCTATGTGACTAGAAAATTGAAATTTCTCCTATTCATTTTACATATCAAGCAATACATAAACAAAATACAGTTAAACTGTATTTGTGAACTCATTTATTTTTCACTATATTGTCATAAAAAGTTAGAGAACCTTAAAGAATAATTAGCATAAACAAAAGAGAAAAGTTAGGCCACCACCTTGAATTTTAGAGGCTCAACTAACTGGAAGACCAAAACATCTCCCTCAAGCAAATTGTGAGCAGTGGAAAACTGTCTCCATCCAGCACTCAATCCTGTCTTCTCAGCAAAATATTTTGCCTCGAATAGATTCCCACATTCATCTTCCAGAACAACAGTGGCATCCTTACTTGGTAAGTGCAACTTACAAAACTGTCCAGGAAGCCCCTGTCAAAAGTTTAAAATAATAATACTAATAATGTTGTAACTCAATAAAGCTGCGGTACCTCCAACAATGCACATTAGACTAACTCAAATATACACATCATAAAGAAGTGCTCACCATCCAGAAACAGCTAGCAACATGTGATCTGACCAAAGATTTTGCAAAACTAGGCAATGTGGGCTCTAGATTTGACTGGACCTCTTCCGCCCTAATCATAGCAGGTGACTTAGGTTCAACTTGAGAACATTTTCCATCGACCATGTCTTTATTTTTCTTAGAGCTGCAAATTAAACATAGAGCCAGGCAGAATTATCATAAATCAAATCCACACTATATAAAGAGTATAAAAAGTATAGCATATCGCATATTGTTGCACTAACCTCTTAATCTTTCCTCCTCCAGAATCAGGCTCTGCCTGGCAAATTCACACACAATTTTCACTTAACAAAACACACGAACAATGCACTAAAATTTACACCGAACTGACGAACGATCAATTAGCTAAACGAACACATATTTAACGACAATGATGTTGAAGGCTTACAGGCTTGACTGGTGCTGCGTCGGATTGAGTCTTCTTCTTGAACTTCAATATAATCTTCTCTTTCTTCTTCGTCGGCTTCATTGGCTCGTCCTGTCATTTATTTCACACAAAAAAACCCAAAGTAAACAACACGCATTCACTATAAACCTAATTGTTAAAAACAAAGTATCGAGAGTGGCCAAATCTTTAAAACTCTTTCATGATATGAATTATGAGATCTTGTAAAGTAAGAGAGAGAGACCGCGGAGAAAATAGTTTTAGGTTTGCGCTTGCGCTTGGGCTTGGAAGCGGGAACCAGGGAGAGCTCGGCAATTGTGGCTTCTTCGTCGGTTCGTCCGTGTTCGGAGGTTTGGTGTTCTTCCAGATGCGACGTCGTGTTGGGGAGTTCATCTACCGCTTCTTTCTTGACTTCCAGATCCATTTTTATGAACAATGAATTTCCTTTTTTCTCGATCCCGGAGTCTCTGTTTCGTAATGAGAGAGATAAGAGAATGAGAAACGAGCGAGAAGGATGGATGGGACTTAAAAAAAAATTTCTGCTTATTTTTTATTTTTATTATTAAACATGAACATTCAGAGCAGAGTTGTTTTCTTTTTGTAAATATTTATCGAAAACTTCAATTCTTATTTTTTTTTTTGTTCAAAACGAAGTTTTTTTAATATCTACTAGCATGACTTATATGACTTTTTCAAATGATTTTTTTCTTAATAGGATTTTGATCATTGAAATACTCCTCTACGTATAAGATGAAAAACGTTAATGGTGATTTTTTTAATTTAAAATTAAAATTTTATTGATGAGAAGTCTGAAATACTCTTTATTAAAAATTTGTTCAAACAGAAACATGTAAATAAATAATATTATTCAAATAAATAGTATGGAATAAGTAATTAAAAAAATAAAAAAATAATACATAAATTTACGCGATTCAACAATTTATTTACATTTATAAAAAATTAAGGTCATTCAATTTTATTATTAAATTATAAAACACTCATAAAATATATTTTTTTATAAAAAAGATTAAAAAAAAAATTCTCTTTTATAATTTAGAATTTTTTTTTCACTAAAAATTATAAAGAATGTTTAATCACTAAAATTTCTTAGGTTATCATAAAGATGTGTTTATAAGTCAATAGAGAGTTTTTATATATGATTTAAGACGTCCTAAATTTACTATAAAAGTGTGAGAGTCATATTAAGGAGTCCTGAAGCAAGTGAGAGACGAAATAAAATGGGTCAAAACGAAAAGAGTTTCCATCGCCCAGCGCCGTGACGCTGCGGTGCACAGGTTCTGTTTTAGAGACCGCAACGCACACTCCTGGTCGTTGCAACGCACACTCTTAGTCGCCGCAGCATCCACGTAGCTTGGGCACCGCGCTTTCATTTTTTGTCTGCTTGCCTGTCTATCTTCGATCCTTACACACTCTGCATATTTAACTTACTTTCTAAATTATATTTTAATAATTTTTAATTATTATTCTCATAAATTTTGTAATAACATTTAAAACCCTTTAAGTTATTTGGTTGGTCCAATATTACTCAAAAACAAAACAAAAAAAGTAAGAACAACAACAAATATATGGAAAATACGCGGTCCGAAAATTTTACTATCAAGTCTAGAAGCATCAGGTTACATACATTTTACCATTTAAAGGATAAAAAAGAGCTCTTCAGTGAAACATGAATGCCATTTGCCATTCTGAACTCAGCATAAGTAGCTCCGTAACCCCCAAAATGTCATAAAAAAAATTCAAAATCTACTTTGAAGTTTAAGGCTTATATATATTCTATTGCTTAAACAAATGCCAAGAGAGCTCTGTTCTTTTTCCTTTTCATTAATCATTCTGGTTGTGCGTGTGTTGGTAACTAGAAGTTGTGTAATTATGAACCATCAAGAAAGAGGTTCGACAAGATTCAAGAGGCAGGTTTAATAATAATCCTTTTACTGTAGATATAATTTGTATAACTGTGTCTATCTGCAACGAGGTTCATGATCTGCCTACTGGAAAACAATGCCTAGTGAAAATTGTTTCCAATAAAGGGCGCTTGGGAAAATTGGGATTGACGAACCAAATTGTATTTTTAAGAGGTTATATAGATCATCCCATTTTTTAGGAATGAGCCGATAAACTATATCATAAGAGTGGATGATAAAATTATTCGTAAATTTATAAAGTTTTTAAACTTTGTTAATATTGAAATAGATTTAATGTTGATTTAATACGAATTTAGTATATAAAATTAAAATTTGTAACAAATATAAAATAAGTATGAATTCAATAAAAAAATTTATAGATACTTGCAATAGGTATATGTAGATATTTTTTTTTAAAGAAAAAAAATAATATCATACATATTGTATGCCTAGCGCGTTTAACATGTATACTAAGAACACATGCTGTGCGCTTAGCATGAGCTCCAAGCATGCATATTAAACACTAGGGGCATAATGTTACTTGCTTAATGGTGCGCTCCTAACACACGTGTTAAGTAAGCTAGAGGCACAATATTGCATGCCTTTAACGTTCACTCCTAACACGCATGTTAAGCGTTGTGCACTTGTAGTAACCAGTATCCACGACTGGTAAGAATAAGTATTTATATATGTATAAATATACGTATTTTATTTGTATGTTGGTGATACTTGATTTATATATTTTTATTAGTAGTATTTGTATAGGTTAAGGTGATACTATTAGCATTGGGTTTAATTGCAAGACTTTAGATTTATTTTAGGGACCAAATTGTAATACTTTGAAAGTTTTAGGGGTAAATTCATAAATACTAAAAATTAACCACTTAGTATAAGAATACACTTTTGAACCCTAATTTACCATTTTTAGGTCGAGCTACCCATTTTAAGAGAGAGAAGAGAGAAATAGAGGAGAGAGAAAGAGGAGAAGAAGAAGAAAAAGAAGAAGAAATTGGAATTTTGAATTTCAAGAGGTATATCATACGTATTTCTCAATTTATTGGTATTAATTAAGTTAATTCCTTTAAGTTTTGATTTCTGAAAATATGTATAATTGAGGATTTGTTGTGTATTTCGTAAGATCATATGAGAATTAATGATGATCTATAAGATAGTTTGATAAATCATGATGAATTATGGAATTTCTGCTGGATAACCTCTTGATCTAGGAATTTTATAAATTGTTGTGATTCGATTATGGTTTTGAATTTTGAGTATATGAAATTAGACATGTTAAGGATCATCTGAGACTTTGAATCGATTGAAAATTCTGGAAATTGAATTTATAGTGAATTTACCAAAATGACCCTGAAATTCTGGAAATTTCCTGTGTAAACAGTATAGTACAGTGAAAAATAATTTTTTTCCTACTGAATGATCTTCAAAAATTATGAATTTGTGGAATATGATAATTTTATATGTCTAATATGATATACTCGGAATTGAGAATTTAGATCAATGTGGTTGAAGTGTTATGAATTTCTAAAGTGTATCAGCTCATTGTAATATTTGATTAACAGATTTTTAAAGTTATAGAATAAAATAGTTTTAAAATACTTTTGGCAGTGATTTGGAAGTGAAATATTTATCATGGACTGAGATATGTGTTAAGAGTAATTATGTGGTAGTTTTATAATTTTTGAGTTAGTATATGATTTTATAAAATTGGGAGATTGAATACTGTTCAGTAAGTATCTTGATCCTGTCAGGTTTGTAGTTTGGATTCGATGGTGTGTATGGAATGGATTGTGTAGGAAATTTGATATAATGTTCATATATAAGAAGGATATATGAGTCAATAATGGTATATTCTGATTTTGGAGTAATTGGACATCATTTGATGTATTAGAAATTTTTGTTAAGTGTAAGTGGTCAGAATGACAGGTTTTGAGAAACCAAATATTTAGACCAATTTGATGTGATAAATGCATTGTGTATAATTTTGTAAGCTATTTAAAGTATTTTGTGTGAATTGTGAGGCTTATGAAAGGATTGATCTCCATTGATAGGTTAAGGAGATTTAAGCCTTGTAGCTGTAAGTGCTAAGAGGTAAGTATACTAGACTTACTACTGGAATCACAATAAACATAATAATTGTTTTGTATGATTTTGTAAATGGGGTTAAGAATATATTTATGATATGTCAAAGTATATTTTGATATGAAATGTGAATATATGTTTATGAATGTGAGCATTGACATTGAGCATGGACATACATGTGTTTTTGAAAGTGAGCTTTCCAAAATAAGATGCGTTTAACAAAGAAAGCTTTTGAAGTGTAATATGTCCATGAGAAATATTTTGTGATTTGAGGGTACTTAAACTCACTGTTAACTTAGTAGGCATTTTATGTGATTTGTGGAGCCTTTATGTGTGGCCTTTCCTTCGGGATTGGTATATGTTATGTGTTCCGTATGTAGGGAGGATCCTATTGGTACCTAAAGGAAGTGTGAGTCATCACATTCGTGTGGTGGCGTATTGGTACATGTGAAAGGACTCACCGATGATCAGGGTGAGGGTTTGGCTTTTACCTTCGGGCATAAGCGTTATATATGTGTGATTTAAAGACCTCACTTGTACTATTCCTCTCATACGGTATGTCACCTGCGAGTGACATTTGGCTCATTATGTGATATGTGATATATAAGTCCTACTAAGTAGTAGTTGAGTGATGGTATTCCTATTATGTGTTTTGAAAGAATGTGTAAGCGCTTACATGATATGTGATTTGATAAGATTATGATTTTGATTGATCACAGCATATCATACATATGCATTGTGTACATATATGTATTTGTATTTGATATATGAAAAATTAGTATGCTTACTGAGTTTTATACTCATTATAGTTTATGGTGATTTCAGGTAAATAAGGTGCATGTGTGCTTAGCGGATTTGGCAAGGCTTCTGCTGTTCCTTGGGTTCCCTAAGTTGTTAGGTTGCTAAGTGTTTCATTTGGGGACACGTGGAATAAGATATTTGATTTGTCCCTAGTGAATAAATACTTATGTATTATTTTATTGTGTGTGGTTGGATTTAGTTTAAGTTTCACCAAGTGTAGTAATGGATTGATTTTAAGTAAGAATTTGCAATGAATATATTCTGGGCTTCCGGTAATAAAGTTGCTACTGGTGACGTAGTAGAGTGTTAATCTCTGAGAAAACTCTGCGTATCTCCGGTTTACTAATTGTCCCAGTCATAATTCAATTACTATAATTCTGAAAGAAATAAAAATGAATGTTTAAGTATTATTGAATGAATGTAAGTGATGTCGTGTGTCAGATCTTTTGGGTCTGGGGCGTGACAACACTCCTAGTATGCGTGCTAAATGTGCTAGACGCATAATATTGCACCTTTTTAACGATCACTCCTAATATATATATTAAACGTTATGTACTCATTACCAAACCTGCTTAAAATTGGTGAATAACCGTTGCAGGCTTGGTAATGAGTACATCCTCACTAGAATAAGTTTAATATTGAAACTCAAAATCAACAACAAATTTAAGAATGATTTAATATTTTATTTTAAAACGCATGCAAATACAAGTTTAACAGTATCCGTCACAAACCCAATTCGTTGCCATTCCTAACCATTACTAACAATTCTTACATCTATAAATTCATAATCCACTAAACCCAATAAACTACACTCTATCCTTCGTTAGATATTCTCTCATTTCTGTACAAAGTTTTTCATGTTCGTTTTAACAGTCCAATTGGGCTAAGGAGGCTTGTATCTTAAAATTTAAGGTGGGTAAAACAAACTAATTGGATTGATTTAGATTTAATTGAATAGTTCAATTTTTATACTTAAAAAACTTTGTTAATTTCCTATCACTAAATTAACTACATAGTTTCATCAGATTATACAAATAACTAGAACTTTTTTTTTAAAAAATGGCTTTTAATTATTAATTTTTAAATACTTAAAAGTACCGCATGACATGTTTTTATTGAGTTAAAGAAAATACAATTATGAGATCCAAATTACATATATATGTACTTGAAAATACACTAAAAAAATCCTAATTTCACTCTTTTTTTTCTCTCTTGGCCTCTCATCTCTCTTACTTATCTTGCTAGTTCTTGCCACAGTCAACCAATATTCTTGTCAAAATACGCCACTCACCAAGTTGTTCTAGTTAAAACAAGTCAACGCCTTAACAAAGCCCACAACTCCTAATTTATCCATGTCTCAGCCGCTTGTCAATTTTCTATTTCATTGACCATCCAACAAGCTGCTTGCCTCTAGTTATCTACCAGCCAGTAAGTATTATACATTGTCATTGATTTTTGCTTTAATTTTTTATTATTTTATAAATTTGTTGAATATGTGATTCAAAATTGTAATTTTTGATAAGAAAATATAGCTGAATTTAGTATACTTTTAGGGTTGTTTGGTGTAGTCATTAATGACTAAATTTGTGCAGCCATGGATGACCAAAATATTTACAATAATAGTTGGTTGGTGCAGTTATTGAAGACCAAAAAAATTGTTGGTCGTTGCAGTCATTGAAGACCCAAAGACAACTAGTTGGTGCAGCTTTTGTTGATAAAAAATCTACATTTTTGTGTATAAATAGGCTGATTCTTGTGCAATATTTAAGCATCCATATCTCTTAGTTTACAAAATCATTTTGAGTGATTCTTATTCTTATAAAATCCTTATAATCACTAGTTTAAATAATAAAGAAGTTAGGATCCCGTAATTCACCAGACGTAGGTATTTATTGCCGAATCACGTAAAATTATTGTACTTTGTGTGTGATTGTTTCTCTATTATGTGAGTGATTTTTTTGCAATTCTTATTTAGTTGTGATTCATTAGCTCCCAATAATTGGTATTAGAACATTCAGGTTAAGATATTTTGTTCATAAAGTATTATTCACGAGTGTGTAACTATTATATATACAACATTGTTCATATATACGATATTGTTCACAGTGAAATAGTGGGAGCTCAATTGAGATACAAATTATAGAGCATAGGTTGCAGAGCCAGATTGCAAAGCATAAG
Source organism: Ailanthus altissimus (assembly GCA_946807835.1). Taxonomy (NCBI): domain Eukaryota; kingdom Viridiplantae; phylum Streptophyta; class Magnoliopsida; order Sapindales; family Simaroubaceae; genus Ailanthus; species Ailanthus altissimus. The sequence continues at coordinate 22,860,391 of OX327695.1, forward strand.
TTATTCAACCATGATGACTCACAAGTATGAAGTTGAGAAGTTCAATGGGCAGAATAATTTTAATTTGTGGAAAATGAAGGTTATGGCTCTATTAGTGAGTCAAGGGTTAGATACACCCATTGAGGAGACTCAAGAAATAACCAGTAAAAAGAAGAAGCCTACAACATCTAGTTCTGAATCTGATCGTAAAACCATTCAGAAGAAAGCCCATAGCACTATTATTTTATCATTGAGTGTTGAAGTTTTGAGGGAGGTAAGTGGAAGAAGACTGCAATTGGTCTTTGGAAGAAACTTGATGAACTACACATGGTGAAATATTTGGCGAATCATCTGTATATCAAGAAGAAGTTTTATCAATTGTCTATGGTTGAAGGAACTTCTATTAAAGATCACATTGATATTTTCAATAAGATTATCATAAATATTGAGACGATTATTATCAATATAGAAGATGAAGACAAAGTAATCATCTTATTATGTTCTCTACCTCCATGTTATGGGCACCTCGTGAATACACTTATATATGGCAGAGAGACTTTTAATGATGTCTGATGTTAAAGCCTCATTGAATTCAAAAAAATTAAAAAAAAATATTAGAGCCTAATAGTTTAGTTGTTTTAACTGCAAGAGAAAAGGATGGATATAAAGATTGGAAGAATAATTAGTCAAAGAAAAAATCCAAAATGTGCTATCATTGCAAAAAAGAAGGGTATTTAATGAGGGATTGTCTAGAGAGAAAGACAAACATAAGTGGAGACACTACAATAATCTGTTAGGATGACTATGAAATTTGAGAAACCTTGGTATCTTCTAATGGAAATTATTCGGGTGAATGGATTCTTGATTCTGATTGTAGTTTTCATATGTGTCATGATAGATCTTTATTTACCAATTATAGATCCATTAGAAGTGGTAAAGTACTAATGAATAATGATATGACTTATCAAATCATTGGGATTGGTAGTATAAATATGAGATTGCATGATGAAAAATTTAGAAAATTACTTGGTGTAAGACATATTCTTAGTGTTAAGAGGAACTTGATATCCCTATGAATGCTAGATCAAGTGCGATGCTCATTCACAGTAGAAAAAAGAATACTAAAAGTGATTACAAGATCTAAAGTGATTATGAAAGGTAATAAGCACAATGGGCTTATGTACTTAATGGGAATGCTGTGCAAAAATCAACGTGTGTTGTTGATGAAAATGCCTCATGTAGTTCAACATGTGTTGTTGAGGGAATGTAATCCGAGTGTAATTCAACATGGTTTGTTGAGGGGATACATTTCGAGAATTCCTTAGGATATATTGTTAAGGAGGGGCATACTGCGAGACAACATTGTAATACTCATCGTAGTGACAAGGGTCGAAAGATAGTGTATAGTAAGAGAGCTGTTGGCAAGATCAAGCCACTAAGATGTTGTAATAGCGTTAATAGCGATACTAAAAATTATAATATGAAGGCTACTCGAAGAAAGATGCATTCGTATCTTTAGATATCGAAGTCACGGTCCAGAATGAGTTAAGTCAGTGCAAAGACTTAATTGGAGTTAAAGCTAAGTAAATTGAGCATTGGTGTAAATAGATCCATGAAAGCTTTTGAGTAATTTTGAATTAATGAGGGGAATTGTTGATTATGTGATTCAAAATTGTGATTTTTGGTAAGAAAAAATAGTTGAATTTAGTCTATTTTTTGGGCTGTTTGGTGCAGCCATTAATAACTAAATTGGTGCAGCTATAAATGACCAAAATGTCTATAATAACAGTTGATTGGTGCAACTATTGAAGACTAAAAAGGCTGCTGGTCAGTGCAGTCATTGAAGACCTAAAGATAACTAATTGGTGTAACTTTTATTGACAAAAAATCTGTATATTTTTGTATAAATAGACTGGTTCTAGCGCAATCTTTAAGCACCCATATCTCTTGGTTTCTAAAACTATTTTGAGTGATTCTTGTTTCTCTGAAATTCTTGTAATCACTAATTTAAATAATAAAAAAATTAGGATCCCATGATCTATCATAGACGTAGATATTTATTATCGAACTACGTAAAATTGTTGTACCTTGTGTGTGATTATTTCTCTATTGTGTGAGTGTTTTTTTTTAATTCTTATTTACTTGTGATTTATTAGCTCCTAACAAAATTTAAATTGTTACTAGCATTTAACATTAGTATAATACATTGTAATTCAAACTTCAGTATCAAATTGTGAATAATAATATAAAAGGGGTTTATACATATGAATCCAAATGTCAATAGTGGTGGTTGTGAATAGAGGAGGAGGCTAAGCTAATTTGGCAGTCACAAAATATTATTTTTTAACTCGGGTAAGCGTTATTTTTTATCAGCAAAATTTAAAGAAATCGGTGCACTATAATTATAATAATAAAACTTGAATGTGTGTTGATATATGTAGATATTAGGGGAGCCGAATTGAAATAGATTAATTTTATACAATTGTAAACAGAGATATTTTCAACTCAATCACTCTGCCAAACTTTGATTCTGTTGATTAATTGAGTTGTGATGGGTGGAAAATCAAATTGCTTAGAAAAAGATGATTTATTTCAAACGATGAACCAGAATCACATTCATGTTGAACTTGGAATTGATTATTAAAGGTCATGGAGTTAGTCATTTTGGACTTTGAATTTTAAAAGTTGAATGTGGATTGTGAAATTGAAGTATTGATTTTTTTAAGTTGAGTTAATGTTTTAATTTTATTATTAGTTCTGTTGACTAGAGACTTATTGTTTATATTTTTGCATTGAGTCGATGTTTTATTTTTTTATAGGGTAATTGGATAATAATTTGTAATTTTGTAATGTATTTTTATATTTAATAATGTTACACATCTCAAATTTAAATTTCAAATTAGGTTTTAAGCAACTATTGAATGGTTAATTTTTATAATTTTTAAAATTACTCATTACACACTTTTTTTATTCAATAGTTATTTGACACCTCATTTGGAATTTAAAATTTGGAATATGATTTAAGATGTGTGGGAAGTGTAGCATTACTCTTTTATATTTTGATGGATAATTTGATGTTGATGAATGATGATTTGTGATTTTATGATGGATATTTATGGACAATTTAATGAATGAATGATGATTTGTGATTTTATGATAAATATTTAGGAAAACATTGATGGACAATTTGATGTTGATGAATGATAATTTGTGATTTTATGATGGATGTTTTGATTTTGTGATAGATGATAATTTGTGATTTTATGATGGGTATTTATGGACAATTTAATGGATAATTTAATTTTGAAGGATATTTAGTTCAAATTAAGTAAATATAATTATGTAAATATGTAAGATGTATAAATATTTGGCATAAAATTGGTGGACAATAAATTTTTTGAAAAAAAAAAATCACATACTTTTTGGCCTAATAAAAAAAAACACCACATAATTATTGCCCTAAAATGACCCAAGACCAAAAATAAGGGGGAAGAGCTTGCAATATTTGTCAAGCACAATTGACCCAAAACTATAATAATTGCCCCACACCTAACTAAAATTTTAATAAAATAATAAATGAACTCTCATTTTAAAAATAAGTGACATTCATTCCTTATTTCATTAAATTTTTTATTTAAATTTTATGCAAATACTTTTATTTTTCAAAGACATGAAGTACAATTTAATAGGTTACATATATTTAATTAAAATATCATTAATACAATTATTAATCTTAGATCTTGGGGTATCTTAGACTAGCAAGTTAAATTTGCATTTTTTTCAAGAATAGTGTTTGGCCTATTGATGGCTAGGATGCGATAACTATTTATTAATGCTTTTAGTAGGCCTGATTTGAATGAGTGCTTTAGCATTTGCGGTGGGCTTTAAATTTCTTAGGTTTAACCAAGATCAAAGAAAGAACAAACACAAATATGCAAGAGATAAAATTATAGTGATTCAATTTTATGGAAACTTAAATTCATTTTTAGGGATAGCAAAATTTAAATTTAAATTTAGATTTTGTTCAATTTAGATTTGAATTTAAATTTTTTTGTTGAATCCTAATTTAAATTTAAGTCTTGGTTTTTTTGAGTTAGATCCTAATCTAAGTTTACATCTAAGCTAGATTTAGGTTCAACAAAAAAAATTCAATTAATTCGGCCTGGATTAAGCCTAGGTTTTTTTTTTCTAATTTTAAAAAAATTATTTTTAGATAAAATTTGAACTTTTGAAGTATTTATTTTATAAAACAATTGTTATATTGTAAAAATTGTATTGTATAATTTGTATTCGTAATTTAATAAATTTTAAGTTTTATTAATTATTGTCCTCTTCTTTTACCAAAATTCTTTCAACCTAAAATGATATATTATAACTTGGACGTGCTCTAAGAGTAGCATATTTTTATATAAACTACTCTAAAAGTAAGAGAAACAATACTCACCATATAATGTCTAACAAAATGCGTCGTAAAATTATGAAAGAAATGAATAACATTTGTTATAGAATCTAACAAGACAACTCATAGTATAATCAAGTTTTCATAAATAATTAGTGACACGTCCAGAATATAGAAGTTATTCCCAAATGCAGGATTGTTGAAGTAATAAATAATCCGATGAGAACGGGGTCGATCCACAGGGAAGTAGAATTAAAATTACAAATTATAAACACTTTAAAGATAATTAATGCAGTATAAGATGTTTGTAAATATTATTTCAATTAACCAATTCAAATAAAAAGCTAAGGTTACGGGGATTCACTCTTGGCATAAGAAGTAAGAATATATTTAACTTTTTATTTTTTTATAACTCAATTGGAATCCTCACACAAAGGAGGTTCCAACCGGAAAATATAGCAATTAAAGTTCATTATCATTTATATATTGATTAGTATTTATTTCTTTCAATTATTATACACCAAATCTTATAAATGGGTTCAAGTATTTATTATGCCAATCTTTATATTTGTCTACAATAAATTAAGACTCCCACTTTACAAGAAAGGTTATATAAACCAAATCTTATAAATGGTTTCAATAATTTATTGTGCCAAGTATTAAGTTTGTCAATAATAAATCAAGAATCACCACTTTAGAAGAAATGGTATTAATTCTACAAACAAAATAAATACATCATATATAAATTTACATAACTTAAAAATGAAGCATTAAATTCATGAATAAATATTAAACATATCTTATTACCTTGCCAAGAGCTTCACCCTTTCACCTTAGCTTAAACAGAATTATTTGGACATAATAAAACTAAATGAAAAGAAAAGAAATGGAAGAAGAAATAACATGACTTAATAGTAAACAAGAGAAATAATAGTACAAGGAAATGGATACAAAGGAAAAGTATTTTGAACTAAATTCTAACTTTCTAATTACATTCTTTAGGCATAAACAAGCCACCTATTTATAGAAAAATATGGATAAATCGAGACAAATTTGGAGGGAACCACTTGGTTGATGAAAGTCAAGAATGGTGGCAAAATAATTTGCATTCATTATCACTTGGGCACCCACTTGATTATCCAATTTGGAATTGATGTGATCCGAATTAGCTGTCACTCAAAACATAAAAGTTGTAGATAAGTCTCTTATCTTTTCAAATTGAGTGATCTCATACGTATTAGATACGTATTTCTATAGTTATGGGCCAAATACTGATAACTATTCAAACTGGGCCTGTCCTGCAGATCAATTCTGTTCTAGGCCAATTTTCACCCTCTAAACACTCGAATTGCCAATGCTTTGTGAAATACAATATGTTAGCCCATTGCGTCAGCTCTGCACAGGATTAAGAATCACCTCAATTGGATCTTTAGGTAGAAAGTTATGCCCATTTTACCGAACCTGCCACAAAACAGTTATAAGATAATTAAGTACAATATTGTAAACATACTTAAGTTAAGAAAATTAAATACACTAGTAATACAAAACAATCATGTAAAACTCTTATTAAATGTGTAATTTCAAGTGTTCATCACACCCCGCAACTGGCTTATTGCTAGTCCCTAGCAATTCGAGCATAAATAAAATTTGAACACTACCTAAGTATTTCAAACAAAACGTCAGTTTTAAAATCACAATCGCTATAAAGGTTATTTCAATCATAACTTCCAAAAATATTTTTGTGTGTGTGTGAATTAAGCCAAAGCCTTCTTACCACAAACCACAACATATATAGCCTTAAAAATATTCCAAGTAAAAGCCTCAACTCCATATCCTTACAGGTGAATAATTTGTTTAATGACTTAGGATTTCACTCATGGAGTTGGAAAACAGATAATCGCTCAAGAAAAAGTTACATTTAAGGACAGACAGACAAACTAACATTGATCCAAAGATAGGAAAATCAAATATTTAGAGTCAAACCATTATTGTCAAATGCCAGCTTCAAGACTTTAATTATTTAATGCGAATCTTACGAATATAGAATTCGGTGATAAGATTGCTTCCTAATGACTTTAGTCTTCTAAAATTGAATGAAGACTTTATTGAACTGAATTGACTTCTTTTCTTTCTTTTTTTTTTCTTTTTTTTCTTTTTTTAAAATTTTTTTTTACTCTTTTTTTTTCCTTAAAGACATAAGGAATCATTATAACATAAGAGCAATTTATCACCATAATACTTTTCTAATTTTTTTTTTATCCTTCAGCTAAGCAACCAAATCATTCATCATCCCAAATAATGTCATTCCAAATAAAAATTAATCATTTCAAAGGATCAATGAAAGTTCGTAAGCTGTTATCTCAAACCTCTCCACTCACTCACAAAAGATATGTGAGTTTAGAAAATAATATGTATACTTAAACATGGAAATTCTCTTGGCTATATATATTGAATCATCCATCTTACCACAAGGCTTAGTATTGTTCTCAAGAAATAATTTCAGAAGTTATTCTTTAGTAACCTAAATAGAGAAAGTGATTTAAACTAAACAATTTTGAAATCATACATCGATAGTAAAGCAAATTTATTTTCGCAAGAGTTACCAAAAACTTAAGCAACAAACAATTATACATAAAATGCATTAAAAATAAACCAATTAGAATGTGTTTCAAAAGTTTATAATGTACTCTTTACTCTGCCATTCTAGAACTAGAATGCGTCTCAAGAATACATAAATGAACATTTTACTCACGCCATTCATGATAATTTTTTTTTTTTACATAACAAAGTGATAACAACAACAAAATAAAATAATTAACACTATTATATATCAACTATCCTCCCCCCAACCAGATTGAGACATTGTCCTCAATGTCAAAATATAGAAAGAGTAAAATATAGAAGATATCACCTGAAACATCTTTTATTGAAAATTAAACTGCAACAAAATAAAACAAGCCACAAAAAAAGATAAAACAAGCCACACAAAAAAGCTTAAAAATACATAGAAATAGATAGGCTACAGACGAAGCGTCAAATCTATCCTGCGTTTCTTTTCACTGTTATCAGTATACCAATCTATCTGACTCATTGTTGGATCAGATAGAGGTGTAAAAGCTTGTAGTTCATCGAGTAACTGATCAACAGTTGAAGCAGAAATGAGGATCTGTCGTGCTGCAGATGAGACGAATTGTTTTTCCACCGCATAGTCAAGAAAAGATAACAACCCATTATAAAAACCATCAACGTTTAACAAACCAATGGGTTTTTTATGGATTTGCAATTGTGCCCATGAGACAATTTGAAAAATTTCCTCCAATGTTCCGAAACCTCCAGGTAGAGCTATGAAGGCATCAGCATTACGAAGCATAAAAGAAATTCGTTCATGCATTGATGATACCTGTAACTCATCCCCAATTGTTTTTCCTACAATGTCTCCAACAGCTAAAGCTTTTGGTATGATACCCAAAACTCGACTGCCATTATTTTGTGCAGCGGTTGCCACACGTCCCATTAATCCAAGACTACCTCCCCCATATACTAAATGAATATTGCGCTCAGCTAACATCTTACCAAGGGTTTCTGCTGCTTCTATAAACTCACTAGTTTTTTCAGGGCTGGATCCACAAAAGACACAAATTTTTGTGAATTTACGAGTTGATGATCCTTCCATGATTACACTCACCCTCTCTCTTGAATGATTTTGAGTTTGTATAAAGATGCAGAAATAATGCAATGTATTTATAGAGCCAAAAGGTATCTTAAAGTTAAATCACATGGCTATTGGCTTGAAATACAAGATTCAATACCTTTTACCAATTTTCAATTTGTTAGCTGGAAAAGTCACATGGGTTGTCGGCTTAAAATGCAAAATTTTCAAAAAGGATTATAGGTGGTTGATTATTGAAAAGACATTTGAGTTTGAAATGAAACATTTAAAAATAACAACTATAGTAAATATATACAAGTAGTTGTGATTGTGGCTCACATCTTCTTCTGATTTTACGTCCAGTAACGGCTTAAACGCCCTCTATGGGTCGGGGATAGGCTTCCCATCCAATTTTCTTATAAATTGGCAAACAAGGTCTTTTAAAGTCAGATTCCCGAGACTGTACCGCTCATGTTCTTTTAGGAATATGTCCCATAATTCATGAATTGCAATATGCACATATCCACTAAGATGCGTCTCAAGAGTCGATAAGATATTATCTAAAGACTCCTTACTCAGGCCATCCTTAATGAACCTAGTTTTATCTTCACGATTTACAGACACCATTCCTAAAGTGCGGCAACGTGTGTTGCAAGTCGTGCGTGCACACTTGTAACAAACATTTAATCGTTTTGCTCTTCGTTTTTTTGAAAAAGAGCTTTTACCTAAGCCAGGCATGTAGGAAATTAATGAGTCTGAAAATTCACCTGTCAATCTAACTTTGGCTTCAATTAACCAACGTAAATCAACAGGTATATTCATAATCATTAATAACCTTAATCTTTCACATCTTGCTTGGTAAATTTTCTTCAAGGAATTTTGAGGCAATGAGGGAAAACGCTTTTTCAAATTTTTTAGAATGTCATCCATTTTTTTTTTTTAAGAAAAGGGGGAAGAAGAGAAGATATCAGTAATTATGGGAAACTGACAAAACCGATTTGAAATATCACGGAGTACCGTTATCCGCCGCTTAACCGGGGTGCAAAACAAAACTTTAACAAAACTACTAAATTAACCTGCAAGTAAAAAAAAAAATGTTAGAAGAAGAATAAATATATATAAATATGTAAATATATAAAACAAAGATTAATTGGTCTCGTAACAAGGATCCGACAGGAACGTAAATTCTTCATGAAAAGCTTGGTTTTCTAGAAACGGCTTGAGTCTTTGCCCATTTACCTTAAACACATTCCCATTTCTAGGATTTTCAATGTCAATTGTTCCATAAGGGTACACATGTTTCACAATAAAAGGGCCACTCCATCTTGATCTTAATTTTCCAGGGAATATGTGAAGTCGAGAATTATAAAGCAAAACCTTCTGACCAGTGTCAAATGTTTTTCTCTGAATTTTTTTATCATGAAAGGCTTTAATTTTAGCTTTATGAATTTTTGAATTCTCATATGCATCATTTCTCAATTCTTCAAGTTCATTTATTTGTAATTTACGTATGTGTCCAGCAGAATCAAGATTTTCATTGAAAGTTTTAATAGCCCAGTAGGCTTTATGCTCAAGTTCCACAGGTAAGTGACAAGGTTTTCCATAAACTATCCTATAGGGAGACATACCCAATGAAGTTTTAAAAGCAGTTCTATAAGCCCACAGTGCATCATTTAGTCTTAAAGACCAATCTTTGCGATTTGGGTTTACAGTTTTTTCTAAAATTTGTTTTATCTCCCTATTTGCTAATTCAACTTGTCCACTTGTCTGAGGATGATAAGGGGTGGCAACTTTATGAGTAATACCATATTTTTTCACTAATGTTTCAAATGGTCTATTACAAAAATGCTTACCCCCATCACTTATAATGGCTCGAGAGATTCCAAATCGACTTAAGATATTTTCTTTCAAAAATTTCATGACTGTTTTATGGTCATTATGTCGACATGGAATAGCCTCAATCCATTTTGAGACATAATCTACTGCAACTAAGATATACGTAAATCCAAATGATAACGGAAATGGTCCCATGAAATTTATCCCCCAACAATCAAAGATTTCAATAACAAGAATGGGGTTCAAAGGCATCATGTTTCGTTTTGAAATTGATCCCAACTTTTGACAATTTTCACAAGTTATACAAAATGCATGTGTATCTTTAAATAAAGTGGGCCAATAAAATTCACACTGTAAGATTTTTGCAGCTATTTTCTTTGATGAGAAATATCCCCCACATGCTTTAGAATGACAAAATTCAATAACTTTATTTACCTCATTGTCGGGTATGCATCTTCGAAATATTTGATCACGACAATATTTAAAGAGATAAGGATCATCCTAATAAAACTTTCTCACCTCTGTTAAAAATTTTCTTTTGTCTTGAGCATTCCATTGAGCTGGCATTTCTCCTGTTACAAGAAAATTAACAATATTAGCATACCAGGGCATTGTAACAGTAGAAAATAAAAATTCATCGGGAAAAGAATCATTAATAGGTGTTATTTCTGTTGATGAATCTGGTGTGAGTCTTGATAAGTGATCTGCAACAACATTTTCAGCTCCCTTCTTATCCTTGATAGTGATAATAAATTCTTGAAGCAATAGAATCCATCGAATCAGTCTTGGTTTTGCATCCTGTTTTGACATTAAGTACCTTACAGCAGCATGGTCAGTAAATACAATAGTTGAAGAACCAATTAAGTAAGAACGAAATTTGTCTAATGCAAATATTACAGCAAGTAGTTCTTTTTCAGTTGTTGTGTAATTCATTTGTGCACTGTTTAAAGTTCTACTCGCGTAATAAATTACATAGGATTTACCTTCCTTTCTTTGTCCTAATACAGCACCAACAGCGTAGTCACTAGCATCACACATGAGCTCAAAAGGTAAAGACCAGTCAGGAGATTGTATGGTAGGAGCAGATGTTAAGAGGCCAATTAATTTTTCAAATGAATTTTGATACTCTTGAGTCCACTTAAATGATACATCTTTTGCTAAGAGGTTACAAAGAGGTTTAGATATAGCACTAAAGTTTTTTATGAACCTCCTATAGAATCCAGCATGTCCTAAAAAGGATCGGACTTCTCTGACTGTTTTTGGTGGAGGCAAATGTGTAATGAGTTTGACTTTTGCCTTATCCACTTCAATTCCTTTAGAAGATATTATATGTCCCAAAACAATTCCAGAAGTAACCATGTAGTGACATTTTTCCCAGTTCAATACAAGACTCTTTTCTTCACATCTTTTTAAGACATTTTCTAAGTTTTCAAGACAATTATCAAAAGAATTTCCAAACACAGTTAAATCATCCATGAAAACTTCTAAATAATGCTCAATCATGTCACTAAAAATGCTTAACATACATCTCTGAAATGTTGCTGGGGCATTACAAAGTCCAAAGGGCATTCTTCTAAAAGCAAAGGTTCCAAAAGGACATGTGAATGTAGTCTTTTCTTGGTCTTCTAGTGCTATAGAAATTTGATAATAGCCAGAGTAACCATCTAGAAAGCAATAGTAGGGATGTCCTGCTACTCTTTCTATAATTTGATCAAGGAATGGTAAAGGAAAATGGTCTTTTCTAGTGGCCAAGTTCAATTTTCTATAATCTATGCACATCCTCCAACTAGATGAGACTCGAGTTGGTATTAACTCACCTTTTTCATTTTCAATGACTGTGATTCCAGATTTTTTTGGTACTACCTGAGTAGGACTTACCCACTTACTATCTGAGATCGGATAGATAATTCCTACTTCAAGTAATTTGAGAACTTCAGCTCTCACTACCTCTTTCATATGTGGATTTAATCTCCTTTGAGGTTGTTGGAAAGTTTTGGCATTATCCTCTAGGTGTATTCTATGTGTGCAAATCAAAGGATTAATACCATTTATGTCTTTTAAAGTCCACCAAATTGCATTTTTATGCATTTTCAATAATTCAATCAACTTATCTTCTTGTTCACTTGTGAGTGTAGAAGCGATTACCACCGGGTAAGTTTGTTTCTCTCCAAGAAATGCATATTTCAGTCCTTCAGGCAGAGGTTTTAACTCCAACTTTGAAATTTCGTTCTTTTTATCCTCATTTTCTCCCAATTCTTCAAACTTTAGTTTCCATCTTTTATTTTCAATCACCTGTGCACAGTCAAGTAAAGAACATATGTCAGAGATTTCAGGATCTAATTGTATATTTGACTCAAATGAATTTATTAAACACATTTCTAAGGGATCAGTAGAACTCCCTTTTTGAATATGATCCTCCACAATCGTTTCAATCATGTCACCTTCTTCACTTTCATCCTCCTCTTCATATGGTTGCTTACACATATTAAAAACATTGAGTTTAAGTGTCATGTTTCCAAATGAAAGCTTCATTACTCCATTCCTGCAATTAATCAAAGCGTTAGAAGTTGCTAAAAATGGACGACCTAAAATAACAGGTATCGGATTACATCCTTTGACAGGTTCTGTGTCCAAGACGATAAAATCCACAGGATATATGAATTTATCAACTTGAACTAAGACATCCTCCACTGTCCCTCTTGGTACTTTTATTGATCTATCAGCAAGTAAAAGAGTTACAGATGTTGATTTTAACTCCCCGAGATTGAGCTGCTGATAAACTAAATACGGCAATAAATTCACACTAGCACCAAGATCAAGTAAGGCTTGTTCAATTTTATGACTTCCAATAATACATGAAATTGTAGGACAACCAGGGTCTTTATATTTCAAAGAATTATTGTTCTGAAGAATGGCACTTACTTGTTCAGCTAAAAATGCTTTCTTTTTCACATTCAGTTTTCTTTTTACTGTGCATAAGTCTTTCAAAAATTTTGCATAAGATGGAACCTGTTTAATAGCATCCAGTAAAGGAATATTAACTTTTACCTGTTTGAAGATTTCAAAAATTTCAGGATTGTGATTCATCTTCTTAGTATTACGTAATGCATGAGAAAATAGGGGTGGAGGTGAAGGTTTGGTGTTTTCTTCATTAAGTGTAGGTTCAACACTTTCCTTGCCCTTAGAGATTGATTCATCGCTCTCATGAGGTTCAGGAATTTCTTTTTCAACAATTTTACCACTCCGAAGAGTGATAACTGCTTTAACTTGATCCATGTGTTGACTTCCTGAACTACATGCATTTGAGTTATGTTGTCCTTTGGGGTTTGGCTGTGGTTGAGAAGGAAATTTTCCTTTCTCATGAATGTTCAGTGCAGATGCAAATTTAGCAAGAGTATCTTTCAAATCAGCAAATGTTTGAGCATTTTGAGAATTAACAGACTCTTGTTTTTCAATGAATGTATGCAAGGTTTCTTCAAGATTTTTCCTAGGAGGTGGGACATATGGTGCATAACCTTGATGATTTTGAAAGTTTTGGTGTGGTTGGAAAGGTGGTTGCGAAGCCTGTGCTTGAGTGTCATTCCTCCAACTAAAATTCGGGTGATTTCGCCATCCAGGATTATAGTTTTGTGAATATGGGTTATTGTTTGACCGTTTGAACGTGTTTAAAACATTGGCTTGTTCATGGAGACATTCCCTAAATGCAGGCAAAGTTGGGCAATCATTGGTAGGGTGATCATGGGTTTCACAAATGTGACACACAATTTCTTGAACAGATTTTATTTGACCACTCTTTTTCATTTCTAAGGTTTCGACTTTTCTAGCAAGGGATGCTAATTTAGCTTGAAGGTGATGATCTTCCTTAAGATGATAAATACCCCCACTAGATGTAGTGGTTTGATTTTTACTAGGTGCCTCACAGGTACCAACAGTGTCCCAATTTTGAGCATTTTCTGCTAGTAAGTCAAGATAGTTCATTGCCTCTTCTGGGTCTTTTTCCTCAAATGTTCCATTACACATCATTTCTACCATTTGCCTAACTTGGGGTGTTAAGCCCTCATAGAAATTTGAGACTACTCTCCATGTTTCAAAACCATGATGGGGACAGGTATTAAGTAATTCTTTATACCTTTCCCAACATTGGTAAATGGTCTCTCCTGGTTTTTGGGCAAAAGTGGTGATTTGTCTTTTGAAAGAATTTGTTCTATGGGAGAGAAAAAACTTTTTCAGGAATTGTTGTTGCATCTCGTCCCATAAAGAAATGGATCCTGGCCTAAGGTTTTGTAGCCATGTTTTAGCTTTATCTTTTAAAGAAAAAGGGAAAAGCTTAAGTCGAATTGTGTTCATGCTACAATTTTGATCGTTATACGTGTTACACACTTCTTCAAATTCTCTTAGATGTAGATAAGGGTTCTCTGCATCTAAGCCATGAAAAGTGGGTAAAAGTTGGATAATGCCTGGCTTAAAATTAAAATGCGTTGCATCCGGTGGAAAAATTAAGCAAGATGGTGCACCGGTTCGTGTAGGGTTCATATAGTCTCTAAGTGTCATAGTTCGGTTATGGTCATTATGTTGGGACTGATTGTCCCCTGGGTCTATGAGTCCCTCAATTTGATTTTCGCTCATGGTGTTACTTGGTGAAGAATGAGAAGATGAAGGAGAATCTAACAAATTATCAAAGGAAGTTTTGAAATTACCTTTTACTAAACGATGAGAATTAAGATCTCGAAACCAACCGCTCATAAAAAGAAACAAAACAAAATACAATAACAATAATACAAATAAAATATTAAACACATGTAAATAAAATAAAATAAAATATTACACACAAGTAAATAAAATATGTAAAACTAAAAGTAAAATAAAGATAAATAATTAGAAGTTAGATTAGTGATGTTAGATTATATAATAAAAAGTTAATAAATAAATAGTAGGAGGCTTAGCCTTCCATTAAAATAAAAAGCGAAAATAAAAGGCGAATAATAAATAAAGTAAAGTACGTTAGGAGGCTCGGCCTTTCATGAAATTAAAAAAAAAACTAAAATAAAAAGTAAAAAATAATAAATAAACGAAATAAAGAGTAGGAGGCTCAGTCTTCCGCGAAAATAAAAACAGAATAATAATAAAGTACGTTAGGAGGCTCGGCCTTCCATGAAAATAAAAAAATAAAAAATAAAAAAAAATAAAACGAATAATAAATAACGAGTAGGAGGCTCAGCCTTCCATGAAAATAAAATAAACAAACAAACAATAACAAAACAAAATATTAACGTTACCTCCCCGGCAACGGCGCCAAAAACTTGACACGTCCAGAATATAGAAGTTATTCCCAAGTGCAGGATTGTCGAAGTAATAAATAACCCGATGAGAACGGGGTCGATCCACAGGGAAGTAGAATTAAAATTACAAATTATAAACACTTTAAAGATAATTAATGCAGTATAAGATGTTTGTAAATATTATTTCAATTAACCAATTCAAATAAAAAGCTAAGGTTACGGGGATTCACTCTTGGCATAAGAAGTAAGAATATATTTAACTTTTTATTTTTTTATAACTCAATTGGAATCCTCACACAAAGGAGGTTCCAACCGGAAAATATAGCAATTAAAGTTCATTATCATTTATATATTGATTAGTATTTATTTCTTTCAATTATTATGCACCAAATCTTATAAATGGGTTCAAGTATTTATTATGCCAATCTTTATATTTGTCTACAATAAATTAAGACTCCCACTTTACAAGAAAGGTTATATAAACCAAATCTTATAAATAGTTTCAATAATTTATTGTGCCAAGTATTAAGTTTGTCAATAATAAATCAAGAATCACCACTTTAGAAGAAATGGTATTAATTCTACAAACAAAATAAATACATCATATATAAATTTACATAACTTAAAAATGAAGCATTAAATTCATGAATAAATATTAAACATATCTTATTACCTTGCCAAGAGCTTCACCCTTTCACCTTAGCTTAAACAAAATTATTTGGACATAATAAAACTAAATGAAAAGAAAAGAAATGGAAGAAGAAATAACATGACTTAATAGTAAACAAGAGAAATAATAGTACAAGGAAATGGATACAAAGGAAAAGTATTTTGAACTAAATTCTAACTTTCTAATTACATTCTTTAGGCATAAACAAGCCACCTATTTATAGAAAAATATGGATAAATCGAGACAAATTTGGAGGGAACCACTTGGTTGATGAAAGTCAAGAATGGTGGCAAAATAATTTGCATTCATTATCACTTGGGCACCCACTTGATTATCCAATTTGGAATTGATGTGATCCGAATTAGCTGTCACTCAAAACATAAAAGTTGTAGATAAGTCTCTTATCTTTCTAAATTGAGTGATCTCATACGTATTAGATACGTATTTCTATAGTTATGGGCCAAATACTGATAACTATTCAAACTGGGCCTGTACTGCAGATCAATTCTGTTCTAGGCCAATTTTCACCCTCTAAACACTCGAATTTCCAATGCTTTGTGAAATACAATATGTTATCCCATTGAGTCAGCTCTGCACAGGATTAAGAATCACCTCAATTGGATCTTTAGGTAGAAAGTTATGCCCATTTTACCGAACCTGCCACAAAACAGTTATAAGATAATTAAGTACAATATTGTAAACATACTTAAATTAAGAAAATTAAATACACTAGTAATACAAAACAATCATGTAAAACTCTTATTAAATATGTAATTTCAAGTGTTCATCAATTAATAAAATATATTACCTGTAAGTATTGATAACGTAATATTTAATTTTGCATGGTATAATATTGGGGAGTCAATTGAGTTGACCACAAGCAATCAATTCTAGTTATGTTGCGGATGTATTTATTTTACCTTTTTTGTAAAATAAATAATAAAATCAACTTTTAATCGATAACTATTTCCACAAGTTTTATAAAATAATAATGAAACTAATAAATCTAATCAAACCTGTAAGTCATTTAAAAATTCATAAATAAAAATAAGTGATTTTAGTAGATTTTATTTTTCTTAGAGTACGTTTAAGGTAAAATCTATCCTTTTAGGTTGAAAGAATTTTAACAAAAAATTTACAAGATTTTTAGTGTATTGTAATATAATAAACATAATATATGAGTCATATTAAATTAACTTTAGTGTTGATACCGGACTTTTTATCTAATGTTAAGTTTCAACTTAAAAAAATTTAGAGAATAAAACATTTAAATCCATAAAATTTGATTTAGAGGATAATTTCACTTTTTATTTTCAAAATTACCAAAATATTTTTTTCCTTAAATTTTTTAATCTTTCTCACTAGATTAAAAAAAAGTGAAGTTATTAAAAAAAGTTAAATATAATATTTGTATACATAAGAAAGGAAATGATTAATGAAAGAAAAAAATAGTTAGATGAAATAAGAAAGATATATAAAAAATGAGAGAGAATATAATATAATAATTATTATGATGGAGTCCATTAATAGTTAAATAACTTTTAACAATACAACAATTACACATCAATTTTAATCTTAATCATTAAATAAAAAATAATCTAATAATTAAAATTTTGTGTCAAAAATTGTGTAAAAAAATATGCAGCGGTAAAAAAGTTGTCATGAATTCTACCCCTATATATACACACACATACATAAAAAACATTTAGCCATTAAATCACTTTTTATTCAATGATTATGAATAAAATTGATGTCTAATTATTATATTTTTTAAAAGTTATTTAACTATTAATAGACCTTACTCTAATTATAATAACATTATTTTATCTCTCTACTTTTATTTTTCTATCTTATCTCATTCAATTCATTTTTCTCTCTCTCGTATTAATACTTTCATCCCTTTGTGTACAAATATTATATTTAACCAATTTTAACAACTATTTTTACTTTTTTTCTTTCTTTTTTTTAGTAAATTGAATTTATAAATTTCATAAATTAGTTATGTCTGTAATCTATAAAATCCATGTATATATTTTGTTATCAATTAAATGGAAGTTCATAGATATGTGTATTGTTAGTGATGAGTTGATAGTTACTAAAGACTTGTTATTTTATTTTTTTATATTAATTTTATTTGTTTTCAATCTTAATCATATATATTTTGTGAGGCATTATATTATTGGCTTGGTGAGTCAGTTTACATTTTATGGATTTTTGAAGAATAACAAGCCTAATTTTCACGTGGTAATGCCACCCAAAAAGTAAAATCGTTCTATGAATCATTAGTTAATAAATTTTAAAAATCTTACAAGCCAGATGCAATTAAAGGTAAGTGTGCTCTACCACTGATTCTAGTTTCCTTTGTTTTAATTGTAAATAGAATTCTTATGTTATATTATAAACAGATTATTTTTCTGCATATAAAGCTTCACTAAGATCTTAGATTTTTAACTAAAACTAGTGATTAGGGTATTGAAAACAAAAGTTTATTTTTATAAGTCCGATGGAATCAGTTTTGTACTATGCATAATAGGTCTATGTTATATACTTGAAATGTATAAATTTAACAAATATTATTAGGTCTATATTACATATTTATCTACTAAAGACATAGATAATTTATAAATTCAATTTATTGAAAAAAGAAAAAAAAGTAAAATAGTTATTAAAATTAGTTAAATATGATATTTACATATAATAGAGAAGGAAATTATTAATATGAGAGAGAAAATGAATTCAATGAGATAGAAAAGATGAATAAAAGAGGAGAAATAAAATAATATTATTATAGCTATAGTGGGACTCATTAATAGTTAAATAACTTTTAAAAAATTTAATAATTATATTTTAATTTTAATCTTAACTATTAAATAAAAAATAATCTAATGATTAAAAAATTATATTAAAAATTATGTAAAAATAGAGATGTTATGAATCCTAACCCATATATATATATATATATTGCAGTTCATGACCAAATACAAGTTTAATTTTGAAATTACAAGACATTCAAATTTCAAATCATCATTTTAATTAACATTATCCACACACACAATATATATATATATATATATATATATATAAATTATGCATGGTCACCTTAGTTTTTATTTGAAGGTGTCATTAGAAATTTTTTTTCTGTTTTGTTTTGTAAATAAAGCCTTATTTGAGATCAAAAGTATATACATATTGTAAATATTTCAAATAAGAGTAAACACCAAAATCTTATATAAGAACAAGTTTATATTATTAAAATAATTTAAAATAAAATATATTATTATTTTACTGTAAAGTGGGGGTTTAACTTTTTGTCCTAAATAAAAGTAGAGAGCTCTCATAAGTTTTATCTTGTCCTTAAATGAAGTACACATTTTTTTTTAAAAATAATTATGATAAAAATTACTTCAAAAAAAGTTTTTGTGATAAAAATTACTTCAACATTTGTTTCGAAATCAATCAATCACTAATCTTTAATTTATAATAATTAATCATTAGTTTTCAATTTATCATTAAGATAATAACACTTCAAATTTCAAAATGAATACTTACTAAGTTTTTGAATCACCTATAATAGAAATCAATTTTGCTTATAATTAAAATGACAATAAAATAAAATCACACTATCAAAATAATTCATTTCAACCGTAATCATCAAAATACATAATTCATATCGCCTAAAGTAATCTATCCGTTTGTATTCCATAATTCAAAAAATGCCATATATATCCCACAAACCATAGTCCAAAATACATGCAATAATCCATAAACCATAATCTAAAATACATGCAATAAAGTTTCAAATAAATAATACAACTAGAATCCATAAAAAAATAACTCAAAGTCCAATGAACTCACCTTCCTCTGCAATAACTAATTTAGATTTCGGAGTTTTGATCTAAAAAAAATAAAAATAACAATATTAAATCATTTAAAAAAATTTAATTAACTTATCCATAAATCACAACAATAGTAGAATAATGTTTTATGTAAGCTATTTCTACCACGTACTCAACCCAATACCAATGTTGAGTACACATCAATATTTCTAGAGTCTTTGAATAAAATCTACTACGATGTGGACTCAAATGTCTACCCTCGTACTAAAAGGAAACTCAAAGGCAATGGTAGACACAAGAATGGCTAGGAGATCTCTAACAATCCTAGACAACAATGGATATTTGCCTTTACTATTCTTCCACTAGGACAAAATATCAAAATTAGGAGTTTTAGCCAATCAATCCTCGTCCAAATAACGATCAAACTCTAATTTATCTGATGATGTGGTTGAATTTTAGCTTATAAATATTTGCCACTCAAAAGCGGCGTCACCCTCTATTAATCCACCCATAACTATCCTTGTGCTTTGATTAAGTCGTTGAGAAGAATTGGACAAAGAACTGCCAATAAATAGAAATCTTGTTGCATACTCATTGACTAAGTCATAAAACATTTGTCATATCCTTTCAATTTGAGCATCAGAATTAACTCTACAGATTTTAGGAATTTTTTTTAATGAACATCATCTTAAACTTAGGATAAAAAAGAGTACAGATTGCTATAACACCATGAATCACCTCTCAATACTTCTCATACTTCACCATCATTAATCTAGCCATTTCTTTTACCCCCAGAATAGATGAATCCACCCAATAGTTCATAAACAACCCGATCTCACAAATCTTTAGGAAGAATAAGTTACTTGTAGAGTATTAGGTCCCTAAAAATATCTTAATCAACTTGCAAAATACTCTCGGATGCTCATATATAACCCTTGTTAGCTCCCACTCTAACTCACTTAGAAAAAGTTTATAGGTTCTCTCCCGTTCTCTTAATCAAGTGAAAACATGCTTATAAGACCTTGATGCAGTAGCCTTAAATTTCTCCATTCTTCCAAGTGTTGTTGACTAAAAAATAACACTATCTCTAATATTTTCAACTCCTTGCTCCATCACCGACATCTCATCCCTTACTATCAAATAGAGTAGATGCACACAACAATGCATATGCAATAATGAACCTCAAAGTATCAATTCACAACTAAAAAAGTTTGTCTGCAAATTAGTGTTGTGATATGGTGAGTGATGTGTATAGATGCATATAATTTCAAAAATTAAATACGCAACGGAAGTATTCATACATGTTATACAATATGTAACAAACTCAAGCGTGTAATCACATGTATGATCATTCAAGCATATATATATCTCATATATATTTTCATGCATAATATAAAATGAATAGAAAATAAATAACCTACCCGGTTATGAAGGTAGCTTTACAATTCTTCAAGAACTCTAAGCTTCAATTTGTTGAGCTCACCTTGAAGTGTTCCTTTGCACAATTCTAGTTCACAATTAAATCCGGTAGGATTGTGAAGCTAGAATGACAGCCTTGAATTTCCAGTAAATGATTGTTTTAACACTTAAAACTATTTGTCCTTATGAGTGATTACTACCAAGAGATGAGAAAAGTTAAGAGTTTTCTTTAGTTCTTTATAGCTCTTTATGTTGAACCTTGATAAGCCTTTGTATTTTCTCTCAACACTTTGAGAAAAACACTTAGGAAATGCTCCCAATTCTCTCTTCTTTCTCCTTGAATGAAATTCACTCTCTCTTACACAAATTAAACTCTTTCAATTCTTAATTAAGTACAAAGAATGATTACTACTCTTAATGCTCCACCACCACTTATCCATGTTTGCCATTACAAATATTAATCAATCATATTTTTCACTCATCAATTTGATTCAACCATTTGAATCAATTTCTAGAGAGTAAATGGCATTTAAACAATGTTAAGTGATTTTACCACTTCCTTAGTGCATCATTTAAGAATTACTAAGTGGCCAACATACTTTATTATTAATAACAAGTGCATTCTCTATTAGTAAATGGTGTTTGCCACTTATTCCAATTAATAATAATAATTTGATTAATATATAAAATATTAATAATTCAAAAACTATTTTGAATATTTACATTTACCATATATGTATTTACCAAGCAAGGTAAATACATGGTAAATTTATTTATGGAGCAAGATTACGTTACTTGTCAATTTCTTATTGGTTAACAACTCTTGTAAACCAATAATATATTTTATATTCAATTATTGACAAGTAAATAATGAAAGGAACCTTGAAACATTTTTCATTTTGTTAAAAATTGTTGGATTAATAGTTCAATTCAATTTGCTGCCCTAGTGCATAATGAGTACACTTCATATTGTGAGACTCTCTAGGTCCATGCCCGATTTGTCATATGAAACTATTTCACACGTCTATGAACAATGTCCCACACACATGTTACAAATATTACAAAACGACGCATTAGACCATACAAGTTGAGGTTATAACATATTCGTATAATCCTTCCATCATAAATATCCTTGAAGAGCGGAGATATAGATTAACACCGTCAAGTCTCCATTTGCTCAACCACAAACTTATCTCTAGATTTATATTTTAATAAATAATATCCGTAAACACTTTTACGATTATTTTTTCGAGGATAAAATTAATTCTCGGATATGTCTGCTTATGGCCATAAGACTTTCTGAAATATAATCTTGGAGTTACAGGATATTTTACTCACCTAATTGAGTTGATGGATCCCATATATGTACACACCGGACTCCATGAGCATCGGACCATACCCAGCGACACCCAGCGGTCAGACCATGAAAGGTATCTGACATATGTGGAACCAAAGTATGATGAATCACTCACAAGTCCACCGTGGCACTCAGGTCTAAGGACCACGAATACTACTCAACTCGAAAGATCCTCCATTGACGACTTTTATGGGATGTCTATTGGAGATCTTTGTGAGTCTGTTCAATATTCAGTCCTTACTGAATACTTATATCTCTATACGAGTTTCCACTAAACTCATGATCCGCTAAGACTAACCATCTGGACTATCCAGATATAGACATACACTGATCTATATATATTAAGGTATTCACTAACAGACCCCCATTAGTAAAGATAGATCAAGAACATTAAATTTAAGAACATATTTGCATAACAACATTTCCTAGCACCATTTGTAACTCATTGCAACTATGTCATTACTAATATATTCTTAAGTCTTTGTCCCATTTCAGATAAGACTCTAACTTTTAGATTTTACTAACTCTTAGTTTTGATCTAAACCCATTTAGATCAGATCTGAACTCTTTCAGATCATACAATGTCTAAAACGTTACAAGCATCTTACCATATTTGTATATCAAATAATTAATGATATATTGAAATCATAAATGTATAAACATAAAGCAAATATTTATACATAAAAGGGATGGCACGTAAGCACAAATCCCAACAATTAGTCCATCATCGAGTCATTGATTGAACAATTATCAACTGTAATAGTTGACAACTTTCGATCCACATTCTAATATATCAAACAAGCATACAAATCATTACAGATAGTATCGACATTATGTGGAGTGGACATTTAAATAAATCTAATAAAAAAATAAATGATTAAATTACAATAATATGTTTAATACAGATTAAATTTTAAAATAATAAAATTTTAATAATATGTAAAGTTATTACCTAAAAATTCAACTTTGCAAAACCTACATATTATCAATGTAATGCGTTGTGACAACTATATATCCTTTTGTTTTTGTAACTAGCTGTCCACAAATCTATTGTGATAGTAATTCTACTATCACAACTATCTAACAAATACGAGCGGTAACTCATGCAAGATAATCATTGTTCGCGAAATTATACACATGCAAATTTAAACCATAAGTACACGGGTCGTGATCAAGTAATATAATAATGAGTGAGTATCGCCCCATGATGATTGGATTCTAAACTAATGCTAAGTATTGTGGTATTGGAAACCTAACGTTATCTAGGCCAATCTAAAGGATAAGTTGAATTATAGAATTAAAAATAATTAAAACTAAATAACTTGGTACATTAAATATATGAGAGCTCTATGGCAATAAGTTCTAGAGACTTGATTTTTCTCTGTGGTTCCAATGTTTTTTTATCATTAGTGATTAACAACCAATTTTATGCATTCATTAGTCAATGGTGTATAATTAATCTCATTACCACTCCTGAGTATCGAATGAGACCCTGTGTATATACAACTAAGTTATTATCCCTATCTAACCCGTTGTACATACATGCATTAAGCTACCCTTATATGACTAACTAAATGTATTAGTTTTCTAACTCAACAAACTCAAAGTTATGCTTTTTACAACTAACATATGGATTAGACTCTCCCAAGTACAAACCCAATTTGTTTGAATCACTCACAAGTTCACCGTGGCACTCAGGTCTAAGGACCACGAATACTACTCAACTCGAAAAATCCTCCATTGACGGCTTTATGGGATGTCTATTGGAGATCTTTGTGAGTCTGTTCAATATTCAGTCCTTACTGAATACTTGTATCTCTATACGAGTTTCCACTAAACTCATGATCCGCTAAGACTAACCATCTGGACTATCCAAATATAGACATAAACTGATCTATATATATTAAGGTCTTCACTAACAGACCCGCATTAGTGAAGATAAATCAGGAACATAAAATTTAAGAACATATTTGCATAACAACATTTCCTAACACTATTTGCAACTCATTGCAACTATGTCATTAATAATATATTCTTGGGTCTTTGTCCCATTTCAAACAAGGCTCTAACTCTTTCGATTTTACTAACTCTTAGTTTTGATCTAAACTCTTTCAGATCATACAATGTCTAAAACGTTACAAGCATCTTACCATATTTGTATATCAAATAATTAGCGATATATTGAAATCACAAATGTATAAACATAAAGCAAATATTTATACATAAAAGGGATGGCACGTAAGCACAAATCCCAACAACTCCCACTTGCTTTAGTGCCATTCACGATGGTATCTAATACCCATTGACTCCACATTTCTTTCAAATATTTTTGGAGTTAAGGCCTTAGTAAGTGGGTCCGCTACATTATTCATAGAATCTACTCTACGAACTATTACATCTCCTCTAGCCAAGAGTTCTCTTATGACATGGTATTTTCTTTCCACATGCTTAGACTTTTGGTGTGCTCTTGGCTCTTTTGCTTGTGCAATGGCTCCGTTGTTGTTGTAGAACAATGGTATAGGATCCATTGAACTTGAAACTATTCCAAGTTCAGCGACAAATTTGCGTATCCAAACCGCTTCTTTTGCTGCTTCTGATGCTGCAATATATTCTACCTCTGTTGTGGAATCAGCTGTTTATGACTGTTTGTTACTCTTCCAACTGACTGCAGCACCATTGAGAATGAATACATATCCAGATGTAGATTTTCTATCATCTAGATCAGATTGGAAATCTGAATCTGTGTATCCTCTCAACACTAGGTCATTTTCTCCATAAATCAAAAACTTGTCCTTAGTACCTTTAAGATATTTTAGGACATGTTTCACTGCCATCCAATGGCTTTCGCCTGGATCAGACTGATAGCGGCTTGTAACACTTACAGCCATACTGATATCAAGTCTCGTACACATCATGGCATATATCAAGCTTCCCACAGCTGATGCATAAGGTATGCTAGACATTCTAACCTTTTCATCTTCACTCTGAGGACACATTTTGCTCGAAAAATGAATGTCATGTCTAAAAGGTATGTTAACTGTCTTACAGTTACTAAAACTATACCTTCTCAAGACATTATCAATGTACGATGATTGGGAGAGTCCTATAAGCCTCCTAACTCTATCTCTATAAAGCTTTATATTTAGTATATACGAAGCCTCTCTCCCAAATCCTTCATGGAGAAATTCTTACTTAGGTAACTTTTGACTGATTGCAACATACCAATATCATTTTCGATAATGAGTATGTCATCCACATATAAAACCAAAAAGACTACCATACTCCCACTGCTCTTTTTATATACACATGATTCTTCTTCGTTATTGATTAAACCAGACCCTTTGATTACCTCATCAAAATGAAAATTTCAGCTTCGGAAAGCTTGCTTAAGTCCATAGATAGACTTCTTCAATTTACATACTAGACCAGAAGTTTGGCTGGATGTAAAACCTTCGGGTTGTTCCATATAGATTTCTTCCTCAAGATATCCATTTAAGAATGCTGTTTTCACATCCATTTGCCAAATTTCATAGTCATAATACGCAACAATTGCTATTAAAATCCGAATTGACTTAAGCATCGTTACTGATGAGAAGGTTTCCTCATAGTCAATCCCAGATCGTTGAGTATAACCTTTCGCCACCAATCGGGCTTTGAAAGTCTCCACTTTTCCATCGAGCCCTCGCTTCCGCTTGTAAATCCATTTACAACCGATAGGAACAATTCCCTCAGGAAGCTCAACTAAGTCCCAGACTTAATTGTAATGCATTGAGTCAATTTCAGATTTCATGGCCTCTTGCCATTTTCCCGAATCGATGTCCAACATCGCCTCTTTGTAAGTTAAAGGATCCTTTTCTTTAATCAAGAAAACATCAAGAGCACCTTTAGATATGGAACCATACCTTTCAGGTGGCCTTGATATCCTTTCTGACTTACGTGGAGGGTGTGTCAAAGGTATTCTGCTTGATTAAGCCTGAAGTTCCATTGTTGGTTCATTTACATTTCGATTGAGTTCATCTAACTCAATTTTTCTACAATCTTCACGATTCATAAGAAACTCTTTCTCTAGAAAAGTAGCATAACGAGACACAAACACGTTTCGTTCTTCTGGATCATAGAATTAGTATCCCATTGAATTCTTGGGATATCCAATAAACCTATACTTGTAACATTTAGGTGCAAGTTTATCCTGTTGCGTAACTTTTACGTAAGCAGGACAACCCCAAATCTTAATATATTTAAGACTTTGTTTCCTTCCAGTCCATATCTCATGTGGAGTGGATGGAATGGCTTTTGATGGAACTCTATTCAATATGTGAGCAGCAGTTTCTAATGTATACCCCCATAGATATTCAGGGAGATCAGTGAAACTCATCATCGATCGGACCATATCCAATAAAGTTCGATTCCTCTTCTCCGAAACACCATTATGTTGTGGAGTACCTGGAGAACTATACTGAGCGAAAATCCCATTCTCCTTTAAATAATCCAAAAATTCACTGCTCATGTATTCACCCCCTCGATCTGATCTAAGACATTTGATATACATTCCGGTTTGTTTCTCTACTTCATTTCGAAACTCTTTGAACTTTTCAAATATTTCTGACTTGTGTTTGATAAGAAACACATATCCATATCGTGACATATCATCGATAAAGATAACAAAGTATCGAAAACCACTCATCGCAGTGTGATTCATTGGACCATATACATCACTATATATTAGTTCCAGTAAATTAGTGGCACGGTGTCCAACACCAATAAATGGAGCCTTGGTCATTTTCCCTTGAATACAAGATTCATAAACTGGATATGATTCTATGGTCAGATCAGGTATCCGACAATCCTTAACCAGACGGAAAAAATGTCTTACCCCTATATGACTTAATCTCATATGCCACAATTCTGTATCATTTAAAGTTCCCGCATTACAATTAGCATTCACTTGTACATTCATGACATTTCTTGTTGTATCTAATATGTAATGCCTATTTATTAACTGACACTCAGTTAACAAAACATTATCCAAATCATACAAATATAAGGAGCGATTCCTAACATGCATATGATATCCTTCATTATCCAATACAGGAATTGAAATAATTTGCCGGATAATGTTTGGCACATAATAACAATTATTCAATACAATAATTTTGATTACATGAAAGTAGTAAATTAAAACATCCAATAGCCTCGACTTGTAGGAAATCTCCATTTTCAACACGAAGCTGTACTTCTCCTGGTTGTAACTTTCTAACTTCCTTCAGACCCTGCAACACATTGCAGATGTAAAAAGGACAAGCGGTATCTAATACCCAACCAATGCTAGCATCAAATGCTAAGGAAATATCAATAAAAGGCAAGTGTATACCTGATGGTGTCTTCTTAATCATGGCAAGGTATTTTGGGCAGTTACGCTTCCAATACCCATCCTCACTGCAATGGAAACATTGTCCACTCGCTTTGTTCTTTCGTAGGTGCTTGGATATGTATTGCTTTCGAGGACCCATTCTAGGTGCATGCATTACTTTCCGTTTATTCTTTCCTTTGGACTTCCTAGAAGTCTTTCGAGTAGATGATGAAGCACCCTGAACATAGAGGACCGTTCCCCCTTTGTTCATGTCCTCCTGAGCAGTTATTAGCATGTTATGCAGTTCAGCATAAGTAGGAGTCAATCCTTGCATATTGTAGTTCATTATGAACGATGCAAATGACCCTCAAAGTGATTGGAGAATCAAGCTATTCCCCAATCCATTGCTCAGTGAGAGATCCATGGTCTCTAGCCTCTCAATTTATGAAATCATTTTGAGGACATAAAGACTTACTGGACTACCCTCGGATAGTCTAGCTTGAAAGAGCGATTTGGCAACCTTATATATTTCAAATTGAGGTCGGTCACCAAATAGCTCTTTTAGGTGGAGTATGATACTCCCAGCACTGTCCATGTGGACATGCTCCCTTTGGAGCTCCTTAGATATAGACCCGAGAATGTACGATTTGACTTTCAAATCGTCATCCAACCATTTCCGATATGTCTCCTTTTCTTCTAGAGAAACATTATCAGAAATAGCTTGTGGCATGCGCTGATCAATTACATATCTAAGCTTATCATAATTCAGAACTATTCTGAGATTCATAAGCCAATCAGCATAATTTTCTACACCTTTTAGTTAGTGCGCATCAAGGATGCAAGCTAGAGTATTGTTTAAAGTCATTTGATCTTCACAATACAAAAGAAAAAGATGTTAGCGGAATATTTCAATCACTAATAAATAACGTTTTAGATAATGGGTATAACAGTTATACAATTTTTTAATCTAAAACGCCCTTCCACTATTTTACATAATCCCTTTAATCTCTCGAACAGAAAAACGAAAGTTCAAAATTCTTTAAACTATATAGTGAGAAGTAGATCCCATTGGCATTTACTTCAGCCGCACACTTAAGCGATCTAGGCCTTAGTAAACCCAAAAGGTAGACAACTCTTATCAATTGCATCTCATGCAACTCTTAACACTTGTTCCTAAATACATCTTATCCACACACTTTAGCGATCTAGGATAAGTGTATTCCAGATTTACTTATCAATCATTAAATATATGTTATTGTTATTAACCGCACACTTTAGCGATTTAGGATAATACTTTAACATATATTTATCACATCTAATGTTTAAACGACATAGCCCATGTCACACCGATCAATCCCTCACACTTTAACGATCTTGAAAAAAATCGAAGTGACTTGTTTAATACCGTATTGATAAGACGGATCATATTTAACATTATCTCATAATGAAAATATTACAATCTGATTAAGAGAGATTTTATTACAAACGCATTTCATCCAAATGAATAATATAGATCATTTATACATAAAAGAAATACGCAATCATAACTAACCCCCACCAATAGGGCTCCCATTGTGATTATTAGCGTATTTGAATGATCACATAATGTTATGACAATTATTGAAGTACATTACAGCAACAAAACAAGTCAAAACATGATAAATGAACAAATAAAAAAAATATTCTGTAACAGTGATGAACGCTGCAGCGCTGAAAACGGGCGCTGCAGCGTTCATAAAACAACATCTGGGCGCCGCGGCGTTGGCCAAAATGCAGGCTAGTGCCGCAGCGCCAAAACTACAGCGCCTCGGCGCTGGCCATAATACGGGCTGGCGTCGTAGCGCCCGAAAAATAGCGCCTCGGAGCTAGTTTCCAGTATGTGGGCGCCGCAACACTGGATACTGTTACTGTGCCGGGTGCACGAAAATCAATTTTCTTTTGTTCCGGCACCCAAATCATCCAGTTTAAAACGTAATCAAATATCATATAAACATCAACATGTTCAAGATTCATAAAATAGTAACATGTTCAATTCTAAACATCAACATGCTTGAAATCAATCATCATCATGTTGTTCATCAATATAACATCAACATGTTAACTACAACAACATCTCAACATCAAACTTCAAACACTATATCAGCACGCTCTGATACCACTTGCAAAATATCTTAATCAACTTGCAAAATACTCTCGGATGCTCATATATAACCCTTGTTAGCTCCCACTCTAACTCACTTGGAAAAAATTTATAGGTTCTCTCCCATTCTCTTAATCAAGCAAAAACATGCTTATAAGACCCTGATGCAATAGCCTTAAATTTCTCCATCCTTCCAAGTGTTGTTGACTAAAAACTAACACTATCTCTAATATTTTCAACTCCTTGCTCTATCACCGACATCCCATCCCTTACTATCAAATAGAGTAGATGCACACAACAATGCATATGCAATAATGAACCTCAAAGTATCAATTCACAACTAAAAAAGTTTGTCTGCAAATTAGTGTTGTGATATGGTGACTGATGTGTATAGATGCATATAATTTCAAAAATTAAATACGCAACGAAAGTATTCATACATGTTATACAATATGTAACAAACTCAAGCGTGTAATCACATGTATGATCATTCAAGCATATATATATCTCATATATATTTTCATGCATGATATAAAATGAATAGCAAATAAATAACCTACCCAGTTATGAAGGTACCTTTACAATTCTTCAAGAACTCCAAGCTTCAATTTGTTGAGCTCACCTTGAAGTGTTCGTTTGCACAATTCTAGTTCATAACTAAATCCGGTGGGATTGTGAAGCTAGAATGACAGCCTTGAATTTCCAGTAAAGGATTGTTTTAACACTTAAAATAATTTGTCCTTATGAGTGATTACTACCAAGAGATGAGAAAAGTTAAGAGTTTTCTTTAGTTCTTTATAGCTTTTTATGTTGAACCTTGGTAAGCTTTTGTATTTTCTCTCAACACTTTGAGAAAAACACTTAGGAAATGCTCTCAATTCTCTCTTCTTTCTCCTTGAACGAAATTCACTCTCTCTTACACAAATTAAACTCTTTCAATTCTTAATTAAGTACAAAGAATGATTACTACTCTTAATGCTCCACCACCACTTATCCATGTTTGCCATTACAAACATTAATCAATCATATTTTTCACTCATCAATTTGATTCAACCATTTGAATCAATTTCTATAGAGTAAATGACATTTAAACAATGTTAAGTGATTTTACCACTTCTTTAGCGTATCATTTAAGAATTATTAAATGACCAACATACCTTATTATTAATAACAAATGCATTCTCCATTAGTAAATGATGTTTGCCACTTATTCCAATTAATAATAATAATTTGATTAATATATAAAATATTAATAATTCAAAAACTATTTTGAATATTTATATTTACCATATATGTATTTACCAAGCAAGGTAAATACATGGTAAATTTATTTATGGAGCAAGATTACGTTACTTGTCAATTTCTTATTGATTAACAACTCTTGTAAACCAATAATATATTTTATATTCAATTCTTGACAAGTGAATAATAAAAGGAATCTTGAAACATTTTTCATTTTGCTGGAAATTGTTGGATTAATAGTTCAATCTAATTTGCTGCCCCAGTGCACAACGAGTACACTTCATATTGTGAAACTCTCTAGGTCCATGCCCAATTTGTCATATGAAACTATTTCACACGTCTGTGAACAATGTCCCACACACATATTACAAATATTACAAAACGGCGCATTAGACCATACAAGTTGAGGTTATAACATATTCGTATAATCCTTTCACATAAATATCCTTGAAGATGGGAGATATAGATTAACACCGTCAAGTCTCCATTTGCTCAACCACAAACTTATCTCTAGATTTGTATTTCAATAAATAATATCCGTAAATACTTTTACGATATTATTTTTCCGAGGATAAAATTAATTCTCGGATATGTCTGCTTATGGCCATAAGACTTTCTGAAATATAATCTTAGAGTTGCAGGATATTTTACTCACCCAATTGAGCTGATGGATCCTATATATGTACACACCGGACTCCATGAGCATCGGACCATACCCAGCGACACCTAATGGTCAGACCATGAAAGGTATCTGACATGTGTGGAACCAAAGTATGATGGATCACTCATAAGTCCACCGTGGCACTCAGGTCTAAGGACCACGAATACTACTCAACTCGAAAGTTCCTCCATTGACGGCTTTTATGGGATGTCTATTGGAGATCTTTGTAAGTCTGTTCAATATTCAGTCCTTACTGAATACTTGTATCTCTATACGAGTTTCCACTAAACTCATGGTCCGCTAAGACTAACCATCTAGACTATCCAGATATAGACATACACTGATCTATATATATTAAGGTATTCACTAACAGACCCCCATTAGTAAAGATAGATCAAGAACATTAAATTTAAGAACATATTTGCATAACAACATTTCCTAGCACCATTTGTAACTCATTGCAACTATGTCATTACTAATATATTCTTAAGTCTTTGTCCCATTTCAGATAAGACTCTAACTTTTAGATTTTACTAACTCTTAGTTTTGATCTAAACCCATTTAGATCAGATCTGAACTCTTTCAGATCATACAATGTCTAAAACGTTACAAGCATCTTACCATATTTGTATATCAAATAATTAATGATATATTGAAATCATAAATGTATAAACATAAAGCAAATATTTATACATAAAAGGGATGGCACGTAAGCACAAATCCCAACAATTAGTCCATCATCGAGTCATTGATTGAACAATTATCAACTGTAATAGTTGACAACTTTCGATCCACATTCTAATATATCAAACAAGCATACAAATCATTACAGATAGTATCGACATTATGTGGAGTGGACATTTAAATAAATCTAATAAAAAAATAAATGATTAAATTACAATAATATGTTTAATACAGATTAAATTTTAAAATAATAAAATTTTAATAATATGTAAAGTTATTACCTAAAAATTCAACTTTGCAAAACCTACATATTATCAATGTAATGCGTTGTGACAACTATATATCCTTTTGTTTTTGTAACTAGCTGTCCACAAATCTATTGTGATAGTAATTCTACTATCACAACTATCTAACAAATACGAGCGGTAACTCATGCAAGATAATCATTGTTCGCGAAATTATACACATGCAAATTTAAACCATAAGTACACGGGTCGTGATCAAGTAATATAATAATGAGTGAGTATCGCCCCATGATGATTGGATTCTAAACTAATGCTAAGTATTGTGGTATTGGAAACCTAACGTTATCTAGGCCAATCTAAAGGATAAGTTGAATTATAGAATTAAAAATAATTAAAACTAAATAACTTGGTACATTAAATATATGAGAGCTCTATGGCAATAAGTTCTAGAGACTTGATATTCCTCTGTGGTTCCAATGTTTTTTTATCATTAGTGATTAACAACCAATTTTATCCATTCATTAGTCAATGTTGTATAATTAATCTCATTACTTCTCCTGAGTATCGAATGAGACCCTGTGCATATACAACTAAGTTATTATCCCTATCTAACCCGTTATACATACATGCATTAAGCTACCCCTATATGACTATCTAAATTTATTAGTCTCCTAACTCAACAAACGTAAAGTCATGCTTTTTACAATCAACATATGGATTAAACTCTCTCAAGTACAAACCCAATTTGTTTGAATCATTCAATCAATTTCTCAATGCAATTAGAAGCCTTAAGCACATAAAAAGCATACATGAATAAAAAAAAATAGTCATTAACTACAAACAATATCAACACATATTGTTCAATAGAGTTCTATCAATCCCTAGAACATATAATCTGGCAATCCATAAAGAAATATTCAATTACATCTATCCAAACGTTCACAAAAGTACTCATGTTCAAATCAACACAAAACAGAATTACAAACTTGAAATAAATATAAATGAAGTAGAGAGAAAGAGAGAACTAGTTTGAGAGATGGTTGAAAGCCTTCAATCTTCAATAATCTTCTCCAAATCCAAACTCCAATGTGTTTCTCATTAAAAACTCTAATTTCTCTCTCTATTGCATTCTTCCTCCTCAAATAAGACATTTTGCTTCTATTTATAGGTCATCTCAAGAACACCCTTGAAAAATTAAGGCAAAAAGAGGCAAAAAAGACAATCTCTAAAGTGCAGGGATGGCTTCGCAGCGTCGAAAATTTGGCTCCACAACGCCACTTGTTTCATGACTTGAGGCTACGACCTTAGAAAGTTGAGGCTGCAGCCTCAAGTTTCTGCCAAATTGGCACTGTGGCGTCAAATTTTATCACCACGGCGCAGGTACTATTCACATAAACAGTACCCCATTAATAATAATATTATAGTACCTTTGATATTTTTGCGCATTTTTCTCGTCTTTTTGCCCCAAATAGCTCTATTAACTTAGATCTTGTAAAATAACATTAATGCACATTTAAAACCATTTATTTTTATTTAAACTGAGCAATTATGACATTTAAAAAAAAATATATTATGATGTATAAAATACGCTTATCAATCATCCTAGTAACTTTGACCTTAAAAGTTGCCATATCACAATTAGGATGCTCAGTATAAGTACCCATGACTGTATCTCCATCCTCATCACTAGTTCTTGGTATCTTCTTCTAGTTTTTTGTTACTTTTATCTTTGCAATACATATTTGATAATGATTTTTCAAGTGCCTAGTCCCACTATTATAATGACCTTGCAATCGATTGGTGCAATACTTGCAAATAGTATATATTTCTTTAAGAGAAACTTTTACCTTGTCAAAATGATTCCAAACTTTTGAAGTTACTCTACCTTTTCTAGTCCCTCTTTGTTTAGTCCTTGTTTTTGTGTTCGTTTCCTCTATTCTCATTTTCATTGTACTTTTCATTTCAATACGACCTCTTTTCCCTCCACGACCACAACTACCTCCAATTTCTTCTTCTTTAGTCGTTGAGTCCATTTATTTCACTACTGCCCTCAACCACATTTTCTAAACTATCATCAAAATTTATATCTACATCATACATAAAAACTTATTCCTCTATTGCCTTACGTCACCTAAAAATTTAATACAAAAAATCACAGATATGTTATGTTATGTTTCCAATAATCACAAAAAATCACATTTAGCAATATTATGTTTCAAGTTGAATGTGGTAATATTTTATATATTGCAAAAAAATTTATCACACATTATACGTACATAAAAAAAAAATAATATTTAACAAGCATATAATCTTTTACAAACCATCAGAGATTTCTTTGTACATTGAAAAGAATTATTAAATTATAAGAGGCTCCTTTGTACATTTAATGGAATTGCATGTGCTCTGAAATCACATT
This sequence comes from Ailanthus altissimus, assembly GCA_946807835.1. Lineage (NCBI taxonomy): Eukaryota > Viridiplantae > Streptophyta > Magnoliopsida > Sapindales > Simaroubaceae > Ailanthus > Ailanthus altissimus. The sequence continues at coordinate 22,895,553 of OX327695.1, forward strand.
ATTTTCCTTTCCTTTATATGCTTATTAACCCCACTGTCCATTCCATTACACCTAATCACTCTTCGCTTATATTATCTAACTACTCCTTCATTCCTTCATTTCAATTACCTCCAATTCATTTTTACTTCTTCTTTCAATTCCTTTTAAATTATTATAGTGAACTAATTACTGATCGTGGAAATGGGCGAGGAAGCTAAGTAAGTAAGATAAATTAATTTGATTGCATTGCATGCTTTAGTCTTCTCGAGAATTAATTTATTGTTGATTTTCAGTTTATGAAATTTAATATATTTATATATTATGCAGGAACAAGCCATGGAAGAGACTTACAAATTACTCATAATTACAACAACTACATGCAAAATAACAAATTACTCACAATGTGAGTTGTATCAACTGTGACATACGACCTGCGAGCCTGCTGCGATGGGATTGGGAGCTGTATCAACTGCAAGTGGTGAGCCTGCAGTGATGGGATTGGGAGCTGTATCAACTGCGAGCGGCGAGCCTGCAGTGATGGCAGTTGTATCAGCTGCGAACCTGCTGCGATGGGAGCTACTAAGCTGTGTTCAGACGATCAGCTGCACTGTAAGATATGTTGAAGATGGAAAAGAAATTTTGGCAGAGAGATGGAAGAATTGAAGAAGACAACGCAATTTTAAAGACTTAGTGGAGGAGGAGGACGACTTGCTTGCTTGGGTAGGGTGGGAATGGCCAAATGGGATTTGGGAATTAGGTTTTTAAGATTTTATTTCTTTTTCTTTTTCCTTTAGTTTTAGGGCCAGCCGACTTTTAGGAGAGTTAGGATTAAAAAAACAATAAAAAAATCTTGCAAATCCAAGCCAGGTTTGCCAAAACTCGAATCTGGTTTTTGCAAAAAAAAATTAAAATTAAAATCCACAATTTAGCCCACATTATTTTGAGTTGGGTTACGGATTTAGATTGAGCTGAGTTTCAGATCTTTTCAAATTCAAATCCGAATCCCGACTAAATTGCCATCCTTATCTACTTCATAAAGTTTTAACTTATTTTAGCTACATTATTAAATGTATTTTTTTTTAAAAAAAATAAGCATGGCCTCTACAAATAATAAGTAAATATTATAGCAAAAAATTTAGTTTTGAAGCCTTAAGGGTAACTATGGGGCTATAAAGACTGTGACGGAGCCCTTAGAGACTATAGTTTGTTTAGGGAAAAACCACCAGAAAAAAGAAGCTAGAGGGGCCTAGTTTCTGGCCCCAAAGAAGAAAACCTTTTTTTTTTTCTTTAGCCCTTTATTTATAGATGTTGTTGTACTTAGTAGTTGAATCCTTATAGAATTATAAAAAATTATTATTTTTATATTCTTGCAACATCCTAAGATTGTATGAGTCTTTTCTATTTGGGCCACATCCCATGATTGTAGTAGGATTTGCACTGAGAATCTGAGAATTTTGTGATCTTTGGAGATAAGGTCAATTTGGGTCCTCAAGTTGCTTTAAAACCTTAGTTCTTAAGAAGTATTTGATAGATAAGTGCTTTCTTGCTTGTTCAAGAAAAATAGTGGCTGGCCTTGCAAGGTGTACATGGTTGGCTCGACTAATGCTGGTTGCTGGGTATTCATTGGTGTCGAGAAGTATCTTAAGACTAAAGGCTATAAATGTGTTTTGAGGATGCTTTATTGAATAAAATTAAGCCTTTTTAGTGGTGGTGGATTAGAGCCTGAGGTGCTCTATATGATGGATGCTCCCACGGTTGGCCATGAGCCTCGGATGAGGAGTTCTCGAGTTGTTCACGGTGCTCAGGGCTCGTGGAGGATGGTAAGCCCTCTGGATTGAATTTGGGTCGAAATTTCAGGGGAACAACAATAAAATAAATGATAAATAAACTAAATTATATTATATTATAAATATATAATATAAATAGGAAAAATGACAATTTGACCATCAAGATTTGGTAAAAAGGATAATTTAGTCACCCCATTTTCAAAAATACCCATTTACACCCCCTCTCCCCTCCGTTAATTATTTTTGTTAAGTTATATAATTACTATAATACCCTTGACTGTTATTGACCAATGTTGATCATATTGACTGCATTAACTGACCATTAACTGGCGTTGACCAACTATTGATAGGTACCAGACTGATTCACCATGGATACCGTCGAACTCCTGAATTCTTAATGGAATAACATAGAAGCTTGAATTTAGTTAAAAAAAAAAAGTAATGACCCATTATTTTTCTTACTTAATTTTGGTACTCCTTCGATACTTAATTGGTAAAAATAACCTCACCATTATGAAGATCACAGAATTTAGAGTTCGACAGTGTCTACGGTGAATCGGTCCAATGTCAGTCAACAGTTAATCAACGTTGGTCAGTACCATTGACCTGGTCAAATAGTAATCTACACCAGCCAACAGTTGGTTAATACCAGTCAATGTTAGTCAATGGTAGTCAAGGGTATTATAGTATTGTAGTAATTACAATTCAACCTAATAGAAAAAATTAATTGAGGGGTGTAAATAGGTAATTTTAAAAATATGATGACTAAACTGTCTATTTTACCAATTCTTTAAGGGTTAAATTATTCTTTTCCCTATTAAATATATTATATTAAAATAAAATGTAAGATTAAAAAAAGTTGTAGTAATTTGATGATGGTAAAGTGATAGTTTAAGTGCTTAACTAGGTTAAACTTAGTAAATTATTATAATAATTTTGTGAGGGCATTATTGTAAGATAACAACACAAGACTTTAAAACATCTAAAGAATCAAAGCACACGACAGAAAACTAAGCGATTTATAGTGGTTCAATCATAAATGTGACTTACATCACTTAAGTTCAACAATGAGACTCAATTATGCACTATATGGTAATTTGATACAAGCCTAAGCCATCAATCTCTCTCAAACTCATATTACAACACAAGCTTACAAAGAATCATTAAAAGAGATGAAGAAAACCAAAAACCCTAGCCCTCAAACATCTTTCTACTCTCTGTACAAAATCAATCTAAAAAAGAGAATAAAATTGTGTCTAACTTTAGAGTTAAACAAGAATATATATATATATAAGTACAAAAATGGCAACGCTTTGATACAAGTTTTAATAAGGCTAAAATTACACATATAACCTTGTAATCTAATTCTTATTACTTTGCAGAACCACACACCATTATTTCCACCTTAGTTCTCAATGTAATAAGGCAGTGCAAGAACTGAACCTCTTGTATCATAGCTCAATGAACCAGTCAATCTTCACCCTTTATCTATGTTGAGTAAACTCAAACATAGATTAAACTTACCAACTTGTAAGAACTTGGTTTCCATATTAGCTGAATTTTCCTCAGTTGATATTTTCTTCAGCTTTATCTATCCTTTAGAGATAACATCTCTCATAAAATGAAATTTAACATCCACGTGCTTGGTTCTCTCATAAAAGATAGGATTTTTACACAAGTGCAGAGCACTTTGACTGCCAGAGTACAAATTTTACAGCTTTATTCAAGATTCCAAACTTATTTAGCATTCTTTGAAGCTAATTTGCTTCCTTAATTACTTTTATTAAAGCAATATATTCCACCTTGGTACTGAAGATGAAAACGTGTAATCTAAGTGCATGCATGTGATTAGGGTACAAGTTGACTAAAACTTAAATGTATGACTATTAAGCAATTACGTAGCAGAATTAAATATTTTAATCAACATGTACACTTAAAAACATATCAAATACAATATGAGTTTACAAAAACTCACCCTTAAAGAACTTTGGTGAAGAATTACTCTCCGGAGCTCACATTGAAGTCAACCCTTGAACAATTATAGGCTTCAACAAAGTGCTGGGATTGAAACTTTAGAATGGTAGCATTATTGATCAATTTCTAGCAAGATTCAATTTCAAAATCCCCTCAAATAGGTGCTGGTTTGTAAACTTAGAATTTGGGGACCATTTTAAAACAAGTTCAAAACTTGTTTATATAGTTAACAAAAGTGGGGGAGGGGACTAAATGTAACATTTACAAACCTTTAGCCACCTCACCCTTTGCATGGTTGACATTTGTCACTTATACATCCCATGCATGCTGTCAAGTGTCAATCATACAAAGGTTACATATGCCACTTATCAAACAAGTGCCATGTGGCAAGATTTTCTTTGCCATGCAATAAGGACCTCTTTGCAACATTTGAAAAGTATGTTTTTCACTTTCTAGAAAGGTCTTGAAACGTATCATGCTTTTCGAAATCATCCAAATCGAACTGTTTAATCCGTCTCGCTACCCTAATTTTCAACAAGTACACTTTATATTGTGAGATTCCCTAAGTTCACATTCGTTTATCTTACGGAACACTTTCATAAGTCCATGAACAATGCCCTACACACACATTACAGATATTATAAAATGGAGTATTGTACTATATAAGTTGAAGTCAACCATATCCGTATAATCCTTCTATCACCTATATCCTAAAAGAGCAGAGATACAGATCATCACTGTCAAATCTCTATGTGCTTAATCATGAAATTTATCTCCAGATTTGTATTTTCATAAAATAATATCCGCAAACACTTTTGCAATATTGTTTAACCCTACAGAAAACGTTTTTTTGAGATTTTGTGCTTTTGGTCAAAAGACTTTCTAAAATGTAATTCTTGGAGCATCGGGATATAAAATTCACTCATATGAGCCAATGGATCCCATATATACGTACAGCAAACTCTATGAGCATCGAACCATACCCAACTGTCAGACTATGAAAGGTCTCTAACATGCATAGATTTAAAACATGATGGATCACTTATAAGCCCACTGTGGCGCTCAAGTCAAAGGACTACGGATACTACTTAACTTGAGAAGACCTTCTATTGACGACTTTATGAGATATTTGTTGGATGTCCCCATGAATCTATTCAACATTCAGTCCTCACTGAATACTTGTATACCCATACAAGCTTCCGCTAAGCCCATGGTCTGCTAAGACTAATGATCTGGACAATCCAGATATAGATATACACTGATTCAAAAAGAGTACCGATCAACTCGTGTTGGTAACCATAGATCAAGAACAATGTTGTTCAAGAACATACTGCATAATGATATTTTTTAGCTCCATTTGTAATTCTTTACAACTATTTCATTACTAATACATTCTCGGGTCTTTGTCTTATTTCAGATAAGGTTCTAACTTTTAGAATTGCTATCTTTTAGCACTGATCCAAACTCATTTTGATTAGATCTAAATTCCTTTAAATCTATAATGTTTGTAAATATTACAAGTTTTTTACCATGTATTATGAATTAACGATTATTATCGAAACGATTACTGTTAATCGGAATGGTACATAAGCACTACATGCTGTAATTATGATTTCTAACTTATATAGTTTCCATATAATGTGAAAAAAAATATGTTGTTGTAGATCTCATTTTATCTCTATCATTCACAAAGTCAGAATCAACATACCCTATTGGTTCTACTGATTTGTTAATATGAACAAATGATAATCATAATTCATGATGCCCTTAACATATCTCAGAAGTCATTCCACTTCCATCCAATGATCTTTACCTAGATTTCACATAACTTTTATCAAAGTACTTATTAAATGTGTAATATTAGGTCTAATTCATATTATTAAATATATTATTGATCATACAGCTTGGGAATAAGGTACTTTGGAGATAGCAAGTTTCTTAACTTTAGTAAAAAGGCACTGACTTAAAGACAATTTAAAATGTGTAGTAAGAGGAAGGCTAACAGCTTTAGCATCAATTATAGCAAATTTATCTATGACTTTCTTCAAATATCTCTTTCATAATATAAAAAGTTACTTTTTAGTTCTGTCCCTATATACTTCCTTACTAAGTATTCTTTTAGCTTGATCTAAATCTTTCATATTTTAAGTGTTCTTTCAGGTTTGATATTTCTAATTTATCTTGGTCAGTTAATAGCATATCATCAATATACAGCAAGAGATAAATCTATTTTATGCTTCCTAGGTCCTTAAATTAAAAACCATTATCATAGTTGCTCATTTAAAAACCTATCTTAGTAAATAAAGAATCAAAACATTTATATCATTGCTTAGGTGATTGTTTTAAACCATACAATGATCTTTCAAATAGACATACAAAATCATATTTACCTTTTTGAACAAAACTTTCACGTTATTTCATGATTATGACTTCATCTAACACACTATGTAAAAAGTAGTTTTTACGTCTAATTATTTTAATTCCCAATCAAAATGAACAACTAAAGATAATACTTCTTTGATAATAGTATACTCCATCACAAATGAGAATACTGAATTGTAGTCTATGCCTTTTCTTTAAAAGAATCATCTTGCTACAAATATTACTTTGAACCTTACAAGATCTTTTTGTTGACTTCCCTTTTTGATCTTATAAATCTATTTAAAGTCAAGCATATTTTAATTTTTTAGATTTTTAAAGTAAGACCCAGGTTTTTTTTTTCCTTAGTTATTATATCTCATCATATATGGCAGCATGCCGATGCTTTGCAAGCTTACTTTTCATAAGTTATGGGCTCATTTTCTTGAATTACATAAGCTGAAACAAGAGCAAAGGCAATCAAATTATAAGGTGTAAGTTTAGTAGAGGGTTTTACCTACTTTTAACTCTGTCCTTAGTCAATTGATAATCTTGCAATGAATAACCAAGAACTATTTCAACTTGAGATGCATTCTGATTTTGATCATCATCATTTTGAGCCTCCTTAGCATGATTATCAGGATCATCATTTTGTTCTTTGGGTGTTTCTACCTCAAAATGTGTAATACCATCATTTTAGGTTGTTGCTTGACATTGATCTATTTTATTTTCACCTATACTTTCTGAATTTTTTCTTAAACAGGGAATGTTATCTTTATTAAACACAACATATTTACTTGTTATTATTGGAAATAGTGCTTACATATTAATCCATTTTATATGATTATTTATTTATTTATTTAATATTTATATAATAAACATTTCAATAAAATCGTTAATATTTATTATATGGTACTAAACTTGTTACTTTTTACACATGGTAGATCTAAAGGAGTTTAAATCTGATCTAAAGGTGTTTAGGTTAGCACTAAGAGTTAGCATTCTAATAGTTAGAACTATGCCTAAAATGGAATAAAGACCTAAGAATATATTAGTAATGATATAATTGTAAAGAGTTACAAATGGTGTTAAGAAATGTCATATGCAGTTATTTTCAAAGATATCGTTCTTGATCGATGGTTGTAGACGGGGCGATTAGTATACATTCCATATCAGTGTGTATCTATATCTGGATTGTCCAAATAGTTAGTTTTAGTAGACCGTGGGCTTATTAGAAGCTCGTATAGGCATGTAGGTATTCAGTGAGGACTGGGCCCTGAACAGACTCATGATGATCTCTAATAGACATCTCATAGACATCTTCTAGAGTTAAGTAGTATTCGTGGCTCTTTGGCCTAAGCACCATGTAAGCTTGTGAGTGATCCACCATACTTTGATTTCATACATATCAGAGACCTTTGTGGTCTGACCTTTACGTGTCATTAAGTATGGTCTGATGCTATAGAGTTCGGTGTGCATATATGAGATCCATCAGCTCATATATGTGAGTTGTATATCTTGATGCTCCGAGATTCTATCTCAGTAAGTCTTGTGGCTATAAGCATAAATCCTAAAAAAGAGTTTTTTATAAGGTTAAACAATATCTGCAAACAACAATATCGCAAAGGTGTTTGCAGATATTGTTTATAAAAATACAAATCTTGAGATAAGTTCATGTTAGGAGTTGATTATTCAACGGTGTTTGCATGTGGGTTTTGTGTTTAACAATAATATATACATATCTCATACATATAATCATGCAGCGGAAGCTTAAAACATTACAGTAAACATAATCATTACTAATTAAATGAATTAACAGAAACGAAATTGAGAAATAACCCTTGAAGCCTTTGGATGGAAATTGTTAAAGTCCACCGAAATTTAATCTTTGATTAATTCTAGTAATCAACAATGGTAGGTTTGATTATCTAGAATGACAGCCTTTGATCCAGCAGAAATTTAACAACTTAAACTTATGTTCTTGATTTTTTCTTTTGATTAACACTTAATTAATTAATCAAAACCTATTTTGCTAAATTGGTTTTATGCCTTATAAGAGAAAATTATGAATTCAACTCTTGAATCCAATAGATTAGAAAATAATTTCTCTTTTCTCTCTTTGTAATGGCTGGCCAAATTTTTAGCAAAATAAAAATTAACAAACTTCTGAATTTTAATTACATTTGTCTAATTTATACAAATGAATTTTATTTTATAACACTTAATTTCACTTAATTTCAATTTGCATTTAACCTAACCTAATTATAGTTAACTCTTAACTCTAGTTAGGTTAAATGAACATTTAAATATTCTAACTATAGTTAACACTTAACTCTAGTTAGGTAAAAGAACATTTAAATATTTTAACCATAGTTAACTAACTTAACCATGGTTAGTTTAACTTTTACTTAACCATTAAGTAAAGTTAATCTAACTTAACCATATGGTTAACTCTTAATCATAGTTAAACTAAATTATTTATTTAACAATTAAATAAATAAATATTTATTTGAATTATTTAACAATTAAATAATCATTAAGTGAAATTATATTTATATCCTTACTAGGTTACCAAGTTAACCTAAAGTGGGTTCCACCATCTGACCAAATACTTTAGTTAACTTAACCTTAGTAAATTGCTGAATTTTTCTGTATTAAACTATTCAATACGGTATGTTGCCCAAGTGCTCAAAGAGTACATTTCATATTGGAACTCCTTAGGTTCACGCCCGATTCATCAAATAGAACTATTTCACAAGTCCGTGATCAATGCCCCATGCACACGTTATGGATATTACAAATTAGCGCGTTAGACCATACATGTTGAGGTTAGTATATATTCGTATAATTCTTCCATTATTATATCCTGGATGAGCGGGATATAAATCATTATCGTCAAATCTCGATAATTTCATTTGTTTCTTTATCTCTAGATTCGTATCTTAATGAACAATATACGTAAACACTTTTACTATAATGTTCAAATCTGTAGGAAACTTTTTTCCCAAGTTGATTGCTTACGGCCATAAGACTTTACAAGATACAATCTCAAAGTTTCGAATATACAACTCATCTATGTGAGCTGGCGGATCTCATATCTACGCACACCGAACTCCATGAGCATCAGACCATATCCAGCGACACATAGCGGTCAGACCATAAAAGGTTTCTGACATACGTGGAACCAAAGTATGGTGGATCTCCCACAAGCCCACCGTGACGCTCAGGTCGAAGGACCACAAATACTACTCAACTCGAGAGGACCTTCATTTGACGGTTTCATAAGATATCTATTGGGGTCCTCGTGAGTCTATTCAGTATCCAGTCCTAACTAAATACCTGTATGTCTATATGAGCTTCAACCAAGCTTATGGTTAACTAAGAATAATCATCTGTACAATACAGATATAGACATACACTAATCTATATTATTGTGTTTCACCGATAGACCCTCATTGGTGAACATAGATCAGGAACTCTATATTTGAGAAGATACTTACATAATGACATTTCTTAGTATCTATTGCAACGTTTTGCAACTATATCATTACTAGTAGATTCTCAGGTCTTTGTCACATTATAGATAAGGTTCTAACTATTTAGATCTCGCTGGCTATTATAACCTGCTAACTCTTAGTAGTGCTAACTCTTAACATTTATAACTATCAGTATTGTTAACTCTTAGCGCTGGTCTAAACTCCTTTAAACTATATCTGAACTTATTCAGATCTTATAATGTCTATAATGTTACAAGCTTAATTACCATTTAATAAAAGTTATTAGCGATTTAATAAAATATTCATTGTATAAATATTACAAAATAAATATTTATACAAACAGGGATGACATGTAAACACAAACCCTAACAGTTCATGGTCGAGCATCTAGAGATTTAACAGTGATGATCTATATCTCTGCTCTCCTGAGATATAAGTGACAAGGGGATTATACATATATTGTTAATCTTAACTTGTATAATTCAATACATCGTTCTGTAATATTCATAACGTGTTGTGAAATATCATTCATTAACTTATGAAAATATTCCATAAGACAAACGAGTATGAACCTAGAAAGTATCACAATATGAAATGTACTCGTTAAGCACTACGGTAGCGAACTGGGTTGAATAGCTTGATTTGATAAAATTTTGAAAAGTAGGATTTGTTTTAGGATCTTTCAAGAAGTACACTTATCAAGACTTAAAAGTTAAGCCTATATTTTATTTAGTTAAAGTTGTTAACTAATGAAATTTTGACAATTGGCATTAAGTATGCCTATTTGTGTTACAAATGGAATCATACATAGCCTTAATGCATGACACGTGGCCACTTAGTGAGATAAGTGCCTTGTATGTGGCATGAATGTTGGACAAGTGTCCTTGCAAAAGTTAAAGGCATAAAATGCAAAATGTTTGCATTATGCCAAGTGAGAAAAACAACCATTTTTGAAGAAATAGTTTGCAGCAATTTAGTCCAAAGCTTCTTTTTGGCCATTTGAGAGATAAATATTCAAAGCTGCTAAAAATTAACAAGCTACCTTTTAGATTTTGCAATCCCACCAGTGTTGGAGACTATAATTACTCGCAAATTCGCTTCAAGTTGAGCTCTGAAAAGTGAAAACTCACCAAAAGACATCAAGGGTAAGTTTATGAGATTGTTAATGTAATAGACTTACACTTAGTGTGTAATTATTAAAATAGAAAATTAGATTTCAATTCCGCTATGTAATGTATGTATGCCATGCATTATATATTTCAATGATTACACAATCACATGTATGCACCTTAACACCCTAATAGTTATAATTTTTACACCTTGACTGTACCTTAAATAAAGTCTATATCCCTTTACCCTTTCAGGGTACCCAAAAAATACATTTATTTGATTTAGATTCAACTTTATCTTTAGATTTATGTGTATACGAAACACATCCAAAGATTCTCAAATGAAAATACTTTACTGATTTACCAGTTCAGATTTCTTCTAGTGTTTTAAATTCTATAGAACTAGATGGTGATCTATTTATCAAATAGCATGCAATATTCAAAGCTTTACCCAAAAAATGTTTAGATTACCTATAGCTAATTAACATGCGTCTCACTTTATTTAACAAGGTTTTATTCATTCTTTCAGCCACACCATTTTGGTGTGATATATGTCTAACAGTCCTATATCTTAAAATTTTATTTTTTTACAAAAATTATCAAACACCTCATTACAAAAAGCTAATCTGTTATCAATTCTTAAAGCTTTTAATTCCTTAACAGTTTAATTTCCAACTAAACATTTTCAATGTTTAAATTTCATGAAAGTGTCACTTTTATTTTGAAGCAAATAAATTCACAATTTTTTAGAGAAATCATCTATGATAAAGAGAAAATATTTATTACCTTCGTGTATGGTAGTGTATGCCGATCCCCATAAATCAGCATGAGCATAATCAAGGATAGCTTTGGATCTGAAAGTGCTTGTTTTGAAACTTTACCTTTGCTGCTTACTAAGGATGCACTATTTATATAATTTTATTTTGTTGATTCTGTCATTCCTAAATAAACCTTATTTGCTTAACTCATATAGACCTTGATCACTTATGTGACCAAGTCTCTTATACTATAAATCAAATTTGTCTAAATCTTGTTCTAAGGCAACAATACTAGAATCAATTATTGTTTGGCCTTGTAAAATATATATATCATTTTGTTTAGTTCCCTTCATGATTACCTATACTCAACTAGCAATACTCTTAAAGAAATTAATTTTTTTTTTAATTCAAGTATAAATCTAACGCTCCCACGAGTCCTCACATTACCATCAAACATTTTGATGGATATTGACATTATGCCCTCTACTTTACAATGTTGATTGTTACTTATTAAAATATTTCCACTATGATAATCTTGGTAAGTTTGGAACCAATCTTTCTTAGGACATATATGATATGTACATCCTAAGTTTAAAAGCTATTCATTTAGATTTTCTTGAGTTGAAATAGTAAATGCATCAACACTATCATACCACTTACTAGAAACATCAATAATTTATAATGCTTTCTCTTTTTGTTTTTTAATTCTCTCAAAACAATTTCTCCTAAGATGTCCCTATTTACTATAAAAGTAATAATTTTTTTTGTTCATTTTTAGACTTAGACCTGAACTTAGTCATATTTTTCCATTTAAACTCTCTTTTATCACTTTTACCTTTAACTAATAAGTTTCAGTAAAATGATTATTTTTTTTCTATTTTTATTTCTTTCTCTCAGCCTTTAGAGCATTTAAATAGTCATCTAAAATCAAGGTCTCTCTTCCATACTTAATAGCCAATTTGACTTATCTAAATGATAGTGGTAGGGAGTTTAATAGTATCACAACTTGGTTTTCATCACTGATGGTCTCACTAGTGTTTACAAGGTCTATATAAATTCTTTTAAAGTCATGTAAGTTTTCTTCCATACTTTTATTAGAATCCATCTTGAAACCAAATAATTTTTCGTTAATTAGTATTTTGCTAATTAAAGATTTTGAGATGAAGAGAGATTCGAGTTTACCTCAGAGACTAATAGCTATGATATCTTCATTCACTTGTCTCGGAATGTTGTTAGCTAGTTGTAGACTATGGTACTGTTAGTGGTCTTGTCTATTTCTACGATTTGCTTAAGTTATATAATTTCTTACAAAATTTGAGGGTCAACCAATGCTGTTGTAACTTTCTTTAATACAAGAAGAACTTTCTCTTCTTTTTCCATAATCTAAAATAGTCTCGACCATCAAATCGTGTTGAACTCATAATTAACTTTGATTGTTGGATTTGATAAAACTTAGAAACGAAGTCTTCGATCTACAAAACCCTAACTCAAGCTCTAATACCACTTATTAGGAGGCCTTGAACTTGTAAAGATAAAGCTTAGGATCCAGATGCCCAACACAAAAGACTAGCCTATTAGGTGGAGTGATCATCCTACTTACAAACCTAAGTATCAACCTTTTTCTAGCCAATGTGAGATACCAACTCACTCAACAATCCCCCTTTGAATGAAACTTCCGCCCTTTTCATTTGATAATGAGTTCATCTACATTCTGGCTATCAGGGTCTAGATCTGATACCATTGTTGTAAGATTACAACCCAAGACTTTAAAACATCCAAAGAATTAAAGTACATGAAAGAAAACTCAGCAATTTATAGTGGTTCAATCATAAATGTGACTTACATTCAGTCGAGCTCAACAACAAGACTCCGTTTTGTACTATATAATAAATTGATATAAGCCTAAGCTATCAATCTCTCTGAAACTCATATTTCAATACAAGATTACATAGAATCATCAAACAAGATGAAGATAACTAGAAACCCTAACCCCCAAATATTTCTCTACTCTCTGTACAAAGATGGCCTAAAAAAAAAGAATAAAATTGTGTCTAATCCTAGCGTTAAACAAGAATATATATATATATATAAGTATATAAACGACAATATTTTGATGCAAGTTTTAATGAGGCTGAAATTACAAATATAACCTTATAATCTAATTCTTTTTACTTTATCAAACCACACACCATAGGTATAATAGTCATTTAATTAAGTCAAATTCAGTCAATTAGAAAATCTAATAAAAAATTTGATAAAAAAATGTTATAGATATGACTTATTTTTAAGAAAAATGGGATTTATTTATCATTTTCATCAAAATTGTAGGATCCAGCAATCCTAGCCCCAAGATTCAATTACAACTTCCGAACTTCCAAACTTTCTTTTAACTACAAGCAATTCTATCTTCAAAGCATTCAATTTTACTTTCTCTAAACGACAAATAATTTAGGTCTTAATAATAATGGTCCTACTAGAGAAGAATTTCCTCCCTGTTTTTATTTCATATCTCAAATTTCTTTTGTTATGCATTTAAATTTTTATTTTCAATATGTTCTAACGAAGGGGTGAAAGAGAATTATATCATATAAAGAATGTATGATAAACATACCCCTTAACCAATTAGTTTGAATCAAAGTGGGAGAGAACTTTTTTTTTAAAAAAAATTTATTAATTGTGAATAGAGTTGCCTATTCCCAAGCTACTGCTTAGATTTTTTCAAACAGTACCGGATAAATTAACCCCATATGATTAATATTGTCTGCTGATGGTTGATGATCCTCCAACTCCAATTGTCAATATTTCCCTTAAAATATACATATAATATATATAAAAAAATGTCAAGTGTTAATGTAAAGTTTAGACCGAAATGTCTAATTTTGACAATTCATAAGCATAAGCTGCCTCCAGTCCACAAATTGGGTCACCTCATTCTTTCACGTCCCAATCACAGGCAGTATAAAGAATCTAAGCAAAAAATTTGCTCTTTCTGAGATATGATTCATCTTGGCGCCGATTAAAACTTCTGATTCTCTCTCACTTTTTGTTTTAGCAAATTAAGGGGGAAAAAACCCCTCAGAATGATTTGTTATGGATGCTTAAATAGCCAGGAGCCGATCTTTGAATTTGGATGGGTGTGCAAATTAGATTTCTAGAAGGGAAAAAGAATAAAAATATTGGCCTATTTAGAATAAGGATATAACGGGGCAACTTCAATTATTTGTTTGTATTTTATGCATTAAAATGAAGCCTTTGCGACTTTGTAAACATTCAACGCATAGAAAAGCTAAAATAGGAGAGAATATTATGCCAACGGCGAAGAATTTCTTATTTAATTGAATATCTTATTACTATGAGTATTCTCTTTTTTCTTATACAAGTTGCATTTCTCTTTCGTGTACAAGTTGTATTCCTTTGAAACAAAAAAGGAGAAAGAGTCTAAAATCGATTAAAAAAATATATGAATAAACACGACGCAAATGAATAAGATGAATCCATCCCCCGAGTAGCTATCTGGCTTTCAATTTCAAACAACTCATTTGTAGCAATCTCCATATTGTCCATATCTCTATCCAAAGGGCGAGTCCTTTTTAATTGTAATTCTAGAACTTGTTTATAGGTCAAATGTGCATATGAAAGCATAGACTTAAGGTCATTAGACTTGGTCATAAAATGCATGCTCTTGGCCTTGCATGATCCAAATCCCCAGAAAAACGTAATACAAGATCTGGGTATAAAATCAAAAGTTAGAATTAAAATAAAAATGTATATTAAGCTGTTAATACAGTTTGACCATGGAGTTGGTAAATTCACATCACATGGCCAGCACCCAGCAGCTCATATAATCAGGACTCTTCATGCTTGAGCACCACGCCTAGGCCTGACACATTCATAATAATACAACGTTGTAATACTCTATTACAAAAAATCAAGTTAAAAGCAATCACAAACTAATACTCTACAACCCTGTGTATAATAATATCTTACAGCCTTCAAAATGGGCCGTTCGATTCAATAATTAAATCTTGATATGGAGCCAGAAGTAAGGTGTGAGACCCATCATGTCAAAATCACTGAGAACTTTTAGAGGCTGAAGCCAAAAAAGCTGCAAGGGAAATTGTTACCCTGTACACGAGATGTGTTTGAATATTTCTTTTTAGGCTCCTAGCATCTTGGACACTGTTGAATTGATTCACTTTGGTTTGGGGCTTCGAGTCTTGTTCTCTCTTTTTGTCATCTTCTTCAACTGCGTATCTCTCCCTTCCTTCCTACCTTTGTCTTTCTTGTGTTTACATTATTATTGTGGCTTCTTTCTTTTATTATTATTTTTTTTGAGTCAATTCTTTCTTTTATTGTTATTAATATTTTTTTTTCTTGGGTGGCTTCTTTATATGTTACATAAGTATTTTGAACGTGAATACTATTGTTCAACCTTTGTTTCTATGAAATTCCGATCTTATGGGCATGTTAAGCAATCTACAAGGTTGGCTGACGATCATTTATGTGGCTTTTGCCTTCTGCTCGGCTTTCTTTCTGGGTGCTCTTAAAGGTTCTCTTTTCTTCTTCATCATCATCACTTTTTACTTCTTGTTTTTTAAAGTTTTTTTTTTTGGCTTTGACCCTTTTTAATTTTTGTTGAGGTTTACTTGCAAATCTGAAAGAGGGGATTTTTGAGATTTTCTTCGAATGTTGCACAGGTTTGGTAGTCGGTCCTGTAGCTGGTTTGATACTCATAATAGGGAATGTTGGGGTGATTCTTGGCTTGTTGCCCGCACATGTTGCCTGGACAGTCTATGCCATTGTAAAGTAAAAACATCAATCTTTAATATTCCTTCTGCTTTTCCATTTTTTAGTATAATTCCCTTTTTTAGTGAATTTAGTTAAAAATTATAATTTTCCATTTTGGGTTTTGGTATCTTAACTTACATGGTGATGATTTGACATTTGCAGGACTAATAGAATTGATAAACCACTTAAAGTTGCTATCTTGCTTGCTTTGCCTGCATTATTTGGATTATGGTTGGGTCTAAGCATAGCTGGGAGCGTTCTTGTGGGCGTAGGCTATGGGTTCTTCACTCCCTGGGTTTCAGCCTTTGAGGCCTTTAGACAGGAAAACAATTACAAGAAATTCTTCCACTGTGTAGTGGTAAATTTTGAGTTAGCTTCCCTGTTTAAAATTTCTTTCTTGTGTGGTTGATTGAACAATTGTTAATTTTTAACTCCTTGTATCTGCTTACTTGTATCAACTATTAGGATGGAACATGGGGAACTGTTAAAGGAAGTTGCACTATGGTTAGAGATTTTGCCGATATATGTTATCATTCATATCCATTCTTGTTGAAGGAGTTGCGTGAATCGCCTCGTTCAAATGAGTTTCAAACTCTGAGGTACTGGTGTTATTAGTGGTATCAAATATAGCTCTTGTGTTTTTGTAATTTCTAGTAAAGAATGAAATCATATATACAATATTCTATTAGGTTTTGCGGGCTTGAAGGTAAACATATAATTTACATCTTGATTTTAAACTTTCACTTTTTTGGAGCTCTGACGGGGGATTAAAAAGCTCTGCTTTCTTTTAAGCATTTGAATCTAAATTAATTACATTGACTCAGTTGAGGTGAGCTTTACCTTTTCTGCAAATACAGAATAACATAGAAGATAAGGTAAGAACTCTTTTAGGCCATTATCACTTTTCTAGGCAACAAAAATGGGAGATAAGGGTAAAGTTAATGTGATCAAATGGACCAATACAAAATATTTGGCAATCAAATTTTGCAAACAGTGTGAAAGTAGCTGTTTTTCTGTAGGTTGCTTCATGTGCCTGGATGTATCATTGTTGGGCTGATGGGGCTAGTCGTGGATATTCCTTTATACACTGTAATTGCTGTAATCAAGAGTCCATATCTGTTGTTCAAGGGCTGGTTCCGACTGCTACATGATCTCATCACCCGTGAGGGACCGTTTCTCGAAACAGTCTGCATCCCTGTTGCCGGTTTGACTATCCTTTTGTGGCCAATTGTTGTTGTTGGGAGCATTTTGGTTGCTATTTTCTCAAGCATCTTTATTGGATTATATGGATCAGTTATAGTATATCAGGTTTGCTCATACTTTGACGTACGCTATAGTTTTGACATTTATTATAAGAGAACTCACCCTTCAGCATTCTCATGGATGCAGGAAAGATCTTTTCGGAGAGGTTTAGCTTACATAGTCGCAATGGTTGCTGAGTTTGACGAGTATACAAATGATTGGCTTTATCTCAGGGAGGGGACTATCCTTCCAAAGTAATCATTAGTAATATGGATTATAATCTTTTAACTAAAACTGCTTGAGCTTTTTTTTATCTTTCTTCTCCCATTTAACTGTTTGAAACACATTTCCCACAGCCAGGCCCCGTTACAGAAAGAAAAAGGTCTCTCACTCATCTGAATTGTCTGTTGGAGGCAAATTCAATTCTGTTTCTACAGAAGCACCTGCAATGCTTGTGCCAAGCTTAGCTCATTCGAGATCAGTCAGGGAGGCAATACAAGAAGTCAAAATGGTGCAGGTATGTTCTGTACACTATGATGCCAATGTGCATCTCTCTTTGAATTTGCGCAAGGAACCAATATGTTGACAGATAGAGTAGGCAGAAATACAACATTTAAACCACTGACTTGAGGAGTATGTAATAATAAAAATGTAATTAGCTTGAGTTGTTATTTGCCTAGAAGCCACGTCTACTGGTTAATAGTCTTGATTGAAAATGCAATCTCTGGGAGTCTGAACCAACAGATATCGTATCTCTGTCATCTTCTAACAGTTAATTGGTTGTGTGAAGAATATGTGGCAGCCCAAGAGGCTTAGCAAAAGTTGAACTGTGCTCATTGTTCAACATTAATTAAAAAACTACAATATCTGTTCGTTCTTATGATTTATAAGGTTATACAAAGATTGTTACTAAACCATTGAAGATGTATTATGCAATAGGTATGGGTGGATATAATGAGGTCCTGTGAAATGAGGGGAAGAGAACTATTAGATGCTGATGTAGTAACACCAACTGACCTCCACGAATGGTTGAAGGCAAAGAGTGAGAATGAAGCAGCTGTAATAAGTATTGGCCTGCCATGTTATGCATTCTTGCAGTCTCTTCTTCACTCCATCAAAGCTGGTTCGGGTGGTTTGTTGCTTCTTGATGGTTTTGAAATAACCTATTTGAATAGACCCAAGGACATATTGTTGGACTGGTTCTTTAATCCAATAATAGTGCTAAAGGAACAGATTAAGGTCCTAAAATTGTCAGAGGGTGAAGTGAGGCACTTGGAGAAAGTAATTCTCTTCAGCAGCAATACACAACGAATGGAAGCTTGGGACAATGGCAGTTTCGTACCCGAAGATGCACTCAGAGCTGCTCAAATACAAGGCATCAGTAGAAGGTATGAACTAAATCTGCATCTCAATTGGAGAAGTTAAAGAAGCAAAGCGTTCTATACTCATTTACTTTACAAGTTGTGCATGCTCATTCTTCACTTGCTTGTCAATGTTACCAAGGAAACACAGATGA
The DNA here is from genome assembly GCA_946807835.1 of Ailanthus altissimus. Lineage (NCBI taxonomy): Eukaryota > Viridiplantae > Streptophyta > Magnoliopsida > Sapindales > Simaroubaceae > Ailanthus > Ailanthus altissimus. The sequence goes on from OX327695.1 coordinate 22,914,561, forward strand.
AAATTTGTAATGTTGCTCCAATTTCTCAACTATTAAACATGCACTGTTTTTCAAGTTATTAGACTTTGGTCGGTCAAGAAACCAGCTGGGAAAAATTCTAAATTTCTTTAACCATAGGCCTGACTGACCACTTGAAGGATATCATTTGGCATGACAAACATAATAACTTGCTTCCAAATTGGGATTTGAACTCAATGGAGCTACTCTTTGACATTGATTTTTTGAAGAGCTCATGCATCTTTTTGGGAAAAGTAAGCATTATATTAATTGCTTGTTCAAGCTTATCATGTACGGACTGCTTTTTCTTCTTGCAAGTGCATGAACACGTTTATCAACTTATACAATTATCATTGAGAAGGATAATTACCGCTATTCTTTTATCTTATGTGACAATTACAACTACATGAACAGAATGACAGGAATGATTCGTCATATATCGAAGTTTCCAACTTATAGAAGGAGATTTCGCCAAGTTGTGAAGAATTTAGCCTCGCATTCAGAGCAGGCGGTGGATTCTACCACATCGAACTCCATCACACCAGTTCTCTGCGTCGAAAACGTTTAGGGTGAAGTTGTACTTGGTGCCTTTTTGTATTTTCTTTTTAGATGTAAATGCTTTGTAGCTCCTGAATTCTATTATGCACTGGAAACATGCTCCCGCAACTAAGCTTAATTTACTGAACCAGCCCTGCTGGAAATACTGTAATCTGGCATATAGAAAGGCCGTCCTCAATGGGGTTGGGTTCCTTCATTTAATTTTTTTTTTACTTAAAAATAGAAATCAGTATAGCTCTAGTAGTCTGATTTGTGCATACAAGCCTATAGCTGTTGCTTCTGAATAATTTGTTATTGCCTGTTCCTTACCACTCTGATATATTTCTACACAGAAGCTAGTTCAGTGTTACGTCTCAAGTGTTTTTAAGCATTTCTTTGAACATTTAGTGTGCAACAAAGCCTTCTAAAGGCCTTAAGGGCTGTTAAAACAGATCGCGGATCGGAGTTCTAAAAGACTCACTGATATGGGTGAAAAACTGAACCAAGCCCGTGACTTATTAAGGTTTTTAATCTTAATTAGAATTCCATAATAGGTGTGATGGTATTTAAGAATATTTTAGGGAATATTATTCCATCTTGTATGTACACCGTTAAATCGTTTAGATCTCAGCTATCGATTATATAGGGCTGCTAGTATATAAAGGGGAGACCCTCACTTGTATAATTTATCTCATAGCTTTATTTTCTCTTCAGTAATAGAGAGAGCATAAGTGCAAACACTTGGCGTGCTTGTTTTTCTTCTCTTTATGTGATTTTCTCAGCTGCTTAGTAGGCAACGCGTCTAAGGCCGTACGGTCTCGAAAAAGCCCGTGACAGTTGGTATCAGAGCAGGTTCAAAGATGGAGAAAGACGGCGTACTGTTGGATTTGGCTGAAGAGAGGGGTCGAAACCCCAAGGCTAAGAGGCACGGCAATGTACCTCGCGACAAGTTTGTCGATCCAGGCCATAAGTTCGGGAACATAGTGAAAACGCTCGGTGGCGCTGTGAAAAAGGCGACGGATCGTCTTGGAGAGTTGGACCAGCAAGTAGAGAAGCTCGAGGTGGGACTCGACACTCAAAGGGATTAGCTGCGCTCCCTCATCGACACATCCATCGAGAGTTACATTGATCAGCAGCGTGACTGGATCAAGGCTTTCCAGGAAAAGGTATACGCCACCTTTGACAAAGTTCAAGCCCAAGTGGAGGAGCTGCGTAAAGGGTTTGACGCTGTCAAGGAGGACGTGGTGTTGTGCAAGCGAGCAGTGGTGAATGGGTTTGTTGCTGCTCAAGGGGCACCAAGAGTTGAGGCTCCTAAACCAAAGGAGTTCAGCTGCAAGCGAAATGCTAAAGAGCTCGATAATTATTTTTGGCAGATGGAAAGATACTTCGATGCTATGGGCGGGCGGGATGAAGACAAGGTAAATACCGCGACCTTATATCTTTTCGACTATGCAATTCTATGGTGGCGCAGAAAAAGCAAGGAGATACGCAATGGTACCTGCACAATCAACACATGGACAGAATTGCAACGGGAGCTGAAGCGCCAGTTCTATCCTGAGAGTGTGGCATACTTCTATCCTGAGAGTGTGGCGTACGACACCCGAAAGCGATTAAAGGAATTGAAGCAAACCAAGTCCATCAGTGAGTACGTCGAGGAGTACTCCTTGTTAATGCTTCAGATTCCTAACATGGGCGAAGAGGACTTGTTGTTCAATTTTCTGGACGGGTTGCAAACATGGGCGTCTAATGAGTTAAAGCGGCACTGGGTGACCAGAATATCCGATACCCTAACACTAGCAGAAACACTCATGGATTACTACAAGGGTAACTCAGGAAAGTCCAAGCATTCGAGACCTAATCATAGCAAATGTGAGGGCGCCAAGGAATCTTAACCTCCGGAGGATGAGAAGGAGAAAAGTAAGCTGCCAAATGGGAAAAACAAAAGCGCAACGGCAATAGAAGTAATAGACCGAAGACAAGCTGCTTCCTTTGCGATGGGGCTATCAACGCAATAGTTACGGCGCATGAGGCTTGCGAGCGGGTCAATTGGGGTGTTTACAACTGCTCAACACAATGAAAACAAAGCGGTGTACCAGTGCGCCAACGGGAAAAGCGCTCATATATGTTGAAGCCTACATCAACTGCATAAAGACTCAAGTGCTGATAGATACGGGCGTGATGCACAATTTCATCAAGCGTGCGGAGGCGAAGCGCTTGAGACTTTACGTGGAGAAAGATGAGGGGTTCCTCAAATCAGTGAATGTTGCGGCCAAGCCACTGGATGGGGTGGTTCGAGGGGTCGATATCCACCTGGATAAATGGCGCGGCGAGGTAAATTTCTCTATAACACCTCTTTATGATTTCGATGTAGTGTTAGGTATGGAGTTCTTAAGGCAGTACGACATGTGCTTGCTCGACACGACTATGTGTGTATCATGCAAGGAGGGCCTTACATGATACCGATGGTAGACAAGCCCAAGGGTGGACAATCTCAGCTGAAAGCCAATACTAAATTTCTTTCCGCCACTCGCTAATGAGAGTTGCTGGGCGTAAAGGAGAAGTACATCCAGCCACAGTAAGGGGGATGGATGATAGGGCGACAAGGGGCGAGAGTAAGCTACCAACGGGGGTTGTGGAGGTGCTTGGGCAGCACAAGAAGGTCATGCCAACTTACATACCATAGGTGCAGCCACATCAAGGTGATATCGAGCATGGAAAACAATTGGAGCTGGGGTTGATGCTTCCATCTATAGTACAGATGCCTCAACCGGGATTAGATGAGTTGCGGGGGCAACTCCAGGGGTTAGTAAGTGTGGATGTCGCTCAACAACTTGAGGCGTCACATGATGTGCGCTTTCAGCACAAGAAGTGGGTTAAGGACAAGCAGCGGCGTGTCAAGCATCGTGCAGGGGACTTGCTGATAGAGACGATACTTCCACCACAACACAAGACAGCACTCTCACTTCATAAGGCCCTTGATCGCAGGGACGAGGGGCCATTTGCTGTTGCTCAGAGGGTTGGCAACGTCTCACATAAGGTGGGGATACCTTCGAGACAACAGCTGCATCTGGTGTCTCCCGAGAGCTGTTTGAAGCTATACTGAAGGGGTATAGAAGACATGGAGAAGAAATAGAGACCTTTAAAGATTTCTACATGGGATGACAAATGGGTGAAACTTATCCGCAACGGATGGACGATGCAGAGGAAAGATCAACCTCCAATGCCTGAGTACTTTGTCAAGTGGAAAGAGGTACCAGATATTGAAGCACACTGGAAATACGAGAGCGCACAGTGGCAGATTGAAGAAAAGGGTGTGCAGTTTTCAGTGAAAATGCGACGAGGGCGTCACGTGAATTTCGTGGGGGTGAATGTCAAGCCCCAAGTGTCCTCAAGCATTTTCTCGAACACTTGGTGCGCAACAAAGTCTCCTAAAGGCCTTAAAAGCAGCTAGAACGGATTGCGGGCCGAAGCTTCTAGAAGACCCGCTGACATAGGTGAAGAATCGGGCCAAGCCCGCGACTTATTAAAGTTGTTAACCTTAATTAGAATTCCATAATAGGTGTGATGGCAGCTAAAAATATTCTATGAAATATTATTCCATCTTGTATGTACACCATTAGATCATTTAGATCTTAGCCGTTGATTATATAGGACTGTTAGTATATAAAGGGGAGACCCTCACTTATATAATTCATCTCATAGCTTTATTTTTTCTTTAATAATATAGAGAGCATTCGTGTAAATACTTGGCGTACTTATTTTTCTTCTCTTTGTATGATTTTCTCAATTGCTTAACACGCAACGGGTCTAAAACTATACAATCTCAAAAAAGTATGTGACACCAAGCACAAGGTTAAACCAAGTTACATGCTCAAGCTTAACTTAATTTTAAAGGGCTCCTTTATAAGTAAAATGTTGCATCTTAATTTCAAAATCAGTTCCATATCATAGGTAAGCATCTCTAGTTCAAACGGGCCCCCTGGGCCATCTTATTGGACTGAAATTGGGCCTAAATCAGAATGATCGAGTCTGACCGTGACGTAGAGGATATATTAGAAAAGCTAACTTATCAAATATTTGAATTTTCTCATGAGTCCTTTTCATCCGTAATTTATTTATTCTTTATTTCTAAAATCAAAATCCCATTTCGATGAAAACAAAATTATTTTTAGAATTAAATAATACTAAATTTGATTTATTTACATGTTTTTTTTTATATATATATATGAAAAAAAAGTATCTGCTATATCTATATTACTTGTTTCATGTTCTTTTGAAGAAACATTCATTTTAATCTATACCTTTAATTTTTTTTAAATCTCCATATGAATTGCATATTTGTAATAATAGGGATAAATTTTCTCAATTCTAATTGGCTGGGTGTGCCATGTGGATTCTTTTGAGTAATATATAATTGTATATAGAAATATTCCTTAATTCTTTATTAACACTATTTCAAATACAATTCGGACATTCTCAAATAATCTTTAATCAGACATTTTTACTTTTAGCCATGAGCTTTCTTTGGGTTTTTTATTCACGCAACTATTCCATTTTTCTTGGGATTAGATTTATTTTTTCAATCTCATTTTTTATCTAATATTTTATTAATAAAGAGTTGGTAATCAAACTATTCTATTTTTATTAGGATCATAATTTTCTCTTAATTTCATTTTTTGTCTAATATTTTTATTAATAAAGAGTTGGTAGTTGGTAATTCTATGTATAATAAATTCTAATCACATATCAAAAGATACTTTAAAAACTAGGTATAATTAAATTTAATTAAGAGATGATCTTTATTCTTTTTTTTTTCTTTTTAATGAAGTTATTTAATATGAGTAATGCTATATTTTTTAAATAACAACTTAAATTTTTTATTCTAAATTAATTTGTTAAATAATTATTGAGTGGTGAAATGATGTAAATTTTAAAATAATTAATTATATTATTTTATAATAATATATTATTAATAATTACTTAATATATTATTTAGGATGAAAATATTTAGAATAATTATTTAAAAAATATAGTATTATTTTTAATATATAAGTATTTAACTCCTTATTAGTTATGGTTGGCGATTGGGAGAAGGAAAAAAGAAGAATGGATATGATAAATTAAGACGTTAATCGATATTTATTTATTTATTTACTTTGGTTTTATAAAAGAAAATAAGGAAGAATTTAGATGTCAAACGTTTTGCAGAAATTATGGGAGGCTTGGATGGATCCAACAACAATTAAAGCCGCCTTCTGTTGCCTTACACTTTGGCTTGGCTCTTCATATTTCGTAAATTTTACGTTAAAAATTAAAAATTCATGTTTATATTATAAACAAACTGCAACTACACAATTATTTTACAATTAAACTTACAATTAAAAACAAAAAAAAAAAAGGCACAATCAGAGGATAGGCTTAATAATATTTTATCCCGTTTATCGCATAAAAATTTTAATAAAAAAAGCACGTTTTCTTTGTACTCTCTTTTATGTTTAATTGGCGGACGGTAAGACCAATTGGTAAATTTTGTAATATCAATTATTTAAAATAATTTTATAATTCTTTTTATATGATTAAAAGATTAAAAAAAAGTTTCCATTTATCAAGGAAATATATTTTTAAATAGTCACAATTAAAAGAGCCTTAATTTTTTTAATTATCATTTTATTTTTTTTTAACTTTTTCAATCAAACAAATCACTTTCTAATAAAAATATCCTTTAAAAAATTTCCCTTTACCAAGAAATAGTTTTGACAAAAACTTCATATTTTTGCACTGAAACTTTAAACCGTCAATTTTTCCACTAGGAACAAAGAAATATTCAAGAGTTAACTATTAAAGGAAATGACATGCATTTAGGTTATTTTTCTTTTTTGTGATTTCGGTCAAGTCCAATCCCCTAGAAGAATCAGTGGACTCACAAGCTTTAAAATTAATTTTTCTATAGACTCCTCACTCGATGGTCATGGATGACTATGTCGAGACTTATTGTATAGACCTCTCAAGACCCTAGTCCACCACCACTGTAAACTCAAATATTGCACAAAGAAACATCTCCGAGATATATTTATAGACATCGGTTTTAAACATTTTCAAATTCCAATGAACACTTCTCGGCAATCAAACTTGATCGAGCAGGTCACATAAGAGGCTGAACACTCTGATAGGTATGAAGGCATTAATTTACTATTGATCGAGAACCAACCAAGGATTTGAATCGGTAAAACTGTAGGCCTGGATTGCCACCATTCTTAAGAACCTTGAAATTCTAAAAATTTTAATACAAATTCTCCTATAATCTCATAATGAGTTCTAAATAAAAATGCTCTTATAATTTCAGAACAAGGCCGGAATAGTAAGTTAACAATTTGTCTTAATTCTATAAAAATTTCACTATTAACTAAGGCAAATTTTATAAATAAGGTATTTGGTAATGAAGAAAATGAGGCCCCTTCATTTAGATCCTTTTAGCTTTCTTCTTCTGAATTCTCTTCAAGCAGATTAAAATTAAGAGCTCAACTACAACTTCTAAAGGCTTTCTTACAAGTTTTTAAGACCCCAAGATAACATGTTTGTGATCGTATTATTTTGTTATCCTATCTCTTTGTACTCTTATTATAAAATTATTATTTGATAATGTCATTTAAAGGAGTCAAGGCCCAATGAAGTGGACGTAGACTCCTATAAAGTTGAACCACTATAATTTTGTCTCAAGCATATTTATGTTTGCTCTTCCTTTAATCATAATTAAATTTGAGAGTTCTAAAGCACATCAAATGGGCTAAAATTAAGAGCTCAACTACAACTTCTAAATGCTTTCTTACAAGTTTTTAAGACCCCAAGATAACATGTTTGTGATCGTATTATTTTGTTATCCTATCTCTTTGTACTCTTATTATAAAATTATTATTTGATAATGCCATTTAAAGGAGTCAAGGCCCAGTGAAGTGGACGTAGACTCCTATAAAACTGAACCACTATAATTTTGTCTCAAGCATATTTATGTTTGCTCTTCCTTTAATCATAATTAAATTTGAGAGTTCTAAAGCACATCAAATGGGCTAAATTACTAATACGAATCAAGTCCATTGTATACATTAATAAATGATTATTCTGTCCAATCATTAACAAGTTCAAACATTGTCCTCAGAGAAATATATAAATGTAACTCATAATTAGCTTAAGATAACTGTTGAAATTAGTGATTTAAAATTGTGTTTGAGCGTGATTTTGAATTAAAATCTAATTAAGAGTCTGACATAAGATTGAGGACACGTTGTATAGACCAAAAATAATCAAAAATTAAAAGCCAAAAGCGAGGATGGATTTGAAGCACAAGAGGAGTACCTCAAAGACTTGGGGCCACGGCCCCAAGGTGGCCAATCTACAACGCTAACCTTGGCAGAGGCTCGGTGCCATGGCCAAGACTAGATGGCGTTGCAACGCCATTACAAGGATGCACCTGCATCAGTCCTTCGAGGCCGCGGTGTAACTTTTCAAAATCTTTATAAAATAATAATAATTAAATTAAATTAAATAATAAAAAATATTTATAAAATAATAAAATAAAATATTTCAAAATCTTTAAAAATTAATTAGAAAAATAATAAAAGTTTTAAAAAATTAAAATATTAATAAAAAATAAATTTTAATAAAAAAATATTTTTAAAATAATAAAAATAATAAAATAAATTTTTTGAAATAAATTATAAAATTATAAAAATCTTTAAAAAAAATATTTGGCAAATGATTGCCAAATGGTCACTATAATAGGCAATCATTTGGCCGCTGAACCAAGTGGTCAAAATGACCACCTAGACTAACGACTATTATGGCCGTCAGGATCAAGTAACCAAAATGATTTCTTAGAATGACAGCCATTTGGTTGCTGATGCAGCCAACCAATTATTTTTTTTATAATTTTTTAATATTATATTATAATAATATATTATATATTTTTTAATTTTTAAATATTTAAAAATAAAGAGATGTGATTCCCTTTAACTTTATCAATTTTAACGATAAATTACTAACATTTTGATATTTATACTTATTTTAACAAAAAAAATAAAATATAAAAATTAATTTTTAAATTTATAAATATTATTATAATTAAGTTGTATTTTAAGAATATTAATGATAATATTCTTAAGTGGAAGTACACAAGAATTACAATACGGAGAGATAAGATCAAGTTTTCCAAATTCCAATCATCAACACTAACACGTGTAATGTCCTTACCTCATCCCATTTTTTTTTTCAAATTAAAAATCATAGAACAAAGACTGAAAAAATTGTATATCCGTACTGAAGAGATAGGACTGGGAGGTGGAGCAGAGAAAAAGACACGAATTTTAGGGAGCTAAAAAAACGAACCATATGAATAACAATTCGGTTTATTCAACTGCTTTTGTTCTTCCCCCCAAAGCCAAACGGATTTCTTTTGCAGGAGGTTTCATTCTCCGTATAATATTCCCCCATAGATTATAATGAGACAAGCAGAGAAAGAGAAGCAGCAGCTGCTTCGATTTCAGTAATAGTAGAAGTGCTAATTAAATAGAGCCTGTACACTAAAGAAGACGAAAACAAAGCTAAACATTAAAATTACCCCACTATCTTCTGATTTAACACCTTCACAGCTTCTTCTTTCATGGCTTTAACCGTACCCACTCGTAGCGTCCTTCCATCGGCTCCTCCTTCTCGAAGTCGAAGTTATACCTACCGCCACGTTCAATTTACAAGTTTTAGAATATGTCCTCCGATTCGTTACCAAGAAAATAGGATTTTGTTTTTTCTACAGAAAAAACGGAGAAACTGTAGGGAAAGAAAACTGAACGTACTCCGTCACTTAATGTATTTTCCTATGGTTTCTTGGTAACCAAACAGACGGTTCAAGTGAATTATGATTAAGTGGCAACGTGCATGGCTATAAGAGGTTTTTTTTTTTCTGTGAAAAGAAAAGGTTTTGTTTTAAACTTACTTGTCAGAAAATTGTTTCAGAATTTTTTTCTCAGCTTCAGCGAAGAAATCGTCAATCTCAGCTTCGGTAGGCATCTTCTCCGCCGTTGATCTACGGCGAGAATTCGCCTCTGATGATGGCTTCGCCGTGGAATCCAGCTCGTCTGATTCTGATTCTGATTCTGATTCTGCTTCAAGCCCGCCCGACGGCGTCTTCTCTCTCCTGAAAGTAATAATATATAGCGTATGATATTTTAGTAGAGCAGCAAATTACAATTGAGAGTGAGAGAGAAGAAGACCGTTTTAAATAGAAGCAAAGAAGTTAAATGGATCAGTCTGTTTTGAATTCGAATATATATATATTTTTTTCGAAGAGTCGTGATTCAAATAACTGCTAGAATTTTATTTCAAAAATAAAACGATACATAAACATAAGCAAGCACCTTTCTGTACAACCATAATACGTCGATGTTTCAACTTCAACATTCTCATCCTGCAAACAAAATTAAATTCAACAAATTCAAATTTTAAACGCAATATTCACCTTACTCCGAATTAAATGTCAGCCATTAAAACCCGATAAAACCGTAAAATCGGAGAAGATAAACCGAACAGACACCAAACGAAATTAAATAAATTCAATTTCACCTTCAGATCTACAAAGTCTATTCTCTCACTCGATCCGTTACTCGAGCAACACGAAGTTGAAGAATCAAGATCGTGATCCAATAATTCCAAGCTAGGACTCGAACACAGACTCTCCGACGCCGTTTTGGTGCCAGTATTAATTGTACGATTCCTGAGCTGAATATGCGTGTGCGACGACGAGAGTCTTGATTCCTCGCCGTTTAGCTTCCTTCTTTTGGCCAAACTGGCAGTTGCTGCCGCAGTAGCAGCCGCCATGGCTTCTGCTCGTGTTCGTGTTCTTACGCCAACTTGAGCCATCTCCATCAGTGCAATCTCTGTAACTCCTTGACCTCTTAACTTTCTCACCATCTTTTATATATCTCTCCCCACAATTCTTCTTGGTTATATTTTTCTCTCTCCTTTTTTGGTTTATTTATTTATGATCTGTTAGTTTATTGGCTTTGTATAAGCAGGAAAGTCTACATTGGTAGTGGTCCAGGGCCAAAATGCTCCGTTAACAGGGACGGGGAATCTGTAACGGGGAATTTGACGGCGCCGTTATGCAGATCGGGGCCGCCGAACTTAATCCTAATGAAGAGGTAACACGTGGTGTTACTGTAGAGGAATGATTGTTTTCATGTTTTGAAAATTGAGAGGGTAAAATGGGAATTCGGTGCGAGTAAAATTTAAGAACGTAGCAGTGGACAAATAATCCGAAGAATAATGTTGCGGTTATAATTGTAGGGAAACAGTTACAGTCCCCGTTTGGTGGGGGATGCTTGTCTTAGGCAAAAATGGTGTGCATTAATTTTTTTTTAAAAAAAATTACCTGTTCTTCCTTTGTTTCTCAGGTTAAAAAACCCAAAAAAAAAAAATTACCCTTTTTTGTTAGTTTCTTTTAGCATCGGAATTCGGAGCTTTTAACACTTGGGACCAAACTTAATAGGATCCTCAAGATTTCATCATAAAAAGTTCATCAAAAACAAGTTCTACTCTCTTGTTTACCTGTAATGTGTCAATAATGCAGCATCTATAGAATCTAAGAATTGCTAATAAAATATTATGTGATGAGCATTGGGTTTAGGAATCTAAATAACAAGATGGAATACATGAATGGGGACATGGAACACATGGTCATTTCAGTTAGGGCCATAACGGCATTATGATTAGGTAATATCAATATGAATGCTAAAATGTAGATGTCTTACATGCTCAACACAGTGAGATTATGCATGTCACATGTGTTCCTTATATTTAGGGCACAAGTTATTGATCCCTACGATCCAAATTATAGGCAACATGGACCACTTTTTTTTTTTTTTCCAATGAGAAATTTCCATTCCCATTTTCCCTCCCGTCATTAATGAACCATATTCACCAGCTGCCATCCAAATTTACCAGGCAATGGAACAAATACTTTCCATTTCCACTGTTAGTTTTGTCTTGCTTGTTGTTTATTTGCTTTGTTGTGTTGATCTTTTTTGGTAGATACAAAAATGAAGTGCTGGTTCATAAGTTTTACTGATTTGACACATTTCCTTATTTACTCATCAACTTTTAAGTGGATAGGAAAGAATCATACTTTGTTGCTAGCATATTTTGTGGTAAAATCATCAGAGGACTGACATTTCAGGTGCCCTTATTTTGGAGATCATTGTTTACCTTTAAGGGGTCCATGTGTTTCATCGGCAGAGCTTAATAGTCTTTCCAATCCCAGGTACAATCATGCCATGGTCGCTTTGATGTTTAATGTTTTTGCAATATATGTGTGTAAACCTAAAAGGCATGAGAAATTTACTACTTACCGAGAATATATTCTTTGGATGGATTAGTTTGGTATATATTTTGATATATGATCACTTCCTATTGTTTCATTAACATTTTCATATATAAGTTCTGGGACCTCCAAACTAGAATTGTTACATATTCTTGAAGAATAGAATGAGATGCTTTTTCATGACATGTTTTACTCATAAAAAGATTAACTTTCAAATATTAGTGATAACCTTATGATTTGAGTTCAAGTTCCTATTAAGAATAAATCTATTTAGAATGTTTTGAAAATGAAATTAATGTTGTTCACATCACCAGTTGGTTAATATACTAATATTACTCTCTATGTCAGATTGATTCTAGTGAAAACGTATATTAAATTTACTACACGAGATCATCTATGGTGGAATCCTTACTGATCTGATTTGATGGCTTAACTAAATATGGTTAAAGAATTTCAATCAGTAAGAAAAAAAGGGAACAATGAACATGATCATGTAATATGGAAAAATCTCACAAATTAAATACGGTTAAAGACTTTTTTGTCTAGGAGTTTAATTTAATTCCTAACTTTGTAATAATTATAATTAGAAATATTAAAATTTAACTCAATTCATTAATTTTTTTTTTTGTTTGTTTAGATGAGGGAATAAAAAAATCGTTACTTATTATAAAAATTTAAAATGGTAGCTGTTGAGTAAAATGCAATTTGACATACAATATGCCCACGTATTAATTGCAGATTAGCCCATTTTAATTAATAGCCATTTTCTTACCCTTTCTCTCTCTCTTTTTTATTTTTATCTTTTTCTTTTCTGTTTTTTTTTTAATAAACGCTCTCTCTCTCTCTCTACTACTACCTTCCACCTAATCTTTAAGCTCTAAGCTTATTTTCAAACCTACTCTCTAAGTTCTAAGCTTATTTTTAAGCCCTGAATAGTTAATTAATGAACTTAATGAATGCCGATTTCATTCTGTCATGGAACATGGAAAGGTGACAAAACAAGTTTGTTAAACCGAACGTGGAACATGTACATAATTAACTCACACTTATTTCATTAATTTTCAAGCCCTGAGTCATGGAACATGGAACAGTGAGTCATTACTTTACCGGCGGCGTTCTTCACTGCTCTGGTTTTTGCAGTAATGAACACCGATTTTGTCTGGTCAAACCATCTCGATGCATGCCAATGACGATCAAAACAATGATGACGACTTGCTCTCTAGGGTCTTTTTGGCCAGCAAAGAAGGTCTGGATCCTCGTGGAATGCGTGGCTGCCTCCTCTAGTGCTATCGATAGCCACGGAGTCATCACGAATGTCAAGAGTGATCTCGACGTAAGCATCGTCATGGCTACTAGTAGTTGCGTTGTTTTTGTTAGAATTGAAAAACTTTTCTGTATAATAAAATAAATACAATCAAGTCTTATTCGTAATTATATTTATAAAAGTAAAAAATTATTTTAATTTTTCATTTGATAAACTTTAACTTAAAATTTTTTTCTTTAAATTTGCTCAAATCACCAACTCACATGTATTTAATATTAAGAGAATAAGAGTAGCTTAATTCTCTTTTCTGCTTAAAAATATATAAAATAATTATTTTTATATATTTCTGTTGCTACTCCATATTTTTCTTATGTATAAATATCACTATAAAAAATTTAAAATTTGATTAAAATTTAAAATAGTGAAAAGACTGTAAAATTTATGAGTTTCTAACTATCTTAAAAAGTTTATTTTTAATTAAATACATAAAATTTTATTTTAATTAAAATCTTCTTAATTAAATTAGGTCTAGCCTTAACTATTAGTAATCACTTAATTGATTTTTTAATACTTATAATTAAAATAAGATATAAAAAAATATCTCACATCTTTAATTATTTATTTATTCTGTAAATATTTTAATAATTATTTTTTAATATGTCTATATTTATAAATAAATATTATCATTTAATAAATAATTTATTAAATAAATTATAACTACATATTTAAAATAATTAAACACTAAAAATAATTTTTCTTTCGAATGCGAATTAATTAAATAAATGAAAGGAAGAAAAACAAGAAATGCTGTTGCAGAGAGTACAATTTACAAATGAAAGAATATAATCAGGAGATTATATGAACAATTAGGCGGCTGTCAAATCTTACGACTAAAATGGTTTGAGTTTAATTTAATTTCATCTCAAATTTGTTCTTGGGGGTGTGGGGTGGTGGGGTTGTGTGGGTGGGGTAGGGGCTTGGGGTTGGGTGGGAGTTATCAAAATTTAATATTTTATATTTTTTAAGATAAAATTTATAATGACCAAAATTTAATTTTTTTAATTATTAAAATTTGTTAACATGTCCTGTCTATTAAATCATCACGTAGCAATCAAGTCATTGCACAATAAAATTAATAAAATCATTCAAACTAATGAAAAAAGTTACAAATTTAAATATTTCTTTATCTAATTAAGTAAAGTTAAAAATTAAGCCAAACTCAATGTATTTAACCCAATTAAATATGTTAGTGTCACAGAGAGATTCACAATTGCCTAAAGGTTTCGTTCTTACAAATAATACTACATTTTGATTCAGACTCAAACTAGTAGAACCGGATAATAGAAAATTATATGTATAAATTCATATACATGTAAGTGCAAAGTAAGTTTCTTATCAGAAAGTAAGAAAGAAATGCTGTACTTCCATCTGGAGTGAGATAAGAACTCAAGTTATATCATCATGCAGAATGGATTTGAAGCCAAACCTGTAGTACAATTATGGAAAGAATTGAAACTAAGTATGATCAAAGTTATCCAAATGGGAAATGACAATGAGTACGTTCCTCATATGAGACATAAAGAGAAATGGAGAGAGAGAGAGACATCCTAACTGTAAAGAAGGATACATAATCACTTTAATCAGTCTCTGAAGCGATTACCCAACAAGCAAATGAGTGATTGTTTGATATATGGTTCAAACTAAAGGTCACCTAACATATTATGACCATTTTAAATCAAGATGAAAAACATAAAAGTAAGATTCTTTTGGAGTAACATTTGCATAATAGAGAAGAAAGAAAAGGACTAGGAAGCGACAAGGGCACATGGACTTTGGGTAAGGGTGGGCACGGAAAACTAGAGAAGTGATTTTAGTCCTCTTTATATTATAACAAATTCGAGCGGCTATTGTATAAAGAGCGTGTTTCTGCTCCTCTCTTTCTCTCCTATGGCTAACATTTTAACTTTAATCTGAAAGTGCTTTTCTCTTGCTTTAAGTTGAATCTGTGCACTTACAATTATAAAAAGTTGATTGAATGATTAAGGGTGACCTCACCAAAATATTCCGCCAACAAACCCTTTAGCTACTTGTAAAATTTTTCTCCTTTTCGTATTAGTTAACTGTTCCAAAGTTGAAGCTGTACTTCAACTGCATGTTTTAATGTAATTTAGAGTTACAAATGAATATATAGGTTAAAAAGTTAAAAACAATGGGTAAGGAGAAAGTGCTTGCTTGTGGGTATGTTTCTTACAATACCACATTGAAACAAACATGATCATGATTGATCATGCTCCATTTGATCACGTACCCCATAAAGAATTGGGATTAATAATCATATCGACGCATTTCCCGAGAGGTGAGATTAGCTGATGATCAGGTCAAAACTATTAAAAATGTTGGTGGATCCAAAGGGAAATAAAAAGCTGAGATACACATGGCCACCAATATTATTGATGATTACATAACATTGCATATTCCATGGTTAAAAGAACTTCATGTTTTGCTCTCTCTTTATGGTGCTAAACAGTAGAAAGACATGTAATCACAAGACTTACTAAAAAGAAATGGAAAAGTGAGAAAGAAAAAGAGATAAAGAGAGAGAAAAGTGGAAAAGCAAAATGAAGAATCTCAAGGTAGCGGGGTAAGATGGAAGTGAAATTGATATCAGAAATTGGAAAAAAAAAAACTGAGGCCATCGAGCTTTCGAATGTGACGATTCCTTTCATGTACACTGTGCGCTTAATTGGTCCTCTATCAATTCCAAAAGAACTTCTTTTTCTTTCCAAAAACCAGGCTCAAGCTCTTTCACCTTTAACCGAGACATTTTTCGGACCCGCACTCTGGCCACTCCTAATCAAAATTGTGACTTTTTTTGCGGCTTCTGTTTCTTTATTTGCTTCCTTTTGAAGTCATCAATATGAGAGAGATTGTAAGTGGTCTATACGTTTCATTATAATTACCATGCTTTCGAAAGCTCTTCAAAAATCTTTAACGTTGATCTAACTGTATTTTTTTTAACCTCTGGGAAACTGTCATTTGCTTTTTTATGTAGTGGTTCTATGTGGGGTTGCCCTAATTGTGAGGCACACTGTTGAATATTGAAGATAGTTTTGGCAGGTTCGACTTCGACAAAAGAAGTGAGATTTTCAATGATATTGCGTTATATGATAGCAATAACGATTACTTAATATACGTGTGAGTTTGTGAGGTTTGAAAGGTAGTTGTAAGTTTGGAATGAAACAACAATTCAACAATGTTCCTTCTCCTTAATTTTTTTGCTCGTAAAATAAAGTTGTATGACATTATCTTTCATTCAATAAGGATAGATAAAGAAGAAAAAATAAATGACGAGGTAAGACAAAAAAAACAACAATATTTTAGTGTGTTTATTTTTTTTATAAAAGAGAAATTATATCATTTTATACATATATTCATGCATGAGAAAGTGCTTTTTCTTTTAAAATAAGCACTTCAAAATACAGGTCGAATATTTAATTTTTTATTTAATATGAAAATTTTAAAGTTTAAAATTCCACGAATTTACCTCTTTTCATTTGAATATTTTGTAGGTAAAAAATATTATCCTCTTACAAAGAAAAGAGCCTCTGATACTTAAATTAATATCTTTATGAGAAAATGAATACTCAGTGTGTGGAGTACTTCAATGACAAATAAAAAATTATGATTTAAATGTTTTGAATGCCTTTTCTATATTTGATGATCCCTAAGACCAAATAAATCAAGTATATTTATACTTAAATTATGCATGGTCACAAAAAATGTGATCAATTTCTGTTCAATTAGAAATTAAGTTCACATGCAATTCATAATGCAACACTCGAGCAGAATAATGTAAGTGGGATTCATCCACTTCATAAGAAATCCTTCCCTATACAAAATAATAATTGAAACTAAATCAAATTCAAATAAAATAGTAATTTTAATTTATATTTGCCTTAGTAAACTTTGCACAATCTATTTCTAGGGTCCATAAGCCGACAGATCGAGTTACCTAATCCAGATTTCCAAATAGACTTGGTTTCTAGGTGAATATCCACATTTCTATTGGAAATAGGCCTATTTTAATATCATGAGCTCCATTTAGAAAGACAAAGTGAAGTGGCTCATTTAATAATGAGCTCAAAAGATTTTCCATCATAAGTGAAGAATAAATGCTGACTCAAATCCAAAGCTCTTAAGACATGTTTCTTTACTTCTTAAACCAACATATGACACGTGTCTTTCTCAAAATGAATCTTATTTCTTTTGCAACACTAGTCTTGGTGAATGCGATTCTTCATTTTTAGGTTGAGATTCAATTTGATAAGGATGGTTGTAGAGTTCTTTTCTCATTTAAATTCTTAACATTTCATCTCTTTTTACACTAAAATTTTGAAGGTTCTCTTCTCTTTAGTAGCCTTCTCTCTCATGTCACTCGCTTTAGATATCCTTAATCTTTTATTAGAAAAAAACCTTAACTTTCCCTTTGTAAAGAAGCTTCTAATGGCAAGAAACGTGAACTCTTTCCCCCTCAACATATTAAAATCAATTTTTAAGTTTCACCTAAGGGTAAATTTTAGAAATCTTCCATCTTCCTCAGAAGGAATCTTTTATGAGCTTCATTTTGTTAAACAAGGGGAACTTCCACTTTTCAAGGAGTATCTTAACTACTTTGCGTCCCTATTCCTTATTTTATCTATGAATTTCTTCATGTTACCGGTTGTTCCCCTCTTTAGATTCCTCACAATGTTTTTCATTTACTGCAAGACATTACCATCCTCAATCGCATGTTTTCGCCCCTATATTGCCTCACTCGCTTTGATATATTTTTTTTGCACATACAACCTTTAACACTCGAGAAATAAACTATTATCGGACTCCTAAGGGAGAGCAAAACATTATTTTCTACTTTAAGGATAAAAATGCAGGCTTTAGAAAGCAGGTTATGGCAATTGGTTGTGAATGGAAGCATCCCAGGTATCCTTACAATGCTACCACTATTTTTGGGGTTTTTAACTCAAAGAAAAATCTTACTTTATTTTTTAACTCGATCCTATCTCTTGATGAACTATGCCCATTGCGAAAAGGTAATTCCATCAGCCTTATACCTTTACTTAGGAAGATGGAGTCTAAAAGTTAATCCCTCTTAATTTAAAGTTCATTAGCTATGTTTCCTCATCTGATAGTCAATCCTTTAGGGAGCTGTTAAAGCACTGAAAATTTTTTTCAGCTTTGATACTTTTTTTAGTAACCACTTATCTACAACCGATAAGAATAAGTATATATATATATATATATAATATTTATATTTTATTCGTATGTGGGTGATACTTGATTTATGTATTATTATTAGTATTGTTTGTATAGATTAAGGACCCACTATTAGTATTGAGTTTATTTGCAAAACTTTAGATTTATTTTAGGGACCAAATTGTAATACTTTAAAAGTTTTATGGGTTAATTTGTAAATACTAAAAGTTAGCCTCTTAATATAAAAATACATATTTTAAACCCTAATTTACTCATTTTTTGTCGAGCCACCTCTTTTAGAGTGAGAAATGAGAGAAAGAGAGGGGAGAAAAAGAGAAGAGGAAGAAGAAAAAGAAGAATAAATTTAGAATTTTAAGCTTTAAGATGTTTGTTATAATCCTTTCTTAATTTTTTGCTATTAATTTAGTTAATTTCTTTAAGTTTTAAATTCTAAAAATATGTAAAATTGAGGACTTGATGTGGATTTTGTAAGATATATTGAGAATTGATGATTATTATATAGATAACTTGATAAATTATGATGAATTGCAAAATTTCTTCTTGATAGTCTCTTGATCCGAGAATTTTATAAATTGTTGTATTACGATTATGGTTTAGGATTTTGAGAATATGAAATTAGACACGTCTAGAATTATTTGAGAATTTGAATCGATTAAAATTTTCAGAAATTAAATTTTAATCAATAAAGGTATTTACTGCTATGCAATATGCTTTCATTGTAATTTCTAAATCATAATTTCTAATTTCACTTAGCTCTTTATCAAATCAGTTCAGGAATCTCGTAATTGACTTTTTTACTCCTTATTTCAAAGAGAACAAATTTGACATAGTCTTTTTTTCTTCTTATTACGAATATACTAGATGATAAATGCTTCAGTTAATTCTTTTAAGGACAATATCTAGTTCTCGTTTAAGTGTTAAGCCCATGCTTAAAATTGACCCCTTCAAGCTGAAAGGAAAGACAATGAACTTCAAGGCACCATCCCTAAAGTACATTATCATCTTTGCGTTGAAGTGAAAGATATGCTCTTTGAAATCCTCTATTTCATCATACATTGAAAAGTTCAGTATCACGAACATCTTCAACATCTCTGCTTTCTTAATCTTTTATATGAATAGATCTTGATTCACCTTCCTTGTTAAAGCCATAATATCTTCAGTGATTCCAGTTTTTTCATTCCTTTCGCATATTTCGTTGATTTTCTTTAAGATTATTGCTCTTAATTCTTGCTCACTATCTATTATTTATCTGTTCTATCGCTTCCATCCTTTTGAAAAATTTTACAAGTTCCTTCCTTCCCATGTTGTCTACAGATTTCTTTTGTTGGTTGTTTCTTGATGTGATCTCTAGAGGAGAAGCTCTTCTAGATCGTTATAAAAGTCTTAAGCTCATTTCAAGGAAACTATATGATCTCATAATTACTAGTTCTTTTTTTAGTTTCCTTTATCATTTTTAGAATTTTGGCCATGAGTCTTGTTATATTGGCAGAGGCATTCCCTCTCAAGATTGATAGGTCAGAAGCATTGGTACCTCCATTATCATATTGTCTTGGTTCGAAGAGCGGGAATTGGTGTTAGTCATGTTGCTTGAGATACTTGATAAACCAAATGGTATGCTTTTTAAGAAAAAAGACATTTGGATCCTTAACGTTTTAAAAAAAAGACATGCAAACCCCAATAGTTTTAAAATTTTCATGGACGCTCTTGTCAGATAATAATTTTTATATATTTTTACAACAAAAAGAGGTCTGTATGTCCTTTTTCCTAAAATCTTAAAAGTTCAAATGTCTTTTAGTCTATTAAAATAGATGTAAATTATTACATGACGAGGATTTTAATAAATTTTTTATAACTATTGAGATATACATATCTCTTTTGTAAAGTATTAAGGATTTAGATGTTATTTTCTCTACTTATTTTTTATTCATTCCCCATAATCAATATTACCGAAAGCTTTAAATTCTAAAATTCTATAATCTATCTCATTGCCCTTGAATACTTCATAAATTTATTTAGAGAATACTATCTTGTAAAAAAAAAAAAAAGTATTACGACGTTTAATTCAATATTTTCTTAAAAAGACGAATAGTTGGTATGAGAAGCTAAAATTGATAGCCCAAAGTAGGGTTTTGAAAATCGTGCTACAAAGCACTTTCTCTCTAGAATTCAAGAAAGCATACCCATCAGTACAGGAGAAAATATTGCCCACACCACAAAATCAGAACAACTGTTCCCAAATAGACAGACCTTCATCACCATCGTTTGGAAATCCACCGACCCTAAAGAAGAATCGCTTGATACCTAAAACATATATGAAGCACATGGCTATTGCCAACTGGTTTTAATTAATTTGATCATCATCAAAGTAGTCCACGACGACCAAATATGTATAAAAGAAAGATATATAGAAAGAAATATTTCAAAAAGGAAAAAGAAAAAGTAAAAGAATCAGGTTGCGACAAAACATGGATTGCTAACTAAAAGGCCATTACGTGAAGGCATGTGCAGGCAGCAGTTGAAGGCTTGAAGCTAAACATATAGTGGACTGTTAATTTGTAGTGGTCCATTTTCAGCTAAGTTTCTATGTGGGGAGTTGCATGCCTATGTCCTTGGCTCAACTAACCTTAACACCTACCAGCTAATTTTTAAGCCTGCCCCAGAAAATGGAAGCAGTCGTTTCTTCATCAGGTTTCTATAAACGCGTCTCTTTGTCACTGCAAGTTCTTTGTTACTTGAGTTATCCCCAGTACATTGATTGATGGCTGCCTGCGTTTGCTGGAAATTTCATTCTAGCGATAATGGACCTGGCATGAGACTGTTATTCAAATGTTTAACTATAATTTGTCGGGATTGGAGTAAAATCTTGAATGAAATAATAAAGAAAATCCAAGACATACGTATATTTGATTACACTATTTCATGTATTTGAAAATAGATTCATCCATGAAGTTGCACGCTTCATGCTTCAATTTTTTTTATATTGTTTTGGGAGGGGAAGCAAAGGAAGAAGTTAAATATATGGGTCAAGGAACCCGATCATAATTCTGGGACAACCTTCAAAGATATAAATCCAAAATTCTGACAACTTAGATGAATGAAACAGCAGTTTGCTTCACATTCTAAAACAAAATAATAGGATATACACAACCACCCGTATAGAAATTAACAAGGAGGACAAGGTCTTGCACGTGTCCTTGTAATTAGTACGTTTCAATTTTTTTTTTTTTTATGCACCAATACGTTTCAATTTTGGATTGTACGATAACTAAATGGATGACAAATTTTCTGATTTTGAATTCTTTATTATTATTTTAGAATTCGAGTTGTGTTGGAATTTTCTAGGTGCGGAGTGAATTTGGATTAAAGTCTATGTCGGATCCAAATAATCTAGTTCAAATTTGAATTCGATTTTTTTTTTCAATTTTTTTAGGTAAATTTTAAAATTTTGAAGTATTTATTTTGTAAAGTAATTGTTGAATTGTATTGTATAATTTGTATTTATAATTTAATATATTTTAAATTTTATTAATTTTTTTTGTTATGATTATTAAATTTTTAAATTTATTTTCTTACATTGTTTCAATTTTCAACAACTCATCTTTCTTTTTTAAATAATTTTTATATTAATTTCGAAATATGATAATGTACTTAATACGAATTTATTGATTTGATAATAAATTTGTAATACTAACAATTCAAAATTATAAGACAATCAATCAATAATTGAAATTATTTTATGTAAAATAATAATAACATTTGCCACAAATATTATTATAAATAATAAATATTTAAAATAATTAATTAGTGCTTACTTATTAAAAATAAATCACAATTTTAATAATTTCAAATTGAGAATTTCTCGAATGATTTTTTGATTTAGGATAGAATTAGAAATTTAGAGGAAAATTCGGGTTTCCGAGCCTAATTTTTCCATTTAAAAAAAAAAAAAAAAGTCAGCACCGAAAATTAAAGAAAAAAATAAATCCGAATCTGAAAAAAAAAATCATTCACTTAGAGTTAGGTTGTCCATGCAAAGCAATAAATAATGTCTTCTTGTTTTTGGCAAAGAGAGCTCAATATGAAATTGATCCCGTTAAAATCAGCGTTGAGCCGTTGGCAGGACTGCTTTGTAATTACACGAATATATTAAATTACACTGCATACTTGGACATTGTAATTATCTCAAATACAATTATGATTGTGCTATTATTTTTTAATTTTCATAAGAATAATGTTAGATTTTTTATTTAAAATTTTTTTGATTTTAAATAATATATCAAGTAATTATCATGTAGTAAAATAATATAAAAAATAATTTTATATTATTTTATTATTTAATATTTTAATTTTAAAAATAAAATTAAGAAAAAATTTAATAATTAATTAATATTTTAATTTAAAAAACGGAGGATTACTTTTTTTTTTAATATTGAGGAAGAACACAGTGATGCCAAAAGGTATTTTGAAATACAGTCGGTGAAACGAAAAGCAATTCGAGATAGAGAGAAGTCAGCGCTGACGTCGGCAAAGCTAATCCCACCAATGGCGTCTCGCAATTCGCAAGCATTTCAATCACAGTCCATCCCCCCTTGGACCGGCACCGGTCTCCTTCAAAATTCCTCCGCCTTGTATTTGTCATCACTTGCCCACTCACCACCGAGGCACAATCACAGTCCCCGCGATAGGCAACCTGTTCGTTGTATGGGCTGCACTGCAATGCATGGAATTTGCTTTCCCCTTCGGCTTTGCTTGCTAATGCAATATGCACATCGTCTCATGATCAAATAAATGGGCGGTCTGCGTGTGATAGGGCTTTTCGTGCTCAATCAGTGTCAAATTGTCAATGCAAGTGGTAAAATGGTGAGGAAAAAGAAAAAAGGAATGTAGTAGTACAATCTTTTCACCTTCCAACACGTGTTGTGGACCCTTCACCGTCATCATCATCGCCACTATCTCTGTTATCTAGATGCCGGCTACCCATTACCCATGATACTGATGGTTTAATATTTGTTATGACTTAGCGTTATGTCTATGTCACTAATTAAACTCTCAAAAAAAATATCAACTAATTATACAATGTTGTTGAAAGTATCATGTTAAATTTTTTATATGTGTTTTTCCTCTCTATATTTAGTGGAGTCCATCTGCCCTATACCAAGAATAAATAACTATTATAAAATTCCAAATAATTGATTTAGTAAGTTTCTTCCACGATGATTTATAAGAAGAAAAAAAATTGAATGTGAGACATGAAATCTGATAAATTAGATATCTGTTTTGTGTTGTTTAATTAGTTAGAAAGTTGAGAGGATTTGAGAGAGTATTTACTTAAAAGAATAATAATATTACATATTACAAGTAAAATAATTGTTGATCAAATGATTATTTTTTTTAAAAAAAATATTAATGTTTTTTAATGTAAAAATTGCAGGCATCGCTACAAGCAACTTTCAAAATTTTTATTTGAAAAAAATTACAAAAAATAACGGTCTATAAAATAGCCCATGAGCACGATTAATTAAATTTATTATACTGTGATCTACGCTGTCGTGTTTGGACTGGCACAGCATAAAAGATTTTCGTGCTGAGCCAACTAAACACAACGGTCCATTTAGATCGAATTTAATTAACTGTATTAATATGATACGATTTATTTATAATTTTGGCTCCAATAAAACATTTCTATAAATTGAAATACTTAATTCTATTAATGCAAAAGTCCAAATAATTAAGCCTATATATTCAGAATCTTTTTTTAATTAGAATATTTGGAATCTATTTTAAGTGGAAAAAAATAAAATTACTGGTAACATACATTATATTTCTCTCACTCTTAAATAACTTTTCAAATTTTTTTTTACTTTAATTTTAGAAAAAAAGAAAACAAAGAAAAGAGGACAAAGGGATGTGGGTCCCACAGAATGGGCTAGGTGTACTGTGAGTAGACGCTGAGAACCAGACCCAAAGTATCTTCACAGCATTGGATTCCAGAATTTGTCGTCATGGACATGGAGGGAATTGAAAACGACAATTCGTGGTGGCTTAGGCGAGACGTGATCGCAATTTATGCGGGCGGACTCTGAATTGATTTTTATTTTTCAATTATTTGCCACCTTTTTGTTTTGGTTTTTAATGTCACAATTCTATCAATCAATTCAGTTCGGTGTCACTTAGCAATTTATCTCTCTTCTGCCTTGATTGGACTTTACATGCTGCTTCGTCCTTTTTACAGATTTGTCTTGTTCAATTGGGCCGGGCTTTGATTTGCTCGTTTCGTTCTTAAAAAGACAAAATGAGTAACACCGTTTGAAGTGAGTTGGTTGTTTTTTGAGTTATTCCAAACCAATAAGTAGCATTTATATTTACACAATTTACAGATGTTTACATTTAAAAATAACTCATTACATAAAAACGTCAAATAATATAAATTAGTAAGTTTTTCTCATGAATTTTACTTACAACTCAATTAAATTATCGTTCTAGAAATGATTAAATCAAATTAGATAAGTTAATAATGCAATTGTCTAAGTTGATAGGTTGTGCATAAAATTGCGTAGAGCTATCAATTAGCTTCAATGTAAGAAATGCTAAAAGCTACTAGTTGTAGAATCCCAACTTTAAATGCCACCTTTCATATATGGATGAATTTGTGCATGTTATTGACAATAATAATAAGAGGAAAGAATAGATAGATCCCAATTTTGGTAAAAATGATAAATAGTTTCAATTTTAAAAGTAAGTGAGATATATATTTCTTTCAGTTAAATTCTTTATTAAAATTTTAAGAAAAAAGGGTATTTTTTTTGTAAATTTATGTAAGACTTTTTTTTTTAAAGATATGTGATATAATTTAGCGATTGTCATTGATTGATAATTACTATAATAATTGACTATTGACATATCAATTTACCATAGACACTATTATATTCCATTATTTTTATTTACAAGGTGGTGAGGTAATTTTTACAATTAAATAATTGAATGAGCGCAAAATTTGGAGAAAATTATTTGATAGTGGCATGTGCTGCTTTTCTCACTAATTTTAGAACTCATCTAATACTTTATTAATAAAAAATAACATTATTATTATATAGATTATAAAATTTAAAGTCTAGTAGTATTTATGATGAGTTATTATGCCATTAGTTAATATTAGTTAAGTTGTAATAACTTCATAAGTCATAATAGTTATTTAATTAGATCAAACCCAATCAACTAGACAATCCAAAAAAAAGATACTATGTCACCTATTTTTTTCAAAAAATTGTCTATTTGTTATTTTTACTCTTTGAAGATCCAACCGTCTTTTTCGCTAATAATAATAAAAAGATTTGAATGATCATGGTCCAGGTAGATGTGGGTGTCAAGAGTGTAGCCCAACTTCATCATGAGAAAATGCAGACGTTGGGCTTAAATTTAATAGCCTCTGGGCCCAAGAGAAGCACATCCACATTCCGCTAGGTATAACTACTAACAGAGAAACCAGAGGAAAGAAGAAAGAGGTCAACAAGGGCTTATTCCCCAGAGTGAAACAGGACAGCAAAGGGCAAGGGCCTTATTCCATTAAAAACACTTTCAGGAGGCTTTCTAATGAGCCATATAACCCCAAAGTTTGAAATATAGAATTCTAGCATATATTTATATAAGTGAAACAACTGTTTTATTTATTTATACACCCATTTTATTAATTCTAAGTTCTCAAAACAACCCATGCATGTTCTTCAAAAAAATAAGAAAATAAAAATGAATGCAATAAACTTGTTTGAAATGTCATGCTTAATGGATAGTTTGAACAACAAAAAAAAAAATCATATAATTCAAACGTACAGTTTAAAACAACAATTTGAGTTAAATGAAAATTGAGAGAGTCTAATAATTAATTTTTTTTATATTCTTATCTTTGAAATTATATATAAAAAAAAAAGCAACAGGAACAAATTTGTCCCTTCAATGTGGTTCAATACCCAAATTTTATCTTTAAAATTTCGAATTACTCAATTTAACCTTCTTCATTAATTAATTTTCATTATATTTGATGATTGAAAGGTAAAATCGTAACTCAATAGAAAAATATTAATACATGATGATGTGTGTCAAATAATTATTGATTATTAATTAATTTAACAAATAAAAAAATATAAAAAACAAGCTACCATTTTGCTTGCGGCAGGCCATCGTCGGCCATTGAAAAATTGGTGACAAAAATAATTAAAATTTATATCATTGAACTCTATATTTTCTGATCTACATAATGGTAGAATAATTGTTGATAAAAAATACTACAAGGCGGCCAAAGACGCAATAAAAGCAATGAGAGGGCGACAATCGTTGTTAAATAGGGCAGAGACCGGTATTTTGCTGCTTTCTAGTCTTTTTTTATATATATAAAAATGATTATACTATTGTGTAGATAAAAAAAATAGAGTTCAATGATTTTTGTCGCTGGACATCAGTAGCCGGTGGTAGCCCACCGCCACTGAAGGTTTGCAACCTGATAGAGGCTTATGTTATTTTTAAATAATTTATTTTTTACAAATAATATTTAAAAATAAATATTAAAATTTGAACCTATCCAAGTGCACCATGTGTCTTTTTGTTTTTCAATTGTCAATCATTTGTTGACACGTAAACATAATAATTATCACATAGATTCTCACATGGATAAAAATGTTATTGTACATAAAAACAAACCTTTTCATTAAATATGACGGAGATGAACAAAATTAGGTAATTCGAGACTTTAGAGAAAAAATTAAGTATTGGATAAAATTTTAAAGACAAAATTGTCCTTATCCATAAAAAAATTAATTTAAAGGATAATTTTCACGGCTTTATACTTAATGTTGGTATATAATATAATGTGATATAATAATTTTAAACTTAACAAAATTAGAATATTATAAAAAAATTAAAATACAAATTTTATATTTAACTAATGTGATATTTAATGTGTTAACTATTAATGATTATTGTATCATTACACTTTAATAAAGATATACAAAGTTAACAACTATTTAATATATAATAGTTATTGTTCGAGCTTAAATTTTGTAGGCCCACGGGCTTAGAGATCTAATAGTCTCTTGAGCCTAATTTAGTGAGAATTTATTTATTGAGAAAAAGAGCAACAACTCAGTAGGGGTGGCCAAAACTTAGGATTAATGAGTGGAGAACTATTTAAAAATGATAGTTTAGAGTTATTGAGATTAAAGTTAAGTTAGAGAGGGCTACTAAAGTTGTATTTAGGATTAGAAAAAAATAATCAAGGGGTGCCAAGCAAAGTAAAGAAGAGCATAAAACATATTTTGAAGCTTGAAGGATACTTATGATTCATAGGTAGTCAGTAGGTGGTCTAAATTAGAACTAAGATCATGGAGCTATCTAGATATAATTATAACAAATAAAACTCAATAGAGTTTATTTAGACTGAGCAAATACCTCAATACTAATACAACTAATAAGAAAATGAAATATAAAGATAATCAACATACCGATTTACATGATTTAGCCCAAAAGTTTACATCCAGGGGCAAAGCTCATCATGAAAATCCACTACATGAAGAGTATATTACAAGATATAAGTTACAATAACAGTAATGTCACTCATGAGTTAAAATCTCCTATATTCTTTCACTTTTTGAACTTGTGGAGACTATTTATTATGTTTTGATGAATATTCCCTTAGTAAGAATGAGTGATTATAGGTTTTCAAGTAAAGTTAAACACTAATATTGAAATGAACATAAGAGAGTAGAATGAGCGAATATGAAAAAGTGAAGTAATTGAGCTTCAATTTATGACTTGTCATCATTCTTCTTCTCTTGGAGAAAGTGAGGCTTTTATAGTAGAGGTGAGCCCTTGAGATAAAGGGAGCTGACCTGAAAGTACCTCTCAATAGTGATACATGGCGAAACACTATTAGAGAACCGTCCCTATTAACGACCCAATCTCAGAACCAAAATTTAAAGGTCAACATATCATGAAGAACTCTATATACATATAAATAAAAATCCTACAATCCTCACTATTAACTACTGTTTGGGTACTCACTCCTTTAACCTAATTACATGAAAGGGGAGAAGTCAACTATAATATGCCTAATTTCGTAAAATCTACAAGTATATAAGTAGTGGGATTTTAACATAAGCAATGGCGTGATATAATTCTCCATCACGTTGTTAACATATTCGTTAAGGCTATAATCGTAGATAATGATCTTTCAATGTACAATATCCACCTCAATAGCAATTCAATGCTCCTACTTGTAGTTAACAAAAATATAAATCTACATAAAATTGAACAGTCTTGTAAATAATACTATATGAATAATAAAAAAAAATTAAATATTTGAACATACAATATTTTACCTTATCAACATCAACTCACATTTTTGTACCGAGTAAATCTTCTTTTAGCCTTAAGCTGTTCAACAATGCGCTGTCATTCCATACAATGACAAAAAGTATGTTATATGTTGTTCGTGGAGAATCCTAAAAGTCTCCTAAAATTTAAATAAAATAAGTAATCAATATATGTATATGAGAAATTTAATTAAAATTTTTTAATGAAATAAAAAACTTATAAAGAAGTACGAATCTACAAAATTAGTTGAATGTGATAATATATTATTAACTTGATATTGCCTTAGTCGAACCAGTTTCAAGTACTCATTAATGTGCCGTGTTGGCCAACAAATAAGGTTATAAAGTGATTAATTTATTTTAATACAAATAATTAAATCCAATATATGTGTAAATAATTTTTACTTATAAAGTCGTCTAGCCATTTATTTAATATCTCTCGAAACCATGTCGAGCCAATTTCAAGGTCAGGTAAACTGACTATATTTTTATCACTATCCAACCAGGCCAAAAACTCACAGTGAATGGCCAAATCTATCGGTTGCAGCACATTCACATTCACATTCACTTGAGATTGTACCCCAAGCTCAATCTTCCTTTTTCTTATTTTTTCACTGTATGAAATTCGT
Organism: Ailanthus altissimus; assembly: GCA_946807835.1. Classification (NCBI taxonomy): domain Eukaryota; kingdom Viridiplantae; phylum Streptophyta; class Magnoliopsida; order Sapindales; family Simaroubaceae; genus Ailanthus; species Ailanthus altissimus. The sequence continues at coordinate 22,943,985 of OX327695.1, forward strand.
GCATGAGATGTGTTTAATCCATACATCCTATATGATGAAAAAGCACCCATGTGAGGCCTTTTGCAAAGGCATTTCGCAGCTTGTGAAACATTTTGTGGGGGTGTTTCGTAGGTTGTAAAATGCCCAGTAAAAGTGCTAGAACACAGATAGTGCCCCGCCGCCGCTTCAGCCACTTATCTGTGTAAGACCTGATTTACACAATGTCAGCTTTCAAATCTTCGCTTTGATCAAATTTTTATTGAGATAATTTTGCATTAAGAAAAAAATCGTCGGTTTTAAATAGAGAATTTTTTATTTTTTATTTAGAATTAAGGTATAATTGTCCGATTTCTTTGTTTTTGGCTAATACATACCAGCAACTGGATATGGCAAAAAAGAAAATTTATAAAATTGAAGGGCTAATTCTTAAAAATGTCCTTAAAAAAAATTCAGGTTTGAGTGGGTTATTTCTCGTTAGTTTGGGGAAAGTGGCCCTCAACGGATAACAAAAGAGAGAGGAGCAGTAGCAGAACTGAGAGTTGAAGCCAACGAAAAATAATATTAGAGCTGAAAGAAAAAATGATGGTGGGGGCTTCGTCTCTGCAACCGAGGATATTTTCTTCTTTCGTGGGTAATCGCTTTACTTGCTCAACTCAGCCTCTTCATCAACTATTTGGGTACAACTTAGGTAATTTGCTTTTCCTTCTTTAGTATGTTTCATATTATGTTTGTTTCTTAAAGTTTATTTTTTGTTTTTCAGTTTTATGTCCAATCTCTTCCTGTTCATGTTTTGAACTGTTTTTTTCTTTTTTATATTGAAACTCGGGTTCTTGGTTTCATAATTGGGAAGTTAAAATTTTTGCTAAGAAGCTGGTGAAAATGTGTATGCAAGTTGTAGTCATGCGAATGGGTATTTACTTATGTAAATGTAGAGTATCTTCCAATAACAAATGTTTAGAATACGTAAATTATGTTTTCAAGGAAACATAGTAGTGCCCTGGTACCAATGTTTGTGATTTTGTTTTCTTAGGCTCTTCTAGGATGGGCTGAGATGTGATGTCAACATCTATTTCTTCATGGAGATATAAGTTTTTCATTTCTGGGGTTTGTTATGGATCAGTAGCTATGGCTGGATAATTTAAAACAAATACTGCAAAGCACCTTGCCGTAACCAGTTGATATATGTTCAAACATTCGTAGGATATGCCTTTTTTCTTTTCTCCTTTTATATGGAACGAGTTATTGAATTATTCTTCCTCTTCTCTTGCTCTTTCTGATTCTTACACAGGAAGCAACCGAGTTTCTATGCGATTATCTAAAAAATTTACTAGCTTAACAGACATCTTCTTCAATAATAGCCGGTATGTTACATGATGACACTTCGCATTGCATGAGTGCTCTATTTCTCTCAATCATAGACTGGAATATATCTCTTTTGCATATTCTAGTTAAATTATACATATTCACACACACACACACACAATATGCACTGACTACTGCTCTCTTGAACTTAGGAGAAATCTGGATGAGGTGCCTAACAGAAAACGTAAGAGATTAAGGCCTGGGAAAGTTTCACCTCGTCGGCCTGTTCCAGATAATATACTGAGGCCTCCCTATGTAAATACTCTCCAACCACCTGGTATTGCAAGTGGGCCTGAAGTGCATGATGAGCAGGGGATAGAATGCATGAGAGCTTCAGGCAGACTTGCAGCACAGGTTCTTCAATATGCTGGGACTTTGGTGAAGGTAATATAGTGATTCTTTTGGCCTTTGCTCTTCTAAGAATGTTCTTACTTTATCTCATTATCTGATTAGACTATCAGAGAGGATGGTTATTATACTGAACTTTGTTTTAATAACTTTCAGCAAATAACAAACTCGTTAAAAACTTGTAGGAATTTTTTTAATTTATAAATTGTCCTTTCTTGTTTCTCTGCTTGCCATTCTAAGATCTATTTTAGTAATTAAACTGCATTCATAATACAATTAAGGCTTTATAATCTATTATTTGATATTTAAAAATTGTGGATGTCAATGAGTAGAGTAACAAGAGATGAAATGTAGATACTGTTGCCTTACATGGGTTTGGCAGTCTACTTCATCTGAAAGTTTTGATTGTCGCTTCTTGACAGCCAGGTGTCAAAACAGATGAAATTGATGAAGCAGTTCACCAAATGATTATTGATAATGGGGCTTATCCCTCACCTCTTGGCTATGGTGGATTTCCAAAGAGTGTCTGCACATCAGTGAATGAATGTATTTGCCATGGAATACCAGATTCCCGTGCACTTAAGGTTCTCTGTTTAAATCCTTCAACCTCATTAATATTATGGTGCTAACTTATTGTTTACGTAGATAATAGTAGTTACTAATACATGCTTCTGTTTGCAGGATGGTGATATTATAAATATTGATGTTACTGTTTATCTAAATGTAAGCAGATTTCTACTTGTAGCTTTTTACCACACAATTTGAATTGAATTGATTAGAGTGGTAACCTATGAAATTGTACTGACACTGAATTTGAGCTTTTAAATTGATTCCATGGCCCTTAATGGTGTTTTCATTGGTCATGTTGAAAAGGACATGCATTTGATAATGTTTCAAGCTGCTTCTGCTGGCTAAGGTTTTTGTTGTTATATGTAAACAAATTATGGAAGCTAGGGACATGGGAAACATAAATAGCTAGTGATCAAATGACCTCCACCTCCTTAATAATTTTCCATTCAATATGTTTCAACTGGTGCTATGCCTGTTCAGAGTCGAGTTGCTATGGCGATTGTTCTCTAACTTATCTCTTTTGAGATTTAGCTAATGTGACTGATTTTAATGTGTAGGGTTATCATGGCGATACATCAGCAACTTTCTTTTGTGGAGATGTTGATAATGAAGCCAGAAATCTGGTGAAGGTAGTATTTGGAACTTCAAACTCCAAAGAGTTCTATGTTTTGTTTTCATAAATGTGATATTCACAATTATCTAATAAATGCTATAATCTTACTAGTCAATATGAATGATTATTGCTAGTCCAGATTTTAGTAGCATTAGGTAGATCCTCTTTAATTTATTCCCAGTTCCATGAAAATAATTTTTTCTAAAGTGCTTGTTCATTGATTGGTACTGTTATTGGGAAATGCTCTTTTTTTGTGATTTTGGTTTTAAGGAATGGATGCTTAACTATTATTTGTGTAGGGTAAGCTTCATCTTATTTGTGTTTACAGGAATTAACTCTTGATACGTGCTTTAGGTAACCAAAGAGTGCCTAGATAAAGCAATATCAGTATGTGCACCAGGAGTTGAGTACAAGAAAATTGGCAAAACCATTCAGTAAGGCACCGGCTGTATACTGTTCTCTATCCTTTAATCTCAAAATTCATTGTAAACAAGAAAATGAAAATGAAAATTTGGAAATTATGGTTAATATATTTGCCACTTTTTTATTTTTCTTTATTTTATACCATTGATTTGGCTCTCTTGCATCTCCTTTTAAGTGAAAATAACTAATTCTGTCGTTTCTTGCATTATCAGAAGCAAGTAATAAAGATGTGTGCTGTAATTTGAATTTAAGTGAATATGTTCTATATTAAATATGTCCAATATATTTTTCTGGACGGATAAATCAGTATTGAAGAACCAAATAATGATATAATGTTTTTGGTATTAAATCTTCGGTTATGTTCAGTTATGTGTATGGCCAAATGACTTGATGTTAGAATGTGGATTTAAATAAGTTGGTGACACTTATAACAAGAATTTATAGTGAGAAAAATGTCTGTGTAAGAAACCATCAAGTAAAATGTTTTACTGAAGTGGTCTTTCAGATGCCTGACATTGACTGGTTGTCAATGTATTCATTTCTGCGGAACTAAAAGATGCAATCATTCTATACATTCTTTAGGCTCTGGACATTTGAACTTGGTCCATTGAGTATATCCTGTGGCTGTAGTAAATAGCTGAAAATCTTCCAAATGTTCACTTATAAAACAGTGTTAATACTCTCACCTTATTGCCTTTTAACTATTCAAGACAATTGGCATTTTAGCCACTTGTATGGATGCTCAATGCTGCCTCTTGGTTTTATACTCTTGTAATTATTATTTTCTCTAGTGATCATGCAGATAAATACAATTATGGCGTTGTCCGACAGTTTGTTGGCCACGGAGTTGGGCGCGTTTTCCATGCTGATCCAGTTATTTTACACTATCGTAATTACCCTGAGCTAAATTAGTTATATCCTTCGATTTTGGTCTAGGCCATTGTCTAATGTCATCTGCATTCTTTTACTAGTTAGTTTGCAATCTGGTTAAGATAACTTGCTTGTACTTTTCAGGCAACAGTGATCCTGGACATATGGTGTTAAATCAAACTTTCACCATAGGTAATGCAATTTTCTTATTAGAATCCACCTTCGGAGTTGATTTAGTAGAATTAATTGAGGTATTTGAATATACGCTTCAAAAATACTCATTTTGTTTCAATATGTGACAAGGTGATGCTTGTAAGTAAATACTAAAGTAGGTCTCTTCTAGCTAAGATGCTTTTGACTTGAGAAACAATGTTTTAGAATAGTGGTGGGTAATGGGATATGATAGTTTTCTATGTTTACCTACAGTAAAGGAAAGACAAAAGAACTTGGTTGGGTAGGGGGGAAGTAATGATATTGGGGGATGGATGACATCAGGAAGAGACAGGTGCAAAGTTAAGACATAATCACTCTCAATTCTCATGTTCATTGAACTGCTATTAGTCAACAACACATTTCTAATTGTGAAAAATCCATCACGGATTTATACTTGCATGGTTTTGTACTGTTAGCCATTATGTAAATCATTGAATATGACAATTGCGTTGCGTCTTTGTCATCAAATCCTATGTAAAATCATTACATGTATATTGTGGCTTCCATCTTCTAAGTATCTTTCTTCCAATTGTGTGTGTGTTTTTATAACTCCAGTGCTTATAGTTTTGTCTTTTGTATTATAAAAAGTTGATTCCTTCTATTGTCCATTATGATAAAATTGTGCAGAACCGATGCTGACAATAGGTAGCATAAATCCCGTTATGTGGAATGATAACTGGACAGTTGTCACACAAGATGGGAGCCTGTCAGCGCAATTTGAGCACACAATTCTAATTACCCAGGATGGTGCTGAGATATTAACGCAGTGCTAATAAATATGGAACTGAGACCACACATCAAATACTTGCAGATGAGCCCATTTGGAGAACTTGTATCAATTAGACGTGATTGGATTTGCCTCTTCCAAATTGAAATTTTGCTGTGGGAAGAGGCACTGTATTCTTAATTTAATTTTTAAATCACTATTCTTTTCATCCAGGAATCATGCCATAATTGTATCATGACATAAATAAGATCATCTTGCCCTGTTTTTGGTATCTGTTTCACAGTGAGCCCCTCATTTTCCCCGTCAAGCTGCTGAAACAAATTCAATTCTTTGTTGGTGCGTTCGGCATAACACAATTAGCTAGTGTCCAGGAATCATGCCGTAATTGTATCTTTTGATTTTCATTGTTGAAATGATAAACTATGAAGTCTGTTATTTTATGACGCGTATTAATATTGCTGCTTCTACCTGATGGTGAATAGTTCTTGAATGAAAGAGTTACAAACTGAATAATACATAGAAGGAAAAGACCGGAAGCTATTTCTCTTGTGATGTATCATGTATTTCCATTTGAGTGTAAGGCTGCACGTGTATCAACTGTGACAGCTTCAAAACCAGTTGACGAATTCTTTATAGGGTGTCATAGAATCCCATAACTTTCAAGTTTTCAAAAAGGAAAGCTGGCCTTAGAACCTTTGATAGCACTTCTTAGAGACGGTGAAGTCTTCACCCGAGCTTGGTGCTTTTGTTTTGGCGGTGCAATGGAGAAATTCTTATCACCTGTGACTATTTGTGGATTAAATTAACTGTTTTCCTTCAAGTTATGCCTTTCCTTTTATTCTGGTTAGGAATAGATGCCATCTTGAGCCGGATAACTTTTCCTCTTTGTTCATTTTTATATCTTAGTTTCTTTTTCTCTTTTTATCTTGGTGATGGACAAATCGTTTAGAAATTTTGCAAATAACCAGAAATAGCATGCAATATTGCTTTTTGATTGGCAGAAAGTGATAGCAATTGCCTAATTAATTTCCAGCTTTAGACGAATTCTGCAATGAACCCCTTACTGTGAAATTTAAAGAGTTAGAATTCCATCACAGAGTCACTCTTGCTCTTTGTTACTTTGAATTCCAGTAAAACTATTGCTTTGTCACTCTTTGCACAATGTAGTATAAATAATACTAGTACTGAGTCTGAGCAGGTCGTTTTAGACAAGTCTAAGTCCTTGAAAAAGACTTCTTTAGAATATTTATGTGGTACAAAACTTTTTCTGTTCTTCTCAGTCTTGTATGTTAGTAAAAATTCTTCATAACAGATTTGATCATCTAAATCAAGAGGTTTTGAAGAAAATAATCTCAGCATGTAACCTTGACTCCAAAATCAATAAAAATCTCAATTCTACTATTTATATTGCAGGTCAAATGGGTAAAAATCATCTTCATCATTTTGGCTTGTCACAAACTAAGACTAAAGAACATCTAGAATTGATACAGATATATTTGTGGAGTCCTGCTTCAGTATTGTCAAGAGATGAAAATAAGTTTATATGAGTTTTCTTGATGACTTCGTTAGGTTTGTATGGGTTTATCTTTTAACTTTGAAGTCATAAGTGATAGAGGTATTTCTACATTTCCAAAAACATACTGGGAGGTTATTAGACAAAAAGTCAAAATCTCAGTCAAATTATGTTAAGGGAGTGTAGAAAGTTAACTAAGGTACTTAAAAACAAAGTATACAATATAGGCTTTCCTGTCCCTATACGCACGATCAAAATGATAGAATTGAGATAAACCTTGGCAGATAGTGGAGACATGATTGAGTTTGTCACTCAAAGCCAAATGCCTTTATAAACAGAATGCCTCTATCAGTTCTAGGGTTTAGATCACCTTTTGAACTCCTTTTTCACTATAAACCTAATTACTCATTCATAAGAATATTTAGATGCACATGTTTCCATACTTAAGGCCTAAAAAAAAGAAACATAAATAGAATTATCAAACAGATAAGTGTGTATTTATTGGTTATAACTTTTAAATACAAAGGCTATAAGTGTATGAATTCTAAGGGTAGAATCTTTGTGTTTAGACATGTCAACTAAGTTTTTCTTTTGTAAATGGGCTATAAGTGTTACGCTCCAAATATTCTCAAGCAATTATTTGAGTATTTGGCGCGCAACAAGACCACCAAAAGGGATTTTGGCCCATGATGTGTTACATGGGTTGAAGCTTCTAAAAGGTCCAATAAATTTGGGTTAATGCCACATGTGTGTGGTAGGTGAGAGAGTTTTCTAGAAAAGACATATTCCATAAGATATTCTCTTAATAGTTGGCATTTTTGAAATATTCCTTAATATATTCTCCTCTTTAGATGTGGACCATTGGATTAGAGTTAATCCTAGCCGTCCATTGTATATAGCTTTAGCTATAAATAGGTGGTGTTCTCATTTGAGGAACCATCCTCCAAATCCTCCAAATTGTAGAAATCTCATAACTTGTAATTGTATAACTTTATAATTCTCTCTTTAGTAATAAAATCCGAGAGCATTCTCTCAAACACTTGGTGTGCTTCTTCTTTATCTCTTTCTTTGGTTAATTGGGGTCTTGTAGGCTGCTTAGCACTAACAAGTGTCTAAGGCCACGCGGGTTCGAGAAATCGGGCCGTGACAAGTGGTATCAGAGCGGGTTCAAAGAAGATGGTGAAGGGAGTTGCTGGATCATCGGGGATTACTGAAGGGAAGGGTAGAGACCCCAAAGCTAGGAGACATGGGAGTATTTCGCCAGAAAAGTTCGTTGATCCGAACCGTGATCTAGGGGACATGGTTATGAAGCTCGGTGGTGCTGTGAGCAAGGCGACGGACCACCTTGGGGAGTTGGAGGAGCAAGTCCAGAATGTCGAGGTAGGCCTCGATACTTAAGGTGACGAGCTGTGCTCCTTCATCAAAAGCTCCATTGACGAGCATGCTATCAAGCAACGGGACTAGATCAAGGCTTTTCAGGAGAAGGTCTACAACACCATGGACAAGGTTCAAGCCCAAGTAGAAGAGCTACAAAAGGGGTTTAAAGATGTCAAGAAGGATGTGGTGTTGTGCAAGCGAGCGGTCGCTAATGGCGTAGCTACTCAAAGTGCAGTGGCTGCACCAAGGGTCGAAGCCCCTAAACCGAAGGAGTTTAGTGACAGACGGGATGCCAAGGAGCTTGACAACTTCTTTTGGCAAATGGAGAGGTATTTCGGCGCTATGGGCGTGCGGGACAAACACAAGGTAAGTACCGCAACTTTATACCTTTCCGATCATGCAATTCTGTGGTGGTGTGGGAAAAGCGAGGAGATTCGCAAGGGTACCTGCACCATAGACACATGGGATGAATTGCAACGGGAGTTAAAGCACCAATTCTATTCAGAGAATGTGATGCATGACGCTCGCAAGCGGTTGAAGGAGTTAAAATAAACAAAGTCCATTGGGGAGTACGTAGAGGAGTACTCTTTGTTGATGCTGCAAATCCGCAACATGACCGAGGAGGACTTGTTGTTCAATTTCCTGGACGGGTTACAATCCTGGGCTGTCAATGAGTTGAAGCGGCGTGGAGTGCAGAATATATCCGACGCCCTTACAATGGCGGAGACGCTCATGGATTACCGCAAGGGGGATTCGGAAAAGTCCAAGAATTCTAAACCCAATCACAGCAAGGGTGGCGAAGCCAAGGAGTTTCAACCTCCGGAGAGCAAGGAGGTGAAAGGCAAACCACCAAAGTGGAAGGAACAGAAACGCAACGGCCATAGAGGTAATGGTCCGAAGTCTAACTGTTTCCTTTGTGACAAGGATCATTGGGTGAAGGACTGTCCGAAGAAGAAGGCTTTCAATGCAATGTATGAGGCACAAGAGGAGGGCGGACAGAGCCGTATGGGTTGTATGCAGCTGGTTAATTCCCTCAAAGCCAAGCGGTATGCAAACGCGCCAACGGGGACGGCCTCATGTACATTGAAGCCTTTGTTAATTGCATCAAGACTCAAGTGTTGGTTGATACGGGGGCTACGCACAACTTCATTAAGCGTGCGGAAGCGGAACACTTGGGCCTTTATGTGGAGAAAGGAGAGGGATACCTCAAGTCCGTGAATGCAAGAGCCAAGCCGCTAGATGGGGTGGTTCGTGGAGCTGAATTCCACATTGGCAAATGGCACGGTGAGGTAAATTTCTCAGTAGTACCTCTCGATGATTTTGATGTGGTGCTAGGTATGGAGTTCTTACGGCAGTACAATGTGGTGTTACTTCCTCAACACAACTATATGTGTATTTTGGAAGAAGTGCCTCGAATGATACCGACGGTAGACATGCCCAAGGGTGGGCGATCCAAGCCAAACGCCAAGGTCCTTTCCGCAATGCAACTAAGGGTAGATGCTGGGCGCAAAGGAGGGTTACATTCAGCCTCAACAACGGGGGTGGATGATGCGGCAAATGGGGGCAAGGATGACATACCGAAAGTTGTTGCAGAAGTGCTCGGGGAGCACAGTGGGGTCAAGCCTACTGCCATACCGGAAGAACCGCCTTCAAGAGATGTAATTGAGGACAAGTTGGAGCTTGAGATTATGCTTCCAACTATGAGGTTAACGCCTCCATCGAAGATGGGAGAGTTGCAGGGGCAACTCGAGGAGTTGTTGGATGCGGGTGTCATCCAAAAGTCCAAGGTGTCACATAATGTGCAGTTTCAGCACAAGGAGTGGGTCGAAGACAAGCAGCGGCGTGTCAAGCATAGTGCGGGGGACTTGGTGATGGAGACGATACTTCCACTACAATGCAAGTCAGTACGCCCACTTCACAAGGGCCTTGATCATGGGGACGAGGGGCCAAGGTTGATTGCCAAGAGAGTTGGCAACGTCTCGCATAAGGTGGAGTTACCTTCGAGATAGCGGCAGTGGCGACATCAGGTGCATTCCGCAAGCTGTTGGAAGCAGTACCGTGGAGGTACGGGAGATGCAGAATTTGAGCCACACAACCGGGAACCTTTGGGGATTTCCACATGCCATGACAAATGTGAGCAACTTAGGACGAGTCTTGAGTACTTTGTCGAGTGGAAAGGGTTGCCGGATGGGAGAGCACGCTTGGGACACGAGAGCGCACAACCAGAGTTTGCAGAACGGGGTGCGCAAGTTCCAGGGAATACGCGACGAGGGCGTTGCGTAAATTTGGTGGGGGAGAATGTCACGCCCCAAATATTCTCAAGCAATTACTCAAGTATTTGGCGCGCGACAAGACCACTAAGAGGGGTTTTGGCCCATGATGTGTTACATGGGTTGAAGCTTCTAGAAGGCCCAATGAATTTGGGTTAATGCCACATGTGTGTGGTAGGTGATAGAGTTTTCTAAAAAAGGCATATTCCATGAGATATTCTCTTTGTAGTTGGCATCTTTGGAATATTTCTTAGCAATATTCTCCTCTTTAGATGTGGACCATTGGATTAGAGTTAATCCTAATCGTCCATTATAAATAGGTGGTGTTCTCATTTGAGAAACCATCCTCTAAATCCTCCAAATTGAAGAAATACTCATAGCTTATAATTGTATATCTTTGTAATTCTCTTTTTAGTAATAAAATCTGAGAGCATTCTGTCAAACATTTGGTGTACTTCTTCTTCATCTATTTCTTTGGTTAATTGGGGTCTTGTAAGCTGCTTAGCATTAACAAGTGTCTATGGTCGCGCGGGTTCGAAAAATCGAGTCGTGGCACAAGGCATTCTCTGATGTTACACTCTATAGAAGTGTAATAAGAGCTCTTTAGTATGTAACTATGACAAGATCAGAGATTTCATTTGTTATAAAAAAAAATTAAGTTAGTACTTTTCTTCCTCAACTTATGCTCATTGGACTTATAATAAAAGAATCTTGAGATATCTACAAGGTTCTAAGAATGTTAGTTTATTCTTTGAATTTGGAAAATGTATTGACTTAATAGCATTTACTGATGCTGCTGATTGGGCTTGTGATTATTGGGGGTTGTTGTATATTTATTATTGGCAATCTGGTTTCATGGAGTTCATGGAAGCAAAAGGATATTTCAAGGTCAGTATTGAATTAGAGTATCATGCTTTAGCTCAAGTTACTACTAAAGTGATTTGAATTCAATCTCTCTTCTTTAAGACCTAAATCATTTGATGTGACAACCAAAGAGTTGCTGCCATAGCCAAATCCAATTTATATAATCATACTAAGCATATTAAAGTTGATGTTCATTTTGTGTAAGATAAAGTATTCAAAGAGGTTGATATCAAATATGTTTCATCTGTTGATCAAATTGTAGATATTTTTTTACTAAAGCACTCCCTATTTTCAGATTTCAATATCTTGTTCACAAACTCAAACTCAATCCTCGACCCTTAAGTTTGAGGAGGAATGAAAGCATAAGGAGTGCTATTGATGAGAGCTGATGATGTGGCAATGCTGACACGGATTGCAATGTGGTTCAGTTGAAGCTGAGTCTGCAAAATTAGTATATATGCAGAAGGGGGCTGTAAATGTATTTCCCGCCAAAATGAGCAAGTTGAAACATCTACGGATGATTAGAATTGTATATTTAAGTTGTATTTTTGTTCTTTTATGATTGTAATTCCAGATTATTTAGTAATAAAAGTCCAATAATTATTTTCTCTGTTCATTTCATTTTCTTGTATTTTCTCACACTTTCCTGACAAATTCTGCAAATTAAACTTTCTTAGTAGTATTAACGTGTCAGAGTGTACGAGGGCTTGAGATGCTGTGATTTTTAAACCATAGCTGCAACGAAATAATATTATTATCAATCAAATATAAGTGGGTGATTAGTAAGTTAACTACAAATAAAAATGAGTGGTTGTATTAACTGTTGTGATTTTAAAATCAAGTAAAAGCATAATAATGGAAATCAGATGCCAAACTACGTGGGATCAAAGATTGCTTTGGCCCTCTAAAAATTTGAAATTTTCTTCGTTTTTTTTACTAAGTTTTATTTATACTCTTGCCTCTTCAAATAGAATAATATAGCCTTTAATATTTGTAAACTTTTAACCTTAGTATTTTAACCATTCTCCTTATAAGCTTTGGTCTCTTTAATTTACTAAGTTTAATATTTAGATTCTCCTATAACTTTCATTCTAACTCTGCCCATGATTATAAACACACTCTTAGCGAAATAGCGTTTTATAAACGTTAGAAACTTTAATTGTTCGGATTACAAAATATCAACATTTACTCTTAGAAAAATTACTAATTTAGTTTCTGATGTCTGGTTAAACTATCTAATTAGTCTTTAAATTTTGTTTTTAAATACAACGGTTAGTCTATATGGTTGAAGAACTCACGTTTAAATATGTTAGTTGAAAGTAAAAAAATTATTTAAACACATAGATATTGATGATTGAAAAGAGTGTGATCTTTATCTCACTTCAACAGAAAAAAAAAAAAAAAATTTGAAAAGAAAACTTCGCTACATTACCCTTGACCTTCTCCATCAATTTGTGTCGAGAAAACCAAAGTATAAACCCAAGTTTCATCACATCAAAACCCTTTTAGTGCATTTCGAGGGAAATGACCTTTCTTAATTTGGATATGGATCAAAGCTTCTCAGGTAGAATTTGGGCCCAAGTTTGTTGAAAGAAACCAGTTAGAAAATTAGTTGCAGAAACTCTCAATCTCGCTTGGTTCTTCACGTAAAATACCAAGTTTAAGCAATGATGAAAGCCAGAGAAAGAGGGATCTTTGTAAATAGAAGAAGAGCTTTTGGCTATAGATGGGTGATGGCTTTTGATTTCTTGTCCACTGGATTTCAAAATTTTTTTGGGGTATTGTTTAATATTGTTAAAATAATGTTAAATAATATTAAACAGTAACCTTCACTTACTAATCAAATCCATATATATATATATATAATTAGGTTGGTCTGTTCAACACTGTTAAAATAATATTAAACAATAATCTTCACTTATTAATCAAATTCGTATATATATAATAATCAAATGGGCGATAGGTACTATTTAACATTGTTAAAATAATATTAATAATATTAAACAGTAGTCTTCACTTATTGATTAAATTCGTGTATATATATTGCGAGAGTATTGATTAAAAATCATCGAAATATAATTTGAGGTTCAAGCTAAGTGCGTAGGGTGCACACGGATCGAAAACGGACGCGAAAGGAGGCAAAAAATAAAGAAGGGCGCACCAGGCATGGGCGCCGCGACGATCAGGCGTGGGCACCGCGGCGCTCAGAACAGAACCTGAGCACTGCAACACTGAGTAGAAAGCGCGCTAGCGCCGCGGCGACGAGAGCCCAGCGCCGAGGCGCTGGAGACGGGAATAATGTCCCGAAATTAGAAAACTTTCTAATTTCATCTCCCACTTACTCCAGGACTCCCTAATACGACTCTCACACATATAGGGTAAACCTAGGACGTCCTAAAATCTATAAAAGGCTATCAATTGGCTTGTAAACACATCTTTGTGATCAACTAATAATCTTGACAATCTTTGTGATAAACAAGAGATCTTAGTGGTTTTTTGTGAGAGAAAATCCCTAGAGCGAAAGAGAGAGTTTTCTTTGTGATATTTCTTATAAAATGCATACTCTGTGAGTGCCTTGAGATTCATAATAAGAGAAGAGTGTGATCTTGATCCGCCGTGGACGTAGGCAAGTTGCCGAACCACGTAATGCTTTATGTGTTCTTCTTCTACCCTTTTCTCTATTTATTTCTTAGTAACTTGTTCTGCATTATTATATTACTTGGGTGAATTATTCTGCTTGTTTGTGTGCTTCCGCTTCAACAAATTGGTATCAGGGCTTTGGTTTTAAGTAGACATGGCCACACCCAAGTATGAGGTAGAGAAATTCAACGGTACGAATGACTTCAATCTGTGGAAGATGAAGGTTAGGGCGTTATTGGTGAGCCAAAGGCTTGGTTCGGCATTAGAGGAGACTGCAACTCCATCTAGTGATGAAGAGAAGACGCCAAAGTCATCTAGAGCAGAAGCAGAAAGAAGGGACATTCAAGAAAGAGCTCATAGCACAATCGTTCTGTCATTGAGCGATGAAGTATTAAGGGAAGTAGCAGGTGAGATGACGGCAATAGGTCTTTGGAGGAAGCTTGACTCTCTTTATATGAGGAAATCGTTGGCCAATAGATTACATATAAAGAAGAAGCTATATCAGCTGTCCATGTCAGAGAGGACGCTGATGAAAGATCATATAGACGCCTTCAATAAGATCATCCTTGATCTTGAATCTATCAACATCAAGATAGAAAATGAAGATAGAGCAATTATCCTGCTGAGTTCACCCCCCAAGAACTATGAGAGTTTTGTTGATACGCTATTCTACGGCAGAGAGAGTTTAATGATGAGTGATGTAAAATCATCATTAAATTCAAAGTTATTAGGAAAGCAGACCGAGGGCAATGCAGAAAGTTTATCTGTAAGAGGAAGACCCTTATATAGAGATGGGAAGAAAAAGGGCTCAAGGTCGAAGTCTAGGACTCCTAGGAAGTGCTATTACTGCAAGAAAGAGGGGCACTTCATAAAGGACTGTCCTGAGAAGAAAGCACAGGATAAGAAGAAAGCAGATGCTGCGCTTGCCTATGATGATAGTTATGATAGCGCAGAGACATTAGTCGCTACTGATGGTATGAACTCTGAACAATGGGTTCTTGATTCTGGTTGTACTTTTCACATGGGTCGCACAAGTCTTGGTTTACAAATTTCCAGCCCATTAGTGGTGGTAAGGTATTAATGGGTAATGACATTGCATGTCAGATGATGGGAATTGGTAGTGTTAAGCTTAAGCTGCATGATGGGCGAGTGAGAGAGTTGACAGATGTTAGGTATGTTCCTAACTTGAAGAGAAATTTGATCTCATTGGGGACTTTAGACCAGAATGGGTGTTCCATCAGGATCGACGGAGGGATTTTAAGAGTTTTGAAAGGTTCCACGGTGGTGATGAGAGGAGAGAAGCGCAAAGGTGTTTATGTGCTTAAGGGTGAAGTCGTGAGCGGTTCTACACTATTCTCTGTAGATGATGAGAGTATGCAAACTAAGTTATGGCATCTTAGATTGGCACACCTAGGCGAGAGAAACCTAAAGGAGTTATATAGTCAAAAGGCGTTTGGAAAGGATAAGTTCCAACCCTTAGAGTTTTGTGAGCATTGTGTGCTAGGGAAAGCACATAGAGTGAGGTTCAGTACCGGCGAGCACAAGACTAAAGGGACTCTTGACTACATACACTCGGATCTTTGGGGACCAACTCAGACATCTACTCGTGGTGGTGCCAAGTATTTTCTCAGCTTGATTGATGACTATTCGAGGAAGCTGTGGGTCTATGTGTTGAAGAGTAAGGATCAAGCCTTTGAAGTATTCAAGACTTGGAAGATTCTTGTTGAGAATTAGACTGGTAAAAGAGTGAAGAGGTTGAGAACTGACAACGGCCTTGAATTTTGCAACAGAGAGTTTGATGGGTTTTGTGCCAAGCATGGGATTGCAAGGCATAGAACGGTAAGATCAACACCGCAGCAGAATGAGGTAGCTGAGAGGATGAACAGAACCCTAATTGAAAGGGTTAGATACATGCTTACCAATGTAAAGATGTCCAAGACATTCTAGGGAGAAGCTGTAGTGACTGAAGCTTACTTGATTAACAGAAGTCATTCCTCAGCAATTGACTTCAAGACGCTAGAAGAGAAATGGTCTGGCAATCCTTCGAAGTATAACCACCTCAAAATATTTGGTTGCCCTGTCTTTGTACATATTAAGGGGGGGAAGTTGGAACCTAGAGCTATCAAAGGGGTATTCATAGGATATCTTGAAGGAGTAAAAAGATATAAGGTGTAGTGTAAAGACTTAACACCACCAAGGAGTATCATAAGCCGTGATGTGACATTCGATGAGATGACGATTCTGAAAACCTCCCATGAAGATGAGAAAGAAGAACCTATGACCAAGGAAGACTCAGCACCCAAGTCAATAAAAGTTGGAGTAGCGCCTGAAAATGGATCTGATATGCCTCTAGATCAACACTTCAACAAGGAGATCCTTGAAGATGAACCAAGAACACTGGTGAGTTCCTCTAAGTCCACCCAAAAGAAGATTAGAACTCCTGAGTTGGAACTTGAAGAGTACCAGCTTGCTAGAGACAGGCTAAGGAGAATAATCAACCCACCAGTCAGGTATGCACAAGCAGACTTAGTTGCTCATGCATTTAATTCTGCTTACACTATTGAGTATGATGAGCTTAGGACATATGGTGAGGCTATAAAGAGTGAAAACAAGAAAGAATGACAGCAGGCCATGGAAGAAGAAATTTGTTCTCTTAAGAAGAACAATACCTGGAAGTTGGTGGAGAGACCTCAAAAGAAGCTAGTCGGGTACAAGTGGGTGTATAAGGTGAAGGAGGGGATACCGGGGATTGAGCCTACAAGATTCAAGGCTAGGTTAGTAGCACAAGGTTTTACTCAGAAAGAGGGAGTCGATTTTCATGAGATATTTTCTCCAGTTGTCAAGCACACATCTATTAAGATTTTGTTAGCCATGTGTGCAAACCTTGATTTACATCTAGAGCAGATGGATGTAAAGACAACTTTTCTACATGGAGAGCTTGAAGAAACGATATACATGGCACAGCCGCAGGGGTTCGAGGAGCCCGGAAAATAAGATCATGCTTGTTTGCTAAAGAAATCATTGTACGGGTTAAAGCAATCACCTAGACAGTGGTATAGGAGATTTGATGAGTTTATGATGACTTGTAGTTTTAGTAGGAGTAAGTATGACGGATGCGTGTACTTCAAGAACATGAGTTGTGGGATGACGTATTTGCTTCTATACGTCGATGATATGTTGATCGCATGCAAGAACATGGAAGAAATACAGAAGCTCAAGAAGCAGTTGAGTGGCGAGTTTGAAATGAAGGATTTGGGAGCAGCGAAGAGAATTTTGGGTATGGATATTGTGAGGGAAAGAAGAGATATTATCTTCTTGTCCCAACAGCGATATATAGTCAAAATTTTGGAGAAGTTTGATATGTCAAACGCGAAGGCTCTCTCTATTCCTTTGGCCATGCATTTCAGACTTTCAGCAGCACAGTCGCCGATATCCGATGAGGAGAAACTGCAGATGAGAAAAGTACCGTATGCAAGCGCTGTGGAGAGCATCAGGTATGCAATGGTTTGCACAAGACTAGACATAGCACAGGCTGTAAGTGTGGTGAGTAGATACATGGCGAATCCGAGAAAAGATCATTGGCTTGCAGTAAAGTGGATTCTGAGATATCTCAAGGGAACGTCGAATCATAGGTTAGTGTATAAGAGGGATGAGGACAACAATGAAATGGTAAGAGGGTACGTAGACTCAGATTATGCAGGTGATCTTGACAAGAGAAGATCGTTAATGGGCTACGTATTCACAGTGTTTGGGTGTAGTGTGTGTTGGAGATCAGTCATACAACATGTGGTTGTACTATCTACCACAGAGGCAGAGTACATAGCTGTTGGAGAAGCTATTAAAGAAGCCATGTGGTTAAAAGGCATATGCGGAGAGGTATTGGCTAGTGAAGATGTAAACACCGGTGTGTATTGTGATAGCCAAAGTGCCATACACCTAAGTAAGCATCAAGTGTTCCACGAGAGGTCAAAACACATTGATGTGAGGCTCCATTACATTCGTGAGATTGTCTAAAGTGGTGACGTTAGTCTAACAAAGATAGCATCATCCAAAAATTCTGCTGATATGTTGACTAAGCCACTACCCTCGGTTAAGTTCTTCCTATGCAAGGACTTAACCGGAGTCACTACTTTGTGAAGGTGATTGAAGATGCGGAAATGAGAGATCGAGTTACTTTGTGGATGATTTTGAATTAAAGAGAGGATTTATGAGAATATTGATTAAAAATCATCGAAATATGATTTGGGATTTAAGCCAAGTGCGTAGGGTACGCACGGGTCGAAGACGGACGCGAAAGGAGGGGAAAAACGAAAAAGGGCACACCAGGCGTGGGCGCCGCGACGACTAGGCTTGGGCGCCGCGGAGCCCAGAACAGAACCTGAGCGCTGCAGCGCTAGGATGCCAGCGCTGCAGCGTTGAGCAGAAAGCGCGCCAGCACCACGGTGACGAGAGTCTAGCGCCACGGCGCTGGAGACGGGAACAATGTCCTGAAATTAGGAAACTTCCTAATTTCGTCTTCCCACTTGCTCCAGGACTCCCTAATACGACTCCCACACGTATATGGTAAACCTAGGACGTCCTAAAACCTATATAAAGGCTATCAATTAGCTTGTAAATACATCTTTGTGATCAACTAATAATCTTGACAATCTTTGTGATAAACAAGAGATCTTAGTGGTTCTTTGTGAGAGAAAATTCCTAGAGTGAAAGAGAGAGTTTTTTTTGTGATCTTTCTTGTAAAAGACATACTTTGTGAGTGCCTTGAGATTCATAATAAGAGAAGAGTGTGATCTTGATCTGCCGTGGACGTAGGCAAGTTGTCAAACCACGTAATTCTTTGTGTGTTTTTTTGTATATTCTTCTTCTACCCCTTTATCTATTTATTTCTTAATAACTTGTTCTGTATTATTATATTGTTTGGGTGAATTGTTCTGCTTATTTGTATGCTTCCGCTTGAACATATATATAAATAAATTTGTGAGTAATGTAACCTTTTATATTATAAGTAACATTATTATATAGTATTATCTAATTAATTCATAATTTTTATTTAATTTATAATATATTATAAATTATATAATATATTAAATTATTAATATATATATATTAAGACAGATTTGATTTTCTGATTTGATCTTAGCTTTTTACTGTTGATCTTCAAAACTATGCTTATATTACAAAATCAATATATTTTTGTAAAGCCTATCGACGTGTTTGTATTCTTTGAGGTGGAAAGAGAGGATTCGCTCTACATCTTAAATTTAAGATTTGGGTGTTAATGGTTCTTTCCACATCAAAATAAATGCAGATGCACACGACATCTTTTCTTTTCTTTTTTTTCTCTTTTTGCTATTTTGTTCATTAGTCTTCATTCTCGGATTTTTTGGGTTAGTTTTTTTGATTAAAATGTTTGGCTGTCAAAATGTAATTCGCTTCAAACAACTTATTCGTTATCCCTTCTTTTGGTTAGTTATTAATGAAGATTAAGTTGTGATAATGTTGTCTTATTCTTAATCCACAACTATAAAATAGGCCTTTTAAAATGAGAATTTTGTGTCATAAAGCGTTTATCGTACTAGAATAATTTTATCACGAAAGTGTTAAAAATTAATTTATATGTTAATTTAGTCAATTTTATATTAATAAGAGATGACATGTGATGACTTAGTTAGGTCTATATAAGACAAGGCCTTTTTTTATATTAAGTGTATTTTTAAAATATTTGTTTTCTCCTTTTATTTGTAGCATCTCTTTATGAGAACCTCATAGTTTAAAAATTTTACATTTAAGCCCCTAAAAATTATAAGATTTTAAATTTTCATTTATTTTTGAGTATTTGTAGTAATACCCTATTGTTTGAATAATTACAATATTGACCCTACTATTTTAGTATTTGCAGTTTGACTAAATAGTTTGAGAATTTATATTATGGCCCAAAAATTTTGTAATTTCTCTTGAAGATAGTAGATTTGTTCTAGTGGCGCTCGAGGACGTAGGTAACATTACCGAACCTCGTTAAACTTGGTGTTCTTTTCTTTTTGCATATTGTGTTGGATGGTTGGTTGTCTCGTTGTGGTATTGCTAGCATTATTGATTGTCTGCATAACAATTGGTAATAATGCTAATTGTTGTTTGAACGCTTCTTGGTGCAATAAGTGGTATCAGAGCCCTAGGTTTAGGACGGTGAGTGGTTATTTTTTGTTAAGCACTTACTATTATTCTGGGTTGGTGAATTTTGAATTGTTAATTGTTGAATATAATTATTTGGTGGAGCTTAGTTATTTATGATATTGTGTATCGAGCTCATTTGTGTGAGGTAGCTATGGCATCATCATTATCTATATCGATAAGGACAATGATAGTGTCTAGTGTAAAAATAGATGTAAAAAAATTTGATGGTCGGAATAATTTTGACTTATGGCAGAGTGAGGTGTTGGACGAATTGTGTCAGCAAGATTTGGATATAGTTCTGAAAGAAACAAAACTAAAAGATATCTAAGAGACTGACTAGAACTTGCTTAATATAAAAGCTTGTGGGTTGATTCATTCTTGTCTGTGTAGAGAGCAGAAGTATTTGTTCATCAGAGAAAAGTCTGCCAATGCATTATGGAAGGCCCTGGAGAACAAATATATGAAGAAAAGCAATAAGAACCAGATGTATCTATTGAAGAGATTGTTTCGTCTTCAGTTGAGACAAAGTACGAGTATCAGTTCTCATATTGATGAAATTAATAAGTTAATTGCTGATTTATTAAATTTAGAGGAAACCTTCAAAGATGAAATAAAGGCTATGCTGTTGATTGGTTCTCTTCCTGATGAATTAAATCATTTATGTATTACTCTTATCCATAGAAAGGATAAATTGTCATTTGAAGAAGTTTGTTCTTCTTTGACAAACTTAAAATTCGTAGAAAGAATTAGAGAGAACATAGAGATGAGTCAGTAGAAGTATTGACAGTGAGAGGGCGTAGCCAGAGTAGAAAACTAGGAAAAATGAAAAAATCCAAGTTGAAAGGTAGAGTAAGAAAAGATCAATGTGCCTTTTGTCGGGAGAAAGGGAATTGGAAGAAAGATTGTTCAAAGTTGAAAAAGAAAGAAAAAGATATGTCTATTTCTAATGCATGTATTGTTGAGAGCATAAGCGATGATAGTTTGTCAGATTTTTGTTTAAATGGTCATTCATCCACGTCTCGTTCTAACGAATGGATTATGGATTTGGGTTGTACTTATCATATGTGTCCACATTGGGAATGGTTCTTTAATTTTGAAGAGCTTAATGGTAGAGTTGTGTATATAGGCAATAATGATAGTTGTCATACTGCTGAGATAAGTTCAATTCGATTGAAAAATGATGATGGATCAACTAGAGTTCTGACAGAAGTTTGGTATATATCGAAGTTGAGAAAGAATTTCATCTCTTTGGGAGCCTTGGAATCTAAAGGCTGTTCTGTATCTATATTAGATGGAATTTTGAGGGTCACTTCAGACGCTTTTGTGATATTGAAAAGCACTAAGAGGAACAACTTGTATTACTATAATGGTAGTACAGTGATTAGATTAGCGGCCATGATTTTTGATAGTGATGCAGATTCAGAGATCACTAGATTATGGCATATGCAGTTGGGGCATGCAGATGAGAAAGCCTTATTCAGTTTAGTGAAAAGAGGCTTATTGAAAGTGCGAAGACTTGTAAGCTAGACTTTTGTGAGCATTGTGTTCTGGGAAAGTAGAAGAGAGTAAAGTTTGGCACTACTATTCATATACCGAGGGTATTCTTGATTATGTTAACTCAGATGTATGAGGACCTTCTCAGACTACATCTATGGGAGGTTTGCGCTACTATGTTATTTTTGTTGATGATGTTTCCAAAAGAACTTGGATATACATTTTAAAATCTAAAGATGATGTATTTAATGCTTTCTTTAAATGAAAAATGATGGTTGAGACACACACAGACAGGAAAATTAGGCATCTCAGAACAGACAATAATGGTGAGTATTACAGTGATTAGTTTTTAAAATTATGTCAAGATGAGGGTATTGTACGTACTGTAAGAAGTATACCACAGTAGAATGGGGTGGCAGAATGCATAAACCAGACATTGCTGGAGAAAGTTCGGTATATGTTGTCCAATGCGAGATTGGGTAAAGAGTTTTGGGCTGAGGCTGTGATTTATGCGTGTCATCTCACTAATCGTCTACCGTCAACTATTATTGGTGATAGAACTTTATTGGAGGTTTGGTCCGGAAAACCTGTTTCTGATTATGATTCTTTACATGTATTTGGTTCCCCTGCATATTATCATGTGAAAGAATCGAAGTTAGATTCCAGAGCCAAAAAAGTAATTTTCTTGGGATTTTCTTTAGCAGTGAAAGGATATTGTCTTTGGTGTCCGAGTTCGAATAAGATTGTATTCAGTAGAGATGTAACATTTGATGAGTCTTCTATGTTGAAGAAATCAAAAAACCAGACAACAATGAATAATACTCTGCAACAGGTGGAGCGTACTCAGCAGCAGGTGGAGTTGAAAACAACTATATTGAACTTGGTTAGAACTATAGAGACAGATAATGATACTCATATAACAGAGGTGGTTTTGGGAGATGATGGAGAAGAAACTACCTTATGAACCTTAATAGCAACAAGAAACTATTGCAGTAAATAGGCCAAGACGTGAGATTCAGATACCTGCTCGATTTGTTGATATGATGGCCTATGTACTTCAAGTTGTAGATGATGATGTTCCTTCTATTTATAGAGAGGCAATTAACTATTCTGAAGTGGATTAGTAGAAGACAGCTATGGAGGAAGAGATGCAGTCTTTTCAGAAGAATGAAACTTAGAAGCTAGTTCAACCACCAAAAGGTAAAAAGGCAATTTGGTGCAAATGAGTATATGCAAAGAAAGATGAATTTCTTGATAAGAAAGATGTACGCTACAAGGTAAGGTTGGTGGCTAAAAGCTATGTATAGAGGGAATGAATTGACTACAATGAAGTATTTTCTTCAGTTATGAAACATTCTTTCATTAGAATTTTATTGGCCTTAATAGCTCAGTTAAATACGGAACTAGTTCAACTCGATGTAAAAACTACATTTTTACATGGTGACTTAGAAAAGAAAATCTATATGATTCAGCTAGAGGGATTCAAAGTTGCTGGTAAAGAAAAATTGGTTTGCAAACTGAAAAGATCGCTTTATGGTTTGAAATCATCACCGAGGCAGTGGTATAAGCGATTTGATTGGTTTATGATGGGTCAGAGGTACACAAGAAGAAAATTTGATCACTGTGTGTATTTTCATAAGCTACATGATGGTTCTTTCATTTATCTACTTTTATATGTCGATGACATGTTGATACCTTCAACAAATGTCAAAGAAATTAGAAAATTGAAGACTCAGTTGAGCCGAGAGTTTGAGATGAAAGATTTGGGTGAAGTTAGAAAAATACTAGGCATGAAGATTAGTAGGGATAGAGAAAGAGGCAAACTTTTTTTTTTTTAACTCAGAAGCAATATCTGAAGAAGGTATTACAACGTTTTAGCATTTCAGAGGAGTCAAAACCTATAAGTACCCCACTTGCTCTTCATATAAATATCAGTGCATCTTTATCTCCTAGTTCAAATGAAGAACGAGAGTATATGTCTCGAGTTTCATATGCTAATGTAGTTGGTAGCCTGATGTATGCTATGGTGTGTACAAGACCTGATATTTCACATGTAGTTGGAGTAGTGAGTAGATATATGCATGATCCTGATAAAGGACATTGATAGGTTGTGAAATGGATTCTACGGTATTTATTGAAGACCATAGATGTTGGCTTAATCTTTGAGAGAGATGATACATGTGATCAATGTGTTGTCGGTTATATTGATTCTGATTATGCTGGTGATTTGGATAAATGTCGGTCAATAACCGATTATGTGTTTACTTTTGCAAGAGCACCTGTGAGTTGGAAATCTACTTTACAGTCTACAGTTACTTTGTCTACTACAGAGGCAGAGTACATGACAGTTACAGAGGCTGTGAAGGAAGCTATTTGGTTACAGGGATTGTTGGATGAGTTAGGAATTGGTCAGAAGAAGATTTATGTTTATTCTGATAGTCAAAGTGCTATTCATTTAGCGGCGAATCTAGTATACCATGTTCGAACGAAGCATATTGATGTTCGGTATCTTTTGTGTGGGAGATCATTAGTAAAGAAAGAATCTTACTTCAGAAGATTGGGACTACCGAGAATGCTGCAGATATGTTGACTAAAGTGGTGACAGCGATCAAGTTCAATCATTGTTTGGACTTAATCAATATAGTTCGAGTTTGATAGTGCCATTGGGCGCAAATTTGGAGACACTGTATTTGGATAGAGAATATTTTGGAAAAAATAAAGCTTTGTGGAGGATTGGTATATTTGCCATGGTAGAGATTTGTTGAAAATTAGCTTATATGCCAATTGAGTCAATCCCATATTGGTGGGAGATGGCATGTGATGGTTTGGTTAAGTTTATATAAGACAAGGCCTTTCTTGATATTAAATGTACATTTGGAATAATTCTTTTCTTCACCTCTATTTGTAGGTTCTCTTTATGAGAATCTCATAGTTCAAGGGTTTTGTATTTAAGTCCTTAAAAGTTCTAAGAATTTAATTTTTCCTTTATTTTTTCGGTATTTGTAGTAATACCCTATTGTTTGGATAATTATAGTATTGACCCTACTATTTTGGTATTTGTAGTTTGAGCCAATTATTTAAAATTTTGTATTATGACTCAAAAACTTTGTAATTTCTCTTAAAAATAATAAATTTATTCTAGCGGCGCCTGAAGATATAAGTAACATTACTGAACCTCGTTAAATTTAGTATTCTTTCTTTATTGTATATTATGTTGAATGATTGATTATCTCGTTATGGCATTGTTAATATTATTAATTGTTCACATAACAATTAATAATAATATTAATTGTTTACAATTAATAACAATTAATAATAATATTAATTGTTCACATAACAATTAATAATAATATTAATTATTATTTAAACACTTCTTGACGCAAAAAAAAAAAAGTCTACTCATATGGTTATAGCATAATTTTTTTTTCCACATATTTATTTTAAAATTCTACGTACCATTTGACCTAATATTATTAAATGGTAATGAAAGTTAAGTTATAAGACAAGGTGGCAGCTCCCCGTAAAAAGTAAAATATAAGTGATACTTCTGTGGCAGAGATCTTGATAGATTATGTGACAAACAAAATCTAACATGAACATGTGGTATTTAAGTCAATAAATACGTATTATTTAAATATATATGTATTATTGTTCAGAAATTTGTTAATTTATAATATATATATTTCTGTACATGTATAATTTATATTGTTAAAAAAAAATTGATTCATAAAAATTAATTTGAATTTCGTATAATTATATTAATTTATAATCTATAAAAAGTATATTACATCCCAAATTAGTATTTCAAAAAAAAAAAGTACATAAATATTGAAAAACCCCATCATCAATGTTTCATAAAAACATAAATTGTTTCTTGATGCTTCCAAGATCTTTTAGCTTGCCAAAAAATGAAGGTTGTCCAGCTTGATAGCTTCGTCTATTATTTTGAACACAATAGTTAACTATTATTACAATGTTTTGTTGCTGGCATTTTGCATATATAGCTCTTATAATTCAGTTCTGGCCAAAAGAGGAAAACCAGATATTATTTACTCATATCCAATGAACTTAACTAATATTTAATTACTTATAACAATTATTGTTCTGCACATAAGTTGAAGTGCAAGTTTTAATCGATTTTTATTCATGGGCCATATTCAAACCTAGATAAATATATTAAAATGGAAATGCAACAATAGTCAAACAATGTAGTATGGATGCTGATACATACAAGTATGAGTCTATGAAAAACTAATTTAATTTCTAAAAGTAACATATTAAATACCAATTGGATTTCATGAAAAATAAGAGCTATATATAATGAAATCATAGGTTAAACACTTCATTGAAACAGGTAAATTTGTAAACATTATAAATTTTTCTTTGTTTGAGATTTGGTCAAGTGTCCATATAAACATGAATGTAAGACAAGGGTAATCTACATCCTTATAAGACTTTAAAACAATTTCAAGCATAATGTTATTAAATAATCCTTTAAACAAATAGATTATGAAGTTATAATCAAAGAATAATATACCTGTTGCTACTAACTTAGTATTGTTTTAGCATAAATTTTTAATAACAAATCCAGTATTAGAACATAATTAATTTAATATTAATGTAAAAAAGAATAAGAGAAAAAAAAATCAAAATAAAAAGAAACATAAAAATAAAATTTTTTACAAATATTATCTAACCATCAACATTATTGACGAAAACTCTAAATCGATACCCAAATTAGAAGACTTGTGAAAGATTCCTAAATTAGTTATAGACTCCAAATCGAAGAAAAAGATAAGAACATACAGTGAAGAATCTGGTTGCATGCATGAAACAACAAACTTTAATCAACATAAGGAACCACAAAAACTCAATAAAAGAATCAAAGATGTTAAGGTTTTAAGAGTAAAAAATACTTAAAAATAATCGAAGATGTTAAAACACAATTGAACATAGAGAGAAATTTCATAGAAGAATTCAGAAAATACGGTTAAGCTGTCTTGCTTCTCTTCTCTCAAACACGATTTGAAAGATTGATGAAGATTGAAGAACATAGCGTTTTCCCTTCTTTTCTTTTTCAAGTATTTAGTAAAAATGGCACCGTTTTATTTATTTTTATTTTGCAAGCAAAACGGTGCGTTTTTTTTTTTTTAAAAAATTTGCATGCAAAAAGGCACCGTTTTACATTTGTTTTTTTTTTGCATGCAAAAAACGACACAATTTTAACTTTTTAATTTCATATCGTAATAAAATGACGTCGTTTTACCTCTTTTTTTCAAAAAATATCTTGCACGTAATATGGCATCATTTAATGTCCAAATTACTAAAAAAAACCAAAAAAAAAATGGCACCCTTCCCCCTAATTATACAATAGAAAAATGGTTATATTTCACTCCAAATTAAAGAAATGACACCATTTTGATTGGGTAATAAAAAATATCTAAATGAAAAAAAATGTCAAGTATTTTTTATCCAAACGTCATCGTTTATAACATTAATAAATACACTGTATCACTTTTTTTTAATTACATTTTCTTTATTAATTTTATCACTAAATTTTGATACATTTTATAATAAATTAATGATCATATTATTTTGTGATAGAATAATCACAACGCTTTGATACCATCCGTAATAAATTAATTTTTAAAAAACTTAATTTAATATATCACAAACTTGTGATAAATTTTAAATCCCATTAAAAAATTATGTCACGAAAGGCATGTTTTGCAGTAATGATCTTTTGGCTTATGAAAAATTTAACATATTACTTTGTGAAATTTTATTTAAAACAAAAATTTAAATTTTGTCCAGTTTTTTCTAATTATCTTTGCAGCACTAATTATTCATATTTTATGTACTATAATTTGTTATTTGTATTAATTATAAATTAATCATAAATAATGTACTATAATTAATTCTTTATATTATTGTTAAATAGAAAAGAGAGATAAATGAGTATTAATTTACTATTCAATTCAAAAATTTAAATTGATAGATAAATATTCAATATTAATATTAAAGATTAGTTTTACTAGTCTTCATCATATGAAACATGAATCTCACGTGGATTCAAATTTAATAAAGTGGATTCTCTAAAGACCAAACAAAGAAATAAAAAAATAAATGAAAACAAAGGCAAGGACAATGTTCAAACTCAAAACTTTGGCTATAATATTATATTAGTCATGTCTTTGTTTTTAATTAATTTCTTAATTTATCTATTTGTTTCAACCTATTAGAATTCACTTTGATTTAAATTTATTTAAATTCGTGTTTCATGTGAGATAGATTATTAAAATCTATCTTTAATATTATTATTGGGCTTTCATCTAACAGTTTGAATTTTTGTATTGAATGGTAAACTAATAATGAGAAAGAAAGACGAAGAAGAAAATAAAGAAAAAAATATAATTAATTGCAAATTATTAAAAAAAATTGATTTATTATTCATTGCTCCTGCTTTTGTTTGTGTTTTATGTCAAAATAGTGAAAATACTCCTTTACCTCAAAAAAGTATTTATTTGTTCTTTTTACTCTTTTTAGTGGAGAAATGTTTTTAATACATTAGTTATATATTTTAGTGGGGAAATGTTTTCACTTAAATTTGTGCCAAACATATAAAATCAACATGTTAGTAGCAGTAATATAGTAACTGAACTAAAAGAAAAAAATGGTAAGTTAACAAAATAATTAAGGTATTTAAAAAATATAGGGATTGACTAAGTAGTTCAATTGAACATCAGGGATTAAAGTTGTTTTTTTTTTATCTTTAATAATAATAATGTTGAGTCTTTATTTGATAGTTTAAGTTTTTGAATTGATTAATTCTCAAGCATGGTAGCAGAATTAAGTGCCATATTCAAACTCTTATAATTTCTTAATTTCTAGTGTCTTGACTTTTTTAGTCTCATGACTTTTTCAGACCTTGGGGCCTATTAAGTTTTGTCTCTCATTCTAATGTTAGGTTTGTACTTATAATAGATTAATTTTCAAGAGTTATTTTTGGCTTTTTGCTTTCAATTAATCTAATCTTCATCCATTTTTGGATTTATGGTTTTTGCTTTCAAATCTCTAAGTCTTGACCAATCAATTTCTTGATTTATGATTATATTTTTAATATTCTAATCTCAATCAATTTTTTAATTTACAGTCTCTTAACTTTCTTTGATCGGCTTAGGGCTTGTTAATTTTTTTAAATAAAAATATTAATATTGCCTTTGTGTGCTTACCTAATAAAACTAAAATTTTCAAGGGCTACTTTTGCTTTCAATTTGGTTTTTCATTCTTTCTCAAACAGGAGCAATGGTTGCTCTGAATTTGACGTATTAATTCTCAAAGTTTAAGATAGGCAGGCAACAAGTGCCTTACGACTACTTTAGACCCAGTTGGTAAAGACTTTCAAGGTGTCATGAATTTCCTAGCTTGGTTAGAACCTCAGCCACACGGAGAGGAAGGTGAAATTCTGAACATTATTTTGGTGCTTTGCTTTTGGAAAATAATTATGAAATCCCCATCATTCATTGCGAACTTAATCGCTCTATTTTTTATTTTTTCTTTTCTTTTAGGTTTTGTTTTTGTTTTCTTTCAGGGTAAAAAAGAGATGGAATTTTGAACGTATAAATCTTTCCATCCTTCGCTTTTATATGAAACTTTCATGCTTTTACTTGTAACAAATGGCATGTAAGGTTGCAGTTTTAATGGTAGTAGTAACTTGTACCCCATGCCTTCAAGAATTTATAGTCGGATTATGTCATTGTCTACGAACTAACATTTCCTGTTTTAGACCGAATTTCTGAACAATAGATAATCTGAAGATAAAATCTCTCAACGAACTTCTCAGTAGCATTTGTGATTTGAGATGGAATGTCCTCATAATTTGAGGTTTGCGTATTTATGCATTACAGAATATACTAGAGAATATTTGAAAGAAAATTGTTGAATTGTAAAAGCATACGGTTTAATTAATGCCAATCCCCCTATGCTAAAGAATGATGCAATAAATAAAAATTTAGTCAAATTAAAGTGGCACTGACAACTCTTGCACATTAGAGTATCAATATGGAAAGTAACATTTTCTTGCATAGCAGATATGTAATTTAAAGAATCATGAGATTACAAAGAGTCAATGAGTACTACTATTTAGTCGACCGTATTGATTCCATAAACTCAAACAATAATGGATGCACCTTGGATAATTTTAATGAAATGGATCAAAACAAACAATTGATATGAATAAAGCGCATCTAATGACAGGACTCAATTCGAGTCTTCTTTAAACTTTTAAATGATAGGATATGATCTAAGTCCTTTTTACCGGACTTAATTTGAGTCCTCTTTAAAATTTGAATGACATGATATGGACTAAGTCCTCTTTAAAATTTAAGGTGAATTTTGTGAAATCATATTCTTCCTTTTTAATGGGCTCATCTCTCGTTAGGTGTCTACGTCAAGTGTCTAAACTCTACTTCACGAGAGAAGTTTATAATAGAATAGATCCATTTGTCATAAATATAAATAATTTAGACCTATCAAATTATGCATTTATTTTAATCAATGCATATTGATTATTATTTTTGTAAGAGACGATTAGAATATATATTTAATAAAGAATTAAATTCAGACAACATAAACTAAATTAATAATATTCATGATTGAGATTTATTAAATTATTATCATATTTGTTCACTAATAACTCATTAGATTTTAATTCTTATAAAAGGTCAAGTGCTGATTTATAGAGGGACATGATAAAAACACACACAAAAGAGTTCTCGGAATAGCTTATTAAGAAAAGAAAATTAATTTAAGCTTATAAAAAATCAACAACCTTGCTTGTTTTTGCACCATAATTCATTTTACATAACAACACACCTTTTGTATAATGCAATTGTTGACTTGAGTATTGAAGTACTTTTTTTTGAGTAAGAGGATGAAGGTTCTTTTCGCAATTGTTGGAAGTACGTATGGGCAACGAGGTAGTTACTTGTAAAGTTCGTACCAAAGAATTTTAGTGGTACCATATTTTAAAAGATAGCTGAATTAAGGGGTACCATATTTTCAACAAATTGTTCTTGAAAATGATGTCTAATAAGAGATTAAACTTGACCACCATAGAGAGAGGGGAAACTAGCACTCCTAATTTGACAACACTGGGAAGGCAGGTTTCTTTAAAGATGATAAGTATTTTGAGCTAGATAATGAAGCAGTTAGAAGAGATGAGAAAAGAGAACTAAGAGTTAAGGGGCAAATTAACCATCATAGAAGGACGTGATAAATTGAATTACAATATAGGAGACGGTTGGCCACAAGATGAAGTCATCTATGTTCAAGCTTCTGAAATAAATGCAGTTATACATTAAAGAACTAGAAAAGAAGGAATTCCAAGAGGTCTTAGAAATATGGACATGGAGGATATGAGAGCTTTTATCTTGAAAGAGATGGAAGATCATTTTGCAAATATAAGAAAGTTTAGAGTTTTGAAAGGCGTTATAGCTCTAGCAAGAAGAGTAAATTAGAATCCATTTTTGGAAGCCATCAGGCAAGCGAAGAGGCCTCACAAATTTCACATTCCTAGCTTCTAAATGTATGATAGAATTTAAGATCCAAAGGAGTACATTTTATATTTCAATGTACAGATGATAATGAATGCATACGACGATGTCTTGAAGTGTCTCACTTTCCCTTCCAACTTAAAAGGTTTGGCCCAAGCATAGTTTTGTGGATTGAAGGAAAACTCGATATCCATTTTTGATGAGTTATCTACTCAATTTATTACCCAGCATATGCGAAACAGAAAAACGAAGAAAACAACTCCGAACTTTTTTTTCTTCATGAAATAGGGGGAGAATGAGTCTATTGGAAATTTCCTCAACAAGTTAAGAGCTCAATGAGTTGGGAAGTAATGATATAGAGATAGCTGATCAAGTATACCACAAGGTAGTTAAAACCTCAACAATATAGTACCATAATCTTGTTCGATTTTTTTTTCTTTGTTGGAGATAATTAACCAAAAATTAGAATAGTAGATCAGGGAGGAAAAGATAAGACAACCACAGTTAAAGAGGCTTCTATAATTACTGCAAGGAAAGAGAGAAGTTCCTCATAGCCAGATAGATATAAAAAGTGACCAACAGCACACAAGGATGAAAAGAGTAATAAACAACAAAGAGTTTTTAAACTGTTAATTCTAATCAACACCTCAATAAAAAATATTTAAACAAAGTACAAAGATTTATGACTTTTTAGAAAGCTAAAACCGCAATCAATACTAAAAGTGAGAGGGATCAAACAACATCAACATTTGTCATTCCTTAAAGGGTCAAATACATGCCCTTATGAGAAATGGTTATTTAGTAAAGTTTGGGAAGAAACTTTGAAGAAACAAATGAAACAAGAATAAGTTCTAAAATTAAGTGCAACAGAGGCTACAAATAAGGAGAAAGTAGCACCTCATATGCTAAATATGATTTATAAATCATTATTTAACCTTTTCTATTTAGAGGAAGAAGACAACTAGACATAGGAGGAATGTAAATCCTCTAACAAAACTATAGTTGACAAACAATAATGGAGATAGAAAAGAAGGAAAACTAGGTAGACTTGGAGAGACCATTGAAAGATGAAGGACCGGTATAAAATTTCATGAGAGTGTTGTTAACAAGACAAGCAGTAAACCAATTCCACATGGCAGTGCTCTATGGAAGACCAATAGATAGAGAGAGGAATGAAAAATGGTGGAAGCCATTATTACGAAGAGAAACTAAGGTCCAGTGGAATAGTAGAAACATTATCAACAATAGTGATAGACAAAAACTAGGAGAAATCACCTTCTTCCGTGAGGATTTAACTAAATTGATTCTTTTACACCTTTATCTGTTAATGATTAGCTTAATCATTACTAGAATCATAGTGTGAAGAGTAATAGTAGATAGATGAAGTAATGCAGACATCCTCTTTTGAGAAGATTTCTAATGGATAAGATTGAATGGAAAAAACATTAGAGGATGTAGTACTGAATTGATAGCATTTGAAGGAGGAAAATTTCAAGGTAAATGAATGATCACGTTTCCTGTTATAGTTGCTGAGAAACGTCTTGAGGTAGACTACATGGTAATTGATACACTAACAACTTATAATGCAGTTGTAGGACTTATTGAATTTATTATATAGAGACAATGCCTTATACTTTGCATCAAGTCATTAGATGTGTTTCAGTAACTAAAAGAGGAACAATGGACATTAAAGAAAAGTAAACACAAGCAAGATAATGTTATGGCATTTTCTTCAGGCTACTAAGGTCGAAGAAGAATAGAAGATGAAAGAGAGAAAGGAAGATCAAACAATTGGAACATCCAATCAACCTTTCATATCAGACGCATCGATGTAGTAGTAGAATTCGTCTTTGGAAAAGGAGAAACTAACTCGGGAATAGCAAATATTGGATCAGTGGCCAAAATGACTTCTTTTGAAGTAGAATTACATATTACCTAGTATCAAAGAAACCAATGAAGTAATGTTGGACCCAATTATGACCAACAAAAAAGTATTATTGGGTGTCAATTTGACTTCAGTAAAGAAGAAATAAATGAAGAGTTACTCAGGATGAACCAAGATGTCTTTGCTTGTACATATAAAGATATGGTTATGATTGACCCAGAGGTGATAAGTCATAAGCTCAGTATTCACAAGGATTATGTTCTAATATGATAGAGGCAAATGAGATTTACAACAGAGTGTAACAAAATCATTAGTGATGAAGTGGATCGACTACTAGAAGTAGGATTCATCTAAGAATTACATTACCCGAACTAGCTCTCTAATGCCGTAATGGTAGCAAAAAAGACTGGGAAGTATTAGTGTTGTCTTTACTATAAAAATCTCAACAACGTGACCTCAAAAAACTCATTTGCATTTTCTAAGATTGACCAAATTGTAGACTCTATAACAGAGTATGAGATATTATCCTTCTTAGAATCTTATAGTGGCTAGAATTAGATCAAGATGGATCCTAAGGATGAAAAGAAGACAAGCTTTATAATAGAATAAGGGATTTATTGTTATATCGTGATGCTATTTGTGTTGAAGAATGCAGGAGCCACTTTTAAGAGGTTGGGGAACAAGGTGTTTGGAAATCTAATAAGGAAGACCATAAAGGCTTACATAGATGACATGGTAATCAAGAGTAAGGACTCACAAATCTATCTCTTAAATTTACAGGAGATGTTTGATGTCATTGGAAAGTTAAAGATAGAACTAAATCCCACCAAATGCACTTTGGAATCTCATTAGGAATAATCATAGGATATGTAGTCAGTATGAGAGGAATTAAGACTCATCCAACATAAGTCCAAGCCTTGAAAAACATCACAATTTCTAAAACACTTAAGGAAGTCTAAATCCCGATAAGAAGGGTGCCAGCCTTAAATAGATTCATCTCTATGATGTCAGAAACATGTAGGCATTTTTTAGGCCATGAAAGCCCAAAAAAGAGGAAAATTTATAAGGTCTTGAATAATGAAAGCCCTATAGCAATTAAAGAAATAGCTAATGAAACCCTTTATCCAATCTATACTATTCCCTAATGAGATTTTATATTTGTATCTTACAGCTTTTAAAGTTGTCATTAATGCAGTTTTGTTCAAAAATGATGATGGGTAGCAAAAACCTATCTTTTACACTAGCAAGGTACTAATTGATGCGTAAACCAAGTACTTGACAACAAAGAAGTTGGTCCTCACTCTTTCACAAACTAAGGACAAACTATAACATTATTTTGAGTCCCATCTTGTAGTAATATATATTTCATATTCACTCAAGCGCATCTTATGTATACCAAATACTGTGGGAAAAGTCTCTAAAATGGCGATGAGATTAATACATCTGGACATTAAATATCAGCCAAGAATAATAATAAAAAGGAAAGCAATGGTGAACTTCTTACTAGAATTTGAATTGATAGTAAAAGATGATACTTTACTTTCGAAACCTAAGCAAATAGAGGAACCTTGGAAGATGCATATTGACAAATTTAGCAATCACAAGGGAGCTAAATTGGGAATTAGAATCCAGAGTCCAAAAAGATTGATTTTAAAGCATGCAGTGAGATTGTTATCTCCCACATTAAATAACAAAATAGAATACGAGGCACTAATTAAAAGGATAGTTATGGCACAATAACTGAAGATAAAATGTCTTTACATTCATTCTAATTCAGCGTTAGTCACTTTCTAATGAAATAGTGATTAAACAACAAAATAGGGAAAGATAAAAAGTTATTTAGCCAAGGCAAAACAAATTACTCATCAAATAAGGGAAGTAATAGTCACTCAAATATCAAGGAAGCAGAATACAAAAACAGATAAATTGGCTAAGAAAGTTTTAGCTAGAGAATATATGACATTCAGGATAATTCCATTACATGTCAAAGAAAAAAAATAGTAAATTAAGATGCTCAAACACCCTAGCTAGGTACCAACAATAATAAGCATGATAGAGATCATCACCACTAACAAGTGGATGACCTCATACATCAAATTATTGTAGGATGAAAAGCTATCTATAGATTGTAAAGAGGTGAATTCCAGCGGAGTCAATGCCACAGCATTGAAACTCAACACTGCAGCATTCCAAGTCACACTTAAGAAGACCTTAGCTTAGCTAAGGAGGACTTGGAGGATTGAGCCACGTTCCATCAATTAGGGAAGTATTTCAATTTTATTTATATTTTTGCTGCCACGGGGATCATGTTATATTTTAAGAGGTAGGGAAACAATTCCTATATTTTGTTCGGCTTGCATTTTATCCTTATTTATGTTGCTTTATATTTATTTTATTATTTTTATTTTCATGTTTGTTATTTTCTATCTTAGTTTTTTTATAATTGAAGAAGAAAAGCATTAGTAATATGACTTAGATTTCTTCACTTTTTGTTTTGTGTGTTGTCTGTTGTTATATTTTTCTTGTATTAGGTTATGATGATGATTGTTAGTTTATGATAAGAAATTTGACTGAATAACTTAATTTTCAACTCCTTGAGAAGAGGTATATACTCAAAATAATTAATGTATCAATATTTAGACATAATTTGACTTTGTTTATGATCACCAATTTTTGAGCACTTATATAAAGCTTGTGTTAGTTGAATTTTTATTTAGAAATGCTCATGCTCAAAGTAGTATACTTTAGTCTCAATGACCAAGCACTTTAGAACTAATTTGATTATAGTTTAAGGCAAAATCTTAGGAAACACGTTAACATGGAAAGGAAATTAGGCCATTTTTGGACTATTTGAGCTTTTTTTAGCCTACCATGAGTTTACATTGATCCTAAGTCACCCAAATTGAGCCTAATTTGCCATTTTTCTTGAATAACTACATTACAAGTCTAAAACTTGATTTTTAGTACCCTAAACACCCTTAACACGGACTATATTAGGAATGTGTTGAGTTCGGTGGTGTAAAAGTGGAGAAAACAACAAAAATTTAGTGGTAAGCGCGACATTAAGTTTAAAGGAATGACTCTTAAGTTTTGGGGAGTAGGGCTTAGTAATGTAGTAAAAATAAATATTGAATAATTAAATAAAGTAGTTTTAGTAAAAAGTCTAAGTTTGGGGGAATTTAAAAGTAAGTGTAAGAGGTTCAAATGGTAGCCAAGAGGACTTGGTGTTCATGGTGTAAATTAAGTCGAATGTTTATCCAAATAACCCAACTTGACCCTAGCCCTACATTACAAGCCAATAAAAGTCATAATTGATATGTAATCATGTATATTTCTACATTAATGGACAACTGTATGAAAAATTAGCTTATGGTAGTGTCCTATAAATGAAAGTGTACTGAGATAAAATGTTTCTATGCAATCTTAAGTATTTAAACCAATCTAAGTAAAATTCAATTAGTACTTGCTTATTTCACACACACGTGGTTGATCATTTGTAAGGGATAAGGAATGTGTTTAATTATGGTGTTTGTGAATTTTTAAGAGCTAATTATCAATTCCATATGAGTTGAAGTTAAGTGGGCAGCCTTTGAGACAATTAAGTAACCATCAAATCAACTCGACCATGTGAATAATTTTATATGTTATGAATTACTTGTTTTCTTCTTATTTCATGTTAGTCAGTTAGTATTGTGTTTTCATTGGCATGTCATTCTCTCTTTTATTTCAAGATAGTTAGTTAATATTGTGTTTTCTTTGGCATGTTATTCTCCCTCTCTCCCTTTTATTGCTAAAGGATGAGCAATTATCTAAGTTTGGAGAAATTTGATGAGCATGATTTAGATATCTATTACGACCTTATTCTAACTTAGAAATTTCCCATTTTCAACTAATTTTATTCTATCTATGCATTCAAGTGTTTATTTTATAGAATAAATCATGGAAAGGATGAATACTAAATAAATTGAAGGGGAAACAACAAAATTTGGAGGCAAAGAGTAAAGATTTAGCAGTGAAGTGAAGAAAAGTGATGAATGCCCCAACGTTCTCCTCTTCAACATGCTATTATTTATAACAATAGATAAACATGCCAACATTCTAAATCACAACGCCCCAGCATTTATGCAAGAGGCTAACATCGGAGCATGAACATTGTGAATATTGCAGCATAAAATTCAGGGCAGGCAATACTCCCACATTTCAACAACATCACGGCTACATCAAGAATGTCCCGATGTTGAAGGCAAAGTATGCCATGGCATTAGGAAGATAAAGATGAAGAACGCCCTAGCATTTTAGAGAAAATGCTGCAGCGTTACAGTTATTACTAGTACTATAAAAATCACTTTTTAGAAGACACCAGGAGCTTTGGACGGTTTATCTTCATTTTTCCTTCAAGTTAGATCGTCTCAAGGCCAAAATCCATCATTTTTAGTGCCAAACAGAACATATAACACTTAGAATCACTTAGAGAGAAAAATCACACAAAGACAGCATAATCAAAGAGTTTGTGGCTCCAAAGAAGATTATTCAACCAAGACTAAGAGTTGATTGAAATTCTTATCATCTGTACTTTATGTTGTTTGAGATTGGTGTACTGTGATTTTTATTGCTTTTAGTCATTTCTTTTTCATTATGTTGAACTAAACTTATTGTCTAGGATTATAGTTTTGAGCTTAATATATGGTTTTAAATATTTTTATCCTTGAATGTTATAAACTTTGTCTATTATTCAATTGATCTATTCTTAATGCTTTCTGTCATAACCCAACCCAGACCTGACAAGATATTGTTCGCTTTGGACCCAAGCCTACACGATTTTATTCCTGGGCTTTACGCAAGCGTCTTTCACCCAAAATGCGACTTGCCAATTAAGGTGTGAGTTACCCTTTATAAACCCAGCATCTCTCCCATGCTTTGGCGATGTGGAATTTGCCTAGGGTGTTACATACACCCTCTTTAGGGACTCAGCGTCCTCGCTGAAGTTTGCCCCACCACCACTCTGCTGCACACCGGGAGTGGCTCTGATACCATCTGTCATGACTCAACCAAGACCTAACAAGATATTATCCGCTTTAGGCCCAAGCCAACACAGTTTTGTTTCTGGGCTTCATGCAAGCGTCCTTTACCCAAAATGCATCTTGCCAATTAAGGTGTGAGTCACCCTTATAAACCCAACATCTTTCCCATGCTTTGGCGATGTGAGATTTGCCTAGAGTGTTACACTTTCAATTAACTTGACCAATTGTTGAATAATTTTTAGTACATTAAGATAAACTTGAAAAAGGTATCTTAGTGTAAAGCGTAGGATAAATTAATACATGATTATAGTGTAATAGTTGTGAGTTTTAAATTAAGATAAAAATATACCTAATTAGCGTGCATGGTTAATACAACTTGTGCTTAATGAAACTTGACTTAATCGCATTACCATATGAATATAGAGTGAGCAAGTTAAGGTATAGTCATTCGACCATTGGAAGAGGCTTGCGATGAGCATTGTATTATGACTAATAATTAAACTAAGGGATTAGTATTCGAGATAACATTGTTAGTAGAATATATTGGGGGATAACTATAGTCCTAGATATTCTCATTCATTAATTTTACAGTTTTTTATTTGTCCATTTAAGGTTGATTAATTAGTATTAATATTAGTTTTTATTTACAGTTTAAAGAATCAATTGTCTAGATAAAAACAAGAGGATCCATTTTATTAATTGGTTTAAAAATACATATAAATTTCTCGTGGAACAATGCTCTACTCATTATATATTACTTGTCAATAATAGTGTGCACTTGTACTTGGTAATCACACAAAAACCAATAATCAAACCTCTCTGAATCTAGCTTATTTGACTTGGTTACACCAAGATAAATAGACTTTTCTGAATCTAGCTTATTTGACTTGGTTACACCAAGATAAATAGACTTTTACTGTTATTGTTGGGTCAATCACTCCTCCAATAATCTCAATTCTCCAACACATAAGTACCTTTAATTAGGCCATGACCATTCTTGCTAATACATATGCCAAACCTCTCGTGCGAATATCAAACAAATTAAAGCGCAACATAAGCATGCCATCGAAGGATTACAACACATCTCCAAATGCATGCAATTCATCAAGAATCGTGCTAATGAACTTACAAACTTAGGAAAACAACTTGATAAGGAAAATCTTATTGAGACAATCCTTATTGGCTTGGATGATGACTACAAGTCTATTAGTGATATCGTTAATAGTTGTAACACACTAAACCTCTTTGATGAGCTCCATGAAAAACTCATCAATAATGAATTATCACTACACCACTCTTAATCTTCCTCACTTCCCTTACTAGCCTCTATAAATCCTATCGCATCATGCTCTAAACTATGGCTCCCTTCATCCACTCAAAACTTCTACTCCTCAACACATTTCAAAGTTGGGCCATAATCTAATACTCCCTGTGGTGGTCGTTCTTAACCATATCCTTACCTTGTGAATTGTCAATCTTGCAATATTCAAGGTCACACTACTATGTGATGTCAACATTCAAATTAACGGCCTCTCAATCTCAAGAATCTTAGTCCCTGAGACTTTGAACTCCTCATCCTCTGCTAACATAGTTGCCACGTCTATGGCTCATTGGCATCCTTGTGCAAACTTTATGGCTGCCACATTACCCAAAATTCCCTACTAGCTTCTTGACAATGGCATATCCCACTATGTCACTTCTGACCTTAGTAATCTCTTTTTGCATGCTCCTTATGATGGACCTAATAACATTTTGATCAGCTATGGCATGAGTCTCTCCATCACCCACACCAATTTTACTTCCCTTTCAATTAAAAAATATTTTATATGCTCCTACCATGCATAATAATCTTAGTTCCTTATCTCAAATATGCATTTCCAACTATGTTTTTATTGAATTCTTATCCTTCACTTTTCATGTGAAGGATCTTCACACAAGGGAAATCCTTCTATAAGGGCAGACTAAAGATGGTATGTACAAGTGGCCAATTTCCTCCACTAGGTTGTCACATTTAGTTGCTTTTTCTAGTGTTAAGAATACTTTGTCATAATGGCACTATAGACTAGGTCATCCTGCATTTCCCATTCTTAAGCATATTGTTTCTAAGTTTAGTTTACAATTATTGAATCCCACGACTTCAACTTTAAATTGTAATGATTGTTAATGCAATAAAAGTCATAAATTACCTTTCTCTTCTTTTCCAATTACTTTTTCTCAACCACTTGCAATTCATTTCTTAGATGCCTAAACCTCTTTTATTCATTCTTATGATGGTTTTAAATACTGTCATTTTTGTTTATTACTATATTAAATACACATGGTACTATCTACTCAAATGAAATCGCAAGCTACGATGTTTTCATTCATTTCAAGGCATTGGTGAAAAAAGAATTTTAATAGGACAATCATCACTCTTTATTCTAACTAGGGTAAGGAATATCAAGCTTTGGAAACATTTCTTGCCACCAATGATATTTCTTATCTCACCACAGCACCTCACACTTCATAGCTTAATGGTTACTCTAATGAGGTCACAGCCACATTATTAAAATCAGTCTCTCACTTCCATCCCATGCCTCCATTCCCTTTAATTTTTGAAACAATTCATTTGTCACATCAATCAACTTTATCGATTATATACCTACCCCTATTATTAATCTATCCTCCCTCTATACGAAACTCTTTAAATCTTTACCAAACTTCGAGTTTTTGGATGTCTTTACTATCTTTCACTTTGACCATACTCTAATCACAAACTCGCCTTAAGCTCTAAATCTTGTATCTTCTTATGCTATTCTCTCACTCAAAGTGCCTATCTTTCTCTTAATCCCTTTACTTCTAGGCTATACACCTCTTACCATGTCAAATTTATTGAATCCATCTTTCTAGCTCTTTCCTTCACAGTCATCACAGTCGTCCCGAACCAAAAACTATCTTTGATTGGCTTTCTCTTGTGTTCCTTTTATTTATTTCATCATTATCGGTCTAGTCCTTTGACATATTTTTTGTAGCTTTGCCTCTAATAGAGCCCCTCAATCTCGGTTCTCGCATCATCCACCCCTCAACCTACCTCATTGGTCGACCAAATAACCTCAATCGGTCAGCCCAACACCAATCCATCGATCAACCAGAACCCCACAACTAGTCAACCAGACCCGTCTGTCTAACCTACCCTACACCATCACCCAATCCCCCTATCACACCACCTTTTTCAACACAACTCTCACCATATAGTCACTCGCTCTAAAAACAACATCCACAAGCCCACCCAAAATTTAAGCCTTATCGCTCAAATACACGATCTCAATAACCTTAAACTCTTTATTGCCACTCAGGCCTCAAAGATCCTAAGTGGACTCATGCATTGTTAGAGGAGTAT
This sequence comes from Ailanthus altissimus, assembly GCA_946807835.1. Classification (NCBI taxonomy): domain Eukaryota; kingdom Viridiplantae; phylum Streptophyta; class Magnoliopsida; order Sapindales; family Simaroubaceae; genus Ailanthus; species Ailanthus altissimus. Next base: position 22,985,258 of record OX327695.1, read on the forward strand.
AATGCTCTTGTTAGGAATGGAACATGGGAACTCGTTCCCACAGTGCCAACCTACAGTTATGTTGGGTGTAAGTGGACATTTTGAACTAAACGACTTTCTAATGGCTTTATTGACAAGTACAAAGCTTATGTTGTAGCTAAAGGATTTCATCAATGACCGAGAATTGACTACTACGATACATTTAATTTGGTCATTAAACCAACTATTGTCCAACTTATTGTAAGTCTTATGGTTAGTCATGGTTGGTCTCTACATCAAATAGATTCTTACTCATAGGATATAAGTGAGTGGTGCCTTATGAGTTGCTTATGTATCTTCGAATGATCAATTATCGGATTCTCTCACCAAGTCTCTTTCATGTACCTGTTTTCTCCATCTTAAGACTAAAATTAAACTTTTCTCTCAGAGCTTCATCTTGGGAGGGATATAGGAGAAAATTAATAAGTTTATTTATTTTGTATTTATCCAGCCACCTTGTATTTATTTAGTTAATTTTCTAGTTTAGTTTTTCTATTTTGAATATAGAGATTAGACTCTCATTTAGATTAGGATATTGCTCTAATCTAGATTAGGATATTTTTCATTTTGTATTTTGAATTGATTCTGTAACTTGTGTATAAATACTCATATGATCAATGGACAAATAACGTCAAGCAAATATTTTTCAATGGTATAACTTTAACTTTTGTATATATTTATAATTTTCTACTTACACTATATTATTCACCTTTCGGATGGGTTATATATGATAATAAAGCAACTTTAGAAGCATCTCGCCTGCCATATTTGATAAAAGAAATTAAGAATTAAAATAATATTCTTGCAATTAACATTTTTGTAACCACTAGCAACTTAAAATTTCATGAAGAGAATGCACCTAAAAGGTTGAAAAACTTGTTGGTTGAAGTAAGTTGATGCCAAACGTAGGTATAATTAGGGATAACAAAATTTGGATTTGAATCTGGATTTTGTTTAATTTAGATTTGGATGTTTTTAATGAACTCGGCACTCTGATTTTTTTAGATATAAGTTTAAATTTGGATTTAATTTTTTTTAAAAAAAATTATTTTTTTAATTTTAATTTTTAAAAATTTAAGTAAAATTTAAACTTTTAAAATATTTATTTTGTAAAATAAATATTAGATTCATATATATATATATTTTAAAGATTAAAATTTTTGTAAATTAATTTAAAATTATAAATAAATAAAATTTAAATTCAAATTTAAATTTTTAAATTCTCGTAAAAATTTGAATCTGAAAAAAATAATAATTTTTTAAATTAGATTATAAATTTGTTCTGAGTCCAATTTTTTTTATCGTCTCTAATATGACAACATTCGTCACAATTTTTTACGCAGTCTTCGAGATCAAGTATCTTTCTGAGCAGCTTTTCAGATACTTGCCGTCAAACTTTGGTCACATTACAGCCTTTATTTTCCCGATAATTTCACTAATATTTGTTTTTTCTTTTTCATCTCTCCTCAATGAGTTTTGAACTTGATCTCAGCGAGAATATATCAATATCGACCCTATTTTGGTCACATCAGAATGGTTGGCTATTCACGTGTACTAACTGTATATACCTTGACCTAACCATCCTAACTGTATGTTAGGCAATATTGGCTTCACGTATGTATATAAAATCAATCATTTTTTCTGGGTTAGAAGAGCTATCTATACGGAGATCGCAAAGTGTTGATGAACCTTGTTCACTTGTGATTTATTATAATTACTTCATCATTTTCGGCATACGTCTTGATTTTGATTAGAATTACCCATACGCACTTGTGTAGCCAACCCCGAACGCAACAACAAATTAAGTTAGCCATCCATTATCCATATACAATCGCTTAAGTTGTTCAGGCTTACATTAATATAAATAGTTCATCAAGAACTTCTAAGCTTTGCATATGATAAAGCATTCTGTGATTAAGCTTTATAAAATCATGGGAAAACATGCACTGGGGGATGAAATCAACCAATCAACGACGTGTGGTGAAAGGATTACAGTTCTGAGCATTGACGGAGGAGGGATTAGAGGCATCATACCGGGAACTATCTTGAGTTTTCTTGAATCGAAGTTACAAGTATGCATACAAACACTTGCACAGTGGGCAAGCACACACGGATTCGATCAATAATAGTGCATTTTACTCCTACATGCATGCGTGTAATATTAATCATATTGTTTTCTCTTTCAGGAATTGGATGGAGAAAATGTCCGACTTGCAGATTATTTCGATGTGATTGCTGGAACTAGCACAGGGGGTTTATTATCAGCTATGTTGACGGTTCCTGACGATCAAGGGCGTCCTCTTTTCCAGGCAAATGATATTGTCTCATTCTATCTCAAGCATGGTCCTAAAATATTTCCTCAATCGCTGTAAAGCCAATTGTATATATTAATCATAGTTCTGCTATTTCTTATTTGCTAGAACTTGGTTTAACATTGGTAACTACGGTTATTATCAGTGAAATTATTGCGAAAATAAGGGCTTTAATGGGACCAAAATACAACGGCAAGTATCTGAAAAAGCTGCTCCGAAAGATACTTGGATCTCGAAGACTACGTGAAACTGTGACGCGTGTTGTTATACCCACATTTGACATCAAGTTACTTCATCCTGCAATCTTTTCAACCTTTGAGGTGCATATTCTTCATGGAATTTTAAGTTGCTGGAGGTTACAAAAATGTTAACAATAAACTTTAATTGCTGAAATATTATTTTCTTAATTACTTTTATCAAAATGGCAAGCAGAATCGGATGCTTCTAAAGATGCTTTGTTATCAGATATATGTATCAGTACTTCCGCAGCTCCAACTTATTTACCTGCTCATAATTTTAAAACTACAGATTCAGAAGGAAATTGTACTGAATTTCACCTCGTTGATGGAGGGGTTGCAGCAAATAATCCTGTAAGTAGTTCCGATCCCTTTCAGAAGAACAAAAATATGCTATACTGCATAGTCTCCAATTGCCATCACATAAATTATTAAGTTTCTAAGTGGGGCTGCTAATGATTCTGTTTATAAGGCATTGTTGGCCATGAAGCCAACGGGAACTGTGTTCCTAGGTAAGCCAGATGACTTACCAACACAAGCACTAAAATACGAGAAGTACCTAGTGATATCACTAGGCACTGGAATTGCAAAGACAGAAAAAATACGATGCAAAAATGGCAGCAAATTGGGGGATTCTGGAGTGGCTTTTCACCCAATGCAATTCTCCGTTAATCGATTCATTTACATCTGCTAATGGAGACATGGTCGACCTTCACATGTCTTTGATTTTCAGATCTGTTGGATGTGAGCATAATTACCTTCGTATCCAGGTACGACATTACCCCTGTGCTTACGTTATATATTTGACTGTAATCCTGCTAGATGTTTCTACTTTTCAATATTAAGATAGATAAGTAATATTGATTAACCGTGACTTCAGGATGACACGTTGACTGGGGATGCTTCATCCACAGACAAAGCGACAGAGAAGAATATGCAGCAGCTTGTAAAGATTGGCCAAAGGCTCTTGAAGAAACCTGTTTCCAGGGTGAACCTCGACACTGGGATTCTGGAAGCTGTTGAAAATGGAGGCACTTATGAAGAAGCTCTCACAAGGTTATTCCCCTTAAGATTATAATTCACACATATATGTATTATGTAAATTGCATCTAGCTTACAAAATTTTAGTTGTTGCAATTCAGGTTCGCAAATTTGTTAACAGAAGAAAGGAAACGGCGTACGCGGAGAATGAAATATAATGACGACTGACGAGTTGTAATTTGCCTGTCCTCAGCAGCTAGGGTCCGTGAACCCATAAAAATTACCCTGGATTATCGTTTATGTTATAAATTATAATGTGTTTTATTGATACAAAATTGAAATTGATGTATGTTAATATCAATAAATTATCAATAATGTTAGACTTACAAAGTTGAAATAAAAAGTGTATATCTCTAGCATTTGATATATTAATTATTAATTGATGTTGTATAATTATCATATTAATAAGAATTAAAAAATAAAAAGTTAATTAGTCATGATTATTAATTAGTGATATATCAATTGGGATATAAAATTTGTATGTTAATTTTGTAAAAGTCTAATAATACCTGTAAATTATTTATGAGTTGTGAAGCTTTGTCCTTGTGCAATCAAAGTTTATTTTAAAAAAATTATGTAGCTTCCACTAATCAATCAATGTTACTTCGTTTAGATGAAAAATTGATAAACGTGTTCTGATAACAATTTAATTTCGATAAACATTTAGATGGACAAAGATTGCGGCAATACATATCACTTAAAATTTAGAACAAACAATTTATCTATAAGACTTCTTAAAAGATTGTGTATTCAAATTCTATCCCTTAGTCAAAATTGTGAAGCTATTTTTACTGTAAAAATCATAAGAATCAAACAGAATGGATGGATTTGCATTTGATTATTAGATTTAGATACGGAGTGGAATTCGTCGAGCATGCCACTTGTCAGACAGAAGAACCACACTAATGAAGGACAACGTTCTGTATATACAGAATCTGAAAATAACTGCGTTCGAAGTCTCTCCTCTCCTCTCGTCTATCTATCGTTAACGGTCATACACAGTATATGAAGATTTCTCTGAAAGAGAGAAATTTATACATCTCAATTTTTTACAGAAATGAAATGAACTTTGGCGCTCACGAAGAAGAACGATCACATTCTTCACTCCTGTTCATTAGTAAACCACCTTCTTCAATTCTCCAGCAACTTAAAATCTCTAAACAGTACAAACTCTTCACCAACAAAAACTCATTAATCGTTCCACAGAACACGTTGATGCATTCATGATGACCAAAGTAATCAAAGGGTTGTAGATTGAAAAGGTTGGTCTCCGCCTGATAGATTTATTTTCGGGCTCCCTAGAATTGCAAGACCTTAATCACCATTTTGGATGCTTACTATAGAATGGGGCTCTGTGATCAGAATTCGAAAGTTGGGTTATCCGAGTCATTGAGAAATGCTGGGCATATAGCAAATCATGGGGTTTTGTCTGATATTCATATCCCCGTCTATTCGTCTCTTGGCGATATGTGGGTGCTTTCATTAGTGGGGAAAAAATCCATATGGTTATGGGGTTAAAACAGAGATTGGAATTTGATTTTATAATTCATCTGGTCCTGCCTTGTTGACATTGTATGTAAAGCGTCGTATAATTAAGGGTGCAAGAAATATATTGGAATAAATGGACAAATCTGATGTTGTTTTGCGGAATGCCATAATTGTTGATCTTGTCCCTGGGATTCGGGCATTCGGCATTTAGATGTCTTGCTAATTCGCAAAGGACGAGAATGTAGTTAAAATGCGGGTGCATTGGGGTCTGCATATTGAGTTCAAGGACATGTTAACCAAAGATTTAGTCTGCTGGAACTGTGTGATTTGGAGGGTTTGAAACGCCAAGGCTAGGGTGAAAGCTGCCTTTAGCTCTCCAGGAACCAAGAGATGAATCATTCAGGTCTTTCCCCGGACTTGTAGCTCTGCACTGGGAGTGCTTTTGAAATCTGGAATGCTGGACTCGTGTAATGATGTCAAAAATATATTTAGCAGAACTGGAAGATAGGAGATCCAGTAAGGGTGCAAATGCTAATGGAAAGAAGAGGATCGATGACGCCTCCACGGCAAAGCTGGATTCACAAAATTGTTATCAACGAGGAAAATTTTTTTTTTCATAATGCCCTTCAAATAAGATTTAATATCACAAATATTCATTAGTTTAAAAAATTAGCAACAATGCTTAGCCGTTAGAAAATATTATGTCATAGTTAACGGAAAAATAATAGTTACATCATTTTAATTTTGTGTCGGACTTCCTGTATCCAAACATATCTTATATCACATCCAAGCACTCCTTATCTTCTTGCTCAAACACGCTTATTCAATATCTAAACAACTTTTTCTCTTCTCCAAACACTTTTTTTCAACATCTATTCTAATTTTGTTTTCTTTTTTGAAAACTCTAAATTTTTTATATATAAAAATTATAAAGTTTAATTTAAAATAAATAAATAAATAGAATTGGTGACTATTTTCGGCCGTTGTAACTGCTATAGCAGCCAACAACCAAGAAAGGCCATTCATCAAACGTACGTATCTTAGAATTTCAGGTGATAATATTTGAAGGCCAGTCATTAATTGGGGCTTTGCTTGCACAATGAAAGATCTATTTGATCTCATTGTTCTAACAAACACAGATGGGATGAGGGAAATTAGCAAAGCCCAATTTACTTACACCTCATTCTGGTGTCAACTACACAATGTGCCAATCATTTTGTATGAGAGAGAAATAATTCGAATGTTATGCAGCTATGTGGGAAAGGTTGAGGAGGTTGAACTAAATGATAGAGGAGAATGTATGGGCAAGTTTGTTAGATTCAGGGCACGAGTGGATATCACTAGACCATTGAAAAGATTCATTAAAGTCAGAATGCAAGACTCAGATGATGAAGTGATCATGCCACCAGTATATGAGAAGCTTTCTGAGTTCTGCTACCAATGTAGATGCACTGGGCACTCTCATAGAGAGTGTACATTAAACCATGATAAGGAACATAGAGATTTACTTGGATTTGGAGCATGGATGAGAGCCGATATGGTTGATGAACAATTAAAATCCAACAAAGGAAAGGAACGTAGTCAGACTGGCCAACCACCAACAGACAATTACCAAGCCAGGCACCATGTTTATAACCATTAAAAGAAGGAATTTGGGAATACATCGGTTCAACCCTTAACCCACCCTCCAAAACCTTACTCCTTACATTAGACACATTCCCATAACTAGAAGAACCCATCGCCAACTGATGAACCCGAGATACTGGAGGACCCGATACCATACCTGGATAAAGTGAAATCCTCTAGTCACCCAAAATAGGATAACACACTAGAAGGATTGGGAAGTATTTATGATGATAGAATGGGTAAAACACTGATGAAGGTAGAGGCTAGTGACAGGTTGATACTGACAAGGAGCATAGGTAGGCCATTAGTGTTGGCGCAACTAAGATGAATGAAATGGCGGGAATGTCAATTGAAGATGAAAGTAAATTTAGCGCCAAATAAGAGTATCGAAAATTGCCTTTTCTAATGAGCTAATTTATGAAAGAAAGTTAGAAGCCTATCTCCAAGCCTTAACTATCTTGAAAGGAAGCCCAACAAACAAAGGAGGAAACGATGGAAGTTTAAAGTAAGAGAGCCTAGGCCAGGCAAAGAAAATTAACTAGGGCTCACAGTAGGGAAAAGAAAGGAGAGTGAAACCCAATTGTTAGACTCAAATGGGAAAAAAGTTTGAAAGACAATTAAGTTTGTTAAAGAGTTCAACAATCAAAATTAGGGAGAAAATGAAGGGGATTCTGCAGTTGATAACTTGGGATCGGCGGCAGCTGTTATGCAACATCACCGAGAATTATGAAAATGCTAAACTAAAATGTCTGGGCCTTGAGGAACTCTCGAACGTTTAGATCACTAAATAAAGTTCTCCATGACCGTATTCTTCAATTTTCTTCCTTTGAAACAAAGTTGAAGGAACATCAGACGAGACTAGTAGGGAAACATTTAAAATTTGACAATTATTTTACGGTTGGTAAGGATAGAATAAAAAGAGGCATAGCTTTGTTATAGAATAAAAATGTGGAGCTGCAAGTCATGTCTTATAGTAAAGGGCACATAGACAATGTAATTAGAAATAGGGATGGGAAAGATTGGAGGCTAACTGGTATATATAGCCTCCCATAGGCTAAAAATAAAAAGCACACTTGGGAACTACTTGTAAGATTGGTTGGTTTAATTGAACTTCCTTAGGTTTGCTTCGGTGATTTTAATGAAATCTTGCCATATTATGAGAATAGTAGAGGCCCCCCTAGGCACCCAAATGCTATTGAAGGCTTTAGGGCAGCACTTAGAAAGTGTGAACTATATGATCTTGGGTGGTGTGGGCAACCCTTTACTTAGTCAAATAGAAGATTCGGTAGAGACGTTATTGAGGAGAGACTAAATATTTTTCTTAGCAATCATCAATGGACTAATATTTTTAGAAAAGCACAAGTCAAGCATTCGACTTCTTCAAAGACAAATCACTATCCAGTATTACTATAGGCTATAGAGAGACAATATTAATTTTGTAGCAACAGAAATAGGAGGAGGCCAAGATTTCATTACGAAGCTCTCTAGGATGGCCATGCTGATTGTGCTAAGGTGGCGAAGGATAGTTGGGGAAGTGCAAAATGCTTTTGTGGAAATCTAATTAAAAGTTTTCTAGAGAAAGCGAACAGGGTTAGTGGAAGTCTGTAACACTGAAGTAGGCAAGTCTTTGGTGGAAGGAGAAAAACCTGAACCTGTTGATTCAAATGCTTGAACAATATAGACTGAATAGTTAACAGTATGCAACTCGAAGTGAGATTTAGTCTTTGGAAAGGAGAATTGATGGCATTCTCCATGATGAAGAGATTTATAAGAAATAAAGGTCAAGGATCTCTTGAGTAAAAAAGAGTGATAGGAACACCAAATTCTTCCATGCAGTGGCTTCCAAAAGGAGGAGAAAAAAATGAAATAAAAGGCTTGATAGATGACAATGGTATTTGGGTGGATTCTATGTAGGGCATTGAGCAGCTAGTTTGTGGCTATTTTTCAAACATCTTTTCCTCAACTTACCTTAGCAACAATGTCATTGCAGCTGCTCTTACTGATTTATCTGAGAAAGTAACACCTGATATGAAGTAGGTCTTGTTGCAATCTTTCTCTAAAGAAGAAGTATTTAAAGTTGTTTGGCAGTTCAACCCCTTTATGGCCCCTAGTCTAAATGGCTTACCAGCAAGTTTCTTTTAAAAACACTGGGGAGAGGTGGGATAGCAAACAATATATGCTTGTCTACTGAATTCTAAAGGTAGCATTGCTCATTTTAATCACACCTTTATTGTTCTTATCCCAAAACTTAATAACCTCATAAAATGACTAATTTCAGGTCTATTAGTTATAACATCATTTATATATTTGTTGTTAAATGCATTGCCAATGGACTTAAAACAGTGCTCTCTAAGGTAATAGGTCCAATCAAAGTGTCTTTTTACCTGGAAGATTTATCACAGATAATGTTATCATCTGCTATGAATGTCTTCATAAACTTAAAGGCAAAAAGAATGGTAAAAATAGATTGATAATCTTAATATTAAAGATGGGTTTTGCAATGGATTAGGTTCAGTTGTCAATGGAGTGTGTCAAGTCAACCTCATTCTCGATTTTTATCAATAGTGAGGTGAAGAGGTAACTCTTGAAAGGGGGCTCAAGCAAGGGTGCCCTTTATTCCCTTACTTCTTCTTGATATATATTAAGGCTTTCTCAGGTCTTTTACTGAAGGCAAAAGCAGATCACAGGCTGAATGACATTAGATTCGGTAGACTAGCCTCTATCTCTCATTTGCTCTTTGTTGATGACGGTTTTGTCTTTGCAAAGGCAAGTATCATAGATTGCACGAACCTAAAGAATGTATTTGTTTGCTATACAAAAGCCTCTTGAAAATATTCAATCTTGAAAAGTCATCCATAGCCTTTAGCCTTGACACCCCAAGCTCTATAAAAAAAGGTCATTCAAGACATTTTTCATTTAAAAAGTGTATCTGAGCATGAAAGATATCTTGGCCTTCCTTTCATAATTGAGAGGAGCAAACATGGCTCTTCTAACAAGACAAAGTTAAAAATCTATAACAAGATTAGAGGATGGTAAGAGAAAATATTCTCAAGTGGGAGTAAGGAAGTCCTCATCAAAGCTATGGCACAAGTTGTGCCTACATTCACCATAAGTGTCTTCAAATTTCTAGAACCCTGTGTTATGATTCGAAGAAGATAATAAGTAAATTCTGGTAGGGCACTATTAAGTCTGAGGAAGGGAAAATCCATTGGGCCAACTAGGATAAAATGTGTAAGGGTAAGAGTTTGTGAGGGCTCGACTTTAAGGACTTCTCATGTTTCAATCATACTCTATTAGCCAAACAAGGATGAAGACTTCTTAAAATCCTAACTCTCTAATCTGCAAAGTTCTAAAGGCAAGGTACTTTAAGCATGGGCACTTTATGGAGGCTAACTCGAGTTATAACCCCTCTTACATATGAAGAAGCATTATATGAGGTAAAAAGCTGTTGCAGAATGGTATCAGATGACTCATTGGTGATGGGAACCAAGTTGATATTTACAAAAGAAATTGACTTCCAATAGATCATACTTTGAAACCAAGAAATTGGATAGGTTTGATTTTTATTAAATGAGCAGAATCAATGAAGAACGGACTTCACCCATCAACATTTCTTGAAAGAAAATCCTGATATAATTCAAAAGATTCCATTGCCCAAAACTCTAATGGATAACTCTGTTTGCTGGCACTTTGACAAAAGAAGGATATATACAGTTAAGATTGGATACCATATTACTATACAAAGGAAACACATGGATATTGCAAGCCCTTCGAACCATATAGGTAATTGATGGAAGACAATTTAAATTTTGAAATCTTTCAGAAGGTTAAAATTTTCCTTTGGAGTACCCTTAACAACATCCTATCCACAAAATGTACATTGGTGGCCAAGAAGGTACTGAATGACCTCTTATGCAGCAGATGCTATAAAGATGAGGAAACTATTTTTCATGCTTTAATATCTTGCGGATTGGCAAGAAAAGTATGGAATTGCTCTCCATTTGATGAAGTGATCAAGAACATCCAAATGAAAGACCTGTAGGAATTTCTAGATTACATGAAGACTGTCACCATCAATTCAGAATTTGTAAAAGTTATAATGTTTTTATGGGCTAGCTAGAAGACCAGGGATATGCTAGTAATGAAAAGGGTTCTGGAAGATGTTATCCAAGTGATAGAGAAAGATGAGGCCTATTACAGCTCTTATAGTGCAAACACCCCACCCTAGTAAACTTATAAAATTCAGAAAAACACTGTGGCATGTCTTGATGATATCTCCATAATGGAAAATGAATTCAAAGTAATGGTGGATGTTATTGTTGACAAGGAAAGGAACAGAACTAGTTCTAGGGCTGTTATTCAGAATAGGCAGGGAAGAATTATTGCAATGGTGGTTTCTCTTGGAACCTGTCAAGCTGAAGTTGAGATTAAAGATGCAAATGCTATTTGTTTTAAGCTGGATTTTGCTAATAGCCTTAATCTTCAAAGAGTTACAATAGTTTCTGGCTCCAAAAATGTGGTATAGCTAATTGAAGGCTCTATCTAAACTTTAAAAGAAATTAGATGGGTGATTTGTGATATTCAGAATTTGATGCAAATTGGAGTTCAAGCTTCAATCAAATTTAGGCCTAGACCTTATGTTGAAAAGGCTCATAAGTTTCCCAAGCTCTTTTTTAATTTCTTTGATGTAAAAATCTGGCTGAAGATTTTCTAGTAGTTTCTCAAATTACAGTTCAGATGTTTCTTTTAAAAAAATATAAAGGAATGGTTTAAAACTCAAAAATAATATCTCCAACCTTCTACTCTCTGCCACTGCCAGGTTTGCCAATTTCTATCACCTGAACCTTTAATATTTAATGAACTGAGGAATCAGTTTTCTTTTCTTTTCTTTTTTTTTTGAAATTTCAGATATAATATTATAAATAATTTTACAATATTACATATAGTAGGTCTGCTGATATACATCAGACAATTATCGAAACTCGTTACAAGAATTAAGTAAAACTTTCATGGCTCGTCCGAACCTACTGCTCTAGAAGTAGAGATATAACAAGTCCTGATGGACCTATCCCCAGAGGGATATCTACCCCATGTTTCGGATGTGAAGTCGACCTTTATGTAGGAAGGATTTAACCTCATAAAGAGAAAGATTACCTCATAAAGAGGAAAAATACCTTATAAAAAGGATAACTACCTCATAAAGAGGATTGTTATGTAATGTACTCCTAAAATTACAAAAAAAAAACTCTCCATAATATAATCAAAAGTTTCTCAAACCCAATCTACTGCAGTATCTAACAATAAAAAAATAACCACAATATGTGTAACTATGTAAGGTGGCCGATGATGGGGCTTGGTGGTCAGGCAATAATAATGAATTGGAGTTAAATGAGGAGAGCCACTGAAACAACGGCAACCAAGTGCTCACTGCGACGGGGCTGCAATTACAAGAGAGATACTGGCGGCACAAAGAGAGGGTAGCTCTGGCTGAAGAACATATCATGGGGCCAAGGGGGTTCACAAATGGCCGTGAGCGGTGGCGCACAACTCGAAACCTCGGTAGCGACAGAGGAAAGGCTGAAGACGTTGTATGCTGCTGAAGAGGATAGGCGAGATCAAGATACTTAGCCTGTCACCGAAACCAAAATGATCCCACCGAAGAGATGAAGAGCACCAGAGCACCATCCGAATGCCAGGAACGCCAGCCAAAGTGGCTTGAAGATCGACAATCCCATGAGCCAACAGAGAAGACAATGGTGTCCGGCGAGTAGGAGATATGCTGATGAAGTTGAGTCAGTAAGGCATACTAGTTGTTGTAGGCTCGACTGGGTCTGTTGAGCCTCTAACGATTGGCACAGCACGACATCAAGCAGCCAACTCTGTCAACCTTGACCTTGCAACAGGGCACCATGATAGTAAAGCTTCAATCGGTCACCGGAGCTAGATGGAGCCAACCAGAGATGAAGAGTTGGCAAAATCAGAGAAAAAACAGAGAACAAAGTAAAAGGAGAAAGGCTGGAGCAAGTAAAGAAAAAGAGCTAGGGCTAGAGGATGGTTGTGTCCACCGGAGCAGAGGGGCCTAGGCCCCATCTCTAATGGGTATTTGTTGAAGGGGCGGCGAATACAGGCTTTTAATTTGAGAGAGTTTTAGTGCTAGGGCAAAATTTTAATCTTAAGTTATGTTAATAAGTCTTGTTTTCAGTTTTCTTTTCATGTATGAAATAAAATGCAGAACATACAATTACTTTAATATCACACCCTTTATTGATTTTATTATACATATATTAAATATATTTTAATATTTAAAGAATAATAAGTAACTTTTTATTATTAAAAAGTCAACCTTTTATAGGAAAATGATTTTTTTCATAAATTGTGTAAGGATATATTTATTATATAACTACTTTTAATGTCTATAAAAGTAATAAAGTCATTTTATGCGATCTGACACATAATTTATAAACTTTTATGAAATTTTTTTTAATAATTAAGTATTGTTGCTAATTTTTTAAACTCGTAGGTAATTGTGATATTAGGCCTTACTTGTAGGATATTAACAAAAATATCTAAAAAAAAACAATGGTGTACTCACATAAACTGATTTAAAATCCTTTGAAATTATTTTTATAGATATTAAATTAAACATAATTTGTACCAGTTGATTACAGCCTGCCACCTATCTAAATAGAATTAGACTTAAATTAAATTCATGATCTTTTTAATCAAAGTTTAAATTGTACTCATACATGTATACTTTGAATAGGATTTAGATTCATGCATGCATAATTTGAATAATATTTGAATTTATACTTTATAAATATGGCGATTATTCATGAATTATTATTATGCAGTATTCATAATCACCATTTGAACAAAATATTATAATTCTACTTGTCTTTACAACACTCCTACACTCAAATACTATTTTTCTCGGATAAACATTGACATGAGCGTCAAAGTATTTTTTTCTTTGCAAGAGGATGGTGCATTCTCATTATACAAATAAGTTAGCAAAAGAAAAAAAAAGTAATTTTCATTAAGTTCTAGACTCGAGAACTTTAGTGACACTGTCTTTAGGAAAGTTTGAATGAAAAAATAAACTTTTCGACAATTATATTTCTTAGATAAACACTGACTTGAATGTTTGATTGTTATTTCTTATAAGAGGATGATGCACTCTTGTAATTCAAAGGAGTTAACAAGAAAGTAATTTTTATAAGGTTTTAAATGCGAGAACTTCATGGCATTATATATGAGAAAGTTTGAACAAAAAGTTAAATTTCCTGACAATTATGTTTTTTTAAAAAAAAAAGAGGAAATGGGAATTGCAATCAGAAAAAGAAAGAATGAGATGATGTTATTAAGGATTAAACTTAGACATGTAGCATGTTTAACTGACACAATGACCACTATACCACAATAACTCATGGTAATAAAATGTCGAGCATAATATAGAAAAATGAAGAAGGAAGAATAAAATTTAAAGCAACAGCCTTGAATGCAGCCACCATTCGTGTTAGTGGCTCAGGCAACCACTGGTCGGTAATTGCTGTCTTTAGCAGCATGATTAGGCACAGGTTTTGAGAGATGTGAAGAATTATTGTTCTTGCACTTTATCTTAGGCAACACTCGATAACTACTATGGCATTTGATAGTTGACGACGTTTTGGACTATCCAAAATGTGCAGCACCATTTTAGTTATCCGGTGATGGATTTAGTAGTCGATCAACATCGTTTGATAAGGGCATAGGATGAGCCTGCAACACCAAGAGAGAAAAAAATGTACTAGGGTTTCATCTAGCTTTTTCTTACTCAACTCTCTCAAAGTTTGAGATAATTTAGTTTAGGCCAAGAATGTTTACAAAACTTTGTAAATAGGCCCAAAACGTAATTTTTATTTTGAATAATTATGGTTTGACCTCAAAACTTTATAAAATTGCTTTACATGCTAAGTTCCTTTGAACATAGCTAAACATTACCTTCACATTGTAAAATGAACATACGAATATATAGATAAATGGATGTAATAATTAATCTGAGCTTACTTTCTCGAAAAAGCTAATATAAGTCTAAATTTGATGTTAAAATGCATTTTTCAAAAAGGTTGGAGTTCTTAGGACCACCCTTTTGCAGAATTTCAAACCCTTAAAAGTTGCAGAGTTACGGCTATACTTCCCAAAAATTGGCAAATGATAAAACAAGATGATGATATAACTGATGCTCTAGACTTACTCCTTAGACATAGTTAATACTAGTTCAGACAAAATTTTTTACCAATAAATACATCATTCTTTTAAATAATGATTGAACTTGGATAAGTAATTGTACCAACTAATTACAGTACGCCACTTATCTAAGTAGAATTAGATTTTAAATTATTCACATTCTTTCTAATCATAGTTTAAATTTAACTTATACATGCATACTTGAATAAGATTTGAATTCATACATGCATAATTTTAATATGATTCAAATTTATACCCTACAAATATATGAGTGACTATTTGTGAATTATCATTATGTTGTATTTATATTTATCATTCATTCAGACAAAAAATTATCATTTTGGTTGTCTTTGTAATACTTTCACATATAAATATATATTTTTTTTTGGTAGATAAATACTGATTTAAATATCATATTATTTTTCATTTCTTGTGAAAAGACAATATATTCTTTTTGAAGAAATTAGTAAAGACAAGAAGGAAATTTTGTAAGATTTCAAACCCATGAACTTCACCTTTGTGCAACAATGACAGCCCATGTACAAGAGCTTTTAAGTACTTTTTTTAACAAAGAAATTCACTTTAAACGATACTTAGTGAAACTATTGATACATTTCCCCTTAAAACATGCGCGGGGGGGGATGGGATTTTCAGTTTCCTCCTCCAAGTTTTGGCAATTTGGTACTTAGAGATAAATGATTGGAAAATTAACACAAATCACCAATCAACACTAACAGCCATTCACAGAGTTAACGGAATCTCATGGGAGTGTGAAAGTACACCTGCATTGGTTAAAGCAATCTTGTCCCCTTTTATCACGAGAAGGCCCTTTCAAATGGGTTCTATAAAAGCCCTATTACTTCAATGGCAAATGCTCTTTGTTTTATATCATCAATGAGCATAATTAAATATATTGGTCTTAACCAGTGTAGCAAAGAACAATTTAATCAAAGATAATTCTCATATCTTCTAATTACTGCTAGCAAATTTCTTTTTTTGGAGAAATTTTTTGAAAATAGCCCAAAATTTAAGTCATTATTTTTTTAACACCAAGTATAAAATTTAATTCTTTGTAGTCAAAAATTTTAAAATTAGACAATTATATCCCTAACCAGTATTTCTCTCTCCACACATATTTTATCATTCAAACTAGAAACTCTCTTTTTTAAAACACTTTCAAATTGGCATTGAGTAGATCCGTAATTTTGGTGGTAACATTATGTCGATTAGCATTTTCTTACATTTGTGGCTAACTTGAAATTAAAAAAATGATTGATAATTGGTAAGTTTTTTAAATTTAAGATAAAATTTGTAATTTGTATTAAAAATGAATGAAAATGATTCGATTGTGAGTAAAATAAGTGAAATATAGATAAATTATATTATAAATAAATTAAAAATATGTAAAAATTGAAAAACAAATCCAACAAAAAATGAGTGAAATTTGCGATTTTCTAAAAATAATGCAAAGCCAGACGATGGCTAGTACAACATAAGAATATATAAAACAACATCCAACCAGGTGGCGTGCAAATTTTTTTTAATTTTTTTCATTTTAATTATTAGATAATTTAATTTAAAATATTATTTAAATAAATAAGAACTAGTTAGATAATTTTTTAATTGATTATTATTTGTTAAAAAAAATTAATTGAATAAATTATGCATTATTAATTAAATAATTATTAATAATATATTTTTATCAATTTTTTAAAACAATTTATTAAATTAAAATTAATTAATTAAAAAATTAGTATGTTTAATTATAATTTATCTCAGTAATTGATATTTGTTTAGTTAGTATATTTAATTTATTGTTACATTTAATTATTTATTTGATTTTAATTTAATTATTCAAATTTGTTATTACATTGTTTGTTTGCTTTAATTTGTTTTGTTATTTATTTTTATAGGAAGCATAATGTGTCCAAAGAATATAGAATTCTCCAAAATAAGTTTTTTTAAGTGTCAATTACATCTTACTCAAAGATGTGGACATTATATCTTACTAGACATAAGTTGATGCTCAGTTAGTTGAAATTGTTCATAGCGACATGTATAAGGAGGTATTTGGACATGCAGAATATTACTTTTTAAAAAATATTAGTGTATGAGATTTTGTGACAGTAGGTTCAAATTGCTAATTTATATGAGGAGTTGTAGTTTTCTATCGATAAAATTGCATCCAATTCTCTCAAAAAAATTTATAGTAATAATAGGTTAAAGACAAAAGATTATCTACTTGTTAGAAAGTTGAGAAAAAAAATTGGGTAATTAATTATGGGAGAAGTATTTTCTAGGTATAAAGACGTTGACCTATAAGTTTGTAGATAGTCGGTTTGGTGTTTGTATTTATAGTAGGTCGACAATGAAGATGTAGTTAAATTATGTTTATTCTATTTTCTTTTATCGTGGTTTGATCCTACCCAACAATCATAGAGGAATTTAAAACTTTGTGTTAAGTTTAGTTGATGACTTGGATGAGTTTAATAAGCATCAATAGAGCAATATTGAATGAAGCATTTGTATAACTCACTTTGTACAACAACATTCCAAAAGTTAAAGAAAGCAAGAAAAGCCCCCGTTAAGGATGAGGTGGAGAAATATAATATGTATGAATTTTCTTTTAGCTTATATGTGTATAGTAATTATTTTGAACATGATTGAAATTAATAATTTATTTTTATTGAGAATAATTTGTTGTTTTTTTTAATTATCTAAGGTTTAGATATATAAGGAAATAGTAGTATGTGGTGAAGTTTTTTATCGATACTATAATGAGAGCTTCTTGCGCATTTTGAATTGGTAACACATATAGACTATTATATTCATGGACGTGTAAGCAATAATTTTGATCAAGAGTCTCGTATATTTTTAATCCATTTTATTCCATTCATATATAATTCTATAATTTTTGTTAATGGTTAACAACCATGTGATATATATAAAGTTATAAAATATTGTAGCTTCTGAGGTATATCGTAAGCTAATACTAAAAGAATATGAAAAAGAGAATGAGGTCATCTAGTTGATCAAATTTGAGGATTTCAACTAAGAGCTATGCCAGGAACCTGTCGAATCGTGGTATTTCATAGGCCTTAAGGAGTCTTGTCTGTTTTACTAACCCCAGGAATGATATAGATGTTAAGGGTGGTCATGAAGAAGAAGCCCTGCAAGTATTCAGAGCAACGATATATTTTCTTTGACACTTACATAATTTTTGACAAAATTAGCTTAATTAGTGTATTAAATTGTGCATTGACTATGGTTATTTTTTTACATTTAGTTTGAATAAAGCATATCATCAAATTATGATATTGCACAAAAGATTAAATAGTTACGGGAATAAATGAGGCTGGATAAATTAAGCTGAGCTTATGTAAAAAAAAGGCCAAGACCGAGAGTTTTTTTTTTAATGTTAATTGGGCTCGGGGTGATATTATGTATCAGATAAAGCTAATGATGCAATATTTTTAATTGTGTTCCTTTTATGCAGACATAAGTTAGAATGTGATAAAGAAATAAACATAGCTTACAGAAACCAAATTTAGTTCACTTAACTTATCCACTTATGTATTTTGTTTCAGTTTGGAGAAAATGAAATAGATGATGTTTAGAGTCCATTAGCTGGGTATGATATGTAGCCAGACATGCAATATTTGATTGACAGTCCTACTAGTGTATAAATCTTACTTGATCATGCCAAAGGTATGAGTATGTATAGGTAGTTATACAAATATGCATGGATAAAGCACACCCTATTTACTAATCTCATACCAAGAAAGATTAAGAAGAGGAAAACAAAATTTTAAGTACAACCTTAGTGCGATGAGATCGCAATAGACATTAATCCATTAAAGTTGATAGACTTGGTCATCCAAGCTGAGTTTAAGGCTTGGGTTCGCAATGGTGATATTTATGTCAGTTTATCTTAGTTTGATGTTGACTTGTCATGTTTCGTCAAATTTTAAACAGTTGTATGGATAACTTTATAAGTGAAAATTACATACATGTTGAATTTTATTGGGTTTTAAATTATCTAATTTTTAACTTTATTTTTTCGATTTTGTAACACATTATTGAATACCTGAAGTTGGTTCATCAAAGGTAGTACAAGTATCATCACGCATTGCCATAAGAGTCCATTTGTGTGAATACATATTTTTTTGTAATTGTTTTAGCACTTTAAAATTTTAATTATGTCATTCACATATGTTGATTACTTGTTTTGCTATAAATTTAGGAATCCTATAATTAAGTCTACATGTAGTATGCCATAAACTTATTTGCTATTACATGGGACGTATGGTTGTTATTATATGGATTAAAACTCAATGAAGATTTAATGGGTGGTAAAATATAGGCCGAGGTTGATAAGATAATTGTTGTAGTTAAAGAATTTATTTATTTATATTGTATTATTTATGTAATAATGTCCAACTTTATATAGTTTATATCCTTGTCAACTACAAAGGCGAGCATTGAATTACAACTAAGGTGGTTTAGTGCAGCAAAAGATTAATATCTACGGTTCTAGCTTTAATAGAAACGTCGACGGCATACTGAAAGCTCATGTCTCTCCATTATGTATTTCAATGCCACATTATCTTCGGTCATACAGATTTTATAATCTTGGGAAAGATGTTATTTTCAAACTTGTCGACTTTCAATGTGATTAGATTAAAAAATGTGTGCCTTAGTAGAAAGTCTAGAGTAGAGTTTGTAAGATTTTTATTTGTATATTCATTAAGTAACTTTATGTTGAGTCGGCCTCTAGATTTTGGTCTCGAGATTGAATTATTTTTTAGATAAAAAATGGCCACAAAGTTGTAGACATATACTTCAAAATAAATAAATTTTATGCATAATTTATATATTTATGACTTTGCAAGATGGTAGTTTTAAAGTAGTAAATGAAATTAGCATAAATTTCATATATATATATATTAATGTTAAATTTAAATTAAGTTATACAAATACAAATAATAATAAATAGTAACAAAATACAATAACATACAATATTTATTATTATGAATTACAACAGGTAGCAAAATAACAAACTTAATAAGAAGTCATATTAAAATTTAAATTTAAGTTATATATATACAAGTAACATCAAATAGTAAAAAAAAATCCAATAACAGGCCATATCAATTGCTATATAAAGCAATAGGTTTCCGACATGTTTGACAGTTATTTCCATACTGCATATAGTAACTGCACACATTTTTTATCAATTTCTTACCTTGTGGTGGAATCCACTTCTTCTGATGCCTTACTGATTAATGGCGTGCTATAAGAGGCTAAATGTTAGCATCTTTCATCTAATCTAGAACTATCTAATTTGGTAGATGGCCAATCAGATTAATTGACTCACTATATAAACGAAATAAGCACTTAGACATGTAATAAAGTGAACAAAGACCCTAAACTGTAATTTGATATGTTTGCATAATGCAATAGCATGGGCACAAAATAGTTGCTAAAGGTTAAACTTTCTGTTTCATCTTCGCATATTCATAATTTGCTCTTGAAAGTTAGACATGTGACATGCATTCACATTAACAAAATAAGAAGTCAAAAATTCTATTTCTTCTTCTTCTCTGATGGTATCTCGTATCTTATGACTAAATTATTTTTCAAGTGATAAATACATACCCAATGATAAGCATTAGGAAGCATATTTAGAATGGTCTTCTTAATACTAACGTGTCAATTAGATATAAATATAATATCCTCAATATCATTAATGACTCTTTGAAATTTGGCCATAAATCATGCCTAAGAGCATTAATTTTAGAATCACAATCCCCATGCCAATAAATTTTTTTGATTATTTCCATCGTTATATGCAATCACAAACATTGTACCTAAGTATGTACATTTCAAAAATATTTTATTAACTGCAATAATTGATTGGATAGATGATTGAAAACCTCTAATGCATAATCCCGACACAACAAAAAAAAAACTTAAAGTGATTGCAATCATTAATTTTCGAATGAGTAATCATATCTGAGTTCTAATATTCCAATGCATAGCATTGTATATCAAGTAATCTAAAACAAATCCTCTAGAGTATCAGCTATCAACCTGCATGTATGATTAATCCTTAACTCGCTAAGCAATAGAATACATTATCTTTATACCCAACTCTTCGCGTATGTCGGCTTAGATTTCCTTTAGTCTATAAATCTAATTGATTGATAAAAACTTATTTAAAAATTAATTTATCAATAATCCAACTCTTAGTTTATCGATAACCATCATATAATTGATCCAACTGATATGTGGGATCTATATCTATTCTGCACACTATGAAATATTTTCTCGCATCCATTAATAGCACACATAATTTCCATTTGCATATCTTATTATCACATTTAGTCCCAAAATAATCTATTATAGCCTTCAAATTTTGAAGTTCCAATTACCCATAAGTCCCAGCAAGCTAATAGCCTAATAAAATTTATTTTTGCTATTATGCAACTTTCCTACAAATACATCCCTAATTTTATAACACGATACTTATTTGATTTGCCAAAATTCGATGGTAGTATTGGAGGAAGAATCTGAAAAGAGTTTTTTGTTTCAACTTCTTCTAATCTTTTATGTGAATTATATCTAAAACACACATCATTAAGAGAGTTATTTGAAATATAATAATGTCTGTCTTCTTGTAAATCATCTAATTTGTCAATTTCTTTTACATTATTAGCATTTTCAAGATCATTGACATCCTTATCTATCTAACTATCATAGTGCATATAAATTGAGTCTTTATTGAACATTTTATGAAAATAATGATAGTCAACCGTAATTATTACCAAAAGTACAACTGTTGATATTGTTGGGATTGTACAACTCACTTGATTGCTATTTCCTGTCAATATGAATTAATTACGACAAGGTGATTATTTCTTAGTAGGCTGTGCATTCTCTTCATATACGAGAGCTTTAGGATTCACTATTACACATAAAGTACATAATGATCTTCTTTTGATCTCCATAAATATTCAAATATTATTATTATTTCTAATCTCAATTAGTCTCAATTTAAACATCATTACATCAATAAAAATTTTTAAGACATCTTATACTCTACATTATTAACTTTAATTACAGGACACATTATATTTAACTGATATTCATATTTCACATCTTTTAAAACTAAAGAACCCAAGTTTCTATATGTTACAGATATAACCTAGATTTCAAGAATCAAACCAACACATGAAAACCAAAGAAATAGATCACACACATACGAAAACACAGAGATTATAGTGGTTCAGTTACTTAACCGTGACCTACATCCACTTGAGCTCAACAATAAGCCTGATCTGCACTATAATGGTGAACAATGTATTGCCCTAATGGATTACGACGATGACCTGACTTGATCTAAGCCAAGAACTCTCGAGTTGTTACAACAAATAGGATTTCAAGAGCCCTAACCCTAAACCTGCGGGAGAGAAAGAGAGAGAGCACTAGAAGACTCAAGAAGAAGGTAGAAATTTGCACATACTTCTCTTAAGTTGACTCATAAGCACAAATATATAGAAACCTCAAAACGGCACCGTATCATCTAGGGTTACAACCCTTATATTTACAAAGTCTAAAATACCCTTACCAGACAAATAACTTATAAGCCCTCAAACATAAAACACAATTACTTTTGGAAACCACATTTTCTACATTATACATAACATATTTTTTATTACCGTTACTAGAACTCTCTCACATTCTCTCAAAATATATGATGAATGACTCATACTTTATGACACTTGTAACAAAAAAATTTATTAAAAATTATTTAAATTTTTACAAAATATGAATCAATAAAATGGTGTGAAATCGCGTGAAATTATTGTGCGAGATGCATGACATAAGCAGGCGCGATGCGCCAAGATATGCAAGCCTAATCTACTAATTATTTCGCATGTGAATTGATTTGTGCACCTATCTCACAAGCAGGAAAAACTCGTGCGATGAATTTTTAATCTACAAGACTTAAAACTTTTCAAAACTTCTAAATTTATGAGTTTTTGTTTTTCTATTTATTTTATTTTTCCGTAGTACTTTATCATATTACACTATGACTATACTTCGATACTCGTATATTTAAAAAATAAATACAATTTCATAAAATTATATTGATAACTCAACTTATATAAATGAAATAAATACATTATATAATAATAGAAATATTTTTTTTTTATAATTTAAAAATTAAAATTTACTTATTGTGAACTTTAGAGGACAATGTCACGTACACACCCTACAAATTCTGAATAATTGCAAAAGCAAGATTCTTGAATTTGGTGATTTCTTTCGTAAGCAACTAAACAAAAAAACAAATTCTTCAATTTGGTGATTTCTCTCGTAAGCAACTAAACAATAATAATAATAATAATAATAATAAGCTTCTCCCATATGTTATGCTACCATATCTCCCATATGTTATGCTACCATATCTTCAATAAACCTAAATTCACACATAGCAAAGGTGAATGTACTCAATACTGCTCACTTAAAAACAAAATCACAATCTTATACATAAAAAGTTTGGCATAATCACTCCTTCATGGGTCCAAAACTATAATCATTGCACTAAAACCCAGAAGCAGGTGGAATCATTATCAATGAAACTAAGTTCAAGTCAGGAGAAGAGTCAAGTTCTTAACAACTTGGAAGTGTGATGAAATTCAGAATCTGAAATCTGCCTTGCTCCTCCATCTTCTTAAAGAAGTATATTGGCTTCAAAGATCGCCAAAACAGAAACGCCAAAGCAAATAGGAATCGAAAAGCCACAACGTTCTGCAATGAGACCTCCATTATCGGCGATGCTCGAGTAATGTATGAAATCCAAGCTCCTAGGCCTAATTGAAAGAGACGCAGAAGAACTACTCTGCGGAAACCATGCGATGCATCTTTGTACTTTTTCCAATACAAGGGTATGTATTTTCGTTCTTCCATTAGATTCCGTTAACTTCCTAAATGGCTGTTAGTGATAAGGGTGGTTTATGCATAATTTTCGAATTATATGTCTCTATATACCAAATAGATAAAACTTGAGGGAGAAAACTGAAAATCCTCCTCTCCAAGTGACAAAAGTTGACGTTTTCAACGCTGTTGACTGGTCCCTCCCCTCCCATTCTTCCACGTCGACTTCAGTGAGATACTAAATTACTAATCTTACTCACCAAGTCATCCTTTACAAGTCACATAGTTACCAGACACGTGGCACCTATATAGCCTCCAATCCAATTTTTCACGTCGCCTCGCCGCCTTTCTTGCTCTGAATGGAATTTCGCTTGAAAATGGGAAATCCTCTGGAATAAACCAAACACAATTACTCCAACCAACAAAAAATAATAAGTTTTTGCTTCATTTTCTCTTGAAATATGTCACGAGAAACAAACAACTAACAATCATGGAGACGACGCCCGTGAACTGGGAAGCACTGGACGCTCTAGTCATCGATTTCGCAAAATCAGAGAACTTAATTGAAGACTCATCAGTATCATCTCCGTTATCTTCTCCTTCATCTTCTTCTTCGTCCTCGGTCTCTCTATCCTCTTCGTCTTACCACTTGAGATTGATCATTCGACAGATCAGGCGGTTGTTAGAGTCCGGTGACATTGACGCCGCTATTGATCTCCTGCGGGGCCACGCGCCTTCCGTTCTCGATGATCGTAGGCTTCTCTTCCGGTTACAGAAACAGGTGAAAATTATAAATGCAATTTGATAAAATTAATTAAGCTATTAGACGAGTGTTACGTGGAAATTCTGTGATTGATTTGAATTTTATCGTTCATTTAGTTTTTTTTTTTTATGGCAGAAATTTATTGAGCTTTTGAGAAGAGGAACCACAAAGGATAGAGAATCAGCGATAAGTTGCTTGAGGACGGCTCTTGCGCCTTGTGCTCTTGACGCTTATCCGGTACTTAAAAGTTTTATTTTCTTAGGAACATGATGGTTGCTGTATACTTTTTAGTGCGTAAAGGCTTCCCGTGATTCTTAAGAATTACTTTAGTTTGTTCAGAAGTAAGCATTAATCTTATGCATAAAAGAATTTGTTGTTTAGATATGTGGGTGCTTTTATTCTATGCACAAAGCTTTAATTTAATATAGCAACTTCTATTTCCCTAAATCTATGGTGTTTAGAGTTAATCAAACTATAACATCAACTTTCTTTTGTAAGACAGGTTCTAAGGATCAATTTTGTTAAAGTTGTCATGCATAACACTTTCTAGGTGACCGACACATGATACAGATATAAATTCTTAGGATATTATGTGCTCTTGCTCCTTAATAAAGCATCTCATCCTGGTAGTTTTAATATGATTATTTGACAATTGAAACGAGGTTATGTTCTTGTGTTACCATGTTACCTGATAAAGGAATGATTCTATTTCTGATTGTCCAATTAAATTTGAAATTAACTATCATTGTTTTTTAAGCTTGCTTCTGTTTCCTTTATCCTTGTAGTATTAGTGCCTTTCAGGTCAAACAAAATTTTGTTAGAATTTTCTCTTGTTGGTAAAGTATGTTCTGACGGATATTTGTGTCTGTATTTAAGGAAGCATATGAAGAATTCAAGCATGTGCTTCTTGCCTTTATATATGACAAAGATGATCAAAACTCTCCAGTGGCAAATGAGGTGGGTTGTAACTTCTTTCTTTTCTTTTTATTTTAATTTTACTTTTTTGTGGTTCCTCCACTATAAAAGAGAAAAAGATCTTTACACCTGTAAGTCTTAGAATTTGCATTATTCTTTATGCTGGAAAATAGGAATTTATATTCTGTATTTATGATGTACTTTCTGAAAACAAATAGGCATTGCACATGGTAATAGAGTATGAATTCTGTTTCATATACTACCATGCTATTTAAGGTGGTGAAGAGAACTTAAGAAATAGTTTCTGGTGATTTTAGACGGAAGATTTTCTTATTATCACTTGGAATAAATATAAAGAATGTGAAATAGAATATTCCACTTAGGTTTTACCTTCTGGTTTCAATTTTTCTCATTTGTAGCTAAGATTAGATAGGTCAAAAAGAACTTGATTATTCTGTTCTTGGATACTTTATTCAAATCTTCATTGCTATATATAGGTTTATGTGATGCATCTGTGTTAGTGCTGTCTCAATACAATTTTGATGTTGTGCAGATATGAATCATCTTCATCCAACTAAGATCAAGTGCAATAGCCTGTTAATTCTTAATTAAGTTGCTGTGAACTCAACAAATTTGATTAGAATTTTTAGCTTAGATGAATCTTTAGATATATGTAGGGAGCTTTAGAAGGGTGTTTTTTTAATATTTTTTTATATTTTTACTTTTTAGTTTCTTCAACTTTTTTATCATTTAACTTTCACTCATGCTCCTTGTTTTCTGTTCTACAATTTTCTCATATCTTCTTATTTCTCTTTACCGTTTAATCTTTTCTTTTTTGAACGGCTTGTGATTTTTAGAGCAACTGAGTTCTTTGGTTAGAGCTGTCAACTAAGTTAAAAATTAAAGTCCTTTCCAATAACTGTCATTTATAGTGTTCCTTTTTAAGTGGTATTATACCTGATGCAACACATTTTGTGAATTGTGAATTGCCGTTAACATTCAGTATGTGGTTTACGCTACATATTTGTTTCAGTGGGCTGAAAGGAGGAGGTTTGAAGTTGCTGGATTGATGTCCTCTGTCTTAAGGGCTCATTTACAGGCATATGATCCAGTTTTTGCC
Organism: Ailanthus altissimus; assembly: GCA_946807835.1. NCBI lineage: Eukaryota > Viridiplantae > Streptophyta > Magnoliopsida > Sapindales > Simaroubaceae > Ailanthus > Ailanthus altissimus. Next base: position 23,011,946 of record OX327695.1, read on the forward strand.
ATGACTTTGAGATATTTGATCAGGTAATCCTTCAGCTTTGATGGGATTTAATTAAACAATTGTGATGTGCTCTTGTTCTTGTCTAGATGTTAAATCAGTATGTTTATTCTTTATATCTTTCCTCTATTGTGCAGCATACACAAAGGATTTTGCTTTCATCAAGGAGTTTTGTCACCCATTTCAGATCTTACTGAGAGGTTGCTGCTGGAGGCACGTGACCCCCCTGCAATGCCTCAAGAGAGTTTGTACGAGGCACCTCCTTTTGATGAGGTGAGTATTTTTTTTTTCTTGTGGAGTATTTTCTAAAGTTCCTTTGTGTCAGCTTAATAAGGTCTAATTTTTGGGCATACAACTCTGCCTTTTTTGCTGTGTTGTTGGCACTGATATTTAAGAACAGTTGTGTACAGATCTTCCGTATATCATTTTTTCTTTCTGCATGTTTATGTTGAAAATAGGTGGACATACAAGCCCTTGCACATGCTGTAAAGATTACAAGACAAGGAGCAGTTGACAGTTTGAGATTTGCTCGGGGTGATCTGTTTCAGGCATTTAAGGTTTGTTAATATTTTTGTTATTTGCCAAGTCTAAACATTTTAAATTATTTATTAGCATTTTTTTCCTTAACTTGTATCCATTTTCCCTTGCCGTGAGACTGATGGCTCAGTACCCATTCCATATTCACAGGCAACAGGTTGACCTGTTGAGCATTTAGTTAACATGATGAACTTAATGTGTATTAAAACTCGAATGTGTTTGGTTAACTAGTGTGTTCATTCTTCAATCAATATTCTATGATCTTATTCTACTCTTGTGTGGATAATCAATATCTAAATTGTGTCAACTTTAGCTGTCAGTAAGAAAATGTGGAAAGAAAAGAAGGAAGTCAAAGTAGCTTGTTTCTTCGATGTTATCCCTCACCTAAAGATATTTTTTTTTCTGGAAGGACATTGGCGGAAAGAAGCAATTAGATCTTGCCTTTCGATCCATTTTCTATATGATTTGAGAATTTGGTATTCCTGCAATTTGTTTCTCAAAACTGGAGGACTTTATGCAGTCTGAACAGGGGTCAGATTGTAATGAATCTTTTAAGAAGAATATCCTCAACTGAGCATTTTAAATTTACTAGTTCTTATTGTGAGATCTCATTCTGTACGTATAGCTTCCTCTTTCTTTTGCATTATTTTAGTAAATTGGAAATGTATGATGTGAAGTCCGTTCACCTTCATTGTTGCTTGAATGGCTATATCCTATGAACAAGTTCTCAATCTTCTGAGGAACCTCCATAAACAATTCTCTGGTAGTTCTTTTTTTTACCTATTTTGCCAGGTTCTTATGAACTTCAGTTCTGGTTCTATTTTCCACAGATGAACTATAAAGAGTACAAAAGAATAAACCTGGATCAGCATGAAAATCTGAAGTATAAGTGGCCATCTTTATGGACTTATTGTGCATCGACAGTTAATTAAAACTGGTGGTTTAACATAATCACTTTTTGAGCAAGATAGCTTGTTCATGCTATTAGAGCCACCTAATTAAGATTGGCTTCTTTCAGGGACTTGTACTTCAATTTATGCAGTTGGGTTGGCTGGAATATTCTGACTATGGAAGTGTTACTGACTGATCTATTTATTGCAGAATGAGTTATGTCAGATGAGGTTGGATGTTTCTGTGCTGGATGAGCTTGTTCGTGAGTATTGTATTTATAGGGGCTTCGTAAATTCTGGTCTTGCATCCCTTTCTGGTAAACCTCATATTTGATATCTTGATATAATTCTATCTAAGTTATTTTTTTTCAAATTGTGATAATTTCTTTTTGATATGCATCAGGAATGCAAACCGTTTCCAAACATGTAAAAGTTAATCAACTCGAATCTGGGTATTGTTCATCAAGGAACTGCTCCCTTGAAATGGATTGTAGTATCAGTAAAAATTCAGATGGTGAAGCTTCCACTAGTAATGCTAATATGGATGGTTCTTCTGAAAATAATACTGATGTGACTAGCATGCAAAGAATTGAAATTGAATTACGATTCTCTGGTGAGCCAACAGGCAGTAATGAAGATTGTAGCACCAGTGGATCACATGAACCTGAAGGTTTAAGAGTTCTCAGGAACAGAAGTCATGGGACTGGAGAAAGGAATAAACGCAAGAGGTGGAGGGGAAGGCATGATGACATATGTTATAATCCTGAAATTTCTCTCAGTGAATGCAATAAGCAAGAGCTTAACTCTTCTACGTCTTTTCCTGGCACGAATATGCCAAAGGAGCTACAGGTACTTGCTGGAAAGTTTTGCTTTTTAATGAGATAAATGGATTGTTAATTGAAACTATTCTGCAGGGTTCTGAAAAACTTTTCATGTCCGATGTTAACAATAAGGAGGCTAAATATGATATTATACTGGGGATGAAGGAGCTAGCTAGCAAAGGAATGGCTGCAGAAGCTGTTGAAGACATTAATTCATTCGATCCAGACTTTTTTGTGCAGAATCCGATGTTGTTATTTCAACTTAAGCAGGTAAAACATCCTGTTCTCTCAATGGTTTCTTCAAGGAAATGCTAATGAAAAAAACTATATCTGAGTATGTGAGTTTGTTGATGTTAGGTTGAATTCCTCAAGCTGGTCTGCTCGGGTGATTATTCTGATGCTCTACGGGTTGCATGTGCCCATTTAGGTCCACTAGCAGCTAGTCATCCTACTCTGCTGAAGCCATTGAAAGAGACTTTGTTGGCATTGCTCCAACCAAATGAGGATGCACTAGTAAAGGGCTTCCCTTTGCATGCTCTTGCAACTTCACTCCAGGTATGGTGTAACTTGATGGACGGGTATCTTAGTTCTGCTAGGTCATTATTCTCTTTTTCAATAGTTTGTTCAGCTGCTATCGTCTTATACTTCTAGCGCTTGCCTTTTCTGGCCTATAGGATAATTAGATGTTGAAGCATTTTACAAAGTGGATGCTTTGGTGGATGACGTGTCTATTTAAGAAATAAATTTCATTTGTAGTATCTGTGGCATTTATCTCATTCAAAACTTGCCTTTTTTGAGTATTAAGTGAACTACTTTTTTGAATACAGCTCTTGATGTTAACCCCTTAAGTATTTAATACATTCCTTTGTAATGAACTTAACAGCATGTACAGGATATTTAGCAATTCAAGATTATATTTATTACTATGGGCACCCTGCTTATAAAGAAAATAATAAAAGTAAAAAGAAGACAACGAAGAAGAGGGAGAGGGAGATATCAGTGAGATTACTGCAGAGGAAGCAAGACTCAGTTTTATCTGGGAAATGTCTCTTAGTATAATAGCTTGTAATGTAACAGTGGATACAATATCAAGGATGCAGATATGTTATTCCCTTGTCTGTATGGGGCCTATAACCCCTACAATTGAGGAATTTACTTTCCCAGCAATGGTTAGTACTCCATTCCAGTTTTGGACCTATTTGGAATCCAAATAAGTCTTGCATTATGGATGGTTCGGATTCTCTAGAATGCCTGCAGCAGTGATAGAAGTATGACCACATTTGTATGATTGCACGGTATGGATCTGCCATTTCCATAATGTCATTAATTTGTTTAGGAGTATTTAACGATTGTTGTTGTTTAGGATGAAAACTTGTAGGAAGGATGGAAGATAATTCTACGTAAGGTAGGTCTCCAGGCTAAGTTTCTCTTTTAAAATTCCTCTATAAGCAGAACTTGCACTTGAGTTCTCTTCTGATTAGCATGTTAGGAGAAATATGGGGAATCTTCTTAGTTTTGTTTTGTGCTTTAAACTTGAATAAGTTTCCTGTTCTTCAGTAGTTCTTTTAATCTGAATTTATGGTGGTCTATAATTGAAATATTCCTTTTAATCAAAATGAAACATAAGCACTTGGTTTTATCCTTGACAGGTTGCAATTGGTAGGAAGCTTGGTATTGAAGAACCTCAGCTAATGAAAATCATGAGAGCAACCCTTCACACACACAATGAGTGGTTTAAACTTCAAATGTGTAAAGATCACTTCGAAAGTCTTCTAAAGATTGATATATTAAAGGAAGCTAATACTCCTTTGCTTGGTAGTACTGCCATGTTTAAGGCACATGCAGATAGTTGCACCCAAGGATCTTCCCAAGTCACAATATCGTCAAATGCCAGGGAATCAGAAGATGGCAGCAGTCCAAATCAGGTATCATCCAGAGATATTGTCTGCGATGAAAATGCAATACTCAAAGTAATGGTGAGTTGAGCAAGTGCTGTGTTAGTTCAGAGTCAAGTGAATTTGCGTTTATTATTACACCTGCATCTTCTTATTATGTTCCTTAAATTATGATGCATATGGTGGTGCAGTGATGTTAATATAGTTTTTCGTGTTCACAGGGGTTGGTTGTGATAATAATTGCTATTCCAGATTTTTTTTTTTTACTTGAAACTTTCTTCAATCACAGTATGTAGCAAAAAAGATGGAGTTAAGATGTAACATATTTCATTTCAAATTGGTGCAGGAATTTCTTGCGCTGCCAAGGGCTGATGCCATCCACCTTCTTGCACAATATAATGGCAGTGCTGAAACTGTCATTCAACAAATATTTGCGTAGTTTAAAATGTAAAATTAAAAATAAAATTAAGGAGAAAATTCTATTTGTTTATTTATTTGAAAATATTATTCTATCCGATTGTACCATAGAGGTTTTTTGTGGTTATGGTACCGCCTCCTGTAACATTATATGTCAATACTGCTTGTACATTAGCATAAGGTGTTCTATGCTAGTCAGGGAAGAGAAAAGAAAAAGGAGAAGCTTTCATCAATGAAACAAATTATTTGACTGTTTCTAAGTGTGTTTGGTGAGAACATGGTTCTTGTTTTTGTGAAGTTACTCGCAGATTTTATTATTGTTAATTATTATTTTTCTAATGCTTATTCTTCTAGGCAGGGTTGCTGGAATAATCAGAGGCCTATTTCCCTATTTCCCTCTCTCCCTTTTCTGCAAATTTCCGTTGGTGCGTATCTTCAAGATAAATAAATAAAAGATGAGTAGGTTTCTGTGCAATGCCTACAAACTTCTCAGTGCGAGTCAAAATTACAGCTGATATGAGATCGTATTTATCTGTAAGAAAGGTGGAAATTGCTCAAAGTGAAAAATGAAGGATGGTTTATGCAATGGCAGTTTTAACGGTGAAATCTGTAGCTCTTATTAATATTTACTTCAAAGCCATAAACAGAAATATAAAATAATCTTTTTATCTGGCAGCGATTACAAATTAATTTTGCAATGGAAATTACTGAAGCAATTCAACTCATTATTATTATTTTTTTGGATTTTATTTTGCTTAACAATTCACTCGTCTCGATTTGATTCCTTTGGGAGCGGACTCTTAGATTCACGGAGCTTCCTTTCGTCCGAGAGCTTTTTTGCAAACCTGGAAATATTAAACAGAAATCATATTAGTAAATGAGCATACGGACACGGTCGTATTAAACGGAGCTTATTTTCAACGCAATTCAGTCATCGTGATATAGACACAATAATCATTCACTTAAACAAATATTAATGTTACTGGTTTAACTTTTAACATTAAGAATATAATTTCACCTTTTGAGTGCATCCTCGTTGGTGCCAGCATTTTCAACTGGTTCGTACAAACCCGTCGCCCAATTCATGCGGGAAATGGGGTTTTTCAGCAAGTTCTCGCCAGCTTTTACAAGGTTCTCCAGATTCTGCTTTGTAGTTATATCAATTGAAGACACATCTCCTTGTAGCGTGTCATCCTGGTTTACATCATTTTAAACCATATATTACTTTGCTCACTAGTAAAAGAAACTATTATGATACAATTTAATACACGATTATGATTATGATTATTATTATAATTATGATAATGATCACATATATACTATTTCTATTTTAACAAGGCGTGTACATGGGGGTGTTTATTCATTCTCTTAATAGCATTGACTCACAAATAAATCCTTAACTACATCCCTAAATTTCAAATTTTGACCTAGAAATAGAGATGGCCATATGGAGACGTGTCAGGTTTATTTTGTAAACTGATAAGCCACTAGTACGTCATTTCTTTTATCATTTGCCCCTTCTGAAAGTACACTTCTTGGTGCTGCCTTCTTCTTATTTTTAATGTTTATTCTTCATAAAATTGGAGGCAATTGCTATTTAAAAACAATTTAACAATAACAACAATATATTAGAGGGAATTGCTATGATACTGGAAGAGTACTGAAGCATGTACATTTGAATTTGCAATATATACAATTTGAAACATTAGACTCGAAATATGTATCAATAGCTTAGTATAATAGCCCAACCTAAGCGGGAAAAAAATATTTTCCTGTAATTCGTATGACTTTTTGAAAAGAAATAAGAATCTGATTAGGTTAAAAAGTTGATTCAATAATATAATGCCTTGAAACATAAAATAATAAACTACCCAAATAAGTTAAAGATGAATAGAATTTCCTCTTTGAAAGAAAATCAATTAAAACTATGTGAACTTACTCTCATCCTATGCCTTAAAAGAATAAGAATCATCTTCTTTATTTAACTCTTACCTCTAAAGTTCTTTCTTAAGATATTTGATTATTAGAAACCCTATACCTATTTGAATTCATGAGAAGACACTGAGAAACAATAGATTCTTGTAGTGTGAGACTCAAAAAGAGAACGGATAAGAGCTTACATCGATCCTGAGGTAATTTTGCTCGGAATGAAGGGCTTGGAAAGTAACACAGATGTGATAATTAACCATATCCGCAATTGCTTGACCATAACAATCTATTAATGGAGTACCCCCATCTTCGAACAACCAAGATATAACCCCCCATTTGGAAGCCATTTTAGAGTTATATTTTTGTTGACTCCTTTTTGAGCCTGTTCCTATCGAGATCACAAGAAAGCGGTTAAATTCCAAGGGATTGATTGGGAAGAAATCCGGGTTCTTCTTCATTATCTGTTTAGTAACCTCGGCTACGGCAACCAAAGCCTGAAATATATCACAGTTTAGAAATATACACATTATTACCGTTGCTTTCAATCCCTTAATCGATTTAAATAAAATATTTTTTTTTCTTTGTAAAAGAGTGCTACCGGATTGTTTGCTGCCACACCTCCATCAATGAGATTGAAGTCCTGCAAATTTCCATTTTCATTTGGGTTCTGAAAATAATGGGCAGGAAAATAAGTTGGTGCTGCAGAGGTCCCAATGCATATATCAGCCAACCGAGCATCTAACTCTGGACTTGCTGCTACCTGCATGGCAAATTATATTCCAATTTTATTAGATCTTGCAGCTGCTCTAATTTATACTAGCAAAACAAGAAACGGTTAAACAATTATCTTGTGAGTCTATAAAACTAATGAATTTTATTATTATTCTTGTAAGCTACTAATAATAAATATAATTACCTGATATGAGGAAAAGAGAGTAGGCTGGAGTTTCTTGATGTCGAAAGTTGGAATAACTACGTTTGTCAAAGTTTGGTGCAACTTAGTATCCTTTAAATTCTCGTTAATCACCTTGTGAAGATACTTCCCATCATATTTGCTTCCCGTTAGAGCTTTGGTTAGATTTACAACCGAAGCTAGCGGCCCCCTGTGTGTAATTTTAGAATTAAGAAGAAGCAATTTAGTTTAGTTGACATTACATGAAAAATCAAAATAAGACATATAATGCTTTAATTTATCCGTTACGTTGTTTGTGGGAAAATTCCAGGACCATTCTTGATGTAAAAAGGCACTATATCTTTGGCAGCATACAAGGAACGTTTATGTTCATTTGGTGCAGTTAACATGGCTGTTATGAGACCACCTGTACTGGTTCCTGCTATCACATCAAAGTAATCTGCCAGCCTTACATCCTCACCGTCAAGTGCCTATATTTGAGCCCACATGATTTAAGCTGTAGTGTTAGGGCCATGCACAATTGTTAAAGCAATCTGTAACTTAATTTTGTCTTTAGAATGATTACCTGAAGTTGAGATTCAAGATAAGTTAGAATGACTCCTGAAATGATTCCTCGAATTCCTCCCCCATCAATGCTAAGAATTGTGATAAGTTTTCCATATGTTGGAGGTTGAAGATTTAAAGATGGATTTTGCTCCATTTTGAAATCAGTTGAAGCAAGACAATACAAAATTCTTAGGCACCAGATAAACTTAGAAATGATTGATAAGATTGCGGATAAGAGTTGATCAACACTGCAAGTATAAAGAAATATACATACATATATAGAAAGAGAAAGAGCTATGCACGATGGATAAACTTATTCATTCCGTTTTAATAAATAATTAAGCAGAAGTCGCACAGATTGCAAATTCTTTAAAACTTTTCGTGTTCATCAACCTGGCCCAGTTGTTTGCGACTATGAACATAAAACATATCAAATAATTCAAGCTGACCTGGTCTCTTTAAGCTTGTCTTGCTTGCTTGTAGATAACAAAATTCACTTCATGTTCTTGGTGAAAAGTTCCTATCTTTCCAAGGTCATGGTAAGAGGATATGGAATTAATATTGTCAAAACAAATTGATTATATTTATATATTATAGAATTGGTGCATGTGCTCACTATGAAAAGATGGATAGCACATTTTTTTGTCATATACAGCGACAAGTGAATAAATGAAAATGTTCGTCAAACTAATCACATATTACGTTTATGTTATTTGAATAATAAATAGTACGTGCGGGACAGTATTATGGCTTACCTTCTTTTACCTATGGTTCAATACTTGTTGAAATTGGTAATTTAATAATTATATTTGAGCATTAATTTGATATGAATATTAATAAAGAGTCAACAAAAAACTTAATATATAAAAATTGTATGAGAAAAGAATAAAATATAGAGTTGAAAATAAAGAAGGACTTAAAAACATAAAGAGGGTCGTGCAAGTCTAAACACCCTAATATTATAACACAGAACGTCCCCCTTACAGATTCTAGAGAGTCCAATGCCCCAGCATTACTTGAGAACGTTGAGGCATTGGTGCAACCTACCGTAGCATTGGAATAGTTGCATTAATACCCCAACGTCGGATATTAAATGCCACAACATTGGATGTTTGACGTTGCATCTTTACTTATTTGGGATAATTCATTTTTTATTCAAATTGATTTCTTTTAGTGGGTTTTGGACTCCCACATACAACAACTCTTATTTTAAATAAGTTTAAAATTTTTAAGGCTTTTATAAATACTATATAACCCTTGTAATACCTTAGGATTCATTAATCATTAAGAGAGATTTCAAGAGAAAATAGAGAACTAAGTAGACACAAAGTACTTAAGTGTACTAGGATGGAATCATAGAAAAAGTCTTTATTCTATATGAACAAAAGGAGCACTAATAGATACTTTGAGAGTTTTCTATATTATATTCTTTAATAATCTCTTGAGAGATATCATAGCGATTTGTAGTTTTTTTGTAAACTTTAATAAGAGAGGTTAGGATCCCTTGATCCACCGTGGACGTAGGTGTTGTGTCCAACCACGTAATTGATTGTGTGTATTCTTTTGTGATCTTGTCCTTATTCTTGCTCTTTTTCTTTTTCTTGTGATTTAACGCTTTTACAACAAGTTGATATTAGGGCAAAGGCTAATCTCTTGGTGGGATTAGTACTAAGTCTAATTTTATTCAACAAACTAGTATAAAAGTCAAAAAGAATATACCTAAGTGGTATTAATCATGGAAACTCTCAAGTAAGATATAGAGAATGTCAATGGGATGAATAACTTCAATCTATAAAAGGTAAATGTTATATCTCTATTAGTGAGTGAAGGGTTAGACTCAGCCTTAGAGGAAATTCAAGCAACTACTAGTGAAAAAAAGAAATATGTAAAGCTTGGCAAGTTAAATTAGGACACCATTCAAAAGAGAGCCCACAGCACCATAGTTTTATCATTAAGTGATAAAGTATTAAGAGAGTTGGCTAGAGAGAAGACGACAGTAGGTCTATAGAAGAAGCTTGGCGCCCTATACATGATAAAGTCATTGACAAATTGTCTATATGTGAAAAAGAAGTTATATCAGCTGTATATGTTTGAGTAATCTCCAATAAGAGATCATATTGATGCCCTTAATAAGATCATTATAGATTTCGAGACAATAAACATCAAGATCCAAGATAAAAATAATGCCATCATTTTGTTATGTTCGTTATCACTTAGTTATGAGCACTATGCGGATACGCTCATGTATGGTAGAGAGACTCAAATCATGAATGATGTTAAGGTCTCATTGAACTCAAAATAATTAGGGAGCAAATTTATATCTGATAGTGCAATAATTATGGTTGCAAGAAAAAAGAGAAATAATCATTCTAGGGGAAAATTCAAGAATTATTTTCTTTGTAAGAACGAAAGGTACTTTATAAATGACTGTCCAAAAATAAAATGAAGGAATGGAGATGCTGCAATAGTATGTTATGAAGATGACTTGAAAGTTATAAAATCCCTAGTAGCCTCTGATAGGAAATACGTTGGAGAATGGTACTAAATGCTAGCTGTAGCATTCATATATCCCCTAATATATTGTTGTTCACAAACTATAAAGTCATTAGGGATAAATTACTAATAGAGAATGACATGACTTGTAAGGTAATGTAGGTTGGCAACATAAGGATAAATATGCACGATGGAAAGCTTAGGAGCTTACTTGGTGTAAAGTATGTTCTTAAATTGATAAAGAACTTGATATTCCTAGGAAAACTAGATGAAGAGGGGTACTCGATTCAAGCAGAAAAAAGAAATATTATAGGTAGTAAAATGACCTATATTAATTAAGGGTGAGAAGCACAAAGAAGGGCTTTATATGCTTGATGGGATGGCTATAGATGGCTTAACATAGGTTATTGAGGATATCCAGACCACAAGGCGACATCCAAAACTAGCTCACTAAAGTGACGAAGGTCGAAAGGGAATGTGTGGTGTCAATACCCTATGCAAGAAGCATTTGTACCTTTGGAGATCAAAGTCATAAGCCTAACATGAGTTAAGTTTAGATAAAAACTTAACTAAAATTAGCTTTAAGTGATAGAGCATTAGCGTGAATGAAGCCTAGAAGCCTTCTAGTAGAGATATTTTGAATCAATAGGGGTTTTGTTAGAATTGATGATTCAACAATCATGTTTGAGGATGAATTTGAGATAGATACTAATGAAGAGTCAATAAGAAGCCTAATACGTGAAGCTCGTACAAGGAAGGAACAAAATATAGAATCAAAAGTAAGAAGAAGCTTGGAAATAGAAAAAAGGGTTATGCTGGTCTGAATGCCCTAGCGTTGAAAGATAGAATGCCACTGCGCAGATTCTAGATAGCCTAATGCCCCAGTGTTACTTGAGAACTCCACAGCGGGTGTGACAAGGTCGCACCAATGCTCTAGTGTTCGTCACAGACTGCTGTGACATTGAAATAGTCACATTAATGCCCCAGCGTTAGATGTTGGACGTCACAGCGTTGTTTGTTTGGGATAATCTGTTTTTGGTTCAAATTAACTTCTTTAAGTGGGTGTTGGACTCTCACTCGTAAGGATTCTCATTCTAAATGGGTTTAAGTTTTCTTAGATCTTTGTAAACATTATATAAACTCTTATAACCTATTAGGATTCATTAAGCATTAAGAAAGATTCTAAGAAAGATTCTAAGAAAGAATGGAGAACTAAGTAGATACTAAGTGCTTAAGTAGAACTATAGTGAGTATCTTTATTTTGTGTGAACAAAAAGAGTACTAATAGATCATTTGAGAGTTCTCTATATTATATTCCTTAACAATTTCTTGAGAGAGAACGTGGTGATTAGTAATTCTTTTGTGAATTTTAATAAGAGAAGCTAGAATCTCTTGATCCACCGTGAACATAGGCGTTGTGCTAAGCCACGTAATTGATTGTGTGTATTCTTTTGTGATCTTGTTATTATTTGTTGCTCTTTTTCTTTTATTTGTGATTTAACGCTTCCGCAACAAGAGGATATTAGAGAAAAGACTAATCTCTAAATGAAATTAGTGCTAAATCTAATTTTCTTTGACAATACCTTGTTATGTTATTACCCACTAAAATATCTTAATTAATTACTGAAGTTAATGGCTAAAATTTACTCCAGCAATTATCTTGTTGTAAATACTTGAATTAAAAACTGAAATTTATTCTTCATTTTCAGTAGGATCAATGGCACTGATTCTATTCTTTTGCATTTTAAGCAGGTTTTAGAAACTAAATTTGATTGAACTTTGATGTCAAAAATAATCACAGTAAAGAATTTCCACTGGCCTATTGGTCCATTTCTCTACCAATCAAGTACTAATTGAAAGCTCAAGTGCGTAGAGTTGGAGGCTTCGAAGTCTTTCTATATCTAAGGTTTAATGGCGCAAGGATATTGGCACTCAAAAGTTGATACAACAACCAAACATGTTACTGTAAAAGTGGTTTTGGTATTTCCAAATGATATTCGGATAATCAAATTAACTATTATTCTTTTCGTTTTTGTGTTGTATCGTAGTGTCTAGTTAAAATGGATAATATAATTCTTTTTAATTTTAGAGAATACTCAATATGTTTTTGTCGAGCAAAGTCATAGTAAAATACCTTGTAGATTCTTCTTTAGCAAAATATTAGAATTTAATGGTTTAAAATTAAGAATAAATTTGATTTTAAATTAGAAAACAAAAAAGAATTGAGATGAGGTCAAAGATATTTTATATGAATGAACAAGGATTAAAAATAAAATTAAATGCGAGAAAGAGCGCAAAAAGCATAAAAAGGAACTTTACATGTTTGAATGTCACAACAATGAGGTCTCAATGCCGCAGCGCCAATTTTAATATACTCAACACTACAGCATTGGCCATCGAATGCCATGGCATTGAATCAAAGTTGCGTCTGAACGCCGCAGCATTAGCTCTTGGCGGCGTAGCGATGCCTATTCAGAAAAACTTCTTTTTTTTAGTAGAATTATATCTTAAAATTAGTTTTGGACTCTTAAAACGTAAAGACTTTTATTTCAACTAAGTTCACTATTTCTAGAGTCAATATTATTATTATATAAATTCTTGTAACTCTTTAGAATTGATCAAGTATCAAAAGCATCAAACATGTAAATATAAGAGAGAATAAAAAGTTTAGACAGTCTTATAACTCTGAGTGAGCTAGAGAGAGTGTTATAGAATCATTTGAGTGTTGAGTGTGCAAAAAAATAATAATAAATCTTTTGAGAGAGAGCTCTGACTATTCATTGTATTTTTTAATTAATCTCTTATTATAATGATTTAAGGGATTTGGGAGGTACTAGTGACCTAAAAGATTTGAGTAATTTAGGAGATCTTAGTAATTTGGAAGATTTAGGAGATCTTAGAATTTTTTGTAAATTATAATTTTTTGTGAACAATTAATGAAAAAAGTAGGACTATTGATTTGTCATGAATATTTTAATCACGTATATATTATGTTTTATGATGATTGTTTCTTAATCTTTATTATTATATTAATCTTTTATATTCTTAATTATTTATAAGTAAAATTTTTTATAAAACGCATATAGTTGCACGCTAAAATTCTCAAAAATAAAGTCTTTGTAAAAATTAATTCTTAGTGTGATTAGTGTTAAGGTTAATTTTTTTCAATAAACTCATATTAAAGTTGCGACTAAATTAATATTTAATTAGTATCAAATTAAAAAGTCTACCTTGATACATTAAAAAAATATATTTAAAGTATTTTAACGAAACACTTTATAAAAAGATACTCGTACATGCATCCGAAGTTCAGTTGAAGTATTTCTTTTCTTTTAGGACGAAAACCGCACCAAAAGATTAAATAAACAAATGGTACCATTTTATTCAATTAATTGGTCATTGCCATAAGAACATAAGTGAATATTATATTAATTATCTCAGTCAACATGATTCATGAGCTGAGTTTTTCAAACATCTTGTAAACCAGTTTAACAAGAAATATAAGAGGAGAAAATAAGATAAAAATAAGAAATCGTATAAACCTGGAAAGTTCGATTCGATTTGTGCCTGATCTCGAGCATGGATTCTCCCTGTGTCATCGCTAAATCATGCCACGCAAAAGCCGTCAACTTCTGCTGTATTCAAAAATCCAAACTATGAATTTATTTTTAATTATGTTCTCAAATATTGCCTTAAGTCTTCTTAATCAAAAATCAAACCACATCTTCATGTCTCCCTACCACGTTTTCCTACTTGTTCAACTACACGCACAAAGAGACAAGATTTCAATTCCTCGATCGCAATTTGTCAATTCAATTCTGACAAGTGCAACACCTTAAACTTGTGAAGGAACCTCTAGTCGACGAAATCAATATTAAAAAAAAAATTAGGCGGTTGGTTTAGTCATACAAGTTATCACTGATTTTATTTTATTTTATTTAAAAAAAATGAAATGCCAAATGGGTTTTCCATTAATATAAACTTTTGAAACATTACCCTGCTCGGAAGCAGTACTGTTATTAGTCCATTGTTAAGCGAAAATCAACCTAACATATGTGGTGCTTTCCTTGGTCTGGTCTTTCAAATTTTTAAAAGTTAAACACAACCTTTGAAACTTGGATGGTTACTTGTAAATTGTGGTCTTGCGTCATGAGTGAGTGAAAAATATAAAACTATATTGTCCGCTAAGAGCTCTTTTTTTCCTTCACAAGTTCGTTAAGCTTGCTCGTTAAGTTAAATTAGGGTGTAAAAGTTGGGGATTTAGCTAAATCTGCGACTTTATATTAGTTACTGGAAAGAATTAATAAACCTAGCTAGTAGCATACCTATATGCGTTACGTATACACAAGTCATTTTAAATATGCACATCAAACCTAATTCGGAGGAAAAAGAAATTACATCAAAGAAAAATTAAGAGTATATTCAAACCCAAATCTTTTATACTAATTACTTAGAAAAATTTATCATTTAAATCAACTTACCCATAATTTTTAGGATAGTGCTATATTTATAAAGTTAAAATATAAAATTTATATTTCATCCATTATTTCATCAATCATTAATTATAACTAATTATTAGATAATTATTATAATTTTAATTTTTATTAATACTATTTGTTATATAACACCAATTAATAATTAACGCATTAAATATCACGTCAATTAATATACATATTTTATATTTTAACTATGTAAATATCACATTTATTCTAATTTTTAACTTCACCTCTTCAAGTTGTAAATTAAAATATGCAAAATATAATGGCGTAACTTTGCTCAAAAGAGATTCGAGGACATGATTTCAATATTCCGACCTTGCAAGATCAGAAGGGAACTAGCTGTGAACTTTGGTGATCAAAATAAAATAACACAGAAATGGAGAGAATTCAAAAGTAAAATTAAAAAAATATATATCCTTTCTTGTCCCTCATTCTCTCTAGTCTCATCAAAATGAAATCCAAACTTCTGAAAAAGTTGATAGACGTGGACCATTCATTTCAAATATATTAAGAGACTAAATTATTATTACTCTTCTGTGGTCACACAAGAAATTGCATTTTTTAACCTATGATCCATTCTTCTTCTTCTTCTTCTTCTTTTTCTTTATTTTCTTTTAATTAATGTCACCAACACTAATCATTTTCTTCTTGCCACAAGAAACCGTCTGAATTGCTACCTTAACTTCCACTTTATTTAATAAATAATTAATGAGGATTAGTACATAATTTAATTCCACTGATAATTCATTTTACTTGGCCGAACATCCAAAATGTTCTTGAAGCTACTGAAATTGATCAACATAATTGATCTGGTTGTTAAGATGTGAAATTTTATCAGCTTAGCAGTCTAATAATTAATTTCTCTACCAAGTTATATAGGCATGAGACTCATGTCGATTTAGACATTGATGTGATACCTCGAGTTTATCCTCATACTAATTAAACCAAATTGGAATTTGTTAGATAGCTCTTACACTCGGCATTCATTATTTTTTTATCGGTTTGTCCAGATCGATTGAGATTTTCTAAATCTTAGTTTTTGTTTTTTAAAATTTTGTTTAAACATATATATATATATATACCCCACCTGTAAACGCGAGCAAAAATATAAATTAAACTGAATATTTTTATCTCTCGCTCTCAAAACTGGTATGATGGTGATTGATCATTCAGTCTCTTTATTTCATGAACATGCTCTTATCATTTATATTGTCCCCTTCAAAACTTAATAAATCATATTTTCTTTTCTCTATTTTCAACCCTTCTAGCTAATCTTAAGAAAAAAAAAAGGTTCACGAAGAGTTGTTCTAATAAATAAGCCCATGATTTGCTCTAACAAAATTTAGTGTTTAAGTTCTCATAAACACCTGTTCTAATTGAGAGTAAATATTTATCAAATTTCAAATTCAACATTGCCCTCTTTAAGCAGAAGACCTTCATGATTTGGTGGCAAAATGCACTTCTCTTCTATTTTAATTGATAGGCGTAATTGGAATTTTTTTTGTGTGTATATGAGAGTAGATTTCTTTTATTTTTCTCTACTTAAAGGATGGAGATTTGAGTCTTCTATTATATTTTTGTGTGTATATGAGATTATTTTATCATTTGATAATTATTTGATACATGAATTAAAATGAAAAGAATTTAAAATGTATAACATTATGTGTTGATTAATTATCCAAATCCGGCTGTGTTATAATAGGACTAGTCCAAATAAGGTGCCGATTTATTCACAATTGAATGTAATTTATAGAAAAGCAAACACCAAAAAAAAAACATGATCATTGATCAAAAGACGAAAGGCAGACTACTGTGGCCTTCAACCCCTCGTTCCAGTTAGGGCATCATTTCAAGAAGAATCCCCCGAGTACTTTCTAAGGCCCATCAAGACCATCTTCAAAATTTTAGAAAGGCTTAATGCGATTATGTTTACCACACTATTAATTAATATAAAATAAAATTTAATGAGATAGGCACAGTTGTTAGACAATAAATTCAATTTGAGCGTGGGGTTCACGTTGCCGGGCTCCTTATTAACATCAATGATTAAATTCGTTTTGTTTAAATTTTCCAAACCCATCTTGAAACTAGAGCAACCTTCAACTTGAAGAAAACTTTGAAACGTTCAAAAATTGATTTGTCTGAGTGGAGCCTGGAGTTGTACATAAAGTCAAACACATGAAATAGAAATGTATTTCCCTTGTCATCAACATCAACCATTATCAAATTTATCATCATTTCACATTGCTTTTGCCCGTACGATAATGCTAGCTCTATAATTTTCTCAGTATCTTCCCACATTTATCTGTCATTTCTGAGTTCTAATTATAATATTTACTCTAGGTCAAGATTCTCTAATTGTTTCAACCCACAAAAATTTTATAGGTCAGAAGAAATCCGAATCAACAGGGGAAAAAAATAAGTTAATAAGAATCTTTGAAAGTAATTTAAGAGTTCTGAAAAGATATATAATTTTTAGCTTAATAATATGTAATGAAATTATTATAATCAAAATTTTCAGGATTTTGATGTATATCCCATCTTGCATTCACAGACCAAATCAAAATGGATTTTGAGAAGTAATAATTGAAAAGTAGAGTAGCCGTTAGAGAAGAGTTCCTTTCTTTTTCTAGAAAAGCAAGAACTTATTATTATTAATGATGGGTGATGGGCATTTCATGCGTAACAACTAACAAGGATGCCAATTATAATTATTTCCCATTTCTTTTTTAATATTATTTTGTTATTTAATAATGAAAGTATGTATTTTTTGCCATCCACATATCACTACCATCAGTTGTGATAATAATCATACGAAGGCCTTCACTAAATTTAAACCCTCAATTAGTGAAAGCATGTAAGCATCATTTAAGACATGTAGTTATAACTTTAAACAAAATCTCTTTAATGTTTGATGAACATTTGTAAGAGTAAATCCTTTAATTCGAAGTGGCACTACTTCTATGTTAACATAGGTAAAGTTTCACAATATATCCCTGCTATTTTAGACCTTCGACTTAAATTTGAACTTCATTAAGAGTTTTAAAACTCATTATCTAATGCATAGTAATCAGCACTTAACATCTTAATACAATGCTCATTAAGAGTTCCAATAGTTCTTTTATTAATACAGTGTTCAAATAAACATATATCAATATCTTGTACCACCCGTTAAAAGTTTTGTAGTGATGTTCTAGAACAAAGTTGGGTTATCATTGCTGGTTATTTTATATAAATAAGGGTCTCAGCCCCATTCCACTAGATGTAATCTTTATTTTATCTCTCGGGAGTCCTTACGTGAAAGGATCAACCAAATTATTACTAGATGAAATATTAGTAGCACCATCCTTTATTAATTGCTTCATAAATTCATGTCTCAAGCTAGTGTGTCTAGATTTTCTATCATTCACTTTGTTATACGCTTCAAATAAAGTAGCTTCATTTTCACAATACAAGGAAATAAATGGCATCAGTGGTTGCCACAACTATATATCTAATAACATATTCCTCGACCATTCTACTTTTTGCCTGTTGTTGTTAGTGTTATAAACTCGAACTTCAATTTAGAAGGTGTTAGACAAGCTTGTTTCTTTGAAGCCTATATGACTCTATGTCTAATGGTAATTGTACTATTATTACTTGTATGTCTTGAAAGCTACAAATACTATATGTTGCCTTATACATTGCATAGCACACATCATGCCCCCTAATGCACTTGCGTACTCAAATTGTGTAATTGATATGCTAGAATTCTGAAGTATTATAATACTTGAATCATTAGGGGCACTTGTTTGTTTTATTTGTAAATGTTTAAATTTTAGAAGAGCCTCTCTATATAATGAGACTTGCATAATGCATAATCCCCACTATGTTTCTTCACTTTACTTCCTAAAATAGTACCTACTTCATTTAAATCTTTCATTTTCAGGCTTGAAGCAAGATACTTTTAAGTCTCATATACTCTTTTCAAGTTTGTGCTAAAAATTAGTAAATTATACATAAAAACAAATTATCGCATCGTATTTATCTATGAATTTGGAATAAATGCCTTTATCAACAATATTATGTTTAAACTATACAAAATGATTAAGAAAACGATCATTACCCATATATAGTTTTAGTTAACGTCCAATTACTCTCCTGTGATTTAAAAAAAAATTAAAATATTTGATTTTCAACTTTTAACTCTATAACATTTAAAGGAACCAAAAGTTTTATCTGTATTAGCCATTAAATATACATAAGTATACATAAAACAATTATTGATAAAGGTGATGAAATATCTTTTTCCTCCTCTAGTTAGAACACATTAAATTCACAAATATCATAATCAATTAATTTCAATAATTTTGTATTTTTTTTTCAACCATTGAAAATGGTTTCTTTATTTTTCTTAAATGCATGTATCACATTTTTTATTTTCTATTTTATCATCATAAGGAATCAAACCATGCTTAGACATATACTTTAGAATATCTAAATTTTAAATGTTCAGAACAACAATACCACAAAGAAGAGGAACAACCAACAATATAAATAGAAGAATTCACTTATTTATTGATACTTAATATGAACATCTCATTGCAAGAATAATCAATTCTAACATAAACTTTATCCTTTTGATAGTATTCATTTGTCAGACTCAAGAATAATCAATTTTAACATGAACTTCCTTTTATTGTTCACTATGAAGTTTAAAATTTCTCCTAATTTCAACATTATGCACTTTAGAGCAATCTTGAAGATAAAATTTATTATCATAATTTGAGTTTCTTCCTTGTTTCATAAGCACTTTTAAATATCCTCCAAAGTGAAATCTTTCTTCTCATGTAAAAGTTTCTTTCCATAATCATTCTAACTTTAAGGTAATTTTATAATAATAGCTCATACTTTTGGATGGTTCAAGAAGTCTAATTTTAAGTTTTCAGAGATTTGCAACCAATATTTACAACTTATGGACTTGATCTATAATAGATTTAGTATCAATAATGATGAGCTCAAAATATATAAAAATTAAAAATTTATCTATACCTATTTTTGTGGCTGTATGCTTGTGTTCCAATACATTCCATATTTCTCTTGGAGACTTAACTAAAGAATGAAAATCAAATAGATGATCGGTGAGAGTATTGAGAATATATCCTCTACAAATAAGCTCATCTTCCTCTCACTTCTTTCTTTTGTTTGATAATCTTGTATGTGTCATTTTCTTTTGGTGGAGGCAAAGGTTGTAGACTTGGATCCAATATATTAGATATATTCAACAATGTAAATAAAAACATAATTCTCACCTTTCAACAAGTGAAGTTATTTGTCTAACTTCACAAAATAAGTCTTTATTCATAACTTTGAAAGTTATTGAAGCTCACAATTTCTCTAACAAAACCTTAAAATTGTTGAACCAAAAAATCAGGGATGAAATACTTAACCTTATTTGGTGAAAATGATATTTCCCTTTAATTTAAATCATATCTAAAACAAAACTCTAACTATTACAACTAATGGCCCTTGGATGAAGTTGTGAGCAAAGTGACAATTTGATTGGGTACATATAAAAAATTGACTATATGGCAAGGACACACAAACAAAAACACACGCATGCGCATAACACACATGTACCATAGCCTTGGCCACCAAGATTAGCCTATTCCATACTCCTTCAACTCTCATATGTTATAGACTATTTTCGAACTGTGCAGTTTTAAACGCGTTGCGTGTTAAATGGCCGAAAAAATCATACAAAGAGAAAAAAAAACAAACACCCCAAATATTTGCACGAATGTTCTCTATATTATTGAAAAGAAAACAAAATTATGAGATGAATTATACAAATGAGGGTCTCCCCTTTATATACTAGCAGCCCTATACAATTGACGGCTGATATCTAAATGATCTAACGGTGTATATATAAGATGGATAAGTATGCTCTAGAATATTCCTAGATGCCATTACATATTCCTTGAAATATTCCTTTCTTAATTAAGGTTAAGAACCCTAATAAGTTGTGAGTTTGGCCCGGTTCTTCACCTAAGTCAGCGGGTCTTCTAGAAGCTATAGCCCGAGATCCATTCCAACAGCCCATATAACCTATAGGGGACTTTGTCGCGCACCAAGTGTTCAAGGAAATGCTTGAGAACACTTGGGGCGTGACATTCTCCCCCACCAAATTCACACGACGCCCTCGTTGCGTCTTCACTGAAAATTGCACACCTCGTTCATCAATCTGCCGCTGTGCGCTCTCGTATTTCCAGTGTGCTTCAACATTGGGTGCCTCTTTTCACTTGATAAAGTACTCATGCCATGCAGGTTGATCTTTCTTCTGCATCGTCCGTCCGCCGCGGATGAGTTTCGCTCATTTGTCGACCCATATGAAAATCCCTAAAGGTTCCCTGCTGTGTAGCTCAAATTCTGCACCTCCCCGTACCTCCACGGTGCTGCTTCCAACAGCTTGCACAATGCACTTGATGTAGCCATTGCGGCTGTCTCGAAGGTAACCCCACCTTGTATGAGACATTGCCAACTCTTTTGGCAATAAACCTTTGCCCCTCGTCCCCACAATCAAGGCCCTTGTGAAGTGGGCGTGCTGACTTGCGTTGTGGTGGAAGTATCGTCTCCATCACTAAGTCTTTCAAACTATGCTTGACACACCGCCACTTGTATTCAACCCACTCTTTGTACTGCAAATGCACATCATGTAACGCCTTGAATTTTTGGATGACACCTGCATCCAACAACTCCTCGAGCTGCCCCTGCAACTCTCCCATCTCCAATGGAGGCGCCTGCACCATAGTTGGAAGCGTAATCTCCAGCTTCAACTTTTTCCCATGCTCGGTATCACCTTGATGTAGCTACACCTGTGATATGTCAGTTGGCACGACCCCTTTGTGCTCCTCGAGCACTTCTGCAACCCCCGTTGGTAGCTTGGTCTCGCCCCTTATCGTCTTATCATCCATTCCTCTCACCGTGGCTAGATGTACTTCTCCTTTGCGCCCAGTAACTCCCATAAGTTGAATGGCGGAAAGGATTTTAGTGTTGGCTTTCGGCTGAGATTGCCCACCCTTGGGCTTGTCTACCGTCAGTATCACGTAAGGCCCTCATTGCATGATGCACACGTAGTCGTGTCAAGAAAGCGGCACTATGTCGTACTGCTTCAAGAACTCCATACCTAACACCACATCGAAATCATCAAGTGGTGCTACAGAGAAATTTACCTCGTCAAGCCATTTGCCCAAGTGAATATCGACCCCTCGAACCACCCCATCTAGTGGCTTGGCCGCATCATTCACTGATTTGAGGAACCCCTTCTCTTTTTCTACATAAATTCCCAAGCGTTTTGTCTCCGCACACTTGATGAAATTGTGCGTCGCGCCCGTATCTATCAGCACTTAAGTCTTTATGCAGTTGATGTAGGCTTCAACATACTTGAGCGCCTTTCCCATTGGTGCGCTGGCACCCCGTTTGGCTTTTATTGTGTTGAGCAGTTGCAAACACCCTATTTGACCCTGCTCGCAAGCCTCGTGTGCTATAACCATGGCGTTGATAACCTTCTTCTTCGGGCAGTCCTTGACCTAGTGATCCCCATCGCAAAGGAAGCAACTTGTCTTCGATCCATTCCCTTTATAGCCGTTGCGCTTTTGCTTTTCCCATTTGGGCGGCTTACTTTTCTCCTCCTCATCATCCGGAGGCTAAAACTCTTTGGCTCCCCCCACCTTTGCTGTGATTGGGTCTCAAATACGTGGACTTCCCCGAGTTACCCTTTCGGTAATCCATGAGCGTTTCTGCCAATGTTAGAGCGTCGGATATTCTGGTCACCCCGCACCACTTCAGTTCATTGGATGCCCATGTTTGCAACCTGTCCAGAAAATTAAACAGCAAGTCCTCCTCGCTCATGTTGGGAATCTGGAGCATTAACAGGGAGTACTCCTCTACGTACTCGCTGATGGACTTGATCTGCTTCAATTTCTTTAACTGCTTTCGAGTGTCGTGCACCACATTCTTCGGATAGAACTGGCGTTTCAGCTCCCGTTGCAATTCTTCCCAGGTGTTGATTGTGCAAGTACCCTTGCGTATCTCCTCACTTTTCCTGCGTCACCATAGAATTGCATGGTCAAAAAGATATAAGGTCGCAGTATTTACCTTGTCTTCGTTCTGTATGCCCATGGCGTCGAAGTATCTTTCCATCTGCCAAAAATAGTTATCCACCTCCTTGGCGTTCCGCTTGCCGCTGAACTCCTTCGGTTTAAGAGCCTCAACTCTTGGCACCCCTTGAGCTGCAGCAGACCCATTCGCCACTGCTCACTTGCACAGCATTACGTCCTCTTTGACAGCGTCAAACCCTCTACGTTGCTCATCCACTTGAGCTTGAACTTTGTCAAAGGTGGCGTATACCTTCTCCTGGAAAGCCTTGATCCAGCCACGCTACCGATCAGCGTAACTCCGGATGGATGTGTCGATGAGGAAGCGTAGCTCGTCCCCTTGAGCGTCGAGTCCCGCCTCGATCTTCTCTACTTGCTGCTCTAATTCCCCAAGACGATCCGTCGCCTTTCCCACAGCGCCACCGAGTGTTTTCACCATGGTCCCGAACTCATGGCCTGGATCGACAAACTTGTCGCGAGATACACTACCGTGCCTCTTAACTTTGTTACGACCCCTCTCTTCGGTCAACTCCGACGGTATAGCGTCTTTCTCCATCTTTGAACCTACTCTGATACCAACTGTCACAGACTATTTTTGAACCGTGCGGCCTTAGACGTGTTGCGTGCTAAGCAGCTGAGAAAATCACACAAAGAGAAGAAAAATAAGCACACCAAGTGTTTGCACGAATGCTTTCTATATTGCTGAAGAGAAAACAAAGCTATAAGATGAATTATACAAGTGAGAGTCTCCTCTTTATATACTAGCAGCCCTATACAATTGACGGCTGATATCTAAATGATCTAACGGTGTATATACAAGATGGATAAGTATGCTCTAGAATATTCCTAGATGCCATCACATATTCCTTAGAATATTCCTTTCCAAATTAAGGTTAATAACCATAATAAGTTGTGGGTTTGGCCTGGTTCTTCACCCAAGTCAGTGGGTCTTCTAGAAGCTCCAGCCTGAGATCCATTCCAGCAGCCCATATAACCTCTAGGAGGCTTTGTCGTGCACCAAGTGTTCGAGAAAATGCTTGAGAACACTTGAGGCGTGACACATACGGCCTGTCATCACCGGTCCTTAATGTTTGACAAGCCTGACTCGGTGGCTACATATAAAATCTCGTGGGATGCATCGTCGGCTCTTAATCATTATTCTACTAGGCCCAGTAACCCCCGTGGCCTGCCCATTTGTGAGTCTTTTTTTTATCCGAGTAATCACAGCAGCGATGTTGCTCTTTTACAAAGTGCTTCTTTTCCTCAACATAAAGCTGTGACCGAATCATGAGCTCCAAGATGAACAATTCACAAGACTTAGTGAAGAGAATTAGAGCCTTAACCTAGATCATGACATAATTCTCTTTATATCATTATCTGTTCGTTAAGAAAATACAAACAAGTTTTGACATGGATTAACTATTTCTATTGAAAAATCATCAGACGTCTGTCATATCTTCTGCATACTTTTGATAAAGGTATCACGATTTACTAAACGCGGGCAAATGACCTTTCCAACCAGAGATCGTAATGTTTCTTTTTTCCCCAGCAAACAGACATCTTGTGCAACCATGCACCCTAATAGTTTCTCATCATCGAGTGACATACTTTTGTATTGAACAATGATGCTATTAAAATCCATAAATGTAATTTAGGGATTGAAATTAAACTCTTTTGACCAACAAATACTCAAAAAATAACTAAAATGGGTGCTGCCTCTAGGAAACAGCAATAGAAAACAAAGAAACTCTAAAAAAAGAAAAGAAAAATACCTCTCTTATTTTCTCGAAGAAAATAGGAGGGACTCCCTTTCTTTTTATAAATATTACAATCTATTAACAATTGATACAATCACTATTTTAAAACTAATTACCTCTTTGTTTTTACATTATGCTAATAAAATTATAATAAATATAAAATACCATAATAAGGAGACCCGTTTAGCTTAAAAGTGTTGAGGGAGGAAATGTCATTCTCCTTTGAATGATTAGGTTAAAGTAAAGAACTTTAAGTTCAACCTTGAACCCTAATCTCTATATGCAGCGGAATAACTTGTTTATCAAGTAAAATAGCAAAAATCCAAAACAAAAAATAAAGATCACAACACAATCTTATGTGGTTCGGTTAATAGCCTACATCCACGGTGGATCCAAGGATTATAACCTCTCTTATTAACACCCTAGAGATTTTATAAGAAAAACCCAATAAAGAACTATCAAAAGGACATAATGTTTAGTGTACCCTTACTCTATCACGAACAATGAACACCCAAATAATGGTTGCACCCTAGCGCACACAAGCACTTAGTGTCTATCCAGCTCTTCCTTTCTCTTAGAGTCTCTCTTAATGCTTAATCTCAACTAAAGGGTTTAAAAATATTTATATAGGGGTTATTTCGTGCCTACTAACCCTATTCCTTATTGGAGTAAAAGTCCACTTATTTTGGAAGTCCAAAACTTTTCAAAACTCAAAAATTCGGATCAAATACGCCACGGTGCTGGGGTTCTGGACTGAGTGCCGCGATGCTCAGCCCCTGATTTAGGCGTCGCACTTTTCCTCGCTTTCTTTGCACCGTTGAGTCCCGTTTTGCTTCTCCCTTCATGTCCCACACGTCATAAACTTCTCCATATATGTCTTACACATTTTAGACTTCTTGTGACTCTCCTCTTTGATATTCATCTCAATTCTTGTCCAAACAAAATTGTTGAATCACCAAAACTCCAACAAACCATTCCTTGATTAAAAATCTTTCAAATAAGAAGGCTTCTAGATGCGATCTACACCAATACTCTATACCTAAAGTTGAGTCTAGTTAAGTCTCCACCAAGACTTAACTTTCCATGGGCTAGTGGCTTTGATCTCCAAAGGCATTTGTACACCCTGCATAGGGTATGAATGTGTTGCACTCATTTCCGACCCTCATCACTTTAGTGAGCATAGTTTGGATGTTGCCTAGTAGTCTGCATTACCTCAACACCCTACGTTGGGCCACTTATAGCCATCCCAGCAAGCACATAGAGTTTCCCATTGTGCTTCTCACCCTCAAAACTTATAGATCATTTCTTTACCCTCAATTTTTCTTTTTACGCCATAATCGAATACCCTTCTTCATCAAGCTTGTCTAGGGATATCAAGTTCTTCCTCAGCTTAGAAACATGCCTTACACCATGTAAGTTCCTAGTTTCTCCACCTTACATCCTCAGCCTAATGTCACCAACTCCTATGGTCTCACAAGTCATGTCATTTTCCATTAGAACTTTACCTTTCTTGGCTTTATAATTGGTAAAAATCGATATGTCAGAACACATATGGACGTTGCACCCCGAATCTAGTATCTATTTGCCAACGTACTTTCCCCTTAAGGCTACCAATATGTCTATAACTTTGGTATCTTTTTCAGTACCGATTACAGCTCACCCTTCTTGACCTTTTGATTTCGGACAATCCTTCATAAAGCACCATTACTTATTACAAAGGAAACACTTCTTAGATCTCCTCATTGATTGGTTTCTCTTCCTCCCTTATACAAGTAATGTAGCTCCACTCTCGGACTCAAATCTCTTTGTCAATTCTTTTGAGTTCAATGATGCCTTGACGTTATTTATCGTTAAAGACTTTTTACCATATAACAGTGTATCCATAATGCTCTCATAACTCTTCAGCAACGAACTTAACAAGATTATAGTCTTATCTTCATCCTTAGTCTTAATGCCTAATTGCTCAAGACTTATGATGATCTTGTTAAACTCATCAATGTGAACTTTCAATGAAGATCCCTCGTGCATTGTTAGCTGATGCAGTTTCTTCTTCACAAGAATTTTATTTGCAAGAGACTTCTTCATGTATAATACCTCAAGTTTCTTCCATAGCTCCAAAGTGGTTTCTTTATCACCGACTTTCCTTAATACTTCATCGCTCAACGCTAGGATTATAGTGTTGTGAGTTTTTTTTTCTGAATTGTGTCCCAATCTTTCTACCCATACTTTGAAGTTGTTGTCCCTTTGTTAATTGAGGAACTGGCTTCCTCTAGGGCTGAGTCTAGCCCTCCCTTCACTAGTAGAGCCCTAACCTTCTTTCTTTAAAAATTGAAATCATTCATCCCATTGAGTTTCTCTATTTCTTGCTTGATTGCAACCATGGTTTAAATACCCTAAGTGTATATTATCGAACCTGGCTCTGATACTAGTTTGTTGAGGGAAAAAACGCTATTCTCCTTTAAGTTATTAGGTTAAAGCGAAGAATTTTAAATTCAACCTTGAACCCTAACCTCTATATGCAGCGGAATAACTTGTTTATTAAGCAAAATAGCAAGAATCCAAAGAAGAAAATAAAGATCACAATACAATCTTACGTGGTTCAGCTAATAGCCTATGTCCACGGTGGATCTAATGATCCTAACCTCTCTTATTAAATCCCTATAGATTTTATAGAAAAAATCCAATAAGGAACCCTAAGAAAGACTTAGTGTTTAGTGTATCATTGCTCTACCACGAACAATAAACACCCAAATGATAGTTCCACCATAGCGCACATAATCACTTAGTGTCTACCCAATTTTTCCTTTCTCTTAGAGTTTCTCTTAATACTTAATCTCAACTAAAGGTTTACAAGTATTTATATATGAGTTATTTCGTGCCTACTAACCATATTCCTTATTGAAGTATGAGTCCACTTGTTTTGAAAGTTCAAAACTTCCAAAATTCAAAACTCTAGATCAAATACGAAATCTGCCTGCTCTGGTGCTGCGACGCTAGGGTTCTAGATTGGGTGCTGTGGCACTCAGCCCTTGGGCGCTGCAGTGCTTGGCCCTGTTTTGGGCGCCACGCTTTTTCTCGCTTCCTTTGCGTCTTCGAATCCTGTTTTATTTTTTCTTTCGGTCTTAAACGTCTTAGATTTCTTTATACGTATCCCACATATTTTAAATTTTTTGTAACTCTCTTCTTTGATATTTATTTTAATTTTTGTACAAATAAAATTGTTAAATTATCAAATTTCTAATAAAAAGTAATGATCAACACAATTGTGACTGAAACTAATTTTTTTTTTTCACTTTGCTCACAATAACTTTGACTTTCAAGGGCAAATTAAAAAGGTAAATAAATAGTAAAAATATTAATATGAATAAAATTAAAAAAATGTGATTATAAACTCGATGCTAGCTTAAAATTTTTTTATTAAGAAAAAATATTTTTTAATGAATTCAATAATTAAATTAATTATTTGATCGGGAGAAATTTTCTGTATTTAAGAACTTAAAATTCTTATAATCTATTTGTCTTTTTCTTTTTGCTACCTGTTTCAATTATTATAGATAAATATGTCCCAAGTCTTTACATAAAATAGCTCACAGAAATATATTTTAAAGATGTCAGAAATATGGCCTTGATTAGAAGAAACTGATGCCGAGTCGGAGTCGGAGTCAGAGAGCAACAATGAATTGACTGTGTCAAATTAATTATATGGAGTCGTAACTCCTGAAATCAGAAATTAGAATCTCCTCGAATTGTGAGTCTGGTTTATATATTTATTTAATTTTTATGTAGCGTCAGACAAGTTAAAGGGAGGGACTCGGTGGTCCTATATTACTAGTCAAATTATTCTAGGGTTTATCATTTTTGGATCCATGCTTAGCGAATCTGATTGGAAAATTTTTCTGCTCTCAGAAAAATCTTAAAACACACTCGTCCATTAGCATTTATTGTTGGGAATCGCATTTATCGTTGGGAATCTGTGATAGAGTCTCTTTTTAAATTTAAGGATAGAAGAATTAAAACTATGCGATTCAGATTGTTCTAAATAAATTGTCTAACAGAGGATCACATCATTATATTTCAATAATAATTTAGTATTTTGATATATTAAGAATGAGAAAAATGTTAGGCATTTAATCAAATTTAAATAATAATGTGTAATTTGGGAATTTAATTTAAATAATGTAATATTTATTTTGGCTAAAGTAAATAAATAATATTTATTTTGGTCAAATTCATGTGGTTGTGTTTGTCATTGTTATCGGCAACGATAGTTAATGGTGGCTTGCATTGTCTTAGTATTTGACATTGTGAAGGCAGTGGTCATTTTTTTTATACTATTTTTGGTTATTTTTTTTTATATAAAATATAATTTATTATTGTATAAATAAAAAAATAAAGTTTAATAATATAAAATTTAATTATTTTTACAATTGTCACTGTTGTTAAAAAGTAATTGTCAACTATTATTTTTTAATGATAGTGATAGAAGTTTATTTATTTATTAATTAATTTTTAAAATAAAAGATATAAAAAAAAAATTAAAATTATAGACATAATGATAATTACACAATTTTCAATCAGGAACAAAACAGTAATTATGCATTTTTTAATGAAAATTTTATTAAAATAAACTATATATGCTATAGATGAGGTGTTTTAGAGTTTTTTTGAAATTAAAAAAATTTTGGTCAATTTTACTAAGCCATAAAGATCTAGAAAGTCATAAACCCATTATTCTATTCTCTTATATTAAATGTTTAATTGGAAAGACTTTGCTAATTTTAATAAAAAAAAACTCTACTTTAAATGATAAAGACAGACCAACTAAGCATATGTTTAAACATTTCTCTTGGCCATTTTTATACATTGATGCATAGCTTTGTTATCATGCTATTTTCCCAGCTTCCTGATTTTAACACGGAAAAATCAAAATTAGAGAAGTTTTATTGGGTTGATTGAGTGGAAAGATGTAAATTTAAACTTGAAATTTGTATTAAGTTAGGGGAAAAAAAAATAAAATGAAAGTGTTTTTGTTCTTCATGTATATCATACTGAAACTTATATCATATACATTACCTGATCTGATTGACCAAATGAACGACAAGCAATGATAAAATTGAAAAACAATGAGAATTTTCTGTCTACTACTACTCTAGTTGTGAATAAAAGCTCTTTAGTTCTTAAGTTTTACCAATTAAATTACAAGTTATTTTTTTTATCTCAAAATAAAAGAAAAATAATTATTTTGTTTAACAAAATAACTGCAATTTCCCGTTAAAAATATATTATTTTCAGAAATCGCAATCGAACAAAAGTCAAAAGTCATGTTCCCTTACCCCTATTATTTAATAATTAACATGTCCAAGACACAAACTTAGATTCTGAGTTTCTAACTTCATTATATTTATAAACCAAATCTACGGCTTCTACGGCTTCTGCCTTTGGAGGCAAATTGTTTACAGACACTCATAAACTTAGCTGCCAATTAATTAGATAATTACGTAGAAAAAAAAAAAGAAAAAAAGAAACACGCACTCTGACACACAGATACAGAGAAAACCAGCCAAAAAAAGAAAATAAAAAATAAAATAACAAGAGGAGAAGAAGAAGAAGAAGATTGTTTCTTGTTTGATAATTTATGATGGCATTGTTTTCCACGAGGCAAAAAAAATAGCTCCTGAACTGAGACATTATGTCATAATCTATTTGGCATCTTCTTCTTCTTCTTCGTTTACTTTGCTTTCTTTGGTTTTGTGAAGCTTAGTATACGAGAAGAAGAGGGGGGCTTTCATTTTTTTTGGTTGTTTCTCAGTTTCTGGAAATAGCCATGGCAGAGTACATCTATTTATTCAACAAGGTGCAGTTGTTTGTTTCTTATTTTTGTGAAAGATGGCAACTTTTTAACATTTCATTATCTGTTCATGTTTGCATCGGGAAAAGATTTTGTTTTTTTAAAAAAAAAAATTATTTGGTGTTGTTAAATTTTAGTGAATGATTAATGCTTGACCGGTTTGGAATTTGTGTTTCTCAGTGCGTGCTTCGATCTGGGTTTTTGACGGTAAAGTCCATTTTTGCTTATCTAGATATGAAATGGGATTTTCTGAAATTTTCTTTTCTTTCCGAGTCTCTCAAACCGACGTTGCTCCAATTTTTTTTTTCCTTTTTCATCATCCTCCTCTTTGTTTTACACTAATTTGGGCTGAAAACAAGTTTAGTTGTTTTTGTGCTGCGTATCTGCTTATGTGGTACCATTCTTACTTAATTACTTAAATATCTCATCTTGTTCGTCGTTGCTCTTTGATTGGAATAGCTTAGATGAGATTAGAATGGAAATCTTTGAGAACTTTTTGCCCAAGAAGTTAATTTGCGCGCTTATGATGACATTTATTATATATTTGATATATTTTGTTGTTCTGTGTCTCACAGGATGCTCTAGTTATAAAGCCTCCAAAGAAATCTCCATTGTTCTTAAGATTGATAGCTTTACTATTTGCAATGGTCTGTGGAGTTCTAATCTGCTCAACCCGTTTAAAGCAAATGGGCGTTGGCACAAGAATTAAATTTCAAAACGTTCAAGTCATTGAAAGGTCTTATATTGAGTTTGGAATCAAACAGTTAGAAATTCCTGGCGAAAATGTCACCAAGCAATTACAAACTCCTGGCGATAGTGGTGCCAAGCAATTAGAAATTCCTCACTCACACTACCTGAAAGCCCGGATAGAAATTCCTGGGGAGAATGGCACCAAAAAGTTAGAAACTCCTCGCTTGCATTACCCAAAGCCACAAACATTTAACAGGTAATAAGAATTTATGATTGTTTTAAATTTTGGGTCATAAGCCTGATTTCAGCTTGTTTTGTTTTGGTTCATTAACAGGGCTGAATGCGCTGATAATCCTGTAAGATTATTTGCCATAATATCTATGCAAAGATCAGGAAGTGGATGGTTTGAGACCTTGTTAAATAGTCATATGAATGTGAGCTCAAATGGGGAGATTTTCTCTGTTATGGACCGGAGGAAAAATATATCTTCAATTATAAAGACTCTAGATACAGTTTACAACTTGGATTGGTTGAGTAGTGCTTCAAAGAATGCATGCTCTTCAGCAGTTGGCTTTAAGTGGATGCTCAATCAGGTATAATGTTGTATTTCAATATGAGTTTACGATAATCTCTCCACTGGACTACTTCTCTCGTTGTTGCTAGTAAAAGACTCATTGCTTACCCTTTATCATTACTGAAGTTGAAACCACGTCAACTGTCAGTCTACCTAACTATTTACCTTGCAGCAAACATGAAATTATTCTTGGTTGGTTCAACAAGATGTCTCTTACTGTCCTTGTGTTATTGGCATTTGACTGACTGGTTTTTGTCTGGTGAATCGTGTGATTTTTAAAGTTAATTTACTAATTGTATTGTGGTTTAGGTATTGACAAGGTAGCATCTCCTTTCCAAGACCTTTCAAGTTAAATTCCTTCCACTGTTGAGATTAACTTTATTGTGTACTCCTCAATCATATACTTTGGGATGCTTGTTAAGTTGGTAAACTGTAACTCAACTCCTACTCAAACTAATCTTAAGTGCATTGAGATATCTAGAGTGCAGAGAGGTTCATGGTTGTTACATTGTTGTCATATACTTCCAAATGCTTGTTAAGTTGGTAAACTGTGACTCGGCTCCTATTCAAAATAATTTTAAGTGCATTGAGATATCTAAAATGCAGTGAGGTTAATGGCTGTTACATTGTTGAAACATTGGGTATGATGCCTGTTCCCTTTGTTGTTGGACCACGGACTGCAAATTTACTCTAAAATTGAAGCCCTTCTGTTCATAATCAGCTTCAAGTTCTTAATTAATTTTATTTCTGTACAAGTGAGCTTATTATTAGGTATTTAAACACTTGTCTAGTTATTTGGGTTTAGCTTATGATTTTTGGTTTCTTATTTTAAAAGAAAATTTTATTGCATCCTCAGAAAAGGAACAATGCGTATCTGTACTTAAAGAGGCCTCATTTAGACAACCAGGGGACATATTATTGAAAGAGCTATTGCTTGAAAGTTATGTGTTGGAGTTTGCTAAACATGTGTTTTCTCAATTGTGTGGGGAGGTCAAATTAAAAAATTGAATTCACATGGACATTTATCTTCTAGACTTGTTCAGGTTTTACGGGAAGTACAGATGTATAAGACAACTGCATGAGGAATGCTTGAAAACTCATTGGAATAATAATGCTTTATTGTGGTTTTTTGTTTAAAAAAAAACTCACATAATGTATATTGTGCAAAGAGGTAGTGAAACCACTGTACTGCATCCCTCAAAGAATGCACTATAGTGTCTTGTAGAATTTGATTCATTTGGAGGGACTGCAGAATTGCTAAGTTTCCCTTAGTTCTGGTGGTGCAAAAAATAAAATATTGGTTTTCTAAGGGTTACGTAGGATATGTCGGATGTCCATTGAAGCTTTCATGCCAACTGATGGACAACTTAACTGAATGCTGTGCCTCTTAAACTTTCGGGAATGTTCCACCTGATATAGGGCTATCACCTTGTAAATGATGTTGTCCTTCATAAATTGTTAACTTAATTCTGTAGAACACAAGGTCATTGTTTAGTCTACTTCACCTTGAGACAGTTGTAGACGCAGCATTGAGAAATATTGCGAACATAAATTGTTAATGCAGTTTGTTATATATGTCAGGAAATTGGCAGTATTTGTGTAAATACATGTTTGTGTATTTGATTAATGGGAAAGTCAGTGGAAAAGTTATATTTATTGTCATACATTGTGTGCAGGGTTTGATGGAGCACCATAAAAAAATCGTAGAATACTTCAATCGTAGGGGTGTTTCTGCTATATTTCTCTTTCGAAGAAATCTTCTCCGTCGGATGGTTTCTGCACTTGCAAATTCCTATGATCACTATGCCAAGTTATTGAATGGAACTCACAAATCTCATGTGCACTCACCCGAAGAGGTCACTTCCTCTCTCTCCTTCTGTATACACTGGCAATACGTGTATATTACAGAATTTTAACTCTCAACTTCTTGTAGGCTGAAATGCTTTCAAGGTATAAGCCAACAATCAATTCCACATCGTTGATGACTGATTTGAAGGAAGTGGAGATGACAGCTAACAAGGCTTTGGAATATTTCAATAGCACCCGCCACATTGTTCTGTACTATGAGGATCTCGTTAAGAACCATAAGGTGAGGAGTATGAAAATTTTTTATGAAATTTTTTATATCTTAATTGATATAATTAAGGAAAAAGGAAAAACCTCATTTGAAGCACACAATCTGACAATTGCACAAAATTTCAGAACTCGTAAGTAAAAAAAGTGGAAGTTTATGCATATGTTTTCCAACATGTTCTGTCACAATCCATCTACAGTTTTCCCAAACCCCTTACACAAGAAAAGAAATTAATTGAGAGTTTGGATTAAGGTTTTAGTGTACGTACAATGTATTTTGGCTGTCTATACAGATAATTGTCACACATTTGTGTCACGACTTAAAAAACCATTCTGTGAACATTGATTCCAAGTAAATGCTGATGTTGTAATTATTCTCAACTAATTAGTTCTATTCATATCTCTGTGCAATGCTCATGACACTAAGTGCTCATTGCAGAAACTAAAAGAAGTTCTGGAGTTTCTGAGGCTGCCACAGATGAAATTAACAAGCCGTCAGGTTAAAATACACAGAGGTTCATTATCAGGGCACATAAAGAATTGGGATGATGTCAACAAAACACTCAACGGAACAGAGTATGAAAGTTTTCTCCGTACTGACTATAGAAGATGACACCTTTTGCTAACTTTTGTAACCGGTGTCAATACCAATACCAACTTCAACTGATTTTAGTTGTAGGCAGGATACTAGCTCTTTAAGAATTTTGGGTGCCAAAGGAGGCATACTGCTTCCATGTTTGTATTTCCTTTCTCAGTGTCCCATTGAGAGCAGAGTTTCGTTTTTTACTCTTATATTTATGTTCTTATTGATCAGAGAGATACAATGTAAATTCCAGCTAATTAAAACAATTGTATCTAACCTGTCCATTCTTCTTCCGTGCTTGGTATTTTTTTGTTACATGCAAAGCAGATGGTGGGTTGATTCTACTTTAATTATATTTGTATATCTAAATTAGAAATATAGATTTGCAGTTAATTTCCAGAACAATATGCAATTTTTCACAACTAAAAGGAATAAAATTAAAATAATCAGTTAAAGAAAAGTGTAACAACTGACAAAAGCTGATGAAGGGTGGAGAGGTATCAAAGCGACTATGAATGCTATAAAAGAATAAAAGCCATTCAACCTTGTTCTGGTTTTGATTCTTTTGAATGCTTTATGAGGTTCCATCAACATGAATGGTAATGTTAACGTGAGCTTTTCTTTCTTTAGTCAGGTTTCTTTTAATCAATAATCAATTACCTGCCTCGTTCAGTTGAAATATTATTACTGATTGGCGGTCCTTGCGGAGGACTTGGACAAAATGGTTACGTGTAGTAGTGCTATTTAGCCCCCATCTCTTCTAAATGCAGTCACGAGAACTTCAATATAAATGGGTCAATAAAGTGAGGTTCAAATAGTAACTCTCAAAGGTCACCTTAGTTATGTTTTCGGTCTTTCAGTTTCAGCCCGAATCAAAGGCGTGATATGCTCAAACAAAGTCGTTTTGTTCTTTTTCTTTTTTAATTTCTTTCAAGCCCACGGTTGATTTGTGTATGTGATACAAGGCGAAGCTACTATACTCCGTGAAGGCTCTTCTTCTTAATGAAGTTTATTTTCAAAAAAGAAAATTTTAAAAATTACAAGGTGAAGCCACTATACATCTTCCCATGTACATGAAGCAAATTTAGTTGAAGCCTAATTGATGGATAACCTTCTGTTTTTATCTTTCGTTTGATCTCAAATGCGTATAGCTACTTTGTTTTAACTAATAACATTTAGCATATTTAGTGACTTCTCTTCGGGCGTATTCACAAAAACTACGCTCCCAAGAAAATATTCTCTCTTTATTTCCATTTGGGTATCTGAGTATTTATCAAACACCAACTACTATATAAAGAGAAATTTGATAATGTGTTAAAAAATTGGTGATTCAATAATTTTGGTAGGACAAGAATTGAAATAAATATTAAAGTGAAG
This sequence comes from Ailanthus altissimus, assembly GCA_946807835.1. Classification (NCBI taxonomy): domain Eukaryota; kingdom Viridiplantae; phylum Streptophyta; class Magnoliopsida; order Sapindales; family Simaroubaceae; genus Ailanthus; species Ailanthus altissimus. The sequence continues at coordinate 23,047,920 of OX327695.1, forward strand.
AGTTACAAAAAATCTAAAATTTGTGGGACACGTACGGAGAAGTCTAGAACGTGTGGGACACGAAGGGAGAAGTGAAACAGGATTTAAAGACACGAAGGAAACGAAGAAATTACGGGAGAAGCTACTAGCGCCGCGGCGCCCAGACACGTCAGGATGTCTGTTTTGATTTGGGATTTTAAGTTTTGGGAAGTTTTGGACTTCCAAAACAAGTGAACTCTTACTCCAACAAGGAATAGGATTAGTAGGCACGAAATATACCTTATAGAAATACTTGTAAACCATTTGTTTAAGATCAAGCATATAAGGTTTCAAGATGTAACCATAAGAGAGAATAGAGGAGCTAGATAGATACTAAGTGCGTGGTGCACTAAGGTGTAACATTTGGGGAGTATTTTTTCTTTAGATTCTTTGAGTGAATAAAAGAGAAACACCATAGATCCTTTTGACTTATATGCTCGGGCTATTCTTGTGTTTTTTGTAAAAATTTCTTTTGAAGAGATACTAAGAGATCTTAGGGAATCATGGTGATCAATGGTAGATACTTACAGGTCTCTATAGGAGATATTAAGGAGTCTTATGAGATCATTGATGATGTAAAAAGATACTTAGTGATTTATTTCAATAATAAGAAACTAGATCATGAATCTTCCGTAGATGTAGATAATTTTGAGCCGAATCATATATGTCTTATATTTTGTTGATTAGTTTGTTTTATTTATCTTTATTAATGTGTTAATTTTATATATTCTTTTTTATAGTGTAAGTTATAATTTTTTACTACGTATAAAATAAAATAAATATTAAAATTATAACTTAATTAATACCATAAAATATAATATGATTTGATACTCAATGAACAGCCAAAAAGAGAAAAATCGCATTAAACAATTGATTTCTGTAAAGGTTAAGGTATTAAAAAAAACGAACTGTTTATGTGGTAAAGTATTTTAATAATGCTTACAGCAAAGCTATTAGTCAGTCCTCACAGCCAAAACAACTTTTCAAAGAATAAAAGTGACTTCCCATCGGAACTTTTCAAAGCGACCAGTGGTCAATTTTGGCCCCTAACTCTCACGAAGTTAACATTCATAAGGCTGCAAAAGAGATACAAATGATCATGGGTATAGCACACTGACGGATTCTGGTTGGTAAGCTGAACACCTCGTCTGACAGAAATAAAAAGAGTTGGAAGAAGGAAGAAACAAGAGATTCAAGACAAATGCTTTAACAATGTTCATGCATGGTTGGGATTTATGGCCGCACCATAACTAATATGACTTCAAGTTCCAAGATGTTATTATATAAATAGTCTTATTAGAACTGCAAGAACGATATTCACAAACTTATATTAGTGTGAATTCCTCAAACTTTGAATGGAAATGTATGGCTGTAAAAATCAGTCGAAACCAGCAAAACTTATGGGTGTTATGCTTTCAACAGTAAGGAGATATTATAAAACTAATATAGGCTAGAAATGTGGTAAATGCCATTTACAGATTCGGTATCTACCAAAAACTTTCCTAGTATTTATAATATTTAAAGAATTCTCTACTGTTATAATTGTAATAACATAAATTAATTACTTTGATGGGATGTAATTGTTTTTTATTTAAAAAAATTAATAATTGCGCCTATATAATACAAAATAATAAAAATGTACTATGTAAATAATAAAATTAATATACTTATACTATTAATAATTATTTAATATAAATATTTACATTTTTGTTAAAATATAAATATTCAGTATTAGTAGTCATATTAATTTAATAAATAAAATAATCATTAATTATAAAATAATTTAAATTTACTGTTTACATAATATAATTTAAATATTTGAAATTATGTTACTTATTATTAATTTTATTATTTACATAGTGTATTGTTACTATTTGGTAGAGGTGACAGTGCGAGCAGCTTGCCCTAGCACGGCACTTTAGCATGTCGTGTATAGACACGACATGCTACAGTGTTGTGCTTTAACAACATAGCCCAAGTTGCTATGCCATGCTAGGCCGCAGATTACAACCTAACGTGCTGTGCTGGTATGGAATCGTTATGGGCTATATGCCAACACGAGCCCACGATGGGCCATCCCTAGCACGGTCCATCATAAGCTCGGCATAAGAACGGGCCACGAGCTGTGTAATTTGTTTTAATTATTTAATTTTTTAGATATTTCAAAAATAGTTTTTAAATTTTTTAATATGTATAATTATTTTTCTTACGATACTTTAATTGTAATTATAAATATTGTATTATCAATTAAAATTATGATTTATTGATAAACATTTATTGATATTATTTTAAACGTGAAATTATTAGATACAAATACAAAAAAAAAAGAGTCAAAGTTATATTACTATATTTAATTACAATACATTCAAATTAGTTATAATTAGTAGATCTCTCGAGCTATGATGGATATAGATATAGTTTAATTAAAAGAAGGATTACTTGAGATTGTATAGTTTTTAAGGTGGTGACTGAAACAAAGAATCGGGTGAGAGTTTTCAAAAAATTCTAATCACCAACTAGCCACTAGTTTAAATTCTCACTCTACTTTATTATTTTCAACCTCCCTTTTGATTACCCTAGCCACCACTTTGGCTACCCCTACTTAAACTCTCACAATCTCACTAGAATCAAATATTAAAAAGTAAAGTTATGAATATAAAAATTTGAATAATTAGCTAAATTATAATAAATATTTAATTCAAATAGGTTATTATTAAAAATATGAAATATTTGACTTTTACCATATAATTAGATTTTAATAGGATTATAAATTTGAAAGCAATCAAAATGAGGCCAAAATATTAAGATAAATTTTTTTAACAAAATTAAAATGGGACCTTAAATTTAGGCAAGGACCTAAGCAATTGTTTAAGTTTCCTAGGGATTGAGTCGCTATGGTACATACATATATAAATAAGGATGGTAAAATTTCTCCTATACTCACTAAAATTTGTTTGTATTAAGAACGATTTAGTAAGGTTTAAAACGGATTTGTTATATAAAATTAAAATTTACAATAAATTTGGGATGGATATGGATAAAGTAAAAAATTCACAGATACCTGTTGCCGGGTATCGTGGATATTTCATTTTTTAAATTTATTTTAGAGAAAAACAAAAAGTGAATTTTTTATTTTTTATTTTTATGCATTTGTTATTAGTCTACATAAAAGGCCTAGGTTTAGTTTGACTTCACTTACACCGTTCAAAAATAAATAAATAAAAATAGTTCAAAGGGATTAATAATTATAATTAAAATTAAAATTTGAATTATAATATTTAACATAAGTAAAATTAAAAATGAAAATAGAATTATAATATTTATTATTTATTGTAATTGAAATTGAATTTATAATTATAATATTTAATGTAATTAAAATTAGAATTGAAATTGGTATTAAAATATTTAATATAATTAAAATTAAAATTATTAACGTGATTGAAATAGAAATTTAAATTGAAACTAAAATATTTTAGCATAATTGAAATCGAAATTAAAATTAAAATTATAATATTTAATATAATTAAAATTAAAATTGAAATTGGAATTTTAATATTTAATGTAATTGAAATCGAAATTGAAATTGAAATTATAACATTTAATGTAATTGAAATTGGAATTGGAATTGGAATTATAATATTAAACGTAATTGAAATTGAAATTATAATATTTAATGTAAATTGAAATCGAAATTGGAATTGAAATTAAAATTATAATATTTAATGTAATTGAAATCAAAATTGAAATTGAAATTATAATATTAAATATAATAAAAATTGAAATTGAAATTAAGATTATAACTAGTATGATTTTAATAGTTATATTTAATTTTTAGGCCTTATTTTGATTGTTTTTAAATTAAAATCAGAATTAGAATTATAACATTTAACGTAATTGAAATTGAAATTAAATTTAGAATTATAATATTTAACATAATATTTAACATAATTGAAATTAAAAGTGAATTTGAAATGATAACTTAATATAATTAAAGTTGAAATTGGAATTGAAATTATAATATTTAATATAATTAAAATTAAAATTAAAATTTTAATTATAATCGATATGATTTTAATTGTTATATTTTATAAATTTTTATTTAAATCAAGATTATAATTTTAATTTTTTATTATATTAATTTAAACTTAATTAAAATTTACAGATAACTTGTTACGGATTTGATAATAAATATATACTTATTAGAACGAATTTGATAATGAAATTTCAAATTCGACATAAGTTTAAGAAGGATTTGATAATTCATTTTTGAAACTAACGTGAAAGTAAGTTTAGAAGTATTTATCGCAAATACAATTCGTTGTCATTCCCATATTTATATATAAATATTTTGAAATGTGGATGTTTGTATATTTTAAAATGTAAAAACAATCTAAAATAATAATGTAAATACAACTTAAACAGTTGTATGTAACTCAAAAATTTCGTCAATATTTGTTGAAAAATTAGTGATTCAACAATTTTAGTTGGATAAGAATTGAGATGAATACTAAAGTGGAGAGTCACAAGAAGTCTAGAACATGTGGGACACGTATGAAGAAGTCTAGGATGTGTGGGACACGAAGAGGGAAGTAAAATAGGACTCGAAGACGCGAAGGAAACGAAGAAATCGCGAGAGCTTCCAGCGCCGCGACGCCCAACTCTGAGCGCCGCGGCACTCAAAACAGAAGACCAACGTCGCAGCACTAGGTTCCCAGCGCCGTGGCAATGGGCGCGAGAAGGGCCAGCGCTACAGCGCCCAGGGACGAGCGCCGCAGCGCCCAAATGCGTCAGGATGTCCGTTTCGGTTCGGGATTTTGAGTTTTGAGAAGTTTTGGACTTCCAAAACAAGTGAACTCTTACTCCAACAAGGAATAGGGTTTGTAGGCACGAAATACACTCTATATAAACACTTGTAAACCCTTGTTTAAGATTAAACATTTAAGGTTTCAAGATGTAACCATAAGAGAGAATAGAGGAATTAGGTAGGTACTAAGTGCGTGGTGCACTAGGGTGTAACCTTTGGGGGTGTTTTCTTCTTTAGGTTCTTTGAGTGAATAAAAGAGAAACACCATAGAACTTTTTGGTTTAGATGCTCTAGTTATTCTTGTATTCCTTGTAAAAATCTCTTATGAGGAGATACTGAGAGGTTTTAAGGAGTCATAATGATCAATGGTAGATGCTTAGAGGTCTCTATGGGAGATACTAAAGGGTCTTGTGGGATCATTGATGATGTAAGAAGATACTTAGTGATCTATTTTAATAGTAAGAAACTGGATCATAAATCCTCCGTGGACGTAGGCAATTTGGGCTGAATCAAGTATATTTTTTGTCTTGTGATTGGTTTGTTTTCTTTATCTTTATTGGTGTGTTAATCTTATGTATTCTTACTTATGGTGTGAATTATGATTTTCCGCTACGTATAAAGTAAAAGGGAGTATTAAGGTTGTGGCTTAATTGATATCATTGAAGTGTCAAATTAAAGTGCATGACCTAATATTCATAACAAACTGATATCAGAGTTAGGTTGAAGCTACAATATTCTTGAGTTATATAACGTTATTTATATGATGTCCGTATGTTTAAATGACTATATATAAGATGCAGACGCTTAGGGGTGAAACAAAGTTGAAATTGTGAAGAGTCCAAACAGTCCAAGTTTAAGAATTGTGAGGCAGTTTACTTATGAGGGGCCAACATGACAAAAGCTTAAAACTTTAAATGATGAAATTATAAATATATATATTATGATAGGTGAAATTATGAATAAACACTTAAGTATTTAAATTTTTTATAGGGGGTTACGAGTGAGGGGGCATGGTTTGGTTTAATTTTTTAAAGAAAAAAAATTGAACTGATTTATTTTATGGTTAAAAATTAAATTAGATTGAACTGATTTTTTTTTTTCATTCAGTCTAGTTCAATTTTTTTGGTTTTAGAAATTAAGATTTTTTTTTTAAAATTTAAGAAGAATTATATATAATTAAGTATATGTTAATATTTTTAATTATTTAATAAATGAGCATCATGTGGTAAATAAATATTATTTTATTAAAAAATTAATTTTTTTAATTCAATTTTATTTAAGGAAAACAGAATCAGATTGGCCGATTTTTTTAAAATAAAAATTAAACAATTTTTTTTATAAAAAAATGAATCGAATTAATTTATTCAGTTCAATTTTTTGATTCATAATTTTATTTGTCTACTCTTAATTGGGAGGCCCTCAATGCACTATTATGCTCCATCTTTGCATGAGAGAGTTTTGGGTATTCTCAAAGAACAGTGTTACCATGGTTTGAATTTGATTGTTTTATTATTGTTTCCACATGGTTTAAATTTAATGGAAAGAATAATATAATCTAAAAGTATTTTCAATACTATTTTATGTTTTTCTTTAATGATTTTATTATTGGATTACACATGGATTACCTTACACTAGAAGTAGTTTGGATCTTTTTCTTTGTATTTTTTTTTGTTTTTTTAAGAATTTAAATTTAAATAAGAAATTTCACCTATTAAATATTAACTTTATTCTCTATTTTTACTTAAATTTAGATAATCTACCAGGCCGAGTTACGCTCAAGAGGCTCTTGCAATTTTTTTTATTTTAAATATGTACTTGAATTTTTTTTCTACAAAAAAATTACTAACAAAAACTGAAAATTCTTGTGCAATGATTGTGAAACTCTTAATACTAATTAAAATTTCAAATATTTGTAGAAATAGTTGATAATATTTATTATTTTTAGCGACTCTTCTCGACTCTTTCTACAAACAATAGTTGGTGCTCGTTTAATAAAGCATAGATGCCCGCAGTAGAGGAGGACGGTTTGTGTAGGGGAAAAAATGGTAAATATAGATCTCATTAGGGGATAAATTGATAAATTTCTTATTATAAACTATCAAAATTGACAAAGAACTGGCAGTACATTTAATTAATCTAACGAAGGTCTTGAGTTCAAAACGCACTTCCTGTATAAAAAATAAAAAAAATATAAAAATTGACCCCAGCAGTTAGGACTTATGAGCTCATCATGTGCTTGTCCAAGCTCTATAAATACCGAAGGGACGAAGGGGTTTAGGCACAATTCAACTTGTTTATCATAGCCTGCTGCACAGTACTGCAACAAGCAACTTTGTTCACTTGGTTGCTTTTGATTACTCTTTCCTTCTTTGCTTATGCAATTTCCTCAATGGCCCAATACAAGTTAATTTTTCTGTGTCTTGTCCTCGTATTGATTTTCTGCCAAGAAATTCAATCCATTGAGGGAAGGCATTTGAAGCTAGAGAGAGCAAATGATTTCTCAAAACTTCAAACCTACAACAAAATCCTTAAAGCAGAAGCAAAAAATTCTTTTGGGCAGCATAGTAACTTGCATGGTGGGGAGTACCCCTCAGTTAAAGCAGGTAATGCCGATTTGTCTTCAACTGCAGCACCAAGTGTGGATGTTGGGGACTCTATTCCTCCACCACCAAAACAAATAGATGACTTCAGGCCCACAGCTCCAGGTCACAGCCCTGGTGTCGGCCATTCCCTTCGGAACTAAGGCTAAGCTACTTTAACAAGCCTGCATGTGCTATATGTATTTCATTATTTGCTCAAGTGTTATCAGGGAATAAAAGACTTGGAGTAGCTTTATAATTTAATTTGGATTTTTTCTCATTTATTTTAAAAAGATATCTCTCTTGTTCTGCTAAAAATGTAGCTACGTATCATTGTAATCTCAGTTGATGTAATGTAAATTGTCATTAATATTATCTTCAGGTTGCCTTGTTTGTACAAATGTTTACATATGTTCTTGTGTGTAGTATAATTTTTTTTATAATTAAAAAAAAAAAGATTGTCTTCCCTTCAGCTGGCATCTTCTTCTCTCTCTCAGATGATATGCTTCCTTATGGCCAGTTCCAGTTCTCTGCATAACTTTTTATACCTGAAATATTCATACATAATCAATTTTGAATTCAATAATTATGCATGTATGCGTTCTCGTTCTCAACGGAGACAATTATATTGTTCTATATACTGCTAAACCTTGATCACGTTCATATTTTATTAGACATGAGGTATTCAGTGGAGAATACTAATCAGCTCTCTCAAGATTTGTTATCAGATTGGGTTTTAATGACATTACCATATACAATTCCTGAGATGTGATTAGAATGAAATAAGAGGATCATAAGCTTTGTGAACTACATATTTCAGTAAATCTTACTGCTTCAAGTTGCTTGACTTAGTTTTGGGCAACACCACAACTTGTGGACAGTTAACTGTGGACGTTACTTATACTCTGCTTATTAATGGAGAGAGTATTATAAGATAACAGTGTACTTGAGACATGTCACAGTCAAAAACAAATGATTCTGTAATTTCTTTTTACTGTTATTATTCTTTTGGTAAATTATCAGTTAATTCCTGACGTTAGTTGAATTATTGAATTAATATCTCTATATTTTTTAGTCGATAATATTATGTTTACATAATTGAGATACAAAATTTATATCTAAAATGATATGATATTTGATGTATTTAATACTGATTGGTATCGTATAATTACAACATTAATAAAAATTAAAAAATTAATAACTATTTAATAAATAATTTGTAACACATTAATTAAAGATACAAACTTTTTATTCAACTATGTAAGTTTTTATAACTACTCTTTTTAAAAAATTCGTTAGTTTTTGTAGTTGAAAAAATTACGTCTAAAATGTACTTTACGAGGGTTACAAATAATTTGATTAAATATGAAACTAGTTATTATGATTAAACATATCAATTTATTTTGTTGCTTTTGAAAAGTCAATAAATAGTATTTAATGATTAGTGACACATAAATTAAAATACAAATTTTATATCTGAATTACGTAAATCTTTAGAACTACTCTTTTTAAATACCTCATTAGTTCTTATAGTTAAAAAAATTATGTTTAAAATGTACTTTACTAGGATTGCAGATAATTTGATCAGAGACTATTTATTATAATTAAACATATCAAATTTATTTTGTTGCTCTTGAAAAGTATATTCCAACGTTATTTTCTAATTGTGGGACTAATTATAGTATTTAAAAAAATATATAAGAATTGATTGAGTAATTTAAACTTTTGGTAACTGAACTAGTAATTTTTCTATTCTTTTTAACGGAAAATACTATTATATCATATTGAATATGTGAAAAAAATTACGACATAAAGCTTGAGAAATCCTAACGGAATCAACAGAGTTTGTCTTATTTTTGATTAAGTTAGCTATTTTTGTGTAAATTATTTAATGTAATTTCTTGTATATAACTCTGCATAATAGAATTAAGTTAAGCATATTTCTCCTTCAATTCTTTTTCAATATTTATCATTCTTTCCATGATATCATAGCAAAACCTGAGAAAAATTTCTTGTTTAAAATTAGAAACAATTAGTAAAACTTGTTATTATATAGATAATAAATATACGGTGAGTTTTCATCTCATAACTTTTAAAGTCATCTGCGGTGCAGTCATTATTGACTGTACAGCCCAACATTTATATCTCTATTCTTATTAAGTAGCCGTAATTGGTTATTTTAATTTTATTATGTCCATATTGTAAAGAGTTATTATCAATGCCTATATAAATGCACAATTTGTATTATTTTAATATAGTGAAATATAAATCTTTTTTTTTAACTCATATGATATCAGAGCCAATTTTAATATCTCTCAAATTATTAAAATCATCGGAAAAATTTCTTTTTTCGGCCAAAACGACAATTGTTTTAGGCAATCACAAATTTCTCAACCTAGTGTGATTGTCACCTTTCGGCCCAACCAATTCAGAATTCATAGATCACTCGAGCGATGTTGGAATCACAAAAATTTGACTTCAGAAACAGTCCTACCCGTTGGATTTTCCCATCACCAACCAATTTCCTTCATTTTTCGACGACCACTTTTTTCGACGATTGAACTGTCATCGCCCATACCACAACAATCAGACGTTGCCGGTCATCTTGTTTAAAGAGTGCGCAACCAAACGCTTCCGTCATGCGCCTATACGTGCCACTATAGTACACTGTCACCGTTTTTATTAAACTCTAATTTTGGCCATTTTTCGGCGAGTGAAGCATCACCTCCACTGTCATTGGACTCCTCTTCGTCTGATCTATCAAAATAAGATGTCGATTTGCTTATTTGTACATATAAGGAAGCGTAGCGCGTCCTCTTGAGTGTCGAGTCCTGCTGCGAGCTTCTCTACTTGTTGCTCCAACTCCCCAAGATGATCCGTCGCCTTTCCCACAGCACCATCGAGTGTTTTCACCATAGTCCCGAACCCATGGCCTGGATCGATAGACTTGTCGCGAGGTACACTTCTGTGCCTTTTAGCTTTGGGGTTCCGACCTCTTTCTTCAGTCAAATTTAATGGCATAGCGTCTCTCTCTATAATTGCAACCAAACGCTTCCGTCACATGCCTGCACGTGCCACTATAGTACATGTCACCGTTTCCATTAAACTCTAATTTTGGCCATGTTTCGGCGAGTGAAGCGTCACCTCCACCATCATTGGACTCCTCTTCGTCTGACCTATCAAACTACGGTGTCAATCCTATCATCGACCAACTTCCTTCATTTTTCGACGACCACATTTTTCAACGATTAAACTGTCACCGCCCACACTATAACAATAAGACGTTGCTAGTCATCTTGTCTGAAGAGTGCGCAACCAAACGCTTCTGTCACGCGCTTGCACATGCCACTATAGTACACTGTCACTGTTTCCATTAAACTCCAATTTTGGCCATTTTTTGACGAGTGAAGCATCACCTCCACCATCATTGGACTCCTCTTTGTCTGATCTATCAAACTACGGTGTCGATTTGCTTATTTGTACCTTAACTTTTAGTAGGGACATTTCTATAAATTTTTAAAGTTTTAAGGTCAGTATATATTTTTCTTCTACTTTTGGGGTTATATTGTAATTTATAAAAGAATTGGGTTATTATATAATTTATAAATTTTGTAGGTATATTGTAATTCTCTAAAACTCTAAGACCCGATTGTAATTTAAAAAAACAAAAATAAAATCTTGATTATATTGTAATGGATAAGTCTGATGTCTCTACCCATTCATATTACTTTTGAGGGACATAATTATGTCTTGTGGGCTCAAGGTATGTGTAGCTTTCTTAAAGATAAAAAAATTATGGCGCTATATTATTGGCGAGATTACTTTACCCATTCAAAAAGAGAATGAGAGTTCAGAAGCGTTTGTTGATAGATTAGAAGATTGGGATAACAAAAATTATCAAATCATTACTTGGTTCCAAAATACGTCCACTTCATCAATTAGTCTTCATTATGGACGTTTTGACACTGTCAAATCACTATGGGACTATCTTGCTCATTCCTACACTAGAACTGATCTTGCTTGTTAATATCAACTATTACGTAGTTTACATCAACTACGACAAGAACCAGGACAATTTACTACTGACTTTTATTCTCAAATGCAATTTATTTGGGATCAGTTGGCTCTTTCAAAACCTGTTTGGAAAAATAAAGATGATGCTCAAGCTTTTATTACACATAGAGGCCATCAACGATTGATTCAGTTTCTCATGGCATTACAAAATAAATTTGAGTCTACTCGTACTTCTATACTTCATCAGAGACTATTATTACCTATTCTGGACCAGGCTATTAATAAACTCATCTCTAAAAAGACATGATTTACCACACTCTAGTCAATTCACACCGACACAGTCCTTGCTACTCCCCAACAAAAGATTGTTGATACTACTTCATCGAAGATGTGCAACTAGTGTTACTTACTTGGCCATGACATCTTCAAGTGTCTAACACGAAAATATAAAATATGTCAGAGGATCGAACCCGATAATTTTGTAAGAGATTGCCTTAAAAAGAGATCATTTAAGAGAGCCATTTCTGTAAGCCTTGAGTCCTTAGTCCATCAACTACTCTTGAACTCTAGTAACCCCTCTATTTTTGCTTCCATTATTATTCCAGGTAACTCCTCTTGGTATTTTGATTCTGACTGTTGCAATCATATGACCTTTAATTTTATTATTTTCTCCTTTAAGATGTATACTTTCTTTTTGCCTTCTATTCAAACTGTCAATGGTTCATTTATAAATGTTAGTCATGTTGGTCAACTGTCTTGCTCTAATATTTTATTATCTAATAAATTTCTCATTCCCAAACTCACATTAAATCTTTCATATGTTAGTTAATTGTGTGAACTTAGTCTTAACATTTTATTTATTGCTTCTAAATTTTGTGTATAGGATTCAAAGATAGGGTAGATGCTTAGGACAAGATGTAAATTCTGGCGTCTGTACGAACTCATCTCCTTACTCTTGTCCTCTATCTGTACCTCGTATGTAGCATTTACCTCCTCAGTATCTTTATTACACTTTTAGCATTCTCGTTTAGGTCATGCATCAATAAATTACAGACATTCTTTAGTATCTAGTGGTCAATTCAGAGTTATTTCTAATAAGAAAGAAGATTATTTGATTTGTCCTTTAGCCAAACAATTGACTTTATCGTTTAATAATAGTACTACCATTTTTCATGCTCCTTTTGATCTTGTACATTATGACATATGGAGCCCATAAGGAACAACTATGTATAGATACATTTGTTGAGATATACCATGTATAGGAACATAAAATAGAACATGAGCATTGTGTTATTACCATTTAGGCAAAATCTCAATAAATTTTGGTAAGGTCTGAACGATGTTTTATAAGGAGCAACCATGTATAGATACATTCTAGATACCGTTCGTGCTCTTTCTTATCTCTTCAGCATGTCCTAAACATTTTTTAAGGGAAGCTGCCTTAATTGTTATCTTTATTATCAATCGTATACCTTTTCTTGTTATAAAGAATAAGTCACCGTATGAACGTCTATTTGAAACCGTACCTAATTATAATCTCCTCAAATGGTTGTCTATTTTGTTTTACTTCACAAATATGAACATACCAAGCTTGAGCCACATACTCGATTGTGTTGATTCTTAGGTTATAGAATAGAACATAAAGGTTATAGGTGTTAAGACCCCATATCTAATCGCCTTGCATCTCTCATCATGTTGTATTTCTAAAAAACAAAATATTTTCATCTGTGTCAAACTTCCATTCTATTCCTCCTATTCTACGATTTTTTTACAGATTATACTATTGATTTAGTTTAGGGAAGGAGCTGTTCTTGATGTGAGATCAGCAGTAAAAGAAAGAAGAGGAATTGGATGCCCAGAGCAGCAGCCCTCGAATAAGCCTTAAAAAAATACACAAAACAGACCGGACACAAAAAAAAAAAGAAGAAAAGGGCCATGATAATCTTATGTTTGTTTTTGCCCTGCCCCGATAATGCGCTCCTAGCTTGCGGAGCTACATACCAGAAAAAATATCTCTCTATTACTTTAAGAAGAGAATCGTTGGTTTGACCTATACAAACTACATGGGAAATACGAGATCTAGGAAAACCATTACATTTTCTGACATTCCATAGGCACATAACAATGTTCATAAAGAAAAGCCTGTCGATATGGTACTTGCTTCTGAGTTGTCCACAATGTCTGAAGGATCTAATCAAGTAAGTTCTGATATTTTGTCTCTACCCCTTTCTTGTTGCTCTGCTCAGGTAAGAGAAATTCTTATTACACTTCGTGATTATTAGTGTTTTTCTACCACTCTTTCTTTATATAAGCCTCAATCATATTTTGAAGCTAGTTTTAATCCTATTTAATAGCAAACAATAACAGCAGAATTACAAGCCTTTGATACCTGGGATTTTATTACTCTTCCTCCAAATAAAACTGTAATTGATGGCAAATGAGTATACAAAATCAAGACTAAATCTGATGGGTCCATGAAAGATATAAAGCACAACTTGTAGCAAAAGGCTTTACTCAAGAATATGAAATTGATTATGAAAAAACGTTTGCCCATGCTGCCCAACTTACTTCTGTTCAAAGCCTATTAGTTGTTGTGCAACTTGTAGCTTGGAATTATTCCAGATAGATGTTAAGAATGCCTTCCTTAATGATGATCTTACTGAAGATGTATATATAAAACCTCAAACTGTTTACTCTCATCCTCCAGGTATGGTTTACAAACTTCATCGTGCTTTATATGGCCTTAAACAAGCTCCACGTTTATGGTTGGCAAAGTTCAGTGGCACAATTTTACAATATAGTTTCCAATCCAGTTCTTATGACTCAGCTTTCTTTATGTTATTTTACTAATTTATATGAATGATATGATCATCATAGGAGATAATCTTATCGGTATTTATACTCTAAAGAGCTTTCTTTAACAACACTTTAAAATGAAAGATCTTGACAATTTCAACTATTTTCTTGGTCTTGAGGTATTATTTGCCACTACTGAATATTATCTCTCACAGGTTAAATATGCATCGGATTTCCTTGTTAAAACTAGATTGACAGACAGTAAGACTACCTCCATTGCTCTTGAACCTAATACAAAATTACAACCCCTATGATGGTACTCACTTTAGTGATCATACTTTCTATCGCTAGCTAGTTGGCAGTTTAGTCTATCTCACAGTTATATGACTAAACATTGCATATACTATTCATGTTGTCAGTCAGTTTATGGCTTCTCTTCACACCTCTCACTATATAGTGGTTCTTTACATTTTACGTTATCTAAATGGTACTTTGTTTTCTAGACTTTATTTCTTAACCTAATCAACTCTTGTATTGCGAGCTTATACTAATGTTGATTAGGCTGGTGATCTTACAGATCGATGTGGCAATACTGGATATTGTCTTTTCTTAAGAGATTCTCTTCTTTCTTGGAAAAATAAGAAATAGACTATTGTTGCTCGCTCTAGTACTGAAGTTGAGTACCACGCGCTTGCTGACACTACACAAGAGGTTATTTGGCTCAGGTGGCTTCTCAAAGATATGGGTATTTCTTACCATAGAGCTACACCATTTTATTGTAATAATCAAGGTGCCATTTAAATTGCTCATAATGATGTCTTTCATGAGCGAACAAAACATATTGAAACAGGCTGTCATTTTATTCAACAACATGTTTCTTAAAAGATGATTACTCTTCATTCCATCTCATTCGAAGATCAACTTGTTGATATCTTCACTAAGTCTATTCTCCCCCGTCATTTTCAAACTCTAGTATCTAAACTCAAGTTTGCTTCTACGACACTAACTTGATTTTAAGGGGTAATGTTAAAGTTATCTGACGGTGCAATTATTATTAACTGTACAGCCCACCATTTATATCTCTGTTCATATTAAGTAGCCGTAATCGTTTACTTTAACTTTTCTGTTCATATTGTAAATATTTACTCTCAATCCTTATATAAAGGCACAATTTGTATCATTTCAATATAGTGAAATATAACTCTTTTCTCTCAACTTACACTAACGATGACAATTATATGAAAAATGATTAGACAAACTTGCCTAAATTATGTCTTTCGCTAAGACCACTACTCTAGTTTTACCAATACCAGAAATAAACATACTAGATTATCCTTCACGAGTTGAACTGCCATATCCATCTGTTCCATCTACTAAAGCAATTGACCTTTTACCATTACCACTTTACTTGAGACTCCACAACCATCAGTCTAACCAATTGTGCTAAGATGTTCCACTCGAATTCGCTAACCCTCTATCTTGCTCAAAGATTTCCATTAACCTTATGCCACTATACTGCAGCCTTACTCTATTACATTAATTTTTTAAACTTAGTTGCAAACAAGGTATGCGATATCCTTTTGCCAATTACCTTTCATATAAAACATTGTCCTCCTCTCATCTTCGATTGGTATGATTCATTTCTCATGATCATATAAATCTCGAAAGCTATAAACAAGTTGCAATTGATCACAAGTGGGAAAAGACAATGTGGCTAGAAATTCAAGCACGAGCAACTAACAATACCTAAACATATACTCTTCTATTAGTTGAGAAAAAAGGCCATCAAATGTAAGTGAGTATGCAAAATAAGGTACAATGCCAATGGAAGTATTGAGTGGTCCAAGGTGCATTTAGTGGCAAAGGGATACGCGCAGGTTGAAGGCCTTGACTACACCAAAACCTTTACACCAGTTACCAAACTTGTCACTTTACAATGTACTCTTGCTGTTGTTGTTGCAAAGAACTGGTTTCTCCATCAACTTGATTACAAAATGCCTTTTTGCATATAACCTCTTTGAAGAGGTTTATATATGACCATCACTTGGCTTTAGTTGATAGGGGAAGAAACACCCATTGTTTTATTGACTGAACAAGTCGTTATATGGCTTAAAACAAGCTTCTAGAAATTGGTACACTAAATTTTCAAGTGTTATTTACAAAGTAAGATTCAAACAATCGAAGGTTGATTACTCATTATTTGATAAGTCCGAAGGTCAGTCATTTACTACAATTTGTATTTATGTAGATGACAGATAATAACTGAAAATAATAGTGGAGCTATCAAAGCACTTAAGCAATTTCTCACCCAACACTTTAAAATTAAAGATTTGGGCACGTTGAAATATTTTTTAGGGATCAAAGTAGCATAATCAAGATAAGGAATATGTATTTCACAGAAAAAATATACGCCAAACCTCCTTAATGAAGTAGGGATGTTAGAAGCAGTACCAGTTGCTACTCCAATGGAACAACACCCAAAGTTAAAACCTTCAAAAGAGGAGTTGCTCAAGAATCCATTAGCATATATAAGATTAATTGAGAAGCTTATATATCTCACCATATATAGACCGAACATTCAGTACTCAGTTAATTTACTAAGTTAATTAATAGGTCAACCTAGAAACCTTATCATAAAATAGCAATGAGAGTACTCAAGTTTCTGAAAGATTTACCAAGACAAGGTCTATTATTTCCATCTATAAATATAATTTTAAATTAATTGTATTATGATGTAGACTGTGGTGGATGTCCAACTACAAAAAGGACAGTAATAGGGTATTGCATTTACATTGGTGATTCATTTGTCTCTTGGAAAACAAAGAAACAAACAACTGTTTCTAGGTATTCTGCAGAAGTAGAATATTGAGCCATGGTAGTAGTAACATGTGAACTTACTTGGCTCAAATATTTGTTCAAAGATCTTGGGGTACTGATCAAAATGTCAACTAGCTTGCACTTTGAAAATAAAACAGCTTTGCATATAGCTGCACATTTCGCTTTTCATGAAAAAATCAAACACATTAAAATGGACTGCCATGTAGTTCAAGATAAGATTAGGTTTAGTCAGTTAGTTGCAAGGTTCACAGCATCTCAAATATAGGTAGTTGACATATTCACAAAGGCTCTTGGAAAAACTTCTTTTCATTCACGTGTTCGCAAGTTAGGCGTTGAAATATGTGAATGAAATCACAACAGAAAAGATTGAGAGATCCCAAAGATATCGGAATCAACAAAGTTTGTTTTATTTTAGATTAAATTAGCTAGTTTTGTGTAAATTAGTTAATGTAATTTCTTATATATAATAAACACGTGTTTACACTCTGCATAATACAATCAAATTGAGCATATGTCTCCTTCAATTCTTTTTCAATATTTATCGTTCTTTACACATCAGCACTATGTATCAATCCCATCAGAATTTTGAAGTTTAATGTGTTTGGGAGGAAGGAGTTCAAGAATGAGCACCCGTAAAATTCTGGGTTGCACTAATTTTTTATTATAAAATATATAATTTTCTACTTATCCTAACTTATTTCTCCAATTGTATGATTAATTTTCGTTCAAATAGATGTCACGGCCTTAAGAAGTAAGTGAATTAACCTGCTGAATTCTGGTAATTTTTGCAACTTCTTACTAGTGTTAATACGGATGTGATGGGGCAAAAAAATTAAAAAATAAAAAGCTTGTAAATTTTTTGTAACATAAATTACTAACAGCTAGCAATTCTTGAGCCATTCTCCTATAATTTGAAAAGTGAGATGCAGTACTTCTTAACTTTTTTTTTTTCCCGTCATTCAGTACCTCCATTAATTAGTAATATGATACAGCATTGTTTGCATTTAAAAGAACAACTGTATCGCGCCTCCACAGCTCTACATCGTTAATTAGTTTGATGGCAAGAAAGAATACATAACTACTACAAATGGATTATGCCGTTCCAATATTAGGATACTCGATAGAGGTCATTGTGAAACAACAGAAAGTGTGATTATGGCGAATAACAAGTTCTCAATAATGGATTCACCCTAGTGGTTTGTAAGGGAGTGGTTCAAATAATCTTCTCTAGTGCAAAAGTCAGGGTGATTTTTTTTTTTTTCTTGATTATTGGAGGAGAAATATATTAATACATTAGAGGTCCTATGTTATTTATACAATTTAATAAAGTTACGATATGTATGTTTTTATTTATATAATTAGACCTACTCCTTCTTAAACTCAGATTTCAAAGTCACCACCTGCTCCAAATGTAATTAATTTTATTGAGTACACTACCTAAGTTATTTATATATATTATCTTCTACATCGACCTTTCGCCACTCATTCTTCTATTTATATATTATTGTTAATCGAATCATAATTCCTTGGTTATTTTAGTTGAAGTCTTGAAATGAAGTATTGTCTCCGTAACTAATGCATAGGATACGTACTAAGTTTGTAGTCCAGCAGTAGAAGATATACACAAACAGTCTTTTAGCTACTTTGATCCTTCAACAAAATGTAACTATCACTCAAATCTCTTCACCC
Organism: Ailanthus altissimus; assembly: GCA_946807835.1. NCBI lineage: Eukaryota > Viridiplantae > Streptophyta > Magnoliopsida > Sapindales > Simaroubaceae > Ailanthus > Ailanthus altissimus. The sequence goes on from OX327695.1 coordinate 23,066,658, forward strand.
CGCTTTGCTTGATTTAATTTATAAATTATAGCAACTAAAGATAAATAAAATAAAGCTCGTGCACTACAGCCTAGCGCAAGAATTAGTAGAGAGAATCGAAGTACTTTATAGACTATAGCTACCCTAATAACTATCTAATAGTTAATTAATTACCAATTAATCAAATTTAAACAAGAATTAGTGGGCGGAGACTGGCCCCGGCAGAAGTACTTCCCCAACTCGAGGAGCCAAGCCAACGGGACACGAGCCCTTTTGCAAAGATTCTTCATTGATAATATTGAATTTCCTCTGCAATTGGAGGGGCCGAGGGCATGGCACTTAAATTTGGAGCTCATCATTTGTTTGGTTTGACTTGTTCGATATAAACAAATTAATTTCATCATTGAATATATAGTGAAAAAGATGGGACCCTGTTGGGTTTGATGGCTATGGCTCCTTTTGACTTGACAACTTTTTTGACTATTTTTGGCCTTTTTTTTTTTTTCTCTTTCTAGTATATCGCAGGCATATGTAAAGCTTAGAGAATATATAACGAATCTAATTAAAGCTTATGCGAGTGCCTCATATATTAAAATACGACCCTACTTCATCATTTATGAAAATAATATAGTATACACTTTGAGGAAATCTTAAAATACTTTTGAGCTGCCAACTAGTAATCATTCAGCCCATTTGAAAGTGTTGCAAGTTGCAACAACTAGACCATAAACAATAAAAATTCATAGGACTGACTTAAGGGACAGATGTGTATCACTTGAACTTGTCGAGGAAACGACTTTTGTGCTTGCGCACGAGCCATCGACATATATGCTACTATACATTGCGCAAGTGGAATTATGTCGAGTACAGAATCCCCGTCTTTTTGGCACATTCCGGTGGTGGGTTAGGTTCACGTGTTACAGAAAACAAATCACAAAAGATCTTTAAGACATTCAATTATTATGTATACAATGATATAGAGAAGGACCTTTTAAATGTTAGTAACACATAAACCGTCCAAATTGATGTTGATTCTGGTCCACATATTTATTATGATATAATTAGCGGTTAGGGTCTCAATCACCTGGGCAGAATTAGCGGTTAGGATCCATATAGTGCATATTTTTTAAGATTATAAATTCCTAAAGGAAACTAGAGCTTGCTATCATCGCCTTCGATACTATCTTCTTAATTGTAACTCACTTAATACTCAATCTCTTTAGTTTTAACCTTACTTGACCTCTAAATCTATCATTTGATATCACTAATTCTTTCTGTACCAATGGCAAAAATCCAATTCATGTATAAATGTGTCACTCTTCTTGCACTAATTGCCTGCCATGCAATTCTTTGGACTGAAGGAAGGCAAATAAAATCAATGATGAGCAAGAGGGAAGCTAGTTCAACTGAAGGAACGAACAAAATCTTGCCACGCATTAGTTATGGTGACTCAGCTGCTGCATACAAAAATATTGAATCCAAAATGCTTGCACTTTCTGTTAACGAATTTAAGGATGGTTTTTGGCCAGCGTCATCAGGTAACAGCCTTGGTGTTGGCCATGCTCGACCTTCAAAATAAAAACGCACTGACATGTGCAAAGAATAAGGTCATGTACCATTCATTTTAATTAGGTCTCTGATCTAGCTAGCATTACGTAGAAGGTCATTATTTCATGGATGCATGTATATTATCATGCCAATGTAGAAGCTGGTTATTTATGCATATGTCAATCTATAATAAATTTTCTCACCAAATAAAAATTATGAGAAGAATGGATTAATTATAAAAATTTATTGGGAATTTGATTGATAAAAACTTTTGCTAAACATAATTGTGAATAGAATTAATACCCATAAAATATAGTTCTTATGTCTATCATGGTAAATTATCAAAATCAATGTTAAGAAAAAAGAATACTTGAGAAATTTATAGTGATTACAACGTGAGGATCAGCAGACTTCAATGAGAACCAAAAGTATAACGATATTCCACAATTAAATCTATGAAATATCCAATGGGTTTATTTCTGTGATGTAAAAAAAGAGAATAGTTCTATGAATAATGATTTGACTTAGGACCACAACTTTAAAAGAGATTTTTATATACTAAGTTAAACTATAATCTCATCAATTATAATTTAACGAATATTAAGTATCTACACATGACGAGTCCATATTGAATTAGATGTCTTTAAAGTTCAATAAAAGATAGCCCAAATGAATCATTTAAATTATTTCTTATTTGAAGATAGTCCATAATATATAATGATTATTAATATATGAGTCTATATAAGAAATAATAAAACTTCAAAATCTCTCTCTTGGGCCTCATATGTCATCTGAAAATAATTATATATTATAAACTTTAGTGCGTACAATAAATACTATCTTATCTTGAAACATCTCTTTAAATACAATCTTTCATTAATTATATTAATATGGGATTAAAACAACATTTGTTGCACATATTTTTCACTAGACCCATTAATGGTTGTCATACCAACATAATTAATGACATAGATCAGATATGGATGTGTAACATATATTAAACATGCCGATTTCTAACTAGTTTTACTTTATAACTCAAACTAGTTATATACTTTCTAAACTTTATGTAAAACCACGATAAAAAGTGTAACTTATACTTTCTAAATTTTATGAAAAATCACAATAGAAATTGGAACTTTATTTCAGAGTTTTAACAAATAATCCATTAAATTTTATTATATAAAAAATAAAATATAAATGTCTCTTAACCAAATGAATATCAGATAACAAACTCTCATTATTTATGCACATCAACAAATAATACAATACCTACACAAGCAATATGCTCATGAAATACTTTAGGCGGTACCCTTTGGTGAGCAAATCCACAATTATGGAGTTTGTACTAATATATTCTATCAACACTTATTAACTCTAAACTCTTTCTTTAACAACTAAAAACTTGATGTTTATGAGCTTCGACTTTGAAGAGTTTTTATTGTTATGGGAATACATTATTGTGACTTTATTATTATAATAATTTTTTAATAGTCTTTTAACACTATTGACAATTCTGTAATCATATCCTATGATTTGTGTCTTAGAACAAGCTATAAACCGGGCCTTCATAGTGGAAGAAGTTATGAGTATCTACTTAACACTCTTCTCGAAAATAGCTCCCTAAGGCAACATGTTTATATAGCCCAATATGGATTTCTTAGTATCTAATAATCTAACAAAATTAGAGTCGAAACACCTTATGATTTCTAATTTATTCAATCTTTTATATGTAGTATTTTGTTATCTATAAATATTGCATAACCCATTTAGTTGCTTTCAAATGATCCATCATAGGACTACTTTAATATTTGCATAGCATTCCAACAATGTAGGCAATATCTGGATGCATACACACTTGAGCATACATGAGACTCCTTACTACTGAAATCTAAGAAAATTTTTGCATTTCTTTTTGTTCAATCTCATTCTTAAGGCAATAATTGAGACTAAACTTATTAACCTTAGCAATAGAAAAATCTTTTTGAGTGTGATCTCAATATATATGTATACCTAATACAAAAGATGCATCTTCAAGATTTTTCATCTCAAACTTCTGTGATAAAAATCTTTTGATTTTGTACAATAAGCTTATATCACTGTTTGCTAGCAATATGTCATCGACATGTAAAATTAGAAAGATAAACGTACTCCCATTAAACTCATGATATATGCATTCATCAACAACATTTTTCTTGATTCCAAATGAGGTAATCACTTGATGGAATTTGTGATGATGCTTGCTTGAGACCGTAGATGGATTTTTTTAATTTACAGATCACATTCGTTAGATCTTTAGACACAAAGTTTCTGATTGTACCATTGATAGGGGCGTAAAAGCACTAGTATGATTTATACCTAATTTTCGTATTTTTCTCCAAATCATAAATATTTGGCTATTTAATTGTGTTTTTTGATCATAAATAGATGCACAACAGAAAATATGATGTATAGAAACAAACGGAAGGTGAATTAAACGTCGAACGAAGAAATTATACTCAAAATACGAAAGGAGTACCAGGGTTGGGCGCTGCAGCACTCATGATTGAGCGTCGCGGTGGTGAATAGTATCGGGTGAACAACAACTAATGAACAATATTTTGCTACAGTAACTCGTGAACAGTAATTTGAAGATAAAAACTTATAAATAGAAGGCCAAAAACCCTAAGAGGAAAAGTAGAGAAGATGAGAAGATAAAGATGCAAACTTAGAGAAAGAATTCACAATATAAAATCAAATATTAAAGCCAAAGATTGAAGAATCAAGATCAAGATTCAAGCTTCAAGTCAAAATTGAGCAAGAAGCACATCAAGGAGTAACTTTGTTTAGTTTTTCTTCTCTTTCTTTGTCATTATGTTCTTATTCTTGTTGATATTCATGGATTGGTTTGATACTTTTGATTTTGTGATGGGCTAAATTATTCATCTAGGGTTAGACTATGTAAATCTAGTATGGATTTAGATTGTATTAATGTTTAGTTTATGAACTTGATACATTCAATTGATTCATTCAATTGATTCATTCAATTGATTCATTCAATTGATTCATTCTATCTTGTATTTAATGCTTTCATTATACCTGATCAATATTTTAAATGATTGAGAAACCATAATGAACTTGATAAAGGGATTCATGTGTTTAGCTTAGGATAGTTTGATGTATGATCATAGGATAACAACTATGAGTTCCATCTAGGATAGACATATACCTAGGTGGCATGTATGGTATAATTTAGACTTGATCTTAATGAATTACATTCTGATTTGATTACCATAAACATATAGGTGATTGTTAGAATGTGTAATATAGTCACTTGACCATCGACAGAGGCTTATAATGAGATTAGTGTCTAAGCCAATCAATTAGTATTAAAGGATTAACTAAATGGTTAATGAGTCCAATGAAATACTAGGGAATGAGTCAAAACCCTAGATTATCTTTATTTGTGAATTCTACTCTTTACTTTTGTTTGGTTAATTGAGATAATTAGATTAGTTAAATAAATTTCAGATTTTAGTACTTAATTTATAAAATTAGATCGCATATTCCCTGTGGGATCGATACTTGGACTTAAAATCCTATATTACTTGATACGATAGCGTGCACTTGCGCTTAGCTACTATAGCACCCTAATAAATCATACATATCATTTCTTTAATATCACTATTGAGAAACACAGTCTTTACATATATTTGACATAGTTTCAAATCAAAATGCGCTACAAGTGCCATATTTAGAGAGAAGATATCTTTCTAATCAATGTTTTCCTTCTCAACGAAACCTTTGACAATGACACACGCTTTATATCTTTCAATATTACTTTTTAAATTCCTATTGGTCTTAAATATCTATTTGCAACCAATGGGTTTTATACTTTTAGGCACTCTACAAGATCTCAAATGTTGTTGTCTTTTATGAATTTCGTCTCATCATTCATAGCCTCAATCCACTTATCAGAATTAAAACATTTTTTTGACTTGATTGAAATAGATTGGATTATTTTCTAGTCCCATATTAAACTCATGTTTATAGAGATAGACGACATAATCATCCAAACTCGCACTTCTTATTTCTTTATTGGATCTTCTCAATAGCACTTGTTCTTGAGGTTATTACGATTACTCTTCATGAACAGAAGCAAATTCTTTATTTTGGATTATGGACTCCAGTATATTATCTTATATTTCTAGATCAGCGTCTTAAATAATGTCAGAAAAAAAGAGTTTGATCATTTTCAATAGTAGCTCTTGGAAGAGAAATAAATTTCTTTTAAAAATAATATTTCTAACCTTATCTCCCCCCAAACTTAATATCCTTAAGAAATTTAATATTACTAGTCTTGAAAAAAGATTTACTTGAGGATCATAAAACTTGAAACTCTTTGATCTTTTAGAGTACCTAACAAAATAATAGCTTACTGTTCTTGAGTCCATTTTTTTTTATTGAGCTTACATGGCCTAGCCTTAGCTGTATAACTCTAAACATACAAGTGCCTAATAGTAAGCTTCTTGCTATTCCACAACTCGTACAAGGATATACTGTTTTTTTTAGAACTCTATTAAGGATATAAACTGCAGTCTTTAATAATTTTTCCTAAAAGGATTCAAGTAAAGAAAAATGACTAATCATACTTCTAACCATCTCTTTAAGTGTTTGATTTCGTCTCTCAACAACACCATTTATGCTTGGTTTTATAGATATTGTGTATTGTGGGATAATGTCACACTCTAGAAAATTTTGCAAAAGGTTCTAAAATGTTGTTAACTTGATTTATCATATCTGCCTAATATTTACCATAATGGTTTTATTTGCAGCTTTAATTTCCTTGCTAAGTTGATTTTCAACTTCAGCTTTAAAAATCTTAAACAAGTCTAGAGATTAAGAATTCTTACGAATCAAGTAAAGGTACCCATAATGAGAATAGTTATCAATGAACATAATAAAATACTGTTGGCCATTCAACGAAGCCACAGTGAATGGTCCATAAATATTAGTATGTATTAGTTCTAAGATGTTAGAGCTCCTATTGACACCTAACATTTTATTGTTTGTCTATTTTTTTTTCTTAATGCACTCAATATAAAAATAAAATTATGTTAAATTAAGAGAATCAAGAATCCTATCTGACACAAGTCTTTATATTCTTTGTTTAAAGATATGTCTTAAATGCTTGTGCCATAACATAATAGAATTTTTCTTTAGTTAACTTTCACTTTGTAACACATTTATATACATGCAAGGATTCATTAAAAAAGGCATGAGTACCAAAAAGATTCAGATTTTGATAAAGACTAAATTTTTTATTTTCAAATGAGTAAAAATATCCCGATTTATCCAAAATAGAAACATAAATTAAGTTCCATCTAAATGATGGTACATGATAAGTCTTATCTAATCCAAATAAAATCAATCTCTAACTATGATCAAAATAATCCTATAGACTTTACAAGAGTTGTGTTGTCATTTTCTACATAGATAAATCTTCCAGCATTAATTGGTACTTGGCTCCTTAGACAATCCTTTCTTGATATGCTATGTGATGTACTTAGGACAATCATTCTTCACATGATCAGCCATCTTGTAGAAGAAACAAGTAAAGATCATATCTTGTTTCTTTTGCACCTTATTTTATGAAGTCTCCATTACATTGTTCTTTCTCTTATTTCTTTTTCTTTTGTTATTATTAACTTTATCCTGAGAATTACTTGCTAAATGAGCACTTTCAATCTTTTTTCACTTTAATATATCTTTTTCTTACATATAATGTGAAATGAGCTCATTAAGGGTTTATTTATCATTTTGAGTGTTGTAACTCACTTTAAATTAACTATATTGTGTAGGAAGAGAAATCAAAACTAAATGCACAAGTAAGTTATTAGACAGCTCTAACTTTAGTGCTTTTAGTGTAAAAGTGAGATTAGACATCTGCTTGATGTACTTCTTTATACTCTATTTCTCATTATACCTCAATGGAATAAGGTTAGCTAGTAGTATATTTGTTTCAACTTTTTTATTTTTGGCAAAATATTTTTCAATTTCCTTAAGAAATTTGTTAGTATTTTTCTCCTTAGAAATAGTGCTCCTGAAGGTTTTGGAAATAACATGATTCATGATCATAAGACACATGCGATTAAAACGATCCCATTTCTCTATGTCTTTTTTTTATATCTTTAATGGAACTTAGATCAGTGAGAGTATGAGGTCGTTCTGTCTGAAGTGTAAGGCCAAGATCCTTGCAACTGGGACCGATCATAATGTTCTCTTTCCATTCTTTGAAGTTTGTGCTGTTAAGCATAGAGATAGAATTATATTGGTAGATATAGAAGAAGCAGAAGAAATTGATAGAGAAAACATAATAAAAATAAGAAACTTATAATTAATAATCATGTCATGACCTAAACCATATATGCATGACATAAGATAAACATATAAAAGGTGGGCTTTATCATAAGAGACCTAGCACAACATTAATATGTAGTCTTTGGATAAAAATATCAACTATAAGTGGTATTCACAATATAGTAATTAAATATTGATAATAAATCCTGCAACAATAAGCCTTTCTTTGGACTGATTTATTGTATACATAAAAAACTTGATAATTATCAAACATTTATTATCGAAAATATGCTTATTGTTTGGTCAAAAAATAATCTTCTTTTGGATCGATTATTTTTTGCATAAACAATAAACATATTCATGCTAGTATCCCAAAACAAATATTCACAACAGAAGTTATTTTTCCAATATGTTATTTCAATATATTTAGGTCAAAATATAAGACAAGTAGTGCAAATAAAAATAACCAAAATGCTTAAAATAGAAAAATTTAGTTTTCCTATACACTAGTGGAGCCCTGCCATTGAGGCCTCTATGGTTACATTACTGCTAATGATCCAAAATAAGTTCAAATTTGGGTTAATGATTATTAGCTTAATTATAAATGGGTCAGGTTTTGGACCGGATCTCCATAAACAAGTTTGGGTTGACCTAATTCTCCCAAAAGCAACTGAAAAACCCTAAAATTTGATCTTTTAGAGTACATGCCTTAATGTTGCAGCGTCATGAAGTGGCGTTGTAGTGCCTGCCTTTCACTAGTGGTGCTTCAGTGCCACCAATGCAGCACTGTGATGCTTACTTTCTGTCTAGGTTGGTGTTGCGGTGTCAGGCTATGACCTCTAACAAAAAAATATTAAATTGAAGTTGAATTTTGATGTTTTCATCATCAATTCTTCAAATCAATGACCCTTGATATAATTTGAACCCTTAAATCACATTGAAACCATAAATCTATTTTTTTTTCTCAACAAAATTATGAAAAATTTATAAAATTCTTACATATAATATATTTTCCCTAATAAGCCATATGGGAAAAGACATTCAATCATGAGTATATGCATGAAGAATCATAATAATTTAACATAGTTTTTGCTTTAATACTACTTGTTAGACATAATATTTATGAACATAATTGATACCTATATAATACAAATTTTAGATCTATCATGTCAAATTATTATGATGGATGTTGAGAAAAAAACATATTTAAAGAATCAATAGTGATTGAACTCAAGGATTAGTAGTTTTCAATAAGAACAAAAAATATAATAGTTTTTCACAATATAGTTCTCAATATGGTTCTCTTCTTTTTCATCAAAGAAAGAGAAGAGCTCTATGAATAAGAGAAGGGCTCTATAAATAATGATTTGACTTAGAGACTATAACCATAAAAGAGATATTTATATACTAGGTTAAACTATAATTCCATCAATAAATTAGGACTCTACACATGATAAGTTTATATCGAATTAGACGTCTCTGGAACCCAATAAAAGAGAACTCAAATAGATCACTTAAATAAGTTTCTATTTTAAAATAGGCTATAATATATAATTATTGTAAATATGTGAGCCCACATAAAAAATAATACAATTTAATAACTTCATCAAGAGTCAAAACGTTTTGAACAAAGAAAATTAAAATTGAGTAATGTCTCCTTTGTAGAGAGTTTATGGTAGATTGTTATTAAATTAGGACCTCAATTATGGCTCTTCCACGTCCCATTTACTCCTCAAAATTAAGAGTGGTTTTTATTTTTGTTTGAAGGAAGGCTTTTATTCGCTTACACATTTTTCATATACAGTGAATATGAGCTACAAACTTAAGATAAATAATGGGTTAATTCAATTGGTAAGATTTTTATGAGTAATAATAGAGCTTCCATACCAAGAACGGGAGAGAATTAGGTTTTCATTACATATATATATATATGTGTGTGTGTGTATGTATCTATATATATATATATATACATATGGACACTTCAAGCCAACTATTACTAGTTACTAGGTATGCTCCCTGTAGAAACATTTGGTATACTCAGGTGAAGTCTATAATTAATTAGGAAAATTGTCAGATTAATCTCTAAAATTTAGTTGAATTATCTAATTAGTTTTTATATTCTTTCAAATACCTCTATTAGTTTATGTCTTTAAAAACATAATATCTAATACACTTTTTGAGGGCAGTAAAATAAATTTGATCAATAGACATATTAATTTAACTTATTTTCTCGTAATGCACTTCGGATGTTATTTTTTCCACTGTAGAGACAAAATGAGATATTTAGAAAAACTATAAAAATTGATTGAATAATTGAACTAAACTTTAGAGACTAAATTAATACTTTCCCAATTAATTATAACAATCGCATCTAAAGTACCAAGAAAAATCTAACTTGTAGTAATGGAAATCTCTCAATTTATTACATGGCATTGGTAAGCTATCATTTGTTACCCAAAAAAAACCTGAAGATGCTGACTCTTAGGTAGAGTTGAATCCATATATTATAGGAAATTGATAATTTAGTTCTTGAATTTTTTATAAAAATTATTTATTAGATTTCTAAATTTTTTGAAATACCAACTTCACTCTTTATTAAAAAAACTAACATCTGAATTATACTTTTTAAAGGTAATATAGTAAATTAATATATCTAATCATAAGAAATAATTTTATATTTAATTGAATTTATTTTGCTGCTCTCATAAAATACATTTAAGATATTATTTTTTAATAACAGGGATTAAACTGAATTTGTATAAAATTTTGGAAATATAACGAGTAATTAATGAAAAATTTAAAGACAATTTCCCCTGTATTGTATATATGCTAAATTTTTGCGAAAGTTGTAATAGTCAAATACAGTCAAATTCCTTTACCTAAACCATCCATTCCATAAAAAGTGTTCCAGGTGGCTGCTAAGCAGAAATCATATTTTCCGTGAAAGTTTATGTCTGAACTCAGTCTACGGGCTTTTATGTGGAATGTTGTATGATTGGCCAGTACAAGGTGGGCTGCGAGCCTTTTGAAATGCATTCCATTTTGAGCCAGTCATACCAGTCAAAAGGTCAATTTAGTGCTCCACTTGAGCTTAAGCATTTACTTATATATCATTACCACGTTAAGGAATCTTAAAATACCTTTGAGCCGCCAATTAGTAATCATTCAGCCCATTTGAAAGTGTTGCAACAATTAGACCATAAATAATAAGAGTTCATAGGACCGACTTAAGAGACAGATGTGCATCACTTGAACTTGTCGAGGCTTGCACACGAGCCATCCACATATAATAAACTATACATCGCGCATCTGGAATTATGTTGAGTAGAGCATCCCCGTCTTTTTGGGGCATTTCGGTGGTGGGTTAGGTTGACTTGTTACCGAAAACAAATCATAAAAGATCTTTAAGGAAGCAGTCGCTATGTATACAATGGTATGTAGAGGGACCTTTTAAATATTAATATATGAACCGTCAAAATTGATGTTGATGCTGGTCCACATATTTATTATGATATAATAATAGCGGTTAGGATCCTAAACACCTGGGCACAGTTAGCGGTTAGGATCCTCATAGTGCATATTTTTTTAAGATTATAAATACCTAATGGAAACGAGAGCTTGCTATCATCGCCTTCGATACTATCTACTTAATTTTAACCTTCCCTGACCTCTGCTTCTATCATTTGAGTTCACTAATTCTTTCTGTAACAATGGCAAAAGTCCAATTCATGTACAAATGTGTCACTCTTCTTGCAATAATTGCCTGCCATGCAATTCTTTGGACTGAAGGAAAGAACAAAATCTTGCCACGCATTAGTTATGGTGACTCAACTGCTGCATACAAAGATGATTTTCGGCCAATGGCTTCAGGAAACAGTCCTGGTGTTGGCCATTCTTTTGCACAAGACCACGAAGATATTGAATCCAAAATGTTTGCACTTTCTGTTAACGAATTCAAGGACGGTTTTTGGCCTGCGTCATCAGGTAACAGCCCTGGTGTTGGCCATGCTCAACCTTCAAAATAAAAATGCACTGACATGTGCAAAGAATAAGGTCATGTACCATTAGTTTTAATTAGGTCTCTGACCTAATCTACCGTTACGAAGAATGTCACTATTTCATGTATGCGTGTATATTATCATGTCGATGTAGAGTCTGGTTATTTGTGCGTATGTTAAGAAAGTCTATGTGGTGTCACCCACTACTTTATGCTATTATTGGAAATAAAAGGTCTCATAATATTCTCTCTCCTTCGAATTCGCGCGCTTGTATATATCTATATAAAATCTAAAGAGCCGATATTGTAAGGAAAAGGGAATATATATATATATATAAATAGGTCAGGTTGATTTCACTTAAAAGATTGCATTTTCATATTTAATAACATTAATCGGTATCCTTTTAGGCAATACTTGTACTTTCTCGATTTATACATTCACAGGGGTTTCACTAAATATAAATTAATTGTTTATCATATTTTATGAAATGTCTATATGTATTCATATATAGTGACCTGGGATAGCTTTATCATTTGGGGCAAAAGACATTCCTAAAATTTTGTATTAAGAAATCCCGAAGCATCAAAGTAGTATCTTTGAAGCATAAAATTATAATAAGTAGTGAAGTTGTAATTTCCCAGGACCCAAACGGCAAGAGTCAATCAAACCTTTTACAATCACATACAATTAGATAGTAGATGGGATTGAATAATGAATATTGAACCCAAAGTGCCAAAAAGCAATACAGAAGGCACATGATCGAAAGCCAGCTGCAACCACCACCTCTAGTGATATATTTCTTTTTAACTTTTTAATACTACTCTTTTTTGGTCTGATTTTATATAGTTTAATAAAGTACCTTCTACAGAAACGAATTAAAAATATATATACTAAGAGCTCCTTCAGTGTGGCTTTTAGAAAGGCCCAAAATAAATTTTTTTAGTAAGAAAATCTTTTATAATTCTTTTAATTATTTGACTGGAATTTCAAAGTTATATGCTATTATCTTCCCGCGTTTCCCTTGTACTTAGTTTATTTTCTTTTTAATACATTTTCTCGCTTAGGGTGAGGTTTCGAAAAATGTGTTTTACTTGGGAGTTCTTTTTAATACATTTTCTCGCTTAGGTGAGGTCTAGAAAAAATATATGTATTTTAGTTGAGAGTTATATATTTAAAAAGAATGAATTTCTGTGTGTATTTCATTGATTGACAATATGGGAAGATATATATATATATATATATAATGTAGTAGCAAGAATTGTTTCCTAAACTTTAACTTATATACTATAAATGCCTGTGATTTATTTTCATACAAAAAAGAATAAAATAAGAAGTAAATAGTACAACTATTGATTGCCTAATTTAGAAGGATATCCCAAAATTTAGGCAATCATTGACTTCTACATTCCTTAGCACTCCTCTTCAACTTTGGAATATATATTGATAATTCCTAACTTGTTAAGTAGAGTCGAGAATTGTGTAGAACTCAATAATTTTGTAAAAATGTCTGTTGGCTGGTCTGATGTTGGTATATGAGTCACCTTAATCGTTTTCTCATAAACTTTCTCTCATATAAGATGACAATCAATCTCTATATGCTTTGTTTGATAATGGTAGACTTGGTCTGAAGCAATATGGAGTGCTGCCTGATTTTCACAATATAGATTAACATAATGTGAATGTTTGATGCCGAAATCTTGTAGAATTGTTCTTAACTAAGTGATTTCACAACGGGTTGCTACTATAGATTGATATCTAGCTTCAACACTTGACCCTGATACTATCTTTTGTTTCTTAGTTTTCTAGAAAAATTAAGGAACTACCAAGAAATATGCAATACCCAATGACTGATCATTGAGTGTCATGACACTTAGCCCTATCAGCATCAGAAAAGGCATTCAATTGAATTGGATTATATGTAGGAAAGAATATTCCTTATCTTGGTGTTTGTTTCACATATTGCAAGATACGATGGGCTGCTTCTAAGTGTGGTACTCGCGATTTATCCATAAACTGACATAAGACATGGATTACATATGCCAAGTCAGGTCATATGATGGACAAGTAAATTAACCACCTGAAAAACCTTCGATATAAGGATGGATCACTGATATAGTCGCTTTTAAACTTATTGAGAGATAAGTTTTGTTTCATGGGAAAAGAGGCTGGTTTTGCATCAAGATATCCAACATCTTCAAGAATCTCGAGAGCATATTTTCGTTGTGAAAGAGTGATACTTTTCTTAGACCGTGCAACCTCTATACCTAGAAAATACTTCAATTGTTCTAAATCATTCTATTTGAATTGATTCTTTAAGAATAACTTGGCGTTTTCAATGTCTTGTGAATTATTCTCTACCAAAACATAAATGAAAAGAGCAATAAATTTACCATTCTGAGATCGAACGAACAAAGAATAGTCAAACTTAGATTATTTGTAGTTGGCTTTCTTGAGAATAGTGAAAAACTTAATGAACCATTGTCATGAAGCTTATTTCAGGGCGTATAATGATTTTTGAAACTTATAAACTCATGTCTTCCATTTCATTTGAAACCAAGAGGTAAAGACATGTAAACATTTTCATCAAGATCCCTATGTAGAAAATCACTATTGACATCGAGTTGATGGAGATATCAATTTTGAGTTGAAGCTACAGCAAGAAGAATGCAAACTATTACAAGCTTTGCAACAGGAGCAAAAATCTCTTGGCAATCTAGGCCTGCAACTTGGTTGTAGCCTTTTTGTAGTGTTTTATAGTGCCATTAGGATGGATTTTGATCATATAGACCTATTTGCACCTAACTAACTTCTTTCTAAGAGGAAATGGCTGTAAAGTTCATGTCCTATTAGATTTGAGAGCATTAATTTCTTATTGCATAGTAAGATGCCATTTAGGATTGCAAACTACTTATGCAAATGAAGATGGATCTTTTTCAATCGAAAGAGAAATAGTGAAATCATGGTGTTTGGAGATAACTTATCATATGAAAGAACATTGGATAATGGGTAGATGATGCCTGTAGCTTTGATTATGGTTGAGTTAGAGGCTGGGACATTTCGTAAAGGAAGAGAAACACCTTTATAGTGCGTGTCAACTGTGATGAAAAGTTTGAGAGCAAGTTTAAAGTGGATTGATCATTAATTATAGGCTAAGGAATGGCTTGTGAGTAGTTTAGTTGTTACAAAAACAAGGAATCTTTTCTTAAGATATACAATCGGGTGAAATCACTTCACTGTTGGAAGAAAAATGTGAAGTAAAGTTGTCAACATCATATGTTGGTGAAAAATGGGGCAATGAAGGTGAGTTAGCATGGGAAGATGATAAAGAAAAACTATTTTCATACAAGATAACATCACACGAACAAGAAATTTTACCATTTTAGAGATCATAAATTATGTATCATTTTTTAGCATATGGATAGCCCAAGAAGAGACATCGAGTGGCTTTAGTATCAAATTTGCTAGGATGAATGATGTGTTGAGGTAAAACACAAGCACCCAAACACCCATAAATAATCATATGTGGGTTGTTTATGAAAAGGCATTTAAAAAGGTATTTTCCTTTGAAGGATATGAGTGTACGATTAATAAGATTGGTGGCAGTCAAGATGAAATTTTTCTAAAATCTCTTAGGCAGGTTGCTTTGGAATAATAAGGCTCGGGCGACATTAAGAAGGTGACGATGTTTTCTCTGGGCTACATTATTTTGTTGTGGAGTGGAAACACAACTAGTTTGATGGATGATACATTTGTCTAAAGAAGGAATATGGTACCCATCTCATATATCAATATGAATTAATTAAAATATGCTTTCTGTGTGAATATGACTAAATAAAAATAGAGAACAGGTTTATTTAGCCAATAGGTAAATTAAACAATTATAAATATTGCAAAATTTGATGTTTGTAGTTGAATGAGAAAGTAAATGAGAAGTCTTATTTGATAGATGATCGAGGCGTTGGTGCCAAAGTCTTGGGGAACAAAAGGTTGATGTGTTGTCTATATTGCATCTAGCTTTCAACATAGTATTAAGGTAGTATAGTCTTCCTCATTCAATTTTCGTCCTAATCATCTTCTCCGATCATTAGTCCCATAATATACAAGTATTATTAGTATTATAAACAAGTTTGCTAATGAAAAGTAAGTTTAATTTAACAAAAAGGACATATAGCACATAATGTAAAATAAAATTATCAAAATGAATATTGCTTATGTGTGTGACAGTAGCAATGGCTTCATTAGGTAGATACATAATTCATTTGCTCATACGAGAGTTTATGGTTGATGAGTGTATTTTGGATCTATAATTCAGTATCGTTCTTCTTAGTAGTTACTCATTTTTGAGTGATTTAAGGGTTATTATATATTAAATATAGTTGTTACAGGGTTAAATAAGGAGGAGACGGGAAAGGATAAAATTAGAGCAAAAGAAGAAAAATTGCTATGGTAAATCACTACAACAATTATGAACAATATCTGTAAACAGTGATTTTGGATATTGTAGCACTATACTGTTTATAATTGTAGTAACAGCCGCTGTTCACTACCGGTTAAATCATTGTGCAACAGTTAAATAACTATATAAGCACTGTAGCAACGGCTAGTAATAGTTAGAATATTATAGCAATGGTTAGAGTATTATAGCACATTTAAATCACTGTAGCCGATTTTATAAATACATTATTTTGCTTCCAAAGAGACAGATTCTACCCCTAACCTAACCCCAACTCATTTTCTCTCAATTCTAACGCATCCATGACCCATAAATCTTCCTTACATTGTGCAAAACCAATACTTGAAGCTATTTTGGAAATGGATTACTTATTCAAGAGCATTTGAGCTAATCTTTGGAGGATTCAATCAAGGCCATTGTATTGATTCGAGGGCATCTTGTCTTCATAAATTCGGTTTGGAATTGGTTGCATCATGTTTTTTTATATATTATTATTTATCCTTTAAACTCTTGTTATGTTGATTTAATTTTATTATCTAGGATTGTAGTTTTGAACTCAATTTGTGAACTTAATTGAATTATTTGATTCCCATTATTATGAATTCAATTTATTTTTCAATTTGTGTTGTTCTTAATGCTTTCAATATGCTAAGAATAGTGATTGAATGATTATGGAGCACTAGGATAAACTTGAAAAAGGCATTCTATTATGTAGACCTAAACAAATTGATGTATGATTGTGGAGTAATATTTACAAGTTTTAATATAAGATAGGAATATACCTATATAGCATATATGGTCAATATAACTTGTTCGTAATGAACCTTGATTTATTTAAATTACCATAAGAATATAGAAATTTGATAAATTAAGGTATAATCACTCGACTATCAGAAGAGGCTTGTGATAAAATACGTATTGTGACCAATAATTAAATTGAGTGAATAATAATGGGATAATAAAATCATATTAAGAGATAGCTATAATACTAGATACTCTTCATATAGTGATGACATTTTACACCATTTGCACAATGAGGATTGATTTGTAGAATTAGTAATTAGTTATAACATAAACAAAATCAATTTATCATTTGTTTGAATAAAAGTGAGAAGACACAATTTTAGTACTTGATTAAGATTGATAACAATTCTCCATGGAATCGACACTCAAGTCATCACTCTGTTACTTATTCCTGATAATATACACTTGCGCTTAGTATAGAAATCGTACAACAGTGATCAACAATTAAGAAAGTAAGCCATGTAATCTATTACTCTTGTATCAAGTATCCAACATAATTCTTTATTAATGGTAGAAGCATAAAAGGTTATACCTACAAGATCACTCATGAAAGATATACTACCAACATTATTGGCTAAGGAATTTGACTTAATTATAGAGGGTAGTGTCATAACACTTTAGTATTGTTCTACTGTAAGAGAATAGTAGAGAGGTTGCTTGTGAAATGGCACTTCCATGGTTGGCCTTAGGAGAAAATATCTTGTGCTCTTGTTGATAAGTTTTGTTGTTTGTAGAATTCTCCTTTTGTCGCTTCCGACAGATATCAATGAAGTGACCTTGTCATCTGTAGTAGTCACATTTGAGGTGTGCTTAACATGTCTCTGAAGTGTACCCAATTTTGTCTTCTCATAGTTTTTTGAGTTTTTCTTTACAGCAAATTCTGAGGTTTTAGCTAATGGTGTGACTTCTTTTGATATTCCTTGATGCTTCTCTTCTTAGAGGATGAGGGAATGAGCTTTGTTGATGGTTGAAAATGGATTCATGAGTAAAATCTACCCTCAAACAGTAGCATACACTATTAAGTCCTATGAAAAATTTTATGGTCTTTTAATTTTGTTGGAATTGCAAAACTTTCTTCATAATGCCATATGTGCATGTTGAAATGCAACATAGTGCATTACGTTCAGCCAAAGGCTTTTAAGCTTGGTGTAATAAGTTTAATTTGTCATGTTGTTTTATTTATAATCATGAATAGCCTCTTCAACATGAAAAAGATAAACACTGTTAATGTGTGAAAAGCAATCTTTTAAATCAAACCATATTTCATGAGCATTTTTATTGTATATTATGCTTCCTCCAATACCTTGCGAGATTGAATTAAAAAGTCATGCCTTTATAAGATTATTACAACAGCTCTATTGTTGGAGTTCTATAGTGGAAGTTTCCAGTGGTTGTTTGATGGTGCCATTGACAAAGTCTTCTTTATTTTTTATGATGAGAGCTATGAGCATGGCACGGCTTTAGGTGCTATAATTTAAATTTTGGTGCCAAAATCTCATATCCCAAAAGAACCTATTTATAAGTTTTTATAATGCAAAAAAGTCTTTGCCAATTTCAATACCACATGCACTAGTTTATTTTTTTTCTTTAAATTAAAGCGGGTGGTTCCTTTGGCGTATTTTGAAGCTTTTGGTGTGATAGTGTGAATATGTATAATACTATTCATATATACTATACTATTCATGTATACGAGACTATTCACATATACAAAAATTCATCAAAGTTGAGGGCATAAAACAGAAAATGTCAACAGTAAAATTTGAGGTGAAGAAGTTTGACCGGAGATTTTATTTTGGCTTGTGGTAAGTACAAGTTAAAGATGTGTTACTTCAACATGGATTTCACAAGGGTTTGAAAGGCTTTAAGAAAAATTGTCCCAAAGGTAGAGCGGTTTCGGCTAATAGATCTAAGTCTAAAGTTAACAGTATAATATGTGATGAAGAGTTCCTCTAAGAGGGATATTTATATCCTTATGACATGACCGCTAGTTGCCATAAAAAAAGATGTGTTACTGTTAGCGGGTTCACAAGTTTGTACACGGGCATTGGTTTGGTATTTAGACAAGGTGTACGGTGGAATGTTATTGATGGCTGAAGAACTTTCAAGAAAAACCAAACGTGAGAGTTGCACCATAAGTTTTCAGTAAATTGTTTGAGTCGAAAAGAAAATTTTTAGAATGGTTGAATTCTAAGTGTATATGCTTTTATGGTGGAGCATGATTCTCTGTTTTGATAATGTCAATAGTGTTTTGGCATCTTAGTAAAAAGGATGCAAGAATCCTAGCAAGTGGGTTAAAATGGTAAAGTGTCATTCATTAGAGATTGTGACTATAAAAGACAAAGTTAATGTATGTGTCTTTAAGGTGGAGATTGTTGGTATTGAGACAAATATGTATTTACTTATGCGTAAGAGTGGTGGAGCCAATTTATTTGATTTGTACATAAGCAGTGGTGGTGGTTAAGCCAACTTATTTAACTTATGCAGACGTTATTGAGCTAATTTATCTAGAGATGAGATTTTGGTAAGAGACATCAAAATGTAACATCATTGTGGCACCAAAAATGCCAACAAGTTGAATCCTTAGGAATTTAAGGGGCTTGGTGGTCATGTGTGCTTCTAAATCATGTATCTCCTCTTGCTCGCCTCTCTTTGTGGAAGCCTTGCGCTATTATCCACTTTACAGGATTTATGGGACTTAAGATGTGAAGGTCGTATGACTGGTTCTTTGGAGGTTGAAATGGACTTCAAATCATTGGTGGATGTCATTTCTCCGCAGTTGTTTACTGCCATTGAGGGTAACATGCTGCGGTCTATCGTTACATTTTTATACAACTATGTGAACGCTTCTTTTCTTATGTTAAGAGAGAAATAAACACCTTGGCACCTTTTTTAGCTAGATGGGGATCCATATCTTTCTTGTCGAAGATTTGGAATGATGCTATGCCCAGTAGGCTATGTGCATATATTCATTATGATGTGCTTTGATCTTTAATGATATTAAGCATTCTCTTTGACAGGAGACAAACTAGTATTTTCTCAAATAAAAAAAGAGAGTAAATTTTGCTATTTGTCACAACGTTTTCTTTTTGGTCTATTAGGAAGCTTCTTTAATTTTAAAACTTTTTACAACTTCCTCTAGAAGGAAAAAAAAATTCTTTCTGTGATAAAGTTATGATTGATTTTTAATATCATATGCAGATATTTTAAAATAATTTGTTGAACAGAAAATAGAACATATAATTAATTGTGTCTATAAATCATAATCAACAAAATATTTTTCAAAAATTATGTAGTAATATATTTGATTTATTTTCTTTTATTTATTTTTAATTATAAATAAAGTTTTTGTAAGGTTTATATGAATAAAAATGAAAGTTATTCTTTTCTTTTTTGTCCCATATTGTTATTTTTTTTTAAATCTTCCATTTATATTTTATTTTTCCGAATCAGAGAACCACGTCGAGATTGGAGATAATTATTTAACTTTCCCGCTGGCTACAACGAGATTGCATGCGGGCGGTTATAGAGTGGAAGAGAGTTCCATGTGCAGCCCTCTACCGGAATCTTTTACATTCATGATTAACATATATATTTTTCTTTGAGGCCGCAAAGATACGAAATAAGAAATCTAGCATATGCTATCATTATTTTAAGAGTTTTAAAACGAGGCAACACTTGCAAGTTGCAAGCTAAACCGTCATAATTTTGTAGCTTTTGTTTAGGGATTTCACTCGCGAAAAATATTTTAAAAAATAATAAAATGAAAAGCCAAAATAAAAGATGCACCATCCATAAGACTCTGGCATACTACTGTCGGCAGACCTTTGTTTGTTTATTTGTTCTCCATCGATGTAGATGCTATGGAATCTTCCTTATGTACGTGGCTTCCAAGTCTAATAATATTTAAAAAAAATATAAAAAAATTGATTAAAAATTATTGAGATATAATTTGGAGAATAAATCAAGTGTATTGAATATACGAGAAACAAAGATGGATGTGAAAGAAGGACGAAATAAAAAAGCAGTTACCCAGGCATAGGTCGTGGCGTTAGGTAGTGGGTACCACAGTGCCCTAGACAGAGAGTTGGAGCTGGGCACGAGTCAGCGCCCGGTGTGGGAAAAAGAGTTGTCCGTTTTGTTCTATCTCTTAATTGTTTTAGATCTCCTTAAAATGACTCTCACATGTGTAGGGTTAACCTAGGTCATCCTAAAATTTATATAAAAGCTTTCTATTAGCTTGTAAATAGATCTTTGTGAGCACAACATTCTTTGTAACTCTTAGTGAGAGAAACTCATTGTTTACAAGAGAGAGTGAGTTCTTTATTGTAAAAGGCATATTTTTGTGAGTGCCTTATAATTTAATAATAAAAGAGTGTGATCTTGATCTGCTATGGACATAGGCAAGTTGCCAAACTACGTAAATTCTTTGTATTGTTCTTCTACTTTTTTTTTCTAGATTTCTTAATTACTTGGATTGCACATTATAGGTTTATTGGTTGTTTGATTACTTCCGCTTCAATAAATTAGTATCAGATCTTAGTTTTAAGCAAACATGGTCACACCCAAGTATGAGATAGAGAAATTAAACAGAACGAATGACTTCAATCTATGGAAGATGAAAGTTAAAGTGTTGTTGGTGAGCCAACGGTTAGGCTCGGCATTAGAGAAGACAACAACTCTATCTAGTGAAGAAGAGAAAACGCCAGAAACATCCAAGGTTGAAGTAGAAAGAAGAGACATTCAAGAAAGAGCTCACAGTATAATCGTTTTGTCATTGAGCAATGAGTACTGAGGGAAGTAGCATGAGAGACGATGACGATTGGTTTTTCGAAGAAGCTTGACTCTCTTTATATGCAGAAGTCTTTGGCCAACAGATTGCATATAGAGAAGAAGTTGTATCAGTTATCCATGTCAGAGGGGACACTGATAAAAGATCATATAGATGCTTTCAACAAGATCATTATTGATCTTGAATCTATCAACATCAAGATAGAAGATAAAGATAAGACAATCATCATACTGAGTTCACTTCCTAAGAGTTATAGGAGCTTTGTTGATACATTACTCTACGGTAGAGAGAGATTAATGATGAGCAATATGAAATCATCATTAAACTCAAAGCTATTAGGAAAGTAAATTGAGGGCAATACAGAAAGTTTATCTGTAAGAGAAAGGTCTTCATATAGAGATGGAAAAAAGGGGTCGAGATCATAGTTTAGAACTCTTATGAAGTGTTATTACTGCAAGAAAGAGGGACACTTCATAAAAAACTATCCGGAGAAGAAAGCACAAGATAAGAAGAAAGCTTGCCTATAATAATAGTTACGATAGTGTAGAGACTCTAGTCGCTATTGATGATAAGAATACTGAACAATAGGTTCTTGATTCTGGTTGTACTTTTCACATGTGCCCACATAAGTCTTGATTTATAAATTTTCAACCCATTAATGATGGTAAGGTGTTAATAGGTAATAACATTACTTGTCAAATGATGGAAATTTATAGTATTAAATTTAGATTACATGATGGGCGAGTGAGAGAGTTGACATAAGTTAGGTATGTTCCTAACCTCAAGAGAAACTTGATCTCACTAAGCACTTTAGACCAAAATAGGTATTCCATCAGAATTGACGGATGAGTTTTGAGAGTATTAAAGGGTTCCATGGTGGGTAATAAGAGAAGAAAAGCACAAATGTATTTTGTTTTTGCTAAAAAGAGAAGTTGTAAGTGATTTTGCATTATTCTATATAGATGATGAGAACATGCAAACTAAGTTGTAACATCTTAGACCAGCACACCTAGGTGAGAGAAACCTTAAGGAGTTATTTGGTTAAAAGGCATTTGAAGATGATGGGTTCCAGCCATTGGAGATTTGTGAACATTATGTGCTTGGGAAAGCACATAGAGTAAGTTTCAGTACTCGTGAGCATAAAACTAAGAGAACTCTTGACTATATATACTTGGATCTTTGGGGAGCAACTTAAACAGCTACTCTTGGTGGTACTAAGTATTTTTTCAGCTTGATTGATGATTATTTAAAGAAGCTGTAGGTCTATGTGTTAGAGAGAAAGGATCAACTATTTGATACGCTCAGGACTTGAAAGGTTTTGGTTAAGAATTAGATTGACAAAAGGGTTAAGAGCCTAAAAACTAACAATGGCCTCGAGTTTTACAATAGAGTGTTTGATGAATTTTGTGCCAAACATGGGATTACAAGGCATAGAACTGTGAGATCAACACCATAACAGAATGGCGTAGCTGAGAGAATAAATAAGATCTTACTTGAAAGGGTTAAATGCATACTTATCAATGCGAAGATGTCAAAAGCTTTTTGGGGAGAAGTTTTAATGGCTACAGCTTACTTGATTAATAGAATCCCCTCCTCAACAATAGACTTCAAGACCCCAGAAGAGAAATAGCATGACAACCCTCTTAAGTATGACCACCTTAGAATTTTCTATTTCCCAATCTTTGATCATATCAAGGAGAGAAAATTGGAACCTAGAGCTATCAAATGTGTATTCATAGGATATCCCGAATGAGTGAAATGATACAAGGTGTAGTGTAGAAAGTTGACACCATCAAGAAATAGATCTTTGAGGATGAACTAAGAACACTAACGAGTTCCACTGAGTCCATCCATGGAAAGCCTAGGACTCCGGAGATAAAACTTGAAGAGTACTAGCTAGCCAGAGATAGGTTAAGGAGAACGATTAACCCACCAATCAAGTTTGCACAAGCAGATTTAGTTGTTTATGCCTTTAACTCTGCTTACACTCTTGAATTTGATAAGCCTAAAACATATGGTGAGGCTATGAAGAGTGAAAATAAGAATGAATAGTAGCAGGCCATGGAAAAAGAGATTAATTCTCTTAGAAAAAATAATACCTAAAAGTTGGTGGAGAGACCTCAAAAGAAACTAGTGGGGTATAAGTGGGTGTATAGAATTAAGGAGGAGATATTAGGGATAGAGCCTATGAGATTCAAGGCTCGGTTAATTGCACAAGATTTTACTCAAAAAGAGGGAGTAGACTATCATGAGATATTCTCTTAAGTTGTCAAGCACATACATTAGGATTTTATTAGCCAAATGTGCAAATTTTGATTTACAACTAGAGCAGATGGATGTAAAAACTGCTTTTCTACATGGAGAGCTTAAAGAAATAATTTATATGGCATAACCGTAAGGGTTTGTAGAACCCGAAAAAGAGGAGCATGGTTATTTGCTGAAGATGTTGTTATATGGCTTAAAAAGTCACATAGATAGTAGTATATGAGATTTAATGAGTTTATAATGACTTGTGGATTTAGTAGGAGCAATTATGATGGATGTGTGTACTTTAAGAGCTTGAGCAGTAGGATGATATATTTGCTTCTATACGTTGATGATATTTTGATCACAAGAAAGAACATGGAAGAAATACAGAAACTCAAGAAGCAGTTGAGTGGCGAGTTTGAGATGAAAAAGTTAGGAGCAACAAAGATGATATTGGGTATGGATATTGTGAGAGAAAGAAGAGATGTTATTTTTGTCACGCCCCAGACCCAAAAGATCCGACACACGACATCACTTACATTCATTCACTGTATGTGCACTCATAAATAATATTACACACAATTTTCAACTTTCATTCAACACAGAAATCCTTAGCAAGTTGCTAGTAAGTTCAACACTAAAATCAACCATAACCTAACATATAAATATAAACTTCTCTTGACAATATTTAAACATTCATTTCAATTTCTTTTAGAATTATAGCAATTGAATTATGACTGGGACAATTATTAAACCGGAGATACGCAGAGTTTTCTCAGAGATTAACACTCTACTACGTCACCAGTAGCAACTTTGTTACCGGGAGCCCAGAATATATCCATTGCAAATTCTTACTTAAAATCATCCAATAACCACACTTTATAAAACTTAAACCAAATCCAATCCACACACAATGAAATAATACATAAGTATTTATTCAATAGGGACAAACCAAATATCCTATCCCACGTGTCCCCAAATGAAACACACAACAACCTAGCAACTTAGGGAACCCAAGGAACAGCAGAAGCCTTGCCAAATCCGCTAAGCACACATGTACCTTATTTACCTGAAATCACCATAAACTATAATGAGTATAAAACTCAGTAAGCATACTAGTTTTTCATATATCAAATACAAATACATATATGTACACAATGCATATGTATGATATGTTGTTATCAATCAAAATCATAATCTTATCAAATCACATATCATGTAAGCGCTTACACATTCTTTCAAAACACATAATAGGAATACCATTACTCAACTACTACTTAGTAGGACTTACATATCATATATCACATAATGAGCCAAATGTCACTCGTAGGTGACATACCGTATGAGAGGAATAGTACAAGTGAGGTCTTGAATAACACATATATAATGCTTATGCCCGAAGGTAAAAGCCAAACCCTCACCGTGATCATCGGTGAGTCCTCTCACATGCACCAATACGCCACCACACGAATGTGATGACTCACTCTTCCTTTAGGTACCAATAGGATCCTCCCTACATACGGAACACATAACATATACCAATCCCAAAGAAAAGGCCACACATAAAGGCTCCACAATCACATAAAATGCCTACTAAGTTAACAGTGAGTTCAAGTACCCTCAAAATACAAAATATTTCTCATGGACATATTACACTTCAAAAGCTTTCTTTATTAAACACATCTTATTTTGAAAGCTCACTTACAAAAACACATGTATGTCCATGCTAAATGTCAATGCTCACATTCAGAAACATATATTCACATTTCATATCAAAATATACTTTGACATAACATAAACATATTCTTAACCCCATTTGCAAAATCATACAAAACAATTACTATGTTTATTGTGATTTCAGTAAAAAGTCTAGTACACTTACCTCTTAACACTTTCAGCTACAAGGCTTAAATCTCTTTAACCTATCAATAGAGATTAATCCTTTTATAAGCCTCACAATTCACACAAAATACTTTAAATAGCTTACAAAATTATACACAATGCATTTATCACATCAAATTAGTCTAAATATTTGGTTTCTCAAAACCTGTCATTCTGACCACTTACACTTAGCAAAAATTTCTAATACATCAAATGATGTCTAATTACTCCAAAATCAGAATATACCATTCTTGACTCATATATCCTTCTTATATATGAATATTATATCAAATTTCCTACACAATCCATTCCATACACACCATCGAATCCAAACTACAAACCTGACAGGATACTTACTGAACAGTATTCAATCTCCCAATTTTATAAAATCATATACTAACTCAAAAATTATAAAACTACCACATAATTACTCTTAACACATATCTCAGTCCATGATACATATTTCACTTCCAAATCACTGCCAAAAGTATTTTAAAACTATTTTATTCTATAACTTTAAAAATCTGTTAATCAAATATTGCAATGAGCTGATACACTTTAGAAATTCATAACACTTCAACCATATTGATCTAAATTCTCAACTCCGAGTATATCATATTAGACATATAAACTTATCATATTCCACAAATTCATAATTTTTGAAGATCATTCAGTAGGACAAAAATTATTTTTCACTGTACTATACTGTTTACACAGGACATTTCCAGAAGTTCAAGGTCATTTTGGTAAATTCACTATAAATTCAATTTCCAGAATTTTCAATCGATTCAAAGTCTCATATGATCCTTAACATGTCTAATTTCATATACTCAAAATTCAAAACCAGAATCGAATCACAACAATTTATAAAATTCCTAGATCAAGAGGTTATCCAGCAGAAATTCCACAATTCATCATGATTTATCAAACTATCTTATAGATCATCATCAATTCTCATATTATCTTACGAAATATACAACAAATCCTCAATTATACATATTTTCAGAAATCAAAACTTAAAGGAATTAACTTAATTAATACCAATAAATTGAGAAATACGTATGATATACCTCTTGAAATTCAAAATTCCAATTTCTTCTTCTTTTTCTTCTTTTTCTCCTCTTTCTCTCTCCTCTATTTCTCTCTTCTCTCTCTTAAAATGGGTAGCTCGACCTAAATGAGAGAATTAGGGTTTTAAAAGTGTATTTTTATACTAAGTGGCTAATTTTTGGTATTTACGAATTTACCCCCAAAACTTTCAAAGTATAACAATTTGGTCCCTAAAATAATTCTAAAGTCTTGCAAATAAACCCAATACTAATAGTATATCCTTAACCTATAAAAACACTACTAATAACAATATATAAATCAAGGATCACCCACATACAAATAAAATACGTATATTTATATATATAAATATACATATTCTTACCGGTTATGGATACTGGTTACTACAATTTTCTTCTCTCAACGGTGATATATACTCAAGATTTTATAGAAGTTTGGTATGTCTAATTTAAAGGCCGTTTTTACTCTTTTGGCCATACATTTCAAATTGTCAGTAGCACAAACGCCAACATCCGAAGAGGAAAAACTGTAGATGAGTAAAGTACTATATGCAAGCGCTGTTGGGAACATCATATATGTAATTGTTTACACAAGACCGGACATAGCATAGGCTGTGAGTGTGGTGAGTAAATACATAGTAAATTCGGATAAGGATTACTGGCTAGCAGTGGAATGGATTTTGAGATATCTCAAGGGAACATCAGATCATGGATTAATATATAAAGGGGATTAAGATAGCAGTGTAATAGTAAGAGGATACGTAGACTCAGATTATGCAAGTGATCTAGACAGAAGAAGATCGTGAGCGGGTTACATATTTATAGTGTTTGGGTGTAGTGTATATTGGAGATCAGTTTTACAACATATGGTTGCACTATCTACCATATAGGTCGAGTATATAGCTGTTGGAGAAATTATTAAGGAGGCCATGTGGTTGAAAGGCATATGCGCATAGGTAATGACTACTGAAGATGTAAACACCGATATGTATTGTGATAGTCAGAGTGTTATACACCTAAGTAAGCATCAAGTATTTCACAAGAGGTCTAAACACATTGATGTGCTGCTCTATTACATTTGAGAGATTGTCCAAAGTGGTGAAGTTAGTCTAACAAAGATAGCATCGTCTAAAACTTCTGTTGATATGTTCACTAAGCCACTGCCCTCGGTTAAGTTCATTTTATATAAAGACTTAACCAAAGTCACTACTATGTGAGGGTGATCGAAGATTCAGATATGAAAGATCGAGATACTTTGTGGATGATTTTGGATCAATGAAGAGATTTGTGAGAAAGTTGATTAAAAATCATTGGGATATGATTTGAAGAGCAAGATAATTATGTTGAGTATGCGTAGATCGAAGATGAAGGTAATAGGAAGACGAAAGGAGAAAGCAGCCGCCCAGGCATTGGAGCCTAGATGCCAAGTAGTGGGCGCCGCTGTGTCTCAAACAGAGAGTGGTCACCGCGATGCTAGCAGCTCAGTGCTAGGCACGAGTTATCCGGCGCAGTGGCACCAAAGAGTTGGCACTGCGGCATCTGGTGCGGAAAAAAGAGTTTTCCATTTTATTCCGTCTCATAATTGTTCCAAGTCTCCCTAAAGCGACTCCTACACGTTTAGAGTTAACGTAAGTCATCCTAAAGCCTATATAAGAGCTTTCTATTAGCTTGTAAACATATCTTTGTGATTATAGTATTTTTTGTGACTCTTAGTAAGAAAAACTCCTAGTATACAAGAGAGAGTGAATTCTTTGTGAGTTCTTTATTGTAAAAGACATACTTTGTGAGTGCCTTGTGATTTAATAATAAAAGAGTGTGATCTTGATCTGCTATTGATGTAGATAAATTGCTAAACCATGTAAATTCTATGTGTTATTCTTCTACTTTCTCTCTCTAGATTTCTTTGTTGCTTGGATTGTACTATATACTTTGAATTTATTGCTTATTTGATTGTTTTCGCTTCAACAAAAGGTATAAGGTATGAGAGTCAATTATTAATGTTGCATATTGAAAGCTCAGAATTTCATGACTAATGATATTCAGTCAAATTACAGCTGATATCTCTAAATCATCCATTTCCAATTAAAAGGGTTTTCTATTAGTGGCAGCTAAATTAGAAATCATCTTTTCCTTGTAAGTGGAGATCTGCTCTACGGGACAGATGTGTTTCACTTGATTTTGTCGACTAAAAGAGTTCATTCTGAACTTGCTTATAATACTAAAACATTGTGCAAGTGGCATAGTAAAGCAGAATCCCTGTCTTTTGGCTCATTTGTTGATGAAAAAGAGGCTGCCAAGTTACCTAATTTTCGTTTTTTTAAAGCTTTGCTTCTTTTAGCCCTTCAACGGATGTATATGTAAAAGAAATTTATTAAATAGAAATCCTTTTCCTAACAACTTTCAAACAATTAACAAATTACCTTTCAGCACAATGAAAGGTTAAGTATATATGAAACTTCAAGTTAGAGAGTTGGATGTGTACTAACAATAATGCTATATTTATCTAAGATGCAAAATTTGTATCCCAAATAATAGAGCATTTGAAGCATTTATTATTGATTAATGTTATATAACTACTGCATTAATATAAATTAAAAATTAACAACTATCTAATAAGTGGTATTCATTAATTGATAATAAATTAGTTAGAATATAAAATATGTACTCTGACCTTGTAAATCTAGCACTACTCATATACTAAATATTCAAAAAAGAAAAAAAAAGGTTAGTCAAAATCACCATTTTAGCATGATATTATTATACAATTATATTTTAAAAAACCACGTAAGCTCGTGAGGTCAATTAAAGTGTTTGGTATTATTTGCCAAATATCATTTTTTATTTTAAGAAAAAAATCAGAATGATCAAAACTTGTTGGTAAGTTGTTTTAGGAGAATGAGCCATGAAATTTGAAATATGATGTTTTTACTTTTTGTGAATAAAAGATCAAAACAAAAAAAATACTGTTTTTACTATTTCCGATTTTATCTTCCACTTTTATCTTATCAAATATTCCATCAGCCATAGTTCTGTTTTCATTTTTAGAGATGTTCCTGGTATTCTAGATTTCCTAGACAACGGCTCTCAACCTGAAAACATATAGATTTCCTGGTATTCTAACACGTTTTTAATTTACAAAAAAAAAAAAAACATCATTTAAATTTTTTGTCCAAGAAAATACACAAGTACAATAAGGTAGGATGATGATGCAAAATATGGTAAAACATCTTCATCAAAAGATATAGATAGGGTTTTTTCAATGAAAGTAACGCATGAACCGTCCAAATTGATGTCGATGCTGGCCCACGTATATTGTCATGTAATAATTACTAATTTGCAGTTAGGATCCTCACAGTGCAAACTTTATAAATAGCTTAGGAAACGAAGAGCTTGCTATCATCGTATTGGATTCTATCCCCTCATAGCTTCCTAATTCCTTTATCCTCAAGTCTCTTCCTGTTTGAAACCCATTTTACATACCTCTCATTCCATCCCTTCTCTAATAATGGCAGAAATTCAACCAATGTTTAAATGTGTTATTCTTTTTACACTAATTGCCTGCCATGCAATTCTTTCAACTGAAGGAAGGAAGATACTTGGGCTGAAGGAAACAAAGAAAAATCTTACTCCCCATTAGTTACAGTGACCCAGCTGCTGTATATAAAGATAATTTCCGGCCGACGAAATCCGGAAACAGCCTGGTGTTGGCCATTCTCTTGCGCAAGAAAGAGAAGATGTTGAATCCAAAGTAGTGGTTAATCAACAATCTATTACAAGATTTAAAGATGATTTTCACCCAACAACACCAGGACACGGCCCTGGCGTTGGCCACGCTCTTCAAAACAAGAATGCACAACCAAAGCATAGACATGTAAACATAATAAAATCATGTACCATTCAGTTTAGGTCTCTGAATCTAGCAGGTCGGCTGCTAGCATTAGGAAGAATTATATTAGATCACCTGCTATTTCATCTTTTGATTTGTATATCAAATTAGCATGTCGTGTAATATAACTTTATGTACATGTTAAAGGGTATCAATAATTGTTGGAAAATTGGTGATTCAACAATTTTGGTTGGACAATAATTGAGATGAATACCAAAGTAGAGAGTCACAAGAAGTTTAGAATGTGTGAGACACGTATGGAAAAGTCTAAGACGTGCGGGATACAAGGGAGAAGCGAAACAGGACTCGAAGATGCGAAGGAAACGAAGAAAACACGCCGGGAGGCCACCATGGCTAAGTGCTGCGATGCCCAGTATAGAAGCCTAGCGTCGCGGCGGTAGGCGCGACATGGTGAGCGCCACGGCGTCAGACACAACAAGGAGTCCGTTTTTTAGCCGGATTTTAAGTTTTGAAAAGTTTTAGACTTCCAAAACAAGTGTACTTTTACTCCAACAAGAAATAGGGTTAATAGGCACGAAATATACCATATATAAACACTTGTAAATCCTTTATTTCAAATTAAGCA
The DNA here is from genome assembly GCA_946807835.1 of Ailanthus altissimus. Classification (NCBI taxonomy): domain Eukaryota; kingdom Viridiplantae; phylum Streptophyta; class Magnoliopsida; order Sapindales; family Simaroubaceae; genus Ailanthus; species Ailanthus altissimus. Next base: position 23,098,232 of record OX327695.1, read on the forward strand.
TTAAGAGAGGGGAAGAGCTGGGTAGATACTAAGTGCTTGTGTGCGCTGGGTAGATCGTCGTTTGGGTGATCATTGTTCGTGGTAGAGTAAGGGTTCACTAAACATTAGGTCATTTTGAGGGTTCTTCAAATTGAATTTTCCTTATAAAATCTCTAGGGAGTTAATAAGAGAGGTTAGGATCCTTGAATCCACCGTGGACGTAGGCAATTGGCCGAACCACGTAAGATTGTGTTGTACTCTTTTATATTCTGCTTTAGATTCTTGCTATTTTGCTTGATTAACAGGTTATTCTGCTACGCAAAGAGGTTAAAGTTCTAGGTTAAACTTGATATTTTTCGCTTCAATATAACCTCAAGAGGGAGAAGGACGTTTCCTTCCTAAAAAATAATCAACTGCAACTAATGTTAGGCTTTGTTTGAAATTGTTATACTTTTACTTTAACTTTAAAAGCATAACCACAAAGTATTTAATAAACCGTTTCAAATTTATTTTTAAAATAGCTGGTATTCCTTCATAGCTTTTCTCAAATTACTTCCCCTAATTTGTACTTAAATAGTTTCCCTCTAAGCTTATTAGCTAACTTGTGTAGTGGTCCCTTATCTTTTGAACCACTACTTAAGAAATCATTATCATTTGACTCGTAGTCATCAAACTGATATGGTTCTCTACTTAGAACCCTTTCTCTTCTTAAAATTTCATTTTGCTCCTCGACATTATCATTATCAGACCAATAAAAGCACCCATCTGCCCCAAGGTCTTCCACCCTCACATTTACTATTTGTGGGTTGTAACTTTTAGCAAGTGTTGATTGGGTGGTAGGTGAATTGTTTGGTGCAGGGTGTGTTATATGAGTTATGAATGGTTGTATTTTTGTTTCTTTGACATGACCATTCAGGACCTCATACTCAGGTGCATATGGTTTAGGTATATAGGGTTCAAGTACAAACTCTAGTTTAGGGTTAAAGTTCAGGCTCAGGGTTTGGTTGATGATCTGAGGTTACAAACAGTGACAAGTGTTCTATATGCAAAGGCTCGTGCTCCACAATCATATTTATAGTACAAACAGTGACAACTCAATATTAGAGTCATCCTTTATATTCAAGGAACCATCACACCAAGGTAATGGAAACTATCCCAAACTTCTCAATTTTAAGGTTAACCATCCTTTTCAGCTTCTTCTTCCTAAGTTCATGTAACAGTATAATTCTACTATATTTTTCTAGGTCAACATTTTGAACTTATAAACTTTACCAAATACTTGAACTTTGATTTCAAAATCCCTCATTCTATTCATTCAAACTGTGTTCAGATAGGAATCAAACACATATACACACAACAATACTTTATTAGAAACACGTTTAAAAAATACATCAATATTTCATATTTGAGTAAAAAATTGAAACCCATATAAGAAATTAAAAATACTCAAATGCTGAAGCGATAACATTAATGTTGAATATATATTGTAGAAAATCTTATTCAAGGATTAATAGTCTAAGAAATAAATGAGGGTGATGCAGTTATAGATCCAATATACACAAGAGTTTAGTAAAAAAACAAGAGTAATATACGAAACACATGACTCTAGAAAAAATACATCAACATGTCACATTTGAGTAAAAAAAATGAAACCCATATCAAAAATTAAAAATACTCTAAATCATAAAATAACAAAAAGGAAAAGTTTAATTGATATACATGCAATCCATTTTAATGATATTTTTTGTCAAAATATTGTCCCAAAAAAATTAAAAAGACAAGACAATAATTCAAACTTGATATTCTCATGAGATTTTGATTTACCTGACTGATGATGACAATGCTTCTTTTCAAAACGATATGTTTTAGTAGATTGGAGTGAATAAGATTTGAAAAATGCACCCATTATTTGAGTTTTTTTATTAAAAAAAAAGATCTCTGATACGAATTGTAGAACTCTCTTTGTTAATTATTATTATTTTTGTTAAATTGCTACTTTGGAGAATGAATGACAATAATGAATGCTTATGCTCAGTAAATGATGTCTTTTAATAAAATAGGAAGGTATAAGAAGAGCACAAATAGTATCTAAAATATATTTGTGTTTACGTTCAGCTTTCCCATTCTGCTAAGATGTACCAGGACAAGACTTTTAATGAATAGTATTATATTATTATAAAAGATTTAGAAAGTCTGAATCTCTGTATTTCATGATATTATTAGTACGAAAAATTTTAATTGGATAAGGGAACTATATTTTAACTATCTGAGCAAAATTAGGGTAAATTTTAGTAAGTTATGATAATTGTTTCATAAGAAACAACCATGTGTATCAAGAATAATCATCAATGAAAAGAACAAAATATTTAGATCTTTTTATAATGGCACTAAGAGAAGGATCCCATATATCAAAATGTATAAAAATAAATGGAGCAAGAGAGATAGTAGCACTACCATTAAAAGGTAAATGTGGTTGTTTTTCTAAAGGACATGTCAAACAGTCATCTTTATTGTTAGAAATGATACTTAAATGATCGCTAGACACCATAAATTGTATGTGATTGACTAACATATAACCTAAATGAGAGTGCTAAAAATGTAGCGAAGATATTAGAGAGGTAGATGTTGCAGACGAATGACAAAGAGAGGACAAATCTAAATAGATGAGCTCATACAAATGTCTAATTATATAGCCTATCCCAAATGTTTGTCTTGTCTTCAAATCTTGAACACAAGAACCAAAAGCAGTAAGTAAGACATTAAAACCAAGTTCACATAGTTGACCGACAAATAAAAAATTTAATGTGAGATTAGGAATAAAAAAAAGTATCAGATACAAAAAGATTATATTAAGACACTTGACCAACATAACTAACTTTCATGATAGAACAATTGACAGTTTGAATGAAGGGTAAATAAGAAGCAAGAGATTTAGAGAAGAAATTCCTTGGATTAGAAGTTATGTGATTGTAACATGCATAATTGAAATATCAAGAAAAATTACCTAAATACTAGAGGAAGCATAAATTAAAGGTTTACCAAAGTTCAAGAGGAGTTGACAGAGTAAAGGCTCGAGATTACTAGCTATGTTGGAAAAGAGACTCGCTCTATCCTGAGCAATAATAATAGTAAGTCCTATAAAAGTAGTACTTTGAGACAATATTCTTTTTTTGAGACAATATTTTTTATAATGATTAGGTCCAAGCTATCAACATATTTTGCATTTACGTGTTGGACAACTAAGAATTAGATGTCCACATAAGTGGCAATGATGACATGTTTTAAGTAGTGCAAAATCGGTAGAGATATAAGAAAAATCAAACTTATCCATTGTAATGATCTTTAAAAAAATGTAATTTCAATCCCTTAACTCTTTGATAATTATAAACTAGACCTTAAATTTTTTAATAATTACAAGCTGACCACTAAAATTTTGATAATTGCAAAATAACTTTAAGAATTTTAAAAATTACAAATGACCTCTAAAAATTTAATAATTATATAATGGCCTCAAATCTTTTTAAAATTACACAATGTCCTCTAAAGAATTTGATAATTTCAAATTGACCCCAAAATCTTTGTAAAGTTTAGAATTACTTCAAAAGTATAGAAAAAAAAAATCATACTTCGACCTTAGAATGTTAAAAAATTTACGAAGACACCCTTACTACAAATCAAACGGCCAATAAAAAAGGACACCGTAAATTGATAAATCCAGTTGAGAGGAATTAAATGGTGGCGACAATGACTATCAACTCACCAGAAAACAGTTGGGATCTAAGTCAGATGGTGGACAGCGACAGAGACGTTTAGCGGTGTATATGGGTGAATCCAGTGATGAATCGAGTGATTTTGGTGCCGTTGAAATCACCGATTGATTCTGAGTGTGATGGCTGGGCAGTGTACGTTCACTCGTCAAAAAACGGCCAAAATTTAAGTTGGGTAAATTCGACGGTAGCAAAGTTTGACCAGTGCATGTACACTGTTCCCACATTCGACCAATATGATTTTGTTAGGGTTCGAATAGCCAACGTTGTTTAAACATTTTAGGCTAGGCAATCTCAATCACGGTAAACTCTGATCAACTTCTGGTGACTTTTTGGTGGAACTCCTGTAAATTTCTGACGGGTTTTCAAAAAAAATTGGTAAGTTCTGACTAAATAAAGAAACAGTGAAATAATCAAAGCTTTTATACTATGAGAGAAATATAAAAGGTTGTGTATATTTCATTGTTAGAATAATGTATAGAGAGGACCTTTATATAGGCTTTAGGCTAATACATAGTAGGAAAGCTAAAATAAGTAAAAGAAAAGAAAATATTTACACAATAATAACAATATAAACAAGATAAATTATATATATATATATATATGGTAAGAGAGAATATTTGATTGATTTATATCTTTAACAGATAGGAAGACGCTTCTTTATCTTGGCTTTCCTCCTTCCATTGGTCGTGCTCCAAAGATTGAGGTTTCGACATGGACTCATCCTTCTAATAGTTAGGTGAAGGCAAATTCTGACGGACCTCTAAGGGTAATCTGATCAACGGGTTTGTGGATATTCCCAACTCTGAGGGCAATTCTTTGGGTGGCTTTCAGTCATTTTATAGATATCAGTACAGCCTTTTACACTGAGCTCTTAGCGGTCATTTTGGTGATTGAGCATGCTCTGCTCGTGGCTGGAATTCCTTGTAGCTTGAAGTTGATTCGCTCTTGGTAGTGTATTATTTGCGGAATCCTTCTTTGATCAGTCCTCCTTGGTAGTTGCGGAATCGGTGGTTTAATTGTTTTCATCAGCTGAAGCATATAAATTTTCTGTTTTCTCATACTTATTGAGAAAACTATGTTGCAGCAGATGCTAAGACTAACTTAGGCATGTCTAGTCGTGGTTTCTCTTGGTGGAATTCCCCTCTTCATACGATTTAGAGTTTTTTCTTCGTGATTCCTGTGGATATCCATCATATTGCTTTAATTGACTTTTTCTTGTTTTCCTTTTTTAGCTTCATGTTTGCTTTCTTTCAATATATATGCCTCTCGACTGAGGTTTGCGGAAAAAAAAATGTATCAATGACAGTATGACCTGAAAATTTTCTGACTATCTAATGATAACTATTCTACCAAAAATATGTTAACATCATTTGTTCTTAATTGTATCAGTCACTACTTCTATACTAATCAGTTTTTCTACAAAATAACTCTAAGCTATTTGCTAGTTGTATAAGCCAGTAAGAAATTACTTATCGAATAAGGAATAAATAAGATAAGCAAGAGAGGTAAAAACTTGCAATTATATTATTTGATCAAAGATGATATTTTATACTTGTCAATTTTTTGATTCAATAAATTTTTTTGTACTATGGAGCTCACAATAAATAAAAAAATTAAGTTAATATAACTTAACACATATTTAGGAATTAGGGTATATGCAACGAGTCAATGACAATTTTTATTTTTGGGTTCTGCTACATCCAACAATTATAGTGGAATAAATTTAAACCATGTATTTAGTTCAAAGAACACACATCTCGTTATTTAACTAACATTAATTTTATTCTTACATAGTAAGAATATATAATTTATTAATTTAATTTATATGGTATTTGATGTGTTTATTATTGATTGGTATTATATAGTTATCACATTAATAAAAATAAAAAAGCCAACAACTACCTTACAAGTAGTATTTACTAATTGATATATATTAATTGAGATATAAAATATGTATCCAACTTTATAAGCTTAGCATTACTCCTTAACTAAAGATAAGAACTATTAACAAGGAATTATAAGGTTGTTATTATTATATAATTAATTTATAATATAAGATTGAATATTTCAAAAGTGACTCCTGACTAGCTGCATGTGGTTCTACAAGCTCTATAAATTCCAAGGGGAAAGGGAGGTTTACGCACCCCCCAATTTGTTGTAAGCCCTGTTGCTTATTCTCTCGGTTCTGCCATAGATAAGCAGCTTGCTTACTAGCTTTTAATTAACTTTCCTTCTTTGTCCAAGCAAGTGCTTACTGCAAGTTTCTGAAATGGCGCAAAATAAGTTCAGCTTTGTTTGCCTTCTTCTCGTATTTTTTTTCTGCCAAAAAATTCAATCCATTGAGGGAAGGCATTTGAAGACAGACAAAGCAATTAATTTATCAAAGCTTCAAACTTACCACAAACTCCTTAAAAAAGAAGCAAAAATTATTTCTGCGAACAGTGACTTGCATGGCGAGGGGTACCCCTCTGTTGAAGCAGCGAATGCTGATTTCTCTTTACCTGCAGTACCGAGTGTGGCAGTTGACGACTCTATTCCTCCGCCACCAAGAGAAATAGACAACTTCAGGCCCACAGCTCCAGGTCACAGCCCTGGCGTCGGGCATTCCCTACAAAACTAATAGCGCTAGTTTTACAGCCCTGCACGTGCTATATGTATTACATTATTTGCTCAAGTATTAATAGGAAGTCAAGAGTCCAAGAGCTGCATATTAGTTTTGATTTATTGTACTAAAAATGAAGACTATCATTGTGTTCACAGTTTATGTGATGTATGTGTGCAATTATATTCTCTTCAGGATGTTGCGTTTGTAAAACTATTTACATTTATGCTTGAATGCAGTGTAATCTTAGTTACCTTATTTTTTTCCTTTTAAAGTGTTTTTCTTCCGTTCAAAATTTATCTCCTTCTCTGCGTTCTCTCTCAGATGATAGAAAAACCTACCGTTTCCTTTCAAGTTTTGTCATATATACTACTTTCTTTTCAATTTTTTAAAACTACCCATTACCTACTTTTGAGGGATTTTAAAGAAAAGAAAATTACCAATTACTCCTTAAAAAGAAGTAACTGATTAATTTTAAAAAAATTCAAGGAAAGCTTATATATATATATATATAATTAAGGGATAATGTTAATTGTCCACCGCCGATGCGCCTCTTTCAGTCAGTTCAGTTCTACGTATAACTTTTTATCCATGAAATATTCATGCCTACCGCCGTTAGAATAAACCGAAAACATAAGGGCTAAAGCTTGATTATATTTTAATACTCATAAGATATTCAATGGGTTTGTCAGTAATCTCAAAGATTTGTTCATGAAATGTGGGTTTCAATGATGTTGTCATACAAATAAGTGAGACGTTATTATAATGAAATAACATTAAATTGTAAGTTTTGTGAGCTATATTTCAAAAAATCTTACTGATTTAAGTTGCTTCACTTCGAATTTGGTAACCCCATTGTTTGTGAATGATTAATGTATGTAGTTTACCCATCTCCACTACTTATTGATGGAGAGACAGCGAAGAAGCCGATTATATTTGTGTGAGAATTTTTTTGAATTGCTGAGAGCTATCAAATTCTATATCCCTAGTGATTGGTGATTCTCGTTTAAGATCTACATGGGCTCTTTGAGGCGGAGACGTGTTTTAGTTTCAAAAACTAAAAATAGAAGCGTGCCGAGTACATAAAACGGCAATATTTACAGTGTAAGAGTGTATAGTACTTATCCTAACAATTCACCAATAGTGTGATTTCATTTGAAATATACTTCGTTTAATCTTCTGAATTCTGGTGATTTTTGCAATATTTTGCTAATGTTCATCATAGGGATGCGATGATGACTAAAGAAAGAAAAATTAGCTGAGGATTTTGTTTGTGTATTGTAATAACAGTAAGCAATAATATTAATTAGCCTTGAACTCCCTCTCCTCCTTTGAAGTCCCGTACTTATTAATTAGCATGATATAGCATCTTTTTGCTTTATGCATTTACAAGAACGGTATAATGCCTTCTAAATTTATGTTATGAATAGGGCTTATGAAGCAACATCACAAGCATGCATTAATTTAAGGAAGAATATACTACTGCTGATGGAGTATTCCATTCCAATATTAGGATATTCAAAATAGATCTTTGTAAAACAAGAGCGTTCATCTTTACACTCTACTTCTTATACTTTATTTATCTTTTAACAAATTAAAATCTTTTCCAATATAGTATATATTACCATCCCTAGCTAATACACATAGACTAGGTACTAAGATTTCACTCTAGAGGTAGAAGACTGAGCACGTATATATATATATATATGCAATAAATACATTTAAACTCTTAAAATTTGATTTAAATAATAGTTTCAATCTCTTATTTTTAAAGTTACTTAAAAAGACCTCTTTCGATAACGACAATAATAAAATTTTAAATTATTATTAGTATTATCATATTCAAAATATTGTGACATGATGATTGTATTATTTCATTAAAAAAAGTCAGATAAGAACAAAAATTGATGAGTAAGATAAAAAAAATTTAACGAAAAAATGTGTTTTTGGGTGATTCTGAAAATAGAATAATAAAATTATCATTTTAATCCAATTTTAAGAGTTTAAATATCAATTTTTTTCTCTATATATATATTACACTTTACAGTTTTTAACAACAATGAATCTGAGCAAACAAAAGGGAGAGATCATAAAAGTATGGACCCTTGAGATTATGAAAGCTACTTTGGAGATTCCCTTCCCTTATCGTCCAACAAAATGTCACTATCGCTCAATTAAATTTTCATAACCATGTTTGCTTTAATTTGACTTATATAATATATCCAATAAATTAAACACAAAGCCCATGTACTACAACCTAGCACTATAAAAGAGAGAATCAAAGGGCTCTTAATTTGTACCCTATCGGTAGCTAATTAACTATTTAGTAATTAGTTTCCAATTCATTTAATTTAAAACAAAAATTAGTGGGTGGACACTGAGGCCTGGCACTAGTATTTCCAACTGGAGGAGCTAACCGGACAAGCCTTCTCGCAAAGATTCTTAATTGAGAATATATAAAACGTATCTAATTTATGTTCTATTAATCAAAATGTCCCACCACTTAAGCTTAAGCAAATACTTGGTCGTCTTTAGTAATTCAAGATAATCGCTTAAAGAAATTAAGAAATTTATTTTTTATGATCAATTTAAGGAATCTTTACCTTAGTTTGTGATGACCATTCAACCCATTTGAAGGTTTGCAACAACTTGACCATAAACAATAAAAATTCATAGGACGGACAAAGGGACAGATCTGTTCACTTGAATTTGTCGAGGAAAAGACTCCTTCACTTGCACACGAGCCATCAACATTATAACACTATACAATTGGGATTATTTTTATTATAGGAGAATCCCGGTCTTTTTGGTGCATTTCGGTATTGGGTTGGGTTGGCGTGCTACTAAAAACAATTAGAAAGATTTAGTTACTAAATACAATAGCGTTACTGTTTTATTCTGATATTATTTTATTATATCATTATTAAAAAATAATAATACTGCATATACAAACTGTTTATACATATTCATCTATATTAAACTAGAGTGGCAGAATATAATTAGACGAGTGAAATAATAATGTTACCATATTTTTATTTTTATATTTATTTATTATCTTGACTGACTTATTTCACTTATCTAATAATATCTTGTTACATTAGTTTGTACGAATAAATTTTTATTTGTAATACTACTTTCTAAAAATTAGGGAAACAAAACTTTAGGAGTTTAATTAATGAAGCGTTGACAAAAAAAAAAGTTAGTTAATAAAGAAATGATAAAATTTATGGCAAGAGATCTTCAAAAAATATATTTTTACTAATATGGATTAATAATTTATAAAAATAAAATAATAAAAAAAACTTTGACCATATACAATTTTTTTTTGACAAGTTAAAATGTAATATTATAAAAACTTCATAATATTATATGGTACGTCTGCTAATATTCATAACACAATTTATTGAGACGCTTTATAAGGATAAGATAAGATTTTTGTAGACCGCCCGAACATATTTCTCCAACAATAGAGATACAACAAAGTCCCGAACAAGATTTATTTCAAAAGAGATATCTACCTCTATTACGAATGAAAAAATTTAATCCTCACATATGAAAAATTTACCTTACAAAAAGGAATGTTACCCTATAAAAGAGGAGATACTACCTCGTTTAAGATTATTACATAAAAACTATCCTAAAAAAATTATAAAAATACTCCTACACTAAAACACAATCAAAGTACACCCAAACCCTAAACAATTACAACAACCAACACTCAAGCAGTAGCCTCATATATAAAACTGAGAAATGGTCGACGACAAAGCTTGGTGGCCGGAGTGCAGTAGAGACAATTTAGATGCAAGAAGGGCAAGGCAAAAACAGAACCTAAATGGTGGCCCGCTGGAGTCTGGCAACAATCCCAATCAAAAAACTTACTCGGATAGTGTCCATGGCAGGAACGTTTTGTTGTATGGCCATTGGGGGAACAAAAAAGTAGAGTAATGTCAGCTTGATCCAAGCGAGCATCGACAGAGGGGAAGCTGCAACCAAAAAATGTTAGTGTCAGCAAGATGGCGGAGGTGGTGAGCTATTTAGCGGCCAAGAGACGCGACGGCAAGAAGGCGTACATCATCTCTTTGGCCCAACGTGGCTGTGCGACGACAGCAAGGGTTCCCATCCAGGTCAATGAAGAGCGCCACCAGAAGAGAGGAGAAGACCTGAAATGGTTAAAAAAGAAACAAAGCAAGAACATAATAAAAACAAAAGTTGAAAGCATGGCTAATGTAGTTTAGGAGACCACTGGAAAAGAAGGCCAAAGCCCCTTCTCCAATGGAGGGTTATTTCAACGTGCGCGACCATACATAATTACTACCAAATGTGTGAAAAGATTTTTTAAAATTAAATAATTTTTTTTAAATTTGTTGTTATTGTTAGGAATTGAGAGGTGATGCAAGGTCGTAGTTAAAGTGAAATTATAAAAAATAATGAAAATAAAAATAAGACAGACACAAGAGTTTACGTGGTTCAGCTTTTAGCCTACGTCCACGGGCAAAAACAGAAGATACTCTTACTATTAAAAATAGAGAATACAAGTATTATAGTATTTTAGCCTTACAACCCAAAATTTCAATACACCCAATTCTCTCAAATTACTCAAAAATCTCTCAAAACTTTTGAAACTCTCTCTAAATTTTAATATCTAATGAATTGCTAAACCCTCCTTATGAAATGGCTGTCCACCATTGTTGGCAATTATGTAGCTGGCACACGGTACCAGCTACCAACAGTTATGATATAATCAACTGTCAGAATCCTCCCCTGCGCATACTTTAATATTGTAGAACTTAGTGAAACTCCTAACCAAAAGCAAAGAGATTAACAGAGATCAAGATTTGGTACAATTGGATTTTAGGACTGTGAATTAATCTAGCTATTCACAGGCCGGTTGTTGTACATTTGTTTAGAAAAGGGATACTGACACTGTCAAGTCCTTGAGGTTGATATAAATTAGATTTTGAGGAGCGGTTTTAATTTTAATTATATTGTTATTTTTTATTTAATTAAAAAATAAAAATATTTTTATTTTAAAAAATATTTTAAATATTTAAGTGATAAAATTATAGAGAAACATCTATAGAGAAACATCTTGACTTTTAGAAGCCTCTTGGAAAGTTGTTGGCTCTCTATCATCTGTTAGAAGGCAGTATGCAATATGAGCCTCTATGACATACTCCGAGTGCCATGATGGTGGTCGTCTCTTACGAGTTGATCGACGATTATCTGTAGCCTCAGAATCTACTGGTTCTTGTTCTTTATGTTTTGGTGCGGGTTCAGAAGAATATAAATCTTCTTGTATTTGATTATTTTCCATTTGTACCGTTGTAATCTCTGAATTTTTCTTCACTGTGCTATCATCTTCATGATTCATTTGCAGTTTATCATCTGCAAATATCACATCTCTGCTGATGATGACCTTGTGGGTAATGGGATCCCATAAGTGATACCCTTTGACTCCATCAGCATATCCCAAGAAAAGGTATTTTCTGGATTTTGGATCTAGCTTTGTTGTTTCTTGGGGATTATACATCATGTACACAGGACTTCCAAATGTATGAAGGCGAGAATAATCAACTGGTTTCCCAGTCCACATCTCTATTGGTGTTTTCAACTCGATTGCTGTTGATGGTGACCGATTTACCATATAACATGCGGTTTTGACTACTTCTGCCCAAAATGTCTTGGCTAAACCTGCAGTTCTCAACATAGTTCTTGTTCTCTCCAACAAGGTTCTGTTCATTCGCTCTGCTACTCCATTCTGCTGAGGCATATAAGCTGTGCTGAATTGTCGCTTGATGCCTTCTTGTTGACAGAATGCAATAAAATCCTCATGAGTATATTCTCCTCCATTATCTGTCCTTAAACACTTGATCTTCTTTTCTGATTCAAGTTCTACCCGCGCTCTGAAAATTCTGAAAGCTTCAAACACATATGACTTCTTCTTGATTGGATACACCCAATATCTCTTGGATTAATCATCTATGAATGATACAAAATATCTCGCTCTCCCTAAGGAAATCATTGGTGCTTGCCAAACATCAAAGTGGATCAATTCTAGAATTTCTTTACTTCTAGAATTGAATGTGCTGAACTTTAATCTGTGCTGCTTACTTGTGACACAGTGAACCGATTTGAACCCAGGAAGTAAATTTTGATCAGAGAGAATCTTTAAACCTCGTTCCGACATATGGCCCAGTTTACGATGCCACATTATCGTTGACTCTTCTGCTGAACTAGTTGATGTAGCAGATGCATCTCCTTCATGCAGTGTTTCTCCATTAAGCATGTACAAATTTGCAGCAACCTTTTCTACCTTCATTACTACAAGCGTACCTTTGAGAATTTTTATTGTTCCATTTTTAATTTAGGTCTTATACCCAGTGTTATCTAATTGTCCCAATGACAAAAGATTCTTCTTGAGGCCTTTTATATGTCGCACCTCCTGGATAATACGAACAATACCATCGTACATCTTCATCTTGATGGATCCTATTCCAGCAATTTCTAAAGCATGATCATTCCCCATATATACAGATCTTCCAGAGGTAGGTTCATATTGATGGAACCATTCTCTTTTAGAGGTCATGTGCCATATAGCTCCAGAATCCATGAGCCATACATTATAGAACCGTTTTCTACTTTCAACAACTATTGTTGCCTTGCTGTATAAAATTTCACCATCATCTGAGATGCTTGCAATATTCCCTTGAGGTTTGTCTGCTGCACTTTTCTTCAATCCCCAGCAATCCTTCTTCAAATGGCATTTCTTGCCACAATGGTAGCACTTGACGTTCTTCTTACTTCTGAATTTTGGTCTACCATGATTTTGACTCCCACTGGGGCCACGTTCTGTTGATCTACCTCTCATAATTGTCAAAGCTTCTGCTTGCTGCGAACATTTCTGTTTGTCTTCTTTATTTTTTCGTCTTCGCTCTTCTCCCAGTACTGCAGCTGTAACATCATCGAAGACTAAGAAGTCCGTTAAGATATTCTTTGTCATGTTGATGATGAGTTGATCATACGAATCTGGTAGGCTTTGAAGTAAAATCTCTGCATGTTCACCTACCTCTATTTTATGCCCCAAGGAAGTGAGTTGGAAAAATAGAGTATTTAATATGTTGATGTGCTCTGTCACTGAAGTGGATTCTGCCATTCAAAGAGTATACAACCTCGTTTTTAAAAAGATCTTATTGTGCAAACATTTAGCCTCATACAATTTTATGAGAATATCTCAGATCTCTTTGGCTGTCTTCTTTTCCGCTACATTAGATAGCACATTATCAGCAAGTGCTAGGTGCAGATTAGCAATTGCATTACTATCAATCTCATTCCACTTGATATCATCAGTGATACCAGCGGGCCTTTCATTAATTGCTTCTAAGCATTTTTTTTTTAAAATTGCCTTTATTTTCATTTTCCACAATATAAAATTACCTCAATTGAATTCTCAACTTCATATTTTGCCGCCATTACTTTTCACAACGGACTGCTTTCTGCTAGAATTAGCCCCCACTGTTTCACATGAATAGTAACTATATGTATGAACAGTTCCCGTACGTATGAACAGTAATTGTATACATAAATAGTAACCATATATGTGAATAGTAACCTTATTCAACCAGAAGCTCTGATACCACTTGTTAGGAATTAAGGGGTGATGCAGAGTCGTAGCTAAAGTGAAATTAAAAAAAATAATGAAAATAAAAATAAGACAAACACAAGAGTTTACGTGGTTCGGCTTTTAGCCTACGTCCACTGGTAAAGACAGAAGAATCTCTTACTATTAAAAATGGAGAATACAAGTATTGTAATATTTTAACCTTACAACCCAAAATTTTAATACACCCAATTCTCTCAAATCACTCAAAACTTTTGAAACTCTCTCTAAATTTCAATGTCTAATGAATTGCTAAACTCTCCCTATGAAATGGTTGTCCACCATTATTGACACCATTGCTAACAATTATGTAGCTGGCACACGATGCCAACTACCAACAATTATAATATAATCAACTGTCAAAATCCTCCCCTGCACATACCTTAATATTGTAGAACTTAGTGAAACTCCTAATCAAAAGCAAAGAGATGAACAGAGATCAAGATATGGTACAATTGGATTTTAAGACTGTAAATTAATCTAGTTGTTCATAGGCTGGTTGTTGTACGTTTGTTTAAAAAGGGGATACTGACACTGTCAAGTCCTTGAGGTTGATATAAATTAGATTTTGAGGAGTGGTTTTAATTTTAATTATATTATTATTTTTTATTTAATTAAAAAATAAAAATATTTTTATTTTAAAAAATATTTTAAATATTTATGTGATAAAATTATAAAAATATTTTTTTAATTAAAAAAATTATCATATAATTAAAATTAAAATTGTTATTAAAATAAAATTTATACTATTATCAAGAGGTGTCAATGTTAATACTTCATGTAGAAAACAGATATGGAGTCGGAGTCAGAGTCAGCCGCCACCTTAAGTTATTGTTGGAAATAAAAAGTCTAAAAAGTCATATATATATATATATATATAATAGCTTGACCTCACTTAAAAAATTGCATTTTCATATTTAACATTAATCAACATCTTTTTCTGCAAAAATTGTACTTTCCGGAATTATATACTCCGAAGGCTTTGTTAAAGGAATATTAAATAAGTTCAGAATAAAGATATAGGAAAGCTTTACCATTTGGGGCAAAAGAAATTCCTAAAATTGGTACTGAATCCTAATAGCATCAAAGCATCTTGGAAGTATAAAACTATAAACAATAGAGAAGAGAGAATTTCCCAGGAGGACCCAGCCGCATGAGCCATTCAAACACTTTTTCCAATTACATACGGTAGGATGCACATCGAATTAAATATTGAATAAAACATGCCAAAACGAAATACGAAAGGCACATGAAATCCAACTTCAACCACCAACTCCAGTCTATTTCTTTTACCTCTTTAATACAAAAAAAAAAGTTATTTTGGTCTTTTATTATTATATAAATATATATTAATTTATATTTCATTTATTTAATATATACTATGTTAATCTTTGTAAAAATAAAAATGATAGTTGTGTATCACAAAAATAAAAATAAAAGATTACTAAAAACATCATACAATAACTAATATGATATATACAGAAAAAGTGAGTACTAAATTAATATTTTTTCTGCTCAGATTTCATATATTTCAATAAAGCATAGTTTATCATGATAAATTAAACTAAACAAGGTACCTACTGAAGAAATGAATTTGAAAGATATGCCAAGAGCCCCTCCGAGTAATTCTTGAAAAAAATATTATATACTTTTTTTTAAGTTATTAGGCTGTAACTTATTAGTTATTATCTTCTCTTGGGCTAGGCATTTCATGTCCTTTCCCTTTATTCTTGTGCTTGTTTATTTTATTTTCTTTTAATACATTCCCTTGGATGGGGTATAAGTAAAAAGAATCATTAAAAATGCTAGATATACAAACTTCTATAAAAATTATTCTTATACAAGTTAATTTGGTTGTGTTGTACTAAAAAATTATTTTACTTGGTATTACTTATCCGTTGATAGAATTTTAGATTTATGATCATTGAATTTTGTCCAGCTTCCACAGCAAAAATAACATAGCAGATACTTTGATTATTGGCTTTATAATAGTTGGTACTCCAAAGTTTAGCGAGAATGAAAAATGAATGTCACTTCTCAAAATGCATGATAGATAAACCTCTTTTCTCAAAGTAAATAATATTTCTACCTTTTTTTTAATTAAATTTCTTTTATTAGTTATATCATTTCTTTTTTATTAGTTGTATCATGTTAAAATACATGTTTGTTCTTAAAAAGTAAATTGCAAAGGTAATGGAAGTAACAACATGGGCATTTTGGAGTATTGTGGAAAGTATGCAGAGGCGATGGGGTACTAGGCCAAATCAAGGGCGAGAATAGACAGTTTCTATAAAAATAAAAGTTCATTAAATAATTATTCAATTTTTTTTTTTTTATTTGAGCTTCTAAGCTTCTTTAGTTTTAAAATTGTTGGACGTTGGTTACTAAAGTGAATGGGCTTGGGGTCAATTTCAAATTTTCAGACTCACTTACTCAAACGGGAGCATTTCAGGACTTGATATTTATTTTGATTCTTAACAGGTCGAAATTGTATTATGGTCACTTATTTTAGATTTGAGAGAAAGCATTTTGTTGAGAATAGAGAGTTCTTGGAAAGGGCTTAGGGTTCTTAAGCAAGGGTTATTGTTCATCATTGATCTTACTTGTAATTGTGTGTTTTCTCTTGATTGTAAAACTGAGAAGTGAGTGACAACTTCAGAGTGTAATTTAACTATTGAGAGTAGAGATGATCTAATAAAGTATGCGTACACGTAGGATTGATTTGAGTCAAATCACTATAAATTCTATTGTTCTTGTGTATGTTATATATTGTCTTTAATTTTTGTTGCTTAGAGTCTTGTGTTAGCTGATTTTAAACAAAAATGGAACCTACAATTCTATTGATAAATTTCAAGTACTCCAAAATTTATTGTATCAACGTAATTGTCATCTCATGAAATAGAAAATGTAAATGATAACAACTGAAGCTGGTTCTTAGTATTTAAACCTCTAATGGTGTTGGTTCATCTCACTAGGAATGGTAAAATTCAGGTTCGGGTTTGGGTTGAGGCTTGAATTTTTTGAAGTTGCCAACAACCTATGTTTTTTTAGATGTAGGTGCAGGTCAGGTCCGGCTGCCATGGAAGCTAGATTTTACCTAAATTCTTATTTTGTTTTAAAAATAAAATAGAGAAAAAGAGATGAATCCTGGCACTGACGAAGCAAAATCATCGAATTTCTAAATTCACTTGTTAATTGGTTTATTATTCAATTTTGGTTAAGCCTTGGGCTGAATAATTTTCAAGCTCATAAGAGATCGATTTCATAGGAAATCAATTACAATCACAGAAAAAAATAAATTCTCCTCTTAATACAATCTTTTATATATATATATATATATATATATATAACACCGTCTCTATAAATAATCTTAATTAAAAAAAACATTCGTGCGATTAATCATTCTTCAATAATAAATCACCATCAATCACAAGAATGAAATAGTAAAAATTACTAGAAATAACCATAACACTTTCAATAATAAATCACCGTCAATCACAAGAATGAAGTAGTAAACATTACTAGAAATAACCATAACACTAAGAGACTAATAGAAAATTCCTATATCTAAGGAAAGATTGGTCAAAATCTTTTGTAAAATATTCATTGAATAGTTAATTTTTGTAATTTTTAAAATAACTCATTACATAATTTCATCAGTTATATATTATTTGACATATTATTTAAATAAAAAACTATTAAAATTCTACTTAAAAAATATAATATATTATTTAAATAAAAATATCACCTATTGATATATATTTCAAATAGCCAGCTGGAATTTCCATCCTATGGAATTGAACATAAAAGCTGTCTAGATAGCTTGATTCTGTTAAAATTGCAACACCAAACTCAATTCTTGAAATTTTGAAGTTAGATAAGATATTTTGGAGTAATTGATTAAGGAGATAAGTATTACAAAATTGTGTAGTTAATAAATCTCTAAAATAGTTTATTTGTGTGGTTTAGATTTATTGGAACTAAGTATAAATATCTCCCTCCCTCATTTGGTTTTGCAAACAAGTAAGTTACTAAGAAAGTTAGGAGTTAAGACTATTAGAGAGTTGAGCACGTAATAAGCTCAATAAAGAGTATGTAAATGTTGTGTTGTAAGTAAAGAAGAATGATAATTTCTAAAGTTTGTATTGTATGTTTTGTATTTAGTGTATAAGAGTAATAATTAAAGTGTTCCATTTGTACTCCATTGTATTCAACAATTTGGTATCAGGGCTATGGTTGCTAGGATCCTAGAATCCAAAATTGATATCAGAGCCAAGTTGTTCATGGCGTAAAACAGTAGTCGAAGTACTATTTATATGACTATTGTTCAAATATATAGTACCATTATCAGAGTCTAGTGTAGTTGTATGAGTGATACATATTTAAAAAAGTTCTGTCAAAAGGGTTAATATTGTCTAGATTTTAAGTGGGACCATTATGACTTCTCCAGTCTTTCTTGAAAACTTTTCTGGTGTACAATTCATATAAATAAACATATAGGCATTTTTACTATAGTGCTGGTGAAGGTGCTGTTAAAAGCAATAGCAGAGCGGTCAGAGATTGACCTTGATGGAGCTTCATTTGAGTTGTGTTAAGTTTGAAACTCTACAAATTTGCAGTTTGAGATTAAGCTTGTCCAGCATTGTTGAAGTCTTGCTAGTATAATGGGTGACCTTCAAATAGTTAGAGAAATTACGAAGCTCAACAATCAAAATTACAATACGTGGGTGACATTAATGGAGTCTTATCTACAATGCCAAGATCTTTGAGAGGTTGTTGACAGGAATATAGTGAAGCAGCCAATAGACAAAGCCACTTTGAAGAAGTGAAATGTGAAAGCTCATAAGGCTATGTTCGTTATTAAGACCACAATTGAAGAAGAGATGTTGAAGTACATAAAGAATGTGAGGATGCCAAATGAAGTATGGGGCACTTTTGTATCACTCTTTTCAAAGGAAAATAACACACTACTACAACTTATTAAAAATGAGTTATTGTCGATAACACACGCAATATGGTGATCAACCAATACTTTATAAAGGTAAAGACGTTATGCCACGAAATATTTGAGTTAGAACCTATTGTCGCTATTGCTGAATTCAAGATGAACAGAATTATAATCCATAGTTTGAGGCCCAAGTATAGAAGCTTTGTTACTGTTGTACAAAGCTGGCTAACCCAGCCATCTCTTGTTGAATTTAAAAATTTTCTTACCAATTGAGAAGTAATTACCAAGCAAATGAGCATGGTCTCATTAAAAGGCGATGAAGAAGTACTCTATGTTGACAAAAGGAAAGATCAATTTAAACAATATGCTGTTGAAGGTAACTCACAAACAAAGGGAGCATAAAAGACTCACGACAATGGTAGTCAATTCAAGTAAGAGAAAAAGTTTGAAGAAAAATGCTACAACTGTAGAAAAATAAGACACATGAAAAAAGATTGTTAGTCTAAAAAAATGTCTGCTGAGGATAATGCCACCACATTAAACTCAAAAAGAAAAAGTGAAGATGAATGGGATGTTGAAGCATCTATTGCTATAAAGGAAGAAGACTTATCACTGTCAACGATAATACCTGGATGGATTGACTATGAAAATAATTGGATCGTTAACTTGGGATGTTCGAATCACATGTCTGGTGATGAAGAAAATATGCAAAATATGACTGAGGATAAGAGAAGTCGCATAGTGGTGACAACCAACAACTTAAGAATGCCTATAGCTCACATCGGTAACACAATCCTTGCACTCTGTTATAGCCCTAACAAGGTAACACTTTAAGATGTCTATCATGTCTCTGGCATGAAAAAGAATATATGGTCAGTATCACAATTAACATCTTTTAGACATTATATCTTATTTGATCCATACGATGCTAAGGTATATTAAGATTTAAAGATCTCAAGAACACCAACAATGGAAGGACGATGATTAAAGTCAATCTATGTATTGTCAGCAGAATCAGCTTATGTTGACAAGACTCGAAAGAATGAGATGGTAGATTTGTGGCATGCACGTTTGGGACATGTAAACTATCACAAGCTAAACGTGATGATGAACAAGGCAATATTTAAGGGTCTACCTTAACTTGATGCGAAAGTAGATACAAAATATGAAGGATGATAATATGGCAAGGCATATCAACTATCATACGAGTAGTCAAAGTTTAGAGCTGATGAGCGATTGCAATTGGTTCACTCTGATGTGTTTAAACCTGTCAAGCAATCATCAACTAATGGCATGATATACGTGGTGATATTTATTGATGACTTCTCGAGGTATGTATAGGTTTTTTTATGAAAGAAAAATTAGATACTTTTTGAAGTTAAAGGAATTTAGAGAAATAGCTGAAGAAGAAGTCAGAAAGAAGATTCGTTGTCTTCGAACAAATAATAAAGGAGAATATACCTCTAATGAGTTCTCTCAATATCTTCAAAAACATATGATACGACATTAATTCACATGTGCCAACACGTCACAACAAAATAGTGTTGCAGAAAGGAAGAATCAACAAAATAAGCTTCCTTAACCAAGGTTAAGGTTCATATCACCATTGGGATTTAGTGCCAAAGCCAAAAGATGTGAAACTTATATCTTGTAAGTGGGTGTATAAGATCAAAAGATGCCTTGATGGATTAGTAGAAAGGTATAAAGCTCGGTTGATAGTTTGAGGATTCTCTCAACAGTATGGACTAGACTATGATGAGATGTTTAGTTTAGTAGTCAAGATTACTATAGTACGAGTTTTATTTACACTAGCAGCTAGCAAAAATTGGATGCTGTGATAAATGGATTTAAAGAATGCCTTTCTACATAGAAAGTTGGATCGAGAAATCTATATGATTCAACCAATGGGATTTAAAAGAAAAATTTATCTTGATTATGTGTACAAGTTGAGAAAGGCATTGTATGGATTCAAGTAAGGTCCAAGGGCATGGTAAGATAAAATTGGAGAATTTCTAACACATAATGGTCACTCTATAACATCAATTGATTCTAGTTTGTTTGTTAAAACTAATACAAGGAAACTAGCAATTATACTAATATATGTGGATGATTTAATTATCACTGGAGATGATAAAGATGAGATTTGTCGAACAAGAGAGAATTTGGCAGTACGCTTCTAGATGAAAAAGCTTGGACAATTTAAGCATTTTCTTGTGCTCAAAGTCACTCGAATAGACGAAGAAAGTTTTTTAGAATAACAAAAATATGTCAAAGATTTGTTGTAGAGGTTTAGGATACTAAAATAGAAGCCTATCTTAACACCACTGGAAGCCAATGCCAAGTTGTAGGGTTATGAAGGAAAGAATTTAGAAAATGAAATTATGTATTGACAACTGGTAGAAAGACTCATCTATTTGACATTAACTCGATCAGATATTTCTTATGCATTTGGAGTAGTAACTCAATACATGCAAAATCCTAAGAAGCCTCACTTAGAAACACTTCGACAGATACTAAGATATGTGAGAGGCACAATTGACTATGGTCTCTTCTACAAGAAAGACTAAGATTGTAAAATAGTTAGCTATTGTGATGCTGACTATGTTGGAGACCATGACACACGATGATCGACCACTGGGTATTTCTTCAAGATTGGTTTGGGGACACTCTCTTGGTGCACTGAAAGGCAACCAATTATATCATTGTCAACTACTGAAGCTAAGAATAGAGTAGTAGCAATGCCATCTTAAGAAAGTATATAGTTGATACTGTTGATGGAAGATTTACATCAGCAAAGAGATTATAAAGTGTTATTATATTGTGATAATCAGTCAGCAATCTGTTTGGCAAAAAATTTAATTTTTCATGCAAGAAAAAGCATATGGAGGTGCATTATCACTTTATTCGAGAGAAAGTTCTACAAAAAAAAAATTGAACTGATGTATGTTATGACAAAAAATCAAGTGGTTGATTTATTTTTAAAAAACTTGGGTATTAATAAGTTCGAAAATTTTCGAAGACAACTCAACATGGTTAGAAAAATGGAAGTTAGTGTGTTAAAATTGCAACACCAAGTCCAAAATTAAGTCCAAATATTTACAAGTCTAAATTTTAAAATTTTTAAGTTAAGTAAGATATTTTAGAGTAGTTGATTAAGAAGATAAGCATTATAAAATTTTATGGTTAATAAATTTTTGAATAGTTTATTTGTGTGGTTTAGGTTCATTAGAACTAAATATAAATACCCTATTTTCTTATTTAATTTTGCAAGCAAGTAAGTTAGTAAGCAAGTCAAGAGTTAAGAATATTAGAGAGTTGAGTAAATAATAAAGTCAACAAAAAGTATAAGTGTTATGTTGTAAATAAGAAAGAGTGATAATTTCTAAAATTTATATAATATATTTTATATTTCATATATTAGAATATTAATAAAAATATTTCAATTATGTTCAATTGTGTTCAACAATTTAACATCAAACTTGTGGTTGCTAGATCCTAGAATCCAACAGATTCCTCCGAATGAGTTTTAAGAACTAATAAACAAATGAACTTTCTTACTACCTTCCACATGTGAGAACATGCAAAAAGTTTTCTTTTTGTTAAAAAAAAAAAGAATAGGAGAATCACTGAGCATCGAGATATTCCATGTGTAGCTAGCACCAATATATATCAGTTGTATACACTATATATATATATATATATATGTGTGTGTATATTTATTTTAAGACCGCAAGGACACTCACGAATAATTTTGACATATGGTATCAAGCCTAACAACGTAATTAGACGCCTTTGCATATGATTTCTGCGCTGCTATAATGGCAGGGGTAGCGCTAAAAGAATCCTTTCCACCTTCTTGGGTTCACGTTTTGTTTGTCTTATAACGTAAAGAAACCTCCTTTGTCGATCACGTGCCAATAGTTCAACTAACAAACTACTTTTTTTTCCAAACCTCAAACAACAAAGTACAATACACGAGGTTGAAGGAAAAGGGAAAAAAGAGAGAGATCAAACCTTCTTCCTATATTTTTTTAAGAAAATTTAAAACGGCCTTTGAGTTCATTCTACAGTTAAGGATAGTTTTAAAAGACATGACAGTTAAATGTAACGTGCATAATTATCTTAAAAGATTCTTGCAAGCTGTGCGTCAACAGTTTACAGCTCTCGTACCTTTTTTCATTTGTTTGTTCTCCCTTTTTTGTTGCAATGTCTTTTTCCTTTTAATAAAGTTCACTATATATATATGTATATATTTATACCCTGCAAATGAGGAGTTCTAAGTATCTTCCCTCTTTCTTTCTTAGTTTTCTCATATATAATTATTTAAACTTTGAGTTCATTTTATTTAATTTTGAGTATAACACTGAGGTCTTCTTAATTCAATATCCCTTTACTTGAAAATAGGCAATGTCATTTGTGTACCTGTTTTCTTCTTTCATACTAATGATTTTCTCTCATGAATTCTGCACCAAGGGAAAAAAACTCTTGAAATGACAGAACTTGAAGTGTGCCAAATGCGTCTTGAGTCCTGATGGACTGAGGTTCAAACCCATATATATTTATATACAATTTTGTGTTTTGGTATTAAGTGTGCAAATAAAATGTTGCATATATATAAAAACTCGAAAAGCATGACTTATGATATTCAGTCAAATTCCGGCTGTTATCTAAACCATCCATTTCCTAAGAAAAAAAAGATGTTCCGAATTAGTGGCTGCTAATTAGAAATCATATATATTTTCTTTGGAAATGTATGTCTGCACACAGTCTATGGAGCTTTTATGTGGAATATGTTTAGATTTACAAACATAATAACAAGAAGCTAGGAGCAATAAGAATAATTCCAGAATGTTAAAATGTAAACAACAAAAGCAAAATGGATGGTGATAATTGATGAATATATGTGAGTCGTATATTTAAACTGCTATTTGACTCGCACAAGATATAGAAATATTTTGTGAACTCAGTCCATGAGACAGGTGTGTTTCACTTGATTTTGTCGATCAATAAAGTTAAGTCTGAGCTTGCTCATTATACTAAACATTTTGCAAGTGGCATATAGTTCAGGAGAATCACGGTCTTTATGGTGCAGTCTTGTTGTGGTGTCGACTGGAGACGCCGTCAACTTAAGCTAATTTTCGTTATTTTAAGCTCACTCCTTTTAGTTCTTCAATGGAATGTATATATAAAAGAAATTGATAAAATAGACTGCCCCTCTGACAAAGTTCTAAGAATAACAAAAGCAACATTTTATAACAATGAAAGGTCGAGTATATACGAAACTTCAAGCTCCGAAAAGTTTTAATGTGTATTATATACACATTAGAAAACCAACCTTTTGTAATAGAAAATATTAGAAAATTGAGAGATGATGCAGGATCGTAAGTAAAGTGAAATTAAAAAAATAATAAAAATAAAAATAAGATAAAATACAAAAATTTACGTAGTTTGGCTTTTAATCTATGTCCACGGACGAAGATAGAAGAAATTTTTACTATTACAAATAGAGAATATAAGTATTGTAGTATTTTAACCTCATAACTCAAAACTCCAATACACCCAATTCTCTCAAATTACTCAAAAACTCTCTCAAAATTGAATATCTAATGAATTGTTAAGCTCTCCCTTTTATAGGGAGAGTTTAGCATGTGGACAGCCTTTTTAAGACTGTCCTCAGCAATTATGTACCTGGCACACTGTGCCAGCTACTAACAGTTCTCCCACTTAGAGATTTGATTGAGAATCAATCAAGTCTCCACATTATTCTTTCTTTTTCGCCAAAGTCATGTTGTCTACGTATTTGCTAGGCCATGTAAGGATCTGCACCATACAAACTTGTTGGTATTGGTGGGCTTGGTCAACACATCTATTAAGTTATCATCTGTATGAAGTTTTTTATATCCACACTTCCATCTTATACCACTTCTTGAACAAAGTGATATTGAACACCTATGTGCTTCGTTCTTGAATGAAAAATTGGATTCCTTGCAATGTGCAAGGCACTCTGACTGTCATAAAACAATTAAACTTTCTCTTACTTGTACTTGAGCTCCTCCAGTAATTTTTGCATCCAAATTGCTTCCTTGCAAGCTTGTGTAGCTGCCATGTATTCTGCTTCTGTAGTAGATAATGTCATAATAGTTTGTAGTTTCGAAACCCAGTTTACAGCTCCTCCTGCAAGTTTAAATACATAGCCAGTAGTGAATTTTCTTTTATCAAGGTCTCTTACAAAATCTGAATTCACATAGCCCTTAACAATAAAATTTGATATTCCGTAACATAAAGCAACATCTGAGGTACCCTTAATGTATATAAAAATCCTCTTGACACAACCTCAATGCTCTTTACCAGGATTCGTCATATATCTACTAACTACTCTTACTGCTTGTGCAATGTCTGGTCTGGTACAAATCATAGCGAATATTAAACTTTCCACTGCTGATGCATACGGTACTCGACACATCTCTTTCCTCTCTGCTTCTTTGCTATGACACATCTTAATGGATAACTTGAAATTAACAAGGAGTGGGGGTACTAATTGGCTTACAATTTTGCATGTTGAAGCGCCACAAGATTTTCTTTAAATGGTTCTTCTGAAAAGGCTAAATCTTCTTGTTATTTCTGTCTCAGTGAATTTGCATCCCTAGAATCTTATTTGCTGGTCCCAAGTCCTTTATATCAAATTCCCTAGCCAACTGTGCCTTCAATTCTTGGACTCGATCTTTATTGGGGCCTACCACCAACATGTCATCCACGTACAACAGCAAAATAATGAAATCATTATCATCTTCAAACCTTTTGTAGTATATACAATGGTCTGAACTAAGTTTGTTATATCCAAAGCTGATGATATAGGAATCAAATCTCTTGTACCAACACCTCGGCGCTTGTTTGAGACCGTACAGAGATTTGTTCAACTTGCAAACCAAGTTCTTTTTTCCTTCTTCTTTAAAACCTTTTGGTTGGAGCATATAAATTTCTTCTTCAAGTTCTCTATGAAGAAAAGATGTCTTTACATCTAGCTGCTCTAGATGTAAATCAAATATAGCACACATTTCCAGGACTATTTTGATTGTCGTGAGTCAAACTACAGGGGAAATATATCTCATTAAAGTCAATACCTTCTTTCTGAGCATAACCTTTCACCAGCAATCTCGTACGATACTGTTCCACTTGGTCATTGCCATCCCGTTTGATCTTGTAGACCTATTTGTTTCCAATGGCTTTTCTTCCACCTGGTAGTGCAACCAGCTCCTATGTTTTGTTCTTATGCAAGGCTTCAATTTTCTCTTATATTGCTGTCATCCATAGAGAAATATCTTAACTTTTAGAAGCCTTCTGGAAAGTTGTTGGCTCTCCATCCTCTGTTAGGAGGCAGTATGCAATATGAGCCTCTATGACATACTCCAAGTGCCATGATGGTAGTCGTTTCTCACGAATTGATCAATGATTATCTGTAGCCTCAGAATCTACTGGTTCTTGTTATTTATACTCGGGTCCTGCTTCAGAAGAATCTGAAACTTCTTGTATTTGATTATTTTCCATTTGTACTGTTGTAATCTCTGGATTTTCTTTCACTGTGCTATCATCTTCATCATTTCTTTGCAGTTTATCTTCTGCAAATATCACACCTCTGCTGATAACGACCTTGTGGGTATTGGTATCCCACAAGCGATACTCCTTGACTCCATTAGCATATCCCAAGAAAAAATATTTTCTGGATTTTAAATCCAGCTTCGTTGTTTCTTAGGGATTGTACATCACGTACATAGGACTTTCAAATGTATGAAGGCGAGAATAATCAACTGGTTTTCCAGTCCATATCTCCATCGGTGTCTTTAACTCGATTGCTGTGATGGTGACCGATTTACCACGTAACATGCGATTTTAACTACTTCTGCCCAAAATGCCTTGGCTAAACCTGCAGTTCTCAATATAGCTCTTGTTCTCTTTAACAAGATTCTGTTCATCCGCTCTGCTACTCCATTCTACTGAGGCGTATAAGCTGTGCTGAATTGCCGCTTGATGCCTTTTTGTTGACAGAATGTAATAAAATCCTCACCAGTATATTCTCCTTCATTATCTGTCCTTAAACACTTGATCTTCTTTTCTAATTCAAATTCTACATGCACTCTGAATATTCTGAAAGCTTCAAACACATATGACTTCTTATTGATTGGATACACCTAACATCTCCTAGAGTAATCATCTATGAATGATACAAAATATCTCGTTCCCCCTAAGGATATCACTAGTGCTTGCCAAACATCAGAGTGAATTAATTCTAGAATTTCTTTCCTTCTAGAACTGGATGTACTGAATTTTAATGTGTGATGCTTACTTGTGACATAGTACTCACAAAAAGGTAAATGAACCGATTTGGGCCTAGGAAGTAAATTTTGATCAGAGAGAATCTTCAAATCTCGTTTTGACATATGACCCAGTTTGCGATACCACATTATTGTTGACTCTTCTGCTGAACTAATTGATGCAACAAATGCATCTTCTTCCTGCAATTTTTCTCCATTAAGCATGTACAAATTTGCAGCAACCTTTTCTGCCTTCATTACTATAAGCGTGCCTTTGAGAATTTTCATGGTCCTATTTTTAATTTGGGTCTTACATCCAGTGTTATCTAATTGTCCTAATGACAAAAGATTCTTCTTGAGGCCTTTCACATGTTACACCTCCTGGATAATACGAACAGTACCATTGTATATCTTTATCTTGATAGATCCTATTCTAACGATTTCTAAAGCGTGATCATTCCCTATATATATAGATCCTCCAGAGGTAGGTTCATATTGATGGAACCATTCTCTCTTAGAGGTCATGCGCTATGTAGCTCTAGAATCCATGAGCCATACATCAAAAAACCATTTTCTGCTTTCAACAACTATTACTGCCTCGCTGTATAAAATTTTGCCATCATTTGAGGTGCTTGCAATATTCCTTTGAGGTTTGTCCTCTGCACTTTTCTTCAATCCCCAATAATCCTTCTTCAGATGGCCTTTCTTGCCACAATGGTAGCATTTGATGTTCTTCTTACTTCTGAATTTTGGTCTACTATGATTTTGACTCCCACTGGGGCCACGTTCTGTTGATCTACCTCTCATCATTGTCAAAACTTCTGCTTGCTGCGAACATTCCTGTTTGTCTTCTTTATTTTTTTGTCTTCATTCTTCTTCCAATACAACAACTATAACATCATCGAAAACTAAGAAGTCCGTTAGGATGTTATTTGTCAAGTTGATGATGAGTTGATCATACGAATCAGGTAGACTTTAAAGTAAAATCTCCGCATATTCACCTGCCTCTATTTTATGCTCCAAGGAAGTGAGTTAGGAAAATAGAGTATTTAATGTGTTGATGTGCTTTGTCACTGAAGTGGATTCTACCATTCGAAGAGTATACAATCTCATTTTTAAGAAGATCTTGTTGTGTAAAGATTTGGCCTCATATAATTTTATGAGAGTATCTCATATCTCTTTTGTTGTCTTCTTTTCCGCCATACTGGATAGCACATTATCAGCAAGTGCTAGATGCAGATCAACAACTGCATTATTATCAATCTCATTCCACTTGATATTATTAGTGATACCAGCGAGCCTTTCATCAATTTCTTCTAAGCACTTATTTTTTCTTAAAATTGCCTTTATTTTCATTTTTCACAATGTAAAATTACCTCTATTGAACTTATCAACTTCGTATTTTGCTGCCATTGCTTTTCACCACGGACTATTTTCTGCTAGGATCAGCTCCCACTGTTTTATATGAATAGTAACTGTACGTATGAACAGTACCCATATACATGAACAGTAACTATATACGTAAATAGTGACTCCTTTAACAAGAAGCTTTAATACCACTTGTTAAAAATTTGAGGGGTAATGCAGGGTCACAATTAAAGCGAAATTAAAAAATAATAAAAATAAGATAAAACCCAAGAGTTTATGTGGTTCAACTTTTAGCCTACGTCCACAGGCGAAAATAGAAAAAACTTTTACTATTAAAAATGAAGAATACAAGTATTTTAGTATTTTAGTCTTACAATCCAAAACTTCAATACACCCAATTCTCTCAAATCACTCAAAAATTCTCTCAAAATTGAATATCTAATGAATTGCTAAGCTCTCCCTTTTATAAGGAGAGTTTAGCATGTAGACAATCTTTTTAAAGCTGTCCACCCTTATATAATTGCTGGCACACCCCAACAATTATGTAGCTGGCTACTAACAGAAAAAATAGCATTGTGATAAATATAGTCTATTATCTAAAGTTCATTTCACATATGTGTGACAAAATATTTTGTTAGGCTTGGCCTATATTAGTGCGATTGTAACGTTATAGCTCATAGCTAAAAGTCATTGGATTTAATCTAACGATTGCTAGGAAGAGAGGATAATTATTGCATTAAATAGTAATTAGTGAATCAAGAATCCTCTACAATAATTCTACACAAAAATCAAGGCACGTGTTAACATAGTTAAGTAGAAAATAATATTATCACCTCTTAAATTTTGATAAAATAACACTTTGACAACGAGTATTACTCTAATAACAATATTACCTCTTCTACCAACTCATTAGTAGTTGGCAAAAATAACCCTACCATTAAAGTAGATTATAAAATTCTAAATTCGATAACATCGCTTTGAATCAATTTGCTATCAATCCCCCATAGTTGCTTATGATGACGGTAGTGGCGTTGCTCCATTTTACACTTCTAAATAATTTTTTATTTATGGTAAATTTATTTTAAGAAATTTTAATTAAAAAGTAAAAAAGTTAATTTCATGGTAACATCTGTCATTGTAACATATTATATTACGAAACATGTTATCTTATTTTACTTATTTGATATTGTTATTTAAATAATAAAATAAACTAATTACAAACTGATATGTATCACTTTTGATTAAATTAAAGGTTAAAATTATAAAAAAATAAAACTCACCACAAATTTATTAACATGATCTTTTATAAGTAAAAATACAAAATTACTATTTATTTAAGGTGGTTATAGGTGATCATGGTGTAGCAAAATGTCACTGGCTAGTTGTTCGCACTTACATGGCACGCACTTACATGGCACGTTGTGTAAAAGATACGGCCTAGGTTGAAATGTTAGACTTTGACTTTTTAACTCTTATGAGTTCAAAAGTAAATCCCACTAAACTTTTAAAGAATTCTTAGAGTCTAAAAAGCTAATATTGTAAATTTGCTCAAATTGACTTGAGCAAAAGAGATTTAATAGATAAATTTAATCTCAGCTATAATAAGTGTAGGAGTTAGGCTTACATAATAAATAATACTGCTACAAAATTGGCCTTTATTTATACCATTTTATTGTGTTAGATTGCTCAAGCTAAAAATTTTAACACTGTAATTTTGATAAACAAGCTGATTATTGTATAGTCGAGTAATCAATCAATGAAAATTCCAAAAATATTAAAGGTGACATCAATCATTGATGGACTTTCATTTATATTTTCTTGTTAAATTTCTTAATTAACACTTTTTAGAAGTTGTCTTGGGATCCCTTAGCAAAGTCATAACGCCTATAAGTTTCATGCATTATTTCTACAATTTTAACAAAGTTATTGTCTATATTTTTTTCCACATCTTAGTCATTGTGCTTTGGAGATGTTAAATCTTCTCCATGCCAATGCCGAATCTTATAATTTTCGTCAATATAAAACACAAACAAATGATCTTTAACTTCACAGAGAATTTAAACAATAATATTAACACATTTTACATAAGGATATCTTTTTAAATTAAAATTATTTGAATATGATATTACAAATTTCAAGAATTCTTAGATAGTCTGTTCAAATTCCTTGCACATTCTATCGCATAAAATCAAAGATTTTATCCATGAGAAAATTAAAACAATTCCTTAGACAAATTTATAAGTTCTACCAAAATTTCATATAAATTCAACCACGAATTATTATAAAATCCATCTAAGGCATACTCTGGACATATTGCCTTTTGTAGTTAAAATTATCAAGTGTAGTTATTTTCATCACGACAACTCCCCATACTGACTTGGTCAACATTTAAGTAGTTATTTTCATTTCAACCGCTCCCCAAGCTGACTTGGTTAGCTTTCATAGTAGTCTACTTAATATACCAATGATTATTATCTAATTTACATATATTATTCTTTTTTAAAAACTATGATTATTAAATTAGATTAGTCTATTTAGTACAAAGTTATTTTCCTATGTAAAAACTAGTCTAGTGTTGAATCCATATGACCACTGAAATTTACATTTAGCTAATATAGAATTATTTACTCACAAGGTAGATTAAGTGTGTGTTTGGTATATATTTTCTAAATTATTTTTTATTTTAAATAGTTACATTGGGAACAACTTAAAAAAAAACAATCTCAAAACCAGGAAAATTTATTAAAGAAAATAAAAGGCAATACGGGGAGAGATAACAGGCCTTACTCTTAACAAAACCATAACCCTAATAGAGAGGCCAAAGAAAAGACAGAAAAATCAACCAAACAAAGACCGTAGCAAAACCAATAATAAGAAAAACGATTAGCATCCCCAAATGAAAAATAAAAAATAGTTGAGGGAGCAGCTCTCCACCAAGTGAAGGAGGACCAAGAATAGCCTAAATTAGCTAAAGCATCACCAACCGCATTTCTTTACCGAAACATACGAGTAAAACCCTAAGAAAAGAACATGAAGAATTTTGAAAAAGAGCCATAGAAACGTCCAAACCCGGAATACAATTAAGAAGAACCATTCTGGCTTACCATCACCAAAGAAAACTGAGAAGGAGTCCAAGAAAGGACTAGGACTTTAGAAGTTCTACATAGAACCTTGTTGTGCAAATTTTAGTTATACATGTAAAGTGTTACGTCTCACATCGAATAAAAATTAGATAAATTTTAGATATATAAGGGTGAGTATATAACATTACTTACTATGTTAGCTTTTTGAGTCAATGACAAGTGGTTAATCGATGACAAGTAGTATTAAAGTAGATCTGAATTCTCATTCGAATGTGGGCCTTTAAAAATCGCCCCAATAAAAATTACCACATGAGATGTGGGTCTCCCATACTGCCAGGGGAATGGGTAATATATGCTAAGTGGACCCTAAAAATTCTATATCTTGAGCCTTAATAGAAATTGCCACGTGAATAGTGAGTCCCCTTACCCCAGAGAGATAAATAATATTGGTCAAATTAGTCTTTGAATTTTGACTATACCGTGATAAGGACGTCACGTAATTGAGTGAGAGAAAATATCATATCTCACATCGAATAAAAATTAAGTAGATTTTGGATATATAAAAATGAGTATACAACATTATCTAATAAACTAATTTTTTGAGACAATAACAAGTGTTTAACCTGTGACAAAGGGCACAAGTCTATAAGAATATAGAAAAATGAGCTATCAAAATTAAGAAAATACTTATATAATCTAAACAAAGATAATTCTAATTTAATAAAAGAAAAATAAATTTGTTTCGGGAGAAATTAAACAAATAAAACAAAAAAAAATTAAAGTAAACGTTTTAAACTTTAAAATTTAAGTGATTAAAATTACCAAAGTTTTAAAATTTATTATTATTTAACTTAGCAATTCTCTATTTACCAATTATTTTCCAAATTTGAGTGAGACGTTAAAATCAATCTATTATTATCTTATAGATATAACTTTAAGTGTAAATTAATAAAATTTTAGACAAATTTTTTTTCACTTTACAAAATGTCTACCTAAACATTATATGTATCAATTCAATAAAAAAAAATAAAGAATCAAAAGAAATTACATTAATCATTAAATTTTCAAAATAATTAAACAAGTTCTTAGAAATAAAAAATATTTAATATTAATAATGAAAAAATTATAATTTAATTATTCTTAATTAAGAAGCAAGAACTATATGCATTGAAAAACAAATAAAAGAAATTAATTCAATTAAAAGAGAACTACTTTATCAAATAAGTATTATGCTCAATTTTAATTAAAAAAAAATTAGAAAAATATGATTAAATTCAGGGCAACAAAATAAATAGAATCAATCATAAAAAATTTGAAAGCTACTAGAAATCTAAGTGCTACCTCCACAAAAACTTGTCCAAGTCATGCCTTGTCCTTTTGTCGTGCTGCTCCTCTCTTCACCCAAGACCTCCTTTATTTATATAGGATGCTCGCCTCCACTTTCTTTTAGGTGAGGAAACCATCACTTGAAAGTCTTTTGTTTTTTCTAATTGAAAAATAAATTGAATTCTTTGATTTCCTTGTTTATTTCGCTTAAAAGTCATGCTTTTATCTGGTTTCTCTTTTTGTTTTAAACTTCCAACTCAAACAGAAAAATAACATTCTCAACTTTACAAGGTTTTGGACACTTTCCAAAATAAACTGCAAATCTTCATTCATCTTCTATAATTGGCTAATCTTTTAGTCTCTTCATTTACATCTTTATTTATTTTCTTTTTTAACAAAGATACCTAATAAAAATAAAATATATGAAATAAACAACTAACAAATATAAGAGTTATATATGTCATAAAAATAGACACCTCATAGACTCCCAAATTTAAACTTTGTTAGTCCTCGAACAAAAAAAAAAAAAAAGAAAAACTATATATAAATAAGAAAATTCTTAAATAAACCAATTTCCTAGTTGATTGCAATAATATTTAGCATATGC
Source organism: Ailanthus altissimus (assembly GCA_946807835.1). Taxonomy (NCBI): domain Eukaryota; kingdom Viridiplantae; phylum Streptophyta; class Magnoliopsida; order Sapindales; family Simaroubaceae; genus Ailanthus; species Ailanthus altissimus. Next base: position 23,131,881 of record OX327695.1, read on the forward strand.
AATAAGCCTTTAAACTCTTATGTGGCGCTAGTGGACTGTTATAGTCTAAAGAAGATTTTCGGCATGATATTTATAAGCACTTTAAAGATTAACTTTAAATAGTACAAATAAAAATAAAATAAAACCTGAAAAAAAAAAATCAAAGGCACTCTATATTTACTTCTTCCATCAAATTAATGCTAACAACCAAATAAGAGTATGATTATTATCCATAGCTGAAGAAAACATCACTCCCAGATCCACTCATTCATATATATCGATCAAGTAAACTCATGCAAAAAGATCAATTTTCAAAACTCACATTATATAGATAAGAATGACACTCTAAAAAGAAAATAAATCTAATAAATATTGTCACTTGCATGAGATGGTACAGTAACTAAAAATTAAATATGAATAATATCTCACTCCCACACTAGTATGAAAGAACAATGTCAAAAGCTTAACAGTAAGTCAAAATAATTTCTTTAAAGCATTTCTATACTACAATACATATTAATAGTATCTTCTTCCCTAAAATTAAGAAGAACTTTCCATTAGCTCTATAATGGAAACAATTGTTTGGCAAGGTGTTTTATAAAAATGCATATGGGAAACTACATTACCTGACTCCAATTTTAGTTTAAAAAAACATTAATTTCATTTCTAAAAATAAATTAGAAACACCATTTACAATTTTAAAAAAAATACATAAGCTTACTAAGTTAGGATGGAAAAAAAAAATGGTATTCTATATATCCAAAAAATATAGAGAGGGACATATATGAGATTAAAAGAAAAAATATATAGTTTTATGTTGAAGCAGAAACAAATAATATAATACAGTAACAAGTAATCAAAAATAAATTAGAGAGAGAAAGTAAAAGAAAAAATACAAGAATTTATATGGTTCGGTAATTTGTCTATGTCCACGGTGGATCACGATCTCACTTCTCTTATTAATGAATCACAAGACACTCACAAAATATATATTTTACAAAAAAAATTTAAACTTCACAAAGAATACTCTCAATCGCACTAAAAAGGCTTTATAATTGATCTCTTGTAAACTATTAATTTTCTCTCTTGTATTTATATTGTAGTTGTTGTGATATGTTGTGATGTATTTACAAGTCAATATAGAGCTTTTATAGGCTTTGAATGCCCTAGGAAAATCTTGAACCTAGTTAGAATAAGAGTCCTTACATGTAAAAGTTCAAATTCCACTTACAAAAGTCAATTAAGCTAAAACATAAAATACCCATAAGTTACTGTGTGAACAGCGCCTATAAATAGTACCCACTGCATGAACAGTTCCTTACCTTCGACTTTTTATTTTGCTCTTTTGTAGCACGACCGTCACATACTAGTTTTCTTACCAATTTTTCATTGGTCTCCAACTTAAAATTAAAACTCATCATTGATTTTGAATCATTAATTTTTCATAAACCTCTTATTGATTGAAAATCATCCTTGAAGCTTTCAAGATCTTTCATCTTCACATTTTTAGTTACCCTTACATAATAGTGACTCCAATTAAGTCCTTCTATAGGATGAACTTAACCGAGGGTAATGGCTTAGTCAACATGTCAGCAAAATTTTTAGATGACGCATTCTTTGTTAGACTAATTTCACTACTTTGAACAATCTCTCGAATAAAATGGAACCGCATATCAATGTGTTTAGATCTCTCATAAAAAACTTGATACTTGTTTAGATATATAGCACTCTGGCTATGACAATACACACCCAATGTTTAAAGTCTTAGTAGCCATTATCTATGCACATATCCATTTTAACCACACAGCCTCCTTAATAAATTCACCACTAGCTATTTACTTCACATCTATGGTAGATAATGCCACCGCATACTGTAGAACTGATTTCTAGCACACACAATACCTAAATACTACGACTACATAACCCTTTAATATATTTTCTTGTTTATATTATATGCATAATTTGAGTTGATGTATTCTCTTACCATTTCACTCTCGTTCTCGTCCCTTTTATATATTAATCAATGATTTGATATTCCCTTGAGATATCTCAAAATTCACTTTACTACAAGCCAATGATCTTTATCCAAATTCGCCATATATCTACTAACCACACTCATAGCGTCATACAAACTATTGCATACATGATGCTCTCTATAGTGCTCGCATATGGTACTTTATTCATATGAGTTTCTCCTTCTCGCATTTCAGCGACTGTGGTACTGAAAGTTTGAAATGCATGGCCAAATGAGTAGAGAAGCTTTCCCATTAGACATACCAAATTTATGTAGGATCTTGAGTATATATTGCTACTGTGATAAAAAGGTAAAGTCTCTTATTTCTCTCACAATGCCTATACCAAATATCATTTTTATTGCTCCCAAATCCTTTATCTCAAGTTCATCATTTAATTACTTTCTTTAATTTCTATATCTCTTATATATCTCTATATACAATCAATATGTCATTCACATATAGAAGTAAATACATCATCATCCCACTATTCAAACTCTTAAAGTACACGCATCCATCATACTTAATCATACTAAACTCATAAGTCATTATAAACTCATTAAATCTTGTATACCACTGTTTAGGTGATTGCTTTAACCCATATAATAATTTCTTTAGAAAACAAGCATGCTCCTCTTTCTTGGGCTCAACAAACCCTTACAGTTATAACATATAAATCACCTCTTCAAGCTCTCCATGCCAAAAAGCTGTATTTACATCAATTTACTTTATATGTAAATTAAGATTTGCACAGATGGATAATAAAATCTTAATAGATATGTGCTTTACGACTAAAGAGAAAATCTCATGAAAGTATATTCCCTCTTTCTGAGTAAACCCCTGTGTAACAAGCCTAGCCTTAAACGTTATACGCCCACTTGCACCCAATTAGTTTCTTTTGAGGTCTATTTACCAACACCCATTTATTTTTCTTTCTAAGAGAACTAATCTCTTCTTCTATGGCCTACTGTCATATATCTCTATTCTCACTCTTCATAGCCTTATTGTACATCTTAAGCTCATCAAACTCAAGAGTGTAAGCAAAATTGAAAGTATCAACAACTAAATCTGATTGTGAATACTTGGTTAGTGGGTTTATCATTCTCCTTAGCTTATTTTTGGCTAGTTGGTACTCTTTAAGCTCCATTTCAGGAGATCTAGTCTTACCTTGGGTATTCTTGAAGGAACTCATCAATATTCGTGGCTCAACATCAAGGATCTATTTGTTAAAGTGATGATTTAAGGACATATCAGATCTACACTTATACTCAACCTTAACTTTAATTGATTTGGGTGTTGAATCCTCCTTGAGCATAAGTTCTTCTTTCTCATCTTTTTAGGAAGATTTAAGCATTATCATCTCATCGAACGTCACATCACGGCTTATGATACTCATCAGTGGCTTCAACTCTTTGCACCATATCTTATATCATTTCACACATTTTGGATACCAAATGAATATCTCATTCATAGCTCTAAGTTTTCATTTTCCTTGCCTCATGTGCACGAAAGCTAGGCAACCAAATATTCTGAGGTGGTCATACTCAGGAGGGCTGTCAGACCATTTTTCTTATAAGGTCTTGAAGTCTATCACTAATGAAGGACTTCTATTGATCAAATAAGTTGCTGTTATCATAGCTTCACTCTTAAAATGCTTTGTACATATTTGCATTGGTAAGTATTCATCTAACCATTTTAAGTAGGTTTTAATCATCCTTTCAGCTAGAACATTCTGCCGCAGTGTTAATCTCACAGTTCTATACCTTGCAATCCCATATTTAGCTTAAAACCTATTAAAATTCTCTATTGCAAAACTCGAAACCATTGTTAATCTTACTTTAATTCTCAACAAGGACCTTCCAAGTCTTGAACATCTCAAACACTTACTCATTATTTTTTAATACATAAACCCATAGCTTCCTCAAATAATCAACTATAAAAGTGAGAAAATATCTAGCCACACCATAGGTCACTGTCTGCGTTAGTCCTTAAAGATCTAAGTGTATATAGTCAATAGATCCATTTGTTCTATGTTCTCCTGTACTAAACCTTACTTTATGTGCTTTTCCTAGCACATAATGCTCACAAAACTCAAGTGGTTAAAATTTATCCTTATCAAATATTTTTTAACTAAATAACTCCTTCAAGTTCCTCTCACCTAAGTGTGCTAATTTAAGATGCCACAACTTAGTTTGCATATTCTCATTAGTTATAAAGAATGGTGCAGAACACTCACTACCTCTTTTATTTAGCACATATACTCTTTTGTGCTTCTCACATCTCATCACAACCAGAGGTTTCTTCAACATTCTAAAAAACCATCCATTAATCTTGATAGAACACCTATTCTGGTCTAGCATACCTAATGAGATCAAGTTTCTTTTGAGGTCGGGAATATATCTAACTTTTAACAACTCTCTTACTCACCCATCATATAATTTAAGTCAAATACTACCAATTCTCATAACCTGATATGCTACGTCATTACTCATTAATACCCTACCACCACTAATGGGCTGCAAACTGACAAACCAAGACTTATGTGGGCATATGTGAAAAGTAAGCTAGAACCTAGAACTTATTATTCAGAACTCTTACCATTAGTAGAAACTAAAGTCTCTGCACTATCGTAGCTATCATTATAGGTAAGTGTTGGGATTTATGCTTACGTGCCATCTCTTTTGTGTATAAATATTTGCTTTATGTTTATATAATTATGATTTCAATATATCACTAATTATTTTGTATACAAATATGGTAAGATGCTTGTAACGTTTTAGACATTGTATGATCTGAAAGAGTTCAGATCTGATCTAAAAAAGTTTAGATCAGAACTAAGAGTTAGTAAAGTCTAAAGAGTTAGAGCCTTATCTGAAATGGGACAAAGACTTAAGAATATATTAGTAATGACATAATTGCAATGAGTTACAAATGGTGCTAGAAAATGTTGTTATGCAAATATGTTCTTAAATTTAATGTTCCTGATCTATCTTCACTAATGCGGGTCTGTTAGTAAAGACCTTAATATATATAGATCAGTGTATGTCTATATCTGGATAGTCTAGATGGTTAGTCTTAGCAGACCATGAGTATAGTGGAAACTCGTATAGAGATGCAAGTATTCAGTAAGGACTGAATATTGAACAGACTCACAAAGATCTCTAATAGACATCCCATAAAGCTATCAATGGATGATCTTTCGAGTTGAGTAGTATTCGTGGTCCTTAGACCTGAGTGCCACGGTGGACTTGTGAGTGATCCATCATACTTTGGTTCCACACATGTCAGATACATTTTATGGTCTGACCGTTGGGTGTCGCTGGGTATGGTCCGATGCTCATGGAGTCTGGTGTGTACAGATATGGGATCCATCAACTCAATTGGGTGAGTAAAATATCCTGAAACTCCAAGATTGTATTTCAGAAAGTCTTATGGTCATAAACAGACATATCCGAGAATTAATTTTATTCTCGGGAAAATAATATCGTAAAAGTGTTTACGGATATTATTTATTGAAATACAAATCTAGATATAAGTTTATGGTTGAGCACATGGAGACTTGATGGTGTTGATCTATATCTCCGCTCTTCTATGATATTTATGATGAAAGGATTATACAAATATGTTATAACCTCAACTTGTATGGTCTAATGCACCGTTTTGTAATATCCGTAACATGTGTGTGGGACATTGTTCACGGACGTGTGAAATAGTTTCATATGAAAAATCGAGCATGGACCTAGAAAGTCTCACAATATGAAGTGTACTCGTTGTGCACTGGGGCAGCGAATTGGATTGAACAATTAATCCAACAATTTCCAGCAAAGTGAAAAATGTTTCAAGGTTCCTTTTATTACTCACTTGTCAATAATTGAATGTAAAATACATTATTGGTTTACAAGAGTTGTTAACCAATAAGAAATTGACAAGTGGCTCAATCTTGTTCCATAAATAATTTACCATGTATTTACCTTGCTTGGTAAATACATATAAGGTAAATGTAAATATTCAAAATAGTTTTGAATTATTATTATTTTATATATTAATCAAATTATTATTATTAATTGGAATAAGTGGCAAACATCATTTAGTAATGGAGTAAGCACTTGTTATTAATAATAAACAATGTTGGTCACTTAGAATTTGTTAAATGGTGCATTTGCGAAGTGGTGTGACCACTCAACATTGATTAATAGCCATTTGTACACTAATAATTGATTCATATGGATGAATCAATCTGTTGAGTGAAAAATATGATTGATTAATGTTTGTAATTGTAAACATAGATAAATGGTGGTGGAGCACTAAGAGTAGTAATCATTCTTTGCACTTAATTAAGAATTGAAAGAGTTCAATTTGTGTGAAGGAAGAGAGAATTTTTGTTCTAGGAGAGAAAATAGAGAATTGAGAGCATTTCCTACGTGTATTTCTCAAAGTGTTGAGAGAATATGCAAAGGCTTACTAAAGTTCAAAACAAAGAGTTGTAAAGAACTAAAGAAAACACTTAATTCTTCTCATCTCTTGGTATTAATAATTCATAAGGACAAATTGTTTAAGTGTTAAAACAATCATTTGCTGAAAATTCAAGACTGCCATTCTAGCTTCACAATCCCACCGGATTTAGTTGTGAACTAGAATTATGCAAGGAAACATTTCAAGGTGAGCTCAACAAATTGAAGATTGGAGTTCTTGAAGAATTGTAAAGCTACCTTCATAACCAGGTAGGTTATTTATTTACAATTCATTTTATCTCATGCATAAAAATATATATGAGATATATATATGCTTGAATGATCATACATGTGATTACATGCTTGAGTTTGTTACATAGTGTATAATATTTATGAATACTTCCGTTGCGTATTTAATTTTTGAAATTATATGTATCTATACACATCACACACCATGTCACAACAGTAAGTACATCATCCATCTTCTTGTCTTCAGCTTTCTTTTCTATACAGTCATTTATGAAGTGCCCTTCTTTCTTGCAACAATAGCACTCCTTAGAAGCACCTTTAGACTTTGATCTCGAGCCATTATTCTTTCTATCTCTATGTGAGCCTTTTCCTCTGCAAATAAGCCCTCTATATTAGCCTTTATCTGTCTTCCTAATTACTTTGAGTTTAACGAAGATTTCACATCACTCATTATTAAACTCTCTCTGTCATAAAGAAGAATATCAACAAAGTGCCCATAGTTTTTAGGATGTGAACTAAGCAAGATGATTTTCTTATCTTCATCATTTATCTTTTTGTTGATAACTTTAAGATCGATAATGATTTTGTTGAATGCGTCTATATGGTCCTTTATCGGCATCCCTTCAAATATGGACAGCTGATACATATTCTTATTTATATGCAATCTGTTGGCCAATAACTTTCGCATATAAAGAGAGTCAAGTTTCTTCCAAATACCAATTACCTTCTTTTCATCTGTTACTTCTCTTAATACTTCATCACTTAATGACAGAACGATTATGTTATAGGCCCTTTCTTAAATGTCCTTTCTTTTTACTTCAGGCTTAGATAACTCTGGTATCTTTTCTTTCCCACTAGATGGAGCTACAATCACCTCTAGCATCAAGCCTAACCGTTGGCTCACCAGTAATGATGTCACCTATATTTTCTATAGATTGAAATCATTTGACCCATTAAAATTCTCTATACCTAGGAGTGGCCATGACTGTTAAAAATCAAGTTCTGATACCAATTTATTAAAATGGAAGCGATAAATCTAAGTAATATAATATAGCAACAAGCAATCAAGAATAAATTAAAAAAGAAAATAAAAGAAATAACACAAGAATATACGTAGTTTGGCAATTTACCTCCGTCCATGGTGGATCAAAATCTCACTTCTCTTATTAATGAATTACAAGGCACTCTCAAAGTACCTTTTACAAGAAAAAGCTCAAGTTTCACAAAGAACACTCTCAATCGTACTCACAAAGGCCTTACAATTATTCTCTCTTGTAGACAAGGTTTTTACTCCTATGTTTGTGTTATAGTTGTTGTGATATATTGTAATGTGTTTACAAGCTAATATAAAGCATTTATATATGCTTTGGATGCCTTAGAGAAACCCTAAATATAGTTAGAATAAGAGTCCAAATCTTACTTAAAGAAGTCAATTGAATTAAAACAGAAAATACTTATAAGTTATCGCGTGAACAATGTTTATAAATAGTACCCACCACGTGAACAGTTACTTTTTTCAACTTTTCATTTGCTCATTTTTAACATGACTTTCACGTACTAAACTTTTTGTTAACTATTTATTAGTCTTAAACTCAAAATTAAAATTCATTCTTAATTTTGAATCATAAATTTTAAAAATATTTTAAAAGACTTTGAAAATATATATATATATATATATATATAAAACCTTAAGAGACAATGATAGTTTTCCCTATTCAAAAACTACACTAGTCATAAAATCGTTATCTATCTTTCAGTAGTTCTATTTGCTTTTTTCTCTTTTGAGCAACAGAAGCCATTCTTGCATCCAAATATACCCAATTAAGAGAGCCTGTACCAGCCCAGTCAAGCTTCTAAAAATATATATATTTTATTACTATTTATTTAAGCATTCTAAATTTTGAATTTTACTTAAAATTCTTTTAATTTCTTAAATTAGTTTCTCTTAAATATTTATATTTATTATTTTAACAACATAAGTATTGACTTATATTTAAAATTTCTATATATATATATATTTTTTGATAATGAGTTTCCTAAAACTTATAGAATTGAAGTATTATAAATAAATTTATTAAAATTTAAAAATAATTGATTTTCACTTAAAGCTTAAGGTGACTAAAAAAAGGATCGAAAGTGTAATTGTGTTTCAGCAATAACTTACCACAGCCAAAGTAACTCTTCAAAGCAACTAGTGGTCAATTTGGCCGATGAGTCTCACGAAATTAGCAGCAATAAATAAGGCTGCAAAATGATGGGTTTTGCACAGTCAAGGATTCTGGTTGGTACAGTTAGCACCTCGTCTGACAGAAAATGTATCTGAGAGAAACAATTTTAATAAAAAAGGTGAAAGAACAACATAAAAACAAGAAGATATTCAAGACAAACGCTCTAACAATGTGCATGAATAATGAATATTGGATGGCGACGACTAATTAATGTCTACCCATAAGACTTACTTATGGCGCTGCGACATAAATAATAATATCCAACATGTGTTTTTTTTTTTTTATTAATTTGTATATACTCTTAGAGGTTTGAACAGATCATGTTTGGCTGTTAAATTAGCAGCCATACACTACTTGTAAGTAGTTAATTAGGGATAGTTTATAAAACTAAGGGTTACTTTTATAATTACTCTTACTGATGTCAAATAAGTAATTTTTTTAAAAATAAATAGTTAAATATTTGATAAATTATATTTTAAAATGTTACTGTAGTTCTGAAAATAGTTTATATTTTTTAAGAAATAATGCCCTGTTGACTAAATATAATTGTTTTTCTTTAATTTTATAGCTTTTCCTCACTTAGCCGGGGTTCATTCAATATATATATATATATATATATATATATTATTAAATTACTATGGAGATGCTTATGATTCGAATGGCTACATGATGCTAATTATAGCAAAATTATTTTCATATATGTATGTGTTAAAAATATAAATACGGAAACTCTTCAAACAAGTAACAAAATTTTTACTTTTTTAAGCAAAAAAAATATTATAAAATTCATATTCAATTACTTAAAGAAAAAAAATACTTTTTTAATAACATCAAATATAAACTAAATGCTTTCTAATCTTGATGTTTGAGGTTAATTCAAATCCGAGTCTATTATACTAATTTAAAAACTTCATCAGTTGAACCAGCTAACATGTACTAAAGAAATTTCTTTATCTTTACTTGCATTAAATATGCATAAATTAAATAATTAGAAGAGATTTTTTTTTAAAAAGAATTGTAAATGTTATCATAAGAACAAGATGGCTTCTAAAACAATATAAGACCGCTACATACGTGAATAATGGAAAATATATTACTTTATGTAGGTATAAGAATTGAACCTCCCAACCTTACAGATGAAAAAATACAGCAATTACACCATTCCTGTAAAGCAGGTTTGTTCAATTCGAAGAATTTTGAAATATGTACTAACTACTAATTATACATTGAAGAAGTAAAGGTTGCAATATTTGGTGGCCGTGCAATAATGCTTACAATAGGACAATTATGCTTTGATTAATTAATGAAATATAGGGAGAAGAAACGTACGTAATAGAAAAAAAATGAAGAGTTTTATATAAGTTAAATATAATAGAAGCTCAATAAATTAATTTTTGGGATCATGCAGAATATATTAATTAAGTAAATATCAAATAATTGATATTGATTAATTATTAGTTTCTAAAGATGTCTCTTATTAATGTTTTGTTGCAATGCTAAAATGTTATATCAGAACTTTCTTTTTTTGGTATTATGAATAGTTAGAGATGAGATCTACGTCGGTATTGATTTCAAGAAGAAACAAGCAATATTTGATACATATTTATGAATGCCTCTTAGATATAATAATACAAATTCATTTGCATATTAATCTATACAACAAACGAGTCCTATGTGAAACTACAAAGATTTTTCCTATAATGTATTACCTTATAAATTTATTAATTTAACATATTGGCCACTAGTCGAGATTCATTAAAGTTTTTTCAGAGAAGGCAATAATTTTTATTTCTAGATGGAATCGGAATGGAAAAGTTTTATATAACATTGATTTTGGATTTGTATTATTTATTATTGTAAGGAATATATTTAAAATTATATTTAAAAATAAAATTAATTCTCAAAATAAAATTTTGTAAAGCAATTTCCTGCCTTATTTTTTCAAAAACTCTACAAAATGGGATAATTTGACCTAAGAAAGATTGTATACTTATAATTATATTATTTTATCAAAGATGATATTTTATGGGTCAATGTTTTGTATTATTGAGGCTAAAAAAAATCTAAGTTAATATAACTTAATTACAACATATTTAGAATATATTCAATGACCTTTGTAATTTTTGGGATGTGCCACAGCTAATAGTAGTGGAATAAATGTAAACCATGTATTTAGTATAAAAAAGAAGAAAAAAAACACTTACCGAGCTAGCTATTTAACTTTACCAAGAAGTATTAATAAGGAAATAGATAGGTTTTCAGTAATATATTTATTATATAATACAAGATTGCATATACATATCAAAAGTGACTCCCGCCACTTATGAGCCGCATGTAGTTCTCCAAGCTCTATAAATACCAAGGGGAGGGAGGGGTTTAGGCACGCCTCAACTTGTTTATTGTAAGCCAGTTGCTTAATCTCAAGAGTTCTGCAACAAGCAGTTTTGCTTACTAGTAGCTTTAACTTTCCTTCTTAGTCGAAGCAAGTTGCTTGTTGCAAATTTCTCAAATGGCCCAAAACAAGTCAACCTTTGTTTGTCTTCTTCTCGTATTGATTTTCTGCCGTGAAATTCAATCCATTGAGGGAAGGCATTTGAAGCTAAAGAGAGCAAATGATTTCTCAAAGTTTCAAACTAACAACAAACTCCTTAAAAAAGAAGCAAAAAATATTTCTGAGAACAGTGACTTGCATGGCGAGGAGTACCCCTCAGTTAAAGCAGCTAATGCTGATCTATCTTCACCTGCAGCACCGAGTGTGGCAGTTGGCGACTCTATTCCTCCACCACCAAGACAAATAGATAACTTCAGGCCCACAGCTCCAGGTCACAGCCCCGGTGTCGGGCATTCCCTTCAAAACTAGGGCTAGTTCTGCTGTCCTGAATGTCCTGTACGTGTTTTATTATTTATTCAAGTATTAATTGGAAGTCAGAGTCCAGGAATAGCATTTTAGTTTAGATTTATTGTACTATAAATGAGACTATCATTGTATTCACAGTTTGTGTAATGTAAGTTTTTAATTAATTCTCTTTCAGGATATTGCGTTTGCAGAAAATGTTTATATGCATTTGTGCTTGAATGCAGTACAATCTTACTTTTCTTTGTTAACGATTGTCTTCCGTTCCGCTTTCATCTTCTTCTGTGAGTTCGTTATCAGATGATGCGCCTCTTTCGAGTCAGTTCAGGTCTCTGCATAACTTTTTAGATATGAAATATTCTTGCACACCCCTTGGTAGAATGAGCAAAACAAATAACTGCTAAAGCTTGACCACATTCACATTTTATTACTCGTGAGATGTTCAATGGGCTTGTCAGCCATCTCAAAGATTTGTTGATGAAGTATGGGTTTCAATAATGATGTTATCATATGAATACATGAGGAGTCACTATAATGACATATCATGAACTTGTGCTTTTGTGAACTATATATTTCTATGAATCTTACTGATTTAAGTTGCTGCCCTTACTTGCTGGACAATTAACGTACGTGGTTACTCATCTCCATTGTTTATTGATGGAGAAAGACAGCAAAGTTGACGGTGTACTTATCTGAGAATTTTGTTCGATCAGTATGATCTAAAAAAATCGTTAGTAAAAGCAGGTTCTAGCTAGTTTAAGATCCCATGGGCTATTTTGAGGTGCAGACGAGTTGGGTTTTTAAGTTTAAAAACAAAATCTTGATGAGCTGTGTGTATAAAATGACAACAGTTATAAAGAATGGAAGTGTTATAATTCATAGTTATACAGAATGGAAGTGTTATAATTCATATGGAAGTATTATAATTAGTATTAGAGTTAACTTCCAACATAAAATTGTCACTAAAGTCACGATTTGTGTCCTAAAATTGAAGTGTCATATTTGGCATTAGAATTACCTTGCTATACACATTTACACTCAGTGAAAGTGTTTTAATTAGCAGTAGAGTTAACTTAAAAAATAAAATAGTCAGCAAGTTAGAGTCTTATAATTGGCATAAGAGTTACCTTACGGCACAAAAACGTATCGAGTTGTGTCCCAAATTCAGAGTGTATAATTGGCATCAGTATTATCTTAGGCTTCTCTACTCTTAAAATTAAAAACAAAAAATCTACCATCGTTATCGAATTAAAACTGAAATTATTTTTTTTTAGTGTATGTCTCAAATTTATAAAAATAAACAACTCTTATAAAGAGAGAAGTGTCAAATTTACAACAAAAATAAATTTTTAAAAAAATATATAACTGAAATATTATTGATAAAATATTTCATAAAAATTATAATAATCAATTTATTTATAGTAATAAATCATTTAATTTTAAAAAAATAATAAATCATATTCAATAATAAATAATAAATCATAATAACTAAAAAAATTAGATTTTTCTTAAAATTATGACTTCAAATAGAAATAATAATCTTAATAAAAGAAAAATATAAAATCTTATTTAAGTAAAAAAAAAAATCCAAAATAATCTGTCCTTAATTTCTGTCTTATATTAGAGACCGTGATTGCTTGGGTCCCAACTGCTGTTCTTTTAAAGTTTACTTCTTTTTATAAAAAAAAAAATTACTTATTCTAACAATTATCCAACTGTATGAGCTGAAGTGTTAAAATCAACATCTGAGTTACTTATGACACAATACCGTAACGAGTTGTATCCTAATAGACTGCTCTGCACTCAAAATTTATTTTTATTTTTGTTTAAAAAATGCTAATTATTCCAACAGTTACCCAACGGTTTCATGTCAACACCCCAACTGTGTAGTTCTTATCCTAGCAATTCACCAATTCTGCTAATTTTTTCAACTTCTTACAAATGTTAATAGGGATGTGACGATGACAAAAATAATAATAAAAACAAAAACCTAAGGATTTTGTTGGTATATTGTAATAAAAGTTAATAATTAGTATTGAGCCCTCTCCTCCTTTCCTTTGAAATGCAGTAGTTTTGTTGATTAGTATGTCATTTTCTTTTTCTTTTTCTTTAATTTATTTATCTTTTATTTCTTTTGTTCTGCGCATTTTGCATTTAAAAGAACCTCCTGATATACATTATGATGAAGCTTATGAAGCAACATGACAAGCATGAACATCACAAACATGCAGTTTAATGTCAAGGAAGAATATACCATTGCTAATGGACTATTCTCATCTTTATATACTTTTTTGATATTTTAACAAAAATCTTTTCTAATATATATAGTATTCTAGTCTCCCTAGCTAATACATATGCTAGGTTCTAAGATTTCACTCCAGCAGTAGAAGACCTTTTCTATATATAATATTACACTTACAGTCTTTAACTACAATGAATTTAGACGTGTTTCAGTGCAAAAGTGATGTAGTTCGTATTCTGGTTTTCCATCATGTAATCTCAAATGTCAAAAAAATGAATCTAGGTAAATAATAGGAAAATATTTACAACAGTATGGACCGTTGAGATTCTGAAAGCTACTTTGAAGATTCCTTTGTTGTACAACAAAAAGTCCCTTATCACTTAAATCTCCTACCCACGTTTGCTTTAACTAACTTACATAACATAGCCAATAAATTAAACATAAAGCTCCTGTACTACAACCTAGCACTGCAAAAGAGAGAATCGAAGTGCTCTTATATAATTTGTACTCTATATGTAGCTAATTAATTACTTAATAATGAATTACGAATTAATTTAATTTAAACAAAGAATTAGTGGGCGGGGACTTGGGCCTGGCACCCACGAGTTTTTCTCCAACTGGAGGAGCTAACCAGACAAGCCTTTTCGGAAAGATTCTTAATTGATAACATAAAATTTAAATTCCATTCTAATTGGAGGGGTTGAGGCATCACGCTTTATACATTTGGAGTTCATCATTTGGTTGGTTTGACTCCTTCGATCCAAACAAATTAATTTTATTAATACAAACATTTGAATAGAGAGAGAAAATTTTGAAAGGAAATGGTATATGGACCCCTCGTGGTTGGTAAACTTTGACTAGAAATGCCTTTTTGACTCTTGGTATATACTAATTTTTTTGAAAGATTGCCACAAACGTAAAGCCTAGAGAATATTCATAAAGTATCTAATTAAAGTTTAAGCAACTACTTGATCGATCGTTTATGGTAATTCAAGAAAATTGCTCATAGAAATTAAGAAATTTATTCATTTGATTACCAAATTAAGGAATCTTTACCTTAAATTTTGTGGCCAATTAACCATTCAACCCATTTGGAGGAGGCTTGCAACAACTAGACCATAAACAATAGAAGTTCCTAGGAAAGACAAAGGAAACAGATGTGTTCACTTGAATTTGTCGAGGAGGAAAAGACTTGTGTTTGTGCTTGCCATCAACATATAATAGTAAGTATACGTTGCGCATGCAAGTGGGATTATATATATTACAGCAGAATCTGTGTCTTTTTGGTCCATTTTGATGGTGGGGTGGGTTGGCATGTTATACTGAAAACAAATGAAAAATTTTAGTTAAGTCAGGGTCGCTGTTTCAATCTGACAATTATTATTATATCATCATTAAAAAATTAAACCTACAAGCATAGGAGATTAATTAATTAAGAAATAGTACAGTTATACTAGAGCTAGAATGGTCATGATGAAAATTTATGGTAAGGGATCTTCGAAAGATCCAATTATTTATTTGAAGATATATACAAATAAACCGCCCAAATTGATGTTGATACTGGTCCACATATTTTGTTATAATATAATTAGCGGTTAGGATCCTCACTTGTGCATATTTTTTATTTTATGAACACCTAATGAAACAAAAACTTGCCATCATCGGCTTTGCCATGCTCTTCAAACCAAAATTAAAGCAGTACATGTACCACTTCAAATATTATTTAACTATTTATAATTATATAATTTTATTATTTACACGCTACATTATTATTGTTTGATATTGTACATATATAATTATTGACTTTTTAAGTAAAAAAACCGTTATACTCTAAAAAATTAATTTATAATATTATAGTTATAATGACAGAATTTTTTTTTATTATCAAACACTAGTGGAGTTTTTGGTAATTAAAGAATTTATTAAGAGAGTAAATGGTAAATTCTCTATAAATTATATATTAATCTCTTTTTACAAAGTAAATGATATATGCATTTTTTTTATTACTTTTTCTTTTCATTAAAGTACTACTTACCAGGTTTAATTTGCAAAATAATTTTTGTATACTATAAATAATATATATGTCAAAAAATTGATATGATTTAAAAAAATAGTTTTGAATTAAAAAAAAAAAATTAATGAAAATGAGTAAAGATGTCATTTACATTGTTGAAAAGAATCCATCATTTAATTTATATTAAAAAAATCTACTTATTGTTTTTTTTTTTTATTTTGGAGATCTCATTTTGCCGAAACCCATGCACATATATTACTGTCATGTGTCTATGTACAGGGAGGTTATTAATTAGTAAGTTTGTTTACGAAGTCCATGTGGAGTCAGCCACTACCTTGTGCTATTTTTTGAAAACAAAAGGTATTGCCATAATTCTTTCTCTGGTTTCTATAAAACCTTATTATCAAAGAACTACTGTTGTAAAGCAAAAGGGAGAACATATAACAGGCTGATATCACTAAAAAATTGCATTTTCATATTTAACACTAATCAACATCTTCTTTCTGCAAAAATTTGTACTTTCTAGATTTATATATATACTCGCAACTCTTCATTAAATTAATATTCTATCATAAATCGAAAGCACATTAAAGGAATAAGTTCAGAATAAAGATCCAGGGAAGCTTACCATTTGAGGACAAAAGAAATTCCTAAAACATTTGTACTATTCAAGAAATCCTGAAGCATCAAAGCATCTTGGAAGTATAAAACTATAAATAACGGAGAAGACTGAAGAGAGAATTGCCCAGGACCCATCCGGATGAGTCAACTAAAAACTTTTTCCGGTTACATACAACTCGCTGGAGATGTGATTAAAAATATTGGATCGGACTTGCCAAAAAGAAATGCAAAAGGCACATGAAAGCCAACTTCAGCCACCAACTCCAGTCTATTTCTTTTACTTTTTTAATACCTCTCTTCTGGTTATGATTTTATGTAATAATTCAATAAATTAATTCATCACGATAAATTAAAGAAAATAAAGTACCTATTAAAGAAACGAATTTAAAAGATATGCCCAGGAGCCTCTTTAGTCCGGCTGTTAGAAAGGCCCAAATAATTTCTGAAGTAAGAAAATCTTTTATAATTGTTTTAGTTATTCGGTTGTAATTATAAAAGTTATTTGTTAATATATATCTTTTCTTGGGCTAGGCATTTCATGTCCTTCCCTTTATTCCTGCAATTGTTTATTTTCTTTTTAAGTAAATTCCTCGCTTGGATGAGCTGTTAAGTAAAAGAGTATTTTACTTGGGAGTTAAATATCAGTAGACGAATTTTATATTTATGATGAAACTTAAACCTTTCAAAAGCTCTCTCAGCTGTCTGTGTTAACAGTGTTTATTGATTTTGGACTTGGGTCTTTGCATAGCATGAAATGCTTGGACAAATAGGCCTCTCTCTTCGCGTTAGTCCTTTAAGGACAAGACTCCTTAGGTTCGCTTTGACTAGGGGTTAATTTTTCTTACTCCTTACTCGAGCCGAACGTTACAATAAAAATAAAGAAAAACTTTCTATTTCCCCTTCAGGTTTGGGTTAATTAAAAAAAAATCCTTATATTCTGGAAATACCCATAGTCCTAAACCACCAAAAATTGAGAGGCAGCCACATCCTCAACACCATTATTGGCTCACTGCCTCGTAATCACTTGGCCATGCACCATAGCCGCACGACCTCATGGCTTGCAGAAAAACCTTATGTGGCTTTTTGGTTTACAGCAGCAACCTCTTCATGACATCATTGATCTTCAATCTCTAATTTTCAATTTTTGATCTCTCATACCCAATTGCATCTCTTCTATGATTTGAATTTGAGAATAAGGATTCAAAACTTTGTTAGTAGATATTGTTGTACTAACATGGCAAAGATGGGGTTAAAGGTAGTTAAAATCTTACTAAGATTGGAAGTTTTTAATCTACCTGAAAAATGCTCCTATAAAAGATTAATTTCTAGTGCAAATTTAACATGTTATAATTTTGAATTGTGCTAAAAAAATTGAGTGAGAAGAGGTTCAGTGTGATCTTTATAAATCCTACTTTTATTCTACATTAATAAAGCCAAGAGTTATTTGTTGTTTTGACTATGGATGTAGGCTAAAAAGTCAAACTATGTAACTGTGTTTGTCATTCTAGTTTATTCTTTGTTTCGTTTTGTTTTAATTTAATTCTTGTTACCAATTTGTTTTTTTTTAATTTCTTTAATGTTTTTGAATTCAAATTTCTCAATATATAGGTATCAGAGCTCGGTTATCTTTACGGCTTCTTTATCAAAATCAAAAGTGGTAATCTTTAATAGAGACAAGAGTTTTGTGGTTTGAAGAAAAAGATATGAGAGCAGTACTTACATCTTAGCGTCTTGAATCTACAATTAGAAATGAAGTTGACAAATAAGAAGATGATGTTGACCTTTATGATGACCAAAAGTCGTGATCTTCTAAGGCTAAGTCAGCTAAAGATCCTAAAGATATTGTAAAAAAGCATAAAGAAAAGAGTGAGATTGATAAAAAATTTAAAGCACTTAAGGCAATTGTACTTTGCTTCAGAGATAAGGTACTGAGAGAAGTTTCAAAAGAGACTTCAACTAAAAACAAATGGACAAATTAGATGCTTTGTTCATGACTAAATCTTTAGCAAACAAGTTGTATATGAAGAAAAACTTTATGCCTTGAGAGTGGAAGAATGTGCTTTTTATGAAGAAAGCACTTGGATCAATTCAAAAGAATTATCATTGATGTGAAAAATATTGATGTAAAGATTGAGATAAAGACCGGGCCATAATATTGCTAATGCCATACTCCAATGAATATTTTGTGGATACACTTTTCTATTGGCAAGAAACCTTGACAATGGAAGATGTTAAAACTTCCTTCAACTTCAAGCAAGTCTAGAAAAAAAAAAAACAACTTAGAAAATTTCAAATGTTTGGTGATACACTTACAAATAGAGGGAGATCGAAGAAGATGAATGATAAAGGCAAAGGTAAAATAATGGTAGATCAAAGTGAAAAGGTAAGAAAAAAATGCTACAAGTGTCACAAAGAGTGATACTTTTATTATAGATTGTTCTAAGATGAAAAGAAGCCCAAAAGGAAATAAAAACAGCAAGATTTGATGTTCTTGGAGCATCAAATGGTAGTTTTGATATAAGTCAGCTGATTTGTTGATTCTCATTAATGACAGGACTAAAGGTGAGTGAGTACTAGACCCTAGTTACTCTTTCCATATGAATTTAAATTTGAGTTTGTTTGGTACTATTAGCTATATAAATTTTGATTCATGTGCAAGAATCCTATTCGGAAACAATAAAGCTTGCGAAGTTGTTAGTATTAATAAATTTGAATTGAAATGTTTGATGGAATTATGAAGGACCTAGATCAACTTAGATGTGTTTGATCTTAAAATGAATTACATGCTTGATCAAGCAGATATAGTTTAAAAGCTTATTAAAAAAAAAAAAAACCTTGAAGATTCTAGAAGGCTTTATTGTGATAATGAAGAATGAAAGAAAGAATTACCTATATGTTTTATAAAGAAAAACACTTATTAGTAAAGCCAGCGGCAAAACTATATACAGGCCCGAGGTGGTAGTGGCCGTTGTAGTTCCCATTAATTTCTATATATAATATTTATAATAATAGATAAATTAATATTATTATCAACAACCTTCTCATTTAATTTACTATATGTCTATTAGCATGTTTAGGCACAAAATAAATTAAAATTGAAAGGCCCATAAAGTTTTTAAAACTATATTGTATAATAAAAATTCCTCACATTTTTTAAATTAATTCTTTAATCTTTCTTTCTCCTTATTTGTACAATATCAAAATTTTCATCTTTTTATTTTGGTCTCCATATATATATATATATATATATATATATATATATTAAGTTTTACACAAGATGCTATTCCTTTTTAGTTCTCTTTATGAAAATTTAGTTATTTCGTATATCTTAATTTGATTAATTTCTTGAAAGATAGGATTGCATTGTCTTTTGCACCATTTTAGTCATTTAAAATTCTTTAAACTATTTTATCTTATTTATCTTAAATTTAATTCTTAAAAAACTAATTTTTTCTTATAAATAATGAATGATATTATTGTCAAACCCAACAAACAATACAAAAAAATAATAATCAAATGTACTATAACAAAAATATTATAATCCCATCAAAAAAAGTTCACAAAGTGATCTACATTCTGACTATTTTCTTAAGCATCTAATGTAGACGACATCTTTAATATTATATAACACCTCGGCATGAGAAGATTTTTTATGATGAAACACCACCTAATTCCGTTCCCTCCAAATAAAATATATTGTTACACAAAAGGAAACTCTCAAGATTTTACTAATGATAGATTTGTCTTGAATTTTCTACAAAAATTAGAGACCTCACAGTGCTAACTAACTAGATGATGATTGATATGACAAGCCAGAAAGAACTTATGCCAAATTTCATAAGAAAAACAGTACTAAAAAAATAGTTGTTGAACTGTCTTGCTATCTTCGCCACAAAACAGGCAAGCATTTGAGGGAATAAGCCCAAATTTCTTTAGTTTCTCTCTGGTAGATAATTTGTTCCTCAAAGTCAACCAAGTAACAAAGTTGTATTTAGGAATATGATGAGTACCCCATACCAGTTTATACAGTTTATACTATCCAACCTTAAATCTGGTATTATTAAAATAACGCAATGTGCTAGAAATTGTAAACTTTCTATTGGAGCTTCCATTCCAAGATATTACATCCTCTTTTAAAATAATTGAGAAATTTTCACGGATTTGATTCCAGATATGAGCCGTATAATCCTTCAAGGGGTAAGGAAAGATCCAATGCCCATGTTGCCACGCATCCTTAACCTTTGCATCCTATGAAATATTAGCATCGTTAATATTCACATGTGAAAATTTATCAAATATTTATTCCCTATGCAACCATGGATTCCACCAAAAGTGGAAAGTCTCATCATTTCTTAGATCATATGTGAATAGCTTTTTTATTTAGCTTCTCAAGTATAGAATTTTCTTCCATGTCAAACTACAATCCATTGATTTTGTAATGCCCCAAAAATTGAGCCTCCGAAATTTATTATCAGTCACCCATCTAGCTTATAATGATGTTTTTACAATAATCAGATCCCACACATGCTTGGATATAGCTACCAAGTTCCACAAGCTTATTGTTTTAATACCAAGGCCTCTTTCTTTTTTACCTTTGTACATTTCATTCTAAGCCATTAACCCTTCATTCCACTATTGGTCCAAACCATGTCACAAGGACTTTTGATATTTGTATTCAATTTCTTTAATGACTGACTTAGAAAGCATAAACATAGAATACCTATAGACATGCGTAATCATTAAGACAGAATTGATCAATTGTAACCGTCCTACATAGTTAAGAAATTTCATTATCTAGCCAAAAATTCTAGCGGTAATCTTGCTAATAATCTCCTAGTAAAAATCTTTCTTAAGTCTTCTACATATTATGGGCATACCTAAATATTTTACTAGAAAAATACCAAGTTGGAACTGAGTGAGCTACAAAAATAGCCTCCTTGGATGGATTAGGAGTATTCTTGAAGAAAATAAAGCTCTTGCTTACATTAAGTTGCAAACTAAAAACTTTAAAGAAATCATCTATCGCTTTTTAAAAATGGTCGACAAAATTTATGTTACCATGAGAGAATAGGAATAAGTCATCAGCAAAAATCAAATGATTTAACCTTAATCTTTTACACCCTTTATGAAAGGTGAATTGTTCTAAGGGATACAACTTAAACTTCTACTGAGGTACTCTATGGCTAAAACAAAGAGCAAAAGAGATATGAGATCCCCTTACCGCATGCCTTTCTTCTTTAGAAAAAAACCCTCCAAGCTACCATTAACTATAACTGAGAACATGCTAGTTCTTACACATTCCATAATACATCGAATGAAAGAGTAGGAAAAAATAAGCCCTATCAACACCTCTTCAAGGAAATCCCAGAAAATCGAATCATAAGCCTTGTGAAAATTTATCTTAAGGGCATATCTTGGCACTCCACTATTTCGGTCATACCCCCTCACCAATTCATGAGCCAGTAAGGCATTATTTGAAATCTTATTATAAAGGATAAAAGCTGATTGACTATGATTAACTAGATATTTTACCATATTCCTTAATCAAAAAATGATAATTTTGGTGATACGTTTATAAATGACAGTACAATATGAATTGATTTATAGTCACCTACGCCACGAGGATTAGGAATTTTATGAACAAGTGTGATGGCAGTGATATTAATAGGCATATAAAACTAACCTATAGAGAAGAATTGTTGCACTGCTTCAGTCACCTCTTTGTCGACAATGTGCTAGCATTTGTGAAAACAAAATAACTGTTATATCCATTAGGTCCTGATGCTTTATCCCCATTGATGCTGAACATAGCATCCTAACTTTTTGGGCAGTAACAAAAGCAATTAACATATTTTTATCTTCAGTCTTCAGTTTCAAGCCTGTATCTATTATTCTTTTTTGAATGGACTCCTTGAATGAAGTGTTAGTCCCCAATAAGGCTTGGTAATAACTGACTGTGAAATTTTTTACAACTTCATGATTATAAATGCGCTCCCTATTTTGGCTTTCTATCGAACTGATTTTATTCCTAACTCTTCTTTACTTTACTAAATTATGAAAATAGCTAATATTTGAATCCCCCACCTAAACCCATCGGATTCTCAATTTTTGTCTAACAATGTTTTCCTCAACAGAAATAAGCATCCGCAAATGCTGATATATAAATCTTTCCTCTTCTTGTAAAACTTTATTAATAGGGTCTTGAACCAGTCTGCGTTGTAGGGAGTACAACATCTTCTTACTGTCTTCAACCTTTTGAGAAACATCAAAGAATGATTTTTTGTCAAGCTTTGTCAACTCAAGTTTTAAGGGCTTGAGTTTGGCCTAGATGTGAAACAACGGAGACTCAGGAACTTCATTATACTAGACTAGTTCAACTATTTTGAGAAAATTAGAGTGACAATACCAAACATTAAAAAACTTAAATGGAACTCTACCAATGGTGGATGCCTTGGTAATGGAGACCACAAGAGGAGAGTGGTCAGAGATACTTGCTGGCAATACTTCTCACTCTGAAGACTCCTACATATCCAACCATTTTCTATTTATAAAACTCCAATCAATTTTCCTCCAAATATGCTGGTTTTCTATCTAATTATTGCATCAAGTATATCTATATCCATAGTTTTTTAACTCGAGCAACTTTAGCTTTGAGATTCATGCTTTAAATAGATCTACCATATTATTATTAACCCACTAACCATCTATTTTGTCATTACTGTTGAGTACATTATTGAAATCCCTTTGGATCAGACAAGGTGAGGTGCTGAGGGTTTATCCATTACAAAGGCCCTTCTACAGACTTTCTCTGTCATTAGTAGAAGTAGCCCATACATAAGAGTCCAATAGAATTCTACGTCATCAGAAAGAATTTTACAATGAATAAATTGTTAATGCTTTTTCAATATCACCACAGTGTATTTAGAAGGATTAAAAACGATCCATATTCTTCCCATATCTAGACAATGGGAATTATTCTCCAACTTCCAATCCCTTAATGCTAATTTCTTTGAACAGTATCTATATTAGCTAATTCCTCAAGATCTTAGACTAAATTCTCTTACATATTACAAAGTAGAAAAATCTACTAGAACCTACAACCTAATTATAACCTAGTTAAAATATCGATTCATACAAAACGAGTTGTGGACTCCCACAAAGGAAAAAGTCTACTTCAATATGCATACAATTTTAGACTAAATTCTTAATTAGCATTTTTTTTCTATTAGTTTTTTTATTAAAAAAAATAGAAATTTGTAGTCTCAATCATTTAAACTAACATGTCCATCTTATGATATACATCATGTACATACAATTAAAACTCATTATAATTCAACCTCTTTTAGCTTAAGATCATATGTCCGCCCATGGTGAAGCTAGTGTTTCTATTGCATCAGATAATGACAAAACCATACTTTATCATCTAAGATTTGCAAACATGAGTTTGAAAGGTCTTAATTAGCTAACAGGCAAAGGTTACTTGAAAAAGTAAAGTATAAGTTCTCTTAAGTTTTTTGAAAATTATGTCATGGGTGAAGCTATTAGATTAAAGTTTTCTACAGGTCTTTATAAAACAAAAGGGACATTATATTATATGCACCTAAACCTATAAGGACCGACTCAAGTTCTATCTCATAATGGTATGAAATAATAAAATTTTATTGATGATTACTCAAAAACAAAAATGGTTGTATGTGTCAAAGCCAAACGATCATGTTTTTAATAAGTTCAAAGCCTAGAAATCCCTCATGGAGACTTAACCTGATAAGAAAGTGAATAGATTAACAGGTGATAATGGCTTGGACTATTGTAGTGGCAAATTTAATTTTTATTGTGAAAAAAAATATTGCATTCAAAGGCATAAAATAATTAGCCATACACCTCAGCATAATGGCCCACTAGAGAGAATGAACTCCTTGGAGAGAGTTAGATGAGAAAAAAAAAAATTAAACCTCTAACAAGAAATAGCCATGCTAATATAGTACCCTATACTTTAGTTGTTGCAAATAGCTTCATTAGTGAAGAACCAAGAACATTTAAATAAGCAATTAGGTATGAGCAAAAACAAGAGTGATTACAAGCTATAAATAAAGGAATTGCTTCTTTGAAGAAGAATCAAAGTTGGACCTCAGTTGAAAAGACTAGCTACAGAAGAGTTATATAGTGCAAATGGATTTATAAACTGAAAGATGGAAAACTATGAATTAAACTAGCAAGATACAAGGCTAGATTAATGGTTAGGGGTTTACACCAAAAAGAGAGATAGAGGGATGACTTTAGTGAAGTATTCTCACTAATGGATAAGCACAACTTCATCAGAGTATTATTTCCCTTAGTCACTACCTACAATTTAGAACTTGAATAAAATGGACATCAAAATAGCATTTTTGCATTGTGAACTTGATGAAGTAATACTAATGGCTTAACCAGAGAGCTTTATAGCATCATGTAAAGAAGATTATATGTGTTTATTGAAGAAGAGATTGTATAGGTTAAAATAGTCACCTAGGAAGTGCTTTAAGAGGTTTAATGAGTTTATGACAAGTCATAGTTATACCAGAAGTTACTATGATAAGTAGATGTACTTTAAGGCATTAACTATTAATGGTTACCTTTATTTATTACTTTATATTGTTGATATTCTTATAGCATGTTATAATAGAGTTAAGGATAATAAGTTAAATATTCAGTTAATTTTTAAATTTTAGACAAGGGATCTAGGTAATGCTAAAAAGATTTAGGTATATAGATCATCAGAGATAGATCAAAAGATATCTTGTTTTTAAACCAAGAAAAGTATGTCATGAAATTGATCAACAAATTTGGAACGAACAATTCAAAGTTAGGTTCTAATCCTTAAAGTGCTCAGTTTAAACTCTTAAAGGCACAAGCTCCCAAGATTTTACCTGATAAGGAGTAAATGAGAAAAATATCATATATTAGCGGAGTTGGCAACTTAATGTATTTGATGGTTTTCTTTAAGCCTGATAAGGAATATATAGTAAGTGTGGTTAGAAAGCCTATTGGTGGACTGAGTGAGGAATATTGGAAAGCTATGAAATAGATCTTAAGGTATTTCAAGATTTGGTTTGTTATAGCAAAAAAAATAAATAAATAAAACCAACAACAACAGCCAAATCAAATCTCCAATAAAGCAACTAAAAGAAATACAAGTATTGCTGAATAATGAGAAGTATATTTTGTTGTGTTGAATTTTTCTTTACAAGGACTCTATGTTTATATAGTAAAACTAAGAGAGGCTTAACTTGGAAACTTTATTTACAATTATATATTTTCCAAAATAGAGCTTTGACTAGCATTGATATTTTAGCCATTGGTGAAGATTGAGGAGTTATCAATAGTTTTGATTTGCTTGGTCTCTTGTCTTGTAGAGTCATGATTTGTTTTGTCTTTCCTTTTTTGCCTTATCATAGTTGTATTTGTCTTGAACTAAATTAGCTTTCCTTGTTTCAATAAAAATTGCATTGGTTATTGTTGTATTTGTTTTCCTGGAGTCTACTTGTGCCAGCTTTGATGCTTAAACAAGATTTTGAGAAACGTATTTTGCTGTTATGATTTTCGAACTCAGTTGAGCTATTTGTGTTAAGTGAGGATTCCTATCAACCCTCCTAAGCGAAGCGATAACATGTTATGAACACCGTGCTTGCTCCAAAAGTGAAGGAAAGAATTTTTAGGTAATGACTTGGTGAGGACATCAGCAATTTAGAGATGGAAAGAAACATATCTTGTCTAAATAGCACTCTGATTAACATTGTCACAGATGAAGTGAATGTCAATTTCTATATGTCTAGTTCTAGTTCTCCCATGGAAGACCGAATTCTTGTTCATATTTAATGCACTCTAATTGTCGCACTGAATGAGAGGGGGAATCAATGGCTTGAATCCAATGTTGTTGAGTAGAAACGTGATCCAGGCTAGCTCAGTTGTCATCGACGCCATGAAATGGTATTCTGCCTCCGTACGTAAGTGTGCAATAATGTTCTGTTTCTTAGAGCTCCAAGAGATACAATTACTGCCAAGGTATACACATTAGCCAGAAGTACTATGTCGAGAAGTAAGACACCCTATCATATCAGAGTTAGAAAAAGCATAAAGAGTAAGGGAATTATGAGATAAAAAATGTAAGCTAAAATAAAGAGTTTTTTTAAGCGGAAGCACACAAATAAGCAAAATCACCCAAGCATTATATACAGAACAAGTTATTAAGAAAATAAAGTGAGAAATGGTAGAATAAGAATACACAAAATTTACGTGGTTCAGCAACTTGCCTATGTCCACAGCGGATCAAGATCACACTCCTTTTATTATGAATCACAAAACACTCATAAAAGTATATCTTTTATAAGAAAGATCACAAAAAAAAGTCTCTCTTGCACTCTAAGGATTTTCTCTCACTAAGAACTACAAAGATTTCTTGCTTGATTAATTAGATCTATTGGGTTATCACAAAGATATCTCAACCTATCACAAAGATGATATTTACAAGCCAATTGAGAGCCTTTATATAGGCTTTAGGATGTCCTAAGTTTACATTAAACGTGTGGGAGTCATATTAGGGAGTCCTGAAGTAAGTGGGAGATGAAATAAAGAAGTTTCAATTCAAAAAACACTTCTCGCACCCAACGCCGCAATGCTAGTGCTCCTGTCTGGGCATCGCAGCATTAATCACCCAGTGCAGCAGAGCTCAGGTGCCCACGCCCACACCTGGGCACCGCCCCCTTCGTCTTTTACCTCCTTTTACATATGTCTTAAATCTTTATGTACCCTAGGCACTTAACTTGCTCTCCAAATCATATTACGATAATTTCCAATCAATATTCTTATAGAGTTCCTTGAAGATATCTAAAGATCCTTTTAACAGCGCGTAAATATGCTTTAGTTGGACTCTGAAAATGTTGGCAAACTTTATTGATAGTGTGCATAATATCTGGTCTGGTAAATGTGAAGTAATGAAGACTTCCAACCAAGGCACAATACTCTATAGCATTAACTAACTTATTGTCATCGGCTAAGGGAGAGATTTTACTTGCTATAGAAGTTTTGATTGGAGTAATATCGTGCATGCCTACTTTGAGAATGAGATCTTTCGTATAGTTTTCTTAGGACAAAATAAGGCCTTGGTAAAAGCGATGTACATAAATTCCTAAAAAGTATTGTAAAAGACTAAGCTCTTTTAGGGCAAAGTTATTGCTGAAAGTTTGGATGAGAGATTATATGGTAGTAATATGATTTCTTGTAACAATAACATCATCCACATATATTAGTAGAAGAAAAATAATGGAATTATGTTGAAAAATAAATAATGATGGATCAGCTTTGCTACTACAAAAGCCACGATTTTGTAAAGCCTGTGAGAGGCATTCAAACCATACTCGCAGAGCATGTTTCAGTCCATAGATCGATTTGTGTAACTTGCACACAAAAGAAGCGTGAATAGAATCCTAAATTCCTATAGGTTGCTCCATGAAAACAATTTCCTTGAGTTAACCATGTAAGAATACATTGCGAATATCAAGTTGTCAAATGGTCCAATTAGCATTGATGGCAATAGTTAATACAAGGCGAATGGTGGTAGGCTTAATTACAGAACTAAAGGTCTCATCAAAGTCAACCCTAGGAACTTGGGTAAATCCCATTGCAACCAAACATGCCTTATATCGATCAATAGTACCATTCTCTTTGTTTTTTATTTTATAAACTCACTTAGGACCAATCATGTTAGTATTAGTAAGTCAGGGAACCAAAGACAAATTGCCATTAAGATGAAGAGCATGAAGCTCATCTGTAATAGTAGTAACCCAATAAGGATTTTTCAAGATAAATTTGAGAGGCTTTGGTTCAGTAAAGGGTTACGAATTAGTGAGCAATGCCAAGTAATGATTATTGGGTGTTGTGTGCATTTGCACCGTACTACAGGTGATTGTGTGCATTATTAAACAATTTAATGATAAATATGTCATTATTAAATAATCCTATAGGTTGCTCTATGAAAATAATATCCTTGAGTTGACAATGTAAGAACATATTACGAACATCAAGTTGTCGAATTGTCCAATTAGCATTGATGGCAATAGTTAATACAAGGCGAATTGTGGTAAGCTTAATTACAGAACTAAAGGTCTCATCAAAGTCAACCCCAAGAACTTGGGTAAATACCATTGTAACAAACATGCCTTATATCGATCAATAGTACCATCCTCTTTGTTTTTTATTTTATAAACCCACTTAGAATCAATTACATTAGTATTAGTAGGACAGGGAACCAAATACCAATTGCTAATAAGATGAAGAGCATAAAGCTCATCTATAATAGCAACAACCCAATGAGGATTTTTCAAGGTAAATTTAAGGGGTTTTGGTTCAGTAAAGGGTTACGAATTAGTCAGCAATGCCAAGTAAGGATTGTTAGGTGTTGTGTATTTATGTGCACCATGCTATGGGTAATTGTGTGTATTATTAAATAATTTAATGATAATATGTCATACATGTAATGTAACGGAATTAAAGCAAGCACACATTATATTATCTCATTATACTAATGAGATCAAGGACTCACCCTTGAAGCATGCTTTTGAACAAATCTAATTGAGGACGTGCTAAACTTCCTCAAGCTAGACTGGTAGCTTTTCCTTTTTGGAAACAAGTTAAAGCAACACTTGCTTCAAATTCAATTTCTATCTCTTAGATAGTTTTTGTATTAAAGTACACATTTAACCTCTCTAAGCTAAAGTGCCATTTTACTTACATTTCTTTCTCTTGGCCACACATATATATAGGCAAAGATTTCCTTTCAATCAGCCAATGAGGAGTTACTTAATTGAAATTTGTTCAAGCATGACTAAACAAATATATTTCTTATAATGATAAGTGAATTACTTATTTAATTTATTGCTATTGCATCTATATATATTGGCAAAACTCGACAAGCAAGAAATTTTATTAAAGAAAATTAAATTAAGGATTACAGATCAGAGGGGAATAATGAACCTTACCCCGTAAAATTCTCATTATGTTAAAGTAAGAAGGAAGTGAAAAGGCTCAATAAAATTACAACTATCCAAAAAGGAATAATGAAATTTATAGTTGGTGTAACCATTGGCATATTTATGCAACAAATATAAAATTTCAAAAGGTTGACGCACCCACTATGTAGGATCATCATAATTCAATCCAATATTTACCAAACAATCCGTAATACTATTATTTTTTCTAAAAGAATGATTAAAATGAAAATGCATATTAAACACATACCACTGATAATTTTTTCATCTAGTAATTAGTTTCCAAAAAGGATTTAGTTTGGGGTTAGAAAAAAGATGAATAAGAAGCATACAATCACTTTCTAGGATCAATCTATACCATCAACAAGAATAGGCTATTTCAATAGCCAAAATCACTCACATGATTTTTGAATAAAAAGTTGTCTCAATCTATAAAAAATTAGAAAACCTTCCTATGAAAGAACCTCTCTCATCGCGAAAGACTCCTCCATAAGCTATGCTTCCTAAAGTACCTTTAAAAAGTCCATACGCATGTACCTTAATCCAACCATGGAAAAAGAAGTTCCAAAAAATTACAGAAATCCTTGGAGCACGACCAAGTTTAAGGCAAGTAATCCTAGGCAACTTTTTATAGTTCCGCAAAGAAACGAACATGAACAAGGCAATCTGCTGTAATCCTAGGCAAACCAATACCACAATTATCAAATCATAGGCAATTTCTACAACTCAAAATAGAATAAAACATATATGCTGCAGATAAAAGCCAAATATTATACAGTTGAAAGTTGAAAGACTTATCAAGGATTTCAAACCATAAATCTAGAACAGAGGTGATGTTCGAAAGATGCGTCTGGAAATTATAGGCAAGCCAACTCGAAAGATACTTAAAAGAAGGGTAAGAAACAAATAAGTGATCTATCAATTCATAATCATTCAGATAAAAAGACCAAGCTGATACAATGCATATACGACGGGATCTCAGATCCATATTAGTTACACAAAGGTATTGAAGAAGTCACCACCTGAAAATACTAATCTTTAGGGGAAAAAAATTATTCCAAAGAAATGGTAAAATTGCGTTAAAAGATGTATGATTCTGAATAAAAGTATAACTCTCATTTAAGGACAAGGAACCATCCCAAGAAAAAATTTAAATAAATTTATCTTCCATATAATTAAAAGGTAATACTAGCAACTTGATCTTTCAAATATGAAAAAGCCACATAAAAGAAATTTGATATATTCTATCTCCCCTTACAAATAACATCACCTACCTTGCACTAAAGATCAAAGGAGCCTTGTAGATCATAAGGAAGAATAAGTTTATGTAGCCAATTATCAAACCAAAAACTAATAGAAGAACCATTATCAATAATCCACTTAATTCCTCTGCGAAAATAAGACAGAATAGCCTTGAATCATGTCCAAATAGAGAAGTTTGTGTAAGACTTAAAAGTTAAAACTGAAGTCATACCGCCCATAAAAAGTTCGAGCAAAAAGTTGTTGACTTATGAATATCTCGAAGGGATTTAAGAATGCAAACTTTATTCAAAACATCTAGCGGTTGAAACCCTATTCCTCGTATTATAGTCATAGTTTTATATATTAATTATTTCTATATAGGTTGCAAGTTTAATGTCTATATAAAGACCACTTTTCATAATTATTATTGAAAAATATATATATATAAACTTTAATTTTTTTATCACAAATAATGCCCCCACAGAACAGAATTTTTTCTTTAAATTGATATAAAAATAGTGTTTAATTTCTTTAAAGATTAATAATTAATCACTTATTAAAATTCTAAAATCAACCTTTAACTTTATTTAATTTCGTATTATTTAAATTAATCCCACGAGAACATATTTCTCTTTTCGTCATTGTATAAATTGTTTATCAAATTAGGATATTGCTCTATAATAATCCATTTCATCGTTAAATTAAGGGACATTGACAGTTTAATTTTTATATTTTTTAAATTATTTATTAAGTTTCTTTTTTTAAAATACCTCTATTAATTCTTACGTCCAAAATATTTTATTAAGGGTGCATTTTGTTTTTGTTTCTTTCTACTAAATTGTCTATGATATGACAATTAAAATGACAAAATACTACTATACTGATTTATTTGTATTACCAAATATAATTATTGTGAAAATATTGATTAAAAATCATCGGTATATGATTTGGAAAGTAAGCCAAGTGCGTAGGGTGCGCAAGAATCGAAAACGGACGCGAAAAGAGGCGAAAGATGAAGGGAACAGTGACTAGGCGTGGGCGTCGCGGAGACCAGGACTGAGCGCCGCGGAGCTCAGATGAGTGCATCAGTACCGCAGCGGTGAGAGCTGAGCACCGCGACGCTAGACACGTGAACAGTATTCCAAAATAAGGAAACTTTCTTATTTCGTCTCCCATTTGCTTCAGAACTCTCTAATATGACTCCTACGTTTAGGGTAAACCTAGAATGTCCCAAAGCCTATATAAAGGCTCTCAATTGGTTTGTAAATATAATCTAAATGATTATTAACAATCTTTGTGGTTCTTTGAGAGAGAAAATTTTTAGAGTACAAGAAAGAGTTTTCTTTATGATCTTTCTTGTAAAAGGCATACTTTGTGAATGCCTTATAATTCATAATAAGAGAAGAGTGTGATCCCGATCTGCCGTGAACGTAGGCAAGTTGCCAAACCATATAACTTTTGTGTATTCTCCTTCTACCATTTCTCTCTTTATTCCTTAATTACTTGTTTTGCATATATTGCTTGGGTGATTTTACTTGTTTATGTACTTCTACTTCAACAAACTGGTATCAGAGCTTAGTTCTAAGCAGACATGGCCATACCCTAGTATAAGGTAGAGAAATTCAACGGTACGAATGACTTCAATCTGTGGAAGATGAAGGTTAAGGCATTGTTGGTGAGCCAAAGGCTTGATTCGGCATTAGAGAAGACTGTAACTCCATCTAGTGATAAAGAGAAGACGCCAGAGTCATCTAAAGCTGAAGCATAAAGAAGGGACATTCAAGAAAGAGCTCATAACACAATCGTTTTGTCATTAAGCGATGAAGTACTAAAGGAAGTAGCATGTAAGACGACGGCAATAGGTCTTTAGAAGAAGCTTGACTCTACATATAAAGAAAAAGTTGTATCAATTATCCATGTCAGAGGGGACACCGATGAAAGATCATATAGACGCATTCAATAAGATCATCCTTGATCTTGAGTCTATCAACATGAAGATAGAAGATGAAGATAGAGCAATTATCCTGCTGAGTTTACTCCTCAAGGGTTATGAGAGCTTTGTTGATACGTTACTCTACGACAGAGAGAGTTTAATAATGAGTGATGTGCAATCATCATTAAACTTAAAGTTATTAGGGAAGCAGATTGAGGGCAATGCAAAAAGCTTATCTGTAAGAGGAAGGCCTTCATATAGAGATGGGAAGAAAAAAGGCTCAAGATCAAAGTCTAAGATTCCTAGGAAGTATTATTGCTGTAAGAAAGAATGGTACTTCATAAAGGACTGTCCGAAGAAAAGAGCACAAGACAATAAGAAAGCGGATGTTGCACTTGCCTATGATGATAGCTATGACAGCGCAGAGACACTGGTCACTACTGATGGTAAGAACTCTGAACAATGGGTTCTTGATTCTGGTTGCACTTTTCATATGTGCCTGCACAAGTTTTAGTTTATAAATTTTCAACCCATTAGTGGTGGTAAAGTCTTAGTATGTAATGATATTGCATGTCAGATGATGAAAATTGGCAGTGTTAAGCTTAGGCTATATAATGAACGAGTAAGAGACTTAACAGATGTTAGGTATGTTCTTGACTTGAAGAGAAACTTGTTCTCACTAGGGACTCTAGACCAGAATGAGTGTTCCATCAGGATCGACAGAGAAATTTTAAGAGTTTTGAAGGGTTCCATGATGGTGATGAGAAGAGATAAGCGCAAAGGTGTTTATGTGCTTAAGGGTGAAGTCGTGAGTGGTTCTGTACTATTCTTTGTAGATGATGAGAGTATGCAAACCAAGTTGCGGCATTTTAGACTGGTGTTTGGTGAGGATAAGTTCTAGCCCCTAGAGTTTTGTGAGCATTGTGTGCTTGGAAAAGCACATAGGGTGAGGTTTAGCACCGATGAATACAAGACTAAGCGGACTCTTAACTATATACACTCGGATCTTTAGGGACCAGCTCAAACAACTACTCGTGGTGGTGCTAGATATTTTTTCAATTTAATTGATAACTATCCAAGAAAGTTGTAGGTCTATGTGTTGAAGAGTAAGGGTCAAGTGTTTGAAGTATATAAGACTTGGAAGGCTCTTGTTGAGAATCAGACTGGCAAAAAGGTGAAGAGGTTGAAAACTGATAACGGCCTCGAATATTACAATAGAGAGTTTGATGGGTTTTGTGCTAAGTATAGGATTGCGAGGCATAGCTGAGAGGACGAATATGACCTTACTTGAAAGGGTTAGATGCATGCTTAACAATGCGAAGATGTCCAAGACATTTTGAGGAGAACTTGTAGTGACTGCAGTTTACTTGATTAATAGAAGTCCCTCCTCAGCAATTGACTTTAAAATGCCATAAGAGAAATGGTCTAGCAATCCTTCAAAATATGACTACCTCAAAATATTTAGTTGCCCTGCCTTTGTACATGTTAAAGAGGGGAAGTTGGAACCTAGAGCTATCAATGGGGTATTCATCGGATATCCAGAAGGAGTGAAAGGATACAAGGTATAGTGTAAAGACTTGACACCACCAAGGAGTATCATAAGCTGTAACGTGATGTTCGATGAGATGACGATGCTGAAAACCTCCCAAGAAGATAAGAAAGAAAAACCTGTGCACAAGGAAGACTCAGCACCCGAGTTAGTAGAAGTTGAAGTGGAGCCTGAAAGTAGATCTGATATACCCTCATATCGATATTTCAATGAGGAAATCCTTAAAGATGAACAAAGAACACAAGCGAATTCTTCCAAGTCCACCCAAAGAAAGACGAGGACTCTTGAGATGGAACTTTAAGAATACCAACTAGTCAGAGACAGACTAAGGAGAACGAATGATTAACCCGCCAGTCAGGAATGCACAAGCAGATCTAGTTGCTCATGCTTTTAATTCTACTTACACTCTTAAGTATGATGAGCCTAAGACATATGGTGAAGCTATGAAGAGTAAAAACAAAAACGAATGGTAGCAGGCCATAGAAGAAGAAATTAGTTCTCTTATGAAAAACAATACCTGAAAGTTGGTGGAGAGACCTTAAAAGAAGCTAGTCATGTGTAAGTGGGTGTATAAAGTGATGGAGGTGATACCGGGGATTGAGCCTACAAGATTCAAGACTAGGTTAGTAGCACAAGGTTTTACTCCGAGAGAGGGGGTCGATTTTCATGAGATATTCTCTCCAGTTGTCAAGCACACATTTATTAGGATTTTGTTAGCTATGTGTGCAAACATTGACTTACATCTAGAGCAAATGGATGTAAAGACAACTTTTTTGCATAGAGAGCTTGAAGAGACAATATACATGGCACAGGTGCAAGGGTTCGAGGAGCCTGGAAAAGAAAATTATGCTTGTTTGATAAAGAAGTCATTATACCGGTTAAAGCAATCACATAGACAGTGGTATGAGAGATTTTATAATTTTATGATGGCTTGTGGCTTTAATAGGAGTAAGCATGTTTGATGTGTGTACTTCAAGAACATAAGTTGTGGAATGATGTATTTGCTTCTATACATCGATGATATGTTAATAGCATGCAAGAATATGGAAGAAATACAGAAGCTTAAAAAGCAGTTAAGTGACAAATTTGAAATGAAGAATTTAGGAGCAGTAAAGAAAATTTTGGGTATGGATATTGTGAGGGAAAGAATAGATGTTATCTTCTTGTCCCAACAGCGATATATAGTCAAAATTCTAGAGAAGTTTGGTATGTCCAACGCAAAGGCTATCTCTACTCCTTTGGCTATGCATTTCAGACTTTCAGCAACACAATCGCCGACATCCGAAGAAAAGAAACTGTAGATGAGTAAAGTACTGTATACAAGCGTTGTGGGGAGCATTATGTATACAATAGTTTGCACAAGACCAGACATAGCATAGGCTGTGAGTGTGGTGAGTAGATATATGGCAAATCCGGGAAAAGATCACTGGCTTATAGTAAAGTAAATTCTGAGATATCTCAAGGGGACGTCAAATCACAGGTTGATATATAAAAGGGATGAGGACAGCAATGAAATAGTAAGAGAGTATGTAGACTCAGATTATACAAGTGATCTAGATAAGAGAAGATCATTAACGGACTACGTATTCACAGTGTTTAAGCGTAGTGTGTGTTGAAAATCAATTCTACAACATATGGTTGCACTCTCTACCACAGAGGCGGAATACATAGCTATTGGTGAAGCTATCAAGGAGGCCGTATGGTTAAAAGGAATATGTGCAGAGGTATTGGCTAATGAAGATGTGAACACCGGTGTATATTGTGACAGTCAGAGTACTATACACCTAAGTAAGCATCAAGTGTTCCACGAGAGGTCGAAACACATTGATGTAAGGCTCCATTACATTCGAGAGATTTTCCAAAGTGGTGAAGTTAGTATAATAAAGATAGCGTCATCTAAAAACCCTGCTAATATGTTGACTAAGCCATTGCCCTCAGTTAAGTTCGTCCTATATAAGGACTTAACCAGAGTCACTACTTTGTGAGGATGACTGAAGATGCGAAAATGAGAGATCAAATTGTTTTGTGAATGATTTTGAATCAAGGAGGGGATTTGTGAGAATATTGATTAAAAATCATCGGTATATGATTTGGAGAGCAAGTCAAGTGCGTAGGGTGCACAAGGATCGAAGACGGACTCCAAAGGAGGTAAAAGACGAAGCGAGCAGTGACTAGGCGTGGGCACCGCGGTGACCAGAGCTGAGTGCCGCGACACCCAGACCAGAACGTGAGTGCCGCGGTGCCAAGTGACGAGAGTCGCGGCGTTTAAACGGGAGCACCAGCGCCGCGGCGATGAGAGCTGAGCGCTGCAGTACTGGACACGTGAACAGTATCCCGAAATAAGGAAATTTTCTTATTTTGTCTCCTACTTGCTTCAGAACTCCCTAATACGACTCCTACACATTTAAGGTAAACCTAGGACGTCTTAAAGCTTATATAAAGGCTCTCAATTGGCTTGTAAATATAATCTAAGTGATCATTAATAATTTTTGTGGTTCTTTATAAGAAAAAATTTCTAGAGTATAAGAGAGAGTTTTTTTTGTGATCTTTCTTGTAAAATGTAACTTTGTGAATGCCCTGTGATTCATAATAAGATAAGAGTGTGATCTTGATCTGCCGTGAACTTAAGTAAGTTGTCGAACCACGTAATTTTTTGTGTATTCTCCTTCTACCCTTTTTCTCTTTATTCCTTAATTACTAGTTTTGCATATATTACTTGTGAGATTTTGTTTGTTTGTGTGCTTCCGCTTCAACAATTATAAATTTTATCTTTCAAAAAATATAAAATAAATTTAATCTTCGCTGGCAATCTACATTCTGCTTATAAATGAATCCAAAAGACAGAAAAACCAAAAGAAAATTTCAAAATCCTACCCAAAAAAAAAAAAAGAAAAAAATTGATGTCCATATCAAATTTCACCATTTCACCGAAATCAACAGATTCTTGAATTTGTGTGATCAAGGAGCCATCTGAATCCATCTTTTTCCTCCACCAATCCATCTTTTTTCCTTTACATAATCTTCTCATGTTTCCATCTCCTACTTCACTGGCTCGTAGATGAATCCAAAAGTCAAAAAAGCTGAAGTCCAGTTCAAAATCAATTTTTGTTTTCATTTCAGTAAGAAAGCCTTCCTTCTCGTAACCCGATCCTACTCATAAGCAGCTTATCCGTGGGAACTGAACCCACTAAAAGACCCATTCATTCACAGCGGCCTCCCACTCACTGGACTTAATAAATTTAACAAGTAATTTAAAAAAAATACGTCCACTTTCCTTGAATTAATTTGAGGGTGTTTATATCACTAATCATTTCTCGTACACAGCCTCTAAATTTCAATCTAAGATCACGTAAGGTTTTATTGTTATGAAATTTATAACGCAGCAGAGTAAAAAATAAAAATTTTTTAATTTTTATTTTCATTAGATAAAAATATTTTTTATTTAAAAATTTTATGAATATATATTTTTGGTGTTACAGTAAATAAAATTTAATAAAACATACCTTAAATTCACATAGAATTTTCTTCCACTAAACGATTTCAAATCAAGTCTCTTGTTTCTTTTTTTTTACAGTGAAAGGAAGAGTGGGCTTCTTTCTTTTATTTTTCTTCTCTAAAGAAAAAATATGTATCCTACATTTTTTACATATGTGTGTTGTGTTTTATTTAGACTAGTTTTCTTATTTTTAAAATAATAATTTAATTAATAACATTTACTAATTAAATTATTATCTCTTAAAAGGAGACATAATTCATGTAAATCACATAGAGCCTTATTCTTTGTGGTTAACGTATAATACCCAACATTTTAGCATTATTAATCTTTTAATAAAAGAAAAACACTAAAATTAATATTAAAATCTTTTTGATAATTTCAAAAATTATTCTTAAGATTTTATTTATATAATTTTTTTAATTAAATATTTAATTATATTTGAATAAGATCTTATCTATATTAATTAATTCTTAATTAATTAATTTTATCCAAATATAAACTTTACGTATTTGAAAACTATTTTTCTGGACACAAACAATTTGTGTAATAACACAATCCTTTTTATTTGTTCACTGTAATAAAGAAAGATGTGGTATTGGGGACCTATGGACCTACAATTTCAAGCTCTAATAAATTTTAAATAATTAATTATAATCAATTAATTAAACTCTATAATTAATTAATTTAATCTATTATTTCTAGTGTTATTCCACTAAAAACTTGGAATTGCACTCTTGAAATTGTAGATATAATTTACTTAGAAAACTTAGAACAGTCCATTGATTTAATCACTACATGCAATTTAACCCTTCATAGATGGTTCATAATTAGAGCTAGGTTAATTATCGTTTCACCCTCTAATTATTTCTTTATCCTTAAGTACCATTAATTTACTAGTGAACAGTTAATTTGTAACATTATTATAAATTGAGCGCTCTAACCTTCAGTTCTAGAATTAATCCTTAAGAGAACCTTTTTTCTAACTTCCATTAGGAATGAATGGATTACATATCTATAAATCATATTCCTAACCGTTTATCTCACAATGCCCCTAAAATACAAGTTTTTAGTCTGTTCTTTAAACAAACCGTAACGAATATTTCAAATGACATAATGACACAAACAGGAGTTTATGATCACTCAGGATTAAGGTTAATCAGCATATGATCATCGATTAACGTTATTTGAATTCTTAATTAACAACGGTATTTTACATAAGAATTCAAACTACGTCTAGTCCAGTCCTATATAATCATATTATATATAGTGTCTCCACCATAATGTCACTACATTAGTGATCCGGATAAGATTACTACATTTTAAATGTTTGTGGACTGCACTAGTAATATTTAATTAGAGATTCCAAACTCTAATTAATTTATTACAGACTTTTTCTGTTTATTATCCATAAATCTAATCCTCTTGTATAGAATAATTATATACTAAAGTTATGATTACATAAATAAACAATGAATTTTTTGATATTTTATGTCATAAAATTATAAACACTCATCAAGTATAAAATTGCAACTTTATTAATTTTATAAAAATAGTACAAGTACATGCTTTTAGGGCATTATCCCTAACAATCTCCCACTTGCCCTGAAGCAGATAAGACATGTCTCTTAAACCCATGCCCTCCATATGACTTTCAAATGATCTAGTCGGTAATGTCTTGGTGAACGGTTCTGCAAGATTATTTTCAGACGCTATCTGCATGACTGTCACATCACCTCTATACACTATTTCCTTAATCAAGTGATACTTTTTCTCTATATGCTTTGCTTTCTTGCGGCTCCTGGGTTCCTTTGAATTTTCCACTACCCCATTATTGTCACAATAAAAGGTCAATTGTTTATCTATGTCTAGAATAACTTCCAGATCAATGAAGAACTTCCTAAGCCATACTGCTTCTTTAGTTGCTTCGCAAGCTGCTATGTATTCAGCCTCCGTGGTTGAATCAGCAGTACTGAATTATTTTACACTTCTCCGGACTATGGCTCCGCCACAAGAGTAAACACTAACCCAGATGTCGACCTTCGACTATCTTTATCTAATTGGAAATCAAAATTAGTATAACCAGTGGGGTTCAGGTCTCCACTTGAATACACAAGCATATAGTTTCTCGTTCTCCGAAGATACTAGAGAATGTGCTTTATCGCAATCAAGTGAGCCAATCTAGGGTTAGATTGATAACGACTAACTATTCTCACTGCATAGCAAATGTCAGGCCTCGTGCACAACATAGCGTACATGAGGCTGCCAACTGCTAAGGCATAGGGAACCCGTCTCATATCTTCTTCCTCATGAGGTGTCTTAGGACATTTCTCTTTAAAAAGAACAATTCTATATCGAGTCGGTAATTGATCGTTCTTGGAATTTTGCATCGAAAATCGTGTAAGCACTTTATCAATATACTTGAGACAGTGCCAATAGTCTGTTCTTGCGATCCTGAATAATTTGGATCCCAATGACATAACTTGCCTCTCCCAAATCCTTTATTTGGAAGTTCTTGGCCAGCCACTTCTTTATGTTGGATAATGCTTCCACATCATTCCCAATGAATAAAATGTCATCCACATAAAGAACTAGGAAAACCACTTTTTTGTTTTTGATATACTTGTATACACAAGGTTCATCAATATTTTGCTCGAAACCATAAGATTTAATTGTCTCATCAAATCTTTAAGTTCCAAGACCTTGAAGTTTGCTTAAGTCCATAAATGAGCTTGAGCAATTTGTAGACTTTCTACTCTTGGCCTTCTGCCACGAACCCCTCTGGTTGTACCATGTAGATGCTCTCTTCAAGATAGCCATTCAAAAAGGTTGTCTTAATATCCATTTGCCATATCTCATAATCGAGACATGCAGCAATGAACAAGAGAATGCGAATGGATTTGAGCATGGCTACTGACGAGAAAGTCTCTTCATAGTCGACTCCCTCTTTTTGGGTATAACCCTTTGCCACTAGTCTTGCTTTGAAAGTCTCTACTTTCCCATCCACACCTCTTTTCTTCTTGAAGATCCATTTACATCTAATGGGCCTGACATCTTTAGGTAGATCTACAAGTTCCTAGACTGAATTAGAGTACATAGACTCCATTTCTTAGTTCATGGCTTCTTGCCATTTTTCTTTATCAGAATCTTCCATTGCATGTCTATATGTCAATGGATCGTCTTCTCTTATGTTGGACACAATTACTTGTGCCTCTCCCTCCTCTCTGTAACGAAAAGGTAGTCTCACTATCCTCCTACTACGTCGAGGTTCCAAGGTGTTCTGATCATAATTGGTGGTTACCTAACTTTGTTGTTCACTAACTATCAGTGGTAAAGGTTTGATCTGATCAGAAAGTATTTCCTCCAGTATAATCTTACTGCGAGGTTTGTAATTTAATATATAATCATTTTCAAGAAAATTGGCATTTGTCGATATAATCACTTTCTTTTCTTGAGGACTATAAAACAAACCTCCTTTTGTGCCTTTAGAATAGCCTACAAACAGACAAACTTCTGTTCGCCGTTCTAACTTTTCAGTCTTTCCTTTCAGCACATGTGCCGGATACCCCATATATGAAAATGGCGTAAACTAGGTTTAC
Organism: Ailanthus altissimus; assembly: GCA_946807835.1. Lineage (NCBI taxonomy): Eukaryota > Viridiplantae > Streptophyta > Magnoliopsida > Sapindales > Simaroubaceae > Ailanthus > Ailanthus altissimus. Next base: position 23,173,369 of record OX327695.1, read on the forward strand.
TACCATTCCACATCTCTAAGGGTGTACTTTGGATAGATTTAGAATGTACTATATTCAAAATGTAGACCGCAGTCTGTAGTGCATAACCTCAAAATGAGGATGGTAGTGAAGAGTAGCTCATTATAGACCTGACCATATCTAGTAAGGTTCTGTTTCTCCTTTCTGCAACACTATTTTGCTGTAGTGTTCCAGGTGCTGTAAGTTGGGATAAAATCCCATGCTCTAATAGGTGATCCTTGAACTCTGTGTCAAGGTATTCACCACCTTGATCGAATCGAATGGTCTTAAGAGTTTTACCTAATTGCTTTTTAGTTTCTGCTAAGAATTCTTTGAACTTTATAAAAGTCTCAGATTTTTTTTGCATTAGGTAAACATAACAGTATCTTGAATAATCGTCAATAAATAAGACAAAATATTCATAACCGCCTCTTGCTTGTACATTTAATGGACCGCAAACGTCAGTATGTACAAGATGAAGTGGTTCCTTGACTCTTTCACCCTTAGCTGAAAAGGGTCTTTTAGTCATTTTACCCTCTAGACGAGACTCACATACAGGAAGAGTGCCAACGTTTAGCTCTCTTAAAGGACTATCCTTTACTAACCTATTTATCCTATCAAGATTAATATGACATAATCTAAGATGCCAAAGATACGTGTTATCATTAAGAGAAAACTTTTGCCTTTTAGTAGATTTAGGATATTCTACTCTAAATAGTTCAGAATTATGCAGTGAGGGCTCATCGGACCTTAAAACATAAAGCCCATTTTCTAATTTTGCATGACAAATATCTAAACCATTTCCACCAATAATAATCTTATTATTATAAAACGAAATATTAAACAATTGTTCATGTAACTTAGAAACAAAAATCAAATTCCTTCTGAATCCAGGAATAAAATAAATATTATTTAAAATTAAAAAATTGTTCCCAAAATTCAATCGAGCCACTCCTACTGCTAAAGCAAAAACGACTACCCTATTGCCAACCCGCATAGTAAAGTTCCCATCAGCGAGCTCCTTAGAAGAGCTAAGCATCTGTAAGGAAGAACAAACATGATTAGTGGCTCATGAATCAATTATCCAAAGAGAAATTTCATCCTCCACTAAACAGGCTTCTAAAATCAGTAAATCATATTTACCTTTGTTCTTTTCCTTCAGCTCGGAGAGATACTTTTTACAGTTCCTCTTCCAATGCCCCTCGACTCCGCAATGAAAACATTTTTCTTTCTTTACTTTAGAGTCCTTTTTACTCTTACTGCGGTTAAAGGCTTTCTTGGCCTTTCCTCTATAACTTGAACCACCACCAATGTTCTTCCTCTTTTTATTTTGCTTAGAGGAAGCATTTTTAGCTTCAGCAACATTTGCCTCAGACTCTTTAGGCTTATCTGATATAGCCTCGAAAGTTTGCAATTCATTAAGTAGCTGAGTTATACTATATAAGAGCTTGTTTATAATATAATTTGTTTTGAACTGCGAAAATGATGGAGTAAGAGACTCTAGAATGATGCTGACTTGAGTCTTATCATCTATGGTGGCTCCATGGATCTCTGCCTGATGCATTAAATTGATCATGTTCAAAACATGCTCATGCACTAGAACTCATTTTTTAATTTTAGCATTCATGTAGCTACGAGTAGCTTTATAGCGGCTTTGTTCCGACTGCTGGCCAAACATCGCTTGGAGAGAGTCTCATATCTCATGTGCATCTCCAAGTGCTCATGCTTCATTCTAAGCACATCGCTCATGCTGGCAAGCATATAGTAGCGGGCTTTATTATTGGCCTGTATCCACTTCTCACGTTGCTCCCGTACGTTACAATGAGCATTAGTTGTAGGTTCTAGAGGACACTCCTCCATAAGGACGAACTTTTGGTCCTCACAAATTAGCATAATATTCATATTGCTTTTTCATTTTACAAAGTTATCACCAGTCAATTTTTCATTTGCTAAAAGGGCTATGATTGGGTTTATTCTAGACATGATGCTGAAATAAATAAATAAAACAATTTTAAGAATACTTGAATGAATATCATAACGATTTTTGGAATAGTAAGCATAATGCATGACTGCATTTATTTAAACACATAAATATATATACTAATCCACGATAGTTCAATATAACAATTAATATGCCGCCGTAGGGTAGGTCACATTAAATTTAAATTAAAAATAAGACTATCTCAAATTAATAGAAAAATTTTAAAATATCTCATATTTTCATTTACCTATTAACTACCATTTATTTCGGTCAAGACATGATTAACCTCTTAATTATATTTTTGTGAGTGTAACCTATTATTTCAGATTAAGATGACTTAACTCAAAAAATACCGCCGTAGGGTCGGTCAATTATGAAATACATCACTTAATCCTATCTCTAAGAAGTCAACCTTGCTATTGAAATAGGCGAAAACCCTCCGTAGGGAGAATGAAATCAAAAGCGTCGCAAGGCGTCACCTATATCTCACGATGTTGTACTAATAATGGAGACCAGTGAGTTCATTGTCATGTACCATCTCCCACTCACTATTTTTAACTATGTATTTTTATAATTTATAAAACATCTTTATGTTTTATAACTTCAGCAAATTATTATATCTCATATAATAAATTTTTAAGTATAGTTAATTAATCCTAATAAAGTCCAATCTTATTGGGTTTAGGTTCATTAATCTAATTATTCTTATTAAATAGGCCTAACAATTTAGGTGAACCTAATTTTTTTTTTTAATTATAGGATTAATTATTTAATTTTATAAATAATAAAATTAATAATTTTCTAAGTAATCCTAAATTAAACTATTTAATTTAGGTTACTTGAAATAATGTAAAATTACCAATTTAAATATTAAATCTAATTTCACATTATTTGATTAATTATACAAATTTTAACATGTTAATCAATCAATAAATTTAATTATAATATGTCATAATAAAATAAAACTATTTAAATATTAATTATGGCATGTATGCATGTCATATTATAATAATATGAATGGGTACAAATGCATGACATGTAATTATGTATGATCATGTTATAATTCATCACATAAATAAATAACATAAATAAATATTTAATATAACTTTGACTGGATCCCTTAAAATTTTAAATTACAACCCATAAAATAAAAATAAATTAATTACATAGAAAATATAAGCACGCAAACCAAATTGTACATAATTTTTTTAAGTCCATCACAAGTCCAATTCGTTTTCTTTGTAATTTTATACATTTGACTTAAAAATTTTTCTTAAGCCTATTGTATATTTTGCTAAATAATCTAACTCTTAAACATATATATATATATATATATATTCTGCCCTTAGGATGGGTAACAGACGCTATAGGCAATGGTCTCAGGCCATTTCAGATGCGGTAACTTACACTTGCCGCACTTCTAAAATTCAAGAACTGAATTAACAAAGTAATGCATTAACAATTAATGCTTTCTGGGCATTTAAAGAAAATAACTTTATGATGGCAGTGAGTTTTTTATGTTTTCAAATTGATACCTTTTTTTTTTTGTTTCTTCTTTTTTTTTTTTGTTTCACGCCTTAAAGCCACCGAAATGAATGGCAACTTTTTGCCAAGGCCTACTCCACTCACAATTGTTTTGGTTTTTCTTTTATTGATTTTGTCTTTTCTTCTTTTTACGGTAAAAGGAGCAAAATATAAGTGCTCATCGTCTTGATCGTCAAGCATATAAGAAAATAAAATAAAAATTACAAAAAAAAATTTCTTGTTCTAGCGCAGTCACAAATAATAAAAATTAAATATTATAAAAAATAATCCTATACCCTTTATGAATTTACAAAATTTTAATCTAATAAAACAAATATTACAATTAATTTTAGAGGACCATATAATTAACGATTAAAATATTCATACATAAAATAATCATTCATCACATGAATAATATAAAAATGGAAGTACCCACTAAAACATACATATCCAACAAAATATAAAATAAATAGTAACATCAAAAATCATATATTTAAGAAACCATCATTCCGATACCAGTTGTGGGAAGGTTTTATTGTTATGACATTCATAACGCAGCGGAACAGAAAAACAAAAATTTTTTAATCTTTATTTTTATTAGATAAAAATATTTTTTATCTAAGAATCTTATGAATATATAATTTTGATGTTACAGTAAATAAAATTTAATAAAACATATATTAAATCCACGCAGAGTTTTCTTCCACCAAAGAATTCCAAACCAAGCCTCTTGTTTTTTTTTTTTTTTACAGTGAAAGGAAGAGTGGGCTTCTTCTTTTATTTTTCTTCTTTAGAGAAACAATACGTATCCTGCGTTTTTCACATATGTGTGTTGTGTTTTATTTAGACTAGTCTTTTTATTTTTAAAATAATAATTTAATTAATAACATTTACTAATTAAATTATTATCTCTTAAAAGAAAACTTAATTCATGTAAATTACATAAAGCCATACTCTTTGTGGTTAACGTATAATACCTAACATTTGAGCATTATTAGTCTTTTAATAAAAGAAAAACACTAAAATTAAAATTAAAATCTTTTTGATAATTTCAAAAAATATCTTTAAGATTTTATTTATTTAATTTATTTAATTAAATATTTAATTATATTTGAATAAGATCTTATCTATATTAATTAATTAATTTTATCCAAATATAAACTATACGTATTTGAAAACTATTTTTTGGACACAAACAATTTGTGTAATAACACAATCTTTTTTATTTGTTCACTATAATAACAAAAGAGGTGGTATTGCGGACCTATGAACCTACAATTTCAAGCTCTAATAAATTTTAAATAATTAATTAAACTCTTTAATTAATTAATTTAATTTATTAATTCTAGTGTTATTCCACTAAAAACCTGAAATTGCACTCTTGAAATTGTAGATATAATTTACTCAGAAAACTTAGAGCAGTCCATTGATTTAATCACTACATGCAATTTAACCCTCCATAGATGGTTCATAATTAGAGCTAAGTTAATTACCGTTTTACCCCTCTAATTATTTCTTTATCCTTAAGTACCATTAATTCACCAATGAACAGTTAATTTATAACATTATTATAAATTGAGCGCTCTAACCGTTCAGTTATAGAATTAATCCTTAAGAGAACCTTCTTTCTAACTTTCATTAGGAATGAATGGATTCCATATCTATAAATCATATTCCCAATCATTTATCTCACAATGTCCCTAAAATACAAATTTTTAGTCTGTTCTTTATACAAACCGTAACAAGTATTTCAAATGACATAATGACACAAACAAGAGTTTATGATCACTCAAGATTAAGGTTAATCAGCATATGATCATCGGTTGACGTTATTTAAATTTTTAATTAACAACAGTATTTTACATAAGAATTCAAACTACGTCTGGTTCAGTCCTATATAATCATATTATATATAGTGTCTCCACCATAATATCACATTAGTGATCCGGATAAGATTATTATATTTTAAATGTTTGTAAACTACACTAGTAATATTTAATTAGAGATCTCAAACTCTAATTAATTTATTACGAACTTTTTCTATTTATTATCCATAACTTTAATCCTCTTATATATAACGATTATATACTAAAGTTATGATTATATAAATAAATAAATAATTTTTTAATATTTTATGTTATAAAATTATGAACACTCATTAAATATAAAATTATAATTTTATTAATTTTATAAAAATAATATAAATATATGCTTTTAAGCCATTATTCCAAACATATTATTCTGAGAATCAAATGACTAATATAATTGCAATTTGGCTTCTTTTTTTGACCCAACTATTAGTAATTATTACCAGGCATGCACGCTGTAGAAAGATTTGCTCCACTTTTAATTCAGTTGTCTTTTCTGATAGCATATAAAGTACTACTAAAAATCTTCGTTTTAAGAGTGGAAGATCTCAAATTATTACGTGACAAGCCATCATTTTTGTGAGAAAAAACCTGAAGACACCAACTCGTAGGAAGAGTCGAACCCATACATAATGATAATATACAAACTAAATATTACAGGAAAAAAAAAAAGTATGAGAGACAAATATTGCATGTAAAAAACTCAAAAAAAAAAGTAACTAATGATATTCAGTCAAATTCCGACTGTTATATAAACCATCCATTTTCCAACAAAAAGTGTTCTATTTAGTGGCAGCTGAACAGAAATCATATTTTCCCAGTCTATGTGGCTTTTATATAAGTAGACTATTGTTTAGATTCACAAACAGAATATCAATAATAAGCAGATAATGGAGAATTACTTCAAAATATTATAAAACAACAAAAGCAAATGGATGGAAGTAGGTGACTTGTAAATTTAAAATATTTATAGTTGACTTGCACAAGACGTTAAGTCTTGGGAGTTCTTTATATGATTTTTGCTGTTATTTTGACCACACAATTTATACAACTAAAATAACATTATATATATAAAAAAAATTATATAAATTAATATGACAATGTCGTATATTATTTATAATAGTGGCTCTTTCCATAGGCAACTTAAACGGTTGCCTAGAGCCCCATTTTTTAAAAAGGCGCTTTTTTTCTTCTTATAAAAAGTGATTTCATAAAATTATAAATGTATAACTTGAAAATATATTTTAATAATTAATTTAAATTTTGTTAAATGAGTACTTTTTTTGTAAAATAATTGTCATAAATTTAATTCCCTAAATTATTTTAATTTTCATAAATTTAAAAAATTAAATATTAAGCTTCTATTTTTTAGAAAGGCCCTGTTTTTGAAGGAAATTGGCAATTCTGTTGAATAAGCAATTTTTAGTTAAATAATTATCTTAAATCTTATCCTTTTCCTAAATAAATTATTTTATAATATTTTAATTATTGTTATTTCTCAAAATTAGCAATGTCACAAAAAAGAGTAAATAAATTAGCTATGTGATTTATTAAAAATTTTAATTAGTAATTCTGCATCTCAAAAAGTTTAAAAAATCAATTTAAGTAAATATGTTTTATAAAAAAAATTATATTCATATTAAAAAATCCTATTTAAGAAATTTTGCCTACCGCCCCAAAATTCTTCAAGTGGCCTTGATTATTTATTCTACTTTTATTTCTTTGACTCAATCTGTTAAAAACAAATACATATCTAATATTGTTTATAAAATTAATTTCGACAATAAGGATTCGTTTGGTTAGACTTTTTAAATATAACTTTTAAAATTAAAATTTTTTTAAAAAAATAATTGATCGTTTGGTTGTCAATTAAAATAATATTGTTATTTTTTAAATAGTAGATTATTTGATTACACATTGTTAAAAGTATTTATCTGTTATTAAATTATCAAAAAGAACATTTAATGTTATTAAATTATCAAAAAGAACATTTAATACATAACAATCAATGAATTAAATAACGTATTGTGTTTTGTATTAAAATTAAAAATAAAATATTACATACCTATGAAAAAAAAATTAATAAAGCCTTGTAAAGATAAAATAGTTACAAAAATATGAAGATGTGGTGATTTTTAATAAAATGTTAAAAATATATTAATTGAATATAATTTATTTTTATTAAAAATATGCTATGAAATTAAGAAAATATTATTATAAGATATGTTTTAATACATAAGTATAAAAAGAGCTCAAAAAGTTCTACTCCTAAAAGTTTAAATTAAATTTTTATAAATAAAGATAAATTAATTTTTTTAAATCTTTAAAAAAATTTCTTTAATTACAATTAAATATCATAAAATAAAAAAAATTAAAATAACTTTTGACATTGTAAAAACTCTTTTTGACAGTAAAAAAACTCAACTAAACATACACTAAGACTAATGAAAATGTCAATGGCATTATTGAAAATATCTTCCCACATCCCACGCCATTAAAATGCAACCAGTCCCTATCATTTTGACTAAAGACTTCATCGACAACTTGACATCTCCGAGAGAGTTTCATGAAAATTAAAACAAGTTATCCAGGTCTGAAGCTGATAAAATTAAAGGGGCTGATAAGGTCAACTCAAAGGCATTCTTAAGCAAAAATTTATTGCAAATAAATATGGCACAATACTATTAAAAAAAAATTATAATAAACAAATATTGTCATAAAGTTAGATTTGTGATAAATGTCATCTATCACCTTAAGTGAACTCATATTAGTTATAGATGAATTTTATCACTTAATAGTATTAAGAGTTTTTATCTGAGAGAATTATTCTAATGATGATGTCATGTTTCTAACATATGATGACATAGTCAATGATTGTCTTTTTATCTTAAAATTGATTTCATTTATATACCAAAAATGCTTCATTAAATTATTTTAATAAATTATAATTTATTTATATTTATATTAAAGTAAATATACATAAAGGCAAAATAGATGAATAAATAAACAAATTTATAATAACTCAACTTTTAACTAAGTAGCAGGAATACAGAATGAATAATATAGAGCAGCTACCAACTCTCATCCACCAAATTCTCATCTTAGCTAACTAAATACATAACTAACATCCACCAAACTCTCATCTTAAAATAGTTGCCACCAACTAATAATAGCTAACTCCCACCAAATTCTCATATTAACACATTAACTAACATTACCAATAGACAGTAAATAACACAACAAGATAGTAATTGACATCCAATATCCAATATCCAACAACTAAATGAATCAAGAAAGTAATTATTATGCAGCAATTAATAACAACACAACAACACAAACAATAGTAATATATAGTAGTATAGTCAATAGCACAGTAAGCAACATAGTTAGTAGCATAATGAAGCACAATAGCTTCACTTAAACATAGAAAATAAGCCAAAGATGACAATTGAACATCTAATAAAGAGGTAAAAGTTTTATACCTCATATTTATCTTTATAGTTTAGTTAATATGAAGGATACTCAATCCACACGAATCTCATCAATTTCTTCTTAATATATGTACTCTTACCCATGAACTTAAAAGAAATTAAGTACAAGAAATAAGAAATTCATAAAATCAACGTATGCATACATTTATGTCATAATAAGTAGTAAATAATTTAGAAAAAGCTTACATTTTGAAAGAGTATGTTAGAATCATCTATTATATCTCTCATGTATCTCATGACATAGAAACCACATTCCACTACTCTTGGTTGAATTGGGACCTACAAAACAATTTTAGAAAGTCAATTTATAAATATTTTACAGGCATTCAATAAGTACATTTATATCAAGGGTCGTGCTACCTTTACTTGAATCCAATTAATTATAGATCTCTTATTGTTGCCTCCTTGTACCAAATGAATGAAAATGCCATTGCTAATATGAAAATGAAATAAATTTTATTGTTTTAACAAGGTTGTACTAAAGAAATGATGGTTTAGAATGCAAGATCGCACTTATTCAAGATCATATATAGATCATTACATATGTGAACAGTTTTGTTAGACAAGTCAATAACAGTGAGAATCTAATAAAACTGTGTCATTTTAAAAGAAAATAAATTAAAAAAATGAACAAATTAAATAAAGCATAAAGTAATAAGTACAACAGGTCATCTTCGGAGTTATAAGAGACTAGTTAGATCTAATTGTGTGTTGTAGTTTAAAGGTAATCAGTAATTGGACATGAACGATCATTGATCATTGTTCTTATTGTTGACTTTTTTGACGTGGAGACGACGAATTAATTGATGAAGCCAAATTTTCTTATTATTTTGAAGATCTTCCTTTTTTCATATAATGACTTGCGTAATAAATAAAATTAGTTTCATTATTATTTGAAATAAAATGAAGTGAAAAAAGGATTATACTTACATTATATGTAATTGAATGTAAGTTACACTTATTAATGTTAGGTACAAGACATACTCACATTCTTGTTACTGCATCTATACATTATACACAATTCTAAAAGCCCTTCCTCAAACTTAACTTGTTTTGCTCTCAATGCAAAGCATTTGTCAACCAAGGACTTAGGATACGAGTTGTGGGCATCTAACTAGGTTGTAGTTCTTTGGTTACCTTGTGTTTCTCCTAAACCCTAGTACAGGGTTAGGAGTGACATCCTTTTTCTTTCTTATGAGTGATGGAAACAACATACAAATTAAGTTACAATAGGATTAACACAAATTAATTGTATTTATTTTATACATTCTTAGTTTAGTGTTGTAAGAATAAAGCTAGAACAATCAAATCAGCCAGTGTAATTAGAATATTTTGCCAAATGTTTAGGAGTGGATAGCCTTGTACTTTTATAGATATTCTTAGGTGTTTTGATGATTGTTCTCTTAATAAATTTTTAGACATTCTTGGGGGATTCATCATCTAGAACCAGATTAGTGATTGTTATTAGTAACTGTTAGTTCATTATAATTAATAAAAAATATTGGCTGAAAAAACTTACATCAAAAAGATTAACATTTACAAAGTTAATATCCATACCAATATTTGCAGTTGATAACTTGTTAAAATTGATCGCCTCACCAATTCTTATTACCTTCTTTTTAAAAGCATTTAATTTATTACTCATTCTTGCTAAATTTTTTTATCATACTTCTCCCTTATGTATGTTAAAATATATATTGGCAGTGACATACTTGTCAAGACCTTGAAAATGACCAACAGTTGGCTTCCTTCATAAAGATTGAGCCAATATGTCATTAGTACCTTCATATTGGGTCAAGCCATTTCTCTTTACTTTTAAGTTGTTCCTATAATATCAATCACACAAACTTGTTATGGCATCAATATGTCATTAGTACCTTCATATTGGGTCAAGCCATTTCTCTTTACTTTTAAGTTGTTCCTATAATATCAATCACACAAACTTGTTATGGCAAGAATTTGAAAGTTATTTCAAAAATAATTGAATGCGTTGAAATTAAATTTCAAAAGAAGTTAATGAATATTACAAATTTTCAAATGAAAAACAACACTTTCAAAGTGTAATACCATTCTTTTTCTTTCTCACTTTTTTTTAAGTGACACTCCGATCAATATGTGTATCTAACAAACCAGTCTCCTCCATCTAATTATGAATAAATCACAATGTCAATACTATAATAGTTAAATGGATAAAACAATGAAAAACATTTGCGAAAGTGTTTTATTATCTCGTTAATAAGGCCAACATAACCTTTTTGACCCAAGTTGTGGTTATGTTTATTAGCCTACTTTTTCTTTTAACATTTTTCCTTAACTTTTTGGATATTAACTTTAAAAAAAAAAACAACTGACAAATGTTAGAAATAAATAGCAAAATCAAAAACCAAAAATTTTCAGATAGACATAATTGATAATTCACTATCATAAACTTTGGTAATAACCTATAATTTACAAAAGTTTTCCAATCTTATTGTTTAATCTATAGGTGGTTTTCTCTGTGCTTGTTTGTTGTCCTTGTGGAGGAGGATATAGTTGACTGTAAAATGATATTTAAAGGTGCAATGAGCAACCTTAATGGAATGTAAAACTTGTTTCTTGCTGCGAGGATTGACTTGAAAATGAGCCTGTACATTATTAAAATAGTCAGCTCAGCGGTGAATTATTAATTCATTATTTTTTTGCCAAATTAACTCAAAAGTCACAAGTGTCCTACTTTATAATTCTAATGACAAAATATATAATCACTAGATTCATAATATCAAAAAATTCAGTTAAAACAACAAATAATACTCAGATCCCAAATTTCAAGCTCAGATCATAAGTCAATATCATAACACCAACAGTCAGCCCATAATTTCAAAGAACCTCATCAAGTCAATAATAAACCAAATATATATATATATATATATATATATATAATACCACTGCATATATTAATTCTAGAATATTTAGTAAGGTAATGTTATATAATTTACCTGTACTCACTTTCAAAGGGGCTCCTTCATTTGAAAAGCCACCTTTGTCCAATCATTCAAGATATTGGGAATTCATTGTCGAATTATTATCTTAATGGTTGTTGTTAAGGCAATACCCTCCTCCCATTACTTGTCGGCTGACGTGGCGTAATAGGGTTTTTTCTCTCGGTGCACAGGGTTAACCTGCGCCGTATCCCATGGGAAAGAAAAAATCGAGCAAAACGCCGCCGTCTCCGTCCGCTCGCTGTGTCCGGGATCGCTCTCCCCAGCCAAGAGTTCTATTGAATGAAGGCAGCAACTAGTTTGCTGCTGCTCCAACTGCTCCTGCCGCTACTCCAACTGTTGCCGCCCCTTCTGCTGCCGCTCCACTGCTGGCGTCCCTCGCGGCTGCTCCCCCGAATGCTGCTCCCGGGCTTGGGGAAGCTCAGGCAGCCGTGACCGAGCTGCCTACGGGCTGGTCTGGTGACCCTCTGTGCAGTGGAGCTGCTGCAGGTGCGTCGGTCGGGTCCGACGGTTCTCATGCAGGTGCTGTCATGGTGTCTGCACAGGGGGTTGCGTCGTTCTCTGCCGGCTCCCGGGGTGCTGGAACGAAGGCTCCTGGCCCCCCTGCGATTGGAGCGTCTACAAGGGCCGCTCCGGCGCTCGTGAATGGCGGTCGTCCTGAGGCTAGCTTGGCCTCCTTGGCCCCGGTCTCTGCGGCCTCTGGGCTATCCGACGGGGCTTCTCCTGTGGCTCCAGGGTCTACGGATGACAATGCGGCCATGTGCAGGAGCTACGGGCGTCCCGCGGTGATGACCGTCGGCAATAGTCTCCCGGCGCTGGCTGTTCGTGGGTCGGGCTTCGATGCGACGACAGCTGCTGCTGCTATAATGGGCGCGTCTGCTACAGTGTCTGTGTCTGCTACAGTGCCCGCAGCTGCTATAGTACCCGCGGGTGCTACAGCTGCAGATTGCGAGGGCAGGAAGGGCGTACAGTCCAACAGGCCCTGGGTATCTTTATTTGCTGACAACCGATCTTGAAGCCATGGCAGTGAACTACAATTTCCAACAGTAAGAAAATTGTGAAATTCAATAGTAATGAACTCAAAGAAGAAGAGAAAATGTGACAACATGCATTAATTGGGTGTGTGTATGGATTGTGCCCTTAATTTCAACCTCTCCAAGCTTTTATAATGCGTCATTGGAGGCAATTTGGCCTTGTTTCGATTCACTCCATCAAGGATGGGGTGTTTCTGTTTAACTTTGAAAATGAATATGGGCAACAAAAAGCTCTCCAGGATGGCCCACTGACCTTTGATAAACATCCCTTGATCCTCAAAGCTTGGAAACCCAGAATGGTTATGGATGTAGCCAGTATCAGAACTTTGCCTATTTGGGTGCAATTCCCAGGACTACCGTGGGAATTCTGGAGCCCCCATCTGTTGAGTCGTATCGCTAGCTCGCTAGGATCCCCTAAATTTAGCGATCAATGTACTTTGAACAGAATAAGGCTGGCATTTGCGAGGGTCCTGGTGGATATGGATGTGGAGGGTGATTTCCCTTCCATGATTACATTAGAAGACGAAGAAGGTAATATGGTTAGGCAGGAGGTGACTTATGAATGGAAGCCTTCCGTGTGTACTAATTGCAAAAGGGTTGGTCATGAGGGGAAAGACTGCTTAACAGAGACGAAACAAGTGTGGAAAGCAAAAGAGAAGATTCAGAATAATCAAGGTGAAACTGAAGTACCTATTAGACACCCTGAAATGCCAGAACCAAAACAGTTAAATCTAAGTAAAACAGAAGGGGAGACACAGACAACAAAGGGGAATGAGGCGCATGGCCATACAGATAAGGCAACAAAACAAATGCCAGGAAGCGGGGGAATAGAGGTGATCCAGGGAATTGACAGATTTAACCTAAGGAAGACTATTACTCTGACACATGATGTGGGAATTATAGGGAAGGGCCGACGTGCCAAGAGGAACTCTAAATTCCCATATAGGGGACAATGATCGCAAGCTGGAATATTCGGGGTCTCCATGACCCCTGCAAATAATCAGAGGTACGGACTCTGATTAAATCTTGTCGATTATGTATTTTGGGATTGCTAGAAACAAAAGTAAAACTGTCTAATCTAGATACCATTTGGAAGAAGTTGGCACTAATGGAGTGGAAACTAGATAATAATTCTGAGTGCCTAGATATGGGAAGAATATGGATCGCCTTTAATCCAGCTAGATGCAATGTCACGATCTTACAAAAGCACCAACAATTCATGCATAGTAGAGTGAGTATTGATGGTATTATGTTCTACTGGACTCTGGTTTATGGTGCCTCTGCTATTATGGAGAGAGAGAACCTGTGGAAGGACCTTAGGGATGATTTGACTCCCAGCACTACACCGTAGTTAATCCAAGGAGACTTCAACAATGTACTCAGCAACAATGACAGAATTGGGGGTCAATGGGTTAATGATAACATGGTAGATCAGTTCAAAAATTGGATATCGAGACTAGAGTTATTCGAGTTAAAGAACCATGGATGTCGCTACACCTGGTGTAACAATCAAACAGGTGGACAACGAATTTGGAGAAAAATTGATTGGGCATTTGTTAATGGAAATTGGTTGGATGCATTGGATTTTTCTGAGTGTGAAGTTCTTCCTGCGGGCATTTCAGATCACTCTCCTCTCGTGGTCTCCATCTCGAGAGCATCATATATTGGGAAGGTCCCTTTCAAGTTCTTCAACACCTGGTGTACTCACAGTGATTTTCTTCCCACAGTCGAGCGAGAGTGGCAGCATGATTGTCATGGCTCCCCAATGACCAGGGTATGGTTCAAACTAAAGCTTTTAAAACCCAAGCTAAAAGAGCTTAATAAGGTCTTTTTCTCGGACATCCAGCAAAAGATTGAAGACTACAAACTGATGTTGGCCTCATTACAGAGTAGTATGATTCATGACCCATTCAACCAAACCTTTCAAGATGAGGAAAGGAGCATTTATCAACATTTAAGAAATCTTATTTATGCTGAAGAAAGCATTGTCAGACAAAAATCCAGAATAAGATGGATTCAAATGGGGGATTCAAACACCAGTTACTTTCATAAGTTAGTTAAGCAGAGAAGAGCTCGGAATAGAATCATTACAATTGGAAACCCCAATGGGGAAATTGTTGAAGACCCCAAGGTTGTGAAAAAAGCCATTGTCCGATACTACAAAGATTTGTTGGGTACCCCCATCTCCTATAGGGCGTCCATACAAAAGAGGATCATGGACGCGGGCCCTAAACTGAAGGAATATGATAGAGACATGTTGAATGCCCCTGTCACAGAACAAGAAGTCAGAAGTGCTATCTTCAGCATCAATGGTGATAAAGCCCTAGGGCCGGATGGTTATAATAGTTACTTCTTTCAAAAATGCTGGCACATAATAGGAAAGGAGGTTACTGCAGCTGTGCAACATTTTTTCTCCTCAGGTCAGTTCTACAACCCCATAAATGCCACAGCCATTACCCTTGTGCCTAAGGTTCATAATCCTCATTGCTTGGGAGACTATAGACCAATTGCATGTTGTACTGTCCTCTACAAATGCATCACCAAAATAATAACATGCAGACTGAGAAGAGTGGTGAGCTACCTGGTTAGCTCTAGTCAATCAACATTTATTCCTAACAGGCAGATATCAGATAATGTTTTACTAGCTCATGAGCTCATGAGGGGTTATGAGCGCAATAGCGGGAGCCCTAGGTGTGCTCTTAAAATTGATCTCCGCAAAGTATCCTGGGATTTCCTAGAAGAGGTATTGATGGGGTTGAATTTCCCTTATCACTTTATCAACATCATCATGAAGTGTGTCAGAACAAGCACGTACTCAGTCATGGTAAATGGTAGATTAGAAGGCTTTTTTACGGGGAAGAAAGGATTGAGGCAGGGGGATCCCATGTCCCCTTTGCTTTTTGTTGTGGCCATGGAATATCTTAGTAGGAGCTTAAGTTGTATTCCTCATAACCAGTTTATATATCACAAGGGGTGCAACAGGCTGAAACTAAACCACTTGATGTTCGCAGATGACTTATTATTGTTCTCTAGTGGGGATGTCAGGTCAGTAGGCCACTTTAAGCAAGTGCTTGATGATTTCTCAATGGTCTCTGGGCTGCACCTAAACGCTGGCAAGAGCTTCATCTTCTTTGGGAATGTGCCTCAACCTACCAAGGAGACAATCCTTCAAGTGACTAAGTTCCAGCAAGGTGCGTTGCCTATCAAATACTTAGGGATCCCCTTAATCTCTGGGGGACTGAAGAGAGTCCACTGTCAGGAGCTTATTAATAGGATATCTGCTAGAATCTCAAGCTGGACTGTGAAATATCTGAGTTATGCGGGGCGGTTGCAATTAATAAAATCAGTCATAATGAGCATGCATGTTTACTGGAGTTCTATGTTCACCTTGCCTAAATCAGTCACTAAAGAAATTGAAAGCAAATGTCGTAATTTCTTATGGCATGGAAGTAACCAGCAGGGGAAGAAAGGTTTAGTGGGCTGGAATGAGGTATGCAAAGGTAAAAATGAAGGAGGTCTGGGCATTAAATCTATAAGCTTGTGGAATTCAGCAGCAATCACTAAACACATCTGGGAGCTGGTTGCTGTGAAAGCTTCATTGTGGGCAAAATGGGTAACTGATAACAAACTGCGGAGGCTAAGCTTTTGGGGTATCACAAAGCCAATGGATGTTAGTTGGACTTAGAGGAAGATTCTGGGGTTGAGAAGTCAGATAAAACAATTGTTCTCCTATGAATTGGGAAACGGCAAGTCCTTCCAATTTTGGTGGGATCCATGGCTGGGTGGAGAATCAATAGTTAATAAATTTCCACACATTGAAATTTTTGATGTGGATATTCCTCGGGATGCTAAGGTTAATGAACTATGGCAGCATGGTCATTGGAACCTTCCTGACCCGTTGGACGAGTACACTTCTCAGGTATGGGACTATCTTCGCAAAAATGTTTCAATTTCTGAAAGAGAAGATAGAATCTCATTCACCGCTAGTTCCAATGCAAAGTTTTCTATTGCAAGCACTTGGAGATGTCTTAAGAATAATGAGGCTAAGGTGGGATGGTGTAAACTGATATGGGGAACACAACATATACCTAGACACAGCATCATTACTTGGTTAGCTTTGAAAAATAGATTATCTACCAAAGAGAGACTTAAAAAATGGGGGGTTATTCCATCAGATGATTGCCCTCTTTGTGGTAATGACAAGGAAACAATCACACACTTATTTTTCCAATGCAACTTTTGTAGTGAAATTTGGCACAAGGTACTAAGGGCGTGCCAACTCAATCAGTACCCGAACAGATGGCAACGAGTAATCTCCTTCTTTTGCAGAAAATCTAAAGGCAAATCTACCCTCAGTAAGATCAGAAGAGTATCGTTCTGCGCTACAATCTACTTTATTTGGAGAGAACGGAATTTAAAGGTCTTCCAACAAAAAACTCCTTCTATAAGCGAAGTCTACCAAAAAATTAAGGATGTTACTTGGCTTAGATGTATAAATACTGTAAATGGCCAATGGACTGACCACTTTGCAGCTGAATAATAATTGTAGTTAACCTCTATAAATTGTACTATCTTTCTTTTTCTTTTATTGAATTTACTATGTAATACCTGTTAAATTTAATATTTATATAAATTTTTACTTACCAAAAAAAAAATACCCCCCTCCCATTTTAGCACTCAATATATGTTTATTTAACAAATATTTAGCATCCTTGGTAGTTGTTAAGCCTGACTTTTTAGTCAAGTCCTGCATGTGTCAATCCGTCAAACTCATTAAATCATTTGATTCATTGTTGTTCCCATTACTCATTGAATTCTTCATCCTATAAAATTAATACAAAATCTGTTACCAATATGTTAGAACTGATTGAGACTATAACAATTCAACAACAATAATAATATGAGAATTAAGCCATATAGTCATTCAATTATTGTTAATGAAATAATGGGATTTGATTGAGACATCCATGGTAGAAAAATAATATGAACAATTAAATCAACTTTGATTTATCAACTTGATAGGATGAGGCTTCGTTAGTAGTTATTATCTCACGATTTTTAAATAAATGATAATATTTTGAAATGTTAATATCTTTTCAGAATATTTATATGTCATCCTGATGAATTTTTTTATAAAAAATTAATATTTATACTACATAATAAAAAAATAAAAAAATCTGCAGATAAGTAAAGATATTCAAAGAGTTCAAATATAATATAACTATGCAAAAAGTCTTACTAGATTCATTGAATTTTCAGAAATATATCTATGCGAAGGTCAAGAGTCTCGAAACACTCATCATTTAAGTAACTAAAGGTATGCAAAAAGAGAAAAAAAATGCGGTTGCTACAGTACTCGATTTTCTCTCAACAAGCTACAGTACCAAAATAATTTGGCTACAATAACTTGCAATTGTTTCACAAATTTTCCATTTGTAGTTTTTGATCTGACCAAATGACCGGCTGATGAAGGCCACGGGATGCATTGCTGCTAACCTTAGCTGGTGTTTCGATCTCTGACATTGATGGTTTCGGCGAAGGTGTCCATTTTTTCTATGATTGTCGAGTCATCTAAGGGATTTTTCGTCTTGGTGGTTTGATATAAATTCTAGTGCGGCATCTTTATCTTCACTTGTATTGCATTAAAATTTTTTTAGATTTTTATCAATTTTAAAAATTTTTATCAATTATTTTTTGAAATTTCTGTTAGTACTACAATACTTGGTTTATACAGTACTTAGTTGCACAATACTTCTCATCTGAAAACAGAATTTGATAGTGTAGCTCTTTTCTTTAGCTCTCTGTTCTTGTGAGAAAAGATAAACAAATAAAAGAAAAATATAATATAAATAATAAAGAAAAATTAAAAATCTTTAAAGACTACATTGTTATTGTAATTTTATGTATTACAAATGTTACATAAATAGCCTTTATATAGGCTTTAGGTTAATATAAATAAGAAACATAAATATATATAAGGAAATTAAATATAACCTATTAATTATAAAATATATATATATATAGTAAAAATTAATTATCTTAATTTCTTTATATATTTAACATCCCCCCTCAAATTTAAGGTGGTAGAAGCTTGAATTTGAAAAGGAACATTTTTTATTGTAATAGTGCTTGTTAAGATACAACCGTTGTCGGTGAATGATAACCCTTGTTGGAGAAAGACAACTCTTGTGGAAGAGAGACAAAGTTGTCGTAGAGTGACAATGTTGTCGGAGTGACAAGCACGTCGAAAAAATCAACCACTGCGATTGCAAACGCATTGATAGAGAAAATAAGAAATCAACCGTTACGAGTGTAAGTGCGTTGAGAAGATCAACCACTGCAATTGCAAACGCATTGATAAGGAGACAAGAAATCAACCGTTGCAAGTGTAAGTGCGTTGAGAAATTCTATATTAAGCTCTGAGAATGATCGTAACTTGGCTTTGATACCATGTGAGAAAAGATAAAAAATAAAAGAAAAATACAACAGAAATAATAAAGAGAAACTGAAAATCTTTAAAGACTACATTGTTATTGTAATTTTATGTATTACAAATGTTACATAAATAGCCTTTATATAGGCTTTAGGTTAATATAAATAAGGAACATAAATATATATAAAGAAACTAAATATAACCTATTAATTATAAAATATATATATGGTAAGAATTAATTATCTTAATTTTTTTATATATTTAACAGTTCTAACATTAGCTATCATGACCGACTTTTTGAAAGAAATGACAAGTTTAATTGTTCGGTACAAAGAGAAACAACCAAAAATAAATAATGAGAAGCTTATAGTTCTTGCAAAAAAATTATTTTGTTCGATTTTATTTAATGCTCCAAATATTACCATGCTTTCCTCATAACTTCCGTCACCTTATATCAAATGTGAGCAGGTGTTTATTAAAATTGATGAAAAAGAATACAAGAATCGCCTTAATCAAAGTAAATCTAATCTCATATGTCGATTGGTTTTAAAGAATGGTTCAAAACCTATAAAAGTAAATGATCTAAAAGCAGGGCTCCAAAAATTGTGGAATCTTATACACAAATGGACTATTTTTCTACCTTCAAAAGAATTTTATGTACTATATTTTGAAGATATTACGGATATGCAATGTATTTAGGGTAGTGATACTTGCACGTTGAATTCGAGACTTTTTTCAACTCTATCAATAGTAGTCAAATTTTGATCTATACACTATTAAAATTCATAGAAACTCTTAAGTATGTATTCGAATTTATGATTTAAGTTATGAGTATTGGAGCCCAAAGATTATAATAGGTATTGCAAGAGGTTTTGGTTTGCCTTTGCAACTAGGTAAAGCTACTAGAGAATGACTCTATGGATTTTATGCCAGAGTCTTGGTTGAGATTGATGTTTTTGGGCCTTTGTCTTAATTCTTAATAATTGAGAGAGAAGGTTTTGATTTTCAAGTATAGATTTATTATGAAAATTTTCCACCCAAGTGTTCTGGTTGTGGTAAAATTAAGCATGACATCTTAAAATGTCATCACCAACCTAATCGTGGCCGTACAGTTGTTCAAGGTGTGAAAAAAAAATAGGTTCAATAAAAAAAGTAAAGAGAATAAGGATGAATCAATTATTTCCTTGAAGTATTCAAAACAAATAAGGACTTCTTCTCTTTTATTAAGTCCATCCTTAACTAGAGATTCTGATCATGCAGTAAATTGTGAAAACTTTATTGGTATAATCATTATGGTGGTTGATAATAAAGACAAGATAGTTCAACTACAATAGGAACTTAAACCTGAAATGAAAGATCGAAATGAAGATCATAAGAGTGAAAACAATGATGGTGTTTCATAGAAAAATTTGAAAGAGACTTCTATTCAGGACAAGCATACTATAAGCAAAAATATAGATGAAGATGATAACATGTATAGTGCTCTAAAGGTTTCACAAATAATGAAATATCAGAGTCTTCTGAAATGTAAGGATCATAAGGCCGGAGTTACTAATTCAAATGATAAAAATGATGAGAGTATTCTTGATATAGATCTTCAAAAATTGGTTGGCATTTTAACTAAGCCGCCAATATATAATGGCTTTATGATTGTCATGTCCCACAAAAGGAGATTGAAGATGAACAAAAAGAACTTTGAAACGATATACACCTTGCAGAATTTGGACTCATCTCTAAAATGATGAAGATACTTTATTAGAATATTCAGATGGTGGCCAACTTCCAATAATTAATTGGCCAACATATGTTATTTGTACAAAACTTTATTTGTAGCTATTAGTGAACCTATTACAGTTTTTGATCTAATTCCTAATACTTATTAGTTATCTTTACATTTTTCTTTGATAGGGCACACATGAAACACTTTTCTAAAGATGTGGGTATTTAAAAGTGATTTAGTAGTAGGAGTGAATGTTATTGTAGTTTCCTCTTAACATCTTATTGTCAGAATAATTATTGATTCTCATGTTTGCCACTTGTCTTTTGTTTGTGCAGCTTCTTAGTATGTGCAAAGCAGGAGCTTTGGTTTAATTTACGTATGACTTATTGTCAATCTTCTTGGTTAGTGATTGGTGATTTTAATTCTATCCTTGAAGTTTATGAACAACAAAAAGAGGGTTTGCTAGGACCGTTATCGTGCACAGATTTTAAAGATTTTATTAATTCTTGTTAACTTATGGAAATTTCTTCTTTAGAATTATTTTTTACTTGGGCAAGAATAAATATTTCAGATAGTCATATTGAAAAAAAATTGGATAGGGTTTATTCAATCTGACTTGGCAAGATACTTAGAATTCGTCTTTATGTGTATGCTCCTTCGAGCTGTCTCTATTCATTCTCTATTGCTAATTTCTTTTAGGATATTTGATAAAAACATGTCCTAGACCGTTCAGGTTTCAATTTATGTGGACTTTACACTCGGACTTCAAGGATACACTAGCTAAAGTATAGAATTCAATTCCTCCTTGTGAATGTCCAATGTTTATAGTTACAAAATAATTGCAACACTACCTACGTAGATGGAATTGAGAGATTTTTTAAAACATTCATGATAGTCTAAAGAAAGCTCGAGAAGATTGGCTTTAATTTAAAGTGACATTGATTTAAGGAGGGCCTCAAAGGAGTTGTAAGAAGCAGAGGTAGCAATAAAGTTGGAGGTTCTACATGCTAAAAGGGTACAGGCTGCGTTTTGGCATGATCGAGCTAGAATTAAATGGCTCAAGGATAGAGACAAATACACCAAGTTTTCAACAACTATGTAAAATCTTGGATGGCCAAATCACACCTAAAAGTGCTCCTAATTAATGGCTCTTTGAATGATAACATGCAGGAGGTGACTGGTCATATTGTGAAGTATTACAGAGAGCTATATATAGAGGTTGTAGTGGATACCACTAGAGTTTCTTAAGTTTGTAATCCCATTCCCTCTCTTATTTCAAATTTAGATAATCAAGTCCTTACTAGTATCCATTTGTAGGAGAAGGTGAGGTCGTCTACTTTTTCATTAAACCTTTCTAGTGGTCTAGGGCCAGACGATTTTACTGGTATCCTTTTAGCATTGTTGGGAGATTATTAAAAAGAATGTAGTACTGGGCATTCAACAATTTTTTAGCCAAAATTTTTCGCTTTTAAATTTGAACTCAGTTTTTATAATACTGAATCCTAAGATGAATGATGTAGTTTCAATTAACCATTTTAGGCTAATAGTTTTGGTAAATTTTTTCTTCAAGATTATTACTAAGATCATTGTTGATAGATTAGCTGTCTTAATGCCTAATCTAGTCATGTAGAATCAAATGACCTTTATTCATGGTAAATATATTCATGACTGCATCTATATGGTGTTAAAGGGGATTAATTTATTGGATAGAAAGTTATTAGTAGTAATGTTATAATGAAGCCGGATATAGCTAAAACATTTGATACAATTAGTTGAAATTTCCTTCTTGAAGTTTTTAATTGTTTTAGTTTCAACAAATAATTTATTTAGTAGATTTTTATCATACTTCATTCTGTTCGCTTATCTACTATGACTAATGGCACTCTAAAACGGCTTTTTAAATGTGGTTGAGGAGTACGTCAGAGGAATTCTTTGTCTCATTTTCATTTTTGTCTAGCTGATGATACTCTTTCTTAAGACATTTAAAGTTTGGTAAACTCTAAAAGAGTGACCACAATTTTGATCCCAATATAGTGTTTGGCTCTTTCTCATATTTTATACACAGATTATGTTTTTCTCTTTTATAGAGGTGGCAATTCTTCTTTTTACTCTTTGGTGGACTTTGTTTTATTATATAGCTTGGCATCTAGTCAAGTGATAAACAAGAAAAAAGCCAATTCTTCATTGGTAAACATGCTGCACACTGCTATCAGAACAATTTTAGTCTTCTAGGGTTCTCATAGAGCAAACTTTCTTTCATTTATTTAAAAGTTTCATTATTCAGAGGTTGCCCACGCAACTAACATTTACAAGCTTTGGCTAACAAGGCTTGTGCACGTCTTAATGGCTGGAAATGAAAAATTCTTTCACTGACTAGTAGAATTAAACTTATTCGTATAGTTTTTCGAATGACCCTACTATACAGTTTCAAGGTATATCTTTAGCTTAGTTTCTTTCTCAAATGATTAAATGGTTAGGCCCACAATTTTATTATCCCAAGAGAGAAGGACAGACTATATAATAAATAATTAATGATAATGTTCTTACAACATAGTATTTTATTGAATAAAGTCAAAACAACCATAGAATTATTAATTACTTGTTTGCAACAAGCAATATAAAAAAGGCTCGTCACAACTATCCTTAAACGTGTTTGTAAACTATTAACTAGTTCATGGAAAAATGGCATCTAACTCTTCTTCCATATGTTTTAAAGCTTTCATGCATTATACTAGCACTAACAGTTAGAAATAATCATAAGTTTACATTACAATTCATACCATATAATAGTCATCGATTCAATAAGATGATCATCAAACTTAATTATTATTGCCATTTTCCTAAGTGATAATTTATATTCAAAGTTAACTAATCAATTTAATGCCATAATCAGTATTTAATGCATTCTTAAAATGTTCAATCATATATGCTTCATCTCTGGCTCGGAAAGTAACATTTATTAGCTCTCATATTTCTCTTATTGGAGGAATCACCCTTTTTCCCATGAGATTAGGTTAAACCTTGATCCCTAGTCAAGTTCAACCTTGAACCCTAACCTTTTTACGTAGCGAAATAACCTATATATCAAGGAAAATAGTAAGAATTCAAAGCAAAAAATAAAGAGTACAACAATATCACTTACGTGGTTCGACCAATTAATTATGTCCATGATGGATCCAAGGATCCTAATCTTTCTTATTAACTCTCTAGAGATTTTACAAGGAAACCCCAATGAAGAACCCTCAAAAAGACCTAATGTTTAGTGTGTACTTACTCTACCATGAGCAATGAACACCCAAACGACAATTCCACCCTAGCGCATACAAACACTTAGTGTCTACCCAGTTCTTCTCTTCTCTTAGAGTGTCTCTTAATGTTTAATTTCAACTAAAAGGTTTACAAGTGTTTATATAGGGGTTATTTCATGCCTACTAACCCTATTCCTTATTGAAGTAAGAGTCCACTTGTTTTAAAAGTCCAAAACTTTCTAAAACTCAAACATTCGGCATTAAGGTCCTATTGCTGCGGCGTTGAGTCTTGACTCATCCAACTGTGGGCATGCCACGTCCAGCACTGCGACACTGGAGTTTTATTCTAAGTGCCGCAACACTCAGCCCTGGGTGTCGTGGCTTTGGCCTTTGTTTCTAGCTCCACGCTTTTCCTCGCTTCCTTCGTGTCTTTGAGTCCCGTTTTGCTTCCCCTTTCATATTTGATGAGTATATTTTAGATCCATAATTCAACCTCATTTATCTTAATATTTGTTCACTTTTGAGTAATTTAAGAGCTTTTATGCATTAAATGTTATTGTTATAGGGTTAAATCAGGAGAGTATGAAAAATGATGAAATTGGAGCAAATAAGGGAAATTACTACAGTATATATGAACAGTTATTTACTATAGTATTTTGCTCCAGTGCATAACAATCTGGCGTCCAAAAACTAACGCCCCATTGTTCATGCACTGATAAACGCCCCCAACGTTCTGACGATTTTATAAATACACTCTTTCACCTCCAAACTCAAGAACTCGGCCCCTAACCTAACCTTAATCCTAACCCATTTTCTCTCAATCTAACACGTTTATTACCCATAAATCATCCTCATATTGTGTAAAAATAACATGTAAACCTATTTTGGAGAGAGATTACACAATCAAGAGTATTTTGGCTAACTTTTGGAGGATTCAACCAAAGGCCATGGATTGATTAGAGGCACCTTTGTTTTCATAAATTCGGTTTGGGATCATTGTATCATGTTTAATTATTATTATTTAGCCCTTAAACTCTTGTTATGTTGATTTAATTTCATTACCTATGATTATAGCATTTAACTCAATATATGGACTTAATTGTAGTATTTGATTCCCATTGTTATGAATTTAGTTTATTATTCAATTTTTGTTGTTCTTAATGCTTTCAATATGCTAGGAATTGTGATTGGATGATTATAGAACATTAGGATAAACTTGGAAAAGGCATCCTATTGTTTAGATTTAGACAAATTGATGCATGATTGTGGAGTAATATCTATAGGTTTTGATATAGGATAGAAATATACCTACATGGCATGTATGGTCAATACAACTTGTTCATAATGAAATTTGATTTATTCGAATTACTATAGAAATATGAAAATTCGGTATATTAAGGTATAATCACTCGACTATCGGAAGAGGCTTGTGATAAAATACGTGTTGTAACCAAGAATTAAACTAAGGGATTAAAAATAGGATAATGAATTCATATTGAGGGATAGTTATAATCCTAGATACTCTTCATATGGTATTTGCGCTTACATTGTCTGCACAATTAAGATTGATTTGTAAAATTAGTAATTAGTTTTAACATAAATAAATCAAATTTATCATTTGTCTGAATAAAAGTGAGAGGACACAATTTTAGTACTTAGTTGAGAATAATAATAATTTCTTGTGGGATCGACACTCAACTCATCATATATTATTTATTCCTGATAACGTGCACTTGCATTCAGCATAGAAATCATATAACAGTGTCCCATATGTCCTAGAAGTTTTTATACATGTCCCATATATTCTAAAATTCTTGTGACTCTCCTGTTAGGGTCGGTGCTTACATATCATCCCTGAATATACATATACTTATATATATATACAAGTGTACATTTCTATTAAATCGTTAATACCAATTTATATGGTAATATACAATTTAATATTACAGACATTATAGATCTAAAGGAGTTCGGATTAAATCTAAAGGAGTTTAGATAAGGGCTTATGGTTAGCCATGCTGAGATGCTAAATGTTAGCACAGTTAAGTGTTTGCTAGTTATAATACTCAGTAGATCCAAGAGTTGGAGCCTTGTCTGTAATAGGACATAGACCTAGAAATATACTAGCAGTTGCATAGTTACAATTGGGTGCCAGGAAATGCAAATTGCGCAAGTATGTTCTTGAATAATTGTCCATGATCTATTTTTTTCGATGCGGGTTTGTCGGTGGATACCTTTATATATAGATCAGCATCTGTTGTACCTATAAGGTATAGATGGTCGTTCCTAGCTGATTGTGAGCTTGGAGCTCGTATTGACATATGGGTATCCAATTAGGAATGGATATGAGATAGACTCACGAGGGCCTCCGATACCCTATGTAAGACATCACTTGGGGGTCCTCTCGAGTTGAGTAGTATACGTGGTCATTTAACCTGAGTGCCACGGTGGGCTTGTAAGTGATCCACCATACTTTGGTTCCACGCATGTCACAGACCTTTCATGGTGTGATCGCCGGGTGTCGCTAGGTATGGTCCGATACTTATAGAGTTCAGTGCATACAGATATGGGATCCGTCAACTCGCATAAGACGTTTGATATCCAGATGCTTCAAGACTGTATCTCAAAAAGTCTTGTGGCCACAAGCATTAATCCCTGAAAAGAGTTCCGTCAGGGTAGAACAATATGACAAAAGATTTTGCGCATATTGTTCATTGAGATACAAGTCTAGAGATAAGCCATGGATAAGCACTGAGGATTTGACGGTGATAATATATATCCCCAACACATCTAGGATATCATGACGGAAGGACTATACGTATGCATTGTAACCTCAACTTGTATGGTTGAACGGGCGGATTTGTATATTTGTGACGTGTGCGTGGGGTATTGTTCACTGACTCATGAAATAGTTCCATTTGATGAATCGGACGTAGGACCTAGGGAGTCCCGCTATATGGAATGTACTCGTTGTACACTGGGGCAGTGTGCCTGATTGAATTATTTAATCCAACAATATTTCAGAATAGAACGAGAATACATACGTGTCTATATTAAAGTGTTAAATACAACAATTGGTTAATAATTATTATTTACTAATTGTATTATGACACGTGGTGTATTGTGAACCATCAGTTGAGTTTACCTAAGTGTGGAATTTGGTATGACCCACTAAAGGGTAAACTTGATAACTATTTACGATGGACAAAATGATCATTTCTTACTTTGATTATTTAATGGTTAAATAATCAAAATATCTCTCTTATTATATTATATAATATATTATTATATTATTATTCATATTATATAATATATTATATTATATATATATAAAGAGAGAGAGAATGAGAAGTGTGTAATGTGGCCGAGAGAAAGAAAAAGTGAAATGGAGAAAGAAGAAGAAAAAAAAGAAAAAAAAATGGAAATAAATGAAATTTTTTTATTTTTCTCTATGCTTCCAATTGAAGTAATGGTAGATTACTTCAAATTCTCCATTTCTTATCCTTTTGAAAAAAATAATATAAAAACATACACCGATCATTTTGGGGATTAAGAGTTAATCCCGTACTGGATACATAACTGCTATTCTAGCTCACCAAGCCCACCATGTTGGTGACTAGAACTGTCCGCGAGTTGGTCTCTATGCGAACTCCGAGAAAAAACGTGTATAACATTACACGTTGAGGTGAGTTCTCAATACTATCTTATAAATATATTAATGCAATTAATATATTTTATTTATTGTGTTTATTGTAATTTACATGCTTCCACCGCGTAGAATTCGTATATGATACGTATTTTAGGCAATAGACACAATAGCACATGCATACACCCACATGTATTAAATTCCCCGACATCTCCTATTTGATATTTATCTTAATTATTGTCCAAACAAGATTGTTGAATCACCAAATCTCCAACAAACCCTTCCTTGATTCAAAATTTTTCAAATAAGAAGGCTTCTGAATTTATTCCACACCAATACTCTATCACCTAGAGTTGAATCCAGTTAAGTCTCCACCAAGACATAACTTTCCATAAGCTAGTGAGTTTGGTCTCCAAAGGCATTTGTGCACCTTGCATAAGGTAGAATACGTTGCACTCCTTTCCGACTCTCATCACTTTGGTAAGCACAGTTTGGATGTCGTCTAATGGTCTGCATTACCTCAACACCCGGTGTTGGGCCACTAATGGTCATCCCAGTAAGCACATAGAGCCCCTTATTTGGCTTCTCACCCTCAAATCTTATAGGTTCCTTTCTCTACCATCAATTTTTATTTTTTTCGCTCTAACTGAATACCCTTCCTCATCGAGCTTGCCTAAGATCAAGTTTTTCCTAAACTTAGGAGTATGCCTTACACCATGCAAGTCCTTAGTTTCTCTACCTTGCATCCCCAATCTTATGTCACTAACTCCCAAGATCTCACAAGTAATGTCATTCCCCATTAAAAATTTACCTCTCTTAACTTTGTAGTTGGTAAACATCGATCTGTCGGGATACATATGGACGTTGCACCCCGAATTTAGTATCCATTTGTCAGCGTACTTTCTCTTTGAGGCTACCAACATGTTTATAACTTCAGTATCTTCCCTAGTATAGATTACAACCTATCCTCCTTGTTCTTTTGACTTTAGACAATCCTTCACAAAGTTTCATTCCTTATTACAAAGGAAACACTTCTTGGATCTCCTCATTGATTGGTTGCTCTTCCTCCCTTGTTCAAGCAGTGCAGCTCTACTCTAGAACTCAACTCTCTTAGTCAATTCTTTTAAGTTTATGATGCCTTGACGTCATTCATCGTTAAGGATTTTTTACCATACAGCAGCGTATCCACAAAATTCTCATAGCTTTTCACCAATAAACTTAACGGGATTATGGCCTTATCTTCATCTTCAATCTTGAAATTCAATTGCTCAAGACTTATAACGATCTTATTGAACTCGTCAATATGGGCTCTCAATGACGATCCCTCATGCACTATTAACTGATGCAGTTTTTTCTTCACAAGAAGTCTATTTGTAAGAGACTTCTTTATGTATAATGCCTCAAGTCTCTTCTTTAGCCTCAAAGTAGTTTTTTCATCATCAACTTCCCTTAATATTTCGTCGTTCAACACTAGGATTATAGTGCTATAAGCCTTTTTTTGAATCGTGTCACAATCTTTCTGCCCGGACTTTGAGGTTGTCATCTCTTTGCTAATTGAGGAATTGGCTTACTCTAAGGCTAAGTTTTGTAGTAACCAGTATCCACGACTGGTAAGAATAAGTATTTATATATGTATAAATATACGTATTTTATGTGTATGTTGGTGATACTTGAATTATATATTGTTATTAGTAATATTTTTATAGGTTAAGGATATACGATTAGTATTGGGTTTATTTTTATGACTTTAGATTTATTTTAGGGACCAAATTGTTATACTTTGAAAGTTTTGGGGGCAAATTCGTAAATACCAAAAATTAACCACTTAGTATAAAAATACACTTTTAAAACCCTAATTCTCTCATTTAGGTCGAGCTACCCATTTTAAGAAAGAGAAGAGAGAAATAGAGGAGAGAGAAAGAGAAGAAGAAGAAGAAAAAGAAGAAGAAATTGGAATTTTGGATCTTTAGAGGTATATCACAACTAATTATCAATTTATTGATGTTAATTAAGTTAATTTCTTTAAGTTTTGATTTCTGGAAATATGTATAATTGAGGATTTGATGTGTATTTCGTTTGATATTGTGAGAATTGATGATGATCTATAAGATAGCTTGATAAATCATGATGAATTGTGGGATTTCTGCTTGATAGTCTCTTGATCCAGGAATTTTATAAATTTTTGTAATTCGATTCTGGTTTTGAATTTTGCGTATATGAAATTAGACAAGTTTAAGATCATCTGAGACTTTGAATCGATTCAAAATTCTGGAAATTGAATTTGTTGTGAATTTACCAAAATGACCCTGAAATTCTGAAAATTTCCTGTGTAAACAGTATAATACAGTGGAAAATAATTTTTGACCTACTGAATGATCTTTAAAAATTACGAATTTATGGAATATGATAAGTTTATATGTCTAATATGATATACTCAGAAATGAGAATTTAGATCAATGTGGTTGAAGTGTTATAATTTTCTAAAGTGTATCAGCTCATTGCAGTATTTGATTAACAAGTTTTTAAAGCTAGAGAATAAAATAGTTTTAAAATACTTTTGGCAGTTATTTTGAAGTAAAATATTTATCATGAATTGGGATATGAGTCAAGAGTATTTCTGTGGTAGTTTTACAATTTTTGAGTTAGAATATGATTTTATAAAATTAAGAGATTTAATACTGTTCAGTAAGTATCTTGATCCTGTCATGTTAGTAGTTTGGATTCGATGATGTGTATGGAATGGATTGTGTAGGAATTTTGATAAAATAATCAGAAAAAGTTTGATAGGTGGAAAGAAAAGAAGAGGCAGAGGAATGATGACATTGAAAAGAAGGATTTCTCATTATGCGATACATGTGGGAAACAACATGGAGGGGTGTGTTTTAGGAAGAGTGGAGCTTGTTTTAAGTGTGGAAAGACTGGTCATTTTATTCAGAATTGTCCAGAGATGAAGAATGATCAGGGAGGATTTAAAAAAGATCAGAAAGCTCAAGCAAGAGTCTATGCTCTTACCAGAAAAGAAGCAGATGATTCACTTTCTGTGGTGACAGGTACAATTTCCATATACTGTCCATCCGGGATTTACCAAGATGTATCGAGACCTACGAGCTGTTTATTGGTGGGTCAATATGAAAAGAGAGATTGCAAAATTTATAGAGCAATATTTGACATGTCAGCAAGTTAAGGCAGAACATCAGAGACCATCTGGGTTATTGAAACCTTTATTGGTACCGGAATGGAAATGGGAGCACATAGCCATGGATTTTGTAGTTGGGTTGCCAAGTACACAAAAGGGCCACCAAGAACTGTGAGGCCGTGTTCTTGGACTGCCAAGATGGCGTAGTGTCTGATGAATTCTTTGGCACGGGAATAGAGTGTTCTGGTTCTGATTAGGTCTAGAAATTGTGGTGGAGTAAAAGGAACATGAGGAGTTATGATAATGGGATTCATTATGAAGATGGTAAAAGGGTTGGTTTCCTTTATTGCTAGAAAAGTGATTATGAGGTTTAGGCTATTTATAGAGTTTTGTGAAAGAAAATCAATAATCGTTTTGTCCTTTTCTTTTACGTGGATGATGTTAAAGGAATAGTTAAAAAACCATATTTGTCATCGCAGTAATTGTGCTAGTAGAATCTTTTCTGTTTGAAACTGAGCATATTAGAAAAAAAAAAAAACAGACATGTCAATCTCAATGAGAAAATGATGTCCAATAAGGTGGACTATTTTTTTTAAGAGTTAAAGTAAGAGATATAATGTTAAGATCTATAGTTTAAGAATCTCTGAGAAAACTCTCCGTATCTCCGGTTTACTAATTGTCCCAGTCATAATTCAATTGCTATAATTCTGAAAGAAATTAAAAACAATGTTTAAGTATTATTGAATGAATGTAAGTGATGTCATGTATCAGATCTTTTGGGTCTGGGGCGTGACAATTTTAGCCCTCCCTTCACTAGTAAAGCCCTAACCTTCTTCCTACAAAGATTGATGCCATTCATCCTATTGAACTTCTCTATTTCTTGCTTGATTGCAGCCATGGTTTAAATACTCCAGGTGTATATTATCAAACATTTGCTCCGATACCAGTTTGTTGAAAGAATCACCATTCTCCCCGTGAGATTAAGTTAAACCTTGAACCCTAGTCAAGTTCAACCTTGAACCCTAACCTCTTTACGCAACAAAATAACTTGTATATCAAGAAAAATAGCAAGAATTCAAAATAAAAAATAAAGAGCACAACACAATCACTTACATGGTTCGGTCAATTGCCTACATCCATGGTGGATTTAAGGATCATAACATCTCTTATTAACTCTCTATAGATTTTACAAAGAAAACCCAATGAAGAACCCTAAAAATGACATAATGTTTAGTGTACCCTTACTCTACCATGAGCAATGAACACCCAAACGACGGTTCCACCCTAGTGCACACAAGTACTTGGTGTCTACCCAGTTCTTCTCTTCTCTTAGAATCTCTCTTAATACTTAATCTCAATTAAAAGGTTTACAAGTGTTTATATAAGGGTTATTTTATGCCTACTAACCCTATTCTTTATTGGAGTAAGAGTCCACTTGTTTTGAAAGTCTAAAACTTCTCAAAACTCATAAATTCGAATCAAAATTGGACTTTCTCCCACTCTAGTGCTGTAGCGCAGAGGTCCTGTAGTTGCAGCGCTGAGTCTTGACACGTCTAACATTGCGATACTGAGAACCTGACACCGCAGCGCTAGAGTTCTGTTCTGGGAGCTACAGCGCTCAGCCCTTGGGCGCCACAGCGCTAGCCCCTATTTCTAGCTCCGCGCTTTTTTTCGCTTCCTTCGAATCCCGTTTTTTTTTTCTTTTCGTATTCCACACTTCCTAGACTTCCCCATATATATTCTACACATTCTAGACTTCTTGTAACTCTTTTTTTTATACTCATCTCAATTGTTATTCAAATAATATTATTAAATCACCAAATTTCTAATCTCTCTAAAAAAAAACACTACCTAACACCAAAAATAATAAAAATAAAAGAAGCAACAGATATTGAAAAATGGACATGTGGAAGTCCTTCAACGGTGGAGTGGGAAAAACAAACTATGCAAGTCACTACACCAAGTTAGTCTCTCATTTTTATATTTATTGATTTTCACACAAAATTTCAACTAGATAAACTTTTTTTTTTGAACATTTGACGTTTGTTTTCTACTAGAGAACAGTAATATCTATAGTAGAGAATACATTAGAGGAAAGCATACTTATCTATAATTATCCATTATAATGGTCCAAAACATTAAAGAATATATAGTCTCCATCTAACAAATTTTTCTCTATAAACTATTGACTTCGGGAACCATCATCCGCATACTTATATCAACATTTGAGGATTGCAAAACCCATAAACCCCATATGCTAACTACATTCACAAACTGGCATAACATCAACAAAATCTATAACATCAACAAAACGAGATAACATTCATAGAAAAAAAAAATTCAACAACCCACGATAATTATTAGTCATCGAAACCCATATGCACAGGAAAAAAAAAGTATATCAAAATCCAACAATCGAATGACAAATAGTCATTTAAAATTCAAATTCCACCAACATTGTCATCCACATAAATATCATAAACAAGAACAACCACATAAGCACCAACATACCCAATTTAAAGAATAAAACTATATAAAAAAAATATTTAGGATTTGTAGACACTAACCTTTAAAAGTTGGAATCAATACAATTTTGCAAGAAACTTTTAAATGGGAACATTCAAAGAGTACTCAATAACTTAAATACTCAAAAACTCAAAGGCTCAAACGATTGTAAAGGGAGAAAATGAGTTACAGAGTTCATAGTGTTAAAAGGAGAAACGTTTGCTAAGTTTGTTGAGTCAAAATAATTCTAAGTATTTTACTTACATTTATCAAAATAAATCGATCAAAAATGACATCGTTTCAATAAAAACAAACACAACTAAATCGATCAGAAATACTTCACAAACTAAACGATTTCGTTTTAAATAAGAAATTCTGATGAAAATGGCGTCGTTTAAGAGAAAGATTGAGTCAAAATTCACATGTTCTAAACGGCGTGGTGTGAGAAACACTTTCACATACCAAATGACTTCATTTTGATTAAGTAATTTTGACCAAAAACAGTGTCATTTAAGATAAGTTTGAATTTAAATGCCCTAAATGACATCGTTTTAGACCTTACAAATAACACCAAATGATGTCATTTTATGAATTTTTCAAAAAATAAAATAAAATTCAAGACGCTGCCATTTTCACCCAACACCACTTGTCCACATCAACCTACCCTACAAGATTTCCATTACTAACCCTTTTACACAATTTTATGATATTTTTTATCATAAAATTATATTACATGTTATTACAAATTAGTGTTAAATTTTTATTGTGATTTACTTAATCACGAATTACTAAAAACATAAATTGTGTGATAGTATCTATCACTAATTTGTGATAGAGCTATATTTTAATCATAAAATTTTTATCACTTAAAGTGCTTTAGGCTTCACGTGCACATCTTTTACTTACACAAATTTATTTTTGGACTTCATACAAATATTCTTTTTTTAAAATGTGTCTATTTAGTTAAAGAGACCCAAGTCTTATAAACTATTATAAGTTCATTTTCATGAACAATGTGAGATGTGACAATTTCTTCTTCTTTAAAACATTGCGTTATTGTAAGGGTCAACCAATCCGCACACTAGGTGTGAGCTCGCTTTGATACCTTCTATTATAACATGCTCTCATATAATATGATATTGTTCGCTTTATACTTGAACCTACATTGTTTTATTCTTGAATTTTCTTAAAAGGCCTCACACAATCTTAGAATGGGCTCTACATATGTAACCCAAAAATATTATCTAACCAGACGATGTAAGATTATGGCACCTACCCTAACTTCATTTATCTTAGTCCTTATTTATTTATAGCCTCATGAATCTTGAATTTTTGGTGTTATAACCTACCCCCCTTAAGGGATACACGACCTCGTGTACACTAAGCTCCTGGGGAGACATGGCACGTGTGCGCTATTTATAAAATAGACTGCAAACTCATTGGCCCACATTGCGAGGTAGGTCAAGCTCTAATACCATTTATTGCAGGGCATTGGGCTTATAAGGCAATACTTAAGATTTAGGTGTGCAACCCATAAAACTAACTATTTGGGTAGAGTGAGCTTCCCCTCCCCCTCTCTTGAATAAAATTTTCGCTGGTGAGAGGACGACATTGACCCTTTCTCGAGCAGTGAGTTCATTCATATTCTAATTATTAATATCAAACTTTAATACTATTTATAACATCCAGGCCCAACAACTAAGTAGATATTGTTTGTTTTGAGCTTCACGCACACATCTTTCATTCTCACGGATTTTCTTTTGGATTTTACACAAACATCCTTCACCTAAAATGCTTTTTATTTTTGGGTATTTTTAAAAAAATTTAAAATAGATAATATCATAATATGTGAAAACGGATTGTTATAAAAAAAGGTTTTTTTTTTGTAGTAGTGGCTATTTGGTGGAGAATTTTCATCATGCATCCAGATCATCACAATTTTCTTTAGTCTAAGACAGCTCAATTGAAGACTCTTTCAACGTTGGTTTGGGTGAGATTTAAACTTTAAATTTCGTGTATCACTTTAAAAAATTTTACTGATTAAACCAACTAACACCCTAAAAATCAAATTACAACATCAAATTTAGAAACCGTTCCTAATATCTTATAATTTGTAACTTTCTAAACTATAGTTGTTACTTATATTTGCTCTTCTTCAGATAATAAAATGGCAGTAAGAAAGACCAGTTTCTTAGAAAAAAATTTCCTTGTCTTCTTCAGAGCCATATTGGCATTCCAAAATATATGTTGCAATATAAGAAATGACAAATTTG
Organism: Ailanthus altissimus; assembly: GCA_946807835.1. Lineage (NCBI taxonomy): Eukaryota > Viridiplantae > Streptophyta > Magnoliopsida > Sapindales > Simaroubaceae > Ailanthus > Ailanthus altissimus. The sequence continues at coordinate 23,209,203 of OX327695.1, forward strand.
AAAGACGTTGACTTCAATGGGATTTTAGGTCCCCTCATATGAGATTATATTCGTAGGACGGTGAGGCACTTGCTACAAAACAAAAATGAGAAATGCATTAAACCACCTCAGGTTTGGAGTCGGCGGTAGTAGATAACTCTATATTAATATGATTGGTCTGGACGCAAGCTCTTAAAAATGTATTCCAGGGTGAGTATGTGATACCAATCAAAATCCCTTTAGTGCACCACTTAAGTTTAGTCAGACACTTGAAAGTACATATATAGTAATTCAAGAAACTTGCTTAATTAAATTAGGAAGAAATTTAATTCTTGTTACCACTTGAGGAATATTCTTAGACTTTTAGCGGCCAAGCAATCATTCAACCCATTTGAAAGTTTGCAATAAGACCATAAACAATAAAAGTTCAACTGGGCAAACTAAGGGACAGATGTGCTTCACTTCTTTTTGTCGACGAAAAGATTTCAGGGCTTGCTTAAAATACTATACATTTGTGCAAGTGGGATATATAGTACAAGAGAATCCCCTTCTTTTTGGTGCATTTTGGTGGTGAGGGGAAGAGGCTGCCGACTTGGATAATTTTCGTTATTCTAAGCTTAACTAATAATCTGAGCTGTGCAACCCGAAGATATGTGTAATTAAAAGAAATTCATTAAATAGACCGCGAACCTGATAACATTTAAACAATTAACTAACATTTCAGCACAATGAAAGGTCAATTTATATCGAACTTCAGGCTCTCGGAAGTGGGTGTGTACTACATACATAAATAAATAAATAAAAATCAAAAGAATTTCATATATTGCTATATTTTTTAAGAAATTTTTATATTTTTTTATTTTGTGTCTAACAATATTGGATGATAAAATAGAGTATGAATAATTTTAAAAATTATTAAATTAATCATTTAATAAATATTTGACACATTATTTAAAATATAAAAATATTTAAAAACTACTAAAGAAACGTAGTGTTACTCCACTATTTCAGTGTCATCTAATTATATCATTGTCAATTCAAAACATAAAACTCATAAAGTAGAGAAGAGGGTGTTTGGTTTTATTTTCAAAACACCAATTTTTTATTTTTAAAAAAATTAGGATGAGGAAAACTTGCTTGGCAATGTGTTTTATGAAAATGATCCATTAAAAATAAGATTATTCTTTTTACAAAGAACACTTAAAAACACAAAAAAAATTGTTTTCGTCAATTTTCACTTTTTTGTCACTCGCAGTCCTCTTCTTAGATTTTTTTTTTTTTAGCTTATTAGATATTTTATTAATCACATTTCTCTATTTTTATTTTTGTATTATAGTTCCAAAACATATTAACAGAAACATTCTTTATTATGAGCATAGGGGCTCAGCCAAGTTGGTTGAGCCCCCCAAGGACTCACATCCCCACCTGGGTTCGACCCCCCCTCCCCTTCAGGTGGTGCGGAAATGATAATAAATATTGTAATCCCCCTCTTCAAAAAAAAGAAACATTCTTTATTTGTTTTTAAAAAAAAAACATCACTCTTATTTTCATAACGAACTTGAAAAGGATCATTTGAGACAATCATTCGTTCTTATCAGTCTCATTTTCTATCTTTTAATAAACAAGTAAACTAAGGCATGATGATTATGCAAAATATGGTTTTAAAAAAATCTTCAAAAGATCCAATTATAAAAATAGGGTATTTTCATTTTCCTCCCCCCAAGTTTGGCCTTGTGGCAGTCTTGGTGAAATGATCCCTAAATTAGCAGAAACTACCCCTCCTTTATAACTGTCGTTTTTAAATTTGACAGAAGCAAGGGTAAATGTGTAATAGCATTCGTTGACGGTTTAATTTTAACTGAAAAACAATTAAAAAAAAAACAAACTCAAATGTCAGCAGCACCCTTAGTCCCATTACCACTCACCTGTGCAAAACAGAGAGTATGAAGAAATCTTTGCAGGATTTGGCAACCATTTATATAAAACTTAAATCATTGCCTGATGCAGAAATCTGTGCAGAGAAATCCAAGTCAATCGATTTTTTTCTCCCCGTAGTTGGCATACAACAGGTAAGCATTCTCATTCTATATTGTAAGTCCATGAATACACAGCAAAAAAAGATTTATACACGTGCGTCCTTATGATAAATTTGATATCTGGAAGCATGAATTCTTAGAAGTCTAACTCTTATCCAATTTCCATGACATATTTCCATATTTCCAGGTATGTTGTTTGAAGCTCAATCACTACACAAAGAAGCTCTTGTTTTCTATTCCGTATCATTGTCGATAGAACCAGATTATGTGTTGAGTATCGTTTCAACTGCTGAAATACTGATGAAACTTGGTATCCAATCAGTCCCTATTGCAAAAAAAATTTCAATGAATGCAAAATGATTAGAACCCACGAACCATGATGCTTGGATGCACCTTGTATTGGTTACAAAATTGGAGGGCTCATTACAAGAAGCAGCAGACTATTTTCAAGCTTCATGTGAACTCAAATCGTCAGCTCATGTTCAAAGCTTCGTGCGATAGATGTTTCATTTTTTTTGAGCAGATGACTACTGGAAATCTTTGCGCATCGTCTTTACCAAGGGCCCGTGATTGAACTGGTTGCATCATAGGGAGATGAGAGTTCAAAATGCTGAAAAAGTTGGATTTTTTTTTTCTCAATGAAAAACAATGTAACAGAGAAAATGACGCTACATAACATAACATAACATTCTATCTGAGTTGGTTGTACAGGTCTTATCTGGAAATGTTCTGTTTTTTTATTTCAAAAGCCTATGAAAAAAACCCGCTGCCTGCTTACTAAGACGACCCACTTAGCCAAGCTGAGCATAATTCTGAGCATCATAGTGATAAGAGTGCCAGGAGTTAGGTGCTCGCCATAATGATATGGCTGGCTCTACTCATGTAATGTGACATTTCATTCTGTAATATCTCTATATTTATATGGTATTGTTTATTTTGAATTTAAATCCTCATAATTTTGTTATTATGCTTTATTCAAAATGCTTCGTATCAATTGAAATATAATTAACTCTTTATAAACTCATAATTCTCTTCATTTTTAACTAATATATGATATTTGTTCATTTTTCCTTCACAGTTTCTCTACCCAATGAACTCAATAGATCATTTGGTTTAATCAGCATCCTTTTGGTGCACCAATGGGAATTCAATCAGACTAATAAAGTATTATCTTTCTGCCTCTCTGACATACTACAATACCATTCAGAGTCAACGCAAAGCGCCAAGCTTACTATCACCTTCATCTCATTCTAGTTTCGACATATTTGAACATTTGGTTAGCAAATACGGAGATTCTATTCATGCATGGTGGATCTCCTTGGGCGGGCTGTTGAACTTGAAAAGACAGACGACTTCATCAACAAGATGCTGTTTTGAGTTGATTTTAATGTTCATTGAGGGCATTATGGTATTTTACAAAGTTCTATTAACTCTCAAAACGGCAGTTATGAGAAAGGGTAGTTTCTGCAATTTTTTGGATCATTTGACCGTGGATGGCAAAGGACCAAACTTGGGGGGATGAAAATGAAAATTACCCATTATACATATGCAAAAGATATATAAAGAGGGACCTTTTAAATGTAAATAAATACATAAACCGTCCAAATTGATGATGTTGGTCCACCTATATTGTTAATTAGCAGATAGGATGCTCACAGTCCATACTTTTTAAGATTATAAATAGCTTATGAATCGAGAGCTTGTTATCATCGTGTTCGATTCTGCCTCCTTATCTCTCCTTTTGTTCTCAAGTCTCTTCCACTTGTGCCTCTCATTTTACTCCTCTAATAATGGCAGGATTTCTACCAATGAATAAATGTTTTATTCTTCTTGCAATAATTGCCTGCTATGCAATTCATTCGACCGAAGGAAGGAAAATAAAGTCAACAAACAAGAAGGAAGCTACTTCCGTTAAAGCTACTTCGCCTCAAGGGAAGAAAGAAGTCTTGCCACAGATTAGTTATGGTGAGTCAGCTGCTGATTACAAAGATGATTTCCGGCCAACAACACCCGGGCACAGCCCTAGCGTTGGCCATTCTTTTGCACAAGACAAAAAAAATGTCGAGTCCAAAATGGTAGTTAATCAACCTTCCATTCAAGGATTTAAAGATGATTTCCGACCCACAGCACCAGGACACAGCTCTAGTGTTGGCCACTCTTTTGCACAAGGCAAGGAAGATGTTGAGTCCAAAGTGCTAACTGATCAACATTCTATTACAGGATTTAAAGATGATTTCCGGCCCACAGCACCGGGACACAGCCCTAGCGTTGGTCATTCTTTTGTACAAAAAAAAGATGTTGAATCCAAAGTGCTAGGTAATCAACAATCTGGTACAGGATTTAAAGATAATTTCCGCCCCACATCATCAGGATCCAGCCCTAGTGTTGGTCATTCTTTTTCACAACACAAGGAAGATGTTGAATCCAAATTACTAGCTAATCAACATTCTATCATAGGATTTCAAGATAATTTCCGACCCACAACACCGGGACACAGTCCTAGTGTTGGTCATTCTTTTCCACAAGACAGGGAAGATGTTGAATCCAAAGTGCTAGCTAATCAGCATTCTACTACAGGATTTCAAGATAATTTCCGCCCCACGGCACCAGGACACAGCCCTAGCGTTGGTCATTCTCTTGAGCAAGGCAAGGAAGATGTTGAATCCAAAATGCTAGTTAATCAACGTTCTAATAAAGGATCTATAGATAATTTCCGAGCCACAGCACCAGGACACGGCCCAAGTGTTCATTCTTACGGAAAAGATGATGTATCCAAAGCGATGGCCAATCAACATTTAATCACAGGATAAAAAGACGATCACCGCCCCACAGAATCAGGATACAGTCCCCGTGTTGGCCATGCTCTTCAAAACAGAAACGCAGAACCAAAAGCATAGGCATGTAAATAGTTGCCGGGTCATGTACCCTTCATTTAATTAGGTCCCTGTATTAATCTAGCAGTACTTAGATTGTCTTTATTTCGTGTATGCATGTATATTATTGCGTCCATATAGGAGAAAATCTATCATACATTAAAAGTACCATGTGATCTGTACAATAATTTAAGAGTGTTCTGTCAAGTACCGCCAAGTGTGCATTCACTGTGATATTATACAAGTTGGTAGTTACAATAAATGAAAACATACATACTATATCATCGTGAGTAATTATACTATCTCCTATATAATAGACCTTCTCCTAGCTATGTTTAATAAGCTCTTTAACAATTTTCTCTTTCTATTAATTATATACAGAATCTCAGGAGCCACCATTGGGAAAATTTTACAAATTAATTTTACTTCACAAAGCTCTTTCAAATATCAAAATAATCCTTAGATAAATCCTTTCTCAGGGTCTTGCAGGAAAAATGCTGCCCTTTTATAAAAGCAGAAATTTTAGGGTAGGAAGACTCGGGTTTGAGTCGACTAAATTGAGTTCAAGTTTCAAACAAAACAGAAAAATTTATCCCAATTGATTCAAATACGGTTTCAAACCGACTTTAATTTGGGTTGGGATGGGTTAGGATACAGGGCATGGTCAGGACAGATTTTACTTTGGGTTGGTTTTAAGTTTCTCTCTCTTAGGCAAGTTTGAAAATTAGACTGAATTTTTTGTGGGCTCTTTTAATGCTTTTTAATTTATATGTTCATATTTTGGCCTTAAGTTTTAATTGGATATTTTTATACTTAGACAAATTTTTTTTTTTGGTGTGTTTTGAGATAATTTTAAGTTATTTTTTTAAATCTAATAGAGTTTTATTTTGAAAAAATATATATATAGACTTCTTTTACTGAGTTAATTAAATTAATTGAATAATTAAATCCTCTTTTCAATTCTTCAATCCTTTTTTTAATTATAATTGAATTGAATTGGAAATGTTATTAAGTGGATTATAATTTTAATTAAATTAAATTTTATTTTTTTAATATTAAAGTAAATTAAAAAAAATTATAATCAATGTAAAAATTATATAATAAATTTAATATATATTAATCAACTCCCTTTGACGATTTTGATAAAAATCATAATAGTATTAATAACTAATATTGTATTTACTCGAAACAAATTACCAATCTTTAATGCACGTGACTCAACAAAGATCAAAATGATAAATAATTAAATTCACAACAAAATCTATTATGACTTATTACCTCATATTCATAGTAAAATTATATTAACTTATTTTATTGAATTAATTTGATTAAATGAATAATTGATTATGTTAAAGTAATAATAACTAATTTTAATTACATACCATTACAATTTCAATTCCAATTGAATTTGTAATTATTACATTTTCATTTCAAATTTCAATTCTAATTATTATAGTTTCAACTACAATTATGATTTTAATTCCAATTCTAATTACATATACAATTCTAATTCTAATTCCTATTGAATGTATAATTATTACATTTTCATTTTCAAATTTTAATTTACATTTCTAACTACAATTATGATTTTAATTCTAATTCCAACTACATATACAATTATAATTACAATTATAATCATATTTATAATTATTACATTTTCAATTGAAACTTCAATTATAATTGTTAAAACTTACATCTCCAATTGCAATCAATTGAATTTATAATTATTACATTTTACTCTAATTTTCAATTTACATTTCCAACATTGTATATATTAGAAAAGTGAAGACTAAGTTGATAAATATCCATAAAATTAAGGACCAAAATAACATTTTTCCTTTATAATTATTACATTTCTAATTGAAAATTCAATTACAACTATTACAATTTACATCTCCAATTGCAATTCTAATTCTATTTGAATTTATAATTATTACATTTTTAATTATAATTACAATTTCAATTCTAATTGCATTTCTAATTATTATATTTTTAATTTTAGACTTTTTTAAAATATATAATTATGTTTTATTTTGAATAATTATAATAACTTATTTTTTTGGATTCAGAACAAATCCGAGGTCAGGTCAAAAAATGTCCCGAACCTAATCGAAACTTTATGGTCCCTTGTAATGGAATTTGATCAATCTTGAATAACATACCTAAACCCGAACCAATCTGAAATTTTTTCAAGTTGGGTTCCTCGGACAGGTTCGAGTCCAGGAAATTTATCCATCCCTCTCTGAGATTCCTTCTATAGAATATCATTCAGCCATAAACTTGCTCTCTTCAGCCAGTAGCAATGTAATTTCTTGTAAAACTTGGCTACAACCTGAAAATTATACCGAAAGCCCATTCCATCAAAATCATTCACGAAAACCTGGAAAATGAGTTCCTTCAGATATATTCGCGGGTTGCGTTAACGATATTTATATAATTTTTAAATAAGTACGAAAGAGGGTTGGGACAGTAAGAACCCGAAGTTTGTTGTTTTTAAGCACTCAAAGGAAAACTATTGCACTACAGATTTTTCATGCTATCTTCTAGTATGAACTTTGCCTTTAACATTTCTCATCTTTATCTTCAAAAATAAAATAAAGTTATAATGAAGTGCGAGAGCGTGTAATGAGAGGGAATACGAAAGAGAGTTGATTCTTTGCCTGCCAACCATTCATGTATCGTGGCTTTCTGTGGATTTTCTGTGCAAACTCTTTCAAAAATTAATTTTAATGATTAATCTCACTTGGATATTTCGTGGAAAATTATCCTCGTATGATTTTTCATATTTATGAGAAAAGACAACGAACGGTAAAAATAATAATAAAAATTAAAAAAATTTAAAAATTACATTGTTGCTGTAATTCTATATTTTTCAATTGTTACATGGTAAGTTTTTATATAGACTTTAAGTTAACATAAATAAAAAAAATAAAAAATCAAATATAACACATTAATTCAACTTATAAAAAGTAATGTTAAATATAGTAGGGATTGATTTTTTGATTCCTTATATCTTTAACATCCCCCATCAACCATAAGATTGTACAAACTTAAAATTGTACAATCTTAAATTTAAAAAAGAAAATTAATAGTGAATGTTGAGAAACAACCGCTATTTGAGGAAGCAACTATTGTTAGAGAGATGATATAATTATTATCAAATAGATGCAACAATTGTCCGAGAGTGAAAACTATTATCGAAAAGTGGCAATATTGTCGGTGAGTGGCAATGTTACAACAGGTGATAATGTTGCAGAGAGTGACAATATTGCCAAAGATAGAAAAGAGCATTGAGAATGTCAACTACTTGTGAGTGCAAACGCGTTGAGAAAAACTTGAAAACAACAGTTGCGGGTGCAAACGCGTTGAGAAAAACTTGAAAACAACAGTTACGGGTGCAAGTGCGTTGCCAATTATTGCGAGTACAAACGTGTTGATAGAGAAACAGAAAACCAACCGTTGTTAGTGTAAATACGTTGTCAACCACTATAAGTACAAACGTATTAATAGAGAAATAAAAAATTTAACTGTTGTAAGTGTAAGTGTGCTAAAAGATACTATATTAGAAAAAATAACGAAAACTAACTCTTAGAAATAATCAAAAATCTCTGAAAAAGACCTTAATCTAGCTCTGATACTATATGGAAAAAAATAAAATGAAAAGAAAAAACAGTATAAATAATAAATAGAAACTAAAAAATTTTAAAAACTATATTGTTGTTGTAATTCTGTATTTTACAATTATTATATAATAAGTCTTTATATAGGATTTAAATTAATATAAATAGAAAAACAAAAAAAAATAATATAACACATTAATTTAAAGTATAAAACGTAATATTAAATATAATAAGAATTGATTTATTGATTTCCTATATCCTTAACAATATTACAACTTATCATTTTTTTAATTTTTTATATAATTTAATTATTTTTTACTGTGATAATACTATTGGAGAACTTGTACATTTAAGGGTATAATCATCTTTTACAATAATTTTTTTATATTTTTTATATTTCAATTTGATAAAATACTTAAAAGGGTGAATTTTTGTGGTTAATATTTTTGTGTTTTAGTGCATTTTGATTTTTAATATTTTTATTTTTATAGCACATTTTCATTTATTTTAGTACCCTTATTTTGATCTTTTTGTATATAAGCTTTTAATAGTATATTAAAATTTTTAAATCTATAAAATGCAATTACTCCCTTTATAGGGTGGGTACATAAAACTATAAAAGTCTCAACATATTTTTAATTTGTCATCTATGCAAGCAGTAGCCTTATCTCGTCTGGTTGATGACATTGTAATATTATTTTTACAGTGATATTTTTAAAGGGGAGAGGGTATATATATCCTAAATGTATGACTTAATAGACACTTTTATTTTAATAAAGTTTTTAATATTTTATTTTATTTTAATTTGTTAAATTTTACCATCAAGTTGAATAAAAACAATGCTCTAATTATATAATTACTAGCCTCATAATTAAGTGTCAATAAATTAGTAATTATATATTTAAAATATTATTTTGTTCAAATTAATAAAAAAATTAACGAATTTAAACAAAATTAAATATTAAAAATTTTATTAAAATAAAAATATTTATTAAGCTATGTGTTCGGGGCAAACATTTTCTTTGCCATTTATAAAAATATATATATATTGAAAGATTAATTAAATTATCCTTTCATAAAGAAAAATGAATTTGATTGCACATAGCTTATGATTTATGTATATACACGTTTTTCGGTTAATGAATAGGAATGTAGATTGACAGAAGTGGCCATCCATTTGTGTAGAAGTACAGTAGAAGGGATATTAGTATTTAATTCAGACTAGAATTAAGAACTCGAAAAGCTTACTATTTCTGGGAAAAGACATTCCTAAAGCATCAAAGTTCTTAGAAGTATAAAACTATGAATACTGAAAATAAAAATTGCCAGGACCGCCAACCGAAAGAGTCAATCGAACACCTTTTACAATTATCTAAAATAAAATAGGATGCAGATAAGTATTCTATATGAATCGAGCATCCCAAAAGGCAATGCAAAAGGCACATGAAAGCCATCATGAACCACCATACTCCATTCTTTTCCTTTCACCTTTTTAATTCGGGATATTATCTTGGATGGTTTATGGTACGTTCCTCAAGCTCTTTATTCCTGGATACCAGCGTTGCGGCAGCACATTGATGCCATTGTTTTATCAAAGGTGAGCAATATCCTCACAAGTTGATTTGGAAGTTTTCTAAGGATAGAATTCTGATCCTTGAGATTAGCTACGACTTAGATGGAGCTCTCCACTCGCCTAAAGATTGGTGTTAGTAAAGTGTGGAAGAGCTTCATTCCTCCTAAAATTAGTACGAGACTGCTTCAGAATAGGCTCTCCATTGACGACAATCAACGATGCTAAGGGTCTACATAGTTTCTGCTTACTTGATGTGCGATTCTCTTGGTACCTTGAAAGCATTAATATTTATCTTTTTGTGTGATGTTCCTTCTGTTTAACACATTTACATTTTAAGATGTATATATGTAATTGTGTACATGTTAAAAAAAATTTAATTCATATCTCATATATATAATTATAACGGAATTAAACAAAATAATTAACATATACATATTACAATTGAATCATAAACAGCTTAAAATTACAGAAATTCACCTTTGAAAATTTTGGTGAAGATTTCAACTCTAGAGATCACATGGAAGTCCACTCGTAAATAATTCTAATTCGTAACAATTTATTAGTATTATAGAACTAGAATGGCAGCTTGATTATTAATTTCTAGGAAGTTGAATTCGAATGGCAGCTTGATTGTTATTGTTTAGCTAAATATAAAAATGAGGGCCACTTTGAAATATTTTTAAAACTTAATATATATATATATATATATATGCTTAACAAAATGGGGGATCAAATGCAACATTTGTAAAACTTTAGCCAGCCCATTCTTTCCGTGGTTAATATTTTTTACTTATTTATTTCATGCATGTTGTCAAGTGTCAATCATGCAACGCTTGCATGTGTCATTTGTCATACAAATGGCCATGTGTCAAGATTTCCTTTTTTGTGCAAAAAAGATTTCTTTGTAATATTTACAAAGAACACTTTTCGCTTTTCAGAGAGATTCTAAAATGAATCTTATTTTCTGAAATTATCCAGTATCGAATTGTTCGACCTGTCTCACTACCTTAATACTCAACTAGCACACTTCATATTGTGAGACTACATAAGTTTACACTTATTTGTCTTACGAAGCTCTTCCACAAGTCTGTGAAAGATTTTTCACACATACGTTTGGATATTACAGAACAGAATGTTGAATCATATAAGTTGAGGTCAATCATATCCGTAAAATCCTTATGTCACCTATATATTGGAAGAGCAGAAATATCGATCATCACCATCAAAATCTCTATATGCTCAACCATGAATTTATCTCCAGATTTGTATTTCAATAAATAATATTCGTAAACTCTTTTACCATATTATTTAACCCTACAAAAAATACTTTTTTGAGGGTTTCTATTTATGGCCATAAGACTTTCTGAAATACAATCTTAAAGTATCAGACATATAACTCACCCATATAAGCTGACAAATCTAATATCTACGTACTCTGAGCTCTATAAGTATCGAACTATACCCAACGACACCCAGAGGTTAGACTATGAAAGGTATCTAACATGCATAGAATCAAAGCATAATGAATCACTCATAAGCCCACCATGGTGCTCATGTTAATGGACTATGAATACTACTCAACTCGAGAAAACCCTTTATTGACGACTCTATAAGATCTCTATTAGAGGTCCTTATAAATCTGTTCAGTATCCAATCCTTACTAAATACATGTATACTTTTATGGACTTCCACTAAACCCATGGTCTACTAAGACTAACTATTAAAACACTCCAATATAGACACACACTAATCCAAAAAGGAATATCGATCTACCCGTGTCAGCAACCATGGAATAGGAACAACATTTTCGAGAATATACTGCATAATAACATTTCTTAGTTCTATTTGTAAATCCTTAATTATGCCATTATTAATATATTCCCAAGTTTTTGTCCATATTTCAAACAAGACTCTAACTCTTAAAAATGCTAACTTTTAGCATTTACCTAAACTTCTTTAGATCAGATCTAAACTCCTTTAAATCTATAGTGTCTGAAAAGTTACAAGCTTATTACCATATTAATAATAATAATTAACGATTAATTTGAAATATTTATTATATAAATATTAAATACATAAAATATTTATACAATATTTAGAATAGTACGTAAGCATCATTCCCAACACTTTTACCTATCATTATTGGTGCTAGTCTGCTTTAAAAATTAGAACCTAAGTTATTATAGATGGCTCTGTCCTGAACTTATGGAACTAGATTGTTGCTAAACCTTTTAGTCCACAGCTTTACAACTTATAGCTTCTGGCTTGCTATTATCTTTTTTATTCCATTTGGAAGAGCAAGAATAAGCTTGACTTTGAAAACCTCTCTCCTCTAATTCATCGAGTCCACTTGAATTGTTTGGTTCATATATATCTTTTTGCTAAATTATGTCTAGGGTTTATTTTTTGTGATAATCAAAAAATCATAGTGTCCTTGAGCCTATCCTCTACATTGCCCTATGCTCCCCATACCCACTCCATTCAATGGATTCCTACCGTTTCAGACTATATTAAGGTTAATATAGATGAACTTTCTATAGGTAATTCTGGTAATACAACCTATAAGGTCGTCATTAGGGATGAGGGGTAGTTTTCTTAGCCATTTTAGTTGCCTTTTGGGAGTTTATACTACCTATTACGTTGAAACTATAGCAGTTGTCTTTGCTATTGAACACGCCTTCAAAAAGGGTTGGTGCAATTTAGTTCTAGAGAGTGATTTCATTCTGGTGATTCATTTGCTTTCAAATACATCTCTTCATCCTACATGGCAGATCCAATCTCAATAGCTTAATTGTTGACTATATTCTTCTAATATGTCCTTTACTTTCCTCCATATTTTTAGAGAGGCCAATGTTGTAGCAGACTTTCTTGCTAACATAGGGTTACATTGTCAGGACTTTACTTGGTGAATTGATGCTCCTCTAGTGATTCGGAGAAAAATATTTATAGATGTCAATGAATTCTCAACTACTACTTTGCCTAAGAGCTTTTGTACACTATTTTTCAATTAAATGCTTAGGCTTAGAGTCCAACATCCAGTCCAAAATATTAAATTTTAAAGTGGAGTGACATTTCTCTTAATAAACCTTACTATCTTCCTACTCTTGGCCAATGTGTACAATTAGTCAATATTTTCTTATGATTTTATTTTATTTTTCCTAATATTATTTTAACTTTTCTTATTTTGAGGTGAAGGTTCATTATGTCCCTCTAACTAGGTGTATCTAATCTTTATTTTGTTAGTTTATAAATTAATTTATCATGATAAACTAAAATAAATAAGTGCCTAGTAAAGAAAGGAATTGAAAAAAAATATTATAAGAAACCTTTTGGTCGGACTTTAAAATAGCCCAAAGAATTTTTTAAAGTAAGAAAATCTTCTATAATTCTCTTTCTTCGGTTATTTGCCGTAATTTAAGACTGACTTTTTCAATTCTTTATAATAAACTTATCTCCATCTATTTGGTTTCTTCAAATAGTTCCTTTAATTATCCCTTGTTATCCACCGACGGAATTAAAGAAGAGGTTCAATGGAATAATGTAGGTTTTGTTTCCTTGAAAAGTAGATAACAAATATATAAATATTAAGTGCGAAGAAAGGAATAAAAGCTATATTAATTATTAGAGACGCAACTTATAGCTAACTTATACCACAAAGATTAGGGAACAACAGTAAAACATTTACACAAGAAAGAAATCAATCTTAATCATACAATCTTGTGATATAGACAGGGCCTTGCAAATTGTGAGATTTGTCTCCAATGATTACTGCAATGATTTTGCTGATGAATAATTGTCTTCCTTATCAGGAATAAATAAAGGCTTTTATAATGAACATAAGAGGTTTACGAATCGAGCCCCTTTATACTAATATTAGAACAAGAATAATTTAGTTTCTAATTGTATGTTGAGATAAGTAGGATGCGGTTCGTTGTAATAAAAAGAAAAAGAAAAAAATTGTTCACTTTTTAATAGAACCTAAAATTCGAGCATGGGGGCTTGGCTGAGCCCCCCAAGGTCTCATATCTCCACCTGGGTTCGACCCCCCCTCCCCCCCAAGTGGTGCGAAAATGTTAAAAATTATTGTAATCCCCCCATTTAAAAAAAAAAAAATAGAACCTAAAATTCTATTGATGAATTTTTAAATTTTCAAAATATTTTTACATCAACATACATGGGTATGATCTAAGGGGGAGCCAAAATTTAAGATAAGGGGTTAGATGTTAAAATTAAAAATTATATTGAATTATAGTTTAATTATATTAGAATTTTAATATTGAATTTAAGATCTTGGTGAGATCAAATTACAAAAATACATAATTTAAGAGTAAAAATTACAAAAATTTACTATTAAATTTTAAAAAAATTGGGGGGATGCCTCCCTAGACCCCTTCTTAGGTTCGTCACTGGTACAATCAATAATATATTTAAATAATGTTACACTTTTTAATGATATCTCAAATTTTTCATCTCAAATAATGTATTAAAATAATCATTGAGTGATGAAATAGTATAATAAGTCATTTTAAAAATTACACTATTTCACCCCTCAACAATTATTTAACATTAATTTACAATAAAAATGTTAAAATATTATTTAAAAAGTGTAATATTACTTAATATATTTATGATTGAGAACATCAACAATATCCATATATAAATTTATTGTATCACAAATATCGTATTTCATCATTTATCACAAATATTCATGTGCATTAATTTTTTTAAAAAACATTTGTTAAAATTGTTTGACTATCACTTTATTTAATTAAAATTCTTTAATTTGATTACAATGTTATTTTTGCGATCCATTTTAGTGGAATTTTAGCCCAAAAAATGATTATATTATTTTTTTATTGAATAGACCATTTTAACTTTTTAAAAGTTATCCCATTACAATTTTACATTAAAGTATTTAATTAATTACATATAAAACAAATATCTTGAGTAATATTGTCTTGCTCTTTAATAATCTCATGGCATCTTGTAGCTGAATAGCCTTCTAACATGGTCAAGGACAATAAATATTGGTCCAAATATAATGGACAATCTTCTAATTTACTTTTATGTCTAATTTAATTAAATACTAGGCAAATTTGTAATAATATTCTTTTTAAGCGGTTAATATGATCTATTCAAGAAACAAACGAGTGCAATCATTTTCTTTTTTGGTAAATTATATTGTGCATGAGGGAAAAAATGTAATCTTTTAGCAGAAAAATTCGTTGATAGAATTAGTTCATTGGGTTCTTGGTGATAAATTGTGAAACATTAGAGATATTTATGATATAACAAATATATGTATTTTATAAATACAAATAAATATAGATATAATATTAAATAAAAATATAAGATAAGAAGCAGATAGTAAAAGCATCTCAAATAATTGCTTTGGTATGTATATCGTCTCAAGGCCGATGGCCAAACAGATATATATAAGTACAATAAGTAAAATAGGTCACTAATCGATATGGGATTTTAGGGTTAGTGGTGAGAGGCGTCCCCCCTCACAACACTCTCTCTTGAATTTTATCATTTTAATTATATTTTACATTATTAAAAAAAAATTTATGAGACATAAACTTAAGTAAAAATAAATACAACTTTATAATGTATAGTGGTAATGAACATGCTTAAATTGCCTCATTAAAAATTTTACTAGTAAAATTTCGTGGAATAAAAAAGTAGTATAGTGCACGTTTGTAACTAATATAATTCTTTTTTTGAAAGAATGTGATCCTTTGATTAAATGCTCCCCTTTAAAATAACATCTATTAGTTTGTAAATTTATTGAGTCAGCGCATGCCAATCTTGTAAACTGATTTCTCAAAAGTTGACATTAGTAGAGATTTGGTAAACAGATCTGTAAAATTATCAATGGCGTGTATCTATTTAATATCAATCGTTTTACTTTACTACAGCTGATGGGTATAGAATAATTTTAAAGTAATATCTTTGATCTTATCTTCTTTGATATATCTACCTCTAACTTAAACAATACAAATAGTATCGTCTTCATATATTATAGTTGAAATATATGTTGCAAATGATAAACTGTATGTACGTTGAATGTGATGAATGATAGATTGCAATCATATGCTTGCTTCATGTAGTATAAGAATCTCTGAGTGATTATACAAATAGTATCGTCTTCATATATTATAGTTGAAATATATGTTACAGATGATAAGCTGTATGTACTTTGAATGTGATGAATGATAGATCGCAATCATATGCTTACTTCATGTAGTATAAGAATCTCTGAGTAATTGGAGGAGGTGGCAACAAAAGTTTACTTTGTGGATCGCTATGAGATTTTTGTATTGGTGTAAGTCAAAATATATCCTATTTACGAGCAAGCTTTATAAAAATCAGTTGAGTATCCAGCATCTGCACGACTAATTAGACCTGAATTTTCTATAAGTTCATTAAAATAAAATAATCTCAAATTTATCATTCCGCAAAATTAATGAAATATATATTTGATACCATTCTAATGACATCGAAGTGGTGCATATTGCCAATAACCTTACTACAAGTGCTATATCTAGTTCAGTGCATTAGGCTAGATATAATAAAACACCAATTGTATTAAGATATAGTATTTTTGAACCAAGCATTTTTTGACCGTCTTGCTTGGGATGGAATGGATCCTTTTTGTGATGAAGAGACCGAACAACCATAGAGATACTTAACAAATGGACTTTATTCATATTGAATCTTCTTATAATTTTTTTAAGATAAGTACATTAATGGATAAAGATTCTATTTGATTTATGTTCGATCTTCAGGCAATAACCATATTTAGTCTTATCTAAGTTTATCATTTCAAATTCTCTTTTTAAGTATTATACAATGTTTAGGAGCTTTTCAAGAGTCCAGATCAGATTTATGTCATCCACATATACAGCCACAATGGTAAACCAATAATCTGACTTTTTTGTAAATATACATAGACATATTAGGTCATTAATATATCATTCCTTCTATCAAGTATTTGCTTAGGCGGTTGTATCATATGTGACGATAATGTTTTAATCCATGCAAATATTTTTGTAGCTTGATTGAATATAAATTACGATTACATACTTCAAGCATATTGAACCTTTTAGAGATTTTTATATAAGTATTTATTTAAAGTGACCCATATAGGTAAATTGTTACTACATTCAATATCAAGCTTTTATGAGAGTCTCAAGCTTATTAAAAATCAAAATATAATTATGTCCATTATGGAAGAATACATTTCATGATAATCAATACTAGAGTTATATGTGAAACCTTGGTCAACGAGTCTTGCTTTGTATCCAGTGGCCTTCTTGTTTCTATTATATTTTCGTACAAAACCTATTTACATTTAGAAGTTTGACATTTTCAGCTGTTTGAATTACAAATTTAAATACTTCACATTGTTGGTGTTGTGTGTGTGTACATTGTACTACGGGTGATTGTGTGTATTATTAAATAATTTAAATGTTACATGTCTCACATGCAATGCAGCGAAAATATAATATATTAAAATATTCTCATTACACCAATGAGATTAGGGAACTCACTTTTAAAGCGTACTTTGAACAATTCTAATTGAAAAGGTGATGGATTTCTACAAGTTAGAATTGTAACTTTTTTTTTCAGAATATAAAATACTTGAAATAACTCTTACTTCACTTTTTATTTTTCTAGGATAAACTGTATATGTATATATATATATATATATTTTTTTTTTTTGCTTCTTTTTCACTTGTCGGGATAAAATGAAGAAAGGCTTGCAGTTTATATCATTTATTTGCCACCCATTGTCTAACTAAAAATAAGCCAGTGTCTAAATTAAGAAAGCATGACAATGTTTATTTTCTTTACACTTCACACTTTGCATATGCTTGGTGGCAAAATTTAAATGGGCTATCGGTACTAAGGCATAATTGGTGGCACCACACTTTATCAATCTATTTCTGAATATGTCACGTCTTGGTTTTGCAAATTGATTACGCCACTATTTGTTGCAACAAATTGAATCAAATTCAATTTGATTCATTTCAATTGCTTTAACCAATTTAAAAACAACAAATGGCAAAGCTTTAAATCATTACCATGTTCTTCTATATTTTCATTTGCAATTGTATTACTTTTAATTCAATTTCAATTGCTTTAACCAATTAAAAGATGCCACCAAATGACGGAAATGATTTTGATTTTGGAATCTTATAAACAAAATATCAATTACATTCCTTTATCCAATTTAATTATTAATTAATTTAAACAAAACAATAACTATTTTATTTTAATAGTAGCAATATCTATCAATGCTCAATTTAGTACTCATAAATTATTAACACAAATTAAAACATACATTAAGTAGATAAAAGTGTCAAGTCTCACTTGACACAATTTTAAGTTTAACATTTAAACCTTTGGTACTCCCCGAATACTCTAAAATAAATTTATATTTTTTAAAAACTTTCCGGATCAAACAATTCGATCTGGTGCGCTACTTACGTGCTCAACACATACACTTCATATAGTGAAACTCCTTAGGCTCACACTCATTTTATCTCACAAAATATTTTCGTAAGTCTATAACCGATGCCTCACATACACATGCGTTATGAATAATAGAAAATGGCAAGTTAAACTATACAAGTTGAGGTTAATTCATATTCGTACAATCTCTCTATTATTAATATCCTAAAAGAGTAGAGACATAGATCAATACTGTCAAGTCCCCGATTACTTAACCATAAACTTATCTCTTTTAATTCGTATTTCAATAAACAAAATACGCAAAGTCCTTTGCAATATTATTTACTCAATATGAAACTCTTTCTTAGGTTAAATGCTTATGACGATAAGACTTCTTAGAATATAATCTTAGAGCATTTGGATATTTAACTCATTCATATGAGTTTACGGATCCCATATCTACACTCACCGAACTATATGAGCATCAGACCATACACAGTGACACGCAGTGGTCAGACTATGAAAGATCTCTGACATGTGTGAAACCAAAGTATGGTGGATTACTCACAAGCCCACCGTGGTGCTCAGGTCTAAGGACCACGAATATTATTCAACTAAAAAAAACCCTCCACTGACTGATTTATGGGATATCTATTGGATATATTCATTAATTCTGTTCAGTATCCAATCCTTACTAATACATGTATATCTATACGATTTTTTACTAAGCTCATGGTTTGCTAAGATTAACCATCTGGACTATTCAGATATAGATATACACTGATCTATATTAATCAATTCCATTCTATAGACCCTGTATCCATGGAAATAGATCAAAAATATATAATTTCAAAACATATTTACACAATGATATTTCCTACCAATGTTTGCAACTATTTGTAATTATATCATTGCAAGTAATTATATCATTCATATGAGCTTACGGATCCCATATCTACACTCATCTAACTCTATGAGCATCAGACCATACACAGTGACACACAGTGGTCAGACTATGAAAGATCTCTGATATATGTGAAATCAAAGTATGGTGGATTACTCACAAGCCCACCGTGGTGCTCAGGTCTAAGGACCATGAATATTACTCAACTCAAAAAAACCCTCTACTGACTGATTTATGGGGTATCTATTGGATGTATTCATTAATTCTGTTCAATATCCAATCCTTACTAAATACCTGTATATCTATACGATTTTTCACTAAGCTCATGATTTACTAAGATTAATCATCTGGACTATTCAGATATAGACATACATTGATCTATATTAATCAGTTCCATTCTATAGACCCTATATCCGTGGAAATAGATTAAAAATATATAATTTCAAAACATATTTACACAATGATATTTCCTACCAATGTTTGTAACTATTTGTAATTATATCATTGCAAGTATATTCTCAGGTCTTTATCCCATTTCAGACAAGATTCTCTAACTCTTTAGACCTGATCTGAACTCCTTCAAGTCAATATAATATCTGAAATGTTATAAGCATCTTACCTAATAAAAAATAATTAACGATTTAATGAAATATTTATTTATTACATAAGTATGAAAATATAATATTCATACAAAATTAGGATGGCACATGAGTATAAATTCCAACAACTCTCACTTGCTATAGTGTCATTCGTAGTGGTATCTAATACATAGCGACTCTACGTGTTTCTCAAACAGGTTTGGAGTTAAGGCATTTATGATTGAGTCCGCTACATTATTTATAAAATCAACTCTATAAAATACAACATCTCCTCGAGCTAAGATCTCTCTAACAATGTAGTATTTTATCTCCACATGTTTAGATCTCTGGTGTGCTCTTGGCTCTTTCGCCTGAGCAATGGCCCTATTGTTATCGCAATGTAATGGGATAGGATCCAAGGAACTTGGGACTATACCGAGTTCAACAACAAACTTCTTGATCCACACTGTTTCTTTTACTGCTTTTGAAACTGCAATGTATTCTGCCTCTATAGTAGAATTAGCTAGGGATCCCTATTTGACACTCTTCTAACTTATGGTGGCGCTATTAAGAATAAACATATATCTAGTAGTAGACTTTCTATCATCCGGATCAGACTGAAAGTCTGAGTCAGTATATCCTTTTACCTATAATTATTTTTTCTATATATAAGAAACATGTCCTTTATACCCTTAAGGTATTTAAAGACATTATCGGCTCGTAACACTTACAGCCATACTAATGTCAGGTCTTGTACATATCATGGCATACATCAAGTTTCCAATAGTTGATGCATAAGGAATGTTAGACATTCTAACTCTCTCATCTTCCTTTTGAGGATACATCTTTCTCGAAAGATGAATATCATATCTAAAATGTATATTAACTATCTTACAGTTACTAAAACTGTACCTTTCCAAGACACTATCAATGTATGAAGATTAGGAAAGTCCTATTAGCCTCCTAGCTCTATCTTTATAAAGTTTTATACCCAGTATATAGGAAGCCTCTCCCAAATCTTTCATAGAGAAATTCTTACTTAGGTAACTTTTTACTAATTGTAACATACCAATCACATTTCCAATGATTAGTATGTCATCCACATAAAGAATTAAGAAGACAACCATGCCCTCACTGACCTTTTTATACACACATGCCACCTCTTTATTTTATTATGAAACCAGACCTTTTAATTACCTAATCAAAATAAAGATTCCAACTTCGAGAAGTCTGCTTAAGTCCATAAATAGACTTCTTCAATTTACATACAAAACCAGAAGAAATGTTAAATACAAAACTTTTAGGTTGTTCCATGAATATCTCTTTCTCAAGATATCTATTGAGGAAAGTCGTTTTTACTTCTATCTGTCAAATTTTAAAGTCATGGTATGCAGCAATTGCCAATAAATCCTTATTGACTTAAGCATCCAAACTGGTGCAAAAGTTTCCTCAAAATCGATCCCTGATCGTTAAGTATAATCTTTTGCTCCCAGACAAGCCTTGAAGATCTCTTCCTTCCCATCAAGCCTACGCTTTCGCTTGAAAACCCATTTACAACTGATAGAAATTATTTATTCGGGAAGCTCAACCAAATCCCAGACTTGATTTTGATGCATAGAGTCAATTTTGAATTTCATGGCATTTTGCCATTTTTTCAAATTAATATCTACTATTGCCTCTCTGTAGGTTAAAGATCATTTACTTCTACTAAGAAAATCTCATAGGTACCTTTAGGTATCATACCATACCTTTCAGGTTGCCTCGGTATTCTTTGTGACCTATGTAGAGGGTGTGTAAAATATAATTTGCTCGATTAAGCCTGCAGTTCCATCTGTGGTTCATTTTGATTGACTTCTTTAAGATCAATCTTCCTACAATCCCTACAATTCATGAAATTATTTCTCTAAAAAAGTGGCATTTCGAGCAACGAATATATTTTGCTCCTCAGTATCATAGAATTGGTATCCCATTGAGTTCATGGGATAACCAATAAATCGATACTTATACCCCTGGGTGCAAGTTTATCCTGTTGTGTAACTTTTACATAAGCAGGACAACCCCAAATTTTAAAATAGTTAAGACTTGGATTCCTTCCAGTCCATATCTCATAAAAAGTGAAAGGAACGGCTTTAGACGAAACTCTATTCAATATATGAGTAGCAGTAGGTAGAGCATAGTCTCAAAGATATTCAGGGAGATTGGTAAAACTCATCATCGATCGGACCATATCTAATAAAGTCCGATTTCTCCTCTCCAAAACATCATTATGCTATGGAGTAGCTAAAGGACTATACTAAGTAAGAATTCTATTCTCCTTTAAATAATTTAAAAATTCACTGCCTATGTATTTACCGCCTTGATCTAATCAAAGGCATTTGATATACATATCGATTTGTTTCTCTACTTCAAGTCTAAATTGCTTAAACTTTTTCAATGTTTCAGACTTGTGTCTCATTAGAAACACATAACAATATCATGATAAATCATCGATGAAGGTTACAAAGTATTGAAATCCACCCATAGCAGCGTGATTCATTGGACCACATACATCACTATGGATAAGTTCTAATAAACCAATGGCACGATGTCCAACACTAATAAAAAGAGATTTGGTCATCTCTCCTTGAATACATGATTCACAAACTGGTTAAGGTTTTATAGTCAAATCAGGTATTCGACCATCCTTAACTAAACAGGATAGGCGTCTAACGCCTATATAACCCAATCTCATATGCCATAATTCTGTTTCATTCAAAATTTTCAAACTACTTGCTATGTTTACTTGTACATTCATGATATTTTGTGTTGTATTCAAAACATAATGACTATTAATTAACTGACAATCAATGATCAAAACATTATGTATATCATATAAACATAAGAAACGATTCCGTATATACATATGATAACCCTCACTATCAAGTACAGGAAGGGATACTATTTGTCATAAAATATAGGGTACAAAAAGACAGTTATACAACACTATAGTTCTTTTACATGAGAGATGTAAATCAAAATGTCCCATAGCCTCGACCTGAAGAAAATTTCTATTTCCAACAAGAAGCTGAATCTCTCTTGGCTACAACAGTCTAACTTCCCTCAGACCCTCCAACATATTGCAGATGTAAGAAGGAGAAGAAGTATCCAATACCCAGTCAGAATTAGCATTATATGCAAAAGAAATGTCAATGATAGGTAAACATATACCTGATGGATTCTTCTTTATTGAGGCAAGGTATCTCTGGCAATTTCTCTTACAATGTCCTTCCTCACTACAATTGAAACATTTTCCTTTATCTTTCTTCTGTGGTTTGGATATGGGTCACTTTTAGGCTTCTTAGAAGCCCTAAGAACAAAAAAATGAAGCATCCTAAACAAAGAAGGATGATCCAACTTTGTTCATGTCATCCTCTGTTGTCTTTAACATATTATGAAGTTCAGCATAAGACGGGGTCATTCCCTATATATTAAAATTCATTATGAACTGTCTGAAAGACCCCGAAAATGACTGGAGAATCAAATTATTCCCTAGATATTTATTCTGTGCAATGTCCATCGTTTCCAACCTTTCAATTATAAAAATTATATTGAGGACATGGGGACTGACTGGACTGCCTCAGAAAGAGCTCTTTCAGATAGAGCATAATGCTAAAAGCATCACCCATATAAGCATGCTTTCTTTGTAATACTGTAGACATAGAGGCAATGACGTAAGATTTAACTTTTAAATCATCATCCAGTCATTTCTGATAAGTCACCCTCTCCTCTGGGTAGCTTCATCAGAAATTCCTGTGGGCATACGCTGATCTATCACATATTCAAGTTTTTCAGAATCGAGAATAATTCTCAGATTCATTAACCAGTCTCTATAGTTTTCTGCGCCTTTAAGTTGGTTCGCATCCAATATGCGTGTCAACGGATTAGATGAAGTCATTTTATCTTCACAAGAGAAAATAAGAGATGTTAGTAGGAAATAAATATTTCAATCGCTAATTTTTGTTTTAGATTGAGGATATAATCAAATTTTATATTTTTTAAATCTAAAACACCCTCCCACTGTATTACATAATCTTTTAAATCTTTCAAAAGAGAAAATAACAAATTTAAACTCTTTAAATTATACAATATGAAGTAGATCCATTTAGTATTTTACTGAGGCCTCACGCTTTAGCAATATTGGCCATTGTAAAATTTAAAAGGTAAACAACTCTTGTCAATTGTATTTTATGCAACTCTTATCACTAATCTTAAATACACCTTATCATCACGTTTTAGCAATATTGGATAAGTGTATTTTAGATTAACTTGTCAATAATCAAATATATATTATTAATACTACCCTTACGTTTTAGTAATATTGGGTAATACGTTTGCATATATTTGCCTCATCTTATATTTAACTGACATAATTAAAATCACACCAACCAAAACCCTAACACTTTAGCAATATTAGAAAAGACCGATATGACCTAACTAATATTGTATTGATAAAATAAATCAACGTGTAACATTATCTCTAGTTAGAGACGTGGTGGGTTTTCACAAGCTAAAATGATAATGTTCTTTTTCTGAATATAAAATACTTAAAGTAACTCTTACTTGACTTTTTATTTCTCTCGAATAAACTATATATGTATATATATATATATATATATTCCTTCTTTTTCACTTGTCTGAATGAAATAAAGAAAGGCTTGCAATTTATATCATTTTCTTGCTGCCCATTGCCCAATTAAAAATAAGCCAGTGTCTAAATTAAGAAACCAAGACAATGTTTATTTTCTTTACACTTCACGCTTGGTGGAAAAATTTAAAAGGGCTATCGGTGTTAGGGCATAATTGGTGGCACCATACTTTATCAATCTATTTGTGAATATGCCACGTTTTGATTTTGCAAATTGATTACGCCACCATTTTTTGCAGCAAATGGAATCAAATTCAATTTGATTCATTTTCAATTGCTTTCAATTGCTTTTAAAAAATAACAAATGGCAAAACTTTAAATCATTACCACGTTCTTCTTCATTTTTCATTTGCATTTGTATTACTTTTAATTCAATTTCAATTGCTTTAATCAATTAAAAGATGCCACCAAATGCTTCCATTTACAAATGATGGAAATGGAAATGGAAATGATTTTGATTTTGATTTTGATTTTGATTTTGAAATCTTATAAACAAAATATCAATTACACCCCTTTAACTAATTTAATTATTAATATTTAATAATTAAACCAATAAAATTTATGTCACGTGTCATGTCCTGATGAATTAATGGCATAATATGTAGTATCCAATAAAAATGATATAATGGCAAGTCTCACTTGCTTAAATCCTAGGCTTAATACTTAAACTTTATGATTTCTCCGAGAGATCTTGAAATAAATACGTAGCTAATAAATTTAATTTAAATGGTAGCAATATCTACCAATGCTCAATTTAGTACCCAAATAAATTATTGGCACAAACTAAGATATATACTAGGTAGATAAAAGTGTTAAGTCTCACTTGACACAATCTTATATTTAACATTTAAACCTTAACTACTCCTTGAAAGACCCTGAAGTAAATTTATATTTTCTAAAAACTTTCCGGATCAAACAATTCAATCCAATACAGTATCCACGTGCTCAACACGTACACTTTATATAGTGAGACTCCCTAGGCTCACACCTATTTTATCTCACGAAATATTTTCGTAAGTCCATAATCGATGCCCCCGACACACATGTTATGGATAATATAAAATGGCAAGTTAAACCATACAAATTGAGGTTAATCCATATTCGTACAATCCTTCCTCATTAATATTCTGGAAGAGTGGAGACATAGATCAATACCGTCAAGTCCCCTATTACTCAACCATAAACTTATCTCTTTTGATTTTTATTGCAATAAAAATATGAGCTGACGGATCAGGTTAAATGCTTATGGCCATAAGACTTCCTAGAATATAATCTTAGAGTATTTAGATATTTAACTCATTCATATGAGCTGACGGATCCCATATCGACACTCACCGAACTCTATGAGCATCAGACCATACCCAGCGATATGTAGCGGTCAGACCATGAAAGGTCTCTGACATGTGTGGAACCAAAGTATAGTGAATTACTTACAAGCCCACCGTGGTGCTCAGGTTTAAGGACCACGAATATTACTTAACTCAAGAAAATCGTCCACTAACAGATTTATGGGATATTTATTGGAGGTCTTCATTGATTCTATTCAGTATCTAGTCCTTACTAAATACATGTATATCTATACAAGTTTTCACTAAGCTCATGGTTTGCTAAGATTAACCAACTAGACTATTCAGATATAGACATACACTATTCTATATTAATCAGTTCCACTCGATAGACCCTGCATTAGTGAAAATAGATTAGGAACATATAATTTGAGAATATATTTATACAATGATATTTCCTAACAATGTTTGTAATTATTTG
The DNA here is from genome assembly GCA_946807835.1 of Ailanthus altissimus. Lineage (NCBI taxonomy): Eukaryota > Viridiplantae > Streptophyta > Magnoliopsida > Sapindales > Simaroubaceae > Ailanthus > Ailanthus altissimus. The sequence continues at coordinate 23,235,677 of OX327695.1, forward strand.
TAATTATGTCATTGCAAGTATATTTTCAGGTCTTTGTCTTATTTCAGACAAGATTTTAACTCTTTATACCTGATCTGAACTCCTTCAAATCAATATAATGTTCGAAATATTACAAGCATCTTACCTAATAAAAAATAATTAGCGATTTAATGAAATATTTATTTATTACATAAGTATGAAAACAATATTTATACAAAATTAGGATGGCACATGAGCACAAATCCCAACACACGCTTGACTAGAGAATGCAACTTGAATTACTTATTTCCATTAGAGCTAATCGTGTTTTTCTCTATATTCATCAATAATTTATGACTTAAAATCATCATTCATAATTTCAGTAGCTATTGCAGATGAGAATATTTCGTCAATAATAATTTCATTATGTTTCTACATTTCTCATATGTAAGCATAAAATTTGTACATTTTTCTTTATTTTGAAATTCTTGTACCTCTTCTAAAGCAAATGTGTAGTAACCAGTATCCACGACTGGTAATAATAAGTATTTATATATGTATAAATGTACGTATTTTATTTATATGTGGGTGATACTTGATTTATATATTGTTATTAGTAGTGTTTGTATAGGTTAAGGTCATACTATTAGTATTAGGTTTAATTGCAAGACTTTAGATTTATTTTAGGGACCAAATTATAATACTTTGAAAGTTTTGGGGGTAAATTCGTAAATACCAAAAATTAGCCACTTAGTATAAAAATACACTTTTAAAACCCTAATTCTCTCATTTTGGTCGAGCTACCTCTTTTATAGAGAGAGAAGAGAGAAAAAGAGGGGAGAGAAAGAGAAGAAAGAGAAGAAAAAGAAGAAGAAATTGGAATTTTGGATTTTAAGAGGTATATCACAACTATTTCTCAATTTATTGGTGTTAATTATGTTAATTTCTTTAAGTTTTGATTTCTAGAAATATGTATAATTGAGGATTTGATGTGTATTTCGTATGATATTTTGATAATTGATGATGATTTATAAGATAGTTTGATAAATTATGATGGATTGTAGAATTTCTGCTTGATAGTCTCTTGATCCAAGAATTTTATAAATTGTTGTGATTCGATTCTGATTTTGACTTTTTAGTATATGAAATTAGACATGTTTAGGATCATATGAGACTTTGAATCGATTCAACATTCCAGAAATTGAATTTTTAGTGAATTTACCAAAATGACCCTGAAATTCTAGAAATTTCCTGTGTAAACAGTATAGTACAGTGGAAAATAAATTTTGACTTACTGAATGATCTTTAAAAATTACGAATTTATGAAATATGATAATTTTATATGTCTAATATGATATACTCGGAATTGAGAATTTAGATCAATGTGGTTGAAATGTTATGATTTTCTAAAGTGTATCAGCTCATTGCAGTATTTGATTAACAGATTTTTAAAGTTATGGAATAAAATAGTTTTAAAATACTTTTAGCAGTGATTTGGAAGTGTAATATTTATCATGGACTGAGATATGTGTCAAGAGTAATTATGTAGTAGTTTTATGATTTTTGAGTTAGTATATGATTTTATAAAATTAGGAGATTGAATACTATTCAGTAAGTATCTTGATCCTGTCAGGTTAGTAGTTTGGATTCGATGGTATGTATGGAATGGATTGTGTAGAAACTTTGATATAATATTCATATATAAGAAGGATATATGAGTCAAGAATGGTATATTCTGATTTTGGAGTAATTGGACATCATTTGATGTATTAGAAAATTTTGTTAAGTGTAAGTGGTCAGAATGACAGATTTTGAGAAACCAAGTATTTAGACTAATTTGATGTGATAAATGCATTGTGTATAATTTTGTAAGCTATTTAAAGTATTTTGTGTGAATTTTGAGGCTTATGAAAGGATTAATCTCCATTGATAGGTTAAGGAGATTTAAGCCTTGTAGCTGAAAGTGTTAAGAGGTAAGTATACTAAACTTCTTACTGAAATCACAATAAACATAGTAATTGTTTTGTATGATTTTGCAAATGGGGTTAAGAATATGTTTATGTTATGTCAAAGTATATTTTGATATGAAATGTGAATATATGTTTATGAATGTGAGCATTGACATTGAGCATGGATATACATGTATTTTTTAAAGTGAGCTTTCAAAATAAGATGCATTTAATAAAGAAAGCTTTTGAAGTGTAATATGTCCATGAGAAATATTTTGTGTTTTGAGGGTACTTGAACTCACTGTTAACTTAGTAGGCATTTTATGTGATTTGTGGAGCCTTTATGTGTAGCCTTTCCTTCGGAATTGGTATATGTTATGTGTTCCGTATGTAGGGAGGATCCTATTGGTACTTAAAGGAAAAGTGAGTCATCACATTCGTGTGGTGGCGTATTGGTGCATGTGAGAGGACTCACCAATGATCAGGGTGAGGGTTTGGCTTTTACCTTCGGGCATGAGCATTATATATGTGTAATTTAAAGGCCTCACTTGTACTATTCCTCTCATACGGTATGTCACCTACAAGTGACATTTGGCTCATTATGTGATATGTGATATGTAAGTCCTACTAAGTAGTAGTTGAGTGATGGTATTCCTATTATGTGTTTTGAAAAAATATGTAAGCGCTTATATGATATGTGATTTGATAATATTATGATTTTGATTGATCACAGCATATTATACATATGCATTGTGTACATATATGTATTTGTATTTGATATATGAAAAACTAGTATGCTTACTGAGTTTTATACTCATTATAGTTTATGGTGATTTCAGGTAAATAAGGTACATATGTGCTTAGCGGATTTGGCAAGGCTTCTGCTGTTCCTTGGGTTCCCTAAGTTGTTAGGTTGCTAAGTGTTTCATTTGGGAACACGTGGGATAAGATATTTGATTTGTCCCTATTGAATAAATACTTATGTATTATTTTATTGTGTGTGATTGGATTTAGTTTAAGTTTCACTAAGTGTAGTAATGAATTGATTTTAAGTAAGAATTTGCAATGAATATATTCTGGGCTTCCGGTAACAAAGTTGCTATTGGTGACGTAGTAGAGTGTTAATCTTTGAGAAAACTCTGCGTATCTCCGGTTTACTAATTGTCCCAATCATAATTCAATTGCTATAATTCTGAAAGAAATTTAAAATGAATGTGCTTAGAAATATTATTGAATGAATGTAAGTGATGTCGTGTGTCAGATCTTTTGGGTCTGGGGTGTGATATAATGTCTCTTAAGACTTATGTCTCTTCAGGGATTTGTATCTTTTTAGGGACTTATGCCTCTTTAGGCTCTATTAACTCTTCTGATGTTATTTGTGAGAATGTGGATTTATTGGCTCGAGCATCATTTTCAGCAGAATATTGATTTTTCACTTACTTCTTCCGTAAAATAATATCTTCTGAATCAAGTGGATTGCCACGCTTCTAGCATGCGACAGACGATTCGTTATTTACCTTTTGATTAGATTATTCTATAAGATAATTACCTAAACTAGTGTATTAGTAGCTAGTATATATGACTTGGTTATTTTTTATGCATCTATAAATACATCTGGTAATTCATTTGAAATTCCTTGAAAATGAACAATCCTTTGCACCTCTTTTTTATATTGATTTGTGAGGATCCATATAAAACTCTATGGTCGTTTTTCAATAAACTTCATGCCTTACTTCATGAGGCATTTTTCTTTCCCGTAGTGGTAGAAATACTATCTCATCAAAATAACAATCTATAAATTTTGCCATAAACAAATCACCAAGTTCAACATATCTTATAATTAATGGTAAGTTAAAAACTAATATAAAGTCCCAAGCGACCTTGAGGTCCTATCTTAGTGCATTGTAAGGGTGATAGAGTTGTTTGATTAAGGATTCTGCTAATCCATTTCGTGTGTGAACATATAACACAAGATGCTCTGCATCAATTCTTATTAATGAAGAATAATCATCAAATGTTTTAGATGTAAAATTAAAAACATTATCTAAACATTTAGCATTAAAGGGTAACATGGAAATTGTGCTCTCAAATTAATAATTTCTACTAGTAATCTAGCGATTACAACATTTTATGTAGAGTAAACAAACATATGACCACTATGCAGATGCATTAATCAAAATTATAAAATAGTGAAAAGGTTCACATGGTGAATGAATTAATCCACAAATTACTCCTCAAATCCTTTGTAAAAATAATTGAAATTTTAGACCAATTTTAAAATATGATGGTTTAACTATAAGTTTGGCTTATGAGCAAGTGGTATAAATACTCTCATTAGACAACAAAATATTTAGGTTCTTTAATGGATATCTATGAGAATTGTTAATGATCATATGCATCATAGTTGATCCTAGATAACCAAGGCAATTATGCCCTATCATAAATATTTCTGAATCATTAAACTTTTCATTCATTATTGTGTAGCTTTCAAATGAAATTATAACTATAGAATATAAATTAAATGATACAGTATAAAAATTTTCAAGTATCCATTTCTTATCTTCTAAGAGATTAAAAGTAATGCACAGATTTTCTACATTATTATCACTTAGAGTCTTAATGAGATATCTATTTCGGCGAATATCTTTAAAACTAAGTAGATTTCTTATAGATTTGCCTCTGTTCAAAGCCTCACTTATATATAACTTTGTTCCATTTACTAACAAGATTGTTGCTCTTCCGATGCCTTCAATCAGATCTATAGGACTTGATATAGTATTGACTTTTTCTTTAATATTTCTTATTTCGAAGAATAATGTATGTAGTTGCATTATCAGCTAAGCAAGCATCTTCATCTTGTCAGTCCAATATAGACAATTCATTTCTAAAAGTCATTCCCTATATTAAATAAAAGTTCAAGGTAGATATCAAGATGATACATTACAAAAAGTTATATTTCATATATAAAAAAACCTAACATGGAGATATTAATTAAATTTTAATGATTAGTGTTCCCTTCTTTATCCCTAAAGAAATCGAAGACATTTATATGAGTAAGATCTGAAGGATCTTGAGTTTTCAATAAGATTTGTCTCCTTATTTTATCATTTTGCCATTATAGATGCCTTCTAATACACCACATCAATAACAAGTATTTTCTTAATACTTTAGGCATTTATTCTATATACCATTGTCTTTGTCTTGATATTTATGCCCTCTTTTAGTGTTCCTTCATTCTTAGTATTTTATGGCCACTATGAGGGTGACATTTGCACCTTCTTCCTTTCCCAACACCAAATTTAACATTTTTTATAAGTATTTACATTTACTTCTAAGAATGACTAAGGATTAGTTGAATGTGATTCATGATTTCTAAATAAGAGCTCATTGTTTTGCTCAACAAGTAGAAGATGTGAGATTAATTTTTAGTATCAATACTCACGATACCATTACTGTAAAATAATATTAGAGGCATGAAAAGTTGAGAATATTCTCTAACACGTTTTGTTCTAGAATTTTGTCACCATAATATTTTAGCTGTGAAGTGATTCTAAACAAAACAGAATTGTATTAAGCAACAGTTATAAAAACTTGCAATTGCATATTCATCCACCTATGTCTTGTTCTTGAAAGAAACACTTCCTTTTAATGATCATATCTTTCTTTTAAATTTTCTTAGAGGGTCTACAAGTCCTCTATCGTCAAATATTAAACTTTTAAACTCTCGCGTAAGTGATAACAGAGAAAATCATAACTCTCATCCTTCAAAGACACGTCATTTTCTTTTTTGTGTCTTTTTTAAACCATTGGCTTAGAGATACATTTTAGCATTCAGTACTCATGATAAGTAATTTTTTTCAAAGACATTAATTGTAGAGTTTTGTAAACTTGTCAAGGATATTTTCATGGGCTTTTGAATATAGAAGAAGGGAATTAAAATTAGTATGATGAAACATAAAATTATTCATCAAATTCATAATGCAAAACATAAATATAAAAATGTTTAGGAGACATGACCTTTCATATAATAATAATAATAATAATAATATCGATGGTAATGAAGAGGCATAGTCTTCCATGTATCAATAGTAACGAGGATGTATAACCTTTCATATTTCCTTTTTTTTTAAATAACTTTCAATCATCAAAAACTCAATTACAAGACTGAGAATCCTCTAAAACAAAAAGCTCAAACTTTCTTAAAATAGAATTCCTCCAAGTGTAAGCTGACTCAGAACTAAGCACTAGCTTAGCTAAATTATGAGCTACGATATTTGTTTCTTTAGGAGCAAAAGACACCTTAGAAAAACAAATAAATCAATATACTCATGAATCTCCTTAAAGACATAACTCATTTTAGAATGAGGCAAATCATTAGACAAGCTACCATTCACTACTTGTTCTACATTCAATTCAATCATAATCAAATTAAGATTTAAATTTTGAACAGCCACCAAACTTTTAAGAATATCCATCGCTTCAACAATCAGAATAGAGAACAAATCATCATATTTTACAATTTCGAATAACACCACAACCCTTATATGGTCACGGACCACAAAATCAAAACCTATAACACCACGAAGAGTATCTACTACTACATCAGAATTAACCTTCTATATTTCAATAATAATGAAGAGGCATAGTTTTCATATTGATAGTAATAAGTAAACATAACTTTTCATATAAATAAGTAACTAAAATAATGGAAAAAAAATTAAAGACTTTGATATAGAACTTCAGGTTCTAATTTAGAACTATAATACAAGTTCTAATATAAAATTTCAAGTTCTAGAGTTCTAGATTAAAGATATTAATCATTAGAACTTCATGTTCTAATTTATTTATATGTTTTACAAACTTTAGGGTGTAGATATAATAATTGAATTTAAAAGAATAAATAATAATATTGAATATTATAAATATAAAATACGAGATAATAAAAACACAACTAATACATAATATTTATGTTTATTTTCAAATGTGGACGAACCAAATAAATGACAACCACAGAGCATATTTATAAAAATTATAACATACAATAATATAAATATAATACAAATAATAATTAAATATAAATAAAACACATATAATATAAGACATAAAATAAGTCAAAATCTTAATATAAAAGTTAAGAATTGAACTCATCAGCCAATCGTGTTATAAATATAAAACAAATATAAATATAATATTAAAAGAAAATATAGTATAAAAAGCATCTCAAATAATTGTTTTGGTATCTATATATCATCTCAAGGCCAAATGGCCACACAAAAAGGAGGAAGTTGCTAACCGATATGGGATCTTAGGGTTAATGGTGACAGCCACCGCCCTGTTGATTTAAAAAAAATATAGTTGTCTATTAAGTTTTTTCATATTTACAATTTTTCTCTCTAAATTTGAAGGGCTAATGGAGGAGAACTAATACTAAAAAATAACTATCATCTAAAAAAGAAGTAATAGGTAGTTTTAAAATACTAAAAAAAATGTATATCTAGAAAATATATAGGAAGGCAGTGGTAATTTTTTCTTCTTTAAATATAAAGATGTTATGATTAACAACCAACACAAGTCTCAAACAATTCCAAGCAAATATTAAAACTACACACACAATCAAAGAACTTAAGAATCTTTAGTGGTTTGGTTCAGTTTGAACCTATGCTGCCCACCGAGCAAATAAGGCTCTAAAATGCACTATTATAACTAAGAGTTGCATACAAGAACTAGAAAAGCAATCCACAAGAGAATCTTACAACAATGGCTTCCAAAAAAAAGTTTTTATGAATTTTTCAAGATTGATAAAGAATGAATAGAAGTTTATGTCTATAACAGCTCAAAAACTCCTTTTATATCGACTCCTTCTTGCAAAGTGTTGTTGTGCATTCTCTCTCTTTTTTCAAATTTGTTACTGCTATCTAACAAAACGAGAAAAGAAAAAGAAATAATGATAGTTACAAATAAGAGTGGGCAAAAAATCAACAAATTGAATCAGACCTAAAAAATTAAATTAAATCGATCAATTCAATTCGGTTTGATTCAATTTTTTTTTTATCGGTTCAATTCTCAATTTTTTAATTAAAAAAATAAAATTTCGATTTAGTTCTTGGTTCGAAAGGCTGAATCGAGATTCGAACCGAAAAACTAATTTTTTTAAAAAATTAAAAAATTGAACCGAAAATAAATCTACATTAAATCTATTTAAGCCAAATCAAAAAATCAAACTGAAAAACTAAAAACCTAATCGAACCTATAAATCGAATCGAACCGAGTTTTTTCACCCCTAATTATAAGATAGAAAAATTTATTTCTATTCAAATTGTACAAAATCACTCAAAACAACGTCGCATTGTCATTACGTTATATATGAAACTGGAATTAATGAGAAATGACACTATTTGACACCCAAATTCTTCTTTGTGAAATATAGCTATAGATCCCTTAGTTTTGCTCTAATTAATTTAGAATTAATAAACTATTTTCTAAAGCAATTTAGTCGCTATTAGTGCAAAATTTCAGCCTTCTCATATGATCAACTTAGTTAACATCATCCAATCACCTCTTATCTATGCGAAGCAAGCTCAAACATAATTTGTACTTGTTTATAGATAGAACCTTGGTCCCCAAATCAGTTGGATTGTCTTCGGCATTAATTGTTTTCAATTCTACAGTGCCATTTGTCACCAATTCCTTGATATAATTGTACTTCACATCCACATGCTTAATTCTATAATAAAATACGAGGTTCTTACATAGATGAATTGTAGATTAGTTGTCAGAGTAGATCTTTAATGCTAATATGAGTACTCCAAATTCTTGAAATATTCCTTGTAGCCATAGAGCTTTCCTGCAAGTGTATCAAAAGTTTCAACTCATAACGTTCCATTTAATAAAGGCCATTTTGGCATATTGAATTGGATTAAATTAAACTGAATATGTTTTAATAAGATAGAATATTATAAATTTGGATTGGATTATATTCAGCATTGTCTTGTGTTTGGTGTAGTATAATTTTAGATTGCATATATAATTTTACTATTAACACGTTAAAATTTAATACAATTGATTATTTATATTTTATTTAACCATTAACTTAATTAATAAATCCAAATAAAATCTAATTAAATATTTAATAACTTTTGGAATTAAATAGCCAATTATTTGAATAAATTTATTTATAATATAATTGTTTCTATTAAAAATATTTATTACAAAAATTATTTTATTTACTAAATATTCTTTAAGCATTTCTTTCATAAATTATAATGCTAACCTATTTACAGGGACATAACCGGAAAATTTTTGTCAGCTAGGGTAAATATTTGTTTTTTCATATCTTTTCCTAAGTCTTAATGAGAATAAAAATAATATATTCATCAGAAAAAGACAAATACACCTTATATATGGAAAGATATAAATAAGTCTTATAATATAAGCATAATATATAACAAAAAGAAAGCAACAATATAAAATAAAATTAATAATAATATTTTATTGAAATTATACTTAACGATGTCTCAGAGCATATAACTCATTTATTATTGACTTCAAATATTTAAAATTTTAATTTAATTATTAAAAAAAGAGTAAAAATTGAGTGTTTGATAAATTTCATACAAAAAATAATTTCAAGGAGAGTAAATAAAAATTATTATGAAATAATATCACTAGCAAATCTATTTAGTACTTTAGGAAACTCATATAATATGAAGTAATATGATTAACAAATATATAGATATATATATCGAAATTTTAAATATAGGTAAACTTTTTATCCTATTAAAGTAAGAAATATAAAGTAATACTTATATTATTAAAATAATAAACGCAAATTCTTTAAGAGAAAATAATTTAAAATTTTGAAAGAAATTTGAGTAAAATACAAAATTTAAGATGCCTAAATAAATAAATACAAATAATATTTATTTTTAAAATTTTATTAGTTTTCTTTATTTGGATCTCTATAGCCAAGTCGAGCCCCACTGATTCCGTTTCTGTCCATTTATATACATTTTGTACTAAAATTAATAATAGTATAAAATATATATTATTAACTATTTAAATGATATGAAAAAAAATAGTTAAATATAAATAATAATTAACTCTAATTATCAATATTTTTCTTTATTTACTAAGTATTTATTAGTATTCTTTCATAAAATAGAATATTTAAATATTATTTATATACACTTTATACTATCATAAAATTTACATATTCTTAATTCTTTTAATAATATGAATAAAATTAATAAATATAATAAATAATTAAAAATAAATTGTGAATATTTATTTTACTACTAATTTTTTATAACTATTTCTTTCATAAATTACAGTATTTTATTTTTTTATTATTTTATTAATTAAATTAATCTAAATTCTAGTCTTAAGATAACTTATCCCATCGATGACCGTTAGATAAGTTATTTTCTAATTAGAGAATAAAAATATAAGTTCAAAATTGGACCCCATTTTTATCACACCCACTTTAGGTTTCAAAGATGAGAGTGGACAAAAACAAATTGTCATAATTGACGGCGAAGCTCCATAGGGTTTAGGAGGGCCGCCATGACCCCGAAGCTTAAATTTTTTTTAAATTTAAGAATGCATTTTATTGTTTTTATTTTTAAAATATAATTTTTTATAATTTGACCCATTGAAATTTTAAATTTGACACTAAAAATCTTATATAATTAAACTCTAATTTAATATAATTTTTAATTTTAACATTTACTCTATATTATTAAATTTTGATTCCGCCCCCAACAAATAAATTCTAAAAAGTGTTTCTCTTCTTTAACTCTAACATAATTTTTATCAAGAGTCTGCCAGAATTAGCTAAATTAACTCTATTACAGTCCTCATGTTATGTTATATAAAAGAAGTTTATATATATATATATATATATATAATTTTAGCATATTTTGTCTAGGGGTCTAACAAATCAGCATACGTAAACTCATTATAATCCCGCGGAAAAATCTATTTTTACATTAGGGATCACTCTACTCTATACTATATTAGAAAACTAGAATTATTTCTAACTCATTCAAAGGAAAGGAGGCTTCTCCATATGTAAACTTTTTTTAAAAAAAATTTGGAGGTCCATGAAATCATGTCTCCATTGTATGTTAATATGTCGCTATTATATGACATCGGATGCATGCATCTCCCTAGGGGAGTAATTTAAATATACATACATACACTTATTGCAACGTTTACAGTCATTTTCATGAAATTAAGAAAAGGAAACCAATGGAGTAAATTTAATAGCCGAATTGAAGCTGGCCATTGGAGCTTTAACCTCTAGGTTGCATACACTTACTATTGCCACTGCCAGCCACAAATGCAAAGGAGGATCCTATGGTATCCTACACCATAGCCGTCTAGTTATAAGGTTCTCGGGATGTATGTTAAGAGTTCATAAACAATATGTTTTCTCTCAACTTCTTTTTTTTTTTGTTAAATAATTCTGTAACTTTTCAAAACAATATGTTTTCTCTTAACTTTTCCATCTATCTTGAGTTTATCCCATGTTACAACTTGCAGAAAAAGTTAAAAGACAAAGAGAATCACACAACATATCGAGGAGATCATAAATTATATACCTTTCTAATTTGCTGGCTACGACATTGCGGGCGCCGGGCGATTTTAAGAGTCGAGGGTCAAGACAGTTCCATGTGCAGTCCTTTATAAGTCTTTTACATTCATGACAAACATATATATTTTTAATTAAATTTTAGGTATATATATATAAAATTATGTTACATTTCTATTATAAATTTTTCATCAAATAATATGTTAAGTATTAAATGAAATGGTGTGACGGATAATTTTAAAAATTGTATAATTTTATTATTTAATAATTATTTTATATAGATAAAAATTTTAAAATATCATTTAAAAAATATAGGATTACTTATATATAAAGTGTAGTAATACAATTACAAGTAGGCATTTATATTTCTTGGCTCTATAGTGTCAGAGGAGGAGGATTCTTTCCACCTTGGGTTCATAATTTTCCTTGGAAAATAATTTCTCTGTCCGTGCAGGTAGTTTAAATAACAAATAATTCTTTTTCAAGAAAAGCACCATTCACGAGGTTAAAAAAATGTAATTTAAAAAAATTGCCTTTGAGAGTAAGGAGATTAAAACCCTCCGTAGTTTTTCCCTTAATATCTTTAAAATTAAAAACGGCCTTTGAGTTCATTCTATAGTTAAGGACAGAGTTAAATAAAATAAAATAAAACGAGGAGACAATTGCATGTAACAAGCATGATTTTCTTCCGAGGGTCTGCTTATCCCTCCTTTGCTGCATCATTTCTTCTTTTTCTTACTAAACTCTTCCTGTTGTCAAGGTTATATATATATATATATATATATATATATATGCGCTTGTGTATGTATATAGCTAGCTGTGAAAAGTTTACAGCTCTTGTCCAGAGGTTTAACTTGCGAAAAAACCCTAGAATAGGTTTGTGGCATAATACTGTCCTGACCTTTATTTATTTATTTATTTCTTCTCCATCAATGTAGATGCTGTGGAATCTTCCTTTATGTTTGGGGCTTCACTCTTTTTGAAAAAAATTCTTTTATGAAGGGCTGAGATGAGAGCTGGTGAGATCACATGCACGATGTAGCTTTTTAACTCCTATAAATACCCCTGGAAGTGAGGAGTTCCAAGTATCTTCCCTCTTTCTTTCTGTTTTTCATATATATCTCTTTAAGCTATATTATTGAGTTTATTTAGCGTGTTTTTTTTTAATATATAACACTAAGCACTTCTTAATTGAATATCCCTTTATTTGAAAATGGCCAATGTCACTTGCACCTGTTTGTTTTTCTTACTAATGATTTTCTCTAATGAACTCTGCATTGAGGGAAGAATTTTGGAAACGAGGAAGAACTTGAAATGTGACAAATGCCTGTTAAGCCCCGAAGAACAGAGCATAATGGCGAGAGATGCTGAAATACATGTTGCAAGTCCAAGCCTCTTGCATCATGGTATTAAGGCTGTGGAGGGATTTGTGGCGGCTTTTCGTCCCACAACCCCTGGTCATAGTCCTGGCGTTGGCCATTCCATTCACAACTAACGCATTACGTTATTTTTAGGGTACTTTTGTATTTGCATTCCTTGTTGTTTAGATTTCGCATTGTACATGTACCTTTTCTCTTAGAAGTACGCTTTCAATATTGTTAATCTTCATCGTATCGGCTTTCAAGCCACAGTTGTAATTTGTGAACCGTTGTTTCTTAGTGTAATTTCCATCATGCTTCAATATTATTCTCTAAACTCTTTCACTCATCACCTCTCTCTCTCTCTCTAATCTCCATGCAAGTTATTATTACCAAAGTCTATGCATGGCCAGCAAAATATCTACGTGCTTATTAATAAAACTATATTATGTAAACTTTTTCTGCGTAACAAAAAAGCACAAATACGTATAATTACAGGTTGATGTGTATTGATTTCATGCATATTTTTAGGGGTAAGCTTCATTATAACATCCTTACTACGTGTTCAATTTTTTATTTTAATTAATAAATCTTCCTCAGTCCGTTGTGGTTTGCTGAAAAGTAAAAAAAAAGTAAAGGTTGATATTCTTATTTTCTCTTTTCGGAAAATATAAGTAAAGGTATGCATGCAACGAGATAATTTTCGGCAAGTAAGAGCCTTTCTTAAAGACAGAATTGTTCTCATCACCATGCCACACCTAATTACCTACATTTTCTTTAAGCAAACCTAGGGCGAACAAGAGAAAATTTTATTTATTAAAAAAGGAAAGTCATACCTAATCAGTGTCTTATCCCTCAAAAATGCAAAGAGATAACACAAAAGGGAGAAAACTAATCCTCTAGAGAAATAACTAAAAATGCACGAAAATGAATTAAAGATAAACAACAAAAAAAGGTGGCAACTGGGGAATCAGTTACTTGAGAGTTGAGTGCAATATGATTAGTCAGGATAAATACATATGATGAAATAGTTAACCGATCAAATTAAGTTTATAACTAAATGCAAAGTATACATGGGTTTACCAAGCTTAGGGTAAGGGCCGATCCTCCGGACCATAACATGGCCATTTTTTAGAAAGAAAATTTTACTACTACAAATTTAAAATTCTTTAAACGAGTAATTCAGCTCAACTCAAATATATGAAAACTATATACTATATATCCCGTAAATCAGTTTAATCACATCTATGAAACATTAATTTCAACGGTTGCATAGGTTAAGTAACTTGGAAATGCAAAATTGTATTTAAAAACACACAGTTTCAATTAAAACAAGAGGTCCTTAAGTTAAATCCCTACTCATGATGCACCTAATTAATAACTTCAACATATTTTGAGAACACGAAATATAAAAACATATCACATCGGAACAAGAGTAGTAGTGGACAAAAATAAATAACTGAGGTCCATTAATTTAATTTCGCAACCGTGATAATATATTTATTATATTAAGTACAAGCAACCTCCTCAACCTGGGGAGACCTCCAATTGGATTCTTTTGTTCAGTTTTTCCATTAACTGCAAGGGAATCTTGGTCTTTTGGTGGCTAATGATCAAAGTTAAAGCCAGCAAATCCTTTGAAGTTTGGAGTAGCAAAATGGTTATTAATTTGGACCGGTGGCTGTAAAGTTAGGTGGTGTGTCCAAAAGAATATAACAGGAAGCCTTAAAAAACTTCCAAGGAACCGTCCAAATGAACAGTTCTGTTGTGAGTTGATAGTTAGTGGGATGGTTAGTGCGTGGGCACTGGGCAGCCATGCATGTGAAATAGTGGTGGAGGCTCTTCCCTTTTTAAAAAAATCTAGTGCAACCCTCGGATTCTCTGAGAGGTTTTTCAATATCATCAAGAATCAACTTGATTAAGGATTCCAACAACCTTGAGAGACCTTGAGAGGATCTCATGCCATTCTGTACTTGTTAACTTAAATCTTAGGTCAAGTGTTTCATATATATATATATATATGTATATATATATATATGTATATATATATATATGTATATATATGTATATATATATATATATGCGTATACTCATTCATCAATCTTTTTATATTTAAAGAATATTTTATAAGTCCCACCTAACAATATATGAGAACTTTTAAGTATATAAGTGATCTTCATTTTTCTAAAACATTCGAATTAATAATTTTATGTAAAGAAAGTTATTATTAGTTTTAATTTTTAATAAAATGTGAAACATCTATAAGAGAAAAGAAATATATATATTTATGGTGGCCAGATTTTGCTTTTAACTAACAAGTGTCTTTTAATATAGAAATTTAAAGCATTACGTTAAAAAAAAAAAGGCTTCAATGTTATATGTATTATTTTATACGTAAAGAACAAGCACATTAAAAAGGGCCATGGGGCAAGCAAATCGAATATATATACAACTAGCCAGGGCTGAGATTGTTTAAGCTTTTTCCACTAGAGGTTGGGGTTAAAACCTTCATATAAACCATCCAATGTCTCTTTTCGATTTCTTTTGTATATTTTGTCTTGGTGGAATCCTCCCACGGGTGAGGACCCTCACATGCTCATGTCTTCCTGATGCTATATTAAAATATCAAACTTCAAGACCAGAGGCCTTTATAAACCATCTCTATATCCTTTAAATATTACAGTAGAAGAAGAGCTTTCAGGTCCACTTCTAAGCTCTTAAACTAAAGAAGAACAGGATTTAAAACTCTTCTCACTTTTCTTCTTTCTCTGTTTCTTTCTATTTCAAAAGACCTCATTAGCAGTCCCTCTTCATTAGTATGGCAAGACCTAGGGCCATTGGTGCGTGTGCTTTTATCCTTGTTTTGATTTTATGCCATGAATTTTTGTGCGTCGAGGGAAGGCATTTGAAGTGCAAAAAATGCTCAAAGAAACACAAGAACGCTTTGATTGTAGCAAAAGGTGGTGATCACGCTACTGATTCGCAGCAAGCCAAGGCAAGCAAGGTTGAATATCTCGATGATTTTCGGCCTACAGCACCAGGACACAGCCCAGGGGTTGGGCACTCCATCAACAATTGAAAAGGAACTCGATGGGATTGGATTAGCTTTTGAATGCAGAATTATTTTATCAAGTTCCGTTCTTATCTTTTTTATGCTTCACAGCATTTCTAATTGTTATTATCACCGTAATTGTATATTTGTTTCGACGTGCAAGTAGGAAATGCAATATGAAAAAGTTGTTCATAACGATTCTCTTTCCTCTTTCTCTCTTGCTGATATCATAAGAGAAACTCTCATTAGTATCAACAAGCTATATTCTGAGACTAGTATAGGACCAAAATAATTTTTCTCGTTAATTTTATAGTTGAAGTGAAATTAAATATTTAAAGATGTTTAAGGGGATTCACGTGACTTGGAGAGTAACGGAAGGTGTTAAGGCACCCAGATACTTGCCTTAGTGACAAAATTTGTGCATCATCTGACTTAAATTACGGGTTCATACTATGGTAGAAGTTAGGGGAGGATTGTGTTAGTTCTTCGGTCATTGAGAGACCAATTTAATCACTTCAGTTATCTAGGAGAGTTATTTAGTTGATTATATTGAAAGATTACATTATAATTAATTAATATTTGAGATGTAGTATTATAATTATTTGAAATTTAAGATATAATACTTGTTTAAAAAAAATCTTAAGAGCGATATTTTACTTTATTTTAAAAACTCAGCAACTAAAATATATAGCAAATATTGGCATTTAAAAATATTTGAGTAGGAATAAAAAATCTCACCTATTAAATATAACTTTGATCTGTTTTTACTTGACAGTTAATATTTATTACCTATTGAACGTTTTTTTTTTTAGAGAGAGAGAGAGAGTGAAACTATATATATTTGATAATCAAATTTTTCATTATGTAACAGCTGTAAATTAAAAACTTAAATACTTCAATCTCAAGTTTTTAAATATAAATATTATTTAAAAGACAAAAATAACATATCATCAGTAAAATAACGGTATTGTACGTGTTCTCTTAAAAAATATATATATATGTCAAAGCTCACTACTTTTATCAGTTTCAAAAAAAAAAAAGCTCACTATTTTTATCTCAATGTCTCAAAATTCTAAGCAAGTTGGTTGTGATTAATTTATAAAGCCGTTGGGGCTAATTAATTTAGTAAAATTCAAAAAAAAAAAAAGACAAAAACTATACATTTGATGTATTAAGAATAAATTTTGGAAACACTAAATTCATTTTTAAAATTAGCATTAAATTTCATGTAATAGAAAAAAAAAATGAGTCTAATTATAAAACGCAAAACAGTTTTCTGAAACATATTTAAATTAGGATTGCAATTAATTACCTCCCTCCTGTATTGAGCATTACTCACTTACCTTGATGTTTCATATTACTGGAAAAAAAAAATCATGCTATTACATTACCTACTAATTCTAATTATCTTGTTATTAATTTACTCTTATATTATTATTTTTTTATAAATTATAAATGTAATTTTTTAAAAATATAATAAAATAATTAAAATAATAAGAACCATAATATATTTATGTTATGATAGAAGGATGAATATTTTGGTTTTTTTATTTTTATTTTTTTGTCTATCTTTTATATTTTTATTAATATTTAGTATTTTTTTTCATGCATTAATATTTAATGCTCATTAGAAAGAATAATGCATTATTTTTTTATTTTTTAAACAAAATTATTAAAAATAATAAAACTACAATATATATTTATTCTTTCTCAAAAGTATTAAATATTAATGTATTTTTAAAAAGCAATTAATGAATAAAATTTTAAAATATAAAACAAAAGAAAAATATAAATAAATAATTAAAATATTCCATCATAATGTAATTATGTTATGGTTTTTATTATTTTAATTATTTTAGTATTACTTTTTTAAAAAATATATATTAATAATTTATGAAAAATAATAATGTAAAGGTAGATTAGTAAAAAATAATAAGAATTAGTAAGTAATGTATCAGCAAGAAATTTTTTGGTAATATAAAATATCAAGAGAGTAAGTGGGTAATGCTCTAAACAACAAGAGGTCATATATAGTTTACCTTTAAAATATTCCTTAAACTCAATCAAGTTAAAAATACTTAACTTTTTGGTGGAAAAAAATCTTAAAATGTTATTTGAGATCATTTTTAAGATAATTTTTTGGAACATTTTCAAACTTTAATTAAAAAAAAAACCTTGAAAATATCTTGTATGTGTTTTTTTTTCAATGCAATCTTGTGTGTGTCTAATATTGTATGTTAATATATTTATTAATAACGAAATAGAATTCACAATATCTATTAGTTTACTACTTAACTCAAAAGTTTAAATTAATAGGTGAATATTTAATATTAATATTAAAGATAAGTCTTAATAGTCTCCTTTACGTGAAATATAAATCAGATAGGTAAAGATCCAATTACTTTTAAAGACAAATCTTAATAATTTATTTTACGTGAAACATAAATTTAATTTTAAGGTTTGAGACATAGTAGATCCCCAGAGACTGAACAAGCGAAAGCTCAATATTATTATTAAAAAAATAAGTCTTAACAGTTCTCCTCACATGAAACACGGATCAATTTTAAGATTTGAAATAAGATGGATCTCTAAAGACCAAAACAAAAATAAAATCAGTTGAAACTCAACATTAGTCTTAAGGACAAATCTTAATAGTCTATTTCACATTAATGTGAATGCAATTTTACTGTTTAAGACAGAGTGGATCCCTAAAAATCAAAATAGATGAAGACTCAATATTATTATTATAGACAAGTTTTAACTATCCTCGTCACGTGAAACATGAATTTAATTTTAAAGTTTGAGATGGAGTGAATTCTTAAAATTTAAAATAAAAATAAATCAAGAAATTTTAAAAAAAAATTAAGATCTAAGACAGAATAAATTTCTAAAGACTAAAATAGAGATAAATTAAAAAATTAATTAAAAATAAAGGCATGAGAGTTTAAATTCAAGTTGACTATAACTCTAATATTATATTAGTTTATCATATAACCCAAAAACTATTCAAGATAACTCTTAAGAATTTCATAAAATAATTTCTTTTTTAGGTTAAATACCAATCAGTGAACACATACACTTGATGTGAACTCAAAACAAAAATTCTTTGCACATGCATTGCAGTTCTCTCAAAGCCGTAAACATGGAATCTCAAGCCTGTATTGCACAGGCAACACTTAAAATAAACCCAAAAGAAACTAGAGAAGAAAAAAAGAAAAAGAAAAGGAAAAGGAAACATGAAATGAAATGCCCCCACTGACTTAGTGGTTGCCTGGTCGTTAAGTTAGTTTAAGTCAAGGCAAGATCATTAAAATCTGACCCCACTTTGATTCTTCTGCTCTTGCAACTTAGTTTAATTAATTAATGACAAAGACACGTAAAATTCACAAAAGGCTGCTTAAAATGTGCGGTTAGGTTTCTCAAAAATTGCTTATTTTTCTACTTCTGGGTTTTGGTCTCGCATGGAGACAGAGCCTCGTGGGTTTGATTTTAATATTTGCAAGTTGAACCAACCTAGAAATGCACGCGCTCTGTACGGTCTTTTGATTCTATTCAAGTTATATAATAAGGACCCTTTTGTTTTGAACTGAAAGTTTGAGATATTCGACTTAATCATATTTTAACATTGAAATTTGGAGAAAGTGACCCTCAAAAAGCTAAAATAGCCACTAATAATAATAATACTTGCAGCACTGGCTTTGACTAAGTCGCTCATGGTCCACTAAACATGAAAGGAAGAAGGGCATTCACCAGCTGGCTAATGAACTCTTTAGTTTTTACTTTTTACCATACATGCAAATTTGTTTTGTTAATTGCAATGCTAGTAGCCTAGAATTTTACTATCTATCATCTATGTTTCAATATTTAATCAAAAACCAAATTACAGAACAAGCCCGGTCCATCCTTCAACTTTATGGATCACTCCTAGGCTTTATTGTCCAGCTTTTATCGGCCCATTGAACTTTTTGGAGTTCATATTTTTTAATGGGCTAGATGACTCAAACTTTTTTTGGTCTAAATATGGCCATGTTTAAGATAAATTACAGTACCTCTTTTTATAAATAGATTTTATCTTTTAAAGGATATATCCTTCCTTTCACTTTTTTTCATGTGATGGCAATTTTCGGAATTTCGAAAGAAAGTGGAAAGGTGACATAGAATTTTTCAGGCATATCGTCGGAAGATTTATTTATGATAATATGCTAGGGATAATTATATGTTGTATATGTATATGTATATGTAGTGGAATTGAGCTGTCCCAACAAAGATTTTTTCAGGGGGATCAAATCATATCGGGCTATTTTAAGTGACAATAATCTCACCTAACCTTCATTATAATCTCTAGCTAATAGCTAATTGATTTCTCCATTCTAGAAGATTGATGAGGAATAACATTTCGTTTTTGTTTCTGTTTCTTTACTTTCTTATATACATTATTAAAATGCAGTACATAAATGGCATGCTCATGCCTTGATGAATTAGAATATTGTAAGTTATACAATCTGTGTGCAGTGTGCACAAGTACTTTAATCCTTTTGAAAAATATTATAGTAAGGGTGTCAAAATAATCAATCATTCTCCTTGTCTCATGTTCACTCCATTTGTTCCGAATCTTGTCCCTTCTTTCACAATTCTTTTGCCCGCTTTCACTAATCTTGCAAGAGTGGCATCACTGATCTAATTGATTGATTTTTTTTTTTTTTTTTGAGATATTCTACATTTATGTGGAGGGTGAGATTCGAACCGAGTGCACTACAAGGGGGCTGTTGCCAATTTGGCCAGCCCCCGTGTGTATCTAATTGACGGATTGTTTTTTTTTTTTTTTTTTAGTGTACAACGCACACATTTCTCTTCATTTTGTAATATGCAAAATCAAATTCCAAATTTGACGAGCATCAAAAGAGGAGCTAGCCAATTCAGCTAGCATCCTCAACTCATTTAGTTGATTGATTGTTAATAACCATCTTTTGTAAGCATACATGTGATAGGAACTTACTAATTAGCCTCCCTATATCTAAAGGTTACAAAAGCTTAATCCTTGAGTACTTGTCTTCCAAATTCAAAAGGCCCTTCACCAATAAAGCCCAACTTCAAAACCCAGTAGTGAAAAATTCTCTGGTTGATAAGAAAGCCGCCCACTAAAGTTACTAAAGCCCCCCACTACTCGCTACACGTATTAAATTTTTTTAAATCAAATAATGTACTAAATAAATTTCTCTAACGTCCATAACTACCCTTAGTTTTGTAGACGCAAAATCCCTTGTCGATTTTTTTGTTAACACTAACTTTAGGTGCAAAATCCCTTATCTATTTTTCCGTTAAAAGTGATTCATCTAAATTATTATCTCAAATAATGTATCAGTAAACCTTAGATGATAAGTAATTTTAATATTTAAAATAAATTTTATCATCTAACCATCAATAAAATAAATGATATATTATTTAAGATGAAAAAAATTAAAAAATAATTTAAAATATGTAGTATTTTTTTATTGTCTCCAAATGTATTTTTTTTCTTTGTTTCATTATATTTTTTTTATTACTTATGAAGTTCTTTAATAAGAAATCTCATAAAATTATCTCTTTATCTTTATATTCTCTTGAAAATAATAAAAACGCACCTTCCTCTTATAAAAAAAATTCTAATACTTAAATTAATGTTTATCTGATAGTGTTATACAGACAAATAAAAGAGTAATGATCAGTATTGATGCTAGATGTTATGAGTTGAATTAAATTAATTGAATTTGAATGCTCATTCAAACAAAAATCATATCTATTTATAGTGTATATGTCTAAATTCGTTTTCAAGTATTCATGCATGAATTCGTACATTAATTATTTTTTTTATTTTTTATTTTTAGAGTTTAAGATAGATTTAAATTTTTTTCTACTAAAATTTAAAAATAATAATTAAAATAAAAATAAAATTTATAATTTGATTTGCATCCAATTTTTTGTGAACCCTTTCATCCGTTTGTAAAATTTATAGTTTGTTAGGTCAAGTTCTCTATCAGTTGAGATTTGAATTCGATTTTTGGAATTTTAATTCTCATGGGCTTTATTAATTCTAAATCCATTCCGCTTTCTTGGTTCAATTTATAGGCAATTTCCTCTGATAGTGGTCGAGGACTATATAAAGGGGTGTAAGTTGGCTAGGTCATTAAGTAATAGGCCGAACAACCTAGATCTTGTATTTCTTTTTTTTTTTAGATTCTTCATGCAAATTTTTATTTTCATAATATTTCTTTTATTTTAATTATTTGACAATGATAATAAAATTACTGGAAAATTTTTAGAAATAGCCCAAAAATTTGATCAATTTTCTAATTTAGTCACAAACCTACTCTCTCAACTTTTACAATCGAATACGTTCAAATGGACAAAAATACATTTGTGAATTGTCTTTTTCAATTTACAAACACTCATTCGTAAAAAAATTGATTTCTCTTGTTTATGGTTGGTAATGGGACGAATTGGGTAAAAAAAATTGATTTCTCTTATTTATGGTTGGTAATGGGGCGAATTGGGTAAGAATGACCATCTATCCCTATCCCATACCTAAATAGGTTAAAAATCTACATACCCATTTTATACTTGAATTAAATAGTTTGAATTTAGAGATAAAGATTCCCAAATAAAAATGGGGTCCCTAAGTACCCCATATCCGAATTGATTTATTTTTTATATTTTTAATTTTTTTAATTATAACAATATACTTTAATTAAATTTTTTAAAAAAAATTTAGTTATTTTTTAAACGTAGGGTTTGGAGTAGATTTGAGGGTTATAACACATCCTCATACCCACCCTGAATATAGTTTAAAAATAATAACTCATCCTCGTACTCGTTCTAAAACTTGAATTATAAAAAAACTCTGCCCATTTATTCTTCATTTTGGTCGAGGCCTTGACCTTATAAAAAAAATTTCTAGGCCTATTCTTGTTGATGGATAAATTTTTTTTTATTGAAAATAATATATTAAAATTGTTTTTAATTACAAATACAAATTTTTGCATTTTATAAAAAAAATACTAAAAATTAGTGCTTGCAAAATAATCGATGAATTTTTAAACCCACAAGTTCTCAACCCAATCGGGTCGGGTATTCGAGTAAATTATTTAAAAAAAGTTAAAAATTAGGTCAGGCAATTTTTTATTCAATTTGTTTTGGCTTATATATGGGTGAGAATTATAAAACCTGACTCGAATACTCGATATATATATCATTTTACCCTAAAATCTATACAATTTGAAACATTGGCAAATATTATAAAATTAAAATCGTCAATCTTTTGAAGCTCGGCCAATGTCGTCCGCCTATTCCCAAAGGTGCAATTGGTTATTGCCACAAACACTAGCCTTAACCATATAAATGGCGCTGATTTTGCAATGGGTTTGCTTATTGAAGTCTTAAGAAACATTTTTGTTACTAACCAATATGTGAAATAAGGGCCTCGGCCTATCAACGGTGATCTTCCTCTTTGTTCTAAGGTACTCGCTCTTTCTTTCACTCTTTTCCCAATTTGTTAAATTGAAAAGAAGATCTCTAATTCTAAAATATAAATTATTAATAGTCGTTTTTACTATATTAGAAGGATAGGTTCCATATAAATTATTAATGCCCATTTAAGATGCAAATACCCAATTAATTTTTTTTAAAGATTTTAATTAAAAAATACATAATACCCATTTAAGATGCAAATACAATATTTATATTCAAGTTTCGTACTCATTTTGGAGGTGAAAAATCAAGTGGGTTTGGGCTGATTTATGACTGTTGAGAGTGCTAAGGAGTTTGAACAAGTGGTTGTGCACCAGATGAAGTAAATGCAGCTTGATGAATTAGCTAAAATTGGTTGTGTAGAGAAAGCAATGGAGTTATATGGTCAAACGATGGAAAATGGAATCACTCCCGATGATATAACTCATCGTTCTATGATTTGGGGTTTTTGTTAAGCAGATCAAATTGAAAAAAGCTGTGGAGATATTGAGGGAAATAAGTACAAGAGGCCACAAGATCAGAAATAGTGCAGATAAATTATTTTTCTTGTTTTATAAATACATATGAATGTTCACATTATTGTTTTCAACAATTTGTTAACATTTGATAGAATTAGAGACCTATTTAAATAAAAATGTGTTAATATTTGAAAGCGATTTTTGATATTTTGAGTTAGTAAAAAACAAATTTATGTTAAGTATCTTATACTAACTCGTATGGTTAGAAACATCTTAATAATTTTAATTATTACAGTCGCTTTTAAATTAACATTTAGTGTTAGTGATAGAACTTTTACTCCACATCGTAATAGCTTTCAATCAACCAAAATTGAGACTTTGATGTACTGTCAAAATTGGTTGCGTGATAAATTGATAGGTGTAAATTTTTTTAATGTTGTTTTCATTGTTATTACTTTGTTGTTTATCTTATTTTTTTTATTTTTAATTAACTACTTATTTTAAGATGAAAATTAACACATTAATTAATGATGAGAAAGAAGAATGAAAAGAAGACGAAGAACAAGAGGTTAATTTTTTTATAAATATTTTTTGTTTCTTATATTGAAACATGTTTAAAATTATTGAACATAATCTTTTAAATTTTTCATGATGTATGGTTGTAGAAAAACTTGAAGAAACATATTTGATATATATTGTAAAGATTTTATGTCTTTTTTATTTGATGTAATTTGGCACATTTGACAATTATATATTTTACTGTTTTTATATTGTTATGATTAATAAATTTTTATGTGTTGTTATAATTTTTTATGTATTTTTTCTCTTTATTTTTGATAGGAGGAGCAAAATTTTCCGCAGGGTTGGGACCTATAAAGACCCTCCCAAAATGGAGAGTTGTTCGGATTGTATTGTAGGTATATTTTGGGAATGAGGCGGGTTTGGGTACAGTAATCCAAACCTGAATTAAATTCAGGTTAATTTTAAGAATAAGTTAATTTTTTTAAATCGTCCTAAATACCAAATTTTTTTAAAAGATTTAAAAATTAATTTAAAAAAATTTACT
The DNA here is from genome assembly GCA_946807835.1 of Ailanthus altissimus. Lineage (NCBI taxonomy): Eukaryota > Viridiplantae > Streptophyta > Magnoliopsida > Sapindales > Simaroubaceae > Ailanthus > Ailanthus altissimus. The sequence continues at coordinate 23,260,613 of OX327695.1, forward strand.
TATTTATACCAATCAAAATTGGTTATGTGTTAAATATGAAAGTATTAAAATTCACTTACATTATATTTTTTAAAATTGTAATTTTTATTATATTTTTTATTTTAAATTCTTTTTTTTAATTATATTTAATATTAGATACTTGATTCTAAATTGAAATGAAATCTTTTGTTAAGAAAAAAATATGAAGAGGAACAAATAAAAAAGGTAAATAATTTTATTATCATTCTTAATTACATAATCATCACTCATTTAACTCAAAAAAAATTTACTTTGTGTTATAGTTGCCAAAGTTCAAGGAAACTATTATTTTTTATAATTTTTAAATTTTAATTCATATTATTGATTTTTAAAATTAATAATTAAAGACTTAACGTAGTTTATATTTTCATATAATATTTATATTTGTTTATATATTATGATTATACAGGATAAAAAATTATTTCACAAATTAAATTGATACAAATAAAATACTATTGAAGAAATAAATAAATAAATGGTATATGGTACCCATCCCCATTTGGGAATCTCTTATCCCAAACCCAAACTTTAATTACATCTCTAATTTTTTTTATTATTCGAAACTCACAAGGCAACTCTAATATATTTTATTGAACAAAATTTTCCTACCCCATTAACAAGGAAAAACTGATTTTCCATGAATGAGTTTTTGTGAGTCCAAGAGAGAAGGAAGTTAGGGAATTCAATTCACAAAGGGTTATTTGGTTAATTTGAGGGTATTTAGCTACAAAATTTGAGAGTCTGAATTTGTGACTAAATTAGAAAATGACTCAAATTTTTAGGTTATTCAAAAATATTTCTTAAAATAAATCATCAAGTGACTTTGATCAAAATTTAGAATTCAAAAAACAAGAGAGGGAGAGTTTTGAGAAAAAAAAATTCGAAGCTCGGAGATGAAATTCCTAAAAATAAAAAATGGCTAGACTGTTTTTGAAATTCTGTTGCATAGTAAGAGAGGGAGATAGTTATGTAACGTAAACAATGGAAGTAAATTATTGAAATTTCTAAATTTTAATAGAATATATAGAGAAATGAGGGGGTGTTGATAAATTTAGTGAGGTTGGTAATATCATTACCCTAATTCTCTTGAAGCTTAGCCCGTGTGTATTCGTCCACATAATTCCCCTCAAGGGAATAAGAAGGGGTCGTCTTTCTTAATTTAATACGTAAGAAACAAGTTGTTACCTAAACTTATTGCAAGTCGCCGTATACAAAGTATTCAAGTGATGTAATCACCCAGAGTGCGACAAAAATATGAAAAAGACCCCCTACGTCTGGTTATGTCATCGGCATAGAAAGGTCGTATTCGCACTAATTGTTTTCAACATTTCTCTAATTCCCGTCCGTTTCAAATTGGCCAAACAATTAAATATTAAAAAAATAACTCGTCTCTTTATTATAAATTGTATTACACTTCTTAATTAGTAAGTGATTTTTTTTTATCTCAAATTATGTGTGAAGTAATTTTATATTAATAAAATGGTGTATCGATTGATTTTGAAAATTATAAAAAATAATTATTTAATATATTACTTGAAATAAAAATTTGTCGACATATTACTTAAATAGTGGAGTATTATTCTTTTAAATATGATACTAAATTTATAATCCAATATTAAAGTTACAAAAATTTTGTCTATTTTATAATTATCAATAAAAAGGTTTTCACAGTAAAATTAATACAATATTTTTTAAACGGAGGTTTCTAGGAGAATTCAAAAGAATTTCAAAATATATGGTGAAAATCTCAATATTTCAAATAGAGTTATTAATAATTTTAAAAAAATTTCAAATTTTTTTATATTTTAATAAATAATAATACTACACTTCTTAAATAATAATTTAATAATTTTTTTATTCAAATCATGTGTCACTTGTTCCTTGACCATCTAATTGTTTGTTCACACATCGTTTTTAAGTTAAAAAATATTAAAATATTATTTATAAGCGTTAGTATTTCTCTTGTCTTTTTTAAATAGTATTGCTCTATTAAAAAATATAACCTTTTTAGAAAAAAAAATTATTCAATAGTTATAATTGAAACACTTTTGGAAGAAATAAAAATATTTTCTGAGTCTTTTCGTTTTAGGGTTAACAACAAAATGAACGTTCCCCAAAAATAAAAAAAAAAAAACGCAATCAAGTGAAAGTTTCAAATGATGATTGTGCCCAAATAGTTTGACATTGCTTATGGGGATATTATCACAAATATTCTTTAGAAAAATTTAATTTCACTAATATCTTTAAAGCTTAAACGTTAAGAAATACTTTGTTAAAGTTAACAAGAAAATTATTATTATTATTATTTTAATATTGTGCTTGACTTTTTTAAATTTCCTGTCTGACTTTTTTCAACGTGTTCAATTAAATCTAGGGAAATGTCATAAAATAGCCTCGTTATTTTATTAAAAATTTATTTTAAACCTATTTTATTTTTTCTATGTTAATTAGCCAAACTTAAAATTTTTTAACGTTATTACCTTTGGTATTTTCTCTGAAACATTTTAAACATTCTTCTAAAAAAAATTCAAACAATCAACCGAAAAACAAATAGATCGGTAGTTCTTTTAATAACATTGTAAAGATTGAAAGCTAAAACATTAATTTAATTAGTAAAAATTTTAAAAAAGCCTAAAATTGATAAGTTTCCCATTTTTTCTGATTAATGTAATATTTTTGTTAAAAATAGATGAAAATAAGTAAATTTTGAATGAAACAGGCTAAAAAAATATGGCTTAAATCGGTCGAAAAATTGAAAAACAAGTGACAAATTCTATAAAAATAACAAAAAAAAGACAGCAAGAACGGTGGCTCCACCCCACGTGAACGTCTCACGCAAGACATGCGAATGAGATGCACGCACGTCTACGACTTGTGACTCGCAGCTCGTGCTTGTCGTGCACAAGTCGCAAGCCTATTTATATATATATGCGACTCGTGCACGTGTTGCATGTGTGTGAGATGCCTTGTATTTATGTGCAACTCGCTGCACGTGTCGCGAGACACAGTATTAGATAATTTTTTAAATTTAATTATTAATTAAAATATAATTATTAATATTTTATAAATTTTGAAATAAAATATTAAAATTCTGAAAATAATATTTATTATAATTTTTAAATTCTATAAAAACTATTATAATAATTATTTAATTTATGGAAAAATAATTAGTAATATTTAAAATTTTAAAAAATTGATAATAATTATTTAAATTCCATAAACAGTAATTATTATTTATTTAAAATGCACAAATATAATAATTAGTAACAATTCCAAAAATATAGTTATCATTATTATTTGAAAATGAAAAAAAAAGATTATTATAAGTATTTAAATTTCGGAAAAAATGATAATTATTATTTAACAATTCGAGAAAAATAATAATAACTATTTAAAATCCCAAATAATTATAATAATTATTTAAATTCCAAAAATAATAACAAATATTATTTGAAAATGCAACAAATAATAATTAATTTTTAAAATCCAAAATAATTTATTTTTATCAAATTTAAATTATGGAATAATAATAGTAAAAAATAAAAATATTAATATTATTTAAAATTCCGAAAAATAATTTAAAAATCCAAAATACAATAATTATTATTTACAATTCAAAAAAATTATAATAATTATTTATAATTCTAAAAAAATAATTATTATTTTTGGATATAATAATAATTAATATAATTATTTAAAATAAAAAATAATCATTTAGATTCCAAAAACAGTTATAATTATTAATATAATTGTTTAAATTTTTTAAAAATAATTATTAGTATTTAAAATTTTAAAATATTAATAATAAATATTTAAATTCCCAAAACAACATTGACAGTCATAATAAATTTATTTTTATTATTATTTTTAATTATTTATTATAATATATTTATTTGTGCTAAATTAAATATTTATTAATGTTGTTGGAAGGAATATGTCTCTAAATAATATAAAATTGCAAATGAGGAATTTTTTTTGCAACTCTATCAATAGTTGTGAGTTTGTAGGCGATTACTATTATAAATAATAAGTTAAATGAAAACCAATTGATGATGTTCAAGAAAACTTGTATGGGGCACTTTCTGAATTTACGACTATTGATTTTTCGAGCATGTTGGTACATTAAATTTTGTTACGATTGGTACATACTTTTAAGATACACGAGCAACTGTGGTTTCTAATTGGTGGTAGGTGGATTCAGTTCTTCCGCAGGGTGTTTGTACTGATTACGGGATTGTAAATAAGAGATTACCAGCCTACTCGAGATTTTGAGAGAAAATTACAATACCGATTGTGGGAGCAATACTAGCCAGATATAAGACGCTTGACGTATGAAAAATTTAGTTAATGGTATAATGTAATAAACTTTGAGAACATCAACAATAAAAACGGAGTTAAGCTTAGTTTGGTATATTTGATTCATAAATTGTTATTACCGCGTGATACCTGAAGAGAGGTTCAATACTTTATACTACGTATTGTGGATAATTTGGATGAGTTTAATAATTGTCCATAGGAGATATAGTGTGGTCCATCCTCTATCACTCACTTAGCACAATGTGCCTTAAAAGGTTGAACAAATTAAGAACTAACCCTACAAATAACAAAGAGAAATACACTGTGTTAGGTTTTTCATTGGCTTTCTTGGTACGTAAGTTCGGCCTTATTATTGATTCTGAATGTAATTATATAATATTATCAAATTTTATTTCTTGTTCTTAATTAATTATTATGTGTGGTTATATGAGGCTATACTAATTTGTAGGAAAGCATTTACAGGTCAAGTTGCTGAGTGCTTCCTCGTATGTTAAATTAGGTGAGTCAGAGAACTCCGCAATTGACAGATATTGAAGAAATATTTTTGAACCATGAGCATGTATGTTTTGCTTCACTTTATTTCATTATCTATACAAATTTTTAACTGTTAACTACATAGATTTCAATTGTGATACATAAATTTTTAACTTTTGGTTTTGAAGGTTGTTTTGGAACATCATAGGCTAGTACCAACAGACTTTGAATCACAGCAAAATATTGTCCAAAGGCTTTCCAACTCGGCAATTCCATCAGGGATTTATGCCAGGGACCTGTCGTATACGGGTTATGTACAACCCCCCAATTTGCTTCATTCCATCTAGTTACCCCACAACGATGTGAATTTGAATGTGGACATAGACGAGCCTTAAAAGTGTCTAGAGTAATGATATAAACTCTTAACAATTTTACTTAATGTAATTTCTTAGCAACCATAAAAGTAATCACTGAATGTATTTTATAACAAAATATGATTATGTTTCCATAGTCTGAACATACTATAACAGCATCTAATGAAGTAATACAGATGATTAATAAGCTACGAGAGCAGTTAAAAGTGGATAAAACTGAGTTGCTACAACGAATGAATGATGATTGAAAGCTCATCTTACAAAGAGTGGATCAGGTTCAGAACGATATCATAAATGAGATTAAAATGATAATGTAGTACTTTCAGTCAACATCATTTCAACTGATCTCGTGTGAAACTATAGTAACGCAACACACATAAAGATTCAAATTTATAAATTAGTTGGCTTACAGATTTTAACTGTTGCACTTTTTTGTTTCAAAATCAATATGATATAACTAATGATGTGCATACTTCAGGCCTAAGATTTAATCAATAGCAATATTATTACGCATTCCAGCCTGACTCTACCAATAATATTCAAATTATACCACTTGATATAGCTCAAGGCATGAGTAGGTTTGGGTGACTATACAAGCCCACATGAGTTTTGAACACATCATTCACAAATCCCCTACCTAAACAACATAATAATAAGAGAAAGCTTAAAGACAAAGCCCAACCAGACGCAAATATGAAGGACAAAGAGGTTAATCCAATGCAAGACAGGGGACAGTTTGATGCATCGCTCAAGACTCTTAATGTTTTTGCACGTCTACCTGGGATTGATACTGACCCAAAGTTCTTTAAGTAGATTTTATAAGACTAGCTTGACGACTTTGTAAGTACATTAGTAATTAATTCTGTTGTTATTTATTATCTAAGATATGTAACCAAATCATTTTTGCAGCATATCAACAAATATTTAAACTTTATTTGTCAGCGCTAGTGCATTTATAAAGAGGCTTTTCCCCAATGCTGCAGAATTATGGACACATACTTCTTCGTAAGTTTGTTCATTCCTTATTACGTTACACTTCCGACCTTAACATTTACTTATATTTTAGTGTTCTTATAAATGTAGTAGTTCGGTAAATTCATATATGAAAGATGTGATGGTTCATTTGGGAACATTACTTGGGACCCTTCATTTCTTGGATATAAATGGGGACAAAGACAAGGCCTACATGACGGGAAACCATCGGTGTGTGTTGACAATGTGATATTTACAAAACATTAAATATAATTTTTTTTAAATGTTACCTTGCACTAACATAACAATATTCTTGCAAATGTAGATCTACATCCCGATTAATTACAAACAATAACATTAGGTTGCGACAGATGTAAACTTAGTACAAAGAATGGTGATAATATATGATTCTAGCATAAAATGATACACTGAAGGGGTGTTGAAAGTGCACATAGCACCTTTGTGCATGTTACTCCGATATTATTTGGCAGCATGTAGAATCCCTGATTTTAGACTTGATTTAAAGGGTAAGGATCTGTCATTCTTTGTGTTAGAATTTGTACTTATGTGCCATCCCATTTTGTATGAATATTTAATTTTAATATTTATAAATTAATATTTCATTTAATAGCTAATTTATATTTATTGAAATGGTAATATGCTTGGAATATTTTAGACATTGTATGATCTAAAAGAGTTTAGATCAGTGCTAAAATTTAGCAATATCTAAAGAGTTAGAGCCTTGTCTAAAATAAGATAAAGACCTTAGAATATATTAGTAATGACATAGTTGTAAAAAGTTACAAATGATGCTAGAAAATGTTATTATGCAAGTATATTCTAAAATACTATGTTCTTGGTCTATTTTACCGATGCGGGTCTATCAGTGAAACCCTAATATATAGATCAATGTAAATCTATATATGAATGGTCTAGATGGTTAATCTTAGCAGATTATAAGCTTAGTGGTAGCTTGTATAGGCATACAAGTATTCAGTGAGGACTAAATACTGAATAGACTCATGAGGACCTCAAATAGACATCATATGAAGTCGTCAATGGAAAGTCTTTTTGAGTTGAGTAATATTCGTGGTCCTTTAACCTGAGTGCCTCGGTGAGCTTATGAGTGATCCACCATACTTTGATTCCATATATGTTAGATACCTTTTATGGTTTGACTGTTATATGTCACTGGGTATAATCCAATACTCATGAAGTCTGGTGTACGTAGATACAGGATCCGTCAACTTACATAGGTAAGTTGTATATATGATACTTTAAGATTGTATCTCAGAAAATTTTATGGCCATAAGCAATAAATCTGGGGAAAGAGTTTTCTGAAGGGTTAAACAATATCGTAAAAGTATTTGTGTATTTTGTTTATCGAAATACGAATCTGGAGATAAGTTCATACATGAGCAAATGGGGATTTGATAGTGTTGATCTATATCCCTGCACATCTATGGTATAATGATAGAAGGATTATACGGATATGGTTAACCTCAGCTTATATGGTTCAACGCGTCGTATCCATAATGTGTGTGTAGGGCATCGTTCACGAACTTGTAGAAATGTTTCGTAAGACAAACGAGCATGAACGTAGAGAGTCTCACAATATAAAGTATAGTCGTTGAGCACTGGGGTAACAAACTGGGTCGAACGGTTCGATCCAGGAGATTTTTTAAAGTATGATTCGTTTTAAGGACCTCTTTATAAAATGAAAAACATAGTTTGCAAATGTTGCTAATAAGTCCCTCTTTTGCTAGAAAAGGTATTCATGACACATGTCATTAAACCATTAGCTCTTGTAATAATTGAACATTATTTTATTTAAATAAATATATGATGTTTATTATATTATTTTATAAAACATGTGTCGGACACTTGTCTTGAATAGACATATAATGAAATGACCCGCCCCTCAGTTTTCTATAAACTTTAGGACGAATCTTGACCGTTATCTTATGGACAATTCAAGAACGCTCACTATACTAGGAATTCTATCGAAATTTCGGTAGAATATTCCCTATTTTATGGACATTTTCAAACTTGCAATTTAAAGAATAACACTTCTATAAACACAATACTATCAACCATACTTCCAAACTTCTCATATCTCATCCGCAATTCACCATATCAACATCAAATGAAAATTAATACACTTATAACTCATACGTCAATATATTCTAAGTAACTAAGATAGAGTTAACAAGCTCATAGCATCAAAAGCCCAAAAATATAAATAACGTAATACAAATTCATCATCTACAAGTTAAACATGCTAAATTCCTATAGGCCCAAAAGGAAAAGGAGAGTTTATATATCCTATATGGCTTACAAAAGACATAAAATATCATCACGTGACCCACCTTAACTAATCGCTGAGCCAATGACATCTACTGTCTCCTGAGATAGGAAAAAATGAAGGGACGTGAGTTTTCACGAAATTCAATGAGTGAAATAATTTCAAAATAAAATGATAATGATAATAATAACAATAACAATAATAATAATAACAAACATTTAAACTATAAATATCAATCTTAATATAAATGATGTAAATAATTTAAAATGTCTTAAGAATATCAAATTTCATTTTAACATGCTACAAATGAAAGTTTTACAAAATACGATATAATATTATAAATTATTTTCATAAATCGGATCACATGTAATTATATGTCATGGGATATAAATATTTAAGTATTTAAAATTTTAAAAATATTACACTAAACTAGTATCCAGGGGAGAAATCTCGTTGTACCCAAAATATCCCTTGGACAGAGCGTTGGATGTACTTATCTATATATCATCTCAAATTCTAGTCTTATGCATGCGCAAAGCAAATTAGCTCTCAATGAGCAAAGCACCCATACACACGGCCCAAAGCCTATGTGTGTATATAGACAGGCTCCAAAGGCCTGAATCTCATATCTTTAGCAAACGAGGGAGGGTACTGCCTAGTGGTTTGAAGCCTACTTTTATTTTTACAATTATAAACTCATTAAATATCATCTCATGCTTTATACTTAAATAAATAAATCATTTAAATATATTTTTATCAATATAACAAATTATAACATTACTTACAAATGTATGAGGTGTCAAACTATAATATAAATGCGTTTTTCATAACGTAAAATAAATATTTAATTTAAATATGTTCAAGAATTTAAATTAATAAAGTAAAATAAATAATTTAACTAAAAATTAAATACTCATCATGTTTCATAGACTTTATAAAATGATGCGTAATAAACGAAATCTTTAATATGAGAAATAAACTATATATATACATATATAATATAAATTTCATTTACAAAAAGTGATGATGTTTATCGGAAGCGCGTCGTCGGGACACGTCACGCTCGAGAACCTTCCTAAATGAGACAAAGTATACCATTATTTGTTGATAAGGAAATTGATAACCAAATTGACGATTCTAAACAAAATCTATTACATAAAACAATAACATAACGAGTTATACACTTGCCAACTCGTTGGATCGATGCGAACTTTGCGATATGGGGTCCAACTCGTTCCGTAAATTTTTTACGGGTCCTAAAATGAAGAAAAATAATAATTTAAGCCACTAATTTAATAAATTATAAAATTACTCCCAAAATCAAGGGTTAGGGTTTTTCCTAAAACTTAAATCCCTCAATTTCATGAAAATTTACACTCCAATATAAAATTAACTATAAAAACCTTAAATTAGAGTGATAATCATGTTCCCAAAAGCTTGGATACTCTTTCTCACACTAGCTTTCTCTCTCTAAAATCTTAATTGTCTAAATCTCTCTCTAATTAGAGAAATCCTAATGCTAAGAGGTCTAAATCCATGTTTAAAGCATTAGGCATAACCTAATCACTTAGAAACATTCATAAGTTAACAAAGGAAGAGAAGAAATTAAAAACAAAAGCCATGAGAAGTTACCTTTCTTCTCTTGGGTAAATAGCTCTTTAGATAAAAATGTCTTTTTTTTTGTTTGTTACTAATAAGCTTTCATTCACTAAATACAAGAGGGGAAAAAAAAGTTGCTTTATGGGCTTTCATATTCCTTGAGCCCTATGAAATAATAATACCCCATTTCATATGATGTTTATTATATTATTTTTTATGTGACATGTATTAAACACTTGTCTTAATAAATTAAGTAAATAATTAATGTTTGTCTTCTTGTCTTACATTATTATGACAAAATATGTATTTTAATATATTATTTTAAGTGGTATTTTGGCCATTACGAGAACATTTATCTTGGTTTGATTTATTTATTTAAAGATATTTACATTGAAATGCTTTCAATATTTATTAAAGTAGTTAAACAAGAAAATTATCTCATTTTGTTAATTTGTGAGAGATAAATTTGGTAAAGCATATTTATTTAATGTAATAAATATTATTTTGGTATTTAGTAATTCATTTAAAATACTATTATCGAATTAAATAAAAGAAAAGGCTTTTTGGTATAATTCTTTTATGGAAAAGAAAAGAAAAGGACGTGTATTTTACACTTATGTAAAATGCATAAAGGCTATGCAAAAAAAAGAGGAAAATTCGGTCAAGGCAATTTTCCACTATTGAAAAACTATTCAAATAAGGTAAAATACTTTTTCTTCTTTTTCTTTCAAGTGAAATTTGGTAGAAAAAACAAAAGGAAAAAGGGTTTTGTTTCAAGAGTAAAAATAAGAGAGTTTATTTGCTTAAAGAATTTAAGCATAAGAACAAAAATTCTACACTACAATTAAAGCTATCATTCTAGCTACTCTAATCCCACTAAGTGTTGGAGATTAGAATTGTTTAAAGAATCACTTCAATATGAGCTCCGAGAAGTTTTAATCATCATCGAATCGTCGACAAAGAACAAAAGGCTTACCAAGGTAATTCTATACAAACCCTAATAATTTTATTTATGAGATAACATAAAAATTTTATTGTGTTTATCCCTTAATAAATTAGATTTTTGGACTTTTGCATGTGCACAAATATGTATATGATGCATGTTTTATAATGATGAATACAATCTCACATGAATGCACCATAGGATAATCAACACTCACACTTTGATGTAGTTACATTAAGGGAGGGTATGCCACAAGAAAGAGTCAGGAGTGTGGATTGCGGGGTCTATACATGTATGTTTATTGAGTTTTTAATGTTGGGTATGCCTTTAGAATTTGGACCCAACCATAACCTATTTTTTAGAAAAATGATGACCATATCATTGTGGACACATGCATGTAAATAAGAAGTATATTTTATTTTTGTATCATTTATATTTCGTATTAACTTATTTATATATATTTATATAACAAATTCAAGCATATTAAATTTAATGTAAACAATTAAAAACTAACAATAGGCATATATAATATAATATGGCAAATATCGAAATCACATATAAGATTCAAATTTAACTTGCAGAAACAAGATGATAATAGACATTATTAATTGCAACGCAACATAATAGCATTTCGACACGTTGCACAATTATGTTTATACTGCTTACACCGACTACACATATTATTTGTTATTCCTCCCTTTGTGATAAAATTCGTCTGGTCATACACCTCCCTAATTGTTGACGTGTGATGGGAGGTTAGATGTTAACATCTCTCAACTCATCAGGAATAATCCAATCTAATGTATGACCAATTGGATTTACTAGTTCATTATATACACACAATAAGCATTTTGACGTGTAATAGGCTGAACACAAATTCTGATAATTTAAATTAGTTTGCCTGTATACCGTGAGAGTATAAGTACAAGGTAGCTAGCGAAACTCAAATTTTCAACAACTATATGATTTTTAGACAATGTCTACTATTCCATTTTGAAGTCCATCCTTGACAACAAACCGTGCATCACCTATAGGATGAATTGTCATGCGATTAGACTTATCATTTCAAAACCTTATTGTGCACCTAACTCATCAAGACGAATGTCATAACTTTTGTTGCCTCTCTCTGTTGACAAAACCAGTTCTGTATTAACTCCTGAATCCACTCAACCTTGGCGGTCACAAAAAGTTTAGGTACATGTTTTGCAATTGCATTTATACTCTCTATAATATTGGTAGTCATGATGTCATATCTTCTGAAAGCTCTCGTTGATCTCACCAATTTTAAGAAATTGACATCCCCCTTTAAATACTTTGCAGTCTTAGGTTTCATCTCCCGCATCTTATTCATTTGCTCTCGAAAGTCCGCGATGTGATATGTCTTTACAGTAACAATATAAGAAGTCATAAATCCTCATGTTTTACTCTTTTTCGATGGTGTCTTGTATTTGATGACCAAATTTTTTTCAAGTGGTAAATACATATCCTATGATAAGCATTGAAAAATACCTCTCGAATAGCCTTTTCAATACTAACGTGTCGATCGGATACGAAAATAAGATCATCAATATCACCAATAACACCACGAAATTTGGCCATAAATCATTTTTAAGAAGAATCATTCTCTAAATCAACAATCCCCCGTGCTAAAAAAAATATTTGATTGTTTCCATTTTTGCATACAACCACAAATATTGTTCCTAGATACAGACTTTTTAAAAATGTTCCATCAACTGCAATAATTAGCTCGATGGATAACTGAAATTCCTTGATGGATAACTGAAATTCCTTGATGCATGGACCTAATGTTAAAAAAATATATATATAAAGTGATTGCAGTCATTAACTACTATATGAGTAATTGTACCTAGGTTTTGTTTTCCAACACATAGCAATATGCTATGAGTAATCTAAATGAAGCCTTTGGGGAGCCAGCTATCAACCTGTATGCGTGCTTCTTAGATCACCGAGCAGTGGGATACGTTATCTGAACTTCAAACTCTTTTCATATGTCAGCTTAAATCTCCTTAGGTCTATAAACTCTAATGATTGATGCAAACTTATTTTTGATATAATTGCCAATAATCTGACTCTTCGCTTGACGGTGACCATCACGCAACCGATCTAATTAACATATATGGACCTCATTAATCCTATGCACAATGAAATGTTTCCTCTGTTGAGGATCTAGTATAGGTGGGTGTATACATGTACAACAATGTTCATTATATAAAATACATATCTCATACATATTTATTGCAGTGGAATAATTTAATCAATACAATAAGTACAATAAATAATATATTGATCATATTAATATATTTAAAGAGTTGAAAAATCACCAAAACGTGTAATATTTTACACGTGTATCCTGAGAGTTAGCCTAGAGACCAACTTGTTGGTAGTTCTAGTTACCAACTCGATGGGCTTGATAAACTAGAACAATATTTTCAAATTCAGCACTGAGCTTAACTCTTAAATCCTTTTAAATTTATTTTTCCCTTGATCAACTCTTTGATCAATAAAATAAATTCCTATATTATTGTAACTGGTAGCCAATAAATGCAAACAATATAATTAATTTTAACACTTGAAATTAATCCTTAAGATAGATCTCTATCTATTTGTTTTGCTTACCCATATCGTGGCCACCAATTTGCTCAAGAAAGAAAATTTTTCTTCTCCCAACACAACAACACAAATATGAAGCAATTCTCTAAATGTTTTTCACGGATTCACATAAATATATCTCAAATATATATATATATTATATTATATTAATAAATAATAATATGAAAAAAGATAATGCTTGACAACTAAATACTATTATATAATATAATAATATTATCTAATATAATAATATATTAAAATATATAATAATAAGATATTTATAATTATTTAACAATTAAATAATTATATGAAATGACTATTTTGCCCTTCATAAATAGTTACTAAGTATACTCCTAGTATGTCTCACCAAATTTCACACTTAGGTAAACTCAATCGAGGGTCCATAATACTCCTTGTGTCATTATATAATTTAAATAATAATTATTCATTAATTGTTGTATTTAACGCTTAAATACAGACGGGCACTCATTCTCGTGGTAGTGCTGAATATTACTGCATTAAACAATTTAATCCGGCAAGCTACCCCAGTACTCGACGAGTACACTCCATATCACAGGACTCCCTGGGTTTACGTTCGATTTGTCATATGGAACTATTCCATGAGTTCATGAACATTGCCCCTAACATACGTCACGAAAATACGAATTAGCTCGTCGACCATCCAAGTGGATGTGCAGGAATATAGATTATCACCATTAAATCCACATATATTCATCCATATCATATCCCAAGACTTATATCTCGTTGAGCAATATATGCAAACTACTTTGTCATATTGTTACACCCTGACAGAAACTCTTTCATAAGATTAATGCTTGTGGCCACAAGACTTTTTAAGATATAGTCTCGATGTAGTAACCAGTATCCACGACTGTGTCATTGAATGAATGTAAGTGATGTCGTGTGTCAGATCTTTTGGGTCTGGGGCGTGACACTCGAAGCATCTAGATATCTAGCTCTCTATGTGAGTTGAAAGATCTCATATCTATACATATCGAACTCCATAAGCATCAGGCCATACCCAACGACACCTAGTGGTCACACCATGAAAAGTCTATGACATGCGTGGAACCAAAGTATGGTGGATCACTTACAAGTCCACCATGACACTCAGGTCAAAGGACCATGTATACTACTAACCTCGAGAGGACCCTCCGTTGACAGCTTACATAAGGTGTCTATCGGAGGCCCTCGTGAGTTCGTCCTATATCCAGTTCTAACTGGATACCCACATGTCAATGCGAGCTCCAAGCTCACAGTTGGCTAGGAACAACCTGTGAGTGATTTTAAACCTAAGGTGCATGCATGTGAGTTTGTGTTTATCATTTAAATATAGCACATGTATCACATACATATATGCACAGTGAATGAGCGGAATATAAATTACTCAATGATAAATACAAATGAACTTTGACATGTTATCTCATAAATGTAAAATACTTCAAGATTGAGAAATAGTACCTTGTCAAGCTTTTAATATATGGTCGAACCAGAGTATCCGCCTTGAAATAATCCGTTCACAATTCTAGTTCCTCAACAAGGTGAGCTTGAGGATGTTAGAATAGTAGGTCTTCCAGCAAATGATTCAACTCTTGAAACTTATTTCTACCTTATAGTATAGATTGCCAAAATAAAAGGAAAAATGAAAGAGGTATGCTTTTATGCTCTCAATACTTGAGAGAATTTTCTAATACTTAGTAAAAGTCACTTCTCTCTACCACCCTTACTCCTTGGCCGAATTTCTCTTAATTAATTGAGTAACATATTATTCTTTCATTTGTTTATTATTTTTCTTTCATTTTTTCACATAATGGCATCCATTATCTAGGTCAATGTTTGTCATCAATGTTTTGTTTATTATTGTTTACAATAAATCAAATGAAAATAAAACAAAATGAAAAATCATTTAAATAAACTTAGCATAAATCTAGGCCAAATGAGAAATATTTTTTCATTATTAAGAAACATGTTAAAGCATACCATTTATAAGTACCACCCTTTTATATTTATTATATTATTTAATTAATATTAAACAAATAATTTAATCATTGTTGAAACACATATCAATTTAAATATAAAAAAATGAATTGTTTGATTTCAATTAAATAATAATATCATATATTATTATTATTTTATTTAATAAATATTTTGATGAATAAAATAATGATATTATTTGTTCAACAAATAAGGTCATTTTGGTAATTTTTAAATCAAACAATAATTGGCCCACAATGTGTCATGTGTCAACATCTCATTGGTCAACAATTAATTGTTAACTAATTGATGTACTTAACTCTTAAGTTTTGACATGTACACGAACAGAGGGAGACCGAAGTAAATGTCCGATCTGTTAGAATTTTCTGGATCGAACTATTCAATCTGGTACGTTATCCTAGTGCACAACGATTACACTTTATATTGCATGACTCTCTAGGTCTACTCCCGACTTGTCAAACAAAACTATTCTGTAAGTCCGGGATCGATGTCCCCCGTACACATCACAGATATTACAAATCAGTGTAGTTGACCATACAAGTTGAGGTTGTAGCGCATACGTATAATCCTTCCACCATTTATATCCTGGAAGAGCAGAGATATAGATCATTACTATCAAATCTCTATATGCTCGTTTGTGAACTTATCTCCAGACACGTATCTTAATAAACAATATATGCAAACACTTTTACTATATTGTTTAACCATGTAGAAAACTCTTTTTATGGGTTTGTTGCTTATGGCCATAAGACTTTCTAAGATACAGTCTCTGAGCATCCGGATATATAACTAATCCATGTGATGACGGATACCATATATGTACACACCAGACTCCATAAGCATTGGATCATTCCCAGCGACACCCAGCGGTCACTCCATGAAAGGTCTATGACATGCGTGGAACCAAAGTATGATGGATCACTTACAAGCTCACCATGGTACTCATGTCAAATGACCACATATACTACTCAACTCGAGAGGACTTTTTATTGATGGCATCATAGGATGTCTATTAGGGTCCTCGTTTAGTGTGTTCAGTATTCAGTCCTCACTGAATACATGTATATTATACGAACTTCTAGTAAGCTCATGGTTAGTTAAGAACAACCATCTAGACCATTTAGGTATAATATATACTGGTCTATGTAAAAGGATTCTACCGACAAACCTGCATCGGTGAATTGAGACCAGGAACATATAATTTGATAATAGACTTGCATAATAACATTTTTTAGTAACTATTGTAACTCTTACAACTATGTTATTACTAATGTATTCTCAGGTCTTTGTACCGTCACAGACAAGATTCTAACTCTTAGATTTCACTGATTGATATAACATGCTAACACTTTAGCATTTATAGTTTTTCAGTGATGCTAACTCTTAGCATTGATCTAAACTTTTTTAGACCAATTTAAATTCATTCAGATCATATAATGTCTGTAACGTCACAAGCATTGAACTATTTAATAATAGTAATTAGCGATTGAACAAATAATGTACTGTATAAATATTATAAAATAAAATATTCATACCACAATGGGATAGCACGTGAGCACAAATCTCAACATAACCATCTATACACTGTAGGTACGGTATATGCTGATCTATGTAAAGGTATCTATCGACAGACCCACATCGATAGAAATAGATCATGGACAATATTTGAGAACATACTTGCGTAACTGACATTTTTTGGCACCTAATTGCAACTCTTGTAACTATGCAGTTACTAATATATTCCCGAGTCCATGTCCCATTACAAATAAATCTTCAACTCTTAGATCTTTGCTGAGTATTATAACCAGCTAACAATTAGCTGTGTTAACATTTAGTATTTATATCTCTTAGTGTAACCAACTATGGGCCCTTATCTAAACTCCTTTATATCATATCTAAATTCCTTCAAATCATACAATGTCTGTAATGTTACATTGCATAATATAATTTAAATAGGCATTCGCGATTTAATAGAAATGTACACTTATATAAATAATAAGTATATATACATTCAAGAATGGCACGTAAGCACTAACCTTAACATCCTCGCCTCCATCGACAGTGCACGTACTTGTCATTTACATCTCTTGTCATCTCATTTTGCCTCAAATCGATCTTTAATAGACATTGATACTTTGAAACTCCAATTACCATTCAGTGCTAGCATGCTAATAGCCTCATGAAGTTCACATTTGCTATCATACAACTTCCTAACAAACACAGCCCCAATTCTATAACTAGATACCTTATTTCATACCACTAAATTCAATGGTGGTATTGGAGGAAGAAACTGAAAATAATTTTCTACTTCAACTTTATTTCCTCTTCTAGTTGAAGCATATGCATATACATCCTTATTAATGGAGGTATTAAAGACAAAACAATGCTCGTCATCCTAAACTTTATCTGGTCCTTCATCTTCTTCTATATCATTGATAATTTCAATACCATCGACAACATTCTCTATTTCACTATCGAAGTAAGTATATGTTGCGTCTTCCTTAAACATAGGTGGGGAATAATCATAATAGTCACTAATGGTATTTATGAGATGTACAAAAGTTGACATTGTAAGAACTATGCAATCTGTTGCTGATATTGTTAGAGCTATGCACGGTGGCTGATTTTAAATGGGCATCTATAAATTTTCTTGACATACAAGAGCTCTGAGTTCAAATGTTACACATATATGATATAACAATCTTTTATTGATCCCAATAAAGAACAGAACATCATTGTCGTCTCTAATCTCAATTGGTTTTAACTTATACATCTGTGTATTCATAGAAAATTTCATTAACACAATATGCTCCACATTATCAACTCTTAGTGTAAAACACACCTTATATAATAGTTCTTCATAATTGACATTTTTTAGAACCATAATACCCAAGTTATCAAATCTAGTATATCTCTCTTCCCCAACACTAGAGCTTTCCTATTTTCCTTCGAAGAGTACATAGCTTGACTTATACTCCATATCACCTGTAACAAAAGAAATATATAATTAATTAAAAAAAATTAAATTCTAGAAATTTGTGAGGTACGCGTGAGGAGAGAAATAAATTTACCCACCGCACATGCGAGTAGGAGCCTCGCGCAAGGCTTTGTGTGTGACCCTATCCTCTATACTATCATGCGAGGCATGGAATAGGGCCGTGCACAAGGCCGCGGACAGTGGCCTCGCAGCGGAAGGCCATCCATGAGGCTCTCCCCCACACCTCGCATGCACAGTGCAAAGATTTTTTATTTTCTCATTCTTTTGCAAAATTCAACTTTTTTCGCTATTTTTTAATTTTTTTTATGACTGTTTTCAACCAAATCTACTTATTCTCAATTCATACTTCCAAAATCTACTTTTTATTTCTTATTTCTTACAAAAATACAAACAAAAAAAAAGAAATAAGTTAAAAATGTACCTATCTCTAAATTTTACCTCTTAACTATTATTTTTGAACTTCAAATCTTCTAAAATCACAACACAAACACTTAATCTATTACTTTTAAAGATAAAATTTGAGAATGTTAAGAGAGTTTGAAGATAATATAGTCTCAAAATATCTTTTATGGTTAATAAAGTTTAAATTTTAACTTGTTGATTATAAAAATAAATTTATTTCAAAAATAAACTATTTTGGGACATTTCCCCTTAAAGCTATGATAGTTTTCAATTCTTTAAAATCTATTAATTATTTACTACTTTTTCTCATTAAATAGCACTACTTAATATATATTTAACAATAATAAAATTGTTCCCTTCTAATTCCACCTTCGGCCTCCCAATTTCTCTTTCAATTTTTCAATTAACACTTTGACATCCATGGTCAATCACCACTGCCATCATTCTCATGGTTGACCACCACTATCATTTCGAATCTCCTCACTTTCCTTCACAATTGACCACTACCACCATCACCATCGTCTCTATCGTGTCTCTGATTCACTATGCACCACCAACATCACCAATACTACCATCTCAAATTTCCTCATTCCCTTTCGTGGCCGACTACCACCACCAGCACCATTGTCCCCACCTTATCTCTGTTCCACCATGCATCACTACCATCATAGCTCTGATCTGCTAGCTCCAGTTCTTGAAGCTTTAATCTCATCAGTTATGCTCTCTCTTTTTTCTTAGATTGGATTTGGATGAAGTTTGAGGACTTAATTGAGATATGTGTAGAGCTTTACTAAGATTATTTGAAGTTATTTTTAGTTGAGAATGTTAAGTTTCTCTAAATTACAAATTTCATTTTTGAGTTATGTTCTTTGAAGTACAGTAATTTGAGATGCAACACAAAGTATCCCACAAGTTTTACAGTTGATTATTGTTGAGGGATGAAACACCCTTCTCCCTCTCGAGGTTATGTTGAAGCGAAGAACTCAAGATTCAACCTAGAACCCTAACCTCATTGCGCAGCAGAATAACCTGTCAATCAAGCAAACACAACAAGAATCCAAAGTAGAAAACAAAATAGCACAACACAATCTTACGTGGTTCAGCTAATTGCCTACATCCACGGTGGATCGAAGGATCCTAGCCTCTCTTATTATAACTCCCTAGAGATTTTACAAGGAAAACCCAATGAAGAACCCTCAAAAGGATCTAAACGTTTAGTGAACCCTTACTCTACCACGAACAATGATCACCCAAACAACGGTTCCACCCTAGCGCACACAAGCACTAAGTGTTTATCCAGTTTTTCCCATCTCTTAGAGTCTCTCTCAATACTTAATCTGAAATCAAGGGTTTACAAGTGTTTATATAGGGTGTTTTTAGTGCCTACTAACCTTATTCCTTGTTAGAGTAAGAGTCCACTTGTTTTGGAAGTCCAAAACTTTTCAAAACTAGAAATTCGGAACCACAACGGACTTTTCCACGCATTCTGGCGTTACGGTGCTCATCCCTGGGCACTGCGGCGCTGGGTTACTGTCCTGGGCGCCGCAGCCCTGAGCCTGTATACCTATCCGCATTTTCTTGCTTCCTTCACGTCTTTGAGTCCCGTTTCGCTTCCCCCTTCGTGTCCCACACATCATAGACTTCTCTATACGTGTTCCACACGTTCTAGACTTTTTATAACTCTTCACTTTGGTATACATCTCAATTCTTGTCCAACCAAGATTGTTGAATCACCAATTTTCCAACAAACCCTTTCTTGATTCAAAATCTTTCAAATAAGAAGGCTTTGGGATCCGATCTACACCAAAACTCTATCACCTAGAGTTGAATCCAGTTAAGTCTCCACCAAGACTTAACTTTCTCGAGGCTAGTGACTTTGGTCTTCAAAGGCATTCGTGCACCTTGCATAGGGTATGGATGCGTTGCACTCCTCTCCGACCCTCATTACCTCGGTGAGCACGGTTTGGATGTCACCTAGTGGTCTGCATTTCTCCAACACCCCGCGTTGGGCCACTCATGGCCATCCCAATAAGCACATAGAGCCCTCATTGTGCTTCTCACCCTTAAACCCTATAGGTCTTTTCTCTACCCTTAGTTTTTTTTTTCCGCTCTAGCCGAATACTCTTCCTCATCGAACTTGCCTAGGGATATCAAGTTCCTCCTCAATTTAGGAACATGCCTTACACCATGTAATTCCCTAGTTTCTCCACATTGCATCCTCAGCCTTATGTCACCAACTCCATGATCTCACACGTAATGTCATTCCCCATTAGAGTTTTACCTCTCTTGGCTTTATAGTTAGTAAACATCGATCTGTCGGGACACATATGGAAGCTGCACCCCGAATCTAGTATCCATTTGCCAGCGTGCTTTCCCCTTAAGACTACCAATGTGTCTACAACTTCAGTATCTTTCTCAGTACTGATTACAGCCCATCCTCCTTGGCCTTTTGATTTCGGACAATCCTTCACAAAGTGTCTTTCCTTATTACAAAGGAAACACCTCTTGGATCTCCTCCTTGATTGGTTTTTTTTCCTTCCTTGTGCAAGCAAAGCTACTCTACTCTCGGACTCAGTTCTCTTTGTCAATTCTTTTGAGTTTAATGATGCCTTAACTTTATTCATCGTTAAAGACTCCTTTCCATACAGTAGCGTATCCACAAAGCTCTCGTAGCTCTTCGGCAATGAACTTAACAGGATAATAGCATTGTCTTCATCCTCAGTCTTGATGTCCAGTTGTTCAAGACTTATGATGATCTTGTTGAACTTGTCAATGTGAGCTCTCAATGAAGTTCTCTCGTGCATTGTCAGCTGATATAGTTTCTTTTTCACAAGAAGTCTATTTACAAAAGACTTCTTCATGTACAATGCCTCGAGTCTCTTTCATAGCCCAAAATCGATTTCTTCATCACCAACTTCCCTTAATACTTCGCCGCTCAATGCCAGGAATAAAGTGTTGTGAGCCTTTTTCTGATTCGTGTCCCAATCTTTATGTCCGGACTTTGAGATTGTCGCCTCATCGTTAGTTGAGTAACTGGCTTCCTCTAAAGCTAAGTCTAGCCCTTCCTTCACTAGTAAAGCCCTAACCTTCTTCCTCCCAAGATTGAAGTCATTCATCCCATTGAAATTCTCTATTTCTTACTTGATTGTAGCCATGGTTTAAATACCCCATGTGTGTATTATCGAACCTGGTTCTGATACCAGTTTGTTGAGGGAGAAAACGCCATTCTCTCTTTCGAGGTTATGTTGAAGCGAAGAACCCAAGATTCAACCTAGAACCCTAACCTCCTTGCGCAGCGGAATAACCTGTCAATCAAGCAAACACAACAAGAATCCAAAGCAAAAAACAAAAGAGCACAACATAATTTTACGTGGTTCGGCCAATTGCCTACGTCCATGGTGGATCCAAGGATCCTAGCATCTCTTATTATAACTCCCTAGAGATTTTACAAGAAAAATCCAATGAAGAACCCTCAAAAGGACCTAAACGTTTAGTGAACCCTTGCTCTACCACGAACAATGATCACCCAAACAACGGTTCCACCCTAGCGCACACAAGCACTTAATGTTTATCCAGTTCTTTCTCTCTCTTAGAGTCTCTCTCAATGCTTAATCTGAAATCAATAGTTTACAAGTGTTTATATAGGGTGTATTTCGTGCCTACTAATCCTATTCCTTGTTGGAGTAAGAGTTCACTTATTTTGGAACTCCAAAATTTTCCAAAATTAGAAATCCCGAACCAAAACGGAATTTTTCACGCGTTCTGGCGCTACGGTGCTCATCCCTGGGCACTGCGGCATTAGCCAAAATTGGGCCTAGCACTGCAGCGCTGGGTTACTGTCCTGGGCGCTGCGGCGCTGAGCCTGTATACCTATCAGTATTTTCTTGCATCCTTCACGTCTTTGAGTCCCGTTTCACTTCCCCCTTCGTGTCCTACACGTTCTAGACTTCTCCATACGCATCTCACACATTCTAAACTTCTTGTAACTCTTCACTTTGATATTCATCTCAATTCTTATTCAATTAAAATTATTGAATTACTAATTTTTTAATAATTATTTATATTAATATATTTAAAATCATACTTTATTGTTTACTTTTTTTTTTGTCAATGAAGCATCTACATTACCCTATTCTCAATTGAAATTTCCTTGAAAATTGTTACAACTCTATGAAATAGAAAGCATTATGCTTTAATGTTGCAAATGCAAGATCAACATTGGACAAAAAGACCTGATATATAACGAAGTTTAATAGTTTGTGAATAATGTGAAAAGTAAAAGATGTAATTAAATGTAATTTTTTATTGTGTATATATAATGTAATTATTTATTGTATAATTTTTAATTATAAATATATTAAATATATTTTCACATTTAAAAAATAATAAGTAAAGTCAATTTTGATTGGGGAAATAAAAATTTTCGTAAGTTGTATAAAAGAATATTCGTCACATTACTATCCTTTAATATTTATAATAAAGAAATATTCGTCATATTACTATCCTTTAATATTTATAAAACAATTGAGTCATTTTATAAGTACGACACAAAAATACTTTTTTTACAGAAAAGTTTTAGCAATTAAATATTACTATATATTTTTTAAACCAATAAATATTAATAAAATTAAACCTTATATATTTTTTATCATTTTCCTTATTTATATTTTGACGTAAATTTTAGCCATTAGCTGCAAAAAATTTATCTACGCTCCAGTAGACGCGACATCATAAAGTAGATAAGTAAACAAAGTCCGTAATGGTGGCGCCCTACGGGCTACGAGTCCCGCACTCCTTTAGGCGTACACAAAATGGGGCCCACTATAATCAGGGTTTTACAAAATAACACTTATTAACTGCAACCCCCTTCCGTCAACTCACCTTTAGTTCATTTTTAACACCGTAAATAATGGTGTCTTCGTAATTGTATACAGGCAATTACCAATGCTGTGTTAATAAAAATTTAATGGCTCTTAACGTGCATTTACTAATATTTCTCATTTTCATTTGACAAAAATATTTAAAAAAGTTACAAGTCTTTACATCATCTCGAAGAAGCGTTTCAATCATTTCATTTAAACAATAAAAACAGTTACAAGTAACACAATTTATTTGAGTAGTAAAATAATTTAGCACAATTATTTTGTTGAACACATTATATTAGGCACTCAAAAGCATGCGAAATTTAATAGCTGGTAAAATTTGATGATTTAAAAATAATAATAAATTTAATTTTGAATTAAAAATTAAATAAGAGTCCAATACAAGATAAAGTATATGTCGGAGGTATGAAAAATAGACGAAAATAAAGAGTTGAAAGTAAAGAGAAGCAAGAAGGTGCAAAGAAGATCGGGTATAGATCACAACGCTGTGGCGCCGGCTTGATCACGCCACATCACCAACTTATGAGAAGTTTTCATTTTACCTCACATCACCAATATTTGTTTTAAGTAGTTTTGGACTTATCTTTTGTATAGATTTTTATTCTAACAATTAGTAGAGTTTTCATGAATTAGAGTATGTATAAATTTTTATAACTTTTAATAATAAATCAAATATTAAATATATAAATATAAGAGAGAATAGAGAGTTAGGTAGACACTAAGTACTAAGTGCACGAGAGTGTAATTATGAGATCACTGAGTACTCAATATGCAAAAAAATAATGATAAATTCTTTTAGAGAGTTCTAATTATTGGTTGTATTCTTTAATTAAATCTCTTATTATTAGATTTAGGCAATCTAGGGATATTAAGTGATATAAAAGATATTTAATAATCTAAAGAGTTATTTGTAAACTATTAATAAAAAAAGTTGAATCATAAATCCGACATGAATATAAGTATTTATTGTCAAACTACATATATCTTATATCTTACGGTTTGTTTTTTTATTTTATTTTATTATTGTATTGAGCTTTTGCATTATTAGTTATTTGTGAGTTAAAAGTCTTTTGCACATAGGATTCTTAAGGTGTTAAATATTAAGTTATAATAGTATTAGGGCATATAAAAACTCAACAATGGAGTTCGTTTGAAGACTAATTCTTGAAAAAAATTAGCACTAATGTTAATTTTTTACAACAAACTGATATCAGAATAAAAAATAAATACTTGATAACTCAACAAATTAGTATTAGAATTAAAATTAAGAACATAATACCTCAACAATATCTAATGTAACTTTTGCTCCTTAAGCTTTCAAGCCCACCGAAGTATTCACAAAGAAAGAAAATAGAATAAATATTCTGAAAGCATTTGTTCTTCAAGTACTGTGTCCTTGGGTACTGACTAAGGGAGTGCTTGAAGCTGAGAACTAATACTCTTCGAGAAATAATTCATGGCTGTAATGCTTGTTAAGAAGTTGGATAACTTTAATGTAAAAAAAGAAAAAAAAAACTTGGATTCCTTTGAGACACTAAAAGGAATTGGTATTAAGTATTAACTAGAGTTTTTCTTGTAGGTAACTTCAAGAACTGGGTCATGTTTGTCATTTCAGGAATAAGGTGGAAGGCCTTCGAGTAAATTTGTTTTAAACTAACAGTCAACAAATGTTAACAAGAGTTGGTGGGGGAGGTAATAGTGTAATAAAAGAAAAAGGCGCTACGACAGTGTTATTTTATTAAACCTAAGGGGGATAGTGTTAATAACCAATTTAATCACCACCTCTTGTTATATCATACCAGTGCTTCAAGACAAATGTACGGTCCCACATTTCCAAGGCAAATATGAGTGCATCCTAAACGGCTACGATGGCTTTTCTCTGAACGGACGGTCCTGATATGGCTGTGTATTTATACGAATCCGCAATGTGGATGATGTGATAGGGCCGCCAAGTTGTCTTCTGTTACATGACGTTCGCCGTTAAGTCGCAGTCCTTACAATCGGATTCTCCGTGGATTTGCCGCCATGGTTCCTTGCCTCGAGTTGTTTGTGAAAAATATAGTAGTACTTCGTGAACTAATGTTCTGAGTTTTATAATTACACGCGCCAATCATCTGGATGACACGTGTTGATCACTTTAAGCAAGGCAAATAAGAAATGGGAATGTGATTACAGTCCTTAACTAGCGCGTGAGTAACTTAGTTTTAGATTTTATAAAAGAACGTATCTAATGACCCCACCCCTCTGACCAGACTACGAGAGATAATCTAGATGTCTCCGATCTACCGAGTCGGCCACGTTGGCAAGGGCCCATTACTTCTACTTTTCTCGTTAAATTTAGGGTAAATTTTTGTCAGCGGAAGGAAAAAATGTTAAATGATGCGATAAAAAAATTATTACCAGTTTTTTTTTCTTTTAATGGGAAATTTTATTAACAGTTTTTAACTCCTTAACAGTGTTTTGTTTAAAAAAAAAGTATAATTTAAGTATGTCGATGTTACACATACAAAGTTTATGTACTAATTAAGTAATATATCATTGAAAATTTATAAGATAACAAGATTAGTAATTAATTGATACATGTTAATTGGTAATAAATTGATATTATTTACAATTTATGGTTTTATCCAAATATAACTTATAGACATATAATACAAAGGAGTAATGTAGACATTTTATATTGTATTTAAAAAATAATATATTAAATAATAAAAATTTAAAAATTATTTATTAAATTATTTTATTATTTAATAATTATTTAACATATTATTTTTTAAAATATAATTTAAAATACTTAATATTACTCAATATTTAGACATACATCCTATATATGATGTTTAAAAGTGACACCCACTTTAGGCGAAAAATTATATTAACGATTTTGTTTCTACAATTTACATTATAGTTTGGGTTCTTAAAATTAAACTATTAAATTGACAAATAATAATTTTTATATTTTACAATTTAAACCAAATATATAAGTTGAATTGCATCAAATTCAAATAAAAAATAATGGGTTAAATACGATTAATAATTCAATGAAATATGATGTATTCGTTGTCTCTACCGTCTAATTAAAAAAGAAATAAATTTACAAAATAAGGAGCTGTTGATGTATTGAGGTAATAAAGTTGCTGACTAGCAAATTTTAATAATTTAAAAAAATTTATTAATATTTTTATTAAGTAACAATTTTATTTTTTAATAAAAAATAATATTTAAATCTCTAAAATTTAAAAAGAATTTAAATTTATTTTTATCATTCAATAAACAAAAATTAATATTTGATAAAAATATCAATAAAAGTATTAAAATCTGCATTATTCTTTTTTAAAATGTTAGGTTCAAATATATTTTTTCCTTATATTATTGAGGCGTCATAACACATTAAATCCCTGCTTATGTCCCTCTTGATACAGTATTAATTTTAAAATTTTCAAAATAACCCTAATCGTTTACGAATTAAGAAAAGGCGACACATTCTGTAGTTTTGAGTAACGAGTTGGGTGGTGCAGTCCGGCTCAAGACCGGAAGGCGTCAAGTTATTGACCATTGGCGTTGAAATGTGTCTTTGCCACTTGTAGCTTTCTGGGTGGACGAATTTATTGTTAGGGGCAAAACAATATTTTGATTGTCCAAAATTAGATCGTGAATCACGCACAAATTACTAAATGAAAATATTCAAAAATAATTAATTTTTAAAATAAAATTTTAATTTAATTATAAAACAAATTCATAAACTTTATTAATCATATATCTATTTTCGTACTATTTTACTCTTGAAGCATTTTTGCATCTCTATCATAATTTATTTAAAATTTTAATCTAAAATATACTTTGAAATTAATTAAAAAGAATAATTTTAAATAAAATATGTTAAAATTTGATAAATTTAACTGAAAAATTATAAAAAAATTATCACGCATTTAAAATGAATTACTTTAGTAATTTACAAAGTAGGTGATGATTTGTGTAAAATAAAAGAAATTGTCTGTTCACTTATTATTTCTTAATTATATAAAATTATAAAAATACTAAAATATTATCTTTTAGGTGGGCTTAGAATTGGTAATTGGAACCTATATTTGAATTAAATAGTTTAAATTTGGAGATTAAAATATCTTAAAAGGGGATGAAGTCCTCGTGAATACTTCATAATGTCATATATTAATTTATTTATTTTTTATATTTTAAAAATATATTTTAAAATTATAATACACTTTAATTTAAAAAATATTTGTATTAATTTGAGATTTCAAGATAGGTTTGAGAGTGATAACCCATTCCACATACTTATACCTGCTTTGAATATAATTTAGGAATACTAACTCATACTAGAGACAATAAATTTATCTAAAAATTCACAAATTCATTAAAACCTGCTTGTATTTAGAAAGATTTTGTAATGTTTGAAGTAGGTTTAGTATGGGTTTTGTATATAAAATTAAAATTCATAATAAATATGAGACAAGTATAAATTCAGTAAAAAATTCATAGATACTTGCAATGTATATTCGCAGATATTACAATTTTATTTATTTTTTAAATAGGTAATACGATGTGTATTGCATTCCTAACATGCTTAGCATACATATTAAGAGTGTACGTTGCATACTTAGCATGGACGTCTGAGCACACGTGTTAAATGCTAGGCGTGCAACTTTATGTATTTAGCGTGTGCTTTTAACAAGCATGCTAAGCACTAGGCGCGCGATATTACTCGCTTAATATGCACTTCTAGTACGTGTGCTCGTGACAGTGAACGCTTAACGTATACTCCTAACACATGCTAAACGTTAGATGTGCAATATTGCGCACTTAGCATAATCTTCTAGCAAACATATAAAGTGTTAAGCTCACAATGTTACATGCTTAGCACGTGCTCCTAATACATGTGCAAAGTGCTAGGTGCGTTATATTGCAAACTTAGCGTAAGTTTAGCGCACAACGTTGCATGCTTAGTATGCAATAGGCATATAATATTGTACATTTTTAATATTTGCTCTTAGCACGTTATTATGTATTTATTATTAAATTTGTTAAAAATTTAAGAATATTTTATTATGAATTTGATAATGGGTACGTACCCGTTAAAGTGAATTTAATATTAAAACTTTAAATTCATAACAAATTTATAAAAAATTTAATATTTTATTTTTAAAATAAATATAAATACAAATTTAAAGTATACATCCGAATCCATTCTACTGCCATTCTAACTAATCCCCGTGCCTATCTCAAAACTTGAAAAATCATAAAATATACTCCTATTTATTCTCTATTCTAATTAGGGCCCCACGAGATCCGGACTTCTTCATGCTAATTAATTTTTGCCAAACCTAAGTGGACTTCTTCATACTAATTAATTATAGTTAAAATACGAATACGAATCAGATATACTCTTTATATAAATTGTTCCACACAAATGATAGCAAGATTCAACTAATTATTATTTTTTTAAATTTTAAGTTGAATATAGATGTTATTACAAAAACAAATAACAACACTATTAATAAAATAAAATAAAATCACTATGTACCTAAATGACAAAAATATGTTAAGAGTCTTTTTCTTTGACGCAAGAAAGAGACTTGTATATTTTTTTATACAAAGGGAGGGACTTGAACTGTCTACGTCGTGAATAAACAATGCACTTATTTTATATGTTAAAATAAATTTATGTTGAAATTTAATTATTAACTGAATAAAATATAAAAACTAATAAGAAAATAAAATATTATTATGGATTAATACTTTATACCATATTGATACATAATTTCAGCGGAGTATGTTGAGAAATTTTACTAATTATAATTATAGGAGTATTAACATTATCACCCTCAAAGTTATCATAAATTATATTTTAATAATAATTTTACTTTTAATTGTTATATTATCTATTTATTTATTTAAAAAGAAGATATGCCTTTATAATTTTATCATATAAGTAATTAAAAATATTTTTAAAAATTAAGATTTTTATATTTTTTATTAAAAAAAATAACAATATAATTAAAATTTAAAACTGTTATTAAAGTGTAATTTATGCCAACCTTGTGAAGGGCGACACCAGGGATAATATTAATATCCCATAACATCTTTGTCACGTCACAGGGAAATTTGTTAAATATTATAAACAAATATGATATGAAATATGTTAAACATACTTAACTTCTTTTAATGTTACGCAAATGTTAATTAAGTAATTTATTTTGATTCTCATAGCATCTACAGAAGTGATTTTATTTTCCAATAATCGGGTATTAATTATAATAAAATTAGATTATTCTTATTTATTTCCAATAAAGAAAAAAAATGAAAGTCTGTACAGCCTATAAGGGATACATGAGTAATTTCAACTCTCTTGCTCTTTCTCCTTTTTCCTGCTAGTTGGTTCTTAGAGGCCATTTATTCGCTGTTATCGGGTGTATGCGTGCTTGAGTTCCAAGCATTGCTCTGTTCATTTCAGGTGCCGAAATCATAAACCCTAAAAATCTTTAAAAAAAAAAAAATTCAGATGGTGTGATAATTTCTTTGATATGAAGTTACAAACTCAAACGATCACAGACGCTCAGCTGGTCCCCGTGTTCTACCAGCGGTAACTCTGCAGTCTCCTCTGCATTTTGAGCTTCTATTTCGCTTTAGATGTTTCCGAAAACATGTTTTTCTAAAGCACTGTCTTATTTTTGCTTCGTTTCCTTATTTGCTTTCTATCATCGGCTCGATTATTTCATTTCCGCTACTTGTTTCGCCGGTTTTCAGAACGTTTTGAGTACAAGTAGCTAAAAATTTATTTATTTATTTATTTTTCTGGCTGCTTTCAGTTTTATCTTGTTGTGCTTACTTGTAGCGGTTAAAAAAGGAATATTTTTTTTGACATTTTTAGATAGTACTCGTTTATTCTGAGTCTTTGGGTTTCTGGTTTGCTGATATACGAGTAGCTAATAGAAAGCTTTCGTCAATGATTAATTTTTTTTTGGGTGGGTTTCTATTTGTGTTACTACTAGAAGTAAGTTTTAATTTTAATGTTTTATTTTTAAAATCTGGAATGGTATTATTATTACCGTTGTTATTAATGTTGATACTTAATTAGGTTAACAATGAAGATAAGATGAAGAAAATCATTTCCAAATTTGCGGAAGGTTAGGTGCTTAATTAATAATTAGTGCTTAAATGTATTCGTTTAGCTTCGTGGTTTCATTTAATATGCTAATGCAAAGGATTAGCTAGTAATAAATATTGTCAGCCATTGCTTATAGTATTAAGCTATTAATGATGGAAAGGTATTAATCACTATTGCGATGATGTAGCAATATTTGAACTTGCACCTAGCCTCCTAGTGCCCTTTATATTTCCCTCTCATTTCAGGCTTTGTGGTTTATTTAATTCTTCTTTGGCTCCTATTGTGGTTGTCTTTTTGGGCATGTTGGTTGCGGAGAAAAGGGTGGGCAAGAGAAAAAAAATTGAGGCCTTTATGTGATTTTGTTTTTAGTTCCTTCAGGATAAATTGTCAAATAAATTTAACAGTGGATGGTAATGTGAACCAGTAAAGTTGAGTTCATGGCTGTTGATGGCGTCAAATAGCTGAAAATGTAAGACTGGCTTTCACTGGTTTGTGTCTAATGTGGTTTATAGTTTGAATTGATGATTTGGGCCCCTTTTATGCCTCAAGTAATCAAATTTCGTTTGAGCTAATGGCAATTTTTTGTGTCAAATAGCAGAAAATGTAAGTGTGCTTTTAACTGGTTTGTGTATTAAACTTGGTTTATAGTTTAAGTTGATGATTTGGGCCCCTTTTATGCTTCAAATAATCAAATTTCATTTTCTTTTGTACGTTCATTATTATTATTTTTTTCGTCTGAGATTTTCAAGTTTGCAATAAGAAGAATATTTTACATAGCAATTTTTCTGTTTTGTTTGCAAACTATTTGCAGAGTTTGAGATCATTCTCACCTCTGTTTCATTTGCAGATGTGGTCTATCCTGGGGATTGTTTAGCCCAGCTAAAGCATTCCATTTTATTTTGGTCCTATCATGTACCTTTTTCTTGCTTGATACATGTGGACCATGTTCTATCAATGGGATGCAGAAATCAGCAGAACATGATGCATGTGGGTCTTATGGAGATAATCAGCAGGTTGGTTTCCAAGATATCCTTGGTGGTGATACTACTTCAGGTTATACTGCAGGAAGTTCAGTTGCACACCCAAGTATTGGCAGTGTTTGTACAAATTCGAATTTGCTGTGCTTTCCATCAACATTGCCTGGTTTTTTGTCGAAAGAGCTTAAACTGAAAAGAGATGCTTTAGAAGTTTCTATGATTCACTCTGACAGTCCATTATCTGTTGGAACTCATCAAACTACCAGGGAGGCAGGTAACAGAACCTGGTCGTCAGAGAACAGTATTTTTAAGTTATTGAATGGCAAAACTGTTTCGTGTTTCCTGAGCTCCAAGGAGAGCATCTGTGAGAAATCATCCATTGGAATTGATAATGGTAATCACAATGGCTTTTCTTTGTGTAGACAAACTCTACTAAATAAGAAAAGTACAAATGTTAGGCTGACGAAGAACTCTGAACTGAGCAAACCAAGTTCTTTTGATGTTTCTTCTTCACTTAAAGTAGAGATAAGCCCTCCTGTGCTGGATTGGGGACAGAAGTATCTATTTTCCCCTTCAGTAATTTTCTTAACAGTAGCAAATTCCTTTAATGACAGCATTTTGCATGTATATGAACCATTCAGTACCAACGCACAGTTCTATCCCTGCAATTTTAGTGAGATCTTACTTGGACCTGGTGAAGTGGCCTCAATTTGTTTTGTGTTTCTGCCTAGATGGTTGGGCCTGTCCACAGCTCATCTCATCGTACAGACAAGCTCTGGCGGATTTCTGGTTCCTGCTAAAGGCTTTGGCATTGAGTCTCCTTACAACACTCAGCCTTTGTTGGACCTGGACGTTCTCTCTAGTGAACGGTTGAGTAAGAATTTGTCTTTATTTAATCCTTATGATGAAATCCTCCACGTGGAGGGAGTAACTGCTTGGATATCAGTTTCTGTGGGGAATACTACCCATCATACTGAAGCAACTTGTAGTACGGGGAGTTCTCAGAATGTTGATGAGTTCAGCTTGCTGAGCGTTAAGGATTGGTTAGTTATCAGGAGAGGTAAAGCTGGTTTGCCACTGATAGCTTTGAGGCCCCATAGAATCTGGGAGATTGGTCCTCGTTGCAGTGAGACCATCATAGAGATGGATGTTCCATTTGGATTGGAAGGAAAAATTTTTGGTGCGTTTTATATGCAGTTGCTGAGGTCTCCACATAATGTGTCTGATTTAGTTATGGTTCCACTTGAAGTGGATCTAGGTAGTAAAGCGGCTCGTGATGATCTTATAGGTCCTGTTTCAGTTTCTCTTGAGCCTTTGGTGTCTTGTGATGCCAGGGGGAATTTTGTTGCCATTTCCCTGAGAAATGGGGCTTCCTACATGTTGAATGTTGTCAGAATCAGTGAAGTTGCTGAAACAAAAATTTTCCAGATCAAATATATGGAAGGCTTGTTACTATTCCCAGGCACTGTTACACAAGTTGCTGTTATTACTTGTACTCAGTTTCCTGTTGAATTACATGATTCTCTTCCTGAAGCATCCAATATTAACAGAAATTGCAAATTACTTATACTGACAAACTACTCAAGCAGTCCTCAGATTGAAATCCCTTGCCAGGATATAATCCATGTTTGTTCAAGATGTCAGAAGGATCCGTCTGTGAATGACTTTGGAAATGTTGAAACTGGCAATAGGAGAGGGTCCGTGGGTCATGGTGAAAAAATGTCATCAGACATCAAGGTGTGGTAATTCTTCATATTTTATTTTCCAATCTGTGCTTGGTAATTGACATTGGATTTATGTGTTGATTTGGCATTGAACTAAATCACCCTAGTCATATGTTCTTAATATTTTTTTATAAGAAGCTGACTATTTCCTAATATTTGACTCAGCTAATATTTCTTATTAATTTGAATGCTTTTACATGTGTAAACATGTTGGGCAAGAGTCTTAGTTATAATAATGCACTTCTCATACTACCGTTGTAGGTTTGGGTACAGATACATGATTGGGATGATCACAGCTTCTGAGTGGTTTGACGTTTTATAGATTACAAAGTGCGGTATTTGTTGTCAAGCCAAAAGTTGAACCAGAAAAGGAAAATTGTAAACGAGTAAAACCAACCATCTAGTAATCATAGGTTTATGTATGCTGTTTTTTTTTTTTTGTCAGTAACAAGCTATGACTGCGCGAATCATTTTTCAAGAATATGTTAGTGGGGCTTAGTACATTTCTACAAGATACCACGTGTGCATTGATCAATCTTGGCTCTTCAGTTTTAACAAACAACGCTTAATTCTGGCAATGCTTTTGGCATTTGTTAAGAATATCTATATTTATGTCCTTGGTGTGTGTAATGGATTGTCTCTTGCTTGCTACAGTATTTGTTAATTATATTTGTTGTCCTGTTGACAAGAATTATGTCTCAAGTAAATTGGATATGCTGTGCTGTATTCTAAAGTTTGCATTTGCACTATGATTTCATTAATTTTGTGGTTATCAGCTCAAATGGATGAAATATGTGTTCTGATTTTGTGGGAGGTGGTAGTGGAAAGTGGGTGATTTATTAATTATAAGGAAGAGAATTCTGCATTTTATTGTGTCAAACAGTGGTAAAAACTAATGACCTAGTTCTACTCGGTAGAGCTTAAATACTATGATTGGCTTAATAACTAGAAAAAAAATTACAAACTTCTGTGATCCTTATATGTCTGCTGCCAGTTTGTGCATGGTCTATTTTAACAGCATCATAGATGCTTCTTTATATTTGATCCATGCTTACAATAACTAAGATGCACCTGTGGTTATTTTGAAGGTTTTGGAGACAGCAGAAGCAGATGAACTGGTGCTGGGAAACTGGAAATCTCAGGGCACAAGTGGTATGTCTGTGCTTGATGATCATGAGATACTGTTCCCGATGGTTCAGATTGGCTCTTACCGCTCTAAATGGATCACTGTAAAGAATCCTAGCCAACAGCCAGTTGTGATGCAGCTTATTCTCAACTCTGGAGAAATAGTTGATGAATGCAGAGACATGGATGGTGTTGTAGAGTCCCCTTCATCTGGTAGTTTGTTTCATGGCAAATCTGGTAGACCAACAAGATATGGCTTCTCAATGGCAGATAATGCACTAACAGAGGCTTATGTTCATCCTCATGGTAGAGCATCTTTTGGTCCAATATTCTTTCACCCCTCAAATCGATGTGCATGGAGAAGTTCAGCTCTGATAAGAAACAACCTTTCTGGTGTGGAATGGTTATCTTTGAGGGGTTTTGGAGGCTCTCTTTCACTGTTCCTGTTTGAGGGATCTGACCCCATTCAGAGTGTGGAATTTAATTTCAACTTGCCACTTCCTCATAACATGACTGCTCCGGACATTATATTTCACATGGAAGAGACTACTTCTGCCTGTTCTCACCCGTTATCAAAAGAGCTATATGCCAAGAACACAGGAGACTTGCCACTTGAGGTTATAAGTATAGAAGTTTCTGGGGTGGGTTGCAGGCTGGATGGGTTTTTTGTGCACACTTGTAACGGCTTTTCTCTTGAACCTGGGCAATCAACAAAGCTTCTGATATCTTACCAGACTGACTTTTCTGCAGCAATGGTGCATAGGGATCTAGAACTGGCGTTGTCCACTGGAATTTTTGTGATACCCATGAAAGCAAGTATTCCAAATTTTACTCTTAATCTCTGTAAGAAATCAATGTTCTGGATGCGATTGAAGAAATTGTCTATAACAGTTCTTGCTGCTTCCCTAATGTTTCTGGTATTTTGTTGCCTTTATCTCCAAGTAATAGCCACTGGCTACCAAGACTATTTCTATAAGAGTGAGAAAAGTTCTATTGATGCAATAAGGACTGCAGGAAAATCTTCTCATGCGCATCTCAATCAGAGAAACAGTGGGATATCTATGCCTAGTGAAACAGATTGTTTGTCGAGATCATTTGATGAAGAAAAAACCTCTGAACAAGCATCTAGTGGTAGATATCCAGATACTCAAAGTGGGGCTCCAACATATGTGATGACCACTGAACATGCAGCACTAAGTTTGGAAAATCACAGACACACTAATGGTTACTCTGATACTAAAAAGGAAAAAGCATTGCCTTGTTTGCCTTCAAATTCTGCAGTAGTTGATACTTTTGATAGTGTAGAAGCATCTCATACAAAAAACCTCACAGTTAGGGTGGGAAAGGAGAAGGGAAGAAGGCGAAGGAAAAGAAAGGGTGCTGGTGCTGTGTTAACAGGAGGACTTGATGTTTCGAGTAGTCAAAGTGGGAATTCTACACCTTCATCTCCATTGTCTCCTGTCACATCTTCAACTCTGGCCCGTGCCTGCTTACTGTCTTCTGATGTGGACCAACCTTATGACTCTAGGTATCCATTTACCCCAACAGCTGAAAGACACTGTGAGAAAAGTCCAGTTTCTGTACTTTCAGCTGAGGCAAAAATATTGGGGAGACAGCTTCCAGTGAGGTACCATAGAAACAATGGGTATTCTTCTACTCCTGGGCAGTCTTCAGCACCAAGAAAAATTGCTAGTAAACCTGTGTTGTCGTCTTCTGCCACTTTTCCTTGTGCTGGTAGGGCCACTCCCAGTATGTTGTGCTCTTCCCCCTCGTTGGTTTCAACATCTACTATTGCTCCTCACGCTCGAGCCCCTGGGTCCAACTTTTGTCAGAAAACTGTTACAAGACAGACAGGACTTGGAGATGAATATAGGTATGATATCTGGGCTGATCATTTTTCTGGACTAAGTTTCAGTGCAACAAAGAACGACTCTAATAGCTTCTTTGTAAGTGGGCCACAAACCCTTGTGAGAAATTCGCAATCAAGATCTGTAAGTTGTTTCAATCAAGGGGGTTAATGATAAACTACTAAATAATTATTAAAATAGGACCAAACTCTCTCTCTCTCTCTCTCTCTCTCTCTCTCTCATGGTTCTCTCTAGTTATATACGAGATAAAAATTTATCAAGCAACACCCACACCCACATCTGTGCGCGCGCGCACACACACGCACATTGCCTTGAGTATGCAGTGTTTCCATCTTGTTAAATACTCCATTCAGCTTCATTTTGATTTTTGATACAAGATAATTTTTGGAGGTTCTTACTATATTTGCAATTAATATTTCTTTTCAACTTGGCAATCAAATATTAATACAAGATGTGTTGATAGAAAATGGGATCAGAAAAATGAATGGCCATGCTATACGAATTCAATTGCTAGTTACTTAGCCTCCGAGTGTAACTGTGGGTTATTAAATCTGCTGTTTTGTTGATCAGCTTAAGCTATCAAGTAGGTATATTTGTGTTCTCATCAGTAGAATTATTACTTTCTTCTACTAACTGTACTGTTGTTGAACAATTTATTGAAATTCTGTAACTAAAATGATCTTCTTACCTGTAGGTAAGAAATTGTAAGTTCAAAACACCAATCTAACTGCATATCTTAGTATGTGTATATGAATGCATGTAAGCTTCAGGGAGAGAGGATGCCAGGAGCAAAAACATAACATGAGGCTGAAAAAAGACTTTGGCATGGTGCAACAATTTCTCTTCAATTTTTGTCTTTTAGGAATCTTTTGGTAGTTCTTTTATGCTGGTTCTGTGGCTAGCCATGTATACCAGTTTCATAAAGGTTTGGGACAGGTGTATGGTTGGTAAGTTGTTTTAAGTGGCATGGCTAGAAACTGAACCTCAATAAAACCAAAAGAAACTTCTCTCCTGCAGGAAATTTGTTTGAATTTGAAACTCCCGAGAAGTTTAAATTAAACTTAGTTTCACTTTGTATATTTTCTGAAGACCTGTATAACAGCCTCTGACTTTTCTTCTTGCTGTGACGACCTTTTGATTAGTTCATTAGTTGCTTCTTGATGTTACAGATTGTTAAGAATGTATATAATACGGCTACATGGTATTTCCATGTCATCTGAATTCATACAATGCGAGTACTTAGTATTTGTTTTCATGCTTTGAGAGGGATCGGGGAGATCTAAAAGTAAATGGTCAGTGATTGCAAGGACTGCATCATTGTGAATGGGAGTTGTTGCAGGATGAAGGTTCTGAAACAAACTTGGTTATGAGGTTATATATGCCCTGTAGAATTGCCACCCAGAAACCTGGGATGTTGAACATGTACACCTCTCATATTTGTCAGTATTTCCTGCTAGCTAAGGTTGTTTGTTTGCAAATCTATATTATTTCTTTCAATTTATGGGACTGGTGGAACTATGTTCTAATCCTTTTCCAGATAAATGTAACAAGACATCTAGGATTTTTTATATTTATGCTTCCTATGTATGCGTGAATGAACAGAAAGACAAGAAAATATCAAAATTTATTCAGATGAATAATGTTTACCTGCCTAAGTTAGCATACTAAGAACCCTCGTTTAATAAATATTTCTGCTTTTCATCGACTGGTGTTTCGAATCCAGGGTCCAGGCTTTGCAACTTCCTTTACATCCTTACTGTTGAGTAACTTGGTCGATAATTGTCTTGATATGCTTATTATTATTATTATTATTTTATTGTATTTTCCGTTAACAAGAAGATTTCTAGATCATTCCTTCTCTCATATAAGCCATAGTTGGTAAAATATGAGAGATTATTTTTTTAAATTCGTAGTAGAGATAAATTTGATTTTTTCTTTAAGGTTATAAATTGAGTCTTTAACTAGAAAAGTTTTTAAATTGTGCCAATAAAATTTTACTATGACGATTTTGAACTAATCTCGACAAAATTTTGACTACAGACGATAAGAGTTCTAAACAGAAAAGAAAAGACAATTGCCTATCCACCAATTCCGTAAACTTGGTGGCAAGCTGCCAGGGATACGGCAACTGTAGTGTAATGCAATTTTGTTTATGGGAACACGATCTCCTGTTGTTTTAAGTTGTTATTTGGAGAAAATAAATTAATATATCCGAATTTATACATGATTAATTGAAAATTCTGACATAAAATGGTCATCTTCAATCTATTGATTATCTAACTCGGTTCAAAATCGAACAATTTTAATTTATTTTTGTTTTTAGCAACACCTTGAGAATTATTGATCCTGATGTTAATAAAATATAGACGTTGGTAAAAGAGAGTTACATGAATATGATAATAATGGATAACATGACCCAAAAACCCTATGAAATCTCAATATGGAACATAGTTTCTGAAGGATATGCTTTCTTAAACAGTGGTGTTGTGGAAGCAAGTGCAGTGCAGAGTCAAGATTACACATGCAAAAATAATTACAACAATCCTGAGACTGAGAGCAAGTTGCTGTGGGTGGACATGCTGCTATAAAGATAGTTAGAATGTTGTTACTTTCACTATAATGAGACTGGCACTTATTAAAACTGCAAGGACGGATAAAGATAGCACGAATTTTAGCTCTGATGATGTCGCTGGCCGCCAGAGGTGAAGAGCCAGCGATATGAAAAAAGAAAAAAAAAAAAGAATTGAAAACGGTAATACATTTATTGTGGGCGAATTTCAGGGACCATTTTACGTATTAATTTTATCACAAATTGCAAACGAAGACAGTGACATACCAACCCTAACAAATCCAATATCGGAATCATTTTTTTGTTGGTTCTAGTCTAACATTGCCTTGGTTTTTAACTTCCGAAATGCCTAAGTGTCATGTCTTGTAAGTATCACGTTTCTTTTGTACAAAATGGTGAGAAGCAAAATCTATTTTTCTTTAGTATAAATACTTGTTTCCAGTAGTGGCAAAGAAATTGGACTGACAGATGTAGTCGTGGTCCAGTTTCTTGTGCTTATTGGACCACATCTACAGCAAATATGGAATGTGACTCATCCTTTCTATGGGGCTACATGTCCTTAACTCTTTTCATTAGTACTACTTATAATGTACAACCCTATCAGGTTAATGTCCTTTTGATTCCAATGTTGAGATCCAGCAGAGGTGGCAGCAATTCCTGAGATTTTAAGCATCATCGTTTAAGTCCCTGATGACCCTATCACGTTAATGCCCATGACCGTCTGTATAGTTCATAATACCAAGTCAGAGAATTTTTTTATTCATATTAAAAGTAGTGACAATCCTCTATTTGGCAATCTGTATTTGTTCTTGGGACACATCTGATGTGAAATTCTTGTCGATAAAAGTTCAATTCGGATGTTATCAGCTGTTCAAGGTTTTGTGTAGGGCCTACGGCTCGTTTACAAAGAAGACTTTATTCCTGCCAGCACAATCTAACAAAGCCTACGCTACTCTATAGTAGCATCAAATGCATTAATACCTAAAGATCCCAATAAAAAAAAATTGGACCAATAAAAAAAAAATCACGGACGTGTATTTGATAAAATGTGGCAAGCAATTTTTCAGACTTACCCAAGTTAAAGCTTAATTGTCCAATGTTGTGATTGTATTAATAATGTCATGTGAGCTGCAATTCATGCCCGGCCCCCTAAAATCGATCAGTAGCTGTTCAGAAATTAAAGTTCTATTGGCTTTCTGAAAGGTTATTCACCCTTGCTTTGTCATAGTTTACATTTTTGGTAAATTATTAATTCTAAGCCATGCCCATTTATCTCAGAGACATCAATTTTTATGTACGTTTTAGATATTTATAGAGCCAACACAAATCTAGCATCACAAACTCATCAAGTTTCAAGAGAGAAACAAAATTATTGTGTTTCACTAATCAGTGGGTATTAAGGGAGGAGAGGGTTTCCCTCGAATGTGGATCTACTTTTGCTCTTTTCACGATTGTCTTAAATTTCAGTATTTTGTTCCCAATTACCTTTTTTGCTTTTGACCTTTTCCTAGCTCACGCTCTCACACATAGCAATATGCCCAAAATTCCATAGTGATCCCTTCAAACTTCATGCTTGGGACCAGTCAAAAAACAACATCAATAATAATAATAAAAGATGTGTTAGCATAGGACCATTTTGTCAATTGTTAACTGTAATTTCTTGTCTGCCTTCTCTGCATGTTCTAAGAATGTAATCCTACCAAAACCCATCAGTTTCTTTCAATTTTTTTCTCTTGGCTAATTGTTTTTACTTGAGAATTATTGATGGATTTTAGACCATATGTTGCAAAAAATACTGATCTAGTTGAGTGAACTAATATTGACCTTGTAATCTTGTAAAAAAGCTAATCTTAGATATTATATTGATCAACATTGACTAGTAATGAAAAGTAGATATATAAAGGCAAGAAATATTATGAGGGTCTCGGCAATGGGAAGGGAAATGGTACAATGATTTTGCTGGCACGATGCATGTCTTACATTTCATTATCACAACGCAGCAATGCAATAGCTTTAGCCTCTAAAATGAATATGAAGATGATATATTAGTTGTCTCCCACTTACACTGACCTCTCATTTCTAAACAGTCATATGAACCTTCGATTGGAATCAACCCAAGACGAGACTCTGAAAATCAGTGGCATCGTCACTATCTCTACTCAATCACAATGATTTAATCTCTCTCACTTTTGGAAGTGAAAAAAGAAAAAATGAAGTTAAGTCTCAATAGATGAAGTGTTTGTGTGAGATTTTAAGGTTTGATTAAGAAAATGATTTTGGTGAATGGCGTAGAGTCACTTGCTTTTTGCCCCGACAGAAAGCTAAAATAATGATCTTTCTGACCATATAGAGCATATGAGTGAGAGAGATGATCACTTAAAGAAGGAAGAAAATCTGTGTATTTGGCTTTGTGTGAACCACATTTTACATAAGAAATAAATGTTAGCTCATCGTTCAAGTGCTTGTGCTAATAGAAATATGCAAAGTACCTGCACCTAATCGTCCTTTGATCTTCATATATTAATGCGTCGGGAATGCCCACTCAAAGTTTACTTTAAGCTTGCGTTCATTTTAAATGATTAACTTCAGTACTGTTGTGTTAGATAATTGCCTTTTTCCCTATGTATTGATTATAGTAATCTAATCAAAGCTATTGCCTTATTGGTCCTGTATGTTAGTTGCTGCTCCCTTTTGGTTGTATATCTCATATTTTTTTAAAATCCTTTTGTCACTTTTGAATCATTTAATGATCATAAGGTTTATGTGATTAATCTCATTAAAATCTGCCCATCGTCCAGATTAATTACTGCATCAGACATGCAGGGTGGATCACGTATTGTTTTGCTTGAAGTTATCGAAATTATTAATATATATATATATATATATGGCAACAATTCAATTGATTGATAATACCAGGTGCCATGGTTGTCCTCTCTCATGTCTCCATGTCCTAAATAACTTCACCAATAGATATACATGAATTTAGATCAATACATGTATATTAAATCTCACAACCCTTATTCAGGTTATAAATAAAATTTATCAAGATTTTTTATAAAAAAAATGTTGCTGCTTCGAGAGAGATTGCAAACATATCATTTGGATGTCAAGGGAAACTATTTTTTTTTAACATGAAACATTACTGTTACATATTGTATGGAGATGATTTTCGGCTAAAATCTAACCTAAATGTGTGAGGAATGCAGAGTAAGAAAAAAATCAAGGTTTTGGACTTGTCGGTGTCAAGGGATGGACTTGGACCTCCGATTTGATAGTATTGAAATCAGAATTGACTGAAAATCGAGTTGGATAGGTTGTGAGCTAAGCTGACTGAGAGGCCCAAAGGAACACAAGAAACATGAGATCAATGGCAATCTCTGGCCCTCCCACGTTCAAGTTGGATGGTGACTCAGTATTAATTATATCCTTAGAGTTTTTGTCTTTAGAGAGAATGTGAAGTTTAGAGAGAAGATAGAGAGAGTTTTTTACTTAATAGAATAATTGTCTTAGTTCGAATTCTTCTCTCACCCTCATTCAAAATTGGAGATAAGTATTGAACATGAAAAAACTAGCTTGGAGATTACCCCTTAAGGGCAACACGTGGTGATACATAATTGGAGATCCATTTCTATCATAAGGGACATTTTAGAGAACTAACTCAGATGTGAGCATGTGGGTAATTGTGCCCTTCTAACGTTTGAAGTACTAAGTATTCTTGATTAGAAGCTTTTAGAGTAGTCAGCTTAGTTAGGTGGACTGAGAGCACTAAGTAGTTAGCAGACTTTATCCCCTTGAGCTGAGCAGATTCAGTGCTACATCACCTCAACAACTCCAGACTAAGGGTGGGCACGGTCTGGTTCGATTTTTTTACTAGGAAAAATCGAACAAGTTTTTTTCGATTCAATTTTTTTATTTTAAATTATGGATTTTTTTAATTTTCAGTTCATTTTTTTTCTGTTTTTTTTGATTTTTTTTATAGGGAAAATCGATCCGGACAGGTCGGTTTTTCCCCCA
This sequence comes from Ailanthus altissimus, assembly GCA_946807835.1. Lineage (NCBI taxonomy): Eukaryota > Viridiplantae > Streptophyta > Magnoliopsida > Sapindales > Simaroubaceae > Ailanthus > Ailanthus altissimus. Next base: position 23,303,924 of record OX327695.1, read on the forward strand.
AAAAATTGAACCGATTTTTTGTTAAAAAAAATTAGACTAAATCGGCTGGTTCCGTTCGATTTTTTGATTTTCAATTTTTTTTGCCCACCCTTACTCCAGACAGCTTTGATTCTTGTTTCAATAAGAAATAGATACCTGTTACTTACGTGGAGGCTTGTCATTGACTCTTTAGAGATTTTTCTCATTAAACCTTATCCTTAAGCCCAATTATCAAATGACGTGGCTTTAGTTGGACCAATGATGGGAGTTGGTAGTAATGTGACAGAGCTTAAACTTTGCTGACATGTGCACTTGTTGGTAGGCTAGATGACGGCATGGCAAGTGACTTATCCACAATGACATGTCCTCTGAAAGCAGTACTGAATGGTAGCACATGTCTTAGAGTAGTTTCTACTCAATAATTTTTTTTGGGCTAGGTTATAGAAGCTGTTGGGATTTGTGCTTACGTGCCATCCCTTTTATGTATAAATATTTGCTTTATGTTTATACATTTATGATTTCAATATATCACTAATTATTTTATTTATAAATATGGTAAGATGCTTGTAACGTTTTAGACATTGTATGATCTGAACGAGTTCAGATCTGATCTAAAGGAGTTTAGATCAGAACTAAGAGTTAGTAAAATCTAAAGAGTTAGAGCCTTATCTGAAATGGGACAAAGACCTAAGAATATATTAATAATGACATAGTTACAATGGGTTACAAATGGTGCTAAGAAATGTTGTTATGCAAATATGTTCTTAAATTTAATGTTCCTGATCTACCTTCACTAATGCGGGTCTGCTAATGAAGATCTTAATATATATATATATATATATATATAGATCAGTGTATGTCTATATCTAGATAGTCCAGATGGTTAGTCTTAGCAGACCATGAGTTTAGTGAAAACTCGTATAGAGATACAAGTATTCAGTAAGGACTGAATATTGAACAGACTCACAAAGATCTCTTATAGACATCCCATAAAGCCGTCAATGGAGGATCTTTCGAGTTCAGTAGTATTCGTGGTCCTTAGACCTGAGTGCCACGGTGGACTTGTGAGTGATCCATCATACTTTGGTTCCACACATGTCAGATACCTTTCATGGTCTGACCGCTGGGTGTCGCTGGGTATGGTCCGATGCTCATGGAGTCCGGTGTGTACAGATATGGGATCCATCAACTCAATTGGGTGAGTAAAATATCATGTAACTCTAAGATTGTATTTCAGAAAGTCTTATGGCCATAAGCAGACATCCAAGAATTTATTGGGAAAATAATATCGTGAAAGTGTTTACGGATATTATTTATTGAAATACAAATCTAGAGATAAGTTTATGGTTGAGCACATAGAGACTTGACGGTGTTGATCTATATCTCCGCTCTTCTAGGATATTTATGATGGAAGGATTATACGAATATGTTATAATCTCAACTTGTATGGTCTAATGCGCCGTTTTGTAATATCTGTAACATGTGTGTGGGACATTGTTCACGGACGTGTGAAATAGTTTCATATGACAAATCGGGCATGGACCTAGAGAGTCTCACAATATGAAGTGTACTCGTTGTGCACTGGGGCGGCGAATTGGATTGAATAATTAATCCAACAATTTTCAGCAAAATGAAAAATGTTTCTAGGTTCCTTTTATTATTCACTTGTCAATAATTGAAGGTAAAACACATTATTGGTTTACAAGAGTTGTTAACCAATAAGAAATTGACAAGTGACATAATCTTGCTCCATAAATTATTTACCATATATTTACCTATTTACCTTACTTGGTAAATACATATATGGTAAATGTAAATAATCAAAATAGTTTTGAATTATTAATATTTTATATATTAATCAAATTATTATTATTAATTGGAATAAGTGGCAAACACCATTTACTAATGGAGAATGCACTTGTTATTAATAATAAAGGAAGTTTACCACTTTGTAATTCTTAAATGATGCACTAAGAAAGTGGTAAAACCACTTAACATTGATTAAATGCCATTTACTCTCTAGAAATTGATTCAATTGGTTGAATCAAATTGGTGAGTGAAAAATATGATAGATTAATGTTTGTAATGGCAAACATGGTTAAGTGGTGATGGAGCACTAAGAGAAATCATTCTTTGCACTTAAGAAAGAATTGAAAGAGTTCAATGTGTGCAAGATAGAGTAAAATTCGTTCTAAGAGAAAAGAGAGAGAGTTGAGAGCTTTTCCTAAGTGTTTTTCTCAAAGTGTTGAGAGAAAATGCAAAGGCTTACCAAGCTACAACATATAGAGTTTTAAAGAACTATAGAAAACATCCAATTCTTCTCATCTCTTAGTAGTAATCATAAGGACAAATTGTTTTAAGTGTTAAAACAATCATTTGCTGGAAATTCAAGGCTGCCATTCTAGCTTCACAATCCCACCGGATTTAGTTGTGAACTAGAATTGTGCAAGGGAACACTTCAAGGTGAGCTCAACAAATTAAAGCTTGGAGTTCTTGAAGATTTGTAAAGCTACCTTCATATCCGGGTAGGTTATTTATTTGTTATTCATTTTATATCATGCATGAAATATATATATGAGATATATATATATATATATATATTTGTAGCTCACCTTGAACACTTCAAGGTGAGCTCAACAAATTAAAGCTTGGAGTTCTTGAAGATTTGTAAAGCTACCTTCATATCCGGGTAGGTTATTTATTTGTTATTCATTTTATATCATGCATGAAATATATATATGAGATATATATGTACTTAAATGATCATACATGCTTGAATATGTTACATATTGTTTAATATGTATGAATACTTTTGTTGCGTATTTAATTTTTGAAATTATACACATCTATACACATCACACACCATATCACACAACAGAGGCCCATGTGTTCAAACTCATACTCAATCCATTGAGGTGGTTTATTTTAAACTAGATAGCTCATAGAGGAAGTTGGGCCTGAGGTCCCGGTTGGGCTTTAGTGAGTGAGTTAGCCAAGTGTCACTTATTTCCTCCTAACACATACATTATTTGAGTCTAATTATGTTTATGAATACAAAAAAGTAAATGTTGTGTTGTTTATTTCGTAAAGGTTTTCTAACTTTTAGTTTATTTTTTCTACTATATAATAAACTTATCACAAATATTGAAATATTTTATCTTATTGTTCATCCTTATTTTATAGACAACTTAAAATTTATAGAGTGATAAGCTATTTTTGATCTCTTAGTGAGCCACTCTTCAACCTTGCAATAATAAAATATAATTATGATTGAACTCAATTAGTAGTTTGATAATGGTTCAATTCCTTCCCTCATGGGAAGGATTCCAAACCTCATTTTTATTATTATAGAGAGAAATAATAAGTTTTATTGGTAAAGGCATTGAGTTGCATTACTAAACCTATTTTATTATAATTAGATTGATTTGTTTTGAGTTTATTAATAATTTTTTTAATAAAAAATATTAAAATATAAAATTTGGTGATTAAAAAATTATATTTGAGTGTGGTTTTGACTCTAGATTAATAAGGAAACGACATGTGGTTAAAAAAAAGCTAGATGGACGAGAAAAGAACGAAAACTAAAAGTCAAAAATACAGAGGAGGTTCAGGCTGTAGCCCTAAGCAAGTAAGGTTGTAACGTGACATAAGGTAGTGGTTGGACGTTGTGGCCCAATTAAGGCTAGGCTGTGGTGCCAACCACCAAAATCGTGGTGAGGCCGTGACCCCAAGTGCTAGGTTCGGCCCATTTGAGTTATTTTACCTTTTTTAAAAGTTGGTTTATGATTCTTTTGCATGTGGAATTGTATTCCAAGTTGATTTAGGATTTCTTAGGATGTCTAAGAGCCTATATAAACTCTTGTTGTGTCTTAGAATTGATAAGGCATCAAGAAGAGTGAAAATAAAGAGCTTAGGGAGCGCTTAGTGCCCGAGAAAGTGCTGTTATAGACCTTTGAAGAGCTCTTTCAATTGTGTATTTCCTGCAAATCTATTGAGTGATTTTTGTGATCATTGAGTGATTCGTGATAATTACTAAGTAATTAAAAAAGTTAGGATCCTTTGATCTACCGTAGACATAAATAATTTGTCAAACCACGAAATTCTTGTGTGCCTTATGTGCGATTGGTTATTTTCTCTATTTATTTTGTGTGATCTTTATAGTTCTTGAATACTTGTAGGTAAATTCTTTTGCGCAAATCCTAATAAACTGGTATTAGAGCATAGGTTGATCTAACCCTGGCAACTCACAAGTATGAAATTTAGAAGTTCAATAAGCAGAATGATTTCAATTTATGGAAGGTAAAGGTAATTGCTTTTACTGGTGAGTCAATGTATTGATTCGGCTCTTGAAGAAACTTCTGCCATAACCAATGATGAGAAGAAACCTAGGGCCTTAAAATTTGATTCTGATTGTAAAACTATTCAGAAGAAAGTCTATAGTACCATTGTTTTGTCATTAAGTAATAAAGTTTTGAGAGAAGTTGCTAGAGAGAAAACTGTAATTGGTCTTTGAAAAAAGCTTGATGATCTATACATGATGAAGTCATTAGTGAATCGTATGCACATCAAGAAGAAATTGTATTAGTTGTCTATAGCTAAAGGCATTTTGATTAAAGACTATATTAATACCTTCAAAAAAATCATCATTGATTTAAGAAAACATCAAGATAGAAGATGAAGACAAGACAATTATCTTGTTAAGTTCTCTACTAGTCAAGAATAAGCACTTTATTATAATACTATTGTATGGTAGAGAGTCTTTAATAATGAGAGGGGTTTTTAGTGTTAGTGAGAAAAAGAAGAAGGCATGTTACTTGATAATGAGAGAGGGGTTGTTACTTGTCACTCACAAACACATAATTTAAAGTGCACTCAAATAAATCACAAACTGCTCTTTCTTTGCCAGTTCACTCTCTCTCTCAAATGCTAGCACGTGCATGCAAATTAATCAATTCTTAAAAAATATTTAAAAAAAGAAAAATAAAACTATTTCTCCTTCTGCTAATACTATAATTTTGCTAATATTTAGTACTTGTCTCCATTTGTTGGAAGTGTTAAAACTTTATTTATATAAATTTTTAAAACTTTGGTTTTTGGAGTATTAGTGTTAGAGTAATACTAAATATATCAAATTATATCATAAATTGTATCTTAAAAAGTAACGTGTCAAACAAATATTGGGTGTAATAAATAATTTTAAAATTTATATTATTTCACTACCCAATGTTTGCTTGACACATCACTTTTTGGGATACAATTTAGAATATAATTTGAAATGCCTAACATTACTCTTAGTGTTATTATTATTATTATTATTATTATTATTAGGTATTATATCTTGAATATCTTTGAGATAGTATTTAATTTTAACAATACCCACAAATTTAAAAAATTAGTAATAATACTCCACCTATAAAAAAATCATCTATTAAATTTAATAAATTCTATGTCAGAGCGTATAAAATAACTCAATTACTTTTATATACATTAAAAATAGTGATATAATAAATATGCTCCTACGCAACTTAAGAGAAACATCATTTTCTTATAAAAAGCTTGATTTTTTAATCATAAAATAAATTGATTTCTTATTCTTTAAATATTATAATAACGGTGGTGATATTACAAATACATTCATGTACACATTATTTAATTCTTTAATATTTTTACCTTTGAATTCATCAAGTGATAATTGCAATGCAATGGTCAAATAATGCCCTAAAAAAGGTGACATATCTGGCAATTATTTTCCATTTTTTGTCTTGCAAATTCTTCTTTTACCTTGAACCTATCTCACAACTACCTTACAATGGCCTCACAACTACCTCAACAACCTAAAAAAAATCAACCATGCATAATTATGTCAACCCCTATAAATTTAAGTGAAGTGAATAAAAGAATTATTAAATTATAAAATAAATTTATTTATATGGAAGGAAGGCAATTGTAAAGATATCAAAATCACAAAATAACTCTTATAAGTTTTATTTTTATTGTGAGGGAAGAAAATGTAATTATTATAAATTTTGAAAACCAAAGGAAGAATACTTTAACTATTAGATGTTTAATTTTTTTGAAATTACATCATTGATAGAAATAGTGTAGAATTTAGATAGAGAAGTTTGTAGAATACTTACCGGTAAGATAGAAATAGCAAAATCAAAATGATGAAGTGAATAGTATGGTGAAGAATAAGTTACGATTTGATTAATTGTCTTAGTAGATGTATTGTTGTCATGTGCACTCAAAAAAAATAACATGTACCCTAAATTTGATATTGTATACAAGAAAGATGTAATAAAAATGAATGAAATGAGAACAACTTAAAATATTCAAAATATTGACCCAAGTATAATTATTCAAAATATTCTATATCCAATGTATTGCCACCAACTCAAAATATTATAAATTGAAACTAACTTTAACTATTCAAATTAAACATTGTTAAAGCAAGTTATAAAACCTTCAATATCTAACATCCATAACAAGAGTTTACACAATGTGGCTTATGAAATATTTCAATAAGTATACCAAAAGTTAAAGGACTTTTTCAAAATCTCCCTGTTGTTTCCTTGGTTTGTTAGGCCTATATTTTTTTCTATTTCATAAAATGGTGCATAAGTATAAATAAAAAATATCTTTAGAGACTAAGAAAATATTGTTAACTTATGCAAAGTGTATTACCTGCCACTCCATCTTCACCTATTCAGTAGTAGATAATGTGGATCCTTTTTCACTAACCGATCCTCTCTCCTCAAGTTAAAGAGAATTATGGAAGATCACTTATTAAAGCACCATTTTACCTTTTAAAACCAACTAATATACTATAGTCACTTACTAAAGCACTTGATTTCCTCTTCCTTGCACTAATAATTGATGAACTTGCTCTAGTTGATCCTATTCCTTACATTAAAAATAATAATACAAATAAGAAAAGAGTTAATTAAATCATAAAAGCAATCAATCAAATAGAGTTGCAAGCACTTAACTTTGATTGAATATTCTTTAATGGTGAGATATTGTTGTCAATTTTTTTTTTTAAATATATGGGTATTATTGAAATTAAACTTTAACTCGAGGGATTCAAAATAAAATCTCTTATTATAACAAGAGAAATGTTCACTAATAATCTCTTAAAAAGGATAATTTTTTATAATAAAAAAATTATTTTGCCAATCTTTATTAGTTAAAAAGACAATAAATAGATGAAATTATCATTGTTAAAAACCTAACTAAAAGATTTTATTTTTTGAGTCACAAAATTAACAAAAATAAAAAAATATAGTGATAATGTATTGTGATGAATAGAGAAGAAATAAAATGTGTTGATGAGAAAATATAGTAAATCAAAAGAAAAGAATGAAATCAGGATTAGGTGTGTGATCCCTTCTTACAGCATGAGAAGGGCGTGACCTCTTTCCACACGCTACATTTTTGTTGTGTTGCCGCCATCTTTAACTGTAAGAAGTATATCAAATTAAAATTAATAAATTTAATTAAAAATAACTTAAATAAATGATTGAATTTGGTAAAAATCATCAAAGAAGAGATTTTTACCGAATTTAAATTTATTTGAGTGAATTTTAAAAAAAATTTAGAATGAAAAATTTGGAATAATCTATTATGGGAGTGAAGCAAAATATACTTCTAAATAAAATGATGTTGCGTTTTAATGTTGTAACTATAAAGAATATGAATTTTAAATAGTGGCTATTAGTGACATTTCCCATAATTTTGTTCTTTGTCCACCTGTTACGCTGTTCTTGGGATGACGCTTTTAAGCTCGGATTCTCGTCGTTTTCTTATTACTTCATCTGCTCTCTCTCTCTCTGCTTTTGTTGCTTTTCTTTTCTGTTTCACTCTGTTCGAGATCCTTATTACTAATGTTTAGCTCTTGTATAATAATCCGATATTTTCAGATCAATAATCAATTATATACGGAAAACGCATGCAAAGCGTTTCTGTTTCTAGCACCCTTTGCCTTCAACTTTCCCGCTCTGTAACTTGAACCTAAAAAAAGAAAAAACAAATTCCGCAAATTCCTCTCACAACACACACTCACCAGCCACAGCCTGCAAGGACTCTCTCTCTTTATTTCTCTCACTGAAGAAGCAAAAGAGTTGAGTGGGTATGTTTCATGTCCTTTTGTTGCCATTTTCTTTTAATGAAGTTTGAGTTTTTCCATTGTTTCTTAAATTATTGAGATTATTAATGGGTTACTTATTTACTTAAGCTGTTTGTGTTGTCTTTTTAAGGGGTGCATTGCTCTCTCATTTTCCAGTGAAAACTGAAAAGCAATAAAGATGAATACAAGAGTCCGCACTGCTCTTCAGTCTATGAAACCTCCTTTAAAGCATGATAAAGTAACTTCTCTTATCTCTTTTTTCTTTCTATTTTTTTTTCAAATTTAATTTGTTTTTTTTTTATCACTTATCTGCAAACATATCTAGATGGATATTTCTTTAGCCGAAAATTTGAGAAATTTGCTCTACTTTAATGGGAATCTGCAGTTGGTCTTCAGGTTAACTTTGAACAGAAATGGCGCCATGATTTTTCTTTTTTCTTTTTGCAAATTTTGGAATTTGTTGCTCAACTAAAGCAGAAAATTTTCCCTTTTGACGCATATGACTTGGGTTCTTTCACTTGTCTCAAGGAACGAATGGTTTCTCCTTTAAATCTCTTTTCTTTGTTCTTAGCCGAACTTTTATTTGTTTATTTACAATTGTTACTCTTGAATATACAAAGGAAAAAATGGAGACTCAGGGGAGCAAAGCACATGGTGCTGGTAAAGCTGTGACCAATCGGCGTCGATCCAACAGGGAAAGGAAAATCGCCTTATTAGAAGATGTATGCAAAATTCTTTGTATAAATTCATCCCATTTGACACGTTGTATTGATGTTTCTTTTTAACTGATTGTTACGGTTTCAATTCAATTTGCAGGTTGATAAGTTAAAGAGAAAGCTTAGACATGAAGAGAATGTCCATAGAGCTCTAGAGAGGGCATTTACTAGGCCTTTGGGATCTCTTCCTCGTCTTCCTCCTTATCTCCCGTCAAATGTAAGTAGAATTCTTGTCTTTAAAGTTAGATCTTTCTCTTTCCTTCTGATGAAAAGTTTTAGCTTGCAATTCTACGAGTAAAAGTATAAAGAACCAATTTTTATAAGATAGAATTGTTTGGGGAAAGAAATGATTGAAACCCATATGAACCCAACTCTTAATGTTTCAGTATTTTGTAGCTGCATTTAGGATTTAGTATAAAGGGTAATGTTGCTTATTATTTATTTGTTGTAGACATTAGAGCTACTTGCTGAAGTAGCAGTTTTGGAAGAGGAGGTCGTGAGGCTTGAAGAGCAAGTGGTGAATTTTAGGCAAGGTCTCTATCAGGAAGCTGTCTACATTTCCTCCAAAAGGAATATGGAGAATTCCAATGATACTGACCAGTTATCAGTTAGAAGTTATAAACACCAGCGATCAAAATCTATGTCCCACAGTGAGATCAATTTAGCATCAACAATGGCCAGGCCTCAACCTTCTCTTGCCAGAAGTACCTCAAGCAGAAAGCTCATTTCCTCAGATGCCATTATTGATCGAACCACCACACCTTGGTTTATTAGAACAATGAATGCAAGTCAAGGTTCAATGAGATTGAATTCCTCTTCATTTCATTTGGAAGATGGTCAAGGAAAAGAGAATAGATCGTTTACTAATTTTGTGAAGGATAAGCAATCTCCAGATAAGAAAATTGCGAAAGTTGTTACCCCAGTTAAGAGACTTCCGATCAAGAATGAATCACCAGTTAAGTGTTTGGATCCTTTGAAGTTGCAGGTATAGTGGTTCTCAGTGAGAAATTAAATTAAGTTTAGTGCTACAATTGCTTTAATTCTGGTTATAATTTTTCCAGCTAGAGCATAGATTAGAGGACCAGGAGAAAGTGCAAGAGAGCTGTTCTGGTTTGTCAAATGATAGGTCAATGGAAGCTGACAGCATGCCAAACAAAGTATCTGAGGATATTGTCCGATGCTTGTGTAGCATTTTTGTAAGGATTAGCACCTTGAAGGACAAAGTAGTCAACTCTCAGGGAAGCCTTGGAGAAAGTCAATTTTGGGATCCCTATGGTATATGTTCAGAATTTAGGGATAGTGATATTGGTCCATATCAGCATCTCTGTGCAATTGAAGCTAGTTCAGTTGATCTCAACCGAACAACAAATGCTTTATTTCTGATCCACAGGCTTAAGTATGTTCTTCAATTTTTTTCTATCACATGTTTGTTACTTCTGCTATTACTTGTGTTCACACTGTCTTAATAATTATCTCAGGTTCCTACTTGGGAAGCTTGCCTCTGTTAATTTAGAGGGTCTTAACCATCAACAGAAGCTTGCATTCTGGATAAACACGTATAATTCTTGCATCATGAATGTGAGTCCTCTCTTTGTTACACATACATTTGATACTACAAATGGAAAACTGATAATGCTGGGATGTAAATTTGAATTATAAATAAATTGTTTATATTATATGGGGAGATTGTATGGTTAATAGAAGCCTTTTGCTCGTCATCCATCAAATGGACAATGTACTTATGCAGTTAAATTATTCACCTTTTAGGCATTTTTAGAGCATGGGATTCCAGAGACTCCTGAAATGGTTGTAGCACTTATGCAGAAGGTGAGATCTTTTGATTCTTGTTGGTTTCACTTTAATATGAGAGTTCTAAATTGTTATATCTGTTATTTTGCTTCCCCAAACAAAATGTATTTACCAAAATGGACAATATGGGTATAATCTAGACTATGCCTCTATGTACTGAAACTTGAATTTGATGCACTCACTTTTGGACTTTAAAACTTGTCTATTCTTGAATGCCAACCACATTCTTTAGATAGATTTAACATTGAACTGCTAAGGATATTATTGTGGCAGTGACTTTTACAGTGCTCCTCCAGAAATTCAGAGCAAAATTGCGGAAGCTGCTATTTTATCATTGCTTCTAAAATATATTGACTTTTAAGCTTGTATATCCTTCACCATCCATGGGAGAATATCTGTAAATGATCATCATATATGAGCTGTTGATAATAATAGCTTTTGCCGAATAATTATGCATTTATTTATATTTCTTCTGTGCTTGCTCCAGGCAACAGTAGTTGTTGGTGGACACGTTCTTAATACAATTACAATTGAGCATTTCATACTGAGATTGCCATATCACTTAAAATTTGTAAGTGCGTTCATCTCTATCTCTTTGTAATCCTTTTCGCCAAGAATTGGAACTAAATCCTCCTCTTTTGTTTCTCTGAAAGACATGTTTGAAAGCTGCTAAAAATGATGAGATGAAAGCACGCAGTATATTTGGATTGGAGTGGTCTGAACCCTTGGTTACATTTGCACTTTGCTGTGGGAGCTGGTCTTCTCCTGCTGTAAGTTTGTTTGAATTTGGTTGTAATTCTTAAGGTTATATAGGCAAAGTAACCCTTTGCAGGTAGATGACTTAATTGCTCTTTTCCCCCCCCTTTTCTGTACCAAAAAATGTAGTTTACATGTTTATCAATATATGAAGAGCCCATATTGTTGAAAAAATTCACTTATGCTTAAAGAGTTGTGAACATTAAACAATCATATGCAACAGGAAACTGACTGGTAGGTTAATGAATTGTTACAACGTGTTAGCACATTATCAACCATTTTATGGAAATCCCATATATGGGATAAATGTTTCAATGAATTGACAATAAATGCTCCACGGCTCATTCCTCACTGTTGGTAGTTGTGACAATTTCATGTCATAGTTATTCCAGACTACTTCATTGTTGTTTGTGATTATGAAAGACAATTACATCATAATTTGACAATTGGTTGTATGTGTACATGGTGAATGAAGGTGAGGGTGTACACTGCATCTCAAGTTGAAGAGGAGTTGGAAGTGGCAAAGAGAGACTATCTACTGGCAGCTGTTGGAATTTCAAGAACAAACAAGTTGATTCTTCCCAAGCTGTTGGATTGGTATCTTCTTGACTTTGCAAAGGACTTGGAATCATTGCTTGATTGGGTTTCCCTACAGCTACCGGATGAGTTAAGGAAGGAAGCGGTTAAATGCCTCCAGAGAAAGGAAAGAGAGTCTGTTTCACAGTTAGTGCAAATATTGCCATACGATTTCAGTTTCAGGTTGCTTTTGCACCGATGATAGATTTTTTTTTCTTTAAAATCCTTAGTCCATTTTGTTTATATACTGGCATAGTAAACATGGTGCAAATACACAAATAGTTTAGTACCAGTAAAAAATTGAGGGCAAAAATCTTTGTTTCCTGGTCCGATTTGTACGAGTATTTGCAAAAGAATATATTCGCCAGTATGTCTCTTATCATATTCACTTAAAACAGCAGCTGTCATTGCCTTTGAGATGGTTGAACAGTTCACGGGAACGAAGGCATTTATCTACTTGGGTGCGGATGAAAGATTAATAAACATTATGGTTTATATAGGTTTTGGTAATTGTTAGTGTTATTTGTAAGAAATATTTGTATTTTATTATATAAAAAGTATGCAAATGAAGTTATTATATAAGTAGTGATAATATTTATTTACAATATGAATATAATATGAATGGGGATATAAATAATAGGTTAGTAGGTTGTGCAGTCAATAATGATTGTATTGCTATTGACTTTAACATCCCTCTTCAAATTAAAGTTTGTTGGCTATTAGAGTTTGAAAACAGAGAGAGAAGAGATTTGGTGAAGATATTAGTAGGTTGGTCTTCGGAAGAGATAGAATGAAGAGTAATTGTCTTTTGAAAAATATGTTGTCAAACAAAATAATAGTCTATGTCGATATGTTTTGTTCGCTCATAAAAGACATCATTGTGAGCGATTTGAATAGCACTCTGATTGTTATAATAAAGTGGTGTAGCTCTACAATGAGAAATACCTATATCCTTGAGAAGTCACCTAAGCGAAACAATCTCTTGTGTAGTGTCTACATGTGTTCGGTGCTCAGTCTCAGTATTGGAGTGGGGCAATAGTAGTTTGTTTCTTACTTTTCTATGAAAGAAGAGAATCTCTTACGAAAATACAATATCTGGTAGTGGATCGTCGATCTGTAGGATCATAAGCCCAATCAGCATCAGCATAGGCCCATAACACAGAGGGTGATTGAGTCGAGAAATGAAGTCCATAAAATAAGTATCCTTTAAGTAGCGTAAAATGTGAAGGAATGCACTGTAGTGGGAGGGTTATAGAGCAGCCACAAACTGACTGACAATATGAATAATATAGATAATGTGTGGTCGGATAATTGTGAGATAGACTAAGCTATCGACTAGTTGTCGATAGAGAGTGGGATCACCAAGGGGAGTGCCATTAGAGGGTATTAGTTTTGTATTAGGCTCGAGAGGAGTAGAGATAGTCTTATTGTCTGTCAAACTTAATTTAGCAAGAAGATCCGATATATATATTTAGTCAGTGAAAGATAATACCCAGTAGAATCAGATAGTACTTCAAAACCAAGAAAATAGTTGAGAGTGACTAGATCTTTCATTTTAAAGTTTTGTTGAAGAAAGCTCTTTAGAGTAGAGATACCAAAGAGATCATTTCCAGTGATGGTCATATCATCTACATAGATTAGTAATAGAATACAACCACGACCTATTTTGCAGATGAAGAGAGTCGAATCATAGGAATTGAATTAAAAATCATGTTGTAAAATAGTGACGCTAAACTTTGCAAACCATACATGGAGGGCTTGTTTAAGGTCATATAAAGCACGACGAAGTTTGCATACCTGCCAGGAGGATAAGAGTAACCAGGTAAAGGTTTCATATATACTTATTCAATGAGATCGCCATTAAAGAAGACATTCTTTACTTTCATTTAGAATAATTTCTAACCACGAACTGCAGCAATAGCTAATAGTCTCTGAATAGAGGTGAGGTGGGCAACAGGAGTAAAAGTTTTTTCATAATTAATTCCATATTCCTGAATGAAGCATTTTACTACAAGTCGTGCTTTATATCTCTCAATGGACCGATTAAACTTGGTCTTGATTTGTACACTAATTTGTAACCAATTTCAATTTTATTTGGTAAAAGTACAAGATTCTAAGTATGTGACTTATCAAGGGCCTGCAATTCTGTTGTCATTGCTTACTGCTAAACAAAATTAGAAATAGTTTTGGAGTAGGACTGAGGCTCATATAAGGAAAGAATGGTAGAAAAACATTGATAATCACGAAGTTTAATTGGAAGTTCTCTTACTTGAGTAGAGCGATGAGGAAGGGATGTAGACGAAGAATCAGAAATGGCTTGGTCAGATCCTTCAAACGAGATGGATTGTTCAAAGACAGATGCAATATTAGTAGGCTCATATGTATGAACACTGGTGTGTGCTGGTGAAGTATCGGAGAATAATTCAACAGTGTGATTGGTAAAAAATTATAAAGTTGGAGAAATAGAATAAAAGTTTGACACAGAAGAAAATAATTGATTTTCAAGAAATACAACATGATGAGAGAGGCGGAGGCAGTTAGATAAAGGGTCCTAACACTTATAACCTTTTTGTTCTATTCCATAACCCAAGAAACAACACAATTGAGTACGTGATTAAAGTTTGGTATGTTTATATTTTTGAAGTAAAACAAAGCAAACACAGCTAAACACTTTGAGAAGATTATAATTAGGTAGGGTTACATAGAGACGCTCATAAGGGGATTTATTCTCTATAATAGAGTTAGGAATGCGGTTTATGGTAAAGACAGCGGTTAAGGCATCTTCTCCCTAAAAGCGTTCAAGATAAGTAGAAGATACAAGGAGAGCACGAACGATATCTAAGATATATCTATGTTTACGTTCGACTTTTTTTATTTTGTTAAGTTATACTGGGACAAGATTTTTGACAAATAGTACCATGCTCTTTTAGAAGGTTAAGAATTTAGAATCTCTGTATTCCATAGCATTATCAGTTCGAAAGATTTTAATTGGACATGAGAATTATGTTCTGACCATTTGGGCAAAGGCTCAATAAATTTTGGTAAGTTCTGATATTTGTTGCATAAAGAACAACCATGTATAGCGAGAATAATCATTAATAAAAATAACAAAATATTTAGATCCTCTTATAGTGGTAATGGGAGAAGGTCATCATATGTCAGAATGTATAAGATCAAAAGGAGCATGAAAAATGGTAATACTTTTATTAAAAGATAAAGTCGATTATTTGGCTAGAGGACAAGTTAAACAATCTTCTTTATTATAAAAAACAACTCCTAATTTACCACTAGATACTAAAGAGTGTATATGATTTATTGATGCATGACCCAAATAAGAATGTCAAAGGTGTAATGAAGAGACTGGAGAAGTAGATGCTGCAGACAAAGTGCATATAGAGGGTAAGTGTAAAGAGACAAGTTCATATAGATGCCTGATTTTACGTCTTGTCCCAAGTGTTCGTTCTGTCTTCAGATCTTGTACACAATAGGCAGAAGTAGTGAAAAAAATATTAAGACCAAGTTCACACAATTGGCCAATAGATAAAAGATTTAATGTGAGTTTGGGAATTAGAAATATGTTGGATAGTGAAACATTAGGGTATAACACTTGATCAATATGAGTAACATTCATAAATGAACCATTTGTAGTTTGAATAGAGGGTAGAAAGGAAATATATGACTTAGAAGAGAAAACAATAGAGTCGAAGGTCATATGATTGCAACAGGTGGAATTAAAGAACCAATAGGAGTTACTCAAAACCATAGAAGAAGCGAAAATGGAGGGGTTACTAGGATTCAAGAGTAATTGACGAAGTAAAGACTCAAGATTACTAGTTGAGTTGAGAGAGAGGCTTGTATTATTTGGGTAGTAGTAACCGTAGAGAATGATGAAGGCCCTATAGAAGTAGCACTCTTAAATGATCTCTTTTTAGGACAGTCTCATACAAAATGACCAGTTTCTATCTTTTGACATATTTTTCACTTCGTGTTGGACACTTGAGGATGTCTTAGCTAGATAAGTAGCAATAGTTGCATTTTTGTTGGATTATTGTCAATAATCATTTGTAAGGGAGTAGCAAGGATTGTGTTTGTGTGAATTGGTTGGAGAGTGGTAAATCATGTTTCTTCAAAGATAAGTTTATTGATAGCTTGATTCAGAGTAGGTAATGGTCTTTGATGAAGTAAGAAAGCCTAAATAGACTCAAATTTATCTTGTAAAATTGGATCAGATATTGATGGCCTTTATGTGAAATAAAAGCTTGAGCATTAGCTTCGCTTTTCCAAATAAGTTCTGAAAGAGCCAATTGATCCTAAATAAATTGCATCTGAGAATAAAAGTCAGTGAAGAATTGTCCTGATTATTGTCGTAGTTGATGCAAACTGCATAATGATTGATATTTATGAGCAAGATCGGTCCCGATGTAACGATATGCAAAGTAATCCCAGAATGATTTGGCAGTGTTGAAACATCTATAATAAAGGCTAATTGATGAAGTGGACATATTCCGAAATCATGTAATATTTTGATAATTTTTGCTATCCCAATTTTTTATCCTATCAGCAAAGGCTTCTGGACTCTTATTCTCCTTTTAAATGGGTAGAGTCCTCCCGCCATAGAGAAGAGATCTAAAGTCTGGGTCCCCTCGATCACCCTTCCATTGAACCTGAACTGGTCCAGAGAGATGAACCTGCACTTCGTTGACCGCGTAAGGGCGATCCATCTTGTTATCTCCAGTAATATAGCGCCATAATTTTCTACCTTTAAGGAAGCTACACATAGTTTGAACCCATAGGACATAATTATGTCTCTCATGAGTGATATGAATGGGTTGAGAAACATTTGACTTAGACATAATATAAGTAAGAGTGCTTTTTTCTTCTTCTTTTTTTTGAAAATTACAATTAAGTCCTTATAGTTTTTTAGAATTATAACTTTACCCTAATAATTTAAAAATTATAAATCTACCCTAAAAGTTTTGTAAATTACAAATAGAACTAGAAGTATGAATAAATTACAAACTGACCTTAAAGGTTTGAGAAGTTTACGAAATACCCCTTACTTGAAAATAAGGAGCTAAATGGCCAAACCAGTACCGTAGGTTGATAGATCTGGTGATAGGGGATTTAACGATGATGGCAGTGCCAATTGACTCGTTGAAAAATTGTTGGGATCGGAGTTGGACAGTGAATCGGCAGCAGCGGAGAATCATGGAGCGTTTACACGCATGCAGGATTCAATTGGCCTGATTCCGATGGGGTGAGATGTCCGACGTCCACTGATCAGCTGGATACAAGAGGTATATGATCACTCTCCAAAAAAATGATCGCTGAAAAAATGAGTTGTGCCGGCAGCAGAGGATAATTCGGCGTGTGATAATTGTTCTGATTTTAGATTTTTATTATTCTAGTGTCGCTTAAGTCATCTATGAATTCTAAGTCGCCTGAGTTGGGAGGTGACAGTTGAAAAGTTCGTGATTGATTGAAATTGATTGTGATTTTCTGTGAAGTGGAGATTGTCTAGACCAGAAAAAGAATATGATTGTTGGTGAATAAGAATTTTAGTGATTTTCTAGCAAATTTTCTGACAAATTTTCAACAAATTGAGATATAGTGAAATTAGATGGACTTTGATACCATGTTTTTTGTAAAGAATATTTGTATTTCACTATATAAAAATATATAAATGGAGCCTTTATATATACATTGATAATATCTATAAACATAATCAAGTTAAACTAAATTATTACAGCCATGTAATATAAACGATGATATAAATAATAGGCTGATAAGTTGTGCAGATAATAAGAACTGCACTGCCATTAACTTTAACAGCCAGGGATCTTGCCTTTATAGTCTATGCTTTGTAGTTTTTGAGATCCAAAGAGCCCATAATGATAATAACACAAAAGGTTATGTCAAGAATTAGAGCCAAAATGTGTTTCCTAAAATTAAGAAACATTGGCATACGACCATATGCTATAAAAATAATTCACATATGGTTAAATATGTCTTATGACATTGCCTATCACCCGCCATGCTGAAACATGATCAGAAAACGTTAAAAAGAACTTGAGGGTAAAGCTTTCTTTTCTTGTCCTGGAGTGCCTTAGTCTTTTGATCTTCTCTTGTCAATGGCCAGTAGCAGGCTCCATAACCAAAACCCATCAGTTACGTAGACCACCAGAGAAACTGTATACAATTAAAAAGCACGGAAATGGAATGGAGACTATGATTTAATTTGTATGCATGTGATACCCCACATCTCTTGATTAATGTTCAGGCCTTGAATATGTTCATATTTTTATTCTGCCTCTGCTACTGCTCTGTTTAAACCGTGAGCTCTCATTTTTTCCTTTTTTTTTCAAATTTTTTTTAGGAATAACTCAAAATTTTGGGTAATTCTTTAATTTAGCCACAAATTCAGTCTTTCAATTTTCGTAGCCAAACACTCGTCCAAAACAAACCAGAATATCCTTATCAATTGAATTAGCTTATTTCACTCAATCTTCAACTTAAAAATAATTATTCGTAAAAATATAATATCTCTTGTTTTTTTTTGTTGATATAATATAATTTCTCTTGTTAACGTGTGGCAAATTAGAGTTCTTTTTGACGTATAAATACTCTTTTAAGTCACAAACCTTGTTCTCTATTTGATATCAAAGCATCCGGCGGCAGGAGCAACAACGGCAAAAAGAAAAATCACCCCATTTCATATTTTAATCATGAGATCGTGATAAGTATAAATTTTACGTATTATGTCATAAAAGGTTATAAAAAAATTAGTAATTTTCATAGAAATTAGAAGTTGAAGTTAGGGTTTTTGAATAAGAAAAAAGGAATTTTTAGATTGATATAAAATGAGATTATGTTTGGACGTTTCTATTTTTTATTTTTTGACCATAAATAAACTTTCAGAAAGGAGGGAGTTCCCTCATCACTATATCTCGTAATGGGGGAGGCACATTCTCCTGCCATACAAAATCTGACGAAAGATGCTGTGAATATTTGAACTGAGTGTGTTTAACTACTAAGAAAATTTCAGAGAAAGAGAAAATCTTATATTCAACTTCGTAATACATTTGTTCTTACCCGAAAAGAAACAAGACAGGGCTATTTATACTACAGAGAAAAGAGAATAAGAAAGATAAGAGTAAAATTGATTTTGGCAGGAAAAGAAAATATCTCCTAGCTACTGTGTTGACTCAGCATGTCATGTCACCATCATTTGCACATATCACCAACTTTCATATTTTAGTGACTTATAACACCAAGTCCTCGTAAAAGCTTACACATACAGATCACCCTGTTGCAGCCTATATGCATCCAGCCCCCCCACCCCCCCCCCCCCCCCCCCCCCCCCCCCCTCTCAAACTAAGCGTCTAGGTGAGACCACGAGGTTGTTATTAAAATAGAAGAATGCAAAAAAAAATAGAGGTTGTTATTAAAATAGAAGAATGCAAAAAAAGATAAAAGTTTGGTAAGGATATCAGTCATTTATTCTACATTGGGAATATAACAAATTTCAAGAACTTTGTCAAGTACTATATTTAGGAGGAAATGAATATCAATTTTGATATGTTTTATTCTCGAATGAAAAATTGGATTGAGAGCTAGCGCTTTAGCATTTTGATTATCACACCAGAAAACAGGACCCTGAGGTAAAGGAATAGACAATTCAAAGAGGAAAGAGGTAATCTAAAACAACTCAGAACAAGCAAGAGCAAGTGCTCTGTATTCTGCCTTTGTGAATGACTTTGTAATGAAATTTTGCTTTTTCGAAGACCAAGAAATAAGGTTGTTCCCAAGATAAATATAGTAACCACTGATGGACTTTCTGTCAAGGGGATCAATACCCCAATTAGTATAAAAAAATCTTGAAAGATGCAAAGAATTAGAGGGAACAAATATGAGACTAAAATCAGCAGTAGATTGCAAGTATTGAAGCACTCGTTTACAAGCTTGCTAATACTTGACAATAGGGGCTTAAAGAAATTGACTAATTGTGTGCACTGAGTAAGACAATCCAGGTCTCGTAATGGTGACATACAAAAGAGTGCCAACAATACTTCGATAAAGGGAAACATTAACAAATACGTCTGCATTTGAGTGGAACATTTTCTGACCAATAACCATTGATGTATCACTACCCTTGCAAGAAGACATATTAGCCTGAGAAAGAAGATCATGAATATACTTGGATTGACATAGATGTAAACCAGCATCAGTAGCAGTGACTTCAATGCTCAGAAAATAATGAAGTTGGCCTAGGTCCTTAAGAGCAAATGTATTATGTAAGTTGGCAACCAGTAGCTTTATATCAGAAGAATTATGACTTGTAATTAGAATACCATCAACATATATGAGGATGAGGACAAGAGAACCATTAGAATTCTTGAAGAAGAATGAAGTATCTGACTTAGAATTGAAAATATCCCACTGAAGTAAGGCTGATTTGAGCTTCTCACACCAAACTCTAAGGGCTTATTTAAGTCCATAAAGAGCCTTGTGAAGTTTGCATACAAAATTAGGACATACATTATTGACAAAACCATCTGGTTGATGCATATAAACAGCTTTTGACAAATCTCTATTAAAAAATACATTGTTAACATCCAGCTGCCTAATTATCCATTTATTCATTACTGCTAAACTCAATATAATCAGTATAGTTGAGGGTTTAACAACTGAGCTAAAAGTCTCAAGATAGTCTATACCAGGTGTTTGAAGAAAACCTTTGGCCACTAACCTGACCTTATATTTAGAAATAAACCCATCTGTATTGTACTTGGGTTCTAAATACCTATTTGTTGGCCACAATTTTGATTACTTTAGAGGCTGGAACAAGAGTCCAAGTCTTATTCTTCAATAATGCCTGAAATTCTTCCTCCATTGCCAACTTCCAGTTTTTATCGAGCAAAGCAGCTTGGACAGTAGTTGGTTCTGAATTAAATATCTGAGCAACAAACAAATTTGGCTTAGAAATGCCTGCTTTTCCTCTAGTAATCATAGGATGTTGATTAACAACTAAAGGAATATTTTGAGCTTCTATTTCAATAGTACTTGTAGGAGTATGAGAAGAAGGAGACTCAATAATTGGTGATGTGACATCCAAAATTGAAGAAGTAATATCTGTAGAATGATTATCTCTGTTGCTACTACTGCTGGAAACTTTTTTGGAATGATGAAAGAAATAAGAAGAGAACATGTAGAAGGAATAGAAGAAGTAGTGGATTGAAACATTTCTTGATAAGGAAATAATGTTTCATTAAAGGAGACATGTCTGGCTATATAAAGCCTCCTTGAAGGGTAAAGACATTTATACCATTTATGATGATTACTATAACCTATAAAAAGACACTTGGAAGTATGAAAGTTAAACTTGTGTTGTTGATAAGGTCTGAGTAAGGGAAAACACTCACATCTGAATGGTTTGAGAAAGTTGTAGTCAGGATACAAATGATTTAATCGAAAATATGGAGAAGTGTTTGACAACACTGGAGTAGGAAGTCTATTAAGTAGATAAGAAACAGTGTGAAAGGCTTCCCACAAAAAATGAAGAGGCATTGTATCTTGGGCAAGAAGAGTTGGACTTGTTTCTACCAAATGCCCGTGCTTTTGCTCAACAACCCATTTTGATGATGTGTATGCAGACAAGTAAGTCTTAATTAGATCTATTGTGAAGACAAATAATTGGCAAATGGTCTATACTCACCCCCCCAGTAAGATTGTAGAGCTTTAATGGTATGGTCAGTTTGTTTTTCAACTTGTAATTTGAAGAAAATGAAGGTTTGAAGAGCTTCTGATTTAGTCTTTAAGAGAAAAATCCAACAGTATCTAGTAAAATCATCCACAAAGCTTATATAATATCTATAACCCTCTCTTGAAACAATAGGAGCAAGCCCCCAAAGGTCACTGTAAACAAGTTGTAAGCATGCTGTAGGTTTTATAGCATTTGATTGAAAGTGAAGTTTGTGTAATTTCCCATACTGACATGCATTGCAAAAATTTGGTTTAAACTTTGTTTTATTGTTTTGCAACAACTTACAACCTTTCATTACATTCATGAGGATAAAGGATTTAGGGTGTCCTAGCCTCAAATACCACAAATAAAGATTATTACAGCTTTTGACATTAATACCAGTATAGTTATTTGAGTTTATAATAGTAGGCATATTAGTAGAAACAGGTACTGACAGTTGTAGAAATTTATTCATATCACAGGATTGTTTAGAAGAAAGTATTAACAACATAGATTTTAGACTAAAAAAAGAACCAATGTTTTTATAGGATGAACAAGCTTGAGAATCCAGCAGTAGCTTGTAGAGACCATTCTCAACAGTACCCTTCAGCAAAGGAATGTTCATTTTCTTGTCCTTGATAATATAAAAATCACTATGAAACTCAATAAGAATATCATTGTCCTAAGTTAATTTAGAGACACTTATTAAGTTCTTTGTAACTTAAGGTACAAACAAAATATTCTTTAGTAATAATTCAGCATTAGTGGAAGACTTTAAGACTGATGTGCCAATCAATTTTATAGGTAAACTATTGCCATTACAAATGATTAAGTGATTTTTACTTGTAAAAATCTTCTTACCACCAATATTTACTGAATCATATGTAAGGTGATAGGTGGCACCGAAGTCAATGTACCAGTTTGGATCAAGATGAGCTTTTGGTGAGATTCAATCAGATTCTTGAAAAGATTCTGGTATGGCTTGAGCAGCTAAAAAAGGCTGATTTATTTGGCATAATTGTTGCCAAAACCATGATTGTTGAATGACTTGTCTGGTTTAGAGAAATAATCTCTATCAAATCTGTAAAAACATTTTGCTGCTATATGTCTAGCTTTCTCACAAATTTGACATATATGCTTATTATTTCTAGCAAAATAATATCCTCTTCCTCCTTGAAATTTACTTCTTCCAAAACCTCCATTGAATGTCCCTTGGCTATTGTTACCTATCATAGCTCTACCTCTACTAAAATTTTTCTGATTATTAAAACTAGTATTACTTATCACTCTATATTGACTAAATCTATTTGAACCAAAAAAATTATTATCTTTCCTTTGAAATTTTTCAGCAAAGTTAGCTTTTATCAAATTACTTATATGCTAGGTACTGTTATTTTGAATGTTTCTGCTCTCTTGAGGTAATAACATAGCATAGGCTTCACTCAAGATAATGGTTCTAATTTTGTTGATTATTAAGACAACTACAGGATCATAATCAGATCAATTCTAGATATTAGAGGCCTTATAAATTCATCATCATCAATTACACAACCAGCAGTTGAAAGTTCATCAATCAAAATTTTAAGTTTCAGAAAGTAATCAGATATAGACATTGAACCTTTTTGAATTGAAGACAACTGAATTTTGAGTTGTATAGCTTTAGCCTTTGACTGTGATCCAAATTGCTTTTCAACAACAATCCATAATTCAAAGCTTAATTTGCTGGCAATGACTAAATTTAAGATGTTCTCATTAATTGTCGAAAACAGCCATCCGAGCAAAGTTTGATCTTGTCTAGTCCATCAGTCAAAATTTGGATTCTCAATCATCGTTGTAGATCTATTTGAATTCATTGTTCTGATATGCTATACAAGACAAGTTGTTATTCCAACAAGAATTCCTTCTAATCAATTGCCTCTTATAACAATTAATATTTGAGATCTCCATATCATAAAATTAGATCTATCAAATTTTACAATTATAAGAAAAGTATAGGTAATTAAAGAAGAAGATTGATTCAGATTTATTATATTTGTTATGGTAGGTATGACAGTGGCCATTATCGACTCTGATACCATGTGAATATTTGAGCCAAGTGTGTTTGGCTACTAAAAAAATTTCAGAGAAAGAGAAAATCTTATATTCAACTTCTCAATTTTTCTTAATACATTTGTTCATATCTAAAAAGAAATAAGTCAAGGCTATTTATATTACGAGAGAAAGAGAATAAAAAAGATAAGAATAAAATTGATTTTGGCGGAAAAAGAAAATATCTCCTGGCTACTGTGCTGACTCAGCATGTCACGTCACCATCATTTACACATATCACCAACTTTCGTATTTTCGTGACTTATAACACCTAAGTCCTTAGAAATGCTTACACAAGCAGATCACCATGCTGCAGCCTATATGAATCCAATAGATGCAAACCAAGTTGAGTAATACTATGAGTTAACTCATTAGCATTTCTCAATACATGAGAAAACCGAGAACAAACGCAGAGCTGTAGCAACTCTTGAGTATGTTTGGATAGCATGCTGAGCTTAGAGACAGCAAGTTCCGACGAATTAACCATCGACACTAGCTGGTAACAATCAGTCTCAACATGGAGAGACTCTAAGTAGTATTGACGAGCAATCTGAAGACCATGAATGACAGCCATAGCTTCTGCAATCGAAACCTCGGCAAAAGGATTGAATGTTGGCGGCAGAAGAGACCACAACCTTGCCCAAATGGTCACGGATAATCGAGCCAAAACTTAGAAGACCTCGTCGGCGATCAATACCAGCATTGGTATTGAGCTTGGAAAAACCTGTAACAGGGGGCTGCCATAATGCAGTTTCCCTCGGGGAATTGTTTTTCGGCACTGTATGAGCATCCTGGAATTCCTGAAGATAGTTTACAGGCCATGGAACTACCGTCTCTGGATCAATCACACCCAGGTTTTGAACTAGCAGGTTCCTCTGATACCAACACCTTCATAATATGAATGCCCATTGTTTCAGATCAGCTATTGGGAGGCACTGAAGGCCCCAGACACCCACGTCAGCAAATGTCGATTGTTCAGGAAAGTGAGCATTCTGCGATGGCATCAAGGCACCACGGACCCCTTGCAGTTTCGGACAAGCCATAAAGCGTGGGCAGTGGTTTCCTGAGCAAGCTGGCACATTGGACACCCATCCCTGGCCGGAATACCATGGCTCCCCAAATTGGCAAATGTTGGCAGCCAATTATGTATGGTCTTCCACAACAAAATTCTGATCTTGGCTAGAATATGAAGGCGCCAAAGATGTTTCCACCACCCTTGAATCTCCGAATTCGAAGAGGATACAGAATGTGAAATGAGGCTTGAATGTAGAGAATAATAGAGCACAAATGAAACACTTTTATTAATACAAAACTTACAACACAAAATTTAGAAACTCTCACTCTTTCTCATTTACAACATAACACTCACAACTCAACTCCCATACACTCTTTGTTGAGCTTATTATTTGCTCAACTCTCTAACACTCTAAACTCTCAACAATTGATCAAATTCTTTGATCAACTCTTTATTCTTAACTTGCTTGCTTGCAAAACTAAATGAGGGAGGGGGGTATTTATACTTAGTTTCAACAAACCAAAACCACACAAATAAAATAATGTAAAAATTTATTAACTACACAAGTTTATAATACTTATCTCCTTAATTATTAACTTAAAATATCTTACCTAATCTAGAAACTTCAAGAATTGGACTTGTAAATATTTGGGCTTAATCTTGGGCTTGATGTTGTAATTAATTTAATTTAATTTGGTGTTGTAATTTTAACACTCCCCCTCAACACCAACTTCCATTCTTCTAACCATGTTGAGTTGTCTTCGAAACTTTTCAAACTTATCAACACCCAAGCCTTTTGTGAACAAATCAGCCACTTGATCTTCGGTCTTAACATACAACAACTCAATTTCTTCTTGCAGAACTTTCTCCCGGATGAAGTGATAATGCACCTCCACATGCTTTGTTCTTGCATGAAAAACTGGATTTTCTGCCAAACAAATTGCTGACCGATTATCACAATATATTGACACTTTATAATCTTTTGGCTGATGTAAATCATCCATCAATTGCATCAACCATGTACTTTCTTGAGCTGCCATTGCGGCTGCTCTGTACTCAGCTTCAGTAGTTGGCAATGATACAGTCGGTTGCCTTTTGCTGCACCAAGAGACTGTTCCTGAACCAATCTTGAAAAAATACCCAGTGGTCGAACGTCGTGTGTCATGATCTCCAGCATAGTCAGCATCACAATAGCCAACTATTTTACAATCTGAATCTTTCTTATAGAAGAGACCATAGTCCATTGTGCCTCTCACATATCTCAATATTCATCGAGCTGCTTCTAAGTGAGGTTTCTTAGGATTTTGCATGTATCGACTTATTACTCCAACTGCATAAGAAATGTCTGGTCGAGTCAATGTCAAATAGATGAGACTTCCTACCAGTTGTCGATACATAATTCCATCTTCTAAATCCTTTCCTTCATGACCGCACAACTTGGCATTGGCTTCTAGCGGTGTTGAGATAGGCTTGCACTCTAGCATCCTAAACTTCTGCAACAAATCTTTGGCATATTTTTGTTGTCCTAGAAAAATTCCTTTTGCTGTCCGAGTAACTTCGAGCCCAAGGAAATGCTTAAGTTGTCCAAGCTCTTTCATCTGGAAGCGAACCGCCAAATTCTCTCTTGTTCGACGAATTTCTTCTTCATCATCTCCAGTGATAATTAAGTCATCCACATATACCAGCACAATTGCAAGTTTCTTTCCATTAGCTTTGACGAACAGGCTAGAATCAGCTGGTGCTATAGAGTAACCACCATGTGTTAGAAATTCTCCAATTTTACCATACCACGCCCTTGGAGCTTGCTTTAATCCATACAATGCCTTTCTCAATTTACACACATAATCAGGATGAAATTTGCTTTCAAATCCAATTGGTTGAATCATATAGATCTCCCGATCTAACTCTCCATGTAGAAAAGCATTCTTTACGTCCATTTGCCACAATATCCAACCTTTACTAGCTGCCAATGCAAGTAGAACTCGTACTGTGGTGATCTTGGCTACTGGACTAAACGTTTCATCATAGTCTAGTCCATACTGTTGAGAAAATCCTCGAGCTACCAACCGAGCTTTATACCTCTCCACCGATCCATCAGGACGTCTTTTGATCTTATACACCCACTTACAAGATATAGGTTTCACATCCTTTGGCTTTGGCACTAAATCCCAAGTTTGATTTTGCTCCAACGCTATAATTTCTTCTTCCATAGCTTTAATCCATTCAGAGTTCTGTAATGCTTCTTCAAAAGTCTCAGGTTCCTTAAAATTTTCCTCTTTCGCCATAGCCGCATTAGCATATTTGGGATTAGGCTTTCGTATTCTTATTGACCTTCGAGGATGAGACTGAGGAGTTGCAGGTTCTGCTCCTTCATATTTGGCCTCCGTTGTTGGTTGTTGATAGATGCCAGTTTGCCAAGGACTTTGAGTTGTCTCTTGCTCGGTGTTGTCATCACTGCTTCTATTATCAAGGTCTTCTTGGCTCGGTCGAATTTCAGCAATTTGATCATCTATCTTTTGTTGTAGTCGTTCTTCTATTTCTTTTGAATCTGGAAGCTCCTCTTTTTGTGGCGACCACCATGAAGATGCTTCATCAAACACCACATTTCTTGATGTGTAGCACCGCCCACTAGTAGGGTCACAACATTTCTATCCTTTGCGCTTGTTATCATATCCAACAAAGATACACCTGATTGCCTTTTTGTCGAATTTATTTCTCAAGTGATTTGGCACAAACACATAGCATATACTATCAAATACTCGAAAATGACTCACTGTAGGTTTCATATCCCACAACTTCTCAAAGGGTGATATGAACCCTAACTTTGGTTGAGGAAGCATATTAATCACGTGGGCTGCAGTCTTCATTCCTTCGGCCCAAAATCTTCCTGGTACATTTTTTGCGTGCAACATACTTCTACAAATCTCTGCAAGATGCCGATTCTTCCTTTCTGCAACACCATTTTGTTGTGGCGTGTTGGCACATGTGAACTGATGTCGTATCTTATTTACTCGAAGATATTGTGAGAACTCATTAGAGGTATATTCTCCTCCATTATCTGTACGGAGACAATGAATATTCTTTCCAACTTCTCCTTCAGTTGTTTCTTTAAATTCCTTGAACTTCAAAAAAGTATCTGATTTTTCCTTCATAAAGAAAACCCATACATACCTCGAGAAGTCATCAATAAATGTCACCATGTACCGCATACCACTAATTGATGGCTGCTTGACAGGTCCAAACACATCAGAGTGAACCAACTCCAATGGCTCCTTAGCTCTAAACTTTGACTTCTCATATGGTAGTTGATGTGCCTTGCTGTACTGACATCCCGCACACACTGTATCCACTCTCACATCAAGTTGAGGTAGACCCTTAAGCATTGCCTTGCTCATCATCACTTTTAGCTTATGATAACTTACATGTCCCAATCGTGCATGCCACAAATCTACTGTCTCATTCTTTCGAGTCTTGTCTACATAAGCTGACTCTGCTGATAGTACATAGACTGACTCTAGTCGTCTTCCTTCCATTGTTGGTGTTCCCATGATTTTTAAATCTTGGTACACCTTAACATCTTGTGGACCGAACAAGACATAGTGTCCAGAAGATGTTAACTGTGATACTGACAATAGATTCTTTTTCATGCCGAGGACATGGTAGACATCTTGAAGTGTTACCTTGTTAGGACTGTAACTAGGTGCAAGGACTGTGTTACCGATGTGAGCTATAGGCAATCTTGAGTTGTTGGCTGTCACCACCACGCGACTTCCTTTGTACTTAGTCGTATCTTGCAGCTTTTCTTCGTCACCAGTCATATGATTTAAACATCCTGAGTCGACGATCCAATCATTTTTATAGTCAATCCGTCCAGGCATTATCACTGAGAGTGATAGGTCTTCTTCCTCTATAGCGACAGACGCTTCAGCATCCCACTCATCTTCACTTTTTCTTTCTGAGTTTGATGTGGCAGTATTACCCTCAGCAGACTTTTTCTTAGACCAACAATCTTTTGCCACGTGTCCTATTTTTCCACAATTGTAGCATTTTCCTTCAAACTTTTTCTTTTGGTTGGACTGACTACCATTGCCGCGAGCCCTCCATACTCCCCCTGTTTGTGAGCTACCTTCTTGATGATAACTCTTTATCTTGTCATCATCTCTTTTAGATCCTCCACCAACACGTCGTTTAAATCGACCTTTTCTTTTGTCGATGTAGAGTGCTTCTTCATCGCCTTTTAAAGAGACTCCACCCATTTGCTTGACAATCGCTTCTTGATCAGCAAGCAAATTTTCAAATTCAATGAGAGATGGTTGGGTTGGCCAGCCTTGTACAGCAGTAACAAAACTTCTATACTCGGGCCTCAAACCATGGATGATAATTCTTTTCATCCTAGTTTCAGCAATGGCAGCGGCAGGATCTAACTCAGATATTTCACGGCACAAGGACTTTACCTTTGTGAAGTATTGGTTGATCGTCATGTTGCGTTGTGCAATTGACAACAGTTCATTCTCTAGAAGCTGTAGTCGCATGTTGTTTTTCTTTGAGAAGAGTGATGCAAAAGTGTCCCATGCTTCATTTGGCGTCTTAGCCTTCTTTATGTGCTATAACAGTTCTTCTTCAACTGTGGTCTTAATGGCGAACATAGCCTTACCAGGTTTTACCTTCCACTTCTTTAAAGTGGCTTCGTCTGTTGGCTGCTTCACTTCATTCCCGCCAACGACCTCTCAAAGATCTTGGCCTTGAAGGTAAGACTCCATCAACGTCGCCCATGTATTGTAATTTTGGTTGTTGAGCTTCTTGATTCCTCCAACGACTTGAAGGTCACCCATCGTGTTGGCAGTACTTCAGAAACAAGTTTTGTTAACAAACTTGCAGAGTCACAGATTACTCACGAAACACAGAAGCTCACTCACTCACAATTTCTAAAAATCCTTTCTGATGTGGAAGATCAGTCAAAGCTGCAACCACAGAGCATACTCAGAATTCTTAGAAATCCTACAACTTGAGCAGTCCCAGACAGTCCCGCTCTGATACCAATTGTAGAGAATAATAGAGCACAAATGGAACACTTTTATTAATACAAAACTTACAACACAAAATTTAGAAACTCTCACTCTTTCTCATTTACAACATAACACTCACAACTCAACTCCCACACACTCTTTGTTGAGCTTATTATTTGCTCAACTCTTTAACACTCTAAACTCTCAACAATTGATCAAATTTTTTGATCAACTCTTTATTCTTAACTTGCTTGCTTGCAAAACTAAATGAGGGAGGGGGGTATTTATACTTAGTTTCAACAAACCAAAACCACACAAATAAAATAATGTAAAAATTTATTAACCACACAAGTTTATAATACTTATCTCCTTAATTATTAACTTAAAATATCTTACCTAATCTAGAAACTTCAAAAATTGAACTTGTAAATATTTGGGCTTAATCTTGGGCTTGATGTTGTAATTAATTTAATTTAATTTGGTGTTGTAACTTTAACATTGAAGCTAACCAATAAGCACTCTTAACAATTAAATGTCCTTTCTTGTCGAAATGCCATACCAAGGTCTCATCATCATGATCCCTACCAATCGGGTACTTAATATTGCCTCCATTTCTTGCTGAGGAAAGTGATAAGAGATCAAGTCATGATTCTATGTTCCGAAAGCTGATTGTAAGGCACTCACAGGTGTAGTGTCGGGCAAGGAATGGGGAAATAGAGGCTTGAAACTAGATGGCCGAGATAACCACAGGTCATAGTAAATCAACAGGTTCGAGGCACGACCAACACGCCACTTAGAGCCAGCTTCAATAATTTCTCGTCCTCATAATAAACTGCGCCACGATGAGGAGGTGCATAAAACCACAATCAGGAAAATATCGACACTTTAAAACTTTGGCTGCCAAGGAATCTGGATGATTGAGTAGACGCTACCCTTGCTTTGCCAGTAATGATTGGTTAAAAATATCCAGTCTACGGAGCCCCAAGCCCCCGTCACTTTTATGAAAGCAGAGAGCCTTCCACTTACACCAACGCATAACTTGTTTGGTTGGTGAACCGCTCCACCAGGAGCGCGCACTCAGCCTATGAAGATCAGTAATAAGACATTGTGGAAGTCGAAATAGAGGAATCGACTGCGTTGATCAGAATTTCTCTGCCTCCAGCAAAAAAGAGAGAAGATTTCCATCCCCTGAGCTTAGCCCAAACCCTATCTCTGATATGAGAAAATAGAGACCTCTTATTCCACATACCCAGGAATGCCAAGATACTTATCATGATGCTTTACAGAAGTCATTCCTATTAGATGGACAATCAGATCTACTACAGCCAGAGTACGGAGCCGACTAAAGCAAACGACCAGATTTTTGGTAATTGACTTCTCATCAAATATTTTGGTTGAAATTGTGTTTTAAAAGTATAATTATTTATATTTAAATATTAATAAAAATTAATTATATTTAAATATTAATAAAAATTATTTATATTTAAATATTAATAAAAATTATTTATTTAATATTATATTTATAATTATAATTATTTTATTTAAATATTATGAAATTTTTTTATTATTATATATAATCTTAGATTTAGTATATAATAGTTATATATATCAGAGTATTAAGTTTAAGTGTAATAGTTTAAATTTATCTTTAATATAAATGAAGATAGAAATTTTATTTTCATAGACTACAAGTACGGTCTACTTGTATATTGTATACAATGGTCTTATCCGGATCATTGTGTTGACATAAAAAATGAAGATATTTTGTATAATGTTAATTATATAGGACTGGACCACGATAAAATTAATTTTTTATTAATCTCCGTTAGTAAAGAGAATTTATTTTATCACAATATAATTATATATGGATTAATCTTAATCCCGGGTGATTAATAAACTCATATTCATTGAGTTATGTTTATTAATTGACTGTAAAAGATTTTCAGTCAATTACTAAGTATTTTATAAATGTAACAAAATGGATAACTGAGAACATTTCTCATAGATATGGAATCTACTCTTTTCGAAAGGAAGTTGGATAAGTTGTTCTCTTAATAATTAATTTTGGTCTTAAACATTATGAGTGCTCAATTTTCTTTAAGAGTTAAAGAAAATAATAATAAATTTGTGAATTTCACAAATTAAATATTTAAAAGAGAATCAATGTGAATTAAGGATAAAAATGTAATTAAAAAGGTTAACAGACACTCGACCTAACTCTAATTATGAACACTTGTGGATGATTGATCTATATAAAATTATTATTAAATAGATAAAGAAAATTTTTTGTTTTATAATTTATCTACAAAATTAAGAGTTCAACTTTATATTTTTAGTGGAGTAATATAAAGTTAAAAAATAAAATCATGTTGATTAAAAAGTTTAATCAAATGATTTAATTTATTGGAGCTTAATTTTGTAGGTCCATCAGGTCCCCATGTTGGCTCCATAATCACTAAAATTGACTATTGAATTAATTGTTAGATCTAAAATATTAATTGGCCCAAGTTTAATTTGATTATGCTTACTAGGACCAATTAATTAATTTAATTAGCCCACATTTAATTTGATTAAACTTGTTGGGCTCAATCAATTACTGGCCCAATCCATAATAGTTATAGAATTAAATAAATAATTAGATTATTTATTTAAATTAAAATAATTAGATTATTTAATTAAATTAAATAATTAGATAATTATGAATTATATAAATTATTTAATTAAAGATAATATTAGATATTATATTTATCCTTTTAATTATCTAAATTAAAATAATATAAAGATATCATTTTATCCTGATCCTATTAGGATTCAGAGTTTAGATAACATAAGAATTCTTGTATCATAAAAAGGAGTTTTAGAACCACTTTTACATATTCTTCATTAGTACTTCTTTTGAGTTAAATTTTTCTAAAGAGAAAAATTAAGAACACAGAATTAGATTTTCTATAATTTATCAACTCGCCTACACGAGTAGTCTATTGATAGGAGATACAACGTGAAAGATTTGCTTGTTAACAGAAAATATCTGTGAAAATTTGCGATTGAGGTATTTTTCTTATATCATCTTATTGTTAAATTAAAATAAACATAAAAAAATTTTAAATCGTTCCTGCAACATCCTCATAGAGAGCTAACCAATTCTACACTGATTCATAATCACTCAAGCAAGCTTGTGTAAATAAAAGAGTGTCATCAGCAAAGAAAAAGTGAGATACCTGTGGACCCCGTCAACCACATTGAATGCCTCAGATAACCCCATTAAGTTTGGCATTTTGAATTAGAAAGGATAGCCTTTCTGCACAAATTATAAAAAGGTACGAAGATAGCGAATTCTTCTGCCGAAGCCCTTAAGATGGTAATAAGGAGCCATAGACCTCACCATTAACTAAAAATTTGAAGGAGACAGAAGTGACATAATTCATAATCTTTCAACATCAAGACTCAAAAACCCAATCGTCTCATAATTGCCTTTAGAAAGTGCTACTCAATTCTATCATACGCTTTGGACATATCTTATTTCAAAGCAATATAACCATCTTGGTTTTTTGAGCGCCTTTTGAAAGCACTTAGGAACTCATAGCCAATGATTGCATTGTCTATAATAAATCTTCCTAGGTTAAATGCATTCTGAAGTTCAAAGATCACTTTATTCAGAACCATCTTCAACTCGTTAGTAAGAACCTTGGAGATAATGATAATTTTATAAAAAAACATTACAAAGGCTGTGCAAGAATAATTTTAAAATTTTTTTATGTCTATTTAAATTTAGCAATAAGATGGTATAAGAAAAATACCTCAATCGTGAATTGTTTCACAGATATTTTCTGTTAACACTAGCAAATCTTCATGCTATATCTCTCACCAATGAACTATTATTTGGCCGCATTGATAAATTGTTGGAGATTTAAATTTTATGCTCTTAATTTTTTTCTCTAGAAAAAAGTTTAGCTCAAAAGAAGCATTAATGAAGAATACGTAAAAGTAGTTCTAAAACCCCTTTTTATAGTACAAGAATCCTTATATTATTTAAACTCTTAATCTTAATAGGATTAGGATAAAATAATATATTTATATTATTTTAATTTAGATAATTAA
This sequence comes from Ailanthus altissimus, assembly GCA_946807835.1. Lineage (NCBI taxonomy): Eukaryota > Viridiplantae > Streptophyta > Magnoliopsida > Sapindales > Simaroubaceae > Ailanthus > Ailanthus altissimus. Next base: position 23,337,834 of record OX327695.1, read on the forward strand.
AAGGATAAATATAATATCTAATATTATTTTTAATTAAATAATTTAGATAATTTATAGTTATCTAATTATTTTAATTTAAATAAATAATCTAATTATTTATTTAATTTCATAACTATTATAGATTGAGCCAGTAATTGATTGAGCTCATCAAATTTAATAAAATTAAACATTGGTCAATCAAATTAATTAATTGATCCTAATAAGTTTAATCAAATTAAACTTGGGCCAATATATTTTAGATCCAACAATTAATTTAATAGTATAATTTAGTGTTTATGGAGCTAGCATGAGGACCTGATGGACTTACAAAATTAAGCTCCAATAAATTAAATTATTTGATTAAACTCTTTAATCAATATAATTTTATTTATTAACTTAATATTATTCCACTAAAAATATAAAGCTGAACTCTTAATTTTATTATAAAACAGAAAACTGTATTCGTCCATTTAATAATAATTTCATATAGATCAATCCTCCATAAGTGTTCATAATTATAGATAGGTCGAGTGTCCGTTAACCTCTTTAATTACATCTTTATCCTTGATCCACATTGATCATATTTTGAACATTTAATTTACAAAATTCACAAATTTATTATTTTCTTTAACTCTTAAAGAAAATTGAGCGCTCATAATGTTCAAGACCAAAATCAATTATCAAAGGAACAACTTATCTAACTTCCTTTCAGAAGAAGTGGATTCCATATTTGTAAGAAATGTTCTCAGCTATCCATTTTGTTACTTTTATAAAATACTTAGTAATTGACTAAAATTCTTTTATAGTTTTTTCCTTGTAAATTAATAAACATAACTTAATGAATATGAGTTCATTAATCACTCAGGATTAAGATTAATCCATATATGATTATATTGTGATAAAATAAATTCTCTTTACTAACGAAGATTAATAGAGAATTAACTTTATCGTAATCCAGTCTTATATAATCAACATTATACAAAGTATCTCCATTTTTTATATCAACACATAGAATGATTTTGATAAGACTATTGTATACAATATACAAATGGACCGCACTTATAATCTATCAAAATGAAGTTTCCGTCTTCATCCAAACTAAAGACAAGTTTAGATTATTATACTTAAACTTAATGCTCTCATATATAACTATTATATACTAAGTTTAAGGTTACATATAATAATCAAGAAATTTCATGATATTTGAATAAAAATAATCATAATTGTAAATATAATATTATAAGGCCACGCACGTAGCCCTGCTTTTATATATTTAAAAACAATTTAAATTAAATTTTTCAAATTTTTTGTGCCTTGGGTTCGGCCTAAAAGCATGGCCCATTGAACCCATGTGTCTATGATAGAGGCAAAATAATCATTTAATTTATTCTCATTTTACTTACAGATTTGATATTTTATTGAGAAAAGATGACTATTTATGAGTGTTATTATATCTTTGTAGGTATTGAGGCTAAAAATAGCAAATATGAAGAAATTACGACTAAAATGTAAAATATTCACAATCTAAAAATTTTTCTCCAGCGGTACATGGATTGTTGCTCCAATGTTAATACTCGAGACAAATAAGAAAGAGAGAAGTTAGATTTGTTCAAGTCGCAGAATTTCATTGCAGCAAAATTCGACCACCGCCCTAGTGAAAAGTTAGCGTTATAACAGCATTGCCTCAACGATCTCAACTTTTAGGTACAGCGCTCCAACGATAAAAGATTTTTATCCCAACGATCACACATAATTCCTGGCCCAATAAGAATTGGGGTTTTCAAGTTCAAATTAACCCCTATAAAAGGCCACTTATCCCAGCCTTAAAAACATCAGAAAAATACATACAACACAAGGCTATTAGAGCTAATCAAGATAATTCTAGAAGGAGAATCATTGGAGTTTGACGAAGTAAGGGAATTTCAACAATTCAGTAATAACACTTCAACGATCATACCGGTTTGCTAGTATCATATTTTCTTTACTGTTTAACCATGAACTAATTTTTCTTTCTATGGTTAATACTTGAACTCAATACATAGAACTTAATTGCAATATTTTTTTAATATTTAATAAACTCAATTTATTATTATTTAATTTATTTGTGCTTAATGGGTTATAACATCTATCCAATGTTATGATTGATTAGATAATACATTGATAAACTCGAAAGAGGAGTCATTATATTTAAACTATAATAAATTGATGCATGATTATAGAGCGATTTATAAGTTCTAACTTAGGATAGAGATATACATAATTGGCATGCATGATCTATAAGACTTGTTCTTAATGAGTTTCAATTTATTACAAATACCATAAAGATATAGATGTTTGATAAATTGGGACATACTTGCTTGACCTTGAAAAAGACTTGCAAATAGAATAGTGTCTTGATCAATAATAATAACTAAGGGAATTAAATTTTAAGAAATATATCTTTATGAAAATATTGAATGATAGTTGTTAATCCTAGGCTTCTCAAGAATTATTTCTTATCCTAAACCTTACAGTGTGTTATTTATGTTACTTTTGTTAGTTTAATTATTTAATTTTAGTCTTAACATTTTAAATTGATTTTTCTGAATAATTATAAGAGAGACACAATTTTAGTACTTGATATTAATGATTGTTGTAGGCCATATCGTGCCATCTCTACGTGAAATTTTATTTGCACATCTAGGGAAATAAAAGTAACTTATGCTAACCAAATGCCTCTAAGAGACTTAAAATATCTTGAATAATAGCACTGATTTCGGGATGACCAATGCTCTTTGAAAGTAAGTCAATTATCACAACAGCAGCATCTGATTCAATTTTAACAAAATAATCATCCTGATTTTTTAAGATTCTCAAGCTATGATAAATGGTTGTAGCTTCTGTTATAGGAACAGAAAGCAACCCTTTAATCTTGTTGGAACTTGCAAACAGATATTCTCCTTTATAATTTCTAGCCACAAACCTAAACCTATTAAATTAATGACTTTATATAAAGCTACATCTAAGTTTAGATTGATGCTATTCACATCTGGATGCTTTCGTTTTGTCTTGGCCAATAACTATTCATGATGGGGTTTTCCAATGTTTTCCTAATACTAGGTGATACAAATACATTAGGATCAATTCTTGCATCTTTTGAAGATTAATGTTTGCTTTAATTTGATAAACATTTGGCTATTTATAAAGTTAATAGGTTTTTCAATAATTTGGAATGAAAATACTAGAAAATAGGTGAAAATCAAAGAGAATTGAAAAAAGGCCTAGCGTTGTGGCACTCAAAAGTCAATGCCATGGCATTCAGAAGTCAATGTTGTGGCACCCAACATAAAGAACCCAATGTCGTGGTGCTTCATACCCAATGTTGTGGTGCTCACTTAGCTAAAAAGGAAATCAATTTCTAAGTTTCAGCATTGTGGTGCCCAAGTCAGAGATTTTAATATTGTGATGCTCATGTGTTATAAAGGAAATTTTTTTGGACTTCTAATACGACTTAGATACTAAGTAACAGACCCCTAGGGTTACAAAAGCCTATAAAAAGACCCATTTAGAGGCCAAATGGAAAGAGAACACATAGAGAAGTTAGAGCAAACAAAAAACAAAGTATTAAGAGAGATCAAGCAAAATTTAAATCAAATCAAGCATTGTGCAGCAAGCAAGAAATAGAAAAAGAAGATTCAGGACTTCTACCTTGTTTAGTTTCTTTATTCTCTAATACTTTTATTCCTTGTTACTAATGTCTTTTAACTTTTATTTTGATACTATTAAATTTATTATGAACTAATTTTATCTATCTAGGGTTTAACTATTGAACCCAATATATAGTTGAATTTTATTATCGCTCTTATTTTATAAACTCAAAAAAGTAGAATTGTTCATTCTATCTTGTACTTAATTCTTTTTTTAATATCTGGCTAATATATTGAATGTTATAGGAACTATAATGAACTTCATAGAGGAATTTATTTGTTTAGCATATGATAGTTTTATATATGATCATAGAATAACAACTATGAGTTTCATATAGGATAGAAATATACTGATATGGCATATATAGCCTTAATAGATTTGTTCTTAATGAGTCCTATCATATTCTGATTACTATAGATATATAGGTAATTAATAGAGTGAGATATAGTTATTTGACTATCGATAAAAGCTTATAACGATAGAGATCTAGCCAATAATTGTTGAAACTAGTGGCACGTATTAGAACTGGTGCTTATGTGCCATTATAATATTATATGAATATTAATTGTTTAATATTTATACAATAAGCATTTCGATTAAAATCGTTAATATTAAATATATATGGTAAGATGCTTGTAATATTGCAGACATTGTATGTTCTGAAGGATTTTAGATGTGTTCAAAGGAGTTTGGACCAGTGTTAAGAGTTAGCTACGTTGAGAGTTATAATTGCTAAGAGTTAGTACTACTAAAAGTTAGTAGGTTATTAAAGTTAGCGAGATCTAAAGAGTTAGAGCCTTGTCTGGAATGGGATAAAGACCTGAGGGTATGTTAGTAATGACATAGTTGGAAAGAGTTAAAATAAGTGCTAGAAAATGTCATTATGCAAGTATGTTTTCAAACCCTATGTTCCTGATCTATTTTCATTAATGAAGGTCTATCGATGAATTCTTTTTATATAGATTAGTGTATGTCTATATCTATATGGTACAGGTAGTTGTTCTTAGCTGACCATGAATTTAGTGGAAGCTTGTATAGATATGCAGGTATTTAGTGAGGATTGGGTACTGAACAGACTCAATTAAGACCTCCAATAAACATCCTATAAAGCTGTTAATAAAGGGTCCTTTCGAGTTGAGTAGCATTCGTGGTCTTTTGACTTGAGCACCATGGTGGGCTTCTGAGTGATCCACCATACTTAAGTTTCGCATATGTCAAAGACCTTTTATGGTTTGACCGCTAGGTGTCGCTGAGTATGGTCCGATGCTCATAGAGTTCGGTGTGTGTAGATATGAGATCTGTCAGTTCATATGGGTGAGTATTATATCTAGATGCTCCAACATTATGTTCTTGGAAGTCTTATGGCTATAAGTAATATACTCAGGAAAAATATTTCCTGTGTCATAAATAATATCACAAAAGAGTTTGCGAATATTATTTATCAGAATACGAATCAAGAAGATAAGTTTATAATTGAGCATATGGAGACTTGATGATGATGATCTATGTCTCCGCTCTAGCAGGATATAAATGACGGAGGGATTATACGAATATTTATTAACCTCAACTTGTATGGTTCAACACGTTGTTTTGTTATTTTCTAATATGTGTGTAGGGAACCTTTTATGAACCTATGAAAGAGTTCCATAAGACGAAATGAGTGTGAACCTAAGAAGTCTCACTATATGAAGTGTACTCGTTGTGCATTAGGGTAGCGCACAAAATTAAATAGTTCAATTTGGAAATTTTTTGAAAAAGTCAGAATTATTTCAAGATCTCTCGGAGAGATCATAGGGTTAAATGTTAAGCTCTGGATCTTGGCAAGTAAGACTTGCCACTTTATTCTTTTTATTGAATGACATATGTCATGCCATTAATTTGTAAGGGCATAACACGTAACATAATTTATTTGACCCATTTAATTATTTAGTGTTAATAATTAAATGTTAGCAAAATGAATAAGCATGAGCTGCATATGCCTTTTTTATGGCCATTAACCTTAATTATATTTGGCTGGCATTTGTATTTTTGCTTCTCAAGCATGACAAGGAAATTATTCATGCCTTGTCATACTTGTTATATATTTGACATCTACTTAAAAACTATTGGACTAAGTGGTGGCCATGAATGCTATAAAAATGGAGCTTTTCTTCATTTGTTTAAAACAAGTGATCCAAAGCAAATATAAGTACAAATAGCAATAGAAATAATAAGAAGTTTCGAGAGATTAAGGGAAGCAATAGTTGCTTCAAATAAATATTTCAATATGAATAAGAAGCTACTATTCTAACTCAAAGGATCTCACCTAGTTCAAGACTAGAACTGCACAAAGCACGCTTTTAGGGTGAGTTTTCTAATATTTTATTAGTGTAATGAAATATTTATTTATATTTTATTTTTTACTGTGTATTTTATGCATGTGTGATGTGTAAAATTAAAAATTAAAATGTACACGCCAACACATAACACACTTTCAAAAATTCGTTATTAAAAGATTAAAATAAGATAATAATAGGTTTAATAAAATATTGAGGGATAGGTTGTAATTCTAGATTTCTTTAATTGGTAAATTTTATCTTTTGTTTAATTTACTGCTTTAACTTGGTAAATTTTAGTTTAGATTAGATTAATTAATTTATTGGATTTTAAGTCTTGTATGGATAAAGGTTAAGTAGTGTTAATTTTAGTACTTGATAAAGATTAAGATATAGAATTCTTGTGGGAACGATATCTAACTCATACCATTATATTATTTGTTACGATAGCGTACACTTACTCTTAGATAAGAATAACACAACAAGTTTCTGGTGTCATTGTCGAGACTTTTAGTTATTATTTTACTAATACTAATACCAAGCTATCTTACTTTTAAATTAGACTTTTCACTTCTTACTTTTATTTATTTATTCGGGTTTAACTTTACCAGTTCATGCGAAAGGGGAAAAAATGAAGACTTAACTTTTTTTTTTTTTAAATTCTGAGATTGATAGAATAATCCAAAGATTTCGATGTAAACAAAACCAGATAGTAACCATGGATGACCAGATCAACAATCTAGAAACTCAACCTATAGCAAGACCACATAGATCATTAAGAGAATATGCAATCTCTACAACAGATGGTATTTGCTTAAGTATTAGGCGATCAACTATTAATGCAAACAACTTTGAGATCAAGCCGAGTACTATTCAGATGCTAAAGAATTCTGTACAATTCAACAACTCATTGAATAATGATCACAATTAGCATATCGTGAATTTCCTCGAGATTTATAATATATTCAAACATAATGGAGTATCAGATGATGCTGTCACATTGAGACTATTTTTCTTCTCATTGAAAGATAAAGCAAATATTTGGTTGATGTCCTTGCTATCCAAATCTATAGCCACATGGGATGACTTGGCGCATAAATTTCTAGCTAAATTCTTCCTTATTGCGAAGACAAAAAAGATGAGGAATGACATCACCTCACTTATTTAATTTGATGGTGAGTGTCTATACGAAGCTTGGGAGAGATTCAAAGATATGTTAAGGAAATGCCCTTACCATGAAATTCCTAAATGGATATTAGTCAAACATTCTATAATGGACTAGTAGATCACTTAAGAACTATTATCAATGCAGTCGATGGAGGTACCTTAATGAAAAACTTTACTGATGACGTATATGATCTATTAGATGAGATAACATCAAATAGTTACCAATGGCCAGTTGAGAGAGTAACACCAAGAAAAATTACAGGTATCTATGATATAGAAGCATTCAACACATTGGCTACTCAAGTTAATATGTTATCAAAGAAGTTCGATGCAATTAATGTGAATATTGTAAACACTTAAAATGTCACTTGTGATTTCTATGGTGACAACTACATGAATGGTCAATGCATGAAGTCATCAAATTATGTGTAAAACTTTAATGGACAACAAAAAAATCTTCATTCAAACTTCTATAATACGAGGTAGAGAAACCATCTAAACTTCTTTTAGAATAACAATCAAGGGTAGTCATTTATACCTATAAACCCTATAATATTCCATCAGTAGTAAGAAAAGAAGTCAGCCTTGGAAGATATATTCCTATAGTACATGAAATCCAATGATGCCATTTTATAGAATCAAAGAAACATCCTCTAAAACCATATTACATCATTGAGGAAATTAGAGACATAAATGGGACAACTAGCTTCAGCCATAAACAATTGCCCTTAAGGAACTTTGCTAAGTAATACTGAAGAAAGTCCAAAGGGTACAAAAGAGAGATGTAAAGCTGCCCCCTTAAGAAGTGGTTAAGAGTTGCAGTCCAATGTAGAACAATAAAATAAGCAGTCCAATATAGAACAACAGAATACTGTAAAAACAAAAACAGGCTAGTAGAAAGATGTAAATTCAACCAAAAAATTTAGCAGAAACAGTGTAGAACCAGTTTAGTTGCAGTAAAAAATGCAGAATCATTATATGCAGCCTTTTAATCCACCTCTACCATTTTCTTAAAGGCTACAGAAGCAAAAATTAGATAAGTAATTCTCCAAATTCTTAAAAGTATTTAATAAACGTCACATTAATATTCCTTTTGTGGATGCACTTGAACAAATGTCAAACTACCTGAAGTTTATGAAAGATATCCTATCTAAGAAAAGAAAACTTGCAGAATTTAAAATTGAGACACTAACTAAGAAGTGTAATGTTATCCCGTAGAAAAAGTTACCTATAAATCTAAAAGATCTAAGAAGCTTTACCATACCTTGCACCATTGGAAATTAGTTCTTTAGCAAAGTTTTATATGATCTTGAAGCCAGCATCAACTTAATGCCATTGTCTATCTACAAGATGTTAGGCTTGGGGAAAGCCAAACTTACTAATGTGACCTTATAACTAGCTGATCGTTCTCTAACTTATCCAAGAGGCATAATTAAAGATTTCCTAGTAAAGATGGACAAGTTCATATTTCTGGTTAATTTTATTGTGCTAGACATGGAAAAAGACTGAGAGTGTAGAATGAAGAAGTCGCGTTCAATGTGTTCAAAGTTATGAAGCTACCTAGTAAAGAAGAAGAATGCTTTAACATTGATATTATTAATAATGAGGTTCGAGAGGTATTCGCCAAGAATAACATTTAAGATTCTTTAGAAGATGCTATCATTAATGGTGTTGATGTAGAAGGCTTTGAAGCCTAAGAGTATTTGCAAGTTTTAAACACATCTCTTAAATTTGACAGAGCCAAGATGAGGATTGAGCCACTAGAGAGACCCGAGGGTGTACAAGCTCGCAATAAGCCTCTATTAAAGAACCACCTATATTAGAGCTTAAACCCTTACCTAAGTATTTGAGGTATGCATTTCTTAGAGAGTATTCTACCATTCCTACCATAATTTCTACTAATCTTGATAACCACCAAGAAGAAAAACTACTTCGAGTGTTGAGGGAGCATAAAAAGATCCATAGGGTGGACTATTACAAACATTAAAAGTATTAATCTATCTTTTTGCATGTATAAAATACTATTAAACGATGGCCATAAGTCCACTATAGAGCATCAAAGAATGCTAAATCCAGTCATGAAAAAGGTAATAAAGAAGGAAATCCTAAAATTGTTAGATACTGGAATTATCTACCCTATTTTGAATAATGTAAGTCATCTACAATGTGTACCAAAGAAAAGAGGGATTATTATAGTGGCCAATGAGAACAGTTACTTAATCCTTACAAAGACAGTTACTAGATAAAGAGTATACATGAACTATTATAAGCTGAACAAAGCCACCCGTAAAGACCATTTTTCTCTGTTATTCATTGATTAAATGCTAAATAGATTGGCTGGGAATGAGCATTATTGTTTCTTTGATGGTTATTCAGGGTAGAACTAGATTGCTATAACCCTTGAAGACCAAGAGAAAATGACCTTCACCTGCTTATATGGAACATATGCATTTCAAAGAATGCCATTGGGTTTGTGTAATGCCCTATCAACTTTTTAAAGGTGTATGAGGACAATTTTCTTTTATCTATTTGAGAAATTCCTTAAAGTCTTCATGAATGACTTTTTTGTCTTTGGGGATTCCTTTGATCTTTGCTTGGATAACTGATGTCTGTGATAGTAGTTAAGTATAAGTGCATGCTATCGTATCAAGTAATATAGAATTTTAAGTCCACGTTATCATTCCTACTAGGACTATTATCTATTTCTTGCAATCAATTACTAAAATTAGTTCTACTTTACTTTGATCCAGAAAAATCTAAAGATGAATTGAATCTACTTAACCTAATACCATCAAATTAAATCTAAAATTATTCAACCACAAGCAAAGAGTTGATTCACTAATTAAAAATAACTTAGGGTTTCAACTCATCCCATAGTATTTCATTGGATTCATTAACCTTTTAGTTAATCCTTTAATACAAATTGATTTTTTAGACTTTAATCTCTTCACAAGCTCTGTCAATGGTTGAGTGACTATATTACGTATTCTATCAACTACCTATATATCTATGGTAATAAGATAAGAATGTAATTCATTAAGACTATGTCTAATTTATACTATATATGCCATCTAGGTATATGTATATCCTACATAGAACTCATAGTTGTTACCCTATGATCATCCATCATAGCTCAATCATTCAAAATATTAGCCAGATATCATAAAAGTAATAAACACAAGATATAATGAATCAATTATATGTATTAAGTTCAAAAACTAAGAATTAACAAAATCTAATTATATATTACGTTCAAAAGTCTTACCCTAAATCAAACAGGTTTAGCTCATTACTTAACAAAGAGTATCAAAATAATCCGTGAAGAACAGTAAGAACAAGAATATAATGATAAGAAAAGAGAAGAAAAACTAATCAAGAAGACTTCTTGGTTTACTTCTCTATCTATCTTGACTTGAAGCTTGAATATTAGTCTTGAATATTCAATTCTTGGCTTTAATCTCTTAATTTGTATTGTGAATTGTTTCTCTAAGTTTTTTCTTTGATAAAGTCTGTGTTTTAAATAATAAAACATAATGCTTTTATAGATCTTGAAAACCCTAGGGTCGATGGCCTTCGAATCCAAGTCGAAATAGGACTTTTATAGAGGTGTTTTAGTTATTACACAAGCGTTGCAGTGCTTGATGCGATATTTTTATATCATAAAATTAAGTGCAAGTATACACTATCGTATGCAAGTAATAAAGAGACTAAATAAGTCGGATGTCGAACCCACAGGGATAATTCTTTCTTTTTAACCAATTACTAAAATTATATCTTCCTAATAATTATTCAGAAAAATAAAATCTAAGAATAAATGTAAGAAATATAAAAGCAAAAACACAATGTAAAGAAAATTAGGTGATAGCAATGTAGAGAAAACCTAGGATTAATATTATCCCTCAATATGTTTCTAATGATTAATCCTCTAATATTTAACTCACTTAGTCTTTATTATTGATCAAGACACTAATGTATTCACAAGCCTCTTCCAAGGTCATGCAAGTATACCCTAATTTACCAAATACCTATATTCCTATGGTACTTGTAATAAATTAAGATTCATTAAGATTAGGTCTTATTGATCATACATGCCAATTAGGTATATTCCTATCCTAAATTGAAACTTGCATATGCAACATTGAATGTTACTCTACAATCATGCATTAAATTACCTAGGTCTAAATATTATGATTCCTCTTCCGAGTTTATCAATAATATTACCAATTCATTCACCATATATTGGCCAGATATATTGAAGCATTAAACACAAGTAATTTAAATAATAAATGACTAAGTTGATTAAATACTAAAGGATATGGCAATTAAGCACACATATTGAGTTCAAGTATTAACCCTAGAAAACAAGTTTAGCTCATGGCTACAAGAGAACAGCAGTAAAAATAATTATAAATCATGATACAATTATTAGCAAACCGATATAGACGTCGAATTGCTCTTAATTGCGCTGCCTAGGAACTCTTGATGCCGAAGAACGTCTTGTATCTCTCTCTAAAGTTGCTTCAATTAAGCTTCTATTGCTCTCCAAGACTTGTGCTCTGTATTCTTGGTGCTCTTGGGTCGTCTTGGATTCATCCTTGAAGGCTGGGAACGAGTGGCTTTATATAGGGATTGATATGAGCTTGAAAATCTCAATTCTCGTCGGACTAGGACTCGCACTACCGCTGGCGCGCTATGCATCTGTCGCTGGGGTGACGAGTGAAAAAGCTATTACCGCTGGAGCGGTGGGATCTTGGCGCTGAGGCGCTGCATGAAAACGGCTTCACCGCTGGCGCGGTGACTCTTCGGCGCTGGGGCGATAGACGCGACTTAAGCAGGTCGTTTTTCTTATTTCGATCACTATTTCAGCGCTGGGGCGAAAATCCTTGTGGCGCTGGGGCTATGGACACATACTTTGAAAACTTTGCATTTTAGTCTCTGTTTTCGCTCCTTTTGCGTTCTTTCTTTAAATTTCGTTCAAGTCCATATAAATAACAATAATGCACATAAATAGCCATCTATTCTCATAAAATCATAAAATATCAATAATAAAAACATGAGAAAATATATGACAAATTTGCCCTTATCAGTGCTAGGGGCTGAGTGCCACGGTGCTCAAACCTGGAAGAGGTATTCTGTTGAAAATCACTTGAGCATCGCAGTGTTGGGGTTGAGCACTGCGGCACTCAACTTTCTGCCTTAGACGTGCGGAGTTTAGGCTTGCATTTTCATCCTTTTGTGTTTTTTGTATATTTTCGCCAGTTTTTGTCTGTTTCACCTCTAATTTGTCCCAAATCTTCACATATTGGCTTGTAAACCTATTTATGATATAAAAACCACACAAATAAATAGCAAAATATCTATAATTTAGATCAAAACTAAAGTTTAGATATACAAATATAATAGTACTTTTAAGCCCTTATTAATAACCTTGCCTTTGTACTAAAATGCTGTTAGGAGACCAATTTAGTACTCAATTGAGAGAAATGTCACTTTATGGTCAAAGAAGGCATAGTATTTTTTCATTAAATTTCTTCCAAAGAAATTGAGGTAGATCGTGCTAAAATAGAGATTATTAAGAAGCTACCACCACCTACAAATGTAAAGGGAGTTAGAAGTTTTCTAGAGCATGCTGGATTTTATAGAAGATTTATTAAGGACTTCTCTAAGATCTTTAAGCCCATTTACAACTTGTTAGAAAAAGATGTGCAATTTTGCTTTCATGAAGAATTAGTTAATTCATCCCCAATCATTATCACACCTGATTGGAGCATTTCCTTTGAGGTAATATGTGATGCTAGTGATGTAGCAGTTGGAGCAGTTTTGGGGCAATAAAAGAACAAGGTGTTCCATACAATCTATTATGCCAGCAAAAATTTTAATGATACACAATCAAACTACATGTTGGAGTAATTTTGGGGCAACGAAAGAACAAGGTGTTCCACGGAAAAAGAACTTCTTATAGTAGTATTTGCCTTTGAAATTTTTGTGCTTATCTTATTGGAGTCAATGTGGTAGTCTTTATAGACCATTCAACCATTAAGTTAATCACAAAAAAGATGCAAAATCAAGGCTGATTAAATAGATCTTATTACTGCAAAGGGTGCAGTAACTAAAGGTCATAATACACCGATACATTAGCCCTATTTGATATCCTCTATCTTGCACCATTTAGGATGAGCTCTCATCCCCAAATAAACCCCTTCTAAATGTAAGAAGCAGATTGATGTAACTTGGCCAGCAGAAAAGAAGAGTCATGAAAATAAATACTCTTAAGAACTCTTGTCGTAAGGGATTCAAAGTTGGTTATAATTCACCACCCTTGATTTACTAACATCACCTGTTAAACAAAAAAACTTTCGGAACCCTCAACCACAATTCTTTTTATTTTAGCAAAGAGTTTCCTAATTACACCAATACATGCATTTTTTTACCATTTTAACACCCTACCTGTAAGGACCCAAATTTCACATCGAGCAGACTCGTCCAAAGTGAAGGCCTTATAAGGAGTGATCACGCGTACCTGTGTGAGGCGCCTTTTGGGGATGGCGATTTGTTTCGCCCATAAAGGACAAAACCGTGAAGGGGAAGGACGCGTGCGTGAACCTCAAAGCAGACAATACCTTGCACAGGGATGTGGGCTCTTTCATTTGGTATTAGAGCCGAGGACAGTTCTATTTTGATGGTAAGGGGTATTGTAGGGACCTAAATCCCACATTAGGCAGACTCGTCCAAAGTGAAGGCCTTATAAAGAGTGATCATGCGTACCTGTGTGAGGCGCCTTTTGGGGATGGTGATTCATTCCGCTCATAAAGGAAAAAACTGTGAGGGAGAATGACGCGTGTGTGAACCCCAAAACAGACAATACCTTACACAGGGATGTGGGCTCTTTCACTACCAATATTGTGCATACATTCTATACAAGCTATGAATAAAAGCAACAGTAGCCCGAATAAATTTATAAAGTACGTAGGAATAGCTTACACCACTAGTTTAATCAACACTTCCTTATCTACTATGGAAAAAAGTTTAGTTTTCCACTCTTGCAACTTAGCCCAAACCTTGTCTTTAATGGATTAAAGAGCATCGATTTAATTTTTTCTATGAGGACTGGGTAACCCTATATATTTTTCATGGCACGCCATATCTTGAACAAAAGATAATTTATAAATATCATTCCGAAGCTTTCTTTCAACTACATGACCAAAACACACTACTGATTTATCAAAATTTATCAACTAACTTAAAGAAGTAGTGTATAGCTCCTGAATACCTTTAATATTGTGGAAACTAGATAAAGATGCTTTAGAGAAGATGAAACTATTGTCTGCAAAAAAATGGATGAGATATTGAAGGACCCTCTTTGCCAATGCAACCCAATTAATTCTCCTTTATTTTTTCCTTGTCTAATAAGAGAAGAAAGGTCTTCAGCATAGATGATAAAAGAGATATAGCAAAGACGGTCCCCTTACTTTTTGCCTTTGGATGGTCGAATGTAACCGCAAGCTTCGCCATTAATCAAGACCAAAAAGGATACTAATGAAACATAACAATAAATTCTCTCACATTATTTATCAAAAAATCCCATCTTCTTTATAATGGATACAAGGAAAGACCACTCCACTCAATCATAAGCTTTGGACATGTCCCATTTGAGAGCCATGTGGCCATTTTTTTGTTTTGGTCGTTTGATCAAGTTAATGCACTTAAACCCCATAATAGCATTATCTGTAATAAGATGACCTAGAATGAAGGTACTTTGAGCTTCAAAAATCACATCCCCCAAAACACAATGAAGATGGTTAGCTAGATCCTTCGAAATCATCTTATATAGAACATTGCATAAGCTAATATGGCAAAAATCCATAGGGTGCTTTGGTCTATCACAAGTCTCCCCCATTGTTTGAAAAATTCATGCAACACCCAAAAACGTCCTTACCTACCACCCTCCATAATTTTTAATAAAATAATACTAGCATGCCATCTTTCCTTCGAAGCTTTTAGGATACATCTATTGCATAATAGTTTTTAATTTCATCCTTTGTAAACTCTCTATCTAACCAACATTTATTACTTTTGGTCAGCCTCATATCCATTCTATTAATAACACTTTGCATATCTTGAAATGAAGGCTATGAAAATGTAAACAGTTTACCAAAATGGTCAGTAAGAACCAGTTCAATCTACCTCGATTCATCATGCCATACACTGTTCAAATTAAAGATTCCCTTTATGTGATTCTATGTTTTTACGATGAGAGGCTTTGAAATGGAAGAATTGAAAGTTATGATCACCATTCTTTATCCAAGCAACCTTAGATCTTTCCCCCCTATAAGTCTTATACTTGTACATAAGCATATCCAGATGTCTTCAATTTTTCTCAATTACTTTCAAGAATCAACATTAATACTTTGGTTTATCTTGGTAAGCTATTGTTTAACCCTGATGATTTTGGAAGATAAAAACCTGTAGTTTCTTCTATTCCAACGATGAAGGATAACCCCAATACTGTTCAAATTTCCCTACATTGCCTTTGAATTTCCTGTTGATTTTTTCCATTCATCAAGAACAATTTCCTCACATTCTTCTTCTTCTACTTACGCCTCTTTAAAATGAAAGCACCATCTCTTTCTCATCTGTATAACCATTACACCACGTGAAAGAAGGACTAGAAAACTCGATCTCCCTTAAGCCACAATTATCCACTATATCTCAAAAATTGTCAATTAAGTACCTGGGCTTCTCCACTCCCCACTCTTTATCATCAAGGAATATAATATCGTTAAAAAAAATCGCCCCCACATAACCATGAAAGTTGAACAAAAAACTAAGCCTTCGTAAATAAGTCCAAGAATAGAAACGTTGAGCAGTTTCTGGATGCCCATAAAAGCCAATAAAACGCCAGTGTTTTCCTTGATGGGACTCCACCTACACATTAATGTGAAATCTAGAAAATGAAATAAGGTTAATATCAACCTGATCTGACTATAAAAGGGCCAAACCTTCACTTCGCTCCACTTTCTCCACCACTTGTTTCCCGGCAAAACCCGACTTGACTCTCAAGTTTTCAATTTGATGCTTGTATGCTAGTGTGTCCATTGAAAAAACCATTCCTGAAAAAATGTTCTTGCACATAGCTATGCATGATTTGGAATGTTCAAGGGTTGCCCATCCCTTAAACATTTCAACATAGTAGATTCATAATGATTGTAGTCTTGTGAAATAGTAGGATCCACCGCTACATCCATATCCAGAACTAGATTTGCACTCATCTCATTAACTAGCACATTGTCAATTGAATCTATCTCAGCCACCGCCTCCCTGTCACCTTTGATACTAGCTGGTTCCAATCTGGCTTTCACTTCTGTTTCAGTTATAAATTTAATTGAACTAGCCACCAGTTCTTATTTCTCTAAAAAATCCAATTCTAACACTTTGCTACCCGCACTTCCCCATGAATCTATTTATCATTGACCTATATGAGAAGATTTCTTAATATGCAAAGGATTCATATTTAGGAATTTTGGTTTATTATATGTTTTTGAGGGAAATGCATACTAGTGGTCTACATGAAGAGTTGTGGTGGTCTTGGATGTGCAATAAGTGCACTGTCTTTGTTGGTTTTTTTAATTAATTACTAATTTGAAGATGAGATTAACCATGAATGAAAAGTTATTTAGAAAATTTGGTAATCGTCTATGGACAAAATATTTACCAAATTGGGATATATCGTTGCAGGAGTTTGAATTGTTATATCAATAACATAACTTCAATTAAATAAATGATGAAGATACAGTAAAATTAACATTATTCTATTTTGTTTAATGTATGTTGATTGGTTGAGATGAACAAAAACTTGTGATGAATTTGTACTTTAGATAATCTCGAAGAGTTTAATAATTATTCTTGAAACAACATTTCATGAAAGCCCACTTATAATTCATTAAGGGAAAAGTATAATATATATATATATATATATATGGATTTACTTATGCCTTTCAAATGTGTGATTGTTTATAACATGAATTATATAAAATTTTTTATACAAGTATTACATCTCAATCTCAAATTTTAAATGATTACAATATTATATTTGAAATATAATTATTATATCATCATTTTAATACAATCAATTAAATAACTCTTTCAAATAATTAGAGAGACTAAACTAACATTTTAATAATTAGAGAAACTAATACAACCCTTTCAAATAAGTGGAGGGATTATATTTGCTTCTGTAAGAATTTGAATTCTTGACCTAAATTAGGAGGTGCATAAATTTTACCGTTAAAATAAGCATGTTATTACATGAATTATATGAATTTAAATTGTTAAAATTTTTATTTTTATATGATATTATTAATAATACGTAAAATTTATTACAAGTATGAATCTATGAAGCAATCGTGTTGTGCAGGGAAGATATGCTCAAAAAACGCATTTATTATGTCTCGTGTCCTAAAGTGGAAATCTAAAAAGACACTAACATACGAAGACTTAGTATCAAATATTTTGAAGTGTCCTAAAGTGGAGATCTAAAAAGACGCTAACATACAAAGACTTAGTATCAAATATTTTAAAGAAATACGTTGTAAGTTATTTAAACAAAATTTGCTTTTAAATTAAAAAGAATAAAAACTCATTGAGTTTGTATTTTTTTTTGTTTGGAGAAGTTGCACCTCAAACGCAAGTTTTTGCTAAAAGATTTTGAGAAAGAAAAAATAGTTTGTTTTGCAATTTAAACACTATGAGTATCCTGCCAGTAACTATGCTAGAGACCTTTACTTGGATGATGATGTTGTCCGTGCCCACATTGCTGACTGTGGGGACGACATTGAATTGTTGTCCGATGGTTGAGATGTCCCTCATCTGGAGGGGAATAATGTATATCATTTGGTATCAAATCCCTCTATTGATAATATTTGAATAGAACACTAATTTTTGGATTATTAACTTAGGACGGTTTGAGTAATACACATAATTGACAATAGATGATGTGTTAAGTAGAAAGTTTAATGAAATTACATCGATAAAAGAAGTGCAATATAAGTTAAATCAAAGTACAAAATGAGTTACCAATTGCAGAAACATGATAAAGAAGAGTTGATGCAACATATTAGAATGATTAGATAGTTATTACAATCAATTACATTCGACACGAACACTTATGAAAATGAGGAAGCAGAAAGCATTTAATTTTAAATTTTCTATTAATATGACAATCATACCTAACACTTGTCTTTTTGGTAAAATGCATCTCTTGTTTCAGTTCGAGGAAGGAGGAGTGGATTGAAAGCTGATGTTTATACTTTTGCTGGCCAAAGAGAGATTGACTTCCATGCAAACAATTATTTTCATTCAGGCGTTAGAAATGGAGTTGATAAGTGTCCCTCGGAATTGAAATACCCATGGGTTAATTAGTACTCGATATATCTCTCTCCATCGCTTGAACTCTTTGACTTTTTTTCTAAACAGACAATAAATTGCTTTTGATTGATAGTACTTATAACAACAAGAAATTGTTAGAAAAATTAAAAAAAGAAAAAAGAAAAAGGTAGCATGAAAAATTTTGTTGGAGGCATCTTGTGTGAAATACATTCGCGACATGTGGCACGAGCGTACGGGCATCTTGCGCCATATGCCATAATTTTTTTTGGGTATTTTGTTTATTTTTACTCTTACACGTGACAACTCAAAAACATCGTAACTAATCTATATTATAGTATGTTACTTTTTTAAAGACTTTGCAGCTCATTATATCTATGTTTATAAGGTCATACATTTTCTAAAACAACAAAATAATTCTATGGATATGGTAAAACAAATAAAGTTTTAATTTTAAAAATAAATTAAAATAAAAGAAAACATAATAATCTTACTTTGACTTCATATTCTTTGATTTAAAGTGTGATATTTTGTTTGCAATATCAAATTCGGTTCTCTCTAATGGTTAGAAGTGCAAATTGTGAAGAATGAAGTTAAAGAAACATAAGAAGAGAGTATTTTGGTTCGTTTAGAAGGGTGTTTCACTACAAAAGTTAAAAGATTGGATTTGTGGTTAAATTAAAAAATTATCAAAGTTTTTAGGCTTTTTAAAAATATTTCTCTTTTTTTTTTTTTCAATTTCTGGAGAATTATACCCGTGGATGTCAAAACCCCAATATATAGTCAATACTTAAATGAGTAAAATTAACTTTAACCTCATTTCCGGTGGACAAATATCACAACCGCCCCTTCTACTTTTTATTTTTTTTGAAGCAGCCCCTTCTATTTTTTTAGATCTTCTTTTTCTTTTTCTTTTTTCACTAGTTTTTTAGTTTGATTTCTTTGTTTTGCTTTTGTTTTTCAATCTATTTATAGTGGCCTGTTCCGATCTGCTTTCTTATAGTTTTTACTTACAAGATGCTCGGCTATCAGTGTCGCTGCCTTCCATCGAGACCCACCGGTTTCTGCTGAGTCGCAACTCGACTGGTTCTAACTATTACATGATCATTCCGATCGAGCTGCCACCGTATGATTCGGGTCTCTACTACGTTCAGGTTCTTCGACGAACGGTGCCCTTATTGAGCTCTTAGCAGTTCTACTGCGATTGTCAGCTTCAGCTGTTCCGACTAAGCTACCACTATCATCCACACCACTGCCATACTTGCTCGAGTTCCTAGCCACTGTTGTCATCCACGGCCAGGCCATTCGCACTCGACTTTGATATTTTAATATTGGCTGCAGATTATGTTTGGATTGAGTAGGTGTTGGGAAATTGAGGGGTGATGCAGGGTCGCAGCTAAAGCGAAATTGAGAAAAATAATGAAAATAAAAAATAAGACAAAGACAAGATTACGTGGTTCGACTTTTAGCCTACGTCCACGGGCGAAGACAGAAGAATCTCTTACTATTAGAAATGGAGAATACAAGTATTGTAGTGTTTTAGCCTTACAACCCAAAACCCCAATACACCCAATTCACTCAAATCACTCAAAAACTCTCTCAAAGCTTTAGAAACTCTCTCTAAATTGCAATGGAAAATGAATTGCTAAACTCTCCCATTTATAGGGAGAGTTTAGCATGGTGGACAACCAAGAATTGGCTGTCCACCTTGCTGGAAAATTGCTGGCACCGTGTGCCAGCTACCAGCATTTCTCCCACTTGGAGATTTGATTGAGAATCAATCAATTCTCCACACCATTCTTTCTTCTTCGCCAATGCCATGTTGCCTACGTGTCTGCTAGGCCATGCAAGAATCTACACCATACAAATTTGTTGGTATTGGTAGGCTTGGTCAACACATCTGCTAGGTTATCATCTGTATGAATTTTTTTCATATCCACACTTCCATCTTCTACCACTTCACGAACAAAGTGATATTGAACACCTATGTGCTTCGTTCTTGAATGAAAAGCTAGATTCCTTGCAATCTGCAAGGCACTCTGACTGTCACAAAACAATTCAACTTTCTCTTGCTTGTGCCCGAGCTCCTCCAGTAATCTTTGTATCCAAATTGCTTCCTTGCAAGCTTGTGTAGCTGCCATGTATTCTGCTTCTGTAGTAGATAATGCCACAACAGTTTGCAGTTTTGAAACCCAGCTTACAGCTCCTTCTGCAAGTTTAAACACATAGCCAGTAGTGGATTTTCTTTTATCAAGATCTCCTGCAAAATCTGAATCCACATAGCCTTTAACAATAAAATCTGATCCTCCGTAACATAAAGCAACATCTGAGGTACCCTTAATGTATCTAAGGATCCTCCTGACACAACCCCAATGCTCTCTACCAGGATTCGCCATGTATCTACTAACTGCTCCCACTGCTTGTGCAATGTCTGGTCTGGTACAAATCATAGCGAACATTAAACTTCCCACTGCTGATGCATACGGTACTCGAGACATCTCATTCCTCTCTGCTTCTTTGCTAGGACACATCTTAGAGGATAACTTGAAATTAACAGGGAGTGGGGTACTAATTGGCTTACAATCTTGCATGTTGAAGCGCCACAAGATTTTCTTTAAGTAGTTCTTCTGAGAAAGCCAAATCTTCCTGTTATTTCTGTCTCGGTGAATTTGCATCCCTAGAATCTTGTTTGCTGGTCCCAAGTCCTTCATATCAAATTCCCTAGCCAACTGTGCCTTTAATTCTTGGACTCGATATTTGTTGGGGCCTGCCACCAACATGTCATCCACGTACAACAGTAAAATAATGAAATCATTATCATCTTCAAACCTTTTGTAGTATGTACAATGGTCTGAACTAAGTCTGTTGTATCCAAGGCTGATGATATAGGAATCAAATCTCTTGTACCAACACCTCGGCGCCTGTTTGAGACCGTACAGAGATTTGTTCAACCTGCAAACCAAGTTCTCTTTTCCTTCTTCTTTAAAACCTTCTGGTTGGAGCATATAAATTTCTTCTTCAAGTTCTCCATGAAGAAAAGCTGTCTTCACATCTAGCTGTTCTAGATGTAAGTCAAATGTAGCACACATTGCCAAGACTATTCTGACTGTCGTGAGTCGAACCACAGGGGAAAATATCTCATTAAAGTCAAATGTAGCACACATTGCCATCCCGTTTGATCTTGTAGACCCATTTGTTTCCAATGGCTTTTCTTCCACGTGGCAGTGCAACCAGCTCCCATGTTTTGTTCTTATGCAAAGCTTCAATCTCTTCTTGCATTGCTGTCATCCATAGAGAAACATCTTGACTTTTAGAAGCCTCCTGGAAAGTTGTTGGCTCTCCATCCTCTGTTAGAAGGCAATATGCAACATGAGCCCCCATGACATACTCCGGGTGCCACGCTGGTGGTCGTCTCTCACGAGTTGATCGACGATCATCTGTAGCCTCAGACTCTGCTGGTTCTTGTTCTTCGTGCCCTGGTGCTGCTTCAGGAGAATCTGAATCTTCTTGTACTTGATTATTTTCCATTTGTACCATTGTAGTATCTGGATTTTCCTTCACTGTGCTATCATCTTTATCATTCCTTTGCAGTTTATCTTCTGCAAATATCACATCTCTGCTGATGACGACCTTGTGGGTAGTGGGATCCCACAGGCGATACCCCTTGACTCCATCAGCATATCCCAAGAAAAGGCATTTTCTGGATTTTGGATCCAGCTTCGTTGTTTCTTGGGGATTATACATCACGTACACAGGACTTCCAAATGTATGAAGGTGAGAATAATCAACTGGTTTTCCAGTCCACATCTCCATCGGTGTCTTCAACTCGATTGCTGTTGATGGTGACCGATTTACCACATAACAGGCGGTTTTGACTGCTTCTGCCCAAAATGTCTTGGCTAAACCTGCAGTTCTCAACATAGCTCTTGTTCTCTCCAACAAGGTTCTGTTCATCCGCTCTGCTACTCCATTCTGCTGAGGCGTGTAAGCTGTGCTGAATTGCCGCTTGATGCCTTCTTGTTGACAGAATGCAATAAAATCCTCACCAGTATATTCTCCTCCATTATCTGTCCTTAAACACTTGATCTTCTTTTCTGATTCAAGTTCTACACGCGCTCTGAATATTTTGAAAGCTTCAAACACATATGACTTCTTCTTGATTGGATACACCCAACATCTCCTGGAATAATCATCTATGAATGACACAAAATATCTCGCTCCTCCTAAGGATATCACCGGTGCTTGCCAAACATTAGAGTGGATCAATTCTAGAATTTCTTTACTTCTAGAATTGGATGTGCTGAACTTTAATCTGTGCTGCTTACTTGTGACACAGTGCTCACAGAAGGGTAAATGAACCGATTTGAGCCCAGGAAGTAAATTTTGATCAGAGAGAATCTTCAAACCTCGTTCTGACATATGGCCCAGTTTGCGATGCCACATTATCGTTGACTCTTCTGCTGAACTAGTTGATGCAACAGATGCATCTCCTTCCTGCAGTGTTTCTCCATTAAGCATGTACAAATTTGCAGCAACCTTTTCTGCCTTCATTACTACAAGCACGCCTTTGAGAATTTTCATTATCCCATTTTCAATTTGGGTCTTACACCCAGTGTTATCTAATTGTCCCAATGACAAAAGATTCTTCTTAAGGCCTTTCACATGTCGCACCTCCTGGATAATACGAACAGTACCATCGTACATCTTCATCTTGATGGATCCTACTCCAGCAATTTCTAAAGCATGATCGTCCCCCATATATACAGATCCTCTAGAGATAGGTTCATATTGATGGAACCATTCTCTTTTAGAGGTCATGTGCCATGTAGCTCCAGAATCCATGAGCCATACATCAGAGAACCGTTTTCTGCTTTCAACAACTGTTGCTGCCTCGCTGTATAAAATTTCACCATCATCTGAGGTGCTTGCAATATTCCCTTGAGGTTTGTCCTCTGCACTTTTCTTCAATCCCCAACAATCCTTCTTCAGATGGCCTTTCTTGCCACAATAGTAGCATTTGACGTTCTTTTTACTTCTGGATTTTGGTCTACCATGATTTTGACTCCCACTGGGGCCACGTTCTGTTGATCTACCTCTCATCATTGTCAAAGCTTCTGCTTGCTGCGAACATTCCTGTTTGTCTTCCTTATTTTTCCGTCTTCGTTCTTCTCCCAATACAGCAGCTGTAACATCATCGAAGACTAAGAATTCTGTTAGGATATTATTCGTCAAGTTGATGATGAGTTGATCATACGAATCTGGTAGGCTTTGAAGTAAAATCTCCGCACGTTCACCTGCCTCTATTTTATGCCCCAAGGAAGTGAGTTGGGAAAATAGAGTATTTAACGTGTTGATGTGCTCTGTCACTGAAGTGGATTCTGCCATTCGAAGAGTATATAATCTCCTTTTTAAGAAGATCTTGTTGTGCAAAGATTTGGCCTCATACAATTTTATGAGAGTATCCCAGATCTCTTTTACTGTCTTCTTTTCCGCTACACTGGATAGCACGTTATCAGCAAGTGCGAGATGCAGATCAGCAACTGCATTACCGTCAATCTCATTCCACTTGATATCATCAGTGATACCAGCTGGTCTTTCATCAATTGCTTCTAAGCATTTGTTTTTCCTTAAAATTGCCTTTATTTTCATTTTCCACAATGTAAAATTACCTCCATTGAACTTCTCAACTTCGTATTTTGCCGCCATCGCTTTTCACCACGAACAGCTTTCTACTAGGATCGGCTCCCACTGTTTCACGTGAATAGTACCCGTACGTATAAACAGTAATCGTATGTATGAATAGTAACTGTATACGTGAATAGTAACTGTATACGTGAATAGTGACCTCCTTCAACCAGAAGCTCTGATACCACTTGTTGGGAAATTGAGGGGTGATGCAGGGTCGCAGCTAAAGCGAAATTGAGAAAAATAATGAAAATAAAAAATAAGACAAAGACAAGATTACGTGGTTCGGCTTTTAGCCTACGTCCACGGGCGAAGACAGAAGAATCTCTTACTATTAGAAATGGAGAATACAAGTATTGTAGTGTTTTAGCCTTACAACCCAAAACCCCAATACACCCAATTCACTCAAATCACTCAAAAACTCTCTCAAAGCTTTAGAAACTCTCTCTAAATTGCAATGGAAAATGAATTGCTAAACTCTCCCATTTATAGGGAGAGTTTAGCATGGTGGACAGCCAAGAATTGGCTGTCCACCTTGCTGGAAAATTGCTGGCACCGTGTGCCAGCAATTGTGTAGCTGGCACACGGTGCCAGCTACCAGCAGTAGGATTAAAAATTTGTGTTAGATGTGTGAAATAATTGTGGTGTTTTATAATTTTTTTTTTTTGTGTGATGATAGTTTGCTTCTTTCTGTGTGAGAGTTATTTTGCTCTTCGCGCTGATTTTTTCTTTAAAATAAGAGATTAAATGCGAACGTAACAATATTGTTATATTACATATATAGCTTCAGTAATTTTTTGATGTATTATTAATAATTTAATTAATAATATTATATTTAATGATAAATTTTTTTTAAAAAAAAATTAACGAGTAAAATTAAAGCAAAAGTTTTGTGGGGCAGCAGGGGATGCACATTGGAAAACGAAAATGTCCGACATTTTGAAAGGCCAGAGCTGCGATAGTGGACTGAACCTTCAAAATGCATGCAAGACAATTTAAGAAACAAAATGCCTTAAAAATGTGTGGAAAGATTATGCACAATGAATGTGAATACTGAATAGTAGCTTTGATTTTCTGAATTATTGGCGCGTGGGTATAACATGCCAAATCCATCTTATATAATGAAAATAAAAAATAAGACAAAGACAAGATTACGTGGTTCGGCTTTTAGCCTACGTCCACGGGCGAAGACAGAAGAATCTCTTACTATTAGAAATGGAGAATACAAGTATTGTAGTGTTTTAGCCTTACAACCCAAAACCCCAATACACCCAATTCACTCAAAAACTCTCTCAAAGCTTTAGAAACTCTCTCTAAATTGCAATGGAAAATGAATTGCTAAACTCTCCCATTTATAGGGAGAGTTTAGCATGGTGGACAGCCAAGAATTGGCTGTCCACCTTGCTGGAAAATTGCTGGCACCGTGTGCCAGCAATTGTGTAGCTGGCACACGGTGCCAGCTACTAGCAGTAGGATTAAAAATTTGTGTTAGATGTGTGAAATAATTGTGGTGTTTCATAATTTTTTTTTTTGTGTGATGATAGTTTGCTTCTTTCTGTGTGAGAGTTATTTTGCTCTTCGCGCTGATTTTTTCTTTAAAATAAGAGATTAAATGCGAACGTAACAATATTGTTATATTACATATATAGCTTCAGTAAGTTTTTGATGTATTATTAATAATTTAATTAATAATATTATATTTAATGATAAATTTTTTTTAAAAAAGAATTAACGAGTAAAATTAAAGCAAAAGTTTTGTGGGGCAGCAGGGGATGCACATTGGAAAACGAAAATGTCCGACATTTTGAAAGGCCAGAGCTGCGATAGTGGACTGAACCTTCAAAATGCATGCAAGACAATTTAAGAAACAAAATGCCTTAAAAATGTGTGGAAAGATTATGCACAATGAATGTGAATACTGAATAGTAGCTTTGATTTTCTGAATTATTGACGCGTGGGTATAACATGCCAAATCCATCTTATATAATGAAAATAAAAAATAAGACAAAGACAAGATTACGTGGTTCGGCTTTTAGCCTACGTCCACGGGCGAAGACAGAAGAAACTCTTACTATTAGAAATGGAGAATACAAGTATTGTAGTGTTTTAGCCTTACAACCCAAAACCCCAATACACCCAATTCACTCAAATCACTCAAAAACTCTCTCAAAGCTTTAGAAACTCTCTCTAAATTGCAATGGAAAATGAATTGCTAAACTCTCCCATTTATAGGGAGAGTTTAGCATGGTGGACAGCCAAGAATTGGCTGTCCACCTTGCTGGAAAATTGCTGGCACCGTGTGCCAGCAATTGTGTAGCTGGCACACGGTGCCAGCTACTAGCAGTAGGATTAAAAATTTGTGTTAGATGTGTGAAATAATTGTGGTGTTTTATAATTTTTTTTTTTTTTTTGTGATGATAGGTTGCTTCTTTCTGTGTGAGAGTTATTTTGCTCTTCGCGCTGATTTTTTCTTTAAAATAAGAGATTAAATGCGAACGTAACAATATTGTTATATTACATATATAGCTTCAGTAATTTTTTGATGTATTATTAATAATTTAATTAATAATATTATATTTAATGATAAATTTTTTTAAAAAAAAAATTAACGAGTAAAATTAAAGCAAAAGTTTTGTGGGGCAGCAGGGGATGCACATTGGAAAACGAAAATGTCCGACATTTTGAAAGGTCAGAGCTGCGATAGTGGACTGAACCTTCAAAATGCATGCAAGACAATTTAAGAAACAAAATGCCTTAAAAATGTGTGGAAAGATTATGCACAATGAATGTGAATACTGAATAGTAGCTTTGATTTTCTGAATTATTGGCGCGTGGGTATAACATGCCAAATCCATCTTATATAATGAAAATAAAAAATAAGACAAAGACAAGATTACGTGGTTCGGCTTTTAGCCTACGTCCACGGGCGAAGACAGAAGAATCTCTTACTATTAGAAATGGAGAATACAAGTATTGTAGTGTTTTAGCCTTACAACCCAAAACCCCAATACACCCAATTCACTCAAATCACTCAAAAACTCTCTCAAAGCTTTAGAAACTCTCTCTAAATTGCAATGGAAAATGAATTGCTAAACTCTCCCATTTATAGGGAGAGTTTAGCATGGTGGACAGCCAAGAATTGGCTGTCCACCTTGCTGGAAAATTGCTGGCACCGTGTGCCAGCAATTGTGTAGCTGGCACACGGTGCCAGCTACCAGCAGTAGGATTAAAAATTTGTGTTAGATGTGTGAAATAATTGTGGTGTTTTATAATTTTTTTTTTTTGTGTGATGATAGTTTGCTTCTTTCTGTGTGAGAGTTATTTTGCTCTTCGCGCTGATTTTTTCTTTAAAATAAGAGATTAAATGCGAACGTAACAATATTGTTATATTACATTTATAGCTTCAGTAATTTTTTGATGTATTATTAATAATTTAATTAATAATATTATATTTAATGATAAATTTTTTTAAAAAAAAAATTAACGAGTAAAATTAAAGCAAAAGTTTTGTGGGGCAGCAGGGGATGCACATTGGAAAACGAAAATGTCCGACATTTTGAAAGGCCAGAGCTGCGATAGTGGACTGAACCTTCAAAATGCATGCAAGACAATTTAAGAAACAAAATGCCTTAAAAATGTGTGGAAAGATTATGCACAATGAATGTGAATACTGAATAGTAGCTTTGATTTTCTGAATTATTGGCGCGTGGGTATAACATGCCAAATCCATCTTATATAATGAAAATAAAAAATAAGACAAAGACAAGATTACGTGGTTCGGCTTTTAGCCTATGTCCACGGGCGAAGACAGAAGAATCTCTTACTATTAGAAATGGAGAATACAAGTATTGTAGTGTTTTAGCCTTACAACCCAAAACCCCAATACACCCAATTCACTCAAATCACTCAAAAACTCTCTCAAAGCTTTAGAAACTCTCTCTAAATTGCAATGGAAAATGAATTGCTAAACTCTCCCATTTATAGGGAGAGTTTAGCATGGTGGACAGCCAAGAATTGGCTGTCCACCTTGCTGGAAAATTGCTGGCACCGTGTGCCAGCAATTGTGTAGCTGGCACACGGTGCCAGCTACCAGCAGTAGGATTAAAAATTTGTGTTAGATGTGTGAAATAATTGTGGTGTTTTATAATTTTTTTTTTTGTGTGATGATAGTTTGCTTCTTTCTGTGTGAGAGTTATTTTGCTCTTCGCGCTGATTTTTTCTTTAAAATAAGAGATTAAATGCGAACGTAACAATATTGTTATATTACATATATAGCTTCAGTAATTTTTTGATGTATTATTAATAATTTAATTAATAATATTATATTTAATGATAAATTTTTTTTAAAAAAAAATTAACGAGTAAAATTAAAGCAAAAGTTTTGTGGGGCAGCAGGGGATGCACATTGGAAAACGAAAATGTCCGACATTTTGAAAGGCCAGAGCTGCGATAGTGGACTGAACCTTCAAAATGCATGCAAGACAATTTAAGAAACAAAATGCCTTAAAAATGTGTGGAAAGATTATGCACAATGAATGTGAATACTGAATAGTAGCTTTGATTTTCTGAATTATTGGCGCGTGGGTATAACATGCCAAATCCATCTTAGACTCTTAACAAGTAGGTAAAATTTCACAGGCTTCATCACAACAGCTGTAATACTGGTGGGTGGTTTTTGTTCAAGGACTACTGAATAGCCAGTACAGTAGTTTCATACAAAGCATAATTACTTGAGAGAAGAGAAGGAAAAGCAGAGGCATCGTTTTTTGGCCGTACATTATATGTTCATTCGTACTTAATTTCCGAACTCGGAACCTGGCTTTTGCTATTCTCTCGGCTTGCTCTGACTGGACCAGTCTAGTTACCAGAATTATAATTCAGTATCGTTTAGCATTATGGTATTTTTTTTTAAATATTCTAAAATTCAAAAGAATTCGTTCTCTTAGCTTCACACACGCACACAAACATAGAAAAAATAAAATAGACGGAGCAGCATAATGCATCCATAAAAATGGGTTCTCAGATGGGAAAATGCTGTCTTATTCATAACGTCTCTTTTTAAATACCGCCATTCTAAAAATAGTAAAATTGCAAATATTGATCTCCGGAAAGCGATCTCGAGTTTTGTTCAATGCTTTCCAATGGCCAGACACCTAAGTTCTAATAAGTGCTTGAAAGAGTACTCAAAAACTGTAAAATGAATTACTATTAATAATCGCCATTACATCACTGTGGAAAGAAAAAAGAATCATATACAAACAAATCAAAATTACACTATATACCAATTTCTGCCGATATTTTCCCCTCTAGTAAATAGCTTTCGGATATTCTTAAAATGCTCTAGCAATGGGATGACAGACAAGGGGATCAATGGACTTATTGGACAGGGGATCAATAATCATCTCATTAAAAGATTCATTTGATTAAAGAAGCAAAATTGCGCATGTACTAGATCACCCAAAAGGTGTAGGTACAGGTGCTGGCCCTGCAAGTGCATCTGATCTTTTAATGGTTCCCATACCGCAGATAATGCATCCGGGTGTGGAGAGGGCCGAGAATTTGGCCCCACAGAGATCGCACACATCATACCCAATAGTAGATAGACGGCTAAGTGTGGCCGCACAAAATTGGGAAGGATCTTCCAGTGGATCAATGGATTTGTTGGACAAACCCCTCTGAACACACATGTCAATCAAGCTCCTCAGCTCATCCTGCTTACTTGGTGGTGCTTTCAACAGAAGGAGCTCAAGCATCTGCTTGGCATAAGCAAAATTCTGGACGTCCATGTTCCGTCTAATGGCCGTTCGGATGCAATTTATACGGTGCTTGGTCTGAAGAGGTAAAGAACCCAGATGCCGAGACAGTCTGGCCATTTCATCTTTTGCACTGATTGCACTTGGTCCTTGGACTTTCTGAAGCCGTGTAATTTCCTACATTGTAACCCAAGTGAAATATGATTATGATACCATTTCATGTTGACCTCGCATTAGGACATATGACAACAAAAAAATTGAGAAATTATGAGCAACATTTAAACTAAACTGTTTCCAAATGAAAGTTGAGAACCCTGGACATGTGTTAAAAATGTAACATCTGCTAATTTCAAAAGGTGAAAAACAGAGCAGAGGTATTTAGCATATCCAATATCATACAATGACAACTTGACAAAAAAACCACAATCCTAGATGAATTGAACTTTTAAGAAGGATTTCTGTACTAGGTAGAAATATATTGTAAAATGTTCGGAAATGACAGCTCATTTACAAATCTTCAAAAATTTCATAGAATCCATTTATTTATACTACTAACTGAAGTTATCATCAGCAAACTGCTATTCTGCAGAACTTAGTCCTGATTGGGATGGGCAATTTGCGAAATGGGTCAGGTTCGGGACGACCTGACCCAACTCGATTCCCTTTTTCCGACTTGAAAATTCTGGACAAAAATTTTGGGCTGGGCCAAATTTCTCCCGCTCTCTTGGACTGGTTTGAAAGTTGGACTGGGTTACTTGTGGACATTTTTAAATTCTTTTTGATATATTTGTATTTTGGGCTTTGAGTTTTGTTAGTTGTAAATGTATAGTTGTCAATTAGCATTTATCTAGTTTCCTAATTGTGTATAGTTACCTAAGATAAATAGACAATTTTGTATATAAATACATCATTCTTTTCAATGAAAGATATGAGAAATAATTCTCTTTTTCATCTTAAAGTAACATGGTATCAGAGCATTAGTTTTTTTAAATTCGAAATTAGGTTTTTTTTGGTATTTTGCATAAGCACAGCTTAAATAGTATCTATTAAGGTTTCATTTCAGAAACCCTAATTGGAGTTGTCTTTGGTTCTCACCGCTCCCTCAGCTAGAAAGCCCAGCCGCCGATTTACAAAACCCCGAAGTCCGGTCTCCAGAATCCTCGTGCATGACTCGCACGTGCCGCCCCATCATTCTGCGACACTTCCCACACGCCGGCGCGTGAAGGTGCGTGTGGCATCCTTTGCCGGCCGGATTTCTCCCAGTTGTCCACCTTTGCGGTCCTTCTTGTTCTATGCTTCGTTTGGACCCGTCTTGCTTCAATCTTTGTGTTCGTCGAGGTTTGTTCTGGGTAATTTGTTGTGCTTCGTGTTGCTGCCTTTGTCTTCTTGATTCAGTATAATGGCTGAAAATAAGTCTTCCATTGTGACGGATGTGGTGCCGATCATGTCAAAAATCACGGACCATAAGCTCAATGGTTCGAACTATTTGGATTGGAGTAAGACTGTTCGCCTTTATCTACAGAGTATCGACAAAGATTCTCATTTGACTGACGATCCTCCTAAAGCTGATTTGAAACAAAAAGATGATCTTACATGGCTTCGAGAGGATGCTCGTTTGTTCCTTTAGATTTGAAATGCTATTGATAGTGAGGTAATTGGCTTGATTAATCACTGTGAATTTGTTAAGGAACTAATGGATTATTTGAAATTTTTGTACTCTGGCAAAGGAAACCTCTCCCGCATGTATGAAATCTGCAAAGCTTTTTACCTTGTGAAAAAACAAGATCAGTCTCTTATAAACTATTTTATGGCGTTTAAGAAGACGTATAAGGAGCTTAATATGTTGCTGCCATTTAGTCCCAATGTTAAGGTTCAACAACGTCAGCGGGAGCAAATGGCTATCATGAGTTTTCTAGTAGGGCTCTCTCCTGAATTTGATTCTGCTAAGGCACAAGTTCTTTCTGGGTCTGATATCTCCTCTTTGCAAGACGTCTTTAGTCGTGTTCTCTGCATGGAGATTAGTCCACCCGTTCCGCTTAGTGGTGCTTTGGTAAGTTGTAATAATAATTATACTCCTGAGCAATCACCTAACCATAATGGAAACAAAGGCAGCGGCTCACAAGGGTCTGAACCTCGCTCGTCAGATTCTTGAAGCATTATGTGCAACTATTGTAAAAAGTCGGGTCACACCAAATTTGAGTGTCGAAAGCTACAGTTTAAAAATCAGCACAAACACCCGGCTAATGCTGCGGTTACTAATGATGCTTCCGATAAATCAATCCTTATTTCTGCCGATGAATTTGCCAAGTTCTCAGAGTATCAGAAATCACTAAAGTCTTCATCTTCGTCTGTCACTGCTATTGCTGACTCAAGTAAATCCAATGCGTGTCTTGTTTCCTCATCCTCCAAATGGGTCATTGATTCTGGTGCCACAGATCATATGACAGGTAATTCTCACCTCTTCTCTACTTTTCAGTCACACGCTTCCACTCGTACTGTTACTTTAGCTTATGGATCGCCATCTTGTGTTCGTGGGTCTAACACTATCCATACTACCCCTTTGCTTCTTTTGTCCTCTTGTCTTACGTTTGCCTAACTTATCATTTAATTTGCTCTCAAGTTAGTCAACTTACTCGTAATCTTAATTGTTGTGTCTCATTTTTCCCTAATCATTGTTTATTTCAGGATCTTATGACGAAGAAGATTATTGGTAAAGGACATGAGTCTGGCGGACTCTACGTTCTTGATACACCGCTCTCCACTTCTATTGCTTGTTCGAGTGTCCCTTCTCCTTTTGAGGCTCATTGTAGGTTGGGTCATCCATCTCTTCCTTTGCTCAAGAAGCTTTGTCCACAATATAGTAAGGTGTCTTCCTTAGATTGAGAATCGTGTCAGTTTGCAAAACATCATCATGTCAATTCGAGTCCTAGAGTCAATAAACGTGCTAGTGCTCCTTTTGAATTAGTCCATTCTGATGTTTGGGGTCCTTCTCCTATTTTGTCTAAACCTGGTTTTCGGTATTTTGTTACTTTTGTGGATGATTATTCTCGTGTAACTTGGTTATATTTAATGAAAAATCGTTCTGAATTGTTTTCTTTATTTTGTGCCTTTTATCCTGAAATTAAAAATCAATTCAATGTTTCTATTCGTACTTTGCGAAGTGATAATGCTAAAGAATATACCTTTGCTTTATTTCACACTTATATGATTCAAAATGGCATGCTTCATGAAACTTCTTGTGTTGATACTCCATCCCAAAATGGTGTAGTAGAACGTAAAAACAGACATCTTCTTGAAACAGCAAGAGCTCTCTTATCTCAAATGCATGTTCCTAAACCCTTTTGGGCTGATGCTGTTTCTACTGCATGTTTTTTTATTAACCGCATGCCATCCTTAGTTCTTCATGGTGAGATTCCCTACAAAATTCTTTTTCCCAATAAGTCATTGTTTCCTGTTAGTCCTAGGATTTTTGGTAGCACTTGCTTTGTTCGCGATGTTCATCCACAGGTAACTAAATTGGAACCCAAGTCTTTGAAGTGTGTCTTCCTTGGTTATTCTCGTCTTCAAAAAGGTTATCATTGTTATTGTCCTAGTCTTAACAAGTATCTTGTCTCAATTGATGTTACTTTCTTGGAAGATACACCTTACTTTCTTTCCTCGCCTATTCCTCCTTGTCAGGGGGAGGATGATGATTTGTTGATCTATTTTATCACATCCTCCGAACATGTCTCGGAACTAGCTATTGCGAAGCCTCTTATTGTTCACGTCTACTCCAGGCGCCCCCCTCCTGATTCATGTCCTGCACCTGCTTCTTCGTCATCAAATCCAATCCCAAGCAATGATCTTCCAATTGCATAGCGCAAAGGTAAGAGTCAGTGTACGTCTCCCGTTTCTTCCTTTGTTTCATATGATGGTCTGTCGTCTTCTTCTTGTTCTTTTATTGCTTCTCTTGATTCCATCTCTCATCCTGGTTGGCATAATGCAATGATAGAGGAAATGAACGCTTTAGATGATAATGGTACTTCAGACTTGGTGGATTTGCCTTCAAGGACACGGGCTATCGGATGCAAATGGGTGTTCACACTCAAGGTCAATCCGGATGGGTCAGTTGCTCGTTTAAAAGCTCGTTTTGTTGCTAAGGGCTATGCTTAAACCTATGGAGTGGACTATTCTGACACATTTTCTCCTGTTGCGAAATTGACCTCTGTTCGCTTATTTATTTCGCTGGCAGCTACTCATGACTGGCCTTTGCATCAACTAGATATTAAGAATGCTTTTCTTCATGGTGATCTTCAGGAGGAGGTGTATATGGAGCAACCTCTTGGGTTTGTTGCTCAGGGGGAGACAGGGCGTGTTTGTCGTCTTCAAAAATCTTTA
The DNA here is from genome assembly GCA_946807835.1 of Ailanthus altissimus. Classification (NCBI taxonomy): domain Eukaryota; kingdom Viridiplantae; phylum Streptophyta; class Magnoliopsida; order Sapindales; family Simaroubaceae; genus Ailanthus; species Ailanthus altissimus. The sequence continues at coordinate 23,372,179 of OX327695.1, forward strand.
TATGGTTTGAAACAGAGTCCTCGTGCCTGGTTTGGAAAATTTAGTCAGGCTGTTGAAACATTTGGTATGAAGAAAAGCGTGTTTGACCATTCTATGTTCTATAAACATTCAGAAGTTGGTATCATTCTATTAGTTGTGTATGTGGACGACATTGTTATAACTGGAAGTGATACTACGAGAATCTCATCTCTTAAGTCTTTCATTCATAAACAGTTTCACACGAAGGACTTGGGGTTGCTCAAATATTTCTTGGGAGTTGAGGTTACAAGAAGTAAAAAGGGTATCTTCCTATCTCAGAGAAAATATGTTCTTGATCTATTAACTGAGACAGGAAATTTGGGAGCAAAACCTTGTAACGCTCCAATGACCCATAATATACATCTTACAAGAGATGGAGAATTATTTGAAGATCCTGAGAGTTATCGAAGGTTGGTTGGGAAGCTGAATTATCTTACAGTGACTCGTCCTGATATTGCATATTCAGTTAGTGTGGTCAGTCAGTTTATGTCATCCCCAGCAGTTCATCATTGGGCAGCCTTAGAACAAATTTTGTATTACTTGAAAGGAGCACCTGGACGTGGTATTATGTATGCGAATTATGGACACTCTTATATTGAGTGTTTTTTAGATGCAGATTGGGCAAGGTCCAAAACAGATAAAAGATCCACTTCAGGTTATTGCATATTTGTTGGAGGGAATTTGGTCTCATGGAAAAGTAAGAAGCAGAGTGTTGTGTCACGATCTAGTGCAGAGTCAAAATATAGAGCTATGACACAATCTGTGTATGAGATAATGTGGATATATCACCTTTTGACTGAAGTAGGACTCAAGATTTCAATACCAGCAAAATTGTGGTGTGACAACCAAGCTACCCTTCATATTGCATCTAATCCTATGTTTCATGAGCGAACTAAGCACATTGAAATTGATTGTCATTTTGTTCGTGAGAAAATTCAACAAGGTTTGATTTCTATAGGATATGTGAAGACTGGAGAACAATTAGGGGACATCTTCACGAAAGCTTTAAATGGAGTTCGAGTTGATTATCTTTGTAACAAGTTGGGCATGATTAATATCTATGCTCTAACTTAAAGGGGAGTGTTAGCTGTAAATGTATAGTTGTCAATTAGCATTTATCTAGTTTCCTAATTGTGTATAGTTACCTAAGATAGATAGACAGTTTTGTATATAAAGACATCATTCTTTTCAATGAAAGATATGAGAAATAATTCTCTTTTTCATCTTAAAGTAACAAGTTTTAATTGGGTTTTTTGATGAGGTTGGCTATTTTTCTTTTTGTGTTTGAGTTTATTTTATTTTTAAGATATGTTTTTAAAAAGAATTTAATAGAGTTTTATTTAAGAAAAATATATAGATTTTTGTTATTGAGTTAATTGAATCTTCTTTTTAATTCTCCAATTTTCCCTCCAATCATAATTGAATTGAATTAAGTGAAATAAAATTTTTATTAAATTAAATTTTTATTTTTATTTTTAAAGCGATTTATTAAATTAACAATTTATGTAATAAATTTTATAATCCAATTTCATATTTCAATTATATTTGCAAGTACCATTACAATTCTAAAGTTTATAATTTCAATCCCAATTCCATTAAATTTAATAATTCCGAATGCATTAAATTTTATAATTCTAATTCTATTAAATGTTATAATTTTAATTCCAATTCCAATTACACTTAATTTTATAATTCCAATTCTTTATAATTCCAATTCCAATTACATTAAATTTTATAATTTCAATTCCAATTAAATTAAATTTCATTAAATGTTATAATCCCAATTCCAATTCCAATTTCTTAAATTTTATAATCTCAATCTCAATTCTATTGAATGTTATAATTCAAATTCTAATTCTAATTACTTTAAAATTTTATAATTTCAATTCCAATTCTATTAAATATTATAATCCCAATTCCAATTCATTAAATTTTATAATCCAATCCCAATTCTAATTCTATTAAATTTTATAATCCCAATTCCAATTCTAATTCCAATTCTATTAAATTTTATAATCCCAATTCCAATTCCAATTCTATAAAATTTTATAATCCCAATCCCAATTCCAATTCCGTTAAATTTTATAATCCCAATCCCAATTCTAATTCCAATTCCGTTAAATTTTTAGTCCCAATCCCAATTCTAGTTCCAATTCTATTAAATTTTATAATCCTATGTCCAATTCAATTCTATTAAATTTTCTTTTTTTATATATATTTCACAGTTCAGGAAATTCCTGAACCCAACTTGATTCGATCGGGACAAAGAAATTTGTCCCAATCTGTCCCGAATATCATTTCCATTCCCGAGCCAACTCAAAAATTTCGAGACAGATCAGTCAAGTCGGTTTGGGAGTGAAAATTTTGCCCAGTCCTAGTCCTCAAGTTATAAGAATTTAACTAATAAATAAATTCATTTGAAATTTGAATAAGAATTTATCTATAAATTCATTTGAAATTCGCATTATAAAGAGTACCTGAAGAAGAGTAACAGCTATCTTGTACTGAGCACAGATGGTCGCTTGAGCTTTAATATCAGCTCCACGAGAATGATCCTTAGCTAGAGCAAGGAAAGCTTCATCAAAACAGGATAGTGCATCTGGAAGTTGATTCTGCTCAAGGTGAGCAAGGCCAGTCTTGAAACAAACTGAAGCAGCAGCCCCACGGGGAACCTGTTATGAGGATGTTGGATGAGGACAAGAACATGGAAAAATGCACAGCACCAGGAGGGTACCAAATGTCTATTAATTACTAATCTTTTTCAGTTTCCTATTAAAGAAAAATATGCCTACTGAGCATCAGTTATGAAAAGCAGCAAATTGAATACACCGATTATTGCTAGAAAGGTCAATTCTGGCTGAAACACGAACTTCTGAGAGCTTTCCCTCAAGGTATTAGTTAAATTTGAAGCAATCATGCTACATGCTAGTGAAATGTCAAACCCGCTCCCTAACCCCCCCCCCCCCCCCCCCCCCCCCCCCCGAAATAAGTTAAAAATAAAATAATAAAGAATAAAGAAACACCATCTGATAGAAGATTGAAGACTAGAATATCATATTGATTTTTTCCTGGTTATTCCTCAAAACAATTGAGAGGAAGAGGATTTGAATTCTCTTACTCTCCATTCTAGAGGGAGCATTAGGTAATTGAATAAAGGAATTTTATTATTAAAAAAAGTAAAAATACTGACTTAAACCACCCTAACTCCTCCATTTTAAACAATGAAATCACACCTTAAATCAAAGAACTCCACTACCTCATTACACAACTCAGGTTGGTCTCAACTGATAAGTCTTTCATAAACACGCTGAAATATGATGACGATTCAAAGTCAAACAAAATACTAGTTAAAAACTATATCACATATTTCTTCTCCCTTCTTGCCATTGATTCTCCCTTCTTGCCATTTGTTCTCACATTGTTCATATTAATGGTACTCATTTATTTAAATGGTACTAGTGAAAAGAAAGCAATCATTTTTTATGTGTATGAAGCATTTCAGCAAACTAACATTTTTCAAATTCAATATTTAACGCGAGTCATACAAAGCAACTAATTCTAAAAATCACAAGGCTAAGACTTAGTAAAAAGTTGGCAATGATGCTTCCAATGTGCCAGTCCCCATTTTAAAAAAAAGTCACACACACATTTTTAATAAAAGGGAGAGAAGAAGAACCTGACCCACACCCCAAAAAACACACATTTTAAAAAAAAGGGAGAGAAGAAGAACGTGACCCAATAACTCCCCCCACCAGTCAAAAGGACAAAAACAATTGCCAAGTCCAAAAAGGAAAGTAAAAGAAAAAGGCAAATGCAACAAAGGAGTGAGAAGAGCTATACACATCATATATAATCACCTGTCCTGGGCGCACAGATGCAGGTGGAGAAGCAGGACGGGCAGTAGGTTTTCCAGAATCTACGGTATATGGAACTCCAAGAGCACTGAGATCAAGAGGTTGTGTAGGTGGGACCTGAGCAGGCTGCACCTGAGATTGTGATGGGAAATGAGCCTGACTGGAGGATTGCGGTGGAACACCACCATCAGGAAGTCCAATAGACAGAGTAGGTGCATTAGCAGGTTGCCAAACTGCTTGAGGGGGAACACCGCCATCAGGAAGACCAACATCAGCTGCAGGTGCATTAACCTGGTTTGGTGTTACCTTGCTGCTATCAACCCCTCGAGCAGCTTGCTCATATTTTGAGAGATAAGTTGTTCCAGGAGGAGGCAATGAAGCGGCAACTTGGAGGGATGGAATTGTATTCTGGAAAAAGTCTTCTGGTATAGGTCCACTTGCAGCTCCTGCATGTGCGACCATTGGAGTTGGCTGTGATACTGATGCAGGTTGCGCCCATGATTCAGTACCAAAAAGGTCACCAGGGGCAGAAACTGCAGGAGCAGTCACAGTTCCACTTGTAGCAACAGAAGGTTGGGATGAAAGCTGACCAAAGTCCTGGGATGCACCAGCTAGCGATTTGGTCCTCATAGGTAGGCCCAAACCCTCGCCAAGTTTAAAATGCTTTGTGGCTTCTTTAATCTTATTGACATCCACTGTACTAGATGCAACAGGTTTGTCTCGTATTCTAATTTTTAATTTTTTAGTTTTTGATGTTCCCTCCTCATCACTGCTGCTACCATCAGCAGTAGTGCCATACATTGTCTTCTTAAATTCTTCTTCAGCTTTAGCCTGTTCATCGGCAGCAATCGAACTGGTATTTGGAACAGTAAGAGTTTCCAGACCCATCAACGAACTGCCCTTAGAATCAACATCAGACGCTGATTTGGATTTGTTAGACTCAGATTTAACTAAAGGATGAATTCCATTCGGTTTATTGTCACCTCCTGCAGGTATAAAAGCTTTGACCAAGCTTTTTTCCGTTACTTCAACAACATTGCCTCTTCCTTTGATTAAACCCAGATAAACCCCAATATGATCAGTTATAATAGATGGGATGGGGCCATCATCTGTCCTCATGTAAGGCACCACTTCTGCAGCCAGCTCCCATTGGGGTATACTCTTCAAGTTAGTAGGGGTCTTAATTTCCCAGTTCCCACCGCCCCATTCAGATCCTTTGGGAACCATACTCTCAGCAGCAAAGTTGGCAAAAATGCCTTGTGTCCATCCAGTAGAGCGAACTCTTAAAATCCTTTCACAATATCGCCTCAATTCTGGATTAGCACCTTCTTCTTCCAATCTCTGAGCAAGAAGCCTCATGGCGCTTGGGTTGAGGTGGCATATAAACAAATCAAGCATGCTTTCATAGTCTGCTATCACTTCAAAAGTTTCTTTGGCACTGTCAAACTGACCGTACCTGTAGTTCAAAATTCTCAGTTACAAAGCAAAAACAGGACTATTATAGAAACACAAATTGGAAAAAAAAAATTACAACAGCAGAAGAGCCTTCAAAATTCTGGGAGTTAAAGACACAAAAACTAATAAAAAAATTAGATCATGCTCCTCTACAGTATTCTTTTGTGACTATAGTATTACTACGGTGGACATCAAGATCAACATCAAACACAGACCATAAACAGTTATATCTTGACATATAAGCATATAATCTTTTGTATACATGACAGTGATATTGACTCTGCATAGAGAATAAACAAATTCAACTTCATCCGGTCACAATGAAAGAGTTTGACAGCTATATCTCTAATTTCACAGAAAATAAAAACCAATGAGGTATGACCAAGATGGGAAGAATGATAAAACTTAAAATTTTCCTCACAGGAGTTAGAAAGACCTCAAATTGTAACAATAATATGTTAGAATATTCAGATTTGTCTATATCCTTCTTGATTAGTAAGATTTGGGTGTACTTTTTTGGGTAGGTCAGATTTGTTTTCCCTTTTTATTCTTCTTGATTTCCTTATTGTACTTGGAAACAAGGTTGTATTTATTCTGTATTTTCTCCTAGACCTAATGCAATGAATTAAAACATCATTCACAACATGGTATCAGAGTCGAGTTCTGCCCAAAACTGTAGATCTTTAATCTACACTAATCCAGAGATGTCCGAAAAAGAGTCAAGAAACCAACCCACCAGTTAGTAAAGAGACTAAATCACAAGAAAAGGATTCTGGTACATCTTCTTGGCAGTACCAAATCCATAACAGTGGTGATAGCCCCTCCCTGCAAATAACAACTCACAAGTTGAATGGCCAAACTTTCTAGCCAGATGGGTCTGTTGAGGCACTGGAGATCGATAGCCTAAGATATAAGGCTTGGAATGCTGAGAGCTCTATGATATGCCATGGCTCATTCATTCAATGGAACCAGACATTAATCACACTTCTCTTTTCTTGCCAACAGTAAGGGAATTATGGGTGTCTATTCCTAAGACTTAACGTAACCTTGGTAATGCTGCACAGATGTATGATTTAAAGTGTCACATTCATAAGACCAAGCAGGGGAATAACACAGTAACAAGCTAATACAACACCATGAACCAGTTGTAGTAAGAACTAGATCTATACTATGATAGTGAATGGAAATGCACTACTGATAATGTCAAATTCAAGCAGATGCAAGAGAAGGAACGAGTGTTTTGATATTTTGGCAGGTTTAAATCTAGAAATAGATCAGGTTTTTGGTCAAGTACCAAGTAAAGAATCATTTCCTTCACATAGAGAGGCTTATGCTTATGTTAGAAGAGAGGAAAGTAGGATCAGAGTGATATGGGGAGTTTAAAGACTGAGAATTCTGCTTCAGAAATTGCTATAACTGAAAATTCTGCCTTGTTGAGTGGACAATGGAACACCAACAAAAAGAAAGATGAGAAGGACAAAATTTGGTGTGAACATTGCCACAAATCAAGGCACACTAAAGACACCTGTTGGAAACTACATGGAAAGCCTCAAGCTATGCAAAAATTGAACAAGGCTTATCAAGGTAATATTATGGAAGGTGAAAAAGATTCTGAGAAAAACAACTAGACTTTAACTTTGGATCGGTCTCCATTCACCAAAGATGAATTAGAGCTCTTGTACAAAATGTTTAAATAGTTTGAGGTCACTTCTTCAACCTTGTGCCATTGCACAATCAGGTAATATCCAAACAGCCCTTTTAGTTTCAAAAGATTCATCCATTAAGTCCTTGGATCACTGATTCTGGGGCCATATATCATATGACTAGTGAATCAAAACTACATATCAACCATGCTCAAAAAGAATTCAGGTGGCTGATGGCTTAGTGACCCCAGTCAGAGGTAAAGGACAGATTTCTCTCCCACCCTCAACTCTCTCTTTTGTGCTTCATGTTCCTATGTTATCTTGCACTTGTTATCCATCAGCAAGATAACAAAATCAAATTGATATATGTGTTTTTCATGACCTAACTACAGGGAGGACGGTTTGCAATGCTAAGGAGAGAGAGAGAGACTATATTGCCTAACCCAAAGGAAGGTAAACCTGTTCAAGCTCTACTTAGTGGAGTTCAAGAGATGAAAGAGGAAGAGATTTGGCTCCTTCACCATAGACATGGACATTCAAGTTTTTCAACTCTTAATATTTTGTACCTGAAGTTATGTTCTACACTATATCTTTCTAAATCCAAAAGTGACAGTTGTGAACTTGCACAAAAATCATCTTGTTCTTTTCCTTCTAGCAATAAAAGAATTGAAATTCCCTTTTCTTTGATACATAGTGGTGTTTTTGGGTCCTTCATACATTCTTTAGTGGGTTTCAAATGGTTTGTCAGTTTTATTGAAGATTGGACATGGGTTACTTTCAAAATTTGCACATCATGATCAAAACCCAATTCGATGCCAACATTCATGTTTTGAGATCTGATAATTGCAGAGAGCATATTTAAAGTTGTTGGATCTTATTTTCTTGAGAATGGAATTATTCATCAAACCTCGCGTTGGCACACCCCCAACAAAATGGGGTAGTTGAGAGAAAACTAAACATCTCTTAGATAAACTCTGATCCTTGATGCTTTCTAGAAAGCTACCTAAATATTATTGGAATGATGCTCTCCTTTCTGCAGCCTATCAACCAAATGCCTTAAAAAGTCCTTGACTACAAATCTCCAATTGATGAATTGAAAAAGTTTTTTCCACGTACCAATATCTTTGGATCCCTCCCTCTAAAGTGTTTGGTTGTGTTGTCTTTGCTCATGTCCATTATAGAGAAACATCCAAACTTGATCCCAACACCATCAAATGCATTTTCTAAGGATATTTCACCAACTCAAAGGGTATAAATGTTATCATTGTCCGATGAAGAAATGGTTTATTACTAAGGATGTAAGTTTTAGAGAGGATCAAGCTTATTTCACTAGGCTGCTGACCTTCAGGGAGAGCATCTTTACAAGGAAGATCAGTCAACATCTTGGACTATGGCACCAATGTCTATTCCAATGACAACTTCACCACATTTGAGGAATGAGGCTGAAACTGAAAAACTAGTAGAAGAAGCTGTAAAACCAGCAAAAGAAAAAGAAGAGAAAACTAGAAATGGACATATTGCAAATGTGCCTGTAGCCCCACAAGTTGGAAATGAAAATGACCAAACAAAAAATGCACCAACAGCCTCAAAAACAACCTCTGACTTGTGAGTTTACTCGAGAAGGGAGAGAATTGAGTTTGAAACCCCTAGGAGCAGGCTGGAAGCTCCTCTCTCTCTCTCTCTCAGAGTCAATCATCTAATTATGAGTCAGGTATGTCTCAAACACCTTTCAATTCCAGTTTTGATATTGACCTTGTATTCTTGTTGCTATCAGAAAGGTGTTAGAACTACTAGACATCCCATGTCTAGTTTTGTCTTTACATCGTCTTACCCCAAAATATAAAGCTTTTAGAGCCAGCTTGAGAATATTTTTTACAGCCAGCTTGTCCTTGGAAACAATCCCTGAAAATGTAAAAGCTCTAAAAGAGCCTAAATAGGAGGGGGTCATTCTTGATGAGTTGCGGGCCTTGCATAAAAATGATACTTGGGAAGTGCTGGAGCTACCAAGGTAGAAGACAGTTGGGTGTTAGGGGTGTTTAGCATTAAGCGAAAAATTGATGGTTCAATTAAGAGATATAAGATGAGATTGGTGGCTAAGGGCCATAGACATACTTATGGCATTGACTATCAAGAAACATTTGCACCAGTTGCAAAGATGAATACACAAGGGATCTTTTAACATTGGCAGCAAATTTTGAATGGCCACTGCAACAGCTAGACGTTAAAAATGTATTCCTGCATGGAAATCAGGAAGAAGTTTGCATGGATCTACCCTCCAAGATTTGACAATAGTTATGGTGGCAGCAAAGTGCATAAATTAAGAATTCCCTTTATGGACTAAAACAGTCTCCTCGGACATGGTTTCAAAAGTTCACTAAGTCCTTGATTAAGTTTGGATGCCGTCAAAGCCAAGGTGATCACGCTCTTTCCATTAAGCACTCAACTTAGAGAAAAATTACAGCTCCCATCGTTTATATTGACGAATAATAGTTACTGTTGATGAGTTGGAAGAAATGAAGACACTTAAGATCCTTTTCGATAGAGAATTTGAAATTAAGGATTTTGGATCCTTAAGATTCTTTCTTGTATTGAAGTTGCAAGATCAAAAAAGGTGATTTTCATTTTACAAAAAAAGTATGCACTTAATCTACTAAGCAAAACAGGTATCCTAGGATGTAAACCTATTAGCACTCCTATTGATCAAAACCATAAGCTAGGTGCTATCACAGAAAGAAATCTGGTTGAGAAAGGAAGACACCTCAGATTAGTTGGTAAGCTGATCTATTTATCTCATACATGACTAGATATAGCTTCTGCAGTAGTTGTCAATCAATGTATGCACTTGTTGCTGGAAAGTCACATGGATGCAGCTCAAAGAATTTTGCAGTATTTGAAGGCAACTCCAGGCAATGGTCTAATGTTCTCTAAGAATGATCATTTAAAAGTTGAAGCCTTCAATAATGTAGTTGGGTCAGATCAGATATATATAGAAGATCTACATCTAGATATTGCACATTCATACGAGGAAATTTGGTCACTTTGGTGTAGCAAAAAACTGTCTGTGGTGGCAAGGTCGTGGCAAGGTCAAGTGCAGAAGCTAAGTTTAGGGCAATGACTCAAGGGATTTGTGAACTATTGTTCAAGATTCTTTTAGAAGAATTTGTGTCAAACAAAAGTACCTATTAGGCTTTATTCTAACAACAATGCTGCTATTAACATTACTCACAACGCAGTTCCTCATGACTGGACCAAACATGTCCAGCATGTTGAGATTGACAAGCATTTTATTAAAGAAGAAATATGCACACTAAAGGACAGCTAGCAAATATCTTCACCAAAGTCTTGCCAGCCCTATGTTCAAGTTTATTACAAGCAAGCCAGGGTTAGAAAATATCTTTAAATCAGCTTGAGGGGAGTGTTAGAATACTCAGATTTGTAATCCTTCTTGATTATAGATTTTGTTTTTATATTTTATTTAACTTTTAGAAATAGGGAAGTACAATTTGGGTGTATCTTTTGGTAGGTTAAATTTGTTTCCTTTTTACTCTCCTTGATTTCGTCTCTGTACTTGAAACAAGGTTGTATATATTCTGTATTTTCTCCTAGACCTAATGTAATGAATTAAAACATCATACACAACATCTATGTATCTTTAAGTTCTTGAGCCAGAGCACAGATCTTTTTATCAATGTGCTTAAATATGCATAGAGCACAATCAGCTTACTTTATGCAGGCATATCCCAATTGCCGGAAGCGATGGAACAACTGAGAGGTTTGAGGACATTTTGGGTAATCTCTAGAGCGTAGAAATTCATCCTTCAAAGCAGATAAAGCAGTAGAAAACCGGAGAGCTTTAATAGCATATATGCCCCGCAACACCTAAGATTCATTCTCCATGTGTTAGAAACTAACTACTTCTGTAAAATATGAAACAGAAAAAATTATTACTGCTGACCTGAGTGAACTGAGGCCCTGCCTGGGATAATGATACTGCAAGGTCCCCGCAGACAGGAGGGCCTTCGGCAAGAATATCAAGAGATCGAGGAGTGATATGCAAGCTGTCAAATCTTCAACAAGAAACACTACAGATGTCAGATGTCACTAGCTTTCATACAATGGCCCATTTTGGTATGGAAAAACAAAGACCATAATAAAAATCCCCAAATTTGATAAATGATAGGGAAAGAGCGTTTGTTTTATAAAACAAAATTGATTAAAAGAAATCGTGTATGGCAACAAAGAAGAAAACCTTGATGTTATTTGGTACAATATTTCTGACAGGTCAAGCTTCTGTTCAAAATATTGTTGCATTGTTGCAAACCCAATAAGAAGAGGTTCAAGAAGCCCAACAAGACAACTCTTGATCTCTACCCCCTTTTTTTGTCGAGGATTAATATCTGTTGGGTTAGCTAACAGTAAACGATCATTCAAAGCACCAACCAGAACTGCAAGCAGCAAATTCATCTCAGTACCCCAGCATAATAATCCAATGTAAAATTGCTGTTGATGATGTATAAGTAAAACACTGCAAACACCAGCTGCCAAGCAAACACAGCATATTACCAGCATATGGCATACTAATCGAGAGAATGGTCCTGACTTTTCCATCCCAACCGAGCATACTGATTGTTGTGGCAGTAGAAAACAGAAGAGCTGGCCCAACCCACAAAAGGGATCTAAAGTGCGCACAGGCTAAGTACTCAAACAAAATGTATTTATCTTGATTATTCTAATTTATATAGAGACAGATTAAAGAATAAGTTTCATGCAAAGTTAGTCTATATCAGGATATTGAAGGAATTCCTTTATCAAATTTTGTAAAACTGCTTGCCAAAATGTCAAGATCTGCGGAAATAATAAGCACTCTTTGAGTAGTTAAAACTCCAGCCACATAGCCTCTCTGCGTCTCCTGCCAATGTACCTACAAGGTTGAACAATCCCAGGGTTTCATATCAGTTTGAAACATTTGCACAATATCTGCTGGAGCACAAACTTCAATTCACTCAAACCATGTTGGTGAAGCTACATATTAGCATGTAGCATATTATTATCTCTCTATCATATGAACTGGACAGGTTAATGAGTCAACTGTATCACATTTACAGGACAATAATTTTAAGTTGGAGACCAAGAAATTTTGGGAAAACTATGATTTCATAATTAGCTTATAGAGACCAACCACAAGCACAATTCTGGATATATTTCTGTAATCACAACTATCAATTAGGCCTTAACCTCCTCGTGCTTTCATCTTGTCTGAAGCCTTCAGCTTCATCTTCTCTAATTCAAGTTTGATATGAATAATAAACGGCATTATATACATAGATAGAAAACTCCATCATTTTCACATATGCCAAATTTCCATAAACCCACACATTATTACGGATTAAGTTGGAACAGTTGCATTATAAACATGGTACTGCATGATGAGATCAGTTAAAAAGTTCAAAATTTCTGTTTGCCCGATTAGATCACATTTTCCCCAGGCCCAGCAGCATGCAGGATATTGTATCATTGCCTCAGCAACCCGCATAGCCCAACCTAGTTCTTCAGAGAATAATGCTAACTAGTGGCTGCCAGTTAGTTTAGTTGATAAAGTCAATTGTTGTTAAGAAAGTGATCTACGGATCAAATAAGACTCCAAAGAGGGTTACGAAGAAAGACAGAGGTTGTGGGATGGTAGAGATTCTATGCCATCAGTATACTTTTCTTCTATTCAAAACTGAGCCCTAGAACTGCTTGGGGAATTGAACTAATTACCTGAAGCACAATTTCATTTACTTTCAACTTGATAGACTTTTTCCCTTCAGTTTTTGTTGGTATAAAATGACCATCTGATGACAGGTGGTATCCTTGAACCAACTTCGCCAATGCAATCTGGCTACCATTACATGCAAACAACAAAGTTGACTCTACAACAACAGGAAATATTGGTTAGCATGAATACTATAATAGCTATGACATTTAATACAGAGAAATAATTTCTTCAAGCACCTATTGGAGTGGAAAAGATATGATCGACTTCAGTTTCAAACATAAACTGCATTGGACCTCGAACAGAACCAACATTCATATCCGTGGATTGGTTGTGTTCAACAGCTCCATTGTTTTCATCAGCTTCTTGCAAAGCCACTCCCTGTAGAATGTATAAAGCCAGTCCAGTTTTGTCATCATCAAGAATTGCAAATTGATCTTCATTGGGGCCAATGAACGCTGCATCTCGACCTACAAAGTACAATACAAATAAAATATAATTCTCGGGTCAAAAGCATACACATGCTCATGCTATTAGGTTTCAGAATTAAAAGAATATGTAACACATATAAGTACCTTTGATAGTGCTGCTTTTACTGTTAGCTAATTGGGAATTGACATTTTCCCGATAAAGGACCACCTCATTAGTAGTGCCACTGAACTCATAAACAACAAGAAACAGTTGCTGTTTTTTACTGTAAACAATGTGCTTTGGATAATATTCCACATTGCCAGGAATCTGAAAGCAAAATTAATAGTAAGCAACTATGCCTCAGGAAAACACACAAGAAAAATAATCTCCAATATTACCGAAGTGTAAAGTTTCCTGTAAATACTATCCGCCCCAGAGCAGAGATTATATGCCATAAGATTTGCACCATCTACATAAAAAGCTCTGACAGGATAATGAAGAACTCGGATCTCTTTATTGAAAAAATTGAGCTCCAAATGAAATTGCTGCCAATAAACTCAGAGGTCTCAGATATAAGCTTAAGCAATTCACACATATATATTGATATAAGAATCAGTTTATATCATCGGCCAAGCTACCTGGCAAACAGGAATGTCCTTCAGTCGATGTTTAGCGTCTAATATGGTGATGAGAGGCAACCGAGATATTGGAGCACTTTTGGCATGACCTTCCATGAAATGCTATAACAATCACGTAAATTAACAAGTCAACACATCAAACTGGAAAAAGATGAATGAAACAGTTAAGAACCAAGAAGTGGAAGTTTGAAGTGCGTCCTTGGCTTTCTAAATGATTGAGCAATTGGATAACAAGAACCAAAGACATATATATTATAGACCAGCTATTTGATAACTAAGCCACAAATATAGATGCCAAGAAAATAAGCTGTAGTTTGCAAACTGTTACTCAGACTTGATCAGCCAAAGCATGATATTAAATTCAGTAGGTTTCTTTCCAGTGCTGCAAATATTTTAACTATGCCATCAAAAACTCCACAAGGATTAAGCTCTACTAGATACAACTAAAATGCACTGTAAATTACCAAAATCATTTCCGAACCTATTTACATGAAATATAACATATGTATACGTTCAGTTCGCGAGTGATGCCAATTTAACAGGAACTCAAACCCATAAACAATGTGCATGATTTAAATATCAATAAGATTGAAGAAAGAAAAAGATCAAGTAGGATTGTAAACCTAGTGTACCAGGTAAGATACAGCTTGGCCACATCCAAACTTTCTCTTACTTGTACTGATAACGATATTTCCATTAAGTTTTGTTAGAAAAGAAAATATCAAAATGAGAAAGCCACATACACTGTAGAGAAATGCCTTTCTTGCAATGTCTGAAATCGTTAAGTGATTGTGACTTCTGCAAGGACCAGACAATAAATAGTCAAAATAAGATAGAGCAATAAAAATTCTCAAGGTTTTACAAGCACTAAAATACATACAGACCAGTGAGATTTTATTTTATCATTAATTCCAAAGAAAACATAACAGTTTCAATCTCTTCAAAATCATGTAGACATCAACAAGAAAGATCCAGCTTTCAATTATTTGGTTGAACCAATAGCCTTTAAAATAATTATTTTGAAATTACCCTTTCAGATGATGCTCTTGCAATTGTGCTTGAAGTTGATGGTCTGCTAAAATTCCAGATGAGCCCATGGATGAGAGCTTTTCCTTCAAAACAGATGCTGCAAATCACCCCAACTATCAGCATAACTGGTCATATAACAAAGCATGACAGTACAGCAAAAATTATCTACAAAAATCATATCATAACAGAAAAATGTAGTGGAGGCCAAACATCGCCAAAACTCCAGCACATTTACAAGACATTGGGCCAGGAGCTGTTTACAGGCTGATCCCCTTGTAGTAGTAGTGCAAGCAATCACACATTCTACTTTCAACACTAGAGGAGAACCTATACTTTCATTCAGTAGACAGACACACACATTTTACTAGCAGAGGTATATAAGTGAATTTAACAATGCAGAGCCATCCAAAATGTAAATCTACAGGTTCACTTTTACTTGTTGAAAGATTGGCACTAGCTAGAATGACAGTAAAATGAATTATAAAATTTGAGCTAAGGTGAGCAATCTTGAGTACTGGAAGTTTATTGAAGTAAAACAGAATACTAATAGTTCAGAGAATAGTGTGATTAATCAGACATATAAAATGGCCTACTTTCTTTCTGTTAATAAAATTCTCTTTGTACCTTATCATCTGGAAAAAAAGAAAAGAAAAGACATAAAATGGCTCTATGGACCTCTGATTGGACTAACAGAAGAACTTCTATTTCACACCAAAGTAGTAACTTTAAGAATATTGAAGCGAGTAAAAACTCTTGAGTTTTTACTTCACAAACAAGCTTGGTCTTGTGAGCCTTTAGTTGACAGCATAGTATCACCGATTCAAGAAATTTACTGGAGAACAAATATTTAGAAGATTGGAGTAAGTATCGAATCGTTACATAACTTATTATTCATGAAAGTTTCTAATGTGGACAGTGCAATCTATCAATGTGACTGTTTTTAAGGCCCTCAACTGCAATAAGCCACTTTAGAACATAAAATCCAGATGTAAATCCAGATTCACCAAACATTCACCTGAAGATCCCCTTGCACTTTGCAGAACTGCAAAAAGCTGTTTCCTTCCTTCTCTGGTGTATGCAGACCTATTTTTTACATTGTCGCCACCTGTCAAATTCTGTTGCAGAAAAACTACACTTAAACTTCAGACATTAACAACTAATTAAGAAACAAAAATGGAATCAGAAGTGCTCTTAACTGCAAACAACAGGGCTGCTAAATTCAATTTTGGGTGAACTTCTAAAGCTTTAACTCGTGGTAAAGGATAAACTGCTTCTCCACCCTGCTGAGATAAAATCCGAGGGATATCTATTGATTCAATTGCTGCAATATACAATAAGAAATATATCAGTCAGTGGAAACCGTAATTACCATTTTATAACAAGATACATGAGTAAAATGGATGAAACTTTGGAAAGCTTATCAAACAAATTTATTAGAATGTTATACATCTACATTTTTGTGCATGCTTGTCACAACATCGTGTAAATTAAGGAGATGACATGATTGTTAGCCCAACCCAAGTGCTAGTGAAATCACTCCATGCCACACACAACATATCATACATTGTATTTTTTTCTGTAGCACAAAGATGACTTCATAAAGGGTAAATAACAAATGAGAGGAACGAGAATGGGTTCCCGCATCAAATCCGCCATTCTACAGATGGAGAAGGGAGAAAAAATTCTTTTTTAAGGGAAAAAATTAGAAATTAGCTTACAAGCAGGCTCAAAAAAATTTGCTTGCATGGGAGGTCTATTAGGATTAAGAATCACTCTTGTCTTCCACACTTGAAGTGCTCCATCCTTGGAGAGAGTGACAAGTAACTGCAGCATGGGAAGCCAAGCAACTGAGGTGATTGGTTGTGATCCAACTTGTGTACTGCATTTGCAACCAAAAGCAAACCGCTAAAATCTAAGTGAAAACAACAACAGTACCAATATAAAGAGGTTGTAAGAAAAAAAACAGAAAAAGCACAAACTAATATGGCACTGAATTAGATCATAAATCAGAATAAATTTATGACAAATACAATAAATCTCATTGATTTTAGAACTTTGTAAAGCATAAAACACACCAAAAAAAATAGAAAATTAAAGAAAAAAAATTTTAACATGCCACTAACCCTTCAAGCTTGCACACGAAAGATGCCAAGATCCATCCATTAGGATATTAATTAACAGTTCCAGGATTTACATAACCAACAAAATGACCCAAGCACCTAGATACCTATCACAACTTCCTACTAAGATATTGGAAAAAGTGAACAGCATTAGTTAGTATGAATCTTAAGCATCTTTGATATAGGCATTTAAAATCACAACAGGTAAGCCAAAGACACAAATGATAGCTTCAGAATTGACAATTTAACTCCCTGCTTCAACTTGCTAAACTAGCATAAAGAGAAACTAGCATTTTCTCAACTTTATTTCTGACATATATCAGTGATTGGATCGAACATATATAAGACCAAAATGCAGAAGTTATAAAGCCCTAGAATCTACTAAGAATAAGAAAAAGATAAAGAATTGTCTTCTAACAAAAGAGGTTTTATTTGATGGACTCGATAATCTTGTTTATCTCCAGATTCAGCATACTGACTGATTAATGAATAACCAAACATATTCTATTATTTGTACCACAAAAATCTAAGAAAATTTGCTTTTGGTCAAACAAGGAAACAGAAGTTTCTTCCTTTTTCTTTTCTGATAAAATGCTAAAACGAATATCCCAAGAATGTACAATTAAGAGAAGCACACTCCAAGAGAACCAATCATGATTGTGAGAACTAAACGAATACAACAACTATATCAAAGCCAGAGCACTTCTGAAACTACACAAAATCAACCTCAAGCACCTTCACAATTTAAGTAAATTAAGAAAAACAAGGTATCTTTAAATTTCTTTGAGATCCAGGCAGAAAGACAAGCTAGGAGCCAAGACCTATCCCACAAAGAATTGAATCTTCCTCTCTGGAATCTGTAAATATTCTTTTTTTTCCTTTCTTTCCAAATAACCCATAATTCACTATACAATACATCTCCACAATATTCTTGCTTTACTACTCTAGCAAAAGTCAACAGTTCAACAAGCACAGAAACATGAGAATGGAAAGCCCATAAACTTTTAGCAGATGAAATAGATTATTCCATTGAAGGTATTAGGTGCTGCATCAGTAAAGCGCTGCTAACCACCTCTTTTTCCTTTGCAATATAGCTACTAACTACCAGATACTAAGACTGCTTGAAAATTGATTTTCCAGATAGCTGGCTAAAATTTAAATTTTCCTTCTAGTTTACAAAGCAAACTTAGAAGTACAAAGAAAGGGGACTCCTTGAGATCACTAGATAAACTCCAACATGGATCAAGGCATTATGTGTTTATCATAACTAGCAAAACAGCAAGATGTGCTGGTTGTTTTCTCCTTGGGTTAATTCTTTTAATAGGAAGCAGAAAAATTTATTAAAGAAAAGATGAAGTACAAAGAAAAAGGGATAAGAAATCCACCAAAAGAAAATAAAATAAACCTAAATACAAGTTAATCAACCAAAAAAACAAGTCAAAAACAAGACGACAACAACAACTTCATACAATCACAGCAGACCAATCCCTACAAATATCAACTTTATAAGCTCTTTGTTTTCTTGGTTGCACCTCCTTGGTATTCTTCCAGTGGCTTATTATTAATCCAAGGAGAAAATGTCAAACTCATTAAGTTAGAAGATTATTCATGCAAAACATAATCCCAAGTGGAAAAAGGATAACTAGAAATAACTTACATTCCAATCATACTAGGTCTCTCAGTTGAAACATCCCATGCTAGAAGAGTACCCCGTCTATCACCAACAAAGATCCATTCCAATGTCGGATGAAAAGCAAATGCACCAGCACCAAGAAGCTTAATAGTATTATCAACTGCAATGAAAACAAAAAAAAAAGGGCATATACTGTTCAATAAGAGGAGTGTACATGCCAAATCCTACACAATAAGGAAACAAATGTACTCCTCATCTTACGTTGTAGTGTGTAATGAACAGCATAAGTCTGAATGTTGTAAGCCCGAATCAAGCCTTCTGCATAGGCTACATACTGGAAGCAAAGAGGAATTATAAAATAGTTGACAAAAGTAATACGTGCACAGAAGTTTGTGTACCGCTCCGTGGGGACTAGCTAGATACAAAGAGTCCCTCTCTTTTGAGATGAATGCATGCAAACAACCATGACACGCTTTCAATTATATAAAGCTGAAAACTCTATAAAGGAGAGTGAGACTGAACAAAGAATATTGAATTTGTATTAAACAATCATAAATCATCATTAACTACGGCTGCAACACATCAGATTTTGATTGGTCTTAACTCTTTGATCTTTTTCCATGTTATATGTAATGTAAACCAAACCCCTTCCTAACCCTAATGTGAGTGGCATTTGATTTTCAGGCCTCTTGTAGCACCAAAAATAGACGTCACAACTAGCACAACCAGTGCCCCCATTGAATAACATTCAAATCAGACTGAGATGTAATATTTATTTATTTAGTAAAATACAAGAAATGTTTAAAGGTTTGAAAGTTGTCACTCTATGATCATATATTATTAGTAAGTTTCTACAACTAATGTTGTTCCATGGTGGTAATTGATACATCCATTAGTTGGTCACGATAAATTGTAACAAAATCCTTCTCTGGCATAGGCTTTAATAATCAGATATGTTATTATTTTAGATGGATGTACTACTAATTAGCTTCCAAATGCAATGATCTTCAAAGTCCAAGTGCAGCTCCAAATTCCACCCAAGTCCCAACTGTTTATAACCTAAATCACTTCAAAGAAAAAGACTGATGTATAGTTACAACTGAAGCCTATAAAAGTATCCAATCAAACCTTATTTATTTACGTATAATTTATTTTTTGGATAGAACACACTCTCACTCCTTTCCATCAAAATAACCAAAAGATAACCCATTCTAGCCTTCCTTCCTGAAGAAGATTGTGACACAATCTCAAAGCAAAGTAACAATGAAGAAATTGATGATCAACACTTTCAGCTCCTTCTTTGAGGTTAAAAACACACATAGGATAAATGCCAATTATATGATAAAACAACATTTGGATTATAAGATTATACAGTCAACATTAAATAGATTTAAACTTGGATGGCCTCTTCATTGATCCACCGAATTATCAAATTGGATTATACTTATTAATAAATAAGATGCATATCAATTCATTTATAGCCCGACCTATGACCAACACAAGTAAAGAAAAGAATTACGAGAAAATAAAAAAATCTTACCAGAATAGGGAGGCGGGGATGGCAAGAAAGATTTATGATTGGTTTCTTCAAGTCTGTCTTAATTTTTGTAGGCGCCCTTCCGCCTTCAACAGTTCCAACAACTTCAAGCCAAACAGTTCAAAAATTAGAAATAGCCATAGGACCAACATAATGTTATGCAGTGATCAGACTATAGACAAACTCTGAGCAGTGAAGACTAAATCACAACCATTATGGTCAAACATACAACTGAAGAATTTAAAAGCAAACTGACCAGTAACACTCATCCTTCGTGGGAAACCGAAAAATACAACAGGTTTGAGAGGCGTCAATGCGAGATGGACTTCTGTATCAACAGAAATTTGTTCTGTCTTTTTTTCAGGTGAATGCAGCACAAAACTTTGTTCAGTGTCAAAATCACAGGAGCGAATTGTACAATCCTGCAACGAGAACAGTTTAATGCACAAGTGTTAAGATAGAAACAAGAGAACTTCATCCACACTGCAGCCCAAAGCATCCTTAAGTCAAAGAAACCACCAAAATAAATTGACTTTAAAAACAATAATGCACCAACCATATGAGTATGTCAAAATAAACAAAAAATAAGAAAATAAATCTACAATTACTGAAGGTACATTAGACAAACAAAAAAGAAACATGCATACAAACACACACCTATTGTAATCAATATTGACATAGCAATCAGCATGGCGATAAATGTTACAGAAGCTAAGGAATCAATGATTTTTTATCTGCACCCAAATTACCATTTAAACAAGTTTTATTAGTTGAAGCTACTTTATATTTGGACCAACTTGTTACCAATGAAAATGTTTGCTCAATGTTAATCGAAAACATAGCAAACAGAAAGCTTAATGAACAAAAGCAAATGGCAGAAATAAAATAACTCTTCTGAAGTACTAAGAATGAAATGTGCTACATATTGAGGACCAACCTCAAGAATAGCAACAATAGCATGGCCACTTGTAGGACTATAAGCCATTCGAACGACAGGTGAATTAAGGTCAATATAAGCAATCCTGCTACCCGTTACTGTATCAAATTCTGCACAAAATGAATTGAACAATTACATAAAATGAATAATCGAAACATAAAATTCCAGAAAAAAAAACCTACAAGTTCCTTGAGTCCGATAAGTGACTATAAATTGAGGAATGAAACGAATTACCAATGGCGTAGGATCCGATTGCGACGGCGATGAGCGCCTGAGTGGGGTGAAACGCCGCCGCGTGAGGCTGCAAGGGTTTGTGATCGCCACGACCTACGTGGCGTAGATCTAGATGCTGCACTGTGGTCCACTCCATTTGTCGTACACTTTCTGTTTCAAATTATAACATTATAATGTAAAACAGGAAAATTAACTAACAGAGCTCATTCGGATCAAAGCGAAAGCGAGAAATGAAGTTGATCTAATTTCTGAAAGGTTAAATTTCAGTTATTGATTTACGTTTCTGCGGATTTTGGTACCTGAGAAGTGAGCTATGTGAAATGAGAGTTCATTGAATTCTGAAGAGAAGGGAAATGATTTTATTAGAAAAACGGAGAGATCACAAGCAGCAAAAGAGAGAACTTTCGCCTGGAGTTCGACAGTAAGTCAAATCCAAAATTGTTCAGTTTATTGGGTGCCAAAACCGGGCCGGAATCCATTCAAAAAATAAATGACAACCGGGCCGGATTCCGGCTCGGTTAAGTTGATCTTGGGATTTCCATGGGCCGATATATGAGAAGCAGGAACTCTCTCAGCCCTGAATATACCTGAGAGTTCATAAATGTACCCCACGAATTGTGTAATACTTCTCCATTTTCAATGGAGTGCCGCGCGGGACACTTACATAGTAAGTTGGGCTGTGGATTTAACATTGCTAATGAGCCCACAAAATATTTAGCCCAGAACGTATTATTAGGATTTCCGTTTAAAAATTAATTAGGGCTGGTTAATTTTTAGGCCGGAGTCGAAAATCGATGGTTTTAAAAAATTAGAATTGATCGGTTTAAGTATATAGAACTGAACCGACTAGGTTTGGTTCGCTTCAGCTCAATTTTTTATTTTTTCAAAATTTTTAGTATTTTTTTTTTAATTTAAATCAAACTGAGCCAAATTGAAATTGAATCAATCGGTTTTAAATAAACTAAATCGATTGCTAAAATGAATCAAACCCATCTTTCACCTCTAAAATCAATGACATTTAAAAAAAAAAAAATTTAAAAACCCCTTTCAATAATTCTATGAATTCATCATGGAATTTTTTTTTCTTTTAACATGATGCTTAATTTTAGCTCATTTATAATTAAAATAAGATATCCATTTTTAAAATGAATAATATTATGCTTCCTAAATAATAATTTAAATTTTTTATTTTAAATTGATGTATCAAATAATTATTGAGTGATAAAATTGTATAATTTTTAAAATTATTTATTATAATATTTCATCATTTAATAATTATTTAACACAATAATTAAAATATAAAAAAATATAATATCATTTAAAAAATATAATATTATTATATTTCAATAAAAGATTTACTCTAAAAAAGTTTATCTCCATAATTTTTGAGTGTATAGAAGTAAAAAACCACCAAACTATTTGGTGATCCAGCAATTTATTGTGCAATTTATTTTGTTTTTTTTTTAAGGTAATTTGTTGTGGAATTAAAACCGAAGAAACTGAAGCTACCAGTACTTCAAGTACTAATGAAGGACCTAGACCTAGACCTAGTTGTGGGAGTGGGAGTGCGACTGCGAGTGGGAGTTATTGTTTTGGGAAGCTCAAAGAAATGAGAAAAGGAAAGAACTCACTCGCAATCAATAGTAGTCTTAGCCAGCTATGATATGATTGGCTGTACAGCCTTTCTAATTAATGTAGTTGTCATTACATATTTGGAATCTCAGCTTCTAATTAAAAAGGTGGTCCTTGGAGTAGAAAGTAGAGTGCTGTTTATAATTCCGAATCTGAATTCAATTAATGAAATCGGATCTTATTGGCCCAACTTGGATTCACCAGCCTCCCAGTTTTTCAATATACGGTTCTTTTTCTTTTATAAATTTAATGAGACTACAATGTTAATATTATATTAAATTATATTATTAATATTATAATTATATTATATTATAAAAAAAATTTGGAGCAAAATTTATAGTTATGAGATATTTCTTATTTGAATTACATTAAATTTATTAAAAATAATATATATAATTTTAAATTTATTTTAAAAAAATTAAAAATTTCTCATTTAATATTTATTAGAATTCAAACTTTCGACCTAATAAAAAAGATGTGCTTTTATGAGATGGTATTTGTCAATAACGCAATCACGCAAAGCAACTTTTTTTTGAAAGAATTTATACTTCTTTTTCTTAGTACAACTAACTTCAATTTGTAATATACAATAAACCATCGTCAATATAAAATTTATATTTTAATTATAATAAATAAGAAGGTAATATAAACAAGTGTATATATTAAAATAATTAATTACTTTTATATTTATCATGATATATTTTATTATGTCATTTTATTGATCACATTGGTTAGAATTTATATACTTATATATATATATATATATATTAAAGAAATTGATTTGTGATTCATACCTTAACTTAATAAAAGAATTTATCATAGATCCTATCCTTGTTCCACCATATAAAAGTATAAATATCTGTGTGAGAAACATTTTCATATATGCCAAAGCATCCACTAATTTTTTTTTTTTAACAAAAAGACTTCCAACAGATGATCCAATAATAAAAGATGAATATTAAATGACACACACACATATATATATATATATATGATTCCACATAGCTTAAAACTTGATTCTTACATATTGCAACATTAATGTCAATTAACATGTGCGTGATTTATAAGGTTAACTATAAATATTCAAGATTTTATATTTACATCAACGGGTAAATTTTGGATACTCTTTGTTGCATTACACTTCTTTTTTTTTTTAATATTAAAATTTAAGTATTGTTCTGAAAATACTTGAAAATTCTCTCAAGTCTCAACATTCAAAGGTCGGGCGGTGGGGCATGGAACTAGGACAAAATGTGACTCAAAACTGGATGACCAAATTCCATGCAGTCGGTGGCATTATATGTTATTTGAGGCCTTGTGTTGCTACATTGCTAGCTACATTTTAATCCCCCACAAAAAGGTCTGCACATTCTTTTCATATGGAACCCTAGATAAGCAACCAACAATATTAATGTTTATAAAGAAAGTTGCTGTGGTGGTTAGGTTCCAATCATTTGCACACTAATGGGGAATTAAATTGTCTCAATTACAACTGAAGCTAACAGCAATTCAGTAACATTTATGTACACACGTCATGTGCATGCAACAAGTAAAGACTGCATTGGAGGCCGTTTGGCTCAAATCCAAAATATTCAGCCACGGAGAAAGATTATCCACAAGTAGCTACGGCGGGGGCCATGCAACTTGAATCGCTGCTATAAAAGCTATGCTTGTCTTCATCTATTTCCTTATCATCACTTGGGGATTTCTTGAGTGATGCCACGCCAAGTAACATGACATTTTGTAAAGGAGAATATTGATAGCATGAAATGAAAATGACTCTACGCCTTCATATTCTTTCTGTCTGTTTTTTTTTTTTTTTTTTTTTTGGGTTCATATGTTTTTGTAAGTATACGGGTGGAGCTCGGCCAGATAGAAGTTAATTGCCTCAATTTTGTTTTTAATTCAATCTATTTTTAATAGATCAAGCATTTCGCTGATTCTTAAAATACATGTTGAATTGATTCGACAAAGAAAAATTTTTATACAAGAATTATATTATCACCGAAATATGTGTAACAAAGATAGACACAAAAAGATTTGTGGATGTCAGTTAATCTCCAATCCATTAAGACAAAAAAGAGTTTAGCTTATATTTAAGGTAATAATTAAAAAAAAAAAGATGGAAACAAGTTTTGAGACTGCATAAATTCAATTGATGAACAAGTCATCAAGTGCAAGCAACTACTATCTATACCAGAATTTTCCAAATTCAATTTTTTTTTCTTCGTTTTGGCCTCAGAAATGTTCAAGTATTTTAACACTCTACAAGAACAGTTGGTCAATCAGTCAATTAATCACACCCCATCAAAATTTTCACACGAGAACACCTTCTCGTAAGTTTTTGAAAGTATTTTAAATTTTGCTGTGCTGTATATATAACTCCAGGGAAAGGAAACTTTCTTGATGAAGATTCATTTAAGAGAAATTGCCACTATTTCTCTTATTGTTTTTTCTTTTTTATATTTATCAATTATTTTTATAAATATTTATCTATCTATTATTAGAAAGATTTTTTTAAGTATTATTTTTTGTGTTCTTTTTTACTATTTTACTCTTGATGTGATAAGTGAGATTTAAAATTATAAAACAATTTAAATGTATTAAATATAAAATATTTTTATTAAATAATAATATTTTTATTACTTTTAAAATTAATTTATAAAAAAAGTTCATACTCATAATGTGTTCTTAATATTTTATTTGATTGTATTAGGGTCAATTTCATTTTTTAAGAAGTATTTAAGTTAAAAAAATTAATATTTATCTTTTAAGTCCTAATAAATTACATTATTATAGATTTAAAAAATCATTAAAATATTGAAAGTTAAAATACACTAAAAAAGATAAAAATATATTTATAAAAATATTAAAATCAACATGCATTAAATGACAAAACTAATAAGCCAAGAATACAATTTTTTTAAGGTAATTTATTCAATTTAAATTAAAAAAAATGAAAAAATCATGTAAAATGACTAATATACTTTTAAGAAGTAATGGAGTAATACGAAACAAAATAATGGAGAAATACGGAACAAAATAGAGGATAAGTAGTATATGTAAAAAATAATATAAGTGGTAATTTTTCTTCATTTAAACAATTACCATTTTATTAAAGGATATAATCAACTCTTTAAACTCAATCACTGCCCAACTCAACACCCAAATTGATTTATGTTTGTCTGTTAGATATATGGTTGTTGCGCTAAAAAATGTTCAAACAACAATTAACACTATTATCAATTGTTATACGGACAATTAATAATGTTAACAATACCACAACGAGACAACCAACCATCCAACACAATATGCACACAAAAAAAAGAACACCAAGTTTAACGAGTCAAAAAAACTTACAAAATTTTTAGGCTACAATACAAAATTTTAAACTATTGGATCAAACTGCAAATACCCAAGTAGATCAGCCGTCGATCTATCCACCTATGGTGGCGGTACAAGTCACCGCCCCACCATTTAACAGCGATCGACAGTGGCCGCTGCCACTCTCCACAATTTTTTACCCTTTTTTGGTCTTTTTTTTAATTAAAAATGATCTCACCATTATGTAGATAAAAAAAATAGAGTCTAATGATATAAATTTGATAAATTTTTGTTATTGGCGTGTCACCAAAAAATAGTCATCGACGACCAACTAATCGTCGTTTCTGGCGATAGTGTCGGTTTTTATTTTTAATTTATTTTTTTAATAATATAATCAATTATACACTCTTCTTTTGGTTTTTTTTTTTAAAGTTTTATTTTCTCCCCCCCCCCCCCAATGGCCATGTATCTTAGTCAGACGCCATTGAAGCTGACACTTGCCTTAGTTGTGAGATGACCAATCTCCACCATGTTGGTCTGTGGGTCCTTGTTCTGTCGACGCATTCTAAGATGCGGTCGATATGAGCGCTAACTCGTTGTCACTCCCCCAGTGGCCTTGTAGTTCACTAGCATTCGCCAATTGAAATCAATCAAGCAAGTGTCCATTTGGGTTCTTGTCGGACTTTGATGCGTCGCCATCGAAAATCACCGTCCTAGTCCTCCACCAGCACCTTTAGAGACTACGACTGATGCAGCAATCAAGCTCCTCCAAGCCTCAATGTGATCAAATTTGATGATATGACCCGCGCCAAACTTATTGTTATACCACTGTTATTGTATTAGTCTTGCTCTCCTTCTTGTAATTTTAAATGGATTGTATAAGCATTGCTTATTTTAAAAGAAGGACATTAAAAATTATGTGTGATTATTTTTTCATTTTGTGCGAGAGTAAATTTTTTTTTTTCATGTGAAAGTAGATTTTTATCTCTTTTTTTTATTAGGATAGGCTTTTTATTCCTACGAAGGTAGATTTTTTTTCCCTGCAAGAAGGTAAATTTTTCACCTATGTGAAGGTAGAATAATAATATTAATTCCTGTTTGAGATCATCTCCGTTAGGAGGTTTATATGTTTTCTTTATGCAAAGAGTAAAAAATACAAGTAACTTTAAGAAAAATAAAAAAGAATTTGGAGATACCGGTAAGAACAATGCTGGGAGATTGATACAAATGAGACTTTGTTGAAAAGAATCCAATCATCCGAGGACTACGCAAATATTAATTGGCCACGAGTTATTTAAAGAACTCACAAGCTCAAAAACACGTGTATTGAGATAACTACCACTTTTGGTCCCCTGGTTAATGATTGAAACTTGTATCCTTATCTACTACCGATTTACAACAGGAATCTTATCGAACAAAAAACGACAAAAAGAAAAAAAGAGAGAAATCTTGTGAAGATTATAAAAACGTTCTTACACGTATTTGTTTTAAGTATTTATATTATTAATTAGGATCTATCGAGACCTTGCTTAGATAATATTTATAGATTATGTATATTAGAATTTAATATTTTATTTAATTATTATTAATTTAAAATATTTTTTATTCCATCAATATTTTTATCATAATTATAATTTTTATGTATTAATTTTTTTTATATAGATGAAAATTTTAATTTTTATATAAACGCTACATCTTCTAATTATTATTAAATATAAAAATATATAGATATTTTAATTTTTTTTTAATATGATATCAATTAAAGTATGGTTAAAATCAACGATTGTTTACAAATCAAGTTGATTCATAGTTTAAATTAATTTTTTAGTCCCTTTCCTTTTCGATTTATGTTTCTTTCCTCTCTCAGTCTTGGACATCCAAACCAGTGCAGCCATTGTTACATTTTACATCTACCATCCACTACTATGCACTACTCATTTTCATCGTTAACCGCAGGCTACAGTTGTCAAATTGACAAGTCGAGACTACCACTAAACTCAAAAATTGCCGAAGATCTCATTCCCGCTCTCCATGTGCCTTCACTCTCTGTTGGTCATCATAAAACGACCACAACATTAATTAACCCTCCTCTCTCGTGCACTAGTATTTTTTGGCCATTGAATGCACATCACCCAATCAATCTAACTTAGAATTGATTGGCGATCTCAATAGCACCAAAATTGCATCGTTTCGACATCGGACACTCCTGCGCACCTTGATTTACCGCCATCGTCTAAGATCCTGGTCTTTTTTGGTGTATTTGTCCTTATCGCCCTCCCTAATCGATTCAAATGTTTCAGCGATCAAACTTTACTACTTATTGCTGCCCAGATCAGCCAAAAACTTAGCAAATTGATAACATAAATTGATTTTCAACTACCACTAACAGGTGTGTGAACAATCATCTCTGACACCAAATCTCTCCTCTTGGATAGATATATTTACTCATATCACTTCCTTACTTGATCTATTCACTAATTATTTAGAAGTTACTTTTGGGTTAGATTGCAACTTACCAAGCAATTTAGGTTAGATTGCAATTTCATAAACCCTTTAAAATCATTCTATCATTTACAAAACTTTTGGAGTTATTTTGTAATGGGATAAGGACAATTTTACTTCAAGAAATTGGCACAAAATATAAGTTTGTCCTAATTAAATTTGAAATATCTAATTTCACCATAAACTATTAACTTTTGTCATTAATTTTAATAGTGAAAAGGTAAAAAAGTAATTTAATTATAAAAATAAATTAAACTTGGGCACATGGTACAATATTACATATTCACTGTATTTGAACACGAGACACAATCTCATCCATTAATTTAATTTAATATGATTTAAAAATATATTTTAATAAAAGAACATATATTATAATATGATTAGTTACAAATGACACGTATCATCCTATAATTGGTTTATATTTTTAATTATTAAAAAAAATTTTGTCACCATCACTAGCGATCGGGGGTTGTCGGACTCCGACAACAAAAATAATCAAATTTTACATCATTTGATTCTATTTATTTTTATCCATACAATGTGGGGTCAATTTTGATTTAAAAAAAGACTAAAAGATGGCAAAAAATAATAAGGAGGGGCGGCAACCTTTTTTGTCAAAAATAACCCACACCATTGTGTAAACAAAAAAAATAGAGTTAAATAATGTAAAATTTGACATTTTTTACTACCCCACCATCATAAAAAATGGCAACTAGCTACCGGTTGGTCACCATTTTTCAACGACGATGGGGTAGTTTCTGTTTTTAATTATTTTATTTTATTTTTAAAAATATTTATTAAAAATATAAATTAATTACATGATAACACATCTCATTTATAACTTATCATATTATAATATATGTCATTTTATTAAATAAAAATATATATTTATTAATTTTTTTAAAAATTATTTATTAAAATTATAAACTAATTATATAATGACATGTATCATTTATAACTTATCATATTACGATACTTGTTATTTTATTAAAATTTATTTATTTTAATTATATTAAATGAAATGGATGGGTGAAATTAAGCTATGTGTTCAAAAACAGTGAATGAGTAAGTTTGTGACACGAAGTTAAAAGGAAAACAATGCAAGTAAAATAGTAATTATATATTAAAATTATTATTTTCATCCAAATTGATGACAAATTAATAGATTGAAACAAAATTAGATATTTCAAATCTAATTGGGGTAAAGCTATTAATTAGGCCAACTATTAGGGTAAAATTATCCTTATCCCTTTTATAATCTCTAAAAGTTATGATGAGGTCATTCTAAAATTTGTAATTTCTTTGTGGTCCATCTATAATTTACTAATTTAGAGATTTTATGAAATTTCAATAAATTTGGGGTGAATCTAAAATTTTACATAAATATAGAATAAGTTTTAATTTTAAATAAATAATTATGGAGCTAATTTAATTATGAGAGTTTTTTTTTTTTGGTATTTTTGTACCATACCAAGTTCAATTTGATTTCTTCCTATGCCATAAATTTTTTTTTTAAAGATTTTTGGATTGACAACTTGGTAGTTTTGGCTCAAATGAAAATTTGAAATTTTTTGGTTATTTGGACAAAATTATCCGATAAAAATTTTGATGTTGCAACTTATCAGGAACTCTTATCTTTTGTAACTTTTAGTCTCTTAACTGTTCGCTTATAGTTTCTGACAACTCTAACAAGTTTTTATTTTTTTACACTCGTTAGCTATGATTTTTCGCATCAATTCACTTTCACTCGTAATGGTTATTTTCAGTTTCTCTAACAACGCGTGTGCACCAGCAATCGTTCACTTTCTCAATGCACTAATCATTCTTTGATAACATTATCATTCTCCGATAACATTGTTTCTCTCTAACAATGGTTGTCTCTCTCCGATAATAATTGTCTTCTCCGACAACAATTATCTCTCGCACGTGTCACTATAAATTTATTATTCAGGTATTTTATTATTTTCTTTTTAGTTTGCTCTTCAATTTAAGTTACAAACTCAAAGTTGTTTTTCCTATCTTGAATTAAATAAAAATTATTAAAGTTTAGTATCTTATTTAATTATTATTAATTTAGAATATTTTTTAATTTAAGATATTTCTCTTATTAAGTTAACTTTCGTATAATAGTATAGTGGTAGTTTCTATGTATTCTATATAAGTTAAAAATTTAATACCTATATAAAGCCACCTCTTATAGTTATTATTCAAAGTAAAAATATAAATACTCCAATTTCTCTCACATAATATCAGAATTTCAATTCTTAATTATCTGACAATAAATTTTGCTCCTATCTTTTTTAGTACCGATTACTAATAATCAAACAACTTATTAGAACCTTGTTTCAATTAAATTGAAGTACAATGTAAAATTTCAAAAGAGTGTATCTTTTAGCCCAACAAAACCTTTTTTTTGCTCGTAAATTTGTGAGAAAATATTTAACTCTTCACTTGTTTAAAAATTAAACTAATTTTTTCAAATAAAATGAGAAAAGGGGTGGAAAAATTAACTTTTATCTAACTACTAAATGAAGCTCAAGTTATTTTTTTTTGTTTGAACAGACAAAACAAATTCTAATTTAAAATTATAACAACTATAAACATTAACAATTAGTGAAATGATGACAAGTGGCGATATTAAACACGTGGCATCCTCCTGAAACTTGAAGAATACATCGTATAATTAACAAAAGGTTACATGTGGCAGCACAAAATAGGCAGTATTATTCAACTACACGAAAACATGTGGCAGCAGTAGAGTAACCAAGAGTCTTGATCCCTAAAGTACGTGAGATATGCACAAGCATCATAAGGAAAGGAATTGAGAAAAAGAGGCATATAATCAACACGATATAAGGTCATGTGACTTGCATTAAGACTTGAGGGGTTGGCACAGGTTGGTCACGTGTAATGGTGAGAAGCTCCATTGCCACCGTACTTGGATCATGTGTGATTTATATGGTGATCTTTTTAGGAAATAAAACAGACATGTCACAAAGAATTAAAATTTGTCTACTAAAATGTTAATCAGCTAAAAAAGAACATATATATAGTGGTCTGCTGGGGTTGTCGGCACAATAGAAGTAGTAGTTCCAATGGTTGATGCAGTTGAGAAATGTAGGGCACGAATTTTATTAAAAACTTTCGATGTTGCCCGCAATTTCACAACAACCAAAGAGGAAGAAGATTCGCACAAAAATCAGCGGTAAGTACTTGCTGAAGGCATCTCTCGAATTTGAGATCGGTTTGAGCCACCGCGAATATTAGGATAGTATAATAATTTTTTTTCTTTCTTTATTGTAATCTACACTCCACTCCTCCGTGATATATGTCTCAAAGTATATGTTAACGTAAAGATTAAGCTAAATTAGTTCACGATGCTAGACTTACTAAAATCTTATAACTACAAATAGGGTATCTTACGCTGAAGATTTTTTTGGCACTAAATACTTAAATTAATAAATATTGCAAAAGTGTAAAAATAAAAATAAAAAACTAAAAGAAAGAACAAAAAAAAAATTTATATAGAATAAAAAAGTATCTCCTTTAACTCAACAATTTAAATTTTATTTATAAGGTTGTGATATGAATTTTTTTTTTGTAATAATATAATTTAATTAGAATTTGAAAGTATTAAAACTTTTCCTTTTTACAATCTTTCATTAAAGTTTTAACAAAGCAAAGATAAATATTTCTTGCCCTAATATGATTTTTATTGAGATTGTAAAAGTTATATTTATAGAGAGAATCTCAAATTCCATAACTCTTAATAGTAAGTTTGTTTTTGATTACTGGTGTGCGACCAAGCTAGTCAACTTGTCTAAAGAGTATACTAAATATTAAAAATTACTTTTGAAAAAATTGATGATCGCAAGACAATTCGAGGACACCTTTTTATTGGGTTTTAGTAAGAATGATGGCCCTAAAGTATTTGGGCAAATATTTTATGGGTTGGAATTCAAGAAGAAATAATATTAACTTTATTGTGAGACAAACACACATATATATGAGAAACTGTTGGGAGAAATTTGTGCTATTTTATTAACTTGGTTAAAAATATTGATTGAATTAGTAAATTCTCATTCATTTATTAGCACTTAAACAAACTTTCAAGTATTTTGGAGAATTAATTTTAGAATATCCAGATTTTTTAAGATATTTTTGAGATAGAAAAATTGATAGTTTAGTTTTTGAACTTTTTTAAATATTTTTTTATTAAAAAAAGTTTAAAAAAACTAAACCTTTTTTAAAGTTACTTATAAAGTTTCTAAGTTTTTAAAATATCCAAATAATCCTTTCAGGATTTTTTTTAATCATAAAAATGGTAGCAAAAATTGAGTATTTTAAAGAACTTATTTAATTTTTTTTAACTTTTTTTTAGTTACTTATAAAGTTTCTAAGTTTTTTAAAATATCCAAGTAATCCTTTCAAGAAATTTTTTCCCCATAAAAATGGTAGCAAAAATTGAGTATTTTAAAGAACTTAAGAAATTAGTAAATAATTTAAGAAAAACTTAGAGACTAAATTTATATATATATATATATATATATATATTATCTAGATTGTCACTTTTGGAATCATTGTGCTATATTTCTTTCTTTGATGGATTGACAGAGTGATCTTATGTTTAAATAAATTAAATGTAGAATTTACATTTTACATGTACAAGGATTAAGTATTTAGGCTCATTTGTATATAAGTTACTCTATATAAAGTTAGTTAGTAAACATTTTGGAAAATGTAAATAGTAAACTCCTCATTTTATTTATATATTTTTATTTGGGGGAGGAAATTTAAACTCACACCTCAACATTAATCATAAGATTTGGTTATCATTAAATCACACTTGTGATCACGTTCTTTCATTTATTAAAGATACAAAACTCTTCATTTTATCTAATTGAGAAATTTTTAAAAATACTCTATTTTTTTAAATAAAAATTTATTTTAACCTCTCATATTTTTATAAACTTTATTAGCTAAACATATAATTTTCAAATAGTTTTACCTTATAAATATTTTTGCATCTCTCTCACAAGCTATTTAAAATTTGATTCAAAACATACTTTAAAATTAATTAAAATAAGTAAATTTTGATTAGTATAAATTAAGAATAAGTAGATTTGATTGAACACGGGTGAAAAATAATAAAAAATAAATAAAATCAAATAAAAAAGTAAAAAAAAAAAGGTCTCAAACTAGTCGCAATGGCAAAGAGGGGTGTGTGACCCCTCCTCACACCTTGCTTGTGCAGCCCCTCCTTGTGCCATGAGGAGGATGCGAAAAATTTTGGACTTCATCTGTTATTTTGGCTCCCAATTTCATTATTAACAAATACAATTTTGTTTAATTATTATTTTTTTAGTTAATAAAAATTAGTCAAATAATTTTTTTATTATAAAAGATTATGACATTTAAAATGGTAGCTATTTTTGAACATTTTCTTATCTAATTTGATTATGTTATTCTCAATTAATTGTGTGTATGTAAATAAGTGTATATTATGCATCGGTTACAAAACGTTTGTATGTTTAATGTGCTTGCAAACCCTATATATAAATATAACGTGAATAATGATTTGCAAACCATATATAAATATAACATGAACTATAGAAAATATGAATATGAGATTACAGAAACTGAAATTTATCGAGAAGAGACACCAGACTCAATCCCCACTGCCCCTCTACTCCATGTGCGAAAAGATGCAAAAGACAGTGAGGGCCAAGGACATTAACCGAAAATGTCGAGAAACAGTCCATGTTCAATTCAGTACTAAATTAAGGGCACTATTTTTTTCTTTTGAAAAAAATAATAATAATTCAAGTTGGTGTGCAATTGTATGACACTTCTTTTGCCGCGTAGCCAAGTTTGGAACTAAAATAGCCTAAATTGGAAAGCTGAAAAAGCTACGGTGGAAAACAAGAGTTCCCTACCAGAAAAAGCACTTCGCAAAATCAATGGTATTAAAGAGCTTTTGCAAGTTGCAAACTTGCTTTGTCTTTATCTCTCCTCGTCCAAGAAATGATTGGATCATACGAAGCCAATCTCAAATTCAATTACACTTTTTAGATATTTTGGTTAAGGTTGAACAACTAGTGGGATGCTCTTCCTATACCAAATAAATAAGACTTGAAGTTAGGATTTACACGAGTTATATATGTTAATTTATAATAAGAAGATTACGTACAAGTGTAGTTTAGGGTTCTAACATGGGTGACAAATGAAATGCTTGCCATGGACTTAATATTAGTTTATTGATGATGATGTTTACCTATTCATATAAATTTTAACTCACTCACAGTGATATTTTTATCATGTTTGCCCATTTTTTATAAACCAACTCCACATATATTGTCTATCTACACTAATTTTAGGATCATATTTACGTGGCAAGCTCACATGAGATTTAAGATATAAGATCTTAGGATCTATATGCAGAATAAAAATTTGATATGTTTTTATGTCACTTGTTATGAGTTATTGGATGTTTACCATCAACTTAAAACACTAATCTATTAAATAATATTACCTATATTCTTATAAACTCAATTCTCACCAATTTCTATTTATTATTAAATGTAAATTTTCGCTTATCCAATCGCATGACTCCCTCATTTCATTAACCCCATTCTTCATAAGTTAACTTAGCCCTTATTATTCATTTTCACTAAAACTTGCCCAAATTTAAGTACATAATATCTTTGTCACGTTTAGCTCATCGTTTATTAATTTATATTGTCTACTCCCATTGAAATCCATCCAAATTATATTTGATATGAGATGTAACATTTTTATTTACTCAAATTATATGACGTTCTTATTATATTTAGCATTCTTCATAAGTTATCTTAATTTATATTGTCTATTCTCACTAATCATAAAAAACTTAATTCGTAACAAATCTATAAAACTTAAAACACATAATTTTAAGAGTTTATATGTATATAAGAATTGAATCTGCTCTAATATCACTTATTATAATTGATACACACCTATAACCCAAAAATTAGGTGACGGTGTACTTATATAAATTCAAAACCTACTAATTTCTAATTTTACATGAAATCTCTTAACTAATAAATTAGATTTCAAATTTTGGGTATCATTTAGCCATCCATATAACAATTGACTGAATACCCCATCACTTTGTATCTAAAACTGGGAATATAAACTTCATAAATATATCATCAGTGATAATATTATATAGTCAACATGAATATATGATGCTCTAAGCACCCAAATTTGAAATCTAGCTATAAGAAATTCTAAAGCCGTTGATTTCATGACCGTCCAAAAAAGAGTACTTAGATGATCTATTAAATCTTATCTCATGTAACCTTCAGTGTCCCAGGAATTGGAAGCCATTTTAATTAGTCTTTATGGAAAGGGAATTTTTTATAAATGAATCATATTTTTAAGTAATATTTTTTTTAACTATAAATAAATGGGTTAATTTTTATTAGTAAAAAATTGACAAATTAACAATTATGTTCTTGAGTTATATTTTTTCTTTCACTAAATATTTGAACCCACTCTCTCTTAAAAACTTTAAAGTTTTAAATTTTTTTTATCTTTCTTTGTAATGAAAAAGTGTAATATAATAAAGTTTAGAAAAAATATGATGAATTTAGAAGAAATAGGATGAATCGGAGAAAAACTAGATTGAATCAAAAAATTTAAAAATAAATTGCTGACCCATAAATGGGATCTGCGAAAGTGGCTTCAATCATTTTTTTAAATTTATTTTTAATCAATAAAGGTATTGTTTTATTTTTTATTTTCTTTTTAGTTAATTCAATGAAATGTTTTGTTTTTTTTATAATTATAAATAAATGAGTAATAAAATAAATAATTTATTTAATATTTTAAATAAATAAAAGCTAATTAAATAATTTATTAAAAACTAATAAATATTTATATTTAATTATTTTAATAAAGTATTATTAAATACTAAAATAATTATTTTAATTATTTTTTAATTTAATAATAAAAATAAAAAATCTATATTTTGCATGTAATGTGTATGCATGGCTTGCATGTGTGGCCACATGGCAAGCAGCTCATGTTGGACGCGCCCAATGAACGTCGCTCGTGAAGTAATAAATAATTAATTGAAAAAATTTATTACTTATAAATTAATTAATTATTTATAATTAATAAATAATTAAAATAATGAACCCATTAGGCAGGTCGGACACGTGCTGCCTGCCACATAGCCCGTACATGCAGGCTGCGCATGCACGCCGTGCTCGAAAAATATATTTTTATTTTTATCATTAAATTAATAAATAATTAATATAATTAATTTATAAGTAATAAGTTATTTATTTAATTATTTAATAATATTTTATTAAAAAATTAATATAAAATTTTAATATTTTTAATAAAATTTTATTTATTTAAATTATTATATAAATTATCTATTAAATTTTTTTTATTACTTATTTATTTATAATTAAAAAATTTTCATTGAATTAATTAAAAAGATTGAAGTCACTTTCGCAAATCTCATTTGAGGCAGTGAAAGTGATTTTCGCGAATCTATTTTTAGTTTTCAATTTTTTTTATTTACTCTATTTTTTCTCGATTCATCATATTTCTCTTAAATTTACCTTTTTATTTATTTATTATATTACACATTTTTATTTAAAAAATAAACACAAAATTTTAAAAATTTGAATTTCTTAAGAGAGATTGAATTCAAATATTTAGTGAAAAAAAATATAACTTAAAGGTATAATTATTCAATGGTCCATTTCTTAGTTAATAAAAATTAACTCAATCAATTATAACTATTAAAAAATGAATCATTTATGAAAATTTTTCTTAATGAAAATTTCTTCCTAGACCTTGAGTGGAGACGATAGATCCTAAAGTCGATTGCAGGGTTTTGGCCCTATTCTAACTTTTACGTAAACGGAGACCAAAATAATCGTATAAAGTATAATGAATTGAAAAAGACGCGATAAAAAAAGTAGTTAGGGCAACTTGCCATTAGTTCTTGAATCTTGTATATTATCCCCCTGAAAATATAAAGAATTGGTAGAACTATGTTATCTTTTCCATAGCTAATATTCACAATTGGTAAGGATCATCGCAAATTACTCAAACTGAAACTTATATTCTTCCTAGTTTTTAGCAAGTAGCTCTGGCTTACAAGAATTCCATAGCTAAGTTTTTAAGTGGGGTTTAAATTTATTTACCTGTCTCTGGGCTAGTGATATTACAAATAGTCATGTTCATTGTCACGGATCGGATGGTTATTATTAATTCAAAAGATTAGTTTGTTAAATAATATTGTTTATTCAATTATATATGTTCAAAATCTATTTAATTTTTATTCGATGTGGGACGTGACATTTTCTTCCATCTAATTATGTCACATTCTCATTACAGTCTAACCCAAACTTAAGAGCTAATATAGTCTGTATTGCCCATATCTCTAGAACTATAAGATATACTACCCATATAATTATCCCTATCGAGGTTAAGACACAAAATTTTTGAAATTCACTTGACTTGTAATTTCTAATGTTTCCATTCCCACCAAGCAATTAATTTTTTATTTTTTATTATGATTTAATTTACATTATAATTTTTGTATTATATATAATTTATATATATAAGTGAAAGGGTCTTCAACGGTACACAAGCAATCTAAAATATATATGGAGGGAAAGAATGTTAATACTATGTTTAAAATTTAGTGAAGTATATCTGTATCTTTTATCCTCAATAACAACATTTTTATACTATGTATTTAAGGAAAACAACCAATACTCTTTGTGGTATCAATTAATGTCTACATATCCTTTTATAGTTTTAAAAAGACTAAAACCCTTTATAGTTAAACATATTTTATTTTTTTTAAAATTTTATATGATTTAATAATTTTATCTTTAATAATATATGACTTAACATTTTTATTCTTAAAAATATTATATTTCATTATTTTATAACTATTTGTATAATTTAATCATTTTATTCTTAATAATACATGATTTGACAAATTTTTTTTGATAAGTAAAAAAGATAATTTTATTATTAATCCAACGAGATACAAATAGGAGTACAATTAAGAACACAGATCAACAAAATAAAGTAATGACAATCAAGAATTAAGTATCATCACTTCGTCACAATATTTTTTAATGGCTGACCATTTAAAACACTCAGATATTTAATCCATACAGCATCCTTAATGCATTGGAAAGCATTAATAACATTGAGAGATTTTTGTTAGAATACCACCTGGTTACGCTCATGCCATATGTAATAGATAGAAACACAAAAAATAATCATTTGAATTTTACTAAGTAAAGATTTGCTTCTAGTTTTCTTATAAAAATAGGATACTTCTCTCTACCAAGTGACAGGGTGCCTCTGAATTTGACAAGCCTCTAGAATCTTTTTCTAAACACTACCACAAAATGTGCAATAAAAAAATAAATGTTGTACCGTCTCAATATCAATTCCACACAATGGGCAGTTTGGATTATGAACAAGATTCCATTTTGTCAATTTGCTTTTTGTAGATAATTTGTCCTTCAAGGCTAGCTATGTGATAAAACTATGTTTGTGGATACATTGAGAACCCTATAGTAGTTTATACCACCTAACCTTAGTACTTGTCTCTGAAAAGTTTTGACATGCATTAGCAATAGAGAATTGTCTATTGGAGCAACCAATCCAAATTATATTGTCTTCATGAGAAGCAATAGAGAAGTTGGAGCGGATAAATTCCCAGGCTTGAGCAGTGTGTACATCTATCGGATCTGGTAAATTCCAAACCTCATTGCACCAGAGGTCCCTAGCTTTTGCACAACATGGAATTTCAGAGTCTCCAATATTTATATGAGGGAATTTGTCTAATAAAGAAACACCCCACATCTATGGATCATATCAAAAGAAAATATTAGAGCCATTTCTCAATTCATAGCCAAATAGCTTTTTTGCTTAATTTCTACATTACAGAAGATTCTGCCAAACCCAACTGCAATCCATTGATTTTGTGATACTCTAAAAACTCAGTATTCTAAGCTTGTTATCAATCACCCACCGAGCCCATAGGGAAGATTTACCTGCCAGAAGCTCCCAAATATGTTTAATTATTTCTACTTGATTCCAACTATGTATAGATTTTATGCTTAATCCCCATTCACTTTTGTGCTTGCAAATTTGAGACCATACAACTAAGCCTTTTGTTTCTGAGAGTCAAGACCATGCCATAAAAATTTCCTACATATACATTCTACTTCATTGATAACTATTTTTGGGAGGATAAAAATAGAGCACCAATAAATATGCATACTCATTAAGATAGAGTTAAGCAGTTGAAGACGCCCTGCATTGAAGAGTTTCTTAACCACCCAATTAAAAATTTTTGCTGTCATTTTACTGATCAGATCTTGACAATGCTCTTTCTTAAGTCTCCTATAGATTAAAGGGATACCAAAATATTTGACCAGTAGCTCTTCATGCTGAAATTGGGTCAAATATAAAACTACATCTTTAGTGTGGTTATGAACGTGTCCAAAGAATATGGAGTTCTTGTTCACATTTAATTGCAGACTAGATATCTTGTAAAAAACTTCTAAGACATTGTTGAAGTGGCTAATTGAACTAGTATTGCCATGAGAGAAAAGTAACAAATCATCAGCAAAGATCAAATGGTTTAGCTTCAATGTTTTGCATCCTTTATGAAAGGTAAAGTTTACTGCAGGAATACTATTAAGACTTCTACTGAGGTACTCCATAGCAAGGACAAATAACAAAGGAGACATTAGATCCCCTTGTCTTAATCCTTTCTTTCCCTGAAAAAAACCCTCCAATGTACCATTCACCATCACAGAGAACATACTTGTTCTAACATAACACATGATTAGTTGGATGAAGGAATATGAAAAATTAAGACCAATTAAAACTTCTTCTAAGAAATCCCAAGAAACTGAATCATAGGCCTTTCGTAGATCAATTTTGAGAGCACAATTAGGAACCCCATTTTTTTTTGTCATACCCCATCATTAATTTATAAGCCAAGAGGACATTATCTTATATTTTCCTATGTGGGATTAAAGCTGATTGACTTGGGAAAACTAGAAAGCCAATAACCTTCCTTAGTCTGAAGGTTATAATTTTGGTAATACATTTATACAGGACAGTGCAACACATTATTGGTCTATAGTCACCTAAGCCATTAAGATTAGACACATTTAGGACTATAATGATAGCAGTTGAATTAATAGGATAATAGATCTGACTTGTTGAGAAGAAATGTTGCACAGCTTCAGTGACTTCATTGCCAATGACATTCTAGCATTTTTTTTAAAAAAGGCTGTTATATCCATCAGGTCCAGGAGCTTTGTCCCCGTTGATGCTGAATATAGCTTCTTTAACTTCTTGGTTAGATATGAAGTGCAGAGCATATCTCTATCTTCCACCTTAAGCTTAGAGCCTTTATCTAATATTTGTTGTTGAATAGGCTCTCTGGTCCTTGTAGATGTTCCCAGCAGCTCTTTGTAGTAACTCACTACCATACTTTTAATTGCCTCAGGGTCTTGAATAGAGTCACCATTTTGGTTCATTAAAGAAGTGATTTTATTTCTTGCTCTTCTCTATTTAACCATGTTATGAAAATATTTAAAATTTGAGTCCTCTAGTTAAACCTAATTAATCATAAATTTCCGTCTGATAAGGCTTTCCTCAATGATTATAGGCTACCGTAATTACTTGTAGACACACCGTTCCTTATCTTGAAGCACTTGATTAAAAGGATTAGCCATTCTGAAAAGAATTCAGCACAGCTTTCTTATTTGTAATTTTCTGCGAGATGTCCAAGAAGTATTCTTTGTTGAGCTCTTTTAACTTAGTCTTAAGCAGTTTATGCTTGCACTAGACTCTAAACATTGGAGGACCATTGATCTCTGTATGCCACACATTTGCAACAATGCTACAAAACTAAGGATGAGAGCACCAAGCATTGAAGAACCTGAAAGGAATCCTATATCTGTGGAGAGGCCTAGAAATTGTTACTACAAGTGAAGAGTGATAAGAAACGTCTGCTATTAGCACTTTATTCTCTGAGAACTCCCGTGTGTCCATCCATTTCTCATTAACAAAAACCCAATCAATCTTCCGCCATATCCTCTAGGGACCTATCTAATTGTTACACCATGTGAATCTTCAACCCCTGCTTTTTAACTCAAATAACTTTAACTCTGATATCTAATTTTTGAACAAGTCTACCATATTTTCATTCACATAAATGCCTCTAATTCTATCATTATTTCTAAGGACATTATTAAAATCACCTTCAATCAACTAAGGAATTTGATTGTTTGCTATTCCAGTATGAAAGTCTCACTACAAAGCCTCCTTATCCATTGCCTCGGTGGCCCCATAGACTATAGTCCAATAGAACTCCATGTCTTCAATTTGCACCTTACAGTGTATGAATTGCCAATGCTTGTCTAAAATTATTACATTGCACCTAGTTGGGTTAAATACAATCCAAATCCTCCCCATATCAATCAGAGTTATGTTCCAGTTTCCAGTCTTTTAAAGCTGATTTGCTCCATATTTTATCAATATTCACAGACTTTACCCTTGTTTCTAATAATCTCATAAGGCACAATTTTTTTTTCCTTAATAAGAACTCTTACCCCTGATTGTTTGCAGGGGTTATGGAGACCTCGGATGTTCTAGCTTGAGATTATTTTCTTCGGTCAGGGGATTTCAGGTTCCTTGTGGCTCGTCAGCCTTCTCCAATTATCCCCACCTCATGAGACAAGGCTATAGTTTTCCTCAATTTGAATCTCTCCATAACTTGGATGGCTTTTGGGTTTGTTCCTTGGTCAGAATTATTGCCAACCATAGAGACAGTCTCTCATTTCTCCTCATTTTTAGTCATATTGCCCTTCCTTTTCTCCAATACCACTCTAGGTTGATGGTCTTCATTCTGATCATTCTCCTCCAATACCACTTCATGTTAAAGGAATTCCTCCACTTGTTTGTATTGTGTAGCTTTGAGGTCACGTTGATAGTCCTGACCATCCCATTTGATTTGCCAAATTTGTTTGGGTCTCTTTTTTAATATACAATATTTGTCCTTATGACCAAACTATTTACATTTAGAACATATTGTTGGTTTTCATTCATAGGTCACTTCCTAGGTAAAGGTCGTCTTTATTTCATTCTCCAATGTCAGCACACGTGGGAATTCACCCTTTACATCCATTTCAACCAAGACCCTCGCATAAGTTAATTTTGTCCTATTCAAGGTACATTGATCGCAATATTTTGGAATACCTAAAGAACTGACAATTCGGCTTAGCATCGGGGTACTCCAAAACTCCCATGGCAACCTTGGCAGTTGTATCTAAATAGGCACATAACGAATATTAGACATATCTATAACTATCATTGGTTTCTAAATTTTAACAATTAAAGGCCAACTATTGAATGTAATTAGCCCATTTTCAAGGGCCTTTTTTTTGGGTCTGAATTCACTATCAAAATTGAACAAAAATAATTCTTATTTAATAGAATGGATAGAGAGCAGTCCATACCGTTTCCAACGATTCATTACAAAGACTTGTAGTTGATGGAACCGTGGGATGAGACTATATACACCACCAATCAAAGCATATTTTCATCTTTGTTCTTCTTCAATAAGCTCATTTGAATGGAATTTCACCACCTTCTGGCCATTGCAAATTTTGGGAGCAATAAATTGTAATTCACCTTCGGGATTAAAATTTCGACTACCAAAAAATTTCGATTACATTTGAAGAATTGAGAGTAAATTTTGTTTTTTTGCATGATTTAACAATTTTGTCATTGATAATATATGGCTTGATAATTTTACACCTAAAGATTTTATCTTTAATAATACATTACTTGATCATTTTTCCCTTGAAGAATTGAGAGTAAATATTTTTTGCATGATTTGACAATTTTATCATTGACCAAACTTGATCAATTTTATAATACAAGACTTAAAAATTTTACCCCTGAAGAATTAAGAGTAAAAAATATATGAATTGTTATTGGTTTAATACCAATAATGGCAATCGTTTTAGTATGGTAAGGATACATATGTATCCATAATTGAAAATTCGTTACTACTATGTTTTTTCTTATTCATCATGCCCCATGTGTGGAATATAAAAAAAAAGAAAAAGAAAGTAATAAGTTCAAAGGAGTTTGACCATTAACCTCAAAGATAAAAATCATTAATATTCGCCACTTAGATAAACTTAAGTTTGTTTGAAATTTTATGAAGATTAATATATATACCCTATAAATAAATTACATGAATTATTAGTTATGAGTTAAAAAAATGTTGGTACTCAAAATTATAAATAGTAATAAGTCTAATAGTATTTTAAATAATATTTAATTTAAATACATTTACAAAAACAAAATGAGTTCTTTTAGAAACCATTATAAACATCTTCTTATTTTCTAATTATTCTTAAATTAATTGAAAAGATATAAAAATTTATTAATAATTACATTAATTATAGCATTTGCCTAAGTTGGCTCGCTGGTTTAAAAGCTTGC
This sequence comes from Ailanthus altissimus, assembly GCA_946807835.1. Taxonomy (NCBI): domain Eukaryota; kingdom Viridiplantae; phylum Streptophyta; class Magnoliopsida; order Sapindales; family Simaroubaceae; genus Ailanthus; species Ailanthus altissimus. The sequence continues at coordinate 23,416,468 of OX327695.1, forward strand.
AGTGCATCTTTTAAATTCTAAGTTCGATTCTCCATCCTCATGTATAAGAAAAAATTACATTAATTATAAAAAATAGTTTTCCAATAAAAGTTGAAAATTATTTTCTATATGTTGTCATCAATTATCATTTAAAAATATTTTTTTTACTATAGCAAATTTTTTTTCTTTATTAATAGTTGTAATAATTAAAACTAGGACTAGGCCATTTTTCAGTTTTAATTTGATTTCGAATAAAATCGAACCAAAACTAAACCGATCAATTTTAAGAAATTAGAACCGATCAGTTCAAGCATGTAGAACTGAACCAAATCGAATCAATCAGTTCAGTTCAGTTTTTATTTTTTAAAAATATTTAGTATTTTTTTCTCTAGTTTGAACCGAATAGAACCAAACCGAAATCAAATTAAAATTGAACTGATTTGTTCCAAATAAATTAAACCAAATTCTAAACTGAACCAAAAAATTCGGTTCGGTTAGATTTTCGATTAACTGAACCGAATTTTCACCCCTAATTAAACTCATTTGAGAGCATACAAGATTTTGTATTATTTATAGTATTTTTTTATATTTAAAAATTAATTTCTTATGAGTTCAATGTAATTTTCAATATTTATTGTTTACAAATTTATTTATTTTAGTGAATTCTCATAAGTTATAATTTAAATTTAGAATTCTTTATGAAAATTTATTTTATTATGTAATATTAAATAATAAAATTCACTTTTGAGCTTGAAAATTACTTTTTTTTTGTATGTATTATATTTTAGTATTTTTTTATTTTTAAATTAATTTACAAAAATTATAAAATAATTCATTTTATAGTAAGTTTTTAAAATTTAATGTTTAAATCTCTTGTTGTACATACTTACTTGATTTATTGTTTATTAAAATAATGTACACTTATTATGATTTATATTTTTCGAGCACCAAAAATTATTTAATTTATAACTAATAATTTATCTAATTTATTTATAGGGTATATATAATAGTATTCATAAAATGTTCATTAAACATTAGTTTGTCCAAGTGGAAAAAAATCATAACTTTTATCTTTGAGGTTAAGAGCTCAAATCCCTTTAAACTCATTTTTTCTTTTACTCTCAGTTCTTTAAGGGTAAAAATGTCAAGCCATTTATTATCAAAGATAATATTATCTTCTTTTGCTCTTAATTTTTTAGCGGCAAAACTATCAAGCCGTTTGTTATTAAGAATAAAATTATCTTCTTCTACTCTCAATTCTTTAGGAACAAAACTGTCAAGTCATTTATTATTAAAGATAAAATTATCAAATTATATAAAAAATTAAAAATAACCACACAAAAAAAATATATCAAGCAATTTATTATCAAAGATAAACTTATCTTCTTTTGCTCTTAATTCTTCAAGAGAAAAATTGTCAAGTAATTTATTATCAAAAATAAAATTTTTAAATTATGCAAAAAGTTAAAAGATAACAAAAAAAATTCCTAAAAATAGTGAGTTTTGGTTCTTTTTAAAATGATAAGGGGTAAATGGCCTTTAGCCGATATCATAGGGGGTAATAGTCATGCTCTCAATTCTTTAGGAATAAAACTTTCAAGCCTTTTATTATCAAAAATAAAATTATTTTCTTTAGCTCTCAATTTTTTAGGAGTAAAACTATCAATCATTTATTATAAAAGATAAAATTGTAAAGTCATGCAAAATATTAAAAGATTATCAATGATAAAATTGTTAAATCATGTAAAAAATTAAAAAATAACAAAAAAAATAAGTAGACTTTATCTAATATTATAAGGAATAATGGTCCTGCTCTCAATTTTGTAATAGTAAAATTGACAAGTCATTTATTATCAAAAATAAAATTATCTTCTTTTACTCTTAAGTTATTCAAAAATAAAACTATAAGTCATTTATTATCATCAATGTAATTGTCAAATAAAAAAAATTAAAAAAAACAAAAAAAATCCTAACAAAAGAAAGGTTTTATATTAATACCTTTTAAAACCATAAAGATAAATGAACATTGATTAATACTATAAAAAAGTAACAATCATTTCCCGTGTAATTATGTATAGACATTTTGTTCTTTAGTTTGAGCTTATTCCGGCTGATGTTCTAGGGTTAAAAGAAATAATTTTAAAAAAATGCTTATCTGCCTCTAAATTGCATTATATTCATTTGTATAATTTGAAAAATAATAATATATAAATAATGAAAGAAATCAAAAATGATTTCTCCTAAAAAGCATTTATTAGGGAAATATTGTCAAGCATTACAGCAACGATTGAAGTAAATCCGGAATTCTGAAGACTTCCGATAAATGAAGTTATTAATTAGTAAATAACATGATCTTAAAATGATTAACCAAAATTTTTAACCATTAAGAAAACTGTATTATACATTAACATATGTCACCTTTAGCTTCGGTCTACCCGCAAATGTGACACAAGAGGACATATCATACACTGGGTGATATTAACTCTTGAAAACCTAAATAGTATATCAAACTTTGGGGAAAAAAAATGCACTTGGGCTACCCGGCTTCAATGGGTTTGTAATACATTTATTTTTCTATTAATATGAAAATTACGGAGGTTTTTAGTTCGAATATCTCTCCTTAATGTCAAAGAAAAATTAAAAAAAAAGACTTTTTACCTACCCAGCAAACTCGTCACATGTATAATTACAACTTCTAACTACTAAATTAAGAGATATTTATCATTATTAGGGTGACGAAGAGAGAGAGAGAGAAGTTAGAGGCGTGCTTATATAAAAGGGACGGAAAAGACTCAAAGCTAAAGAAACGTATTCAAGGAGAAATGCATCTTGCTGAGGAGGCAACGACTTAGTGACGGAAGAGAGCATCCACAAAGCCAAGATCCTCCGTCTCTCATTTTCCACAAAAAAATCTCAATTATGTTATCAAACATTAACCTCAAGAACAAGTACAAGAACTAGAAGAGAGATTTTAGAGTAGTATTATTATTAATTAGTTCATCATACAGATCTTAGCGCCCAAATTAACTAGCTTTGCAAGTAGCAAAAATGCGGACCATGGCTAGTTCTGCAACTTACAGAGGCATCGCTGCCATTGTTGGCGTCGGCCCCAAACTGGGTCGATCTATAGCTCGCAAGTTTGCCCGTCAAGGTTACACAGTCGCCATCCTTGCTCGTGACCTAGGTATCTCTCTCTCTCTCTCTCCTCTCCGTTTGGTTCCTAGAAAAGTCAATAAGAAAGAAAAAGAAAAACATTCTCGCTAGTGACCTGATTATTTCTTTCTCTCTCTCTCTGATCCCTTCATACTTGTTTGGTCTGAGTTTTCACTCTTTCCTCTTATGGGTTCATGGGAAAATGGAAAGATAAAAAAGGAACAAAAAAAAAAAAAATAATAATTATGAACCATTTCTCTTTCTTTATTTTTTTGGTTAGTGATCAGTGGATTCAATGAAATATAAAGACATATATACTTATACATATAAACTTACAGGGAGATTATCAAGATTTGCAGACGAGATAGCAAGGGAAGAGAAAGCTCAAGTATTTGCAATAAGAATAGATTGCTCGGATTCGAGAAGTGTGAAGGAGGCATTTGAAGGAGTTTTATCACTAGGATTTGTTGAAGTGCTTGTGTACAATGCTTACCAACCAGTTTCTTGGCATCCCACAAACTTCGCTGAAATTCGCATTGAATCCTTTGAGAAATCGGTGGCTGTCTCCTCGGTTGGTGCCTTTCTTTGCGCTCAACAGGTACCTTTTCATTCCTCAACTGGCCAAGCCAGCTCTTCTGAGTAGTACTAGTAGTAGCGTTGTTTTTTTTCTGGTCCCTTTTAGTTTAGATCGAGGAATTGGAATATAGGAACATTGAAACTAGATAATCAATGCTCTCTAGTAAAGCAAAAGCTTCAAATTGCTATTCCTTTTCCTATTCTCTTGTTATTAGCAGGAATTAGAATGTTGTTACTATCCCTTATTATCGTAGGTTATGAAAATTATTATGAAAGAAATTGAGCAAATAGAGTAAGAAAACTAGAAACTTCGCTAAATTCTACGCGAAAGTGAATTTCTTCTCTTTTATAATTAGGTCCTTATTTTAGTTGAACATACATTTCCTTTTTCGCTACAAACCATATGGTGGGGATCTCACCAATTTAATTCTTTAGATGAACTTAACAAATGGAATAATACATTAGTTTTCATGTGTAGTTTCCTAGTTTGGGTTATAAAGGTAGTTGGTAAACTGGGAATTATGTAAAGTTTGATTTGATGATGCAAGGTTCTTCCTGGCATGGTTGAAAGAGGAAAGGGCACCATTCTCTTCACTGGCTGTTCAGCTTCTCTCACTGGCATTGCTGGTTTCACTGAACTATGTAAAATTATATTAATCTCTCTTATATGTTGCCAATGATTCTGCTCAAAGATTCCCTTGAAGAAGAATCGTTAGATTCGCTCCTAGCTTCTTTTTTATATGTGTATTAATGATAACAATTTTTTATTTTTCTTTTTTATTTTTTCTCTTGTACTGTGAAATGGGACAAGGCTGTGGAAAATTCGCTTTGAGAGCATTGTCGCAATGTCTGGCAAGAGAGTTCCAACCCCTTGGTGTTCACGTTGCCCATGTTATCATTGATGGTCTTGTTGGCCCACCTAGGTAATTAAAATGCTTCTAACTCACTATTTATTTATTCACCTTATCCCATAGAGGAATCTATCCATGTACTAAACAATTTCATACCTTGGATATTGATATTTACAAGATTTCCATTTCTTGTCCAATTCTCTTTCTTTCTCTCTCTCTCTCTTTTATAATCCACCAAACAGAATGACCTTTTGAGGAGTTAAAGAAATATCAATCAGCTCTCTCTGTATAATCTCATAAAGTGTAAACGTTGATTAAAATAAATAAATGCAGGGGACCATCGACGTCGCAGAGAGGGTTGGTTGGGGAGCAACAACAGAGCGGAGGAGGAAGTGAAGGGTCCATGATGATGATGGACCCGGACTCGCTGGCTCAGACCTACTGGCACCTCCACTTACAAGACCGGACCGCTTGGACCCAAGAGATCGACCTCCGTCCTTCAAACCGAGGATTCTGCTAGCTAGCCTGCCACTGTCAATTCACTTTCCACGCAATCATCATATAACCCTTTCACTGGTCAAATTAGTTTGATGTTTGTTACCTGCTGCTGTATGTATGCTATGCCCAGTTAAAAAGAAGACCGTGGAAGCTAGCTAGCCTTGCATTATTCAAAGACCTTTTCGTGAGTAGTATAAGTTTGGGTTAATACTGCTCTTTGTGATTTAGTTTTGTTGTGTATATATATAATTTGTGATTAAAGGGTTGGTTTTGTGATCAAGGAAATGACTATTTGGTGCATTCATTGTCGGTAATTTAGTCTTGAATTGTATATGTTGGGCGATACATATCGGTGGGTGGGGTGGGAATTAGAAGATCGACCAAAGAAAGGCAAAGTTAGGTCTTTGGTAAGTGGTGATTGGTGAATAGGCCTACGATGGAGACTGCGTTTGCATGGATAATAGATGGACATCGTGTTCTCATTTGGGACACACAAGGCTTCCTCTTTAAGTGCCTTGTGAATCTCAACCTTTTGCCAAAATTTTTCCCCCTTAATCTGGAAAAAAAAACTGAAAAATAAAAAATAATAACTAAAAGAGAAAAGTATCTATTCATGAAAAAAGTGGTGAGTAGGTACGATTTTTCGTTCAGGAACCGTCATTTAGCAGGGTTCAGTTTCAGCTTTCACGTCTTTGAACCGACAAACACTTAGCTGACGCAACCCCATGGTTCCCGCACTCAATCATCGAACCACACCCACTGTCAAATCAGTTTCAGTTTAAACACAATGCAAATGTCATTTTAGTTGTCATAAAGTAAGGAGTTTATTTATTAAATTTTTTTTTATACGAACCACAACTAGATTTTGGATGTAATTGAATTAGACTAGTTTGTTCTAAAAATAATGAATTAGAAATTTTGCAATTAAAGAAAAGGTGAAGTCGCACCATAAATTTAAATTTTTTGATAAAAATATTCTGATATTTAATTTAATAATAAATAAAAATAATAATTTGAGAACTAAAAAAAAAAAATAATGAGTGGTGGAGTGAAAGTTTTGCTAATACTTAAAATTAAGAAGATTCTAAATTTTATAAATGTAGATTTAGACCTCGATGTCTATACTTGTATGGATGTTAATATTGATCATTATCATTGTCATGTGTTATACTTCTTACGTCCTTCTTAATTTAATAATTTAGATCCTATTTATAAGGTTGTTATATAAATTTAATACGTATTTATAGAATCTTCTTAGATTTATATATTATTGTTTTACTTAAATAAAGTTAAATCTTTCTTACCTATGTAAGACTCATGCTGAGATAATGAAAGTCATATTGAAAGGTACATTAAGTTTGTGATTCTCAATGTGCATGACTAGGGTGGTTGATTAGGTCAAAAAATGTATCTAATGACTAAAGACGATGTTAGCGAGAAGAAGATTACAAGCCAGCTCGGGGACATTCATTTACCCTTATAACATCTAGACTTAGGCTCATGGGCTCAGGCTTTGTGGGCTACAATATATGAGCTAAGCTTTGTAGTGGTCTTTTAGTTTTTAATATTAATTTTTTGATACTGGAAACTTTATAAGTATAGTCTCCTAGATTAGGTAGTCTTTGGAGTGCCTTTTGATTTGATCAACTAGAGTCCCCAGCTGTCAGTTCGAGGCAGTACTTGGGATCAGAAATTATGTGTTTGTAGGAAAATATATGCATTATTCAGTGAGATTCCTCTTTGTAAATATTTTCATGAGAGAATGAATGCACTAGTTAGTGAGATTTTTCTTTGTATATGTCTTTACAAAGGAATGGATCTACTAATTTAGTGAGATTTCTTTTTGTAAATGTCTTTGTAGAGAAATGAATGCACTAATTAATGAGAATTTTCTTTATAAATGTCTTTGTAGGAGAATGGATACACTGGTTAGTGAGACTCCTTGTTATGTTTTTGCAAGAGAATGAATGCACTAGTTAATGAGATTTTTCTTTATAAATATATTTGTGGATGTAATACATGTGTATGCTTAAGTATACTTGGTGGCAGAATTAAAAAGAAAAAAGAAAAGAGAAAAGAAATTAAGCGGTGGCTGTTATATATATATATAATAGTTTTATTTTCTTCGTTTAAGAAGAATGAATTGAAACAGAAGAACAAATGAAGCAAATAGAAACAAGAAAAGAAGAAGCAAAAGAAAAACGAAAGAGAGAAAAGAGAGAAGAAGAAAAGAAGAAAAAAAAAGGAAAGAAGAGAAAACCGAGAGAAAGGAAAAGAGAAAGAAGAAAAACAAAAAGAGAAAAAGGAAAAAAAAAAGAGAGAAAAGAAAAAGCAGGACGAAAAGAAAAAGAATTCAAAAAAAGAAAAAATAAGAAATTTTAAGAAATTAATTTAGGTAGTTAGATTTATATCTAATAATTTAGCGGGTAATAGTTTTACGATATTAGAATATTTATATTTTAATATTTATAATACATATCGATACTAATAATATATTTTTACACTCTATGATATAGGAGGAGTGTCGAAAGCGGGTAGATCTCAAAATTCAGACCCAACTCAAAATTAGCGCACTTTTGTGAGTGGATAGCTATATATATATATATTTATATGTTTTTAATACAACAATTATAATTTAATTACACATTATCAGATTTAATTATGATTTATTTTAGACAGATAAATATTTATGCTATTTAGTATATTCAGAAATGTTTTAAAACTTAGTATAGTATAGTTTATTATTATGTTAAGTACATAAATATTTGTTTTAGAACAATTATGCTTTCATGATATTATATAGTAGTAGTTTTGAACCACCACATACGTACCCTCCCATTTAGTGTAGTTGCTCTGTGCATTCGTTAGACCAGTTTAGTTTGCTCTGCCCGAGCGATATAACATTCTGCTGGGTTAGACCAGCTCAGATCCCTCATTCTGCCTGCGCGTAAGTTACTCCGCCAGGTTAGACCAGTTTTTTCCGGGTACAAGTTTGGTGTGATTTTCAATGTATATATAGTATATGTTTCCAGAGCTATATTATATATATTCAGCTTGATAATAGATTTTGTGATCGTTTACGCTTTCAGTATATCAGATCCCCAGTATTATGTTATGATTTTAGTTTTAGCACAGATTTTATGACAACTCATACTTTTAGTACATGTTTATTGACTACTCAGTATATAGTTTCATAATTATTTTATCTTACAGATTTATACGTGTACAATACATATAAAGTATATAATATTTTCAAATTATGTCCACTCACTGAGCCACAAGCTCACCATTTTTTCTATTTTTTTTAGGTTGTCACAGGAATTTGTGCAGTGTGATACACTCATCACATTTTGAGGTTGGCCAACGACACACATAGCTGCATAAGTGTCTCAGTTTGTGTATTTGTATATGTTTTTGTATATTGGAGTACATGTATACACTTTATGTTGAGGCAGGTAGCCTCATTGTATCATATGTATGAGTAAAGAGTATGTTAGTCACTGTTGTGTGTTTTCTATAACACAAATTAGCGCAAGTGCACGTTGTCGCAACAAGTAATATATGATGAGAAAAGTGTCGATCCCACAGAGAATGATTTATCTTTTCTAGTTTAAGTACTGAAATGGTGTCTTTCTACTATTATCCAGAAAATGATTTAATGTATGATATTAAACTACTCAAGTAAAAGAACAACTTAATTATGCTAAGTGATAAACTAAATTATGAACAAGTTAAATTCAATAAGAGAAATCCTAGGATTACAAACTATCCCCCATTATGCAAATAAATTCAGCAGAATCTCTTTTAGGTCTATTGGTACTCAACTTGATATATTGAACAAAACACTCAACACATCACAAGCCTCTTTTGCAGGTCAAGTGAATCTAGTCCATCCAATCAAATATCTATATGTCTATGATAAATAAATTGAACAAAATTCATTAAGCACAAGTTTTATGAGCCATACATGCCTTATGAGTATATGTCTATCTCATATGAAACTCAAGTGTACTACACTATGATCATGCATCAATATGCTTAAGACTAAATACCTAAATGCCTTTGTCAAGTTTATTTAAGCATTTCTAGATCAATTTAACTACTAGCCAAGTAATCAAATAGCATTAAGCACAAGCACAATGAATATATCCAAAGCTGAATTAATACCATAAAAAAGAGAGCTAAAATCCATCACATAATGAGTTCAAGGATGTAATCCTAGATTAATGAAATTAGCTCATCATTAAACTACACAATCTTGAAGCTAATTCCATCAATACATGTAAACTAAACATCTTACAACAAGTAAAGAATCAAAGAAAAGAAGACATCCCTGTCAAATGTCTTTGAAGTTGAAGCTTGCTTTCCTCCTCTTTGGTTTCTCCAAACTTAGAAGTTAGGTGTTTCTTTGTGTTTCCAGCTGCTGTCCCAGCTGGAGTCCCCCTCAAAATGTAAGTTTTGAGCAAATATATAGGTAAGAGCACGGAATTAGGGCGCACTTAGGGTTGCTTTTGGATTTCCTGATTTTCAGCAACCTGTCAACTTTTGCCGCCCAGGTCTCGGCGCCACGGCGCTGCGATTCAATGCCGCGGTGCTCACTTTCTGCAATTGGCGCCGCGGCGCTGAAATCCAGTGCTGCGGCGCTACACTGTAGCAAAACAGTGGCACTGTTGCTACAGTGCCACTGTAGCAATAGTGCCTCCATTTGTATTTTTATCTCTAATGCTCCCATTTGCGTCCGTTTTTCGGTATTTTTGCTCCGATAATGCTTCAACCTATAAAACAACATTAATATGCATAAATAGCCCAATTATTGAGATAAATTGAACAAATATCAAGTTAGGAAGATAAAATAGTTTATACAATTACGCCTTATCAGTCACATGTCATCGCAGGATCCACCTCAATTCTCAAGGAGGGCTCGGGTCGGGTCCTGTCAGTGGAGGAATGAATGCATTGAATTAGTGAAATTCCCCTTTGTAAATATCATTGTAAGGAAATAAATGCAATGATTACAGAGATTCCCCTTTTGTAAATATCTTTAAAGAAGAATCGATACATCAGTTAGTAATATTCCCCTTTATAAATTATTTTGCATGAGAATGAATACACTAATTTGTAAAATTCTCCTTTGTAAATGTTTTTGTAAGGGAATGAATGCCACTAGTTTAATGGGATTCCACTTTTCTTATATCTTTTGTAGGAGAATGGATTTACTAGTTAATAAGATTCTCCTTTGTAAATATTTTTGCAGGATGCATTGATTAGTGAGATTTTCCTTTGGTAAATGTCTTTGCAGGAGAATGGATGCACCGATTTATGAGATTCCCCTTTCCTAATTATCTTTATAGGGGAATAAATGCACAAGTTAGTGACATTCTCCTTTATAGATATCTTTGTAGGGGGAATGGATGCACTAATTTAGTGAGATTCACCTTTGTAAATGTCTTCATAAGGGAATATATGCACTAATTTTATAGTAACCAGTATCCATAACCGGTAAGAATATGTATATTTATATATATAAATATACGTATTTTATTTGTATGTGGGTAATCCTTGATTTATATATTGTTATTAGTAGTGTTTTTATAGGTTAAGGATATACTATTAGTATTGAGTTTATTTGCAAGACTTTGGAATTATTTTAGGGACCAAATTGTTATACTTTGAAAGTTTTGGGGGTGAATTCGTAAATACCAAAAATTAACCACTTAGTATAAAAATACACTTTTAAAAACCCTAATTCTCTCATTTTGGTCGAGCTACCCATTTTTAGAGAGAGAAGAGAGAAATAAAGGAGAGAGAAAGAGAAGAAGAAGAAGAAAAAGAAGAAGAAATTGGAATTTTGGATCTTTAGAGGTATATCACAACTAATTATCAATTTATTGGTGTTAATTAAGTTAATTTATTTAAGTTTTGATTTCTGGAAATATGTATAATTAAGGATTTGATGTGTATTTCGTTTGATGTTGTGAGAATTGATGATGATCTATAAGATAGTTTGATAAATCATGATGAATTATGGAATTTCTGCTGGATAACCTCTTGATCTAGGAATTTTATAAATTGTTGTGATTCGATTCTGGTTTTTAATTTTGAGTATATGAAATTAGACATGTTAAGGATCATCTGAGACTTTGAATCGATTGAAAATTATGGAAATTGAATTTATAGTGAATTTACCAAAATGACCCTGAAATTATGGAAATTTCCTGTGTAAACAGTATAGTACAGTGAAAAATAATTTTTGTCCTACTGAATGATCTTCAAAAATTATGAATTTTTGGAATATGATACTTTTATATGTCTAATATGATATACTCGGAATTGAGAATTTGGATCAATGTGGTTGAAGTGTTATGAATTTCTAAAGTGTATTAGCTCATTGCAATATTTGATTAACAGATTTTTAAAGTTATAGAATAAAATAGTTTTAAAATACTTTTGGCAGTGATTTGGAAGTGAAATATTTATCATGGACTGAGATATGTGTTAAGAGTAATTATGTGGTAGTTTTATGATTTTTGAGTTAGTATATGAATTTATAGAATTGGGAGATTGAATACTGTTCAGTAAGTATCTTGATCCTGTCAGGTTTGTAGTTTGGATTCGATGGTGTGTATGGAATGGATTGTGTAGGAAATTTGATATAATATTCATATATAAGAAGGATATATGAGTCAAGAATGGTATATTCTGATTTTGTAGTAATTGGACATCATTTGATGTATTAGAAATTTTTGTTAAGTGTAAGTGGTCAGAATGACAGGTTTTGAGAAACCAAATATTTAGACCAATTTGATGTGATAAATGCATTGTGTATAATTTTGTAAGCTATTTAAAGTATTTTGTGTGAATTGTGAGGCTTATGAAAGGATTAATCTCCATTGATAGGTTAAGGAGATTTAAGCCTTGTGGCTGAAAGTGTTAAGAGGTAAGTATACTAGACTTTTTACTGAAATCACAATAAACATAGTAATTGTTTGTATGATTTTGCAAATGGGGTTAAGAATATGTTTATGTTATGTCAAAGTATATTTTGATATGAAATATGAATATATGTTTCTGAATGTGAGCATTGACATTGAGCATGGACATACATGTGTTTTTGTAAGTGAGCTTTCAAAATAAGATGTGTTTAATAAAGAAAGCTTTTGAAGTGTAATATGTCTGATAAGGCGTAATTGTATAAACTATTTTATCTTCCTAACTTGATATTTGTTCAATTTATCTCAATAATTGGGCTATTTATGCGTATTAATGTTGTTTTATAGGTTGAAGCATTATCGGAGCAAGAATACCGGAAAACGGACGCAAATCGGAGCATTAGAGATAAAAATACGAATGGAGGCGCCGATTGCAGAAACTGAGCGCCGCAGCGCCAAATCGCAGCGCCGCGGCGCCGGGACCTGGGCAACAAGTTTTGACAGGTTCCTGAAAATCAGGAAACCCAAAAGCAGCCCAAAATGCGCCCTAATTCCGTGCTCTTACCTATTTATTTGCTCAAAACTTACATTTGGAAGAGGACTCCAGCTGGGACAGCAGCTGGAAACACAAAGAAACACCTAACTTCTAAGTTTGAAGAAATCAAAGAGGAGGGAAGCAAGCTTCAACAACAAAGGCATTTGACAGGGATGTCTTCTTTGCTTTGATTCTTTACTTGTTGTAAGATGTTTAGTTTACATGTATTGATGGAATTAGCTTCAAGATTGTGTAGTTTAATGATGAGCTAATTTCGTTCATCTAGGATTACATCCTTGAACTCATTATGTGATTGATTTTAGTTCTCTCTTTTATGGTATTAATTCAGCTTTTGATATATTCATTGTGCTTGTGCTTAATGCTATTTAATTACTTGGCCAGTGGTTAAATTGATCTAGAAATGCTTAAATAAACTTGACAAAGGCATTTAGGTATTTAGTCTTAAGCATATTGATGCATGATCATAGTGTAGTACACTTGAGTTTCATATGAGATAGACATATACTCATAAGGCATGTATGGCTCATAAAACTTGTGCTTAATGAATTTTGTTCAATTTATTTATCATAGACATATAGATATTTGATTGGATGGAATAGATTCACTTGACCTGCAAAAGAGGCTTGTGATGTGTTGAGTGTTTTGGTCAATATATCAAGTTGATAACCAATAAACATCAAAGAGATTCTGCTGAATTTATTTGCATAATGGGGGATAGTTTGTAATCCTAGGATTTCTCATATTGAATATAATTTGTTGGTAATTTAGTTTATCACTTAGCATAATTAAGTTGTTCTTTTACTTGAGTAGTTTAATCATCATACATTAAATCATTTTCTGGATAATAGTAGAAAGACACCATTTCGGTACTTAAACTAGAAAAGATAAATCATTCTCTGTGGGATCGACACTCTACTTATCATATATTACTTGTTGCGACAACGTGTACTTGCGCTAATTTGTGTTATAGAAAATACACAACAATGTCCATGAGAAATATTTTGTATTTTGAGGGTACTTGAACTCACTGTTAACTTAGTAGGCATTTTATGTGATTTGTGGAGCCTTTATGTGTGGCCTTTCCTTCGGGATTGGTATATGTTATGTGTTCCGTATGTAGGGAGGATCCTATTGGTACCTAAAGGAAGTGTGAGTCATCACATTCGTGTGGTGGCGTATAGGTACATGTGAGAGGACTCACCGATGATCAGGGTGAGGGTTTGGCTTTTACCTTCAGGCATAAGCGTTATATATGTGTGATTTAAAGACCTCACTTGTACTATTCCTCTCATACGGTATGTCACCTACGAGTGACATTTGGCTCATTATGTGATATGTGATATGTAAGTCCTACTAAGTAGTAGTCGAGTAATGGTATTCCTATTATGTGTTTTGAAAGAATGTGTAAGCACTTACATGATATGTGATTTGATAAGATTATGATTTTGATTGATTATAGCATATCATACATATGCATTGTGTATATATATGTATTTGTATTTGATATATGAAAAATTAGTATGCTTACTGAGTTTTATACTCATTATAGTTTATGGTGATTTCAGGTAAATAAGGTACATGTGTGCTTAGCGGATTTGGCAAGGCTTCTACTGTTCCTTGGGTTCCCTAAGTTGCTAGGTTGTTGTGTGTTTCATTTGGGGACACGTGGGATAGCATATTTGGTTTGTCCCTATTGAATAAATACCTATGTATTATTTTATTGTGTGTGGTTGGACTTAGTTTAAGTTTCACCAAGTGTAGTAATGGATTGATTTTAAGTAAGAATTTACAATGAATATATTCTGGGCTTCCGGTAACAAAGTTGCTACTGGTGACGTAGTAGAGTGTTAATCTCTGAGAAAACTCTGCGTATCTCCGGTTTACTAATTGTCCCAGTCATAATTCAATTGCTATAATTCTGAAAGAAATTAAAATGAATGTTTAAGTATTATTGAATGAATGTAAGTGATGTCGTGTGTCAGATCTTTTGGGTCTGGGGCGTGACAGATTTAGTGAGACTATCTTTTGTAAATATCTTTATAGATGAATAAATGCACTGATTTAGTAAGACTCTCTTTCGTAAATATCTTCATAGGGGAATAGATGCACAGTTCAATGAGATTTCCCCTTATAAATATCTTTGTAGGGGAATGAAAGCACTGGTTAGTGAGATTCCTATTTGTTTATGGTCCTTAGGCCTACACGACGTAGTCATATGTTGATAGCAGTGTAGGACTAATTTTTTGAAAAGGTGCATTATTGTTTAGAAACCTTTCAAAGAGCTATAAGATGGCTTACTGAATGGTTGCCATTTTTTTTTTGTGAATTTGTGATAATGTGGTTTCATATGGGAGTAGCAGTATTGATCGAGCAATTTAGTCTACCATTTTAATTTTACTTGATGATATTTAAGAGAGAGAAACTTTAGCAATCCAAAACCTTTGCACACTTTGCAGTTTATTTCCATTTCCAATTCTTCTTTTATTCCGTAAATGTTTCAAAAGTAAATATTTCGATGTTGACTTTTTTATTTTTTGGTATATTACTATTTTGCTGCATTTTCTCTATGTTCATTATGTTTCTAGATTTGTCCTTTAAGGCTTGCGTACTTGTCTTGAGTCTTCAACTTTAAGTGTTTATTTTGTTAGTATGTCTAAGCAAACTTTTGATAGGGTGCACTCTTTATATTTTTAGGTGTGGACATCATATCTTCAATGGATAGCTCCCAAAATATATCTAGTTATGAGTCTTGTTGATTTGGTGAGGGCTTGAGTGCTGAGAGTAGCTCAGCATAAGGAATAGATAGTGAGAGTGTTCAGGGGGGTTCGAGGACTCAGATTGAAAGTGAAGGGACCTATAAGATCCTAGTGATTCTGAATGGATGCCTAATAGCACGATGCCATCTTAAGTTTCTCAAAGTAGGTGGGAATCTGGTCAGACGAGCAAATCCAAGAAAAAAAAAGCAATTCGCTCATTAGATAGATGATGAGGTTCTTTTTAAATTAGATTGCCCACTTTATCATCCATTGAGTGTGTGTAAGAGGGATCTTGTCGAACTGAGGCGACAGTTTGATATTCTAGAGGTAGTTACTGGAAAGGTTTCTTAAAAGGATAAGTTTGCAAGTGCATCGTCAATTGAGGAGGTGGCCCTTAATCAGTGTTTTTTTAACTTAGGGTTAAGGCTACCTCTTTAGCCTTGTTTTTTGGAATATGCTGGCGCATTTGAACTTGTCTCTGTGCTAGCTAAATTTAAACTCCTAGAGGAGATTGGTTCGTCTTTATATTATATGGCATAAGACTGGCTTTGGTGATCTTATTTTCTCTGAACTTTAACACTTGAGCTAGACTTGGGCAAACACCGATCAACATAAAGGTTTTCATTATGTGACTGCTTATGATAGTAAGAAGAAGATTGTCTTTGTAAAATATTTGCCTTTGAAAAATTCTAGGTGGAATCTTGTAGTTCTTCGTTGATAAGGACTCGAGGCAAGAGCATGAGGGACTGTTTTGGTTCTAGTCGTGTCCTCGAGTCTTTTATAGGATAGGTCGTTTTCTGTCCATATTCTAGAGTTGTAATGTCTTTGTCTTTTATTATGTTCTTTACAATTTTCATCATTCTTTCCAATTACGTATTGGTTGGCCAAGCCTAAACTTACCAAGGAGGAGAAGAAAAGAGTCAACCAGGCTCGGGCATACAATGCTTTGTACAAGGAACTCATCTCTTAAGTCAACTTAAAAGGCATTGATCTTATTAATAAATTATCTAGCTTACCATCAAGATGTAATTTGTTGGATTTGATAGTGGGTGAGTCTTGTTTACTCTCATCATAATAATTACTTATATGTCTATGGTAATCAGAATAGTAGGAAATTCATTAAGAACAAGTCTAATAATGCCATACACGCTATCTAGGTATATGTCTATCCTACATAAAATTCATAGTTGTTACCCTATGATCATATATCAAACTATCATAGGCTAAATACATAAATTCCTCTTTTAAGTTCATTATGGTTCCTTAAAAAATCAATAAATTAGCCAAATATAAAGAAGTATTAACCATAAGATAGAATGAATCAATCTAATTTATTAAGTTCATAAACTAAGGGAATTAAAATATCCAATTATTTATTAGGTTCAAAATTCTAACCCTAGATTCAAAAGAATTTAGTTTATAATGAATTTAAGAGTATCAAAGTAAGTAATGAAAGACATCATGAACAAGATTATAAGAATAAGAGGAGATAAGAAAACTAAATAAGGTGACACCATGGATTGCTTGTCTCTCTCTTGATTGATGTGCAAATCTTGATCTTCAATTCTTATCTTGATATCTTATTTTTGTGTTTTTATTTTGTTTGCTCTCTTGCGTTGTGTTATTCTCTCATTTGGCTATGAAAAATAGTCTTTTTTATAGGTCTTCGTACTCTAGGGATGTGTGGTTTCAAATCCAAATCGTGTTAGGACCTAAAAAGATAGAGTCTATTAGTTGCACGAGTATCTCAGAGCTGGCTAGAAGGCATTGCAATGCTGTAGTATCTGACTTAGGCATTACGACGGTCGCTGAAAATTTTTAAGTTCTTTGTTTTCATTTGATTTCTCCAGTATTTTTATGCCGTGGGTGAAAAATCTATATGTGATAAAAAAATCTCAAATAAATAGCAAAATACTCATAATTTAGAGCAAAATCTAAGTTCGGGAGGATATAAATAATAGTCTATATAAACCTTATCATATACTTTTAAACTTAAGACTTTACTTATTCTTGAGCAAAACAAAAACACTCAGAGATTATTCCTGACTCAAAATAAAATGTAAACTTAAAACTAAAAACAACCTAGGTCAATTAGATAATCATAATTATTTTCTCAAAAGCTGTTGAAATAATACAAGTCTTTTTAAAAATCAATAAAAAACTCTCAATAATTTATAATACCATTCATCAAGTTTTTCATTCTCTCATATAATTGATCACTTGTGTGCGTACGTGTATTAAGCAAGTAAACAGTTAAATGATACCTAGATTTACTAAATAACTTAAAATAGTACAAAAATATGACGTGTCAACATATTTGAATTTATAATAACACTTACTATAAGCTTGCTTTTGATACTACTCTCCACTAATATAGAAAAATATATATCTAGGGATTTATTTAGGACTTTAATTAGCTTGTAATGAAATGCTATGGTCAAGGTGGGATAAAATGATATATATATATATATATATTTATGAAGTTCAAATCAATGAACATTTAGACTTTACTTAAAAATCTCTTAATCTCATTTTTCCTGATTTGTCTCATTCACCAAATTTATGGTATTTCCATCTTTTTTTTAATCACAATTTTTCAAAGAATTTCTTCTTTTTCTTAAGTTAGAAGTATAAAAAATTTAAAGGCTTTTCTCTTGATTGTTGCTATAGTAATTAAGTGCAAGCGTATACTATTGTATCAAGTAATATAAGATCTTAAGTTCAAGTATTGATCCTATATGGACTATGCGATCTAATTCTTTCAATCAAATACTAAAATTATAACTACTTAACTTTTATTCAGAAAACTAAAATCTGAAATTTAATTAACTAACCTAATTCTATCAATTAAATCAACCTAAACAATAACAAACAAGAGATAAATTCACCATAAGATAATAATCTATGGTATAAACTCTTCCCCTAATATTTCATTGGACTTATTAATATCTTAGTTAATCCCTTAATATCAATTGATTGACTTAGGCACTAATATTATAATAAGCCTCTGTTGATGGTCAAGTGACTATGTTACACATTCTAACAATCACTTATATGTCTATGGTAATCAAATCAAAATGTAATTCATTAAGATTAAGTCTAAATAATACCATATATGCCATCTAGGTATATGTTTATCCTGCATGGAACTCATAGTTGTTATCCTATGATCATGCATCAAATTAATATCAATTGATTAACTTAGACACTAATATTATAATAAGCCTCTGTTGATGGTCAAGTGACTATGTTACATAATCTAACAATCACCTATATGTCTATGGTAATCAAATCAGAATGTAATTCATTAAGATCAAGTCTAAATAATACCATACATGCTATCTAGGTATATGTTTATCCTACATGGAACTCATAGTTGTTACTCTATGATCATGCATCAAATTATCCTAGGAAATACATGAATCCAACTGCCGAGTTCATTATAGTTCCTTAATCATTTAAAATATTGATAAAGTATAATGAAAGCATTAAACTCAAATAGAATTAATTAATCTATTGTATTAAGATCATAAACTAAGAATTAACAAAATTCAAATCCAAATCCATACTAAGTTCACATTGTCTAACCCTAGATGAACAATTTAGCCCATCCCAAAACTACAAGTATCCAACCAATTCATAGAGATCAATAAGAACAAGAACATAATGATAAAGAAAGAGTAGAAAAACTAATCAAAGTGACTCCTTGATGTGCTTCTCACTTTTGTTGACTTGAAGCTTGAATCGTGATCTTGGTTTTTTAATTATTGGATTTGATCTTTAATTTTGTGTTATGAATTATTTCTCTAAGTTGTTTCCTCTCTAAAATCTATGTTTTGGCCTTCAAAAGAGTGTTTTTATGGTATGAGAAACCTTATGGGCGAGGGGCTTCGAATCCAAGTCCAAATAGGAGAGTTAAAAGAAGATTTTATATGTCATATGGGTGCCGCAGTGCCAAGACCTGGAAACACGACTTGGAGAGCATCACCGTGTTCCACGGAGCTAGTTTGTGGGTGCCGCGGTGCCCAACTATTGACCTGGGCGCTGCGGCACCCAGCCCTGGTTTAGTCGCTCTCGTATTTTGAGCACAACTTCTTAATTCCTATGGTCACATTTTGTATCTATTTATAATAAAAATATAAATAAATAGCTAAATATTCATGAATTAGAATAAAATATGAAAGTTAGGGTACTGATTATACTAGTGCTTTTATGCCCCTATCAAATACTAGTGCTTTTACGCTCCTATCAAATACCTCCAAACTTAAGACTTTACTTGTCCTTGAGAAAAATAAAGATAAATATTAACAACTTATTCTTGACTTCTAAATAAAAGTAAAAACTAAAAATAAGCTCTGATTAATTAGATGATCATCCTCATTATCTCAAAGGCTGTTAAAAGACACAAGACTTTTTAGAAATTGACAAACAACTTTCAATAATCCTTATACCATTAATCAAGTACTTTATTCTCCATTATAAATTATCACTTATGCATATATGTAATAAGTAAGTAATTAACTAAGTATAACATAGATTTACTCAATACTTAAGAAAGTACATAAAGATGATGTCTCAACATATTTTAATTTATAACACTTCTA
This sequence comes from Ailanthus altissimus, assembly GCA_946807835.1. Lineage (NCBI taxonomy): Eukaryota > Viridiplantae > Streptophyta > Magnoliopsida > Sapindales > Simaroubaceae > Ailanthus > Ailanthus altissimus. The sequence goes on from OX327695.1 coordinate 23,436,370, forward strand.
TAAGATTGTTGTTCATACTAATCTTTACTAATGTAGAAATACATATGCTAGGGATCTATTTAGGACTTTAATTAGCATGTAATGTAAGCCTAAGGTCAAGGTGGGATATAAAGATAAAAATATGAAGCATAACTTACACTATGAACACTTAAACTTTACTTAGAAACCTCTTGATACATTTTCCTCCTTGATTTTTCATCTCCTTCCCCAAACTTATGCTATTCCTATTTTCTTTTAACCATTTTTGCAAAGAATTTCTTCTTTTTGTCAAGCTAGGGGTATTATACATTTAAATACTTTTTTTCTCTTTTTTTTTATGTACCCCCAAACTTAGATTGATATGTACCTTCAAGACTTATTACTTTTCATTGCATTATCCTTTTCACACATATAACCATTTTTTAAAGAATATTTCTAAGCAAACTTAAGATTTATGGTGCTACCGGTAGATTTTAGGATAAATAAATTCAAAGGCTTAAGGCTTGTAATATAGTTAAATAAAAAATTTTGATAATTAGGCTCTAACAGGGTGACTAGTGATAAATATACATATAATATAGGGTAAAAAAGGATTAATCGGTCCAAATATGACATAATGTCATTTTTCTATTCATGTGATTTTTAGTATTTTGCCTCAAGTAGTGATCAAGTAAGGTCTAGAGTGTTGATCATCGAGGCTGTGGTGTACTACTTAGACAAGAAGCACTTTATTTAACATTATCGGCTTGATGAGGCTTCCTTTATTCTTATAGTAGATCAAAGATGATGGTAGAGGCATCTTGGAATGTATACTTATTGGCACTCCTTTTTGTGAGCTTCCATTGCTTTGAAATTAAGCTTTGGGCAGTAGCTTTCACTCTATTTTCATTGTATCTCTCCAGATAGAGTTGAATCTTAGACCGGGGATAGAAGTCCTATTGTTTTTGTCTTTGATCTTTTCATGTAAGTGCTGCTCATGCTTCTTCTTTCTTTTCCTTTTATACCTCAGTGCTTTCGTTTGAATGTGAAGATTCATTGCATCCATATTTTTTAGCTGCAGAAGTTGTTATTTATTGTTTGGGTGCACTACATCAATGCTGAAACAATCTTTATTTTTAGTTGTCAACTTGATTTTCTTGAAGACTTTGAAAGTTATTGTTTCATCTCATACCCTTATGGTTAGCTCTTCTTTTTGTACATCAATAATTATTCGTTCAGTGGCTGGGAATGGTCTTTCAAGAATGATTAGAATTTTCTTATCTTCTTCCATATCCAAACAATGAAATCTGCAGGAAAATTAAACTTGTTAACTTTCACTAAGACATCAACAATAATACCTTTTGGATATGTGAGTGAGCAATTGACAAGTTGTAAGGCGACATTTATAGGTTTAGCCTCTCACAAACCTAACTTCTTATAGATGGGTAATGGTATTATGTTAATGTTGGCACCTAAATCACATAAATCTTTCCCAAAGTTATGATTGCTAATGGAATTACAAGATAGTAAAGCTATTAGAAGTTTTAGCTTGGGTGGCAATTTCTTCTGTAGACTGGCATTACATTCCTCAGTCAAAACTATAGTCTCATAATCCTCAAATTTCTTTTTCTTTGAACGAATACTCTTCATAAACTTGACGTAGTTAGGCATTTGTTCAAGTACATCTGTAAAATGAAGATTAATGTGTAATTTCTTAAAAATTTCAATAAATTTTGAAAATTACTTATCTAATTTCTTCTTTTTTAGCCTCTAAGGGAATGGTGGTACTAAACTAAAAGACTTCATTGGTTGATTCTGTATATTGTTACTAGTATTTTTTACTGTTTCTGTACTTTGTTACACTTCAAAATTTTTCTACACTTGAATACTATTTTTTGCATTGTTTCTTGTAGAAATTTTTGCACTTTTCTACTGCTGAGGTCTTGTTTTAGCACTTGTTTATGCACTATCTTGCTGCTGATTTGCTACTTCTGCACTTGTTTTACGTCTCTATAGTTCTTGAGAAAAAGGTATTGGTGGTTTATAGGACTGCACTTCATCTTTCTATTCTACTTTTTCCTTCTCCTTACTGTTTGGTATGCCTGATGAATATGGTTGGAATATGTCATCGTGTATAATCTTACCACTTCTTAAGGAGATAGCTTGACATTACATTACATTTTCTCATAGATTGACTTTGATGTTACTTGGTAGAGCTCCTTAAAGTAGCTTATTAATTGCTACAACAAGTTCTCCTATTTAAGTTTCTAAATTTTTCAAAGTTTCAGAATGGTTTTGCATAATGGCGTCATTTGAATTTAAGTAATCCAAGAGCATGTCTTCAAAAGCAGGCTTTTTCTTTTACGATTGTTGAAATCCTAGAGGGTTCATTGGTTTAGCTGACTACTCTTGGTTGTTACCCCAAGAGAAATTTGGATGATCTCTTTACCTTGGATTATAGAAGTTGAAATATGGATTGTTCTGCTCTCAATTCAAGTTTTTCACACAACTTGTTATTCTATGCACCGCCCATTCATATGGTTATCATCACAAAAGTCACAAGTTATATTCTAAGTTTTAATAGTATTCAATGTATCAAACTTCTTGGATAACATGTTGATTTTGGCTGTTAATGCATTGAATGCATCAATCTCATAAACACCAATAACATTTTTAAGTGTAACCCTTTCAGCTGCCCATTGGTAACTATTTGACGCCATCTCCTCTAGTAGATCATAAGCCTTATCTGTCACTTATTCATCAAGGCTCCTCTATGGTTGCATCTGTTATTGTCCTTAAATGACCTATTAGTCCATTGTAGAATATTTGGACTAATACCTATTTAAAAACCCCATGATGAGGACATTGTTAAAGATGATGCTTATGTATAATTATAATATTGTATGAATATTAATTATTTAATATTTATATAATGAATAAAATTATTAATATTCAATATATATATGGTAAGATGCTTGTAATGTTTTAGACATTGTATAATCTAAAAACGTTTAAATTTGGTCTAAAGGAGTTTAGATTAGTGCTAAAAGTTAGCAATGTTGAGAGTTATAAATACTAAGAGTTAGCACCTTATAAGAGTTAACGAAATCTAAAGAGTTAGAGCCTTGTCTGAAATGAGACAAAGACCTGAGAATATATTAATAATGACATAGTTGCAAAGAGTTACAAATGGTACTAAGAAATTTCATTATACAATTTGTTCTCAAATACTATGTTTCTGATCTATCTTTACTGACGCAGGTCTGTCGGTGAAATCTTTTTATTTAGATTAGTATATGTTTATATCTAAATGGTCCAGATGGTTAGTCTTAGTAGACATGAGCTTAGTGGAAGCTCGTATAAGTATGCATGTATTCAATAAAGACTGAATACTGAACAGACTTATAAGTACCTTCAATAAACATCCCATAAAATCATCAATAGAAGGTCTTCTCGAGTTTGGTAGTATTCATGGTCCTTTAACCTAAGTGCACAGTGGGCCTATGAGTGGTCCACCATACTTTGGTTCCACGGACGTCAGAGACCTTTCATGGTCTGAGCATTGTGTGTCGCTGAGTATGGTCCGATACTTATAGAGTCCTATATGCATAGATATAGGATCTGTCAGCTCATATAAGTGAGTTGTATATCCCAATGCTTCGAGATTATATTTTAAGAAGTCTTGTAGCAACAAGCATAAACCCTAGAAAAGAGTTTTTTGTAAGGGTAAACAATATCAAAAAAGTATTTACAGATATTGTTTATTGAAATAAGAATCTGGAGATAAGTTTATAGTCAAGTAAATAGTGATTTAACGATACAAGTGATGGAGGGATGATACAAATATGTTATGATCTCAGCTTGTATAGTCTAATATGCTATTTTATAATATTCGTTATGTATGTGCGGGGCATTGTTCATAAATTTATGAAAAAGTTCTGTTGGATAAACTGGTGTGAACTTAGGGAGTCTCAGAATATGAAGTATAATTGTTGTATACTAAGGCAGCAGACTAGATTAAATAGTTTAATCTAAAAAGTTTTAGCAAATCGGATATTTGTTTTAAGATCCCTAGGGTTGTGCACTTGTCGAGTCTTAAGTGTTAAGTACATCATTAATTAGTTAACAATAGTTGATAATTGGGATGATAACAAGTAGCACAATATATAACATTAATTATTTGATCTTGAATTAACCAAATTGCCCTTGCTTGTATGATAAGCAACATCATTAAATTAATACAAAAATAATTTTTGTTTAATTATTATTTATTTAGTCAAAGAAAAACAAACAAAATTGGCATAAGTAAGGTATGGCAAGCATGGTGGTTGGGTCTTTACTTGTTAGACAATATAAAGAGGGAAATTAACATAAATAAAAATTAGTTTTCATTTGTTTTAAAGATATGGTTCGGCCATACACATGAAGAAGAAATGTAAATTTTTTGCATTTATTTAAAGACAACAAGTCATGGCTTATAGACCCATGTGTTGACAATTGAAGAAAATTGAAATAAAGTAAAAGTGTTTCATAGAATTGGTCTTGGCAAATGAAAAGAAAAGGAGAGAAAATGTTTCCTTTGTTTCAAGGGTTGATAGCTTACTATTCATCTTCTTATCATATTTTTAGTTGCCGTCTATTTTATAGCAATAGAAAGAAGTTGTTTTGTTTGTTCAAGTGTTGAATAAACAAACATAATTGCATTATTTTGAAACAAATATAATTAGTTAAAGTGTTTAACTAATAATATAAGTTTAAAGAGTTTAAATTAGGTTAAAGTGTTTAACCAAAATTAGTGTTTAAGAGTTAAATACTATTGTTAGAAATTGGAGCTGCTATGCTAAAGATCCAAGCCCAACCAAGTTGTATCCTAGAATTGCCAAGTAGTGTGCTTCAAGGCGGACTTCAGTTTTAAATTGTCCAAAGGCTTACAAGGTGATTTCTCAATCTTAATTTCATTAATGTAATGAAAGACTTAAATTTTAAAGTGTTTATTGCATTAAGAAATTAGATTTTCGGTTCTGCTGTGTAATATATATATATATATATATATATATATGAGATGCATAAATTATAATGTAATGAACACATGGCACATGCACATACCCATGGATAAACAGCACGCTTTCAGGCACTTCCTCAACATATCTTTAAATCGTGCCCATGTTTATATAGCGACTCACCATCATTTTGAACAAATACGGTGATGTCATTCCTCATATTTGCTATGTTCGCTAGTGGAAAATACTTTACTAGAAACTTATGGGTTAAGTCATCCCATATCGATATAGATCCGAATGAAATTATCATCAACCAACTCTTACTTGTATCCCTTAATAAGAAAGAAAATAGTCTTAGTCTGATGGCATTGTTTGATACTCTGTTATACCTGAGTGTGTCACAAATTTCTAAAAAATTTATGATATGCATGTTAGAATCATCATTCAATGCACCGCTGAACTTTACAAACTCTTTCAGCATCTGAATAGTATTCAACTTGATTTCAAACTTGTTTGCATTAATTATTGGTCGCCGAATACTAGATTAAATACTATCTATAGTATGGATTGCATACTCTTTTGAGGCACAACTATAGTCTTATGAATAGGATTGTTGATGTGATCTTCTATGTCATTAATTGGTGTTGCTCACGTTAAAGTCTTTGGAATGTTCTTTCGATCTCAGGATAAAAAAAAAATCAAATCTACACTTTTTGTCATTCGCATAAATTGTCAAAATAAAATTTAAAATAAATCCAAGTAAAAATAAAAATAAAAAGAAAAATATAAAGTAAAAGTAAGATAATTTAGTATTAGTATTGATATAAGAATAGAAAAAATTAGTCCCCAACAATGGCGCCAAAATACTTAATGTGCAAATTCTAGCTAAACGTAAATGCACACTATTATATCAAGTAATATAGGATTTTTAGTCTAGGTATTGCTCCCACAAAAATTTGTTTAATCTAATTCTTTATATCAAGTACTAATATAATCATATTTAACTTTTATTAAAATAAAATCTAAAGTTGAATGTTCTCAAATTAATCTAAATTACAAAACTAAACCTAATCTTAAGCAAATAAGCAAACAAGAGTTTAAATTCACCAATAAAATAAAGAATTTAGGGTTTCAACTTATCCCTTCATATTTCATTGAACCTATAAATCTATTAGTTAATCCCTCAATAACAAATTATTCACTAGAACACAAATTTTATTATAAGCCTTTGTCGATGGTTAAATAACTATAACTTATCTTAACAATTACCTATATGTCTATGATAATCAGAATAGTGTGGAATTTATTAAGAACAAGTCTAATAATGCCATACATGCCATATAAGTATATATTTATCCTACATGGAACCATGTATCAACTATCATAGGCTAAACACATAAATTCCTCTTTCGAGTTAATTATGTTTCCTTAAACAATCAATATATTAGCCAGATATAAAGAAGCATTAAATACAAGATAGAATGAATTAATCTAATTTATTGAGTTCATAAACTAAGAAAAATAAAATCATCCAACTACATATTAGATTCAAAAGTCTAATTCTAGATCAAAACAATTTAGTTCATAATGAATCTAAGAGTATCACAGTAAATAATGAAATACATCATAAACAAGATCATAAGAATAAGAAGAGATAAGAAAAGTAAACAATGTGACAACTTGGATTGCTTCTCTTTTCTTGATTGATGCGCAAGTCTTGATCTTTAATCTTCAATTCTTGCATTGATCTTTGTTTTTGTGTTTTTCTTTTGTTTGCTCTCTTACTCTATGTTATTCTTCTTTTGGCTGTGAAAAAAAGTCTTTTTATAAGTTTTTTTAGGACTTATTAAGTTAGGTTTGATTAGTCGCATGGGCTCCGTAGGGCTGAGACTTAGAAAATGGGTGGTGATAAACTCTAGCTAAGAATCTTGGCACTGTAGTCTTTGACTTGGGAGCTGCGGCACCGGCTCAAAATTCTTGAGTCCTTCGTTTTTCATTCGATTTCTTCAACATCTTCACACCGTAGATGGAAAACCTATATGTGATAAAAAAACAAACTCAAATAAATAGCCAAATCTTTATGATTTAGGGAAAACTTTAAGTTCGAGAGGATATAAATAATAGTCTATATAAACCCTTATCAGGTGGCATTACAATATTAGGATACCAATGCATTATGACAGCATAAAATAAAAATTTATAAGGAAAAAATTCATTAATGGGTGTTGTTTTCATTGATGAATCTAGTATGAGTCTTGATAAATGATTTACAATAACATTCACAGCTTTCTTCTTAGCCTTGATAGTGATGTTGAATTATTAAAGTAATATAATCCATCAAATCAGTCTTGGCTTAACATCATGTTTTAAATTTAAGTTTCTTACAAAAGCATGGTCAGTAAACACAATAGTTGAAGAACCAATTAAGTAAGAGAAAAATTTGTCTAATGCAAATATTACAACAAGTAATTCTTTTTCAATTGTGTAATTCATTTGGCACTAGTTAAAGTTCTACTTGCTTAATAAATTACATAAAGCTTATATTCCTTTCTTTGTCCTAATACTGCACTAATAATATAATCACTGGCATCACATATTATCTCAAAAGGCAAGGACTAGTCAAAAAATTATATGATAGAAGCAAATGTTAGAAGGCCAATAAGTTTCTTAAAAGAAGTTTGGCACTCTTGAGTACACTCAAATGAGACATCTCTTTTAAGATGTTACAAAGTGGTCCATATTAGAGTTGGTGCTTATGTGTCATTCCAATATTGTATGAATATTAATTTTTTAATATTTATACAATAAAATTTTTGAATGAAATTATTAATATTAAACATATATGGTACAATATTTGTAACATTATAGACATTATACGATCTAAAGGAGTTTAGATTTAGTCCAAAAGAGTTTAGATCAATACTAAGAGTTATAAATGTTAAGTGATGAATACTTGAAATTACATATTTAATAAGAGTTTTTACATCATTATTTTGTATTACTAGTATTATTAACCTCTCTAACTTAAGCATGTTTACAATATTGTACATAATTATCTTTTAACTATTTTGTGGTAGGTGTGATAAAATGGGAATAAATTTCTACCTAGGAATCCAATTTAAGTGATTCTTGATCCTATGAAGATCTGAATCAATGGGCTAAAATATTATATTTCACAAGACATTTTAAATTTGAGTGTTTAAAGGGTGAAAAATAGCCTAGAACGTAACTGATCTGTGGTACAGGTATAATCCAAATAGTCATCAATATTTGGCCCATAACTAGAGAAATACGCATCTAATATGTATGAGATAACTCAATTTAGAAATATAAGATACTTATCTACAACTTTGATGTTTTGAGTGAAAGTTAATTAAAACCACATCAATTCCAAATTGAACAATCAAGTTGGTGCATTAATAATAGTCAATGTAAATTAATTGCCACCCTTCTTGACTTTTATCATCAAAGTGGTTCCCTCTTCATTTGTCTTGATTTATCCATATTTTTCCATAAATAGGTGACCTGTTTATGGCCAAAGTATGTAATTAGAGAGCTAGATTTTAGTTCAAATTACTTGTCTTTTGAATAATCTATTTGTAATATTATTTCTTTTGTTTACTATTATAAAGTCATATTATCTCTTCTTCCATCTCCTTTCTTTTTCTTTAATTTTATAATGTCTAAGTAATTTTCTTTTTCCAAATCTGAAAATGTGAAACTCTTGGTAAGGTAATAAGATATACTTAACTCTTATTCATGAATTTAATATTTTATTCTTCAGTTATGCAAATTTATATATGATATATTTATTTTGTTTGCAATATTGATGCCCTTTCTTGTAAAGTGGTGTATCTTGATTTATTATAAACAGTTTTTATAGTTAGCTCTTCTTGAAACCATTTATAAGATTTGGTGTAGATGTCTTTTCTTGTAAAGTGTGAATCTTAATATAAATACCTGAACCTATTTATAAGATTTGGTGTATAATAATTAAAAGAAATTAATACAAGTTAATATATAAATGATAATGAATCTTAGTTGTCATATCTTTCGATTGAAACCTCTTTTGTGTGAAGATTCCAATTGAGTTATAAAAAGAGTTTAATATATTCTTATTTTATATGTCAATAGTGAATTCTCCTAACCTTAGCATTTATTTTAATTGGTTAATTAATTATTATTTGCAAACATTTTATATTGCTTTATTTATCTTTAGAGTATTTATAATTTGTAATTTTAATTCAACTTCCATGTAGATCGACCTTATTCCTACCGAGTTATTTTTATTACTTCGACAATCTTATACTTAGAAATAAACTCCTATATTTTGGAAGTGTTATTAAGAGTTAGCATTGGTAAGAGTTAACAGGTTACAAGAGTCTGGATATCTAAAGAGTTAGAGCCTTGTTTAAAACAGGACAACGAGCTAAGAGTGTACTAGTAATGACATAGTAGCAAAGAGTTGCAATAGGTGCTAGAAAACATCATTATGTAAGTATGTTCTCAAACACTATATTTCTGATATATTTTTATCGATGTGGGTTTGTCGGTAAATCCCTTTTATATAGATTAGTGTATGTCTATATCTGTATGGTACAAATGGTTGTTCTTAGCTGACCATGAGATCAGTGAAAGCTCATATAGGCATGCGGGTATTCATTTAGGACTGAATTCTGAACAGACTTATGAGGACCCCAATAAATATCCTATGAAGCTGTCAATGGTAAGTCCTTTCGAGTTGAGTAGTATTCATGGTCCTTTGACCTGAGCGCCCCAGTAGACTTGCGAGTGATCCATCATACTTTAGTTCCACAATTGTCAAAGACCTTTTATGGTTTATCGCTATGTGTCGTTGGGTATGGTTCGATGCTCGTGGAGTTTAGTGTGCACATATATAGGATTCGTCAACTTACATAGGTAAGTTGTATATTCTGATACTCCAAGAAATGTATTTCAGGAAGCTGTTTTGCTAAAAGTAGAAACCTAAAAAAAAAGGTTTTTCGTAAGGGTTAAACAATATTGTAAAAGGATTAAACAATATTACAAAGGATTTTGCAGATATTATTTTACGAAAATATAAATCTGGATATAAGTTCATTGCTAAGCATATAGTTATTTGACTGTCATAATCTATATCTATGTTTTTCTAGGATATAGGTGACAAAGAGGTTATACATATGCATTCTAACTTTAACTTGTAAGGTCTAACGCCTTGATTTGTAATATCCGTGATGTGTGCATAGGACATTGATCACGGACTCATGGAATAGTTTCATTTGACGAATTGGGTGTAGACCTAGAGATTATAGTAACATAAAGTGTACTCCTTGCGCACTAGGTTAGCGTACCGGATTAAATAGTTTAATTCAGTAAATTTCAACAAAATTGAATATTTGTTTTATGATCCCTGGGATGTGCATGTGTCAAGACTTAAGAGTTAAGTATATCAAATAGTTAATAAATATTATTGACCAATTAGATGTTGACACGTGGTGCCTTGTAAGCCATTGATTATTTGACTACAAGTGATTACCAAAATGCTATTGGCTTGTTAGACAAGCTTTCCTTTATACTTAAGTATTAAGTAATAAAAAGTCAAATAATAATTAACCTTGGTTAAGTTAACTCTCGAGTGTTGTTTAGGTAGAGCCCACTTTTAGTTAACTTAGAGACTTAATAAAATTAATGGCTTATTGGGGGAAGTTTTGTTTGCTTAATTGTTATGATTGAACGAGTTCCCTTTTGGGCTAAAAAGTCCCTTGAACCTAGAATCAACCAATTCTTCTGTATTCTATATAAGGAGATATAATATGTAAATAGAGGTAATAGACAGAGATCATGGAATCTAAGTTATATAGGAATAAATAAGGTTTAACAACTCCTCTCCTCTCTTCCTTTTCCATCTCGTAAGTAGGGATGATGGATGTTGGTTTCCAACTCTACTATATTAATTGTCTTTAGGGTGCAACTAACTTCATATGAACCTATCAATAAATGGAAAGATTAGAATAGAAAGACACATCTTTCATTAAAAAGTACTAAAGTGTTCTCCTCATTATAGCTAGGACTATCGTCCTCCTAACTCAAAAGCATCAGTGGCAACTGTTGGTGGACTGAGTACAAGCTTGACTTCTCATAGCTAAGAGAAGAGTACATCAGTTTGTTAGTGTGTTTTAGGGTGCAAGCATGTGATTATGTACATGTTGAAAATTTTTAAATGTATGTCCAACATACATTACGTAGCAGAATAAAATAATATAATCAATATATACACATTACAACTGAATCAAAAATAGTATAAGAATTGAATACATACCCTTGTAGATGATTCAGTGAAGATTGTTAAACTTTGAAGTTTGTTGAGCTCATAATAAAGTTTTCTCTTGAACAATTCTAGACTCTAACGTTTGGTGGGATTAGAGTAGTTAGAATGGTGGCCTTTGATGTATATTTCATACAGAATCAAAACAAATTCAACACTTGAACTAGTTAAAGCATCAAATGCTTAAAATGGTGTTTTGGGACCTAAATGCACCTTTTTCAAAGTTTTCATTTTCTCTATTCTCTTTGCACGAATTATCCATTCTCAAAATGAATTCCATTCAAAATGAAACTTATTTCATTTGTTTTTTCAATGGCTAAAGACATTTTGTGGACACATGTCTAACATATATCCATGTAAGGCCATGAATGAGTGACAAATGTCACTTATGTTATCCATGTAAATACTTTGCATAGGTGACATTTTTCACATGCATGCTATCATTTTTCACACAAATGGCCATGCATGGATGCCATGTGTGCATTTGCACTTTTTTATGCAATAGGGACTAATTTGCAAGATTTATAAATTATAGTTTCCACTTTCCAAATAAGTCCTAAAACGTATTCTGCTTTTTGAAACCTTCCTGGATCTATCCGTACGATCTGTACCATTACCCCAGTGCTTAACGAGTACACTTTATATTGTGAGACTCTCTAGGTTCACACTTATTTTTCTTACAGAACACTTCTGCAAGTCCATGAACGATGCCTCACACACACGTTATGGATATTATAGAACAGAGTATTGAACTATACAAGTTGAAGTTAATTATATTCGTATAATTCTTCCATCACCTATATGCTAGAAGAGCAGAGATATAGATCATCACCGTCAAATCTCTATTTTCTTATCCGTGAAATTATCTCTAAATACGTATTTTTGTAAACAATATCCGCAAACTCATTTGCAATATTATTTAACCCTAATGGAAAAATCGTTTTTTGGGGTTAATGTTTATGGCTATAAGACTTTTTTAAATATGTTCTTAAAGCATCAGGATATACAACTCACCCATATGAACTGACGGATCCCATATCTACACATGCTAGACTCTATGAGCATAGAATCATATTTAGCAACACTCTCCATTGATGGCTTCATGGGATGTTTATTGAAGGTCCTCGTGAATTTGTTTAGTATCCAGTTTTTACTGAATACCTGCATGCCCATACGGAATTTTATTAAACCCATGGTCTGCTAAGACTAACCATGTAGATAATCCAGATATGAACATACATTGATCCAAAAGAAATATCGGTCTACCAGTGTCTATAACTATGGATCAGGAACGATATTTTTGAGAACATATTGTGCAATGACATTTCTTAACACAATTTTTTAACTCTTTGCAACTACGTCATTACTATAATATTATCGGGTGTTTTTTTTCCTATTTTAGACAAGGTTTTAACTCTATAGAATTGTTATATCTTAACTTTGACCTAAACTCTTTTTAGATCTATAATGTTCAAAAAGTTATAAGCTTCTTACCATATAAATAATAATAATTGATGAATAAAAGAAATATTTATTATATATATGTTAAATAAATAAATATTCATACAACAATTTGAATGGCACCGTAAGCACAATTCTCAATAGAGTTATCATGTTAGTAGATAGGCAATAGCCTTCTAAAGAGCATTCTTTTTACTCGACTAAGTAATCAAATATAACTTAACTTTGGTTAAATATTAACTAAAGTTTAGTTAATTTAATAAAACAAATATTAAATGAAACAACTTAATGGCTAAGGCTTGTAAAAAGGGATATTTTCATAACTTAATGATTAAGTTAATCAAATATAATAAGAAATTATTTTATTAAAGGAAAAAGTTATTTTTGATAAAATAATACAATTCATTTCATGGGTTGAAATGAAAATGGACGGCCATTTTGTTAAAAGGAAATAAAAAGTTCATTTTCTTTAAAGGTTAACAAAATCCTTACAAGGGTGGTTCCGTCAAATAGAAATGAGAGAGAGAAAGATTATTTTTTTATTATTTTCAATTGTTAAAAATACTATTTCATCTTCTTCTCTAATTAAACTAGCCATGGAAGCTTAGGATTTTGGTTTTTGTAATTCAAGTATTGAATAAAACAAAACTAAGTTCATTACTTAAAAATAGTTTAAGTGTTAAACTATAGATTAAGAGTTAGTTTAAAGAGTTTAAGAGTTAAACCATTGCTAGAAAATTAAAACTGTTATTCTAGCTAATCAAGCCCACCTCCATTGATTGCTAGAATTGATAACGGGTCCATTTCAATTAGAAATTCAGTTTAATCCATTCTAAAGACTTCCGAGATGAATTCTCAACCAGTTTCATTTCATTATTGTAATAAGGCAAAAATTGTGTTCATTGTTTTAGAAAATTATATTTTCATCTTCCACTGCGTATATTATATATGAGATGTATGTATATGAAATAATGGACACAAACCACATGCATGCACCATTAGTTTTAATCAGCATCCTAACAATTGGAATCAGAGTGTTTAGTGGTATTGATTGGGTAATTTGGAGTGTTTATTGTGTTGTTAGGAAAGTCCCAAGGTTGTGGTGGTACATTTCAAGTGTTGAAAATGCTAAATCGGGAAGACAGCAAGTGGGATGTCGTGGCAGTGAAGTTTAGTGTTGCGACTCTAAGGCTTTCCAGGCTCTGGCACCGCAGCATGGATGATGAGCGTCATGGCACTGGGGTTTCTAGGCCTAATGCTGCAGTGTTCAAAGCTTGGTGCCGCAACGCTGGGGGTTCTACATCCAGTACCACAGTACTAAAGGGCTGTCGTTGCAGCGTTGGGAGCTCTGCCTTCAACGTGACATTGTTCATTATGAAATATTTTTTAAAAATTATTTTTAAAAATTAATTATGCAATTTGGGAGTTTATGAAATGCAGTAATAATAGTTATTAGTCTGCATTATAAACTGTGATTTTTTTAATGTAATGGTAACTATAATGGTAGCCCTACTAGTGAGGGTTAGTTGTATTTTTGCAAAAATAAATGACTGATTGAGAGTCTTCTCTTCATAATATGAGACCCAGTATTTAAAAATTTCTCTTAATCAAATTAAATAGTACTATATTATGATAAAATTTTACTTGGTTCATTTTGTTAATACGGTGTTAGACGGGTCACGTCGAGTTTTTCTCAATATTGCTATAACATGAGGGATTTAGTTAGTGTGACTCAAACTATGTCAGTTAAACATGAGATGGGGCAAATATATGAGAACATATTAAAATATTGCTACAGCATAAAGGTAGTATCAATAATATATATTTGATTATTGACAAGTTAATTTGAAATACACTTACCCAATATTGCTATAACATGAGGGTAAGGTATATTTAAGATAAGTGGTATGAGTTGCATGAGATGCAATTGACAAGAGTTTTCTACCAGTTGAATTTACAAATACCAATATTGCTATAGCATGAGGCTAGAGTAAAATGTCAATGGGGTCTACTTCTTATTGTATAGTTTAAAGAGTTTAAACTGTCGTTAAGTAAAGCAGTGGAATGGCATTTTTAGGTTAAACATTGTATAATAGTTATACTCATGATCTCAAGCGTTATTAATAGAAATATTTTGCTACACATCTCCTCATTTATCTTGTAGTGATAAGATACTTGTCTTATAAAGATAATTATGAGTAATCCCGTTAGTTTACTTAATCTATGCACATCAACTATCGGGTACCAAAACATATTTAGACTTGCTTATAAATCTGTGAATTATTCTAGATTAGGAAATTTTGGATATATCAACGATCAAGAGATGATAAAGAGGTGTTTCTAATAATGTCTCTTCAAAAGAGGCTATAAGTTATCAAAAATAAATAAAGAATGATTTGAGTGTCAAATCATATATTCTGGCATCGATGTTTAATGATCTTTAGCTGGATCATGTATATATGAGATGTGTAGGTATTATAGTGCTCTATTTGAAAAATTATTTGATATATACAAATAAAGAATAGTCACAATGGAAAGTGTTTCCACTGTGATAAGGTTTGAAATAGTAAGTATTACTGTTCAAGGCACATTGACTAAGAATAGATAAACCATTTAGATATTTGTTTACCATTAGCATATGATGCTAGAAGTGCAGGGGTATGAGATATTGTTTGTACTTTTCATATCTACAAGTTGTTACATGATTTGGGGAATATTACGTAGCCATGAAAAGAGAAATATAGCTTCGCGTAGAAAATAAAGATTTTATAGAAGTGGTAGCTGTTAGAACTTTTATGTTACTTCTCCATTCTAGCAGAAGTATTATATTGTATAATTACTATTTTATGCCAAATATTATTAGGCGACTTATGTCACACCTTGTAGTAGATAGAAAGGGTTATCTTAAATACATTAGAAATAGTTTTTTTATTTATTTGTTTTATGTTTATATGATAATGATAATTTTTTGCTAATTGAATGTCAGTTAATGAATGACCGCTATATCTTAAATACAACAAGAAATGTCCTAAATGTCTAGGTGAACATAACAAATTGTAGTTCGGAAACTTTGAATTATAAAGAATAATGGCTTATAAGATTAGGTCATATAGTCACGAGATGACTATCTCGTCTAGTTAAGGATGGTCAGATACTTGATCCAACTATAGAACCTTGGCCAATTTTATGAATTCTGAATTCAAGAAAAAATGACTAAATACTTGTTTAGGTGTTGGACACTGGGCCACTAATCTATTAGAACTAGTACATTGTATTGTATATAGTCTAATGAATCATACTGCCATAAATGGATTTTAATACTTCATTGTCTTTATAGTGATTTATCACGATACGAACATATATTTTTGGGAAACACAGATTAATTTTTTTTTGAAGTATTCAAAAGGTTCTGATTAGAAAGTAGAGAAACAAACCTTTATGTAAATTGAATACCTTCGATTAGACTAAGGTAGTTTATACATAAGTAATAAATTCATAAATTATTTAAAGAAGAATGCGATTCTAGCTCAACACAGTCCTCCTAATACTTTTCAACACAAAGGTGTCTTGGAAATGAGGAATAAAACTTTATTAGATATGGTTTGGTTGATAGTGAGCTTCACTGGTCTTTTAGAATATCTATGGGATTATGCTTTAGAATATGTTTCTTACTTATTGAACATAGTTCCATCAAAAGTCTATCATTCTACTATGTATGTGATATAGATTAAAAAGAAATCGAGTCTTAAATAAGTTGAGGCTTAGGATTGTTCTGCTTGCATAAGAGTTACACAACAGGATAAACTTGCACTTAAGGGGTACATATGTAGTTCATTGGGTAGCATTCGATGGGATACTAGTTCTATGATCTAGAGAAACGAAACATGTTCATTCCTCGTGATCCCATATTTTTAGAAAAATAGTTTCTTATGGGTCATGTGGATTATAGAAATATTAAACTTGATGAAGTCAATTAGAATGTATACGAACCGATGGTGGAATTTCAAGTTTAATTGAGTGAAATACCATTAACACATTCTCTTTATAAGTCGAAAAGAATATCAAGACCACCAAGTAGATATGCTTGATACTTGAATGTGCTCTTGGTGCTTTCTTAGTTGAAGAAAAAAAATCATTTGACCTATAGAGAGACGATGTTTGACATCGATTTGGAAAAATAGTAAGATGCCGTAAAATTTGATTTGACTTTTTGTATAACAATCAAGTCTGAAACTTGGTTGTGTTTCTCGTAGAAATTGTTCCTATTTATTATAAATGAGTTTATGCAGCAAAAATGTAGGCCTCATATAAAGGTAGAGACCTTCAAAGTCTGACTAGTGATGAAATGTTACACTCAGAGATCTAAGATTGGTAATGAAGAAACTATTTTTATTAATAAACATGCTAAAGTCAATTTAAATTTTGTTGGCTATTGTCGCATATTAAGATTTTGAGGTCTGGTCATTGGATGTAAAGACTGTGTTCTGAAATGTATATTCGAGCAAGAGATATGCATGGAACAGCTTGAAGGTTTTGCATTCAACCTAACTTCTAATCTAGTAGCAAATTGAAGAAGTCTATTTGTAGATTTAAGTAGTTTTCTCGAAGCTGAAATTTTTGTTTGATGAGAAAATCAGAAAGTTTGGTTTCATTAGGAATAAAGAGAAGCGTGTGTGTTCAGAAAGGGAAATTAGAGCATGAGTATCTTTCTAGTTCTCTGCGTGGAAGACATACTCAATGTTAAAAACGACGTTGGTATGTTACAAGTCAATTAACTAAGAGTTATCTAAGTAAGAAATTCTCCATAAAAGATTTAGGTGATGCTTCTTATATAATAAGTATAAAAAATTTATAGAGATAGAGTTAGGAGGCTGATGAGACTTTTCTAATCTTCATACAAAGATTAAGTCCCAGAAAGGTACAAATTTATTGACTGTGAAACGGTTAATGTACCTTTCAGACATGGCATTCATCTTTCTTAAAAGAAGTGTCTTTAATAAGAAGATAAAAGAGTTAAAGTGTCTAACATATCATATGCATTAGCTAGAGGTAGTTTGATATACGTTATGTTATGTGTGAGACCTAGATTTAGATGGCTGTAAGTGTTATGAGCTGATGTCGGTTTGATCCAGGTCAGGACCATTAAATGGCTATAAAATATATTTGAAATACCTGAGAGGTATGGATGATAAGTTTTTAAATCGTGGAGAAAGTTTCTTATAGGTGAAGGGACACACATATTCAGACTTTTCATCTGATCGGTACCAGAGCTAGTTGAAAATGTACAATTTAGATGTCCACAACTAATTTTGCCTTAAAGGTAAAATATGTTACTGCTTGAGAAGCCTACAAAGGAAGAAATATGGATATTCAAGCTAGTTACAGAGCTTAGAATAGTTTTAAGCTCAGTAAATCCTATCCCACTATAATGCAATGATAACAGAATAATTACTAAAGACAAGACGCTAGAAGGCACACCAAAATTCTACATAATTAGAAAGATCTTGAGTATTGGAGATGCTATAGTAGTGGATTTTAAACAAACTCACAAGGATCTTAATAGACATCCTATGAAGCTATTAATGGTAAGTCCTCTCGAGTTGAGTAGTATTCATAGTACTTTGAACTAAGTGCCACGGTGGGCTTGTGAGTGATTTACTATATTTTGGTTCCACGGATGTCAGAGACCTTTCATGGTTTAATGCTACGTGTCATTGGGTATGGTTCGATGCTCATGGAGTTCAGTGTGCACAGATATAAGATTCGTCAGCTTACATAGGTAAGTTGTATATTCTAATGCTCTAAGAATTGTATTTTATAAAGTCTTTTGGCCAAAAGTAGAAATCTTGAAAAAGAGTTTTCGGTAAGAGTTAAACAATATCGCAAAGAAGTTTGCGGATATTATTTTATAGAAATACAAATTTAGAGATAAGTTTATAGTTGAACAATAGAGATTGTACGGTAATAATCTATATCTCCTAATAGAATATATGTAACTAAGGGATTATACGTTTGCATTTTGACCTCAACTTGTATAGTCTAACACGCTAATTTGTAATATATGTGACGTGTGTTTGGGACAACGATCACGAACTCATAAAATAGTTCTATTTTGACAAATCGGGCGTGGACTTAAGGAGTTCTACAATATGAAGTATACTTGTTATGCACTGAGGTAGTGTACTGGATTGAATAGTTCAATCTAGTAAATTCAACCAAAACCAAATATTTGTTTTATGATCCCTTGAATATGCATGTGTCAAGATTTAAGAGTTAAGTACATCAAATAGTTAATAAATGTTGTTGACCAATTAGATGTTAACACGTGGCGCACTGTGACCAATTGATTATTTAACTATAGGTAATTATCAAAATGTCCTTGTCTTGTTAGACAAGCTTTGCATTATTATTACTTAAGTGTTAAGTAACAAAAAGTCAAATAATAATTAACCTTGATTAAGTTAACTTTAGGATGTGGTTTAGATAGGACTCATTTTTAGTTAACTTAGAGACTAAGTAAAATTGATGGCTTGTTGGAAAAATTTGGTTGCTTAATTGTTAAGTAATTAGATATAACTTAACTTTGGTTAAATATTAACTAAAGTTTAATTAATTTAATAAAACAAATATTAAATGAAACAAAGACTTAATGGCTAAGGCTTGTAAAAAGGGATATTTTCATAGCTTAATAGTTAAGTCAATCAAATATAACAAGAAATTCTTTTATTAAAGGCAAAAAGTTGTTTTTGATAAAATAATACAATTCATTTCATGAGATGAAATGAAAGTAGCCAGCCATTTTGTTAACTGGAAATGAAAAGTTCATTTTCTTTAAATGGTAAACAAAATGTTGACAATGGTGGTTCGGCCAAATGAAAATGAGAGAGAGAAAATTTGTTTTTTTTTTGTTTTTAATTGTTGAAAATACTATTTCATCTTCTTCTCCAATTAAGCTACCCATGGAAGCATAGGATTTTAGTTTTTTTGTAATTTAAGTATTGAATAAAACAAAACTAAGTTCATTGCTTAAAAATAGTTTAAATGTTAAACTATAGATTAAGAGTTAATTTAAAAGGTTTAAGAGTTAAACTATTGCAGAAAATAAAAGCTACTATTTTAGCCAAGCTCACCTCCGTTGATTGTTGGAATTGACAACGGGTTCATTTCAGGCGGAGCTCCAGTTTAAATCGTTCCAAAGGCTTCGGGGGTGAATTCTCAATAAATTTCATTTCATTATTGTAATGAGGCAAAAATTTAATGTATTCATTATTTTAGGAAATTAGATTTCTGTTTTCCGTTGTGTATATTATATATGAAATGCATGTACATAAAATAATGGACACAAACCATATGCATACACCCTTAGTTTTAATCAGCACCCTAACAATCTAGATATAACATTAAAATTTCTAATGAACCTCTTATAAAATCTCACATGTTCTAAAAATGAACGGACTTCCCTAACTATTTTCTGTGGGGGTAAATAAATAATAAGTTCAATCTTTGCCTTATCCACTTCAATTTCCTTAGAAGAAACTACATGCCTTAAAACAATTCCATAATTGACCATGTAGTGACATCTTTTTCAATTCAAAACAAGACCATTTTCTTAACATCTTTTTAAGATATTTCCCAAGTTTTCAAAACAACTATCCAAAGAATTTTCAAACATGGTTAAATCATCGATGAAAACCTCTAAATAATGCTCAACCATGCCACTAAAATTGCTTAACATACAGCTTTGGAATGTTGTTAGAGCATTAAAAAATCCAAAAAGCATCATTCTAAAAGAAAATGTGCCTAAAGAGCATGTGAATGTTGTCTTTTCTTTGTTCTGTAGTACAATAGGGATTTGATAATAGCAAAAACATTCGTCTATAAAGCAATAATAGGAATGTCCTGCTACTCTTTATAGACTTTGATTAAGAAGTAGTAAAGAAAATTAGTATTTTCTAGTAGTAGAATTTAGTTTTTTAAAATCTATGCACATCTTCCAATAAGATGAGACTTGGGTTGGTATTAATTCACCTTTTTCATTTTCAATGACCATTATTCCAATTTTCTTAGGTACTAGTTCAGTAAGACTTACCCACTTATTATCTAAGATAGGATAATTCCTACATCGGGTAGTTTGAGAACTTCAACTCTCGCTAACTCTTTTATATGCGTTTAATCTTTTTTTAGGTTGTTGTGGAGATTTGACATTATCTTTTAGGTGTATTATATGTGTACAAATCAATGGATTAATGTCTTTTATATCTTTTAAAGTCTACCATATTTCTTTTTTTATGTATTTTTAATAATTCAAGTAATGTGCCTTTTATTTTGCTTGTGAGGGTAGAGGAATTTTCCATTGGGTACGTTTATTTTTCATTAAGAAATGTATACTTCAACCCTTCAGATAAAGGTTTCAACATCAACTTTAAAGTTTCATCCTGCTTATTCTTATTTTGTCTTAATTCTTTAAACTTTGATTTCGAACCTTTATTTTTGATCACTTGTGCACAATCAAGTAAAGAATAAATATTAGAGATTTTAGGATCTAATTACATATTTGATTCAAAAGAATTAACTAAGCAAATTTTTAAGGGAACAAAAAAACTCTCTTTTTGAATATGATTCTTTACAATGGTCTCAATCATATTGACTTCTTCATTTTTTCTCAATCATATTGACTTCTTCATTTTTATTTTTCTCTTCATGTGGTTGTTTACACACATTAAAAACATTAAGCTCTAGTGTCATTTTTGAATAAAATCTTTATTACCTAATTCCTGCAATAATCAAAGCGTTAGAAGTTGCTAAAAATGGTCGCCCCAAAATAACAGGAATTAGATTGCATCCTTTAATAAGTTATGTATACAAAACAATAAAATTCACAGGATACATGAATTTATTAACTTGAACTAACACATCTTTTAATATCCTTGTTGGAACTTTTATTGATCTATTGACAAGTAAAAGAGTTACAGAAGTTGGTTTTAACTCCCGAGATTGAGCTATTGATAAATTGAATATGGTAGTTAGTTCACACTAGCACCAAGATTAAGTAAGACTTGTTTAATTTTATGATTTCTAATAATGCATAAAATTAATAGACAACCAGGGTCTTTATATTTCAAAGCATTATTATATTGAAGAATGACACTTGTTCAACTAAAAATACTTTTTTTTCTGACATTCAATTTTCATTTTACTATGTATAAATCCTTCAAAATTTTGCATAACATGGAACTTATTAATAGCATCCAATAAAGGAATATTAACTTTTACATGTTTGAAGATTTTATAATTTTTGAATTATGATTCAATTTCTCAGCATTATATAATGCATGAGGAAATAAGGTTAAAGGTGAGGCACTGATGTTTATTTCACTAGGTGTAGGTTCAATTACTTTCTTAACCTTAGAGATTAATTCATCATTGTCATAAGGTTTAGGAATGTGTTCTTCATCAACCTTACTATTCCAAAGAGTAATGATTGCTTTAAATTGATCTATGTATTGGCTTCTTACACTACATGCATTTGAGTCATATTGTCCTTTGGAGTTTGATTGTGATTGAGAGAAGAAAAAATTCTTCTCATAAATGCTCAATGCAGATGCAAATTTAGCAAGACAATCCTTCAAATCAACTAATGTTTGAGCATTTTGAGCGTTAAAAAACTCTTACTTTTCAATGAATGCATACAAAGTTTCTTCAAGATTCGTCTTAGGAGAAGGGACATATGATGCATAACCTTTGAGATTTTTAAAAGTTTTGGTGTGCTTGAAAATGTGGTTGTGAAGATTGTACTTGAATGTCATTCCTCTAACTAAAATTCGGGTGATTTTACTGCTTGAATATATTTAGAACTTTGGCTTATTTATAGAGACATTCCCTAAAGGTAAGCAAAGTTGGAAAATCATTAATAGATTGATCATGGGTTTCACATATATGACACATAATGTATTGAACAAATTTTAATTGACTACTATTTTGTTTTCATTTTTAAGGTCTCAATTTTTCTAGCTAGGGATACTAATTTAGCTTAAAGGTCATGATATTCTCTAGGGTGGTAAATATCCCCTACTAGATGTAGTGGTTTGAGTTTTACTTAGTACCTCATAAGTACCAATAGTTTTCCAATTTTGAGAATTTTTTGCTAGTAAGTCTAAGTAGTCTATTGCCTCTTTTAGGTCTTTATCCTTAAATATTCCATTATACATCATGTCTGCCATTTGTCTAACTTAGGGTGTTAAATCATCGTAGAAATTTGATACTAATCTCTCAAGTCTCAAAGCCACGATAAGAATAGGTATTAAGTAGTTTTTTTATATCTATCCTAACATTGGTAAAGGGTTTCTTCTAGTTTTTTAAGCAAAGGAAGTGATTTGATTTTTGATAAAATTTATTCTAAGGAGGAATTTTTTTTTCTAAAAATTGTTATTGCATCTTATCCATACATAAATGGATCTTGGATTAGATTTTATAACCATGTTTTAGCTTTATCTTTTAATGGCATTCATGTTATAATTTAGGTCATTATAAATATTACACACCTCTTCAAATACTCTTAGATGTAGGTGTAGCTTTTTTGCATCTAAGCCATGAAAAGTGGGCAAAAGTTGGATAATACCTGATTTAAAATTAAAATGTGTTATATCTGAAGGAAAAATCAAACAAGATGGTGTAATAATTCGTGTGGGATTCATGTAGTTTCTAAGTGTCTTAAGTTGGTTATGGTTATTGTGATGGGAATGATTGTCCCCTGGGTTTATGACTTTATCAATTAGCTATCAAAGTACTGGCGCCTGTGTATTGTTGGATGACATTTAAGAGTCGAGCATTTTGCCTGGCGCAATAAAAAATACGAATTCAATGGTGCCTAGGCACCAAGCATTCTATTTTACTTTTTTTTTCTTTTACACAATACATATAAAAGAAAGGCATCCTAAATGCTTGGATTTTAACATCTTTAGCTAGACTTGGCCATATTTTACTCAATTGGGTTCCTTAAGTGGGATTTTTGCCATCTTCTGCTCTTTCCTACCAAAATAATGGTTAAGTCTTTGTCTCTTAACATGAAATAGTCTCTCATCATCTCCATGAACTTCTACAACGCCATATAGAAAAACTTGCTTGATCTTGAAGTGTACCAACCATCTTGATTTTAACAATTCTAGAAAGAATTTTTTGACGATCACTTTTTGCTGAGCCGGTTTTAAGAGTTAAAGAGGAGCACTTTTTGACCCAGTAGAAACTTATGCCTCAAGATTTATTTGTCATGCCACTTCTTGGTTCGCTCTTTGTAGATCCGGGCATTTTTATAAGCTTCATTCTGAAATTCATTTAACTTATTGAGTTATAACAAGTCTTGCTTCTTGGATGATTTCAAATCATAGTTCAACTCTTTAATAGCCGAAAATGCTTATGCTCCAACTCAATCGGCAAGTGGAAAGCCTTCCCAAACATCAACTGATAAGGAAACATACCAATTAGTTTCTTGAAGACTGTTCTATCTGCCATAAAGCATCATCAAGTTTTAAGGCTCAATTACTTCAGTTAGTTTGCATCGTCTTCTCTAAAATTTGCTTAACTTCCCAATTAGAGATTTTAGCTTGGCTATTTATTTAAAGGTGGTAAGCAAGTGCCACTTTTAGCCTTACTCTATACTTGGCTAAGAGAGTGTTAAACATATTATTGCAAAAGTGAGTCCTTTCATTACTTATTATGGCTCGAAGAGTACTGAACCTAGTGAAATATTCTAGGGTAGATATTTCAAGACCACATTGGCATCATTTATTGGAGTGGCTATAGCTTCCACCCACTTAGAGATATAATCAACCACCAATAAACTATATTCGTGGCCAAATTAAAGAAGGCAAGGCCCCATGAAGTCAATGCTCCACACATAAAAAATCTTAACTTTCATAATATTGGTCAAGGGCAACTCATGCCACCTAGAAATATTTTCTACACATTGACAATGATTGCAACTCTTGACAAAAGTATAGCTCTTCTAAAAAAGAGTAGGCCTATAAAAACTCAATTGCAAGACCTTTGTTACTATCCATGTTGCTCCAGAATGCCCTCTATATGGTGATGCATCAATGATAAAGAACACCTTGGATTTCTTCTTCGGGAACACACATATAAACTACTTGATTGGAACACCTCTTGAACAATATCGAATCATCCAATATATAACTCTTTGCATTATAGAGAAATTTTTTATTTTGGTGACTAGATAAATTTGGAGCCAATACCTTGAAAGCAAGAAAATTAACAAGGTTGTCAAATCAAGGAAGCTTTATTTCAATACCAAAAAGTTGCTCATCCGAAAAAACCCCCTTAATGCAGAAATCATCACCCACCTTTTTAATCTCTCGTCTTGAAAGATTATCCACAACAATATTTTCACTTCTTTTCTTGTCACAAATCTCTAAATCAAATGCTTAGAGCAAAAGTATCCAATGAATCAAATGTGGCTTGGTATCCCTTTTAACAAACAAGTATCGAATTGCTGCATAGTTCGTATATACGATCACTTTGGACCTAATAATGTAAGATTGAAACTTGCCACATACAAAGACTATCGCCAAAATCTCATTTTTTTCATAGTAGTGTAGTTCTCTTGAGTATCATTCATAGTAAATAGCCTAAAAAATTTATCTCTTTTTTAGTTGAGAACCGCTCCAACTGTAAAGTCATTACTATCACACATAATTTTAAATTGTTCATCTCAATTAGATGCAATTATAATCAGAGCCAAAATCAACCTCTCTTTAATCACATACCAAATAAGCAATATCAAAAACATCATCATCAAAATAAATTGAGCATTCTTAAGTAAGCTATACAATGGTTTGACAATTCTTAAAAAGGCTTTTATAAAATCTTTGATAGAAATCGGCGTAGCCTAAAAAACTCTAAACTCCTTTGACATTTACCAGTGGAGGAAGCTTTTTAATAACTAAAATTTTTTCTCTATCTACTTCAATACCTTTGGATGACACCTTATAGCCAAGAACGATTCATCCTTAACTATGAAATGATATTTTTCCTAATTAAGCACAAGATTTTTATATTTGCATTATTGTAACACAAGAGACAAATTTATGAAGACAATGGTTAAAAGATGACCTAAACACAAAAAAACGTCCATAAACGCCTCCGCGATCTCTTTAACAATATCAAAAAAAGTCGTCATGCATTTTTAAAAAGTAGTAGTGGCATTATACAAACCAAAAGGCATTCTTCTAAAAGTAGATGTTTTATAAGAGCGTGTGAAGATTGTCTTTTCTTGGTTTTCAAGAGCAGTTGCTATTTGGTTTTACCTGAAATAGACATCTAGAAAGCAATAACAGTCATATCCCGCCAACCAATTAGACATTTGGTAAATAAATAAAAGTAGGGAATGGTCTTTCCAAATAGCTTTTTTCAACGTTTTATAATCGATACAAACTCTCCACCCCATGACTGCCTTAAAAGGAATAAAGTCATCCTTCTCATTGTTCTCCACCATTATACCATCTTGGCACAACTGTTATCGAACTCATATAAGAATTATCGAATATGACATAAATGTTCCCAGTATTAAGTAGCTTCAATACTTTAACTCTCATTTCTTCTTTCATGGTCGAATTTAACCCTTTTTAGACTTTGATGGATGTCTTGTAAGTCTCATTCATCAAGATTTGTGCATGTAGCTGGTAGGGCTAATCTCTTTAATGTTAAAGATGGACTAACCCAATGCACTCTTAAGCTTTTTCAAAACCCTAAGCAACTTTCTTTCCTCTTATTGACTCAAGGATGTGGAAATAATCACCGAAAAAATGGAATTATCCCCCAAGAAGGCATAACAATGATGATCGAGCATTTACTTCAAAATAAGCCCATTTTATAAGGAACTAGATGTCTTTTCGTAATCCTTAGAATCTCTATGAGTACACATTGCTTAAGAATATCCATATGACCACTAAAGTTTGCCTTAATAAGCAAAGCTTCACGGAAAGGACGTCGTCCACATGGTCTTCACATATCTTATAACAAGCTTTACCAAATTTTGTAGGGGGAAGTGCTCATTCCAGAACATAAGATTTAAAAGGCAATACTCTAAAGGATCTCTATATAAGACTTGGGGTGTAAATTTTGAACACATTCATTAATAATATCAACACGATTATAAGATTGTACCTCATTCAAAAATTGCATGGTGCGGTTGATATTGAACTTCATCTCTTCATCATTCACTCGGAGTGTCAAGTTTTCATTATTAACATCTATGAAGGCTCTGACCAATAGGGATGGAAATTGACCCAAACCTAGCCTTATAGTCACGGACTATGGTAAGAAATTGAGACGGACAGAAAGAAACTAGCTTTCTCATCATATGATAATCTTTCACTCTCTTCCCTGTTTACCTTTTTGTTCTAGATAGCTAAAAATAGTCTTTTAAGAATAATATGAACCTTACAATCTTCCTTCATGTCTAGAACAACAAAGTTCTTTGGAAGATTGAACTTATCCACTATAAATAGCTCATTTTTAATCACACCTTTTGGATAAGTGAAAGACTTATCTGCTATTTGCAAAAACATTATAGTGAGCTTCACTTCTCTAAGACCTAACTTTCAAAAGTAGAATTCCAAATAGTGCAAAGGATGGTTAAGCTACCATAGTCCTTTAACTTTTGAGTCAATTTCTATTGAAAGATTGCACTACACTCATTCGTTAGCTTAATCGTCTCATAGTCTTCCAAACTTCATTTTCTTAATATCACCTCTTTCATGAATTTCACATAATTGGGCATTTGCTCTAAGGCATCTGCAAAAATGATGTTTACATGAATCTTCTTAAAGACTTCAAAAATGTTAAAAAATTGAGCATTTAACTTCTTTTTTTTCTAAAACTATGGAAATTGATAAGTAATAAAAGGTGAATTTTTTGAAAAAAAAATTTCGTTGGGCTTTGAATTCACCTTTAACCATAACTTCTTCCTTTTTGTCTTTAACAACTTTTTTCTTTAATGCTTCTACTTCCTTACCACTCTTAAAAGTGATGGCTTTACATTGATCCTTTAGATTGGTCTCCATATCACTATGGAATTTCTCAGATGCTCAGCCTTTAATTAAGTTGGCTAGTTACCTAATTTACACCTCAAGAGACTTAATGGTGGCACTCTTCTTAGTGCAATATATCTCTATACTATTAAGTCGGGTCTCATCTTTGTTGAACCTATTACTTGTCTCTAAAATGAAAGTGCACAAAAAATCTTATAATGATAGCTTTTTCTTGATCACTTGTTGGTTGAATCCCAATGAGAATTCCAATGCATGTTTTGGATTGCCATAAGCAAAGCTTCATAATTTCGAAGCCTCATATGGTAATGTTTAGATAAGTAGTAACTTTGATAGTTGAGATTGTTGATTTATTGCACTTGTTCTAGATCACTTTATTCACCATTATAAGACACATTGGCTACCATTACCGGATCCTTACTTATTGATACCTCTCTAGAATTGAGTGAAGAACTTTAATTGGCCAATGCAGAGACTTGGGTTGAAAGTGCAATCAATGGATCAACTTTATATACTCCTGCGACCTTCCTCACAATGGACCTCTCATTAGGCCATTGGTAATTGCTACAAGCCATTTCGTCCAACAAAAGCTGAGTTGCTTCAGTTATTTTTTACAACAAAGTACCACCTGCCACCGCATCTACAATAGTTATAGTTTGGTCATTTAATCTATTATATAAGAGTTTCATTTGGAATCAATCTTGGTATACATATTGTGGGCACTTCTGAATAAGGTCCTTGAACTGCTCCCAAGCTTTATAAAGTGGCTCGAAATCCATTTGTCAAAATTAAGCTATTTCTCTCTAGAGTTAAGAAGTCTTTAATGTTGAAAAGAATTGGTAAGGAACTTTTATGCTAACCCTTTCCATGTTATTATACTTGTTGGTTGCATGGATTAGAGCTAACCCCTCACTTTGTCCCTAGTAAGAAAGGTAACAAACATAGCCGAATGATATCGTATAAAACTCTATTCATCTTGATGGCATTACATATCTCCAAGGACATGGCAAGAGGTATATTAGGATCTTCACTTGGCAATCCTCTATATTGGTTTTGTTTCACAAGGGATGTCTTCAACTCAAAGTTATTGGCATTGATTCCTTGACACCAGATCCTTACCTAGTTTTTATTGACCACGTGTTTGAAATAATCCCATAAGGTCCATGGTTGGTGGTTGTTGCTGTTGTTGGTCATAGCTTGAGCTTAATGTTTCATTTCTCTTCTAAGCCTTTACATAGTGTGTTCAACTTCCAAATCAAAAGATAATAGCTCTAGTCTACGAGCTCTTCGCATATACCTTCAAAATAACCATAATAAACCAAAATCAATAAAAAACAAATATAAATGTATAAATTAAAATCAAGCTGCTTGTTCACAATATTAGCAAAAATTCAAAATCTACAATGCTTGGCAATGGCGCCAAGAACTTGTTCGCAAAACTAAAACATACAAATATTAACCAAAAATACACGGGTCATGAACAAGTAATAAAGTGATGAGAAGTACCATTCTCACGAGGATTGATCTCTTAAATTAATATTAACTATTATGGTGTTAATAGCCTAACTTTATCTAGGTTAATTTTAATTCTAAGTTGATAAGAAAATTTAAGGCATTTAAACTAACAATTTAACAATTTAGGGATGAAAGACTATGTATAAATGCTCATAGGGTCTTGATTTAACTCTACTTTTCTATGTTCTTCGTGTTTTAGTGATTAACAACTATTCTTGTAAATTCATTAATCAAGAGATTCAAAATTAATCTCATTACCTCTCTTGAGAGTCAAATGAGATGTTATGCATACATATAATAATTTATATCCTTATCTAACTTGTCTATCTATACATTCATTAAACAACCCTTAAATGATTACCCGAGTTTTATTAGTTTCCCAACTTAATAAAAGTTAAGGTCATATTTTCCAAGTTCACTAAATAAGTTAATCTTTCCCAACTATACGACTTATAAGTCTAGATCATCTAATTAATCTCCCAATCAAATTAGGATCAATAGATCTAATATAGCACAAATGAATAACACAAGAAATAATCATTAATCAACTAAGAATATCTAAACATAATAAAATGTAGAGCTACTTTAAGCTCATCGAACATGTATTTTAGCTAATCATGTTCAAGCAAAAAATCACAATAATTCAGAAGATTACAAGAGTAATCATGTTTAAAGTAACACAAACTATAAATATAAACTCCAAATTAAAGTAAACAAGGAAGAGAATAGAGAAAACTAGTAGAGATGTCTCTTTGAGGGCTTAAATCTTTAAGAATCTACGTTATAAAATGCTTTCTCTCTCCAATTTCCTGCTCTTTCATTCTTGGTAAGTGATGATTTTAATCTCCTTTATATAAGCTCTAAAAATTGGGCTTAAAAATTAGGGAATGTACTTCAAAATAGATTTTAGGTGTTAGAGTTGCCAAGAAAACTTGATTTAGCATTTAAGCGCCAATCATTTTACCCAATTTGGCGCCTAAGCGCTAGAACCTGGGTTTTTACTTCTAACACTATTCATGTGAACAGTGCCCATAAATAGTATTATTTATGTGTACTGTTCATTTCACTGCTCACATGTTGGTCTCTTTTTGTCAATTGCACATATTCCTTGGATTTTTATCCCGAATTACTCTGTTAACTTGAAATTTATAAAATGACATTAACACAAATCAAAAGCCGTATATTCTTTTTCAAATTGAGTAATTACCAAGTTTAGGAATTCAAAACCATAGACATAATATGTACTCATCAAACTCCTTTAAACTTAAATACTTGCTCGCCTTCAATTAAAGAAGCATTACTCAAAATTAAAAGCTAAATGAAAATAAAATAGAAGAAGATAATAAACATTGGGTCGACAAATAATTAGTAATTTATTTCAAAAATTTCTCATGAATACCCATCTCAAGGAAATTCTAAATGTTATAATAGTTCAACATGTCAATCCAATATTTGTACCCCACAAGTGACCTATTTGGGTGTGTGTATAGTTAGCATTAATAGTCATATACACTCATATTAGTTTATACATATAAGTCAATGAAATGGTCTCTATGAGTTTTTACTTAATTAACACTGTATAGGCTTATTTGTCATATCAATCTCCACTAATATAGGCACACACATAATCAATGATCAAATAGAACTTTATCTAACTTGTAATATATGGCTAAGGTAAGAATAGGATAAAATGGATTGGTTTAGGCTCAACTCACATCATAAACATATATTCCTCTAAAGATTAATCAAGCTGAACCATTTGTTTTCCAAATGGTTTTCCTCAAACTTATTTCTTCGATTCCAATGCTAATTTTTTTTGTTCATCTTTTTCTTTTTCTAAGTTTGGGATATAGCAAACTCAATCTATACAATATTTTTATTTTTTATTTTTTTTATTAAAATTCACTATACCCCCAAACTTAAGTTTATATAATATTATAACAACTAAAATTTATAATTAAACTCATAACCCTTTTTTAATTCATGCTTTCATTTTCAAAAATCCCATAATTCACACAACTTTCCAAAATAAAAGCTATGCTCATGGTGTGACAGGTATTAAGAAATATGATTAAATTAAAGGCTGAGATATTGAGGTGATTAGCAAAGACAACTAGTTATTAGGCTCAACAGGGTAATTAGGGAAAAAAATATACAATGATTGGCTTGAAAGGCTTAATCGATCCAAAGATGACCTAAAATTATTTTCCTAGATTATGTATGCCCTAAGATTTCGCTTCAAGTAATACACAAATAAATTCTAGTGTCCTTTTTAGATCTTAAGTATTCTTATCATGCATAAACATCTTCTAAGTAAGCATAATGGCTAGATGATCCTAACTACGTGCTCAATAAATCAAGTAGTCACAAAATAAAGCCAACTTGTCTTTAGATAAACAAGCAAATAATCTCAACATTTATTGTTTTCAAAATAAAGTAGCGATTAAAATCATGTTTATATTTCATATCATTGACTACTAATCGTTCAATCAACCTACGACTAATTAATAAAAATAGAAACACGCATACAAATACTAAAAATAAACAACAACACGATAAAGAAAATTGGACATGTTATAGCAAAACAATAAATCAAATGAGTAAGTATAATAAAAAAGTGTTTCCCACTCTCAAACTTAAATAAAGTCATGTCATCAAGTTAAGAAGAAAAAAAAGATAAATTAAAAATGAGAATAAAAACACTTCTCTATTGCAACTAGAGGTTATCAATCATCCTCAATGTTTACTAGTTAATCATTGTCATCATCGTCGTCGGAGTTAGCAAAAGATAGCGGCTGCACTGGAGGTGGAACATGAGGTAGTTGGACCTGGCTGATGTTAAGGTTCATGTGGGTGGCAGTGAGTTGCCACATTTGTATTTGGTACAATGCCATGTGAGCTTGGTATTCAACCTACTAATGACATCATTATTAGTGTGCCTAGAACACTCATTGGTAGTCCACAAATGTTCTCTTTAATGATATGCGACTGGCTTGGCTAAGAGTAAGTCGAGAGGAAGAAACTATAGTCAGTGTTTGAGGCTGAGGTCTAAGATTGTGTCCAACATCCAATTCTCGATCCTGATAAAATATGCTAAAGTACAGTGCTTTAATTGGATGTAATAACTCATCGGACAAGTCCCATTAGACGCTAGCTTATTGGCATAGAGCTGTGATAAAGAAAGGGCAAAATGTGTTGGCTCGATCATTCCGAATACTATAGATGATGCTTCACTTGATGACAAAGTCAATATTGATGCTCATTCTTGTCAAGATAGCATATAGTAGAATGGATCGGTCAACTGTGACATAACTAACGTGGCTAGATGGCATGAGTCTTACGCTGATGAAACTATGCCAAATTTTCTCCTCATGGTTTATGGCTTTTGTTAGGAACGAGCGATGGTGCTCACTGGACATTCTCCATATGGTGTTTGGTACTCAAAGTCATTGAATAATGGCATCATAATCCAGTTCTTTAGACAGTTGATGATACTCATCATTAACAATTGTTGGTAGGTTAAAGAACTGGTTGATGAAATTACTGTTAAAAGCGAGTTATAAATTAATATAATAAAAAATATAAAATCATAACATTAATTTAAAAAAATTTACAATATAGCAATCAAAATTATATTACAAATTTAAATTCAATAAAAATCTTTCCATCAAACTAATTAAAGCAAGTCGTAAATAGTTAACACAAACGAGTCAACATAATATAAAAGTAACCCAATTAAACAAAAATAATTTTTCTTAGGCTTGATTCAAGATTTAAGAATATGTCTTATAGATGAATTTATATTAGCATATTATAGTTTTAAGATAAACTAATTTGCTAACTAGCTAAGCCAATAACATAATAAACATTAAAAGAGTAAAAATTAAAATAAAATAACTATTAATTTCCATCATGTGAAACAAATAAATAAAAAAAGGAACCCTTTTCTCTTAAAATATTCATATTATTTATTTAAATAATGTAATGTCAATGAGATGAAGTTAAAAAGAGATCAAAACATGTAATTTAATAATCAAATAAATATTTAAAAAGAGTGAACCAATAGTTTTTTTAGAATAAAAAATCAGAGATGACAAAGTTAGGGGGCAATGTCTGTATAGCAAGTGAGCAGAGAACAATTGATATATCGAAGAAGAGATAAGAATTGTTATTTTAATTTTTTATTTAGAGCTACAATTAAAATAACATTGTTTAGTCTTCTTTTTTTTTAAATATTTAAATATCTACTAATACCTAATGGGTATCCACATGATATTTTATAAAAAATCATACTTGTTCTAAACTCATTATAGGTTTTAATTTTGTATACCAAACTCATCTTAAATCTGCTTCAAATCTTACCAAATCATTTATAATAGGGGTAGGTTCTAACAATTTTATTAGTTTGCAAGTCATTTTGCCATCCCTAGGTCTATATGCTTTTGATGACGAAAGTGCTTTAATGAGTTGAATAAACAATGAACTCTTTAAGTAAAAGGTACGCCTTCTATATCTTAAAAGCTCTAAACACCATATAAAGCTCTTACTGATATGTGTACCAATTCTGTCTCGACTCACTCAAGAAAGCAATTGGTCTTTTTTCTTAAAAAAAAACTGCTCTAATACCTACTCCACTTGCATCACACTATAATTCAAAAGTCATGGTAAAATCTGGAAGTATAAGGATTGGTATAGTGGAAAGCTTTTTCTTGATCATTTTGAAGTTTGATTCGCGACTTCACTCTAACTGAACTTTTTCTTCTTCAAACATTCAATTATGAGAGCTATTATGGTGCTAAATTGCTTATCAAACCTATGATAGAAAGTAGCTAATCCATGAAAACTCCATACATCAATGATAGGTTTAGGGCCAAGAAAATCACGGATAGCTTTCACCTTCTTATCATCCACATGGATTCCCTCACTATTAATCACGAATCCCAAAAATATCAATATGGTTGTGGGAAAAGCACACTTCTTTAAATTCACAAACAATTCATTTTTCTCAACACGAATAAGACTTGCCTAAGGTGGTTAATAAGTTCTATAATATCCTTACTATAAACTAGAATATCATCAAAGTAAACAACTACAAATGTGGACATGAATAGTTAAAGTACTTGGACTATTAAGTGCATAAAGGTACCCAGTGCATTTGACAACCTAAATGGCATGGCCATCCACTCATAAAGATCATCATTCATATTGAATGTGGTCTTCCACTCATCACCAAAATATATTTTGATTTGGTGGTAGCCACTCTTTAAGTTTGTCTTGGAGAACATTAAGGCGAGGGATAGGAAAATGATACCTCTGATAATCTTGGGTGGCATGATTGTTTACACACATCTGCCAATTCCCATCCTACTTTGGGATAAGTGATACGATATTTCTATATCTTAAAATTTAAACGCAAGTATACGTTATTGTAATAAGTAATAAAGGGACTTATAAAGTCAGATGTCAAACCCATAAGAATAATTTTTATTTTCTATCAAGTACTAAAATTATATCTTCTTAATTATTTAAAAAAATCAAATCTTAATTTTGCAATTAATTTAAGTAAAATAAAAGTGCAGAAAATAAATGACACAACTCAAATAAAATAAGAAAATAATAATATAGAGGAAGCCTATGGTTAATTACTATCCTTCAATATATTTTTTGAATATTAATCCTTTTAATATTTATATCCCTCAATTCTTATTATTGGTCAAGACAATAATGTATTCACAAGTCTCTCCCAAGATAATGCTAGTATATCATAATTTACCAAATACCTATATTCCTATGGTACTTGTAATAAATTAATATTTATTAAGAACATGTCTTATTGACCATACATGCTAATTAGGTATATTTCTATCCTAATTCAAAACTTGCATATACAACATTGAATGTTACCTACAATCATGTATCAAATTATTAAGGTTTAAATACAATGATGCCTCTTTCGAATTTATCAAAGTATTACCAAATCAATCATAATATTAATCGGATATAATGAAGCATTAAGAACAAATCATTTGTATAATGAAGAATTGAGTTCAAATAAATATTCAAAAAATCCAACAATTAAGCTCACATATTGAGTTCAAGTAATAACCTTAGAAAATAAATTTAGCTCATGGTAACTAGAGAATTATACCTGAAAAATAAAATAAACATAATACAACTAAAAGCAAACCAATATTGACGTTAATTTGCAGTTGGTTGATACGCCAAAGATTTGTCAATAATCTCTTGCTTCCTTGAATTCTCATTGCTTCTCTATCTAAAAACTACTCTTTTTCAATGTGTTGTGGCTTAAGTTGTATGCTCTTTGAGGTTTGAAATAAGAGGCCTTTATATAGAGATTGATTATAGTATTTAAGTTGTATTTCTTTTCTACTGTAGCACGATCACTGTTAATTGATACTGTTTATGGGGGGTACTGTTCCATGCACTATTCATGAGGTACTGTTCACCGTTGGAGCGAAAAGCTTAGGCCGCTGAAATTTCGCTGAGGCGAAATACTATTTATGGCTGGGGAGAAGGTACTATAGAAAAATCACTATTTATGGTACTGTAGTAAATCACTGTATCGTATACTATAGCAATTTGATGTTTTGCCTTTTTTTTCTTTGATTTTCATTCCAAATAGTTCTATTGACTTCAAACATACAAAATAACAATAAAATTATAAAAAGACTAATATTTTTATTAAAATGAGCAATTAATCAAATTAAGGGAGTGAAAATAATAGATATAATTTACACTTATCAATAAGTAGAGCAAGAAAGGCACAAGGTTTTAATACTCTACCTTATATATCCCTTTTTAGCAACTCTTTCACTTTGTCTTTCAAGATCTCATGCTTTTTTGGACTCATCCGATAATATGAAAGATTTGGCAAGTTGGCTCCAAGAATGAAGTCAATGCAATGCTGAATATCTCGCCTTAAAGACAAGCTAGTCGGCCATAAGGTCTTTAAACTCAACAATCAATCCTTGTATCTCAATTGGCAAAGGCTATTTTGATTGCTCTTTACTTTTCACCAGTATACAACTGTAAGTGCTTATACTATATAATTCCTCTATAAACTCATTTTCCTTGAAAGCATTGAAAATAAAGCTTTCTCTTTTACTTTAAGGGCTATCTTTACTTATTGACTAAGTACCACTACTATCTTTCTTTCGATTCCAAGTAAAAGAATAAATATTATACAACATCTATATTGTATTGTTAGAACCTACCTAACAACACATACAAACATTCATTTTAACTACATCACATAAAATATTAGATTTGTACCTCTTTCTAATAGAATAAAATAATCATCATTGCCTTGTTGATAGATGTATTTTATAAATATTAGTTAGGCTTCTATAAACTTAGCATTTGTTCATTTTAAGTGCAGATTTTAAGCTTTTTTATGTGATTTTTAGTCACTTTATAGGTTTAAAGTCAATACAACAATTAGAAATAAAATTCAAGAAAAATAAGACAAATTTCAAATTGCTATAGTAACAATGCACAATGATTTTGCTACAGTGTTGTAGCACTAGGGGAAATGGCAATATTCATCTTTGACTTGGAGATAAAATTTTGCCCTAATTTTTTCTGTCAACTGTATAAATGGATCACTTTTGAGCTAGAAATAAAGAGGAAAGAGATAGAGTAGCAGAGAGCATGAAAGAAAACACCATTTATTCAAGACTTTATATCAAATTAAGATATTGAAGAAGGGAATTCTGCAGCAAAAGAGGAAGAGCAGGGAACAGGGGATTATCTCTTTCTCTTATTTTGCATATTCTACAAATTCATATTCTTCATAATGATGATAGTTAAATGTTCTAAAACTCTGTTTATTAGCATAAAGAAAGTTTTTATTACTAGGATTGCAATCTTGAATTCAATATATAATTTGATTGAATATTTTTATCTTATTTACGAACGCAACATTGGAATTGGTCATGTTTATATATGCTTAGTGCTTTCTATTTTTTTGCCAAAAACTAAATTGTTTAGGAAACTCATAAATAAAATTGGAAAAGGAATTTATGTATTTATTCTTAGATAAACTAATATATGATCATTTTGTAGTAGTTATGAGTTTCATATGAGATAAGAATATACCTATATGACATATATGGTTTGTAAGATTTGTTCTTAATGAATTTTACCTTATTTTTATTACCATAGATATAAAAATAATTGTTAGAGTAAGATATATTCACTTAACTACTGAAAGAAGCTAATAAAGATATCAGGGTTCTTAACCAATAATTCATATTGAGAGATTAAATCAAGAGAAGACTAATTGCTTCAAGTAAAATATTGAGATATAGTTGTAATCCTATGTTTAGTTCCTATTGGTGATTTATAATTATTAATCTCTGTTATCTCTTTGTTTTTTATTATTATTTAAAGTTAATTAAATTCTCTTTTATATTATGGTTGTCTGAATAAAATTAAAAAGATACAGTTTTAATACTTAGTAAATGTAGGATACAAATTCTTTGTGGGAATGATACTTAACTTATTATTATATATCACACAACACTTGTAATCTCAATACTTGGCCCTTTCTTAATCTAGCCTATATTGTATGGTGATGGATAAGTTGTGTTTAGAGTTTGAGATGGTCAACCAAGTATTGAGACACTAAGTTCTCACAGCTACAATTTTCAATAACAAGCTTGCAAACTTTGTCAGCAATCAAGCACATTCCCTAAAAAATTATCTTTCATTGAGACCATTCTAGTTATGTAAGCATAAACATCAATCTTTTCTCAATACATACAACCTCTTCACTCTTCTCTTTGGCTATCTCAATGTCAAAACTAGAATTTCCCTCCTTGGGTTCATTGTCATTCGCATATCCTTCCTTCTCTTCTCACTATATGACATTGACAAATTTTTGCGTACTGCAGTTATCAAACCTTTTCTCAAGCATAACATATTCTCAAACTAATGGAAAAACTAAGGTAATGAATAAGTCATAGGGGAATTTGATCCGATGCATTTGCGAAGACAAAACAGAGTAATAGGATTTTGTACTTGCTCAAGATGAGTTCGCCAACAATAACTCAGATTAATCATTCAACCAAAAAAGTCATTTCTCCATTGTTTATACCAAAATAACTAGGCATGTTGTAGACTTGGTTAAACTACTTTCAAATGCAAGATCCCAAGTTGTCTTTACCTTGGCTTAGAGTTACACAATGATATTTCAAGAGGTGCATGATGCATTAGAAAGCCAAAACCAGAAGTACAAGCAAGTTATGAAAACATAGAAGGCCCTAAATGTTTGAAGTGTATGATTAAGTTCTAGTTATTTATGCAAAGAGAGGATGCCAATAGGTTTTTATGGGAAACTCAATCAAGAATGGTATGGTCCATAATAAATTTTGAATAAGATCAACGATAATGCTTATATTGTAGATCTTTCAACACACATGGGCATTTCTAGACATTCAATGTTGTGAAATTATCACCTTTTTATGTGGAGGAGAACTTTACAATCACTCAATAAGGAGTTTTTTACTAGTGAAGGAGAATGATAGGGAACATCGCATCAAGCTATTACATTGTTAAAAAAAATTAAGAAGTCAAAACTCCATTCTAGAGTCAGTAAACTTTTTTTATTATTGCAAACTTAAACTTTAATTCCAGCAACATTTTTAAACTTTGATTTGTTATATTCTTTGAATTTCCTTTGCTCTTGAATTTTGTAGTGATCTTTTAAATTTTTAACTTGACATATGTTTTTGAATTTCTATTTAAGCGAAAGTGCGCACTATCGTAAAGAATAATATAATGATATGAGTAAAATATCACTCTCATAGGGACTTTTGTATTCTAATTTTTACCAAGTACTAAAAATTAATACTACTTAACTTTTATCTAGACAAAATTTAAATTGAGAGTTTAGCTAACCTAAAATAACTTAAAGTAATCTAAGTTAAAGCTATGCATTAATCAATGATGAAATTCACTAATTAAAGAAACCTAAGGTTATAACTTATTCCCCAATATTTTATTGAACCTATTATATTCTCTTACTTTATTTCTTTAATAACAAATTGTTGTCTAAATCACCATTATCGTTATAAGCCTTTGTCGATGATCAAATAAATATAACCTACTCTAATAATTTTCTATATGTCTTTGATAATCATAATAGAATGAGACACATTAAAGATTGATCTAGTACTACCATTTATGTTTTATGGGTAATATTTATCTCATATGAAACTCATAGTTGTTATGCTATGATCATATATCAAACTATCTTAGACTAAACATATAACTTCCTTTATCGAGTTCATTTTAGCTCCTATAACATTTAAAATATTGGTTAGATATTCAGAAAATATTAAGCACAAAATAGAATGAAAAATTCTACTTTATTGAATTCATAAACAAGAGAAATAATCGAGTTCAACTGCATATTAGGCTCAACAGTTAAATCACAAATAAGTAAAATTAGCTCATAAAGAATTCAAGAATACCAAAGCAAATAGTCAAGAACATCATTTACAAGGACAGAAAAATATGAGAAAATGAAGAAAGTAAGCAAGGTAGTGCCTTTAATCTTCTCTTTCTTTCTCTTGTTTGTTACATAATCATTGCTTTCAATCTTCAATCTTGTTTAATCTATCATGCAACTTTGTTTTTGTGTTTTCTCTAACTTTTATATTTCTTTTCTTTTATTTGACCTTTAAAGGGTATTTTTATAGGCTTTCAAAGCCCTGAGGATCTGTGGCTTTGTGTCATAGTTGTATTAGAAGTCCAGAAATTTTTCTCTTTAGTTGCAGGAGCATTAAAGCACTGGCTTTTGACCACCCCGGTGCTGAACTCTCTGACTTGATCGTTGTGGTGATGGGTTGTGGGTACTGAGACCTAGAAATTAATTTCCTCTTTTGCTGAGTAGGCACCACGACGATAGCTGTAGAGATTGTAACGCTGAGATCTCTGAGTTGGGCATTGCGACATTAACTTCTAAGCGCTCTATTTCTTCAATTCTTTTTTATTTTTATCTGATTTTTAGTATCTTTATGCCGAGTGATTGGAAACTTGTATTTTATCAATAAACTTTATAAATAGTCAAATAATCATCAAATTAAAGCAAATATTAAGCTTGAAAAAATAAAAATTATTAATCTTAATGAATCTCTATCAAATACCCCCAAATTTAAGAATTTACTCATCCTCAAGCAAAATAAAAACTAAAAGATAAAAAGATAAAAACTAAAAGACAAATAATTGAATGGGTTAATTAGATAATTCCCAATTTATCTCAAAGATTGTATTACACCTATTAATTTTCAAACTCTTTAGACACTTATGAAGACTCAATATACCTAATCATCATACTTTTCTTTATCTTATAAGTAATCACTTGGTAACTGTGTGTGTGTGTAGTTGCTTATTATCTATCAGTTGCACCCAGAATAGTTTATGCATACAATAATGAACATGATCTTTCTAACAATCTATAGGCTTGCTTTTTATAACATTTTTCAATAATGTAAGGCAGTACATAACCAAAGATCAATTAAGACTTTTAAAAGCTTGTAATGTAAGGCTAGGGTTAAGGTAAGGAAAATTGAGGAAAAAAAAAGTTAAATCCACACCATAACTAATTTTTTTTTTTTTAATCATTTGGCCTTTATGTCTTCCTGAGGACTCTCCCAAACTCAACTTCTTTTTCTCTAAACCTATTTAGCAACTCACTAAGCTTAAACCTAAGTTAGGGGTAAGGTTTTTTTTTTTTTTTAAAGAAGTGAAGTGAAATGAATATACTGTGTTTACCCCTCAAACTTAGGTTCTTACATTACTTTTGTGAACTAGCTCTCTCATTCTTCATCCATGGCCATAATTTATATCCTTTCATGACCCTTAACATGATGTTTTATATTTGTGAGAAATGTAAAGAGAATATATTTTACTGTATATTGTAAAGCTGTACAATGGAGCCTTTATATAAGCTGTAATCTTATTACATAATAGAAAAGTAATACACATAAGAAAATAATATTTTATATTAATAACATGTATATATGGTAGGAGGGTATAAAAGAATTATTCCGGAATCATTCCAGAATTATTCTAGAATTATTCCTTAATAATATTTATGGTGCAAAGAATGTTTTACTTAATTTTGAAGGCTTCAGTTTTATTTTGTTTTTTAGAAAAGAAAGTTGTCAATTAGGCTAAAAAATGAGTGACTAAGGATAAATAAAAACATATAATGATAGACTCAAAAGGCTTAAATGGTTTAAAGAATGTCTAAAATCATCTCTTTAGTTATATATGACAGAGATCTAATATACGTAGGTGTATGCATGTGCAATTGTGTTTATTGCATAAAATACGTATCATATACATATTTAACACTGCAGAAGAATTAAATCATACAATAAACACAACAAATAATATATTAATCACATTAATATATTTGAAGGATTGAAAAATTACCATAACGTGTAACGTTATACACGAATATTTTGAGAGACTAACTCGTTGGCAG
Source organism: Ailanthus altissimus (assembly GCA_946807835.1). Lineage (NCBI taxonomy): Eukaryota > Viridiplantae > Streptophyta > Magnoliopsida > Sapindales > Simaroubaceae > Ailanthus > Ailanthus altissimus. Next base: position 23,478,208 of record OX327695.1, read on the forward strand.
TTCTAGTCACCAACTCGATGGACTTGGTAAGTTAGCATAGCAAGTTCATATGCAGCACTGGGCTTAACTCTTAAACCCTTAAACCGGTTGTGTGTATTTTTCCTTTTCTCTAAAAGGATAAAAAATGAAAATTGAAGCAATTCACAATTGCTTCTCTCGATACCATAAATAAAAATGAAACAATTTTATTTTACCTGTTTTTTTCTTCTTCTTCTTCTCGGCACCAAATAGGAAAAAATGAAACAATTTCATTTCTTCCTCTCATCCATTTCTCACGGCATACACCCCAATTCACACACAATCTCTCTCTCATACACACACACACACACATATATATATATATCATATTAATAAAGTAATAACATTATATATTATAATATTAAAAAGGGCCACCATGCAAATAAATAATATTATTATATAAAATAATAATATAATATAAAATGGATTACACCTATAAAGTAATATATAATAAAACAATATTATATAATATAATAATGAGATATTAATGATTATTTAATAATTAAATAATTATTATGTGAAATTATCATTTTGCCCTTGATATATAGTTACAAAGTCTACCCCTTAATAGGTCCCATCAAATCTCACACTTGAGTAAACTCAACCGAGGGTCTACAATATGTCACATGTCATTATACAATTAGTAAATAATAATTATTGACTAATTATTGTATTTAACGCTTAAATACAGACACGCATGCATTCCCGTGATAGTTTTGAATATTACTGGATTAAACAATTTAATTCGGTATACTATTGTCCCAGTGCACAACGAGTACACTCTATATCGCAGGACTCCCTAGGTTCACGCCCGATTCATAAATAGAACTATTCCATGAGTCTGTGAACATTACCCCACACACACGTCACAAATATACAAATCAACGCAATGAACCATACAAGTTAAGGTTACAACGCATACGTATAGTCATTCCGTCATGATATCTTGGATGTACGGGGATATAGATTATCACCATCAAATCTTTATGTGCTCATCCATGTCATATCCCCAGACTTGTATCTCATTGAACAATATGTACAAACTCATTTGTCATATTATTTCATAATGGCGAAACTCCTTCCCAGGATTAATGCTTGTGGCCACAAGACTTTCTGAGATACATTCTCGAAGCATTTGGATATCTAACTCCCTATGTGAGCTGGCGGATCCTATATCTGTATACACCGGACTCCATAAGCATCAAACCATACCCAGTGACACCCAGCGGTCACACCATGAAAGGTTTGTGACATGCATGGAACCAAAGTATGGTGGATCACTTACAAGCTCACTGTGGCACTTAGGTCAAAGGACCACGTATACTACTCAACTAGAGAGGACCCTCTATTGACAGCTTACATAAGGTGTCTATCGGAGGCCCTCATGAGTCTATCCTATATCCAATCCTAACTAGATACCATATGTCAATACGAGCTCCAAGATTATAGTCAGCTAGGAACAATCATCTATACCCTATAGGTATGACATATGCTGATCTATATAAAGGTATCAACTGATAGACCTGCATCAGCAGAAATAAATCAGGGACAATATTTGAAAACATACTTGCGTAACTGACATTTTCTGGTATCTGATTGCAACTCTTGCAACTATGTAGTTCCTAGTATATTCCCAGGTCTATGTCTCATTACAAACAAAGCTCCAACTCTTAGATCTTTACTGAGTATTATAACCAGCTAACTATTAACTGTGCTAACATTTAGCATTTATATCTCTCAGCGTGGCCAACTTAGGGCCCTTATCTAAACTCTTTTAAATTATATTTGAACTCCTTCAGATCATACAATGTCTGTAATGTTATATTGCATAATACCATTTAAATAGGTATTAGCGATTTAATGGGAACATACACTTGTATAAATATACAAATATATGTACATTCAGGAATGACACGTAAGTACCAACTCTAATAATATATGCACTAGGATTTTGCCTCTGGTGTTAATCGAACAAGTTCTAAACAGTTTGACATCCTAGGTAGTTTCTTGTTTTTGCATAAACGTCTTCTAAGTTAACAACTAATTTTCAACAACTATAATGCTTAATGTTGCTCAAGTAAATACAAATAAGATACTCGTAAGCAATTTCGATTAAGCATATGAATAAACATAGTATCTATTAACTCTTACTATTTATGGGTTTTCTACAATCAGATTTTAATTTCTTATCATCGACTTATAATTATCTTTTTAACCCTAACAAACACAACTTAAAGTAAATATAGATGTTAAACCTAAAACGTGTAATCTAGAAAGATAAATAATTGAAAAAAATAAAATGCGAAAGTGTTTCCCTGCCCCCAAACTTAAGTTGAACCATGTTCTCATGGCGACAGTAAACAGCAATTTGAAACACTTTCCTGAGGTGTGAGTTTAGTGTCAGTCATTTGCTATGTCATTCGCATCATCATCCTCAGTCTCCTCATTATCCCCTGTGGTCTCCTTATCATCATCCTTTGGAGCAGTTAGGGTCAAGGTGGTAGGCTAGGTTGAAGGCTCTGATAGTGTTTTGGTATCTATGCCAAAATGTGTAAGTCCGATCCGGAGCACCTAATCTTGATATGCTGCCCACTGGGCACACCACTGCTGGTAGGATGTAATCATTTTCTCCAAATGTGCAAGACGCTCCTTTGAGGTAAATGGTTAAGAAATCGAAGGTATAACGGGCATTGTCTACTGTTAGAGAGTTGTTGGTCTAATCTTTGGTTGTCTACCACCATCTTCAATCCGCGATATTGCTCTATTGTCTAATGGATGCGTAGGATGCAACAAGTCAGCCTAAAGGTCCCATTGAACTCCGACTTGGGTATAAAGTGCAATGATCAATGATGGATAGTAGAAAGCTCATCTTCGTGTAGCGAATGCTGTGGAAGATACTATCTTTGACGACTTTGTCAATGTCAATCGTTCTCCCTGTAAGGAAGGCATATAACAAGATAGCATGGTGCTTGGTCACTGAGCTCACGTATGTAACTAGCATGAAGCGTGCTGCTATGAAAAAGTGCCATACTTTGAACTCTTGGCTCATGAATCTGGCGAGAAATGAGACATGTTAGCTTTTAGACATCTTCCATTCAACCTCTGCTATGCTAAGGAATCTAACGATTTCTTCATAGTCCGGCTCATTTAGTTATTCACTGTAGTCATTGCGTGGGATGCTCTGAAGGTCAAAGAACCGGTTGACAACAGATCTTGTTCTAGTCACGTCTCGACCCCTTACTTTTACCCTTAAGTCTTGGTGGTCGAGGGCATTGGCGTAGAATTTCCAATCGACTAGTAGGACGACCACTTCTAAATATGCATATAATTTTTGCCATCCTCATTCATTGATAATCTTTGTAATATTAGGTATTGACTGTCGATGATGCTGAAGTTAAGGGTGACAATTCGTATATATGAATCGTATTTGTGTCGTGTCAATATAAGATACTAACAAATTCTTATTGTATTCGTATAAAATTCTTATTGTATTCGTATACAATTCGTTTACTAAATGAATCAAACACTCAAATACAGATTCAATTTATTTAATATTCGAATTACAAAACACGACACAATTAAAAAATTTTAAATAAATAAATCAAATTCAATTTATTTATACGATTATACACTGTAGCGCTATTTGTAAAAGCATGTCTCCCAAGTGTAATTGAGAAAGTCATTTCTTCTAAACTCCCAAATGCCTAAATCAGCAAACTAGAAAAAGAGATGCAGTAAAGGTTAGCATTATCTCACTGATTCAATATCCTATTCTATGTCAAATGCTCCATCATTGTTTTGTTAAGCATTCCACCTTCGGTATCCAAGACCTCATTTTGATTATTAATGCTAGTTTCTTACAATCATTTTCTATATTTAATTAATCATCTCTCTGTTCTGATTTGTGCAACAAGGAGGAGGAGAATGGCATATTCAAGAATGAAAACTTATGTGCCATTGGAACCAGGAGAAGTTTGTTTCAGAAGAAGAGCTGAAAGCCAAATTGAAATATTGGCTTGAAAATTGGCCAAGCGAGGGCCTGCCACCTAACCTTGCAAGATCTGCAACCATTAATGGTGTTGTTTCTTTTCTAATAAGTTCCGACTATGAACTTAAACTCGAGAGAGACGTCAGTTCAATCCAGTGGTATGAAGTTCACTTAGAGTGACATACAAGCACCCACAGTTATTAGCCCCTTACAAATAACTAGGATTAACCAACAATTTGTTTTTGTATCTCTCCACATTTATCTAGTCTTTTCACAGTTTTGTTGTGTTAATGTTATTTTGTTCGTTGTAATTCTTCTTCGTGTCCAGAGAACTTCTAGAGAAAAGTTGATGGGAATTTGCAAGTGAGGAATAAAGTAGGGGTATTTTTGAGTTTTTATTATCAAATAAAGATAAAATAATATTTTTAACTAATATAATAATTTATTTAAATACGGATGCATTAATATAAGGGCAAAATATAATTTACGTAATCAAATAAAAATTCTGTCAAAAAAAATAGTTGACACTAACAAACGAATCTTTTCAAATAATTTTGAAATTAAAAATATTTAAGATATTTAAATCAAATTAAAAAAATTTAATAGTAATTTTTCCAATTTTATGAGACCTCTAATAAAACCTTGTGAAAATTACTCGTAACCCAAAGTAGTAAAATCGACAATAAATACCAGATTAACTCTTAAATACTTTACGTGACGTCTCACCCCACGTCAAATACTTAAGTGGGTCATTAATACATGTCAAAAAAGCATATCTATCTAACACAATTAACCTCTTTATTGATGCCCCTTACACAATTAACACCTTTACTTTACAAAATAAATTTCCAATTATGGCTTCAAAATTTATTTTTATAAATTTTTAGACTTATTAATTTCTAATTAGATTTTTAAACTTATTTTAACCTAAAGCAGTTTCTAATTAGATTTTTGAACTTATTTTAACCTATTGATAAGTCATTTATAGTTACAAAATAAAATTTTATAAATTTTAAGACATATCAAGCTTACAAAATAAATTTTTATAAATCCAAGCAGTTTCTAATTAGATTTTCAAAGTTATTTTAGCCTATTGATAAGTTATTATGATTACAAATTAAATTTTATAATTTTGAGAGTTATCAGGATTACAGAATAATTTTTTAGTAAATTTTCAATTAGATTTTTCAGCTTATTTTACCTTCATGTTTTATATTAATTCCTCTATTATTTAATCACACAACAGTAGAAAATGAATCATAACGTTTGTTTTTCTTACGTATTTGTAATATATATATTTTAAAATAAGAAACTAATAAAGCTTTGGCCTTTTCACGAAAAAGAATTCTAGTCGCCGCCTTCAATGACCTTTGTTTCCCTTTCCAGTAGACATATCCCATCTCTCTCCCTCTCCTCCGCTTTGTTATGGCTTTGTTTCATTTCTTTCTTTTGTCTCTCTTCACTCTTCTTGCACTTTTGATTCTCTGAAAGTGAATTGCCGGCTTCGGTCCTCTCTCTTCCAACTTCGTATGGTGATCCGACCGATGTAGATGACCGGCCATGGTTCTGCAGGCTCTGATCTGTAACCGCGGGCCTTCACCCTGGCTGTCCTAAACTTCGTCGTGGCTTTGCCATCCGTTAAGGAGGCTTCGCCGAAGCGTCGCAGCCTTTATCCTCCTCCAGCATGCCGTCCGTGCTTGACTGAAGCCAACCAAAATTTTCATCACCAGTTCCCATTAGAAAGAAAACTGAAATGAATAATTTTATTATACTGCACAATTTCGATACTTTATTGAACTTTATACATCAGTATATATACTTGCTTGTTACACATTGATTATCTTATCACATACTTATACACATCTCATCCTAATCAAATACCGAAGGTATATACACTTTAAAAGATAACAAACATATCTTATTTTATTATCAGAGTTATAATTTATAATAATTTAAGAAATCAAGATTAAGTTTAGACTTAGATCATTTTTTAAATATATTTTAATATTTCCTCTCATATTAAAGAGTGATGGCTGATTTTCAAGTTGTCTTCGAAGCACGTGAATTTATAACTTGTTAAGATTTTAATAAATATATCTATTATTTACTTATTAGTAGGATAGTGTTGCACAATAATATCTTTATTGTTAACCTTATATAAAGTGAATATCAACTTTCATGTGTTTAATTTTTTTATAATGAATTGGATTGAAGGCCAGGGCAACAGTACTTGTATTGTGGTATAATATGCGTAGAGTGTTTGTGAGTGTGATTTTCATTTCTGTCAAGAGTGATTTTAATCAACATATTTCAATATCTGTGTTGGCAATGGCTCGATATTCAACTTCATAACTTAATCTATCTACTTTTTAGAAGAACATAATATTGGATTGTTGTCAAGAAATAAATAGAAACCTCTAATGAATTTTTTGTCACTTGTATCACAAGCCCAATCAACATCATTATATGTTGTTAAGGCTATTTGTCCATAATCCTTAGTATTCTTTAAATATCTAAGCAATCTTTTGCATGCTTGTCAATGGATGGTTGAAGGGCTCTCCAAAAATTGGCTGAGTTTGTTGATGGCAAATGCTATATCTAGTCTTGTTATAGTCACATACTGAAGAGCTTCAACAATGCTCTTGTAGAGTGTGGGATCAGAAAAAGGTTCTCCTAGTTCTTTATTAAGCTTTTGGCCCGTGATCATAGGTGTAGGACAACCTTTGGCTTCATTGAGGTTTGTTCTTTTCAACAAATTAGTGATGTATTTGCTCTGGCACAGCTTCATTCCATGATCATTCCTTGTGACTTCAACACTAAGGATGTAGTGTATGGCTCCTAGGTCCTTTAAGCTAAATTCACTGTTGAGATTTTTGATGACTAGTTGAATGGCAGCGATATTATCACCTGTAACAAGAATATCATCAACATATATTAAAACATAGACTATATGATCTTGATTCTGTCTTATGAACAATGTGTGATTGTGCATTGGCGAAGCCCCAACTAATCAATGCCCCAACTAATCAATGCACCTTTAAGTTTTTCAAATCATGCCCTTAAAGCCTGCTTCAAATCGTGAAGTGCCTTTTTTAATTTACAAACATATATTAAAACATAGACTATATGATTTTGATTCTGTCTTATGAACAATGTGTGATTGTGCATTGGCGAAGCCTCAGCTAATCAATGCACCTTTAAGTTTTTCAAATCATGCCCTTGGAGCCTGCTTCAAATCGTGAAGCGCCTTTTTTAATTTACAAACATAATCTGGTCTTTTAGAATCTGCAAAGCCTTCTAGTTGAGGTATAAAAACATCTTCTTGTAATTCACCATGCAAGAAAACATTGTTCACATCCAGTTGTCTAATTTCCTACTCTTTGATTACTCCAAAGCTTAGAAGTACTCTGACAGATTGTGACTTGGCCACTGGACTGTATGTCTCATAATAGTCTAGACATGTAGTTTGATGGAATCCTTTGATGACCAGTCTTGCTTTCAGTCTTTCTACATTGCCATCAAGTAGGTATTTTACTTTATATACCCATTTGCTTCCAATAAGTTTTTTATTTGTGAAAGGTACCAGCTCTCATGTCTTTTATTTTACTAATGTTGAGTGCTCGGCTTCTGTGGCTGCCAGCCATTTGTCATCTACAAGTGCTTCTTGACAGTGGCATGTAATGGATAAGAAAGAGCAGTATTTGGGGCAGTGTCATTGAGAAAAGCTTTTGGTTTAAAGATCCCAGCCTTTGCCCTGGTAATCATGTGGTGTGTAGGTGCAAGAGTGGTTTTGTATACTGGTTGTGAGTCAATCAATGCATCATGTAGGTGGTCTGGTAGTTTAGGAGATGATGTATGTGGTGGATCACCAGATGGGTTCAGTTAATTATCTAAAGGTTGGGAGCTAGTAGAAGAAGGCTTGTGAAGTTTTTTGAAATAGTTAAAGTGCTGATAGGAGGTGTAGAACCACCTTGTAGAGATGTTGGAAGTTCCTGTTGAAAGACATCTTGTACCAGATTGTCTATCAAGTAGTTTCCCCCGTCTTGGTGTAAAGTTTCTGGAAATATTGACTAAGAATTCTGAGTAGAGATGATTTTGGTGATAGATTGACATTCAAAACTAGGATTATTACTGAAAAGGAACTCTTCTTCATGAAAAATGACATATTTAGTAATATAGACTTTCCCTGAGTTACTAATACACTTGTACCCTTTATGATGTGTACTATATCCTATGAAGATGCACTTGTTGGTTCTATATTGAAGCTTAGAGGTATTATAGGGTCTTAGAAAAGGATAGTAAGTGCATCCAAATACTTTAAGGAATATGTAATCCAGTCTTGTGTCAAATAATTTTTAAAATTGTGAGAGTTAGTTTAAGATTGGTGTTGGCATTCTATTGATGAGAAAGGCAGCTGTTTCAACTGCTTTCCACCAGTATTTCATTGGTATTGAAGCATTTGAGAGTAAAGTCAATGCAGTCTCAATTAGGTGTCTATGTTTTCTTTCAATTTTTTCATTTTGGTGATGAGTGTGGGGGCATGGATGCCTAAAAATGATCCTTAGTTGGTTTAGGTACTTGAGAAGTGGTCTAAACTCACCTCCCCTCACTTAATCTGATTGCACTCCTTTAATGGTCCTTTCGAATTGTTTCTCAACAAGAGTTTTGAATTGAATAAATTTGTATTTAGTTTCTGCTTTGGTGGATAATGGATATACCCAAGTATACCTTGTGTAATCATCTAGAAAGCTAATGTAATTTTTGTGCCCTTGTGTTGAGGAAATAGCAGCAGGTCCCCATAAGTCTATATGTATCAATTTCAATAGTTGTTGTGTTCTGGTGTTTGAAGTTTGATGAGGTAACCTATGTGCTTTTCCATGTTGACAATGAGTGCAGAAGCTAAGATCAGTTTTTAAAGGAAACTGTACTTTATTGAATTGGGCAATATCATTGCAAGTTTTTACAACTTAACTTAATACATTGTGGTTAAGATGTCCTAACCTTCTGTGAAGTAAATTGTGGCTACTTGAAGACTTATTTTCACCTAATCTAGGACAACCTTGGACTGAAGTTTAGAGATATGAACTGAACTGACTCTGGAAATACTAACTCTGGAGGCGTCTCTACTATTGACTTTTGTAGATAATGAAATATATTAGTTTTGCACTTTGGAGTGAGAGAACTGCTTGAGAGGAAATTGGTACAATCCATCTTTAGCATGTCCTTCCAACAACACCATCCCTAACTCTTATCCTTGATGAACCAGTTGTTTTATGAAATTTAAGAAAAATAGAGTTGTCAGCAGTAAGCTTGGAAACACTAACAAGATTTTTTGCAATTCTAGGTACAAAAAGAAATTGTTTTAAGGCTAAGTTTGTGTGTGTGTGTGTGTGTGTGTGTGTGTGTGTGTATGTATGTGCACGCGCGCGCGTTCGTGCGTGTGCATATTGATGGGTAAGTGAATTTCGCCAATATGAGAGATGGGAAGCTTATTACCATTTGCCACAATCACTTGTTCATTTCCTCTGTAGTCACTCTTGGAGGATAAGTTGCTTGTATTGTTTGTTAAGTTGTTGGTGGCACCACTGTCAACATACCAGCCTTGATCAGTAGTGTCTTTAAATGCTGATATGTATGCTGCAGGAGAATTCTGATTAGCTGGTTGTGGACCAGTATAGCTATCATCAAACCTATGCCAGCAATTGGCTGCAATGTGTCCTGTTTTTCCACAGATTTAGTAGGTTGGTCTAGGATTATTGGTGCTTGATTTGTTGTTTCTATTGGTTTGTGCATTTCTATCACTAGTAGACTTGCCTCTGCCTCTGCCTCTGCCTCTGCTTCTTCCTCAATAGTTTCTTTTTAAGTCATTCTGTTGAAATCTCCCGGCATTGGTGTTTCCTTGAACTGTGTTTGCTTGAATGTCTATATGGGAATATGCAGTGAATTAATCTATTCTGCTCTTATGATTAAAGAGCATAGAATAAACCTTCTACAAATAGGGTAGCTCATTTCTGGAGGTAATGTTAACTACAACAAGATCGAAATCTGAGCCAAATCCAGCAAGAATATATAAGATCAAGTCATCATCATTCACTGGATTACCTGTAGCAGCCAAGTGATCAGCTAAGATTTTCATTTTTTAAAAATAATTACTTACAGAAGATCCATTCCTTTTGGTGGTTTGAAGCTGCATTCTAAGTTGCAGTACTTTGGCCTTAGATTGGGATGAGAATAGACTTTCTATGGCATTCCACAGTTTATAAGAGGTTGTGCAGTTAACCATTGTTCTAATCATTCCTTCAGACATTGTAGATAGGATCCAACTGAGGAGCAGTTGGTCTTGTTACATCCAGTGTACAAATTTAGGATTTTGAGTTGAGATTGTATTTACTTCCTGATCTACTGTTGTAAGAAATGACTCAGGTTTCATTTTACTGCCATTGATGAAACTTCGAGGTCATGACCTCGAATGGCAGGGAAAACTTGAGAATTTCAGATTAGGAAATTCTGTATGTCAAGCTTTAGGCTAGTGAAGTTATTGAAAAAGGCTGATTATATTGTTTGGAGAGTTATTTTGAGAGACAATGTTGGTGGTTTGGTTGGTCATGTGTGAACTTTCAGATTAAGGTGAGGTGGCCATTGTGCAGGATCAAAATTATTACTCTGATACCAAGAAAGAAAACTAAAATGAATAAACTTATTGTACTGCACAATTTTGATACTTTATTATGCGTTGTACATCAGTATATATACTTGCTTGTTACACACTGATAAGCTTTATCTTATCACATACTTATACACTTCTCATCCTAATCAAATATTTAGGCTATATACACTTTAAAAGATAACAAGCATATCTTATCTTGTTACCAGAGTTACAGTTCACAATAACTTAAGAAATCAAGATTAAGTTTAGACTTAGTCATTCTTTAAACATATTCTAATATGATTAGACCTGTCTTCTGCAATTGGGCTTTCTTATTTTATTAAGTATTTTAATTTGATATTGGAATTAGATTGAAGCTTTGGTTTGGTTATTGTGTAATAAGTAGGAAATGTAATTAGGCTGTTTATTAAATTTGAGAATAAAAGTTTTCTAGTCTAAGGTTAATAATTTCTGCCCTTTTAAGGAATTAATATCTCTTTTTTTTTATAAGGTTTGTATTTTCATTTTTTTAAAGTTTTTGTGTTCTCTTTTTAAAGTTATTCTTTTTTAATATAAAGTACGATCGTTATTTTTTTAATAAAAATTTTAAATTCTGATATGTGTTAGTGTATAAATATAATATTTTGTTCTAATAATTTTTTATTTTTAATATCAAAGATTTTTTAATTTTATATCTTTGATGTTAATAAATATATAATGTTAATGTTCAAAAAAATTATTATTTATATTTTTCATCTCAAATAATTTAATAATCTTTCACGAAATGATAAAATATTATTTATTAATAATTTTCTCGAATATTTTGATAAGCATTCATGAAATAATAAAATAATTAATTTTAAATTACAAAATTATTTAATAAATATATAACACATTCACTTACAATAAGAATCCTATAAAAAAAAGTTTGCAATGCCTCTTCCTTCACTTGAAGGTTCGAGTTCATCCCCTCCCCATGTGAAAAAAAAAATTTATTTCCTTGAGTTTAAATTTTTTTTTTTTTTTTTTTGTGAAAAGAGAGATAATTTCATTAAGAAGAATGGACGGGAAAATCTTGCTACATTGTGAGCATATACATTATTATATTGCCGTACTCCTGCATTAAGCATAGACATTACAATTTTTTTTGGAGTGTAAGAAACTACTGACTAATATTGGCTAGTTTCTATTTTTTAAAATAAAAAAGTAAAATACTTCTATTATTAAAAGAGATTCAAATATTTACTTTAAAAAAAAATTAAAGATATTCAAGGTCCAGAGGATCTATGAAAGGGGCTGGTACACTGCCATGACATATCAGAAGATCCAATTTCCAAGACAATAAAACAGGGGGTGTGTCAGAGGGAGAACCCTGATTCTGATTGGCATGACTAGATCAACCACTTCAAATCTAATGATGTGCATCGCTCGCTACAACTCATTCATCGGGACAAGTTATGAGGCTCGTGACCTACGCCACAATTGCTTCTTTGACAAATTTGAATTTTGCTTCAGGGTGGGTTATTTACCCTACGAAATCATTGCACCACTGTAATCTGAGCGGAGGGGTTGCCGCAACACCGCCGGCCCCATGATGGTTATATAAAAAATTATTCTTTCAAACAGAAAAATGATAAAAGAAAAAGTCAAAAAGTTGATGTTGTATGAGAGCCACCCGGTCCCTAGAATCACAGGATTATTGAATGCAATCTTGGATTTGTCAGGGCATTACAATATGTCAGAACATCAAATATCCAGGATCCATCCGGTTGAGAAATTTTCTCACCAGCAATTGAACACTTGACTAGAGATTTACAGTGGAATGCATAATTATCTAAACTTCACAGCTTGAAGTAGGTACCAACATCAAGTTACTACTCAAGTCCTGGAAGTCAACAAAGCTTGTTCTAGGAAAAGATGGAACTATCCCGAGCAAAATCTACTAGGACCACCCATGATTGGAGCGTCAAAGATCCCCTTCAAGTTCAGGCCCAATAAGATGACTCGTTTGTTTCTTTCATGGCCAAGGCAGCTTTGGGGTAAAATAAGTACTTCTTGGACCTTCTACGTTAGCCACAAAACTTCTATTGAGCTTTTGCTAGGGATCGACTGGACACACCATGCAACAATTTGACAAACCCTAGGAAGCTCAGCTTTCCATCAGTATGCCTAATCCAGTCGTGGAGAACAGCATGAACAGGGACTGAAGGACCAAGGCCAAGTTCCTGACACAACATTCACAAATGACATTAGATCAAAATTCAAAAATCTTGTTGAAATTTGAGTCTTGCACTCCAGCCAACAGAATAACGATAACACTAACATAAGCTACCATATGAAGTAAAACATTTAGAGAACCTTCTTTCCAGGAAATACAAATTTCAGAACCTAATATAATAAATGCAGTTCCATTCATTATTGAAAGGTTAATAGATCTAAAACATCAATGTTACACAGATAACAAAGGAATACTCCTTTGTTATCTGTTATCTGCGTAACAATCAACTATTGTTTATAACTCACTTAAGAAATGAAAAAGTATTTAAGTCCTTGAAAAGAATGCAGAAGGTATTTAAATGCCAGCCAAATACATAACCCATCATGTTCAAGCACTTCCTACTTCTGCCTTCACAACTACAACTACATCTAACTAACCAGAAGCTATCCACTAAAAGCATACATCAAGAAAATTTTCTTACATGTCAAAGAAAAGGAAAATAACATACCGAAGCCAGTTCCTCGATGACAATTGCTCTATTCCCATCTTTTTCAAAAAGTTCATAGGCACAACGAGCATGTTGTTCCCATCGGTCAAGAGCCTCTAGCTGATGAACACTTAGAGCAGCTGCACAGAATTCCTCAAAATCCATTCTTCTATATTGAAGAGCATTAAGCTGCCACGAACAAAAGAAAATGAAGTTTACAATTAACAAATTTAGAAAACAATACGAAATTCACTAACTGTAACTCCATCATGAAAGTCAAAAGGACCTACTGATGACAGAAAATCTGGAATGCGTGACTCCTTCATAGCATCTGTTGAATTTTTCATCAAGGCCTGATCAATGCAAAACTTCTTAGAGAGTTAGGACAGTAATATTGAATTACAGAATCTAGGCATTAAGAAAGAAACAAACCGTTTTGATGTTTTCTAAGCTTATGGTGCCATTTTTGCTTGGTTCCAGTAATGCAAACTGCTCCTTCAAATAAAATAGCTCATCCACTGTCAATGTTTTAGACAGAGCCTGTAATAGCACCAATGATAAATGTGAGATACAATACTAGGTAATTAAGAATTAGAGAGAACATAGAAGTCTTCATTCTTGAGATTGATGAAACATAGGTGTACTTAGAAGGTTTCCAAAATAAAGGTCTCCAACAGTAAGTGGGATACATCGTTTACAACCATCCTTTTTCTTTAACAACAGTCCATTGGAAATGTTTCAATATAAGGTAATGCTAGCACACAGTTGTTAATATACATTAATCCAACCTTCAATATTTTCACTATTTCCAGTATAAAATCAGGTACCCCACTTTCCCAATGAAGTTGACATTGATTTCCAAGCAAAATGTATGGCAATAGGTTATACATCATTTGCTGCAAATTACAACAAAACTACAATGGTTGCTACAACACAACCCCTCCCCTAATTTGGTTCCAAGTTCAGCCTAATAAGCTCCAATCTATAGCTCTCAAACTGAACCAAGAAATAGCACTCATGAAAGGGTCATTCTAGCCATATCTTGCACTGGATTAAAGAGAAAATAGATAAATTGCCAAAATACCAGTTGACAACGCAAAAAAAACTATTGGCACCAAAATCCCAAAGCTCCTCATTGATAGACACAAAGGACACCTTGCTAAGTAGTTCTGTTCTATTACAAGTTTCTCATGGATATAAATTAACTAATGCTTTACATAATTCTAAATTATCTATAGGAAAGTCTTCTCATGTTGGTCAAGACAACAAACATCTTGACAAATATCCAACTCAAACATCTGCACAGTGATTGAAAAAAAATGCTCCACACTCATGTAGGCAAGGCAGGATGAATGTATAATAAACAAGGTCATAAATAGCATATACACGTACCCTTAGAGCAGCTTTTCGAAGAGATGAAGAGCGCATGTAAGCCTTCATGAGTTTAAATATCAGTATATCCAAAGGCACTTTTACATCATTAAAGTTTCTGATCCAGGGATGACCTGCAAAAAGAAATGTTAAAAGCAGCACTTCAGCAATCTAAGAACAGAGAACTCTGATAGCAGATGAGGCACTCACTTAAAGCTTGAGCGGCAGTCAATCTTTTTCGTGGGTCTTTATTTAGCAGACGCTTGACAAAGTCTCTTGCCTCAGAAGAGAGAGAAGGCCATGGTGCTTCATCAAAACTTGGATCAGCTTTTAAAACAGCCCGAAAGATCCCTGACTCAGTTCGAGCCCAAAATGGACGACTGCCACACAACAAAATATATGCAATCACACCAATACTCCATACATCAGCTTCTGTACTGTAAGCTCTATGCAGAACTTCAGGGGCTACATAGTATGCACTACCAACAATGTCATTAAGTCTTTCATCTGCAAAGTCAAAACATTAGAAACCGTTAACAATTCACAACACTATTTGAAACAGCCAACAGTAAGGCATAAATAAAGGTAAGAGAGAAACCTGGTTTAACAAAATCTGACAAGCCAAAATCTATGGCCTTCAAAACTGCGTTTTCCTCCTTGGTCATAAACAAAAAATTCTGATCCAGCAAGTAACTACAATTAGATAAGAATACATAAATGAAAACAATAAAGAAAAAAGAAATAGCAAACAAATTGCAGTCAATTTCACCACTCCAACAGCAAATGTCTGGTAGAATGAGTGACCAACAAATTAAATAACTCAAAATCTCAAATGCTCAAATGAAAAACTGAGACTGTGTTTCACCTCAGGTTTAAGATCCCGGTGCACCACACCCTGAAAGTGGCAGAAAGCAACAACATTCAATATCTGTATCATAACATTCTTTGCATCATCCTCTGTGTATTTTCCACCCCTGTAGTGAACAGAACTGTTGTCCATAAATATCAAGCTTTGAAGGTAAAATGCTACTGGATTTTGATGAAGTCAGCACTCAAAAGAATTACCTTGAAAGTATTCTATCTAAGAGCTCCCCGCCTTCACATAACCTGATACATGGGAAAAAAAACTTTATATATGGAAAAAAGAAGACCAGAGAAACATTACAGTAGTGCTATAGCAATAGCACAGCAACATGCCATTCAAAGTAAATACAGTAAATCGAACTTACTCCATTACAATATAGACGTTATCATTGTCTTCATACGCGTCATAGAACTTTACTAAATGGTTATGTCCAGTCAAAGCTCTCAATATCTTCACCTCCCTTCTCACATCCTCAATTGCAATTGTAGTAGTCATCTAACAACAAAAATTGTAAAACCCCCCCCAAAAAACCCCATAATTAGCAAATCACACACCCCATAACGTCATATAAATAAAGCAAAATAATCTCATAATTAGCAGATCTAAAGTAGAGGAGTAATGTAATTACAGTAATTTACACACCTTGGCTTTGGGTATAACTTTAACGGCAACTTGTTGTCCCTTAAGCTCGCCCTTTTTAAACTTGGCTTGACACGTGTACCCGAAATGACCGCGGCCGAGCTCCTCGCCGAGCTCATACTTGTTTCCGAAATGCTTCGAGAATCCGAAATTTTTATCGAGCCCCGTGGCATGTTCGGCTTCACTTCCCTCGGGAATAGCAGCTTCGTTAGGCTTGACGGAGCCGTGGCGGCGCGCTAAGAACGCCTTTATGTGTTTGGCCGGGGACGGCGGCGGGAACGGCCGCTTGAAAAACCGCTTCGGCGTGGAATTGGCCGAAGATCTCGCCGGAGACGACTTTTTGGAGAAGAAGTAGTGAGCTGGACTTGGACTGTAGAACGGGAAAAAGGGCGACTTCTTGCCTTCGTTGATGGCGTTATCCTTGCTCCGCTCATCGTCGTCATTATTGCTAGGGTTGTCGGTTCCGCCGTTTGCTGAACTTTGAGTTGGAATAGGCTTATCCTCAGCTGGAATGGGTTTTTCCTTGGTGGTAATTGAGTTGCTCTTAGCCGGAAGTGAACCGGATTTGGGCGAGCTTAAATTCGGGGAGGGTTTAGAGTTGCAGAGACCCATTTCAAAGTAAGTACCTCCCCAAACAAGGAGGGTAAGCTGAATTTAAATCCTACGGCTAAATCATCGCGTGGATAATTAATTACTCTTGAACTTAAAAAAGAATAATAATAATAATAGGTAATTAATGGGAATTGAAATTTGTCTGTGATGAATGGAGTGTTTGGACTTTGAAATGAGGGATGGGGATCTAACAGAAAGCGATAAAAAGGAAACGACGATGAGTTCACTTTTTTTTGTCATCGAAGAACTAAATCAGAATTAATTAGTAAATTAGTAAATAATTAGTACTAAAATTAAAATAATAGTGAAAACCGAAAAAGATGGGTTTGCTTTTGGTTGGGTTGGTTGGTGGGGCCAGGTGTACACTGCAGTAACGTTGGGCGATGATTTGCCACGTGGCGTGAATCTGGGGTTGGTTGTTAATTGTTATTGAATTTAGCGTTGGTTTTCAGTTGCTTAATTTAATTCGTGACGCTGATTTGAAGCGAGCATGAAATTTCGAAATTTCATAATTTTTGTTCTGGTCTGCCTATAAGGGGCAGAACGGGTATTTTTCTGAGTTAAATATAATTTTATTTTGACCCCCAAAAAATTGGAAAATTGCCTTAACGGTATCCTAAAGTCAAAAACTGCGCCGTTTATCATCTCCCTTCCGGTACAAGGTGGCTTTACACTGTCAAAAAAAGAAAAAAAAAAATCCGAAGTTTTGTTTAATTAATCTAATTAATTTAAGTCAAAATTGATGATCGATTTCTATATACACAATGTAAATGGTTAAAATCGATTAAGTTCAGAAATTTCTAATTACTGTTATATTATTACAAGAATATTGTTTTATTTTTGTTAAAGATAAATAATTTTATAACGTTACAGATAATAATATATTGATAACATATAATAGTTTATGATTTATAATTTAAAATGTAAATTAACATATCCATATTTAACAAATTTATTTATTAGAAAACAAAAGACAAAAAGTCCTTCTAATGAGATATTTGGTTTGGCGATCAGCTTTAACTTTATAACTTTAAAAAAAAAAAGTATTTTCTTAATTTTTGTTTTTAGAAGTAATTAGTAACTAATATTCTTTTTTCTTATTTGATCATTTGTGTTGTATGAGTTAGTTTTCTTAAATTGTTGAAAAATAATTGATACTTAAGTTTATTAGTATGATGGCCACTCTACCATTAGATTAGTATTTTAAATTAGATATTTGAATTTAAATTTTTTTTTTATAAACTCAATGTTCTTAATAAATAATATTAAAGTCAAATTTTAATAATCAAAATGTAGATAAACTAATCATCGAACAAAGGATCAATGTTGTATTCTCACTTGTTGAAGTTTCATTTAAGAGAAATAATTAAGTGAGTTGATTTTTTCAAATTAATTAAAAAAAATATTGATATTTCAATTTATAAATAAAATGATCCTTTTACTTATTAAATTAATTTTTAAATTAGACGCTTAATCCTAAATTTCTCCCTTTTAAACCCTATCTCTCCAACATAATCAGTAAGGCTTCCCTTATTCTTTTATACATCAAAACTCGATTCCCATTATTGAAAATCGTCCCACATCCACGTTCAAAATTATTCCCCTTTCGTCTCCAAAATTTGCAATTTGCAAACACGTACAAGTACATCCACATTCGTTTTGTTGAATGTCGGTCGAATTTACTTGTAAAACTTAGTTGCATTCTGCCGATAACAATATATTAAGTTTTAGTACATGCCATATAATGTCAAGCTAATTTATTTCTCTAATCAATTTCCATTCACCAAGCAAATCAATATATGACTAAACTAAATACAATAACAATAATTAATGAGACAATGATCCAACAACATTTTCCTCCGAGATTTTGGTGTCTCTCACTCTATATATATTAATATATAAAACCAAATAAATAAATATATGGAAGAATAATTCATTGACAATTGAAACATTGAATTTGATATGATTTTGTTTGGCTGAAATGTTAAATAACCAGAACAAGTCAATCGAAATGTACGTGTTAAGATTGTTGACTCTGTTGTTATTAATGCATGCATGCATTAGTTGAAAGGAAGTTCAACAATACCGACCATCACTTAAAATCAAATTCAAAAAGGGAAAAAAAAATGTTCTTGCTAGTTGCTCCATAAGAAAAGAAGAGCTGGGGTGTGGATTTGATTGACGACCATGACTCTGCAATTCAATCATGGCCTATGTGTTCAAATGGGTCAAATTGCTAATAAATTAATGAAAGTCAACACATAGAAAGCACATATTTAAAAACTTGCAGCGATCAAAATTAAGAACGCATTTCATACCCTTTTGTCTTCCAAAAAAAACAGGCGAAAAGGAAAGTTCAAAATTCAAATAGGATCAATTTATTATGGTAGAAGTTGAAAGTGCGAAAAATAATTTGTGGTCACTCGTGCCATATGTTGATAGCATGCATATATCATAGCCTGAAATAATTCGTGATGATGGTTGATAATTTCTTTGTTTTGATTAAATTTGTCTGCCCTATTTCTAGTCCTTGTAAAGCAGCCGCGCATTAAATTTCTTTCGGCCAACTCCATCACCATTTTCAGATCAGTGGGAAACCCATTCTCCTTGTCGAATAATTCCAAATTTTCCCATTTCAAAAAACCAAGTTCATTATCTTGATGCCCACTCAAATCCCATGAGCATCATAATTGAGCTCCCCACTAAAATATGCCACTCATGCATCTGCATTTACACATCTCTATCTATAATTTTGTTTGGTAAGTTAAATAATTAACACAGATATCGATAGTGTAATATGTTAATTAGCTCCCAAGGGCTGGCAGATACTTCTTGAAGACTTGGACAAATCTTCCATCTGCAGTTTGATATTTACATTTCAAGCCACGACTTTTCATCTGTAAAGGAACATGCAGAAAGTTTGAATGTATTGCAATTTGCACCCCGTCCGTCTCGCATCTCATAAGGATACGATTTCATTATATGTGCATCAAAATACTTTAATTAATACAATATTCGAGTTCAATTTTTGTGATGTACAATTATTCAGTAATTACATGTACTATATAATATCGGTTGGATTGTATTAACCCATAAGAGTTAAAACATACTATTTGGTTATTAGGTGACATCGTTGTGTTGACTTGAGGTTTTAAGTTAATGAAATCAAATATTATTTTGTCGCAACATTTTGTTTGTCCGGTGTGATTACCAGGTTTCATGGCACACTCAAGTAGGAGTTTTGACCTAGTATTATTATAAGGATCATGATCATGATGCCTGCTTCTTATTCTGAGTTTGGCGCCAAATTAAAAGGGGCAATTGCTGGCTCTTGCCAATATATTTTAAAAAAAAAAACGATTCCCTCTTTTATCTTAATTTTCTATCTTATCAAAGGAGGAAAATAAACAAAAACTATTATCTTTTATTGGGCCACGAGCTCAATCAGTCCGTGTTATTATGCATTTTTAATTGAAGTCAAATTTAAGAAACATGTTAAAATCAAATTATTTGAATGGATTTTATTCATTAGGAAACTCGGCTCCCGTCCACGAGTAAACCCCAAAATGGGTTGTGAAAAATGTCGCGTGATAGAAACGAATTAAAATTGTTATTTTATTTGAATTTAGATTAGTTTAATTATTATTTTGTATGAAGAATAATTTTTTGTAAAATAAAATAATTTTATTAATTTTTTTATTTATTATATTATGCAAACGGACTTAAACTTTAATTGAACTAGATTAATTATATTATGTATGTTCATGTATACTTTGAATATAATTTGGATTATACACTATAATAAAGTCGATTTATTTGATTAAAGATTATCATTGAACTCTAACTTATCAAGCATCTAAAAAATTTTGTTTGTTTTTGAAGTACTCTACACATCAAGTACTATTTTTCTTAAAAAAACATTAACTTGAGTTTTAGAATATATTTTTTTTCTTTTGCAGGAAAATAGTGTTCACCCATAATGTAAAGTAATTTTTTTTTTTTTTTTTGCTCTAAAACAACCATGACAAATCACTTAAACTCGCTTTACTTAGACCCTCATGACATGGAAAACAAAGGTCCAAGTGCTTTTGACTTGGAGGGATTGAAATCCTTGCTAACATTACAAGCCTACTAACAAAGACAATGAAACAAATAGAGGAAGCGAGGAAGGAAATTCAAGAGCTAAAAGATAGATTGATCACAGTAGAAGAAGTTGAAGACTTTCAAGATTACCTAGACGATCTCGAACTTCTTCCCTTAGATACTAGGCAGAGACATAATTAATGTTAAAGATCTATAGATAACGGAAGAAGAAAAGAGCCCATTGATCTAATAGGAAGAACAGAAGTTGTGGAACAAACAAAACGATTAGATAACGAATAAGATTTTAGAGCATCTATTTAGAAGGAGGTTAATAAGCTATGTGGAAGAACAAGAAAATCTAAAATAATTGAAGATGCAATGTCTTTAGTGTGGAAGGCAAATCAAGATCTTTTTTGTGGAAGTAGTTAAGAGAGCAAAAAGGCCAAGTTCATTATACCAAGCTTTTACATGTACGATGGAACAAGGGATCTTGAAAAGCACATCTTCCACTTTAATGCAAAAATAATAATGCACTCAACGGACGACACTCTAAA
Source organism: Ailanthus altissimus (assembly GCA_946807835.1). NCBI lineage: Eukaryota > Viridiplantae > Streptophyta > Magnoliopsida > Sapindales > Simaroubaceae > Ailanthus > Ailanthus altissimus. The sequence goes on from OX327695.1 coordinate 23,499,689, forward strand.
GTACATTACCTTTCCTTCTAACCTTACAGGATCCACCTAAGCATGGCTCCAATGATTGAAAGAGAACTTAATCTTGTCCTTCGATAAACTAACCACCTAGTTCATTGCATAATATATTCAAAACAAGAAGAAAAAGAAAATAACATTAGATTTGTTCTTACTAAAGCAAGGGGAGAACGAATTAATCAAGAGCTTCTTATATAGGTTTAACAAAGAACTCAGCAAAATCAAAAGCTATGATGCAGAGTGAGTGGCACGTACGTACCATAAGGCAATAAGGACTTCCACTCCTTACTACTAATACCTCGTTTGGAAGAATTTTACTTCTTTCGAATTGATAATTTAGAAGTCAGTACAGTGGATAAGAAAGGAAGGAAGAAGACGAAACTGCTACAACGAAAGAAGCTTTTCGTTAGAACCACATGGAAGGAAGGTGCACCTCCCCAGAATGAGAGGTTCAGGAAATGCCCTTTTGATAACGATGAGGGAGGAAGAGACAAATATCACAAACTATACGAGCCTTTGATTCTCATCAATAGGCCACTTGAAAAATTTTGACAGAATTATAAAGATTCTAGAATGCTTAAGAAACCGAGACCAATAACAATTCTCAATCGTATAAAGAACATGAATAAGAACTACTAATTCCACGACGAGAAGGAACATAATCTTTCTACATGACAACAACTGAGAGTATAGATATATGCCCTAATAAGTAATGGGTATTTGCTTAAATATAGGTTGATATTGGAATTATAGAAAACTACAATGGAGGAACCTGTACAAAACCCCAAACCAATTGGGGTAAAAGTGACAGAAAGAGAAGAAACAAGCGCTAAAATCACTAAATACGATCTACAAGTCATTGTATAACTTTCAATTTTGAGAAGAAATATAAACTAATGAAAAGGAAATTGATAAAGAATAAATCTTACCATGTCAATCATAGAATGACCACATATAATAAACCAACTAGCACAAGACTCTATAGAAGCGCTGGTTACAAAAATAGTAGTCAACTAGCACTTTATAGACGTACTTCATAAAAGACCCTAAAAAAAGAATGAAGAGATGATAGATAGGGACTTTTATTTAGGAAATCCAACAAGATGTAGAGAATCGGAGTATAAAAGACTTTTGTTCCTACCATAATATTAATCAAACAGGATTTTGGAGAAATATATTTCTCACGATATGACTTAACAGATATCATACTTCCACATCTTGATCTATTAGTGATCACATTAACCATTAGGAAGAACATCATTTGACATGTATTAGTTGATGGTGAAGGCAATGCAGACATACTGTTCTAGGATACCTTCAAGAGAATATAACTCAATGAAAAGGCATTCAAGGGTGTAACACAAAATTGATAGCCTTTAGAGGATTAAGAGTCCAAGTAAAAGGATTCATTACATTACTAGTAGTAGCAACAAGGAAAAGATTTGATGTAGATTATTTACTTGTGGACGTGTTTTCTACTTACAACACAGTGGTGGGATGATTTTAAGTACATTATATAGAAGTCATCCATTTTACTTTACATCAAGTAGTAAGATGTATGTCAGCCAGTGTAAAAAAAATGGTCCATATTAAGGGAGAACAAATCAAGGCAATATAATGCTATGCCAACTCATTAAAACTGCCTAAAGAAAATAAAGAAGCAGAAAAGAGTTCTATATAAGATGAGAAAGAGGAAAAAGTAAGTGAAAAGGAATGCAAAATAGGGACATCAAGTAGTATAAAGATTCCTACATTATCACGAGAGGCAACGCCTCCCAATTAGCAACATAAGATGTCTGGCCAAAGATAATATTGTAGGAAGAAGAATGAGTGGAAAATGATGTTTCACCTTACACAAATAGGGTAATAAAGTGCAACTGGACCCTCTGGTCACGAAAAGAAAGGCATTGTTGGGCACTTACTTGAATGAAGAAGAAAAAAAGTAATAATTAGAATGCTATAGAGGAACCGGGAATGAGGGAACCTACGAAAACTATTCTAGGTGCCAAGTCCTCGCCCACAAGGTATTGAGACAAGGATATTATTTGCTGATAGAGGTATTTTATACTTGTTATTTTAGCTTATGTTGACTTGAAATTTGTTAATTCCATAATGACTATTAGGCTTTTTATATGCTTTATTATTATTTTTAAGGTTTATAGTCAAGAGAGTGAATAAGGTTGAAAATTTGAAGAAAACGAGGCAAAGTTGACAAGTTGCGATTAAAAGCTCAGTGTAATAGCCTTAAAAGTGAAATTGTAGCACTGGAAAAGAAAATTAAAGTAGTTTGGAAAGAAATGCAAGGCTGCAATGCTTATAATAGTAAAAAAAAATCAGTGTCGCAGTGCCCAAGAGCAAAGTTGCAACACTACGATAGTATTGCGTTAGGGCTACAACGTTATGAAGCAACGCTGCAGCGGTAGAATGATCATCGAGCCAGTGTCGTAGCTTTAGGAAGCATGGTCTAACATTGGAAAGTGGATTTAGGTAACCTTATTTTGACTTATACACGAAGTTTTGCCTTAATTTAAAGGCGAAAGCCTATAAATAGAAGGCAAAAAGCCTATTTCAATAGACACTGAAGAGAATCAAAGAGAAAGAGAGCATTAAAGAGAAATAACTTTGAGAGTTTAGAGCAAACTTTTGGAGAATCATAGAGATCAATAATCAAAAAGAAGAAGAGATTGAAGGTTGAATAATTTTGAGCATTATAGCTTTGTTTTTTTCTCTTTATCTTTCTTAGTTTATTCATTATCTCTTTGACGTTGAACTTAATGTGCTCTAAAAATATTTATTTGATAATGAGCTAATTTACTTTTTTAGGATTACTATTTGAACTCAATATGTAGCTTAAATTATTTTTTTCTCTTGGTTTATGAAATCACTAATGAATTGTTTATTCTTATTTGCTTAATGCTTCTAATCACTTAATCAATAATTAGATTGAGTAGGAAAATTTTAATAAACTTGAAAAAGAGATTTTTATGTTTGGCCTTTAATAGATTGATGTATAATCAATGTGTAAAAGTTTTGAGTTTCATGTGAAATAGAAATATACTTACATAGCATATATAACCATTTAGAATACTTATTCTTAATGAATCATACTTTAATCTAATTATCATAGGAATATAGATAATTGATTAGGTAAGGTATTTTCATCTGACCATAAAAAAATACTTGTGAAGATATTAAATTTCTTGGGTAATAATTCATGTTGATTGAATAAATTAAAGGGAATAATTATATTTAAGTAAAGTATTATGGGATATTTGTAATACTAGATTTTTTTAATATTTGTGAACTAGTAATTGTTTGTTTTAATATATTTTTGTTTTGTTTTTTTTATTATTTAGTTTAGATTTTAATTATTTGAGTTATTAATTGTTTGAATAAGAATATAAAGGCATAATTTTAGTACTTAATGAATTTAATAGTAATTTTTCATAGGAACGATATTATAATCATCATTATATTATTTGTTTGTGATAACATGCACTTGTATTTCTAAATCACACAACATTGGCCCACCTTAAAGAAGACCTTTTGATTACTTGAAAATGTGTGGAAAGTGCCAAAAATATGCTCAGTTTATCCACCATCCAGCAGGGAACCTATATAAGATCAGTTCATGGCCCTTTATATGAGGATGGAATAATAGGATCACTACTTTTAGTAGTTAGAAGAAAGCAATTCGTGCTCTTAGTAATGTATTACTTCATAAAATAGGTGGAAGTTAAAGCATATAGCAATATCACTGGATCTGAGGTAAAAACATTTTTATAGACTAATATCATAACCAAATTTGAGATGCCACAGGTATTAATTTCAAACAACGAGAAGTTGTTCATCAGTTCAATAGTATCTGTCTTTTGCAACAAGCTCAAAATTGAACAAAGGTTATCTTTCAGGAGCTATCCGCAAGGAATTGGTTAAGTCGAGATCACAAATAAACTCATCTTCACATTTTTAAGGAAAATGTTAGAGCAGAAGAAGAAAAATGGCTAGAAGAACTCTCCAGAGTCCTTTAGGTATATATAACAATAGAAAAATCAATCTACAAGAAGCTCACTATACGCCTTAGTCTATGGAATGAAAGTTGTGGTCCCTATGGAAGCCTTCATTCCTACCCTAAAAAAATAAATTAGTGAATTTGGAATTGATCAATGAAGCCTATCCCTTATAAAGGACCTTACCGATGAAGCACGAGCCTTCACAACCATTCATGTTGATGTTTACAAAAAACGATTAACGAAATAGGTAAATCAAAAGATCAAGAGATGTGAAATCAATGAAGGTGACTTAGTACTAAGAGAAGCCCTCAACATCAATAAGAAAAAGAATGTTAAAATAATGGCTAATACTTGGGAAAGACCCTACAAGGTCATTACAAAATTAGATTGAGGAGTATACCTACTGTAGACCATGGAAAGGGAATTTATCCCTACCTCATGGAACATATCAAAACTAAAAAGGTTTTATGTATGAGTACTCTTATGATTATTTCTTATTTGATCAATTATTTAAAAAATGATTTTTTTTTCATATCTCTCAAGTATTATAATTGATCCTTTTATAGAAAAATCCTTATTTGGAAGTTATGGAACCATAAACCATATTTCCTTAGAATATTAGACGAAGAAAATAAGTTTTCTCTAGATATTTTAGTCCCTTCGGGTTCATTCTTGTTTATTAGAAGGAAAGTATTAGATACTCTAGTCCTTTTAGACTTTATATTTATGGGGGAAGGTACTAAGTACTTTAATCCCCCCTACCTACTTTTATTTTACCGAAGAAAAGTACTAAGTACTTTAATCCTTTCGAGCTTATTCTTATGGAGGGAAAGTACCTAGTGCTCGCGAGATCTTGGGAACTCTTTAAAGCCACCCTGAGGCCCCCAATGTCATATATAGTTCAGATGCCTAAGCTTTAGATGCTTTTTCAGCAAATCTGCTCTAATGGTTGCATGAGTTACTGCTTCTCGTAGCTCATTGTGCTTTTTCATGATATCAACATTTGCTACAAACAATTGTTCCTGAAGCTCGCTCATCTTAGATCCCAGAGTATTTTTTAAAGACACCAACTTGACTAAGGGAAGCTACCTTACCTTCCAATGCAATTAAGAAAAATTCGTAGATCCTTATTCTTGTATTAAGCCCTTATTGACATCCCTTAATTCTGACATTTCAAAGGCAACAAGAAAACCACCTTTTGAAGCTTATTAGAAGAGGCTTTGCCCTCTTACTCAACACTAGCTTCTTGATCTCTTCTTCCATCCTCTTAAATCATATTGGAAGATAAGGTTCTAACCTTTTAGTAAAATGTTGTCCTCTCCCTTGAATGCTGGCAGGGGTATATTTACTTATTAATTTTGCCTCCTTAGGCTTAACATTTATTTATTTTAAGCCTTAATATTAGGTTTTTTATGTTATTTATTATCATTTTATATATTTAATGTCAACTGAGCTATTTGAGGTGAAAATCTAAAAAAAAACAAGTGAAACTGTCAAAATTAATTAATAATTAGCTATAGTAAAATTGCTAAATGCTTGGCGTCATAGCGCAAGGATGGGGAAAATGTGAGTAATGCAGTGCTCGAAAGCCAAAGTAGTGTGCTCATGAATAGCACCCATAAATAGTAACTCGTAAACAACACTTTTTGAATAGTGTCAGCACTGGGCACTGGAAAAGAAAAACTATCATAACTTATATTTGATGTTTTGTCATAATTTAAAGATATAAACTTATAAATAAAAGATCAAAAATCCTATTTTAACAATAAAAAAAAGCACAAAAGAGAGAGAAAATCTTAAGGTTTAGAGTGATTTTAGAATATTGAAGAGGAGACTTTCACAACAAAAAATAAAAAGAAGATAAAGATTCAGGACACTATATCTTTTCCTTTTCTCTTTACTTGTTTATTGTTAATCTTTCAATAATGTTTATTGATATATACTTTGAAACTCTTTTTATCACTATAAGCTAAATGTCGATTCTAAAGTTACAACTTTGAACTTGATATATAGTTTGAATTAATTCTTTTTTTCTTTTTATGAAATCAATATAGAATTGTTCAATATCTATATTTAATACTTTCTAATTACTTGCTTACTAATTAGATTGTCTTAGGAACTATAAAGAATTTAATATAGGAATTTATGTGTTTAGTATTGGATAAATTGATATATAAGCATAACGCAACAATTATGAGTTTTATATGAAATATATATATACTTATATAACATATATGGTATTATAAATTAGTTTTTAATGAATCTTACTTTTATTTAATTACCATAGATATATAAGTATTTGTTAGGGTTAAGAATACGACAAAAGCTGAAAAAGAAGAAAAGAGAAAGGCATAACGAATCTGAACAAGAAGCACCAACAAAAGCAAAGTTGTCCCACTTGATGACAACCGTCTTTGCATTTGTTTCTTTTTTTATTTATATGCAGTAGCAAGCGCAAGTCCCACATTTGATGCGCATGCCGTCCTTTCCCTATACAATTTGCAGTCCATTCTTTCATATCTTATTAATCCGTCGAAAGCGCTAAAATAATCTAAGCTTCAAATCAAATTGAGTTTGACAAAGTTGAAAAACGACCCATTTGTTATTTATACAGAAGAGATTTTTATCAGATTTTTTTCTCCCATTATAATGGGGTTATGTTTTGTTAACTCCACTGACCCAACTCATCCTTCAATTCTTCAATAATTTGTAAACTTCAACATAAATTCTCGAGTATCTTAAAAAGCTTTGGATCAACGTGGCCATGAAAAAGGGCTTAAAGCTGGAGAACCCAATCAATTGGTGAATAAGACATGGCATTTGAACGATCTGCATGACAGTTCCACTACATCGACTTCACAAGTACAAAGCGGAAACCCAAATCGTAAGAATTGTACAGTGATTGAAACTTCTTGTGAAATTCAAGCCAGAATCTCAGTAAAACATGACAAATGTCAGTCCGAAGCTAGTACCGTTCAAATTCTTTAATGTATGACGTATAACAAATCTTATGCCAGAAAGTTCTGCGATCTTTAATGCCACTTGGTGCAGGTAATGTGTCCATGTCCTATCAGTTTCATGCAATTATGGCTGCAAATTGGCCAAAACAGATTCTTGAAAACTGTTGCCCTCGCATTTGATATGCAATTATGGCTGCAAATTGGCCTAAACAGATTCTTGAAAACTGTTGCCCTCGCATTTGATAAACTGCTAAAACAGGGTACTAAAATGAGGTTGCTTTTGAGTAGGCATAGGACTGATACGACTACGAGATATGATTAACAAGAATAGCAATTATCTTGGTAGAACGAATTCAAACATAACATAAAATGTTATAATAGTTCATTACGTTACGTACGTCTTTCGTTTGAATTGCCTAATCATTATTATAGGAAGAAGCAATTTGGAGACATCTAACAAGGTTGAAAGAATATGCTTTTGGGTAAGAAATTAAGGAAATAAAGAAAATGCTTTTTAGGAACTAAGAAAGCTGTTTCAGTCATACCGAACAAAATACTCATCCTAGAGCCTTAAAAAACGTCAGTGTCCTTCCACTAGAATTTCTGCACGTCGATGGCTGGCTGAATTAAGTGGGCTGCAGCATGACAGAAGCACCACCAGAGAGAATTAACCAGAAGTTGAGTCCCCACCAAAACCAGACTTCAGAAATCCTGTTTGGTTGAGATGACTGGCATCGCCCCATGTTTTTAAGATCCACTTTTTTTTGTCGGTCAAGTGAAATATGTTTACAGATGTATTCAGTACCTTCCCTTCAGACTTCTTATTTGGGCAAGCTCGCTTATAGAATGTTCTGATAACACCCCCATGTGTGACCACTAGTACTCGCTCTCCTGCAATTGAAGTAAATGACAATACAGAAATTTATAATGCCACTGCCCATTCCGCGCTAAGAAGAATTATGCTTTATGACTGAGAAGTATATAATTGTAAACAATACTTTTTCCAAGGCATTTATCAATGGTCACCAAGAAACAAGATACAGCACAACCTTGTAATAATATAAACGTTTTAAAAACAAAATCATCAACAACACTGTACCTTTATGCTTTGTACCAATTCTCTGCAATGCAGATGTGCAGCGTTCATAAAGTTTATCAAGACTTTCTCCACCACCCTGCAGGATGGTAAATCAAGATAAATACAGGCTGAATAATAGAAGAAAAATCCCAAACAAAAATTGATTCTCTTGCAAAATATTGATGAGCTTTGTCATTTTTTTAAACAGTATATATACATTCTTTGTTCAATCTCGATTAAATTATAATATTTAAAGATGGGATCATTAGGACCACATTTCAGGCCCCTTTCTCAACGATGGAAGGTCATTGAGGAATCAGATCTCATCAATTACCTCTCAGAAACCCTCTGAATTGAAGCTACAAATTTCGTGATCTCTATGCTTTACTGAAAATAAGAAACTACAATCAACTCGCCAATAAGATTATATAAAAGTATATTAGATAAATCATAAACCATCCTAAAAGTAAGTGGGTTGGGCCAAAGTAACTTAGAAGAAGATTTGTCGTAGATGAACGCCTCAGGATATGATGGTGCCAACCCAAACATCAGATTGAAAGAATCAGTTCACACTACTTGACCAGAAACTAATATTATAATCTAGAACCATGAATTTGAAAGCCATCAGTGATACAGAATTGTTCATAAAACAGAACCATTTCAGAACAATCCACAAGATTTCTGACAGTGTCATAAGTGCCTCCAACCATTAAGTAATACCAGTTTTATTGACTTAAGATTATATGATTTTTCTCTGCATACACATGTAAACAACTTTGCTACCACTCTGAGTGGCCCCGGCCTAATTCACACTAATTTTAGGCAGGTCTGACTTGCAGTTCTCCAAACCACTAAACAACTGTTCCCATAAGGTTTTGAAATGTTGTACTCAAAACAAAACAAAAATGACCATATACAAAGATACAAACTTATAAGTAATGTTACTCACAGGGATATCTTGATCTGTCTTCCCAGATAAAAATGCTTTATACGCATTAGGATTAACTTTGGCTGCTTCACAAAAAACAAGACCTTGAAGATCTCCAAGATGTCTTTCCCTCAAGTCTGGATCTTCAATAACCTGAAATTTAAAACCGACGAAATAAATAAGTATTACAAAGCCTCTATTTAACAGGTTGACCGAGGCAATCAAGCTAGGAAATGCATATGAAAATATCCCAATTTTTTGGTCTGGTAAGAAAAAAAAAAATTCAAACCATATAAAGATGAAGTTGTATCTTCTGATACAAAAGAGCACTATACAAAAATTAAAAGAATGAGAAATGCAAAATGAAGTTGTAACTCCAAATTGCATTCATTAAATTTTTATTTCTGTCGTCGTTGTGAGTTTATTATGAGCGATAATACTGTCAATACAATAGAAGGTCAATGAATATTGTTTGACAATATACATCAGAAACCACAGGCAGTAAAAATGACTGATAACGGTACAAGTTAATGTTGCTCAAAAGAGATAATAGGGAAAGAGAAAATGGAATGTCCAAGATTTTTCACCAGCCAATGCAAAATATTTGGCAATAGATAATTTGTAAAAGTTTATTACCAAATGCAATACAATACTTTAGCTTGCTACAGCAAAGCACAACCAATTTATTTTAATGCACATTACCAGCTCAAATACAAACATCAAGAAAATTTACCCCAGATCAGCTTTTTTGTTGCATTCAGATACCAATTACAGGCCAAACTACAGTGAGTCCATTGTACAAACACTTCAAACTCAAAATAGGAAACATGCCCTGATGAAAGTTGCTCACTAAGGGCTACCATAGTCTGAGGTAAATCATTTTGCCCTAATTGCTCTCAACCTTTGATACTCAAGTCAAAACTAATGCAAATGTTTCTTTTACATGAATACATAATAACTATGCTAGTCCAGCGGGATATAATGCGACATACATAAATAATCATGTCACTCTGATATATAACGCAGTGAGTTGGCAAACTAAATAGAATAAATGAAAGAAATAGATGAGTTTCATTTAGGCAATATTAAACAACTGAAGAGTTCAACATCATCAACTAATAGCACCTGTATTGCAATTTAAAAGTAAAGGAACTTCAAATATTTACTTCTAAAATCTAAATTCATACCTGAAGCCCACCACATTTGTTTGCAATTGTCTTAGCTGTCTCAAGTGCCCGCTTCAAGTCAGAAGAATATACAACAGAGAATTTAAACTCCTTTGCCAGCCGCTCAGCCACCTTTGTAGAATAAATTAATTGCCAGACATTAGGAGGAAAATAAAGGTATCTGGAGTTAGTTTTCGCAAAAAGAATTCAAGTATAAGAGTTCAGAAAAAAGCTTTCAAAAGTGTGTTGGAGGAGAAAAGCTTTCTACCAAAGCACTCAAAATTGCTTTCCAAAATTAAAAAAAGGTACTTTCTCCATAAGCAGTTAAAAATGTTACTCTGATTCGCAAAGTGCTTCCGAGAACACCTATTTAAAGCTTCGTTAGAAAAAGCATTTTTGTCTCTATTAGTCCGCTACTACCAAATAGGCCCAAAAACACATACAGCTATTTGAGAAAAGCGCTACCGAACAGGCAAGCAAAACAGACCCTAAGGCTATAAGCACGTAATTAAGTAGCAACACTTACTGAAACTGCTTGCACTCTCCCAACGTCATTTAATTCAACATCCAAATGCCCCTATTCAATAATAAACGAAATTTATAACTAAATAATTTAATTTTCAAGTACATGGAGTAGTAGTAATAATAATAATAAGAAGAAGACACCTGAAGTTTTCCGTCGGCATTCCATGCCGTTTCGCCGTGACGAACCACAATGACTTCACAATAATCCGGCCCAACAGAGCTGTGTTAAGTATTAAGAATAAAATTTGTTAGTTTCAACATAAAGAACAATCACGGCCAATGTTTTCGAAGGAAAATTGTGGATCGAACCTAGAATCTAGCCCGTTCATCAATAGTGAAGCGTCAGGTGACTCGGCCATGTTGACTGGGTGAGTCGACCTGCGAGTCAATATTAAATTTTTTGTTCCTTCGCCCGCCACCGCGAGAGGTGATTTTAATTTTAAGCTCAGAGGAATATTAACAGAGTGTGAGCATGAAAATGGAGAACGGGCGAGTTGTTTTACACTGCGCGACGTTCGCAGTACGCTCATATCTGGAAACGGGTCAACTTCAACTGGAATGACAGCAAAATTGTTTTTCTATCCAGTTGGCCCAGCAATTTGGGCCAAGGTTTAGTGGTCTGGCAATAAAATGATGATTGATGATATTTTATTTTGAGTAATCACATTCTACTATTTTTACTCTTTTTTTTGTAATTAAAATTTTATCCAATAAAATTATTCAAAAATAAATAATTTTTAAATTAATATTATTTATATTCCCTTGAATTTCGTGATCAAAACCTAACTCTAAAAATAGTCATTTCCTTCTTAATAACTTAATTAATGAGAGAATTATTATTTTTTAAATTATATAATTAATTAAAAAATTACTATCCATTAAATCATAAAATTGATGAACAAATTATTATATCTTAAATCACAAAATTGATGAACTTATTATCATCCTTTAAATTACGAAAATTGAAGATGATTAAATACCTTTCTAAAAAGAACTCTACTACAAGACTTATAGTCCTTTCTTTCTTAATAACTTAATTAATGAGAAAATTATTATCCTTTAAATTATAAAATTAATAAAGAAATTATTAAATCTTAAATCACAAAATTGATGAACTAATTATCATTCTTTAAATCACAAAAATTGAGGAGGATTAAACATCTTTTTAAAAAGAACTCTATTACAAGGCTTATAAAAAACGAGGCTTTATAACAAAAGAGAGAAATTTTGAATCTCTCTTCTTCTCACATTTTATTTTTATTATGAGATTTTTTATATGGTTGGGCGGTTTTTTGCTAGCACCTTTACTAGCCAAAATCATAACAATTTTTTTTTTTATTTTACAACATGCAACTTCGTGGATCCACATGAAGAATAATAATGGCTTGTCCATGTACTAAACATCGTTTCCAAAAATATAAATTCAAATTCATAGATTGGAGATTACCCAAATTTCAAGGCAATAGTTTGCCATGCATTTGTGAAAAACGACAAAAAAGTCATGGAGACTAACAATGATCTAAGGATAAGTTCTTGATTTAGATTAATTTTTTATCCTAATATAATGATATGTTTCAATTTTAAACAAAAAATTTTAAGTAATGCAAAATCAATTAATCTCAAAATTGTGATGCTAATCCTTAAAATTTTTGAATTAATTTGATTATGCTATCAGAAATTAAAAAAAGAAGAAGAAGAAGAAAAAGCCATGCAAAGTGAAAAAAAAAAAAGACACAAAGAAAGGAGAAGCCTCGGGTAGAGAAATAAAGTGAGATAGTTGATTGTTAGAAGTGGAACTAAGAGTGAAATTGTTTCCCGGGTGAGAACAAAAAAAAAAGCTCATTGGGTAAAAAAAAAAGGCTCATTAGGTAGAAAAAAAAGTGCTACAAAAGCTGCAAAGGCTAATTATCTCGGAAAAAAAAAAAAAGAAGGAAGGCTACAAAGGGTAATTGTCCCATTAGTTAGGTGAGAAAAAGAAAAGGAAAGAAAAAAAGGCTACAAGAGCTGCAAAGGGTAATTATCCTATTAGGTAAGGAAAAAAATGGCTCATTGGGTGAAAAAAAGAAGATAATTATGAACTATAATATACAAGGATTGACTCCTACTTATGTTGATCTGCATAACATGTTCAAAGCAGCTCAACTTAACATGAACAAAGGGGGACACGGTCCTTTATATTCAGGGTGCTTCATCATATACTCAGAATACTTCTAAGAAGTCCAAAGGGAAGTATAAACTGAAAGTAATGTATGCACCCAAAATGAGTTCTCGAAAGTAGCACATGTCCAAGTCTCATTATAAGAACAAAGCAAAAGGAAATTGTTTCTATTGCAGCGAGGATGGGCATTGGAAGCGGAATTGTCCAAAATACCTTGTCATGATTAAGAAGACACTATCAGGTATGCACTTACCTTTTATTGACATTTATTTAGCATTTGATGCTAGTATTGGTAGGATATTGGATACTGTTTGTCCTTTTCACATCTGCAATGTATCGCAAAGTCTGAAGAAAGTTAGAAAGGATAAGTACAAATTTACCTTCATGTTTTGGGGTAATTAATAATTTTGCCCGAGTTAGATCTAAAATACCCAATTTTGCCATAATTCATTAATTTTTGCTGTCATTTTTAATGGTGGAAGGGTAAAAATGTAGTCTAGTCATATAAATAAATTACCCATTGAACACGTGGCAAAATATTACCTATTCATTATTTTTTCGAACACGTGACACAATCTCATCTATTAATTTAATTTAATATAATTTTTTAAATTTTTTTTAACAATATGACACGTGTCAAAATGAACCATTGAACACGTGGTAAAATCTTACTCATTCATTATTTTTTCGAACACGTGACACAATCTCATCCATTAATTTAATTTAATATAATTTTAAAAATAAGCTTTAACAATATGACACGTGTCAAAATGTGATTAGTACTTTTAGACACGTGTCACCATGTAATTGGTATATTTTTTTACACGTGTCAAAATGTGAGGCCTGAGTAAAATGTCAAATGGATCTACTTCTTGCTGTACAATTTAAGAGTTTAAATTTGTTGTTTTCCTTTTTGAGAGATTTAAGGGATTATGTAATGCAGTGGAAGGGCATTTTAGATTTAAAAATGTATATTTTGATTCTATCCTTAATCTAAAATAAAAATTAGCAATTGAAATATTTAGTTTTTGCTAACATCTCTTATTTTCTCTTGTGAAGATAAAATGACTTTATCTAATTCGTTGGCACGCATATTGGATGCGAACTAACTTAAAGGCACTGAAAACTATAGAGACTAGTTGATGAATCTGAGAATTGTTCTCAATTCTGAAAAACTTAGATATATGATAGATCAGTGTATACCTACAGAAAATTCTGATGAAGCCACCCCAGAAAAGAAGGCGACTTATCAGAAATGGTTGGATGATAATTTAAAAGTTAAATCTTACATACTTGCCTCTATGTCTACAGTTTTACAGAGAGAGCATGCTCATATGGGTGATGCTTTTAACATTATGCTCCATCTGAAGGAGCTGTTTGGCGACCGTTCTCAGATTGAGGCATATAGGGTTGCTAAATCACTTTTTTAATGTAGACTTTCTGAGGGCAGTCCAGTCAGTCCCCATGTCCTCAATATGATTTCTATAATCAAGAAGTTGGAAACGATGGACATTACACTAAACAAAAATATGGGGAATAGTTTAATTCTCTAGTCATTGCCGAGGTTGTTCAGACAGTTCATAATAAATTTTAATATGCAGGGAATGACCCCGTCTTATGCTGAACTTTATAAGATGTTGAAGACAGCAGAAGAGGACATGAACAAAGTGAGATCGTCCTTCTTTGTTCATGGTGCTTCATCTTCTGTTCCTAAGACTTCTGGGAAGCCTAAAGGAAAGAAGAAAAATAAGGTGAGACAGGCACCCAAGATTGGTCCTCAAAGGCGACCTATATTCAAACTACAGAAGAAAGATAAAGGAAAATATTTTCTCTTCTGTGGTGAGGAAGGACCCTAGAAGAGAAATTGCCAGAGATATATTGCCTCAATAAAAAAGAATCCCTCAGATATATGTTTACCTATTATTGACAATTCTTTAGCATATGATGTTAATTTTAATTGGGTATTGGATACTGCTTCTCTTTTTCACATCTGTAATATGTTGCAGAGTCTGAGGAAAGTTAGACTATTACAGTCGAGAGAGATTCAGCTTCGGGTTAGAAATGGAGATTTCTTTCAAGTCGAGGTTGTAGGACATTTTAATTTATATCTCTCATGTAATAGAACTACAATGTTGTATAACTGTCTTTTTGTACCATGTATTTTAAGATAAATAGTATCCCTTCTTGTACTTGATAGTGAGGGGTCTTATATGTATATACGGAATCATTCCTTATATTTATATAATATGCATAATGTTTTGATAGCTAATTGTCAGTTAATTAATGGTCATTATATTTTGAATACAACACAAAATGTCATAAATGTACAGGTAAACACAATAAGTAGTTCGGGAACTTTCAATGAAACAGAATTGTGGTATATGAGATTCGGTTATATAGGCGTTAGACGCCTATCCAGTCTGGTTAAAGATGGTTAAATACTTGATTTAACCATAAAACCTTATCCAGTTTGTGAATCATGTATTCAAAGAAAGATGACCAAATCTTTTTTTATTAGTGTTGGACACCGTGCCATTAGTTTACTGTAACTTATACATAGTGATATATGTGGTCCAATGAATCACGCTGCTATGAATGGATTTCAATACTTTGTAACCTTTATTGATGATTTGTCACGATATAGTTATATGTTTCTTATGAGACACAAGTTTGAAACCTTTGAAAAGTTTAAGGAATATAGACTTGAAGTAGAGAAACAAACTGGTATGTATGTCAAATGCCTTCGATCAGATTGAGGCAGTGAATACATAAACAATGAAAATTTAAATTATTTAAAGAAGAATGAAATTCTTGCTCAGTATATTCCTCCAGCTACTTCGCAGTACAATGGTATTTTAGAGAGGATGAATCATATTTTATTAAATATAGTCCGATCGATGATGAGTTTCACTGATCTCCCTAAATATCTTTAGGGCTATGCTCTACATACTGCTGCTTATGTATTGAATAGAGTTCCATCTAAAGCCGTTCCTTCCACTCCTTATGAGATATGGACTGGAAGGAATCCAAATCTTAAATATTTTAAGATTTAGGGTTGTCCTACTTATGTAAAAATTACACAATAGGATAAACTTGCACCCAGAGGGTACAAGTATCGGTTCATTGGTTATCCCATGAACTCAATAGGATACCAGTTCTATGATCCTGAGGAACGGAATGTGTTCGTTGCTCGGAATGTCACTTTTCTAGAGAAACAATTTCTCATGCATCGTGGGGATTGTAGAAAAATTGATCTTGATGATATCAATCAAAATGAACCAAAGATGGAACCATATGCTCAATCGAGCAAATTACATTTTACACACCCTCTACGTAGGTCACAAAGAATATCGAAGCAACCTGAAATGTATGGTATGATACCTGAAGGTACCTCTGAGATTTTCTTAGTGGAAGAAAATGATTTTTTAACCTACAGAGAGGCAATATTGGATATTGATTTGGGAAAATGGCAGGATGCCATGAAATCTGAAATTGACTCTATGCATCAAAACTAAGTTTGGAACTTGGTTGAGCTTCTTGAAGGAATAGTTTCTATCGGTTGTAAATGGGTTTAGAAGCAGAAGCATGGGCCCGATGGAATGGTAGAGACCTTCAAGGCCCGTCTGGTAGCAAAAGGTTATACTCAACGATCTAGAATCGATTTTGAGGAACCCTTTGCACCAGTTGCGATGCTTAAGTCAATAAGGATTTTATGAGCAATTGCTGCATACTATGACTTTGAAATCTGGTAGATGGATGTAAAGATGGAGTTTCTGAATGGATATCTCGATGAAGAGATATTTATGGAACAACCTGAAGGTTTTGCATCCAGCTTTTCTTCTGGTTTTGTATGCAAACTGAAAAAATCCATTTATGGACTTAAGCAAGCTTCCCGAAGCTGGAATCTTTGTTTTGATGAGGTAATCAGAAGGTCTAGTTTCATAAAAAATAAAGATGAGGTATATGTGTATGAAAAGGTTAGTGGGAGCATGGTTGTCTTCTTAATTCTTTATGTAGATGACATACTGATCATTGGAAATGATATCGGTATGTTACAGTCAGTAAAAAGTTATCTTAGGAAGAATTTCTCCATGAAAAATTTAGGAGAAGCTTCCTATACTAGGTATAAAACTTTATAGAGATAGAGTTAGGAGGCTCATAGAACTCTCCCAATCTTTGTACATTGATAGTGTCTTGGAAAGGTACAGTTTTAGTAACTGTAAGATAGTTAATATACCTTTGAGACATGACATTCATCTTTCGAGGAAAATGTGTCCTTAGAAGGAATATGAGATGGTTAGAATGTCTAACATTTCTTATGCATCAGCTATTGGAAGCTTGATGTATACAATGATATGTACGAGACCTGATATCAGTATGGCTGTAAGTGTTACGAGCCGGTACTAGTTTGATCCAGGTGACAACCATTGGATGATAGTCAAATATGTCCTTAAATACCTTAAGGGTACAAAGGATAAGTTTCTCATATATGGAGAAAATGACTTACAAGTAAGAGGGTACACTGACGCAGACTTCCAGTTTAATCCGGATGATAGAAAGTCTACATTTGGATATGTGTTTATTCTCAATGGTGCCGCCATAAGTTGGAAGAGTGTCAAATAGGGATCCACAGCTGATTCTACCACAGAGGCAGAATACATTGCAGCTTCAGAAGTAGCAAAAGAAGCAGTGTAGATAAATACATTATATTGTGACAAGTTTCATGGATCCTATCCCATTATATTGTGACAACAACGAGGCCATAGTACAAGCGAAAAAGCTAAGAACACACCAGAGATCTAAACATGTGGAGAGAAAATACTACATTGTTAGAGAGATCTTAGCTTGAGGAGATGTTGTATTTTATAGAGTTGATTCTGTAAATAATGTAGTGGACCCACTCACTAAGGTCTTAACTCCAAAGGTGTTTGAGAAACACTTGGAGTCGTTAGGTATTAGATACCACTACGAATGGCACTAGAGCAAGTAGGAGTTGTTAAGATTTATGCTCATATGTCATCTTAATTTTATATGAATATTGTATTTTCATACTTAGGTAATAAATAAATATTTCATTAAATCGCTAATTAATTTTATTAGGTAAGATGCTTGTAACATTTCAGACATTATATTGTTCTGAAGGAGTTCAAATTAGATGTAAAGAGTTAGAACCTTATCTAAAATGGGACAAAGACCCGAGAATATACTAACAATGACATAGTTGCAAATAGATGTAAACATTTCTAGGAAATGTTATTGTGCAAATATGTTCTCAAATTAAATGTTCTTGATCTATTTCTACGATGCAGGGTCTATCAAATAGAATCGATTAATATAGATCAATGTATGTCTATATTTGGATAGTTCAGATGGTTAATCTTAACAAACCATGAGTTTAGTGGAAGCTCGTATAGATATACATGTATTTAGTAAAGACTGGATACTGAACTAAACTCAATGAAGACCTCTAATAGATTTTCCATAAATTTGTCAGTGGAGGGTTTTCTCGAGTTGAGTAGTATTCGTGGTCCCAAGACCTGAGCACCACGGTGGGCTTATGAGTGATCCACCATACTTAGGTTTCACACATGTCAGAGACCTTTTATGGTCTGACCACTGGGTGTCGCTGAGTATGGTTCGATGCTTATGGAGTCTGGTGTGTATAGATATAGGATCTGTTAGCTCATATAGGTGAGTTAAATATCAAAATGCTCTAAGATTATATTCTAGGAAGTCTTATGGCCATAAGCATTTAACCCGGGAAAGAGTTTCAGTTGGAGTAAATATATATGCAAAGAGTAAATAATATTGCAAATGAATTTGCATATATTATTTTATTAGAAAACAAATCAAAAGAGATAAGTTTATGGTTGAGTAATATGGGACTTGACGCTATTGATCTATGTCTCTACTTTTTTAGGATATTAATGATTGAGGGATTGTACGAATATGAATTAACCTCAACTTGTATTTTTAACTCGCCATTTTGTATTATCCATAACATGTGTGTGGGGGGCATCGGTTATAGACTTACAGAAATGTTTCGTGAGACAAAATGGGTGTGAGCCTAGGGAGTCTCACTATATGAAGTGTACGCGTTGAGCACATGGGTAGCGCACCGGATCAAATTATTCGATTTGAGAAGTTTTGAAAAATATGAATTTATTTCAAGGTCTCTCGGGGAGTAGTTAAGGTTTAATTGTTAAACCTAAAATTGTGCCAAATAAGACTTGACACTTTTATCTACTTAGTGTATGTTTCAAATTGTGTCAATAATTTGTATGGGTACTAAATTGGGCATTGGTAGATATAGCTACCATTTAAATAAAATAATTGTTATTTTGTTTAAATTAAATTAATTATTTACTCATTTACTTTAGAGTCTGTAGGGGAGTAGTTAAAGTTTAATTGTTAAAGTTAAAATTATGCCAAGTGAGGCTTGACACTTTTATCTACCTAGTGTATATCTCAAATTGTGCCAATAATTTATATGGATACTAATTTGAGTATTAGTATATAAAATTTTTATAATAAAAAAAAGTGAATGCTATAAAAATATAGTAAAAAATTAAATAGAGAGATCTGAGAAATATTTAAGAAGCAAGTGTTGCTTTAGATAAAGTATTCTGTCGAGAATAGAAAGCTACCGTTCTAGCTCGAAGGATCCCACAGAGTCCTAGACTAGAATTGGACAAAACACACTTTAAGGGTGAGTTCCCTAATCTCATTAGTATAATGAGATTATTTTAATGTGTATTATATTTTCGATGCGTTGCATGTGAGACATGCAATATTTAAAAAAATGCACATATTAATCGTAGCACGGTGTGCACTTGCAATAATTCTGTTATGTTGCACATGTGTTATGCTATTATTATTAAATTATTTAATTATGCACATAACGGTACAAACGCATACAACACCAACAATATTATCAATAACATTGTTGTAAAGGGTTATAAATAATGCTAAGAAATATCATTGTACTGTTAGAGTGTATGAGACCCATCAACACCTTGGTCCACCAGTTGGATGACACCTCAGAGCCACTAGCATTCCAACACACAATTCTCAGGTTACCTACACCCCAAGGAATTGAACCCTCGTCCCCATCTCATAGAGGTCTTATAGGCCTTTAGAGGTTCGTCATTGTATCCATCAGGCTGGCTAGCCCCTCCATGTATAAATATTTGTTTTATGTTTATGCTATTATCATTTTATTATATCATTAATTATAATAAATATATGGTAAGATGCTTATAATGTTTTAGACATTGTATGATCTGAAAGAGTTTAGATTTGATCTCAAGGAGTTTAGATCAGTGCTAAGAGTTAGAAACGCTGAAAGTTATAAATGCTAAAAGTTAGAACTGATAAGAGTTACCAAGTTATAAGAGTTAACGAAATCTAAAGGGTTAGAGCCTTGTTTGAAATGGGACAATGACCTAAGAATATATTAGTAATGATATAGTTGTAAAAGAGTTACAAATAGAGTTAAGAAATGTTGTTATGCAAGCATATTCTTAAACTTTAAGTTCCTGATATATCTTTACTAATGCGGGTCTGTCAGTGAATACCTTATAATATATAGATCGGTATATGTCTATATCTAGATGGTTAGTCTTGGTAGACCATGAGATTAGTGAAATCTCGTATAGAGATACAAGTATTCAGTAAGGACTGAATATTGAACAGACTCATAAAGACCTCCAATAGACATCCTATAAAGCCGTCAATGAAGGGTCTTTCAAGTAGAGTAATATTCGTGGTCCTTAAACCTTAGTGCCACGATAGACTTGTGAGTGATCCACCATACTTTGGTTCTACACATGTCAGTGATAAAGGCAAATTTGTCATATATTTTCTCATGTTTTTATTTTGATATTTTATTGATTTATGAGAATAGATGGCTAAAATGCAAAGGTTTTAAAGTATATGTCCATTGCCCCAGCGCCATGAGTATTACCTCCCCAGTGTGTGAATAGTGATCAAAATTAGAAAAACGACCTGGTTAAGTCGCATCTGGCACCCTAGCGCCAGACCTTCATTGCGCCAGCGACGGGACAACGCCCTAACGCCATCATCCCACCGCTCCAGTGGTGAAGCCTTTTTCACGTCGCCCCAGCGACAACTGTATAGCGCTCTAGCGGTATCGTGAGTCCTAGTCCGACGATAATTAAGATTTTCAAGCTCAAATCAATCCCTATAAAAAGTCATTCGTTCTCAGCCTTTAAGAATCATCCGAGAGAACCCAAGACACATTCAAGAACACCAAGAATACAGAGCACGAGTCTTAGAGAGCAATAGGAGTTTAATTGAAGCAACTTTAGAGAGAGATTCAAGGAATTCTTTGACATTAAGAGTATCTTAGGCAGCGCAATTCGATGTCTATATTGGTTTGCTATTGATTGTATCATGATTTATTATTATTTTTACTGTTGTTCTCTTATAGCCCATGAGCTAAACTTATTTTCTAGGGTTAATACTTGAACTCAATATGTGTGCTTAATTGCCATATCTTTTGAATATTTAATAAACTTAGTTCTTTGGTATTCAAATTACTTTATCTTATTGCTTCAATATATCTAGCCAATATATGGTGAATGAGTTGGTATTATTATTGATAAACTCGGAAGAGGAATCATAATATTTAGACCTAGGTAATTTGATGCATGATTATAGAGTAACATTTAATGTTGCATATGCAAGTTTCAATTTAGGATAAGAATATACTTAATTGGCATGTATGATTAATAAGACCTAATCTTAATGAATCTTAATCTATTACAAGTACTATAGGAATATAGGTATTTGGTAAATTAAGGTATACTTGCATGACCTTAGAAGAGGCTTGTGGATACATTAGTGTCTTGATTAATAACAAAGACTAAGAGAGTTAAATATTAGAGATTCATCATTAAAAAGCATATTGAGGGATAGTATTAGTCCTAGATTTTCTCTATATTGCTATCACATAATTCTCTTGCATTGTGTTTTTACTTTTATATTTTTTACATTCATTCTTAGATTTTTATTTTTCTGAATAATTATTAGAAAGACATAATTTTAGTATTTAGTTAAAAAGAAGAAATTATCCATGTGGGTTCGACATCCGACTTATTTAGTCTCTTTATTACTTGCATATGATAGTGTATACTTGCACTCAATTTAAGATATAGAAATATCGCATCAGTCAGATACCTTTCATGGTTTGACCACTGGGTGTCGCTAGGTATGGTCTGATGCTCATAGAGTCCGGTGTGTATAGATATGGGATCCATCAAGTCATTTAGGTGAGTAATATATCAGGAAGCTCCAAGATTGTATTGCAGAAAGTCTTCCATAAGTAGAAATACCCAAAAAAATAGTTTTATCCTAGGGATAAATAATATCGTAAAAGTGTTTACGGATATTATTTATTGAGATACAAATCTAGAGATAAGCTTATAGTTGAGCATGTGGAGACTTGACAGTGTTGATCTATATCTCCACTCTTCTAGGATATCTATGATAGAATGATTATACAAATATGTTATAAACTCAACTTGTATGGTCTAATGCGTCATTTTGTAATATCCGTAACATGTGTGTGGGACATTGTTAATGGACGTATGGACAAGTTCTATATGACAAACCAGGCATGGACCCAGAGAGTCTCACAATATGAAGTGTAATCGTTGTGCACCGAAGCAGCATATTGGATTGAACCATTTAATCCAAGAAATTTCAGCAAAGTGAAAATATATTTCAAGGTTCCTTATGTTATGCACTTATCAATACTTAAATGTAAACTACATTATTAGTTTGTAAGAGTTGTTAACCAATAAAAAATTGACAAGTGGCACAATCCTGCTCCATAAATGATTTACCATATATTCACCTATTTACCTTGCTTGGTAAATACTAATAAGGTAAATGTCTTTATTCAAAAATAGTTTTGAATTATTAATAATCTATTTATTAATGAACTATTATTATTAATTAGAATAAGTGACAAACACCATTTTGTAACGGAGTAAGCACTTGTTATTAATAATATAAATTGTTGGCCACTTAGAAATGGTTAAGTGATGCACTTGAGAAGTGGTGTAACCACTTAACATTATTTAATGCACATGTGCTCTCTAAGCAATTGAATCATACAGATGAAACAATTATAGATGGCTTATGCTTATTTGATTATTATTTGTAATGGCAAACAAAGGTGAGTGGTGGTGGAGCATTAAGAGAAGCCATTATTTACACTAAACCAGAATAGAAAGAGTTCAATTTTTTGAGAGAGAGTAAGGGTGATCATTCGGCTAAGAGGAGAAGAAAGAATTGAGAGAATTAGCTAAGTCTTTTTTAAAGTGTTGAGAGAGTTTGCAAAGTATTACCAAAGTTCATAGCAAAGAGTTGTAAGGGAACAATAGACAAAACACTTAATTCTTCTTATCTTTTGTAAGAAATAAATCATAAGAACTAAATTATTTTTAAGTGTTAAAACACTCATTGCTGAAAATTCGTGGTTGCTATTCTAGCTTCATAATCCTACCCGTTTCAGTTGTGAACTAGAATTGTGCAACAAGATACTTCAAGGTGAGCTCAATAATTGAAGGTTAGAGTTCTTGAAGAATTAGAAAGTTACCTTCAAAATCGGGTAGGTTATTTACTTGCAATTCATTTTATATGATACATATGAATATATATATATATATATAAATATAAGATATATATGTGCTTGAATGAACATACATGAGTATATGTGCTTGAGAATGCAATATTGTGTATAACATGTATGAATACTTTCGCTGCATCTTTATATTTTTTTAAATTATACGTACTTCTACACATCACACTACATCCAATATGTACAAGTATGTTTTTGAACATTATGTTCCTAATCTATTTTCACTGATGCGGGTTTTCAGTGAAAATCTTATTTAACATATCTTGGTGTATGTCTATATCTGGATGGTCCAGATGGTTAGCCTTAACAGACCATGAGTTTAGTGGAAACTCGTATAGACATGTGAGTATTAAGTAAAGATTGAGTACTGAACAGACTTAATTAGGACCTCTAATAGACATCCTATAAAACTGTCAATGGAGGGTCATTTCGAGTTGAATAGTATTCATGGTCCTTTGACCTGAGCACCAAGGTGGGTTTGTAAGTGATCCACTATACTTAGGTTCCATACTTGTTAGAAAAATTTAATGGTCTGACCGTTGGGTGCGCTGGGTATAGTCCGATACTCATAGAGTTCAGTGTATGTAGATATGAGACTCGTCAGCTCATATAGGTGAGTTATATATTTAGATGCTCCAAGATTGTATTCTAGAAAATCTTATAGCCATAAGTAACATACCCAGGAAAGAGTTTCTTGTGGGAAAAATAATATCACAAAATATTTTACGGATATTGTTTACGAGAATACAAATCTGGAGATAAGTTCATAGTTGAGCATGCAGAGATTTAATGGTGTTGATCTATGTCTCCGTTCTTCTAAGATATATATGACAGAGAGATTATACGAATATGTGTTAACCTCAACTTGTATGGTTTAACGTACCGTATTGTTATTTCCATAACGTATGTGTGGGACATCGTTTATAGACTTACAGAAGAGTTTCGTAAGATAAACGGGTGTGAACCTAGAGAATTTCACTATATGAAGTATACTCGTTGTGCAGTAAGGTAATGTACTGGATTGAATAGTTTCATCCGAGAAGTTCTTAGTAAGTCAAAATTATTTTAGGATCTCTTAAGAAATTGATAGGGTTTAAGTGTTAAGCCAAGAATGTTGAAAAGTGAGACTTGCCATCTCATCCTTTCATTGGATGCCACATGTCATGCCATTAATTTATAGTATGACACAACATGTTGTTTATGGCTTAAATTGAATAAGTAGATGACTTATTTATTTATAAATGGTGTTTGTATGTAATTCGGCCAAAATGATTACAAGTGGTGGCCATTTAAAATAATGAATAAAAATGACCTATTTAATTTGTAAATTTCGGCCAAAATGAATTACCAAGTGATGGCAACGTTTAATGGCTTAAAGGATTTTTCACACTTAATTAATAAGCATGAGGTGCTTTTTAAAAAAAATTAAAAATGGCCACTGATTTTGTTAATATTTAGCCAGCAAGTGAACAAAGCTTGCTATATAAATGAGCCAAATTTCATTTTCTTTATAAGTCAAGATCAAGTAAAAAACAAAATAGCAAATATATTTACTTAGTTCAAGAGATATAATAAAGAAACAAGTGTTGCTTCAAATAGATAATTCCAGCCACGAATAAAGGTTACCATTCTAACTCAAGGAATCCTACCAAATTCTTAACTAAAACTGTTTAAAGCACGCTTCAAGGATGAGTTCCCTAATAACTCATTAGTGTAATGAGATGTTTAATTTATATTCCGCTGCATACATTATGCATGTATGATGTGAAAATTAAAATTAAAATGTACACACTCACCCTTCGCACAAGACACTTACACGTAAGTCTGACTCAAGGTTAACCACATAAGTCTGACCCATAACTAACCACATAAGTCCACCCTGAGGCCGAGCATGTACGTTTACCACAAGATCAACCACCTAGGCTATCCTCGAGCCCAATCACGTAAGCCTTCCCCAAGGCTGAACACAAGCTCTCATTAAGCCCAAACACGTAGGCTCTCACCGAGCATAATTACTTAAATTCTCACTGAGGACCCAAGCACCTAAAATCTCCCTAAGGACAATCACTTACACTTTTACTGAGTTTGAACTCTTAAGCTATCATCAAGATTGAGCATGTAAGTCTACCCTGAGGTCAACCACTTAAGCTCTCATCGAGCATGACCAACTAAGCTCTTTCCAAGCCCGATCACCTAAGCCTTTATTGAGGTCGAACACAAGTTCTCATTGAGCTTAATCACCTAAGTTCTTATCAAGCCTGACTACTTAAGCTCTTTTTGAGCCCAATCACATAAACTCACCCTGAGTCCAATCACATAAACTTACCCTGAGTCCAATCACATAAGTCTACCACAAAGCTGCCCACATAAGTCTGCCTCAAGATTGAGTATATAAGCTCTTTTTTTGCTCACTATTATTTATTAATTACGTACTTTTTTTTATCATAAGCTTAAGACCTCAACCCAATGCAAAAAATAATATAAGAAGGCGATAGTTGAAGATAACCTAAGCCTGCCTAAGGCAGGGATAATTTTAATAAGCACTCGAGTCCGCCCAGAGCAGATATTATATTTATAAAGATCCGAGCCTGCTTAAGGCAAAGACAATTTTAATAAGCATTTGAGCTAGCCCAAGGCAAGATTATGTTTATGAAGACCCAGACCCGCATAAGGTAAGGATAATTTTAATAAGCACTCGTACCCATCCAAGTTAGGAATTGCATTTATAAAGACCCAAGCTCACTTAGGGCAGTGATAATTTCACTAAACACCTGAGCTCACATAGGGCAGAGATTGAATTTATGAAAATCTAAGTGATATGGCATAAATATATAAAATATTTTATCCTCTTAAACTTAATATTTATTCAATTTATCCTAAAACTTTGGCTATTTATACATATTAATGTTGTTTTATAGGTTTAAGGACTATCGGTGCAAACATACTGAAAACCAAATGCAAACAGAGTTATTTGACATGAGAATCTGAGAGGGAACTAAAATGCTCAAAATATAAACAGTGATATTGCTACATTGACATGAATAGTGCTTAAGAGTTATTGTTCATCCACTACAGTGTAGTGCCGAGGCATTGAAATCAGTAACTCTAACGCCGTGTCATTGAATCCCAATGTCGTGGCACTAAATATTGGGTATTCTTTTAATTTTGCAACCCTAAGCTTATATAAACATCTACTATTGAGCTAAAAATGTGTTGGCAGTAGAGAACACTAAATTAAACACATCATTTGGACTGGGAAGCAAGAATCAGCAAGGAGGAGAAGAAATTTTGCATTTTAAAGAAAGAACACCACTGTTGCATTAGGGGAGATTTTCTTTTTTCTTTAATTTCGTATTTTGTTGTTAATTTTAATATGTATAATGATGTTGTTAGATGCTCTAAACTTATGTTTACATTCATGAACTAAATTTTATTGCTAGGATTACAATGTGAACTCAATATATAGCTTGAATTAATTATTTTCCCTTATTCATCCTATTGATATTGAATTGTTTAATTTGTTCTGTGCTTAATGCTTCTAATTATATGATAATATATTAGATTAATTTGGAAACTTTAATGAACTTGAAAAAGAGAATTTTGTGTTGGCCATGAATAAATTGATGTATGATCATTGTATAAAAGCATGAGTTCTATATGAGATAGGAATATACTCGTATGGCATATATGACCATTTAGAGAACTTGCTCTTAATGAATCTTATTTCAATTTGATTATCATAGGAATATTGATAATTTATTGAAGGAGATATATTCACTTGACCATCGAAAGAGGCTTGTGAGGATATTAGAGTTCTTGGTTAACAATTTATATTAATAGTTTTAAGAGGAGTAATTGGATTTAAGTGAAGTATTGAGGAATTATTGTAATCCTAGGCATTTGAGTAATGGTGTTGTCACATTTATTCTCTTTGCTCAATTCTTGTAATTAATCTTTTTGTTTAGTTAGTTTAGATATCAAAATCTTGAATTATCATTTATTTGAATAAGAGTAAGAGAATACAAATTTAGTACTTAACAAGTAGTAAAACAATTTCTCATGGAACGATACTTTCTCATTATATATTACTTATTGCAATAACCTACACTCGTATTTAAAGTATATACATACAAAATACATAACATTAAGCTCCCTTGGCATAGGGATAATTTTAATAAGCACCCGAGCCTACCTAGGGCAGGGATTGCGTTTATAAATACCTGAGCCTGCATAGGGTAAGGATACTTTCAATAAGCACCCAAGCATAACTGGTGTCTAATTGTATGACCTAGCGCAAGTGCACGCTTTTTGTATCAAGTAATATAGGACTAAGTCCAGATTATCGATTCCACAGAGACTATTGCTTCTATTTTCTTCAATCGAATACTAAAATTACTCTACTTTACCTTTATCCAGACTAGCTTCAAAGATAGAGTTTAACTAATAAAATTATTGCTATCGAATAAAACCTAATTAAAATATTACAAATACTTAAAGATAGAATTCACTGAATTGATAGGTAATCTAGGGTATCGACACATCCCCTAATAGTTCACTGAACCTTTTAACCCCTTAGTTATTTCTCTTCTTATTAATTGATTGGCTATATACTGATTTCATCATAAGCTTCTGTCGACAATCAAATGATAATATCACACCTTAACAATTACCTATATATCTATGGTAATCCAAATAAGATGCAACTCATTAAGACTAAGTCTAATCAAATCATACATGCCACCTAAGTATATGTCTATCATAGATGGAACTCATAGATATTACCTTATGATCATGTATCAATCTACCATAGGCTAAACACATGATTCCTTTCGTCAAAGTTATCATGGTTCCTAAACAATTAAAATAGTGATAAAGTATAATAAAAGCATTAAGCATAGATAGATTGAATCAATTAAGGGATAAAAGTTCATAACTAAGAGATTAAAAGAATCAATTACATACTAGGTTCAATAACGTCTAACCCTAGATAAAAAAAAATTAGCTCATGTTCAAAACAAGAATATCAAAGTAAAAGTATAAAAATATAATGAACGAAATCATCTCTTAAAAGTAAGAAATAAAACAAAACAAGTGATGCCCTGAGTTTTTCTTCTTCCTTTTGTCTTGATTGCTCAAGAGTTGATTCCTCAATCTTCAATCTTCAATAACTTCACCTTGATCTCTTGGCTTAAATGTGTGTTTTTTGCTTGTGTTATTCTCCTTGCTAAGTCCCCTTATTTTTGCCTCAAAAGAGTGTTTTTGTTGCTATGAGAAACCCTAGGTACGAGGAGTTTCGAATCCCCTTTCAATAGGTGAGTTTAGAAGGGTATTTAAACATCCGCACGGGCGTCGCGGCACTAGGCATGAGTACAGGTCTGTCAAGATGTCGATGAGTGCCGCAGCGCTCACTCGCTGTTTTGGGCGCTACGGCGCCCAGCCCTGGGCGCCGCAGTGCCCAACCACCTGTTGCTGCGCTACTTTCGTATTTTGAGCATAACTTCTTCGTCTGACATCTAATTTTCCTCCCATATGTTCTTATGCATCACATTTTCTGTCATGCATCTGTTTATGATAAAGAAAACACAATTAAATAGTCAAATACTTATGATTTGGAGTAAAATATAAAAATTAAGTACAAATTCTACTAATGCTTTTATGCCTCTATCAATGACCAGGGCAGAGATTGCATTTATGAAGTCTCAAGCTCACATAGGCCAGGATAATATTAAAGGCTTTCTAAGTACACCAAGGTAGGGATAGCAGCATTCGCAAATACTTAAGCTTTCTCGGTCGAGAAAATATCAAAGGTATCTTGAGCCCACCAAGGCATGGATAACATCATTCATATAAACTTGAGCCTACTAGGGCTAGGATAATCTTGAGTATCCTAAGCCTACATAGGGCTGTGATGTTTACACAACCCAAGCCTGCCATGATAAGGATTGAAACACAGACTCCAATGTGCTAATAGGGATGCTCACCATAAAGACTTAGACCCTTGAGGACTAATAGAGGTGCTTGCCCTCAACACACTTAAACCTTCTTATAAAAGCCACTATAAGATCTCATTGAAACATAAGCCTTTACCAAGGCTTCATAAAGCCCTTCTTGAGGTCAATCATATAAGGGACAAACTAATCTTTACACATAAAATAAAATAAACCGAGCTTGATCCAAGCATAAGGTTGGAATAGATCGAGGACTTACACTATCCAAATACCTTAATAAAAGTTTCTAATATGAACAAGTAAATATTAAAAACTAAAGGACCCTTATTCTCCCCTGTATTTTGGGGTCAAAATCTAATCCTAAAAAAGGTCTTGATCCCTTATTAAGAACCTAATTATTAAGGGAATTATTATCTCTTAAATCATGGTATTTATTAAGAAATTATTATCCCTTAAATCATAAAATTGACGAAGGAATTATCATCTCTTAAATCATAGAATTGATAAGGATTTAACATCTTCCTAAAAAGGACTCTACTACAAGGCTTATGAAAAGATAAGCTCTACAACAAAGAATGTGGGTTTTGAATCTCTCATCTCTTGCATTTTACTTTTATCATGAGATTTTTTATATGGTTGGGCTGACTTAGGTATTAGAGCATTTTTGCCGGCACCCTTACCAACCAAACCATAACTAATTATTTATTTTGTAACACACAACTCCATGAATCCACATGAAGAATAATAATGGCTTAATCTGTGTGTTTTTTGTATATATTCTTGATATATGATTTCAACACGCGAGCTTAGGATTACCTAAACTTTTAGGTCAAAAGTTTCTATTAATTTTTATTGAACCTAAAATTTGGTAACTTTGAAGTAAATGAGTTTAATTTGTTTCTTTAGGAAAACTTAGCTTTAACGTTAAGGATGGGAAAAAAAATTAAACTGAATTAGACCACTTTTCCCCCCTACAAATATCACGTGTGATAAGAATCTTGTAACTAAAAAAAATGTGAGGTTGCACCAAATGTTTTTTTTATTGTAGACATTCCAATGCTAAAATTAGCAAGGGTTTAGAAAAATGAAAAATTAGGGTAAGAGAGTAGAAAGGGAGAAAAAGAAATAAGATAGCTTAATCCATGTGTTTTTTGTATGTATTCTTAATATGCTCATGTATGTGACAACAATCAGAATAAAAATCCCTTATATGTTGAAATTTTCCCTATTTATAAGACGAATGTAGGGTTAACCCACAACGTTAAAGTCTTTGTGGATTTAAAAGTCTCATGGATATTCCTTTTTAAATTTTTGCTATCAAGGTTTCCGTCAAATTGTACCAGATCTTTCTTGCCCTAGTAGGCCTTATATTGTAAGTTAAGCCCTTTTACAAATTATCTTTAATTTTTAGGGTAGTTGTGTTCAACCAATGCCTGATAAGAGCAGATATTATTCTCGTGTTGTGAGTCTGACCGAAAAAGGTAGTCGGTTATAACCATTATTCTACCAACTTGGTGGGTTTTGAGCTTGACTGAACAAGGTAGCCAAGTTATGATCAATAATTTGATAAGCTCGAAGGGAATGTAGGTTGCTTTTTCATTTGGAGTCTAATATAATATGATAGCCGATTTACGGTCAATGTTTTAACCAACTTAGAGAGGGTGCTTATGGCTCAAGGATATTTTTATAAGCCGATATCGTTCTTGGCTCTTGCAAACCAAGATCTTTTAGGTCAAGTCTTTAGACCTGGCGGGCCGAAGTTTTTCGATCTTGTAGGCCTAAATTTATAGGGAAGAAATTTTCCTCAGTTTTCAATGTTAACTTGTTAACATTGAAAACTTTATGAATGATTTTTTTTTCTAGATTAAGGTGTTCTTTAGAGTGTCTTTAATTGGGTTTGGCTCGTATCCTTACTATATTTTCTAGGTCTTCATGTTGTGGATGCTCTTTGGTCTAGTGGGATTTTCTCATGTAGATGTTTCTTGGACACATATGTCATGGATGTGCAATTTATAGTGGTGATTAGACTTTTGTTTAGATTTGGTACCTTTATTACTTGAGTATCGGTAATCTCTCGAGAAGTTTACCACTTTTTGACAATTTTAATGAATAATTACACTCATTTTTTTAATTATTTATGATGTGTCATCATTTTGGGAAGCTACCTATCGATCTCACGGTTATGGTGTGTTTATTAAATAGATGTGTTTTACTTAGAGGGACATTTTAGTCTGTAATCCCTTATACTTTAAATCAATGATTGAGATTTCTTTCTTATGCCTGTATATAGATATATGGCTATTTCAGATTCCAACGTTTGCTTTTTAATTGTTGGCTTTTCTTTTATAGAGAGAATAATATTCATGTTTTAAAGTTTTTTGTTCTTCCTAAATTAGTTTGCTGGTGATCTAGCTTTCGAGACCTTTGAGCCAATAAGTGCTTTCATCTCGGTGCTATCCTTTATTTATTTTCATGCATATTTTTTAGTTGAGTATTTGTTGTGAGTCTTTGTCCCTTGAGTGTCCATTAGTAAGTTTTTTTAAGGAAATTCTTAATAGAGAGAACCTTGCACTTTATCTAGGTATAAAAACAAGGTCTTCAATGGATGATTCTAGGAATGTCTCTGGTCAGGAATTAGGACAGTTCAAGGATGACTTGGGTGTTGGGAGTAACCCAGCTTGAGGAGGAAATGTTGTAGTAGCAAATAATCCCATTGAATTCAAGCCGTCTTCTAGTGATAGGACATCTCCTTTAGTTCCTAAAAAATGTAGAGAAAGCCTAGCTAGTCTAATAGGCCAAAGAAGAAGATGAAGACCATTGCTTGGGGTAAAGAAGGGTCTTCGTTTGAGTTAGATTGTCCATTCTACCACACCTCAAGTGTGAGTAAGGAGATCCTTGTTGAATTGAAGAAGCGATTTGAGATTCCTTATTCTATTTATTTAAAGGTTCTCATGATGATAAATATGTGAGCATGAAACTAGAAGGAGAGGTGGCTTTAAACTTGTGACTTTTAAGTTAAAGCTAAAGTTACCCATTTACCTTTACTTTACAAATATTTTGACTTGTTTGAATTTGGCTCTGTGTCAAGTAAATTAAAATTCTTAAAAGATTTTGGCAGACCTTTATATTATGTGGAGCAAAACTAATCTTAAAGGTTATTATTTTCACGAGCTCTAGAGATTATTCCAGATTAGGTAGAATGTTGGTTAATAGAAAGATTTTTATTATCTTATTTTCTATGATGAGGAGAAAGGTATTACTCATATGAGGGGATTGCCTTCTAATAACTTTGAGTACAAGCACCTTTAGTTTATTGCTGGAGGAGAATAGGGACAGATTTATGAGGCCCTCAATCATGTCCTTATATTTTTACTAGTTGAGGTTATTCTATCTATTCTTTTTTTTTTTTGTAACAATAAAGTAATTACTTTCTTAAATTTGTCCATTAATGAATTTTTTTTTCCTTTTCTAAATACTTTTTGGTCTTCAAAACCTTATTTTTCCAAGGAGGAGAAGAATCGTGTTAAGGTAGCTTGTGCCCACAGTGGTTCTTATAAAGAGTTTCTCTCATAATATAGTATTTTTTTGGCTAATTAAGGATACTTTTAGCCATTACGACCATTCTTGCTCTTTAAATTAAAATAGTCCTTGTTTACATTGCTTTTGAATAGTAATTCTTATTTTGGTGGATAATTATTTTCTTTTTAGCTTTATAGTAATGGGAGGAGAAAACAAGTGTCTTAATGTCACGCCCCAGATCCAAAAGATCCGACACACGACATCACTTACATTCATTCACTGCATGTGCACTCATAAATAATATTACACAAAATTTTCAACTTTCATTTCAATTTCTTTCAGAATTATAGCAATTGAATTATGACTGGGACAATTATTAAACCAGAGATACGCAGAGTTTTCTCAGAGATTAACACTCTACTACGTCAACAGTAGCAACTTTGTTACCGGGAGCCCAGAATATATCCATTGCAAATTCTTACTTAAAATCATCCAATAACCACACTTTATAAAACTTAAACCAAATCCAATCCACACACAATGAAATAATACATAAGTATTTATTCAATAGGGACAAACCAAATATCCTATCCCACGTGTCCCCAAATGAAACACACAACAACCTAGCAACTTAGGGAACCCAAGGAACAACAGAAGCCTTGCCAAATCCGCTATGTACACATGTACCTTATTTACCTGAAATCACCATAAACTATAATGAGTATAAAACTCAGTAAACATACTAGTTTTTCATATATCAAATACAAATACATATATGTACACAATGCATGTGTATGATATGCTGTGATCAATCAAAATCATAATCTTATCAAATCACGTATCAT
This sequence comes from Ailanthus altissimus, assembly GCA_946807835.1. Classification (NCBI taxonomy): domain Eukaryota; kingdom Viridiplantae; phylum Streptophyta; class Magnoliopsida; order Sapindales; family Simaroubaceae; genus Ailanthus; species Ailanthus altissimus. Next base: position 23,533,504 of record OX327695.1, read on the forward strand.
GTAAGCGCTTACACATTCTTTCAAAACACATAATAGGAATACCATCACTCAACTACTACTTAGTAGGACTTGCATATCATATATCACATAATGAGCCAAATGTCACTCGTAGGTGACATACCGTATGAGAGGAATAGTACAAGTGAGGTCTTTAAATTACACATATATAACGCTTATGCCCGAAGGTAAAAGCCAAACCCTCACCCTGATCATCGGTGAGTCCTCTCACGTGTACCAATACACCACCACACGAATGTGATGACTCACACTTCCTTTAGGTACCAATAGGATCCTCCCTACATACGGAACACATAACATATACCAATCCCGAAGGAAAGGCCACACATAAAGGCTCCACAAATCACATAAAATGCCTACTAAGTTAACAGTGAGTTCAAGTACCCTCAAATCACAAAATATTTCTCATGGACATATTACACTTCAAAAGCTTTCTTTGTTAAACGCATCTTATTTTGGAAAGCTCACTTTCAAAAACACATGTATGTCCATGCTCAATGTCAATGCTCACATTCATAAACATATATTCACATTTCATATCAAAATATACTTTGACATATCATAAACATATTCTTAACCCCATTTACAAAATCATACAAAACAATTATTATGTTTATTGTGATTCCAGTAGTAAGTCTAGTATACTTACCTCTTAACACTTTCAGCTACAAGGCTTAAATCTCCTTAACCTATCAATGGAGATTAATCCTTTCATAAGCCTCACAATTCACACAAAATACTTTAAATAGCTTACAAAATTATACACAATGCATTTATCATATCAAATTGGTCTAAATATTTGGTTTCTCAAAATCTGTCATTCTGACCACTTACACTTAATAAAAATTTCTAATACATCAAATGATGTCCAATTACTCCGAAATCAGAATATATCATTCTTGACTCATATACACTTCTTATATATGAATATTATATCAAAATTCCTACACAATCCATTCCATACACACCATCGAATCCAAACTACAAACCTGACAGGATCAAGATACTTACTGAACAGTATTCAATCTCCCAATTTTATAAAATCATATACTAACTCAAAAATTATAAAAATACCACATAATTACTCTTGACACATATCTAAGTCCATGATAAATATTTGGCTTCCAAATAACTGCCAAAAGTATTTTAAAATTATTTTATTTCATAACTTTAAAAATCTGTTAATCAAATACTACAATGAGCTGATACACTTTAGAAATTCATAACACTTCAACCACATTGATCCAAATTCTCAATTCCGAGTATATCATATTAGACATATAAAATTATCATATTCCACAAATTCATAATTTTTAAAGATCCTTCAGCAGGTCAAAAATTATTTTCCACTGTATCATACTGTTTACACAGGAAATTTCCAGAATTCCAGGGTCATTTTGGTAAATTCACTACAAATTCAATTTCCGAGATTTTCAGTCGATTCAAAGTCTCAGATGATCCTAAACATGTATAATTTCATATAATCAAAATTCAAAACCAGAATCGAATCACAACAATTTATAAAATTCCTAGATCAAGAGGTTATCCAGTAGAAATTGCATAATTCATCATGATTTATCAAACTATCTTATAGATCATCATCAATTCTCACAACATCAAACGAAATACACATCAAATCCTTAATTATACATATTTCCAGAAATCAAAACTTAAAGAAATTAACTTAATTAACACCAATAAATTGATAATTAGTTGTGATATACCTCTAAAGATCCAAAATTCTAATTTCTTCTTCTTTTTCTTCTTCTTCTTCTCTTTCTCTCTCCTTTATTTCTCTCTTCTCTCTCTAAAAATGGGTAGCTCGACAAAAATGAGAGAATTAGGGTTTTTAAAAGTGTATTTTTATACTAAGTGGTTAATTTTTGGTATTTACGAATTCACCCCCAAAACTTTCAAAGTATAACAATTTGGTCCCTAAAATAATTCCAAAGTCTTGCAAATAAACCCAATACTAATAGTATATCCTTAACCTATAAAAACACTACTAATAACAATATATAAATCAAGGATCGCCCACATACAAATAAAATACGTATATTTATATATATAAATATACATATTCTTACCGGTTATGGATACTGGTTACTACACTTAATCTTGATGATGCTCCAAGTCTTACAGAGTTGAAGAGATATAGGTTTCTTTTAAAATTGCTTCTCTTGAGGAAGGGATCAGGCTAAGACTTTATGGGGGAGACTTCAAAGAGTTCCCCTGGTGCCAAAAAAAATGGTGGACAAGGCCTTGAAGACTCTTCAAGGGAAGGAGCCAACTAAAGCTATGACCTCTATTCGAGATAGTTCATCTTATCTTAGTGTGAACATTCTTCCTCCTCATTCTTAGTCTAGTGGGTTTGATAAGGGTTTATATAGACTATTATTGTTATCTTCTTGAACTTAGATTTTGGCTTAAATCATGGAATATTTAGCTATTTATTAAGTTTATTGATAAAATATAGGTTTTCAACCCATGACATGAAGATTCTAAGAAATCGAATGAAGAAATAAAGAAATCATGAAAAAAAAAGTGAAAGTGCGTTGTGCATCGCGTGAGTGTGTACATTTTAATTTTTTAATTTACACATCACATGCATAAATATGCAGCAGAATATTAACAAGCATCTCATTATACTAATAAGATATTATGGCACTCACCCTTGAAACGTGCTTTACGCAGTTCTAGTTGAAGACTCGGTGGGATCCTTTGAACTAGAACGGTAGCTTTTTATTCTCAACTTGAATTATAAAACACTTAAAGAAACTCTTGCTTCATTTTTATTTCTCTTGGCACTTAACAATTTTTTTTTTTTGCTTACATTTTCTTCATTTTTTGAACAAATGAATTATATTAGCTAATTATAGCCACAATAGCCAACAATTCAGCCAATCAAAAGAGTAGTGTCTTCATTATTAAAGCATGACAATGCTTTTACTTTAACAAAATAAAGCCATCACTTGTTTAATGCAAATTATGGTGGCAACGTACTTATGAAGAGGTGGCTGAATATGATCAATATCAATGACCATTTTCTTTGTATTAAGATATATCATGCTTAAAAATAAGAATGACTAAACACCATACAATTTTTTTCAATTGAAATGGTCAAATGAAAAATGATTTGGTGGCATTTATAATCCATATTCACTTGCCACCTCTTGGTTTTCATTTGCAAATTTAATTCATTTAGCCAATTGAAAGATGCCACCAATTTAACATTACTCACATTTGACGAAAATAAATTAGGCTTTTAAAAAACTTATAAGCAATATATCAATTACACCTCTTTGGCTAATTAATATATTTAGCCAAGATTAATTATTAACATTTAATAATTAAATGGGTTAATACAAATATGCCACGTGTTATGCCCTAACAAATTAATGGCATGAAATGTGACATACAATAGAAAGGTTAAAGTGGCAAGTCTCACATGTTGAGATCCCGGGCTTAACACTTAAACCTTATGATTTCCCTGAGAGATCCTAAAATAATTCTGATTTTTCTGATAACTTTTCAAATTGTACTGTTCAATATGGTGCGCTACCCCAGTGCACAATGAGTACACTTCATATAGTGAAACTCCCTAGGTTCACACCTATTTCGTAAGTCCATAAACGTTGCCTCACACACATGTTATAAAAATAACAAAACTACGTGTTGAACCATATATATTCATATAATCCCTCTATCATTTATATCTTGGACAACCGGAGACATAGATCATCACTGTCAAGTCTCTATATGGTCAATACTAGAACTTATCACCAGATTCGTATTCCGATAAACAAAATTCACAAACACTTTTGTGATATTATTTTTGACACGAGCAATATTGTTTTTCCTAGGTTAATTACTTATGGCCATAAGAATTTTTAAAACACAATCTTGGAGCATCTGGATATATAACTCACCCATATGAGCTGATGGATCTCATATCTACACATACCAGACTCCATGAGTATTAGACTATACCTAGCAACATCCAACGGTCAGACTATAAAAGGTCTTTGACATGTGTGAAACTTAAGTATGATGTATCACTCACAAGTCCACCTTGGTGATCATGTTAAAGAACTAAAAATACTACTCAACTCGAAATGATCATTTATTAATGGCTTTATGGGATGTCTATTAGAGATCCTAAATGAGCTCGTTCAGTATCTAGTCCTCACTAAATACCCGCATGCTTATACGAGTTTTCACTAAGATCATAATCAGCTAAGAACAACCATCTGTACCATACAGTTATAGACATACACTAATCTATATAAAAGGGATTCATCGACAAACCCACATCGATGAAAATAGATTAGGAATTTAAGATTTTGAGAACATACTTGCATAATGACATTTTTTAGCACTTATTGTAACCTTTTACAACTATGTTATTACTAGCATACCCTCAAGTCTTTGTCCCATTTCAAACAATGATCTAACTCTTTAGATCTCGCTAACTCTTATAACCTACTAACACTTAGCAGTGCTAACTCTTAGTAATTATAACTCTCAGCGTATCTAACTCTTAGCATTAGTCTAAACTTCTTTGAACTAGATCTAAATTTTTTCAGATCATACAATATCTGAAGTGTTACAATCATCTTACTATATGTATTTAATATTAACGATTTTTATTGAAATGCTTATTTATATAAATATTAAACAATTAATATTTATAGAATATTAGAATGACACGTAAGCACTAGTTCCAACAAAGAGGCCCAGCATCGCAGTGCTCAATTTAGTGATCACAGTGCCGCGATGCTCCACATCCACTGCTATGGTGCTCAAGCAGAAGAATTTAGTGCTGATTTCTAGGTCTGAGCGTCGCGGTGCTAGTGAAGTAGAAAGTTAAGCACCGTAGCGCCCAGAAGTCAATGTCGCAGCGCCCATACGACCAAAATAGAAATTTGTTGAAATCCTAATATGAATTAAACTCCAAGCCACATGACTCTTAGGTTACGAAGACCTATAAAAGACCATTTTTTATAGCTATAGATAGAGAACATCAGAGAGCAATTGAGAGCAAGAGCAAAACACAAAATATTAAGAGATCAAAGTAAGATTGAGGATTAGAGATCAAGACTTGTGTATCAAATAAGAGAAAGAAAGAAGTGATTCAAAGCATTCGCCACGTTTAATTTCTTATCTTTTCTCTTACTTTCTTGGACTTGTTTATTATGTATTTCAATAATTGTGTTGATACTCTTTGATTCATCATGAACTCAACTTTTTTAATCTAGGGTTTAACTTTTGAAACTGATACGTAGTTAAATTCTTTTATTTATCTTATTTTATGAACTCAATAAAGGAGATTGTTCATTCTACCTTTTATTTAATGCTTTCTTTTTATATGTGTCCAATATATTCATTGTTTGAGAAACCATACAAAGGAATTTATGTGTTTAGCCTAGAATAGTTTGATACATGATTATACGGTAACAACTATGAGATCCATGTAGGATAGAAATATACATAAATGGAATGTATGACATTGTTAGACTTGTTCTTAATGAATTTTATTCTATTCTAATTATCATAAACATATAGGTGATTGTTAGAGTAAAATATAGTTATCTGACAATTGCTAAATACTAATAACCATGTTCGAGTTTTAGCTAACAATTAATTATTGAGGGATTAAGACAGGAGAATAATAGATTCAATGAAATAATTAAGGATAAGTTGAAACCCTAGATTCCCTTCATATTGGTGAATTCAATTTTTGTTTTATTTTGTTTAAGTTTATGTTAATTTTAGTACAATTAGATAAAGTAAAACATTCATCCTTTAGATTTGTCTAAATAAAAGTTTAGCAGGATAATTTTAGTAATTGATTAACGATTAGGTTTAGAAGTCTCTATGGGAACGATATCTAATTTCAATCATTATACTACTTGGTATACGTATACTTGTATATATTTATACTATATTTATATCGCATTAGGGAGAGGTATTGATACAAAGGCTTTAAGAGGGCCTTCAGTTTTGAGGCCCTGATCAAAGCGTGGACTAGAGTCACTTCATCCATTTGACCTTCCTTTTGTGAAGAGTATAAGGTATGAGAACTTGGTGCCTCTAATGACAGAGGTGAAACAAGCGATGCCTAAAGAAAGTACGACCTCATCATTGACATTCAACATGTCTCAATCACTCGCGCATGATTTTGGGTGCTTTTTTTAGGCATTCTTCATTGATAAACTTTTTTTTTTTCGTAAATTGCTTTTTTATTTTTCCTTGATATGCTCTCCATCCTTTTTAATCTTCTTATTATAGGGGATGGTTTCTCTCGCTAGTCATTGCAATGCCTTTTATAGGGTGTTGACTGACATTCAGAGATCAACAGCTGGTGAGGCTGAGGCTGCTAAAGCAAATAAGGCCTTGAAAGAGTCTAAGAAGAAGATGAAGGCTTTTAAGTGTGAGCTCAATGTTTGTTTGACCAAGGTCAAGCATGACAAGGAGAAGGCAACGACTAAAGTGAGGGTAGTTGAGGCTAAAGTTATCATGGCTAAAAGCAAGATCCTTGTTCTCGAGTCTGAAGTGAAGAAGCTCGAAGGGCAAGTAAAGATTCTCCAAGTGGAGAACACTTCCCTTCAATGCCAATGAAGAGTTGAATGAGAAGCTTGGGCATTCAAAGCTTCATATTGGTGAGGAAGTTTCTGAGGCTCTGAACAAGTTGGTGGACCTCTTTAAGAGCAATGACACTGACTTATATCTCTCATAGGCAGATGAGCTATTTGCTGACCAAGAGAGTACTAATGAAGAAATTGTAACTCTTAATGTTATAACCATTATTCCTCCAATAACTGTTGAAGTTCCTTCTTAGACCTTTGATGAGCTAACTCTAGTGTTTGAGGACACTTCTCAGGTTAAGGACCTTTTTACTTTTGCTACTTCTGCTATTGTTGATGTTGGATATGATTCCTTTCCTGCTTAGGTTTTTTAGGCCTTTTCTTCTTGTACCCTTTTTTGGCATTGTAATGAATTTTTCAAATAAATGAAAAGATTTTTTCTTTTGTCTCTTATGTTCCTATGTCTTTTGTTTTATTTTTTTAATTTGCTTTTGGACTAATTCTTTATTGGGCAAGTACCTTGAATGATCTCGTTGCATGATGATTTTGGTTTGATTGTCTTGAATGTGTCTTGACCATTTCGTTCAAATGAGTGTTTCTTTAATGAAGACTTATGAAGTCTTAAGTTTTTTAATTCTATCTTAGCTTTGCGAGTCATTGGGGGATTTATGTTTTAAGAGTGACCATAATGACCTTAGTATAGGGTGTTCATGCTATTTTGGCGAACGTCTTTCTTTTCTTCACTATACTTTTTACTTTTTTTTTTGTCAAGGATTTTATTTTTTTTAAAGATCTTGTTGTGTCGATGAGTCTTTCGGCAGGGCTTTTAAATTTTCTTAATTGATTATTTTTCATTAAATGCGCATCTTTTAGTGTTTTGGGCCTTTTTCATGATTGTGCCTTTTTTTTAAGCGGCCTTAATAATTTAGAATTTTCATAATTATAGAATTTCTTAGGACCTTAACGATTTTCAGCTATATTTTAGTTTCACTTGAAAAAGACATCTTTAAGCGAGACATCCCAAGAACTATTAGATTTGATCTACAGTTGAGGTTGTTTGAAGAGCTTAGAGGCCTCTTCTTTTTGGGAAATTAAGGCTAAAATTCTTTATAGTCCGCTTTTTTCTTTGCTTCATCATTGTTGAGAGAGAAAGTATTGTGCTCTTCTGGTTTTTTGTTTCTTTACTTCTCGCCATTTCTTTGAGATTTTTACTCTTCTTAATTCAACTTCTGGTGCAAGGTTTATTGTTGAATATTTTCTCCTTCTCTTTTATTTTAAGGGGTTTTCTTTAAGTTTTTAGAGCTTTAGTAGTTATTTCCCCTTGGCATTTTCTACTTGATAATGATGGCTTTTCATTTTCTTGTGGTCATTCTTTATTTCTAGTTTTCAAAAATTATGTAAAGGGTATATTGTCTTTCTCTCTCTGCTAGGTATTATGTCTACCCTACATTAGTTTGATCCACATAGTTTGAATGGTCAAGCCAAAGTAGATGTCAAAATTAAGTTGAGTAATTATGAGAATGATGAGGTATGAGGAAGAATAGTAAGGGTGTTTCTCTTTGCAATGAGTTGCTTTTAGAAAATGGGTGTAGGTTAGTCTTAACTCCTAATATTTTGGAGCAATATTTGTTTATGTTTTTATAGATATACAAGGCGTCGACTATAGCTAAAAGGTACTTGTTAGAAAAAGCCATCTTCTATGCATCATCCTACTTGAGGGTCAACTGGGAGTACTCCTGATCATGATTGAAGAGATCACACCACTACCCCTGATTATGGTCAAATGGATCAAATTACTATTCATGATTATGGTAATGGGAAACAGACCACTACTCCTGGTCATGGTGTAAATACTTCGGGGACTATTACTCAAAGACCTATTTTTGAAGACAAGAAAGGAAAACAAACAATTGATCATTCTTAATAGAATACTGGTCCTATACTCCTAAGGGTTGAACTAGTTGATTGGGATATTGTTCATAAACTGTTGGCAGGGAATCCTCCATCTTTGACTTCGAGGTGCTTTTTTTCTAGTTTTCAATGTAGGTTTTGGCACTTGCTTACTATTTTTGAGGAGGCGGAGTGCCCAATTTGTCCTTTTTATACTCATTAGATATGGGACTGGGATCTTTTCACTATATTTCATTTATCACTTGTGAGTGTGATGAGGGTATAATACTTGTCCCTTTGTCTCATATATTTTAGATTTTTATTTCTTTTTGTGTTATAACATTATTTTTGTTTTCAGGTAGCATATGACTTGTTACTCTATCATAAAGTTATCCTTGGGGGAATTTAAAGATAGCCTGAAGAGTATAGACCTTGAAAAGGAGTTGGACGAATCTAAAAAGCAATGTCAACCTAAGCATAGCGTGGTGAAGTCTTTAAGGGAAAGTGGCAACGGATGAGAGTTGTTTTTCCAAAATTGAACTGTTGAGTAAAGTTTGACAAGATGAGGCTGTTGGAAGTGTTGTAATAGCTGAGAGCCAAGTCTCTGAGTTGTTGAGGTAGAACAAGTGTCTAAAAGATTTGGTGCGATCTTTGAAAGAACTTGTTGAAGCTCTCACAAAGAATTCTACTCGAATGCATGCTCGAGCAAAAGAGGTTGAAGTTTATGTTGATAGAATTGCTAATATCGAATAGTGTTATTTTGCCTCGGGGTCATGCAAGGATTCAAAAGGAGTGTTGGTTTTTTTTAAAGAACACTACCATGATATTGACCTCTAAAGATTAGATGTCGCATTGCTTGTCTTAGATGATGATGAAGATAATTATGAGGCTAATGACTCTTCAGATGCTTCTGATGACCAAGCTCCTCCTCATTTTTAGTTATTTTTTTGGGTACTTTCCTTTGTAAATTTTCAAAATGATGAATGAGAATTATCTTTTTTTTTTTGTTTTAGCTCATTTATTCTTTTTCTTTAATGAAATAATAGGTCTTTTCATGATCACAAACTTTTTCAATATAAGTGTTTTACATCAAAAAAAGGAACTCTTTATCAACGAATTTGTTCTAAAAATACAGTAATAAATCTATAGATAATATCTTTTCAAGACTTCAACATTCTATAATTTTCTGATGATTCTCCCATCAACATACTCGAGCATATATACTCATGGTCGTATTTTTTTGAGTACTTTGTATAGACCTTCTTAATTTGGTTTAAGGACTTCATATGTTAGGTCTTTTGTATTTGGCAAAACCTTTCTAAGGACTAGGCCGCCTTTTTAAAAATCTCGAGCTCAAACTCATTTGTAGTAATGTTGAGCAATCTTTTATTCATAGGCTATAGTTCAAATTTTGGTTATATCCATCTTTTGCTTGACGAGGTCTGGTTGATGAATGTCACTTTGAGGGAGAGTGTTTAATCAAATAGAGTATATTTCTTTAAAATAATAACTACACTAATTACAAATGTGCATTATACTTTCTTTTTTTTCTCTTCAACCATATTGTTTCTATTAAATTTTACTGGTAATATTTTTTATGAGGCAATAATTAAACAACATTCAAACATCATTATATACTACAAAATTATATATATTTCATGAGGTACTCCAGCTTACACCGTTCTAAAGGCTTAAGAGGTGATTATTCTCAATCTTGATATTAATGTGGTTAATATCTATTTTATTTGTTCATTATTGTAATAAAACAAAATTTATTGTATTCATTGTTTTAGGTACTAAGATTTCCAACTTCCGCTGCGTATATATTTGTGTATGAGATGCATGAATTATATATATACGTGAATTTTATATGATGAACACAAACTATATACACACACCCAATACGATTTTATACTGAAACACTGCACCAAACAGTATGTCACCTCACATTTGAGATTGTGTGTCTAGTCTGGGATTTAAGAATCTTGGGTTACTTGCCTCAGGCCTTTATGTTTATAAGGGAGTATGGGTGACGTGTCCAATCTTGTTCAAACTTCTCAGAATTATGGGTATAATGACACTACTTTTACACATTATGGTTAATTCTCGGACTAAAGTAGTCCTCAAGTAGTGAATGGTTCTCGATTAATGGTAGGCTGCGAGTTTGATCCCCGACCTAGATCCTAAGTTCTTAATTGCTTTATTGAGCTCCACACTAATCGAATAGTCAAGGTCAAGTATAATTTGGTGGGCCAACCTTAATAATCATAAGTCGAATATAAATAGGTCACGGGTTGGGCTCGGCTGCTTTGGACATTAGTAGGATGAGCCCTCTTATAAAGAGAATGAAAAACTAAATTACTTTTAAGAAAAATTGAGATATTTTGTTGAATTTATTTACTTAAATAATAAGGATAATGATATTTTTGTCCCACGAATTTGACCTAATTCTCAATTTTATCCTATGAGTTTCAAAAAACCCAATTTTGTCCTAGTCTGTTAGTAAGATTCCATTAATCTTAACTGAAAATCTCATTTCATTATACATTGATAAATTTGCCCTCAGCTATTATGTTAATTAAAAATAGTGATGTGAGTACATTATACAATGTATACGTGTCGGTTATTAATAGGCTATTAAAAATAAAAAGACATATGGCATGTTTTAATAGGTTTAAAATTTTAATGAATATTAAATTTTATTTTATATTAAAAAATAATTAAAATAAATAAAATTGAACAACTAAAACCGGCGACTACCGTCACCGGCCACCACTAGTCGCCGCATTCCGGTTACAAAAAATAGGTAAAATTTATGTCATTGGATTCTATTTTTTTATATCTACACAATAATAAAATCATTTTTATCAAAAAAAAAAAGTAACCAAAAAATAGATCAAAAATAGGGAGAGAGTGGCAGCTACTGTACACCACCATGGAACGATTACCTTTGAGCGAGTTAGAACGACAACAACCGATCACAAGTAAGAGGTGAGATTTGAGAAAAACGGATGGTTTGTTTTACAGGGTACCGCGTGCGCAATACGCTCATATAGGGACAAAGTTCAAGCGAAGTTGGCAGCAGATTACTTTGGGAGTGGGGCCAACTACATGGGCCAAAGAATAGTGGGCTGGTAGTAGACAAGTGGGCTGCTGATAGAGTAATTTGGACAGGGCTGCGGAAGTTTGTCTCTGTTCTTGCAGATCCCCTCTCCCTCTCCTCTTCCTCTTCCTCTTCCTTTTTTTTTTTTTATTTAGAATGGGCTGGGCTGGGCTGGGCTGCTAAATTTGCTCCACTATTCTTTTGTATTCGGTTAACGTCAACATGTAGAGAGAGAAATTAAGAAATTTAATGATTAACGTTGTATTTAGTTGATCTTATAGAAGCTAGAATGATCAGTTTGTATTGTAATTAACTCTCACGAAAAATTAATAAAAGATTATTTTATTTTTCTTGAAGGGTAAAATTTTATTTTCCTTAGAAAAGGAAAACAATGCCAGGGGAGACTTTGGACAAGGGAATGCAATTGCTTAGTAATTATCTGACAAAGTTTCGGTAGGTGTGAAGCCGGCTTCCAAGGTTCACGTCAATTTTGGTTTCCTAAAGTTGACAGTGACGCACCAGCTGCCTCGTTCGGGTGGGGGATATTAACATTGTTGCGCCTGATAAATTACATTTTAATGATAATTTTAATTTTAATTATATTATTTTTATTTAATTAAAAAAATAAAATTATATTTATTTTTTAATAATATTTTAATAATTTATATAATAAAATAATTATTTTTTATCTTCTTAATTAAATAAAGAGAATGACAATATAATTGAAAAGTGGTAAAATTTAGACATCCTATAATTTGAAGTCAAAAATTAGAATCTTAATAAATAATATAAGATATCGAAAAGAAGTTAAAATCTTAATAAATATTATAAAGTATTTAAGGTCAAAAATTAGAACCTTAATAAATAGTATAAGATATTGGAGAGAAGTTGGAATCTTGACAAATAGTATAAAGTATTATAAATATTTCTTTTTAAAGTAGTTAGTTCTCTCATTATAAAGATATGAGTTCGGATGTATTTAAGTACTAAGTGATATATTGTCCCCCTCATTATAGTTAGTCTTCTTATTATAAAAGTGTAAATTCTATTGTATTTAAGTATTAAGCAATATATATATATATAATCTCTTTATTGTAAAGGTGTGTCAGATGTATTTAAGTATTAAGTAATGTGTGTATCTCTCATTGTAGAAGTATGAGTTCTGATATATTTATATGTTACGTAATATATAATCTCAATAAATATATATGTTGTATAATAAATATTTAATATAATTGTGAGAAATATAAAAAATAGTATATTTTATTGTGTCAAATAATATATAAGGTTTGCCTTTATGTAGACTTAAGACATATACATAATAAGAAATAATATTTACATTAATATAATATATATAGTAGAAAAATATTAAAGAATTATTTTGAAATAATTTTTTAATACCTCCTCTCAAACTCAAGATAGCATACTAGAAGTAAGTTTGAGTTTCGAGATTAGAGCATGAAAGCGGTGAGAAAATAAAAATTTGGTAAAGATATTAGCAAGTTGCTTATCAGATGAGATGGAGTAGAGCATAACAGTGCTTTGAGAAACGTGTTGCCTATCAAAATGACAATTTGTTTCAATATGTTTAGTTCGCTCATGAAAAATATCATTGTAGATAATTTGGATAGCACTTTGATTATCACAATAAAGGGGTGTAGCACCCGAGTGAATAATACCCATATCTTCAAGAAGCCATTGAAGTCAAACAATCTCTTGGGTAGTATCAGCAAAGGCACGATATTCAACCTTAGTACTAAAACATGTAGTGGTTGTCTGCTTTTTGCTTTTCCATGAAAGAATAGAATCTCATAAGAAAAAAAAATTCAGTAGTTGATCGTCAATCTATAGAATCACATGCCCAATCTGCATCGGTATAAGCTCGCAGTACAAGAGGAGAGCGAGCTGAAAAATAGAGACCATAAGAAAGTATACCTTTAAAATAACGTAAAATATGAAGAACTACTGCAAAGTGAGAGGTATGAGGAGTGGTCATAAACTGATTGACAACATGAATAACATAAGCAACATCTGGCTAAGTGACAGTAAGATATACCAAACTAACTGGCGATAAAAAGTGGCATCACTGAAGAGAGTACCATCAGAAGATCGGAGTTTGATATTAGGCTCTAAGGGAGTAGAGTTGGTCTTACTATCTATCAAACCAGCTCTAGCAAGTAGATCCGATGCATATTTAGCCTGTGAGAGATAATATCCGATAGAATCAGAAAATATTTCAAGTCCAAGGAAATAACTGAGGTTGCAAAGATCTTTCATTTCAAAGTATTGTTGAAGAAAGTTCTTGAAAGTGAAAATATCAAGAAGATTATCACCCGTGATAATTATATCATCAACATAGAGAATAAGGAGAACACAACCTTGTTATATATTGCGGACAAAAAGAGTTGAGTCATAGGGACTAGACTGAAAATCATGCTGAAGAATAGTCCTACTAAATTTTGCAAACCATACATAAAGAGCTTATTTAAAATCGTATAGAGCACGACGAAGTTTACAGACTTTGCTTGGAGGATGTGGATAACCAGGATGAGGCTTCATATATACTTTTTCAATGAGATCACCATTAAGAAAAGCCTTTTTGACATTCATCTGAAATAATGTCCAACTATGAACTGCAGCAACAACCAATAAACTTCGAACATAAGTAACTCTAGCAACTAGGGCAAGCGTTTCTTCATAATTAATTCCATATTCTTGAGTAAAGCCTTTAGCAACAAGACGGGCTTTTTAACGTTCAATAGATTCATTAGATTTGGTCTTTATCTTGTACACCTATTTGCATCAAATGACAATTTTGTTATGTGAAAGAGTAACAAAATCCCAAGTATGTGACTTCTTAAGGACCTGCAATTCTTCTGTCATTACTTGCTGCTAAACAGGATTAGAACTAGCCTAAGAACATGATTAAGGCTCATATAAAGAATGGGCAGTAGAAAAACAATGATAATCACAAAGTTTAACAGAAAGTTCTCTTATCCAAGATGAATGACGAAGAAAATGTGTAGAAGAGGCCTCAAAAATGTTGAGAGCAGATCCTTCAGATGAGGTATGAGGCTTAGAAGCAGGCGTTATTTCAGCAGATTCCCCTGTATGAAACTTAGAAGAAATATCTATCGGTGAAGTATCGAAAAAAAGATCAACAGAATTATCTGTTGAAAATTGTGATATAAGATGAGATATAGATTTAAAGTTAGATACAAAGAAAAACATCGTATGCTCAAGAAAGACTACATGACGAGAAACACGAAGACAGTTAGATATAGGATCCCAACATTTATAACCTTTATGTTCTATCCCGTATCTCAAGAAGCAACATAATCGAGTACGTGGCTCATAAAGTGACTTGTTCTTTATAACATGAGAAGGAATATGATTAATGATAAAAATAGCGGTCAAAACAGCTTATCCCCAAAAATATTTAAGACAAGAGAAAGAGATAAGAAGAGCATAAGTAGTGTCTAAAATATGTCTATGTTTACGTTCAGCTCACCCATTTTGCTGAGATGTACCGGGACTAGACCTTTGACATAAAGTATTATGTTCCTGTAGAAGATTTAGAAAGTTAGAATCTCTATACTCCATGGCATTATCAGTGCAAAAAAAAACCTAATAGGATATGAGAATTAAGTTTTAATCATCTGCATAAAATCTCGATAAATTTTAGTAAATTCGGATTATTGTTTCATAAGAAACAACTAAGTATATCGAGAACAGTCATCAACGAAGATCTCAAAATATTTAAATTCTCTCATTGTGGCATTTGGAGAAGGACCCCATATATCAGAATGTACAAAATCAAACGGAGCATGAGACACTAGTACTATTATCAAAAGGTAAAATTATTTGTTTAGCTCAAGGACACATAAGATAATCATCTTCATTATCAGAAACAATACCTAAATAACCACTAGATACCAGAGATCAAATGCGATTGATTGATGCATAACCCAAACGAGAGTGCCAAAGATGTAATGAAGACACTAAAGAGGTAGATACTATAGACGAAGGATATAGAAAGGATAAATCTAAAGAAATAAGTTCATACAGACGTCTAATCTTACGACCTGTCCTAAGCATCCAGCCGGTCTTTGGATCCTGCACACAACAACCAAAAGCAGTAAACAAGGCATTAAGACAAAGTTCGCATAATTAACCGACAAACAAAAGATTTAATGTAAAGTTAAGAATAAAAAAAGGGTTAGATACAGAGAGATTAGGGCAAGACACTTGACCAACATGATTAACTTTCATGAGAGAACTATTAGTAGTTTGAATAGATGGTAAATAGAAATTAAGAGTTCTAGATGAGAAAATTATAGGATTAGAAGTTATGTTATTGTAATATACAGAGTCAAAATACCAAAAAGAATTACCTGAAATATTAGAGGAAGTAGAAATTAAGAGTTTACCAAAATTAGAAAGGAGTAGATGTAGTAAAGATTCAAAATTACTAAAGAAACTATTTGCACTATCCAATGCAACAGTAACAGCTAAGAGTGGGCATTTTTCCCAGTCTTGGCCCAACCCGAACTGTCCGACCCAAAACAATTGGGTTGGGACAGGACAAGACCCGTAATCGGGATAGAACTGGGATAAAAAATATAAGTCCCGATTGTCCCGGTCCAGCCAGGATGGGTCCTTGTTTGGTTCGGGTCATCCTAGAACCGAACCATTTTTTTATATTTTTAAATGTAATCAAAACAGCGCCATTTTGATAAGTAAAAAAAAAAAAGAATCAAAACCTAAACGAAGCAAAACCAAAATGGCAAAACATATTTCATTTTCATTTCAAAATAATATAAATTTTCAGCACTCTTTACTATTCTTCCACCATTACTGCTGCCGGCTGTGACCGTGAGGATTGAGGACCGTGACTGCCATCTGCCACTTCTCATCTTTGGTGCTGCCATTTTGCAGCTACTGCAGCTGCATAACTTGTGCTATTGCCTGCCGCCGTTCTACCGCTGCTGTCGCTTGCCGCTGCATGACCTGTGCTGCGATCTGCCGCTGCTGTTCTGCATCCGTGTGTTGCTATGCCATTTTGCTATTTTACGTCTGCCATTCTACGCTACCACATGCCGTTGTTGCTACTGTCTTCCACACTCGCCACCGACCGTAATGTAAGTATTTACTTTATAATATTTATAAAACTGATGAAGTTTTGATTTAGTGTACTTATTTGGAAGTTTTTAAACATACGAATTGTGTTTTGATTTAAATTTAATGTATATAGGTTCTACCGTTCTAGAATTGGAGCTAATTTAATGTAAATTAATTAACATGCATAATGTTGGATATCATACAAGATGATGATTAGGATGGTAATGTAAATGCTTTTAGTGTAATGCTTCAGGTTCTGTGTTAATTAATTTACAATCATATTTGCTAAATATCTTAAATATTTTGTTTAGAAGAGTTCGTTGACAAATTTTGTAATGAAATTTACTTGTAAGCTTGTAATGGTTTAATCACAATGATTATGTTGTTATAACAATTAAGTACATTGAGAAATAGAAATCATTGTCAATTATGGACTTGATTATACATTGGGCTGATTCACAATCATAGTTTACAAATTGCAATTGCATCTAGTGTTGTATTAGGTAATTTTGGTTAACAACAGTTACTTTAATGCAATGAGCTAATTTATTATTTTGCTTAAAATAAAATACGTGTGTCAATTTGACAATATTTACTTTGTAAATATTTATAACAATTCTGTAAGTATTTTATCCGATTAATATTTGCATGTTACATTAATTTATTTTTGTATGAAAGATTTAAATTAATCTTGGTTAATTATTGTGTATTATTATACTATTATATTACAGATGAGTCGTGATTCAACTTCAAAAAATATTATGAATATTGGGGGATCTCATTAGCATACACAATGCAGCATCGACGACGCAGATGCATTGTTGCCTCCACATCCTAATAGTAAGAAAAGAACAAGATAATGGTGTGGAGTCACTTTACCTCATACAAGGACATAACGAATAAGTTGCAGTGCAGTTACTGTGAAAAATTGTTAGTGTGTAATTCAACAAAAGATGGAACAAATGGTATGCAAAAACACTTACAGATATGTAAGAAGGTTCTACGTTCATTGTTGGATGATAGACAAACAATATTTGGTAGAGAACCCATAGGAGGAGAAAAGGGAAATAGTAGTAATGTTGTGCCTAGAGGATGGAGTAAAGAAGCTTGTCGAGATGCAGCTGTAAAAATGGTGATTATAGATGAATTGCCATTTAGTTTTATAGAGAATGATTGGTACCGATATTTTTACAGTGTAGCATATCCTCTATTTGATGTTCTGTCACGTATAACTATAACCAGAGATGTAGTAGAACTATTTGCTGAGGAGAAAGTCATGTTAAAGAGTCTATTTAGTGTAACTGGGCAACGAGTGAACTTGACAACTGATCTTTGGACTTTCGTTTATAATCAAAGTTATATGGTTATTACTGCCCACTTCATAGATTTGGATTGGAAGTTGCATAGGAGAACTTTGAGTTTCTCTCCGATGTCATCCCATAAATGGGATGACATCGATAAGCAACTTGATTCTTACTTGTTGGAATGGAGTATAGAGAAAGTGTTTACCGTTATAGTTGATAACGCAAGTGCCAATGACGTTGCCGTCAATTATTTTAAGAAAAGACTGAAGAGTTGGAAAGTTGAAGCACTAATATTGAATTGTGAGTTTATGCACGTGTGTTGTTGTGTGCATATTTTGAATTTAATTGATGGGGTAAAGGATTTGCATGAGAGCATTATTTCTATACATAATGCTGTGAAATATATGAGATCTTCAACAACAAAAGTTCAAAGTTTTAAAAGTTTTGTGGAGAGCAAAAGAATTTATTAAAAAGGGAGTGTGGTATTAGATATGCCAACGAGGTGGAATTCCACTTATTTGATATTGGCGACTGCATTAAAATTTACAAAGGTGTTTAATCAAATGGCAGAAGATGACGAGTCATATGGAAGTTATTTTTTGGAGGATGAAAATGGAAAGAAGAAATGTGGGCCACCAATTATTGTGAATTAGGAGAATGCTGAACGTTTTGTGAAGTTTTTAAAATTTTTTTATAATGTCACGTTAAAATTTAGTACTTCATTGTCTGTGACATTAACATTTGTTTCAGCGAGATTTGTAAGATTAATTCTAATTTAGCTAAATTAAGTCAGAGTGAAGATGTCTCTTTACGCATCATGGCTAGCAAGATGTAGGCAAAATATAATAAATATGGGAAATTGATGAACACTTGAAATTACACATTTAATAAGAGTTTTACATGATTATTTTGTATTACTAGTGTATTTAATTTTCTTAACTTAAGTATGTTTACAATATTGTACTTAATTATCGTATAACTGTTTTGTAGCAGGTTCGGTAAAATGGTCATAAATTTCTACCTAAAGATTCAATTGAGGTGATTCTTGATCCTGTGCAGAGCTGACTCAATGGGCTAACATATTGTATTTCACAAAACATTGGAAATTCGAGTGTTTAGAGGGTGAAAATTGGCCTAGAACAGAATTGATCTGCAGTACAGGCCCAGTTTGAACAGTTATTAGTATTTGGCCCATAACTATAGAAATACGTATCTAATACGTATAAGATCACTCAATTTGGAAAGATAAGAGACTTATCTACAACTTTTATGTTTTGAGTGACAGCTAATTCAGATCACATCAATTCTAAATTGGATAATCAAGTGGGTGCCCAAGTGATAATGAATGCAAATTATTTTGCCACCATTCTTGACTTTCATCAACCAAGTGGTTCCCTCCAAATTTGTCTCGATTTATCCATGTTTTTCTATAAATAGGTGGCTTGTTTATGCCTAAAGAATGTAATTAGAAAGTTAGAATTTAGTTCAAAATACTTTTCCTTTGTATCCATTTCCTTGTACTATTATTTCTCTTGTTTACTATTAAGTCGTGTTATTTCTTCTTCCATTTCTTTTCTTTTCATTTAGTTTTATTATGTCTAAATAATTTTGTTTAAGCTAAGGTGAAAGGGTGAAACTCTTGGCAAGGTAATAAGATATGTTTAATATTTATTCATGAATTTAATGCTTCATTTTTAAGTTATGCAAATTTATATATGATGTATTTATTTTGTTTGTAGAATTAATACCCTTTCTTCTAAAGTGGTGATTCTTGATTTATTATTGACAAACTTAATACTTGGCACAATAAATTCTTGAAACCATTTACAAGATTTGGTTTATATAACCTTTCTTGTAAAGTGGGAGTCTTGATTTATTGTAGACAAATATAAAGATTGGCATAATAAATACTTGAACCCATTTATAAGATTTGGTATATAATAATTAAAAAGAAATAAATACTAATCAATATATAAATGATAATGAACTTTAATTGCTATATTTTTCGGTTGGAATCTCCTTTGTGTGAGGATTCCAATTGAGTTATAAAAAAATAAAAAGTTAAATATATTCTTACTTCTTATGCCAAGAGTGAATCCCCGTAACCTTAACTTTTTATTTGAATTGATTAATTGAAATAATATTTGCAAACATCTTATACTGCATTAATTATCTTTAAAGTGTTTATAATTTGTAATTTTAATTTTACTTCCCTGTGGATCGACCCCGTTCTCATCGGGTTATTTATTACTTCGACAATCCTGCACTTGGGAATAACTTCTATATTCTGGACGTGTCAGGAATCTATGGAGAAAATAAATAAATTGTTGATACTTGCTATAGTGCTTCATCCAAGATGCAAGATACAATTTGCTGGATTTTGTTTTGGGTTTTTATATGGTAATGACAGCGCCAAAGTCAAAGATATGAAGAGAATAAATAAAGAATTATTGTATAGGCTTTACGAAGCCTATAATACATCGTATTGTAGAGCAGTTAGTGGGCCAAGTAGTAATGCTGGTAGTGTTGGTGAGTCTGGGAGTGGAGTTGGGAGTAGCACTAGCATGTATGGGTCACAGTCACAGCAGTCTAGTCCATCAAGTTTATATTCAGACGTAATACAGTTTGATGTGATGGATGATGACCCTTGGGCAAAATTCGTAGGGTGTGTAGATGACGAAATGGATTTGGCTAAATCCAATGAAGTGGATAGATACCTGATGGAGAAAGTTGAGAATTCTAAAAATCAACGTTTTAATATTTTGAGTTGGTAGAAGGTAAATTCTTCGAGGTATCCAGTGCTGGCATAGATAGTTAGGGATATACTTGCTATTCCCGTATCTACTGTGGCCTCTGAGTTGACTTTTAGTATCGGGGGACGTATTCTAGATTCATTCTGTAGCTCATTGACTCTAAAGATAGTTGAGAGTTTGATATGCACACAAAATTGAATTAGAGTTTCACTTTTGTTAAATAGACGGAAGAAAAATTTTTTTTTGGAAAATATTGAATTTTATGATATAGTCGAAGCAGATAAAAAAATTATTATTCTACTATTTTATTATTTCTCCTTTTGATTTTTTTTTTAAATTTACCAAGAGGTTACTTACGTTACTTATGGGTAATTCAATTTTAAGGTAATTATTCAATAGTTCAATTAAATCAATAAATATAAGTAATTAAGTTTTATATTGTAATTTGTAATATTTGTAATATTTAACGTTTGTTATGCTTTTGTTTTGCAGATTAATGCAAAATTTGATGACATTTTTGTATTGTAATTTAGAATGCAAAATTTGATGACATTTTTGTATTGTAATTTAGAATGCAAAATTTGATGACATTTTTGTATTGTAATTTGTAATATTTAATGTTTGTTATACTTATGAACTTAATGTATTTATTACCTAAATGTTGCACTTTATTTTTATTTTGTGAAGATGTTGACAACTTGGCTTGGTTTATTCATATATATTAGTCATTGAAATTATTTTGGACCTATTAGTTTGGTTGGCAACGAGCCATTGCAAAAGGCATTATGGATGAATTGATTTGATATGGTGAATATTGAAGTATCAATTTTGTGCAAGTATATACTTATTGGAATGTCTAATTTTTAGGGGAGGTTTTGCCGAAACTTTTTATTCGGATAATAAAAGTTAACATAATTAAAATTAAAATTTGACTTAAATTTGGATTTGAAATTATAGCAGTTAAACAATTGATGTCACTGTCACAGGATTTGCTAAATCGAAATTATAATATTTGTGATTTAACATAATAGACGTTAAAATTGGAATTATAACGTAATAGACGTTAAAATTTATTAGAATTAAAATTAATAATTATATTAATGATAGGAAATTAAGTTAATAAATTTTTTTATTAAAGTTTAAAAGAATACAAAACTACATTTTTAGGTTAAAATACAAATTTATAACAATTAGGATCATGAATTACAAATTAACCCAAAATATTTAAACAAATTTATAAAATTTAAATAAATTAGGGTTTGCCCATGTCCAGGTCGGACCCATGTCCCAACCCAAAAATATTCATGTTCTGGACCTAGGACCGGTTGAGTCGATCCCAAACCCGACCCGATCCTGGGTTGCCCACCCCTAATAACAGCAAGTCTTGTAAACATAACAACTTGAGATAGTCCAAGTATGTAACACGGCTTAAGTAGAGCAGAACTAACAAAATAATACTGAGAAGTATTAGATTTATCCACAAATCCCAAAATATGTAATTTCAACCCTTCTACTAATGATAACTTAGTCCCTAAAATTTTAATAATTACAAGTTAACTCCTAAACTTTTAAGAATTATAAATTAACCCCTCAACTCTAAGTAATTACAAATTAACCTCTAATTTTGTTATTAATTATAAAATAACCCCTCAATTTTTAATAAATTACAATTTGACCCTTATAAAATTTATTAATTTTAAAATGACCCTAAAACTATTAAAAATTACAAGATTACCCTAAAAGTATAAAAAAATTACGGTCTGACCTTAGAATATTAAAAAATTTACAAATAAACCCTAACTGAAGGAGGTTAACTTTATTAGGCGTTTGCGATGTTGTTCGATCTTCGATTGACCTGTTTTCAGTGGCGTTTGAACGATCAGAAATTGCTGCTTCTTTCAAACTGGGCGGTGTCAGTCACGGTGATATAGAACGGTGAGGATCTGAGGTGGCAGTGAGCGGCGACAATTGACCTCCAATTGGCACGTTGTCGGCGGCGTTGGAACATTCGAAGTTTTCTGAATATCTTAGGGTGGATGGTGTCTAACACGACAACCTTTTGGTGATTTTTGATGACTTTTCGACAAACTTAAGTGTTTTTCAATGGGTTCCCAACTAATTCCGACAAATCTCCGACCTAATAAATTGATAGTAAAAAAATTTAGAACTCTAATGCCATGTAAAAAATATAAAAAATAGTGTATTTTATTGTGTCAAATAATATACAAGATTTTCTTTTATATAAGTTTAAGATATATACATAATAAAAAATAATATTTATATTAATAATATATATATATATATATGATAGGAGAATATTAAAAAATTATTTTGAAATAATTTTTTAATAATATTATTAATTTTTTTTTAAAAGAAAATTTTTAAAAATGACAAATTAAAAAATTTAAATTAAATTAAATTAAATTTGAAGATGACACTACGAAATAAAAAAATCTCTTAAACTCTTAACATAAATAATAAATTAGTAACATCAACGTTGGATTTGGATGCAATGCAATGATTACATTTTGGATTCAACATTTTACCAATAACTTAAACAACTCTTTCGAGGAAAAGAGATGAAAGTATGCAAACTAAAGGAGCTATCAAACAAGTCAATTTACATTGAATTATCGCAAACGAGTCAAAAGTTTGCATTTTATAAAATAAATTTGGAACTTGTAATTTAAAATTTTAAATCAGTTTATCTACACATACGAAAAACCAAATTAGACAGCTTATATTTTTCTTAGTTGTTACTCCAAGTATAGGAACCTCTAAATATTTTGGGAGTTGTGATAAAATGCCATTGAATATATATATACCAAGAGTTGACAGTTTCATTTACTTTTGTTTAAAAGAGGTGCGTTTAGGGACGGTAGCGGACGGATTTAGAACGGATATCTCTAAATTCATATTTATATCTGTTTAAGAAATAAAATATTAAATTATTTTTAAATTTGTTGTGAGTTTTGAGTACTATTACCAAATCCGTACTTACGAGTTTATACTTATTACAAAATCTACAACGGGTTATTCGTAAATTTTAAACAAATGTTGAATTAATATAATAAAAAAATAAAATTGTAACTTTAATTTAATTAAAATTTTATAAAATATAATAATTAAAATAATATCAATTATAATTCAAAATTTATTTATATTAAATGTTATAATTATAATTATAATTATATTAAATGTTATAATTTTAAATTCAATCTCGATTTCAATTACGTTAAATGTTATAATTTTAATTACGTTAAATATTTTAATTCTAATTCTAATTTTAATTTCAATTATATTAAATGTTATAATTTCAAATTCAATTTCGATTTCAATTACGTTAAATATTATAAATTCAAATTCAATTTTGATTTTAATTACGTTAATGTTATAATTATAATTTTAATTTCGATATCAATAATGTTAAATATTATAATTCTTATTCTAATTTTGATTTCAATTATGTTTAAATATTTTAATTTCAATTCCAGTTTTGATTTCACTTATATTATAATTCTAAGCCGAATTTCAATTTCAATTATATTAAATTTTATAATTTCATTTCTAATTTTTAATTTTAATACGTTAAATGTTATAATTCAAAATTCAATTTTGATTTTAATTACGTTAACTGTTATAATTCCAATTTTAATTTCAATTTCAATTACGTTAAATATTATAATTTTGATTCTAATTTTGAATTCAATTATGCTAAATGTTATAATTCCAAATTCAATTTTAATTTTAATTACATTAAATATTATAATTTTAAATATAAATTTTATTTTAATTACATTAAATACTATAATTTCATTTTCAATTCTAATTTTAATTTCAATTACGTTAAATGTCGTAATTCTAATTTTAATTTCAATTACTTTAAATGTCGTAATTCTAATTCCAATTCTAATTTCAATTACGTTAAATGTCGTAATTCTAATTTCAATTTCAATTACGTTAAATGTTATAATTTTAAATTCAATTTCGATTTCAATTAAGTTAAATGTCATAACTCCAAATCAAATTTTGATTTTAATTATATTAAATGTTATAATTATAATTCTAATTTTGATAATTAAATGTTATAGTTTCAAATTTAATTTTAATTATATTAAATGTTTTAATTTCAATTTCAATTCTAATTTTATTTAGATTAAATGTTTTAATTTTAAATTCAATTTCAATTGTGTTAAATGTTATAATTTTAAATTCAATTACATTAAACGTTATCATTCTAAATTCAATATTAATTTCAATTTTAATTAAGTTAAATGTTTAATTCCAATTGCAATTTCAATTATATTAAATGTTATAATTTAAATCTAATTTCAATTACGTTAAATATTAAATATTTTAATTTTAATTTCAATTATGTTAAATATTATAATTTTATTTTCAATTTCAATTACAATCATGAGTACATTTGAACTAATTTTATTTATTTTTATTGAATGATATGAGCAACGTCAAATCAAATCTAGACTTTTCGATGTAAGCTAAAAATAAATACAAAAACAATCAACTCATATTTTTGTTTTTCTTTAAATTTTATTTTTTAAAAATATAGTATGTGCGGATATCCGTTGCGGGTATTCACAAAATTTTCAATAAACTCATACTTGTATTAAATTTATTGCGAGTTTTAATTTTGTATACCAATACAGACGAATTTTAGCAAATTTACGAATTTTTTTACCATCCCTAAGTGCGCTTGTAACAGTGACCGAAAGAGATCAACTAGCTTTGTTTTATATTACATGCAAAGTCTGTTTGTGTTTTTATTGGGAGACTTGCAATAGTAGTCTTTCCATTGTTAATAAGTATTTAAGTGCATTAGTTCTCTTAATTAACCAAGTCTCTAAATAGCAGCAATTAACTGTGAGAATTGCTAATTGCCAGATCAATCTTCAATCTCAAGGAGTTCTTTGCAATTTCAAAATGGCAGCAAGTTCTACAAAAGGAAACAAAATAACGGTTCTGAGCATCGATGGAGGTGGCATTAAGGGCATTATTCCAGGCACTCTTTTAGCCTCTCTTGAATCCAAGCTTCAGGTAGCCGAGCCAACATAGCTTTTTCTCCTCCTTTACTCTTTGTCATCCGCTCGTCGCCCACTTTTTAATTTACTTTGTTTAATTTAAGGATATGTTTATGTATGTTCTTGTGTTTCTATCATTTGGTAGGATTTGGATGGATCAAATGCGAGAATTGCAGATTATTTTGATTTAATAGCAGAAACAAGCACATGTGGTTTAATAACCACCTTACTTACAGCTCCCAACAAGGAAGGCAGACCTATGTTTGCTGCAAAGGATATCAACAACTTTTATCTTGAGCAATGCCCTAAAATTTTCCCTCAAAATTCGTAAATTACTTATGATCAAGAATCAACAAGTATATCTTAAAGGGCATTCTTGAATTTTTACACTCTTGTCTAAAACATAAATAAAAGAATGTTTTTAAGTTTGTTCAAGTACTTCAAAAAAAAAAAAAAGTACTAACATTAAGTTCTCTTTAGCTTTTAGTTCTTTCATGTCAGCCACCTAGAGGATTAATTACTAAAGGTTCTTTTTCTTTTTCTTTTTTCTTTTAATATTTGTCTCTCAAATCAGTGGCAATAATTTCTGGAGTCCAGTTACAAGCTTCATCGGTAGATTGATGGGACCAAAATATGATGGGAAGTACCCTGGAAACTCATAAACCAGCTAGTAGTAGGGGTGGGCAAATCCGGTTCGGTTCGGTTTTTAGTGTGAGCCGAAAACCGAACCGAGCCGGTCGGTTTTTGAAAAATAAAACTGAAAACTGAACCGAAAAATCAAAAATCGAACCGAATCGGTTCGGTTCGGGTTTTGGTTTTTCGGTTCGGTTTGGGTCGGTTCGGTTCGGTTTTATAATTTTTATAATTTTTTTTTATTTTTTTTTTAAAATTTTTTAATTTTTTTTTAAATTCGGTTTTTTCGGTTCGGTTCTCGGTTCGACCTTCCGAACCGAAAACCGAACCGAATTTTTCGATTTTTAAAATAAAAAATTGAAAACCGAACCGACCAAGAGAAAAACCGAACCGAACCGACCAATTCGGTTCAATTTTTTGGGTCCGGTTCGGTTTTTCGGTTTTTTGCCCACCCCTAGCTAGTAGGAGACAAGACAATGAAGGAGACGCTCACAAATATTCTTGTACCAGCTTTTGACATCAAGCTACTTCAGCCTGTGATCTTCACAACCAACGATGTATGTAATATCTATATATCACAATTACACATAATAAAACAGTATTAATGTCGGTAGTGAGCAATTGATGCAGCTACTTTTAAATCAATTACTATAATTTTGATTATTATTTTATTCGAATAGAATTGTAGTAGATACGAAATATCAAAAGAGAGACATGATTAATTTAGAAGCAATGATTGGCATAGCACCAATAGATACTAATCCTCTTCTATATTTAGATAGAGGTTTATCTTTTTAGAGCTTTTTACATTAAAATTTTTTATTTTAATTCAAATTTAATTTAATTTAATAAATTTTAATTTTATTTTAATTTGTTAATAAGATTCTATTAATTTTAATATTGGAGAAATAAAATAGTTGCTCTATACAAAACTTTATAATGTGTTGACACAAAATGTTCACATGTCAACCACTGATTATTTATTAAAATAATTAAATAAAATAAATAAATAAATAAGAGGGCAATCAGTCAGTGGCCGCTGTCATCGGTAGTTGATTGGCTGCTGGTAACTAATTGTGATTTGACTTAAAATTAATATCATTGTACTCAAAATTTTGTGATTTACGCGATGGTGAAATTTATTTTATCAACGGAGCACTGTAAATGTGTCAAAAGTGAAAAAGAACGTGGTGGTTGATGGCTGCTACAGCCCCTTCATTCACTAGTTATCACCAGCCCGTGGTGGTTGGCGACGGTCACTGCCATTTTTTGTTAAACAGCAAGCGGTGGCATACATCGCCCCCATCATTGGACAGATCGGCTGCCGATTTGTCTAATGGTGGGGGCGGTGCACGCCACCACCATGTTCAACGGTGGCTGTTGCCAACCACCATATTTTTCCTACTTTTGGCACATCTACAGTGCTTCGTTGATAAAAAAAATCTCACCATTACGTAGATCACAAAATTTTGAGTTCAATAGTGTTAATTTTGAGTCAAATTGCAATTGGTTTCTAGTGGCAATCAACCACTGACAACGGTGGACACTGACCAACTGCTCCTTTTTTATTTATTTATTTATTTAATTATTTTATTGAACCTATTACAACATGCTACGTGTCTTTTTTATTAATTTTATTTTTTACAGTGTTCCGTTAATATTTAACACATGTACATTGTATAGTATACTTGCATCACCATTTCTAACTATATATAACGAAGAGTAAAATTTTTAATATACTGTTAAAAGAAATTTTTAATCAAATCTAACGAAATTTCACTAACGAATTTAGATAAAATTAAATTTTTTAAAATTTGTGAGATTAAATTAAAAATTATGTCACACTCAAGAAACAAAAATGTCCTTTGTCCAATTTTAAATAACCTTTTGACATCAAAAGCCAAGTTGGATACTATATATAATGATTCTTTCATTTTTTTACTTCCATATTTTTACAGGCAAAAGAGAATGCTCTGAAGAATGCTTGATTGGTTAATATATGCATCAGTACCTCTGCAGCTCTTACCTCATTTCCAGCTTATAACTTCGAGACTAGGATAATGCCACTGGCGAAACCCGTAGTTTTGATCTTGTTGATGGTGCAGTTGCTGCAAATAACCCTGTAAATATAGCTTGCTCAATTTTCAAATTTTGAGTTGCATTAATTAGAAAATTTAGCAGTCATATATGTTGTTGGTAATCAATGACACTTTGGAATAACTTATTGATCATGTTAATGTAAATCTACAGACACTATTGGCCATAAGCCATATTTCTAAAGAGAATGTGAAGCCCAACTTAGAGTTCATTGACATCAAACCACTGGACGGTAGTTAGATGCTGGTGCTATCACTAGGCACAGGTTTACCCAAACAAGAGTTCAAGTACAGTGCAACCACAGCCTCCGAATCGGGCTTGTTGAGTTGAATTTATGATAATGGCAAAGTTATAAACTATCTTGGCTACTGAAAAACCTACTCAAGAATTGATCAACAAACCACATACCAAAAATTAAGCAAGAACAAGACTTATAGTGGTTCGATTTTAAAAGAAACCTACATCTACTCTCAAGCTCAGAACAGAGAGCTTCATTCACTATATTAAGATGATTACAGCCTAATCTTCGAACCCTAAACAAATTTTACAAACTGACTCAAGAAAACAGAAACGAGAAGACGAAGAAAACCCCAAAATGCTAATTTCTGTTTCTGTTCTAGGTATTTCGAAAGACGGTCAAATGGAGATGCTGATATAGGGTTACAAACGATGACCATATATATATAAACATAAAACACACCTTTTTATTTCATATACACTTAACATATCCCTAACATGTCCTATCAACTTATGTTAACCAAATTTCAACATTCTTTACATTGGTTCCATAAGTTAATATCTGTACTTACAATAGTGAACACTACTCTAAACTTGTTCATCCTAGCTCGAGTTTCCTATCAGCTTCACCCCTTGTCAATATGGAGCAAGTCCAAACAGTATTTGAATTTGCTCACTAGCAGCACCTTAGTTCCCATGTCAGCTGAATTTTCTTCAGTTGGTATCTTTAACAGATTTCACTTCTCTTTCAAGATTATATCCCTAATGAAATGGTACTTCACTTCAACGTGCTTTGTCCTCTCATGGAATACTGGATTCTTACTCAGATGAATAGCACTCTGATTATCTAAAAAAACAACAACAGGTTCAGTAAGCATGTTAATTTCACCTAATAATCCTTGAAGCCAAATGGCTTCTTTTACAGCCTCTGTTATTGCCATATATTCAGCTTCTGTACTAGACAAAGTTATTAAAGGTTGAAGTTGAGATTTTCAGCTTTTGCAATTACCACATAGAGTAAAAACAGAAGCTGTAGTGGATCTCCTCTTATCTTTGTCTCTTACAAAGTCAGAGTCAACATATCCAACCAAATTCATTTTATTTCCATGCTTACCATACACCAAACCATAATCACAAGTACCATTCAGATATCTAAGTAACCATTTAATCCCTAACCAATGAGACTTACTAGGATTCGACATATATCTACTCAATACACTAATAGCATGAGCTAGATCAGGCCTGGTATAGATCATCATATACATAATTGAACCCACAGCATTAGAATAAGGAAATTTTAACATTTCTGATTTTTCCTTTACTGTTACAGGACACTGTTTCTTTGAGAAGTTAAAATGTGCAGCCTGAGATACCTTAACAGATTTAGAATATTTCATCGAGAATTTATCAAGGACTTTCTCAATATATTATTTCTGAGATCATACAATCTGGTATAAGAATCTGTTTCTAGATATATTAATGCCTAATATTCTTTTTGCTATACCCAAATCCTTCATATCAAATTCTCCCTTTAAAAGGGTTTTAATTCTCTCAATTTCGCTTTTATTAGGACTAGACAACAGCATATCATCCATACATAATAACAAAAATACTTGATAACTTTTACCAAGACCTTTATAATAAAAACAAGTCATAATTACTCTTTCAAAATCCTATCTTAGTAATAAAGTTATCAAACCTCTTGTACCATTGTCTAGGAGACTGTTTTAGACCATATAAAGATTTTTTTCAATAAACAAACTAGATTATTTTTATTATTTATCTCAAATCCCTCAGGTTGTTTCATGTAAATAAGCTCATCAAGCTCACAATGCAAGAAGACAGTTTTTACATCAAGTTGGTCTAATTCCTAATCAAAATAAGCTACTAGAGATAAAACAATTCTAATAGTGGTGTATTTAACATCAGGGGAACAAATCTCATTATAATCTATCCCTTGTTTTTGTGAGAAACCTATAGCAACTAATCTTACTTTAAAAGTTATAGAGTCAAGAGGAGTTATACCTTCTTTGATCTTATAGATCCATTTACAATCAACTACCTTTTGATCTTTGGGTTTTTGTACAAGAACCCAGGTTTGGTTTTTCTGTAATGACAACATTTCCTCAGACATTGCTTTCCTCCAATGTATAGAGTTTTTGCTTTTCATAACTTCAGTGTAGGTGAGGGGTTCTGATTCATCAATTTTCAAGGCTGAAACCAAAGCAAACATAGTTAGATCATAAGATGAGAATTTAGATGAAATTCTTACCTCCCTTCTGGTTCTGTCCCTAGCCAGTTGATAGTCAATTAGGGAAGTGTCAGTTTCTGTTTCTTCACTATTCTTATCTGAATCTGGTTCTGGAACAACGTTACTTGAATTTTTAAAGTTTTCATCTTCATCTAACTCTAGAGGTTTCACCTTAACATGAGCTCATTCTGTCTCAAAGTTGTTGTCTGCTGGTTGAAATTGACTTATTGTACATGTACTTTCCTGTAACAGCTTTAAACATGGCAGTTCATTTTCATTAAAAGTAACATCTCTACTTATTATCATTTTCATACCACCAGCATCTTTATTCCACAATCTATATCCCTTCACCCCATCTAGATAACCCAGAAAAACACATTTAATTGATCTATAATCTAACTTATCTTTACTTTGGTGTACATAAGCTGTGCAACCAAAAATTTGTAAGTGCTTATAACTCATTGTCTTATTAGTCCATACTTCTTCAAGAATCCTAAAACTTATAGCACTAAAAGGACTTCGATTTATTAAGTAACAAGCCGTCATAATAGCTTCACCCAGGTTTTGATAATCCAAAACTGATCAAGAGACATCTGTCCTTTTCCAACAAGGTCTTATTCATTCTCTCAGCAACCTCATTCTGTTGAGGGGTATATGATACAGTTCTATGTCTAATTGTTTCATGTTGTTTACAAAAATTCTCAAACTCATTATTACAGAATTCAAGTCCATTGTCAGTTCTTAAAACTTTTAATTTCTTATTTGACTGGTTTTCAATGAGTTTCTTCTATTCTCTAAATTTATCAAAGGTTTCTTTTTTTTATTTTAAACAAGTAGACAAAAACCTTTCTAGAGTATTCATTAATTAAAGACAAGAAATATCTACTGTCACCATGAGTAGGAGTCCTCGTAGGACCCCATAAATCAGCATGGACATAGTTAAGAATTTATTTTGATTTGTGAGTCCCAGGTTTAAAACTGATCCTATGTTGCTTTCCAATTTTACAGTTTTCACAGAAAGATATATTGGTCAGTTTTATTTTATCAATTTGTCCAAATTCACTTAATTTTAAAAGACCTTGTTCTCTAATATGTCCAAGCCTTCTATGCCACAATTCTAGTTTTTCTAACTCAGTTTTAGTCACACTGGTAGTAGTACCTCTTATAGTTTCCCCTAACAGCACATATAGACCTTTTTGTTTCACACCTTTCATGACAACTAAAGATCCTTTCATGATCTTAAGTTTACCATTTTCAGCTTTATATGTGTATCCTTTTTCATCTAAAGTTCCTAATGAAATCAAATTTATTTTTAAATCTGAAACGTACTTGACATCATTAAGAATCCTAATGATGACATCATTAAGAATCCTAATGATACCATCATGTAGTTTAAGAGAGATAGAACCAACTCTCTTTATCCTACATGCTTGATTATTACCCATTAGAACTTTACCTCTATCTATTTCCTGAAAATTTTGGAACCACCATAGATTTAGACACATATGGTATGAACAACCAGAATCTAATACCCATTCAGTAATGTTATCTTTTACTAATACTGTTAAGGCTTCTGAGCTTTCATAGCCATCACTGGCTACTACAGCATCACCATTTTTATTATTGTTATTTCTTTCTTTTATTTTCTTTAATCTTTCATAACAGTTTCTTCTGATATAACCCTCTTTAGCATAAAAATAACATCTCTTTTGCCCAGTCTTAGACTTAGACCTAGATTTATTATTATTTCTGTATCAGGTCTTCCTCTTGCATACAACAAATCTCCATTTCCAGAATTGGTCTTTTCTGTCCTTAGTTCTAAATCTCTAGACCTAAGAGCTTTTATGCAGTCATCAAGGGTGAGGGTTTCCCTACCATACTTAATAGCAGTTCTTACATCTTTATATGTAATAGGTAAGGAATTCAACATAATAATAGCTTCATTTTTGTTTCCTATATTCTCATCGGTATTAGATACTTCAAGACACAATCTTTTAAAATCATCAAGATTGACTTCCAAGGTTTTATTAGTATCCATTCTATACCTAAACAATCTTTCTTTCAAATAAATCTTACTGAAAAATGATTTAGTAAGAAAGAGAGATTCAAGCTTACCCCAAAAACCGATCGCAGAGGTCTCTTCTATTACCTGCCGAAGAATGTTGTCTGCTAGGTGCAGGATCATCGCACTGTATGCCATGTCGTTCATCTTCAGTTTCTGTTCTTCTGTCAAGGTTGAAGGTAACGATTTGGGATCAACCAACGCCTTTGAAACCTTCTGTTAAGTGAGTAAAGCTTTTAGTTTCTTCTGCTACAGAGTGAAATCACCACTCCCATCGAACCTTTCAAGGTCCAATCTTGAAGAACTCATCGTGTTTTTGACCGATTACACACTAATTTTAGTTTTTCCCAAATTGTGCCTAGATATTACAAACCCTAACCCTAGGATTTAGATTCGAACTAATAAAGGCTCTGATACCACTGTTATAAACTATCTTGGCTACTGAAAAACCTACTCAAGAATCAATCAACAAATCACATACCAAAAATCAAGCAAGAACAAGACTTATAGTGGTTTGGTTTCAAAAGAAACCTACATCCACTCTCGAGCTCAGAACAGAGAGCTTCATCCACTATATTAAGATGATTACAGCCTAATCTTCGAACCCTAAACAAGCTTTACAAACTGACTCAAGAAAATAGAAACGAGAAGACAAAGAAAACCCCAAAATGCTAATTTCAATTTCTGTTTCTGTTCTAGGTATTTCGAGAGACGACCAAATGGAGATGCTGATATAGGGTTACAAACGATGACTATATATATATATAAACATAAAATGCACCATTTTATTTTCTATACACTTAACATATTCCTAACATGTCCTATTGACTTATGTTAACCAAATTTCAACAAGCAAAATACCAATTATCGACATTTTTTCTGATGCAAGCTCTGATATTGTTGACTATTATGTTTCAACACTCTTTCAATCTTTTGGTAGCAAGGACAACTATCTTCGAATTCAAGTACCATATGCTGTTTCTACTTGCTCATGCCATGATCATAATAACGACAACGCTTTTATAATTGATTAATATAAGATATAAAGGATGGTTCGTTGACTGGTGATGCTGCGTCTGTTGATATATCGAGCAAGGAGAATATGCAAGGCTTGTAGAGATCGGAACAAGGTTGTTAAAGGGGCCAGTGTCAAGGGTGAACTTGGAGACTGACGGGTTTGAGAAAATTGAAGGAGAAGGTATCAACGAGGAAGCTCTTGCTTATTTTGCCAGATTACTCTCAGAAGAACGCATGCTCCAATGCCAACTCGAAGGATGAAAGTCCATAATACTTCTTGTAGGAGATGGCGATATTTGGAGAATAGTTTCTGATTGGTCTCATATATCTCTACGGTGAGCAACGATAGGAACGAGTTGGGTTCAAGTACCCGATGTTCGATTGGGATAGAGAAATTTGTGAACTAATTCAGGTCATATCTTGATCCAATTCAAATTCGAGTCAAGACGAACAAAATTTTAGAAATTATAAAATAGATTAAGCAGGTTTTTCTTTCTTAAATTGGTTTGAAAGTTGAGCTCGACTTTTTGTTTTTTAAAGTTTTTTTGAATTATTTTTCATATATTTGTGTTTTGGGCTTTGAGGTTAGATTTTCATTAGGTTTGACATATATACACATATATATGTATATGTAATTTTTTTTTATGTTTGAGTTTATTTTATTTTTAAGATATTTTTTAAATAGTTAATAGGTTTTATTTTGAAAAAGTATAAACTTTTTTTTATTGAGTTAATTGGTTTAATTAAATAATTAAACCCTCTTTCTAATTCTCCATCCAATCATAATTGAATTAAATTAAGTGAATTGAAATTTTGATTAAATTAAAATTTATTTTTTAATATTAAAAATGTAAATTAAAATTTTATAATTAAAATTTCAATTAAATTTACATTAAATTTTATAATTTCAATTACAAATCAATTTACATTAAATTTTTTAATCTTAATTCTAATTCAATTTACATTAAATTTTATAATTTTAATCCCAATTTAATTTACATTAATTTTTTTATTCCAATTCTAATTTCAATTACATTAAATTTTATAATTCTAAATTCAATTCTAATTATATTAAATTTTATAATTCCAATTCCTATTCTAATTACATTAAATTTTATAATTCCAATTCTAATTGTACTAAATATTATCATTCTAATTTCAATTTCATTAAATTTTATAATTCTAATTTCAATTACATTAAATGTTATAATTCTAAATTATATTAAATGTTATCATTCTAATTCTAATTCTATTAAATTTTATAAATTCTAATTCAAATTTTATTAAATTTTATAATTTTAATTCTAATTACATTAAATTTCATAATTCAAATTTCAATTCAATTTACGTTAAATTTTATAATTACAATTCCAACTCAATTTATATTAAATTTTATAATTTTAATTCTAATTCAATTAACATTTATAATTTTAATCCCAATCCTAATTCTATTAAATTTTATAAATTCATTTTTAGTTCAATTAGTATCAAATTTTATAACTCTAATTCCAATTCAATTTACATTAAATTTTATAATTCTAATTCTAATTCTAATTTTAATTTCATTAAATTTTATAATTCAAATCCTAATTAAATTTACATTAAATTTATCAATTCCAGTATTGGTGGTCAAGAGACCACGAATACTACTTAACTCGAGAAGACCTTCTATTAACAGTTCTATAGGATGTCTATTGGAGGTCTTCATGAGTTTGTTCAGTACCCGGTCTTCACTAAATATATGCATACCTATATGAGCTTCCATTAAGCCTACGGTCTGCTAAGATTAACAGTTTGGACAATCCAGATATAGACACGCATTGATCTGGAAGGTATACCAATCAACTCGTGTCGACAATCATAAATCATGAATAATATTTTCAAGAACATGCTGCATAATGACACTTCTTAGCACCATTTGTAATTCTTTACAATTATGTCATTACTAATATATTCTTATATCTTTGTCCCATTTCAGATAAGGTTCTAGCTCTTAAAATGCTAACTTTAACGCTGACCTAAATTCTTTTAGATCAAATCTAAACTCTTTTAGATTTATAATGTCTGAAACGTAACAAGTTTAATACCATATAATTAATATTAACAATTTTATTAAAATGTATATTTTATAAATATCAAATATTTATATAAATTAAAATGGCACGTAAGTATAATCTCCAACACTTTTGACTTTCCTCTTATTGGAAACAGCCAATTATATCTAGAATAATCATCCATAAAACTAAGATAATACTTATATTCCTCTTTGGTTTCAAATGCAGCTGGTGGTCCTCAAACATCAACGTAAACAAGTTCTGAAGGATTGTTTTTTCTATTTTGATGTCATTATACCTTTAGTGAAACTTATGCATTTTTCCCATTTCATTATTTTGAGATACAGGATTACAATTGTTAAAGATGGTTTTGAAAACAAAAAAAACTTGAATGTCCAAGTCTTTGATGCCACATATTATACTCAGATGCATTTTGAATTCTTGCTTTAGACACACAAAAATTATAAGATGTTGAGTTTTGCATATTTTTAAAACTTGAGTTATTGAGAATTGAGTTAGTTGCACCATATTGATTTATAAACAAAGGTGCATTTTATGAACACAAAGACAACATTAATGTAGGGTAAGTATTTATCACTAATTCAATAATAAAAGAGTTCATAAAGCCATGTGTTGTGTTTAATGTGGCTAGAAGTATCAACCTATAGAACCTTTTCACAGCAATACCCTTGAGTAGAGAGGTTCCTTTTTCTCTTGTTTTTGATTAAACACATTTTAGGGTGGAATTTAATAAAGACATCATTATCAGCAACCAATTTTGATATACTGATTAAGTTTTTAATAATTAAAGGAATATAAAGTAAATCTTTGAGAATTAAACCATTTGCAAATTTAAATTTGAACCAGGTATTGCCAATAAATATTACTTTCAATCCTAAACTATTACCAATTATAAGTTGTTCATTACCTAAGTATTCAGCTTTTTCAGTAAGATTGCACATATCATTTGTCAGGTGATATGCTGCCCCAGAATCCAAGTATCATCCTTGATCAGCAAGGTTCTCCTGAGATGTTTGTGCTGCTACAAAGACGGCTCTATTTACACCATTTCTTGGACTAGGTCCTTAGTTGTTAAAGTTCTGATCATTGAAAACTCTAAAACTAGCTTGCTTCCTAAGACTATACTCCTTATAGTACCTATAGTAACATTATAAAGTTAGATGTCTGTACCTCTCACATATTTGACAAATTAGTTTTTGAAAGTTTCCTCTTCCAAACTGATTAAACCTTCCCCTATTTTGATTGTGGCCTGAAGTTCTTCCTCTTCCAAAATTGTTAAGACCTCCAAAACTATTAGAATTTCCAAAATTGAAATTGTTTCTTCCAAAATAACCAACTTGATTATTACTAAAACTATTGTAACCTCTTCCTGCTCCATTGAACTTTCCTTTTTCTGACCTTTTAAAGCAAAGCTTGCTACAAAATTGTTCTTATTATCATTCTTCCCAGAATTTTGCTCTCTTAAGTCAACAACATGCCATAAGCTTCATTCAAACTTATTTTTCCTGGCTTGCTTGTAATTAACACTACTACTAAATTGTATTATGATCCTACACTAGTGATCAAATATTAAATAAATTCTTCTTCCTCAATTGGACAATCATTAGTAGTAAGTTCATCAACTAAGCCTTTTACTTTTAAGAAGTAATTTGACATGGATTGAGAATCTTTACTTACAGTAGGTAGTATTTTCTTTAATTGAATTGACTTTGCCTTTGATTCTAATCCAAACCGCTTCTCTATTGAAATCCATAGATCTCTCGATGTTTGACTGTCAATAACCAAGCATAGTACAGAGTCATGAATCAAATAAAAGAGCCAACTTAATAACAGTTGATCTTGTCTAATCCAGACTTCAAAATCAGGATTCTTTCTCATCTCTACAAATTGATCTCGATTTGAGATTCTAACTAGTTGATCTGGAGTTTTCTTATTTCCATTAACAAAACCTGTAAGCCTATATCCTCTAATAACTAAAGTGTGACCTCCACACAACATAATTGGATCTGGTTAGTTTGACAATCGAAGGAAAAGTATAGTACATATTTGATGAGACATTAGGATTTACACCAGTGAGATTGATGCTTGAGGAAAATTATATTTGTTTGGCAAGAAAATTATAAAGAAAGAAAAACTAATCAAGGAAGAAATTCTGAGAATAAAATCTTTATTATTGCCAAATCTTCGATGATACAAGAAGAGCATTAAGCTCCTTTTATAGCTACAAGAAAAGTACACGTTGAACTTGATCCACAATTTCAGCTTTACACACATAACAAACTCTAACTAATTTTCATATTAACAAAATGGCGCGAAACACACAAAAGTTGCGACATCAGCATACGTAGACCTGCTACTACTTGACAGCTCAGCTGTTTTATACTAAATCATACTTCGATCAACATAGCTCTTCTAATCTGAATCCTGCAGTTCTTGCTTCTGAAATACTGCAGCTGCTTCTTCCTATGATTTCAGCAACAAGTAACCAATCAATTTAATTATCTTAACCATAGAGTATACTCTAATAACATCTATTCGTGATTTGTCTTGATTCCAAAATGAACTTTTATCCTTGTTAGAGAAAAAATAAAATAAAATAAAAACTAGAGCATTGCAATCAATAAATAATTTATGGCATCTTTACATCCCTAATCCAACTGGCGAAAATTAATTTGGATAGTGATACAAATTTGGGTAAGCTCAATGCAAGAGGGCTTGGAATATACCTCAAGTCTAACTTGAGAAACAGCAATTGGGGCATCAGTCCCTGCCGCACAGCTTGCATGCGAAACCAACAGAGAAGACAAATCTGGGCATACAAGCCGGTGATGGCAAAGCATACTTTGGAATTTCAAATAAATTCTTCAATCAAACATTGACACACCACATTCATTTTATTTTAAATAATAATTTGGAATAACCCACCAAAAATAAACTTTTAAGAATCAACATAACAGCTAAGGGAAAGCAGAAGCTGTTCTGATATAAGACAGAACAGATAAGCTTCCCTGAACTTCTCAAGTTCTTTTTTCATGCAAAAAGCAAATGGAATCAGAAGATGAAGAACTAAAAGAAAGGTACTCGCAAAAACCAAGAGAGTCAAACGAAAATCCTGGCGATACGTTGGAGGCGAAGATTGAAGAATTGGTGAAGACAAAGGACGAGCTCAAGAGAGCCAAAGACAGTGCTATGCAGTCATGGCTAGACTCCAAGCCCCTCACTGACGAACTTGAAAGGTTAAAAGCAGACTTTGCAACTGCTAAAAGCCGCTATTCGATGTCAAATGTTGTTGTCTCGGAGCTTGAATCAGAAATTGAGACAACAGCCAAGTCCATCATGTCCAAAAAGGAAGAAGAAAGGAAAGCCACAAGGATGATCAATGAGCTAAGTCAGGCTCTCGATGAAACAAGGGAGGAATTGGAAACCCTTAAGCTGGCTATCGACGAAGAAAGGAGAGCAAGATCAAAGCTGAAGCAGGTCTTGCGGGTGAAGAGACAGACACTGAGAACATCTCAGCTGACACTTCGAGCAGCGAGGATAGAGACAGAGGCTTTCAGGGCATCGGAAGCTGAAGCACTTCGCCATATTAAAATTTCAGAAACGGACGGTACTATAACTGTTCAATTGAGTCATGAAGATTATCGGGCGCTAACGAGAAGAGGTAAAGAAGAGTCGTCGCTTGCGGACTGGCGGGTGTCTGTGTCAATGGAACAGAAAGAAGCCGCTGAGGCGAGCCGAAACTTTGCTTTGTCAAGATTGAAAGAATCATATTCTGAGAATAGATTGAGAAGAAGAAGAATGAAGGGGAAAAGGACTATTGGAGATGGAGAAACAACAGCAAGAGATGTGGTAGAAGAACAAGAACAAGTTTTAAACATTGATATGGAAGCTCAAGAGAATAGAGGATTTGCTTTTCCCAAGGCCCGAACTAGAGTTATTGGTGAGTCTAGTAAAGGAAACCCACAACAGGTGAGAAGATCAAAGAGCAATAACAATAAAAAGTTGGTAAAGAAAAGGAGGAGAACAATTTTTCATCAGATAAAGAGCTGCATTGTACGAAGCATAAGAAGATTCTTTGGATGAGCAGTTCAGTTTCAGCTTGCAATAAAATAATACATCGTTGCTTTTAAAAAAATGATAGCATCTACATAATCCTGAAAAGGACCAAAATGAAAATATTAATAAATAAGAAATTTTATTTTCTAAAGCTTTGGCTTCAAATATCATTTCAACAATCAGATGCACGACGACGTCTAGATCATATCGCAAATACCACATTTCTACGATAATTTAATAAAATTCTGTCATGCATATTTTTATTTTAAAAATTATTAGATAATTAATAATTTAATATATAAATTAAAATATTATAATATTACTAAATAGCTATATCACTTGAGATGTATTTTAAACTCTTTTTTTTTCTAAATTTCTTTGTTAATTAAACAAATTTTATTTTCAATTAATAACGAAAAATAGTATAATATTACTAAATAGCTATATCACTTGTAAGAAACTACATCACCCTTATTTTTAAGAAAAAGATCAGATTAGGCGGAACCGCTGTAAATCTCGCCGAGGCAAAGAGATCGTTAGGACAACAAGTTTATACCTAATCTCTAATTTTTCTAAAAACCTTCTTTAGAAGAGGCCTGCCTAGATTAGTGATCAGTGCATACCTCAATGGTTAACTCGTTCTCTTTTCAACTTGGTATCAGAGTCATTCCTTTCTAATCTTGGTTAGGTTGTAAAGAGAATTCTAGTTCATAAAAGCATGGAATCCTCATCTTTTTCTCCTATTCCACTACCTACTTTATCTATCTCATCTTCTACTCTTACTCATTCTCCTTCTTTCAAATCCACAGATGCATCCAAAATAGATTATTTGTATGAAATTATCTACTTACCTGAAGAATCCAAAATACCTGTCACAGATCTACCAATTATCAACTCATACAGTGCCTTTCTCAAACCTTAAAAATCTGTTTCCTCCATTATAAAACACTTTGTTACACCATCCAAACATAAATCCAAGGAATGTGTTCAAGCCACCAGGCTTGATCTCTGTTTCCTTCCAGCTACAATAGAAAAATAATTGGTTCCCCTTCAATTTTCAACTGATCTTATCCCTCAATGGTTAAAGTAAGGATACACCCATCTTCACTTTAGAGTCGTAAGATTTGTCTTGACCTTTCATGGCATAAAAGGTCTTGAAACTGTAGGAAAAATAGCCTTAGTTGATACAAGGTTTTTAACCTACAAAGATGCATGTATTGGCATAATCCAAATAACTCTTAATGCAGGAACAGTGTTAACAACACTGTACCCAAACTTTTACATGCTAATCGCTGACCCATGTTTAACCTTAGCCTTAAAAGCACAAATCCAGATCACAGGAGTAGTCCTAGAAACAAAAACCTACATTGCTACTCTACGCTACCAGATGGTGTACCGAGTCTAAAAATATGCCCTAGATTTTGGAACCCCTCATTCAAACTAAGATGCCTTACTCATCTCTGTCGACTCCACTAAAGTCTCATCCTGTACATACGTCCCCAGATAGTTGTCAAATGAAGAACTTGTCAACTTTTTGCCAGATACTTGGATCACCAAGTACGAATAAAATCACAAACAAAGTCAAACATCAAAATCCTTACAGTTAACAAGACACAACTTTTTTTAAAAAAGAGATGGCCAAATAGATATATCTTTTGAAAAACCCAGTCCATCCGTACCACTATGTCCTTTTTCCACACAGTTCATGATCCAAATAAGCAAATTGAAAAATAAACTATAAGATTTGCCAGCAGTCGCTTTCAAATTTGAAGGATATCTTATCTTTTCTTTTAAAGACTTCGATGGTTATTGTTATTGGAGTCTTGACTGCCACTATCCTTCATGTTAGACAGACCTTTTTTCTGATGACGAAAACTACGAAAAGAGAAAAAGAAAACTTTTCAGCAGATCTTGATAGAAAGATACGATGATGGTGACCCTGATATTGGTATTCTTGGTGAACCCTCTGGTAAGTTTGACTATTATGTCACTTACTGATAAGGGCAAATTTGTCATATATTTTCTCATGTTTTTATTATTGATATTTTATGATTTTATGAGAATAGATGGCTATTTATGTGCATTATTGTTATTTATAGGAACTTGAACGAAATTTAAAGAAAGAACACAAAAGGAGCGAAAACAGGGACTAAAATGCAAAGTTTTCAAAGTATGTGTCCAGCGCCCCCGCGCCACAAGTATTTTCGCCCCAGCGTTGAAATAGTGATTGAAATAAGAAAAACGACCTGCTTAAGTCGCGTCTAGCGCCCCAGCTCCGAAGAGTCACCGCGCCAGCGACGCTCCATCGCCCCAGCGCTATCAACATACCGCGCCAGCGGTGAAGCCATTTTCATGCAGCGCCCCAGCGCCAAGATCCCACCGCTCCAGCGGTAATAGCTTTTTCACTCGTCGCCCCAGCGACAGATACATAGCGCGCCAGCGGTAGTGCGAGTCCTAGTCCGACGAGAATTGAGATTTTCAAGCTCATATTAATCCCTATATAAAGCCACTCGTTCCCAACCTTCAAGAAGGAATCCAAGACGACCCAAGAGTACCAAGAATACAGAGCACAAGTCTTGGAGAGCAATAGGAGCTTAATTGAAGAAACTTTAGAGAGAGATACAAGACGTTCTTCGGCATCAAGAGTTCCTAGGCAGCGCAATTAAGAGCAATTCGACGTCTATATCGGTTTGCTAATAATTGTATCATGATTTATAATTATTTTTACTGCTGTTCTCTTGTAGCCATGAGCTAAACTTATTTTCTAGGGTTAATATTTGAAGTCAATATGTGTGCTTAATTGTCATATCTTTTAGTATTTAATAAATTTGGTCATTTATTATTTAAATTACTTGTGTTTAATGCTTCAATATATCTGGCTAATATATGGTGAATGAATTGGTAATATTATTGACAAACTCGAAAAAGGAATCATAATATTTAGACCTAGGTAATTTGATGCATGATTGTAGAGTAACATTCAATTTTGCATATGCAAGTTTAAATTTAGGATAGGAATATACCTAATTGGCATGTATGATCAATAAGACCTAATCTTAATGAATCTTAATTTATTACAAGTACCATAAGAATATAGGTATTTGGTAAATTAGGGTATACTTGCATGACCTTGGAAGAGGCTTGTGAAT
This sequence comes from Ailanthus altissimus, assembly GCA_946807835.1. Classification (NCBI taxonomy): domain Eukaryota; kingdom Viridiplantae; phylum Streptophyta; class Magnoliopsida; order Sapindales; family Simaroubaceae; genus Ailanthus; species Ailanthus altissimus. The sequence continues at coordinate 23,576,896 of OX327695.1, forward strand.
ACATTAGCGTTTTGATCAATAATAAAGACTAAGTGAGTTAAATATCAGAGGGTTAATCATTAAAAAGCATATTGAGGGATAATATTAATCCTAGGTTTTCTCTACGTTGCTATCTTTAAATCTCATTGCATTGTGTTTTTACTTTTATATTTTCTACATTCATTCTTGGATTTTTATTTTTCTGAATAATTATTAGAAAGACATAATTTTAGTAATTGGTTAATAAGAAGAAATTATCCATGTGGGTTCAACATCCGACTTATTTAGTCTCTTTATTACTTGCATACGATAGTGTATACTTGCACTTAATTTATGATATAGAAATATCGCATCACTTACTCAGCACTAAAACTAAAATTCATACCAAAAACCTTTCAACCATGGCACAAGCTAAAACCATTCCCCAAAAATAAACCGATACCCCTTCAATCACCAATCCTAGCCTATATGTTTATCCCAATAGACTTTCCTCAATTAGTACCTCAAACCAAACCAAAGACAATGCTTTCCAACAATGGAAAGTAAAATAGCTAATATCCAGAAACCAAATGGCTCTTACGAGCAAATCAGCCCTGCTGAAGCAGTACTAAACTGGCAATCAGAAAATGCTGTTGTGCAAAACCAAGTCTTAAAAAGAATTGAAGAATCACAGCAGCAGATTGAAGCTAAAGTATACACAGGCTTTAGCACCTACCAGATCATTCTTGAAAAATTTCGGCTTGAAATCAAAACTCTTAATGAAGATATTTATAAGCTTATCAGACAAGGCCTTCTTTTTATAGAACAAGAAAAAAAGAATTAATCATCTCAAGATACAATTACAAAATCTTGAGAATGAATTTATGTAACTATGAAAGCCTACAGACACTCTTTCAAAGATGTCATAACCTTTTAGCATCAGTTCTTTCCCTATCTTTGGTGATAGTCTTGAGAATGAATTTATGTAACTATGAAAGCCTACAGACACTCTTTCAAAGATGTCATAACCTTTTAGCACCAGTTCTTTCCTTATCTTTGGTGATAGCTCTAAGCTTATCCCAAAGAAAAAGACAAAAAAGCACTCACGAAAACATGCCAATACAAATCGTGAAGAACCAGTTCCCAGGTCTAGCACTCTCTTCCTCTATAATAGAATCAATAATTTCACAAACAAGACTTCCAAAAGTATCTATACTATTCATGGCCCCACTAATGCCACAGATATTTTCACCAGCCTCTAAAACCCAGTTCATGGCTCTAAAGTAAAAGTCACCAATAATCTCTGTTCTTAGTCAGCCAACCACTATATTATCAACATCAAACTCTCTTTCTAACTCAGAGTCAATTACACAGCCTCAATTTATATATACCCATGCGAACCCACAGCCATCACATCCTTAAACATAAGAATATAGTTTATCTTCTATGGATGAAACATACTTTATTCCTCGAACTCAACTTGCAAAATCCGCGAAAAACTCATCTGCAAAGAAACACTGGTTCACCCTTGATGACGTTCTCCTAGTTAAATGGGTTGAACGAATCTTTAAATTTCAAGCATGGTGCATAACTAAAACCCAAAAGCTAAATGAAACTGTTGCTAATGTCATTCACAAAGCAATTGCAAAATTCTAAGGAATTCTAAAGTATTGGTATCTATATCTTGGAGAATATCGTCAAATAATGTTGCAACAAGCAACTACGATTGAATAATTCATCAGCTTTATCTTTGCAGAATTTGCAGCTGAAGAAGCACACCTAGTAGATAAAGCCAGAGAAGAATTTTTCAAGCTAAAATATTGCTCATTCAAGAAGAAAGATCTTGAACTTCACTTTAAAAAGGCGGTATCCAGATACTACATGCCTAGAATAAATGATCCCAACTTGAAACAAACATATTTGAATTTTGATCCAGAACTTTTAGGACAAGAAGCACTCAGAATCATTGAAGCTAAGGAAAAAACTCTTGCAAACACCTCAATTGGCATCATTCAATAGTCCATCATGCTTGCACTTGATAAACTATGTGCATATCACAAATTTTTCAAAGATTTTGATCATATAGAAAAAAAGATCCAAAGAGCATGTGAAACACCAGACTTGCTAATCAAATGTCCAAGACATAAAAGTTGCAGCTGTAGTGTGAAAAAGAAAAAACATTACAGGAAACTCTCAAGTTCCAGTCTCCATACAAGCTAAGGAAAAAGTGTTTTTTCAAACGATGGTCAGCATTGTCCAAAAATTCTAACAAGTGTTTCATCTGCAAATAAAAAGGTCACTTTGCCAAACAATATCCGTAAAAGGCCAAGAAGAGAAAAGTCTTTGCAGCTATCACTACTGTTTTCCAATGTGACCCAAAATAGATTGATCTTGAATCAATATATTCAGAACAGTCAGAGCCAGATAGTGATACAATCTTGGTCCTCTCATGCTCAGACTCAGAAACAGACTCCACACAGATTCCCTAAAAATTCAGCCTGAACCTCTTCACTTAAGTAAGTCATCCATGTCCTCAGTTGCCGTCCCCATGATAGAAATCCAAATACTTTCTACCAAGTATGACAATTTCATCAAAGTCTCAGGACTTCTTGATATATGAACTGCTGCCTCCATTCTAAACCCAGTCATTTTACCAAGCCAGTATTAAAAACCATACCAACAAACCTTCCAGGCTAGCAATGATGAGTTGTTTACTGTTAATCTTATCAATAAAATAATTTATCTCAAGTTCTTTCCTGGACTAATGTTGAAACACAAACTTTTAAGATCTGATTTACCTGGTAAAGACATTATTATTAGGTTTGATATCATCCAAAAACTATTACAAAAAAGAGTCCAGCCCAAACTCAACGATTACTTTTCAAAGTCCATTTCTTACCATGGACCACCATTCAAAACTATTTCACCTTTGATAATATAAGCACTACCTTTGACCAAATTAAAGCCTAATCAGCCGCAAATAGTTACTCATAGTTTATCTTTAAATGTTCAAATCCTTTGTGGAAAAACTAGGCCTTTTTCATCAGACTCTCATTCAAGAAAAATGAGGCCCTCAACCTAACAAAAGCAAGCCATCCAGGCATGTCACCAGAACACCTCCAGCTTGCCAAAGATGAACTGACTCAGCTCTTAAATGAAGGATTGATCGAGCCCACAAGCTCTTAATGGGTCTGTCAAGCCTTTTATGTCAACAAGAGAAGTGAACAAGTTAGAGGCAAACAACGTTTTGTAATTGATTATCAACCTTTAAATGATTTTTTACAGGATGACAAGTTTTCTCTACCAAACAGATAGGAAATCTTTTTTAGGATAGCCACAGTAAAACTGTTCTTAAAGTTCGATCTTAAATCAGGTTTTTGGCAGCTTGGAATTGATCTAGAGGATCACCACAAGACATCATTCTTTACTCCTTAACATTATTTTCAGTGGACAGTTCTCCCTTTTGGACTAAAATCAGCCCCTTCACTGTTTCAAAAAGCAATGATAAATATATTTGAGCCAATCTCGAAAATAACACTCATCTATATTGATGATATTTTGTTATTTTCTAATAATGCAGATACCCATCATCAATTGCTTTTGCATTTCGACTATCTTTTGCATAGATATGGCATCATGATTTCTCCAATCAAATGCCAAGTGGGTCACAGTCAAATTGACAACGGACAATTCACACTCCAACCCTACATTACAAGCCAGCTCACAAGATTCCCTGATGAAAATTTCTCTAACACTCAACTCCAATAATTCTTGAAAATTGTCAATTATATGTCCAATTTCATTCAAAACTTGGCCTAGCTGACAAAACCACTTTACCAAATGCTCAGGAAAAATCATCTACCTTGGTCCCACGAGTAAACCATTGCAGTACAAAAGTTGAAAGAGATAGCAGAAACTTTGCCACCACTCCAGATTCCCTCCTCGGGAAAAAAGAATTTTAAAGACAGATGCAAGTGATCTATACTAGAGTGTTGTTCTCCTTGAAGAACTCGACAGAAAAGAAAGTTATGTGGATACAAAAACGGCAACTTTTCTGATTCAAAAATCCACTGCCATAGCACGTACAAGGAGATACTAACTATGAAATGTGGCATTTAGAGATTCAAATCCATCTTATTGGTCATCATTTTCTAATTGAAATTGACATGTCTGCTTTTCCCAACATGCTCAATTTCAAGCATAAAAAAATTCCTCCAGCACAATTACTGAGATGGCAGAGATGGTTTTCTAACTATTTCTTTGACGTCATCCACGTGAAAGGAAAAGACAATATAATTTCTGATTTTCTTTCACGAAATCCTATAAAAAGCCTCAGCCTCACAATCATTTTTTCCACAACTACTCCTCCAGCAACAAAGAAAAAATAGCTCACTGTCTTCATGATGAGTAACTTCACAGTTACTCCTTCTGTACCTTTTGTTCTTCCTGAACTACCAGAACTTATTAGAACCAGAACATTCCACTCTGCAGCCAGAGAGTTAATCCACAACTATGCCATAGAAGCAGTTCAAGAACATGGATACTCTGTAATTTGAGGTCATCTTTTCAATCTGGATTATATATTTTTCCATCTTCACTGAGTCACTTCCTTCCAAAACTGGTCTAAACCCATCCTGTAACTGCTTTGGTATTTACTGGATTTATACACCACTGCTATAAATTTTTCATTACAAATAACCCTTGAATGGATACAACAACATGAGGAAGATGACCCAATTTGTATTTTCCTCTAGTGGTTTCCCCGAAATTTTGGTGGATAAACAAACTGCAATACCTGCTGTATAAATATATCAACAATTTGATCAAACCAAGACACCTACACATAGTCCTTCTACTTTAACGAGAGGGAATGATAGTCTCAGACCATGAGATACATTATTACCCCACTGTTAAAGACTATTTTACCTTCCCATATTCTCTGCAGTTGTTCCAAAAAGAACATAAAATGGAGATCAGAGCTCTAGAAAAGGTTTTGGCATAAGAAAACCAAATAATTCCTGCATCAATATGGATCTCCTATGAAGATCAAGCACCTTAGGAGAATGTGCCTCCAGACTTTTTTGAGAGAATGAATAATACAGACTCTATTTTTCGCAGAAACTAGCTCCGAGCCTCCTTAATACATCATAAACAGATTGACTACGCCAGACACCATCACTACACTTCAAATACAAACGAATTCCCAAACACGGATGATTTTCCACAACTAAGTGTGCCATGTGACCACATGCAAGTAGATGACACTTCACAATAACTAAACTTGACTTTATCACTATTTCAAGATTCCTAACCTTATCCAACCGATAGTTAAGTCTAACGAAAAGAAACCGCAATAGCAAGCACGAGCTCAATAGACCCTACATCATCAGACACGAGAAGCTTTTTGATCCAATTTAATGAGTTTACCTATAGCTATGATAGTGATAATTCAAGCTACTCGTCCTTTCAGAGTTAATAATGACAAAGAGTGCTTTATTTTTGCTTTATGTCATAAGTATCAGATAAGCTTTATTGACAAGTGCATCAAAGAAGTTTTAGTTTTATCTTTATGTCAAGCGTGCCAGATAAGCCCTATTGACAAGTGTATCAAGCAAGCTTTATCTTTATGTCATCCGTCGGCCATAAAAGTCTTTGTAATTATTCGGCCTTATATCCAAAAATTCTTCAAGTCATAAATGTATTGTTAGCCACTAGTGCCATAATGTCAAGGTCCGAGAGTCTATATAAGGGCCTTTTAAGTTTAGTTTGTACTCAGAACTTGAAGAGGAATAAAACTTGTGTGTTTTATAAACAAGTTTCTCTAAAATTTTCTTTTAGAATTCTTTTAACAATTCTAACCTTGAAAAGAATGGTGTAGTAAAGATTCGATAAGAGAGAAGGTCTCTAATCCTTGTACGAGGTCAGCATCACCTTTACTTCTAAAAAAAGATCAGATTAAATTAGAACTACCGTAAATCCTGTTGAGGTCAATAGACCGTTAAAAAAATAAATTTATACTTAATCTTTAATTTTTTTTAAAACCTTCCTTCAAAGAAGTCTGTTCAGACTAATAATCAGTGTATATCTTAAGGATTAGTTCATTCTTCTTTTAAAATTAAAATATATTTAATATAATTAAAAAAAAATATATGAAAGGAGGAGAACAAAGTCAACGGGAGGTACTCTTCAACGGTCTGTCATTATGCAAAGATCCAAGCGGAAGGACTACTTGACGTTAATAGTTTCTATTTTAATTGGGCCTCTGAATTGATATGGCCTTCCACTGTGTGCTCGCATTTGCTTTATGCGTAGACCATACAACACGTGTTAAGGCTCGTTACTTATTATATTTAATATATTTTTTTTATATAATTTAAAATAAAATTTTAAGATATTTAATATTATTCCTTTAAATAAATTTGTCCAAATCTATCTTTAATTTCTTGGGAAGTGAGAGTAAACGTAATAACATTACTCATTTAAATAAATTTGTCCAAATCTATCTTTAATTTATTGGGAAGTGGGAGTAAACGTAATAAGCAAAAGATCAAAAATCCCTCGTCCATGACATGAGATTTTTGCAGTTATGAGACCATACTCTCTTCTCTTCAAAGCAAGCTGGCAACTTGCTTTGCTTATTCTTTGTGTAAATACCATGTTAATATCATGAGAATTTTCACAACTAATTCATATTTTTAAATAATATTTTTTAATCATAAATGTAGAAATTAAATTAATTTTTTATAACTAAAAAATGAATAATTAAATAATTATGACTCTGAATTATTTTTTCCCCTAAACATTCGAATTATCTCTCTCAATAAATTAGAAGTATGAAAATGTTTTATATTTATTTTATAAATGAATAATTATTGAAGTATAATGTGATAAAGTACAAAAAAAATAAGTTAAATTTTAAAAATAAAATAAAGTTAATTTGAGAAAAATAAAATTAATCGACCAAAAAAATATTAACTATGAAAATTTTGAAAAATTGATTTACACACTTTGTCACGCATGATGGGCCATTTTATTTTTTTTCTTTTTTTATAATTATTTAATTATTTTAATTTAGAGCTTCTTTTTATCATTTAATAATATTTATTATAAATAATTTATAATTTAATTATGAAATTATTTTTATTTATTTAATGATAATAGAAAAGTAATAAACTATCTTTCATTTATTTCTTTATTTTGAAATTATTTTTAATTTAATTTTAAGTAAAAAATTTTAAAAATTGTGTTGGATGCTATAGTACCTTACACAGAAGAGCGCTCCGCATGGGCACTCTTCAGAGCGGGGTATGAGGTGCGCATAAGCCTATCCTCACGCCAAGTGTTGTTATTTTTTAAAATTATTTTATTAATTTAATTAAAATAAAAAAATTAACAATAAAAAGAATTAAACAAAGGGCCATTAGTTTTTATTTATTTATTTAAAAATAATAATGTAAGCATTTAGTTATTTATTTTTAATAAATAAATAAATAAATACTTAATTATTATTTTAAATTATTAAATTAGAATTAAATATATTAAATATATTAATTATTAAATTAATAATTTTAATTTAATACAATGTTTCAACAAATATATTTAATGATTTTTTAATATTTTAGTTAATTATTAAATTAAAAAGGGCTATAAAAAATAAAAAAAAATAATTAAAAACACTAAAAATAAAAAAAATTAATGTTTCGTTAAATGCCTAAAGCGCCACACAAGTGCGCCCAATAGAGCGTGCCTGCATCATGCATTAAGGTGTTTCACGCGCGTTTCATGCACATGCAAAACACCAAAACAAAAATAATTTGTTCAATTTAATAATTAATTAAACTGTAAATTATTTATAATGAAATATTATTAAAGTTAAGAACAAATAATTATATACTTCATTTATTATTATTTACTGAAAAATTATGTAATATTTTTTGATCAAATAATTTATTAAATTAAAAATTATTAATTTAATATTTAACAATTAATATATTTAATTATAATTTAATAATTAAAAAATAAAATTAAAGATAAAAATAATAGTTTAAAAATAAGACATTCGCGTGACCATTTCTCTTGCGAGAATTGTTTGTATAAATTTTGTTTTTTGATCTATCAATATCTAATGTTTTTAAATTTATTGGTTCTTTTTAAATTTTTATTCTTATTCACCTTATTTCTCTTTATATCTTCACGACAATACAATCTATTTATTTTTTTAACATATTTTACTCATAATTTAATTATTTTTATAATCTAATTTAAAGTATTTTTAGAAAAAAAATATACAAATCTTTGGACAAAGAAAAAAAAATATAAGTCAAAAATATAATTATTTAATTATTTATTTTTTAACTATAAAAAATTAGTCCATTAATTTATGATTGTAACTAAAAAATTAAATTAAAAATAAGAGTCATTTCTAAAAAAAAATTCATAATCTCATCAGAAGTCTCCATTTTAGCCTTAAAATTAATCTACAATACAGTTGACATTAGTGGGCTGACATGATTATGTCGTCTCATTAAAATTAAAAATCTATTGTCATTATCTTTCACTCAAACTAATTTAACTGATACTGAACATGCAAAAAGATTCAAGGATCTCATTGTGGAAGGCCAACATCTGATACACCCGGTGCAATTTGCTAAATACTTATTTTTAGATATTTTATATGACAACAGAGATTTAAAAATTTTAAAGTTCTGAGGACTAAGATCAATCAACTAAAAATTAAGTGTTAAAATTTTATTGGATAAAATTTTTGAGTTATATATGTAAAATTTATTTTTAAATAGAATGAAATTTTTTTGAAGAGATTTAAAAATAAAATAGTTCAAACCCAAATCAAAAGTGAATAATATTATATATGTATGAGCAAGTTGTTATAAATAGTATTAAAGTCGGACTTATTTTATGGTGTGAGCCAATGAATCTATAATTTAAACTACAAATAATGTACATATGCATGTGACCCTTAAGGTCTAATCTACGTGGGGTTAACCATATGTTTCCAAAAGCATGACTCATAAAAGGTTATGTGTCTCTTAAGAGGAGTAAATTGTAATACTCGAAATTCAAGAGTTTTAATATTATAAATAATAGAATTAAGATAAATGAGACGAGGGTCAGGTGTTAGAATATTATATTGTCCGAGTAGATAAAGTTTTGAACTATATATGTAAAGTTCATTTCTCAATTAATATGACGTTTTTTGAGAAGACCCAAAAATAAAACTGTGCCAACTTAATTCTAAAACAAATAATATCATACTTATGGGAGCAGGTCGTTACAAGTAGTATCAGAGTTGGACCTCTCCTGCAGCATAGGCTAGTGAGTTCGCAGTTTAGGCTACAAATAACACATGTACTGCGTGATCCTTATGGTTTAGTCCATATGGGTCAGTCATGTGTCCCAAGAACCTAGTACACACAAGGTCATACATCTCTTAAGGGATATATTGTAACACCCGATATTTAAGATTCTCAATGTCATAGATAGTAAGACTAAGATGAATAAAGTATGGGTCGTGTCAAAATCTCATATCGCTTTGTTAGATAAAATTTTTTATTATATATATAAAGCCTTTTTTTAATGTCAAAATAGATGAAGTGTAGATCAATTATTAAAATCTCACATTGATAAAAAAATTTAATATATATATATAGAATTCACTCTCGAGATTTTTTTAAAAAATATAAAAACAAAATTATATAAACTCAAACTCAAAACAAAAAAATCTCAAAATAAAATCATATAATTCAAACTCAAAACGAATAAGCAAGTCATTACATTTTATACACAGTGACAGAAGACATAAGATCAATTCTCATCGTACCAATTCAAGGCTACGCAAGCGACAGAAGACATAAGATCAATTCTCCGCGTACCAACTCAAGCCGATGAAATTATTTAAATTTCTGCGTGTGTGAAGGTGGGGTGGAGTGTGTAACAAATAAATAAAAATAAAAATACATTACACAAGTGACAGTAGGACTACTGCCTAAACTTACAACACCTTAAAACACTTATTACTGGTGATTTAGCTTCACATTACATGCAGGCATCAGCTTGTTACAAGCATCCGTTTCAACTTACAATAGAACCTAGAATTGGTCATTAAGTTGCTTATATCACAACTTAGATTTCTAGTTCACCACCCGACAATTCTTCCTTATCTCCCCATTTTGTCCTGTTAGTACACCTATGTTGGCCATTTTCACCATTGATGCCCCAAAATCTTTGGAGAAATAGTAAGGGTACTTGCTATAGTATTGAACCATTGAAGCAGTTCTGCTATCTCCCATAAGAGCCTGATCTGACTGGAGTAACCCAGAATTGTTCAATAGATTTTGGTAGTAATTGTTGTCGAACTTGTTGGTTGTGATAGAATCCAAAGCAACCAATTTGGCATCAGAATCTGCTTGATTTGGACACGTGCTTTGCAGACTTTGCAGTAGTGATGCATCAAGTGCTGGATCAGGCTTACCAGAGCCACCAAAGTCGAATAGCCTTTGCTTGAATGTGAAGCATTGAGCAAAGCCAATAGTGTGTGCACCTGTAATTTTCAGTAAATATTACAATGTTATAAAGAACAATTCTGTTTCCTCTATGTCAGGAAAGGAAATATTATTTCTTAGATGTATTCTTGCTGGAGTAAATGCAAGACACTTTCTTCATGCACAGAACAAGAAACTTGTTCTTGAATATTTAATTGTAAATCCAGGAATTACAGAAGTGATTGAAGTGTAGGAGGCAAACCTGAGAGCACAACCACATCCTTCAGATCAAGACCCTTTGCAGTAAATTTTGCGGTGATGTTCGCCAAAGGTTCAAAAGGAGAGGGCATATTGTTAGCTCCACTTTCACTTGCTGTCAAGCCATCTCGGCGACCTAAAGGGACAGGCCAAAATGGGCCTCCAGCCTGAAAAAAAAAATATGAAGAAAAGGCAAATATCAATTCAAGAACAATAATGATAAAACTGTGTTTTTACTAATTAGTAGTTACGGGTTGTAGTTTCTCACTAGAAATACAGCCTCTCTTGCTGCAAGAGTTACTATATCAGCACAAGAAACAGTGCCTGGACATGCTTTCTCCACATTAGCCTTGATATTGTCTATGACCTCATAACCTCTGACCGAATTTCGATTAGCCAATGCATTTTTCTCCCCCGTTGTTGTACTGGTATCATCGAGTAGTATAGACCCATCACATCCCTGCATGGCAAAACGTGAAAAAAAAAATGCTTTCTTTAGTGAGCTTTTTAAGCAGAATAAAATTGTCTCATTCAAATTATTTGCTAATTCCAGGAATATCAACATTTTATAAGATTGATAAGTAGCATTATAGTTAGAAGTTGATTCAAATTTCATGTTTCTGAAGTTTGTGAAGATACTTTACTCTGTCCCCTCAAAGCTCATAATGACAATTTTTCCTTATATCTTTTCTCCCTGGTTACCTTGTACATAAACGTAACAGAATTAACAGGAAATATCTAAAAGCTGAAGTGAAAAAGTGTAATCAATTACGTTAACAAAACAATCATGGAAGTGAAGCCGCAAAAGAGACGCCGCCATCCTAGTATCATTTGAAATAGCAGACCAAACACCATATCGAACAATTCTTGTCAGGTTGGGGCAAGTGCTGTCATAATATTTATAATCAAGTTGACAGGACACAAAAGCACTCAGGAACAAGATGAAGAACAAATGAAGAAAGGGAACTTTACTAGCGTTCTGCTCCATATCTTCAAAGCTAATAGGATAGTTCGCTCACTACACTTCTGTTGCGAGGTAAGCAGTCACAAGCAGGGCAATTTATAGAAGTGAGGATAATCTTGCAGCTACATTTGATTAAGTTTTCTGAATTTGGAGGGTGGCTCTGCCACTAGATGTCACTTTCAGTGAGTTTGGTACAATTCCATATTTTTTGCTAATGGAGAAAAAAAATCAGCTAACCCCACTTCATGGACAATTAAAATAGCTGTAAGTGGCTTGATGATGTACTCCTCTGAAAAAGTTAACGACAATGGTGGCCTGTAACTATACTCTCAAGTTTGACTTAATTCTTCACGTGGAAGAAAAACTGCACTTCAGAGAGATGCTGCTGTGACTCTTTTCTTGTCATTTAGTTTTATTTTTGAGATAAGTCCTAGGCAGCAATGATTTCTTTATGCTAAAACCATATTTATCTACCGAAAGTGCCTCCTAAAACTGTTCTTTTTGGCTAAGCAGTGGCACATGCGCATGCAGTGCCAGTAATGGGAGCTGGTAAGAACGATTTATCGAAGAAGACTTGGACAGAAGACTAGTGCCATGCAAGAACAGTGATGGATATTGAAGTTTAAAGAGAGTGAACCACAAATGCAAGTAATTAGTGGCAAGTGCGGGCAGGTATTTGAACTTGGAACAGTGATGGATTTAGTGTCCATTTGACATTACGCAGCTAAAGTGTTCGGTAAGGACTTGAAAGCTATGTTTTCTAAACACCCATAGCACTTTCACCTCCCAGCACCAGTTGTTGCCTCGAAGCCAGAGCACCACAATAACAAACGGACGCTTAATTCACTTTTTTCTGGTACTTAGATATCTCTAGTTTTATTACCATAGACAGACCAATAACGATTCAGGCTTCACAGGCAATTGGGAGAAGGGTAGTTGTCTTATCACTAATGCAAAGCTGACTCAGGTTTTGTTGAGAACCTGAAACATTGTTTGTTCACATTGTGGATTGATATATACATTGAACAATGTTGTATCCTGATGTCATTGTTAAAAATTTTCCAGCGTGGATTCCATTCAGTCTATGTCTTAGAGCCCATAGTTCTAAATTTATTTTTCATTGTCCATGATTTTGAGGAACTTTCCATGTATTTTTAAGGACCAAAATTGTCAGCTTCCCCATGTTGGATTCCTATCTGTACAAGCACTGCTTGGTTCAGCGAACAAACTTGTTTAAGCACATTTGCTCAAGGTTCATTAAACGTTAAATGTTGAACATGCTGCTTTATTTTTGTTTCCACTTGCACGCAAATTTGATATTTTGTTATTTGAAAAATAATTCGTGTAGGCACACGTCTAAATTTTTTTCAGAAAATAATATGGCGAACTTGTTCTCTCCTTACATGGTCCATGTTTCATATTACACAAATAGGAATTTTCACAAAAATTCTTTTAAATAGTATTTGTGGAGTCAGAAATTTTCCTCACGAATATCTAAAACAATCAATAGTTAAAAACAAGTTAAAAAAAATTTAAAAAAAACAACTTCTTCTTTCAGAGGGGAAGAAAATACTGATGTTGCCAAGAAAATTGTGTCAAAGTAAGAAAATTTTCAGGGTGGAATAAAAAACCTCATAAAAGCTTACTTTATGCGTATTAGTATATGTAAATCATGAAGTGGTTGAGGTGGTATTGCTGTACTGCTACTGCTATGCTAGTATTGGAGTGCATTGCTGCGTTGATGATGAAGATGCTGATTTGATGTTGAAGTGAAAATATCAAAAGTGAATTAACAATCTAAGTAGAAGAAGTCTTAGTGCAGTAATCAAAGGGAAGATTCGAAATTCTGTTATAACTGACTTTTCCTGTCAATATGTAAATTCTGCATTTTGTTGGTATTTTGCTTAAGTTATGGATCCATTGGTACGTGTATTTCATATTATTATATATAAATGTAAATATTATTGTTGGGGTAAAGTTAAGTGACACTTGACTCATTTAGAAAAGTCTAATTTGGTAATTAGGTCTAATTCTCTTTATGACTATCATGGCCCATAACGAACTACCTTGGCGGACTGAGCGCGAATCTAAACACTTGGACCTTCATAATTCAATCAAAAATTTTTTTTAGTAAGACCCATGTCAGGATATATATCACCACTCAGTATCAATGTCATAGGACACATCACAACAACTTGGACACCTACCACGTCATCATGAGCCCACTAGCAGGTATACACGTCAGCATGCCTCAGGTGCCTGCCAAGTCACTAGCAAAACCCATTAAAGGAGTACTTGGAAGCCACATCATGCAATTACTAGACCTAAGGATAAAGTCAGATGAGAAAATCCCCAAAGAACTAAAAATCAACCTCCACATCAGCATGCACCAAAATCTTGTCTCCTATTGACACAACTAACACAAAAAGTAAGGTTGTTTAGAGTTGTTGAGAAAGCTTAGCACTAAATCCCCTGAGCTCAGGGAGATAGAGTTAGATGACTCATCAGAGCTCCCAGGCTCACTAACTTGAGCTGACTACTCCAAAAAATAACTAATCACAAATATACCTACTGCTTTAAACATCAAGAGAGATTTAATTGACTTCTTACCTCCTCTGAGCAAGTTCTCTAAAATATTCATCATGATAAGGACAGCTCTCCAAATATGTTTTGGCATGTGTCGCTCTTGAAGAAAAATCTTCAAGCTGGCACCCTTTAAACTTAAATTTTACCTCTAATTTTGAAAGTGGTAAAGAGGGATTCGAAATCACAAGAACACTAGTAAGAGAAAACTCTCATCCTTCTCTCTAAAAGACTCTACACTCTCTCTAAGGAAAATAAACCCTAAAGAATATTCACCACTCAGCAACTACTTGACTTTAGTGTCAGAGTGCTAGCATCTCGTGTTTCTTGTGTTCTTCAAGTCATTTTAAGATGACTAGCTTGAACTCAGCATTCAGCCTACTTTCTACTCAGTTTCGATTTCTATATAACTAAATCGGAGCTCTAACCCGACTCTTGGTGATTGAAAGCCTAACTAAATTGGACTTTCTTAACTTAGCACTCACACTTTCCTCATCACTTTGCTCTGTTTTCTCTTTTACCAAACAAGGAAATAAGATGATTCTTTATATAGTACTAGAGCCAATGACTAACACTAATTTATCAAATGCAAATCTAACCACCATAAACACAAATGTAAGCTCAACAACCCTTAATTTATTTCCTTTGATTGTAAAATTGACTAGATCTAATTATATTTTATGGAAGTCATAAATATTGACAACCATTCAAGAAAATCGACTCAAAGGATTCATAAATGGTAATAAATCAGCTCTAGATCATATTATAAAGGGATAAGGACATTTTGTTTCACGAGTTTGACATAATTCTCAATTTTATCTCACGAGTTTTAGAAAATTCAATTTTGTCATAGTCCGTTAATAAGATTCTGTTAATTTTAACACTGAATGGGCAAAACAGTCACTGACTTGTCAATAGTAAGATGACCTAACACAAAATATTTACATGTCAATCATTGATTTATCACTTAAATAATAAAATAAATAAAAAGGGAGCAGCCGCCACCGTCGTCAGTAGCCGATTGACCGCCGGTGATCAATAGCGATTCGACTCAAAATTTTGTAATCTGTGCAATGGTAAGATTTTTTTGGTCAACGGAGTACTGTAGATATGCCAAAAGTGGAAACAAAACACTGCGGGAAGCGGCGGCCACTGCCGCTCACTGTCAAATGGTAGCCACCGCCCCCACCGGTGGACAGATTGACGGTCGATCTGTCCAATGATGGGGGTGGTGCATGCCACCGTCCCACAGTTTGACGGTGAACAGTGGTGGCCGCCGACAACAATCATGGGCTGCCATTCGACGCTCGACCTACAATGGGGGGTGTTGCCGGCGGCCACCACCATTTTTCGTCGAATGGTGGGGTGGTGGAATGCACCGCCCTTACCGTTGGATAGATTAGCCACCGATCTGTCCGACAGTGGGGACAGTGCACGCCATCGCCCTAATGTTCCATGGTAGCGCGTGATGGTCGTCACCCTCCCCCTATTTTCAATCTTTTTTTTTTTTGCCACCTTCTTATTTTATTTTGACAAGAATAATTCCACCATTGTACAGATATAAAAAAATAGAATCCAATGATATAAATTTTGTCTATTTTCGTTATCAAAATTCGGCGACTGGTGGTGGCTGGCAATGGCAATCGCCGATTTTTGTAGTTCAGTTTTATTTATTTTAATTATTTTTTAATATAAAATAAAATCTTAATGAATATTAAATTTTGAACCTATTAAAACGTGTCACGTGCCTTTTTATTTTTAATAGCCTATTAATAACTGACATGTGTACATTGTATAATGTACTCACATCATTATTTTTAATTAACATAATAATTGAGGGCAAATTTGTTAATGTACAATCAAAAGAGATTTTCAGTTAAAATTAATAGAATCTTACTAACAAACTATGATGAAATTGAGTTTTTTGAAACTCGTGGGATAAAATTAAAAATTAAGTCAAACTCATAGGACAAAAATATCCTTATCCCTATTATAAAGGTGATGAATCTAGATCAAACAACTGCTGTAGTTGAAAATCCAAAATTTGAATCATGGATGAGACAAGATTAGCTTCTTTTAAGTTAGCTATTCTCAAACATTTATGACATCATTTTGTGTTTGATAATTGATAGTAAACAAGCTGGAGAACATTGATTTCAATTGAAAGGCAGTTTGGCTCAGAATCAAAGGCTAGATCTATATAGTTAAAGAGATAATTGTTAATAGTGAGTAAATGATCTGTGTCAATATCTAGTTTTTTTTCAAAGTGACAAATTTGATAAATGAATTAACTATGGCTGGATGTTCTATTGAGGATGAAGAATTTATTAAGTATTTATTTTCTGGAGTTGGATTAGAATGTGATTCTACAATATTTTTGACAATAAGTAAATTGGGATCAATCGGTTAGAATAAGGCATATTTCATGCTTTTAACATAAGAAAGCAGGAATATACATAATGCAAAAGCAAAGGATAAGAGTCAAAATTACTCAGCTGACTATTCTCAGAAGAGTCAAAAGAAAAAGGTTCTAGTTTAGGATTCAATAATAATAATAATGGCTTTAGAAACAATAGTACTGAATATAATAATTCTAGTGGTAGATTTAATTGAGGTTTTTGTTAAGTGGGTGTATGATGTATAAAGTGTACATATAATTTTAAATTTTTATACACGCAGCAGAAGAATCTCATACAATATATCCACAATATAGCATAATCAAATACATATATCTCATATATGTTCATATGTTTCATTTAAATAAATTACAAGTAAATAAACTTACTCGGATTGAAGATAACTTTCTAATTCTTTAAGAACTCCAATCTCCAAGTCTTGAGTTTACCTTGAAGTGTGCTGTTGCATAATTCTAATTCACAACTATAAACCGATGGGATTGTAAGTTAAAATAGCAGCAACAAATTTTCAGCAACAAAATGCTTTAACTCTTAAAACACTTTCATCTATATGGTATTTGTTTCTTGTGAGTAGTGAGAAAGTGAATGTTTTAGTCTTTTTTCCCTCACAATACTTTGCAAGAATCTCAAGGACTTAACCAAAATTTCTTTCTTTTCTCTCTTCTCTCAAGTGACCGAAATATGCATGCCTTGAATGAATTGAATTCATTCAATTTTAGTTTCAATTTGCTAATGCCTTTCATGACTTACCATTAAACATTGTTGGCCATTTCATTGCATTATCTTATCAAATACATTTGATTAATGGCCATAAAATATTTCTTTACCTAATGTTAGAATATCTTTAATTATTTTAAGTAATTAATGGCCAACATTAAGGCTCCTCGTTAGGTAAATGATACCATTGTCATAATTGATGTTTATCTCTTTGTAGTAATAATAATAAATGAAATTTACATTAACTATTCAAAAATTATTTTTGAATAATTACTTTTACCTCACTTATTTTTACTAGTAAGGTAAATCAGTAATTTCATAGTAAAATAATTCATGGACCAATAATTATGTCACTTGTTACTTTAATATTAGTTAATAACTCTTGTCAACTAATTAAGTGATGAATTTAACATTTAAGTCTTGACAAGTGCACAACTTAAGAAACCCTAAAACATTTTTTTTCAGTTTGCTGAAATTTCTTAGACCAAATTGTTCAATCCAATATGCTATCCTAGTGTACAATGAGTACACTTCATATTATGAGACTCTCTAGGTTCATGCTCGATTTTTCATATGGAACTTGTCATGCGTCCGTGAACAATGTCCCATACACATGTTACAAAATTTATAAAATGGCTCGTTAGACCATACAAGTTGAGGTTATAATATATTCATATAATCCCTCCATCATATATATATATCTCCTAGAAGAGTAAAGATATAGATCAACACCATCAAGTCTCTATATGCTCGATTGTAAACTTATCTCTAGATTTGTATTTCAATAAATAATATCCACAAATACTTTTGTGATATTATTTATTCCTAGGATATATCTCTTTTCCTG
This sequence comes from Ailanthus altissimus, assembly GCA_946807835.1. NCBI lineage: Eukaryota > Viridiplantae > Streptophyta > Magnoliopsida > Sapindales > Simaroubaceae > Ailanthus > Ailanthus altissimus. The sequence goes on from OX327695.1 coordinate 23,595,139, forward strand.
GGTATAACTGCTTATGGCCATAAGACTTTTTGAAACACAATCTTAAAGTATCATGATATATTACTCATACAAATGAGCTGATGGATCACATATCTACGCACATTAAATTCTATAAGCATTGACCATACCCAACGACATTCAGCGGTCAGACCATGAAAATTTTCTAACATGTGTGAAACCAAAGTATGATGGATCACTCACAAGCCTACTGTGTTGCTCAGGTCAAAGAACCATGAATACTACTCAACTTGAAAGATCCTCTATTGACGGCTATACGGGATGTCTATTAGAGATCCTCATGAGTCTGTTCAGTACTCAGTCCTAACTGAATGTGTGTATCTCTATACGAGCTTCCACTAAACTCATGGTCTGCTAAGACTAACCATCTGGACCATCCACATATAGACATATACTGATTTATATATAATAAGGTCTTTACTAATAGACCTACATAAGCGAAGATAGATCAGTAACATAGTGTTTGATAACATACTTACATAACGACATTTTCTAGCACTATTTTCAACTCTTTGCAACTATATTATTACTAATATATTCTCAGATTTTTATCTTATTTCAAACAAGACTCTTAACTCTTTAGATTTTACTAACTCTTATAACCAGGTAACTTTTATCACTGCTAACTTTTATCAATGTTAACTTTTAGCATTTATAACTCTCAGCGTTGCTCATTCTTAGCACTGATCTAAGTTTTTTTAGACCAGATCTGAACTCTTTCTGATCATATAATGTCTGAAAGCGTTACAAGCATCTTACTACATATAAAATATAATTAACGATTTAATGAAATGATAATAATATAAATATAAAATAAATATTTATATATAAAAGGGATGGCACGTAAGCACAAATCTCAACAATTTTGGTGACTTTAGTAAAGGAAATCAACAAAATAGAGACAGAGTCTAACAATATACTACTATGAGATTTAATAGAAGAGGTGAAAATTTTATAAAACTAATCTATTAAATATGTGAGAGACAAGGCCACTCAGCATCAAAATGCTATTATAGATATAATAGAGATTATATGCCCACAGAACAAAGAGGTTTTAAAAATAATTCAAATTAGCATTTTGGGAATCTTGGTCCAGATGGTGATTTTGAAAATGCAGCCAACCTAATGCAGGATCAATGAGAGCTGCATATATAACTTCACATCAAATGCAAAAAGTACCTGTTAACCAGAGTTGGTATTTGGATTCTAAAGCTACATATCATCTAACAAATGATGAAATAAACCTAAACAACAAAGTTGAATTTTCAAGTACCGAACAACTACTCATTGGTAATGGCTTTGGCTTACAAATTAAAAGTATTGGTTTTGCCTGGATTAAGCATAGGTCACAAAATGGTTTATTGCTTGATAACTTGCTTTATGTTCTATCAACTACTAAGAATTTGATTAGTATGTCTAAACTTGTGAGTGATAATAACATCTATGTTAAATTGTTTTCTAATTTTTACCTTGCCAAAGACAAGAAAGTAGGTTTTATATTGTTTAAAGGTGTTGTTGTGAAAGATCTCTATAAACTTCCTAATTGCAATACATTAGAAATTATTGACTATTCATTCAATTCACCCAATATATAATCATTGTCAAATACCAATCCTACTTCTATGTTGTCTATATGTCTAGTAAAGCATTTTGTAATATAAATAAGAATTAGCCTTGTGCAACTGATTCAAGGGGTATGTTCAAAACAAAGTCAGGTTCAATTACTTGTATAGCATGTTGTTTGTCATATTCTAGTCAAAAGAAATGTGATTACAATTTGTGCCATAAAAAGCTTAGTCATCTAAGTCCTCATACTTTTAAAAGTGTAATACATTTATGTAATACCATCTTTGACAAAAATGAGAAGTTTAAACATGAGTTTCGTGCTTCTTGCCAAATGAGAAATTGCACAGACTTTATTTTTCTTGTATTGATATCAAATCAAAATTTTCCTTAAATCTTATTCACGTAAATACTTGGGGACCTGCTTTTATTAAAATCAGAGAGAATTACAAATACTATCTTAGTATAGTTGAGGATCATACCAGATACATTTGGCTTTTTCCCATGAAACTTAAATCTGAAGCCCTAGAAATATGCAAATAATTTAAAATTCAAGTTTAGAGACAATATGAAAAGAAAATAAAGACCTTGCAATTGGATTAGGGTGGTGAATTTATACCATTTAAGTCATATCTTGAACAAGAAGGCATTATTGTCCACATATAAATCAGCAAAATGGGGTGGTAGAAAGAAAATATAGGCATATCATGAAATATGCCTTACATTACTCTCTCAAGCTACCATGCCACTAAAATTTTGGTTGGAAGCAGTTTATATAGCCTCATACTTGATAAACAAACTTCCAACAACAATTTTGAACAACAAGAGCCCATTTGAATTGATGATTGGTTACAAACCTAATTACTTATTTCTTAAGGTCTTTAGTTATGCTTGCTTCCCTTTCATTAGACCCTATCATTAAATTAAACTAAATTTTCACTCATAAAAGTGTGTTTTCATAGGCTATAGTCTAGTTTATAAGGGATGTAAATGCATATATCTATTTGGAAAGATCTATGTTGTGAGAAATATCACTTTCAATGGCAATAGTTTTCCTTATACAAAATTATAAGTCTTATAATGATTAAAACCCAATTATTAAAACCTCCACAGTAAGGGTTGTATTGAGTTTTACAATGATGCATTTTTGGCAAATAAGACAAATAAATATCAACAATGCTTTCTAAATGGGCATTTAATAAAAGTAGTATTCACGAGGCAACCTGAACGGTTTATTGACTCATTCGAACCATCTTATGTTTACAAATTACATAAAGCCCTTTATAGTTTGAAACAAGCACTAAGAGCGTGGTATGATAAGTTGAAGTCAGCATTGTTACAATAGGGTTTTCAAAATTATAGATAAACACTTCTTTGTTCATCAGAGGTGAAAATGGTAGAGTGATACTTGTATTAGTTTATGTTGATGATATATTGGTGACTAGAAATAATTTTTCTTCATTAAAGTTATTCATCAAGTGTCTTAGTAATATATTTGCATTGAAGGACTTAGGACACTTCAATTATTTTCTAGGAATAGAATTCACCCTCACAAAATTTGGATTGCATTTGTCTCAGGCTAGGTATATCAATGATATACTAAAGAGAGTATACATCTTAACTACAATGCATATGATACTCCAATTAGTCTTGGCCAAAAGCTAATAACTGTTAGTGCAGAATTATTTGAGGATCCCTTTTTATACAGAAGTGTAATTGGGGAATTATAGTATGCCGTATTGACTAGACCTGAAATATCATGCTCAGTATGTAAGGTGAGTCAATTCTTGGCTACACCAATAGTCTATCATTAGCAAGCTTGTAACATATACGCAAATATCTCAAGGGAATCTCACATTATGAAGTTGAGTTTGTTGCTTCAGGAGGACATTTTTTGACAAGTTTTGCAGATGCTGATTGAGGAAATGATCCTAATGATAAAAGATCTATTGAAGGCTTCTATATTTTTCTAGGTGATAACATAGTTTATTGGCCATTTAAGAAACAAAATGCGGTGTCCAAATCTAGTCTAGAGACTAAGTATAGGACTTTAGCCACTACTTGCAGTAAATTGTTATGGCTTACTTCTTTGCTTGAAGAACTAGACATGAAACCTACTACAGTTCCAATAATTTGGTGTGACAACCAAAGTGTTTAAGCCTTAGCATTCAATTCAATTTTTCACTCTAGAACCAAGCATATTGAATTAAATGTTCATTTTATTATAAAAAAGTGACAAATAATCATATTGAAGTCAAATATGTACCAACTGTTCATCAAATACTTGACATACTAATTAAACTTCTGGCATTTTCAAAGTTTAATGTTCATAGATCCAAGTTCAAGGTTGTGACTCACCCTTAAGTTTGAGAGAGATATTAGAATATGCAAATCATGAAGCGGTTGAGGTAATGTTGCTATATTGGTACTACTATGCTAGTATTGGAGTGCATTGTTGTGTTGATGATGAAGATGTTGAGTTGATGTTGAAGTGAAAAAATCAAAAGTGAATCAACAACCAAGTAAAAGAAGTCTAAGTGTAGAAATCAAAGTAGCCGGCAAAGAAAAGATTCGAAATTCTATTATAATTGACTTTTCTTGCCAATATGTAAATTTGGTATTTTGCTTAAGTTACGAATCCATTGCCATGTGTACTTCATAATATTGTAAATAAGTGTAAATATTGTAAATCTCAACAAGTATCTGTCGACTTTTTGTTCCACATCGGAGAGAAGTGGACATTAGCATTGGAGAGAAGTGGACATTAGAGAGGAGTGATAAGATAATAAGATTTATAAAGAAAATAGCCACACCGCTTAAAAAGCTAATCTTTTGAGTTGAATGTTGGACTCTAGACTCAATCTCAATAAAAAAATTCATTTGGCACACAAAACATTTTGTTTTCTTTTTTGCTCTGTTTTCTCTCTCATTTTCTCTCTTACCAAACAAGCAAATAAACTGATTCTTTACAATGCATCAAAATTGCGCTCTTTATTTAAAAGGTGCTTCCTTCAGAGGGGTAGAATGAGAATTCACATCCCGGAGAAGAAAATCTAGTATGCGTGCGAACGTCATAATTAATTGTTTGTGTTTGTATTTCCAAATATCTAAAATGGATGTTTAATCAAATGACCCTTATATCACAGAGCTGATGCTCTCTATTGGTTTACATTATAAACACGATTGAGATTGTAACTTTTCATATGTGATCATCTACAGGACGCCACCTAAATAATGTTGCATAAGCCCTAAAAATGTATTGAGCTTTATAATATTGTTTAGACTGCATCCACATTTTCAAAACGTCCACACCCAAAAAACAAAAAGAAAAGTTACAGTGGAGATTATGTGGAGATTTAGTTATGGTTCACTTGGAAATACTAGCCCAAAATTTCAAAACTTTTCTGTTTCAGAGGAGATTCTTACGTATTTCAAACTAACATGGAAAAGCTAAATGAAATTTTCTCTATCTAATTTAATTGTTATCTATACGCTATCAGAAACGCCCGTTAAATCTACTTATAAAGTGGGCTGCTAATGCAAAAGCATGAGATTGAGTGACTCGAGAAGACGCTTGCATAATCAATTGGTAGGTTAGTATGTCAGCAGACATAGCAGATGCTCTTCTTGTTCTTGAGAACTGACCCCTCTTAATTTTGCAGGATAATGCAGAGTTTTGTCTTTTGAATCGTAGGATATATACTGTATGTGACCGAAAATGAACAATTCACCTTTGAAAGAAAAGCAAATTACAAATATATATAAAGTAACTCAACAAATTAGAGTTCAACAATTTCTTAGTTGAAGTTACAATAAGTTTCCCATAAAAAGGACTACAATAATCTGTTTCTGCACCTTCTCTTATAATCTATCAAAGATTGCAACAGCACAAATAATTAAAGCAGCTCTCAAAGCAGTCATAACAGCAAGAACAACTGCATATCCCAGAAATTTAAAAAAAAAAATGAGAACATAATAAGTGATGCTGCTTGAAGATGAATTAATTAAAAAAAACAAAGACAAAAGAAATCAGATTAATGCATAAGAGAAAGCAGAAAGGATAAAGAGAGACAAGGAATAAAATGAAATGCATACCATTCATTGATAACTTTGTCTTGTTCATCTTCTTCAAGCTGGAAGCTCTTGCTTATGTTTTGTGTTGCTGGCGGTTCCATTATTTTCTTATTTTTCTCTCTAAACTCTTCAGAGAATGTTTTGATGGTGGGTTATGTTCTATGTTCTTGTTCTGTCTAGTGAAAGAAGAGAGTTGAATGATGGAGAAGGATTTTATGGGCCGGTTCTGTAATCACGTGAATATAGACTTAACTGGGCTGATAAAGATAGGAAAGTGAAAGCAATATTGTTTATTGTTGATTCTTTAATGAAATAATTATGGAAAAAGACACATGCTTTTAAGAATTTGATTTGACCGGAATCAAAGGGATTAATACATCCCTTGTAAGTAATGACCTCTTCATGTGTTTTCTGATCCATCCAAACAGATATAGACGATTTAAATAAAAATTATGTATAATTTTGGAATTTATTTGAATCTTATGAAAAGTAAATTTTCAACTTGATAAAAAATATTGAAGATAGAAAATATGCCGGAGAAAACCATGGTAAAAGCAAAAGATAGAATATAGTATTAATGTTTAGAGTGTGGGGATTACCACTTTCAAATTCTTTCAGACTTTTTGGTTTTGTTTTGGTCGTCGTTGGGAATTGGCTTTGTGTGTTAATAGCCTTTTAGAGTTATGATATAGTAGATATCATTTGCAATGCTCCATAGCATTTGTCCACTTATGGATAGCGTCTTCATGGGGAAATGTCGAACACCCCCCACGCCTGTTAATTAGCATTAGCCAACCATGAGTGGACCGCACCCACCATCGAATATTGACAAAGTTAAACAATTACAAATAATAACAAACCACCAATTCAAAAACAAATGTCTTCAATAATAACAACCTATTCTTTAAGGTCAACTTTTCTCAATTTCAAGGCAACGCTGCTGGTTATGTGACATACAAGGTAAAAATATTGTTACTTGATATGAATCTGGAACAAGAACCAGATAAAATTACCCTTATTTTTTTTATTGCTAATAAACCAAAGCAATCTTGAATTCTTTACTCTGTGCCAGAATGTATTTGGTAAGTACAGTCAAATAATCACACTTTATATAAATATATATATATATATAATAAGTAAAAAAGTTTCCTAATAAATATTGAAAATGTCAGAAACACTCAAATAATAAAATGAGCAGCTTCTGGGCTATTTGAATTTCTCCTTTTCTTTTTTTGATGTAAAAATAACACATACAATAAATCATTATACATTAACATTACATGTAGCAAACAACCCAACAATGGGTGTTAACAACTAAAGTTACAAACCTCAAGAGTCCTCAGATCATCCCCCCATCAGATTCCTCAAAAAGAAAAGCCACCATGACATACAAGAAACTTAAACCTAAAAGCTACGAATTTGCTTTTGAATCCGTCAAATGTACGTGGAGTTAAGGATATGTCAACTTGAAAAATATGCACAAAATAACTTCACACTTTGTGAATATTGTAATTAGTGAGTAGTGCACAAAAACCTGCTCCTAAATTCCAGCTACCTAGATATCCTTACAGGGTGAAATCCAGTTAGAAACTTCCACAGGCTTAGATGATGAACACGATGCAGAGAGCACATTGTAAGCAGCAACTTACCTGGCACAGCTTTATGAGCCCCTAAAACAAGTTTTTTTCAAGTAAGCTTCCACGTTAGTGACAACCCCATTAAAAACCAGGCAGCAAAACTTCCACTCCTCTACGTCATTTGCTAATATGATTCTTTCTAGAACCACGACCACCAAGGCGAAGGACAATTGCAGAAGAGCGGGAATGATTTCTGCTCTGTCCTGAATGCGGAGGAGATAAACTAGGAAGACTATCAAGGGTGGAACGTGGAGAACAAAGGGAAGCAACAGCTAAATCGGAAGTTTGATGACGGGATCGTTGGCCATTCTCACTGAAGAAAAAGAATAATGCATGAAGCTAGAGGCCACGGTCACGCAAGTGTAAAGAATTAACAATTTGAGAATGCAAAAGATTCAACTATATACATACATATATATATATATATATATATATATGCAAATATGTCAATGGGGAGGATAAAAATAAAAAGCAACTACTACCTGTCCAAAGTTGGCTTCTTTGTACTTTGTGAGCTCGGAAGTACTGACACCTGATCAAATTTACCATCAAACTTCTCTCTTGGACTATAGGGTTTCTCCTGTCAAGAAAACACATGAATATTACAACACAAAAAATTTGGAGGAAAAAAAGTCAAAGGGCATTTATGGCTCACCGTCGATTTCATCCCACTAAATGACGAGGAGGATGACGGGACATCAGGTTGTTGCAAGTTTTTCATGAATCGGTGTTCTAGCAACATGCTAGCAGACGGCCTCTCTGCAGGATTTCTTTGAAAGCAGCACCTTAGAAAATCTTTGCCCTCAGCTGACAAACTTTCAGGTATTGCTGGGGTATCCCTCATAACCTTGAACATAGCTGCAGCCTACATCCATAAAAGGAGACTAAAAAGGTCAAGACTTCCGATTCAGCATTAGTTCACAATTATGGACTGGGAAAGTGAGAAAATTATTAATGCTGAAAAAAAGGACTCTTCTAAATGGGCAAAGAAGCCTTTCAACAGCAAATGTAAAGTGCAGATGTATTCCAACCTTCCAAATCTCATCTACTTTAATGTGAATAATGGAAAACAAGAAGTTTAATGTCGCAGATCCAAGTTCTTCCAGAATTCTGATTTCTTTCTTAGCAATGGCAAAGATATAGCAACTAGGCATGGTGAAATTTAAATTTGAGTGCAGGTAATGATGCATAAATAACATTAAGAAACAGTAGATGCTCACCCCTTCATAATCACTCCACGGAGGTTTCCCAGTTAACATTTCAATAATTGTACAACCCAAACTCCAAATATCAACAGCAAGTGCAAGATCAGATTTGTTATCTTTTTGCATGACAGCCATCATTAGCTGCAAGAAAAGAAAAAAAAATTCAGTATCGTAACGCTCTAGGCCACATATTGATCTAGCAACAAATAGGTACCTCTGGAGCCATCCAGTATGGACTCCCCTTTAAAGAAAGATCAGCTACATGCCCTGTAAGCTGAGAAACAAATACAAATTAGAATTCAAGCTCAATATGAGAAAAAGAAGTTAAATTCTAGATTATGAATTATTCCTGCAACAATGAGTATGAAGACACACCGCAATAGCAATGGTATGTTTCCGACAGACCAAAATAACCATCTCTAAATTATTTTGGCTCATTACAGGAATTAATAAAAAGGTAAGTGCTTGGTTCATCAAACATATAAACCCATGTTTCTCATAGAATTTAAGCCAATGCCAAGACAAAAATATTTGACTAATAATGATGTTGAATGTATTAGGAGACAAATTATATTAAATATAGTGCCAAAGAGATTTCAGAATACACAGAAAACAAGCACACAACAAAAGACATTATCTCCCTTTTGAATTCAAGCATTTTATGTCAAATTTAGTCCTTTACTTGTTGTACCAGCATGAATGATATTATTGCAGAAGAAGCAACAAATAGGCATGTTATTGACTCATACACTTCAGAAAATATTAACAAGAGAGAAAATATCTATGAAGAAAAAGTAAATAAAAATTAAGAAACATATTTATAAAATCCAATTGAATAGTTACTGCAAATTTTCGCATAAATAAATTGTCAAAGATCTTGCAGGGGCGCACTCACAAGCATGTGCCTGGGTATTGCCAATAAAATAGTTCAAAAAATAATAGAAGCTCACATGTTTAGCCATTCCAAAGTCAGCAAGCTTAACCACCCCTGCTGCATCGACAAGCAGATTAGCTCCTTTGATGTCCCTGTGTATTCCAGAAAAAACTGAACACTAAGCCTCTACGTATACATGATAAAATACAACTGCCCTGCCACCAAGATTACAATTCATCCCATACTTCAAATGAAACTAAACATATTAGGGTGTTATATTTAAATCTGCCACACTAAGTGTTAGCTGAGACAAATATCAACGTGTCAGATGAAGCATGTTCTTGTACCTGTGGATTGTCTTTTTACTATGTAAGTATGCCAGCCCACAAAGAATATGACGAGTAAAGTTGCGTACAACAGATTCAGTAATGGCTCCACAATGTTCACGGACGTATTTATTAATTGAACCAGGATGAACATACTCCAGATATATATAGAACTTGTCTTCAACCTGCATATGCATAAAATTTAATTCTCAATTGGGGTCATAAGATACTCCAAAAAGGTTCCAATAAGCTAGGACACCTAACATTGATCGGGAAATTACTCACTATTTCACTACCGTAATACTGCACAATGTTCGGGTGCTTCAACTGGCTGAGAACTTTAATTTCCTGAAATATATGGATGGATTAGATGAAAGTTGGATGAGAGAAACCTAGAAAATTATTATTATCTATTTTCACTATGAAGGAAAAGAATTTTCATAGCTCAATAAAGCCTGGCAAATGATGTGTACCATCAAAACAAATAAGTCCACCAAAAATCATTCCAAAAAAACACAAGATACTTTGTAGTCCTGATATTAGTCACAAAAGTGCTCTCACTCTTAAGCATTTAGTAAATTAAGTTCATCTAATGTGTTATAATTCTGGAAAATAACCTGCTCCAGTTGCTTTATACACTCAGCAGATTTTGGGTCATCAGGAAAAATTTCAACTTCCTTCATTGCACACAAAGCTCCCGTTTCTCTGTGAGGAAGGCCAAATTGAGTATTGCTGCTGCAAGAGAAATTAGCATAATAGATACACAAACTTGTTACCTGTTGCTGGCAACATAAACACTCCCAAATGTTCCACGCCCAATAAGCTTTCCCTTTTGCCATTGACTATTCATTGGCAAAGATTCAGGTTTAGCAGGAACTTGAGGAATAGGAGTGGATGGTGAAAGCATGCCTGCCCCCGGAGGAAGAGGTAACGGGTGGACTTGAAGATTACCAGTACTTTCATGGGACATCTTGGAATGTATTGGCGATGAAGGTCCACTTGGGCTTCTGGGATTTCGACAAGGGCTTCTACTTCGAGGACTGTGAAAGGGAGAACTTTCACTGCTAATAGCAGGGTAATCAAAGGACGCAGGGGGAGGAAGCCCTGGAATATCTAAAAGCGGCATCTCTGGGGCCGACCATCCTTGATTTCCTTGAGGATACCTATATTGAAAAATCTCAATAATGCTCCTTCTTTGTGGGCTGGGTACAGGACTTGTGTATGGACTAGTAGGAGCACTCTTAGCAGGAATGTTAAGCCTGAAGTTTTCTCTAGATCTTTCTACACTATTCAGATCTTGATGCACTGCCCTGTTTGACTTCATGTCAAAGTACTCAGGCATCCTCCTCCCAACACGACCGGAAAACACACTGAATTAGGACAACAATGTAAGAAACGCATATGATCAATGTAATGCCGTATAACGATTATACAACTAAGCTCAATGAATGAGAATTCAAATAATCTAAATGCATAACAAATATATCTCCATCAAGGCTGCATATATATAAGAAACCAGTTTAAAGCAATATTAACGCCTGCTGATTAGACATATTAGCTACCACTAACAATTTTGATCATGATCATCCCTGCTCAAAATTAATAATACACTTCCAAAATCACAAAATGCCATTAAGGCATAGCTTTTACAGTCATATGCATCTGTTCAACAATTTCAAAATCAATAAACACCTCGTGGTAAATCCATAGATACCGATAGAAAATAAATAGGCACTCAAAATGAGTACATACTCCACATCAGTGACCAACTCCGTACCAATTTTGGTTCATTTTTAATTATCTCCTATAAGAACCTTTATACAATCAACATTCATACAATAAAGAGGTAAAAAAAACAAACTTGAAGCAAATTAAACACAAGATAAAGAAATTATTAATCAATGTAAATAGAATACACAATCAAATTCTTTAATTGATTATCGAATTGAATCAATATCAAAGAAAAATGAATAAACAAATAAATAAATAGATAGATAAAAACAATAACCTTGCTATAGGTGAATTAGAGGAAGAAACTCCATCTCCCGTGCCATCTATTCTATCTCTATCCCTAAAGCCGTCACGCTCTCTCTCCTCAACGCCTGGTCTTCCTCCGTTATCGTCGGGGACAGGCATCGGTAACGGCAACGGCAACGGCAACGGAACGGGTGTCGACGTGGACGTCCTGGCCGGGGCAGAGGAATGATCATTATTACCTCTAGGCGATGATAGAGACTCAGCCAAATCGGCGTTAGCCAATTTCGCAACTCGAACAATTGCCTGGTCGCCCATATGCCGCAGCTTCTTCTGCCTCGTCAACCTCGGCCCCGTCACATCCTTACTATCAATATTATAATTATAATTATAATTAATGTTGTTGTATTTGTTACTTTTGGGGTTGGAAATATCGGTTTTGGTGCGAGAGGAATAAGAGGAACGAGGGGAGGAGGAGGAGGAAGGAGTGGAAGAGAAAGAAATGTTCTGAAGCCAACGCATGTTGGCGAGATACAAACATCGTTTGGTTTTTAAAGAAAGTGGGAGGAAATGGAGAGGGAAAATGATGGAGAATGAAGGAAAGGGAGGTGCATTTTACGAATTGGAGGAATTTTAACAGGAAGGAGAGGGAAGGGGTGGAGGAGGAGGAGGAGTTCGTTCCAAAACGCGGTTTCTAACGTACTTCCACGCCAAAATGGGGTGGGTGTCTGTGTGAGGTCAATAATAATAACCAAAGTCAACCCTCTCTCCTTTGTTTCTTTTTTTTTTTTTGTAATTTGTTCTTTTTCTTTCTCCTTCTGCTCTCTGGCAGAAGTACCGTTATATATTTCTTCTGTGGCGTGTCTGAAGTTGGTAAATCCTACGAGTTCCTATGCCACGTGGACCGACCCATCTGACGTTGCATTAATGAATTTTATAGTAAATATAGTAACCCATCAAGCATATCGATATTGATCAAGTCGGTTTTACCTTTTTTTTTCCATCCAGAATAATCACATGAGCCCGTCTGCCAGCACTTTTGGTGTCAAATTGTTATGCGTATGATCGGGTTTGGCTCAACTACGATAAGGGCGAGACAAGATAATTTTTTTTAAAAAAATTAGTATTATGTAGCTCAAATTTCCCAGCATTGCCAACCGAGCTTGCCTTGGACGTGGACCTGATTTCAACCTTTTTCATTGGTGTTACCCTGATTTTCAATATCTACTTTTTAACAAAGTAGTCAAAAATGAAAGATTCCAATCCATGATGTTGGGTATACAATCTTCGAAAAATTAGTGCACATTTTTATATGACACTCGATATAGCAGAACAAGCACCCCTTGACTGAAAACTTTATAAAGAATTATATCTTTTAAAGGCAAAGAAACGAGCGGATGAAACATAAAGACAATTGAATTGACTGGGTCCATGATGACTGACGCTTATGCAATCATGCCTGCAAATTCACCGCATATGTTTACAACATTATATTTTGTTGCTTTGCTAGGTCATCTACTGATGTTAACGTTCACAGGTTTACTTGATCAAGATCATTTTGTCAAATAGAAATCAAATCTAACTCAGTGGTTCTAACTTCTAAATGGAGCTTCAAGACCTAGTCAATGATTAGAGTTTTAAAAGTGCTTCTAGGCAAAGTCAGGTCAGAAGTCAAATACACAAATGGAGATATCAGAGATACATGAGCCATCTATTCACGGCTGCTAATGAAACGTCGCATGTGGAAAGCAAAGCGAGCTCAAAAACATGTAGCCATTGATGTTACTGTCAATTGTCTCACTCAAGACTAAATGATGCACTGTTTGGTTCAAGTATGGCTTGTCAAATTAAGACTGAAAGGGAAATAAGGAAAAAAAAAAATAAGTAGAAAGAAAGAAACAACCACCTGATTGTGCACTTAAAATTATAAATATAACATGCAATGAATCTATCCAGGAATGTTACAGAAGAACCAGATTGTGTTGACTATGCTCGGGCCAATAATTTACTCCTCATCCAGGACTAGTGACAACCTTAAGCCCAGTAAAAAAGAAGAGACTTACTAACAAAATACCTCTCATTTTGAGAAATGCTCATAAGTTCTGAAACCATGCCCCAAATTAACCCTCACTGCCTACATTACTGCAGGTTCTGGGCTTTCCAAGTTTGTTGCCACAATCTTACATATTGGCATGTTCTCATTCTTGCTCAGAAGCTTCCAGGATTGATCAACCTTAATATCATGCATGAACACTCTATCTCCAATATCAAGATTGCTCACATCTACCTCAATTTTGGGAGGAATGTCTTCAGCATAGCACAGATATTTTAGACTTGTTCTTATACTTCTCAGATATCCCCCTGTTTTGGCACAAAAGTAGCATTAGAATGGTATTTGAGCAACGACAAAGTAAATAGTATATTACAAGGGTGATAGCAGCAACAGCATGTCACTACGTGGAATGATGATAGCAATTGCATACTACAGTGTAAATACCTTCAGTCACCAAATCCCAATATTCAACTTAAATCAATAACAGTGACATCAATAGCAGATTAACAAACCAGGATATGCAAAAGTAAACTGAACGATAGTATTTTTCTTCCCCTTGAATTCAAAATTACAGACATGGATGAATACACAACATTCCTTGGTAATGCTTCAAAATACATCATTTTGGCTCCCAAATCGGATAACCATTTCGCAACTCAAAGAAAAATTAGCAGCCAAAATCTTGTCACATCCCAGGTTAGACTTCAAAAAGATTTGCTATTACTGTTCTACTTAATGTCTATATTTCCACAAGAATACTGTGTAGCTAAAGTTTTACCTAAATTACATACCTTATTATTGAAACACAATAATCTACTTTACTATTTGCCACTTCCAACTTAGAAAGAGGTTTTTTGCTTTTTCTTGCTTAGCCCTTTCAATATGAGAACCCTAGCAATACAAAGATCAGAACTATCTCCAAAAAGGCACAAAAGAATTGGAAGGCAACTTGGCTAAGAGACATTTCAACCTGACAATCAGAATAAAGCATGAAAAGAGGCTCTTGGGAAGAGTTGATACTTTGAACTATAAAATGGTTGCTTGTGTGGGTAGTGGGTAAGAAAAACAGTGGTGACAATTGGAAAAGCAAATCTCAAACAAAATTTTGTAGCAATTAGCAGGGCAAGACAGTCAAAGGAAGTCCTAGTAACATGTCCAATCTAAATAAGGGTATCAATAGTCCTACTTCATGAATTTTCCAGAGTGGAAGGGGCATCTTCAGATGTGCTTCATTCTTGATGAAGAATTTCAGAATTGTAAAGGCAAGACATGTTACCAGACCAGTAATCAAAAACATTGGATTCATAAGGAAAGGTAGCCAAGGTTTACCATATCAATATCCAAATACTTACCTTTTACAGCCTATGAAACAAAAGTTAACTCCATATAGTACGGTTTAATAGAGAAACTTCATATAGTATCTCGTCAAATACCAACAACTACTATTGAATAATAAATTCCAGAAAACTGGTGAAATGTTCATTCAACAATGTAATCCATTAACATCATATAGCACGACTATTATGCAACCACAAACAAATATGAAAACAAAAAGTGTATCTTAGAAAAAATAATGTCAGAATCTAAATTAATCCCCATATCAAGAGATTAGACATTTAATTTAAAAGAGCTTTTGCACAGCATGTATCTCCCAAGAAACTCAATTAGTTTTTTAAGTCTGTCATATTGATTTTAAACATTTCATCTAGTAGACACTCTAAAAGCTCCATTATAATTAACCATGCCCTCTTCGTATTAAATGTGAATCCATAACATCTTACACAAATCTACGCCTCCATTCATTTCACAACTATGCAAACAATGTAACTATAGAGCGCATTACACAATTAATGGTGAAGTAATTTTACCTTTCTTGAGACCAGGACAGTTTTCTTCTCCTTTATAAACAACAGGCACATCAACCTTCAACTGTGTTCCACTATCAGCCCACACAAAAACCAAATTCAATATATTCCCAGTCTCTTCGTCCCTGTGAAGCTACCACAAATAATAACAAACAAACGCAAGCATTTCCAAAAGCCAGTAAAATTAAACCACCAAAAACACACACACACAAAAGAGAGCAAGGGGCACAAAATTTTACCTTGATGGGAAGTACTTTCCCTGACTCAAGCAAAACCGTTGACCCGGACCCCGCCCGGATATGGAGAGGAAAAGTTGTGGAGCAAAAGAATGGGAGTTTAACGGACTTGATGATAGTAATAATCTGTTTCCTTTCAACCGTTAAAATATTTTTTCTGGACGGTGATCTTGTCTGGGGATTTTTATCGAGCAGGTCCTGTGTCAAAACGACAGCTGGGATTTGACCCTGGGCGCGGACCCTGGAAGCGAGTCGGCTGCCGGTGCACTCCCTGGGAATGGCTTGAATCATGTGGTAAGACGAAGCGGCTTGTGAAAACGGTGATTTGGGATTTCGTACCACCGTTTTCAGGGTGCGGCTCCACCGCCACATTGTTTTTTTGTTTGTTGTTTCTTGTTGGCTGAGGTTCTGCAAATGAAGGTTTTGGTTAAGCTCTCTGTGTGGGGAGGCAGAGAGCCGAGAGGGTTTTGCGATTTGAAGGGTTTTAGTGACTGAGCCTTTCAGATGGGGCCCATTAGGCTTTATTTGGGCTCTAGAGCAAAGGGCTAGTTCTCCATACTTTCGGGCCTCCATTTGTCTCTTAATAAATGGGTTATTGACATGTGTAGGCCAGATGAAGCTTAGTTTAAATTCTTACAGCTAGGAGGTAATATTACTCCTTTTAGGCTTTAACCTTTATTTATTTATTCTTTTTATTAAGAAATATATACACATATAGTTTAACAAAAAGTTTTTAAAAAGGAATAATACTAAATATCTCAAATAATATCCTAAATTATTTTATCTCAAATAATGTATTAAATAATAAAATAATATAATAAATAATTTTATTATTCAATAATTATTTAACATCTCAATTTAAGATATAAAATTTGAGTATAATTTTAAAAGTGTAGCATTACTCTTTTAAAAGTTTAAATTTAAATGTACATAAATAGTTAATTAGATGCTGAGTACAAAATCACCGAGCACAATACAAACTTCAGATTCGTTACCGTTGAACTGATTATTTATTTGAATAGATAATCTTACATACCCAACAAGGGAAAATGAAAAGAGTAATAATAGTAACAAGATATCACTCGTTGAATAAAGGTCACATCTAGAAGATGATTAACAAATAAAACACGTGTTAAGTAACAATAATAACAGTCAGTTTATTATGCGATAAGTCTAACAGTTATACCAACAAAGATTTGCCAAAATCCTTTCATTTCAACTCCACCGCTAAATCCTCTAAATCTTTCACCTAACAACCCAACGGAGACAAAACATCCAAAACCAAAAATGCATATATATTGGCATTTTGTGCACATCGCAGAACAAATTTTTTTTGGGTCTGTTGCGCGAATTTGTCCACCACAAACAGCACACGCCAAAGCAAGCCTATCGTAATCAAATATCAAGATCAACAAATAACTTGTTGTTCAAAATAAACCCCTCTGTAAATGGTCATATTTACTACTGTTTTTGGGTTGTTTTAAGCTGACCCGTCTTTTTTAAAGAAGAATGTATATTATTAATTTAGGAAGTTATTAAATATACAATGACTCAATAGCCGTGGTAACGACTTTCACTAAATATAATAGATGTTGTTACATATAGTAAACTTTGCCCAAAAAAAAACTATTTTCATAAGACTAAAATAAAAAAAATGAGCATATCCTCCTATACCCTCAAAAAGGCTTTTTTATATTAGTGCTAATAGTTAATCTCATGCTTAGTTACTATATATATATATACGAATATTAATTTAGTGAGCGACGCGTTTATGTGCTACTATTTTTTATTATTTAATATTATATTGACAATATTTAATAATGTTAAATAATAAAAAACAGTGGCGTCACAATAATTTCTCGCCCACTAAATCAACCTTTTATATATATATATATATATAAAAGACTTAAAAGAAGCATATGCTTTTGGGAGAAATGTGTAGCACTTTTACAACTAACACGTTTGTTTAATAGTGCTTTTAAAGGCAACATTTTCAAATACAATCTTATTTCAACTTTGACCAAATTCTTTTCCTTGACTGTGCAACGAAGTCCATCGAAGTCGAAGTGGTGAGTAGATAGATGCTTAATCACACACATTCGACCTTCATCAATTATGTAAACAAAGTTCTAATTATTTCCACACGGTGGAGTAAAAACTAAAACGTGGAAAACGGAAATGGAAAGGCAATTGGAAGGCAAATTAATAAGAAAAAAAAATAACAGACAGATCGAATGATAGCATCAGAATACTCATGTCAATCTATGAATCAATTATTTTTTTTTTTTCTAAAAAAGAAAAGAAAAAAGTTATATATTTGATTTGGAGCAGCATACCATGTCAAATCCACGCACGTGATTAACGTCTCATCAGATCATGGAAAAAGTGGAAACTCAATAGCAGGAGAAGAAAAAAGTGAAAAGGTGCGAGAATTTAAGAAAAAAAAAAAGAGAAAAGACTCTGAATAAAATAATAAAGAATGAGACAAAAACGATTATTTGCATGCAGTACCACCCGGGGCCATCAAAACTATTGAGTCAGCACTCAGCATCTGCATTCCTCCTATGACCAGATTTGCCTTCTAATACGGTTGAAATTTTTTTTTTAGAGGCACGAATAATTGTTATTTATGGCACTGTGCAAGATTTTGAATAGCCAATTAATATATAACCTAAATTTGAATCTTTGGCAACAATGGACAAGTTGTCGTTACATAACGTGCTGGAAGGAGTTAGCAGGAAACTCCCAAAACCCAGACGAGAAAAAGACATACAAATGGTAAGTAAAATGGCAAAGGCATGATGTGGGCAAACAGTTTTAAGAAGAATCTTAATGCTCAAAGGCAAAGCTTCTGCAAATATATAGGGCTTAAAGAATCTCTCCCTCAATATATAACTGTTTCTGAAAGACAATGGATATGACAACATACTAAATGAAATTGACAAAAATAAAATTTCAAGTTCGGACTACGTAGTATAAAAAATTTCAACAGTATAACTTTTACAAACGATTTCAACCCAGCAGTACCATTCACATAACAACAATACTGCTAAACAATAAACATAAAGTAACGATGATAAAGACACAAGGAGAAGAGACTACAACAGTAAAAAAAAAGGCACCCATCTCTCTCTCTCTCTCTCCCCTCTGAAACTAGCAACAAGGAAAAGGGATATACAATAAATGGAATGAGTCCTTGTGCACGCAATTGCTAAAGACAAAGACTAGTGACTAGGGGATATTAACACTATCACCCCCCTTGAAGTATGCAAAAATAACACTGCGGTGATGGTTTTGGCGAGAATAATACTGTTACCCTAAGATTATGCCGTTTGTTTGACTGTTAGTTTTCATGCCAAGAGGACTAAAAAGCCCTCAAATCTTCTGAAGTCTGCAACAATTGTTTTCCTTTGGATTTTATTTATTTGTTTTCTTGTTAGAAGAATAAAGTTGAAATTTAATTAGAATATTTAAAGTAATTGATGCACTCCCACCAAAAGTTATTTGAATATTATAATCTAGATCTCTAGTTATCATTAGAAGCAACTCTTTGTATTGGAAACTTAGGTGCAAAGACGTAAAAAAATTCAAGTTGGAGATGTTATAAAAGTCAACAACCTCAGAAAACCTAAAATGAAAAGAAATCATAAAATAATATTTATGCGTTTACAAATATGAAATCTGTGGATCGTTTTGATGCCTTTGCGTTTACATAAATTTAGAAAGCCTTGAACAAATTAACCATAGAATCCCTGCAAATCCACATCAATAGATTGTCTTCTTCATCATCTCATTTCTTGCATGTCTTACATAATCAAAAGTCGACAATATCATTCAAGAAACTGTAAACAAGAAGCAAATTACTAGTCCGCTGCCGCCACTCTCTGCTCCTTCTTCCACGAGTGCCTCTTCAATGGCTGGAAGGAGGATGCAGCAGCTTATATCTACTTGAACCGCATCAACTCTTCTTCGAAGGATCAAAGGATTACTGGCTAGAAACTCTACCCTTTCCAAGAATAACTTTTAAAGAGCTTCACAGATTTCCCAAGAAAAGTATTATAAAAGGTAAAAAAAAAAAGAAGAAAAAAAAAACATAAGAAATGAACTTTTTTCTCTTTAATTATCTCACACTAAATTTATCTTCTTCGTTGAGCAGTGTGCGATCCCAGTGTTGCAGGGATGAAGGTGTTAGGCGGGAGGGCATTTTCATCCTTTCCATTTATTTTAACAGTCGACATAAGGTTACGGTGGGTAGTTAACGAGGAGGTGATAATGTTATTATTGTCAAAGTAGTCATGGAAGTGTTATTTGTGGAATCCTCAAGGGTAACAGTGAAAATACACCTCATTGAGTGGGTCCCTTTGAGCCACAGTTCATTGGGTACGAACAATGCAGTCACCAGATGGCTATCATGATTATCCATCCTATTTCAACCCTTCCCTCAAACTTCCTTTTTGTCCCCCTTCAACCCCTTCACATTTTTATAAATTCTTTTTAAATGTCATTTTCGCAACAGCTGACGTTCACACTACTCCCCATTCTCTCACGTCCCGTTAAAGTAAAGCTAACTCAACTATTATTTGTTTGCTCCTTAATTTAACATCTAATGCTTGTTTCACCTTCTTTAATTACTTTTACAATTTTTCGTCTAATTTAAATAAAAATTTTTATATGATTAGTTATTAGTTGCAGACTTGAACAAAGGAAAATTTAGGTTGTTGCTGTTAAAAGAGTTATTTAGTTAATATCTTGCTTTGTTATTTGTTATTATTGATTGATAGTTGTAGACTTGAATAGGTTATTGTTATAATCAATGGAGGGGATTATAAATAATTTGATATGTATTTGTATAATCCTTTTTATGTGAGATAGTTCTTTTTCTTATCGTAAATATTTTATCCTTCTGTATAAAACTAATTGATCCTTTATTTTAATAGGTTAGGGTGCCCTTGTAGAGGACCTAGTCCTCACTTTAGAGGTCTAATTTGTTTTTCATTATAAAAAGAATTTAGATCCAAATGTTCATCAAATCGCATGTATTAATCCTTTGATTACATATTAATAAGTCTTGTAATACTTAATCTTAACTCAATAATATAATACCATTTAACAAAAAGAATGAAAAAATGTTAATCCAATAAAAAAACAGCTGGAATCAAGTCAATTCCTAACTCCATTGGAAATATTACTCGTGGCATTCCAAGTCGGTCACATAATCACATGGTTACTTGCATACATACATTTCGAAATTTCAACTTTTAATATCTCGAAATTGCAAATATGTTACAATTGAGCATAAATAAATTCAAAAGCTATGATCAATTGTCAACCAAGTAGACGAAACTATTTCTTTTACTTGTTTTCGAAAACCAAATAGACGATTAATTGACTGGAAGAGACGGTAGCCAGTAGCGGGTTATGGACCGGACGGATAATTTTGACGCCAGTACCCACCAGTTCTTTTGGGGAACGCTTAAGGTTTAATCACTTCAATAAAGAACGTAAAAGACTTTTAAGGTCGTATGGAATAAGTCAATGAAACGACTGTGTGCAGGTGCTCACTAGCCGTACGTGCTCTGACCGACAATAGCAGGTAACAAAACCCATCTCTGAATTTCCTCTCATTTGCCTCGTGACTGGTGCCCTGCCCTGCGCGCTGATGCGAAGGAACCTTGAAGGAGTATTAATGAGTGGATCGAGAAACGATGTGCTGGAGTTTGGTTTTACGAAAATGCCCCTGCCCAGCTGAGAGAGACAACTGTCATCTAAATGGGAGTTGTGGCACTCTCACTACAAGAGCTCACACGCACGCTACAAGGGCATGTGCTTTAATGGAGATTCTAATTATGCCCTCGGTTAGCAAGCGTAGTTTTTAAAGTGATGTAGATAATGGGAGTTCAATATTGATTAATATTATCACTTTTCCTCCTTTTAGATATTAGAAGTATCATTAGTTTTACTTAAGAAAGAGGTTTTTTTTTTTAAAAAAAAATTAATGAAATGCTTTTACTACTCTTTACAAGAGCGAACTAAGATTTGAGCTTTGGAGGCAAAATTATAATATACAATTTTAAATTTAATAAAATCAAATAATTAAATTAAATTATAAAAAAATCATTATTATTTCATATCAATAATAGATAAATAAAAATAATATGTTATTGAGAACTTTAGTTTATTCTTATATAAAAAAATAGCTCGACGCCCGTTCATATCTCGAAAGTTATTTATAAGTTTATTAACAAGTTATCTTTTATTTTGTTACGAAGCCTTATCTTGATAATATGCATAACCGAAAATGAATGTTCACTAATTATAGTAGATATGAAAAGAGTGAGGACAAAGATAATTATTTTATAGACAATAATAGTTTAATGCAAATTAAAGAGAAAATAAAATTATTAATGTATGGTGTGCTACAGTTGTGAGTTTATTCATATAGGTTAAATTGAAAAAATTTATTTATCATATACGAAAAGAATAAGCCAACTTATAAATATAAAAATATTTTTTATTAATATAAGATCATAGAGTTAAGAAAATATAAAAATAGGGACTATTTAATTAAAATTTATTTTTATTAGAAAAATATGTTAAAGTGAAGAAAGATAATATATTATTTAAATATTAAAAATATATTAAAAAGTAAGTCTTTAACGCTATTAAGGACTACTTTCTTAAATTGACAATTTAACCAACCAAGTATAATATTAAAAAATTGGAGGCTAAAATAAAATTTTTAAAATAAAATTATTTGGAGACTAAAATAAAATTTTTAATATTAAAAAATTGTACACATAATATAAATTTAAAGAGTTCTATTAAAACTTGGGTTCATAATATAAATTTAAGGGTTCTATCCAAACTTGGAAGCCTTGTTAGAGTTTAGCCACTGACTCTTTGTGTTTCTTCCATTACTGGTAACTTTTTTTTTTTTACCCACTACTTTTCTAATTTCTTTAGGTATATAATTTAAGAGTTAGAAGCAAAGGTCATAATATTTCATGGATATAAAGAGGCAAATTTAATAATGTTCTTACATTCCTATACCATTTTAATAATTGATACATTGATTTGAGGATTATAAATTTTAGTTACGTTAATTTTTAAATTAAATTTTTTATTATTAACATCATTTTGCATTAAAAAAATATATATTAAATTCTATACTATTATGCTAGTAATCACACATATCCAATTCAAAAAATTTCATTTTATCTTTATTTCATTATTAAATAATAATGTAATTTAAATCAATATACATATATATACTACAAATTTAAATTTTATACTATAGTTCAAAGTACTAAATATTTATTATTTGTAATTTGTAGTTACAGGGAGAGTGTGCAAATCACATGACATTTTTAACGAGGGTAATTTCGGCAATAGATGTAGATCGTACAGGGACAAAGAGGTAACTAGAGAAGTATTGAATAGTTGCTACTAGCTCAGAATAAGAGGCCCTTGGCTGATTAGCATAATTAAGTATTAATCAACGGCGAATACCGCCTTCTCCAAATCTCAACGATGCTCATTTCATTGCCAAATGCCAACATTAATGCCGCCCTGCCCCAATTCCTTTTTAATCCATCATTTCAATCTCTCTCTCTCTCTCCACTTTTCTTTTATTTTCATATTAGATTATTTATCATTTTCCCATTCTTCTCCTGCTGTTATTATCGTTAAACTCAAAGATCGGATCGTGAACCCTAGACCAGAGAGCTATCGCTCTCTGGTTCACTATCTTTAAGGTACGGTTGGTGGTGGCTCCATTTCTTTTACAGTTCGTTCAATCATTGTCGTAAAACACTTCGACGTTTCGTATTCTTCGCGTCCTTGATTTATTTTCTTCGCAGGTTCTGTTATGTATGGGCCGAGAGATTGACTGTGATCTGAACCGAGTTTATTAAACAACATAATCAAAGGAATATAAATTTCAAGGTGATATTTTCATTTTCATTTATATATATAAAATCCTTGTTACAGATGTTCTAACGTTTTGATTTTCTTTTTCTTGGAAAAAATCTGAAGATTTTACTGTTTGGAAATAGAGTTGAATTATTTTTAGAAATAAACGGATCTCAAAGATATCTTAGACTATTAGTTTCTTGTATCGCAAGATGACTATGAAGCGTGTGAATGAAAGATAGATAGAGACAGTGAGTATATTTAGAGATAGAAAGATAAAACCACTCTAATTTTTTTAAGACGCCATATTTGTTCCTTCTTTATATCTCATCTTTGTTATTCAGAAACTGATGATGATTATGGTTGTTATGTACTTTGCTTTTCTTGATATATGATCAGTTTTCTTGGTTTGTTTATTAGTTACTGTTTGATTATGTGCATCGTTTTTTGACTAATCATGTCGGTTTGTAAAGCAGCATGATAAAGCTTTTAACGGCCACTTTCTTTATATTGAATCGGTAAATGATACTTCCATGAATGCTCCTTTCATTTCTCCTCATTGCTCGCTAGTATTTATATATTTAATATATAAATTCATTTTACATTTTCTCTCTCTTTATCTTATGTGATGATAATGTTTGATTTTGATTTATTTTCCTTACTCGTTTTATTTTTAATTTTTTAATTTTGCAGGTTGAATTTGGTAATCAACAGAAATGTCGTCATCAAACTCGCCGTGTGCAGCGTGCAAGTTCCTTCGTCGAAAATGCACGCAAGAATGTGTCTTTGCACCATATTTCCCACCAGACCAGCCTCAAAAGTTCGTTAACGTACACAAGGTCTTTGGTGCTAGTAATGTGGCTAAGCTTCTGAATGAATTGAGCCCCAACCTCCGAGAAGACGCTGTGAACTCGTTGGCTTACGAAGCCGAGGCTCGTCTTCGTGACCCGGTTTATGGCTGCGTGGGTCTGATCTCAATCCTTCAACACAGACTTAAGCAAGTTCAGAGTGATCTTTATAACGCAAAGAAAGAGCTGGCAGCGTATATTGGTCCACAAGCGATGATGCCCATGTTACAAGCACAAGCTTTTATGCCTCAACAGCATTTGGGTAACCCATCATCATCATCGTCGGTTATACAGCACGGCGTGTTGCCTATGATGGGTATACCTACAGGATCGTCCCACAGTGGGCAGTTGATGATACGCGATATACAGCATCCACATCAACATCACCATCACCATCAGCAGCAGATCTTTGAGGCTCAGCAACTGGCTGCAGCCGTGGCTGCCAGAGAGCAACAAGAGATTATGAGAAATTATGAGCAGCAACAGCAGCAGCAGCATCATCAACAACAACAAGGGCTTGTGAGATTTAATAGTGGGTATGATGCTGCAGCTGTGACTGCTAACCCTACCGGGTTTAACCAATTGAGTGCTACTGATCTGTCGCCTTCTTTGGCACTGGGCAGTTTTGATAACCCTTACCAGATGCAAGCACGGGAACAACCAGAACCTCGTCAGCATGCTACACATCCTCTTCCAGAACAACTCTTTGCTTCAATCTCAACAGGTGAAAGCGCCACTACAGCAACAAGAAGCACCACAAACTCAACAGCAGCAAAAGTATAGAATTGAGGGGGAAAGAGAAGTTTTGCAGGTCTTTTGCTTGATTCATTAAAGCAGGGTTTTCCATTCTTGGTATGCATTATTTACCCCGTTTGTTTTTATGGTTTTGTGCTTTAGTGGTGCTTATCGTGTACATGATGAGGGTTTCTGGATGCTAGATGGGGTTTTGCATTTATGAAGACTTTTATACTTTTATGTGTAAAATCTGGGCGGGTTTTCATAAATGGGGTAATGGACAAAATTATCTTTATTGCATAGAGCAGTAGAGTTGGTTGAGAGAATTATTGTCTTTGCAGTGAGGGGGATGTCTCATTCGGCAATTATAAGTAGCTCCTAACTCAAATAGCAGCCTTAGATTTACTTCATACTGTATGCTCCTTTTTCTCTCACGACAACAAAATTGTTGGTATTTAATCGATTAGGTCCAATGTACATCTTTGAATCTGTGAAGACCTTTTTTTAAGCATATTGTTGTGAACTCGCCAGTCACCCCGGGACAAAACAACGGGGGTGACTTGACGGGGCTGGTTCAGGTGGATTATCTCGTCTTGAGCAAAGACAAAATCACGTTTAGGCCTACTTTTTTTTTTTTTTTTAAGATTGAAATCTGATATGATATGGGTCATGTCAAACCATTGAGTTGTCGTACAAGCTCCCTGAATAAGTGCATTGAATCATTGCCCGGGTTTTGGGGGGAGAATTTTGAGTTAATCTGTTCCCCTCCGGAAATGAAAGGAATCTATATCATAAATATAATCCTCCGGAATTCTATTTTTGTTTGTTTTTTTTTTTCCCAATTCATTTCTTACTTTTTCTTTCCATCCGCTAATGTCTTCAACCCTGGACGATGTTGATGATCAAAAGTGAAAGTGCATTCTCATGAACTACAATATCTTGTAGAAGACCAACATCTTTTGAACATCTAAGCACCAGTCTTTAAACATCCTGCTTAATGAAGTTAATTGCTTCCTGTCATGGTGCTTTAAATGTAAAATTTAAAAACCATAACCCAAAGCTCAAAAGGCATATTGGCATTTTGTGCATCACATAACAAAACTTTTTGTCCTTTCCACTATTCTACCTTACCGCAAAACAGAGCGCGCTAAGCAAAGTCTATTGTAAACAAATATGAAGAAACCCATCCGTAATAAGCTTGGTTCATACTAAACCCATGTGTAATTGGTCATATTTGTTAGATTTTCTATTCATTTCTTAAATAAGAAACCGCATCACTTCTTTTTTGGGTTCTTTTAAGTTGACCCGTCTATTTTCTGCGTAGACTTTTTGCTGATTAAAGCTTTATCTGGAGAGTCAGACTTTAAAAAGCATATCCTTTTGAATTCACATTTCACGAATTCTCTGCAACATAGGTAAACTATGGAATATACGAATTTACAAATATAGAATATGCTCTCTTATCTTTTTTTTAAAAAAATTAACAGTTGCATTTCAATAACAAAGAACTGGAAAATTATCCAGCCATATCTGAGCACAAGATAACTTCGACTGCCATTTTTACAAGCTTATGAGCCTGCAGATTACATGAGCGATTAACATGTTGGAAAACAATTTGCCTTATAGCCTTTGACAATCCTTGGACTTCTTTAATTATCCAACTGATCTCTTTTGAGGACTCTATGGTACCATTCACTAATTGAATAACATTCCAAGAATCTGATTCCAGAATTTTCACATCCATACTCTTATCCCGAGCAATCTTTAAAGCCAATCTGATAGCTTCTGCTTCTGCTATTTCGACATCTTCTTTATAAGTAGTTGGTGAAGCTACCATTACTACTGGATTTCCCATTGAGTTCCAAATGATCACCCCCAAACCTGCTATTCCCCTTTTTCTATCAATAGCAGCATTTGTGTTAGCTTTGAATTCCCCTGGATGGAGCTGGATTGCAGTCTGATTTGTACTTCTTCCCGATTGAAGATTCTAATATTTCCCTTGGTCATTTCCTTGACTGATTGAGACCAAATAAGCTTCTGCCCTTGCAACAAGTCTGTCGGGATCTTTACCTCGACCAGCTATCATTACCTCATTCCTTATCTGCCAGCTTGCCCATAAAGCCATACTTAGCTTTGTCAACTCCTCCTTAGTTGTTATTGTGGCAGCATATTGGAGAAAATCCCATAAAGCTATGTTTTCCTGTCCTCTGGTTAGATCAACAAAATCTGTCAATCTCCATAGCTCCTTGGCTGCCTTGCACTTAACTAAAGCATGAAAGCTATAGATTCATGGTCTTTTAAGCATTTGGTGCAGATTGGACTGCTAACTCTATTATCTAAATCATAGAATGAACTATAGATATAATGACGTGAAGTATGTGTTGTACCTATAAAGATCGAAGAAGCATCTGCTTTTGGAAGTTACGTACAACAGCTTGTTTCTTATGAAATAGTAAAACATTTCCAAATAGAATGAAGTCCATAAAGTGGTGATTAGATGCTTAATCACTTTCAAATTTTACCTTTTATATACATTACTCAATAATTATGTTCTAATTATCTCCACATGAATTAGGAGTCACAAACCAGAAAAGCAAAATGAAAAGGCAACTGAGGTATGTAAAGCCTTTAGAGTGGGGCAATTAATAAAGATCGAATGTTCATGTCAATCTACGAATCAATTATTTAAAAAAGGAAGAAAAAATTAAGTTGGACGATTCCACGTCAAATCCATGTGCGTGATTAACGTCTCATCGTAACACCGAAAGTCAACAGCAAAATGGGAAAAAAGAGAAAAGGTATGAGAATTAAAAAAAAAATAAAAATGTTTGTGAATAAAATAACAAGGAAAGAGACAAAAAAAAGATTATAAAAATTTAGAGTCACCACTCATCACTATTAGGCATCAGCAACATCACATGAGCAAATTGTTCTTTTATTGTGCTCGAAAATCATTTTAGTGGCATAAGTAATTTGGTTATTTCTTTAATTTTTTATTTTTTATTAAATATAAATATAATAGTATAAATAACTTCATAATATTACAGTAAATTCACTGATATATATTATATAATTTTTAAAACATTTTATAAAGATAAGATTAAACTTTTATGATTTGTTCAAATTTATTTTTTCAACAATAAAGATACAATAAAATTTTAAATGGGATCTATTTTAACTAGAGATATTTACTTTAATTACGAATTAAGAGATTCAACTCTTATACAAAATGAATTTAACATTAGAGAAGAAAAAAAAATTTCATAAAAATGAAAAAATTATCTTATATAAAAAAATTATTATATAAAAGACTACCTTACGTAAGAGGGAGTGTACAAAAAATTTCCTGCACTAGATCACAATTAAAGTAGATACAAATCATAGTCTACCAAAATAGTCAGCATTCAAATAAACAACCGCAATATATAATTCTAAGAGATGGCCGACGGTGAAACTTGGAGGCCGGAAACAATATATACAGTTTGGATCCAAAAGAGGAAAGGTCGGGCAAAAACATAAGCTTAACGGTGGCTCATCGGATTTTGGCAACTCTAAATCAGAATCTTACTCAGATCGACATCCATGGCAGAAACGTTGAGTTGCATGGCCGCTAGGGGAAGGACGGTGAGAGAACACGATATCGACCAGATCCAAGCAAGCGCCGATGGAGGGAAATTCGCGGATCGGAGGAGACTGGAGTCGGCACGATGGCAGAGATGATGAGTTATTTAGCCACTAAGAGGCGCTGCGGCAAGGAGGCACACATAATTGCTTCAACCTTGCGTGATGGCATGGCAGCGGCTTAGGATTTCTAACCAAATTGTGGAAAAGGAGTCATCGGAGGAAGGAGAAAAACTAAAAAAGGACGGTAAAATAGAAAAAAAAAAAGGGAAAAATATAAAGAAAAAACAAGAAAAATAAAATCCAGGCTAATGGTGGTGAGAGAATCGCAGAGTCCAAAGGCCCCTCTCCGACAGAGAATAAATCTTGGATGTGATGGCTGTTTGGGGGAGAGTTAAGAGCTTTTTTTTTTTTTTTTAAGGTTTTTAAGAAAAAGGGGTTTGATTTTCAATTGCCAGTCATTAATTATGCATAATTTTAGTGATATCTTTATTATATTTTAATATAGAATAAAGATATTTAAATTTTAAAATTTTAATTTAAAGAATAATTTTATTCATTTATTTTTAAAAGTATCTAAAAATATTTTTTTTAGCAATAATAAGATTTTAACTTATTAAGAATATTATTATATTTAAATTTTTGTGATTTACATAATAATAATAATAATAATATTTTTTTTATAAAAAAAAGTGATAAAGAAGAGCAAAAATTAGTAAGAAAGATAAAAAAATTTAACAAAAAAAGCATTTTCGAGTAATTCCAAAAGTATGAGATGAAATTGGCATTTAAATCCAAATTTGAGGGTCTAGATTTTTTTTTTCCTATAAGCATTTGGCTACTTTAAATAAGTAATTAATAAAAATTAAAAAATGTCCTATTGTTTTTTAAGAAAATTAATTGAAAGAGATTTTCTGAATTGAGAGAAGAATGATTAGATTTAAGACATCTTATAAGAGAAGATAAAGTGCATTATAAAGTGTTTTAGCACTTAGCTACATATGCAATTGCAAAATAAAAAATAAAGTTGTTCAAATCACTTAGCTCTAATCCTAAACAATATACTAAAGGCTAAAATTAGATAATTTGAGTTTATAGAGAGGCAACCTTACACATAGATAATTGATTTATTTTCATGCCATAAATAAATAAATAAAAATTAATACTAAATTTAAATCTTTAGTAACAATGGACCAGTTGTCCTTACATGGATGAAATCCATGCATGAAGCAACATATTGATGTAACATGGATGAATTCCATGCCTTTTCAAAAACAATGGACAAGTTGTCCTTGCTTGGTGTGGACACACAGTTATAATAAGAAGAATCGCAATGCTCAAAGCTTCTGCAAATATTGGTATATATATGGCAATAGAATTAGAAGGTGAAGAAAGCTTTCACTTCTGTGTAGCAGGTAGTGACACGTGTTTCAAGCATAATATAATTTTTTTTTTAGGATATGTCAATTTATATAATAACTCAATAATATTATATTATACATTAATAAATATCCAGATTGAATACATAAAAAAATAATTACCTCTACTAACTATCCACAAAACAGTAAAAACTTTTGTAAATGATTTCTTATATCTATCACACAGTCCAGTTCAAATTTACGATCCATATTGTAAGTATACGTATTTTAAAATAATAATAATAAATAAATAAATAAAACAAAAGGAACAAAAAAAATTGTACCCATCTCTCTCCTCTTCTGAAAGTAGCAGGAAGCAGCAAGGCAGAAGGATAAACAATAAATGGAAAAAGTCCCTGTACACGCAATAGCTGAATTGTTTAACAACACACTGACTAGTGAGTGTTGGTGGCTCCCACGCTCTTGACGCCAGTGTGCGTAGAGTACGAACAATGCAGTCAGTGGTGGCACCAGAAGCAGAGCATGGCTATCATCATTCTTCTTCTTCATCCCTCGTTTCAATTAAACCATGCTACGCCTCCCTCCCTCCCTCTTACTTCCTTTTTGTCCCCTCACCCATTTCAAAACTTTTCAAATAAATAAAGGTATAATTTTTCATACCACCCTCAAATTTAATTTATTTGACATCTGTTCATCAATTATACAACTGTGTCATATGCCCCCCCAATTATAGCCGCCTTACTTTTTGAGTTCGAAAATCTGTCAAACAAGTGGTGCCCTTTACCATTATAATTAACAATGAAATTACTTAATTCATCCCTCTTCTTTTTTTTTATTTTTTATGCCAAAGCCAACACCATCGAGTTTTGGATGGAGAGTGGGTAATGGAAAATCTATTTTTTCTTTTTCAGATTCTTGGCTGCCAAGGCCATTTTCTTTGTCCGCCTATTACACCAAGTTTTAAGAGGGACACTTATCTTATGTTTAATGGCAGATAATGGTTCTTGGGACTACAATGTGATTAAAGGGATTATTTGGCCTGTAGATGTCAAGTTGATAGCTTCGATTTCAGGAGAATATTTTTCTCAGAACAATGTTTTAATGTGGTATTTTGCAACTTCAGGATCCTTTTCAGTTAAATCGGGCTATTAGGTTACATGGAGGGGTCATGAAATATTTTTTTATTGGTCGAATTCCTCTATTCATTGTTGTTGGCAAGGTTTATGGAGATTGAACATTCTGCTTAAAATAAAAATACTTATTTGGTGGGTTTTATGTTAATATTTTGCCCGTTGCCTTAAACTTGCACCAAAGATATATTGATGTTTGTTGGTATTGGAGATAAATATATATTTGGATGTAATTAATTTATTTAACTTATATATAAGAGTGGTTGAGTCAATTTATTTGACTTATGCACTTATACATAAGTGATGGTTAAACCAACTTATTTGATTTGAACATGAAAAAAATAAATTAATGCACGTAATACCAAAATTAGTAAATATTTTTTTATATTGTAAATACTTATAAATAGTCTCATTTAAAGATAAGAACCAATACCATAGTCTCATTTGTTTTTATTTTTTTTTCATCTTGCAATCTTTTGGATTTAACTAAAGATTTATAATGTAATTATTAGTAGGATAATGAGAAACACTTATAATCTTGAGTTAGCATTCTCTTGTAATAAGCTCGATTTGGTGAGTGGGTAGTAAAAAGTCTATATAACTATAACTATTTTTATATAATGTATTTTACCTTTGATAGCTTATGGATGTAAGCTAGATTTGGCAGCTTCCCGCACAAGGCCAATTGAAGATGAATGTGGATGTTGCTTTGAATTCGAAAAATAATTGGATGGGAGTTGGATGGTTGCTTGCAAATTAAAATGGGTTATTTTGATGGCTATTGTAAAATCTTTTCCATATAGGTTCGGTGCTTTTTCAAATGAATATTTTGGTAAGTATCAAAGTCTCAAGGATTTGGCTGACTTGCATGGGGTGATTAGTTATGTGGAAACTATTATAAGAACTTGGTTGATTTTCTATATGCAAGGTTGTTCTGCAGAGTTGAGGGTGATTTACTTTGTGAGATTTCTAGACTACTTGCCTCTTTGGGAATGCCATTTGTTCTTTTACGAAGCAAGAAGGAAACTCAATTGCACATTTTCTAGCAAAATATGTGGTGTCTAATTTTATGACTTCTGTTTGGATTGTTTTGCTTCCTTTCTTGCTTTATAATTGTAGTTATTACGATTTCCATCATTTTTTTTTTTCAAAAAAACGTATCACCATCATAATATTATTTCCATTGCTAAATAAAACTCAAACCGACCACCACCATATTCAAACTGCACAGCCACTACACACTATCGTTATTTAAATCGCCATTCGAGCCACCTCAAGGGATGATCAAGTTACTTCTTTAGCCGCTGTTCAGGGTGTTGCTCTAACAGCCACCTTGTACGGCCCTCTAGCCATTGCTCTAGCCACAACTCAAACTGTTATGTAGGCTTTCTGAATAGGAATGAATTATTTCATTGAAATAATTGTAAGTTTATGAGAAAATAAAGTAAAATTAAAATATAATATTTTAATGGATTATTATTTTGAATATCTTTAAAGTAAGGCTTAATTTAATAATACTCATAAATTTGAAAAATTAGCATGTTAGAAAATATTTTGTTAAAATTAACGAGTAAAAAGTAATAAAGTTATTTTAATATTTAAATTTTAATTAAATAATTTTACAATATTAAATTCTAAAAACCCTAAAAAATTTCTCTTTTTTATTCACTCTCTCAGATTTTATAAACCATAATACCATCAAACAACTCATCACAATCACTCTTAACCATTGCTAGTCCCCACCACTACCAAGTAAGGCAGCTATGTGCGGCCAAGTAAGGGCCTATTCTTGGCTTTTTTTTTTGACATCAACTATGAATGTTTGGGTTAAGCTTTAGAAGCTAAAGCTTCTTGTATCAGTTGATGCGGTTATGGTTGATGCTGATGATGTCATTTAAGAAAAGGTTTTTACGGTTTTGAATTAAAGTTTGAGATTAAGGAAGAATCCAAGTGTAAGCATTTGGTTGTTTTGTTTGTGGGTTTTGAATTTTTAATTGATTATGAGTGAACGAGGGAGTTGAAGTTGAAGTGTTGTCCTGCCATTGTTGTTGTCCTCCTTGGTTGGCAGCTACTATAGCGACTTTTGCACGGTCGCCTGCAGCGAGCTTTGCTTCTCAAGCATAAACACCTCAACTGAAGTACTAGAATTCCCATTGCTTCCAAGATTGGTTTGACCCATTCCTGTACTAATTGATTCTCCATTACACGTCTTAGATGCATTATCTATTATACCACTTAACCCTTTTTCATCACTTTTCAATTCAAAACCCCATTTTTCTATATCAAAACCCATATTTTGTTTAGAATTTCTAACCACCACAATATCTACCAACATCTCATTAACTAAATTGCTTGATTTCTCATCATTTACTCCACTATTACATGTACCATGATTTATCTATACCTCATCAACCACAATCCCTAACCTATTTTCTCTACCAATACTCGAAGCTTCAACTGAAGTTGTAACAACCACAATGCTTAACACAACCTCATTAATCGAGTTGCTTGAATTCTCACTTGTCATTCCATTTATTTTACTCAAACTTTGAAATATACCCAGTGGATTTATGGTGTTGATTTGGCAGAGTGATAGAGTTAAACAATAGATTTTATGATGAATTATTATTAAGCCCTCATTAACATTAATGGTTTAAAGAAAACAAAAAAAAAATATCATGTAAAAGGATATGATTGTTAAGTTAACTTTATTATTAGGAGTAATTTAGTCATTTCATGAATTTGACATAGAATCTATTAAATTTTACAAAATATTTCTTAACGGTCAGGCATGGCTGCTAATTTCTCAAACTTGTGTGTTACTAAAATTAAATTTTATCTCGAGAGTATTTAAGATAACATCTTTATATTAATTGATTGTCCTAATAAATTTTTTTTAATGATATTATCCGTATACTTCTGACAAAAAGTTAACTGCAATTCAATTAAAGGGGGTATATGACATTTTCTCAATCATTAGAGAAGTATATAATCTCAAAAATAAAATTTCAATGTTATTTTCCTCCCCAACATTTTCATAAACCACTAACGTTCACAAATTTGAGGCAAAGATAGATACTTTAATTTCATTTTTAACTTTTTTTTCATGTCATAAATACTTATATTTACTGGTGCTTATGTAAACTTATGTTGACTTGTTATTGTACATTGTAAATTAGATTTTTGTATTCTTGAATGGAATTATTTCTTTCATTGTTATATCTTATAATCTTAAAGAGCTTCAAGAATGAATACTCAAATCATTTACATGTATTTTTTTTTTCATTTTCTTTTGTTTTTACAAGTTTAGTTCCTTTAGATTTCCCACTTCAGATAGTTTGGTTTCAAGTTCATAGGTCATTGTCAATGAATTATCTTTGAATAAATCTGATTTAGTTTAGGCATATTTCAGACCCACGAGTTAAATTTATATTTATGAGAAATAGTAGTTAAATCTCTGAATGACTTTGCTAAGATTATCACTTTTTGATATTTATTGAGCTTTTAAAGTCTTAAACTTAATCAAGATCATAAAGTAAGAGAAACACAATTAGAAGCAAAATTATAGTGGTTCGATTCAATGTGAACCTACATCCATTTCACCGAACGCAATTAACTCACTCAAATATAATATTGAAAAATGTTATATAGAAAGAACATAAGGAATCAAAGCAATTAAAGATGTAGCTTTTAGTAATAGAGCCTTATGGTTTTTATCTTAAAAAAATCGATCTAGAAAGGGGTTGAAAGAAGCTTCCAAAGGGTCTCAAAAGTTTATTCTTGTTATTTTATTATTTATCTTCCTTTTAATAAGCTTTGTCAAATTAGGTTGTAAAGTCCTTTTAGAGATAAGACTATAGAGTTCTGTTAGAACACTGCATATCTTTATGGCTTCGGAGTCCTTAGGAATAAGAACAATATAAATTCTCAATCAATGATGGGTAGGAACTTTCTCTTATATCTTTAAGGTTTTAAGTGGTCGATCTTTTAAAGGGCTTATATGGTTAGCCTCTTGGAGAAATTACATGGCTAGCCTCTTGGAGGGCTTTTATAGCTTAGGAATTTTAGCCAAGGACATTTCCTTGTAAGTTAAGATCTTTGGATGCCCATGTGATGGATTTTCTTTGTGGGCTTTAGTTTATGAGGAATTGGGCTTAGGCCATAATCCCAAGGGGGAATAGTTACATTTTTTTGAGTTAGCCTGACCAATCTAAGGAAATTCCCCACATTAATGGTAATAATAGATTTCCTGCTCAGCTCACTCGAGAACAAAAAGGCAATGCGATGCAAGATCCATTTGAGGAAGAAATCCAACCTTAAAATAAGAGGTCACATAGAGAACATAATGACTGAGTAACTGCATACTTAAGGAAACTTCGAGAAAAATAAGAAAAAATCAGAAAAGGTAATAAAAGCAAAAGTGTGATACGAAAAGTACCCTTGAAAGAAAAAGTCTGGGCTAGAAGAGTTGGTGCACGAGCTAATGGAAGAAAAGTAAAGACTTCCTCCCTGAAGAGTGTCGAAAAAGGGAGAAAGTCTCATTTTACCGACGAGCTTAGAGATATAAAAATGCTTGCGACCTTTAGATTGTCCAACCTTTCAATCTATAGAAGTACAGTCAACCAAGTAATCGACTTACTATCCATTATAAGATTAAGTCATAATCAAATGTGCCGATTATTTCATATGAACCTGAAAAGATAAGCCCTATTCTAGAATGAAAGTTTGAACCATAAGAGTATCTCATCTTACAAGGAGCTGAATTACAAATTTGTGAAGAATTTTTGTAGAGTCTACGAGCCAGCTAAAGCCCCAATAGTTGAAAAAGCTCAGGTAAGCCAGAATAGAGAGCTTGAGAGACTTTATGGATCTGCTCCACCAAGAAGTAATTCAACTTAGGCATTCAACTGCAGCTGATGGATGGCTAGTGTCTAGCCGGCAACACAAAGATAGAGGACGTCGGCAAGTGATAAAGGAGGAGGCTTGCTGGCTGATGAGATTAACGGACTAATGTTATAGTCAGTTCTGGCTGGTGAGATAAATGGGTTGACAAGTTATAAATCGTGTTTTGACTGGCAAAAATTTAAGAGAGATAGAGGAGATGAGAAAAAAGAATAGAATGAGGAGAATTTGAGATAGATAGAGGAGACGAGAATGAGGTGTTAGGTATTTTAAGGTGTATTAAAACTATATCATAAATATATTTATTGTGTGTGTGGAGGGGGTAATCTAGTATGGTTAAATACATAATATCATTTTTAGTTCACCTAATCATAAACTTACACGTGGCACTTTATTTATTTATTTTAAAATAAATATAATAAAAATCTATTTATTCAGTTTGG
This sequence comes from Ailanthus altissimus, assembly GCA_946807835.1. Taxonomy (NCBI): domain Eukaryota; kingdom Viridiplantae; phylum Streptophyta; class Magnoliopsida; order Sapindales; family Simaroubaceae; genus Ailanthus; species Ailanthus altissimus. The sequence continues at coordinate 23,631,933 of OX327695.1, forward strand.
TTATGGTTTTCTTTAAAATCGGACCAGAATTGACTTGGACTGTTCGATTTTCTTATTTATAAAATTAAAAGATTAGTTTTATAGTATAAAAATTGAACCGGTTGATTTGGTATGGTTTAATTTTTAGTTATTTTTGCCCACCCATAAATATAAGAGAGTAGAGGTGGATAACCACCAAGTAACTGTCCCAATTAAATCTTTGAATAGGTCTCAAAAGAAATCAAGAGTGTAAAAGAGGATAACCACTATGTGACTCTCTCTTAGCTATGTCCTCAAACAAGTATCAAAACAAATCACAAGAGTAAAGACGATAGCCACCGAGTGACCCTTCAAGCTGCAATTCCTAAACAATATGTAGAAAAAAGTTAAAAAATCAAGAATTTGGTTTATTCATCCAAACATACCTAAAAAAGCTGAAGACGTGAATTAAAGCTGATCAGTCAAAATTGAACTGTTATGACATATTTCATCTTATTTAAAAGATCTCGCTTGACCAATAAGTGATCATACACATATAAAATAATTGAACCATATTAAACATCGAATAGTTTAAAACCAAATTATGAGAACTTCACTAATCACTCTAGTGATTATTTATAATCAAAATACTGAATGGAAAAAAAGGTGTGAGCAATGATATAGAATATATATCATCCACATTGATGACACTATGAAAAAGGAAATTTTTATTAACTAAAGGAAAGTAGTAACCACCTTAATCTCAACCTCACCTACCTTGGCCTTATAATCTTTGAGCTCTTGGCTGATCTCTTTAATTCTTCTTGTTGGCTTCTGATAAGGACACCCTTAGATGAGCAACCTTGGCCTTAACCTTCTATAGCTTTTGCCCATCTTTTATAACATTCAAGATTTCATCTCAATGCTGAGCTAGAACATAAGTAAAAGAATGGTTAATGATCGAACAATCAATTGAACAAATGTAAAATGTAAAAGGTTATACAAAAATCACCGCTAGCACATATTTGATATTATGTACAAAGGACTTAGAGGCATCATACTTCGGGGTAGTATTAGTGCGAGAAACTTTAACTTTATGCTTAACCTCCCTTACCAAAGGCGCTGTTTTCCTATACCAATCGTTTTTTGTGACTAAAATGTTTGACAAAGAAAAATCCAAAGACCCCAACTGCATTTGTAACTTGCCTGAGCTAGGAATAGTCTAATTGGGAGGAGACGCCAAAGAGTATGATATTATTATTCCCCTTATTGGACTACTCTTTCTACCTAGTTCTTAAAAAAAAAGTGGCATAATTAAAGGATTAGTAGAAGCCTTGATCGACCTCTTTCATATATCAGGTGAAAGAGCTCTTACGACTATTTATTTTAACCAATACCTTGCTCACCACCTCTATTAAGATTGAGTAGTGCATAAACACCTCGAGGATCCCTATTCAGCTCCTCTGAGCCAAAAGTCAGAGATGGGTGAGGATGTTTTTTGTTGTTGTCTCCTCGTTCCATACTTGCAAATACTTAAAGGAGAATTGAAATAAAGGAACAAATTAACTCTATGACTGAGCACAACCAAGGGAAATTTAAGGATTACCTATTCTTCATTCTAATTTTCTTTTCATTGGCAGCTTAGCAAGTTGGCCAATAAAGGAACAAATTAACTCTATGACTGAGCACAACCAAGGGAAATTTAAGGATTACCTATTCTTCATTCTAATTTTCTTTTCATTGGCAGCTTAGCAAGTTGGCCAACCAGGCTTGCACTACCAAAGCATTGCTGACTAAGAAGTACCTTAATAAAGGCTACTTATTTTCGATCTTGAATAACTTTATCCTTCTCTTTCCAAGTAAACTCATGTTTAGCCATCCAGAACGTTTATAAAATAACAATGATGAAAAGGTTGTAAACCATAAAAATTTCATAAATGTAGAGAATAAAAAATAACAAGATTTAGACCTGATCTAAAAAAGAAAAAATGAGGACATGACAAGTGTCTAAGCAACTCGACATGCTCTTGGTCTCATTCCCTACCAGTAAATAATTGTAAATGTTTTGAATTGTGAGTACTTGAGAGCAGATCTCATATAGGGGCATATTTCTTCCCACCATTATAAATGGTGAGATAATAAACTCCTTTTGCTAATCAGAGTTCCCCCATACTCTAATAGATATGTTGAATTTTAAAGAAAGTAGGCTTACTAAAGTCATCTTTCAACCATATCAGATAAATGCTGACCAATATCCTTAATGAATAAAGGTTTAGCTAGTATGGTGCTAACTTCAGATGGACAAACATATAAATAAAGTATGGGTAGAAAGGCAACTTTAACCTTAAATTGAAGCAAACAAGGTTACGAGCCACCTCTTAGCCGATGGTTCATTAGCGTATTCATCCTCCCAAGGCATCTTTAGTGTAACCATACTCGGTATACTATATTTTACCATCAATAGGTTGAGATCCTCTTGCTTTACACCCAAAGGATGATAGGCCGAACAATTCAACTAAAATAAGACTTCATCATCAGACCAAAGGATAAATACTTTCTTCTTTTTTCATCTACTTGATTAACCAACTTGCCCTCGAGGAGCATTAATTGATACTTCTAAATCACCCCTCCCTTTAAAAAAAATCTCAACACCCATTTCTCTAGCAAACTCCCTAACAATCAATTAGAGACCTCGACATTCTCAAGTATCCCTACTTTTGGCTCCCTAAATTGAGCTATTCTCAGCAATCAAGTCACTATCGAAGTAACTGGACTCATGACTAGATATATTCTAAGAGTTATTGGTTAAAGGCATAATTCTAACGTCTAGACAAACAAGGTGATCACCTTATTAATAATCTATTAAACTGAGCACTCGAGACAAATAGATGAGCACTACATATACTCAAGCTAAAAACTCAAACTTTGAAGAACAAATACGTAAAAAGTACATAAAATACAAAAAAAGAAAAACATAAAAATAGCAAAGAATGTCACTCAAAATGAAGAAATACTTGTTTGAAGATCGTTGAAGTTGAAACTCAAATGCTCTAAAAAAATATAGAGCTTTTCTCTCTTGAAATCGCAAAATAAAGTAAAATATGAATAAACAAAAGAACTGTGGCTATATATAAAGTCCATAAAGAAATTTTAGTTGTTGATTTAAGATCTAAGATTTGAAACGCTTTCATGAGTGAAAAGTCTCCTAATCTGACACGCCTATTCAAGAGCACACGTCAACCATTCGATCAAAATCAATAATTTAAAATGAAACCACATTAGCAGAAATTTGAAAAAGCCTCACTGTTCACTTAACTACTTATCAGCGCATATTTCTCAAAGGCCACCAAGCACTAAAGGCACTTTTGTCGTCAATTTTAAACACTAGTCCTCACTATTATTATGGTAAGGCGATTACCTCATGTGATTCTAGAACCCTTCAATGAGGAGTACACAGTTGATAAGTACTTTGCTCTTACTGAGAACCCAACATTGGGCTCGGAAACTTTATAAAGTCACCAGATCAAGAACTACTATAAGTTATCAATGTTGACTAGTCAACACAGAAATTTGAGTAATCCTTATTCCTGCTTGAATTTTAACTTAAGCTTAATCCTCAAAAGGCATATTACAGACCATCAGAAGACCCATCATATGGGCACTTGAAGATCTTAACTCATAAGATAATGTTCTTAGCCAAAAAATTTCGGTTCTAAAAGTCCTTTAAGAAGCCGATCATATAAACCCTCTCGAAAGTCCATCACATAAACCCTTTAAGAGGTCGACTACATAAGTCTTCCAAGAGACTGATCATGTAATCCCTCTAAGAAGGCTGACCACCAAAGCCCTCAGAGGCATATGAGAAGGTGCCTACTTATCATAAACCAAAGACTCACAATGCCCTTATTCCCAAAGACCACAGAGTTGTAAAAATATGACTTAATTTCAATAAAATACTAAAGTTTTTGTTCTAAAAGAACTCTATATGTTTCAAATTTAGTTTTAAAAAGAATTTATAACCAAGTACAATAATGTCTATAAAAAAAGCTAGGGCAAATTATGACCCACATGTACTGGAAAATTAACAAATCAGCTATTTTAAGAGAAAAAATTATAAGACTTTATTACTAAGAGCTGTATTTGTAATTGATCTAATTTATTATTGTTATTTAAATAATATATTTGAATGAACTGATTATGTTTAATGAAGTAAATGTAAATTTACATTAAATCAAACAATTATAATTTTACTTCTACTTATATTTTATCTTATTCAATGATCTTGATTAAATTTGAAGATCTTAAAACCTAAATGCATTAACAAGTGGTCATCTTAATCTAGTTATTTAAAAAATTCATTCACTATTTTAAAAGACAAAGAAATTTAATTCACAAACCCAATATCTTTCAAATTCCGAGGTCAAACACATACAATTCACGTAATTAATCAACATATTCAACGTCAATTGTCATTAACGTTCTCTTTTTACATTATTTTAGAAAAAGAACCATTAAATAGCTTGTTATCTTTTCTAACAAAAAAATATTCTATAATTATTATTTCGTTTTTTTGAATGACTTATCTCCTAACATTTTATTATTCTCTTTATATCTTATATTTCATATCAAAGTTTGTATTTTTTTATTGTTAATTATCCAATTACATGAGGATTGTACACAATATTATTTGAAATAATTTAAAAGGCAATCATTAAGATGATTTAGTTTATTTTGAAATTCAGTTCCATAGTTAATAATCACACATCTTCTATTCAAAAATTCTCTTTTTATCTTGATAATTTTATGTGTCGAATAATTATATAATTTAGAAATCAATATACATATGGGCATTTCAAGGGTAATTTCGGCATTAGCTTCAGTCATATAGATCATACAGGGACAAAGAGGTAATTCTAAGAAGTAATGAGAATAAATTCACCATTCATAAATCATAAAAGCAATAAATTAGTAGAAAAAAAAATATTAATCAACGGTGAATAGAACCGTTTCAAAATCTCAACGGTAGCCATTATAAACCACCCCCTGCCCCGTTCTTTTTAATCCCATCAAAGTCTATTAACAAATAATAAATTTAATAAAAAAAAGAAATATAATTGATTTAAAAATAAAGAGTGCATTAAATTTATCCATTATTTTTGTCTCTCTTATTTTTACAATCGCCTACCTCTCTGTTTTTCTTTATTTTATTTTATTTTCTATTAGAAAATTTAACATTTTTCTCATTCTTCTTCTGTTGGGATCGTTAAACTCAAAGATCGGATCGTGAACCCTAGACCAGAGAGCGCTCTCTCTATCTCTCTCACTGGTTCACTCTCTCTTTCTATAAGGTCGGGTTAATGTCTCCATTTTTTCTACAGTTCTTTCAATCATTGTCATAAAAGAAAGTCGACTTTTCGTTTTCTTAGCGTCGTTGATTGCTTTCTTTGCAGGTTTATACATATGGACCGAGAGAGTGGCTGTGATCTGAACCGAGTTTCTTAAACAACATAATCGATAGTATATAAATTTCAAGGTGATTTCTGTATTATTTTTTTTCAAAAATGAAAAATTGTTTTTCTTACCAGTGTTGACGTTTTGATTTCTTGGAAAATCTGAGGGTCGAAACGGAGAGATCTCGCTGTTTGGAAACGGAGATTGAAATTTTTGTTAAAATTTTTACAAATAAAAGAATCTAGAAAGATCCCTTAGACAAATTGTTTCTTGGATTACAAGATGATAATGACGCGTGTGAATAAAAGATAAATAGAGACGGAGAGTATTTTGGAGAGAGAAAGAGAACATCCTAAAAAGTTTTGTTTATCTTTTTTAAAGAGACCATTTTGTTCGTTTCTTCAATCTCATATTTGGCATTTTAGAAACTGAGTTGCTTTTCTGGGTATATGATCACATCAGTTTGCTTTCTTTGTTTATAAGTTGCTGTTTGATTATGTGTATCATATTCTTTTGACTAATGATGTCGGTTTTTAAAGCAGCGTGATAAAGCTTTTAATGGCCACTTCCATGAATGCCTCGCTAATATTTATTATATAAAATAATAATTATTATATGATTGTTTTCTCTCTCTACACTTTCTTTTATCTTATATAATAATAATAATAATTATTATTATTTTATTTATTTTTCTTAATTCGTTTTTTTTAAAAAAAAATTGTTTATTTTGTGGTTCCAGTTAGGTACTAATCAACAAAAATGTCCTCATCAAACTCGCCGTGTGCAGCGTGCAAGTTTCAGCGTCGAAAATGCACGCAAGAATGTGTTTTGGCACCATATTTTCCACCAGACCAGCTGCAGAAATTTGCTGACGTACATAAGGTCTTTGGTGCTAGCAATGTGACTAAACTTCTTAATGAACTTAGCCCCAATCTCCGAGAAGACGCTGTGAACTCGTTGGCCTACGAAGCGAAGGCTCGTCTTCATGACCCAGTTTATGGCTGTGTGGGTTTGATCTCCATCCTTCAACACAGACTGAAGCAAGTGCAAAACGATCTTTATAACGCAAAGAAAGAGCTATCTACCTATATTGGTCCACAAGCGATGATGCCTATATTACAGGCACAAACTTTTATGCCTCAACAGCATTTGGGTAACCCATCATCATCAACGGTTATACAGCATGGCATGTTGCCTATGATGGGTATACCTACGGGATTCTCTCATAGTGGGCAGTTGATGATACGCGATCCACAGCATCCACATCAACATCATCATCAGCAGCAGATATTTGAGGCTCAGCAACTGGCTGCGGCCGTAGCTGCCAGAGAGCAACAAGAGATGATGAGAAATTATGAGCAGCAACAGCAGCAGCATCAACAACAGCAACAAGAACTTGTGAGGTTTAATAGTGGGTGCGATGCTCCAGCTGGGACTGTTACCCCCTCTGGGTTTAACCAATTGAATGCTGCTTCTATGTCGCCTTCTTTGGCACTGGGCAGTTATGATAACCCATATCAGATGCAAGCACAGCAACAACCGGAGCCTCATCACCATGCTACACATCCTCTTCAAGCACAGCTCTTGCTTCAAGCACAACAGGGGCAAACACCGCCACAGCAACAACACGCGCCACAAACTCAGCAGCAGCAGCAGCAAAAGTCTGGAAGTGAGGAGGGAAGGAGCGTTGGCCCGGCTTGTTGAAATTTTGCAGGTCTTTGCGTTATTCACTGAAGCAGGTTCTTCCATTCTAGGTATGTATTTTCTACTCAGTTTTGCTTTCATGGTTTTGTGCTTAAACGGTGTTTGTCCGTGTACATGAGGGTTTTTCGATACTAGATGGGGTTTCGCATTTATGAAGATTTTTATGCTTTTATGGGAAAATCTGGATCCGTTTTCATAAATGGGGCAATATAGTTCGGTGACAGTCGAAAGACAAAATTAGTCTTTTATTGCATAGAGCAGTAGGGTTGGTTAAGGGAGTTATTGTCTTTACACTGAGAGGGATGTTTCATTCATCAATTATAAGTAGCTCCTATCCCAAATAGCAGCTTTGATTTACTTCAGACTATATGCTCCTTCACACTTGCGATATAATTTTTTTTTTTAAAAAAAAAAAATTGCTGATGTATAATAGATTAGGTCCAATTCACTGCACATATTTGAAACTGTGAATACAAGTGTTTTTTTTAAAGCAAAATGTTATAAACTCACCAGCCACTGCGGGACAAAAAATGGGGGTGGCTGGCGGGGCTGGTTTATGGGGATTTTCTTACGTTAAATCAATTCATTATCTTGACTTATGTACTCACTTCTGCTTCTTCTTTGTTTGTGCAAAAAGATAAAACTACGTTTCGGCCTACTTTTATTTATTTGATTGAAATCTGATATCGGATGGGTCATGTCAAACCACTGGGTTGTCGTACAAGTTCCCTGCATTGAATCATTGTCCGGATTTTGTGGTATAATTTTTACTTAATTTGTTCCTCTCTGAAAATGAAATGAATCTAGTAATCTATGTCACGTCTAAAAAGCAGAAGTGCGTTGCTTTCTAGGTTGATGAGGATTATCCTACTCGTGAACTATAATGCTATCTAAAACATCAACGTATGACATATCTTTTGAACATCTAAGCATAAGTCTTTCTAAGCAAAAAATTGTATGTCTTGAAATATTCTGCCTAATGAAGTTAATTGCCATCTGTTCATGGTGTTTTCAGAATAATGTTTAGACTGAAATTTCAACACATTGACAATTGTGAATGTCTTGTTTTGTCCCATGTGTACAGATGTTCATATCTGCTGCATATAAGCTTTTAACAGAGAAGGAGAAAGAGAAAGAGGGGAGAGAGAGATATTAACAATTATAATGGAGATTATGGAGAGAATCACATCTGAGATCCAAAGTCAGCATTGTTTTTTTGGGTTTTCGAATATGACTTTCCGGGGAGATACAAATTTTGAGAAAAAAAAAAAAGTAGGATCTGCATTAATCTTCGAGTACAGTTTTCTTTTTATTTTAATATTTTTTTTTTTGGTCTAGTAGGGGACGATGAATGATGATGATGGATCATCCATTTCTATTCTTCTTCTTTTTTTTTTCCCACATTATTGAAATTATAAAGATGTAAATCAGAAGTTGCGAAGTCTGTTTCTAAATCTCTTTTGTTTAGTATTTTTAAATATATTTCAACAATTCTCACCAGTGTTTTTTTTTTTTGTTATCACTTGCAGTAGTATAATATCATATGTACATAATTGCTAGTTGATCCCTAACATTTTGTGAACAAACACCTTGTTATTATTAGATTTCTATTATCAGCACAAATAATTAGATCATAATGTTTTTTTTTTAAAGAAAATTACAACATATTTTTATTTTTTTGCACCACCTGAAGAGGAGGGGGGTTCGAACCTAGGTGGGGATGTGAGTCTTGGAAGAGCTCAACCAATTAGACTGAACCCTCGTGCTCTAATTAGACCACAATGTTAACATCTCTGCTTTGTTATATAACATTTGTGCATTCAAAAATGTTACAATATTAGCCAATGATGTTTTAATTTTAAGTGCAATGAAGAACATGTTAGTTAGTATGGCTACTATATAATTTTATTTTTCAATGGTATATATAATTTGAATAGTAATATATTACAGTAACAAGGGTTCTAAGTGGGCACTTGCATTTTGAATTGGAAGTGGCGGAGATCCTGAATTCAAATACCTCTTCTCTCGGATTGTGTTATATCTAAGAGGCATAATTAAAAAAAAAAACTTGAAAGATAATTTTGAAAAAAGAAACAATGACTTTTTATTGTATTAGTAAGCATTTTTAAGACTTTATTAGTTCTCTCTTCTTTTTTTTTTTAATTTGTTTTTGAAACTTTATTATTTCTCTTGAAAACCCTAACATAATTACAAGAGCTAATGAAGATTTAATTTCTCATTCCTTTTCTAAAACAATTTGTTATTGTTATGGTGTGATAATGCCAATGTTCATCCTCATAATAGTTAAGATGTACCGTTTTTTATTTTAATTATGTTATATATTATTATTATTCTATTTAATCATAACAATACACGTATAATATTATTCTATGCAGTAGATTTATTTTATGTTGTTATAACTAATATCAAGAGATCATTGTAGGACCATGAAGGACACTTTTCTATACAACAATAGGTGGTTGACATATTTAAATAATATTAAATAAAGTATACGTTGATTCTTAATTTTGGGTCATTTTGGATTAACGAGTTAAATATATTTATTTTTAATAATAATTGAGCCTTTTAATGAGTTGAGTTGAGGTAACCTTATGATATATTTGATGCAGACTTTTAGTGCTTTGGATTTGATCAAGATTAATAAGAATAATCACAAGTAAACACGAAATAAATCACAGTGGTTCAGTTTAACATAAGCCTACATTTACTTTATCGAATTTAATAAGTTTACGACACTATTTACAATAATAATTACAATAAGATAGGGCTTTCACAAAACCAATAAAATTACAAATATAACTCATTGGAGCCTTAAAATTGTGATAGAGATAAAGCCTTAGAAGTTGTGATGGAGCTTAGAGGCTGTGATGGAGCATGCAGGGCCATGATTTTCTTTGAAGAAAATTTATCCTTAAGGAAATAGAAGAAGATCCTAAAAAAAGAAGCTAAAAAATCTCTTTTCTTCATTATTTTTTCTTCATTTTATAAATTTTGTTGTACTTAGTTATAGAGTTTTTTTTATAAAAAAATTAGGATAAGATTTTACTTTTTTATTTAAAACATAAAAGTAGGGTTTATACCAAAAATTTTATTATTTTGAAATTTTTTAGGATAAAAAAAACTTAAATCTTTAGGTTCGTTTTAAGATATTCCTGGTATAATATTGAAGCTTCCCAATAAAGATAAGTTAGAGTCTAGAATATCTGTTTAATAAGTTTTTTTTTTATAAACATTTTTACAATTATAAAGGAGGGAGAATTCAAACCTCTAAATTCAATCAAGAAATACATTTATAAAAAAAATACTATAATTACAAGAGAGTGACTTGCCACTTTGGCAAGCCTCCATATACATGATCATGTGCATCTTTATAATAGGTCTTATTTGTAGACTTTAAGTAAAAGGTGCCAAAAAGTTCGAATCTAGGATTCATGCTACGCCAAGTCTTTTGGAGGATTGAGGTTGAGCAAAAATAAAACAGTATATTTAATAATTTAAAAAAAAAATTAATATGGGTACACCTAAGATCTAGCTCAGCTTTAATTAATAATATTTTCAAAATTTGTGCCAACCATGGTGATCCACACGCTCGCCTGCATACGGAATTTTCACCTATTGAATATTTGATCAAAACTTGTGCCATGCAAATATGTTTTTTAATTTGGTTTTTTTTTTTCTTTCGTTGACCACCGATTATGTAAGGTAAACTCATCTACTAATCGGGTTGACTGATTGAGCCTAACTATCTATTGGCCTGGCCATGGTTTAATTCATATCCTTACATAATTTTCATGCAATGGCTCTCTCTATGACCATGTGAACTCCATTATTATATCATGACACTGCATTTGTCAATTAGTTAAGAAAAGTTCACTAAAAAATCTAAAATAAGTTTTTAAGCAATATCTGAAATGGCCAAGGATTTTCTATTTCTTTTTCTTTTTTCTATTTATAAAAAAAAATATCTTTCTTTGAATTTGTTTGGCTCTTAGAGCCTTCGATTTCATTAAGATTAACAAAAAATAATCACTAGTAAACAAGAAATAAATCATCGTGATTCAACTTAATATGAATTTATATCTACTTTATTAATTTTGATAAATTTACTCATATAATACTATTAAATAATATTTTACAACAATAATTATAATAAGACAGGCTTTCACAAAACTAATGAAATTATAAATATAACTCTTTAAAGTCTTAAAGGTTGTGATAGAGATGAAGCTTTAGAGATTGTGATGGAACTCGGCTATGATTTACTTTGAAGAAAATTGATCCTTTAGGAAGCAAAAGAAATCTTTTAAAAATGTTTTAAAAACTTTCTTTTAATTATTTAACCTCTTTTTATAAATATTATTATGAATAATTATAAGAATTTTAAAAAAAAATTACGACAAAATTTTACCTTTTTATTTGACATACATCCCAAAGATTATAAAGTAAAGTTTATAATGAGAATTTTATAATTTTGAGATTCTCAAAGACAAGAGAGAGGCTTAATAAGTCCTCGTTCTCATCACTGTTAGTCTTTGTAAGACTTTAGCAATTGGATCTTAAAGGGCTTATGTTGTCAGCCTTAATGAGGTTGGTTTGCTGAGGACTTGTAAGTCGGAGTTTAGAATGGATGTATAATGAACCTTAGAATTTTTAAGTGAAGTGTTCTTTTTTTTTTAAAGGGGGATTACAATATTTATCATCATTTTTGCACCACCTAAGGGAGGGGGGGTCGAACCTAGGTAGAGATATGAGACCTTGGGGGCTCAACCAACTTGGCTGAGCCCCCATGCTCTTAAGTGAATTGTTGTTAGATAGTCCGAATTTGAAATTGTAGATTACATCAAGTCTCGTTGAGAATTGAGCTTGAATCAAAATTTACGAGAAAATAATATATTTAATAAATTTTTAAAAGATTAATATGGGTACATTTAATAAACAATATTTTCAAAATTTGTGCCAACCATAGTAAGCCACACGCTCGCCTGCACATGGAATTTTCACGAATTGAATATTTGATCAAAACTTGTGCCATGCAATTATGCAACTCTACGGTGTTGTTTTATTTTAAAAAATTAATTTGTTTTTGTTTTTTTCCCCTTTCGTTGACCACGGATTATGTTAAATAAACTCATCTACTAATGGTGTTGACTGATTGAGCCTAGTTATCTATTGGCCTGGCTATTGTTTAATTCATATCCATATATATAATATAGATATAGCAACTTAATTTTTCTAAATATATATATATATATATAAACAATTCTGGTACGACTCATAAATTTCATGCAATGTCTCTCTACGACCATTTGAACTCCATTACTATACCATGACACTGCATTTGTGATTAAATTATTGAAAAAAAAAATTGAATATTTTGTCAATTAGTTAAGAAAAGTTCTGCTAAATTAAGTTTTTAAGTAACTTCTGAAGTGGTCAAAGGATTTTCTTTTTCTTTTTCTTTTTCATTGTTTTTCAATTCATAAGCAAGAAAATCTTTCTTTGAACTTGTTCGTTGTTTGGAAATTTGATGGGTTTAAGTGTTTTTGTACACCATACACAGTTTATTTGCTTGTATTGAGAGAATTCTAAGTGTCGAAGTTTTCTTGAAAAGCTTATTTACTTTGCAATGAAAATTTCAAGATATTGTTATGAATAATCACGAGGTTTTCATCAATGATTCTACTTATAATCACTCTCTACTAAATGTTTGTCTACGTAAATGATTTGATCTGAGGGCAGCTACAGCTTGTGATATCACAACACAAGACACTGCCATTGCCGGCATAGCCCACAAATCGTTGGGTTGATGATGTGAGGGAAGCAGGTCAGCAACGCATTCAGCAATTGAGTTTCTTTTCTACTTTCTAACAGTCATCGCCTTATGCCTCGTTACTCGTTTGCCAAGTAACACTTGTTACCTGCAAGGAAAATATAATCTTAAATGAACAGCAGACTTATTCTTATTTTCATTACTATTTATTTCAGGTTGTTGCAAATTTATTATTCACTCGGCCTCAGGAATATTATTACAATCTCAGTTCATCCTCAACCTCGACCTCAACTAGAGACAAAATTTAACAACTTGTCTTCTTCTATTCCTCTCCCTTTCACATTCTCTCAAAATTAATTAATATGTTATAAATTATAACATACAAAATCTATAACGTGTGATATAATCAATCAAGATCACCTGAAGTTTTTAGATTTTATATATTTTCTCTTTCTTAATCAAAGGACCACCCTAGGCCTAGTGTAGCAGTTTTGGTGGAGGCCTTGAATGTGAACATGATCTTATATGATATTTGTGCTTTGAAGAAAAACAAACATGAGTTGGATTATCATGGCCATTCATCAAATTCTGTCTACTTTCAAAGCAAATAATCCAAAATATAATTCAACCTTGATGTCATTCTTTTGGAAAACAGATGTATGGTACAAATGTTTCAAAATTTTTGTTATCTATTTTATTTTTTCTTTTTTTGTTATATGTTTCAAGTATTTAAAGTTTCTTAATCTGAATTGGAGAAAAATTCGTAATGAGGATGTAATGTCGAAACCATCTTTGACAGTATCTCTCCTATGTCATCTATTTCCTCCTTTCCAAATCCCCAACTTCTGAATAGCTCAGCCCCCAGAGCTGCTCGCTGCAATCCAAATCTATGAAGATTCCCCAATCTATTCTCTAAAAATGGCAAAATTGCGCTGCTTGAACGTAGTCTAACTGCCATGGGTATTAAAATGGACATCGAGTGATCCCCTTGGTGCAGAACCTGAAACTGGGCTGCTCAATAGCTCACCGTGTTGTCCAACAAGGTTCCCAAAAATTGAAGGAAATGGCAAGGGTATGGGAAGAGGACAGCGAGCAGCTGATAGATGGCAAAACATTGGCCTTGTCATTGCATTCTTGTAGAGATCATTAACCGTATCCTTCACTTCAGAAATTGAAGCACGATGACCACCTGCAATACCAAGGTAGCGAGTTAAAAACAAGTATGCACTACTCTAAGAAAGCAGAAAATGCATAGAAAACCAGAATCAGCTCAATCATTGAAGATGCTAATAAGCTAATTTAAAACAGACGTGAAGAGACTGATTCATGAAAAAACTAAAATTAAGCCAGGGTTAATAATATCGCTCTTGATTATTATCTACACTTTATTTGTTTATCTTTCTACTTGGATGGTAATTCTTTCCCTGATTATCAAGTATCTCTCCCATTTGAAAAGCTGTCCTCACTATGAAGCTATATCCAGCTCAAATGGAAAATGTAACTTAGTTTACCATCTGAACCATTGAAATGGGAAATCTCCTGTCTGTCATAAGGGGCAGATCTAGAAATATTAAACTGGACAAATATGTGCAATTCTGTTACAAATAATAAAATCATGGGAATATCATAAGTGGACTGATTCATAACATTTAATGTTAAATAACAGCAGACTCCCAAACAATAAAGCCCCTGGTTTCCAACTATCCTTTGAGACTTTAATCATCATTGAGTGATCTGTAAAGAGCCACAGAACTAAATCATGAGATCACAGAAGTTTCTGAATATTCTTCTCTATTTCTTTCGTCCTCATGACTTTATTAAGCCTGACTAATATCTCAATCATTCAACTAGTCTAAGCAGTGACAACAATCACAAGACCTGGCTAATTTCTTTGACATTTAACATCTGAAAAAATTCTAAATTCTCTCAGAAATTACTTAGGGGTTACCAGTTACTGTCATAAAATATGAAAGTTTCAGTGTGTTAAAAGTTGCCCAGCAAGGAAACATGCATGTGTGTGTGCGTGTGAGAGAGAGAGAATGGGTGATGATAAAGCACTTCATAACCTAACCAGACTTGTAAGATTAACATCAACATTGGTGCCTGAAATATGACAGCAAAATATACAAGCAATTCAACCATAAGAAGCAATGCTTTCAACACTATATATCAGACTGTTCAGACCAGTAAAGCCAATTTGATTACACATAATAAGCAAATTGATACATACAAGCGATATCGATCAGTTATTGATGGGGTCATTGGTGGGGTCAATGGAAATGTAAAAAGTAGACAGTTTCATATAAATTGCTAATGATAATCCAGCAGAGTGAGGCAATAAATCATAAACTAAAAATGTACGGATATCAAATAATACCTTAACCAAATGCTCCATGAACAACCATAGATTCCACTGCCTGCAAGTTCTCCATCCCCAACAAAGATTGCTCAGCCTGTTTACCTGGATTGCACAACACAAATGGCTAAAACCCAGTGCTTCTCGGTAAGGGAGTGAAATGTAAGCCAGTGACATAATACCAGTCAAAGCTGGTGATGGCATTGCAACATCCAAAATAGCCACCATATTCTGCCTTGCTTGCCCTGCTAACATATGTACAAAATCATTAACATCCACAGCACCAGAAATATCACATGAATCTGCAGTGGGCCCTGGCTCCATTCGGAAAGGAAGAGTTGTAGAGTGTAAGGCAGCAGCATAAACTGCACTGCTGTGGTAAGGCTTCTCATCTTTGATTTGGAGGAGTGCTGAAGAAGCTTTACCTTAAAAAAATAAAGAAGAAATAATGACTGACCACATGGAGGCTATCCCTAAGAATCAAGAAACTGAAGAGTCGACAATGGCTTAACATGCGTAATACAAACTAGCTAATTATGATTAAGTTACTAACATTAAAATATACTGTAATACACATGGATAGCACTCTGCACATACATTCTCAAACACTCCTCAAAAAAGTGCATCTACTAGACAATGATCAAAGAACACAATTATAATACAACAAACAAGAATTCCAGAAAATGCTTTAAACCTGGATCAACAAGTGACAATGCCTAAAAAGATACAGGGTATTACATATGGAGGAAAGTTAAAACATCATATTAAATAAATGTACTCAACAAACAAAATATTGCTTACTTTCACTCAAAAAGGGTAATCCAACTGGTACAATCAACTTAGAGAAGGGTGTTAATCTTGAAAATGAAACCGCATCATGAAGTTCCCTGAACATAGACTGCTTCCGGCTCTTGAGATTTACATGAGAACAAGGACTGCAGACAGCATAGAGTAACACTGGAGTGTTTGCGTATTCATCAGCAATATTCTCCAAAAATTCGGCTGCTACAACAGAAAAACCTCCCAAGTCGTCAACAATAAATTGAAAACCCTGTAGAAATCACCAAATATTAACAAATAAATGAAAACAAGCATCAATGCATATCAGAATTATTACTGATTCCCCAGCACAGAATGGTGCACACAATTATCTAGGCAGTTTTCCTTGTCAAACCTTCATCCTTGGATTCAAAATAATTGTCACATTCACATCATTTGGATATTAATCATGTCATCAACATAAGATATGTTCTCAATCAGCACACCATGTACAGAAAATACAGACCATCTAACTAATAATATATAGAGCTTTTTGCATTGTCCAGGACAACAAATGCTATTCCCTGGCCTAACTGGATCATCTACAGAACAGGTTTACAAAGATCTTAGATTTGAAAAATCCATCATAAAAAATAAGGGATTTGAGGAAAAATATAGATACCAGGTCCAATAATTAAAATTATCACTATTGCTTATAATCAGAAAAGGGACGTCCATATTTAGAATATGGACCAAATAATCAGTTGCGAATCTGCACAGACTCCAACATTCAAGGGGCTTGAGAATGCCCTTAAAAAATCTTACTTCAGTTTATGTAGATGACGATTAGTGGATTCATTATTGGGGTCAAACCAAACAAAAAGGATACGAGTTAAATCTCCCATGAGTTCCGATGACAAAATCACAATAAAACATAAAAGGTCTCTGGTATAATATACCTGAGTATGATCACATTCTTCCACAAAAAAACGAAGCCTCTCACATATTTCTTCTCCTCTAAAACCCCAGAGAAAGCATCCCTTCCAATTCATAATTGTCAAAATCCTGAACATCCATCCACAATCCACTTAACTTGTACGAACTTTGTGGATGATAGTGGATTTTGTGAAATCTGTCCAAAACTGGACACTATTATCTAAGCATTCAACTATATCCTTATCTTGTATCTCTCTTAGAGGATCATTCTTCCCACTGCTAGTACCGTTTTTCTTACTGAAATTCTGCTCTTCATACAAACTTTGCAAAAACAAGTTCTTTTTAAGAGGTTCAGAAGCATGTGTGGAAACACTACCAGTCCTGCACATCGGTCTACATACATTCAATTCATTTACACGCCACAACATAATACATGAGGATATTTGGCCACACAGGTCCATATATAGACAAGTTTGACAACCCCTTTATCATTCAAGTCAACAATACAGTATTTTATATTTTCGTCTTATTTGAAAATTTCTAGAAATCCATCAAAAATAAAAATTTAAAACACAAATTAAGCTTCAAAAGGATGATATGCAAATTTGCAGAAGTAAATTATTTTAGAGGAAAAAATGATATAGACACACAAATGCAGAAGTTGGCAACATGTGTGGACACAAAAATGGTTGACATGCACATCAGCATTGTGATATACAGTGCCCCAATTCTGCACATTTCATGTAGCAACATATTAGAGTAAGAACCTAAGAAACCAAAATTTATGATTTTGACATTACTGACATCCTTGTTAAGCCCAAGGGGAGAATGGCATCAAAGTTTGAATAACTATAAAATATATTTGCAGGGAGAACAAGGTAAGTGGAACTCCCAATATGTGGGCTGAAAGGATGGTGGAATTGGTAAACCACAATGTCACAAGCAACAAAATCATTTCATCAGAATATTAATCTCAAATTTATAGTGTTCATTCTTTTAAAGTGTCAATTGCACTATTTAAAGAACGTGCTAATCTTTCTTTAATTTCCCTTTTTGTTCTGAAGCTAATTAGAAGACATTAACATAAGATAGTTAACTCAAAATTCTCACCATGTGACAACATCTGATGGCCCAGGGGAACTCTGGTTATACAATGTACCAAGTGAACTCGTAGATCCAAGGGATCCTGCAATTGGAAAAACTTAAAATTTATAAATCCATAAATGGAGAGGACAAAGCAATGTCACAGTAAAGGAACAATATTCCTGATAAGGTCCTGGTTGACATAACCCATAGGTTTTTCTTGACACATGCAAAGATTTTAACTTATTTCGAGTTCTGTACAATGTCAATAGTAAAATGTACATCACCATTGCCTAAAGCAAAACACACTAAACCAGGTATTTACCAACAAGGTATATAAATCAAGTACCTTGAAAGTCGACTGAAACTAGACGGGGAGTATAAGTAAGGATGCCCTGCACATTTTAACATCAATCATCACTTTGCATACTTTCTGGAGAAGTGCTTAATAGGCTCTTCGTAATAAGCACTTTTTCAATAAGAAAAGCATTTGAAGTGCTTTTGCAAATTGCATTCTAACGCATTTCACCTTAACAAAGGTTTAAAGGCCAAAAAAAAATAACTATAAGCAAATTTTCTGAGCCAAAAGCTTCACCTGTCGCGTCTCACCAGTGCGGTAACGTCCATATTTAGACAGTGATTCTTAAAGACTGGATCACCATCAGGATCCAAAGCCAATCCAAGTAACTCATCCTTCAGTATCAAAACACATAATCAGAACACTTTATACTAAAGCACGTGCATAATTAACTTTCGACTATTAATAAATAAAGATAATTAAGCTACATAATTCGAACAAAAGCATAAGTATTCAACCATTAGTAACAAAATAAGCAACAAAATTATTCTTTTTTTTAAAAAAAATTGTTTGCGAGCAAGTTGTACCTGGAAGTTCCAGAAATTAGAACCAACAAAGTTTGCAAAACCTCCAACTTGAACCGTCACAATTTCTCTCATACTTGCCTGCTAACAAAGTAAGAATTGCTTGATAAAGGTACCGGCAAATTCAACTAACAGTGAAAAGGCAAGATTTTTATATTAAAACTAAAAAAATGGATTTAAATACTAAACTGTGTAACAAAATTATGACGGTGTAGTTTGAGCTTCGAGAGAAGACGCCGTCACGGAGAACCGAAGAAGAGCTTTCCGTCGTCGTTTTGGCAAGGAAACGAGTAGGGTTCCAAACAATTTGGGGGGAAAATGAAAATCGATTTAATTACGGGTCATGTAAATGGGAGGGTCTGGAATCAAGGCCCATGCTCTGGAGGAATAGGCCCCCAGTGCTGAACAAAAATTCAACTTTTCTAGTTTGAATTTAATTGAATTAGAGAAGTAAAGTCTTTAATATATTTTTTTTTCCAAAAAAATAATAATAATAATAATAATAATCCCATTTAAACAAATAGTCTCTGATGTTTAATGTAACTAATTACAAAACTTTATGATTTAACAGTCTATGTTTTGATTGTATTTACACTTTTTTTTTAAGATTAAAATTTTAAGAAAATCTTAAGTGATGCTAACGACACTAGGTGGTCATACTACAATCTAACTGCTACTTACTTTTATGTATACGAAGGAGTAGAGATATTCAAATATTAGAGCATTAAGTTGCACCTATGACCACTATTATGTATACAAACATATTGGAGTTTTTATGATCGCTCTAGTAAAAGAAAAACTTTCTTAATTTGTTTCCTAATTAGTAAAAATGCAATACTCTAATCTAATTTTCTATTAGGCATATGTTAATAGAAAGGGCGGCTATATAAAGAGTAGCATGAGAGCAAATCTTGTATATTATAATTCGTTCTTCTTCATAAATGAAAATTTGCAAGAATAATGAATGTAATCTTAGGTTAAGGGTAAATCACTAAGGGTAAATTAATATAAATTCTATGTGCCTTTTTCTTCGCTTTTATTATTATTTAAAAGAGAATGTTTTATTAATTATTGATGATCACAAAACAAAAGTCATTATAAACTTGGAATACAAGTGATCTACTTGCCCATTTTGCTAAACAATAAATCATCATATTCCCTTCGCGCCTTGTAAAAATACAAGATATATTCTCAAAACCATCTAACATTATAGATATAGATTGCAACAAATTACCCTCAACTCCTAAGAAAAACCTTGAATTAAGGGAGGAAATTATTTGTTTGCAAGCCGGAATGCGGTAGGGTCTTCAAGCCCTGCGCTCAATTCTGGAGATTGATGGGCCGTCTCGCGAAGATCTTCGATCTGAACCTTCGTATCTACTCTCTCTTAAAGGATGAATCACACCTTTGTTATCGCCTCTCGCTACTGCTCAACCTCGCTGTCGCATTGATTCTTATTGGCCCTTCCAAATTTTAATTTCTTATTGAGATCGAGATCTTGTTCCATTAGACCCAATTTGATCAGATCAGTTGAATCTTAATTATTTTGTGGAAACATATCAATTAGTAGAACCTTTACTAAAAGAAAAAGATGCGGTATATGAATCACTCACGTATTCTTTTAAATTATATGTATCATTAGGATTAATTTAGAACGAAAACAAAGCCATACTGAGGCAGGACAATCCCTTGCACTACACTCAAATTTTGGCTAAGTAATCCATGAACATCTTAAAATGCAGTATTCAAAGCAAAACATTCAGCCGTAAGTGGAATAAAAGAGGCTATAAAAGTCTATGTAGAAGCTAGCAAAATAACTCCCATAGAATCTCTTATAACCCTACCAACGCTAATCACATTACTGAGACTGTTAATAGCTACATTGACATTAACTTTAACAGCCCCAACTCTTGGAGGATTTCGGCCTCGGTGAAATTTGATTAGCAACCTGACGCAGTTGTAGTTTAGCTATTATGTCTCTCTGTCCGAACAACCTACAAGTGACCACTTCGACTTCTTTGAATACTCTATTGGCCTAAGTCGAAAATCTGGCCAGTTATATATCTCGCTTCCTTTTTGATTGCATGATCATGCATGTCCTAACCTGGTGTTCAATCACTGGGGCAGAAACTTCTCGAACCTGCTGTTGATGCATAACAAAACCTAAATTTGAAACGCAACCTGATCCTAAAATAACCTGGTTCTGATTCTGAAACGAAACCTGAACCTGATTCAAGAGCCCTAGATTTAGATTCTCTTTACAAGCACCATGACCACACTTGTTCTTACCGGCCATATAAACATCTTGCTTCAAACCATACTGACTAGCCTTTATTTTCCCTTCTTAGCCAACCTCTTAAAGCTGTTGAAACTCATGTAAAAATAGCCCAGTGCTAGACAACAATTCTAAGTCCCTTTCATCAACTTTCCATAGTAATGTGCATTTCAATTATTCCAATAGCTCCATAAGACCATCAAAAAGATTTTTGAATCTATAACCTCAAAAATCCAAGAAAAAAATGTCCATTAACATGCTACCCATGTCACTCCCACAATAATCCTCAATAACCCATTCAAAACTAGTCAAATGTCAAACCTTCACCACCAAAAAACATTGTATCAAAGCATGAAAAGGTGCTTTTATATGTCTTCCCCGCAACGAAAATGACTAGCATGCACATCAATATGCTTCCTTAATAAATTAGCAGCAGGAAATTATATTGTGGAACATGCACCATATAAATAATTTTATTATCGTATATCTTGTAATTTATCGATCATAAATGAAAAATTACAATGACATTAAATATAACCTAGGTTAAAGGTATATCATTAAAAATTTTGTGTTTTTTTCATTTTCATTATTTTTATTGTTATTGTTATTACACATATTAAAAGTTAATCCGCAATAAGAAATTCATTAGATTGTGCCCGTGAGCACTACTATGTATACAAAAATTCAAAATTATCAATAAATTTAAAATTATCACAAGTAAAGATGGTTTTTAATTAAATAATTATATGCTATTGTGGTGATGTTTGGTACCACCTAACCTTAGACTTTTGTCAAAATTCTATAAACACGCGAGGTATAGAGAGTGGACCATGTCTAGTCTTGATTGAAAAGGTAAAATCTTAAAATTCCATCCTTTTAATCATTTAAATGTTTAAACAAATCAAATTGATGAGTATAATTACAAATCTTTAAAGGTTTATAAGGTTTTTATGAGATAAGGGTGGGGGTAACATGAGAATTATGTGTTAAGATATCAATAATTTTGAGATGTCATTTAATTGGTGGACTAAAGTGTTAATAGGTCTTATACACTCTAATAAAAAGGTCAATATTTTTGTAATTTTTGTAAGAGTGTGTGTAACCTACCCAACACCTTGAGTCTATCAGGATATCAATTTGTGCACCACTCATACCCCCCATAAGTAATCTACGCTTTTAATTAATATCAAATTTGAGATGTCATACTTTATAGATATTCAATTGATACTCTAATGGACTTAAAGTGTTGAATGAGCTCTACACATTTTAATATTTAACAAAAAGGTCAATTGATTGTTGATTATTATAATACCAGATGATTAATGTAATACTAGTTATAAAGTGTATAATTTTTTTTTAAGTTTGTATTTGAATAAACACAAAATCGTAACAAGTTTTTGTTTTTAACATATAATAGAATAGTAAATTTGGATAATAATAATAATTCAATAATATAAAGGAGTTGTACGGGTACACAAGGGAATCGCTCTATGGAGACAATAAGATACTGTTAGAAGAAGAAAGAAATTAAAGGGTCATCACCCTCCAACAAGATACGGACACGTTGCTATAAACATTCAAAATGAGATCGTCAGTTACAAAAAAGAAAGAAAAGGGAATAGGTTCTCCGAGTCTTAGATTTCATGGGAGAAATGCTACCGTACATTCATTCTTCTCCGTGTTCTGCTTCTGCAGTCGACACCTGTTCAATAGCTTGACGATGATGCGAATTCACAATCATAATCCAAACCATCAATATAATACAATGGTGCTTTATTTACAAACGATGCTGAAAGCCCATGATTCCTTTCTTTCCTTGTCCATTTCTCATGCACCTCGAATCACGCTAGTTATTTATTTATTTTTGTGAATAGAACTTGTGTTTAATATTTTACTGCGTTCCACCATCTCCAAGAACATCCGTTGTCGTCCAGCGGTTAGGATATCTGGCTTTCACCCAGGAGACCCGGGTTCGATTCCCGGCAACGGAAACCTTTTATTTTATATTAGCCTTAACACAGACGACACATTACCACGTTTTAAGTTATTAATCTTCAAAACTTTGCGGCAAGAGGTTATTTTTTTCCGATGCTGCCACCATATTGAACTAATAATGGGCATACTTACCAACAACTTACTACATCAACATACAACATAAACTTCCCAAATATTCTGAAACGATAATTTTGATTTTAAGAAAAAAAATAAAATCAAGTTCAACAACTCTATTGACCAAAATTTCTTTAACAAAACATACGACTGCTGATGGCCAAGTAGTGAGTAGTGTTCTTATTCCATGGTATCAAGTACCAAAACTTGAGCAAGCCAACAATAAACAGAGGTTTTAACAACTTCGTACAAATGCATGTGAAAAAAAAAAAATTAATTAAATTTTTATATTTTCTATCTTTCCATAAATACAAGAAGAGAAAAACATGTAATAACGAAAAGTTCCAAACTGAAAAACAAAGTTAGGGGCAAAAAGTCCAATTTCTCTATGGATTAACAATTAACAATGTATGGACAACTCACTGCTAGGACTTTAAGAAATGAACAGCTAGCAGTTTTGTAACGGTGAAGCCATTGAAGGAGTCAACATCAAAGAGTTCTTTCAGCTTCTCATCACATATTATTCTCCTCTTGTCAGATGGATCCTTCATAAATAAGCAAAAGAACAGCTTAAAAGATTGTTGCATTATAGGTTTTGCCAATAAGATATCAGAATCTGCACAATGCAACTCGGAATTTCTGTACATGGGCAGTAATTTCCAAGGCCAATCACAAAGCTAGAAGCCATAGAATAAATCATTAACTAAATTCACTGTGTCAGCTTTCAACAAAAGTGTCCGCTGATTAATGTTAAATAGAAGGCTTACATAAGATATTTAGGCCATGCTTTTAACAAAAGTGTCCGCTGATTAATGTTAAAAAGAATAAAGCCTTAAAACAATTCAGTCATCGTTAAGAATGTTACTGCAAGAAAGTATCTACCAGTTTGTGAATTATTATCATCATCTCAAACTATTGGCAACTAACTGCCCCTTCATAAAATATAGATGGTCAATACAACATCATTTGACATTAATTTTGACTAAAAAACTTGTATTATACTACATGTTTCCTTGTTTTCCCCTACGACATATCAGTTGCCAGAGTTTAGGGCTAAATCAAATACAGAAAACCATCTTGCACACATACAGAGACTTGCAAATTTGAGTTGTCCCAAATAAACCTCATATCATACTTTCTCAGCTACCCAAACTAAAAGAAACAATTTGACATGATAGATGGGATTTATTAGCCTACCAGAACTTAATCAGGGAATAAATACCATGGATGGACAATAGACTATGTATATAAGGTACAGGATATGTCAGAAACGTATGAATGAAAACCAACTGCATAATGAGGGATTCGCTTAGGAAAGAATACCTGCAAGTTGTTCTCCTTAATGTAATCCCACATTCTTTTTATAACATGAGACCTTGGTAGTGCACTTTCTCCAGTACCAAGGAACTTCACCAAAGCTTCTGAAAGTTGAAGGGGAGCAAGAAAGCCTGATTTGCCTCCCTTCTGTCGCTTTTCTTTTCTAGTTGGCTCATCTAAATCTGACACGGTAAACTAGTTAAAAGGTTTTAAAAAGAAATGTTGCAAACCTCAGACTTATACAAGTAGAGTGATCTTAATCAAATCAACACGTTCATTATGTAGTCAAACCCATGTTAATTACGAGGACGGAATGAGAAAAAATAAAAAGAAAAGTTGTGAATCCAAACTCAAACAGGAGATATAAGGTAGAGTTGAGCAGCGAGACATGACATCAGGAGCAGATACAAGTGGTATTAACTAAAAACAACTTTTGCAACAATTCATCAGAACTTAAAGTGAACTAAATTTATTGTTTCCACCTTCTTCTCTCTCTTGTTTCCGTTGCTTTTCCTTTGGTGTTGATTTGACCGAAACAACTGTACCATGAAAACAGAGTAGTTAATTTTTTAAACACTCAATGTGCTACAAAATCAGAACTCGAGTTAAGAACAACATTCATCAATGATAAAAATCATGCTATCAACACCAGCATAAAGACATCTGACTGAGATAATGTCATAGATGAATACCTTCATCAGAATCCAAAGCCCAAATGTGCTTTGATAGGGCCTTATTCATTTGAAACATGTTGATGGAATCAACACCAAAAAGAGGACGCAATTTTTCATCACAAATAATGTTTCGTCTATTATTTGGGTCTTGTAAATCCTTCTCTCTAATGTAGGCCCACACTTGCTTGACAACCTAGAACAAAAGATAAGCATATGAGTGCAATTACGATAATTTCTAAGAACAGACTACCAGATGACAAAAGAAAAAGAAACTTCTGAATAAAATTCAAGACATACCTCAGTCCTGGCCAGTTCAGTTGCCCCAATGAATTCCTGAAGTTGGGGAGAGAGGGCACATAATTTGCAAAAACCACCCCCTCTTTTCTTGACCTCATTATTCAGCTTTTTAGACCTGAACGTAAGATTAAGCAACCATAAGTCTAATGACTAGTGCAGCCTCAGATCAAAATCCTTTCACTAAAAGCATCCATGTCACTGTTGCTCCCCTAGCAAATCCTTGATCTCAAAGATAACAGTGGCAAGTAGAACAAGGCAACAATTTTAGTAAAAAATGGTATCATTTTATGAATACTTACTAGTTGTCTGACAAAGGAAGAGCAGTACATTTGCAACACCACAGGGAGGACCAGGAAGTGAACTTTATTCTAAACAAAATTTCTAAGATCTTTACCCTTCAATTGACAAAACTGCTGATCAAGTCTTTCTACACCATTCATCACTTCTAATTGCTCAAATTACATAAAGACCGGAGTATAATTGAAAAGAATGGTTGCTAAAAGTGAAATAGATTTCATAATGCAACTTTGTTAAGACAAGGTTTGCACCGGTTCTTATTATTGTACAATTACTTTTTGTCAAGAACCACAAAATGATTTATTTTAAAAGAAAAAGCATAAGACATGCTAACATGGTCCTCTTTGCGGGACTCAAAAGTTAAATGGGGAGACATTTTTAAATTTAAATGTGAATTGAAAATTCTTAGCATTTTGACAATTGATTTGTTTTTCCATCTAATAGAGCAATAGGCTACCAATACATTTAGAAGCCATTAGAAGTAAACTTTTTATAACATCTTATAGAAAACCTTGGGTAGTGGCCAAGTAACATTCAAGCTTTAGGGGCCATGGTCACCTCAAACTTTTGAAAAGAAAAAATTCATGTTAGACCCCCAAATACAATAGTGTTAACTTCATCCTCAGGTCCCCAATATTAATTTATACGCTTTGCCTTCTCCTTGTACCCTCCCAAGTGAACGTTTCTAGCCCCATGACTGCTGGAGCAGCTTATAGAGCAGATTAAAATTGCATATTTTTATTTTCTACCCATTTCCATTTCATTGGCCTCTCCAATAACATGGATGAAATCGGGATGGACGTAGGTACCCCTCCTTGAAATTCGTCCGATACCCCTCCTTAACCAGTGACACAGGAAGCCCCATGTAATAGCAAACATATCTCTTTTTAAAAGTTATTTTTACCAATAAATACCTAATGGGATTAGACAAAATAATTATATTGTGCTCCATAGCATAAAGCTTGGGTTCAAAGCCGAAAATAGAGGCAAAGGATAATGCAAAATCAAGGTTGTCAAACAAGAAGAATAAGAAGAAGAAAGAAAGAAAGAGAAGTGATTAGTGCATCTTTCATTGGCAGCCAATTCAACTAGAGACAAAAAAATTATATTTATGGCAGAATTGCAAGTTATGCAACAACTTGCAAGGGTGTAACCCGAACATTTTGTTTTGGTTATTTTTTCTTAAAGGAACAATATCTTCATAATATGGCGCAATGTGTTCCACGGCAATCATAGACACTGGAAAGGGATTAGTTGAGGACCTGTTAAAATTAAAACAGATTCTTTCAATGTATGTTATTCAAAATCTCTTTTCCAATTTTTAAAGTAATACAAAATTATAAAAGAAATTCTAAAAAATCCTTTTTAAATACATAGCTGATCATATTCATAGACATAAAACTGTTTTAAGCTAGACATTGCTGCTAAATAAAGCAAAGAATAACTTAAGGTGCACATGAAGCATAACATCATCATTAAAATTAAATTTAAAAAAATATGAAAGTCCACAAGTAACCTTCAATCACTTCAGTGAATTCCCAAACAAAATGTTCTCCAAGTACAATTGCATCCGTTTTCAAATATAGAACAAGAGAATAACACAATCTACAAATTGTCATATTTGCATTAGTTTTTATACACGTTTTATATATACATTCACACTTCACTAAAAATAGGCATCATAATTAAATTGTGATTCAAAAATAACAAAACCTAACAAAAGCAATTCTCTTTCTCTTTTTTCCTTTTCCTTTAAGGAAACAAACTAGTAAATTCTCTAATTACTCAACAGTAGAAAACAATTAAGCCCAAACTTAGCCCTAAACCACAAACAAATTTGCCAATAACAAACCAAAAACACAGCAAAAGAAAATCAATCACCAAAATGTACAATTTTCATTTTACTAAGGAACGTAAATGTCAATGCACGTAACATATATATGTAAATTTATTAAGAACTAACCCTCTTTTTGCGGAACCTTTTCCGTTACTGGCCCCATCATCATCATCATCATTAGCATCATCGTTACCGTTATCACCATCACCTTCTTCAGCGTCACCATCATCAGAACCGTCTATTTCTTCCGACTTTACATTCGCCGTCTGATCATCATCTTCTTCTTCTTTTTTTTCATTGTCGCCGTCGTTTTGATCGTTCTCGAACTGGCTCTGAAGAAACAAATCAACCTGTTCTCTAATAAACAGTTTCTTCTCAGATAAGTCGACTCCGAAATCTTTCTCTAATTGCCGGCGCACGGTACCGGTGGTGGTCGTGTTCAGGTCCGAGTTTCGCAGGAACTCTTGTAGACGCGCGATAAGCTCCGAGTCCGATACCATTTTTTTTCCTGCTAGCGGTTATTGCGAGGCCGGTATTGTGGGTTCAGTTAGGTCTTTGTGAAGAAATTGGTGGGTGTGGACTAAAGGAGGACAAATGTGGTAATATTTGAAAAGGCTTCTTTGATTCTCGTTCAACTGTTTATCGTTGCCCGTTTAAGAGTGAAAATGAAGGTCCTGTACTCGTGGCTTTTTTTAATTTTTTTTCTTTTGTTTTATGTTTTTTTTGTACTTGGACTGATTTGCCCTCACTGGATTCTAATTATTGCATTCAAGCCCTCGACCACCTTTGCCTTAATTGGACGGATAAAGGGATAACTATCACAAACTCCAATTTGGCGTATTCTCAAAGAAATCTCGTAAATAAACAATAAAATAATAATATTTAAAAAAAACTTTATAATTGTCACGTTAAGAAGTACGGACAATTTTTTTAAAATATT
Organism: Ailanthus altissimus; assembly: GCA_946807835.1. Lineage (NCBI taxonomy): Eukaryota > Viridiplantae > Streptophyta > Magnoliopsida > Sapindales > Simaroubaceae > Ailanthus > Ailanthus altissimus. The sequence continues at coordinate 23,660,599 of OX327695.1, forward strand.
AATATTATTTTTTTAATAAATATGAAATATATTACTTTAAAAGATCTCTAATACTATAAATAAAAAAATTATTAAAATAAAATATTATATTTATATATTAACGCAAATTTAAATCCGAACTTTTATTAAAAAAAAGGGCAACAATTAAATTTTATACTGAAAAAACTGACCCTAAATAAGGACAAAACAATTATGAGGATAATTCTTTAGTTTGACAATGAAATAAAATAAAAGACAAACACATGATAATTGATATGCCCTTATAGAATTTCTATTAAGTTTCACAATTTAAAAATAAAAAATATGGTTCACAACTTCATGTAGTGAAGAACATTTTTATAACCCATCTTCTCTCTATTAATAAATTTTTATAGACCAATCATTTTTGGTCATGTTTAATTATTTTTCTTGGAAGGAGATAATTGATATATTTATGACCAACTAATTAGTAGAATATTTGTCATTCTACAATTTATAGTGGGTGAAAATCGCGTCTAATAAGTCTTACTTACCAAAATCGACTTTAACCAATCAAAATGCTTAATAGTTCCAACTAATACTTAATAATCAAACCCACTCGTGATATTGACGAGTGAACAACCCACTCTAATTTTCCGGCGGCTTCTCTGCTCTTACCTTACTTTACCTTATTGTTTTATTCAATGAATTTTACTTGGCAAATAAGATAGGAAGACTCAACATAATCATAGACCGATCATCATTATAATTATAAATAGCCATAATTAATCATTAAATATTATATGTAAATGTCACTTAATCGTTAAATATTATATGTAAATGTCACTTAATCCAAGTGACAAAATTTCCTTCTTTTCAAGTTAAACCAAAGCCAAACCCCAAAGGTTTAGATTTTGAATTTTGCTCACACTTAATTGTGTGAGATTTTTTTTTTTTTTAAAAGAACTAAAACTTCATTAAATAAAACCAAAATTAGAAAGTAACAAATCAGGTGATAAATTCTCAATCATTTTAGCCAACGTAAGTGCAATATGGTTACAATTATTTAGAATAGCTTTTACAACTCTAGGGTTATAACCATCCAGCATTTAGGAAATCGCATCAATAATCTACTTAATCTTGGCTTACAAATTTGCTATAACAAAAGAATAACCCACATTGGCTGCATCAATTTACACTTCCTCTAGTACCAATATCTTTAGCCAATTTTCGTCCGGTCAAGAGATTACAGAGCAGCAAATTAAGTGGCATATCCTCAATTTACATCCAAAATTCTACAAAATTAGAGTTTTAATCAAAATGAAATATTTTAAAGGGGCTTCTAATTTTTTAGCCACACTTTCTAATATATTATTTTTTTGGTTAAAGATGAAGATGTGAAGATTATTTTACCCCAGCTAAAATATTATTATAAAAAAGTATTTTATAACTAAAATAACTCCCCAGTTTACCATTTCTTTACAATAAATATAATTTTCTAAAAATCAAATATTTACAAGTTAGAATATAAGAGATAACAAGATTTTGTTTCTTGAATGCTCTGTAATCTGCTGTATTATTGTTTCAATGTCAAATGTAATACAATACTTGCTTTATATATAATGATGGAGTAACAAAATTAAGTAAATTGTACAGATATAATCATTGCTGGTACAAGAAATTTTTATTGGCAATGCTTGATTCTCAGATTGTTAAATGAGTGGTCCAAGTGTTCCAAAACTTGTTGGTATATGATTGGTTCCTTTGTTGTGCTCATATGACAGCTGCTAAAAGCCACGCCTAATTTGTCTTTTACTACAATACCTTTTACCTCTCGCCAACACAGCCTTTACAAACTTGATCACCATTTTTTTTCCTTTATAAACTTGATAAAAAATATTTCTGCATAATTAACTCTCCCTCTCAAGCTCAAGGTTCTGGTATTATCTTGAGCTTGTTTTTTAGATAGTTGAATCTCTCTGTAGTTAAAAGTTTTGTCATAATGTCTGCAACTTGGTCTTTAGAGGGAATGTATCTGATTTTCAGCTCATTGTTGTTCACTTGATCTCTGATGTAATGCACATCAATTTCTATGTGTTTAGTTCTTGTATGATAGATTAGATTGTTGGCTAAGGCTGCTGCCCCTTGATTGTCACACCACACAATTGGTTTGGTTGTGAGCTTGACATGTAATTCATTTAGCAGAGGCTTTAACCATGCTAATTCAGCTCCTATTTGTGTTAATGATCTATACTCTGATTCGGTGCTTGATCTGGCTACTACCTTTTATTTTCTTAAGCTCCATGACACAAGGTTGCCACAGAGGAATATATTGTACCTTCCTGTCGATTTTCTGTCATCCAAGTCATTTCCCCAGTTGGCATCTGTGTAGCTTTCTAGTTCAAGCTTCCCATTTCTAGTGAAGAGTAGACCATGATTTGAACTCCCTTGTAAGTACCTTAAGACTCTCTTGCACCCTATCTAGTGTTCCATTTTTTGTCTTTAAAGAAATTGACTCAGTTTATTAACACTATATGCTATTTTTGGCCTAGTTAAGATCACATACTGCAAGACCCATATAGTACTTCTATAGTGAGTTGTCTTCAAAATTCTTTCTTATTTCTTTTGAGAATTTTATGTCTGTGCTCATTGGTGTGCTGTATGGCTTGCATTTCGACATTCCTACTTTCTTTAGAATGTCTAAGATGTACTTATTTTGACTTAAATGCACACCTTGATCATTCCTTTTCACTTCTAACCCAAGGAAGTAGCTTAGTGTTCCCAGAAATTTGAGTGAAAAGGCCTGGTTAAGTTTGTCAATTATTGCACCACATTGATCTTCATTGTTTCCAGTTATTAATATATCATCAACATATACAAGTAATAGCACTATGTTTCCTTTATCCTTAAGTGTGAAGAGTGAGGTATCTGACCTTGAGTTTTTAAAGCCCCATTGCACTAGTACAAATTTCAGTTTTTGGAACCAAGCCCTTAGTGCTTGTTTGAGCCCATACAGTGCCTTCTTAAGTCTACATACACTGTTTTGTCTTTGTTTGTTTTCAAAACCTTCAGGTTGAATCATATAAACCTTTTATGCTAAGTCACCATTTAGGAATGCATTGTTGATATCCACTTATTTGATATCCCAATTAAAATGAGTTACTAGACTGATTACTACTCTGATAGTTGCAGACTTCACCACAGGACTAAAGGTTTCTGTATAGTCTATTCCCTCAGTTTGATGAAACCCTTTAGCAACCAGTCTTGCTTTGAACCTTGCAACTTCACCATTTGGTTTGTATTTAATTTTATACACCCATTTACAACCTATCACCTTTATATCAGGTCTGCAATCAACTAAAGTCCATGTCTCATTCTTTAACAAAGCTTGAAATTCTTTTGTCATGACTGTTTTCCACCTTTATTGCTTGAGGACCTCTTTTTTATTGACACGGATATCTTCATCTGGTGTCCTTACTTGATTTGTTAAGTAAATTTTGGCTTGAAAATTCTTGATTTTGACTTGGTCACCATGGGATGTGTGTTTTCAATTTGTTGCTGCAATCTCATATTGGTTCCTATTAATGGGAATGACTCATCTGATTCTTGTGTAGATGTTGGAAAGTATTGGTTGTTATGAGTTGTATTGAGTGTCTGATTTTGTGTTTGGAATGAGGTTTCTGTATTTGATGAAAACTGTGTTTGATCACTGACATGATTGTAGGATGTTCCTCTTTGGTCTGTACTTGGTTGTTCTATATCAGTTATAGTGGCATCAAGATTTGTTTGCTGAAAGGGTAGGTACATGGACTGTTTATGTGCACTGTGTTCTAATGATTGTGTTTGCTTACTTATGAATGATGCATCACATTCAAAGGAAAACTCATTCTCATTGAATGTCACATACCTAGAAATAAAAATGTTTCCAGTAGGAAGCAAACACTTGTACCCCTTATGCTTTGAGTTGTAGCCTAGGAAGAATATTTCTTGGTATGAAAATCTAATTTATGTCTGTTAAGAGGTCTTAGGTGTCGAAAGCATGCACAACCAAAGGTTCTAAGGATGTTGTAATCTAGTTTTTTCCCTATAAATCTCTCATATGGTGTGGTGTAATTTACAACTTGTATGAGCATCATGTTGATCAGATAAATGGTTATGTCAAAGGCATGCCACTAGAAATTACGTGGCATCTTGGCTTGGGATAAGAGTGTCAGTCCCACTTCTGTAATTTACTTGTGTTTTCTTTCAATTTTCTCATTTTGTTTTGATGTATATGGACAAGTGTGCCTCAAATGTATACTATATTTTTTCATGTGTAGTTCTAATAGCTTAAACTCACTGCCCATATCTGTTTGAATGATTTTAATATGAGTCTAAAGTTATTTTTCTATGAATTTTTTAAATAACAGCATTATGACAATGGTTTGTGATTTGTTTTGCAATGGAAAGGTCCAGATGTACCTTGAGTAAGCATTCACAATGCCAAGGTAGTATCTGAAACCATTTCCAGAGGTGAGGGGTGCAGGACCCCATAGGTCTACATACACAATTTCAAGTGGTTTTTTGGTAGTGCTTTCAGAGTTTTTGAAACTAAGTTTATGGTGTTTTCCCATTTCACATGCATCATAAAAGGGAAATTTCTAAACTTTATTCAAGATAGATGATTTCTTACAGGACTTAATGGATTTTTTCATAATCTGATCACTAGAATGCCTAAACTATCTATGAAGAGTAACAAGTTTACTTGACAGGTCTGAAACATTTTCTTCATTATTAGTGGGAAAAGCTAAGCTATCTAAGGACTCTTTTTCTGTAAATGAAACAAATAAAGAGACTGCAGGTTTGTGACTAATGTCATATGTTAAGACCTTGTGAGTGTCAGCCACATCCAACTAATATAGACCACCCTTAGCCATTCTTTGAAGGAGCACCTTCTGCATTTTGTCCTTTACAACACACAAGTCATGGTGAAATTGTATTGTGACATCACTATCTTGCATTAACTTAGATATGCTTATTAGGTTTTTAGTCATTTTTGGGACAAAGAGAACATGCTTAAGTATCAATGAATCATTTATGTGTGGTAAGTGCAATTTGCAAGTTCCAATATGAGAGATGTACAGCTTGTTTTCATTACCTACAACTAGGGTCTGCTTACCTTTGTACTCAGTCCTTGTGGTCAGATTGTTGAGGGTGTTGGTAATGTGATTGGTTGCTCCACTGTCAATGAACCAACTTTCATCTTTTTCATCTTCTTGTGCAGCAACAAATGCAGAGTTTTGTTGATTGGTTGCTCTTAGGGTAAAATCCTGTTTATACCTATGCTAGCTGTCGATTGCTTTATGTCCAGTTTTTCAACAAATTTGACAAGTCATTTTTGGTTTGTCTTTTCCTCCTTGTTGCTTTATCTTTTCTTTGTTTCCTTTGTTGTTGTAATTACCGAAGATCTAATATATGTGGGTGTATGAATGTGCAATTGTGTCTATTACCTAAAATACGTACCATATACGAATTATACGCGGTAGAAGCTTGTAAATTAAACAATAAACACAATAAATAAATATATTAATCATATTAATTTATTAATAGCGTAAAGAATTCACCTCAACATGTAACGTTATACACGTATTTTCTCAGAGTTCGCATAAAAACTAACTCGTGGGCAGTTCTAGTCACCAATATGGTGGACTTGGTGAGCTAGAACAATAATCTTATAGCCAGCACAAGATTAACTCTTAATCTCAAAAATGGTCTGGTATATGTATTTATCCTTTTATCTAAAAAGATAAAAAAAAAAAAAATTTAAAACAATTCATAATTACTTCCTTTAATACCATGAAAAAAAATGAAACAATTTCATTTTTCTTTTATTTTCTTCTAACCATCAAAGGAAATTAAAACCATTTCAATTTCCTTTGATTTCCATTTCCTGTAACAATACACACTCTTTACAATTCACACACCTCTATTTTATATATATATATATATATATATATATATATTAAAATAATAATATAAATAAAACACATGTCATCCATTATTAAAAAATAATATTATTAAATAATAAATTGATGACACCTATATTGCAATATATAATAAAATAATATTATATAATATAATATATGTGAGATATTTTTATTATTTAATCATTAAATAATTAAAGTATAAAGTGACCATTTTGTCCCTCATAAATAGTTACCAAGTCTATCTTTAGTGGGTCCCACCAAATTTGACACTCAAGTAAACTCAACCGAGGGCCACAATGTGCCACATGTTATTATACAATTAGTAAATAACAATTATTAACTAATTGTTATATTTAATACTTAAATACAGACACGCACGCATTCCGTGGTAGTGCTGAATATTGTTGGATTAAACAATTTAATTCGGCACGCTGCCCGAGTGCACAACGAGTATACTCTATATCGCGGAACTCCCTAGGTCCTACGCCTGATTCGTCAAATGGAACTATTCCATAAGTCCGTGAGCAATGCCCAACCCACACGTCACAGATATACAATTCAACGTGTTCAACCATGCAAGTTGAAGTTACAACGCATATGTATAGTCCTTCCGTCATGATATCCTGGATATGCGGGGATATAGTATCACCGTTAAATCCTTCAGTGCTTATCCATGTCTTATCTCCAGACTTGTATCTCACAGAATAATATGTGCAAACTCCTTTGCCATATTGTTCTACCATGGCAGAACTCTTTCTCGAGATTAATGCTTATGGCCACAAGACTTTCTTAGATACAGTCTCAAAGCATCTGGATATCTAACTCCTTATGCGAGTTGACAGATCCCATATCTGTACACATCGAACTCCATAAACATTGGACCATATCCAGTGACACCCAGCGGTCACACCATGAAAGGTCTGTGACATGTGTGGAACCAAAGTATGGTGGATCACTTACAAGCCCACCATGGCACTCAGGTCAAAGGACCACGTATACTACTCAACTCGAGAGGACCCTCCATTGACAGCTTACATAGGGTGTCTATTAGAGGCCCTTGTAAGTCTGTCCCATATTCAATCCTAACTAGATATTCATATATCAATACGAGCTTCAAGCTCACGGTTGGCTAGGAAAGACCATCTTGTTAGAGTGTATAAGACCCATCAATTCCTTGGTCCATTAGCTAGATAACACCTCAGCCTAATGGGTACAAAGACGAACCTCTAAAGGCTTATAAGGCCTTCACGGAGATGGGGGAGGGGTTCAAATCCTTGGTGGCGCAGGTAACCTGAGTAATTGTGTGGTAGGACGTCGATGGCTCTGAGATGTCATCCAGCCAATGAACCAATGAGTTGGTGGATCTCACACACTCTAACAAAAAAAGGCTACCTTTTTGTAAGACTGTGGTGAAGCCCACCAACCCTTTGGTCCACCAGTGGGACCCCAAAGCTACTGACACACCATCAACAGCCATCGCAGGTAACCTACGCCCTCAACCAATCTCGAACATGGGATCTCATCCCTTATAGGCCTTTAAGGTTCGATAGTTGTACCTATCAGGCTCTAGCCATTGAACCTTAAAGGCCTATAAGGGATGAGATCCCAGGTTCGATATTGGTTGGAGGCGTAGGTTACTTGCGATGGCTGTTGGTGGTACGTCAGTGGCTTTGGGGTCCCACTGGTGGACCAAAGGGTTTGTGGGCTCCATCATAGTCTTACACATCTATACCCTATAGGTACGACATATGTTGATCTATATATAAAGGTATTCACCGAAAGACCCGCATCAGTAGAAATAGATCAAGGACAATAATTCCAGAACATATTTGCATAACTAGTATTTTCTAGTACCCGATTGTAACTCTTGCAACTATGCAGTTACTGGTATATTCTCAGGTCCATGTCCCATTACAGACAAGGCTCCAACTTTTGGATCTGCTAAGTATTATAACCAGCTAACACTTAACTGTGCTAACATTTAGCATGTATATCTCTCAACGTGGCTAATTGTAGGCCTTATCTAAACTCATTTAGATCTTATCTGAGCTCTTTTAAATCGTACAATGTCTGCAACGTTACATTACATGGTACCATATTAATGGGTATTAGCGATTTAATAGGAATATACACTTGTATAAATACACAAGTATATGTACATTCAAGGATGGCACGTAAGTACCAACCCTAATAATAATTTGGTTTGTTGGTAGTGTTTATGCCTCTGCCATAAGTTGGTGTTCCTTTACCACTAGCACTTCTTCTAAAGTGATTTCTTCTCTGGCCTCCTCTACTGTAAGTCTTGTTTGCTTCCAAATTTGAGTTTTCAATAACATTTTTTCTAACCTTCCCTCAAAGTTCAGTAATGATGTCTTCAAGAGTGATGTTACTCAGGTTAAAGCTTATTATGATTACAACTGGGTCATATTCTAAACCAAGGCCACCAAGAATGAACTGAATCAACTCAACATCTGATATTGGTTTTCCAAATGTTGCTAGTATTCCAACAAGTTTCTTCATCTTTGTAGTCACTCATGCTCATTGAGCCTTTCCTTGTGACATTAAGTTGTCTTTTTACCTCAATCATATATGTCATGGATTGTGAGCAGTACATCCTTTCTAAGGCAAGCCACAGATCGAGAGAAGTGCTGCAGTCAGTGATTGAGCTGAGTATATTTTCACTTAATGAGGACAATAACCAGCTGAGTAATAGTTGGTCTTATTTCTTCCACAGTGCATACAAGGGATTGAAGATGGATTTTTCAACCTGGTTTTCATCCCTTGTTGTGATGAAATGACTTGGTGTATGTTTAGTTACATCTATGTAGTCATTAAGTTCATTTCCTCTAATGAAAGGTAGAACTTGTGTCTTTCAAATGATGTAATTACTTATGTCAAGTTTAATAGGCACTGCAAATGTGAGATTATTGGTGGTTTAATTTGGAACAAAGTTTTATGCAATATTATTTGATGAATCACCATGGATTTCTATGCTTGAGCTAATGTTTGCCATTGTTATTGGCAACCAGGCTCTAGTACCAAGTCAGAATATAAGAGATAACACAGAGTTTTGTTTCTTGGAATACTCTGTAGTCTGCTGTATTATTGCTTCAATGTCAAATGTAATACAATACTTGCTTTATATACAATGATGGAGTAACAGAATTGAGTAAATTGTACAGAGATAATCATTGTTGGTACAAGAAATTTTCATTGGCAATGCTTGATTCTCGGATTGTTAAATGAGTGGTCCAAGTGTCCCAAACTTGCTGGTATATGATTGGTTCCTTTGTTGTGCTCATATGACAACTGCTAAAAGCCACACCTAGTTTGTCTTTTACTGCAATGCCTTTTACCTCTCGCCAGCACAGCCTTTACAAACTTGATCACCATATATTTTCCCTTCATAAACCTGATACAAAATATTTCTGCATAATTAACTCTACAATAATTAAACTCTTTCTCTACAATAATTAAAACTTTCAACAACTCAAAAAATTCAAGTTGAGAAAAATTAGGACAAAAATAAGTTGGGTAAATTCAAGGCAAATTAAACATTATAAGATTAGTTATACGCATTGCAGTTTATAGTTTGTGCTGGCAAATTCAGAGGTAAGTTGTTTTATGTATTTATTTGAATTTTATTTAAGACAGTTATATAATTTTGAGGTTGTTACATTAGATATTAGTTGCTTGTTTTGTAGTCAAAGTAGTATGATTGTATGTGGCATTATGGGGTTGTTTAAAATCCAACAAAGAGGTAAAATGATTGGTATCTATCATGAGATGTTCAACATGCATATCAAGCAATTTTAGTGCACAATCAAAATTTAATCGTGCTCGACATCCTTGTTTGATAGCAAAGCAAAGTGCTTAGCTATTTTACTTGGCAAGTTTATTGAGTAATGGTCGAGCTTTATTTTGAACATTTTACTCAACAAGGTTGTCGACGTTATGACTTTTTAGAATTTTGATTGACAGCCCTATCAAGCGAAATGGCCAAAATAAAGTTCAGCCATTGTACTGTGCAATTCTTTTGAACATTTTAAGCTTATTTTGAATTTTTGCTCGACAAAAGAAAGGGTGTTTGTTTAATTTGACAAAAAAATTAATTAATTTTTATTCTAACTTTATGTTATTATCATTATTATTATTTTAATTTTTTTTTATATTAATTTGTGCATGACTTATTATTTGTAGGACAAAGGATAAATTTTTTATAGTTTTTATAATTATGCTCAAAGACTATTTTCAACGAGGCAAATAACTTCTTATAGTTAGGGGCAATTGACAAAATTATTGCAAAGTTAACAAATAGGCCAACTAAAACGGTCAGATAGGTGTTCATGAGAAATTTTTTAGATATGCAATCACTAATATTTACTTCACAACTAGTCCATAATATGGATATGTTATAAGCACATCAAATTCATGTTGGATATTTGCTTGTATATCTTTAGGTTTGTAATTTCTTATAATGTCATGAAATATGTCTTTGATATGTTCTACAATAACTCTGTTGCTTGCTTGGTGGTAGCCTTTCTCCAGTTGGTCAAAACAAATAAGTACAACTTATGTGAAATCTTTTTACTACAAAGTGGGTTCTTTATTTTATTATTGTAACATAAATGCCCATTTGCATCTCTCATCAATGAACTTTGCCTCAAAATGATCGTTGGTTAAATCTAGTTTTTCATAAGTGAAAAGGCCTCTTAGTTGCATATATAGGACTTCTTTTGAATTATACAATTCTCCAACAAAAATTGTCATTGGAAGTAGTTTTTGGTAACACAACAGAAAGCATAGAATCCTATGGTAGAATTAGAGAGAGAAAAAAACTCAAGTGAATTGTTGTCACAACAAGGTAGTGGGGTGACACTCTAATGAGAGTATTTAAGCTCTTCTCTAGTACAAAAGTGATTATTGTCATTCATATTGTCTTACCCTTTTATTATATGGTCCAACCCATTCACCACATTATTGTCATAATGATTCTCATCTTTTGTTCTATAAAGTTAATTAACATATAATATTCTGTAATATAGACCATTATTATATCAAGGTTAACAATAATTTTGTTAAAATTACAGGAAAAACTATTTTTTATGCCATCGGCATACAATGTGTTGTAGTTTGACAGTATAATGTAATACAAAAAGAAGTACATGTCTCTATCTTTATCCTATGATCAGCATTCAATCTTAATAAAAACCTCTCATCTCCATTATTTCTTTTATACATTAGTTTTGTATTTTTTTTATTATAGATGGTAAGTAAATTATTATATGTATCTTATACTTAATAGAACTCATAATGAGAATATCATATACTCTATCATAAAGTTGTCAATAAGTGATATCTGAATGACCATAATATTCAATGTCTCTCCCTCTTTGTAAACTTTGATATCTTTTAAAGAATTCTCCTATTTTTTACCAAAATAAATTAATATTTGGAATATTACCTATTTTAATGAAACAAAACCAACATAAACATTCAGATTTTATGAGATGTCGAGCATTTTAGGTTTGATATTATGTAAAGCAAAATTTAAAATGTCCAATAAAGTAAAACTCTCATTCCAAGACTGTCGAGCACACTTGTTGAGCAAAATTAATTTTCAGTTATAATATACATGAAAGATTTATAGTAAAAAAAAATCAAGAAATATTTTTATAAAGCAAAAGTGTCGAGCTAAAATCATTTTCAGTTATATATGCTCAACACCTTTGTCAAGCAAAAATAAAAATTGAATATTTTAAGTGTCGAGCATACTTGTCAAGCAAAAATTACTTTCAATTATAATACACTGGACACTTATGTTGAAAAAAATAAAAATAAAAATAAAAATTTTTAAGTGTTGAGCAAAGATGTCGAGCAAAATCTGGTTTTAATTTTAACATTACAAACAATTGATGTATGTGTGAAACCAAAACTAAAAGGAAAAAAAAAAAAAAAGGAATAATCGTGTAATGTAAGTTAAGTTATGAACATACTTTAACTTCACTCGATTTTGTTCATATATATTGTGTATTGTTTTTAAAGAGATTGGTTGATATGTAATAATTTTTAAAGAATATTCTTTGTTTATTTACTTTTTTATTATTATTGAGAATATAGGTGTAGAGAAGTTCAATAGTTGTGTTGTTGAGTTTTTATTAATATAGTAAATGAAGTTATTAAAATGTTGATGGATAAAATAATCCTCACACTTCATCTTTAACCAAAAAAAATAATAATAAATTTAAAGATGTGATTAAATAAATTAAAAACTTCTCTAAAATAACTAATTTTGATTAAAACTCCAAAAACTATAGCTGATTTAGCCAACATAAGTACAATATGATTACAATTCTTTAAATAGCTCTTATAACTCTAAGATTATAACCAGCAATAAATTTTAAAATTTTATCATTAATCTATGTTATTTCACTCACGCTGACAAGTTTCTATTAAAAACAAAAAGAGAGAGAGAGAGAGACTATCCACAAATTTGGCTTTAAAAACATTTAATTTAATATAAATTTATATATGTTTAAATTTAATATTAATTAAATTTAATATTAATTAAATTATAATTAATAAAATTATAATTTAACATATTATGTAAAAATCTTATATAGAATTGTGATTCTCAAATCAAATTATTATTTTATAAAAAAAATTTCATAAAAAAAAATTTTATTTAAACATTATATAAATTTAATTATAAAATATCACTATACTCTCTATTTTCATTAAAAATTATTTATTCTTATGTTCAAATTATTATAAATTTTTTATATATATTTTTTTAATATTCATCTTAATAATTTAAGATAATAGATCTAAGATTTATATAAATATGAATCTTATTTATATTTATATTTAATATAAATATCTAACTGTAGGCGTAAATATCAACCTAATGTCATATGAGAAACTATCTACCAAAAAGAGAGTTCAACCTAATCATAGGAGATTATAAAGCGTTTATTTTGCAATTATAGTTTACATTTTGTTTTTAAATTTTTTTTTCAACGAGAGACGTGATAATACGCCAACTTTAAAACAAGAGGGAAAAAAAGAAAAAGACAACAGTTACTTCAAATGTGATCATTATTATAATAATGGGGATTTTTTTATTTGACCACTATTAAAAAATAATATTTTATCTTGACCATAGTTAAAAACTTTAAACTATATTTATCAAACAAATACAAAATGAACCATCTTGCCCTCATTTGAAATTATTTTAAGGCTTCTCTCTCAAACACTACCGCTTTGCATACTGCCCATGTGGCAAAATTATTTTTAATTTTATTTTTATTGGAAAATTTTTATTTTTTATTTCATTTCATTTTTTTATTCTAAATTTTATTTAATAAATAAATTATTATTTTTAGATAAATACAAGCATTCTCTCTTCTCAAAATACAAACACAAGTGTACATTTTCTCTCTCTCTCTCTCTCTTGTGGACACTCTCAATTTTTTCTAAATTAACATTGTATTTCTCTTACAATTTGTAAATTGTCTTCAAACTCATTATATTGGTGAGTTTTTGGTGAGTCAAAAATATTATTTATTTTATCATAAATATTGATTGGGGAGTTAAAAAATTAAACAATTGACTAATTTGTGAGTTTTTATTATAAATATTATTTATTTTATTGTGTTTTTGTTGTTGGTTTATATTGTACTAATTCAAATATAAAGATTTAGCATTAAGAAGGTGAAAATGTAGTTAAAAATGAGTGTAAAACTAAAAAAAGGGCAAAAAATGATTAGAAATAATCAATTCAAGATCAAAATTGCATCTAACTCATAGCTCACGCTTCGGCTTGCTGCACGCATCAATCGCAGAGCACCACGCACCATGTGCATGGTGCCACTCGCCAAGTGCACTTTGTGCTTAAGCACGCATTAGTCGTAGAACACCACGCCCATGATGCGTAGTGCCATTCACTAAGTGCACTTTGTGCTTAAAGCACAAAGCGCACAGCGCGTGGTGTACACTAAAACCTACCATGTGACAATTTTTTTAAAAAATTTATTTAATTAATTAATTATTTCTTTTATTTAATTTTTTTTGTTATTAATTAAATTTATTTCTTTATTAGTTTTTATTTATTTTTTGTATTGTATATTTATTCAATATTTTATATTTTTTAATTTTATATAATTATACTAATAATTATTTTAGTGTTATTTTTTCAAGTGCTGCTGATATTATCATGGTGCACGTTTCGACCATTGTATACTTTGGGGGAAAGTGAGAGAGTTCTAATAATGGTATTGAGAGATACATTGGATTTCAAAATATCTACTTGTTAGTTCTTGAAAAATATAAAATATGAAGTATTGTTAAGCATAATTTGTTATATTCTTGAAGTTGATTAGGTACAATATAAAGTGACTCTTAGATTGGAGGTTCTTTCAAGTACTATAAAGTTAAGACCTATTCCATTAAAAATTGATAATGATGTGATCTTTTGGTTGAGCCTATAAAAAAAAGTACTACACCTCTGTGTTACACTGGATGTTCAAGCTCTTGAACATGAAAATAATACAAAAGCATCCATCGAGCATAAACAAGTCTACACTAATCAATTTACGTCTGCAAGTAGTAGCAACCAAGTAAGTAGTATAGACCCAACAATTTCAACCATTTGTATATGTTCTAAACCCTTTGAAAGATTATCATTATTCTCCTCCAATGTTCAGCGAACACCTAGCTTACACATATTATGATAGTTAGATATATGGAGATGTTGGCATTGATCTTGGTTATAATATTGATAATGATGTTAGTTATAATGTAGGTATTGATGATGAAAATAATGGTGGAAATGACAATGGTTATAAGAATGGTGATCGTGGTTATGATATTGGTTATGATGATGGAAATGATAATAATGATGATGATAATGATGATGATGATGGTGATGGTGATGATGATGATGATGATGATGATCATTATAGAACAAACGCCGATAGAAATGATGATGATTATGTTTCTAAAACTTTTGTTCATGGGATACATGATAAGTATGTCCCATATGCAAGAAAAGATAGGGTAAAAGTAGAGAATCCATTTTAATTCATGCCTAAAATACTACCTTTAACTTGAACATATCGAAAAAAGTATTTTATACTAGAATTAGAGATGTATTTGTAAGAAAGTTGTATAACAACAAATATAAAATTCATGAGGCTATAAATATACTAATACTTAAGGGCAATTGGAGCTTCAGAGTTCATAAGTCCACTAAATATCATTTTAAGGTGAAATGCGATGATTATAGATGTAAATGGGATTACATGCAGTGTTGACAGAAAGACGATAATTCCTATATGTGAGGAGAGTAGATGCAGAGCACACTTGTGTTTTGGACCAATTACAGGATGGTCACGAACAAGCCAAGAGTCGTATTATTGGTAAAATAATAAAAAATAAGTTTGCATCGGTTAGTAAAAATTATAGACTGAAGAAAATTCAAATAGATATACGTGAAGAATTTGGTGTTGAGATAATGTGTACTATAGTTTGACGAGCTAAAGAGCATGCATTAATATTGATAAGAGGTGCTTCTGAGGATTCATTCAGATTGCTTCTTATATATAACTATACATTGCAACAACAGAATTCGAATATGGTTACTCACTTGAAAATTGATGTTGATAATCACTTTTAAGTATTTTTTTATAGCGTTAAAACCCTTCATCAGAGGTTTTTAATCATAAATCCGACCGGTGATAGCAATGGATGGAACATTTTGAAAGGTCCTTATCTTGGTTAAATATTTGTGGTAGTGTGTAAAGATGAAAACAACCAGATATTTTTATTAGCATAAGGGATTATTAACTCAAAAAATGATGTTTCTTGGACGTGATTTATACTTAAATCATTAGCGTGCTATTTTGTTAAGGTACACGCATGTTGTGTTTATTAACATTAAACTTATGCATGCCATATATATATATATATATATATATATATGTATCACAGTGGAACTAGAAAGCTAATTTCTCAATGTAAAAAACACATTTAATTGAAAGTCTCGGTATATTAAATTAAAATGTACCTGTGAAGCAATTCGTGTGGAATCGAATTGCTGTGGTCTCACTATGAAGTACTCATGTCGACCATTCTAGATTCCAACTCCGGTAGGCTTAGAGCACTAGAATGATAACTTTGATAGAATTTTCTAGCAAACCTAAGTATTAAAACACTTTAAACACTTAGACTTGGTTAAACTCTTTAAGCACTTATTTTATTTCTAAGCAACACTTGCTTTTGTTTCAAAAACATTGAAATGAATTTTGTTTATGCAATTCTTGCACAAACAAAAATCAATCACTCAATATTTCACTTTATTTGGCCAGCCTCCAAAGAAGAAAAAGATAAATAGTTTTGTTTTTAACACTTGAAAACATACAAGCTTTCTCTCTCTTGCAAAATGTAGTTGAACCAAATAATAGGTGGTTCCAAAAATGAAAACAATTTTTATTTTATCTCAATTTTTCATTTTATCAACTTTTGGCTCACCAAGGTATGCTAAAGCCTATGCCTATTTATTTTCTTTACTTTTATTGACCAAAATAATGCAAAACACTTTTGCACATCTTATCTATTTCTTACCTATGGCCGGCAACACACACATATGTATTAAGAATAAAAAATTTCTCAAAATTTTCCATTTCTTCTTCATTGTCAAACAATGGTGAGATAAGTCGTGCTTTTATATCTCTTTGTTTGAATTAATAATACAAAATAACTTTTGTATTTAATTAATTCAATTTTGCCACTTCAAATAATGCATATAATTTTGCATTATTAAATTAATATTACTTATCTAACAAGCAATATAATTATTATAACAAAAGTCAAACAAGCAAGGGCCATGATCTTGCCATATGTCATTATTATTAGTTAATAACTTTTGTTAAGTAATTAAATAATACACTTAATACTTAAACTTTGACAATTGCACATCCTAAAGGGATCTTAAAATAAATTCTTAGTTTGCTAAAATTTTTTAGATCGAACTATTCAATCTAGTCCGCTACTCCAGTGCATAATGAGTATATTTCATATTGTGAGACTTTCTAAGTTCACGTCCGATTTGTCAAATGAAAATCTTTTATAAGTTCGTAAATAATGCCCCATACACACGTTATAAATATTACAAAACAGTGCGTTAGACTATATAAGCTGATGTTATAGATATATCCTAGAAGAGCAGAGATATAGATCATTATTGTCAAATCTCTATTTTTTTTATCGTTAACCTATCTCTAGATTCATATTTCTATAAAACAAATATCCGCAAAATACTTTTACGATATTATTTAACCCTACCAAAAACTCTTTTTTGGGGTTTATGCTTATGGTTATAAGACTTTTTGAAATACAATCTTAGAGCATCAGGATATACAACTCACTCATATAAGCTTATGGATCTCATATCCACGCACACAAGACTTAATGAGTATCAGACCATATCTAGTGACACCCAACGGTCAGAGCATAAAAGATCTCTGATATACGTGAAATCAAAGTATCGTGGATCACTTACAAGCCTATCATGGCGCTCAGGTCAAATGACCACAAATACTACTTAACTCGAGAAAAACTTTCATTGACGACTTTATGGGATGTCTACTGGAGGTTTTTATGAGTCTATTCAATACTTAGTCCTTATAGAATAACCGCATAGTCTACTAAGACTAACCATCTGGACTATCTAGATATAGACATATATTGATCTAAATAAAAAGGTTTCATCGATAGACCCCACATTGATAAAGATAGACTAGGAATAAAGTGTTTAAGAACATACTGCATAATGACATTTCCTAGCACCATTTGCAACGCTTTGTAATTATGTCATCACTAATATATTCTCAGGTCTTTGTCCTATTTCAAATAAGGCTCTAACTCTTTAGAATTCGTTAACTCTTATAACTTGTTAACTCTTAGCACTTATAATTCTTATCGTTGCTAACTCTTAGTGCTGATCTAAATTCCTTTAAATTATATAATATCTGAAACGTTACAAGCATCTTACCACATATATATATATATAATTTTAAAAATTTTATTTGAAATGTATATTATATAAATATTAAACAATTAATATTTATACAATATTGGAATGGCACGTAAGCACCATCTCTAACACAAATTATAGAGAGTAATTGGTGACCATCAGGATCTAGTTTTGAAATTAATCAACATGCCAGTATTGACAGGGTTATACAGAGTGTATTTTTAACATATATCATAGGTTTTGCATCTTTCACTTGAAGTGACAAATTACAAGTTACCAATAAAAAAAGTCTAAAAAAGATAAGGGGATACCCAAGGTGTAATTCTATAGAAAGATTTCACGAGATGAAGGATTTTTATAGACCATTTCTATTATACTATTGTTTGTATTCGATGCCATAATTTCATTAGCTTTTTCTAATGCTCTTAAAAAATTATTGATGATAGTTGTATTTTTTTCATTTAATGTTCATAATTTTGAATTGTGGATAAATTATGAAAAGGTTGGAAGTATAATAGCATGTGTTGGCTTTTATAAAAGTGTTAATATTTATAGGTTTTAGGTTTGGGATGTTTGAAAAATAGAGGAGACTTTGCCAAATTTTTTCTAGAATTCTATACGTGCCCATTATATTTTTAAATCACACATCACTATTTATTTTAACAAATTTTTGACAAATTTTTTTTCTATTTAATGGATGTTCCCAAAACTACATCTTAAAAAAAAACATTTCTATGTAATTATATATTTTCTCTGCATACATCCACCAAACACAACAACTTCTAAATATTTATATTATACAAATGCACATATAAAACATATCTATACATCCTATCTAGTAATGGTCTACAAATCTATGCACATCTTTTGTATAAAAAAAGTACCAATCTTAAGGAAGAAATCAAATGATCGACCTAATATAAGGTACTCAATTAACATACAGGTAAATGCATTGTAATCTCCACTCTTAACCATCTATTGAGGTGCATTATCCTTCAAATGAATAATTTAGAAAGGTGACGTATTTGTATTGACTTCTCTCTTTAATTGATAAAATCTACATCTTTGAAGATAATGTGGCATGGAAATACTTAAAGGTGTCATAAAATTTTCAATGAATTTGTCGGAGTTTTCATTCACACTGGAATCATACAACGTAATCTTCCTCTGAATAAAATCGACATCTGTTGTAAACTAATATTCTTGATTGAAATTCAATAGACTATCTACTTGCACAAACCATTATTGTTTTATTATGAACTTATTGTATTCTAAACAATAAAAAGTTATTACTTAATCTTCCTACCTTATTGATCGCAGCCTAAGTTTTTGCACCAATTAAATCTTCCTTTGTTCTTTGTCATATGAAAACATCACTGCGATTTATTGAACATTAGCATTTGAACTACTTCTCATTCACTGCATTTGTTTAATATACTCTAAAAACAAAGATGATATTAAACTCATCAAAGTTAACCAACTGTATTATAACGTAACGTACGTAACAGCTAGGAAAAAATTATTCACATAAAAATATGCACTTGTAACTATGCAATCTTGTGAGTAAATTGTCGAAACGTATCCCGTTGGGTACAATGCATCTTTAGATACTCATTAATATGCTACAAAACCTCACATAATGTATATAAGTGTTGTTACTATTAAAAAAAATCACATAAAAAATATATAAAATTAAATATCCTTTTCGAATCATTAAACCAATGATACAAGATATCGTTAAACCAATTCTCATTAGCATTGAACCCATGTAAAGGAACATATGACTCTGGGTCATTATTATTTATCCAATCCTAAAGTTCCTTAGGTTTTACTTTCTTTATAGGAAGCAATCGCTCGTGTATGTCAAATGTAACTTCTGCTTCCAATTCGATAATTTTTCTTTGACCTTCTTTAAAAAAAGATCGGTATAAGAATTGTGATTAGTTTGTGCAACCTTGTGTTAGGTGTGTTGGGTTGTACGAATTAACTATTAGGATATTTGCATGTGGGTTGTGTTCATCATACAAACAATATACATATCTCATACATACATGTGCACAACGGAAGATTAAATATAATGAACACAGAAATTAACATTTGATTAAACTGAAATTCGAGATTGAGAAATATCACCAATGAAGCCTTTGGATTAATTTGCTTGAAGTCCACCATGAAATGAATCTTTGATCAATTCTAGCAATCAACAAGGGTGGGTTTAATTGTCTAGAATGACAGTATGTTAATCCAGCATTTTGTTTAACACTTAAACTTGATTCAAAGTTAAACTCTGTAACTTAATCAATTCTGTTTTTCCTTTTATTCAACTCTTGAATAAATAAAATAAATATCCTTTTTAGTTATTACATTTAGTAACCATTAATTCAATTTGTTTTGTTGTTCTAACACTTAAAACACAAAACAAAGAATTCCAATTTCTCAAATTGAAATGGCTCCCAAAAATGCAAAACCTATAAACTAAAAACTTATGAATTTTGAATTTCATTTCACTTTATATACTAATGCATAAATTCCAAACTAATTTGAATTTCATTTGCATTTCATTTGGTTTAATCTAACCTTAGTTAGATTATTTTAACTTAACCTTTAAGTTAATAAATATTTAATTATTCTAACCATAATTAACTAATTTAACCTTGGTTAGGTTAACCTTTACTTAATCATTAAGTAAAGTTAACTAAATTAACCATATGATTAACCTTTAATCATAGTTAAATTAAATTATTTATTTAATAATTAAATAAATAAATATTTATTCTTATTATTTAACAATTAAATAATCATAAAGTGAAATTACTATTATATCCTTACTCGGTTACCAAGTTAACCTAAAGTGGGTCCCACAATTTAACTATATACTTTAGTTAACGTAACCTTAGTAATTGCTGAATTATACTGTATTGAACAATTTAATACGGTACACTGCCCAAGTGCTCAAAGAGTACATTTCATATTGGGACTCTCTAGGTCCACACCCGATTTGTCAAATGGAACTATTCCATTAATCCGTAATCGATGCCCCACGCACACGTTACGAATATTACAAATCAGCATGTCAGACCATACAAGTTGAGGTCATAACGTATACGTATAATCCCTCCATCATTTATACCCTGGATGTGCGGGGATATAGATCAGCACCGTCAAATCCCCATTTGCTCATCCATAATCTTATCTCCAGATTCGTATCTCGATAAACAATATACGCAAACACTTTTGCTATATTGTTTAACCCTGTGGGAAACTCTTTTCCCGGGTTTTTGCTTGTGGCCACAAGACTTTATGAAATACAATCTCGGAGCATCGAATATACAACTTACCTACGTAAGCTGATGGATCCCGTATCTACACATACCGAACTTCATGAGCATCAGACCATACCCAGCGACACATAGCGGTCAGACCATGAAAGGTCTCTGACATATGTGGAACCAAAGCATGATGAATCACTCACAAGACCACCGTGGCGCTCAGGTCAAAGGACCACGAATACTACTCAACTCGAGAAGACCTTCCTTTGACGGTGTCATAGGATATCTATTGGGGTCCTCATAAGTCTGTTCAGTATCCAATCCTGACTGGATACCCGCATGCCTATACAAGCTCTAAGCTCATGGTCAGCTAAGAACAACCATCTGAACCAGTCAGAAATAGACATACACTAATCTATATAAAGTGAATCACCGATAGACCAGCATTGGTGATTATAGATCAGGAACATTATCTTTGAGACATACTTACATAATGATATTTCTTAACACCTATTGCAACTCTTTGCAACTATATCATTACAAGTATACTCTCAGGTCTTTGTCCCATTATAGACAAGGTTCTAACTCTTTAGACCTCGCTGACTCTTATAACCTGTTAACTCTTAACAGTGCTAACTCTTAGCATTTATAACTCTCAGCTTTGATAACTATTAGTTCTGATCTAAACTCCTTTAGACCAGATCTGAACTCTTTCAGATCAAACAATGTCTATAATGTTACAAGCAATCTACCATATGATCTAATATTAACAATCTTTATTCGAAATGTTTATTGTATAAATATTAACAATTAATATTCATACAATATTGGAATGGCACGTGAGCACCAGCTCCAACACCTTGTACTAGCACTTATACCACTCATCTCTTCTGCAACAAGAACGGGTATAATTTGAACACTTTAAGAGCCCTCAATTACATGCTACATGTCCAAATACGACTGATATTGACTGGCCATCCATTCTCTTCCCTAAAACAAAACAACACCAATCAATATATTGACTTGTTAATTTTATACCAAATTAAATTCAAGTACAAAATATACCATTATCTGATTTGCATCCTCAAAGATTCTGGATGGCTTGAGATACTATATCATAAGACTCATCTTATGCAAGAGCTCTACTTTGTCATTTTCCATCTTATACATTAGCTCTACTTTAACTATATCAATTTTAGTGGTTAGCTTTATTTTTATAAATTTCATATCATCTCGAAGATCATTAATCTTCTTCTTTAGAACACTATACTGCAATGACGTACCCGACTCAAACTATACATAAGTAATTATAATTAATCTTAACAATGTAATATTCATCAATATTATATAGTGAATCAGAGAAAAAATATTAAATTATTATACTGTTGGTCTAGATACTAGTGGAGCTTCGAATTGGTACCGACACTGAACATCCATATCATTTGTAGGATCGATAAATTGGATGTTCGAAATTAGAATATACTCAAGATAGTCTCAAGATAGTATAGTGAGTCCCTCTCTATTCTCCCAACAATTTTGTCGTCATGTGATAGTCCATATTCTTCTCATGTTTGTAGGGCACTAACTTTCTATATACTTCCAAAATCGATCCAAAATTTCAGATTTATTAACCATTAATAGAAAAAAAAGAATTTCAACAAATTTTACATTTATTTTTCGTTCTATGTAAAAATATATAAAATCATCTCTATTGAAGAGAAAGTTTTCAGTGTCTTCGTATAATGGGAAGTCCTTACTAAACCAATTTAGAAGACGAGAAAAATGGTCACCCTTTTTGTGCGTAAACGTCGATCCACATCTCATGGTCACCTTGAAGATCAAACCTGAGATAATAAAAAAAAATAACAATCTTAATTAACACTATTTTCATATCTTCTTTAATGCAATATGAAAATAACTATTGTTTTTGTATTTCAATATAATAATGAATCAATAATGAATTGAAAGAATTACTCTCCAGGAATGCCTGACTAAATTCATAGATGTTATAAGCTTCCTTCTTTTGATCCCGCCTTTTTCTAACCTTCATTAATTTTTTATTTGATGTTGTATTTAAGCTATTGTAGAGAACACTCTATACAATCGTTCACCACGGGTTGGTATTTGATAAAGGAATATTTTTCCTTTATTTTCTCTTGTTTTTATTTTGATATTTATTATTTTATGAGAATAAATTACTATTTATGTGTATCATTGTTTATTTATAGGAATTAAAGTGTGAAATTTTAAAATATGTATTTGTCGCCCCAGTGTTACAAGAGTTTTCGACCCAATACTGGAACAGTGATCAAAATAAGAAAATAAAAAAAGACTTGTTTAAGTCACAGTTCATTGCCCAGCGCCAGTTAGCTACCGCACCAGTGACCATCCAGCACCCAGCACTATGTCTTCACTGCTCCAGCGATAGTGCGATTCCTGACCTGACAAGAATTGAAGATTTCAAGCTCAAATAAATCCCTATAAAAGGCTATTTATCCCCAGCCTTTAGAGATCATTCAAGAAGATACAAGACAGTCAAGAGACCCACAACACAAGTCTTAGAGAGTAATTAGAGCATAATTGAAGCAACCATAGGGAGAAATTTAAGGCATTCTTCAACAGCATAAGTTTCTAAGCTATTCGATTAAGAGCAATTCGACGTTTATATCGATTTGTTATTGATTGTATCATGATTTCTTATTTTTTTTTTCACTGTTCTCTTATAGCCATGAACTAAATTTTCTTTCTAGAGTTAATACTTGAACTCAATATGTGCTTTTTATTGTCATATATTTCTAATATTTAATAAACTTAGTTCTTTGTAATTTAAATTATTTATTCTTAATACCAAAGATGTAAACATAAGAGAGAATAGGAAATTAGGTAAGCATTAGAGTGCTAAGTGCGCGAGAGAGTGCTACCATGAGATCACTTGAGTGTTGAGTACCTTAAAGAGTAATGATAGATCATTTGAGAGATAACTCCGATTATTCGTTGTATTTTTTTATTATTAATCTCTTGTGTAAGATTAGAGATTTGAGAAATCTTTGTGATTTGATAAATTTTTGTGACTTAGAATTTTTTGTGAATTGTTAATAAAAAAAAGCTAGATCTTTGATTTGCTATGAACATAAATATTTAATGTCAAACTACGTATATTTCGTGTTTTGTAGTGATTTTTTTTATCTCTATTATATATAATATTTTATATTCATAATTTCTTATAAGTAAAATCTTTTGCAAAGCATTAAGCGGTTTAAGGTATCAAATACTAATTATAGAGATATTATGACATATAAAATTCTAACAAACAGTGTCAGTATTATAACTATAATTGATACTTAAGTGGTGTCAGATTGATAAACTTAACTGATTTTTTAACTATAACACGAATTTTTAATTAAACATATTAGAAATATTATTTTACAAACGAGTGGGAATACTTTTTTGTTGGAGAATTTTACTCCATCGCTTAGATTGGAGGCATGAATTGCCAAACGCCTGAGTCGAGGTGGTTGGCTTGTACTAAGAGAGGATGGATGACTACTTTATGAAAATAGAAACCAAATCCAATATTAACCAAGCTATTGCTATTGATATTTCATGAAAGAAGACCTAGAAAATAATGCCATACATGGTCCACGACAACTTCTTTCTTCATCGTCTCCATGACCATGCCATGATTCAGACTCATGTTACTTTTTTATTCCAGAAAAAAAGGTCAAAAGAGCAAGTTTCCGACTTTCAATTTTTTAGTTTAGCAAAAATCCTTTGGATAGGATAAAGTGCAGGGCGAGCACCTCATTTTCTATAACTGAAGAAAAGAAAGGCATCTTTGAGCGAATCATTCTGGAACTCACGTGACGTGATCCATTTTTTTTTAATTCTTAATATTCCCTTAATTAATAACTATTGAATATTACCATATTACGCTTTTCTACTCTGATAATATTCAGATAATTTGCACAAGGGTCATCACGATATTCTGTCAAATGAACGGTCGAGATTTAAACATTCCATACACCTTAGATGTACCGTAGATGCTCTCCATGATATGATTAATGTTCTATGTTAGGCAAATACTGCTTCAAAGTCAGAAACTTTCCTTCGTTTCCAAGGTTCTGTCAAAAAATGGAATAGCCTCCTAGGCATATAATTGATCAAAACGTCTCACCCAACAAATCATAATTAAATCAACACCGTTGATAATTGGGCTCTACAGTCGGTGTAAATATTCTATCGTAAAATGCACTACACCCGAACACATGCTCCTGCCAGAGGATCACGTGACTATCCCTCAAATTTATCCAGACAAAAGGGCTTTTCCGTCATTTAACAAAGCAACAAGCTCAAGTAATCGAGACATACAGATGGAAACAACATATCATTTGTTACCGACAAGGCAACCATCTCAAGAACGTCGTCGTTTCGACATCAAAACGACTTGGTTTTTGTCGCGTTTTACCTTGTACTCATCAATCATTTCCTTGTCAACATCCTTTCTCTCTCCTCTAAAAAGTCCTCTCTCCTCTCTGTAACTGTTCACCAGAAACCAGATATCAACTACGTCGGCGATCACTAAAAATATCTCTCTTCCAGAGTCGAAAGCAACTGATAAGAAAAGAACGGCGTTCGTGTCATCTAATGTGTCGGTAAGTTTGTGGAAAGGGAGCGACTCGTAGAACACAGAGAAATGGATCGGGCTTCGATGACGGTCGGGCCGGCTATGGACATGCCGATCATGCACGACAGCGACCGCTACGATCTCGTCCGAGATATTGGCTCCGGTAATTTCGGTGTGGCTCGGCTCATGAGAGACAAGGTCACCAAAGAGCTTGTAGCTGTCAAGTACATCGAGCGAGGCGATAAGGTCAGTTTCGGAATTCAGTTCATTAAATAGTGTTTTTAAAAAAAAAATTTATTTATGGAAGTTATGTTACCAAAATTAGTGTCTCTTGCATTTAATGATTTGGTGAATTTATGGAAGTTATTGTCGTTTTTTTAGACTTTTTAACTTTAGCTGCTTTTGCTTTTAGTCATTTCGTAGAAATGAGTTGTCTCAGAGAAGACGTTGATTACCAAATATGCAAACGTTTCCTTTTCCTATTTCGGTAAAAAAATTTCTCCGATCACATATTAGTGAGAAATTAAATTAGTTTCACTTATCAAATTAATTAGTATAATCTACCTCTTTGGTTGCAATAAATTTTGTTGATTATTCTTACTAATATTTTTTTCTTAAATCCTTTCTAGCTAAGAACTGGTGAGATGACGGTTTTCTGGTTTAACTGCAAGTTTACCTAAGATGATTACTGGGATTTGTTTCTAATAGTTACTATAGGTTGAAGAATCCCTCATAAATAATATGATACTTCAAGTTTTTACTTAATTTACTCTGTTTTATGGCGTCTTGAATTAATCCATAATGTAATGCTTGCTGTTATATCTGTCATCAGTTATATGGATTTTTTTTTTCCTTTTTCCCCCCCTTAGCCAGAAAACCTATTAGATAAAAAATTTAAAAGGAGTAGAGCGCTAGCGCACATTTATGTGATATTTGGTTGTTGGTTGGTTTATTCGTATGTTATATTTAATTTTAAGCTTCATTTAGGATTATTTGTGAATATTATTTCTTGTTTTTTCCATGACAAGGTGCATGCGAAAAAGGATCATACCTATCAATAGGCTCTTGTGATAAAAACATCCAACTTGTGAACATCAAAGAAGAAGATCAATAACCAAAAAGAAAATTAATCGAGTTCCATATTTAGATGCATCTGTTTAGTGATGAAATAAGCAAAGATGGGTTGAATCTTAGTTGTTCTTTTTGGGTTTTCTGGTGATATTTGAAATTTCAGAAACACAAACACAACATGCGTGCAGAAAGAGAGTGTGAAGACTGTAAGTTTTGATTATCTTGAAACACACTTAGAAATGTAGGAGATTACAATCTCCCGGAGAAGTTATTGATTCAGGAGAATCTCTAGCACCCCTCTGGTATTGAAGATGAAAGGAATATGGGAAGAGATGTGAGAGGTTGAAATTGGATATTTAAAACCAGACTGGAACTCTGATTTTTCGGTTTTCTTGTGGAATTGGGTTTATGGATTCAATTATAAATCCAAACATATTTGTGATATTCAAACAAGGAATTTGAATTGGATGGTTCGATTCCAGTTCTCATTTCTAAGATCGAATTCAATATAAAACATGAAAGGAGCAAACTTTTAGTGAATACTAATCTGAGAGGTGGAGATACCATATCGATTATGTGTAACAATATATTTGTATAAAGCAATGGTAAACATATATGCACATAAGTTGATCAAACTTAAAATCGACTCATGGCACAGATTACACCTGTTTGTCTGTTGTCCAACCTGCAAATGCTATTGGACTGAAGGCTGGTGTTTTGAAGTTGGGATAAGTTTTCTCCCACTTTTTAAGTCATACACCAATAAAGAAAATTGACTTCTTAGACAAAGGATATAATTTGATTCCCTTACCTCTAAATGGAATTTTTGAACTAGTAACCGTTCTCATGTGTATCAAATGTCTGATTATGAATTCGAAGTTTGGTTTATGAAGTCACATAACCTAATTTTTGCCTTAAAAGATAAAAGGACAGAGTAAGTGATTTTGGGCAGGGAAAACTAATCTGGTTTAGAATATTTTGCAGACTAGACTTGTAACTTGTTTGATTCTAAGTAGACTTTTGTGCATATATTTTGAATCAAGAACGAAGAAAAATTGCGGCACTTGTGGCATTCTCATGTTGGTACTGTGTCTTGCAGATAGATGAGAATGTTCAAAGAGAAATCATTAATCATAGGTCATTGAGACATCCCAATATTGTCAGGTTTAAAGAGGTTAGTTTGTTCCTGGATTATTCTTTTGGGAAGATTATATGACCTTAAAAGGGCATGTTGGCTTATTTTATTGGTAATGTATTGTAAATTCTGCTGTAGGTTATTTTGACACCTACCCATCTGGCCATTGTAATGGAATATGCATCTGGTGGAGAGCTATTTGAGCGAATTTGTAATGCTGGGCGTTTCAGTGAAGATGAGGTACGTATTCTAAATCTTGCAGTCTTCTTTCTCCTTGTATTTACTTCTTGCATGGCATCTTTACTCTGGCTACTTGTGCAGGCTCGCTTCTTCTTTCAGCAACTTCTATCTGGAGTCAGCTATTGCCACGCAATGGTAAACCTCCTATAACTTGTGCTTACAGTTTTTGTATGATCAACCTTTTCAATTTTGAAAATTATCATTTCCATCTACTGGTTACAAATTAGATAATTTTACTTCTTCTTGTGGTGTTTCTAGCAAGTTTGCCATCGGGACTTGAAGTTGGAAAATACATTGTTGGACGGAAGCCCAGCACCTCGGTTAAAGATATGTGATTTTGGGTACTCCAAGGTACTCGTCTTTCTCATTCTGATTTTGCTGATATCAGTTTTCTGCTTATTTATTGTTGGAGAAAGGGTATTACGTTCTAGTTAGGCATTTGGTGGAAGTAACAATTCTCGCTTAACTCTTGGTGCTATTATGGTCCCTTGTAGGTTTTGTTCCCTAATTGTGGAACATAGTGTTTCTCTATATCAAACTTTGACTGATTTACTATCATCTTAGATGGGCTATCTAATAATTATCGCTACACTGGTTCTTTTCTCAGTCTTCAGTGCTTCATTCACAACCAAAATCAACTGTGGGGACTCCTGCATACATAGCTCCAGAAGTATTGATGAGGCAAGAATATGATGGCAAGGTACAATATAACTTGAACCAACTAAAGCTTTTTTAATAATATATACTGTTTTGTAGTCTTGTGTTTTAAGGTGATGAGATCATACCGGTTAATTGTTTTTCCTGCTTTGTAAGATTGCAATGATAGAAAGGCTATGTTTTTCTAACTGGTCTTTCCATTTTGTTGTCCTTCTATTGAACACTTGTCTTAGCATGGCAGCTGACATAATGTGTAGTGTCTGTCATGCATCATCTGTTGTTTTCTATTGACCATTTATATCCTGCTCCTTTGTTCGCTATCATACAGATTGCAGATGTCTGGTCATGCGGTGTAACCTTATATGTGATGCTGGTAGGAGCATATCCTTTTGAGGATCCTGACCAGCCAAAGGACTTCAGAAAGACAATACAAGTATTCATTGTTTCTTCATGCCTTTTTATTCTTTACATAAATGTTTCAACTGTAGAAATGTCTCTCTTTTTCCCTGTGCAGAGAATACTGAGTGTCCAATATTCCATTCCAGACAATATCCAAATCTCTCAAGAGTGCTGCAACCTGATTTCAAGAATTTTTGTTGCTGATCCTGCAGCAGTAAGTGATTTTTGTTTCTCAAGAACCCTAGTCTGCAGATGTTTGAATCCTGTAGTGTAAGACATAAGTTCTTGAAGCAACATACTCTGCCCTTCGTTTCTGTTGAATAACTTTCTACTCCTCAGTTGTGTTTATGTGTTCTAACAACGAATTAAAATTGTAACGGACGAATTTTAAGTGCTTATTCAATACAGGATCAGTAACAAGCTTTTCTTTTATTTTCGTGGTGATACCACTTAAGATAGCATGCTTACTTCAAATTTCATACTTTTGGATGTTTGATACAACAGAGAATTACTATTCCTGATATCATGAAACATCCATGGTTTTTGAAGAATCTTCCGGCAGACCTAATGGATGAAAAGACGATGGGTAATCAGTATGAAGAGCCTGATCAACCTATGCAGAGTGTTGATGTAATCATGCAGATTATTGCAGAGGCATCCATACCAGCAGTTGGGTCTCTGGCCCTTAACCACTACATGACAGACAACCTTGACATGGATGATGAGATGGACGACTTGGATTCTGAATCTGAGCTTGACATCGACAGTAGCGGGGAGATAGTATATGCATTGTGATCATAGCATGTGTATGAAATTGTAGACGGAAGCTTCTTCATTAAATTAGTTGTTGTTGTGGGCCTATTGAAATGTGTAATATCTAGCTAAGGTAATGTGGTAGCATTGTAGTCATTGCCATTGGGAAGTGTTGGTCTCAATTAATAGCATTATACAAGATCCTCGGAGTCTGCCCATGTTCACAACATGAAGCTTTTATATACTTTGGTGTGAGGGAATTTGATCTTTTTGATGCTTTTCAAAGGGAATACTCCATACAAGTCGGTGTTGATCCAAACCTTCTCCGCTCCACTGTTCAATTATAATATTTGCATTTCACTGTTCTTTGTGGCCTTTTCTTCACGTTTTATTCTTAAAATACATTGGACTATGCATTGTGTAACGGGTGTCCTTAAAAAAGTTCAGAATAGAAATTTTGCTGTCTAGTTTTTGCTTGTTCATTTTTGTGCACGGTTTTTGAATGATGGTTGAGATTTCCACAGACGCTCACTGCGCCCTCAATACAATTTAGATGGGATTGAATCAGTACATGTTGGGCTTTGGGCTAATTTTCAGATTAAGACAATCTTGAACATCAAAATAACTTCTATACCCGAGAATGCAGGTTTGTGTTTTCCAATCAACCAACACATAATTTTAAGGTTTTTTTTTTTTAAAAAAAATGCAACTTACCTAATTTTAACCGTTTATTTTCATTTTAGTATAATATAGATCTATATTTTTTTAAATAATTAAATTTTTATTTAATAAGTAACAATGATAGTGTATTTCCTCATTCGTAATATATATTAAGGGTGTTTGTTAGATTGAACGTCATCAGATTTGATTAATAGTCTATTCAATTCAATATTGTTAAATTTTCAATCTAATTTAATATATAAAAATATAGAATTCAATTTATAAAAATGCAAAATTTAATTCAAGCCAATTTAAAAAAAAAAATGCAAATTCGAGCCGGTTTAAAATTACAATAAAAAAAATTCCAATTTAAAATTAATTGTCAAGTAAGCTAGGTCGCTCAAGCAAAAATAAGTTAAATTCATTATATTATAGTCTGGTTGACCTAATCTATTGGAGAGTCGTGATTAGGTGTGTTAGGCATTAATTTTAGACTCACTAGTCTCATTAAAAGATTAAAAGTAAAAACAACTTGCATTATTGTTAGGGTAATTTTAATAACCAAAAGTATTTTAAATTTAACAAAAAAAAATTAGTTTATTTTATAAATTGGGTGACTTAAAAACTTTTTTATTTTTTTACTTTGAGGTAATAAAAACAATGATACTAAAAAAAAAAAAACTTGAATTGCTACTAGGGCAGTTCCAACAACTATTAGTATCTTAAATTCAACAAAAGTAATTAGTTTTATTTTACAAATTGAGAAGCTTAAAACAATAATTTGTTTTTAAATTTCCTTTAAGAATATTATAATATTATTTTCTTATGATTCAAACAAATTTTAAAAAATTTATAAAATTATAAAATTTTCAATTTAATTCGATTCACCGGTCGTTAAACGTAACCCCAAAAAAAAATGATGGATTGAACAGTATTAGACGGATTATAGTGAATTTTTATTTAATTGGTATCTGTTACCGAAGCAGAGAAGAGAAGCACAGGGGCAGCAAGGGCTTTTAAAAATATTAGATCACTTGAAAAGTTGATAACAGATACATGTTACTTCCAAGCGAAATCATTCCTTTCATCTTCTGTGTAGATTACACTCCTCATTTCAATCATGTAACAGTTGATCCTACATTCTAACCTCATTACAAATAAATGGTGCCTCCGAAGCACTGTGTGAGAAAAAAAGAAATTTATCTCAGAAATGAGGATTTTGAAGCCAGTTTAAGTTGGCATCTTCTTGGACCACTTGTATGTCTACTTTTGTGGGATAGAACGGGGAATATTTCCATTGATAGGCTTTTTCTTCATCACATCTTACAACTGCTAACTTCTTAAGATTATCAATTGATGTGGGCAGCTCACAACTAGAGCACCCTGTCATGCAACGCGTCTTTAAACTGCACAACTCACCTATCTGTTCAGGCAACTCTTTGATACTTGGACATTCAGATATATCAAGGCAGTGTAAGTTAGACAGGTATCCAATTGTGTCTGGCAATATTGATAGATCAATACATGAAGTAAGTTTTAGCATTTCTAAGTTCACCAGTTTACCAATTGCTTCAGGTAAGGCAGACAGCTTATGGCAGTTGGTGATGCCGAGCTTCTTTATGGAGGCAATATCACATAACCCATCCGGCAATTCTATGAGATCATTACAATAGTCAACGTTGAACTCCAATAGATTTGGAAATGCATCAGAATTCTTAAAGTTGGAATCTTGAAAAGCCTGACCAACATTACACATAACTAGTGATTCAGACAATCCCAAATCATGCATTGACAGGATGGAAGAAGCACCTTTTTTTAGGTGGTGCTTCTTAAATCAGTGATTCAGGCAATCTCAACTTTTGTAATGAATCTGTTCAGGCTTCCTAAGAGTCTCACTAGAGAGATCCATAAACTTTGTGCTAGATTCTTTTAGAGAGGTGATAACAATAAAAGAAAGGTTCATTGGTGTTCTTAGGATTTCTTGTGTCGCCATAAGATGGATGGAGGGCTGAGTTTTAGGGTTTTGAACTCTTTTAACCAAACTATTTTAGCTAAACAGGGATGACGGGTTATTGCTAACCCGGACTCGCTAATTGCAAGAACTCTCTATAGTATTTACTTCCTGAACTCTTCTCTCTTACAAGCACTCCCTAAACATTTAGATTCTGCTGTTTGGAAAGCATTTTATGGGGACAAAATTTGCTTTTGAAAGGACTTCGCTGGCGGATCGGTGGTGGCTCTTCTGTCTTTATCTACTACGACCAATGGCTTTCGCACCCCTTGTTCTTTAAACCTTTGTTCCCTCATATATTGTCTGAATATACACTAGTGTCGGATCTGCTTCTCCCTTTAGGGCACTGAAACCATCAGTTTATTCGTAACTCATTTTCAAAAGAAGAAAGCAGCCTCATCTTAAGCATCCCGCGCTCGCACTCTTGGAACCACTTTTGTGATTCAATTATGTGGCATTTTGATAAACACGGATAATATTCTGTGAAGAGTGGATATTGGCTTTCCTTTGCTCCTAACCATGCCTCATCCAGCTCTGATAGTGGTGTTACTCGCAACTGGTGGAAAGCTTTGTGGAGTCTAAAGCTTTTCAAAAAAATTAAACATTTTTTTGGAGATTATCGCATAGTTAGATCCCTACCTTTTCAAACCTTAAAAGACATCATGTCCCTGTTGATGACTCGTGTGGTCAATGTACTAAAGGAGCTGAAAACACAATTCATGCGTTATGGCTTTGTGATGTACTAAAGATAGTACGCTAATTATGCTCTTTCTTACATGGTTTTTGTATCTCCTATAGTATATTCATGTTGGACTTTTTGATTGAATGTCGGGCGTGCTTACTGCTTGAGAATTTTGAGTTTCTGCTTATTCTTTTTTGGAGACTTTAGTTTATTAGAAACCAATTCATTTTGGAACAAAGAACAATTTCTTTGTCTGAGGTGCTGAGTTGGGTGCATTGCTACAAGAATGAATTGATGACTATTTAAGCCCCCTCTTCTAATACCTCAATGGCACTGTATAACTTATGGCTAGCCCCTGGTCTGGGCTCTATAAAGCTAAACACTGATGCAGGCCTATCCTAAAAACATTTCAAGTCCGGACGAGGGGTGGTGTTACACGACTACTTTAGGGCTATCTTGGCCTCCTCATCCATTCATATAAATGCACTACATCTTGTGGCTATCCTTGAAACCTTGGCTCTATTACGAGGACTTCGCCTGGCTAGGTTGCTAGGTATCTCTGCCCTTGAGGTAGTGTTAGATGCTGCAAGTGTCATTCAAGACATAAACAATCGCTCTACTTCGACCTCGGAGTTGGGCTTTATACTTCATGACATTTTAACATTTGCTTCATCATTCTCTCAGTGCTCTTTTAGCCATACTTATCGCTCATCTAATCGGGTGGCTCATGAATTAACACGTTTTACCCTTAATTTAGACTTAAACTATTTGGTATGGCAATTTACCAACCTAAATTAAATATTTTGTAATTCAAGACATTTCCTCTTGTATTTTATGAAAACTGATCCTTATATTCAAAAAAAAAAAAAACGTTACACATAACCAAGAATATTTTTTGCAGATTCTTCATTTGTACCTTGACCATGCCAAGAGAAGGAATAGAAACATGCTCCAATCTGATTCTCTTTAAATTGGTATAACCAAGAACATGAAAGTCAGTTAATTCAACAGGGGAAAATCCAAAATTTGTGATTATCAATACCTTCATTTTATCCACCTTCTCCATGAAACTTGACAGGGTGTACTTCTTTGTTAGAATGTTTAGAACTACAACCTTGACTTCAGGTGCGTGCATGTTACACCAATTTGATGAGAAAGATTCATCTGCAAATCATGACCATATTGTGTGAGATAATGGGCTAATAAGGACCAAATAAACTCTGCAAATAAGAATATGTCATTTCTGCATATGCGAGAAGATGTGATAATAACCTGTTGAGATTGACAAGAGGCAGGCATTGACAGGGTGCTGCTTTTGTTCCAGCCACCAATCGGGAAAATTGTTTTTGTCGATCTCTATAATCAGTCGTGTCCTCTATTCTATCGGTGGTAATTTGCTCAGACGGATAGTCAGCTCCTTGAAAAGATCATGCTGCATAACAAAGTCATCATTGTAGCAGTCATCATCCCTGGCATTGTTCCTAGAGGATAGACAAAATTTGCTCGCTCATGGAAGATTCAAACTCGAGGTATAAACGTGGACATTTTGTATTGTATGACAGACTGAAGAATATAGTAGCACAAGTAGAGGAGTCATGTACCAATATGCTTTTACATGAGCTCGTACAATAATCCACACAACAAGATTCATTAGTAGTTTAAATTCCTATAATGTGTAGTTTTGTTTTATCATGTACATGCTTGTTAGATCATAATTGTATCAGGTACAGCTAGCATACCTTGTGACTACCAGTTTAACTAGATTCCGGTTAGATAGTTCATGGAGGTTGGAATTGGCGAATAAACCATCTTCAACAGGTTCGTACAATTCCATCCACATGTCACTGAGGGCAGTGACAGGAATCCTTTGGTCCTCACAAAATGAGCATAGGTCCATATAACACTCCTTCAGCTCATCACTTAATGCATCCAAGCTTCTTTCGAGACAATTAAGCACTTCACAGTTGGAATTAAGGATAGATACACTTTGAGACCATTCCTTCACTCTTCTTTGCCAGATTGATTCAGCCTGCCCACAGA
Source organism: Ailanthus altissimus (assembly GCA_946807835.1). Classification (NCBI taxonomy): domain Eukaryota; kingdom Viridiplantae; phylum Streptophyta; class Magnoliopsida; order Sapindales; family Simaroubaceae; genus Ailanthus; species Ailanthus altissimus. The sequence continues at coordinate 23,696,098 of OX327695.1, forward strand.
GCGATGCTCCAACCACTGTAAGGGCCAAAGGACATCCCTTACAGGCTCTCAATATCTGCAGTTGGACGAGGGTAGATAAAAGTTAAAATGGGCAGTTCAAAGGACTTGAATTAGATTGCCATAGTTCTACCTATTTATTTCTATTCACTATATGTTTGTAACTGGGGAAAGAATGACGAGATAAGCAGAAAGGCATACTAACATATAGAAACCAAGATTTGGTATGTAAAAACCTATTATATGCATGTCTGAAGGAGAAAATAATATGAAAAGAAGCACAAAAATGTTGAATTTTGTATTTGCAGATTAACATAACCTCTTTCATAAGATTTTCCTCGGGACTAAACGAGTTTCCATTTGGTATGATTGCTGTATGACAAAAAAGGGTCGATGCATCTTCATCATTCAATGATTTCAAACAATGTGCAGGACCAAATTGTGGGAATTTAGATCTTGATGTCACCAAAATCTTGTGGTTGGGCAGCTGGAACATGAAATTATTCAGCAGGGACTCTGACCCAGTCCAGGCATCATCGAGTACCAACAATGTAGCATCTTGTCCTATTTCTTTTAGCAATCGTTCCAGTCAATTATTGCTTCTTCATCTGTTTGAAACTCTGGACTTTTACCCATATGCTTGTATATTTTCCCAATGATGACCTTCACATTGGGTGTTTTAGAAACAGTGACGAAGAAAATGTTCTTGAATTTGCCTATTCAAATACACATGAGAAAGCTGATGATAGAAGTTTAAAGAAATACAGTATCATTTTCACACGCAGGAATATGTACACGATGACAAATTCATTATATGTGAATATCCTAATCCACATTTTAGCACATACAAGAGCAGAATTAAGACATCATAATAGAAAGAATTTTAAACTGTATTTGAAAATTGAAACTTTTCCAAGAAAGTAGCCAAACAGTGTGGTTGCAGAGAAAAACTAAAATAGGCTTGTGAAGTTTAACAGCTTTTATTCATTAGCTTCACCAATACATTGTAGATGATACACCATACTTATTATATATAGAGGATTAAAGTACAAAATGTGTAAAATAGAATTAGTTAGAAATTACGAGAAATTTGAAATATCTGTAACAACTTTTGTTGAGCTGTCGCTTGTTGAGTCTTCACGTGGTGGCACTTGATGAGAGTTGATCTGGACCTATAACGAGCTGATATCTGGTAGAGTTAACTTGCTGAGATGGCATACAACACCACTTTGCATTTCTGCATTTCCTAATGGCTGGTGCTGGTACTACTCTTTCTTGCCCCCTCAAGCTCAACTGTCTAGAGTAGACATTGAGCTTACGTGCCAGAAATTGAAACCGTGCTATAAGCAAGGCTTTAGTAAAGATATCAGCCACCTGAGAAGCTGTAGGCACATAGTGAATGTCTATATCCCTATTAAGTACTTTGTCCCTGACAATATGGATATCCACTTCTATATGCTTAGTTCTATTATGAAAAACAAGTTTGGCAGCCAATGAGGTTGCTCTTTGATTGTCACACTAAATGATAGGGATTGTGGGCAGGGAAATTTGAAGTTCTGAGAACATAGATTGAAGCCACGTTAGTTCTACTATCACATTAGCTAAAGCCGCCCTATATTCTGATTTAGTACTAGATCTTGACACCACCCTTTGTTTCTTGGGTGGTGTCAAGATCTTAGCCCAAGTTACCTCCAAAGTACACACAATAGCCACCATACGATTTTTTATAATTTAAGTCGCAGGCCCAATCTATATTTGTAAAGGCAAAAATGTTCAAAGCTGAGCCGCTTGTAAACAATAAACCATGATCTGGTGTATCTTTTAGGTACCTTAAGATTAATTTGCAACATTGCCAATGGATAAGGGAAGGCATAGCCAGAAATTAGCTAAACTTATTTACAGTAAATGAGATTTCTGGCCTAGTGAAGGTGACATATTGCAAAACCCTTATAACACTTCTGTATAGATACTGATTTGAAAATGGTTTATCAGTGATACTAGTGAGTTTCAGACCCGAGGTTATTGGCGATGGACACCCTTTTGCTTGAAACATGTTAGTATTTTTTAAAAGATCAGTTATGTACTTCATTTGTGACAAATGAAGTACTCTTCCTTGTTGCTTTACCTCAATACCCAAAAAATAGCCGAGGTCTCCTAATTCTTTTAGTGCAAAAGCTTCATTCATCTGCCTGATGACTTCTTGAATGGCTACATTATTACTTCCCGTTATTATGATATCATTGACATAGACGAGTATAATCAACAGACAATTGTTGTTCTTTCTCACAAAAACAAAAGTGTCAGATTTGATGTTCTTGAATCCCCATTGAATCAAAGCTGATCTAAGCTTGTCATACCAAGCCATTGGTGCTTGCTTGAGACCATATAAATCTTTGTGCAACTTGCAAACATAATCTTCTTGTACAGCTTGAACAAAACCAGTTGGCTGAGTCATATACATTGTTTATGATAAAATGCCATTTAAAAAGGCATTATTCCAGGTGTTTTAATCATATCCTTTAGCCACTAACCTGGCCTTATATCTAGCAACACTTCCATCACGATTTCTTTTCACCTTATAAACCCATTTATTCCAACCACTTTATAATCTGGATTGTAAGGTACCAAACTCCATGTTTGATTGTTAACTAAAGCTGATATTCATCCTACATTGCCTTTGTCCAATGACTTTGTTGTAAAGCCTGATAAGCTGCTGTTGGTACTTTTTCTTCAACTTTAGCAATAAGAATTTTGGGTTTATATATCCCTAGCTTGGATCTTGTGATCATAGGGTAATTGTTAATGGCAGTAACAGATCTTACACTTGGTCTTACATCTACAGTGATTGGATTTGATACAAATGACTATCAACAAGGTTAGTGTTTGATGTATCTTCTGTCACTCCTGGTATAATGGTAGGTGTAGAATGTTGTGTTTGTGGAGAGAATGTTATCTTGCTGTATAAAGGATGGTTCTATGTGAAGTGTTGTTATGTGAATCTCAGTGTGTAAAGTCAGAGGTGTATGATCTGGTCTACTCTTGTTTGAATTTCTAGATAAATCTGGACTTGTATTAGTAGAACACAAATGTTTTGGACAGGTAAAAGACACAAAATAGAAGGGATTAAAGTTATGATATAATTCTTGGTTTTGCATTATTTGAGAAGACAGAACTTTAATAAAGGTCTGATCAATTTTGAAAGAAAACTCATCCTCATTAAATATCACATTCTTGGCTATGTAAACTCTACTTTGCTATTTAAGCACTTATACCCTTTGTGTTGAGAGCTATAACCCAAAAATACACATTTTTCTGTATGAAAACTAAACTTATGAGTTGTGTAAGGTCTCAAATGAGGATAATAAGCATTACCAAATACTTTTATGAAGTTGTAACCACATTGGAGCATGTTTCTATTGATGAGAAAGAATGAGGTTGAGAATGCTTCCCACCAATAGTTCAAGGGCATAGAACATTTAGCAAAGAGTGTTAAACTTGTTTCTACAAGATGCCTATGCTTCCTCTCAACTCTTCCATTTTGATGATATGTGTAGGGGCATGAGAACCTATGAGTTATCTCTTTCTAATTCACTAACCTGCCAAAAGTTTTGTATTCTCCACCAAAGTCTGACTGAACTGTTTTAACTTTCTTTTCAAGTAGGTTTTCTACATGTTTTAGGAAATGCTCAAAAGTGGACAAGACTTCAGATTTCTGTTTCAAAGGATATAACCATATAAACCTACTGTAGTCATCAACATAAGAAACATAATATTTGTAGCCATCCCCTGAAAGTAAAGGGGCTGGTCCCCATACATCAGTGTGTATAACTTCTAAGGGTTGTATGGTCTTTGTTTCTGTGTTACCAAAGTGTAATTTGTGATTTTTCCCTATTTGACAAGCTGTACAAAAGGTAATCTCATTGTTATTCATTGAAAAAGGTACATTACAACTAGACACAATATGCTTAAGCACATTTAAGCTTGGATGCCCAAATCTTTTATGGTAAACATCAAGCTTACATTGCTTAGCACTTGATTGGCTATTCACAGGGCTGATTAGATCAATGTTACTATTAAAAATTGACTTATTTATATTAGAATCAGCAAATAGAGACACAATAGGAAATTCACAGACATTGGAACTGAGATAGGCAAGATTTGTAGACAGATCAGAGGTTGGATCCAGAATGAGCTGATATAATCTTTCTTTAACGAGCCCTTTGAGAAGAGCTTTCCTTTTCATATCCTTGACAACACACATTATTTTTGTAAATTCGACAATCAAGTTATTATCAAAGGCAAGTTTGGAAATGCTTATAAGGTTCTTTGTAATTGATGGCACATGCAAGACATTTTTTAGTGTAAGTGTTTGTGAATTTAATGTTTTAAAGATACAGTCACCAATATGCAAAACTTTTAATTTATTGCCATTCCCAACTATTAAGTTTTCCTTACCTCTGTACTCATTGCATGAGGCAAGATTACTTGAATTATTTGTCACATGATTGGTAGCCCCACTATCCATGTACCATCCCATATCATCAACTTCTTCACCAACTGGTTGTGCAATAAAAGTTGCTGGTTATTACTATCCATTCCCTTGGATTCCATCTTGAGGTTGTGGCTGTAGAGGCACAAAGTCTTTTTTAAACCTATTCCAGCATTTCAAAGCACTATGTCCATTCTTGAAACAAATTTGCCATATTATCTTAGTGTTATTCCTTTTAGCAAAGTTTTATCTGCCTTTGCCTTTGCCTTTGCCTCTGCCTCTGAAACTACTTTATGAGTTTTGAAAAAATTGATTCATGGTGTTTTCAGCATTCCTATTGTTGGTGCCTAACCTACTATCATAACTTCCTCTATATTTCTATTTTCCAGCTCCAATGACCACATTAGCTGATATGTGTGTTTCAGACATTGAGTTAGACAACTTTAATCTGTCTTCTTGAGTCATCAAGATTGAATAGATTTTTGCTATTGACACTAGCTATGATCTCATAGACACAAATAGTGCCACATGATCATATTTTGACCCTAGACCAGCTAATAGATACGAAATTAAATATTGATCAGTAACAAGCTTTCCAGCCATAGCAAGGTTGTCTGCAATGTTCTTGACTTTCATAAAATAGTCATTCATACTCAGATTTCCCTTCCTAATGGTCTAAAGTTATAACCTGAGTTGAGTTAATCTAGTAAAAGATTGACATCCAAACATCTGAACCAAGTGTTTCTAGATTTCAAAGGAAGACTTACACTGAATCACAGCACCCAAAAATGGATATGTCATTGTGGTAAACAACCAACTCATCAATAGTAAATCTTGCTTTTTTCATGTTTGACATTGCTGATTGACCACAGAAGATTGCTCTTCATCTTCGAATTTTGAATGAAGGCCTAGACATGACCTCTTTCCAATGAGTAAATCTTCTAGCTCATTACCTCTAGCACAAGCTAGGACTTGTGATTTCCAGAGGAGATAGTTGTTATTATCGAGCTTTACTGCATTTGTAAAGCTGAAACTGTTATTTTGTGTAATTGAGGAGGAATTCATCTGTGTGTTTAAACTTGAGGTTTGTGTATGATCAGAAGGTGAAGATGCTGCCATTGGCTCTGATACTAAGAAAGAATTTTAAACTGTGTTTGAAACCTAAAACTTTTCCAGGAAAGTAGTCAAACAATGTGGTTGTAGAGAAAAATTGAAATAGGATTGTGGTGTTTAACAGCTCTTATTCATTAGCTTCACCGATACATTGTAGACAATACACCATACTTACTATATATAGAGTATTGAAGTACAAAATGTGTAAAACAGAATTAGTTAAAAATGGCGAAAAATCTAAAATATCTGTAACAACTTTTGCTGAGCTATCACTTGTTGAGTCTTCACATGGTGGCACCTGATGAGAGTTGATCTGGACTTGTAACGAGCTTACATCTGGTAGAGTTAACTTGCTGAGCTGGCATAGAACACCACTCTGTATTTCTTGCAAGTAAAGGACAGGTTTGGACCATTGGAAAAATGGGAAAAAAGAGTGCAGGTGAAAGAAAGGGTATTCCAAGTTGAACAAAGGGCCACCAAGAACTGTAAGACCGTGTTCTTGGACTGCCAAAATGGTGTAGTGTCTGATGAATTCTTTGGCACGAGAATAGAGTGTTCTGATTTTGATTAGGTCTAGAAATTGTGGTGGAGAAAAAGGAATAGGAGAAGTTATGATAATGGGATTCATTATGAAGATGGTAAGAGGGTTGGTTTTCTTTATTGCTAGAAAAGTGATTATGAGGTTAAGGCTATTTATAGAGTTTCGTGAAAGAAAATCAGTAATCGTTTTGTCCTTTCCTTTTACGTGGATGGCGTTAAAGGAATAGTTAAAAAAAATCATATTTGCCATCGCAGTAATTGTGCTAGTGGAATCTTTTCTGTTTGAAACTGAGCATATTTAAAAAAAAGCAGACATGTCAATCTCAATAAGAAAATGATGTCCACTAAGGTGGACTAACTTTTTTTTAAAGAATTAAAGTAAGAGATATAATGTTGAGATCTATAGTTTAAGAATCAATTGAACTAAAGGTCTTTTTATTGAAGTTGATTTTTGATCGTTTAAGATAATGCCTTCAATATTCTGATTTGAATGACAACTTAGTTGTGTAGAAATGCTACATTTTTTTTTAGAATGATATCAAGGTAGTGAATGATATTATGACGTATGAGTATATGTTGAAGAGATTAAAATTTTCAGAGAAATTAAGAATTTTATTTAAGAGATTAGTATGAGTATTCTACATCTATGTTATTCTTTAATGAATAAAAGGTGAAGTGTATAGATGCCCATTAAATATTGAACGAATGGGAGAAAAGAATAAAAATATGTGTGTATAATTTTATAAGTTCATAATGTGCATCATGTGTTTATTTTATGGATGAATGTTTCGTACTCCTCTCACAGACTAAGCTATGAGTAAATCTTATATACCAAGAAGATTGCTTTGTAAATATTTTATGAATAAACTATACTGTTGAAAAGGCAACTTGGGAATGAGAATAAGAAATGAGATTTAAGTATCCTTATATATTTGCTCAAGTCATGAATTTCGAGGACGAAATTTTTATAAGGAGGGAAGAATTGTAGTAACCAGTATCCACAACTGGTAAGAATAAGTATTTATATATGTATAAATATACGTATTTTATTTGTATGTGGGTGATACTTGAGTTATATATTGTTATTAGTAGTGTTTGTATAGGTTAAGGTCATACTATTAGCATTGGGTTTAATTGCAAGACTTTAGATTTATTTTAGGGACCAAATTGTAATACTTTAAAAGTTTTGGGGGTAAATTCATAAATACTAAAAATTAGCCACTTAGTATAAAAATACACTTTTAAAATTCTAATTCTCTCATTTTGGTCGAGCTACCTCTTTTAGAGAGAGAGAAGAGAGAAAAAGAGGGGAGAGAAAGAGAAGAAGGAGAAGAAAAAGAAGAAGAAATTGGAATTTTCGATTTTAAGAGGTATATCACAACTATTTCTCAATTTATTGGTGTTAATTATGTTAATTTATTTAAGTTTTGATTTCTGGAAATATGTATAATTAGAATTTGATGTGTATTTCGTATGATATTTTGAGAATTGATGATGATCTATAAGATAGTTTGATAAATTATGATGGATTGTAGAATTTCTGCTTGATAGTCTCTTGATCCAAGAATTTTATAAATTGTTGTGATTTGATTCTGGTTTTGAATTTTGAGTATATAAAATTATACATGTTTAGAATCATCTGAGACTTTGAATCGATTAAAAATTTCAGAAATTGAATTTTTTTGTGAATTTACCAAAATGACCCTAAAATTCTAGAAATTTCCTATGTGAACAGTATGATACAGTGAAAAACAATTTTTGTCCTACTGAATGATCTTCAAAAATTACTAATTTGTGTAATATGATACGTTTATATGTCTAATATGATATACTCGGAATTGAGAATTTAGATCAATGTGGTTGAAGTGTTATGATTTTTTAAAGTGTATCAGCTCATTGCAGTATTTGATTAACAGATTTTTAAAGCTCTGGAATAAAATAGTTTTAAACTACTTTTGGCAGTGATTTGGAAGTAAAATATTTATCATGGACTGAGATATGTGTGAAAAGTAATTATGTGACAGTTTTATAATTTTTGAGTTAGTATATGAATTTATAAAATTGGGATATTGAATACTGTTCAGTAAGTATCTTGATCTTGTCAGGTTAGTAGTTTGGATTCGATGGTATGTATGGAATGGATTGTGTAGGAATTTTGATATAATATTCATATATAAGAAGGATATATGAGTCAAGAAGGATATATTCTGATTTTGGAGTAATTGGACATCATTTGATGTATTAGAAAATTTTGTTAAGTGTAAGTGGTCAGAATGACAGGTTTTGAGAAACCAAGTATTTAGACCAATTTGATGTGATAAATGCATTGTGTATAATTTTGTAAGCTATTTAAAATATTTTGTGTGAATTGTGAGACTTATAAAAGGATTAATCTCCATTGATAGGTTAAGGAGATTTAAGCCTTGTAGCTGAAAGTGTTAAGAGGTAAGTATACTAGACTTTTTTACTGAAATCACAATAAACATAGTAATTGTTTTGTATGATTTTGCAAATGGGGTTAAGAATATGTTTATGTTATGTCAAAGTATATTTTGATATGAAATGTGAATATATGTTTATGAATATGAGCATTGACATTGAGCATGGACATACATGTATTTTTGAAAGTGAGCTTTCAAAATAAGATGCGTTTAAGAAAGAAAGCTTTTGAAGTGTAATATGTCCATGAGAAATATTTTATGTTTTAAGGGTACTTGAACTCACTGTTAACTTAGTAGGCATTTTATGTGATTTGTGGAGCCTTTATGTGTGGCCTTTCCTTCGGGATTGGTATATATTATGTGTTCCGTATGTAGGGAGGATCCTATTGGTACCTAAAGGAAGAGTGAGTCATCACATTCGTGTGGTGGCGTATTGGTACATGTGAGAGGACTCACCGATGATCAGGGTGAGGGTTTGGCTTTTACCTTCGGGCATGAGCATTATATATGTGTAATTTAAAGGCCTCACTTGTACTATTCCTCTCATACGGTTTGTCACCTACGAGTGACATTTGGCTCATTATGTGATATGTGATATGTAAGTCCTACTAAGTAGTAGTTGAGTGATGGTATTCCTATTATATATTTTGAAAGAATGTGTAAGCGCTTACATGATATGTGATTTGATAAGATTATGATTTTGATTGATCACAACATATCATACATATGCATTGTGTACATATATGTATTTGCATTTGATATATAAAAAACTAGTATGCTTACTGAGTTTTATACTCATTATAGTTTATGGTGATTTTAGGTAAATAAGGTACATGTGTGCTTAGCGGATTTGGCGAGGCTTCTGCTGTTCCTTGGGTTCCCTAAGTTGTTAGGTTGCTAAGTATTTCATTTGGGGACACGTGAGATAAGATATTTGATTTGTCCCTATTGAATAAATACTTATGTATTATTTTATTGTGTGTGGTTGGATTTAGTTTAAGTTTCATCAAGTGTAGTAATAGATTGATTTTAAGTAAGAATTTGCAATGAATATATTCTGGGCTTCCGGTAACAAAGTTGCTACTGGTGACGTAGTAGAGTGTTAATCTCTGAGAAAACTCTGCGGATCTTCGGTTTACTAATTGTCCCAGTCATAATTCAATTGCTATAATTCTGAAAGAAATTAAAATGAATGTTTAAGTATTATTGAATGAATGTAAGTGATGTCGTGTGTTAAATCTTTTGGATCTGGGGCGTGACATTGGTACTATTCTTTCTATAATATTTTGCTAACAAAGGAAATTCCAACGATACGATGCATCAAGAACATTCTTATTCTTGCACTGAAGTTTTCAACCATCCAACAATCAGCTAAATTGGAAAGCTTTTAAAAAAAATGTAACGCAATTCACATCAACACAATTACTTATGAACCTAACAGCTATCGAGCAATATCTTATATTGAAGCGGAAGCACACAAACGAGCAATATAACCCATATAATGTAATGTAAAAACAAGTAATTAAGAAACTAGAGAGAGAAAGGTAGAAGAAGAACATACAAAATTTACGTGGTTCGATAACTTGCTTACGTTCATGACAGATCAAGATCACACACTCTTATTATTAAATCTCAAAACACTCACAAAGTATACTTTTTACAAGAAAGACTCACAAATGAGTTTTCTCTTACTAAGAATCAAAAAGTATGATCAGAAAGATCTTGCCTTAATCACAAAGATTTATGTCTTCTCACTAAGATATATTTACAAACTAATAGAGAACCTTTATATAGGCTTTAGGACGTCTTAGGTTTAATCTAAATATGTGAGAGTCGTATTAAGAAGTCTTGGAACAAGTAGAAGACGAAACAAGGCTAAACAAAACGGAAAACAACTTATCGCGCTGCAGCGCCCAGCCCCTAGGCGCTGAGCACCTGGCACCGTGGCACTCAGGTTTTGTTTTGGGTGCTGCAGCGCCCACGCCTAGGCACCGCTACTTGTTTCTTTCGCCTGCTTTCACATCTATTTTTTATCCTCGCGTACTCAACACACTTGACTTACTTTTCAAATTATATTTCAATAATTTTTAATCAACTTTCTTATATCTTATTTTCTCGTCTTTTTTCAAGCTCGCCTAACAATTAAAATCAACTCCAGAAGTAGAAATCTCCAACTTACACGATAAAAACTTAATCAATTACTTGGGAAATATCATAAACCACATGGGAGATGAAACGTAGAAACCCAATTCACGCGTGAAGATCAAAGAAGGGTTAAAAAAGAAAAAGAAAGTTGACATAAATTGATACTTTGAACTTGATCATCTTTGCAAAGCTTTTTAACCAATGTAGTCTTGCCATATCCTCCGGGAGCTGACACAACAGTAACTTGCTTTCCATCCTTACTAAACAAGTCCATCTTTAATACCTTCAAGGAAACATCCAATCCAGGCGTAATCGGTGGAGGATCAGGCACCGAGCAGGCTCCAGTAACTTCAACAGATCCATCAAATGCTCTACCGTTCTTTCCGTTACCAATAGAACTCTTGGACATCGTGTACATTTCTCTTGTAAGAAATAGAATCTCTTTGCCGTCTCTTATCAGTTGTAATTGATTATCAAGCTGAAAGTACTTGCGAATTGAACTATCCAATTCGAGTATCTTTGCAGCATAACGACCCCTTCTAAACCCAACACACTTTTGAGCATTAGCGCACAAGCTGCTGGCCTTTCTCAATCAACTCCTTCAGGTTTTTTGTTTCTTCCTCTGGCCGGTCCAATTTTTTGTTGAAATTTTGTATTTCTTTGACGAACGAGTGGCATTTTTTAAAGTGGATTCCAGTTTCTTCAACTCGTCTTTGAACCTGATTGCTTTCATTATTTCCGTTGAAACCGCTCGTACAGGCTCTCCAAAAACTGCTCCCACAGCTGCATCCCCGAACACCTCAGCCATTACTTCTGTTCGATACCAAAAAAAAAAAAAAAAGTTCAAGAATTTAACAAATTTCAAGCTAGCGACTTCGCAAGCAACTACGATCGTACCTTAACCTTCTCTCTCAAATTAACCTTTTTTTTTCCTCTTCGTTCTGTTCTTGAGAGATAGTAACTCGTTATTAAGTGGCAACTGAGCTATATATCGCATGTGCTTGAGAGAGAGCGGCAAGGAATCCAGTTTGTTGTCCAAAGTCAACAAAGTGGAAGCATAACATTACATATTTCGTGCGTGAGATCACAACCAAGAAAGCTTTGCGGCATGCGAGGGGATGCCTTCATGACTTGACGTTGTAGGTTAATTAACTAAATAATTGCAATACTAAAATATTTATTTTGAATATACAAAATACAATAATAAATAAGGATATTTTTACGTTAGGAGTTTGCTTTAATTCTTATTTTATAAGTATTAAGAAAATTTAAATTTATTCTTTTTTTTAAGCTTGTTTTTATTTGTTTTAATGGTTTTATTAATTTTATTATTTAATGATATATTTATTTTTATTAAAATTTAAGTAGCAAAATTTTAATAAACTATATGGCACAAAAAATAAATTTTAAAATTTTAAAAAACTAAAAAAAAGACACTTATCTTTTGACAGAGGCTGCCATATTTTCATGTTAATTATATAATAGCCATTAATAAAAATAAAAATAAAATTACACGCAGATAGGTTTACATATTTAAATTTAAAAATATTATTTTATAATCAAATAAATAATTAAAAATAAAAAACCACTATCACAATTATCAGGTGTCAACGACGTGATAGTAATAATTGAAAAAATGATCAAAATTTATATTATTAAATTTTTTTTAATTTATTCAATATTATAATCATCTTTAACAAAAAAAAAAGACTAAAAAAGGTCAAATAAAGTGTTGATAGCCATAGTTGCCTCACTGTCAAACAGCAGTGCGACGACTTGCATCATCATCACTATTGAAATCAACGGACAATAAACTGATTGATGATAGTGACGGGGCAAGTCACAACACCATTGTTTGATATCGCGACGGTGGTCGCAAACCTCTCCACTTTGTTTGATTACTTTCTATTTTTTTTTGGTTAAAAATAACCACATTATTGAATAAATAAGAAAAAATAAAGTTTAATAAAAAATATTTAATCATTTTTACAACCATAATTGCTATTGGTCGTCGACTACTGGTGGCAACAATAATTGTGACGGTGACTATTTGTTATTTTTAATTATGAAATAAATTCTTTGAAAATAAGTATTATGTAAATTTATTATATTGTGCCATATATCCTTTTATGATTGATATAAATATAACATGATGTTGTATTTAATTTATATCTCACTTTATCATTTCATTTTAAATTTTTATATTGAATTATTATTATTTTCTTACCGTCAAAATAAACAGTAATAAATTAACAGTTGAAACAATTTTTATTTTTAAAACTTATAAGATAAAGTAAAAACATTAGACTAAACTTCTAAAAGAAAGATGGCTTTTATTTCTGCTATAATACTAAGTATTTTAAAATTTATTTCAAAACATATATTTTATATAAACATTACTTCTCTTCATCCATTACATCTCTTCGATTAAAAAAGAAATTTCAAGAATTTAACAAATTTCAGGCTCTCGATTTCGCAAGCCACTATGATAACGTTAATCTTCTCTCTCAAATAAATATTTTTTTATATATTTTTTTTGTAGAGAATAATAGAGCACAAATGAAATATTTTTATTAATACAAAACTTACCACACAAAATTTAGAAATTCTCACTCTTTCTCACTTACAACACAAAATTTAGAAACTTTTACTCTTTCTCACTTACAACACAACACTAACAACTCAATTCTCACACACTCTTTGTTGAGCTTATTATTTGCTCAACTCTCTAACACTCTAAATTCTCAACAATTGATCAAATACTTGATCAACTCTTTATTCTTAACTTGCTTGCTTACAAAACTAAATAAGGAAGGAGGGTATTTATACTTAGTTTCAACAAACCAAAACCATACAAATAAAATAATGTAAAAATTTATTAACCACACAAGTTTATAATACTTATCTCCTTAATTATTAACTTAAAATATCTTACCTAATCTAGAAACTTCAAGAATTGGGCTTGTAAATATTTGGGCTTAATCTTGGGCTTGATGTTGTAATTAATTTAATTTAATTTGGTGTTGTAATTTTAACACTCCCCCTCAACACCAACTTTCATTCTTCTGACCATGTTGAGTTGTCTTCGAAACTTTTCAAACTTATCAACACCCAAGCCTTTTGTGAACAAATCAGCCACTTGATTTTCGGTCTTAACATACAGCAACTCAATTTCTTCTTGCAGAACTTTCTCCCAGATAAAGTGATAATGCACCTCCACATGCTTTGTTCTTGCATGAAAAACTAAATTTTCTGCCAAACAAATTGCTGACCGATTATCAAAATATATTGACACTTTATAATCTCTTGGCTGATGTAAATCCTCCATCAATTGCATCAACCGTGTACTTTCTTGAGCTGTCATTGCTGCTGCTCTATACTCAGCTTCAGTAGTTGACAATGATACAGTCGGTTGCCTTTTACTGCACCAAGAGACTGTTCCTGAACCAATCTTGAAAAAATACCCAGTGGTCGAACGTCGTATGTCATGATCTCCAGCATAGTCAGCATCACAATAGCCAACTATTTTACAATTTTGGTCTTTCTTATAAAAGAGACCATAGTCAATTATGCCTCTCACATATCTCAATATTCATCGACCTGCTTCTAAGTGAGGTTTCTTAGGATTTTGCATGTATCGACTTATTACTCCAACTGCATAAGAAATATCTGGTCGAGTCAATGTCAAATAGATGAGACTTTCTACCAGTTGTCGATACATAGTTCCATCTTCTAAATCCTTTCCTTCATAATCGCACAACTTGGCATTGGCTTCTAGCGATGTTGAGTTAGGCTTGCACTCTAGCATCCCAAACTTCTGCAACAAATCTTTGGCATATTTTTGTTGTTCTAGAAAAATCTCTTCTGCTGTCCGAGTGACTTTGAGCCGAAGGAAATGTTTAAGTTGTCCAAGCTCTTTCATTTGGAAACGAACTGCCAAATTCTCTCTTGTTCGATGAATCTCTTCTTTATCATCTCCAGTGATAATTAAGTCATCCACATATATCAACACAATTGCAAGTTTCTTTCCATTAGCTTTGACGAACAAGCTCGAATCAGCTGGTGCTACAGAGTAACCACCATGTGTTAAAAATTCTCCAATTTTATCATACCACGCCCTTGGAGCTTGCTTTAATCCATACAATGCCTTTCTCATTTTACACACATAATCAGGATGAAATTTACTTTCAAATCCAATTGGTTGAATTATATAGATCTCCTGATCTAACTCTCCATGTAGAAAAGCATTCTTTACGTCCATTTGCCACAATATCCAACCTTTACTAGCTGTCAATGCAAGTAGAACTTGTATTATGGTGATCTTGGCTACTGGACTAAACGTTTCATCATAGCCTAGTCCATACTGTAGAGAAAATCCTCGAGCTACCAATCGAGCTTTATACCTCTCCACCGATCCATTAGGACGTCTTTTGATCTTATACACCCACTTACAAGATATAATTTTCACATCCTTTAGCTTTGACACTAAATCCCAAGTTTGATTTTGCTCCAACGCTATGATTTCTTCTTCCATAGCTTTAATCCATTCAGAGCTCTGTGATGCTTCTTCAAAAGTTTCAGGTTCCTTAACATTTTCCTCTTTCACTATAGTCGCATTAACATATTTAAGATTAGGCTTTCGTATTCTTATTGACCTTTGAGGATGAGACTGAGGGGTTGCAGGTTCTGCTCTTTCATATTTGGCCTCTGTTGTTGGTTGTTGATAGATGCCAGTTTGCCAAGGACTTTGAGTTGTCTCTTGCTCGGTGTTGTCATCACTGCTTTCATTATCAAAGTTTTCTTCGCTCGGTCGGATTTCAGCAATTTAATCATCTATCTTTTGTTGTAGTCATTCTTCTATTTCTTTTGAACTTGGAAGCTCATCTTTTTGTAGCGACCACCATAAAGATGCTTCATCAAATATCACATTTCTTGATGTGTAGCACCGCCCACTAGTAGGGTCACAACATTTCCATCATTTGCGCTGGTTATCATATCCAACAAAGATACACCTGATTGCTTTTTTGTCAAATTTGTTTCTCAAGTGATTGGGCACAAACACATAGCATATACAACCAAATACTCGAAAATGACTCACTATAAGTTTTATATCCTACAACTTCTCAAAGGGTGATATGAACCCTAACTTTGGTTGAGAAAGCCTATTAATCACGTAGGCTGCAGTCTTCATTCCTTTGGCCCAAAATCTTCCTAGTATATTTTTTGCGTGCAATATACTTCTACAAATCTCTGCAAGATGCCGATTCTTTTTTTCTGCAACACCATTTTATTGTGGCGTGTTGGCACATGTGAACTGATGTCGTATCTTATTTTATCGAAGATATTATGAGAACGCATCAGAGGTATATTCTCCTTCATTATCTGTGCGGAAACAATGAATCTTCTTTCCGACTTCTCCTTCAGTTGTTTCTTTAAATTTCTTGAACTTCAAAAAAGTATCTAATTTTTCCTTCATAAAGAAAACTCATACATACCTCGAGAAGTCATTAATAAATGTCACCATATACCGCATACCACTAATTGATGGTTGCTTGACAGGTCCAAACACATCAGAGTGAACGAACTCCAATGGCTCCTTAGCTCTAAACTTTGACTCCTCATATGGTAGTTGATGTGTCTTGCCATACTAACATCCCGCACATATTGTATCCACTCTCACATCAAGTTGAGATAGACCCTTAAGCATTGCCTTGTTCATCATCACTTTTAGCTTATGATAACTTACATGTCCCAATCGTGCATGCCACAAATCTACTGTCTCATTCTTTCGAGTCTTATCTACATAAGCTGACTCTGCTGATAGTACATAGACTGACTCTAGTCGTCGTCCTTCCATTGTTGGTGTTCTTGTGATTTTTAAATCTTGATACACCTTAACATCTTGTGGACCGAATAAGACATAGTGTCCAGAAGATTTTAACTGTGATACTGACAATAGATTCTTTTTCATGCCAGGGACATGATAGATATCTTGAAGTGTTACCTTATTAGGACTGTAACGAGGTGCAAAGACTGTGTTACCGATGTGAGCTATAGGCAATCTTGAGTTGTTGGCTGTCACCACCACGCGACTTCCTTTGTACTTAGTCATATCTTGCAGCTTTTCTTCGTCACCAGTCATATAATTTGAACATCCTGAGTCGACGATCCAATCATTTTCATATTCAATCCGTCCAAGCATTATCACTGAGAGTGATAGGTCTTCTTCCTCCAATGACTTGAAGGTCATTCATTGTGTTGGCAGTACCTCAGTAATACCAAACAAGTTTTGTCAACAAACTTGCAGAGTCACAGACTACTCACGACACGCAGAAGCTCACTCATTCACAATTTCTAGAAGTCTTTTCTGATGTGGAAGATCAGTCAAAGCTGCAACCACAAAGCATACTCAAAATTCTTAAAAATTCTACAACTTGAGCAGTCCCAGACAGTCCCACTCTAATACCAATTATAGAGAATAATGGAGCACAAATGAAATACTTTTATTAATACAAAACTTACAACACAAAATTTAAAAACTCTCACATTTTCTCACTTACAACACAACACCTACAACTCAATTCTCACACACTCTTTGTTGAGCTTATTATTTGCTCAACTCTCTAACACTCTAAACTCTCAACAATTGATCAAATACTTGATCAACTCTTTATTCTTAACTTGCTTGCTTGCAAAATTAAATGAAGGAGGGGAGTATTTATACTTAGTTTCAACAAATTAAAACCACACAAATAAAATAATATAAAAATATATTAACCATACAAATTTATAATACTTATCTTTTTAATTATTAACTTGAAATATCTTATTTAATTTAAAATTTTCAAAAATTAAATTTATAAATATTTAAAATTAATCTTAAATTTAATATTATAATTAATTTAATTTAATTTAATTTAATAATATAATTTAATATTATAATTTTAACATTTATTTCCCCCTTCTTTCTTTTCTAATACCTCGTCAGTAATTGGCATCTGAGCTATATATCATGAGGTCACAAACAAAGAAGCTTTGCGGCTTGCGAGGTGATGTCTTCATGACTTGACGTTGACTTAAGTTACTGTAGATTAATTAATTGAGTAATTGCAATACAAAAATATTTATTTTGAACATATAATAACGGATACAGATAATTTGTGTAATGAGTTCGGTCTAATTCTTTAACTTTATTTCATAAGTTTTAGAAAAAGTATTAACTTATTTTCATTTATTTTGATAATTTTGTTAATTTTATTATACAATAATATATTTGTCTTTATTAAAATTTATAAAGCACAATTTTAATAAAATATATGGCACAAAAAATAAAATAAAAAACTTAAAAAAGTCACCGAATTATTGTTTGACAAAGCCTGCCAAATCTATGTATTAATCATGGAATAGCCATTAATCAGGAAGCAAAAATTTAGAATTAAAAAATAAATAATTGCAAGCGGTGGCTTTTCGGATTGAGTGAAAAGGGCGGGGCTAACTTCACTATATAAATGGAATTCTTTCATTCCATTTGCTTAAGAAAAATGAAAATTGGGAGTTGAGAATTTGAGAGGAAGAAACAGAGAAGAAAGAAAAACAAGAAAAGAAAGAAATGAAGAGAAGAGGAGAAACCAAAGGAGAGAAAGAGAGAAAAAGAGAAGAAAGAAACGGCTTCGGAAAAAGAAGAAAAAAAAAGAGAAAAGAAAAGAAAGAAGAAATTTTTTTTTTACATAAAATGCATTTGAATTAAATTTATATTTAATGACTCAATGGATAATAATTTTATAAAATTAGAATATTGATGTTTTAATTTTATAATTTATATTAGTATTAATAATATATATTTTACACTATGATATAAGAGGAGTATTAATAGTAGATAAATTTTAGATTCTCGATTTAGTTTAGGATTAGTACATTTTTGTGAGTTGATACATATATATATATCTCAAGACAACATTTATAATTTAATTACACATTATTAATTTTTTATCCATATTTTATTTTTGATAAATAATATTTTATGTTAATTATTTATATTTAAAATTATTTTCAGAATTTATTATAGTATAACTCATGATTATGTTAAGTACAAAATTATTATTTCAGAATAATTATGCTTCCATGATATTAGATAGTAGTTTTTAAATTATCAGATGCGTACCATTTTCTTTAGTTTTCTATGTCTGAGCGATGTAATAATTTCGCTGGATTAGACCAATTTAGTTTGTTATACGTATGCGTTAAACTAATTTATTTTGCTCTGCCGAACAATGGAGTAATTTCACCAGGTTAGACTAAACCAAATCTGTAGTAACCAGTATCCACGACTAGTAAGAATAAGTATTTATATATGTATAAATATACATATTTTATTTGTATATTGGTGATACTTAATTTATATATTGTTATTAGTAGTGTTTGTATAGGTTAAGATCATACTATTAGCATTGGGTTTAATTGCAAGACTTTAGATTTATTTTAGGGACCAAATTGTAATACTTTGAAAGTTTTGGGGATAAATTCGTAAATACCAAAACTTAGCCACTTAGTATAAAAATACACTTTTAAAACCCTAATTCTCTCATTTTGGTCGAGCTACCTCTTTTAGAGAGAGAGAAGAGAGAAAAAGAAGGGAGAGAAAGAGAAGAAGGAGAAGAAAAAGAAGAAGAAATTGGAATTTTGAATTTTAAGAGGTATATCACAACTATTTCTCAATTTATTGGTGTTAATTATGTTAATTTCTTTAAGTTTTGATTTCTGGAAATATGTATAATTGAGTATTTGATGTGTATTTCGTATGATATTTTGAGAATTGATGATGATCTATAAGATAGCTTGATAAATCATGATGGATTGTAGAGTTTCTGATTGATAGTCTCTTGATCCAAGAATTTTATAAATTGTTGTGATTTGATTCTGGTTTTGAATTTTGAGTATATGAAATTAGACATGTTTAGTATCATCTGAGACTTTGAATCGATTCAAAATTTCAGAAATTGAATGTTTTGTGAATTTACCAAAATGACTCTGAAATTCTGAAAATTTCTTATGTGAACAGTATGATACAGTGACGAACAATTTTTGTCCTACTGAATGATCTTCAAAAATTACGAATTTGTGAAATATGATAATTTTATATGTCTAATATGATATACTCGGAATTGAGAATTTAGATCAATGTAGTAGAAGTGTTATGATTTTCTAAAGTGTATCAGCTCATTGAAGTATTTGATTAACAGATTTTTAAAGCTATGGAATAAAATAGTTTTAAAATACTTTTGGCAGTGATTTGGAAGTGAAATATTTATCATGGACTGAGATATGTGTTAAGAGTAATTATGTGGTAGTTGTATAATTTTTGCGTTAGTATATGATTTTATAAAATTGGGAGATTGAATACTGTTCAGTAAGTATCTTGATCCTGTCAGGTTAGTAGTTTGGATTCGATGGTATGTATGGAATGGATTGTGTAGAAACTTTGATATAATATTCATATATAAGAAGGATATCTGAGTCAAGAATGGTATATTCTGATTTTGGAGTAATTGGACATCATTTGATCTATTAGAAAATGTTGTTAAGTGTAAGTGATCAGAATGACAGGTTTTGAGAAACCAAGTATTTAGACCAATTTGATGTGATAAATGCATTGTGTATAATTTTGTAAGCTATTTAAAGTATTTTGTGTGAATTGTGAGGCTTATGAAAGGATTAATCTCCATTGATAGGTTAAGGAGATTTAAGCCTTGTAGCTGAAAGTGTTAAAAGGTAAGTATACTAGACTTTTTACTGAAATCACAATAAACATAGTAATTGTTTGGCATGATTTTGTAAATGGGGTTAAGAATATGTTTATATTATGTCAAAGTATATTTTGATATGAAATGTGAATATATGCTTATGAATGTGAGCATTGACATTGAGCATGGACATACATGTGTTTTTGAAAGTGAGCTTTCAAAATAAAATATGTTTAACAAGAAAGCTTTTGAAGTGTAATATGTTCATGAGAAATATTTTGTATTTTGAGGGTACTTGAACTCACTGTTAACTTAGTAGGCATTTTATGTGATTTGTGGAGCCTTTATGTGTGGCCTTTCCTTCGGGATTGGTATATGTTATGTGTTCCGTATGTAGGGAGGATCCTATTGGTACCTAAAGGAAGTGTGAGTCATCACATTCGTGTGGTGGCGTATTGGTGCATGTGAGAGGACTCACCGATGATCAGGGTGAGGGTTTGGCTTTTACCTTCGGGTATGAGCATTATATATGTATAATTTCAAGACCTCACTTGTACTATTCCTCTCACACGGTATGTCACCTACGAGTGACATTTGGCTCATTATGTGATATGTGATATGTAAGTCCTACTAAGTAGTAGTTGAGTGATGGTATTCCTGTAATATATTTTGAAAGAATGTGTAAGCGCTTACATGATATGTGATTTGATAAGATTGTGATTTTGATTGATCACAGCATATCATACATAGGCATTGTGTACATATATGTATTTGTATTTGATATATGAAAAACTAGTATGCTTACCGAGTTTTATACTCATTATAGTTTATGGTGATTTCAGGTAAATAAGGTACATGTGTGCTTAGCGGATTTGGCAAGGCTTCTGCTGTTCATTGGGTTCCCTAAGTTGTTAGGCTGCTAAGTGTTTCATTTAGGGACACGTGGGATAAGATATTTGATTTGTCCCTATTGAATAAATACTTATGTATTATTTTATTGTGTGTGGTTGGATTTAGTTTAAGTTTCACCAAGTGTAGTAATAGATTGATTTTAAGTAAGAATTTGAAATGAATATATTCTGGGCTTCCGGTAACAAAGTTGCTACTGGTGACGTAGTAGAGTGTTAATCTCTGAGAAAACTCTGCGTATCTCCGGTTTACTAATTGTCCCAGTCATAATTCAATTGCTATAATTATGAAAAAAATTAAAATGAATGTTTAAGTATTATTGAATGAATGTAAGTGATGTCGTGTGTCAGATCTTTTGGGTCTGGAGCGTGACAAAATCCCTTGCGCTACTTGTGCATGAGTTACTCTACCAATTTAAATAAACTTTTTTCAATGGTACAAGTTTGGTGCAATTTTCAATATCTAGACATTATATATTATATTCTCAATATTACGATATGTACATTTAGTTTTCATGCAGATTTCATAACAACTTATACTTTTAGATTTTCAAATTACTAGTCTACATTTATTTTAAGTATTGTGTTATATACTTTTAGTTTTACCACATATTTTATGATAACTCATGGTTTCAATACAATTTTTTTTTTATTTCTTGACATCTAGTTTCATGATTATTTTACATTGCAGAGTTGTACATGTACATTACATATTGTGTGATTTATTAGCTATGCAAATGATAATCAAACATCTAAATGTGAAGTTATATCACATTGCTCAAATTCCTGTGACAATTTGAGAAAATAATTAAACAATATATATATAAAAAAAAAGTGAGCTTGTGGCTCAATAAATAGACCTAATATGAAAATATTATATACTTTATAAGTACTATAAATAATTGTAACTTATATCAGAAGTATTAAGTGTAAAGCATGATAATGTATGATTTTCACATGATTCCTCTCAATTTTTTAGGAAGGCTCGGGACGAGTACTGTCAAAAGTGATATGTGATGTGTTGTTAACTTAGCAGTTCATAATTATTTAAAATAATTTATTGCACCATTTCATATTTATGTAATGTATATATTTCATTTGAAACATACTTTTTAAGATAAAATTTGGGATGTTTATTTTTAATATATATATACCTTTTCTTAAAATAATATTTGAAAGAAATACATATATATATAATCTGCCTAATCATTATCAACCTAAATCTCTCCTTTTAATATACTTCAAATTTATTAACGTTATTTAGAAGAATTAAAAAAAAAACCTTGAAATAACTTAAAATAAACTTGTTAAATTCATTTTAATTTTTGTTAGTGTCGAGAAGTTTTATATTCCTTTCACCTCCGAAGTAAATGACTAAATTACGCAAACGAAAAATGTAATAACTGCATATTCACCATTAGTAAGAATAAATATTTACATGTATATTGTTCGTATTTTGTTTAAATGTTATATAGGTGATATTTAATTTATGTGTTGTTATTAGTATTGTTTACATCTATAAGGTCCAAATATTGCATTGGGTCTATTTGCTAGATTTTAAATTTATTTTAGGAACTAAATTATAATACATTTAAAAGTTAAGGGTTAATTTGTAAATAGTAAAAATTAGCCTAATAATATATAAATCTCATTTTCTCTCTCAAAACCCAATTTTTTCCTAGAACAAGAGAGAGAAAGAGAGAAATAGAGAGAGAAGAAGAAGAAGGAAAAGAGAAAAAAAAATTAGATTTTTAAGCTCAATTAAGTATATCATAACTCTTTTAGTTTCTTGGTATTAATTGTATTATTTTCTTTAAGTTTGATTTTTGGCAATATGCTAAATTAGGGATTTGATATGAATTTTATGAGATACGTTGAGAATTAATGATAATTATATAAATAAATTAATAAATTGTGATAGATTTGCAAAGTTTCTACAAGATAGTATTATATTTTAAAAATTGAGTCTTGTTTTTTGCCATAATTTATGTTAAGATTTTTATTCTAAATTAAAAAATATATATCTAGAAGATCATATAAAATTTTGATTCGTTTAAAAATATCATTAATTAAATTTTTAGTAATTTCTTTTTAATTTAACTTAGGTTTATTGAATCTGTGAGTCTCTATAGGATGATTAAACAACAGGAATGAATTAAATGGCCAAAATACATTAGAAAATTATTTTATTTAGTATAATGATCTCTTTATTTGTATAATATGATATACTAAAGTTTCATGGTTAGATTCTTTGTATTCTAAGTTTTATGAATTTCGTAGTATATAGATATTAGTACAAAATTCTAAATAACAGAATCTAAAGGTTTTAAATTAAAATTTATATAAAATTATTTGGGTTGCTTTAAGGCATGAATATTTTTTTGATGAACCCTCTATGAGTCTATAATAACTCTTGAGGGAGGTAACGCCCCTCTCCCCCTCGAGATTATATTAAAGTGAAGAACTCAAAGTACAAACTAGAACCCTAACCTCTTTGCGCAGTGGAATAACATGTTAATCAAGCAAAAGATAACAAGAATCCAAAGTATAATATAAAAGAGCACAACACAATCTTACGTGGTTCGGCTAATTGCCTACGTCTATGGTGGATCCAAGGATCCTAGTCTTTCTTATTAACTCCCTAGAGATTTTACAAGGAAAACCTAATTTGAAGAACCCTCAAAAGGACCTAATGTTTAGTGAACTCTTACTCTACCACGAGCAATGATCACCTAAACGACAGTTCCACCTTAGCGCACACAAGCACTTAGTGTCTACCTAATTCTTCCCATCTCTTAGAGTCTCTCTTAATGCTTAATCTCAACTAAAGGGTTTCAAGTGTTTATACAGGGTGTATTTCGTGCCTACTAACCCTATTCCTTGTTGAAGTAAGAATCAACTTATTTTGGAAGTCCAAAACTTCTTAAAACTCGAAATCCTGAACCAAAATGGACATCATGATGCATCTGGGCGCTGCGGTGCTCATCCTTGGGTGCTGGCCTTTCTCACGCCCACCGTCGTGGCGCTGGGGTGCTGTCCTGGGCGCTGCGGCACTCAGCCATGGACGCAGCAACTCTCAGCCTTGGTGGCACTCTCCATCGTTTTCTTCGCTTCTTCGAGTCCTGTTTTGTTTCCCCCTCCGTGTCCCACACGACTTAGACTTCTCCATACGTGTCCCACATGTTCTATACTTCTTGCGACTCTCCACTTTAGTATTCATCTCAATTCTTGTCCAATCAAGATTATTGAATCACTAATTTTCCAACAAACCATTCCTTAATTCAAAATCTTCCAAATAAAAAGGCTTCAGGATCCGATCCACACCAATACTCTATCACCTAGAGTAGAGTCCAGTTAAGTCTCCACCAAGACTTAACTTTCCATAGACTAGTTACTTTGGTCTCCAAAGGCATTCGTGCACCTTACATAGGGTATGGATGCGTTGCACTCATTTTCAACCCTTATCACCTCGGTGAACATGGTTTGGATGTCGCCTAGTGGTCTGCATTACCCCAACACCTTGCGTTAGGTCATTCATAGCCATCCCAGTAAGCATATAGAGCCTCTTTATTATGCTTCTCACCCTCAAACCTTATAGATCATTTCTCTACCCTTAGTTTTCTTTTCTTCGCTCTAACCGAATACCCTTCCTCATCGAGCTTACCTAGGGATATCAAGTTTCTCCTCATGTTAGGAACATGTCTCACACCATGTAAGTCCCTAGTTTCTCCACCTTACATCCTCAGTCTTATGTCACCAACTCTCATGATCTCACAAGTCATGTCATTCTCCATTAGAGCTTTACTCTCTTGGCTTTATAGTTGGTAAACATTAATTTGTCGGGACACATATAGACACTGCACCCCGAATCTAGTATCCATTTGCCAGCTTACTTTCCCCTTGAGGCTACCAATGTGTCTATAACTTCGGTATCTTCCTCAGTACCGATTTCAGCCTACCCTTCTTGGCAGTTTGATTTTAGACAATCCTTTATAAAGTGTCATTCCTTATTACAAAGGAAACACTTCTTGATCTCCTCATTGATTGGTTGCTTTTTCTTCCTTGTGTAAGCAATGCTGCTCCACTCTCGAACTCAGATCTCTTTATTGAGTTCAATGATGCCTTGACGTTATTCATTATTAAAGAATCCTTACCATACAGCAGCGTATCTACAAAACTCTCATAGTTCTTTGGCAACGAACTTAACAAGATAATGGCCTTGTCTTCATCCTCGGTCTTGATGCCCAGTTGCTTAAGACTTATAATGATCTTGTTGAACTCGTTAATGTGAGCTCTCAATAAAGTTCCCTCGTGTATTGTTAGTTGATGTAGTTTCTTTTTCACAAGAAGTCTATTTGCAAGAGACTTCTTCATGTACAATGCCTCGAGTCTCTTCCATAGCCCCAAAACGATTTCTTCATCACTAACTTCCTTTAATACTTCATTGCTCAATGCCAGGAATAAGGTACTGTAAGCCTTTTTCTGAATTGTGTCCCAATCTTTCTACTCAGACTTTGAGGTTGTCATCTCCAAAGTGATTTCTTCATCACCTACTTCCCTTAATACTTCGTCACTCGACTCCAAGAAAAAGGTGCTGTAAGTCTTTTTCTGAATCGTATCTCAATATTTCTGCTCGGACTTTGAGGTTGTCGTCTCCTCGCTAATTGAGGAGTTGGCTTTCTCCAAGGCTGAGTCTAGCCCTTCCTTCACTAGTAGAGCCCTAACTTTCTTCCTCTAAATATTGAAGTCATTCATCCCATTGAACTTCTCTATTTTTTGGTTGATTGCAGCCATAGTTTAAATACTTCAAGTGTGTATTATCGAACCTTTAACTTTGATACCAATTTGTTAAGGGAGGTAACGCCCTTTTCCCTCTCGAGGTTATATTGAAGCGAAAAATCCAAAATCCAAGCTAGAACCCTAACCTCTTTGCACAGTGGAATAACCTATTAATCAAGCAAAAGATAACAACAATCCAAAATAGAATATAAAATAGCACAACACAATCTTACGTAGTTCACCCTAGAGATTTTACAAGGAAAACCAAATTTGAAGAACCCTCAAAAGGACCTAATGTTTAGTGAACCCTTGATCTACCACGAGCAATGATCACCTAAATGACAGTTCTACCCTAGCACATACAAGCATTTAGTGTCTACCTAGTTCTTTCCCTCTCTCACAGATTCTCTTAATGCTTAATCTCAACTAAAGGGTTTACAAGTGTTTATATAGGGTGTATTTCGTGCCTACTAACCCTATTCCTTGTTGGAGTAAGAGTCCACTTATTTTGGAAGCCCAAAACTAGAAATCCTGAACCACAACAAACATCATGACGCGTCTAGGCTCTGCGGCGCTCGTCATTGGGCGCCACAGTGCTAGCCCTTCTCGCGCCCACCACCACAGTGCTGGGGTACTGTCCTCGGCACCGTGGCGCTCAGCTATGGGCACCGCAACACTCATCTCTGGTGGCACCCTTTCGCATTTTCTTCACTTCCTTCGTGTCTTTAAGTCCCATTTTGCTTCCCCCTTCGTGTCTCACATGTCTTAAACTTATCCATACGTGTCTCACATGTTCTAGACTTCTTGTGACTCTCCACTTTGGTATTCATATCAATTCTTGTCTAACCAAGATTGTTGAATCACTAATTTTTCAATAATAACAACATCGAATTTCAAGAGATTTGATAATTTAATATTATGTTAAAAATCAGAGATTAAGATTTATTTAGTGAAAGATCGTATTCTGACAGGCTTTTGTTCTAGTTTTGGAATTTAGATAAACTATGGTTTTAAGGATTTAGTATCCGATATTGTATATAAGATTTAATAATGTACTAGATTTGTGATATTCTAAATTCATAAGTACTAGACTTTGTTTAAGCCTTAAAAATTTTTAGATAAAGTTAAAGGGGCAGTTTTAGTAAGTTAGAGAGACTAACTTGATAGGTTAATTGGATGAGATAAGTAAAGAGCTTAACAAGTTACTTTAAGTTTTCAGTTTTGTGATGATATTTATGAGAGAATTTATTTTTGATGCTAGGTTAAGGAGCTTGAGTTTTTATTGTAATCCGGTAAGAGGTAAGTATACTACACTTTTATTGAAATTACAATAAACATAACAATTTGTTTATGCATGATTTGTAAATGTGCTTTAAGATGTGTTTATTTTATGTCAAAGATATTCTGATATCAAATGTGAAAGACATGTTTATAAATGTGTGTATGGATTTGTGCTTACGTGACATCCCATTGTTATATGAATATTTTATTTTATAATATTTATATGATACGTTTTTATTAAATAGCTAATTTCATTAATTAAATGGTACATTACTTGTTATGTTACAGACATTATATGATTTGAAGGAGTTCAAATCTAGCCTAAAAGAATTTAGACCAGCGTTAAAGGTTACTAATGCTGATAATTATAATTGCTAACGGTTAACACTACTAAGAGTTAGTAGGTTATAAAAGTCAACAAAATCTAATAGTTAGGACATTATCTGTCATGGGACATAGACTCGAAAGTACATCAGTAATAACATAGTTGCAAGGAGTTGAAATAGATGCTAAGAAATGTTATTATGCAAGTCTATTATCAAATTATATGTTCCTGGTCTTATTCACCGATGCAGGTCTGTTAGTGGAATCTTTTCTAATAGACCCATGTATACTATATCTAGATGGTTATTCTTAGTTGACTATAGGTTTACCAGAAGTTTGTATAGCATACATGTATTCAGTAAGGACTGAATACTGAACATGCTCAACAAGGACCCTAATAGACATCTCATGAAGCCGTCAATGGTTGGTCCGCTTGAGTTGAGTAGTGTATGTGATCTTTTGACTTGAGCGCCATAGTGGACTTGTAAGTTATCCACCATACTTTGGCTCCATAAATGTCAAAGGCCTTTCAAGTCTAATCGCTATGTGTCGATAGGTATAGTCTAATGCTTATGGAGTCCGGTGTGCACAGATATAGAATCCGTTAGCTTATATGGGTGAATTATATATCCGGATGCTCTGAGATTATATATCAAAAAGGTTTATGTCTATAAGCAACAAACCTGAAAAAGTAGTTTCTAAAAGGGTGAAATAATATCACAAAGGTATTTACGTATATTATTTATCGAGATACGTGTCTAGAGATAAGTTCACGGATGAGCTTATGGGGATTTGATAGTGATGATCTATATCCCTGCTCCTCTAAAATATAAATGGCAGAAGGATTATACGTATGTACAATGACCTTAACTTATATTGTCTACTGCGCTGATTTGTAATATCTGTAACGTGTGCGTGGGGCATTGATCTCAGACTCACGGAACGGTTTTGTTTGATGAATCGGGCGTAGACCTAAGAAGCCCTACAATATGAAGTATACTTATTGTGCATTGAGGTAGCGTGCCGGATTAAATAGTTCAATCCAGTAAATTCTAGCAGACAAGATATTTGCTTCAAATTCCCTCAGGCCGTACACGTGTCAAGATTTAAGAGTTAAATACATCGTTTAATTAACAATAGTTATTGACCAATAAGATATTGATAAGTGACGTATTATTATGCCTATAATTGTTTGACTTAAAAATTACCAAAATGATCTTACTTGTTGGACAAGCAAGATCATTATTATATTTATTAAATTATTTATTGAATAAAATAACAATTATAATATTTAATATTATAATTAAGCCAAACAATGATATTATAATGCATATAGTACATGTGTTTGATTATTTAATGTTGATTAAATGAAATAATAAAATCTAAATGCATGGGTTTGTAAACATAGTGGAACCAAGATGTTTGTTACAAGCAAATGAAATTGTTTATTCATTTGGCATTGCTTCACACGGCCACACACATACAAATTATTATTACACATGTCTTTTATTTAATTGTTTAATGTAAACAATTATAACAAGAGACAAGCAAATATGAAACCATACATGGTATGGCTAAAACTTGTAAAACTTAAATTGTTCTAATTTGTTCTACAAGGCCGGCTAAGTGCATCCTTTTTTTTTGTTTTCATTTATTTATTGTAAATAATTATAAACAAATACAAATGGCAAGTGTTTCTATAAATATGGACCTTAGGTTCTTGTTTAAGGGATAAAATGAATCAAATAAAATGATCATTTTTTGCTCATTTTGATGAGAGATCACTCAGCCAAGACAAGCGAAGAGAGAAAGAGAGAGAGAGAGAGAAATAAGGTGTTTTTATTTCTAATGGTTAGAAAAAACTCTTAAGGGTTGAGAGCATAAAACACTTCATCTTGGCCAACCACATTACAAAGTAGAAATAAGGATTCAAGTGTTGAATCCCTTGCTGGAAAAGAGGCTGCCATTCTAAACTTTCCAAGCTCACTGTGTTGGAGAACTAGAATTATGAACGGGTTGCTTCATCGCAGTTCTCCATTCAATGCAAAGACTAAAGGCTTATCAAGGTAATAAATTCTCAATCCCTTTGAAATTCATATTTATAAGATACATATAAAACTTAATTGTGCTTATCATTAGAAAATTAGTATTCTACTCTTCCACTGCGTTTATATGTATGTGATACTTATGCTAATTTGAATGATGGACACAAACTCACATGCATGCACCCTAAGTTTTTTAACATTCACAATGTGAGCATCAAAATTGAGCATAGATATACATATCATATGTGTGTTTATGAAAGTGTGCTTTCAAAAGAAATATGTTTAAGGAAGAAATCTTTTAAAGTAAAATATGTCCATGAGATATGTTTTATATTTTGAGGTCGCTTGAACTCACTATTTTCGTAGTAGGCATTATATGTTATATGTGAAAGGACTCATCAATGATTATTGTGAGGCCTTTTGGATGTATGGGATAGCGATACATAATGTTATACACTTGGGAGACTTCTAAAATGGATTTTTAGAGATATGTTTAAGGCATCGATTTATTAATAAATATTAATATTTGGCAGCAAAATAGCTTATTAAATGATATTATGTCACAAAGATGTTATTATAGACTATATTCTAAAGAGTTAAAAGAATAGATAAAATGGTGAGATCTATTGTTTAACAAATCAGCGAACTAAAGGTTTATCCATTCAAGTTAATCTACGACCATTTAAGATTTAAAGCTTTAAATTGGAATGACAGCTTAGTTTCATAGAAATGCTAAATTATTTTTATTTTGAGGATGATATCAAAGTGATAAATGATATTAAGACATGTGAGTACATGTTGAAGGGACTAAAAAAAAAAAAATTAGAGGTGATAAGAATTATATTAGTACTTCAGCCGTCACTATTAGCAAGGTTAAAAGTATGTTATCATTTTCAAACATGAAGTTATTAAGAATGGGTGTTACAATTAAAAGTTTGTATAACTTGATCAGACAAGTTGATTAATACACATTTATTTTTTTAATTTTCAAAATTTAAGTAGGGTCTTATTACATTATGCATGTTAAGAATATAGTTCTTATCAAGTTAAGATTTATATTTAAGATAAGATATTAGTGTGGGTGTACTACATCTATATCATTTATGTGTTGAATGAAATTTTGGATAAAATATATAGATTCCCATTAATATTGAACGAACGAGTAAAATAAAAAGAGAGAATAAGAATCAAGATGCAATGAATGAAGAATATGAAGTTGAGAGTTTAAATTCCAAACTCTATGAACTTTCTATTGTTGTTGTTTATTGTTAGATTTGTTAATATCCATAATTTTTAGACATTTTCTTTACTATATAAAATTATTGTTTGATTGATATTTGACTTACTTTTGGAATAACTATGAGTAAAGTTTATGTAAGATGTAACTTGATGTTCTTGTAGTTGTTATAGATAGGGCAATGTGTTATGTGTGATATGTATAAGGAAAATTATTAAATGATTTGAGGAATCAAGAATATATGATAAGTATTTAATCTAAATTCATAATCAATTGAATAATCTTTTGATAAAGAATGACTCGATAAGGAATGTTTTATGAGAAGTTTTAATGTTATCGAGTGTTTACTTAAGAGATGATATGTATAAGGAAAATGATTAGATGATTTGAGGAATCAAGAATATATGATAAGTATTTAATCTAAATTCATAATCAATTGAATAATCTTTTGATAAAGAATGACTTAATAAGAAATGTTTTATGAGAAGTTTTAATGTTATCGAGTGTTTACTTAAGAGATTCAATATATATATAAGTGTGTGTGTGTGTGTGTATTATCATTGAGCCCAAGATTTATTGTTCCATTTGAGATCGATGATGTGGCTGATCAACTTTCCCTTTTACACTATTATCAGACATTCATAATATATGTCATATGTCTATTTACGAATATATGTTTCATAGTTCCCTCATCTACTAAGCTATGAGTCACTTAAGCTTAGAGTTGATATAACGTATGAAGAAGTATCTATTAAAGTTTTGGACCATAAGGAGCAAGTTTTATGTTGTAAGAAGATTTTTTTGGCGAAGGTTTATGGAAAAACCATTCAGTTGAATAGGCAACTTGGAAATGAGAAGAGAAAATTAAATCTAAAAATCCTCATCTATTTGGTTGAGTTATGAAATTCTTATAAAGAGGAGAAAATTGTAATAACCGCATATTCACCATTAATAAGAATAAATATTTACATATATGTTATTCGTATTTTGTTTAGATGTTATATGGGTGACATTTAATTTGTGTATTATTATTATTACTTATATCTAATAAGGTCCAAATATTGCATTTGGTCTATTTGCTAGATTTTGAATTTATTTTAAAAATCAAATTATAATACTTTTAAAAGTTAAGGATTAATTTACAAATACTAAAAATTAGCTTAATAATATATAAACCTCGTATTCTCTCTCAAAATCCTAATTTTTCCCTAGAACAAGAGAGAGAAATAGAGAAAGAAAAAGAAGAAGAAGAAGAAGAAGAAGAAGAAGAGGAAGAAAAAGGAAAATAGAAAGAAAATTTGGGATTTTAAACTTTATTAGGTATATAATAACTCTTTGAGTTTCTTGATGTTAATTATATTATTTTCTTTAAGTTTGATTTCTAGTAAAATGCTAAATTAGAGATTTGATGTGAATTTCATGAGATATGTTAAAAATTGATGATGATTATATGAATGAATTGATGGATCTTTATAGATTTGTAAAATTTCTACAAGACAATATTATATTTCAAAAATTGAGTCTTGTTTTCTACCATGATTTGTGCTAAAATCTTTATTTTGGATTAAATATACATCTAGAGGATTATATACAATTTTGATTTGTTCAAACATACCATTACTTAAATTTTTAGTGATTTTCTTAATCTAGCCCTAAGTTTTTGGAATTTGTGAGTCTTTGCTATATAATTAAACAACAGGAATTAATTGAATAGCTAAAATACCTTCGAAAATTATTCAATTTGGTATAGTGATTTCTTTATATGTCTAGTATGACATACTAAAGTTTCATGGTTAGATTCTTTATATTCTAAGTTTCATGAATTTCACAATATATATGTATTAGTACATAATTTAGAATAATAGAATTTGAAGGTTTTAAATTGAAATTCATATAAAATTATTTTGGTTGCTTTAAGACATGAATTTTTTTTTATGAACCCCTTTATGAGTCTATAATAACCTGTCAAATTTCAAGAGATTTTAATAATTTAATATGTTAGAAGTCTGAGATTGAGATCTATTCAATGAAAGATCATATTCTAACAGGCTTTTATTCTAGTTTTAGAATGTAGATAAAATATGAATTTAAAGATTTAGTATTTTATATTTTATATAAGATTTAGTAATGTATTAGGTTTATGATATTCTGAATTCATAAGTATTAGACTTTATTTAAGCCTTAAGACAATTCAAATAAAGTTAAAAAGGCAGTTTTGATAAGTTAGAGAGACTAACCTGATAGGTTAATTAGATAAGATAAGTAAATAGCTTAACAAGTTACTTTAAGCTTTTAATTTTGTGATGATATTTATGAGAGAATTTATTTTCGATGTTAGGTTTAGGAGCTTGAGTTTTATCATAATCCGGTAAGAGGTAAATATACTAAATTTTTACTAAAATTACAATAAACATAACAATTTGTTTATGCATTATTTGTAAATGTGCTTTAAGATGTGTTTATGTTATGTCAAAGATATTTTGATATCAAATATGAAAGAAATATTTATAAATGTGAGTATCAACACTGAGCATGGATATACATGTCATATGTGTATTTATAAATGTGTGCTTTCAAATGAAATGTGTTAAAGGAAGAAAACTTTTAAAGTGAAATATGTCCATGAGATATGTTTTGTATTTTGAGGATGATTGACTCACTATTTTTTTAATAGGCAATATATGTGATATGTGAGAGGATTCATTGATGATTATTGTGAGGCCTTCTGGATGTATGGGATGGCAATATGTAACACATACACTTTAGGTAAAATTGTAAGGGGGACAGCTTGACGTAAGGCCCCAAGAGCGATTAATAATGTAATAAGGTCTTTTGGGGGTGTGGACGATGATACGTAACATACACTAACCTAAATAAATCCGTGAGGAGGATGGTGAAATTCCCCAAAAGTGGACTATTTGGTGTTTGAGTCCATGACTGTTCCATGTGTGTAGCTTGATGCCCACGAGTGTTTTATATGTGATATGTGAAGTCTTACTAAGTGATAGTTGAGTGATAATAATCTTATTATATATTTTAAAAGAATGTTAAGCGCTTACTTGACATATGATTTGATAAGATTAAGATTTTGATTCATTTATAGCATATTATGCTCATGCATTGCTTATATGTATAGATGTATTTTGAGATATGAAAAACTAGCATGCTTATTGAGTTTTATACTCATTATAGTTTATTGTGATTTCAAATAATTAAAATATATGTATGCATAGTAAATTTAGTAAGGTTTCTATTGTCCATTAGTTTTCTAAGTTATTAGGTTGCTAAGTGTTTAATTAGTGGATATATAGTTTGAAATATTTAGTTTATCCTTATCGAATAAGTATGTATTTATTATTTCATTAATTGTAATTGTATTTGATTTTTTTTCTACCAAATATGTTTATAGTTTAATTTTGTGATGAATTTACTAGTAATTTATTAAAGATTTTTATGCGAAATTTAAATTTAAAATTTTATACAATATTAATTATGAGCGTACATCATTATATTAATATAGGCTATATCGTGTGTTAGATTTTTTTAAATTTGAGGTGTGACAAAAAAAAAAAGAAAGAAAAAGGAAAGACCGAAAGAATTGATCAAAATGTTTATTGAGAATTTGAGATAGATTGCATGGGAGTCCATTTCTCTAAGAAAACCCAAAAAAGAATTTTTTTTTATGCTTTACTTCTTTTCCTCCAATTTTTTAATCGTTCTCTCACATCCACTTTGTCTCGATATTTCTTTTTCCACTATCTTGAGATTTCATGACTTTTTTTTTAATAATTATTATCTCTCTCAACTCTCTCCTTTCAATGTTAAATTTTTATTAAAAAATTACATTTCATATTATAAGATCACATTACATAAATATTAGGAAAATTGTTTCTAACCATTCATTATATTTTTATTTTTTATAACCATTTAATTGTTTTATAATTAAAAGAGTTATTATTTAATCATATTGTTTATTTAATTAAAAATATAATAAATAATATTTTAAATTAAAAAACTATCAGTTGAACCACATACAACATATTAGAAAAATTAAATAAATAATATAATTAAATTAAACTAAATATATGATATAAATAAATAATATGATAAACTTTTTTTTTAAAGTTAAATAATATAATTAACTTAAATAATTAAAAAAGTAATAGAATATAATAAATGTAACTTTAATAAGGAAATATAAATATAAATTTAAAAATATTAATATTAATATAATTTTAAATAAATAATATAGACTAAACATACTATAAATACTAAAATAAAATTATAAATAATATAAATAAATAAAGTATTAAAAAATAATATTATCAAAATACCATCACACCAAAATATTTGACGCGATAGCACTATCATGCAGGGGTGCAATAGAAATATGGTGCCCGTATATCATGCCCAAGAGGCAATAGTGGGGGGCAATATTGTCCCCATTTAATTTAATTTTTTTTATCTTTTATAATAATTTTTTAAACTCATTTTTAGTTTATCTATAATAAGTATTTTATTTTTTATTTATAATTAATAAATAATATAATAAATATAATTTTAATAAATTAATATAATTTAAATTTAAACAAATATAAATATATTTTTAAATAACTAATAATAATTAATCATATCGCACATAATAAAATAAAATTAGAAATAAAATTAAATTAAAACATAAAAAATTATTACTATAGTAGATACTGTTTACAAAACGGGAATAGTTAAAATAACAAAACATGAATTTTTGACCACTTTTAAATTACTTAATTACAAAAGTGATAAATTTTAGAAATTTATTTATAAATATTGTAATATTATTTTTTAAAGATTAAATTATTAAAAGTTTTAATTCAATCCAATTCACCAATCTTTAAATATAAGAGAAAAAAATGATGGTTTTAAACAGTATAGACGGATTAAAGTGAAATTTGAACACTCCAACACCGATTCACATAACTACTGTTACCATATTTTGGTTATTTGAAACTTTTTTTTAAGCTGTGTTAAAAAAATTACAAAACAACATTCAACTCTGATCTGCGTTATTTTCCAGCTAGTTTTTCATCACCGCTGCCATCATTCGATTCCTCTTCATTTAATCTATTAATTTCAGGTCTCTTTTTAAAATTTTGGTGATTTAATTTATAATAAAAATTTCTTTACAAATTTTTTAAAATTCTTTAAACATTTTATAATTTACCCAAGTTTTGAGTTATTTTATAATTTTTAATTCCCGGTTGTTTTAATAGTTTTGTTAATTTTAGTATACAATGGCGTATTTGTTTTAATAAAATTTAAATAGCATAATTTTAGTAAAATAAGTGACACAATAAATAAAATTAAAAACTTAAAAGAATTTAAAAAGGCCACCCACTTATCTTTTGATAGAGCCTCTCATATTTATGTGTCAATCACATATTAATCATTAATAAAATACTAATAAAATAACAAGTGACAGTCTTTAATAAGTTTACATATTTAAATTTTATTTTATAATTAAGTAAATAATTAAAAAATAATAATCATCACAATTATTGGGCGCAACGACGGTGGTAGTGGTAGTTGTAAAAATGATTAAAGATAATTTTTTTTGAATTTTATTTTTTTTAATTTAAACAATAATATGTTTATTTTTAGCAAAAATAAAAATAAAAAAATAATCAAATAAAATAGAGAGATTGACAGCCATCGTCACCCCACACTAAAAATAGTAGTGCGGTGACTTGCACTACCACCACTTTAGGAATCAATTACCAATGAACTTATTAATGATGATGGCAAGACAAATCATAACACTACCATTTAATAGCGAAATGGTGGCTACAAACCTCTCCACTTTTTTTGGTCGCTTTTTATTTTTTTAATAAAAAATAACTACACAATTAAATAAAAAAATAAAATTTAATATTAAAATTTAAATTATTTTTACCACTGCCATCGCCACTGATCACCAACTATTGGTTGCAACAATAATTGTGACAGTGACTAATTTTATTTTTTAACTATTTATTTAATTATAAAATAATTTTTTAAAATTAATATCAAATATGTAAACTTATTAAATTGTGTCGTATATTCTTTTATTTTTACTTTAATTTTAATTTTTATTAATAACCAATCAATAATTAATACGTAAATAATACGATGTTGCATGTCACGTAAGTGTTATTAAGCAGAGATGAGAAGCGCATCAAGGGCTTTAAAAATATTAGATCACTTGAAAAGTTGATAACAGATACATATTACTTCCATGCGAAATCATTCTTTTCATCGTCTGTGCACATTACACTCCTCATTTCAATCATGTAACAGTTGATCCTACATTCTAACCTCATTGCAAATAAATGGCGCCTCCTAAGCACCGTGTGAGAAAAAAAGAAATTTATCTCAGAATTGAGGATTTTGAAGCCAATTTAAGTTGGCATCTTCTTGGACCACTTGTATGTCTACCTTTGCGGGACAGAACGGGGAATATTTCCATTGATAGGCTGTCTCTTTATCACATCTTACAACTGCTAACTTCTTAAGATTCTCAATTGATGCGGGCAACTCACAACTAGAGCACCCTGTCATGCAAAGCGTCTTTAAACTGCACAATTCACCTATCTGTTCAGGCAACTCTTTCATCCTTAGACATTCAGATATATCAAGGACGTGTAAGTTAGACAGGTATCCAATTGTGTCTGGCAAAGATGAAAGATCAATACATGAAGCAAGTTTTAGCATTTCTAATTTCACCAGTTTACCAATTGCTTCGGGTAATGCAGACAGCTTATGGCAGTTGGTGATGCTGAGCTTCTTTATGGAGACAATATCAC
Source organism: Ailanthus altissimus (assembly GCA_946807835.1). Lineage (NCBI taxonomy): Eukaryota > Viridiplantae > Streptophyta > Magnoliopsida > Sapindales > Simaroubaceae > Ailanthus > Ailanthus altissimus. The sequence continues at coordinate 23,733,958 of OX327695.1, forward strand.
ATAACCCATCCGGCAGTTCTATAAGATCATTGCAATAGTCAATGTTGATCTCCAATAGATTTGGAAATGCATCAGAAATCTTAAAGTTGGAATCTTGAAAAGCCTGACCAACATTGCACATAATCAAGGATATTTTTTGCAGACTCTTCATTTGTACCATGGCCGTGCCAATAGAAGGAATAGAAACATGCTCCAATCTGATTTTCTTTAAATTGGTATAACCAAGAACGTGAAAGTCAGTTAATTCGGCAGGGGAAAATTCATAATTTGTGATTATCAATACCTTCATTTTATCCATCTTCTCCATGAAATTTGGCAGGCTGTACTTCTTTGTTAGAATGTTTAGAACTACAACCTTGACTTCAGGTGCATGCATGTTACACCAATTTGATGAGAATGATTCATCTGCAAAGCATGTACATATAGTGTGAGATAATGGACTATGAGGGCCAAATAAATTCTCTAAATAAGCATATGTCATTTCTGCATGTGCGACAAGATGTGATAATAACCTGTTGAGATTGACAAGAGGCAGGCATTAACAGGGTGCTGCTTTTGTTTCAGCCACCAATCGGGAAAATTGTTTTTGTCGATCTCTATTATCAGTCGTGTCCTCTGTTCTATCGGTGGTAACTTGCTCAGACGGGTAGTCAGCTCCTTGAAAAGATCATGCTGCATAACAAAGTCATCATTGTAGCAGCCATCGTCCCCGGCATTGTTCCTAGAGGATAGACAAAATTTACTCGCTCAGGGAAGATTAAAACTCTTTGAGGTATAAACGTGGACATTCTGCATTGCATGACAGACTGAAGAATATATCCGCACAAGTAGAGGAGTCATGTACCAATATGCTTTAGATCAGTTCGTACAACAAACCACACAGCAAGATTCAATAGTAGTTTAAATTCCTACAATGTGTAGTTTGGTTTTATCATGCACATGCTTGTTAGATCATAATTGTATCAGGTACAGCTAGCATACCTTGTGACTACCAGTTTAACTAGATTCCGGTTAGATAGTTCATGGAGGTTGGAATTGGCGAATAAACCATCTTCAACAGGTTCGTACAATTCCATCCACATGTCACTGAGGGCAGTGACAGGAATCCTTTGGTCCTCACAAAATGAGCATAGGTCCATATAACACTCCTTCAGCTCATCACTTAATGCATCCAAGCTTCTTTCGAGACAATTAAGCACTTCACAGTTGGAATCAAGGATAGATACACTTTGAGACCATTCCTTCACTCTTCTTTGCCAGATTGATTCAGCCTGCCCACAGAACGATGCTCCAACCACTGTAAGGGCCAAAGGGCATCCCTTACAGGCTCTCAATATCTGCAGTTGGACGAGGGTAGATAAAAGTTGAAATGGGCAGTTCGAAGGATTTGAATTAGATTGCCATAGTTCTATCTGTTTATTTCTATTCACTATATATTTGTAACTGGGGAAAGAATGACGAGATAAGCAGAATGGCATTCTAACATATAGAAACCATGATTTGGTATGTAAAGAACCTATCATATGCATGTCTCAAGGGAAAATAATATGAAAAGAAGCACAAAAGTGTTCAATTTTGTATTTGCAGATTAATATAACCTCTTTCACAAGATTTTCCTCAGGAATAAACGTGTTTCCATCTGGTAGGATTGCTGTATGACGAAAAAGGGCTGCTGCATCTTCATCATTCAATGATTCCAAACAATGTGCAGAACCAAATTGTGGGAATTTAGATCTTGATGTCACCAAAATCTTGTAGTTGGGCAACTGGAACATGAAATTATTCAGCAGATACTCTGACCCAGTCCAGACATCATCGAGTACCAACAGTGTAGCATCTTGTCCTATTTCTTTTAGCAATCGTTTCAAGTCAATAATTGCTTCTTCATCTGTTTGAAACTCTGGCTTTTTACCCACATGCTTGTATATTTTCCCAATGATGACCTTCACATTGGGTGTTTTAGAAACAGTGACGAAGAAAATGTTCTTGAATTTGTCTGTTCAAATACACAAGAAAGCTGATGAAAGAAGTCTAAGGAAATACAGTATCATTTTCACACGCAGGAATATGTACATGATGACAAATTCATTATATATGAATATCCTAATCCACATTCTAGCACATACAAGAGCAGAATTAAGACATCATAATATTTTGCTAACAAAGGAAATTCCAACGATACGATGCATCAACAACATTTCTATTCTTGCACCGAAGTTGTCAACCATCCAGCAATCAGCTAAACCGGAATGTAGTGCAATTCACATCAACACAATTACTTATGAACCCAATAACTATCGAGCAATATCTTATTTTCTCGTCTTGTTTCAGGCTCGCCTAACAATTAAAATCCACTCCAGAAGTAGAAATCTCCAACTTAAACGATAAAAACTTAATCAATTACTCGGGAAAGATCATAAACCATATGAGAGATGAAACTTAGAAACCCAATTCACGCATGAAGATAAAAAAAAAGGATTAAAAAAGAGAAAGAAAGTTGACATAAATTGAAACCTTGAACTTGATAATCTTTGCAAAGCTTTTTAACCAATGTAGTCTTGCCATATCCTCCAGGAGCTGACACAACAATAACTTGCTTTCCATCCTTACTAAACAAGTCCATCTTTAATACCTCCAAGGAAACATCCAATCCAGGCGTAATCGGTGGAGGATCAGGCACCGAGCAGGCTCCAGTAACTTCAACTGATCCATCAAATGCTCTACCGTTCTTTCCGTTACCAATAGAATTCTTGGACATCGTGTACATTTCTCTTGTAAGAAATAGAATCTCTTTGCCGTCTCTTATCAGTTGTAATTGATTATCAAGCTGAAAGTAGCTGCGAATTGAGCTATCCAATTTGAGTATCTTTGCAGCATAGCGACCCCTTCTAAACCAACACACTTTTGAGCATTTGCGCACAAGCTGCTGGCCTTTCTCCATCAACTCCTTAAGGTTTTTTGTTTCTTCCTCTGGCCGGTCCAATTTTTTGTTGAAATTCTGTATTTCTTGGACGATCGGAGAGGCCTTTTTTAAAGTGGATTCCAGTTTCTCCAGCTCGGCTTTGAACCTGATTGCTTTCATTGTTTCCTTTGAAATCGCTCGTACAAGCTCTCCAAAAACTGCTCCCACAGCTGCATCCCCGAACACCTCAGCCATTACTTCTGTTCGATACCAAAGAAAAAAAGTTGAAGAATTTAACAAATTTCAAGCTCTCGACTTCGCAAGCAACTACGATCGTACCTTAACCTTCTCTCTCAAATTAACATTTTTTTCCCTCTTCGTTCTGTTCTTGAGATATAGTAACTCGTTAGTAAGTGGCAACTGCGCTATATATCGCATGTGCTTGAGAGAGAGCGGCAAGGAATCCAGTTTGTTGTCCAAAGTCAACAAAGTGGAAGCATAACATTACATTTTTCTTGCGTGAGATCCCAGCCAAAGAAGCTTCGCGGCATGCGAGCGGATGCCTTCATGACTTGACGTGGACTTAAGTTATTGTAGGTTAATTAACTAAATAATTGCAATACTAAAATATTTATTTTGAATATACAAAATACAATAATGGATGAGGATATTTTTACGTCAGGAGATTGGTTTAATTCTTAATTTATAAGCGTTAAGAAAATTTAAATTTGTTAAAATTTAAGTATTAAAAAAATTTAAATTTAAATTTATTAAAAAAATTTAAATTAATAAATAAAGATATTTACCTTAACATTCTCTCTCAAATTAATATTTTTTCTCCTTCGTTCATTTCTTGAGATATATATAAGTAGCAATTGAGCAATATATTGTGTGTGATTCCGAGAGAGAGAGAGGGGCAAGGAATCCAGTTTGTTATCCAAAGTCAACATAGTGTGAACATTACATTACATATTAAAGTGGAAGTATACAAATAAATAAAAAAATTATTTAAATAATATATGCAGAATAAGTAATTAAAAAATAAAGAGAGAAGGAGTAGAAGAATAATACACAAAAAATTACGTAGTTCGATAACTTACTTACGTTTATAACAGATCAAAATCACACTCTTCTCTTATAATGAATCACAAGACACTTACAAAATATACTTTTTAGAAGAAAGATTAAAAAAAAACTCTCTTTCTTACTTTAAAGATTTTCTCTCACAAAGAATCATAAAGATTATTGATGATCATTAAGATTTTTTAACCTATCACAAAGATTGTGTTTACAAGCTAATTGATAGCTTTTATATAGGTTTTAGGACGTCTTAAGTTTACTCTATACGTGTGGGAATTGTATTAGGGAGTCTTGAAACAAGTGGAAGATGAAATAAGAAAGTTTCCTTATTTCGGGATACTGTTCCCATCTCCAGAGCCGCGACGTTAGGCGTAGGCGCCACAGCGCCCAATCTAGCATAGTTACCGCAACGCCCAATCTAGCAATTGAGCATCGCAGCGCTCAGACGGAGGCGCCCCCGTCTAAGCGCTGCGATGCTCAGTTGCTAGATTGGGCGTTGCGGCAACTATGCTAAATTAGGCGCTGCGACATCTGCGCCTGGTCGCCGCAGCGTTGGTGCCTGATATGCCCTTCTTCATTTTTTACCTCTTTTTATGTCCATCTTCGATCCGTACGTACCCCACACACTTTACTTACTTTTCAAATTATATTTCAATAATTTTCAATCAATATTCTCACATTACATTTTATTGCGTGAGATCACAATTAAAGAAGCACATTTCATATTTACATAATATATGGATCTCATTTGAAATATACTTTTTAAGATAAAAATTTGAAATGTTTATTTTTAATATATCTTTTTTTAAATAATATTTGAAATAAATACATATATATAATCTGCCTAATTATTATCAATCAAAATGTCTCTTTTTAATACACTTCAAATTTATTGACATTCAGAAAAAATTTTAAAAAAAACCTTTGAAATAACTTAAATAAACTTGTTAAATTCATTTTAATCTTTTCTACCTTTTGTCTTGGATCGAGGAGTTTCGTATTCCTTTCATCTCCCCTCCAAAGCAATTGTTTAAATTAAAGAAACGAAAAAAAGGAGACAGAAAGAGTGGATTAAAATTTCTCCATGGAAACCGAAAATGAAATTCCTTTGCTTTTCAGTGCTTTACTTCTTTTTCTCCAAAGTTCAAAAGTTCTGTCACATCCACTTTGTTTAAAGCTTTCTTTTTCCATTATCTTGGGATTTATCACCGACAGGTAGAGCGGTAAAATAAAGGTAAAATGTAATAAGTGTTTATGTAGTTATTAGTTAAAAAGTATTTTTCATAATTTAGATAGTGAATATTTTTTTTTAAAAAGGGAGCGATAGAATTTTTTCTTTTTCTTTTTTAATAATCGTTATATCTCTCGTCTCCCTTTTCAATTTTAAATATTTATTAAAAAACTACATCTCATATTACAAAATCAAATTACATAAATATATAGAATATTTTTTAAAATAATTCTCATTTTAATAGATTATTCTTTTCTTACCACTGTAGCCAAAAGAGTTTATTTTAATATATTATTCAGTATTCATTTATTTTACTAGTCTTGTTAATTTTATTATACAAATTTATTTTTATTAAAATTAAGCACATAAATAAAATTAAATATTTTTTAAAAAAAGACCACTCGCTTATCTTTTGACTGACCTGCCACATTCACATGTCAATCACATATTAATTATTAATAAAAATATAAATAAAATGACACGAGATACATTTTGTTAACTTTACATATTTAAATTAATTTTAAATATTTTATTTTATAATCAAGTAAATAATTTAAAAAAATTATGTCTCAATTACCAGGGGCGACGATAGTGGTAGTGATAATTGTAAAAATAATTATATTTTATATTTTTTTTAATTTATACAATAATGTGATCATCTTCAACAAAAAAAAAGTAAAAGGCAACTAAAATAAAATAGAGAGACTGACGGCCATTGCTGCCCCCGCTATCAAATAGCGGTATGGTGACTTACATCGCCACCATTATTGGAATCAATGGACAATGAGCTTATTTGATGGTGGTGATGAGGCAAGTGACAACGTTGTCGTTTGATGACAGGACAGTGGCTGCGAACCTCTCCACCTTGTTTGGCTGCTTTCTTTTTTTAGGTTAAAAATGTTCACATTATTGAGTAAATCGAAAGAAATAAAGTTTAATATTAAAACTTTTGATTATTTTTATAATTGCCACTGCTACCGATTGCCAACTGTTGGCGGTAACAATAATTGTGGCAATGACGTTTTTATTTTTTTTAACTATTTATTTAATTATAAAATAAATTTTAAAAATAAGTATTAATATGTAAACCTATTAGATTGTGTCACATGTCCTTTTATTTTTTTTTTACTTCTACTAATAACACAATAATGATTGATGAAGGTAATGTTGTCACATCAAACTCAGAAAGAAAAAGTAAAGATGAATGGGATGCTGAAGCGTTTGTCGCTATAGAGGAAGAAGACTTATCACTCTCAATGATAATGCCTGGACGGATTGACTACGAAAATGATTGGATCGTTGACTTAGGATGTTCGAATCATATGACTGATGACGAAGAAAAACTGCAAGATAGTACAAAGAAAGTCACGTGGTGGTGACAACCAACAACTCAAGATTGCCTATAGCTCACATCAGTAACATAGTCCTTGTATCTCGTTACAGTTCTAACAAGGTAACACTTTAAGATGTTTATCATATCTCTTGCATGAAAAAGAATCTATTGTCAGTATCACAGTTAACATCTTTTGGGCACTATGTCTTGTTTGGTCTATAAGATATTAAGGTGTACCAAGATTTAAAAATTATAGGAACACTACAATGAAGGACGACGATTAGAGTCAGTCTATGTATTATCAGCAGAGTCAGCTTATGTAGACAAGACTCGAAAAAATGAGACAGTAGATTTGTGGCATGCATGATTGGGACATGTAAGTTATCATAAACTAAAAGTGATGATGAATAAGGCAATGCTTAAGAGTCTACCTCAACTTGATGTGAAAGTGGACATAGTATATGCGGGATGTCAGTATGGCAAGGCATATCAACTACCATATGAGGAGTTAAAGTTTAGAGTTAAGGAGCAACTGGAGTTGGTTCACTCTGATGTGTTTGGATATGTTAAGCAGTCATCAATTAGTGGCATGCGGTACATGGTGACATTTATTGATGACTTCTCGAGGTATATATGGGTAAAAAATCAGATACTTTTTTGAAGTTAAAGGAATTTAGAGAAACAACTGAAGGAGAAGGCAATGCTTAAGAGTCTACCTCAACTTGATGTGAGAGTGGATATAGTATATGCGAGATGTCAGTACGGCAAGGCATATCAACTACCATATGAGGAGTCAAAGTTTTAAGTTAAGGAGTGTTGAAGCGGAAGCACACAAACAAGCAAAATCACCCAAGCAATATATGCAAAACAAGTAATTAAGGAATAAATAGAGAAATGGGTAGAAGAAGAGCACACAAAGAATTACATGGTTCCGCAACTTGCCTACTTCCACGGCAGATCAAGATCACACTCTTCTCTTATTATGAATCACAAAGCACTCACAAAGTATGCATTTTACAAAAAAAAGATCACAAAGAAAACTCTCTCTTGCACTTTAGGAATTTTTTCTCACAAAGAACCACAAAGATTGTTGATGATCATTAAGATTTATTAACCTATCACAAAGATTATATCTTGATCACAAATATTGTGTTTACAAGCTAATTGATAGCCTTTATATAGGCTTTAGGACATCCTAGGTTTACCCTAAACATGTGAGAGTCGTATTAGGGAGTCCTGGAGCAAGTGAGAGACGAAATAAGAAAGTTTCCTTATTTCGAGATACTGTTCCCGTCTCTAGCTCTGCGGCATTGGGCTCTTATCGCCGCGACACTGGCGCGCATCTGCTGGGTGTTACGGCGCTGGGCTCTTGGCGCCGCGGCACCCACGCCTGGTGCGTCATTCTTCATTTTTTGCCTCATTTCGCGTCCGTCTTTAATCCGTGCACACCCTACGCACTTGGCTTGCTCTCCAAATCATATCCCGATGATTTTCAATCAATATTCTCACAAGTCCCCCTCCTTGATTCAAAATCATCCACAAAGCAACTCGATCTCTCATTTTCGCATCTTTGGTCACCCTCACAAAGTAGTGACTCCGGTTAAGTCCTTGCATAGGACAAACTTAACCGAGGGCAGTGGCTTAGTCAATATATCAGCAGGGTTTTTAGATGACATTATCTTAGTTAGACTAACTTCACCACTTTACACAATCTCTCGAATGTAATGGAGCCTCACATCAATGTGTATCGACCTCTCGTGGAACACTTGATGCTTGCTTAAGTGTATGACACTTTGGCTGTCACAATATACACTGGTGTTTATATCTTCACTAGCCAATATCTCTGCATATATGCCTTTTAACCACACGGCCTCCTTTATAGCTTCACCAACAGCTATGTACTCACTCTGCCTCTGTGGTAGAGAGTGCAACCACATGTTGTAGAACTGATCTCCAACATACACTACATTCAAACACTGTGAATACGTAGCTCATCAACGATCTTCTCTTGTCTAAATCACCTGCATAATTTGAGTCTACGTACCCTCTTACTATTTCATTGTTGTCCTCATCCCTCTTATATATCAAACTTGTGATTTGACGTCCCCTTAAGATATCTCAAAATCTACTTTACTGCAAGACAGTGATCTTTTTTCGAATTTGCTATATATCTACTTACCACACTCACAGCCTATGCTATGTCTGGTATTGTGCAAACCATTGCATACATAATACTCCCCACAGTGCTTGCATATGGTACTTTACTCATCTGCAGTTTCTCTTCTTTGGATGTCGACGACTGTGCTACTGAAAGTCTAAAATGCATAGCCAAAGGAGTAGAGACAGCCTTTGCGTTAGACATACCAAACTTCTCCAAACGTTTGACTATATATCGCTGTTGGGACAAGAAGATAACATCTCTTTTTTCCCTCACAATATCTATACCTAAAATTCTCTTTGCTGCTCTCAAATCCTTCATTTCAAACTCGCCACTTAACTGCTTCTTGAACTTCTATATTTCTTTCGTATCTTGCATACGATCAACATATCATCAACGTATAGAAACAAATACATTATCCTACAGCTTATGTTTTTGAAGTATACGTATTTGTCCTACTTGCTCCTACTAAAGCCACAAGCCATCATAAACTCATCAAATCTCCTATAACACTGTCTAGGTAATTGCTTTAACTCGTATAATGACTTCTTTAGCAAACAAGCATGATCTTCTTTTTCGGGCTCCTCGAACACTTGCGACTATGCCAAGTATATCGTTTCTTCAAGCTCTTCATGTAGAAAAGTTGTCTTTACATCCATCTGCTCTAGATGTAAATCAAGGTTTGCACACATGGCTAATAAAATCCTAATAGATGTGTGCTTGACAACTGGAGAGAATATCTCATGAAAATCAACTCCCTCTCTCTGAGTAAAACCTTGTGCTACTAACTTAGCCTTGAATCTTGTAGGCTCAATCACCGGTATCCCCTCCTTCACCTTATACATCCACTTGCACCCGACTAACTTCTTTTGAGGTCTCTCCACTAACTTCCAAGTATTATTCTTCCTAAGAGAACTAATCTCTTCTTCCATGGCCTGCTACTATTCTTTCTTGTTCTCACTCTTCATAGCCTCACCATATGTCCTAGGCTCATCATACTTAAGAGTGTAAGCAGAATTAAAAGCATGAGCAACTAAGTCTTCTTGTTCATACCTGACTGATGGGTTAATCATTTTCTTTAGCCTATCTCTAGCTAACTGGTACTCTTCAAATTCTATCTCAAGAGTCCTAGTCTTTCTTTGGGTGAACTTGGAGGAACTCGCTGGTGTTCTTGGTTCATCTTCAAGGATTTTCTTGTTGAAATGTTGATCTGTGGGCATATTAGATCTATTTTCAGGCTCCACTTCAACTTTTATTGACTCGGGTGCTGAGTCTTCCTTGAGCACAAGTTCTTTTTTCTCATCCTTTTAGGAGGTTTTCAGCATCGTCATCTCATCGAACGTCACGTCACGGCTTATGATACTCCTTGGTGGTGTCAAGTCTTTACACCACACCTTGTATCATTTCACTCATTCGGGATATCCTATGAATACCTCTTTGATAACTCTAGGTTCTAACTTTTCCTCCTTAACATGTACAAAGGCAGGGCAACCAAATATTCTGAGGTGGTCATACTTCGGAGGATTGCCAGATCATTTCTCTTCAGGAGTCTTAAAGTCAATTGCTGAAGAGGGATTTCTATTAATCAAGTAAGCTGCAGTCACTACAGCTTCTCCCTAGAATGTCTTGGACATCTTCGCATTGGTAAGCATGCATCTAACCCTTTCAAGTAGGGTCCTGTTCATCCTCTCAGCTACGTCATTCTGTTGTGGTGTTGATCTTACTGTTCTATGCCTTATAATCCCATACTTGGCACAAAACCCATCAAACTCTCTGTTGTAAAATTCGAGGCCATTGTCAGTCCTTAGCCTCTTTACCCTTTTGCCTGTCTGATTCTTAATAAGAACCTTCCAAGTCTTGAATACTTCAAAGGCTTGATCCTTTCTCTTCAACACATAGACCCATAGCTTTCTCGAATAGTTATCTATCAAGCTGAGAAAATACTTGGCACCACCACGAGTAGCTGTCTGAGCTAGTCCCCAAAGATCTGAGTATATGTAGTCAAGAGCCCCCTTAGTCTTATACTCGCTAGTACTGAACCGTATCCTATGTGCTTTCCCAAGCACACAATGCTCACAAAACTCTAAGGGTTAGAACTTATATTCTCCAAATGCCTTTAGACTAAATAACTCTTTTAGGTTTCTCTCGCCTAAGTGTGTCAGTTTAAGATGCCACACTTGGTTTGCATACTCTCATCATCTACAGAGAATAGTGCATAACCACTTATGACTTCACCCTTAAGCATATAAACCCCTTTGCGCTTTTCTCCTCTCATCACCACCATGGAACCTTTTAAAACTCTTAAAATTCCTCCGTTGATCCTGATGGAATACCCATTCTAGTCTAAAGTCCCTAGTGAGATCAAGTTTCTCTTTAAGTCAGGAACATATCTAACATCTGTCAATTCTCTCACTTGCCATCATACAGCTTAAGCTTAATACTACCAATTCTCATCATCTGACATGCAACATCTTTACCCATTAAGACCTTACCACCATTAATGGGCTGAAAATTTGTAAATCAAGACTTGTGTGGGTACATGTAAAAAGTGCAACTAGAATCAAGAACCCATTGTTCAGAGTTCTTACCATCAGTAGCGATAAATGTCTCTGCGCTGTCATAACTATCATCATAGGCAAGCGCAGCATCCACTTTCTTCTTGTCTTGTGCTTTCTTCTCATGATAGTCCTTTATGAAATACCCCTCTTTCTTGCAGCAATAGCATTTTTTAGGAGTCCTAGACTTTGACCTTGAGCTTTTTTTCTTCCCATCTCTATATAAGGGCATTCCTCTTACAGATAAGCTTTCTACATTGCCCTCGGTCTGCTTTTCTAATAACTTTGAGTTTAATGATGATTTCACATCACTCATCGTTAAACTTTCTCTGCCGTAGAGTAGCGTATCAACAAAACTCTCATAGCTCTTGGGTAGTGAACTCAGCAAGATAATTGCTCTATCTTTATCTTCTATCTTGATATTGATAGATTCAAGATCAAGAATGATCTTATTGAAGGCGTATATATGATCTTTCATCGACGTCCCCTCTGACATAGACAACTAATACAGCTTCTTTTATATATATAATCTGTTGGCCAACGATTTTCTCATATAAAGAGAGTCAAGCTTCTTCCAAAGACCTATCACTGTCGTCTCACCTGCTACTTCCCTTAGTACTTCATTGCTCAATGACAGAACGATTATGCTATGAGCTCTTTCTTGAATGTCCCTTCTTTCTGCTTCAGTTTTAGATGACTCTAGCGTCTTCTCTTCATCACTAGATGGAGCTGCAGTCTTCTCTAATGCCGAACCAAGTCTTTGGCTCACCAACAACACCTTAACCTTCATCTTCCATAAATTGAAGTCATTCGTACCGTTGAATTTCTCTACCTCATACTTGGGTGTGGCCATGTTTGCTTAGAAGCAAGCTCTGATATCAGTTTGTTGAAGCAGAAGCACAGAAACAAGTAAAATCACCCAAGCAATATATGCAGAACAAGTAATTAAGGAATAAATAGAGAAAGGGGTAGAAGAAGAGCACACAAAGAATTACGTGATTCTGCAACTTACCTATGTCCACGGCGGATCAAGATCACACTCTTCTCTTATTATGAATTACAAGGCATTCACAAAGTATGCCTTTTACAAGAAAGATCACAAAGAAAACTCTCTCTTGCACTCTAGGAATTTTCTCTCATAAAGATTGTTGATGATCACTAAGATTTCTCAACCTATCACAAAGATTATACCTTGATCACAAAGATTATGTTTACAAGCTAATTGATATCTTTTATATAGGCTTTGGGATATGCTAGGTTTACCCTAAACATGTGAGAGTCGTATTAGAGAGTCTTGTAGCAAGTGGGAGATGAAATAAGAAAGTTTTCTTATTTCTGGATACTGTACCCGTCTCCAGCGCCGTGGCACTGACGGGCATCTGCTAGGCGCTGGGCTTCTGGCGCCACGGCTTTTAGTTACTAGATTGGGCACTATAGCGCCTACGTCTGGTCGCCACGACACTGGTGCCTGGTGCGCCTTTTTCATTTTTTGCCTCATTTTATGTCTGTCTTTGATCCGTGCGTACTCTACGCACTTGGTTCGCTCTCCAAATCATATCCCGATGATTTTTAATCAATATTCTCACAAGGAGCAATTGGATTTAGTTCACTCTAATGTGTTTGGACATGTCAAGTAGCCATTAATTAGTGGCATGCGGTATATAGTGACATTTATTGATGACTTCTCGAGGTATGTATGGATTTTCTTTATAAAGAAAAAATCAGATACTTTTTTTTAAGTTTAAGGAATTTAGAGAAACAATTAAAGGAGAAGTCGGAAAGAAGATTCATTATCTCTGCACAGATAATGAAGGAGAATATACCTCTGATGAGTTCTCACAATATTTTAGAGAAAATAAGATACGACATCAGTTCATATGTGCCAACACTCCACAACAAAATTGTATTGTAGAAATGAAGAATCGACATCTTGCAGGAATTTGTAGAAGTATGTTGCACGCAAAAAATGTACCAAGAAGATTTTGGGCTAAAGGAATGAAGACTGCAGCCTACGTGATTAATACGCTTCCTCAACCAAAGTTAGGGTTCATATCACCCTTTGAGAAGTTACGGGATATGAAACCTACTATGAGTTATTTTCAAGCATTTGGTTATATATACTATGTGTTTGTGCTAAGTCACTTGAGAAATAAATTTGACAAAAAGGCAATCAGGTGTATCTTTGTTGGATATGATAACTAGCGCAAATGATGAAAATGTTATGACCCTACTAGTGGGTGGTGCTACACGTCAAAAAATGTGGTGTTTGATGAAGCATCTTCATGGTGGTTGCCACAAAAAGATGAGCTTTCAAATTCAAAAGAAATAGAAGAAAGACTACAACAAAAGATAGATGAGCAAATTATTGAAATCCGACCAAGCTGAGAAGACCTTGATAATGGAAACCGTGATGACAACACCGAGTAAGAGACAACTCAAAGTCCTTGGCAAACTGGCATCTATCAACAATCAACAACGGAGGCCAAATATGAAGAAGTAGAACCTACAACCCCTCAATCTCATTCTCGAAGGTCAATAATATGAAAGTCTAATCTCAAATATGCTAATGCAGCTATGGCGAAAGAGAAAAATGTTAAGGAGCCTGAGACTTTTGAAAAAGCATCACAGAGCTCTGAATGAATTAAAGTTATGGAAGAAGAAATCATAGCGTTGGAGCAAAATCAAACTTGGGATTTAGTTCCAAAGTCAAAAGATGTGAAACCTATATCTTGTAAATGGGTGCATAAGATCAAAAGACGTCCTGATGGATTGGTGAAAAGGTATAAAGCTCAATTGGTAGCTCGAAGATTTTCTCAACAATATGGACTAAACTATGATGAAATATTTAGTCCAGTAGCCAAGATCACCACAGTGTGAGTTCTATTTGCAATAGTAGTTAGCAAATGTTGGATATTGTGGCAAATAGATGTAATAAATATTTTTATACATGGAGAGTTGAATTAAGAGATCTATATGATTCAACCAATGATATTTGAAAGTAAATTTCATCCTGATTATGTGTGTAAATTGAGAAAGGCATTGTATGGATTAAAGCAAGCTCCAAGGGCGTGGTATGGTAAAATTAGAGAATTTTTAACACATGGTAGTTACGCTGTAGCACCAGCTGATTCTAGCTTGTTCGTCAAAGCTAATGGAAAGAAACTTGCAATTGTGCTAGTATATATGGATGACTTAATTATTACTGGAGATGATGAAGAAGGGATTCGTCAAACAAGAGAAAATTTGACAGTTCGCATTCAGATGAAAGAACTTGGACCACTTAAGCAGTTGCTTGGGCTCGAAGTCACTCGAATAGTAGAATGAATTTTTTTAGGACAACAAAAATATGCTAAAGATTTGTTGCAGAAGTTTGGGATGCTAGAGTGCAAGCCTATCTCAACATCGCTAGAAGCCAATGCCAAGTTGTGTGGTCATGAAGGAAAGGATTTAGAAGATGAAACTATGTATCGACAACTGGTAATAAATCTCATCTATTTGACATTGACTCGACCAGACATTGCTTATGCAGTTAGAGTAATAAGTCGATACATGCAAAATCCTAAGAAACTTCACTTAGAAGCAGCTCGACGAATATTGAGATATGTGAGAGGCACAATTGACTATGGTCTCTTCTATAAGAAAGACCAAGATTGTAAAATAGTTGGCTATTGTGATGCTGACTATGTTGGAGATCATGACACACGATGTTTGACCACTGGGTATTTTTTCAAGATTGGTTCAGGAACAATCTCTTGGTGTTGTAAAAGGCAACCGACTATATCATTGTCAACTACTAAAGCTGAGTACAAAGTAGCAGCAATGGCAGCTCAAGAAAGTACATGATTGATGCAGTTGATGGAGGATTTATATCAGCCAAGAGATTATAAAGTGTCAATATATTGTAATAATCGGCCAGTAATTTGTTTGGCAAAAAATCCAGTTTTTCATGTAAGAACAAAGCATGTGGAGGTGCATTATCATTTTATCCGGGATAAAGTTCTGTAAGAAGAAATTGAGTTGATGTATTTTAAGACCGAAAATCAAGTGACTGATTTGTTCACAAAAAGCTTAGGTGTTGATAAGTTTGAAAAATTTCGAAAACAACTCAATGTAGTTAGAAGAACAAAAGTTGATGTTGAGGGAGAGTGTTAAAATTACAACACCAAATGAAGTTAATTACAACATTAAGCCCAAGATTAATCCTATATATTTACAAGCTCAATTCTTAAAATTTCTAAATTAGGTAAGATATTTTAAAATTAATAATTAAAGAGATAAGTATTATAAACTTATGTGGTTAATAAAATTTTATATTATTTTATTTATGTGATTTTGGTTTGTTGAAACTAAGTATAAATACTCCCCTTCCTCGTTTAGTTTTGTAAGCAAGTAAGTTAAAAATAAAGAGTTGATCAAGTATTTGATCAATTGTTGAGAGTTTAGAGTGATAAAGAACTGAGCAAATAATAAGCTCAACAAAGAGTGTGTGAGTATTGAGTTGTAAGTGTTGTGTTGAAAGTGAGAAAGAGTGAGAGTTTCTAAAATTTGTATTATAAGTTTTGAGTTTGTCGTATTAATAAAAGTATTTCATTTGTATTCAATTATTCTTAATAAATTATTACAAAATTTATGTGGTGATAAATTTTTGTTTTAATTTTGCTTCCTAATTAATAACTAATTCGTAATTGATACAAAATATGCCAGACTTTGTCAAAAAATAATTAAGCAGCCTTTTTAAATTTTTTTTAAGTTTGTAATTTTATTTTTTATATCACATGTAATATTAAATTTGTGCTACATAAATTCTAATATGAACAAATATATTATTCTATAATAAAATTAACAAAACTGTCAAAACAAACTAATAAACTGAAATAAATTTTTTTTTTAACTTCTGAAATAAAGTTAAGAATTAGAGGAGTCTCCTAACACAAAATTATCTTTATCCGTTATTGACGTATTGTGTGTTCAAAATAAATATTAATGTGTTGCAATTACTTTATTAATTAATTGGCGGTAACTTAGGTCAACGTCAAGTCATGAAGACATCACCTCGCAAGTCGCGAAGCTTCTTTGGTTGTGACCTCACGCAAGGGACAATGTAAATGTTTCCACTTTGTTTACTTAAATTTGGACAACAAACTGGATTCTTTGCGTCTCTCCCAAGCACATACGATGTATAGCTCGGTTGGCAATTACTAACGAGTTATTATATCTCAAGAAAAGAAAGAAGAGGGGGAAAAAAATAGTCAGTTTGAGAGAGAAGATTAAGGTTATCGTGGTTGCTTGCGAAGTCGAGAGCTTGAAATTTGTTGAATTCTTGAACTTGTTTTTTTTTCCCTTTTAATAGAAGAGAAGTAATGTTTATATAAAATATATATTTTGAAATGAATTTAAAATATTGAGTATTATTGTAGAAATTAAAATATTTTTATTTTAGATAGGGATGGCAAAAATACATAAATTTAAATTTAGACCCGAAACAAATCGTGAACTTAATTCAAAAATTTCAAGTTTTTTTTTAATTTGGGTTTGGTGTTTTTAAAAATTTTCGATTCAAGTTTCTGTGAGAACCTAAAAATTCAAACTGGATCCAAATTTTATTTATTTATTTATTTAAAGTTTTGAATTTTATTTATAAAATTTTTAATCTTTAATATATATGAATCTCACAATTATTTTATAACATAAATATTTAAAAATTCAAATTTCATTAAAAATTTAAAAAACAATTAAAAAATTAAATTCGAACTTAAATTCAGATCTGAATTACCCGAATCTCGATCCGAATTTAAACTCGAATCGAAAAATATTCGTAAAAATTTGGATAAAATCTAAGTTTCGAGTTCATTAAAAAAAATCGAATCTAAATTTTGTCATCCCTAATCTCAAGTGTTTAGTCTAATTTTCAACTTTATTTTACAAGTTTTAAAAAATAAAACACTATCCCAATCCATTAGCTTATTACCATTTGTTTTGATAGTAAAAAGAAAAAAATTATAATTCAACATAAAAATTTAAAGTGAACTAACAGAGTGTGATGTAAATTAATGCATAACATCATGTCATATTTACGCAAACTTTTTCTTGGATCAATAATCTTTTTTCATGTGTCTTATTTTTTCACAATTGTAGTATTTTTTTAAAATTTTTTCTTTTGGTTGGACTGACTATCATTGCTGCGAGTCCTCCATACTCTCTCTGTCTGTGAACTACTTTCTTAGTGATGACTATTTATCTTGTCATCATTTCTTTTAAATCTTACACCAACACGTCATTTAAATCAACCTTTCCTTTTGTCGATGTAGAGTATTTCTTCATTGCCCTTTAAAGAGACCCCACCTATTTGCTTGGCAATCGCTTCTTGATCAGCAAACAAATTTTTAAATTCAATTAGAGATGGTTGGGTTAGCCAGCCTTGTACAACAGTAACAAAACTTTTATACTTGGGCCTCAAACTATGGATGATAATTCTTTCATCCTAGTTTCAATAATAGCAATGGCAGGATCTAACTCAAATATTTTACGGCACAAAGACTTTACCTTTGTGAAGTATTGGTTGATCGTTATGCTGCGTTGTGCAATTGACAACAGTTCATTCTCTAGAAGCTGTAGTCGTATGTTGTTTTTCTTTGAGAAGAGTGATGCAAAAGTATCCCATGCTTCATTTGGCGTTTTAGCCTTCATTATGTGCTCTAACATTTCTTCTTTAACTATGGTCTTAATGGTGAACATAGTCTTACTAGTTTTTACCTTCCACTTCTTTAAAGTGATTTAGTCTATTGGTTGCTTCACTTCAATCCCGCCAACGACCTCCTAAAGATCTTGGCCTTAAAGGTAAGACTTGATCAACGTCGCCCATGTATTGTAATTTTAGTTGTTGAACTTCTTGATTCCTCTAACGACTTGAAGGTCACCCATCGTATTGGCAATACTTTAGTAATACCAAACATGTTTTGTCAACCAACTTGTAGAGTCACAGACAACTCACGACATACAGAAGCTCACTCACTTATAATTTCTAAAAGCCCTTTCTGATGTGGAAGATCAGCCAAAGCTATAATTACAGAGCATACTCAGAATTCTTAGAAATCCTACAACTTGAGCGGTCCCAGACAGTCCTGCTCTGATACCAATTGTTGAGAATAATAAAACACAAATGGAATACTTTTATTAATACAACAAACTCAAAAACTTGCAATATAAATTTTAGAAACTCTCTCTTTCTCACTTTCAACACAACACTCATAACTCAACACTCACACACTCTTTGTTAAACTTAATATTTGCTCAACTCTCTACCACTCTAAACTCTCAACAATTGATTAAATATTTCATCAACTCTTTATTCTTAACTTGCTTACTTATAAAACTGAATGAGGGAGAGATGTATTTATACTTAATTTCAACAAAGCAAAATCACACAAATAAAATAATGTAAAAATTTATTAACCATATAAGTTTATAATACTTATCTCCTTAATTATTAACTTTAAAATATCTTACCTAATGTAAAAATTTTAATAATTGAACTTGTAAATATTTAAGCTTAATTTTGGACTTGATATTGTAATTAACTTCATTTGGTGTTATAATTTTAACATAATTATTGCGTGGCTTTGCCTTATACTTTTCTTCCATTGTTACATATGATCACTCGTGTTTTATGTGTGAGAAATTTTTTTTTTTATCTTTGAAGCCAATTTAAGTTGGCATCTTCTTGGACCACTTGTATGTCTACCTTTGCGGGGTAGAACGGGGAACATTTTCACTGATAGGCTTGTTAAAATTACAACACTAAATTATAACACCAAATTAAATTAATTATAAGATCAAGCCCAAGATTAAGTTCAAATATTTATAAGCCCAATTCTTGAAGTTTTTAGATTAGGTAAGATATTTTAAGTTAATAATTAAGGAGATAAGTATTATAAACTTGTGTGGTTAATAAATTTTTACATTATTTTATTTGTGTGATTTTGGTTTGTTGAAACTAAATATAAATACCCCCATTTCTCATTTAGTTTTGCAAGCAAACAAGCAAGTTAAGAATAAAGAGTTGATCAAGTATTTGATAAATTGTTGAGAGTTTAGTGTGTTAGAGAGTTGAGTAAATAATAAACTCAACAAATAGTGTGTAAGTGTTGAGTTGTGAGTGTTGTGTTGAAAGTAAGAAGAGTGAGAGTTTCTAAAATTTGTATCATAAGTTTTGAGTTTGTTGTATTAATAAAAGTGTTCCATTTGTGCTCCATTATTCTCAACAATTAGTATCAGAGCAGGACTGTCTGGGACTGCTCAAGTTGTAGGATTTCTAAGAATTCTGAGTATACTCCGTAGTTGCAGCTTTGTCTGATCTTCCACATCAGAAAAGGCTTTTAGAAATTGTAAGTGAGTGAGCTTCTGTGTGTCATGAGTAGTCTGTGACTCTGCAAGTTTGTTGACAAAACTTGTTTGGTATTACTGAGGTACTGCCAATATGATGGGTGACCTTCAAGTTGTTGGATGAATCAAGAAGCTTAACAACCAAAATTACAATATATGGGCGACATTGATGGAGTCTTACCTCCAAGGCTAAGATCTTTGGGAGGTCGTTGGCAGGAATGAAGTGAAGCATCCAACAGACGAAACCACTTTAAAGAAATGGAAGGTGAAAATCGGTAAAGCTATGTTTGCCATTAAGACCACAGTTGAAGAAGAAATGTTAGAGCACATAAAGAAGGCTAAGACGCCAAATGAAGCATGGGACACTTTTGCATCACTCTTCTCAAAGAAAAATAACATGCGACCACAGCTTCTAGAAAATGAACTGTTGTCAATTGCACAACGTAATATGACGATCAACCAATACTTTACAAAGGTAAAGTCCTTGTGCCTTGAAATATCTGAATTAGATCCTACCGCTGCTATTGTTGAAACTAGGATGAAAAGAATTATCATCCATGGTTTGAGGCCCGAGTATATAAGTTTTATTACTACTATACAAAGCTGACCAACCCAACCATCTCTCATTGAATTTGAAATTTTGCTTGCTGATCAAGAAGCGATTGCTAAGCAAATGGGTGGGGTCTCTTTAAAAAGCGATGAAGAAGCACTCTACATCGACAAAAAGAAAGGTTGATTTAAATGAAATACTGGTGGAGGATCTAAAATAGATGATGATAAGATAAAGAGTTATCAGCAAGAAGGTAGCTCACAGACAGGGGGAGTATAGAGGATTCGTGGCAATGGTAGTCAACCTAATTAAAAGAAAATGTTTGAAGAAAAATGCTACAATTGTGAAAAAATAGGACACATGGCAAAAGATTGTTGGTTCAAGAAAAGGTCTGCTGAGGGTAATGCTGCCATATCAAGAAAAAGTGAAGATGAATGAGATGTCGCTATAGAGGAAGAAGAACTATCACTTTCAGTAATAATGCCTAGATGGATTGACTATGAAAATGATTGGATCATCAACTCAGGAATGTTCAAATCAGATAACTGGTAACGAAGAAAAGCTGCAAGATATAACTAAGTACAAAGAAAGTCACGTGGTAGTGACAGCCAACAACTCAAGATTGCCTATAGCTCACATCGGTAACACAATCCTTGCACCTCGTTACAGTCTTAACAAGGTAACACTTCAAGATGTCTACCATGTCCCTAGCATGAAAAAGAATCTATTATCAGTATCACAGTTAACATCTTCTGGACACTATGTCTTATTCGATCCACAAGATGTTAAGGTGTACCAAGATTAAAAAATTATAGGAACACCAACAATAGAAGGACGATGACTAGAGTCAGTCTATGTACTATCAGCAGAGTCAGCTTATGTAGACAAGACTCAAAAGAATGAGATAGTAGATTTGTGGCATACACAATTGGGACATGTAAGTTATCATAAGCTAAAAGTGATGATGAACAAGGCAATGCTTAAGGGTCTACCTCAACTTTATATAAGAGTGGATACAGTATGTGAGGGATGTCAGTATGGCAAGACACATCAACTACCATATGAGACGTCAAAGTTTAGAACTAAGAAGCCATTGGAGTTGGTTCACTCTAATGTGTTTAAACCTGTCAAGCAGCCATCAATTAGTGGTATGCGGTACATGGTGACATTTTTTGATGACTTCTCGAGGTATGTATAGGTTTTCTTTATGAAGAAAAAATCAGATACTTTTTTGAAGTTCAAAGAATTTAAAGAAACAACTGAAGGAGAAGTCGAAAAGAAGATTCATTATCTCCGCACAGATAATGGAGGAGAATATACCTCTGATGAGTTCTCACAATATCTTTGAGAAAATAAGCTACGACATCAGTTCACATGTGCCAACACGCCACAACAAAATGGTGTTGCAAAAAGAAAGAATCGACATCTTGCAGAGATTTGTAGAAGTATGTTGGATGCAAAAAATGTACCAAGAAGATTTTGGGCCAAAGAAATGAAGATTGCAGCCCACAGGATTAATAGGCTTCCTCAACCAAGGTTAGGGTTCATATCACCCTTTGAGAAGTTGTGGGATATGAAACCTGCAGTGAGTCATTTTTGATATTTGGTTGTATATGCTATGTGTTTGTGCCAAATCACTTGATAAACAAATTCGACAAAAAGGCAATCAGGTGTATCTTTGTTGAATATGATAACCAGCGCAAATGATGAAAATGTTATGACCCTACTAGTGGGCGGTGCTACACATCAAGGAATGTGGTGTTTGATGAAGCATCTTCATGGTGGACGCTACAAAAAGAGAAGCTTCCAAATTTAAAAGAAATAGAAGAACAACTACAACAAAAGATAGATGAGTAAATTGTTGAAATCCAACTGAGCCAAGAAGACCTTGATAATAGAAGCAATGATGACAACACCGAGCAAGAGACAACTTAAAGTCCTTGGCAAACTGGCATTTATCAACAACCAACAATGGAGGCCAAATATGAAGGGGCAGAACCTGTAACCCCTCAATCTCATCCTCGAAAGTCAATAAGAATACGAAAGCCTAATCCCAAATATGCTAATGCAACTATAGCAAAAGAGGAAAATGTAAGGAGCTTGAGATTTTTGAATAAGCATCATAGAGCTCTGAATGGATTAAAGCTATGGAAGAAGAAATCATAGCGTTGGAGCAAAATCAAACTTGGGATTTAGTGCCAAAACCAAAGGATGTGAAACTTATATCTTGTAAGTGGGTGTATAAAATAAAAAAAAAATGTCCTAATGGATCAGTGGAGAGGTATAAAGCTCGGTTGGTAGCTCGAGGATTTTCTCAACAGTATAGACTAGATTATGATGAAACGTTTAGTCTAGTAGCCAAGATCACCACAGTACGAGTTCTACTTGCATTGATAGCTAGCAAAGGTTGGATATTGTGGCAAATGGACGTAAAGAATGCTTTTCTACATGGAGAGTTAGATCGGGAGATCTACATGATTCAACCAATTGGATTTGAAAGCAAATTTCATTCTGATTTTATGTGTAAATTAAGAAAGGCATTGTATGGATTAAAGCAAGCTCCAAGGGCGTGGCATGGTAAAATTGGAGAATTTTTAACACATGGTGGTTACTCTGTAGCACCAGCTGATTCGAGCTTGTTCGTCAAAGCTAATGGAAAGAAACTTACAATTGTGCTGGTATATAAGGATGACTTAATTATCACTGGAGATTATGAAGAAGAGATTCGTGGAACAAGAGAGAATTTGGCAGTTCGCTTCCAGATGAAAGAGCTTGGATAACTTAAGCATTTCCTTGGGCTTGAAGTCACTCGAACAGTAGAAGGAAGTTTTCTAAGACAACAAAAATATGCCAAAGATTTGTTGCAGAAGTTTGGGATGCTAGAGTGCAAGCCTATCTTAACACCGTTAGAAGCCAATGCCAAGTTGTGCGATCATGAAGAAAAGGATTTAGAAGATGGAACTATATATCGACAACTGGTAGGAAGTCTCATCTATTTGACATTAACTCGACCAGACATTTCTTATGCAGTTGGAATAATAAGTCGATACATGTAAAATCCTAAGAAACCTCACTTAGAAGCAGCTCGACGAATATTGAGATATGTGAAAGGCACAATTGACTATGGTCTTTTCTATAAGAAAGGCCAAGATTGTAAAATAGTTGACCATTGTGATGCTGACTATGCTGGAGATCATGACACACGACGTTCGACCACTGGGTATTTTTTCAAGATTGGTTCAGGAACAGTTTCTTGGTGCAGTAAAAGGCAACTGCCTGTATCATTGTCAACTACTGAAGCTGAATAAATAGTAGCAGCAATGGCAGCTCAAGAAAGTACATGGTTGATGCAATTGATGGAGGATTTACATCAGCTAAGAGATTATAAAGTGTCAATATATTGTGATAATCGGTCAGCAATTTGTTTGGCAGAAAATTCAATTTTTCATGTAAGAACAAAGCATATGGAGGTGCA
Source organism: Ailanthus altissimus (assembly GCA_946807835.1). NCBI lineage: Eukaryota > Viridiplantae > Streptophyta > Magnoliopsida > Sapindales > Simaroubaceae > Ailanthus > Ailanthus altissimus. The sequence continues at coordinate 23,757,624 of OX327695.1, forward strand.
TTATCACTTTATTCGGGAGAAAGTTCTGCAAGAAGAAATTGAGTTGTTATATGTTAAAACCGAAGATTAAGTTGTTGATTTGTTCATAAAAGGCTTGGGTGTTGATAAATTTGAAAAGTTTCGAAGACAACTCAACATGGTTAGAAGAACGGAAGTTAATGTTAAGGGAAAGTGTTAAAATTACAACACCAAATTATAACACCAAATTAAATTAATTACAAGATTAAGCCTAAATATTTATAAGCCCAATTCTTGAAGTTTCTAGATTAGGTAAGATATTTTAAATTAATAATTAAGGAGATAAGTATTATAAACTTGTGTGGTTAATAAATTTTTACATTATTTTATTTGTGTGATTTTGGTTTGTTGAAACTCACTATAAATACCTCCCTCCCTTATTTAGTTTTGCAAACAAGCAAGATAAGAATAAAGAGTTGATCAAGTATTTGATCAATTGTTGAGAGTTTAGTGTGTTAGAGAGCTGAGCAAATAATAAGCTCAACAAAGAGTGTGTGAGTGTTGAGTTGAAAGTGAGAAATAGTGAGTTTTTAAATTTTATATTATAAGTTTTGAGTTTGTTGTATTAATAAAAGTGTTCCATTTGTGTTTCATTATTCTCAATAAGGCTGTCTCTTCGTCACATTTTATAACTGCTAACTTCTTAAGATTCTCAATTGATGTGGGCAGTTTACAACTAGAGCACCTTTCCATGCAAAGTGTCTTCAAACTGCACAACTCATCTATCTGTTCAAGCAACTCTTTGATAATTAGACATTTAGATATAGCAAGGAAGTGCAAGTTAGACAGGCATCCAATTGTGCCTGGTAATGCTGATAGATTAATACATGAAGCAAGTTTTAGCATTTCTAAGTTCACCAGTTTACCAATTGCTTCAGGTAATGCAGATAGCTTATCCAGTTGGTGATGCTAAGCTTCTTTATGGAGACAATATCACATAACCCATCTGGCAATTCTAAGAGATCATTGCAATAGTCAATGTTGATCTCCAATAGATTTGGAAATGCATCAGAAATCTTAAAGTTGGAATCTTGGAAAGCCTGACCAACATTACACAAAACCAAGGATATTTTTTGCAGATTCTTCATTTGTACCTTGGCCATGCCAAGAGAAGGAATAGAAACATGCTCCAATCTGATTTTCTTTAAATTTGGAATAACCAAGAACATGAAAGTCAGTTAATTCAGCGGGCAAAAATCCATAATATGTGATTATCAATACCTTTATTTTATCCATCTTCTCCATGAAATTTGGCAGTGTGTACTTCCTTGTTAGAATGTTTAGAACTACAACCTTGACTTCAAGTGCAAGCATGTTACACAAATTTGATGAGAAAGATTCATTTGCAAATCATGTCCATACAGTGTGAGATAATGGGCTAATAAGGACAAAATAAAATCTATAAATAAGCATGTCATTTCTGCATGTGCGACAAGATGTGATAATAACTTGTTGAGATTGACAAGAGGCGGGCATTAACAGGGTGCTGCTTTTGTTCCAGCCATCAATCGGGAAAATTGTTTTTATTGATCTCTAAAACCATTCGTTTCCTCTGTTCTATGGATGGTAACTTGCTCAAATGGGTAGTCAGCTCCTTGAAAAGATCATGCTGCATAACAAAGTCATCATTGTAGCAGCCATCGTCCCTGGCATTGTTCCTAGAAGATGGACAAAATTTAATTGCTAAGGGATGTTTCAAACTGTTGAGGTATAAACGTGGAAATTCTGTATTGTATGACAGACTGAAGAACATAGTAGCACAAGTAGAGGAGTCATGTACCAATATGCTTTTACATCAGTTTGTACAACAAACCACACAGCAAGATTCAATAGTAGTTTAAATTCCTACAATGTGTAGTTTGGTTTTATCATGCACATGCTTGTTAGATCATAATTGTATCAGGTACAGCTAGCATACCTTGTGACTACCAGTTTAACTAGATTCCGGTTAGATAGTTCATGGAGGTTGGAATTGGCGAATAAACCATCTTCAACAGGTTCATACAATTCCATCCACATATCACTGAAGGCAATGACAGGAATCCTTTGGTCCTCACAAAATAAGCATAGATCCATATAACACTCCTTCATCTCATCAGTTAGTACATCCAGGCTTCTTTCGAGACAATTAAGCACTTCACAGTTGGAATCAGAGATAGATACACTACAAGACCATTCCTTCACTCTTCTTTGCTAGATTGATTCAGCCTGCCCACGGAGCGATGTTCCAACCACTATAAGGGCCAAAGGACATCCTTTACAGGCTCTCAATATCTGCAATTGGACGAGAGTAGATAATAGTTAAAATGGACAGTTCGAAAGACTTGAATTAGATTGCCACAGTTCTACTTATTTCTATTCACTATATGTTTGTAACTGGGGAAAGAATGACGAGATAAGCAGAAAGGCGTACTAACATATAGAAACCATGATTTTGTGTGTAAAGAACTTGTTGTTGTGGTAGCTGGCACCGTGTGCCAGCTACCTAATTGCTGGCACACGGTGCCAGCAATTGTTTTAACAATGGTGGACAGCCATTTCTTGGCTGTCCACCATGCTAAATGGGAGAGTTTAGCAATTCATTATTTCATTCTAAAATTATAAATTGAGAGAGTTTCAAACGCTTTGAGAGAATTTTGTAGTGATTTAAGAGAATTGAGTGTATTAGAATTTTAGGTTGTAAGACTAAAACACTACAATACTTGTATTCTCCATTTCTAATAGTGAGGGATTCTTCTGTCTTCGCCCGTGGACGTAAGCTAAAAGCCGAACCACATAAACTCTTGTCTTTGTTTTATTGTCATTTTTATTATTTTTCTCAATTTCTCTTTAACTGCGACCCTGCATCACCCCTCAATTTCCTAACAAGTGGTATCAGAGCTTCTAGTTTAAGGAGGTTACTATTCATATTTACGATCACTGTTCATACGTACGGGTACTGTTCACGTGAAATAATGGGAGTCGATCTTAGCAGAAAGCAGTTCGTGGTGAAAAGCAATGGCGGCAAAATACGAAGTTAAGAAGTTCAATGGAGGTAATTTTACATTGTAGAAAATGAAAATAAATGCAATTTTAAGGAAAAATAAGTGCTTAAAAGCGATTGATGAAAGACCCGCTGGTATCACTGATGATATCAAGTGGAATGAGATTGATGGTAATGTAGTTGTTGATCTGCATCTAGCACTTGCTGATAACGTGCTATCCAGTGTAGCGAAAAAGAAGACAGCAAAAGAGATCTGGGATACTCTCATAAAATTGTATGAAGCCAAATCTTTGCACAACAAGATCTTCTTAAAAAGGAGATTGTATACTCTTCGAATGACAGAATCCACTTCAGTGACAGAGCACATCAACACGTTAAATACTCTATTTTCCCAACTCACTTCCTTGGGGCATAAAATAGAGGCAGGTGAATGTGCGAAGATTTTACTTCAAAGCCTACCAGATTCGTATGATCAACTCATCATCAACTTGACGAATAATATCCTAACGAAATTCTTAGTCTTCGATGATGTTACAGCTGCTGTATTGGGAGAAGAACGAAGACGGAAAAATAAAGAAGACAAACAGGAATGTTCGCAGCAAGCAGAAGCTTTGACAATGATGAGAGGTAGATTAATAGAACGTGGCCCTAGTAGGAGTTAAAATCATGGTAGACCAAAATCCAAAAGTAAAAAGAACGTCAAATCCTACCATTGTGGCAAGAAAGGCCATCTGAAAAAGGATTGTTGGGGATTGAAGAAAAGTGCAGAGGACAAACCTCAATGGAATATTGCAAGCAGCTCAGATGATGGTGACATTTTATACAGCGAGGCAGCAACAGTTGTTGAAAGCAGAAAACGGTTCTCTGATGTATGGCTCATGGATTCTTGAGCTACATAGTACATGACCTCTAAAAGAGAATGGTTCCATCAATATGAACCTACCTCTGGAGGATCTGTATATATGGGGAACGATTATGCTTTGGAAATCCCTGGAGTATGATCCATCAAGATGAAGATGTACAATGGTACTGTTCGTATTATCCAGGAAGTGCGACATGTGAAAGGCCTCAAGAAGAATCTTTTGTCATTAGGATAATTAGATAACACTGGGTGTAAGACCCAAATTGAAAATGAGATAATGAAAATTCTCAAAGGCGCGCTTGTAGTAATGAAAGCAGAAAAGGTTGCTGCAAATTTGTACATACTTAATGGAGAAATACTGCAGGAAGGAGATGCATCTGTTGTATCAACTAGTTCAGCAGAAGAGTCAACGATAATGTGGCATTGTAAACTGGGCCATATGTCAGAACGAGGTTTGAAGATTCTCTCTGATCAAAATTTACTTCTTGGGCTCAAATCGGTTCATTTACCTTTCTGTGAGCACTGTGTCACAAGTAAGCAGCACAGATTAAAGTTCATCACATCCAGTTCTAGAAGTAAAGAAATTCTAGAATTGATCCACTCTGATGTTTGGCAAGCACCGGTGATGTCCTTAGGAGGAGCGAGATATTTTGTATCATTCATAGATGATTACTTCAGGAGATGTTGGGTGTATCCAATCAAGAAGAAGTCATATGTGTTTGAAGCTTTCAGAATATTTAGAGCGTGTGTAGAACTTGAATCAGAAAAGAAGATCAAGTGTTTAAGGACAGATAATGAAGGAGAATATACTAGTGAGGATTTTATTGCATTCTGTCAACAAGAAGGCATCAAGCGGCAATTCAGCACAGCTTACACACTACAGCAGAATGGAGTAGTAGAGCGGATGAACAGAACCTTGTTGGAGAGAACAAGAGCTATGTTGAGAACTGCAGGTTTATCCAAGGCATTTTGGGCAGAAGCAGTCAAAATCGCCTGTTATGTGGTAAATCGGTCACCATCAACAGCAATCGAGTTGAAGACACCGATGGAGATATGGACTGGAAACCAGTTGATTATTCTCGCCTTCATACATTTGGAAGTCCTGTGTATGTGATGTATAATCCCCAAGAAACAACGAAGCTGGATCCAAAATCCAGAAAATGCATTTTCTTGGGATATGCTGATGAAGTCAAGAGGTATCGCCTGTGGGATCCCACTACCCACAAGGTCGTTATCAGTAGAGATGTGATATTTGCAGAAGATAAACTGCAAAGAAATGATAAAGATGATAGCGCAGTGAAAGAAAATCCAGAGACTACAACAGTACAAATGGAAAATAATCAAGTACAAGAAGATTCAGATTCTTCTGAAGCAGCACCAGAGCATAAAGAACAAGAACTAGTAGAGTCTGAGGCTATAGATGATCGTCGATCAACTCGTGAGAGACGACCACCATCATGGCACTCAGAGTATGTCATAGAGGCTCATGTTGCATACTGCCTTCTAACAGAGGATGGAGAGCCAACAACTTTCCATGAGGCTTCTAAAAGTCAAGATGTTTCTCTATGGATGACAGCAATGCAAGAAGAGATTGAAGCTTTGCATAAGAACAAAACATGAGAGCTGGTTGTACTGCCACGTAGAAGAAAAGCCATTGGAAACAAATGGGTCTACAAGATCAAACGGGATGGCAATGACCAAGTAGAGCGGTATCGTGCGAGATTGGTGGTGAAAGGTTATGCTCAGAAAGAAAGTATTGACTTTAATGAGATATTTTCCCCTGTGGTTCGACTCACGACAGTCAGAATAGTCCTGGCAATGTGTGCTATATTTGACTTACATCTAGAACAGCTAAATGTGAAGACAGTTTTTTTTCATGGAGAACTTGAAGAAGAAATTTATATGCTCAAACCAGAAGGTTTTAAAGAAGAAGGAAAAGAGAACTTGGTTTGTAGGTTGAACAAATCTCTGTACGGTCTCAAACAGGCGCCGAGGTGTTGGTACAAGAGATTGGATTCCTATATCATCAGCCTTGGATACAACAGACTTAGTTCAGACCATTGTACATACTACAAAAAGTTTGAAGATGATAATGATTTCATTATTTTACTGTTGTACGTGGATGACATGTTGATTGCAGGCCCCAACAAAGATCGAGTTCAAAAATTGAAGGCACAGTTGACTAGGGAATTTGATATGAAGGACTTGGGACCAGCAAACAAGATTCTAGGGATGCAAATTCACCGAGACAGAAATAACAGAAAGATTTGGCTTTCTCAGAAGAACTACTTAAAGAAAATCTTGTGGCGCTTCAACATGCAAGATTGTAAGCCAATTAGTATCCCACTCCCTGTTAATTTTAAGTTATCCTCTAAGATGTGTCCTAGCAAAGAAGCAGAGAGGAAGGACATGTCTCGAGTACCGTATGCATCAGCAGTGGAAAGTTTAATGTTCACTATAATTTGTACCAAACCAGACATTGCACAAGCAGTGGGAGCAGTTAGTAGATACATGGCGAATTCTGGTAGAGAGCATTGAGGTTGTGTCAGGAGGATCTTTAGATACATTAAGGGTACCTCAGATGTTACTTTATGTTACGGAGAATCAGATTTTATTGTTAAGGGCTATGTGAATTCAGATTTTGTAGGAGACCTTGATAAAAAAAATCCACTACTGGCTATGTGTTTAAACTTGCAGAAGGAGCTGTAAGCTGGGTTTCGAAACTGCAAACTGTTGTGGCATTATCTACTACAGAAGCAGAATACATGGCAGCTACACAAGCTTGTAATGAAGCAATTTGGATACAAAGATTACTGGAGGAGCTCGGACACAAGCAAGAGCAAGGAAGCAATTGTTTTATATACATTTTACCATATATATGTATATATATATATTTATTTATTTAAAATATTATTTTAAAAAAATATTTATTGAAAATAATAAAAGATTTGATCTGATCTAATACAGTGAAATTATTGCATTGCCCAAATAAAGTAAACTAAAGAAGAGTATATGTATAAGGTGATTCAAAAATTATTATATAATATTATTGACGAATAATTATTTTAAATTAAATATTTATGTATTTAATATAATTATAAATTATATTATAATAAATTTAAAAAATATTTTTAAATACAGATAATTAACATAAAAAATTATTTATCTAAATAAATAATGAATAAAATTTTTTAATAATATATAATTAAATCATAAACTGTTAACTTAAAAATATACTAATTGTGAGCTGAATTGAAAATATAAAATTTACTAATTATCAATATTTTTTCTATATCATAATATAAAATATATTATTAATACTATTATGTATAATAAAAATTAATATTTTAATTTTCATAAAATTATTATCAGTCACTAAATATAAATCTAATTACTCAAACACCTTTTTTTTATTTTCCTTTATGTTTTTCCTTTTTTCTTCTTTTTCCTCTGGATTTCTTTCTTCTCTCTCTCTCTCTCTCTCTCTCTCCTTCCTTCGGTTTCTCTTGTTCTCCTCCTCTTCATTTTTTTTTCTCCATTTCCTGCTCTTTATTCTTAATTTTCGTTCTTTTAAGCAAAAGGAATGAAACAATTCCATTTATACAATAAAGTTGGCTGCCCCTTTCACTCAATCAGGAAAGCAATATATTTATTTTTTATTTTAAATTTTGCTTCCTATTAAGTTTAGCTCATGTTTGGCATATATGGCACGTGTCCTATAACTTTATTTAAAATATATGTTTTAAAATAAAATTAAAAATATTTAATATTATTATAGGATAAAGACATCTTTTTTCAAGAATTTAATTTAATTTTTAATTTTATCCTATAAATTTTAAAAAATAAAAAGTTATTCTAATTCATTAGTCTATTGCCATTTATTTTAATGGTGAAAGAAAAAAATTGTAACTTTACATAAAAATTTAAAGTAAACTAACAGAATGACATATAAATTGGCATGTAATATTGTGTTCTATTTATGTGTCAATTATTAATTGATAAAAGTAAAAATATAAAATAACATGAGACACAATTTGATAAGTTTACATATTTACTACTTATTTTTAAAATTTTATTTTATAATTAAATAAATAATTTTAAAAATAGTCACTATTACAATTACTGTTGCCGAAGCAATCGACGACAAGTAGTGGTTTTTAAATTATCAAAAATTTATAATTAGACTAGTTTTTTTTATCTATTTAATAGTGTGAATATTTTTAATTTAAAAAAAAGACCAAAAAAGTGACCATATAAAGGGTAGAAGCTGCAGCCATTGTTCTGTTATCAAACGGCTGTATTGTAATTTACACCACCATTATCATTAATAAACTTATTGTTTGTTAATTTCATTGATGGTATCAGTGCAAATGACTGAGTAAGCGATGGCTATTGACCTCTCTATCTTATTTGACTGTCCTTTAGTCTTTTTTTTTGTTTAAGATAATTATATAAATTTTATAAAAAAATTGAGCACAATGACATAAATTTTAATTATTTTTACAATTATCACTACAATCGTCACCACCCGCTACCACCTCCCCATCAAGGCATAATTGTATCGATGGTTATTTTTTATTTTTAATTATTGATTTAATTATAAAATAAAATTTTTAAATAAATATTAAATATTTAAACATATGAGCATGTGTTACAAGTCATTTTAATTTTATGTATTTTAATGATTAATCTGTAATTAATACATAGATATAACAAACTGTATCAAATGATAAGTACATGACTTTTTTTAAAAAAAAATTAAAAGTTTTTAATTTTATTTTTTATATTACCTATTTTATTAAAATTGTGTTACTTAAACTCTAATAAAAATATATAGTATTAACAAAACTGTTAAATCAAACGAAAACAAACTAACAAACAAAAATAAATTTAACTTTTTTAAAAGTTAAAAAATAAAGTTGACAATTAAATCAAACTCCAATCACAAAACTACCCCTATCCGTTATTGTATATTCAAAATGTTATATTAACTTAAGTCAACGTCAAGTCATGACTCACCTCGCAAGCCGCGTAGCTTCTTCGGTCGTGACCTTACGCAAGAGAATGTAATGTTATTTCCACTTTTCACTTATGTTGACTACAAACTGTGATTCTTTGCGTCCCTCTCAAGCACGTTCGGTGTATAGCTCAGTACCAATTACTAACGAGTTACTATATCTCAAGAAAAGAAAGAAGAGGGAAAAAGAAATGTTAATTTGAGAGAGAAGATTAAGGTACTGTCGTGGTTGCTTGCGAAGTCGAGAGCTTGAAATTTGTTAAATTCTTCTTTCTTTTTTTTTTGGAATCGAAGAGAAGTAATGGCTGGGGTGTTCGTGGATGCAGCTGTGGGGGCAGTTTTTGGAGAGCTTCTAGGAGCGGTTTTAGAGGAAACAAAGAAAGCAATCAGGTTCAAAGACGAGTTGAAGCAACTGGAATCCACTTTAAAAATTGCCAATCCGATCGTCGAAGAAATACAGAATTTAAACAAACAATTGAACCGGCCAGAGGATGAAACAAAAAACCTGAAGGAGTTGATGGAGAAAGGCCAGCAGCTTGTGCGCAAATGCTCAAAAGTGCGTTGGTTTAGAAGGGGTTGTTATGCTGCAAAGATACTCAAATTGGATAGCTCAATTCGCAGCTACTTTCAGCTTGATAATCAATTACAACTGATAAGAGACGGCAAAGAGATCCTATTTCTTACAAGAGAAATGTACACGGAGTCCAGGAGATCTATTGGTAACAGAAAGAACGGTAGAGCATTTGATGGATCAGTTGGAATTATTGGAGCCTGCTCGGTGCCTGATCCTCCAACGATTACGCCTGGATTGGATGTTCCCTTGGAGGTATTAAAGATGGGCTTGTTTAGTAAGGATGGAAAGCAAGTAATTGTTGTGTCAGCTCCTGGAGGATATGGCAAGACTACATTGGTTAAAAAGCTTTGCAAAGATTATCAAGTTCAAGGTATCAATTTATGTCAACTTTCTTTTTCTTTTTTGAAGCTTTTTTGATCTTCATGCGTGAATTGGGTTTCTAAGTTTCATCTCCCATATGATTTATGATCTTTCTCGAGTAATTGATTAAGTTTTTATCGTGTAAGTTGGAGATTTCTACTTCTGGAGTGGATTCTAATTGTTAGGCGAGCCTGAAAAAAGACGAGAAAATAAGATTTTGCTCGATAGTTGTTCGGTTCACATGTAATTGTGTTAACGTGAATTGCATTACATTTATATAAAAGATTTCCGGTTTAGCTGATTGCTGGATGGTTGATGTTGAAATATTGACTTGAATGATTCAAAGAGATAATTACTCAATGTTTTACAATTAAAGATGATTTGGTAGATCTCAAATTGTGTCTATAATTGATATTTTTTTAATTTATTTTTTAAATATGAATGCCAATATTTGTGTGTTATGGTTTTACTATAAATAAAGGCAAACGGTGAGAAACACAAACATTTGAAGCATTTGAAAAATTTTTTAAAAAAAATTTATTTATACAATTTCATTAGTCAAGTATTTTATTGAACGTATTGAGGTTTTGGGTTGTAAAAATTATTCTACAACAATTGTATACTCTTATTTATTATAATTAAAATATTCTTTTGTGTCTTTACTTGTGAACGTAGACTTAAAATCGAACCACATAAATTTTTGTGTCTTCTCCTTTTATTATTGTCATATTTCTCTACTAACGATGTCACCGTGAATTTGTACATTATTACTCAACCCAACACTTTCGCACAACAATTGGTATTAGAGCCTGGTATAGTTGTGTGAATTGTACATGTCTAGAAAAATTCTGCCAAAAGGGTTAATATTGCTTAAGGAGTTTGAATTTTAAGTGGGACCGTTTGTGACCCCTCCAGTCTTTTTTGAGAACTTTCCTAGTGTACAATTCATATAAATAGACATATAGGCATTGTTAGTTTGGTATTGTTGAATTGAGTTGAGTAATAATTACTGTTCACTTATACTATACACGAAACTATTTACGTATATGAAAGTACTATTCACATATACAGAAAAATGGTTGAGACATTAACTAAGTCTTCGTCATCAAGGCACACAGTGACAAATGCCAAATTTAAAATAGAGAAATTTGATGGTACCAATAATTTTGGTATGTGGCAAAGTGAAGTGCTTTATGTTCTATGTCAACAAGATTTAGACATAGCACTTGAAGAAAAGCCTAAAGATATGAATGACAAAGAGTGAAAAATGATCAACAAGCAAGCATGTGGTACTATTCGACCTATGCCTTGCTAAGGAGCATAAATACTTTGACACGAGGGAGACATTAGCAAAGAAATTATGGGAGAAGCTAGAAGACAACTATAAGAAGAAAAGCCTTGAAAGTAGGCTTTATCTGAAGAAAAAAATTGTTTCGATTCACATACACATTGGGCATGTCCATGGATGATCACGTAAATGCCTTCAACAACATAATTGCTGATTTGGTCAATTTAGATGAAGAAATTGGAGATGAAGATAAGGATTTGCTGCTACTAAACTTCCTTCCAGATGAATATGATCATCTCACCACTACTTCTCTTCATTGGAAGGATAAAGTTACCTTTGATGTTGTATGCACAGCCTTACATAACAATGAAACTCGAAAAAAAATAAAAAGATATCACTGTGATACATCAAAGAAGCCTTAACAACATGAGGTCGTTCGTCAAACCGTAAACCTAGAAAGAGAGGAAAGTCTAATGGAAGACCTGTAAATGATGAATGTGCCTGTTATTGAAAAAAAGGCCATTAGAAAAAGAATTGCCCTAAGTTGCAAAAGAAACACGAAGGCAAGACTATTTCTAATGCATATGTTGCTGAACAAGGAGATGATGCATCAAATTTTATTCTAGTAAACACAACATTAATGTGTCATTCTGATGAATGAATTCTAGATTCGGGTTGCACTTATCACATGTGTCCTAACAAGAAGTGGTTTTTAAGCTTTAAGGAGCTGGATGGATGAGTTATTTATATGTGAAATAATGATAACTGTAAAGCAACTGGGATAGGTACAATTTACTTAAAGAATCATGATGGATCAATTCAAGTTCTGCTAAATGCCCATTATGTACCAAACTTAAAGAAGAATCTCATTTTATTTGGAGTTTTAAAATTAAGAGGGCATACAATCATTGAAAAAGATGGAATCTTCAAGGTAATGTTGGGTGCATTGATAGTATTGAAAGGTATAAGAAGAAACAACTTGTATTACTATCATAGTAGTATAGTTATTGAATCTGCATCAGCAATTTTCGAAAAAGATGCATATTTAAATGTAACCAGGTTATGGCACATGGGTTTTAGACATGCTGGTGCAAAAGCTTTGCAAACATTGGCAAGGTAAGGCTTATTGAAAGGTGCAAAGTCATGCAAATTAAATTGCTGTGAACGTTGTGTAATAGAAAAGAAAACTAGAGTGAAGTTTGATTCTGCAATCTACTCCACTAAAAAGATGTTGGATTATGTTCACACAGATGTTTAGAGACCTACCAAAACTGCTTCGATTGAAGGTATGCACTATTTTGTTACTTTTGTTGATGATTTTTCAAGAAGAGTATAGTTATATATGATGAAAAATAAAAGTTAAGTCATAGGTATTTTCCTTAAATGGAAAAAGATGGTAGAAAATTTAATTGATAGAAAGGTTAAAATGCTCCGATCAGATAATGGTGGTGAATATAAGAATGATCTATTTCTCCAAGTATGCCAAGAAGAAGGAATTGCTCGACACTTCACTGTTAGAAATACACCACAGTAGAATGGGGTGACAAAATGTATGAATCGAATTATACTAGAGAAAGTTCAGTGTATATTGTCTAATGCTAGATTTGGTAAAGAATTTTAGGCTGAGGTAATAGTTTATGCTTGCCATCTTATCAATTGTTTACCATCAATTGTCATTAAAGGCAAAACTTTTATGGAAGTTTGGACGAGTAAACCTACCACTGATTATGATTATTCACATATTTTTGGATCCACTGCTTATTATCATATAAAAGAATCTAAGTTAGACCCACGAGTTAAGAAAGTATCGTTTATGGGTATAACCACATGAATAAAAGGATATTGACTTTAGTGTCCTACTTCAAAAAAAGATAGTCTTTAGCAAGGATATAACTTTTGATGAATCTGCTATGTTGAAACAAGTTAATCAATGAGATCTTCAAAAGGAAGACAAGTTCAGTAGCACTTCGCAGCAGGTGGAGCTAGAAAGAGTTTTAGGCGATCTAGTTAATGGCAATTATAAAGATGAAGAAGAGGTTTCAACCCAAAAACCTCCATATCAACAAGATTCAATTACAGTTAGAAGGCCATAAAGAAAAATTAGCAAACCTACTCGATTTGTTGATATAGTGGCCTATGCACTTCTAATTGTAGATGATGACATTCCTTCAACTTATACAGAAGCAATTTGTAATCCAACAAGTAAACAATGGAAGCAAGTTATGAGTGAAGAAATGGACTCTCTTGAGAAGAATAAGACCTGGGAGCTAGCTACACTACCTAAGGGTAAAAAACTAATTTGGTGTAAATGAGTATATGCAAAGAAAGTAGGATTTTTTTGATAAAAATGAAGTTTGTTACAAAGCTAGGTTGATAGCTAAGGGATACGCTTAGAAGGAAGGAATTGATTATAATAAATTCTTTTCTCCAGTTATGCAACATTTTTCCATCCTAGTGTTGCTAGCCATGGTTGCGCAATTTAATCTTGAACTAGTTCAACTTGATATGAAGATTACATTTTTACACGATGATTTAGAAGAAGAAATCTATATGAGTCAACCAGAGGGTTTTAAAGTTGCTGAAAAAAAAGATTGGGTTTGTAAATTGACGAAATCATTATACGGCCTGAAGTAGTCTTCGAGGAAGTGGTATAAACGATTTCATTAATTCATGAAGAGCCAAAGGTACATAAAGAATAAACTTGATCATTGTGTGTATTTTCTCTAAGCTATATGATGGAACCTTTATATATTTGCTTTTGTATATTGATGATATGTTAATTGCATCTAAGAGCAATGATGAGATTAAAAAGTTGAAGACTCAACTTAATTAAGAATTTGAAATGAAGGATTTGGGTGGAGCCAAAAAGATTCTTAGTATGGAAATTTACAAAGATAGAGTTAGAAACAAGGTTACTTTGTCCCAAAGACAATATTTAAAAAAGGTGTTACAATAGTTTGACATGAATGAGTAGTCTAAACCTATAAATACTCCACTTGCTTCTTATTTCAAGCTTTCCGCATCATTGACTCCAACTAATGATGAAGAAAGAAAGTACATGCTTCAAGTTCCATACTCTAATGTAGTTGGTAGTTTGATGTATGCAATGGTGTGTACAAGGCCTGATATTTCACAAGATGTCAATATAGTAAGTTGGTATATACACAATCCTAGTACAAGATATTGGGAAGCTGTGAAATAGATTCTGTGGTATATTTTAAATACCGTAGATATTGTTTTGGTATTTGAGCGGGATGATACTATTGGTCAAAATGTTATTAGGTACGTTAATTCTGATTATGCTAGTGATGAAGATAAACGACGATCAACTACTAGTTATGTGTTTACACTTGCAAAAGGTCCAGTAAGTTAGAAGTCTACTTTACAGTCTACCGTTACTTTGTCAACCACAGAGACTGAGTACATGACAGTTATTGAGGGTGTTAAAGAGGCTATTTGATTATAAGGGTTGCTAAAAAGCTTGGGTCTTAGTCAGAAGCACATTAATGTGCATTGTGATAGCCAGAATGCTATCTTCTTATCAAAGACTCAAGTTTTTCATGTACGTACAAAGCATATTGACGTACGATATCACTTTGTGCGGGAGATTATTGAAGAATGGAAGATACTTCTTCAAAAGATTGACACTGGTGACAATCCTGCAGATATGATGACCAAGGTTGTTTCAACGATCAAGTTTAAGTATTGTCTTAATTTGATCAATGTCCTAATAATTTGAAGATTTCAAATTAATGGTAAAGACATTAAAGAATATTTCTCTTAAAATTTTGATTATTAAAATCAACGTGGAGATTTGTTGAAATGTTAACTTAAATGATTCAAAACGATAAGCACCCAATGTTTTACAATTGAAGATGGTTTGGTAGGCACTAAATTATGACTACAATTAATATTTTTTCAATTTGTTTTTCACACAATGGCTTTGCTATAAATAAAGGCAAATGGTGTGAGACGCAAGTGAGAGATATAAGCATTTGAGAGCATTTAAGAGATTTGAGGGAAATTATATATTTATGCAATTTCATTAGTCAGATGTTTTATTGAACATATTGAGTATATTGAAATTTTAAATTGTGAGAATTATTACACAACAATAGTATACTCTTATTTGTTATAAATAAAATATTCTTTTACATTTTTGTTTGTAAATATAAATTTAAAATTAAATTATGTAAATTTTTGTGTCTTGTCTTTTTATTACTTTATCACATTTCTCTATTAATAAAATCACCGCAAATTTATATATTATTACTCAACTCAACACTTCTGCACAACAATTGAAAACTTCGGTGCAAGAATAAAAATGCTGTTGATGCATCGTATCGTTGGAATTTCCTTTGTTAGCGAAATATTATGACGTCTTAATTCTGCTCCTTGTATGTGCTAGAATGTGAATTAGGATATTCATATATAATGAATTTGTCATCACGTACATATTCCTACTTGTGAAAATGATACTTTATTTTCTCAAACTTCTATCCTCAACTTTCTCGTGTGGTATTTGAACAGGCAAATTCAAGAACATTTTCTTCATCACTGTTTCTAAAACACCCAATGTGAAGATCATCATACGGAAAATATTCAAGCATATGGGTAAAAGTCCAGAGTTTCAAACAGATGAAGAAGCAATAAATGACTTGGAACGATTGCTAAAAGAAATAGGACAAGATGCTACACTGTTGGTACTCGATGATGTCTGGTCTGGGTCAGAGTCCCTGCTGAATAATTTCATGTTCCAGTTGCCCAACTACAAGATTTTGGTGACATCAAGATCTAAATTCCCACAATTTGGTCCTGCACATTGTTTGGAATCATTGAATGATGAAGATGCGGCGACCATTTTTCGTCATACAGCAATCCTACCAGATGGAAACTTGTTTATTCCCGAGGAAAATCTTGTGAAAGAGGTTATGTTAATCTGCAAATACAAAAATGAACGTTTATGTGCTTCTTTTCATATTATTTTCTCCTTCATACATGCATATGATAGGTTCTTTACATACCAAATCATGGTTTCTATATGTTAGTATGCCTTTCTGCTTGTCTCATCATTCTTTCCCCTGTTACAAACATATAGTGAATAGAAATAAACAGATAGAACTATGGCAATCTAATTCAAGTCTTTGAACTGCCCATTCTAACTTTTATCTGGCCTCGTCCAACTGCAGATATTGAGAGCCTGTAAGGGATGTCCTTTGGCCCTTACAGTGGTTGGTGCATCGCTCCGTGGGCAGGCTGAACCAATCTGGCGAAGAAGAGTGAAGGAATGGTCTCAAAGTGTGTCTATCCTTGATTCCAACTGTGAAGTGCTTAATTGTCTCGAAAGAAGCTTGGATGCATTAAGTGGTGAGATGAAGGAGTGTTATATGGACCTATGCTCATTTTGTGAGGACCAAAGGATTCCTGTCACTGCCCTCAGTGACATGTGGATGGAATTGTACGAACCTATTGAAGATGGTTTATTCGCCAATTCCAACCTCCATGAACTATCTAACCGGAATCTAGTTAAACTGGTAGTCACAAGGTATGCTAGCTGTGCCCGATGCACTTATGATCTAACAAGCATGTACATGATAAAACCAAACTATACACTATAGGAATTTAAACTACTATTGAATCTTGCTGTGTGGTTTGTTGTATGGGTTGATGTAAATGCATATTTGTATATGAATTCTCTACTTGTGCCATTATATTCTTCAGTCTTGTCACACAATACAGTGTCCACATTTATACCTCAAGAGTTTGAATCTTCCCTGAGCCATCAAATTTGTCTATCCTCTAGGAACAATGCCAGGGACGATGGCTTCTGCAATTATGACTTTGTTATGCAGCATGATCTTTTCAAGGAGCTTACTACCCGTCTGAGCAAGTTACCACCCATAGAACAGAGGAAACGACTGATTGTAGAGATCAACAAAAATAATTTTCCCAATTGGTGGCTGGAACAAAAGCAGCACCCTGTTAATGCCCGCCTCTTGTCAATCTCAACAGGTTATTATCACATCTTCTCGCACATGCAGAAATGACTTATGCTTCTTTATTGTCCTTATTAGCCCATTATCTCACACAATATGGACATGATTTGCAGATGAATCTTTCTCATCAAATTGGTGTAACATGCACGCACCTGAAGTCAAGGTTGTAGTTCTAAACATTCTAACAAGGAAGTACACCCTGCCAAATTTCATAGAGAACATGGATAAAATGAAGGTATTGATAATCACAAATTATGGATTTTTTCCCACTGAATTAACTGACTTTCATGTTCTTGGTTATTCCAATTTAAAGAAAATCAGATTGGAGCATGTTTCTATTCCTTCTCTTGGCATGGCCAAGGTACAAATGAAGAATCTGCAAAAAATATCCTTGGTTATGTGTAATGTTGGACAGGCTTTTCAAGATTCCAACTTTAAGATTTCTGATGCATTTCCAAATCTATTGGAGATCAACATTGACTATTGCAATGATCTCTTAGAATTGCCCAATGGGTTATGTGATATTGTCTCCATAAAGAAGCTCAGCATCACCAACTGCCATAAGCTGTCTGCATTACCTGAAGCAATTGGTAAACTGGTGAACATAGAAATGCTAGAACTGGCTTCATGTATTGATCTATCAGCATTGCCAGACACAATTGTATACCTCTCTAACTTACACTTCCTTGATATATCCGAATGTCTAAGTATCAAAGAGGTTCCTGAACGGATAGGTGAGTTGTGCAGTTTAAAGACACTTTGCATGAGAGGGTGCTTTAGTTGTAAGCTGCCAGCATCAATTGAGAATCTTAAGAAGCTAGCAGTTGTAAAATGTGATGAAGAGACAGCTTATCAGTGGAAATCTTCCCCGTTCTGCCCCGCAAAGGTAGACATACAAGTGGTCCAAGAAGATGCCAACTTAAACTGGCTTCAAAATCCTCATTTTTGAGATAAATTCCTTTCTTTTCTTTTTTTTTCTCACCCACAAAACACGGGTGATAGCATGTAACAGTGGAAGAAAGGTATAAGGCAAAGCCACACAACAGATAAGTGTTTTTTTTTTTTTTACAACTTTTTTCAGTATTTGTCAACGAAGGAACCCACGACCCAGTTTTCAAGATGATTGGTCTTACATCCTGTTCTGCATGGATGTTGGAGTTCTCGATTTGTTCTTCCTTTTCAGTTCACTCTTTAAGCAGAAACAAAAGAAAGTCAAGAAGTAGTTGATAATAATATTAATATTGTCAATCCACCAAATAATGTTATGTTTAGAAAGAGCTAAATTAGATAAGATAATCAACTCTGAGATAGGGAGAAACAACTAATCTACTCTAGATACAAATTGTCAAAAAGGGTCAAACCCAGGGTCAAATGGATTAAAAAAAAAAGTAATTAATAACTTTTATTTATACTTTTATTAATAATTAACATGTGATTGACACATAAATATGATGGGCTCTCAAAAGATAAGGGGGTGATTTTTTTAAAATTTTTAATTTTATTTATTATGTCACATATTTTATTAAAATTGTGCTATTTAAATTTTAATAAGAAGAAATATGTCATTGTATAATAAAATTAACAAAACTATTAAAACAATAGAAATTATTCAAATTTGATTTTAATTATATTAAATATTATAATTTTAATTTTAAGTAGAATACAATATACAATATGTTGTGAATGTAAATATTTTTTTACACTAGATACTTTATATTAATTATGATTATTTAGGACACTCATAAAATATTATTCATTGTATTATATTATATTTTTAGTGCAGATAAATGCAAACTCATAATATGGCAAAGTGGGAATACCTTCCTTATATTTGTAAGTGAGAGGCTAAAAAAGTGATATCACATCCTACATTAAGTAGGATACAATATACAAAAAGTTATTGATGTATTATTTTTTATTTTAAGTATTTTATATTAACCGTGGTTATTTAAGACACTCATAAAATATCATCCCTTGTATTATATTAAATTTAAGGTGAAAATAAATGCAAACTCGAAATTTATAAAAAAGTGAGAATATTCTCTTATATTTGTAGGTGAGAGGTGCAAAAATTAGGAACATATTCTACATTAAATAAGATACAATATACAATATGTCGTGGATGTGGTTTTGAAATAATTATAACATTTAACACAATTGAAATAGAAATTAAATATTGAATAATTATGACATTAACATAATTGAAGTTAAATTTGGATATTGACTAGTAAATAATTATAACATTTAACATAACTAAACTTTAAATTAGATTTGAAATTATAACATTTAACATAAATGAAATTAAATTTGAAATTAAATTTAAAATTATAACACTTAACGTAATTAAAATTCAATTTAAACTTGAAAATAGAATTATAACATCTACGTAATTGAAATTGAAATTGAAATCGAATTTTTAATTATAACATTTAACATAATTGAAATTGAATTAAGAATGAAATTGAAATTATAACATTTAATATAATTAAAATTATAATTAAATTTAAAATTACAACATTAAACGTAATTAATGAAAATTAGAATCAAATTTAGAATTATAATATTTAACATAATTAATTAAATTGAAAATCAAAATTAGAATTAAAATTACAACATCTAACGCAATTAAATTTGAAAGTATAACATTTACCGTAATTGAAATTAAAATTAGAATTAGATTTATACTATTTAACGTGATTGAAAATCATAATTGAAATTAGAATTAGAATTATAACATAAATCATAATTTAAATTTAAATTGAATTTAAAATTTATAATACTTAACCTAATTGAAATTAAAATTGAATATTAAAAACTTATAATATTTTACATAATTTAAATTTAAATTAGACTTGAAATTTATAACAATTAATGTAATTAAAATTAAAATTAGATATTAAAAAATTATTATATTTTACGTAATTAAAATTAAAATTGAAATTATAACATTTAACGTAATTAAAATTGAAATTAGATTTAAAATTATAACATTTAACTTATGTTCCCACTACCTATTATATGTTGCATCTCATTTAACATACAATAGTGCAAATAGTGAGAATGTGTAGTATATTAAGTTAGAACAAATAATATATTAAGTGAGAACATACATAATATTATTTATGATTAATTTACTTTTTTTTTTGTACCATATATGAAACCTATACATATGTAAAACATTCATAAAATTAGAATCCCTTATATTAAATTAAATATTTTTAGTGGTAATTAATAACGCGCTAATAATATAAAAGTAGGGATATGAGTACTTTTGTGAGTGAAAAAGTAAATAGTGGAAACATATAGTATATTCAATAAAAACATGTTATATATTATGTGAAACATGTAATATATTAAGTAGAGGAACATGTAGTATATGTTCCCATTACCTATTGTATGTTGCATACCATTTAAAAATTGATATTAAAAAATTATAATATTTTACGTATTAAGTGGTAATATTTAGTATGTTAAGTGAGAACACTTAGTATATTAACTGAAAATATTTAGTATGTTAAGTGAGAACACGTAATATATTAAGTGAGAATATCTAATATGTGAAGTGAAAATATGTATTATATTAAGTGGGAACATATAGTATCTTAAATGGGAACGTTTAGTATATTAAATGAGAACACGTACTATATTAAATTGAACATCTAGTATGTTAAGTAGGAATATGTAGTATATTAAATGAAAACGTGTAGTATATTAAGTGAGAATATTTAGTATATTAAATAAGAATACGTAGTATATTAAATGAGAATATTTAGTATATTAAGTGAGAACATGTAGTATATTATGTGGGAACATTTAGTATGTAATATATTCTCACATAATATACTAAATGTTCTCACTTAATACACTAAATGTTCTCGAGCATAAGGGCTCAACCTAGTTGGCTGAACCCCTCCAAGACTCACATCTTCACCTAGATTTGAACTCCCCCTCCTCCCTAGGTAGTGCGAAAAAATGAAATATGTTGTAATCCCCTTAAAAAAAAAGACATTAAATATTCTCACTTAATATACTACGTGTTTCCACTTAACATAATATATGTTTCCACTTAACATAATATATATTCTCACTTAACATACTAAATATTCTTACTTAATATACTAAATATTTTTACTTAACATACTTTATGTTCCCACTTAATATACTACGTGTTTTCACTTAACATATTAAATGTTCTTACTTAATACACTATGTGTTCTCACTTAATATACTATATGTTCTCATTTAATATATTACGTGTTCCCACTTAATATACTATAAATTTTCATTTAACATATTAGGTGTTCCCACTTATTATACAACTTATTCCCACTTATTATACAACTTATTCCCACTTAACATATTATATATTTTCAATTAACATACTATTTGTTTCCACTTAACATATTAAATATTCTTACTTAATAAATTATATGTTCTCACCTAACATAGTAAGTATTTCTATATAATATACTGCGTGTTCCCACTTAATATACTAAATATTCTCACTTAATATATTACGTGTTCTCACTTAATATACTATAAATTTCTACTTAACATACTACGTGTTTTCACTTAATATACTAAATGTTCCACTTATATATTATATATTTTCACTTAATATACTGCTTGTTTCCACTTAATAAATTACACGTTTTCCTTTAAAATACTAAATATTCCTATTTAATTTACTACATGTTCCTACTTAATATACTAAATGCTCTCACTTAATATACTACGTGTTTCCACTTAACATACTACATGTTCCCACTTAATATACTAAATATTTTCACTTAATATACAAATGTTCTCACTTTATATACTACGTGCTCCCACTTAATATACTATAAGTTCTCACTTAATATACTACGTGTTCCTATTTAATATACTACATGTTTCCACTTAATATACTACATGTTCCTATTTAATATACTAAATGCTCTCATTTAATATATTACGTGTTCCCACTTAATATACTAAATATTCTCACTTAATATACTACGTGTTCCTATTTAATATACTACATGTTTCCACTTAATATACTACATGTTCCTATTTAATATACTAAATGCTCTCATTTAATATATTACGTGTTCTCACTTAATATACTAAATATTCTCACTTAATATACTAAATATTTTCACTTAATATATTACATGTACCCATTTAATATACTATTTGATACTGCTAAACATACTAAATGTTCTCATTTAATATATTGCTTGTTCCCATTTAATATATTAAATATTTTCACTTAATATACAACATATTCTCACTTAATATACTATATGTTCCCACTTAACATACTAAATATTCTCATTTAATATACTACGTATTCCTACTTAATATACTAAATGTGCCCACATAATTTACTACATGTTCTCACTTAATATACAATGATTATTCTTATGACCAAAAAAGGACCAGCTTACTTACTTCTCGAGCGATAGTTCTACGATCTATGTGTTCCCACTCAATATACTAAATGTTCTCATTTTAAATTTCAGTAATGTTAAATGTTATAATTCTAATTCTAATTCCAATTTTAATTTCAATTACAGTAAATGTTATAATTTTATTTTCAATTCTAATTTCAATTTCAATTATATTAATTTCAATAATTTTAATTTTAATTGCATTAAATGTTATAATTTAAATTTTAATTAGTTTAAATTTTATAATTTTAATTCTTATTTAAATTTTAATTACGCTAATTGTTATAATTTCAATTTCAATTTTGATTTCAATTACATTATTTGTTTATACAAATATTCAATTATTTACAAGCAAGGTTATACTCACACTTCAATTGGTGAAATATGCAAATATTAGGAACATTGTCTGAATAAGTGAGATCATACATCCAATGGTCATTGCACACCCACAACTTAATACATAATCAGTGAACGTGGAAAAATAAAATCTTAACATGGGGATTGCAACTCCAAACTTAAGGAATCCCAATAATAATGTATAATATGTTTACCTTCACATATTCCAGCAATAAAATGTGTGGATATACTTATATAGTAGTTGATGGCAAGTGCAAATTATTACATGGTAAAACGTAATATAATTGGAATTGAAATTATAGAATTTAATATTTAGAATTATAATATTTAAAGTAATTGAAATTAAAATTATAACATTTAATATAATTGATGTTGAAATTAGATTTGCAATAGGAATTACTTAACGTATTTAAATTGAAAATTAGAATTAGAATTATAACGTTTATCAAAATTGAATTTTAAATTAAATTTAAAATTATAACATTTAATATTACTGAAATTGAAATCATATAATTTAATGTAACTGAAATTAGAATCATATAATTTAATGTAATTGAAATTGGAATCACAACATTTAATGTAATTAAAATTGAATTTAAAATATGAAATGAAATTATAACATTTAACATAATTGAAATTGAAATTAGAAAAATTAATATTTAACGCAATTGAAATTGAAATTAGAATTGGAATTAAAAATATAACATTTGATGTAATTGAAATTGAAATTAAAATTATAATTTTTAATGTAATTTAAATTGAAATTAGAATTGGAATTATAATATTTAACGTAATTAAAATTAAAAATGGATTTCAAATTATAATATTTAATATAATTGAAATCAAATTTAAAATTAGAATTGGAACTATAATATTTAACGTAATTAAAATTAAAATTAGATTTAAAATTATAATATTTAACGTAATTAAAATAATAGTATTTAACATAATTGAAATCGAAATTGGGATTAGAATTATAATATTTAATATAATTGAAATTGAAATTAAAATAAAAATTATAAAATTTAACATAATTAAAATTAAAATTAAAATTAGATTTTGACTAATAACTCTTTAACATAAATGAAATTGAAATTAAATTTTCAATTGGAATTCTATGACACAATAAAATTGAAATTGTTATTGAAATTATAATATTTAACATAATTGAAATTAAAATTGATATTTGATTATAAATTACGACATTTAACGTATCAGCTATTTTAATTAAGTTTGAAACTATATCATTTAATGAAATTGAAATTTAATTTTGAATTATAATATTTAACATAATTAAAATTGAATTTGAAATTATAACATTTAACAAAATTGAAATTGAAATTGAAATTTGAATTATATCATTTAACAAAATTGAAATTGACATTAAAATGGGATTTGAAATTATAACATTTATCTTATTTTAAATTGAAATTAAATAATATTTAATGTAACTCACATTGAAATTAAAATTAAAATTATATTATTTAATGTACTTCAAATTGAATTGAACTATGATTTTATAATTATAACATTTAATATTATTGAAATTGATTTTGTAATTAGATTTTCAATTATAATATATAACACAAGTTAAATCAAAATTTGAATTGAATTTATAATATTTAACGTAATTACAATTGAAATTTTTCTTCAATTGTAACATTTAACATAACTAAAATTAAAATTAAAATTCAAATTTTAACATTGAACGTAATTAATATTAAAATTATAATTATATCATTTAACATAACTATTTAGGACCCACTTGACCCATATTGCTCATCCTCTAGCTCTTAGCGGTATGTAAGATCCACATCCCATATGATAATCTCTATTAGAATAATTTTAAGAGTTCACATATGAATAAAAAAATTAAGTCTGCTTTAATATCATTTGTTACAGATTAAACGCTTGTCATTAATTTAAAAAATTAATCTATTAAATAATATTGTATACTTATTTTTATATATTCAAAAACTATCTAATTTAATTCAATATGAGAATGACAAAAAGAATTGTTATAAGTTAAACGCTTGTTATTAATCTAAAAATTAATCTATTAAATAGTATTATATACTTAACTATTATATACTTAAAATTTATTCAATTTTAATTCAATACTAGAGAATGATAAAAAAAGAAATGTACTTTTCTTTTAAGATTTTTCAAATAGAAATGAACTCCCGTGCAATGCACCTCAAATTCTCAGTAAACATTTTGATTCATTCTCTTTCTCTCTCTTCTCTCTCTTGTTTTTCTAATTTAATCAATTACTTTAGAGGTGAAAGGACTACAAAACTTTCCAACACAAGACAAAATTTAAAATAAATTTAACTAGTTTATTTTACGTTATTTTAAGAGTTTTTATTTTTTTGAATAATATCAATAGATTTGAAATATATTAAAAAGAGACATTTTGATTGATAATGATTAGGCGAATTGTATATATTTCTTTTAAATATATTTTTAAAAAAATATGTATTAAAAATAAACATCCTAAATTTTATTCTTAAAATAAGTATGTTTTAAATAAGATACATATTATATAAATTGAAATGTTGTAGTAAATAATTTTAAAAAATTATGAACCGTTAAGTTGATAACACATTACATATCACTTGTGATAGGACTTGTGCTTAGCTTTCTTTAAATTAAGGCAAATTCTGTGAAAATCATGCACTATCATACTTTACACTCAATACATTTAATATAACAAAATTATATGCTTTAGTAAAATTATACAAACCTATACAAATATACAAACACAAATAATAGTTAAATCTCTAAATATAAAATTGTATCACAACGTATAAATTGTTGTGACAATTTAAGAAAATAAAAAAAAATAGTAAATTTGTAGCTCAAAAAATAAGCATAATATGAAAATACAAAATTAAATCATAAACTACTATCTTAAAATTATAATATATATAAGTATTAATTCATAAAATTATGTTAATCCTGAGTTGAATTGAAAATTGAAAATTTATTAATTATCGGTATTTCTTTTATATTATAGAGTATAAAAATATATTATTAATATCAATATGTATCATAAAAATTTAAATATTAATTTTTTAATTTTATAAAATTATTATTGACTGAATCACTAAATATAAATATAATTATTCAAACACGTTTTCCTTAAATTTCTCTTATTTTTTTATTCCTTCTATTTCCTCTCGGTTGCTTTCTTCTCTTTTTCTTTTTCTCTCTCTCCTTCGGTTTCTCTTATTCTCTTCATTTTTTTTTTCCTTTTCGGTTTCTTGCTCTCAATTTCTAGTTTTCGTTTTTCTAAGCAAATAGAATGAAACAATTTCGTTTATACAGTGGAGTTGGCCACCCTTTTCGCTCAATTCGGAAAATGAACGCTTGCAATATATTTATTTTTTTTAATTCTAAATTTTTGCTTCTTGATTAAGTTTAGCTCATCATGCTTGCCATATATGGCACTTGTACTATAACTTTATTTAAAATATTTAATATTATTGTAGGGATAAAGATATTCATGTTTAGGAGTTCATTCTAATTTTTTAACTTTATTCTATGAATTTTAAAAAATTAAAAGTTATTCTAATCCGTTAACTTATTACTGTTTACTTTGAGGATTAAAGAAAAAAATTGCAACACAAGAAGAAAATTTAAAGTGAGCTAACATTGAAATACAAATTAATATATAACATCATGTCATATTTATGTGTTAATTATTGATTATTTATTAATAAAAAAATAAAAAATATATGAGACACAATCCGATAGGTTTATATATTTAATACTTATTTTTAAAATTTTATTTTATAATAAATAATTAATTAAAAATATAAAAGTTACACCACAATTATTATTGTCGCAACAATTGGCGACCAATAACGGTTATAAAAATGATCAAATTTTTTATTATTGAAATCTATTTTTTTTATCTACTTAATAATATTTTTATTTTCAACCAAAAAAAAAATCAAAAAGCAACCAAATAAAATAGAAAAGTTGCAGCCAAAGAAAGTGAAGAAGTTTGCGACCACTATCCTGCTATCAAATGGCAGTGCCGTGACTTGCACCGCCATCACCATCAACAAACTCATTATCTAGTGATTTTAATGGTGGTGGTAGTGTAAGTAACCTTACCATTTTTTGACGGAGAACGGCGATGGCCGTCAACGTTTTTATCTTATTTTATCACCTTTTAATTTATTTTTTTAGGTTGCAGATAATCATAGTTTAAAAAAAAAATTAAGTTCAATTATAAATTTTTTTATTATTTGTACAACTGTCACTACCATAGTCTCTACTCTTCAATAATTGTGATTGTGATTTTTATTATTAATTAATAATTTAATTATAAAATAAGATTTTAAAAATAAATATTAAATATGTAAACATATTAATGTATCATATATTATTTTATTTTTATTAATAATTAATCCGTAATTAACATATAAATATAATAGACTTTATCAAATAATAAGTGGGTGGCTTTTTTAATTTTAATTTTTTTATACCACATATTTTATTAAAAATTGTGTCATTTGAATTTAAGTAAGAATCATTGCAAAACAATGCTAACAAAATTAGGATAGGGTATTTTTTCTAGTCTTGAACCTTCCCAGCATCCCGACCTGGAAAATCTAGATGGGGAAGGGACAGGTACGAAAATCAGAACGAAATCGAGTGCCAAAACAAGGGACCCAAATGTCCCGGTCAGTCCAGGACAGGTCCTCGTTTAGTCTGGGAAAAATCAAACCAAACTTAAAAAAAAAAAAAAAGTGAAACGGCACCATTTTTTGCTTTCTCTCTCTCCTTGCAAATTTGTCATATTTCTTCTCTGTTCTTACTTTCTTTTACACTTTAGCTTTGAAAATATCCAGCTCTTTTTCTTCCTTCTCCATTTAACTTTGATGCCATCAGCACAGTGTCCGTCGCTGTCTCGCCTTGTTAGCCGCTGTCTCATCTTATCTCGCCCGTCGCTGTGTCGTCTTGCACAATCGCACTCATTTTTGCGCTGTTGTCCTTCTCCCAGTCGCTTGTCATGCTCGCCGCTGCCGCCTCGGTATGGCCGTGTGGTGTGGTGTGGTGTGGTTGCTTTGCTTGTGTTGATAAGTTGATTTCATTTTCATGTGTAAAATAATTTTGAATTTATTTAGGGTTTTTGACTTTTGGTTAATTTTAAATTTATAATATTGAGAGAAAATTTACAATTTGGTTCATTGATTTGGTTGTGTGTGATTGGTGAATTGTGATTATAATGTTGATGAAATTTATTCATTTATTTATTTAGGGGTTTCATTTCGTAAAATAATAATTTGGTTGTGAAATATGTTGTGTAAATGTAATTTGTTAATTATAATAAAATCCTTAATGTTAATTGGATTTGGAATGATGGAATCCATTTAAATATCATCATTATGTTGATTGTGGGGTTATAATAATTTGGTTGTGATTTATGTCAATGACTCAATGTAATTTGTTGATTATTAAATCGTTATGTTATTTGGAAGTTGTAATGATGAAAATAAAATTCATTTAAATATCATAATATAAAATCATTATGTTGTGGATAGTTGGATGTACAAATTATAATAATTTTGTTGTAATTTGTGGCAATGTAATTTGTTGATTATTAAATCGTTATGTCAATTGGAAATTGGAATGAGGAAAATGAAATCCATTTAAATATCATAATATAATATCATGATGTTGATTGTCAGGTATATGGGCATATTATGTAATGGGAAATTGGCCAATTGGAAATAATGTAATAATAATATTGTAAATGTTTATAAATTCAAGAACCGAATTTAATAAGGGCAGTAGGTTATGGTATTAAATAAAATCTTCAATATTTCATTAATTTTATTTCATCCTTGTATTGTATTATAAATAGTTGTGATTTAAATTCAAAAAATATTATGAATATCGAGATCATGAGAATACATAATGTAGTGCTGACGAAGGTTTATTGTTGTCTTAACATCCTAATTTTAAGAAGAGAACAAGATCAATTATGTAGACTCGCTTCATCATTTGTAAGGATATAAAGAATAGATCACAATGCACTTGTTGTGAAAAATTGTATGCATCTAATTTAACAAAAAATAGAGCAAATTGTATGAGAAGATATTTATGAATAATGAATATGTAAGAAGATTCTATATTCATTATTAGATGATAGACAAATAATATTTGATAGAGATCCTACAAGAGAATGAGAGGAAAATAGTAGTAATGCTGCGCTTAGGGAATGGAGTCTAGAAATATGTTGAGATACAACTATAAAAATAGTGATTATAGATAAATTGTCATTCAATTTTTTAAAGAATGATAGGTTTTAAAATTTTTTTTTCAGTGTAATATATTCTTTATTTGATGTTTCATAATGTAGAACCCTAATCAGAGACGTAAGACAACTATTTGTTGAAGAGAAAGTGATGTTAAAGAGTTAATTTAGTGGAACTAAGCACCATGTGAGGAGTTTGACAACTGACATTTAGACTTTCATTTATAATCACAACTACATGATTGTTACTACCTACTTCATATATTGGAATTAGAAGTTGCACAAGAGGATTTTGAGTTTCTATCCTATTTCATCTCATAACAGGAATATTATCGGCAAGTAACTTAAATCTTGCTTATTAGATTTGGGTATAGAGAAACTGTTTACCATTACAATTGATAATATAAGTGCCGATGACATTACCATAAATTATTTTAAGAAGAGACTGAAGAGTTAGAAAGATATTATACTAGTATTAAATGGTGAGTTTATGCATGTGCGGTGTTGTGCGCACATTTTGAATTTGATTGTGACTGATGGATTAAAAAATGTGTATGAGAACATTTTTTGTATATGCAATGCTGTGAAACATGTAAGATCCTTTGTAGCAAGAGTTCAAGCTTTTAAAAATTTTGTGAAGAAAGAAAAAATGGATTATAAAGGGAGTATAATGTTAGATATGCCAACTAGGTAGAATTTCATTTATTTGATGTTAGCGACGGCATTAGCATTTGCAAAGGTTTTTGATCAAATGGCCAAAAATGAAAAAAAAAATACGGGCCACCTATTAGTGTGGATTAGTAAAATGTTGAATGGTTTATGAAGTTTTTAAAACTTTTTATAATGTCACATTAAAATTTTGTGCTTCATTGACTATGACATCTAATATCTATTTTAGCGAGATTTGTAAGATTAATTCTAACTTAGGTAAATTAAGTTAGAGTAAAGATATCTCTTTATGCGTCATGGCTATCAAGATGCAAGCAAAATATGATAAATATTAAGAATCTATAGAGAAAATTAATAAATTATCGATACTTGCTACAATGCTTGATCTAGGATGTAGATGTAATTTGTTAGATTTTATTTTGGGATTTTATATGGTGATGACAGCTCCAGAGTCGAAGACATAGAGAGAATAAACAAATAATTATTGTATAGGCTTTACGAGGCCTATAACACATGGCATGGTAGAGCGGTTGGTAAGCCAAGTAGTAGTGCTGATAGTGTTGGTAGGTCTGGGAATAGGAATAAGAGTAGCACTAGCATGTATGGTTTACAGTCACAACAATCTAATCCATCAAGTTTATATTCAGAAGTGATACAGCTTGATATAGGGTGATGACCATTGGGCAGAATTCATAGAGGATGTAGATAACCAAATGAATTTGGCTGAATTCAATGAAATGGATAGATACTTGTTGGAGAAAGTTGAGAATCTTAAAAATTAACATTTTGATACTTTGAATTAGTGGAAGGTGAATTCTTTGAGGTATAGTGTTGGCACAAATAGTTAAAGATATACTTGCTATTCTGGTATCTACTGTAATCTTTGAGTCGATTTTTAGTGCCAAATGACGTATTCTTGATTCATTTCAGAGTTCGTTGACTCTAAAGATGGTTGAGCTTGATATGCACACAAAATTAAATATGAGCTTCGCTTTTGTTGGATAGAGCGAAGAAAGAATAATTTATGAAAGATGTTGAGTTTTATGACAGAGTTGAACAAATAAAAAAAATATTATTCTACTCTTTAATTATTTATCCATTTGATTTTCTTTACTATTATTTTCTAATATTTTATATTTTTAATAAATATGAAAAAATTATTATCTTTCATGTAAATTTGCACAAACTATGATGCAACCACCACCTTCATTGCAATAGTCATTAAGAGGTTACTTACGTTATTTGTGGGTAATTTAATTTCTAGATAATTTTTTAATAGTTCAATTAAATCAATAAATATGGATAATCATGGATTTATTCTTTGTCAAGTTTTATATTGTAATATTTAATTTTGGTTATACTTTTATAGATTAATGAAGAATCGAAATTGTGAAGACATTTTTGTGATGATCATTGCAATTATCTTTTGAACTTTATTAAGTTACCATTTTAACAATTGCCTTTAGGACTTTATGTATTTATTACCTAAGTGTTGTATTTTGTTCTTATTTTATGAAGATAAACAATTAGTTGAAATGTTGGTCTATTTTGGACCTATTAGTTGGCAACTTTGTAGTACCCCAAATTTCACATATATAAAACATGAGTCAAAAGGAGGATACTACTAATTCTATTACAAAATTAAAGTACTATATTTCATTCTTTTCATGAAAATTAATCAAATTTTCATTCATCACACCAAAATTTCTCAATATTGCTCCACATAAAGACAAAGATTAAATTTTAAATTAGCAACCCAGCTTCAAAATCATTCTTAGAACTTAAGAAAATCAAAACTAAAACTACTAGAGACATAATTTTTTTTATTAAGTAATAGATAGTTTTTCGATTGCCCAACTCCAACTCCAAGATAACTCATCAGGTTAAAACTTAATCTATAAAAATATTAATGACGAAATGTGAGTTGTCGACTCGGTAAGTAAAACATTAATAATATATTAGGATTCTTATTTAAAAGGTTGCAAATATTTATAAAATATTATTAATAATATCAATAAAATATTTTAATTTCAAATTTATCATAGCAAAATTATTCAATATCATAAGTAAATATAAAAATCAATTCGATAATAATTCTTGTAAACTTTCATATTTATCAAAAGTAAACAGAGGTTGCTCATGTCATATAGTGTCATATGTGCCCCCGGTGACCCGGCCAATAGCAAAATCTTATAATGTCACATGTATCCCTAGTGACCCGGCCAAAATTCATATGTAGTGTACACATTCATAAAAGATACTAGCTGGTCTAAATTATATATTATGTTAATCGTTCAATATCATATGATTATAGATAATGAGTCAAAACATTTTTTTTAAAATTTTAGTTTCAATAATCATTTCATTTTCAATATCATAACTTCTATTCTTTCATAACAATAACTTGCAACATTTTTATAAACATTATCTAATTAACATAAAATTGAATATATAATTTTGAGTTATCAAATAGAGACCTATAATTTTGCAATCTTGTTTAAAGAGATGTTTAAAAACTATGAACAAATCATTTATTACATAAAGTTTAAAGATATATTCATTCTTTGACCAAAATCAATGAAAAATAATTTAATTGGAAAACCATAAACAAGTTTTAGAAGTAATAACAAATTATAAATATCTTTAAGTATTTTCTATTTTTCGAATATCACAATAATAATATTTCTTATTTGAATACAAAATAGATACATTATGAATGATGTTATTTACTTCAACAAAATCCAAATACTTCAAAGAATATCTCTACTTATCCGAATTTCACAAGTATCCTATTCATCAAGATAAAATTATCTTTTATAATTATTCTCCAATTAGATATATCTCTCAACTTATGACCATCCTTTTATCTATTTCAATATTAAACAGTAAATACTCCGAAATTTGTATCTCATATTTTGTATATCAGATTCATATAAACTCTTTTTCCATCTATAGTAGATACATAAGGGTTCAACATATAATTAATTCAGAATATTTGGTTTAACAAAACTATTAAAAATAACTAATATTTCTGCTTGACATAATCTATCAAATAGTTTTTGTATGTGAACATAGTTCATAAAATATTTTGCAGTTGTTTAAAAATTATGAAATTAAAATTGGAATACCTAAACATATAGAAAAGGTGGTATATAAAATTTTAGAATTTTGTAAGATCATTTAATAAGTGAAACTAGTTTCTCAATTCGGGTTTACTGCTAAAATTTCTGTTTTTCAAGTTTGCAGTCACTACTTTAGAAATTCATGAAAAATTGAATTCTTGGAGATTTTTATTGAAAAAACTTTCTCTAGAATCCTTATTGTGTTAAATTTTGATATGAAAATACATTTTTATTAATATAGTTTATTTAGAGAAATATATATTATTGTTGAATTCTTTATTTTTTTAGAATCACACTTATTACTTAATATACATGTATATTCAAAACTAAAAATATACATTGATAAAACCAAGGTTTTAATAATAATTATGAAGTGTAATTCGTTTGAAAAAAAATAAGATTTATAAAATAATTATTCAAAATATCAATTTACTTATGGCAATACACTACTCATAAACTTAACACATAATTTTCACATAATCTCTTTCTTAATTCTATTTTACACAACCTCTTTATAAATCATTTTCATTGTCAATTCATTATAAAAATATGTTAATTAAGGATGAACCTTACATAATTATGAAAAATATTACTAAAGAAATTATAGCATAAAAATGAAAAATATATCCATGAGTAAGATTTCACTTAACACTTAACTATCTTCTTATCATTCTTTTTTAAATCAACACTTGGTTGTTCTATAACTTAACACTCTCAAGTCACATGTACACTTTAGTTTTTGATTCTTTTCAATCAATTTCTATACTTTTTCTCACATAGACACCATTTATTTATAGTATCTATTTGAGTGATACATGATGATAAATTCACTTACTTATAGTGGACGTATTAGGTTTGTAAATGAGTCATCAAATTAGGTAATTATTTGTTAAGTGTTTGTGTTAGGTCATATTCATCATTAAGCATAACATTATCTAAGCATATATATAAGTTATTGATGAATGAGTTATCAAGATAGGATCAAATTAGATATTTGTTTGCTAAGTGTTTGTATTAGGTTATATTCATCACCAAGCATAACATTATTTAAGCATATGTATAAGTTACAAAATATAATCTAAAGAATGCTTATAAATTTTAGTGTATTACAAACCCATTGCCAACGACATTATAAGTGTTTAGCGAATGATTAATTGATGTGGTGATTTGGTAAAATGATATTTTATATTGGAGTGTTATAATTTTGCATAGGCATATGTCTATGAGAATGTCCAAATTTTAAAAAAGGTTATGTCAAAATTTTTTAAATGTAAATCACTTAATATTTTATTATACATTTATTGTGATTTTATTCTTACAAGTGTAAAAAAAAAATCACTTCAGTTATATTGTATTAATTAATGGCTAATGCATCAAATGAAATAATTTGTTACTCAAGTTAAATTAAAATGAACCAATTACTCAAGTTAACGTAATTAAAAGTAGAATTATAACACTTAATGTAATTAAATTTAGAATTGGATTTATCGAATTATAGTTATATATTTACAATTTAACGTAATAGAAATTGAAATCATAATTATAATATTTAACATAGTTGAACCTAAAATTGGAATCGTAATTATAATATTTAACATAATTAAAACTGAAATTGGAATTGAAATTATTAACACTTAGTGTAATTGAAATTGAAATTGAAATTAGATTTGCTGAATCAAAATTATAATATTTATGATTTAACATAATAGAATTTGTAATCAGAATTATAATATTTAATGTAGTTAAAATTAAAATTAGAATTAGAATTAAAATTACAATATTTAACATAGTTAAAATTAAAATTAGAATCGAAACTATAACATTTAACGTAATTAAAATTAAAATTACTAACACCTAACGTAATTAAAATTAAAATTAGATTTGCCGAATCGAAATATAACATTTATGATTTAACGTAGTAGAAATTGGAATCAAAATTATTACATTTAATATAATTAAAATAAAAATAAAAATAAAAATATTTAACGTAGTTGAAATTAAAATTGGAATCAAAATTATAAAATTTAAGGTAATTAAAATTGAAATTGAAATTATTAACACTTATTGTAATTGAAATTAAAATTGAATTTGCTGAATCGAAATTATAACAATTTTGATTTAACATAATAGAAATTGGAGTTGAAATCAAAATATTTAACATAGTTGAAATTAAAATTAGAATCGATATTATAAAAATTAACATAATTAAAATTGAAATTAAAATTCAAATTATTAACACTTAACGTAATTGAAACTGAAGTGAATTTACCGAATCAAAATTAGAACATCTATGATTTCACGTAATAGAAATTAGAATTGAAATTATAACATCTAACTTAGTTGAAATTAAAATTGGAATTAAAATTATAATAATTAATGTAATTAAAATTAAAATTAGAATTGTAGTTATTAATACTTAACGTAATTAAAATTAAAATTAAATTTGCTGAATCAGAATTATAACATTTATAATGTAACGTAATAAAAATTAAAATTAAAATTATAACATTTAATGTAGTTGAAATTAAAATTAAAAGAAACATTGAACAACTAATGCAATTAAAATTAGAATTAGAATTATAATATTTAACGTAATTGAAATTGAAATTAAAATAATTAATGTAATTAAAATTAAAATAATATTATTTAACATAATTAAAATTAAAATAATATTATTTAACATAATTAAAATTAAAATTATAACATTTAAGATTTAACGCAATTAAAATTTAAAAATTTATTAGAATTGAAATGAGAATTATATTAAGAAAATAAAAAATTAAATTAATTATTAAAATTATTAAAAATTTTAAAAATTCAAAAATTAAAATTTTAAGTTAGAATTATAAATTTGTAACAATTATCATGAATTACAAATAGATACAAATTTTTTTGGTCAAAGTATAAAATTAAACGAAATTAGAAGAGGGAAAAAGAAAGTTAATTTGAGAGGGAAGATTAAGGTACGGTCGTAGTTGCTTGCGAAGTCGAGAGCTTGAAATTTGTAAAATTCTTTAACTTTTTTTTTTTTTGTATCGAACAAAAGTAATGGCTGAGGTGTTCGTGGAAGCAGCTGTGGTGGCAGTTTTTGGAGACCTTGTACGAGCGGTTTCGAAGGAAACAATGAAAGCAATCAGGTTCAAAGACGAGTTGAAGAAACAGGAATCCACTTTAAAAAAGGCCTCTCCGATCGTCGAAGAAATACAGAATTTGAACAAAAAATTGGACCGGCCAGAGGAAGAAACAAAAAACCTGAAGGAGTTGATGGAGAAGGGCCAGCAGCTTGTGCGCAAATGCTCAAAAGTGTGTTGGTTTAGAAGCGGTCGTTATGCTGCAAAGATACTCGAATTGGATAGCTCACTTCGCAGGTACTTTCAGCTTGATAATCAATTACAATTGATAAGAGACGGCAAAGAGATTCTATTTCTTACAAGAGAAATGTACACGATGTCCAAGAGTTCTATTGGTAACGGAAAGAACGGTAGAGCATTTGATGGATCAGTTGAAGTTACTGGAGCCTGCTTGGTGCCTGATCCTCCACCGATTACGCCTGGATTGGATGTTTCCTTGGAGGTTTTAAAGATGGACTTGTTTAGTAAGGATGGAAAGCAAGTTATTGTTGTGTCAGCTCCTGGAGGATATGGCAAGACTACATTGGTTAAAAAGCTTTGCAAAGATTATCAAGTTCAAGGTATAAATTTATGCTGACTTTCTTTTTCTTTTTTAACCCATTTTTGATCTTCATGCGTGAATTGGATTTCTAAGTTTCATCTACCATATGGTTTATGATCTTTCCAGAGTAATTGATTAAGTTTTTATCGTGTAAGTTGGAGATTTCTACTTCTGGAGTTGATTTTAATTTTTAGGCGAGCCTGAAACAAGACGAGAAAATAAGATATTGCTCGATAGTTGTTGGGTTCATAAGTAATTTGTTGACGAGAATTGCATTACATTTCGTAAAAGATTTCCCGTTTAGCTTGTTTGCTGGACGGTTGAAAACTTCTCTCTCTTATTGGTGCAAGAATAGGAATGCTGTTGATGCATCGTAGAATTGGAATTTCTTTTGTTAGCAAAATATTATGATGTCTTAATTCTGCTCTTTGTATGTGCTAGAATGTGGATTAGGATTTTCATATATAATGAATTTGTCATCATGTCATCAGACTTCTATCATCAGCTTTCTCGTGTGGTATTGGAACAGGCAAATTCAAGAACATTTTCTTCGTTATTGTTTCTAAAACACCCAATGTGAAGATCATCTAGGGAAAATATTCAAGCATATGGGTAAAACTCCAGAGTTTCAAACAGATGAAGAAGCAATAAATGACTTGGAACGATTGCTAAAAGAAATAGGACAAGAGACTACACTGTTGGTACTCGATGATGTCTGGTCTGGGTCAGAGTCCCTGCTGAATAATTTCATGTTCCAGTTGCCCAACCTCAAGATTCTGGTGACATCAAGATCTAAATTCCCACAATTTGGTCCTGCACATTGTTTGGAATCATTGAATGATAAAGATGCAGCGACCCTTTGTCGTCATACAGCAATACTAGCAGATGGAAACTCGTATATTCCCAGTGAAAATCTTGTGAAAGAGTTATGTTAATCTGGAAATACAAAAATAAATATTTTTGTGCTTCTTTTCATATTATTTTCTCCTTCGTATATAAATACGATAGGTGTTAGAAAATTGAAGGGTAATGTAAGGTCGCAGCTAAAGAGAAATTGAGAAAAATAATAAAAATGACAATAAAACAAAGACAAGAGTTTACGTGGTTCGGCTTTTAGCCTACGTCCACGGGCGAAGACAGAAGAATCCCTTACTATTAAAAATGGAGAATACAAGTATTGTAGTGTTTTAGCCTTATAACCCAAAACCCCAATACACTCAATTCTCTCAAATCACTAAAAAACTCTCTCAAAACTTTTAAAACACTCTCAATTTACAATTTGGAATGAAATAATGAATTGGTAAACTCTCCAATTTATAGGGAGAGTTTAGCATGGTGGACAGCTAAGAAATGGCTGTCCACCATTGTTAAAACAATTGCTGGCACCGTGTACCAGCAATTAGGTAGCTGGCACATGGTGCCAGCTACCACAACATTTCTCCCACTTGGAGATTTGATTGTGAATCAATCAAGTCTCCACACCATTCTTTCTTTTTCGCCAAAGCCATGTTGCCTACGTGTCTGTTAGGCCATGCAAGGGTCTGCACCATACAAACTTGTTGGTATTGGTGTTGGGTTATATGGGGTGTATTTCAAATAAAACTTAGGGTGCTTGCATGTGGGTTGTATTTATCATACAAACAATATACATATCTCATACATACATGTGCACATCGGAAGATTAAATATAATGAACACAAAAAATAACATTTGATTAAACTGAAATTCGAAAATGAGAAATATCACCAATGAAGCCTTTGGATTAATTTCTTTGAAGTCCACCATGAAATGAATCTTTGATCAATTCTAGCAATCAATAAGGGTGGGTTTGATTGTCTAGAATGGCAGCATCTTAATCCAGCATATATGTTTAACTCTTAAACATTTTTCAAAGTTAAACAATTTAACTTAATCAAATTTGTTTTTCCTTTTATTCAACTCTTGAATAAATAAAACAAATCTTGTTTTTAGTTATTACATTTAGTAACCATTTATTTAGTTTGTTTTGTTGTTCTAACACTTAAAACACAAAACAAACAATTTCAATTTCTCAAATTGAATTGGCTCCCAAAATGCAAAACCTAAAATCTAAAACCAATTTCAAAAATAAATTTTTCAATTTCATTTCACTTTATATACTAATGCATAAATTCCAAACTAATTTGAATTTCATTTGCATTTCATTTGGCTTAACCTAACCTTAGTTAACATTTAACCATAGTTAGATTACTTTAACTTAACCTTTAAGTTAATAAATATTTAATTAATTTAATCATAGTTAACTAACTTAACCATGGTTAGGTTAACCTTTACTTAACCATTAAGTAAAGTTAACTAACTTAACCTTATGGTTAACCTTTAACCCTAGTTAAGTTAAATCATTTATTTAACAATTAAATAAATAAATATTTATTTTAATTATTTAACAATTAAATAATCATAAAGTGAAATTACTATTATATCCTTACTTGATTACCAAGTTAACCTAAAGTGGGTCCCACCATTTAACCATATACTTTAGTTAACGTAACCTTAGTAATTGCTGAATTATACTGTATTGAACAATTCAATACGGTACACTGCCCAAGTGCTCAAAGAGTACATTTCATATTGGGACTCTCTAGGTCTACACCCGATTTGTCAAATGGAACTATTCCATTAATCCGTAATCGATGCCCCACGCACACGTTACGAATATTACAAATCAGCGTGTCAGACCATACAAGTTGAGGTCATAACGTATACGTATAATCCTTCCATCATTTATACCCTGGATGTGCGGGGATATAGATCAGCACCATCAAATCTCCATTTGCTCATCCAATAATCTTATCTCCAGATTCGTATCTCGATAAACAATATACGCAAACATTTTTGCTATATTGTTTAACCATGTGGGAAACTCTTTTTTCGGGTTTATGCTTGTGACCACAAGACTTTATGAAATACAATCTCGGAGCATCGGATATACAACTTACCTACGTAAGCTGATGGATCCCGTATCTACGCACACCGGACTCCATGAGCATCGGACCATACCCAGCGACACATAGCGGTCAGACCATAAAAGGTCTCTGACATATGTGGAACCAAAGCATGATGGATCACTCACAAGACCATCGTGGCGCTCAGGTCAAAGGACCACGATTACTACTAAACTCGAGAGGACCTTCCTTTGACGGTTTCATAGGATATCTATTGGGGTCCTCATAAGTCTGTTCAGTATCCAGTCCTGACTGGATACCCGCATGTCTATACAAGCTCTAAGCTCATGGTCAGCTAAGAACAACCATCTGAACTAGTCAGATATAGACATACACTAATCTATATATTGTGAATTCACCGATAGACCCGCATTGATGATCATAGATTAGGAACATTATATTTGAGACATACTTACATAATGATATTTCTTAGCTCCTATTGCAACTCTTTGCAACTATATCATTACAAGTATACTCTCAGGTCTTTGTCCTATTATAGACAAAGTTCTAACTCTTTAGACCTCGCTGACTCTTATAAACTGATAACTATTAACAGTGCTAACTATTAGCATTTATAACTCTCAGCTTTGATAACTATTAGTTCTGGTCTAAACTCCTTTAAACCAGATCTGAACTATTTCAGATCAAACAATGTCTGTAATGTTACAAGCATTTTACCATATAATTTGAATAAATATAAATATAATTTTAAATAATTAATATAAATTAATCATATTACATATAATAAAATAATTAGTTATAAAATAAAATAAATTAAAAAAATAAAATTGATTATAAATTAAAAATAAAGTGGATACTGTTTATACTACTGAGTACTATTGAGATAATGAAAAAGATATTTTTGTCTACTTTTAAAATATTTGATTATAAAAATTGAAACATTTAAAAAAAAAAATGACGCCTATAAATTGACTATTTATTACTAAAAGTTCTCAAATGCCACAGTTTAAATGGGGACCAGAAGATTTTTGATGAAATGAACGAAAGATACTTGCGTTCTCATAATACTTTTTGACAGCTGAAATTGCGAAAGGAAATGTAGTTTCTTGAGCAAGCAAGAAAACAAAATCTGGAGGTTATTTATTTATATTTATTTGTTGTTGTAAATCTTCATGTAAGAGGAATTTTATTAATAGAAACAAAATACATAACACTTATTCATCGGACTGCTGGAGCCTTACCCCTCAGTAGACAGATGAAACTAAGAAATGATAAAAAATTCTGTAAGAAGCGAGGATTGTGAAGCCAATTTAAGTTGGCATCTTCTTGGATCACTTCTATCTTTAAATTTGTGGAACAGAACGAAAAATATTTCCATTGATATGCTGTCTCTTCATCGCCTGTTACAGCTTCTAAATTCGTAAGATTCTCAATTGATGTGGGCAGGTCACGAATAAAGCATCCTTTCACGCAAAGTGCCTTTAAACTGCACAACTCACCGATCTGTTCAGGCAATTATTCGATGCTTAGACATTCGGCTATATCCGGGTAGTGTAAATTATACAGGATGCCTATCTTGTCTGACAATGCTGACAGAGCAGTACACGAAGCAAGCTATAACATTTCTAGGTTCACCAGCTTACCAATTGCTTCAGGTAGTGCTGAAAACTTATGGCAGTTGGATATGTTGAGCTTCTTTGTGAAAATGATATCACATAACCCATCAGGCAATTCTACGACATCATTGCCACAGTCGATGAATCTCCGATAAATTTGTGGAATCTTGAAATGCCTGACCAACATTACATATAATCAAGGATATTTTCTGCAGATTCTTCATTTGTACCATGTTCATGCCAAAGCAGGGAATTGAAACATGCTCCAATCTGACTCCCTTTAAATTGGATAAAGAGCCAAGAAGTGGAAAGTTAGTAAATTCAGTGGGGAAGAATCCGTAATTTGTTGTTATCAAGCCGTCAATGTATTCATCACCAAAATACCTCAACTTCAGCTGCTTGCGCGTCACACCAATTTGATTAGAATGTTTCATCTGAAAATCATGGACATATAGTGCGAGATGGTGGGCTGAAAAGTAAAAATTAAAAGCTCATCTCATCTCCGCGTGCATGCAAGAGAAAAGGCGATAAAAACCTGTTGAGATTTACAAGAGGCGGGCATTGACGGAATGCTGGTTTGTTCCAGCGACCACTTGGGAACATTTTTTACTTGTGTCTACAATTACTAGTTTTCTCTGTTCTACGGGCTATGACATGCTCTGATGGCTGCTTAATTCTCTGAGAAGATCATGCTGCACGACAAACTGATCAAGCAGCATTCATCACTGCCACTTTCCCTATTGAATAGATAACTTTAGCGCGAAGACAGCTTTCAGGCGGAGACTGCAAATATTCTGATAGAATAAAGAATATGGCAGCACAAGTTTGAGAATACACTCACCAATTTCAATTTTCATTCAATTCAATTGAGGTAATTCATTCATTAAACAAATCACATATGCTAAAGTTTAGAAGTAGCTTATATCTCTATAATGTGTAGTTGCTTTTTTTTTTTTTGTAATTTTGCTTGTTTGTACACTATAAAAGTACTAGAGAAAGAGCCTGGTTAAATTGTGATTGTATTATACTGTGAGCATACTTTGCGACCACCAGATTTCTGTTGGAGAGTTCAAAACGGTTGGTAATGGAAAATAGACCATCTTCAACTGGTTCATACAATTCATCCCACATCTCAATGAGGGCAGTGGCAGGAAGCCTTTTGTCCTTGGGAAATGAACATAGGTCCATATAACACTCCTTCACCTCATTATTTTAAGGCATCAAAGCTGCTTTTCAGACAAACAAATATACCAGTGTTGGAGTGGAAAATAGATACACCTTGATCTCATTCCTTCACTCTTTTTCGCCAGATTGCTGCAGGCTGCCTATGTAGTGATCCAACCTCCACTGTGAGGGCCAAAGGACATTCCTTACAGGTTCTCAATATCTGCAGTTAGATGAGCAGTTCAAAAGAATTGATTTAGAATGCTATAGTTTTTCATATGTTTATTTTTATCACTTCATGCTAATAAATGGCAAAAGAGTGATAACAAGCTTTGTAATATGACATATAACATAAAAGGATTTAGTAGGTAAGGGAGAAAACAAGCAAATTGCATGTATGTATAAAGGAAAATTAACATGAAAATCAGCAAATATGTTTTCTAAATTTATTTGATAAATGGCTCAGAATTTTTC
Source organism: Ailanthus altissimus (assembly GCA_946807835.1). Taxonomy (NCBI): domain Eukaryota; kingdom Viridiplantae; phylum Streptophyta; class Magnoliopsida; order Sapindales; family Simaroubaceae; genus Ailanthus; species Ailanthus altissimus. The sequence goes on from OX327695.1 coordinate 23,800,447, forward strand.
TTGGACCGTGAAGATTTCGGATATGTATGTTATAATCAACCTACAAAGGCTTTAGAGTTGGATAGAAGATGCAAATTTGAGGTAGAGTAAGTTTACACCGTCTAGTGCCCTGGCTACTATGTCAGCCATTCAGATTTTACGTTCGATATTTCAGGTCCTTATCTTGCCCTTTTTTGTTAGGGAGATTGAAGAAAGGAACTCAAAACATTATTGAGGCGAATAATACGGGATTTTCTTTTCCTCGCCTATTTGCTCATTTATTTTATTCGGAGAAAGTTTTATTAATAGAAACGAAATAAATAACAGTTGGTCACCACACTGCAATGAACCTTATCATTCTAGTACAAGGATTGTTGATTTTGGAACTCTGTTAAAACATAAACATAATTTTATTTATTTATGCATATTATCACACATTTTTTCACTCATACAAACTCAATTCTATTGACACCTATTTATAGTATTTTTAAAAAACTCTCCAAATTTCTATAATAAAAACTCTCATAAATAACATACATGAATACATAATTATTTCTTATCATAAGAATACTAAAAACATGCTCATAAATAACACACATGAATATATAATTATTTCTTATCATAGGAATACTAAAAACATGGGTGACAGGACCCGACCCGAGCCCTCCTCGAGAATCGAGGCAAGTCCTGTGATGACATGTGACTAACATACTCTTTACTCATACATATGACACAATGAAGCTACCTGCCTCCACAAAAAGTGTACACATGTGCTCCAATATACAAAACAGATACAAATATACAGACTGAGACACTTATGCAGCTATGCACGTTGGCCAACCTCAAAATGTGATGACTGTATCACACTGCACAAATACCTGTGATAACCTGAAAAAAAATAGGGAAAATAGGAAAAAGGGTGACCTTGTGGCTCAGTGAGTGGACATAATCTGAAAATATCATATACTTTATATGTATTGTATACGTATAAATCTGTATGATAAAATAATCATGAAACTGTATACTGATTAGTCAATAAACTTGTACTGAAAGTATGAGCCGTCATAAAATCTGTGGTAAAATTGAAATCATAACATAATACTGGGATCTGAAAATCTGAAAGTGCAAATTATCATAAGATCTATTATCAAGCTGAATATATGTAACATAGCTCTGGAAACATATACTACATATATACTAAAAAACACACCAAATTTGTACCCGGGGAAAATCTGGTCTAACTTGGCGGAGTAACTCACGCACAGGCAGAGCGGGGGATCTAAACTGGCCTAACCCTGCGGAATGCTGCATCGCTCGAGTAGAGCAAACTAAACTGATCTAACGCATGCGTAGAGCAACTACACTAAAGGGGAGGGTACGCATATGGTGGTTCAAAAACTACTATAATATAATATCATGACCATAATTATTCTGAAATAATTATTTCTGTACTGAACATAATTATAAACTGTACTATAATAAATTCTAAAACATTTCTGAATATACTAAATAGTATAAATATTTTTCTGTCTAAAATAAATCATAATTAAATCTAATAACGCGTAATTTAATCATAATTGACTGTATTAAAAATATATAATATATATATAGTTATCCACTCACAATGTGCGCTAATCCTGAGCTGGGTCTGAATTCTGAGATCTACCCGTTATCGGCACACCTCTTATATCATTGGGTGTAAAAATACATTATTAGTACCGATATGTATTATAACTATTAAAATATAAATATTCTAATATCGTAAAACTATTACCTGCTAAACCACTGGGTATAAATTTGACTACCCAAACTAATTTCCTAAAATTTTCTATTTTCTTTTCTTTTCTCCTTTCTTCTTTTCGTTCTTTTTCTTTTTCTTTTTCTTTTTCCTTCTCTTCCTTCTCGGTTTCTCACTTTCCCTTTCTTTTTCTTTCTTTTCTTCTTCTTTTCTTTTTCTTCTTTCTTTTCTTTCTTTTCTCTTTTCTCCCTTCCGGTTTTTGCTTCTTCTTCTCTTGTTTCTATTTGCTTCTCTTTCAAATGAAGTAAACAAAACAATATATATATACCTATGACGGCACCGCTTCATTCTTTCTTTCTTATTTTTCTCTTTTTTTTTCTTTCTGCCACCAAGCTTAATATATATATTACACATGTATTACAATGGGACTCATCATCTTCCTAAATAATTAAACTTAATTATGGAATAATTTTCAATTAATATTCTCCTCCTTGGGAATTGTTTTAAGTACTCCTAACATGCTTCTCATCTTCTCAAACCTTGCCTTTTGAAGACTTTTTGTCATAACATCTGCTATTTGAGCATCGGATGGGCAATAATTCAACTTAATTTCTTTATTAGTCATCATCTCTCTTATCACATAAAACTTGACTCGAATATGCTTGGCAATGCCATGAAGAACTGGATTTTCTGTAAGAGAAATGGCAGATTTGTTGTCCACATTTATAACCATAAGTGAACTGACATGTATGCCCAAATCTGAAAGTATTTTTTGAATCCAAATAGCTTGATTTGCAGCATTGATAGCTGCAATATATTCAGCCTCAGCAAAGGATTGAGCAACAATTTCTTGTTTCTTTGAGCCCCATGAAAACACAAAATTTCCAAGAGTAAATGCATAACCTGAAGTACTTTTGCTATCGTCTTCATTTCCAGAATAATCTGAATCTGAAAACCCCATTAGCTCTTATGAGTTTCTTGAGCTGAACCATATACCATAACTGATGGTTCCTTTTATATATCTCAGAATTCTCTTAGCACATCTAAGATGATTTTCACATGGCTCATGTATAAATCTTGATAAATAGCTTACAGAGAACATAATATCTGGCCTGGTATGTGTAAGGAACAAAAGACCCTCAATAATGCTCCTGAACATTGTTACATCAATCTTCCTACCTGTATCATTTCTTGACACCTTCTCATTGCAAGCCATTGATGTTAAGACTGGTTTGCAATCTTTCATCTCACATATTTTCAACAGATCTTTTGCATACTTGGACTGAGACATGAAAATACCTATTTTTATTTGCATGATCTCCATTCTAAGAAAATAGTTCATAACTCCAAGATCTGACATCTCAAATTGCTTTTGCATTTCAATTTTGAATTCCTGAATTGCATCTTTATCATTACCTGTTACTAACAAATCATCAACATACATAGAGACAACAAGAGTTTTGTTGGTAGAACCTTTCTTGACAAACAATGTTGCCTCATTTGGGCTCTTTTGAAAGTCACATCTGGATAAATAAGCATCAATTTTACCATACCAGGCTCTTGGAGCTTGTTTCAGTCCGTACAGTGCCTTATGAAGCTTTAAGATTTTATCACCAGTTATTTTAGCTGGAAAACCTTTAGGAATGTCCACATACATATCCTCTTTCAAATCACCATTGAGAAATGTTAATTTCACATCCAAATGATAGATTTTTCAGTCAAATTTTGTAGCCAAAGCGACCAGTAACCTGACTTTGTCCTGCCTTGCAACAGGAGCAAATGTCTCACCATAATCCAAACTAGCCTTTTGAGTATATCCCTTCACAACTAGTCTTGCTTTTAGCTTGTTAACTGAACCATCTGGGTTTCTCTTTACCTTATAAATCTATTTTAAACCGATTGGATTTCTTCCTTTAGGTCTGTTCACAAGACTCAAAGTATGGTTTTATTAATCATGAATAGCTTTTCCTCCAAAGCTTGAACCCATTTAGGATCTTGTGATGCCACTTCATATGAATCTGGTTCAGAGATAACCAGATTACAACTTTCATATATATCAGCTAGGCTTCTGGTTCTTGGCTTTAATGGTTCATCTCGGTCTTCATTGTCGAATTCATCTTTGACATTTTCATTGTTTTGTTGCAGTTCTTGACTTGGTTTAGGAATAATAACTTTCTGCTGGTTCAATTTATTTTCATCAAAATTCCAATATGAAGCTTCATCAATCACCACATCTTTATTGATAAGAACCGTTCCTTCTCGTACATCATAGACTTTGTAACCTTTGGTCATAAGAGCATAACCTAGGAATATCCTATGTTGAGACTTTTTTATCTAATTTAGATCTCTTTGTTGTTGGAACATGAATATAACATCCAGAACCAAAGATTCTCACATGCTTTACAGAAGGTTTATGACCTGTCCATGCTTTAATAGGTGTGACTCCTTTCAAAGCTGTAGTAGGAAGTTTATTCATAAGATAAACTGCCGTGTAAGCAGCTTTTGCCCAAAATTCATTTGGAAGCTTCTTCTCAGCCAACATACACCTTACCATCTCCATGACAACTCTATTCTTCCTCTTCACTACATCATTCTGTTGTGGGGTGTATGGGGGTTGTGAGTCGATGTGAAATACCATATTTGCTACAAAAATCTTTAAATTCTGAGGAATTAAATTCAAGACCATTATCAGTCCGGAGAGTCTTGATCTTATTAGCACTCTGAGTTTCAACCATCTTTTTGAACTTCTTGAAAACATCAAAAGCTTGTGACTTACTTTTGATGAAAAATATCCAAGTCATCCGGGTGTAATCATCCATAAAAAGAACAAAATATTTGTTCTTGTTCAAGGATTCCTCCTTCATAGGACCACAAAGGTCACTGTGAATGAGATCAAGCTTGTTCTTAGCTCTCTATGTGTCAGCAGGAAATGGAAGTCTATGTCGCTTCCCCATTTAACAAACACCGTACACTTCATTTGGGATCATTACCTCTGGCATATTTCTTGCCAAGCCTTCCTTACACAATTTAGACAGGGCATTATAGTAAAAATGACCAAATCTACAATGCCATAACTTGGATTCATCAAAAGTTACACTGCATGCATCTTCCTTTTGAATGTTAAAATTTAACATGAAAGACTTGTTGACCATAGGCATTCTTGCAGTTAAAGAGCCTTTTTTTTATCATAAATGTAACATGAATTTCTTTTAAAAAGAACAAAATAACCATTTAATAGCAGCTGAGGCACAGGTAAGAGGTTATAAGAAAGTGATGGAACATAAAGAACCTGGTCAATATGCCTTGATCCAACTTTGGTTTGAACTAAAACAGTTCCCCTTCCAACAGTTCCCCTTCCAACAGTTCCCCTTCCAATATGCCTTGATCCAACTTTGGTTTGAACTAAAACAGTTCCCCTTCCAACAGCCTCTATAAATTGACTATTTCTAAGTCTGACCTTGAGCTTGACAGACTTGTCTAGGTTTTGGAATAGACTCTCCTCCTTTGCCATGTGACTTGTGCATCCACTATCAATCAACCATGTATGCGAATCAGATTCAGGTAATTGAGAGGCAACAAATACTTTTGCTTCGAGCTCATCTTCATCTTCTTCTATGACATTTGCTTGATAACTTGCCCCTCATTTGCCTTGAGCTTTCTTTAGTCTGTAATTTCTTTCAAAATGTCCCACATTTTTACAAAACCTGCATTGAATAAGAGACTTGCCTTTGTATCTACAATCTTCCTCCTTGTGATTTATTCTAGTGCAATGCTTGCATGGTGGATAGCATGGTTTTTTGTCTGAATCTACAAAACTCTGCATACCTTTCCCTTTATCTGAACTTCCTTTTGCAGGTGTCTTGCCATGTCTTTTATTTTGCTTGCCTTTGTAACTTGCTTGGAATGCTTCTTCAACATCTTCTTCATTTTTTATGCTTAGCCTTTTATCAAAGGCATAAAGCCTACTAATTATTTCTGAAATATCAAGAGTCTTGGGATCAACAGACTCTTTAATGGCAGAAATCTTTGATTCATATTTTGCTGGTAGGCTGACAATAAGTTTTTCAATAATGTTTTCATCTGGAAAAACTTGACCCAAAAATCTAATCTTGTTTGCCATATTAAGTAGCCTTGAAGCATAGTCTCTGACAGTTTCTTCTTCTTTCATCTTCATGAGATCAAACTCTCTCTTCAAAGTTCTTAAATTGACAGACTTCACTCTGTCATTGCCTTCAAATTTCAGCTTCAATTTGTCCCACACTTTCTTTTGGAGACTTAATATTAATGATTCTTGTGAAAACTGCATCAGAGACAGCCTGGTGGATACAGGTCAAAGCTTTTGGCTTCCTTTGCTTCGCCTCATCATGTATTTTAATCTGATTTAAAGTGGAATTTGCAGGTAGAAGAGGTGGATTAGAATCAAGCTCCATTACTTCCCATAAATTGAGGGCTTCGAGATATGATTGCATCTTGAAAGCCCATAAATGATAGTTGCTTCCATCAAACTTTGGAGGACCAGAACCAATCTACTTAATTGAAGACATCTTTGAATGGATTCACCAACAGATCCCTCAAGAATACAACTCTGATACCACTTGTTGATTTTGGAACCCTGTTAAAACATAAACATAATTTTATTAATTTATGCATACTATCACACATTTTTTCACTCATACAAACTCAATTCTATTGACACCTATTTATAGTACTTTTAAAAAACTCTCCAAATTTCTATAATAAAAACTCTCATAAATAACATACATGAATACATAATTATTTCTTATCATAGGAATATTAAAAACAAGCTCATAAATAATATACATGAATAGATAATTATTTATTATCATAGGAATACTAAAAACATGTGACTCATCATTTTCTTAAGTAATTAAACTTAATTATAGAATAATTCTCAATTAACAAGGATGAACTGAGAAATTCTCAGGAGAGAGGACTTCATGGACCACTTTTATCTGTATATTTGTAGGACAGAACGGGGAAGATTTCCATTGATAGGCTGTCTCTTCATTGCATTGTACTACTACTACATTTTTAAGATTCTCAATTGATGTGGGCAGCTCACTGATACAGCACCCTCTCATACAAAGTGTCTTTAAACTGCACAACTCACCTACCTGTCCAGGCAATTCTCTGATGGTTAGACATTCGGTCATGTCAAAATAGAGTAAATTAGATAGGTTTCCAATCGTGTCTGGCAAGGCTGACAATTCAGTGCACGAAGCAATAGTTAGCACTTCTAAGTTCACAAGCTTACCAATTGCTTCAGGCAGCGCAGACAGCTTGTGGCAGTTGGTGATGCTAAGCTTCCTTAAGGAGACAATATCACATAACCCATCAGGCAATTCTGCTAGATCATTGCTATAGTCAATGTCCGTCTCCAAAAGATTTGGAAATGCATCAGAAATCCGGAAGTTACAATTTTGGAAAGCCAGATGGACGTTACACATAACCAAGGATATTTTTTGCAGATTCTTCATTTGTACCATGCTCATGCCATGTGAAGGAATAGAAACGGGCTCCAATCTAATTCTCTTTAAACTGGACAAAGAACCAAGAAGTGAAAAGTTAACTAATTCAGTAGGTAAGAGTCCATAATTTGTGACTATCAAGATCTTCAGTTTATCCATCTTCTCCATGAAACTTGGCAAGGAGTACGTCTTTGATCGAACGTTTAGAACTACTGCCTCAACTTCGGGAGCTCGCAAGTCATACCAATTTGATGAGAATGTTTCATCTGCAAACCACAACCATATAGGGTGAGTTGGTGGCTGAAAAAAAAAATTTAATTCTTTTCACATCTTCATCGACATGCATGAGCAAAAAAGTGACAACCACCTGCTGAGATTGACAACAAGCCGGCATTGACAGGGTGCCGGTTTTGTTCCAGCCACCACTTGGGAAAATTGTTTTTATTTATGTCTTCAATCAGTCGTTTCCTTTGTTCTATGGGCTCTAACATGCTCTGATGGATAGTCAGCTCTCTAAGAAGATCGTGCTGCATGACAAACTGATCATTATAGCAGTCCTCGTCACTGTCACTTTCCCTAGAGAGTAAACATAAATTTATTGCTCAGGGAAAATTCAATTATAAGGGTTGGAGACTGTAAATTATCTCATAGAATGAAGAATGCAGTAGTACGAGTATTCATACAGCAATTTGCATCGCATCAATTGAAGTTAGTCATCCATAAAATAAACCGCATCTATCAAAATTCAATAAAGTTTAAATCCCTAAAAATTATGCTTTACTTTAACACACCTTCTTAGTTTTCTCTCCAACATTATAAAAACGCTAGAGAAAGAGACTGGTTATATTATGATTGTATTATATATACTGAGCGTACCTTGTGTCAACCAGATTAATCAGATTCCAGTTGGATAGTTCACAGAGGTTGGTAATGGAAAATAGACTGTCTTCAACAGGTTCATACAATTCAGTCCACATGTCAACGAGGGCATTTATAGAATCTTTTGGTCCTCGGGAAATGAACATAGGTCCATATAACACTCCACCTCATTATTTAAGGCATCCAAGCTGCTTTTCAAATAAACAAATTATTGAAGTGGAAGCAAATAAATAAGTTAAATAATTTATTTAAGTAATATAATAATGTAGAACAAGTTATTAAAAAATAAAAGAGAGAAAGGGTAGAAGAAAAACACACAAAGAATTACGTGATTCGGCAACTTACCTACGTCCACGGTGGATCAAGATCACACTCTTTTCTTATTATGAATCATAAAGCAACTACAAAGTATACATATTACAAGAAAGATCACAAAGAAAACTCTCTCTTACTCTCTAGGGATTTTCTCTCACAAAGAACCACTAAGAATAATCACTAAGATTATTGTTGATCACCAAGATCTCACTAAGATCACAAAGATCTTTAACTTGATTACAAAGATTGTCAAGATCATAAAGTTATGTTTACAAGCCAATTGATAGCCTTTATATAGGCCTTAGGACGTCCTAAATATTCCCTATAAGTGTGGGAGTCGTATTAGGGAGTCCTAGAGCAAATAGAAGACAAAATTAGGAAGTTTCCTAATTTCATTCCTAATTTCGGGATACTGTTCCCGCGTTCAGCGCTGCAGCTTTGGGATCTCGTCGCTCCAGCGCTGGCGCGCTTCTGCTGAGCGCTGCGGCGCTGAATGTTCTGTTCTAGCGCTGCGACACCCACTCTTGGTCACCGCGGCGCTGGTCGTATGGTGCGCGTTCTCGTTTTTTGCCTCCTTTCGCGTCCGTCTTCGATCCGTGTGCACCCTACACACTTGGCTTGATCCCCAAATCATATTCCAATGATTTTTAATCAATATTCTCACAAATCCCCTCCTTAATTCAAAATCATTCACAAAGTAAATCGATCTCTCATTTCCGCATCTTCGGTCACCCTCACAAAGTAGTGACTCCGGTTAAGTCCTTGCATAGGACAAACTTAACCGAGGGCAGTGGCTTAGTCAACATATCAGTAGGGTTTTTAGATGACGCTATCTTTGTCAAACTAACTTCACCACTTTGGACAATCTCACGAATGTAATGGAGCCTCACATCAATGTGTTTCGACCTCTCATGGAACACTTGATGCTTGCTTAGGTGTATGGCACTCTGGCTGTTACAGTATACACCGGTGTTTACATCTTTACGAGCCAATATCTTAGCGCATATGCCTTTTAACCACACGGCCTCCTTTATAGCTTCACCAACAGCTATGTACTTTGCCTCTGTGGTAGAAAGTGCAACCACATGTTGTAGAACTGATCTCCAACACACACTACACCCAAACAATGTGAATACGTAGCCCGTCAACGATCTTCTCTTATCAAGATCACCTGCATAATCTGAGTCTACGTACCCTCTTACCATTTCATTGTTGTCCTCGTCCCTCTTATACATCAACCCGTGATTTGACGTTCCCTTGAGATATCTCAGAATCCACTTTACTGCAAGCCAGTGATCTTTACCCGAATTCGCCATGTATCTACTCACCACACTCACAGCCTGTGCTATGTCTGGTCTTGTGCAAACCATTGCATACATGATGCTCCCTACAGCGCTTGCATACGGTACTTTGCTCATCTGCAGTTTCTCATCCTCGGATGTCGACGACTGTGCTGCTGACAGTCTGAAATGCATGGCCAAAGGAGTAGAGACAGCCTTCGCGTTTGACATACCAAACTTCTCCAGAATTTTGACTATATATCGTTGTTGGGACAAGAAGATAACATCTCTTTTTTCCCTCACAATGTCCATACCCAAAATTCTCTTCGCTACTCCCAAATCCTTCATTTCAAACTCGCCACTTAATTGCGTCTTGAGCTTTTGTATTTCTTTCATATTCTTGCATGCGATCAACATATCATCGACGTATAGAAGCAAATACATCATCCCACAACTCATGTTCTTGAAGTACACGCATCCATCATACTTGCTCCTACTAAAGCCATAAGCCATCATAAACTCATCAAATCTCTTATACCACTGTCTAGGTGATTGCTTTAACCCGTATAATGACTTCTTTAGCAAACAAGCATGATCTTCTTTACCGGGCTCCTCGAACCCTTGCGGCTGTGCCATGTATATTGTTTCTTCAAGCTCTCCATGTAGAAAAGTTGTCTTTACATCCATCTGCTCTAGATGTAAATCAAGGTTTGCACACATAGCTAACAAAATCCTAATAGATGTGTGCTTGACAACTGGAGAGAATATCTCATGAAAATCGACTCCCTCTTTCTGAGTAAAACCTTGTGCTACTAACCTAGCTTTAAATCTCATAGGCTCAATCCCCGGTATCCCCTCCTTCACCTTATATACCCACTTGCACCCGACTAGCTTCTTTTGAGGTCCCTCCACCAACTTCCAGGTATTGTTCTTCCTAAGAGAACAAATTTCGTCTTCCATGGCCTGCTGCCATTCTTTTTTGTTTTCACTTTTCATAGCCTCACCATATGTCCTAGGCTCATCATACTCAAAAGTGTAAGCAGAAAAAGCATGAGCAACTAAGTCTGCTTGTGCATACCTGACTGGTCGGTTAATCGTTCTCCTTAGCCTGTCTCTAGCAAGCTGGTACTCTTCAAGTTTCAACTCAGGAGTTCTAGTCTTCTTTTGGGTGGACTTGGAGGAATACACCGGTGTTCTTGGTTCATCTTCAAGGATTTTCTTGTTGATCTGAGGGCATATCAGATCCGTTTTCAGGCGCTACTTCAACTTCTATTGACTCAGGTGCTGAGTTTTCCTTGGTCACAGGTTCTTCTTTCTCATCACCTTGGGAGGTTTTTAACATCGTCATCTCATCGAACGTCACATCACGGCTTATGATACTCCTTGGTGGTGTTAAGTCTTTACATCACACCTTGTATCTTTTTACTCCTTCAGGATATCCTATGAATACCCCTTTGATAGCTCTAGGTTCCAACTTTCCCTCCTTAACATGTACAAAGGCAGGGCAACCAAATATTCTAAGATGGTCATACTTTGGAGGATTGTCAGACCATTTCTCTTCTGACGTCTTGAAGTCAATTACTGATGAGGGACTTCTATTTATCAAGTAAGCAGTAGTCACTACAACTTATTCCTAGAATATTTTGGACATCTTCGCATTGGTAAGCATGCATCTAACCCTTTCAAGTAGGGTCTTGTTCATCCTCTCAGCTACCCCATTCTGCTGCGGTATTGATCTTACTGTTCTGTGCCTTGCAATCCCATACTTGGCACAAAACCCATCAAACTCTCTGTTGCAAAACTCGAAGCCGTTGTCAGTTCTCAACCTCTTCACTCTTTTGCCAGTTTGATTCTCAACAAGAGCCTTCCAAGTCTTGAACACATCAAATACTTGATCCTTGCTCTTCAACACATAGACCCACAGCTTCCTCGAATAGTCATCAATTAAGCTGAGAAAATATCTAGCACCACCACGAGTAGCTGTCTGAGCTAGTCCCCAAAGATTCGAGTGTATGTAGTCAAGAGTCCCCTTAGTCTTATGCTCGCCAGTACTGAACCTCACTCTATGTGCTTTCCCTAGCACAAAATGCTCACAAAACTCCAAGGGCTGGAACTTATCCTCACCAAACGCCTTTTGACTATATAACTCCTTTAGGTTTCTCTTGCCTAAGTGTGCCAGTCTAAGATGCCATAACTTGGTTTGCATACTCTCATCATCTACAGAGAATAGTGCAGAACCACTCACAACTTCACCCTTAAGCACATAAACACCTTTGTGCTTCTCTCCTCTCATCACCACCATGGAACCTCTCAAAACTCTTAAAATCCCTCCGTCGATCCTGATGGAACACCCATTCTGGTCTAAAGTCCCTAGTGAGATCAAGTTTCTCTTCAAGTCAGGAACATACCTAACATCTGTCAACTCTCTCACTCGCCCATCATGCAGCCTAAGCTTAACACTACCAATTCCCATCATCTGACATGCAACGTCATTACCCATTAAGACCTTACCATCACTAATAGGCTGAAAATTTGTAAACCAAGACTTATGCGGGCACATGTGAAAAGTACTACCAGAATCTAAAACCCATTGTTCAGAGTTTATATCATCAGTAGTGACGAGTGTTTCTGTGCTGTCATAGCTATCATTATAGGCAAGCGCAGCATCCGCTTTCTTCTTGTCCTGTGCTTTCTTCTCAGGACAGTCCTTTATGAAGTGCCCCTCTTTCTTGCAGCAATAGCACTTCCTAGGAGTCCTAGACTTTGACCTTGAGACATTTTTCTTCCCATCTCTATATGAGGGCCTTCCTCTTACAGATAAACTTTCTGCATTGCCCTCAGCCTACTTTCCTAATAACTTTAAGTTTAATGATGATTTCACATCACTCATCGTTTAATTTTCTCTGCCGTAGAGTAGCGTATCAACAAAACTCTTATAGCTCTTGGGGAGTGAACTCAGTAGAATAATTGCTCTATCTTCATCTTCTATCTTGATGTTGATAGACTCAAGATCAAGGATGATCTTATTGAAGGCATCTATATGATCTTTCATCGGCGTCCCCTCTGACATAGATAGCTGATACAGCTTCTTCCTTATATATAGTCTGTTGGCCAACGATTTCCTCATATAAAGAGAGTCAAGCTTCTTCCAAAGATCTATTGCCGTCGTCTCACCTGCTACTTCCCTTAGTACTTCATCGCTCAATGACAGAACGATTGTGCTATGAGCTCTTTCTTGAATGTCCCTTCTTTCTGCTTCTGCTCTAGATGACTCTGGCGTCTTCTCTTCATCACTAGATGGAGCTGCAGTCTCCTCTAATGCCGAACCAAGTCTTTGGCTCACCAACAACGCCTTAACCTTCATCTTCCACAGATTGAAGGCATTCGTACCGTTGAATTTCTCTACCTCATACTTGGGTGTGGCCATATTTGCTTAGAACCAAAGCTCTGATACCAGTTTGTTGAAGCGAAAGCACACAAACAAGCTAAATAATTCACCCAAGTAATATAATAATGCAGAACAAGTTATTAAGAAATAAAAGAGAGAAAGGGTAGAAGAAGAACACACAAAGAATTACGTGGTTCGACAACTTGCCTACGTCCACGGCGGATCAAGATCACACTCTTCTCTTATTATGAATCACAAGGTAACCACAAAGTATGCCTATTACAAGAAAGATCACAAAGAAAACTCTCTCTTACTCTAGGGATTTTCTCTCACAAAAAACCACTAACAATAATCACTAAGATTATTGTTGATCACCAAGATCTCACTAAGATCACAAAGATCTTTAACTTGATCACAAAGATTGTCAAGATCCTAAAGTTATGTTTACAAGCCAATTGATAGCCTTTATAGAGGCCTTGAGACGTCTTAGGTATTCCCTATACGTGTGGGAGTGGTATTAGGGAGTCCTAGAACAAGTAGGAGACGAAATTAGGAAGTTTCCTAATTTCGGGATACTGTTCCCGCGCCCAGCGCTGCAGCTTTGGGATCTTGTCGCTCCAGCGCTGGCGCGCTTCTGCTGAGCGCTGCAGCACTAGCTTCCTGGCGCTGCGGCGCTGAGTGTTCTATTCTGGCGCCGCGGCGCCCACTCTTGGTCACATGGTGCGCGTTCTCGTTTTTTGCCTCTTTTTGCGTCTGTCTTCGATCCGTATACACCCTACACACTTGGCTTGATCCCAAATCATATTCTAATAATTTTTAATTAATATTCTCACACAAATATATCAATGTTGGAGTGAAAAATTGATACACCTTGATCCCATTCCTTCACTCTTCTTCTCCAGATTGATGCAGAATGCCCACAGAGCGATCCACCCACCACTGTCAGGGCCAAAGGGCATCCCTTATAAGTTCTCAATATCTGCACTTGGACAGACAAGATAAAAAGTTTGCTGGGGTAGTTTAAATGAATGACTTAAAACAGAATGCAATAGTTTCATATACTTATTATTGTTTCATTACTTTGATAAATGGTAAAAGAGTCATAACAAGCATAAGGCATTCCGCATATAATACAACATGATTTGATAGGTAAACGAGAAAATAAGAACCTGCAAAGAGGGTAAAAAAAGAGAAAATAAGCATGTATGTATTTTTTTTAACTGTAGAGTAACAGAGCACCTTATTGATAAGATTTTCATCTGGCATGTACCAGTTTCCATCTCGTAGGACAGAATGAAAAAGAGTCCTTGCAGCTGTATCCTTCAATGGTTTCAAATTACGTCCGGGACCAAATTGTGGGAATGAAGATCTTGACGTTACCAAAATCTTGTAGTCAGGCAATTGGAACTTAAAACTTTTGCAGCAGTGATTCTGACCCAGACCAGACATCATCGAGGACCAACAATATAGCCTCTCGTCCTATTTGCTTCAGCAATCGTTCCATGTCAATGATTGCTTCTTCATCTGTTTGGAAGACAGGAATAGTTTTACCCTTATGCTGGCAGTTTTTGAAATAGGTCATATTAATGCTAGAAACGGTAAAAAGAAAATGTTGTCCTTAAATTTTCCTGTTCAAATACTGTGTCAGAAAGCTTCTGGGAAAATTCCAAAGACATTCAGTACCACTTTCGCATACAAAAACGTGCACATCAAAAGCAAATTTAAATGTATTAATATTGTAATCCACATCCCAGCGCATACAAGGAACGGAATTAAGAAATCATATTCTTCTCCTAAAAGGAATTTCCAATGGATGACACAGCAGCTGTTGCGAAACTACCTAGTTATAATTTATCGAACACTTAGATTATGGAAGCAACCCCAAGAATTTCAAGCAAGAAGCAAACAATTCCAAACCACCAATACAATAAATGTTAGAAGATGATTAAAAATCATCTTGGATAAGAGTTGGAGTCGAACAAATGAGTATGGGACATCCGAAAAAGTACCGAGATGAGAAAAGCTCGAAAAGCATGAAGAACAGGCTGAGCACTTCGGCACTGAAGTTCAACACTGCAACGCTCTATGTGTAGTGCCGCAGTGCCCAACTCCAGGTTCTAGCACCGCAATGCTCAAATGGTAGCATCGCAGCACTGGAAGCAGAGATTGTAGTGACTAGGAGCCGAACTAAAGCCACGACAGTAATGCGACTTGGTCAACGGCCCAACGTTTGGAAGATTAACGCCCCAGTATTAATACGACCTATTTCAAAAATAAGAAGACTCCTAAGTTGGTTAAAACACCATATTTGATTCCAAATCAAACTAGGGTTAACTTAGGACGTATGTAAGCTATATAAATGCCTTATTTTGGTTTGGAAAAACATCATCATAACATAGACGTCAAAAAAGAACAATTGTTGAAATCCCTTCTAGAGAAAGAAAGTTTTTTGTGACCTTTATGAAATTTGTAAAAGTATATTTTGTGAGTACTTTGTGATTCAATAATAAGAAGTGAGATCTTGATCTACCGTAGATGTAGGCAATTGTCGAACCGTAAATTATTTGTATTCTTTCTTCTACCATTCTTTCTCTATTATAGTTTCTCAATTGCTTACTACATTAATCATACTTGTGTAGAAATTTAATCATACTACCAACAAATTGGTATCAAAGTAAAGTTTTAGCAATCACAACCTCACTCAAGTATGAAGTAAAGAAATTTAATAGTACAATGACTTTAATCTATGAAAAGTTAAAGTGATGGCATTATTGGTGAGCTAAATATTAGGCTCAGCTCTAGAAGAGACTGCAGCTCCGTCTAGCGAAGAAGAAAAGTCAAGGTCATCTAAATCTAAAGTAGAGAGAAATTACTCATATTATAATCGTTCTATCATTGTGCAATGATGTTTTGAGAGAGGTTACTAGTGAGAAGACAACTATCTTTAAAAGAATTTGGATGATCTTTATATGACAAAGTCATTGGCCAACCATTTGCATATAAAGAACAAACTTTAATTGCTATCCATGTCAGAAGGGACACCTATTAAAGACGATATAAATGCCTTCAATAAGATCATAATCGATTTAAAAATTATCAATGTAAAGATTGAGGATGAAGATAAGACAATCATCCTATTGAGTTTCCTTCCCCATAATTATAAGCACTATGTTAATATGCTACTTTGCAGTAAAGAGAGTTTAACCATGAAAGATGTAAAATCATCGTTAAACGTAAAGCAGTTGGGAAAGAAGATTGTGGCCAATGCAGAAGGATTATATACAATAGAAAAGTCTGCACATAGAGAAAAAAAAGTCAAAGAAGGGCTCGAGATCAAAGTCTAGGGGCTATCTTAGGAAGTGTTATTACTGCAAGAAAGAGGGGCACTTCATAAAGGATTATTTAAAAAAAAAGCCAATGACAAGAAGAAATGGACAGATGCTGCTTTAGCTTATAAAGATAGTAATAACAGCGTAGAAACTTTTATAGCTTCTTATGGTAAAGTTCTGATGAATGGATTTTAGTTCTGGTTGTATATTTCACATATGCCCAAATAAATTATTGTTTACTAATTTTCAGTTCATTAATGGTGGTAAAGTGTTAACGAGGAATGACATGACTTGTCAAGTGATGGAAATTGGTTGTGTTAGACATAGATTATATAATGAAAAAGTGAGAGTTATTAGAAGTTAGGTATATTCCTGACCTTAAGAGGAACTTGATCTTACTAGGTAGTTAGACCAAAATGAGTGTTCCATCAGAGCTGAATGAGGGATTCTGAAAATGTTAAAAGGTTTCATATTTTTTATAAGAGGTGATAGAGACAACAGTGTGTATGTGCTGAGAGGAGAGATAGTGAATGGTTTTACATTATTCTCTAAAGATAAAGACAATATATAAACCAAGTTGTGGCATCTAAAGTTAACTCACTTAGGTGAAAAAAACCTAAATGAGTTATATGATCAATGGTATTTGATGAGGATAAGTTCCAAACATTGGAGTTTTGTGTATTATGTATTTAGAAAAATATATAGAGAAATGTGTAATATTGAAGAATACAAAATAAAAGGAACTTTTGATAATATATACTCAAATCTTTGGAGGCCAATGTAAATAGCTACTTATGGTGGAGTAAGGTACTTCCTCATATTCATTAATGATTATTTAAGGAAGTTGTCCATATATGTATTGAAGAGTAAGGAGTAAGTGTTTGAGTTGTTCAAAACATGGAAGGCCTTTGTTAAGAATTAAACTGGTAAGAAGATTAAGAGAATAAGGACTAATAATGATCTCGAGTATTGCACTAAGAAGTTTGATAGCTTTTGTACTAAGCATAGAATCGCAAGGCATAAAGCCGTAAGATCAACAGCGCAGCAGAATGGTCTGGCAGAGAGGATGAATATAACATTTCTAGAAAAAGTTAAATGCATGTTGACCAATGCAAAAGTGTCTAAGACATTTTAAGATAAGACTATAATGACAGTAACCTACCTAATCAATAGAAGTCTTTTCTCTGCAATATACTTCAAGACCCTATAAGAGAAGTGGTCAGACAACCCTCCTAAGCATGATCACCTTAAGATATTTGGTTGTCCAGCTTACATACATAAGAAGCAAAGCAAGTTGGAATCTAGAGCATTGAAAGGGATATTCATAGGGTATCTAGAAGGTGTAAAAAGATAAAAGGTGTGGTGCAATGAGTTGAAGTCACCAAGGAGTATCATAAGTAGAGATGTGACGTTTGATGAGACAATAATGTTGAAAGTTCCTCAAGAAGAAGTGAATGAAAGCTTGTGCCTAAGGAAGTTTCAGCACTAAAAATAGTTGAAGTTGAAGTATGATTTAATAGTAAATCTAAGATGCCCCCAGATAAACATTTCAACAAGTCAACCCTTGAAGTCGAACAAAAGATACTAGTTAGTTCATCAAAGTCCATTCAAAGTCAAACTAGAACTCTTGAGATGGAACTTGAAGAGTACTAATTAGCTAAAGATAGGCTGAGGAGAACTATAAATCCACTAATAAGGTATGCGCAAACAGACTTAATTGCTCATGCCTTTAATTCTGCATTCACTCTTTAGTTTGATGAGCCTAAGACATATAAAGAGGCTAGGAAGAGTGAGAATACTAAGAAATGGTAGTAGGCTATGGAGGATGAGATTAGTTCTCTTCACAAGAACAATACCTGAGAATTGGTAGAAAGGCCTTAAAATTAGAAACTAGTTGGGTGCAAGTAGGTGTATAAAGTCAAGGAAGGGATACTAGGAGTAGAGCCTATGAGACTTAAAGCTAACTTATGACATAAAATTTCACTCAGAATGAGAGGGTAGACTTTCATGAGATATTCTCACTAGTAGTTAAGCACACATTTTATTAGTCATGTATGTGAACCTTGATTTTCATCTAGAATAAATGAATATAAAGATATTATTTTTGCATGGAGAGCTGTAGTAACCACTTATCCACAACCGATAAGAATAAGTATTTATATATATATATATAAATATACATATTTTATTTATATATGGGTGATACTTGATTTATGAATTGTTATTAGTAGTGTTTGTATAGATTAAGGACTTACTATTAGTATTGAGTTTATTTGCAAGACTTTAGATTTATTTTAGAGACTAAATTGTAATACTTAGAAAGTTTTTGGGGCTAATTCGTAAATACTAAAATTAGCCTCTTAGTATAAAAATATACATTTGTAACCCTAATTCACTCATTTTGGTCGAGTCGCCTTTTTTAGAATGAGAAATTAGAGAAAGGGATGGGAGAGAAAGAGAAGAGGAAGAAGAAAAAGAAAAAGAAAAAGAAATTTAGAATTTTAAACTTTAAGAGGTATATTATAACCCCTTTTTAGTCTCTTGGTGTTAATTAAGTTAATTCTTCTAAGTTTTGATTTTTAAAAATATGAAAAATTGGGAATTTGATGTGAATTTTGTAAGATATATTGAGAATTGATGATGATAATGTAGATAACTTGATAAATCATGATGAATTGCAGAATTTCTACTTAATAGTCTCTTAATCCGCGAATTTTATAAATTGTTGTACTTCGATTCTATTTTTAGATTTTAAGAATATGAAACTAGACATATTTAGAATCATTTGAGACTTTGAATTGATTGAAAATTTCAGAAATTGAATGTTTAGTAAATTTATAAAAATGACCCTAAAATTCCAGAAAATTTGTGTTAACAGTGTACTACAGTGACAAATAATTTTTTATCTATCAAATGATCTTAAAAAATTATGAATTTCTTGAATATGATAAATTTATATGTCTAATATGATATATTCAAAATTGATAATTTAGTTCAACGTGGTTAAATTGCTATAAGTTTTTAAAGTATATCAGCTCATTGCGGTTTTTGATTAACAGATTTTTAAAGCTATGGAATAAAATAGTTTTAAAATACTTTTAGCAGGGATTTTGAAGTAAAACATTTATCATGGATTGAGATATATGTCAAGAGTAATTCTTTGGTAGTTTTATAACTTTTGAATTAGTATATGATTTTATAAAATTGAGAGATTGAATATTGTTTAGCAAATATTTTGATCTTGTCAAGATAATAGTTTGAATTTGATGGTGTTTATGAAATAGATTGTGTATGAATTATGATATATTATTCATATATAAGAGGGATGTATGAGGCAAGAATGATATATTCTGATTTTGGAGTAATTAGACATCATTTGATGTATAAGAAAATTTTATTAAGTATAAGTAGTCAGAATGACAAGCTTTGAGAAACCAAGTCATTAAATCAATTCAATGAAATAAGTGCAATATGTGTAATTTTTTAAGCTATTTAAAGTATTTTGTGTAAATGGTAAGGCTTATAAAAGAATTAATCTCTATTTATAGGTTAAAGAGAATTAAGCCTTGTACTCAAAAGTGTTAAGAGGTAAGTATACTAGACTTTTACTGAAATCACAATAAACATAGTAATTGTTTATGTATGATTTGATAAATGTGCTTAGAAATATGTTTATGTTATGCCAAAGTATATTTGATATGAAATGTGAAAGACATATATTTATGAATGTGAGCATTGACATTGAGCATAGACATATATGTGTTTATGAAAGTGGGCTTTCAAAATGAAATGTGTTTAACAAAGAAAGCTTTTGAAGTGAAAAATGTCCATAAGATACGTTTTGTATTTTAAGGATGTTTAAACTCACTATTTACTTAGTAGGTACCTTATGTGATTTGTGGAGCCTTTATGTGTGGCCTTTCCTTCGGGATTGGTATATGTTATGTGTTCTGTATGTAGGAAGGATCTTATTGGTACTTAAAGGAAAAGTGAGTCATCACATTTGTGTGGTGGAGTATTGGTACATGTGAGAGGGCTCGTCGATGATCAAGGTGAGGGTTTGGCTCTTACCTTCGAGCATGAGCATTATATATGTGTAATTTAAACTTCACTTATGCTATTCCGCTCATACGGTATGTCATCAACGGGTGACATTTGGCTCATCAAGTGATTTGTGATATGAAAGTCATACTAAGTAGTAGTTTAGTGATAGTATTCCTATATATGTTTTGAAAGAATGTGTAAGCGCTTACTTGACATGTGATTTGATAAGATTATGATTTTGATTTATCATGACATATCATACATATGCATTGTGTTTATATATGTATTTGTATTTTGATATATGAAAAACTATTATACTTACTGATAGGGGCGTAAAAGCACTAGTATGATTTGTACTCAACTTTCGTATTTTACTCTAAACTATAAATATTTGGCTATTTAATTGTGTTTTCTGATCATAAATAGATGCACAATGGAAAATGTGACATATAGGAACAAACAAGGGGTAATGGGCTCAAAATACAAAAGCGATGCTAGGGTTGGCCGTTGCAGCGCCCAGGTCAATAGCTGAGCGCCGCAGCGTCCGTGGCGGTGAACAATACCTAATTAAAAAAACCTATAAATAGAAGGCATAAAAAAACCTAAGTGGAGAGGGAAAAAAGATGAGAAAATAGGCAAAAACTTAGAGAGAATTCACAACACAAAATTAAAGATTAAAGCCAAAGATTGAAGAACCAAGATCAAGATTCAAGCTTCAAGTCAATATTGAGGGAGAAGCACATCAAAGAGTGACTTTGATTAGTTTTTCTTCTCTTTCTTTATCATTATGTTCTTATTCTTATTGATTTTTATGAATTGGTTTGATACTTTTAGTTTTGTAATGGGCTAAATTGTTTATCTAGGGTGAGACTATGTGAACCTTGTATGGATTTGAATTGTGTTAATCTTTAGTTTATGAACTTGATACATTCAATTGATTCATTCTATCTTGTGTTTAATACTTTCATTATACCTGATCAATATTTGAAATGATTGAGGAACCATGATGAACTCAACGAAGGGATTCATGTGTTTAGCCTAGGATAGTTTGATGCATGATTATAGGGTAACAACTATAAGTTTCATCTAGGATAGAAATATACGTAGGTGGCATGTATGGTCTAATTTAGACTTGATCTTAATGAATTAAATTCTGATTTGATTACCATAGACATATAGGTGATTGTTAGAATGTGTAATATAGTCACTTGACCATCAACAGAGGCTTGTGATAAAATTAGTGTCTAAGCCAATCAATTGAAATTAAGGGATTAACTAAGTAGTTAATAAGTCTAATAAAATACTATGGGATGAGTCAAAGCCCTATATTATCTTTATTTGTGAATTCACTCTTTACTTTTGTTTAGCTAATTGATAGAATTAGATTAGTTAAATAAATTTCAGATTTTAATTTTCTGAATAGAAGTTAAGTAGGTATAATTTTAGTACTTGATTTATAGAATTAGATCGCATAGTCCATATGGGATCGATTCTTGGATTTAAAATCCTATATTACTTGATACAATAGCGTGCACTTGCGCTTAGCTCTTAAAGCATACATCACTTATTGAGTTTTATACTCATTATAGTTTATGGCGATTTGAGGTAAATAAGGCACATATGTGCTTAGTGGATTTGGTAAGGCTTCTGCTATCCCTTGAGTTCCCTAAGTTGCTAGGTTGCTGAGTGTTTCATTTATGGACACATGGTTTAAGATATTTTATTTTTCCATATTAAATAAATACTTATGTATTATTTTATTAGGTGTAGTTGTATTTGGTCTATGTTTCACCAAGTATGGTCATAGGTAGAACTTTGTGTTGAACTTACTTGCAACTTGCTAAGGATTCCTATGTTAAATTTAAGTTTAAAATTTTATGCAATATTAATTATGAGTGCACATTATTGAATGAATGTAAGTTATGTTGTGTGTTAGATCTTTTTGGTCTGGGGCGTGACAAAAGCTATAGGAGAAGATATACATATCACAACCACAAGAGTTTGAAGAACCATGCATAGAGATGCATGTTTGTTTATTGAAGAAGTTATTGTCTGGATTGAAGCAATCTCCTAAGTAGTTATATAAGAGATTTGACGACTTTATGATGACTTGTAGGTTTAATAAAAACAAGTATGACAGTTGTGTGTACTTTAAAAACCTGAGTAACAGGTTGAGTATGTATTTTCTTCTGTATGTGGATGATATGCTGATTGTATGTAAAGTTATGAAAGAAATACAAAAATTGAAAAGGCAATTGAGTGGTGAGTTTGAGATGAAAGATTTCGAAGCAGCAAAGAGAATCTTGGATATGGATATTGTGAAGGAAAGAAGAAATGTTATTTTCTTATCACAATAAAGATATATACTTAAGATACTTGATAGATTTAGTATGTCTAATGCCAAGATTTCTCCACTCTTTTAGCCATGTATTTTAAATTTTAAATAGCACAATCGCTAAAATATGAAGAAGGTAGACAGTAGATGAGTAA
Source organism: Ailanthus altissimus (assembly GCA_946807835.1). Classification (NCBI taxonomy): domain Eukaryota; kingdom Viridiplantae; phylum Streptophyta; class Magnoliopsida; order Sapindales; family Simaroubaceae; genus Ailanthus; species Ailanthus altissimus. Next base: position 23,823,378 of record OX327695.1, read on the forward strand.
AGTACTATATGCTAACGCTATTGGGAGCAATATGTATGTGATAGTTTACACGAGACTGAATATAGCAAAATCACTGAGTGCTGTGAGTAGATACATAACAAATATAAGAAAAGATCATTGGCTTGTAGTCAAGTAGATTTTGAGGTATCTCAAAGGAACGTCAAAGTAATGATTGTTGTACAAAAGAACTGAGAATAAGGGTTAACTTAGGATGCTTATGAGTTAGTGTAAGCAAAGATCGCAGTGCTACAACGCTTATGAGTTAGTGTCGAGATGATATTACAACTTAGCCAATGCTCTAGTGTTAATGCAACTTATTCAAAAAAATAAAAAGACTCATAAGTTGGTTAAAACAACCTATTTGATTTCAACTTAGACTAGGGTTAACTTATGACGTACATAGGCTATATAAAGGCCTTATTTTTGTTTGAAAAAACATCATCATAACATAGACCACAATAAAGAACAATTAAGAGAATCATTATTGAAATCCCTTCTAGAGAGAGAAAGTTCTTTGTGAGCATTGTGATACTTATAAAAGTATATTTTGTGAGTACTTTATGATTTAGTAATAAGAAGTAAGATCTTGATCTGCCGCCATAGACGTAGGCAATTACCAAACCACGTAAATTATTTATGTTATTTTTTCTTCTACAATTCTTTCTCTAATATAGTTTCTCCATTGTTTACTGCATTAATCATACTTGTGTGAATCATGTATGCCCTACCAATAATAAACCAGTTATATAAAAATATTAACAACATAACAGATGTCCACAAAGCATAAAGAATTCACAGTTTGACAAAATATGCCTACATCCACGAGTAGTGTGTTGGGTTTCACCAATTAAAGAATAAGAAGTGTATAAAAGAACACTTTCAAACTTCACAACATTAGTTTTGGTTATATACACAAATAATCTCAAGCCTAAATCAATTATTAAGATGTCCAACTACAAGAGAGCTCTTTTCTCTCTACACATTATTTTAAAAGGACTATATTATCATTAATAAGTAAAGTCCAAATTGGGACAAATGTTTGTTTTCATCCATCTAGCATCTACCAAAACCTTTAATCTCTTACGTAAAGGTAATACAAATCAATTTAACACAATCACCATTGAATCCAATATGCTGGAATTGGTGATTCAACAACCAATTAAGAGTCAACAACCAATTAAGAGTCAACAAGAAGTCTATTATGTGAAGGTTGTATAAAGAAGGAAAAAAATGTAAAGCTGAAAGCAAGGAGGTGCTTGGAAACACAAAGAGGATTATTCAGGTCTGAACACCCCAATGTTTGAAGATAGAACGCCCTCACGTCAATTCTAGAGAGATAAACGCCTCTGTATTGCCTGAGAATATTATGGTGTTGTTACAAGGTTGTACCAACACCCTAGTGTTGGAATAGTCGAATTAATGCCCCAACATTAGATGCTGAATGCTCTAGCGTTGCTTGTTTGAAAAAAATCTATTTTTGATTCAAATATACTTCTTTGAGTGGTTTTTGGGCTCCCACACATAAGGACTCTTTTTCTAAATAGGTTTAAGATTTCTTAGGCCTTTATAAATACTATATAAACCCTTATAACCCCTTAGAATTCATAAAGTATTAAGAGAGACTCTAAGAGAGAATAGAACGCTAGGTAGACACTAAGAGCTTGGGTGCATTAGGGTGATGCCATGATGAGTATCTTTGTTCAGTGTGGACAAAAGGATCACTAATAGAAGATAAATGTTATGACTTTACTAGTAAGTCAATGGTTAGAACTAATGTTGTAAGAAACTCAAGCAACTACTAGTGAAGATAAAAAAAACCTGTTAAGCCTGACGAGTTAGATTGTGACGAAGAGAGCCCACACCATTCAGAAGAGAGCCCACAGTACCATAATTTTATCATTGAGTGACGAAGTATTAAGAGGGGTAGCTAACAAAAAGATGACAATAAGCCTATAAAAGAAGCTCGATTTCTATACATGACGAAATTCTTGGCGAATCATCTATGTGTAAAGAATAAGTTGTATAAGTTGTTTATATCCAAGGGATATTTAATAAGAGATTATATTGATGCCTTCAAAAAGATCATCATAAATATTGAGACAACAGACATCAAGATCCAAGATGAAGATAATGTCATCATCTTGTTATGTTTGTTGCCACCGAGTTATGAGTACTTTGTGTATACACGGATGTATGATAGGGAGACTTTAACCATGAATGATGTCAAGGCTTTATTGAATTCAATAAAATTTGGAAAAATATCTAAATTTGACAGTGCAACAATTTTGGTTGTAAGAAAAAATAAGAAAAATCAATCTATAAGAAGCTCCAAGAAGTATTTTCTTTGCAAAGAAAAATAGCACTTTATAAATGATTATCCTAAGATACAAAAGGGATAAAGATGCTACAATAATGTCATGAAGATGACTTCAAAGTTGTAGACGCCTTTGTAGCTCATAAGGAAAAGTACACTAGAGAATAGATATTAGATTCTGGCTATAGTGTCCATATGTACCCTAATAGATCGTTGTTCACCAACTTGGTGTAAGGCATATTTCTAAATTGAGAAATAACTTGATATCCATAGGAAAGCTATATAAAGATGAGTATTCAATTTGACCAAAAAAAATACTGAGGGAAGTAAAAAGATATATAATGATAAAGGGTGAGAAACATAATGAGGGCTTTTATATACTTGATGGGATATAGATGGCTCAACATGGGTTGTTGATGGAATACAAACCATAAAGGCGACATCCAAAATTAGTTCACCGAAGTGATGAGGGTTGAAAGGGAATGTGTGGCATCAATACCCTATTCAAGAAGTATTCGTACATTTAGAGACCAAAGTCATGAGACCAAGATAATTTAAATCTAGATAAAGACCTAATTGGAATTAGGTCTAAGTGACAGAGCATTAGCGTGAATGGATCCAGAAGCCTTCAACTTGAGAGATTTTGAATCAATAAAAAGTTGTTAAAATTGGTGATTCAACAATCATAATTGAGTATGAATTTAAGATAGATACCAATAAAGAGTTAACAAGAAGTCTAGTACACAAAATTCATACTAGAAATGAACAAAATATAGAGCCGAAAACAAGAAGGGGCTTGGAAATAGAAGAGGGTTGTACAAGTCTCAATGCCTCCGCATCAGAAGAGAGAATGCCTCCGCATTATTTCTAGATAGACCAATACCCCTGCGTTGCATGAGAATGCAATGACGTTTTGATAAGGTTGCACCAATACCCCAACATTCTTCAAGGAATGCTATAACATTGGAATAGTCATATTATCGCCCTAACATTGCTTTTTTTTCATAGAAAAATTCATTTTTATTTTAAATTAATTTCTTTGTGTGGGTTTTAGATTCTCACACGTAAGAATTTTTATTCTAAATAGGTTTAAGGTTACTTAGACATTTATAAATACTATATAAATTTTTATAACCCTTTAGAATTCATGTAGCATTGAGAGAGACTTCAATAGAAAATTAAGAGTTAGGTAGATACTAAGTACTTTGGTGCATTAGAGTATAACTATAGTGAGTATCTTTGTTCTGTATAAACAAAAGAAGTACTAATAAATCTTTTGAGAGTTCTCTATATTGTATTCCTTAATTTCTTGAGAGAGATCCTAATAGTCTATAGTTCTAGTGTGAACTTTAATAAGAGATGTTATAATCCATTGATCTGCTGTGAACATAAGCGTTGTGCCAAATCATGTAATTAATTGAATGTATTCTTATGATCTTACTCTTATTTACTTGTGATTTAGCACTTCCATAGCAATTGAGTATTAAAGCAAAAGCTAATAATTAAAAGAGATTAGTATTAAAGACTGATATCCTTCAACATAATAATTATAAAGCAATACCTCATTTGGTCACCTTATTACAAGCTTAGCTAGGAGTTAAAATTTAAAGTCAATTCATCATTTTTTGCCAAGTTTTTTCAGTCAACTACTACCCAAAGATCATAAACCATTTGGAAATTGAATTTATAAACCATATTCATGCATTAAAAAAAAAAAAAGCAAAGCAAAGTTAACATAAGCTGATACCTTGCACTTGATTATCTTTGCAAAGTTTTTTAACCAATGTAGTCTTGCCATATCCTCCAGGAGCTGACACAACAATTACTTGCACCCCTTCCTTCAACAAGTCCATTTTTAACTCCTCCAGTGGAACATCTAATCCAGAAGTAACCACTGGAGGATCAGGCACAGAGCAGGCTCCAATAATTCCAACCTGATCAAACACCCTGCTATTATTTTGAATTCAACTTAATCTCTTGAGCATGGTATGCACTTCTTTCAAATCCTTTAGGATCTCTTTGTTGTCTCTTGTTTTAGTTGCATATCAACTTGAAAGTAACTGTGTCGCATGAAAAATATGAAAAAGATGAGGAGAAACTAATGAAATTAAGACAGCCTATTTACTGAAATAAACTGATAAAACTAAATAATAAAATGAATCAATTTATAGCACTAATTATGTGAAAATAAGAAAATCCAATTGGACTGAAATAAAATACGACTCAAAAATCAATTATGATATATCAGATGAACTTTACAATTGTGTTATCTAATTTAAGTACCTTTTCGTCGTAATGACAGTCTTTAAAGAAACTTCCAGTTCACTTGAATTAAACACAAATAGCTTCACCCAAATAAGCCAAATAAACTCAAAACTTAATAAAACTAAATAATAAAATACAACTCAAATGAGAAAACTTAATAACACTAATCATATGAAAATAAGAAAATCAAATTGGACTTCAAATATAAGTTCCTAGCTCCAAATTCGCACATCAATCAGACAGGCTACACAGTTCCAGTAGCTTTTCAGCATAACGAAGCTGACATCTTTTGAAGCAAATTGCATGCACTTCACTTTTGAGCTAAAAAAGCTAAACTCAAATCCACCTCGCTTAAACTTACAATTTTAATAGATGTAGAGAATAAAATACAACTCAAATGAGAAAACTTAATGACACTAATCGTATGAAAATAAGAAAATTGAACAGGACGCAAATCTGTTAGCTTCTGGCTCCTGATTCGTCCTACATCATATCAACCCGACAATTGAGTTATCCAGCTTGAATTGCTTTTACGCATAACGACAACGTCTCTTAAAGCAGAATGCCGCCTTACTTTGGAGCTAAATAAACCTAAATTCACCCACTCAATTAAGTCAAATATGTTGTAAAATAAAAAGTAAAAACTAAATATATCTTAAGATACTTGAAATTATTTTAAAGTATTATAAATATTATGAAAGTATTAAAATTGAATAAATTATAAAGGAGTTGTACATATATTTATAGATGAGTGGGAGGTAGAATTTATTAAAATGTTCCTACCGTCTCACCATTAACTTTCACAACACTTTTTTTTTTAAATTTTACCACTTTAATTGTATGTTATAATGTTAAAAAAAATTTAACGGTATAAAAATAAAGTAAAAATAAATATAACTTTATAATATACAATTGTAGTAAATGTATTTCAACATTGTCTCTTTAAAATTCTTGCTAGTAAAATTTAGTGAGATTAAATCTGATCGAAAGAAAAAAGAGTACAGTGCATGTTTGTATATGATGTGATTCTTTTTTTGGAAGAACGCGCTCCCCCTAATTAAATGCTCATCTTCAGAGTAATATTTATTAATTTAATAATTTGTTGAGCCGATGCATACTAATTTTGTGAATAAATTTCTCAAAAGTTGACGTTGGTATAAATTTGGTGAACAGATCTATAAAATTGTTGGTGGAGTATATCTGTTAAACGTCAATCTTCTTTCTTTATTATAACTCATAAGTGTAAAAGAATTTCAAAGAAATATGTTTAGTTCTATTTCCTTTGATGTATCTGCCTCTAACTTTAGTAATACAAGCAACATTATCTTTATAGTTTGAATATATGTTATGATACTAGGCTGCATGTACTCTGAATGTCATGAATGATAGATTGTAGTCATATACATTCTCTGCAGAGCAATTAAATAAGGTGGTAACAAAAATTTACTTTGTGGATCACTATAAGATTATTGTAAAGTAAAAATATATTCCACATGCTAATGAGTTTTTTGGGGATCAAATAAATTCTTAACATTAATAGCATTTTTGCAAAAGCTATATTCAGTCTAGTACATTAGGTTAGATATAATAAAGTACCAATTATATTAAGATATGATACTTTTGAACTAAGTATTTTTCTTATCATCTTTTATAAGAAACATTGAGCAATGAGTCTTACTTTATATCTAATGACCTTATTGTTTTCATTACATTTCTATACAAAATAACTTGCTTACATCTACGAGTTTGATATCTTCAATGTTAGGATTACAAGTCCAAATATTTCATATTTTGCTATAGAAGTAAATTCTATTTGAATTGCTTATTTTCATAGAGCCAGTCATATTTTTCTCTATATTTATTAATATTTTATGACTCAAAATAACCATTCATTATTTCAGTACCTACTGCAAATGAGAATATATTGTCGATGAAAACTAGCTCTTCCTCCTTCTCTTATCCTCTATATAGCTCGTTGTTGGTTCTTTTCTCATGTTTTTTGGGACCAAGCTTTTACCGATTAAAGGTGCTGATTTTTCTAAACCGACATCTCGCAAATTCACCCTTTTTCATGGTCACTAGAGAGCCTTCTAGCAACGTTTAAGAGGTTTTGAATAAGTAAGAGACGACAAAAAAATAATGGTTTTTCTTTGTTTTGAATCTGAAGTGCAAAGACAAAGGAATATGATAGAAGGAGGATTCCGTTCAGACAACTATTCCCTCTTGGAATGATGCCTACTCGCCGAGTAACTCCCCAATGTTTTTATATTTTTTTTGTGTAAGCATAATTTGTAACAATTTTCTTATTTTTGAATTCTTGTTCTTTTTTTAGGGCTAATGTCTCTTCTAAGATTTTTGTTTCTTTTAGGCCTTATGTCTCTTTAGGAAATTGTCACTTCAAGAATTTGTGTCACTTTAAGAACTTGTGTCTCTTCATGGACTTATGTCTTTTCATAAACTTATGTCTCTTTAAGAACTTATATCTCCTTAGGGACTTATATCTCTTCCAATGTTAGTGATTTAGAGAATGTGGATTTATTAGCTCGAGCATCATTTTCAACAAGATTCTGATTTTTTACTTTCTTCTTCTGTGGAATAATATCTTTTTAACCAAGTGGATTGTCATACTTCTGACGTGCAATATATGATTCATTAACTACCTTTTGATTAGACTATTCTACATGAACAATCACCCAGGCTTATGTATTAGTTGTTGGTATATATGACCTGGTTACTTTTGATGCTTTTTATAATTTTATTTGTAATTCTTTGAAGATGAACACTCCTTCATACTTCATTTTTATATTGATTTATATGAGGATCTAAATAAGACATAGTAATCATTTTTCAAAAAAGTTCGTACCTTACTCCAGGAAGCAATTTTCTTTCCCCTAGTGATGAAAATATTGTCTCATCAAAATGGCAATTCAAAAAATCATGCAGTAAACAGATCACCTGCCAGGGGTTTAAGATACCTTATAGTTGATGGTAAGTTAAAATCAACATAAATCCCTAAGCAATATTAAGTTCCCATTTTAGTGTATTGTGGGGTGATATAATCATTAATAATTTTGCTAGTCCTTTTTTTTTGTGAAAATGTGGCATAAGATGTTCTGCATCAATTCCCACTTATGTATAATAGTCATCAAATATTTTAAATGTAAACTCATTAGCATTATTAAACATATGATTTTAATAGGGTAGTTTGAGAATTGTACCCTCAATCTAATAATTTGTGCTAGTAACCTAGCAAATGCAATATTTTGTATAAATAATAAACAAACATGTGAATACCGTGCAATTGTATCAATCAAAATCATAGAAAAGCGAAAAAGATCCACTTAGGTAAATAAATTTGATCCACAAATATCTCCTTGAAACTTTGTAAAAATGATGGAGATTTTAAACCAATCTTAGAAATGATGATCTAACTATAAGTTTGGTTTGTGAGAAAGTAATATAAAAACTCTCATTAGATAACAAAATCTTCAGATTCTTTAATAGATTTCTATGAGCATTTTCAATAGTTCTACGCATCACAGTTGATCAAGAATGACTAAGGCTGTTATGCCATAGCATAAATATTTTTGGATCACTGAACTTCTGGTTTATTATTGCGTAGCTTTTAATTGAATAATTCAAATTATATGATAAGGCTGAAAGCTTTTCAAATATGCATATTGTATTTTTATTTAAAGTCTCAATGTGATATCCATTTTGGTAGATATCTTTAAACTAAGTAAATTTCTTTTGGATCTTCTTATATATAAAGTTGCACTTATGTATAACTTTGTTTCATTTGCTAACAATATTATTGCTTTTTTAAAGCCTTCAATTAGATCTGCAGAACCTGATGTCACTTTTCTTTCAATATTTCTTATTTTGAAAGATATTGTATGTAGTTGCACTATCAATCAAATAAGCATCTCAACTTTTAAATGGACAATTCATCTTTAAAATTTATTCTTTACATAAATGTTTATGGTAGATATCAGGATGATAAAAGTCACGTTTCATACAAAAAGACACAATATGAAAATATTAATTAAAACTTGATAATTTGTGTCCCTTATTTATCCCCAAAGAGATTAAAAGACATTTATATAAGTAAGATCTTCAAAATTTTAAGTCATCAATAAGATTTGTCTCCATATTTATCCATTTGCCTTGGTAGATGCCTCATAATGTACTATATTAATACAAGTATTTTCATAATACTTAAGGCATTTATTCTCTTACCATTATATTTGTCTTTATGTTTATTCCCTCTTTTAGTGTTTTTTCGCTCTTGGCACTTACAGCCACCAAAAAGGTGATAATTGTGCCTCATTGCTCTCTTACAACCATGTTCAATTTTGTTATGAGTATTTGCATTCACTTCTAAGAACTAATTGTACGTGATTCATGATTTTTCAATAAGAGATTATTATTTTATTCAGTAAGTAGAAAACATAATAATAATTTTAAGTACTTTTAAATCGTCGTTCATGATACTGTTGTTAGACATGTAATGTTATTTTGTGCCCTAAAAGTATGTATAATAATATTTATTTAATTGATAAATTTTATTATTACATAATTAAGCATACATTAAAGAGCCCATATTTATAAAGTATGTGATCTATGTATTTAGCATATGGTGCTAATACAGAAGGTACAGATGACAAGTTATTTATAAATTAAATCTTATTCATAGTTATTAATGAAATGACATTTCATTATGTAATATTGTAGTTTTTCTATTTTTTTGTAGTGGATGATTTATCTTGATTATTGAAGTAGATACTTTAAGTAGGAAAAATAATTAGTGTATATAATACATTGAATTGGACTAATGTGAATTCTGATCTAGCTAATTAAATATCATTGATCTTAATTCATAAAGTTTTAATAAGCTTGATAAACCTTAATTCTAAGTAAGTAATGAACTTACATTTATGTATTGTATTCTTTTAAGTTATTACGGAGTGAGATCTAATTGGACGATCAAAATCTCGATGACTTGAAAATACAATTTTATAGATCGTAGGTACATATACTTGTATTATGAAATCTATATTAAATGATGTCACCTAAGCTATTTCTAATATTTGATCATCTAAATCTGTGGCCGTAGTTTATTCAATAAATTGATTATTGAATAATAATATGTATTTGTAAAATTATATACAAATACAGACATATTAATAAATGATCATTAAAGCATTCAGTGGCCTATAGGCAAATAAGTGATTAAAGAGATATGATATTTTATAATGGTCTATCTTTAATTATGATATCATATAGAGGATTAACTTAGAAGATCTAATAGATCATAAGAGGACTAGAATTTAGATCTTTAATTTGGAACTAGATAGCTTATAGGTCTTTAGTCCCTTTACTAGCTCAAATTATCATTTTATCTTTTATCTAAAATGATGATATAAAAAATACAAATATTTTGTTTTTGGTACTTTTATTTAAATAAATCACCACTTAATTTTATATAAGAGTGTGGTGGTTAAAAAGAGGAAACACAATTATAATTGTTTGCCTCTTTTAATTTAAATAAGTTGTGACCTAATTTCTACTTTTTCATCAAAGTGGAATGGTTTAAAATGAGGCATATAGTTGGGATCATTAAAGGGAATTAAGTACCCACATACTTGGAAGATAAAATTTTGAGAATAGTAAAGAATACTAGAGTCAAAGAAAATTCTCTCTATAACATAGGAAGAGAAGATCGGAGTTAAAGAAATTTCTCTACATCAAATATTTTAAGATATTTTTCTTCCTCCCTTTATTTAATTTACATGTAATATAATCAATATAATCATCTTATGCTTCCAACAATTGTTGTTGCAGAACTATATTAGAGGCATGAAAAGTAGATAATGTCTTCTCTAACATATCTTGTTATGTAACTTTTTCACCATACAATTTTAGCTATGATTTGGTTGTGATCAAAGTATAATTATTTTTAACAACAATTCTAAGATCATACAATTTCAGATTTATTTACTCATGTCTTACTTTTGATTGGAATACATCATATCTTTCTTTTAGATTTTTCTAGAGGACCTACAGGCTCTCAAATATTGAGCTTTAAATCTTTCACGAAGGTAATAACAGAGGAAAATCATCGTTCTCGACTTGTCCTACAGGGACACATTTTCTTTTTTCAATCATTTTTTTCAAACCATTAGTTTGAAGGTGCATTTTAACATCTAGTACCCATAATAGCCAATCTTTCAGATGCATCAAGTGTAAGAATTTGTAAATTTGTAAAAAGACATTCTTAGAGTCTTTAAATATAAAGAAATGAATTAAAATTAGTATGATGAAATATAAATACTATTCAATAAATTCATAATATGTAATATAAATATCAAAAGTAATGTTTAAGAGGCATAGCCTTCCATATATATAAAATAAACATAACTGGGAGGCAAGACCTTCCATGTATTAGTAGTATTGAAAAGGTATCCGTTGATAATAATAAAGAGACACGACCTTTCATAAATTGATAATAATGAGAAGGCGCGACATTCTATAAGATGATAATAATAAGGAGACATGGCCTTCCATATGAATAAGTAATTAAAAGAAATAAATTTAAAAATTATGATATGAAACTTCAGGTTCAAACTTATTGATTTGTTATGCAAGCTTCAGTCTGTATATAGAATATTCGAATTTAAAAGAATAGACATAATACAAATATGAGATAATTGATGCATAATATTATCCTTATTTTTTCATATAGAAAATCCAAATAAATGACAACCACAATGCATACTCATAAGGATTAAATTATACGATAATATAAATACAATACAAATAATAGTTGAATATAAATGAAACACGTAAAACTAAATGAATATAAAATAAAGTAAGTCAATAACTTATTATAAAAGTTAAGAATTGAACTTACCTGAAAATCATACTGATAACGTGTTGTAAACAAAAAGTGAAAACTAAGGATATCTTAAGATACTAAGAAACTTTTGAAAAGTATTATAGAAATTGTGAAAGTATTGGAATTGAATGAATTACAAAGGGGGTTATACACATATTTATAGGCGAGTGGGGGTAGAAATCACCAAAATGCCCTCACCACCTCACCGTTAACTTTCGCAACAAATTCACTCAAATCAGAATTAAATTAAATAACGAATTGAGAAAAAATTAATAAGACTAATCGTATGAAAAATTCTTCAAATTATACTAAAAATAAGTTGTAGATTCTTAATTCCTCTTCTATCACATCAAAATCGATGATTGAGCTATCTAAAATTTGAGTAGCTTTTTAGCAAAACAACATCTATTAAAATTTAGTGATTTAAAATTAAAGTTGAGTTTGATTTTGTGTTGAAGACCAATAAAGAGTCGACACGAGAATAAATATACGTTGGACATATGAGGAAGGGATGAAAATAGAGAGCCGAAAGTAAGGAGGGGTACAAAAGCACAAATAGGGACATGCCCAGGTGTGAGTGCCAGTGCATGATTACAATAGTGCTGCAGCGTTGGATGTATAGGGCCGCAGCACCCAGTTTCGGCGGCTTTCTATTTTAAGTCGACTTAATTAGTTTAAGTCAGTTTTAGACTCCCTAAGCATGTAAACTCTTATTCTATCTAGGTTTAGAGTTTTTGGGGAGGTATTGAGACCCATATAAACTCTTGTAGCCCCTTAAAATAGACAAACATCGAAAATGTAAATATAAGAAAGAACAAAGAGTTAGGTAGGCACTAAAGTGCTGAGTACATGAGAGTGTAATTATAGGATCACTTAAGTATTACGACTAAGGTTAATACCAAAGGGTTATCAAATTGGTAAGCCTAGGCTAATTTCTTAATATGTGGTATCAGAGCCAAAGTTGAGATCTATACTAAATTGTAGAGCATAGGTTGCTGAGTCAGATTGCAGAGCATAAGCGGCAGAGCTAGATTGCAGAACATAGGTTACAAAGCTAGGATGCAGAGCATATGTTGTTTCAACCATGGTGACTTACAAGTATGAAGAAGTTCAATGGGCAAGATGATTATCTAAAAGAGAAAAATATAATATTTTAGTGGTGAGTTTAGGGTTAGAGACAACCTTTGAAGAGAATCAAGCCACAACCATTGGTGAAAAAACCTGCATCATCAAAATCCAAGTTAGATTAAAAAGTCGTTTAGATAAAAATTGAATAAAAAAAATTAGAGTTTAGTAGTGCAGTAGGATTGACTATAAGAGGACGGGCTAAAAATAGAGATGGAAGAAGAAAAGCAATGAAGATTGAAGGACATATCAAAGAAATGATTCGGTCGCAAGAAAGAAAGGCACTTAGTAAGAAATTATGTAAAGAGAAAGATCAAGATAAAAGAAAAATAAGGTGAAGATGCAATATTCTATGAGGATGATTGAAAAATTACAAAAAAAACCATGATAGCTTCTATAGAAACGTATACCTAGTAAGTGACTACTTAATTCTAGGGTGTAATTTCTACACGAGTCATAAAAGATCTTCATTTACCAATTATAGATATATTAGGTATGATAAATACTAAAGGGTAAAGATATGACTTTTGTAATAATGGGGATTAATAGTATAACATTAAGACTACATGGTGAAAAAGTGAGAAAGTTACTAGGTATGATAATAATTTTTGATCTTATAAAGAGTTTAGTATCCCTAGGAGTGCTAGATTGAGTGGAATATTCATTCAAGAAAAAATAAAGAATACTAAAGTGATGTTTAAAGGATTTATAAATGGTGAGAAGCACAATTGAGCCTATGTATTTAGAGAGAATGTTATAGTTAGTTTAACATGAGTTGCTAAGAAGATGCAGACCAAGGATAATATTAGATATTATATTACCAGTGTGATAAGGGTCGAAAGAGAATGTATAGTGATAAGGTTATTGGTAGGGATATGATCTAGCCACATAGGTATTATAATAGTGTTTATGTAACATTAGAAATCACAATACGAATGATGCCCGAGAATAGATACATTTAGAATTTTTGGAGATCAAATTCACGAGCCTTAGAAGAGTTAAGTTTTGACATAAGACTTAACTGAATTAATGATAAAGTAATTGACCATTGGTTGAGGAGGGGGTAAATCTTGAAAAACTTCTTGAAAGAGATTTTAAATCAATGAGAAAATTGTTAAAATTTAGTGATTTAAATTAAAATTGAGTTTGATTTTAACTTGGAGACCAATTAAGTGTCAATATAAAAATAAGTACGCGTTTGACATATAAGGATAGGACAAATATAGAGAGACATAAAAGCACAAACGGGAACATTTGTCTAAAACTCAAAAAGCTATTAGACTAGTCAAAATATCTCAACTACTCCTAATATCATTAGGCAAGAATAATCTTTAATAGAATATCAAAACAAGCAAACTGAGGGTTTCTTGTTCATAACTAACAAATAACATAAGGTGAAGGTCCTCACCAGTTTGTATCGACAATTCTTGGTTAAGACAATAAAGAACTACTAACACGAAGAATAAATCCACAATATCTAAAAAACTCGAGAATGGAAAATATTTTGCCCATGTCCCTTGGAAAGGCAGATATACATAGCACTAATGCTGCAATGCCTTAATTTTCAGACCTTCCGTATATCTTTGGACGTGGCATATAACCAACCAAGAAGTTTATAAAAGAGAGAGTGAGGGGTTGAGCGCTTGCCTAGATTTTTTTAAATTAAAAAAGAAAAGGAAAAGAAAAGAAGAAGAATAAATAAGAACACTTAAAACCATTTTTTTAGGAGATGTTATTTTGGTCAATTTTGTAAACATTAAAATTTAAAAATACTAACTTAAGTATTGAAATATCCTTAAAATCATTTTTTTAGGGTTGAGCGTTTGTCTAGATTTTTTTAAATTAAAAAAGAAAAGGAAAAGGAAAAAAGAAGAAGAATAAATAAAAATACTTAAAACTATTTTTTTAGGAGATGTTATTTTGGTCAATTTTGTAAACATTAAAATTTAAAAATACTAATTTAAGTATTGAAATATCCTTGCCGAATATTATTATAGGCACAATTTTACTTATAATTGTAAGTGCAAGGGAGTCCTTAAAAAGTGCAAAAGATACTTTAAAAAGTTTAGACTCACATAAAGAATTGTTTTCAAAAAAATTTATTTATAAATTGAGGTTTAGCCAGAACTAAGGTCAACAATTTTATATGGTGAATATTTATATTATAATTAATTCTATTTTTTTTATCAACTATCAATTCTACATTAATAAAAGTTAGATAAAAGATGAAAGGATTCCTGTCCCAATTGGTGAATGGTGATGATTATAACCTATCCATTTTTATTAGAATTTGATTCCAAAAATGGTGCTTGATTTGAAACATGCATCCCTTATTTCATTTTATTTCTGCTTTTCGAAGTAGTACTATTTTGAATTCTACTACTTAATTTGGAATTTTTAATTGTACTAAATAACGAATAGCTAATTTCATTTAGATGTCAAACTATGGTACTTCCGACTGTGCATGCAGCCGGAAGTGTAAGCTTTTAGATTTTATTAGTGGAGATTCAGTGGTTCAAAATTATTTGTACCCAAAACTTGCTTACTTACTGATAATCTAGGTACCCAAAACTTGCTTACTGATAATCTAGGTAAAGAAAACTTGCTTACTGATAATCTAGGTAAAGAAATAGATGGAAGGTAAATTTTATGTTCTACCCCTCATATGTTGTTAAAATATAAAATTGTTTGTTATATTACAAAATTATCAGAATTTTCCCTCTTGAATATGAAAATAAAATCAACAAATATATACTTATTTATTTTTAAAATTTTCATTAAAATAAAAACTATATAAACTGAAGATTATATATTATAATTTTAAATATAATATTTATTAGAATTAAATTAAATACTATAATTCTAATTCTTATTTTATTTTTAATTACGTCAAATGATAGACTTTCAATTTCAATTAAGTGAAATATTATAATTTTAATTTTAATTTTATTTACGTTAAATATTATAATTTTAACTCTAATTTTAAATTCAATTTTAGTTATGTTAAATATTATAATTTCAATTCAAATTTTGATTTCAATTATGTTAAATGTTATAATTTTAATTTTAATTACATTAAATGTTATAATTTCAATACCAATTTCAATTTTAATTACGTTAAATAATTACAATTTCAATTTCAATTACGTTAAATATTATAATTCCAAATTCAATTATGTTAAATGTAATAATTTCAAGTTTAAATTTAATTTTAATTATGTTAAATGTTATAATTTTAGTTCTAATTTTAAATTTAATTTCCATTACGTTAAATATTATAATTCTAATTCTAATTTTAATTTTAATTACGCTAAATGTTATAATTTTAATTACACTAAATGTTATAGTTCTAATTCTAATTTTAATTTTAATTTCAATTATATTAAATGTTATAATTCAAACCCTAATTTCAATTACGTTAAATGTTATAATTCTAATTTCAATTTAAATTACGTTAAATATTATAATTTTAATTTTAATTTTAAATTCATTTTAAATTATGTTAAATATTATAACTATAATTCCAATTTTAATTTCATTTACGTTAAACGTTATAATTTCAATTTCAATTTCAATTTTAATTATGTTAAATGGTATAAATTCAATTTCAGTTTTAATTTTAATTTCAATTACATTAAATGTTATAATTTTAATTCTAATTTTAAATTTAATATTATTAAATGTTATAATTTCGACTATAGTTTTAAATTCAATTTTAATTACGTTAAATGTTATAATTATAAAGATTTCAATTCAATTTTTAATTTAAATTACGTTAATGTTATAATTCTAATTCTAATTTTAATTTCATTAAATATTATGATTCCAATTCTAATTTCAATTATATTAAATGATATCATTCAATTCTAATTTAAATTTTAATTACATTTAATGTTGTATTCCAAATTTTTTTAATTTTAATTTTAATTACATTAAATGTTATAATTTCAATTTTTAATTACGTGAAATGTTATAATTTCAAATCAAATTTTGATTTCAATTACATTAAATATTGTAATTCTAATTTCAGTTTCATCTTCAATTACGTTAAATGTTACAATTTCAATTCTAATTTCAATTTTAAATAAGTTAAATTCCAAATTCAATTTCAATTACATTAAAGATTATAATTCCAAATCTAATTTCAAATTCAATTACGTTAAATGTTATAATTTCAATTTCATGCATTAAATGTTATAATTTCAATCCTAATTTTAATTTTAATTATATTAAACGTAATTACATTAAATGTTATAATTCCAAATCCAATTTTGATTTTAATTACGTAAAATATTTTAATTCAAATTTTAATTTTAATTTTAATTAAGTTAAATATTATAATTTTAAATCTAATTTTAATTTTAATTACATTAAATGTTATTATTGCAAATCTAATTTTGATTTCAATTACGTTAAAAGTTATAATTCCAAATCCAATTTCGATTCTAATTTTGTTAAATGTTATAATTTCAAATCCAATTTCGATTTCAATAATGTTAAATGTTATAATTCTAATTTAATTTTAATTTCAATCACCTAAAATATTGTAATTCTAAATTCAAATTTTATTTTAATTACGTAAAATATTTTTATTTTTATTTTAATTTTAATTACGTTAAATATTATAGTTTTAAATCTAATTTTAATTTTAATTATGTTAAATGTTATTATTCTAAATTCAATTACATTAAATGTTATAATTCCAAATTCAATTTTAATTTTAATTACGTTAAATGTTATAATTCCAATTCTAATTTTAATTACGTTAAATATTATAATTTTAAATCTAATTTCGATTATAATTACGTTAAATGTTATAATTATAATTTTTATTTTAATTTTAAGTAGAATACAACATACATAAAGTTATGGATGTATATTTTTTTATTTAAGTACTTTTATATTAATCATGGTTATTTAGGACACCAGTAAAATATAATCCCTTTGTATTACATTGTATTTTTTTTGCAACTAAATGTAAAAATTCAATTGATGTATAAGTGGAGACATGCTCGCACATTTGTAAGTAAGAGGTGCAAAACGTGAAAGCACGCCCTATGTTAAGTGGGATACAACATATATAAAGTTGTGAATGTATTTATCTTTTTATTTAGATATTTTATATTAAACATATTATTTAGGACACCTATAAAATATCATCCCTCTGTATTACGTTACATTTTTTGTGCAATTAAATGCAAACTCGTAATTTATATATAAGTGGGGACACTCTTGCACATTTGTGGGTAAGAGATTCAAAAAGTGAGAACATACTCTCCGTTAAATGGGATAGAACATATACAAAGATATGAATGTATTTTTTTATTTAGGTATTTTATATTAACCATGATTATTTAAGACACTTATAAAATATCATTCCCTTGTATTATGTTATATTTTTATGCAAATAAATGTAAACTCACAATTTATGTATAAATTGGGACAGTCTCGCATATTTGTGGGTGAGGGATACAAAAAGTAGGAACACACTCTACAATAAATAGGATACAATATACATAAAGTTGTAGATATATATATTTTTTATTTAGATACTTTATATTAATAATAGTTTTTTAGAACAATCATAAAATATCATCCATTTGTATTATGTTATATCTTTTATGCAGCTAAATATAAATTTGTAATTTATGTATGTTAAAAAAATTGGTAATTCAATAATTTTGTATGGGGCAAAAATTGTGAAGAATACCAAAAAAAGAGTTATTATGAAGTCAAGTACGCATTGAGTGTATAAGAGATGAACAAAACGAAAAAGCCAGAAAAATGTTACTATTCATACATATACACTGTTCATGACAAGCACTATTTATGAGCGATGTATACTATTCACTAAGGGTATTGTTCACAGTGGTTACTGTTCACGCAACACCTTATGGGGTATTTTCTATTTTGGCTCAATTGATTTCTTTAAGTGAAATTATGATTCCTACAAATAAGGACTCTTATTCCAACTAAATTTAGGAGTTTCTAATGGTATTTTACTCACTATATAAACCATTCTAACACACAATAAAAAATAAGAATCTAAAATTTTAAGATGTAAACCATAAGATAGAATAGATGAGCTAAGTAGGCACTAAGTGCGTGGTGCTCTAGCGTGTAACCTTTTGAGAGTATTTTCTTTTAGTTCTTGAGTAAACAACAAAAATACCGTAGATCCTTTTAGCTTAGATGCTTGGGTTTTTCTTGTATTTCTTATATAAATCTCTTATGAGAAAATACTCTTGGGGGTCATAGTGATCAATGGTGGATACTTAGAAATCTCTATAAGAAATACTAGAATAATTTATGAGAGATTATATGAGTATTATGGGATTATTGATAATATAAAAATATACTTAATGATCTATATCAATAAAAGAAGCTGGATTGTGGATCCTCCGTACACATCTGCATTAATGTGTTGATCGTATATGTTTTTACTTATGGCGTGAGTTATAGTTTTCGTTGTTTATAAAGTAAAAATGATATCAAGATTGTGGCTTAATTAATATCATAGGTGTGTCAAACTAAAGAGCATAGCTTGATATCCACAATAATGTATAAATGGGGACACCTGCACATATTTGTGGGTGAATAATGCAAAAAGTGGGAATATGCCCTATGTTAAGTAAGATACAACATACATAAAAATTGTAAATGTATTTATTTATTTTTATTTAGGCACTTTATATTAACTATGGTTATTTAGGACACTCATAAAATATCATCCATTTATATTATATTATATTTTTTGTATAGCTAAATATAAACATATAATTTATGTTTAAATGGGAATACCCTCTCACATTTGTGGGTGAGATGTGCTAAAAGTGGAAACAAACTTTTAGTAGGATATAGCATATATAAAATTATGGATGTATTTTTTTTATTTAGGTACTTTTTATATTAACTATGGTTATTTAGGATATTTATAAAATATTATCCTTTTGTATTATGTTATATTTTTATGCAACTAAATGCAAGTATGCACTTTATATATAAGTGATGACATCCTCTCACATTTTAGATGAGAGGTACAAAAAGTGAAAACACGCTCTATGTGAGTGTGATACAACATAAATAAAATTATAAATGTATTTATTTTTTTATTTTAATATTTTATATTAATCATAGTTATTTAGACATCTATAAAATATCATCTCCTTATAGTATGTTATATTTTTTATACAATTAAATGTAAACTTGTAATTTATGTATAAGTGGGGACATTCTAGCATATTGTGGGTGAGAAGTGTAAAAATTAAAAACATGCTTTACACTAAGTGAAATATAACATACATAAAGTTGAGAATGTATTTTTTTTTTTAATTTAAGTACTTTATATTATCAGTATTTATCAATAATTTTAATTTCAATTACGTTAAATATTATAATTCTAAATTCAATTTCAATAATGTTAAATGTTATAATTTCAATTCTAATTTCAATTTCAATTACATTAAATGTTATAATTTCAATTTTAATTTTAATTACAGTAAATATTATAATTCTAAATCCAATTCAAAATTTAATTTAAATTACATTAATGTTATAATTTTAATTTTAATTGCATTAAATATTATATTTTAAATTCCATTTTAAATTTCAATTACATTACATATTATGATTCTAAATCCATTTTCAATTTCAATTACATTAAATATTATAATTTCAATTTTAATTACATTGAATGTTATAATTTCAATTCTAATTTTAATTTTAATTACGTTAAATATTATAATTATAATTTTAATTTCAATTTAAATTATGTTAATTGTTAGAATTTCAATTATAATTTTAATTACATTAAATGTTATAATTCTAAATCTAATTTTAATTTCAATTACGTTAAATATTATAATTTCAATTATAATTTTAATTTTAATTACGTTAAATGTATAATTTTAATTCTAATTCTAATTTTAATTATGTTAAATGTTATAATTTAAATTTTAATTTTAATTTCAATTACGTCAAATGTATAATTCTAATTCCAATTCTAATTTTAATTACATTAAATGTTATAATTTCAATTCTAATTTCAATTTTATTTATGTTAAATGTTATAATTCAAAATCTAATTTAAAAAAAAATTACGTTAAATGTTATAATTCGAAATCCAATTTCAATTTCAATTATGTTAAATATTATAATTCTAATTTCAATTATGTTAATGTTGTAATTCCAATTTCAATTTTAATTTCTTAAATCTTTTCAATTTCGTTAAATGTTATAATTCAAATTCAAATTTAAACTTCAATTACTTAAATATTATAATTCCAATTGTAATTTTAAATTCAATTACATTAAATGTTATAATTTTAATTTTAATTTTAATTTCAATTTTAATTATAGTTACATTAAATGTTAAAATTCCAAATTCAATAATGTTAAATGTTATAATTCAAAATTTATTTTAACTTCAATTATGTTAAATGTTGTAACTCTAATTTTTAATTTCAATTTTCATTACGTTAAATTTTAAATCCAATTTTAATTTCAATTACATTAAATAATATATTTTCAATTTCAATTAGGTTGAATGTTATAATTTCAATTCTATTTTTAATTTCAATAAGGTTAAATGTTAAAATTTAAATTCTAATTTAAATTTAAATTATGTTAAATATTATAATTTAAAATCTAATTTCAAATTCAGTGTAATTGAATGTTATAATTCGAAACTTAATTTTAAATTCAATTACGTTAAATGTTATAATTCCAATTTCAATTTAAATTAAATTTTAATTATGCTAATTGCTATAATGCCAATTTTAATTTCAATTCCGTTAAATGTTATAATTCTAATTCTAATTTAAATTTTAATTACGTTAGTTATTATAATTTCAATTCCAATTTTAAATATGTTAAATATTATAATTTCAATTTTAATTTTAATTTTAATTTCAATTACATTAAATGATATAATTCTAATTTCACTTTCAATTTCAATTCCGTTAAATTCCAAATCAAGTTTCAATTTTAATTACGTCAAATGTTATAATTCTAATTTCAATTTCATTGTCAATTACGTTAAATATTATAATTCTAAATTCAATTCTAATTTCAATTGCATTAATATAAAGGGGTGATATTTTATTGGTGTCCTGAATAACCATAGTTAATATAAATTATAAAAAAAAAAATACATCCAAAACTTGTTGTATGTTATAACCCACTTAACATTGTATGTGTTCTCACTTTTTACACTTTTCACCAACAAAAGTTCTAGGATAACCTCACTTGTACATAATTTATAATTTAGCAGTTTTCATTAAAAAAAATGCTAAATAATATAAGACGATGATATTATATAGATATTCTCAATAACCATGGTTAATATAAATTAAAAAAAAAATACATCCATAACTTGTTGTATGTTATATCCTATGTAACGTAGTACGTGTTCCTATTTTTTACACCTTTCATTAACAAAAGTCTTAGGATATCCTTACTTATACATAATTTGCGAGTTGACAGTTATCTTTAAAAAAATATGATACATAATATTAAAGAGAATGATTAGATAAAATTAATTAAGTTTGGGTAAGATAGAATTAAATAAGATTCGAGTAATATAGTAGTTTTTCAAAATTGGTGTAATATAAAATTATAATTGACATCATTTTAAGAGAAAAAAATTAAATACACAAATAATAGTTCGAAACAATTGTTAAATTTCTAAAAGATTTTTCTCCAAAATAATATATTAATAAATACAAATATTTAGCTCATTATTATATACATTACTTACTAATTAAGATTATTTATTTATACAAATATTCAATTATTTATAAGTAGGGATATAGTCACACTTCAGTTGGTGAAACATGCAAATACTAGAAATATCATCTGAAGAAGTGAAAACATACATCAAACGGTCATTGCACACCCACAACTTAAAAAAAATACTAAATTACGATAATATATTTACTTTCACCTATTAAGGCAAGTTATAATAGGGATATATGCACAATACAGTGGGTGAGAAGTTCTTAAACAAGGGATACCTTTCTAACAACTGGAGATATATCTAAGGTCATGATTATACACAACAATTTGGTATATAACAGATAAAAGTAGATAAAAATATGTTGTTTGAACTCAAGACTGCAAGCCTGAACTTCAAAAAACAAGACAACTTTGGACAATATGATAATCTTCATTTTTTTAATATTCGACAATGAAGATATACTCGCACTTGAGTTGGTCATAAGTGCCAAAATAAAGAACATATTTAGTAAAGGTGGAGATATATATAAAGTGGTAATTACGCACCAAATATAAAGGATCCCAACAATAATGTATAATATCTTTACATTCACCTATTTCAACAACACAATGTGGGGATATACTCATGCTAAAGTTTGTGACAAGTGTAAATATTAGGAATACATTTTCTATATGTGGGGACATACATAAAGTGATAATTATACACTCACAACTTGATGCATAACAGGTGAAAGTGGAGAAATAAAATTTTGTCATGGGAATTATAACACCAAACTTAAGGAATCCCAACAATAATGTGTAATATCTTTACTTTTGCGTATTCCAACAACAGAAAGTGGTGATATACTTATACGAGAGTGGGTGACAGGTGCAAATACTTACATGATAAAATGTAATGTAATTGGAATTGCATTTATAAAATTTAATGTAATTGAAATTGAATTTGGATTTTGAATTATAATTTTTAAAGTAATTGAAATTAAAATTAGAAATAGAATTATAACATTTAATGCAACTGAACTTGAAATTGAAATTAGATTTCTAATTGGAATTATTTAACGTATTTAAAATTAACATTAGAATTGAATTATAATATTTAGCATAATTGAATTTCAAATTGGATTTTGCATTCTAATATTTAACGTAATTAAAATTGAATTTAAAATATTAAATAGAATTATAACATTTAACATAATTAAATTGAAATTAGAATAATAATATTTAACGTAATTGAAATTGAAATAAAAATAAAAATAAAAATAATAACATTTAACATAATTGAAATTGGAATTGGAATTGGAATTAGAATTATAATATTTAACGCAATTAAAATTAAAATTAAAATTAAAATTATAATATTTAATGTAATTTAAATTAAAATTATAACATTTAATGTAATTAAAATTAGATTTCAAATTATAGTATTTAATGTAATTGAAATTATATTTAAAATTAGAATTAAAACTATAACATTTAACGTAATTGAAACTAAAGCGAAAATTGAAATTATAGCATTTAATGTGATTAGAATTGAAATTAGAATTATAACATTTATCATAAATAAAATTGAATTTAAATTTTAAATTAGAATTATGACATTTAATGTAATTGAAATTGTATTTGAAATAATTATAATATTAACGTAATTGAAATTATAATTATAATATTTAACATAATTGAAATTAAAATTAGAATTAAAATTATTACATTTAATGTAATTTAAACCGAAATTATAATTGAAATTGTAATATTTAATGTTATTGAAATTAAAATTATAACATTTAACGTAAATGAAATCAAATTTAAATTTAGAATTGGAATTATAACATTTTACGTAAAATTAAATTTTGAATTAGAATTCTAACATTTAACATAATTGAAATCGAAATTAGAATTTGAATTGGAATTATAATATTTAATGTAATTAAATTTGAATTTGAATTTGAAATTATAACATCTAACATAATTAAAATAAAAATTATAACATTTAACGTAATTAAAATTAAAATTATAACTAAAATTATAACATTTAACGTAATTGAAATTAAAATTAAAATTAGAACTAGAATTATAATCAAAATTGAAATTAAAATTGAAATAGGATTTGAAATTATAACATTTTAACATAAATGAAATTGAAATTGGATTTCTAATTGAAAATATATAATGTAATTAAAATTAAAATTTATATTAAAATTATAACATTTAACATAATTAGAATTGAAATTCGATTTTAAATTACAACATTTAACTTATTTAAAATTTAAATTAGGTTTGAAATTATAACATTTAACGAATTTGAAAATGAAATTTGATTTCGGATTACAACATTTAACATAATTAAAATTGACATTGAAATTGAATTTGGAATTATAAGACATAACAAAATTAAAATTAAAATTGAAATTAGATTTCGAATTATACCATTTAACGAAATTGAAATTGATATTGAAATAAAATTTGAAATTATAACATTTATCGTATTTTAAATTAAAATTGGATAATATTTAATGTAACTCAAATTGAAATTAAAATTGAAATTATAATTAAAATTATATTATTTAACGTACTTCAAATTGATATTGAACTGCAATTTTAAATTATAATATTTAATATTATTAAAATTAAAATTGTAATTAGATTACCAATTATAGTATATAACATAATTTAAATCAAAATTTGAATTAAATTTATAATATTTAACGTAATTGCAATTGAATTTTAACTTCAATTGTAACATTTAACATAATTAAAATTACAATTGAATTTCAAATTTTAACATTGAACGTAATTGTTATTAATATTGAAATTATATCATTTAATGTACTTGAAACTGAAATTGAAATTCGAAATGCAATTATAATAAGTAACTTAATTGAAATTATAATTGAAATTGAAATTAAATCTTTTAACTTTAACGTAATTAAATTATAAATTAGAATTGAAATTATAATATTTAATATTATTAAAATCAAAATTCGAATTGAAATTGTAACATTCACAGACTAACTTCAACTCTTTTAGCTATATAATTTATTTGACAAATTTAAATTTAATTAAAATATATATATATATATATGATCATACAATTTAGAATTAACATATATAAGATAAAACAGATGATGATCATACAGATCTCGCAGATATATATATTTCTACAATATATTTATCAAACATATAGTTTATTATTATAAGAATAATTAATTCATTTTAATAGGATTAATGTGAAAATTTTCAAATAACAAATTTAAATTGTAAATTTGAATTTTAATAAAATTAAAATAATAAATAAAAAGGATCAATTAATTAATTATCAACAAATTTTATTATTATTTGAATTTACAAAAAACAAAGAGACTTTTTTTGTTAAATGCCATTATTATCGATTGGGCACTAATAATAATTGGTGAACCCCCTTCATTAGCTGCCATTTGTCAGCAAATGGAACGGGTGTGTTGACGTCATTTGACTGTTTGAAACAATCGGATGTATCGGAGGCGCACCCTTCAACCCTTCATTTGGATATATACTTGATGGATATGTTTTTCAAGAAAACTATATTTAAAGGACTATTGCAGATTTCAAAATAACAATTTTTTTATAAAGAAAATGACAATAATTGAAATGTTTGTAAAAGAGAATGCGTGATTTGTGAATTTTTTTTTATTTAATAGAGTTTTATTAAATTTTTTTAAGGATTTTAAAATACACAAAAATAAAAATTTGTGACTTTTCATTTACATATGTAACTATTTATTACACTGCATCCTTTCATATTAAATATGAAATAATAAAATCATTGATAACACTTCTTAATTTAAAAATAGTGATTGTTAATTTAAAACCATTGATCAAATTTCATACGAAGAGTTATGTCTTAAATGGAATGGTACTTACTATTTATAAATATGTGTTGATATTAGAAGAATAACGTGCAAACAATGTGAATATATTATGCATAAAAGTGGTGCATGAGTGCACAAAAAAGTACATAGTGCATGTGTCACAAGAGAGCACAATGATGCATGGGTGGCGAAGAATATATAGTGAATGTATGAGAATGCATAATGATGCATAAGAGCAAATATATGTCAAAAGAATTGCTCTAGGGTCCTATTTAATGAAAGTGCACTCATATAAAAACAAATCTATTGAATGTGAGGTTAAACCTATTAGGGTTGTGCTTACGTGTTATCTATGTTTGTATGGATATTTGATACTTATATAATGTACATTTTATTAAATCGGTAATTACTTTTAAATATATGGTACTATGCTTGTAATGCTATAGATGTTGTATGATCTGAAGGAGTTTAGATCAGGACTAAGAGTTAATAACACTGAGAATTATGATTGCTAAGAGTTAGTAGGTTATAAGGATCAGTGAACTCCAAGAAGTTGGAGTCTTATCTGTAACAGGATAAAGACTTAAGGGTATACTCATAATGATGTAGTTGTAAGAGTTACAATCGGGTGTTAGAAAATGTCATTATGTAAGTATATTGTCAAAAATTATGTTTATAATTTATTTTCACTAATACTAGTCTATCAATGAATACATTTTCATATAAGATCAATATATGTTTATATCTGTAGGGTACAAATATTATTTTTACCTGACCATGAGCTTAGAACTTGTATAGACATATAAGTATTCAATAAGAACTAGATACGGAACAGACTCATGAGGACCCCAATAGACTTCTTATGTAGCCGTCAATGAAAAGTCCTCTCAAGTTAAGTAGTATACGTGGTCCTATGACGTGAGCTCCATGATGGACTTGTAAGTGATCCACCATAATTTGGTTTTACATATGTTAGAGACCTTTCATAGTTTGACCGTTAGGTGTCGTTGGGTATGATCCAATGCTTATGGAGTCTGGTATGCGTAGATACGAGATCCGTTAACTCACATATGAGAGTTGTATATCAAAATACTTTGAGATTGTATCCAAGAAAGTCTTATAACCATAAACAATAAATTTGGAAAATGAGTTTTCATAGGGTCAAACAATATAGCAAAGAATTTGCATATATTGTTCAGTGATATACAAGTCTGAAGATATTTTTATGGATGAGCTTATGAAAATTTGACGGTACTAATCTATATCCCCGCACATCCAGGATATAGATGACAGAAGGACTATATATATGCGCTATGTCCTTAGCTTGTTTGGTTCAACGCACTGGTTTGTAATATTTGTGACGTGTGCATAGGGTTTACGGACTTATAAAATAGTTTCATTTGACGAATTGAGCGTGGACCTAGAGAGTTCCGCAATATGGAGAGTACTTGTTGTGCACTGAGGCAACGTACCAGATTAAATTATTCAGTCCAGTAATATTCAGTATGACCACAGGATGCGCGCGTGTCCGTATTTAAGTGTTAAATATATTAAATAGTTAAAAATTATTATTTACTAATTATATATTGACATATGATGCATTATGAACTATTTGGTTAAGTTTACTCAAGTTTTTAGTATGGTAGAACCTACTAAAAAGTATACTTAATAACCATGTAAAAAAGATAAAATGATAATTTTATACATTAATTATTTAATAGTTAATATCAAAATATCTTATTATTATATAATATAATATAATTATAATATTATAATATATACTTAATGGCCAAGTATATATATAATATTGTTATTTAATATAATATAAATATATGTATACTTGGTGGCCAAGTATATGTATATTTAATTATATTATATTATGTATTACACACACACATACACACACACACACATATATATATATATGAAACGTGAGAAGCAAAAAAAAAAGAATGAAATTGTTGTTGTTCGGGTGACTGATCAAAGTAAGAAAAAAAAAGAGAAATTTATTTTTAAAAAATTGATTTCTGAAATTGATTTTTCTTACTTATCTCTATTAGCTACCAATTATAATAACGTAAATATTTAATTTATTAATCAAGTGTTGATCAAGAATAAATCAAATTACTTTAGGGTTTAAAGATATTAAGTTGTTGTTCTAGACAGTCAAGCTCACTTAGTTGATTATTAAAACTACCAACGAGTCGCACTCCGAGCAAACTCTAATAACTTTGTTGAAAAGATTACAGTTGGTGAATTTTCAACCTTTTATTTATATTAATATGGTTAATAAGTTATTATTTATGTTTGTTGTTTTTTTTTCGTTGTGTGTAAATATGTATGTGATACGTATTTTTAAACAATGAATACAAATACACATGCATACACCTTAGTTTAATCAATCCAACAAGACCGCCATTACCTAAATGCACTACAACAATGTCCTAAAGGGGCAAAAATCTTTCCTTAAATATAGTGTACTCTTACATGTATTGACTTACTATCTGTTGTATGTGTGATCTATGATTGTGTAGTAATGAACACTTAAAATTACACATTTAATAAGAGTTTTACATGATTGTTTTGTATTATTAGTGTATTTAATTTTCTTAACTTAAGTATGTTTACAATATTGTACTTAATTATCTTTTAACTATTTTGTGGTAGGTTCGGTAAAATGGGCATAACTTTCTACCTAGAGATCCAATTGAGGTGATTCATGATCCTGTGAAGAGCTGACTCAATAGACTAACATATTGTATTTCACAAAGCATTTGAAATTTGAGTGTTTAGAGGGTAAAATAGCCTAGAACAGAACTAATATGTAGTACAGGCCTAGTTTGAATAGTCATCAGTATTTGCCCATAACTATAGAAATACGTATCTAATATGTATGAGATTACTTAATTTGGAAAGATAAGAGACTTATCTACAACTTTTATGTTTTATGTGATGGCTAATTCAGATCATATTAATTCCAAATTAGATAATCAAGTGGGTGCCCTAGTGATAATCAATGCAAATTATTTTGCCACCATTTTTGACTTTCATCAACCAAGTGGTTCCCTCCAAATTTGTCTCGATTTATCCATGTTTTTCTATAAATAGGTGGCTTGTTTATGCCTAAAGGATGTAATTAAAAAGTTAGAATTTAGTTCAAAATACTTATCCTTTGTATCCATTTCTTTGTAATATTATTTCTCTTATTTACTATTAAATCATGTTATTTCTTCTTCCATTTCTTTAGTTTTATTATGTCCAAATAATTTTCTTTTAAGTTAAGGTGAAAGAGTGAAGCTCTTGGCAAGGTAATAAGATATGTTTAATATTTATTTATGAATTTAATACTTCATTCTTAAGTTATGCAAGTTTATATATGATGTATTTATTTTGTTTGTAGAATTAATGTCATTTCTTCTAAAGTGGTGATTTTTGATTTATTATTGACAAATCTTATACTTGATATAATAAATTCTTGAAACCATTTACAAGATTTGGTGTATATAACATTTCTTATAAAGTAGGAGTCTTGATTTATTGTAGACAAATATAAAGATTGGCATAATAAATACTTGAACCCATTTATAAGATTTGGTGTATAATAATTGATAGAAATAAATATTAATCAATATATAAATGATGATGAACTTTAATTGTTATATTTTCCGATTAAAACCTCCTTTGTGTGGGGATTCCAATTGAGTTATAAAAAAAAGTTAAATATATTCTTACTTCTTATGCCAAGAGTGGATCTCCTAACCTTAACTTTTTATTTGAATTAGTTAATTAAATTAATATTTACAAACATCTTATGCTACATTAATTATCTTAAAAGTTTTTATAATTTATAATTTTAATTCTACTTCTCTGTGGATCGACCCCGTTCTCATCAGGTTATTTATTACTTCGACAATCTTGTATTTGAAAATAAACTCCTATATTCTGGACGTGTCATGTAGTATCCATCAACATTCCAACATTTTCAACAATATTAAGGATATATTTTATGCTTGATGGATAAAAAGATCTACAAGGGTAACAAGGTGTATTTGTTCTTATTTATTTCTTATATTCAATGGCTTTAGACATGTATTTTATTATACATGGTATATTGTAATTTTTACTTCTTAATACATTTAATTATATGCATATGAAAGGAGTAAGTGATTTCAAGAGTATCACTACAAAATTTATTATGCATGAAGTGAGATATATATATATATCATAGGAATTAACATTTGAAGAGTAGTTTAATATTAATAAATTGGACTTCTGAAGTCTTCTTGATTACATATGATGATGAATATTATTTGTAATTGAACAAAGGAAATCGTTGCAAGTGAAGAGCCCAACGCCGCGACGCTGAGTGCAAAAAGCCCAAGTCACAGCAGCAGAGGAGTGACGTCGGGACGTTGATCTTAGAATGACCAGCGAAGTAACACCAAAAGAGTGACTCCGCGGTGCTGATAACAAAATGCCCAGTGCCACAGCGGTAGAAAAATGACACTGCTTATATTAAGCTATTGTATGACTTTGGCTTGAGAAAATAGGACTGTAGCACTAATTTTATTCTGGTGTGCATTATTATCTTTGATATATTCAATTCATCCTATTAAAATGAACATGTTCGAATATTCAAAAGTTGTGATTGAATATTATAATAGAAAATGTAAGTAATTGCTTGTGTTTGGCTATGAGAGCAAAAATATTTATAAAGTCAAAGTTGAATTAGCCAATCCTCTGACAAATCACTAAATGAGGTTAGTGATTTGAATTAAGGGGAGTGGATTATGCCTAGAGTATAAGGTAAGAATGATGGTAACCCTACTTATGTGATTAAAAATCTTATGAAGTAGATTCATAAAGGTAAGAACAAATATATTTCTTGTTGTACTACTGATAATATATTATGAGTCTCACCCAAAAGCTAGGTAATACATCTGCAGTGAGATAGAATGAGTAGTATACTCTTAATGAACTCCATAGCCTGTTATTGCATGGTGGTGTGTTTAATTATAAAACACATTTGATGGAAGTTCACATATTAAGTGTGGAATTAGGTCGTTCCTATAAGAGTTTAGATAGGCAACTCTAGAGCATTCATGAATCCAGTAAGACACAGGGTCATAAAGTGCCAAAACCATAGAACAACACACTAGAAAAGAATTCAATGTAGTTAATCCTCTGACTCACGATAAAAGGGCATTGGTTGATAGAAATATGGTTTCACCAAGTTTCTGTGAGATACAATTAATTGTTCAATAGTTGGTTCATAGCCTAATAAGCATCAATTCATATAAATTGAATTATATATATATTTTATAGTGTTTGTTTGTATATGTTAAATCGAGAGAGACTGTTGAATATTTCATAAGGATTTTGAAATACACAAAAGTGGAAAGTTGTAACCTTCCATCTATATATGCAATTATTTATGAGGTTGCATTATTTTATATTAAATATGAAATAATACAATAATTAGTGACACTTATTCGTTTAAAAATGGTGATGGTTCATGTAGAATCATTGATCAATTTTAAATTTGATCTAACGGTAATAAACTGAGAGGTGCATGTAGAGAGTTATATTCCCAATGAAAAGGCACTTACTATTTATAAATGTGTGGATACTAGAAGAATAATGTGTAAGAAATGTGAATATATTAAGTATAAAAGTAGTGCATAAGTGCATAAGAAAGCACAATAATGCATGTAAGCACAAGAGTATATATGTATAAGAGAGTACAATAGTGCATGAGTGCAAAAAAATACATAAAAGTGTATAAGAGTGAATATATATTAAAAGAATTCTTCTAAGATTTTTTTAATTGCATTAATTTTTTTTTAAAAAAATAAAAATTTATCCTTAAATATAATATACACTTAGATATCTTGATATACTATCTGTTTTATCTGTGATTTATAATTGTGTAGCATTTATCAACATTTCTATATTTTCAACAAATTCAAATTTCTCTGTGATATAATTCATGTCAGGTGATTCTTACCGTCAAGGAGAATGAGAGAGTTATAATTAGAATATATAAGAAACATCTTTGAGTCTACAAATTTGAATTACGTTGTAATTTGGAACCCCCTCGACTTTCTTTCTTATTTACTTACTAGTCCCAATGCTTCAGTTTGTTACCTATCTAATTGACTTCCTTTTTGCCAATTTATTCTTCTAGGCATTCCTTTTTTCTTTGAAGCGCTTGTTACTTTGTTGTTTCTTTCAATTCTATTAAAAAATAAATGAATAACACTACTTATATAAAATAAGTCATACAAACTTAGTTATGCCATTTCACATGTCATGATAGGATTATTTAAATTATTATTAGGGGTGGAAATTCTTTGCCAAAGAAAATTCTTTTAAACTTTTTATTCATATAGGCATTATTTAAAACAAACCCAAAAAAAGCATGCTTTTCAAAAATATCCAGAAGGATAAAAAGACTTTTACCTATTTGGTTGCCAAGAAAATGCAAGGAAATTAAACTTTACACATTAAATTTCACAAACAAAATTTCCAAAGCCTTGACTTAAAAATGAAAACGGATCAGGCCACTTCTAGCTTGCTGTTGTTGTAGAGACGAGATGAGAGAGGGGAAAGCTTGAGAGACATGTCAGATGAGATTTGAGAAGAGAGACCGAATGAGGTTTTTAGGGTTTGAAATTTTTTTAATCAATTTATATACTAATAATACGGTGTGGGGTGATTGTACTGTAAATTGTTTTTCCATCTAATAATATGCGGCCATGTGGCGAAGTTTTGATTTTTATTTACTTGACAAGTTTTTAAGTTCGGTCTCGGTTTTCATCTAAACTTAATTGAAACCGATCAATTTTTTCCATTTTTTTTTAACTAATAAAGTTTTATAGAAGTGAAAATTAAACCGAACCGCTTGGTTCAATTTAGGCTAATTTTTTTAATTTTTAATTCTTTTTGCCACCCTTAATTATTATCATATTATTTATTTAATTTATTATTTTAACTTTTTTATTTATTCTCTCAACTTAGATTTATATGTTCTTTTTTTTTTAAATTTTAGAATTTAAATATTTTTTAATGTTAAAATAAATAAAAACTTTATCTAATAAGAATGTTGATGATATTTTTAAAATCATTAAGATTTGAATGTCTTTTTTTTTTTAAAACGTAAGAGATTCATATATCTTTTTTATTTTAATTTATTTTTCTAACTATGTTATGCCAGCGTCAAATAATATAAATAAATTTATACGACTAATTTGTATACTAGATACTAATACATATATATATATATATATTAAGATCCCTCATTTGAAAAATGATATTTTTAATTTTGAAATGTTACAACACCTTCGAGTCTGGTAAAATTTTGAAATGGACTTTCTAATCTGGGCCTTTCCAAAGCCTTCAAAGCCCAAATATAAATGCTCCTAAAACGCGCCAACCGTGTAGGCAAAACAAAACATTCACTGGGCTAGGAGTAAGAAATTAGTCAAGAAACCATGAAACCTGCGAATGTCAGAAGAAGATCAAATATTTCTTCTGTTTTTCAAGTCATGATGAGCACTTATGCTCATTCTTCTCCAACCAATCTTCATAAACCTCTTGTTCAGAAAACATTTTTCAAATCAAACGGTCTCATAACTAACTTGTGCAAAGATAGCAAATTTAAAGAAGCTTTTGACATTTTATGCAACCAAAAGCGCTTAAAAGAAACAGTTCAAATCATACAACAAATCAACCGACCCTCTGCTTCAATCTACTCAACTCTCATCCAATCTTGCCGCCAAAGTCACGCCCTCGAAGAGGGCAAACAATTTCATGCACACATTAAATCTTCTGGGTTTCAGCCTGTGTTTTTATATCTAATCGTTTGCTTGATATGTACGTAAAATGTGGAAGTTTATGCGATGCCCAGAGAGTGTTTGATGAAATGAATGGAAGAGACTTGTGTTCTTATAATACTTTGATTTCTTAGTATGCGAAATCGGGGTTTCTTGACAAGCGAGAAAACTGTTCGATGAAATGCCTGAAAGAGACAAATTTTCTTGACCGCGATGATTTCTGGGTATGTACATCATAATCAGCCTCTCCACGCTTTGGAGTTGTATAGAACAATGCAAAAATTTGAAAATTTAGTGTCGAATAAGTTCACATTGTCTAGAGCTTTGGTTGCAGTGTCAGCCGTTCAGTGTTTACATTTAGGTAAAGAGATTCATGGTTATATAACGCGAACTGGGTTGGATTCAGATGAAGTAGTTTGGAGTGCTTTATGTGATATGTATGGGAAATGTGGAAGTATCAATGAAGCTAGGCGCATTTTTTACAAAATGGTAGACAGAGATGTGGTTACTTGGACAGCAATGATTGGTTGATGTTTTGAAGAAGGGAGGACTGAAGAGGTGTTTGCATTGTTTTTGGAGTTGACGATGTTGGGGATTAGGCCTAATGAGTTTACTTCTTCTGCGGTTCTGAATGCATGTGTTGAACATACTGCCGAGGAGCTTGGAAAGCAAGTTCATGGGTACATGACAAGAATAGGATTTGACCCTCATAGTTTTGCCACTGGTGCGCTTGTTCATATGTACTCAAAGTGTGGGAACATTGAGAATGCAAAAAGGGCTTTTAATGGGATGCCTCGACTGGATTTAGTTTCATGGACTTTGTTGATTAGTGGATATGCTCAAAATGGTTTGCCAGATAAGGCTTTGGAGTACTTTGAGTTATTGCTTAAATCAGGTACTCGGCCTGATCATATTGTCTTTGTTGGGGTTCTTACGGCTTGTACTCATACTGGACTGGTTGATAAAGGGCTTGAGTACTTCCACTCAATAAAGGAGAAACATGGTTTGACACAGACTGCTGATCATTATGCATGTATAATTGATCTATTAGCACGTGCTGGGCGGTTTGATGAGGCTAAGGATATCATTTCTAAAATGCCCATGAAACCAGATAAATTGTTGTGGGCTCCCTTGCTTGGTGGTTGCAGAATCCATGGAAACCTTGATCTGGCAAAGCAAGCAGCAGAAGCATTATTCGAGATTGAGCCTGAGAATCCAGCCACTTATGTTACTCTGGCCAACATTTATGCCACAGCTGGTATGTTGAGTGATGTAGCTAGAATCAGAAAAATGATGGATGACAGAGGTGTGGTAAAGAAACCAGGTTTGAGTTGGATTGAAATCAAGAGAGAGGTACATGTGTTCTTAGTAGGAGATACTTCCCACCCACAGTCCAAGGAAATACATGAATTCTTGGGCAAGCTTGCTAAAAGGATGAAGGAAGAAGGCTATGTTCCTGACACCAATTTTGTATTGCATAACATAGGGGAGAAGCAGAAGGAGCAAAACCTCTCCAATCACGGTGAGAAGCTTGCTGTTGCTTTTGGGATGATTGCAACTCCCCTTGGGACAACAATCAAATTTTATAAGAATTTAAGAACTTGTGTAGATTGCCACACTGCCATTAAGTTTATATAAAAAATTGTTAAGAGGAAAATAATTGTGAGGGATTCCCAGAGGTTCCATTGTTTTGAGGATTGGAATTGTTCTTGTGGAGACTATTGGTGATTCACCTCAGAAAATGAAGCAGATGTTTATATATTAGCTTTCTCAATTTCAGCATTTTTGGCATGTTTAGAATGCAGTGACCACATGGGAACTTCCTGCAGCTGAAGTGTCACTCGGTAAGTATGCTAACTTTGACGAGTTGGATCAAGTGCGGGGAAAGGGCTGCCAGCAGCAGGTTCATTCGGCATGTGCAGTGCCTCATACAAGAGGAAAGTGCCAGGGCACAGAGATGAGAAAACATGAAAGAAGATTTCAGAAGTAATGGATTATTCTGTGATTTTTTTTTAATTTATCTTCCCATTTGGAGGCCTTAAAAATTGAAGTTGCGAACCACAAATATTCTCTGAGCATCCAAAATGCTCCAAGTATGCGAGGATGAGAAAGTACTCCCTGGAGACTTTGAATGCTTGACTTACATTGTAAAGGAAAGTTCTAAGGTGAGAATTCTTTATCAGTTCTTCGTATGCCAATTATACTTAACACTGGTCACACTTATAGGTGTATCCTCATATAGAATTTTGTTAGCTACATCCTCATGTTGTGTCATCTTGGCGTTTCTCAATTACAATGTTGCGTCACATTTACTCTTCAGGAGAAAACGATGTAATTGAACGCAATTCCTATTAGCTTTTGTAATTTGTTAAGGTTTGTCCTCTGGCAAGTGTAATCTGTATATTGGGTGTTCCATTTACTTCAATTGTATTGCATTATTAACTGATTTACTAGGAAATATGCAATTCATGGAAGGCATTAAAATTTAGTTACTCTTTAGCTTAATGGTGCAAACCTTGAATTGCATACTTCCTACCTAGTTGAGAGCGATTTAGGGTCTATTTGTTATACAAGTCTTTCTTCTATATTTTGAAAACACATTAGCTTAGGTGTTTGGTATACACTCACTTTACATCTAAGTATTTACTGAAGGCTCGCCTACTTCCATTCTACAAGTAATACTTCCACCTAATATCAGTTGTGGCTTCACAATACCCCTATTATAATCCAGGAACCTTATAAATTCTTGTAGCTTTTAATTTTCACTTTTCACCATTTTCTGTTTTCTTTTGAGCTTACCACATACCCCCCACCTAATCTCTCATCATGTACAACGCGAATTAAACATAATTCTCTTTGAGATTGTTGGGAAGGGATTTAATCCTTAATCCGTAAATGGGTAAGAAATCCCTTATTGTATGAAGCATTAAATTAAAGAGTGCATTTCTTACAGATGATATTAACCTGTCCATTTAGAAAAATGTTATTCAAATATGAAATGAACAAGTTTACAAAACATGATTATTTTACACGTTAATCTTGATACAATCACGTATGCTGTATGTTCTACATTTGTTAACAGTGCATTCTACAGATGTCAATGAATTTATCAACTTGATGTAACTACAGCTTTATTCACCTTCATCATAATCGAGACAAAACCTGGTTGTTATTCTTCGATATCTCCAGCGTGACCCGTGGATTTTTGTAAACCAGCTCAAGTAGGAATGGATCCAAATTGGTAGGGACTGGACAATTTTCTTAAATCTTATTACCACAGATGTAACTCTAGCTTTGCTTTCATTGAGACTCCTACCGCTAGTGTCCCGTTCAAGCAGAATTTTATCCAATTTCTTGTTTTGATCCATAATCTTATCAAGAATTTCTGACCATATGGGAAGGGGCAAATCCGCAGACAACCTGCTAAGAGAAGCATCCAATTCAAGTAGCTTCTTCGAGTACCTGTACTTCTTGTAAAAGCTCCACCGACCGATCCTCGAGCACATGTTAATAAGCTCCTCAGCTTGCTTCACTAGCAGAATCAACTTGCTGATTTCATCCTCTAGAAATTTATGCGACTCCTGTCGAGAAATTCTATTAATCTCAGCAGTCGCAGAATTTACAGTGGTTCTAAGGCCTTCGAGGATCGACTCAAATTTAATGACTCTTTTTATTGCCTTTAAAATGGCTCTGAATATTCCATCAATTGCTGCTCCTAGAGCAGGCTGTAGAATGAGTTCTGATGGCATTTTGCACATATGTTTGCATTGCCTATCATCTCCCTTTTTATAATGGCAAATAGCCCTCTACTTCTTCATTAAGTATTCATCTGGCTTGGTCGTAACTTGTAACGGTACTTGCTTTACAGCCTCTAGTCTTTCACTGCATTTACATAGAAGTTCGTAATGTCCCTGCTTCATTGACATGTGGCAAATACAACTGTCCAGCACTTTGTCTTGTTAATTACGGTTGTTATTTAGAAATAACACATATGACTGTGTAGGTAGAGCCGCCGTTGAATATTTACGCACTGATGGAGAATCGGAGATTAGTATGAAGAAAGTGCTTAGAAGATTCAGTTTTCTAGAGAGAATTAGTTGGCTCAACTGGGGCCCCAATGCTGACGTCCAAACTTGAGCTGAATCTAAATGCGGACCGTGGATATTTCATACACTTCCTCATTCAAACTGGTGTTATATGTAGAACTAAATCCTGGCTAAAAGAAAATACTTCAAAAAAAAATTCATCCTTGAAACCTCATCTTCACCTCGTATTCAAGAGTAGACACTTCAGGGAAAAATAACTTCCCTCCTAAATTTTGTTAAGCAATATGCCCATGAAGGCTACAAAAATCCGATCTATGAAAACAATCATGTAATCTATCAGAACTGCTTAATATTGGAAGAAGAAAATTACGTAAAAAAAACTTTAATATATGGTCCAATGCCATAAATGGTTATAGAAAAGTCCCTTCATTTCAAACTTTGCTCTTGATGATGAACCCTCGCCTGCATTATCATGTGGCCAGGTAGATCATTTCCATCCAACTACCTTAGCCACGACTTCTTGTCAAATAACTTTAGAAACAACAATTTATTTGTTGCTGATCTTTACTGCAACAGTCGAGGCAAGTTAAGCAATATTCTTAAAATTATTTCTGTCTTTCAAAAAACTGATTTCTTATTGGAAAAAGTGATGCGACAGTCTAGCTTTCAGATTCAACGATTCATTATTGGAAGAGTGGACAATCAAATGCAAAAAGCAAGGAACAACAAGCTAAACAAAATATGGAGTGTAATAGAGCACAAAACTATTGTAGAGAGAAGAAAAGAGTGTGTTAAAAATTATATTTTCAATGACGTAAAAACAAAATACACAACATTCATCAAACAACGCGTACAGAAATTGGAGGGTAATACAGCCACCGAACAATGCGCGATGTGTGCGGGCGCACACTCGGTTAACTGGTTTCTAAAATGATTTCTCACACCCAATTAATTGTTTTCTAAAATGATTTCTCACACTCGGTTAACCGGCGATTTTGATGACCATTTCTCAAACCCGGTTTAACTGGTGGTTTCCAAGACCAAGTCACCAAACAACGCACGATGTGTGCTGGCACACACTTAGTTAATTGATTTTCGAAAATAATTTCTCACACTCAATTAACTGGTTTTCAAGATAATTTTTCACATCCGATTAACTGGTAGTTTTTAAAACTATTTCTTACACTCGGTTAACTGGTGGTTTCCAAAACTATTTCTCGGGAACTTGAGTTTAAAAAAGTTCCCCGCAACAATCCTGAGTCCTCACTTTTCTCTCAAATGGTGAGGTAGTTTCTGGTGGTTATCTCTTGTAACCGTCCCTACATCTGCCAACTGCTCGGTTTTTTTAACTGGTTTCACTGCCGAAAAATTTTTATTTTTTAACCGGTAAAAATATAAAGAGAATATATTTTATTGTATAAATTAAAGTTGTATAATAAAATTTTTATATAAACTGTAATCTTATTACATAATAAAAAGGTAACATACATAAGGAAATAATATTTTACATTAATAACATGTATATATAGTAGGAAGGTATAAAGGAATAATTTCAGAATAATTTAAGAATTATTTCTTAATACCCTCCCCTCAAACTCAAAATGGCACAGTAGAAGCAAGTTTGAGTTTGGAGACTAAAACATGAAAACGGCGCGAAAGAAGAGATTTGGTAAAAATATCAGCAGGTTGCTCCTCAGATGAGATAGAGTGGAGCATAATAGTGCCTTGAGAAATGTGTTGCTGAACAAAGTGACAATCTGTTTTAATATGTTTAGTCCGCTCATGAAACACATCATTGTGGGCAATTTGGATAGCACTTTGATTGTCACAGTAAAGAGGTGTAGCTCCAGTATGAGAAATACTCATATCTTCAAGAAGCCAGCGGAGCCAAACAATTTCTTGGGTAGTATCTGCAAGAGCACAGTATTCAGCTTTAGTACTTGAGCGAGTAATAGCTGTCTGTTTCTTACTTTTCCACGAAAGAAGAGAATCACCCAAGAAAAGACAAAATCCAGTAGTTGATCTACGATCCGTAGGATCATCTGCCCAATCCACATCAGCATAAGCTCGTAACACAAGAGGAGAGTGAGCCGAAAAATGGAGACCATGAAAAAGTGTACCTTTGAGATAACGTAAGATATGAAGAACTGCTGCATAATGAAAGGTACGAGGAGTGGCCATAAACTGACTCACAACATGAGCAATGTCTAGGCGAGTAATTATAAGGTAGACCAAACTACCAACCAATTGACGATAAAGGGTAGCATCACTTAGAAGAGTACCATAAGAGGATCAGAGTTTGGCATTAGGCTCTAGAGGAGTGGAGGCAGTCTTACTGTCTGTCAACCCAGCTTTAGCAAGTAGATCGGATGCATATTTAGCCTGAGAAAGATAATACCTTGTAGAGTCGGATAGTACTTCAAGGCCAAGGAAATAACTAAGGTTGTCAAGATCTTTCATCTCAAAGTGTTGTTGAAGAAAGTTCTTGAGATTGGAAATACCAAGAAGATCATCACCCGTGATAATCATATCATCAACATAGATAAGTAGGAGAACACAACCTTGTGTTGTCTTGCGGACAAAAAGAGCTGAGTTATAGGGACTAGACTGAAACCATGCTGAAGAATAGTCCCACTAAACTTTACAAACCATGCACGAGGAGCTTATTTAAGACCATACAGAGCACGACGAAGTTTACAGACTTTGCCTGGAGGATGTGGATAACCGGGAGGAGGCTTTATATATACTTCTTCAGTGAGATCACCATTGAGGAAAGCATTTTTGACATCCATCTGAAATAATGTCCAACCACGAACTGCAGCAACAGCTAATAAACTTCGAACAGAAGTAAGTCTAGCAACTGGGACAAAAGTTTCTTCATAATCTATTCCATATTCTTGGGTAAAGCCTTTGGCAACCAGACGGGCTTTATAACGCTCAATAGATCCATCATATTTAGTCTTGATCATGTACACCTATTTGCATCCAATGACAGTTTTATTAGAAGGAAGAGGAACAAAATCCCAAGTATGCAACTTCTCAAGGGCCTGCAATTCTTCTGTCATTGCTTGCTGCCAAACAGGATTAGAACTAGCCTCGGAATATGATTGAGGCTCATATAAAGAAAGGGTAATAGAGAAACAGTGATAATCACAAAGTTTAATAGGAAGTTCTCTTACCCGAGATGAACAACGAAGAGAGAGTATAGAGAAGGCCTCAGGGATGTTGAGAGCAGATCCTTCAGACGAGGTA
Source organism: Ailanthus altissimus (assembly GCA_946807835.1). Classification (NCBI taxonomy): domain Eukaryota; kingdom Viridiplantae; phylum Streptophyta; class Magnoliopsida; order Sapindales; family Simaroubaceae; genus Ailanthus; species Ailanthus altissimus. The sequence continues at coordinate 23,864,693 of OX327695.1, forward strand.
GGAGGCTCAGAAGGCGTCGTTTTAGCAGATTCACCTGTATGAAACTCAGAAAGAATATCTGTAGGTAAAGTATCGGGAAAAAGATCAACAGAATTATCTGTAAAAAATTGTGACATTGGAGGAGACAGATTTAAAGTTAGATACAGAGGAAAACATCGTATACTCGAGGAAGACTACATAACGAGAAACACGAAGACGGTTAGATATAGGATTCCAACATCTATAACTTTTATGTTCTATCCCGTATCCTAAGAAGCAACATAATCGAGTACGTGGCTCGAGTTTAGTATGCTCATATTTTTGAAGTAGAACAAAACAAACACAACCAAATACTTTGAGGAGTTTGTAATTAGGTGGAGTTTCATAAAGACGCTCATAAGGTGACTTGTTCTCTATAACAGGAGAAGGAATAGGATTAATGGTAAAGACAACGGTTAAAGCAGCTTCTCCCAAAAAACATTCAAGATATGAGGAAGAGATAAGAAGAGCACGAGTAGTATCTAAAATATGTTTGTGTTTACGTTCAGCTTTCCCATTTTGCTGAGATGTACTAGGACAAGACCTTTGACATATAATACCGTGTTCCTGTAAAAGATTTAAAAAATCAGAATCTCTATACTCCATAGCATTATCAGTGCAAAAAACCTTAATAGGACACAAGAACTGAGTTTTAACCATCTGAGCAAAGTCTTGGTAAATTTTAGTAAATTCAGATCGTTGTTTCATAAGAAACAACTAAGTATACCGAGAATAGTCATCAACGAATATCACAAAATATTTGGATACTCCTATTGTAGGATTTGGAGAAGGACCCCATATATCAGAATGTATAAGATCAAATGGAGCATGAGAGACAGTAGTACTATTATCAAAAGGTAAGGCTGGTTGTTTAGCTAAAGGACATGTAAGGCAATCATCTTTATTATCAGAAACAATACCTAAGTGACCACTGGATACTAGAGATCGGATGCAATTGATTGACGCATGACCCAAACGAGAATGCCAAAGATGTAACGAAGGTACCAAATAAGTAGATGCTGCAGACGAAGGATATAGAGAAGATAAATCTAAAGAGATGAGTTCATACAGACGTCCAACCTTACGGCCTGTCCCAAGCGTCCGACCAGTCTTTGGATCCTGCACACAACAACCAAAAGCTGTAAACAAGACATTAAAACCAAGTTCGCATAATTGACCAAGAGACAAAAGATTTAAGGTAAGGTTAGGAATAAAAAAGGTGTCAGATACAGAAAGATTAGGGCAAGACACGTGACCAACATGGTTAACTTTCATGAGAGAACCATTAGCAGTTTGAATAGATGGTAAATAAGAATTAAGAGTTTTAACAACATGCAGAGTCAAAATACAGAGTCAAAATACTAAGAAGAATTACCTGAAAATGGTAGGATCAAAAGTCATGTGATTACAATATGCAGAGTCAAAATACTAAGAAGAATTACCTGAAATATTGGAAGAAGCAGAAATTAAGGGTTTACTAGAAAAGAGGAGTAGACGGAGTAAAGATTCAAGGTTAAGGGAACGATTCACACTATCCTGTGCAGTAATAATAGCAGCTCCTATAAAAGTCGCGCCTTGAGATGTTCCAGACATGTAGCATGGCTGAAGTAGAGTAGAATCGGCAGAAGTACTACACTTATCCATAAATTCTTTTTTTTTAAATACTAAACTTGTATTAATTAAAAGTAAACCCCCCGACTTTTAATAATTATAAAATAACCTCTTAAAATATAATAATTATAAAATAGCCCTTAATTTTTCTAAAAATTACAAAATAACCCCTTAAAAATACTATAATTACAAATTGCCCCAAAAATTTTGGAAATTACAAAAAAGACCTAAAAGAATAAAAAATTATGATTTAACCTAAAAATACTGAAAAGTTTGCAAACAAGCCCTTAACAGAAATCAGTAAACTTCAGAAGGCACGTTCGGCTTGCTCCGACCTCCGATTGTGGTAAACTCGGCAGCGTTTAAATGGTCGGTGACTAAGGAGTATTTTGGTCTAGGCGGTGTCGGTCACGCTACCATATAACGGTCGGGATCTGAAGTGAAAGTAATCGGTGGCACGTCCGACGGTTTCCAATCTCTGATTGGTGCGTCGTCGGTGGCACTGAACGGTCGGCGATAGGGGATTCGTTTGGTGTGGGCGGTGTCGGTCACGGCGCCGTAGAACGGTCGGGATCTGAAGTGACAGTGGCCGGCGGCAATGGCTTTCTGGCTGCGCATTCGACGGTTTTCGACCTCGGATCGGCGTGTCATTGACGGCGTTGAAACGGTCGGAGGATTCTGAGTAATTAAAGATGGGCGGTGTCAAAAATGACAAGATTTCAAAATTTTCCAACGACTTTTCAAAAAATTTTGATAGATTTTGTCGGGTTTTGAAAAAAATTATGGCAAATCTCTAACTAAGCAAAATAACAGTGAAAAAACCAAAGCTCTGATACCATATTAGAAATGTAAAGAGAATATATTTCACTGTAGAAAATAAAGCTGTACAATGGAGCCTTTATATAGGCTGTAACCTTATTACATAATAGGAATGTAACATACATAAGAAGATAATATTTTACATTAATAACATGTATATATGGTAGGAAGGTATAAAGGAATTATTCTTTAATATTGGCTTTGTTTTACTTGTTTTGCCGGCCTGTTACGGCTAGAAATGGATTTAGATAATATCCTTGCATAATATGCCTCCCTCGATATCTATGATGATCATATCCCAGTATCTTGCATTGAACCTTCTATCCATGACGCTGGTTCTTTGCAAGTTTTGCTTTCTCTAGTTGGCAAGCTTCTAAGCTCTAAACCTGTTAATAGGGGTTCTTTTATTTCGGGTATGCATGCTTTGTGGCGGACAACAGATTCTTTTACTGTAGAGGTGGTGAGCCCTCAATGTAACACTTTCATCTTCTGTTTTCAATTGGATATGGATCGCCGCCATGTGCTTGCTGGTGTCCCCTGGTCTTTTGATAATTGCCTCCTAGTTATTGTGGTTCCTCAGGGTGCTGGCCGCTTCTCTGATCTAATGTTTAATCTAGTTTCGTTTTGGATCCAATTACATGGCCTTCCTCTCTCTTTGATGCATGAATCGGCCAGAAAACATCTTGGCTCCTTAGTGGGTGAATTTGAGGAGATAGACCGGGGTGCTAACTGACAGAACCAGACTTAAGTCTTCTTTAAGAATTAGATAGGTCCTGCAATAATATAGAACTGATATACTCTTTACTCATTGCATTTGATACAATGAAGTTACCTGTCTTAATAAAAGTATACACGTGTAGTCTAATATACATAAAGATATACAAATACACAGACTGAGACACACATATAACATGCCTGTTGTGAGCTAATCTTAAAATTTGAATACTGTATCACACTGTACGAATTCTTGTGACAATCTAACAAAAATAGAGAAAATAAGAAAAAAGGTGAACTTGTGGCTCAATGAACGAACATAATTGAAAAATATTATAAACTTTATATATATTGTACATGTATAAATCTGTAAAATAAAATAATTATGAAACTGTATACTGAGTAGTTAATAAACTTGTACTGAAAATATAAACTTTTATAAAATATGTGCTAAAATTAAAATCATAATATAATATTGGAGATTTAAAAATCTGAAAATGTAAACTGTCGTAAAATCTATTTTAAAGATAAATATATGTAACGCAGTTCTGGAAACATATACATTTATATTATATACATATTAAAAATCACACCAAATTTGTACTCGAAAAAAACTTGTCTAATTTGGCGGAGTAACTCACGCACAAGTAGAGCGAGAGATTTGAACTTGTCTAACCCAATGGAATGCTGCATCATTCTGGTAGAACAAACTAAATTGGTCTAACGCATGTGTAGAGCAACTACACTAAAAAGGAGGGTACACATATGGTGGTTCAAAACTATTACTACATAATATCATGAGCATAATTATTTTGAAATAAATATTTTTATACTGAATATAATCATAAATTATATTATAATAAATTTTAAAAATATTTATGAATATACTAAATAGCATAAATATTTATTTATTTAAAATAAAGCATGAATAAATTTGATAACGTGTAATTAAATCATAATCTAATATATTAAAAACATATAAAATATATATAGTTATCTATTTCTTAAAGTGCGCTAATCCTAAGTCGTGTCTGGATTTTGAGATCTATCTGCTATCGGCACACCTCCTATATCATAGGGTGTAAAAATATATCATTAGTACTAATACGTAATATAAAATCTAAAACACAAATATTCTAACACCGTAAAATTGTTACCCGTTGAATCACTATGTGTAAATCTAACTACCTAAACTTATTTCTTATATTTTCTTTTTATTTCTTCTCTCTTTTCTTTCCCTCTCGGCTCTCTTCTTCTTATTCTTTTTCTTTCTTCTCTTTTCTCTTTTCTATTTCAATTTTTGCTTCTTTTTCTTCCATTTCAATTTTGCTTCATCATAAATAAAGCAAAACAAATTATATATATATATGTGTGTGTGTGTGTGTGTGTTAACAATGGCCACTGCCTTACATTTATTTATACTTCATTTTTTTTTTTGTGGCCATTAACCCTCGCATAAGGTAAAACACGTGTATTTCAATTCCTTCCCCCTTATAAAAATTTCATCTTTGAAATTCATGAACCTGTCAAAAAAACAAATGAGGATACTGAAATCTTATCTTATCCTCTTGCTCCCATATAGCCTCTTCTACTGCATAATTTCTTCATAAGACTTTAACTAATGAAATAATCTTATTACGTAGTAGTTGGTGGTGATAATCTACTGTCTTAACAGGTCATAAGTCAAGTCTGCCTTCAATTGAACTGGTTTTGTAACTAGAATATGAGAAGGGTCAGGTATATACTTCTGCAACATAGAAATATGAAACACATCATGAATGCATGACAACTCAGGTGGTAATGCTAAGCATTACGCAACCACACCAACCCTCGCTAGAATCTCATATGGCCCAATATATCGAGAACTTAATTTTTCTTGTTTCTTAAAACGAAGCAAACCCTTCCATGGTGAGATCGGTAAGAAGACTCTGTCTCCTACTGCAAATTCAAGATGTGTACGGTGTTTATCTGCATAATTCTTCTATCTGTCTTGAGCTGCCTTGAGTATATCTCTAATAATACTGATCTTCTCACTAGTGGCCTGGATAATCTATAGACCCAATAATTGTTTTTCTTTAACCTCATCCCAGCAAAACGAAGTTCTGTATTTTCTTCTGTATAAAGCCTCATACAGCACCATTTGAATGCTAGACTGATAACTATTATTATATGTAAACTCTATCAATGGTAAATAATAATCCCAATTACCCTTAAGCTGCAACATATAGGCTCTGAGCATATCTTTTAATATTTGTATAATTCTTTCTGATTGCCTATCTATTTGAGGATGAAAAGTTGTACTAAAGTTTAACTTAATACATAAGGCCTTCTGTATGCTATACCAGAATCTAGAAGTGAATCGAGGGTCTCTATCTGATACGATGGACACTGAAGTCTCACGTAACCGTACAATCTCACTCTCATACAAATGAACAAGGCTATCTATGTTGGTGTTTGTGCGTGTGCACCGTGCTATGGGTAAATATATGCATTTTAAACAATTTAAAATGTAGCATGTTACGCATCGGAATTAATAAATATTAAAATAATCTCATCACGCTAATGAGATTAGGGGACTCACCCTCAAAGCGTGCTTTGAATAATTCTAGTTAGGGATGTTATGGGCTTCCTCAATCTAGAATAATAACTTTCTATTTCAAAATATTTGAAACAATTTTTGTTTCTTATTTCTTTCTCTCAAGTTTTTTTTTTTGAATTCATACATATTCATTTCTCTCGACTACCTACTTTTATTTATAGGCAACTATTGCCGTTAAATAGACGAATACAAAAAGATTTGGTTGCCACATGACCAAGTATAACAAAGCAATTTAATTGCTTTGTCATAAAGCTTGGCTTAATGGCGAATTTAAAAGTGTATTGGTGGCTATGTAGTTTTAATATATTGCCACGTTTAGAAGATTGAATCAAATTCAATCTTTTTGCTTCAATTGCCTTTGATAAATAAAAACAAACAAATAGCTATTATAATTTGTTTTGGCTAATCAAATAAAAACATATAACATTTATCTTTGTTTTAGTCAATATAAATAAAATAAATTGCAATCACTTATTAATAATAATATTAATAAAAAAAAAAATCAAATTCATTTTAATGAGGGCAGATTGATTATTGACTAAATGAATTATTCTTTATTTTATTACAACTTTATAATAATTTTATTTATTAATGTTCAAATTAGTATTCATATAAATTATTGGTATAATTTAAGATATACACTAGGTAAATAAAAGTGTCAAGTCTCACTTGATATAATTCTAAGTTTAACACTTAAACCTTAACTACTCCCCGAGAGACCCTGAAATAAATAAATGGCTAATTAATTTAATTTAAACAAAACAATCATTATTTTATTTAAATGATAAATATAACTACTAATGTCCAATTTAGTACTCATACAAATTATTGGTACAATTTAAGATATACACGAGGTAGATAAAAGTGTCAATTATCTCTTGGCACAATTTTAGATTTAACACTTAAACTTTATCTACTCCCTAAGAGAACTTAAAATAAATTCATATTTTTTCAAAAACTTTTCAAATCAAATAATTTGATCCGATATGCTACCCATGTGCTCAACGCGTATATTTCATATAGTGAGACTTCATATAGTGAGACTCCTTAGGCTCATACCCATTTTGTCTCATGAAATATTTCTGTAAGTCCATAACCGATGCCCCCCCCCCCCCCCGCACACACATACACACACGTTATGGATAATACAAAATGGTGAGTTAAACTATACAAGTTGAGGTTAATCTATATTCGTTTAATCCCTCCGTCATTAATATTCTGGAAGAGCAGAGACATAGATCAACACCACCAAGTCTCTAATGCTCAACTATAAATTTATCTCTTCGATTAGTATTCCAATAAACAATATTCACAAATTCATTTGCAATATTGTTTATACTACGACAAAAGTTTTCTCGAATAAATGCTTTTATGACCATAAGATTTTCTGAAATATAATCTTAGAGCTTCTGGATATTTAACTCACCCATATAAGCTAATAGATCCCATATATACACTCACCAGACTCTATAAGTATCGGATCATACCCAACAACACGTAGCGGTCAAACTATGAAAGGTCTCTAACATGTGTGTAACCTAAATATGGTGGATCACTCACAAGTCCACTGTGGTACTCAGGTCAAGGGACCACGAATACTACTCAACTCGAGAAGACCATTCACTGACGGATTTATGGGATATCTATTGAAAGTTTTTATTGAGTTTAGTTCAGTATCCAGTCTTTACTAAATACATGTATATCTATATAAGCGTCCACTAAATTTATAGTTTGCTAAAATTAACCATCTGAACTATTCAGATATAGACATTCACTAATCTATATTAATTAGTTCTATTCGATAGACCTTGCATCGGTGGAAATAGATTAGGAACATTTAATTTGAGAACACATTTACACAATGATATTTCTTAGCAACGCTTGCAACTATTTGTAACTATGTCATTGCAAGTATATTATCAGGTTTTTATCCCATTTTAAACAAGGTTATAACTTTTTAGACCTGATCTAAACTCTTTCAGATCAATACAATGTCTGAAATGTTACAAGCATCATACCTTAATAAAAATGATTAGCGATTTAATAAAATATTTATTTATTGTATAAGTATAAAAATACAATATTCATATAAAATTGAGATGGTACATGAGCATAAATCCCAACAACTCTCACTTACTCTAGTGCCATTCATAGTGGTATCTAAGATCGAACGACTCCACATGTTTCTCAAACACTTTTGGAGTTAAGGCCTTAGTGAGTGAGTCCACTATATTATTTACAGAATCAACTCTATAAAATACAACATCTCATCGAGCCAAGATCTCTCTAACAATGTGATATTTCCTTTCCACATATTTAGATCTTTGTTGTGCTTTTAGCTTTTTCGCCTATGTAATGGCCTCGTTATTGTCGCAATATAATAGGATAGGATCCACTGAACTTGGGACTATACCGAGTTCAGAGACAAACTTTCTGATCCACACTGCTTCTTTTGTTGTTTCTAAAGCTATAATGTATTCTGCCTCAGTGGTAGAATTTGTTGTGGATATCTATTTGACACTCTTCTAAGTTATGTTAGCACTTTTAAGAATAAACATATATCAGATGTAGACTTGTTATCATTCGGATTAGACTGAAAGTTCGAGTCAGTGTATCGTTTTACCAGTAAAGCATTTTCTCCATGTATAAGAAACTTGTCTTTTATACCCTTGAGGTATTTAAGGACATGTTTGATTGTCATCCAATGGTTGTCACATGAATCAGACTGATACCAGCTTATAACATTTGCTGCCATACTGATGTCAGGTCTCGTACACATCATGGCATATATCAAGCTTCCAACAGCTGATATATAAGGAATGTTAGACATTCTAACCCTTTCATCTTTCTTTTGAGGACACATCTTCCTCGAAAGATGAATGTCATGTTTAAAAGGTATATTAACTGTCTTACAATTACTAAAACTGTACCTTTCTAAGACACTATCAATGTACGAAGATTGGGAGAGTCCTATCAGCCTCTTAACTCTACTAGCTCCTGAAGCTCTAGGATGTATACCAGTACTAGAGATAAGTCTTCCTGTTTGGGCTCTTGTTTGTCTCTGAACTTGGCTGTCACTACTGTGAAAACCCTGAGAAACTACACCTTATACTAAATTGCTACTCTGTACTAAAAAGGGATAATTTCTTCTCAAATGTTCAGTCTGCCCACAATGATAGCAACCTCTAAAATCTCTCAGATACTATCCCTCATAACATCTACCATAAATAGAATATTGAGGGTACCTTCTCATGCTAGCACTGCTACTTACTGGCTACCACCCCAAAGCCTCTGACTTCCTATATTGCTTCTAACAGATGAAGGAGCAAAACTGAGGCTAAAACTCTATCTTTGTCCTCCTAATAGCATAGGGCTCTAACCATACCATTGTCTACCTGAATACCTTGTATAAGATGTCTCTCCTCCAGGTGCTCTACTATTACTTGATCTACCAACTGACAAACTATAGTTTGGTTTCTGCTTGAATGATTGAGCTTTGCGTGCCTCTACTAGGCTTCTCTTAACTCTCATTGTAGTCCCACTACTAACTCACTGAAATCACTATGCCCCGTAGCTGTAATTGCTATCTTGATATTGCCTTTAAGGCCATGTTCAAATCTTTTACATTTATCTTTCTCATTTTGTATTGTATATGAAGTGAATCTTGATAACTCTATAAATCGGTTCTCATACTCCTCTACTGTCATCGACCCCTATTCTAACTCAAAGGACTTATTAGCCTGAATGTCTTGGTAACCAATAAGAAAGAATTTAACATTAAATTCTTTACAAAATTAGCCCAACTAATCATATTTACATGATATTAATTTCCACTAGTGGTATGCCCTACCTTCAAGTAAAAATATAGCAAAGGAAACCCTTTCATCATCAGTGCAACTAATAACATCAAATATCCATTCTACTTTGGTCAGCCATGACTCTACATCAGCTGACTCTGTAGTGCTTGAAAAATTCTTTGTCCCCAAACTACAAACTCTATTATGTTCTTTCTCCTGAGTTGTCCTTGTATTTTTCTCTCTACTGCAACTGTAACTAATAAAACTAGTCTCTTTATGGATGGCTCTAAGATATGTCTATCAGGCTATCCATGTATAGGCTGTATCACAGATTATGACACTAATTGAGGGTGTATCTCATCTACAATAAGATTAGGCTAGGTTTGAGGTATAGGTACATGGGGAACTATCTCAGCTACTTCATTTCTTATAGGTTCATCCCTTCTATCTAGTACTGAGGGAGCTCCCACTTCAGCCACAGGTTTCGTACGAGGTCAGCCACGTGAACGCATGATGAAAATCTATAAAATGTAATAAATCATTAATGACATCTCTAATATGTATGTATCATGTACTGGTCTACAGAATCTAAAATCATGCTCTGATACCAAACTTACAGGACCAGACCTGAGGCCTCATTGAAATTGAGGCAAATCCTGTGATGACATAGGACTGATATACTATCTACTCATTACATTTGATACAACGACAAAAGTGTATACGTGTATTCCAATATATATAAAGATATACAGATACATAGACTGAGACACTCATGCAGCTATGCGTGTCGTGGACCAACCTTAAAATATGAAGACTATATCACACTGCACAAATTCCTGTAACAACATAGGAAAAAATAGGAAAAATTGTGAGTTTGTAGTTCAGTGAGTAGACATAATTAGAAAATATTATATACTTTTATATGTATTGTATATGTATAAATTTGTAAAATAACATAATCATGAAACTGCATACTGAGTAGTCAATAAACTTGTACTAAAAGTATCAGTTGTCATAAAATCTGTACTAAAACTAAAATCATAACATAATACTAGGGATCTGAAAATCTGAAAGTATAAACTATCATGAAATTTGTTCTAAAGATAAATATATGTAACATAATTTTGGGAATATATACCTTTTATACTATATACATACTGAAAATCACACCAAACTTGTACCTGAAAAAAACTGGTCTAACCTGGCAAAGTAACTCACGCACAGGCAGAGTGGGGATCTGAACTGGTCTAACCCGACGGAATGCTGCATTGGTCGGGTAGAACAAACTAAACTGATCTAACATATCCGCAGAGTAACTACACTAAAGGGAACAGTATACATATAGTGGTTCAAAAATTACTAATATATAATATCATTAGCATAATTATTTTGAAATAAATTTTTCTATACCGAATGTAATCATAAATTATACTATAATAAATTTTAAATATATTTATGAATATACTAAAGAACATAAATATTTATTTGTCTAAAATGAATAAATCTCATAACGTGTAATTAAATCATAAACTGCTGTATTAAAAATATATAAAATATATATAGTTATCCACTCACTAAAGTGCGCTAATCCTGAGCTGGGTCTGGATTCTGAGATTTACCTGCTATCGACACACCTCTTATATCATGTGTTAACAATGGCCACTGCCTCACATTTATTTATACTTTTTTTTTATGGCCACTAACCCTCTATAAAGTAAAACACGTGTATTACAATTCCTCCTTACTTATAAAAATTTTGTCCTCAAAATTCATGTACTTGTCTAAAACAAATAAGGATATTGAACTCTCATCTGATCCTCTTGCTCCCATATAGCCTTTTCTACTGCATGATTCCTCTATAAGACTTTAACTAGCGAAATAATCTTATTATGTAATACTTGTTAGCGATAGTCCACTATTTGAACAGGTTACTCGTCGTAAGTTAAGTTTGCCTTCAATTGAATTGGCTATGTAATTAGCATATGAGAAGGGTCAGGTATATACTTTTGCAACATACAAATATGAAACACATCATGAATGCGTGACAACTCAAGTGGTAATTCTAAGCGATACGCAACCACACTAATCCTCTCTAAAATCTCATATGGCCCAATATATCAAAAACTTAATTTTTTCTATTTTTCAAAATGAAGCTGTAGTAACCAGTATCCACGACTGGTAAGAATAAGTATTTATATATGTATAAATATACGTATTTTATTTGTATGTTGGTGATACTTGAATTATATATTGTTATTAGTAATATTTTTATAGGTTAAGGATATACGATTAGTATTGGGTTTATTTGTATGACTTTAGATTTATTTTAGGGACCAAATTGTTATACTTTGAAAGTTTTGGGGGCAAATTCATAAATATCAAAAATTAGCCTCTTAGTATAAAAATACACTTTTAAACCCTAATTTACCATTTTTAGGTCGAGCTACCCATTTTAAGAGAGAGAAGAGAGAAATAGAGGAGAGAGAAAGAGGAGAAGAAGAAGAAAAAGAAGAAGAAATTGGAAATTTGAATTTCAAGAGGTATATCATACGTATTTCTCAATTTATTAGTATTAATTAAGTTAATTCCTTTAAGCTTTGATTTCTGAAAATATGTATAATTGAGGATTTGTTGTGTATTTCGTAAGATCATATGAGAATTGATGATGATCTATAAGATAGTTTGATAAATCATGATGAATTGTGGAATTTCTGCTGGATAACCTCTTGATCTAGGAATTTTATAAATTGTTGTGATTCGATTCTGGTTTTGAATTTTGAGTATATGAAATTAGACATGTTAAGGATCATCTGAGACTTTGAATCGACTGAAAATCTCGGAAATTGAATTTGTAGTGAATTTACCAAAATGACCCTGGAATTCTGGAAATTTCCTGTGTAAACAGTATGATACAGTGGAAAATAATTTTTGACCTGCTGAATGATCTTTAAAAATTACGAATTTGTGGAATATGATAATTTTATATGTCTAATATGATATACTCGGAATTGAGAATTTGGATCAATGTGGTTGAAGTGTTATGAATTTCTAAAGTGTATCAGCTCATTGTAGTATTTGATTAACAGATTTTTAAAGTTATGAAATAAAATAGTTTTAAAATACTTTTGGCAGTTATTTGGAAGCCAAATATTTATCATGGACTGAGATATGTGTCAAGAGTAAATATGTGGTAGTTTTATAATTTTTGAGTTAGTATATGATTTTATAAAATTGGGAGATTGAATACTGTTCAGTAAGTATCTTGATCCTGTCAGGTTTGTAGTTTGGATTCGATGGTGTGTATGGAATGGATTGTGTAGGAATTTTGATATAATATTCATATATAAGAAGTATATATGAGTCAAGAATGATATATTCTGATTTCGGAGTAATTGGACATCATTTGATGTATTAGAAATTTTTGTTAAGTGTAAGTGGTCAGAATGACAGGTTTTGAGAAACCAAGTTTTTAGACCAATTTGATGTGATAAATGCATTGTGTATAATTTTGTAAGCTATTTAAAGTATTTTGTGTGAATTGTGAGGCTTATGAAAGGATTAATCTCCATTGATAGGTTAAGGAGATTTAAGCCTTGTAGCTGAAAGTGTTAAGAGGTAAGTATACTAGACTTACTACTGGAATCACAATAAACATAATAATTGTTTTGTATGATTTTGTAAATGGGGTTAAGAATATGTTTATGATATGTCAAAGTATATTTTGATATGAAATGTGAATATATGTTTATGAATGTGAGCATTGACATTGAGCATGGACATACATGTATTTTTGAAAGTGAGCTTTCCAAAATAAGATGCGTTTAACAAAGAAAGCTTTTGAAGTGTAATATGTCCATGAGAAATATTTTGTGATTTGAGGGTACTTGAACTCACTGTTAACTTAGTAGGCATTTTATGTGATTTGTGGAGCCTTTATGTGTGGCCTTTCCTTCGGGATTGGTATATGTTATGTGTTCCGTATGTAGGGAGGATCCTATTGGTACCTAAAGGAAGAGTGAGTCATCACATTCGTGTGGTGGCGTATTGGTGCATGTGAGAGGACTCACCGATGATCAGGGTGAGGGTTTGGCTTTTACCTTCGGGCATAAGCGTTATATATGTGTGATTTAAAGACCTCACTTGTACTATTCCTCTCATACGGTATGTCACCTACGAGTGACATTTGGCTCATTATGTGATATGTGATATGTAAGTCCTACTAAGTAGTAGTTGAGTGATGGTATTCCTATTATGTGTTTTGAAAGAATGTGTAAGCGCTTACATGATATGTGATTTGATAAGATTATGATTTTGATTGATCACAGCATATCATACATATGCATTGTGTACATATATGTATTTGTATTTGATATATGAAAAATTAGTATGCTTACTGAGTTTTATACTCATTATAGTTTATGGTGATTTCAGGTAAATAAGGTGCATGTGTGCTTAGCGGATTTGGCAAGGCTTCTGCTGTTCCTTGGGTTCCCTAAGTTGCTAGGTTGTTGTGTGTTTCATTTGGGGACACGTGTGATAGGATATTTGGTTTGTCCCTATTGAATAAATACTTATGTATTATTTCATTGTGTGTGGATTGGATTTGGTTTAAGTTTTATAAAGTGTGGTTATTGGATGATTTTAAGTAAGAATTTGCAATGGATATATTCTGGGCTCCCGGTAACAAAGTTGCTACTGGTGACGTAGTAGAGTGTTAATCTCTGAGAAAACTCTGCGTATCTCCGGTTTAATAATTGTCCCAGTCATAATTCAATTGCTATAATTCTGAAAGAAATTGAAATGAATGTTTAAATATTGTCAAGAGAAGTTTATATTTATATGTTAGGTTATGGTTGATTTTAGTGTTGAACTTACTAGCAACTTGCTAAGGATTTCTGTGTTGAATGAAAGTTGAGTATTTTGTGTAATATTATTTATGAGTGCACGTGCAGTGAATGAATGTAAGTGATGTCGTGTGTCGGATCTTTTGGGTCTGGGGCGTGACAGAAGCATACCCTTTCATGGTGAGATTCGCAAGAAGACTCTATCTCCTACTGCAAACTTATGGTTTCTACAATGTTTATCTGTATAATTCTTCTGTCTATCTTGAGCTGCCTTGAGTCTATCTTTGATAAAACTGATCTTCTTACTAGTGGCTTGGATAATCTCTGGACCTAACAATTTTCTTTCTCCAACCTAATTCTAGCAAATAGGAGTTCTACATTTTCTTCTGTATAAAGCCTCATATAGCACCATTTGAATACTAAACTGATAATTATTATTATATGTAAAGTCCATCAATGGTAAATAATCATGCCAATTACCCTTAAGCTACAACATATAAGTCCCGAGTATATCCTCTAATATTTGTATAGTTTTTTCTAATTGCCCATCTATTCGAGGATGAAAAACTATACTAAAGTTTAACTTAATACCTAAAGCCTTCTGTAAGCTATGCCAGATCTAGAAGTGAATCAAGGGTCTCTATCTGATATGATGGACATTGGAGCCCTATGTAATAGTACAATCTCACTCACTTACAAATGAGCTAGCCTATCTAATGAGTCGATCAAAAATCACTCAAATACTATCATAACCACTTCGAGTACGTGGAAGCCCTACAACAAAGTCTATGGTGATATATTCTCACTTCCATTCAGGAACTGGAAGTGGTTGAGATAATCCTATTTTCCTTTGATGTTCTGCCTTAACCTGCTGACAAATCAGGCAGTGAGATACAAACTTTACAATCTCTCTTTTCATACCTTACCACCAGTAATGTTCTTTTATAGTACGATACATTTTAGTACTGTCAGGATGCATAGCATAAGCTGAGCTAAGAGCTTCTTCTAAAATTTGCTTCCTTAACTTTGAGTTATTCAGAACACAAAGTCTGTTATTCATAACTAATATCCCATCAACTTTCAACGTTAAATCAGTCTGCATTGCATTCCTTACTTCTTGCTTAATTTAACTAAATTAGGATCCTGATCTTGCATCTCTCGAATCTGATCAATCAATATATGCCTAACTTGAAAATATGCTAGAAGGACTCCAGACTCATTTATAGACAATTCAACCCCATAAATCTTAATTCAACTAACAATGGAAGATAAGTTACCTTCAAATGAGCTATAAAGTTAGAAAACTTCCTGTTGAGTGCGTCTGCTACCATATTCGCCTTACCTGGATGATATTCAATCATATAGTCATAATCTTTTATTAGCTCTAACCATCTCCGTTGTCTCAGATTCAAATCTTTATATGTGAACAAATACTTCAAACTTTTATGATCAGTGAAGATTTGACATGTGACACCATATAAATATTATCTCCAAATTTTCAAGGCAAATATAACTGCTGCCAATTCTAAATCCTGGGTTGGATAATTCAACTCATGCTTCTTAAGCTACCTAAAAGCATAAGCTATCACCTTACCATACTACATCAATACACAACCTCATCTCTATTTAGAAGAATAATTGTAAATTATAAATCCTTCAGTGTCAGATGAAAAAGTAAGAACATAAGTTGAAGCCAATCTTTTTTTAAGTTCTTAGAAAATACGTTTACATTCATCAATCTATACAGACTTTTACATTTTTTCTGGTTAAGTTTGTAAGTGGTGCAGCAATGTTAGAGAATTCTTTAACAAATCTTCGATAATAACCTGCTAGACTGAGAAACTTTTAATTTCTATCACACTAGCTAGTCACTCCTAATTTACCACAACTTCAATTTTTTGATGATCTATATAAATTCCATCTCCTGAGATCATATGGCTTAGAAATATAACTTTATTTAGCCAGAAATGACATTTCTTGAACTTAGCATATAACTGTTTATCCTTTAGAATTTGCAACACTATCCTTAAATGCTCTTCATGCTCCTCTATACTTCGTGAATATATAAGAATATCATCAATAAATACTATAATAAATTAATCAAGATATGGATGAAATATCCTATTCATAAGGTCTATGAATGCAGCCGGAGTATTAGTCAACCCAAATGGCATTACTAAAAACTCATAATGCTTATGTCGAGTTCTGAAGGCAGTCTTAGACATATTAGTATCTCTGATTTTTAATTGATGATACCCTAATTGTAGATCGATCTTTGAGAAAACCTTTGCACCATATAACTTATCAAATAAATCATCAATATGAGAGAGTGGGTACTTGTTACGTAGAGTGACTTTATTTAGCTCTCAATAATTAATGCATAGACTTAAAGTTTCATCCTTCTTTTTAATAAATAATACCGGTGCTCCCCATGGCGATACACTAGGTCTGATGAAACCCCTATCTACAAATTTTTGTAATTGAGTCTTCAATTATTTTAACTTTGAAGGGGTCATTCTATATGGTGTTTTAGAGATAGGATTTATGTTTGGAACCAAATTAATCTCTCTATCTAATGGTAAACTTGGAAACTCTTTAAAAAATACATCTAAAAATATTTGATCATCGGTGTTGAAAATTTCTTTGCCCAATGCACTTGGTGTTATCACCGTTTTGCTTCATTATGAAAGATTACTGGCACTATATTTTATTTGTGGTCACTTTGGTCATATTGAGAGAGAATGTATCCAAACTTTTGTGTCTTCTAAATATGGCACCCCTCCTCTTTACGGTCCTTGCATAAGAGCAAGCCCTGCCATTATAATTGATACCTTCTGTTCCAGGAAGTAGTCCAAAGCCACTCATCATGTTTTTGGGTCGGCAGACTCCAATCCAGTTCATGATGATTCTTCACTAGATGACTCTAATTGCTCTTTGTTAATCACCTCTCCTGCTTTACCTTAAAATTTTCTGCCTTCTGGTTAGACACAGAATTGGACACAGGTTTCTCAAACTACCTCATCTCATTTCTCTATTCATGTACTTAACCCTCTTGTGTGCAATGATTTATCTATTGCTAGTTACGTGAACAAGTATGACTGTATTCCTACAAAAACTCTGCATGGACTAGGTGACATGTTTAAATAGAAGACTAATAGTGGTACAACTTATGTGGTATTTAATCATAAGGTCTTATCACCACTTTTACACAAACCATATAGTTCTTTGCCATCTAAAGTTTTTTGTCGGTCATTTACTTTACTTGCTGATGCCTTTATGCATGATTTGTGTGACTCTTTGCTTCCTTTACCTTTGCCTCGTGATACTGCTAATTTGGCTCAAAATACCTTAATTAGGGTCTCTGATATGCTTCCTCATATTCAAGCCATGACTTCATCTGTTAGTCTCAGTGTTGTCAATCCATTTGGGACGTGGCTAGTCATCTTCATGATGTTCTAATAACGGATGATTTTAGCTTTCAAACCATTCCTCAGCATATGGGTGGTGAGAGGTGTGGTTTGGGAAATAAATGTATTTCATTTGGTACTCTTCCTAAGATTCTGAAGGAGATTTGAAAGACCCCTTGTGGTCACCTAGGTGAACCTACTGCTTATTTGTCTCTACTTACCTCCACCTAGTACTTGGGAAATGCCGATCAGATCTTATGCTATTTTCATATGTTTCAAAGTTGACAAGGAAATGTTTTCATAAATAACAACTGCAGTTGGACTTTGATTTTGATGATGAGAATACATCATTGGCTTCCCTTATTACTACTCAGTCTGTGATTCTGAATGACTTTGATTGTGATATTTCTCCTACTGTTGAAATGACGCTTCTACTAAGATGCAGGGTCATCGATACAAATGAGTTACCTATGTTAGAATGTTTGGGGTTTAGGCAACACCCGTGCATTCCAAGTCCTGTGTCAATTGATAGAGGATTATTGCTCGAATTTGGTTTTTCTCTCAAAAACCATTTCCTATAAGCAACAAATTGAGAATTTTCGAATTAAAATTGGCTTTGTTGGTAAATTGGTTGTTGGACGTATGGGTAGAAGTGGTGGCCTTGCTTTGCTTTGGTCTGACAGAGTTCAAGTTACTCTTCTTTCCTTCTCCAGTTTTCACATTAATGTTGCTATATCTTTGTGTTTTGGAAAGTTGTGGCATTTTACTAGATTTGATTTCTATCTAGATGCTTCCCAACACATTCATTAATTAACTTTGCTCCGGTGTCTCTATAGTTTGTCTACTCTACCTTGGTTATGTTCAGGTGATTTTAATGAGATTCAAACTGATGAGGAAAAAGAGGGTAGTAGGCCTCGACTGCGCTATTTGCTGCCTAATTTTTTGTGTGCTCTAGATGATTGTGCTTTAATGAATATTAGGGTTTAATGGTCCTCCATTCACTTGGTGTAATGGTCAAGCAAGCAGTAGTTTTATCCAGGAACGACTTGATCGAGCGACATATGATGTTAAGTGATCTGAACTCTTCTTTTTTTTTATAGTGAAACATCTTGATTTTTGAGGGTTTGATCATCGTCATTTAGTGATCCTGGTTCGGAATGTCATAGACATTTGTGTTGGAATTTATGCTCATGTGCCATCCCATTCTTTTATAAATATTTTATTTTATAATATTTATACGGAACATTACTTGTTAAATCACTAATTACAATTATTAAATTGTTTAATACTTGTGACGCTACAGACAATATATGATCTGAAGGGGTTCAGATTTGGTCTAAAGAAGTTTAGATCAATGCTAAGAGTTAACATCACTGAAAATTATAAATACTAAAGAGTTAGCATGTTATAATAATTAGTGAGGTCTAAAAGTTAAAATATTATCTATAACGATAAAAAGACATGAGTGTATATTAGTAATAACATAATTGCAAGAGTTACAATAGGTGCTAAAAAATATTATTATGTAAGAAATTTTATTATACAAATCTATTCTTAAATTGTATATTTCTGGTCTTAATTCACCGATGCAGGTCTATCAGTGGAATCTTTTTGCATAGACCAGTGTATACTATACCTAAATGGTCTAGATGGTTGTTTTTAGCTAACTATAGGATTACTAGAAGTTTGTATAGCATATAGGTGTTTAGTAAGTGGTAAATAGAAGGTCCTCTCGAGATGAGTAGTATACGTGGTCTTTTGACCTAAGTATCACGGTAGACTTGTAAGTAATCCATCATACTTTGGTTCCATACATGTCACAGACCTTTTATGGTGTGACCGCTGGGTGTCGCTGGGTATAGTCTGATGCTTATGGAGTCTGGTGTGTACAGATATAGAATCCGTCAGCTCAAATGGATGAGTTATATATCTGGATGCTTAGAAACTGTATCTTAGAAATTTTTATGGCTATAAGCAACAAACCAAGGAAAAGATTTTTCCACGGGATTACAAAGGTATTTGCATATTTTGTTTATCAAGATACATGTTTGGAGATAAGTTCGCAGTTGAGTACATATGGATTTGACGATAGTGATATATATCCCCGTTCTTCCAGGATATGATTGGGGGAAAGGATTATACATATGCGCTATAACCTTAACTTGTATGGTCTACTTCACTGATTTATAATATCTATGATGTGTGTGTGGGGCATCGATCTCGGACTCACAAAATAGTTCTATTTGACAAATCAAGAGTAGACCTAGAGAGTCCCAAAATATGAAGTGTACTCATTGTGAACTGGGGCAGCGTACCAGATTGAATAGTTCAATTCAGAAAATTCCAGCACACCAGACATTTACTTCGGTCTCTCTCCGGTCGTGCACGTGTCAAGACTTAAGAGTTAAGTACACCAATTAGTTAACAATTAGTTATTGACCAATGAGATGTTGACACATGGCATATTGTGGGCCAATTATTGTTTGACTTAGAAATTACTAAAATGACCTTATTTGTTGGACAAATAATATCATTATTTTATTCATTAAAATGTTTATTGAATAAAATAATAATAACAATAATATATGATATTATTATTTAAATTAAAATTAAACAATTTATTTTTAATTTAAATTGGCATGTGTTTTTACCATGATTTAATATGATTAAATCATTTGTTTAATATTAATTAAATGATATAATAAGAATAAATGAGTGTCACTTATAAATGGTAGGCCTTAATGTTACTTGCAAATGAGAAAGAGTTTCTCATTTGGCCAAGATCTTGGCCAAGTTCATTCAATAATTTCTCATTTTATTTTATTTTCATTTTGTTTATTGTAAACAATGATAAACAAAACATTAATGGCAAATATTGACCATAATAATGGATGTCATTATGTGAGAAAATGAGGTAAAAATGATAAAATAATGAAAGAGCAATATGTTTGCTTAATTTGGTAGAGAAAAATTCGGCCAAGGAAGTCAAGAGGCAAGAGAAGTGAATTTTGGCTAAGTGTTAGAAAATTTTCTCAAGTGTTGAGAGCACAAAATACACTTCTTCTACTTTCCTTCCATTTTGGCCATCTATACTACAAGGTAGAAACAATGATTCAAGAGTTGAATCCTTTGCTAGAAAAATTACTATTCTAGCTTCCCGAAGCCCACCGTGTTATGGAACTAGAATTATGAACGAGTTGCTTTAAGGTGGATACTCTAGTTTGACCAAAAACCAAAGGTTTGTCAAGGTAATAAATTCTCAATCTTTATGTAGTTGACATTTATAAGATAACATATAAAATTATTTGTGTTTATCATTAGAAAATTAGTATTTCGCTCATCCGCTGCACATATATGTTTGTGATATGTATACAACTTTGAATGATAGATACACACCCATATGCATGCATCATAGGTTTAAAATCACTCATAAAATGATATTAGAGCTATTTTGAGTTGATATTGGGTGTTTTTGAGTGTGAAATTATTTTTGGTGATGTTTCGGTGTTCAAGTGGTGCATTTTAAATTTGTGAAATGAGTATACCAAAGGTGGAGATCACTGGAGCGCCGCAGCCATAACTGTTGAGCTCCGAGGTGCTGGCTAGCGAGCGTTGCAGTATTGGGGGCCTCCATCTCCTGGCGCTGCAGCGCTAGGTGCCTCAGCACACAGGTTTTGAAATTTGCACTACAGCGCTAGGAACAAGGCACTGCGGCGCTAGAGGTATCAGCACACAAGTTTTGGAATTTATACCGCAGCATCAAATGCAGAGTGCCACAGTGCCAGGAATAGGAAGCCATGACACTGGAGGTGTGACCTCTAATGTTGCAACGTTGGATGTTAAGCAATGTAGCATCAGAAACTGAAAACTACAACACTGGGGGCTGTGCCCCACGGTGCTGTCACACAGTGAACCCAGCACTAGGGCATCGATGACACTCATTCTAATTATATTTTAAATTATTTAAAATATTATTTTAATCATGTGGGAGTTTATGAGATACAATGATAAAAGTTATTAGGTTGTGTTATAAACTAGGATCATTTTTTGTGTTGGTAAACATAATGAGAGCCCTACTGGTGAGTGTTAGTTGTGCTTACACAGAAAGTAATGTATGATTGAGAATTACCTCTTTATGAGATGGGGATTAAGTCTTTATGTTACTAAAAAAATAGAGTAAAAATCTCTCTTAATCAGATTGAACAATATTATATTATGAGATAGTATTTTATTGATGATTTATCTTGTCAATACGATGTTAGTTGGATCATATCGGTCTTTCCTAATATCGTTATAGTGTGAGGGAATTGGTCGGTGTAATTTAGACTATGCTGGTTAAACATGAGATAAGGTAAATATATGCAAAAGTATTACCTTAGATCACTACAGTATGCTGGTAATACCAGTAGCATATATTTGATCATTGATAAGTTAATCTAGAATACACTTACCTTAGATCGCTACAGTGTATGGATAAGGTGTATTTAGATCAAGAGTATGAGTTGTATGAGATGCAATTGACTAGAGTTGTCTACCTATTGGGTTTATAAAGGTCTAGATCGCTACAGTGTACGGCTCGAGTAAAATGCCAATAAGGTCCATTTCCCGCTATATAGTTTAAACTGTCGTTTATCTTGTTTTGAGTGATTAGAGGGATTATGTAAAACAGTGAGAGTGCATTTTAAATTAAAAATTGTATAAATGTTATACCCATGATTTAAAATGCATTATTAGCAGTTTAATAATATTTTTCGCATTCATCTCCTAATATTATTTTATTTGACTTGTGTAAGCTAGGATGTCATCTTTAAATCCCTTGGTGCGTATACTGAACGCACACCAACTCAAAGGTGTCAAAAATTTCTCTGACTGGTACATGAATATCAGAATTGTTATGGATTCAGAAAGACTAGGATATGTTATTGACCAAAAGATACCTAGAGGTGTTTCTAAGAATGCCATCGAAGAAGAAAATGTGACATATTAGAAACAATTGGATGACGATTTAAAAGTTAAATTCTACATCCTCGTCTCCATGTCTACTGAGCTGTAGAGGGAGCATGTCTACATGGACAATGCCAGCAATAGTATGCTCTATCTTAGGGAGCTCTTTGGTGACCGACCCCAAGTTGAGAACTATAAGGTGGCTAAAGCGCTATTTCAGGCAAGGCTTCCTGAAGGCAGTCTAGTAAGTCATGTTCTCAAGGTGATAAGATTAATCGAGAAGTTTAAGTCCATGAACATCTCTTTAAGCCATAACTTGGGGAACAATTTGATTCTCCAGTCGCTGTCTGGGTCATATACACAATTCATTATGAACTTCAATATGCAAAGGATGACCTCTACTTATGCTGATCTTTATAACATATTGAAGATAGTAGATGAGGATATGCATAAAGAAGACTCGACCCTTCTTATTTATGGTGCTTTATCTTTGATCCCAGAGGCTTCTAAGAAGTCCAAAAGAAAGAAGAAAAAGAAGGTGAGGCAAACACCCAAGATGGATCCTTAGTGGCGATAAATATTTAAGCCACTGGAGAAACTAAAAATGAAAGGAAAATGCTTTCACTACGGTAAAGATAGGCACTGGAAGCATAACTGCCCCAAATACCTTACCATTATGAAGAAGACTCCTTCAAGTATTATCTTTCCCATTATTGATATTTCTTTAGCATTTTATGCTAGTATGGTATGGGTAGTAGATATCGCAAGTCTTTTTCATATATTCAATATGTTGCAAGGTTTGAAGGAAGTTAGATTACTTCAGCCAGAGGAGGTATAGCTACGAGTAGGAAATTATGATCTTCTACGGGTCGAGGCTATTGGACATTATGATTTAGTTCTCCC
Source organism: Ailanthus altissimus (assembly GCA_946807835.1). Taxonomy (NCBI): domain Eukaryota; kingdom Viridiplantae; phylum Streptophyta; class Magnoliopsida; order Sapindales; family Simaroubaceae; genus Ailanthus; species Ailanthus altissimus. The sequence goes on from OX327695.1 coordinate 23,888,349, forward strand.
TTGTAATAAAACTGTTATCCTTCATAACTGTTATTATATACTTGCATGATCAGATAGATTATCTCTCTTTCTGTACTTGATAGTGAAAGGTGTCATATGTATATTAAGAATTGTTTCTTATATTTATGTGATATGTTTGATGTTTTATTAGCTGAGTGTCAGTTAGTTAATGGACATTATATTTTGGATACAATAAGAATTGTCATGAATGTACAGGGTAGCACTAATAGTAATGCAAAAAATTTAAATGATATTGAATTATGGCACATGAGATTGGGTCATATAGGTGTAAGATGCTTAACCCGTCTGGTTAAGGATTGTCAGATACCTAATTTGACGATAAAACCTTACCCAGTTTGTGAATCTTGTATTCAAGAGAAAATGACTGAATCTCTATTCACTGGTGTTGGACATCGTGCCACTGATTTATTAGAATTAGTACATAGTGATGTATGTGGTCCAATGAATCATGCTACAATGGGTGGATTTTTATACTTTATTACCTTTATCGATGATTTGTCATGATATAGGTATGTGTTTCTTATGAAACATAAGTTAGAAACCTTTAAAAAATTTAAAGAGTTCAGATTTGAAGTAGAGAAACAAACTGGAATGTATGTCAAATGCCTTCGATCAGATCGAGGTAATGAGTACATAAACAGTGAATTTTTTTATTATTTAAAAGAGAACGAGATTCTGCCTCAGTATAGTCCTCCAAGTACTCCACAACACAATAGTATGTCAGAGAGGAGGAATCAAAATTTATTGGATATGGTTTGATTGAAGATGAGCTTCACCGATCTACTTGAATATCTTTGGGGTTATATTCTGAAAACTGCTGCTTATTTATTGAACAGAGTTCCATCTAAAACTGTTCCAACCACTCCACATGAGATGTTGAATGGAAAGAAACCAAAACTTAAATACTTTAAGATTTGGGGCTGTCTTGCTTATGTAAAGTTGTGCAACAAGATAAACTTGCACCCAGGGGGTACAAGTACCGGTTCGCTAGGTATCCCAAGAATTCAATAGGATACTAATTCTATGATCTAGATGAGTGAAATGTGTTTGTTTCTCGATATGCCACTTTTTTTTAGAAATAGTTTCTCATGGATCATAGAGGTTGTAGAAAGATTGTGCTTAATGAAGCCAATCAAAACGAACATGAATCCGAGATGGAACCTCAAAATCAATTGAGCAGAGTACCTTTAACTCACCCTCTATGTAGGTCTGAAAGGATGTCCAGGCCACCTACTAGGTATGGTCAAATTTCTGAGGGTGCCTTTAGAGTTTTCTTAGTGAAAGAAAATGATCTTTTAACTTATAAAGATACGATGTTAGATATCAACTCGAAAAAGTGACAAGAAGCCATGAAATCTGAAATTGACTTAATTCATCACAATTAAGTTTGAAACTTGGTTGAGCTTCCTAAAGGAATAGTTTTTATAGGTTGTAAATGAATTTACAATTGGAAGCATGGGCCCGATGGAAAGGTAGAGACCTTCAAAGCCCAACTGGTTACAAAAGGTTATTCTCAACGATCTGGAATTGATTATGAGGAAACCTTTGCACCAGTAGCAATGTTGAAGTCAATACAAATTTTATTGACTATTGCTACATATTATGACTATGAGATATGACAGATGAATGAAAAGAAGATATTTCTAAATAAATATCTCGATGAAGAGATATACATGAAACAGTCTGAAGGTTTTGCTTCCAGCCTATCTGTAGGTCTAGTGTGCAAAATGAAGAAGTCCATTTATGGGCTTAAGCGGGCTTTTCAGAGTTAAAACCTTCATTTTGATGAGGTAATCAAAGGTCTAATTTCATAAAAAAATGATGAAGAACCATATGTGCATAAAAATGACAGTGAGAGCATGATCGTCTTTTTAATTTTCTATGTGGATGACATACTGATCATTAGGAATGATATCAGTATGTTACAATCAGTCAAGAGTTATTTAAACAAAAACTTCTCCATGAAGGACTTAAAAGAGGCTTCTTATATACTAGTATAAAATTTTATAGAGATAGAGTTAGGAATAGGATTCTCTCAATCATCATACATCGATAGTGTCCTTGAAATGTACAGTTTTACTAACTGTAAGACAGCTAATGTACTTTTCATACATGTCATTCATCTTTCGAGGATAATGTCCCCTCAAATAGAAGATGAAAAAGTTAGAATGTCTAAGATGCCATATGTATCAGCTGTATACAGCTTGATGTATACTATGATGTGCACGAGACCTGACATCAACATGGCTGTAAGTATCAATATGATCCAAGTGATAGCCATTGAATGACAGTCAAACATGTCCTTAAATACCTTAAGGGTACAAAAAATAAGTTTCTTATTTATGGAGAAAGTGACTTGCATGTTAGGTTATACATAGTTTCAGACTTCTAGTATGATCCAGATGATAGAAAGTCTATATCTGAATATGTATTTATTCTCAACGGTACTGCAGAGAGTTAGAAGAGCACCAATAAGGATCCATAGCTGATTCAACAACTAAAGCGGAATATATTGTAGCCTCTAAGGCAGTAAAGGAAGTAGTGTGAATACGCAAGTTTGTCTCCGAGCTTGGGATTGTCCCAAGTTCGATGGATCCTATCCTTTTATTCTGCGATAACAATAGAGCCATTGCACAAGCAAAAGAGCCAAGAGTGCACCTGAGATCTAAGCATACAGAGAGAAAATACTACATAATTAGAAAAATCTTGGTTATAGGAGATGTAATAATTTGTAGTTTGAGAAACTCCAAAGATGTTTGAGAAACACGTGGAGTTTATAGGTATGAGATACCACTATGAATGATACTAGAGCAAGTGAGAGTTTGTTGGGATTTATTCACGTGTCATCCTATTGTTATATGAATATTTTATTTTATAATATTTATACAGTACAGTATTTGTTAAATCGCTAATTACAATTATTAAATAGTTTAATGCTTGTGACGCTATATACATTATATGATCTGAAGGGGTTCAGATTTGATCTAAAGCAGTTTAGATCAATGCTAAGAGTTAGCATCACTAAAAACTATAAATGCTAAAAAGTTAGCATGTTATAATAATCAGTGAGATCTAAAGTTAGAACCTTTTCTGCAATGATACAAAGACCTGAGAGTACATTAGTAATAACATAGTTGCAAGAGTTACAATAGCTGTTAAGAAATGTTATTATGCAAATCTATTCTCAAATTGTATGTTTCTAGTCTTAATTCACCGATACAAGTTTGTCGGTGGAATCATTTTTGCATAGACCAGTGTATACTATACCTACATGGTCTAAATGGTTGTTCTTAAATTATCATGGGCTTACTGAAAGTTTGTATAGCATACATATATTCAGTAAGGACTGAATACTAAATAGACTCAACAAAGACCCCAATAGATATCCCATGAAGTCATAAATAGAAGGTCCTCTCGAGTTGAGTAGCATGTGTGGTCCTTTGACCTGAGTACCACAGTGGACTTATAAGTGATCCATCATACTTTGGTTCCACATATGTCACAGGCCTTTCATGGTGTAACTGCTGGGTGTCGCTGGGTATGGTCCGATGCTTATAAAGTTCGGTGTGTACAGATATGGAATCTGTCAACTCACATAGATGAGTGATATATCTGCATGCTCAAAGACTGTATCTTAGAAATTCTTATGGCCATAAACAACAAACCAAGAAAAAGATTTTGCCACAGAGTTAAATATTATTGTAAAGATGTTTGCATATTTTATTTATCAAGATACGTATCTGGAGATAAGTTCGCAGATGAGTACATAGAGATTTGACGATAGTGATCTATATCCCCACTCTTCCAGAATATGATTCGCGGAAGGATTATATGTATATGTTATGACCTCAACTTGTATAGTCTACTGCATTGATTTGTAATATCCGTGATATATGCGTGGGGTATCGATCTCAGACTCACAAAATAATTCTGTTTAACAAATCGGGAGTGGACCGAGAGAGTCTCGCAATATGAAGTGTGCTCATTGTAAACTAGGGCAGCGTACCGGATTGAAGAGCTTGATCTAAAAAATTCTAGCAGACCAGACATTTACTTCAGTCTCCCTCCGGTCGTGCATGTGTCAAGACTTAGGAGTTGAGTACACCAATTAGTTGACAATTAGTTGTTGACTAATGGGATGTTGACACATGGCACATTGTGAGTCAATTATTATTTGACTTAAAAATTACTAAAATGACCTTATTTGTTGGACAAATAATATCATTATTTTATTCATTAAAATGTTTATTGAATAAAATAATAATAAGAATAATAATATATAATATTATTATTTAAATTGAAATCAAACAAATTATTTTTTATTGAAATTGGCATGTGTTTATACCATGATTTAATATGATTAAATCATTTGTTTAATATTGATTAAATAATATAATAAGAATAAATTGGTGGCACTTATAAATGGTAGGCCTTAATATGTCACTTGCAAATGAGAAAGAGGTTCTCATTTGGCCAAGTTCATCCAAATAATTTCTCATTTTATTTTGTTTTCATTTTGTTTATTGCAAACAATGATAAACAAAACACTAATGACAAACATTGACCATAATAATTGATGCCATTATGTGAAAAAATAGGGCAAAAATGATAAAATAATGAAAGAACAATATGTTTGCTTAAGTTGGTAGAGAAAAATTCGGCCAAGGAAGTTAAGAGGCAAGAGAAGTGAATTTTGGCTAAGTGTTAAAAACTTCTCTCAAGTGTTGAGAATACAAAATACACTTCTTCTATTTTCCTTCCATTTTTGCCATGTATACTATAAGGTAGAATTAAGGATTTAAGAGTTGAATCCTTTGTTAAAAAAGTTGATATTCTAGTTTCTCCAACCCCACTATGTTGCGGAACTAGAATTGAGAACGAGTTGCTTCAAGACAGGTGTTCCAGTTCGACCAAGAACCAAAGGCTTATCAAGGTAATAAATTCTTAATCTTTACGTAGTTTATATTTATGAGATAACATGTAAAACTTATTTGTGTTTATCATTAGAAAATTAGTATTCCGTTCATCCGCTGCGCATATATGTATATGATATGTATGCAATTTTGAATGATAGACACAAACCCACATGCATGCACCATAAGTTTAAAATCACTCATAGTTTGTCCAACCCAACAGTATGTTAGTAGATTCTATTTTAAGGAGGCATAGGCAGATGGGGCAGATTGTCTTCAATTAGTCGTAGAAAGGTGAACGTCTACAAATTCTATTCATGGCATTAATGCTAATCTTTCCATTCTTGGTATCTCTCTTAAAGCTTGAAACTGCGCTTACTTTCAATGAATGTCTTAGAATATTAACACTACTCGGTAGCAACTCTCAACTTTAAATACTCATGTCTCATCTAATAATTGGAAGCATATTCGATGTCTTGAGGGTCACCTTGATGCTTTATACTACAAGAAAGATAATTAATTGCTGTAACGATCGAGGGTCTCTTGGCTTAATGATGGTGTTCAGAATACTAGATATTTCTATTTCAAAGCCTTTGGCCGGTAAAAGAGAAATCAGATTTCAAGCCTCTTTAATAGCCTTGATATCTGGCAACAGAATCCTTAAATGATTGAAGCAATTCTATCCTTTCACTTCACCCATATTTTTACTTCTTCAAGTCTTTTAGATATTGATTTTCAGCCTATTCTTGATTGTGTGTTTGGCCGACTCCCAAACGAAAGTCTTCACTACCTTAATTCACAATTTCTGGCTGCTGATGTTCACAGGGTTATTATTCAAATATACCATACTAAGGCATCGGGTCGCGATGGTATGTAAGCTTTATTTTATCAAAAGTACTAGGATATGGTAGGTAAGGATGTTACTGATGCTTGTTTATGATTTTTGAATGGCATTGAGGATTCGAGCTGTGTTAATGATACTCTGATTACCTTGATTCCCAAAGTCCATACTCCATAACAACCAGGGAATTTCTGTCTTATTAACCTCTAATGTGTCTTATAAAATCATTGCCAAGGTTCTAACTAATCGACTTAGAATGGTGCTACATGAGATCATCTCCGAGACTCAAAGTGCATTCATTCTTGATAGACTGATTACTAATAATTGATAACGCAATACTTGGTTATGAATGCTTGCACTTGATTAAGCGATAGAGATAATCTCGCAACCAATTTATGGCACTTAAGCTAAACATATCCAAGGTATATGATAGGGTTGAATGGGTTTCTTTGATTGCCCTGATGAGACAAATGGGTTTTCCAGAAACATGGTGTCAGCACATCTTCTATTATCTATCTACTGTATCTTACTATTTTCTTATTAATTTGGAGGTTATAGGACTTTTGAAACCAACTAAGGGGTTACGCTAGGGTAATCCCCCAATCTCCATACTTATTTCTCATTTGCATAAAAAGCCTCTCTAAATTGCTTCATCATGAAGAAAACAAAGAAACTATTTATAGGTTATGCTGCGGAAGGGGTGGCCTAATGTTTTCCCACTTATTCTTTATAGATAATTGTCTCATCTTCGCTCAGGCGCATCACTCTCTAATTTTTAAACTATTAATGTTCTTCTTCGATGTTATAAGACAACTTGAGGTCAACTTATAAACTTGGAGAAATCGGCTTTAAGTTTTGGCCCCAAAATGCCTTTGGCCTTTGCTGTAGAAATTGTTCAATGTATGGGTATTCAGCAGGTTTCTTACTATGAGAAATACCTTGGTTTACCAAGTTGTGGGGGGTAAGGTAAGAAATCCTCGTTTGTATCTATTAAGGATTGTATTTGGAATAAATTAAAAGGATAGAAACCTCAACTATTTTCTGCAAGTGACCAGGAGGTATTACTCAAAATGGTGATTCAATCTATTCCCACGTACTCTATTCAACTATTTCTCCTCCCTGCATCCTTTCTAAATAAGATACATAGGTTATGTGCCAATTTTTTATGTGTTGTGGATATCAAATCATGCTCTTCAATTTGACACCCCTATGGCATCAACTAAGCCACAGCCTTGATACTCTTTTTATTCTATGCACAGCGAAAAATCATAACTTACATCATAAGAAAGAACATATAAGATTAATACACCAATAAAATAAAAAAAACAAATCAATCAACAAAACACAAGATATACGTGGTTCGGTCTAAAATTGCCTAAGTCCACGGAGGATCCATGATCCAGCTTGTTATTATAGAAATATATCACTAAGTGTCTTCTTACATCATCATTGATCCCACAAGACCCCTTAGTATCTCCCATAGAAACCTCTAAGTATCTACCCTTGATCACCATGACTCTCTAAGACCTCTTAGTATCTCCTCATAAGAGATTTTTACAAGGAACACAAGAATAGCCCGAGCATCTAAACCAAAATGATCTATGATGTTTCTTTTGTTCACTTAATGACCAAAACAAAACACTCCTCAAAGTTTACACCTAGTGCACCATGCACTTAGTGCCTACCTAGCTCTTCTATTCTCTCTTATAGTTATATCTTGAAACCTTAGATGCTTGATTTTTTTTCTTGTGTTTAGAAAGGTTTATATAATGAATAAAACACCCTTAGAAACCTTAAACCTAATTGAATTTAGAGTTCTTACTTGTAAAAGTCCTAATCCTACTTAAAGAAGTCAACTGAGTCAAAATAGGAAATATCCTAAAGTTGCCATGTGAATAATAATTGCGTGAACAGTATCCGTGTGTGAACAGTAATTACTGTAAACAGTACCCAATAAAGATTACCCCCGTCATGAATAATATCAGTCGTCGCCCAAATAGTGCTCATCGTGAATAGTATTACCGCATAAATAGTACTTATTCTTTTGACTTTCTATTTTACTCGTCCCTTATACACCTAATGCATATTTAACTTTATAATTACTTTTTTTTTATATTCATCTCAATTCTTATCCATACAAGATGGTAATGATGAAATGGTACTAAGTTCCAATATTATGAAATGGTAATGATGCCGAGAAGAAAATGCACCGGCGTAATTAGGATAAACTTTTTACTCGAAAGGAAGATGGTGGCCTAAGCTTTCGCAACTTGTTTACTTTTAATCATTCTCTTCTGGCCAAGCAATCCTAGCGGCTGTTACAATACCTCGATTCACTTATTACACGGGTCCTACGGAGCCTTTATTTTTCTAATGTTTCTTTTTTACAGGCTACTGCCAGTTCCTCATCCTCATTTTTCTGGAAAAGCATTATTTGGGGACGGACGCTCTTATACAAAGGCCTTCGCTGGATCCTCATTTTTCTGGAAAAGCATTATTTGGGGACGGACGCTCTTACACAAAGGCCTTCGCTGGAGAGTTGGGGATGGGTCTTCCATTTACATTTATCATAATCCCTAGTTACCGCGATCCTATTCTTTTAAGTCACTCTATCCTCACAGAATGCCCGAGTTGTTAAGGGCCTCTGCATTAAAGAATGTATCTAGTCTTGGAATGTGGCTGTCATTCAATAATGTTTTCCCCCTGAAGAGCAGCAACTCATTCTTTCCATACCAATTTCGGTTCAACAACAAGTCCACAATGATTTTTGCTTTGGCCTTTTGATCCACGGGGTGTGTTTTCAGTGAGAAGTTGTTATCGATTGGGTTGCTATCTCACGGGAGTCGCTAGCAGCTCAAGTACATCTGAGGTTACTAAGTGGTGAAAATTTCTTTGGCGCCTCAACATCCCATCTAAGGTGAAGCATTTTGTGTGGCGGGCTACACATGATTGGTTACCTACGCAGCTTAATCTACTCAGGCATCATGTTCCTATTGCTGGTATTTGCCCATGTTGTGAGAGGGTTAATGAAAGCACTTTACACGCCCTTTGGTTATGTAAAACACTAACAGTGTCTGGACTTCCTGTATCTTTGCTAATATGCTTGTATCTCTGACCAGGACATTGCACAGAACTTGTTTATTTCCCGCATGCATCAGCTTTTGGCACCCCAAATGGAGCTCTTTTTTACTATGCTCTGGTGTATTTGGTTCATCAGAAACCAGTGGTTACATCACCATATTCGAATTTCCCCAGACACATCTCTCAGATAGGCTACTGATTTCCTACGTGAATACCAGTCTGCACGTTTGAAAGTTAATCAGTATCCTATTGTGCAGCCTTTGCAAAGATGGCTACCACCAACAATGGGATATATTGAAATTAACACGGATGCAACTACTTACTCTAACTCTGGTAAGATAGGACATGGTATTGTTATACGCGGCTATCTTAGACAGATGCTTCTTTCTGCTGCCGTGCCGATCCCAACTCTTCATCGAGCTCAAGAGGCAGAAGCCATGGCCATTAAACTTGGTTTGCAGCTGGCAAGGCATCATCATCTTACCTCTATTGACTTAGTCTCTGATGCTTTGACCGTTATCAATAACTTACAAGCTCGGCCTCACCTTTGTTCTGAGCTGGGAATTATTTTTGAGGATATCTATTACCTCTTAGATTTTTTTGCCTCATCTAATCTTATTTACAGCCTTAGGGATACCAACAAGGTTGCACATAGCCTTGCTAAGTTTGCTTTGCATAAAAGGTCTGTTTGTATTTGTTTTGGCCATCTGCCACACCATATTACTCCTCTTGTACTGGATGATTTAGCCTGAGTAATACATATCTTGTTTCTAAAAAAAAAAACTATTTCTCAGGACAAACTTTGGAGTAGCTTAGATTGACTTGCTGCCAAGTTCATTGAGTTCCGTAGGCTGTTCTTATTGCCACATCATGGTAAAGAAATAATATACAAACTAATAAAATGACCTATTTCTTTTTTCTATGGGATATGTAACTTTGAAATATCCTTAATATTGCCAACATGACTCGCTTGATATCAAGAGCTTGTGCGGCCTGTTACTTTACATTCAAAGGTTTTTGAGAGAAGAACCAATTCAGCAAGCCTTTTTGCATGCTCATACTTAGAACTTGAACATGTGTTTTTGTACTTGCCACTTTGAGACCTCAAAGCACATATAGAAACAAGCTCTCTCGCTTTCTCCTGTTGTTGAAAAGACAATAATCTCTTCTCTTAGAGAATCGTTCTCTCCCAGCTCTCGATTTAATCTATCCATTTCTATGATATCTAAGGTGGATTTGAAGTTGTTGCACCCCGCCTCTGCTTCTTTAATCGCCATGTACTCCTACAATGGCCCTTCGAACGAGTTTTATCCCAGTCATAACTACTAAAATCTTGACAGTGACAGAATACAAACCTTTTATGAGATAGGAGCTATGGAAGACAAGAAAAAGTTACTTTTATTGCAAGTCCTTCAATCACAATTGTTTATATTTTAGTGTTTACTTTGAAAAATTTTTAAGCATTCTGTAGAAAAATTTATTTATTTAAGAATAAGAAAACATTACAATATAGAGATAGAATATATAAAAAAATTATGTGGTTCAATAATAAATATTTATATTTATGATAAATTATGAAGATCTAAATTTTTTTATTTAATATATAAAAAATTTAATTCACAAAAATAATTAAAGAATATAATTGAAAAATGAACTCTCAAATTTTTTTTAATAAGATTACTTGTAAAAAGAAAGCACGAAAAGCAAAATCGCTTATCTTTTTTTTCCCCCTAAATATGCAAGTCAAGGAAAATAAAAATAGGAATTTTGGAATTGATGATTTTGCTTTCATATGAAGAAATAAAAACTTTGTTAACATAGGTTGACGTGGGCCCATATTTATATATGCCCTTTGAACATTATTTTGTTGACTAACGAGATATTTGGATATTAGGCAAAATAATCCTTGATCACGTTTATAATAATTGTTTGCATCTGCAAGTTCAATTTATTGAGATTCAACTCTTTGAGACTTTGGAGGTTGCTTATCACTGATCAGAGTGTCATTGGTAGATAAAGAATGATATTCATTTGTTAACTCGTTTCTATTATTTAAAAAAAAAAAATTAAGTGTAGTTTTTATTGACTTGAATTCTAACATCATAGCCTATAACAATAAAAATATTAGTTTAAATAATTCTAGGTTATGTTACTTCATGTCTAAAGATATTTTGAAAATTATTTACTTTATTTGTTTATGATTTAACAAATATTTATATTTTACCCAAAAAAATTAATAATATAGCCATTTGAGTAAATAAAACTATTAAAACTAAATTATTCACTTTAAACATATATAAATATGAGATAGAAAAAAATTTCCTCCTTCAAATTAGACACATAAAGTGGGTTATGTTAGCACAGTACAACCCACAAAATAATGGTCTAACTATGTCTTTTATGCTGGGTCAACATGAGCAAAAATACTATCATATTATGTTGGGCTGACACAAGCACAAATGGTATTTGTGTCTTGTTGGGCCAAGTACAAAAGTCAAAAGACTAAACCCAACACGACTCAAGTGGGCATGACCTGCAACAAAAATCCTTGACCAATAGCCAAGTTGTTGTCTCTAAGCAAAAATAACCCACAACATCAGGTAAATTGTTGTTTCTGGTTCCTTGACTGGCACTTAGATATTGAAATTAACTTCTACTCGTTCTCGATACGAGAGAAATAGAAAGCAACGATCCAAAGCATCGGTATTAACCATTGTAATGCGAGTGTCGGTAGATTTTTTATCAAATTCGTATTCATTCTAAATGTATTGTAATTTTTTATTTTATGTATTAAATTTATTTTAAATTTACTTCAAATATTATCAAATTCTTCTTAATAGAGTCAAGTCCTAACTTATTTACGATTTTTCATGTCATTTTACCAAATGTTTTCAGAGGAATATTAGAAGAAGTAAAATAGTTATTGACGTGGATGAGTTGCTAGCAGGTTATTACAGTTGGCATTGTGGTCAAAATACAGTTAGAATAGATAGAAGAAATAAAATAATTATTGTTGAGGTTTGTATTTACGTGTCATTCTATTATATATAAATATTTAATTATAATATTTATATAATTATTATTTTTAATAAATTATTAATATTAAATAGTTAGATACTTGTCACATTTCAAACATTGTATGAACTAAAGGAGTTCAGATCTAATTTAAAATTTTAGATCAATGCTAAGAGTTAGCAGGTTATAAGAGTTAGTAAAATCTAAGAAGTTAGAGTTTTATCTGAAATGAGATAAAAACTTGAGAATATATTAGTAATGACATAGTTGTAAATGAAGATAGAAAATGTCATTGTGCAAGTATATTTTCAAACACTATATTTCTAATCTAATTTTACCGATATAGGTCTATCGATGAAACTCATTTATATAGATCAATGTATAACTATATCTGGATGGTCCAGATGGTTAGTCTTAGTAAATCATGAACTTAGTGGAAGCTCGTATAGAGATATAGATATTCAGTCAGGATTAGGTACTGAACATACTCACGAGGACCTGTAATAGACATCTTATAAAGCTCGTATAGAGATATAGATATTCAGTCAGGACTAGATCCTGAATATACTCACTAAGTACCATAATGGGCTTATGAGTGATCCACTATATTTTGGTTCCACACATATCACAAACTTTTTATGATCTGATCAATAGGTGTCGTTGGGTACAGTCCAATGCTCATGGAGTTCAGTGTGCATAAATATGAGATCCGTTAACTCATACGAGTGAGTTATATATCCTAATGTTCCAAAATTATATTTCAAAAAGTCTTTTGGCCACAAGCATAAATTTTGAAAAATATTTTTCGTAGAGATAAACAATATCGCAAAAGAGTTTGTGAATATTATTTTAGAGATACAAATCTGGAGATAAGTTCATAGTTGAGCAAATAGAGATTTTACGGTTATAATCTATATCTCTGTTTTTTCAGGATATAAATAATAGAAAGATTATATAAATATGCTATAATCTCAACTTGTATGGTCTAACACGTTACTTTGTAATATTCGTAATATGTGTATGAGGTATCATTCATGAACATATAAGCTCCAAATGACAAAACATATGTGGACCTAGATAGTCGTATAATATAAAGTGTACTCGTTGCGCACTAGAGTAGCAGATTGGATTAAATAATTAGATTCAAAAAATTTTAGCAAAATTGAATATTTGTTTAAGAATTTTTGGGATGTACATTTGTCAAGATTGAAGTGTTAAGTATATCACTTAATTAGTTGATCAGAATTGTTAACTAATAAAAAATTGATAAGTGATACAATTTAGTCTATAAATTATTTTACCTTTTAATTGACTAATTAACCTTACTAGTAAAATAAGTAAGGTAACATAATTATTTTAAATTATTTTAAATAATTAATATAAATGTTTTTAAATGTTATTGGGTAAAAATAAAATATACGGTGATAATGGTCGCAGCTTATTTTGGCCATTGAAACATATAGAATTACTTAAACAATTAAATATATTTTAATTGTTAGGTAATGCTTAAGTATCAGCCATCGAAACAAATAAAATATTGCAAATGGGAAACAAAATGAATGGTGGGCCATTAAAATAAAATTAAACATATGGTGTTTTCTGTTTTGTTTTTTTTTTTTTTTTGTTTTTGAGTAGTTGGTCGGTTATTATTCTTTAAATACAAATTATTTATATTTTAATGCAAAACAAAGATGAAATGGAATTGTAACCATTTCAATTAGTTCAATATGACCATTAAATAATAAAAGTTGTTTATCGTTTTGTTTTGGCTTAATGATTATGTCTTGGCAATCAAAATGATGAGAGGATGAAAAGAGGTTGGAGGTGGGTGTTTCTTCCGAGTTGATACATGAAAACCATCTTGATATTCTTTATATCTCAAGGACGGCAAGAGTTGCTTTCAAAAAACAATTTCATCTCGTTTCTTCTAAGTCCGGCGAAAGAATGAAAATTGGTTTAGTTTTGTAAGAGTTGTAAAATTCTTCAAATAATAATTTTCATTTTTTTTAAAAATAAAAATCAAAGTGGTTAAAGAATACACTAAAGAATTAAAATGTTTAAAAGTTAGACACTTATTATTAAAAAATTTAATCAAAGTTATTATTTTAAATTTATAATCCCATCAAATAATTGTAGACTAATTTTTTTTAAAAATACACTTCAAAATTATCTAATCACTTAAAAATTTTGAAGATTTAAAATTTTTAAAAGTTATTTTCATTAAGTAAATGTTCATTATTTATAATTTTGTACAATAGTAATATTTGTATATGTATATGGTAAATATATATATATATATGCTATAAATAAGTATAATTTGTTAATATACTTCTGCTACATATTATAATTTTTTAAAATTATATATATACTCATATCATTACGCACTCATTCAATAAATAGTATCAGAGCATATTAAATTGAGTGTGTAATATATAATAATGTTTAAATTTGAGTATGGTGATGTTTTAAATTTAATCATTGTGATGTATAAAATTTGGATATGTTGATGTTTGTAATTTTAAACATGATTATGTTTAAAATTTTTTTTTAACATGGTAATATTTATAAGTTAAACATATTGTTGTTGAATATTTGACATGTGATGTTATATATATTTGAACAATATGTGATATTATATATATATTGACATGGTGATATTTGATTTTGAACATAGTGATGTTTAGAAGTTAAATATATTGTTTTTGAATATTTTAACATGTGATGTTATATATATTTGAACAACATGTGATGTTATATATATATATATTAACATGATGATATTTATAAGTTAAATATGTTGTTGAATATTTTGACATGTGATGTTATATATATTTAGACAACATGTAATGCTATATATATTTGGAGAACATGTGATGTTACATATATTTTAACATGATGATATTTTTTTTTTAACATGATGATGTTTATAAGTTAAATATATTGTTGTTGAATATTTTGACATGTGATGTTATATGTATTTGAACAACATGTAATGTTATATATATATATATATATATATATTTTAACATGAAGATATTTGATTTATAACATAGTGATGTTTATAAGTTAAATATATTGTTGAATACTTTGACATTTGATGTTATATATATTTGAACAATATGTTGATGTTTAAAATATTAAACATAGCGAAATTTTAAATTTAATCATGTTGATGTTTAAAATTTAGATATAGTGATGTTTAAAATTAAATATGATGATGTTTAATATTTGAACAAGTAGATATTTAATAGTTAAATATGATAATGTTTAAAATTAAACATATTGATGTTTAATATTTAAACATGTTGATGTATGAAATATGAAAATTGTAATATTTGAACACCACAGCATTGTGAACACTGCATCGTTATAAAAAATAAAATTTATTCATATAAATACTGCAGCATTATGAATGCCACAACGCTCAAGCAAAAATTAATGACATTAATTTTTTTTAATGTATCTAATCTTTGTATTATGCAATTATATCTTGTTATATATATATATATATTAAGACCATTTATTTACATTGATAACCATAATGAGAGTTATATTGGTGGGGGGTAGTTGTACTTGCATTAAAATAAATTAATGATCAAGATAATCATCCCTATGAGATGCGTATGTGTTTAAAATCACTCTTAATCATATTAAATAGTATTTTATTATGAGATAATATTATACAATGATCCATTTTGTTAATAAGATATTAAATGGGTCACTTTAGTATTTTTTAATATTACTATAGCGTGAGGGATTGGTTGGTATGATTTTAGTTATGCCGGTTAAATATGAGATTAGACAAATATATGCGAACGTATTACCCAATATTACTACAGTGTAAGAGTAATACTAATAATATATATTTGATGATTGAGAAGTTAAACTAAAATACACTTATCTAATATTGCTACAACGTGAGAATGAGGTGTATTTAGGATTAGTGGCAAGAGTTGCATAAGATGCAATTGGCAAGAGTTGTCTACCTTTTAGGTTTACGAAGGCCAATATTATTACAGTGTGAGACTGAAGTAAGATGTCAATAGGGTCCATTTCTCACTGTAAAAATTAAAACATTTAAACTTTTGTTTTCTTATTTGAGAGTTTAAAGATATTATGTAAAGCGGTGGGAGGGGGTCTTTAGATTAAAAAAATTATACCCATAATCTAAAGTGTTATTTATTAATGATTAGAAATATTCCGCTAAACATCTCTTATTTTTATCTTATAGTGATAAGGTTAGTATCTTATAGAGATAAGATAACTATAAGCAACCCGTTAGTATACTTGATCTAGGCACACAAACTATAGGATACCAATAAATATTTAGACTTACTTATAAATCTAAGAATTGTTCTAGATTAGAAAAAATTAAGATATATCATTGATCAGAAAATAATATAAGAGGTGTTTCTGATAATGTCTCTTAAAAGGAGACAAATGCTTATCAAAAAATGATTAAGAATGATTTGAGAGTCATATCATATATTCTGACCTCAATATATAATGATATTCAATAAAAGCATATGCACATGAGATGTACAAGTAGTATTATGCACAATCTGAAATTTATTTGATACATCCAAACAACATATAAAGAATAATTATAATGAAAAATATTTTCATTATAGGGAGGTTTAAAATAGTAAGCGTTACAATTTAAGGAACCTTAACTTAGAAAAACTAGACTTCTTAGATATCTGCTTATCAATCATTAACATTTCATATACACATGATGCTAAGAGGTGCAAGGGTATAAGATACCACATGTCCTTCTCACATCTGTAAGATACGACATCATTTGAGCAATACTAGAAAGCTATGAAAGCAAAAGTACAATGTTATGTAGGAAATAGAGATTTTCTCGACGTGGTAGATGTTAGCACTTTTAAGTCACTTCTCCATTATTGCAAAAGTATTATGTTGTATAATTGTTATTTTGTGCCAAGAATAATTAGGTGAATCATATCACTCCTTATGTTAGACAAAGAGGGTTATCATAAATACATTAGAAATATTTTCTTATGTTTATATAATAATGATAATATTTTACTAACTAAGTGTTAATTAATTAATTGTCATTATATCTTACCTACAACAAGAAATGTCTTAAAATGTCTAGGTGAATATAACAGATATTAGCTCAAAAACTTTGAATAAAAACTAATTGTGGCATAAGAGATTAGGTCATGAGACGACTATCCCGTCTAGTTAAGGATAGTCAAATACTTGATTTGACTATAGAACCTTGTCCAGTTTATGAATCCTGTATTCAAAGAAAGATGACCAAATCCTTATGTAGGTGTTGGTTATTGAGGCCATTGATTTATTGGAACTAGTACATAGTAATGTATATGATCTAATGAATCATACTGCCACTGGTGGACTTCGATAGTTCGCCGTCTTTATTGTGATTTTTCATGATACATACATGTGTTTTGGGGAAACATTGGTTGAAAAAATTTGAAGTGTTCAAAGAGTTTCGACTAGAAGTAGAGAAACAAACTATTATATATAATGAATGCCTTTGATTAGATTGAGGTTGTTTATATATGAGCAGTAAGTTCACAAATTATTTAAAAGAGAATGACATTCTAGATCAATATAGTTCTCCAGGTACTCCTCAACATAAATATATTTTAAAGTGAAGAAATCAGACTTTATTAGATATGGTTTGGTTGATGTTAAGCTTCGCCGATCTTATAGAATATCAATGAGAGTTATGCTCTAGAAACTGCTACTCACTTATTGAACATAGTTCCTGATTGTCTAATTTTATGACCTAGTGCAAGTGCACGCTTTTTGTATCAAGTAATATAGGATTAAGTCCAGATTATCGATCCCACAGAGACTATTGTTTCTATTTTCTTCAATTGAATACTAAAATTACTCTACTTTATCTTTATCCAGTCTAGCTTCAAGGATGGAGTTTAACTAACTAAATTATTGCTATCAAATTGAACCTAATTAAAATATTGCAAATACTTAAAGATAGAATTCACTAAATTGATAGGTAATCTAGGGTATCAACGTATCCCCTAGTAGTTCACTAAACCCTTTAACCCCTTAGTTATTCCATTTTTACCAATTGATTGGGTAGACATTGATTTCATCATAAGCTTTTGTCGACAATCGAATGATAATATCACACCTTAACAATTACCTATATGTCTATGGTAATTCGAATAAGATGCAACTCATTAAGATTAAGTCTAATCAAACTATACATGCCACCTAGGTATATGTCTATCCTAAATGGATCTCATAAATATTACCCTATGATCATGTATCAATCTACCATAGGCTAAATACATGATTCCTTTCATCAAAGTTATCATGGTTCCTAAACAATCAAAATAGTGATCAAGTATAATGAAAACATTAAGCATAGATAGATTGAATCAATTAAGGGATAAAAGTTCATAACTAAGAGATTAAAAGAATCAATTACATACTAGGTTCAATAATGTCTAACCCTAGATCAAAAGAAATTAGCTCATGTTCAAAACAAGAATATCAAAGCAAAAGTATGAAAATATAATGAATAAAATCATCTCTTAAAAGTAAGGAATAAAACAAAACAAGTGATGCCCTGAGTTGTTCTTCTTCCTCTTGTCTTGATTACTCAAGAGTTGATTCCCCAATCTTCAATAACTTCACCTTGATCTCTTGGCTTGAATGTGTGTTTGTTGCTTGTGTTATTCTCCTTGCTAAGTCTCTCTATTTTTACCTCAAAAGAGTGTTTTTGTTGCTATGAGAAACCTTAGGCACGAGGAGCTTCGAACCTTCTTAAATAGGCGAGTTTAGAAGGGTGCCTAGCGTTGTGGCATTGGGCATAAGTACAGGTCTGTCAAGACATCGACGAGCACTGCGGCGCTCACACTATGTTCTGGGCACTGCGGCGCTCAGCCACCTACTGCTGTGCTACTTTCGTGTTTTAAGTGTAACTTCTTCGTTTGTCGTCCAATTTGTCTCCCGTTTATTCCTATGCGTCATATTTTCCATCATGCATCTGTTTATGATTAGAAAACACAATTAAATAGTCAAATACTTATAATTTGGAGCAAAATACAAAAGTTAAGTATAAATTCTACTAGTACTTTTATGCCCCTATCAGTTCCATAGAAAGTTGTTCTTTCTACTTTGTATAAAATATGGAATAGAAAGAAATTGAGTCTTAAGTATGTTAGGATTTGGAGTTATCCTACTTGCATAAAGGTTATGCAATAGGATAAATTTACACCTAAAAAGTACAAATATCGATCCATTGGGTATCCCAAGCAATATATATATATATATATATATAATATCAATTTTATGATTCAAAGGAATGAAAATTATCCGTTGCTTGTAATGCCACTTTTCTAGAGAAATAGTTTCTCGTAAGTCGTAGAGATTGTAGAAAGATTAAATTTTATAAAGTCAATCAGGATAAAAATAAACCGATGGTAGAACCTAAAAGTCAATTGAGTGAAATACCTTTAACACACACTCTTCGTAGTGTATGTGTATTCAAAAAAGGCAGTGAGAGCATAATTGTTTTTTTAATTCTTTATATGGATGATATACTCATTGTTAGAAATGACATTAGTATGCTGCAAGTCAATCAATTAAGAGTTATCTAAGTAAGAACTTCTCCATAAAAGATTTGGGAGAGATTTCCTATAATATTAGGTATAAAACTTTATAGAGATAGAGTTAGGAGTGTAGTAACCAGTATCCACGACTGGTAAGAATAAATATTTATATATGTATAAATATACGTATTTTATTTGTATGTTGGTGATACTTGAATTATATATTGTTATTAGTAATATTTTTATAGGTTAAGGATATACGATTAGTATTGGGTTTATTTGTATGACTTTAGATTTATTTTAGGGACCAAATTGTTATACTTTGAAAGTTTTGGGGGCAAATTTGTAAATATAAAAAATTAGCCACTTAGTATGAAAATACACTTTTAAAAACCCTAATTCTCTCATCTTGGTCGAGCTACCCATTTTAAGAGATAGAAGAGAGAAATAAAGGAGAGAGAAAGAGGAGAAGAAGAAGAAAAAGAAGAAGAAATTGGAATTTTGAATTTCAAGAGGTATATCATATGTATTTCTCAATTTATTGGTATTAATTAAGTTAATTCCTTTAAGTTTTGATTTCTGAAAATATGTATAATTGAGGATTTGTTGTGTATTTCGTAAGATCATATGAGAATTGATGATGATCTATAAGATAGTTTGATAAATTATGATGAATTGTGGAATTTCTGCTGGATAACCTCTTGATCTAGGAATTTTATAAATTGTTGTGATTCGATTCTGGTTTTGAATTTTGAGTATATGAAATTAGATATGTTAAGGATCATCTGAGACTTTGAATCGATTGAAAATTCTGGAAATTGAATTTATAGTGAATTTACCAAAATGACCCTGACATTCTGGAAATTTCCTGTGTAAACAGTATAGTACAGTGAAAAATAATTTTTGTCCTACTGAATGATCTTCAAAAATTATGAATTTATGGAATATGATAAGTTTATATGTATAATATGATATACTCGGAATTGAGAATTTAGATCAATGTGGTTGAAGTGTTATGAATTTCTAAAGTGTATCAGCTCATTGTAATATTTAATTAACAGATTTTTAAAGTTATAGAATAAAATAGTTTTAAAATACTTTTGGCAGTGATTTGGAAGTGAAATATTTATCATGGACTGAGATATGTGTTAAGAGTAATTATGTGGTAGTTTTATAATTTTTGAGTTAGTATATGATTTTATAAAATTGGGAGATTGAATACTGTTCAGTAAGTATCTTGATCCTGTCAGGTTTGTAGTTTGGATTCGATGGTGTGTATGGAATGAATTGTGTAGGAAATTTGATATAATATTCATATATAAGAAGGATATATGAGTCAAGAATGGTATATTCTGATTTTGGAGTAATTGGACATCATTTGATGTATTAGAAATTTTGTTAAGTGTAAGTGGTCAGAATGACAGGTTTTGAGAAACCAAATATTTAGACCAATTTGATGTGATAAATGCATTGTGTATAATTTTGTAAGCTATTTAAAGTATTTTGTGTGAATTGTGAGGCTTATGAAAGGATTAATCTCCATTGATAGGTTAAGGAGATTTAAGCCTTGTAGCTGAAAGTGTTAAGAGGTAAGTATACTAGACTTTTTACTGAAATCACAATAAACATAGTAATTGTTTTGTATGATTTTGCAAATGGGGTTAAGAATATGTTTATGTTATGTCAAAGTATATTTTGATATGAAATGTGAATATATGTTTCTGAATGTGAGCATTGACATTGAGCATGGACATACATGTGTTTTTGTAAGTGAGCTTTCAAAATAAGATGTGTTTAATAAAGAAAGCTTTTGAAGTGTAATATGTCCATGAGAAATATTTTGTATTTTGAGGGTACTTGAACTCACTGTTAACTTAGTAGGCATTTTATGTGATTGTGGAGCCTTTATGTGTGGCCTTTCCTTTGGGATTGGTATATGTTATGTGTTCCGTATGTAGGGAGGATCCTATTGGTACCTAAAGGAAGAGTGAGTCATCACATTCGTGTGGTGGCGTATTGGTGCATGTGAGAGGACTCACCGATGATCAGGGTGAGGGTTTGGCTTTTACCTTCGGGCATAAGCGTTATATATGTGTGATTTAGAGACCTCACTTGTACTATTCCTCTCATACGGTATGTCACCTACGAGTGACATTTGGCTCATTATGTGATATGTGATATGTAAGTCCTACTAAGTAGTAGTTGAGTAATGGTATTCCTATTATGTGTTTTGAAAGAATGTGTAAGCGCTTACATGATATGTGATTTGATAAGATTATGATTTTGATTGATCACAGCATATCATACATATGCATTGTGTACATATATGTATTTGTATTTGATATATGAAAAATTAGTATGCTTACTGAGTTTTATACTCATTATAGTTTATGGTGATTTCAGGTAAATAAGGTGCATGTGGGCTTAGCGGATTT
The DNA here is from genome assembly GCA_946807835.1 of Ailanthus altissimus. NCBI lineage: Eukaryota > Viridiplantae > Streptophyta > Magnoliopsida > Sapindales > Simaroubaceae > Ailanthus > Ailanthus altissimus. The sequence goes on from OX327695.1 coordinate 23,910,232, forward strand.
GGCAAGGCTTCTGCTGTTCCTTGGGTTCCCTAAGTTGCTAGGTTGTTGTGTGTTTCATTTGGGGACACGTGGGATAGGATATTTGGTTTGTCCCTATTGAATAAATACTTATGTATTATTTCATTGTGTGTGGATTGGATTTGGTTTAAGTTTTATAAAGTGTGGTTATTGGATGATTTTAAGTAAGAATTTGCAATGGATATATTCTGGGCTCCCGGTAACAAAGTTGCTACTGGTGACGTAGTAGAGTGTTAATCTCTGAGAAAACTCTGCGTATCTCCGGTTTAATAATTGTCCCAGTCATAATTCAATTGCTATAATTCTGAAAGAAATTGAAATGAATGTTTAAATATTGTCAAGAGAAGTTTATACTTATATGTTAGGTTAAGGTTGATTTTAGTGTTGAACTTACTAGCAACTTGCTAAGGATTTCTGTGTTGAATGAAAGTTGAAAATTTTGTGTAATATTATTTATGAGTACACATGCAGTGAATGAATGTAAGTGATGTCGTGTGTCAGATCTTTTGGGTCTGGGGCGTGACAAGGAGGCTGATAGGACTCTCCCAATCTTCGTACATAGATTAAGTCCTGAAAATGAATAATTTTAATAACTGTGAAATAGTTAATATACCTTTCAGATATGACATTCATCTTTCTATGAAGATGTGCCCTTAGGAAGAAAATAAAAAGGTTAAAGTGTCTAACATACAATATACATTCGCTAGAAGTAGCTTAATGTTTACCATATTATGTACAAGACCTAGATTATGATAGCTGTAAGTGTTACGAGACAGCATCAGTCTCATCTAGGTAATGACCATTGAATGGTTGTAAAACATATTTAACTGTGCCTGAGAGGTATAAAGGTAAGTTTTTGGCTTATGGAAAAAACTACTTATAAGTGAGATGATACGTAGACTTAGACTTCTAATCTAATCTGGATGATAGAAACATCTCAATCTGATAATTTATTTTTTCTCAACAGTATCACAACTAGTTGAATGAGTGCAATTCAAATGTCCATATTTGATTCTACCTTAGAGGTAGAATATGTTATAGCTTGAGAAACATGTAAAGGAAGTTCTATGGGTATTCAAGTCAGTTGCTAAGCTGAGAATAAATTCTAAACTCAATGAATCCTATCCTACTATAATGCAACAATAATTGGGTAATTGCTCAAGCCAAAAAACATAAAATACACTAAAAATCTAATCACGTGAATTCTCAATGCCATATAATTAAAAATATCTTAGCTATTTAAAATTTAAAAGAATCTATGATACATTCCACGGGTAACCTAACAGACTTATCAACTAAGGTCTTGACTCTTAAAGTGTTTGAGGAACACGTAGAGTTAATGGATATTAAATACCATAATGAATGGCATTAGAGCAAGTGAAAGTTGTTAGAATTTGTGCTTATGTGCCATCTTATTATGTATAAATATTTAATTATAGTATTTATATAATTATCATTTCTAATAAAATTATTAATATTATTAAATATTAAATTGTAAGATGTTTGTAACATTTCAGACATTGTATGATTTAAAGGAGTTCAAATCTAGTCTAAAAGAGTTTAGATTAGTACTAAGAATTAGTAACGCTAAGAGTTATAAGTGTTAAGAGTTAACAGTGCTAAGAGTTAGTGAAATCTAAGGAGTTAGAGTCTTATCTGAAATGAAACAAAGATATGAGAATATATTAGTAATGATGTAGTTACGAAGAGTTACAAATGATGCTAGAAAATGTCATTATACAAGTATATTTTTAAACACTATGTTCCTGATCTAATTTTATCAATGTAGGTCTATCGGTGAAATTCAATAATATAGATTTGTGTATGTCTATATATGGATGGTCCAGATAGTTAGTCTTAACAAATCATGAGTTTAGTGAAAGCTTGTATAGAGATATAGATATGTTGGGATTTGTGCTTACGTGCCATCCCTTTTATGTATAAATATTTGCTTTATGTTTATATATTTATGATTTCAATATATCACTAATTATTTTATTTATAAATATGATAAGATGCTTGTAACGTTTTAGACATTGTATGATCTGAACGAGTTCAGATCTGATTTAAATGAGTTTAGATCAGAACTAAGAGTTAGTAAAATCTAAAGAGTTAGAGCCTTGTCTGAAATGGGACAAAGACCTAAGAATATATTAATAATGACATAGTTGCAATGGGTTGCAAATGGTGCTAAGAAATGTTGTTATGCAAATATGTTCTTAAATTTAATGTTCCTGATCTACCTTCACTAATGCGGGTCTGCTAGTGAAGATCTTAATATATATATATATATATCAGTGTATGTCTATATCTAGATAGTCCAGATGGTTAGTCTTAGCAGACCATGAGTTTAGTGGAAACTCGTATAGAGATACAAGTATTCAGTAAGGACTGAATATTGAACAGACTCACAAAGATCTCCAATAGACATCCCATAAAGCCGTCAATGGAGGATCTTTCGAGTTGAGTAGTATTCGTGGTCCTTAGACCTGAGTGCCACGGTGGACTTGTGAGTGATCCATCATACTTTGGTTCCACACATGTCAGATACCTTTCATGGTCTGACCGCTGGGTGTCGCTGGGTATGGTCCGATGCTCATGGAGTTCGGTGTGTACAGATATGGGATCCATCAACTCAATTAGGTGAGTAAAATATCATGTAACTCTAAGATTGTATTTCAGAAAGTCTTATGTCCATAAGCAGACATCCAAGAATTTCTTAGGAAAATAATATCGTGAAAGTGTTTACGGATATTATTTATTGAAATACAAATCTAAAGATAAGTTTATGGTTGAGCACATGGAGACTTGACGGTGTTGATCTATATCTCCGCTCTTCTAGGATATTTATGATGGAAGGATTATACGAATATGTTATAACCTCAACTTGTATGGTCTAATGCGCCGTTTTGTAATATCTGTAACATGTGTGTGGGACATTGTTCACGGACGTGTGAAATAGTTTCATATGACAAATTGGGCATGGACCTAGAGAGTCTCACAATATGAAGTGTACTCGTTGTGCACTGGGGCGGCGAATTGGATTGAATAATTAATCCAACAATTTTCAGCAAAATGAAAAATGTTTCTAAGTTCCTTTTATTATTCACTTGTCAATAATTGAAGATAAAACACATTATTGGTTTACAAGAGTTGTTAACCAATAAGAAATTGACAAGTGACATAATCTTGCTCCATAAATTATTTACCATGTATTTACCTATTTACCTTGCTTGGTAAATACATATATGGTAAATGTAAATAATCAAAATAGTTTTGAATTATTAATATTTTATATATTAATCAAATTATTATTATTAATTGGAATAAGTGGCAAACACCATTTACTAATGGAGAATGCACTTGTTATTAATAATAAGGAAAGTTTACCACTTTGTAATTCTTAAATGATGCATTAAGGAAGTGGTAAAACCACTTAACATTGATTAAATGCCATTTACTCTCTAGAAATTGATTCAATTGGTTGAATCAAATTGGTGAGTAAAAAATATGATAGATTAATGTTTGTAATGGCAAACATGGTTAAGTGGTGGTGGAGCACTAAGAGAAATCATTCTTTGCACTTAAGAAAGAATTGAAAGAGTTCAATGTGTGCAAGATAGAGTGAAATTCATTCTAGGAGCAAAGAGAGAGAATTGAGAGCTTTTCCTAAGTGTTTTTCTCAAAGTGTTGAGAGAAAATGCAAAGGCTTACCAAGCTACAACATATAGAGTTGTAAAGAACTATAGAAAATACACAATTCTTCTCATCTCTTGGTAGTAATTATAAGGACAAATTGTTTTAAGTGTTAAAACAATCATTTGCTAGAAATTCAAGGCTGCCATTCTAGCTTCACAATCCCACCGAATTTAGTTGTGAACTAGAATTGTGTAAGGGAACACTTCAATGTGAGCTCAAAAAATTAAAGCTTGGAGTTCTTGAAGATTTGTAAAGCTACCTTCATATCCAGGTAGGTTATTTATTTGTTATTCATTTTATATCATGCATGAAATATATATATGAGATATATATATACTTGAATAATCAAACATGCTTGAATATGTTACATATTGTTTAATATGTATGAATACTTCCGTTGCATATTTAATTTTTGAAATTATACACATCACACACCATATCACACAACAAGATATTCAGTGAGGACTGGGTACTGAACAGACTCACGAGGACCTCCAATAGACATCTTATAAAGCCATCAATAATAGTTTTTGTCGAGTTGAGTAGTATTCGTGGTTCTTTGACCTGAGCGCCATTATGGACTTGTGAGTAATCCACCATACTTTGGTTCCACACATGTTGAAAATCTTTCATGGTCTAGCCGCTAGGTGTCGCTCAGTATGGTCTGATGCTCATGGAGTCTATGGTGTATAAATATGGGATCTGTCAGCTTATATGAGTAACTTGTATATCATAATGCTCTGAAATTGTATTTCACAAAGTCTTGTAGTCATAAGCATAAATATCAAAAAGTATTTTTCGTAGGAATAAATAATATCGCAAAAGTATTTGCAAATATTTTTTTGGAGATACAAATTTAGAGATAAGTTAATGATTGAGCAAATAGAGATTTGACTATTATGATCTTTGTCTCTACTCTTCCAGAATATAAATTATAGAATGATTATACGAATATGCTATAACCTCAAATCGTATGGTCTAACACGCTTGTAATATTCATAGTATGTGTATGGGACATCGTTCACAGACGTATGGAGAAGCACCATATAACAAATCGGGCGTGGATCTAGAGAGTCTCACAATATGAAGCGTACTTATTACGCACTAGGGTAGCAGATTTAATTGAATAATTCGATCTAGAAAATTTCAGCAAAACTGAATATTTGTTTAAGAATCCCTTGACATATGCATTTGTCAAGATTGAAGTGTTAAGTATATTACTTAATTAGTTAATAAAATTAATTAATTAATAGAATATTGACAAGTGGCACAATTTAGTCCATAAATTATTTTATCTTGAATTAATAAATTAACATTTTTAATAAAAATAAGTAAGGTAAAAAAATTATTTAAATTTATTTTGAATAATTAATATAAATGTTATTTAATGTAATTGGGTAAAAATAAATATATGGTGATAATGGTGGGGGCTTATTTTGATCATTGAAACAAATAGAATTACTTATATAATTAAAATTATTTTAATTGTTAGGTAATGCTATTAAGTGTCGGTCATTGAAACAAAATATTGCAAATGAAAAACAAAATGAATGGTGGCTATTAAAATAAAATAAAACATGTGGTGTTTTCATTTTCTTTTGTGGAGTTGTTGGCCAACCATTATTCTTTAAATACAAATTATTTGGATTTTAATGTAAAAAAAAAAAAGATGAAATGGAATTGTAATCATTTCAACTAGTCCAATATTATGGACCGACCATGACCATTAAATAATAAAAGATGTTTACCATTTTGTTTTGGCTTAATGATTATGTCTTGGCAATCAAAATGATGAGAGGATGAAAAACAATTGGAGGTGGGTGTTTTCTACGGGTTGATACATGTAAACCATCTTGTTGAAGCGGAAGCACACAAATAAACTAAATAATTCACCCAAGTAATATAATAATGTAGAACAGGTTATTAAGATATAAAATAAAGAAAGGGTAGAAGAAGAACACACAAAGAATTACGTGGTTCGGCAACTTGCCTACGTCCACCGCGGATCAAGATCACACTCTTCTCTTATTATGAATCACAAGGCAACCACAAAGTATGCCTATTACAAGAAAGATCACAAAGAAAACTCTCTCTTACTCTTTAGGGATTTTCTCTCACAAAGAACTACTAAGAATAATCACTAAAATTATTATTGATCACCAAGATCTCTTTAAGATCACAAAGATCTCACTAACTTGATCACAAAGATTGTCAAGATCACAAATATATGTTTACAAGCCAATTGATAGCCTTTATATAGGCCTTGGGACGTCCTAGGTATTCCCTATACGTGTGGGAGTCGTATTAGGGAGTTCTAGAGCAAGTGGGAGACGAAATTAGGAAGTTTCCTAATTTCGGGATACCGTTCCCGCGTCTAGCGCTGCAGCGCTGGGATCTCGTCGCTCCAGCACTGGCGCGCTTCTGCTGAGTGCTGCGGCGCTGGCTTCCTGGCGCTGCGGCGCTGAGTGTGCTGTTCTGGCACCGCGGCACCCACTCTTAGTCACCGTGGCGCTGGTCGCATGGTGCGCCTTCTCATTTTTTGCCTCCTTTCACGTCCGTCTTCGATCCGTGTGCACCCTACACACTTGGCTTGATCCCCAAATCATATTCCAATGATTTTTAATCAGTATTCTCACAAATTCCCTCCTTGATTCAAAATCATTCACAAAGTAAATCGATCTCTCATTTCCGCATCTTCGGTTACCCTCACAAAGTAGTGACTACGGTTAAGTCCTTGCATAGGACGAACTTAACCGAGGGCAGTGGCTTAGTCAACATATCAGCAGGGTTTTTAGATGACGCTATCTTTGTCAAACTAACTTCACCACTTTTGACAATCTCACGAATGTAATGGAGCCTCACATCAATGTGTTTCGACCTCTCATGGAACACTTGATGCTTGCTTAGGTGTATGGCACTCTGGCTGTCACAGTATACACCGGTGTTTACATCTTTATGAGCCAATATCTCCACGCATATGCCTTTTAACTACACGGCCTCCTTTATAGCTTCACCAACAGCTATGTACTCTGCCTCTGTGGTAGAAAGTGCAACCACATGTTATAGAACTGATCTCCAACACACACTACACCCAAACACTGTGAATACGTAGCCCGTCAACAATCTTCTCTTGTCAAGATCGCCTGCATAATCTGAGTCTATGTACCCTTTTACCATTTCATTGCTGTCCTCGTCCCTCTTATACATCAACCCGTGATTCGACGTTCCTTTGAGATATCTCAGAATCCACTTTACTGCAAGCCAGTAATCTTTACCCGAATTCGCCATGTATCTACCCACCACACTCACAGCTTGTGCTATGTCTAGTCTTGTGCAAACCATTGCATACATGATGCTCCCCACAATGCTTGCATACGGTACTTTGCTCATCTGCAGTTTCTCATCCTCGGATGTCGACGATTGTGCTGCTGACAGTCTGAAATGCATGGCCAAAGAAGTAGAGACAGCCTTCGTGTTTGACATACCGAACTTCTCCAAAATTTTGACTATATATCGCTTTTGGGACAAGAAGAAAACATCTATTCTTTCTCTCACAATGTCCATATCCAAAATTTTCTTCGCTGCTCCCAAATCCTTCATTTCAAACTCGCCACTTAACTGCTTCTTGAGCTTTTGTATTTCTTCCATATTCTTGCATGCGATCAACATATCATCGACGTATAGAAGCAAATACATCATCCCACAACTCATGTTCTTGAAGTACACCCATCCATCATACTTGCTCCTACTAAAGCCACAAGCCATCATAAACTCATCAAATCTCCTATACTACTGTCTAGGTGATTGCTTTAACCCGTATAATGACTTCTTTAGCAAACAAGTATGATCTTCTTTACCGCGCTCCTCGAACCCTTGCGGCTGTGCTATGTATATTGTTTCTTCGAGCTCTCCATGTAGAAAAGCTATCTTTACATCCATCTGCTCTAGATGTAAATCAAGGTTTGCACATATAGCTAACAAAATCCTAATAGATGTGTGCTTGACAACTGGAGAGAATATCTCATAAAAATCGACTCCCTCTCTCTGAGTAAAACCTTGTGCTACTAACCTAGCCTTAAATCTCGTAGGCTCAATCCCCGGTATCCCCTCCTTCACCTTATACACCCACTTGCACCCGACTAGCTTCTTTTGAGGTCTCTCCACCAACTTTCAGGTATTGTTCTTCCTAAGAGAACAAATTTCTTCTTTTATGGCCTGCTGTCATTCTTTCTTGTTTTCACTCTTCATAACCTCACCATATGTCCTAGGCTCATCATACTCAAGAGTGTAAGCAGAATTAAAAGCATAAGCAACTAAGTCTGCTTGTGCATACCTGACTGGTGGGTTAATCATTCTCTTTAGCCTGTCTGTAGCAAGCTGGTACTCTTCAAGTTCCAACTCAAGAGTTCTAGTCTTCTTTTGGGTGGACTTGGAGGAACTCGCCGGTGTTCTTGGTTCATCTTCAAGGATTTCCTTGTTGAAGTGTTGATCTGGGGGCATATCAGATCCGTTTTCAGGCGCTACTTTAACTTCTATTGACTCAGGTGTTGAGTTTTCCTTGGTCATAGGTTCTTCTTTCTCATCTACTTAGGAGGTTTTCAACATCGTCATCTCATCGAACGTCACATCACGACTTATGATACTCCTTGGTGGTGTTAAGTCTTAACACACCACACCTTGTATCTTTTTACTCCTTCGGGATATCCTATGAATACCCATTTGATATCTCTAGGTTCCAACTTCCCCTCCTTAATATGTACAAAGGCAGGGCAACCAAATATTCTAAGATGGTCATACTTTGGAGGATTGCCAGACCATTTCTCTTCTGGCGTCTTGAAGTCAATTGATGATGAGGGATTTCTGTTTATCAAGTAAGCAATAGTCACTACAACTTCTCCCCAGAATGTCTTGGACATCTTCGCATTGGTAAGCATACATCTAACCCTTTCAAGAAGGGTCTTGTTCATCCTCTCAGCTACCCCATTCTGCTGCAGTGTTGATCTTACTGTTCTGTGGCTTGCAATCCCATGCTTGGCACAAAACCCATCAAACTCTCTATTGCAAAACTCGAGGCCGTTGTCAGTTCTCAACCTCTTCACTCTTTTACCAGTTTGATTCTCAACAAGAGCCTTCCAAGTCTTGAACACATCAAATACTTGATCCTTACTCTTCAACACATAGACCCACAGCTTCCTCGAATAGTCATCAATCAAGCTGAGAAAATATCTAGCGCCACCACGAGTAGCTGTCTAAGCTGGTCCCCAAAGATCCGAGTGTATGTAGTCAAGAGTCCCCTTAGTCTTATGCTCGCCGGTACTGAACCTCACTTTATGTGCTTTCCCTAGCACACAATGCTCACAAAACTCCAAGGGCTGAAACTTATCCTCACCAAACGCCTTTTGACTATATAACTCCTTTAAGTTTCTCTCGCCTAAGTGTGCCAGTCTAAGATGCCATAACTTGGTTTATATACTCTCATCATCTACAAAGAATAGTGCAGAACCACTCACAACTTCACCCTTAAGCACATAAATACCTTTGTGCTTCTCTCTTCTCATCACCACCATGGAACCTCTCAAAACTCTTAAAATCCCTCCGTCGATCCTAATAGAACACCCATTCTGGTCTAAAGTCCCTAGTGAGATCAAGTTTCTCTTCAAGTCAAGAACATACCTAACATCTGTCAACTCTCTCACTCGCCCATCATGCAGCCTAAGCTTAACACTACCAATTCTCATCATCTGACATGCAACGTCATTACCCATTAAGACCTTACCACCACTAACAGGCTGGAAATTTGTAAACAAAGACTTGTGCGGGCACATGTGAAAAGTACAACCAGAATCTAAAATCCATTGTTCAGAGTTTATACCATCAGTAGCGACGAGTGTTTCTGCACTGTCATAGCTATTATCATAGGCAAGTGCAGCATCCGCTTTCTTCTTGTCCTGTGCTTTCTTCTCAGGACAGTCCTTTATGAAGTGCCCCTCTTTCTTGCAGCAATAGCACTTCCTAGGAGTGCTAGACTTTGACCTGAGCCTTTTTTCTTCCCATCTCTATATGAGGGCCTTCCTCTTACAGATAAACTTTCTGCATTACCCTCAGCCTGCTTTCCTAATAACTTTGAGTTTAATGATGATTTCACATCACTCATCGTTAAACTCTCTCTGCCGTAGAGTAGCGTATCAATAAAACTCTCATAGCTCTTGGGGAGTGAACTCAGCAGAATAATTGTTCTATCTTCATCTTCTATCTTGATGTTGATAGACTCAAGATCAAGGATGATCTTATTGAAGGCGTCTATATGATCTTTCATCGGCGTCCCCTCTGATATGGACAGCTGATACAACTTCTTCTTTATATGTAGTCTATTGGCCAACGATTTCCTTATATAAAAAGAGTCAAGCTTCTTTCAAAGATCTATTGCCGTCGTCTCACCTGCTACTTCCCTTAGTACTTCATCGCTCAATGATAGAACGATTGTGCTATGAGCTCTTTCTTGAATGTCCCTTCTTTCTGCTTCTGCTCTAGATGACTCTGGCATCTTCTCTTCATCACTAGATGGAGCTGCAGTCTCCTCTAATGCCGAACCAAGTCTTTGGCTCACCAACAACACCTTAACCTTCATCTTCCACAGATTGAAGTCATTCGTACCGTTGAATTTCTCTACCTCATACTTGGGTGTGGCCATGTTTGCTTAGAACCAAAGCTTTGATACCAGTTTGTTGAAGCGAAAGCACACAAACAAACTAAATAATTCACCCAAGTAATATAATAATGTAGAACAAGTTATTAAGAAATAAAAGAGAGAAAATGTAGAAGAAGAACACACAAAGAATTACGTGGTTCGGCAACTTGCCTACGTCCACCGCGGATCAAGATCACACTCTTCTCTTATTATAAATCACAAGGCAACCACAAAGTATGCCTATTATAAGAAAGATCACAAAGAAAACTCTCTCTTACTCTCTAGGAATTTTCTCTCACAAAGAACCACTAAGAATAATCACTAAGATTATTGTTGATCACCAAGATCTCTCTAAGATCACAAAGATCTCACTAACTTGATCACAAAGATTGTCAAGATCACAAAGATATGTTTACAAGCCAATTGATAGCCTTTATATAGGCCTTGGGACGTCCTAGGTATTCCCTATACGTGTGGAAGTCGTATTAGGGAGTCCTAGAGCAAGTGGAAGACGAAATTAAGAAGTTTTCTAATTTCGGGATACTGTTCCTGCGTCCAGCGCTGCAGCGCTGGGATCTCGTCGCTCCAACGCTGGCGCGCTTCTGCTGAGCGCTGCGGCGCTGGCTTCCTGGAGCTGCGGCGCTGAGTGTTCTGTTTTGGCACTGCGGCGCCCACTCCTAGTCGCCGCAGCGCTGGTCGCATGGTGCGCCTTCTCGTTTTTTGCCTTCTTTCGCGTCCATCTTCGATCCGTGTGCACCCTACACACTTGGTTTGATCCCCAAATCATATTCCAATGATTTTTAATCAATATTCTCACACATCTTGATATTCTTCATCTCTTAAGGACGGCAAGAGTTGCTTTCAAAAAAAAATTTCATCTTGTTTCTTGTAAGTCCGGCAACAAAGAAAGAAAAGAAAATTATTTTAGTTTTGCAAGAGTTGCAAAATTCTCCAAATAACGATTTTCATTTCTTTTTGAAATAAAAATCAAAGTGATTAAAGAATTAACTAAAGAATCAAAATATTTATGAGTTAGACATTAATTGTTGAAAATTCTAATCAAAACTATTATTTTAGATTGGTAATCCTTTTGAATAGTTATAAATTAAAATTGTTCAAGAATACACTTTAAAGTGAACTCTTTATTTTAAAAATTGAAAGACTTGAAGTTTTTAAAAACTACTTTCATTAAGTAAGTGTTTATCATTTATGATTTTGTACAATAGTTATAATTGTACATGCTGTATATATATGCTATAAATAAGTGTTAATTTGTTAATATACTTCCACTCCATATTATAATTTTTTGAAATTACATATACACTCATATTATTACACATTCACTCAACAATTATTTCTCACATATAGTCAATTAAAAGTTACAACTTGTTGATAAATTTATTAAGTATTTTTTGTAGGTTCCAAAAAGTTCAATTCAATGCATAACAATCTTAATAAAATTTTCTATTGGGTGAAAGACATATAGATCTTTCAAGTTTGATAAAAGGGATTGAAAGAGTCTTGAAATTTTAAAAAGACTATAGGAACCACCGTAAGATAATGAAAACTATTTAAATTAAGTCAAATCGATAAAATTGTCTTTTATTATTAAATAGGTTAAAAGTATCAAAATATCTTGTTATATGAAAGAAAAATTAATGAACTTGATGGGCCTTGAACCCAGAATGTTTTGGGTGAAAAAGTACTATCTTAACCATTAGGATACAACATTCTATTACTATTAAATGTCAATATCTTATATATATATATATATATAATATTAAATAAATTAAAAATTAAAAAAATTTAAAATAATACTGCCCATCGTCACTAAAAAAACGGCGGCCAGTAGCTAATGCCGCCCCTCTCCTCATTTTTGGCCATCTTCTCATTTTTTTTGTGTTAAAAATAACCACCATTGTATAGATTAGAAAAAATAGAATTCAATGATATAAAATTTAACATTTTTTAATACTCATCGTCATCGAAAAATGACGACTAGCTGATTGCTTCTTTTCGGTGACAATTGGGCAATTAATTAAAATATTTATTTTATTTTATTTTAAAATATAAATCAATTACATTTTGATAAGTGTATATATAAACCAACTATATGATTCAAGAGTATTTTAATACTTTACTCAATTTTAACAAGTTAACCATTAATTTAAACGTTCATTGTTATCTGACAAAGATCTCTATGAAAATTTTAAGATTTTAAAAAAAAATCAATCCCTTTCATCAAACTTCAAGAGTTTACATATTCTTTATCTTTTTTTTATTTAAAATTTTTTCTCAAATTTAAAAAATTATGTCTATAATTTTCTTATGAATTTTTAGGTAAAAGGGGTATTTCTATTTCAATTCAATAATCTCAATTTTACATCATATTGAAAAATAATCTCATGTAAAGTTCTTTGTTTAGAGAACTTTCTACAATTTGTCGTGAATTTTTTAACAGTCAAACAAACAGTCAATTTTTTAAAGTCTTGACAATAAATGAAGAATAATGTTGTATTTATTAAATAATATCTTAATTTTTTATATTTTAAATAGTATATTAAATAATAAAATAAAATAATTTTTAAAATTACTTATTATATTATTTCATTATTTAATATATTATTTAAAAAATATATTATTATTCTAAAAAGAAAAGTGAACCAAATGAATCAATTTTTCAGTGGCCAACCACTTAAATAATTGAGTTCTTACAAAAGAGAAATTGATGGAGTATCTTCCAGAAGGGAATTTGGAATCAACATGTTATCGTTCACTGCGAAAGGTAAAATCCCATTTTGCATAATGCAGATAAAAAGGAGAATTGAACCCGAGGTGAATTCAGCATGCAACCTTCTAAACTTGACTCAGACGCGCTACCATTGCACCACGGATCCACTTATGCTGATTATAATTTACAATTTAATTAATTAAATAAAAATGTATATAAATAGTTTTTTTTTTAAATTTATGTCACAAAATTAAAATATAATTTTTAATAGCCACAAAATTTAAATCCGAATTATTTTATTTTTAAAATATATTTACCTCTTTTCTATTGTTTTCTTTTAAAATTCATTTAAATAATACTTTAAAATTTTAAATTTAAGAATAAATAAATTGAGTATTTTAATATGAACATTTTAAAAATTAAAAACTAAAAAAACTAATGAAAAATAAAAATGAAAAAATAAATGAAATTACTCGCGCAAGGAAAAGACACGTAGCAAGAGGTGCAAATTTTTAACTTTATTTTCTTGTTTATTTTGATTTTATTTTTTTCTCTTTAATTTATCATACTTTTTCATTAACACACTTTATTTTTTTTTTATTTCATCACAATATACTACTAATATATTTCTAGACTTATATTTTACAAATTAAACACAAAAAAGAAATTTAAAATTTATTATGAAACAGAAAATTTTTAAGTTATATTATTAATAATAATAATATTTATTATTTTCTTAACTAATGAAAATTAATTAAATAATTTTTAACTATAAAAAATTATAACTTTCAAGATAGTAGTTATTTGTGTAAATTTTCCTTAATTAAACCCTATTATTAAGGTCTTACTTCCCATCTGTCTATTAAGCCATGGTTTTAACTAAAAAATATTATTAATAAATAACTACAAAAAATAATATTAGTTTAAACTACTAACATTGTTACTACTACTAATAACAATATAACATTCGTTTAGAAGTTGTAACAATCAACTGCTGCTAAAGAATTACCAAGGAAAAATACACTGCCTTGTACAAAATTAAGAGCTATGCAAATTTGCAGTAAGTTGCTTAATTTTCTTCTCCTTCACTTCTTTAATGACAACCTTGTTCTTTATTTATTTATTTAGTTGAATTATATAATTAATTTAAGACACGTAAACAATACCTATGTAAAAAAGTTTAAGGAGATCAGAGAATGATCCTAAGTAAGAAAGCAATAATAATCCAGCGAGTGCTTGAGCAAGGACGAACCACTCTTTCTCAGCACTCACCTGAAACTTATCCATCTCACTGATTCTTCAGCCACTCCTCTAATTGAATTCGCAACCTCCAGATCTGACTGCTCAGATATTTCCAGTCCTGAAAGGTTCGGCGGCTCTCTGTGACAGAAACAACACGATGTAGATATTATAATACCCCTAAGAAAGATATTTAAAGGGTGATTATTGATTATATATACAGAAGATGAAATGAGGGAACTTACTTGCCAACAAGTCTGAGAATGTTTCCCCAGAGAAAGAGCAAAGTAACAATGGACAGGCCAACCCATGAAGCTACTGTGACAAAGTTAAATTGATAGGATTAATTCCAGCAATACCCAAGTTGCTGTTGACATGAACAGAACTGTCAAACTCGGGTTTTTTCTTCTCCATAGGAATCCATCTTTTTGCAATATCTGCAATCAATAAATTAAAAACAAGTACTGAGACAGTACTAAAGCTAATTGTGCCGTTTGCTTGATAAGAGAGCTAGATAGCGAGATTATTACTTGAAATGGCTGTCGGTGATGGTGATACTTGAAATGGCTGTCGGTGATGGTGATGGTGATGGTGATGATGATGATGATGATGATTTCTCGGTGATGGTGATGATGACGATGATTTCTCGGTGATGGTGACGATGACGATGATTTCTCTGTAGCAGCAGTATCATCCATAACAATTAAATGAAAATGAAGACTCTAAAAACGTACTTAGAAGTGTTGGCTATCGACCATTTAAAATTAAAGAAAAATTTTAAATTTTAGTTGAAAATTAACGAAGAGTTAATAATAAAAGTTTAGTATGTGAAATTCGTGTTAAGATGAAAAAAGGTAAAAAGTTGAAAGTAAATAATTATTTATGTGGTAATTTATGAATATTTTTTATTTTAAATTAATTAATTGTTTTAAGCGAGATTTGAACTTTTATAAATAAAAATTTTTATTTCAACTAATTTTAAGATTTTTAAAGTTAATATTAACACTATATAAATCTTTGTAACTCCTTATAATTAACATTAATCATCACAGCACAAACACATAAGAAAAAAATTCTAGATAACAAGAGAGATTAATTGTGAGTGTAATTGAGTGTTAATTTTTTGTGAGCTTTTATATTCTTATAAAAAATATACTTTATGAGTAACTTATTATTTATTAATAAAGAAATGAGATTTAAATCTGTTGTTAACGTAAATAAGTTGCTGAACTATATAAATTCTTGTGTTCTCTTTTATCTTTCTTGTTAGAAATTGGTGATTCAACAATTTTTTATAACACAAGAATTGAGATGAATACCGACAGTAGAGTCATTATAAAGTCAAGTATGTATTAGGTATACAAGGAATGAACAAAACGGAAAGAAAAATGAACTAGTATTGTTCATACGGCATACTATTTACAGCGAAGCACTGTTGCTGCGGATACTGTTCATAGAGGTACTGTTTCACGTGTTACTGTTCGCGTAGTTACTATTCATGCGACAACTTTAGTATATTTCCTGTTTTTACTCAATTAACTTCTTTAAGTTTAATTAGAACTCTTAAAAGTAAAGACTCTTATTTTAACTAAGTTTAGGATTTCTAAGGGTGTTTTATTCACTATATAAACCTTTCTAAACACAAGAGAAAGATAAGCATTTAAGGTTTTATTCAACAATCTTTTATAGACAAGAATTGAGATGAATATCGACAGTAGAGTCATTATAAAGTCAAGTATGCATTGGGTATATAAGGAATGAACAAAACGGAAAGCAAAATGAACTAGTATTGTTCATACGGCATACTATTCACAGCGAAGCACTGTTGCGGCGGATACTGTTCATAGAGGTACTGTTCACGTGTTACTGTTCGCGTAGTTAATGTTCACGCGACAACTTTAGTATATTTCTTATTTTGGCTCAATTGACTTCTTTAAGTTTAATTAAGACTCTTAAAAGTAATGACTCTTATTCCAATTAGGTTTAGGGTTTCTAAGGGTGTTTTATTCACTATATAAACCTTTCTAAACACAAGAGAAAGATAAGCATTTAAGGTTTCAAGATGTACCATAAGAGAGAATAGATGAGCTAAATAGGCACTAAGTGCGTGGTGCACTAAGGTGTAACCTCTGGGGAGTGTTTTTTTTTTTGTTCTTAAGTAAACAAAAGAAACACCATAGATCCTTTTAGCTTAGATGCTCGGGCTATTCTTATATTTCTTGTAAACAATTTTTATGATGAGATATTAAGAGGTTTTAGGGAGTCATAGTGATCAAAGGTAGATACTTAGAGGTCTCTATGGTAGATACTAAGGGGTCTTATAGGTTCATTGATGATGTAAGAAGATATTTAGTGATCTATATCAATAATAAGAAGCTGGATTATAGATTCTCTATGGACATAAGCAATTTTGAGCTGAACCACGTATATCTTGTGTTTTGTTTATTGGTTTATTTTCTTTATTTTTATTAGTGTGTTAATCTTATGTATTATTTCTTATAGTGCGAGTTATAATTTTTCGCTGTGCATAAAATAAAAGAAGGTATCAACCTTATGACTTAGTTGATGTCATAAGAATATTAAATTAAAGTGCATAATTTGATATTCACAATATTTTTTTTTAATTTACTTTTATAATTATTTATTGTTGCGCTACATTATTTATTTTATATACTTCCGTTTTAACAAAAATATTCGTTTGATAATTTTGGTAAGAAAATTTTCTCCAACTTTTTTGCGGGCATTGCTAATTACTGAAGCATAACTAAACTGACAAAGAGAGCAGTGTTTTTCTTTTCTTGGTATAATGTATACACGTGGGAACATATAAGGTAATGTGGTGGGCTACAAGGGTAGCATTACTCAAATTCAAACTCTTTCCTTTTGTTGATGGTTGTATGTGTTGGTGTGCCATCTTATTTTCTTAATATTCTTTCGCTTCAAAAAAAGTTGTTTACTTGATATTTTTGGTACGAAAATTTTCTCAAACTTTTTTGCGGCGAGGCACTGGCATTGCTAATTGCATAACTAAACTGACAAAGAGGGTAGTTTTTGTTTTTTTTTTTTGGTGTAAGGTATACACGTGGGGACATATAAGGTAACGTGATGGGCTAAAAGTGTAAAATTACTCAGATTCAAGCTCTTTCCTTTTGTTGATGGTTGTACCCATTTGGAGTTAAATTCTGAGTGTACCCAAGCCCGTTTCTAGCATCCCGGGCCCCTGCACTGTTTCACAAATAAAGTATCTACTTGCAAGCCCCATCTAAATCCTAAAAACACCACTTTTGCTTTTCAGAATGAGACGCGGAATATTTTTTTCAACAGCAGCAGACACGCATAATCAGAATTGTAACATTTGTAAGCCTGATTGAAGCCTGAGAGTTGGAAATTTTCTCTTGCTGAATAAGATCAATATAACTTTATAGAGTGTGATTACGCGTGTACTTAGAAAATATCAAAGGAGCTTTTAATCATGATTAATCTCGCATTCGTTTGAAGCAATATAAAGATGTTGATCAGATGGTATAAACTTGATCATGATTAATCGCGAAGGAGCTTTAAATCATGATGATGAACACGAAGCTATATGATGTCTGGGGTGGAGACTGCAGACCCCATATGCTTCTATTTATCATATCATTATTCGGTTCCCTCTTTACCCTCTCCACCTCTTTAATTCCATCGTCACCAAACATCATAATGTGACCATCCTTGCTGTTTCAACTAACATTTTTTCTTTTTACTTCATAAATAATAAATAAATTTGCTCTAACTACTTAATCTAACTCTTAAATTAACAGAAGCAAAAAAAAATGCCAAAGCAAATTTCTGACCGAATCCCATCTAAATATTAGTAGTTAAATTCAGATCTATCTTAGCATACCTTACCCTCCAAATTGATGGTGGCAGTGGCGGTGGCAGCGACATCACATTCCCAATATAGACTTTCGGTGGTAAATAGCAATGTCGTGTTGAAGTGAATTAGATAAGATTAATGTTAAATATACTAAAATTTTATTTTAAATTAAATTTTAAAAGTGATGTGTCAAGAAAATATTGAAAAGTAAAATAGTATAAATTTTAAAATAATTTATTATATTTAATGTTTACTTGACATATAATTTTAGAATTTAATTTAAGATAAAAATTTAAAATACTTAATATTACTCATTAAATAATTACCGAAAAACCGTGGCTCACGTAATTGCAAACTAGCAATACATGTGGTACCTATGCACTACAAGCCTATAATTCAATCACCAACATCTCAGATAACTCTCATCATTAGGCTAGGTGTCCAAAATAATTAAAAATTCTATATAAGCAATTTAAGTGGGGATAAATTATGTATTTAATAATTTATCTAATTATTAATAATATAAAAAAATAAAGCACAAGTAATTACGATAAATAAAAGAGTAGAGAAAGAGAAAATTAACACCGGATGTTTACGTGGTTTGGCCCTTATCTCGACTTACGTCAACGCCTCAAAGTTAACTTTGTTTGAAGATTCTACTAGTTTAGTTTATCTTTTAAAACTCTTTGATTAACTTTATAAGTGTTAATCAAACACTTACAAATTAGCTTTCTCAAGTACTAATCAAACTTTAATTAGTTTTCAAAATACTAATTAAATCTTTATTAATTTTTCAAGTACTAATTAAACCCTTACAGTAAGTTGGCTTTATCAAATACCAACTAGACTCTTACAAGGATTGATTTAGGTTCAATTAAACTTTTACAATTTAAACTCTTTTAAAGAGTAAATACAATAATTTTAATATATATATATATGAATATTTCTTTTCTTCTCAAAATGATATGAAGATTATAGAATGCTTCACTTGTTCTTACTGAGTTTGAATGAGATTTGTATTTTATAGAGATAGAGAAACAAGTCGTTTTTAGTCGTTGCAATAGTATTCTGGCCGTGCTATAATGTTTTGACCTTTATAACCGTTAACACAGTAACTAACTATTGCACAATGATTTAACCGTTAAGGAACAATGATGTTACTATAGGACCTTGCTACAATGACGCTACAGTGACCAAAATTTTGAACCTTTTCATTTTGGTTAATTTCTTATAACTTTAAAAAATTTTGCGCTTTAGTCCATAAACACTATTTTTTTTTATTGTTTAGAATCATCAAAATTTTCAAAGTTGTCTTGACCAATAATAATTAATAACATTGATTTAAGATAACGAAACCACAACACTATAAAATATAAGATTCCAAATTTTTTATATCAAATTATATTTTAAAAGTAACGTGTCAAATAAACATGTGGTGTAATAAATAATTTTAAAATTTATACTATTTAATCACTCAATATTTACTTAACATATCACTTTTATGATACAATTTGAGACAAAATTTTAGAATACTTAACATTACTCTAATAATAAATGAAATTTAACTAAATGGAAGGATTAAATTTAAGGAAGCAATTGATAATCATTCCAAAGAATAAAATGCCGCTCTTGTCTCATGGTCATGGCTAGTTGACTTAACAATTGAATAATCTTAATTTTTTATGTTTTAAGTGAAGGGATAAAATTAACGGTTGTTGTTGTTGTTGTTTGCATGTGATTATTATAGGCTAATTACAGCTTAGGAATAAGTCAACTGCTTCTATTTGTTGTATTATATGGAGAATAACGACTCAACGTATAATGAAACTTTTATTACATGCTTTTCATTTTCATACACATGCAAAGAAGAAAACAAGATGTATTTCCTTTTAAATTTTTATGACGAAGACGTGAAGGGTAAATTTGATCTTGACTTAAAAGTCTTTGATCATGACTTGGATTATTGAATTAACTTTCTTTGTGCTGGTATGTATTTATAGCAGGCATGGAAATAGTTTTATTTGTTTCCTTTTTAATTTCAATTTATTTATTCTTTTGACTGGAGCAATATATGGATTTACAGGCTGCCGACCATTTCCAAAGCTTTTTCAGAAATCTGGGGAAGATAAATGGATAAATAAATCTCGATGAGACAATCAAGTTCATTGGGTTAGAGATGTGCATGCGATTGTGAGTGTTATAGTCAATGCATTTACACAAATAAAAGACACTCATAATTAAGACATACGAATACCAATACCAGGAGCTCCCATTTACGTAGCATAAGACATTACTCTTGTAATATTATAAAAACAAGACCTTAACATTCTGTAAATTTGATAACCAAGTGTATAGATAATATAGTAACTGGAGTGAGGGTATGAAAACAAATGAGCATCAAATCAATTGAATTTTGAAATTGTTAGGTACATAAAAATAAGGGGATCATAACTAGTCAAAAGATAAAAAGAAGAAATAAAAGGAAAGCAATTACTCAATGGCAGGATTGAAGGGGTTTTGATTTGCTTCACAGTGCCGACTTTTACAAAAGCTTGGTGGGTGAAATAAAACTTGGGTTTAAAGCAATTATGATCATGCGGAACCGCGTCAAATGCGCCGAATTATTAGTAAAAAAGACGAACCTTAAAAAACCAAATATTATATGTTTTAATGTTGAAAAGTACCCAACCTCAGATAATTTTTACTGGTGGCGCTTTGTTTCCAACTGTACTTATAAAAAGCTAGTCACTACTTGTTAGATTGCGACCCAGAAGAAGAATAGATTTCATTGAAGCAGGCATGAACCTGAAAGTAACTACTGACATCTCATATTGTTTATCTCTTTAACAGTGAAAGGGGTTTTGGCGGGAACAATGGCAAAAACAGTATTGCTCTCATTGCTTTGTGGAGTTTTGGCCGTTCTGAGTGTTGCTTTGGTGGAAGCGGAAAACCCATATCGATTTTACACATGGACAGTTACGTATGGGACATTGTCTCCTCTTGGTGTTCCCCAACAGGTTGGTTTAGTTTTATTATTGTTTCTAGAATGTGTGTGAATCTGATATTGGATTTTGTGTTTCTGTGTATCTGAAAGTTGATGTTTGTTTGTTTTGATTTTTACTCTTTTGCAGGTGATTCTTATTAATGGTCAATTTCCTGGTCCTAGCTTGGATGTGGTGACCAATGACAATATCATCCTCAATCTCATTAACAAGCTAGATGAACCTTTTCTCTTAACTTGGTGAGTTTTACTCTCTGTCTCTGCTGCTCTGCGTCTTTGGTTTTACTTTTGTTCTTGGATACTTGTACTTCTCTTTGCACTCTGCATTGTTGAGCCAATCTGTAATTATTATTATTATTATTATTATAAGCATTGTATTAATTTGACTTGAGTAGAGGTGTTTGTTCTATTCAATTTCAATCAATAAAAAATCTGAACTTCAAAGTTTACTTTCTGAGCTTTGCCTAAATTACTGCAGAACCCAAGAAAAACTATAAGGGAACGATACCCACCTTGTTCTAGATTGTAATGTTTTCTGAAAAATGACTGGCATTGTTGTATTTTGAAGTCTGCATTTACCTTCTTGTTCCATTATCCAATTGCTTGATTTTGGCATCTGGAATATGACATTGCCTAATAAAAGCTTGGTATGTCAAAATCACAAATAGGAATGGAATTAAACAAAGGAAAAACTCGTGGCAAGATGGAATTCTAGGAACCAATTGCCCCATTCCTCCAAACTCAAACTACACCTATAAGTTTCAAACCAAGGATCAAATTGGGACCTACTTTTACTTCCCATCAACTCTGATGCACAGAGCTGCTGGAGGATATGGAGCACTGAACGTTTATAAGAGAGCTCCAATTCCGAGCCCTTACCCAATCCCAGATGGAGATTTCACTTTACTGATTGGTGACTGGTGCAAGACAACCCATAAGGTGACCTATATATTTTCTAATCTAAATTTTCTTTTCTAAGTTGTAATTTGCATGCACATTCCTTTTATACTGCTAGAAATACTAGAAGATGGATAATATTGTTGAACTTGAGGTTCTTCATACTGAGTTCATGCACATTCTTTTTATAAAAAGTTCAATAACATGCTTTTAAAATGCCAAAGCAATGGTGTAGTATGTTAGAAATCCGATGGCATTACTTTAATTCTGATATTGGTTTTTGAGCTGGGTATCAGCTACAAATAGCTTGTCTTACCTTGTGGAAAATGCTTTATATTTGGTGATGCTGCTAGCCAGTTAAGCTTGACTCTTGTAATTATATCTCCTTTCTTATATGAAAATGCTATAAAACGGATCATTATTTATTTGCATTACTTCATTTTCTTTTGGCCTGAAAGGAACACTTTTTAGGCTCCATTTGATCATTGAGAAGTAGCCGAATATCTATGCAAACTTTGGAAATTTATAAGAGGTTGCTTCCAAGTGTTCTGTTTCTCCTTTCATGAGATCTTAACTATTAGTAAGAGCATTGTTGAATTTTTGCACCAATCTAGCTGCAGATCTGGAATGTACTCTATAGATTGTATATATGTCATCCCTAAGGGATGTTTATCTTCTCTGTAATGTTGGAAACAATTCTGTAAAGCTAATTTTACTTGTAAGGGGTTGCTTGCATGAATTTCAAACTTTCTTTTCGTACTCTGATGGTTCTCTGTCATGTTCACATTACTCGTGAAATTGTTTGTTGATGACTGCAGACACTACGACAAACTCTGGACTCAGGAAAGTCTCTTCCATTTCCAGATGGAATTCTTATCAATGGCCAGGCGCAGACCACCTTCAGTGGCGATCAAGGTCATCCTTAGCATCTAACTTAATATTTTCATGATTGATTGAAAATGTAAATTTCATTCTATAAAATGTATGTTTACCAACAATGTATCATTTGTTATGCTGTCAGGTAAAACCTATAGGTTCAGAATATCAAATGTAGGCTTATCTACTTCGTTCAACTTCAGGATTCAAGGCCACACAATGAAGTTAGTTGAGGTTGAAGGATCTCACACAATTCAGAACTTATATGACTCGCTCGATGTGCATGTGGGTCAATCTTTAACTGTCTTAGTAACCTTAAATCAACCATCAAAGGACTACTACATTGTTGCATCCACACGATTTACTAAGAAGGTTCTCAATGCTACTGCAATACTACACTATACAAACTCCCAGACCCCAGCTTCTGGACCCTTCCCGGCTGGTCCTACATATGAAATTCACTGGTCTATGAAGCAAGCCAGAACTTTCCGGTATTAATTAACAAATTTGAAGTTTCTCAAAGCTGATGTTTTCTATACCATCCTCCTGTGCATAAACATATTAATATTCTGCATTTTGTTTTTCAATTGACATGAATGATTCAACGAGTATTTAACTGAACACATCTCGTGGGCATATAGACCTCATTGAATATCATTAATCCGCATAATAAAACTGACCATTTTAGTGTTTGCTGGATATTACCTTTTGAAGTATTAAAAATTTATTTTAATCTTTCAACTTCCCTGCAGGTGGAATTTGACGGCAAATGCTGCCAGGCCCAACCCTCAGGGTTCATTCCATTACGGAAAGATAAATACGACAAGGACAATCGTTTTGGCCAGCTCAGCACCTTTAATAAATGGAAAGCTGCGTTATGCTGTTAACAGTGTCTCCTAGGTAAATTCTGATACCCCTCTGAAGCTTGCTGATTATTTAAGCATCCCTGGAGTTTTCAGTGTGAATTCTATCCAAAGTGTTCCTTCTGGCACTGCTTCAGCAGTAGCCACCTCAGTTATGCAAGTCAACCTCCATGAATTTATTGAAGTTGTTTTTCAAAACAATGAGAAGACCATTCAATCATGGCATCTTGATGGTTTTGACTTCTGGGTTGTTGGGTAAGTCAATGTTCTTGTTCTATTTCTTCTTGTGAGTTGGATGGATTTTAACCACCCTTTTGCTCCATATACAGTTATGGTTTCGGGCAATGGTCACAGGACAAGAGAAGAACCTATAACTTGGTTGACACTCTAACTAGACACACTGCTCAGGTAACTTAGACCAAGGTTGAATTATTTTATTTAGCAGTATCCTGTAATCATATCTGAAGTACACCTGCTATTATTTAGTAGTGCTAGAACTATAGAACGCGTTCTCATATTTGCTCAGAAGTCAGAACTATGCTGTTCTTTATGATAACATCAATCAGTTGGTCCCAATTTATTCCTAGATACAGGAAATTTTGCCGACACTACATCAAATCTTTATGATAGTCTCAAACTTTTGTTAAGAAAAATGGTTCAGATTAGCATTTTTTATCTGCTAGTCTCTTATTGCCCCTTTTTGACTGTGTTATGAGCAAATGCTATGCACAATTCATCGTGACTGCATTAACTTAACATTTCTGTGTAAGAAACAGTTGGATACAGTAAATGCCTATCTTCATCTCATTCTTGTTTGTTAATTTTGTCTTCATACATGTGCATTTTCTTGCAGGTATACCCAGAATCTTGGACAGCAATATTGGTCTCCTTAGACAATCAAGGAATGTGGAATATGAGGTCTGCAATATGGGAAAGGCAATATCTTGGGCAGCAATTTTATCTCAAGGTCTGGAATTCAGTCCACAGCCTTTCCAATGAATACGACATTCCTTCTAATGCTCTGCTTTGCGGCAAGGCTGTTGGACATCACCCTTGATGCGTTCAAGTATTTAGAAACTAATGTGTTGTATCAGTCATGAAGGTATGACTGCAAAGAAAGTAGAGAAATAGAGAGAGAAGATTGCGATTTGCAGGGATTCCAGTTCTTTATTTGTACATCTAAATTACGTTTGTATGATTGTGTATTTACATGGATGGTTATATTTATATGTTAGCTTGAAGTGCTTCATTCAATTTTATAAATGGTTTTAAGGTTTTATTAATTCGGTCTCTGATCCTTGTTAAATAAATGATATATAGATAATAATATAAGTGCTATGAGAGTATGAAGCAAATGAGAGCATCAAATCAGTTGATTTTTGGAATAAATGGAAGGAATGGCGGGGCGCTTTAACCCTTGGACGAATGTTAGCTAGAGCAAGAATTTTTTTATTTTTTTAAAAATAATAGAAAAAAGACAACTTGAAAACAAATATAACGTGTTGATAAAGTACCAAATTTGGGATAGTTTGATCGGTGTAGATTTATCCCATGCGGAAAATGCGTCAAATACGAGCAAGAAGAGAAGACAACCTGAAAAAGATATGTATTTCTCTTTCTTCTGCCGCCATTTATATTTCAACTATGCATGCATGAAGATAAAAGTGGCTAATGATGTCTCATATTGTTTACCTGAACAGTAGTTTTCGTTCGTGATTGTCAGTCTGTTTCTGTCACATTTTACAAGAACAATGGCGGGGGCAGCCTTGCTCCCACTGACTTTTGGACTTGTGGCTATTCTGAGCGTTTCTTTGGTTAAAGCAGAAAGCCCATATCGATCTTACACATGGACGGTTACATATGGGACCTTGTCCCTCTTGGTGATCCCCAACAGGTTGGTTTCATTGTTATTTCTGGCATTTGCGTGAATTGGAGGCATTTCTGGCATTTGTGATCCCCAACAGGTTGGTTTCATTGTTTTGAGTTTCTGATAGGTTTGATGTGTTCTGTTTTTCTGCAGGTCATTCTTATCAATGGTGAGTTTCCTGGTCCTAGATTGGATGTGGTGACCAATGATAATATCATTCTCAACCTTGTTAACAAGCTAGATGAACCTTTTCTCTTGACATGGTGAGTTTTGTCTCTCTATCTCTGTTGCTTGGCAACCATGATTGATTTTACCTTCATATATATATGCTGTAATAATTTTTTAATTTTGTTTGTTAATGATTGCATCAGTCCAAGTTGGGTGGAGGTGTTTGTTCTCATTGATCTCAATCAATGTAAAATCTGAGCTTTTAATGTTTAATTTCTGCGCTTTCCTTAAATTCCTCTGGAAACTGAGGAAAAACTTCAAGGGATAGATTCCCCTCCTTGTTCTAGATTGTAATGTTTGATGAATAATGACTGGCATTATTATTGCTTTCAAGTCAACATAAACTGTTTTATTTAACCATAATCCAGTTGATTGATTTTGGCATTTGGAACATGACATTGCCTAATAAGAGCTTGGTATGACACAAACAGAAATGGAATTAAACAAAAGAACTCATGGCAAGATGGGGTTCTGGGAACCAATTGCCCCATTCCTCCAAACTCAAACTACACCTATAAGTTTCAAACCAAGGATCAGATTGGGACCTACTTTTACTTCCCATCAACTCTAATGCACAGAGCTGCTGGAGGATATGGAGCACTGAACGTTTATAAGAGAGCTCCGATCCCGAGCCCTTACCCAATCCCAGATGGAGATTTCACTTTACTGATTGGTGACTGGTACAAGACAAACCATAAGGTGAACTACATATTGTTTTTTCTTTACCCAAAAGTTTAAATTTTGGACCTTCTCTTATCTAAGTTGTCATCTGCAAACCGCATTCCTTTTACAATGCTGGAAATTTGCTTGATACTGGTTTTTTAGCCAAATATCTGTCGAACATAGCTTGTTTCCCCTTTGGTAAAAAAGCTTTACATCATTACATGTGATGATGTAACTAGTCAGTTAAGTTGATTATTGTTAATATTTCTCCTTTCCTATTTATTTGCATTACATTTAAAAGAAATCTTTTAGGCTCGTTTGATTGCTAAGAAGTAGCTGAATAATGAATAAATTTTGGAATCTTTGCAAGAGGTTGCTTCCAAGTATCTCGTGATAACTCAATTGTTGATGGAGGAAACGTTCTTTTCCCTCTTAAGATTATGTTGAAACGAAGAATCTCAAGTTGAACTTAGAACCCTAACTTCCTTGCACAATGGAATAACCTGTTAATCAAGTAAAAGTAATAATAATCTAAAGTAGAATATAAAAGAGCACAACACAATTTTATGTGGTTCGGCCAATTGCCTACGTCCACAGTGGATCCAAGGATCCTAACCTCTCTTATTAACTCCTTAAAGATTTTATAAGAAAAACCTAATTTGAAAACCCTTAAAAAGACTTAATGTTTAGTAAACCCTTGCTCTACCACGAACAATGATCACTCAAACGACGATTCCACCCTAGCGCATACAAGTACTTAGTGTCTATCTAATTCTTCTATTATCTTAGAGTCTCTCTTAAAGTTTAGTCTCAACTAAAGGATTTACAAGTGTTTATATAGGGTATATTTCGTGCCTACTAACCATATTTATTGTTGGAGTAAGAGTCCACTTGTTTTAAAAGTCCAAAACTTTTCAAAACTCAAAATCCTGAATCAAAACGGACAACTAACGCGTCTGGAGCTGCGGCGCTTGTCCCTGGGCGCCGCGGTGCTGGGCATTATTGCGCCTAGCACCACATGATGGGCGCCGCGGAGCTCATCATTAGGCAACGCGACGCTTATGCCTGACAGCTCCTCTTGCATTTTCTTTATTTTCTTCGCGTTTTCGAGTCCCGTTTCGCTTCCCCATCTTGTTCTACACGTTCTAGACTTCTTCATACATGTCCCACATGTTCTAGACTTCTTGTGACTCTTTACTTTGGTATTCATCTCAATTCTTGTCTAATCAAGATTGTTGAATCACCAATTTTTTAACAAACCCTTCCTTGATTCAAAATCTTCCAAATAAGAAGGGTTCGGGATCCGATCCACACCAATACTCTATCACCTAAAGTTGAGTCCAGTTAAGTCTCCACCAAGACTTAACTTTCATCGGGCTAGTGACTTTGGTTTCTAAAGGCATTCGTGCACCTTGCATAGGGTATGGATGCGTTGCACTCCTTTCTGACCTTCATCACCTCGGTGAGCACGGTTTGGATGTCACCTAGCGGTCTGCATTACCCTAACACCCTGCGTTAGGCCACTCATGGCCATCCTAATAAGCACATAGAGCCCCCTATTGTACTTCTCACTATCAAACCTTATAAGTATTTTTTCTACCCTTAGTTTTTCTTTTCCCGCTTTATCCGAATACCCTTCTTCATCAAGCTTGCCTAGGGATATCAAGTTCCTCCTTAATTTAGGAACTTGCCTTACATCATGTAAGTCTCTAGTTTCTCCACCTTCCATCCTCAGCCTTATGTCACCAACTCTTATGATCTCACAAGTCATATCATTCCCCATTAGAGCTTTACCTCTCTTGGTTTTATAGTTGGTAAACATCGATCTGTCGGGACATATATGGACGCTGCACCCCAAATCTAATATCCATTTGCCAGGACATTTTTCCCTTGAGGCTACCAATGTGTCTATAACTTCGGTATCTTCCTCAGTACCGATTGCAGCCCACCCTCCTTGGCCTTTTAATTTCGGACAATCCTTCACAAAGTGCCCTTCCTTATTACAAAAGAAATACTTCTTGGATCTCCTCCTTGATTGGTTGCTCTTCCTTCCTTGTGCAAGCAATGCTGTTCCATTCTCGGACTCAGATCTCTTTGTCAATTCTTTTGAGTTCAATGATGCTTTGACGTTATTCATCGTTAAAGACTCCTTACCATACAACAGCGTATCCACAAAATTCTCATAGCTCTTTGGCAACGAACTTAACAGGATAATGGCCTTGTCTTCATCCTCAGTCTTGATGCCCGGTTGCTCAAGACTTATGATGATCTTGTTGAACTCATCAATGTGAGCTCTTAATGAAATTCCATCGTGCATTGTTAGCTGATGTAGTTTTTTTTTCATAAGAAGTCTATTTGCAAGAGACTTATTCATGTATAATGCCTCAAGTCTTTTTCATAGTCCTAAAGCGGTTTCTTCATTACCAAATTTTCTTAATACTTCGTCGCTCAACTCCAGGAATAAGGTACTATGAACCTTTTTCTGAATCGTGTCCCAATCTTTCTTCTCGGACTTTGAGGTTATCGTCTCATCGCTAGTTGAGGAGCTGGCTTCTTCCAAAGATGAGTCTAACCATTCCTTCACTAGTAGAGCCCTAACCTTTTTCCTCCAAAGATTGAAGTCATTCATCCCATTGAACTTCTCTATTTCTTGCTTAATTGCAGCCATAATTTAAATACCCAAAGTGTGTATTATCGAACCTGTAGCTCTGATACTAGTTTATTGAGGGAGGAAATGCCCTTCTCCCTCTTGAGGTTATGTTGAAGCGAAGAACCTCAAGTTCAACCTAGAACCATAACCTCCTTGCACAGTGGAATAACTTGTTAATCAAGCAAAAGTAACCAAGAATCCAAAGCAGAATATAAAAGAGCACAACACAATCTTACGTGGTTCGGCCAATTGCCTACGTCTATGGTGGATCCAAGGATCCTAACCTCACTTATTAACTCCTTAGAGATTTTACAAGAAAAACTCAATTTGAAGAACTCTCAAAAGGACCTAATGTTTAGTGAACCCATGCTTTACCACGAACAATGATCATCCAAATGACGGTTCCACCCTAGCGCACACAAGCACTTAGTGTTTACCTTGTTCTTTCCTTCTCTTAGGGTCTCTTTTAATGCTTAATCTCAACTAAAGGGTTTACAAGTGTTTATATAGAGTGTATTTCGTGCCTACTAACCATATTCCTTGTTGGAGTAAGAGTCCACTTGTTTTGGAAGTCCAAAACTTTTCAAAACTCAAAATCCTGAACTAAAACGGATAATTGACGCGTCTGGCGCCACGGCGTATCGCAGCGGCGCTCACTCCTGGGCGTCGCGACGCTCATGCCTGACAGCTCCTCTTGCATTTTCTTCTCTTTATTCGCGTCTTCGAGTCCCGTTTCGCTTCCCCCTTCATGTTTCACATGTCCTAAACTTCTCCATACGTGTCCCACACGTTCTAGACTTCTTGTGACTCTCTACTTTGGTATTCATCTCAATTCTTGTCCAACCAAGATTACTGGGCATTATCGCACCCATCGCCGCGGCACTGGGCTTCTATGATGGGCGCCGCGGCACTCATGCCTGGTAGTTCCTCTCGCATTTTCTTCGCTTCCTTCGTGTTTCACACGTCCTAGACTTCTCCATACGTGTTCCACATGTTCTAAATTTCTTATAACTCTCCACTTTGATATTCATCTCAATTCTTATCCAACCAAGATTGTTGAATCACTAATTTTCCAACATCAACTATTAGTAATATCATCCTTGAATTTTTGCACCAATCTGACTGCAGATTTTTAATACATAAAATGGCTGGTATTTATGTCAGTCCTAAGGATTGTTTATCTTCTCTACAATGCTGAAAAACAATCTTATGAAGCTAAGTTTACTTGTAGTGGTTGCTTGTGAATTTCCTATGTTCTTTCCATACCTCTGATGGTTTTGTGTCATGTTCACATTACTCATGATAATGTCTTGATGACTGCAGACATTACAACAAACTTTGGACTCAGGGAAGTCTCTTCCGTTTTCAGATGGAGTCCTTATCAATGGCCAGGCTTATACCGGTTTCAGCGGCGATCAAGGTCATTCTTAGCATCTAACTAAACGTTTTCATGACTCCTTGAACAAGTAATTTTCATTATATAATATGTACCTTTATGAACAACGTTTTTGTTTGTTATGCTTTCAGGTAAAATCTATATGTTCAGGATATCAAATGTAGGCTTATTGACCTCGCTCAACTTCAGGATTCAGGGCCATACAATGAAGCTAGTTGAAATTGAAGGATCTCACACAGTTCAGGATGTTTATGACTCACTTGATGTACATGTGGGTCAGTCTGTAGCTGTCTTAGTAACCTTAAATCAACATCCAAAGGACTACTACATCGTTTCATCCACACGGTTTACTGAGAAGGTTATCACCCATATTACATTATACAAACTCCCAGACCCCAGTTTCTGGACCTGTACCGGCTGGTCCTACAGATGAAATTGAGGGGTCTATGAAGCAAGTCAGAACTTACAGGTACAATCACTAGACATTTGAAGTTTCTCGGAAGAAGATGTTTGCTAGCCCATCCTGGCTCCGGTGAATGAACATATTAGCATTCTGCAAGTTGCTTTTTTTCCCTCTCAATTACAAAATTATAACCCCAATAAATGAGACTTGTTGGACAGTAACTTTTGGAGCATTAGTAATTTATTTTTATATTTTCAATGTTTCATGCAGGTGGAATTTGACGGCAAATGCTGCCAGGCCCAACCCTCAGGGATCATTCCATTACGGGACTATAACCCCAACAAAGACGATTGTTCTGGCCAACTCAGCAGCTTCCATAAACGGAAAGCTGCGTTATGCAGTTAACAATATCTCGCACGTAAATTCTGATACCCCTCTAAAGCTTGCTGATTATTTCAACATCTCTGGCGTTTTCACTGTGAACTCTATCCAAAGTGCTCCCTCTGGTGCTCCTTCATCAGTAGCCACCTCAGTTATGCAAGTCAACCTCCATTAATTTATTGCAGTTGTCTTCCAAAACAATGAGAAGACCATGCAATCCTGGCATCTTGATGGTTATCATTTCTGGGTTGTTGGGTAAGTCAATATTTTTAGTCTATTTGCTTCTTGTGAATGAGTTAGTTCTAACCATTGCCTTTTGTACCGTAAACAGTTATGGTTTTGGACAATGGACACCAGAAATGAGAAAAACCTATAATCTGGTTGATGCTACAACTAGACACACTGCTCGGGTAACCTAAACCAATGTTTAATTTGCGCTGTATTCTGATCATATCTGGTGCATACGTGCAATTACTTTGTATCATTAGCACTATAAAACCTGTCATATTTGCTAAGAATGATGCTGATCTTTATGATAACCTTGATTAGTTGGTCCCAATTTATTCTCATTCCCAAATGCCATATTCCTAGAAACAGGAAAAATTGCTGACGCTCTTATCAAATTCCTCGGATGGTCCTCAAACTTTTGTTAAGAATAATGGTTCAGATGAGCATTTTCTGTCTACTAATCTATGGTTTTGACTGTTGTATGAGCAAATGCTATACACAATACTAATAGCTACACGTTGTTCTCTTAATTGAAAGTACGTGGATCGTCAAAATGCATTACATTTCAAGTAAGTGCTGTGAAATATGCATGATTTAGTTGGGAAACTTGGTTTTTTCATTATACCCTTAGAAACTCACTTTATTTATAAAATTACAAAGAAATAATTGGATATAGTACATGCCTTATTAAGCTCATCCTTCTTACTTACTCTCATAATTTTTTCCTCGCAAACCTGAATTTTCCTGCAGGTATATCCGGAATCTTGGACAGCCATATTAGTCTCCTTAGACAACCAAGGAATGTGGAACATGAGGTCTGCCATATGGGAGAGGCAATATCTTGGGCAACAATTTTATCTCAGGGTCTGGGATTCAGTTCAAAGCCTTTCCAATGAATACAAAATTCCTTCTAATGCTCTGCTTTGCAGCAAAGCTGTTGGATATCACCCTTAATATACCAAACATTTGATTGTTCACTAGTCTGTTTGATGGTTTATGAGTATTGAGTACAAAAGAGAGCAGAGAAATATAGAGGGGAGGAAAAAAAAGATGGATTCAAGTCTTCCAATTCTTCTTTTGTACATCTCAGAAGGTTTCAATGAGTTTTACATTGACATGTATGGATGGTAATTATATGCTTTAAATGATTCATTCAATTTTTTTTTTTCAAAAGGTTATTGAGGGTTATGAAATCAGTCTCTTATACTACTTTGTTTCTTTTTTTTTTTTTAAAGAATTGTTTCATGTGTTAATTGCAATGGAGAGAAGGCAGAAGCAAATTGAGGAAAGGGAATAGAAAGAAAATCGAGAAAAGAAAAAAAATAAAAAAAAGAAGAAAAAGAAAAAAAATAAGAGAAAGGCATTTGCAAAGAAAATAAAGGATTAAAAAGAAATTTATTGAAAATGAGTGTGGGTAATTAGATTTATATCATCTGATTTAGTGAGTAATAGTTTTATAATGTTAAAGTGTTTATAACTCAATATTTATGATGCATATCGATATTAATAATATATTATTATACCTTATGATATAGAATAAGTATCGAGAGTTAATAGACTCTAGATTTTCAATCTAACTTAGAATTAGCATGCTTTATACGAGTTGATCCACATAATATATTGTAAAGAGTTCATAAATCATACATATCTCCATATTTATATGATATTGTCTACTTTAAGCCTAAGTCTTCATGGTTTTATTCTTGAACTTTATCTAAAAGGCCTTATATTAATGAAGATATAGTTTATTCTTTATATACCCATGATCTTCTCTATTTATTTTCAATGTGGGACTTTGTTTGCTTCCTTGACAATCCTTTCCTCGAACAAAGGACCACTAAACCTCCCTTCAAACAATATTTCATCTGTCTATCTTTCACATAGGAAGATCTCGCTCTCCTTTTGGTACTCATCTTTTACCTATCTTCACTGCGTTGTAGGAGCACGCCTTACGTGAAGCCCGCATCACTGCGTTGAGACGACACGCCTTACGTGATGCCTGGGAGTATACCACCACTTGTCCATAAAGCTTACTACGGATCCCATCGTAAACCGAGGCTCACCACATTCTCGTTCGGCACTGAAGATTTCTTTCACATTGCTAACTTCGTGCCATGGCTCTGATATCACTTGTAAGGAGTCCATAAACCACACAGATCTCTACATTAGTATGATATTGTTCACTTTGAGCCTAAGCCCTCAAGATTTTATTCTTGAGTTCTACTTAAAAGGCCTCATATCAATGGAGATATAGATCACTCCTTATATACCCATGATATTCCCTATTAATTTTCAATAGAAAACAATCAAGAATAAATTATTTTAGAATTTTATATTTGAGTATTATTTGATATTATTATTTTAGTAAGTTAATATGCTTATTTAGTCATAATTTTAGGAAAGTCTAATTTATTTAATTATTTAAATTTATTATTTTTTATTGAGTGGAATTTACAGTTTATTTAGAATTAGTTAATCTATTACTACAAATAGGCTTGTTATTTGTAATTTTGAAGAATAATCTCAATTATTTAATCAATAATATTTCTATTATATTCCTTTTGAGATTATTTTATTGTGAATTTGACACACTTTATCTTATGATAGTTATCTTTTCTCATAGATTCAAGACGTTTATTAGAACAATATATAACTTCGCTTCCGCTCTATGTCAAGTGGTATCAAAGTCTACCTCTGTACCAGACATAATGAACCTACCTTTGTGAACTTACACAATGATTTTCCTATCCATTAATCACCTTTACCCATCTAAAATACCAATTTCATACCATCACCAACCACCACAATTCTTTCTTTTTTTTAAAAAAAAACTTTATATAATATATATTTTAATTATTTTCCTTGTCTAATAAAAAAAACCAAAAACAAATCTTTTATTTCTTTTTACCATTTTTGTCTTAGCAAAAAAAATAAAATAAAAATCAATCAAAAGAAAAAAAGAAAAAGAAAAAGAAAAAAGAAACAAACTGTAAGAAACAAACCCTAGAGCCACCACTATAATCGTTACTACCTCTTAACATCATTTGTTGTCGATTGCCCCCCAATCTACTCAGAACAAATTGGCCGACCAAGCCTTGCCATCGTCAACCTTCAACAACACCGAAAATCACCCAAATCTAGATAAATCCATCGTCCATCATCGTGAAGTTTGCCTCAATCCCGTCAATCCAACCTTTTTCACTGTCAAAAAAATACATCAAAACATTCCTCAATTACTTGCATAATCATAGGACTTGTTAAAATTATATATTTCTATACTTGTATTGTTTTATTGAGGAATCTAGCTTCATTATATTAGATGTAATGAATATAAAATATGATAATCTATAATTTCCACAAAATTTATCTTGATTTTGAAGGAGGACTGGGACGGGTCTTGTCAATTTTGTTAAGAAATATAAAATAGTAAAAGTAATAACTAATAAAAAGAAAATTATTTTCTATCACCTTTTTAATGTTTTTCATCATAAAAATAATGAAAAATTATTTCCATACTCACAAGTGACTTTTTATCATTAAAGTTGTTAGTAAATAATGATTTTCCATAAAAAAAATATTTGTAATGTATATTTTATGACCTTTTTGATGGAAAAAATATTTTTTATATTATGAATATAGTTTTTTTTTCCTTTTTAGAAATAATTTGTAAAGTTATAGAAGTATTATATTTATGATCATCACCTAGTTTTCCTCTATATGTGGTCATTAGGAAAATAACGTAAAATTATATTAATTTTAATTTTATTTGTAATATTTTATCACTATTGATGGAGGATAATTTTATTATGAATATTTTTATTTTCTTAAAATTAATTTAAGAAATGAAAAGATGTTTATAATGAATTTTTTTTTAAAAAAATCAGTTTTTTATTTTTTATATGAATTTAATTTTAATTAAATAGTATATACACATATTGTTGTTTAGAGTTATTGCTTACAAACATCTTTGTAATTTGATTAATTAGGTTAAAATGATCAATTATATAAAAATTTAAAAATACTCGTACACATTTTTTTTTTGTTTGGTTAATTAGGGTAGAATGATCAAATTATATAAAAAATTAAAAATACTCTTACTCATACACATTCTTAGTTCAAAGTACCCTAATATTTTTATTTCTTTTTTGATTAATTAAGTGTAAAATGCTCAAATTATACAAGAAGTTAAAAGTACTGTATATATTTTAATTTCTTTCGTATGATGAAGTAGGAGTAAAATGATCAAAGTATATAAAAAAAATGAAAAGTTAACAGAATATTCTTAACAATGAAGGAGTTTTGAGTAGTTTTGAAATTGTAGGGGATAATGGCAATTAGCTCAAACTCTGGAAGGGAAACAAATAATAACCCTTCTCTTTTTTATCAACAAAATTACAACATTGAGATACACTTCTTTCTTTCTTTCATCTCTATTACGTTTTCGCTATGTTAATAGTTAGTTGCTAATTAAATGAGAAGAGGGAGAGAAGACACTGGGGGAAATAAAGACTGAAACAATGATACAAGTATGATCATGAAACTGCAAAAAATTTGCCAATTGTTAAGACACTGAAAGCCAGGAGAGATATTGAAAGACCCTTAATGAAGATGGAAAGCACAAGAGATTATTAACGAGTGTACTTACTCTAGTCCATCGAGCACATGATGAGAATTAAATATCACGTGTTGGAATTTAAGTTGGTCTACCATAAGCATGTGTAGTTTCATCTTGTGTTTGCAGTGCTGCTTGATCTGTCCTTGGAATGCAACCAAATGTGTCTGGGCGCCTGTGTGAATGCAACTTGTGCCTTGCATATCAAATTTCCTTTGAGTTGATTTGACTTTTGAGATAATGAATTGTTAATGTATGTATGTACCGAGAGGCTAGCCAGAGAGTGCCCTATCCTTTCGGAGAATTGAACCTTATATCCCCAACATTGAGGCAACATCTACGGGCTCTTCGTTCAGTATTTCAATTAATTAAATGGCGTCCACTAAGAATATGCTGTCAAAGGAATGAGTTTTGAGGCAAGCAACGCCACCAATCGGTTTAATTATGTTAAAGCAGAAGCACACAAACAAATAAAATTATTTAAATAATATATATAAAATAAATTATTATAAAAATAAAGAGAGAAAGGATAGAAGGAAAACACACCAAATTTATGTGGTTTAGCTATTTGCCTACGTTCATGGTGGATCAAGATCATTCACTCTTATTATTGAATCATAAAACACTCACAAAGCACGCATTTTACAAGAAAGATTATAAAGAAAACTTTATCTCTTGCACTCTAAGAATTTTTTCTCGTAAATAACCACAAAAAAGGTTTAATCATAAAGATTTCTTTCTTTCACTTAGATGTGTTTACAAGTCAATTAAGAACCTTTATATAGACTTTAAGACTTTTTAAGTTTACTCTAAACGTATTAGAGTCGTATTAGAAAGTTCTGAAGTAAGTGGAAGATGAAATAAGAAAGTTTCCAATTTTTGGAAAACTGTTCTCGCGTCCAGCGCCTATTTTCGCAGCGCTGGTACTCACTTCCCTAGGTGCCGTGACGCTCGTTGCCTGGCACTGCGGTGCTCACGTTTTGAATTGGGAGTTGCGATGCCCACTCCTTGTCATCGCGGCACTCACGCTTGGCACTGCCTTCTTTATTTTTGCCTCCTTTTGCGTCTGTCTTCGATCCTCGGGTACCTTACGCACTTGGCTTGCTCTCCAAATTATATTCTGATAATTTCCAATCAATCTTTTCACAAATCCTCTCCTTGATTCAAAATCATTCACAAAGCAACTTGATCTCTTATTTTCGCATCTTCGGTCACCCTTACAAAATAGTGACTCCGGCTAAGTCCTTGCATAACATGAACTTAACAAAGGGCAGTGGCTTAGTCAACATATCAGTAGGGTTTTAGACGACGCTATCTTTGTTAGACTAACTTCACCACTTTGGACAATCTCTTGAATATAATAGAGCCTCACTTTAATGTGTTTCGATATCTCGTGAAACACTTGATGCTTGCTTAGGTGTATGACATTTTGGCTATCACAATATATACTAGTGTTCACATCTTCACTAGCCAATACCTCCGTGCATATGCCTTTTAACCACACGGCCTCCTTGATAGCTTCACCAACAGCTATGTACTCTGCCTCTGTGGTAGATAGTGCAACCACATGTTGTAAAACTGATCTCTAACATACATTACACCTAAACATTGTGAATACGTAGCTCGTCAACGATCTTCTCTTGTCTAAATCACTTGCATAATCTGAGTTTACGTACCCTCTTACCATTTTACTATTATCCTCATCCCTCTTATACATCAACTCGTGATTTGACGTTCTATTGAGATATCTCAGAATCCACTTCACTACAAGCCAGTGATCCTATGTGCTATGTTTGGTTTTGTGCAAACCATTGCATACATGATGCTCCCCACAATACTTGCATACGGTACTTTACTCATCTGCAGTTTCTCCTCTTCGGATGTCGGCGACTGTGCTGCTGAAAGTCTGAAATGCATGGCTAAAGGAGTAGAGACAGCCTTTGCGTTGGATATACCAAACTTCTCTAGAATTTTGAGTATATATCGCTGTTAGGATAAGAAGATAACATCTCTTCTTTCCATCACAATATCCATACTCAAAATTTTCTTCGCTGCTCCCAAATCCTTTATTTCAGACTCGCCATTCAACTGCTTCTTGAGCTTCTGTATTTCTTCCATATTCTTACATGTGATCAACATATCATCGACGTATAAAAGTAAATACATCATACTACAACTTATGTTTTTGAAGTACACACATCCATCATACTTGCTCCTACTAAAATCATAAACCATCATAATCGCATCAAATCTCCCATACCATTGTCTAGGTGATTGCTTTAACCCGTATAATAAATTTTTTAGCAAACAAGCATGATCTTTTTTCCTGGGTTTCTCGAACCCTTGCGGCTGTGCCATGTATATCATCTCTTCAAGCTCTCCATATAGAAAAGCTGTCTTTACATCCATCTGTTCTAGATGTAAATCAAGGTTTGTATACACGGCTAACAAAATCCTAATAGATGTGTGCTTGACAACTGGAGAGAATATCTCATGAAAATTAACTCCCTCTCTCTGAGTAAAACTTTGTGCAACTAACCTAACCTTGAATCTTGTAAGCTTTATCCTTGGTACCCCCTCCTTCACCTTACACACCCACTTACACCCAACTAGTTTCTTTTGAGGTCTCTCCACCAACTTTTAGGTATTGTTCTTCTTAAGAGAACTAATCTCTTCTTCCATGGCCTGCTGCTATTCTTTCTTGTTTTCACTCTTCATAGCCTTACCATATATCATAGGCTCATTATACTCAAGAGTGTAAGTAAAATTAAAAGCATGAGTAACTAGATCTGCTTGTGCATACCTGACTAATGGGTTAATCGTTCTCCTCAGCCTGTCTCTGGCTAGCTGGTACTTTTCAAGTTCCATCTTAGGAGTCCTAATCTTTCCTAAGATGGACTTAGAGGAACTCACTGGTGTTCTTAGTTCTTTTTCAAGGATCTTCTCGTTGAAGTGCTGATCTGAGGGCATATCAGATCTATTCTCAGGTTCCACTTTAACTTCTATTGACTAGGGTACTGACTCTTCCTTGGGCACATGTTCTTCTTTCTTATTTTCTTGAGAGGCTTTCAGCATGGTCGTCTCATCAAACGTCACATCACGACTTATGATACTCCCTGGTGGTGTCAAGTCTTTACACCACACCTTGTATCCTTTCACTCTTTCGAGATATCCTATGAATACCACTTTGATAGCTCTAGGTTCCAACTTTCCTTCCTTAACATTTACAAAGGCAAGGCAGCCAAATATTCTGAGGTGGTCATACTTAAAAGGATTACCAGACTATTTCTCTTCTAGCATCTTGAAGTCAATTGCTGAGGATGGACTTCTATTAATCAAGTAAGCTACGGTCACTACAGCTTCTCCCTAAAATATTTTTAACATCTTTGCATTGGTAAGTATGCACCTAACCCTTTCAAGTAGGGTTCTATTCATTCTCTCAACTACATCATTCTGTTGTGGTGTTGATCTTACCATTCTATGCCTCACAATCCCATGCTTGGCATAAAATCCATCAAACTCTCTATTGTAAAATTTGAGGCCGTTGTCAGTTTTCAACCTTTTCACCCTTTTACCAATCTGATTCTCAATAAGAGCCTTACAAGTCTTGAATACATCAAACGCTTGATCCTTAATCTTTAACACATAAACCTTCAACTTCTTTGAATAGTCATCAATTAAATTAAAAAAAATACATGGCACCACCATGAGTAGCTGTCTGAGCTGGTTCCAAAAGATCCGAATGTATGTAGTCAAGAGTCCCCTTAGTCTTGTGCTTGCCAGTACTAAACCCCATCCTATGTACTTTCCTAAGCACACAATGCTCATAAAACTTCAAGGGCTAGAACTTATCCTTACCAAATGCCTTTTGACTAAATAACTCCTTCAGGTTTCTCTCACTTAGGTGTGCTAGTCTAAGATGCCATAACTTAGTTTGCATACTCTCATCAGCTACAGAGAATAATACAAAACCATTCATAACTTTATCTTTAAGCACATAAATGTCTTTGCACTTCTTTCCTCTCATCACCCCCATGGAACCCTTCAACACTCTCAAAACCTCTTCGTCGATCCCGATGGAACACCCATTCTGGTCTAAAATCCCTAGTGAGATTAAATTTCTCTTCACGTCAGGAATATACCTAACATCTGTCAGCTCTCTCACTCGACCACTATACAGCCTAAGTTTAACATTACCAATTCCCATCATCTGACATGCAAAGTCATTACTGTCGGCGGAGGATCTTAGGCACGTGGGTGTATGCATGTGTAATTGTGTCTATTGCCTAACGCAGCGAAAATATTTAAATTTTACAATAAACACAATAAATAAATATATTAATAAAATTAGAGAACTCACCACAACGTATAACATTATATACGTATTTGTTTTGGAGTTCACATGGAGACCAACTCGCGTGCAGTTTTAGTCACCAACTTGGTGGGCTTGGTGAGCTAAAACAGCAGCTCTATATTCAGCCTGGGATTAACTCTTAATCTCTAAAATGGCCGGGAGTGAATTTATATCCTTTTCTCCAAAAGAATAAGAAATGGAGATTTGAAACAATTTACAATTACTCTAATTGGAAGTATAAAGAAAAATGAAATAATTTCATTTTTTCTCCCCTTTTTTTTCTCTTCTTCTTCTTCTTTCTTTCTTTCTTCTCTTCTCCCCCTTCGGCCGAATTGGCCAAATTCTTGCTTCTCATTCTTATTCTCTCTTTCTTTATATATATATATGTATATATTATAATATTATTTATATTATATAATATAAATAATATTATAATAATATAATATATATTCATATATTATATAATATAAAAAGAAAGATATTTTGATTATTTAACTATTAACTAATCAAACTAAGAAAAGACTATTTTGTCCATTATGAATAGTTACTAAGTTTATCCCTTAGTGGGTCCCACCAAATTCCACACTTAGGTAAACTCAACTGAGGGTTCACAATACGCTACGTGTCCTAATAAAATTAGTAAATAACAATTATTAACTAATTGTTGTATTTAACACTTAAATACAGACACGCACATATTCTTGTGGTAATGCTGAATATTGCTGGATTAAACAATTTAATTCGGTACGCTACCCCAGTGCATAACGAATACACTCTATATCGCGGGACTCCCTAGGTCCTACGTCTGATTCACCAAATGGAA
Source organism: Ailanthus altissimus (assembly GCA_946807835.1). Lineage (NCBI taxonomy): Eukaryota > Viridiplantae > Streptophyta > Magnoliopsida > Sapindales > Simaroubaceae > Ailanthus > Ailanthus altissimus. Next base: position 23,951,705 of record OX327695.1, read on the forward strand.
CTATTCCATGAGTCCGTGAGTAATGCCCCACGCACACGTCACGGATGCACAAATCAGCGCATTGAACCATGCAAGCTGAGGTTACAACGCATACGTATAGTCCTTCCGTCATGATATCCTGGATATGCAGGGATATAGATTATCACCGTCAAATCCCCTAGTGCTCATCCATGTCCTATCTCCAGACTTATATCTCAATGAATAATATGCGCAAACGCATTTGCCATATTGTTCGACCCTGGCGGAACTCTTTCCCGGGATGATTGCTTGTGGCTACAAGACTTTCTGAGATATAGTCTCGAAGCATCTGGATATCTAACTCTATATGGGCGCTGACGGATTCTATATCTATACGCACCGGACTCTATAAGCATCAGACCATACCCAGTGACACCCAACGGTTACACCATGAAAGGTCTGTGACATGCGTGGAACAAAAGTATGATGGATCACTTACAAGTTCACCGTGGCACTCGGGTTAAAAGACTACGTATACTACTCAACTCGAGAGAACCCTCCGTTGACGGCTTACATTAAATGTCTATCGGAGGCTCTCGTGAGTCTGTCCCATATCCAGTCCTAATTGGATACCCATATGTCAATACGAGCTCCAAGCTCACAGTCGGTCAGGAACGACCATCTATACCCGATAGATACGACATATGCTGATCTATATATAAAGGTATCCACTGACAGACCCGCATCGACAGAAATAAATTAGGGATAATTATTTGAGAACATACTTGCGTAACTTGCATTTCTTGGTACTCGATTGCAACTCTTGTAACTATGCAGTTACTAGCATATTCTCAGGTTTATGTCCCATTACAGACAAGGCTTCAACTCTTGGATCTGCTGAGTATTATAACCAACTAACACTTAACTGTGTTAATATTTAGCAATTATATGTCTCAGCGTGGCTAACTATGAGCCCTTATCTAAACACCTTTAGATTTGATCCGAACTCCTTCAGATCTACAATGTTTGTAATGTTATATGCATAAGACTATATAAATAGGTATTAGCGATTTAATAGGAATGTATACTTGTATAAATACACAAGTATATGTACATTCAGGGATGGCATGTAAGCATCGACCCTAACAATTACCCATTAACACCTTACCACCATTAATGGGTTGGAAATTTACAAACTAAGACTTGTGCGAACACATGTGAAAAGTACAAGCAGAATCAAGAACCTATTGTTCAATGTTCTTACCATCAGTAGCAAAGAGTGTCTCTGCGCTATCATAGCTATCATCATAGGTAAGCGCAACATTCGCTTTCTTCTTGTCTTGTGCTCTCTTCTCAAGACAGTCCTTTATGAAGTGCCATTCTTTCTTGCAGCAATAGTACTTCATAGGAGTCCTAAACTTCAATCTTGAGCCATTTTTCCTTCCATCTCTATATGAGGGCCTTCCTCTAACAAATAAACTTTTTGCATTGCCCTCAATCTGCTTCCCTAATAACTTTGAGTTTAAGGATGATTTCACATCACTGATCGTTCAACGCTCATTGTCGTAGAGTATTGTATCAAAAAAACTCTCATAACTCTTGGTGAGTGAACTCAGTAGGATAATTGCTCTATCTTCATATTCTATCTTGATGTTGATAGACTCAAGATCAAGGATGATCTTATTGAAGGCGTTTATATGATTATTCATCGGTGTCCTCTTTGACATGGACAACTGATATAGCTTCTTCTTTATATGCAATCTGTTGGCCAATAATTTTCGCATATAAAGAGAGTTAAGCTTCTTTCAAAGACCTATTGCCGTCGTTTTACCTGCTATTTTCCTTAGTACTTCATCGCTCAATGATAAAACGATTATGCTATGAGCTCTTTCTTGAATGTCTTTTCTTTCTGCTTCAGCTTTAGATGACTCTGGCATATTCTCTTTATCACTAGATAGAGCTGTAGTCTCCTCTAATACCAAGCTTAACCTTTGGCTCACCAACAACGCTTTAACCTTCATATTCCACAGATTGAAGTTATTCGTACTGTTGAATTTCTTTACTCATACTTGGGTGTGACCATGTCTACTTAGAAAACTAAGCTCTGATAATAGTTTGTTGAAGCAGAAGCACACAAACAAGCAAAATTATATCCCCAACATTGAGAATATGTTGTCAACTAAATATTTTAATTATATCTACAGGCTCTTCATTCAATATTTCAATTAACTAAATGGTGTCCACTAAGAATATGCTACCAAGGAGTGAGTTTTGAAGTACACAACGCCACCAATTGGTTTAGTTGTGTTGAAAAGGAAATACACAAACAAGTAAAATCACCCAAACAATATATACAAAATAAGTTATAAGAAAATAAAGAGAGAAAGGATAGAAGGAGAACACACAAAATTTACGTGGTTCGGCAACTTGCCTACGTCCACAGTAGATCAAGATCACTCACTCTTATTATTGAATCATAAGGAACTCACAAAACACACCTTTTACAAGAAAGATCATAAAGAAAACTCTCTCTCTTGCACTCTAGGAATTTTCTCTCATAAAGAAGCACAAAGAAGGTTTAATCACAAAGATTTCTTCCTTTCACTTAGATGTGTTTAGAAGCCAATTGAGAACCTTTATATAGGCTTTAGGATGTCCTAAGTTTACCCTAAATATGTGAGATTCGTATTAGAGAGTTCTGAAGCAAGTAGGAGACGAAATAAGAAAGTTTCTAATTTTTGGGAAACTGTTTACTCGTGCAGCACCACGGCACTCAACATCCATCACTGCAGCGCTCGTTGCCTGACGCTACAACACTCACGCTAGGCACCGACTTATTTATTTTTTGCCTCTTTTCACGTCCGTCTTTGATCCTCATATACTCTACATACTTGGCTTGCACTCTAAATTATATTTTGATGATTTTAATCAATATTCTCACAAGTTGAAATATGAGGTTTAAAATCCAAGAATCTATTAAAACAAACTCATTTAATATGTATTGAACACATTTTGATTGCGTTCGATTACCAAGTAACAAATTTGATTTTAAAAAGAAAATCCATGCAAAACCTATTTGGAATTTATGTTCAGATATAACTTAATATCACTATTTAAAATTCACACTCTAATCTAAGACTCAAAATCTAAAATAAATAATAGGCAGTGTTTACGCGCTAAATATAATGCGGTTATCACAGTATAGATTAAGGTGTCGATCCCATGAGGAAGCTTTTGACAAAATATGTTGGTGAAGTAAAATATTAAAGTAATAGCAAATGAGAAAATTAATTAATTGATTTAAGTGGATGAGATAGAATTGTTTATGAATTGAGAAAAATGTCTTATGATAATTTAAGCAAGGCTTCGAGAATCACCATTATGCTTTATAAATCTACTATACACTTTGATTCAATGTTTATAACTCAATTAAAAGTTTCACATCTCAAACAATTAATCGGAAGATATGTAAAATATAGTACATTTGATAACACATGTATTTAGTGTGACTAAACGTTTTACAAACATTAACATAAATTATATTCATTTATACAAGTTATCTAAGATCGACAATATATCATTTTGACAATATTGCAATAAAAGATCAACTTGAATATCAAACATTTATTGTCTTTACATGTTATCCAAGATCGACAATATATCAATTGACAATATTACAGTAAAAGATTAACATATAAAACAATGTACCCAATAACAATCATAATTCAACAAGAATCACATAAGAAAAGTATGACTCAACATATATGAGACATGAGAATTATAACCTCTGGATTGTAAAAAATAAAATAGATAAGAGTTTAAGTAAAACCAAACTTACAAACATTTGTAGCTCTTAACAACGAATCAAAACATAGAAGTAAATTTATTAAACACAAAAGTTCATCTCTTAGCCTTGCCAAGAACTTTAGCCTAGATTATAATGTATATTAATGAGAAGAAAATAAGAGAGAATTATCTAATATTGAAAACATCATAAGAGTGTCCTTATATAGGCAATGAATGAAAATATGTCATGTGTGACGTCAATCTTCAATAAATTTAGGCCAACAACTCGTTCACCCAATTGAAGCACCTTTTTGATAATATAAATGACCGATGTAGCTTTTGTGGCCAACATAAAAGTTGTAGAATTTTGTCGCTTCTTTCTATAGGCATCAGGTTCATGCAAATTGGATGAGTATCCAATGAAATATAGGCAAAATGACAAAGATATGTCAGAATTAGGCCAACAACCCTTTTACCCACTTACAAGATAATTTGGTTCATGATAATGGCATATTTGAATTTTACCATCAACATAAGAGTTGTTGATAATTAAGTCAGTATTTTATAACTTTAAGAAATATACCAATTGGCTAGGTATTTAGTGAGATACAATCTAAATACGTGAGTTGGGTCAAGCTAAGCAAAAATTATAGCCCGATTCTATTGTAACTCAATTTTTGGCCCATAACATGTTGGATTTGACTTTTTAACTGTTCTTCAAGTTTGTGTAAGATTGAGTCATATTACTCTAAGTTCAAGAATTTCTTCATTTTAATTTTTACATTGAGAGTTATGTCCATTTTACCTAAACCTGTGCAAATAACATTCATTAATCACAATTTAAGGAGAACACTTTATTTCAAGTTAAAAGTACAAAAATAGTAAAATCTTTTAATAAATATGTATTTTCATGTGTTCATCATAACCTCCAACCATCTTATTGTTAGTCTCTAGTAATTCAAGCGTAAATAGAATATGCAAAACTTCCTAAGCATTTCAAACAAAAAGTCAGTTCAAGATCACTGTTGCTATTATAGTTATTTCAATTATAACTTCCAAAAATTTTATGTGTGTGTGTATATGTGAACTAAGCCGTAACCATCTTACCACAAACCACAACAGATATAGCCTTGAGAATTTCTCCAAGTAAAGCCTCAACTCTATATCCTCACAGATGTATGACTGTTAAAAGATTAGGATTTCTTTGATGGAATTAGAAAATAGTTAAGTGCTCAAGAAAAAGTCAATTTTAAAGACAGACATACGAAATAACATTGATTTAAAGATAGGAAAATTAATTATTTAGAAATCAATTATTCTTAATATACGCCAGCTTTAAAACTTCAATTGGCTTGTGAGAACAATACAAATATAACTTGATGAGAAAATTGCTTTACAAAATATTTATCTTCTAAAATTGAATGAAGACTTTATTATACTGAATTGATTCCTATTTTTTTTCTATTTTTTTTTGGTATTTTGCTTTTTATTTTTTATTTTTTGTATTTTTGAAGAATACAAGAAAACATTACAAAAGTTTCTCACTAAGTTATATTATACACAAATACAACCAACTTATTTCGTAATTTAAATAATATCAATCTAAACAAAAATTAACTAATTCAAAAGATTAATGAAGGTTCATAAGCTGTTTTCTCAAACTTTCCACTTACTCACAAAAGATATGTGAGATTAGAAAAATATGTATTTAAATATGAGAATTCTCTTGACTATATAAATTGAATCATCCGTCTTACCACAAGGCTTAGCATTGTGCTAAAAAATATTTTGAAAGTCATTCTTTAGTAACCTAAATAAAAACAGTGACTCAGCCTAAACAAATTTGAAATCATACCTAGGCAGAAAAGCAAATTCCTTTATACAAGAATTATCGAGGTTACAAGCAATAAACAATAATACATGAAACATAAAATAAAACAACAAAAAATTAATTAAAATGCGTTTTAAAAGTTAGAACTAAAACTCCTTACTCTGCCATTTTAATTTGACCTAGAATGCGTCTCAAGAGTTCAAAAATGAACTCTTTACTATGCCATTTTAATCAAATGTCGGACCATAATTTTTTTTTTAAATGCAAAATATAACTTATGTTTACTATCCTCCATAAACCAGATGAAACATTGTCCTCAATGTTTAAATAGAAAGAGATGAAGTATATGAGACATTACCTGAAACGCCATTTATTAAAAAAAAACATACCTGAGAGACACTTAAGCAAATATAAACTAAAATGATGCTGCTGATAAATAAATATAAAAAAATTACAAACGAAGTGTTAGATCCAATTTTCGCTTGTCAAAGCCCACTGACCAATCGATTCGAGTTACTGCTAGGTCAAGTTCGTAGGTAACTACCTATAATTTTTCAATCAATTCATCTGCATTGGTGGTAGAAACGAGGATCTATCGCGCCAAATGTGAAATAAATTTTTTTTCTATAGCTTGATCAAGAAAACAAAGTAAGCAATCAAAATAGTTATTAACATTCAACAAACCTATGAATTTTGGGTGGATATTCAGCTGAGCCCAAGCGGTAATTTAAAATTTTTCTTCCAAAGTACCAAAACTACCCAGTAAAGCAATAAAAGCGTATGCATTGTAAAGCATTCTAGCTATATGTTCATGCATGGATGAGACTCATAATTCTTCCCCTATTATTTTTCCAGTCAGGTTTTCCACGGTTAAAGTTGTAGGAATAGTACCTAAAACTTGACTTCCTCCTAAATGTGCAGCTATTGACATATACCCTATTAATCTAAGGATACCCCTTCCATAAATCAAATGAATTTTTTTGGCAACTAATGTTTTTCCTAGATTGTTTGCTACTTCTACAAACACTTTATTTTTCTCAGGATTATATCCACAAAATACACATATATTTCAGAATGGTTGAACTGAGGTTTCTTCCATATCTACACTCACTTTTATCTCAATATATGAAAATAAAAAAAATGAGGTGTTGTATTTATAGAGTAACAAATGATAACAATGATTGTGGTAACCCGACAGTTTGTTAGAAGATAGTTAAAAATAAAACACAAAAATTTAAACATAATGACCTATATGCATTATTGAACAAAAAGATTTGAATTTAAGACATCTACATGAGTAGCCCTACTATTCATAAAATGAAACAAAATAAAATAAAATTTTGAATTTAAAAAGTTGTAATTGTGGCTCACATCTTCCTCTGATTTTATGTTCAGTAACGGCTTAAACACCCTCTATAGGTCGGGGATAGACTTTCCATCCAATTTTTTTATAAATTGGCAAACAGGGTCTTTTAGAGTCAGATTCCCAAAATTATACCGTTGATGTTCAATTTTGAATTTATTTCATAAATCGAGAAGTTCACATTACACGAGCCCACAGGGATGCGTCTCAAGAGTCAATAGGATATCATCCAAAAACTCCTTACTCAGTCCATCCTTAATGAACTGAATTGTCTTCTCGGTTTCTAGATGCAAATCCTAAATAACGACAACTTCGATTACAATTTCATCGAGCATATTTATGACAGACTTGTAACCTCTTTGCTCGTCGCCTTTTGGCATAAAGTTCTTCCAAGACCAGGCATATGAGAAACAAACTCATTTGCAGACTCACCAGATAATCAAACATTGGCTTTAATTAACCAATGAAGATCCACAAGGATATTACTCAACATCAATAGTCTTAGTTTTTTTCACTGTGCTTTATAAATCTTAAGTAGAGCATTTTGAGGCAATAAAGAAATTTTTTTTTTAAGGTTGGCAAGAATGCTATCCATTTTGAAAGAAAGAAAAAAGATGAATGCACAGTTTAAGGGACAGTTTTTAGAAATTTGAGAAACCGACTTTAATAGTCATGGAGTATCGTATCCGCCACTTGACCGGGAAATAAAATCACACTGAAGAAAAAAAAGAAAAAGAAGAAAATAAAGTAAAACAAAATGTGAAAGAAAATAAAAGCAAAAATAAAAAGTCAAAAGATAAAATATAGACAAAATATAAAATATTGTACAGATAGATTAAACATAATCAAGCATGATAGACAGGATCGACAAGAGGGATCTTTTCTAGGTACATAGAATGATCTATTTTTTTCACATAGCTTTTTAGCCGCTGTTCATTCACTTTGAAAGTTCACCCTTAGTAGGGTCCTCAATTTCGATAGCACTATTAGGAAAAACGTGCTTTATCATAAATGGACCAGTCCATCGAGATCTCAACTTTCTAGGGTGTAAATGTAATTGAGAGTCATAAAGATAGACCCGTTGTTTTGGCTCAAAGTGTTTCCTTGAGATCTATTTGTCATGAACTATTTTTATTTTAACTTTGTAAATTCTTGAGTTGTTATATGCGTCATTTCGTAGCTCTTCTATTTCTGACAATTGTAACTTTCTTTAGAGACCTACAGCATTCAAATCAAAGTTAAGGGCTTTGACAGCCCAATAAACTTTATGCTCTTGCTCAACAGGTAAATGGCAAGCTTTCCCATAAACAAGCCGGTATGGAGACATTCCTAAGATGGTTTTGTATGCGGTATGATATGCCTATAATGCATCAGAAAGGCATAGAGACCAATCTTTGCGATTCGGGTTAACCGTCTTTTCTAAAATCTGTTTAACCTTTCTATTTGTTAGCTCGGCTTGTCCATTTATCTGTGGATGGTATGTAGTAGAAATTTTGTAAAGAACACCATACCTGCGCATCAAAGCTTCAAAAGAACGGTTACAGAAATGTGTTCCTTGGTTACTAATGATGACACATGGTGTACCGTACCTAGAAAACATATTTTCTTTTAAGAATTTTACCACAGTTGTATTATCATTAATACGACCAACTACAGCCTCCACCCATTTTAATATATAGTTAATAGCTAGAATGATGTAAAGGTAGCCAAAAGATGAGGGAAAAAAACCCATAAAATCAATACCCTAACAGTCAAATATCTCGATAATAAGAATAGGATTCAGAGGTATCATATATCTTTGAGATAAAGAACCTAACTTTTGACATCTTTCACAGGAATGACAAAAATTATTAGTGTCTTTGAACAAAGTCGGCCAGTAAAGACTACACTATAAAATTTTTACAGCTGCTTTTTTCATAGAAAAATGATCACCACAAGCAACATTATGGAAAACATTTAAGACATTAGAAACTTCACTTTCAAGAATGCAACGTCTCATAATTTGGCCAGGACAGTATTTGAAAGTTATGGATCATCCCAATAAAAATTATGTACCTCAACCAGAAACTTACGCTTATCTTGTGCACTCCAGTTAGATGGAAGTTCATCATAAATCAAATAATTTACGATATGTGCATACCAAGGTATTTGGCTTATAGCAAAAAGATGTTCATCAGAAAAATCATCTCGAATGGGTGGCAAATCAGTGGAGTCAGTGAACTCACACCGGGATAGATGATCAATAATAACATTTTTAACGCATTTCTTGTCTTTGATAGTTAGATCAAATTCCTGCAAAAGAAGAATCCACCTAATTAAATAGGCTTTAACATCTTTCTTAGAAAGAAAGTACTTAACGGCTGCGTGGTTAGTAAAAATAACAATAGGTGAACCAATTAAATAAGAACATAATTTGTCTAAGGTAAAAACAACAACTAGTAGTTCTTTTCAGTAGTAGTGTAATTCATTTGAGTATCATTCAAAGACCTACTAGCATAATAAACAACAAAGGGTTTTCCCTCCCTACGTTGCCCAAGAACTGCTCCTATAACATAATTACTTGCATCACACATAATTTTAAATGGAAGGTTCCAATCCGGTGATTGCATGATAGGAGCGATAGTGAGTTTGGCAATTAGTGTTCAGAATACCTCCTTACACTCTTGTATCCATGTAAATTTTGCATCTTTTAGCAAAATGTTATATAATGGTCTAGATATGGCAGAAATTTTTTCATAAACATTCTGTAAAAGCTAGCGTGTCCAAGAAAAGATCAAACATCTTTTACCGTTTTGGATGTAGATAATTTAGAGATTAATTCAATTTTGGCCTTGTCAACCTCTATCCCTCTTTCAGATACAATGTGCCCTAAAATGATTCCTGAAGATACTATGAAATGACATATTTTCTAATTTAGCATAAGTCCTTTTTCTTCACACCTATTCAAAACAACTTTCAAGTTAAGTAGGTATAAATCAAAAGAATTACCAAAAACAGTTAAATCATCCATAAAAACTTCCATGCATTTTTTAACCATATTAGAGAAAATACTCAACATACAATGCTGAAAAGTAGCTGGCGCATTACATAATCCAAATGGCATTCTACGAAAAGTATAAGTGCCAAAAGGGCATGTAAAAGTGGTTTTTCCTTGATCTTCTATAGCCATCTCAATCTGGTAATATCCTGAATACTCATCAAGAAAGCAATAAAAAAGATGTCCAGTTACACATTCTAAAATTTGGTCGATAAAAGGTAATGAAAAATAGTCTTTCCTAGTGGCTGTGTTTAATTTTTTATAATCAATGCACATTCGCCAACCACTTACCACCCTAGTTGGAACATGTATCTTATTCTCATTTTCCACAACAGTAACTCCAGATTTCTTAGGAACTACTTGAGTTGTACTTACCCATTGACTATCAGAAATTGGGTAGATTATACCCGCATCTAATAGTTTCAAAATCTCCTTCTTCTCTACTTCTTTCATTGTTACTTTAAGTCTTCTTTGCGGGTCTCTACGAGGTTGAGTACCTTCTTCTAAATGAATTTTATGAGAGCATATCAATGGAGAAATACCTTTAATATTAGCTAAGGTCCAACCTAATGCAGACTTATGATTTTTTAACAATTTTATCAAATTTTCTCTTGTTCAGCATTAAGTTCAGAAGAAATGATGATAAGAAAGGTATCACCTGGTCCTAAGAATGCGTGTTTCAAATATTTGGACAATGGAGAAAGCTCAACTTGTGGTGTCTCAAGGTTTGATGGTTTTGGTTTCTCCCTCTCTCATGGCAACTCTTTAAAGCGTGGCTACCAAAATCGAGTCCCTTTATCCTGTGAGACAAAAATACTAAATACATCAGTTGTTACATTAGGATAATACAATTCTTCAAAATCAAAATTGAGAAGGTTTTTCAAAGAATCAGAGCCATGATTTTTATAGCTTCCTCCGCTACAAGTGTGTCTATCATATATGAATGATAGCATTCGCCTTCTTCTCATGGTTGTTTGTCAATATTGAAGTTGTTCACCTCAAGAGTCATATTCCCAAAAGATAATTTTATTAGACCATTTCTACCATTAATAAGAGCGTTAACAGTGGCAAGAAAAGGTCTCTCCAAAATAAGAGGGATTTTTCACTCCATATTAACAACAGAATGAGTATCTAAAATAAAAAAATCAACAAGGTAGTAAAATTTATCAATTTGCAACAAAACATCTTCTAATATTCCCCATGGTTTCTTAATTGATCTGTCAGCTAATTGTAGGACTACAAATGTAGGTTTAATCTCACCAAGTCCCAATTGCAAGTAAATAGAATAAGGCATTAAATTTACACTTGCTCCTAAGTCTAACAAAGCTTGACCAAACTCATGTATCCCAATTTGACAGGAGATTGTGGGACATCCTGGGTCTTTATACTTAGGTGGTGTCTTTAGTTCAATCACTACACTTACCTGTTCTGCCAAAAATGCAGTTTTCTTTATATGGTGTTTTCTTTTAATAGTGTATAGATCCTTGATGACTATGGCATAAGTTGGAACCTGCTTAATCAAATGCAACAAGAGAAGATTAATCTTAACTTATTTCAAATGTTTCAAAATCTTACCTTGAATTTCTGAATTTTTCCTAATCGGTCGAAAAGTTTAAGGAAAAGGTACTGAGATTGAAAACTTATTTTCGAGCTCTTTTTTCACTATGGCCTCTTTTTCAATGGGGCCTTTTTTACTACTTATAGATGTATTAGTTGGAGAAGTAAGCTCACTCACAATCTTACTACTTCAAGTAGTAATGATATTGACTTCTTTGAGATTTTATGCATCAAAAGTAGAAGTTTGTGCCATGAATTGTCCTTTTGGATTGGATTGAGGTTGAGATGGAAACTTACCTCGCTCTTGTATAGTTAAAGCACTGGTCAACTTTGTAATTTGACTCTTGATTTCTTTATTTTCGTCTATCACCTGCACAAGATCTATTTCAAATTTTTGATTAGTTTTACTTTGTGCCTCCATAAATGCTTGTAATGTATCCTCTAAAGGACTCATAGTTGGTCGTACATTATATTTAGGTGTAACATAAGACTTGGGTGCTTGTTGTTCTTGTTTCCAATTGCTGTTGGCTTGTTGGTCAGATTTTCAACTAAAGTTTGGGTGATTTCTTCAGCTAGGATTATAGGTTTCAGAGTAGGGTGAATAAGGTTTCTTGTACATCCCTAGGGTATTACATTGTTCCTCATATATCCCTCTCATCTCACTATAAGTGAGGCAATCCTAAGCTAAGTGTTCCACTCCTCCACAGACAAAATAGACATCATATGACTCAACCTTAGCAATCGTGTGGGTGACCCTTCTATCTTTGATTTTTAAGGCCTCTAACTCTCTAGCTAAGACCTCTAATTGGGCTTTGAGGTTATCCTCTTCCCTAACATAGAAAACTCCACTGGGTCGTAATCTATTTGTGCTTTCAGTAATGCTAGGTTCAATCCATGTATGAGCTTTTTCAGTTAAGTCATTAAGAAATTCTATGGCTTTCTCAGGATCTTTGTGAAGGAACTCCCCATTACACAATATTTCAACAAATTGGCGCTTTCTAATTGTGAGTCCTTCATAAAAATAGCTAACCAAATGCCAATTTCCATACCCATGGTGAAGGCATAGATTTTGCAACTCTTTAAACCTTTCCCATGCTTGATATAAGATTTTACTATCTTTTTGGGAGAAGGAAGAAATTTTTCTTTTCAGGCCATTAGTTTTATATTGTGGGAAGTACTTATTGAAAAATGCTTGGGTCATTTCTGCCTAAGTTCCTATAGACCTCGGCCTCAAAGAGTATAGCCAACTCTTTACTTTGTCTTTCAAAGAAAAAGGAAAAAATTTCAAGTCTATTGTGTCTATGGCTTCGGGTTGGCTATGGAAGGTGGCAATTACCTCTTCAAATTTTCTAACATGTATATAAGAATTTTCACTATCTAGACCATGAAAAGTTGGCAGAAGTTGTATCATTCTAGGTTTAAAATTTGAATGTGCTGTGTTAGGTAGAAATATAATGCATGATGGTATGACTGTGTGAGTAGGATGCAAGTAATCTTTTAGAGTCATAACGGAGTTATCTTCGTGTTGGCTCATTGTGTTGGAATTACAAGATGAACTAGATAGTGAATTCTCTTCTCTTACAAATTGTGATGGTGATTCTAGTTCTATTTCTCTCACAAATCTCCATTGTTTGTCTTTAAGTCGATGCATATATCCTAACAAATTTTGTTTTTTTTAGCTTTTACTCTTTTTTTTTTATAAAAGAAATGCTAAAGAAAAATTAAAAAGTGAAATAAAACACAATAAGAAATATAAATAAGTTAGGTGATAAGACCAACCATAAAATATAAATACAACAAATGAATAAAAGATAATAAATTGTAAAGTACAATATAAAAAAGTACAATAAATAAATAAATAAAAAGTACAATAAGTAAATAAAAGAAAAGAAAGTATAAAAAATAAAAGAAAATAAAATGCAAAGTACAATAAATAAATAAAATAAAGTACAATAAATAAAAAAAGGTACAATAAGTAAATAAATAAAAAGTTAAGCGATAGAACTGGCTATTAAAATAAAATACAAATATAATATATTAACTAAAGAAAATAAAGTATAATAATTAAATAAAAAAATAAAATAAGATACAATAAAAAAATGCAATAAATAAATAAAAAATAAAGTATAATAAATAAATAAAAGAAAATAAAGTACGATAAATAAATAAAAAAATAAAATGTAAAGCATAATAAATAAATAAAAGAAAATGAACTAAATTAGGCGGTAAAATCAGCCATTTAAATAATATAAAATATAAAAAATTAACTAAAAAATAAAATAAATTAGGTGGTAAAACCAACTATGAACAATAAAATAAATTACAACAAAAAAAATAAAACCAAGATTTTACAAAGAAAAGAAAATGTACAAAGTTAGTTACCACTTTAGTTTTGATAAACGCAACCGACTTTCGCTTAATGTGCCTCCCGGGCAACGGCGTCAAATTTTGTTTATACTCAAAATGTAATGCGGCTATCATAGTATAGATTGAGGTGTCGATCCCACGAGAAAGCTTTTGGCAAAATAGGTTGGTGAAGTAAAATATTAAAACAATAACAAATGAGAAAATTAATTAATTAGTTTAAGTGGATGAGATAAAATTGTCTATGAATTGAGAATAATATCTTATGATAATTTAAGCAAGGCTTCGAGAAACACTATTATGCTTTATAAATCTACTCTACACTTTGATTTAATGTTTATAACTCAATTGAAAGTTTTACATCTCAAACAATCAATCGGAAGATATGTAAAATATAGCACATTTGATACACACATGTATTTGGTGTCACTAAACTCTTTACAAACATTAACACAAATCATGTTCATTTATACAAATTATCTAAGATCGACAATATATCATTTTGATAATATTGCAGTAAAATGTCAACTTGAATATCAAACATTTATTGTCTTTATATGTTATCCAAGATCGACAATATATCAATTGATAATATTACAGTAAAAGATTAACATATAAAATAATGTAACCAATAACAATTATAATTTAAAAAGAATCACATAAGAAAAGCATGACTCAATATATATGAGACATGAGAATTATAACATCTGAATTATAGAAAATAAAATAAATAAGAGTTTAAGCAAAACCAAACTTACAAACATTTATAACTCTTAACAACGAATCAAAGTATAAAAGTAAATTTATTAAACACAAAAGTTCATCTCTTAGCCTTGCCAAGAACTTTAGCCTAGATTACAATGTATATTAATGAGAAGAAAATAAGAGAGAATTATCTAATATTGAAAACATCATAAGAGTGTCCTTATATAGGCAATGAATGAAAATATGTCATGTGTGACGTCAATCTTCAATAAATTTAGGCCAACAACTCGTTCACCCAATTGAAGCACCTTTTTGATAATATAAATGACCGATGCAGCTTTTGTGGCCAACATAAAAGTTGTAGAATTTTGTCTCTTCTTTTCATATGCACTATGGTCATGTAAATTGGATGAGTATCCAATGAGATATAAGGAAAATTCCAAAGCTACGTCAGAATTAGGCCAACAACTCTTTTACCCATTTGGTCTGTGATAACGGCTAATTTGAACTTTATCATTAACATAAGAGTTGTTGATAATTAAGTCATTATTTCATAGCTTCAATAATTATACCAATTGGGTATATATTTTGTAATATAGGTTCAAATATGTGAGTTGGGTCAAGCTAAATGGAAGTTGTAGCCTGATTCTATTGTAACTCAATTTTTGGCCCATAACATGTTGGATTTGATTTTTCAACTATTCTTCAAGTTTTTGTAAGATTGAGTCATGTTACTTCAGATTCAAGAATTTTTTTATTTTGATTTCTACATTGAGAGTTATGTCTATTCTACCTAAACCTGTGCAAATAACATTCATTAATCACAATTTAAAGAGAACACTTTATTTCAAGTTAAAAGTAAAAAAATGCTAAAATTAGTGACATTAAATGGTGACTGAATCTCTTAATAAATATGTATTTTTATGTGTTCATCAGGCAACAAAAAAATAAAATAAAATTGAAATATCAAATATTTATAATGGTTCAATTATCATAAGCATATATTTATTCTGTGAGCTGAACAATAAGTTTAATATTATATTATATCTCAAAATCGTATAGAGAATATAATTGCAAAAATATGTACTCTTTCAATATACATTTTTCTCTCTTTAAAATTAATTTTCTTTTTATACTGTCACTCTCTCTTTACATCTTACTCTTTTTTTCTACCTAAAGAGAATAAAGAAAAATTAAGTTGATTTGAGACTCAAAACGTGCTCCTTTCATAGGCATAAAAAACCTTATCCTTTTTCTCATCCAAGTCTTGATTTTCTTCTCTACTGGGAGCTTGGGATGTTGATTTCAACTTTAATAAGAACATCAAAAGTTCATTTTGTTCTAAAAAAAAGTACAAATTTGACTCTAATTTAAGGAAAAATCCATATGACAAATGAACTTGTTTTGGCATTGAAACATTAAAGGAGAAGAAGAGAATTCGAGAAAGATAAAAGTGACTTTGGTGGTAACTATTTAATTTGCCAAGAAATAACATTTTTTTATTATTTGAAAAAATTACGAACCCATTATTAATTAAAAGGTTCTTTTTGGTTTATTTATTGGCTTATGTAAAATTTCATTTAGCCTACTAAACTTGGCCTAAAATGCAATATAACTAACAATTTTACATATCCACCTTAGGTTATATGCATTTTAGTTCTTGTATTAGTGCAATACTTCTTTTTCAGCTCATATTCAATTTTTATTACTTATCTTTTATTTATAAGTAATAGATTTATATATATTTTAAACTTGTTCACGGATGATACCTTCGTTCCCGGATCAATAGGATTTTTCTTAATACTTATATTCTCCAGTTTTACTCTTCTACTAGAAACTACCTCCTTAAATACGTAGTTTTTATAAAGATGAATAGTTGATTGATTATCTGAAAATACTATTATTACTGATCTTTCCAGTTTACGTTTTGTACTAATCTTTACAACCATATATTGTTAACTGGTCTCTGTCTCAGGCATTTACCTTGAACTTTTATCTTGGACCTCTGTCTTAAACTTTTGTCTTGAGTCTCTGTCTCAAATGTCCATCTTAGGTCTTTGTCTTAGGTCTATGTCTTAGACCTTTGTATGTTAATGTGTTAGTTCATGATCAATTTTAGACTGTGGATCATTTTTTCAATCAACTTATATATTTTTCCTATGAGGAGTTTAGAAATGTAACTCCACCTCAAGGTAAGATCCCTCTACCTTACTTCGAGTTCTCTTTGACTTATTTATTTTCACATAGTCCTTCTTGAGTAGTCATCAACTAATGATAGAAAATATCTCTAACTGCCATGTGTTATAGTATTTTTTTTCCCCTACAAGTCAATATGGATGTATCCCAGAACTTCATTTGCCTTATAGTCGTTAGTGCTGAAACTAACCCTATTATGTTTCAAAAAACATGTATAATATTCATAGAATTCCAACCCAACCAACCTTGAATTCTCAATGAGATCATATTTTTTTCAACTGCAATAAGCATGATTTTCCTATGCAGCCTAATCTCTTATGCCACAACTCATTCTCATTGTTCCCTCATGAGCAGCAATAGTTGTACATTAGGTGATAGCTTTCTTATATAATATATATACCAGTTTGCTTAATACTTTTTATCATAAGCATTAAACTTTTGCATATCCTCGGTTATCCACTTTCAATTGTATAAGTGTATCCTGATTCGTTCAAAACCCCTAAAGATATCATGTTCTTATTTAATTCAGGAACATGTCTCACATCATTCAAGATCTTATGTTCCATTATACAACTTTATGCAAATTATACTTATCCAAATCACTTTACATAAATTGTTATTCCCATTAGTACTTTACCCTTTTCATAATTTTTTGTATGAATCAAACCAGTACTTATTAGGACTTATATGGTAAGCATATTTAGAATTTAGAACCCAATCTTTCAAAATTTTCTCCACTGAAACTATGAAAACTTCTAAACTATTATACCCATAAGATATTACTACTATATCTGCATGATCTGAACCATTTTCTTTTAATTTCTCAATTCTTTTATGGTAGTTTCTCTTAAAATATCATTCTTCCCACATAAATAATACTTTCTTCCACCAATTTTTGACTTAAACTTAAATTTTTCTATATAATTCTATTTTCATTTTTCTCTAGTCTTCTTCTGATAAATAGGTTTTTTCTTCTTAAATTTTATTTCTTGTTCTATTAATCTTAATACAGTTAGACAATGTTCTAGAGTAAGACTTTTTATATTATATTTAATGGCTAATTTTACTTTCTTGTAAGAATTTGGCAATAAATTTAAGAAAATAACAACCTGATTCTTAAAACTGATTGCTTCTCCAATATTCATCAAGTCTATACAAATCCTCTTGAATTTATCAAGAATCTCTTCTAAACCTTTAAATGGATCCATTCAAAAGTCAAATAACATTTCTTTTCCGAAGAATTTTAGTAGATAAAGTTTTAGAAATAAACAAACTTTCCAGCTTACCCCAAAGCCCTCTTACTCTTGTCTCTCTACTGACTTGCCACAGTACATTGTCAGATAACTGTAAGATGATAATGCTAACACGGTTTAATCTATCTCTGTCATTTTTCATCACTTACTAAAATTCATTCTTCTTTTGGATCCAGTAAGAGTTTAGCAACATTTTACTTAACTAGTAAGGCTTTTACCTTTTTTTGCTAAAGACTAAAATCTCCCTCTCTTGTAAACTTCTTCAGCTCAAACTTGGTGGTTGCCATTCTTTAGATTATTAATAAATTACTCTTGAGTCTTTTTTTTAATCTTTTAGATCTTCGACTTTGATACCACTGTTGAAAATTCATGCTTTGATATTACTGTTGAAAATTTGCACTACAACCTAAGACTTAGAATCCAAAAATAAACAATAGATAGTAAAGAAATAAAACACTAGAGATTTATAATTGTCTAGTTCTCATATGCCTACATTCACTCCTTGAGCTAAACAACAAGTTTAGTATTGCACTATATCTTAAAATCATACAGAAAAATAATTATAAAAATATGTACTCTTTCAGTACACATTATTTCTCTCTTTAAAATAAATTTTCTCTCTAGAATAGTTTCTCTCTCTAAATAGTTTCTTTCTCTAAACTGCCACTCTTTCTCTCTCTACATCTCTCTCTTCCTATTTGAAGAGAATAAAGAAGAATTAAGTTGATTTAAGACCTATAACCAAGCTTCTTTTATAGGAACCAAAAGCCCTCTTATTTTTCTCGTCAAACTATTGTTTTGTTCTTCATTTTGGACTTGGATTTCAACTTTAAAAATGAATATGACAAGTTTATTGTGTTCCAGGAAAAGAAGCACAAATCTGGCTCAATCCCTCTTATTTTCCTCATCCAAGTCTTTTTTTTTCTTATTTGTTTTAAACTTAGATTTTAGCTTCAAAGAAGGACATGACAAGTCCGTTTTGTTCCAAAAAGAGAAGCACAAATTCAGCTTTGATTTAAAGAGGAAATTCGTATGATAAATGGACTTGTTATGGTGTTGAAACAGTATAAGAGGTGAGGAGAATTCGAGGAAGATGAAAGTGATTTTGGCGGGAACTATTTAATTTGTAAGGGACCTTGGGCCTATAAGGGTGAAATGCAAGATCTAAGTGTCTAACACAAAATAATAGTAAGTGAAGTGACTATCCTAGTGATAAACCCAAGTGTCAACCCTTTTTTAACTAATGTAGGAGAACTAACTCACTTAACAATCCCTCATCAAGTGAAACGTTCGTCAATAGAGATACAACACTAATTTTTTTTTCGTTTGATAGTAAGTCTATCCACACTTCAGCAATTAGGGTAAGGCTATGATAACACTAATTGGGGCTTTGGGTCTATAAGGATGAACCAAAGGATCTAGGTGCCTAACCAAAAAAACTAGTTTAATAGGTAGAGTGACTACTTTACTTATAAATCTAAATATCAACTGTTTTTTAAGCCAATATGGAAAAACTAACCCACTCAACAAATATAGATAATTGAAGGTTAAAGAAAAGTTTGAAGATCTTACATGCCATATGAATTAATATAGGGTTAAGAAAATATGAATTTTAGTCCAATTGGAATAATATGGTGACTCTATTTCATTAAATCATGAATAAGATTTGCTTCGTTTAAATTCTTTCAAATTAGATGATCACATTGTTAGGAATCAGCTAGGTTTTTCAATCTGATACCACTTAAGTATCAACTTTAGTTATAGCATTAACACCATTTGTTAGAGTTTTTACGTGTCTTAATACCTCAATGGCTAATATTTGACACCCTAAAATTACCTAAGTACTTTATGGAAGACTTTACTCACAAATAATTAGGAATATAAAAGATCACACATATAGAAATAAAGAAACAATTACTACAAAATACATGATATACGTGGTTCATTAACAAACACCTACATCACGGTAGATTAAAGATCCAACTTTTTTTATTAACATTTTACAAAGAACTCTAAGTTACAAAGACCTATTAGATCACAAAGATCATACACAAGAGATTAATTAAGAAATACAACGAATAGCCAAAGCTCTCCTTCAAAAGATTTATCATCACTCTCTTGTATACTCAGCATTAAAGTGATCCTATAGTAACACTCTCCGCGTAGTTAACACTCTAGTATCTATCTAGTTATCTATTTTCTCTATATTTATATCTTTGATGCTTAATTATTTTAAAAGGTTACAAGGATTTATATAGGCTTCAAAACCTCCCTTAAAAATTTTATTTCTTATTGGAATAGGAGTCCATACAAAAGAAAAGTCTCAAACTGACCCAAACTAATTAAGTCGACTTAAAAATAGAAACTATCAAATTGGGCACCGCAGTGCCACATTTTCAGCAGCACGGCACCAAGGGGTCTGTCCTTGGCATCGTGGCTCTAAGAAGCTAGTGCCGCATCGCTCACACTTAGAAATATTTTCACTTGTGCTTCGAGTCCCTCCTTGCTTCTAACTATCTGTTTTTGTCTTTTTTTTTTATATGTTTAACACATACTTATCCTCGTGTCAATTTTTTATTAGTCTCCAACTTAAAATTATATACAAACATAATTTTAAATTACCAATTCCAACCAAAAAAGTCAATAATAGAATGTATTAGATTGTCATAAAATGAATCTTTTCAAACGGATTTTCAGGCTCATGAATTGTATATAACTTGCAAGCGAGACGCTGAGGTGTTGTTCTTGACTCTATAAAAATTGACGAGGCAAGCAACCTTGCTGTTGCTGAGCAAATACATAGAGGAGGCAACTGTGTGGGTGTGGCTAATATTTGATACTGTATGTATAAAAGTTCCACTTCCGCAAGATAATATCTTGACTACTTGAGGTTGCCATTCTTGATAGAAAATTGTGCCATGGATCACATTTATGGCCTTGGACGCGTAAACATTTTTACATTTTAAAATCTGGTTAACGTATAATTGCAATTTCTTCTCACCAAGACATTCATAAAAACTAAAAAGTTTAAGAGTTGTACACAAGGGATCCTAATCATTTCAGCCATCAAAATGGAAGAGTAACTTACTTAGGGATGCACTCTACAACTTGTAATTAGTCTCGTTAAGTCCATTCCACTTGCAACGTACATATTTTTTTTATAGAAAAACTTTAGGATTAACTATTAGGATTGTGAGAAGGCAGTATTACTCCCCTTCGATGGATGCATGTCTTTTAGGATCACAAACCAGATGGCAGAATTGTCTCTCAAAGAGAGCACCAATATGAAGGGTGTAGTTAATGAACTTTAATTATGCAGTCTCATGATTTTCAAAACGTGTCTATATAATAGGAGATATTTCTCTTTATAAAGCTGCATATGTTTACTTTCCTAATTAATGTAAGATTGGTGCACTTACAAAAACCAACCCAATTACTTATACATTGACATGCAATTTGAATAGACTAATTTTATAAAAAGAGAAGATTAACCTACTCACTTACCCATATGAGAGGAATCAAATCCTCCCAAACTAACAAAGATACACATTATCTCCTGAACAATCAATTAGTGTATATGTAAAAATTGTTTTCAAACTTATTAAGAATTATAATGCAAAATATCTAGCCTGCAGTCACTCTATTTTAAGTTAATTCTATACTATAAATCTTTTATCTTTTAAAAATTTGACCAGTATCATATCATATTTTTATGTAGTTATACTTTTAAAGAGGACATTTTTAGTTACTATTGTTTTTATATATATATATATAAATGAGAAATAATTTAGTGAGCTTCATAGTTTACCATATGATGAGGCTCCTAGATATGTGACTAGATTATATATCATATTGTAAATTGTACAAAAATTATGAATTTATTAAATAATGACATATATAAGTATTGCCCACTATATGGTAAGTTACGTAACTCAGTAAATCAGTTCTCATACATATATATATATTTTGCCTTATAATCTTATCATATCATGTTAGATATTATAAGTGAGTTTATATTATAAGTATAATAGATATCGGATGCAACATTTAAAAAATATTACTGCGTGCTAGTTATTGTCTTTAAAACTATTCCTACCCCCTTAAGAATAATTTTTTGGTGCAAAATAATTGAAAAATAGTATAATCTTCGGGATTCAATGACAAAAAGAAAAGTTACGAGAATGCACAGTCAAATGCTACTTTCTTGAACGACAAGCAGGTTTTCTTTTAAAACTTGAAGTGATAATTTAAGATAGAGTATTAGAGTGTAAGTTAGGTAAAGAACGTCTTTTTCACATCTAAGATAGGCCACTTATTTATAGTGTAATAGTTGCTTTTCATATAGCCATCAAGCCTTTTCTAACAGTCATAAAAACTCTTACTGATGGTGGTTGTTCAGATAGTCATCAATAGCTATCGGCATCGTGGCTTTGACTACTCAGCATTGCGGTGCTAGCCTGATAACTATGCCACCGCTGCAGTACTAACCTCTCAGTGTCGTGGCTCTTACATTTTGACTTTCCTGACTATAAATTTGATGTTCTGGTGTTGCAACCTTGGATCTAGGTGCCTTAACGCTCAGATTTAAAAAACTTTTTGAGCATCTGATGTCATGGCCTTGAATTTGGGCACCTCGGGGCTCAAATACTAACTTATAACAAAACCGTTTTGAGATTCTAGTGCTGCGCTTTTGACTTTTTGTATCATGGCACTAGCTTTTATTTTTCACTTATCCATTTGCTTTATCTTATAATTGACTTTTAAATTATTTATTTTGAAATACTTTTTAATATTTTTAATATTTATGATTAATTTATACATATAATACTATTGTCAAAATAATGAACAAGAATAACAAATTAGATGCCACTTAAAATTTAGTGGAGCAATGCCTATATATAAAATGTTGAAATAATTATCAATTGTACTGTATTAATAAAGTATAAAAAAAATGACAAATGTCTAATTTATATATATATATATATAAGCCTAGGTATGGTTTGGTTCGGTTCGATTTTTATCGAAACCAAACTAAACTATGGTTTTTTTATTTTTCTATAAGGAAAAACCAAATGAACCAATTTTGGGGGCTGAAACTGAATCAGACACAATTAATTTTTTTAAGTTCAATTTAGTTTTTTCGATAATGGGCCAACTAAAACTGTACCACCATCGCTTATCACCGCCTAGCACCACACCAACAAAGTGTTTGTTACTAATCAACCCACCTTTCAAGTCAAAGAAGGTTGGCTTTTTAACCTTGTCATTGCTATCTTAAATTGTTGGAAACCACTCAAAATCGTTTTCAAACTGCTTATCATTGTCGTGAACTCCATAACATAAATCTCGTTGTTCTAGTTTTTAGCACCAATGAATAAATACACCAAAATGCTCCTCATATACCACCCATCAAAACTTTGACCACCTTTTTCCGCTTTTCAAGCCATTAGTCATTGAAATCGAACAACTCTTTTTAACTACTCTTTTATTTAATTTTTTTGATTAATTATCGACTTTCAACTACTTCTAATGGTACTATATCATCCACAGAGCTCTACTCTTTCAAATTCGACCCTCACCAATCAGTTTCCAATCATCGATTGCCAATAATCAACCAAAGAAAAATGAAAAAAATATAATTTTTAACCGATTTTTCGTTTTGTTTTAATTTTCAATAAAACTAGATTGAAACTGATCAGTTATTTTGATTTTTTAATTTTATATAACCAATCAATTTTTTCATTCGTAGAAACCAAATTGAATTGATTTGCTCCAAATTAATTTTTTTTAATTTTAAATTTTTTTCTTACCTTTAACTATATATTTATAAAATATTAGAGATATTCTATTGCACCGTCACAATGGCATATAGTCCAACTTTTTCTTTGCACACATTACAACATTTTTATTATATGTTTAAGTTTTTTAATATATACTACAAAATTTGGACATTTAAAGAAGAAATTAAAACATGTATTGTGTCCCAAAATATCAATGTCATGGCGGGAAAAGCAGAGAGAAAAAGTGGCAGATCCGAACAGCCCTCCCTTTGTCTTCGGTTCTTGCTTCTTCCATCATGTGATATATATTAATACTTAGCAAAGATATCTGGATATTTAAAACAAAACCCGAACTCATTAAAAACCATAAAACCCCCTGTTCTCTCTCGCGATTCTCTTGAATTTTTAATAATTATGCAATTTATTGCAACAAAGGTCAATTACTTATGGCCATTAATGATGATGATCCGTCCTCGGCTGCGCCTCTCCCGCTTCCTTCGATTCTTCTCTCTTCCCGCCACCACCGACTTTTCCAAATCTAAATTGTTTTAATTTTCTCATTGTTAATTGTTAAAGTGGAAGCAACTAAATAAATAATAAATTTAAAAAATATATATAATGCAATTTAAATAATTAAAAAAATTTAAAATAAATAAATAAATAATATACAAAATTTATGTAATTTAATAATTTATTTATATTTATGACAAATTAAGATTATACTATTTTATTATTAAATTACAAAATATTCACAGCATGAAGGACGCAGCAAATGTAACTTGTACATGACTTGGTACATGAACTTTCGTGTCCATATTGGCACTGTAAAGATCTTCCATTGTCATCGAAATTTGTACCGTCGATTGTTTACGTACTTCACTACTAGCATTTTCTTTCCTCATTCCTTCATTGTGAGTGAGGGGATTGATTAAACTGGTGTGTATGTTTCCCTTTCGATCCTTCTTTACTCAAGTTTCATTGGATGCTGGTATTCCAGCATCTCTTTTTGACAGAGTATATTTGCAAAGCGATACTAATTTGTTCTTGACAACTTGTTTGCTTGGGCAGAAATTATATATTTGGAAGAAAGATTTCTTACGAAATGAGAGGAGCCATTTTTCTGAAATTTTTAATCGGAATATTGGCTTGCTTGAGTGTCTTTTGGGTTAATGCAGAAGACCCTTATAGATATTACACATGGACAGTCGAATATGGAACAATTTCTCCTCTTGGTGTTCCTCAGAAGGTTAGCAATTGCTGTATTGCCAAATTTATATAGCTGATATGCTTTCGTTTTCAAATCTTTCTTAATAAAAAAACTTAGAATGATTCTGCAGGGTATCCTTATCAATAAGCTATTCCCTGGCCCTCCAATTGATGCCGTGACTAATGACAACATACTTGTTAATGTCATTAATAAGTTGGATGAGCCTTTCCTCATTACCTGGTCTGTTGCAACTCTTTTCTCTTTTCCTTTCTAGAGTGGGAATATTTTCATTTCGTTATTGCTTTAAAGAGTATTGAGGTAAAATGTTGGAGAAAAAACAAATTGTTACAGGAGTGCTTTCATTGTTTTACATACATCGCGTCACTATACTGTATGGTACACAACCATATAATTATATATAATTACCATGTGACAATAAGGGTAGACATGCTTTTTAATCCTAATATATTCGTGTAAGATTTTTATTATACGGTTTGTTTGGTCTCATAGTAACAATTTTTGCGGTGGGAATTTAGGAATGGAGTTAAGCAGAGGAGGACCACATGGCAAGATGGAGTGTTGGGAACCAATTGCCCAATTCCTCCAAACACAAACTGGACATACAAATTCCAGCTGAAAGATCAGATTGGAACCTACAATTACTTTCCTTCAACAAAAATGCATAGAGCTTTTGGTGGTTTTGGTGCTATCAATATTGCACAGAGGTCGGTGATATCAGTCCCTTATCAGATACCTGATGGTGAATTCACCTTGCTTGTTGGCGATTGATACAAGAACTTTAACAACCACAAGGTTTGTTATCTATATTAAACGGTGTACTGAATTTAAGGCACAAATTATCATCACTGAAGTGAAACAAAGGGTGCTAATGAAGCTTACTACTGTTTGCAGGTACTGCAGAAAGTACTGGACGACGGCAAGTCCTTGCCTCTTCCTGATGGTCTTCTTGTCAATGGCAAACATGAATCCCTCATCTTCACTTGTGAAAAGGGTAATAATTTTGATAAAGTATTTTAGGACGGTTTTCAGCATTGAAAACCGTTTTCTACGACACGATATTAGAATTATTGTAGAATCTTAAAAACAAAAAGAATAATCTTCTTTTCCTTTAAATCTATATTTTAGGAACAATTTAATCAGATCTTACCCATATGTAATGGTAATTTGGTTGAATACTTTCAGGAAAAAACTTAGAAATTCAGGGTATCAAATGTGGGCGTAGCAACGTCTATCAACTTCAGGATCCAGGGCCACACGTTGATACTTGATGAAGTTGAAGGAGCTCATACTTTACAGGAAGCATACGAGTCACTTGATATTCATCCTGGTCAATCAGTGGCTGTATTGGTTACCTTGCACGGGCCACCAAAGGACTATTACATAGTTGCTTCAACTCGATTCACAAAGCCTATTCTCACAACTACTGCCATTCTTCACTATGATGGTTCTAACATTCCAGCCTCTCACCCATTGCCTATTGGTCCTACTTATCACATTCACTGGTCCATGAAGCAAGCCAGGACCATCAGGTTTTCACAATCTTAATAATATTATTGTTATTATTATTTGATGCATCTGAAGAGTCTTACTTGACATGTATAATTAATTAGTTGCTTATCATGTATTCTGATTGGTTTCAAATATTTGTTTGTGAAGATTGAATTTGACAGCAAATGCAGCCAGGCCTAACCCCCAAGGATCATTCCACTATAGTACCATAAAAGTTGTTAGGACTATTGTTTTAGCCAATTGTTAAGATATGCAGTCAATGGGATCTCCTATGTTGATCCAGCCACCCCATTAAAACTTGCCGACTGGTATAACATTCCTGGCGTCTTCGATTTCAACACCATCAAAGAAAAGCCAACTCCAGGAGCTCCACCAAGGCTTGGCGTATCGGTCATTCCAGCTACTCTTCATGACTACGTTGAATTTGTCTTCCAGAGCAACAAGACCACTATCCAGTCTTGGCATCTCGATGGATCCAGCTTCTATGTTGTTGGGTAGGCCTCTACTAGTCCTAATTCTAAATTCTTTCACTTTCCTTCTATTATTTGCTCACAATTGTAAAAAGAATTTACTCATTGCACCTCGCAAATGATCTCTGAAAATTTTCAGCTATGGTGGTGGTGCGTCGACACCTGACTCGAGGAGACGCTACAATTTGAATGATGGTGTTCCCAGACACACCGTTCAGGTAAATGAAAACAACTTTGAGGAATAAGGTTTTCTACATTTATAACGTTAGACATATATACTAAGCCATATATTATGAGAAATTGATAGGTGTATCCAAAATCTTGGAGTGCAATATGTGTCATTGGACAACAAGGGTATGTGGAAATTGAGTGCAATCTGGGAAGACCGGTATCTAGGCCAGCAATTGTATGTCCGAGTGTGGAATAATGAACACAGCCTATACACTGAGACTGATGTCCCTCCAAATGCATTATAATGTGGCAATGCCAAACGCCCATAGGAATATTTGTGTTAATGTAATTTATTTTCTCTCCCTCTCTTTTTTTTTTTTTGTTGCATAAAAAGTTCAGTTACGAGAGTGTGACTTTCAAGAAAAGAAAAAAAAACAATGGGGAATTAGGTTTAGAGTGAGCAAATTAAGAAGAAATATGTTAGATCATTTTCTAATTATGATCATAATAAAAATTTCCTGCATTCGCGTGCTTAATTAATTAATTCCTTTTTGCTAGCTGCCAAGTATAGTTTCCACAAATTTTATGATAATGCTTGATGTATTAATTTCATTCAGTCAATGTCGAGCACATTCAATGTTATGCAAATTGAATTTTTTGATGAGGATCTTCACGCATGGACGGTAAGTTCTAAAAACAATTTAAACATGCTTTAATAAACTCAATAAGATTAAATGCAGAATTAAAAACAATATCAACGTACCTCCTGCTATTGTTAATTTAGACCGTCCGAAAACTGATGTTAAAGGTTTAGGAGTTTTTAATTAATCTCAAAATGATGGTATAAAGTTCTGAAAATTAGATTGAATAGTTTAGGGACTTATACTAATATTGTTGTATGTTTCTTCTCTATACATTCTCTCATCAAGAATATGGTGAATTTATAATGAATTTTTTTTTTTATTTATCTAGAACGTTATCACAGTTCTTAAGTGATCATCCATTCCTTAAATGATTACCTTAAAAAATGGATTAAGTGATTATCACATTTCTTAAGTGGTTGAAATAATGGACCTTTTTAGTAAATCCCATTTCTTAAGTGATTTAGTTTAAAAAGAAGTCTATTATTTTCTCGCTTAATTTATATATTCTATTATTAGTTAAAATTATGCGTGGATATGACTCAATTTGGTCCACTTTTAATCGAAATAGA
Source organism: Ailanthus altissimus (assembly GCA_946807835.1). Taxonomy (NCBI): domain Eukaryota; kingdom Viridiplantae; phylum Streptophyta; class Magnoliopsida; order Sapindales; family Simaroubaceae; genus Ailanthus; species Ailanthus altissimus. The sequence goes on from OX327695.1 coordinate 23,980,126, forward strand.
ATCAAATTTATAAAAAAAAATTGAAATAACCAAACAACATGCATAAAATCAAATCAATTTTTTTGGTTCAGTCTAGTTTAATTTCTATATTTTATTTTTTTAATGATATTTTGAATCGGTTTGTTGGAATGCAGACCAATTTGAACAATTTTCTTGAATTGGAAGAATGACATATATGAGCTACAATATTGGCTCTGGCAAAAAATATATCATATCCAGCCCATCATCACTTCCCTTTTTGTTCACAATTTCATACCTTCTGTAAAACCGTGATAAGCAGAATCCATAAAAAATAACTATTGCAAAGCAACATTTATATAACATTCAAGTTTTTTATCGTTGAAGCAGAAGTAATCAAATAAATAAATATCATAAGTAATATAATATAAAAATAAATAATTAAAAAATTAAAAAAAATTATATAAAAGAGTAATATATACAGAATTTACGTAGTTCGACAATTTATCTATATTTATGATGGATCTATGACGAATTAAGATTATACTATCTTATTATTGAATCTTCAAGTCACTTACAAAATATACTTTTTATAAAAAAAAGCTCACAAATAACTCACTCTCTCTCAGAAATAAGGAGTTTCTTTCACTAAGAATTATAAAGAATATTTAGATATCACAAAAATATATTTACAAGTCAATTGAGAGCCTTTAGGTTTTAAGAAGACTTAAGTTAATCCTAAATGTGTGGGAGTCTTTTTAGGGAGACCTGTAGTAAGTAGGAAACTCAACAAAATGGGAAAGTCTCTTTCCCGTAATGGGCGCCGCAGCTTCCACTCACTGGCACAGTGGCATCCACAACCTAGCGCTGCAACACCTATGCTTGGGCAGCCGTTTTTGTGTTTTCATCTCTTTTCGCATTCATCTTCGATTCTCGTGTACCCAACACACTTGGCTTGCTCTCCAAATCATATCCCAATGAATTTACTCAAATTTCTCACAAATCCCCTTCTTGATTCAAAATCATCCACAAAGTATCTCGATCTTTCATATCTATATCTTCGGTCACCTTCACATAATAGTGATTTCGTTTAAGTCCTTACATAGGATGAACATAATCAAGAGCAGTGGCTTAGTCAACATATCAACAGAATTTTCAGACGATACTATTTTTGTTAGACTAACTTTACCACTTTGGAAAGCCTCTTAAATGTAATAAAGTCACACATTAATGTGTTTAGATCTCTCATAAAATACTTAATACTTGTTTAGGTGTATGACACTTTAACTATCATAATATATATCGGTGTTCACATCTTCAGTGGCTATTACCTCCACGCATATTGTTAATGTATTTTAGAGTGTATGCATGTGATTGTATACATGTTAAAAAAAATACATACATATATTATATATATGATTTCGCAAAGAAATTAAGCATATGATCAACATATACATATGTAACTTATATCATTAATAGCATAAGATGATAGAAAATATATCATTGGAGAATTTTAGTAAAGATTTTAATTTCGGATTCTTCCTAACTCTAACTTTAAGCTCACCTTGAAGTGTACTATTGTCTAATTCTAGGTCACAACAATCTAGTGGGATTGTGAAGTTAGAATAGCAGCAACTGAATTTTCAGCAACAAGGTTTTGTTCTTGAAAGAAAAAAAAGAAAAATTTATTTTTCTTTCTCTCTAGTTTTTCTTATAACCCTTTGTTTAAAGAAAAACTCTTCAAAAATAAAAACTCTCTTCAATCCTCTCTCTTTGCACGTTTTTGCTTCACCCTTTTGTTTATTAATTATTCAATTTAATTTTTAAGCGTGTTAAGCACTTCACAAGTGTTCCCAAAATTAATTAAGTAGCCAAAAAAGTAAAAAAAAAAAAAATTGATGACTATTATACTTAAATAGGTATATGTCTCCCACCTAAATCATAATAATAAACAACTAAATAAATATTATTATTTATTTAAATAATATTTATATAATTATTTAAAAAATTATTTGAATAATTAAAATTTGTTTACCTTATTTGATTTTACTAACATGGTTAATGGGTGAATTCATAATGAAACAATTTATAGAACAAAATTGTGCACTTGTCAACATTTAATTAGTTAATAACTTTTGTCAACTAATTAAGTGATGTACTTAACATTTAAGTCTAGACAAGTGTACAACCTGAGAAACCCTGAAATATATTTTCGGTTTGTTGGAATTTTTAGGATGGAATTGTTCAATCCATAATGCTGCCCCAGTGCAAAACGAGTACACTTCATATTGTGAGACTCTCTACGTCCACGCCTAAATTATCATATATAACTCTTCCATACATCAGTGAATGATGTCCCACATACATGTTACGGATATTACAAAGCGGCGCATTAGTCTATACAAGTTGAGATTATAACATATTTGTATAATCCCTCCATCATTCATATCCAGGTAGAGCAGAGATATAGATAAATACTGTCAAATCTCCATATGCCCGACCATAAGCTTATCTGTAGAATTGTATTTCAATAAATAATATTCACAAATAATTTTGTGATATTATCTATACTTAAGGATAAACTCTTTTTTCAGGAATTACTGCTTATGACCATAAAACTTTTTGAAACACAATCTTAGAGCATTATGATATATTACTCATCCAAATGAGCTGATGGATCCCATATTTATGTACACCAGACTCCATGAGCATTGGACTATACCAAGCGACACTTAACGGTCAGACCATGAAAGATTTCTGACGTATGTGGAACTAAAGTATGGTGGATCACTCACAAACCCACTGTGACACTCAGGTCAAAGGACCACGAATACTACTCAACTCGAAAGACTCTTTATTGACAACTTTATGGGATTTCTATTAGAGGTCTTTATGAGTCTGTTCAGTATTTAGTCCTTACTTAATACCTGTATCTCTATACGAGCTTCCACTAAACTCATGATCTACTAAGACTAACCATCTAGACCATCTAGATATAGACATACATCGATCTATATATTTATTAAGATATTCACTGATAGACTAGCATAAGTGAAGATAGATCAGGAACATAATATTTAAGAACATATTTACATAATGATATTTTCTAACACTATTTGTAACTTTTTACAACTACATAATTACTAATATGTTTTTAGGTCTTTGTCCCATTTCAAACAAGGCTCTAACTCTTTAGATATTGTTGACTCTTATAACCTGATAACTCTTATCAGTGTCAACTCTTAATATTTATAACTCTCAGTGTTGCTAATTCTTAGCATTGATCTAAATTCTTTTAAATCAGATTTCAACTCTTTCAAATCATACAATATCTGAAACGTTACAAGCATATAACTATATATGAAATATAATTAGCGATTGAATGAAATGATAATACTAATATAAACATTAAATAAAGATTCATACATAAAGGGATGATACGTAAGATTAAATTCCAACATATATGTCTTTCAACTACACTACCTTTTTAATAACTTCACCAACAGCTATGTACTTCACATTTGTGATAGATAATGCAACCACATATTGTAGAATAGATCTCCAACACACACTACACTCAAACATTGTAAATACATAATCCGTCAACGATCTTCTATTGTCTAGATCACCCGCATAATCTGAGTTTACGTATCCTCTTACCATTATACATCAACTCGTGATTCGACAACCCTTTGAGATATCTCAAATCCATACTATTGCAAGCCAGTGATCCTTACCTGAATTTTTCATGTATCTACTTACCACGCTCGCAGCTTGTGCAATGTCTAAGCAAACCATTGCATATATGATGCTCTCTACAGTGCTTGCATACGGTATGTTACTCATATACAGTTTATTTTTTTTCGGATGTCAGCGACTATGTTGCTGAAAGTTTGAAATGCATAGCTAAAGAAGTAGAGACAACATTTGCATTAGACATACCGAACTTCTTTAAGATCTTGAGTATATATCGCTTTTGAGATAAGAAAATAACTTCTCTTCTTTTCCTCACAATATCTATACCCAATATTCCATTTGTTGCTCCCAAATTCTTCATCTCAAACTCGCCACTCTACTGTATCTCTTCCACGTTCTTACATGTGATCAACATATCACCAATATATAAAAGCAAATACTTCATCCCACAACTCAAGCTCTTAAAGTACACGTATCCATTATACTTACTTCTACTAAAGCCACAAGTCATCATAAACTCATCAAATCTCCTATATCACTGCCTAGGTGATTTCTTTAACCCATATAATAACTTCTTCAGAAGACGAGCATGATCCTTTTTTTGAGCTCTACAAACCCTTGCGGTTGTACCATGTAAATCGTCTCTTCAAGTTCTCCATTCAGAAAAGCTGTCTTTACATCCATCTGCTTTAGATGTAAATTAAAGTTTGCACACATGACTAACAGAATCTTAATGGATGTGTGCTTGATGACTAGAGAGAATATCTCATAAAAATTAACTCATTTTCTCTGAGTAAAACCTTTGCAATTAACCTAGCCTTGAATCTTGTAAGTTCTATCCTCGGTATCCCCTCCTTAACTTTATACACCTACTTGCACCTAACTAGTTTCTTTTGAGGTCTCTCCACCAATTTCTAAGTATTATTTTTCCTAAGAGAACTAATCTCTTCTTCTATGGTCTGTAGTTATTCTTTTTTGTTTTCACACTTCATAGCCTCACCATATGTTTTAGGCTCATCAAATTCAAGAGTGTAAGCAGAATTAAAGGTATGAACAACTGAATCTGCTTATGCATACCTGATTGGTGGGTTAATCGTTCTTCTTAACCTATCTCTGACTAGCTAGTATTTTTCAAGTTCCATCTCAAAAGTCCTAGTCTTTCCTTGGGTGAACTTGGAGGAACTCGCCGATATTTTTGGTTCTTCTTTAAGGATCTCTTTATTAAAGTACTAATCTGGAGGCATATCAGATCTATATTCAGTCTCCACTTCAACATCTATTGACTCGGGTACTGAGTCTTCCTTAGGCACAGGTTCTTCCTTCTCATCTTCTTAGGAGCCTTTCAATATTGTCGTCTCATTAAACGTCACATCATGGCTTATGATACTCTTTGGTGGTGTCAACAATTTACATCACACCTTGTATCCTTTCACTTTTTCGAGATATGAATACCTCTTTGATAGCTCTAGGTTATAATTTTCCCTCCTTAACATGTATAAAGGTATGACAACAAAAAATTATGTGGTGGTCATAGTTAAGAGGGTTGCCAGACCATTTCTCTTCTGGCATCTTGAAGTTAATTGTTGATGAGGGACTTTTATTGATCAAATAAGCTGCAGTCACTATAGCTTCTCTCTAAAATGCTTTGGACATCTTTGCATTGGTAAGCATGCATCTAACCTTTTCAAGTAGGGTCCTATTCATCCTCTCAGCTACGCCATTTTGATGTGGTGTTGAACTCATCGTTCTATGCCGTACAATCCCATGCTTGTACAAAATCCATCAAAATTACAAATTTCAAGGCTATTGTCAGTTCGTAGCCTTTTCACCTTTTTGTTGGTCTGATTCTCAACAAGAGTCTTCCAAGTTTTGAACATATCAAATACTTGATCCTTACTCTTCAACACATAGACCCACAGCTTTTTTTGAATAGTCTTCAATGAAACTTAGAAAATACCTAGCACTACTACAAGTAGCTGTCTGAGCTGGTCTTCAAAGATTCAAGTGTATGTAGTCAAGAGTTCCCTTAGTCTTGTGCTCATCGATACTAAACCTTACTCTATGTGCTTTCCTAAGCATATAATGTTCACAAAACTCTAATGGCTAGAACCTATCCTCACCAAATGCCTTTTGACTAAATAACTCCTTCAGGTTTCTTTCACTTAGGTATGTTAGTCTAAGATGCCACAACTTAGTTTGCATATTCTCATCATCTACAGAGAATGATGCAGAACCACTTATAACTTCACCCTTAAATACATAAACACCTTTGTGCTTCTCTCCTCTCATTACTACGATCAAACCCTTCAATACTCTCAAAATTCCTCCGTCATTCTTAATGGAACACCCATTCTAATCTAAAGTCTCTAGTGAGATCAAGTTCTTCTTAAGTTCAGAAATATACCTAACTTCTATCAACTCTTCCACTCGTCTATCATACAGCCTAAGTTTTATACTATCAATACCGATCATCTGACAAGCAACGTCATTACCCATAACACCTTACCACCACTAATAGGTTGAAAATTTATAAACTTATCCCCAAAGATTCGAGTGCATGTAGTAAAGAGTTCCCCTAGTCTTGTGGTCATCGATACTAAACCTTACTCTATGTGCTTTCCCAGGCATACAATGTTCACAAAACTCTAATTGCTGGAACCTATCCTCACCAAACGCCTTCGAGTGTATGTACTGTGAGCTCTTTCTTGAATGTTCATTCTTTCTGCTTCAGCCTTAGATAACTCTTATATTTTCTCCTCTTCACTAGATGGAGCTATAGTCTCCTCTAATGCTGATCCTAATAGTTGGTTTACCAATAACGCCTTAACCTTTATCTTCCACAGATTGAAGTCATTTGTACCATTAAATTTCTCTACCTCATACTTGGGTATAGCCATGTCTGCTTAAAACCAAACCTTGATACTAGTTTGTTGAAGCGGAAGCAATCAAATAAGTAAATATCTCGAGTAATATAATGCAGGAATAAACATTTAAGAAACTAGAGAGAGATAGATAGAAGACTAACACACACAGAATTTACGTGGCTTGGTAACTTGCCTACATCCACGGCGGATCAAGATCACACTCTCTTATTATTGAATCTTCAAGGCACTCACAAAAGTATGTATTTTACAATAAAGATGTACAAAGAACTCACTCTTTCTTGTAAACAAGGGGTTTCTCTCTCTAAGAATCATAAAAAATACTTAGATCACTTAAATATAACAAAGGTCACAAAGATGTATTTGCAAGTCAATTGAGAGCCTTTATATAGGCTTTAGGACAACCTAGGTTAACCATAAATATGTGGGAGTCATTTTAGGGAAACCTATAACAAGTAGGAAACGTAACAAAATGGGAAAGTCTTTTTCCCGTACTGGGCACAGCGACGCCCACTCTCTAGCGCCGCATTGCTAGACCACCGCGTCTGGTACTGTGACGCTGGGTACTTGGCGCCGCGATTTTCAGGTGCTGTTTAAAGTATTGCGGCACCCACGCCTGGTCATCCGCTTTTGTATTTTTGCTTCCTTTCATGTCCGTCTTCGATTTTCGCATACCCAATGCACTTGGCTTTCTCTCCAAATTATATCTCGATGATTGCTAATCAACTTTTTCACAATTATAAATAACCTTAAAAAAAAGTTCCTTATAAATAAAATATTTTTAAGACAACTTTGACATAAATAAAGCTTGAACTCAGATTTCTTATATCATCGCACGATTTTTATTAATTGAACTAAATGACACCTACAATATAACCAAAATAATTTAGACAAACAGATTCAAAATAAAGAAACCCACAAAAAATTTTGTAAACACTATATCACATTCGAAAGTATGATCATGAACAAAAATTTTAAGAGAAAATTATTCATATCATATTTATACAGGCCATTAAATAAACAACTTAGCACATTTTACTTACCTCGACCAAACCTAGAGACGTTTCAAGTTCAAACAAACTAAACAATGTTATGTACTCATTTTCAAGTTTTAGGTATTTTCATTCAATAGTGTCAAAATTCAAATAGGTGGTAATTGTTCATCTACTCATTTACAAGTGTTTATATACATACAATCTTTTATTATGGAATTTATATACCAATTAAGGAAAAAAAATAAAAAAGATGATTGGAAGAGATTAAGGAGGAGAGGCAAAACTAGAGAAGCCTAGAAGGAGATGAGAAGAAGAAATGTTAGCTTAACGTTGAAATTTATTTTTTCAATTTATATATTAATAATAATCTGGTGCGGTAGAGTTTACCATAAAAAAAAATTTATCCAATGATATATTGCTATGTGGCATATTTTCAATTTTCTTTAATTGACCTTTTTTTTTTAGTTGAAGCCAAATTGAATTGGCAAATCCGTTTCGGTTCGGGTTAATTTTTTCGGTTTCTTATTTTATTCCTATCCTTAACCAAAATATGAAACAAAATGCATGAATCATAACAATAGCTTGTCTAAAAATGAGTATTATCTTCCATGCATTATGTCTTTTAACACTAATCTATATTACTTAATGAAAAAATCGTATGTTTATTCTAGGTCCAAATATTAGTGATATTTCTCAAATTAATAAATATGTACACAATTAAGAATCAAATATGAGAAAATATCTTAACATAAATAGAGTTTCATTACAAATTATTCATACAACGAAAATCATAAAAAGGAACCAAGTTCCATTCTATTTTTATAATCCTTGAATTTTAATAGTGGCATGTCTTTTGTCAAAAGATCAACAATAATCAATTTAGTGCTAGCATGTTCAATAACCATTGTTTTCTCTTTAACATATTTCCTTATAGCTAAATATTTAATGTTGATGTGTTTATTTTGACTATCACTCTTATTATTTTTAGTCATACAAATTGTAGTTGAATTGTTACAATATATTCTCAATGGTCTAGAAATTGAATCCACAATACTAAGCCCAGATTTAAAAGTCTTCATCCATACACCATGCAAGGTATCCTCAAAATAAAATACGAACTTAGCTCTATAGTAGAAGCAATAGTCAAAGTCTAATTTGCACTCTTTTAAGATAGAGCTCCACTAAAAAAACATGAAAATGTATATAGATGTTAATTTTCATGAATCAACACAGCCAACAAAGTTTGAATTTGAAGAGCTAAATAGTCTGTCTATATATAAGCATGTAATCCTTCGTCCCTTAAAGGTACCTCATCATATTTTTTGCAATTCTCTCATGGTCCACGCCTATATTACTTTGATATCTTTCTAATACTCCAACAGAAATGCAATGTTAGGCCTTGTGTAGACTTGAGCATACATCATGTTTCAATAACAGAAGCATATGGAATATTCTTCATTTGTTCACTTTCAATATCATTTTTCGGGCACTAGTTTAAATTGAACCTATCACCATTCATAATAAACCAATACTTGGAACAATCTTTCATTCAATTTTTTTCTAAAACTTTATTGAAATAGATTTCTTAAGACATACCTTAAATACCTCGAAAATTATCTCTATATATCCTAATGCTAATGATATAAAATACATCACTCAAATCCTTCATGTTAAAGTTTTTTTATAGAAATTGTTTCACTTTATATAACAAACTTTTATCATTAGTTGCAAGTAAAATATTATTCACATATAAAACAATGAAACAAATCTTACTCTCACTGACCTTTTAGTATATATATTGATTCGTGATGTCGTCTACGAACCTAACTGAAGAGATAACATCATGAAATTTTAAATACCATTGGCTTGAGACTTGTTTTAATCCATATATAGATTTCTTGATTTTGCATACCAAATGCTCACCATTACCAATGAAAAATCATTCTAGTTATTTTATGTAAACCTTTTCCTATAGATCTCCATTAAGGACAATCATTTTCACATGTATTTATTGCAGCTCTAAGTCAAAATAAGCAACTAATGCTATAATAATATGAAAAAATATCTTTCTTAAATATAGGAGAGAAGGTCTTCTTGTAGTTGATTTCTTCTTTTTAACGAAATTCTTTAGTAACGAGTCTTGTTTTATATCTCTCGATGTTGCCTAATAAGTCTTTCTTTGTGTTGAAGTCTCATTTACATCCAATGGACTTTGCATCATTAGGAAACTCAATAAGATCTCAGATTCTGTTAGATGCTATAGAATTCATCTCATCTTTTATGACATCATACTATAAATTTGATTTTTTACAACTTAAAGTTTATGAAAATATTTTAGGATCAGGTTTTACTCCAATGTCATATTTTAATTCTTATATATACATAACAGAATCACTAAATATTATTGATTTCCTTACTCTAATAAATCTTCTTAATGTTGTACCAACATTTTTCTGAGGAACATGTTGTTCAACTAATTGTTTAATAATTGTTGGCAACCTCTGAGTAACTTGATCTATTGGATTGTTATCAGCAATTTGTGAAACTTTAACTATTAGTTTTCCGGCACCCATTTGGATTTGAGGAGTGTTGTGAATGATAATCATTCTATCACTTAAGGTAGAAGGTTAAGCATTAATTTCTCATAAACGATGTCCTAAGATTAATCACTCCTATTGATCAAGGAATTTTCAAGAAACTTTACATGTCTCTATTCTACAATCCTGGTGTTGTGAGATAGATCATAGAATTTGTACCCTTTAGACCTTTTGGCATATCCAATGAAATATCTACTAATGGTCCTTAATCTAGTTTTTTCTCTTATGCGTTGTAAACTCTTACTTGAAACGGGCATCCCCAAATGTATATATGTCACAAACTCAGTTTTCAAACTTTCTAATATTAAAATGGCATTTTTGGGACAACCTTGATTGAAATTTAGTTCAATATATACACTGTCATTTAAGAAAATTTAGTTCATAAGAATTTAGAAAGTTTGAAGCTACTAAGCATGCTTCATACCATGTTTATTAATGTTAATTTTCTTCTCTCTGCCACACCATTCTAGTATAGAGAACCAGACATGGTGTATTGCTATCTCATGCTTTGAAGAAACTTTGCAAATAGATCAAGTGTTGTCAATTCTTAGTGTATTTACTGTAATATTCTCCACCTCTATCTATTCTCATAATCTTAATTTACTTTTAGCATTGTTTCTCTACTTTGGCAATTAAAACCTTAAAGGCATCTAATGCTTAGTTCTTGTTATTAAGCAAGTAAAGATACATGTCGTGAGTAATCGTCTATGAAAGAGATAAAATATTTCAGTTCATACGAGTCTATGTCTGGATTATAAATATTTGAATGTATGATATCTAATATGTTTGTCCTCCTCTTGACACCTTTCTTGGACTTGTTGGTCTACTTTCCCTTAATGCAATCCACATAAGTGTCAAAATCAATTAATTCTAAAGTACTAAGTACTCCATCATTTATTAATCTCTTAATTCTTTCTATGGAAATATGTCTTAATCTCTAGTGCCACAACATAGAGAAATCTGTATTCATAACACATCGTTTAATATTAATGTGAACATGCATAACCTTATGAGCAATTTCTTTTTTTTGTAAATTAATGGAAAAAAGACCATCAATGTACCATTCCTAACAAATTCAGATTCATAAAAATAACTAAAAAATGTCTCTAAAAACTAGAAGGAATAACCTAAAGGTATAAATCTTAAAATTGAAATTAAATTTTTAAAAACAAAAAAAACTAGAAATATAAGGCTTATTTTCCAAATTTAAAATAAAACCACTACTTATAACTAAATCGCATGTTCCAATAGATTCTATATGTGTACCATCTTATTTCTTGAATAGATACATTGCTCACTTCTTACTAGCTTCCTTAAGTTTTGTATACCCTGTAAGGCATTTGAAATATATATTGTAGAATCAGAATTAATCTATCGTATGTTATAAATAACACTAAACATATTAGATTCACAACAAATAAATGAGATTGAATGATCTTTCTTTTTAAGCTATTTTTAAATTTTGGTGCAATCCTTCTTTATGTGTCATTTCTTTTTACATAAGAAATACTTATAATTCTTTTTATTTCACCTTAGGGCAGTATTTTACCTTTTCCTTTTTGTTTGGCTTGTTTTTAGTCCTTTCTTTGTATTGCCATTAATTCACTCTCAACCAATATCATTATCAGCCTCCATTCCTTTTAAACACACTAAGACATGAGTTCATTGATTGACCATTTATTTTTGTGTGTTGTAGGATATTTTGAAGAGTCTATATTGATGTAGAAGGATGTTCAATACATAGTGCATAAGGAAAGACTTACACATCCCAACCTCAAAAGTTTTTAATTGAGCCACGGTATCCCTTATTTGCATGATGTGCTCACGTATACCTCTCATACTGACGAGTCTTAAAGATAAAAATTTCATAATTAAGATGCTCGCAAGTGCTTTATTTAAAGTTTCTAATTACTTATCAATAGCCTTCAGTAATACATTAACATTGCCATGTTGATTGACTGAACCACAAATACCAGCAAAGATTTTGGTATTTATGAATATATATACTGAGGTGATTAGATCGCTCTCATCGTTCATAAAGAGAAATTTTATCTACAGTGTTGGTGGTAGTAATGGATGGTTTATTTTTTTTCTAATAGCATAATCAACGTCCATCCATCCCAAATAAAAGAGAATTTTCTTATTCCATACCTTATAGCTATCATCCTTTACTTCAAGAATATCACATCTTACATTAGAAAATTTTGCAAGTTGCATGACTGTATAAAAATTAAACATATATGATTATAATTCATATTTTGAGACTAATAGACATATATCATATTTTATCATTGTAAATCATGTTTTAAAATTACGAATCTAGTGACATAAAATTTGCATGTGCGCTAAGTTCTAATTCAATTAAATTCATCAATAACTTTATTTAAAAAAAAAAATCAAATTATGTTCATTTTCTTAATTTTTATGGGTAAATTAAGAAATATAATATGTTATCTTATCCTAAATAACCATACAAATACAACAAAAATTCTTGTGGGATATAATTTGTTATATTAAATATGATCAATCACAATTAATGTTATTTTTCACATATAATTCTAAAACACTTAATATATATATTTTATAATTAAAGATATTGTGTCTACTTCTTAATTAATTAAAATTATTTAGATCAGTAGACATTGAATTTTAATCACAAAAATTATTCATATATATTGTATGCAACAATAGGCATTAATTACAAATATGAACATAATTTAAATCTAATGTACTAAAATTATTTTACTTAAATTGTATGCATAATAAAAGTAATACATATATAAATTAACACAATTTAAGCATATAAATATCCAAAATTTCAATACAATAAATTAGTCTTCACAAAAATGCCGAATTGGAATTTATTTGCAAATCTTACAAATGTTTCTGAACAAATTGTAATTAACTAAAAGCTTGAGGGGCTGCGTGACAATTCTGATGTGATGGGCCTATTTGTATAATTATGAAAGTATGTTACTTAAAATGTAATTAATAAAGTTAGAGGGGCTAGTTGAAAAAAGCCCATTTAATTGGACCTAAGTATAAATTTGAAAATATTGTGGCAAAAATAAAATTTATTAAAAACTGGAGGGCCTAAATGAAAACGTTAAACCAGCATGTCATTTTTCCAAGGATAACTTGGACAATCTGGAAAATGATTTTGAAGGGTTTAGGAGTTTCTAAATCATAAGCAATCTCAGAATGACAATGTAAACGTTTATAAATAAGATTGAATGATTTAGGGATTTATATCAATGTTATTGTATGTTTTTTCTTTGTACATTCTCCCATTAAGAATGTTGTGAATTTATAATGAGCGTTTCTTATCAAGAATGTTATTACGTTTCTTAAGTGATTATCCATTCGTTAAGTAATTATCACAGATAATGGATTAAGTGATTATTGTGTTTCTTAAGTGATGGAGATAAATGGACCAATCTTCCTAAATCACCTTTCTTAAGTGATTTAGTTTGAAAAGAAGTCTAACATGGACTATAAAGATTTTTCTTTCTTTTCAAGTTCTGATAATCTTGATCATGCATTGTCGTTTTCAAGCATTCAATTAGTGCAAGAATGGAATTCACTGTCAACTAGATGATTAATTTAGTCCTCTTTTTTTTTTTTTTGTTTGAAAGATAGTCCTCTTGTTAACGACTCAATGATCCAGATGATTAATCCCTTAAGAACAGTTTATACTTCATGATCTTTGCATCTTCAAAAAAAAAAAAAAAATCCAATCAAAGACAGAAGGCTTTTTGCTTTTAAAATTGCAACAAGTAACTATTGTAATTAATGAACTGATCCAGCCTCATCCGCCCATCACCTAGCCTGCTTAAACTCAGGCTACTGAAGAATGTTAAAAAAAAAAGGCAAAGGAACATGAGAGAGAAAGAGGAATAAATCTATGCTAAATCAAGTGAATCAAGCAAGGGCAGACAAAAGTCTCTAACTTCAAGCTGCAGGAGGAATCCTTATACCAACTCTGAGAATCTACATGATGCTGTTTAAGGAAATACTTTCCAAAAGGCTGCTTTAACCCTTAATCACTTTCTTGTAAGAAACAATTAGCGCATCTTCATATGACATTCTCCACGCCACCCCCCATGATTTCTTAATATTTGAAAAAGGAAACCCTAATAAAGTTTTTGAGTTAACCAAGAAGGTAATCTCTTTTTCACCTTTGTGTGAGTTTATGAATTTTGTTTCATATATTTAATTCAAGTCTCGTAAAACAAAGGAAAAGGCTGATAGATATGTAAGCACCCGAAAATCTTGCATCTCCTTTCCAGGACGAACCCACCCCAACGTTTAGTAGTTGGAATATAAAGAAATTAACCCCATGGCATTTTATGCGTAATTAGTGGATACAATCAGCTGCACCATCAAGGAGCATTCAAAACTACAAGATTAAAGACCTAAAATATATCATTTTAACCCTTCTTGGTAATTGGTACACCACCGTAAGTTAAAACACACTTTAAGCACACACATAATTAACTATAACAGAATGCAGAAAGATGAAAAGAGAAAGAAAAAAAAACAAAGGTTAAAAACCTGATGCTCTAGACTATTCATATACCACAACCCAGACAACCACAAAAGAAACAACAACATTTAATTAGCATACTAAGATAAGGTAGAAGAAAATATGTTGAAGAAGATTAATTAAGTAAACGTGCTTAAGGGTATGCACCATTAGTTGTTGGAAGATCAGACCACGAGAGAACTGGATTCCAGTACCCCAATTCCCCTCCAGAAACAGGAGCTGACTGTAGAATGGTTGTTGAAGATGACGATGCAGTGGAGGCAGCATTGCTTAGAACTATTGGTGATGTTGGGTGATCATTGTAATAGTTATTCGATGATTTAAGCCTCTGATACAGTTCTTGAATCCCCGAGTTTTGAACTTCATGGCCAACTAGATAGCCATTTTGTTGGTAGTTTTGAGCTTGATGATGTTGATTGTTTTTCCAAAGTGGGCTGCAAAGACCCAGAGAAGGTACCTGGCTAAGAGGATCCAAGACCATGGTACCAGAATTTAGCGCACCAGTTGCAACTATAGGCTCAGCCTTTATCACATGAGCTCCAATTACACCTGCCTCTTCTTTCACCCTAACAGGACTAGATAATGGACCGGGGTTGATGCTAGGGCTTTGGTTGGTTCTCAATAAGGCCAGAAGCTGGGAATTCTGAGTTGAACCCCACATGATAGGGCTAGATGGGAACTCATGATCAAATCCGTTTCCAAGACCTGATCTTCCAATCTCATATGCTACAGTCTTCATCTTTGTAGCAGAAGATGATTTTGCCATAGCAGCTGACATACTGGAGCTCTTGTTTTTCCTGCATCCACCTCCAATGGGAACATTCCTTAAAGCACCACCTTTAGTCCAATAACGACGACAGGTCTTGCAAAAGTGGCGAGGCTGAGTAAGATTGTAATTGTTGTAGTAACAGAACTTTGTATTAGAAGAATCACACCGGGGGCACCTCAGGTTTTGGCTCTCCGAATTCGAGAGATTATTAGAATTAGTAGTTGAACTAGTGTTGTTGTTGGTGGTAGTAGCAGTAGTAGTTGTTGTTGTTGTTGTAGAAGGAGGCAAAGGGGAATTTGTGTCTTCGAAAATGCTTCCACTCGTAGAGATTTTCCTTTCTCCTCCTATAAGACCAGCAGCTCCAAAGAGTTCTTGAATCATCTTTTTCTTCTTTGTAGATCTAAAATAACCCAAAACCAACAAAAGCAAACAAGGGTGAGTCTTTTTGAGCTTGCAAAAGCTAAAAAAAGCAGGGTTTTTTTTTTTTTTTTTTTGTGTATTAATGTATGTATAGAGATGATCTATGTGAGAGAAAGAAGATAGAGCAGTGTATAAATGACTTTGCCTTTGTGAGTTTCAGTTGATCAATGGCTCATTGGCTCTGTTGGCCAGTTTTTGAGTGTAAAAGAATAGGGGATAGGGAGTTGTGAAGCTTTGCTATAGATATACAATTATGTGAAAGAAACTTGTCTACTTTATTCTATATCAAAAATCCAAGTGGTTTTGGATTTGGAATTTTGCTGTAAGTGGTTTTTGGAGGGAAGTAATTGGCCTTCTCCTCCATTTCCCATCCTACCCCTCTGATCATATTATCAAATCAAATAACACTAATAATTCCAATAGCAATTTCAAGAATTGACCAACTGTTGATTAAAACTACCTTTCATTTTCCATATTTAATTTCACTTGGCTAATTATAATCTATTATCAACTACATACCAGCTAATTATAAGCTTGATCTAAATTAAAGTTAAAAAAAAAATTCATATTAATATGGGGTTCGTGTTTATATGATTAATGAGTTAACCCACATATTAATTAGATCATTGTTTTTCTTGGAATATCGTATGGGTGCTTTTGTAATTCAATAAGCTAATATTAATTTGTTGGAAATAGGATGACTTCCTAGTGGGTGACGCACTCGTATTAACATGGGATTTTTTTAGCATATAATTAAAGCAAATGTTGAAAGTGGGAGACTGTAGAGTGCAGAGTAGAGAGAATTTGTAATGATAGCAGTAATCAAGTTTCCTAAAAGAATAATCTTTGTTGGGGGGGACTTGTGTTTAATTGATGAAGATGCTGTTCAAAACCCATGATTATGAGTTCAAGGAGAGGACCAATCACATGGAACTACGCGTAAAGTTGATGTCCCTACACCCAACTACAAAGCCACTGACCGAGACTTTTGGCTTGAATTTTGTTAACAAGAGCCAAGATGATTGCCCATCGTGTGCTACACATTGGGTCATTTTACTGCTAAGCTAATTATTCACACGTGTTTGTGTGTTTTTTGTTTACTTTGCTGCTTGTACTATGAGTTTGGTGAGCTTTGAGGCCCACTGCATGGCATGCTTCTTCATCAAGTCTGTAAATTAAATATGCCAGGCGATTGTATTGTAACTATTCATGAGCATGTAATTGGAATGAGCTTTTAGAATTTTTGACCGCGTAATTAAAACTTACAAGATATATTAATATTCGAAAGTGACAAAGTTGGATTTGTATTACCATGGAATTAACTTGGGTGTTGGCGAAAATCATATTTTACATGCATATGCTTCTCTATTGCACCTAACACAACCTCGAGGAGAGCAAGCAAAGTATCAATTATAAAATAAACTTCATGCATGATTTAATCACTTAGATTACTTTACCAGATTGTTTTTCAGTTCACTCAAGCAAAGGTCATGGTTGCTAAATTTACATGGGAATTGTGAAATTCCGGTTGGGGCCGGGGTTATTGACTTGACTACTACTAACATGCAACATGCTGTCTAAATCGATTCACACTTGAGAGGAATTTCATGATAAACTTCGTAAAAGGAAGAAAAGAGACAGAGACATGAACGGTGGACCTAAGACTGGAAGGTATGATTAAATTGGTCAGCAAACAATGTTTTACCTAATAACATGAACATAAGACAATTTATAAATCAACTTGATGTAACCCTTGTCTATTTGCTATATACAAAAATCACCATTAACACATGAATTGACCAGTTACAAAATGTGGTAATCTTTACAACAACCACGGGTTTTAACGTGATCATTGTGTGAACAATCTGCCTTTTTTATGAACTTGCGGGTAGAAATTTGTATGCATGGAATATAAACTTTTAACCAAGTAGAAAAGGCAATAGAATAAAAGACGTAAAAAGAAAAAGAGATGGGGTTGGGTTGGGTGATAGAGAGCGAGGATGGGTCTACATGTCTTAGATTTGGGGAACCATTTGTCAATCACTATCTTAATCTCAAGATTATTATTAATGATGGAGTCAGTAAATGATTTTATTGCTTGATTTACAAGATAATATAGTTACCAATGAGTAATTACAGATAGATATCTTGGCATTATCTAAACCAAATTATCATTAGGTCAACAGAATCTCTTATATCATCAACTTCATGAGTACTTGCATAAAATAATTAGATAGTGGACCTATATTGATTAAATTAAGACGATCCCTGCAGTCCTATGTTTCAAATTATTAAAGGTGAAAACAGTAACTCTATGCAACTTGACATTTGTGATTGAGCTGCTTTCCATATGTAGGTTAATTTAAGAAAAAAATATCATACACTGCATTTAGGAATTAAAGTGAAGAAGCATTATGAGTGTGGAGCTAATTAGGAAATAAAAGTTGGTTAAGGACTAAATTTCGAAGAGAAAAGTATATCCATAATGTATATGGACTTAATCAATAGACATCACTTGCGAGTAATTGTGTACATTCCAAATTTACTTGTCTTAATTAATTAACTTGCTTTTTAAGAGCATCCAATTAAGCCGGATATGAACCAAATTGAACAAGTTGAGTGCTTAAATGTCAAACCCGACAGGGCCACGAACCAACGACTGCTTTGCTTGGTTCAATAGCCCTAGGATTTGTTTTAATAAGCTTTTAAGGTTAGGGATTTGGAGCTATCCTTGGAGATATATATATATATATATTTGTGATTATATATATTCACCGATCTTTACTGAAAAGGACAGATGATAAATGAAAAAAGCTAGCGCAATCAAACTGAGTGCAGAAGAAAATGAAATATGAATGCAAAAGGAAAACCAAAAGCTAATAAATCACCGTGTAAAAAGAAAACCCATGTATTGTTTTGCCAGGGAGTGGGGTTTTTAAAGTTTTTTGTTTCTCGAATTCTGTTTTCACAATACAAAATATGGGTTTCCATATCTGCAACTGCAAGTACTAGTACTTTACACAATACGTACCTGACCGCGCGTGCCGTCCGGAACGCGAGACCTGTCCGAAGACCGACAAAAGACTGACCGTCCCTTATCTTACTTCGACCGGGCAGGGGCAGCACAAAACGACGCACAACTTATTGTCCTTGTCACCGTGATTTCTATGCATGTCGGGCAGTTTGGGCAGCCGGGCGGGTAATCTAGTCGCCATCAATGTTCTGTTTGGGCACTCATCCCTCGATCGTTGGGCGCTTTATCTCCTTCCTTTTTCCATTTTCATTTTTCGGGTGAATTTTTCTTTTATTGGTCAGTCATTTTCAGCTGCTACATCTAAATCTTTTACCAATGGACTTTGGTTTATAATTCATCCCGCCGAATCTCTGTAAATCTCCATCCTTTTATACAATGCTCTCTCTCACTTTTTTCTTTTAAAGTTTAGAACCCACTTGTCATTAACGTAATTAATTTAACTTAAAAAATATAACAGCAGCTACGGTATATAGTACATACTTTCAATTTTACTTCTAAAATCAAAATGATTTTATTTTAATTATTTTTTATTTTTTAATTTAGCTCAGATATCAAACTTAATACATGGAGAAGTCTGTTCATAAATTAAGAGGTGTACATACAAATACAAACCCCAAATTTTAAGAGAGCAAATCACTCCTTTTGGACAAACCCTTGTGGATTCCTCCTTTTTCCGTAATTTTTTGTAGCATGCTAATCTCAGATGAAACTTTCATGAATGGCAATAATATCTTGTTTAATTATAATTTGTTTATTAATTATGTAGATTGATGTGTTCGAATCTTATGGTAAACAAATGAACTTGGATAAAAGCTAGCTTCATCAACTTTTTTTCTTTTAAAAAAAAAAGAAACTAAACTAAATCTTGGTTTTTGATTTAACTTTAGGATTACAATAAGAAACCCTGTTATTATCAATGAATTTATCATTCCCAAACAGTAAAGTAATGCATGATGCATGGGAATGATATGACATGACCCATGGATGTAATGTGACACACCACCACATTCTAGATGGACCCAACTAATGTCTCCACTAGTGCGGCAATACAGCTTTTCTAGAGCTTCCCACCTCTCATTCTCTTTTATTTAAAGTGGGAAAGCTACATTTTTGTTGCTTCTATAGTCTCAATAATGGAGATAGTTGTTGCAGGTACGATTTTGATTCTTGAAACGCTTGTGTTTCTATTCTCTCTCTCGAATTATAAACGAATCCCCTCTCATCCCATCAACTAAACTGCCAAAGGAAAGAGCCAAATCCTTTGATTTTGGTTCTAAGCTCGTCTTATATACGAATCTTCCTGTTTTGTCTACTTGAACATATCAAGAGAATTTGAAAGTCACGCTAATGATTATCGTGTTTTGTCTTCATAAGAAATAAAGAGCGTTGAAAATTGTCAATGAAAATATATAGACTTTGATAGTGGTGCTTAAAAATTTGTTAGTATCCAACACAAACTGCCAAGTTCAATAACTCACGGCATCGACCTAAAATTTGAAGTACTGTATATATTTAGTAGATGTTCTGCACCGAGGAATAGTACGAAGCTAGCTTTTCAGTCTATTTTTAACTTTTGAGAATGAGAAAACAACAAAATAAAGAATCCCAAGATAAAAAATAAATAAAGCGAAGCCCTA
The DNA here is from genome assembly GCA_946807835.1 of Ailanthus altissimus. Taxonomy (NCBI): domain Eukaryota; kingdom Viridiplantae; phylum Streptophyta; class Magnoliopsida; order Sapindales; family Simaroubaceae; genus Ailanthus; species Ailanthus altissimus. The sequence continues at coordinate 24,000,660 of OX327695.1, forward strand.
TATATGTTTCATTACTTACCATGATCAGTCAAAATTGCCAGTTTTTGGGTTGAAGATCTTCCAGATTTTAGAACTAAGAAAATGAAAATTAAGGCTAGTTTTCAGAAAAGTCCTTTTTCACCATACGGGAAAAAGTGATTTCATAGCTAAAGAAAGCCTAAATGGTTTCTGTGATAAGTTGTTTATCAGCATCTGGCATATTAATTAATAAGATGATGAAGTTTTCGAGTCTTGCCCCTTGAGTTAGTATTTCGCTTTCACTCTTCAGTATCTTATTCGATTATGTAATTATATATTAGTTTTAAAATGATTAATTACCTATATAATTGTATAATCAATTGAAGTTAGTAGTAAAAGATGAACGTGATTCTAGGTTTTTACTGAGCTCGTAAGAGAAAAACGTTTGAACTTAACCAATACGAAAGGAAAATTTGAGGGGAGTTGCATATTACGTTTAAACATTCTCTCTACACATAAATAAAAAAATTCGCTCACAGAAAACAATTGTCAATTTATGGTGAGATTTCCGAGAATGGCTGCTAATATTTATGGGTTGAGTTCACTTCATAATTGTCACTCTTTCTGGCCCACATAATTGGAAAAACTTGTAACACCAACTAATCTAACAATTAATAAATTGACCAACATAATTATTGCCAAATCGAGCCAACTGAACTGAATGACCCACCTCCCTGGAAAAACTTGACGCACGAGAGTGGACCCAAATGCATTATTATATAAGTTGGCAGCCACATAACCTTATAGTATGTAGTCTCCTCCAGCTATAAATTTCTAGATATCTTTGATGCCACAAGACACAAAATCAATCATTCAAAAACAGCAACTATATTGATCTGTGAAGATATATCATTGTAAGTTACAGTAAGCTAACTAGCTATGGTATAGATCACAAGACGAGAGATTTGTTTGTTTTTTTTTATTTTAGGTTTAGAATTCACTCTCTTCGAATATCTCTTTTTCCAGCAAATTGGTACCAAAATTAAAAGACATTGTATTATATAAAAAGCACTTTTTTTTCATGGAGGAGGGTTTTAGTGGGATTGCCTTGAAAGGAGAAAAATGGATGGTTCTTCGTTCTACATTGCTTTGAGGCCCCCACTAGGTCTGAGCAGCAAAACCAAAGTGTTAGTGGTAATGGAGGGTTCAAACTGACAAAAGGGGAAGATGGACAAGATCGTTGTTGCAGGAATACAATAGAGATATCATGTTTGATCTGGGACAAATTGTATAGGCATGTGGATTGATTCTTATTGGAGAGATGGAATTTTACATAGTGATTGATGAGCTACTTTCTTTGGCAGAGAATTTCCTACTGACAAACATTTGAAAGTTGAGGACCCCCACCACCGACCCAAACTTCAGCTGATGATTCAAATTTTCTATGACCAAGAAACGGATTTGGTTCCCTTTGACAATAAAATAATCTGCATGTGTGCAATTTTCAATTAGATTATAAGCTGCAGTAGTAACCATGTGATATTACAGTTTAGTAGTCTACATTGAAATGTACTCAACTATACATGGGAGAGTACAAGATGGAGCATTATTTGCTAGTTTCAAGAACAATGAGACTGCGAGGAAGTGAAGTTTATGTTTATAGTATTACACTCTAATGGCATTCAACCACTTAATAGAGCTAAATTATACTTAATTAACCCTTAAATGATCAAGTCAATAGAATTTAGAAGAATAAAATGGGCTCTTCATCAATTTCTTTTTTTTTTTTTTTAAATAGCTTTAGAAACCACGCAATATCAAGCTTTCGAGAATCAACCTCGTCTCTCCACCTTAATCGTGAGGTATGGTACATTAAATAATAAAAAAAGTGCACACACACATATGAGATTTGGTGGTTCAAGTCTTCCTCAAATTATGTAATAAAGAATTTTCTTATAATTGTAATAATAATGTTAAGGACTAAATTTTTTTCAATGACTATATATACATACAAAATAATTGTAACAATAATGTTTTACTTTAATAAAACTTCTCTCATTCATCGTCGAGGTTCATGGAAAAAAAAAACAGGATTATCTTATAATTAATTTTGATCTAGATAGTATCCAAATATCAATAAGTGGTGCAAAAAAAAAAAGTAACTCAATGGGTCAAGCTCTTAGAGAAAAATTTGAATCAATATAACAGTATTATACAACAGTATTATTTATTATATAATAAATTACAAAACTCATTAAATCATTTATATATATATATATTTGCAGAGAGCTGGCCGAAATGCTTATAATTGAACAGAAAATGTGCATAGGCTAATTAAATTTTTCTTTCACCTGTCATTTTGTAATCCCCATATATAATTTAAAAACAATATGCGCTAGTCTACATACATTATCAAGATTTTCATTTGAAAAAAGAAAAAGAAAAGAAACCACCGTCAATACCATATTAAGCTTGGGTCCCCAACTAATTAATTAGTTTTTTTTTTCAAACTTCAAATGCAAGCTATAAACAATCTATGCTTCGATTATAACCTTTGAACGTCCGACTTCAGCTGACAATTGTACAAATCATTTCATCAGGCAATGAAGTGATATAAAGATTAAAAGATCAATGGAGGCCCAACAGAGATGGTGGCTTGAGATAATCGAACAGACACTAAAAATAAAATAATAAAGCAAGGGTCTGCCAAAAGCATGTGGGAAGGGAAGGGCACTTCGATGAATTGAATTCCCTTACAGCCACTGTACCAGCTGCTGCATGGCTTGATTAGATTAGATTAGATTAGATTAGATGGGATGAGAGTCTCAAGATACAATACCAACAAGTGTCATTCTTTGGCACAGTAATGCTTCAATAATATTATTACATCATCCATGTCGTACACGAATATCGAACTGTAGCTTAAAGTAAAAGAAGAGGTCTATAATTAAATTAGAATTAAAGAGTGATAGACACGTGGAGCCCATATTCTTTCATCATGATGGGACTTGTTCATCGAATCCTATGAAGGGTTTTCATTTCACTCTGCTAAAAGCACAAGTAGCATTCCCGATTGCGTCACTAAATTTGCTTATTACTCCTGCGTTTTCAACTCACCCACTGTTCAACTTCAACCAATGCTATTTTTATCCTTTTATTTGTTGGATGGTAAAAAGTGATTGGACTGCATTAATCTTGATTATAACACTAGCACTGTTCTTAATTTTATGTGACTTCTCCTAATTTTGAAAGTAAACTTTGTCCATGTATAAACACCCAAACTTAAATATAATTCAACTTAATTTAGACAAATCTCGATAAACCCTTAACTATATATAAGTACGAGTGTTCATCATCTCTATGTATTTTGCTAGAGTAATTTTACACTTTGCCATATTCTAAAAAACTTGGTTAACCAAATAAAATAAAAAAAAAGCTTACTTCTGAATTTCCCTTTAGTATGGATTCAAAAAAGTTTCATTGAGGATATATTTTTTTTATAACAGAATTAAATATTTATTTCCCCAGCTAACTCTATTCTTCTTTCTCCTTTAATTCATATTAAACTTTTTTCCCTCGTATTGTCAATGTTGTCTTTACTTAAAAAAAGGAAAAAAAAAATGGTTGAATGAGACATCAGAATTAATTTCCAACGTATATTCTTCAAATCTGAAACTTTGAAATTATCATCGTGGACGCCGTGCATGAGAAAATTGACAATTTGAAAATTGACATTATGGATCGGTCAGGAAATAAGAAAGGGGGTCTCTATGCTTTAAAGAAGAACCAACATAAAGCTTTTGAGTGTAATAAGGACAAGTAAGGCATCATTTTCTATTAGGCATCAATACTTGGGCATCCCCAACTTAAAACTCTTAGATGCTTACATAACAAAAATTTTATTGATGTGTCGAGTTGGATAAATAAGCATTCTATTGGTGCAAGTTGTCAAAAGGGGAAGTTGCAAATTAACTTTGAGTTATCTAATAAAATCTCTAGTTCTCCCTTGAATTAAATTTATAATGATATTTGGGGATTTGCTCCTAATGCATCTACTCAAAAAAAAATTAATGTTATGTGATATTTATCGATGATTGCACTTGTTTTGCATGGCTTTGTCCTCTCAAAAAAATATATATATTTCTTTGAATGTTTTGTTAAGCTTCAAAAACAAGTTAAAAACCAATTTGGTGAAAAAATAAAGACTTTTCAAAGTAACGGAAGAGATGAGTTTAATTTTATTCTTTTAAAAAATTATTTAAATTTGTGAGAAAATTGATTAAAATTTATTGGAATATAATTTAGAAAGCAAGTCAAGTGCATTAGGTGCACAATGATCGAAGACGAATGAAGAAAGGAGGCGAAAATGAAAAAATATTGCCTAGGCATAGGAGCCGCGGTGCTTTGGATAAAAGGTAGGCGTCATGGCATCCCGGGCAGTGAGTGGGCACCGCGGCGCTAGAGAGTCAGCGTCGTGGGGCCTAGTGCGGGAAAATCGTTTCCTGTTTTGTTCTGTCTACTTGTTCTAGAACTCTCTAAAATGACTCCCACACATTTAGAATTAACCTAGGTCGTTCTAAAGCCTATATAAATGTTCTCTATTTGCTTGTAAACACATTTTTGTGATCATAACATTCTTTGTAGTTCTTAGTGAGAGAAAGAGAAAGTTACATTCTTTGTAAGGCTGATAGTTCTTTCTTGTAAAAGAAATATATTGTGAATGCCTTATGATTCAATAATAAGAGAGTGTGATTTTGATCCGTCATAGATATAGATAAGTAGTCGAACCACGTAAATTGTGTGTGCTTTCTCCTACTTTTCTCTCTTTTATTTTTCTTAATTACTTGTTTTTGTATTATATTACTTGGGATATTTGCTTCTTTCTTCAACAAACTGATATCAAAATTTGGTTTTATGCAGACATGACCACACTCAAGTATAAGGTAGAAAAATTTAACGGATTAAATGACTTCAATTTATAGGAGATAAAGGTTAGAGCATTGTTGGTGAATCAATGGTTAGTTCTACATTAGATAATATTGTAGCTCTATCTAGTGAAAAAGAAATGATGCCAGAGTTATTTAAAGAAAAAGCAGAAAGAAGAGATATTTAAGAAATAGCTCATAGTACGATCGTTCTATTATTGACCGATGAAGTTCTAAGGGAAGTAGTAGATAAGATGACAACAATTGGTCTTTGGAAGAAGATTGATTCTCTTTATATGATGAAATCGTTGACCAATAGATTACATATAAAGAATAAGTTGTATCGATTGTCCATGTCAGAAGGGACACCTATGAAAGTTCATATTGATTCCTTTAACAAGATCATTATCGATCTTGAGTTTATCAACATAAAGATAGATGATGAAGATAAGTCGATCATTCTGCTAAGTTCACTTCCAAAAGTTACGAGAGTTTTGTTGATACGTTACTTTATGGTAGAGAGAGTTTAACGATGAGTGATGTAAAATCATCATTAAATTTAAAGCTATTAGGCAAGTAGATTAAGGCTAATACAAAAGGGTTATCTACAAGAGGAATAACCTCACATAGAGATGGGAAGAAGAAAGGCTCGAGATCAAAGTCCATAACTCCTAGGAAGTATTATTGCTGCAAGAAAGATGGACACTTCATGAAAAAAATTTCGAAGAAGAAAGTGGATGTTGTACTTACTTATGATAATAGCTACGACAGTGCAGAGATACTAGTCACTACTGATGGTAAAAATACTGAACAATAAGTTCTTGATCCTGGTTGTACTTTTCATATGTACCAACACAAGTCTTGGTTTATAAATTTTTAGCCCATTAATGATGGTAAAGTGTTAATGAAAAATGATAGTGTATGTCAAGTGAAAGGAATTGGTAGTATTAAACTTAGATTACATGATGAGCGAGTGAGAGAGTTGACTGAAGTTAAATACGTTCTGACCTCAAGAGGAACTTGATCTCACTAAGAACGTTAGACTAGAAAGAGTGTTCTATCAAGATCGACAGAGGAGTTTTCAAAATATTAAAGGGTTCTATGGTTGTGATGAGAGCTGAAAAGCACAAAGGTGTTTATGTGCTCAAGGGAGAGGTTGTAAGTGGGTCTGCATCATTCTCTATAAATGATGAGAATAGGCAAACCAAGTAGTGTCATCTTAGACTAACATACCTAAGTGAGAGAAACCTGAATGAGTTATTTAGTCCAAAGGTATTTGGTGAGGATAAGTTTCAGCCATTAGAGTTTTGTAAGCATTATGTGCTCGAAAAAGCACATAGAGTAAGGTTCAGTACCGGCGAGCACAAAACCAAGGAAACTCTTGATTACATATACTCAGATCTTTAGGTACCAGCTCAGACAACTACTCTTGGAGGTATTAGGTATTTTCTCAGTTTGATTAATGACTATTCAAGAAAGTTGTGGGTCTGTGTATTGAAGAATAAGAATCAAGTGTTTAATACATTCAAGACTTGGAAGACTCTTGTTGAGAATCAAAAGGGTGAAAAGACTACGGACTGACAATGACCTTGAATTTTGCAATAGAAAGCTTAATAGTTTTTATGCCAAGTATAGGATTGTAAGGTATAGAACAGTGAGATCAACACCACAGTAGAGTGGCCTATCTAAGAGGATGAATAGAACCCTACTTGAAATGGTTAGATGCATGCTTACCAATGCGAAGATGTCAAAGTCTTTCTGGAGAGAAGCTATGATGACTGCAGCTTACTTAATCAATAAAAGTCATTCATCAGCAATAAACTTTAAAACACCAGAAGAGAAATGGTCTAGCAGCCCTCCCAAGTATGATCATCTTAAGATATTTGGTTTGAACCCAGAGCTATCAATGCGGTATTCATAGTGTATCCTGAATGAATTAAAGGATACAAGGTATGATGTAGAGAATTAACACCACCAAAGAGTATCATAAGCCATGATGTGACATTCGATGAGATGATAATGTTGAAAGCCTCCTAAGAAAATGAGAAAGGAGAATCTATGCCCAAGGAAGACTCAGCACCCGAGTTAATAAAAGTTGAAGTAGAAACTGAGTGTAGATCTGATATACCCCCAGATCAATATTTCAACAAGAAGATCCTTGAAAAAGAGTAAAGAACATTAGCAAATTCCTCTAAGTTCACCCTAAGTAAGATTAAGACTCTTGAGGTGTAACTTAAAGAGTACCAGTTAGCTAGAGATATGTTAAAAAAAATTATTAACTCACCAATCAGGTATGCACAAGCAGATTTGGTTGCTCACGCCTTCAATTCTACTTACACTCTTGAATTTGATAAGCCTATAACATACTGTGAGACTATGAAGAGTGACAATAAAGATAAATGGTAGTAAGTTATGGAAGAAGATATTAGTTCTCTTAAAATGAATAATACCTGGAAGATGGTGGAAAGACCTCAAATGAAACTAGTGGAGTACAAATGGATGTATAAGGTTAAGAAGGGGATACCGAGAGTAGAGCCTATAAGATTCAAGGCTAGACTAGTTGCACAAGGTTTTACTCAGAGAGGGGGAGTAAACTTTTATAAGATTTTCTCTTCAGTCATTAAGCACACATTCATTAGGATTTTGTTAGCCATATATGCAAACCTAGATTTACATTTAAAATATATGGATGTAAATACGGTTATTCTACATGGAGAGCTTAAAGAAATGATTTACATGGCATGGTCACAAGGATTTATAAAGCCCGAGAAAGAAGAGCATGCTTATTTATTAAATAAGTAATTATATGAGTTAAAGCAATCACCTAGATAATGGTATAGGAGATTTGATGAGTTTATGATAGTTTGTGATTTTAATAGGAGCAAGTATGACGAATGCGTGTATTTTAAGAGCTTGAGTAGTAGGATGATATATTTGCTTTTATACGTCGATGATATGTTGATCGTATGTAAAAACATAAAAAAAAATACAGAAACTTAAGAATCAGTTGAGTGGCGAATTTGAACTGAATGATTTAGGAGTAGCAAAGCGGATATTGGGTATGGATATTATGAGATGAAGAAGGGATTCTATCTTTTTATTATAACAATGGTATATACTCAAGATCCTTGAAAAGTTTGTTATGTCCAATTCAAAGACTATTTTTACTCTTTTAGCCATACATTTCAAATTATCAACAGCACAATTGCCAACATTCAAAGAGAAGAAATTGCAGATGAGTAAAGTACCGTATATAAGCATTGTGGGGAGCATCATGTATGCAATGGTTTGCACAAAACTAAACATAGCACATGCTATGAATGTGGTGAGTAGATATATGGCAAATCCGAGTAAAGATCACTAGTTTTCAATGAAGTGAGTTTTGAGGTATCTTAAGGGGACGTTGAATCACATATTGATGTATAAAAGAGCTGAGAATAAAGATGTAATGGTAAAAGGATTCGTAAACTCTCATTATGTAGATGATCTAGATAAGAAAAGATCGTTAACGAGTTATGTGTTCACACTGTTTAGGTGTAGTGTATGTTGGAGATCAGTTCTATAACATGTGGTTACATTATCTACCAGAAAGGCGAAGTACATAGCTATTAAGGAGGCTGTGTAGTTGAAAGGCATATGCTCAGAGGTAATGGCTATTGAAGATGAGAACACCGATGTGTATTGTCATAGTCAAAGTGTCATACGCCTAAGTAAGCATCAAGTATTTCACGAGAGATCTAAACACATTAATGTAAGGTTCCATTACATTCGCGAGATTGTTCAAAGTGGTGAAACTAGTCTAACAAAGATAGCATCGCCTGAAAATTCTCCTGATATGTTGACTAAGCCACTGCCCTCTATTAAGTTCATCCTATACAATGACTTAATCAGGGTCACTACTTTGTAAGGGTGACCAAAGATGCGAAGATAAGAGATCTTAAACTTTGTTGATGATTTTGAATCAATGAGGGGATTTGTGATAAAGTTGATTAAAAATCATTGTAATATGATTTGGAGAGTAAGTTAAGTGCGTTGAGTGTGCAAAAAATGAAGAAAGGAGGCAAAAATGCAAAAATGCTGCCTAGGTAGTGGGCACCGCAGCGTCCCAGACAGAAGGTGAGCGTCGCGGCGCTAGAGAGCCAGTGCTGCAACGCCCGATACGGGAAAATCGTTTCCGTTTTATTTTGTCTCCTACTTATTTCAGAACTCCCTAAAATAATTTTCACACATTTAGGGTTAACCTAAGTCATCCTAAATTCTATATAAATGCCCTTTTTATTGGATTTTAAACACATCTTTATAATCATAGCATTTTTTGTAGTTCTTAGAATAAAAAACCCTTATTTACTAGAAAGAGTTGCATTCTTTGTAAGGCTAAGAGTTCTTTCTTGTAAAAAACATACTTTGTGAGTGCCTTGTGATTCAATAATAAGATAGTGTAATCTTGATTTGTCATAGACTTAGGTAAGTTGCTAAACCACGTAAATTTGTGTGTGCTTTCTTCTACCTTTCTCTCTCTCTTAATTTTTTTAATTGCTTATTTCTGCATTATATTACTTGAGATATTTGCTTCTTACTTTAACAAACTCAATATGAAATAATACACCTAATTTCATATCCCGCAATCTTAAAATAAATTTGTTATTGAAAGAAAACATTAACACATTAAAGAAACAAATTTAGTAATATTGTTTTGAACAAATATGCCATTACTTTTTTGGGTGGATGCGTTTCTTATTGCAGTATGTGTAATAAATCGATTACCTTCATCTGTGATAAATATGGTCCTTTTCGTAAATTATTTAAGCAGCATCCTGACTATAAGTGTTTGAGAAGTGTTAGTTGTAGGTGCTATCCATATATAAGAGACCATGTTAAGAACAAATTCTTAAGAATGACGCATTCCTATGTATTCCTTAGATATAGCCCAATGCATAAAGGATTTCGATGTTTTATAAACAATTTTATTTATCTTCAAAATAAGTCAGAATTCCAAAATGAACAAGAAATGCAAGCCATGAGTCAAGATGAGGTTCAAGTTGAAACTCAAGCAACCAATACTCATTATATGATAACTCATCGTAAGCTTAAAAAGATTCCAAGTCTTGCTGATCAAATAGCATTGACAGTACGTGTTGAACCAAAGTTAATAAAGGAAGCACTCTGTAAACCACATCGAGTTGCTGCAATGAAGGACGAACTTCATGCCCTTAAACAAAATCATACTTGGAAATATTACTATAGGAAACAAATATTTATTTAAGTGGAGCTAATTTATTTGACTAATGCATAAGAGTGGTTAAGCCAATTTATTTGACTTGTGTATAAGTGTTTGTGGTTGAGCCAACTTATTTGACTTATGCATAAGTGGTGGTGGTTGAGTCAACTTATTTGACTTGTGTAGAGGTTATTGAGCCAATTTATTTGACTTAACATGGAAAAAAAATTGGTGCACGTGGCACCGAAATTGGCAAAGACTTTTTTGCATTGTAAAAGTTTATAAATAGACTCCTTTGGAGATGAGAAGCAATCTCATTGTGACACTAAAAATATCAAGGAATAGCAACGAAAGAGAGAAAGAAAAGTGAAAGTGTGAGAAGAAAAATAAAAGGTTTGTTTTTATTTTTCTTATCTTGTAAACTCTTGCGTTTAACTAGGGATTTATAGTGTAACTACTATTAGAGTAGTGAAAAATACTTGTAATCTTGAGTTAGTATTCTCTTGTAATATGCTTGGTTTGGTAGGTGAGTGGTGAAAAATTTATGTAATTGTAATTATTTTTGTATAGTATATTTTGTCTTTGATAGTTCATGGTCATAGGTTTGATTTGAGTTTAATTACGTAAATTTTTGTATTGTTATTTTTTTTTTCTTTTTATTTTCTTATACTATTTGATATTTTTCTATAAAAATAAATTCGAGATGAGAAATAGAGAATCTTGCTTTAATTAATTGTGAAATTTTCTCTTGAATTTTTTCGACAGGAAATTAGTTCCACGACCACCAAACAAGAATGTAATTAGAATCAAAATGGATGTTCCGCGTAAAATACAAGGACAATGGAATATTGATCGACACAAGGCTAGATTAGTCGTTGAGGTGTATAAACATGTTGAAGGGTTAGATTTTAGAGATTCAGTCTAGTTGTGAAACCGACAACCATATGCATGATCCTTGCCATTGCTTGTTACATCAAATTGGGTATTGCGACAACTTGATGTGAATAATACTTTCCTGCACAGAGACTTGAAAAGAGACCATTTACTTGGAGCAACCTCCTGGATGTATACTTCCCACACTCGCAAATCACGTGTGCAGACTCAACAAATTACTTTACGGTTTAAAGCAAGCTCCCTAGGCATGGTTTGATAAACTATCTCAACATCTTTTTTACCCTGGTTTCAAGTGTGGTAAGGCTGATTCATCTCTTTTTATTTTTCATAAAAATAATTGTGTAACATTAATGTTGGTATATATTGATGATATAGTGATTACAGGAAGTGACCGCTATCAAGTTGAAGAACTTATTCTTTTTCTGGGAAAAGAGTTTGTCATCAAGGATTTAGGAAAGCTTCAATACTTCGTTGGAGTTGAGACTCGGTATTTTCATGGGGAATCTACCTAACTCAATCTAAATGCACACGGGATTTGATTCAAAAGGCAAAGATGACAGATTGCGCCCACATAACAACTCTCACGACCTTAAAATCACAAGTGCAAGCAACAGATAGGGAACTTTTTGATGCCACCACATATAGGAGATTGGTTGGAGGATTACAGTAAACATTTACAAGACCAGATATTGTTCATCTAATCAATAAAGTTTGTCAATACTTCCAAGCCCCAACTAAAAAAAACTACAAAGTTGTGAAACGAATATCGAGATATTTGAAAGGAACATGGAATTATGGCATCAAATACTTATCTCAAAAGCTTTTTAACATTAACTGCTTTTTGTGATGCATATTGCGCTGGATGTACATAAACACGAAGGAGAACAACAGATTATTGTGTCTGTATAGGAGCAAACTGTATATCATGGTCATAAAAGAAGCAGCCTAAAGCGGAATATAGAGCTCTTACCGCTACTGCAGTTGAAGTCACTTGACTCACATACTTGTATTGTATGAAGAAATTGGCTGACCTCTAAACAAAACTCCTTAACTGCTAAGTGATAACATGAGTGTACTTCATATAACAATCAATCCGGTATTCCACGATGAAACAAAACGCATTGAACTCGATTATCACTCTGCGAAAGAAAAGGTAGCAGCTGGACCAATAATTACACAGTTTATTCCATCGAAATCTCAATCCGGTGACTGACTAACTAAGGCCTTAACAAAGACACAATTTGCCCAATTTTGAATCAAGCTGGGAGTTCATCAAGCTTCACTTACCAACTTGAGGGGGAATGATAAACAAGGCAAGCAGACAACGGTCAATGATAAACAAAATAAGCTAAGTGTTAGATGGCTTGGCAGAGGAAGTCAGGGAAAGAATTCAAAGGTTTAACAAAAAAAGAAAGAGAGAATCATCTCGGTTCTAAGTTTTGGAAAGTAGCCGTTGATAATTGTTATATATATATATATATAGGAGTTCTTTATTCTTCCAGATTTTAGGAAAATCTGATTTGCATTCCTCTTTTACAAGACTCATCTTCATGTATATATACATACATTCGTTTATAGTCAATAAACTAACAATTGACTTAAGCCAATATTTTTTTAATTCTTTAGTTTCAACATACTGTCACAGTATGCCTCAATTTTACTTGAAGGGTACCGTTAATTCCATGTGAAAGATTATCTCTTTCTGCAAATGAGAAAGTTTTGTGAACAAAATGTGTATATCTCAAAAAATCCTGAAATGCACCCAAATTTGATTTTGTTAAATAAATTATCTCAGTTCATGGATTTAATATCTGTGTTCCTCCAAAAAGCTGAAAATCCTCCCTTCCCAAAAGAATTATGAGAATTAACAAAATCTTTTAAGAAACCTGTTATTACATCCAAACAACTGATCAAGTATAGATATGTTCTACTAAACATGTATAACTGGGCATGCATGAAGATTTTACAAATATTTCATGTGTAAATGATAATTAATCAATGATCTAATTAACACATACACATTGAACCTGAATTAACCATGTGTTCAATGTGGAAGAAAGCATGATTTGAATTCAAAATTAAGGTACAAAGTGCCTTCAAGAGAAATGCAAAGCTTTAGATTAACCGTCCTTTTTAAGAAAAATAATTATGATGATCAACTTTTGTTGTCTATCGAGTTTTAACTACACCAGATGTTACACTTGTCATGCACACAGCAGATTTTCAAACTTTCTCATTTTACCAACTTAATTTACCTGTGTGTTAAGAATTTTTACGACAAGTCAACCAAAAGAACAAAAGATAAAGTCATGATCAAGGATCATAAGAATCTGTGATGGTCCCCTCTTGACAGAAAATTTGGAAAATGATCAAAAACATTATTCTTTTCACACACACACATATATATATAATCTATTGTCGTCCAATTAGGGAAGATTTGACAGTTTTAATATATGTGGTAGTGGTTGTTGATAGAAATTTGAAAGGAACGACCCCATTCCCCACAGAACTAGATTGCTTTATTCGAACAAAATGATGGCCACGATCTTCAAATGCATATTTGTGTCTATTTCTTGTTGCTTGGACAAGTCAATGCAAGGGATAATGGGATTGAAGTTCTATCACTTTCGCTTGAAAATGCAAAAACAAGCTTGAAGAATATTATTACTATCATGGTTACTTTTGTTTAGCTTCTTTTGATTCTTTATAACTTTTCTTGTTGATCCTTCCCGATCCAATTTTCAACGACCAAGTGATGATGATTTCTTCATTGGAAAATCGGTCTGCCTTTGGGATAGTTTAGAAGTTTGAAAGTTTGAATAGGTATAAAGCTATAAACTATAGTAACAGATAATCTGAGATCGGTAGTATCTATTTATCTAAGAAAAAAAAGGGGTAATAGAAACATGAAAGGAGAATGGAAAAAAGACAAAAGAAGAAAGGAAACTATATTTTTTACTATAAATATTATATACCAAAGTGTATATCTCAAAGAATTACAACTATTTATAAAATATACATTTCAAAAAATTACAACTATTTACAACAATCAATAATTACTAATTAACTTCAACAATTAAAAATAAATAAATTCATTGACTTATTCTCAAAACTTGAACTCATAATCTTAAGTCAAATGGTGCACAAGCATTACTATTAGAGTAATATAATAGAGTGCAAGAAAAAATTATTTTAAAATAAGAATTTTGACAATGATTTTAAAATGAGAATGTTTTTAAGAATGAAAAAAAGGTGCATGGTAACGTTTGTTAAAATTTATTTTTTAAAATTGAAAATGAAGAAAACGCATTTGATACCACTTTGGGAAAAAAAAAATGTAAAAGTAAATTGTTTTGTGAAAAAATGTGAATTTATTTTGAAAACATATTTTAGAAACGGGTGAATATAATAAGATGTTATTATTTACTTTTTTATTTATATTTTAAAAAATATTGTATCTGTTTTGGAAAATAAACTCTTAAAAAAGTTGGACCGAAAACATTCTTAATTTATTGGGCCAAGATGATTAAAAGGGTCATAGTAACCAAAGCCCGGAGCAAAACTCCAATTCCCAAAGGCAAAAGAAAACGTTGTTGAGAAATTTTCTTGAATTTATCTTCACACAAGGATTTCGGTTAACATTAGATTAGCATCTCCGATCCTCATTAGCATAACTCTATACGCAAGAAAACTAAATTGTTGCACCAACTAACTCCACAAATCTCCTTCTTTCAAATAGGTCCTTCTACTTTCAATATTCAATGGCGTTTGCAATTAGAGATTACAAAACAAAATTCGGATTTAAACCCAACCCTGAATATTTAAATTTTAGATTTTTTTTGTTAGGTCTGAATATTTTCAAATCACAATCACTTCTCTCTCGATCTCATAATCATTTCTCAAACAAGGTATAATCTTCCTAATAATTACCATGAAAATGGTTCAACTAAAAAACCAACAAAAAAAATTTACATAAAACTTTTTTGTGAAGGAGAAAAAAAAGATAGTAAAATAATAAAAAGTATCCAAACCAAATGAGCAATTAATTACACAAAAATAATAGTGACGACACATTTTAGATAATTAGTGTCGTGCAATTCACAGTGAAATTCATAGCAAAATCTTATATGCCTTCTTTATTGGCCGATTGCCTTCAAAATCGACGATAAGATTTTGAAAAATGCATAACCGTTACAACGGTGGTTTTGTAAATATAACACAAGATAAATCATCTAATTTATTTAAGCAATTTATCTTAACAGATTTTGGATCACAATACGAAAAAGCAAGCTGCCATAAAGAAAAATATAAAATTCTCAGTTAAAATTCATGTTCTCGATCATTCGAACTCACCTTACACCTAAAAATTTTGAATTTTAAGAAGTTTTAAAATATTTAAATTTGGATTTGGGTTAAACAAAACTCTTAGCAAAACCTAAATTTTGCTATTCTTATTTGTGATAAATGTTGTTATTAAATAAAAAAATTATATATTCTTTTAAAAGGAAAATAAAAAAATTTTAATTAGTGAATATAAATACTTCAGTGGTTTATAACTATTTACAACTACAATTTTTCTTTTTCTTTTATAAAACCAACTACAAAAAATTTTAAAGACTATGCTAAACGGGTATTAAATTTGTCAATTTAATTGAAGAACCCACTTAAGAGTTAGGCATTTATACCTAATTTAATGATGAGAAATCAAATAGAAGATCTTTTTTTTTTTTTTAAAAAAAAAAAGAAAGGATGAGACTTAATAGAAGAAAATTAGTCATGAATATCCCAACCTCAAAATTTTATAAAATTAATTCTCTTATATAAATTATAGAATGCTCAAATATATCAAAAACTTCTTTTTCTCTCTCTCTCTGTAAATATATAATAAAAGGTTTTTAACTTAAAATATTATTTTAAATTTTTATCCATCAACTCATATGATTTAATAATATATAATTAACAGCAATAACTGATATTTTTAATTTTATATATATACAGTTAAATTTTAATTAGGACAACTAATCAATTTTCAGTGAGACTATAAGAGGGATATTAACATTGTCACTCTCGGAGGTGGTATAAATTATATTTTAATGACAGTTTTGATTTTTATTGTCTCACTTAATTAAAATAATAGAAATGTATTTATAATTTTATCACATAAATAATTAAAATATTTTTAACAATTAAGATATTTTTATCTTTTCACTTAAATAGAAAGAGTGATAGTGCAATTAAAATTAAAACTGTCATCAAAATATAATTTATATTAACTTCAGAGGGTGACAATGTTAATATCCCAACTAGAGGTTTCAGGTGCATCTCCGGCCAGCCTCAACTTGCTCCGCGGATCAGTTGCCGTAATTGGAGGCATGAACGGGTCCACAGATTCGAAATTGTTGAATTCCCTTGTAGTGCACCGTTATCGGCGAAATGATTGCATGAAATGAAATAAATGACTACAAATTTAAATTATTATTTTAAATCAAAATTTTAAGTTAACTTAAATTTTAAATTATATTTTTGTGAGTGATACTAATATCACTTTCCATATTACAAATATTTAAATATATAATAAAACTTTGTAGTACATTTTAAATAGTATTAAAATCATAAATTAATTAATTTATCAAATGTGTGTTGTTAAGAATATCATATTCGGAAATAAATAAAATGTTATATTTTTAAGTTAAATTATTGGAATAAGGATACTTTGTCCTAGGTTAATACTTAATTTTATTTTAATTATTTTAAAATAAATAATTTTATCTTAGTCTGTTAGTCACTATCCGTTAATTTTGATAGTCGAAGGGCAAACTCATAACTTTACCCTAAGACATGATTTAAACTAACAACATGTAGTCACGCTATATCCACATATCTAGATTTGGTTGGCTGTGAGTGAAAATGGTGGTTTTAGGGCTAAAAGCACTTCTCTCACGTTTCGCATTTCACTTCGTCTTCCATTTCGAACTAGTCACTTTTTGTCTCGCTGAACAACAATCTCCTTCCATTGATTTTTTTTTTTTTTGACTCATTATAACCTACAAAATATCATTGATCAGTCCTTTCATCTTTCATTTACCAACCTTCCACACAAAAGTGCGAAGCACGATTTCAAGATAAGATACTTGTTATTTTTCCAACTAAACAATGTACTCATATTTAACTATATTTAATCTTATTAAAATATATTATATTTTTGTTGTATTAATTACATTTGACCAAAGGAAAGATGTAAGATTTTTTTTTTTAGTATAGTTTGATAATTTTTTAGAATATTGTGTTTTGTATAGGTTTTTGTGATTTGTTTTGTCACTAATTCATTATATTTCATTATCGAATTAAGAATTTCAAGGGTTTGTTTAAGTCTATTTGTTATGAGTTTAAAATCTATGATTTTGTGTGTTAGGATTCTTTGTTACATATTTGAAATTTGTATTTTAGTTTTACAGAATATGCTTGCATTATAGATGTTGATGTTGTGTTTGAGACAGAGAATAATATTTGAAAATAGTATTTTGGTTTTACATAGTATATTTACATTGTAGGTGTGGATATTGTGTTTTATATTAATAGGAAGTGTTTATGTTTTGAATGCATATTTTTGTTGTTGGTTGCTATTGTATATATTGTATGTTGTTGGTTGCTATTAGATATGTTGTTGTGTTACCGGTTGTTGTTGGATATGTTATTGTGTTGTTGGTTATTGTTGGATATATTATATGTTACTGTTGTGTTAATATTATATTTTATATAGATGTCATTAGATGATGAAGAAGAGTTTGTCACCATCATTATCAGAAAGTTGGGGTGCAAACCCTATACCTATTATATTGTGATGGACTATTATAGTCTAATTTTACTGAAAAGTAAAGTATATGAGAAAGTGTTTGAAAGGCCATTATTTTTAGGAGACAAATTTTGGGTTACTGCCATTATCCCTTAGACATGTAAAACAATTAAAATGCCAAATGATGATGATCTTATGGGATTAGTTAGTAAATGTTTAAGACGAAGATAGTTTTGTATGGATGTAGATTTGAAGGTCTTACCACTGAAGTCAGCAACCCCCGTACAATATAAAAGTAAAGGAGTGGCAAAGTATAATGATGTTGCTAGCCCAAGAATAAGGAAAAAAATTTGTTTTTTAATCATCTCAATAGCTAACAAGCAAAGCAGCAAACCCACATTCCACCAAAAACAAGCCCTTATTCCACTAGTACAACAAGCACAGAAGCACGTACCTATTCCACCAGTCCAGCATGCACAGAAATAGACCCTCACTCTACCAATACAGCAAGCCCAGCTAAAGGCCTTCATTCCACTAGTCCAAGTAACACAGTTAAAGGCTTCTATTCTACTAGTCTAGCCAGCACAGTCAAATGCTTCTATTCCATCAATCCAGCAAGCATAACAGGCCCCAAAATAGTAGCCACACCCACATAGTCCAACATATCAACCAAGCCTTGAACATCACCCAAGCTTTGAATATCACCTTAGCCTTGAACATCAGCAAAACCCTAACTTCTCAAAGGATGAGGCATTTAGGTCAAACAATGAGCTAGTGTCACGCCCCAGACCCAAAAGATCCGACACACGACATCACTTACATTCATTCACTGCATGTGCACTCATAAATAATATTACACAAAATTTTCAACTTTCATTCAACACATAAATCCTTAGCAAGTTGCTAGTAAGTTCAACACTAAAATCAACCATAACTTAATATATAAATATAAACTTCTCTTGACAATATTTAAACATTCATTTCAATTTCTTTCAGAATTATAGCAATTGAATTATGACTGGGACAATTATTAAACCGGAGATACGCAGAGTTTT
Organism: Ailanthus altissimus; assembly: GCA_946807835.1. Taxonomy (NCBI): domain Eukaryota; kingdom Viridiplantae; phylum Streptophyta; class Magnoliopsida; order Sapindales; family Simaroubaceae; genus Ailanthus; species Ailanthus altissimus. The sequence goes on from OX327695.1 coordinate 24,019,503, forward strand.
CTCAGAGATTAACACTCTACTACGTCACCAGTAGCAACTTTGTTACCGGGAGCCCAGAATATATCCATTGCAAATTCTTACTTAAAATCATCCAATAACCACACTTTATAAAACTTAAACCAAATCCAATCCACACACAATGAAATAATACATAAGTATTTATTCAATAGGGAAAAACCAAATATCCTATCCCACGTGTCCCCAAATGAAACACACAACAACCTAGCAACTTAGGGAACCCAAGGAACAGCAGAAGCCTTGCCAAATCCGCTAAGCACACATGTACCTTATTTACCTGAAATCACCATAAACTATAATGAGTATAAAACTCAGTAAGCATACTAGTTTTTCATATATCAAATACAAATACATATATGTACACAATGCATATGTATGATATGCTGTGATCAATCAAAATCATAATCTTATCAAATCACATATCATGTAAGCGCTTACACATTCTTTCAAAACACATAATAGGAATACCATCACTCAACTACTACTTAGTAGGACTTACATATCACATATCACATAATGAGCCAAATGTCACTCGTAGGTGACATACCGTATGAGAGGAATAGTACAAGTGAGGTCTTTAAATCACACATATATAACGCTTATGCCCGAAGGTAAAAGCCAAACCCTCACCCTGATCATCGGTGAGTCCTCTCACATGTACCAATACGCCACCACACGAATGTGATGACTCACACTTCCTTTAGGTATCAATAGGATCCTCCCTACATACGGAACACATAACATATACCAATCCCGAAGGAAAGGCCACACATAAAGGATCCACAAATCACATAAAATGCCTACTAAGTTAACAGTGAGTTCAAGTACCCTCAAATCACAAAATATTTCTCATGGACATATTACACTTCAAAAGCTTTCTTTGTTAAACGCATCTTATTTTGGAAAGCTCACTTTCAAAAACACATGTATGTCCATGCTCAATGTCAATGCTCACATTCATAAACATATATTCACATTTCATATCAAAATATACTTTGACATATCATAAACATATTCTTAACCCCATTTACAAAATCATACAAAACAATTATTATGTTTATTGTGATTCCAGTAGTAAGTCTAGTATACTTACCTCTTAACACTTTCAGCTACAAGGCTTAAATCTCCTTAACCTATCAATGGAGATTAATCCTTTCATAAGCCTCACAATTCACACAAAATACTTTAAATAGCTTACAAAATTGTACACAATGCATTTATCACATCAAATTGGTCTAAATATTTGGTTTCTCAAAACCTGTCATTCTGACCACTTACACTTAACAAAAATTTCTAATACATCAAATGATGTCCAATTACTCCGAAATCAGAATATATCATTCTTGACTCATATATACTTCTTATATATGAATATTATATCAAAATTCCTACACAATCCATTCCATACACACCATCGAATCCAAACTACAAACCTGACAGGATCAAGATACTTACTGAACAGTATTCAATCTCCCAATTTTATAAAATCATATACTAACTCAAAAATTATAAAACTACCACATAATTACTCTTGACACATATCTCAGTTCATGATAAATATTTGGCTTCCAAATAACTGCCAAAAGTATTTTAAAACTATTTTATTTCATAACTTTAAAAATCTGTTAATCAAATACTACAATGAGCTGATACAATTTAGAAATTTATAACACTTCAACCACATTGATCCAAATTCTCAATTTCGAGTATATCATATTAGACATATAAAATTATCATATTCCACAAATTCATAATTTTTAAAGATCATTCAGCAGGTCAAAAATTATTTTCCACTGTATCATACTGTTTACACAGGAAATTTCTAGAATTCCAGAGTCATTTTGGTAAATTCACTACAAATTCAATTTCCGATATTTTCAGTCGATTCAAAGTCTCAGATGATCCTAAACATGTCTAATTTCATATACTCAAAATTCAAAACCAGAATCGAATCACAACAATTTATAAAATTCTTAGATCAAGAGGTTATCCAGCAGAAATTCCATAATTCATCATGTTTTGTCAAACTATCTTATAGATCATCATTAATTCTCACAACATCAAACGAAATACACATCAAATTCTTAATTATACATATTTCCAGAAATCAAAACTTAAAGAAATTAACTTAATTAACACCAATAAATTGATAATTAGTGGTGATATACCTCTAAAGATCCAAAATTCTCATTTTCTTCTTCTTTTTTTTCTTCTTCTTCTCTTTCTCTCTCCTTTATTTCTCTCTTCTCTCTCTAAAAATGGGTAGCTCGACCAAAATGAGAGAATTAGGGTTTTTAAAAGTGTATTTTTATACTAAGTGGTTAATTTTTGGTATTTACGAATTCACCCCCAAAACTTTCAAAGTATAACAATTTGGTCCCTAAAATAATTCCAAAGTCTTGCAAATAAACCCAATACTAATAATATATCCTTAACCTATAAAAACACTACTAATAACAATATATAAATTAAGGATCACCCACATACAAATAAAATACGTATATTTATATATATAAATATACATATTCTTACCGGTTATGGATACTGGTTACTACAATTCTCCCATCCTTATAAGAATTTCGTCCTCGAAATTCATAACTTAAGCACATAGATGAGGATACTTAGATCTCATTTCTTCTTCTCATTCTCAATTTTCCTTTTCAATTGTATAGTTTATTCATAAAACATTTACAAAGCAATCTTTCTTGTATATAGGATTTGCTCATTGTGGTCCAAAATCCTAATAAATACTCATTCATATGTTAGATTATCTCTAAGTTGGCTCATAGCTGAGTATACGAGAGGAGTACGAAACATATATCCATAAAATAAACATATGACACACATTATGGACTTGTAAAATTATACACACATGTTTTTATTCTTTTTTTTTCCATTCGTTCAATATTTAATGGGTATCTATACACTTCACCTTTCATTCATTAAAGAATAACATAGATGTAGAATACCCATACTAATCTCTTACATAAAATTCTTAACTCCTTTAAAAATTTTAATCCCTTCAATATATACTCATACGTCATAATATCATTCACTACCTTGATATCATTCAAAAAAAAAATGTAGTATTTCTACGCAACTAAGTTGTCATTCAAATCAGAATATTGAAAGTATTATCTTAAACGATCAAAAATCAACTTCAATAAAAAGACCTTTAGTTCAACTGATTCTTAAACTATAGATCTTAACATTATATCTCTTACTTTAACTCTTAAAAAAAATAGTCCACCTTATTGGACATCATTTTCTCATTGAGATTGACATGTCTGCTTTTTCTAATATGCTCGATTTCAAATAGAAAAGATTCTACTAGCACAATTACTGCGATGGCAAATATGATTCTTTTAACTATTCCTTTAACGTCATCCACGTAAAAGGAAAGGACAAAACGATTATTGATTTTCTTTCATAAAACTCTATAAATAGCCTAAACCTCATAATCACTTTTCTAGCAATAAATAAAACCAACCTTCTTACCATCTTCATAATGAATCCCATTATCATAACTCCTCCTGTTCCTTTTTCTCCACCACAATTTCCAGACCTAATCAAAACCAGAACACTCCATTCCCGTGCCAAAGAATTCATCAGACACTACGCCATCTTAGCAGTCCAAGAACACGGCCTCACAGTTCTTGGTGGCCCTTTGTTCAACTTAGAATACCCTTTCTTTCACCTGCACTCTTTTTTCCCATTTTCCCAATGGTCCAAACCTGTCCTTTACTTGTTATGGTACCTGTTGGATCTGTATACAATCGCCATGGAATTCCCATTACTTAGAACCCTCCAAAAATTAGAAAAATGTGATGAAGATCATCCAGCCCTGATTTTTCTCCAATGGTTTTACCCAAAGACATGGTGGATAACTAAATTTCAATACATGATTGCAAACAACACAAATGCTGCAGTCCCCAGACAACATCTTTGGTCAGTCTTACTTCTCCAACGGAAGGGTATGATTATTTCAGATCACGAGATTCATTATTACCCCACTGTTAAGGATTACTTCACATTTACCCTTTCACTAAAGGGATCAATTAAGCTCTGGCCTGAAGAAGTAATTCAGCAAAAGAGAGAACTTGAAAGAATTCTTGCTCAGGAAAATCAAATAATTCCTCCGTCTGTTTGGATCTCCCCAGAAGATGCTGCACCTTGGGAACAAGTTGAAGCTGACTTTACAGAAGACCTGAATTTTGCCAATATACTCAAATTCCAACAAAGACAAAAATATCATCTTTCACATCTCAGAAATACAGATTACTCTACTCATCATCACCATATCCCAAACATGACTTATTATGCCAGATACAGACAAGCAATGGATAACCTTCACCAATGGTCTCAGCTAACTGTCCCGACAGAACCTACTCAATCTCAGCCAGTTGTCCCGACAAAACTTGACCAACACCAACCCAATCTTGACTTATCCCTTTTTCAAGACTCCCAACCTTATCCAACCGACACCCAAATCCAAGAGGAAGCCAGCACATCCCTCATCTAGACCAGCTCACCTGGAGAAGATCAAGATATGGTAGACCCACATTCCACTCCGCCAGAGCCCTCATTCAATGTATGGGAACAACAACTCCATAAGTTCCTCTCTCACGGATACGACACAGATGAAAGCGACCAAGGAGACTCATTTTGACCTACATTGCTATTTCTATTTTCACAGAAACTAGATCCGTGTTGCTCTATCACATCAAAGAGAGACTGATTACTGCTTTATCTTTATGTCAAGTGTGCTTTATCTTTCTTCATATCTGCTTTTAATCTATCGGGCAAAAATTAATGTTAAGACCACAAAATCTTTGTAATTAATAAAGTTAATTTGGCCTCATGTCCAAAGTCCAATTGTTAGCTCAAAAAGTCTTCAAGTCATTGATGTATTGTCGACCATTAGTGCCAAAATGGCTAAGTCCCTAAATCCATGAAATAGGCTTTTATTGACTTTTCTTAATTATCTTACCTAACTTATCACACTTCCGACACAATTTTTATCACACTTACATATCAACATATATTTATTCAAGATTTTGCGACCTATTGTCCCTTATAAAATGATAAAGTAAAACTCATTCTTTTTTTTTTGTTTTACCTCACAAGAATCGAGAAAAATATATACTTGAACATACTTACACATATGCTCCACAGCTATTATCAATTTGTTTCTCTATAAATACTTTATTATTGCATCCTTATACAAACTCAAAAATATTCAAAGATTAGGGTGAGCATAACAATGGAGGAAACCTCAGCTCGTCGATTCACAAAAATTTGTGTCTTTTGTGGATCCAACCCTGAGAATACTGAAGAGTTTACAAAAGTTGCAGAAAATCTTGGTAAGGTATTAGTTGAGCGAAATATACATTTAGTATATGGAGGAGGTAACCGAGGGTTAATGGGGTCTGTGGCAAAAGCTGCACACAATAAAGGTAGTTGAGTTTTGGGTATCATTCCAAAACCTCTAGCTATTGAAAATGTTGTAGGAAAAACAATTGGGGATGAGTTACAAGTCTCATCTATGCACGAGCGAATGGCTCAAATGCTTAGGCATGCGGATGCTTTCATAGCTCTACCAAGAGGTTTCGGGACCTTGGAGGAAATTTTTCAAATTGTCTCATGGGCACAATTACAAATCCACCAAAAACCCATTGGTTTGTTAAATGTTAATGGTTTTTACGACGGGTTGATATCTTTTCTTGACTATGCAGCGGGAACACAATTCATCCCACTTCTAGCACGACGGATTCTTATTTCAGCTCCAACTGTTGATCAACTGATTGATCAATTGCAGTCTTTTATTCCTCTGTCTAATCCAACATTGCATCAGTTAGATTGGTCTACTCATGACAGTCAGAAGAAGCGCAAAATAGACTTAAATCTCACTCCGTAACCTCTATTGTATTTTTGTTGCTGCTATTGTTGTTGTGTTGTTGTTTTCCTTTTCAATAAAAGTTGTTTCAATTGATGTCTTCAATACTCTACTTCTCTATATTTTGTCATTGAGAAAATTATCTCAATTTGCTCTATCACATGCAAATTATCATTATAAGATATTCAACATCACTCTTACTAAGCATATTAGTCATAACTTAAAAGAAAATCTAAATGGTAACATTAAGATCCACAAGGTACCATTATCCACAACAACAACAATCTTAGCAGCTCTTGGATACTGTGTCATCTTCACAAAATCATACAAAATTTAAGGAATATGTCAAATTTTTACATAACAAAGCTACAAATACAATCCTAAGGATTTGGCATTTGCTCGGTTCCCTTTACTCGACACTTAAAAGTCTACAGAATCATATCTTAGCTCTGATACCACTAATAGCTGTCACGCCCCAGACCCAAAAGATCCGACACACGACATCACTTACATTCATTCACTGCATGTGCACTCATAAATAATATTACACAAAATTTTCAACTTTCATTCAACACATAAATCCTTAGCAAGTTGCTAGTAAGTTCAACACTAAAATCAACCATAACTTAATATATAAATATAAACTTCTCTTGACAATATTTAAACATTCATTTCAATTTCTTTCAGAATTATAGCAATTGAATTATGACTGGGACAATTATTAAACCGGAGATACGCAGAGTTTTCTCAGAGATTAACACTCTACTACGTCACCAGTAGCAACTTTGTTACCGGGAGCCCAGAATATATCCATTGCAAATTCTTACTTAAAATCATCCAATAACCACACTTTATAAAACTTAAACCAAATCCAATCCACACACAATGAAATAATACATAAGTATTTATTCAATAGGGAAAAACCAAATATCCTATCCCACGTGTCCCCAAATGAAACACACAACAACCTAGCAACTTAGGGAACCCAAGGAACAGCAGAAGCCTTGCCAAATCCGCTAAGCACACATGTACCTTATTTACCTGAAATCACCATAAACTATAATGAGTATAAAACTCAGTAAGCATACTAGTTTTTCATATATCAAATACAAATACATATATGTACACAATGCATATGTATGATATGCTGTGATCAATCAAAATCATAATCTTATCAAATCACATATCATGTAAGCGCTTACACATTCTTTCAAAACACATAATAGGAATACCATCACTCAACTACTACTTAGTAGGACTTACATATCACATATCACATAATGAGCCAAATGTCACTCGTAGGTGACATACCGTATGAGAGGAATAGTACAAGTGAGGTCTTTAAATCACACATATATAACGCTTATGCCCGAAGGTAAAAGCCAAACCCTCACCCTGATCATCGGTGAGTCCTCTCACATGTACCAATACGCCACCACACGAATGTGATGACTCACACTTCCTTTAGGTATCAATAGGATCCTCCCTACATACGGAACACATAACATATACCAATCCCGAAGGAAAGGCCACACATAAAGGATCCACAAATCACATAAAATGCCTACTAAGTTAACAGTGAGTTCAAGTACCCTCAAATCACAAAATATTTCTCATGGACATATTACACTTCAAAAGCTTTCTTTGTTAAACGCATCTTATTTTGGAAAGCTCACTTTCAAAAACACATGTATGTCCATGCTCAATGTCAATGCTCACATTCATAAACATATATTCACATTTCATATCAAAATATACTTTGACATATCATAAACATATTCTTAACCCCATTTACAAAATCATACAAAACAATTATTATGTTTATTGTGATTCCAGTAGTAAGTCTAGTATACTTACCTCTTAACACTTTCAGCTACAAGGCTTAAATCTCCTTAACCTATCAATGGAGATTAATCCTTTCATAAGCCTCACAATTCACACAAAATACTTTAAATAGCTTACAAAATTATACACAATGCATTTATCACATCAAATTGGTCTAAATATTTGGTTTCTCAAAACCTGTCATTCTGACCACTTACACTTAACAAAAATTTCTAATACATCAAATGATGTCCAATTACTCCGAAATCAGAATATATCATTCTTGACTCATATATACTTCTTATATATGAATATTATATCAAAATTCCTACACAATCCATTCCATACACACCATCGAATCCAAACTACAAACCTGACAGGATCAAGATACTTACTGAACAGTATTTAATCTCCCAATTTTATAAAATCATATACTAACTCAAAAATTATAAAACTACCACATAATTACTCTTGACACATATCTCAGTTCATGATAAATATTTGGCTTCCAAATAACTGCCAAAAGTATTTTAAAACTATTTTATTTCATAACTTTAAAAATCTGTTAATCAAATACTACAATGAGCTGATACAATTTAGAAATTTATAACACTTCAACCACATTGATCCAAATTCTCAATTTCGAGTATATCATATTAGACATATAAAATTATCATATTCCACAAATTCATAATTTTTAAAGATCATTCAGCAGGTCAAAAATTATTTTCCACTGTATCATACTGTTTACACAGGAAATTTCTAGAATTCCAGGGTCATTTTGGTAAATTCACTACAAATTCAATTTCCGAGATTTTCAGTCGATTCAAAGTCTCAGATGATCCTAAACATGTCTAATGTCATATACTCAAAATTTAAAACCAGAATCGAATCACAACAATTTATAAAATTCCTAGATCAAGAGGTTATCCAGCAGAAATTCCATAATTCATCATGTTTTGTCAAACTATCTTATAGATCATCATCAATTCTCACAACATCAAACGAAATACACATCAAATCCTTAATTATACATATTTCCAAAAATCAAAACTTAAAGAAATTAACTTAATTAACACCAATAAATTGATAATTAGTGGTGATATACCTCTAAAGATCCAAAATTCTCATTTTCTTCTTCTTTTTCTTCTTCTTCTTCTCTTTCTCTCTCCTTTATTTCTCTCTTCTCTCTCTAAAAATGGGTAGCTCGACCAAAATGAGAGAATTAGGGTTTTTAAAAGTGTATTTTTATACTAAGTGGTTAATTTTTGGTATTTACGAATTCACCCCCAAAACTTTCAAAGTATAACAATTTGGTCCCTAAAATAATTCCAAAGTCTTGCAAATAAACCCAATACTAATAGTATATCCTTAACCTATAAAAACACTACTAATAACAATATATAAATTAAGGATCACCCACATACAAATAAAATACGTATATTTATATATATAAATATACATATTCTTACCGGTTATGGATACTGGTTACTACAGCTAGAATGGGTAGTGTATTTAGATTCCTCTAGCAGTGATGACATTGACAACCAGAGGGGAATGAGTAATGTAGTAACAGTGATAATGAAAGAGACCATCCACTATCAAGTTATGAGTCAGATGATAGAGATAGCCCTCATAAAGGACTCATCAAATAAGAATAATCCAGTCGCAAAAACAACAAGCTCAATAGGCAGAGATTACTTCAAAGAATGTGATAAAAAAAAGACTAATTTGCATGTTGGCCAAGAGTTTGATGAGGTTGAGCACTTTAGAAATGTTTTAAGGAAATGTTGTCTGAGAGAAGGTTTTGAATTTTTTTTCAAATTAAGAATGACTTTCAAAGGTTTAGGGGTATGTACAAATTTGAAGAATGGCCATGGTTTATTTATGCAGCCAAAGTGAAATCTAGAATAGTGTTTAGAATACAACAATGCCAAGATGAGCATACGTGTGACAGGGTGTCCAAGACAAAAGAAGAAAAAAATCTTGTATTGCTTCATAATTTGTCGATGCCTTAAGGACAAATCCAACAATGCCAACTAAGGCAATGAGAGATGGGCTAAAGTAAAGGTTTGAAATACATTGTCATATGAAGAAGATAATAAGAGTTAGGAGCAAAGTATTGAAGGAAGCTAATAGGGATCATGGCTTATCATACCAAAGGTTGGGGGATTATGCTCAGGTGTTCATAGACAGAAACCCTGATATGTTTGTTATGATACAATTTAATATACCTGTTGAAGATAATGGCATTTAAAATATTTATGTATAACTTTCTAATGTTAAGAGATGGTTTCCTCCAGGGTGTAGAAAGTTTATCGGACTGGATGGGTGTCATTTGAAGGGCTCTTATGGAGGAGTATTATTATATGTAGTTGCCTTGGATGAAAATAATAAGATTTTTTCTATAACAATGGTAGTAGCTGAAATAGAGAATGGAAATATATGGGGTTGGTTTTTAGGCAACCTTAGACAGTAGCTTGATAATGCAAATGAGTAATTAGTCATATTTATAACAAATAGAAAAAAAAAAGGTATATTGAGACTGTTATCTGATCATTAGACTAGATTCCTAACCAGGTTTTATGCTAGACACATAATATATAATTTCAGAAAACAATAGTTAGATAAGAGATTTAGGTCTTTATTTTGGGAGGCAGTAAAGACCATTAATAATTTTGTATATAATGAAGTCATAGGTAAGATTAAGAGGGCTAATGTGGAGGCTTACATTTATCTTGCAGATATTGAGCCTAACCAATTGTGTAGTCATGTTTTTTGGCATGATGTCAAGTGTGATTATATGATCAGTAATATGAGAAAATCATAGAATAATTGGTTAAATGCTTACACGGCAAATCAATTTTGGACTTGTTGAAATTTATAAAGAAAAAAATAAAAAAAGAGATTGTGTAAAAGACAGTAAATGGCACTATAAAGAGAGGAAAGTTTGCCACCAATAGTGAAGATAAGATTGAATCAAGCCAGAAAAGATGGAATGTTTGTCAAGGTAATAGATGCAATTGCCTTTGAGTTTGAAGTCATGAATGGTCACTAAACTTTTATTGTTGACTTCAATAAGAGGACATATGATTATGATGCTTTTCAAGTCAGTGGAATTCTATGTAGGCATCTTTTTTCTTTTATCAGTAATAGAAAAGAGAATGCATATGATTATGTAGATTCAAAACTTACAATAGAGGCCTATTTAAACATTTATGCTGGTGTCATTCATTCTCTCATTGCCTAATTAGATTGGCCAAAAGTTTAAGGCCCACCAATTGAACCATCTCAGATCAAGAAAAAGGCTGATAGGCCTAAGATATCTAAAAAAATGCAAGCATCTGAAATCTTAGATAGCCAGGATACGAGCAAGAGAGGCCACGTCAGATGTGAAAAATACAGTTAATTTAGCTATAATAGAAGGAGCTAACCTTTTAGTAATTAGGCAACTAGATTTCAATTGCTTAGCTAGACAAAACTGTCCATTTATAAACTGGTGGAATAAAATTGGTTATTAGTCCTAACTTATGGGACAAAAATGTCAATTTACCAAATATTAACTACAAATTAATTTGGTAGGGAATATAGTCTACATTCAATGTTGAGGGAAGTTCTAGTGTGCCACAAACCCCAAGCTGCAAACACAACAACAAGTATCCCGAAGGGTGTTTAGAATATCTCAAGAAGCTATCCACAGCTTTTAAAAAGAACCAGACAATCTGGCATGCTTAGAGGGAGGGGTAGAGGCATGACACATTAAGTTTGAAACAAACTCATTTATTTCATTACTAATTAGTTCACATACTAAATGACATTATATTTTTAAATTGATTATAACACATGTTGTCATTCCCAATAAAAAATCTAACTTGAAAAAAATTATAACTGTTAAAACTATGAGCCATTATTTGGTAACTGTATTAACACTTGAATGTCATCTTATGAGCACTTGTTGTTGTGAAGTATATGAATTAGATATACTTTCATCTTGCACAAGATGACGCTTATTATAATTCAAAATTTGACTTGTATTAAACTCTTTAGGTTCAAGCTTCCAAAATATATAGTTCTTGTATTTCCTATGCTTAAACCTGAAATATAACTTATTTGAATTTTCGTTTTGATTTTGAAATGCCTATAAAGGCACTTTCATTGCATTGACAAATTCTATTTTTAAATTGTATTAGGTGCCCGTTGACTCTATCGAAGCTGCAACGGGACTGGATAGAGGTTTTAAAGCTGAAGCTTTGGTCTATAGTATTATATAATTTTTTGTTACTGCCCAGATAGTGTATTCTTATTTTACTGACCTATTGGATACAAGATTTTGGGTTAATCAATTGAGTTAATTTCTTCTTGTATGTTTTGCTGTTGATCTAAGAAAATTTGGGTGATCTGATAGATAATTTTAGGATTTTTTGTTGAATTAAGTCTTTATACTAATATTTTATTACTGTCCTGATGGGTTAAAAGACAGAATGTAATTTGAATTGGGTATGTAATTTTGCTATCGAACTACTACATTTTTTTCTTGCTGAATTAGGTTTGTAATTCTATTGTTGAACTGCTACAAAATGTAATTTGAACATGTAATCTTCTATTGATGAACAATGCACTTTTGGGGTGTGTTAAGCAATGAATTGAGTTTATTTTTCAAATATTGGATATCTAAATTTTTGTTTGCATTCTATTATTGTAGACGTATTTTGAAGCTATTTATAGTCAACAGATTATTTGGACAATTTGCCCCTCAATTAAAATAAGCATAATTGCCATAAAAATAACGTATATATCAATAGCTAATTTTAAGGGCATTTTGTCTTTTTGTGCCCCATTAAAAGCCCATAGGTTCATGTGTTCAAAGACTCTTTATTCTTTTAAAAAAATATCTTTTTCTAACGTCATGAATCATATTTTGCAACTATCTTATTAATCATGAGCAAAGATATCATTGTGCTACTAATAAAAAATCTTTGTCAAAATTAACGGAAAGTGTCTGACAGATTAGGATAAAATTAACAAAGGGTGGAATGTATTAATTTAAAATTTTAACTTAAAATTTTGACCAAAATTATGAGTCATTGAATTCATGTAATTCACTGTATGAAATTAAAAGTCTCAACCTAAGACTAACTCATCTACTCTTTCTAATATTAGATTGTATTGAAAAAATAAAAAATAAAAAAAAGATAAGAATATTTTTGTTCCACGAGTTTAACTTAATTCTCAATTTTATTCTATAAGTTTCAAAAAATTCAATTTTGTCCTAATCTGTTAGTAAGATTCTATTAATTTTAACACTGCAGGAGCAAAATAGTCACTTTACTCAAATTTATCTATGTGTCAACGACTGATTTGTCACTTACATAATAAAATAAAATAAATAAATAAATAAAAAGAGAGCAGCAGCCGTCGTCAGTAGCCGACTAGCGACTAATTGCAATTCGACTCAAAATTAACATTATTGGACTCAAATTTTTGTGATCTACGCAATAGTAAAATTTTTGGTCAACGGAGTACCGTAAATATGCCAAAAGCAGAAAAACAAATATTGTGGGAGGCGGCGACCACCGACGTTCACCGTCGAACAGTGGGGCGGTGGTGTGCACTGCCTCCACCGTTGGACAGATCAACCGTCAATCTGTCTAATAGTGGAGGCGGTACACGCCACCACCATCTTGTTCGACAGCAAATGGTGGTGACCGCCGTCAACACCCTCACCACTGTTCGACCGATGCTTTAGGTTATGAAACTAAGGCCACTTACTTGATGAATCTTTTGAATATACTTCTCTATTGGGAAATTTATGTCACCATAGATCTTTGAACCATTTCTGGGGCGTGCACTACCACCATCGTTGAATAGATCGACCGCCGATCTATCCAACGATGGGGCTGTGTTCGCCATCGCCTCATTGTTTGACGGCGAACGGCGGTGGCTGCCACCCTCCTCCTATTTTCAATCTATTTTTTGGCCACCTTTTTATTTTTTTTTTGATAAAAATGATTTCACCATTATGTAGATATAAAAAAAATAGAATCCAATAACATAACTTTTATCTATTTTCGTTACCAAAATCTAGCAACTGGTGGTGGTAGGCGATGACAGTCGCTGATCTTGGTAGTTCACTTTTATTTATTTTAATTATAAAATAAATTTTTAATAAATATTAAATTTTGAACCTATTAAAATGTGTCACGTGTCATTCTATTTTTAATAATTAATTAATAACTGGCACGTATACATTGTATAATGTATTCACGTTACCATTTTTAATTACATATAATAATTGAGAGTAAATTTATTAATCTATAATTAAAAAAAAAATCAATTAAATTTAATAGAATCTCACTAACAATTAAGATAAAATTGAATTTTTTAAAATTTGTAAAATAAAATTGATTAAATCAAACTTATAAAACAAAAATGTCTTTATCAAAAAAAAAAAAAAAAGGGTAAACCTAACCAACAGGATCCAAGCAACCCCAACCCCGGAACCGAAAGGATAAACATGTAAATCCATGAATCTTAACTGGGTATCTAACGAGACTCCAATATTCCACTTTGATTAGCTTTAACTACAAGATTAACACTCCGATCAGAGGAAGGATATACTTCTTCGTTCGTCAAGTTACGGTCACAGACTTCCCCTACTCCGTCACCACCAATCCCGCGTCGCCACCGAATCATATCCCACCGAGTTTAAAAATCTCAAAAACCCCCGAAACTAGCCTTCTTTTATCCACATCGCGCCTTTTCAATCTCTGTCGTCATGAACTGCGAAGTCTGCCAACTAAAAGAGCTGGTAATCAAATTGATTTTTCCCTGTTGATACTTTTATTCATTATTGATTTTGTCCAGTTAATTCTTTATTTTAATCACAATTTTTTTTTTTAAGTTTTGGATTATAATCTAGTTTTAATCTTGTTTAATTCTTTCATTAGGAAGTTGATCACTATGAAATACAAGAAGTTTTGCGCTGTAAGTTACTAATTTTAGCTTCATCTTTTTATGCTTACATTTATTCTTTGTTGTTATTGTTATTGTTATTATATCTTTTATTATTATTGTTGTTGTTGTTGTTTGCTCTTCGTTGACTTCAATTTCAGTAATTTGACTAAATTTTGTGCCATATGAGAGTTCAAATAATTTTATGTCTTTATATATATGTGCGTGGCTGTGTTTATGCTAAATTTTCCTAACGTAATGTTTAAATGGATGGAATAATGTTTGAGACTGAATTGGCTGATATGATATTGATTGCAGGCATATTACACACAATTGTGTTTCATCGAGCATTAGGTCTTATACGGCCCAAAGATATTGATCTTGAACTTTTTGACATCACCTATGTAAGTGATTATGATTTACTGCAGTACACAGTATAATTTTTGTGTAGTCGAGGAGAGATATTGAATGTATTTAGGATTTAATTGATTGTTTTGTTTTTATTTGAATTGTATCAATATTGCTTTATAGGTGCAATGTGGAGATCCGGAAGTTGAAAAGAAAATAGATGAGAAGATTGAACAATTCATTAGTTGGGTTGAAAGACACCCCAACAAGAAAAGTCAGGTCAGTATGTGCTAATTAGTTTAGGTTAACTCATGTTTTAGATAGTTGATCAGTGCATTTGCTTTTATAAGTTCCTGTGTGTTCTATGGTCTTACTATAAGATAATCTGCAGTAGTTGTGAATTCTTTTTAGCCAGAGCATTGAATTTCTGCAACTTTCGTAATGGGACAATTGGAGATTTTCTTTTCTGATATGAGTTAGGATCACCTTTATCATTCCCCCTCTCCCGCCAAATCAAACTATGTTGGTGGTTTAAGTGTGCTGTTTTTGTTTTGTGCTTGTCGTTGAATTGAGAAAAGTTGTTCATACAGGACTTTTGCATCTTGGATTCTTTTTTGTTTGAGGTTTAGGTTCCATTATCTGCTTTCTCTTGTTTACTTTCATGTCGATTTTGCTGTTTAAAATTCTCCTTTTGTTTATTAACTTCTGAATTGTTCATGCAGATATGTCTATCTTTCTATGAAGCCAAAAATAAACATCAATCATGGTTCACTAACAAAATTGAACGCCTATATTGGGAGCAGTGGTATGTAAATTTGAATGTGACCCAACTTCCAAAAGCTCATTCTAGCAAATCTCATCATTCCAAAGTTGTAATTGACTCAGGAGGTATTACGTTCCCTTGGGAACTTTTATTTCTCACCTATTTAAAGGAAAACTGTTTCGTATTTTCACTCACTTTACTCTTGAATACAGAGACCACGTCCGAGGAGAGTGGTGTTCGCCGTGCAGCACTTGAAGCTTCTCTTCATGATGTTTTATTTCAAATCATAAAGTTTGTGAACGAGAAAAAAGACCATGTTCCTCCAATATCTGAGGGTGTCGTCTATTTTCCATACGAAATAACTATACCGAGGTCAGCTCTCCTTCTGCTTTTACTTCTACCTTATCATGTGATGCTTATTTTTATTTGCATTCACAGGTAAGTTTTTAATTACACAGGCTGTCTATGGTGGAAAGTGAGTGATGTTAATTTTTCCAAACTGAATGTCTTTGCCTTCTTGATTATTTGATGCATATCTTTATATCTTGACCTTTAAGTGATCTAATGCCTTAGGCTAGGACGAATCATATGCAATTGCTTTGGAATCATGTGAACTTGAAAATTGCAAAATGTGCCTTAAATTATATATCATATAGGTCAATTTGAATAATTTTCAGTTGTCTTATTGGTTAAGTTTATGCTATAAAGCTTACATGTAACCTTTTAACTCTGTTTTGATGGAAGAAAAATATATACTCTTTGAAGTTGTCCACAAGCAAGACAAAAAAACTGGATGGGGAGGCACAAAGAGTAAACATGAGCTTGATGACAGATGTTGTTATGTTCACTGTTTCTCATATGCAATTGGACGAATCATATGCAATTGCTTTGGAATCATGTGAACTTGAAAATTGCAAAATGTGCCTTAAATTATATATATAATATAGGTCAATTTGAATAATTTTCAGTTGTCTTATTGGTTAAATTTATGCTCTAAAGCTTACATGTAACCTTTTAACTCTGTTTTGATGGAAGAAAAATATATACTCTTTGAAGTTGTCCACAAGCAAGACAAAAAAACTGGATGGGGAGGCACAAAGAGTAAACATGAGCTTGTTGACAGTTGTTGTTATGTTCACTGTTTCTCCTAGGTTGGTGGTTCTCTAATCCATGAAAGATCTTTATATTACTATAATCTGTATTACTGAAGCCTCTTTCTGTGCTTATGGATTGTTGTTTCATGGGTATTTGGGCATTGTAATTTGCTGTAGATAGATATATGCCAACAAACAAAGGCAGGTTTAGAATGAGAGTGGGTGCTAACCTTAAGGAAGGGTGGTAGCATACAAAAAGGATGCAGTTAGACACAAAAACTTCTATGGAGCAATGTAATTCCAAAGACAATAGTTGATATTAGGGATGGCAATAGATCGGATTTAGGATGGATATCTCTAAATTTATATTTGCATCCGCTTTAAAGATACAATATCAAATTTTTTTTTCAAACATGTTGCGGGTTTGAGGTTTCATTATCAAATCCGCTCAAGTGGATAGGTAATACTTATCAAATTTGTAGTGGGTGTTTGTTTTAAGCAAGCTTTCCAAATTAATATAATTAAAAAAACATAAAATAGATGTACAATAAAATATAATATTAAAAAAATACAATACATTATTTTCAAATAGATCCTCATAAAATATATCAAATAGCATCATATCACAAGTTTATGTTCAAATCACTATACAACATAATAATACTAGCTCAATTAACTTATGATAGTTTCAAAGGGAAAAAAAGCACATGAAATACAACTTTGCAGTAAATTTCCATCTAACACTATTACACCAACAGTCTATCTATCACTTTTAGAATCTAGCACATTTTCAGATATGGATTTAGGTTTTCAATTATATGACTTTGTTTTGGCAACTTTACTGTGCAAAACAATGAAGTTTGATCCCCTTTCTTTTAAAAAAGTAAAATAAGTAAACATGCATCCATACTTTGTGTAGAAAACCTGTCCCAAGCCTGCTTAGAGCCTTAAAATCCTTCCCAATGGATTTGGACTCCAACGGGTACTCACATTCACAGGGCATTTTGCCATCCCTAATTTAGATGAGATTGAGAAAATATCTGAGGGAATCAAATGAATAGCATAAGGTTTGACATGAGTATATTTACAATACCGACATGGTGATCAGTTGGACCTTTGATTAATTAGCATCTCTTTTTTTAATTGACCTCCTCCTTTCTTTAATTTAATCCGGGGGGAGGTCAAGGTTAAATTCAGATTGTTCTTCAATTATTTCAGTTTAGTGTGTGTAATTTTCGATCTAAGACGACAAGAAGGGAATCATGCTCTGTAGGATTTGAACCTACAACATTGGGTTTTGGAGACCCACGTTCTACCGAACTGAAATACATACTACTATATTTGTCCCTCTTCCTCGTTTTGGTTCTGCCTCTCTGATTCTCTGTAGAGCGAGGTAAAAAGATTTGATTCAGTCAGTAGATGGCTCAGATGACATTAGGAAATATTGCAACGTGACCCTTGCATCATTGAGATTGCACTATGATAAACACGACTCCCAACTGCTTTGGAGCAATATAATGACATTTGATGACTTGCACTATGATAATCACAAGTCCAACTTGTTAAAGTCGCGAAACAACTAAGCTTTCTTCTTAGAAGACTGTTTGATAAGAACTCAAAAGGCTGAACTACATACTACTATATTTGTCCCTCGTCCTCGTTTTGGTTCTGCCTCTCTGATTCTCTGTAGAGCAAGGTAAAAATATTTGATTCAGTCGGTAGATGGCTTAGATGACATTAGGAAATATTGCATACGTTACCCTTGCATCATTGAGATTGCACTATGATAAACACGACTCCCAACTGCTTTGGAGCAAGATAATGGGAGACATTTGATGACTTGCACTATGATAATCACAAGTCCAACTTGTTAAAGTCGCGAAACAACTAAGCTTTCTTCTTAGAAGACTGTTTGGTAAGAACTGAAAAGGCTGACTCAGATTGAGTTTGTTACTTATGCTTCTAGAAATTTAGTATTTTTTCTTCTTCTGAGAAGTGACTTTTAATAGACAATATGTAAGAGGTCGTTGATTTCTCATCCTTTTTTTTCCTGACTGTTAACTAAGTTTCTTTACGCCTGTGCAAAAACCTCCCACGCAAATGTATGTTTTGATTTCTCATGCTTTTTTCCTGACTACTGGCTTTTTTTGCATATTGTTAGGGAGTCTGAATTTCCAGTTTTTAGACCTGATGAAAACCTGCCTGTATAAGTGTTTATTAATTATTTGAATTTTTTTTAATAAAAGCAATAATGCAATCTACTAGTATAGTTCTTCATGGAAGTGTTGCTAATGAGGCATCTAGTTTTCTGCTTTCTATGCACTCCACCAACCAAAAGAATCTATTCTTACTTGCTTTAATCAGACTTGTAATTTTTTGTCAATTGATAAAGAGGTCAGAATTAAGAATTTGTGACAACTCAGAATTGCCTATGTTTTCTTAATTTAAAAGTTGTTGCCATCTCCATTTCTGTTTGTAGGAAGTTTCTTTGATATACTCCTGAGCTAATCTTGTGCTTCTGCTTCTCAGTTCATCTGATTCTGCATTTGGCATGGAAATGTTTAAAAGAATGCTCCAAACCGGGCATCCAACTATGCTCAGCTGATTATCAGCGTGATTGAGCTGAATAACTATACAAACTCAGGGAGGTAAAAGGGTCTATTCCGCTAATAATACTGCAAAAAGGAATATTTGAGTTGGCAATTCTTCTATTTGAAAGCAACCCATAAGCGCATGTTTGTTTGCCCATTTTCTGTAAATATCCTCCGCGTATCTTTTACCCTTTCTCCTTCATTCGTTATTTCTTTCTGCTGGTGGTGATTAATTTGCCCTGTACATACACTGTTCTGTTCTTTGCTCTACAAACCAGAACCAAGAATAAAATGCTGCATCTTTTATTTTATTTTATAAATTATGTGTTTGATAACAAGGTGGAAGATGAGGCAATTTTTTTTTTTTTTACACTATGGTTTAGAATTTAGACCTGCAGCACTTCTGAGTGATGGCGCTTCAGTTGCGGGCCATTGGTTAGTGCTTAAATCATCTTGGCTTGTATATGCATATGTGGATATATGTACTGGACCTATTCATTTCATCGTTTGGGCCTTTGCTTCTGGCCGAATTTTAAGTCCTTCAAGTGATTCTAATTTGCAATAAGCTTAAATACTTTATTTTTTTGAGATATTATTATGAATACATCTAGTAATATTTAATTATAAAAATATTTACGAATTTTAAATTTTATCAGAAATACTCAAATATTTTAAAAAATTCTATTAACGTCTTTCCATTAAAAAAACTTCTGTTAAAGTTATCGGCATAAGGCATTAAAGTCATTTCGACTTTGTTTATTAAACAAATACCTCAAAATGTAATGTGTTCTGAAATTGTTACCAAACAAGCCCAATGATCTTTCAAACACCCTCTTAGCAACTTTGCTAAACACCCTTATTTTTTAACTACCATCATATTTTTGATTGCTTACCCGACTACTACTTTATTTGCTTTTTGTTTCCCAAACATAAAATCACGTAAAATTGTTAAATCCATTTAAACCACCACAAAATTCAAGGAAAAAAAAATTTATTTACTGTATTAGTCATCATTACAATCATGTAAAATTTATTGCCATTGTCACCATCATCCGAAACATCACACTAAAAAAAGAAAAAAAAAAAAAAGAAAATTGAGAAAATGGGGACCCGAGGAGTGTTGCACTATAAATTGTCCTCGTTCATCTTTCTAACAGCACTACAAATCGTCCTCATTCGTCCTTCTAACACCGTCGTTCACTCCTACAAAAAATTTATGGGTTAAAAAAATTTATATGTTGAAGGCAAAAGCAAAAAAAAATAAAAAAACAACAATAATGGCCGAATAAATTAATGATCGTGAGTGATTTTAGGTTGAAGAAAGAAGCTAATCAGTATTATTTTCTTTTTACTTTAGGAAGAGAATGCAAAAAAAAAAAATTAATGGACGAAAGATGTGAAGAAGGGAAGTGACGTAGATGGTTTGATGCAATTCTTTAATTGATGAAAAAAAATCATTAATGGTTTTAAATTATAATAATAATTATTATTATCTTTAGAAAATATATTTTATGGGAAGATGTGTAGGATATAATTTATTATTATTTATAGGGGTAATTTAAATATTTCATACTCTTTAAAATAAAATATGTTAATTTTAATAAAAAATCTTCTAACGAGAGAATATTTGTGAATTTTTTAAAATATTTAAGTATTTTTGATGAAATATAAAAATCGTAAATATTTTTGTAATTAGATATTATTTCAAAAATATTCATAAAAATATCATTTTATTTAATTTTAACAGTGAGCTTAGATATTTAAGGGTCATTTTTTTTGCAACTTTTTCAATACATTTTCTTTCGGTAGAGTTTGTGATAACTTTTATAAAAGTTAATAAATTTTTTATATAAAATTTATATTTTAATTGGGTATCACTAATTGGTGAATACTATTTATCTAATAGTTATTGACTCTTTAATTTTTATTAATATAACAATTATATAACATCAATCAACAATAAATACATCAAATATTAAACTATAAAATTTGTATACTAATTTTGTAAGTTTAGTATTATCATTTATAAATAGAATTTTTAATTAAAAAATTATTAGGTGCTTGAGTGTCCCTCGTGACTTTTAATGAAAATTGCGTAATTACTTTTAAAGTTATATTAGATTAGAAATAAAATATAAATTTTCAAATAAAAGAGAATATTTTAGACAATTTAATTAGATCTGAATCATCATGTTATATAGAATTGATTTTCTTCAACATTATAAGATTGTAGTCGGTGGCGTCGTTGTGTCTTTTACTCTGGCCTCAACCATTAAAGCAGAAGAGTAGATACACGCCCCCATGCCCATACTTGTACTTACGTTTTTATTATTATCTAATGATTTAGGATTTTTTTTTTAAATAACCCAAATTTTAGAATTAAGTTTTATTTTAGCCACAAATGATTCTCTAAACTATTCTAGTTTTTGTTTTTGAAAAAAAAATATAACATTATTAATATATATATATATAAAACACTTGTGATAACTGATAAGTACCCGAAGGGGACAACATCATCCTATATCTTATTTTCACACCCAATATGTGGTAAGTGTAATATAGATGTCATTAGTGTTAATAATTTGGATAAAGTTAAGTTTTTTAGGAGAAAATTTGAGATTTTAAACTAAAATAAAACTAGAATATGGTTGGGCGATTATTTGAGTATAATTGTGAAGGTAATTTAATTTGTCATATAGAGTTTATTTTATTTAGTCAATTTAGTTTATTTAATTTAATTATGAAGATAATTTAATTTGTCAATTTAATTTAATTTATTTAATTTTTGATTTGTTTTTATTGAATTTAATTATATAGGTTATTAATATTAATTTTTTATGATTTTTTATTTATTTATTTTTTGTTTTTTATTATATTTGTTTTTATATTAATTGTTGTGTTATATGTTTTTGATAGGCGCATAATACGTATAAAATTTTTAAAAAGTTCCAATTGAAGAATACTTCAAAATATAGACCTCAGATATTATAGAACATGAGTTGACACTTCCTTAGATGAAACTATTTATGGTGATATGTATGAGGAGGTTTTTAGATTTACAAATGCTTACATTTTTAAGAGTTTTGGTTCATAAATTTTTATTAAAGTAAGTGTAAAGTAAAAATCTTTTTCAAGAAATATAGCTCTTGGTGTCGAAGAGGTGCATTCCTTTATTCAGTAAGGAGTTTGCATCTATAACAAGTCTAAAGATGGGAGATTATTTATTGCATAAAAGACAATAATCAACTGTGTGAGAAATATTTTGGTGGTAGAAAAGATAAGTTGACATTCAAGGAGTTGAACAACATGTTCCAACAATTGACTTTAATAGAATAATAGTTGAAGATGTGGTGAAATTATCTTTATTTTATTTGTTTTATTATGTTTTGATGCCATGTGGCGAGTGTAGAGGTATTTAAAACTTTGTGCTTAATATTGTAGATGATTGTAATAAGTTTAATAAGTACTTATAGCACAATGTCGCATAAAAGGTAAACTTACAAAGCATGACTTTGGAGAAGAATTAGTGAAAGTTAGAAAAGCCCGTAGTAAGGACAACTAGCCATAGAGGTATAATGTATACAAATTGGTATGCCTTTTCTAGATGTGTTATTTTGTCAATTTTTCTTTAAAAAAAGTGTACAACTTTTCCTTTCTTGAGGTTAATTTATTTTGTTTATATTATCTCAAATTTAAATCTACGAGGTGTTCATGGTATGTGGTGAGAATTTACACGTCAAATTGTAAACTATTTTATGTGCAAGCTGAATTGTCATTCAAAGGAGATTCCATATTACAATGATGTTGTTGATGTGTTTTCAATGATTATTAATTTTGTTACATATTATAACTTAAGATTGCGAACAAATGTCATTTTCTACATATTTTATTGCTTTGAGTTTTATCTCTTTTATCTTGTTAATTTGGTTCTGAAAGTAAAAAAGGTGAAACACTTTTGCAAAAACAACATAAGCTGCTAAGAATTTCTCCTTCTTTTTCTTTTCTTTTATGTTGAAAGCTTATATTTTAAGAAAAAAAATCTCATTTTTAAGTGATTAATCTAAACATGGTATGCATCAGGGAACACTTTTGGAATAACCTTCTTAATACTAGTATGTTGATCAGATACAAAATACAAAATCCTCAATATTCTCAATAACACTGCTACCTATGCTCTGCAATATGGACTTCAACCTAGCTCTGATACCAGTTTGTTGTGGATATCAAGTCATGCACTTCAATTTGACACCCCTATGGCATCAACTAAGTCACAACATTGATACCCCTTTTATTCTATGCGCAGCAGAAAGCTATAACTCACACCATAAATAAGAATATATAAGATCAACACACCAATAAAGATAAAGAAAATAAACTAATCAACAAGACACAAGATATACGTGGTTCAGCCCAAAATTGTCTACGTCTATGGAGGATCCATGATCCAGCTTCTTATTATTAATATAAATTACTAAGTATCTTCTTACATCATCAATGATCCCATAAGACCCCTTAGTATCTCCCATAAAGACTTCTAAGTATCTACCATTGATCACTATTACTCTTTAAGACCTCTTAGTATCTCCTCATAAGAGATTTTTACAAAGAATACAAGAATAGTCTAAGCATCTAAGCTAAATGAATCTATGATGTTTCTTTTATTCACTTAAGAACCAAAAGAAAACACTCCCCAAATGTTATACCCTAGTGCACCAAGCACTTAGTGCCTACCTAACTCCTCTATTCTTTCTTATGGTTACTGTTGATTATCTGCTAACCCAAAGATTCAAACACAAAACAAAGCAAACCAAGATTAAAGTAAACCAAGATCAAAGCAAGAATATCACAATCAATACAGGTTTATAGTGGTTCGGCTAAATTAGCCTACATCCACTTTGAGCTCCCTCTAATGGAACTCTCTCTGCACTATAAACAAAAGAAATATAAGGTTGAAGTAACTGTTATAATATAGCCCTCAGATCACTCAAGCTTCTCTCACTTCTACCTAGAAATCCACAAACCAGAGCAAACCCAGTAGAAGAAGAAGAACAGTGATCGCCCAGAATTCGAGAAAGAGTAAACGAAGACCTAATACCCACGCTGCCTCTAAAGCTATTACATATATATATATATACATGTACTAAAACGACAACATATTCTTCTTTCTAAAACAGTGTCATTTTAAACCTATAACATTAATTACTTAAAATGACACAATATTGACTTAAGGATTGACAATTATCAAACAAGCCCCTCAACTTCCTAACTGTTCATTATAAGACCACACTATATCAATTTCCACCTTGGTCTCATAATGAACTCTAAGTGCAGACAGCTTCCAAAAGGCTTATAGCTCACCTTTATCCAATACTAGCCTCTGTCAATATGCAACATCTTCATGCAGTAGCTGAATTTGCTGACCGGTAATGCTTTGATTCTCATATCTGCTGGATTATCCTATGTGTGTATATTTTCCAACTTAATCAATCCTTTAGATATCATATCCCTCACAAAGTGATACTTCACATCTATATGTTTTGATCTTTCATAAAAGCTGGATTCTTACTCAGGTGAATTGAACTTTGATTATCAGAATACACCACAGTAGCTCATTTCAGAAGTTTAATTTCTTTCAAGAGTCCCTGTAGTCAGATTGCCTCATTTATTGCCTCAGTTGTGGCAATGTATTCGGCTTCTATTGTGGATAAAGCCACAACATGCTAAAGTTGAGACTTCCAGTTAACACAACAGTTACAGACAGTGAAATAATATGCAGTGGTTGATTTCCTTTTATCGCTGTCACCTGCAAAGTCAGCATCTACATATCTAGTGAGTTCAACATTATTACACAAGGATTTATTATATACTAATCCATAATCCAGAGTTCCATTTATATATCTCAACAGCCATTTCACTGCAATCCAGTGATCTTTTCCTGGATTAGACATGTACCTACTGAGAACACTTATAGAATGTGTTAGGTTAGGTCTAGTGCACAACATTGAATACATAATACAATCAATGGCATTATTATATGGAATTCTTGACATCTCTGACCTTTCTAAGTCTGATTTTGGACTTTGTTCTGTTGATAACTTGAAATGGGTAGCAAAGGGAATATTAATAGATTTAGTATTTTTCATTGAAAAGTTTTCAATTACCTTTTCTAGATATGATCTTTGATTAATGAACATCCTGTTTTTGTTTCTGTTTCTTTCTATTTCCATACCTAATATTCTCCTTACTTCTCATAAGTCTTTCATGTCAAACTCATTTTTAAGAAGATGTTTTAATTTGTATATTTCTGACTTTATATTACTGGTCAATAACATATCATCTACATATAACAGTAAATAAATCTGGTCTTGACTTCCAACCCCTTTATAATATAAATAGTTATCATAATTGCTTTTATTGAACCCAATTTTAATAACAAAAGAGTCAAACCTTCTGTACCACTGCCTAGGAGCCTGTTTTAATCTATATAAGAAATTTTTTAATAGACAAACCATATTTTCTTTACTGTTATTCTCATAACCCTCAGGTTGTTTCATGTAGATTGTTTCTTCTAAATGACCATGTAAAAATGCTGTCTTGACATCTAATTGTTCAAGTTTCCAATTAAACTGAGCTACCAATGCTAAGATAACCCTTATTGTTGTATATTTTATAACAGGTGAAAAAATTTCATTGTAATCTACCCCTTCCCTTTGAGAGAATCCCATAGCTACCAACCTAGCTTTAAATCTTATATTATCTAAAGGAGTATTACCTTCCTTTACCTTGAAGATCTATTTGTAGTCAATTATTTTTTGATTCTTTGGTCTTGGTACTAATATTCAGGTACCATTATCTTTTAGGGATTTCATCTCTTCATTCATTGCTTCTTTCTATTGTATTGCGTATCTACTCTCCATTGCCTTAGCAAAGCTTTCGGGTTCTGTTTCTTGAATATCCTATGCTGAAAGAAGAGCATATGCAATTAAATCATAACAATCAAATTTGAAAGGTATTTTTACCTGTCTCATTTGTTTGTCCCTCGCTATTTGGTAGTCTTGGGAAGTTGAATTGTTATCAGATTATGTTTCTTGTTCACTTTCTGATGACCTACCAGTAAAATATTCAGTTTCTAATTCTTGTTCTTGATTTTTCAATTGAGTGTTCCACCTCAATCTGAACATTCTCAGTTTTGCTTGTGTTGTCAGAATTGATTTCGTTTCCTGCAGTATCTTGTTTTATGCTCAAACAAGGAAAGTCAGTCTCATTAAAAATCACATCTCTACTTATTATGATTTTTACACCCTTAGACTCTTTATCCCAAAGTTTATAGCCTTTGACTCCTTCAGGGTATCTTAAAAGCACACACTTAATGGACCTAGGCTCAAGTTTTCCCTCAGATTGATGTGCATATACTGCACATCCGAAAACCCTCAGATGTTTATAATTTGGTAGTTTTTCAGTCCATATTTCTTCTGGGGTTTTATTTTTTATGGCACTAAATGGGCTTCTATTAATTAAGTAACATGCAGTGTTAATAGCTTCCTCTTAGAATTTCCATAACAAGCCTGAGCTTATCAACATGCATCTTACTTTATTCAGCAATGTCCTATTCATTCTCTCGGCCACCCCATTTTGCTGAGGTGTGTATTTAACAGTACTGTGTCTTAGTATGCCATTGCTATTATAGAACTCATTAAATTCATTATTGTAGAATTCTAATCCATTGTCTGTTTTTAAGGTCTTAACCTTCTTATTGGACTGATTTTCTATAAAATTTTTCCACATTTTAAATTTAGTAAATGCTTCATTTTTATGTTTAAGAAGGTATATCAATAGTTTCCTAGAAAAATCATCAACAATAGACAGAAAGTATCTACAACCCCCATGAGTTTCTGTAGTTGTGGGTCTCCACAGATCAGTATGTATATAATCTAGAAAAGACTTAGACCTAAATGAACTAATTTTAAAACTAAGTCTATGTTGCTTACCTAATATACAATATTCACAAAAAGCAATTTTATTTACTTGGTCTCCAGCAAACATACCTTGTTTGCTTAATTCTATAAGTCCTTGTTCACTTAGATGGCCTAGCCTTTATGCCATAAATCTCTCTTTTCTAGGTCTGATTTAGAGACAGTAGTTGCTGAGCTAGTAACTGTAATGCCATCTAAGATATATAGGCCTTTGTTTTTAAAACCCTTCATTTCAACCAATGCTCCTCTAATGATTTTTAAGATACCATTTTCAGCTTTAAAAACATAACTTGATTCATCTAGAACTCCTAGTGAGATCAGGTTTCTTTTGAGGTCTGGGATATGTCTTACATTACTTAGTTTTCTTATTATCCCATCATGCATTTTGATGGATATTGATCCTATCCCAACTACCTTATAGACTTGGTCATTTCCCATTAAAACCTTCCCTCCATCAATTGTATGATAGTCATTAAACCATTCCTTTATTGGGCACATATGATATGTACACCCTGAGTCTAATACACAGCCTTTAGAATTATATTCTACTGACACAGTAAGGGCTTTTGGGTTATCATAACTCTCATTAGTTATTGCTGCATCACCATTTTCAGAGTTGGTTTTATGAGACTTTTCTTTTATTTTCTTTAATCTTTTATAGCAGTTTCGTTTTAAATGTCCTTCTTTATTACAATAATAGCACCTCTTAGGCCCTTTAGACTTAGACCTAGACTTCCCTCGGTTGAAACCCTTAAAATCTTTCTTGTCTGTTCTTCCTCTTACATAGTAACTTTCACCATTATTTTCTTTTCTTTTTATTTTAATTTCTTGTTCTTTTGTTCTTAAAGCTGACAAACAATCATCTAATGATAGAGTATCTCTACCATACTTTATTACAGATTTAACCTCTTTATATGCAATAGGTAAAGAGTTTAACTGAATTACAGCCTGATTTTCAGAACTTATCTCTTCACCAGTATTAGCTAAATCAATACAGATTTTATTAAAGTCATCTAAATTTTCCTCTAAGCCTTTACTGGGGTTCATTTTAAAATCAAATAGTTTTTATTTTAATAAAATCTTGCTAGACAATGATTTAAATATAAAGAGGTTCTGAAGCTTTACCCATAATCCAGATGTCGTCGTTTCATCATTGACTTGTCTGAGTATATTGTCTGCCAATTGAGGGATTATGGTGCTGTATGCTATTTCGTTCATCTCCAATATCTGATCTTCGGTTGTTGTCTCCGGTAATTCCTTAGGGTCAAGCAAGGCTTTTGAGACTTTTGTTGAACCAGCAGTGTTCGCATTTGTTTCTGCCAAAGCCCAAAATCACATTTGCCATCAAATTTTTCCACTTTAAACCGAGTGGAACCCATTGATCTCAACCCTAATTAGTGTTTCCCCAAATCGATTTTGAAATCTTGAAAACCTAAAGTAACCCCAAATCGATTTTCAAATCTTGAAACCCTAAAGTGTTTTCCCCAAATCGATTTTGAAATCTTGAAAACCCTAAAGTGTTTTCCCCAAATCGATTTCTTTTGAAAACCTTAATTTTTGTTGTAACCCTAATTCTGCTTCTGATCTTCCGAACTTCTTGATTTGTTTTTATCCAAAAAAATTAGAAACCCTAATTTATGAAGACTGATTTTCAAAGACTGAATTTTTAACCTAAGAAACCCTAATCACACCTAGGGCTCTGATACCACTGTTGGCTATCTGTTAACCCAAAAATTCAAACACAAAACAAAGCAAACCAAGAGCAAAGCAAGAATATCATAATCAACACAGGTTTATAGTGGTTCGGCTAAATTAGCCTACATCCACTTTGAGCTCCCCTAATGGAACTCTCTCTGCACTATGAACAAAAGAAATGCAAGGTTGAAGTAACTGTTACAATATAGCCCATAGATCACTCAAGCTTCTCTCACTTCTACCCAGAAACCCATAGACCAGAGCAAACCCAGCAGAAGAAGAAGAACAGTGATCGCCCAGAATCTTCGAGGGAGAGTAAACGAAGACCTAATACCCACACTGCCCCTAAAGCTGTTACATTTATATATATATATATAAATATATACATACATGTACTGAAACGACAGCGTATTCTTCTTCCTAAAACGACGTCGTTTTAAACCTGTAACATTAATTACTTAAAACGACACAGTATTGACTTAAAGACTGACAATTATCAAACAAGCCCTTTAACTTCTTAACTATTTATTTTAAGACCATACTATATCAGTTACATCTTGAAACCTTAGATGCTTGTCTTTCTCTTGTGTTTAGAAGGGTTCATATAGAGAATAAAACATCATTAGAAACCCTAAACATAGTTGGAATAAGACTCACAACAACAATAACGTCACCAATATGAGCATATCGGCGATTACTGACTCCTATGATTCGAATACACATTACTTGTAGGAGTCCTAATCTCACTTAAAGAAGTCAATTAAGCCAAAATATAAAATATCCTAAAGTTGTCTTATGAATAGTAACCATGCGAATAGTACCCTCGCGTGAACAATTATTGCCATGAACAGTACTACGTGAACAATACCCGCTGCCGCGGGCAACAGTGCTCATCGTGAACAGTATGTCGCATGAACAGTACTCGTTCTTTTTTGCTTTCCGTTTTGCTAATCACTTTTATACCCAATGCATACTTGACTTTATAATAACTCTTCTCTCTGTATTCTTTTCAATTCTTGCCCATACAAAATGGTTTAATTACTAATTTCCAACAAATGGATTATTAAAAACCTCAGATAAAAGGTGTTAATGCTACAAAGAAGTACAAAAGGTACCCAATGTTGTTAACTTTTCAAATGAGTTATCGTATTTAGATTGTCTTATTCCAGCACTTAGCAATAGGCATGGAATAATTTAAATGAATCCTCCAGAGTATCGACTATCAACCTCAACGCGTACACCTTAACTCATTAAATAATAGTGTATGTTAACTCTAAACTAAATTCTTTATATATGTCGGCCTAGATCTATTTCTATTTGAGAATTCTATTTACTTTTATGGATTTATTTCTATTACTTTATTGCTAATTGACTTTTTTTTTCTCTTGGAGATGGCCATCATGCAATTGATCTAAGTCACATGGTTGATTTGCATCAATTTTTTGTGGAATAAAGTATTTCCATGCATCTATCTAGATTACACGTACTCACTATTTACATATCTCATTGTCGTATTTCACTTTAAAATGATCTTTCATGAATCTTAAAACTTCAATTACCCTTAAGTGCTACTAAGTTAATACCCCTATAAATTGCATTATGTTAGTACAATTTTTCATAAATACATCTTCTATTCAAGAATAAGATACGTTAAACAATATGGCTAAGTTTGATGACAATATTAGATGAAAAACCGAAATGGACTTTGTGCTTCAACTTTGTCATCTTATATGTGAATCATACACATCATTCATCTCATTTGAAAAGCTGTTAGAAAAGTAATATTAATTTAATTATTTTTTATTTATTGTTTTTATTGAATTTAATTTATTAATTTTAATTTGTTTGGTATATTTTATTTATTTAATTTATTATAAAGGTAATTTAGTTTGTTAATTAGTTTATTTAATTCAATTTAATGATTTTATTTTGTTGAATTTAATTATGTAGTTTATTAATTTTAATTTGTATAGTATATTTTATTATTTATTTAGTTTATATAATTTAATTATGAAGGTAATTTAGTTTGTTAATTAGTTTATTTCACTTAAGTTTATTTTATTTATTGAATTTAATTATTTATTTTAATAATTTTAATTTGCGTAGTAGGTTATTTAATTTAACTATGAAGGTAATTTAATTTGTTAATTTAGTTTATTTAATTAAATTAAATTAAAATTTTGATTTTTTTTATTGAATTTAATTATATAGGTTATTAATATTAATTTTTATTATATTTTATTTATTTATTTTAGTTTTCTATCATATTTATTTTAATATTAATTGTTGTGTTATATTTTTTTGATAGGTCACATAATGTGTATAAAAATTTTAAAAGTCCCAGAAGAATACTTCAATATATAGGCCCTAGATATTATAGAACATAAGTTTACACTTCTTTAGATGAAACTATTTATGGTGGCAAGTATGAGGAGATTTTTAGATTTGCAAAAGCTTACGTTTTTATGAGTTTTGGTTCATAAAATTTTATTAAAGCAAGTGCAAAGTAAAAATATATTTTAAGAAATATAATTCTTGGTGTTGAAAAGGTGCATTCCTTTCCCCGATAAGGAATTTGCATTTATAACAAGTCTAAAGATGCGAGATTATCTACCAAATAAAAGACAATGTTCAACTATGGGAGGAATATTTTGGTGGGAGAAAAGAAAAGTTACATTTAAGGAGTTGAACAATATATTCCAACAATTGACTTTAATTGAATAACTGACAAAGATGTGTTGAAATTATCTTTCTTTTAATTTTTTTATTATGTTTTAATGCCACATGACAAGTATAGAGGCGTTGAAAACTTTATGCGTAATACTATGAATGATATTGATGAGTTTAATAAATACTTATTGTGCAATATTACATTGAAGGTAAACTCAAGAAGCATGACTATGGAGAAGAAATTAGTGAAAGTTAGAAAAGCTCATAGTAAGGACAACCAGAATATCTAGACATGTAGTAAAAGTGATAGTTTACTCATCCAACTTTTAAAATTACTCATTTTCACCCTATTTTCATGATTTTTATGTTAAATTTGATGGGAATTACTTTTTTTTTTCACTTTTTCTTATTTTCAATTAGTATTATTAACCACTTTTACTTTCATCCAATTTAAAAAAAAGGGTAATCCCATCAAACTTAATAGAAAAAATTTGCAAAAATAAGGTACAAATGAGTAATTTTAAAAATAGGATAAGTAAATTGTCACTTTCATTATAACATAGGAGTCCAAATTTCTTTTCCCTAATGCATATAAATTTTAGTATGCCTTTTCTAGATGTGTTATTTTGTCAATTTATTTTTTCTTCAAAGAAATTGTACAACTTTTCCTTTCTTGAGGTTAATTTATTTTTGTTTATATTATCTCAAATTATGAAGTGATCATGGTATGTGGTGAGATTTTACATGTTGAATTGTAGACTATTTTCTATGCATGCTAAATTAGCATTGAAAGAGGATTCCACAACACAATGATGTTGTTGATGGGTTTTCAATGAATATTAGTTTTGTTACATATTATGACTAAAGATTGCGCCCGTTTTAGGTAATAAACTTCTTCTTCCAAATATTTTATTACTTCGAGGTTTATCTCTTGCATCTTGTTAATTTGGTTTTGAAAGTGAAAAAAGTGAAACACTTTTGCAACAACAACATAAAGTTGTTAAGAATTTCCCCTCCTCTTTTTCTTTTATGTTGAAAGCTTATATTTTAAGAAAAAAATTCTCTTTAAGTGATTAGTGCAAACCCTATGGTACGCATTAGGAAATACTTTCCGAACGAATACTAACATGTTGATTGGATATAAATACTAAATCCTCAATATTATCAATAACTTTTCGCAATTTTCTAATAAACCATTTCTAAGAAGAATTATTTGTAGAATCAGTAATCCTTCATGCCAATAAAACTATCTAATTATTTTCAGGCCATAAACCTTGCATTAAGATACACACCTTTTAAAAATATTCCATCAACTGCAACTATCGGTTGGATGAATTATTAAAAACCTCAAACAAAAGGTGTTAACGCCACAAAGAAGTACAAAAGTAACTTGTATTGTTAACTTTTTAAATGAGTAACCGTACTTAGATTCTATTAATCCAACATATAGCAATAGGCATAAAGTACTTTAAATAAATCCTCTAAAGTACCAACTATCAACCTTAATGCATACTCCTTAGCTCATCAAATAGTAGTGTATGTTAACTTTAAACTAAATTCTTTCTATATGTCGACCTGGATCTATTTCAATCTCGAGGAAGAGATTTACATTGAGCAGTCTGAAGGTATTACATCCATCATAACTTCTAATTTGGTATATAAACTGAAGAAGTCTATTTATGGACTTAAGCAGGCTTTCTGAAGCTAGAATCTTCATTTAGAAGAAGTAATCAAAAGGTTTGATTTTGTCAAAAATAAAAAGGAAACGTGTGTGTACAAAAAGGTCAATAGGAGCTTGATTGTCTTTCTTGTTCTTTATGTAGATGACATACTCATTATCGAAATCGATATTGGTATGTTATAATTAGTCAAGTGTTATTTAAGTAAGAACTTCTTATGAAAGATTTGGGAGAGGCTTCCTATATACATGGTATAACGCTTTATAGAGATAACATTAGGAGGCTAATAGGACTCTCTCAATCATCATATATAGAAAATATTCTTGAAACATACCTTTTCAAACATAACATTCATTTTTCTAGGAGAATGTCTCCTAAAGCGAAAGATAAAAGAGTTAGAATGTCTAACATACCATATGCACCAGTAGTAAGTAGCTTGATGTATGCCATGTTATGTACAAGACCTGACATCAGTATGGTTGTTAGTGTTACGAGCCACTATTAATCTGATCCAGGCAATGACCATTAGATGGCTGTAAAATATATCGTGAAATACCTTAAAGGTATAAAAGATAAGTTTCTAATCTATAAATAAAGTGACTTGCAAGTGAGGGGATACACTGACTCGGACTTCCGGTTTAATCTGAATGATAGAAAGTCTACATCTAGATATGTGTTTCTTCTCAATAGTGCCGTAATTAGTTGGAAAAGTGTTAATCAAGCGTGCATAGATATATTTTACCATATCGATGGAATACATTGTGGCTTCAAAAGTTGCATAGAAAACAGTATGGATACATAAGTTTATCATAGAGCTCAGAGTAGTCCTAAGTTTAGTAGATCCTATCCCGCTATTTTGTGACAACAATGGGGCAATAGCTTAATCAAAAGAGCTATGGGCACACCAAAAGTCTAAACATATGGAGAAAAATACTATATAATTAGAGAAGTCTTGGTTAGAGAAGATGTAGTTTATAGAGTAGATTCTATAGATAACGTGGCGGACTCGTTCACTAAGGCCTTAACTCATAGAGTATTTGACAAATACGTGGACACAATGGGTATTAGATATTATTATAATGGCACTAGAGTAAGTGGGAGTTGTGCTTACGTGTCATTCAAATTGTTGTATGAATGTTTATTTATTTAGTATTTATACAATAAATATTTCTTTTATTTATCAATTATTATTATTTATATGGTAAGAAGCTTGTAATTTTTTAGATATTGTAGATATAAAAGAGTTTTGATCTAATTTTAAAAAGTTTAGGTTAATGCTAAAAGTTAGCAATTCTAAAGAGTTAGAACCTTATTTGAAACAGGGACAATGACCCAAGAATATTAAAGTAATGACGTACTTGCAAAGAGTTTGTAAATGGGGTTAGAAAATATTATTGCGCAATATGTTCTCGAAAATATTATTCTTGATCTATGGTTACCTATACGGGTCGATCAGTATTCTTTTTGGATTAGTGTATGTCAATATTTGAATTGTAAATATGGTTAGCCTTAGCAGTCCATGAGCTTAGTAGAAGTCCGTATAGGCATGCAGGTATTCAGTAAGGATTGGAAACTAAACAAACTTACGAAGATCTCTAACAGACATCTCATAAAGTCGTTAATGAAGGGTCTTCTTGAGTTGAGTAGTATTCATAATCCTTTGACTTGAACGCCACGGTGGGCTTGTGAGTGATCCATATACTTTGGTTTCATGTATATTAGAGAACTTTTATAGTCTAACTGTTGAGTGTCACTAGGTATGGTCCGATGCTCATAAAGTCCATTGTATGTAGATATGGGATCCGTCAGCTCATATGGGTGAGTTGTATATCCATATGGTCTAAGAAAGTATTTTAAAAAGTCTTATGGCCATAAATGTTAACAAAAAAAAATAAAAAATCCATTAAGGTTAAACAATATCACAAAAGAGTGTCTATTGTCATCTTCCATTGCAATGGGAGGAACCTTGTTGCGTTGCATAGCAATTAATAGTGTCTGTTGCCATCTTGTTCTATAAGTTAAATTTGAATCTTATATGTGATTTCTATATTTGACATATTATATTATATATACTTATTGTCAGTTTTTAATTGGTTATATTAATTTTAATATGCTTGCTATATAAATATATATAAATAAGTTAATACATAATAAAAATGATACCAAAATAAGCTTTACTTCTTATCTACGTGCATGTGTCCACAAAGATATGGCCATCTTCTCTCTAAAAAAATGGGCCATGGTCGGGTCTAAATTTTAAAGGTATACTCAACATTAAAAACTCAATAAACATACATGTATAGACCTTGTAATCCCTACTCTTGACTCTTTGCGGTGGCACACCCTTCCTTAATGTAACTACATCAAAGAATGACATATCACAACCCTTTAAATCATGTCTAAAGTCATTGATTCTACATACTATCAAATAATATGGGAGCGATATGCATAAAGGTGCTATGTGCGCTTCTAAAACCTCTTCAGTATATCCTTTTATTCTAGAATCATATATTGTAATCTTTCTTTGTACCAAGTCTACCTCCGTCGCAACCTAATGTTGTTTGTAATTAACCGAAATGTAGATCTACATATGAAAAAAATATTGTTATGTTAGTGCAAGGTAACATTTAAAAAAAAAACGATTGTATTTAATATTTTGTAAATATTACCTTATCAACAAGCACCCATGCTTTGCTGTTATGTATACCTTATTTTGGTCCCCATCATATGCGAGAAATGAAAGGTCTCAAGTAACATTTGCGAATGAACCATTGCATCTTTCATCTATAAATTTACAAGACTCTTACATTTACAGGAACACTAAAATATAAGTAAATGTTAAGGTAGGCATCAAACTGTGCACCAACAATTTAGTCTATCTTAAATTATTATTTTTAGAATTCAATTATTTCTCTCAAATTTTATAAAATATTAATAACTATTTTTCAAAAATTTACATAATAATAACAATTTTTTAATTAATAATGAAATTTTAAAAATAATAAATTATTTATTATTGCGACTTGCTTACATGTTGTGCGTGTTGTGAGTCGCATGTAAACTATTATAAGCTTGCGACTCATGCACGTGCTTGATGTGTTGCAAGTCACAAGATGTGGACGCGTGAGCATCTCACCTGCGAGAGATGTTCATGCATGGCGGCTATTTTGGTCAAATGTTTTACATTTCATTTTTTAATTTTTCAACTAGTTTAAGTCACATCTACACATTTTTAACTTAGATTACTCAAAATCTACTCGTTTTCATTTATTTCTAATAAAAATATATATAAATAAATAAATAAAATTGAGAAACATATCAATTTTGGGTCATTTTTTTTTAATTTTTCACCGATCAAATCAACATTTAATCTTTCAATCCTTATAATTTCATCCAAAACAAAAACTAACAATCTACTTATTTTAAAGTTGATTCTTTAAAAGTTTTTTGAGAATAGTTAAGAACGTGTAGAGAAAAATAGAGAAATGGCGAGGATAAAGATTCGAAATTATTATGTTTGGTTAGCAAAAATAAAAAATGTGAAGTAGGATTAAACTAGATTTTTAATAAGAAAAAGGGGCTATTTTGAGACATTTCCCTAGCCGATATTCTGTTTATGAATTTGCAAGAATAGGTATTAATGTAGAATAACTATATATAGCAAAAATAATAATAATAATCTGCCATCACTTCCAAAAAGAAAACAAGATCACAAATACAAGGTAGCTAAAGGAGTACAAGTGGGCAATAACAATGGAGAAAGGGAAGCATTTTGTTCTGGTTCATGGAGCTTGTCATGGATCCTGGTGCTGGTACAAGGTTTTGACCCTGCTGAAACTTGCTGGTCACCGTGTAACTGCTGTAGATCTTGGCGCTTCTGGGATCAATAACAAGCAGCTCGATGAGATCGCTTCAATTTCAGATTATCTGCAGCCGTTGATGGAGTTCATGGCTTCTCTATCACAAGGAGAGAAGGTGATTTTGGTAGGTCACAGCTACGGCGGCCTCAGCATATCGCTTGCCATGGAAAGGTTTCCCGAGAAAATATCGGTCGCTGTGTTTGTCACTGCATATATGCCTCATTACAAGTCTCCCCCAGGAACTCTAATACTAGATGTAAGAATTTTCTTGACTATTGAAATACATCAATTATTACATCACTTGTCATGACAAGTCCCAGGTTTATTTAAGCTCTTTTCACTTTCGTGTTTGGTTTTCGAAGTATTTTAGCAGAACGCCAGTGGACTCTTTACTGGATTGCCAATTTACATTCAACCAAGGCCCGGAATACCCGCCAACTACAGGTCTGTTTGGTCCAGAATTCATGATGACCACGGTTTATAACCAATGCAGATCAGAGGCAAGTCTTCAAGTCTATAAGGAAATAACTGGCTTCGTACATATAATTAACTTTCTGCTATGCTTGCATGCAGGATTTGGAATTGGCCAAATTGTTGGTGAGGCCAACTGGGTTGTTCTTGAAAGATTTATCCCAAGAATCTCTGTTAACAAAAGAGAAATTCGGGTCTGTTGTTCGGGTTTTTGTCTTTTGTGAAGAAGATCAAGTGATGAAGGAGGACTTTCAACGGCTGATGATCGACAACTATCAGCCTAAAGAAGTCAAGATAATTAGGGCAGCCGGCCACATGGTCATGCTTTCAAAGCCCAAGGAGCTTTGCCAGTCCTTGGAACACATTGCTGGCAAATATTAATAAGTTTAACATATCCGATGAGATCTCTTGTTACTCTCACAAAACGCAGACTTTATATTTGAATAATTGGAATTGATGCCCTAATTGTCATGTATTAATAAATAAATATTTTTTGTATTATTTTCTTTTCACATAATGAGTTGTATAAGGGGTAATAAACTAATGAGTTCGAGGTACACAGTTTACATTCAATTGATGTAAATGCAATATTACTTAATTGAAAATAAATAAATAAATAAATTTTTTTTTTCTTGTCCCTTTTTGGCTAAGCGAAGTATGAAGATAGATTGTGGTCCAAAAGAACTATATTTGATCAAATTAGAGATCTCAGTTGAATTAATGCTTGAAAATTGAAATGAAAACTGTGTGTTCAATTTCTACTATGGTGTTTCAACTTTCAATATTGCCACCATTTGAGCCACCTGTCCTTCTCAATAAATTCATTTTTGATAACTTATTATTCTTTCTAAAATTGGGTTTTAATTTTAAATAAGAAGAAATGGGGATTTTAATCATTTTAGTTGAGTCTCTCAATTTCTCATTATTTGAATAAAAAAGGGATGTAAGGATAAAAATAATATTGTAGTCTCTAACAACATCATTAATAATAAACAAACTTTATTACTCCATACAACAAACTAACTCTAAAATAAAATAAATAAACCAAACGAATATTATTTGTTCATGTAAAATAAAGCAAACACACACACACACACAAATCAATTGTCTGCTAAGATTTATAATCTAAAATTCAAGCTAAAATAAGGCAATTTAAACTTCTTATGATTTATTCTTTTAATTTTAAAGTTCATAATCTAATATTTGCACATGGATTTTCATATAGCATTTATTTAAATGATATACAGATAAAAAAATATAATTTATGTGTAATATACTACGATATTAAACCTTATTTAAGTTAAATTATTTCAACTCTATTTTAATTTTTATTCTTCTAATTGCAAATTCTCGATATAATTATTTTTTTATTTTTTAACTTTCATTCATCCAATTTGAAATTGTAGATCATTATAAAATAATTTCTCAATTATCCCAAAATGGCAATAACAACATTCATTCTCAATCTTATTAGGATAATAACGATGAAAATTTATTGTAATTATAACTTACACAATTTAACAACTCAATAAAAATAATTTCTGATCATTATATAGTTATATATTCACAATCGTCGACATACTGCGATGTGCATGAATTGTTAGAAAACTTTTATTTTGAGGTTTTATAATTAAATTATGTTATTTTATTTTTAAATTTAATATTAATTTATTTAAGTTATATTTTGAGAAATAATTTATGTATTATTTTCATTATGCTTACCAATTAGGAAAATACAATTCTAATATAGTTACAATTAATAATTTTTTATTATTACAATACTATAATTGCAATTAAAATATTTCAAAAATATAGTTATTGATAATCGTATATTCTAATACAAATATTAAATTTAAAAGATATAAACAAAAGTGTTGTATCGGTCTAGTGATTGGTAGAATAATTAAAATAGCACAAAAAAAATTATAAATATTAAAATTTAAAAAAAATATCTAAAAATTTAAATATATAAAAAAAATTAATAAATAAAAAAGACTTGATCCGTGAACCTATTCATGCCAAGGTCGTGATAAGCCATGCTTGGTATGACCCGTCGTGGGCTCATGTTGACACATGACCCATAACGAGCTTGTGTCAGCATGGCACGCTGGGTCACAGATATGTCCTAGCATAGCATGATACGCTGTTGAGCAGTGCCAGGTGGGGCGGTATGACCCATTTGCCTCCTCAACTGCGTTTTTGCCTTCAATTGTATAATTAAGTTTTATGCCTTCATTTGCATTACCGAAAACCAATTACAGTAAAATATTATTGGGAGATTATAGAATTATAAAGAAGACTTATACTTTTAATTCAAATTCTTTGCATTTAAAAGAAATTAGAAATTTAAAGTGTCGAGGTCAATGACGGATCGACTTGAGTCTTGTAACTCTCAATCGAGGGCGTTGAAGGCACTCAACAAAAATTATTGAGCATTTCAACTCGACATTCAATCGAGCACTTGTTGTGCTCGATAGTTTGCCATCCTTCTCTTTTCATTTTCAAACAGCATTTCCTTACATTATTATATACATCTCACAAATACATCATGAATAATACTAATAATAGCAGTCCGGTTAAATTATTTTTCATTAAGGTAAAAAAACACATAACCATTTATTATAAATTCTGAATTTTATGTATTTCAACCCAGCCTTAATAAGTTTTATTTTGCTAAGATAAAACTATACCCCAAATCCACTAATATGCAAAATTGTATATTTTATGGTTTGAATTTAGTCAAGTTGACAAATAACTTGTAATTGATTGTTAATTGATTAAATAATGTATTTAGAGAGAGTTGGATGAGAAATAATAATAAAGTGTTAGGATTTTGAGAGCATTTTTATCCTCGTAGCATACTTTTTAATTGAAATCAATATAAATGGAAGGCTTGGCTAAAATAATGAAAATCTTTCATTTTTTGTTATTTAAGATTAAAACTCTCTAAAATTACCATAGTACATAAAAAGATTTGGATTAAAGATAAAAAGAGACTAGTGAGGAGACAAAGACTCGTTTTCAAATTAACCCCTATGAATATTTATTAGGCGCGATTAACTACTCTCTTTCAATTTTGAGCATTTCAATTTTGAGCATTATCTACTTACTTTTCAATGATTCATATTACTAAACAAAAACTCATGTTGTTACAAAATTTTATTAAATTTTAACTTTTATTGCCTACTAATTTGCCTTTACATTAATGACATCATTATTATCATCGTTCTTTTACCTTTTTTTTTTGAGAAATTAATAATATATATATTTTTTAAAAATAATACTAAAATAAAAAACTATAATATAAATAGAAAGATTAACATTCTTGTTATTTTATTATTTTATTTATATTTTAGAATTTCATTAATATTTAATATTTTTAATACATTACTATTTAATGGTCATTAGAAATAATAAATACATTATAGTTTTTATTATTATAAAATTACTAAACAAATAAATAAAATACTATAATAATATTTATGTTATGATAGAACGACCAACATTTTAGTTATTTATTTTGTATTTTTATTAACATTGGATATTTTTTAATACATTAGTATTTAATGCTCAATAGAAAGAATAAATATGTTATAATTGTTTAATATTTTTTAAATCAAAGTACTGAAAAAGTAGTGAAAATAATAAATCATAATATAATTATTCTTTCTTAAAAGTATTAAATATTAAAATATTTAAAAAATAATGAATCAATAAAATTTTAAAATATAAAAAAATAAAAAATATTCACCATTCCATCATAATATAAATATATTATAATTTTTATTATTTTAGTATTATTTTTAAAAAATACAATAATAATTTATAAAAAAAAGTAAAAAAAATGATGTCGTAGAAGTAAATTAATAAAAAGACAACAAGAGTTTAGAGTGAATAAAATTTTTAATAATAAGAGAATTTTTAAATCATATAAAATATTAAAAAAATAAATAAATAATACTCAAAACAACGAAGTTTATATATAATGTTTAATGTTTATTTGAACTCTGCAACTCGTGAATTACATCATCGCAGAAGCTTCTACCAATTAAAAATGACAAATCATTACCCAATTTTGAAGCTCAAATAAAATAAAAACCCTTTGAGATATGGCACAAACACACGTATTAAACAAATGGGATGTCATTATCAAAGAAAATTAGTAATACCAACTCCTCCACCTCCATGTTTAATTACATTATACACGTGTGCTGTGTCCGTGTTACATATTTCAAATGTGGAGATGTGTCACTCTCAAACGCATGGTTAGATATAATTTTATATCTACACACGGCGGCCGGCAGTGTTAGTACTCCAAATTTCACATTATAATTAAGTTACATAAATTTTGTGAGTTTGGAAGTGTCTTTTTTTTTTTTAATAATAAAAGTGTTTTCTAAG
The DNA here is from genome assembly GCA_946807835.1 of Ailanthus altissimus. Lineage (NCBI taxonomy): Eukaryota > Viridiplantae > Streptophyta > Magnoliopsida > Sapindales > Simaroubaceae > Ailanthus > Ailanthus altissimus. The sequence goes on from OX327695.1 coordinate 24,061,737, forward strand.
GTTAAAAGTATTTTATTGTAGTGTTGGGTAAAAATTAAAAAAGTATTATATTTATATTATATTTTTTAATCATAATAATATCTATTTTAGTAATTTATTAATATTATATTTTTAATTACATATTCAAATACTCAATAAAATATCTCAAACATTTTAAAAATATTTTATATAATTAAAAGTCAAACATTAAAATTTTATTTTAAAAAATGTTATGAAAGAAAAGTGTCATAAAAAAGTTAAAATTTTATTTTCTCTAGCACTCTCAAATTGGCCATTAATCCCCTTTAATAAAAGCAGATCTCGAGCAAATTTTAGTGTTTTAATAATTTTGAGTGGTTTGATGGCTGATGCCATTAAATTCTTAGGGGATTAGCAGTATTCAAACAAATTTTTTTGCTGATCATGAGAAATCAGAAATGGATGTACATGAATCCAATTTTGTTTTGGTATTTACAAGGACTTGCCTGAGAAAACTTTAGTATCGGACTAGCAATTTTTGTCGCAGCTTGTATACGACACCCCATTGTAATATTGCTCGCCGGAAGTCTAAAAACTTGATTGTACAACATAAATAAAACTACATGTATAATGCGTGATTCAGTGCGAACTTCGACTCGGTTCTGTTTTGTTATCTTAGTTCTTGAAAACGAAGCCGACGGATGTATCACAGATGGGAATGTAGAAAAAGTTGGAAACAAATGTAATATTGGAGTTTAAAGAATTTTATTTAAATAAAAATTATGAAGAATATTAAAAAAAAAATAATGAAAAATTTAAAATATGTAAGATATACATGAAAAAATTTAAAATATATAAAACACAAAAAAAGAAGAGAAATGAGATTTGAAGATGTAAAAAAAAGTGAGAAAAGTGTAGAGATTTAGTACAATGCTAGATGCCGCAGTGCCCAGTGGCAGCATGTACATCGCAGTGGCGCTATTCACAGTATGACACGGTGCCGTGGCACTAGAGCGAGGGAGAATTTGTTTCTATTTCGAATTTCTATGTTTTAGAAAGTTTTAGAATTCTAAAACACTTGAATTCTTATTCCAATTAGGTTGTAAATCCTTTAGTTTGAAATTAAGCATTAAGAAAGACTTTAAGAGAGGGAAGAATTAGGTAGACACTAAGTGCTTGTGTACGCTACAACTATTATTTGGGTGTTCATTATTCGCGGAAAAGTAATAATACACTAAACATTAAATCCTTTTAAGTGTTTTTCATTGTGTTTTCTTATAAATTCTCTAGAGAGTTAATAAGAAAGACTAAGATCCTTGGATCTACTGTGCACGTAGGCAATTGACCGAACCATGAAAGTAATTGTGTTGTGCTCTTGATTATCTATTTTATATTCTTGTTATTTTTGTTTAATATCTTAGTTAGTTTGCTGTGCAAAAATGTTAGAGTTCAAGGTTGAACTTGATTAGAGTTCTTCGCTTTAACTTAACCTTACAGAGAAAATAACGATTCCTCCAACAAGCTAGTATCAGAGTAAAGATTCGATAATACACATCAAAGATATTTAAACCATGACTATGATTAAGTAAGAAATAAAGAAGTTCAATTGAATAAATGACTTCAATCTTTAGAGGAAGAAGGTTAGAGCTCAACTAATGAAGGAAGGGCTAGACTCGACCTTGGAGCAAGCTAGTTCTTTAACTAATAAAGGGATGACAACCTCAAAGTCCAAGAAGAAATATTAGAACACGATTCAAAAGAATGCTCACAACACTATAATCTTAACGTTAAGCAACGAAGTATTAACGAAAGTTGGTGATGAAAAAAATGCTTTGGGGTTATAGAAGAGACTCGAGGCATTATACATGAAGAAATCTCTTGTAAATAGATTTTTTGTAAAGAAGAAACTGTTGGCGGAGCTATATACCTATTGGTGTATGCATGTGCAATTGTGTCTATTGCTTAAATACGTATCATATACAAATTTAAGTCCAACGGAAGCGTGAAACATGCAATAAACACAATAAATAACATATATTAATCGCATTAATATATGTACTTCCTCGGAGTCCGCATGGAGACCAACTTATGTGCAGTTCTAGTCACTAACTCGGTGGATTTAATGAGCTAGAACAGTAGCTCGGGACTAACTCTTAATCCCAAAAATGGGCAGTGTGTGTTTTTCATCATTTTCTCCTTAAGGATAAGGAAATGAAGAATTTGAAGCAATTTACAATTGCTCCAAATGGAAGCATAAAGAAAAATGAAACAATTTCATTTTTTCCCTTTTTTTTTTCTTTCTTCTTCTTCTTCTTTCCTATCGTTTCTCTCTAGGGCATCAAATACCCAAATCACACACCTACTCTCTCTCTTTCTCTATATCTATATATATATATATAATATTATAATAATATATAATATAATATATTATATAGTATAAAAAGAGAAATATTTGATTATTTAACAATTAAATAATTAAAATGAGAAATGATCATTTTGCCCCTAATAAATAGTTACCAAGTTCACCCCCTAGTGGGTCTACTAAATCTCATACTTTGGTAAACTCAACTGAGAGTTCACAATACACTACGTATCATTATACAATTAGTAAATAACAATTATTAACTAATTATTATATTTAACACTTAAATATAGACACGCATGTATTCCCGTGGTAGTGCTGAATATTACTGGATTAAATAATTTAATCCGGCACGCTGCCTCAGTGCACAACGAATACATTCCATATCGCGAGACTCCTTAGGTCCTATGCCCGATTTGTCAAATTAAACTATTTCATGAGTCCATGAGCAATGCCCCACGCACACATCACGGATATACAAATCAACGCGTTGAACCATGCAAGTTGAGGTTACAACGCATACATATAGTCCTTCTGTCATGATATTCTAGATGTACGGGGATATAGATTATCACCGTCAAATCTCCAGTGCTCATCCATATCTTATCTCCAGGCGGAACTCTTTTACTATACTGTTCTACTCAGGCGGAACTCTTTCCCCGGATGATTGCTTGTAGCTATAAGACTTTCTGAGATATAGTCTCGAAGCATCTGGATATAAACTCCATATGGGAGCTGACGGATTCCATATCTTCACGCATTGAACTCCATAAGCATCGGACCATACCCAGCGACACCCAACGGTCACACCATGAAAGGTCTGTGACATGCATGGAACCAAAATATGGTGGATCACTTACAAGCCCACCGTGGCACTCAAGTCAAAGGACTACGTATACTACTCAACTCGAGAGGACCCTCCGTTGATGGCTTACATTGGGTGTCTATCGAAGACCCTCGTGAGTCTATCTCATATCTAGTCCTAACTAGATACCCATATGTCAATACGAGCTCCAAGCTCACAATCGGCTAGAAATGACCATCTATACCATATATATATGACATATGCTAATCTATATAAAAAAGTATCCACCGACAGATCTACATCGGTAGAAATAGATTAGGAACAATTATTCGAGAACATACTTTCCAAAACATGCATTTTCTGGCACCAGATTGCAACTCTTACAACTATGCAGTTACTAGTATATTTTCAGGTCTATGTCCCATTACAGACAAAGCTCTAACTTTTGAATTTGCTGAGTATTATAACCAGCTAATACTTAACTGTGCTAACATTTAGCATTTATATCTCTTAGCATGACTGACTATGAGCCCTTATCTAAACTCCTTTAGATCTAATCCGAACTCCTTCAGATTTATAATGTCTATAACATTACATGCATAATACCATATAAATGGGTATTAACGATTTAATAAAAATGTACACTTGTATAAATACACAAGTATATATACATTTAAGGATGGCACGTAAATACCAACCCTAACAGAAACTCTATCAGTTAACTATACACGATGGATCTTCATTGAGAGCTCACATTAACGAGTTCAACAAGATCATCATAAGTCTTGAGCAATTGGGCATCAAGACTGAGGATGAAGATAATGCCATAATTCTGTTAAATTCGTTGCCGAACTGCTATGAAAGTTTTGTGGATACGCTACTATATAGCAAGAAAATTAACAATGAATGATGTAAATGCATTATTATACTCAAAAGAATTTACAAAGAGATCTGAATTCAAGAGTGGAGTAGTGTTCCTTGCACAAAGGAAGAAGAGCAACCAATCAATGAGGAGATCCAAAAACTATTTCATTTGTCATAAGGAATGACACTTTATGAATGATTATACTAGATCAAAAAGCTAGGATGATGTGTTGCTATCAGTAGTCTTAGGGAAGAGATTGAAGTTGTAGACACGTTGGTAGCTTTAAAAGAAAAGTACACTAGAAAATAGATCCTAGATTTGGGGTGTAGCGTCTATATGTATTCTTATATATTGTTATTTACCAACTACAAAGCCACGAGAGGTAAATCTATAATGAGAAATGATATAACTTATAAGATCATGAGAGTTTGTAATATAAGGTTGAGGATGCAAGGTAGAGAAACTAGAGACTTACTTGGTGTAAGGCATGTTCCTAATCCAAGGAGGAAGTTGATATCCTTAGGCATGCTCGATGAAGAGGGGTATTCGATTAGAGTAGAAAAAAAAAACTAAGGATAGAAAAATGATCTATAAAGTTTGAGGGTAAAAAACACAACGGAGGGATCATGTGCTTAAGGGGATGGCCATGAGTGGCTCAATACAAAGTATTGTGGTAATGCAGACAATTAAGCAACATCGAAACTGTGCTTACTGAGGTGATGAAGGTCGAAAAGGAGTGCAATGCATCAATACCATATATAAGGTGCACAAATGCCTTTGGAGGCAAAAGTCACAAATCCGGAAAAAGTTAAGTCTTGGTGGAGATTTAAATGAACTCAACTCTAAATGATAGAGTATTAGTGTGAATTAGATCCAGAAGCATTCTTATTTAGAGATTTTGAATCAGAAAAATATTTATTGGAGCTTTGGTGATTCAATAATCTTGTTTAGGTAAAAATTGTGAAGAATATTAAAGAAAAGAGTCATAAGAAGTCTAAAATGTATGGGACACGCATAAGGAAGTCTAGGACATGTAGAACATGAAGAGGGAAGCAAAACATGATTGAGAAAACAAAAGAAGACTCGATACAAGGCTAAGCAACACGGCCCCCAATGGCAACATGTACAGTGCTGCGGCACCAAAGCGAAAGGAGTTTGTTTTTACTTTGAATTTTTGAGTTTTGAGAAGTTTTAGACTTCCAAAACACATGGACTCTTATTCTAATTAGAACTATAGTTAGTAGGTACGAAATAACCCCTATATAAACTTTTGTAAACTCTTTAGTTTGAAATTAAGCATTAAAAGAGACTCTAAGAGAAGAAAGAACTAAGTAAACACTAAATGTTTGTGTGCACTAGAGTGAAACTATTATTTGGGTATTCATTATTTAATGAAGAGCAATGATATACTAAACATTAGATCCTTTTGAGTATTTTTCATTGTATTTTCTTATAAATTCTCTAGGGAGTTAATAAGAGAGGTTAGAATTTTTGTATTCAATGTGGACGTATACAACTTACCGAATCGTGTAAGTAATTATGTTGTACTCTTAATTATCTATTTTATATTCTTATTATTTTTATTTAATATCTTGATTACGTTGCACAAAGAAGTTAAAGTTTAATATTAAATTTAATTAAAAATTTTCACTTTAAACTTATTTTACGAGAAAAATTCCTCTTACACATAAATTATAATTTAATTAATGACATAAAAATAAACAAAATTGATTGTTTCCGAGGCTTATAAATAAAACAACAGGTAAAAACATGAGGTAACGTATGAAATGGGCTGCTCTCTCTTCACGCTATCTGATATAATTATTGTGGCATACTAAAAGCATTTTTCTCTTTTCTTTTATAAAAAAATATTATAGAGGAGGCAATAAATGAAGAATGTAACATTACAAAACATGACTGATTCTTAGGAAAACAAACGATGGAATCGAAGTAGAATCAAAGGGGAAATATAAATAGTAAGGAGGAGTCGGCAACAAATTTTTGTCATCGATAAATTCAAAAGCTTTGTGTTCCTTTAACTTACATGTAAATAATTTCATTTGGATTCCCAAGCATTGTAACTAGTTAAACCAAAATCCTTATTTAAGGCAAGGATTATTCTTGGCATTAAGAGTTTGCATGAAAAAGGAAATGGAGACCAAGAGGCAGATTGTTTTAGTTCATGGGTCGTCGTATGGGGTTTCGGTTCTGGTACAAGCTTATGAGTTTGCTCATTGGCTGGTCACAAAGTGGTACAAGCTTTAATTTGGATCGTGGTGCTTCAGGTATTAGCAGTAGATGATATCACATCCTTTTTTGACTATTTGCAACCATTGATTGACTTCATGGCTTCTCTCCCTCAAAGATGAGAGGGTGATTCATGTTCGCATTCTATAAATAAAAGAGTAATCGAATATAATCTTATAATATAAAATATAAAAATAAAATATAATAATTTTAAATTCTTATATCACACTTTATTTGTGTTACACCTCATATATCTTCTCTCTCATCCTTTGGTTGATTCTCTTTATATAACGAGTTATATTTTTGTTTATAAGTTATTTTCTAAAAAAAACATTAAGCTAAGAAATCTCTTAAATCAACTTAAATAAAATTTAACAAATACTCTTTCAATAAGCTAAGAAATACCTTTGTACTTCAAGTTTAGTTTAAATCTAATACTTGTACTAAATTTTTTGTGTTCTTTGATGCAGTTCTTTAAATGGGGCATCGATGGACTCACATTCACTATAAACTGTACCTTGACATATGCTAAAGGCCCAGAAAGCCCACCAACTTTCAAATTACTCGGAGATAAGTCTATATTATAATTGCCAACCAGATGCAAGCATAAGTCTTATGCCAATTCAAATTAATGAGGAGATTTACAGATTAGTTTATATTTCCTGATGTTTGTTTGTAAATTGTTGAATGCATACATGCAGGACCTATGGGGAAAATTAGGTTAGACCATGTGGGGTATTCTTCGAAGGATTAGCCAAAGAATTTCTGATAAAAGAAGCTAAATATGGGTCAATCAGTCGAGTTTTTGTAGTATGCGAAGAAGATGTGGACATGGCAAAGGGATTGCAGCAATGGACATCGATAATAGCTCACCCAAAGAAGTGAAAGTGATTAGTAAAGCCGGGAGTATGGTCATGCTGTCAAAGCCCCAAGAACTTTGCCAGTGTCTCCAGGAGATTGCTCAAAAATATAATTGATCAATTTGAGAAACATGAGATGTAGTGGTTGCTAGCTCCAAGTTTTCTAAAGTATGCTATTAAGTTTTGTGAGATTACTTGTCTCTTACTTCCACAAAGATCCCAAAATAAATTTAGTACTAAACTAAAATTGTTTATTTATTCAAGACAGCTGGAGTTATCACCTAATATACTTATTTTCTGAAGAATTGTTTTGGATTATATGCTATGTTATCTTTTATGGCATATGTAGTACTCGTGGACGAAGAGATAGGATAATAGACAGGTAAATTAGAGGTGGCAATGAGACGAGTCGAGTTGTTTTTTTTTTTTCTCATACTCGAATAGGGATTTATATCTGATTTTTGAGATTTGAGTTTGGGTTAGAGAATTCTTTAAATAGGATGGAGATCCTTGCAATACCGGTTCCTTATATTATTCTATCTTTTTTTTTTATTTGTTTTCTTCTTTCTCATTTTTTTATTTAAAAAAAAAAACATGTAGTTAAAAGAAATACATGCAAGTGTGCGAAGTTATTTTTAAACTTATTCAACTCATATTTAAACGTTGCCCATGATATCACCATTTTAGAGGCATGTATCCATATTTTAAAAATTACTCATTATCTAAAAAACCTCACATGATTATGAACAAGGTTAATGGCATGGACAAATGCTTATAAATTAAGAACATTTTTTGATTAAGTCCTTAAGCCAACAATTTCACTTCAATTCCATATACACCATCACTAGAGTTTGCGTAAGGTTTAGAAACACTTTAACCTATTAAACTCCATCACCAGATTATGAGAAGTATTAATGACATGAGATATGTTTTTGGTTTGTTTTTATTTTTACATCCGATTTATATGCTATTTATTATTATTGCAATGTGTTTAGATCATATTTAAGTTACTTACAGTTTTGTAATTGTATCGTAGATTCAAATTTTAACATTCTAACATCATTAATTTAATTGATGATTTGTTGCATATATTAATTGGTTTTTGGTAGCTTAATTAAGATTTTCAAGTTGATTAATCATATATATATAAAATTCTATACAATTTGCAACTTAAAAAAGGTTTCGTTCAGTTGGTTGGCATGTACATTAACAACTTTATACTTAAGAGTTTGAACGGTGCTTAAATAGTTTCATGTAGTTGTTTTTTTAAGTTTAAAATTTAAAAAAAATTGGGTATTCAAGGCAGGGCGGAGGGTGGGTTGTGGGTTTTGTAACCCAAACCTTAAACCTGACCAAGGTATGTTAATCTAAAAGGATTTGTATTGGGCTAATATTTAAATACTCAATAGGTTATCATGCAGGCTATGGGAATGTTGATTGAAAATCATCAAAATATGATTTGAAGATCAAGTCAAGTGCGTAGGGTGCACACGGATCGAAGACAGAAGCGAAAGGAGACGAAAAACTAAGAAGAGCACACCAGGCGCCAGCGCTGCGGCGACCAAGCGTGGGCACCACAGCGCCCAGTTCAGAACCTGAGCGCCGCAGCGCTCAGCAGAAGCGCAACAGCACCGCGGCGACAAGAGCCTAGCGCCGCGGCGCTGGAGACGGGAACAGTATCCCGAAATTAGAAAACTTTCTTATTCCGTCTCCTACTTGTTTCAGGACTCCCACACATATAGGATAAACATAGGACGTCCCAAGGTCTATATAAAGACTATCAATTGGCTTGTAAACATATCTTGGTAATCTTTGTGATCAACAAGAGATCTTTGTGGTTCTTAGTGAGAGAAAATTCGTAGAGTGCAAGAGAGAATTTTCTTTGTGATCTTTCTTGTAAAAGGCATAACTTTGTGAGTGCCTTGTGATTCATAATAAGATAAGAGTGTGATCTTGATCCGCCGTGGACGTAGGCAAAGTTGCCGAACCACGTAATTCTTTGTGTGTTCTTCTTCTACACCTTTCTCTATTTATTTCTTAATAACTTGATCTGTATTATTATATTGCTTGGGTGGATTTTTGCTTGTTTATGTGCTTCCGCTTCAACAAATTGGTATCAGAGCTTGGTTCTAAGCAGACATGGCCACGCCCAAGTATGAGGTAGAGAAATTCAACGGTACGAATGACTTCAATCTGTGGAAGATGAATGTTAAGGCATTATTGGTAAGCCAAAGCTTGGTTCGGCATTAAAGGAGACTGCGGCTCCATCTAGTGATGAAGAGAAGACGTCAGAATCATCTAAAGCAGAAGCAGAAAGAAATGACATTCAAGAAATAGCTCATAGCACAATCGTTCTGTCATTGAACGATAAAGTACTAAGGGAAGTAGCATGTGAGACGACGGCAATAAGTCTTTGGAAGAAGTCTGACTCTCTATATATAAGGAAATCGTTGGCCAACATATTACATCTAAAGAACAAGCTGTATCAGTTGTCCATGTCAGAAGGGACGCCGATAAAAGATCATATAGACGCCTTCAATAAGATCATCCTTGATCTTGAGTCTATCAACATCAAGATAGAAGATGAAGATAGAGCAATTAAACTCAAAAGAGTTCACTCCCCAAGAACTATGAGAGTTTTGTTGATACGCTACTCTACGGTAGAGAGAGTTTAACAATGAGTGATGTGAAATCATCATTAAACTCAAAGTTATTAGGAAAATAGACTAAGGGCAATGCAGAAAGTCTATTTATAAGAGGAAGACCCTCATATAGAGATGGGAAGAAAATAGGCTCAAGGTCGAAGTTTAGGACTCCTAGGAAGTGCTATTACTGCAAGAAAGTGGGGCACTTCATAAAAGACTGTCCTGAGAAGAAAGCACAAGATAAGAAGAAAGCGGATGCTGCGCTTGCATATGATGATAGCTATGACAGCGCAGAGACACTCGTCGCTACTGATGGTAAGAACTCTGACCAATAGGTTCTTGATTCTGGTTGTACTTTTCACGTGTGCCCGCACAAGTCCTGGTTTACAAATTTCCAACCTATTAGTGATGGTAAGGTCTTAATGGGTAATGATGTTGCATGTCAGATGATGGGAATTGGTAGTGTTAAGTTTAGGCTGCATGATGGGTGAGTGAGAGAGTTGACAGATGTTAGGTATGTTCCTAACTTGAAGAGAAACTTGATCTCACTAGGGACACTAGACCAGAATGGGTGTTCCATCAGGATCGATGGAGGGATTTTAAGAGTTTTGAAAGGTTCCATGATGGTAATGGGAGTGATGAATACTTAAAATTACACATTTAATAAGAGTTTTATATGATTGTTTTGTATTAGTAGTGCATTTAATTTTCTTAACTTAAGTATGTTTACAATATTGTACTTAATTATCTTATAACTATTTTGTGGTAGGTTTGGTAAAATAGGCATAACTTTCTACCTAAAGATCTAATTGAGGTGATTCTTAATCCTATGCAGAGCTAACTCAATGGGCTAACATATTGTATTTCACAAAGTATTGGAAATTCGAGTGTTTAGAGGGTGAAAATTGGCCTAGAACAGAATTGATCTGCAGTACAGGCCCAGTTTGAACAGTTATCAGTATTTGGCCCATCACTATAGAAATACGTATCTAATACGTATGAGATTACTCAATTTGGAAAGATAAGAGACTTATCTACAACTTTTATGTTTTGAGTGACAGCTAATTCGGATCACATCAATTCAAAATTGGATAATCAAGTGGGTGCCCAAGTGATAATGAATGCAAATTATTTTGCCACCATTCTTGACTTTCATCAACCAAGTGGTTCCCTCCAAATTTGTCTCGATTTATCCATGTTTTTCTATAAATAGGTGGTTTGTTTATGCCTAAAGAATGTAATTAGAAAGTTAGAATTTAGTTCAAAATACGTTTCTTTTGTATTCATTTCCTTGTACTATTATTTCTCTTGTTTATTATTAAGTCGTGTTATTTCTTCTTCCATTTCTTTTCTTTTCATTTAGTTTTATTATGTCCAAATAATTTTGTTTAAGCTAAGGTGAAAGGGTGAAGCTCTTGGCAAGGTAATAAGATATGTTTAATATTTATTCATGAATTTAATGCTTCATTTTTAAGTTATGCAAATTTATATATGATGTATTTATTTTGTTTGTAGAATTAATACCCTTTCTTCTAAAGTGGTGATTCTTGATTTATTATTGACAAACTTAATACTTGGCACAATAAATTCTTGAAACCATTTACAAGATTTGGTTTATATAACATTTTTTGTAAAGTGGGAGTCTTGATTTATTGTAGACAAATATAAAGATTGGCATAATAAATACTTGAACCCATTTATAAGATTTGGTGTATAATAATTGAAAGAAATAAATACTAATCAATATATAAATGATAATGAACTTTAATTGTTATATTTTTCGGTTGGAACCTCCTTTGTGTGAGGATTCCAATTGAGTTATAAAAAAATAAAAAGTTAAATATATTCTTACTTCTTATGCCAAGAGTGAATCCCCGTAACCTTACCTTTTTATTTGAATTGGTTAATTGAAATAATATTTACAAACATCTTATACTGCATTAATTATCTTTAAAGTGTTTATAATTTGTAATTTTAATTCTACTTCCCTGTGGATCGACCCCGTTCTCATCGGGTTATTTATTACTTCGACAATTCTGCACTTGGGAATAACTTCTATATTCTGGACGTGTCAAGTTTTTGGCGCCGTTGCCGGGGAGGTAACGTTAATATTTTATTTGTTTATTTTATTTTCATGGAAGGCTGAGCCTCCTACTCGTTATTTATTATTCGTTTTTTTTATTTTCATGGAAGGCCGAGCCTCCTAACGTACTTTATTATTATTCTGTTTTTATTTTCGCGGAAGGCTGAGCCTCCTACTCTTTATTTCGTTTATTTATTATTTTTTACTTTTAATTTTAGTTTTTTTTTAATTTTCATGGAAGGCCGAGCCTCCTAACGTACTTTACTTTATTTATTATTCGCCTTTTATTTTCGCTTTTTATTTTAATGGAAGGCTAAGCCTCCTACTATTTATTTATTAACTTTTTATTATATAATCTAACATCACTAATCTAACTTCTAATTATTTATCTTTATTTTGCTTTTAGTTTTACATATTTTATTTACTTGTGTGTAATATTTTATTTTATTTACCGGTGTTTAATATTTTATTTGTATTATTGTTATTGTATTTTGTTTTGTTTCTTTTTATGAGCGGTTGGTTTCGAGATCCTAATTCTCATCGTTTAGTAAAAGGTAATTTCAAAACTTCCTTTGATAATTTGTTAGATTCTCCTTCATCTTCTCATTCTTCACCAAGTAACACCATGAGCGAAAATCAAATTGAGGGACTCATAGACCCAGGGGACAATCAGTCCCAACATAATGACCATAACCGACCTAGGACATTTAGAGACTATATGAACCCTACACGAACCGGTGCACCATCTTGCTTAATTTTTCCACCGGATGCAACGCATTTTAATTTTAAGCCAGGCATTATCCAACTTTTACCCACTTTTCATGGCTTAGATGCAGAGAACCCTTATCTACATCTAAGAGAATTTAAAGAAGAAGTGTGTAACACGTATAATGATCAAAATTGTAGCATGAACACAATTCGACTTAAGCTTTTCCCTTTTTCTTTAAAAGATAAAGCTAAAACATGGCTACAAAACCTTAGGCCAGGATCCATTTCTTTATGGGACGAGATGCAACAACAATTCCTGAAAAAGTTTTTTCCCTCCCATAGAACAAATTCTTTCAAAAGACAAATCACCATTTTTGCCCAAAAACCAGGAGAGACCCTTTACCAATGTTGGGAAAGGTATAAAGAATTACTTAATACTTGTCCCCATCATGGTTTTGAAACATGGAGAGTAGTCTCAAATTTCTATGAGGGCTTAACACCCCAAGTTAGGCAAATGGTAGAAATGATGTGTAATGGAACATTTGAGGAAAAAGACCCAGAAGAGGCAATGAACTATCTTGACTTACTAGCAGAAAATGCTCAAAATTGGGACACTGCTGGTACCTGTGAGGCACCTAGCAAAAATCAAACCACTACATCTAGTGGGGGTATTTATCATCTTAAGGAAGACCATGACCTTCAAGCCAAATTAGCATCCCTTGCTAGAAAAGTCGAAACCTTAGAAATGAAAAAGAGTGGTCAAATAAAATCTGTTCAAGAAATTGTGTGTCACATTTGTGAAACCCATGATCACTCTACCAATGATTGCCCAACTTTGCCTGCATTTAGGGAATGTCTCCATGAACAAGCCAATGTTCTAAACACGTTCAAACGGTCAAACAATAACCCATATTCATAAAACTATAATCCTGGATGGCGAAATCACCCGAATTTTAGTTGGAGGAATGACACTCAAGCACAGGCCTCGCAATCACCTTTCCATCCACACCAAAAATTTCAAAATCATCAAGGTTATGCACCATATGTCCCACCTCCTAGGAAAATTTTTGAAGAAACCTTGCATACATTCATTGAAAAACAAGAGTCTGTTAATTCTCAAAATGCTCAAACATTTGTTGATTTGAAAGATACTCTTGCTAAATTTACATCTGCACTGAACATTCATGAGAAAGGAAAATTTCCTTCTCAACCACAGCCAAACCCCAAAGGACAACATAACTCAAATGCATGTAGTTCAGGAAGCCAACACATGGATCAAGTTAAAGCAATTATCACTCTTCGGAGTGGTAAAATTGTTGAAAAAGAAATTCCTGAACCTCATGAGAGCGATGAATCAATCTCTAAGGGCAAGAAAAGTGTTGAACCTACACTTAATGAAGAAAACACCAAACCTTCACCTCCACCCCCATTTCTTCATGCATTACGTAATACTAAGAAGATGAATCACAATTCTGAAATTTTTGAAATCTTTAAACAGGTAAAAGCTAATATTCCTTTACTGGATGCTATTAAACAGGTTCCATCTTATGCAAAATTTTTGAAAGACTTATGCACAGTAAAAAGAAAACTGAATGTGAAAAAGAAAGCATTTTTAGCTGAACAAGTAAGTGCCATTCTTCAGAACAATAATTCTTTGAAATATAAAGACCCTGGTTGTCCTACAATTTCATGTATTATTGGAAGTCATAAAATTGAACAAGCCTTACTTGATCTTGGTGCTAGTGTGAATTTATTGCCGTATTCAGTTTATCAGCATCTCAATCTCGGGGAGTTAAAATCAACATCTGTAACTCTTTTACTTGCTGATAGATCAATAAAAGTACCAAGAGGGACAGTGGAAGATGTCTTAGTTCAAGTTGATAAATTCATATATCCTGTGGATTTTATCGTCTTGGACACAGAACCTGTCAAAGGATGTAATCCGATACCTGTTATTTTAGGTCTTCCATTTTTAGCAACTTCTAACGCTTTGATTAATTGCAGGAATGGAGTAATGAAGCTTTCATTTGGAAACATGACACTTAAACTCAATGTTTTTAATATGTGTAAGCAACCATATGAAAAGGAGGATGAAAGTGAAGAAGGTGACATGATTGAAACGATTGTGAAGGATCATATTCAAAAAGGGAGTTCTACCGATCCCTTAGAAATGTGTTTAATAAATTCATTTGAGTCAAATATACAATTAGATCTTGAAATCTCTGACATATGTTCTTTACTTGACTGTGCACAGATGATTGAAAATAAAAGATGGAAACTAAAGTTTGAAGAATTGGGAGAAAATGAGGATAAAAAGAATGAAATTTTAAAGTTGGAGTTAAAACCTCTGCCTGAAGGACTGAAATATGCATTTCTTGGAGAGAAACAAACTTACCCAATGGTAATCGCTTCTACACTCACAAGTGAACAAGAAGATAAGTTGATTGAATTATTGAAAATGCATAAAAATGCAATTGGGTGGACTTTAAAAAACATAAATGGTATTAATCCTTTGATTTGCACACATAGAATACACCTAGAGGATAATGCCAAAACTTCCCAACAACCTCAAAGGAGATTAAATCCACATATGAAAGAGGTAGTGAGAGCTGAAGTTCTCAAATTACTTGAAGTAGGAATTATCTATCCGATCTCAGATAGTAAGTGGGTAAGTCCTACTCAGGTAGTACCAAAAAAATCTGGAATCACAGTCATTGAAAATGAAAAAGGTGAGTTAATACCAACTCGACTCTCATCTAGTTGGAGGATGTGCATAGATTATAGAAAATTGAACTTGGCCACTAGAAAAGACCATTTTCCTTTACCATTCCTTGATCAGATTATAGAAAGAGTAGCAGGACATCCCTACTATTGCTTTCTAGATGGTTACTCTGGCTATTATCAAATTCCTATAGCACTAGAAGACCAAGAAAAGACTACATTCACATGTCCTTTTGGAACCTTTGCTTTTAGAAGAATGCCCTTTAGACTTTGTAATGCCCCAGCAACATTTCAGAGATGTATGTTAAGCATTTTTAGTGACATGATTGAGCATTATTTAGAAGTTTTCATGGATGATTTAACTGTGTTTGGAAATTCTTTTGATAATTGTCTTGAAAACTTAGAAAAGGTCTTAAAAAGATGTGAAGAAAAGAGTCTTGTATTGAACTGGGAAAAATGTCACTACATGGTTACTTCTGGAATTGTTTTGGGACATATAGTATCTTCTAAAGGAATTGAAGTGGATAAGGCAAAAGTCGAACTCATTACACATTTGCCTCCACAAAAAACAGTCAGAGAAGTCCGATCCTTTTTAGGACATGCTGGATTCTATAGAAGGTTCATAAAAAACTTTAATGCTATATCTAAACCTCTTTATAACCTCTTAGCAAAAGATGTATCATTTAAGTGGACCTAAGAGTGTCAAAATTCATTTGAAAAATTAATTGGCCTCTTAACATCTGCTCCTATCATACAATCTCCTGACTGGTCTTTACCTTTTGAGCTCATGTGTGATGCTAGTGACTACGCTGTTGGTGCTGTATTAGGACAAAGAAAGGAATGTAAATCCTATGTAATTTATTACGCGAGTAGAACTTTAAACAGTGCACAAATGAATTACACAACAACTGAAAAAGAACTACTTGCTGTAATATTTGCATTAGACAAATTTCGTTCTTACTTAATTGGTTCTTCAACTATTGTATTTACTGACCATGCTGCTGTAAGGTACTTAATGTCAAAACAGGATGCAAAACCAAGACTGATTCGATGGATTCTATTGCTTCAAGAATTTATTATCACTATCAAGGATAAGAAAGGAGCTGAAAATGTTGTTGCAGATCACTTATCAAGACTCACACCAGATTCATCAACAAAAATAACACCTATTAATGATTCTTTTCCCGATGAATTTTTATTTTCTACTGTTACAATGCCCTGGTATGCTAATATTGTTAATTTTCTTGTAACAGGAGAAATGCCACCTCAATGGAATGCTCAAGACAAAAGAAAATTTTTAACGGAGGTGAGAAAGTTTTATTGGGATGATCCTTATCTCTTTAAATATTGTCGTGATCAAATATTTCGAAGATGCATACCCGACAATGAGGTAAATAAAGTTATTGAATTTTGTCATTCTGAAGCATGTGGGGGACATTTCTCATCAAAGAAAACAGCTGCAAAAATCTTACAGTGTGGATTTTATTGGCCCACTTTATTTAAAGATACACATGCATTTTGTATAACTTGTGAAAATTTTCAAAAGTTGGGATCAATTTCAAAACAAAACATGATGCATTTGAACCCTATTCTTGTTATTGAAATCTTTGATTGTTAGGGGATAGATTTCATGGGACCATTTCCGTTATCATTTGGATTTACGTATATCTTAGTTGCAGTAAATTATGTCTCAAAATGGATTGAGGCTATTCCATGTCGACATAATGACCATAAAACAGTCATGAAATTTTTGAAAGAAAATATCTTAAGTCGATTTGGAATCCCTCGAGCCATTATAAGTGATGGGGGTAAGCATTTTTGTAATAGACCATTTGAAACATTAGTGAAAAAATATGGTATTACTCATAAAGTTGCCACCCCTTATCATCCTCAGACAAGTGGACAAGTTGAATTAGCAAATAGGGAGATAAAACAAATTTTAGAAAAAATTGTAAACCCAAATCGCAAAGATTGGTCTTTAAGACTAAATGATGCACTGTGGGCTTATAGAACTGCTTTTAAAACTTCATTGGGTATGTCCCCCTATAGGATAGTTTATGGAAAACCTTGTCACTTACCTGTGAAACTTGAGCATAAAGCCTACTGGGCTATTAAAACTTTCAATGAAAATCTTGATTCTGCTGGACACATACGTAAATTACAAATAAATGAACTTAAAGAATTGAGAAATGATGCATATGAGAATTCAAAAATTCATAAAGCTAAAATTAAAGCCTTTCATGATAAAAAAATTCAGAGAAAAACATTTGACACTGGTCAGAAGGTTTTGCTTTATAATTCTCGACTTCACATATTCCATGGAAAATTAAGATCAAGATAGAGTAGCCCTTTTATTGTGAAACATGTGTACCCTTATGGAACAATTGACATTGAAAATCCTAGAAATGGGAATGTGTTTAAGGTAAATGGGCAAAGACTCAAGCCGTTTCTAGAAAACCAAGCTTTTCATGAAGAATTTACGTTCCTGTCGGATCCTTGTTACGAGACCAATTAATCTTTCTTTTATATATTTACATATTTACATATATTTATTCTTCTTCTAACATTTTTGTTTACTTGCAGGTTAATTTAGAAATTTTGTTAAAGTTTTGTTTTGCACCCCAATTAAGCGGCGGATAACGGTACTCCGTGATATTTCAAATCGGTTTTGTCAGTTTCCCATAATTACTGATATCTTCTCTTCTTCCCCATTTTCTTAAAAAAAAAAAATGGATAACATTCTAAAAAATTTGAAAAAGTGTTTTCCCTCATTGTCTCAAAATTCCTTGAAGAAAATTTACCAAGCAAGATGTGAAAGATTAAGGTTATTAATGATTATGAATATACCTGTTGATTTACGTTGGTTAATTGAAGCCAAAGTTAGATTGACAGGTGAATTTTCAGACTCATTAATTTTCTACATGCCTAGCTTAGGTAAAAGCTCTTTTTAAAAAAAAAACGAAGAGCAAAACGATTAAATGTTTGTTACAAGTGTGCACGCACGACTTGCAACACACGTTGCCGCACTTTAGGAATGGTGTCTGTAAATCATGAAGATAAAATTAGGTTCATTAAGGATGGCCTGAGTAAAGAGTCTTTAGATAATATCTTATCGACTCTTGAGACGCATCCTAGTGGATATGTGCATATTGCAATTCATGAATTATGGGACATATTCCTAAAAGAACATGAGCGGTACAGTCTCGGGAATCTGACTTTAAAAGACCCTGTTTGCCAATTTATAAGAAAATTGGATGGGAAGCCTATCCCCGACCCATAGAGGGCGTTTAAGCCGTTACTGGACGTAAAATCAAAGGAAGATGTGAGCCACAATCACAACTACTTGTATATATTTACTATAGCTGTTATTTTTAAATGTTTCATTTCAAACTCAAACGTCTTTTCAATAATCAACCACCTATAATCCTTTTTGACAATTTTGTATTTTAAGCCGACAACCCATGTGACTTTTCCAGCTAACAAATTGAAAATTGGTAAAAGGTGTTGAATCTTGTATTTCAAGCCAATAGCCATGTGATTTAACTTTGCAATACCTTTTGACTCTATAAATCCATTGCATTATTTCTGCATCTTTGTACAAACTCAAAATCATTCAAGAGAGAGGGTGAGTGTAATTATGGAAGGATCATCAACTCGTAAATTCACAAAAATTTGTGTCTTTTGTGGATCTAGCCCTGGAAAAACTAGTGAGTTTATAGAAGCAGCAGAAACCCTTGGTAAGATGTTAGCTGAGCGCAATATTCATTTAGTATATGGGGGAGGTAGTCTTGGATTAATGGGATGTGTGGCAACCGCTGCACAAAATAATGGCAGTCGAGTTTTGGGTATCATACCAAAAGCTCTAGCTGTTGGAGACATTGTAGGAAAAACAATTGGAGATGAGTTACAGGTATCATCAATGCATGAACGAATTTCTTTTATGCTTCGTAATGCTGATGCCTTCATAGCTCTACCTGGAGGTTTCGGAACATTGGAGGAAATTTTTCAAATTGTCTCATGGGCACAATTGTAAATCCATAAAAAACCCATTGGTTTGTTAAACGTTGATGGTTTTTATAATGGGTTGTTATCTTTTTTTGACTATGCGGTGGAAAAACAATTCGTCTCATCTGCAGCACGACAGATCCTCATTTCTGCTTCAACTGTTGATCAGTTACTCGATGAACTACAAGCTTTTACACCTCTATCTGATCCAACAATGAGTCAGATAGATTGGTATACTGATAACAGTGAAAAGAAACGCAGGATAGATTTGACGCTTCGTCTGTAGCCTATCTATTTCGATGTATTTTTAAGCTTTTTTGTGTGGCTTGTTTTATTTTTTTTGTGTGGCTTGTTTTATTTTGTTGCAAGTTTAATTTTCAATAAAAGATGTTTCAGGTGATATCTTCTATACTTTACTCTTTCTATATTTTGACATTGAGGACAATGTCTCAATCTGGTTGGGGGGAGGATACTTGATATATAATGTTAGTGTTAATTATTTTATTTTGTTGTTGTTATCACTTTGTTATGTAAAAAAAAAAATTATCATGAATGGCGTGAGTAAAATGTTCATTTATGTATTCTTGAGACACATTCTAGTTCTAGAATGGCAGAGTAAAGAGTACATTATAAACTTTTGAAACACATTCTAATTGGTTTATTTTTAATGCATTTTATGTATAATTGTTTGTTGCTTAAGTTTTTGGTAACTCTTGCGTAAATAAATTTGCTTTACTATCGATGTATGATTTCAAAATTGTTTAGTTTAAATCACTTTCTCTATTTAGGTTACTAAAGAATAACTTCTGAAATGATTTCTTAAGAACAATACTAAGCCTTGTGGTAAGATAGATGATTCAATATATATAGCTAAGAGAATTTCCATGTTTAAGTATACATATTATTTTCTAAACTCACATATCTTTTGTGAGTGAGTGGAGAGGTTTGAGATAACAGCTTACGAACTTTCATTGATCTTTTGAAATGGTTAATTTTTATTTGGAATGACATTATTTGGGATGATGAATGATTTGGTTGCTTAGCTGAAGGATATAAAAAAAAAAATTGGAAAAGTATTATGGTGATAAATTGCTCTTATGTTGTAATGATTCCTTATGTCTTTCAAAAAAAAGAAAAAAAATGAGTAAAAAAAAAATTAAAAAAAAAGAAAGAAAAGAAGTCAATTCAGTTCAATAAAGTCTTCATTCAATTTTAGAAGACTAAAGTCATTAGGAAGCAATCTTATCACCGAATTCTATATTCGTAAGATTCGCATTAAATAATTAAAGTCTTGAAGCTGGCATTTGGCAATAATGATTTGACTCTAAATATTTGATTTTCCTATCTTTGGATCAATGTTAGTTTGTCTGTCTGTCCTTAAATGTAACTTTTTCTTGAGCGATTATCTGTTTTCCAACTCCATGAGTGAAATCCTAAGTCATTAAACAAGTTATTCACTTGTAAGGATATGGAGTTGAGGCTTTTACTTGGAATATTTTTAAGGCTATATATGTTGTGGTTTGTGGTAAGAAGGCTTTGGCTTAATTCACACACACACAAAAATATTTTTGGAAGTTATGATTGAAATAACCTTTATAGCGATTGTGATTTTAAAACTGACGTTTTGTTTGAAATACTTAGGTAGTGTTCAAATTTTATTTATGCTCGAATTGCTAGGGACTAGCAATAAGCCAGTTGGGGGGTATGATGAACACTTAAAATTACACATTTAATAAGAGTTTTACACTAGCAATAAGCCAGTTGGGGGGTATGATGAACACTTAAAATTACACATTTAATAAGAGTTTTACATGATTGTTTTGTATTAGTAGTGTATTTAATTTTCTTAACTTAAGTATGTTTACAATATTGTACTTAATTATCTTATAACTGTTTTGTGGCAGGTTAGGTAAAATAGGCATAACTTTCTACCTAAAGATCTAATTGAGGTAATTCTTAATCCTGTGCAGAGCTAACTCAATGGGCTAACATATTGTATTTCACAAAGCATTGGAAATTCGAGTGTTTAGAAGGTGAAAATTGGCCTAGAACAGAATTGATCTGCAGTACAGGCCCAGTTTGAACAGTTATCAGTATTTGGCCCATAACTATAGAAATACGTATCTAATACGTATGAGATCACTCAATTTGGAAAGATAAGAGACTTATCTACAACTTTTATGTTTTGAGTGACAGCTAATTCGGATCACATCAATTCAAAATTGGATAATCAAGTGGGTGCCCAAGTGATAATGAATGCAAATTATTTTGCCACCATTCTTGACTTTCATCAACCAAGTGGTTCCCTCCAAAATTGTCTCGATTTATCCATGTTTTTTTTATAAATAGGTGGTTTGTTTATGCCTAAAGAATGTAATTAGAAAGTTAGAATTTAGTTCAAAATACGTTTCTTTTGTATCCATTTCCTTGTACTATTATTTCTCTTGTTTATTATTAAGTCATGTTATTTCTTCTTCCATTTCTTTTCTTTTCATTTAGTTTTATTATGTCCAAATAATTTTGTTTAAGCTAAGGTGAAAGGATGAAGCTCTTGGCAAGGTAATAAGATATGTTTAATATTTATTCATGAATTTAATGCTTCATTTTTAAGTTATGCAAATTTATATATGATGTATTTATTTTGTTTGTAGAATTAATACCCTTTCTTCTAAAGTGGTGATTCTTGATTTATTATTAACAAACTTAATACTTGGCACAATAAATTCTTGAAACCATTTACAAGATTTGGTTTATATAACCTTTCTTGTAAAGTGGGAGTCTTGATTTATTGTAGACAAATATAAAGATTGGCATAATAAATACTTGAACCCATTTATAAGATTTGGTGTATAATAATTGAAAGAAATAGATACTAATCAATATATAAATGATAATGAACTTTAATTATTATATTTTCCGGTTGGAACCTCCTTTGTGTGAGGATTCCAATTGAGTTATAAAAAAATAAAAAGTTAAATATATTCTTACTTCTTATGCCAAGAGTGAATCCCCGTAACCTTACCTTTTTATTTGAATTGGTTAATTGAAATAATATTTACAAACATCTTATACTGGATTAATTATCTTTAAAGTGTTTATAATTTGTAATTTTAATTCTACTTCCCTGTGGATCGACCCCGTTCTCATCGGGTTATTTATTACTTCGACAATCCTGCACTTGGGAATAACTTCTATATTCTGGACGTGTCAGGGAGGAGAGATGCGCAAAGAAGTTTATGTGCTTAAGGGTGAAGTCATAAGTAGTTCTGCACTATTCTTTGTAGATGATGAGAGTATGCAAACAAAGCTGTGGCATCTTAGACTGACACATTTAGGCGATAAAAACCTAAAGGAGTTATAAGTCAAAACATGTTTGATGAGGATAAGTTCCAGCCCTTAGAGTTTTGTGAGCATTGTGTGCTTGGGAAAGCATATAGGGTGAGGTTCAGTACTAGCAAGCACAAGGCTAAAGGGACGCTTGACTACATACACTCAGACAACTACTCGTGGTTGTGCTAGGTATTTTCTCAGCTTGATAGATGATTATTCGAGGAAGCTGTGGGTCTATGTGTTGAAGAGCAAGGATCAAGCCTTTGAAGTATTCAAGACTTAAAAGGTTCTTGTTGAGAATCAGACTGGCAAAAGGGTGAAGAGGTTGAGAACTAACAACGGCCTCGAATTTTGCAACAGAGAGTTTGATGGGTTTTGTGCCAAGCATGGGATTGCAAGACATAGAACAGTAAGATCAACATCGCAGTAAAATGGGGTAGCTGAAAGGATGAACAGGACCCTACTTGAAAGGGTAAGATGCATGCTTACCAATGCGAAGATGTCCAAAACATTCTGAGGAGAAGCTGCGGTGATTGCAGCGTACTTGATTAATAGAAGTCCTTCCTCAGCAATTGACTTCAAGATGCCAGAAGAGAAATGGTCTGGCAATCCTCTGAAGTATGACCACCTCAGAATATTTGGTTGCCCTTCTTTTGTACATGTTAAGGAAGGGAAGTTGAAACCTAGAGCTATCAATAGGGTATTCATAGGATATCCCGAAGGAGTGAAAGGATATAAGGTGTAGTGTAAAGACTTGACACCACCAAGAAGTATCATAAGCTGTGATATGACGTTCGAGGAGATGACGATGCTGAAAACCTCCCAAGAAGATGAGAAAGAAGAACCTGTGCCCAAGAAAGACTCAGCACCAGAGTCAATAGAAGTTGAAGTAGAGCTTGAACATGGATATGATATGCCCCCAAATCAACACTTCAACGAGGAGATCCTTGAAGATGAACCAAGAACACCGACGAGTTCCTCCAAGTTCACCCAAAAGAAGACTAGAACTCATGAGTTGGAACTTGAAGAGTACCAGCTTACTAGAGACAGACTAAGGAGAACGATAAACCCACTAGTCAGGTATGTACAAGCAGATTTAGTTGCTCATGCTTTTAATTCTACTTACACTCTTGAGTACGATGAGCCTAGGACATATGGTGAGGCTATGAAGAGTGAAAACAAGAAAGAATGGCAGCAGGCCATGGAAAAAGAAATTAGTTCTCTTAGGAAGAACAATACTTGGAAGTTGGTGGAGAGACCTCAAAAGAAGCTAGTCGGGTGCAAGTGGGTGTATAAGGTGAAGAAGGGGATACCGGGGATAGAGCTTATGAGATTCAAGGCCAGGTTAGTTGCACAAGGTTTTACTCAGAGAGAGGGAGTTGATTTTCATGAGATATTCTCTCAAGTTGTCAAGCACACATCTATTAGGATGTTATTAGCCATGTGTGCAAATCTTGATTTACATCTAAAGCAGATGGATGTAAAGATAGCTTTTCTGCATGGAGAGCTTGAAGAAATAATATATATGGCATAACCGTAAGGGTTCGAGAAGCCCAGAAAAGAAGATCATGCTTGTTTGCTAAAGAAGTCATTATACGGGTTAAAGCAATCACCTAGACAGTGGTATAGGAGATTTGATGAGTTTATGATGGCTTGTGGCTTTAGTAGGAGCAAGTATGACGGATACGTGTACTTCAAGAACATAAGTTGTGGGATGATGTATTTGTTGATCGCGTCAAGAACATGAAAGAAATACAGAAGCTCAAGAAGCAGTTGAGTGACGAGTTGAAAATGAAGGATTTGGGAGCAGCGAAGAGAATTTTGGGTATGGATATTGTGAAGGAAAGAAGAGATGTTATCTTCTTATCCCAACAGCAATATATAGTTAGAATTTTAAAAAATTTTGGTATGTCCAACACGAAGGCTGTCTCTACTCCTTTGACCATGCATTTCAAACTTTCAGTAGCACAGTCGCCAATATCCGAAGAGGAGAAACTATAGATGAGCAAAGTACCGTATGCAAACATTATGGGGAGTATCATGTATGCAATGGTGTGCACAAGACCAGACATAGCCCAGGTGATGAGTGTGGTGAGTAGATACATGGCAAATCTAGAAAAGGATCACTGGCTTACAGTAAAGTGGATTCTGAGATATCTTAAGGGAACATCGAATTACGGGTTAATGTATAAGAGGGATGAGGACAGCAATGAAATGGTAAGAGGGTACGTAGACTCATATTATGCAGGTATCTTGATAAGAGAAAATCGTTGATAGGCTACATATTCACAGTATTTGGGTGTAGTGTGTATTGGAGATCAGTTCTACAACACGTGGTTGCACTATCTACCACAGAGGCAGAGTACATAGCTGTTGGTGAAGCTATCAAGGAGGCCGTGTGGTTAAAAGGCATATGCGCAGAGGTATTAGCTAGTGAAGATGTGAACACCAGTGTGTACTGTGACAGCTAGAGTGCCATACACCTAAGCAAGCATTAAGTGTTCCACGAAAGGTCGAAACACATTAATGTGAAACTCCATTACACTCGAGAGATTATCTAAAATGGTGAAGTTAGTCTAACAAAGATAATGTCGTCTAAAAACCTTGCTGATATGTTGACTAAGCCACTACCCTCGGTTAAGTTCGTCCTATGCAAGGATTTAACCAGAGTCACTACTTTGTGAGGGTGACTGAAGATGTGGAAATGAGAGATCAAGTTGCTTTGTGGATGATTTTGAATCAATGATGAGATTTGTGAGAATGTTGATTGAAAATCATAGGAATATAATTTGGAGATCAAGCCAAGTGCGTAGGGTGCGCATGAATCGAAGACGGACATGAAAAGAGACGAAAGATTAAAAAGGGCGCACCAGGCGCCAGCGCCGCGGCGACTGGGCGTGGGCACCGCAGTGCCTAGTCCAGAACCTGAGCGCTGCGGCACCAGGACACCAGCGCCGCAGCGCTGAAGATGGGAACAGTATCCCGAAATAAGAAAACTTCCTTATTTTGTCTCCCTCTTACTTCAGGACTCCCTCATACGACTCCCACACATATAGGGTAAACCTAGGATATCTCAAGGCCTATATAAAAGCTATCAATTGGCTTGTAAACATATCTTGGTAATCTTTGTAATCAACAAGAGATCTTTATGGTTCTTAGTGAGAGGAAATTCATAGAGTGTAAGAAAGAGTTTTTTTTGTTATCTTTCTTGTAAAAAGCATAACTTTGCGAGTGTCTTGTAATTTATAATAAGAAAAGAGTGTGATCTTGATCTGTCGTGGACGTAGGCAAAGTTGCCGAACCACGTAATTTCTTGTGTATTCTTCTTCTACCTATTTCTCTATTTATTTTTTAATAACTTATTCTACATTATTATATTGCTTGAGTGAAGTTTTTACTTGTTTATGTGTTTCTACTTCAACACATGCCGACATAAATAATACATAAGAAAAGGGATTAAAAAAAGAGAAGTGCACTTGTAGTGATGGTAAGCAACCAAATATCATAACCAAATAGAATGATATTTTGATAATTTTAATAAGTTCTTTTTATAATTAAAAAATTCTAGTGGTTTAATGCTTAATGATGTATAAAGAATAAGGCACTCAATGATATTTAGTTGTACGTTAGGGGGGGTGAAGGGAAAGACATTCTTTCACAATGGTGGTTTTGTTTGATGACAATTTTGATAAGGAGTAGATTTTTTTTGTTTAGAATCTCCATTACTTAAAAATAAGAATTAGAATATCTCTTTAAGGAAGTGAGAATTCTTATTTCATCCTACTCACTTTATTAAATTACAAAATTTATTTTCTTTATAAAATTTTTGCAAAAATAAAGTAACAATTTTAAATAAATGAGTAAATTAATTAATTAAATTTTAAAAGAAAATAAATAAATTATTATTTAATGTAAAAATATTAATTAACTTAATAATATCATTTAAGTAATGTAAATTTATAAATTAAAATTAACAAAGAGAAGAAAAATAAAATATTTTCACTAACATTAATGTTAGGATTTATGACCTCAACACTAGAAACAAGAGGACCTTGTCTCCCTTTGAACTTTGACACGATCTCTTTGACTAAAAATTTATACTAGACCTTATCTCTTGTCATCTTTTTTTTATTTATATTATTCAATAGCGAAACAAAAATTAAT
Source organism: Ailanthus altissimus (assembly GCA_946807835.1). Classification (NCBI taxonomy): domain Eukaryota; kingdom Viridiplantae; phylum Streptophyta; class Magnoliopsida; order Sapindales; family Simaroubaceae; genus Ailanthus; species Ailanthus altissimus. The sequence goes on from OX327695.1 coordinate 24,088,490, forward strand.
TTTGTAATATTTATTATTGTAATTTTATAGTAGAAAATGTATTTTTTTTAATACAAAATTTACATCATTATGTTTTATTCAGGATAAAATCAATATCTTACCACTTTATTTATTAAATTTATTTTTTTATTTTAAGAGGTAAAAAAAACTTATTAAATAAACTAGATTATAAAAAGATAAGATGCCAAATAACAAGTCTTAACATAGTATAAAACCCTAACCTTGTAAAAGCTTACATAGTACACATGAAATACATCTTTGATCACCATATTTTGCCATAGATTTTTCTTAGCAAATACAACACCCTAATATTTGCTTCCTTCTCATGTTCTTCACCAAAACACTAACAAAATCAGCAACTCTACATCTATTCTAGGGCTCGAGATCCTTAAATTTTTATTTTCAATACATATTAACAAGGTGCAAGAGGTGAGTTCCCTTTGATCTACAAAACCAGGGTTCCTATGCTTGAAACTCTTAACTTTGAATTACATGCAAAATATCTCAGTTAGGTTTGCAACATTCATAATAGCCCTTAAATATATTATAGCAACATACCGTTCTCCATTATTTTTTATGCAAACTTGACTCCTACACCTTTCATAATTTAAGATCGAGTTTATATATAAAAAAATTTACTTTTGCTCAAGATTGCCAAAATAATTCGCAACATCACAGAGTTCTTTAAAGGCTTGGAGAGGAGTTTAGCTTAGATCTTTCAATGAAAAATTCTAAAAGAAAAATTAGAACATTCACCAAGGGACAAGATAAGTCTTTACACTATGATGATTCTCAAACTAATCTTCTTGCAGCTCAGGAAAAGACACAAGGAGGTAACAGAGCTATAGATACTAATATGGGAGCCATGGCTCAAATCCTGAAAGATGTCATGTAGACAAAGAATTGCTTAAAGTCCTGACTAGGGGCAAAACAACAAACCCATCTATAGTTACAATCACTACACCAAATATTATTCAAGGTAACCCTGAGAAGGAAACACAAGTGGCATCTTTCAACGATTGTGAATAAGAAAGAAGGAAAAAAGCTCTCGCCCAATATAACATCCTAGCTATGATTAATAGAAGGTGTATATATTATGACACATATACACACACACACATATAGTATGTCACCTTTACCTTCATATCCCACCGAGATCATGGACATATCATATCCTAGAGGGTATAACACATCATTTTTTTCCCCACTTGATGGTAAGGAAGGGAACCTAAAGCATATATAGAAAGATTCATAGACTTTCTTAGCGTGTAAGCGAACAATAAGAACTTACAACTTAGAAAATTTTCATAATATCTCACTATTCATACATACACATGATTTGACTCATTGCCGCTGGATTTATCCTTACTTGAGAAGATGTGGTTTTCAAGTACTTCCAAAGTGAAGAGCAAGTATCAAACCAAGTAAGGCTATATGAAGCCATTGGTTCAGTACATCAAAAATTTAAAGATTTGTTGTTAGATTGCTACTAGCAAAAAGACAAGGTGGAGCTTACGAAAATATATGTAATATAATAAACAAGTAGGGAGTTCACCCTGAGAATGTAGGAATAATCTTGTTCATAAAACTCATAGGAGTTATTATGAGAATTATCCAGTCAGTTAAAATCTCCACTAGAGAAGACTATGGAAGCCTAACGATAAGAGAAAGAAATAGCCACAAGCTCTCTAGGTAGAGAAAATGGCCAGACTATTTGATAGATGACCACAAAGAGAAGTTCTCAATTAGCAGCCGATACTATTTAATGAGGAAGAGATGAATGCCCTTCGAGACCAATGGATAATAGATAGTCTCATTCAGCCATTCTCTCTATGAAGAAACCTATGAGATAAGAATAAATAAGAATAGCCATAATATTTCCATCTACATTAAACATTCAATCATCCCATGATGTACTATAGATATCTTCGGAAGCTAATACATAACAAGATCAAGGATGAAACTTTAGAACTACCTAGTAAGTCATAGGTTGTACACATTAATTCCTTGCCAAGGCGTGGCAAAGAAAGAGAAGCCATGGTAAATATGCAAAAGGAAAAACCATAAAAGTAGTTATAATCATTTAGAAAGAATAGCCTGACAAGGTAAAAGAGAACTACCCCTACAATGAATTACCAAATTCAAGTTCCTATCTGATTAGCGAGCGTACAAGCCTAAGATAGCATCCATAAAAAGTGCTTCTCAACATCTCAGCATAGTATGAGCTATAGTTCTATGTGATCGAGTGTCAAACTAATAAAACTTACTTATAGACAACTAATGCTATAGTCTTCACCAATGGAGATATGGAGACATAATACCTAAACAATAAGTGTCTACTACATTTAGAGACTAGAATCAATGATTAATCATAAGGGCTTTGGTCAACACAAAAGCCTCAATCAACATTATTCTTATAGTTGTATTACAAGCTATTAAAAATCCTTTAAGCTGTATTACATGAAAAAAAAAGATTCCAATGTTTAGGTTTGGTAATGTAACAGAGTACTCTGAGGGTGTATTATCTAACTAGACTTAGAAGTTGGACCATTACAAGCTCTTACTCTGTTCCATGTCATAAACATTGAGGTACCACGTACTACTTGGCAGGCCATAGGGAAATACACACAAGCTAATGGTTGAACTAATGCATTAAAGGCAAGATTTGAAGGAAACCAATCAAAATTGTTGCCAATCCAGCCCCCTTCCACCAAGAGAAAATTTACTTTATAAAAGCCTAAGCTTATGATAGGTTTGACAATAGACCAAGCAACATAGGCAGGCCAATAAGAACACCATTGCCAGTGGTTGAAAGATGTAGCATACACTATATGCCAAAACTATGAGAAGCCATAAACAGAAAAAGTAAAGAGGACTTCCTTGAAAATGGCACATCCGAAGAGGAATCATGGCTTCTTCAAAAGATCTAAGCTACAATGCCCTTACTACAAGAAAAAGTTACTAAATGGGTGTATCATTTACTGGTTATGATAGTTTTGTGAGGCTCAACTTATCAAAAGGAAGAGGCCTCAATACCAAACACCTCTATACAAACCTCTCTACCACCACAAAAGAACATGTGACTAGTGTGGAAAACAAAAGATTCCACCTGCCCTAAAATACAAACATAGTGATTCCACAACAGTAACAGAGGAACTATAGGAGTTAGATCTGAGTGTCGACAAAAAAGTGCAAAAGCCAGTACTAGTGAGCACCAAGTTTTCAATGGAAGAAAAGAGTTTGTAAGTTAGATCCGAGTGTCCATAGAAAAGTGCAAAAGCCAGTACTGGTGAGCACAAGCTCAAACCACGGATCCAGGTCGCCCGTCATCGGGTCACGGCGCTCGACCTTGCAGCCTCGGGCATCAACATGAAGGTAATCCAAAATGTTCATACACTTCATGAGTACAGTGAGCCATTATTGGAGATTTTGGCCTCACTTCCTCCTAACAAAAAGGTCATACTTGTTGGCCACAACTTTGGAGGCTTTAATTTGGCTTTGGCGGCAGACAAATTCCCTGAGAAAATCTCTGCTGCTGTATTTTTAACTGCTTTCATGACGGATCCCATACACCAGCCATCTTATGTTACGGATTAGGTACTGAATCTTACAACCAACTTCTTGTTTTATATATGCTTTAAACATATAAACTTGTAAACGCCATAGTTTTTTAGAAAGCTGTACGCAGGGAAAAGTTGTTCTCTGTTTTGATATAATTTATCATTCTCTCTCTCTATCTCTATTTTTCTCTCTCTATATATATGTTTTTGATAGATTAATTTATTTTAAAATTATAATATGTCTATAGCACGTGTTTTTTAAATTTTGAATCAAGTTTAACAAAATTATTTTTGTTTAAGTGTGTTGCTTTGTAGTTATATTATTTAATATTTGTGTTAATTATTTATCAATTACTTTTACTATTAGATAGAATTTAATTAAATTTTGAATTCATAATAAATTTTTAAAAAATTAATATTTAAATTTTTTTTTAAATACAAATTTAAAAATATTTGTCTCAAATTCAATCTATCCATCCTTAAGTAGAATTAAAGCAAAACTAAATTTACTATTATGGGCAAATGTGCATTAATTAAAAATTTATGAAATAAAATAATATTATAAATTTTAAATTGAAAATTGGAAAAGGTCGAAGCATAAAAAAAAATTTACATTAAGTGTCTAAAAATTTGTGTCGAACCTGGAGGACCCAATAATGCCGTCCTCAAGTAAGATATGGTTGTATCATATATATATATATATATATATACCAAATAATGAACTTTAGGTTGTCTCGTTTTTGTTACATTTCCCAAACGATTAAATTTGTAGATCTAAAAATCATCATTTGAAGATTTTATTATGTTTGTAATTTGTTTCATCTCATAGTAAATTGTGGAAGATTTGATGATTTAATAATTTTGTTTGGATAAGAATTTAGATGAATATGAAAGAAGAGAGGTATAAAAAATTTAGAACGTATGAAACATGTATGGAGAAATTTAGAACGTGTAGGATACAAAGAGAGAATTAAAACAAGACTCGAAGACACGAAGAAAATAAAAAAAAAAAGTGCAGAGCAGGTGATAAGGCTAAGCGCTGCGGCACCCAGAACAAAAATGCAATGGCATTAGGCGCAACGTGCTCAATGTCGCGTTGTCAAAACCTCAGCGCCGCAACGCCAAAGCCAAGAAAAGTTTGTTTTGATCCAGATTTTTAAGTTTTGGGAAGTTTTGAACTTTTAAAACAAGTAGACTCTTACTCCAACAAAAAATTGGGTTAGTATGCATGAAATAACTCATATATAAACACTTGAAAACCTTTTAGTTGAAATTAAGCATTAAGAGAGGCTCTAAGATAATGGAAGAACTGGATAGACACTAAATGCTCGTGTGCGTTAGGGTGGAACCATCGTTTAGGTGTTCATTGTCCGTGGTAGAGTAAAAGTACACTAAACATTAGGTTATTTTGAGGGTTCTTCAGTAAGTTTTTCTTGTAAAATCTCTAGGGACTTAATAAAATAGGTTAGAATCCATCGTAGACGTAGGCAATTGGCCGAACCACATAAGTGATTGTGTTATGATCTGTATTTTTTTGCTTTGAATTCTTGTCATTTTGTGTGATAAACAGGTTCTTCTGCTGTGTATAAAGGTTATGATTCAAGGTTGAACTTGAGATTTTTCGTTTTAACCTAATATCAAAAGGGAGAATGACGATTCCTTCTTTTAACATAAATGAATATAAGAAATATTGATGATTAACAAAGCACCAAATATACTAGTAAACAAATGTCATAATAATTAAGAGTAGCATTTTGTGTACAAATTAATCCATCCTCATTTGTAAAACCCTAAACACTCAAAGGAGAAAAGCTCCCAAAGCGCAGCCACCACAGCCTCCGGGGAAAGGCCGTCGGCCTTTCTCTTCTCTCTTCTCTTTTTCTCTTTTCCAAGCTCGTTTTTCTTTCTTTTCTTTTTGTTTTCTGTGGTTTTTTTCCTGTTCTGTTTCAAGTAGAGTCAAGCACCCCGCTCGCAGAGCTCTTGCTTGACGTTCGTGATTCCCCATCTGTCACAGATGTGTCGCCCATCCTTACCGCTCGACAACAACGCCCTCTGCTCATCCCAAATCCAACTGAGCCATCTGCCTATCTCTCCTCATCCCCGACTAGCTTTTAAACCCCCCGGCGCGCCGACCACCGTCAAAATTCCAACCATTGTCCCAGTGCAGCTTTGCTCCCACAACATGTTCCTCGTCTATCGGGTTGATGCAAATTCAGTAGCTTGAATTACAGACGCCTAGAAGTGCTGACCATTTTTGCAGAGTCAGTGTGCCTTGGTCGTCGTTGTTCTCCCTAGCCCGCTCCGAGCCTCTCTAGGACACAGTGGAACTGATCAGAAGTCGCCATATGCTTCCCGACCTTTTTTGGCCGTGGCCTGTTTGGAGTACGTAGTCGGCCGCCAGAGACTAAGTTTTGTCGCAACTTCTTCGTTCTCGGGTGTTCCTATCATTTAAGCATACCGCGAGATGTGGGTAACCCTTCGGCCATCTCTCTGAACTCACTGCCTTGCTGAGCATTCACCGCTCTCAGCAGCTTTACTCCAGTCCGATGGTGCTCCGCTCGGTAGCTTATTATCATAGTTCCGAAATATATAGTTTGCTTGCTCATTGTTTATGATTTATGCTGTTGGTTTGACTTAGTTTATTTTTACTTTTATGCAATAATAATTTTTCCCTTTTTTAAGGGATTTATATTTCACTCCTATGGAGGTCTGTATTTCTCTTTCTTTAGAAAGGTCTGTCTTTCCTTTCTTCGGAAAAGCCTGTCTTCTCTTTCTTCGAAAAGAGTCTTGTCCTTACCCACTATGGGTATGACGGCCTTCTTCTTTATAAGAAACTTGAATCAAATGATCTCAAAATGTATTTATCTTACTCTGTTATTCCTTTAATATGTATATCAAAAGAATTTGATGTAATATCTTGACAATATTAATAATAAAATATGATCCCATTCAAAAAAAAAATTCATCCTCATTTATAAGTGACATCATTTATTTGAAAAAAGAAAACGAAAAAGATTAATAATATTGTTACATCACTCTATAACTTATTGGTATTTGAAATTAGTTTGAAATTAAATAATTTATATAATTCAATGTTTAGCAACTAAAAAGATAGAGATAGATAGTATAACTAGATTTAATTCCCAAATTTGGGAATAGGTTATCCCATGGGTCCATGAGATAAGCTTTTTTTTTTTAAAAAAAAAATTAATTTAATAATTATAACTTAAATTATTCACCTCTAAAGATAATAAAAAATATTTAAAATATGATAATTTATAGTTAGTTTAATTTTTTTTTTTTTTAAAAGGATCTACAGAAGTTTGGAGGCGACTTATTAGATACTCAATTTGCACCATATGACACGTCAAAACCATGAGGTCCTATGTCGATAATTTTAAAAAAAAAATTAATTTAATAATTATAACTTAAATTATTCACCTCTAAAGATAATAAAAAATATTTAAACTATGATAATTTATAGTTAGTTTAATTTTTTTTTTTTTTTAAAAGGGTCTACAGAAGTTTGGAGGCGACTTATTAGATACTCAATTTGCACCATATGACACGTCAAAACCATGAGGTCCTATGTCGATAATTTTCGGCCCGCAAATCTTGTCATCCAAGCTTTATCAGCTAAGCCCTGTTGAGGTATATATAATTATATTATCTCTCTCTCTCTCTCTCTCTCTCTCTCTCTAAGTAACTGAGGTCTTAATTATGGTTGAAAATTGTACATTACATTTTCCTTGTTTATTTTAAAGGATGTAGAACTTGCAAAGATGTTAGTGAGGCCAGGATCATTTTTTGAAAACGACATGGCCGAGGCAAACAAGTTCTCGAATGAGGGATATGGTTCCGTGGCTCGAGTCTATATTTTATGCGATGAGGATAAAGTGATCCCAAACGGAATTTCAGCAATGGATGATCGAAAACAATCCTGTTGCACAAGTTATGGAAATTAAGGGTGCTGATCATATGCCTATGTTTTCCAAGCAGCAAGAACTCTGTGATTGTCTTTCAGAGATAGCAAATTTATATGCTTAATAGATAAAAAAAGATCACTGTAGTCATGGTATATGGAGTGACAATCGTGTTCGTTGATATATGATATATTTTCTAATCGCCAATAATTTGTGTAAGGATGTCGTTATTGAATGTGTCTGCAAATTTATCAGAATAAGCATAAAACTAGCTACTGGATCCACTTGGAGGAGATCATACGGCCTTTAGTGTATTAATTGTGTGTAACATTTGTCAAATATTTCGTTTTATGTACACAAAATATTTATTTGCAACAGTACACGCTCCAGCCATGGCTCAAGTTCTGCATGGTATCGGGTCTCAGCCTTGACTTAACCGTAATGAATTTTTGATCAAAATGGATTTTAGGGAGAGAGGATAAATTTTGCTGGCATTTTGATCAAAATGGATTTTATTCAGTTTGAAGTATGTATAGATTGATCGTGGAACAAATAGGAAGGCTAACTCGTCCATGGATGATGTGATGGTATTATGGTGGCGTTCCTTTTGAAGGCCAAAGTCTCAAACAAACTAAAAATTTTCTTTTAGAAAGCTTTCTTCAATTAGTTACCAACCTCTTACACTCTTCAGAAAAAGAAAATAGAGATCGATGATATCTGCCCTTCTTGTCACTGCACGGGAGAGACAGTTCCGCATGTGTTATGGCACTGTAAGGTCGCGAAAAAATTCTTGAAGAGGGAAAAATGAAATAATGACTTACTATAAGTTGACGGCTTGATAACTGATGAATTTGGGAATATAACTTTCAGGTCAATTCAGAAAGCTTCGATGGATCAACTGAGGGATAGTTACTAGTTGTGGAGTTCTCTAGCACAATAGAAATGTTGTGGTTCATAAAGGTCAGCATCGAGAAATGGTAGAACTGGTGTGCTAGGTGAACAATTTACTGGCTGAGTTTGATGGGGCTATTAATGGAGACGATGGAATAATACAATCTATACCGATCACCACAAGGATTCCACCAACCGAAGGTATATGCAAAATTAACTATGACGCTCCATGTAAGAAGATAGGGAAGAGCCGGTAAAGTTCACCGACTCGGTAGAGATTTTAGAAGGCTTGGCTTGCTTGGCAGGTCTTAAACTAGATATGAAAGTTGGTTTTCATCATAGTATCTTAGAGAGAGACTTACTATCAGTTGTTAACTTAATGAGGGATGTAATAAGGCTTAAATCTGAAATAAATCATTTGCTAGATGATATAAGGTCATGTTTTTTTTTTCTTTGATTCTTAGTCCGTAGTTGGAAAGCTAATAGAATGGCTCATGCTTTAGCTCAAACTTCTTTGAATTTAAACGATACTATAGTTTGGTGTTTCAACTTTCCAGATTTTATTTCAGTCCTTGCGACTGAAGAGGTTGCTTTTTGAATGAAAATTCAATTTCACAAAAAAAAAAAAGAGGTAGCTTTAATTCTACCCCCAACAAATTATTGCATAATTTTATAAAATTAAATACATTTAAGTGTTATTTTACTTTATTATTCTTTGACTGTGAAATTTTAATAAACTTTCACTAATAATTGAATATTAGTGCTCATTTCCAAAATTTAGATATTATTGATAAATGAGCTTACTCATGGGTATTGCTAATAATATCCCTCCAGTAAATAATGACTATTTTTGCCAACTTAAAATAATTTCCTATTTCAAAAAAATATTTGGTTTTTTCCTAACACATTTTAAATTAGAAAAATCCAATAAACCTCTTTCTAGTTCTAATATAAATGAGACTTTTTGTTTTCACTATTAGAAATTTTCTTCTTATAATTATAAATTTATCAATTTATCAAATCAGTCTCGACTAACAAAGAAATTAATTCACAAATATGCTTTAATATATATATTTTTTAATACATTATAAAAAAAACCACCATGTAATCAATCATAAAGAATAAAGGCTTAAATCTCCTTAAAATATTAATGAGGTTTAGATCTCAAATTTTTATACTATTCTTATTGAAGATTAGGCCTAAGAGTATTGGCTCAACCTTCACCAACAAATGGTCTATGAGCTAAACTCTAATAGTAGGCATGTGAATATATTTTATTATATCAAATAAAAAGGTTAATGACTCATTTTGCAAACGAAAGAGCTCGTGTTACCTTTTATAGATGAAAGTTTCATTTACAAAAAAATTATTGAGTGAATTATTTCATATTGGCCGATAAAAGATACTCAAGTTATAAATAAGATGATCACTATATTTAATAAGTTAGTTTTTTTTAAATTAAACATATGTATTTTGTGCCAAATACTTATTATAAATTTTTATTATTATTTAAGATACTTTAAGTGTTAGAATTTAAGAATGTATTTCAAATAAATAAGTGTTAGAGTAAAAACAAATAATCGAGAAAAGAAAGAGGGACGAAGAAGAAGCGCCTAAGCCATAGAAGGCTTGGGCGCCGTAGCACTCCAACTATAAGGCCGGGCACTGCAACTCTAGGCTAGGAGCACCGTGACACTTTAATCACTAGAATGGAGCACCGTAGCGCCCAGTCAGACAAATGCCCAATGTTACTATTAGGCGCGGCAACACCAAAGATGAGCGCCATAACTCTCAGTACTGAGTTTGGTGACTCTTTAAAGAGTCACCCACCACTTTCATATGATGTGACTTTTTAAAAATGTGTGGTATCTCCCCAGAGAGACAAATACAACTCTATGAATACTGCATGTACATTTGAAATTAAGGATGAACTTCTCTTCTCAATATTTGATTCAAATTTATCTCTTATTAACCATTTTCTAAGTTTAAACACTTATAATTCAAGTATTTTGTTGTGCCTCTAATATTTTCTCATAAGTCATTAAATCCTGAAACTATCCTACCAACAAACTCATTTACATCTTTGATTATAATAAAAAAAATGTGGTAGAAATAGTTTAAGTACTGTGCATTACAGGCATTGACTCCAAACTTTATTTACTTGTATCCTTGTGTATTTTTCATTTACAGATCCATTTGTTCAACATTCTTAAACTATTTCTATCATATACACATAGATACTACAAAACCTTAGCTAATGGCTATAACAAAGTCTCTTTTAGAGGCTATAGAAATTCCACCGTTTGATAGAAAATATTTCAAGAGATGACAAGATTAGGTGTATGATATACTTGATGTAATAGGTTTAGCTGAATCTCTCACCATTCTTCTTCTTGCTGCTACTGCAGACAACTATAAGGAGGAGTTTCCCAAATGAAGTTAGACAAATAAGGTATGCCGTAACAAAATTCTTCATACATTATCAAATGAATTATATAATGTTTACTCCACATATAAGAATGTACACAATTTATGGACATAACTTAAAAAAATATGTTATAGAAGATGATGGTGCCCAAAAGTATGTTATAACAAATTTCTTAAACTTTAAAATGTTTGAGAAAAAAGAAGTCACTACACAAATACATGACTTTCATCTTTTACTAAATGATATGAAAAATGAAAACATTATTCTCCCCATACCTTTTATTATTAGTTGTCTAATAGACAAGTTGCCTGAATTCTGGAAGGATTATAAGAAAAGCAATAAACATAAAAGGAAAAATTTAACTTTGGAAGATTTAATTGTGCACATTAGAATTAAAGAAAAGAATCACCAAATCGAGAACATAGAAAAGGCTAAAGAATTAGTTTCTGAGACTAATTTAATAAAATATGGTAATCATGATAAGAAGCATCAAGATCCATAAGCAACACCCACTTTAAGAAGATTAGAGACTTATTCAAGAAAAAGGGTAAGTGTTTTACTTGTGAAAATAGTGGTTATTTTTCTTCTTAATGTAAACATAGGAACAATAAATGAAATAACAAAACTCCCAAGGCCAATTTGGTTTAGGGAGAAAATGTTATTACTGCAGTTGTTGTTTCACAGATGAACATGGTGGCAAGTGGCAACAAAGAATGGGTGATTGACTCTGGAGCCACTAAACACATATGTAAAGACAAGAGTTCTTTCTAGGAGTATGTTTTCATTATAGAATATGATAAACAAGTGTATTTTAATTATTCTCATTCTACACCGGTGGTGAGAAAATAGAAAGTTCTCTTTAAACTCACTTCTAGGAAGTCTTTAACATGAAACAATGTACTTCATATTTTCAATAATAGCTTTAATCTTGTTTCTGTGTTCATGTAAGGGCTAATGTAAAGGTCTCATTTAAATATGGTATAGTTATAATGACCAAGGGTGGGACATTTATTGGAAATGGATATTCTGCCAATGAATTGTTCAAACTAAATGTACTTGATGTTTTAATAAATAAATATGTTTCTTCTGTTTATATTATTAAGTCTTTTAATTTATGGCATGATAAACTAGGTTATTTGAATATCTTTATTTAAGAAAAATGAAAAGAGTTGGTTTACTATCTAATATAAGTTTAGATGAAACACATCAATGTGATGTATGTGTGGAAGAAAAGTCCACAAAGAAAAGTTGTAAACCTATAACTCTTAGAGAAACCGAATTACTAACCTTTATTGATGATTTCTCAAATTATGTTAAGGTGTATTTGTTAAGAAATAAAGACGAGTCATATGATGAGTTTTTAATCTATAAACAAGAAATTAAAAATTAATTTGGTAAAAAATATTAAGATATTAAGAATTAATAGAAGAGGAGAGTATGTGTCTAATTTGTTTAGTTTTTATTGTGATAACAAAGGAATTATACATAAAGTTACACTACCATACTCATCTTAATCTAATGAAGTGGTTGGAAGGAAAAATAAAACTTTAAAGAAAATGATAAATTGTTTATTGATTAATTTTGTGGCACCTATGAATTTGTAGGGAAAAGTAATATTAACTGCGTGTCTAGAATTTCCTATAAAAAAACACGAATTACTCTCTATGAGCTATTGAAGGGTTATACACCTAACCTATCATACTTTAAAATATGAGAGTGTCTTGTAAAGGTTTTTATTTCAGGTCTTAGGAGAAAAATGATAGGACCTAAGATAATTGATTGTATGTTAATAGGTAATCCCAGAATAGTGTTACATATAGATTCTTGGTATTAGAGAATACCAAGGGATTGTTTGATGCAAACAACATAATAGAATCTAAAAATACAAAATTCTTTGAGTTCGTCTTTCCTAAGAAAGCCAATGTAACTATGACTTATGTAAAGGTTAATGTAGATCTTTCTGAAAGCTCTAACAATAAACTTGGGAGAAGCAAAAGAATTAGGATGGTTACTAGTTTGGGTAATGATTTCTATGTCTTTCTTATGAAAGAGGACCCGAAGATTTATAGTGAAGCTATGACTTCTCATGATGCTCTTTTATGAAGAGAGACAATAAATGATAAAATCAACTCTATCATGAGTAACTATGTATGGGAACTAGTTGATTTACCTTTAGACTCCAAGACTATTGGTTATAAATGGATCTTCAAAAAGAAGATGAAGGCTGGTGAGACTATTGAAAAGTATAAGGCAAGATTGATTGCTAAAGGGTTCACTCAAAAGAAAGACTTAGATTATTTTGATACTTATGCTCTTGTTACTAGAATTACATCCATTAGAATTTGATTGCAATGGCTGTAATATATGATTTGTTCATACATCAAATGTATGCAAAGACCGCTTCTCAAAGTGATGATTTAGAAGAGAAAATTTACATAGAACAATCAAAAAGTTATATTAGTATTGATACAGAGCATAAAGTATGTAAATTAGTCAAGTCTTTGAATGTCTTGAAGCAAGCACCAAAACAATGACATAAAAAGTTTGCCAATGTTTTTGTATCAAATAATTTTATAATAAATGATTTCGACAAGTGTGTGTACAATAAAACATTTGATACTAATAGATATGTGATTATATGTCTATATGTGGAAGATATGCTTATATTCAATCCTAGTATGGAAGTGATAGTTGAGACTCAGATGTTTCTATCAAATAAATTTGATATGAAAGATTTAGAAGAAGTTGATAGGGTATGTGCTTACGCGCCATCCCAGTTTGTATGAATATTTAGTTTGTAATATTTATACAATGCATATTTTATTAAATCGCTAATATCTTTTAATGAATGGTAATTAAGCTTGTAACATTATAGACATGATATGATCTAAGTAAGTTCATATCTGGTTTGAAGAAGTTTAGACCAGTGCTAAGAGTTAGCAGGTTATAATAGCCAATGAGTTCTAATTAATTAGAACTTAATCAATAATGTCACAAAGACCTGAGAATCTACTAGTAATGACATAATTGCAAAGAGTTGCAATAGAGACTAAGAAATGTCATTATGGAAGTATCTTCTAAAATAAAGAGTTCTTGATTTACGTTCACCAATGAGGGTCTATCAATGATACACATAGATTAGTGTATGTCTATATCTGTATTGTACAGATGGTTATTCTTAGTTAACCATGAGCTTGGTTGAAGTTCATATAGACATACAGGTATTCAGTTAGGACTGGATACTGAACAGACTCCGGAGGACCCCAATAGACATCCTATGAAACCGTCAAAGGAAGTTCCTCTCGAGTTGAGTAGTATTTGTGGTCCTTCGACCTGAGCGCCACGGTGAACTTGTGGGAGATCCATCATACTTTGGTTCCACGTATGTCAGAGACCTTTCATGGTCTGACCGCTACATGTCGCTGGGTATGGTCCGATGCTCATGGAGTTCGGTGTGCGTAGATATGGGATCCGCCAGCTCACATAGATGGGTAGTATATCCGAACTTCGAGATTGTATCTTGTAAAGTCTTATGGCCGTAAGCAATCCACCTGGGAAAGGAGTTTCCTACAGGTTCGAACATTATAGCAAAAGTGTTTGCGTAAATTGTTCATAAAGATACGAATCTGAAGATAATAAAGTAATGGATGAAATTATCGGGATTTGACGGTAATGATCTATATCCCGTTCATCCTGGATATAATGACGGAAGGATTATACGAATATGGAGTAACCTCAACATGTATGGTCTGACGCGCTAATTTGTAATATCCGTAACGTGTGCGTGGGGCATAGTTCACGGACTTATGAAATAGTTTCATTTGACGAATCGGACGTGGACCTAGGGAGTCCCAATATGAAATGTACTCTTTGAGCACTTGGGCAGCGTACCGTATTGAATAGTTCAATACAGTAAAATCCAGCAATTTACTAAGGTTACGTTAACTAAAGTATATGGTCAGATGGTGGGACCCACTTTAGGTTAACTTGGTAACCGAGTAAGGACATAATTGTAATTTCACTTGATAATTATTTAATTGTTAAATAATTCAAATAAATATTTATTTATTTAATTGTTGAATAAATAATTTAAGTTTAACTAAGGTTAAGAGTTAACCATTTAGTTAAGTTAGATTAACTATAATTAATGGTTAAATAAAAGTTAACCTAACCATGGTTAAGTTAGTTAACTATGGTTAAAATATTTAAATATTCTTTTAATGAACTAGAGTTAAGTGTTAACTATAGTTAGAATATTTAAATGTTAATTTAACCTAACTAAAGTTAAGAGTTAACTATGATTAAGTTAGATTAAATTCAAATTGAAATTAAGTGAAATTAAGTGTTATGAAATGAAATTAAATTCATTTGTATAAATAAAACAAATGTAAATTAAATTCATAAGGTTTTTGTTAATTTGATTTTGCAAAATTAGGTCAGCCATTTTACAAAGAGAGAAAAGAGAAATTGTCTTCTAATTAATGGATTCAAGAGTTGAATTCATTATTTTCTTTTAAGACTTAAAACTAATTTAGCAAAATAGGTTTTTGATTAATTGATTAAGTGTTAATCAAAAGAAAAAAATCAAGAACACAAGTTTAAGTAGTTAAACAAGTGCTGGATCAAAAGCTGTCATTCTAGATAATCAAACCCACCATTGTTGATTACTAGAATTGATCAAAGACTACATTTTGGTGGACTTCAAAAATCTCCAACCAAAGGCTTCAAGGGTTATTTCTCAATTTCGTTTCTGATTAATATATTATGATTGTGTTTACTGCAATGTTTTAAGCTTCCGCTGCTTCATTATATGTATGAGATATGTATAAATTGTGATTAAACACAAAACCCACATGCAAACACCCATGAATGAACAACTCCCAACAATTGGTATCAGAGCAATTTTGTGTTGTTTTGGATATTTTTTAGACTTGGCTAAATGTTAGTTAAGTTGTATTACAAGTTCTGGGGGTGTTCGGATGCAATTCAAGTGTTGAAAATGCAAAATTGAAAAAACAGTCCCTGAAACGCCGCAGCGCTCATGTTCAGCGCGGCAGCGTTCATATGAACGCTGGGGCGCTAAGTGTATAATGTGCCAGCGATGGTTATTGCGGGGGCGCTGAGTACATAGCGCTCCAGCGCTGAAGCACTGCCATGCAGCGCCCTAGCGGTGGTAAATGAGCGCCGCAGCGCTGAGGCTTTTGAAGCCCTGGCGCCGCAGCGCTGAAAGAACAACGCCGCGGCGTTCATACCAAAAAAAAAAAGAGTAATTTTTTTTTTTATTTTATTTTATGCCATGTGGGGGGTTTATGAGTTGTAATAATAAGAGTTATTAATTTACATGATAAACCAGAAAAAAAAAAAATTTTCATGTTGGTAACCACAAGGGAACCCCACTGATAGGGGTTAGTTGTATTTGCACATGATTGAATAATTGATTGAGAATAACCTTCTCATGAGATGAGTGCCTGTATTTAAAATCTCTCTTAATCAGATTAAATATTATTGTGTTATGTGTTAATATTTTAATGATCCGTCTTGTCAATACGGTATTAGATAGGTCACTATGGTCTTTCCCAATATTGCTTTAGCGTGAGGGATTTGGTCGGTGTGATTTAATCTAATGCCGGTAAAACATGAGATGAGTCAAATATATGCGAACATGTTATCCAATATTGCTTTAGCGTGAGGATAATGTCAGTAACATATATTTGATGATTGGCAAGTTAATCTGAAATACACTTACCCAATATTGCTTTAGCGTGAGGATAAGGTGTATTTAGGATCAGTTGTAAGAGTTGCAAGAGTTGCAATTGACAAGAGTTGTCTACCTATTGGGTTTACAAAGGCCAATATTGCTTTAGCGTGAGGCTGAAGTAAAATGCCAGTGGGGTCCACTTCTCACTGTATAGTTTAAAAATTCTTAAACTATCGTTATCTCGTTAGAGAGATTAAAGGGATTATGTAAAGCAGTGGGAGGGCGTTTTTAAATTAAAAATTGTATAATTGTTATACCCATGATTTAAAACGTTTTAATTAGCGATTTGATTAATTAATAATCTGCTGATTCATATCTATTTTATTTTGTCTTGTGAAGATTAATATGGCTTCAAACAACCCTCTGATGCGCATTCTAGATGCCAACCAACTCAAGGGTGCTGATAACTATTCAGAATGGATGACTAATCTCAGAATTGTTCTGAATTCAGAAAGGCTTGGGTATATTGTTGATCAGAAAATGCCCTCAGGAGTTTCTGTTGATGCCACCCCAGAAGAGAGGGTGACATATCAGAAATGGCTAGATGAAGATTTAAAAGTTAAATCGTACATCCTTGCCTCGATGTCTCATGACCTACAGAGAGAGCATCTCCATATGGAGAATGCTAGTAGCATCATGCTTCACCTGAAGGAGCTCTTTGGTGATAGACCTCAGATTGAGATATATCGTGTTGCCAAAGCACTTTTTCAGGCTAGACTTCCTGAGGGTAGTCCAGTGAGTCCTCATGTCCTTAAAATTATCAGAGATATTGAGAGGCTTGAGACTATGGAAATTTCTTTAAACAATAGTCTGGGGAATAGTTTGATTCTCCAGTCGCTTCCGGGGTCATTTACGCAATTCATCTTGAACTTTAATATGCAAGAATTGAACCCCACTTATGCTGAACTTCATAACATGTTGAGGACAGCATATGAGGATATACATAAAGGAGGCTCTGCCCTCCTCATTCAGGGTGCTTCATCTTCTACCCCGAAGGCTTCAGGGAAGTCCAAGGGTAAGAAGAAACAAAAGATGAGGCAGATACCCCGAATGGGTCCTCAGAAGCGACCGATATCCAAACCTCTAGAGAAAAGCAAGGCAAAAGGAAAATGTTTCTTTTGCAGCGATGAGGGGCACTGGAAACGCAATTGCCCTAAGTATCTTACAAGCTTGAAGAAGGCTCCCTCAGGTATTTGCTTTCCTATCATTGACATTTCTTTAGCATTTGATGCTAATGCAGGCTGGGTATTAGATACAGCATGTCCTTCTCACATTTGTAATATGTTACAGGGTCTGAGGGAAGTTAGATTGCTGCAGCCAGGAGAGGTAAAGCTTCGAGCTGGAAATGGTGATTTCCTGCAGGTTGAAGCTGTAGGACATTTGGATTTACTTCTCCCATGTAATAAATATATTGTATTAAATAATTGTTATTTTGTTCCCAGTATCATCAGACAGATAATATCCCTTTCAGTACTCGACAGTGAAAGGTATCATATGAATATTCGGAACTGTTCCTTATTATTATATGATATGTATAATATTTTATTAGCTGATTGTCGGTTAGTGAATGGGCATTATATATTAGATACAACAAGCAGTGTCATGAGTATGCAAGCTAGTACTAGTAGAAATTCGAAAACTTTAAATGAAACGAAAATATGGCATATGAGATTAGGTCATATAGGTGTGAGACGCCTAACCCGTCTGGTGAAGGATGGACAGATACCTGATCTGACCATACATCCTTATCCAGTTTGTGAATCATGAATTCAGGAAAAGTTGACCAAATCACCATTTGCAGGTGTTGGACACCGTGCCTCAGATTTATTGGAACTTGTACATACAGATGTATGCGGTCCAATGAATCATACTGCTATGGGTGAATTTCGATACTTTGTACTTTTTATCGATGATTTGTCACGATACGGGTATATGTTTCTTTTGAAACATAAGTCAGAAACCTTTGAAAAGTTCAAAGAATTCCGACTTGAAGTAGAGAAACAAATCAGAATATACATCAAGTGCCTTCGATTAGATCGAGGTGGTGAATACATGAGCGGTGAATTTTTGGATTATTTAAAAGAGAATGGGATTCTAGCTCAATATAGTCCTCCAGGTACTCCGAAACACAATGGTGTATCGGAGAGGAGGAATCGGACTTTATTAGATATGGTCTGATCGATGATGAGCTTTACCGATCTTCCTGAATATCTGTGGGGTCATGCCCTACAAACGTCAACTCACATATTGAACAGAGTTCCATCTAAAGCTGTTCCTTCCACTCCATATCAGATATTGACTGGAAGGAAACCGAGTCTTAAATATTTTAAAATTTGGGGTTGTCCTGCTTATGTAAATGTTGCACAACAGGATAAACTTGCACTCAGGGGGTATAAGTATCGGTTCATCGGGTATCCTAAGAATTCAATGGGATACCAATTTTATGATCCTGAACAACGAAATGTGTTCGTTGCTCGTAATGCCACTTTTCTTGAGAAACAGTTTCTTATGGATTGTAGGGATTGTAAAAAGATTGAACTTGATGAAGTCAATCAGAACACTGATGAACTACGGATGGAAACTCAGGCTCAATTGAGTGAAATACCTTTAACACACCCAACTCGTAGGTCACAAAGGATGTCTAAGCCACCTGCTAGGTATGGTCAGATACCTGAAGGTGCGCTTGGAGTTTTCTTAATTGAAGAAAATGATCTTTTGACCTATAGAGAGTCGATGTTGGACATTGACTCGGGAAAATGGCAAGATGCCATGAAATCCGAAATTGACTCTATGCATCAGAATCAAGTCTGAGACTTGGTTCAGCTTCCTGAAGGAATAGTTTCTATTGGTTGTAAATGGATTTATAAACGGAAGCGTGGGCTTGATGGAAAGGTTGAAACCTTTAAAGCCCGACTGGTTGCCAAAGGTTATACTCAACGATCTGGGATCGATTATGAGAAAACTTTTGCACCAGTAGCGATGCTTAAGTCAATTCGTATATTATTGGCATTTGCAGCATATTATGATTATGAGATATGGCAGATGGATGTGAAGATGGCGTTCCTGAATGGATATCTCGATGAAGAGATATACATGGAACAGCCTGAAGGTTTTACATCCAGCTTGACCTCTGGTCTAATATGCAAACTGAAGAAGTCCATTTATGGACTTAAGCAGGCATCCCGAAGCTGGAATCTTCGTTTTGATGAAGTAATCAGAGCGTCTGGTTTCATCAAAAATGAAGAGGAAGCTTGTGTGTATAGAAAGGTCAGTGGGAGCATGATAGTTTTCTTAGTTCTCTATGTTGATGACATACTTATCATTGGGAATGATATTGGTATGTTGCAATCAGTCAAGCGCTATCTGAGTAAGAACTTCTCTATGAAGGATATGGGAGAAGCTTCCTTTATACTAGGTATAAAACTCTATAGAGATAGAGCAAGGAAGCTGATAGGACTCTCCCAATCATCGTATATTGATAGTGTCTTAGAAAGGTACAGTTTCACTAATTGTAAGACAACTAGTGTACCTTTTAGACATGGCATTCATCTTTCGAGGAAAATGTCTCCTCAAACAGAAGATGAAAGAGTTAGAATGTCTAACATGCCATATGCATCAGCTGTGGGAAGCTTGATGTATGCTATGATGTGCACGAGACCTGATATCAGTATGGCTGTAAGTGTTACTAGCCGATACCAGTCTGATCCAGGTGACAGCCATTGGATGGCAGTCAAACATGTCCTGAAATACCTTAAGGGTACGAAGGACATGTTTCTTGTTTATGGAGATGGTGACTTGCAGGTGAGAGGATACGCAGATTCAGACTTTCAGTCTGACCTAGATGACAGAAAGTCTACATCTGGGTATGTGTTTATTCTCAACGGTGCTGCAGTGAGTTGGAAAAGCACCAAACAGGGATGCACAGCTGATTCTACCACTGAGGCAGAATACATTGCCGCTTCTGAAGCTGCAAAAGAAGCAGTGTGGATACGTAAGTTTGTCGCAGAACTCGGAATAGTTCCAAGTTCGAAAGATCCTATCCCATTATTTTGTGACAATAATGGAGCCATAGCACAAGCAAAAGAGCCAAGAGCACATCAGAGATCTAAACATGTGAAGAGGAAATACCACATAATTAGAGAGATCTTGGCTAGGGGTGATATAATAATTTGTAGAGTAGATTCTATAAATAATGTAGCGGATCCACTTACTAAAGCCTTAACTCCAAAGTTGTTTGAGAAACACGTGGAGGCTATGGGTATGAGATACCAGTATGCATAACACTAGAGCAAGTGGGAGTTTGTTAGGGTATGTGCTTACGCGACATCCCAGTTTGTATGAATATTTAGTTTGTAATATTTATACAATGCATATTTTATTAAATCGCTAATATCTTTTAATGAATGGTAATTAAGCTTGTAACATTATAGACATGATATGATCTGAGTAAGTTCATATCTGGTTTGAAGAAGTTTAGACCAGTGCTAAGAGTTAGCAGGTTATAATAGCCAATGAGTTCTAATTAATTAGAACTTAATCAATAATGTCACAAAGACCTGAGAATCTACTAGTAATGACATAATTGCAAAAAGTTGCAATAGAGACTAAGAAATGTCATTATGGAAGTATCTTCTAAAATAAAGAGTTCCTGATCTACGTTCACCAATGAGGGTCTATCGGTGATACACATAGATTAGTGTATGTCTATATCTGTATTGTACAGATGGTTATTCTTAGTTAACCATGAGCTTGGTTGAAGTTCATATAGACATACAGGTATTCAGTTAGGACTGGATACTGAACAGACTCCGGAGGACCCCAATAGACATCCTATGAAACCGTCAAAGGAAGTTCCTCTCGAGTTGAGTAGTATTTGTGGTCCTTCGACCTGAGCACCACGGTGAACTTGTGGGAGATCCATCATACTTTGGTTCCACGTATGTCAGAGACCTTTCATGGTCTGACCGCTACGTGTCGCTGGGTATGGTCCGATGCTCATGGAGTTCGGTGTGCGTAGATATGGGATCCGCCAGCTCACATAGATGGGTAGTATATCCGAACTTCGAGATTGTATCTTGTAAAGTCTTATGGCCGTAAGCAATCCACCTGGGAAAGGAGTTTCCTACAGGTTCGAACATTATAGCAAAAGTGTTTGCGTAAATTGTTCATAAAGATACAAATCTGAAGATAATAAAGTAATGGATGAAATTATCAGGATTTGACGGTAATGATCTATATCCCGTTCATCTTGGATATAATGACGGAAGGATTATACGAATATGGAGTAACCTCAACATGTATGGTCTGACGCGCTAATTTGTAATATCCGTAACGTGTGCGTGGGGCATAGTTCACGGACTTATGAAATAGTTTCATTTGACGAATCGGACGTGGACCTAGGGAGTCCCAATATGAAATGTACTCTTTGAGCACTTGGGCAGCGTACCGTATTGAATAGTTCAATACAGTAAAATCCAGCAATTTACTAAGGTTACGTTAACTAAAGTATATGGTCAGATGGTGGGACCCACTTTAGGTTAACTTGGTAACCGAGTAAGGACATAATTGTAATTTCACTTGATAATTATTTAATTGTTAAATAATTCAAATAAATATTTATTTATTTAATTGTTGAATAAATAATTTAAGTTTAACTAAGGTTAAGAGTTAACCATTTAGTTAAGTTAGATTAACTATAATTAATGGTTAAATAAAAGTTAACCTAACCATGGTTAAGTTAGTTAACTATGGTTAAAATATTTAAATATTCTTTTAATGAACTAGAGTTAAGTGTTAACTATAGTTAGAATATTTAAATGTTAATTTAACCTAACTAAAGTTAAGAGTTAACTATGATTAGGTTAAATTAAATTCAAATTGAAATTAAGTGAAATTAAGTGTTGTGAAATGAAATTAAATTCATTTGTATAAATAAAACAAATGTAAATTAAATTCATAAGGTTTTTGTTAATTTGATTTTGCAAAATTAGGTCAGCCATTTTACAAAGAGAGAAAAGAGAAATTGTCTTCTAATTAATGGATTCAAGAGTTGAATTCATTATTTTCTTTTAAGGCTTAAAACTAATTTAGCAAAATAGGTTTTTGATTAATTGATTAAGTGTTAATCAAAAGAAAAAAATCAAGAACACAAGTTTAAGTAGTTAAACAAGTGCTGGATCAAAAGCTGTCATTCTAGATAATCAAACCCACCATTGTTGATTACTAGAATTGATCAAAGACTACATTTTGGTGGACTTCAAAAATCTCCAACCAAAGGCTTCAAGGGTTATTTCTCAATTTCGTTTCTGATTAATATATTATGATTGTGTTTACTGCAATGTTTTAAGCTTCCGCTGCTTCATTATATGTATGAGATATATATAAATTGTGATTAAACACAAAACCCACATGCAAACACCCATGAATGAACAACTCCCAACAGAAGTTAATGTAATACTTAAGATAAAGATTGCGAGAACATATAATGGTCTCACTTCATCACAAGAGCGCTATGTAGAGAAATGTCTTGAGAAGTTTAACACCTTATGATGCTAGTGTTAATTAGAACCATTATGCTCAAATCATTAATAGTCTCATGTATTTGATGAATACTATTAGGCCTAATATAGCATATATTGTAGGGAGATTAAGTATGTATACTCAAAATTCAAGAAAATAACAGTGCTTTAGATAGAGTTGCGAAATATTTGATAGCCATTAACTCTAATGCACTTTCATATAGTAAATTACAATATGTGATTGAAGGTTATTGTGATGCTAATTAGATATCAGAATCTAATGGGGTCAAGTCTACTAATGGATATATCTTTACTTTAGGTGGAGGAGTCATATGTTAGAAATCTATTAAATAGAATTGTATAGCACATTCTACCATGGAGTCAGAATTGATAACCTTAGAAAACACTTGTTTTGAAGTTGAGTGGCTAAGGACACTAATGTATAATCTTTCCATAAGTACTCACCCTCCTACTATAATTTCTATAAATTTTGATTACTTAAAGCTATTACTGGAGCAAAGAATAAAATGTATAATGAAAAAAGTAGACATATCTATTTACGACATGGCATCATTAAGCAGCTACTAGAATCTGGGGTGATGAGCCTAAATTATGTGAAGTCAAAGAGGAACTTGGTCGATCCTCTGACAAAGCCACTAAATAAGAGATTAGTGGAAGACACGTCGAGGGGGGTGAGACATCTACCTAAAGCATAAGGTAAGATTGATTGTAACCTTACCTATGTGATTGGAGATCCCATTGAAGTAAGTTCATAAGGGTAAGAACAAGTTACTCTTTGTCATGTTGTACTATTGATTATATTTGAGTCCCTCTCTATGGTGAAGTAGTGCATCTATAGTGAAAAATAGTAAGTTAGTTTCTTAATGAACTTCATAGCCCTTTAAAGGGTGATGTGTCAAACCTGCAGGAGACATTTGATAGAGTATCACCTATTTGAGTTTAGAATTGAGTCAAATCCTATAAGAGTTAGGCAAGCTACTCTAGAGTAATCGTGAAGTCAAGAAGGCACATCCGCGACCATAGACAAGTTATTGAGAATTTAACTTGATAATTTAACTCTCTATTTTACATCCAGGTGAATGAAAGGTTAATAGAAACTTGGTTTCACCTAGTTCCTGTAAAATAAGGTTACTTAATCAGTGGTTTGGTTTATAGCTTGGAAGAACATCAATTTATATAAGTTAAATTCTATTTAGATATATGGTTGATTTTATTTATATTTGTTCATTTAAAATATGTTGGAGATTATTGAAATTTAAGAATATATTTTAAATAAATAAGTGTTAGAGTAGAGAGAAATAACCAAGAAGAAAAATAGCGACGAAGGGGAAGCTCCCAATGTTACCGTTGAGCATCGCAACGCTGATGATGAGTCTCGCGATGCCTAAAGCTGAGTTTAGTGACTCTTCAAAGAGTCACCTATCCCTTTCATATGATGTGGTCTTTTAAAGAGGTGTTGTGTCTTTCTAGAGAGACACATACAACTCTATAACTACTGCAGGTACATTTGAAATTAGGGATGAAATTCTCTTCTCAATTTTTGATTCAAATTTTTTTCTTATTAATTATTTTTTTAATTTAAACACTTGTAATTTAAGAAAAGTACTTTGATGTGCATCTAACACTTTTTTTATAAGTCATTGAATTTTGTAACTATCCTACCAACAAATTCATTTGCATCTTTGATTATATAATCAAAGTGGGAGTAGAAATAATTTAAAAATAGTGCATTGCATGTCTTGACTTCAAACTTTGTTTACTTGTATCTTTGTTTATTTTCTATATATTAAATAAATGGACTATTTATAGTGTTGGAAGAATATATAAACAGAGAAAAAAGAATGGATTTCAGAGATGGTGTTGGAAAATAGCCAACCCCAAAAAAGTGAAGGTGATTAGTAAAGCTGGGCATGTTGTCACCCTCTCCAAACCCTGAACTTTGCCAATCTCTCTAGGGTATTTCTAAAAGATATCATTGAAGTTGAGAAAATGTGAGAAAAGCTAAAGCTAGCGTCTATTGTGTAAAGGACTTTTATCAAGGTTGTGAGATTATTCGTTTTCTTCTTTCATGAAGATTACATCATATAATATCCCGAAAACACCTGCCCAATTTTAGCTTCACCGTAAGAATATATATTGCGGAAAACTATCAGTTTTTCCTTCATTTCAGTAAATTATACTTACTTTTCTATTTTTTTTTTATAATAATCATTTGCTCTCTTCATTCTTTAGTAAAAAAAGATAAAAAGAATAAATAATAAATTAATGATAAAATATATTCTTTTTTGCAAAAAAAAATGATAAATATAAATATACGAGAAGAAAGAGAAAAAATTCAGTTAAGATTGTATAATATTCTTTTATTTTTTGGTTATTTATTTATTTTTTAATTTAAATTAGTTATATTTTTTAAAATATAAATTAAAAAATTATTTGACTGTCAATATCTAATTTATCATTTGAGTTATAATTGAATTAATTATTAGAGTTAATAAATCTCATCTGTTATGTTTTTGCCTTTTTTTTCTAAATTATGAGGATGTGCTTGAAATATAAATATATATTTTTGTATTTTTTTTATACATCATGTCAGCTTCTTTTTTGAAAAGTTGGCATATGGTTAGACTCGAAATTTATTATCTCTAGTGATTAATGTTCTTATAAGATGGTCCTGATATTTTGGAATCGTCTTAGCAAGCCAAAAGAAACGGGCGGGGTAGATCTTCAGAATCTTTTAAACAAAGTTTGCTTAATTAAATTTCTTTAGAATATTCGTCAAGGGAACACAACTTATTCAATCTTTCTAAAAAAATAGATACAGTAAAAGCTATCTTTGTTCTTTTATTTGGAAAGGTTTTTAATATGTTTTACTCATTTTTTTTGATGGGATAAAATGGATTATTGATGATAGATCTTCTATCAACTTTTGATTTGATAAAGGGTTAGATAAACTCATTCTTTCACAAGAAAGCCAAAGACTTACAGGCTTGAAATGCAGGTAAAAGATGTGATTGTGGAGGTCTGATGAAAAATATCACTCCTTCTACTCAACCTTTTCGTATTTAGAGAACATGATTAAGGATATTATTCTTTCAATCAAAAATAAGCCAAACAAATTGATTTAAATTTCTGCCACAGATGTGACTTTCTTAAAGATAGCTATAATTCTCTAAATACCATGTGGTTACTGATTCTCCCTTCCTATCTCTTTAGCATGGATTCTATTCACTTAAAATCTTAGTCTTTATATGGCGCTTGTTACAGAACATTCTTCCCATTGATGATGTTTTATGGTTTTGTGGCATCTGTATTGTGGCAGTATGTTCCTTTTGCCTTTCTGCTTCTGAATCAACTATTTGTCTCTCACCCTTTCGTCCGTAAAATTTGGAGTTAGTTTGTGCAATTTTTCCAACAAAATATTCCTTTGATTTCAACCATCGTAGAGTTTTGGAAAATGATCTTATCCAAGTCATTCAGTTCTCAACTCTTAAATATTTGGCGGTTGTCTACATCATATTTATTTTATTTTATTTAAAAAAGTCGAAATTGTCAAAGGTTTGATAATAAAGGTTTAAGTTGAGATGGGATTAAAGTGGATTACCTTGCTCATATTCGTTACTTTACAACTTTTTATCTAGGTTATATCTCTTTTAGGAAAGACAGTGCTATCTCAGACCAGTTGGGTATTCCTTGTAATTTGAGATGGGCACAAAAAATTTCAATTCTGTTCTGGAACCCTCCTCCTCATGGCTAGATTAAAATCAATACATATGATCTATCAAAAGGCAATTCATGTAAAGCAGCTTGTGGGGGCATCTTCATAAATGAGCATGGACCTTTCTTAGGCTGTTTCTCCTATCCTCCACAAACAAAAACGATCTATTTTATAGAAATCATGAGTGTAATCTTAGCTATAGAATTTGCCTATAAGAGAGGGTGGAACCAATATTATATTAGAATGTGACTCATCTTGGTTATTCATCTGCTTTCTAATCTTCAATCTTCACCTCCGTGGAATCTTCACAATCAATAGGATCATTCTAAAAATTATCTATCTCTATTATAATTTAGGCTTAATAACACTTTTCGAGAAAATAATAAAATTACTGATAAGCTAGCAAATATTGGGCTTCAATTTGATGATTTCACTTAGTAGTTGCAACCTCTACGGGCAATAGTCCCTTTATTTCCAAACAACAAATTAGGTTACTTAGTTATAGATTTCATTAATCAACTTGTAAGGTGTACAAGGTTCTAATCTTTTGATATTATTGTTGTCTTTTTTTCTTGAGTTCTTTGTAGAGTAATGGTAAGTCAAGCTTCTTACATCCCCTGCTTGTATCATTTTCTCTATTTTTTTAATAAAAATTTCTCTTAATTAAGAAAAATCATGTCTACTGGTCTTTTTGGGATATTTCTTTCAAAAATTGTACTTATTTGGTCATTGTAGTCATAATAAAAGAGTAAGTGGTTATTGTGAAAATAAAAATTAAAGGAGATAAACGATAGTTTACATAAAAATAAGGGGAGAAATTAATACTTTTTTATATTTATTTAACTACATGATATATGACATTATATATATTTAATAAAATTATTTGTGTGTTGTAGATATAAATTAAATTCGAATGGAATGAAAGTAATAGAAATAATGGAAATCGACGGGAATGAGCCTTTTATTTATTTATCTGAAAGCGCATGCTGTTATTTATAGTGAAATTACAGGTAGTTGGCTGGTAGCACAGATATTCATAGAGTAAATGTTACAGATATTAGTCTTAGCACTAATTCTTCTTTAGAATTAATTTTTATATTAATATCAATTTGATGGAGTTTTATTTTTTGTCTTCACTCTAAATAAACCCTAAACATATATAGAAGTTTCAATCACAATCACAATCACAAGCAAACAAGAAGAATAAGAACAAGATCAATAAAAATAATCACGTAACCAATATACGTAGTTCAGTAAAAAAAATGTCTATGTTTATAGTAGGTCATGAGATCCTAACTTCTCTCAGGATCTCTCTCAAAAGATTATCAAATAATACAATAAATAAAGAGCTCTCAAATGATCTATTAGTGCTTTTTTTGTTCACTCATCAAGCACAACTTATGGCACTCTCTTGCACACTCAATACTCAAGACTCTTTAACTCTTTATTTTTTCTCTTGGAATTTTTCTTAATGTTTAATAAATTTTAAAAAGTTACAAGGGTTTATATAGTATACAAAACATCCTTAGAAAGCTTAAACCTAATTAGAATAAAATTTCATGTATGTAAGAGTCTAAATCTTACTTAAAGAAGTCAATCTAAGCTAAAAATAAATTTTTCTAAAATTGGGTGCCATAAGCAAGTATCAGGGCGTAGATGAGACTTCAATTAAACACCACAATGTGCTCAAGTTAGTGTCGTAGCGCTAGGGCTTCTGACTTTAGCACCACAGTACTGAGTAGCTAGCGCCACAACGCTCACACCTAAAAATCGTCTCCTCATATTTTTGCGCCCTTTTTTTGCTTACGACTTCCATTTCTAACCCTTGGTCATTTGTCCAACACAACCTCAACTTCATCTAGATTTTCATTGGTTTTCAACTCAAAATCAAACTCAAATACAATTTTGAATCATCAATTTCAACTAACCCTTCATTAATTTAAAATCTCTCTACAGGAAACCTTCTAGGATCTATCTATACAAAAGCACTATTGATAAGGGTTTATTAAGTCTAATATTTTCATCTTTCAAACTTAATATTTCTTAGTAGAAATTAAGATTATTCGGCTTTTGATGTATTTTATTATTTTTTTTTGTAAGTTTAGAGTCAATGGAGTAAATAGGGTCGAAACTCTAATGAAACTAAGCTAAAAACATCAACGAGCTACAGTGATTCACTACAGTAACTTGTGAACAGTAATCCTACTTTGACTTGTATTTGATGTTTAACCTTAATTTGATAACATAAACCTAAAAATAGAAGGCCAAAACCCCTAATTAAGGAGGAGAGGCAAAAACTTAGAATGAATTCACAATACAAAATCAAATATCAAAGCCAAAGATTGAAGAACCTAGATTCAAGATTCAAACTTCAAGTTAAGATTGAGCGAGAAACACATCAATGAGTCACTTTGATTAATTTTTCCTTTTCTTTCTTTATTATTATGCTCTTATTCTTGTTGATCTTTATGAATTGATTAAATACCTTTTTGTTTTGTGATGGACTAAATTGTTCATCTAGGATTAAACTTTATGAACCTAGTATGAATTTGGATTGTGTTAATTTTTAGTTTATGAACTTGATGCATTCAATTGATTCATTATATTTTGTGTTTAATGCTTTCATTATACATAATTAATATTTTGAATGATTGTGGAACCATGATGAACTCGATGGAGAGATTCATGTGTTTAGCCTATGATAGTTTGATGCGTGATCATTGAGAAATAA
Organism: Ailanthus altissimus; assembly: GCA_946807835.1. Taxonomy (NCBI): domain Eukaryota; kingdom Viridiplantae; phylum Streptophyta; class Magnoliopsida; order Sapindales; family Simaroubaceae; genus Ailanthus; species Ailanthus altissimus. The sequence continues at coordinate 24,118,035 of OX327695.1, forward strand.
CTATAAGTTCCATCTATGATAGACACATACCTAGGTGGCATGTATGGTATAATTTGAACTTGATCTTAATGAATTACATTCTAATTTGATGACCATAGACATATAGGTGATTGTTACAATGTGTAATATAGTCACTTAACCATCGACAGAGGCTTGTGATGAGATTAGTGTCTAAGCCAATAATTGGTATTAAGAGATTAACTAAGAGGTTAATAAATCCAATGAAATATTAAGGGATGAGTCAAAACCTAAGATTATCTTTATTTGTGAATTCTACCCTTTACCTTTGTTTAATTTAATTGATAGAGTTAAATTAGTAAATTAAATTTTAGATTATAATTTTTTGAATAAAAGTTAATCAGGTATAATTTTAGTACGTGATTTATAGAATTAGATCGTATAGTCTGTAAGATCGATATTTGAACTTTAAATCTTATATTATTTGATACGATAGCGTGCGCTTGCGCTTAGCTAGTATAGTATCAATCAACTATCACTTAGAGCTAACTCTAGTTAAGTCTTTGTTTAGACTTAACTCTTTTTGGGCTCGTAACTCTGGTGTCTAACAATACGAATACATCTTCTCTTAGGTATATTTTGTGTTGCGATCTCTTATGCATTTTTTGGCACTATGGCCACAATCCCTAAATGGTTGAAACTTATTCTTCCTAGCAGCATCTTTACCGTGCATTCCTTTTCAACCCTCATCACCAAGATGAGCAAATCTCCTATGCTGCATTGTGATCTTCATTCTCTCAACAACTCATGTTTAGTTACCTACAGACATACCATCAAGCACATAAAGTCCTTTGTGCTTTTCATCTATCATCATCACCATAAATCCTTTTACTACCTTCAGTATTTCTTCTTTTTTTTTTTTTGCTCTAAATAAATACCCATCTTTATCTAACTCTTATAAGGATATCATGTTCCTCTTAAGTCTAGGACATGCCTTACATCATGCAAAATTTCAATCTTTCCATCATGCATCCTCATCCTTATGTCACAAACCTATAACTTCACAAGCAATATTATTCACCATTAGTACTTTAACCCTAATAGATTTATAGTTAGTGAACAAAGATCTATAAGGGAACATATAGACACTATGACATAAATTTAGTATCCATTCTCCAATGTACTTCCTATTAAAGGCTACTAAGAACTCTACAACTTTTGAGTCTTTTTCATGATAGATTATTGCAGTGTTTTCATCCCTTTTTCTTTCAGGATGATCCCTTATCAAGTGCCCATCATTCTTACAAGATAGCACTTCTTGAATCTCTCCCTTGATTGATTGTTCTTCTTATCTTTTCCTCTAGCAACCAAACCTACTGTACTGTCACATTTAGATCTTTTCCCTAATTCATTTTAGATTAATAAGGGTTAACATTACTCATTATTAATATCTCCCTACTATACATGAACATATTCACAAAGTGCTCATAACTTGAGGGCAATGAACATAACAAGATAATAGTCTTGTCTGTATCCTCGATCTTGATGTTTATTGTCTTATGATCTATTATAATTTTATTAAAGGCGTTAATTTAGTCTCTTATTGAATTTTCTTCAACTATAGATAACTAATACAACTTCTTTTTGACATACAGACGATTTGCGACGGACTTCAACATGAAGAGGGCATTAAGCTTCTTCATAGCCAAATTGTCGTCTTCTCTTAAGTCACCTCTCTTAGTACTTTATCACTCAACGATAAAACTATAATACTGTGAGCTCTCTTTTGAATTGTTTCTTAATCTATCCATTAGGCTTTAAAGATTTTTTCCCCTTCGCTAATAGTTTCTTAGGTTTCTTTTAAGGTTGAGTCTAATCCTTTGACTCACTAGTAGAGCCATAATCTTTACCTTCTGTAGATTGAAATTATTCTGCCCATTGAACTTCTCTATCTTATACTTATGAGTTGCCATGATGATACCACTTAGGTATATTTCTTAACCTTTGGCTTTGATATCACTTGTTGTGAGATATTAGCTTTAACATTAATTCTTTTTTAGAATTAGCCATTATACTAATACCAATTTGATGGGATTTTCTTAGTGTGCACTCCAAATAAACCCTAAACACATACGAAAACTTCAATCACAATCACAAGCAAATAAGAATAAGAATAAGAACAATCACACAACCAATATATACGGTTCGGCAACAAACACCTATGTTCACAGTGGATTACAGGATTCTACCATATCTTATTAAAAAGAACCACATATCACAAAGTTCTCTCTCAAGAGATTATCAAGAAACACAACGAATAAAGAGCTTTCAAATGATCTATTAGTGATTCTTTTGTTCACTTAAAATTCAAGCACTACTTATGACACTCTCTTGCACACTCAGTGGTCAATGCTCTTTAACTCTCTATTTTCTCTTTTGGAATTTTTTTTTAATATTTAATGAATTCTAAGAGATTATAAAGGTTTATATAGTATACAAAACATCCATAGAAACTTTAAACTTAATTAGAACAAAAGTTCATGTATATAAGAGTCTAAATCACACTTTAAAAAGTCAATTTGAGCTAAAAATTAAATATTTTGAAACAAGACACTGCAGTGCCATAGGCTAGCTCTGTGGCACGGATGCAACTTTGACATAGCACCGTGGCATGCTCAGGTCCATGCCGCAATGTTAGAGTTTTTGACTTCAGCATCGCAATACTAAGTAACCAGCATCGTGGCGCTCACACTTGAAAATCGTTTTTCATATTTTCGTGCCCTTTTCTCGCTTTTGACTTTCGTTTCTGACTCTTGCTCGTTTATCCAAAGCATTCTCGACTTTATTTTAATTTTTTATTAATTTTTAATTTAAAATCAAATTCAAATACAATTTTAAATTACTAATTTTATCTGTAAATGATGCTCAGGTGGATAAAGGCAAAAATGACAGCAATAGTTAAACAATTATTTTAGCATTATCTTTAGGGATAATTTCGGCTTAGCCTATAATAAATATCAATTTATTCCTTTTTTATTTAGAGGGTCATCAGTTCACTTTTATTCTGTTAATAAATTTCATTAAACTTAACAGCAGTAAAAGGTATTATATTTATGTCTTTAACGGTGCAACTGTTATTATCAAACCCTGAAAATTGTATTTACAATATTGATTAAAAATAAAAGCATAACTATGTTACATTTGTAGTAAGTTTAGAAGTAAATGTCGAAATCATAAAACAAAGTATGGCTGAGAGTAGGAAACGTAGATTTGAGAAACATGTAGTTAATTAGAAGGATACAAAAAAATTCATTAAACATAGAGTAATGTTATATTTTTTAAATGCTGCAAAAAGTTAGCACACAAAAACAGAATTTCAGATCCAAGCTTCCAAATTTAAATTACGAAAAGTTACACCATAAATTTCCGCTTATGTCACAGCCATTATTATTATTATTGTTATTTGAAAGGAAGCCCATAATGTTATTTTATCCGTCAATTATGTCCTTACAAATTGATGTCAATTTGTTTCATATCTTAGTATCATTTAATTCATATATTTAGTTTGGAGTATTCCCTTGTATAATAATTTTTTTTTTAAAATTAAACTTTTATTCTCAGTTTAACATCTTTTAAATTTAAAAAAATTACCCGTTTAACAGAGATGCGTGATGAAAGAGATGAAAGAAGTGCAAGATGGGACGAAGATTCTTCTATTCCGGCCCCAACATGGCAATATTGACGTATTGTAGACGGAACGTCTTGGTGGGGCAGCGTGTTCTGACCGAAACTGGTTTGTTGGGGGCTAAAACCGACGAGGGACAACCGCTCAGATCAACCACACCAGATTATATATATATATATATTTTTTTTTTTTCTTTAACCCAATAAAAATGTGACATGTGAGATTTTTAAAATTTTTAAAATATTAATAATTTTGATTTGGTTTTGAATATTTGTTTAATTAAACCAGAACGTTTGTTTATCATAGTAATAAGAATTGAATAGTTTTTTCAATATAAAATTTAAATTGAATCGATTTGATTTTTTAATTTTTCACCTTAAGTGGTGGTATTATTTTTGTTAAAATTGAGTTGTAGCTCCAATTCTTAAATCGTTATAGCAGTAGTTCCTTTCTTGATGTAGGTTATGATTCTGCTTCATCTTAGTTTTGTTTTCAACAATAGAACTATGAGTCAAAAATCCCATAGCATAGATAAATGTTTTGTGCAAGGTGTAAACAACTAAGATTCAACATTGCAGTACATGATTTAAATAATTTTAATCTTTGAAAAATAAAGTCTAATTTAATATTTTTCAGTAATAAGAGTAATTATAATTTTCTTTTTTTTAGTAATAAGCTATTGTGTGATTATTATTTGTAGAATAAATAACTCTACCCAAATGTACGATACTTATGCCTAAATAAATAACACAACTTAATTTGAAGAGGGATATATGAAGAAGCAAAATTCATGATATTTTTTTTTAAATTGAAGTGAAATTTAAAAATAAAGAATAAAAATATGATCACGGGAGTGAGCAACAAAAGCCTCTGATATCTTATCCGTGTGATATCGTAATTTTGTTACAAGTCTTATTCCTAATTTGATGTGACATTACATTTATTAATTAAATTATTTTGTGATATTAATTATGAATGATAAGTGAATGTAATATTTATTAGTTGGTAAATAAAAATTTTTTGTTTATAAAAATAAATGCAGTGGAAATCAAATTGTTTTATTCATAATTTTGTATATAGGGATAGAAAATTACCTTAATTTTTCGCTATAACAGATCTTGAATTGGCTGATTGCAATATTTTCTACTATCCTCAATATTCAAACTTAACGCGTGTGGACACGTAGATCTTTCTTAATATCTAAAAATACTAATACTCAAATATGAGATAATTATATTAATTAAATTCTTTTTTCACGTAAAAAGAATTTTTCTCTATATGGTTATATATTGTCTATTACTCTATACCTCATATATATATTCCTTTAGTATTTAAAATTTGATTAAGATTAAAAAAATTAAAGTTTAATTAAGATTTGAATTAGTAGAATAACTATAAGATCTATGGGTTTCCTAGCTCCAACTTAAAAAGTCTAATCTTTATTATTTTATAATACACTAATTCTTCTAAGTTAACCACAAGTTATTCCACTAAAAGTTAAGGGTTGTACTATAATAACTTATGTTATAAAGTAAAAGCTCATTTAATTAAAACTCATTTTAATTAAATTGGACTTGGTCTTTAAATCAATAATAACCACTTAATTGACTCTCTAATTGATATTCATAATTAAAGTTAAGTCTTAAAAAAATGTCTTACCTCTTTAATCACTTATTTGTCCATAAGTCACTAAATACTCTAATGATCACTTTTAATATGTCTATATTTGTAAATAAATTTACAAATAAATATTATTATTCAATAAATAATTTATTGAATAAACTGTGACCACAGATTCTAATAATCGAGTACTACAAATAGCTTAGGTAGACATTAATTATTAGATTCCATATTGCAAATATATATTCCTACGACCCATGAAATTATATCTCCAAGCCAACAAGATTTTGATCATTTATTTGGATCTCACTCAGTGATAACTCAAAAGATACAATACATGAATGTAAATTCATTACCTGCTCAGGATTAAGATCAATTAAGCTTATTAAAACTTTTTTAAATTAAGATTTACGACATTTAGTTAACCAGATCAAAATTTACAGTAGTCCCGTTCAATGTAACATATACGCTAATTTTTCTACTCGAAGTCTTTACTTCAATGATCAAGGCAAATCATTGACTATAAGAAGTAGAAAAACTACAACCTTATATAATAAAATATCATTTTTAATTAATGGTTGTGAACTAGATTTAATTTATAAAAAACTTATAATCTATATCCTCTGAATTAGTATCATATGCTTAATACATAGATCGCATATTTTATAAATATAGACTCATCAATGCTCAATTATATATATAAATAAATTTATTAATTTTAATAAAATATTATTACACATGCACATAAAATATCTAACAATATTACATTACTGCAAATTTTAAAATTATGTTACTTTTCCAACTACTTTATTTGTTCCTTGGATTAAACATTGCTCCTAACGGACCATATTCAAGGGACCTTACTTGATGTAGACCATAAAATATGCATAAAAGGCAGAACGCATACAATACAAGCCAACACAAAAGGCGTTGAGGAAGAAAATGGCAGAAGCCATGAAACACATGCATTTTGTTCTAGTGCATGGAGCAAACCATGGAGCCTGGTCTTGGTACAAGCTCAAACCACGGCTTGAGGCCGCTGGTCACCGGGTCACGGTGCTCGACCTCGCCGCCTCAGGCACCCACATGAAGGCAATCCAAGATGTTCATACACTTCATGAGTACACTGAGCCATTATTGGACATTTTGGCCTCATTTCCTGCTAATGAAAAGGTCATACTTGTTGGTCACAGCCTTGGAGGGTTGAGTTTGGCTCGGGCGGCTGACACATTTCCTGAGAAAATCTCTGCTGCTGTTTTTTTAACAGCTTTTATGCCAGACACAGAGCACCAGCCATCTTATGTCTTGGATCAGGTATTTAATCAAACTCATTTCTTTATTTGTGGATAATTTTCAGTGTTTAAAAGTTAATAAATTCTATAGAAATTGACAATATCAGAGAAAGAATCCAATTACTTTTATTAACCGTCGTGTTGTCCCTTTTTTTTTTTTTGGCTTTTGAAAAGTATTGCGAGCGGATGCCTACAGAAGCCTGGTTGGACACTCAATTTTCGCCTTATGACAGCTCAAAGTCTTCTGGCATGTCAATGCTTTTCGGCCCCAACTTCTTATCCAAACTCTATCAGCTAAGTCCTATTGAGGTACATGCACACACACACTCACTCTCTCTACACACACACACAGTCACGCACACATACAAAGGAGACTTGTCAAATGAGTTAGAGCTTAGAATACACATATGGTAAGACTTTTCTTTTGCAGGTAAATGACGCTTCCCCCGCTGCAATTTTTCTAGTACTCTAAAAATTTTCTGTTGTTACATTTTTTTTTTCATTTTTTTGTTCAATTTTTAAATGGTTGAACATATTTTAATTCATCTAGTTGTTTTCAAATTTTTGATAGTTTAACAATTGAAAACTAATAAAAAAATGAAAAATAAGTCACTAAATTATATATGTATTGTGAGGATTTATTTTATAATTATTTTACATTTTATCAACTACCAGCTCTATATTAATAAAAAAAATTAGGAAAAAAAACAAAAATAAGAAAGAATGTCAGTCCTAATCTAAAGAGATGTATTAGACGAGAAAAATAACTCAAATTTAATAATCAATTGTATCTTGTTTTAAATATTTGTATGCATGATTTATTTTATTAACTTTCATTTTTTTAATTAATATTTATATGTCACATTAATTTGTAGGTGAAAATTTATATAAAGTGCTTGTCCATATATATAGTATTACTTCCATTATATAAACGTACGTCAAATATTTGTTATTAAACTTTCATTTTTTTACTGGTATTTTGTTTGTGGTGAAGGATTTTGAACTAGTGAAGATGCTAAGAAGGCCGGGATCACTATTTCTCGACGACTTATCCAAGGCAAATAAGTTCAAAAAGGAGGGATATGGATCGGTTTCTCGAATATTTATTGTATGCGACGAGGATAAAGGCATACCTAAGGAATTTCAGCACTGGATGATAAAAAATTATCCTGTTAATGAGGTGATGGAGATCAAGGATTCAGATCATATGCCAATGTTTTGCAAGCCACAAGAACTTTGTGATTGCCTCTCACAGATAGCACATAAATATGCTTGAGATCGTAACATCAACGTGATGGCGAAATGGGTTGTTGATTGTGGGCATTATGTGACAGATCGTTTTCCGACTTTGTTTTCAATATGGCCACGATATTTTTATTTTAAGAATAAAGTGTGAGAAATGACAACTATTCATGCTCTGTGAAAACCGAAGTGATATGTAGAAGTTGTGACAACAGTGCCTTGTCTCATATGCAATGGATGTTAGTCTTATTGGCAGACATTGAAGATTATTTGTGTGTTTGAATTGACATAACAAATAAAATAAACACAAGAGTCATGATGGGAAAGCAAACCACTCTTAATTTCTCTTTTAAAAAAAAAAAAGTTACAACAGTACGTAGTTGATTGTGATCGAGTAAAACCCATCAGAAAAGTTTATCTTCCTTGACCATCCAATAATTGAGTATCATTCATCCCAGTTATGTTTGGTACATTAGTGATGCTAATAACAAGGCAATGGCTAACTCCCATTCCTTTGTAAAACAGTAAAAAGGTTTGACCAAGAAAGAGAACATGTTTTAAGCATATTTCTCTGAAATCTCCCGAAGACGAGCATAGCTCGTTAGGTTTCGAAAACATGAGCATGTGATCAGAGACAGAGACCACCTTCACTTCAGCTGTGTCTTTGGATCATCCACCTCTGCAAATCTGCTTTAATTATATTTTGTTCTGGTCACAAACAACATAAACTCGAATAACCGATCAATATCCCTCCTTGGTGACTGAAGCTGATTCATTGAGCATTTCTAAATCACTATACAGACAGATAATTATGTAATTTTGAGTATAAATAGAATGATGAATTTTAATCTTATTTAGATTTTTTTATATAAGAGTTTAGTTATGATTTATATTCTAGATAAGATAAAATCATTTATGCCATTAATTTAGATCGGTGAAAGCAATAGGTTATTTTGTCTGAAGCACAAAGTCAAGATCTATGCAATCGAAAATAATTATAATATTCTTTTTCTAATCTTTAAAGTTTATGCTATTAACTATAGGGGGGTTGAAATTTATGTTTATAGTAGAGAAGAAACAAAAAATAAATTGATAAAGAACACACAATAAAATAATAAATTTATAATTAATAATCATATCATGACTTAAGGTATATACAACTTAAATAATATAATACATGTATATGTATGACATAAGCAAACACACAAAGGTAGGCCTCATAAACATTAATATTTAATATTTGTATAGAAATATCAATTATAAATGGTATTTTTAATGTAGTAATTAAATGTTGATAATAAATCATATCAATAACAAGCCTTTTTTTAGACTGATTTATTGCATGTATGAAAATTTTGATAATTATAATGTATTTATTATCACAAATATGTCTATTATTTGATCCAAAAATAATCTTTCTTTAGTTAATTATTTTTTTTATAAATAATAAACATATTCATCTTAACATCCCAAAATAAATAAAGCTACATAATAGATAAAACTTTAGCAACATGTTACTTCAATCAATTTATTTTAAAATATAAGACAAAAAGTGCAAAGAAAAATAACCAAAATACCCACAAAGAAAAAAATTTAGTTATTCTTATGCTAGCACTAAGGCTGGTGTAATTATAGTGTTGCTAATAATAAAAAATTGGTTCAATTTTAAGTCAATGATTGTTGGACCAAATCTAGATGGGACATGTTTCGAGCTGAATCTCCATGAATCAGGTCGAGTCAACTCAATTCTTTCAAAAGTAATTAAATTTCCTAAAGTTTGACCCTTTAGGTTAGTCGCCTTAGCATTGCGGTACCATGAAGTGGCGTTGCAATGCCTAACTACTACCAGACCTAGCGCTATGATGCCTAACTTCTCCTAATGGTGTTGCCAATGCAACGCCGCAACCCTCATTTTATGCCTAACCTAATGCTACGGTGCTAGCTTGTTACCTCATCACAAATTTTAAATTCATCAAAGAACGCAAAAAAAAAATCAAATTAAAGCCGAATTTTAATATTTTCATCATTAATTCTTCATATCAATGATCTTTAACTATATCTAAACCTTTAAATGACAATGAAAGCATAAACCTAATGTTGTTCCTCAACAAAATCATGAAAAATTCACAAAATTCATACATATATTATCTTTGCACTAACAAACCATATAGGAAAAAGATATTCAATCATGAATTTATGCATAAATAATCCTAATAATTTAACATGATTTTTATTCTGATATCACTTATTAGACATAATTATGAATATGATTAATATTCATAGAATTCAAACCCTATATTTTATCATGTGAAATTATCATAATAGATGTTGAGAAAAAAATACATGAGTATAGCAGCTTTCAATAAGAACATGAGAATATATCAGTCTTTCATAATTAAATCTATGTAGTATTTAATGTAGTTCTCTTTTAATAATGAAAAATAGGAGAAGAATTTTACAAAATAATGATTTGATTTGAAGACCACAATCATTAATTATAATTTAACTAATATTGAGCCTCTATATATAATAAGTTTATATCAAATTAAATATCTTTAAAATCTAATAAAAAATAATCTAAATAAATTACTTAAATTAACTTTTATTTAAAATAATTTATAATATATAATTATTATTAATATGTCATCTTACATAAAAAAAAATAATAACAATGTCGACACAACCACAGCCTTTCTCAGTGACGCGAAGAAAAATCTTGCTCAAAAGAATCTACAGTTATCCAAAGAAGGAAAAGGATTAGAGGGCTTTTGTGTCATTTGAGGTGCTTCGTAATAAAGTGCATGAGACAAAAATAAAGTGCTTGTCATTTTCAGAAAAACCATTTCTGGATTACCTTAGCAAATGAACAACTCCAATTTAACATGTAAGTGGTATTCAAGGAATTCCTACAATCACTGAATTCCTAAAATCAAATTTAAATAAGAAACCCAAAACTCCAACGAGTAAATAACAAATAGCTTCCTTCTTAAATAAATTTTTTTCTCTCTTCACTATGGCTTCCTAACTTGGTTCAACCTTCTTTGCTCCTATTAATTCTGAATCTATCAATTAAGAATGGGCAAAATTAATCAAAAATTTAAAAAATTAATCAAAAATTTAAAAAATTGAACTAGACTAACCAATTCAATTTTCTCACTTAAAAATAACCAATTGATGATTTGAAGAGCAAATCAAATGATCTAGTTTCGTTCCGGTTTGATTTTAATGAAAACTTGAACTGAATCATAAATAAATAAGATTTCAAATTTTTTAAAAGCCATGTGTCAGTATGTACTTGGGCAATATGAAATGTTATTATGGATCGCTCGCACCTAATTCCCACTTCCAGCTCTAAATTCACTCTCATCTGTTGGTCTTTCCAAACCCTAAAACCAGAATACGTCATCTATCTCACTCATTAGACTGCTAGTCAGTAAGACAACACACTTTCGGCCAGAACAAGCTGCCCCCACCACTCCAGTGCCAAGTGTTGCCAGCAAGAAGCCCAGAACTCGTTGCCCCGCACAACGCCAGCTGCCGCCAAGTTTTGTCGGCCAAAACATGCCACTCCCTACATCGTTGCCAAGTGCCAAGTGTTGTCGTCACTAGTGGTTCGCCTACCACAATAGCTAGCAGGTTTTTTCAACTTTCAAATTTTGTTGTTTTATTTTCATTTAATAGATTTTTTATTTAATAATTTTTTCCTGACTTGTTCTCATTTCTGGCCACATTTAGGCAGCAGCTCTACCCCGAATTTCGACCAAAATTAACAAAGAAAGCCATGAAAAAGGTTAGGTTCGTTTTCAATTGAAATTGCTTTTACCTTATTCTGAATATTTGCGTAGGTACCATTATCCATTCTAAGAGAGAGAATTGTAAGAAAGTGTAAATTTATTATTATTTTCGTTCTTTTTAATGAAAGAATCAAAAAATTGCAGGTTAATCTCGTTCTAATCAAAATTGGATCGAACTGGTATGTGCCTACTTATCTTTATTGCCAATAACACAATAACGACTCTTCCCCTAGACAATTTAGATAGTTTCTTAGGGCTCATTTTCTTAAGAAGACCCTACTTTGTAGGAAGGTGGCTTTAAATTGTATATGTATCTTTTAAATATTAAACCTTTTTTTAAATATTAAACCTTTTTTTAAATAATTAAACCATTCTTTTTGGAAGGGACCAACTTTTTAAAAATATAGTTGCAGTAAATTATACATTTATTTTATAAAAAAAATAGATGAAAAATCAATTCAATTGTCAGTATATAAACAATTTTAAATAATTAACGTTCTCAAAATAAAGCCTTTTTTTTAGAAAGGTGGCCCGGCTAAATTATATGCTTATATTATTTACAATATATTTTAATAATCATTTCAAATCCTAACTCTAATCAAACAATTATCTTAAATAGTTAAACATTATCCCTTATCAAATAAACTATTTTGACTAACGTTGCCTCTCAAAATTAGCATCTCAAAAAGTTAAAAAGTAAATTTAAAATAAATAATTTTTATGATAAATTGGTATTTTGTACTTAAAAGGCTTTAAAAATTGGTATTTTGTATGGTATTTTGTACTTAAAAGGCTTTAAAAAAAAAAATTAGGCCCCAAAATTTCAGGTTTGCCAAGGCCCCGAATTTCCTTAAGTTGCCCCTTCAACAACAGCACACCTCTTATCTCTATTAATGTCACTGCCCAAGCCCCTTTGAAACTAACATCACAAACGATTCTTATAGCAAGCCCACTTCAATACTCTCTTAACATACATGGCAACCTTCCTTCCTCTGAAACACTAATTGAGAGCGGCGTTTCTTTCTCAAAATCTTGTGTTTGGATTCGTCATAAACTCTTGTTTAATGCAATTCTCACTTCTCTCACCAAATTTAATACTCCATCCTCTACTAAAAAAAAGCCCTACCGTGATAGATAATATATATCACAGATAGAGTTTTATAATAGATACACTTTATCATTTAAAGTTACTTTATTAATTTATAATAAATTATTTTTATTATAGATTAGTGATAGATAAATTTTTTAATAGATACATTCTATTATAAATTTGTGATTTACAAATTTAATAGGTGATGTGGCAATTGACGTATACGCTTATGTAGTCATCGACATGGCACTTGACTTGACAATTAATGTAATAATGATGTCATTAATGATGAGGTCATTATAATAACATCATGCTGAGTAACACATGAGGTCAGACAGAAATAATGTCATATTCTATCACTAATCTGTGAAAAATGTCTATCATTAATTTGTAATAGATATCTAAAACTAATATGTAATAGATGCATATCACTAATTTGTGATAAATTTCTATCATAAATTTATATATTTTGAAGTTGAAAAATTCAATTTCTATATATAGACAATTAAATTAATATATATTATATTATACAATATTTATTACAATTTAGAAATACTCCACAATATAATAAATGCATTAAATTAATACATAATCCATAATTAATATCTAATCAATACTCAAGTTGTATGGTTCCTTAACAACATTTAATGAATACAAAATGTAACATCCAAATAACATTCATGTAAACCCAAGTCAATTTGTTAATTCCACAACAAGTTACATGAAAAAATTGACAACACATCAATATAGTCCAACAATCACAATATCAACATCTAAGTAAACACAAATTCACAACAGTGTATGTTTACTTAACAACATCAACACGTACAATAATCACAATATTTAACAAATAGCGTATGCTTCCAAAGAAAACTTGCATATGTAGAAATTCAACACATTGGCTATGTTTGAAGTACAAAGTTTACAAACAAATTTAGAATTAAATACAAAATGTTGATAGCAAAATTATAAATCTACCATAAGTTCAAATTTTGCTAAATATAAAAAATGCTCATTCAACACATACTTCATCAATCTCTTCTTCAATGTACGTTGTCTTTCTCATGAACTTGCATTATATAAAGTTCAAGAAATAATAAAGTTATTAATTTAATATACATACTTTTCAGTCATGCATTATTTTGTCCTTAAGTAATATATGTTATCATTAACTTATTATGTTTGATAATAATAACAAACAATTTTCACTCATTTAGATAACACTTTAGATGGCTTCACAATCAATACCCATGTCAATCAAGCAACAAAAAATGGTTACAAGACCAACAAAATTGTACATTTGCATATTGGTTGGAAAAGGAAGTATATTAATCAAAAACTTCTTACATTTTCATTTATTTCAAGTAATACATAATATTTATGAGGTTCTTATTAGAGGGTTATATTTTAAGTTATGAATGTATTATAAAATGGTGAGCACATATTTAAAGTTATGCAATGGTTGGCACAAGGACCAAGCCCAAATGTCATAAGATATGTAAGGTATCAGATAAATGGTTACACCTTCTACATATCACATTAAGATGAAAATTGTGTAAAGCAAAATAGCGGTGTTAGTGTAGTGGCAACAACAATACAAGTTGCTAGTGCTAAGGACAAAAATTTAGTAATTAGGGAGATGTCTTATTATGGCATCATAGATGAGATATAGGACTTGGACTACCACATATTTAAAGTCTTCGTTTTTAAGTGTAATTGGGTCAATAGTGTATATGGTGTCAAAGTTGATAAATATGAGTTCACAATTATTGGTCTTGATAGGATAGGTTATAGATCAGATACATTTATATTGGTTTCACAAGCCAAACAAATTTTTTAGATGGCAAATTAGAAAAATGTCAAAGATTCAGTTGTTTGTTTGATGCCCGAAAGGGGTAATAAAGTAAAAGCAAGTCCAAATGAAGTGGATATTATAAACATTCAACCACCTTTCATATATGAACCACCTATAGAGGCCGAAGACTAGATGTGGAAGATGAAACTGCTTCAATTTATATAAGGACAGATTATGAATACATATTAGTTAACCAAGTAGATGTAGAATTATAAGTAAGTGTCTAGGTAACCTTTGTTATTTTTAAATTTTCATGGTCAAAAAACATATTTTATATATTTTCATATATATTAAAGCATACAATTAATGAGTACTTGTATTACTGTGTATGGGAATACATATATTCTGTACCTTATTCTCTTATTGAATGAGTTAGTTGCAATATGTAATCAATAATTCCATACTTATACATTCTAACTTTGTTGATTAATTCTCTTATATTGACAGGAAGACAAACAATAATGCAAAAGGAAGCATGACAGATAATGAGTTTTGGCGATTTAATGGATATAAGTGATAGATATACTCAGGGCAAGACAAGTCATAAAACTACCAAAAACGGTAGCAAAATTGTGGTCAGATATAATAAATTTAGGGCGTTGAAAATAGATGAAGGTATTGTGTTGACCACAACCATAAGCGTGATAGTTCAACAATCTATTCCCATTGTTTATAATGATTGGAGAAAGGTACCATCTCAATTGAATGAGTCCCTATGGAAGTGGGTGCATGTAAAACTTCTTTTATCAAGAATTATTACTTAACAATTATTTTGTTTTATTTTTACTAAGCATCCATAAAGTTAGGCAATTGTTTCATTTTTAGTAGACAAATTCTTTTAATACAAGAAATGTCTTAATGAATTTTTATCATATGCAATTATACAATTGTCTTGCACTATGTTGCTTCATTTTATCTATAAGAAAATGTCTAATTATGTTTCATCATTAGAAGTTACCTTATGTAGTGCCATTGCCACTATTAAATAGGTTTTTATTTTTTGTTATCTACCTTGGTTCTATAATTTAAATTAGTGATAATGAGTCTTTAACAAGTTCATGTCATATTGTTTTTGTAATTTTCATGGCACTGACATATATAATGTTTCATAGTCTCGTTTTGAAGTCGAACCTCACAGCAAGAAGCTAGTTTTATATTTTATGAGGGTGGCCTGTCAAATATTTAGATATTATTTGACGTTTGATTACATCCTACCTCACAAAAATGATAAAAAAAAGTATTGAGAAAGCCACCGATTGAGTACAAGTGGATAAAACAAGATGACTGGAAGGCATTTGTAAAATCAAAGTTGAGTAATGAATTTATGGTAAGTGTAATTTATTTTTACTTTCATTTTTAACTTAATGCATAAGTTTAATTTGTATATTCATTTATGCATGTCTTTTAAATGGATGTATGAATTGTTTCTACTATATGTAAACTTCTTTTAAATGGTTAACTTGATTCTACTATATGTAAGAGATCTTATTACTTACTTTTTGAATGGTTCTTGTTCATTCATTCGTCAAATAACACTCGCATGTTCAAAATTCCTATTTGGATTATGCATAACTAAATGGTGATAATGGAATTTATTGAACTTGATTAAGTATTTTGTAATGTTGCTTTTCAGTGAGTAAGGGATGCATCTTAAATGAAAAGGAAGAGTAACAAGTATGATCACATCTTGGGTTGAAAGAGTTATGTTAGACTTATTCAAGAGATAATAAGACTTTCTTCTTATATATCTTTTTATTCTGTTTCAGTAATTGTTATAGGAAATTGAATTGTATATAGTTGTTAGATGCAGAAGACTAATTTATCAGAGACTCAAATTGACAGGAGCATGACATGGAAGAGAGCAAGAAGGAGAAATGATGGAAGCTATGCACAGGAAGTGCTACCTATTGTGACAAAAATTGTAATATTCATTGAGAAGCATGTAATATTCTTTCTATAGTTTTTTTACAACTTACCAATTACATATTTGTTTAATTGTTATTGTAGGATGATCTTGAAAGTGAAGCACGAAATGGTGTAAGAAATTTTGAGGGGGTTAATGACATTTTGGCCTCCTTTTTAAGAAGGAAGCCTACTTCTGGCCATTTTCAAGGTGTGGGCAAGTACATCACCACCAATATATATTTCAATGTACTTGTTGATGATCATTTGTTAGAGATAGAAAGGTTGAAATATGACGAGAAATTAGCAATAATATGTGCTAAATTGAAGGATATAAAGGAGAAGATCCAAAGAACTGGTGAATATTTAAAGGCAAACAGTTCTAATAAGGTATCAGTTGCCAATAGGTTGGATATGGATGCTGAATTGGCAAATGAAAATGTATTTAGTGTTAATGAATTAACCAACTAAAATTGCCAATTCAAGACTTAATAACTTTTTTCCTTTAAGGTGATAAAAAGAAAAGGAAGTTTGGGAAAACACCAAAAAGAACATCCGAGAAAAGTGCCAAGAAGGCATCCAACAAATTGTCCCTTCCCAATGAATTGGTAAATTTATAACATAGGGTTCTTATGCTAGATGTAAATGATGAGATTTTTTAATTATGTTTATTTTAGTGTGCATTTACATGTTTCCATTTTTTTTAGCATTAATTATGCTCACGGCCCGGCTGGCCTGCCAGCAGTAGTGCGAATTCTCTCATTCCCTGGTCAAAGACTTGGTTGGATGCGGGATCTACTCCACGAGGAGCGGTACAGACGTAAATGATATCATCACGACCTCTCTTTTCGTACCGCTAGGGATGCTTAACGCCACTGATCCACAAAGCGGTGCTGATCAACAACGGCGAAGTCAAATCATCTCTATCAAGACGACAGACCCATTCTCTGTACTATCAATAAGATCAATTAAAACAAGTCACACACTCATATTCCGAAAATATAGAAACAAAAAAATTTGGCGGTCGAACTACCAATCAACTAAGATAATGTTTGCATTCACATAGCATAAAAGCAATTCACAAGTAATTAATATAATGATGCATTGTATACTAGGTTGTGTCAAAAAAAATTAAAATATAGTTTGCATGTGGAATTTTTGTTACAGTTGATTTGCATTCTTCAACGGGTTGCTAATACTTTTACAAGAAAAAATATGCTACTCCTCTACAAGAGTTTAGGAGAAATACCCAACAAGAAGCCAAATATAACTTTTTTAGATTCTCGTAGCTTATGATTTTTAAAACTTTAGCTGATAAATATCTTTCTATTACGGCAATAGAAATCAAATATGAGTGTGAAATTTTGGAAGAGAGTACTCCTCTTGATTACAAAAACAGAACTGTAAGTACATTATGTACTTAACACATTTGAGCATAATTTGTATACAAATGCATATAATGTGAGTATTGTTATTTTTTATTTCTATGTTTGTTTTCTTTCTATGTTTGTTTTCTTTCTATTTTGATGTGGCAATAACAATGTAACTAATTTTAAATGTTTACCTAGGTCATTATATTAAAATATGGAGTTGAAATTAACAAATAAATTTGGATTCATCGATCCATTTTTAGTCTCCCTAGCAAGAAAGTCTTTAGCAAGAACAATTGTGAATGAGCATTCACATTAAGTGGCTGACCGCATTAAAGGCACAACATGCAATTAGCTTTGGCTAGTCATATATAACCCTAAGTATGACCCTTTTACATGATGTAATTTCTATTTTATTGAGATTTATTTGTTTTTAATTGTTTTTAATTTTTACTAGATATAGTTTTCATAGGGTTCTTGCAGTAATTAAGGTGTCTAGTAAAATTGTTTACCATATGGATCCTGTGGGAGATCAAATATGTTCCGATTTACACACCATATTAAATAAGTGAGTTGTAGTGTTATGCTATATCTTTTCAAAGCAAAATATTTATAATTTTGTTTAAACTTACAATATAATTTTGCTTATATCATTGTAGTCGCATATATATTCATTTTGCTGAAAAACGTGCTAACAACAAATGATCAACAATCAATTGGGTTTAGGTTAAGGTAAAAATTATGTTTATACGCAAATTTAATTAAATGCCTTCACTTATGTATTCATAAACTTAATTTTTCTTAAATTGTTTTCTAGGCCCCCGTTCAACCAGGATTTGTGGAATGCATAAGGTAAAACATTATCGCAAATGAGTTTGCAGATATTGTTTATTGAAATACAAATTTGAAGATTAGTTTAAGGTCGAGCGAATAGAGACTTAACGGTATATCTATATCTCTACTCTTTTAGGATATAAGTGACAAAAAGATTATACGAATACGGTTAATTTCAACTTGTATAATTTTATGCATCATTTTATTGTATACGTAATATGTGTGTGGGGCAATGTTCATGTACATATGAAAAAGTTCTATAAGATAAATGGAATGGATGTAAACTCAGGAAGTCTCACAATATGAAGTGTACTTGTTGACCATAAGGTAGTACTTAGGGTCGAAAAGTTCAATCTAAAAAAATAAATTTTGAATAAGTAGGATACGGTGTTAACACCTCTCGAAAAGTATACATGTCAAATTCTAAGTGTTAGAATATGACACATGCCAAAGTATAATAGAAACCAAAATTAGTATTTCATAATTCTCCTTTATTATTTTATATTATTAAATTATTAATGAAATAAATATTTATTTAATATTTGATAATCATTTAAATACTTGTCATGTTTCATGTATTTTTATCTCTCATTTTCCTTGTTAAAATACAAAATCCATCAAAGTCATGTAATAAATGAAATAATGCATGTGATATATATTATGTCAAAGAAAAAATAATGTGTCGGCTATTTGGTTTGGGTGGGAGATAAAGAAAAATATTTTTTCATTAATTTTCCACCTAAGTCTTATTATAATAATATATATGATACATTTTCCAATTTTGTTTAGTAAAACAATGACTTTTGATGACTTTTTGGTATTTGAAAAATGAAATGAAAATGGGTTAAGGAGATACATGAACCAAGAGGGTGAAAGAAAAGTGAGAGATTTCTTCATTTTATCAATTTCTCTCTCTTTGTTGTCTTGGTGACTTGAGAGAGGACAAGTTTTAAACTTGTAGAGAAAAATAAAAAGAGTTTAAAAAAAAATTGGCTTAAGTGTTACGCCTTGAAAAACTTAAACACTGAGATGAAATCTTACATAATTAAAAAGCTACTATTCTAAAGTCAAAATGCCTACCTTGATTTTGGTCTAGAATTGTTCAAGAGTAACATTTCTTGTGAGTTCTACACTTGGATCTCAACAAATTGTAAAGCTACCTTTATCTTGGTAGGTACTTTTAATTTGTTAATATAGTATAATTATTATACATATATATGTGTGTGTGTGTGTGATATACATATATATATATATTTAAGTATATTAAATGATTTTAATACGTATTAAACATTTTTAAAATTGTATTTACACTCATATCATCACATACTCCTATTTGTGGTACTCAAGGTCAAAGTCCCAAAAAGTGCCTTAATATCATTGCACCCTTTCACAGTATCAATAATAGTAACAACCATGGTTCAATCACCAATTTTCTCATCCACCACCCTCATATAGTTATCCCTCGTAGGCTTACTTTGCAACCAACAACCTTAACCCTACCTCGATTGGTTAGTTGACTCTAATACATCTCATTGTGTTATTATAAATTTTAACAATATCTCCCTCACTCGAATTATGACGGTATTGATGACATGATAATTGGTGATGGTAAATGATTGAAAATTACTCAAATTGGCTCTCTCTATTTACCCTCTTTTTTCAAACCTATTTTTCTTTATAAATGTTCTTTGTGTGCCTGAAATTAAACAAAATCTTATTTCTGTGTTGAAGTTTTAAATGTCAAATAATTTATATGTTGAATTCTCATCCATTTATATTATGGTGAAGGATCTTCAGATTGGGGCACCTCTTATACAAGCACCAAGTAAATATGGTGTTTATAAATGGCCCTTCAACCTCTATTACTCCAACATATCAAAACCACCTTTGTTAGCTTTTGCTTGCATCAAACCATCTTATGCGGATTCCCATTCTCGACTAGGTTATCCGTCTACTAAGATTCTCAATCATGTTTTTTCATTTTCCCATTTACCATTATCAAGTTTCACAAATTCAAGTTTTTCTTGTAATGCTTGTAAATGCAATAAATCACATAAACTTCCACTTAACTTATCTTTTTTTCTCAATAGTTCTTGTTTGAATTACTTTATACTGATGTGTGAGGGCCTTCCCCACTCACCTTTTATGATGGTTTTTTAATATTATTTTATAAACGTTAATCATTTCACTAAATATGTGTGGCTTTTTCCAACAAGTTTAAATCTGACGTGTCTATTGTCCTCACAAAGTTTAAACTTGTACTAAAAAAATTCTTTCAACGACTAATTATTTTCAAATATTCTAATTATGGCAAAGAATACATCAAATTATGATTCTTTATAAAATTCAGTGGTATTTCTCACTATTTTACTCTATCGTGTACACCATAACAAAATTGCATCGTTGAACGACGTCATCATCACATCATTGTGATTTTACTTTTTTTAAGTTAAGCATCCATCCCGAATTCTTACAATTAAGTATTATAAGGCTACAGCGGTTTGTTTAAGCTAAGAGTAAAAAACCCTAAAAATAGAAAACCTCTCAACTTCTCTTAATATAAGTCGTTACACTCAAAATCACTCTCCACTGAAGAGAGGGGCTACGGCTTCCTCTACCGATGGCTCCTAAAGCTTGCAACTTAGTTTACTTCTCTGTTTTTATTTTATCCATATTTCTTTCTTTATTTTTCTCTTTTTTCTTCTCTTTTCAATCTATAATAATTCGGCGGTTCTGGCATCCCTTAACCCGGTTGAAGCTTTTTCTCACTGTGGACTGCAGGTTATGGAAAGATGGACGTCTCCTCGTCTTCTCTCCTTGGCGGCCAAGCAACTCTTTGTCTCTGCCTTTGAGCCAAACCCACCTCTGTTGACTATGGTTTCCCCGTCAGTACTTTGCTCAGGTCTGCCTGATATGTCCACTTATACATCATCCCCCTCCGACAATCGCTCATCCGTTTCGCTATGGACATCAATCTGAGAGAAAGTTCAGTTTTAGGTTGCTGTTAGGCTTCGGCTAGCCACCACCATGTTTTATCTTGCCCTCTATTGTTCGATCTAGCTGCTTCTAGTGCCCTCGGCCACCATAAAACTATCCCATTGGCTATTTTTCATACACCCATAATTTGTGACAATTACTTATTTGTTTGGGTGTTGTTGGTAGCATAGGACTTGCCTGTACTTTGATTGTTGTAGGGGTAATTTTATAATTTTAGTATTTAGAGTATTTATCCTTCTATGCAAGGTAGTTATCCTCCTTTGTGAAGTAGATATCCTCTTATGAGGTTAAATCTCTCTTGCATGAGAGTCAGATCTCTCCATCCGTAATAAGGGTAGTAATCCTTATATAGGATAGTTCCGTTAGGAACTTGTTATATCTCCGCAAGGAGTAGTAGGTTCACACGGGCCACAAAGTCTTATCTTATCCCTATGAAGCACCATGATAATTGTCTAATAAATATCAGTAGACCTACGTTGTAATATTATAGATTTATTATAATATTACAATTAAAACCTTTTAAAAAAAAAAAGGAGTTAAGCATCCATCCCATTAACATACCGATCCTTTGCATTTTGTAATCGACCATGTCTTTAGAAAAACAAAATCAAGGCCCATTGTTAAAGCCCAAATCTAAGTGTTTTTTTTTTCCTCTTTAAATTGTTAAGTTTATAGAAATAAAAAATGAGTCAAACAAATATTTTTTTAAAAAAAAGGAAAAAAGGAAAAAGAAGCTACGAACTTGATGTTCTACTAAGATAGGAAATCAAAATTTTAAGGTAAATAAATTATGTACTTTATTTTATTTAGGAGAATTCTCGAATGTGGCTATCTCGATAAAGTATTTTCAGTTAGCGTCATCACCTTTTAATGAGTGGAATTTATATAGATACACACATATGTAGTTTATTTTGTATATTTAAGATTTAATTTATTATGCATCTTTTTATCAAATTTATGAAAGTGTGATGACTATATTTTTAAGGATGATTAATATAGTTTTTAAAGTTAAATGATGTATTTTATTTACTGAATTAATTTTTTTGGATTTGTGCCATATTTAAATTAAATTTTTATTCTATGTTATGGAAAAATCATATATATTATTATTTGACAACTTAAATATTTATAAATAATATTATAGATATCAGTAGTAATATTTTTAGAGAATTTATGATATTAAAGTATAAAGTATGAGATATAGTTGTATGAGTTATATTTATAAAATAGAAGTGATTTTCAAACCACTAAGCAATACTCTCCCCCCTTTAGATAAAGATTTTAGATTCAAGCCTTTGGAGACTATTTGTATACACATATAGGCTTTGTACTATGTGTATAGGCATTTTGCTCTTTATGAGTCAATTTGCTCTGCGCATGTGTAAAATAAGGATATAAGTACGTCCAATACTCTGCCCAAAAAGTATTTCGAGTACCACGAGGTTTTCCTCTAAGTATTAGTTTAGTATAAGATTTTAGAAATATATTCAATTTTCGTGATATGAATTTATGTATGAACCAGTTTATGAAAAGCATTTATGAGATCGTTTTAAAATTTTGCAATACTTTCTTATTTAGTATGAACAAATGGACTTTGATGCTTCCCATAAAATTTTAGAATTTTTATATTTTATACATTAAGAATTGTATCTACAGTGTTAAAGCTTATTTTTATTATAATTATAATTATTGTTTTGTCTCTATTATGTTACATATTTATTTAAACTATTTTACTTATTGAGTTTGTGAAGACTCACTCTCTCTCCCCTCCCCTCACTTTTTCTCTTCTCAAGAGATTATAGACTTCCTTAACTCAATGATTAGTTGAGATAGGTCACGTAATGGTGTTATAGGTTCTTTTGTGAGCCATATGGGACTCGTGGACCTTTTTTTTTTTTTATCATTTTGGCCTATAATAATTTATTGTATTAGCTAAACTTTTGAACTTGGATTTGTATTATGTTATTTTAGGCATTTGATGCCATACTATCATTAACATTATCCCGGATACTTGAAATATATTAATGGATGATTTATAAATGTATTTATATAAATTGATGTTAGTTGTATTGTGAATAAGGAATGAGAAGTTTGGAAGTATAGGAGCTTGTGTTGGATTTTTATAGAAGTGTTCATATTTAGAAGTTGTAGGTTTGTGATATCCAAAAAATATGAGAAATTTTGTCAAAATTTTAATAAAATTCCTGTTGTAGTGAGAGTTTATAAATATTTACAAAATAGCAATTAAGATTTGCTCTAAAATTTATAAGAAATTGTGGGACGGGTCATTTCACATTTTGTGCTATCACATATCTTATCAATCGCATGCCAACTTCTCTCTTTTCACCCTTTTTTAGAAATTGTTTAGCATGTCTCTAAATTATCTAAAGCTAAGGTTGTTGGTTGCTTATATTATCCGTGGCTCAAACCTTACACAGGACAAAACCTTGAGCCTCACACTAAGCCGTGTGTGTACTTGAGATATTCCTTTAATCAAAGTGCATACTACAATATGTCTTCTAACAACTTTATACGTCCCGTCATGTTGAGTTTGTAGAGCATTTCTTTCCATTTTCTACCCCAAGTCTAAATCTCGCAAGATTAGATACCAAAAACACTTCTGCGTAGCTACCTACTTTTTGCCAATCTCCTCTCACTTTTAATACTCCTTGACACAAGCTTTCAATTCTCATTCTTGATTCCATTCTTGTCAACTCCTCGATTAAGATGAGCATTTCTATCTACTTTCTTTCCTATAAATTTCAAGTCGTTCTCGTCTAACCCCCCATCACCCTTGCCCACTTCCCATATTATTACATCTTCCTCAGTCTCCAACACTTCAGGCAATCAAATCCTAACCAATTCCTTACATATTCTTCTACTGTTGGAGACTCTCATTCGTCCACTACATCTAGCGCCTTGCAATAGAGTTTTGTCATGCCTAACACCGCACCAACATGTGAGAATCCAATTGGTACTATACAAACTTTGCCACAAAAACTGAAACAGCAAGTAACACTTCTATCCCACCCGATGATCACCCGCTCTAAGAACACTATTTTCAAGCTCAAAGTTATTAACTATTCGACTAAATATATAATACCAAACCTATAGAGCCCTCTACTATCACCCAAGCTCTCAAACTCTTATGAGTGGAGGGCTGCCATGTTTGAGAGGAATTTTGCACTTTAATCTGCAATGACACTTGGGACCTTCTTCCTTCTTATCCTCGACAAAACTTGGTAAAGTGTAAATGGTCTTTAGAGTTAAACATTAACTGATGGTTTCATTGATTGGTACAAAGCCCGTTTGGTTGCAAAGGGTTTTCTTCAGCACTCTAGTATTAACTACACTAAGACTTTCATTCCATTTATCAAATCGACTATCATTTGTTTGGTTCACATTGCAGTATCTTCTAATTGGCCTTTAAGGCAACTAGATGTTGATAACACTTTCTAACATTGCAATTTATTTGAGGAGGTTTTCATAGTACCACCACCTGGCTTTGTTGTTCGGGCTAATCTCGATAATGTGTGCAAACTACGCAAAGCCTTGTACGGTTTGAAAAACCCACCAAGGGCTTGGTACTCTGAATTGAAGAACTTTCTCCTTGCCGTTGATTTCTCTAATTCTCGGGTTGAAACTTCCCTTTTTATTTATTGTCATAGTGGTTTGGTGAAGTATTTTCTCATTTATGTTGATGACTTAATTCTTACAAGAAACTCTTCATATATGGTTTCTTGTGTGGTCTTTAATCTATCGAATCATTTCTCTATCAAAGACCTCGGCCTCTTGAACTATTTACCTGTCGAGGTTCTCCTTGTGTTTAGGTATCTTTCTTTGTCAACACAAGTGCATTTGGGACCTTCTGGGATGTTGGGGGCCAAAGACTTTCAAACGCCAATGACTTATGATGTCCTTTATCTTTATCAGATGGTTCCAATCTGCCACACGCTACTGACTATCGCAAGGTCGTTGGTGGACTCCAATACTTATTGATCACTCGCCCTGATATCGCATTTGTCGTCAATAAACTATCACAATTCATGCATAAGCCAACCACTGAACATTAGATGGCTGTCGAATGAGTTCTTAGTTATCTTAACGGTATGCTCTTTCATGGAATTTTTCCAAAGAAACAATCTCCTCTCACTCTTTATGCTTTTCCAAACGTTGATTAGGGTAACAAGAAGGATGACAAAACCTCCAGCAGTGCTTATATTATTTTCTTAGGTAGCAATCTCAGTACCTGGAGTTCCAAAAAACAATACATTGTTACTCACTCATCCCCTGAAGCGGAGTATCAGTCTGTTGCCTCAACAACTGCTTGCTTGGGCGCAATCCTTATTGTGTGAGCTTGGTATTCCACTTCCAGCAACTCCTACAATCTACTGTGACAATTTTGTTGCAACTTATTTGTGTGCTAATCCGATGTTTATTCCAAAATGAAGAACATTGCTTTGGACTTTCACTTGGTCTGTGAAAAAGTTTAAAGTGGTAGCCTTCGCGTGTCACATGTTTCCTCTTCAGATCAACTCATTAATGCCTTAACCAAACCTCTTTTGCGGCCTCGCTTCACTCTTCTTTGGTCCAATATTGGTGTATTCGATGGAAATACCATCTCGCAAGGACATATTAAGGCAAACCCTACAATCATTGAATCTCCTACAAACAAACACCAAATCTGAATCATAATGATTGTAATATATTTTTGCTTCATACTTTAGCATCCCTACAGTTACTGGAATTCATTATAATATTTTCCCACAATTCATCTAGTATAGTGTGTACATAAACCAGCATATATGATAAGTAAGAGTTGGTTTTTTTCACACTTCTAAAAATGGAAGCTTAGCTTATAGCTTTATTCTCATATGGCCTATAAGTTTGCTAGAGTTATACCAACTAGCTCAATTTTGTTCATTCATTTATATTTCAATAACATAATACGTTTGTAATGAATTGAGCTGGGGCTTGACACTAGCCGTGTTCTTAGTAAGACCTTGCCCTCTGTATAAATATTCAAAATTCCTAAACCCAAAATTTGAAACCTAACTCTAGCAACCATCCACCACCACCCGAAAACTAGCCACCAAAGTTAGAACTCAAAGTACCAAACTCCTTCCGCTACCTTGCCTGGTGGATGCAACCCCTCGAGGCCGCAACTGTTGATGCTTGCGTCACTAAACTACTGTTGACTGCTAGGCCTACTACCACAACTCCTCACACTGCTGCAATTTTAACTAAATTTCGCCCCAAGCCTGAAAATAATAAGGGATAAAATGGTCATTCAGTAACTCTTTAATTTAATTATTTCAATTTTCATGAATAAATTATATATGATGATGATTATTTATTAAAATGCAATAAAAATACATTATAGATTTATAGTTATATAAATATAAAGAATTAAATTATTTCTTGAATATGTATATATGATAATGATTATTTATTAAATTGCAAATACAAAGAGCCAAACACATTATAGTTATACAATGAATATTTTTATTTGATATTTAAATAGTTAATTACTTAATTAGATATATAATTAATAATTTGTTAATTTAAATAAATTAATGATGATTTGGATCTTTTTGAATAGAAATTAAAGGTTATAGTTTGGTACGATCGGTGGACTAAATTATTTATTTTGTTTTTAATTTTTTATAATTATGTTTAATGCTATGCCTATGTTTATTATTTGTTTATTTTTCATTTATTGCTTGGAGTTAGTGGAAAAGTAAAAAAATATTTTAATTTTCTTAAATTGTGAATTATAATTAATCTGAGTTTTCTATTTGCTCTTAGATGAGTGAACATTTGAGCTTACCCGACGAGTTTGAGTTAGGATCAAAATTACCATATATCTACATTGGTAATAATGAAGGGAATAGTATTACTATTATGTCTAAGAAGAGAAAAAAGCAAGAAGATCAATACTTTTATTTTTGGCATTTTGCTCATATCTCATTAGATACTCATCCAATTTGCATAACTTGGTGGCTATGGAAAGAAAAGACAAAATGCTATAACTTTCATGTCGGTCAAAAAGGCTACATTGGTCATTTTCATTATCAAAAATGTGGTGCAAGTGGGTGAACAAATGATTGGCCTAAATTATTGAAGATTGTAGTCAAACTAAACATATTTTCATCCATTGCCTATATAAGGACACTTTTAGTACGTTTTCACATTAGATAATTCTCTCTTATTTTTTTCTCATTAACATGTATTGTAATTTAGGCTAAAGTTCTTAGCAAAGCTAAGAAATGAACTTTTATGAATAATAAACTTACTTCTATGCTTTGATTCTTTATCAAGTGCTACAAATGTTTGTAAATTTGGTTGTGTCTAAACTCTTATCTATTTTATTTTCTATAATTCATAGGTTATAATTCTCATGTTTCATATATTTTAATTCATACTTTCTTTATGTGATTCTTGTTGAATTATAATTGTTATTGGTTACATTATTTTACATGTTAATCTTTTACTGCAATATTGTCAATCAATATATTGTCAATCTTGGATAACATGTAAAGACAATAATTGTTTGATATTCAAGTTAATCTTTTACTGTAATATTTTTAAAATGATATATTGTCGATCTTAGATAACTTGTATAAATGAATATAGTTTGTGTTAATGTTTGCAAAGAGTTTAATCATATTAAATACATGTGTTATTAAATGTGCTATATTTTACATATCTTCCAATTGATTGTATGGGATGTGAAACTTTCAATTAAGTTATAAACATTGAATCAAAGTGTATAGTAGATTTATAAAGCATAATTGTGATTCTCGAAGCCTTGTTTGCATCATTATAAGACATTTTTCTCAATTCATAGACAATTCTATCTCATCCACTTAAACCAATTAATTAATTTTCTCCTCTGTTACTACTTTAATATTTTATTTCACCAACCTATTTTGCAAAAAGTTTCTTCGTAAAATCGACACCTCAATCTATACTGCGATAGTCGCGTTACATTTTTACCGTAAACATCACTAATAAATTCAATATTTTTTTAAATATGACATCCAACATTTATTTTAATGAGATCTATAATAGTCATTCCACCTTGGCCTCTTTGACTCAATGAAGATCCTTTGTTGGGTAGCATGGCTTAGCATATGAAGATTAAGTATGACAAATATTTGAAACCTACTTTAAAGATAAACAAGTTATTGATTGCAGTTACCATATTTGATCCACGATGTAAAATAAATTTTCTTATGTTTTCAAATTTTGTTTGATGATGACAATGTAAAAGTGTTTTTAATGGAAAAGTCATAAATATTTATCGTGCAAGCTATATAAGGCGTACAATAAGTGGTATAGAAAATCGGTTCAAGAAAGTAATAGTTTTGGTGCGCACAAGCAATATAATTTCTCAATAATCTAATGGTGGTGGGTCATTGGCTTTGTTTGATAATATGGTAAGGTATGATAATTTGGGTGCTGCAAATATTGATCCTTAGGAAGCATGCATGCTTGTTGGTGAACAATTTAGGTGTTATAAATATTGATCCTTAGGAAGCATATATGCTTGTTGGTGATGATGTGGAGACTAATGAAGCAAGTGAGAAAGACAAATATTCTATGAAAGTCATTGCAATCTTTATTTTGATATTTTACTTTGGTAGAAATTGATCAATTTTTGCACTCTTACTTTGGTAGAAATTGAATGTAATTAAGCATCCAATTTTTGCACATTTAGCTCGAGATGTGCTTAAAATACTGGTCTTTACTTATGGCGTCCAAGTCTACCTTTAGTGTCAGAGGATGTGTGCTAGATATACTTAGGAGTTCATTGACTCCTATCATGATAGAAGCCTTAATAGCACACCAAATTGGATATGATCTTTACTTATGATGGTTAAAGTAAAAGAATTGAAATCATGATTCTTAAAGCTGAATTTTATGAAAAACTTAAAGCAAATAGTAATTTATTAAATTAGAAAGCTCTTTTATTAAATTTGATACATCTATGTTTTCTTATGTACTTCATAAATTTAATTTCTTTAAGAATTGTTATTGTTTAATATGTAGGGTATCACAAATTGGTGCAACCAGATCACACAAGCCAAATATAAAGAGTGAAGCCTATAGTAAGATGAAAAATAATGAAAGTTTGTTGCAAATATTTGATTTTCTTATTTGAGATGATAATTCATTTGAATTTTAACTTTTGTAGTGATATTGTATTTGCAACTACTTTTGAAGCTTACTGGTGGACTTGAAATATAAAGTTTAACACATGAATGATGAATGATGATGTGCTTGGAAGTTTGAATTTTTTTTTTTATAATTTTATTTGTGATGATAGATGTTCTCTATTTTATAATTTTGCATTTGATTATTTATTTATGCATATGGTGGATACTAATAGTGGATAGTAAGTTACTATGTTATATTCTTATGATTATGCTTAATTTGGATAATTTATATGTTGAACTGTTTGTGTTTGAAATTAGTTATATTGGAACAATAGAATTTGTCAATTTAAGTGTTGTGATGTGGAGATGGTGTTGGTGTTGGTGTTGAACATTAAATTGTTGATTATATTGAAATTGAGAGTGTTATATATTTACTTAACTACTTTAAAGGTTTTAAAATTATGATAATGTTCGTATTTTAGAAAAAAAATTGTGAATTTTTTTTTTCCTGGTAATACAATTAATCAATTTAATTTATAATATTTAGTTGAATCATTTCATTAATATAGAAGTTCAGTTTGGGTGTTATGCAATTATTTAATACAATTAATTAATTAGAGTGCAGCATTGAAATTTAATTTTAATTTATTCAATTGAATCTTTTTAGTAATATAAAAATTCAATTTGGGTATTGTGCAATTAATTAATACAAATTTGGATTTTAATTTTAATTTTAATTTATTCAATTGAAAAAAATCATTAATATAAAAATTCAATTAGGCATTGTGCAATTAATTAATACAAGTGTAAGATTGAATTTTAATTTTAATTCATTCTATTGAATCATTTTTATAATATAGATGTAATACACTAAATTTATGAGTATTCTCTAGATTATATTTTGTAACTTATACATATGCTTAGATAATGTTATACTTGATGATGAATATGACCTAACACAAACACTTAGCAAATAAGTACCTAATTTGATCCTATCTTGATGACTCATTCATCAATAACTTATACATATGTTTAGATAATGCTATACTTAGTGATGAAAATGACCTAACACAAACACTTAGCAAGCAAGTAACTAAATTGATTCTATCTTGATGACTCATTCATCAATAACTCTTATATATATATACTTAGATAGGTTATACTTAGTGATGAATATGACCTAATACAAACACTTAGCAAACAATTACCTAATTTGATGACTCATTTACAAATCCAACATGTCCACCATAAGTGAGTGGATTTATCATCATGTATCACTCAAATAGATACTATAAATAGATGGTGTCTATGTGAGAAAGAGTGTAGAAATTGATTGAAAAGAATTAAAACTAGAGTGTGTATGTGAGTTGAGAGTGTTAAGCTATAGAATAACCAAGTGTTGATTTGAAAAGGAAGGAGAAGAAGATAATTAAGTGTTAAGTGGAATTTTACTCACGGGATACTTGCGGTATTCGGATAAATAGAGATATTCTTTGAGGTATTTGGCTTTTGTTAAGATAAGTAACTTCATTCATAATGTATCCCTTTTATTTTCAAATAAAAAATATTGTTAGTATGATATTCGAAATATAGAAAATGCTTCAAGAAGCTTATGATTTATTGTTACTTCTGAAATTTATTTATGTTTTTCAATTAAATGATTTTCTACTGATTTTGGTTAAAAGTATGAATTTCATCTTTTAAGTTTATGTATTTTTTTAAAAGTTTTTAAATAAATGATTTGTTTATAGCTTTTAAACATTTCCTTAAATAAGATTACAAAATTATAGATCTCTATATGATAACTCAAAATTATGGGTTCGGTTTTGGGTTAATTAGATAATGTATATAAAAATGTTGCAAGCTACTGTTATGAAAGAATAGAAGTTATGATATTTGAAATGAATAAAATGAGAATTTAGAGAAAATATTTTGGCTCATTGTCTATAATCATATGATACTTAACGATTGACATAATATACGATTCGGATCAGCTGGTATCTTTTATGAATATGCACACTACATATGAATATTGGTCGGATCACCGGGGGTACAAGTGATACTATATGACATGAGCAACCTTTTTCATACGAAAGTTTATAAGAATTGTTATTGAATCGATTTTCGAAATAATTTATAATATTGAATAATTTTACTTCAATGAATTGAAAATCTTTTATTAATATTATTGATGATATTTAAAAAATGCTTGCAGCCTTTCAAATAGGAACCTTAATACATTATGAATGTTTTATTTACTAAGTCGACGACTCACCCTTCGCTATTAACATTTTTTACAGATTAAGCTTTAGCCTGGTGAGTTACTTTGGAGTTGGAGTTGGACAATTAAGAAGCTATCTATTACTTAATAAGATAAAATTATATCTCTAGTAGTTTAAGTTTTGATTTCTTTAAATTCTAATAATCGTTTAAAAGTTAGGGTGTTATTTTAGAGATTTATCTTTGTCTTTATGTAGAGAGAAATTGAGAACTTTTGGTTTGATGAAAAAAAGATTTGATGAATTTTCATAAAACGTTCATATAGTACTTCAGTTCTGTAATAGAATTAGTAGCATCCTTCTTTTGACTCATATTTTATATATGTAAAATTTGGAGTGTTACAATAGAAGTTTAATTCTTGTGTTATGCAAGTAATTAATACAGGTGTAAGATTGAATTTTAATTTTAATTGAGTTTTACACAATTAAATTAATTAAAGTAGAACTTAGAACTTTAATTTTAATTTATTCAATTGAATCATTTTATTAATATAAATTTAAAAAAGTCCAATTGGGTGTTACATGATTAATTAATACAAGTGCAATATTGAATTTTTAATTTATAATATTCAATTTATTAATATAAAAGTCTAATTTTAAAGTTACACATTTAATTCAAATAGAATTAAATTAATTAATATAATACAAAATCTTGAAGAAAAATGACATTTAAACTCTTAAAGTTTTAAAAAAAATAAACATATAGACTTTAACAATTTTAAAATTTTTATCTACACTCATATTAAGTAACATTTTTTATTTAATTTTAATAAAAAAATGATAAAAATAAAAATTTAGACTAAACTCAAAATCTAAAGTTAATAGACCTCATGTATCGTGTTGTGATTGGATTGACTTTAAAACTCTAATATTAACATAATTTTTCTTTATTTTTATTTTCTCTCTCTTTTTTACAACTTTCAAAGCCCTAATTTGCAGTTTATATTTCTCCTTCCAAGCCCTCTCTCCTACAATTTGTATTTCTTCAACTTGAGAATGAGCAAACATCGGCTCGCAAAAATCAACAACCATCATTATCACGATTGTAGCTATAACTACTAAATTGGATTTTTTTATAAAAAAAACTAAGGTGATTTTATGAAATTTATTCTCAGCGAAGAACAGAGTCTTAAGTTTTTTATTGGGTCTTATGTAATTTGATTAGTTTTTCAATTGATCCTGTAATTGTTGTTTATATATTGACTTTTATTTCCATGAGTTCGAGCTCTGTGGAGAAGACATTGCACATTGTGATTTTTTTTCTTTTTGGTGTAATAGCATATGGTTTATCTAAAATACAAATCCACACAACGTATTAAATTTATACGAAATTGGGTCAAACAAAATTGGCCAGAGATGATACTCATCCGCTGCCCACACAGTGCTCAAATCATCTGGATCTCTCAGCTGCTTTTCCGATGACTCCTCAGTTTCTTTCTTTCTTTTTTTTGTTAATTATTTTTTTTTTAATTCTGGAGGTATTGATAGTTCATTTATCTTATATAACAGTGTTGGAATGGATTATAGACTGATGAAGGTGTTTATATGAGTGAATTTTTGCTAAAAATCATTAGGATGAAGAGGGATTTGATCCTAAAATTTTGTTGTGAGTTCAAAGTGAGCATGGAAGACAAGTCCTTGACGTAGCTAATATTTGTTAATTGCATTCCCAATTCTTGAATTGTTCATTTATTATCTTATTCAAAATATTATTAATAAAGTTGTAATAACTTACTTAGAGTGTGTAACATTTATTCACAAGGTTAGAGATTTAAGTTCTCCATTTAAAGTTTAATTGAATTTAAATTTTAGAGGTATAACTGTATTTTCATTAATTTTATAATTTTTCAGTTAAAGTTAATGAAAATTGCTACTTAACAAAGATTTAGATGAAATTTTTAAATTTATTAGAGTTTACATAACCCTTCTTTAAAATCTTAGGAGTTTAAATATCTTTTTTCTTAAATTACAATTGAATATTGTATTATTACAAAAGCTCATATTTAATTGATGTAATTTTAGGTCCAAATATTAAAACAAAAAATTTATTATTATACTACCCATTTGACAAATCCAATCCAAAATCACCCAATTTCCAAATCTAAAATTGAAGGTAGAAACCGAACTTAAGAACCAAAACCGAGATTGCCCAATCCTAACCAATATATCAAAGAAACTATCATATGGAACCCGACTCAATTCAAAAGAAATTTAAAAAAAAACAACCTTGAAGTGTCAAGAAATAAGCAGGCCAAATAAATGAATTTACATGTTAGTCTTTTTCCACATTAATCCAAAACAGGATGTTTATATCTTAAGTTACAGACTTGACTCGTTCAGAATTCAATACCATTACGGCTTCGCCATGAAGGTTTGCACTTCATTTCATACATGTTGTTGCCCCTGGAATTTCTTCAAGTCCTACAACCTAAGAACTAGGCCAGTTTGAGGATGACCACATGACCTATCATTAAAGTAGAACTGAGAAAGCATCAGGATTGTCAAGGCAGAGTTGAGTACCAAATCATCAAGGTCAGGACTGCCCGACCAGAGCTAAGGGTTGTTCTCAATAAAAGCTCATCATGGCAACACTTCAATTTTCGAGATAACTCGAGACTGAGAAGCAAAGCCCACAACTTAGAGAACACGAGACCAATAACACACCCACGCCCCTTAGGAATGCGGGAGCAAAGCACTATGTCCACATCCCCTAAAAACGAAGAAAGTAGTTAACCCAGTATGCGCAGGTTCTCATTATCTCAGTACATCACGATAGGCGAGTCCGATCAAGGAAAAGACTCGCGATCGGCATGGGGACACATGACATCTAAAAAATCCACACCACTTCTTCCAATTTTTTTTCTCTAGAAAAAGGCACCAAAAATCTGACTGAGGCATCGAAAAGTTATTCACCAATTAGAGGCTAAGATGTTATTAATTATTTTGCATGTAATCGTCGTGCACCTTTGAGGGCATGAGCTAGTTGGTATAGTGTATGTACTTGTGATCTAGAGAGAGGTTAAGTACCTCTTCAACTAAAGTTGAAACACTCAGCTCAAAGGCTTGGTATAAAAATAGTGCAAAACACTAGAACAAAAACTTGATTAAGGAACCTTTCGATGGCATTCGATATCGTGAACCCACCCATGTTGTGACCCACCACAATCACCATCTACGCCAGTGGGGAAAGACACCATAAATTCCATCAAAAGCTCGAAGACCAATAACAATAGAAGCTTGTGAACTCGATTTGGGTGAATGCCACAAGCAGACAGGTCTCGTGCCCGTAACTTTCTGACCTGCAGATTTCAGAATACTAGCGACCTTGTACCACCACCAAGCCACCATAACGTGCTTATCACTTCTCCCCATCTCTTAGAATTCCTTAGCATCTCGTTTAGTCTTCTGTTATAGCCACAAATTTAATTAGTATTGTTTTGCCATTATTAACAAACTATTCAACCCAAAAACTTAAATTATTAGATAAAAATATAATACTAACATTAAAAACAAATCTTAATAAACTCTTTCACGTGAAAAGTGAAACTGATTATGGTTTAAAGTTGAATGAATTTTAATAAACAAAAATAGAGACAAGATAAATTCAACAAATCATAAATTAAGCAATTGGTTAAAAACAAGACCTATATTAATTTTAAAGACAATCTTAACAAACTTCATGTCAAACATAAATTTGGATTTTAAGATTTAAGGGCAAGTGAATCCCAATTGTTAAAGTTAATGGCTATTAAAGTAAACGGTGGTGCAGTCATTATTAACTGCACAACTTACCATTTATATCCTTGTTTATATTATACAATTGTAATTATTTACTTTAACTTGATGATGTTCATATTGTAAATAGATACTATCAATGCTTATATAAAGATTCTATTTGTATATTTTCGATATAGTGAAATACAAATATTTTTTACAATTTACATGGTATCAAAGCCCATATAATTTCACTATCTCTCAATTTGTTGGAAACTTGTCAGAAAATTCGCCAAAAAAATTACTATAATTTTTAATCACCGGCAATCATATTCTTTTTTTGGCCTACACAATCTCTACGTCACAAAAACCGCAATCAATTTCAACTAATCATCAACTCTCCAACTGTCGCCTCCCAACTCAGGTGACTCAGAATCCATAGACGACTTAAGCAACACCAGAATCATAAAAATTCAAAATCAGAACAGTTCTCACACGTCGGATTATCCTCTGCCGCCGACATCAGTTCAATTTTTCGGTGACCATTTTTTCGGCGAGTGGTCATACACTGCCTATACCCAGCTGATCAGAGGACGCCAGACATCTCACCCCTACCAAAATCAGGCCAATTGAAGCCTTCACGCGTGTAAACGCGCCGTTATTCTCCGCTGTCGCCGATTCACTATCCAACTCCGATCCTGACAATTTTCAGCGAGTTAATCAACATTGCCACCATCATTCAATCCCCCATGACCAAATCTATCAACCTACAGTACTGTTTTGGTCGTTTAGTTCCTCATTTTTTAGCAAGAAGTATTTTGCAAACTTCTTAAACCTTTAAAGTCAGTTTGTAATTTATTCATACTTTTAGATCCATTTGCAATTTACACAATTTTGGGGGTAAATTTATAATTTTTAAATTAGGGCAAAGTTGTAGTTCTCAAAAATCGTAGGGACTTAATTATAATTTTCCAAAAAAGTAAAAAAAAAAACACCAAATTTTTTACTTGTATTATAGATATGTCAGATGTTTCTCAATGTATTCATATCACTCTTGAAGGACATACTTATGTCATGTGGGCTCAAGCTATGTATAGCATCCTTAAAGGCAAAAAATTATGGCGTTATATTACTGCAGATATTACTCTACCCGTTCAAAAAGAGAGTGAGAGTCCAGAAGCCTTTGTTAACAGGATTGAAGATTGAGCAATAATCATCAAATCATTACATGGTTTTAAAATACGTCTACTTCATCAATTAGTCTTCATTATTGACGTTTTGACACTACTAAATCACTCTGGGACTACCTTGCACATCGCTACATCGAGACTAATCTTGTTCCTCAATATCAACTATTACGCAATTTATATCAACTACGACAAGAACCCAGACAATCCATCCCCGATTTTTAATCTCAAATGCAATTTATTTGGGATCAATTGGCTCTTTCAAAACTTGTTTAGAAAAACAAAAATGATGCTCAAGCCTTTATTTCACATAGAGACCATTAACATCTGATCTAGTTCTTCATGGCATAACAAATTTTAGTCTACTCAGGCTTCTCTACTTCATCAAAGACCATTACCTACTCTAAATCAAGCTATCAACAAATTTATCTTCAAAGATACACGATTTGCTAGGCTTTAGCCAATTCACACAGACACGGTCAATGTTACTCCCCAAGAAAGAATTATTGACAATGATCCAACAAAAATGTGCAACTATTGCTACTTATTTGGTCATGATATCCTTAAGTGTCCAACACGAAAATGCAAAATATGTCAAAAGATAGGACCTGGTCATTTTGCAAGAGACTACCCTAAAACGAGATCATTTAAGAGTGCTACTTCTGTAGAACCTTCATCATTCTCTGCCGTCCGGGATATACAAGCCCCTCTCTTAACTCAACCAGCAATCTTGAGTCCTTACTTCGTCAACTACTCTTGAATCCTAATAACCCCTTTGTTTTCGCTTCTTCTATTGTTCTAGATAACTACTCTTGGTATTTTGATTCTACCTGTTGCAATCATATGACCTCCGACTCTACTATTTTCTCTTTGAAGTCATCTACTTCCTCTCTACCCTCTATTCAAACTGCAAATGGTTCATTCATAAATGTTACTCATGCTGGTCAAGTTTTATGCCCTAATCTTTCATTATCTAACTCATTTCTCATTCTCAAACTCACATTAAATCTTTTATTTGTTGGCTAATTGTGTGAACTTGGTCTTAACATTTTATTCACTGCTTTTGATTATTGTGTACAGGATCTGAAGACATGACAGACATTTGGGACAGGAAGTAAAATCGAGCATCTGTATGAACTCGTCTCTTTATTCTTATACTCTATATGCACTTTGTCTGCAACATCTACTTCTCCAGTATCTTCATTATACCTTTGACATTCTCGTTTGGATCATGCATCAATAAATCGCATACGCTCTTTAGGATCTAATGATAAATTAAGAGTTATTTCTAATAATAAAAAAGATTGTTTGACTTGTCCTCTAGCCAAATAACCGACTTTTCCTTTTAATAAAAGTACTACTATTTCACATGCTCCTTTTGATCTTATACATTGACATATGAGGTCCTTCTCCACTACTACTATAGGAGGATTCAAATATTTTATTATTTTTATTGATGATTATTCTCGTTATACATCGTTGTTCCTTATGCAACACGGATCAGAACTTATCAAAATTTATCGAAACTTTGCCCAAATAGTCATAACACAATTCTTATGTCCAATTAAGATCTTTCAAACTAATAATGTCATAGAATACAGAGATTCTGAATTCTTAAACCTTCTCCAAGAGCATCGTACTATCTGTCAAAGATCTTGTCCTGGTACATCTCAATAAAATGGAAAAACCAATCGTAAACATAGACATATCTTAGATACCGTTCGTGATCTTCTTATATCTTTTAATTGTCCTAAATGCATTTGGGAAGAAACTGCCTTAACCGTTGTCTTTACCATCAACCTTACTTCTTCTTTTATCATAGAGAATAAGTCCTCTTATGAGCGTCTCTATAGAACCTCACCGAATTATAATCTTCTCAAAGTGTTTGATTTTGTTTACTTTCTTTTACTTCAAAAACGTGAATATACCAAACTTTAGTTACGTACTCGATTGTGTTGTTTCTTGGATTATGGAATGGAACATAAAGGTTATAGGTGTTGGGATCTTTTATCTAATCGCCTTTGCCTCTCTCATCATGTCATATTTCTTAAAAATAAGATGTTTTCTTTTGTGTCAAACTTTCATTCTATTCCTCCTGCTCCACGATTTTTTTACAGATCACACTGTTAAATTATCCCCCGACACTTCACCAACACACACCAGTATTCATACAGATGAACCTGCTAATATGATACTTGTTTCTGAGCAGTCCATCTCGTCTGAAGGATCTCACTAAGCAATTCTGATTCTTCATCTATATCCATTCCTCGTCGCTCTACTCGGATAAGAGAACTTATTAAACTTCATAATTATCAATATTTTTCTACCACTCTTTCCTTATATGAGCCTCAGTCCTACTCCGAAGCTACTTCTAATCCTGTTTGATAGTAAACAATGACAGCAGAATTATAGACCCTTAACAAGTCACATACTTTGGATCTTATTACTCTTCCACTAAATAAAACTACAATTGGCTGCAATTGGTTGCAAATGGGTGTACAAAATCAAGACCAAATCTAATGGGTCCATTGAGAGATATAAAGTATGATTTGTAGCAAAAGGCTTCACTTGTGAATATAGAATTGATTATGAAGAAATTTTTGCTCCTATTGCCCGCCTTACCTCTATTCGAAGCTTATTAGCTGTTACTGCAGTCCGTAGCAGGCAATTATTCCAGATGGATGTAATGAATGCCTTTTTTAATGGTGATTTCGTTGAAAATGTATATATAAAACCTCCACCTGGTTACTCTCATCCTCCAAGCATGGGATGCAAACTTCGTCGTGCTTTATATGGCCTTAAACAAGCTTTTTATGCATGGTTTGCACAGATCAGTGGCACTATTTTATAACATGATTTTCAATCCAAGTCTTATGATTTGGCTCTCTTCATCTGTAAAACAGATCGTGGTTGTGTCTATTACTAATCTATGTGGATGACATGATCATCATCAGAGATGATCTCCTTAGTATCTCTAATCTAAAAAGTTTTCTTAAACAAAACTTTGAAATGAAAGATTTTGGCACTCTCAACTATTTTCTTGGTCTTAAAGTATTACTTAACTCTATTGGGTATTATCTCTCATAGGCTAAATATACATCGGATCTTCTTTTTAAAGTAAGTTTGACAGATAGTAAGACTACATCTTCTCTTCTCTTCTCGAGCCTAATGTAAAATTAAGACCTTTTGATGGCACTCATCTTAGTGATCCCACTCTCTATCGATAGCTAGTCCGCTGCTTAGTCTATCTTACAGTCACCCAACTAGACATTGCTTATAATGTTCATGTTGTCAGTCAATTTATGGTTGCTCCTCGGACCTCTCACTACAGTGCAGTCTTTCACACTTTATGCTACTTAAAGGGTACTCTTTTTTATGGATTTCATTTCTTGACCCAATCATCCTTTGTGTTGCAAGCCTATACTGATGCTGATTGGGCTGGTGATCCTACATATCGACATTCTAATACTGGATATTGTCTTTTCTTGAGAGATTCTCTTCTTTCATGAAAAAGTAAGAAACAGACTACTGTTGCCCGCTCCAGTACTGAGGTTGAGTATCGAGCACTTGCCAACACTACGCAAGAGAATATTTGGCTCAAGTAACTTCTCAGGGATATGGGTATTTTTTATTGTGAAGCTACACCACTTTACCGTGACAATCAGAGTGCTATTCAGATTGCTCACAATGATGTCTTTCATGAGCAAATAAAACACATCGAAACAAACTGTCATTTTGTTTGACAACATGTTTCTTAAAAGACGATTACTCTTCATTCCATCCTTCCAAAGACCAACCTGCTGATATCTTCACCAAGTCTCTTCTCTCCCGCCGTTTTCAAACTCTAATATCCAAACTCAAGCTTACTTTTACGACACCAACTTGACTTTGAAAATGAATGTTAAAGCCAATGGCTGTTAAAATCAATGGCGGTGCAATCATTATTAACTACACAGCCTACCATTTATATCCCCGTTCATATTATACAACTATAATCATTTACTTTAACTTGATTATATTCGTATTGTAAATAGATATTATCAATGCCTATATAGAGACTCCATTTATATATTTTTTATATAGTAAAATACAAATATTTCTTACAATTTACACCAACATTTAAGATTATTATTATAAACAAATTTTAACACACCCTTCACATAAAACGTGAATTTCAATTTTAAAGTCCAAGGTTAAATGAATCTTAAGAAACTGAAACAAAAATAATACAAAATTGATTGAAAATATAAGCATAAGAATTTAAACTTAAGAGCTTAAAAAATTATTTTAACTTAAAATTTTAAGTTATTAAATAAATATTAATATTAATATTTAAAATAAATCTCAACAATAATTTTGTATTAGTATCAAACAAGAAATGCAATAAATCTTATTAACTGTCATATCATCGTGCACATATATTGAACTGAATGTAAGAGAAGTGACAACTTCTTAGGACTTGCTAGATGAAGTGACAGCAAGGATTAGAGGCCTGCTCTGTCCTTCTCAGTTACTCTTTCTGTGATCCCTATCATCGTCATCAAAAAGAGTGGAATAAGAAGAGTGTCCTACTACAATCAAACAAGCTTATCTTCCCTAAACCTTGACCATTTAATAATTTGATTAAATGTCTTTTAACATATGATCTGCATTATTTTTATTTACATCATCATCATATTTTAACTATTATCTTTCGTGCATTAATGAATACCTAATAACAAGTAATAGCTAACACCATTACCTTTCACAATGTATCAAGTTTCACCTAGAAGTGCACATTTTAAGTATATTTCTCAGCAATCTCCTGCAGGCAAGAGTACAGCTTCTTGGGTTTGGAAAACATGAACATGTGATCAGAACCAGAGATCACCTTCACTTCATCTGTTGGATTCTTTCTTATCATCCACCTCTGTAAATGTTCTTTCATTAAATAGTCTTGGTTACAAACAATGTAAACTCGATGAACTGAACCATATTCCTCCTTGGTTATTGCCACTGCTTCACTCAGCACTTCTAAATCCCTATACAGAGGGTTAAGGTCTCGCTAGTGTCAAATCCTGGTTCAGTTCATTACAAATTATAAGACATGAACTGACTGCTTAACAATAACAAACCAAAGACTTAACCTCACAAACAATTCTAAGATAGTATAAACTCAAAAGTTACATTGTTGAATATAATTTAACGAACAAATTAAGTTAAGGGCAGTACTACCTCAGGTGGAGAGAGCTGGTGTATCTTTGATGCCATGAAGTTAGGCCGAAGGAGTAAAGAGAGGTTGGCTGGTTGTTAGACCCATTATCTAACGTATACATTGAGTCCACGTAGGAATCCAACCTTCGAGAAAACTGTGTATTTTTGCAATTAATCAGTCTACTTATATTAACAAGAAATAGGCTCAAACTAGGCCGAAACAGTTCAATGTTTTATCACTATGTGTAAGATTCTAAAATAGGTGATCTTAATCTAGACAGTACCTAGTAGGTTTCTTATAACGTAGAATGTAAATCTTTAAAAAAAAATTATAAAATGGTATATTATTCTCATCAGGAGATTTCTCAAGTTTTATAAGTCAGTCAATATGCCAATATTAACGTTATATTTCCTCTTATGTACCGTATAGTCAAATTTGAACTATGTAATATCAAATGACAGGGTCAGATAATTTTACACTAAACTCATTAACATATTTGTAGAAGTAATATAATGTAAAATCATATTCTCCCACAATATGTTGTATATGTTATACAGACAATTCAACCAAAAAGTCAAGAAGCAACTCTTTCTTGTTTGAAAATTATTCTGCCCCAGAAGCATCAAGAAAGAAATGGGTGAAATAAGTGAACTTAATGTCTTTGACTTCGTCCACATTGTCATTTTCATCTGAATTTACAGACTTGACATTCAGAATTCGATACCATTATGGCATCAGTATGACGATTTGCATTTCACTTCATGAATCTGTCTTAACCAAAGAAACGGTTCTGCTTGTTAGTTTTTGAAATATTATTCATAAGCCATTAGTTGTCGGTCCGATTTTTTCATAGTGGTGGTTCTCCCGATGATAAAAATTCCTCGCGTTTAAGGTTCAATCTAGAAGAACTTCAATGAAGTAATGAAATTGAGGGAAAAATTTCCATCTTTCTGAAAGCAAAAACAAAACATGAATAAAGAGGTGGAAAAAGGAACAGAAGACCATAGCTGAGCCCTTCTGTTCCCTCAAGCAAATCACATTAGCGAGTGACAGCTACCATTTGAGTGAGGAATGCACTTTTAAGTGCATGTACCCCAATGCAAGCACTTGGAAATGTTTGTATATAGTATGGCCATAGTACAAGGATCTTGACCAGCACAGGTGCACCCCAAAGCTACTTATAGTGTGTGAAAAAGAGAAATGGAGATCAGTTACCTCTTTAAACAAAGTTGTTGAACTCAGGTCATGGCTTGGCATAAAAACAGTTGCAAAAAACTGCAACAGAAACTTTATCAGGGAACCTTTCCATGACAGCAGATAGGCTGAACCCACCCATGCTGTGGCCCACCAGAATTCAATCGAAGGTTCAAAAGTAATCCAAATATGAACCAAGCTCATGATATTGCTTTTGGTGTATGCC
Source organism: Ailanthus altissimus (assembly GCA_946807835.1). NCBI lineage: Eukaryota > Viridiplantae > Streptophyta > Magnoliopsida > Sapindales > Simaroubaceae > Ailanthus > Ailanthus altissimus. Next base: position 24,161,630 of record OX327695.1, read on the forward strand.
ACATGCCGCCAGGTCCAGAGCTATAACTTCATGACCTGCAGATTTCAGAAGAATTGCCACCTTATACCAACACCAAGCTCAATGACAGCCTCCATGAACTATCACAACATGCTTACCAGTTTTCTCCATCTCCTACTAGTCTTTCAATCCTTGGACCCAGTTTAATCTTACTTTTAAACTTCAGGAAACTTCAGTTGACACACATGCATCCTTTTCAAATGTCACTTGACTCTTTACACATATTAAACAGGACATTTGAAAAGAAATACAAAATAGACTTCTCTACAAATCAGCCAAGTATAATTGCGTAGTTATTGCTACCCACTGCTGTTTGTGCCTTTGCTGATACCAACTTCTCCTGCTGCCATGTGTGTGCCTCTGCCAATGCATCCATGTCCAGACGACCTTAACAAATCATGGTCATACTGCAAGAACAAAGCAACAACTCCAATTTCAGATGCAGATTGAAGTTGGAAAAAAAATGTTTGAAGAAGAAAAGTTCTGGACCACATTAACAAACCTTGAGCACTTCTCAGTCCATGTGTATGCCTCTGTTAATGCATTCATTTTGGACCAACTTAATAAAGTCATGGTGATGCTGCAAGAATAGAGCAACAACTCCAATTTCAGGAACAATTTGAAGTTGGAGAAAATGTCTAAAGGAGAAAAAGAGCTCTTTCCTTTTGACTCCTTTAGTAGGACAGAAGAAATTTTCCACAATAAACAGATCATAAAGGATTTGTGTTCACCCAACTGCATATTGAAAAGTCCAGAAATATTTCTCACCTCCATCAAATGTTTCAAGATATCTGTAATTAATAATATTGAAATATCAATATGAAATTTGCCCCAAGAATTCAGATGAAATTGTTTCTAAGTTGGTCTTCCATTCGAATACTCATGGTCATCTTGCTTAGAGCAAAGTTCCTGAAATCTCATTAATCTGCCAAACAAAATAAAATAAAATGGTGTCCTTTATCAAGAAAACAACATGCCAAGAAAATCAATATTCCCACATTCAACATCTAATTACACAGACTTTGTGATGATCCATGAAAGGAACTCCTAAATGCCTTATGTTGTATATTCATGTTTATTAAAAAATTAGTTTTAGAGATGAGAGTTTATATAAGTTCACTTTTAAATATAAGCTAGCTGTACATCATTTACCTGCTTTACCATAATTCATTATTCATTTAATGACACTAATAAATTCCCCAACCTCTAAAATAAGACCCAGATGTCTTAAAAAATACACCATTAATTTTCAGCAAATCCACTTATGTTTAACTCCATTAATTATTAATTGATATGCTAGTAAGGGCAATTACCTATTTTTCAAGCATGCTTACCCTAAACAGAAGGTATCGATTATACAACTTCACAAGTTGATGAAACAAACTACTACCTTTTCACTAAAATAACCCATGCAAGCAGAAAACGATGATAAACATTTACCAAAAAAGAAAAAAGAAAAATTACTGTAATTAAAAAAGTATGGTGAAAAGGAGAAAAAGGCACCGTTTTAAAAGCACTTCTGGATTATACAAAAACAGATTCTTCTGATGAAGGCTTTCAACAGATGTCTTCAAAGAAAGCAAACAATCTTTGGCTTCCTTGTAATGAGATCCTTTAGTTACATAGTGCTTATAGACATATTCAAGGTCACCCTCACATTCCTCCTCAAGTGATGGAAAAACGTTTTTCGAGGTTGCAGGTGGTAGCTCACCCTGATAATTTGAGCTATCAAATTCTACTTTTCTTCTCTTTCCAGATGAAGGATTTGCAACTATGCCACCTAGTGAAAACTCCGCAAATAAGGGCCATGTATCGCATACCAAGCGCAAGCACCTAGAGAGAAATATGACAACGAAAGTGTAAAGCATGCCAAAGTCAGGACAAGGTAAGACTAAGAAGATAAATGAGCATGAAGGACAGAGATCTATGCTCAAGCCCACTCTTTACAGCTGACTGCAAATTAGCAAATTTTATTCAGAAGTGAATAGAATAAAATGAGTGCAACAAATAATTCATGAAATACTTATCTCTCAACAAACTAAATGCCAGATCATTCCTTTCAACAGCAAATTTAGCTTTCCCAAGTAAGAGAAAAGGGCAACAATGTTACAAAAGCAACTAGACTACATACCTCAAAAGATATTCAGCACAATCAATCCCGGTGTCTTTCGAAATAAGGTAGTCAAGAAGCACTTGATGGTCATAGTGCAACTGCAAAAAAGGACTCGTAATATCAGAGATTGCAACAGATAATTTCACCATTTGAATAATTAAAAGATGAGGGTGTAAACTTTGCATGTAGAAGATTTACCTCTGTGAGAAATAGATGGAATAGATGTACAGGATTAAAAACATTTGACACATGAAAAAAGATTTCTTTCTTCACATTCTGAGAAGTCCATTTTTGTTTGTCAAACCTGCGGCCAACAGTCTGTTAGCAGAGTACCTTATAAATTAGTTAAGCAAAAATACAACTAGAATGTTTATTTCTCACTTTTGCTCAGCATGAAATGGCACACTAAGCAATTGCAGGAGCACTTTGAATAGTACATCATCCTACAGTCCCAACAGAGAGACAAATAATGAGAACTTAGAATGAGAGCACAAATTAGACAACAAAAGAACATAACTCTTGTAATGCTATGCAATAACTGACAAATCAGCACCACATTTACAAACAAAAATATGAAAATTGACTTCATATACCGACTTTGACTATCAAAGTTGGGTATATTACTCATATGGCCAAATATTAAGTTTTAGGCAAGTAGAATGTTGCCTGGCCCATATATCACAACCAGTTAGCCTTCAACATAAGTTAGCGACAATGACTCTAGTCATGTCACAGAGTCCACAGCTTGGAATATGCTTCCTCACCTAGTCATGACATTTATAAGGCATAAGTTAGTGAGTACCACCCCAGATTCTATCCTAAGCCCAAAGACTTCCTTGACCCGCTAGTCTACCTGAAATGAAAATGATAGCTCATCACATTTTTTTCACTCTTGCAGTGTCTCCTTCTGTTCACCAAAAAATATAACTGGCTTCTCACCCTACCCCGATAAATTAACAACACAGCGAGTAAGGGCAAAGCATATCAACCACTCTAATTGATCAATTGCAATGGAAAAAAACAAGTTTGAATCTTTTAAAACTTATATTTTAGCCAAACAATATAACAATTCAGTAGATTCTGATTGAGTATAATGGAAGGCAAAATAGCATTTCCTGTCTGTCTAAATGATGTCCATAAATCAGAATTCGTATAAACTAAGTAGCCCCTGAAATTTTTCTTTCTCGTAGTTCGTCAATTCCTTCTGCTACCCAACACGGAGGAAAAAAAGGTGTAATTCATAGTTGAAAATAATCAAGGCTTCCTGTTAATGGAAGACATGCGGGAACTTAGACAACACAACAAGGTGTTATAACTAGACAAGATTTAACAATGTAGAGAAACATGGATTTTCAAACAACTAAACAATATTATACAGCTGCCCAGGCTAAAAGATTATTTTTGGAACAAAAGTAGGAAGCTCATCATGCAGTAATGACATTTAAGGACTTATATCTTTAATAACAATCACACGAACTTCAAAACTCACACAAGACTCAAATGGAAGACTATCTAGGGGCAGAAGACAAACCTCATACATATATAGCTGGAGAAAAGATAAGGAAAAATTCTTGCATTTTTCCTCGTACATTTCGTATTCTAGAAACATATCCACAGGAAGATGTCCTTGAAGCCACTTATAAAGCTCTAACAAACCTTTATCTATACCAATAGAATCCAAATCTTTGTCAAATGTCAGGCATGAATCATCTGGTGCACTTGCACAACGCTTTTTGGTGTCTTCTCTTAGGCTGAACGAGCACCTCAGGAAAAGGAATACAGCCTGTCTCTGCAAGTGACGAGAACATTTAATGTGTACTTCTCCATCAGAATCACCCAACAGAAATGGAGAGCCTTCTAAACAATCGTGTGCAACAGACTTGACTGAAGTTATGGGTTGGCACAAGAGTTCCTCAAAGTAATTATGAAGAAGCTGCAACCACAAAACTAGGATGCAACAATCTAGACAAATTTGAAAACTAAGCCTGATCATTAAAACCTGCAAAATATGATTTAATTCAAGTAATTAGAATAGGTTAAGGTGTTAACATGATCGAGATTATATGCTTGTGCATCTGTACATATATCACCATAACATACCAAAAGCTGGCTCCTAAAAAAATCAAAACAACTGAGTAATAGAACACAAAATTTTCAGCACAAGTAATTGGAATCAAAAAGATAATTGTAAACGAAAAATCTCAAAACCAGCACAAAACCTAAACATTTTTAAGAAAGCAAAAACCTGCAAGTAAGATTTCTTAGTTTTTATGCTACTTGTGTTGTAAGACTGAGTTTTTGTGCTTCTTGTGTTGTAAGACCATGCACTGCAAACAGTTCAGCACCAAAAGGAACAAACCAATCAGCAGATTTAAGATCTTAGCTAGAGTAATGACATTTAGGATATAAACCAAATAATTCTACATAATGCACAACTAGCATTCCTATCATATTCTGTTCGTCAATAGTTTAATTAAATTTTACACATTGGTCTTAAGAATAGTACTTGAAGAACATTTCCTGGGTTCCATTTTTAAATTTATCAAATAACCTACTGAGCTAAATCCATACCAACAACTTGTGTCTGAAGTACTGAGAGATGCAAGTTTTAACATGTTCTCCTGGCTTGCCAAGGCACCAATACAATAGTTTGGGTAAAAGATTGGTGATCACACAAAGAATCGGATGCTTATCAGGAGAATGGCCATCGTAATTGACAGAACCACATTGCTCAACTAATGAACACAATAACTGAAGAAAGTTCCCCAGAAACACAAGTTTTGACTCCTCTTCATCCAAATTTCTACAATCAAAAGCAACTTCATAACAGCTATTCTCGCTACTATAAATCACATCCATGGAATCCCAAGGCAAATTTGAAAGACAATACTGCACTGAATCGAAATATATTTCGACAAGATTATCATCATAGTCATAATCTTGCTTTAACCATTTCAGTATGTTGCGCAAAACTCGAACAATTCCAGCCAAAGTGAACCATCCAGCATTTTTCAATCCAGGTTTTAAGAGAACCAAAAAACTAGACGAATCAAACCGTGAGCTCCTTGATCCAGCTGGCGAAGATGCAGAAGAAAAAGGAAATGTAATGGTAACAACCAACTCCATGCAATGACACAAGGAATGAATTAAAAAATCCCAGTAGCTTCCCTGCAAAAGAATTCAAGCTACGATGATGAAACCTACAACACAAAAAATCTACACCATCCAAATACAAAGGGAACATATCAACTCACAGATATAGCTAGGTATTGGGAGACAACTACTAGAATGTTGCCAGATAAATGTTGAACATACTGACTCTTAATCATAAGCAAAGATATCTGCAGCCAGACACAAACACGGAGAGGTTAAATGCATTCATGATCAATCTGATAATGCTATCATATTAAAAGAATTTTCAATTGTTCTAGCAACACCTCCTCAACTAATTATTATCTGCACGCTCAACTTCCACAAACAATGGAAAATATCCTTAGTAAATATGTGCTTACGTTTTAATAATATTAACTACACAGATTGGCCAAGTCGTAACTTTTTTATTCCTTGGAGGCTGTGGTTCAAATTTTTGAGACTTACGTGGTAAAGCAACAATTATATAAATCACAAAGATAAATGACACAAATATGCAAATACCAATTCAGCTATGACGTTGGATAAACATTGACGGTCCTCAGATTGTGTTCTCAAATCATCGTCGGAATCACCGTCAAGTTCTCGAGTCCAGAGTTGAATTTGTCTCAGAACCTGAAACAGAAATTGTTAAAGATACAAATATATTTCTGTGTATGAGGAACTAGAGTTCAGTCAGATAAAGGAGCGATATACGAGCGAACCTGAGAGAGAGAAGCGAGAAGTGCTCTCTCTTTCTCTTTGGTCAAAGGAACTCCCTCCGGTTCCTGGCGATAAAAATCAGATAACAAAAATAAATAAATAAATCAAAATGATAATAACAGAAAGTTAAAGAGTTATGAAACTGACGGTGTACGGACGGACGGACTGGTTGATCAGACGGTGGAGACGCGAGTATACAGAGACGCGAGACATTTTCTATCTACAACTTCTGTTAGTCTCTTCAGCCCTCGGTCGATTCGAAATTGTAGTGTAAACTTTGACAGTCGAACGGTGGGAATCCGAAACGCTGCGTTTTAATAGCGAGACGCGCAAACTGCTCAACGGTGCGTTTTGGTGCTCGCGTGCTGTAAAGTGTAAACATAGATGTTTGAAAAAAAGAAAATCTCAATTTGTTTCCGCTATTTTAAATCCAAAAGCCTGGACTTTTGGCGGGTGAAGTGAGAATTTCAACGAAGGGGCACTCTATACCCTTTTTTTATGCCGCCATCACATGAAGCCTCTGCCGTAGCAACACTAATACAAGCATGCGCCTCAATAAAATCCCTGAGAAGAGCGCGTCAACTGCACGCTGTCATTCTAACTTCCAGCGTCATACCCATCAATGCCCAATCTCCATATGTATACAACAACGTCCTCTCGATGTACGGGCGGTGCGGCTCATTCAGAGATGCGCGACGAGTGTTCGACAAAATGCCGAGCAGAAGTATGGTTTCTTATAATGCGCTCATTGCAGCCTATTCTCGCGATTATAATCATGCACATTTGGCCTTCAAATTGATTACCCAGATGGAATTTGAATGCTTGAGGCCTAATGGTTTGACTTTCACGAGCCTGGCGCAGGCGGTTTCGGTGCTTGAGGATCGGTTGATGGGGTCTCTACTTCATGCGCAAGTAATAAAATACGGATTCTCAGAAGATACTTGTGTCCAAACGTCTTTACTCGGGATGTACTCAAATTGTGGGGATTTGGAATCCGCAAATAAAATTTTTTGTTGTGTAGGTGATAGAGATGCTGTTGCTTGGAATAGTATAATTCTTGGTCATTTCAAGAATGATAAGATAAGAGGAGGTCTTTATCAATTTGGAGCGATGCTGAGAGCTGGTGTAGCTACTACCAACTTTACGTATTCAATGGTTTTGAATGCTTGTAGCAAAATGGGATATTATATTTGTGGAAAACTTATCCACGCCCGAGTTATCATATCAAACGTACTAGCGGATTTACCTTTGCAGAATGCCTTGCTTCACATGTATTGCAATTGCAGTGACACCAAAACAGCATTTAGTGTTTTCAGCAGAATTGAAAATCCAGATTTAGTTTCATGGAACTCAGTGATTGCTGGGTATATGGAAAATGGGAATGGAGAAGTAGCAATGGGTATGTTTGTTGAGTTGCATAGAATGTCGCTTCCTGAACCAGACGAGTACACTTTTGCGGCCATCATATCCGCTACTTCTCATTTCCCAGCTTCTAATTATGGGAAACCTCTACATGCCTTAGTTATAAAAGCAGGATACCATAACAGTGTGTTTGTGGGAACTACACTTTTGAACATGTATTTCAAAAATGGTGATGCTGAATCTCCGCAGAAGGTTTTCAAGTTGATTCCAGAAAAGGATATTGTGCTTTGGACCGAGATGATTATGGGTCATTCGAGAATGGGTGACAGGGAAACTGCAATTAAACTTTTCTGTGAAATGGGTCGAGAAGGGCATAAATGTGATAGCTTTTCTCTTAGTGGGGCTTTGAGTGCATGTGCTGACTTCGCAGTTTTGAAGCAAAGTGAGATGATCCATTCCCAGGCTGTTAAAACAGGTAATGACGCTGAAATGTCTGTTTGTGGAAGTCTAGTAGATATGTATGCCAAAAATGGTGATCTTCAAGCTGCTCAATCAATATTTTCTCATGTCTTGCACCCTGATTTGAAGTGCTGGAACGCAATTCTCGGTGGGTGTTGTCACCACGGAATGGCAGAGGAAGCGTTCAAGTTCTTTGAGGCAATCCTGCAATGTGGCCTAAGACCCGATCAAGTAACTTTTTTGTCTCTACTGTCTGCATGCAGTCATAGTGGCCTGGTACAAAGAGGGAAGTTCTTGTGGAATCAAATGCAGGAAAATGGTTTAATTCCTGGACCTAAACACTATTCATGCATGGTTAGTTTGTTAAGCCGAGCGAGACTACTGGATGAGGCTGAAAATTTGATTATTGAGTCACCTTATAGTGAAAACTGTGTAGAACTATGGAGAAATTTGCTAAGTTCATGTGTCATCAACCGAAATTTCACAATGGGAGTTCATGCAGCAGAGCAAGTCTTAAGATTGGATCCAGAAGATGGTGCCACCCATATATTGCTCTCCAATCTTTATGCGGCTGAAGGGAAATGGGATGGTGTTGCAGAAATGAGGAGAAAGATAAAAGGATCAATAAAAGAAAAGGAACCTGGGCTAAGCTGGATTGAGGCCGAGAAAAGTGTTCATGTATTCTCTTCCGGTGATCAGTCACACGCAATGGTTGATGAAGCCCAAGCTGAACTACATAGGTTACATGGGAACATGAGAAAATTAGTGGCAGACAAATTTGATCTACAGGATGTAGCATCAAATGGCAAGTGAAAATTGATATATTTGTTGCACGTGACAAGAATTATTTTTAAGAGAACATAATTGTGGCAACTGTTTTTAAACCATTTTCAATTATACTCGAGCCTTAATTTATTTAACCAAGCCACATTCTACGCATTGAACTTTAAAAGTATGACCATCTCCCTGAGATATCGAGACTGAGACATTGGCCGTGTACTTTTAACTACACTTTCTGTGAAAGTTTGATTATAAAATTATTGGGAAAAGTATGATTAACACAATACTTCAATCATCATTAGTCCAATGAGAATTACAAATAGGCTTACCAGAAAACAAAATCCAAGTAACAATAAACTCTAATTAACACAAAATAAGAAAGAAGTTTATTTTGACATGCCTGATATCACTGACACCTGAGTTACAAATTTCTTTATGATAACCATATCTGCAGACATCCTACCTAAAAGGTATTGCACAACATCATAGCAACATAGACTTCACGCCCCAGACTCAAACAAGAATTTATTGAAATCGTCGTAGGTTTTGTATGAACTGTGTGAATCCCTTAAGAAGCAAGCAATAATTTGAGCAAGAGGGTATTCCCAACAAATTTCATAAGCTTCAAGGAACTGTAATTAGCGTCGGGCAGTTCGAGTTTTTGGCCTGGTTGATTTCTGCAAGAATACAAAGAAAGAAAATTCATAAGATGGCTGCTGTGCACTAAGGAAACATTAAATGGAAACAGGTGAAGTGTATAGAAAAGCTCAATAGCAAAGAGCTGCCCTCATAGATGCAAGAAGTGATTTAAATCTGAAGCTAGGGTTGATTCAGATTGGCAAAGAAATGAAAATTTGACAGCTGAATGAATTTTTACTCACCGATGCAGCCCCAAAGCTAGCCCCAGATGCTGTTGGAGTACCTGTGGTTCAGACAAAAAGAAAAGAAAAAACAAAAACTTATCAATAACTGCCAAATATAACTTCAAGGGCTTCTCGTTGCTAGAATTATGACTGTCCAGAGTGCACTAGCTATTCACCAAGAAAAAACCTGCTCCTTTTTGTTATATTTTTTTTCCTTTTTAGCAATAACACTTCATACAGATATCGGGTAGTAGAAGAAACAAAATAGAATATCATGATTACCATTTATATAGAATCCTTTTAAATCAAAATCTAAACAGCATCTACCTTTCATGGTCTAAAGTATCCCTCAAATTGTTAACAATTCAAAAGATACAAGTCCACATGCCCATTTCATGTTTATGAGGAAATTAAATTTTTCATTCTCAGTTTTCTCTGCTTAAGCAATGCTCATGTCATAAATAAACCAGAAACAAAGAAAATACTATCTGTGCTTGCCAAATTGATTGTTGTAGTGAACAAAAACTACATTGCTAAATTTGTTTAATCAAGGACAAATTATTAGGATTTATCCAAACAGAATTCTTGAATATACTCAGCCATGACACAGCATGACCCAACATAGTTCCCAGCCTTTGGAAGAATGCTTCATTCTCAACCCATAGTAAAACAAAGAAATGCAAATTTAATTGCAGAGATTGAAATTTAAATAATCAAGGAGTAGGATACCTGAAGCAAATGGTGTTGAAAAAATAGAACCTCCAGCAGAAGCCGTATTAAAAGATGGAGTAGTGCTACCAAACAAAGAGGAAGTTGAAGCAGCAAACAAAGACGATGATGACATTTGGGGTGAGGCACCGGATCCAAAGAATGGCGCTGGAGCAGAAGAGGCAGGTGTAGAAAACAGAGAAGATGACATGGAAGCAGCTGGAGTAGAGGATGGTGTGCTAAAAAGAGAGAACACACCCCCTGAAGAAGCTGATGTTGCTGCTGCTGTCTGTGGGGCACCTGATGCCCCAGGAGTTGCTGTATTTGTAAGCAACCCAGTTATCTGTGTTGATGGTTGTGAATTTACAGGCAAATGCAAAGTTGGATGTACCCTCTTTGCAGCAGCTTCCAGCTTGGCTATTTCTCGCCGATCAGCCTCAAGAAATGGATTATTAACGTCCCCTCGGCGACGCTGGTCAGCAAGATAAGCTGACTTCATAGTTTCAACATATTGATGAATGCTCTCCACCTAAGGAACACAGATTATGTATCATAAGTAATAACTCTTAATGCACCTCAACAAGGTGAAACCACAAACTTTGGCATTGAAAATCATATAACATAAGATACCTTGTTAAAAATGAACCATGTGATGGCATCACAATCTGTTCATGTGCAGCACTAGCCATGTATTAAAACTATTAACAAATCAATCTAACAAACTTCAGATACTTTTGCAGAACTTTCATGTGGCTTCAAATTTCCACTCTTTCAATGTTTATCCCCGTTAGTTTATGTTATGAAATCCATGTGGATATGGGACCAACCAGTGTTTTGTGAAGATATCTCCTTAAAAAAAAGTATTCTAGTACCACAGCTAATGAAATAATTCCCTTTCACTCAATTGCAATTACACACTCATAATATCAATCTTTTGATATCAGCAATTAAACTTTTGTTCCAAGAATCAAAGTATTTAAGCAATTATATGATGCACATATATCACAATACAAAGTGCAGACATAAAATACAAGTTGCAGATGAATAAAAGCCATTGTAAAGTCCTCTTCACTAAAGAGAGTTAAACAAAGCATCTGGTATTACCTTGGCAGCAACATGAACAAAAAAGCTATGCACATTTGATATCACATTTGGAAGGGACTGCAATAGAGAGGATCCATGGTTGGAAGAATTCCTGTCCGAATCTAGGAGAATCAGTTGCTCTAACTCTTCAATCAATTGGCGGCAATCACCCAGATATTTCTCAAATCTGGCAACTGTTTGCTGTAAAAATGGTGATGGTTTCTTTGGAAGTCCACAGTAAAAGTCAAAAACCGGGACAACCGAGCTAGTTGTTTGTTGACCAGTGGAAGTAAGTACTGCTGTTGCTCCAGGAGCCTGGGATGGTGCAGTAGCTCTTGGAGCACCCCCTGCATTCGGGCGAAGAAACCTTGGCCGAAGCATCATGAAAGAACGAACAGCTACCTCTGTGTTGCGTAACATATCTTTCACAACAGCCATCAATTCGTGCAGCTGAGCTTTCTCTCTTTCCATGGAAGTACTAATTCCTCCAAGTTCCTGCAAAAATAAATTAAGAACATTGATTATCATGCCATAAAAAAGTTGCAATTGACAGCAACATAAAGCATTGAGAAAACCCACCCAATAGTATTATAATTGATACCGAGAAAAAGGTAAAAAGAAAACAACACAAAGATTATTGACAATTATTCACTGATCAGGGGAGATTACATAGTTCAGGGACCTGTTGATTAACTAAAAATCACATCTTATAGCTATTCTTGAACAAAAAGAGGACTGACAGGCGGTGATATGAAATCTCTGGACAATCTTATCTTTCCAGTTTCTTACACAACAAACTCAGAACACTTCATTAGTAATTTTCAACAGTCGAAAACTCTTGTTGAAATGAAAACAAACAAGTATCATTATTCAAAGTAAACCTCAAGCCAACCAGGATTTCTAATATTCAACTCTATACATAATAAAAAGAAATACAACAGCTAACGAAAACAAAAATCAAAGTGCTTCAATAATTAGTATTACACATGCCTCAAACAAAGTAGGGCAGACACCAATGCAAATATTAAATTGTCATGAACTCAAAATGCATACTTGAACAATATGGCTTGCATCAAACTCGAACCCCTCATTGGAAACAGAAGAATCGTAAAGGCGACTACATTGATCTAGCCGCTGGCTCTCATCCCTGTATTCCAATATCCGCTCCCTACATGTGTCAGTTCAAAACCCATCAAACAATCATATCTAAACTCAACCCACAAAACAACTCACGAGTGATATAAATATCATCTCAAATTACACACTTTGCCATAACTGCAATGTCATAGTAGGTAAGCAATATCTGATAATTTAAAATCATTCTTCACCCTAACTTTGCATAGAACCCTAAGCCCTCTATTTCTAACAATGCAGTAGAAAAGCAAGCAATTCAAAGATTTTACTACTATCAACTCCAAGAAACTAAAATACCCCCACTTTATCGAGCTCAAACATAACAATATTGCTTAATTTATTGCAAATTCATCTTGAAATAACAAAACGTTTCATTTTTTTGCCCACATTTTCAATAACCAAATAAACCCAAAACCAAAAATTAGCGAAAGAAAGAAAACGCACTCGATCTGAAGAAGAATCTTTTGGGAATCCGGATGAAGATCCGCCCATTTGGTACTGTAGCTCGCCGGAGCCTTGTCGTTGGTGAAAAGGAACAATTGCTGTTGTTGTTGTTGTTGTTGTTGTTGCTGCTGCTGCTGCTGCTGTTGTTGTTGTGGAAACAACTGTTGCTGTTGTTGTTGGTGCTGGTGCTGCTGCTGTTGCTGTTGTTGTGGAAACAACTGTTGCTGTTGTTGTTGTTGTTGTTGTTGTTGGGGAAATTGTAGCTGTTGTTGTTGCGAAAATAGTGGGGTGCTTTGAAAGGGGTTTTGTTGTTGTTGTTGTTGTTGTTGTTGTTGGGGCTGGAAGAGTGATTGGGGTTGCTGTGGTTGTGGAGTTGAAAACAGTGAAAACGCCATTCTGTTTTCAGTGTGTTTCCAATTGTAGGGTTTTGAATTTGAGGAGGAAACTGAAAAACCCCTCTCCAAAACCCGCCTCTGGTTCTTTACTGTGTTGGGAAATTCATTTATTTTAAGGGGGTGAGTTGACAACAGCTGTTTATTTGCTACTTGTGAAAATTTTTCAATTTTCTCCTTATTTTCAATACAAGACTTTTTCTTGACATATTTGCTAGACTTAAAAGGTTATGAAATTTGTAAAAGCTCCAAGATAAAAAAAGAGGTCTTAAATCAAAAAAAAATAAAACACGCAAAAAGGAAAACTATCTCAAATGGTTTAACATTAAAAAATGAGCATTTTTTTTTTTAAGGGTCAGAGAGGCATTTGATTTACGAGTAATATTAAATATTTGAAATTTATATTTAAAATTATATTTTAAAAATAATATATTAAATAAATATTAAATAATAAAATAATATAAATTTTAAAAATTATTTATTATATTTAATATTTATTTAACACATTATTTTTATAATATAATTTAAAATATTTAACATTAATCTTTAATATACTTTCATACCGCTTGAAATGTCTACTTCTAATTGATATGTTAATTATATAGAGGCTCGTATAAAACGTAAAAATCTATCAAGACCATTCAATATACCGACACATTGCTTAGAATGTTTACTCTCAAAAATAGAGTAAAGCTCCCACAATATTTTTGGAGAAAAGGAACACACTGCTTGAAAAGTGTACTCCTAATCGATATAATATATATACTAATGCACTAAGGCTTGTCTAGAATGTAGTGGTTTATCAATACCACTCTCAAAATGAAGAGCAAAACTCTCATAATATTTATTGAAAACAAAAAACAAACAAAAAAAAACTTACCCCAACAAAAAGTATCGAATCCTAGTGGGAAGAGGAACATCTACTCTTGAAAAAGGGTTAATAAAACTCTCACAATATTTATTAGAAAGACTTCCCCCAATCAAGAATTCAACCCTAGTGGAAAGAGAGGTAGATGTCTACTTGTCTAAATAGCAAAGCGCACACAGAATTTATTCGTGAAAGGACTTAACCCCAACCAAGAACTGGACCCTAGTGAGAAAAAAAATTTATTACTCCAAACAAAAACTAAATCTTAATGGGAACAGGGGCGTGCATTCCTAAAAAGGGAGAGCAAAGCTCCCACAATTAAAAAAAAAAAAGACTTTCTCTAATCAAGAATTGAGTCTTAATGAAAAGAAAATGTCTGCTCATATACTTTTATAAAGAGATAATAAAAGCTCCCCACAATATTTATTGAGGAAACATCTTGTCCCAATTAGAAATTGAATCCTAGCGAAAAAAAAAAATAGTGCACTTACGGCCCAAACATTTAGTCCACAACATGGTTAAACTTTGAATGTTTTATTCATATATTTAATAATATAAAAATAATATAGCTTAATCGAATTTTAAAAAAAAAAAAGGTAAAATCATCACTTTCCCCTATTTTAAATTGATAATATTAAACGTGCCTTTCAATATTTAGAAAGTGAATAATGAACCTTATTCAATTACATTCTTCAGGTAAAGAGAGAAGTTGACCATTGTTGAACCAAAAAAAAAAAAAAAAGTCTTTTATTCTTGATGTGTTGTATGTTATAAATGAAGAGATGAAAATAACCCTTAAAATTAGGGATGGTAACGAGGCGCAACAAGGGTGGGGAAGATTTTTTCATATCCTATTTTATTTTTTATTTAAAACTCTGTTTCTTACCTTATTTCTCAAAAACTTTAATGGGATATGAATGAAAAAATTTCATACGAGAATATCATTTTCATCTCCACCCTATTTTCTCATTTTTTTATTTATTAATTTTAAAATAATATTTTATATTCATAAATTTTAACAATATAAAATTTTAATCTATATTATGGTTTAAAAAAGTAATGAACTAACAAATAAAAATAATATAATAATATCTTTTAATAATGTAAATAATAATAGTAAATAAATTTTAAATAAATAAATAAAATAAAAATTTTAATAATATTCTAATATTTAACATCATTAATTTTCTTATTAATTACTTCATATTCTCATTAAAATAATAATTATTCAGCTAAAAATAAAAATATTTTCCTCGTTTACAACAAAGAAACAAAAAGTAATTTTTAAGGGTTTTTTATTATATATTTTACTTTTATTAATAAAAATACATTATTAAAGTATGTCTTAATTAATATAAATCATAAAATAAAAATTAATAAATTATTTAATATATAATATATACTAAAATATTATATTTAATATATTTATAAAAAATAAGGTAGGAATAGGATGGGAGACTTAATCTCATCTCCGCCTTATTAATAATTTAAAAAATAATTTTTTTTTTATACTCTACTTTATTTTAACAAAAATTAATTACCACATTCTCATCCCATTTGAAGCGGGCCTCTGGAATCCCCATCTCTGCAGGTATTTTGCTATTCTTACTTAAAGTTTTGTTATTATATACTTCTTATATCCTAGTATAATTATTGCAATAATTTTAAAATTTTCAATGATGTCATTAATTTTTTATTTATATTTTTTTTAGAACTACAATAATATTATTCAAAGTGATGAGTTTGTGTTTATTCGTTCCGACATGTTATTAATGTAATAATAATTATTTTTATTATTCCCATCACCTAAAATTCATGAAATACATACAAATTGATTTCAACAAAAATTCACCACCATAAGAACAGATCTACAAACAAAATATTAAATTTTCATTTAATTACACAACGAATTATAGCAACTAGAGTTGCATATCACAAAAAAAAAAGTTGCAAATCGGGCCTCAATATTCAAACGAAGGCCGGCAATGGTTAGTATTGCCACCGCGAGCCTTGCATGACCACGCGAGCGTGGGGCGAGGCCATTCAAGCGACCGCAAGAGTGCCTTGCGATGACCACGAGTTTCCACCGCAAGTCTTCGCATGGCCACTGTAAGAGTTGTGCGCACTACACTCTCTAATTGATGGCCACCACATAGAGCGATGATTTTTTTTAAAAAGTATTGTTATATTTATATAATTAGTATGCAAATTTTGTTCTTTAATCAGCATACTTTGTATCATAATTGATGTAGTATTTGATGTATTCATTTTTAATTATTATTTTATAACTACTGTATTAATAAAAAATAAAAAATCAACAACTTAATAAGTAGTAGTTACTAATTGATAATATATTAGTTGAGATACAAATATAAGTATAACATTACTCTTTAAAAAAGTGTAATGCTACATTTACATAATTAGGATACAAACTAATATAGTAACAAAAATTATCAATTTATAAATGAGATAGAGTGACGGTTTCTTTAAAGAGTAATGATATACTTATATAATTAGTATGCAAACTTTGTATCCCAACTAGCGTGTGTTGTAGTTTGTACCCCAATTAGCGTATGTTATATCATAATTGATGTAGTATTTGATATATTTATAACTTCTACATTAATAATAAAAAATAAAAAGTCAATAACTATTTGACAAGTGGTAGTTACCAATTGGTAATACATAAGTTGAGATGCAAATGTAAGTATAGTATTATTCTTTAGAAAAGCGTAGTGCTACACTTACATAATTAGGATCCAAACTAATATAGTATTTAATGTGATCTATTATTGATTAGTATTATATAACTACTATATTAATAATAAATAAAAAGTCAACAACTATTTGACAAGTGATAGTCACCAATTGGTGATACATCAATTAAGATACAAATTTTATTTTCCAACTATATAAGTGAAGTGCTTCTCTTTCTTAAAAAATAATGTTAATAAAACAACAAAAAAAAACTAATTGGTACTGAGATAATGACCAACACAAGACTCAAATTTCCCTAATCATTAACCACGATTCACATACACAATTAATAACATAAATAAAATAAAAGGTGGGCAACTCAAGAGAAAGGTGAATTAGGTATTTAAAATATTAATGCCCCAAAATGAGTGATTTATGCAAAACTAATATATAAGAAAATTTAACAACAAATAATTGCAATAAATAAGATGATAAAGTATAGAGATGATTGTATTCAGGTGTTTACATTGTTCAATACTCCACACGTTATATATTTATGCATCAAGTAATTTGTTTTGAGGATTCAACAAAGTTTGCCTTAAATCAAGGTAAAAAATGGATACACTTAACTTTTAAGTTATAAAAAAAAAATTTACAACAAATTAATTTTTAAAGTACTAATATATTATAACTCTTACAATGTATATGTATATCCCTCAACTCTCAAAGTATTTTTTACAAACACTTGAATAAATCAAATGTAAGGATTGACATGATAAAAATAATTTAAACTCTTAAATAAGTGAATAAGAGGGTTTTAGTAGAATGAGGGCTTAAGGATGTTAATGTGTGATGTTTTGATGTATTTTGAACATCATTGAATAAGATATTTATAAATAAATGAGAACACTAGTCATTGGAGCTCATTTCTGGGTGTTAAAAAAAATTCAAAAAAATATAAAATTGGTTCTACTAGTTTGAAATTCAACCAGTTTAATTCTATTTAAATCGATCTCAAACCGTGCAATTGCTTTTTTCACTTTTTATGCTATGCATGTTTGAATAATTTTATCATAACTTTTCGTAAACAACTCTAAATTGACTTTTATAAATTTTTTTAAAAAGTTAACCTAATTATTTTTCTAATAACATCAAGTTTGTATACATATTTTGTCTCATAAAGTACTAGTATAATTTTCAAATGCCCTTATAATTTATTAAAATCTTGAAGTTCTAAAGTTATCATGAGTACTTTACTTGCTTATAAAATGTCTCATTTATGTTTTTAAATCTTATGTCTAATAGATTAATATAATACAATTAACATGAAATTTGTTATCATCAAAATTTTAATTCATATGACTAAAAAGCCAACAAAAAGAACAATGATTTATAATAGTTTGACTCAATCAAAACTTACATTCACTCTCTAAACTTATCGAGAGCTCTCAAATGAACTATAATATGTGAAGGTTACAGGGAGTTATAGCCAAGATTATAATGGTTACAGTAATCTTGGAAAGCTTCAACAATTGCAACTTAACATCTCAAAGATCTCAATAAAAAACCCAAAAAAAAAAAAAAAAAAGAATCTCCTCAACACACAAGACCCCTTTACATATTGTGTTGATCACTCCCCTTCCGAATCTATTATTCTCTCTTTACACCCTATCTTTTGTTTTGTTTATGTTGTTTTAAAGAAGAAAGAAAAATATTTACAAGGGCAAGAAAAAATTGTTTCCATCAAGCTACACAATGCTCTCTAAAACGACGTCGTTTGCTTTTCTTGAGCTTGTAGTATTTACAATAAGAAGCGAAATGTGCGGTTTCAATATTCAATCTATAAAATATTGTTACAACCCTTTGATTTTGCCTTAAGTACTTTCGAACCAACAAATGTCTTGTATCTTGTGAAATACTGGGGAAATATTCATAAGGGTTTTTTGTGTGTATATTTTACATAAAGAATTAAGGGCATTTGAGAGATGGTTAAACTCAAATTTCTCCACGAAAACATCAACAAGTCGATTGAAAAGGCAGTATATTATTGAACAGAATCTCCTTTATCCTTATCCAAACCATGCAATATCAATTATTAAATTTATAATTATTAAAAATTGTGTTCTAAATATATGTACTCATACTATTTTTATAAAATAAATAAAATTATAATTTTGTACTTGAATTGTGTACATCAATTCTGGGTTTATTGTAATGATTATGTTATAAATATCACAAAATTTTGAGTTTATTTATGTGACAATAACTTTAACATATAATTGTTATATATAAGAGGATTAAAGTTATGGATAATAAATAATAAAAAAGGTTTGTAATAAATTAATTAAAGTTTAAAATCTTCAATTAAATATTATTGGTACAGTCATAAATATTGAGAATGTGATAATTTTATACGGATCACTAATGTAGTAACATTATAGTGGAGACACTTTATATAATATGATTATATAGGACTAGATTAGACGTAATTTGAATTCTTATAAAAAATGTTGTCGTTAAATAAGAATTCACAATATGACAACTGATGATCATATGCAGATCAACCTTAATCATGAATGATTATAAAGTTCTGTTTGTATAACTGTGTCGTTTGAGATAATCGTTACAGTTTGTCACAAAAAATACTAAAAATTTGTATTTTGGTAGCACAATAACATAAGTAGTTGAGAATGTGATTTACAAATATGAAATTCATAAGTTATAAAAAAAGTTTCCTTAAGTATTAATTTTAAAACTAAACATATAAAGCGTTCAATTTGTAATAAGTTTACAAATAACTATTCACTAATGAATTAATGGTACTTAAGAATAAAAAAATAATTAAATGGGCAAAACAATAATTTAACATAACTCTACTTATTAACCATTTATGAAGGATTAAATTGCATGTAGTTATTAAATCAATAGATTACTTTAAGTTTTTTAAATAAATTATATCTACAATTTTAATACTACAATTCTAAATTTTTAGAGAAATAATACTAGAATTAATAAATTAGATTAATTGATTAAAGAGTTTAAATTAATTGTCTAAAGTTCATTGGAGCTTGAAATTGTAGGTCTAAGTCTCTAATACCATTCTTTAATTATTACAGATTTACAGTGAATAAATAAAAGAGATTGTGTTATTATATAAATTATTTATGTCTAGATTATAATTAATTAATTGAGATAATATTTTATCTAATAATATAATATTTAATTTGAGAGATTAAAAACTTAAGGATAATTTATGAAATTATCAAAGAGATTTGTTCTAAATTAACGGATAAAATTTCAAAGATAATAATTAAAATTATTTAAAAGATTTTTTCTCTCCTCGTCGTAGGGGAACACGTCTAATACAGAAGAATTTCTTTTGTGTTGAACGTGTATCTTTGCTCAAAAAGAAGAGAGATTTTATCTTATAATTTTTCTGTTGTAGAAATTAATTTTGATTAAATTTTTTTTTTTGAATGAGAGGATTACAATATTTTTCAGCATTTCCGCACCACCTAGGAGGGAGGGGGGGTTGAATCCAGGTGGAGATGTGAGACCTTGGGGGGCTCAGCCAAATTTTAAAAAGTTAAAATTGAAAGTTTTACAACATCAAAATACTAGGTATTATATGTGAACCAAAGAGATTGAGACTCTCTTTGGTTCACGCTTTTATCCCCTTTTTTAGGGATATAATTATTTAAATAATTAATTAATAAACATTATTAATTATTTTATTCAATTCAATTAAAAGATTTTTTTTAATTGAATTATGGTAAAAGAAAGAGATAAGAAAAAGAAAAGATACACACGCATAACACAAAATATGTGAATGTTTTTGGAAGCCACTCTTTCATTCATTGTGATACAAGAGGTTTTGTTAAAAATTTTTATATTCTTTAAAAAAACTCAGGTAAGGATTTAAAATATATTCTAAATTCATATATATATATATTTTATTAAACATTTAACTATATATTCATACAAATTAGATTAAAAAAAAATATTTTAATCTAAAAAATTCTTTTTGTATCAATTTTCTCAGTCAAAAAGTTTTAAAACTCCAACAATAATTCCTTTTGCATAATAATACATTGTAGCCATGCATGTGAAGAAGCTAAGAATTAGTGATGCATTATGCATACCCACTGTAATCTTCATTGTATTTAGTCCTGAAACTGACTGAACAAAAGTCGCAATACGCGCATCCAAAAACTTCAATGATAAGAATGTTATGTCACCTCGTTATGTTCCAGCCTACCCGGGAAATTGACAGCACATGCTTTATTAAAAGTACATATTAGAAACCACTTCAATACTTTGGTGTTTCACACTTCCTGTTCCTGAGGGTTCAAGTCTCTTATACGGCTTAAGCTTCAATATCCAAACCAGACTCTTTTAGCTTTTTTGATTCTAAGCCACAATAACATTCATTATGGCTATCCACTTAAACATTAGCTTAGAACATGCACTATTTATGACAAACAAATTCAGCTAACTAAACTTGAAACCATTTGAAAAACAATTGGAAAGAAAATAATGATGAGAGAGCTGCTAAGACTGAGAATAACATAAACAGACGGTTTACAAAGTTATTGTTTAGAAATTCCATTTTATCTCGGTCAAATTTTCCTATATGGGTTGAGGAATTTTCCATGTTAAAGTACAATTATTAGGAGCTTTGTCATGATTTGATATGTCGACTGGACCAAGTAAAAATTTCGTTTGAAATCGAACTACTACTTTGCCATCTTTGCAGAGTAGATAATCCAGTACTGTACTAGCTAGCATATGCGCACACCCACCGTGTTCTTAAAATTTAAAGCAGATTCCAAATTTCCAGTTAGTCAGAAAAAACCCTGAAGTATATATTTTAAAGCTCAATGAACCGTATTTTATACATCTTGAAATTTTAATCTTTAATATCTATAACCAGCTGTAAAATTTTGCAAGCTGTGATTGGAAAAACAAAAGACAATTGTATGTGTTCACCTACCTTACAGGGTTGGCATGATGGCATGATGCGAAAAGGTTCCAGTTCCACAACAATGGTGAAAGAATATTTGTATCAAACTATCCAATAGTGTTCTTACTCCCAGAATATTTTTCAAAACAATCCGTGAAAAAAAAAAGGCAAGACAAAGGTAAAAAGAAACCAAATACAGAGAAAAATGTGCTAGAAAAAACCAAGCAGTACTCCTGCCAATGAATCAAAACAAGAAATAGATAACAACCTATTTTAGATGACTGAGACTTTTCTCTGGAGGAAGATGAGTAGCAGTGAGCTTGAGAATGGCAGTTTAGTTTTCTTGCAGAGCTGAAAAGAAACATACTACATTGAAAATCAAATTTAATCTTGTCTCTACAATTTCCATATGAATTTTGCAATAATGATGTTAATATTTGGTTTAGGTAGGTTACAAAAATCGATTTTCCAATTATATATACATACAAAACTCCAGCCACAATGCTCATAGTTCATATCAATCCTGAATGATAGGCGATGTCGAAAATTATTTTTGTGAGAAAATATGGTGTTAAAAGCATCTAACAT
Organism: Ailanthus altissimus; assembly: GCA_946807835.1. Classification (NCBI taxonomy): domain Eukaryota; kingdom Viridiplantae; phylum Streptophyta; class Magnoliopsida; order Sapindales; family Simaroubaceae; genus Ailanthus; species Ailanthus altissimus. The sequence continues at coordinate 24,183,954 of OX327695.1, forward strand.
TGAAGGAAGGTTGTGTGATGAAGCAAGTAAATACAAAGTGGTTCAGTATACAATGTTGCACCAAAACAAAAGTACACGCAGACATACAGATCAGTTTCTGCAGCCATGCCCACAGCCCACTGCACATAAATGGTACATAAACAACCAAACCACATGCTATTTTCTAATGTGAAAAAGAAAGTAATATAGTTATGTTTCTTCTAATATCATTCCTAATTCTTAAAGTCTCCACACTGATCAGTAGTAATTAACTAAGAACCAATATATATTTTAAAAAAAAAAAGGACAAGGAAATAGAGACGAACACAGATGACAGATCATTTGAGACCATTTCTGGAAGTAGAAATTGCCAGATCAGCCAATGGAAAGCAATCTGCACCAACAAACCCAGTAGTGGCTTCTCCACTCTCAAACTGCCATATGTTCCCCATTCCACCTGCACCACCGGCAACGCCGCCACCATTAGCACCAACACCACCATCTCCCATGGTAGCAGCTAAACCGAAGACCCCTCTCCCGAGCCCACCAAAACCCACATCGCCCACAAACCCAGACCCAATTCCAAGCCCAAACCCGCCCAAAGCCAAGAACCCCGGTCCCTGAGGACTCAATAAAGAAGCAAAACTCGCACTGCCATTGTTACCCTTCATGTTACCACCACCACCACAGAACTGCGCAGAGGGTCCCTGAAAGGGCACCAAAACAGGAGTTGCGTGCAAAGGGTAATCTTGATGAGCAGTGCTAACACTGCTGGCAGAGACAGTGCCGCTGGTAGCAGTACTACTCACACCGGAAGTAACAGTACGACAACGTTTGGCATTCTTGCGTGTTCCACCACCAACAGGAATGTCCCTGAGAGTGCCACCCTGAGTCCAATAGCGGCGGCAGGACTTGCAGAAGTGACGAGGCTGAGAGAAGTTATAGTTGTTGTAGTAACAGAACTTGGTGTTGGTCGAGTCACAACGTGGGCAAGGAAGTTGCTCTTGTTCGGGTGCTGGTGCTGCAGCTCCGGGATTCTTGCTCGCTCTCTTGTTACTGCCGTAACTGTTGTTGCTATTGTTATGGTTAAGGTTGTTGATAATTTCACTTGAGTCTGTCGGCATTTCTGTTGATATTGGCAAGAGTTTTTGGTAGTGTTAATTGTTAAAGAAGGGAACTGAGAAAGTGGTTTTGTTTTCTGGGTTGTTATTTGGGGGAAGTGAAGATGGGAATTTATGGAGATTATAGAGAGAGTAGTGAGTGAGTGAATGAGTGAGAGAGAGTGGAGAGAGGAAAGAATCTGAAACACGTTCTGAGGCTTATATGATCAGAGAGTGAACAGGCTTTTTACAGTGTTTTGTTGGGAACAAGACAACAATTCAGTCGGCTCTACAACAGCAACAGCAACAGGAGGTGGCGCGGGGGGGGCCTAATTGATCAACCGCTATGTGTGTGTGGGTGTACATGGCTCGATTCTGTTTTAATTCTTGTACTTGAGTCGGCTCTAAGCAGCTAGGTTTGCGCCTTGTGATTAATTAAGAGTTAAGAGATTTTTAAGTTATAATTTTTGCAGTAAGTGGAGGAAGCAGAACTAGTCAAACATTTGGGGCCCATTTGTTGTATTTTGCCTTTTTTGAGTCCTTTGTAATGATGCACATTTTCAAAAGATAATGGAGGGAAAAAGATGTTAAATGGATGATAATTGTTGTTCTTTGTTGATTGATTAAAATTTGTCCAACTGACTACAAACAAATTGCACTTTCTCGATAGTTGAGTTTCTCGATGATTAAGATAAAATTGGTATATAATCAAGTTGGGCCAAATTCATTTAAATATTGCAGAAGATAAAGCACCAGTAAAGCTTTCCATCGTGTACATTTGGATGTACTTTCTCAGTTTTGTATTAAGAACAATGCAATGTGAAAGGAATAATGTGTTCTAATTTTGTATAAACATGTCATTTTTTCTCTCTTTCACCCCATTTTTAAGATTGTGGGCATACATGAGAAATAATGTTTAACTCATGAATCTTGATTAAGATACCTGTTGAGCAGTACATATTTCTTTCATGAAAATGAGTAGCTAATCATGCTATAGTTATAGCTCAATTATGAATGCATCTATAATAAGGGGGCAGATACCGAATGACCTAATATAGCTTTTGTAGCTCTACAAAAAAAAATTAAATCCTAAGGGAAAGAATTCCAAGCCACCATCATTCAAATGGTCTATTATACCACTAATCAAAATAATTGAAATGGATGTCGGCATTGTCTTTTTCACCATTAATTATTCTACCCATGCAAGTATCTCTTTCCACAAGAGTGATTCAAATGAATTGACCTCCATTACCATTAGGCCATTACAGGATTCACCATATTGACTTTTATGGGATTGGCTTTGATTTGCACGTTAATAGCTATCATAATATATGGGCTAATCGAAGTGACACCAAGTGGGTTCTAAGACTTGAAAAAAAAAATGAGGCAACTACTTGATAGTCAGGGATTTGGTTAGTGAATAGGTTTAGTTTAGTGCTGCATTTACAAAATATAATCAATATAATTCATTGTTAATACCAAATACAGTTTATTGGTCACATCAAATACAAAAATAGGACATGGGAAATTAAAAGTAATAACATATGATGTCAAGCCATTATTATCATTAATAGTTTATGTAAAAAGAGTAGAATAATGAGTATTTTTTTATTACGTCAATTATATTATAATATTAATATTACATTAAATTACACTATTGATATTATAATTTAATTATATAATTAAGACATTTTCAAAAGCAAATATATATTTTTAAGGCATATTTTATTTAAATTACACTGTCAAGATCATTAAAAATAAAACATATAATTTTAAGTACATCTCATCCGAACTAGTACCATTAAAATTATTGAGAATAAAACATACAATTTTAAGTACATTTCATCCGAACTAACACCATTAAAATCATCGAAAATAAATACATATAACTTTAAACATATTTCATTCGAATTAGAAGACTCTCACATTACAATAAAAATAAATTAACAATCCAATAGCTTAAACCTTTAACTTCAATTAATAAGATGCATAAAACTTGACACTCAAGCAAATTCTAAAGTGCCAAAAAAGAGTGTTAATATATAATGTAATTACCTCGATGTTCTATACATGTCCACATCTCCTTCAATAATATAAATAACAATTATTCTATCAATACATCATTTCTTATGATTTCAAATATTATACATTACCTACACACACGTAAAGCTTCTAAATTAGTATTAAGTTTTATATATAACATTATAAAATTTATGGACCAAAAGTAATAGTTAAGATTATAAGTGCTAACGAAGATTTTTTTAAAAACATATATAAATATATTGACATAGAATTAGAATTTGAAAACATACATTTAGTGAAGAAAAAGAATATATTCGGAGAAATTTAAACGTGCTTGCGGTGGAGTGATGAATTGAAAAGGAGAAGCGGCAAAAAAATGTGAAGATACATTTTTTTATAATTTGAACAAGAGGATGGAGATTGAGAAGTGTTGGGCGCGGTGGGGGCAATACCGACAGAATGATGAGTGTCGGAGCAGCGTGGGGTGCAATTTTATTGGGTCTTCCCTCTGATTTCGGACGCGTCATGTCCGCATCAGATTACTCCCCTCCCTTTGCTTTCCGTACTCCTCCAACCCCACAACTCAGCTCAATTCAATCTCATAGCCGGATTTGTCGCTCCACTGTTCCCATTCCTAACCTTTTTTTCCTCCTTTTACACCAACATCACTCTTCCTCACCGTCTGATTGATGCTTTTGCCCCTCTTCAGCCTTTACATCTCTGATTGATGATCAATGCTCGTCCTTTCCTTTATAGAATATATTCTTCCCCACCCCATTACTGTCTACTTATTATATTTTTTTATTTAAATTAAAAAAATATAATTATTCTGATTTGGTGAATTTTTGCTGAACAGGGATCGAGGGCTCGATTTCAAACAATGTGATTGACAAATTTACGTCCCCTTTCTTTTCAGTACGACTTTTCTTTTTCTTTTTTCTTTTTTTATGTTTATGTGTGATTACTTGATCGCCAACACAACAGCTACAAATTAGATAAGCAGACAAACTAACCAAATCATTTTTCAACAAAATCGGAGAGCCATGACAAAATCTAAAACTTCGTGGATAAGATAGTAAATTATTTAATATAGACATCGTTGGGGTGTAAATAGCGACACATGTAAAATAGTCATTGTCTTATGAGTTAGAAAATGACTTGTAAACAAAATTGCTGTAAATTTAATTCCTCCTAACACAAAAATGATTCACTATTTTACCAAAAGTTATTAAGAAATTATTAATTTATTATACTTTTTTTTTTTAAGTTGGGAGAGAAATGAATATTGAAATTATCGTACAAGGCATGCAAAATGCATGAAAATGCATAGAAACAAACAAGGAGTCCAAGCATACGGAAGACCAAATGACCAACAGATGAAGTTAATTCGGAAATTGGCATGGCAGAGCCAGAGCCAGAGCCAGAGCCAGCCACCTGTTAAAAGCAAAGGACGATTTGCTTTCGCGTCGGGTGGCACGCGCGGGCGTTCAGTTGCCATCCAAATGTCTCCGCCACATTATCACTTGTCGCTTTCATTAACCTCTTCAAAAACCAAAATAAAAACCCCAAAACAAACCAACAAAGCAAAAGCAAAAGCAAAAAAAACCCAATTCCCTCTCCACATTATCTCTGTAAAATTCGGTCGTCCCCCCATTATTAACTGGCATTATTGCCTTTTCTTCCTTTGCTCCCCCCCCCCCTTTTTTTTCCTTTTCTTTTTGGCATTTTCTCACTCACTACGATTCTCCTTCACATGGATATTAGTTTGGAATGTTTCGGTTTACTTGGTTTCTATTTTCGGTGCTTCTAGTTTCTTCTTTTTATATTATTATTACTGTTATCATTATTCTCTATTCAAATTAAAATTATTGTTCCACGTTTCAAAAAAACAAAAAAAGTTAATTTAATTATGAGTGCACGATAAAGTTTCTAGAGACGAATGCGAATATTTTTATGTGGATTTTCAACTTTCTACTTCATTAAAAGAAAGCGAAACCTTTCTTCCGTTCCGTTCCGTGTAGTGCTACTGCTACTATCCTATTTGTTTATAATAACTATCAAGACAGATGAACTACCCTCATCTACATTGAATTTCACACAGGACACAGCAACTCCCAAGCCAATAATGGGAAATTTCTAAACAACTTTTATATACCTTTCATTCATTTTAACCAAAGCTTAGTAGGCTCTTCAATAATTGCCAAAGTTTAAAAGGAAACACAAAGAGAACAGAGTAGTGAAAAATATTATAACAAAAGTTAAGGAAATAATTAAATTCTCACTGGACAAGAAAGCTGTCACTTTGGGACACACATATAATGCAACAGAAGAAAATCGCAGCTGGCTGGCTAGAGATCTCGAAGCTGTCGAAGATTCATTGGGGATATGTATCTTTTGTCTCCGTCGAGCAGTTGCTTGGCAATAATAAGATTGGCAGCTTCGCTTGGATGATAAGGGTCCCAGAATACGTGCTTGGATCGATCTTGGCACATACTAGACGTTGGCCCGCATGGAATTATCCCTGCAAATTGCCCCCCGTTTCCACAGCAAGCTCTACTTGCTGTCGTAAATCCTGTAGCATCAATCACGTTAATACAAATATTGTTACAAGCATTTGATTAGCCCTTCTATTCATGATTTCACAAACACAAAAATATTTGTTCAAATTTGATGATGCTAGCTTGGTAAAAGGTGACACATACAGCATTAACTTAATGATTTGTAATTTGTAATATTGATGTCGCATATATACCGTATTTTTCGTAATTGGTGATGAGTTCCATGACGAGATCATAGACATTGCCATGAACAAATGTGGCTCCAGGGAGGTTCTCGTTTAGTGAAGCGAGTAGGTCTTTCAGGCGGGCATTATATTGAAGGGCCAGCTTGTTAGCCAACTCCACACATTCGTTTTCATTCAATTGATTTATCGTCTTCTGATAAGGAATGCAACCTATAGGACCAACGTTGCCGATCACAAACTTCCTGGCATCCAGTCGGTATAGCCTCTGCCATAATTAAAATGGTCACATTATTAATAAACCATTTTAAGATACAATAATCTATACAAGTAGAAACAACGAAAACATTTGGCGCAAAGCGAAATTGTATACAGTTCTACATGTTTCCGTATATTGTTCTTCAAGAGAAACAAGTTTGGATTTACTAGAGAATTTTTTGGAGGCAATAAAAGTTGCAGGGAGGGAAATAGGGGTTTAATATACGTACAGTTAGTTGGTTCCTTAAGTGATTGAGCATGTCATCAATGAAAGCATCAGGGCTTTCAGTGATTCTTGCTCCAATGGAGAGAACTGGAAGAAGATAGTTGTTCAGAAAATCATTTGCCCCAATTGTTATCGAGAAAATGGATTTCTTCATAATATATTCTCTTGCCTTGGATGGACCCAACAATTTATCAATCTGTTTCCTGGTGATGTTAAAATAATCAATCTGGACATCCATTCCCAGCCTGTTAACCTGCAACATAAAACATGCATTTTCATTATTTTAGTTAACATATTGGCATAAATGAATCATAAAAAAGAAAGTGAAAAATATAGGAATTAATGAGTGATTACAAATATTCTTCCAGTAGCATTCAATATTCCCCCTCCTCCAGAGGCATAATTAACACCATATAGTATAGCTTTCCCTGAAGAATTTGGAGCCAAGAATGGAACTGCATAATTTGGTTGTCCCAGTTCTTCTCCTGCCAACATAACAACAATTAACCAAATAATCATAAATACAAAGCAGAGTAAACCTGGAAAAAATAAATAAATGAATAGCTTGCGTAAGAATATGCTTTCTGGAGATAGAATATAAGAGTTTACCTATGATGTCACCAATGGTTCTGCCATTGGTATATCTGCCTGTAGGATTCCCACCAGATACTTTAAAATCAATTCCATTTGGTGGGATATTTGCCTTAGACAACGTTGGTAGATAATTATTATTTCCAGCATCGACTAAAGAATCACCAAATATAAAAGAAGCTCCCAAGCCTTCCTTATCAGCTGCCTTTGCGAAATAGCTCAAGCTGACAAGGAAAATAACCAAGGCCACCTTGTAATTACTTTGCATGGCCATGGCTTTTGGTAGGTTGATCTGAGTACCAGTTGGTGAAAACAAGTACTATAACCCTTATAGCTTATGTGCTTTGATTCTGTCTTATAAATACCTTCTTGTTCAATGTAGAAGCCAGGAGAATCCCTTGATGAGATGCATTTGGTTTGACCCTCAGAGGGACTTAGTTGATGACAAAATTTACGTGGTAGTTCATCAAACATTGTTCGTTTTTCTCAACGTGATAAGAACTTGTAAATTTAGCTTTTCTTATAAGCAATTGAAGCACATAGGGTCAAAGATTGCTTTTAATTGATATGCCACAAAGTCGTTTTATTATATATTTTTGTGCAAGTAGCATGCCTTAAAAATTAATCATCATGACGTACTAATAACACGAATTAGAATGTTCTGGCCTTTGCCAAAACATAAATTGGTGGTTCTGGGTGTTGGAGTTGAGACACTGCATTGGATCATTCCCACTTCTATACAGATGGCAAAATTATCTGCAAATTTAATAAAATTCAATCTATCTGTAATAAATTTAGTACGAATATGATAAAATATTGACTAATATTACATATGTTATTATTTTTTTAAAGAAAAATAAAATTAATACGTTGTCGTATGAGCATGGACTGTCTCTACGTTAGACCTAGAAAGATTAAAGACTTGAAAGTTAAAAATACTTCTATTTTCATCTATTTATCTCATAAACGGCTTCTCAACTCTCTGTACTTGTACTCTATAAAATTACAATTTCAAATTTCTCCCTTCTCAGTTCTCAGCCGCCGTCTCCACACAGGACATATGCTGATAACATTATTATTTGTTTTTTTTAACACTCCTGAATTAATGAGAATAATGTTTTATTATAAATATTTTGGTGTCTTTTTCAGTATTTTTACATCACATTATGTCTCGTCTTCAAGCTTCTTGTTATTGGAGTTGTTGGAGGTGTTCCAATATTCATGATATTGAAGCAGCTTTCCATATGCAATGATATTTATATAGTTAATTCATGGGTTTATTATTATTATTATTATTATTAGAAAGCAGGTGAACAAATTATTGTTTTAATTCACGGGCTTATTAGAAGAACAACACTATAATAGATGAGAGGGAATTTTGATACTACAATCATTCCATAGGCTCTGAAAAGAGAGGAATCTGAAGCTTTATCCTTTATATTTCTTTGCTGGATGTTTTCTCTATTAGTTTCTAATTCTACTTAGTTTCAAATCTCATTGAAATTTAGTCAATGCTCTTCATAATATATGGTGTCTAGAAATCAACAGATTATATGTTGATATTAAAAAGAATGTCTGATTCTTAATTGCTTATATATTGTTTTCATCTTCCAGGTTGTAGATCTTCTGAATTTGTTGTAGTTCCAAGTGATTTATAATTTGCAATAGAATTAAAATAGATCTTGGTAAGTTCTCCTCTTTTTACCGCATTGTTGTTATCTACTTACTTCTCTCGGATGTTGTTTTATTTTTAATTTTTTGTCTTTTTGCTACACTTTTAAAATTTTCTTTGAAAGGAAGAATTTTATTAAATTTAAATTGATGATATGATTTTGATTGTTGTATTTTATGAATTTTTATAAAAATTAAGATTATGATTTTATTTTTTTTATTATATTAATTTACAACTCACTTAAAATTCGTAAATAATTCTTTGCATTTTTAGTAAGGAGTATATATCCGTTAGAACGGATTTAGTAATAAAACTTTAAACCAATAATGAGTTTGAGAAGAATTTGATATTTTATTTTTAAAGCAAACGCGAATGCGAGTTTAGGGGCATTCACAAGCCTTACTATCAATTAATATTTAATAATTAAGAGCTTAGAACAAGGGCTTGCGAGATTCTTTCTAATTTAATCATTTTATTCCAACAAAATTGACATTTTTGGTAGGTTTTGATGGATTAGTTAGATCTTTATATTAGAAATTTCACTTAATTGTTCATTTTTATGATTAAATTGCAATCTTACTTTCAATTAGCATATTGGTTTTGTCCTAAAAATTTTATTTGATTGCATTAAATTTTAATACCAAGCCTTAATTTATAATGCCCACAGGAGCCTGTAGGCTATTCAAAGCTCAAAAATAAAGAATGGGGTTGTTCGATAGCCAAATTAGCCCAAAACCCTGACATGAAGTATGGGCCCAAGTCTAGTAAGTTTAGCACCGAATCACTTCAAAATGGGTACTCGTTTCATTATTGATTAGTCTCCAAGCTAGTGATCGCTACCTTTTTCTTGTTTTACTTTTTTTTTTCTTCAGATACTAATTCCAAGATATTATGATCCTTTCTTAAACTAAATTATTCACCTAAATAAATACAAGTATGTAATTGGTGATTGATAAAAAGAAAAATAAAAAAAAAATGATCTTTACCACCCATGCCTAATATAATACACATGTCAAAAAATTCTTAAAAGTTTAAGTAATCTTAACTTACGAGAGTATCCTAATTTAATTACAAAATGCATGCCAATAAAGTTACTTCTTCTTTATTTATTTTATTACAATAAGATGATTATTGAAATGATACATGAATACAATTATTAAGATACACCAAAAATAAACCTTATTAAGAAAGGCATAAATTCCACTACAAAGGAAGTGAACTTTACAAACTGAGGAGGTAGCCTTCACAATAATAAAAAAGAAATCATTTTACTATCTTAACATCAAGGCAAACCCGAAACTCTAATCTCATCATTAGGAAAGTGTATTCCAATCTTCACTATGAAGGCATTTGCTATGACGATTACTTTTTGTTGACTTTGAATTTTAAAATATTATGGGCTAACAAGTTGATTTTATTAGTCCTAGAGAAACAATAATTAGGCCTTTTAAAGAACTAGGCTAAGATGACTCATTAGTAGCGTGTATGAGCTAAATATGATTTTGGGTTAATCAAGAACAATCGATCAATCATAAGTAGGAGCATGATTATAGTAGTTCAGTTTAACGCGAGCCTATATCCACTTCACTAACATGTTAAGCTCACTCATATAGCACTATTGAATAATGTTTAACATTACAATTACAATGAGGCAAGACATTTACAATACCTATGAAACTCTAAATATGACTCATTAAAATCTTAAAGGCTTTGATGGGAATAAAGCTTGTGATAGTCTAATGAGGCCATGATGGAGTCGGGGGGCTATGATTTACTTGGAAGGAAATTGATCTTTTTTTAGGGAAGAAGTGAAGAAACCCTTTCCTAATTATCTAGATGAAGCTCTCTTTCTAGTGCTTAGCTACTTTTTTTTTTATATATGTTGTTGTGCTTGGTTATAAAGTCTTTTTAGGATTAAGATAAGTTTTACTTCTCTATTTAGAACACATCTCGAGATTGTAAGAGTATGATTTAAACTAGACATCTTAGGGTTCTAAGACTTTCAAGGATAAGGGCAATTTGAGTCATCGAGTTAGTTTATATCAATCTTTGGGAGGCCTTAATAGTTAGCCCTTGGAGGGTTTAAGTGGTTGGCCGCGAGATTATATGGTCAGCTTAGTTGATATTAGTTTTTGAGGATGCTTATTGATGTTGAGGATGTTTTTTTATTTTCTATCAGATCTTCTATTTGGTGATGGGTTAGAGCCTAAGGTGTTTACAAAATAGGTCTTGTATGGGCCTCAAGTGAGGCATTCTCAAGAATTCTAAGCTGGGGGCTTGTGGGCTACTTTGATCCTTCTAGAGGGTTGAGCTTAGACTGAAATCCCAAAAAGGAATAAAGATCCCTCAATTTTTAGTATAAACTTATTGATATTAAAAACTTAATTCTAGTTCTCGGTCTAGTGGCCTAATAGAGTTCTTAAGGTTAAGTGTTGAGTCCTTGGTAGGAACAGAGTGTTCATCATCTAAATATTATTCGTTGGAGAGTTTGAGCTCTAGTGACATAGTTTTGTTGCTATAGTGATAAAGGGGACTGATAAAATTGGCACCAAAATTGCATTTAATATTAAGTGGCCCTTCAAAAAAATATGTGCTAATAAGCGGCTAAGTGAATAGCTATGCTTTTTGAAGTTTTAATGTCGTGGTCGCATCTTAGACCATTAATACCGATCGAATAGTTGAAGGGTGTTCTTTAAAGGGAAGTGTCAATTAAGGAAGCGCTCGCTCGTAAAAGCATCTTAACCCTCAAATTATGAATCAATTATTGTAATTGCTTTGAGGATTTTGTATATATAAGCCCAATTCTTTTATTTTTATTTTTATTTTTTTACTTTTACTCAATTCGACAATTTGAGAGAAAAGTTGTGGTGATTTTAAGAGACAAAATCTTTGCATTCTTAGTGATATATAACCCTTCATATTTGACAATCCTCATACAAGTAAGCATTATTCACTGTTGCTTTTTACTTCAAATACCTTTAATATGCCGCTTTGAGTGTTTGCTACAATTTCTCTAATTTCTAGGCATGTGTTCTACAAAGTTTAAATGCTCTATTTGAAGAAGCTTAAGTGCTCGTCTTTTTATCTTGAGTGCTTAATATAGTGGATTATTGATAAGTTTCATGTATTGCTTGTTTAAGTTTTAGAACCATGTCTTTTACCGACGAATCCCATAACATATCTAGTTATAAGTCAGATAATTTTAATAGTGACTTGGTTGTTAGGAGCAGTTCAGCCTACGAAGTTAAGAGCGGGAGTGCTCGGGAAGTTATAGAACTCTAACTAACTGTTACAGGGCCTATCTAGGGAGGAGATGCCGAAGTAGAATTGCTTGAGGCCTTAGTGATTTTGAGATGACATCTAGTGGTATAGTGCAGGTTAATGCTTTTCAGGTGCAGGTGCTATCTTCTTGTGAGTCAAGTAGGCCTAAGAAAAAGAAAAAGAAAAAGAAAAAGAAAAAGAAAAAGAAAAAGAAAAAGAAAGCAGTCCTCACATGGTTTGATGAGGAGGTCCCTTTTATGTTGGATTACCCATTTTACCACTTTTAGGGTGTGAGGGAAGAGAATTTCAACCTATTGAAGGAGAGCTTTGATATACTGAGTGTGGTTACATTGAGGGTGCCTCGAGAGGATGAGTATGTGAGCACGCCACTGGCTAGGAAAGTGGCTTTTAACCTTGTTTTCTTTAATTTTGGGTTAAGGCTTCCTATTTAACTTTATTTTATTCATATGTTTGCCTATTTAAATTTAGCATCGTGCCAGTTGAATCTAAACTCATGGAGGATACTGGTCAGTTTGTACATAATATAGTTTAAGACTAGCTTTAGTGAGCTTACCTGACCTGTAATAGATATATCATAATAAAGAAAACGCCGACCAGCATAAATGGTTTCATTATATCTCTACTTATGATAGAAAGAAAAAGTACACTCTTATATAGGGCCTACCTTCAAGTAATCATAAGTGGAAGCACTTATGGTTCTTTGTTGGGAGAGAGTAGAGCTAAGAGTATGTAACGTTGCTCAGGCATTTATCATGTCCTCAGGTGTTTTCTAGATCAAGTCAACACTTGTTATTTTACAATTTTTTAATGCTTTATGCTTTGTACTTATGGATATTTTCATTGGTTTATAATTCGACTGTCTTAACTATTTCAGCAACATTTTGTATGGCAAACTTGAGCTTACTTAGGAAAAGAAGGATTGGGTTACCTAGTCTAAAAAACAATGGGCTTTCATCAAGGAACTTCTCTTAACAATAGAATTTAGAGAGTATAGGCCTAGTCAAAAAACTCATTAAGTTGCTAAGAAATAGAATAAGAGAAAGAGGTAATCCTTAAATTAGTGTTTGATCAACTTATAAAGTTGATCAACTTATAAAAAGGTGACAATACGAAGCATCTTTATTCTTCTGAGATCCTTGGTGTTGGTGCCAATTAAAGCGGGTGTATACATATGGTTATTGTGCCTATGATACATATATATGCATCAAATACATAAATATATGCAGTGGAAGTATCAAAGAAAATAATGAACACAATTTAAACCTATTAATCATAATAATATTGGATTGAGAAATTTTCACCTCAAAAGTTTATGGATTAAAGTACTACTTGAGTCCGCCTGAAATTATATTGGTTGGCAGTTCTAGCAATTAATTTTAGTGGACTTGACTGTTTAGAATAACAGCTTTTAATCTAGCGCTAGTTTAACACTTTAAACATTAAGTTATTTGTTCACCCTTGATCAACTCTTAATCAATAAATAATAGCTTGTATTGCTTTTATGGCTTGACTTATTAGAGAAGATGATGAATAATGAAAGAAAACAATTTTCTCTCTGTCATTTCTTTTCCTTAGCCGGCCAACAACGAGCAACCAAAATTCTCTTCCTTTTACTTAATTTCACATTTTATAATAATTAAGATTTAACTTAATTCTAGAATTAACCATTAACTTTAGTTAACTTAAATTATTATTTAACAATTAAATAATAAAGAAATCTTAATTAGTATAATATTTTACTAATTAACCAAACTCAAATTAATAATTAACCTAGGTTAGCAAAACTTGGCCACCAAGTAATGAATAAAATATTAATAAATGGATATTAACTTAACTTTAGTTAATTCTTAACCTTGGTTAAGTTAATTATTATTTAATATTTTATTAAATAAAATATTTTGATTATTTAATAATTAAATAATTGAATGTGTAAAATTACCCTTAAACCCTTATTTGGTTACCAAGTAAACCCATTAATGGGTCTCACTTAATCACACACTTGAGTAAACTTAATCAAATGTTCATTATACGCCACGTGTCATTAATTAATTGGTCAACAAAAATTGTTAATTAATTAATGTACTTAACACTTAAGTACTGGTACGCACGTATTCAAAGGGTTCCTGAAATAAATAATCAGTTTTGCTGGATTGAATAATCCAGTACGTTGTCCCAGTGCACAACGAATACACTTCATATTGTGGGACTTTCTAGATCTATGACTACACTTATAAGTCCGTGATCAATGCCCTACGCACATGTCACGAATATTACAAATAAGCACATTAAACCATACAAATTGAGGTCATAGCACACACGTATAGTCATTCTGTCATTTATATCCTGAATGTACGGGGACATAGATCAGCACTAACAAATTCCTATAAGCTCATCCATGATCCTATCTCCAGATTTGTATCTTGATGAACAATATACACAAACACCTTTTCTATATTGTTCAACCCTATGAGAAGCTCATTTATCAGGTTTATTGCTTATAGTCATAAGAGATTTTGAGATACAATCTCGAAGCATTAGATATATTAACTCCCTATGTAAGCTGACGAATCTCATATCTATGCACGTCAAAATTTATGAGCATGGACTATACCCAGCGACACGCAGCGGTTAGACTATGAAAGGTCTCTGACGTTCGTAGAGCCTAAGTTTGGTGGATCACTCACAAGTACACTGTAGTGTTTGGGTCAAAGGACTACGAATATTACTCAACTTGAGAAAACCTTTCATTGACGGCTTACATAGAATTTCTAATGGGGTCCTTATGAGTCTATTCCGTACCCAATCCTTACTAAATACCTGTATGCCTATACGAGCTCTAAGCTTATGGTCAGTTAAGAACAACCATTTGTACCCTACAGATATAGACATACACTGACTATATAAAAAAGATTCATCGACAGACCTACATCGGTGAAAATAGATCAGGAACATAATATTTGAGAACATACTTGTATAATGACATTTTCTAGCATCTTATTGCAACTCTTACAACTATATCATACTAGTATACTCTCAAGTCTTTGTTCCATTACAAACAAGACTCTAACTCCTTGAATTTCACTGATTCTTATAACTTGCTAACTCTTAGCAGTTATAATTCTCAGTGTTGCTAACTCTTAACCTTGATCTAAACTCTTTTAGATCATATATAAACTCTTTCAGATCATATAATGCCTATAGCATTACAAGCATGGTACCATATAATTAATGTAATTAGCAATTTAATAAATATACATCATATAAATATCAAATATTCATACAAATAAGGATAGCACGTAAACACAAACCCTAATACTTGGGTCAGGAAATTAAACAGGAATCTTTAGGGGGTTCTTGCATTACTTTGCATAAGTAAAAAAGGCGCGAGTCGAGGTGTTAGGCATGGAACCAACTATGGGGGCTCTTCTGATGACCAGGGAAGAGGTGAATTAGATCTTTAATTGATCTTGTGAACATGCCACCCATTCTAACTTTGAATCTACCACCCATTTACAAACATTAGGTAGGGGTAGCCTAGTGACAAGGATTTTGATCTCAGACTTTTTGACTCTTTTGAGTCAGACTACTCTTAACCCAAGTAGTCGAAAGTAAGCGCAATTGAGGCCTTCATCTTTCAAGCTGTTAAACATCCCGGTTATGAAATAGGAGTGGTACCTTATGGGTATACAGTGCCTTTGATAAGGGAGGCTGATCACGCAATTAAGGCTGGTCGTGTTGATACCATGTCTAAATATGACACCTCCAAGTTCTTAGCGTACAACATGAGATGTGTGTCGAGGTAATTTCTTCATGATAAACTTTCTTTTAACTTCAATAATCTACCTAATCACTAACTTCTCGCCATTCTTTTGTTTCAGGCAACCTTCGTGTTAGCCCAATACTGAGATAAACTCTTTGTTGCTATTAAAGATAGGCAGAAGTTGAAGAAAGTTGAGGCTAAGGAGGCTTAACTCAGGGAAGCCTTATTGAAGGCCAATAAAAAGGTTAATAAGGGTAGCCAAGAGCTCAAGAATTATACTGCCAAGGTAAAAGGCCGAGGTCAAGGTAGCTAGTGTATAGAATAAGGTCTCTACTCTTTAGTCAAAAGTTCACCAACTCAATGTAATGACCAGTGAATCTGACTTTAATAGGGACTCTTCAAGAGGAAAGTGCCATACTCATGAAGGCGAATGAAGAGTTAGTTAGGGAGCTAGATATTGCTCGAGTTAAAGTTACAGTTGGCTCTGAAGACTAGTTTGCTAAGGGAGTGAACTTGTGTTTTCAAAAGTGCATTTGCGCGATTAAGGCACATGATCCTATCCTGGACCTTAATTGGCTAGATTAGGCAATCTTTGGTCAGGTGGGGGCTGGAGAAGGGGAATTTAAAAAAGCATCTTACAAGTAGATAACATAGTCCCTCAATCTAATTTGAGAGCTCATGTGCCTACAATAATGAGCCTTCAAGCCAAGGACCTCCCTACTTCCATTGTTGAAGAACAACTTGCTGCCCCTTAAAATTGTTTTTCTTGTAATCTTTTGGTACAATTCTTTGCAATCTAAGCTTCTCCTTATATAAAATTTTCCATTATTAATGAAAAACGTTTTTTTCTCATACTTAGCATTTTTGTTGATGTGAATGATGCCTCTTTTGTGCATTATACTTAGCATTTTCTTGAACATAGTAATCATAGGATGATTAGTGATACTTATAGCTTAGTCTTGAGTTGATCGATGCTTAATATACTTCAATAAACATGTATGTGCATGATCTGATGAGGATTTCTTGACTACAAATAGTCAAGTCTTGATTTCTCAGTTTTCATTTGAGGATTGCTCAAGAACCTTAGTTATGAAGGTAATTTTAGTGGCTATCAATTTTTTTATCATCATTCACCCGATGGATTACTCGAGGGCTTAGTTAGGAGGGTTATTTGGGGGCTTCTTCCATTACCCTTGTTTTTAGCACTATTTTAAGGGTTTGCTCGGAGGCTTGCTAAAAGGGTTACAAGATGGTCGTTACTTCTATTGCCCTTGGTTCTTTATTTTTCTAGCAAGGCTTAGGTTTGAAATGTCACGCCCTAGACCCAAAAGATCCGACACACGACATCACTTACATTCATTCACTGCATGTGCACTCATAAATAATATTACACAAAATTTTCAACTTTCATTCAACACAGAAATCCTTAGCAAGTTGCTAGTAAGTTCAACACTAAAATCAACCATAACCTAACATATAAATATAAACTTCTCTTGACAATATTTAAACATTCATTTCAATTTCTTTCAGAATTATAGCAATTGAATTATGACTGGGACAATTATTAAACCGGAGATACGCAGAGTTTTCTCAGAGATTAACACTCTACTACGTCACCAGTAGCAACTTTGTTACCGGGAGCCCAGAATATATCCATTGTAAATTCTTACTTAAAATCATCCAATAACCACACTTTATAAAACTTAAACCAAATCCAATCCACACACAGTGAAATAATACATAAGTATTTATTCAATAGGGACAAACCAAATATCCTATCCCACGTGTCCCCAAATGAAACACACAACAACCTAGCAACTTAGGGAACCCAAGGAACAGCAGAAGCCTTGCCAAATCCGCTAAGCACACATGTACCTTATTTACCTGAAATCACTATAAACTATAATGAGTATAAAACTCAGTAAGCATACTAATTTTTCATATATCAAATACAAATACATATATGTACACAATGCATATGTATGATATGCTGTGATCAATCAAAATCATAATCTTATCAAATCACATATCATGTAAGCGCTTACACATTCTTTCAAAACACATAATAGGAATACCATTACTCGACTACTACTTAGTAGGACTTACATATCACATATCACATAATGAGCTAAATGTCACTCGTAGGTGACATACCGTATGAGAGGAATAGTATAAGTGAGGTCTTGAATAACACATATATAATACTTATGCCCGAAGGTAAAAGCCAAACCCTCACCCTGATCATCGGTGACTCCTCTCACATGCACCAATACGCCACCACACGAATGTGATGACTCACTCTTCCTTTAGGTACCAATAGGATCCTCCCTACATACGGAACACATAACATATACCAATCCCAAAGGAAAGGCCACACATAAAGGCTCCACAAATCACATAAAATGCCTACTAAGTTAACAGTGAGTTCAAGTACCCTCAAAATACAAAATATTTCTCATGGACATATTACACTTCAAAAGCTTTCTTTATTAAACACATCTTATTTTGAAAGCTCACTTACAAAACACATGTATGTCCATGCTCAATGTCAATGCTCACATTCAGAAACATATATTCACATTTCATATCAAAATATACTTTGACATAACATAAACATATTCTTAACCCCATTTGCAAAATCATACAAAACAATTACTATGTTTATTGTGATTTCAGTAAAAAGTCTAGTATACTTACCTCTTAACACTTTCAGCTACAAGGCTTAAATCTCCTTAACCTATCAATGGAGATTAATCCTTTCATAAGCCTCACAATTCACATAAAATACTTTAAATAGCTTACAAAATTATACACAATGCATTTTTCACATCAAATTGGTCTAAATATTTGGTTTCTCAAAACCTGTCATTCTGACCACTTACACTTAACAAAAATTTCTAATACATCAAATGATGTCCAATTACTCCGAAATCAGAATATATCATTCTTGACTCATATATACTTCTTATATATGAATATTATATCAAAATTCCTACACAATCCATTCCATACACACCATCGAATCCAAACTACAAACCTGACAGGATCAAGATACTTACTGAACAGTATTCAATCTCCCAATTTTATAAAATCATATACTAACTCAAAAATTATAAAACTACCACATAATTACTCTTGACACATATCTCAGTCCATGATAAATATTTGGCTTCCAAATAACTGCCAAAAATATTTTAAAACTATTTTATTTCATAACTTTAAAAATATGTTAATCAAATACTACAATGAGCTTATACACTTTAGAAATTCATAACACTTCAACCACATTGATCCAAATTCTCAATTCCGAGTATATCATATTAGACATATAAAATTATCATATTCCACAAATTCATAATTTTTAAAGATCATTCAGCAGGTCAAAAATTATTTTCCACTGTATCATACTGTTTACACAGGAAATTTCCAGAATTCCAGGGTCATTTTGGTAAATTCACTAAAAATTCAATTTCTGAGATTTTCAGTCGATTCAAAGTCTCAGATGATCCTAAACATGTCTAATTTCATATAATCAAAATTCAAAACCAGAATCGAATCACAAAAATTTATAAAATTCCTAGATCAAGAGATTATCCAGCAGAAATTTCATAATTCATCATGATTTATCAAACTATCTTATAGATCATCATCAATTCTCATAACATCAAACGAAATACACATCAAATCATTAATTATACATATTTCCAGAAATCAAAACTTAAAGAAATTAACTTAATTAACACCAATAAATTGATAATTAGTTGTGATATACCTCTAAAGATCCAAAATTCCAATTTCTTCTTCTTTTTCTTTTTCTTCTTCTCTTTCTCTCTCCTTTATTTCTCTCTTCTCTCTCTAAAAATGGGTAGCTCGACCAAAATGAGAGAATTAGGGTTTTTAAAAGTGTATTTTTATACTAAGTAGTTAATTTTTGGTATTTACGAATTCACCTCCAAAACTTTCAAAGTATAACAATTTGGTCCCTAAAATAATTCCAAAGTCTTGCAAATAAACCCAATACTAATAGTATATCCTTAACCTATAAAAACACTACTAATAACAATATATAAATCAAGGATCACCCACATACAAATAAAATACGTATATTTATATATATAAATATACATATTCTTACCGGTTATGGATACTGGTTACTACACGAAAACTTGGACAAAAGGGTCATATGGTGGTTGAGGCCTCTACCCTCCTGATTCTTTGATATTCATATGAGACTTACTTAGGAAGTTTGGTCAAGAGGGCACATGGTGGTCGTCGCCTCTACGTCCTAGTTCTTTGATATTCGTCCAAGACTTACTCAAAAACTTTGGTCGAGATGGTCGCATAATGGTCATGTCATTTACCCTTATGGTTTTTCGATATTTATTTGAGACTTATTAAAAAATTTGGCGGAAATGGCCGCTAACACATCCAGAATATAAGAGTTTATTTTCAAGTGCAAGATTGTTGAAATAATAAATACTCTTATGAGAACGAGGTCGATCTACAGGGAAGTATAATTAAAATTATAAACTATAAATACTTCAAAGGCAATTAATGTAGTATAAGATATTTGTAAATATTAATTCAATTAACCAATTCAAATAAAAGCTAAGGTTAAGGGGATCTACTCTTGGCATAAGAAGTAAGAATATATAAAAAGATATTTAACTCTTTTTATAACTCAATTGAAATCTCACATAAAGAAGGTTCTAACCGGAGATATAACAATTAAAGTTTATTACCATTTATATATTAACTAGTATTTATTTCTTTCAATTATTCTACACCAAATCTTATAAATGGGTTCAAGTATTTATTATGCTAATCTTTATATTTATCTATAATAAATCAAGACTCTCACTTTACAAGAAATGGTATATACACCAAATCTTGTAAATGGTTTCAAGAATTCATTGTGCGAAGTATAAAAATTATTTATAATAAATCAAGAGGTACCACTTTAGAAGAAAGTGTATTAACATTACAAACAAAATAAATACATCATATATAAATTTGCATAACTTAAGAATGAAGCATTAAATTTATGAATAAGAGTTAAGTACATCTTATTACCTTACCAAGAGTTTTGCCCTTTTACTTTAACATAAAGAAAATTACTTGAATATAATAAAACTAAAGAAAAAGAAAAGAAATGGAAGAAGAGATAACATGATTTTACAATAGTAAACAAGAGAAATAATATTACAAAAAGATAATACAAAAGACAAGTGTTTTGAACTTAAATCTAGCTCTCTGAGGAGAACATGAAAATGCATATTTATTAAGAGATTCAGTCACTATTTAATGTCACTAATTTTAGCATTTTCTTATATTTTAGTTTGAAATAAAGTATTCTCTTTAAATTGTAGTTAATGAATGTTATTTGCACAGGTTTAGGTAAAATGGACATAACTCTGAATGTAGAAATTGAAATGAAGAAATTCTTGAACTTGGTATAACATGACTCAATCTTACACAAACTTGAAGAATAGTGGAAAAGCCAAATCCAACATGTTATGGGCCAAAAATTGAGGTACAATAGAATTGGGCTAAAACTTCTGCCCAGCTTGACCCAACTCACGTATTTGGACCGTATCTAAAAAAATACGTACTCAATTGGTATAATTATTAAAGCTGTGAAATATTGACGTAATTATCAACAACTCTTATGTTGATGGTAAAGTCCAAATCACCCGTTATTATGGACCAAATTGCATTGCAAGTGGGTAAAATGGTTGTTGGCCGAAATCTAATGTATCTTTGGAATTTTGCTCATATCTCATTGGATACTCATCCAATTTACATGAACTCGGTGCCTATGGAAAGAAGAGATAAATGCTACAACTTGCATGTCGGCTATAGAGACTACATCGATCATTTACATTATCAAAAATGTGTTGTAAATAGATGAACGAGTTATTAGCTTAAAATTATTGAAGATTGATGTCACCCATGACATATTTCCATTCATTGCCTATATAAAGAGACTCTTAGGATGTTTTCAACATTAGATAATTTTTTCTTCTTTTTTTCTCATTAACATGTATTGTAATTTAGGCTAGAGTTGTTGGCAAGGTTAAGAGATGAATTTTTATGTGTAATAAATCTACTTCTATGCTTTGATTCGTTGTCAAGAGCTACAAATGTTGTAAGTTTAGTTTTGATTAAACTCTTATCTAGTTTATTTTCTATAATCCAGAGGTTATAATTCTCATGTCTCATATATGTTCAGTCATGCATTTCTTATATGATTCTTGTTGAATTATAATTGTTATTGGTTACATTGTTTTATATGTTAATCTTTTATTGCAATATTGTTAAAGTAATATATTGTCGATCTTGGATAACATGTAAGGGTAATAAATGTTTGATATTCATGTTAATCTTTTACTGCAATATTGTCAAAATGATATATTGTCGATCTTAGATAACATGTATAAATAAGCATGATTTATGTTAATATTTGCAAAAGAGTTTAGTCATATCAAATGCATGTGTTATCAAATGTGCTATATTTTACATATCTTTCGATTGATTGTTTAGATGTAAAACTATCAATTGAGTTATAAACACTGAATCAAAGTGTGGAGTAGATTTATAAAGCATAATTGTGATTTTCGAAGCCTTATTTAAATTATCATAAGACATTTCCTTCAAATCATAGACAATTCTATCTCATCCACTTAAATCAATTAATTTTATCCTTTGCTACTACGTTAATATTTTATTTCACCAACTTATTTTGCCAAAAACTTCCTCGTGGGATCGATACCTCAATCTATATTGCGATAGCCACATTATTTTGAGCATAAACACTCTCTAAGTACATGTTTTGGATATAAACATGCTACCTATTTATAAAAAAATATGGCTAAATCGAGACAAATGAAGAGAGAACCACTTTGATGATAAAAACCAAGAATGGTGGCAAATAATTTACATTGATTATCATTAATGCACCCATTTGATTATCCAATGTGAAATTGATGCGTTCCGAATTAGTTGTCACTGAAAAGAACAAAGTTGTAGATAAGTCTCTTATATTTCCAAATTGAGTTGTCTCATACGTATTAGATACGTATTTCTATAGTTATAGGCCAAATACTGATGACTGTTCAGATTTGGCTTGTATTGCAGATCAATTTTGTTTTAGGCCATTTTCACCTTTTAAACGCTCGAATTTCAAATGCCTTATGAAATGCAATATATTAGCCCATTGAGTTAGCTCTTTACAGGATCATAAATCACTCTAATTTAATTTCTAGGTAGAAAGTTATGCCCATTTTACCGTACCTACCATAAAATAGTTAAAAGCTAATTAGGTACAATATTGTAAAATACTTAAGTTAAGGGGTTAAAGACACTAGTAAAACAAAATAATGATATAAAACCCTTATTAAATATGTAATTTCAAGTGTTTATCACACCATCCAACCAGTTTATTGCTAGTCCCTAGCAATTTAAGCATAAATAAAATTTAAACACTACTTAAGTATTTCAAACAAAATGTCAGTTCAAGATCACAATCGCTATAAATGTTATTTTAATAATAAATTTCAAAATTGTGTGTATGTGAATTAAGCCGTAGTCTTCTTACCACAAATCACAAAATATATAGCTTTCAAAATTTTTTCCAAGTAAAGCTTCAACTCTATATCTTCATATGTGAATAACTGTTTAATGAGTTAAGATTTCACTCATATAGTTGAAAAATAGATAATCGCTTAAGAAAATGTTATATTTAAGGACAGATAGACAAACTAACATTGATCCAAAGATAGAAAAATTAATTATTTAGAGTTAAATCATTCTTTTCACATGCTCGCTTTAGGACTTTAATTATTTTATACGAATCTTACGAATAAAGAGTCCGGTGATAAAATTATTTTCTAATGACTTTTATCTTCTAGAATTGAACGAAAACTTTATTGAACTGAATTGACTTTTTTTTTTTATACTACTTTTTTTGTATGTTTGTTTTTGTTTTTGTTTTTTTAAAGACATAAGGAATCATTACAAAATAAGAGTAATTTATCACCATAATACTTTTTTAAGTTTTTTTTATCATCCTCTAGCTAAGCAACCAAATCATTCCTCATCCCAAATAATATCATTTCAGACAAAAATTAACCATTTCAAAAGATCAATGAAAGTTCTTAAACTGTTATCTCAAACATCTCCACTTACTCACAAAAGATATATGAGTTTTGAAAAGAATATGTATACTTAAACATGAAATTTTTTTGGCTATATATATTAAATCATCCATCTTACCACAAGACTTAGTATTGTGTTCAAAAAATAATTTTGGAAATTATTCTTTAGTAGCCTAGATAGAAAAAGTGATTTAAACTAAACAATTTTGAAATTATACATCAATAGTAAAGTAAAGTTATTTTCACAAGAGTTACCAAAAACTTAAGCAACAAACAAATATACGTAAAATGCATTAAAAATAAACCAATTATAATGTGTTCTAAAAGTTTAGTAATATACTATTTATTCTCCTATTCTAGAACTAGATTGCGTATCAAGAATATATAAATAAACATTTTACTCACGCTATTTATGATGAATTTATTCTTAGAAGAACAAAGTGATGACAAATAAATAACACTAACATTATATATTAACTATTCTCCCCCTAACTAGATTGAGACATTGTCCTAAATGTCAAAATATATAAAGAGTAAAGTATAGAAGATATCACCTGAAATATCTTTTATTGGAAATTAAATCTGTAACAAAATAAAACAAGTCACACAAAATGCTTAAAAATATATAAAAGTAGATAGGCTACAGACGAAGCGTAAATCTATCTTGTATTTTTTTTTTCAGTGTCATCAGTATACCAATCTATCTAACTCATTGTTGGATCAGATAGAAATGTAAAAGCTTATAATTCATCGAGTAACTGATCAACAGTTGAAGCAGAAATGAGGATCTATTGTGCTGCAGATGAGACAAAATATTTTTTCACTGCATAGTCAAGAAAAGATAACAACCCATTATAAAAACCATTAACATTTAACAAACCAATGGATTTTTTGTGGATATGCAATTGTGCCCATGAGACAATTTGAAAAATTTCCTCAAAAGTTACGAAACCTCTAGGTAGAGCTATGAAGGCATCAGTATTCCGAAGCATAAAAGACATTCGCTCATACAATGATGATACCTGTAACTTATCTTCAATTATTTTTCCTACAATGTTTTCAACAATTAGAGCTTTCCATATGATACCCAAAACTCGATTGCCTTTATTTTGTGCAACTGTTGCCATACATCCTATTAATCCAAGACCACCTCCCCTATATACTAAATGAATATTTCGCTCAGCTAACACCTTAACAAGGGTTTCTACTGCTTCTACAAACTCTTTAATTTTTTCAGGGTTGGATTCATAAAAGACACAATTTTTTTGTGACTTTATGAGTTAATGTTCCTTCCATTATTACACTCACCCTCTCTCTTGAATGATTTTGAGTTTATATAAAGATGCAGAAATAATGCAATTTGTTTATAGAGCCAAAAGGTGTTGTAAAGTTAAGTCACATGAGCTGTTGGCTTAAAATGTAAAATGTTCAACACTTTTTACCAATTTTCAAATTATTAGCTGAAAAAATCACATGAGTGGTTGGTTGTTGGAAAAGGCGTTTGAATTTGAAATGAAACATTTAAAAATAACAGTTTTAGTAAATATGTATAAGTAGTTGTGATTGTGGTTCACATCTTCCTTTGGTTTTACGTCCAGAAACGGCTTAAACGCCCTATATAAGTTGGGGATAGGCTTCCCATCTAATTTTCTTATAAATTTACAAACAGGGTCTTTTAAAGTCAAATTCTCGAGTCTGTACTGCTCATGTTCTTTTAGGAATATATCCCATAATTCACGAATTACAATATACATATATCCATTAGGATGCGTCTTAAGAGTCGATAAGATATCATCTAAAGACTCCTTACTCAGATCATCCTTAATGAACCTAATTTTATTTTCGCAATTTAGAGACACTATTCTTAAAGTACGACAACGTGTGTTGCAAGTCATGCGTGCACACTTGTAACAAATGCTTAATCATTTTGCTCTTCAATTTTGTTTTCAAAAGAGCTTTTACCTAAGTCAGACGTGTAGAAAATTATGAGTCTGAAGATTCACCTGTCAATCAAACTTTGGCTTCAATTAACCAACGTAAGTCAATAGGTATATTTATAATCATTAATAACCTTAATCTTTCACATTTTGCTTGGTAAATTTTTTTTAAGGCATTTTGAGGCAATGAGAAAAAAGAAATTTTCAAATGCTTTAGAATGTCATCCATTTTTTTAGAAAGGAAGAAGAAGAGAATGTATAATTAATTATGGGAAATTGGCAAAACCGACTTGAAATGTCACAGAGTACCGTTATCTGCCACTTAACCAGGGTGTAAAATAAAACTTCAACAAAAATACTAAATTAACCTACAAGTAAAAACAAAAACAAAAAAGTTAGAAGAAGAAAATATATATGTAAATATGTAAAATAAAGATTAATTGATCTCGAAATAAAGATCAAACAAGGATACAAATTCTTCATGAAAAGCTTGGTTTTCTAGAAATAGTTTGAGTCTTTGTCCATTTACCTTAAACACATTTTTATTTCTAGGATTTTCAATGTCAATTGTTCCATAAGGGTACACATGTTTCACAATAAAAGGACTACTCCATCTTGATCTTAATTTTTCAAGGAATATGTGAAGTCGAGAATTATAAAGCAAAATCTTCTCACCAGTATCAAATGTTTTTCCTTGAATTTTTTGATTATGAAAAGTTTTGATTTTAGCTTTATGAATTTTTAAATTCTCATATGCATCATTTTTCAATTCTTCAAGTTCATTTATTTATAATTTACGTATGTGTTCAGCAGAATCAAGATTTGCATTGAAAGTTTTAATAGCTCAGTAGGCTTTATGCTCAAGTTCCACGGGTAAGTGACAAGATTTTTCATAAACTATCCTATAAAGAGACATATCAAATGAAGTTTAAAAAACAATTCTATAAGTTCACAGTGCATCATTAAGTCTTAAAGACTAATCTTTATGATCTGGGCTAACAGTTTTTTTTTTAAATTTGTTTTATCTCTCTATTTGCTAATTCAACTTGTTCACTTATCTGAGGATGATAAGGGGTGGCAACTTTATGAGTAATACAATTTTTTTTTCATTAATTTTTCAAATGGCCTATTACAAAAATGCTTACCCCCTTACTTATAATAGCTCGAGGAATTCCAAATCAACTTAAGATATTTTCTTTCAAAAATTTCATGACCATTTTATGATCATTATTTCGACATGCAATAGACTCAATCCATTTTAAGACATAATATACTGCAACTAAGATATACGTAAGTCCAAATGATAACGGAAATGGTTTCATGAAATTTATCCCCCAACAATCAAAGATTTCAATAATAGGAATATAGTTCAAAGGCATTATGTTTCATTTTGAAATTGATCACAACTTTTGACAATTTGCACACGTTATACAAAATGCATGTGTATCTTTAAATAAAGTGGGCCAATAAAATCCACACTGCAATATTTTTACAACTGTTTTCTTTGATGAGAAATGTGTTAGGGTCGGTGCTTACATGTCATCCTTGAATATACATATACTTGTGTATTTATACAAGTGTATATTCCTAGTAAATAGCTAATACCCATTTATATGATATTATGCATGTAACATTATAGACATTGTAGATCTGAAGGAGTTCAAATCAGATCTAAAGGTGTTTAGATAAGGGCTCATAATTATCCACGCTGAGAGATATAATTCCTAAATGTTAGCACAACTAAATGTTAGTTAGTTATAATACTCAGCAGATCCAAGAGTTGGAGTCTTATCTGTAATGGGACATAGACCTGGGAATATACTAGTAACGGCATAGTTGCAAGAGTTGCAATCGGGTGCCAGAAAATGCATATTACGCAAGTATGTTCTCAAATAATTATCCCTGATCTATTTCTGTCGATGTGGGTCTGTCGGTGGATATCTTTATATATATAGATCAGCATATGTCGTACCTATAGGGCATAGATGGTCGTTCCTAGTCGACTGTGAGCTTGGAGCTCGTATTGACATATGGGTATCCAATTAGGATTGGATATGAGACAGGCTTACGAGGGCCTCTGATAGACACCTAATGTAAGCCGTCAACGGAGGGTCCTCTCGAGTTGAGTAGTATACGTGGTCCTTTGACCTGAGTGCCACAGTGGGCTTGTAAGTGATGTACCATACTTTGGTTCCACACATGTCACAGACCTTTTATGGTGTGACCATTCTGTGTCGCTGGGTATGGTCCGATACTTATGGAGTCTGGTGCGTACAGATATAGGATCCGTCAACTCCTATATGGAGTTTGATATCCAGATGTTTCGAGACTGTATCTAGAAAGTCTTGTGGCCACAAGCAATCATCCCGGGAAAGAGTTCCGCCAGGGTCGAATAATATGAAAAATGAGTTTGCGCATATTGTTCATTGAGATACAAGTCTAGAGATAAGACATGGATGAACACAAGGGGATTTAACGGTGACAATTTATATCCTTGCACATTCAAGATATTATGACGGAAGAACTATACGTATATGTTGTCACCTCAACTTACATGGTTCAATGCGCTGATTTGTATATCCGTGACGTGTGTGTGGGGTATTGCTCACGAACTCATAGAATAGTTCCATTTGACGAATCGAGCATAAGACCTAGGGAGTCCCGCGATGAGGAGTGTACTCGTTGTGCACTGAGGCAACGTGCCAGATTAAATTATTTAATCCAATAATATTCAGCATTACCACGGGAATACGTGCGTGTCTGTATTTAAGTGTTAAATATAACAATTAGTTAATAATTATTATTTACTAATTGTATTATAACACATGGCGCATTGTGAACCCTCTGTTGAGTTTACCCAAGAGTGGAATTTGGTGGGACCCACTACGGGATAAACTTGATAACTATTCATGAGAGGCAAAATAGTTATTTCTCATTTAATTATTTAATTGTTAAATAATCAAATATCTCTCTTTTTATATTATATATTTTATTATATTATTTACATATATATATATATAAAGAAAGAAAGATGGAGAGATGAGATTTGGCAAATTTTGGCCGAGTGAAGAAAAGAGAAAGAAATAGAGAGAAAGAGAAAGAAGAAGAAGAGAAAAAGAAAAAGAAAAAGAATTGGAAAAAATGAAATTGTTTCATTTTTCTTTATGCTTCTAATTGAAGCAATGCTGGATTGCTTCAAACTCTCCATATCTTATCCTTTTGGAGAAAAGGATATAAACACACTCCTGGCCATTTTGGAGATTAAAAATTAATCTCAGACTGAATATGGAGCTGCTGTTCTAGCTTACCAAGCCCACCGTGTTGGTGACTAGAACTGCATACGAGTTGGTGTCTATGCAGACTCAAGAAAAAACACGTGTATAACGTTACATGTTATGGTGATTTCTCTAGCTTATAATATATTAATGTGATTAATATATTTATTTATTATATTTATTACAAATTTTATATATTTCCGCTGCATTAGGTAATAGACATTATTGCACATGCATACACCCACATGTGCCTTAGATTCGCCGATAAAATATCCCCTACATGCTTCAGAATGATAAAATTTAATAACTTTACTTCATTATTGGGTATACATTTTTAAAATATTTGGTCACGGCAATATTTGAAGAGATAAGGATCATCCCAATAAAACTTTCTTACCTCAGTTAAAAATTTCTTTTTGTCTTGAGCATTCCATTGAGGTGGCATTTCTCATGTTACAAGAAAATTAACAATATTAGCATACCAATGCATTGTAACAGTAGAAAATAAAAATTCATCAAAAAAAGAATCATTAATAGGTGTTATTTTTGTTGATGAATCTGGTGTGAGTCTTGATAAGTGATTTGCAACAACATTCTCAGCTCCCTTCTTATCTTTGATAGTGATAATAAATTCTTGAAGTAATAGAATCTATCGAATCAGTCTTAATTTTGCATCTTATTTTGACATTAAGTACCATACAACAGCATGACTAGTAAACACAACAGTTAAAGAACCAATTAAGTAAGAACGAAATTTGTCTAATGCAAATATTACAACAAGTAGTTCTTTTTCAGTTGTTGTTTAATTCATTTGTGCACTGTTTATAGTTTTACTTGCATAATAAATTACATAAGATTTACCTTTCTTTCTTTGTCCTAATATAGCACTAACAGCGTAGTCACTAGCATCACACATAAGCTTAAAAGGTAAAGACCAGTTAAAAGATTGTATGATAGAAGCAGATGTTAAGAGGCCAATTAATTTTTCAAACAAATTTTGACACTCTTGAGTCCACTCAAATGATACATCTTTTGCTAAGAAATTACAAAGAGGTTTAGATATAGCACTAAATTTTTTGATGAACTTCCTATAAAATCCAGCATGTCCTAAAAAGGAACAGACTTCTCTGACTGATTTTGGTGGAGGCAAATGTGTAATGAGTTTGACTTTTGCCTTATCCACTTCAATTCCTTTAAAAGACACTACATGTCCCAAAATAATTCCAGAATTAACCATGTAATGACATTTTTTCCAATTCAACACAAGACTCTTTTCTTCACATCTTTTTAAGACCTTTTCAAAGTTTTCAAGATAATTATTAAAAGAATTTCCAAACACAGTTAAATTATCCATGAAAAACTTCTAAATAATGCTTAACCATGTCACTAAAAATGCTTAACATACATCTCTGAAATGTTACTGGGGCATTACAAACTCCAAAGGGCATTTTTTAAAAGTAAAGGTCTCAAAAGGGCATGTGAATGTAGTCTTTTCTTGGTCCTCTAGTGCTATAAAAATTTAATAATAGCCAGAATAACCATCTAGAAAGCAATAATATAGATGTCTTGCTACTCTTTCTACAATTTGATCAATAAATGGTAAAGAAAAATGGTATTTTCTAGTGGCCGAGTTCAACTTCCTATAATTTATGCACATCCTCTAATTAGATGAGACTCGAGTTGGTATTAACTCACCTTTGCCATTTTCAATGACTGTGACTCCAGATTTTTTTGGTACTACCTGAGTAGGACTTACCCACTTACTATCTGAGATAGGATATATGATTTCTACTTCAAGTAATTTGAGAACTTCAGCTCTCACTACCTATTTCATATTTGGATTTAATCTCCTTTGAGGTTGTTGGGAAGTTTTGTCATTATCCTCTAGGTGTATTCTATGTGTGCAAATCAAACGATTAATATCGTTTATGTCTTTTAAAGTTCACCCAATTGCATTTTTATGCATTTTCAATAATTTAATCAACTTACCTTCTTATTCGCTTGTGAGTGTAGAAGAGATTACCATCGAGAAAGTTTGTTTCTCTCTAAGAAATGCACATTTCAGTTCTTCAGGCAGAGGTTGTAACTCCAACTTTGAAATTTCTTTCTGTTTATCCTCATTTTCTCATAATTCTTCAAACTTTGGTTTCCATCCTTTATTTTCAATCACCTGTGCACAGTTAAGTAAAGAATATATGTAAGAGATTTTAGGATCTAATTGTATATTTAACTCAAATGAATTTATTAAACACATTTCTAAAGGATCGGTAGAACTCCATTTCTAAATATGATCCTCCACAATAGTTTCAATCATGTCAGTTTCTTCACTTTTATCTTTCCCCTCATGTAGTTGCTTACACATATTGAAAATATTGAGCTTAAGTGTCATGTTTCCAAATGAAAGCTTCATTACTCCATTTCTACAATTAATCAAAGCGTTAGGAGTTGCTAAAAATGGACGACCCAAAATAATAGGTATCAGATTACATCCTTTAACAAGTTCTGTGTCCAAGACAATAAAATCCATATGATATATGAATTTATCAACTTGAACTAAAATATATTTCACTGTCCTTCTTGGTACTTTTATTGATCTATCGGCAAGTAAAAGAGTTACAGAAGTTGATTTTAACTTATCAAGATTGAGCTGCTGATAAACTGAATATGGCAGTAAATGTACACTATCACCAAGATCAAGTAAGACATGTTCAATTTTATGACTTACAATAATATATGAAATTGTAGGACAACCAGGGTCTTTATATTTCAAAGCATTATTGTTCTGAAGAATAACACTTACTTGTTCAGCTAAAAATGTTTTCTTTTTCACATTCAATTTTTTTTTTACTATGTATAAATCCTTCAAAAATTTTGCATAAGAGGGAACCTATTTAATAGCATCGAGTAAAGGAATATTAACTTTTACCTGTTTGAAGATTTTAAAATTTTCAAGATTGTGATTCATCTTCTTAGCATTATATAATGCATGAGAAAATAGGGGTGGAGGTGAGGTTTTGGTATTTTTTTCATTAGGTGTAGGTTCAACGCTTTCTTTACCTTAGAGATTAATTTATCATTCTCATGAGGTTCAGGAATGTCTTTTTCAACAATTTTACTATTCTGAAGAGTGATAACCGTTCTAACTTGATCCATGTGTTGGCTTTCTGAACTACATGCATTTGAGTTATGTTATCCTTTGGGGTTTGGTTGTGGTTGAGAAGGAAATTTTCATTTCTCATGAATGTTAAGTGCGGATGCAAATTTAGTAAGAGTATCTTTCAAATCAGTAAATGTTTGAACATTTTGAGAATTAATAGACTCTTACTTTTTAATGAGTGCATGCAAAGTTTCTTCAAGATTTTTTTATGAGGTAAAACATATGGTGCATAACTTTGGTGGTTTTGAAAATTTTGGTGTGGTTGGAAAGGTAGTTGTGAAGTCTGTGCTTGAGTGTCATTCCTCAAACTAACATTTGGGTGATTTCTCCATCCAAGATTGTAGTTTTGTGAATATGGGTTATTATTTAACCGCTTGAATGTGTTTAGAACATTGGCTTGTTCATGGAGACATTCCCTAAATACAGGCAAAGTTGGGCAATCATTGGTAGAGTGATCATGGGTTTCATAAATGTGACATACAATTTCTTGAACAGATTTTATTTGACCACTATTTTTCATTTCTAAGGTTTCGACTTTTCTAGCTAGGGATGCTAATTTGGCTTGAAGGTCATGGTATTTCCTAAGATGATAAATATCCCTACTAGATGTAGTGGTTTGAGTTTTTCTAGGTGCCTCATAGGTACCAGCAGTGTGCTAATTGTGAGCATTTTCTGCTAGTAAGTCTAGATAGTTCATTGCCTCTTCTGGGTCTTTGTCCTCAAATGTTCCATTACATATCATTTCTACCATGTGCCTAACTTGGGGTGTTAAGCTCTCATAGAAATTTGAGACTAGTCTCTATATTTCAAAGCCATGCTGGGGATAGGTATTAAGTAATTCTTTATACCTTTTCCAACATTGGTAAAGGGTCTCTCATAGTTTTTAGGAAAAATTGATAATTTGTCTTTTGAAAGAATTTGTTCTATGAGAAGGAATTTTTTTTTTTAGCAATTATTGTTGCATCTCATTCCATAAAGAAATGGATCATGGCCTAAGGTTTTGTAGCCATGTTTTAACTTTATCTTTTAAAGAAAAAGGAAAAAGTTTAAGTCGAATTGTGTTTATGCTACAATTTTGGTCATTATACGTGCTACACACTTCTTTAAATTCTCTTAGATGCAGATAAGGGTTCTCTGCATCTAAGCCATGAAAAGTGGGTAAAAGTTGGATAATGTGTGGCTTAAAATTAAAATGTGTTGCATCCAGAGAAAAAATTAAGCAAAATGGTACACCGATTCGTGTAGGGTTCATGTAATCTCTAAGTATCCTAGGTCGGTTATGGTTGTCCCCTGGGTCTATGAGTCCCTCAATTTGATTTTCGATCATAGTGTTAATCGGAGAAGAATAAAAAGATGAAGAAGAATCCAACAAATTATTAAAGGAAGTTTTGAAATTATCTTTTACCAAACGATGAGAATTAGGATCTTGAAAACAACTGCTCATATAAAGAAATAAAATAAAATATAATAACAATAAATAATACAAATAAAATATTAAACACAGGTAAATAAAATAGGCAAAATTAAAATTAAAATAAAATAAAAATAAATAATTAGAAGTAGATTAGTAATGTTAGATTACTCAATATTATATTATATAATAAAAAGTTAACAAGTAAAGAGTAAAAAGCTTAGCCTTCCATGAAAATAAAATGCGAATAATAAATACAGTAAAGCAAATTAAGAGACTTAACCTTACATAAAAATAAAAAGTGAATAATAAATAAAGTATAGCAAGTTAGGAGGATTAGACTTCCATAAAAATAAAAAGTGAATAATAAATAAAATAAAGTAAGTTAGGAGGCTTAACCTTACATGAAAATAAAATAATCAAACAAACAAAAAAAATGTTAATTTCACCTCTCCAGTAACAGTGCCAAAAACTTGACACGTCCAGAATATAGAAATTTATTCTCAAGTGCAGAATTGTTGAAGTAATAAATAACCCGATAAGAACGGGGTCAATCCACAGGAATGTAGAATTAAAATTATAAACTATAAATACTTTAAAGGCAATTAATGCAGTATAAGATGTTTGCAAATATTAATTAACCAAGTCAAATAAAATTTAAAATTAAGGGGATCCACTCTTGGTATAAGAAATAAGAATATATTTAACTCTTTTTATAACTCAATTGAAATCTCACACAAAGGAGGTTCCAACCGGAAGATATAACAATTAAAATTCATTACCATTTATATATTAACTAGTATTTATTTATTTCAATTATTATACATTAAATCTTATAAATGGTTCAAGTATTTATTATGTCAATCTTTATATTTGTCTACAATAAATCAAGACTCTCACTTTACAAGAAATGGTATATACACAAAATCTTGTAAATGTTTTCAAGAATTCATTGTACCAAGTATAAAAATTATCTATAATAAATCAAGAGGCACCACTTTAGAAGAAAGTGTATTAACATTACAAACAAAATAAATACATCATATATAAATTTGTATAACTTAAGAATGAAGCATTAAATTTATGAATAAGAGTTAAGCATATCTTATTACCTTACCAAGAGTTTCACCATTTCACCTTAGTATAAAAAAAATTACTTTGACATAATAAAACTAAAAAAAAAGAAAAGAAATGGAAGAATAGATAACATGATTTTATAATAGTAAACAAGATAAATAATATTACAAAGAGATAATACAAAAGACAAGTGTTTTGAACTAAAATATAGCTCTTTAATTACATGTTTTGAAAATAAACATGCTACTTATTTATAGAAAAATATGAATAAACTGAGACAAATAAAGAGGGAACCACTTGGATGATAAAAGTCAAGACTGGTGGCAAATAATTTACATTAATTATCATTAATGCACCCACTTACTTATCCAATTTGGAATTGATGTGGTCCGAATAGTTGTTACTCAAAACATCAAAGTTATAGATTTATCTTTCCAAATTAAGTTGTCTCATACATATCAAATACGTATTTCTATAGTTATGGGCCAAATACTGATGATTGTTCGGATTTGGCCTGTATGGCAAATCAGTTCTGTTTTAGGCTATTTTCACATTTTAAACGCTCGAATTTCGAATACCTTGTAAAATAAAATATGTTAGCCCATTGAGTCAGCTCCTCATAGGATCAAGAATTACTCTAATTTAATTCCTAGGTAGAAAGTTATGTCTATTTTACCATACCTACCATAAAATAGTTAAAAGCTAATTAGATACAATACTATAAATATACTTAAGTTAAGGGGGTTAAAGACACTAGTAATACAAAATAATGATATAAAACACTTATTAAATATGTAATTTCAAGTGTTCATCAGCTGCATAGTGGTTGTGGCCTCTACCCTCATGGCCACCCTCATGGTTCTTTGATCTTCATCCGAAACTTATTTGAAAACTTTAACCGAAAGGGTTATATAGTGGTCATGGCCTCTAGCCTACTAGTTCTTACATTGGTCTTTTTTTGGCGAACATTGATATTGTGATATTGAAGGCTTTGAAATAAGTGATAACTGTTAGATGCATTGAATAGGAAAATTCAAGCACTTATAAGTGCCCATTATCCCAATAAATATAAATAAGTGAGAGCAAAGATGAAGTTAAAATTTTTTAGGATTTTTAAATGGTTCATCACTGTATGCTTGGGCTCATATATCTATTTTAATGCTTTTGAGTACTTTCTAACGACCTTGTTTGGGCTAAGGACTTTTTTGGGCATTTGTTGTCGTCCTTCTTCTTTTTTTCCCCAATCTTTGCATGCTTGGGTAGCTAGTTATATGCAACTACATTAGTCACGATCAAATTCTTGACTGACTTTTGATTTTGCTTATTGTTGCAGGCGATCGTGATCTTTGCGGCCATCTTATTTGTTTTAATTAGAGATCTTTGATGTTTTTTTGTTTGTTTTTCTATAAATGGTGTCAAACTATTGACCTCGAATTTTAAATTATTTTAAGTTAATTAGTTGAATTTATTGGTCTTAGGAAAATAGTAATTAAGCCTTTTGAAGAACTAGGCTAAGATGACCCATTAGCAGTGTATATGACCTTAGTGTAAGTTTAGGTTAATCAAGAACAATCTATCAATCAAACAATCAATCACAAGTAGAAATAGGACTATAGCTGTTTAGCTTAATGCAAGGTCATATCCATTTCATTGAGCTTATTAAGCTTACACATATGACACTACTAAATAATATTTTGTAAAAATAATTATAATAAGGCAAAGCCTTTACAACACCTATAAAACTAGAAATATAGTTCTTTAAAGTCTTAGAGGTTGTGATTAGGATGAAGGATGCAATAGTCTAAAAAGACTGTGATGGAGCCAGTGAAGCCATAATCTACTTAAAGGGAAATTAATCTTCTTTAAGGGAAGAAGAAGTCGAAGAAGAAACCCCCTCTCAATTATCTAGAAGAAGGCTCATTTCAATGTTTAACCTCTCTTTTTACATGCATTGTTATACTTGGTTATAAACTCTAAGAATAAAGGAATACATAGAATTGATAAATAAAATTTTAAATATTTTGTTGAAATTATTTGTTTGATAATTTTTTGAAAAGCTAATCATAGCTTCTTCTCGCCATCAGAATAATAGAGCCGTTATGCTCATTAATAAACATGTTGAAGAGATGAAATAAAATTAAGGTATGTCTTTTTTATTAGAGGTTAAATTGACAAGGGCAAGCTCTACTTTCCTATTTAGAAAATATTTCGAGATTGTAAGATTAGAATTTGTATCAAGAATTTTAGGATTTTGAGACTCTCAGGGATAAGGGTGGTTTTAGTCTCCAAGTCAGTTTGTATCAATCTTTGGAAGAGTTTAGTAGTCAGCCCTTAGAGGCCTTGAGTGGTTAATCTTGGGATTATGTAATTGGCTCGACTAATACTAATTGTTGAGGATGCTTGTTGATGTTTTGGACTTTTTTTTATTTGTCAAGTATTCTCTTCGATGATGAGCCAAAACCTGAAGTGTGTATATAATAAGCTTTGCTATAGGTTTCAAATGAAGCGTTCTTGAAAAGTTTGAACTCAGAGCTTGTAGACCGCTTTGAGCTTTTTAAGAAATTGAATGAGTTGAAATTAAAAAAAATATTTTTTATTGTTTTGTAAGTTTAACTAGATTTTTACCTACATTACATTTATCAATTTTATAAAAATACTTTTAATACCTTAAATAGAAATTCACTAAAACTTGTCTAAGTTAAGTATACTTATAACTCAACCTATAATTATATTGTTGAAAAAAATGCTATTTAAATCACCAATACAAATGAAACTAGAATTCTATAAAATAAATATTTCGGTATGCTATTGCATCTCCAAGAAAGGTATAAAAAAAAGATAAAAAAAAAAAAAAAGTGAAATTTTCTTTTATATACAAAGCAAGCTAAACTATACTTGGAACACTTAGGAACCTTAGTTTTTATCAAACAAGATAGCAAAATAGACTAGAATCATGTGTAGCTCAACTAAAACAATGAAAACTTATTTTCTTTTTCACAAAATAAACAAAAAGACAAGAAAGTCCTCATGGTTTTGGAATAAAAACACACTAAACATTAACATAATTTCAATTAAACCGACTGGATTAATTTTGAAATTGACTGATTTTTTTAAGCAAACATGTGAAAGTTTGAAATGGCATGCTAATGCTAATATGTTACCAACACTATTCATAGACATGTCGGACATTTCACCCAACATTTGAATTTCAAACTTTAAAGGGAGTTTCGCAAAATTATATTAATTTGGAATTGTTTAATCAAATAACCATACTTATACATTCAGTGTATATTGTTTGTGCATATCACATGCTCTTGTGTGGTATCGCTTTAAACGAGGACATTTATAATTGAATAGTTATTTTATTTATAATTGAATAATTATCTCATTTATAATTTTTTATTAATATTATATTTATAATTAAAAATCTATCAAAATATATAACAATCATTTTTGTTGTCGTTGAAGAGTAGTTCACAAATTTTAAACTCAATAAAAATCAAATCTATTTTATAGAGTAGTTTGTAAGTTTAGACTCAATAAAGATTAAATATATTTCAACTTTATTAAAATTTAAAAAAATTTACTTTTACTTAAATACGAGAAAAAACTCGAATTTTAACTTTTAAATTAAAGTCAAAACTACTCATTACTCTACTAAAGAGTAATAAATTATTTATTTTTATATTATTTTTCATAAATAAACATAAAAACTTAAAAAAGCAAAATTCATAAAGATAAACATCAACTCCAAATTCATTGCTCGAAAGTTTTATAAATGAAAAAAGAAAAATCTTACATCTTTGTCATCTCTTTCTTCATGTTAATATTTAAACATGTATGATATACTTTGGATTAAATAATTTTTCTTTCTTTTTTCTTAAAAAAAATGTACATGGGTAAGTAGCATAAAATTATTGAATATTATTTTAAAAAAAAAAAAGTGTGCTTCGTTCTTTGTTAATAATACGAAGGCTAATAAAGTAATTTAGAAGAACCCTATTATCACTTTCCTTTTTCCGGTTTTCCCTCTTTGTGCTTTGCTTGCATTTTTCAAAAAGATCTAAACCCCCTTATTAAAAGCTTAGAAATTCGACCGTTGGATGCCAAGAATCGCACCCATTACCAACATCAAATTCAAAACCAAACAGAGTAAGCGGAAGGAAATTTGAGCATTACAAACAAACACAAAAAAAAAATGCCCAAAACCCTGAAAGAAAGCAAAGCAACCCCTCAAACCCACAGCAACAATGGCCAGAAGGATTCAGGTATCTCACTCTATGAACAGTCCAGAGAAGAGAGAATCAAAGAGAACCTTCAACGAATGCAAAAACTTGGCATTGTTGACCTTTCTCTCAAGCTTAACTCAGCTGTCCGTCCTAAACGTACACCCAAAAAGTCTGCCTTTGACTCTCAGCGGTCCACTCCCTTGCTTCCATCTGGATCTGTCCGTCGCTCCTCCAGGTGACTTTATCACTTTACTCATTACTTACCGTCTTTGGGTTGGTTTCACTTTTGATTGTATGAAAGTTTTGATTTTTCTCTTTTTTTTGGGGGGGTATGTCGAAAAAAGTTTTGAGCTTTGATTAAAGTATGAACCATTACTATCTTGTGAGTAATCACTGTCATTTGTTTTGGCTTCACTTTTGATTGTTGAATTATTTTTTTTCCGTGTATGTTGAAAAAGCTTTGAGCTTTGAATATGAGTAAGAGGTCGTTAGAAGCGAAAGTTAGTTTCTTTGCTTTGTATTTTTTTAAGTAATCTAGGCGATTAAATATTTGTTTGATTTTGGTACTATGCGGTCCTGATGCTTCAGAATACTACGTTGGTTTGTGTTATTGTTTGTGAAACTTGAATAAACTCATGGAGGAAACTGAAGTACACATGGGACTTTAAAATGGAATATGTTAGGCCATTAATAGGTCACACTGTGCTGTTGATTTATAGTTATGTGAGGGATTTTTGTGATTTTTATTTGGATATGACCTTTTATTTTCCTTTTTTTTTGTTCTCTGTTCTGGGTGGCATAGGCTGCAAAATGCAACACCGGTTAGCTACTCGGAAGTAGTGTCAAAGAAGGATAAGGTTTTGAAGAAAAAGAATGTGAGGCTGGAGGAGGGCTCAAAGCTAGAGGTTTATAGAGAGGAGCATGAAAAGCTGTTGGGTAATACTGAGAGAAGTTGGACACTTTTTGTGGACGGGTATGGGAAAGATGGAAAGCGAATTTATGATCCCGTGAAGGGGAAGACTTGCCATCAATGCAGGTGAGGTGTATTGTACTCTATGTGTATGGTACTAAAGTTGTAACTGTTATTTGACAGGATACTAAACATGATCTGTAACATTGCCAACTATTGGGGACTTGACAGTTTTTCGGCAATTTATGGCCTAAAATTACAAATAAATAAGCTTTAGACGAAAGACAATTATTGAAGTGGAAGATCACAGATGATGAGAACAATTTTTCCTTCTCTTCTTGATCGTATTTAAGTTTGTGTGGAAATGAAGACGTTATGCTTTCATCTTGTGCATACTGATTTTGTTTGGAAACGAAGACATTATGCTTTCATCTTTCAGCAATGGTATCAAAATCTGAGTTTTTTATTTTCTAGTGAACATTGCCAAAATGGTCTGATTTTACCAAATAATAAAGCTAGTTAAAATATATATTTGAGCTTTTGTAAGCAGTAACAGCTTGACAGTTGGGGATCAACTGGTGATGGTGACTGTGGGTGCAGTGGCCTATAGCAGGGTGATAGTGAACCTGGATAAAATGGGGGCAGGATGTGGAATGTTTCTTGCAACTGGGCTAGCTTGGTGGTTGTCTGGCGGTCGAAGCAGCCAAGTATAGAGGAGGGGGGGTTTGCGCTTGTTGGTGCTGGAAGGGAGAGAAGCGAGTAATTAAGTTATTACTATTATACATTACATATTGTTCATAATCATTTCTATTGATTGATTAAAATACCTTAGTAGTTTATTTATAGTTATAGAACTATCAACAAGGTCCTACTTAGTCTTACTAAAGTAATTGGTACAAGTATTGCATTGAGTGAACTTGTCTTTCAGTCAATAGCAGCATACATGTTACTTCTCTAAAATTTTGAATCTCTTGTCATTTAAGGTTAGCAAATCTTATAGGACTCAGAAGTTAAGATATTTTTCTGTTATAAGTGACATATATATATATATATATATATCTCTTTCTCACATAAAAGTTTAAATCTTGCCTAATGGAGAGAATGAGACATCTACAAGGTACAATAAAGAATGTTGAATCTGTATCTCTGCTTGGAAATACACCTTTGCTTTAGTTGTAGTTTAGGAAGATCTGGATAATAGTGAACCTGGATAAAATGGGGGCAGGATGCGAAATGTTTCTTGCAACTAGGCTACTTGGTGGTTGTCTGGCGGTCGAAGCAGCCAAGTAGGGAGGAGGGGGGGTTTGCGTTTGTTGGTGCTAGAAGGGAAAGAAGCAAGTAATTAAGTTATTACCATTATTCATTACATATTGTTCATAATCAGTTCTATTGATTGATTAAAATACCTTAGTAGTTTATTTATAGTTATAGAACTATCAACAAGGTCCTACTTAAGTCTTACTGAAGTAATTGGTACAAGTATTGCATTGAGTGAACTTGCCTTTCAGTCAATAGCAGCATACATGTTACTTCGCTAAAATTTTGAATCTCTTGTCATTTATGGTTAGCAAGTCTTATAGGACTCGGAAGTTAAGATATGTTTTCTGTTATAAGTGACATATATATATATATATATGTATATATCTTTCTCACATTAAAGTTTAAATCTTGCCTAATGGAGAGAATGAGACATCTACAAGGTACAATAAAAATGTTGAATCTGTATCTCTGCTTGGAAATACACCTTTGCTTTAGTTGTAGTTTAGGAAGATCTTATTTTAGATACTATCAAAGTTTTTATTTCCTTGTATTAATCTATTATTCTTAGCACACCTGCAGATGAATCTAAGGTGCTTTATTAAGTATCTATATCCCTGCCCCAAAAGAATTGAATTAATTTCACTTATCAAAGATGGAAATATTGTTTTACAGGCAAAAAACTCTTGGTCATCGAACTCACTGCTGCGAATGCAATATGGTACAAGGACAGTTCTGTGGAGATTGTTTATACATGAGGTATAATTTAAAAATTATTATTATTATTGACTTCCTTGGCATTTGTCCTCAGTCTGATTCCACAGTTTTGAGCTGTTGCTCATTTAATTTTAATTGTAAATCTCTTAATATTCTCCAGTAAAATAGTCACAAATACTATAATTGGTAATTTTATATCTTACTCCACTTTGCATATGATGTATCATATAAAAGTAGACATGTCCTGCATTTTTCTTTC
The DNA here is from genome assembly GCA_946807835.1 of Ailanthus altissimus. NCBI lineage: Eukaryota > Viridiplantae > Streptophyta > Magnoliopsida > Sapindales > Simaroubaceae > Ailanthus > Ailanthus altissimus. Next base: position 24,225,969 of record OX327695.1, read on the forward strand.
TGTGACATCTCATAGGTCTGGATTTTTCTTTATTGGATCTAGCATAATCAACTTAGGGGCGATGAACTGACAGCATTATATTTTTGAATGTCAATATTTCCTTTTTATAGTACCAGAGTAAGTAATCCCTTTATGATTGCCTCATGATGGAAGTAGTATTTCTTATAGAACTTGCAGTATAAATAACTTAAGCTAGCTTTGTGTCACTGCATGCAGATTGGATGTCGTAAGCTCATTCATTTCCATATTTCCACTCCTGTGGACACTGTAGCTAGATGCTGATCCAAACAATTTCCCAGCATCAGCTCTGTAATTTTTCTGGGCTTATAGATAGCCAAGAATTAGAGAACATAAACTCCTTTGGCTAGTTATGATAATTATGATTCCGATCTTTATATTTATGTACATTATTCAAATAATTTTTGTATTTTCTGATACCTATTAAAGGTTCTATTAGATATATGGGTATAATTTCACAATAATATATCACCCCAGTTCTTTTGGGCTGTAATCTTGATCACATTTTCAGCTTGTGCTAGACTCACCCACTAACCTCATGGTGCTGAGAAGTTCACTGTATATTGAAGTTTAAGTTTAAATTATCAAATCCTTCAGATGTGCACAAAATTTTTAAAATCTAAATCCTGCCTTCATCCTTTTTTTTCACAATAAGAAAAATTATGTGCAGATATGGGGAGCATGTACTTGAAGCCTTAGAGAATCCAAATTGGATTTGCCCTGTTTGTCGCGGAATTTGCAACTGCAGTTTGTGCCGACAAGCAAAAGGATGGTGTCCTACTGGCATTCTTTACAAGAAGGTTAATTCTCAACTGCAATTTGATGTTGTCTTGCCTGTTTTTCTTTGTCTATGTGAAAAAGTTGGAACTTACAATTTTTGTCCACCTTCCAGATATCGAGTCTGGGTTTCAAATCAGTTGCACATTACCTCATTCAAACTCGACAGTCTCAAACAAATTTGGAAAAGAGTCCTGAGAGTATTAATCAAGCTTCTGCAAAAAGGTCGCTTTCTTTCTCAGACAGGAATGCATTGTTGCAGGATTCTTCCAAGGTCAATGAAAATCAGCTGGTAACATTAAAGCCTCAATCTAAAGACAGGAAAGATGATGACGACTTAAATATTGATAAAGAGAACAGCATGCAAATTTCTCAGACAGGAAAGATGAAAGACAACGTACCACCTACAAACCACCAAACTTCTACAAAGAGATCATTGCCCTTTTCAAATATTGAAGCAGAGTCTCAGAATATGAGTTTGAGCAAGGTTGACTTGCAAGTCCAGAATCACCTTGGATTATCAGAGCCTCGATTGGAAGATGAGATGGATGATGGGTTCAAATGTGAGCAAGAGAAGAAATTGCATTATACAGATAATGATAGTGATATTGCGTCAGAAAGTTGCCCAAAATCTAAAAAGAAGCGTGCTGCCATAGAACCAACCCCAGATAGTATAGCTGGCAGATTAAGACAGAGGCGTAGACAAAGTAATGGTCATGATGATGTGCAGTTAAGGTCAGTGGATCAGAAAAGTTCGGAAGGCAAGCAATATTTTATCTGATAAAGAGAAAGAAACTACTATTACTGATGATCAAATTAGTGCATTAGATGGTAGTCCAAAACTTGAAAGCAAATCGCTGTTGCTACTGAAATGGAATAATGAAGTATTTCTGGAAGATGATGCAGATGGGAAAGCAAGTAGAAATTGAAATGAACCATGGAAGTTCCACAAATCGTAGCATCGATAGTATAGCTAGATGATTGAAGACTAGGAACAAAATTGAAATGAACCATGAAGATGTCGGGTATAACATTGTTATTTTGTTGGCAACCTTGAGGTTAAAATTCTGTTGGTATTAGGGGGAATATTTGGTCCCGTTAAACGTATGCAGATTTGGATGTGCTCTACAGCATTTTCGAGTCCGTTAAATTTTAATTTGTTGTCATTAAATTTGGTAGGTTACTTGTAGGAACTACTAACTAGGAATGATATTTGACACTCTGGTTACTATTTAATGGGTAACATCCTGAAGTATATTTTTGGTAATTTCAGTTTTTAATCTGCCTGACCTATCTTATGATCATGGATATTAATATTAGAAGATTCGTTATCTGTTCCACAGGAAGAAAAATTAACCCACATGGCAATTCTCATTTCTGAATTCTTTCTTCACTTCATTAAGTTTGATTATCACTTGCTTCAAAATGAAAAATATTGCAGAGCTTTGGAGTTTATTCTTTGGTCTCCTTGTGGTTAAAGATAATAATTTTGTTCCAGTCTTTATTCAGACGGATTATGAACTTGCAGTCTATATGATTTTTAAGGGGGTTAACTCTGGACCATCCTCTCCTCAACATTACCTTAGCCTGTTAGTTTAAAAAGACTGCAACTCGATTATAGACTCTCAAGCTACTTGTAGTTTAAATGTAGTAGAGGTATTATTTCAATAGACTCTCCTCCCTCTTGTATTGCGCCCCCTCAACTATAAAGGATCAAGCCCTTTGGGCTAGACCGCGAGATATTCTTCGGCAGTTTGTTTATGTTTGGGCTTCTGTGCCGATGTAATGAAATGCAACAGCAAATTTCCCAGACTCTGGAACAACAACATGACTATGCGATTCAGTGCACTAATGGCAGAGTGAGTGACCCAAACACACACATCCAAATTCATTTAAGGTCAGGCCCAAACTAATTCAAAATGTCTTAAGAGCCAGCCCACATTGGCCAGATAAAGAGTACTTGAATCTTCTAATTCTAATGATGCATATTCTCCCAAGTAAACGCTTTTTCGATAGAACCCGGAAAGAATTGACATGAAAAGGATTAAAAGGGTAAAAGGTAAACCAAGATAAAACCCATAAAGGCAAAAGAAATGATTACAAAAAGAAGATTTACGATCAAAAATGAAGTTCTAAACCCACTCCCATAACTTTAACAAAGCTTGCGTCCTCGTTCCCCCCTTAAAAAAGTTCATCATTAAACTGCATCGACCATAGACACCACTCCTCCCACTATGACTATGCCCAATGCCCATTCTCAATTTTCAAAAAACAGAAGTGAGCGAGAGCGAGTGAGGGACAGTAAGCAAAGCATTTACTTCTTTTTCTTGTTGCAGGCATACATTCTTTTCCTCCTCCAGCTCCCATGCCTAAGCCTTTAAAGCTTGTTTATTTAGCACTTTAAATCATTTCAAAGCGTCCATTCTTGGGACTACAATCTTTGTACTGTATATGAGGTTTTTGCTGGAGTTCCTTTGTTGCAAGCCTATAAAAATTCGTGGGTAAAAAGAATAAATGCAAACCAAGCTTTAAATTTTCTTCATCTTTTGCTCAGTTTCTTTGGTGCACAGTCGTGGCTTGATCAAGATAAAATTTTAATAGGCAAAAGATTGTTGATTTGACCATCATGAATCTCGATCATCTAATGGACAACTAATAGTATCAGCATGCACGTGCTATCCACATTTGAAGAGTGTGTGATGATTGAATCTGCTTTAACACCAGAAGCATAATTTCTTTTGTCATATTATTTGTTTGAATGATGAGAGAAATTGCAAAACGTCACATAAATTTTATTATTCTTTTAAAAAAATAATGAAATAATATTATTGGTTTGATTTGGTTTGTGCTTGTTTTCCTTCAAATATCAGAATGTGAAATCACGTTTTTAATTTTTTTTTTCTTTTAGTTGCTTGTTTTCAGCAGAGTTGTTTATTTTAAGCCAATTTAATAGTTGTTTGTTGAGATTTTAGTAAAGATTTTTTATTTTAATTTTTATTTCTATGTGCTTTTAAATCTCATATTCGTAATTGAATTTTTCAAGCCAAGCTATATATCTTATCCTCCTTGACGTGTGGGAGGCATAAATTGTCTTAGTAAAAACAATTATGAGAAATTCCTTTTTCCTTGGAAAAATATTACATTTTAAAAAAAAAAATTTAAGAATGTAAATTATTACTCTAAAAAAAATCGATATAAATACAATAATTCAACATACGTGACATCTACCATACATCATGTACGTAGAGTTAAAACTCCAAAAAAAAAGTATAAAAATTTTATTAACATTTTTATTTTGAATGTATTTGAAAGTATTATGTGAAATAATATTGTCCAAAAAATGAAAAACACTCTCGTATTTATTAGATAAAACATAGTAGTTTTATTAAATGTCAAAGACTTATTTACTAATGTCAAAGACTTTAATACCCAGAAATTGATTATTTTTACAGAAAAAAAGGGACTCATATCATAGTCAAACATATTGAAGTTGAAGGCACAATAATAGAAGGAAAAATTATCATGGGAAGCTTTACATGGTCAATAAAGAAAAAAGATGGACGATAAATCTCAATTCAAAAATCAAAAGGCATTTCCCATTCTTCTCCCTAGCTTGGGATCAACGCAGTACTAATAATTCTTAATGACTTTTTACTAATAACACCCCCTCATCCCATAAGGTCCAAATTTTGTATAGGATCTGCCAATATCAACTTAAGTACTTAATCAAAAAGTTAATTAAAATTGATTAGGAGAATGCTTTGGACAAAAAAATGTCTTGTTCCAAGTTCCAAACCATCATGTCATTTACAATTTACCCCATCAAAAGGAAGTAAAAACAAAAAAGATAAATAAATAACAGATTAATGTTGAGCCTCGAAATATGCACACAGTGGTTATGTGCCAGCTTTTTTCTTTTTTGACTTTGCCGAGCTTTTGTCAATTCGCCATTGCTTTGCTCCCTCCAAATAAAAAAAAGACTTGAACTGTAATTTTAGCCACTTGGCCCTTCTCTTGAGGAAAAATCTGGGGTTTTGTGCCCGAGTTCGGCTTCTTATGAAATGGAATCCAAAGGGGTGGGTTTGTATGGTATATTTTGTACTTCTGTCTTGGGTTGGGTTGCCATTGATGAGATTCATCCTTGAGACCGTTTTCAGTAATCATCAATATTGTGATTAATTATTACTAGTCATATCACAAATATAATGTCATAAGTCATCAAAAAGGTATTATCCTCTTGATATTAATGCACTAAACATAACATTAATTCTTCTTGCCAGTGGCCAAATTATAAGAGCTGCCCAAGTAAAAATTTCTACTATATAGCCTATAGTACTGTCTTTGGGATGGGGATGGGGATGGGGATGGCCTTGCATTTCAGATGTCCACCTATTAATGGTGGGAAATTAAGATTCTATTGTCTATGACCTTTAGCAGTGTGTACATATCACTTTAAATTCAACAAAGTGCAAAGAATTAAAAAGTGGGTTGTCTTTTTGGCTGATACATTTTATAGTGTGTGTTTTAAGTATCTCTTGACTTTTACCTTGACAGGAATTAATATAGCAGATAAAAGTGCTACTGCTATGACATCCCAGGCTCATTTTACATTAACATTCTTCTTTTTATCTATTAATTTTGGAACCAAACATTCTATCTTTAAAAGCCTTTTTTTTCCTTTCTTTCTTTTTTTTTTAAATACCGAGAAATTGTTTGTAAGAGTTGACTATAATGTCCAATTTTGTTTTCGTTTATTTATGGACTAAAATGTTTTAAAAATAAAAGGAAACGAACGACCAGAGTGATTCTGCATGCTACTTGGTGTGCCCATCAATAATATAAGACTTTGCTCAGCATCATTTTGTCTTCTTTCCCAAAAAATAAGGATAATTATCTTAGTCCTGACCTGGACAAAGCCAAAGCAAATTAAAATACTCATCACCTGCACCTATATACATAAGTACCAAATTTTGTCCATTAAAAAAAAAAAACACTTTGTCACCAGAAATTTTTTGGATTTAAGCTTTAATGTTTTATTTTAAAATTTCTAAAAACTATGTTAAAAATCTTAGATTTGATGGGCAAATAATATTGAATGTGAATAATGAACAATGAAGCCAAATCAAATTTCCCAAAAATGTCAACAATAAGAAAAAATATATTTAAAGGTAAAAGACAATATGTTATGTGGCCCTTGCTTAAAACTAGTTCATGAGTCAAATGAAGAAAGCTAAAAATTCCAGTAAAGAAATGGAAACAATTTAAATCCAACATGTAGTTGAAAGCAAATTGAGAGATTTACGATGAAGGATTCAACAAACAACAGTGGCTTGTGGTCGAATTGGACCTTGTAGGAGTTGCCTTGTTAGACAGAAAACAGCTTTTACAAGCCAGCTGATCATTTGACTTTTAGCTGGTGTTCATAGGATAGGAAGCCCTTTTTTGAAGGGTCCCACTAAACCAATCAAATAATTATAAAATAATGTCAAATTAATTAAAAAAACAAAAAACTGAAATAAGTAATTTTTTAAAAAAAAAACAGTAACAGCATTTGCATTTGGTTTGTGAAAGTCAATGTCCTTTCTCACTGTTTGTTAAAGAGAGGTTATTTGTGTGAGATTTGAGAGAGAGAGAGCGAGAGAGAGAGAGAGTCAATGTGACTATGTGAGTGGTGTTATCAACAATACCAGGATGTTTTTGGATTTTACTTCTGGAAAAAACTTAAATGAGCATTTGATGCATGTGTAGGGTTTCCTTAGCTTTTAATTTCTCCGTTGCAGTGAACACAGAGTGAGGGAGAAAGAAAGATTGAAACTTGAAAGAGAGAGATCAAAAAAAAGAGAGCTTGGTGTTTTTGGGTTTTTCAAAGCTGGAGTCTTTAGCTTTTTTTGTTAGACCATTTTCTTCTACATTCTTTTTTTTAAGTGTGTTGTCATCTCCTTGGTTGTGAGAGCTTCTTTGTAAATTTTGGGATCTGGGTTTTGGGTTCTAGGGTTTGAGACCTTGACTATCTCTTTCCTTATCTTTCTCTTTCACGGGGTTTTGACTCTCTTTCATTTGTTAATTCTTGGGGCCTTCTGAGGGTTTTCACCTGAAATTTGTTAAGTTCTATCCACTGATTTACCCGTGTCAACATTTCTGGGTTCTTTTCTGGTAAAATTGTAACCTTGTTGCTGGTTTCTAGAAGATTTTCAATCTTAGGGCTTTCTTGATTTGGTTCAAGATCCATTCTTTTTTTATGCTTTCTGGGTTTTGGGTTCTTATTAGATGGGCTAAAAAGTGAAAAGTTTAGGTCTTTTTGTTGGATTTTAGCTGGTTTCCATTTTGGGTTTTTGTAAAGATTGATTTTTGAAGCCAATCTTTGATGCATCTTTCACTGTGGAAACCGATATCTCACTGTGCTGCTCTATTCTTGGACAAGAAGAGCAGCAAGAAGAAAGATGGCTCTGATTCCACAGTGGATATCAAGAGGAACCAATCAAATCTTCGGAAGCTTGAAGAACACAGGCTTAGAGAAGCTCTTGAAGAAGCCTCAGAAGATGGTTCACTCTTCAAATCACAAGACATTGAATCCGAGTCCCAGGCTAATCAAGATGAGAGCTTAGGCAGATCAAGGTCGCTGGCAAGACTCCATGCCCAGCGTGAATTCTTGCGAGCAACTTCTTTAGCTGCAGAACGAATTTTCGAGACAGAAGAGAGCATTCCTGAGTTGAATGAAGCTTTGTCAAAGTTCTTGACAATGTATCCGAAGTACCAGTCATCAGAGAAGATTGATCAGTTGAGGGAAAATGAGTACTCACATTTGACGCCTAAGGTATGCCTTGATTACTGTGGATTTGGCCTTTTTTCATATGTTCAGACTTTGCACTATTGGGAGTCTTATACATTTAGTTTGTCTGAGATAACTGCAAATTTGAGTAATCATGCTCTTTATGGTGGTGCCGAGAAAGGAACTGTTGAACACGACATAAAGACTAGGATAATGGACTATTTGAACATACCTGAGAATGAGTATGGCCTTGTTTTCACTGTCAGTAGAGGGTCTGCTTTTAAATTGTTAGCTGAATCATACCCTTTTCACACCAACAAGAAGTTATTGACAATGTTTGATTATGAGAGCCAATCTGTGAACTGGATGTCTCAGTGTGCTAAAGAGAAGGGGGCTAAAGCTTACAGTGCATGGTTTAAATGGCCAACTCTTAAACTTTGTTCTACTGATTTGAGAAAGCAAATTTCAAATAAGAAGAGGAGGAAGAAGGATTCTGCTGTAGGTCTTTTTGTGTTTCCAGTCCAGTCTAGAGTTACTGGTGCTAAATATTCATACCAATGGATGGCACTTGCTCAGCAGAACAATTGGCATGTCTTGCTTGATGCCGGATCATTGGGTCCTAAAGATATGGATTCACTTGGGTTGTCATTGTTCCGACCAGATTTCATTATCACATCATTCTACAGGGTTTTTGGGTATGACCCTACTGGCTTTGGATGCCTTCTAATAAAAAAATCAGTGATGGGTAGCCTTCAGAATCAATCTGGGCAAACAGGGTCTGGGATGGTGAAGATTACCCCTGAATATCCTCTATATCTCAGTGATTCTGTTGATGATCTGGACAGATTGGCTGGAGTTGAAGATGAAGAGGTTGACCTGAATGGGGATAAACCATCTGAAATTCACCCAGGGTCACAGTTGCCGGCCTTTTCTGGCGCATATACATCTGCTCAGGTCAGGGATGTATTTGAGACAGAAATGGATCATGATAACAGCTCTGACAGGGATGGAACAAGCACCATATTTGAAGAAACTGAGAGTATTTCAGTTGGGGAAGTGATGAAAAGTCCAGTTTTCAGCGAAGATGAATCATCAGATAACTCATTTTGGATAGATTTGGGTCAGAGTCCATTGGGTTCTGATAATGCAGGTCAGTTGAACAAACAGAAAGTTGCCTCTCCCTTACCACCCCCTTGGTTCGGTGGTAAGAAGAATCACAAGCGGCTCTCACCAAAGCCATCATGGAAAATATATGGCAGCCCACTTTATGATGACAAAGAAGTAAACCTAGGCCCTCGTGATGACCGCCATGTGCTATCATTTGATGCCGCTGTTCTATCAGTTTCGCAGGAATTGGACCGTGTTAAGGAGGTTCCTGAAGAAGAGCAATTTGAAGGAACAAGCAACTTCCGGAATAACAATAAAAGCCTGGATTATTCACATGTTCTTGAGATCCAAGAAGATGATGTCAGCAAGGATTCTACTGGGTTTATGTCCAATTCTTCCACAAATGGATCTCGCCTCAATAATTCAAGTTCTGCTTCACAGCATCATGGCCTAGCTAATGGATTGACCTCTGAAATTTGCTCAGAGGTTAAGGAGAGTGCTATAAGAAGAGAAACAGAAGGTGAATTTAGGTTGTTGGGGAGGAGAGAAGGGAGTAGATATACAGGTGGTAGATTTTTTGGTTTGGAAGATGAACATCCTAGCAGAGGGAGGAGGGTATCCTTTAGCATGGAAGACAACCGTAGAGAGTGCCTAAGCCATGCTTTGGAGCCAGAAGTGTCTGCAACCAGCCTTGATGATGAAGACTACATCAGTGATGGAGAGTATGGTGATGGACAAGACTGGAACCGCAGAGAACCTGAGATTATATGCCGACATCTGGATCATATTAACATGTTAGGTCTCAATAAGACCACCTCCAGGCTGCGGTTTTTAATCAATTGGCTCGTGACCTCATTGCTGCAACTAAGGTTCTCTGGTTCGAATGGGGAGAGCAGAGCACATCTTGTTCACATTTATGGTCCAAAAATAAAGTACGAAAGAGGTGCAGCTGTTGCCTTTAATGTGAGAGACAGAGAAAGGGGGCTGATAAATCCAGAGGTAGTTCAGAAGCTAGCTGAAAAAGAGGGCATCTCTCTAGGCATTGGTTTCCTTAGTCACATACGCATCTTGGATAGTCCACGACAGCAAGGTGGGGCTTGGAGTCTTGAAGACACTGCCCTGTGCAGGCCAATGGACAATGGCCGGCATGATGGAAAAGGAGGAGGGTTCATACGGGTGGAGGTTGTCACAGCTTCTCTCGGCTTCCTGACGAACTTTGAGGATGTCTACAAGTTGTGGGCTTTTGTGGCAAAGTTTCTTAACCCGGCCTTCATCAGAGAGGGCACACTTTCAACTGTCGAAGAAAGCTCAGAGACATAAGATCTGAAGTGGCAACAGATGACCTTATTCTGGTTTGAAGAAGATGGAATCTCTTGTGCCTGGAAAATCATTTGCGGAGCATCTGAGATGGAATGTCTTGTGCCCGGAAAATCATTTGGGGAGACATCTGAGAGTAGAAGCAAAATAGTTGGATGCCCCAGATAGCATTTGAAGGTGCTAATATATGCATGGCCTGGGTTTCTGCCTCTTCATTGAGACCCTTGATTGCTGGGGTGGGTAAATTTGTTCATTCATGTTTGTTGCTTGAAATTTTCTTTTTCTTCTTTGGGTACTTGTAGAGTTGGCTTAAGATACTTGTATCATCTCAGGAAGTCATGGTGACCTCAAAAGCAGAATTATATGGGTACAACCTTCTACACTTCATGTCCTGCTTATGCCCTATACACAATTGAATCTCTTGCTATTGTAAAAAATTAGCTGATTGTGCCCGGTGCAGTTTAATATAATATACAGTGGCATGTTCACTAAATTTCAATTTGAGTCTGCATCCAGGTAATTTATCTAATTGGGCTACACAATGATTGACTTAGACCAAAGAATTCAAAACTGGAGCTAAGCTTAGAAATTTGATGAACAGTACTTTAGGAGGAATAGTTTTACTGAAACCAAGAATTTACACACTCAGACCGGTAGAAGTTTCTGTTACAAATTTTAGTTTAATTTAGGGAGCATGGTCTGGTTTTGGGCAAAACAAATGGGGAATAAACATAGTTAAACCAACAAATGAAAGGTGTGTAATTTGCAGGGAAAAGTATCGCAGTTTTGTACTCGATGCAGAACAGATGTGTATCATCTTGTAAAGCTACAGATCTTTCTGATTTGCTCAAATAACGTTGTCCTGTGCTTTTTTCTTCGAAAATGCTGGTACACGACCATAGATTTGCTGCTGCACACTGAGAATTGCTTGGAACATTTACTTCCTAGAACAGAAAAACGAAGCTCCCGCAATATTTATTGAGCGAGAACTTACCGCCAGTAAGAATTGAACTCCTGCAAAGAGATGGTTCATTGTAAGCCCCAACCACTTGGGCTATGATGGTAAGCGGACCTTGTTCTAAGCTTTTGATATATCTTGTAACAGTTCACATACTACCTGTGACAAATTTCAATCTCAATCTGGCCTAAGCCTTAAGCTGGTTCTCTTCGAGAGGCAGAATGGATAACTTAAATAAAATGATGCACCAATGAAATGTTTGTACGCTTTTTTAAAAAAAAAAAAAAGATACTCTATGCCTGCCTGAAGGTGAGCTTATCAATCTGGAGAGAAGTTGAAGAAATCAAAGTTAATTAGATTCATGGTTATGGGGATCTCTTTTCTACTAGTAATTATCATAATTGGGCCATACCCATCAAGTTTTGTTTCCCAAAATTATAATGGTGAGGTCACAATTCATTCTTTGCTTCCTTTCTTTTGGATTCTTTGGTGATGCTGCGTTCTAGGGAAGCTCGAATGAGGTTGGTATTTTATGAACGTGGCAAAGGGGAACTTTATTGTTGTGTCGGGGCCAGCCCACTGCAAAACTTGCTTTTGAAAACATAATAATTAGCAGCAACCTACTTTCCCATGCAAGAAACAAAACAAAAATAACCTACCCCTGCAGCTGCTCTGCATTCAAACTTCCACAGTATAGTTCCATAATGGAAGTCTTTTTCTACTATCCAAAACCAAAAGACTACTATTTTAAGGGGGAGACTGCAATATTTTGAAACTATTCTGAGAGCTCGTGTGGGGAAACTGTCTTCTGAAGGGTACTTTTTAAGTAGTGGTCGGTGACAGTGAACCGTTGACAAACTACTGCTCACTGAGAGATGCAGCAATTGGCTAATGGATTAAACTAATGAATTTTCATTAGCATCATCATTCAGAAATATTATAAATACAAATGAATAAATATAAAATTGAATTAGAAAGCTTCTGGATTTTTTTACAAGCCATTATTGCAAAGCTTCTACTCATCAAATATGAATAAATAATGTAACACTGATATGTACAGATAACAAACTTGGTATTCTTATAATACTAGATAGCAACTGATAACCAAAACTGAAAAAGTTCTCATGCGTGCACCATTTAAATCACTTCCTGTCTTCATTACATTGGCTGCTTTTGCAAAAAGAATCACTTCAACTGCCAGTCATCCATCCAATATCCAAAAACTGTAGATTTCCCTAATCTACACAACTCCAAAGTGACCAAATGGGATTTGAATAATGTAATCCAGTTTTTAGGACCATCATTTTTAGGACTTCACAGCATCTCTGTAGTTTAGGACTCCATCATTTTTATGAGAAATGCAGTCTCTAGTGCTGACTCCTTGCAGTGAAGATATCTATTTTCTTCCACTACATCTGGGGTTAAATTAAGAAGTATTGGATGTTTGGGATCATAAATAGAAGATTCACGTACTCTTGCAACCCATTTTGCTGCTTCCCAGACCCCAAATCTGAAAACATTCAAATATTGAAGATTAGCACCACCATGATTATTAACAGGGAAAGAAATTAAGCAAAGGTAGGACAAATTTCATATTTCTGGAAGGCAAAAGGAAACATTTGTTTATATAAGAATATGAATAAGTGTATATACTTATTCACAAAAGACAAGAAAACATTGAATAAAAAAGGCCATAAGAAGACAATATTCTGAAACTTAAAGACCACATTTGGTTTCTCATAGAAGTGAATGAAACAATTAAGACTAGACTTATTTTCTCATAGAAGTGGACAAAACAATGTTATGTCTTCTTATCAAGGAAGCATAACTGTCGATGCCCAAATTGGTAGGTGCAACATTAGTGAGTGCCTCATTCAATAATCAAATAAGTGGACATACATTACTAAGGCTGACTGCCCATTTCATCTATATAAACAAGCTCTAATTTGCTTGAAACTAGTTCTAACTGTTTCCATTGGGTTGAATGAATCAAAAACCTATAACATCTTAAAATAATCAGACATTGATGGACAAATCGGCAAGAGTTTAAAGAGAAAAAAACCCTCCATGCTGGGCTCCCACTAAAAACACCTTGAAAACTATCAGTCAATAAGGGTTTAAAGAGAGAAAAAAAAAAAAACACATGGATTAAAGTATGCTTGTAAAGGTGGTCTCCTTACTACCATATATTATAAATGATCACCAGATTATAAGCTAGAGATAAATTTTTAGGAAAACTTACCGTGTATTGAAAGATGATGTTATTAATACAGCTGGATATAAAATATCCTTCTGGATATTGTCATAGGGAGAATAATTACGTATGGCATGGAAATCATCAATGTCTCCAGGGTATCCAAACTCTTCATAGTCAGCAGCTAAAAGTGGTAAAATGGGATAGAGAAGCGTGTTGGTTGGGTCTAGAAATGGGACCTGAAACAGATAAACATATTATAAGCTTTATAATACAGAAAGAAACCATCTCGGCGTAAAATTTCAGTTTTGTGTACATAAATAAGAAATGAACAGACTCAATGTATTTATAGGCCATATACTTGAAATGCTAAAAATCAATCCTTTTGGCTCCTCTTAGTCACAAACAAATTTTATTCAGTGAAGCCTCAATCTGAACAAATTTCAGAAGATATAGAATGAAATTTCTTCCTTGACAAGTATACTATGTGATAAGTGAAGAATGTAGAATTATGCAACAAGAACATAAACATAGGTTCATTTGTACCTTCAAAATAGCTGCACGAAATAAATCAGGGCAGCTGTTGATGGCTGAAGCAACCAAAAGTGCTCCAGCACTATATCCCCATCCAGCTAGCTTGTTATCCTGCACAATCTCGTTCTCAATAAGGAACTTGGCGCAAGAAATATAATCTTTGATGGAATTATGCTTCTTTCTACATCTGCTGTCATGATGCCATTTCTTACCCCCACCACCTCCACCCCTGGAAACAGATTGTTGATACCATTGCATTACAAGGTAGGTCAAGAAATGCTTAGTAATTAGTAAAAGGTAAATTTTGAGGAAATAATTAATGTCACCAGATGACTTTGAACATGAATAAAGAGGCAGCTAAAAAAATGAGCCAAAGAAAACTTGCATTACTAACTACTTGAAACACACCTAACGTCAGCATATGCAACAACCCAACCACGATCAAGAAGGCTTTTCAACTCATTGCTCCACCGCTTGTCAAGTAATTCACCATAAGCTCCATGTCCATGCAGCAACCCAGGATTTTGATTCTCTTTTTTATACTTGTGGGAGTATACAACTGTTAATGGAACCAAAACCCCATCATGTGAAGAGACATCATATTGTTCACAAACATAGAATTCAGAGAGATCATTCCACAAGCTATCATCCTCAGATTTGACTTCAGTCACAGCATTGCCACTTTTAGTACTCAAAGATTTTTCAATGATGCCAGCAGAAGAGGCAGTTCCATACAAAATTCTAGTTCTTTCATGAAGCATATTTTGCTGGTGAATGATATTCCACTTTCCATTTGACAAGTCGTAATCAACCACTGCATCAGGCATCTGAAAAAAATTTGGAAGAGAATTTGATTGGAGACACAATTAGTTCACAATCCAAAAATCATAATCATAAGTTATTTTAGCCTTCAGACTTAAAAATAAATGCTAGTGCATGAACCACCAAGTAATATAAGTTTAGTCTTCATGAACTTGTTCATGCATGCTATGCTTACAGGATCAGACCTCAAATCTCCGCCTTTAGAACCACATATAAGTCAAATCACACTGGAGAAAACAAGAAATTTTAATATTTGTTATCAGTTGTTCAAGATAGGAATCGATTTACATAAACTGCTACAGAAGCTAGTGGTCCAAACTACAGTATTTCTGGTTTCACCAAAACCAGACATTCAGAAAGAAAACTGTGAAAGAGTGGTCACTTGTATTCCACAACCATGTTTGGATCAGAATTCATTTTAAAGAGTTAGATTTTTACAACTAAATACATGTGATATGAAAATAGATAGCACTAGAAGCATGCAGAAACCATCATCTGAAGGTAATAGTAGCAAGCATTCACATACGACAGGCGATGATATTGTGAAGCGCATGGTTGAAGAGTAGTAGTCATAGTTTGGTCCTGGTGCAATTTGAGATACATATTTTGGAAGAGGAAGGAAATGAGGATGAAGCTCCTTCAGATGAACAGCTCCCTGATACAAGAAGAAAAGACATGAGAGAAAGAAAAATTTAGAGCAGAACATCCTTATACTCTTGGACAAAATGTCGCAATTGTTGCATAAACACATAATCCAAAAATAGTTGCTTTTGTTGCTTACCTTCCTACTTGGCAACGGTAGAGCAACTGAACAAAGTCTATATTTTCGACCTTCCCTTAAAATAAGTGACATATGTGTTTTGCAGAAATCAACATCTTCTACAACCAAATCTTGGTCATCAATTAATACACTCTGCAATAAATGAGATAGTGATTACTGAAAGACTGAAACATGAAAACATAGCATCTAATCATGCAAAAATATTCACATTCTGATGGACACACTAAGAATTATTCACTAAAGAAAATAAGCAGACAGAACAAGAAATTAGAGATCATATTTGTGATGTGCAACAATCCTTCTGCCTTTTTCCTTTTCCCACCTTGCTCTTTATAATCTGGACAAGCATGAATTAATATGAAGAAGAAAAGAGTTAACTACGACCTCCCAAATTCGTGGACCAGAGGAAGCATCAACCGGACAACAAAGAAGATAATGATTATCAACTGCTTGACCTTCTTTGGCAGCATCTGTAAATAGATAGAGGTATCCCTGATGATGCTCAACTATGCAGTGGGCTAGACCTTCATATTCCCATACTAATGTCATGCCAGAATATGGATCAGCAGCATTGATCAGGAAGACCTAAAAGATGCTCATAATTATTATAGAACTTAAAGTTGATGTTATTAATATCAAAAGGTCATAAGTTCACTACAAAATGTCTCAAAATGATACCTTTGAAGATGTAGCTGAAAATGTATTTACAGTCACAAAGTGAAAATCTTTTGTGTGTCTTATGTTAACATAAACATTTTCATCTTGTTCCTCCATAAGCAAAACATCTTCATCAGTTGATCCAATTATGCTACAGTAAACCCTGAAGAGCAAACAGAAATTTTGAGTTTCATAATTCAGTAAAGTGATACACAAAGGATTTTAGTTCACTAAGCACCCACCGGTATGGCCTCTTATTGTCATCAGTAATGACATAAAGCAACACCTGACCATCCTTGGCCCATGCTATATTTGACACCCGAACTGCTTGAGGCTTACTACATAATGCACCAGAATTCAAATTTCTCACAGACAGAACAAAGTAGTCATTGTCTTTATCATACATAGTGTATGCAAGAAACTTATGATCCGGTGACACTTCTGATAATTCTTCATAGGAATATCCTACAAAAAGAAAATTATAACAAATAAAAAAAGTGGTCCAGAAAGGCTAAGAACCAGAAGATACTGTTAAAGCCTATCCTTCATTTCCTTTACTATCAGGTTTGTCAATAATCGGGGGGCTCTGAAGAGAAAGTACATGAAATCACCTCCAAATCTCTCAGCTTCTTGATTATAATCAAGCAACTTCTGCTCAATTTTCTTGCCAGAAGTAAAATCAAAACCAGCTGCTGGAGACTTATTTGAAATGAATTCTTCATTTAAGCTTGCAAGTCTCCGACACAAAACTGGATACTGCTTCCCTTCTTCAACCCGTCGATAGTACAACCTGCGGTTACGAAGATCCCCTTGAAATAGTAAAAAAGGACCATTCAGATTCCTCAACTAGAATCCGATTCTCAAACATAATTTCTAATTTCATTCAACCCATCTGGCGTATGATAAATGTTACCACTACCAGAAACAAGCTATTCAGTTTTTTCAAACGAACAATTTTGTCACTGTTTAAAATTCTGTTTATTAAGCAAATAAATGTGCTAAAAGAATCCGATGAAGATTATCCTCATCTAATCAATTGATGAAGCATAAGCCAGTCAATGTAATTGAAACATTAACTTTTAACTAATAAAAACATTAAATTAGCAATTAAAACTTAAAAAAATTAAGTCATTTTTTTTCTACCATCATCAACAGATAAGACCCAAATTCTCCTCAATTTGGCATCGTTTTCTTCCAAGCCAAACATCTAGCAAAACGAGGTCGTATAATTACCAGGGCCCCCAGCGGAGGGGAGGGGTAGAAAGGTCAAAAGACAAGCAAGAGGCCATTTCGGACTGGAGCTTAGACTGGAGTCTCTCGGTGTCGGACATCACAGCTTCTGTGTACTTCTCTTCTTGCTCCATGTACATGTCCATGTGTCGCATGGCCACCTTGTCGTTCAGGCTCGACATCCAGCTGTACGGGTCCTCCCACGTGACGTCGTGAATTGTGAAGCTCTGCGGTTTCTTCGGAGGTTTTGGGGGCGAAGGTGGGGCCGGAGGTTTCGGCGGTTTTGAAGGCTTGTAGTGACGGAGGTGGATTAGGGAACAGAGGTGGTGGTGGTGGTGCTGGCTGTTGTGGCGAAGGACGGCGGTTAGGAGGTAGCGCATTGTAAGAGACGTGTAGGGTTCAGGGTTTAACGGTCTAAAAGAAGAGACGAGTGACGACTCGTTGGTTGAACTTTTAAGACTTCAATTCGAAAATATTTTCATTATTATTATTATTTTAAGGAAAAAAATGAAATTTATTAAGAAGAATCATAAGCTTTACGAGCTGAAATACTACAACTAAAAAAATCAGATGGCCAAATAATAGATTCCTCTTAAGTTCAGCGCATGCCTAGCAACTGCGTGAGCCATTTTATTAGTTTCCCTGTCTACTACATATTAACAAAAGAAGGATTAAAAATAGCTCCATTGAATACAAACATCATCAATAGCATACGAATCAACCACCTTTGTGGTTGGTGTTTAAGTACTTAGATTAACGAGATGTTAAGTTTGAGTTGAGTCGAAGTTTCTCAAATTATTTGATAAAATTATTGAGATATTAGGTTCGACTTAGGTTAAAATATATCAAATTATTTGAAAAAAAATATTTTCATTATTTATTATTGTGAAATTGTCACTGTAACTTTTATATTTTTATTGAATTATCTATCACTTTTTATTTTTATTATTTTTTACTATTAGCTTTTCTAATTTTAAAACTACGTAATATTATTTATTCATTTTATATGTAACGTTTCTCATACTAAATAAAATCTCAAAATTAATTGATTAATGTATGATCATTCTTAAAATATATCATTTAAATTTATATATTTTTTTAGAAAATCATATTTATAGATAATTAATTACGATCACTTGACCTTAGGCAACCTTGTATTATGCTTGTTAAAAAGTCGAATACAAAAATTTATGGATTACGAATTGTACCATTAATTTTTTTTTATTTAAATTGTATCATTAGTTTTGATCATATATTGTTTCCATCTTGGGAAAAAAAATTCTTTATTAATTAAGGAGTAAATAACTTAAATAATATAAAATCTTGATATTATTGTTTGCTCTTTTAATTCATATGGAATCCCTAGTTACAAGTAATGATCTTGTAAGATCACAAAGTATCCATATTAATAGTCATTAAAATTAAGGAATTTGTATGTGTGAAATACTTTCATCCTACCACTTTATGTATACTTTCTATAAAATTATTGCAAATGCGTTAGATAAAATAGACTTAGATTGGTTTTAAATCTTGATCTCATAAGTTGATTATAAATAATTTGCTTATTGGTTTTAAATGTATTCATGCTCTTAAAAGGAGGAAAAAAGCTTAGTAAGGTTTAATTGACACTTAAATTGAATATGTCAAAGGTTTATAATCGTAATGAATAGTTATTTTCAAAAGGAATGACGAACCCTCTTAGTGTTTCATATGGATGAAATGTATTTTACCATGCATATCTATTATTTTGTATTTTTATTGAGCAATCAAGCAGTTCTCTACATACTACAAGAAGTTTAAGATAGGGATTTTTATCTTTTTATTATTTGTGTAGAGCAACTTTTATCGATAATTCAATAAGCAAATCAAAACAGAGAGACACATGAGTTAAAGTGTGGCAGATATACATAGCACTAGTATCTCTTATCTCTTCTTTTATGTTGACAATAATTTTTTTTTTCTCAAGCTTGTTTGAAGGAGTGTCTCAAAGTTTAATGTGATTTTGGCTAATTAATTTTTATTTTATCAATAATGTGTGAACTTTGACAATTCCGCAATTTGCTTTAGCATATTTGTGTAATAGTAGGACCACAACAAAAAAAGCTTAGTCTTAATGCATCTTAGGAATTAATTTTTATATTAATACCAGTTTGTTAAATTTTTTTGGCATGCACTCCAAATAAATTCTAAGTGACTTTAGAAGTTTTCAATCACAAGCAATAAAAATGAGAATAAAATTACTATAAAGCTAAAACAATCATACAATTAAGTTACGTAATTCAATAATAAACGCATACGTCTATAATAGATTACAAGATTATAGCTTCTTTTATTAGTTTACAAAGAACACAGATTATAAAGATCTATCTTTTAAGAGATTATTAAAAAATATAATGAATAAAGAGATTTCAAATGATCTATTAGTACTTTTTTTGTTCACTCAAAAACTACTTATCACACTCTCTTGGACACTCAGAGATCAAGGCTCTTTAACTTTTTATTCTCTCTTTTGAAGTTTCTCTTTAATATTTTTCAATACTTTGTTTTTAAATTTTTTTTAAGAAGTTACAATGATTTATATAATATTTACAAAATTGAAAATTTTATTTCTAATTGGAATAAGAGTTTATATTATAAGGGTCCAAAACTGAATTTATGACACAATTCTACCAAAAATAGAGTTTTCTTGAATAGGCAATGCTGTGGCGTTCAAGGTTTATCATTGGGGCAGTAATATGACTTCAAGCCAATATTGCAGTATTTTAAAGCCATCGCTGTAGCATTTGGGCTTGTTGAAATTATTGCTACAGTAATAAGATCTCAACACTGCGTCATTCAAACGTGACTAGGTCCCTTCTTGTGCTTCGTGCCCCTAATTGCATTTGACTTTTATTTTCGACCTTTGTTTGTCCATCCAATATGTCATTGATCTCATCTTAACTCCTCTTTAGTTTCTAACTTAAAATTATACTCAAACAAAATTTTAAATCACTAATTCTAACAAACCCACCATTAATTTAAAGTTTTTTTTTAAGAAGTCTTTTAGATACATCCACACCAATATTCTGTCACTTAGAGTTATATCTACTTAAGTCTTTGTCCAAACTTAACCTATTCTAGGACCGTAATTTTGGTCTCCAAAAAGTATGAATGTTTCTTACCTATAATAGCATTCTTCTTGTAATTTATTATGTTCCTTTTGACACCATAACCATAATTCTTTAATGGTTGAAACTTATTTTTGTTATTAGCACCCTTGCCATCTAGTCCTTTTCAACCCTTATCACTATAATGAGCAAATCTCATGTGTTATCCTCTGGTTTGCATTCCCTTAACAATATTGAGTCACCTATAAGCATTCTATCAAGCACATATATCATTTTGTGCTTCTTACCCTTTATTATCACCATAGATCATTTCACTATCTATAGTATTTCTTTTTTCGCATTGAATAAACACCCCTCTTAATTTAGTTCCATTGGGATATCACATTTGTCACGCTCCAGACCCAAAAGATCTGACACACGACATAACTTACATTCATTCAATAATGTGCACACATACAATCTTAAGATTTCTAGTATATTCTTAAATTCTTATTTATGAGTTGGTCTCATGTTTAAAATATAAACATAAACATTTATTGACAATATTTAAACATTTAATTTAATTTTTCAGAATTATAACAATTGAATTATGACTGTGGCAATTAGTAAACTAGAGATACGCAGAGTTTTTTCAGAGATTAACATTCTACTACGTCATTAGTAGCAACTTTGTTACTGAAGCCCAGAATATATTCATTGCGAATTCTTACTTAAAATCAACTCATAACCACACTTAATAAATAATAAATAAGTATTTATTTAATAGGGACAAATCAGATATCTTAAACTACGTGTCCATAAATGAAACACTTAGCAATCTAGCAACTTAGGGAACCCAAAGAACAGCAGAAGTCTTGCCAAATCCGCTAAGCACACATGTACCTTATTTACCTGAAATCACCATAAACTATAATGAGTATAAAACTCAGTAAGCATAATAGTTTTTTATATATCAAATACAAATACATATATGTACACAATGCATGCATATGATATGCTGTGATGATATCAAAATCATAATCTTATCAAATTACATGTCAGGTAAGCGCTTACACGTTCTTTCAAAATATATAATAGGAATACAATCACTCACCTACTACTTAGTAGGAATTTCATATCACATATCATATAATGAGCCAAATGTCACTTGTAGGTGACATACCATATGAGAGGAATAGTATAAGTGAGGTTTAAATTACACATATATAATGCTCATGCCCGAATGTGAGAGCCAGACCCTCACCTTAATCATCGGTGAGTCCTCTCACATGCATCAATACGCCACCACACGAATGTGGTGACTCAATCTTCCTTTAGGTACCAATAGGATCCTCTCTACATACGGAACACACAACATATACCAATTCCCAAGGAAATGCCACACATAAAGGCTCCATAAATCACATAAAGTGCCTACTAAGTAAATAGTGAGTTCAACTATCCTCAAAACACAAAACGTATCTCATGGACATTTTTCACTACAAAAGCTTTCTTTGTTAAACACATTTTATTTTGAAAGCTCACTTTCATAAACACATATATGTTCATGCTAAATGTCAATGTTCACATTCATAAACATATGTCTTTCACATTTCATATCAATTATACTTTCGCATAACATAAACATATTTCTAAGCACATTTACAAAATTATACATAGATAATTACTATACTTATTATGATTTCAGTAAAAGTCTAGTATACTTACCTCTTAACACTTTCGGGTACAAGACTTAATTCTCTTTAATCTATCAATGGAGATTAATCCTTTTATAAGCCTCATAATTCACACAAAATACTTTAAATAGCTTACAAAATTATATATATTGCATTTATCACATTGAATTGGTCTAATTACTTGGTTTCTCAAAACCTATCATTCTGACCACTTACACTTAACAAAATTTTCTCATACATCAAATGATGTCCAATTACTCCAAAATTAGAATATATCATTCTTGACTCATATATTCTTCTGTATGAATATTATATCATAATTTCTATACAATTCATTCCATAAACACCATCAAATCCAACTATTATCCTGACAGGATCAAGATATTTACTGAACAGTATTCAATCTCCTAATTTTATAAAATTATATACTAAATCAAAAATTATAAAACTATCATAGAATTACTCTTGACACATATCTAAATTCATAATAATTATTTTATTTCAAAATCACTTCCAAAAGTATTTTAAAACTATTTTATTCTATAACTTTAAAAATCTGTTAATCAAATACTGCAATGAGCTGACACTCTTTAGAAAATCATAACAATTTAATCACATTGATCTAAATTCGCAATTTTGACTATATCATATTAGACATATAAAATTATCATATTTCATAAATTCATAATTTTTAAAGATCATTTAAGGAATCAAAAATTATATGTCACTGTATCATGCTGTTAATATAGGAAGTTTTTAGAATTTTAGGGTTATTTTGGTAAATTCACTAAAAATTCAATTTCTGAAATTCTTAATCGATTCAAAGTCTCAAATGATTCTAGATATGTCTAATTTCATATACTCAAAATCTAAAACCAGAATTAAAACACAATAATTTATAAAAATTTTGCATCAGGATACTATCAAGAAGAAATTCTGCAATTCATCATGATTTATCAAGTTATCTACATAATCATCATCAATTCTCATAATATCTTACGAAATCCACATCAAATCCTCAATTGTACATATTTAAAAAATAAAAAATTAAAGGAATTAACTAAATTAACACCAAGAAACTAAGAAATAGTTATGATATACCTCTTAAAACTCCAAATTCCAATTTCTTCTTCTTCTTCTCTTTCTCTCCCCTCTATTTCTCTCTTTTATCTCTCTAAAGGGGTGGCTCCATCCAAAAATGAGTAAATTAGGGTTTAAAATGTGTATTTCTATACTAAGAGGCTAACTTTTAATATTTATAAATTAACCCTTAAAACTTTCAAAGTATTATAATTTGGTCCCTAAAATAAATTTAAAGTCTTACAAATAAACTCAATATTAATAATATATCCTTAATCTATAAAAGAAATACTAATAACAATACATAACTTAAGTATCATCCACATAAAAATAAAATATGAATATATACAAGTACAAATATTTATTTTTTCCGATTGTGGATAAGTGGTTACTACAACATTCCTTCTAACTCTAAGAATGTGCTTTACACCAAGTAATTCCCTAATCTTTCCATCATGTATTCTCATCCTTATGTCACAAATCCTCATGACTTTACTAGTCATATCATTATCAATTAGTACTTTTTTTGTAATAAATTTGTAGTTGGTGAACAAAGATTTATCGGGGCATATGTGGACACTATAGCCAAAATCTAGTATTCATTCCCTAGCGTACTTCTTACTAGAGGTTATTAATGTTTATGCAACTTTCAAGTTTTCTTCATAGACTATTGTAGCATTTCTATCACCTTTTCTTTTTGAATAATTCCTTATCAAGTGTCATTCTTTTTTGCATAGATAACACTTCTTGGATTTACCTCTTGATTAATTTTTTTTCTTTCCTTTTACAACTAAACTTGTTGTACTACTAGATTCTGATCTTTTCTCCAATTCTTTTAAGTTCTTTGAAGTTTTAACATCAAACATTATTAAAGTCTCCCTATCATATATAAGCGTATCCACAAAGTACTCATAACTTAAAGGCAATGAACATAATACGATGATGCCCTTATCTTCATTCTCAATCTTAATCTCTATTGTCTTAATATTTATAGTTATCTTGTTGAAATCGTCAATATAGTCTCTTATTAAGCTTCCTTCAGTCATTAATAACTGATACAACTTCTTCTTGACATATAGACAATTCATTAAGGACTTTGTCATGTATAGGGTGTAAAGCTTTTTTTAGAGGCTAATTATCATCCTATCTTTAACCACTTTCCTTAGTACTTCATAATTTAATAATAAAATTATGGTATTATAGGCTCTCTTTTGAATTATTTATCTATCTAACTCACCAAGTTTCACATATTTTTTTTCTTTGTTGGTAATTTTTTAAGTTTCTTTAATAGCTGAATCCAACCATTGACTCATCAGTAGAGCTATAACCTTTATATTTCATATACTAAAATTGTTTTGCCCATTAAATTTCTCTATCTCGCGCTTGTAAGTTGTCATAGTTAATATCACTTAAATATTTCATGTCTTGGCTTTGATACCAGTTTGTCACAAATATTAGCTTTAGTACTAATCCATCTTAGAAATTAGTTTTTGTATTAATACCAATTTATTGAGATTTTTTTGGTGTGTACTCTAAATAAATCTTAAGTAAATGTTAAAGACTTCAATCACAAGCAAATAAGAATAAAAAAAAAAGTCACTATAAAGATAAAATAATTACACAGTCAAGTTACATGGTATGGTAACAAACGTCTATATTTACGATAGATCACGAGATCCAAACTTCTCTTATTAGTTCACAAAGAATTCAGATTATAAGAATTTCTCTTTCAAGATATTATTAAGGAATATAATAAATACATAGCTCTCAAATGATCTATTAATACTTCTTTCATTCGTTTAGAACCCAAACACTATTTATGACACTCTCTTACATACTTAACACTCAAGACTCTTTAGTCTCTCACTTAAAATTTCTCTTTGATACTTTTCAATGCTTTTTTTTTCAATTCTAAGAGGTTACAAGGTTTATATGATTTCAAAGTTTCTAAAAACTTTATTTATAGTTAGAATAAGAGTTTACACATTATAAGAGTCCAGAATTAACTTTAGAACGTAATTCTACCCAAATATTAAGTTTTTCTAAATAGGCAATGCTGAAGTATTCAAGGTCCATGGTTGGGATGGTAATGCGACTTCGAGCCAATGCTACAACGTTTCAAACATATCAGTACAACGTTTGGGCTTCTTGGAATTATCGCCGCAGCATTGAGTTCCTAATGCTGCGGCGTTCAAATGTGATTAGATCCCCTCTTTTGTTTTTACGCCCCTATTTATATTCGGATTCCATTTTCGACCTTTATTCATCCATCCAACATGTCCTTAACCTTATTTCAATATATAAGTAGTATTATTTTCACTACTTCACATTAATTAAGATACAATATAAGTGTAGCACTACTACAATTTTGTAAGTAGCTTAAAAAAGAAAGTTCATGATGGGTCTCGCTTTACACATAACTTCTAGTGGTTTGGCTTTCGGGAGAGTGAGCCCTTTTCCTTCCGTCATATCAATTTCTGGCTCACCAAGTCTTTCCCACTCAAAGCATTGGATCAAAGCCCCTAAGGTCAAACCCATTATGCGATGGGCTAGCCCAGACCCAGGACAGGCTCTTCTTCCCATTCCAAAAGGCATTAACTTGTTGGCATCCGTGTCTCCGTTCTCAAACCTCTCAGGCTTAAAGCTTGTCGGATCATCCCATAATGCTGGGTCTCTATGGATAGCCCATGCATTGATCAATAATATTGTGTCACGCGGTACATTGTATTCTCCAACGGTGCAATCTTCCGATGACAAGTGAGGAAGCAGAAGTGGGGTCGCCGGGTACAACCGAAGAGTCTCCGATATAATGCTTCGAAGATAAGGTAATTTGGGAAGATCTGGTTCGTCAATCAAATGTTCCCGACCAATTTGAGCATCCAATTCTGATTTAACTTTCTCCAAAATATCAGGATGATTAAGCATATTTGACATCGCCCATTCTAGCGTCACCGAAGAGGTATCAGTTCCAGCAATCAGCATGACCTGCATGGTAATTATTGTCATTCTAAAACTTAAAAACGTTGAAACTTGAAAGTACTTTTTTTTAAACAATGAAAGTTAGGAGTCAACGAACCAATATGAGCCCTTTGATAATCTTGTCAGTGTAATATTCCGGCTGTGATTTTTGCAAAGAAAGTAGATGATCAATCATCGTCTTCTGCAAACCCTCCTTCCGTAATCGATGTTCTTCAATCAAACCTTGAAGAAACAAATCCACCTCCTTGCCAAGCCTCATCAACTTCTTCTCATAATTCCCAAAATCAATCCAACTCAAAAACGGCAAAAAATCAACCGGATGAGAAGCCACACTGTTTTCAGTTATCTCCGCAATTAATTCCCTAAACTTCTTCGCCTCCTCATCACCGGTCACTTCATCACCGTAGTACTCTTTCCCTGAAACCATTCTCATAATATTATTAAATGTCAACTCAGTAAACAAAGGCCTTAACTCCACCTTCGCAAACCCTCGAAGCGATCCACGACTGCGAGACATCAGTTTCTTCAACAACTGCTTGACTTCATCTTGTCGAATGCTTAAAAACATATTTAGACGATTGGATGAGAAGATCTCGAGAGCACATATGCGCCGGAGGTTCCGCCAGTGTTCGCTGTAGGGTGAGGTGACGAGGTTGCTATAGTTGTATCCTATGTGCTTGCCTGTGAGTAACTTTGGGCGGTTGGCGAATATGATGTCGTTCTTGGTGAAGCACTCTTCGGCTACTGAAGATGATGACACGACTACCACAAGACGGGATCCGAACCGAAGGGAGAGTACTGGACCGTACTTTTGAGAGAGATTGTGGAGAGTGCGGTGTACGGGTGGTTTCATGAGATGGAGATGGCCGATAATTGGAAGAGAAGGTGAGCTTGGAGGGAGCTTCTGGTGACCTGCTTTTGATTGAAACATGAACTTGAAGGTGAGCAGAATAAGAAAGATAAGAAAAAGGGATGAGTAAATTAGGGTGGTTGTGGCTTCCATGGCTGCCAATTTCTTTGGCTGAATCTTGAAGACGGGGATTTCAGAGAGAGATTGTGCTTTGTGCATCAGAAAGTCATTTTGAAGAAGCTGTTGACCAAGAAGAAAGTATCAGACAAGACAGTAGCTTTAGTTTATATGAACGGGTTAATTGTTTTTATCGCTGTAGTTATATATACACGAGGAACATTGAACATGAAAGTATTGGTGGTAGTCATATAGATGATGTTATATGGTGTTGGATTATTTATTGTCCTTGTCTACGGGCCACCAATAAATTGTCATTTGCAATTGATCAAATTCAATCTTCATGGGTTCTTCTCAAAACAGAAAGTAAGAAAAATGTGTGGAAATTGTAGCTTGGAGATTTGACTTTCAGACGATGCATGCAATTTTTCATACACACAATATATAAACAGCCAACGTATTTCCAATTAAAAAGAAATTATTAAGACAGGACTCGGGAGAAAAGGGCAAGTAAATTCAAAGGTGGTTGGCGTTGCCTTTCATGGGGGGGCTGCCAATTTTGCAGGTGGGTCGGCAAATTAATCTCGGAGTGGTTTATATTTGTTCCACAAAAATTGTGCCTATCAATCATCGGCATCGCAATATTGGATATTTTGATATAATCTCGTTACACTAAAATAATAGTCGATCGTTGTTTTAATTAAAAAGTAAATCTCGAAGATATTTGGTCCAACACAGAAAGGGAGAAATGAGAGTGGACCACGGGGAAGGAGCTTGGTTTGTGGTTGGTAACATTGACAGGGAAGTTTCCATCCCTATTAACAGGGCAGTGGGTTCAACCTTTCCGACTGATCTGCCGACTCCGTCCGGACCATTGTGATTTGTAGATTACAAAACTTAAAACCTGTCATTTCCATTACTTTGAAATGAACGGCTTTCACTTTTTTTATCATTCGGTAGAAAAATCAACCGGTTGTTGTACAAGATTCGGATTCTCTTTTAAATTAAGTTTTTGTTTATTTATTTTTATTAATATGTGATTAATAATTATTAAAAAAATATTTTAAAAATAAATTTTGATTAGTCATACTTAATACAGAGCACAAATTTTTAAAAGATTAAGTAAAATTTAATTTAGAAAAGAATCCTAAATCATCGCACAAACAATACTGCTATTTTTAACCGATAAAAAATCTTGCTTGAGAGAATCCGATAATTTACTTTTTTTTAGCTCCAGTAACTCAAAGAGAAACCATTTTTAATATATTTACACCCTTCATCGTGGGAATGGGAATTTTTTTTGTTAGTATGCATGTCTTCAAAAATCAAACTTTGATCTTTTAAATTTTATATATATCTTTAGCTTCGTTGTTCATAATATTACGCTTCATTGATCATAAAACTAGAGTACTACTATCAGTTTTTCCAATTTCAGAATGACCCTTATTACAAAAATTAAAACTGAAATTCTAATATTTTATTAAAAAAATTAGTGTTTATTCTTTCACACTTAATAATAATTACAAAGCAAACATTAATTCTTAATTTATATGAATAGAATATTCATAAAAGTACGACTATAATAAAAATATTTTAATAAAGTAAGAGTTTTTTGTGTTAAAAGTCGAATATTTATTATTAATTTAAAAGACTAATTTATTAAATAATATTGTATACTATTTTTATATACTTAAAATTTATTTAATTTTTATTCGATATGAGACCATCATTATAGTGTGATTCAAATTAAAAAATTAATTTAACCTATTTATTTCTCTGAGATTAAACAACCTACTACTCACTTGTAAAATAAGAGTCTTTTGGCATAGCTCAAATGGTCACGAGCACATTTTGCATGTACGACCACCAAGTAAAAAATTAGAATGTAAGGGTTAGTATTTTATAAATTTGAATATTAATCCCTATCCATCCTTTATTTAAAAAAAAAAACTAACCAAGAATATCTTAATTCATTGATAATTAAATAAGAAAATTTTAAAATAATCTCTCTTTAACACTCTCCAGAAAATTCAGGATAGAGAAAACAAGAGAGTTTTTTAAAGCTGAACTAAAAAAGCAAATAGAAAAAAAAAACAAAAAAAAAACAAATATAATAAATTTATAATAACACGTAGTATGAGAGATAAATATTGTGAAAGAGAGACAATTATTACGAAGAGTGACAATAATATCGGTGACTAACACGTGTTGAGAGATATAACAATGGTATTGTAAGATGACAAATGCATCGAAAAAAATAACTATTGTTAGTGTTAATACGTTTGATATAAACATTAAAAACAGCTGTTATTTGTGCAAGCACATTAATACGAAAATTACAGCCAGATAGAATGCAATAATAAAAGCAAACTTGCAGGTGTTGTAAAGCAATCATAAGCAAACTTTTGTTAAATGAAATATAACAAATAAATAAAAAGATACAATATCACTATTGACTAATTTTTATTGGGTGAATTCGTATAATAAATTCTAAAATTTGTTTCCAAAAAAGTTGAATGGAGGTATGAATAACAGATAGACCCTCATTGATTTCTAAAATTTGAAACAAGCCCAAATTTATTGAGATTCTCATAAAAAAAAGATCTTTAGTTATTATACTAAGCATCAAATAGTTTGAAGACTTGACAAAATACCCTTGATAGGAAAATAACAAAGAGATCATCTTACTATTTATAAATTTGAAAACCTAAAAAAATCAATATTTTTATGGATAGATCCTATGTTAATTACACAAAGAATTCAAAAACTCTTAAACTATTAAAGATAATAATATAGACATAATTATTAACTTTAAAATTTTTATATTCACACTCTATAGTTATAATTATTGATTTTTATATGTTTATGTTCACATTATAACTAATTTAGATTAGAGCCTATATAGAGATTTTTCTGTAACAATTTTATAATAAGCCAATTAATCACAATGTAGTCCATCGATGGTTACAGATTTTCTCTCAATTCTCTCTCCCCCACTCTTCTACATTTTTTCAATATCTATCATGGTATCAAAGCCATAAAGTCCTTAGCTTCTTTATTTCCTCTCTCGGAATCAATTTTCTCATATTTTAACTTGTTGAAATTTTTGCCAGAATAATATTCTCAATCACTGTTTAGTCACTATTTATCTACCATTAGCAATTATTCTCAGAGCCATAAGGTTATTGGCCTTTTTCTCTCTTCTTTGTTTGTTAGAACAATATTTTTTTTGGCACTATTTATCTCAATCGGTTTTATTTTAGTAACTGTTCATTCGTTGTTGATCACTATTCACGAGGTAAAATTTCATTGAAATTTTATTTTCAGTCTCAAATCAACCGTGCTAGTTCAGTTGGCATTTATTTCTACACGAATAGTCTCCATTATGAAAAATCGAACAGTTTTTTAATCACTGTTCATTACAACATTTTACTATTTTAGCTACTATTCATTATTGTCAATCACTGTTCCCAAATGTGACTATTCACCACCCACCTCAGAAGGTGTAGAATGTTCCAACCGTTCTTACCCTATTTGAATCACTTTAATTTGGTATTGGCGTAGTTCACAATTGCCACCCAAAGCCTTGGCCATCATTTATCATCTAACTTAGTTTCCGGCCATCTTAGTGCCACTAGAAACTCCTTTCCAATAGAGGTCCTCACACGCATATGCGCCTCCACATGCCACTGCCCTCGTTCACCTTCTAACTTCATTATGTTCAATTTTTCGGCAAGTGAATCGACACCCCATCATCATTTGACTCCTCTTCATCCGATCTATCTATTTATGGTGTCAGTTTTCTCATTTGACACCCTATTTTTTAGTAGGACCTTATTAGAAATGTTTTAAAGTTCTAACGTCGGTTTGAAATTTCTCTATACCTTTAGAGTTATTATGAAATTTCTAAAAGTTTGGGATAATTATGTAATTTATAGTAGTTTCAGGGTAATTTTGTTATTTTTATTTATTTTTGGATTTTATAATTTTTTATTTTATGAGTTTTTAAATTATGCATTATCAAATAAATTAGTGGATAAATCGGTCAATGCGTTTGTCACTCTCCAACTTAGTCACTTTTCGATAATATTATCATCGTTGAAACATTATCACTCACCAGGAAGGCACCGTAACACCGTTACTCTCCTACAAATTGTGGCATCTCTCTCCAATAATTACGGCATCCTTATTCGACAATAATTGCCTTTCTCTCCTATAATGGTTGCCTCATTCGATGATAACTGTTGTCTCTTAACTACATCATCACAACTAAAATCTCATTTTCAAACTCAAGCATCTATAGGAAGGAGAGTATTAAAGATAATAATGTAGTTGTA
This sequence comes from Ailanthus altissimus, assembly GCA_946807835.1. Lineage (NCBI taxonomy): Eukaryota > Viridiplantae > Streptophyta > Magnoliopsida > Sapindales > Simaroubaceae > Ailanthus > Ailanthus altissimus. Next base: position 24,257,279 of record OX327695.1, read on the forward strand.
ATTATTAATTTTTATATTTTAATATTTATATTTTAGAGTCACAATTATTGACTATTATATATTTATATTCACACTGCAATTAATTTAAATTGGATCTTACATAAAAATTCATTCCGCAATTATTTTATAATTACCTAATTAATTACAATATAACCCACCGATAATTTTCAATTTTCTCTTAATTCTCTCTCACACTCTTCTGCAATTTCTCAATATCTATCATAAACTATGACAAATGAACCCCGATGAGAAATCCTAGTGGAGGGAGGTCGATTCAAATCCATAGGCCGAATTGATGCCAAGATGAGGAGGTGTGGTGATAGATCGACCACAAGAACTTGATTCATGGTTCTGGTATGAGTCAAATTGTCGGCAGCAAGGAAAAAAAAATTGAGAAATTTAAAAGGCGTGCATGGTTGGAGGGAAGGCGCAAACAACTACAATTGGGGTAGCTTTGAACAGAGAAGCAAGTGAGAAAAACAATGCTGCCTGTAGGTAGTGAGGTGAAACACGAGGCAGCCGACGTTGAGGTGGGTGGGGCTTCTAGTACGACAACAGAAACAACGATCAACGTCAACGTCTTTTGACTTTTGAATCAGATGGTGCAATCAGATGGTGGTCTGTAATCTAGAACTAAAACTTAGATGTCATGTTAGAAAAACGAAAGCTTTCATATCACATTAGAAAAGTAAATTTTTTTTTTATATTTTCACGCTATTTATATAGATATTAAACCTGCCCAACATGAAAGAATAACCCATAAAATTACAATTATAAAAAGAATATTTAATAAAATGGGAATATCTTAATTCGTTGATAATTAAATAAGAAAGTTCTAAAATAGTATTTAACTTTAACAAACCTTAAAAAAGTAAGAATTAGAGCATTAATTTCTTTGAGCTTGAGAGCAATGAGTTTTCACAAGTCCTCCCAAGGCAATCAAAATATGCGTCAAATATCAATAACCAAAAAGCAGATAATATAAATAAACGGTGGTAACAAAAACATATATTCAATAGATATGTTAACGGGTTAAAAAAAAGAAGAGAGGGATAATACTGCTGACTTCTCGTATTTTATTACTAAAATACCCATAACACAAATTAGTTTATGGATAAAATAAATTAATTAAAAAGAATTAAAATGTAAGAGCTTACTTGCATTATAACACATTCAACTTAAACTATTTTTCTTAAATGTAGGGGTCACAAAATTTTTTACCGGGTTAAAGTTTTATGAAGTCCTAAATAAAGAATAATTTAGGTTATATTTTAGATTTTTTTTTTGAGATGAGACAAGTTTAAATACAGTAATTTAAATTTAAATTAAATTTATATTAGGTTTTGAAATAAGTTAATTTTTTCAGACTCACCTCAAATATCTAATTTAAAGATAAAATTAAAAAATTGACTATAAAATTAAATAAAATTAAATTTTTTTTTCTAATTTATAACAAATCGAAGTTGACTATGTACTAAATCTGGATGTATAAAATTTATTTATATTATATTTTTAAAATTTTTTATTCTTATTCATATTATTTTATTTTTATTCATGTCTTTATTTTTTTTAATTATATTTAATATTAGACACTTATTTTTAAATTGGAGTGAACTCATTTGTTGAGAAAAAAAAAAGAAAATGAAGATAGACAAATAAAAGAGGTAATGATTTTATTACCATTCTTAGTTTCTTAGTCATCACTTATTTAACTCAATTTTTTTTTTACTTTGTGTTATAGGTTTGCAAGAAATTTTAATAGAGACTTGATGTTTGAATTACAAATAAAGCATGATGATTTAAATGTCAAAGTTCAAAGAAATTATTAATTTTTGTGAGTTTTGAATCTTAATTCAAGTTATTGATTTTTAAACTTAGTAGTTGAAGAATTGAAGACTCGACGTAGTTTACATTTTCATGTGATATTTACATTTTTTTTTGTATATTATGATTGTATAGGATAAAAGACTTTTTCACAAAATTAAATCGGTATAAAAAAATATTTAAAAAATAAAAAAAATTAAGGTATGAAGTACCCATGGGAATCCCCATCCCCATTTCAAAACCTTCTATCTTAAATCCAAATTTTATATATAGAGTATAAGATGGGTATAAAGTTCTCACACCATTACCACTTTACTTAAATGTAAATTTTTTATTCTATTTTCAATATCTAACATACTTACATAATCAACAAATAAAGTGGTCAATATTTATTTTATGGAGGGGAGAAACTAGTGCCTAGTAAAATTTATTACAAGAATGTATATTTTTTTTTTAAATTTAAAATTTGGTGGAAATTTTTATCAAAGACTTTGACTTCTATAGAAATTTTATGAACAAATTCAATTAATTTGGATAAACATTACCAAAAATAATGGTATAATATAACCATATATTATTGAATTTTTTTTGTTTGAAATTTGGCTAATGGTCACTCCTCTACAATGAAAGGAGAAAAAGGAAAAGGAAAAAAAAAGGCAAAATATGAGATTTGAAAAACAGATAAGTGCCATATATTGCTTTTGCACTTTGATTACCTAGTAAAACTTTGTCATGGAATGTGAGGCTACGCATGATTGTGATAGGATGAAAATTATGATTAATATTGTAATTATAAAATATTTAATAAATTGGGATGTGATTATATCCCCCCCATAAATGCTATAAATGTTGTTGATAAATTTAGAGTATGTTAATAGATGCTTCATAAATATAAATTACATACATAGTGGATAGAAAGCCAAGCAGTGTAGAGTACACTGTACTTAAGGATAGATTTATGCCCCTTAAAGACAATTTCTTGGTGCAATAAGGTTGTTTGGTGGTTCTAACCCTAGCATTCAATGCCTTTGGTTCTGTATGGGTGCATTCCTACGATACAATATCCATATATTGTATATTATTGTGTTCTCTCTTGCACCATTGTGCTCTCTTATGTATATATCCACCATTGTGCTCTCTTGTACACTTTTTCTTATGCACAATATTTTTCATCATGATATTTTTGGTATCAACATATATTTATAAGTAACAAATACCTTTTCAATTGAGACATAAAACTCTACATACACCTCTTAGTTTATGACCGTTAGATCAAATTTAAATTTGATCAATGGTTTTAAATGAACCATTATAATTTTTAAATCAAATGGTGTCTCCAATAATTGTATCCTTTCATATTAATATGAAATAATACAAATTTATGAAAGGTCACAACTTAATAGTTCTAAGTGAACTATCACCACTTTCAAATCAAGAGGTGTCTCCAATGATTATATATGTGTGCACCAGCGAACAACTGCCATGCAGCCTTACTTCACTTAAATGTTATCCCAGGCTCTGCCAAGTGAACCTAAATTTTTAGAGGGTTCTATTTGGGTTATATGTCATGTGCATGAAAGTTGATCTATTTGAGCCCACCTTTCGAAACTCTAATATTATTACCAAGTCTAAGCAAACCTAATAAGAGTAAGGGATTTCACGGGGTACAACAGCGAGAAGCCCCTCATCTAGAAGGTTCGTTTGAGTAACAAAGAGTGGAAACATGTTAAGTTATATGGAGGAGGGGGAAAGAAATCCTTGGACCCATATTAGGGTCTTACTTGTACCCTACTAGATTTTTTAACACAGGTCTTTCTTTCTATCTCTTGCTTTTGTTCTTTGAGTTGAAGAACCATTAACCAATGCCTTATTGTGTTTTGTTGTCACTTGGTCTTCCAACCAATTCTCACCATGGAGGAACATGAGAAGATTAACCAATTAGTTGTATAGGTTTAGCAAATGACATGTTATCTAAGAAGAGTTTAAAGAGCTAGGGGCTTATTTAGGATGTTGCTAGAGTAGTTCGACTTGAGCAAGGGGAGTAAAAGAAATGTAAATTTTACTTGGGGCTTTTTTTTTATAGTCATCTCATATATGGCATATTTGTCTTTAAGAATGTCTAAGCTAGGGGACTCTAGTAGGAAGAGGATTCAGCAAGATCAAGGGTCGGGGACCCCATCGAGGAACCTAAAGGCATTGTTGAGGTATTCTTCAAAGGTCACGATGAGAGTGCCTGCCCTTCTAAAGAGGAATATTGAGGGTCCCTCAATTGCCAAGAAAAGGAAGAGGATGGCAAACCTCTCTGCTGCAACTCCTTCATTACCCTGCCCTTAGGGTGTGCCTTCAAGTTTGCCAAATTCAGCTCAAAGGTGGAGAGATTAATAGAGAAAACAACAATAAATGTGCCTATATCGACCACCGAGAGAGAAACTAAGAGGGGGCTAGTTACTTAGTTTACCTCTACCTTTATCTTGTCTAACATCCCCTATGAGAAAAAGGCAAGGTGTGGATATTTAGTCCATTTGATAAGGGAATAAGAGTGGTTGGTATCCATAGGGCATGCTGAGGTAATCTCCGAGTGGGATGAGCTCAGAACTAGTCACCTCGCCATCAACGATGCTATAGAGGTAAATGTCTCATTTTATTATTTTAGGTCTTAGAATAGTACTCAGGCTAATTCCTTGGTTCTTTCATAGGCTGCCTCCATTTTCTCACATCATATGAAGTCCACTTTTTGTAATCTTTAGAATGGACATAAACATAGAGATGAAGAGGTCGATGTTAAACACCTTTGTGAGGTTATAGCCGAGGCCAACAAAAAAGGCAAGGCTTGTGCTAAAGAGCCTAAAGAGTTTGTTATTAAGTTTTAAGAAGCATAGATAAGGGCAATGATAGTTGAAAGTCAACTTTTTGAGTTGGAAAAGAAAAACAAAGTCCTCGAGACTACTGAGGTCATTGTCGACCCATCTCTTCCTAACCTCTCTTCTTTAATGCTGAGCTTGTTAATCGTTGCCTCCCTGTTGAGAAGTCTGTCTAGCTACTTCTGATGGGGTTACAAGTGAAGTGCACTAACTTAATTCTAACAGCTAAGGTGGAGGCATCTGGTCGCTGATCGAGGCAGTGATTATAATGCATTCAATTACTGACTGAGATGGTAAGTGGAGCTGATTGAGGTGGCAAGTGTGAAACATTTTGTTTATTCTTACACCTATTGCCGAGGGTTGAAGACTTCTTTATTTTGTACTTGTTTTTTTTAATGTAATTTTTTTTGTTCTCTTTTTGTATATAAACTCATTTTTTTTAATGAAATAGGCTTGAGTATCTTTTCTTTCCCGACCTCTATTTCTTTTATACTTACGGTTGTTTTGTTTTTCACATTGGTTTGAGGAAGTCAAACATATTTATTAATAAATATTAACAAAAAATTTGGCCAAGTACTGAAACAAGAATGAAGTGTGGTGAGGGTCTTAATTTATGCAACTGACTAATCAATTTTAACTTTGTTCTCAATTCACTTGGAACTTAATTAAAATTTGTTAAATTTTGAAGATGTTTGTAGCCCGACCTCATATGGGAAGAGATCCCTTTCAAAGATTTTTGGGGAAGAGACTCCATAGTTGAAAGATTTAAACCCCAGTACCCTATCTTGATTTTTGTTAATTGTTTAAGTAATTGAAACATCCTTCCTTTAAGAGTCTAGATTGAGGTCATTCAATGGCATAGGTCTTTAGGGTTCAGGAAGATCTTAGAAGACTTGAAGCTTAAGGAGCGTTGACATTTTAAAACCATTTTTTCAAGTGTAGAGCTACTTTATCCTGTAAGGTTGGGATCTTCGGGTGAGCATTCCTCTCTTGATTTACTAGATCTTTATCTATAAGGATGAGTTAATTAGTTGTAAAGAAGTTAGTATTCGTTCTTCATCATAAATTTCCTAATTTTTCCTATATTCCCAAGGGGAATATTGGTTATTCTTAAGAGTAGTCATAAATAAAATTCAAGTTGTCTCGTCATGATGAGCCTTAACACACACACATATGATTACACACATATAAATTTTAAGAATGAATTTATTAAACTATGAGACCCTTGGCACTGCTCGGGGATCCTTTATTACAACTTTTTTGAAAATAAAAAATGAACATAAACAAGAATGGTCATTAAAGTTTAGAGCTCGATATTCTAAGGCTTTTTGACCACTCACCCATTTGCATATTCAAGCTTATATGTATTAGGCCTAATCATCTTAAAGACCTTGTCAAGGCCTTCCTAATTAGGTTCGAGGACTCCTTTAGTAAGATTCTTAGTGTTTAATAGTATTTTTCTTAGGACTAAGTCACCTTCCGCAAATTCCCGTGCCTAGAATCATTTGTTATAATAGCTACTTTTTTTTTCTTCTGGTATGTTGTTGTCTGGACTTTCGCCTGCTTCCTTCTTTGCTTGACAAAGTCTAGTCATTCTCTGAGTAACTTTTTATTCTTTGTCTCATCAAAGTAAAACACTCGATAAGTTGGCATCCTGACCTTGATGAGGATTACAACCTCACATCTGAATGTTAGCGAGAAAGGGGTTTCCTTAGTTGCCATTTTGCTTGTAATTTTGAGTGCCTGTAATACTTTAGGTAGGTTTTCCACCTAGACCTATTTTCCTCGCCCAATTTCTTTTTCAACAGCTTTTGATAAGCATATTCAACAATTCTACTCGCCCATTGATCTTTCAGTGAGTTAGGGAAGTGAACTGAAGTCGTATAGTTAGCCATTGGCAAAAACTCTTGAAGTCATTGTTAAATTATTTGTCCGAGATCTCATGGATAGTGTGCATTCGAGATTGTAGTAATAAAGTGTCACTTGTTTCTAAAATAGTCCTCAGAGCAAGGTAAGAGGTGAGGTTGGTCAATTTCAAGGCTCCCGAAGACGTTAGCAGAGTTCCTGAGGATAGTCTTCTTTAGTGTTAACCTTGAGATCTTTAAGATATTTTAGACCAAGATCTTGGGCCGTATATAAAATTATTAAGTTTGGTCTTTAGGACTTTATAAGATTAGGTCTTGGGATTAGTCTAAGTATGAGGCCCCAATAGTAAATTCTTGACGAGGGCTCTCAATGGGTTAAATCTCCCTTTTAATAGACAAAACATGAGTTGAGACTCTCAAGAGGGAATCAAATAATTATACAAAATTTTATTTATAAAGTACATTTAATGAAAAAAGATGTTAGTTAACAATATATTAAATATTATTATTTGACATTGAATCTTCATTTTCGTTGGGATGTATGTAATATTGATAAAAATTAATTTTATGTTAAGTTTTTTTAAAAAAAAGCACAACTCATTTATTAACGATAATATCAAATTAAATACACCAAATAATTAGTATTTGAAACATCAATTCATTATTAAATGGGTAATGTTATTTTAAATAATATTTTAAAATTTTATTTTAAATTAATATGTTAATTAATTATTAAATAATAAAATAATATAACTTTTAATTACTTATTATATTATTTTATTATTTTATTTAATATATATTTATAATAAATAAATTTAAAATACTATTTACAATTTTTGAAGTACAGTATTGTAGTTCATAAAGTGGGATCAAATGTACCATATTTGTCATTATTAATAGAAAACAACAAATGGGATCCACATGTAATCAAAATGTTTTTCTTTTTTTTTTCCCATGAGAAAGAGGGTAGTAATAGTATCCATGTTTCTTATCTAAAAAAAACAGTATCCATGTTTCTAAAGTGGGAATCGAGTCCTAATAGAAGGAGGTGACGTGTTGTTTAGACTCTATTACGCCAACAAAATCTTCTAAGATATCCCCCACTGCCATTCTGCTTCACAGAAAGCGAAAGAGAGAGATGGTAAGAAGAAGAAGAAGAAGAAACATCTCTTTCTCTGACCCTCACTACAACGACGACGACGACGACGACGACGACGACGACGACGACGACAACAACAACAACAACAACAACAACAACAACAACAACAACAACAACAACTGCGAGTTCTTCAAAGTTTATATCCCTTCTTTCAGTGCTCATCAACTGGTATTCTCTCTTCTCTCCATCTTTATGTGATTTTTATGCCAAACCCCTCACTGTAATCCTTCCCCGCACCTGTTTAGGGCCATTCACATTGCACAATTCTTCTTCATTTTCTCTAAGTGCTTTTTTACCTGTAAAAAATTACTTCCCTGTATATTAATGTAGTTGTTTATGAGTACAAATAAATAAAAGCGTTTTTTGGGTTAATTAAAGTGCTTTCCTTGCAGGTTTTCAAGGTTTTATTTATTTATTTTTTGCAAAGAAGATTTGCTACAACACATAAAGCATTGACTAAAGCGTACTAACTAAGAGTTAGTCAGACAAACATGCCAGTTATTGCATACTGATACAGAGACAGAGTGCTTGTAAAAAGAAAAGAATTGTTGGTTTGGTTACTAATGTGATTGGTTGGTTTTCCTGTAATTGTAATTGGGAAAGATCAATAGTAACTGTGGCGCTCTACTTTTTGACCGAAAATACGAAAAAGAAAAGGAAGAAAACAAATGACTTTTTTTTTTCAAAAATATATTTTCAAATTAATTTCAGTTGTCACTAACTTTAGTGATTGAATAAGACTCTTGTTCTTGATTTCTACTCATGAAACGTACTGCAATCATGGGCTACTACCAAACTGCGTAAGAGTTCAAATTTCTTTTCCAAAATTTATGCTGTTTGAGTAAATATGAATTTCTAGTTATTTGCAGTCAGCTGATTGCGCTTGACTAATATCCACTCTTATTTATAGCTAAGATTCATCACAACTGACCAAATTTGTATTTGATGTAAATTTAAGTTTTTGATGTATTGTAAATTGGAAGTTGTGTTCTGTCAAAATATTTTTCGTTTTTGTTGCTGAACTAATTGTTTTGATTCATTATTGCAAAGGGAATACCACCAGCTTTTGTCAGGCACTTGAATGGAACCACGCCAAAACATGTCATTCTCAGAGATTATGATGGAAGGCAGTGGCATGGCAGGGTGGAAGAGCATGAAGGAAGCTGGGTTATAAAAGATTGCTGGGAGAAGTTTGCTATTGATCACACTTTAGAGCACGGGGACTTCCTCATTTTCAAATACAATGGGAGTTCTCTATTTGATGTGAAAATATTTGGTATAAATGGATGCCTGAAGGAAGAAACACTTTCTGCTAAGACAAATACTACACATGTGAAGAAAGAAATGGAGACAGAAGTGAAGCAAACTTCTGGCAGAGGTGATCGTACTGGCAAGCAGAAGTATTCAGAAAGTATTCTTAAAACAAAAGAAGAACTTGGTGGTAAGTTGTTATTACATATCTTATTTCTTCGGTCAAGATATTGCCATATGTTTTATGTGTGGTTTGCTGCATACTTATACAGGTCCATCTGGGGAAAGACAAGTCAAAAGACTAAAAAGAGATTCGATAAATCTTGGAGAAGAAAAAGATTTTAAAGCCGCTGGATGTGTTGTCCCGAAGAATCCACATTTTGTGTCAACCTTAACTCGATATTCAAGATATTTAGTGGTGAGTTTGGGGGTCTTTCTATTGTGTATTTGTGCATTCTATGTCTATGTTTAAAGCCTCTCATCATTTTACATTTGATATGTTAGAAAGAGTTCTTTACATTTCCTGATATGTTAGGATTATTAGGTTATTTACTCCTGATTATATCCCTAGTATTCTTCAATATTAAATTTATAGGAAGAAAAAATTATGTCATTTTCTGCATATGTATCTCTAGAATGTCATGAAAAACGTTTTAGACATTTAAACCATGGTTAGATTTTACTCGGCTAAATTGTGGATTTATACTATTTTTTCTGTGAGCAAAAGTGCTTTGAGTCATTTTCCTTAGCATGGACTTTTACCACTCTGGGGATGTATTCTTTTAATACCACTAAATTATAATATAATGTTCACATCCTAATCGGCCAGGCAACTGTGACAAGCGTATAACCAGTTAAAATTTCTCAATTTAGAAACAGCACATACCCATGTCTGACTGATGCCTTGTGGAAACCCAAGAGTGAAGAAAGTAAAACTAATATTTTCATTTACTTTTTTTTGCAAAACAAATGAATCATTGCATTCTCAGTAGAGTTTCTAAGGTGAATAGTTTTGTCTTTAAAAGAAGTTAGAACCTTGACATCCGGGCGTATTAATTCCCTGCAAGTGTTATGGTATTAAACCAGTGTAGTATGATATGACATAAAGAGTATTGCTAGAATGTTTGTACAAGTACTAAAACAATCCATATTTTTCAAAACATTTTGCTTTACCAATGTATTTCCATTTCTATTGTAATTTTTTTCCTGTACTTCTATTATTAGCTTTTTCTGCTATTTTGTGGAAGTAGGGAAATTTTAACTATCATGGTGCTTGTAACATGTAAGATCTAAATTATGATACTTTTGTTAATTATTGTTTATGCTTTGAGAGGGATGTATGCTAATTTATACTGTTGCTTGGTGTAGAATATTTCTCTCGTAGCATTGAGATCAAAGGGCATTAAATTGATGCCAGATATGATGCTTCGTGACCAGAATGGAAAAAAATGGCCTGTGAAGATTATTTTCAGGGAGAATGGTCGTAAGGCTATCTCCGGTGGGTGGAGTAACTTCCGGAAGAGGCACAAACTGGACATTGGAGACAAATGCATATTTGAGTTTGTACTAGGCAAAGGGAATATATGCAAAGAAATGAAGGTGCAAGTTGTACGCAAAAATGCAACAAAAGGAAAACACAATAGGGGCAGCATCAAGAAGGCTTGAATTGCACTAATCATATAGCCTTTGCTGTCTGTCTCTTTCTTCTTTAGCCGAATGCTTCTGTTGCGACAGGGAACGGGTGAGGGGCTCATGGTACAAGAACTTGATTTTCCTCTAACAAGTTATTCAGGATGCGATTCTTTTATATTAAGCCTTGTGTAGCAAGAGTATCTCCTTGACTTGGAAAATTCTAGATGGTCTCCACCTCCCTGTCAATTTATTATCATGTTTTTTGAAAAAGAAACTTGATGTGAACTGAAGATAGTTTAACTTCTTTAGTTGAAAAGTATTACACATGGTCTTTTTGTCCGCGTAGAGGTGTATATTGTGGTTTAAGCTGTAGAAAGATATTTCTTCAGGATCCATCTAAGTAGAATATTGGTTGCTACTTGCTAAGGACCATATGGAACGAGTGGATTCTACTTTTAGACACAGGTTAAACCCATTTATTCTATGCAACAGACAGAGGAAATGCACAAAGGCACATTTTTTAAAATTCATTTAGCTAGTTGTAATACCACCATCTTGACATATGGTCTCCCCATTTGAGAATGTAATATTATGCAATATGCAAGCCCTGTTTGAAAGTTGTATTGTGCAAACAAAACCAAGTACAGTTTTATGGCCAGCTTCACAGCCAATGAAACCAATTGTTAACAATGACACTCGAAGAGAACTGAGTGCTTAAATGGAAAGAACCAAAAGTATCAACTGCCCTCTGCGGAACTACGGAATCACACGATGGAAATCGATTTTTTAAATAATTTAGAGAGAGAGGTCATCTTGGAGAAATTAAAAAATACCATGAGAACAACTAAGCTAAGCATTGTTTCCTTTTCGTATAATTTCCAGTTCATACGCTCAAAGTGTTTGACTGAATAAAATTATTAACATACTGTTAGATCTCTTTTGGTCCTGTTTTTCATATGCTCTGATCTTCCTTTGTTTGGGTAACATCTCCTCTGCTTTTTTCATAGCATTTAACCTGTTACACTACGAGATTTGCAGAAAGCATAAGATCCTTTATTTTCTTTCATTTTCTCCCTTTTCTCAGCAACCTAAAATGATCACCTATTTTGTGGAGATACAGAAGGTGCTCCTTTTAAATTATTTGATTATAATTTTAATGCAGTGAACCAATCAACAGAAACTTGTTCAATGGAAGTTCCCAAGGGAATATTGAGCTATCTCTGTTACTTTATCTTCTTCCTTCCTGTTTTTGTATTTCTCTTTGCTCTTGGAATCATCAAAGGTATCCATTTTCTCTGCTTCTTGTCATCTTACTTTATTTGTTAATTTTGTTGCCAATTAAGTAAACTGTGTGCAGGTGCTATATTTAGTCCCTTTGTGTTTCTTGTAATTGCTTTCGTTGATATTGGAGTTGTTATAGGATTATGGCCCCTTCCTCTTGTTTGGAGTATCTACTGTATAATAAGGTTAGTTTCCTTTATTTTTAGTTCATAGTTGAATTGAAAACATGAAGAATACATGGTTGATTGAACAGGTACTTTTATTGTATAGTTACTTAATTCTAATTCTGAATTGCAAACAGAACAAATAAGTTTGGACCATATATGAAGTGCCTCCTGATTTTAATTGTTCCAATACCTATAGCACTTTGGACAGTTATAGGAGTTGTGGGGAGTGTGATAATGGGTATAGGGTATTGTTTTGTTTGGCCTGTAATGGAGACATTCAGAGCTATTAACAAGGAAACAAGGAAGGTGTTCCAATTTATATGAAGCTAATCAGATGCTTCACGGTAATGTTTTTATTGCTCATCTGCTTGATATTATTATCATTTTTATGAACTTGAGTTGGCCTAGTGAAGAGGATTTACTGGTTTAAGTATTTCCTTAACAGGATGGGACTTGGAGCAAAAGTTTGGGGAGCATGCACTATTGTACGCAATTTTGCAGATTTTTCTTTCCACTCGTACTTATCCGTAATGGATGAGCTACTCCAGACAAAAGCGTAAGAGCCTATTGAACTCAGGTATTAATCTCTGCTGTTCTGCTTTTGAGATCATGCAATTTAGTCTAGATTATGTTGGACCGATGAGGAGTTTTCGACATCTGATGGATATATGATTCCTAGTTGCATTATATAATGTTATTCTCGGACATTAAAAGTATAAACACTCTTTTTCTCCCTCTCATGCTTAAGCAATGAGTTACATTTTACATCTAGAATCTCTTAACATATTCAAAACTATCCAATTTAACTGCTGAAAAGACATTTATTGCACATTGGTTTTTTGAACAAACATAATGATTTCATTGTTTGTTAGACATCATTCAAGATGAGCTTGGTTTTTGAAGTAACAGGTTTTTAACTTACCATTATAATAAACTTGACTCTTTTTTTTCTATTTCCTTCTTTAATAGGGTTACGGTGCTACCTGGCTGCATTCTATCAGCAATTCTTGGGATTGTGGTTAATGTGCCTATTATTACCCTTATAGTTATGTATAAAACTCCTATATTGCTATTCAAAGGATGGCATCAGATTTGTACAAGATCTTATTGGGAGGGCAGGCCCATTCCTGGAAACAGTTTGTGTTCCCTTTGTTGGGCTATGAATTTTTCTGTTAATTGAGAATTATTCAATAATTAAGTTTAATTATTTAAGAAGATGATGTGTCATATAGTTTTAATATTTCTATGATAAGAAATAATTATGTATTAATGTATGTAATTTATGAGAGTTTTTATTATAGAAATTTGAAGAGTTTTTTTTTTAAAGTACAATAAATAGGTGTCAATAGAATTGAGTTTGTATGAGTGGAAAAATGTGTGATAGTTTGCATAAATGAATAAAATTATGTTTATGTTTTAACAGAGTTCAAAAATCAACAAGTGATATCAGAGTTGTATTCTTGAGGGATTTGTTAGTGAATCCATTTAAAGATGTCTTCAATTGAGTAGATTGGTTCTGGTCCTCCAAAGTTTAATGGAAGCAACTATCATTTATAGGCTTTCAAGATGCAGTCATATCTCAAAGCCCTCAATTTGTGGGAAGTAGTAGAGCTTGATTCTAATCTACCTCGTTTACCTGCAAATTCCACTTTAAATCAGATTAAAATACATGATGAGGCGAAGCAAAGGAAGCCAAAAGCTTTGACCTGTATCCACCGGGTTGTCTCTGATGCAGTTTTCATAAGAATCATTAATATTAAGTCTCCAAAGGAAGTGTGGGACAAATTAAATCTGAAATTTGAAGGCAATGACAGAGTGAAATTTGTTAATTTAAGAACTTTGAAGAGAGAGTTTGATCTCATGAATATGAAGGAAGAAGAAACTGTCAAAGACTATGCTTCAAGGCTACTTAATGTGGCAAACAATATTAGATTTTTGGGTCAAGATTTTCCAGATGAAAACATTATTGAAAAACTTCTTGTCAGTCTACCAGCAAAATATGAATCAAAGATTTCTGCCATTGAAGAGTTTATTGATCCCAAGACTCTTGGTATTTCGGAAATAATTAGTAGGCTTTATGCCTTTGAAAAAAGGCTAAGCATAAAAAATGAAGAAGATGTAGAAGGAGCATTCTAAGTAAGTTACAAAGGCAAGCAAAACAAAGGACATGGTAAGAAACCTGCAAAAAGAAGTTCAGACAAAGGGAAAGGTATGCAGATTTCTACAAATTCAAACAAAAAACCATGCTATCCACTATGCAAACATTGCACTAGAACAAATCACAAGGAGGAGGATTGTAGATACAAAGGCAAGCTTCTTATTCAATGCATGTTTTGTAAAAAGGTGGGACATTTTTGAAAGAAATTGCAGATTGCAGAAAGCTCAAGGCAAATGAGGGGCAAGTCATCAAGCAAATGTCACAGAAGAAGAAGAAGAAGACGATGAGCTCGAAGCAAAAGTATTTGTTGCCTTTCAATTGCCTAAATCTGATTCACATACATGGCTGATTGATAGTGGATGCACAAGTCACATGACAAATGAGGATAGTCTATTCCAAAACCTAGACAAGTCTATCAAGCTCAAGGTCAGACTTAAAAATAGTCAATTTGTAGAGGCTGTTGGAAGGGGAATTGTTTTGGTTCAAACCAAAGTTGGATCAAGGCGTATTGACCAGGTTCTTTATGTCCCCTCACTCTTTTATAACCTCTTAAGTGTGCCTCGGATGCTATTAAATGGTTATTCTGTTCTTTTTAAAAGAAATTCATGTTACATCTAAAGGTGAAGTAAAGGACCTATACAGTTATATTGTGACAATAAATTCGTAATCAATATTGTACATAATCCAATGTAACATGATCGAACAAAACGCGATGAGGTGGTTAGACATTTCATAAAGGAAAAACTTAACAATCGACTAATTTATACTTCTTATATTCCAACTGATATCCAACTGCTGACATCCTTACTAAAGGACTCATTAATCCTCAATTCAAAATTATGCTAGATAAGTTAAGAATGACAGATCTTTATAAACTAGATTGAGGGGGAGTGTTGAAGAATTTAAATGATAGGATTATATTTTATTGTACATTTGTATAAAGCTAATTTTTTGTTCTATGTTTAAAAATAGGATCTGAATTTATTTTGCCCTATTTCAACAATTAATTCTTTTATAGATATAAGAATTTCTCTATAGCAAGATCTCACAAAATCAATTGTGACCACTCCATCAATGAGTAATTATCTCATATAATTGTGTCTTAATCCAATATGCATAGATTTTCTATTATGGATATGACTATATGCCTTTGATAAAGTTGCCTTACTAATACAATGTACAAATACATGAAGCATTGGTTTGAGCCATATAGGAATTTCTAAAAGTAAATTCTTTAACTATTCTCTTTTTTTACTCCATGAAGCCAATGCTACAAATTTTGCAACCATAATAGAGTTTGCTATACGAGTTTACTTCTTTAAATCCTAAGAAATAGCTCATTTATCAAGTGTAAATATCCATCCATTTATAGATGTATAATCATCTCGATTAATTATTCAATTAGTATCTGAGAATTCTTCCGCAACTAAAAGATATCCAGTGTAGTGTATATTATAATCCATTTTGTGTGTTTCAAATATTTTAAGATTTTATATATTGTTTGCCAATATATTTAACTAGGATTATTGTCCGAGTCTGTATAATTTTATTCTTGAGTCTCTATAAAAATTTTCATTTTCTTTGAGAATAGACTCTATATATATAGTCCAAAATTTTTATTTAATTAAATACTGTAAAATTTTGACACTTAACTCTTATATTTTATTAATTAAAATTACTAAAAAAGTGTAAAATTTCACGATACTGTTCAACCACACTCCTATTATCAACTTTATATTGAAAAAAATATAAAAGTCAGGAATTTCTTACTTGTGGCGTCTTCCTTCGTGTACTTAGTCTCCAATGCATCGCATATTTCTTTGGTTGTGGGCTTTCTGTGATATTGATAGAAAAGAGCATTAGTCATTGCATTGCAAACGTGTAACTTTTTGCTAATAGAAAATGTAACGTTTTCTACTAACATTGAAAGATACCACCATCAAACCACTCTAACTTAAAACAATCTACTGCAAACTCTCAAAGAGATGAAATCAGTGCCATGGTTATATAAATAACATCTTAAGATTGTATGAATATATATATATATATATATACACTGTCGGGGAAATAAAGAGTTGATAGTGGAAACTTTATTTAATAAAATATGTATAAACTTGTAGGTACAAATAAAAAGAAATTATAATAAATCTGCAGAAGTAGTTGTGTGCTTCAAGGCACATTACAAATATTGCTTTCCTTAAGACGTCATTTTTTTTTTCACCAATCTAAGTGATGCACATAGGTTAAGCAAATACACTTCTAGAATACAATGAAGCAATCTAAGTGATGCACATATGTTAAGCAAATACACTTCTAGAATACAATGAAGCAATATTTATGTTTGCCTGGACAAAATCAATTTCAAAAGCCCTTAAACTTTTAAAACCTACCAAGATTCAATGTTTCGTTTATGTAGAAAGTAAAACACTGGAGACTTTAATATAGAAAAATATGAAGAAAATATGCACAATTTCATTTTATTATTTGGTGGAAGAAAAGTGAGATATAGGAAGTTTTAGGTAGTGTTCGAATAGCCTAAACAAGGCCTTTATTTGATCAATGGCCATGAGATTAAATTTTGAAAATTTTAGATTTAATCAACGGGACATGGTGTTCGAATAGCCCAAACAAGTATCCTTTTATTTGGGTCATAATTCTCTACACATACCACTTCATTATAGCCATTGTATTTAATTTTAGATTTGATAAATAGTCTAAAATAAACTATTATCATTTAAATGAAATGATGCCATGGTTATGTCTATTCATAAACAATGACCATGAACGATTTTATCTGTTCATAAACAATGCCATGAATTGTTATGTTTTTTTTTTTGTAAAATGTGTAAGATTGTGTTATTTTTAAGAGGCACTAATACATCTCTTCAATTATAGACACCTTTTGACTGTTCAACGATGTCTCTTTCAAGAGACTTTTGTGTTTATTTAAAAGACTCATTTATTATAAAAAAATTCTCCAAGAAAAAAAAAATCATTGTCAAGAATATCGTATCTCGATCAATAATGTGCACAAATCACAATCCCAAGCTGTTTTGTCTAATGGAGGATACTTGGGTGCTTTGCCGTTCAATAATTCTTCATATTTTTATCCATGTTGATTGACAATAACTTAAGAAGTCATGGCTTGCTCTATCTTTACTGCTCAACAATCCTGATAAGTTAAAACAAAATAAACTATTTTTTTTTAAAAAAAGCTTAATATAAGCTGCACATCCACATCGCCCAGCATAGAAATTAGGGAAATAACATTTATTCAAGGTACAATTTGGAACTCAAAAACTAGCTGAGAAAATGACTCGACGGAGACGGGTCAAGAACAACAATTTGAATTCTAAGTTCATTGTTATTAAGGAGATCACCTTCTTAGCTTTGTATCAAGAAGAAGCTGCCTTTTGGGTTTTGGCCTTTGCACTGTGGCTTCCTACTGTTCTACCTCTAAATTCACCAACAACTGTATTCATGTTATTTCTATTTAAATACCCCTCAAAAATTTAAAATTACATGAATATGCTCTATTCAAAAATTTTATATGAATAAAATAAAGTGAGTAAGGTCTAAACTCAAATGTTTTTCCGAATATATAATTAAGGGTGACAAAATAGGTTATGATACAATTATTTAATATGAATTGGATATATTGTAAATAAACATGGGTAAAAAAAATACGATTAATAAACGGTTTAAATTTGTGTCACTTGTGTACTAATCATATCGAATATGTATTTGAATCTACGATTTAAAATTTTATTTAAATTAAGTTAAACTAAATGAATCAAGTTAATTCATTTAAAAATAAATTTTTATATATTTACGTAAAACATGAATATGACACGAATTTATTAATAAATTAAAAATAGATGTAATTAAAAATAAAAATATATTTATCGTGACTTTTAATTATGTTTAATTATATTAAACGAATTAAATATTTTTTATAAATAAATTAAATTTAGTGTTATTATTCATTTAAAAGAATATAATTGTATATAATTATATAAGTAAATTAAATTTGATCAGTTTATTTAAATGTATCTAATCTTATCATGTAGTGTAATTTATATATTTAACAAATTAATTTTGTATTTAAATATTTAATCTGTTTATATAAATATATTGTATGTAAATATAATAAAAATTTATTAATATTTTATATTAACATTACAAAACATCTTATACACTTCATGAAAAGTATTACTTTGCATGATCTTGTGTACATGAAGTGATGTGAGACAACGTTATGAACGTCACCCAAGTAATACTTTATACATAAAATTCGTGTAATACAGGACCTCCTGTACAAAGTCTTTAACAATCAATAAATATTTGACTGAAAAAGGCCGGCATTTTAATAACTTCCTGTATATTTGAATATAGCCATGTAACACAAGTGAGTCAATATCTACTCTTTTGAGTACTGGGTGCAGAATTTCCTCTGTATTCTTATTTTTATTTTTGAAATTTTCTGTATTCACCGATTCTTAAACCTTAAGGCCGCCTGGATAACTTACATGATTGGATTAAGTTTAGGACTAAACATACTAATCTCATATTTGACAAATTTATTAAATACCATTGATTAGGCCATATAATATATTTTTCCAGTCACCTTTATTTATTGATTTTGTATCTTTTCAATCTTATTCGATTTGATGAGGAGAGCAGTTGATGGAATTGAGACCTACGATGTAGTTAGGGATAACAAAATAACTTGTAAGCCTATTAGAACTCGTTTTTATTAAAAATAAAAAATATTTAATATATAAAGTTAAAACTTATAATATATTTGATACGATTTTTATAAACTTTTTAAAGATAAATAGTTTTTTCTTTTTTACAATTCTAAATGGGTATAGATTTGGTAAAATAATAAAAGTGAAAATAATTGATGGATACAAGAAAAGATAAAATTCATTCTTTTAATTTTTTATTAAAATTATAACAAAATAATATTGTTTGATCTTCTTTTTTAAAATATAAAAAATATATATAAATATTTACAAATACCTTAACAAATATCTGTCATTTGAGAATATTTGTTAAGATATTTGCAAATATTTATATATATTTTTTATATTTTAAAAAAGAAGATCAAACAATATTATTTTGTTATAGTCTTAATGAAAAATTAAAAGAATGGATTTTATCTTTTTTTTTATCCATCAATTATTTTCACTCTCATTTATCATATAAACATTGTTCTCTAACTTCGTCATAATTGATTCTCTATTATTACAAAACTATTGGCTCATGCTTATTAATTTTTTTATATTCTCAAATGACATATTTTATCTCTCTTTAATCTTCATCTTACTAATATTATATTACTTATATAAATAATATGAATATTTTAAAAGTTAATTGATTTTTTTTGTTTAATTTTTTGTTTATTTTATTCATGTGATGGAGATTGATAGTCATTTTATTGACTTTTTTACTCTTTTAATAATTAATATATTTTTAGTTTAGCTAGTTGGCAAATTGATTTATTTTAAAATTATAATATGTTGATATAAATTTATTTGTAAGATGTTTTCTTAAATCCTGAATCAAGTTTAAGAAAAATTATTTTTGTTTAATTGAGTTGCTTTGTAATTTTATTGTCTAGTATTTGTGTTAATAATTTATGAGTTGCTTTAATTAGTTTTAACTTGGAAATGAGTTTGACTTTTATGAAAAGACTTTTATTGAATTTAAATTTATGATATGATTTTGATTGTTATAATTTATGAATTTCTTTAAAACTAATGTTATGATTTTATATTTTTATTATATTAATTTATAATTTGCTTAAAATTCACAGTTAACCTATTGCAGGTTTAGTAAGGAGTATATATATACTAGAATAAGTTTAGTAATAAAACTCCAAACTCACAATGAGTTTGGAAAATTTTTGATATTTCATTTTAAAAGCGAATGCAAATGTGAATCCAAATTTAAATATATCTATTTCAAATTCAATTCACTATCATCCCTAGATCTAAATTCATATTAGTAAGGGTTCATTTGAAGGATGCTTCAATTCCTAATAACACAAATTTAAAGTCTTGTTCAACACTGCACCAAGCAAAAAATATCACCCTATAGATTCCAATCTCTGTCCAACCCTAAGCAATATCCAATTTACTTATATTTTTCAAACATAGTCCAAAATCATCATTCTTAAAACTACCTAAATTTGGCAAGAAAATTAACAATCCCTGAAGTTCCCTCAAAACTCAAATTTTCATGTATTCCATTCTAAATCCAACCTTAAGTTCTCACAAATTCCAAACTTGAATGCAAACAAATAAAGAGCCCTTAAAATTCATGAGCCTAACTTTCACAGCTATGTTTTTAAGAACCAGAGCTTTTTAGCATGTATGGAATATGTTATATATGTTAAAAATTGATAATTTAAAATTATGTTTGAGTGTGATTTTGAGTTAAAGACCAATGAGAAGATAATATGTCGAAGCAGAAGCACACAAACAAGCAAAATCACCCGAGCAATATATATAGAACAAGTAATTAAGAAATTAGCGAGAGAAATGGTAGAAGAAGAACACACAAAATTTACATGATTCGATAACTTGCCTACGTCTACGGCGGATCAAGATCATACTCTTCTTATTATGAATCACAATGCACTTACAAAGTATGCCTTTTACAAGAAGATCACAAAGAAAACTATCTCTTGCACTTTTACGAATTTTCTCTCACAAAGAACCACACAAATTTCTTCTTGATCACTTAGATCTATTGAGTTATCACAAAAATGTGCTTACAAGTCAATTGACAGCCTTTATATAGGTTTTAGGACATCCTAGGTTTACCCTATACGTGTGAGAGTTGTATTAGGGAGTCCTGAAGCAAGTGGGAGATGAAATAAGGAAGTTTTCTTATTTTGGGATACTGTTCACGCGTCCAGCGCCGCGGCATTGGTGCGCGCCTGTCTGGGCGCCTTGGCGCTAATCGCCTGACGCCGCGGCACTCACGCCTTGCACTGCCTTCTTCATTTTTTCGCCTCCTTTCACGTCCGTCTTCGATCCTTGCGCATCGTACGCACTTGGCTTGCACTTCAAATCATATCCCGATAATTTTCAATCAATATTCTCAGAAATCCTCTCCTTGATTCAAAATCATCTATAAAACAACTCGATCTCTCATCTCTGCATCTTTGGTCACCCTCACAAAGTAGTGACTCTGGTTAAGTCCTTGCATAGGACGAACTTAACAGAAGGCAGTGGCTTAGTTAATATATCAGCAGGGTTTTTAGACGATGCTATTTTCGTTAGACTAACTTCACCACTTTGGACAATCTCTCAAATGTAATGAAGTCTCACATCAATGTATTTCGACTTTTCGTGGAACACTTGATGCTTGCTTAGGTGTATGATACTCTGGCTATCATAATATACATCGATGTTCACATCGTCACTAGCCAATACCTCCGTGCATATGCCTTTTAACCACACAGCCTCCTTGATAGCTTCACCAACAACTATGTATTACCACTTCTATGGTAGATAATGCAACCACATATTGTAAAACTGATCTCCAACATACACTATACCCAAACACTGTGAATACGTAACCCGTAAACGATATTCTCTTATCTAGATCACCTACATAATCTGAGTCTACGTATCCTCTTACAATTTCATTGTTGTCCTCATCCCTTTTATACATCAACCCGTGATTTGACGTTCCCTTGAGATATCTCAAAATTCACTTCACTGCAAGCTAGTGATCCTTTTTCGAATTTGCCATATATCTACTCACCTCACTTACAGCCTATGTTATATCTGGTCTTGTACAAACTATTGCATACATGATGCTCCCTACAATGCTTGCATACGGTACTTTAGTCATTTACAATTGCTCCTCATCGAATGTCAGTGACTATGCTGTTGAAAGTCTGAAATGCATTGCCAAAGGAGTAAAGACAGCCTTTGCGTTGGACATACCAAACTTCTCTAGAATTTTGAGTATATATCACTATTAGGACAACAAGATAACATCTCTTCTTTCCTTCACAATATCCATACCCAAAATTTTCTTCGCTGCTTCCAAATCCTTCATTTCAAACTTGCCACTCAACTGCTTCTTGAACTTCTGTATTTCTTCCATATTCTTATAGGTGATCAATATATCATCGACGTATAGATGTAAATACATTATCCCATAACTTATGTTCTTAAAGTACACGCATCAGTCATACTTGCTCCTACTAAAGCCACAATCTATC
Organism: Ailanthus altissimus; assembly: GCA_946807835.1. Lineage (NCBI taxonomy): Eukaryota > Viridiplantae > Streptophyta > Magnoliopsida > Sapindales > Simaroubaceae > Ailanthus > Ailanthus altissimus. The sequence continues at coordinate 24,279,725 of OX327695.1, forward strand.
ATTCATCAAATCTCTTATACCACTGTCTAGGTGATTGTTTTAACCCGTATAATGACTTCTTTAGCAAACAAGCATAATCTTCTTTCCCGGGCTCCTCGAACCCTTGCGGCTGTGCAATGTATATCGTTTCTTCAAGCTCTCCATGTAAAAAAGCTATCTTTACATCCATCTTTAGATGTAAATTAAGGTTTGCACACATGGCTAACAAAATCCTAATAGATGTGTGCTTGACGACTGGAGAGAATATCTCATGAAAATCAACTCATTCTCTCTAAGTAAAACCTTGTGCAACTAACACAGCCTTAACTCTTGTAGGCTCTATCCACGGTATCCCCTCCTTTACCATATACACCCACTTACACCCGACTAGTTTCTTTTGAGGTCTCTCCACCAACTTCCAGGTATTATTTTTTCTAAGAGAATTAATCTCTTCTTCCATGGCCTGCTGCCATTCTTTCTTGTTTTCACTCTTCATAGCCTCACTATATGTCTTAGGCTCATCATACTCAAGAGTGTAGGCATAATTAAAAGCATGAGCAACTAAATTTGCTTGTGCATACCCGACTGGTGGGTTAATCATTCTCCTTAGCCTGTCTCTGGCTAGCTGGTACTCTTCAAGTTCCATCTTAAGAGTCCTAATAATTTTTGGGTGGACTTGAAGGAACTTGCCAGTGTTCTTGGTTTTTCTTCAAGGATCTCCTTGTTGAAATGCTGATCTGGGAGCATATCAGATGTAGTAACCACTTATCCAACACCGAAGAGAATAAATATTTATATATATGTATAATATTCATATTTTATTTATATGTGGATGATACTTAATTTATATATTATTGTTAATATTTTTTGTATATATTAAGGACATACTATTAATATTGGGTTTATTTGCAAGATTTTAGATTTATTTTAAGGACCAAATTATAATACTTTGAAAGTTTTGGGGGTTAATTTATAAATACTAAAAGTTAGTCTCTTAGTATAAAAATACACATTTTAAACCATAATTTACTCATTTTGGGTCAAGTCACCCCTTTAGAGAGAGAAAAGAGAGAAATAAATGGGAGAGAAAGAGAAGAAGAAGAAGAAATTGGAATTTTAGATTTCAAGAGGTATATCATAATTATTTCTCAATTTATTGGTGTTAATTAAGTTAATTTATTTAAGCTTTAATTTCTGAAAATATGTACAATTGAGGACTTGATGTGGATTTTGTAAGATATATTAAGAATTGATGATGATTATGTAGATAACATGATAAATCATGATGAATTACAGAATTTCTACTTGATAGTCTCTTGATCCAAAAATTTTGTAAATTTTTGTGCTTCGATTCTGATGTTATCTTTTGAGATTATGAAACTCGACATGTATAAAATTATTTGAGACTTTGAATCGATTAAAAATTCTAGAAATTGAATTTTTAGTGAATTTACGAAAATAACCCTAAAAATCTGGAAATTTCTTGTATTAACAGTATGATACAGTGACAAATAATTTTTGATCTACTGAATGATCTTAAAAAATTATAAATTTCTGGAATATGATAAATTTATATGTCTAATATGATATATTAAAAATTAAGAATTTAGATAAATGTTGTTAAATTGTTATGATTTTCTAAAATGTATCAGCTCATTGCAGTATTTGATTTACAAATTTTTAAAGCTATGGAATAAAATAATTTTAAAATACTTTTGAAAGGGATTTTGAAGTGAATGGCTTGAAATATGTGTCAAGAGTAATTTTGCGGTAGTTTTATAATTTTTGAGTCAGTATATGATTTTATAAAATTAGGAGACTGAATATTGTTCAATAAATATCTTAATTCTGCCAGAATAATAGTTTAGATTTGATGGTGTTTATGAAATGGATTGTATAAGAATTATGATATAACATTCATACGTAAGGAGGATATATGATTTAAGAAAGATATAATCTGATTTTGGTGTAATTAGACATCATTTAATGTATAAAAAAATTTGTTAAGTGTAAATGGTCAGAATGACAGGTTTTGAGAAACCAAGTAATTAGACTAATTCGATGTGATAAGTGCAATATGTTTACTTTTGTAAGCTATTTAAAGTATTTTGTGTGAATGTTGAGGCTTATTAAAGGATTAATATCCATTGATAGGTTAAGGAGAATTAATCCTTGTACCCGAAAGTTCTAAGAGGTAAGTATATTAGACTTTTTCTGAAATCACAATAAGCATAGTAATTATCTATGTATGATTTTGTAAATGTTCTTAAAAATATGTTTATGTTATACTAAAATATATTTGATATGAAATGTGAAAGACATATGTTTATGAATGTGAGCATTGACATTGAGCATGAACATACCTGTGTTTATGAAAGTGAGCTTTCAAAATGAAATGTGTTTAACAAAGAAAGCTTTTAAAGTGGAAAATGTCAATAAGATACGTTTTATGTTTTGAGAATGCTTGAACTCAATATTTACTTAGTAGGCACCTTATGTTATTTATGGAGCCTTTATGTGTGGCATTTCCTTCGGGATTGGTATATGTTATGTGTTCCGTATGTAGGGAGGATCCTATTGGTACCTAAAGAAGATTGAGTCATTACATTCGTGTGGTGGCGTATTGGTGCATGTGAGAGGACTCATCGATGATCATGGTGAGGGTTTGGCTTTTACCTTCAGGCATGAACATTATATATGATTAATTTAAACTTCACTTGTATTATTCCTCTCATACAGTATGTCACCTGCTAGTGACATTTGACTCATTATGTGATATGTGATATGAAAGTCCTACTAAGTAGTAGTTGAGTGATGATATTCCTATTATATATTTTGAAAGAATGTGTAAACGTTTACCTGACATGTGATTTGATAATATTATGATTTTGATTTATCACAGCATATCATACACATTCATTGTGTACATATATATATTTGTATTTTGATATATGCAAAACTAGTATGCTTACTAAGTTTCGTACTCATTAGTTTATGGTGATTTCAGGTAAATAAGGCACATGTGTGCTTAGTGAATTTGGCAAGGCTTCTGCTATCCCTTAGGTTCCTTAAGTTACTAGGTTGCTAAGTGTTTCATTTGTGGACACATAGTTTAAGATATTTGATTTGTCCCTATTGAATAAATACTTATGTGTTATTTTATTAGGTGTAGTTATATTTGGTTTATGTTTCACCAAGTATGGTCATGGGTTGATTTTGCATTAAACTTACTAGCAACTTAATAAGGATTCTTACGTTGAATTTAAGTTTAAAATTTTATGCAATATTAATTATGAGTGCATATTATTGAATGAGTTATAAGTTATGTTGTGTGTCAGATTTTTTGAGTCTAGGGCGTGACATCGATCTACTTTCAAGCTTTACTTCAACTTCTATTAACTTGGGTGCTGAGTCTTCCTTGGGCATAGGTTCTTCTTTCTCATCTTCTTGGGAGGTTTTCAGCATCGTCGTCTCATCGAACGTCACATCATGATTTATGATACTTCTTGGTGGTGTCAAGTCTTTACACCACATCTTGTATCCTTTCACTCTTTTGGGATATCCTATGAATATCCCTTTGATAGCTCTAGGTTCCAACTTTCCCTCCTTAACATGTACAAAGGCAGGATAACCAAATATTCTGAGGTGGTCATATTTTGGAGGATCGCCAGACCATTTCTCTTCTGGCGTCTTGAAGTCAATTACTGAGGAGAGACTTCTATTAATCAGATAAGCTGTCGTTATTACAACTTCTCACTACAACATTTTGGACATCTTCGTATTGGTAAGCATGCATCTAACCCTTTCAAGTATGGTCGTATTCATCCTCTCAACTACGTCATTTTGCTATGGTGTTGATCTCACCGTTCTATACCTTGCAATCCTATGCTTGGTACAAAACCCATCAAACTCTCTATTGCAAAATTCGAGGCCGTTGTCAATTCTCAACCTCTTCACCCTTTTGCAGTTTGATTCCCAACAAGAGCCTTTCAAGTTTTTAACACTTTAAACACTTGATTATTGCTCTTTAACACATAGACCCACAACTTCCTTGAATAGTCATCAATTAAACTAAGAAAATACCTAGCGCTACCACGAGTAGCTATCTGAGCTAGTCTACAAAGATCCGAGTATATGTAGTCAAGAGTCCCTTCAGTCTTATGCTCACCGGTATTAAACCTTACCCTTTGTACTTTTCCAAGCACACAATGCTCACAAAGCTCCAAGGGCTGGAACTTATCATCACCAAATACTTTTTGACTAAGTGTGCCAGTTTAAGATGCCATAACTTGGTTTGCATACTTTCATCAGCTACAGAGAATAGTGCAGAACCACTCACAACTTAACCCTTAAGCACATAAACGTCTTTGCACTTCTCTCATTTCATCACCATTATGGAACCCTTCAAAACTCTTAAAATCCCTCTGTCAATCCTAATAGAACACCCATTCTAGTCTAAAGTCCCTAGTGAGATTAAGTTTCTCTTCAAGTTAGAAACATACCTAACATCTGTCAACTCTCTCACTCACCCATCATATAGCCTAAGTTTAACACTACCAATTTCCATCATCTGACATGCAACGTCATTACCCATTAAGACCTTACCACCATTAATGGGATGAAAATTTGTAAACTAAGACTTATACAGGCACATGTGAAAAGTATAACCAAAATCAAGAACACATTGTTCAGTGTTCTTACCATCAGTAGCGATGAGTGTCTTTGCGCTGTCAAGCTATCATCATAGGTAAACGCAGCATCAGCTTTCTTCTTGTCTTGTGCTCTCTTCTCAAGACAGTCTTTTATGAAGTGCCCATTTTGTTTGTAGCAATAGCACTTTCTAGAAGTCCTAGACTTCAATCTTGAGCCTCTTTTCCTTCCATCTCGATATAAGGTTCTTTCTCTTACAGATAAACTTTCTACATTGCCCTCGATCTGCTTCCCTAATAACTTTGAGTTTAATGATGATTTCATATCACTCATCATTAAATTCTCTCTGTCGTAGTGTAGCGTATCAACAAAGCTCTCATAACTCTTAGAGGGTGAACTTAGCAGGATAATTGTTCTATCTTCATCTTCTATCTTGATGTTGATAGACTCAAGATCAAGGACGATCTTATTGGATATGATCTTTCATCGGTGTCCTCTCTGACATGGACAACTAATATAGCTTATTCTTTATATGCAATCTGTTGACCAATAATTTCCGCATATAAAAGGAGTCAAGCTTCTTTCAAAGACCTATCATCGTCGTCTCACCTGCTACTTCCCTTAGTACTTCATTGCTCAATGATAAAACGATTATTCTATGAGCTCTTTCTTGAATGTCCCTTCATTCTGCTTTAGCTTTAGATGACTCTGGTATTCTCTTCATCACTAGATGGAGCTGCAGTCTCCTCTAATGCCGAGCCCAGCCTTTGGCTTACCAATAATGCCTTTACGTTAATCTTTTACAGATTGAAGTCATTCATACCATTGAATTTCTCTACCTCATACTTGGGTGTGGTCATATCTTAAAAAAAACTAAGCTCTGATACCAGTTTGTTGAAGCGGAAGCACACAAATAAGCAAAATCACTCAAGCAACATATGCAGAACAAATAATTAAGAAACTAGAGAGAGAAAGGGTAGAAGAAGAATACATAAAGTTTACGTGGTTCGGCAACTTGCCTATGTCCATGGTGGATCAAGATCACACTCTTCTTATTATGAATCACAAGGCACTCACAAAGTATGCATTTTACAAAAAAGATCACAAAGAAAACTCTTTTTTGCACTTCTAGAAATTTTCTCTGACAAAGAATCACATAGATTTCTTCTTGATCACTTAGATCCATTAGTTTATCATAAAGATATGTTTACAAGCCAATTGACAACCTTTATATAAGCTTTAGGACATCCTAGGTTCACCCTATACGTGTGAGAGTCGTATTAGCAAGTGGGAGACGAAATAAGGAAGTTTCCTTGTTTTGAGATACTGTTCACGCGTCCAGCGCCGCGGCGCTCAGTGTGCGCCCATCTGGGCGCCGCGACACTTACGCCTTGTACTGCCTTCTTCATTTTTCTGCCTCCTTTCGCGTTCGTCTTCGATCCTTGCGCACTGTACACACTTGACTTGCTCTCCAAGTCATATCCCGATGATTTTCAATCAATATTCTCACACAACACGAGAACAAGAATACGATGGACAAATGAGATTTGAAGTGAAACAGGGCTGAAAGAAAGGAGGGGCTCGTAACATACGAATGATACATCTCCAGGCCTAAGGGCTGCGGCACTGACCTGAGGCCGCAACAATGCTATCCTATGGTGCCACAGCTTCAGTTTTCTATTTTAAGCATGTTTTACTTTTTCTAAGCCAATTTTGAACTCCTTTCACATGTGTACTCATATTCCAACTCGATATAGAGTTTTTAAGAACGTTTTGAAACTTATATAAACCCTTATAATGTTATTAAGGTTGTATGCATCAATAGGGCATCAAAGAAAGTGTTGAATATAGAACTTAGGGAGTGTTCAATAGAGTGTTGTATAGACCCTTGGAGAGTTTATTCTTTTATATATTCCTTACAAATCTCTTGAGTGAGCTTTGAGATAATTGAATAATTCATGATAATAATTAAGTAATAAAAGAAATTAGGATGCTTTTAAGGGCAAAACTATAGTAGCGCGAACACAACCCTTAAAATTTGTATTATAAATATATATAATTTTTAGTATTAAAGTGTGTATTTTATACCCCTCAAAATTCTAATATATAATTAGTTAAATGATCATTTAAGAAAGTGGTCCTTATTAACATTAAAGATATGCCTTTTAATACATTATTTAATATTCAAACAATATCTCACATTTTCTACTTTAACGTCTTTTTATAATAAAATTTATTTTTTAATTTATAAGTGGTCCATATGTTATAATTTTTCAACTTCATTCTCTTATCTTAATAAAATAAATAAATTTATATTTATAAATGATCCTACCTATACATATTTCTTTTAATATAAAGAAATTTTATACTTATAATTTTTTTCATACATAGAAAATAATTTTTCAATTTAACCTATATAAATAAATTCACACTTATGAAATATCATATATTAATAATTTTATCTTCTTTTCAATTTAGGTCAAACTCTTCTTCCTAACTCAAAGGTCAAGAAAAAAAAATAATTCTCTAAGAAACAAGTTAGATTTTTTATATATATTTTAGTAATTTTTTTATATATATTAGTTAGTTTTTTAATATCTTACTATTATAACTTTGTATGTTTTTTTTTATAGATCTCATTCTTTGTACTTTATGCATTAAATGTATTAATTTTAAATACAAATTTTTTTTTATCAATAATACAATACATATTTATTATTTAATATTTTATTATTTTTAGTAGAAAAGCCATCTAGGAGTGGGCAAAAAAGTACAACCAAAAATACCAAATTGAACTGGACCAAATTGGGTGATTCGGTTCGGTATTACAGTATAAAAATTAACCAATAAGTTTTTTTTTTATTTTAGTCCTTGAATAAATTTGGTTCTGTTAGTTTTTTAATTTCGGTCCCTGAAAATTCTAAACCAAACAGAAGGATATAAATAAAATTTTGCACAATTTTTTAATATAATTTATTTGATGAATTGTAATTTTAATAGATTTTTAACTTGTTTAGTTCATAGACTTTAACTAATTTGGAACTTAAAATTAGATGATCGCTTTATTTATTTGGACAGATTTAAATTTTAATATTTTTCTAACTTATTTAGTTCATAGGGTTTCAATTAATTTAGTGCTTAAAATTAACGGATACTTTATTTGTTTCGATTTAATTTTTAATAATTTTTTAGCTTGTTTAGTTCATAGACGTTTATTAATCTTGTATTTAAAATTGACGTACATTTTTTTCATTATTTTTTGTCTTAATTTTATCTCTTACATATATGATTTTAATCTTTTAGAAAATATTTAAGAAATCAAATCGAATTGGACCAAATCAATTTGGTGCGGTTTTAAAATTAAAAATCTCAAATTATTTTAGTATGGTTTGGTTCTAAAAAATACCGAACCAAACCATATTGCGCCCACCCCTAAAGCCATCTATAATTGATCAAAGTTTTTTAAAAAATAAATATTAAAAATTTAAAAATTTTTGCATCACCACAAATTCTTAAGATTATGTTAAAGTTTACCAATCCTTATGATTTGTCCCTCCCCCCAATTTTAAATTTTAGTTTCGTCTCTAAATTTTTTAATCTACTGTTAACATAAATAATTTATCGGATCACATAATTTTTGTATACTTACATAAATGTTTGATTTCAATATTCATTATATTTAATCTATGCAATTCTTGAATAGTTGAGCGAAACTTTGTCAAAAATCCTAACAATATAAAAGTTCTTGCATCTAGTTTTTTAGTTCCGCTGTTCAGGTACTTTTTACTTGCTACTCAGGTAATGCTTTTGTTTTAAAAAACAACCTTTTTTGTGGATTAAGTGAAGAAATAAATAAAGGTTGTTTCTGTATTTATTTGTAATTGTGATTTAAAATTCAGTTAACGTAGCTGCTGGCGGGGCGGCTCCAACTCTCCCTCCAATATTACTGCATGGTTCGTAAGAAAGTTAACATATAAAATTTCTCCAAATAGTTTGATTTATACTGATACAATATTGCAAATTTAGGCTTTTGCTTGACGCTGTCAAGGCTGCCCAAAGTTGTATTATTAAAGTAGTATTTGAAAATAATGAACTGAAAATACAGAAAAACAATTTGAAAGAACAAAGAAGATTAATTTCCTCCTTTTATAAGGTTGGGAGCTATTCTAGTGCCATAGATTCTCTAACATTTCATTTATAATTGTTTTATGATATTTTTTAATTTAATTTATTTATTTTTATGAATTTCATTATGATGAAAAAGTGTGAGAAAGTTGATTAAAAATTATCGTTATATAATTTAGAAAGCAAGTCAAATACATTGGATACACAAGGATTGAAAACGGATGTGAAAGGAGAAGAAAATGTAAGAAACGGTGCCTATGCGTGGTGCTGCGGAGGTTGTGGGTGCTACAATGCCTAAAATAAAGTCTGAGTGCTGCGGCGCCCAGCGCAGAACATGTTTTTCGATTTGTTTTGACTCTCACTTGTTCCGAAACTCCCTAAAATGACTTTCACACGTTTAAGATTAACCAAGGTCATCATAAAATCTATATAAAGGCTTTCTATTGGCTTGTAAATATATATTTGTGATCTTTGTGAGATTTTAGTGATCAAAGAATAATTTGTGAGTTCTTAATGAGAGAAAACCTCTTATTTACAAGAGAGAATGATTTCTTTGTGAGTCTTTCTTGTAATTTGTGAGTCTTTCTTGTAAAAGGTATACTTTGTGAGTGCTTTGAGATTCAATAATAAGAGAGTGTGATCTTGATCTTCTGTGGACGTAGGCAAGTTGCCGAACCACGTAAATTCTGTGTGTTCTTCTTCTACATTTCTCTATAAATTCTTAAATGCTTGTTTTTGCATTATATTTCTTGGGATATTTGCTCGTTTAATTGCTTCCACTTCAACAAACTGGTATCAAAGTTTGATTCTGAGTAGAAATGATCACACCCAAGTATGAGGTAAAGAAATTCAACAGGACGAATGACTTCAATATGTGAAAAATGAAAGTTAAGGCGTTGTTGGTGAGTCAACAGTTAGGCTCAAAATTAGAGGAGACTGCAGCTCCATCTAGTGAAGAAGAGAAGACGTCATAGTCATTTAAACCTGAAGCAGAAAGAATGGACATTCAAGAAAGAGCTCACAGCAAAATTGTTTTATCATTAAACGATGAAGTATTGAGGGAGGTAGCAGGTGAGATGACAACGATTGGTCTTTGGAAGAAACTTGACTATCTTTATATGCGAAAAGCATTGGCCAACAGATTACATATAAAGAAGAAGTTGTATCAGCTGTCCATATCAGAGGGGACGCCGATGAAAGATCATATAGATACCTTCAATAAGATCATTCTTGATCTTGAGTCTATCAACATCAAGATATAAGATGAAGATAGCTCAATTATCCTGCTGATTGATGCTATACTAGTTAAGCGCAAGCGCACGCTATCGTATCAAGTAATATAGAATTTTAAGTCGAAGTATTGATCCCACATGGACTATACGATCTAATTTTGTAAATCAAATACTAAAATTATATCTACTTAACTTTTATTCAGAAAATTAAAATTTCTAAGCAAAGAGTAGAATTCACAAATAAAGATAATCTAAGATTTTGACTCGTCCCCTAATATTTTATTTGATTTATTAACCACTTAGTTAATCCCTTAATACCAATTGATAGACTTAGACATTAATCTCATCACAGGCCTCTGTCGATGGTCAAGTGACTATATTACACATTCTAACAATCACCTATATATCTATAGTAATCAAATCAGAATGTAATTTATTAAGATCAAATCTAAATTATACCATACATGTCACTTGGGTATATGTCTATCCTAGATGGAACTCATAGTTGTTACCGTATGATCATGCATCAAACTATCCTAGGCTAAACACATGAATCCATTTGTCGAGTTCATCATGGTTTCTCAGTCATTCAAAATATTGATCAGGTATAATGAAAGCATTAAAACACAAGATAGAATGAATAAATTGAATGTATCAAGTTCATAAACTAAAAATTAACACAAGCTAAATCTATACTAGGTTCATATAGTCTAACCCTAGATGAATAATTTAGCCTATCACAAAATTAAAAGTATCAAACAAATTCATAAAGATTAACAAGAATAAGAATATAATGATAAAGAAAGAGAAGAAAAACTAATCAAGTGACTCTTTGATGTGCTTCTCCATTTTCTTTGATTTGAAGCTTGAATCTTGATCTTGGTTCTTCAATCTTGGATTTTAATTTTGTGTTGTGAATTCTTTTTATAAATTTTTGCCTCTTTTCTTTTCCTCTCCCTTTTCTATTCCTTTTCAATTAGAGATTTTAACATTCTATTTATAGGTTTATGTCTTTAAATTACTGTTCACGAGTTACTATAGCAAAATATTTTGGGGAGAAGGTGTAGTGACTGCAACCTATTTGATCAATAGAAGTCTCTCATCGGCAATTAACTTCAAGATGCTAGAAGAGAAATAGTCTAGCAACCCTCCCATGTATGATCACCTCGGAAATTTTGGATACCCTGCCTTTGTCCATGTTATAGAGGAGAAATTAGAACCTAGATCTATCAAAGGGGTATTCATAGGTATCCCGAATGAGTGAAAGGATACAAGGTATAGTTTAGAGAGTTGATACCACCAAAGAGTATCATAAGTCTTGATGTGATGTTTGATGAGATGATCATGCTAAAAGCCTCCCAAAGAGATGAGAAAGAAGAACCTATATCCAAGAAAGACTCAGCACCCGAGTCAACAGAAATTGAAGTAGAGCATGAGAGTAGATCTGATATGCTCCTAGATCAGCACTTCAACAAGAAGATCCTTGAAGATGAACCAAGAACATTGGTGAGTTCCTCCAAGTCCACCTAATGAAATACTATGACTCATGAAATAGAACTTGAAGAGTACTAGTTAGCTAGAGACAGGCTAAGGAGAATGATTAACCCACCAATCAGATATGGACAAGTAGATTTAGTTGCTCACGCTTTTAATTCTACTTAGACTCTTGATTTTGATGAGCCTAGAACATATAGTGAGGCTATGAAGAGTGAAAACATTTAAGAGTGACAAATGGCCATGAAAGAAAAGATTAGTTCTCTTAGAAAGAATGATACTTGGAAGTTGGTGGAAAGACCTCAAAAGAAACTAATTGGGTGCAAGCGGGTGTATAAGGTGAAGGAGGGGATATCGGGGATAGAGTTTATGAGATTCAAGGCTAGATTAGTTGCATAAGATTTTACTCAAAGAAAAAGAGTTTGACTTTTATGAGATATTCTCTCTAGATGTCAAGTACACATCCATTAGGATTTTGTTAGCCATGTGTGCAAACCTTGATTTACATATAGAGAAATTGATGTAAAGACAGCTTTTCTGCATGAAGAGCTTGAAGAAATGATATATATGGCATAGCTGCAAAGGTTTGTGGATCTTAGAAAAGAAGATCATGCTTGTTTGCTAAAGAAATCATTATATGGGTTAAAGCAATCACCTAGACAGTGATATAGGAGATTTGATGAGTTTATGATGGCTTGTGGCTTTAGTAGGAACAAGTATGACGAATGCGTGTACTTTAAGAATTTAAGTTGTGGGATGATGTATTTGCTTCCATACTTTGATGATATGTTGATCGCATATAAAAATATACAATAAATACAAAAACTCAAGAAACAGTTGAGTTGCGAGTTTGAGATGAAGGATTTGAGAGCAATAAAGAGAATATTGGGTACAGATATTATGAGTGAATAAAGAGACGTTATTTTCTTGTCTCAATAATGATATATACTTAAAATTCTAGAAAATTTTGGCATGTCTAACGCAAAGGCTGTCTCTACTCATTTGGCCATGCATTTCAAACTTTCAGCAGCACGGTCGCCAACATCCGAAGATGAGAAACTATAAATAAGTAAAGTATCGTATGCAAGTGCTATGAGGAGCATCATGTATGCAATGGTTTACACAAGACTAGACATAGCACAAGCTGTAAGTGTGGTGAGTAGATATATAACAAATTCGGGTAAGGATCACTAGCTTGTAGTTAAATAAATTTTGAGATATCTCAAAGGGACGTCAAATCATGGGTTGATGTATAAAAGGGAGGATGACAGTAGTGTAATGATAAGAGGATACATAGACTCAGATTATGCAAGTGATATAGACAAGAGAAGATCATTGACGAGTTACGTATTCACAGTATTTGGGTATAATGTGTGTTAAAGATCAGTTTTATAACATGTGGTTGCACTATCTACAACAGAGGCAAAATACATAATTGTTGGTGAAGTTATTAAGGAGGCCGTGTGGTTGAAGGGATATGCATGGAGGTAATGGCTACTAAATGTGTGAACACTGGTGTGTATTGTGATAGCCAGAGTGTCATACACTTAAGCAAGCATCAAGTATTTCACGAGAGATCTAAATGTATTGATGTGCGGCTTTACTACATTCGAAAGATTATCTAAAGTAATGAAGTTAGTCTAACGAAGATAGCGTTGTCTAAAAATTCTGTTGATATATCGAATAAGCTATTACCCTCGGTTAAGTTCATACTATGTAAGGACTTAACTGGAGTCACTACTATGTGAGGATGACCGAAGATGCAGAGATGAGAGATTAAGATACTTTATGAATGATTTTGAATCAAAGATAGGATTTGTGAGAAAGTTGATTAAAAATTATTGTGATATGATTTGGAGAGCAAGTCAAGTGCGTTGGTACACAAGAATCGAAGACGAACGCAAAAGAAGGCAAAAACGTAAGAGGCGGTGCCCAGGCGTAGGCGTCGCAGGGCCTAAAACAGAGCCTGAGCACTGCGGTGCTAGGTGCTCAGCGCTGCAGCACCCAAGCGAGAATGTCCCAGCGTCGCGGCGCCTAGCGTAGAATATGTTTCCCGATTTATTTCGACTCCCCCACACGTTTAGGGTTAATTTAAGTCGTCCTAAAGCCTATATAAAAACTCTTTATTAGCTTGTAAACATATTTTTGTGATCTTTGTAAAATCTTAGTAATTAAAGTATACTTTGTGAGTTTTTAGTGAGAGAAAATTCTTTATTTGTAAGAGTGGGTGATTTTTTTATAAGTCGTTTTTGTAAAAAATATACTTTGTGAATATTTTAAAATTTAATAATAAGAGAGAATGATCTTAATCTATTGTAAACGTAAATAAATTATTAAATTATATAAATTTTATATATTCTTTTTTTACCTTTCTCTCTTTAAATTTTTAATTACTTATTCTACAATTTATGCGTTTGATTGTTATGCTTCAATAGAAAGAACGGACAATTTATACATTGTGGAGCCGCCATTTGAACACAAATGATTTTCTAATTTTGGTGCCTAAAAAAATAGGAGATATTGACACAATTCGCAATTCGCAATTCGCAATTCGGTGCCTAATCTTTGAGTAGATGCAGTTTGCAGGATTTCTGTTGGTTGGCCGGCATAACAAATTTATATTTGCACGCATGCATGTATGAATAAATAAACAAGTATCTTTATTAGTTAATCAAAATGTGCCGCCAGAGTTTTTTTTTTTCTTTGAGAGAAAATGTGCCGCCAGAGTTGAATTGTCAAAATGTACATGCTGTCAGTTCAACACCCAACGTCCTTTCAAGTTGAACTAAATAAAATAAGGCCAACTTTCTATCTCTCGAAATTAAATATAACATGCAAATAAAACAAGACTTCGATCGTATTGGCATTCTACTGGTGATACTAATATTCTCAAACCTTCTCGTCCCAGGAGACATGAAATGGCTGGGTGCATACTTCCGAGGATTTAATAATGTTGAGACGGTATGAAATGTTTGCGTGCATCACACGCTTTTTATGATTTAAAAAATAATATTATTATATAATATTATTTATATATATATTTAAAATTTATTTTATTTTAATTTAATATAAAATGTGATATATTTTTATTTAATCACATTGTTATTATGGTTTGAATTAAATTTATGAGCTAACTTATTTCGTATTATTTATTTATATATACTCATAATTTATTTAATTTTTATTCGATATAAAATTTAATATTTTTTCTCATTTAATTACATGACACTCTTGTAACGATTTGATAAAAATTCAAGAGTCAACCTGATTCGTATTGTTAATCTCTTAAAAAATAAAAATTCATTATTTATGTGACAATCTCTATTATGATTTAAGACACAAATATTCACTTAACTTGTAATGTTCATCTTTATTATTTTTAAAGAACCCACATTTCATATGACAATCTTTATTAGAGTAATTTTAAAGCCCACTTGTAAATACAAATTTAAATTTATTCTGATATTTTTTATCACAAATCAAGTGTTTGTCATTGACCTAAAAAATTAACCTTTTAAATAATACTGTCTATTTACCCGTGTATATCTAAAGTCTAATTAATTTTTATTTAATATAAAATGTGACACTATCAAATTTAATGAGACGCCACACTTCACTATCAAATTTAAGGGGAGACACATTCCAACTGATGAAAGTTTCCCTTTGTGTGGAAGAGGGGCCAAGAGTACGATCCATGCTCTTTGGTTTGGTAAGCTCCCT
Organism: Ailanthus altissimus; assembly: GCA_946807835.1. Taxonomy (NCBI): domain Eukaryota; kingdom Viridiplantae; phylum Streptophyta; class Magnoliopsida; order Sapindales; family Simaroubaceae; genus Ailanthus; species Ailanthus altissimus. The sequence continues at coordinate 24,294,925 of OX327695.1, forward strand.
AAAGCTGTCTGTAATTGGTGTGATTTCTTGCAAGGTATCTTGTATAGCGATGTGGCCTTTTTGCAGGAGCTCTTTATCTTATGTATGAGCCAATTTCTTGCTCGGAAATGGAGTTGTTGGCACTATTTTTTTGTGGAGAATTCGGTATATGCGCAATAACAACCTTTATCAGCGTGCAAGTATCAAGGCTGGAACTGTGATCAAATGGGCGAAGGATTACTTGGCCGAATACCACCAGGCGCGACCGAAGATTGCTACTAATCAAAAGTCGTTGATATCTTGGTGGAGGTCCCCTGCCTTAGATGGTATTAACCTTAATTCAGATGTTGTTGTGGATAGCCATATCGTTTTTTCGGGGACTGTTAGGCTTCCACTTTTTTTGCTTGTCCCAGTAGCCGAATCTCTTGCCCTCCAGAAAGGATTATCTCGGCTGAAGCACTTGGGCTTATTAGTACATAATAGTTGAGGTGGAAGAGGATTCGCAGTCTGTTATCAATGACATTCTGTCGAATGTTGAGTCTAAGTTCGGAACTAGAACATGTGGTAACTAATATTGTTCAGATTGTTCGCTCTTTTTAGGGTTGTAAAGTGTTTTAGTGTTTATTTGATTGGATTTTTTTATTTGTTAAAAGAATTTTTTTGTTGTCAAAAGTTTAGAAAAACGATCATTACTCTTTTATAGTATTAGCAAATTATCACTTTCTCCTGTGGTTTTAAAAAAAGTTAAAATTTTTCTACTATTAAATTTTTTTATTATATTTACATTTTTTTTATAATTTTATAATTTTACCTCTTAATAATATATGACTTGACAATAATTTTATCTCTTAATATATGTGATTTGACAATTTTGTCTATGAAAAATTTTAAAAACAAAAGAAAAAATAAAGATTTTGAGAGAATTTGAACTCTTAATCTCAAAGATATAACCATCAATCTTAACAATTTGGACAAATTTAAATTTAGTTAACATTTATGAAAACTAAATTATATACCCTATAACATAAATTAGATGAATTATTAATTATAAATTAAATAAATTTGGTACTCAAAATCATAAATAATTATAAGTCTAAAAGTATTTTAAATAATATTTAATTCAAATAAGCCTACAAAAATGAGTTTTTTTTTAACCCATTATAAACATCTTCTCATTTCTAATTATTCTTAAATTAATTAAACAGAAATAAAATGGAATTAATAACTATATTATTTATAAAAAAATAATTTTCTAACAAAAGTCTTTTTTAATTAATTTTGATAATTTAAAATAAATTTTTAAAACTTTATTTTTAAATATTTTGTTATACATACTTAATTGAATTTATTGTTTATTAAAATATTTTATACTAGTTATTGTTTACAATGTTTTAGTATCAAAATTAATTTAATTTATAAGTAACAATTCATTGAATTTATTTATATGGTATATATATTAGTTTTCATAAAACATTAATTAAACTTAAGTTTAGCTAAGTGGTTGAGATAAATGTCATTATTTTTTAGGTTATGGGTTCAATTCCCTTCAAAGTCATTATTTTTTCTTTTATTCTCAATTTTTCAGGAGCAAAATTGTGAAGTCATATATTATTAAGGGTAATTAGAGAAGAATTTTTGGAGAGTAGGAAAGTTATTTTGTCTCCACTTACAAAAGTTTAAATTTTAGGCTTTTGAGAATAAGCTTTTTGAGTTTTATTTAATATGTATGTAATATCACATATACCATAATAATATTTTTTTTTATTTCCATTGTGTACTTTTAATAAAAATATATTCAACTAACATATTTTTAATATTTTCTTAAAAATTATTATATCTTTAATTCTCGGTATGTCTATAACTATCATATTTTTATAAGAATTTACTAAAATCTTTTGTTGATTATTTTATTTTTAATTTTTGTACCAAATATAATATTTTTTATTGATTCGATGATTACTATGTATTAATGTTACTTAATTATTGTGTTTTAAGAAACTAAATTCGATAAAATACATGATAAATTTAAATTTATATCTAAAAAATTGAATTATTTAGAATTTGAATATAAATTTTATTAATTGTCTTTTTTGATAATTAAATAACAAATAAATAATTTTAACAATATATAACCAATGTACAGTGCCACTTTTGAAATAAAATATGTATGACCTAATTACAATAATATCATCAAGTTTGAAAATTCAATATTAGTACCTAATTTTTTTGTTACAAAATATGTATAAATGCCTAATTATAAGTGATTTGTTGTTAAAATTAACAGATTTAAGGGTAATCACATCTTTTTATATTTTAAACATTAAATTCATTAAAATAATATAATAATAATAAAATTAAAAAATGAAAGTAAAAAATACTTTGGCTGGCTAGATAGGTAGTCAAATGGCCGCTTGCACCAACAACCATTTGGCCGCCTGGTTCATCTATTTCTTAAATATATTTTTTTATTTTTCAAATTAATTTTAAAATTTTTATTATTTTATAAATATTTTTTATTATTTAATTTACTTTTTTATTATTATTTAATTTTTTATTATATTTAAAAGTCAAATTTAAAATTTGTGTAATTGTCATGTCATTTCAATCTTATTTAGTATGTAAAAAAGAACAATAGTCTTTTGATATTGTTTGACATTGAATTTATTAATTTTAACAAAATATTCTTAATAATTGAATATTTATGCATATTTTGTGAAAAAAATATTGAATACTAACATCGATTTTTTAAATTTATGAGTATTATTTTAATTAAGTCATACATAAAAAATATTGATGATAATACTCTTAATAAAAAAAATCTGTATCCACTTTTAAATTATTTGATTATAAAAGTTAAAGAATTTTAAAGCTTGCTAAATCAGAATATGGCCCCAATAAATTTACTATTTACAAAAAAATTCTAATTTTCTATCAAATCATTAAAATTTTGAAATATTACCATAAAATTTTTTTTCAGTGTTGTTACATTTCTCAAATCATATTTGAATTTTTTTCTATTCCAAGTGATGTTGTATGCACTAATTAAATGATAAAAAGTCTAATGATTATTTTGAAATTTATAAAAAAAACATCATCTAATTACACATCATTTAAGATAAAAAAAAAATTAGGACGGTGGGAGTGTAGTAATATTCTTTTCTTCTCACCATATCATTACTTATTGATGTAGTGTATTGGTGCGCGAATTAATGAATTCAATATTATACGTTGACTCTTAGAACATCAAAATAATAAAATAAATTAAATTTCGTTGATTCACATAATACCACAATTTAGCACTTTAGATAAATATAATAATAAGTTTAGTTGAGTATGGGCTGAGCCTCGCAAGATTTCATATCCCTATATATCTAAATTTGAATTCTCTGGTGCGTGTAATAACAATATATATGTGTTGTAATCTTAAAAAAAAAAAAATCTAATTCAAAGTTTACAAGAATCACTACTAGTTTATGATTAAATTAGAAAAACTACTCAATTAAGACTCATTCCTAAATTAGGAATAACTAAACAATATATAGTAGAATCTCAATAAATTAATACATAATAAATTAACAATTTTGATTAAATATTTTTTTGCAATTTTAAGTTGAGGCCAATGTACTAAATTAATAATTTAATAAATTTATAAGATAATACAATATTAAAAAAATTATTGTAATTTCAAATAGGACACATTTATTATATAAGTTAATAAGAAGTTAAATTCATATGATATGTCTACGGATTTTTGTATTTAGTATTATTATTATTTTGTTTTTGAATTGATATTAACTTGAATTTCATTTATAATTTTTCGTAATACAAAAAAAAAAATATAATATAGTATTCTTATGTTGTAATAAAAAATTATTTAATGTTATTATCAACTTAACTACTTTTTTGTAAGGGTGGATAAAATGAATCGGAACGATTGAGCTGGTTCGAACTGAATTAAATTATTTAATTTGATTCAATTTAATTTTTATATTTAAAAAAATCTTTCAAATTTTAAAAACAAAAATTAAATAATTCAATTCGATTTCGGCTCGATTGCATTAAAAATTGAAACTGAACTAGTAAAATCGATTCTAAATAAATTAATCGTTTCTTGGCCGTATCAATAATTTATTAGCCACTCATAATTATTAAAGTAAACTTACCCACACATAATTAATTATTATTAAATTTAAAGTAGAAAAAATCTATCTTCACGGCTTCGTAAGTGATGAAGTCCCAAGAATCCCAACAATCAATTATTACTTTTTATATAAAATTTTAATTAAAAAACTTGAGCCTAAATTTTAAATTAAATCAAAAGTTGAAAACATCTCTCACTCTCAATGCTCACGTCTATTTCACCATTCTCATCTAACCCAAAACAGATTATTAGTCGCTCGCTGCCGCGCCATCTTGTCGGCTCATCATCTCGCCCTTGCCGCTTGTCTCGCTGCTTGCCATCTCGCCATATCACCACCACCTTGCTTGACTATTGCTCATCTCCATTCTCTCCAACGTGAGTTGGCTTTTTTTTTTTGCTTTAATTTTTTTATTTAATAATGTTGAACCCATTTGATTTCATTGTTTATTTTTATTTAATAGTATTTAGAAATTTTAGAAGTTGTTTGAGTTGGATGAGATCAAATGAAAAATTATTAGGAAAAAATATATATATATAATTTTAAAAATTAGAATTTAGAGGTTGGATCAAAATCGAAAAAATTAATTTGATTTTTAATATCATTTCAATTACATTTAGTAGAATAAGAAAATAACGGTTTGATTCGGTCTAAACCATGCTCACCCCTACTTCTTTACATGAGACAAATTCTATATTAAAATTATAATCTTCGACAACTAAAATATATGAATTTACTTTATATATATAGTTAAAAAAACTCTATTGAAAAACTTCACTTAATTATAATTAAAAAAATTAAATACAATATTGATAAAATAGGAGATATTTTCATAATTAATAATTAATTAATTAATATTTACTTAATTAATATATTTTTCATAATTTTAATAGTATTAATTTATCAAAGTTCTATGATATATTAAATTTAAAAAAAAAGCTTAAAAATTTAAATTTAAATAAGACTCGATAGCTTAAAAATATTAAACTTCAAATCAATTAAATGCTTGTGAAAATCCGTCCTTAAATTTCGCTTGTGATTATCTTCAAATTCATCTTCACATGCATCACGATTGAATCTTCAAAATATTATTTTGACATAGACAACGAACCTTAAACTTTCAAATATTTGTAGAAATATTCACCAATCACTACACATGAAAATAAATTTCTTAATCAAAATCTTATAAGATTGTAAAAATGGATTTCTCAAAAGCAATCAATGACAAAAAAAAAATTTCTCGAGGTCTTTCCGTATTGAAAAATCTTACAACACTCATCTTCCCAGTGTTGAAATTGAAAGTTATTTCATCAAGTTTTATTGCAATTAAGTCAACTCATTATGCTTGTCGATTGCGAAAAATGCATCAAATATATTGGTGGTTGGTCCAAATCAATGGTTGAATATGATAAAATTGATGTAGATAAAAATAGTTAATCAATATTCTCATCAACGGTGTCCTCAGCATCTAATTTTTTCCCCCTTTCTAAAACATATTGCTTTTCAGAATCTTCCATGTTAATCATGAACAATTTCATCACATTTCGTCTTTTTCAGCTTATCTATTAAGTTGCAATTTAATTTGTGTAACAAAAAGAAATTGTTATTATTATATAAAAGCATAAGATTTTTTAATGTCAAAATTTATATTAAATTTTTTTTATAACATTTGAATATAATTAGAAAAGTATTTTAGAGATTAAAAAAAATATTTTACTTTTACTTATAAAAATTTAAAATTTGAATTTTTAAAAATAGAACCTTTTGAAATTTTTTTAATATTTGTGTAATGACATATATACCTTAATAATTTTTTTTTTTAATTTTATAGTATACCTTTAATAAAAAAAAGTTATATTCAACTAATATATTTTTTTACGTTTCGTTAAAAGTCACCAATATCTTTACAACCATCATATCTTTACAATGCTCTACCAAATTTTTTTTTTATCATAGATATGTAATATTTTTATTTAATTTTTTAATTTTTATACGAAACATAATAATTTATTTTATTCTTTGATAACTATCTATTAATTTTAATTGAATTCTTATAAATTTGTACTTATTGATGTTTAACGTTCTTGTAAAATTAAATTTTAACATGAGTTTTGTTTTGTCTATAAAAATATATTTGTAAATTTTACTTTATATAAATATATTGAACTTTTTAAAATTTGAATATAAATTTATTAAGTATTTTTTTTATAATTTTTAATAATAGATAAACGCTATTAACAATGTGTACCAAATGATATACTATTTCAAAAAAATATTTTTAATTGATAATTAAGTGATCAATGATTATTTCTTAAAAATTCTACTATCAAAAGTTTTATTTGAAAAATTCAATTAAGAGAGCTCTATAAAAACATTCCACCTCTTATATTAACACAGTTTTTTTTAAATTTTTTTTACCAAAAGTCTTTCTATTTTTCAAAATATGTTTATTGTTAAAATGTTTTGAACTCATCAACATAATTTTGAATAATCTCATATTTTGTTGTGTTAAATAATTATTTTAAAAAATGAATCATAATTTTATCATACACTTTATACGATGCCGTGATTAAATTTTAAATAATACTAATTTTTTTAATAAACGGTATTATAAATTTTTTAATCTCAATTAATGTATCAAATAAATATTAAATAATAATAATATAATGAATAATTTTAAAATTTATATTATTTTAATATTTAATAATTATTTTACACGTTAATTTAAAATATTATTTAAAAAATTTAATATTATTCTTTTTTTTAATCAAAAATAAAAATTGGTGTTTGACGCCACCAAAATTAAAACAGTTATTTTGAATTGCAAGTTACAAATTGTGATTGTTCTTTAAATTCATATATCATTAAGCAAAGCAATTGTGCATACATCCAATCAAGTAAGAAAACGTAGTTGACCAACTTGGAGTTGTATTGCACGATGGTCGGCCACTTTGAAAGTAGCTGGTGACGATCAGATTTGGAGAGTGATTTGTTGAAGGTGGAGGCGGCGTGTGTGTTAAAAATTACAAGGGTATTTTAAATAAATAAGTGTATTTTAAGTACATACAGTAAGAGAAAAAGAATTAAAGTGAAAAGAGAAGGCTGCAGCATTTAGGAGGAGCGCCCAGCACCAAGAAGCTGAGCCACGGTGCTTACTGGTAAGATATGATCTGAAAAGAGTCATCAAACTTTTTAAATATTATGATTATTTGAAAAAGTTTAATATCTCTTGTGAGAGATATCTTTTCTCTATATATTATAGATATATTTTAATAAAAAGAAAGAACTTTAATTTTTTCTTCTATTTGATTCACAAATTCTCTACACATTAATTTAAATCTATTTCAAAGTGATTATTTGTTATTTAAAAAAATTACATAAAATGTGCCCTTTTACAATTTTACTTATCATTAAATTTTGAAAATTATACTACCATATAAATCCTTTACTCAATTTTAAAGACAGTGCATAGACGCATTGACAACTAAAAAAAATGTCAATTTTTATATTGAGTAATGCTACGCTTCCTAAATTATATTCTAAATTTTAAATCTAAAATGAGGTGTCAAGCGATTATGAGGTGAGAGAATGATGTAATGAGTAATTTTTAGAAATGATAAAAATTAATCATCCAATAGTTAGTTGACCTCTTATTTGGGATCCAAAATGTGGGATCCAAATTTGAAATGTGTAACATTATTATTCTTATATTTTATCCATCAATTTTAAATGGATACAACTTTTGATTCTTTTTTATTGGTTGTAGTCAAATCACTATATGAGCTATTAAAATTTCACCATTTGATGAAAAAGATTTCAAGAGATGGGCAAGATCCATAGTTCGACACTTTAGCTGTGATGAAACGTAGCAGAATATCACACATAATCTCCATCAAAGGCTGATGAAGAAAATTACAAAAAAGAATTTTTAAAATGGAACAAGGTAAACAAGGCATGCCATAATACCATCTTAAATACTCTTTCCAACAAATTATATGATGTTTATTCAACATATAAAGAGACACATAAAATTTGGGTACTACTTAAAAAAATATCATTAAAGATGCCAATGCCCAAAAGTATGTTGTTGCAAATTTCATAGATTTTAAAATATTTGAAGAAAAAGATGTAACATCTCAAATTCATGACTTTTACCTAATGATTAATGATTTAAAGAATGAGGGTATTTTCTTCTTGAACCTTTTCTTTTTGGTTGTTTAATTGAAAAATTACAGGAATCTTGAAAAGATTACAAGAGAAGCAATAAGCATAAAAGAAAACATTTGAAGTTGGGTGATACTATAGTCCGTATTAGAATTAAAGAAAAGAATTGCCAATGGAAGACCAATGAGAATGCCAAGGAAATTGTTTCTAAGACCAACTTAGTTGAAAATGATACTAATCCAAGTAAGAAGTATCCTAAAATCACAAACATATAATACCTTAAGAATGCAAAGTCCTCACTTAAAAAGAAAGGTAATTATTTTGTTTGTGATAAAGGTAATCATTTTGTTTATCAGTGTAAATACAGAAAAGAGATAAAAAGGGAAACAATAAAACTTCTAAAGCCAATTTAGTTGAAGGAGATGATGTGATAGCCGTTGTTGTGACTTCCCAAGTGAACATGGTTGCAATGACAAAAAAGAGTGGGTCATAGACTATGGAGTCACAAGACACATGTGTGGTGATAAGAGTGCATCCTATGACTATGTTCAAGCAATAGAAGAAAAAAGACAAGTTTATCTTGGTGATTCTCATTCTCCACCTGTGGTGGAAAAATGAAAAGTTCTTCTCGAGTTAACTTCTAAAACATATCTTGCTTTAAATAATGTATTACATATTTTAAATATTAGATATAATCTCATTTCTATATTTATGCTTGACAGGGAATATGTAAAGGTCTCATTTGAAGGAGACAAATTTGTAATGACCAAGAGTGAGACATTCGTTGAAAATGGGTAATTTATTAATGATTTGTTCAAACTTAATATACTTTATATAATTATTACTAATGAAAGTACATCTTCAGTTTACATTGTTGAGTCTTTTAATAAATGGCATGAAAGATTTGGTTATTTAAATTATCTTTATTTTTAAAAAAATGAAAAGAGTTGGTTTACTTTCTAATATGAACTTAGAGAATATTCACAAATGTGGTGTGTATGTGGAAGGAAAGTTCATAAAGAAAAGTTATAAATCAATAACTCTTAGAGAAGCTAAATTACTCAATTTAATACATAGTAACCTTAGTGATCTTAAAGATGTCATGACTAAGGGAGAAAAAGGTTTTACATAACATTTATAGATGATTTATAAGATATACTAAAATATATCTATTGAGAAATAAAGATGAGTAATATGATAAGTTCTTAATTTATAAACAAGAAGTTGAGAATTAACTTGGAAAGAAAATCAAAAGGTTAAGAATTGATCGAAGACGAGAATATGTGTCTAATATGTTTAGTTTTTATTGTGAGAACAATGGAATTGTACATAAAGTTACACCTTCATATTCTCTTGAATTGCATGGGGTGGTTGAAAGAAAAATAGAACTCTAAAAGACATAATAAATTACATGTTGATAAATTCTGGGGCACCTATGAACTTGTTGGGGGGGGGAAGCAATACTCATTGCTTGTCACATACAAAATAGGATATCATACAAGAAAACTGATAAGACACCTCAGGAGTTATGGAGAAGCTATGAGCTTAGTATATCATATTTCAAAGTATGAGGTGTCTTACTAAAGTCTTAATTCCTGATCCTAAAAGGAAAAGGATAGGACCTAAAAGTTAATTGTATGTTTATAGGTTATACCTAAAATAATGTTGCATATTGATTCTTGGTATTGAAAAATATCTTGAATTTGTTTGATGCAAACAATATAATAGAATCTAAAAATGCAGAGTTCTTTAAGATTATTTTTCCTAAGAAAACAAAAAAAAAATTGACACATTTAAAAGTATATGATGATCCCCAGAAAGTTCTAATAATGAATTATAAGAAGTAAAAGAATAAGAAAAGTCGCAATTGGTAATGATTTCAATGTATTTCTTACAGAAGAGGACCCTCAAACATTTAGAGAGGTCATTGATGTATGCAATAATAGCTAAGCGCAAGTGCATACTATTGTATCAAGTAATATATGATTAAAGTCTAGGTATCATTCTCACATGAGCTTATTTAACCTATTTCCTTCAATCAAGTACTAAAATTAATTTTACTTATTTTTATTCAGACAAATCTAAAGATGAGTTGTATCTAATTAACCCAATTCTATCAAACTAAACTAAACCTAATATCAATTAAAAGCAAATAAAGATTTGAATTCAACAATTGAGAACAATCTAGGGTTTTGACTTATCCCCTGATATTTTATTTGATTTATTAATCTCTTAGTTAATACCATAATATAAATTATTGATTAGATTTTAATCTCAACACAAGCCTCTGTTGATAGTCGAGTGATTATATTACACCATAACAATTACTTATATGTCTATGGTAATCCGAATAGAATGCAATTCATTAAGAATAAGTCTAAATAATACCATATATGTCATCTAGGTATATTTCTATCCTATATGAAACTCATAACTGTTACTCTATAATCATGTATCAAACTATCCTAGGCTAAACACATAAATTCCTCTGTTGAGTTCATTATGGTTCCTTAATCAATCAAAATATTGACAAGATGTAATAAAAGTGTTAAACATAAGATAGAATGAATCAATTTAATGTATTAAGTTCATAAATTAAGAGTTTATAAAATTCGACTGCATATTAGGTTTAATAGTCTAATCCTAGATAAAAAGAGTTTAGTTCATCATTAATCTAAGAGCATCAAAGTAAATAATCAAAAACATCATGAGCAAGATCATAATAAAAAAGAATAGATAAGAATTAACATAAGGAGATGTCCTAGATTGCTTCTCTCTTGCATTTGACTTGATTGCACAATTCTTGATCTTGAATTCTTGTTTTGTGATGTGTTTGTGTTTGTCCTAGTTTTTCCTGTGTTATTGTATGTGTTTTAGCTCTGAAAAAAGTGCTTTTATAGGTCTTCATAACCCTAGGGACGTGGGGCTTTGAATCCAAGTTAAAATAAGACAATTAAGAGGGAGTTTTATATCTTGCACGGGTGCCGCAATGTTTGAGAGGGATTTTTTTTATATCTCGCACGAGCACCGTAGGGTCTGGACCTAGAAAATAGCCGTTGGTGGAAACCTCATGGGTGTTGTAGCACTAGTGGTTGGCTGGGCACCACGGCGCCAGGCCAATGCTGCCCAGTTTTTCATTTCTTTACCATTTTGAGTTTGTTTCGTGTCTATTTTGTCTCAAATTTTCATGCCTTAGTTTGTAAACCTATATATGATAAAAAAACAATAAATAAATAGTCAAAATAATATTGAATTAAAGCAAAACCTAAGTTTGGAATGATAGAAATAATAGTACATATAAACCTTAGTCATGTCCATGATGCTCATTTATAAAGAAATGCTGTTAATAATGACATCAACTCTATCACAAGTAATCATGTATGAAAAATTATTATTTGCCTCCTAGAACCAAGCCCATTGGTTATAAATGGATTTTAAAAAAGAAGATAAGGACTATTGGTTCAATTGAGAAATATAAGGCATGATTGGTTGTCGAAAGGTTCACATAAAAGAAAGATTTAGATTACTTTGATACTTATGCTTCTGTAACTAGAATTATATCCATTAGAATCTTGATTGCATTAGTTGTAATTCATGATTAACACATACATTAAATGGATGTTAAAACTGCCTTTCTAAATGAAGATTTAGAAGAGAAGATTTATATTGAACAATCAGAAGGTTGTGTGAGTGTTGGTACAGAGCATAAAGTATACAAACTTGTAAAATTATTATATAGCTTGGAACAAGTACCGAAATAGTGACATGAGAAATCTGACAATGCTCTGGTATCAAATGGCTTTATGATTAATGAATAAAAAAAGTGTCTACTTTAAAACCTTTAATATTAAAAATTATGCCATCATATGTCTCTATGTGGATGACATGCTTATTTTCAGTTCTAGTATAGAAGTGATAAATAAGACTAAGAGATTTATGTCAACTAAGTTTGATATGAAAGATATAGGAGAAGCTGATATAATTCTTGGGATTAAGATAATGAGAACATTTAATTATCTCACCTTATCTCAAGAACACTATGTAGATAAATTTTTGAAGGGGTTTGGGACGTTACATGTAAAACAATGGCAATACCTTACGATGCTAGTGCCAAACTTTATAAGAATATTTAGCATGCTAAATTAATTAGTAATCTCATGTATTTGATGAATAATATTAGGTCTGATATAACATATGCTGTAGGAATATTAAGTAGATATACTCAAAATCCGATCACAAAGCATTAGAGTGCCTTGGATAGACTTGAAAAATATTTCATAGGCACTAAAAATTATGGACCATTTTATAGTAGATCACAACTTGTGCTAGAAAGTTATCGTGATGCAAATTACATCTCTGAATCTAATGAGATTAAGTCTACCAGTGGATTTATATTCATCTTGGATGGAGATGTTATGTATTATAAATTCACTAACTAAACATGTATAGCTCAATCTACAATGGATTTTGAGTTGATAGCTTTGGAAAAGAATTATTCTGAAGATGAGTGGTTAAGAATGCTAAAAATTGATCTTTCTATTAACTCTTACCCTCCTACATCGATTTCAATCAATTGTGATTGTCTAACTGCAATAGATAGAGTGAAGAATGAAATCTATAATAGGAAAAGTAGACATATACGTATAAGACATGGTATAATTCAACAGTTGCTAGAATGTGGAGTGGTGAACCTAGATTTTGTGATGTCTGAGATGAATTTTGCCGATCCTCTAACTAAATCACTAAATATGAGATAAATGGAACATACATCGATAGAGATGATGCTTCTACCTGTAATATAAGGCAAGAGTGATGGTAACCCTATTTATATTATTAGAGATCCCATGAAGTAGGTTCATAAGAGTAAGAACAAGTCACTAGTTATCTTGTTGTGTACTACTGATAATATATTGTGAGTCCCTTCTTAAGGCGAGGTAATACATCTGTAGTGAAAAAATATGAGTTTTATACACTTAATAAACTCAATAACCCATTATTAGATGTGTTGGGATTTGTGCTTACGTGCCATCTCTTTTGTGTATAAATATTTGTTTTATGTTTATACAATTATGATTTCAATATATCACTAATTATTTTATATACAAATATGGTAAGATGCTTGTAACGTTTTAGATATTGTATGATCTGAAAGAGTTCAAATCTGATCTAAAGGAGTTTAGATCAGAACTAAAAGTTAGGAACGCTAAAAGATATAAATGCTAAAAGTTAGCACTGATAAGAGTTATCAGGTTATAAGAGTTAGCGAAATCTAAACAGTTAGAGCCTTGTCTGAAATAAGATAAAGACCTAAGAATATATTAGTAATGATGTAGTTGTAATGAGTTACAAATGATGCTAGAAAATGTTGTTATGCAAATATGTTCTTAAACTTAATGTTCCTGATCTATCTTCACTAATGCAGGTCTGTTAGTGAAAACCTTAATATATATATAGATCAGTGTATATATATATCTGGATAGTCCAGATTGTTAGTCTTAGCAGACCATGGGTTTAGTGAAAACTCGTATAGAGATACAAGTATTTAGTAAGGACTGAATATTGAACAGACTCACAAAGATCTCCAATAGACATCCCATAAAGCCGTCAATAGAGGATCTTTTGAGTTGAGTAGTATTCGTGGTCCTTAGACCTGAGTGCCACGGTGGACTTGTGAGTGATCCACTATACTTTGGTTCCACACATGTCAAATACCTCTCTTGGTCTGACCACTGGGTATGGTCCGATGCTCATGGAGTCCGGTGTGTACAGATATAGGATCCATCAACTCAATTGGTGAGTAAAATATCCTGAAACTCCAAGACTGTATTTTAGAAAGTCTTATGGCCATAAGCAAACATATTCGAGAATTAGTTTTATCCTCGGGAAAATAATATCGTAAAAGTGTTTACGGATATTATTTATTAAAATACAAATCTAGAGATAAGTTTATGGTTAAGCACATGGAGACTTGACGATGTTGATCTATATCTCCGCTCTTTTAGAATATTTATGATGGAAGGATTATACGAATATGTTATAACCTCAACTTGTATAGTATAATGCGCCGTTTTGTAATATTTGTAACATGTGTGTGGGACATTGTTCATGGACGTGTGAAATAGTCTCATATAACAAATCGGGCATGGACCTAGAGAGTCTCACAATATGAAGTGTACTCGTTGTGCACTGGGGCAGCGAATTGGATTGAATAATTAATCCAATAATTTTCAGCAAAGTAAAAAATGTTTCAAGATTCCTTTTATTATTCACTTGTCAATAATTGAATGTAAAATACATTATTGGTTTACAAGAGTTGTTAACCAATAAGAAATTGACAAGTGGCACAATCTTGCTCCATAAATGATTTACCATGTATTTACCTATTTACCTTGCTTGGTAAATACATATATGGTAAATGTAAATATTCAAAATAGTTTTGAATTATTAATATTTTATATATTAATGAAATTATTATTATTAATTGAAATAAGTGGCAAACACCATTTAGTAATGGAGTAAGCACTTGTTATTAATAATTAGTAATGTTGGCCACTTAAAATTTGTTAAATTGTGCATTTATGAAGTGGTGTGACCATTCAACATTGATTAATAGCCATTTGTGCTCTAGCAATTGATTCATACGAATGAATCAATTTGTTTAGTGAAAAATATGATTGATTAATGTTTGTAATAGTAAACATGGCTAAGTGGTAGTGGAGCACTAAGAGAAGTAATCATTCTTTGCACTAAACCAAAATTGAAAGAGTTCAATTTGTGTAGAGAGAATGCAAGTTTCGACAATTGAGAGTAGAGAGAATTGAGAGCATTTTTCTAAGTGTTTTCAAAGGGTTGAAAGAGTTTGCTAAGGTTAACAATTGTTCATGACAAAGGGTTGTAAGGAACAATACACAAAACACTTAATTCTTCTTATCTCTTGCTAATAATAAATCATAAGGACAAATTGTTTTAAGTGTTAAAACAATCCTTTGTTGGAAATTCAAGGTTGCCATTCTAACTTCACAATCCCACCGGATTTAGTTGTGAACTAGAATTGTGCAAGGGAACACTTCAAGGTGAGCTCAACAAATTGAAGATTGAAGATCTTGAAGAATTGTAAAGCTACCTTCAAAATCGAGTAGGTTATTTATTTACAATTCCTTTTATATCATGTATGAAAAAAAATATATAAGATATATATGTGCTTGAATGATCATACATGTGATTATATGCTTGAGTTTGTTACATAGTGTATAACATGTATGAATACTTTCGCTGCGTATTTAATTTTTAAAATTATACGTATCTATACACATCACACACCATATCCTAACAAGATGGTGGTGTGGTATCCTGTAGAATACACTTGATGGGGTGTCACTTATTTGACTGCTAAATTGGATCAGTTTTTATAAGAGTTAGGCAGGCATCTCTAGAGCACTCATGAAACTAGGATGGAACAGGGACATAAAAGTGCCAAATCACTGGACAAAAACAAGTTACTAGAGAGTAGACATGATCATTTAATTCACTATTTTACACTAAAGGAATAAAGATTGATAGAAACTTAGTTTTACATAGTTTCTGTAAAATACGATTACTTGTTCAATGGTTAGTTCATATCTTAGAAAAACACCAATTCATATATGTTATATTCTACTTTAATTTAGAGTTTATTTGCTCATTTGGATTATTTGAAATATATGGGGGAAAGTTAAAAATTACAAGTGTTTTTCAAGTACAAAAAGTGGGGAAAATAAATTAAGGAGAAAAGAGAAAGGAAAAGGCAAGTTGTTGGAAAATAGCTTGGGCCTTGCAACACTCAGGAAGAGCATCGTGGTGCTAGGAAGTAGCATTGCGGTGCTCAGTGCTAGAGATGTGACCCGTGAGAAGAGCCACAAAGTTTCCCAAATATTATGATTTTATAAAGAGGTTTAATGTCTCTTCTAAGATACATCTCTTCTCTATATATTGTAGGCACATCTCAATTGAAAAAAGAACTTTAATATTTTCTTTACTTTGATTCACAAATTCTCTACAAATCAATTCAAATTTATTTCAAAGTTATTACTTGTTGTTTAAGAAAGTTGCATAAAGTATGCACTTTTGTAATTTCAATTGTCATAGAATCCTGAAATCTATATTACTATACAAACCCTTTGCATCTTGATTATTAATCTTGAAGGAGTAGAAATAATTTTAAGCATAATGTATAGAATGCATTGAAAACCAAGAAAAGTTATGTCTATTCCTCTATTTTATCCAACAGTATGCCAATTGAAAAAACAACAACAAATTACGCAATTATTGTACGCATAGATTTGGTTGCTTTTAACAAGATTTTGTCTAGCATTAAGGGCGACTTACTTTAGGATTTTTATGATTAGTATACGAGGAGCCTGTTGGTGGGGTTAATGTGTGCAATAATAATTAAGTATAAGTGTATGCTATTGTATCAAGTAATATAGGATTTTAAGTCCAGATATCGTTCCCATAGGGACTATATGATCTATTTCTATCAATCAATTACTAAAATTATATCTACTTAACTCTTATCTAGAAAAACCAGATTCTAAAATTTGATTAATTAACCTAGTTCTATCAAATTAAACTAAACCTAAATAATAAATAAACAAAAAGTTGAATTCACCAATTAATAACAATCTAAGGTTTCGACTTATCCCATAATATTTCATTGAATTCATTAACCTCTTAGTTAATCTATTTATATGAATTAATTGACTAGACTCTAATCTCATCACAAGCATTTGTCTATGGTTGAGTGACTTATTACGCATTCTAACAATTACATATATATATCTATAGTAATATAAAAAGAATGTAATTCATTAGGACCATGTTTAAATCATATCATATATGCCAATTAGGTGTATATCTATCCTATATGGATCTCATAGTTATTACTCTATGATCTTGCATCAAACTATCCTAGGTTAAACACATGAATTCCTCTATTGAGTTTATTATGGTTCCTCAATAATTCAAAATATTAGTCAGATATAATGAAAGCATTAATTATAAGATAGAATAAATCAATTATATATATTAAGTTCATAAACTAAGAGATAACAAATTCTAACTATATACTAGGTTCAATAGTCTAACCCTCGATATAAAAAGTTTAACTCATCACTAAACAAAGAGTACCAAAGCAATTCATGAATAACAACAACAAGAAGAATATAATGATAAGAAAAGAGAAGAAAAACTAATCAAAAAGACGTCTTGGTTTGCTTGTCTCTTCCTTGACTTGAAGCTTGATTTTGAATCTAGAATCTTTGGCTTTAATTTCTTAATTTTGTGTTGTGAATTATTTCTCTAAGTTTTTTCTCTCCAAAGCCTGTGTGTTTGCTTAGAAAAGAGTGCTTTTATAAGTCTTAGAAACCCTAAGGTTGAGGGCCTTCAAATCTAAGTCAAAATAAGACTTTTGGGGAGATATTTTGTTGTCGCATAAGCATTGCGGTGCTCAGACCTCGAAATGCATCTAGTGGGGAGGCTGACTAGGCGTCGCAATGCTCAGCTTACTGCTTGGGACATCTCAGCATCCAATTTTGGGCGCTGTGGTGGCCTGATAAGGAGTAATTATATAAAATATTTTATCTCCATAAATTTAATGTTTGTTCAATTTATCTCAATAATTTGGCCATTTATGCATATTAATGTTGTTTTATAGGTTTAAGGACTATCGATGCAAAAATACCGAAAACCGGATGCAAACAGAATTTTTTAGATGAGAGTCCAAGAAAGGACTAAAATGCTCAAAATGTGAACAGTGCCAATGAAGAGTATATATGAACAATGATATTACTGCAGTAACATGAATAGAACATAAGGCTACTGTTCATCTAATATAGTGCAAAGCCGAGGCATTGGTTGTGTCATTAAAATTAGTTGCTCCAACACCGTGGCATTGAATCCCAATGCCGCGGCACTGGATACTGGGTGATGAACACTTGAAATTACACATTTAATAAAGGTTTTACATCATTGTTTTGTATTACTAGTGTTATTAACCTTCATAACTTAAGCATGTTTACAATATTGTACTTAATTAGCTTTTAACTATTTTGTGGTATATTCAGTAAGAAGGGCATAATTTTCTACCTAGGAATCTAATTAGAGAAATTCTTGATCCTGTGAAGAGTTGACTCAATGGAATAAAATATTATGTTTCACATGGAATTTATAATTCGAGCATTTAGAAGGTGAAAAATAACCTAGAACAGAAATGATTTGTAGTACAAGTCAGTCCAAATAGTCATCAATATTTGACCAATAACTAGAGAAATATGTATATAATACATCTGAGACAACTCAATTTGGAAAGATAAGAGACTTATCTACAACTTTTAGTTTTGAGTGGAAGCTAATTCGGACCATATCAATTCTAAATTAGACAATTAAGTGGGTGCCTTAATGAGAATCAATGCAAATTAGTTACCACCCTTCTTGACTTTTATCATCTAAGTAGTTTCCTCTTCATTTGACTTGGTTTATCCATATTTTTTTTTTATAAATAGGTGGCCTGTTTATGCCCAAAGCATATAATTAAAGATGTAGAGTTTAGTTTAAAACACTTATCTTTTGTATTATCTCTTTGTAGTATTATTTCTTTTGTTTACAATTTTAAAGTCATGTAATCTCTTCTTCCATCTATTTTCTTTTCTTTTTTTTAGTTTTATTATGTCTAAGTAATTTTATTTTTGTTAAGGTGAAAGGGTGAAACTCTTGACAAGGAAATAAGATATACTTAACTCTTATTCATGAATTTAATGTTTTATTATTAAGTTATGTAGATTTATATATGATATATTTATTTTGTTTGCAATATTGATACACTTTCTTGTAAAGTGGTATATCTTGATTTATTATATACAATTTTTATAGTTGAAAAATAAATTCTTAAAATAATTTATAAGATTTAGTGTAGATACATTTTCTTATAAAGTGGGAGTCTTAATTTATTGTAAATAAATATAAAAATTGATATAATAAATATTTGAACTCATTTACAAGATTTGATGTATAATAATTAAAATAAATAAATACAAGTTAATATATAAATTATAATGAATCTTAATTGTTATATCTTCTTATTGATACCTCATTTGTGTGAGAATTCCAATTAAGTTATAAAAAGAGTTGAATATATTCTTATTTCTTATGCCAAGAGTGGATTCCCCTAACCTTAATATTCATTTTAATTTGTTATTTGAATTATTATTTACAAACGTCTTATATTGCTTTATTTGTCTTTAGAATATTTATAGTCTGTAAATTTTTATTCCACTTCTCTATGGATCGACCCCTTTCTCACGGTGTTAATTATTACTTTAACAATCTTGTACTTGAAAATAAACTCTTATATTCTAGACGTGTCAAGTTTTTGCCACCGTTGTAAGGGAAGTGGAATTAACTAATTTATTTTATTTTATTTTCATAGAAGGCTAAGCCTCCTAACTTGCTTTACTTTAATTATTATTATTTTATTATTTTCATAGAAGGCTAAGCTTTCTACTATTTGTTTACTAACTTTTTATGATCCTAATCTAACATTGACTAATCTAACTTCTAACTATTTCTTTAACTTTTATTTTATTGTTAGTCTTGCCTATTTTATTTGCCTTTATTTAATATTTTATTTCTTTCATTTCTCTTATTTGTAATATTTATTGTTATTGTATTTTGTTTTATTTCTTTGTATGAGTGGTTGGTTTCAAGATCCTAATTCTTATCATTTGGTGAAAGGTAATTTCGGAACTTCTTTTAATAATTTGTTGGATTCTTCTTCATCTTCTCATTTTTCACCGATTAACATCATGACTGATAATAAAATTGAGGGACTTATAGACCCAGGGGATAATCAGTCCCAACATAATGACCATAACCAACCTAAGACACATAAACACTACATGAATCTCACATGAACCAGTGCACGATCTTGCTTAGTTTTTCCTCAAGATGTAACACATTTTAATTTTAAGCTGGGCATTATCTAACTTTTACCCACTTTTTATGGTTTAGATGTAGAAAATCCTCACCTACATTTAAGAGAATTTAGAGAAGTGTGTAACACATATAATGACCAAAATTGTAATATGAACACAATTCAATTTAAGCTTTTTTCTTTTTCTTTAAAAGATAAAGCTAAAATATGGCTATAAAATCTTAGGCCAGGATTCATTTTTTCATGGGATGAGATGCAACAACAATTTTTTTTAAAAAAAAATTTCCTCCCCATAGAACAAATTCTTTCAAAAGAAAAATTATTACATTTACCCAAAAATTAGGAGAGACCTTTTACCAATGTTGGGAAAGGTATAAAGAATTACTTAATATCTGTCCCTATCATGGCTTTGAAATTTAAAGAACTAGTCTTAAATTTTTACAAGAGTTTAACACCCTAAGTTAGACAAATGGTAGAAATGATGTGTAATGGAACATTTGAGGATAAAGACCTAGAAGAGGCAATGAACATCTAGACTTACTAGCAGAAAATGCTCAAAATTGAGACACTGCTAGTACCTATGAGGCACCTGGCAAAACTTAAACCATTACATCTAGTATGGATATTTATTATCTTAGGGAAGACCATAACCTTCAAGTCAAATTAGCATCCCTAGTTAGAAAAGTCGAAATCTTAGAAATGAAAAAGAGTGGGTAATTAAAATATGTTCAAGAAATTGTATGTCACATATGTGAAACCTGTTTGGATTTATGCTTATGTGCCATCCCAATTTTGTATGAATATTGTTTTTTCATACTTATGTAATAAATAAATATTTGATTAAATCCCTAATTAATTTTATTAGGTAAGATGCTTGTAACATTTTGAATATTATATTGATCTGAAGGAGTTCAGATTAGGTTAAAGAGTTAAAACCTTATCTGAAATGGGGCAATGACCTGAGAATATACTTACAATGACATAGTTGCAAGCGTTACTAAGAAATATCATTGTGTAAATATGTTCTCAAATTAAATGTTCCTGATCTATTTTCACTGATGCAAGGTCTATTAAATGGAATCGATTAATATAGATCAGTGTATGTCTATATCTGGATAATCCAGATGGTTAATCTTAGCAAACCATGAGTTTAGTAGAAGCTCGTATAGATATACATGTATTTAGTAAGGACTAGATATTGAACTAGACTCAATGAAAACCTCTAATAGATTTTCCATAAATCCGTCAGTGGAGGGTCTTCACGAGTTGAGTAGTATTCGTGGTCCCTAGACCTGAGCACCACGGTGGGCTTATGAGTGATCCACTATATTTAGGTTCCACACATGTCAGAGACCTTTCATGGTCTGGTCGTTGGGTATGGTCTGATGTTTATGGAGTCCGATGTATGTAGATATGGGATCTGTCAGCTCATATGAGTGAGTTAAATATCCAGATGCTTTAAGATTGTATTCTAGGAAGTCTTATGACCATAAGCATTTATGTCACGCCCCAGACCCAAAAGATCTGACACACGACATCACTTACATTCATTCAATAATACTTAAACATTCATTTTAATTTCTTTCAGAATAATAGCAATTGAATTATGACTGGGACAATTAGTAAACCGGAGATACGCAGAGTTTTCTCAGAGATTAACACTCTACTACGTCACCAGTAGCAACTTTGTTACCTGAAGCCCAGAATATATTCATTGCAAATTCTTACTTAAAATCAATCCATTACTACACTTGGTGAAACTTAAACTAAATCCAACCACACACAATAAAATAATACATAAGTATTTATTCACTATGGACAAATCAAATATCTTATCCCACGTGTCCCCAAATGAAACACTTACCAACCTAACAACTTAGGGAACCCAAGGAACAGCAGAAGCCTTGCCAAATCCGCTAAGCACACATATACCTTATTTACCTGAAATCACCATAAACTATAATGAGTATAAAACTCAGTAAGCATACTAGTTTTTCATATATCAAATACAAATACATATATGTACACAATGCATATGTATGATATGCTATGATCAATCAAAATCATAATCTTATCAAATCACATATCATGTAAGCGCTTACACATTTTTTCAAAACACATAATAGGAATACCATCATTCAACTACTACTTAGTAGGACTTACATATCACATATCACATAATAAGCCAAATGTCACTCGTAGGTGACATACCGTATGAGAGGAATAGTACAAGTGAGGTCTTGAAATTACACATATATAATGCTCATGCCCGAAGGTAAAAGCCAAACCCTCACCCTGATCATCGGTGAGTCCTCTTACATGCACCAATACGCCACCACACGAATGTGATGACTCACTCTTCCTTTAGGTACCAATAGGATCCTCCCTACATACGGAACACATAACATATACCAATCCCGAAGGAAAGGCCACACATAAAGGTTCCACAAATCACATAAAATGCCTACTAAGTTAACAGTGAGTTCAAGTACCCTCAAAACACAAAATATTTCTCATGGACATATTACACTTCAAAAGCTTTCTTTGTTAAACATATCTTATTTTGAAAGCTCACTTTCAAAAAAATACATGTATGTCCATGCTCAATGTCAATGCTCACATTCATAAACATATATTTATATTTCATATCAAAATATACTTTGACATAACATAAACATATTCTTAACCACATTTACCAAATCATTCATAACACTTACTATGTTTATTGTGATTCTAATAAAAAGTCTAGTATACTTACCTCTTAGCACTTTTAGCTACAATGCTTAAATCTCCTTAACCTATCATTGGAGATTAATCCTTTCATAAGCCTCACAATTCACACAAAATACTTTAAATAGCTTACAAAATTATACACAATGCATTTATCACATCAAATTGGTCTAAATACTTGGTTTCTCAAAATCTGTCATTCTAACCACTTACACTTAACAAAATTTTCTAATACATCAAATGATGTCCAGTTACTCCAAAATCAGAATATATCATTCTTGACTCATATATCCTTCCTATATATAAATATTATAACAAAATTCCTACATAATTCATTCCATATATACCATCGAATCCAAACTACTAACCTGACAAGATCAAGATACTTATTGAACAGTATTCAATCTCCTAATTTTATAAAATCATATACTAACTCAAAAATTATAAAACTACCACATAATTACTCTTCACATATATCTCAGTCCATGATAAATATTTCACTTCCAAATCACTGTCAAAAGTATTTTAAAACTATTTTATTCCATAGCTTTAAAACCTGTTAATCAAATACTGCAATGAGCTGATACACTTTAGAAAATCATAACACTTTAACCACATTGATCTAAATTCTCAATTCTGAGTATATCATATTAGAAATATAAACTTATCATATTCCATAAATTAGTAATTTTTGAAGATCATTCAGTAGGACAAAAATTATTTTTCACTGTATCATACTGTTCACATAGGAAATTTCTAGAATTTCAGGGTCATTTTGGTAAATTCATAAAAAATTCAATTTCTGAAATTTTTGAATCGATTCAAAGTCTCAGATGATCCTAAACATGTCTAATTTCATATAATCAAAATTCAAAACCAGAATCGAATCACATAAATTTATAAAATTCTTGGATCAAGAGACTATCAAGCAGAAATTCTACAATCCATCATAATTTATCAAACTATCTTATAGATCATCATCAATTCTCAAAATATCATACGAAATATACATCAAATCCTCAATTATACATATTTCTAGAAATCAAAACTTAAAGAAATTAACATAATTAACACCAATAAATTGAGAAATAGTTGTGATATACCTCTTAAAATCCAAAATTTCAATTTCTTCTTCTTTTTCTTCTCCTTCTCCTATTTCTCTCCCC
This sequence comes from Ailanthus altissimus, assembly GCA_946807835.1. Taxonomy (NCBI): domain Eukaryota; kingdom Viridiplantae; phylum Streptophyta; class Magnoliopsida; order Sapindales; family Simaroubaceae; genus Ailanthus; species Ailanthus altissimus. Next base: position 24,319,068 of record OX327695.1, read on the forward strand.
TCTTTTTCTCTCTTCTCTCTCTCTAAAAGAGGTAGCTCGACCAAAATGAGAGAATTAGGGTTTTAAAAGTGTATTTTTATACTAAGTGGCTAATTTTTGGTATTTACGAATTTACCCCCAAAACTTTTAAAGTATTACAATTTAGTCCCTAAAATAAATCTAAAGTCTTGCAATTAAACCCAATGTTAATAGTATCACCTTAACCCCTACAAACACTACTAATAATAATATATAAATCAAGTATCACCAACATACAAATAAAATACGTATATTTATACATTTATAAATACTTATTCTTATCAGTCGTGGATACTGGTTACTACAATTTAACTCGGGAAAGAGTTTCCCGTAGAGTAAATAATATTGCAATATATTATTTACTGGAATACGAATCAAAAGAGATAAGTTTATGGTTGAGTAATAGGGGACTTGACGCTATTGATCTATGTCTCCACTCTTCTAGGATATTAATGATGGAGGGATTGTACGAATATAGATTAACTTTAACTTGTATAGTTTAACTCACCATTTTGTATTATCCATAACGTGTGTAGGGGGGGCATCGGTTATGGACTTACAGAAATGTTTCGTGAGAAAAAGTGGTTGTGAGCTTAGGAAGTCTCATTATATGAAGTGTATGCGTTGAGCACGTGGGTAGTGCACCGGATCAAATTGTTCGATCTAGTAAGTTTTGGAAAATATGAATTTATTTTAGGGTGTAGTAACCAGTATCCACAACTGGCAAGAATAAGTATTTATATATATATATACATATTTTATTTGTATATGGGTGATACTTGATTTATGTATTGTTATTAGTAGTGTTTGTATAGGTTAAGGACATACTATTCATATTGGATTTATTTGCAAGATTTTAGATTTATTTTAGCGACTAAATTGTAATACTTTGAAATTTTTGGGGGCTAATTCATAAATACTAAAAATTAGCCTCTTAGTATAAAAATACACTTTTGAAACCCTAATTCACTCATTTTGGTCGAGCCACCTCTTTTAGAGTGAGAAAAGAGAGAAAGAAAGGGGAGAGAAAGAGAAGAAGAAAAAGAAAAAGAAGAAGAAGAAGAAAAGGAAGAAGAAAGTTGGAATTTAAGCTTTATGAGGTATATTATAACACTTTCTTAGTTTCTTGGTGTTAATTTGGTTAATTTCTTTAATTTTTTATTTTTGAAATATGTATAATTGAGGGTTTAATGTGGATTTCGTAAGATATTGTGAGAATTGATGATGATCTATGTAGATAGCTTGATAAATCATGATGAATTACAGAATTTCTACTTGATAGTTTCTTGATTCAGAAATTTTATAAATTGATGTGCTTCGATTCTGGTTTTGGATTTCATGTATATGAAATTATACATGTCTAGAATCAGTTGAGACTTTGAATCGATTGAAAATTTCAGAAATTGAATTTTTAGTGAATTTATCAAAATGACCCTGAAATTCTAGAAATTTTCTGTGTTAACAGTATGATACAGTGACAAATAATTTTTGATCTGCTGAATGATCTTTAAAAATTACGAATTTATAGAATATGATATATTCAAAATTGAGAATTTAGATCAATGTGGTTAAATTGTTATGATTTCTTAAAGAGTGTCAGCTCATTGCAGTATTTGATTAACAGATGTTTAAAGTTATAGAATAAAATAGTTTAAAAATACATTTGCAGTGATTTTGAAGTGAAATATTTATCATGGATTGAGATATGTGTCAAGAGTAATTCTGCTATAGTTTTATAATATTTGAGTCAGTATATGATTTTATAAAATTGAGATATTGAATACTGTTCAATAAATATCTTGATCCTGTCAGGATAATAGTTTGGATTTGATGGTGTTTATGGAATAGATTGTGTAGGAATTATGATATTATATTCATACATAAGAAGGGTATATAAGAGTCAAGAATGATATATTTAGATTTTGGAGTAATTAAATATCATTTGATGTATAAGAAAATTTTGTTAAGTGTAAGTGGTCAGAATGACAGGTTTTGAGAAACTAAGTAATTAGACCAATTCGATGTGATAAGTGCAATATATGTAATTTTGTAAGCTATTTAAAGTGTTTTGTATGAATGTTGAGGCTCATGAAAGGATTAATCTTCATTGATAGGTTAAGGAGATTTAAGCCTTGTAACTGAAAGTGCTAAGAGGTAAGTATACTAGACTTTTTACTGAAATCACAATAAACATAGTAATTGTTATGTATGATTTTGTAAATGCGGGTAATGAATATGTTTATGTTATGTCAAAGTATATTTTGATATGAAATGTGAAGACATATGTTTATGAATGTGAGTATTAACATTGAACATGGACATACATGTGTTTATGAAAGTGAGCTTTCAAAATGAAATGTGTTTAACAAAGAAAGCTTTTGAAGTGAAAAATGTCCATGAGATACGTTTTGTGTTTTGATGATGCTTGAACTCACTATTTACTTAGTAGGCCCCTTATGTAATTTGTGGAACCTTTATGTGTGGCCTTTCCTTCGGGATTGGTATATGTTATGTGTTTCGTATGTAGGGAGGATCCTATTGGTACCTAAAAGAAGATTGAGTCATCACATTCATGTGGTGGCGTATTGGTGCATGTGAAAGGACTTACCGATGATCAAGGTGAGGGTTTGGCTCTTACCTTCGGGCAAGAGCATTATATATGTGTAATTTAAAACCTCACTTGTACTATACCTCTCATACGGTATGTCACAAATGAGTGACATTTGGCTCATTATGTGATATGTGATTTGTAAGTCCTACTAAGTAGTAGTTGAGTGATGATATTCTTATTATATATTTTGAAAGAATGTGTAAGCACTTACCTGACATGTAATTTGATAAGATTATGATTTTGATTTTGATTTATCACAGCATATCATACATATGCATTGTGTACATATATATATATATATATTTGTATTTGATATATGAAAAACTAGTATGCTTACTGAGTTTTATACTCATTATAGTTTATGGTGATTTCAGGTAAATAAGGTACATGTGTGCTTAGCGAATTTGGTAAGGCTTCTGTTGTCCCTTGGGTTTCCTAAGTTGGTAGTTGTTGAGTGTTTCATTTGGGAACACGTGGTTTAAAATATTTGATTTATCCCTATTGAATAAATATTGATGTATTATTTTATTGTGTGTGATTGTATTTGATTTAAGATTCACCAAGTGTGGTTATGGGTTGATTTTAAGTAAGAATTTGCAATGAATATATTCTGGGCTTTCGGTAACAAAGTTGTTATTGGTGACGTAGTAGAGTGTTAATCTATGAGAAAACTTTGCGTATCTCCAGTTTACTAATTGCCCCAGTCATAATTCAATTGTTATAATTCTGAAAACAAAATTGAAATGAATGTTTAAATATTATTGAATAAGTGTAAGTTATGTCATGAGTCAGATCTTTTGAGTCTGGAGCGTGATACTTATAATAAAATTGTTGTATTCTACAATTGTTATTATGTGCCTAATATTATAAAATAGATTGTATCAATTCTTATACTTGACAGTGAAATATATCATATGTCCATTCGAAATCGTTCCTTATATTTGTATGATATGCATGATGTTTTATTAGTTGAGTTTCAGTTAATTAATAGACATTATATTTTTAATCCAACAAAAAATATCATGAATGTATAAGCTAATGCTAGTAGTAGCTTGAGAACTTTAAATGAGACAGAATTGTGACATATGAGATTAGGTTATATAGGTGTAAGACGTCTATCTCGTCAGGTTGATGATGGTTGGATACTTGATTTGACTATAAAAATTTACCCAGCTTGTAAATCTCGTGTTCAGTGAAAGATGACCAAATCTCCCTTTAATGATGTTAGACACTATGCCACTGATTTATTCGAACTGGTACATAGTAATGTATGTAGTCTAATATATCACATTGCAATGGGTGGATTTTGATACTTTGTACTATTTATTGATGATTTGTCACGATACGGGTACATGTTTATTATGAAACACAAGTCAAAAATCTTTGAAAAGTTCAAAGAGTTTAGACTTAAGGTAGTGAAAAAAATTTGCATGTACGTCAATTACATTCAATCAGATCGAGACAGTAAGTACATGAGCAGTGAATAGTTTGATTACTTAAAGGAGAATAAAATTCTTGCTCAGTATAGTCCTTCAGGTACTCCACAATACAATAGTACTTCAGAAATGGGGAATCAGACTTTATTGGATATAGTCCGATCGATGATGAGCTTCACAGATCTCTCGACATATCTGTAGGGTTATGCCTTAGAAATTATTGATCATATATTGAACAAAGTTTCATCCAAAGCTGTACCATCCACCCTATATCAGACATGGATTGAAAGAAAATCGAATTTTAAATATTTTAAGATTTTGGGCTGTCTTGTATACGTAAGAGTTGCGCAATAGGATAAAATTGCACCCAGTGGGTACAAGTATTAGTTTATTGGGTATCCTAAACATTCAATAGGATACCAATTCTATAATTCTAAGGAAAAATATTTTCATTGCTTGTAATTCCACTTTCCTAGAGAAACATTTTCTCAAAGATTGTGGAGATTGTAAAAAGATTGAACTTGATGAAGTTAATCAAAACCAAAATGAACCAATGATGGAACTTCATGCTCAATCTTTAATATAAAAGGGTTAGTCCATGTTATGTAAAAGATAGATAAAAGAATTTTATTCATCATCTTTTACAAGAGAGAGGACTTACCATTCTTGGTGGAGAAGAGAAGAGGAGAAAAAATAAGTGTTGCTATTATTTTCGAAGTCTCGTTTTCTCACCTAAAATTGAAAAAGCCAAAGCAAGAGTTATTTTAGAAAACTTTACAAAATAAAAATTACCATTCTAGCATTTCAAGCCCACCAAGTTAGAATCTATAATTGTCAAGGAGAACACTTTAAGGTGAGCTCAAGTTTAAAAATTTTTCAAAGGCTTCAAAAGTGATTCTTAATTTTATTAGTGTAATGAAAACTTAAATTTTAATATATGTTTATTATTTTAAGAAATTATATTTTCTACTTCTGTTGTGTATGATTTATATATGAGATACATAAATTAGAAATAATGGACACATACCACATGCATGCACCTATAGAATAACACACTTAACAATATCTTCCCCTCGTGTTTTAGAAGAATTAGAGGCATAGTTCTTATCTTTTTTATGAGCAAGAATCAGAAAGAACGAGATGGGAAAGAGCTACCACACTCCTCTTTCTCGTACCTCAGAAGAATGAGAAGCATAGTTCTTTTCTTCTGTAAAATAAAGAACGGTAGGAGTTCATCATAACACCTTATTTTCAGACATCAGAACTAGAATTTAATTCAGAGGAAAAGGACTAAAAGAAAAGGGGCTCTTCAACTACTTTCCTTTGATCCTTTAGAAATATAAATAGGCTTAGATCATAAAAAAAACTAAAAAATTTAAGAGAAAGAAAGTTCCCACCACATTCATTCCAACCTTCAAAAAAAATAATAAGCAAAGATCTTATCTTCTGAAAGAAATAGAAATAAGAAGGGACAACAGGGGCTCCCACTGCCATCCTCTCATCCTAGGAAGAAGAAGAGAATCAATTCCAATCTTCCTCTTAAAAATATAAGAAAATGACCAAGGGGTTAGGGGTTTCCACCATCTTTCTCTTATGTGTTCAAAAACAAAGAGGTAAAGAACCTTTTGATCCAAAAACAAAGAAAATGTCTGAAAGGATAGAGGTTCTCACCATCTTCCTCTTGTCTCTAGAAATAACAAAATCAAGATTACAAAGTTCCAAAAACAAAAGAAAAAGTCTGAGAAGATAGGGGTTCCCACCACCTTCCCTCTCATCCTTTAGAAAAAGAATAAGATCAAGACGTAAAAAAAAGAAGAAAATATCCGAGAGGATAGGAGTTAAAAACAAGATTAGAATCCTAGCTTCCACCACCTTCCTCTCGTCCGTTAAAAATGAACAAGATTAAAACAAGATACATGACATATATGTATTTTTGAAAGCTCACTTTGAAAATGAAATGTGTTTAATAAATAGATCTTTTGAAGTGTAATATGTCAATAAGAAACATTTTGTGTTTTGAGGATGCTTGAACTCACTGTTGACTTAGTAGGCATTTTATGTGATTTGTGGAGCCTTTATGTGTGGCCTTTCCTTCGGGATTATTATATGTTATGTGTTCCGTATGTAGGGAGGATCCTATTGGTACCTAAAGGAAGAGTAAGTCATCACATTCGTGTGGTGGCGTTTGGTGCATGTGAGAGGACTCACCGATAATCAGGATGAGGGTTTGGCTTTTACCTTCGAGCATGAGCATTATATATGTGTAATTTAAAACCTCACTTGTACTATTTTTTTTTTTTTCATATGGTATGTCACCTATGAGTGACATTTGGCTCATTATGTGATATGTAAGTCCTACTAAGTAGTAGTTGAGTGATGATATTTCTATTATATATTTTGAAAGAATGTATAAGCGCTTACCTGACATGTAATTTGATAAGATTATGATTTTGATTTATCACAGCATATCATACATATGCATTGTGTACATATATGTATTTGTATTTGATATATGAAAAACTAGTATGCTTATTGAGTTTTATACTCATTATAGTTTATGGTGATTTCAGGTAAATAAGGTACATATGTGCTTAGCGAATTTGGTAAGGCTTCTATTGTCCCTTTGGTTTCCTAAGTTGCTAGGTTGCTGAGTGTTTTATTTGGGGACACGTGGTTTAAGATATTTGATTTGTCCCTATTGAATAAATACTGATGTATTATTTTATTGAGTGTGGTTATGGGTTGATTTTAAATAAGAATTTGCAATGAATATATATTATAGGCTTCCGGTAACAAAGTTGCTACTAGTGACGTAGTAGAGTGTTAATCTCTGAGAAAACTCTGCGTATCTCTGGTTTACTAATTGCCTCAGTCATAATTCAATTGTTATAATTCTGAAAAATTGAAATGAATGTTTATATATTGTCAATAAATGTTTATGTTTATATATTGTCAATAAATGTTTATGTTTATATTTTAAGTTGTGGGTTGATTTTAGTGTTAAACTTATTAGCAACTTGCTAAGGATTCCTATGTTGAATTAAAGTTTGAAATTTTATGCAATATTATTTATGAGTGCACATTATTGAATGAATATAAGTTATGTCGTGTGTCAGATCTTTGGGGACTGGGGCGTGACACAGGGTCTCTCGGGGAGTAGCTAAGATTTAATTGTTAAACCTAAAATTGTGCCAAGTAAAACTTGACAATTTTATCTACCTAGTGTATGTATCAAATTGTGCCAATAATTTGTATGGGTACTAAATTGTGCATTGGTAGATATAGCTACCATTTAAATAAAATAATTATTATTTTATTTAAATTAAATTAATCATTCACTCATTTGCTTTAGAGTCTTTCGGGGAGTAGCTAATATTTAATTGTTAAACTTAAAATTGTGTCAAGTGAGACTTGACACTTTTATCTACCTAGTATATATTTTAAATTATGCCAATAATTTATATGGGTACTAATTTAAATATTGGTAGATAAAATTATTAAAAATAAATAAAAAGAAAATAAAATGAAAAATAAACAAACATATATTTTCTTTTTAGTATTTCTACAACTATAGGAGATGGGAGATTCGAACCTCTGACCTCGAGTCAGGGGGGTGCACTTACAAGGGAGTGCATTGCCATTTTCGCAAGCTTCCCTTGTAAGGGAGAGCTCTTATAAGGGATATAGCTGCCATTTTGGCAAGCCTTACAAGAAACAAACATATTTGGAAGCATGCAATTCGTGAAATCTATTTTACATTCATGATGTCACGCCCCAAACCCAAAAGATCCGACACACGACATCACTTACATTCATTCACTGCATGTGCACTCATAAATAATATTACACAAAATTTTCAACTTTCATTCAACACAGGAATCCTTAGCAAGTTGCTAGTAAGTTCAACACTAAAATCAACCATAACCTAACATATAAATATAAACTTCTCTTGACAATATTTAAACATTCATTTCAATTTCTTTCAGAATTATAGCAATTGAGTTATGACTGGGACAATTATTAAACCGGAGATACGCAGAGTTTTCTCAGAGATTAACACTCTACTACGTCACCAGTAGCAACTTTGTTACCGGGAGCCCAGAATATATCCATTGCAAATTCTTACTTAAAATCATCCAATAACCACACTTTATAAAACTTAAACCAAATCCAATCCACACACAATGAAATAATACATAAGTATTTATTCAATAGGGACAAATCAAATATCATATCCCACATGTCCCTAAATGAAACACTCGGTAACCTAGCAACTTAGGGAACCCAAGAAACAGCAGAAGCCTTGCCAAATCCGCTAAGCACACATGCACCTTATTTACCTGAAATCACCATAAACTATAATGAGTATAAAACTCAGTAAGCATACTAGTTTTTCATATATCAAATACAAATACATATATGTACACAATGCATATGTATGATATGCTGTGGTCAATCAAAATCATAATCTTATCAAATCACATATCATGTAAGCGCTTACACATTCTTTCAAAACACATAATAGGAATACCATCACTCAACTACTACTTAGTAGGACTTACATATCACATATCACATAATGAGCCAAATGTCACTCGTAGGTGACATACCGTATGAAAGGAATAGTACAAGTAAGGCCTTTAAATTACACATATATAATGCTCATGCCCGAAGGTAAAAGCCAAACCCTCACCCTGATCATCGATGAGTCCTCTCACATGCACCAATACGCCACCACACGAATGTGATGACTCATTCTTCCTTTAGGTACCAATAGGATCCTCCCTACATACGGAACACATAATATATACCAATCCCGAAGGAAAGGCCACATATAAAGGCTCCACAAATCACATAAAATGCCTACTAAGTTAACAGTGAGTTCAAGTACCCTCAAAACACAAAATATTTCTCATGGGCATATTACACTTCAAAAGCTTTCTTTGTTAAACATATCTTATTTTGAAAGCTCACTTTCAAAAACACATGTATGTCATGTATGTCCATGCTCACATTCATAAATACATATCTTTACATTTCATATCAAAATATACTTTGACATAACATAAACATATTCCTAACCACATTTACAAAATCATACAAAACAATTACTACGTTTATTGTGATTTCAGTAAAAAGTCTAGTATACTTACCTCTTAACACTTTCAGCTACAAGGCTTAAATCTCCTTAACCTATCAATGGAGATTAATCCTTTCATAAGCCTCACAATTCACACAAAATACTTTAAATACCTTACAAAATTATACACAATGCATTTATCACATCAAATTGGTCTAAATACTTGGTTTCTCAAAACCTGTCATTCTGACCACTTACACTTAACAAAATTTTCTAATACATCAAATGATGTCCAATTACTCCAAAATCAGAATATACCATTCTTGACTCATATATCCTTTTTATATATGAATATTTTATCAAAATTCCTACACAATCCATTCCATACACATCATCGAATCCAAACTACTAACCTGACAGGATCAAGATACTTACTGAACAGTATTAAATCTCCTAATTTTATAAAATCATATACTAACTCAAAAATTATAAAACTACCACAGAAATACTCTTGACACATATACCAATTCATGATAAATATTTTACTTCAAAATAACTGCCAAAATTATTTTAAAACTATTTTATTCTCTAGCTTTAAAAACTTGTTAATCAAATACTGCAATGAGCTGATACACTTCAGAAAATCATAACACTTCAACCACATTAATCTAAATTCTCATTTCTCAGTATATCACATTAGACATATAAAATTATCATATTCCATAAATTAGTAATTTTTAAAGATCATTCAGTAGGTCAAAAATTATTTTCCACTGTATTATACTGTTTACACAGGAAATTTCTAGAATTTCAGGGTCATTTTGGTAAATTCACAACAAATTCAATTTCTAGAATTTTGAATCGATTCAAAGTCTCAGATGATCCTAAACGTGTCTAATTTCATATACTCAAAATTCAAAACCAGAATCGAATTAAAAAAATTTATAAAATTCCTGGATCAAGAGACTATCAAGCAGAAATTCCACAATTCATCATGATTTATCAAGCTATCTTATAGATCATCATCAATTCTCACAATATCAAACGAAATACACATCAAATCCTCAATTATACATATTTCCAGAAATCAAAACTTAAAGAAATTAACTTAATTAACACCAATAAATTGATAATTAGTTGTGATATACCTCTAAAGATCCAAAATTCTAATTTCTTCTTCTTCTTCTCTTTCTCTCTCCTCTATTTCTCTCTTCTCTCTCTTAAAATGGGTAGCTCGACCTAAAAATGGTAAATTAGGGTTCAAAAGTGTATTTTTATACTAAAAGGCTAATTTTTTATATTTACGAATTTACCCCTAAAACTTTCAAAGTATAACAATTTGGTCCCTAAAATAAATCTAAAGTCATACAAATAAACCCAATACTAATCGTATATCCTTAACCTATAAAAACATTACTAATAACAATATATAATTCAAGTTTCACTAACATACAAATAAAATACGTATATTTATACATATATAAATACTTATTCTTACCAGTCGTGGATACTGGTTACTACACATGAATTGTCAATTGTTAAATTTATTTTTATTTAATTATTTAGCAATAAGTGTCATGCATTTAAAAAATTAGAATTCGGTCATTACAAATCAATGTATGCCGAATGCTTTGCCATGCATATTTTTCAAACATGAGCTATTTGCAATACAGAGACAATTTGCTCCTCAATCGCCCAACTCCTCTTGTTAGCCACCAAGCTAAAATGTATGCACGAAGTGGCTAACTTCATGCTTTGTTATGCTTCAAAAGGATTGGACTAATGGGCCGCAAAATATTTCTATATAAAGCTAATTTCATTTGCTTGAATAGACAAGTGAATGCTATAAAAATATAGTAAAAATTAAATAGAGAGGTCTGAGAAATATTTAAGAAGCAAGTGTTGCTTTAGATAAAGTATTCTGCCGAGAATAAAAAGTTCTAGCTCGAAGGATACCACTATGTCCTAGACTAGAACTGTGCAAAGCACGCTTCAAGGGTGAGTCCCCTAATCTCATTAGTATAATGAGATTATTTTTATGTGTATTATATTTCTGCTGCATTGCATGTGAGACATGTAATTTTTAAATTGTTTAAAATATACACATTCACCTGTAGCACGGTACAAATGCACACAGCACTAACAAAACCCATAATCACTCTACCAGTGATTGCCCAACTTTGTTTGTATTTATGGAATGTCTTCATGAATAAGTCAATGTTCTAAACACGTTCAAGCAGTCAAACCATAACACATTCACAAAACTATAATCCTGGTTGAAGAAATCACTTGAATTTTAGTTGGAGGAATGACATTCAAGCACTAGTAGAATGTCATTCCTCACACGAACTAGTGCATCATCTTGCTTAGTTTTTTCTCCAAATGTAATACATTTTAATTTTAAGTTCAGCATTATCCAACTTTTACCCACTTTTCATGGCTTGAATGTAGAAAATCTAAACCATTATCCAACTTTTACCTACATCTAAGAGAATTTAGAGAAGTATGTAACACGTATAATGACCAAAATTATAACATGAACATAATTCGACTTAAACTTTTTCATTTTTCTTTAGAAGATAAAGTTAAAACATGACTACAAAACCTTAGGCCAAGATCCATTTCTTCGTAGGATGAGATGCAACAACAATTTAAAAAACAAATTCTCCCTATAGAACAAATTCTTTCAAAAGAAAAATTACTACTTTTGCCCAAAAATCAAGAAAGACCCTTTACTAATGTTGGAAAAGGTATAACAAATTACTTAATATCTGTCCTTATCATGGCTTTGAAACTTGGAGATAGTCTTAAAATTCTACAAGGTCTTAACACCCCAAGTTAGGCAAATGGTAGAAATGATGTATAATAAAACATTTAAGGATAAAAACCCAGAAGAGGCAATGAACTATCTAGACTTACTAGCAAAAAATGCTTAAAATTGGGACACTGCTGAACCTATAAGGCACCTAACAAAACTCAAATCACTACATCTAGTGGGAATATTTATTATCTTCGAAAGACCATGACCTTCAAGCCAAATTAGCATCCCTAGTTAGAAAAGTCAAAGCCTTAGAAATGAAAAAGAATGGTCAATGAAAATCTATTCCAGAAATTATGTGTCACATATGTAAAACCCATGATCACTCTACCAGTGATTGCCCAACTTATTTTGCATTTAGGGAATGCCTCTGTAAACAAACCAATGTTCTAAACACGTTCAAGCAGTCAAACCATAACACATGTTCACAAAACTACAATCCTGGTTAGAGAAATCACTAAAAATTTAGTTTGAGGAATGACACTCAAATACAAGCTTCACAACCACCTTTTTAATCACACCAAAAAAAATTTAACTCTAAAGGTTATGGACTACATATCCCACTTTCTAAGAAAAATCTTGAAGAAATTTTGCATGCATTTATTGAAAAGTAAGAGTCTATTAATTCTCAAAATATTCAAATATTTTTTATTTGAAAGACACTTTTGCTAATTTTGCATCTGCATTGAACATTCATGAGAAAAAAATATTTCCTTCTTAACTTAAAAAAAAAAAATTGGAGAAAGCAAAATAATATATATATATATATAAAGGGAAAAGAAACAAAAAAAAATTTTAAAAAAAGAAAGGGAATAGGCGCCGAGGAGCCCAAACTGGGCATCTTTCCAAAAACCAGACGCTTGTAGCGTTGCCGCTGGTTTGCTATTATATTTGTCAATTTTTTTTCATTCTTCTTAATTTTGTCCCAATTTTTCCCCCAATTCAAAATCCTAACCCCTCTGAACCCTAACTTTTCAATTCATCTAAATTCAACCTTCTCAAATCAAATTCTCTATAATACAACCACAAAAAAATATCAAAAACATAACTACATATACTATTTATTCTAATTTTCACCAAAAATTAAAGATTTCATCAAAACTTCAAAGGGCACTTTGAATTTAAGATTAATGGATTCATTATCCAAGGTACATATTTTTATGTCATTATACTTAATTACTGATGAAATACTTATCATGGTAGTGTTTGAACTATATTGTGGAGTAGTAATAGTGGATTGAGTTGTAAAGTAAATTGTTGGTTGAGGCTTATATTTACAAATTGATTGAGAAATATTTGAATTTATTTGTGATTAATTTATAATGCATTGTGGTTGTTTGAGAGAGATTAATATTAATATCATTGTGAGAATTAAAAAGTTCAGAGTTTTGAATTTTGGTGGAAGTGATTGTTACATTGGCACATAAATGCAATGAGATGAAGAACAACCCTTGTTACTTCATCAAACTCTGACAACAATTAATGACAATGATTTAAGGGATAATGCAAATGTTATAGAGGACGTGAGTGAGGCCTCAACACAACATTCAGGAAAATGTTTCATTTTTCTAATTTTATTGATGCCATGAGGACATGTCATGAATTAAGTTTGAGGGAGGGAAACATTTTTCATATTTTTAAATGGCTTGACTTATTTATACAATTATTTTTTCTTATTTACTGCAATTGTTTTAGTTTGCATGTTATTTTGTGTGTGTATGTGTGTGTGTGTGTGTGTTTTGTGTTCTGTTTTGATTTTAAGATGATTATTAGGCCATAATAAAATTGAGTGTAGAAACTATAATTTTTAGAAAATCATAGATACTATGTTCATATGTTTGATCTAAATTACAAGTTTTATCTCATTTTTGATTACTTGAAGTACATTGAGCACATTATCGGATTGTTAAGTTAATTGTTGACCTAGAAGAAGTTTAAACACAACAAGGACATAAAAGGTCTCAAACACACTCTAGAACTTGTTTGATTATCACTTGAGGTAAAATTCTAGGATATACATGATTAACGAAGTGCTTTTAGGCCATGTTTGGATCGTTTGAGCCTTTCGAGCCTACCAATATATAATTTTATCCTTAGTAACCCATTTAGAGCCAAATGATCATCTTTCTCTATTAACCACAATAATACCTAATCTTTTTTACATATTGTTCCATCATTATCACCCTTAATACTATAAGCATAATAGCTATAGTTATTATTTATTTAAAAGGGTTAAAAAATTCTAAGTTTAGGGGTATAATGATTAGAAATATTATTTTGTTCCAAAAAAAAAAGAGAAAAGCAAGAAAAGAAAAAGAAAAATGTATATGCCTTCATATAAAAAAAAAATGATAATAAAGAGCAACAAAGAAAGTTTTAAATTAAGTTTGGGGGTGTTCTATGAAAATGAGATAAAAGGTTTGATAGTATGAATGTATGTTTATGATGTGACTTATGTTAGAGATGGTGCTTACATACCATTCTAATTAACAGTAATCATTTCGATAATAATTGTTAATTCAAAATTATATGGTAAGAAGCTTGTAACATTTACAGATATTATAGATCTAAAGAAGTTTAGATCTGATCCAAAGAAGCTTGGTTTAGCACTCAAAGTTAGCAATTCTAAAAATTAGAACCTTGTCTGAAATGTGACAAAGACCTAAGAATATATTAGTAATGACAGAGTTGCAAAAAGTTAAAAATTGTGCTAAAAAATGTTATTATGTAGTATGTTCTCGAAAACATCATTACTGATCCATGATTACTGACATGGGTTGATCGGTATTTCTGGATCAGTGTATATCTATATCTAGATTGTCCAAATAGTTAGTCTTAAAAGACCATGGGCTTAGAAAAAGTTCATATGGGCATATGGGTATTCAGTGAGAACTAGATACTGAAGAGATACACGAGGACTCCAATAGACATCTCATAAAGTCATCAATAGAGGGTCTTCTCGAGTTGAATAATATTTGTGGTCTTTTGACCTAAGTGCCACGGTGGGCTTGTGAGTGATTCACCATGCTTTGATTCCACGCATGTCAGAGACCTTTCATGGTCTGCCGTTGGATGTCACTGGATATGGTCCAATGTTCATAAAGTCTGATGTGCGTAGATATAGAATCTGTCAGCTCATATAGGTGAGTTATATATTTTGATGCTCTGAGAATTGTATTTTAGGAAGTTTTTTGGCCAAAAGCAGAAACCCAAAAAAAACATTTTTCGTAGGGTTAAACAATATTGCAAATGTGTTTGCGGATATTATTTTATGAAAATACAAATCTAGAGATACGTTTACGGATGAACACATAAGGATTGAAGGTGATGATCTGTGTCTCTGCTATTTCAGGATATAAGTGACAGAAGGATTATACGGATATGGTTGACATCAACTTGTATGGTTCAACGCTTTATTCTGTAATATCTGTAACGTGTGTAAGGGGTATTGTTCATGGACTTGCAGAAGTGTCCTGTAAGATAAACAGAGGTGAACCTATGGAGTCTCACAATATGAAGTGTACTCGTTAAGCATTGGGGTAGCGAGACGGATCAAACGGTTCGATCTAGGATGATTTCAGAAAGCAGGATACACTTCAGCACCTTTCTAGAAAGTGAAAAACATACTTTGCAAATGTTGTAAAGAGGTCCCTATTGCATGGCAAATGGAATCTTGACACATGGCCACTTGTTTGACAAGTGGCACATAGGAGCTTTACATGATTAACACTTAGCAATATATATGTGATACATGAGTGACAAGTGTCATCTATGCAAAGAGTGAGGTGGCTAAAGGTTTGTAAATGTTGCATTTAGCCCCTTACTTTTGCTAACTATAAAAAAAAAATTGAACTTGTTTCAGTGAGGTCCCCATTTTCTAAGTCAACAAAACAGTCATATTTTGAGAGGATTTCGAAATTGAATCCTGCTAAAAATTGATCAAACATCATGCCATTCTATAGTTTTAATCTCACCACTTTATTAAAGCCTAGAATTGTTTAAGGGTTCACTTCAATGTGCTCCAAGTAAAGAAATGACCAAAGGCTTCAAAGGTATAATTTTCTAGACTTGTTAGTGTAACAAGACTTCAATTTCAGTATGTTTGTTGCTTAAAAAATTAGTTTTCAATTCTGCTAAGTAATTATGTATGATTGTCATGCATTAGATAAAATGAGCAATGAACACAATCACATGCATGCACTATGAATACACGCCAATAACTTGAATCAAAATTGAATCCATATTATCCTACCTTCATCGTAGCCATATATTACAAGCTTATTAAAGTCATATTTGATCCTTAATTGTGTTTCTTCCTACATTAGTGGAGAGTGATATGAAAAGCAAACCTATAGAGTGTAAGTTCTAAAAAGAAAGTTCTATAGAGACCATATCCCTTCTTGTGGACATAAACCATTATGGGTGTATTTAACTGACAATAATAACTATACGCACACATACACAAATGTAAAATAAGCATGATGATTAGCCATATTGAATACTTATAGTATTTAACGATTTTTAATAGTTATAGACAGTGTAATCTTTGAGAATAACTATTAATATTCTGTTAGCCCATAAATTTATTTTATTTATTTTTATCTATCTTTGCTCGAGGACGAGTAAACTCTTAAGTTTGAGGGTATTTGATAAAACGTAATTATATAAAATATTTTATCCTCTTAAACTTAACGTTTGTTCAATTTATTCCAATAAGTTGACAATTTATGCATATTAATATTGTTTTATAGGTTTAAGGACTATCAGTGCAAAAATATCAAAAATCAGATACAAACAGAGTTATTTGAGATAAGAATCTGAGAAGAGACTAAAATGCTCAAAATATTAACAGTGTCAATAAATAGTGTATATTAACAATAATATGAATAGACGTGGGGTTTATTGTTCATCCGATACAGTGCCACACCAAGGCATTGGCTACTGCATAGAAATTAGTAGCTCTAGCGTCACAGTATTGAATCCCGATACCGAGGCACTAGATGCTGGGCACTCTTTTAAGGGTAATATTGTCATATTTTTGCAACTCTAAGCCTATATAAACACTCATTATTAAGCCAAAAATGTGTTGGGCAGCAGAGAACACAAAATTAAAACACATCGTTTGGAATTGGAAGCAAGAATGAATAACAAGAAAAATGAATTCTTTATATTAGAGGAAGAACATCACTGTTGCATCAGGAAAAATTTGCACTTCTCTTCAATTTTGTACTTATTGTTGATTCTAATATGTATAATGATGTTGTTAGATGCCCTGAACTTATGTTTACAACTATGAACTAAATTTTATTACTAGGATTATAGTGTGAACTCAATATATAGCGTGGATTGATTATTTTCCCTTATTCATCATATTGGTATTGGATTGTTCAATTTGTTCTATGCTTGATGCTTCTAATTACATAACAATGAATTAGAATGATTTGGGAACCTTAATAAACTTAAAAAATGAAATTTTGTGTTGGCCATAGATGAATTGATGCATGATCATTACAAGTAGCTTTGAGTTTCATATGAGATAGGGATATACTTATATGGTATATATGACCATTTAAAGAACTTAAACTTAATGAATCTTATTTTAATTTGATTATCTTAAGAATATTAGTAAATGATTGAATAAGATATACTCACTTGACCATCGAAAGAAGCTTGTGAGGATATTAGAGTTCTTAGTTAACAATTCATATTGAGAGTTTTAAGGGGAGTAATTGAATTCAAGTAAAATATTGAAGGATTATTGTAATCCTAGGTATTTGAGTATTGGTGTTGTCATATGTTTTCTCTTTACTCACATACCATAATTAATATTTCTGTTTAGTTAGTTTAGATTTCAAAATCTTGAATTATCATTCGTTTGAATAAGAGTATAAGATACATTTTTAGTACTTGTCAAGTAGTAATACAATTTTTCATAGGAATGATACTCTCTCATCAAATATTGCTTGTTGCGATAACGTGCACTTGTATTTAAAGTATATACATACCAAATACATAACACGCCCAGGCCTGGGTTGCTTGGCTCTCTTATTTTTAGCACATCTTCATCGTTTCATGTCTATTTCACCTCTCGTTTATCCCGAATTGTCATATTTTACCTCACACACCTATTTATGATATAAAAAAACACAATTACATAGATAAATATTCATAAATTAGAACAAAACTTAATTCAGAATGCTAAATATACTAATACATTGACACCCTTATAAAATACCCTAAAACTTAAAACTCTGCTCGTCCTCAAGAAAAAAAATAAACAAACACTCACAACTTATTGAGTCTAAAATAAAATAACTCAAAACTAAAAATAAGCTTGGTTGATTAGATGATCATCATTATTGTCTCAAAGGCTGAAAAAATGGCATAATCTTTCCAGAAATAAATAAACGATGATATTTAATAACTCATCATACCATTTATCAAGTCCTTCATTCGCTCTTATAATCGATCACTTGTGCTTATGTGCAATAAGTAAGTCATTAGTCAAATGAAACATATATTTACTCAATAACTTAAGATAACATATAAATATGATGTCTCGGCATTTTATAACACTACTATAAGCTTTTTTTATACTATTCTCCATTAATAAAGAAATACATATGTCTAAGGATTTATTGATGACTTTATTTAGCTTGTAATAAAAGGTTAAGGTCAAGGTGGGATATTGATAAGGGTTAATTAGGTCTAATATTTTTATTTTTCAAGCTTAATATTTGTTTGTTAAAATTAACATTATTTGGATTTTTATATGCTTTGTTATTTTATAAGTTTAGAGTTAATGGAGTAAATAAGAATGAAAATCCAATAAAAGTAAGACAAAAACATCAAACTGCTACAATAGATTACTACAGTACTAGCGCTGCAGTGCCCAAAATGACGCTCAAAACAGTATGTACAGTGCCCCAGAATCCAGCGCTGCATGAACAGTAATTATGGGAACAGTACCCATGAACAGTGCACATAAATAGTAAATGTAAACAGTAATTCGTAAATAATAATCTTAATCTGACTTATATTCGATGTTTTATCCTAATTTGAAGGTATAAACCTATAAATATAATATCAAAAAGTCTATTTTAAGAATTAATAAATGAGAGAAGAAGAGAGAGAAAGAACAATTTTTGGAGGATCAAAAAGATTTAAGACTGTAGAAAAATTAGTTCTATCTCTTCAACTCTTTATCTTTTTAGTTTTCTATGATTTTCATGATATTGTTCTTGATAAACTCTAGAATTCTTTATTTCACCATGACCTAAGTTTTTATTTCTAAAGTTAGACTATTGAACCTAATATTTAGTTGGATTTTATTGACTTTCTTTGTTTATGAATTTAATACATACAATTGATTCATTCTATCTTGTATTTAATGCTTTCATTATATCTGGCCAATATTTTAAATATTTGAGGAACCATGATGAAGTTGACAAAGAGATTCATGTGTTTAGCCTATGATAGTTTGATGCATGATTATAGAGTAACAACTATGAGTTCTATGTATGATAAACATATACCTAGATGACATGTATGGTTTGATTTTGACTTGATCTTAATGAATTATACTTTTTTCAGATTGCCATAGATATATAGATAGTTGTTAGAATGCGTAATATAGTCACTCGGCCATCGACAGAGGCTTGTGATGAGATTAGAGTCTAGCCAATCAATTCATATTAAAGGATTAACTTAGAAGTTAATAAATCTAATGAAATACTAGAGGATGAGTCGAAACCTTAGATTTTTATCAATTAGTTAATGTAACTATTTGTTTATTTGTTGTTTAGGTTTAGCTTAATTAATAGATCTAGGGTAATTAATTAAATTTTATATTTTAATTTTTTTGAATAAAAGTTAAGTAATTATAATTTTAGTACTTGATTGAAAGAATTAGATCACATAGTCTCTATAGGAACGATATCTGGACTTAAAATACTATATTACTTGATACGATAGTGTGCACTTGTGCTAGGTTATTATAGCAACAATAAAATATAATGATATATATGAAGCTCAAATCACAGCATGAACACTTAACTTTACTTAAAAACCTTTTGATCTCTCTTCCTTGATTTATCTCCTCCCCCAACCTTATTATTTTCTCATCTTTTTCTTAAATCACTCTTGCAAAGAATTTCTTCTTTTTCTTAAGCTAGAGGTATTTATGCATTTAAATACTTTATCTTATTTATTTATTTATGCACTCCCAAACTTAGATTGATATGCACCTTTCAAACTTATTACTTTTCTACTTCAATACCTTTTTCTCATACATCCATAATCATTTTTCTTTTAAGAATATTACTAAGTAAACTCAAAATTTATGGTATTATGGGTATATTTAGAATAAATAAGCTTAAATCTTGCGGCTTATATTATGGTTAAACAGTAAAAATAGGAATTTATGCTCAGAAGGGGTAATTAGGGATAACTATATATCTTAGATAGGCTATAAAAGGCTTAATCAGTTCAAAGATGGTTTAATGTTATTTTTCTATTCATGTGTTTCTTAGAATTTCACCTCAAGTAATAATCAAGCAAGTTCTAGAGTATTAATCATCGAGACTGTGGTGTACTATTTAAGTAAGAGTAACTCTAAGCAAAAAATTTAACTAATACATGCATATATCAATGTACTCAAGAATAAGTGTTAAAAAATTATATTGAACTCCATTTAAGATTCATGATATAAAAATTATCTCAAGCATCCATTGTTTCCTAGAGACTTATAAAAATAAATTCAGCCAATATTTTATTTCTAATCATAGACTAATGATCATTACCTTAACCAAAACTAACCACTAAAAAAATTAACCCACAAGATAACTAATCAAATTATGCAAGAAAATAAACACAAGAAAGTATTTCCATCCTCAAACTTAAATTAGACATTGTTCTCAATGTCAAAAAATAAAAAAACTTAAGAGTAAGATACTTTCTTGGTAAGTCAAGCTTTGCAGTGTTGTGTTCTATTAATATAACTACGATTTTCATTGGCTCTTAATGATTATAAATGCTTGTGCTACTTCTTTGAATCTTCTCTTGTTGCTTATTCCTATAAGTAAAAGAAGTTAAAGTAACTAAAACTAAAACTAAGCAAAAATAAAAATAAAATACACTTGGGTTGCCTCCCAAGAAGTGCTTGATTTAACGTCGGCTTGGCCTAGGTCTTCCTACTCTAATGGTGGGTCAAAGGTAATTATGAAAGCATCTTTCTACATAATCTTGATAGTTTTCTTCTTTTTTAGCTTCCATATCTTTGATCCCCTCTTCTAGTTGCTGCTCTTTTTTTTTTTTTCTATTTCCTCATAAACTTTAACACTTTCTTTCAAATGTGAGGATTCAACGTATTTATGTCTTTGAGCTACTTGGCGTTTGGGTGCATCATATTAATGTTGTAGCAATCTTCACTCTCAGATGGCAACTTGATCTTCTTGAAGACTTTAAATGTCGTGGTGTCATCTTGCACCCTCATGGTCATCTCCTTCTTTTGCATATTTATGATTGTTAGTCTTATAGCTAGGAAGGGTCTTCCAAGAATGATAGGGATGTCCTTGACTTTTTCTATGTCTAAAACGATAAAATCTACAAGGAAGATGAATTTGTCCACCTCTACTTGCACGTCCTTTATAATTTCTTTTAGGTATGCGAGAGATCAATCAGTAAGTATGAGTGTGGCATTTACGAGCTTTACTTCTCTTAAACCTAACTTGTTATAGATGGAGAGGGGCATAAGATTGATATTTGCTCCTAGATCACATAGAGCTTTACCAAGGCCATGATTACCAATAGAGCATGGTATAATAAATCTCTTGGGATATTTAAGCTTAAGAGGTTGCTTCTTTTGAAGAATGGTGTTACACTCATCTGTCAATGCTATGGTCTCATAATCCACTAATCTTGTCTTCTTAGAAATGATACTCTTCATGAATTTGATGTAGCTAAACATTTGTTCAAGCGTATCTGTAAAAGAAAGATTAATATGTAATTTCTTAAAGACTTCAAGAAATTTAGAAATCTGCTTATCTAATTTCTTCTTTTGTAGTCTCTGAAGGAATGGTAGAGGTGCAATGCTTAAACGCATAAGCTATTTCTGCACATTTATACTAGTGTGTTCTGTTGATTTTTTAATTTTTTGCATATCAAGATTTTTCTACACTTGTATACTAGTTTCTACATTATTTTTTCAGATTTTTTTGCATTTTTCTATTACTCAAATTTTGTTTCTGCACTTATTGAATTGCTTTATTACATATTTGTAGTTTCATTACTTGATTTGTGCCTTTGTAGGCTTTAGGAAAAAGGTATAGACAGTCTATATGGTTACTTCTTCTTATTGTGCCACCTTCTCCTTCTCCTTCTCCTTCATACTTGATGGTGGTAGTTTGGATATGTTATCTTATAAGATCTTACCACTTCTTAAGTTAATGGCTTAGAATTGCTCTACATTTCCTTTTGGATTTGCTTCAATATCACTTGGTAGAGTGCCTTGAGATCACTTATTAATGGTTGCAGTAAGTTATCCCATTTGGACCTCTAAGTTCTTCAAGGTTGCTGAATGATTTTGTAGGTTGACATCATTAGACTTCATATATTGTATGAATATGTCTTCAAAAGTCAGCTTCTTCTATTGGGTAGTTGGGATCTTAGGGGATTCATTGGTCTAGATGACTCCTCATAGTTGTCATGCCAAGAGAAGTTAAGATGATATCTCTACCTTGGATTGTAGAAATTTGATTGTGAGTTAGGTTGTTGTCGATTAAAATTGCCCACATAATTTATCGATTCTATAGACTGCCCATTTATGTGGTTAGTACCATAAAAGTCATATATCACTTGCTGGGTTTTGATGTTCAATGCATCAAACTTTTTTGATAATGTATTGATTTGGGCTGCCAAAGCATTGAATGCATCAATCTCATATACACCAATGACTCTCTTGGGTGTAACCCTCTCAAATGGCCATTGGTAATTGTTTGACACCATCTCCTCTGGTAGATCATAAGCCTCATCCAAGACTTAGTCATTATATCTCCTCCAATAGCGGCATCTACAATGGTCTTCAAATGGCGTACTAGTCCATTATAGAATATTTGGACTAATAGCCACTTAGGGACTCAATAATGATGACACTTCCTCAACATGTCCTTGAAGTATTTTCATGCCTCATACAACTACTCACCGTCAATCTCACTAAATTAGGTGACGTCATTCCTCATCTTTGTTGTCCTTATTGGAGGAAAAAACTTAGCTAAAAACTTCTACACTAAATCTTTCCACGTTGATATAGATCCAGATGACAATAACATCAACCAACTATTATCTTTGTCCATTAAGGAGAAAGGGAATAATCTAAGTTAAATGGCATCGTTTAAGACTTCATTATACTTAAAGGTATCACAAATCTCCAAGAAAGTTATTATATGCATGTTAGGATCGTCATTAAGAACTCCACTGAACTATTCAGATTCCTTCAGCATTTGAATAGTACTCAGCTTGATCTCAAATTGTTGGCATTCACGGTTGGTTACCGAATACTAGATTGAATACCATTTGTAGTTGGGACTGCATACTCTTTTAACGCTTTCTGTGGCATCATAGGCTCAAACATTGAATTATTTATGTGATCTTCATTGTCCTCCATGTTTAAAGATTGGTGGTGTTGTTCACGTCAAATTTTATGCAATGTTCTTTAGATCTCAAGATTAAAAAAAGTCAAGTTAGCACTTTTTCCCTTTGCATGAACAATCAAAGCAAAATAAAAAAGAAAATCAAAGTTAAAAGGAGAAAATAAAATAAAATAAAACAAAACAAAATAAAAAAAATATGAATTAAAATCAAGTAGCTTGGTATTAGTATTGATATAAAAATAGATATAAATAGTCCCCGACAACGGCGTCAAAAATTGATGTGTGCGATAATAGTTAAGCACAAGTGCACGCTATTGTATCAAGTAATATAAACTTTAAAGTCCAAATATCATTCTCATAGGGACTATGCGATCTATTTCTATTACTCAATTACTAAAATTATATCTACTTAACTATTATCTAGAAAAACTAAAATCTAAAATTTAATTAATTAGCATAATTCTATCAAATTAAACTAAACCTAAATAACAAATAAACAAAATAATTGAATTCACCAATTAATAACAATCTAGGGTTTCGACTTATACCATAATATTTTATTGAATTTATTAACCTCTTAGTTAATCCCTTAATACAAATTGATTGGCTAGACTCTAATATCATTACAAGCCTCTATCAATAGTGAAGTGACTATATTACATATTTTAATGATTACTTATATGTCTATGGTAATCCAAAAAGAATGTAATTTATTAAGACCAAGTCTAAATCATACCATACATGCCATCTAGGTATATGTCTATCTTACATGGAACTTATAATTGTTACCCTATGATCATGCATTAAACTATCATAGGTTAAAAACATAAATTTCTCCATCAAGTTCATTATGGTTCTTGAATAATTTAAAATATTGGTCAGATATAATAAAAGCATTAAGCACAAGATAGTATGAATCAATTATATGTATTAACTTTATAAACTAAGAGTTAACAAAATTTAACTACATACTAGGTTCAATAGTCTAATTCTAGATAAAACAAGTTTAGCTCATCACTAAACCAAGAGTACCAAAGCAATCCATGAATAATAGTAAGAACAAGAATATAATGATAAGAATAGAGAAGAAAAATTAATCAAGAAGATGTCGTGGTTTGCTACTCTATCTTCTTTTACTTGAAACTTGATCTTGATTTTGAATCTTCAATCTGACTTTAATTTCTTGATTTTGTGTTGTGAATTATTTCTCTAAGATTTTTCTCTCCAAAAGCCTATGTTTTGACTCAGAAAATAGTGCTTTTATAAGTCTTAGAATCCCTAGGGTCAAGAGCTTTCAAATCTAAATCAAAATAGGACTTTTGAAGAGGTGTTTTTACTATTACACAAACATTACGGTGCTAGTGGCCGAGTGCCACGGTGCTCAGACCTAGAAATGCATCTCCGTCACGACGCCGGGGCTGAGCGCCCCAATGCTCAACTCACTGCTTGGGACGCCGCAGCGCTCAAGCTTGGGTTGCCTGGCTCTTGTATTTTTGGTGCAACTTCACTGTTTCACGTCTATTTTGCCTCTCCTTTGTCCTAAATCGTCACATTTTACCTCGTACACCTATTTATGATTAAAATATACAATTAAATAGCCAAAATTTCATAAATTAGAAGAAAAAAAATTAATTTTTGAATGCTAAGTATACTAGTGTATTTACACCCCTATAAAGGGTGAGTTGGATTAAAAATTGGCAGTAGTGGCGGATCAGGCAATTGAGTGGATCTTGAGATTGAGTTAGGTGACCTTCTAGTGGCTTGAGGTAAAGAGAACAGGTAAAATGGATTTTTCGATGTCTTTTGAGTTTGCTGGTTTTTCTGTTAACAATGTTAACAACTTGGAGCAAAAACAGTGGTGATGGATGGCAGTTGCAACTAACGTAAATAGGGAAGCAATGGCGTTTTGCTTGTGTGTTTTTTATTAACTTCACTTTTTCTCTTTAATTTATTTCTGATTGATTTTTTTTTTCGAAAGATCAAATGATATCCTAAATTTATTTATAGGCTTATTATTTATAGGCCAAGTCAATTCGAGCCCAATATACAAGTTTAAATTTTAGATTCATCTTTTCTGGTAGCTAAACCTTCAATTTTTAGATCCTACAAATGAGTCATAAGTTTTATAAAAAGACAAGAACGAATTGGAAATTCAAATTTTATTCATTGTTTAATTATTATTCTACGTAAACAAGGATTTCTTCCAAATATAAGAATTTCAATTAAACTCTTTTTTCTTAGTTGAAACGGATTAAAATTCTTAATTAACTATAGTTTAATTAAATCATACTTGAATTTGGATTCATGCATTCATATGCTTACACAGATTAGGAATATTATACTATAAATAAATATGTTATCTTGCTCATTATTCATTCAATTCTAATTTATTCAGTTCATTTACATTCTATGTTCGACATTCCATGCCCAATATTCATTATTATCCTAGAGCATTCAACATTCGTTTGTTTATCTTTAAAACACCCCTCACACATAGGGATGGGAGTTTGGCCCAGATCTGGAATCTGACTCGAAAAATTTGGACTTTTTTTGGGATTTGGACTCATTGTTTTGTAAATTTGATTTTATTTTTTGTTAATTCGGCCTTGATTCGGATTTAAAAAAATAAAAGTACTAAATTAATTTTTATCATTTTTAATCTTTAATATATATGAATCTAACAATTGCTTTATAATATAAATACCCAAAAAAATTTAACTTTCACCTAAACAATTAAAAAAAATTGAAACAAGGAAATTTTTTTTAAAATTTTAATAATTATAAGAGAACAAAAACTAATAAAGTTTAAAATACCATAAATTATGAATATAAATTTTACAATCTAACAATTGTTTTATAAAATAAATATTCCAAAAATACAAATTTTACTCAAAAAATAAAAAAAAAATTAGAGAGAAATTAAAAAATAAAAATCGTGTTCAACCCAAATCTAGCCCGACTTAGTCCGAAAGAATCTGGGCGGCATGCAAACATCACACAAAAGCCACATCCTCCTTCCCCACATTACAATTTGCATACCCTATCAATTAACTTAAACTTTAACTCAAATCCCCCCCTCCCCCCAATTTACTCTCTCTCTCTCTCTCGCTTTTCAAATAAAAATCGTAACCATGCAAGTTAGTTGTATCAGATGCCGTGCCCGCGAAAAGGCTATAGAAAAAATTGTTCCATTAAAAGTAATCACTCTAAGACTTCCCTATAAGGATTTTGTATCCTTACCTTAAAGGCAAACACAAAGACTTCCAAGGAAGGATCTCGTATCCTTGCCTTGGAAGTAAAGATGTCATACTCTAAAATGGTCTAACACCCTTCCATTACAAGCAAACATGCTGTAAGATTTCTTTGAAAGGGTCTAATGCCCTTGTCATAGAAGCAAACACGCCATAAAACTTCCTTGGAATGGTTTCGTATTCCTGCCTTGAAAGCAAACACTTTAAGACTTCCATAGGAAGGATATTATATCCTTGCCTTAAAAGTAAACATGCCTTAAGACTTTTCTGGAAGGATCCTATATCTTTGTCTTAGAAGCAAACACGTTATACGACTTCTTTAGAAGGGTTTAATTCTCTTGCCTTAGAAGTAAACACGCCATAAAGACTTTCTTAAAAAGGTCTTATATTCTTGCCTTGGAAGAAAATACTATAAGACTTCCTTGGAAAGATTTTAAATCCTTGCATTGGAAGCAAACACTCTAAAATTGATTGGAAGGATCATGTATTTTTGCCTTTGAAGCAAACATGTTGTAAGACTTCTCTAGAAGGGTATAGTGCCTTTATTTATAAAAGCAACACGTCGTAAGACTTTCCTATGAGGGTCATGTATCTTTATCTTAGACATAAACATTATAAGACTTGCTTGGGAGGATTTTGTATCCTTGTTTTAGAAGAAAACACATCTAAGACTTCCTTAGATAGGTTTCATACCTTTGCCTTAAAAGCAAACAAATTGGTAAGACTTCTTTAGAATTGTCCAATATCTTTGTTGAAAATGGTGCTTACGTGTTATTCTAATATTATATAAATTTTAATTGTTTAATATTTATACAATAAATATTTTGAATAAAATCATTAATATTAAATAAAAATGGCAAGATGTTTGTAACATTTTAAACATTATATGATCTGAAGGAGTTCAGATCTGATCTAAAATAATTTAGACCAATGCTAAAAGTTAGCTACGCTGAGAGTTATAATTACTAAGAGTTAACACTATTAAGAGTTAGCAAGTTATAAGAGTCGGCAAATTTTAAAGAGTTAGAGCTTTTTCTGAAATGGGACAAAGACCTGAGGATATATTAAAGTCTTGTCTGAATTGGGACAAAGACCTAAGGATATATTAGTAATAAGATAGTTGCAAGGAGTTGTAAATAGTGCTAAGAAATGTCATTATGCAAGTATGCTCTCAAACTTTATGTTCTTGATCTATCTTCACTAATGCGAGTTTGTCGGTGAAAACCTTATTATATATAGCTCATTGTATGTCTATATCTAGATAATTCAGATGGTTAGTCTTAGCAGAGTATGAGCTTAATGAAAGCTCTTATAGGTATAAAGGTATTCAGTAAGGACTGGATACTGAACAGACTCAATAAGGACCTCTAATAGACATCCCATAAAGTCGCCAATGAATGGTCTTTTCGAGTTGAGTAGTATTCGTGGTTCTTTGACCTGAGCACCACGATGGACTTGTGAGTGATCCATCATATTTAGGTTCCACATATGTCAGATATCTTTTATAGTCTGATCATTGGGTATCGTCAGGTATGGTTTGATGCTTACGGAGTTCGATGTGTGTAGATATGGGATCCGTCAGTTCACATGGGTGAGTTATATATCTTGATGCTCCAATATTGTATTTTAGAAAGTCTTATAGCCATAAGCATAAAAACTCAGGAAAGAGTTTCCTGTCAGATGA
Source organism: Ailanthus altissimus (assembly GCA_946807835.1). Lineage (NCBI taxonomy): Eukaryota > Viridiplantae > Streptophyta > Magnoliopsida > Sapindales > Simaroubaceae > Ailanthus > Ailanthus altissimus. The sequence goes on from OX327695.1 coordinate 24,347,614, forward strand.
ATAATATCGCAAAAGTATTTGTAGATTTTGTTTATGAAAATACAAATTTGGAGATAAGTTCATGGTTAAATATATAGAGACATGACGGTAAAGATCTATGTCTACGCTTTTCCATGATATAAATGATTAAATGACTATATGAATATGTATTAACCTTAACTTGTATGGTTCAACGTACCGTCTTGTAATATCTGTAACGTGTGGGGGGTATCGTTTACGAAAGAGTTCTATAAGATAAACGAGTGTGAACTTAGAGAGTCTCACAATATAAAGTGTACTCGTTGAATACAGGGATAGCGCACCGAATTAAACAATTCGATTCAAAAAAAATTTAAAAAATAAGAATTATTTTAAAGTTTTTTTAGGAAGCTAATGATCTTAATTGTTAAGTTTAAGAATGATTAATTAATTAATACACTTGTCAAAGTGTCAATTTGTTATTGGCCTTAAATGGCCACTCGGCACACTTTTGTTAACTAAAAACAAATGACTAATGAAAGTCATTTACATGACAAATGCCAAATGCCAAAGTAAAGATTCGGCCGCCACTCATGCTATAGCCACCTCTTAAGTGAATGCCACCATTTTATATTATAAGGACATTTGTCCTTCCAGTAAGCAAATATATATATATATATTGCAAAAGTTACAATTACGTAACACTTCGCCGATTCGGCAAGCAGGTGAGTGTCAATTGCAAAGTATTTTGCAATTGGACACAAAGGGTGGCATTTGGCCCATTTTAAAACTTACAATTTAAAATGGTGATTAAGTGTTGGTCAAATATTATATATATATATATATAGATAGATATAGTTAAGAGAAACATAATATTCGGCCATGATTACTGAAGTAAAAATTGAAAATGTTGCAATTGCAAAATAAAATCACCTTGGCCGAAACTTGAAATTAGGGTGGCTTTTTTTTTTTTTTTGTCTAAGTGTTAGACAAAGTAAGTGAACAAAATTAACTTAGCCGAGAGACTCAAATAGAAGTAAGTAAATGCTTCAACAAATCTAGATAAGCAAGAAGCTACTATTTTAATTTCAGCAATTCTACTGACATTTTTAAACTAGAATTATTTAAAGTATAATTTTAAGATGAGTCCTTAATTCTGTTAGGTGTAACAAATTTAAATTCAGTATGTATATAGTGTAATAAAAAATTTAATTTCTATTCTGCTGCATTAATTTGTATGCAAGACATGCAAATAAATAAAATTAAAAATTGTAATATACATATTTGCATCTTACACACAGCACACTAAGAACCTTTGCCTTAGAATCAAACATATCATAAAACTTCTCTGAAAGGATCTAGTACATTTACAAAGAAGCATTTATACCAAAAAGACATCTATTGAAAGGCCTCGTGCCTTTGCTTAGGAAGCATTACTAGAAAAACTTTCCTTTGGTGGCTCATGCCTTTTGCTTGGGAAGTGCTACAAAAAGACATATGTTGAGGGATCTCATGCCTTAGCTTAGGAACTATTGCCAACAAAACTTTCTTAGAGGGGTTTCTGACTCAGTTTTGGAAGCACCCGAATCAATCAGGCATCTAAATTTAAGTAATAGACTCTATAGATACAAGCATCAAAGGGAACAAACCATCCTAAAACATAAGAATGGATTACTCAAAACATCATTTTGTATTAGAAGTACAACAACAAAACTCTCAATAAAGCCCACAAGGTGAATGGGGATGGGAATATATCATCCTCATACTCTCTTCCCAACCTAAGCCTGCACCAGTTGTCTTTTCACCTCCTCTTTTTGATTTTATTTTAGGAGAGGGCACGACTCTATAAATCACTTATCTTAATAAGATCCTCTATAAAAATGGAACCTATGAGGGTTAACAAAACCTCATCTAAAGACAACAACATCCAAAAGAGTCACAAACTTCTGTGTAATTGAAAAGCCAATCCTTAACGAAACCACTGAAATATCATTTACATTATCTCTTCACTTTTTTACAACTTTTTTCATACTTTTATGAGCTTTTTTTACAAATAACACTTACTCTTTTCACAGGAAGCATCCATATAAAGCCTCCTCCTGAAAGGTTGAATGCTAAAAGGCCACTATTCCTTTGAAGCTCAAACATATGTTTTAAATTGTTACTAAGTAAAAGTCATTACGCAAAAATTTAAAGCATATAACACACTTTTGTAGTTAAGTTATGTCATGTCATAGGATAAGTATGGAGGAGCCCTCACTTTAAAGTTAGGTCAATTAGAAAGAGTCGTGTGCCATAGTGCTTCAGGTGGAAAACTCCAAAAAGTGAAAAAAAAATTTGCAAGCTTCAAACACTTCCTTAGAAGCACCATATTGAAAAGCTTCTTTGGAATAACACAATGTCTTTACCTTTGAAGCAAGCATATCAAAGAATTTCTTTAAAAAGGAAGGATTATATTGACTTTCTTAAAAATGGAAGCAAAAGTCTTCCCTCACAAGAAGTATGATATTAAAAAATACTTTCATGATCGAAAAGCATGAAACTTCTTTCACAGGAAGTATTAGAATTCCAATGTATCTAACAAACAAGACCAAATTGTATGCAGAAGCAAGTATTATTGCTTCAGAGCTATTAGAAAAAAAAAAAAAAAGAGGAAAGCCTACAATGATAATATCCTGAGTGCATCTAAAAGCTCCGAAACGCTCCGATACATATCCATCCTTTACATCGAAAATATCTTCACTGTTCAAGAGAACATAACTGTCAAAGCCAATAACTCTATAAAAAAAACAAAAAATATGAAAAGCTTGGAAGTATGAAGCGCTTGCTAGTAGAAAAGTAAAGGAGTTCATCCAGAACACTTCCACTCTTTCACTTTTGGAGGGATATCTGTTGAGTTAATTATTTATAGGCCAGTCAACTCGCGCGTAGCCCAATCTACAAGCCTAGATTTTGGATTCACCTTGCCAAGTAATTGAGTCCGGTAACTCATGGGTCCTACAAACAAGTCATAGGTTTCATGGAGAGGCATAAATAAATTAAAATTTTAAATTCTATTTATATTTTAATTGTTTAATTATTATTCTGTGTGAATAAGAATTTCACTTAAATCCTTCTCTTTTTGTTGAAAGGGATTAGAATTTTTAATTAACTATAGTTTAATTAAATCATACTTATATTTGGATTCATGCATTCATATGCTAACACAGATTAAAAATTATATAATATAAATAAGCATACTACTTTGTTTATTATTCATTTAGTTTATATTTACTTTTGTTCATGATACTAAATTTATAAAGTTTATATTTTATTTGATGTGTTTCTTTTGGTTAATTTATATCACAATTGATGTGTCACTAATCAATGATTATTATTTGTTAAATAATTATTTATTTTTTAAATTTTATTAATATAGTAGCTATACAACACTAGTCACTAATAAATATATTAAATGTCATGATAATTTGAATAAAAAATTTGTATCATATCTTGGTATTATTGAAAATATTTAGTAGAATAATAAAATATTTTTATTTATATCTACTTATAGATAATTATAACACATATAAAGGCTTATATTTCAATATACCAATTTTTAAATATTTTTCATTTGTAAAACAAACAACTTAAACTTATAATAAGATTTAAATAAAAAAAATAAAAGAATAAACATATCATTCTCACACATGAATTCAAGTCAGACTCCAATCCAATTCACAACAATTCACAAATAAAAAAGCTTACCTCACCCCTAAAATACGAATACGAACTATATTTATATTAACAGTACAATATAAATAACAAATAATACTTTTACTTTAATGGAAGTTCTCAATGCAAATCTTCTCTCTCATCTTAAAAAAAATACAAACTGAATAATAATTTTAAATAATATATTTGGATCAATCTGATTGTCATGACGTGGACAGGCATATGCTTGTTTTTTTTTTTCTTTGGTTTTTTGTTTTTTTTGAAACCGACATCCATATGCTTGTTTCTTGCATGTTATGTGAGCGACAACCATGATCATCCAAAATTTGGCCCGTGTGATGGGTTGGCCAGTCCACATCATATGGTGGGCTAACTCAACTAAAATATTAAAGCGTAGGGTCGAAATGATAAAAGGAGAAAACTTTTGGGCTTACTAGAATCATCCAGAACCAGGAGGGGTCATGGTGTGAAGTGACTATTCTGACCAACGGAAGATGCCGTTTTATTTATAACAAATTAAAAAGAAAAAGAAAAAGCGAGAGTGTGCAAACCCAAAGAAATTTTCATCTTTTACCTCATTCAGAATTGAATTTGAGTGATAATATGACAAAAAAAACCTAGCAACCACGCCAGGAGCAAGACGCCCGTTAATAATGCCAGCAAGTAAAATCTACTCATTCAAGTTTCATTGTTTCAACTAAATATATCATTTAAATTTGACTGCATAAACTGAATGGGCCAATGGCCACATAAGTCAACAATATTTATCTTCATTAAAAGAATAATATCCACAAAATCTACATGATTGGTTTATCATGATAATACAAGCAGATTAAAACTTCAAATAAATACATCATTTAAAAATTCTGTGGACGGGAGACGAAGTGGGCAATGGCTTCAAAAGTTAATGATCTTTGTATTTTCAAAAAGAAATGATATCAAACAATAAATAAATAAATGAGCATGACAACAAAACGGACATCCAAATTGCTATAAATACCAAACAATTTTCTGCAAAATAACCAGTATCAAGGATGATGGATCCTCTTCTCCAGTTCCTGCTAACTCTATTCTCTAGCCTACTAGCTCTGTCAATCTGCATCTATTACTTGTATCAGTCTATGAAACCAATCACCTCCAAGACTAAGAGCGGCAGTGTGCCTGAAGCTGCTGGTGCTTGGCCTATTATTGGCCACATGCACATGCTCGGCGGACAGAAACTTATTCACAAAGTGCTGGGTGACTTGGCAGACAAATATGGACCGATCTTCACTGTAAGATTAGGTTCACATAAAGCTTTGGTTGTGAGTAGTTGCGAAGCGGCCAAAGAGATTTTCACAATCCACGACAAGGCTTTCGCTTCCAGACCAGCCATTGCTGCCTCAGAGTTGCTAGGCTATAAATATGCTATGTTTGGCTTTGCTCCTTATGGTCCTTACTGGCGTGAGATGCGCAAGATAACTACAGTTGAACTTCTATCAAACTACAGGCTTGATATGTTCAAGCACATACGAGTTTCGGAGGTGCAGACTTCAATAAAAGAATTGTACATGACTTACAAGAGCAGAAGTACTTGTAGTACAGAAAGTGGAGTAGTGGTGGACATGAAGCAGTGGTTTAAAGATTTGACACACAATCTTACTTTCAGAATGGTGGCAGGGAAGAGAGTTTTTGGAAGCAGTGATGATGGCAAGGGAGAGAAGGGACGACACTGGCAAAGGTCGATCAGGGAAGTCTTTTATCTGTTTGGGGTGTTTGTGTTGTCAGATGCAATTCCATCTCTTTGGTGGTTGGATTTCGGAGGATATCAGAGATCCATGAAGAGAACTGCAAAGAAACTAGACGCCCTCGTTTCAGGATGGCTGGAAGAGCATAAACAGAGGAGGCTGTTGGGCGGAGAAAGAAAGGAGGAGCAGGATTTCATAGATGTTATGCTGACCATTCTTGAAGATGCCAAGATATCTTCTTTCGACGCTGACACCATTATCAAGGCAACTTGCCTGGTAAATCCTTTATCTTCATTCTTGAACGAGATATATCACAGTTATGGTTACTGTCAACTCCTTCGTAATCATATTCTCAAAAGTTGCCGAAACTTTTTAGGCTCTAATTAAAAAATATCAAAATTTATTGTCAAAAAATAAATATTAAATTTTGTCAAACTCTTACTACAATTTCCACCCAACTATTGACCCTACCTGCCTCTCCCTCTCACCATGGTTAGTCACCCCCCTCTTTTTGTTTTTTTTTTTCCTGCCGCTCCATCTATTATTTAGAAAGTCGGGAGATTTGCTTTAATATCAAAAGGAAATTAGAGCTTTTGCAAATGAAGAATAGGTTACTGAAAAAGGCAATAGAGGATTTGAGGCACCAAATTCTCAATAAAAAATCGAGTCCGTCAACGGGATCTAAAATTTGATAAATATAGATAAATTGATATAAAAAAAATGAACAACAAATTATCAAATAACGAAATGAATCGAAGAAATAATGAAAAGAAATTAATAGAGGGTGATGTAAATGAGGAGTTGAAGAAAGTATTAAAGGGAGTCATTGATGGAGGGATAAGATTTTTTGTCATAGTTAAGAATCCATCAATGGTAAAAGCTTTTGATGATGAAGAAGATGATTATGTTGCTTTTTTTTGTTCCTAGGATTTACCTTTGTTGACAAACTCTGTTTGGGCATGGGATATTGAATCCCATCATCGTATCCTATAACAACTTGCTGCATGCAGCTAATCACTAGGAAAAATCTTAAAATAAAATTTGATTTTCAATAAACATCTAGATCAGAGACCGAAAGAGAATAAAAACAAATTTGATTGAAACAACTTTTTTGAATTCAAATTAAACTTCTCAACCATTAACTCTGCTCTTTCCATCTAATTATCTATCTTTTTATGTGGCTATCAATGTAATTTAATATTTTATTTTTTAAGATATAATTTATAATATTAAAAAAATATTAAAATTTAATATTTTTATTAAATTATTAAAATTATTGACATATTATGTCATTTTAATTATCTAACTTAATAATAAGGATAAAAATATTATTGCATAATAAAATGAGTTTTTTCTGTTAAAATAAATGACATTATATTAATAAATTGTGACAAAATTATTTATTTTAAAACTCATGAAATAAAGTCAAGTATTAACCCTTGAGATAAAGGTAATTCTTTTTTTTTTTTCCTTAATTAATACGCTTGTAGCTTTAAAGTCGTGATATTGTTTCCTAGCTGTATCATAGGTTTTGTTATGTCTTAAGAATCAAGCCGACGCTATGAAAATGAAAGGGGACTTGGAAACACCAAATGCAGACCATGTGATTGTATGACGAGGGTCCAACTAAGTTTGAGAAAATCAAGAATACTTCTAGATAACTCTCTCGAAAACCTGCATGGATCTCCGCAATAAAAGCTCGTTTACTTTTTCTTATACTTTTTAAAAATAATTTTGTCTAACAAATTGCATCACAGTCAGAGCTTTGATTTCCGTTCCTTCCCCGCAATCTGCTATGCAAAATCGGCCAGTAGTTGATTGATTGATAGCGAAACATAATTTTTACCTAAATATACCTATTTGACAACTGTGCGTATTTGCCAAGATATATCTTTCGATTTGACAACAGTCATCTAATCGAAAATTTAAGTAGAGTTTTACGTGGCCTGAAGTGACAACTTTTACTAAAGTATACTAGTCTACAAATTACAAATGCATAATCAAAGTTAAAAGGACACTACTTGAAGGACAAGTACACAGAAATTTGTCAGGCGTTGGAATTTTATTTGTTTAATACCTAAATTAAAAAGTTTATGACTTATAAGACCTGAAGTTATCTGTCTGACAACTTGGGCATGTCATCTATCTCAATAATGTTTATTTATGTATCTCAATAGTGAATTCTAGCCGTTTTTTTACTGTTAAAATAGAAGTTAGTTAAGGGATTTTTCAAGGATCATTTACCTCTCATGTGCTATTTTGGCAGAACATAGTCTTGGCAGCTGACACCACTGTGGCCCCTCTCGTTTGGGGTTTATCTTTACTCCTCAACAATCCCCATGTGTTGAAAAAGGCTCAAGAAGAGCTGGATACATTTGTTGGCAAGGAAAGGAGTGTGCAAGAGTCCGACATTAAAAACCTATTATACCTCCAAGCAATTGTGAAGGAAACATTGCGCCTCTACCCTGCAGGGGGTATCCTTCTTCGTTCGGCACAGGAAGAGTGCACCCTCTCAAATGGCTACCACGTTACAGTTGGTACACGCTTGTTGCTGAATATCTGGAAAATTCAACATGACGAGCATGTGTGGTCCAATCCTTATGAGTTCCAACCAGAGAGATTCTTGACCAGCCTTAAGGACTTTGATGTTAGGGGTCTGAATTTCGAACTGCTTCCTTTTGGCTCTGGAAGAAGATCATGCTCAGGGCTCTCTCTAGCTCTCAAAGTGCTACAATTCACACTGGCTAGCTTGTTGCATAGTTTTGATGTGGCCACACCATCAAATGAAGCAGTGGATATGACTGAGAGCCCAGGCATGACAAATCCAAAAGCAACCCCACTTGAAGTTCTTATTACTCCGCGTCTTGATCCCAAACTTTACAATTAAAGGAGTAATAAGGTCAGGGCATGATGTCATATGATTTTAGAGTTCTAACTCATGGAGATAGCTATTGGCCTGTGGTAGTTGAGATTCAGGACTTGGTTGAATGCCTCTATATTTGCATACGACTTCACTAGTTTATGTCGTACAATAACTGGAAAATGTATCTTGCAATGTTTATTTGAATGGAGTGAATAAAGAGCAAGAGGATGTAATAAAGTGTACCGTATACATTTTTAAATGCATCAGCATACCAAGTCAGAGAATGCATCATTTTTAGTGTGCCAATTCATGCTTTGATTGTACTTCCACTTTGCATAATAAGAAAAGAAGTTAATGAAGTTTAAATCAAGCGGAAAAAAATTCAATACAATACCAAAAGGTTTGCAGGTTAGTTACCATGCAAAGCGGTTGGCAATAAGTGACCTGCAACAACCAACTGCCAGATTCTCCCTGCGTAAAATTGTGTCATGGTGTAAAGTGTAAACTTATGATTGATCTATTGTCACTGCAAGCTGAATTCACCTAACTAATTTGGTTAGCCGATAAGCTTGTCAAAGCGGGCAATGTTTATTTATAGATAATCTAAAAATAATAATGCTACAAATCTCAAATTTGGATTCCAAATTTGAATCCCAAATAAGGTGTAAAGCGAGCATTAGGAAGCAGAAGAGTTCTTTTTCCAGTTTCATGGTAGGTTTTCTTAGATTTGTTGTATTTCTTTATTCTTCTAGATATGGTTTTGACTGTTTCTTTCATTTTTAGGCCCTCCGAGATACAGTATTGACCATAGAGACTTATGAAAAGGAATGGGCAATCCAAATTCCAACATAGGCTTGAGTCTGCTTAAGAAGACAATCTTCTTCTCCAAAGTCAGAATCTTCTGTATCAAATTGAGATATCTAGGTTTAGATAAAGAGTTAAAGAAGCTTTGTTCCAACCAAGAAGATAAAGTCATGATTGAAGGGCTCCAAAAAACTATTTCTGACCTCATTGCTGGTTTCTGAGCTGAAAGCTGCTGATTAGGTGCTCATTTAAGACATGAGCGGTCTATTGTCATTGCTGGCCTCAAATGAGGCTAGGCTAAGCTTCTTAGAAGGTGAAAATGTTGAACTTCAAGCTTCTAAGAATGCATTGGGCTCCAAGATCATTGAACTTTAAGAGAAACTGGTTGCTATAAATTGCAATACCATGAAGAAGCACGATAAGTTGCGAGAAGTTACCAAACGTGCAGCCATTGGTGTTGACTTACTTAAGGCTTCAGAAACTAAGGCTCAAGATTTGGAGCGCACAGTCGAGGATCTTAGGATTGCTCTGATGGATAATTAGAATATGACAATGATGATGAACGATTAATGGAAACATCACAATGATACTTTATAAGCTCATTTCAAGCGATAAGTGGCTATCTCTTCAGCTCGGAGCTTCCGCAGGGGGTTTAGATTAGGGAAGGAACCCTCCCTATATCGTGAGCTTCTTAAAGACTATGATAAAAAGAATAAAAAATAAAAACTTGGCTGGTATATAGGCTAGTTTGTTAAGCATTACGATGGCGAGCCTCGTCTCATAAATTATGATTCTGATAGAGAGGGAGCCTTTGATACAGATCCTAATATTGCTTCTTGTTCAGGGAATGATACTAGAATTGAGAAATAACTTTTGTATTTTTCATCTCTTTTTGTTGTATATTTTTAGTGTCTAGGATTGTATTTGGAACCTTTTGGTTAATGAAAAATATCTCTCTTTGTTACTTTGTCTCTTGTCCACTTGACTCTTAATATGGTTGAATAGTTAATATAGTGGAACCTTCTCTTTTTTGGCCTTTTTAGTTTTTGTTTATTGCATTTTTTATCTTTCTTTTTTAAGAGATGAAAAGAAGGTGGTGGCAGTCTTTAATCTTTAAGTTTTTTATTATGTTTATGAAATTTGAGATTCTGATCTTGTTCTTTTTTAAATAATGAGAGTAAGGCAGCGGGAACTCGTACTCGATCAAATTTTTTCTTCTATTTTTAAAAGTTATGATTCTTAACTTATTCTTTTTTAAAGGATGAGAAAAATGTGGTGGGAACCTCTACACTTTCAAACATTTTCTTCTATTTTTTAATTTTGAAATTTTAATTTTGTTTTTTTCTAATGGATGAGAGGAATGTGATGGGAACCCTTATTCTCTCATAATTTTTCTTCTTTTTTTAGAAGTTAGGATTCTAATCTTGTTCTTTTCTAAGGGATGAGAGAAAGGTGATGAGAATCCTTATCCTCCCGGATGTTTTCTCTTATTTTTGGAAGCTAGGATTCTAATCTTATTCATAACTCCTATCTTCTTGAACCTTTTCTTCTTCTTTTTTAGATCTTTGTAATCTTGATCTTATTCTTTTTCTAAAGGATGAGAGGGAAGGTGATGGGAACCCCTATCCTCTCAGACCTTATCTTTTGTTTCTGGGACTTTGTAATCTTGATTTTGTTATTTCTAAGAGACAAAAGGAAGATGGTGAAAACCTCTATCCTTTCAGACATTTTCTTTGTTTTTGGATCAAAAGGTTCTTTACCTCTTTGTTTTTTAAGGCATAAGAGAAAGGTGGTGGAAAACCCTAACCCCTTGATCATTTTCTTATGTTTCTAAGAGAAAGATAGGAATTGATTCTCTTCTTCTTCTTGGGATGAGAGGAATAAGAGCCCTTGTTGTCCCTTCTTATTTCTATTTATTGCAAAATATAAGATCTTTGCCTCTTATTCTTTCAAAGGTGGGAAAGAATGTGGTGAGAACTTTCTTCTTTTTAACATTTTTAGTTTATTTTAGGATTTAAGCCTTTTTATATTTTTAAAGGATCAAAGAAGGTGGTTGAAGAGCCTCTTTTCTCTTATCCCTTTTCCTTTGAATCAAATTCTAGTTCTAAGGTCTGAAAATAAAGTGTTATGATGAACTCCTACCGTTCCTTATTTTACTGAAGATAAGAACTATGCTTCTCATTCTTCTGAGGTGCGAGAGGGAAGAGTGTGTGGTAGCTCTTTCCTGTCTCGTCTTTTCTAATTCTTGCTCATAAAAAGATAGGAACTATGCCTCTAATTCTTCTAAAACACAAGGGGAAGATATTGTTGAGTGTGCTATTCTATAGGTGCATACAGGTGGTATGTGTCTATAATTTCTAATCTATGCATCTCATATATAAGTCATACACAGAAGAAGCAAAAAATCTAATTTCTTAAAATAATAAATACATTAAAATTTAAGTTTTCATTACACTAATAAGATTGAGAATCATTTTTGAAGCCTTTGAAATTTTTTTAAACTTGAGCTCACTTTAAAGTATTCTCTTTGATAATTATAGATTCCAACTTGGTGGGCTTGAAATATTATAATGGTAATTTTTATTTTGCAAGATTTTCTAAAATAACTCTTGCTTTGGCTTTTTCAATTTTGGGTGAGAAAATGAGACTTCGAAGAAAATAACAACACTTGCTTTTTCTCATCTCTTCTTCTCCACCAAGAGTAGTAAGTCATCTTTCTTGTAAAAGATGATGAACAAAATTCTTTTATCTATCTTTTACATAATATGGACTAACCCTTTTACATTAAGGATAAAAGTAAAATATTATTTTTGTCTTATTTCCCGCCAATATGGTCAAACATCAGTATATCATCCACATAGAGAACCAAGAAGATTATCATGCTACTATTGACCTTTCTATACACATAAACTTCCTCTTCGCTTTTGATAAAACTAGACCCTTTAATTACTTCATCAAAATAAAAATTCTAACTTCGAGATGCTTGCTTAAGTCTATAAATGAACTTTTTTAGTTTGCATACTAGACTAAAGGTTAGGTTAGATACAAAATCTTCAAGTTGTTCCATATATATCTCTTCATCAAGATTTTCATTAAGAAACGCCATCTTCACATCTATATACCATATCTCAAAGTCATAATATGCATCAATTACTAATAAAATTTGAATTGACTTAAGCATCGCTACTAGTGCAAAAGTTTTTTCATAATTGATCTTGGATCGTTGAGCGTTACCTTTCACAATAAGTCGGGCTTTGAAGGTCTCCACCTTTTCATTGGGCCAAAGTTTCTACTTGTAAATTCATTTACAACCGATAAGAATTATTCCTTCAGGAAGCTCAACTAAGTCCTAGACTTAATTTTGATGCATTGAGTCAATTTTAGATTTCATGGCATTTTACCATTTTCCCAAATCGATGTTCAACATCACCTCTCTATAAGTCAAATGATCATTTTCTTCAACAAAAAACCTCAATGACACTTTCAAGCATCTAACCATACTTAGTAGGTGACCTTGGCATCCTCTCCGACTTACGTGGAGGATGTGTTAACTGTGTTCTGTTCAATTGAGCCTGAGGTTCCGTCCTTAGTTTATTTTGGTTTTGATTGACTTCATCAAGTTTAATCTTTTTACAATCCCAACAATCTTTGAGAAACTATTTCTCTAGGAAAGTGAAATTACGAGTAATGAAAATATTTTTCTTCAGGATTATAGAATTGGTATCCTATTGAATGTTTAAGATACCCAATAAACTAATACTTATACCCACTGGGTACAATGTTATCCTGTTGTGCAACTCTTACGTATACAGGACAGTCCCAAATCTTAAAATATTTAAGACTCGATTTTCTTCCAGTCCATGTCAGATATAGAATGAGTGGTACAGCTTTGAATGGAACTCTGTTCAATATATGAGCAGTAGTTTCTAAGGCATAACCCTACAGATATTCTGAGAGATCAGTGAAGCTCATCATCGATTGGACTATATCCAGTAAAGTTCGATTCCCTATTTTAGAAACACCATTGTGTTATGGAGTACTTGAAGGACTATACTGAGCAGAGCAAGAATTTCATTCTCTTTTAAGTTATCAGAAAATTCGCTGCTCATGTATTCACTGCCTCGATCTGATCGAATGTATTTGATGTATATACCAATTTTTTTCTTTACCTTAAGTCTAAACTCTTTAAACTTTTCAAAGGTTTCTGACTTGTGTTTCATAACAAATCATCAATAAAGAGTACAAAGTATCTGTATCGTGACAAATCATCAATAAATAGTACAAAGTATCAAAATGCACCCATTGCAGTATAATACATTGGACTGCATACATCACTATATACCAGTTCTAATAAATCAGTGGCACGGTATCTAACATTAGTAAAAGAAGATTTGGTTATCCTTCATTGAACACAAGATTTACAAGCTGGGTAAAATTTTATGGTCAAATCAGGTATCCAACAATCTTTAACCTGACGAGATAGGCGTCTCACACCTATATGACCTAATCTCATATGCCATAATTTTATCTCATTTAAAGTTCTTAAGCTACTACTAGCATTAGCCTATACATTCATGATTTTTTTGTTGTATTCAAAATATAATGCCTATTAATTAACTAAAACTCAACTAATAAAATATCATGCTTATCATACAAATATAAGGAACGGTTTTGAATAGACATATGATATCCTTCATTATCAAGTACAGGAATTGATACAATCTATCTTATAATGTTAGGCACATAAAAACAAGTGTAGAATACAACAGTTCTATTATAAGGGAGAAGTAAATAAATGTCTCACAGCCTTGACCTGTAAAAAAATTTTATTTCCACCATGAAGCTGTACTTCTCCAGGGTGTATCAATTTAATATTCTTCAGACCCTGCAATACATTGCAAATGTGAAAAGAATAAGTGGTATCTAATACCCAATTAGAACTGACATTAAATTCTAAAGAAATTTCAATGATAGGTAAGCATGTGATCTTATTAATCGCAGCAAGGAACCTCGGACAATTGTGCTTCTAGTACCCGTCCTCGCTGTAATGAAAATATTTTCCCTTTGCTTTGGTATTCTCTTAGGGCTTGGATTTAGGTCACATCTGAGAACTCATTCTGGGTGTCTATCTCACTGTCTTTTTTTTTCTTTCCTTTAGGCTTCCTAGAAGACGTTGGGGTAAAAGATAAATCACCCTAAACATAGAAGGCCGAACCCCCTTTGTTCATGTCCTTTTAAGTTGTATTCAATATGTTATAAAGATCAGCATAAATAGGGGTCAATCCTTGCATGTTGAAGTTCATCATGGACTATCTAAAAGACCCAGAAATTATCTGGAGAATCAATCTATTCCCCAAATTATTGTTTAGTACTATATATATAGTCTCCAGCCTCTCGTTATATATCATAATCTAAGGACTCACAGAACTGTCATCTGAGAGTCTAGTTTGAAATAGCGCTTTGGTGACCCGATATATCTTAACTTGAGGTCTGTTGCCAAATAGCTGATTCAAATAGAGCACGATACTAATAGCACTGTCTATATGGACATGCACTCTCTGCAACTCCGTAGAAATGGAGGTGAGGATGTATGATTTAACCTTCAAATTATCATCCAACCATTTATGATATGTCTTCCTCTCCTTTAGGTTGGCATCATCAAAAACACCTTGGGGTATAGACTGATCAATCACATATCTCAACTTTTTATAATCCAGAACAATTCTAAGTTTTGTGAGCCGGTCGGCATAATTCTCAGCATTCTTGAGTTTGTATGCATTAAGTATGCGTATCAAGGGGTTGGTTGAGGCCATTACATCTTCACAAGACAGAATAAATAGAAGATGTTAGCGAATTTATTAAATCATTAATTAAAATATTTTAGATCATAGGTATAACAATTATACTTTTTTTAATCTCAAAATGTCATCTCACTGCTTTACATAATCCTTTTAATCTTTCAAACTAGATAATAATAGTTTAAACTCTTTTAAACTATACAGTAGAAAGTGAACCCCATTAGCATTTTACTCCAGTCTCACACTTTAGCAATATTAACTTTTATAAACCTAGCAGGTAGACAACTCTTATCAATTGCATCTTATGCAACTCTTACCACTAATCCTAAATACATCTTATCATCGCGCTTTAGCAATATTGGGTAAATGTATTCCTGATTAACTTATAAATTATCAAATAAAAGTTACTGATACTAAGTCCAAATCACTCCGACTAATCCCTTAGGCTCTAGCAATATTGAAAAAAACCGTAATGACATATCTAACATCATACTAACAAGACGGACTATTATATAACATTATCTCATAATAAAATATTATTCAATCTGATTAAGAGAGATTTTTTTAAACACTTGTCCCCATCTCATGAAGGCGTGATTCTCAATCAGTTATTCATTTGTGCAAGCATAACTATCCTCTACAAGTAGGACTCCCATTATGGTTAATAGTACAAACAAATGATCACAGTTTATAATGCAATCAAATAACACTTATTGATATAACCACAAATCACACCGACCAATCTCTTAGGCTTTAGCAATATTAAAAAAGACCGTAATGACCTGTCTAACATCGTACTAACAAGACAGAATATTATATAACATTATCTCATAATGAAATATTATTCGATCTGATTAAGAGATTTTTTTTAAACACTTATCCCTATCTCATGAAGGCTTGATTCTCAATCAGTCATTCATTTATGCAAGCATAACTAACCCCCACCAGTGGGGCTCTTATTGTGGTTAACAGCACAAACAAATGATCACAATTTATAATGCAATCAAATAATACTTATTGATGTATAAATAAACATCACATGCAAAAGAATGTAAAATAAAATATATGCCTTGAACGCCATAGCATTATACACCCAATGTCATAGTGTTCATCTAAATTCGTGAATACCCTTGCACTAAGCATGAAACGCTCTAGGATTCTTCGATCAAAGACTTGGTTCTATACTTTCAACACTTGAAAATGCAGTACCTATTATTCCTTAGAATCCCAAACTGCTCAAATATACTATATTTACCCAAAAAGGCACACAAACATGCATTAATACCAATTGTTAAGTATGTTATTCCATGGGTGCATGCATGTAGTATGTGTCCATAATTTCTAATCTACACATCTCATACATAAACCATATACAGCAGAAGTAGAAATCTAATTTCCTAAAACAACAAACACATACTAAAATTTAAGTTTTCATTACACTAATGAGATTGAGAATCACCTTTGAAGACTTTGGAAAAATTTTAAACTTGAGCTCACCTTGAAGTGTTCTCCATGGCAATTCTAGATTTCAACTTGGTGGGCTTGGAATGCTAAAATGGTAGCTTTTATTTTACAAAATTTTTCAAAACAACTCTTGCTTATCTTTTTCAATTTTGGGTGAAAAAATGAGACTTAGAAAGAAAATAGCAACACTTTCTTTTTCTCCTCTCCTATTCTCTATTAAGAGTGGTAAGTCTTCTCTTTTGCAAAAGATGATGAACAAATCTCTTTTTTCTACCTTTTACATAACATGCTCTAACCTTTTTACACGAAGAATAAAAGTCAAAAACTTTTTTTGTCTTATGTTCCACCAATATAGACAAACACTTTCCCAAACCTTTAACAAAATATCTCTTAAACTTTTTATTATTTTAAGTCATCAAAAGTACACTTGTCACTATCTTAAACAATATATGTTGTTTCCTAAATAAAGCTTATCTAATAAGCTTTATTAAGATAATAACACTATTAAAAAAGAGACAAGTGTCCAATGACTTATTCAAAGTTTATCCAAGAAGCCTTAATAAAATAATTAAGTCCATAAATTATGTCTAACACTTGTCACCATCCTACACTAATGCTTAACCATTAAGCATTCTTAAAATAATAAAGTACATGACAAATATCTAACACTTGTACAAGTAATATTCAAAAGCTTATTTTTTAAGGCTTAATGATGTGTCAAATTCTTATAATTCGACAGGTGTCTAATTCGCTAGGTCCTAACAACAAATCTTACTCACCCATAATCTCTTTTGATTGAACACTTTGATCGAGGATGCGACATTTATTAGAAGTCCTAATAACGAGCTATCTCCTTGAATCGAACTCTTTGATAAAGAACTATCCATCTCGAGAAGTCCCAAAATCAAACTCTTCCGTAATTTTATTGGATCAAATTCTTCGATCGAGGACACTACCTTAGTGCACAACGAGTACACTTCATATAGTGAGACTCTCTAAGTTCATGCCAAATTTATCATATAGAACTCCTCCACATATCCATAAATGATGCTCCATACATACATTACAGATATTATAAACGAGCACGTTGAACCATCAACTTGAGGTTATAACACATACATATAATCATTCCATCTTGAAAAAGTAAAGACATAAATCTCCACCGCCAAATCTCTATTTACTCATTTGTGAACTTATCTCCAGACACATATCTCAATAAACAATATATGTAAACACTTTTGTAATATTGTTTAACCCTGCAAAAAACTCATTTCTCAGGTTTATTACTTATGGCTATAAGACTTTCTCATATACAATCTCGAAGCATTAGGATATACAACTTATCCATGGGAGCTAACGGATCCTATATCTACATACACCGGACGTCATAAGCATCGAACCATACCTAGGAACATGCAGAGGATAAACCATAAAAGTTCTTTGATATCCATGAAACCAAAGTATGGTGGGTCACTCATAAGCCGACTGTGGCACTTAGGTCAAAGGACTACGAATACTACTCAACTCGAGAGGACTTACCATTGACAGCTTCATGGGATATCTATTGGAGGTCCTCGTGAGCTTGTTCTGTATTCAGTCCTCACTGAATACTTGCATGCCTATACAAGCTTCCACTGAACTCATAGTCAACTAAAAATAACTATTTAGACCATATAGATATAGACATACATTAATCTATATAAAAAGGATTCACCGATGGACCTGCATTGGTGAAAATAGATCAGGAACATAGTATTTGATAACATACTTACATAATGACATTTTCTAGCACCAATTGCAACTTCTTACAACTATGTCATTACTAATATATTCTTGGGTCTTTGTTCCATTTCAAAAAAGGCTCTAACTCTTTAAATTATGCTAACTCTCATAACCTACTAACTCTTAGCAGTGCTAACTTTTAGCATTTATAACTCTCAATATTGCTAACTTTTAGCACTGATCTAAATTTTTTTAGACAATATCTGAACTCCTTCATATTATATAATGTCTGCAATGTTGCAAGCATTATAGCATTTAATAAATGTAATTAGTAATTTTAATGAAATATGCATTATATAAATATTAAAATAATATATTCATATAAAATAGAGTGATACGTAAGCCCAAATCCCAAAAGATCATATCTACTTTAGTTCTTTCTACATATATTTATTTTTAGGAAAATATGAATTATGCCTCTTATTCTTTCAAAATGCGAAGGGAATGTAATATATAATTTAGGCCCCTTAAAGTTTTTTTATTTTTAAGAAGATAGAAACTATACCTCTTATTCTTTCTGAAATGCAAAAGGAATATACTTTATACTTCAGTCCCCTCAACTTTGTTTCTTTATAAGGAAGATAGGAACTATACCTCTAGTTCTTCCAAAGTATGAGGGGTAAGTACTATGTTCTCTATCCCCTCAATGCTTGCTTTTTCATTAGGAAGATAGAAATTATGCCTTTAGTTCTTCTAAAGCGTGAGGGAAATATATTATGCACTCCAATTCCCTCAACGCTTGCTTTTTCATGAGAAAGATAGGAACTATACCTCTAGTTCTTCCAAAATACAAAGGGAATGTACTATGTACTCTAATCCCCTTAACTCATTGCTTTTTCATGAGGAAGATAAAAACTATGCCACTAGTTCTTCCAAAGCATGAGGAGAATGTACTATGTACTTCAGTCCTCTTAACACTTGACATCGAAATTCGATGGCCATCTTGATGGGTACAATGACAAGTCGCTAAGGCAATATAATGGGAAGGTCCTAGGCTCGAATCCTTGGGAGGTCATGCATGAGATGCGGGGTGTGTTGGGGCGTCAGCGCCTCCCCTTCGGCATACCCTGGTAAACCCAAGGTGTTGGGTAGGTCCTACACACTCTATCAAAAAGGCTGACCTTTTTGTCAGACTGTGTGGGACCCACCAACTCCTTGGTCCACCAGCTGAATAACACCTCAGAACCACCGGTGCACCTACACAGTCTGACATAAGGCTCCCTCTATTGGTTCATATCTTTGTTGATCGCGGATTGGTACTTCATATGGTGTTCTCTTAAAAGTTTTTTTTCAAATTAGGACGTATTTTTTATCCTTCCGCACAATCAATGCCACTAAAATCTCTAAGAATGGAACTTCACAAATAATTACTTTATTTTCCTTGGATTATGCTTAAACTTACAGGAAAAGCATCGTCCTTCTATAAAAAAAAAATTCTAACACTTAAATTAGTAATTATCTAAGAAACTTGTAATGTGTGTGGGAGTGCTTCAAATAAGAAGATTATGCTTTATGTATTTGTTCTCTCTCTAAAATATGATAACTCTATTTAATGGAATTCTTTGAGTGCTCTATGATTGAATGCTTAAGACTTGAATGCTTATGATTGAATGAATGAATAGTCGATTGATCATGCTTATTTATAGTGGTTGAATTTATCACAATCCAAATCATATTTAGATGATGAATAACCTTATCATGATGTGATTAGTTTATATCTCAATGGGATTATCCATAGTTGTAATATGAATCATAATCCAATTCATCAAGGAATCAAAGATGTTTTATCTCTCGTGCAAAAGACTCCTTAACCATTTCAAATAATAATATAAAAAAATCCTAATTCAAATAAAACAATAATAACAAAAAAACATAAACAAATAAAATAATAATTTCAATCCTTCCTATTTTATCAATCTAAAATTTACCTGTTTTTAGAGTTTAAGACGAATTGGGTCGAACATATCTTTATTTGAATCTGATTTTTTTTTTTTTTTTGAGTTGTTAAACTTGATTTTGGATCCCAAATACACTATTTTTGGGCTTGTTTTGTTTCTTTAGCCTATTACATTCACTTGTTTTGTTTCTCTAGTCTATTTTACCTTCGTATGTGGAGTGGATTGTTTAAGCTTGTTTTATAACAAGCCCAACATAAAATATTTTCCGTCTAATTTAACCTCTATTTCTTTATATTAATCTTTTGGAATGAGTGTCGAGGAATAAATTTCTTGGTAAGAGCTAATTGCTATTAACTGATTTGCATGTATCATATCTCATATGCTCCAAAGAGCAAAGCAGGCATATGTTTTCATGTGCCCTCATTTAACAGATCTTTCAAAAATTCAAATCATACACACTTCTTGCAGGAGAATATTTAATTGCTCTAATTTTCTTGTCACTAGTATGAAATGAGACAAAGAAATATTCAAGTTTCAATATATTTAACCCACCGTCAAAATTTTGTTGGTTAAATATTATAATTCAATCTTTATTGTTGATTTTAATATATACTATGTCAACATTATTAACTTTATATGTATTCATTCATGTTATAGTCGACATATTAACCTTTTATATGTATTTATTTATATTATAATTAAATTAAAATTTATATAAAAACTAATTCTGAAATAATTTAAATAATGTAATAAACTATAATCTGTTGTTATTTTATCATTTTTAATATAATATTAGTGTATTTTATTATTTCTTATATGATATCATAAATTTTGTATTTTTATTGTCTTTTTATTTAGCTGAGGATTCGCTGAAGTTTAATCGGAGACTCATCGACAGCGAAATCTTGCCAAAAATTAACCGAAGGTTTGCTGAAATTTTACTAGTGAAAATCTTTTGTTTTCCTCCATGGAGCTTTTAGGGTTTGAGGGATTAGACCAGTAAAAGCTTCTCTGATGTCAACATCCAAATCCATAGCGCGCGTGGGATTTGTGATCATGTTGAGTGATGTTAATTTTTTTTTTTTTTATTTAACTTCAAAAGGTTCTGTTTCTTTTTTTTTTTTTGGGTTGATTTGAGATGTGGGTTTGAAATTTTCCTATTTGGGTCTGTTTCATTCTCTCTTTGAATGGTGTGGTGCTTGGGAATTTTTTTTTTTTTTGTTCTTTTGATTTTGGTCAAAGGATTTTAATATTTTGTGGGGTTGTTCTATAATTTTGTTGATCTTGGAGTAAATTTGCAATTTTAAATAACTCTAGAGCAGATTTATAATTTTAAATAAAATTGGGTAATACTAGCTTTTGTTGAAAAGCCAACTTTGATAGTTGTATTATTGATATTTTAATTTTTCAATCCTGCTTGATAGTTATTTTTTCTTAACGTACTTACCTTTAAACAATTATTTTTAATTTTCTATTAATATGTTTATACAATTTTTTTAATATATTTATATTCACAACGACTTTCTCTTAATATATTTGTGCTCGTTGTGTTTCTCTTAATTGTCATTTAAATGTG
The DNA here is from genome assembly GCA_946807835.1 of Ailanthus altissimus. NCBI lineage: Eukaryota > Viridiplantae > Streptophyta > Magnoliopsida > Sapindales > Simaroubaceae > Ailanthus > Ailanthus altissimus. Next base: position 24,369,198 of record OX327695.1, read on the forward strand.
CTTGTATTCATAGTGGCTGTCTTGTAAGATTTTATTTTTATTTTACTTTTTGAGATTTAATTTGCAAGCTTTTGTCATCTTAATTTTTAAATAAATTTGAGTTTGAGGGAATATTAAACATTATACTGCAGTCAACATTGTTATATACTGCCATTCAAAAAAAAAAAAAAAAAAACATTGTTATATACTTATTCATATTATAATGACATTGTTAATTTTTATATATACTCGTTCACACGATAGTCAACATTGTTGACTTTTATGTATATTCATTTGCATTATAATTAAAATTCTATATATAAAAAATCATTATGCAATCATTTTTATGTAGCTTTCAATCCTTTTGTCTTTTCTAATATTGTTGATGACAAGAAAAAGAAGATTGTGTTGATGACAAGATATCAGGCACATCTAAATCGACGGTCGTAAAAACTTACCACGTGCCAATTTAATTATTAGAGTAGAAAAAAGCCGGTATGGATTTCTCCTACGTAGATAAGGGTTTATTTTCTCCATCGTAAATGCCAATAATGTTTCCACAAGGCTACTTTTAAATTAGTTTTGTCTCGTGGAGTAGGCTTAAGGGCAAGAAATCCTTGGGTGCTTTGTCATTCATTACAAAAAAAAAATTAAAAAAAAAAAAAACAATTCTGCCTATTTTATCCTTGTTGATTGACAATAACTTAAGAAGAAAAAAAAGGTATTTTGCATACACTATGTATACTAATGAGCTTCTCTTTTGTGGGCTTTATCTTTATTGCTCAACAATCCTGATAAAGTTGGAAAAGGTTCAAGAAGAGCTGTTCATCCACATTGGCCAGGATAGATTTGTTGATTTGGTCTATCTCCAAGAAGTTGTTAAGGAAACACTGCGCCTATACCCACCAAGTCCAATGATTTTCCGAGCTGTAATTGAATATTGCACCCTTTCAGCGGGCAATTATATTCTAGCTCGCGCTTGATGGTAAATGTTATGTGCGAGGATTATTCGGTTTAGTTTGAATTAAATATTTTTAATTCTTTCACAAGAGAGAATAGAAAAAATTGAATTAATTATTGAGAATCAAATTGAATTGAACTAATTTTTAATAGAAAAAATTGAATTAATTATTGAGAATCAAATTGAATTGAACTAATTTTTTATCTGTTCAATTTGATTTGATTTTTTAATTATTGAAGTTAATTTTTTTTTAAAAAATTTAAGATACATTGTAAGTAGGGAGAATCAAACTTATGCCCTAAATACAAACATGGCTTTGTTTTACCAACTGAGTTAAATATGACTTTTGAATCTAAATTCAAACAATTTTTTATATTTAAATTTTAAAATATTAATAATTAAAAAATATACAAATAATATACAAACTTGTACCCTAAAAATAAACATGGCTTTACTTTATTAGTTGAGACAAATGTCACAGGTCGAGCGCTTGTTATTGACCTAAAAGACTAACCTGTTAAATAATGCTACATACTCATTCTTATATATCGAAGATCATCCAATTTTTAGTCGATGTAAGATATAACATTCTTTCCTACCCAATCACGTGATGCCCTCGTCACAGTGTAGCCCAAATTCAATAATCAACCTGGCCCGTATAGTCCATTCTCCGAAGTTAGGAGACTCATTACCCACGTAACAATCACTATTGAGGCTCAGGATGCATAATTTTTAGGGCTCACTTAGCTCGTATTATCCATCCCCCTGATGATACGGAGAACCTATATTTCACATCACAATCTTTATTGAGGTAATTTTGAAGGCTCACATACAAATAAGAATTTGGATCTACTCTGATACTACTTATCACGAATTTGACGCTTGTCATTAACAAAAAAAAAAAAACTTAAGCTGTTAAATAATGTTGCATACCCACCTTTATATATTCAAAAGTCATTCAATTTTTATTCAATACAAGACGTGACATAAAGGTCACATGACTTTACTTTATCAACCGAGACAAAATTGTAGCTTTTGAACCTTACTTTATTATATTCAAACTTAAAAATATTAATAATTAAAAACATCCAAACAACACACGCAGATGGATAATCAAACCCAAAATTTTAAGAGACAAAAATTATCATCTTACTAAATGTACATTCTATTTTATTATATTTAACTTTTAACATATCAATAATTAAAAAAAAAAGTAACATGTTAGATTCAAACTGCGAACGTGAACAAGTTTAAAAACACGCTATAGCTGAGTTATAGTTAATTTTAAACTTAAAACACATTTTTTTCTTTTATACTTAATTTTAAAATATAAATAATTAAAAAACCAGTTTTCCAAATTAGTTTCGATTTTCAATAAAATTGATTCGAAACCAACCAGATTTTTTTATATTTTTTAAATCGATCGATTTTTTTTCTTTAGTAGAAACCGAACCAAACCCAATTTTTTAGCCACCCTTAATAAATGCCGGCAAAATTCAACATGATGAACGAGTGTGGCCATAACTTCACAGGTTTGAGCCTGAGAGGTTTTTAACTAGCCGTAAGGACACAGATTTCAGGGGCCAAAAATTTTGAATTCATCCCATATGGCTCGGGAAGAAGATCGTGCCCTGGAATCTCACTAGCCCTTCAAATGGCGCATTTTGCAATTGCTAGCTTGCTACACAGTTTTAAATTTACTAAACTATGAATTGAAGACGTGGATATGACAGGGAGCAGTGGCTTGAGAATTTTGAAAGCAACCTCACTTGAAGTTCTTGTCACCCCCGCGGCTGAATCCTAAACTTTATGGACATTAAAGTTTGATAATGTTATGCACGTACGTCTCTTAAATGGCATTCCCATTCACCGTCAAATATCCAGCCAGCCTTCACAAAGAGAAGCATATGAAGTAGATCTTTTAGCAGTATCATCACAAAACTGACCCTATAGAAGCCATCTGTTAATGTAAATTATGTAATGGACTGATGCGGAAACGTTAAAATTTCAAGGACGTACAGGAGAATCATGGACTGTTCAGAAAAGCTGCAGTGTGAAATAATAGATCACCCCATGAAGGCACTGGAAAAGAGTGAAAGATATAGTGATCTTATAATATTTCAACGCCATGAGAGTAAATTGTGTTGTTCTTCTAACTACAGACAGAGCAATTAGATGAAGTCTTGACGGAAAACAAGACCGAATTTGGCTGTAATGCAAGATGTTGAGTCTTCAAAATTATGTAATAAAAATTTAAATGAACCAAACACAGAAACTATAATTCCTTGAAGAATAGCCTCTTAAAAAAATGGCACATTTTCTGACTTTCACTGGTTTAGAAATTTCCATGCAGTGTCGAGAATTCTTTCCAACAAAAAATTAAAAAACAATATATATATATATATATATGTATATATTGGGAACATACGTTATTAGCCTTGAATTAAGAATACGCTGCGTTTTGAGCTTGGCGGTTGCGTTCTGGCTTCCTACGGTCGCACCCCTGCATTCACCAGCTACTGTCTACGGTATTCCTCGTCTCTAAAACCCTAAACCCTTGCACTCTCAAAGCCACCGGAATTTGGCGGGAAAATTAGTACCCTTAAATTCCCCCCAAACGCTAATTTACATCCCCAAATTCTCATGCAATCTACTCTAAATCCAACTTCAAGTTCTCACCAATTCCAATTTTCATGGAAATACACAAAATCCCGACAATTCATTTCGAAAACCCGCAAATGGACTCACAACAAAACCCTAACTTTCACCGCCGGCTCTTTCAGAACCTCAGTCAACTACGAACCAGAGGAGAGCCTCAATGGACCCACGAAGCTGTCGGTGGTCATTCGTGGGTCGTGTCCGGTTTCAAGGTACTTCTGGGACGGGAATCAATTGCAATTGGCCAGTGTCGTGGTGGTGCATCGTCTTTTCGTTTGGATTCGGATGACGGGTTTAGGACATTTTTTAGAATTTTTACTTTGAGAATTGGAGATTTTTTTATGCCTAAACAACTAAGAGCGAATTACATGGGATATGTTAAATGGAAGTTCTTACACCGTTTTTTAGCCCCGCTCTTCAGGTCCTTGCTACTCAGGTAATGATTTTGTTTTGAGAAGTTACTTCTCTTTTGGACTGAGTAAGAAAAAGAATGCGGATATTTCTGTTTATTTTTGGAAGGTCAAGTGAAATGATTATTATTTTAATGAGTATTGTTAGTAGTTTTGTGAATTATTGGTGGCATTATATATGTTTAATGAGTATAAATTGAACTTGTGGCGAAAACGAAAAGGTAAAATTGATGTAGCTTGATGAATATTTGATGACTATCATTGTTTTGTAGAAAAGAGAATTGTGTCATTTGGATCATTGAAGATAAAACCATTTTAACCATGATCTTTAACAGCTCTAAGTTGAACACAGAATCAACAACACAAGTGAGAGAAACATAGAGAGGTACTGAAGATTACTTATAAGGATGGTTTACACATTGTATGGTTTTAGGGGTGATGAATTGGGGAAAACTCAACTCAGGTCTTTCTGTGAAAAGAAATGAAATTTCTTCGAGTGAAAATTTGATTATATGCTTCCTTTTACATGGGAATGAGATTATGTCAGGCAATGTTTTGGGCTATAGGAATTGGATACTCACATTCACTGCCACCACCAGCAGCTCTGAATTGGGTCTTGAAGGATGGACTTGGCTGGTTATGTAGGTGCATCTACACTGCTAGCCTAGCATCTGCATTTGATTCCAATTTGAAGGTGTTCCCTCCATTCACATTGAGATTTAGTTCTCATTTGCTCCTCATATAAAGATTTGGTTCTCACGGGCTCTTCATATCCTTTATTTGCTTTACTTCTAAGATGTGTTTCTTTATTTGTGGTTCATGCAGTTACTATCACTGCATTTGGTGTTTGGATAAAGTTATCCAAAAGTCCCAAAATAAAGTGATGTGGAGCACAATGTTTGGTAATTGTAGAACCGCAAAATAATAAATTCCATATCATACACTTTAGAATGTTTTAATAAGAACTTTAATAAAGAATTAATCTTTGGTACTCTCTTTTGCAGAGAGTTGGATTTACAACATCTGTTCTGCTCAGTTTAAGCATTGGAATTGAGCTGCTGATGCCTATATTCCCTCTGTACTTCTTGCTACTTGCATCTCTAGCCAACATTGCTAAACAAATAATTCTGGCGTGCTACTTGGCAACTGGTGTAAGGGTTCATTCTTCAACAATCCCTTAAGCTCCCTTATGATTTGTCAACAGAAGCTTCTATATTTCATTTATTTTTTTATTAAAAAGTTACATACGTTAGGTATATACAACGTGACATTAATCCTTTAATTTTTTAACTCGAGTTGATGTGACATCAATCCTTCTCCATTCATTTCTTTTTATAATTTTTTGAAAATAGACTCCATTGCTTTTGTTTGCATTATGTCAAGCATAGTTGAGTTAGAGCTTCAGACTTGGACAAATTGCAGTATATCTGCTAGCGCCAGCGATCACTTGCCATTGCTTTATATCCTATGGAAAATAAGTACATGAAATATAAACCTGTCATTCCCACTTCAGTGGTTATTATTCCTAAAAAAGAAAAAGTAAAAAGTAGTATTATCATTCATTGTAAAACCTAAATTTCTTTTTTGCTGACAATTTTGAAGTTGATAATACAATCTTTTGGGTAGTGCATTGATGTTATCACTCTTTATTACCAGACTGCAGTTCATCAAAGCTTTGCGGTAGTAGATAACCTCGGTGAAGTTTCTGCTAAGTCACAGGTTATAACTTTTCCTGAAATGCATTCTATCCAGTCATTAACCTCTTCGTTTGATATACAAACCTGTTTTTTATACGGTTACCAGATTCAAACGGTGTGCTTTGAGAATCTTGGCCTAAGCTTGCTGCATCTTTGAATATTTTTCTGAAGAACAATGAAAGGTTGTTTCTTCTTTTATGTCTCTATTCTTAATGCCCTGAGTTTCAAAATGAAGTGAGAAATCATTAACCTTCATTCTCAATAAAAGATGTTTCCTACCATTTTTGCCTGTGCCTTTACGTCTGCAATATCCTAACTTGTCGTCGATGTGCCAGGTGCCTAGGAGGTTTACCTTTTGTTGTGTACCCTGTTTTCGCAGCATTTGACCTTCTTGGTATATATCAAGGGCTTAAGCATGTCCATCTGCAAACACTGAATAAGGTTGGTTGGCATCTCTTTTCATAATGTGTGATTATGTACAAATTTTAAATGGTTTGCAATTTTTTCATTTTTTCTGAAGGAGCAAATAATCATGTCCTTCATCTGATTTTTATATGCCTGGATTGACCCCACCACGTTAACCTTGGCATATATTTCTCTATTAATTGACAAGTGGTATGCTATAAAAAATTAAGAAAAGTAGTAGCTCTTAAGCAAATTTCGCTTGTTATGCTAAGAATTGTCATCCATCTGATTGCTTGTAAAAGGTTAATACGCTTTCCTCCATCTTTAATTCTCTTTTGTGTTCAACCATTATACATCTAGTCATTCACATTTTGGCTGGAAACATTCTCGAGTAAGTGAGCCTTGCAAATCATCACCCACCCACACTTCTACCTACATTATTACACTTAAACTGTGTTCAAGGGCTATCTACCGTTCACTAGGCAATTTTTCTTTGATAAACTACATGATCTGTTGGCTGGGTTGCATTTCCAAGCCATCTGTTAATGAGCGGAAATATTTGCTTCAGCATCTCACTATTTGCCATTTGTATATATTTAGGATAGGCTTGAAATCATACTCAACACATGGATTGAGTCTGGACGTATACCTTCACCTGCAGAAGTGAGTAAAGCAGAAGGTATCAATTTCTTTTGGAGCAAAGGTGAGTAACTGCTTTTTTATGGCTTTGGTATGAACTATCTTGGAATTAGTGCACCTTGTAGATGAAGCTTAAATTTAATTAGTGAGATTTGGATCAGGCAAACAATTGTGGCCCATAAGAGTTGGATGCCTAAATCCCAAGGGCCAGATATCCAAGTTGTCAATTATGACAATGCAGTCTCCAAGTGTCGAAGATTATTACTTCACGTGCATTGAGGTCTTCTGCAGAGGTTTAACCAGAAATGAGCAGGTCATTATGGCAATAAAAGACTTGTTCCATAGGACATAATTATGAAGGACTCATTCTATGATGCTTATTCACTTCTTTTGTTTTTCCCTTTTTCCGTTGTGTGACATTGTAGCTTGGTATCCTTCTCTGCCGAAGAGAAAGAGCTAGCACTACAGATGTTATCACGGGCATGTTGCAGGTAAAATGTAATTTTCTGAGGAGTTTTTTCTTGGAGAGTTATGGATGCTTGTACCATTAAATTTCTAAGTTCTCTGAAGTGTTTGCTTGATGCAAGGAGAGAATCCCTGAATATACTTGTTTGTCCTAGTTGATGATTAGCTCAAATTCGATTAATGTAATCGTTGTGCTGTAGGCCTGTTATGTCCACAAAGCTCTCCTATTTACTACGTGGGGAAACATGGTTGGAGCCGAAGATACCCCAGCCCTTGTCGTTGATGAGTGGTTTAAGTTGATTGAGGATAGCTAGCAATGTGCCCAAAAGGACTTGACCATCTTGAATGAACAAATGTAACGACAAGGTTGGGCTACAAAAAATATCCCGTTGAGTACGCAGGATCAGACTCGTTACAGCTTTGTAGATGATTGAAGATATCAGGGTATTCGTGAATTTTGGTGCGCTCACCTTTAAACCAGAGGAGATTTTCGGAAAACCAGGCTTCCTTTTTTTTAAATTTTTTTGTGTGACGGGGTTTTTATTTGGTTTTTGGTCATTTGGATCACCACAATTCACAAGATACTTATTTACGTTCATAAGTTACCTGTATATATGCTGATTACATTATCCGGATATTGTACTTGGTTGTATGACCAAAGGAAAGAGAAGCCGGAAAAAAAAATAAAGTACAACAAAATGAAAAGAAATTATAGCCTTTCATTCTATTTGCGATTCCTATCTCTCTTGTACGAAAAAAAAAAATGTTAACATCTGAGATTTCTATAGATCTCTGAATTTCTTGTACACAACATTTTGGGCAAGCAGAAAGTGCGAAACATCACTGCTTTTCATGGCTTCCACCTAAAAACATTGCATCGACTATCAAGTATCCTTAGAAGCTTCTATAAGCAGCTGAAGAAAGATTATGCTCACAACAGCCCGTCGAGGACCAATTCTTGCATTCACCAAAATTTTGGTCTACTGAAATGTTCCAATTCTTACAAAATAATATAACCAACCAATGGCAGACCTACACAGTGTGGTACAAGACACTCTGGAAAGTGACTGGTTCCCTGTAAATCAAGTGATATTTCACCCTTATGTGCTAGTATTACAATAAATGAGCTATAGGTCTCAACAATCTTACAGCTACCACGGGTCATGAAAGAGTACGATATCTTTTGTTCATTTACATGCTATTGCATATGTACACTCACGATATAGGACCCATTTACAACGCTTTTCTGATTAACATTAATGAGAAAAGGAGCTTGCCTCAGTGCTGTACATTGAGTACTCACTATGGCTAAAGTTGGCTCTCTCTTCATCCCACTTCAGAATTTCCCTTGCATATTTAAGAGAAGCATCAACACTATCAGGCTCTAATCCCTTCACCAGGGAAACATACAATTTCCGCCCAGTGAGAGATGAATAAAGCCTCTTGAACTTGACGGCAATGTAGTGGAAGGCCAGTTGACCCAGTGAGGGGCTATGATTAATGCTGTTGCTGTTTCTGTTGCTATTGGGGTGATGATGGCTAATTACTGGATGAAAATCATCAAACCAGTCACACTGATTCAATGGCACCCGTTCTATTTTATCCTCAAACAGATCAAATTTGTTTAGTATCAGAAGAAATTCCATCTGCTCAAAGGTTGGATTAGTAACAATGCTTTCAAAGAATTTCCTGCTCAGCATCATCTTGTTAGTGCGAGACCCACTCCCGTCAACAGAAAATTGGTCATAGTCATTCAAGGCAACACTAAAAATGACCATTCCAACGTCTTCAAACATCTCTAGCCACTTGCAATTTTCCCCAAGACCTCTTGCCTGTACCCTGATCAGTTGGTACCTGATAAACCAGAAATAAAAATGTCAGAATTTAAAAAAAAAAAGAATCTACAGGACAATATTAACATCATAACCTCCATAAAATATGACTAATGAAGACTGCATACTGCATATTAAAAATTACTAGTTCAATGTTCATTGTAAACTGAGAGCTGGCATAGTCAATGAGTGCAAGCAACACATTTCGGGTAATTCAACTTCCTGAAGTAGTGATGATGCAACAAATGTGAGATTCTAGGCACATGATTTCCCAAAAAACCGACCATTGCAGACCTAGACCAGTTCAAATTCAGAGTCAGACTAAGGCTACCTTTAATCAGATGGCATGAAGATCCATGTTGCTTACTAGTGTATACACACCAAGGGTCTAGAAGCAGGCAACAATTTGGTGGTGTATTTAAGTGTATCAAGTTAACTGATGCAATACCTTATCTAAACTAATCCAACTATCTAAGGTACCAACATGAAGAAGAGAATAGCCATCATGCTCATCAAGAAAAACTCAAAAACACTTCTGATAATGTCTAAGTGGCTGAAAAAACATACTATGAATCCTAACAAAGTTATGAAAAATGCTGCATCATCCAACCAAAGAGTTGAGTTTAGCTAAATTCAAAATAGCTCTTTATAGAAGATCTAGGCAGCTATTATGGATGTAGAACTGTGTGTATGCATCCACAGAGTCCACTGATTCATAGACCATCCAACTTCCTCTTCACAAGGGTGTTAAAAACCTGGATTTCTCACTTCAAATAAGAAATCAGCTCCCAAGAGTTCAGAATAGCATCCAGGACGATGATCTGCACACTTTTTTTTTCCTTTTTTCATTGAAAAGGACAATGAACTGCACACATATCATTTATCCACCTTTTTTTTTTGGGCAACAAGTCTCGTCAGAACCACCTAAAACAAAAAGGGGCTGCTGAAATTGTAAGGCACCTATCTTACAAAAATGTAACCAATATGCTTTAGATCTTGGTAGCTTTTTGTTATTTTTTTATATGTTTGCAAGATCAAACATTGGCACCCACCTAAGCAGAGAATCGTGCTGATCAGCAGTGTCAATATCATCATCGGAAGCTGAGTGGGGAAATGAGAAGTCCACACAAGCAAGCCCATTTGATGAAGTAACACCCTCAGCATACAGGATGTCCAAATCTGATGGCTCATAGTCTGTTTTCAATATATCAACAACCTGAAAAGTAAAAGACAATAATAGAAACATTACCAAGAGTCAGTCATAATCATTATCTTGGCAGATAGGTCCAGAAAAAGTAATATGAAATACAAATATCCAGGGAATGAAGCAAGCATGCAACCAAGAAGCTGGTTTAGAATTGCATGAGAACTTGGTAGAAAGGCCAATAGATGTACCATGTATCTCATTCCAACTTGAGCTTGACTCATTGACAGCTCAATAGCATATTTCATCAGCCAAAACAAGCTAAGACAAGCCTTTGTAGCTAAACAAGCCACACTTATTTAACACCCTGGCTCAGATCAGGTAGCTTAAAACAGCCATAGAAACCTCAAAAGAGTCCTTATTAACCTTAGTTACTTCCGTCCAAGCTCAATACACCACATAATGAAGTATCATTTCTCATCTTACAGAAACATCACTTGCTAACAAATTGCAAACTATGTTCACCCTGAGCCTTCTCTCTATTCAATGGAATATAAACACTCACATCTGGCATCCTAGAAAAGTCATGAACTCATCAATTCACTATGGGCAAATTGCTCCTTACTTCCAATTTAATATAAGAACCAAAAGAATAGAAAACCCGTCTCTTCCCAACATTCTTAAACCTAGGTCACTAAAGATCTTCACCAGATCTCAGGTGTTTCTCTGATATCTATAACAAAAAATTTGGTCAGGAAGTCAAAAGTCTACATTCTGATTTCTCCATTTCAATGCTTAGCTTGTCATATATTATAATATGCATGATGAATAAGCAGTAAACCATCAATGCACAAAGCAAGACCAAAGTGTTGAGGATCACAGCTTCTAAAATCACAATTACTTTATTCTCATGACATTTCTCATCTCTAGCTCTTTTCGTCACAATAAACGAATATACGTCCAAGATGAAAATCTTCACGCTTATACAATTCATTTCAAGTAATTTATTATCCAGAAGCACAGTGCCCAAAATTTAACAAATTTAACGAAGCATAATAATAGTACGGATGATTTTACCCGCTCTAGGAAATAATAAGCAACACTAGGTAGCATTTCTATTTTGCTTCTCCGACTATAAGTTGCCTGAATAGCAGCATCCTTCCACAGCGCCTCAACCAAGGGAGCATATTCACGAGTAGCAGCTGGAAAAATGGCTTCCAAATTTCCCGAACCCATAGACTTCAGAAGCCAATCAGAAAAAGTTTTAAACCTTGGGCCAATTGTGTAGATATTTTTACCATCAGCACCCTCAGAACTCCCTATCATTGACCAGAAACACAACTTAATCACTTAGAAAGTATAAGCAATGGATGAACAAATATACAACCAAGCTGAATGTGGACCTTGACAAGTGGTAATTAAGCTATTTTCACCTATTCAAAAACACACTGGCCCGAGGAGTATTTAATAAGTTTTGCATAAATGAAAGCGCTTGCAGACATCTTAGGAGGTTTGCTTTCACGTAACAAGTTCAAAATCTAAAATTTTCAAAATATCAGAAAATGCAACTCAAGTTCAAGTTAGTGATTTGGACCTGTGTCAATACATGTATTTGGCATATATATGTAAGTTAGCATAGCATGTGTATCAAAACAGAGTAAGTTGATCAACATAAATGAAGTTAAAGAGATTGTGGGAAAAAAAGAGAATCAGTAAAATTTCGTACCAATGGGGTCTGTTTCATCTGAAGATCGTTTCTTCCCCCTTTCTCTCAAAATTTCTTCCTCAAAACGCTCACGGCCTTCAAGGAGTATACCAAGATAGCCATATACATTGCTCTGAATCTTCAACTTAATGTTCTCACGCTCATCCTCCGAGAATGGTACATCTTTATAAAGAATCTTTGCCTAAAACATTTGATTTAATAAATCCATTAAAATTTGATGTGTCATTAGACATCAAGGAAAAAGGAAACATAATCAAAAACATTTTGGCTTAAAGGTCCACCTATGGTAAGATATATAAAAAACAAGTTATTACTCTTCTTCAATTTGAATGTAGAGCCATAAAAGCTTGTATGGTCATGTACCCCACTAAGTTAACTCGACAAAGCGTTTTAACTCCAACTATCAGATCTTTCACACCATTTGCATTAAGCATTAAAATAATCAAAACTAGTTCTTCTTAGAGAGAGGATAGAGAGGAAAATTACACTCTCCCATGATAGAGTGGACATATAAGTCACACCATAAAATTTACGAAGATGCTCTGAAATGAAATATGATTATCGTAGTACCCACAAACTTTACATAATCATAAAACATTTGCATCAAACTTATCTTGGGGCATCTTCACTTCATTCATGGTATGTAATACAAGTAAATTTTAAGCCATATGGCATTTAGTACGAAACACAAATCCTCGTGTAAATAAAATTGCAATAATATTTAAAGACCATATTTCCCCATTATTAAGCACCTGCTTAAATAGAGTACTCGTCCCAGATCCACTGTACCCAACTAAGAGCAATTTTTGAAGTGTTGTCCGTTCAATATAGTCAGGAAAAGATCTGCTAATCTGACTGCTCATTTGTTCTCCATCAAGGTTTGAAGATTTGGAAGGAACAGGTAGTGATAAGACCGCACAAACTAGTTTTGTCCCAGCCTAAGAAGCAATGTCAAAGTAAATAAAACATATCAATGCTAAGAAACATCTAAAATGATAGATTGGAAACACAAGAAACAAACTAATGTATAAATCATACTTTGCCCCAAATATATCCTTTAGTGTTTTTTTGTCCCTCTTCTTGATACGACCCATCCTCATTCACCCAAAAGTGTGGATTGCCGGCACACTGAACACCTGCCAACTGTAACATATGACAGAAAATGATATTAACATATTAACATTTCATTCTGACCAATTATTGTCAAACTAGAATTTCGCAAGTCTAGAAACTTTAACCTGCAACATTCTAAGTTCTACTTTAGTAATCTCTCGACCATTGATGAAAACTTGTGTGTTTCCATTGCTAGCATTTGGCTTGATTGGACCCCCAACGTTCAGATGGGGACTAACTACCTTCGACGGCTTCTGTCCTTCCTGTGGAATTCAGCAGAACTGTCAATATCCATAACAATGAGAAAAATTCACCATAAATGTTAAATGTCTCAAAATTTAGCATATTCACCTTTCCCCAGAGACCGGATACTTTATCATACCAATAGTTTCCTGGCTTTAGCTTCTTTGGTGGGTTAGGACATGTCTGCAACATAACCAACTCCTCATGACAAAGATGTTTCCCATTCACGCAGACATACTCTGGTGGCAACCGATTCACCTCACACAACTTCTCAGCCTTCATTATTTGCTTAACCTCCAATGGATTAAGCAACCGCTTTAACATTCTAGAACATTTCCCCAAACTCCCTCGTTTAGCCTCATCAATAGGATACCCAATGCATGAAACACACTTCCTCCCTTCGGGCATTGACCCCATAGCCCTAAGCACACAGTTACTACAATACTTTGCATCACAAACAATACAAACCTCTTTCTCTGTAAACCTGTTCCCCTTAAAACACCTATAACATGACCCCTTCTTCCCTTTTGTTTCAGGTTCTTTCCTAACTCGTTGCATGATCCTCGGTTCCTCTTGACTAAACTCTTCACCAAAATCATCGCCATCCTCCTCATCATCAGATGCAATATCACGAAACGTCACAACTGGCCCTCTTCTAAAATCACCACCATTAAATTGTAGGCCATCATCATCATTATTATTTATTCTATTACTAAAATCTCCAGTTTTAAGAGAAGAAACCCGCGAAGATGGGTAATCCATACTCAAAACAGACTCATTTGATTCCCAATCAGGCTGATTTAACTCATCAGTAATGTCCAAGCTCTCTTTACCACCGTTAGATTCTCTCAATCTCGCCGAGCTCCCTCTTGATCTCTCAAAACTATTACAATTCAAATGCTCATTACTTCGATTAAAGCCGTTAGAACTATTCCCTAATTCGTCAGACACATAATTCGAAAACTCTAACGCGCCTGAGCTGCTTAACTCACCGGACAAAACGCAATTGACGCTATCAGCAGCTCGGTCGATAACAGAAGTCGGCGACACAGTCGTTTCAGATTTCACTTCAGTCCCGACCGCGGCAGGTTCGAGCTCTTTAGAGAAATTTTTTTTTAATTTCTCGGCCGATATTATCGGCTGGACGACAGGAAGCGCCAATTTATCAGAGAGAGATACTTGCTTGACGACGGAGGCCACCGGAATTTTCCGAACGTTGATCGGAACAGCTCGAGGAATATCGTAGGGCAGCGGCGGTCCATTGTATTCAGTTGCGAACGAGTAAGGGATCGCCTCTTCAGCCGCCGGAGCTGACACGACCTCCGGCGTCGTCATTGTTTGTTTTATTCAGTAGAAGGCTTTGAATGTAAACCCTAAGCTCGATTCATACTCAAATCTGGAAAAAAGAAGAAGTGTTTGAAGAGGAGGAAAATAAATTGGAAAAAGTGAAGGAAAATTGGAAAATGACAGGAAGTAAAGAAAAGGAAATAAAAAAAAAAAAAAAGAAAACCAGTAGCAAGCAAGCAGCTGTAGCTCTAGGCCTCTACCTCTAGCTGTGTGTTGGAGTGGGGAATCTCTAGTAGTTTTTGTTATTATTATTATTATTATTATTATTATTTTTCCTTTTAGTGTGGGAGTTTTTGAATTAAATGTAAAAATTAGTTAACTTTATTTTGATTTTAGAATATGTTTGGTTAGGGAAATGGGGCCACGTGGGGTCCACGGAACTTTTGTCTTTTTGGTTTTTACATCGTGTTGTTGGCATCTTAGGCTTAGCCTTTGCCTCTTACCGCTATCGCTATTTGGGCTCAAGCAAGGGCCGGCGGAAAAAAAGGACCATGGTTTGGTTTCATTTTACAGGGGTATTAACACTGTCACCCCTAAGATTGATATAAATTACACTTTAATAGTAGTTTTAGTTTTAATTATATTTTTACCCCTTTTACTTAATTAAAAATACGAAAATACTCTCATAATTTTATTCTGTAAATAATTAAAATATCTTAAATTTTGAAAGTATTGTTATTTTTTTTATTAAATAGAGAGAGTGATAATATAATAAAACTAAAATTACAGTTAAAGTGTAATTTGTACTAACCTCAAGGGGTGACAGTGTTAATATCCCTTTCGTTATGTTACTGTTATGGTCCTGCCTGGTTTCACTTTTGGAAATTGAAGTGATTGCTCAAGGATTTTTAACTGATTGGGCAAAGAATCCGAATTTCTCTTTTTCATTTCTTTTTTCTTTTGGTGGTTTATCTGTTAACTTGTGTTGATATTGAACACCAATAAAGGCGATGTAGGACAGAAGAAATTAATTATTCCCTAAGTTTGATTAAAGAGTAATTCATTATTGTGTTAAGTATAAACAACTTGTTGCTTTTGGGATCCTTCTTTTTAATTTAACATTTATCTTCACGGAAATGACTTCGCCAATTCGAATTTGAAAGATATGTTACTGCATAAATAATAAAATAAATAAATAATTTAACCATTTCTATTATGACACATCAGATAATATAAATAAATTTATATAATTGAATTTGTACATATAATATTATTCTAAAACAATATTAGATTGAAAGGCCAATACGTTTGTCTTGTCTTTAAAATGAGACCTAAGTTACAGTTTCCATCACGTGGCTAATGAACATCAGTTGCGTTTGGGCTGAATTGGTGGCAGCAAGGCTTGGACTAGTTGTCAATGGGCCACATAGCCTTAGGCGATCCATCAATACACATAAACGGTTCAAATTCGTTCGCCCAACTTACTTTAGGCCTTAAAATTAATAAGAATTATCATATATCCAACTTTTTGACTTTTTTTTTTTTTAAAGAATCAAATGCTTAAAGTATTATTTTTTTTCTTTTTTTTTTCTTTTTTGTTCTCTCTTATGTTTTATCAATTGAAAACCATAATTTTGATATAAATTTAAAGAGATATTTATTATTATTATTATTTAATTATTTAAAGGACTGTCAAGACTCACTTATCACTTTTGCTCCAAAAATGTAATTAGAAGATATTTATTATTAGTATTATTATTACTAGCAATAATAGTTAAGTGACCATTGAAACTGACCGAAATCACTTCTGTATTGAGGTACGTTAGAATGAGCAATTCTCCATAACGAAAAAAGGAGATATATTATGTTGTCTTTACTATTCAAAAGACCAAAAATCAAAGAAGATAGAGAAACATCTAGACAATTGGATAGTAGGGGTAGGCAAAATTCAGTTTCTATTCGATTCGATCCAAAATCGAACAAATTAATTTTATATAAATGAAATTGTTTGGTTCAAGCATAAGAAATTGATTTTAGTTCGATTTTTAGTTTTTTTTAAAAATTTTAAATTTATTTTAAATGTATTTATTCAATTTAAACTAAACTTATTTGAAACCAAATTAGAATCAAACTAGTCCGTCTCAAATAAATATAACCAACTAAGAATTGAACTCTAAATTAAATTTAACCAAAAAAATTTGACTCAGTTCAATTCAATTTTTAGTTCAATCGAATTAATACTCACCCTTACAATGTAAAAAGAGCAAATAAAATAGATAATTTACTCCTAAGATAGCTATAATTTCATAACTCAAGTTTAATTAAATAAATCATTTATCTCCTCAATTTTAACTAATTATATTTTTTTAAAGAAGTAAATAAATAATTTAATCGAAGTTAAATTTGTAATATTCAATTTTATCTCAATTTATTATTTTTTTACCTATTAATTTAAATAATAAATATTTTAACCTAATTACACATACATTTAAATTATATAACACATGTCATAATGTAAAAATAATTAATCATATTAATAAAAAAATCTAAAATCTAAACAAGTTATCGAATAACGCAAATGTTGATGCCAGTGTGACGATCTAATGACTGTTTCAAGTGAAGCGAAGTTACTTTTAAATTCAAAATCTCTCTATTTATGCAATGGCATAGTGGTTTATCAACGAAGCACCAAAATAAGATAAAATGAGTTGTTGAGGCAATAGAAACAGTTAAGCATTATGATGCACCACTACTATCATTTGAATAGCTAGTAGGCAGTACACGAAGATGATAGCGGTGCATCATAACTCACTATTACAAAAATGACCTTCATTGACACTAAGTTAACGTCAGTTAAAGGTTTTACTGACACAGTTTCATAGTGTTAATATTGCTCAAGTCAGAAAATTACTGACACCATTTATCGTGTCAGTGAATCACTGATACTATAGTATCAGTAAATCTCTAACACCACAATATCAGAGAATCATTGACACCATGGTATCGGAAAATTCTTGTTACCATGGTATCAATGAATCTTTGATACCACAATATCAATGAATCTTTGACATTATAGTATCAGTGAATTATTGACACTATAGTATCAAAGAATTTTAATTTAATTTAAAACATATTTTTAATGATTTGGAATTTGAATTATTAGGACCAAACTATTGAATTTGTTTATAAACTACATATCAATACATAAATACCACATTTAAATAAATATCAAACTATTTATTTATTTAAATAAATAAAACTACAATTGTCAAATCGTTCAAACTAAGTTTCATAAATAGTCAAAGTTTTTCAAACTAAATCTTAAAAAACTATAATAGTTCTGAGTACATCTGCTAGGATCATTGAGCTTGAATAAATGTGTAATACACGTGTTGTATATATATAAAGTTTGGTGGCAAAAAAAAAGAAAAAAGAAAAAGAGGAGAAATAGAAGCGGTGGCCGTTATATATATATATTAGTTTTATTTTTTATCGTTTAAGAAAAGCAATTGAAACAGAAGAAGAAAGGAAGCAGATGTAACACACGTGTAGTATATATATAAATCTTGGGCGGCAGAAAAAAAAAAAAAAAAAGAAAAGAGAGAGAGAAAAAATAAAGCGGTGGCCGTTTTTATATATATATATATATTTTTGTTTCGCTTTCTTCATTTAAGAAGAAAAGCAATTGAAACAGAAGAAGAAAGGAAGCAGAGCCGAACAGAGGAGAGAAAGAAGAAAAACCGAAAGAAAGAAAAGAAAAGAAAGAAAAGAAAGAAGAAAAAGAAAAGAAGAAGAAAAGGAGAAAGAAAAGAAAGGGAAAGGAAGAGACGGGAAGGAAAAAGAGAAAGAAAAAGAAAAAGAAGGAAAAGAAAAGAAAAAGAAAGAAAATAAGAAAATTTTAGAAAATTAGTTGGGTAGTCAGAATTATACCCAGTGGTTTAGCAGGTAATAGTTTTACGATATTAGAATATTTAGATTTTAATATTTATAATACATATCGGTACTAATGATGTATTTTTACACCCTATGATATAGGAGGTGTACCGATAGCGGATAGATCTCAGAATCCAGACTCAGTTCAGGATTAGCGCACTTTTGTGAGTGGATAATTATATATATTTTATATGTTTTTAATACAGTTAATTATGATTTAATTACGCGTTATCAAATTTAGTTATGATTTATTTCAGACAGAAAAATATTTATACTATTTAGTATATTCAGAAATGTTTTAAAATTTATTATAGTACAATTTATAATTATGTTCAGTACAGAAATAATTATTTCAGAATAATTATGATCATGATATTATATTGTAGTAGTTTTTGAACCACCATATGCGTACCCTCCCCTTTAATGTAGTTGCTCTGCGCATGCGTTAGACCAGTTTAGTTTGCTCTGCCCGAGCGATGCAGCATTCCGTCGGGTTAGACCAGTTTAGATCCCCCGCTCTGCCTGTGCGTGAGTTACTCCGCCAGGTTAGACCAGAT
Source organism: Ailanthus altissimus (assembly GCA_946807835.1). Lineage (NCBI taxonomy): Eukaryota > Viridiplantae > Streptophyta > Magnoliopsida > Sapindales > Simaroubaceae > Ailanthus > Ailanthus altissimus. The sequence goes on from OX327695.1 coordinate 24,388,247, forward strand.
TTTCCCCGGGTACAAGTTTGGTGTGGTTTTCAGTATATATGTAGTACATGTTTCCAGAACTATGTTATATATATTCAGCTTGATAATAGATTTTATGATAGTTGCGCTTTCAGATTTTCAGATCCCAGCATGATGTTATTCTTTTGTTTTAGCACAGATTTCATGACAGTTGATACTTTCAGTATAAGTTTATTAACTACTCAGTACACAGTTTTATGATTATTTTATCATACGGATTTATATGAGTACAATACATATAAAGTATATGATATTTTCAGATTATGTCCACTCACTGAGCCACAAGCTCACCCTTTTCCCTATTTTTTCTATTTTCCCCAGGTTGTCACAGGAATTTGTGCAGTGTGATACAGTCATCACATTTTGAGGTTAGGCCAACGTGCATAGCTGCATAAGTGTCTTAGTCTATGTATTTGTATATGTTTTTGTATATTGGATGTACACTTTTGTTGAGGCAGGTAGCCTCATTGTATCATATGTATGAGTAAAGAGTATGTTAGTCACATGTCATCGCAGGATCTGCCTCGATTCTCGAGGAGAGGTCGGGTCGGGTCCTGTCAGTTTGGTATCAGAGCATGGTTTTAGATTCTGTAGACTAGTACATGATACATGCATATTAGAGATGTCATTAATGAATTGTTGCATTTTATAGATTTTCATTATGCATCCACGTTGCCGACCTCGCACGAAACTTGTGGCTGAACTGGGAACTCCTTTAATATCAGATAGAAGGGAGGAATCTATTAGAGAGGAAGTAGCTGAGTCACTTCCCCCTGTACCCATACCTCAAACTCAACCTGATCCTATTGTAGAGGAGATGCACCCTCAGCCAGTACCACAACCTGTGACACAGCCTACACAGGGACAGCCTGATAGACCTGCCCTAGAGCAATCCATAGATAGACTGGCTCACTTAGTTACAGTTGCAGTAGAGAGACAAACACAGGGACCACCTAAGAGAGAGAACACAATAGAGCGTGTTCGTAGTTTGGGGGCAGAGAATTTTTCAGGCACTACAGAGCCAGCTGATGCAGAGTCATGGTTGACTAGAGTAGAATGGATATTTGATGTTATGAGATGTACTGATGATGAGAGAGTTTCCTTTGCTACATTTTTACTTGAGGGTGGGGCATACCACTGGTGGAGATCAGTATCACGTAGATATGGAGGGGTGATTAGTTGGGCTGATTTTTGTAAAGAATTTAATGTTAAATTCTTTCCTATGGTTTACCAAGACATCCAGGCTAGTAAGTTCTTTGAGCTAGAACAGGGATTGATGACAGTAGAGGAGTACGAGAACCGTTTTATAGAGTTATCGAGGTTTGCTTCTTATGCAATACAGAATGAGAGGGATAAATGTAAGAGGTTTGAACAGGGCCTTAGAGGCAATATCAGGACAACAATTACAACTATGGGGCACATTGATTTCAGTGAGTTGGTAGGGGCTGCAATGAGAGTTGAGAGAAGCCTAGTAGAGGCACGCAGAGCCCAGTCATTCAAGCAGAGACCAGGCCATAGTTGGTCAGTTGGTGGATCAAGTAGCAGTAGAGCATCTGGAGGAGAGACATCCCATGCAGGGTATTCTGGTAGACAACGGTATGGTCAGAGCCCTATGCTATCAGGAGGACAGAGACAGAGTTCTAGTCAGAGTATTGTGCCTCCATCTGTTGGAAGCAACATAGGGAGTCAGAGGCCTCGAGGTGGTAGCCAATTAAGTAGTAGTGCAAGCATAAGAAGGTACCCTCAGTGTTCCATGTGTGGGAGGAGTCATGAGGGACAGTGTCTGAGAGGTTTTAGAGGTTGCTACCATTGCGGACAAGTTGAACACTTGAGGAGAGATTGCCCTCATCTTCTTCGAAGTAGCAGCTTAGCACAGAGTATAGCTTCTCAGGGTTTTCAAGGTGGCAGTGGCAATATTCAGAGGCCTAGAGGATCTCAGACAGGAGAGCCTATCTCTAGTACTGGTGTACAACCTAGACCTTTAGGAGTTAGTAGAGATCCACAGAGGGGTCAACCAGGTCGACCTCGTAGCCAGGCACGTGTATTTACTTTGACTCAGCAAGAGGCACAGGCTACCCTAGATGTTGTTACAGGTATGCTGACTATTTTTGGCTGAGAGGCTCATATTTTAATTGATCCGAGCTCTACGCATTCTTTTATTTCCCGTATCTTTGCTGTGCATGCGGATAGAATGTTAAAACCCCTAGATTGTAGTTTAGTGGTAGCCACACCAGTTGGAGAATCATTACTGGCTGAGAATGTATTTCGGGGTTGTGTTATCAAAGTGGGTAGTAGTGAGATGGTAGCAGATTTAATTCCTCTTGCTATACATGATTTTGATGCAATACTTGGGATGGACTGGTTAGCTAATCACCATGCTACTGTAGACTGTTTTCGAAAGGAAGTTATATTCAGAAGACACGGAGAGCCTGATATTATTTTTTGTGGAGAGCGACGAATTCTTCCATCATGTGTTATATCTGCTATGACAGCTAAACGGTTGCTCAGAAAACGATGTTCAACCTATTTGGCACTTGTTATTGATACCAGAGTCAGTGGGGCTAAATTAGAAGATATTTCGGTGGTCAGAGATTTTCCAGATGTATTTCCTGAAGATCTTCCAGGCTTACCACCAGATAGAGAGATTGATTTTGGTATTGATTTGGTTCCAAACACAACTCCTATCTCCAAAGCACCATACAGAATGGCTCCTTCAGAGTTAAAAGAATTGAAGACTCAGTTACAATAATTGGTAGATAAGGGTTTCATCAGACCTAGTGTATCACAATGGGGAGCACCAGTATTGTTTGTTAAAAAGAAGGATGGGACTTTGAGGCTATGCATTGATTATCGGGAGCTAAATAAAGTCACTATACGCAACAAGTATCCACTCCCTCGCATTGATGATTTATTTGATCAGTTAGAGGGTGCAAAGATTTTCTCAAAGATCGATCTACGATCAGGGTATCATCAGTTAAAGATTAGAGATACTGATGTGGCTAAGACTGCTTTCAGAACTCGATATGGGCATTATGAGTTTTTAGTAATGCCATTTGGGTTAACTAATGCTCCAGCTGCATTCATGGACCTTATGAATAGGGTATTTCGTCCCTATCTTGATCGATTTGTTATAGTATTTATTGATGATATTCTTGTGTATTCACGGAGTACAGAGGAGCATGTAGAGCATTTGAAGATAGTGCTACAGATTTTGAGAAATAAACAGTTATATGCCAAGTTCAGCAAATGTCAGTTTTGGCTAGATAAAGTTGCATTTCTGGGCCATGTGATCTCAGCAGATGGAATTTATGTGGATCCTCAGAAAATCGAAGCTATAGTAAATTGGGAGCGACCAGCTAGTGTGACAAAAATTAGAAGTTTTCTCGGTCTAGCAGGTTATTATCGAAGATTTGTTAAAGACTTTTCTAAAATTGCTGCACCACTTACAAAGTTGACCAGAAAAAATGTAAAGTTTGTGTAGACTGATGAATGTGAAGATAGCTTCCAAGAGCTTAAAAAGAGATTGACTTCAACTCCTGTTCTCACTCTTCCATCTGGCACTGAAGGATTTATAATTTACAGTGATGCTTCTAGACAAGGATTAGGTTGTGTATTGATGCAACATGGTAAGGTGATAGCTTATACTTCTAGGCAGCTTAAGAAGCATGAGTTGAATTATCCAACTTATTATTTAGAATTGGCAGCAGTAGTATTTGCCTTGAAGATTTGGAGACATTATCTATATGGTGTTATATGTCAAATCTTCACTGATCACAAAAGTTTGAAGTATTTGTTCACACAGAAAGATTTGAATCTGAGACAACGGAGATGGTTAAAGTTAATAAAAGATTATGATTGTACAATTGATTATCATCCGGGTAAGGCAAATGTGGTAGCAGATGCACTCAGCAGGAAGTCTTCTAGCTCCATTGCTTATTTGAGAGTGACTTATCTTCCATTGTTAGTTGAATTAAGATCTATGGTGGTTGAATTATCTGTAGCCAAGTCTGGAGTCCTTCTAGCACATTTTCAAGTTAGACCTATGTTGATTTATCAGATTCGAGAGATGCAAGATCAGGATCCTAATTTAGTTAAACTTAAGCAAGAAGTAAAGAATGGAATGCGAACTGATTTAACGTTGAAAGCTGATGGTACATTAGTTATGGATAACAGGCTTTGTGTTCCGAATAACTCAGAGTTAAAGAAGCAGATTTTAGAAGAGGCTCACAGCTCAGCTTATGCTATGCATCCTGGTAGCACTAAAATGTATCGTACTCTGAGAGAACATTATTGGTGGCAAGGTTTGAAAAGAGAGATTGCAGAGTTTGTATCTCACTGCCTGATTTGTCAGCAGGTTAAGGCAGAACATCAGAGGCCAGCAGGATTATCTCAACCACTTCCAGTTCCTGAATGGAAGTGGGAACATATCACCATGGACTTTGTTGTTGGGCTTCCTCGTACTCGAAGGGGTCATGATAGTGTTTGGTTGATCGTTGATCGACTCACAAAGTCTGCTCATTTCTTGCCTTATAAGATTTCATACTCATTAGATAGGCTGGCTCATTTGTATGTGAGTGAGATTGTACGGTTACATGGGGCTCCAGTGTCCATTGTATCAGATAGAGACTCTCGATTCACTTCTAGATTCTGGCATAGCTTACAGAAGGCCTTAGGCACTAAGCTAAACTTTAGTACAGCTTTTCATCCTCAGACAGATGGGCAGTCGGAGAGAACTATACAGATTTTAGAGGATATGCTCAGAGCTTGTATGTTGCAGCTTAAGGGTAATTGGGATGATTATTTACCATTGATGGAGTTTGCATATAATAATAGTTATCAGTCTAGCATTCAGATGGCGCCGTATGAGGCTTTATACGGAAGAAAATGCAGAACTCCGATTTGTTGGGATGAAGTTGGAGAAAGAAAATTGTTGGGTCCAGAGATTATTCAAGCCACTAGTGAGAAGGTCAGTATTATCAGAGACAGACTCAAGGCAGCTCAAGACAGACAAAAGAGTTATGCAGATAAACGCCGTAGACAGCTTGAGTTTACAGTAGGAGACAGAGTCTTTTTACGGATCTCACCATGGAAGGGTGTGCTTCGTTTTGGGAAACAGGGAAAACTAAGTCCTAGATATATTGGGCCATATGAGATTCTAGAAAGGGTTGGTGTGGTTGCGTACCGCTTAGCATTACCACCTGAGTTGTCACGCATTCATGATGTATTTCATGTTTCTATGTTGCGAAAGTATATACCTGACCCTTCTCACATTCTAGATACTTAGCTAGTTCAGCTGAGGACAGACTTGACTTATGATAAGGAACCTGTTCAGATAATGGATTATCGCCAACAAGTACTACGTAATAAGACTATACCGCTAATTAAAGTCCTTTGGAGGAATCATGCAGTGGAAGAGGCTACATGGGAGCGAGAGGATCAGATGAGAGTTTAGTATCCTCATTTGTTTCAGAGAGGTATACGAATTTCGAGGACGAAATTTTTATAAGGGGGGAGGAATTGTAACACACGTGTAGTATATTTATAAATCTTGGTGGCAGAAAAAAAAAAAAAAGAAAAGAGAGAGAGAAAAAATGAAGCGGTGGCCGTTTTTATATATATATATATATATTTTTTTTTGTTTTGCTTTCTTCATTTAAGAAGAAAAGCAATTGAAACAGAAGAAGAAAGGAAGCAGAGCCGAACAGAGGAGAGAAAGAAGAAAAACCGAAAGAAAGAAAAGAAAAGAAAGAAAAGAAGAAGAAAAGGAAAAAGAAAAGAAAGGGAAAGGAAGAGACAGGAAGGAAAAAGAGAAAGAAAAAGAAAAAGAAAAAGAAGGAAAAGAAAAGAAAAAGAAAGAAAATAAGAAATTTTAGGAAATTAGTTGGGTAGTCAGAATTATACCCAGTGGTTTAGCGAGTAATAGTTTTACGATATTAGAATATTTAGATTTTTAATATTTATAATACATATCGGTACTAATGATGTATTTTTACACCCTATGATATAGGAGGTGTGTCGATAGCGGATAGATCTCAGAATCCAGACTCAGTTCAGGATTAGCGCACTTTTGTGAGTGGATAATTATATATATTTTATATGTTTTTAATACAGTTAATTATGATTTAATTACGCGTTATCAAATTTAGTTATGATTTATTTCAGACAGAAAAATATTTATACTATTTAGTATATTCAGAAATGTTTTAGAATTTATTATAGTACAGTTTATAATTATGTTCAGTACAGAAATAATTATTTCAGAATAATTATGATCATGATATTATATTGTAGTAGTTTTTGAACCACCATATGCGTACCCTCCCCTTTAATGTAGTTGCTCTGCGCATGCGTTAGACCAGTTTAGTTTGCTCTGCCCGAGCGATGCAGCATTCCGTCGGGTTAGACCAGTTTAGATCCCCCGCTCTGCCTGTGCGTGAGTTACTCCGCCAGGTTAGACCAGATTTTCCCCGGGTACAAGTTTGGTGTGGTTTTCAGTATATATGTAGTACATGTTTCCAGAACTATGTTATATATATTCAGCTTGATAATAGATTTTATGATAGTTGCGCTTTCAGATTTTCAGATCCCAGCATGATGTTATTCTTTTGTTTTAGCACAGATTTCATGACAGTTGATACTTTCAGTATAAGTTTATTAACTACTCAGTACACAGTTTTATGATTATTTTATCATACGGATTTATATGAGTACAATACATATAAAGTATATGATATTTTCAGATTATGTCCACTCACTGAGCCACAAGCTCACCCTTTTCCCTATTTTTTCTATTTTCCCCAGGTTGTCACAGGAATTTGTGCAGTGTGATACAGTCATCACATTTTGAGGTTAGGCCAACGTGCATAGCTGCATAAGTGTCTTAGTCTATGTATTTGTATATGTTTTTGTATATTGGATGTACACTTTTGTTGAGGCAGGTAGCCTCATTGTATCATATGTATGAGTAAAGAGTATGTTAGTCACATGTCATCGCAGGATCTGCCTCGATTCTCGAGGAGAGGTCGGGTTGGGTCCTGTCAGCAGAGCTGAACAGAAGAGAGAAAGAAAGAAAGAAGAAAAACCGAAAGAAAAGAAAGAAGAAAAAGAAAAGAAGAAGAAAAGGAAAAAGAAAAAGAAAGGGAAAGGAAGAAACGGGAAGGAAAAAGAAAAGGAGAAAGAAAAAGAAGGAAAAGAAAAGAAAATAGGAAATTTTAGGAAATTAGTTTGGGTAATCAGATTTATACCTAGTGGTTTAGCGGGTAATAGTTTTGCGATATTAGAATAATTAGATTTTAATATTTATAATACATATCGGTACTAATGATGTATTTTTACACCCTATGATATAGGAGGTGTGCCGATAGCGGGTAGATCTCAGAATCCAGACCCAGCTCAGGATTAGCGCACTTTTGTGAGTGGATAACTATATATATTTTATATGTTTTTTTTAATACAGTCAATTATAATTTAGTTGCGCGTTATCAGATTTAGTTATGATTTATTTTAAACAGAAAAATATTTATACTATTTAGTGTATTCAGAAATATTTTAGAATTTATTATAGTACAGTTTATAATTATGTTCAGTACAGAAATAATTATTTCAGAATAATTATGGTCATGATATTATATTGTAGTAGTTTTTGAACCACTATATGCGTACCCTCCCCTTTAGTGTAGTTGCTCTGCGCATACGTTAGACCAGTTTAGTTTGTTCTGCCCGAGCGATGTAGCATTCCGCCGGATTAGACCAGCTTAGATCCCCCGCTCTGCCTGTGCGTGAGTTACTCCGCCAGGTTAGACCAGATTTTCCTCGGGTACAAGTTTGGTGTGGTTTTCAGTATATATATGTAGTACATGTTTCCAGAATTATGTTACATATATTCAGCTTGATAATAGATTTTATGATAGTTTGCGCTTTCAGATTTTCAGATTCCAGTATTATGTCATGATTTTAATTTTAGCACAGATTTTATGACAGTTCATATTTTCAGTACAAGTTTATTGATTACTCAGTATACAGTTTTATGATTATTTTATCATACAAATTTATACGTGTACAATACATATAAAGTATATGATATTTTCAGATTATGTCCACTCACTGAGCCACAAGCTCACCCTTTTCCTATTTTTCCCAGGTTGTCACAGGAATTTGTGCAGTGTGATACAGTCATCACATTTGGAGGTTAACTAACATGCATAGCTGCATAAGTGTCTCAGTCTGTGTATTTGTATATGTTTTGTATAGTGGAGTATATGTGTACACTTTTTGTTGAGGCAGGTAGCCTCATTGTATTATATGTATAAGTAAAGAGTATGTTAGTCACATGTCATCGCAGGATCTGCCTCGATTCTCGAGGAGGGCTCAGGTTGGGTCCTGTCAGTTTGGTATCAGAGCATGGTTTTAGATTCTGTAGACTAGTACATGATACATGCATATTAGAGATGTCATTAATAAATTGTTGCATTTTATAGATTTTCATCATGCGTCCACGTGGCCGACCTCACACGAAACTTGTGGCTGAACTGGGAGCTCCTTTAGTATCAGATAGAAGGGAGGAATCTATTAGAGAGGAAGTAGCTGAGTCAGTTCCCCCTATACCCATACCTCAAACTCAGCCTGATCTTATTGTAGAGGACATGCACCCTCAGCCAGTACCACAACCTGTGATACAGCCTACACAGGAACAGCCTGATAGACCTGCCTTAGAGCAATCTATAGATAGACTGGCTCAATTAGTTACAGTTGCAGTAGAGAGACAAACACAGGGACCACCCAAGAGAGAGAACACAATAGAGCGTGTTCGTAGTTTGGGGGCAGAGAATTTTCAGGCACTACAGAGCCAACTGATGCAGAGTCATGGTTGACTAGAGTAGAATGGATATTTGATGTTATAAGATGTACTGATGATGAAAGGGTTACCTTTGCTACATTTTTACTTGAGGGTGGGGCATACCATTGGTGGAGATCAGTATCACGTAGATATGGAGGGGTGATTAGTTGGGCTGATTTTTGTAAAGAATTTAATGTTAAATTCTTTCCTATGGTTTACTAAGATATCCAGGCTAGTAAGTTCTTTGAGCTAGAACAGGGATTGATGACAGTGGAGGAGTACGAGAACCGTTTTGTAGAGTTATCGAGGTTCGCTTCTTATACAATACAAAATGAGAGGGATAAATGTAAGAGGTCTGAACAGGGCCTTAGAGGCAATATCAGGACAACAATTACAGCTATGGGGCACAATGATTTCAGTGAGTTGGTAGGGGCTGCAATGAGAGTTGAGAGAAGCTTAGTAGAGGCACGCAGAGCTTAGTCATTCAAGCAGAGACCAGGCCATAGTTGGTCAGTTGGTGGATCAAGTAGCAGTAGAGCATCTAGAGGAGAGACATCCCATGCAGGGTATTCTGGTAGACAACGGTATGGTCAGAGCCCTATGTTATCAGGAGGACAGAGACAGAGTTCTAGTCAGAGTTTTGTACCTCCATCTGTTGGAAGCAACATAGGGAGTCAGAGGCCCCGAGGTGGTAGCCAGTTAAGTAGTAGTGCAAGCATAAGAAGGTACCCTTAGTGTTCCATGTGTAGGAGGAGTTATGAGGCACAGTGTCTGAGAGGTTTTAGAGGTTGCTACCATTGCGGACAAGTTGGACATTTGAGGAGAGATTGCCCTCATCTTCTTCGAAGTAGCAGCTTAGCACAGAGTATAGCTTCTCAGGGTTTTCAAGGTGGCAGTGGCAATATTCAGAGACCTAGAGGATCTAAGACAGGAGAGCTTATCTCTAGTACAGGTGTACAACTTAGAGTTTTAGGAGCTAATAGAGATCCACAGAAGGGTCAGCCAAGTCGACCTCGTAGCCAGGTACGTGTATTTGCTTTAACTCAGCAAGAGGCACAGGCCACCCCAGATGTTGTTACAGGTATACTGACTATTTTTGGCCGAGAGGCCCATATTTTAATTGATCCGGGCTCTACGCATTCTTTTATTTCCCGTATCTTTGCTGTGCATGCGGATAGAATGTTACAACCCTTAGATTGTAGTTTTGTGGTAGCCACACCAGTTGGAGAATCATTATTGGCTGTGAATGTATTTCGGGGTTGTGTTATCAAAGTGGGTAGTAGTGAAATGGTAGCAGATTTAATTCCTCTTGCTATACATGATTTTGATGCAATATTTGGGATGGACTGGTTAGCTAATCACCATGCTACTATAGACTGTTTTCGAAAGGAAGTTATATTCAGAAGACACGGAGAGCCTGATATTATTTTTTGTGGAGAGCGACGAATTCTTCCATCATGTGTTATATCTGCTATGACAGCTAAACGGTTGCTCAGAAAATGATGTTCAGCTTATTTGGCACATGTTATTGATACCAGAGTCAATGGAGTTACATTAGAAGATATTCCAGTGGTAAGAGATTTTCTAGATGTATTTCCTGAAGATCTTTCAGGCTTACCACCAGATAGAGAGATTGATTTTGGTATTGATTTGGTTCCAGATATAACTCCTATCTCCAAAGCACTATACAGAATGGCTCCCTCAGAGTTAAAAGAATTGAAGACTCAGTTACAAGAATTGGTAGATAAGGGTTTCATCAAACCTAGTGTATCACCATGGGGAGTACCAATATTGTTTGTTAAAAAGAAGGATGGAACTTTGAGGCTATGCATTGATTATCGGGAGCTAAATAAAGTCACTATACGCAACAAGTATCCACTCCCTCGCATTGATGATTTATTTGATCAGTTATAGGGTGCAAAGATTTTTTCAAAGATCGATCTACGATCAGGGTATCATCAGTTAAAGATCAGAGATACTGATGTGGCTAAGACTGCTTTCAGAACTCGATATGGGCATTATGAGTTTTTAGTAATGCCATTTGGGTTAACTAATGCTCCAGCTGCATTCATGGACCTTATGAATATGGTATTTTGTCCCTATCTTGATCGATTTGTTATAGTTTTTATTGATGATATTCTTGTGTATTCACGGAGTACAGAGGAGCATGTAGAGCATTTGAAGATAGTGCTACAGATTTTGAGAAATAAACAGTTATATGCCAAGTTCAGCAAATGTCAGTTTTGGCTAAATAAAGTTGCATTTCTGGGCCATGTGATCTCAGCAGATGGAATTTATGTGGATCCTCAGAAAATCGAAGCTGTAGTAAATTGGGAGCGACCAGCTAGTGTGACAGAAATTAGAAGTTTTCTCGGTCTAGCAGGTTATTATCAAAGATTTGTTAAAGACTATTCTAAGATTGCTGCACCGCTTACAAAGTTGACCAGAAAAAATGTAAAGTTTGTGTGGACTGATAAATGTGAAGATAGCTTCCAAGAGCTGAAAAAGAGATTGACTTCAACTCCTGTTCTCATTCTTCCATCTGGCACTGAAGGATTTATAATTTACAGCGATGCTTCTAGACAAGGATTAGGTTGTGTATTAATGCAGCATGGTAAGGTGATAGCTTATGCTTCTAGGCAGCTTAAGAAGCATGAGTTGAATTATCCAACCCATGATTTAGAATTGGCAGCAGTAGTATTCGCCTTAAAGATTTGGAGACATTATCTATATGGTGTTACATGTCAAATCTTTACTGATCACAAAAGTTTGAAGTATTTGTTCACACAGAAAGATCTGAATCTGAGACAACGAAGATGGTTAGAGTTAATAAAAGATTATAACTGTACGATTGACTATCATCCAGGTAAGGCGAATGTGGTAGCAGATGCACTCAGCAGGAAGTCTTCTAGCTCCATTGCTTATTTGAGAGTGACTTATCTTCCATTGTTAGTTGAATTAAGATCTATGGGGGTTGAATTGTCTGTAGCCAAATCTGGAGTCCTTCTAGCACATTTTCAAGTTAGGCCTATGTTGATTGATTAGATTCGAGAGATGCAAGATCAGGATCCTAATTTAGTTAAACTTAAGCAAGAAGAATGGAATGCGAACTGATTTACCATTGAAAGCTGATGGGACATTAGTTATGGATAACAGGCTTTGTGTTCCGAATAACTCAGAGTTAAAGAAGCAAATTTTAGAAGAAGCTCACAGCTCAGCTTATGCTATGCATCCTGGCAGCACAAAAATGTATCGTACTTTGAGAGAACATTACTGGTGGCAAGGTATGAAAAGAGAGATTGCAGAGTTTGTATCTCACTGCTTGATTTGTCAGTAGGTTAAGGCAGAATATCAGAGGCCAGCAGGATTATCTCAACCACTTCCAGTTCCTGAATGGAAGTGGGAACATATTACCATGGACTTTGTTGTTGGGCTTCCTCGTACACGAAGGGGTCATGATAGTATTTGGGTGATTGTTGATCAACTCACAAAGTCTGCTCATTTCTTGCCTTATAAGATTTCATACTCATTAGATAGGCTAGCTCATTTGTATGTGAGTGAGATTGTACGGTTACATGGGGCTCCAGTGTCTATTATATCAGATAGAGACTCTCGATTCACTTCTAGATTCTGGCATAGCTTACAGAAGGCCTTAGGCACTAAGCTAAACTTTAGTACAGCTTTTCATCCTCAGACAAATGGGCAGTCGGAGCGAACTATACAGATATTAGAGGATATGCTCAGAGCTTGTATGTTGCAGCTTAAGGGTAATTGGGATGATTATTTACCATTGATGGAGTTTGCATATAATAATAGTTATCAGTCTAGCATTCAGATGGCGCCGTATGAGGCTTTATACGGAAGAAAATGCAGAACTCCGATTTGTTGGGATGAAGTTGGAGAAAGAAAATTGTTGGGTCCAGAGATTATTCAAGCCACTAGTGAGAAGGTCAGTATTATCAGAGACAGACTCAAGGCAGCTCAAGACAGACAAAAGAGTTATGCAGATAAACGCCGTAGACAGCTTGAGTTTACAGTAGGAGACAGAGTCTTTTTACGGATCTCACCATGGAAGGGTGTGCTTCGTTTTGGGAAACAGGGAAAACTAAGTCCTAGATATATTGGGCCATATGAGATTCTAGAAAGGGTTGGTGTGGTTGCGTACCGCTTAGCATTACCACTTGAGTTGTCACGCATTCATGATGTATTTCATGTTTCTATGTTGCGAAAGTATATACCTGACCCTTCTCACATTCTAGATACTTAGCTAGTTCAGCTGAGGACAGACTTGACTTATGATAAGGAACCTGTTCAGATAATGGATTATCGCCAACAAGTACTACGTAATAAGACTATACCGCTAATTAAAGTCCTTTGGAGGAATCATGCAGTGGAAGAGGCTACATGGGAGCGAGAGGATCAGATGAGAGTTCAGTATCCTCATTTGTTTTAGAGAGGTATACGAATTTCGAGGATGAAATTTTTATAAGGGGGGAGAAATTGTAATACACGTGTTGTATATATATAAAGTTTGGTGGCAAAAAAAAAAGAAAAAGAGGAGAAATAGAAGCGGTGGCCGTTATATATATATATATTAGTTTTATTTTTTATCGTTTAAGAAAAGCAATTGAAACAGAAGAAGAAAGGAAGCAGAGCTGAACAGAAGAGAAAAAGAAAGAAAGAAGAAAAACCGAAAGAAAAGAAAGAAGAAAAAGAAAAGAAGAAGAAAAGGAAAAAGAAAAAGAAAGGGAAAGGAAGAAACGGGAAGGAAAAAGAAAAAGAGAAAGAAAAAGAAGGAAAAGAAAAGAAAATAGAAAATTTTCGGAAATTAGTTTGGGTAATCAGATTTATACCCAGTGGTTTAGCGGGTAATAGTTTTGCGATATTAGAATAATTAAATTTTAATATTTATAATACATATCGGTACTAATGATGTATTTTTACACCCTATGATATAGGAGGTGTGCCGATAGCGGGTAGATCTCAGAATCCAGACCCAACTCAGGATTAGCGCATTTTTGTGAGTGGATAACTATATATATTTTATATGTTTTTTTTAATACAGTCAATTATAATTTAGTTGCGCGTTATCAGATTTAGTTATGATTTATTTTAAACAGAAAAATATTTATACTATTTAGTGTATTCAGAAATATTTTAGAATTTATTATAGTAAAGTTTATAATTATGTTCAGTACAGAAATAATTATTTCAGAATAATTATGGTCATGATATTATATTGTAGTAGTTTTTGAACCACCATATGCGTACCCTCCCCTTTAGTGTAGTTGCTCTGCGCATGTGTTAGACCAGTTTAGTTTGCTCTGCCCGAGCGATGTAGCATTCCGCTGGGTTAGACCAGCTTAGATCCCCCGCTCTGCCTGTGCGTGAGTTACTCCGCCAAGTTAGACCAGATTTTCCCCAGGTACAAGTTTGGTGTGGTTTTTAGTATATATATGTAGTACATGTTTCCAGAATTATGTTACATATATTCAGCTTGATAATAGATTTTATGATAGTTTGCGCTTTCAGATTTTCAGATTCCAGTATTATGTCATGATTTTAATTTCAGCATAGATTTTATGACAGTTCATATTTTCAGTACAAGTTTATTGATTACTCAGTATACAGTTTTATGATTATTTTATCATACAAATTTATACGTGTACAATACATATAAAGTATATGATATTTTCAGATTATGTCCACTCACTGAGCCACACGCTCACCCTTTTCCTATTTTTCCCAGGTTGTCACAGGAATTTGTGCAGTGTGATACAGTCATCACATTTGGAGGTTGGCTCACGTGCATAGCTGCATAAGTGTCTCAGTCTGTGTATTTGTATATGTTTTGTATAGTGGAGTATATGTGTACACTTTTTGTTGAGGCAGGTAGCCTCATTGTATTATATGTATAAGTAAATAGTATGTTAGTCACATGTCATCGTAGGATCTGCCTCGATTCTCGAGGAGGGCTCGGGTTGGGTCCTGTCAAAATGGCTAACATTGTGCATGAAAGTAACAAAATGAATTTCTATCTCTCTTAGGTGACTTTCTTAAATTCCTTGTAATAAACGTAGCTGCATCACTGCATAGATGCAAACAAAATTAGTTTTAACCAAATCAAGATGATAGAAGACTGCATTAAAGCTTATATAGAGAATTTTTCCTTTAGCAAACTTTAAGTGATCTTAGTAAGCAACTAAACAGTAGAAATGGAAACAACATACCTTTAGGTAAAATCTGAGTGTATCTTTCGTTTGTTGAAAATGAAGTTCTTAGCTTGTACAGTTCTTTATAGACTGACCAAAGAACTAGATATTTTTCTTAATCATTGCAGGCACATTTTAAAACAACACTATAGACAATCTTAACATAATCTTATAAAGATTATTATTCTCAAGTTTATATTTTCATACTTAAAAAAACAATACTAATGCATTTTAATAGAATTAAACAATTTCATGATTAATATCTTTCACATAAACAAATCAGACAAAGCAACAACATCATGAAGTAATAAAAATCACATTGCTAAAAAATATAAAGTTAGAATAACAAATATTGTAATTATCAGTCAATAACACACACTCAAAACAATTTAGAGATATATATATATTTAAAAAAATAATGTCACATAACAATATTACTTTGTGATAAAAAGTGTAATTATGTTAAATTAATCTGGATGTTGGCACCCATTCAAAGTTATGTTTGTTGGTCTGGTAAATAAAAAATTTATGTTTATAAAAATAAACGCAACAGAAGTCAGATCATCTTATTCATAATTACATGTATAGAGATAGAAGATTACCTCAATTCTTCGCTATGGCAGATCTTGAATTGAATGGCTGCAATCTCCTCTACTATCTTCAATCTTCAAACTCAACGCGTGTGAGCGCGTGGATCTTTTTTAATCTCTAAAACCACTAATACTCAAATCTGAGATAATGGTATTAACTAAATTTTTTTTTTTCACATAAGAATCCATAAAAGAATTTTTCTCTTTATAGTTATGATCTTTTTTTTTATTACATACCTCCTATATGTATAGGGATCTCTTTTAGGTTTTTAGAATTTAATTAGAATTAAGAAATTAGAGTTTAATTAGGATTTGAACTAGTAAAGGGACTGTAATACCCATGGACTTTCTAGCTCCAACTTAAAAGGACTAGTCCTTATAATCTCATAATACACTAAGTTAACCCGAGGCTATTTCACTAAAAGTCAAGGGCTGTACTCTAATAACCCATGTTATAAAATAAAAGTTCATTTAATTAAAATTTCTTTTAATTAAATTTGGGCTTAGTCTTTAGACCAACAATAACCATTTAATTGACCCTCTAATTGATGTCCATAATTAAAGTTAAGTTTTGCAAAAATGGCTTGCCTCTTTAATTACTTATTTGCCCAAAATCAATGAATGCTCTAATAATCACTTTTAATATATCTATATTTGTAAACAAATTTATAAATAAATATTATTATTCAATAAATAATTTATTGAATAAACTGTGACCACGGATTCTAATGATCAAGTAATGCAAACATCTTAGGTAGACATTAATTATTAGATTCCATATTGTAAATATATGTTCTTACAACTCATGAAATTATATCTCCAAACTATCAAGGTTTTGACCATTTATGTGGATTTCACTCTGTAATAACTCAAAAGATATAACGCATGAATGTAAATTCATTACCTGTTTAGAATTAAGATCAATCAAGTTTATTAAAACTTTTGTGAATTAAGAACTACGATATTTAGTTAACCAGATCGAAATTCACAGTAGTCCTGTTTAATGTATCATATATATTAATTTCTCTACTCGAAGTCTCTATTTCGATGATCAAGGTAAATCATCCACTATAAGAAGCAGAAAAACTACAACCTTATATAATGAAATACCCTTTTTCATTAATAGTTGTGAATATAATTTAATTTATAAAAATATTTTTGATTTATACTCTCTGTATTAGCATCATATGCCTAATATGATGCTAATATGAGTTGTAAGAATATATATTTGTAATATGAAATCTAATAATTAATGTCCACCTAAGATACAACGCATGAATATAAATTCATTACCTATTTAGGATTAAGATCAATCAAGTTTATTAAAATTTTTGTGAATTAAGATCTACAACATTTAGTTAACCAGATCGAAATTCACAGTAGTCCTGTTCAATGTATCATATACATTGATTTCTCTACTCGAAGTCTCTACTTCGATGATCAAGGTAAATCATCCACTATAAGAAGCAGAAAAATTACAACCTTATATAATAAAATGCCTTTTTCATTAATAGTTGTGAACATGATTTAATTTATAAAACACTTGTTATTTATACCCTCTGTATTAGTATCATATGCCTAATACATAGATCACATACTTTATAAATATGAACTCATCAATGTATGCTAAATTATATGTATGAATAAACTTTATTAATATAATAAAATATTATTACACATGCTTTAAGGGCATAAAATAACATAAAATGTCTAACAATGTTGACAACATCATCATACTTTTCTAGAGTCAAAGCTGATAATTCAACAAGTTTCTCTGTACTCTGCATAATCAACCAAAACCAGTTCTGTTATAAGGTCACACATTGAACGTTAAATACAGAAAAAGTTATTCCTAGAATCTATAATGGTCATGAATCCCCTAATGAAACTAACACAATTAATGACACTTTAGACATACCATTAATATGAAAAAAAAAGTAATGTTTAATACATAACATTCTGCAAAAGTCCAACATTGTGGATAAGGATTAAAGAAAATGAAAGCCTATATCAAAGTATAACAATGTATTAACAAACATCGTGATGGCTCCATTTTCTTTGATAGCTATTCTAAATAACACCAACTATATCTTTTAATTACCAAATGTTTGCTAAGTAATAAATTCAAGCTAAAACATAATGAGATCAAACATCAAAGTATAATAATGCATTTACAAAACATAATCAACAAACCAACCCAAAAAACGGGAAAAGTTCACAAATAACCTTTCAATTATTTCATTATTCTTTTTTAACCAAATGTAAAATAGTTATACTTTATTAACCAAATAACTCATTTTTGAGCACATTTACCCTTATATCAAATTTATAACATCTTTCTCTTTTTTTCTACGAAACTTAAGAATTGATATACTGAACCAAAGTTTATTGATGGCCGAATATTTTTGAAATTGTTATTGCAAAAATTAAGTGTTGCTGAGGATCGCTTTAAATCAAAGAAATAGCTCCGGTAAGTTTTCTAAACTTTGTTAGAAAATTTAAATTTGTTAGAAATTAGATAAAATTTACATTTAAAGTTAAAAGTAGTTGTTATTAACGAATTAAATGAGTTAGAATGGTATAAAAGACGTTGAAATCCGGCTAAAAATAAGTTTTGAAGTGTGTTTAGCGAAAACCAGACGGCGGTCGGTGCGGTCGCCGTCAATTTAGGCATTGCAGGGGCACATCTCAGGCCCGAGATATGACCCGAGATGCGCATATTGTGTGCGCTGCGGGCCCGAGATGGCCCCGTGGTGCGTACATTGTGCGCATCTCGGGTTCGGGACGACCCTGAGGTGAGCACAATATGCGCATCGCAGGGGTACATCTGGGGCCCGAAATGTGCCCCCGCGACGTGCACATTGTGCGTATCTCGAGGCCATCTCGGGCCTGAGACGGCCCCACGGTGCGCACAATATGCGCATCGCAGGGGTACATCTCGGGCCCGAGATGTGCCCCCGCGATGCGCATTTTTTTATTTTTAAATATTTTATCTTTTTAAATAATTTTACTAATTTTATTTTTTATTTTTTCAGGTCATATGGAGTATGATACAATAGTTATTTGTTTTGAAGAAAAGTGGGAGAGTTCTAGTGACGGGGAAAAAAGTTATGTTGATTATAGTAATTTTGAAATTTCGGTTTCGAAAGATATTAATTTTGAAGATCTTTTAAATGCAGTATGTTATACTTTGGGAGTCGATAATGTGAACTGTAAGGTGACTTTGAAAATCAAAATTGATGCAACGAGGTATAACCTAAAGCCTATTGAGATTAGAAACGAAAGTGATGTTCATTTTTTTTAGCGCTAATAGAAGATCGTACTGTCCTTTATGTGTAACAGTGGATCCTAAAGCTCCCGTTTATGAAGATGATGTACAGCCCCTCAATCAAAATCCACCATCAATTCATACTCATTTTATGTCAGCTAGTGGTAGCAACCAAGTGAGTCATACATCTCTATCAGTTCCAGCAGAGGTTCCTGCAAACACAACGAACGAGTATCACAATGTTTCTCTTATACCCTTTAATGAAGACCCAGCCTATACACATTACGCTTGTGATGAAATTGAAAATGTTGGAGATGTGGAAGGGGACTATGATGATGTTAGAAATGTTGATAATTTAGAAGGGAATGATTTAGCAGAAGGCGAACGTTGTTATATTTCGACAAGCTCCTTAAATGTTGAAGCTAAAAGAATAGATTTTTGTGAAGCGGAAAACCCCTTTGCGTTTATGCCTTCAATACCACCATCAGACTTGGGCATTTCGGATAAGATATCGAGTAATGGAATTGGCGATGTGTTTGTAGGAAAGTTGTTTGATAGCAAAGACGAACTTCACCAGGCTATTAGTATGGTAGCATTTAAAGGTAATTGGAGCTTTAAAGTGTCAAGGTCGACAAAAGATCGTTTTGAGATCAAATGTGATGATGATAGATGTCGATGGTGATTATGTGCAGTGTCGACAGATGCAAGGAAACATTTATTGTGCGCAGAATTGATTCAAGTCACGTGTGCCAATTAGATCGATTGCGCGATGGTCATCGACAAGCAAAGTCTCAGATTATTGGCAAATTTATAAAAAAAAAATAAGTTTGCATCTGCGAGTTAACTTTATAGACCGAAGAAAATTCAAGCAGACATACGTGAGGAGTTTGGTGTGGACATAACTTACCTTACTGCTTGGCAGTCTAAGGAGCATGCATTGGTGTTGATACGTGGTACTCCAGATGGTTCATATAAATTAATTCCTGCGTACTGTCATTTATTGGAACAACAGAACCCAGGTACAGTCACGCATTTAGAGATTGACGATTGCAAGCACTTCAAATATTTCTTCATGGCTCTTGGACCATGAATTAAAGGGTTCTAGTCTTCCATCCGACCGGTTATTGCAGTTGATGGTACATTTTTAAAAAATGCATACTTGGGAACAATGTTTGTGGCTGTTTGTAAGGATGGAAACAACTAGATTTTTTCACTTGCATGGGGTATTGCTGACTCTGAAAATGATGCTTCATGAAAGTGGTTTATGAAAAAAACTCCGAGGAGTTATTGACGATCTTGAGAACCTTGTATTTATATTTGATCGACATGTTAGTATTGAGAAGGCCATTAAAGAGGTATTTCCTAATGTATATCATGGTGTATGCATCCATCACTTGAAGTGTAATTTGGTAGCACGATATAAGATACCATCGTAGACAACAAAAGGAGGGGGATATTTGGCCTCTTATTTTGTTGCTGCCAATGCGTATCGCATAGTTGACTTTTAAAGGAAAATTTATAAGATGCGAGAAATAAAACCGGAGGCAACGAGATACTTGGAGGAGGAGGTTGATTTTTCAAAATGGGCTCGATCAATGGGAGCATTCAGAAGATATGACATCATGATCACCAACATTGCAGAGAGCATTAACATTGTTGCGAAGGATGTACGTGCCATGACGGTGACTGCCTTAATTGAGTGGATCCGAGAGTTAATGCAAAAATGGTTTATTGAGAGACGTGAGGCTGCAGAAAATATGTCAAACTTCTTGACCACTTGAGCCCATGACAAGATTTGGAAGCACAATGATGATTCCGCTCATATGACAATGCATGCAATAGATCGATCTCGTTTTGTTGTTAAGGACGAAAAAAGAAATGGAATAGTGGACATCCCGAGGAAGTCATGTAGTTATCGAAAGTTTGATATGCGGTAACTACCGTGTCTTCATGTACTTGTAGTATGCAGGTAGGTCAGATTCCAGTACCAGACTCTTTGTTCACGATATTACAGGACTGAGTGTTTGTTGCGTGCATACAGTGAACCAGTAAATCCGGTTGATCATCCGTTAGATTGGATTGTTCTAAAGGAGTTGAGAGCTGCTAACATCTAGCCTCCTATAGTACGTCGACAATTAGGAAGATGTCGGAAGAATCGAATTCTATCGCAAGGTAAGGCTCCCACGAAGAATGTATGCAGTCGCTATAAACAGCATGGACATAATCGAAAAATTTGTCGAAACCTAATTCCATTACATGGTAGTTGATGTGTTCTTTATAAGTTATATTTGTATTTTAAAGTCATATAGTTATAGGCCTTATTTGATTAGTTAATTTGTATTTTTTTTACGATTGCGTTTAATTGATAAGTTTATTATATTTCTTTTTTCTTTAATGTCGTTAATAATGCATGCTTTGACTAATTATATTTTAAACCCGACCTAGAATCCTACAACGTGGACCTAAGTAGACCCTGTCGGACACCCTAACGGAATGCTTCCCAAAGTCCGCTATCAACCTTGAAAAATTCCATAAGGTAAACCCTAAAATGTTTCTTAATTTCCTTTTAGATATATTCTTATAAATATGAAAATTTTATTTTATTTTTAAAAATTTTTGAATTAAAACGGACAGAGTTTTCTCAATTTTTTCTCAAAATCTATATTTCATAAACCTGCAGAAAATACACTTCAAATATTTCTCACATCTCTTAACTGTAAAGGGGACCTCCCGTCTCTACCCAAATCAATCAACATCATTTTACAATTTACAATAAAATGTATAAAATATATAAAAAAAACTTTATAAACATACAAAATTTAATTTTCTTTTACTATTTTTTTTGCATATTTTTATAAGTCAATCGCCATTTTGGTCCTAAAAAATGATCCATGCTCAGGACCAAAATTTAGGGAATGACAACACATCAAAAACCCTATAAACATACAAACATAAATCCAAAAATCCCCACTATTCACTGTCTGCTGTGGCACTCCATCCTTTAATCTAATTACATGAAAATGGGTTAAGTCAGGTGTAATTTGTCATTGCTTATATAATCTACAAGCATCTAGGTAACGGGGTAACAACGTAGCTAATGGTAGGATATAATTCTCAATCACGCCATCGACAAATCCATTGATGCTAGAATCGTAGATCAATATTTGCCGATGTAAGATGTCCACCTCAGTCGTCACCCAATGCTGTTGATTATAGTTGACAGGAATATAAACCTACATAAAATTCAAATAAGTCTTACAAATAGTACTACAAGTTATAAATAAAAATAACAACATTTACACAAAATATTATATTTTACCTTATTAACCTCAATCTACATACGTGCACTGAGTAAATCTTCTTTAGCGCCTTGAGCATATACCATCACTTCATCACTCCATACAATGCCAGTCATGTCATTTTTGTGCTGCTCATAAAGGAGTCTAAAAGTCTCCTACAAATGCAGGGCCATCGAATAATCAATAAAATTAAAATAGCAAAATATAATTAATTTAATTCATTACTCACAGAAAAGTACGAATCCACAGAAGTGGACAATTGAGGCAATGCATTAGTGCAACCGTATTGCCTAAGCCAAATCACATTCAAATACTCATTAATATGCTGCATTAAGAAACAATAACCGTCAAGTGAATGTGTAAATTTAGAAAAAAATTTAATGAGATAATTATTGAATAATTTACTTACAAAGTCATCCAGTCAGCTGTGTAGCAATTCCCAAACCATGTCGGGTTAGCGTCTAGCCTAGGTAGGCTGACTACACCCTCATCCTTGTCTATCCAAGCCTGAAACTCAACCATGATAATCGAGTCTATCTGCTGCAATGGATTCATGTCTACTTGAGGTTGTACTTCAATTTCAAATTTCTTCTTCTTATGTATCCTTTGGGGAAATAGATTTGTATATGGGGTGTGCAAATACCATGCAGGCCTATACGGTCTCCCAAATTGACTCACTTCCTTATGCAAGACAGGCAAGATCTCAACACTTACAAGACTGTCAATCAGTGGTTGAGGCAATATATCATGACCAGTAGCTGGGGTCTGAAAATCATATTGACAGCCTGCTGGTGTGTTCTCTCCAAACTAAAATATATATATATATTAAAATAAATCAAACTACAATTAAGGTAACGAAAAATTATTGCGTTTAAAATTATTTTGCTTACTATATTATAGCTTTCGTTCTGTTGGAATGAGCATAACAGCCTAAACCACATCATCATTTGCTGCATTTGCTGTGTAAGATCGGTCCGGAGTTGATTAACACTTGTTAAAATTTCATCTCTATCATTGTCCATTCTTTGTAGAAGTACAGCTTGTGCAGCTTCAGTACGCTCAAATCTCTTAATCATCTCCTCCCGCAGCTGCTCAATCTGATGTGTTACGCTATGGTCTGCAGATGCATTGTGTTCAGACTACAAAAAACATAACCATAGTTAATGACTTATTTAGAAATATTAAAAATATATAAAAATTTCTCTTTAGTTAATCACGTAAATAAGTAATATACCGTTGCTCTTGCCACTGGTGCTGACATTTGTGGGTTTGTCCATTCATATCCACCCCCCCTCCACATCCATAACATCATCGTTAGGGTCGCTGAAATGGGCATAGGTCCTGGGGCGCTTGCTCTCACTGTAATTAAACATATTTGGTAAGTTCCCAGCATAACTTCCGCTTGGAATGCCTACACGTCTAACCAAGTGCACAATTGCCTCTTTCTTCTCATGGTCTTTTGGTATTAATTTACGATGTACCGAAAGAACCTATAAATCAACCAACCATATTAAGTTACGCTTAAAACAAAATAAAAGTTATAAACCAATATATATATTTTTCATTAATATCAATACATACCAAATCATTTCCTAATATTATATCTTGAACCTTATCGAACAATGGAGTCTCTCGAGTCATCCAATTCAAAATACGAGGGAAGTAATCACCATTATGATAACCAAAAACCTTTCTGCACACTGGAATTGTCTCAAAAATTCATACCTAATATAATTATTTTTAAAATATAAATTTGACGTATACAAAATAATATATAATTAAGATCAAAAAGTTAAGTACAAGAAAATTATGGCGTACCAGAAATGCGTGCGAAAAATCATACACGTTGTAACTCTCAAACTTTTTCTGTGCAAACCCTTTCCTATTTATTTTCTCAAGTTTTTGGAATGCAGCCTTCTTAAGTGAATTATGAAGCACGGTCCATGCAATATTGCCCCATGGATATTTATTAAACTCATCAAGGTCATCCACTAAACATAGAACAAAACTTTGAATCCCACTACGCTCGTCACGTGGGATCAAAACACGATGCACAAACTAAAATAAACTCAACTTTACTGCATCTGCATAGTCCATTTTCTCCAAATTCAAACGTGTGTACCATTGATCAAGAAATATATAAGATAATTTCTTTACCCCAGAAAAATATGTATCCCATAATCGAGTGCCCAATTTCCTATGCAGCTACTGGGCGGGAAGGTAATCTCGCATTTGTAGTCCAGTGATTAGTACAAACTCCTACCGGCTAAATCAGAGGCATTTCCTCCTTATGTAAAACCATATCTCATCTTTTAAATTAGAGGTATGCACCTCATGCAATAATAACTCGTGCACCAAAATATCAGAGAATGTCCACTCTAACATATCTAAAAAATGCCCCATACACGTCTGCCTAAATAATATTTTCTAATTTTTTGTCAGTTTATCTTTTATATAATTTAGACCCCACATTTTCGCATAAGCCATCACTGATGCACGAAAAAATATATTCTCTAAAATTCTATATTTTTTCGATACGTTCTATTTTCTGTAACAATAAAAAAAATAAACAAAATACATTAATATTAAAAAAAATAATAATAAAGAAAAAGTTCATAAATAACATGCTATATATAACATACAATATTATTTACAGAAACAATTAATTTAACATACATAAAAATCATAATACATTATAATAATTAATTACTAATATATTAATCAACATATTATAATAAAATCAAACCAAAATTAATAATTAATTACTAACATATTAATCAACATTAATTATATATTAAAATTAAAATAATCATATATAAATTATAATTATATAAAGTACTCACAATAATAATAAAAAAATGTTATAAACCAAAATTAATGAGTTATTTAAGCAAATTTTTCTATTTATTAGATCAATTCATTCTAAATTCTATTTATGAAAAAAAAAATTTATTTAATTTAAATAAAATTACATTTATCCTTTTAATTTAAAATTTTTTAAAAAGAATTTAATGTAATTTTATTAATATATTTAATTAATTTAAATAACATTAAATTTAATTAATTTTAAAAAATCAAATTCAAAAAAAAAAATTCGCGTCGCGTGGCATCTTATACAGGCGCCACGTGGCGAACAGTGCGGCATCACAGACGTCCGCAATGCTGCACACAATGCCCCTTAAAGAGGCATCGCCGATGCGCACTGCGAGGCCATCTCGAGTCCGCGTTGCACGCCTGCGATACGCCTTTAACAGGAGCATCAAAGGGCCATCTCGGGGCCGAGATTGGCAACAGGGCCAACCACCGCTCAGGCCGCTGTCTGCATCGCAAATATCTACCCAAAAATCTCATTTTTTTATTCATTTTTAACGTTTCTTACACTATTCAAACCCATTTTTCACATAGAATTCAATAATTTCATCTATTTCTAACTTCAAATACAAATTTTAATAAATTTCTAACAATTTTATCAAGAAATTTAAATTTTTCAAAAGTTAAACAAAACTCACCAAAATTCGACCATTTCTTTTGTTTGAAGTGAAAAATATGTTATAGAAACTCCGATCTATGTAATGATAACTTCGAATTTTCGATCTAACAATTTTTGATAATTTTCGGTGATTTCAATAATTTTCAGATGAGAGAATCGTTAATATAATATATGGACAAATGTGTCCAAAATGTAAATATTTGGTTAATAAAGTATATTTCATTTTGATTTGGTTAAAAGAGCATAATAAAAAAATAAAAGGGCTATTTGTAAATTTTTTTATACTTTATAAATACATAGATCACATACTTTATAAATATGGACTCATCAATGTATACTAAATTATATGTATGAATAAACTTTATTAATATAATAAAATATTATTACACATGCTTTAAGGGCATAAAATAACATAAAATGTCTAACAATGTTGACAACATCATCATACTTTTCTAGAGTCAAAGCTGATAATTCAACAAGTTTCTCTGTACTCTGCATAATCAACCAAAAACAGTTCTGTTATAAGGTCACACATTGAACGTTAAATACAGAAAAAGTTATTCCTAGAATCTATAATGATCATGAATCCCCTAATGAAACTAACACAATTAATGACACTTTAGACATACCATTAATATGAAAAAAAAAGTAATGTTTAATACATAACATTCTGCAAAAGTCTAACATTGTGGATAAGGATTAAAGAAAATGAAAGCCTATATCAAAGTATAACAATGTATTAACAAGCGTCGTGATGACTCCATTTTCTTTGTTAGCTATTCTAAATAACACCAACTATATCTTTTAATTACCAAGTGTTTGCTAAGTAATAAATTCAAGCTAAAACATAATGAGATCAAACATCAAAGTATAATAATGCATTTACAAAACATAATCAACAAACCAACCCAAAAAATAGAAGAAAGAAAAAACTAATTGTCAAAGCTATATCTTAAATAATTAAACTAACATAAAATAAATTCAATCCATCTGTACAGTAAACAACTCTTGGAAGTATGTAACTCGGATAAACAAACACTATATACTAAGTTTTAATAAAACAACCAGCAATAACAAAACTAGAATAAACGAAAGAGTTGTAAATCAAAAACTAATCGTGTTTTTATTTTCTTTCCAAAATTAAAATGATCAATACATTATATTAGGAATAATGAATTCATTTTCTTTATATACGGTAAGTCAAGCTCGCCCTGAAATATAAAGTAAAGTTTCTCATTTTAAGCATATCATCAAACACATGGTGGACTAATAAGAATAATCTCACTTTAAGAAACCCCACTTATTGAAATATACCAGGTCCTATCTTCTTAATCTAAGTCAAAATCACATTTTTAAATTTCAAACAAATTTAAGTGATCATTGAGCAGTAACCCCACCTAAGAAGAAGAATTAAAAGAAAGACAGAAAGACAAAGCTGCTATATAATCTATGATATGATTTGAAATAAATTAATTTATTTATTTATGGAATCCAAGAATTTAATTTACTTAAAAAATACAACTGAAAGAAAAAAAAACAACAAATGGTGCTATGATGTAGAAATCCATGTCTGAAAGGTCAAAGTACAAACATTCTTTTCTCTACAAAGTTATTAGAGATGCACCAAGATGAATACTTGCTAACCAATGACATTATATGATCACACGAAGAGGATAGGTAAAATGTTCGTGAAATGGAGATGTAATTAAGCCTTTTATCATTCGTACCTGATTTTGAACAAGGATAAAGATAACCAGGTTGGTCATTAATAAGATAAGCATCAGAAACATTAGGATCTCCTCCTGATTGAACAAATTCATTGTAAACTTGGGCAGTTTATAGTCCATTTCCTACAAGCCAATTCTCGTTAACAGTTAAGTGAGAAATCCAAACTTAAACTTACAACAAGATGTGCATAGATTTTTAAGACCACCGGCCAAATACTCCCTATTTGGGCTAAATGTGATTGATTACACGGGATCCCTGATAATTTCATAATAAGATGGTTGTGAGAAAGAGCCACAATCATCATTTATAGCATTTGCAAATGAAACCAGCAGATAGGGTTGTACATAAAGTATTTTGGGTAGAGCTGTGTATAGAACTGATTGAGGGTTCATCTAGAAGTAACCATAAGAACTAAAGCTTTTCATCCAATATCAAATCAGAAAAGGAAAAAGCACATACCTATAGTCCATTCAAGCCATTAGATAAGTTTTCCTAATTCTATATCCCATAACTTTACTGTAGAGTCAAATGATGCACCACATAGAAACATACAATGTAAGAAATAATACAATTAATGAAAAGTGTAACAGAAAGGTGGAATGTTATAAATCTAGTCATATATGTAAACATGTCTGCACAGATTTCATATAAAAGAAAGGTAGAATGATATAAACCTTGTTGTCTTTGACACTGAAACATCTCATTTCACCTTAAGGCATAGCACAACATTTTATAGAGAAATATGTAAAGGGAAAAAGAATCAATTGCAACACACACAAGCAAAAGGATTTCTATATCACAAAATGGATAACTTTTAAATACATATCTCTGCTCAGCTAACACAAAAAGATAGCACATTCTGCTAATATGAAATTCACAAAAGATAGTACACACATTAGAAGCCCCACTACATAATCAGCCTAATTTATGAAAAATTGACATGAACAATAAGTGAAAAAAAAAATTTATGATTAATCTACAGTTCCATATCAACAACTTTAACAATTCAAAAACCACAAAACTTAATAGACTATTGTTTAAAGCTTTTTTAATTCACATAAAGTACCAGATTCATTAAGTATAGAGTGTTTAATTAAGTAAAAACTGGATATTTTAGGCAGAGAAGCAAATCATAAGTTTTAAAAATTTTGTAAGAAAGTAAATACACTCAAACCTCTTTTTTTTTTTCTTCTTTAGCCAAAACAAAAAATCTGCTCATGGTCATAAAGCATCAACATTTATTGGCTGAAACATAATTAGCCTCTTAAAGCAAAGATAAAAATAAAAAATTAATTATCCTTTTAAAGCAATAAAGCTAAAGGTAGCTTCAGAATGTGCAGTGACTCTGACCTTTTCAAAGCTACATCCAAGTCATGCTCCTCTTTGTAGTTGAAAGCGTCATCAAATCTGAATTTGTTCTACTAACATATAAGTTTCTAGCTCTGTATGAAAATAAACCCTCACTTGAAAATTTGAAATCATAAAACAAGATTAAAAAAATTCTCAATATTTGTTGATAAAGGAAGGTCTATTTAGTTTAATTATCTAGTTACAAGTTTTGAGTGCACAAATATTGGATTGGATATGGCAAATAATTGAAGAATTGAATCATTCAATTATCAGAGATTAACCTTTTCTTTAGTTCCAGCACTTCCAACAACATAGCAACCCATCAACTTTGCTATCTCACAAAGCCATAATCTGTCCAAACTGACAACAAAACTACAGTGGACACAATACACAAAGTTCTAAACATAAAATTAGGACCAAACCACTTAAAAAATAACCTCATTTAATTCTTATCTTAATAAACACCTAAGAAACTTAATAGTCTTCAGAAATATCTATGCAGGCGACTGCTAAAACTAATAATTACCATGTAACCAAGAAAAAACTTGTCGTTGTAAAAATGAATGAGGTATTTTTAGCATTTTTGTCAAATTAAAGATACTTTTGAGTTGAAAACATAAAATTAAAAGTTCATCTGGAGAGCTCAACAATTTTTTATATCCCTCAATTTTCTTTCTACTATGAATAGTAGTTAGTATCATGCAAACTAATCCCCAATAAGAGTTGTTCAGATCTTAAGGATAACAGTAATGTGAATTAATTGATTTTAATTCATAATTCTCTACTTAGCCCTTTGTATTTCAACAAATTTTGGCATACAAAATCTAGCTTCAAGAAGCAATTGTAACACTAACATCTCAAAGATAACAAAATTAAAATTGAAAATTAAAAAAAAAACTTACACTGAAAAGTCTAAAAGGATTAAACTTAGGCTTTCCTTTACAACTATATTACAGAAGCAGAGCACTTTTCTCGAAAAAAATTATTGCTTGAAAAAAGACAAAAAATGTGGAAAAAAATTGACAAGCAAATGAGTAAAATGTAGAAATAAAGAAGAAAAATAAGTCCAAATAATTTTAAAAAATTAAAAAAAAATGGCCTGTCAATATCATGCTCGGCATTCTCGTAGCTAACAAGATTTTCCATTGCATTTGAAAGATTCACCAAAATGCCAACTCCCTCTTCGATCCCTCATAAACCCTCCGTTCATCCTATAAACAGCTCACTGCTTGTTCTTTTTCCGCCGTTTGATTCCACCATCAACAACACCGCCAATCCGTGTGGTTGGCAGAATCTGGGATAGAGTTTGGAGCAAGGACGAAATCGAGCAACGGTGGCTAGAAGAAATCAGGCGGCGGTGGCTGAATAAAATTAGACTACGATAGACAAGAGAGAAGAAAGTTAGAGAAAGATGAATTCGGGTGTTTAGGGATTTCCATTGTAAGTTAAAGTTAAATGGTGTTTAGGGTACTACAAAATAAAAATAAATTTACACGTGGTCTTTAAATTAAATTGTTTCTTTAATTAAAAATGTAGCTATAATTTAAATCTTAATTTCACTAATAGTTGTAATTCCTAATAATAATAATAATTTCAATTGTAATTACAAATTTTAATTTCTGTTATATTTTTAAATATTATATTTTTAATTCAAATTTCAACATCTAATTATTACTTTTTTAAATATAATTTCAATTTAAATTCTAGATTACTCAATTCTAATCATTACATACATTTCCAACTATAATTAGAATTCAATTCTATTTCAGTTATATTTACATTAAAAGTTTATAATTGTTATTCCAATTCAATTTAAATTAAATTTTATAATTTCAATTTCAATTCAATTTGCATTAAATTTTAAATTTTCAAATGCAATTCTAATTACATTAAATGTTATAATTATAATTTCAATTATTATTAAATTTTATAATTACAAATCTAATTTCAATTCTATTAAAGTAAATAATTGTAATTCCAATTCAATTTATATTAAAATTTATAATTTCAATTCAATTTACATTAAAATTTAAATAAATCATTATATTTTATGTAAAATTAATACTTTATGTTTCTGATACTATAGTATCAGTAATTTACTGATACTCATGTTTTTGATACTATAGTATTAGTAATTCATTGATTTTTTATGTTTCTGATACTATAGTATCAAAAATTCACTGATATTTCTCTTTATTGATACTATTTAAAAATGTGTCAATAACATAATATCGATAAAACTCTTTTTTGTAGTAGTGACTTATCATATATTTGATGGCAATATCACGATGATCACTATTTCAAACACCTCATTAGTTATGTTTTAGTGCTCCATTAATAAAATCACCACCGACATCTTGAAGATCGAAAATTTTTGAGTTTAACAATGTAAATAATGATTTGATCTATCATCAGCAATGGCTTTCAAGTGTGACCGTGTACTTTTACCTAATTTTTCTTTTTAAAATTACATATTTTTTATTATTAATTCTAATTAAACTAAGTTTAATTTAATTATTATATTTATAAATCATACTAATTGATAAAAATGATTAATGAATTTCAATTATATATTAAATTATTGTGTAATATTTCTTTAATTAAGATTATAATTAAATACTAATATTAAATGTTGGACTAATTAAAAAGTTTTAATATTATATTAATATAAACATAACAATTATATTAAATAAATTATTTAATTATATTATATTATATTAAATAAATAAATAAAATTATACCACCTATCCAAAATAAAATATATGAACACAGTACACTCTTCTCGTACTTGGCCAGGCTTAATACGCGGGGAGTCCGAGTTGCCATGATGCAGGTAGGCTGCAAGAAAACATCACTTGGGTCGGTCCACAGTGTTGCCGTTACTTAAATTCTTAAACAATATCTGATATATACAACTCCTTTGCTTTATACGTGGTTTATCTAACATTCTAACTTTTCCCTTAAAACCTAACCATCTTGAAGTTTCGGCTAGCTATTCCAGACTACATTAGCTAAGCTTTTGATGGACAGCTTCATCTTCATGTTGCTTGGATATGTATACTCCGATTCAAGTTGCTGGTGCATTGGCGGTGCCTCTACCTACCTTTCACTCGTTGGGATCAAGTAATTAACTACAATTACAGTGGCTCTGCTATATATCCATATGGTCGGCTCAAACTTTAGAAACTTACAAGGCTGGCTTCAGTTTTTACTAATTGTAGTATTGGTTTTGCAGCGTTTTTCATAATTAGTAGAGTTCAATCTTCTTCTTCATCGAAGAATAAATTAAGTCAACTGGGTCTGGGTTATTTGATTTTGCAAAAGCTATCATCGCATTATCCTGTTTTATATTGCTTATTCACTCATATGTCAGCTTTAGACCGGACAAAATAGGATTGTTTTTGGTCTAAAGTTGATTTCAGATCACTAAGTTTTTGTTCTTTAATTAATTAATTAAATCATTCTAATTGTCAACCAAACTGGACCTAATTGTTCGTTCTATTTGTCTTACTTCTTTGACTCCTATAGCATTGCTGAGCTCACAATATAATCCTAAAGTCTAAGCCATGACATTTTCATTGGAGAACAAACTTGCATGCAACGTCTGCACAGAAGTTTATAATACAGAAAGAGTTTTGTTTGGCGACGTCAAATTTCACAAATTTAATTCTGTTCACACCATGTCTGAAATTGATTTCGTATTGTTGAGTGTTAATCCAACTGATTAATATGAGTTTTAAAAACAAGGGGAAGTACAATAATGAATTATTAGATAAGTAAATATTTCAGCAACTTGAGAATAATCTTTGGCGATTCTTTTTTGCGGGGTGGTGCTAAGATTCTCCCAGGTCACTAGAAAGAAAAGAAAAAAAAGTCAAAAACTGATAAATGAAAAAGGATTTGGAAAAAGAGAGATGGGAATACTATTAAAATTCAATTGTGTATTAGGATATATGATAGCCACCGCATTCTGACATTTATAATGCCAAGTTGAACAGTAACACAGCTATCAACTTTAATTTATTGAATGAGAAGAAAATTACTGATAGGAAAGTGATCAATTGATCATGTTGATATTTAAAATTTGGCAAAATTTCAGATGACAATTGTGTTGACAATAGTACAATACAACCAAACTGCATTCAGTATACAAATGACAATCCAACATGCCCAGTTTCTACGTACCTAAGTAATCTTTAGATTATCAGAACAAATAGAATGAAGAAATTTACATATTTCACTACCCAAAAAATTGCCCTAATTAACCGCAGATCAAATACCAATAAGTCAACCAATCTTTAGATTATAAAACAATGTCACTGATCCCATCAAATTGACAATGCATACATTAATCCAACTTACTTGAGGCCACTCAGATCAAATTTACTCACCGAAAATTGTGTGACTTTTCATTTAGCTCGTTTTTGGCTAATTCTTCCTTGACAAGAGAAGCTCGGAGCGGATGGCAGCGAGTTGGGCACCGTACCGTATCCGTCCGATGAATGATTATGTTGTTGACTTGCCTCTGCCAATGGCGGTGCTTGTTCCGATATCCGCCACATCTTCACGGACTTATCTAGACTGCCGCTGTATAGAATCCACCTCTTTTCCCCCGATATCGATTCTTCTTTCTCCACTGCTAAGCACTTCACAGGCCCATCGTGACCTGATAACATTGATAAACATATGTGTTGTTTCTCCTTTCTCCTCCATATGCATATTCCCGTATCAGCTGAGCCGCTAAATACAAGACTCCCAGCTGTGACCAAGCAAAGAACTGCAAGTTTATGGCCTCTCAAAACACCGCCATGGGCTAGATGCGTTTCACGTTCCCAAAAGTTAACTAACCCGTCTGATGAGCCACAGTAAACTACTGTGGCATCTGGGTTCACGGCCAACGCCGTAACTGCGCATTCTTGCTTTAACAAAGTCTGTGAAAAGAAGTGTTTCGTTCCTTTCCCCTGTAACTCTCTTCTCCAAGCCTTGACTGTGCCATCAGCTGATCCGGTGAAGACCAAACCGTCAAATCCCGCGACAATGGAGTTAACAGCATCATCATGAGCTATGATAGATTCTAAACACTTGTAATCTGAAGTTCTCCAGACTTTGAATGTTTTGTCCCAAGAAGCTGAGTAGAGCAGCTTCTGGTCTTCACTCATGCTTAGAGAAGATATTGCATCAAAGTGCTTAATCCAAAGCGCAGTACGGTGACGTCTAACTTCAACGTAATTACTCCGCTTCATAGAACTTTTGATATAATCCTTTAAAGTTGGTAATGTCCCAACACGCTTATGCACACTAGCGTCCTTAGAAGAAACTTTCCAAACTCTAATCTTCCCATCTTGGTGACCCGAAAAGATCTTCTCCTTAGCAATAACAATCGCTTTCACCAACCCGCTGTTGGATTTAAACCCAGAAAATTCTCTCTGGTTCTTCCAAACCCTAATGTTCTTGCTATCAGAACCCGTATACAATAATTCACCAGAGGCTGCAAGTGAATATATATGACCCTCTTCACGTACCAATGACCCTATCAGCACATTCGGCGAGAAACTATCATCAGTACTGGGAGGAGGCACGGACACATGATGAGCAGACCATGGAGATTTGGTAAAAGGAGAAGATAAATCATTTTGCGGAGACCCATCTGGCGGTGGCATTGAAGTCCCTTTATCATCACTGATGTTGCTAAATGGGACTGCGAGATCGTCCTCCATTGATTCAGTGCCTTTTAGCCTGCCGAATTTTTTGCCACGGCCAGAACTGTTGCTATCTTCTGAAAATATTCTGGTTGCTCTTGACCCTCATCATACCCCTTTCATAATCCAATACAAGTTGCGTAACTTGGCATTCATGAAGAACTAATAAAATAGCAAAAGATCGATCAGTATTAATTTAATGTGAAGAATAAAGAGGAAAACCGGATGCGAAGGAAACCGAAAGCTTGAAGAATATTAGAATTTGAAAAGGAGAAAAATAAATGCATAGAGAAAGAGAGAGATGGTGAGAAAGAGGAATAAAAGCCAATGTAAATGATATTGAACAATGGAGACTTACGATAGGGCCCACGTTTAGATGGCAACAGCCAAGCTCCGTACGTTAATTTTTCCTTTTCCTTTTTAGTGTAAAAATTTAGTTCGCGGTTAAACGGATGTTCCTCTACGGTTGTCTTTTGTTTTTTTATCTTGTGATCGCTTGCATTTTCCAATTAAATACGACACGTGGATTATAGCCCTTATGAATTGACAATTTTTTCTGAAGAGGCTTAGGTGGCAACGAAGTGGAGTGATTCGATACGATCCATGGGCGTTGTTTTGGGTTCCTGAAACAGGGGAAGCGGAAGTTGTACGTTGGTCATTTAAAAACCAGAAAAGGACAAAAACTGTTTTGCAATCAGAAGAAACTTTGACCTTTGACTTGGTCAAAATTTTGCCTGGCGAGCAAGAATCGTTGAGGCCAAATTTAGTAATTTTCATATTTTTTTACTTCTATTCTCGTTCATTTTCAACAGGAGCACATTTTAAGATACATCATCCTTGGATAGAAAATGTCTATCTTACAAGACCTTAATTTATACATTTTCCAATATAAGCTTAACATTAAATTTATCGAAGCAATCACTTGTTGAATAAAATGATTAAGCAGTTCCAGGTCTATTAAGTACACCTTTAAATTTTCACACTTTGACATAAATAACTTATTATTTATTGCTTAGAATAGTTTTGGAGATTGTGATGTGGCCAAAAACCATTAGTTGCATTGATTGCGAGCTGATGTGATAGACAATAAGAATGATATAATGTGTCGCAAAATGTTATATGTCAATATTTTTGTCACCATAAATTTGAGATTAAAGCTTACTAAATCTTTAAAGAGTTTTTATAGTTCAAGAGATTTAATGTCTTTAATTTATTTTAGCTGTCCGAAGAGAAAGTGATTATTTCAACTAAATTGACTTTAACTTATGAGAAGTGTGGGAATTATACTTGTACAATAAATAATTAAGAAACACGTGTAAATATAGTGTTAAGAGAATTGTAAAATAGGTATTTTGAATTTAGTTTGGAATATTTTACTTGTGGTGTAAATTTAGGGTTTCATACCATAGGAAACCCTAAATTAAAGATTAGAGACAATACACTTTTTGAATTTTATCTTAGGTTTTTTAAACTATGTTTATGAGTGCAATAACCTTAAAAGCACAGAGTTGCTCATTATGAATATGAATTGAAGAAAGCATTAAGAAAGAAGAATGAAGAAGAAGAAGGAAAGTCCATAAGTCTTTTACAAGTTAGGGCAAAATAATGAAAAATAAGTGCTTTAATTATGATGAATGATTGTATTTTTATTGTTAAAGAAGATTTTTATAAGGGTAGAAATTTAAATTCGGTTAAGACTCCTTATTTACTTAATGATTTTTTTTTCCAAACCAAAAGGGAAGAACAAATTTAATAAATAAAATAGACAATATACTAATTTATTCTAAATAAAACACTATTATGTTAATTACTTATCAAAATGAATAAGGAAGTTACTTTTTCTTATTTTAATAAGATTTTAAGAACTAAAAAATGCTTTTATTAGACTTGTGTTTCTCTATTAGCCTTATTTACATAGATTTATTCTTATTTTAAGCTAAATTTTTTTCTTTAATGGACCTTAGACTAGATATCCACATACATTAGGCCTTACTTAATACAACCTCATAAAGTGATGTAAGCTCATGTGTGGGCTTAGACTTGAATTCGGGCTTTCATGAATTTTTTGTAAAACAACATTTAGCCTCTTTGATCATATAGGCTATGTAGTGTAAACAAAATAACTTGTGAGTACAATATAACTCTAAAACTCTAGTTTGATGCCTTCTTGTTCTTTATCATCATACAAATTTGACTTTGATAAAGACTAGAAAAACTTTTATTGTTCTTTAGTATGTAATGGGTAGATTTATTGTTCTATTACACAAATCTTCTTTTTCTAATTTTGAATTTTTACTAGCTATTTTTTGTTTGAAGTACTATTTTAAAAGCTAGTAATTTTAAATGAGCTCTAGTTATTAGTTTGACTTGACTATAAAAACAGGTTGGTTGGCCTACTTTTCACTTTTTACTTTTGATTTTTCATTTTTCCTAAGACTTATTCTCTCATTTTCTCATTCTTTTTGCATTTCTTGATCTTATCCTTTTCTTAGTGCACACAATTTTTATCTTGACTTTGCTTTAAAAATCTTTCAAGGAATTACTTTGTACTCTTTTTGTGGTCTCTCTCAAGATCTAGTAAATACTTATTGTGTTCTTCCATGATTTTCTTGAAGTTTTTTTTGTCAGATTTCTCACGTCCATATCATGGCTACTGGTTTATCTTTTTGTTATTCATGAGTTTTTAGAATTGGCTATATCTTGATTACACGTTTTTGCATAATTTTCCTATTTTTTGCACTATTTTAATTTTTATTATTCATGTTTTTTCACATTTATAAAAGAAAGATCAGGTATAATCGAATTTTGACCAAAGGGTTTCTCGTACCTGATCTTATTTCTTAATTCAAATTCCTTTCAAATTGGAATTTATTTCTTAGCGGTTGCCATGTGTTTTGCTGACTTCTCTTTCTTAGATACTTTTAGGTAAATAATGGCATCCACTTATAAGCTTGTGAAATTGGCCTCCAAACAACACATTTTTAATGGGTTCTATGACCACTTATTCAATGTTAATGATGAATTTTTAGTTAAATTGGAATATCGTGCTGATTTTTTAAGCGAGGAAAGCCTTCCCAAAAAGAACTTAGTCAGGCACCTTTAATTTTTTCACGTTTGATTTCCTATCTATGTAGGCTATTTTTGATTCTAGGAGATCAAAAATCATGTGGGATTGTTCATCTCTAAGATAATTGGTATATATATGGAGTTTTGTTTCTCATACCATTGTTGCTACTTAGGGAGAGTTTAACCTTATATTGGAGGACGTACAGCTCTTAAGCTTGTTAATTTTAACTGATGAAGACATATTATCCATAGCCTTGTCTCTTACTGAGAAACAAACATTAAGAGAATTAAAATCTTGCTGGAAATAGAGTGTTGCTTAGTCACAATATACTTCTAAAAACTAGGTGAAATATTTCTATGGCTTTATACAAGGAGATTATTTTATATAAAAAGAAGCATATGCTATAGGTTGTAAGGTTGAGGCATTGGCGACCCTTTGGCTAAGCAAAGTTTTTCTTTTGTGATCCAAATTTTGATCATGTTCAAAAGAGGCTATTTCCTTTAACCATATAAATTGTAAAGGGTCTTTTTTTTCTCTAGCTTCATATTTTTTTAATGTATTAAATAAACAACTAGATGATATTTACTATGTTAAAGTTTGTAACGTAGGAAATTACATCATAGATATCTTAGTTTCCATAAATTTTCTCTAGGCTTTTCTGTTTGAGAGATTTATTAACTACAACAGCTC
Organism: Ailanthus altissimus; assembly: GCA_946807835.1. Classification (NCBI taxonomy): domain Eukaryota; kingdom Viridiplantae; phylum Streptophyta; class Magnoliopsida; order Sapindales; family Simaroubaceae; genus Ailanthus; species Ailanthus altissimus. The sequence goes on from OX327695.1 coordinate 24,426,494, forward strand.
TTCTAACTCATATGTGAATTGATTAACTCATAAAAGTAAGTTTTACTCCTATGGATGATATTCTAATTTCCAATCTCATGCTACTTGGTGTTCAATGGTATCTTTTATTTTGAGGGGATCCTTTGTTCTTAGATGATGTTTCTAGTTTTATCTTTAGGTCATATGCTTTTCTATCTAACCTTTTCCAAGTTCTGTACACTTATAGTCTTGCTGTTAATAATGCTCACTATGTCCATCCGTTATTTACTAAAGATGGCACTTTTATGCTTGATGGATATTTCTTGGCTATGGAATTGACCTATCTGCCTTATGTGAACAAGCACATGGAATTTCTACCCACGTTATATCATCCCAACTTCTTGAGACAGTTAAGGATGGTAAAATGAACTACAAGCTAACAAGAACCCGACTTTACCGGGGAGAATTTAGTAAGACTTGAAGTGAATTTAAGATTAATTGGATACATAAATATAAAACCTACAATGGATTTAGGACGAGTATAATTTGATAAAATATATGTGGATGCCAACTCTGAGTATCTGTGGATATTTACATGCTTAATTTCTTTTTATTTTTCCAAAAAAAAACCAAAACAATGTTGTTTTGATTGTAGCCCTAAAATAGAATATTGAAACTTGAAAGAGTGGTTTCATCTCCTTTTCCCTCTCATCTTCTATCATCTCTAATTCTAGTATCTTTGATTCTCCATTTCTTATAAAGCCATCGTCCCACCACTCTATCATCTCTAATTGCCTATTCTTTGATTCTCTATTGTCACAAAGTTGTTTCTCTATTATCTCCAATTCTCTATTAAATACAAGTATTGGTATGTTTTAATCTCTTTTTAGTCTTAACTATTTGACAACTAAGATCATTTACTCAATAATTAGTTTAATGCTTGAATGTCTAATATTCCTTGCTATGAATATAGAAAATATATTAGTTATTATCAATGTTCTCTTAATGATTTTTTATTTATTTTTACTTTGAGAATTTGTGATATTTAACCATGGATGGCTCATGTATTAATTAGCCACTAGAATGAATATATATACATATATAATTGATCTAGTGGGTTATGTAGCTCACCATCTATTGTCACGTGTCACTGTTTAGTAAATTTACAATTTTTTATAACTTTTGCACAGATTACAATATACTACAAAATACTGTCACATGTCTAAGAGCTCACTAAATAGTGAGCTATGTAGCCCACTAGATTATATATATATATACACACACATACATACACATATATATAAGAATATTATCATTAATACACTTAAGCTATGGCTTAATTATAACAATACTCACAAGTCTAAAAAATCGATATTAATACCCATTTTTTTAGCAAAATATGTACGAATGTCCAATCCTTAAAAATATACCGTCAAACTTAACAAATCCAAGAGTAATTACGTTTTTTCACATTTTAAATATTTAAATATAAATAAAATAAAATAATAAATTTTAAAAAACTAAAAAAATAATATAGCCGGCCATTTTGGCCTTTTGTTCCAGCAGCCAAATGGCTGTCTATATCGGCGACCATTTTGATGATAATTAAGTATTAACGTAGATTTTTCAAACCTATAGATATTGTTGTAATTAAACCATGCCTAAAAGGGTATTGATGATAATATATATTGTGCTTAATTCATTTCTTGATATGGTTTATCAAGCAATTAATGGTCATTTTGCTTAATTCATATGTTGACATAGTTTATCAAGTAATTAGGGGCTTGTTTAGTAAAGAGGCACTTTTATTGTGCATCTAAATTACAACAATTAAAAATATTTTGTGATATAGTAATATAGAATTGGTTAGTTTTATTTTAGTCTTTATTATTTAATTTAATTTTTTTAAAGCTTTGTTGTTGAATAGATGGAGGTTGATAACATTTTATCATTGTTGACAAAGAGCTCTATATTAGCAATGAAAATGAATTTCCAACAATGGAATTTGAGATGGATTCAAACCTAACACCCTTGACATGTGAAGGAATTATACATGAAAATATAGGTAGGAAATTGACATTGAAAGTGTGGGCATATAAAGACAAAGAATGAATAATAATTGAATTGCCATTTGCATCCATTATAACAAAAAGCTGAGTGTGAAGGTTAGAAATGAAGCTACTCATTTGCATAACCATATGAAGAAATGTTTGAAGCTAAGGCAACCAAAGATTGATTCCATTATAAAGAAAATTCAAGCTCTACAAATGGATGAAAAAGTCCAAGTTACAACATTTTCATTTGATTAAGAAACTTTAAGGAGGAAGCTTGTAAGTATGGTGGTCATGCATGAGTATCCATTAATTATGGTTAAAAAACAAGGATTTAAGACGTTTATTAATACTCTTCAAACCATTGTTTAAGTAGATCTCTCATAACATATGGAAGAATGATATCTTGAAATTTTATGGTTATGAGAGGGCCAAAATGATGAGCCAATTAAAGATAAATAAAAGTAAACTACGATTTCCATTAATATGTGGACATCTAATTATCAGAAAATGGGATTTATAACTGTAACGACACATTTCATAGATAATAATTGGTTGCTACAAAACTGTATTATGAGGTAGTCTTCAAATAATAATTATTACATGGACAAAATATTTCGTATGAGATAAGAAATTTTAATTATTTTATTTATTTATTTAGATTCTTATATATGCCATGTCCACACAATACTGAGATGTTCTCTGAAACGTTGGTGGATTGCTTATTAGAGTAAAGCATTGACTGTAAGTTATCTACTTAACTGTAGATAAATGTAGTAAAAATGATTTTATGCTTGATTTAGTTTTTAAAAAGATTCCTACTTGCACACTATCTTTGGAAGGAAGGTTGTTTCATATGCGTTATTATGCTTATTTATTGAATTTAATTATGAAAGAGAGAATGAATGTAATTGATCACAATGTTAAGAGAATTCAAAATAGTATTTTTTATTAGAGTGCAACATCTAAAAGGGAGGAAACTTTTGTTGGGGTAGCTCATATTAAATATTCCTTGTACTTGGAAGTTAGTTCTTGATTGTAAGACTCATTGGATCTCCACGTACTTGATGCAACTTTTATTTACAATGATGTTTTTTCTCGTTTAAAAGAACAAGAACAACAATACAAGTCTTTGTCAAATTAAGATGATTGGAGGTTTGTAAAAGAATTTCGTAATATACTTGAATCCTTTTATGAAGTGATTGCATTATTTTTTTAGTACTAAATATCCTATAGTCAATCTTTATTTTCTTCATAATTGTGAGAAATCAAATTGTTAATTTTTGAATGGTTGACTTCGGATTATGATAGAATAAGGTCAATGGCTGACATAATTATTGCCAAGTTTAATAAATATTAGAGTGTTGTTTTTGGATTTATTGTTGTGACAATTGTTTCAGATCTACAATATAAGATGAAATTAGTGAAGTATCATTTTTCTTTAATATATGGAATGGTTGTCAAAATGAGATTGAAAACTATAAAAATTTTACTACGACTTGGTGAAAGATTACTAATCAAGATCTAAATTAAATGAACAAGTTCTTCTAACTCAAAGTTCAGCTGCTTCATCATCCTATGTTCAAGAATCTTACTCAAGACTTGGGGCATGTTTGGTAAATTTTGATATGTTTGTAAACCCAAGTTCTAGTACTTCGGTGGTTCTAAAAACCTATGAATTAATTGGATGTCTTGATTTTACTTGTAGATATGCATAAGTTGCATGAAATTAACTTGGACAAGGTGCGGCCATGGAAGCCCTTTTCAAACTTAAGCAACACAGAGGGTTAGCTTCTCATGTCATTTTTGACAGAAAATTGGGAAATCGTAGAACTGGTTTTGGTGAATTTAATGGAGTAGATACGATAAAGGTGGTGTATAAAGTATGTGCAGATGGTCCCACAAGGGTTTTATGAATTTGTGACTCTTTAGATAATCGTAAAGGAGATGAAGTATTTCAGTTCTGTGCTAAGAATATCCCATTTTGCTCTCCACCTACTTGAAAATCAAAAGTAGGTCAGTGTTAGTTATATTAAATGTTTGGAGCATTGTTGCGCCTCTGTCATGTCATTATAAACACTTCTGAGATCGTCTATTTTCTTTGGTTGGTTGACACTTATGGGTCCAACTTAAAATATGAAATTTTAGCAATATAGATTGTGAGAATATTGATTAAAAATCATTGGAATATGATTTGGGGATCAAGCCAAGTGTGTAGGGTGCGCACGGATCGAAGACGAATGCGAAATGAGGAAGGGCGCACTAGGCGTCAGTAGCGCTCAACAGAAAGCGCACCAGTGCTGGAGCGACGAGATCCCAGCGCTGCAGCGCTGGATGCGGGAATAGTATCCCGAAATTAGGAAACTTCCTAATTTCGTCTCCCACTTATTTTAGGACTCCCTAATATGACTCTCACACGTATAGGGAAAACCTAGGACGTCCCAAGGCCTATATAAAGGCTATCAATTGGCTTGTAAACACATCTTGATGATTAACAATAATCTTAGTGATAATTCTTAGTGGTTCTTTATGAAAGAAAATCCCTAGAGGGCAAGAGAGAGTTTTCTTTGTGATCTTTCTTGTAATAGACATACTTTGTGGTTGCCTTGTGATTCATAATAAGAGAAGAGTGTGATCTTGATCTGCCGTGGACGTAGGTAAGTTACCGAACCACGTAATTCTTTGTGTGTTCTTCTTCTACCCATTTCTCTATTTTATTTCTTAATAACTTGTTCTGCATTATTATATTACTTGGGTGAATTGTTTAGCTTTCTTTGTGTGCTTCCGCTTCAAAAAACTAGTATCAAAGCTTTGGTTCTAAGTAGACATGGCCACACCCAAGTATGAGGTAGAGAAATTCAACAGTACGAATGACTTCAATCTGTGGAAGATGAAGGTTAAGGAGTTGTTAGTGAGCCAAAGACTTGGTTTGGCATTAGAGGAGACTACAGCTCCATCTAGTGATGAAGAGAAGACGCTAGAGTCATCTAGAGCAGAAGCAGAAAGGAGGGACATTCAAGAAAGAGCTCATAGCACAATCGTTCTGTCATTGAGCGATGAAGTACTAAGGGAAGTAGCAGGTGAGAAGATCTTTGGAAAAAGTTTGACTCTCTTTATATGAGGAAATCGTTGGCCAACAGACTACATATAAAGAATAAGCTGTATCAGCTGTCCATGTCAGAGGGGACGCCGATGAAAGATCATATAGACGCCTTCAATAAGATCATCCTTGATCTTGAGCCTATCAACATCAAGATAGAAGATGAAGATAGAGCAATTATCCTGCTGAGTTCACTCCCCAAGAGTTATGAGAGTTTTGTTGATACGCTACTCTACGGCAGAGAGAGTTTAACGATGAGTGGTGTGAAATCATCATTAAACTCAAAGTTATTAGGAAAACAGGCTGAGGGCAATGCAGAAAGTTTATCTGTAAGAGGAAGGCCCTCATATAGAGATGGGAAGAAAAAAAGCTCAAGGTTAAAGTCTAGGACTCCTAGAAAGTGCTATTGCTGCAAGAAAGAGGGGCACTTCATAAAGGACTGTCTTGAGAAGAAAGCACAGGATAAGAAGAAAGCGAATGTTGCGCTTACCTATGATGATAGCTATGACAGCGCAGAGACACTCGTCGCTACTGATGGTATAAACTCTGAACAATGGGTTTTAGATTCTGGTTGTATTTTTCACATGTGCCCACACAAGTCTTGGTTTACAAATTTCCAGCCTATTAGTGGTGATAAGGTCTTAATGGGTAATGACATTGCGTGTCAGATGATGGAAATTGGTAGTGTTAAACTTAGGCTACATGATGGGCGAGTGAGAGAGTTGATAGATGTTAGGTATGTTCCTGACTTGAAAAGAAACTTGATCTCACTAGGGACTTTAAACCAAAATGGGTGTTCCATCAGGATCGACGGAGGGATTTTAAGAGTTTTGAGAGGTTTCATGGTGGTGATGAGAGGGGAGAAACACAAAGGTGTTTATGTGCTTAAGGGTGAAGTCGTGAGTGGTTCTGTACTATTCTCTGTAAATGATGAGAGTATGCAAACCAAGTTGTGGCATCTTAGACTGGCACACCTAGGCGAGAGAAACCTAAAGGAGTTATATAGCCAAAAGGTCTTTGGAGAGGATAAGTTTCAGCCCTTAGAGTTTTGTGAGCATTATGTGCTAGGGAAAGCACACAGAGTGAGGTTCAGTACCGGTGAGCAGAAGACTAAAGGGACTCTTGACTACATACACTTGGATCTTTGGAGACTAGCTCAGACAGCTACTCGTGGTGGTGCTAGATATTTCCTCAGCTTGATTGATGACTATTCGAGGAAGCTGTGGGTCTATGTGTTGAAGAGTAACTTTGAAATATTCAAGACTTGGAAGGTTCTTGTTGAAAATCAGACTGGCAAAAGGGGAAAGAGGCTTAGGACTGACAACGGCCTCGAGTTTTACAACAGAGAGTTTGATGGGTTTTGTGCCAAGCATGAGATTGCAAGGCATAGAACAGTAAGATCAACACCACAGCAGAATGGGGTAGCTGAGAGGATGAACAGGACCCTACTTGAAAGGGTTAGATGCATGCTTACCAATGCAAAGATGTCCAAGACATTCTGGAAAAAAGCTGTAGTGACTGCTACTTACTTGATAAACAGAAGTCCCTCCTCAGCAATTGACTTCAAGACGCCAGAAGAGAAATGGTCTGGCAATCCTCCAAAGTATGACCATATTAGAATATTTGGTTGCCCTGCCTTTATACATGTTAAGGATGGGAAGTTGGAACCTAGAGCTATCAAAGGGGTATTCATAGGATATCCCGAAAGAGTAAAAGGATATAAGGTGTAGTGTAAAGACTTAACACCACCAAGGAGTATCATAAGTCGTGATGTGACGTTCGATGAGATGACGACGCTGAAAACCTCCCAAGTAGATAAGAAAGAAGAATCTGTGACCAAGGAAAACTCAGCACCCGAGTCAATAGAAGTTGAAGTAGCACCTGAAAATGGATCTGATATGCCCCCAGATCAACACTTCAACAAGGAAATCCTTAAAGATGAACCAAGAACCCCGGTGAGTTCCTCCAAGTTCACCCAAAAGAAGACTAGAACTCTTGAGTTGGAACTTGAAGAGTACCAGCTTGCTAGAGACAGGCTAAGGAGAATGATTTACTCACCAGTCAGGTATGCACAAGCAGACTTAGTTGCTCATGTTTTTAATTCTGCTTACACTATTGAGTATGATGAGCCTAGGACATATGGTGAGGCTATGAAGAGTGAAAACAAGAAAGAATGACAGCAGGCCATGAAAGAAGAAATTTGTTCTCTTAGGAAGAATAATATCTGAAAGTTGGTGGAGAGACCTCAAAAGAAGCTAGTCAGGTGCAAGTGGGTGTATAAGGTGAAGGAGGGGATACCAGGGATTGAGCCTACGAGATTTAAGGCTAGGTTAGTAGCACAAGATTTTACTCAGAGAGAGGGAGTCGATTTTCATGAGATATTCTCTCCAATTGTCAAGCACACATCTATTAGGATTTTGTTAGCTATGTGTGCAAACATGATTTACATCTATAGCAGATGGATGTAAAGACAGCTTTTCTACATGGAAAGCTTGAAGAAATAATATACATGGCACAGCCGCAAGGGTTCGAGGAGCCCGGTAAAGAAGATCATGCTTGTTTGCTAAAGAAGTCATTATACGGGTTAAAGCAATCACCTAGATAGTGGTATAGGAGATTTGATGAGTTTATGATGGCTTGTGGCTTTAGTAGGAGCAAGTATGATGGATGCGTGTACTTCAAGAACATGAGTTGTGGGATGATGTATTTGCTTTTATACGTCGATGATATGTTGATCGCATGCAAGAATATAGAAAAAATACAAAAGCTCAAGAAGCAGTTAAGTGGCGAGTTTGAAATGAAGGATTTGGGAGCAGCGAAGAGAATTTTGGGTATGGACATTGTGAGGGAAAGAAGAGATGTTATCTTCTTGTCCCAACAGCGATATATAGTCAAAATTCTGGAGAAGTTTGGTATGTCAAACGCGAAGGCTGTCTCTACTCTTTTGGCCATGCATTTCAGACTGTCAGCAGTACAGTCACCGACATCCGAGGATGAGAAACTGCATATGAGCAAAGTACCGTATGCAAGCGCTGTGGGGAGCATCATGTATGCAATGGTTTGCACAAGACCAGACATAGCACAAGCTGTGAGTGTGGTGAGTAGATATATGGCGAATCCGGGTAAAGATCACTGGCTTGCAGTAAAGTGGATTCTGAGATATCTCAAGGGAACGTCGAATCACGGGTTGGTGTATAAGAGGGACGAGGATAGTAATGAAATGGTAAGAGGGTACGTAGACTCAGATTATGCAGGTGATCTTGACAAGAGAAGATCGTTGACGGGCTACGTATTCACAGTGTTTGGGTGTAGTGTGTGTTGGAGATTAGTTCTACAACATATGGTTGCACTTTCTACTACAGAGGCAGAGTATATAGCTGTCGGTGAAGCTATAAAGGAGGCTGTGTGGTTAAAAGGCATATGCGCGGAGATATTGGCTCGTAAAGATGTAAACACCGGTGTATACTGTGACAGCCAAAGTGCCATACACCTAAGCAAGCATCAAGTGTTCCACGAGAGGTCGAAACACATTGATGTGAGGCTCCATTACATTCGTGAGATCGTCCAAAGTGGTGAAGTTAGTCTGACAAAGATAGCGTCATCTAAAAACCCTGCTGATATGTTGACTAAGCCACTGCCCTCGGTTAAGTTCGTCCTATGCAAGGACTTAATCGGAGCCACTACTTTGTGAGGGTGACTGAAGATGCGGAAATGAGAGATCGATTTACTTTGTGAATGATTTTGAATCAATGAGGGATTTGTGAGAATATTGATTAAAAATCATTGGAATATGATTTAGGGATCAAGCCAAGTGCGTAGGGTGCGCACGGATCGATGACAGACGCAAAAGGAGGAAGGGCGCACCAGGCGCCAGCGCTGCAGCGACCAGGCATGGGCGTTGCGGCGCAAATTCCAGTATGTTAGCGCCGTGGCGCCAGGAAGCCAGCACCGCAGCGCTCAGCAGAAAGCGCGCTAGCGCTGTAGCGCTGGATGCTGGAACAGTATCCCGAAATTAGGAAACTTCCTAATTTTGTCTCCCACTTATTTTAGGACTCCCTAATACGACTCTCACACTTATAGGAAAAACCTAGGACGTCCCAAGGCCTATATAAAGGCTATCAATTGGCTTGTAATTACATCTTGGTGATCAACAATAATCTTAGTGATAATTCTTAATAGTTCTTTGTGAGAGAAAATCCCTAAAGGGTAAGAGAGAGTTTTCTTTATGATCTTTCTTGTAATAGGCATACTTTGTGGTTGTGGTTGCCTTATGATTCATAATAAGAGAAGAGTGTGATCTTGATCCGCCATGGACGTAGGCAAGTTGCCGAACCATGTAATTCTTTGTGTGTTCTTCTTCTACCCCTTTCTCTCTTTTATTTTTTAATAACTTATTCTATATTATTATATTACTTGAATGAATTGTTTAACTTTATTTGTGTGCTTCCATTTCAACATAAATAGATGTATATACTTCATTCAATTTAATACATTCCCTTTTTTATACATTATTTTCTTCTTTTCCATTCTTTTAAACCATGGGATACCATTCAGTTGATGGCAATAAGCTCTAACAGAGGTCCTCCATGATCTCCACAGCCAATCATGTGGTGTCGCTATACCATATCACTAAACTGCGAATTATATTTTTACTTATAAGCTTATCTTTCCACCTCCAAATGATAAGTTATACTGCTAAGTGAAGTGAATTCTTGAGGTGTAAGTGACCTTTCATGCATTTCTAGAAAAGTAGTGATTCCATACAATAGGAGACTTCAAAGCTGAACACATGTTTGAGAGAAAATAGTTTCCTCTCTTATTATTTGGCACTAATTTTACTACAATTTAGAGGGATGCATCAAGAAATATGTAGAAATTGTAATAGGAAAAGAAATATGTTAACAATTAGGAAACTTAAATTCAAAAGGTAAGCAACTTCTCTAATTTTGTTTCTAATCAAATCTGGTTAGGAAGAGACAAAAAAACGTATATTTTTTCACACTCCCCTTTAAGCTGATTCAAAAATATCTATTAGTCCTAGCTTGCTAATTAGGGACTCGAAGAAATTGCCTTTGAAGACCCTTAATGAGAATATCCACTAGTTGCTCCTAAGCTGGTAAAATGGTATGCGTATCAACCCTTCTTCCAGTTTTTCTTTGATGAAATGACGACCTACCTCAACATGTTTAGTCCTATGATATTGTGCTCGATTATGATATGATTTAATGATTTTTTGAAGGATTTGGATGAGAGTGATTCATCTTTATATACACCAATTGTAGTTGCTAGACTTGGTGATATCAATCTGGATTGCATTTTCACTGATCAACAGAAATTTAACCAGATTTTTATACAGGTAACAGTTTTCCATTGTTGATTGATCTCTACTATACTCATGACCCTACATCATCTTGCTCCTGAAGGTCTTCAAATGATGCTCGAGGCAACTTTTAATTTGTTACTGATGATCTTTCGTTTTTAAATCATTGCAGTCACTGAATGTGGAATATAAGGGGGCAAGAGCTCCTTTTGCGGCAATGCTTCGTAGACATCATTTAGGAGACACTGACTCAAATGATTGTGTTCTGAAAATTGTATATACCTTACTATCGACCAGCCCAAATGTGAAGCAAGTTAAACATTCATCAGTTATTCTGCAGGTATAATCGGGAAATAATGTCCAGCCTTTTTTTTCCGTATTTTCCCTTGAGTTATTTTTCATTGTTTCTCCCGTTGCTGTATCATTCTAAAACTACTAGTTGGTGAAGGATGTTGCGAGAATTAATGATATAGCTTGGGTGTCGTAGTATGTGGAAATGCAAGCACTGACTGCAGCAGCCTTAATTTTTTTATTTTGTCGTACAAAGCCTGTTGATTTGAACCTTGATGAGGGGACCTTGATGAGAATTGTCTCATTTTGGAGGACATCTCTCAGTGACTCAAATTCTCAGAGTCGGCAATTTTATTTTGATCATTTTGAGATTCATCCGATAAAGGTTTGACACCTCTACTTCACCCCTGCTTGATTATAATTATTAGTTGGAATCTAACCTGTGTTTTTTCCATATACATTTATAGGTTACTGCTAACTTTCTTCCTGGTGACTCATATTCAAGTTATAACTCAGCCCAGGAGACTTTGCGATCATTACTGCATAGCGTGGTAAAGGTGTGGCAGGCATTATCTCTAATCATATATGGGAGTTGATTTTGCTTACCTTTAGATGTGCGAAGTATGTGTCTTTTCCATCAAGGTGTGACTTGTGAGTTGCTTTCGTACTTTGTAGGTCCCAGCCATAAAAATATGGTTGTAGAGCTCAATGGTGTCCTCATTACGCATGCTTTGATCACAATGCATGAATTACTTGATAGATGTGCTCAACATTATTTATGGTAATCCTGTTAGGTATTCTTTTGTTGTTTGATCTATTTAATATGTTAAATCATGCCTAAATTTGATGTCATTTTCAGGTATGCCATGAGGTCAATCTACATTGCTAAAGGAAGCTCATTGCTTCGTCCAGCTTTCAATTCTATTTTTTATGATTTGGCTTCATCCTCTCTCTATGTCTTCTTTGACCCCTCACATGCATTAACCAACCTTCTGGGTTTGACATTAGGTAACTTGAACTCTTGGCTTCTATTAAAGAGTTTATTTTAAAAAGACAATTGCAGCAGATTTTTCTTTTAAGGCAGAAAGGTGAGGAAGAAAGTAGGCCTTTGTTTAGGCTCCGATACTATGTTCACAGAAGTGGTCTATTACACTGATAAAATTAAGTCACTTGGAGCAGCAGTTCATCTAGAGAGCTTGCTCACCAAATACACGAGAGATCTCTAGAATCAGGTATGCATAAGGAGAAACATAAAAGAAACAATGACGAAACAGAAAAGGGAAAAAAATCTGCTGTAATTGTGTTTCTAAAATAAACATTTCTATAGCTTCTTTTCTTCATTTTTTCCCCTCATCTTTACTCTTTGCTCCTGTATATCAATATCTGTTTATCCTTTTTGCTGTCTGTTTTTGACATCTTTATTCATGTGTAAATTAAATTAGCCGTTTGTATAGCTTAGTGATAAGTAAAATGAGCTCTATAACATTTGCAAGTAATGCTCCGTGGCTACTATGATAGCTTCATATGAGAGTTCAATGATTAATGCCAAACTTAGGCCATGCATCAAGAAAAGATTTTCTATCGTCATCAAAGTGACAACTTATCTATTTATATATTATTCAGGTAGTGTTAGGATGATATGTGGTCTGGGGACTGAAACTCAAAGTTATGTCGGTATGCTAAGATATTTCGGCTTGGAGGCCAAAACTACCTTAATTAGTTATATATCAATCGGATAGCTATAATGTCCAAGTTTCCATCTTGGGTTTGCACCAAATTTCTGATGTTCATGTTGTTTACCAACTCTACCTCCATAAACATTTTCTCCTATATATGTTAACATTGAGTTCCTTATGATGTTTGAAAAATGTTTACTAATAGCTCTTATTTTAAATTTATATTTTTTTATGATCATAAAATTAAAATAGAATATTTAATAGTCACAAAATTCAAATTCGAACTATTTTACTCCTTTAAGTATATTTTGCCTCTATTTTAAAACACTTTGAAAAAATCAAATATGAGAACAAGTAGATCAAGTTAAAAATAGATTGACTTAGTTACAAATGATTGGAAAATGGTAGAAAATTGGCAAAATTTAGTAAAAATCGTTGAAGAAAATAGTTGAGAACGATGGCGACAAGGTGGATGTGCGGCGTGTGGGAAGGGGCCGCCCCCTATCTCATGCTGCAGAAAGAGGGAACGCGGCCCTTTCACGCGCCTCACATGCAAGGCGCTGGGAGGGGCCATGCATCCCTCTTCACGCCCAACCACACGACACGTGACCGCTCCACGCCTCTCACATACGAGACATAGGGAATTCTAAGTTTCGTTTTCTTCTTTGTCCTCGATTTTATTTTTTCCTTCGATACATAATATTTTTTTGTCAATACATTTATTTATTTTTTATTTCATCACAATACATTATTATTATATTTTTTTATTTTTTTATTTTTTTATTTTATGGTTCAAATAATAAATTTTTTTAATTATATTATTAACAAAGATAATTTTGTCCATTTATGATCTTCTTGACTAATAAAAATTTGTCAAATAATTTTTGCTATAAAAGATTATGGCGTGAGGCTATTAGTGAACATTTTTCATGATGTGCTGTGGTTGTGAAATTTGGTTTCTGTTCTGGTTCTGGTTCTGGCAGGTACTTCCAAATTCGTTAGTATATTCATTGATGCTAAAGGGTTTTGGGGGACCAAACGCTAATTCGGTGATCTGGGAAGAACTGTATGATTAATATGCTTTCAGTTTTATGTAATTGCAATTGCATTTTTCAAAGTTTTAACTGAATGTGGGCCTTGCAGTTGAGAACAGCAGGATCTAATATAATCTTAGCTGCTGTTACTGAAATATCAAACTCAGTCCTGAAGGGAGCAGAAACAAGTGGTTTTGATGGATTGGTACCCATCAACTCTCATTTTGAAATTGTGCATATAATAGTTTTTAAGTTAAATTTTGCTTTTACTTAAGGACTGGTAAGATTTTTACTGTTATTTTCGCTGTCTATGTTTTTTCAAGGTGAGCGGTTTTCACCAAGGGATATTGAAATTGGCTATGGAGCCATCCCTATTGAGGACTGCTTTGATTGGAAGTGGCATCTAACTTTATCAAAGTCCTGGTGTTGATGAGGTAATGTATATCGTTTATACAAGTTAAAAACTATTACATAATAGAACAAAATAAGACTACATGAAAGAGGCTGAATGTGCTTGTCAATCAGACTGAACAAAAAGAAGAAAGATTTGAATGGGACCGGCAATGTTACGTGAAATGTGCTATTATTATTTCACAGGGAATAAGGAATATAAAAGTCTATAAAGTAACTTTTTTTTTGGTTGTATTTAGTGAATAAAGTTTATTAATAATGAAAAAAAAAGGAAGAGGCATTTTCTTCTAAAGAACTATTTATCCGAGAGAAGAAATGTAATTTCTCATGATTTTTATTTTTAATTTTTTTGTTCCTTATATTAATTTATGAATGTTTTTAAGTGATTAAGTTATGGGTAATGCTTTAAATATAAATTTAAACCTCTTAACATTAAGATTTTTTTAATTAGAGAGAGATTTAGATAATTAAAATTTTAAAGAGAGAAAATTAGTGTGAGAAGGAGTATCTAAACTTTTAGGAGTATAATTATCACTCTAGTTGAATATTTTTATTATTAATTTTATGTTGGAATATAAAATTTCATAAAATTGAAGGATTTAAGTTTTAGAAAAAATCCTAACTCTTAGTTTTGAGAGTAATTTCGAAATTTATTAAATTAGTAGCTTAAATTATTATTTTTCTTCATTTTAAGACCTGTAGAAAATTTACGGAACGAGTTGAACCCTATAGCGCAAAGTTCGCATCGATCCAACAAGTTGGTAAGTGTATAACTCGTTATGTTATCATTTTGTATAATAGATTTTGTTTAGAATCATCAATTTGGGTATTAATTTTCTTATCAATGAATAATAGTACACTTTATTTTATTTATGAGGGTTCTCGAGCATGACGTATCCCGACAACGCGTTTTCGATAAATATCATCACTTTTTGTGAGTGAAATTTATATTATATATGTATATATATAGTTTATTTCTCATATAAAAGATTTTATTTATTACGCATCATTTTATAAAGTTTATGAAATATGATGGGTATTAAGTTTTAGTTAAATTATTTATTTTACTTTATTAATTTAAATTCTTGGATATATTTAAATTAAGTATTTATTTTACGTTATAAAAAATGCATTTATATTACAGTTTGACTTTCCGAACATTTGTAAGTAATGTTATAGATTGTTTATATTAATAGAAATATGTTTAAATGATTTATTTGTTAAAGTATAAAGCATGAGATGAGATTCAATGAGTTTATAATTGTAAAAATAGAAGTAGTTTTCAAATCATTAGGCAGTACCCTCCCCCATTAGCTAGAGATATGAGATTTAGGCTTTTAGGGCCCGTCTATACACATATAGGCTTTGGGCCCTGTGTATGGGTGCTTTATTCTTTGGGAGCCAGTTTGTTCTGCGTATGCGTAAGATGAGAAATTGAGATGATATATAGATAAGTATGTCCAATGTTCTACTAGAGGGATATTTCGGGTACGACGAGATTCTCCCATGGGTACTAGTTTAGTATAATATGTTTTTTAAAAAAACTAAAATATTTATATCTCATGACATATAATTACATGTGATCCGATTTATGAAAATTATTTATAATATTATATCATATTTTGTAGAACTTTCATTTGTAGCATAATTAAAATGAGATTTAATGATTCTTATGATACTTTAAAATTATTTACATCATTTATGTTAAGATTGATGTTTATTGTTTAAAAGTTTATTATTGTTATTATTATCATGATTATTTTCTCTCATTTTATTTTGAAATTACTCCACTCACTTAGTTTCGTGAAAACTCACTCCACCTCCCCTTTACCTTTTCCCATCTCATGAGACAATAGATGTGCTCAGCTCAATGACTAGTTAGGGTAGGTCACATGATGGTATTTTATATCTTTTGTGAACCATATAGGATATATGGACTCTCTTTTTCCTTTTGGGCCTATAGGAATTTAGCATGTCTAGCTTGTAGATGGTGAATTTGTATTATGTTATTTGTATTTTTTGACTTTTGATGCCATGAGCTTGTTAACTCTATCTTAGCTACTTAGAATATGTTGACGTATGAGTTATAAGTGTATTACTTTTTATTTGATGTTGATGTGGTGAATTACGAATGAAATATGAGAAATTTGGAAGTATAGTTGATGGTATTGTGTTTATAGAAGTGCTATACTTTAAATTGCAGGTTTGAGAATGTCCATAAAACAAGAAAAACTCTGTCAAAATTTTGGTAGAATTCTTAGTGTAGTAAGCGTTCCTAAATTGTCTATAGGATAGCGATCAAGATCCGTCCTAAAGTTTAAAAAAAACTGCAAGGCGGGTCATTTCAATTGGTATCAGAGCATAAGTTATAGATTTTATAGACTTTCTTGTCTTTTAATAATTTTAGTATTGTAGTTAATATAGTTGGGCTAATATTTTTGTAGGCACCACCATACCACTACGTCATACTAGACCCATCATTGAGCTGAACCCCATCTTAGACATCGTGGGGGAAATGAGCCAAGAAATAAAGGTGCAACAGAATTAAATGCACCTCCACTTGTTCAGCAAGTTCCTATGACCCTGCCCACGATTGATATGCTTACTCAGCTTGTGACTGCAGTTGTACAAAATCAAGCTCAAACACATGCTAGCATTAACACCATTGAGAGAGTGAAGAATCTTGGGGGAAGAAATTTTAATGGTTTAGGAAATCCTTCAGAGGCTGAGTCTTGGTTAGATATGGTGGAGCATATATTTGATGTGATAAGGTGCTCAAATAAGGAGAAATTATCTTTTGTCACATTCTTACTTGAGGGAGGTGCACTCCATTGGTGGAGATCAGTATAAGAGCACTATCAGATCCCCGAAAAGATTACTTGGGCAATATTCTGAAAAGAATTCCATGACCACTTCTTTCTTACTGTGTACCAAGAGGGTAAACGAAAAGAGTTTCTCCACTTAACTCAAGGTTCTATGTCTGTTGAGCAGTATGAGAAGAAGTTTTTAGATCTTTAACATTTTGCTGCTACGATAATTTCTACAGAGAAAGAGAAATGCACAAAGTTTAAGGATAGTTTACGTTGTGAGATTCGTACAGTTGTGGTAGTTTTTGGCTTTAGTGACTCTGGAAAGCTAGTGGAGGCTGCAATTAGGTAGAACGGAGTATCAATGAATCGTACAGAATTTCAAGTGTAACACAAAAACGCAATTAAAAATGGACAGATAGTAGCCCTAGTAATAGGCCGCCTAAGAGAGGAGGCAGTCATGCAACTAATTCATATGGCTTCCAAAGAAGCCAGAGTTTAGGGTATAGAGGAGGATAGGGATAGATTTTTAGTCAAGGCTCAATATAGAAACCCATAGGAAACAGAAGCCAGGGATCTAGTGGTAGAGGTAGCGGAGGCTACCTTGATGACTGCTTAACCAGCTTTAGACACACACAGTGTAGAACTTATGGCAAGAATCATCAGAGACAGTGCTTGGTTGGGAGCAGTGCTTGTTACCATTGTGGTCAGATTTGGCATATTAAGAGATATTGCCCAACTTTGGCTCAAGGTGATAACTTTACTCGGAGGTCTATGCCACAACACTTTCAGAGAGACTTCGGTCGGACTCAAGGTCAGAGAAGTGTACAAACAGGAGGTTCTACATTGACTGGTAAGACTCAGACTTCTGCTTCAGGCTAGAGGGGCCAACCTGGTCAACCCCGTGCTCAGGGTCGATTATTTGCCTTGACACAGCAGAATGCATGGGCTACACCAGATGTCGTTATGGGTACGTTATCTATTTTTAATCGCGAGGCCCATTGTCATGCCCCAGACCCAAAATATCTAACACACGACATCACTTACATTCATTCAATAATACTTAAACATTCATTTTAATTTCTTTTAGAATTATAGCAATTGAATTATGACTGGGACAATTAGTAAACCGGAGATACGCAGAGTTTTCTCAGAGATTAACACTCTACTACGTCACCAGTAGCAACTTTGTTACCGGAAGCCCAGAATATATTCATTGCAAATTCTTACTTAAAATCAATCCATTACTACACTTGGTGAAACTTAAACTAAATCCAACCACACACAATAAAATAATATATAAGTATTTATTCAATAGGGACAAATCAAATATCTTATCCCACGTGTCCCCAAATGAAACACTTAGCAACCTAACAACTTAGGGAACCCAAGGAACAGCAGAAGCCTTGCCAAATCCGCTAAGCACACATGTACCTTATTTACCTGAAATCACCATAAACTATAATGAGGATAAAACTCAGTAAGCATACTAGTTTTTCATATATCAAATACAAATACATATATGTACACAATGCATATGTATGATATGCTGTGATCAATCAAAATCATAATCTTATCAAATCACATATCATGTAAGCGCTTACACATTCTTTCAAAACACATAATAGGAATACCATCACTCAATTACTACTTAGTAGGACTTACATATCACATATCACATAATGAGCCAAATGTCACTCGTAGGTGACATACCGTATGAGAGGAATAGTATAAGTGAGGCCTTTAAATTACACATATATAATGCTCATGCCCGAAGGTAAAAGCTAAACCCTCACCCTGATCATCGGTGAGTCCTCTCACATGCACCAATACGCCACCACACGAATGTGATGACTCACTCTTTCTTTAGGTACCAATAGGATCCTCCCTACATACGAAACACATAACATATACCAATCCCGAAGGAAAGGCTACATATAAGGGCTCCACAAATCACATAAAATGCCTACTAAGTTAACAGTGAGTTCAAGTACCCTCAAAACATAAAATATTTCTCATGGACATATTACACTTCAAAAGCTTTCTTTATTAAACACATCTTATTTTGAAAGCTCACTTTCAAAAATACATGTATGTCCATGCTCAATGTCAATGCTCATATTCATAAACATATATTCACATTTCATATCAAAATATACTTTGACATAACATAAACATATTCTTAACCCCATTTGCAAAATCATACAAAACAATTACTATGTTTATTGTGATTTCAGTAAAAAGTCTAGTATACTTACCTCTTAACACTTTCAGCTACAAGGCTTAAATCTCCTTAACCTATCAATGAGATTAATCCTTTCATAAGCCTCACAATTCACACAAAATACTTTAAATAGCTTACAAAATTATACACAATGCATTTATCACATCAAATTGGTCTAAATATTTAGTTTCTCAAAACCTGTCATTCTGACCACTTACACTTAACAAAATTTTCTAATACATCAAATGATGTCCAATTACTCCGAAATCAGAATATATCATTCTTGACTCATATATCCTTCTTATATATGAATATTATATCAAAATTCTTACACAATCCATTCCATACATATCATCGAATCCAAACTACTAACCTGACAAGATCAAGATACTTACTGAATAGTATTCAATCTCCTAATTATATAAAATCATATACTAACTCAAAAATTATAAAACTACCACATAATTACTCTTAACACATATCTCAGTCCATGATAAATATTTCACTTCCAAATCACTGCCAAAAGTATTATAAAACTATTTTATTCCATAGCTTTAAAAATCTGTTAATAAAATACTGCAATGAGCTGATACACTTTAAAAAAATCATAACACTTCAACTACATTGATCTAAATTCTCAATTCCTAGTATATCTTATTAGACATATAAACTTATCATATTCCAAAAATTCATAATTTTGAAGATCATTCAGTAGGACAAAAATAATTTTTCACTGTATCATACTGTTTACATAGGAAATTTCCAGAATTTTAGGGTTATTTTGGTAAATTCACAAAATATTCAATTTCTGAAATTTTGAATCGATTCAAAGTCTCAGATGATCCTAAACATGTCTAATTTCATATAATAAAAATTCAAAACCAGAATCGAATCACAACAATTTATAAAATTCTTGGATCAAGAGACTATTAAGCAGAAATTCTACAATCCATCATGATTTATCAAACTATCTTATAGATCATCATCAATTCTCAAAATATCATACGAAATACACATCAAATCCTCAATTATACATATTTCCAGAAATCAAAACTTAAATAAATTAACATAATTAGCACCAATAAATTGAGAAATAGTTGTGATATACCTCTTAAAATCCAAAATTTCAATTTCTTCTTCTTTTTCTTCTCCTTCTTCTCTTTCTCTCCCCTCTCTTTCTCTCTTCTCTCTCTCTAAAAGAGATAGCTCGATCAAAATGAGAGAATTAGGGTTTTAAAAGTGTATTTTTATACTAAGTGGCTAATTTTTAGTATTTACGAATTTACCCCTAAAACTTTCAAAGTATTACAATTTGGTCCCTAAAATAAATCTAAAGTCTTGCAATTAAACCCAATGCTAATAGTATGACCTTAACCTATACAAACACTACTAATAACAATATATAAATCAAGTATCACTAACATACAAATAAAATACGTATATTTATACATATATAAATACTTATTCTTACTAGTCGTGGATACTGGTTACTACAATTTTCCCCTCCTTATAAAAATTTCGTCCTCGAAATTCATGACTTGAGCAAACATATGAGGATACTTAAATCTCATTTCTTATTCTCATTCTCAAGTTGCCTTTTCAACAGTATGGTTTATTCATAAAACATTTACAAAGCAATCTTTTTGGTATATAAGATTTGCTCATAGCTTAGTCTGTGAGAGAAGTACGAAACATTCATCCATAAAATAAACACATGACACACATTATGGACTTACAAAATTATACACACATATTTTTATTCTTTTCTCCCATTCGTTCAATATTTAATGGGCATCTATACACTTCACCTTTTATTCATTAAAGAATAATATAGATGTAGAATACCCATACTAATCTCTTAAATAAAATTCTTAATTCCTCTAAAAATTTTAATCCCTTCAACATATACTCATACGTCATAATATCATTCATTACCTTGATATCATTCTAAAAAAAATATAGCATTTCTACGCAACTAAGTTGTCATTCAAATCAGAATATTGAAGGCATTATCTTAAATGATCAAAAATCAACTTCAATAAAATAAAATAAAATAAACCTTTAGTTCAATTGATTCTTAAATTATAAATCTCAACATTATATCTTTTACTCTAACTCTTTAAAAAATAGTCCACCTTATTGGACATCATTTTTTTCATTGAGACTGACATGTCTGTTTTTTTTTTTAATATGCTCAGTTTCAAACAGAAATGATTCCACTTGCACAATTACTGCGATGGCAAATATGATTTTTTAACTATTCCTTTAACGTCATCCACGTAAAAGGAAAGGACAAAACGATCATTGCTTTTCTTTCACAAAAATCTATAAATAGCCTAAACCTCATAATCACTTTTCTAGCAATAAAGAAAACCAACCCTCTTACCATCTTCATAATGAGTCCCATTATCATAACTCCTCCTGTTCCTTTTTCTCCACCACAATTTTCAGACCTAATCAGAACCAGAACACTCCATTTCCATGCCAAAGAACTCATCAGACACTGCACCATCTTGGCAGTTCGAGAACACGGTCTCACAGTTCTTGGTGGCCATTTGTTGAACTTGGAATACCCTTTCTTTCACCTGCACTCTTTTTTCCCATTTTCCCAATGGTCCAAACCTGTCATTTACTTATTATGGTACCTATTGGATCTGTATACAATCACTATGGAATTCCCATTACTTAGAACCCTCCAAAAATTAGAAAAATGTGATGAAGACCATCCAGCCCTAATTTTTCTCCAATGGTTTTACCCAAAGACATGGTGGATAACTAAATTTCAACACATGATTGCAAACAACATAAATGCTGCAGTCCCCAAACAACATCTTTGGTCTGTCTTACTTCTCCAACGAAAGGGTATGATTGTTTCGGATCATGAGATACATTATTACCCCACTATCAAGGATTACTTCACCTTTACCCTTTCACTAAAGGGATCAATTAAGCTCTGGCCTGAATAAGTAATCCAGTAAAAGAGAGAACTTAAAAGAATTCTTGCTCAAGAAAACCAGATAATTCCTCCATTCGTTTGGATCTCCCCAGAAGATGCTGCACCTTGGGAACAGGTTGACGATGACTTTGCAAAAGAACTGAATTTTGCCAATATACTCAAATTCCAACAAAGACAAAAAGATCATCTTTCACATCATAGAAATACAAATTACTCTACCCACCATCACCATATCCCAAACATGACTTATTATGCCAGATACAGACAAGAAATGGATAACCTTCACCAATGGCCTCAGCCACCTGTCCCGACAGAACCTACCCAATCTCAGCCAGTTGTCCCGACAGAACCTAACCAACACCAACCCAATCTTGACTTATCCCTCTTTCAAGACTCCCAATCTTATCCAACCGACACCCAAATCCAAGAGGAAGCCAGCACATCCCTCATCCAGACCAGCTCACCTACAGAAGATCAAGATATGGTAGACCCACATTCCACTCAGCCAGAGCCCTCATTCAATGTATGGGAACAACAACTCCATAAGTTCCTCTCTCACGGATACGACACAGATGAAAGCGACCAGGGAGATTCATTTTGACTTACATTGCTGTTTCTATTTTCACAGAAACTAGAACCGTGTTGCTCTATCACATCAAAGAGAGACTGACTACTGCTTTATCTTTATATCAAGTGTGCTTTATCTTTCTTCATATCTGCTTTTAATCTATCGGCCAAAAACCAATGTTAAGACCATAAAAATCTTTGTAATTAATAAAGTTAATTTGGCCTCATGTCCAAAGTCCAATTGTTAGCTCAAAAAGTCTTCAAGTCATTGATGCATTGTCGGCCATTAATGCCAAAACGGCAAAGTCCCTAAATCCATGAAATAGACATTTATTGACTTTTCTTAATTATCTTACCTAACTCATCACGCTTCCGACATAATTTTTATCACACTTACATATCAATATATATTTATTCAAGATTTTGCGACCTATTGTCCACTATAAAATAATAAAGTAAAACTCATTCTTTTTTTTTTTGCCTCACAAGAATCGAGAAAAATATATACTTGAACATACTTACACATATGCTCCACAGCTATTATCAATTTGTTTATCTATAAATACATTATTATTCCATCCTCATACAAACTCGAAAACATTCAAAGATTAAGGGGAGCATAACAATGGAGGAAACCTCAGCTCGTCGATTCACAAAAAATTGTGTCTTTTGTGGATCTAACCCTAGGAATACTGAAGAGTTTACAAAAGTTGCAGAAAATCTTGGTAAGGTATTAGTTGAGCAAAATATACATTTAGTATATGGAGGAGGTAACCGTGGGTTAATGGGGTCTGTAGCAAAAGCTGCACACAATAAAGGTAGTCGAGTTTTGGGTATCATTCCAAAACCTCTAGCTATTGAAAATATTGTAGGAAAAACAGTTGGGGATGAGTTACAAGTCTCATCTATGCACGAGCGAATGACTCAAATGCTTAGGCATGCGGATGCTTTTATAGCTCTACCAGGAGGTTTCGGGACCTTGGAGGAAATTTTTCAAATTGTCTCATAGGCACAATTACAAATCCACCAAAAACCCATTGGTTTGTTAAATGTTAATGGTTTTTACGACGGGTTGATATCTTTTCTTGACTATGCAGCGGGAACACAATTCATCCCACTTCAAGCACGACGGATTCTTATTTTAGCTCCAACTGTTGATCAACTAATTGATCAATTGCAGTCTTTTATTCCTCTGTCTAATCCAACATTGCATCAGTTAGATTGGTCTACTCATGACAGTCAGAAGAAGCGCAAAATAGACTTAAATCTCACTCCGTAGCCTTTACTGTATTTTTGTTGTTGCTATTGTTGTTGTTTTCCTTTTCAATAAAAGTTGTTTCAATTGATGTCTTCAATACTCTACTTCTCTATATTTTGTCATTGAGAAAATTATCTCAATTTGCTCTATGACATGCAAATTATCATTATAAGATATTCAACATTATTCTTACTAAACATATTAGTCATAACTTAAAAAAAAATCTAAATGGTAACATTAAGATCCACAAGGTACCATTATCCACAACAACAACAATCTTAGCAGCTCTTGGATAATGTGTCATCTTCACAAAATCATACAAAATTAAGGAATATGTCAAACTTTTACACAAAAAAGCTACAAATACAATCCTAAGGATTTGGCATCTGCTCGATTCCCTTAACTTGACACCTAAAAGTCTACAGAATCATATCTTAGCTCTAATACCAATAAAAGCTGTCACGCCCCAGACCCAAAAGATCTAACACACGATATCACTTACATTCATTCAATAATACTTAAACATTCATTTTAATTTCTTTTAGAATTATAGCAATTGAATTATGACTGGGACAATTAGTAAACCGGAGATACGCAGAGTTTTCTCAGAGATTAACACTCTACTACGTCACCAGTAGCAACTTTGTTACCGGAAGCCCAGAATATATTCATTGCAAATTCTTACTTAAAATCAATCCATTACTACACTTGGTGAAACTTAAACTAAATCCAACCACACACAATAAAATAATATATAAGTATTTATTCAATAGGGACAAATCAAATATCTTATCCCACGTGTCCCCAAATGAAACACTTAGCAACCTAACAACTTAGGGAACCCAAGGAACAGCAGAAGCCTTGCCAAATCCGCTAAGCACACATGTACCTTATTTACCTGAAATCACCATAAACTACAATGAGGATAAAACTCAGTAAGCATACTAGTTTTTCATATATCAAATACAAATACAAATATGTACACAATGCATATGTATGATATGCTGTGATCAATCAAAATCATAATCTTATCAAATCACATATCATGTAAGCGCTTACACATTCTTTCAAAACACATAATAGGAATAACATCACTCAATTACTACTTAGTAGGACTTACATATCACATATCACATAATGAGCCAAATGTCACTCGTAGGTGACATACCGTATGAGAGGAATAGTACAAGTGAGGCCTTTAAATTATACATATATAATGCTCATGCCCGAAGGTAAAAGCCAAACCCTCACCCTGATCATCGGTGAGTCCTCTCACATGCACCAATACGCCACCACACGAATGTGATGACTCACTCTTCCTTTAGGTACCAATAGGATCCTCTCTACATACGGAACACATAACATATACCAATCCCGAAGGAAAGGCCACATATAAAGGCTCCACAAATCACATAAAATGCCTACTAAGTTAACAGTGAGTTCAAGTACCCTCAAAACATAAAATATTTCTCATGGACATATTACACTTCAAAAGCTTTCTTTATTAAACACATCCTATTTTGAAAGCTCACTTTCAAAAATACATGTATGTCCATGCTCAATGTCAATGCTCATATTCATAAACATATATTCACATTTCATATCAAAATATACTTTGACATAACATAAACATATTCTTAACCCCATTTGCAAAATCATACAAAACAATTACTATGTTTATTGTGATTTCAGTAAAAAGTCTAGTATACTTACCTCTTAACACTTTCAGCTACAAGGCTTAAATCTCCTTAACCTATCAATGGAGATTAATCCTTTCATAAGCCTCACAATTCACACAAAATACTTTAAATAGCTTACAAAATTATACACAATGCATTTATCACATCAAATTGGTCTAAATACTTGGTTTCTCAAAACCTGTCATTCTGACCACTTACACTTAACAAAATTTTCTAATACATCAAATGATGTTCAATTACTCCGAAATCAGAATATATCATTCTTGACTCATATATCCTTCTTATATATGAATATTATATCAAAATTCTTACACAATCCATTCCATACATATCATCGAATCCAAACTACTAACCTGACAAGATCAAGATACTTACTGAATAGTATTCAATCTCCTAATTATATAAAATCATATACTAACTCAAAAATTATAAAACTACCACATAATTACTCTTAACACATATCTCAGTCCATGATAAATATTTCACTTCCAAATCACTGCCAAAAGTATTATAAAACTATTTTATTCTATAGCTTTAAAAATCTGTTAATAAAATACTGCAATGAGCTGATACACTTTAAAAAAATCATAACACCTCAACCACATTGATCTAAATTCTCAATTCTGAGTATATCATATTAGACATATAAACTTATCATATTCCACAAATTCATAATTTTGAAGATCATTCAGTAGGACAAAAATAATTTTTCACTGTATCATACTGTTTACATAGGAAATTTCCAGAATTTTAGGGTTATTTTGGTAAATTCACAAAATATTCAATTTCTGAAATTTTGAATCGATTCAAAGTCTCAGATGATCCTAAACATGTCTAATTTCATATAATCAAAATTCAAAATCAGAATCGAATCACAACAATTTATAAAATTCTTGGATCAAGAGACTATTAAGCAGAAATTCTACAATCTATCATGATTTATCAAACTATCTTATAGATCATCATCAATTCTCAAAATATCATACGAAATACACATCAAATCCTCAATTATACATATTTCCAGAAATCAAAACTTAAATAAATTAACATAATTAACACCAATAAATTGAGAAATAGTTGTGATATACCTCTTAAAATCCAAAATTTCAATTTCTTCTTCTTTTTCTTCTCCTTCTTCTCTTTCTCTCCCCTCGTTTTCTCTCTTCTCTCTCTCTCTAAAAGAGGTAGCTTGACCAAAATGAGAGAATTAGGGTTTTAAAAGTGTATTTTTATACTAAGTGGCTAAATTTTAGTATTTACAAATTTACCCCAAAAACTTTCAAAGTATTATAATTTGGTCCCTAAAATAAATCTAAAGTCTTGCAATTAAACCCAATGCTAATAGTATGACCTTAACCTATACAAACACTACTAATAATAATATATAAATCAAGTATCACTAACATACAAATAAAATACGTATATTTATACATATATAAATACTTATTCTTACCAGTCGTGGATACTGGTTACTACACCCATATTCTCATTGACCTAGGATCTATGCATTCTTTTGTTTCTCGTGCCTTTTCTGTATATTCCAATAGAAAGTTGAGACCCCTAGAGTATGGCTTAGTTGTTGCCACACCCATTGGAGATTCATTACTTGTTCAGAGTGTGTTTCAGAATTACAGAGTGAGAGTGGGTGAGCATGATTTTAAGGCAGACTTGATACTCCTTGACATTAGAGACTTTGACGCTATACTGGGTGTGGATTGGCTTACCAATCATTATGCTTCTATTGATTGTTTTAGAAAGGAGGTAGTGTTCAAAAAGCCAAGGAAACAGGAGGTTAGATTTTATGGAGAACGGAGGCTTCTTCCTTCATGTATTATATCTGCCATGGGTACTAGGCAATTACTTAGAAAATGGTGCTCAGCCTACTTAGCCCATGTGGTGGATACTAGAGTGGATGAGGTAAGGTTGGAGGATATTTCAGTGGTGCAAGATTTCTCATATGTCTTTCCTAATGGTTTACTAGGGTTACCATTAGATAGGGAGATCGAGTTCACAATAAATTTGTTCCTTAGGGCAACACTTATCTCAGTAACACCATATAGAATGGCTCTAGTAAAATTGAAGGAACTTAAAGTTCAGTTACAAGAGTTGGTGGATAAGGGGTTTGTTAGACCTAGTGTATCTCCATGGGGAGCCACGGTCTTATTTGTTAAAAAGAATGATGGAACATTCAGACTTTGCATTGATTATTGACAATTGAACAAGGTCACCATATGTAATAAGTACCCACTCCTACGTGTTGATGATTTTTTTTATCAACTCCAAGGCGCTAGAGTCTTCTCTAAAATAGATCTACGTTAGAGTTGTCATTAGCTTAAGATTAAGGAAGCTGATATTCTTAAGACTGCTTTCAGAACCCGTTATGGACACTATGAGTTTTTAGTGATGCCATTCGAGTTGACGAATGCCCCAGCAGCCTTTATGGACTTGATGAATAGAGTATTTCGTCCCTACCTTGATCAATTTGTAATTGTATTTATTGATGATATCTTGGTATATTCTCGGATTAAGGATGAGCATACAGATCATTTAAAGCTTATCTTACAAACCTTAAGGGATAAACATCTTTATGCCAAGTTTAATAAATGTCAATTTTGGTTTGAAAGAGTTGTATTTTTGGGCCATGTGATATCAGCGAAGGGCATTTATGTTGATTCCCAAAAGATTGAGACAGTGGTGAAATGGGAGCGACCTACTAGTGTAACCGAGATTAAGAGTTTTCTTGGCTTGGTTGGTTATTATCGTAGGTTCGTAGAAGGGTTCTCCAAGATATCTGGCCTATTGACAAAGTTAACCCGAAATGATGTTAAGTTTGAGTGAAATGAAGATTATAAAAGGAGCTCTCAAGAACTCAAGGTACGATTAACTTCAGCACCAGTACTTTCTCATCCATCTGGTAATGAGGGGTTTGTGGTATATAGCGACGCTTCTAGATAAGGGTTAGGTTGTGTGTTAATGCAACATGGTAAGGTAGTGGCCTATGCTTCCAGGTAACTTAAGAAGCATGAGCTAAACTACCCAACACACAATTTGGAGCTTGCAGCAGTGGTATTTGCACTTAAGACTTAGAGGCATTACTTATACGGAGTAACTTGTTAGATTTTTACTGATTATAAGAGTCTTAAGTACCTACCTACTCAGAATGACTTGAACTTGAGACAGAAGAGATGGATTGAATTGATCAAAGACTATGAGTGTACCATTAACTATCATCTAGGCAAGGCGAACGTGGTAGCTGATGCACTTAGTAGAAAATTCTACAGTTCTATTGCTCATTTGAAAGTGACACGGATGCCCTTGTTGATTGAGTTGAGATCTTTAGGAGTTGAGCAAACAGTTTTTTATTCTAAAACATTGATGGCCAATTTTCGAGTCAGGCCTATAATAATTGATAGAGCTTATGATATGCAAGCTCATGACCCTCAATTAGTGAAGTTGATTGATGATGTGAAAAAGGGTTTGATGGTTGATTTCATGGTGAGAGATGATGGGACCTTAGCCATGGGTAGTAGACTTTGTGTGCCCAATATAGAAGATTTAAAAAAGGAGATCATAGAAGAAGCTCATTGTTCGATTTATGCCATGCATCCGGGTAGTACGAAGATGTACCGTACATTGAGGGATCATTATTAGTGGTAGGGTATAAAGAGAGAGATTGATGAGTTTGTTTCCTGATGCTTAGTTTGTCAGTATATTAAGGCCGAGCACCAGAGGTCTGCAGGACATTCCTAGCCCCTTCTTATTCTTAAGTGAAAATGGGAGCATATTATTATGAACTTTGTGACTGGGCTTCCACATACTCAGATGGGCTATGACAGTATATGAGTGATTGTCGATCAACTCATGAAGTCTGCTCACTTCTTACCTATCAAAACTACTTACTCACTTATTAGGTTGGCTAGTATTTATGTAGTTGAGATAGTACGTCTTCATAGAGCACCTGTATCCACAGTTTTGGATCAAGATCCTCATTTTACATTTAAATTTTGGCCCAGTTGGTAGAAGGCGTTAGGCACAAGGTTGAATTTTAATACCGTTTTTCATCTCCAGATAGATGGATAATCAGAGCGTACTAAACAAACCTTGGAAGACATTCTACAAGCTTGCGTGATCAAGTTCAAAGGTAGTTGGGATGCTTACTTACCTTTGATAGAGTTTTCCCATAATAATAGTTACCAAGTTAGTATTGAGATGGCTCTATATGAGGATTTATATGGTAGGAAATTTAGAACTCCAATTTGTTGGGATGAAGTGAGCGAAAGAAGATTATTGGGTTCAGAATTAGTGCAAGATACTAATGATAAAATGAAGATTATTCGAGAGAAGATGAAAATAACTCAAGATAGACAAAAGAGTTATGCTGACAAGCGTAGGAGAAATCTGAAATTTAATGTTGGCGACCAAGTATTTCTACGAATCTCTCCTTGGAAGGGTATTCTTTGCTTTGAAAAGTGTGGTAAGCTAAGCCCACGGTACATTAGTCCTTATGATATCATAGAGCGTGTGGGCGTAGTTGCCTATCACTTAACTTAACCACCGGAGCTATTAAGAATCCATAATGTGTTTCATGTCTCAATACTCTGAAAGTACATGTATGACTCGAGCCACGTATTAGAACAACAACTTGTTCAATTGAGGACATATTTAACCTATGAGGAGGAATCAATGGAGATATTGAAAAAAAAAAGCAACAAGTCTTGCATTCTAAAACCTTGTCTTTAGTAAAGGTATTGTGGAAGAATCATGCAAAGGAAGAAGCTACTTGGGAGCGCGAGAACTTGATGTGAGCATAATATCCACATCTTTTCCCCTTAGGTATGTTAAATTTTGAGGACGAAATTTCTATAAAGGAGAAGGATTGAAATGGGCTATTATTATTTCATAGGGCCCAAGAAATATGAAAGCCCATAAAGCAACCTTTTTTTTTCCCCTCTTATACTTAATGAATGAAATCTTATTAGTAACAAACAAAAAAAAAAGGAGAGACATTTTCTTCTAAAGAGCTATCTATCAGAGAGAAGAAAGGTAACTTCTCATGGCTTTTGTTTCTAATTTCTTCTTTTCCTTTGTTAACTCATGAATATTTTTAAGTGATTAGGTTATGTGTAATACTTTAAATATGGATTTAGACCTCTTAGCATTAGAATTTCTCTAATTCGAGAGAGATTTAGACAATTAAGATTTTAGAGAGAGAAATCTAGTGTGAGAAAGAGTATCCAAGTTTTTGAGAGCATGATTATCACTCTAATTTAAGGTTTTTATTGTTAATTTTATGTTGGAGTATAGAATTTCGTAAAATTGAGGAATTTAAGTTTTAGAAAAAAAACCTTAACCCTTAGTTTTTGGGGTAATTTTAAAATTCACTAAATTAGTGGCTTAAATTATTATTTGTCTTCATTTTAAGACCCGTAGAAAATTTACGGAACGAGTTAGACCCCATACCGCAAAGTTCGCATCGATCTAACGAGTTGGTAAGTGTACAACTCGTTATGTTATCATTTTGTATAATAGATTTTATTTAAAATAATCAATTTGGGTATTAATTTCCTTATCAATGAATAATAGTACACTTTGTCTCATTTAGGAGGGTTCTCGAGCATGACGTGTCCCGACAACGCGTTTTCGATAAATATCATCACTTTTTGTGACTGAAATTTATATTATATATGTATATATATATATATAGTTTAATTCTCATATAAAAGATTTCGTTTATTACGCATCATTTTATAAAGTTTATGAAACATGATTAGTATTTAATTTTTAGTTAAATTATTTATTTTACTTTATTAATTTAAATTCTTGGATATATTTAAATTAAGTATTTATTTTAGGTTATGAAAAATGCATTTATATTATAGTTTGACTCTCCGAACATTTGTAAGTAATGTTATAGATTGTTTATATTAATAGAAATATGTTTAAATGATTTATTTGTTTAAGTATAAAGCATGAGATGAGATTCAATGAGTTTATAATTGTAAAAATAGAAGTTGTTTTCAAATCACTAGGCAGTACCCTCCCTCGTTAGCTAGAGATATGAGATTTAGGCCTTTAGGGCCCGTCTATATACATATAGGCTTTAGGTTTTGTGTATGGGCACTTTGTTCTTTGGGAGCCAATTTATTCTGCACATGCGTAAGACGAGAATTTTAGATGATATATAGATAAGTGCGTCCAATACTCTGTCAGAGGGATATTCTGGGTACGACGAGATTCCCCCCTAAGTACTAGTTTAGTGTAATATTTAAAAAAAAACTAAAATATTTATATCTCATGACATATAATTACATGTGATCTGATTTATGAAATTCATTTATATTATTATATCATATTTTGTAGAACTTTTATTTGTAGCATGATTAAAATGAGATTTGATGATTCTTATGATACTTTTAAATTATTTACATCATTTATATTAAGATTGATGTTTATAGTTTAAAAGTTTATTATTATTATTGTTATTATTATCATTATCATTTTCTCTCATTTTATTTTAAAATTATTTCACTCACTGAGTTTCGTAAAAACTCAACCCCCCATCACTTTTTTTTCATATCAGGAGATAGTAGATGTGCTCAGCTCAACGACTAATTTGGGTAGGTCATATGGTGGTGTTTTATGTCTTTTGTGAACCATATAGGATATATGGACTCTCTTTTTCCTTTTGGGGTTATAGAAATTTAACATGTTTAGTTTGTAGATGGTGAATTTATATTATGTTATTTGTATTTTTTGACTTTTGATGTCATGAACTTGTTAATTTTATCTTAACTACTTAGAATATGTTGATGTATGAGTTATACGTGTATTAATTTTTATTTGATGTTAATGTGATAAATTACGAATGAGATATAAAAAGTTTAAAATTATGGTTGATGATATTGTATTTATAGAAATATTATACTTTAAATTGAAGGTTTGAGAATATCTATAAAATAAAAAAAAATTATCAAAATTATAGTCAAATTTTTAATATAATAAATATTTTTAAAATTATTCATAAGATAACGGTTAAGATCTATCCTAAAATTATATAAAAAAAAAAACTACGAAGCTAGACATTTCATTAGGAGAAGTAGCCATTTATCAATAGATAGATAGTAGATAAATTATTCGGGTAGACTTTTCTAATTCCTGCCCTTTCCTATTTACAAAGAGTCAAAAGCCCATGAAGTTGACTCTGATCTGATGCCAATGTCCTGAACTGTGGGTAGTTGGAAAAGATGGGTCTTTTTGAGTATAGTATTAAGAATTATTTGATTTGTCTCCAGCAATACTATTGGACATTCGCATCCTTTGATCCTCTTACTTCTTGAATGCAGCTTTTGCGGCCTGACTTTACTTTTTATTTATGAAATAACTCACCAATTAGTTATTTGGAATTTTCAGTTGTATATTGAAGGATGCTAGCAGGCTATGTTGAATACAATGTATAGACAAGAATATCTTGAGTCAAAGTCATTGACAATCAGGTAATTGACAAGAAAGATTTGGAATTAACATTCAGCTGGTGCGTGAGAGGATGTCTATTCAAAAAGATAGAAAAATATTCTGCTTGTAGTTTATCTTGATACTTGAAACTATTCTTGATGCCTCATGACTTCGTGGGTGAAATTATAATTCTTAATTGGTTGGGAGTGTTTCAAACTAGGCTCCCACTCAGAGCAATAGTATTATTAGTTGTAACAATTTCTTTTGTTTATGCAGGTTTTCCTCAAAGACCTGCCCCCAAGCAATACCCTCATAAATGAGATGATGGATCGTGTGAAAGGGTTCCTTGAAAGTGAGGGGTTGTTGCAAGTAGATTCCTCAACAAACTCTCGCCCCAGACGCCATTTCCGAGGAGAAAATGTTATTGCCCTCAACTCACTGTGCCTCCTCTCTCTCTCTCACTCTCGTTTTTGCTTCTTTTTCTGCTGTTTTATCTGTTTCATAGATGTAAATGTGATTTCTGGAATTAACATTTTACACTATCCATTTGTCCACAGGAACGGAAAATTGGACCAACAGTATCGACATTGTGCGAACACCTATTTGTGAGCTTTGTTATACGCATGCTGAGAAGGGGAGCTGATAAGCTTATAGTCGGTGTCAAGTGGAAGAGAAAGTCGGAAGCTGATGGTAAGGCAGTTGTCCCTGCACAATCCGGGGAAAGACAGGAGAATGTGAATATTTGGAAATGGGTTTTTTGTTAAATTTGTGTTGTCAAGCATTATAGCATATACCAATGGAAGGCCATTCGTGGTATTCCTAGTCCTATTGCACGACGGATTGTGGGTGGCTTTGTGTTGAGTTTTCTTTGACAAAAATGATGGTAAATGAACCTATTTCTTAATATATTCTTTGTATATATCACGTCTCTTAATCTTTATACAAAGCAGGGACGCTGGTGCTTTTTAGCAATATAATTTTCTATTTACTGTGAAATATTTTTTAGAAATAGCTCTAAAATTTTATAAATATAATATTTTAGTCATATTTAAATTTAATATTTTTTAATAACTAAAAATGTAAAATCCAGACTCTTATACCATTAAACAAAAAAACATTCTCTCTATTTGAAATTCTTTCTCTCAATTCAAAATTTTTTGAACAAAAATTCAGTTAAATTAAAATTCTGAAAGTTATCATTATATAAATTAGGTCTTGTATAATATATTTTTCACTTCAAATTTTAAAAATTATTGATTTTTAGTAATTTATTTTTAAATTTTAGAAAATATTTGATATTTATAAGAAATGAGTTAGAAATAGATAATATAGATGAATTAAAAGTAAAAAATATGTTAAAATAATTTTAAAAAAGTTTAAAATTGACACACAAAAAAGGCTTGTTAAGAGTTATTTACCTAACTCAGATGGTGGCCAAAGTCGCGGTTGGTCGCCTTCTGGGTCCAACACAACTCAACCATGGCATCTTGAGCTTATGAGTGAGATGTAACCACTTTAAATTTACTTATTTCGAATTTTGAAAATTAAAATATATTTATGGAGATAGATCAATTCAAATCTAAGCTTTGATTTGTTGGATTTATGTTCAAATATTTTGTTTAACACTATATTATGCATATGAGGACAAATATATCTATTTATAATTTATTTGTCTAATAAAAAATAGGTAATTAAAATGTAATTAAAAAAGTTCATTTATAAAATTTTGAGGCTATTTCAAAAAAATTTCCTTTATTATGTATGCATGTGCATGAAGTCATCCTATGGCACGCTCTACTCTAATCATCATCTATTGTAAAAAAAAATCATATTTAATTATCATCTTAATGCTATTGTTTGAAATTCGTGTTATGAAATCATTTTTATAAATTTGTACTTCAACCAAATATTCAAATCAAAGAATAAATAACAACAGACAATAAAATATAAAATTAGAAAAATAACACACCAAATATTTATAGTAATTCGATTCTCATGAATTTATGTCTATTTTATGAGTAGAATAATATGTTCAATACTATATTATATCTCAAAATTATGTACAAAAAAGAATTACAAAGACATGTACTCTCACAATAGTTGCTTTCTCTCTCTAGAAAAAATTTGCTCTTTAGACTTATTTCTTTTTCTAGAACTATTATTTTTTTTTCACTCTCTCTTTCTACCTAAAGATAATGGAGAAGAATTTATGATGAAAGATAGGGGTGACATTCACAATTTGGTTCGATTTTTGGGGTAAATAAAAAACTGAACCGAGCTAGCTAGTTTTTGAAAAAATAAAATAGAAAACTAAGCCGGTTGAAGGGAAATCAAATTGAACTAAACTGGTTTGGTGTAGTTCGGTTCCTTAGTTTGAATTTTTAACTTCGGATGGGCTCAAATTAGAAATACTTTTAGTTTGATTCGGTTTAGGTTTTGATTCAGTTCTCAATTCTATTCCATTCTTAATGTGCCATAAGTATTTTCTTTCATTTTTCTTTTAAAAAAATTGATTTTTGGTTTGGATCTTGATTCGAAAGTTTGAATTCAAAAGTTGAATCAAATTTTTAGTTTTTTAAAATACAGAATCGAAAACCGAACTGATCAAGACAAAGTTGAATCAAACTGGGTTAGTTCGGTTTAATTCACCCAATCTGGTTCAATTCTTTGATTTTTTTACTCACTCTTAATGAAAGATCCCAAGTTCGAGCTCTTTATATAGGCCTTAATTCAAGTGTTATTTTGATTATTCATCTTTGTGTTGAATTTGGATTTAGCATGTAACGGGGCAAAACTTGATGTTTTTTCATGCATGGAGAAGGAAACTTGTAGTTCTTATTTGGAAAGCCTTATAACATATGAAAATTTGAATTTGATCAAAAAATTTGCATAGAGAGATAGAGGAGAATTTAGTTTAGCTTTAAAGAAGAAGAAAGATATGTTTAACATTTTTCAATTTGTTTAAATTTGTCCAAAACAATGTCGTTTTGAAAGTTACTAAAAATTATGCTATTTGCCATTAATGAAACAATAAGTTTTGGGCTTTATATTCTCTTCTCTTGAAATTTTCTTTTCAGCCCTTTAGTTTGCATAAAATACTTTTTAACCAATAACCTTTACATATCCACCTTTGGACATAAAGTATTTTAATCACTATATTTAGCGCAATACTCATTCTTTAACTCAATTTTTATTTTTACTACTTACCTTTTATTAATATGCAGTAGACTTAAACACATCTTAAACTTATTCACAAATATTACCTTCATTCCTAGATCAGTAGAATTCTCCTCAATGCTTATATTCTTCAGCTTCACTCTTCCACTAGGAACTAACTCCTGGATAGCTAGTTTTTACAGAGATAAATAACTAGTCAATTATTCTAAAATAATGTTACTACTAATTAGTCCAGTTTAAGTTTCTAAACCAATCCATGCAACCATACATCGCTTACTAGTCTCTATCTCAAGCCTCTGTCTTAGACCTTTGTCTCGGACCTCTATCTTGAACCTCTATCTCGGACCTCTATCTTAAACCTCTATATTAAGCCTCTATCTCGAGTCTCCGTCTTAGGCCTCTGTCTTTGACCTCTATCTATTAATCCTATATTGGTTTATGATCAATTTGAGGTTGTGGATCCAAAGCTTATATATTATTCTTATGAGGAGTTTGGGGTTATAACTCTATTGCAAGGTAAGATTTCTCCACCTTATTTTAAGTTCTCCTTAACTTATTTACTTCCACATGGTCATTCCTTGAGTAGTCATCAACCAAGGATTAAAAATACTTATTACCACCATGTGTTGTTGTATTTGTTGGCTTTAACAAGTCAGCATGGATGTATTTTAGAACACTATCTGCCTTGTAATTGTTGGTGCTGAAACTAACTATGCACTATTTTCCTAATGTACAGTGCCTAATTAGCTTTTCATTCCCAATAACACCTTATTTTTTCAGTAGTAGTAAGCTTGGTTTCCCTGTGTAGCTATTTCTTCTATACCACAACTCAATCTCATTATACCCTGCATAAGTAACAACAACAATATATTTAATGTTAGTGCTTCCTTGTAAAATATATAAATCAACTTATTTAGTACCATTTATTATAAGCAAAGATATTTATCCTCAACTATTTATTTTTAATTTTATAAGTATATTCTAATTCATTCAAAACCCTTAAAGTTATCAGGTTCTTTTTCAATTTAGGAATATGTATCATATATTTCAAGATCCTTATTTTTCCATTATGCAAATTTATGGGAATTGTATTTGCTCTAGTCACCTTGCATAAATTATTATTCCTCATTAGTATCTTATCCTTTTCATATAAATCAAACTGATCCTTGTTATGATTCATTTAGTAAGTATATCCAGAATTTAGGACCCGATTTTTTAGATTTTTCTCTATTAAAATTGTGAGAACATCTGAACTATCATTACCCATCTGATGTTTTGTTGCATCTACATGATCTAAACTTTTTGCTTTTAATTTTTTTAATTTTCTCAATAACAGTTTCTCTTTAAGTACTCATCTTTTCCATAGAAATAACATTTTCATCTATCAATCTTTGACTTAGATCTGAATTTTTTATTTATGTTCTTTTCTTTTTTTCCTTTGTCTAGTCTTCCTCTTACAAACGAGTTTTTTTCAATTATCTTCCTTCTAAGATTTTATTTCTTATTCCGTTAATATTAACACAGTTAAGCAATCTTCTAGGGTAAAACTTTCTCTACTATATTTAATGGTTGATTTTATTTCTCTAAAAGAACTTGGCAATGAATTTAAAAGAATAATAGTTTGATTCTCATTACTAATTACTTCACTACTATTTACCAAGTTTATACAAATCCTCTTGAATTTATTAAGATTCTCTCCTAAACTTTTAAGGGATCAATTCGAAAGTTAAATAATCTTTCTTTTAGAAGAATTTTACTAGATAAAGATTTATAAATAAATAAACTTTTAAACTTATCTCAAAACCCCCTTGTTATAGTCCCTTTATTGACTTGCCCTAGTACGTTGTTAGTTAAATACAAAATAATGGTGTTGAATATAATTTCATCCACCTCTGCCATCTTTTCATTTTTTTTATTGAAGTCCGCTTTATTTTTTTGGCTCTGATAAGGTTTTATTAACCTTCTACTTTACTAATAAAACTTTTATTTTCTTTTGCAAAAAATTAAAATCTCCTTGTCTGTTAAATTTCTCCACTGTAAACTTGGTGGTAATCATTCTTTATATTCTTGATAAATTACCCTTAAGTTTTCTTTTAATATTTCAAACCTTCGGCTATAATATTATTGTTAAAAATCCATACTCTTATACCACTGTTAAAAATTGGTACTCCAATCTAAGATTTAAATCCAAGAATGAGTAACAATAGATAGTAAAAAAAAAAATTTTAAAAATAACATGCTAGAGATTTATAGTGGTTTAATTGTCATGCTCCAAACTCAAAAGATCTGAAACATGATATAACTTATACTCATTCAATAATGTGCACTCATAATTAATATTGTATAAAATTTCAAACTTAAATTCAACATAGGAATCCTTATCAAATTACTAATAAGTTTAATACAAAATCAACCCATGACCATACTTGGTGAAACATAAATAAAATACAATCACACCTAATAAAATGACACATAAGTATTTATTCAATAGGGACAAATCAAATATCTTAAATTATATGTTCACAAATAAAACACTTAGTAACCTAGCAACTTAGGGAACCTAAGGGACAGCAAAAGCCTTGTCAAATCCGCTAAGCACACATGTACCTTATTTACCTGAAATCACCATAAACTATAATGAGTATAAAACTCAATATGCATACTAATTTTTTATATATCAAAATACAAATACATAAATATACACAATGAATATATATGATATGCCTTGATAAATCAAAATTATAATCTTATCAAATCACATGTTAGATAAGCGCTTACACGTTCTTTCAAAATATATAATAGGAATACTATCACTCAACTACTACTTAGTAGGACTTTCATATCACATATCACATAATGAGTCAAATGTCACTTGTAGGTGACATACTGTATGAGAGGAATAGTACAAGTGAGGTTTGAATTACACATAATAATGCTCATGCCTGAAGGTAAGAGCCAAACCCTCACCCCAATCATCGATGAGTCCTCTCACATGCACCAATACTTCATCACACGAATGTGATGACTCACTCTTCCTTTAGGTACCAATAGGATCCTTCTTACATACAGAACACATAACATATACCAATCCCGAAGGAAAGACTACACATAAAGGCTCCACAAATCACATAAGATGCCTACTAAGTCAACAGTGAGTTTAAGCATCATCAAAACACAAAATATTTCTCATGGACATATTACACTTCAAAAGCTTTCTTTGTTAAACACATTTCATTTTGAAAACTCACTATCAAAAATATAAATATGTCATGTATGTCCATGCTCACATTCATAAACACGTGTCTTTCGCATTTCATATCAAAATATACTTTAACATAACATAAACATATTTTTAAGCACATTTACAAAATTATACATAAACAATTATTATGCTTATTGTGATTTCAGTAAAAATTTAGTATCCTTACCTCTTAAATACATGTCTTTCACATTTCATATCAAAATATACTTTAACATAACATAAACATATTTTTAAGCACATTTACAAAATCATACATAAACAATTACTATACTTATTGTGATTTCAGTAAAAATCTAGTATACTTACCTCTTAGCACTTTCGGCTATAAGGCTTAATTCTCTTTAACATATCAATGGAGATTAATCCTTTTATAAGCCTCAACATTCACACAAAACACTTTAAATAGCTTAAAAAATTATACATATTGCACTTATCACATTGAATTGGTCTAATTACTTAATTTTTCAAAACTTGTCATTCTGACCATTTACATTTAACAAAATTTTCTTATACATCAAATGATGTCCAATTGCTCCAAAATCATAATATATCTTTCTTCACTCATATATATTTCTTATATATAAATATTATATCATAATTCATATACAATCCATTTCATAAACACCATCAAATCCAAGCTATTATCCTGATAGGATCAAGATATTTACTGAACAATATTCAATCTCCTCATTTTATAAAATCATATACTAACTCAAAAATTATAAAACTACCACATAATTACTCTTGACACATATCTCAATACATGATAAATATTTTTTCAAAATCTCTACCAAAAGTATTTTAAAACTATTTTATTTCATAGCTTTAAAAATCTGTTAATCAAATATTACAATGAGCTGATACACTTTAAAAAATCATAACTATTTAACCACATTGATATAAATTCTAATTTGAATATATCATATTAGACATATAAATTTAATATATTTTAAAATTTTGTAATTTTTAAAAATCATTCAGTAGATCCAAAAATTATTTGTCACTGTATCATATTGTTAACACAGAAAATTTTTAGAATTTCAGGATTATTCTGATAAATTCACTACAAATTCAATTTCTGAAATTTTTAATTGATTCAAAGTCTCAAATGATTCTCTATATGTCTAGTTTCATAGTCTCAAAACCAGAATCGAAGCACAATAATTTATAAAATTTTTGGATCAAGAGACTATCATGTATAAATTCTGTAATTCATCATGATTTATCAAACTATCTATATAATTATCATCAATTCTCAGTAATTTTACAAAATTCACATCAAATTTCCAATTTTTTTATTTTTTTAGAAATCAAAACTTAAGAGAATTAACTTAATTAACACCAATAAATTGAGAAATAGTTATGATATACCTCTTAAAATTTAAAATTCTAATTTCTTCTTCTTCTCTTTCTCTCTCCTCCATTTCTCTCTCTAAAGGGTGGCTCGATCCAAAAATGAGTAAATTAGAGTTTAAAATGTGTATTTTTATACTAAGAGGCTAACTTTTTATATTTATAAATTAACCCCCAAAATTTTTAAAATATTATAATTTGGTCCCTAAAATAAATCTAAAGTCTTGCAAATAAATCTAATACTAATAGTATGTCCTTAATCTATATAAACAATACTAATAATAATACATAAATTAAGTATCATCTACATATAAATAAAATATAAATATTTATTCTTTTTAATATTGAATAAATAATTACTACATTAATTTTCATAAACTTATGTTCACTTTTTAAATTAAATAACATGCTCAACATTACACTATAATTCAAAATCATATTAGAAAAAGAATTACAGAGACATGCACTCTATCAGTACACAATTTCTTTCTAAAACTGTTTTTCTTTCTCTCTCTACATCATTATTTTACTTTTTCTATTGGAATAGAATGAAGAAGATTTAATAATAAAAAACACCAAGTTCGAACTCTTTATATAGAGCTTAATTTTGACTATTCATCTTTGTGTTGGACTCAAATTTAGTATGTAAGGGATAAAACTGAGTGTTGTTTTATGCATTAAAAAGGAAAACTTATTGGTTCTTATTTAGGAAGCCTTATAACATGTGAAAAATCGAATTTGATTTGAAAATTTGGAGAAAGAGGAGAATTCGATTTGGCTTAAGAAAGAAAAAGAATATGCTCAGTATTTTTCAACTTGTTTAAATTTATCTAAAACCACGTCGTTTTGGAAGTTACTAAAAATTACGTCTTTGCCATTAACGAAATGGTGAGTTTTCAGCTTTACATTCTCTTCTCTTGAAATTTTCATTCATCCTTCTTTAATTTGCCTAAAATTCTTTCTGGCTAATAAACTTTACAACTATGATTATGAATGCGTTATGCTGCGATGACTCTTGCAGTTTTACCGCCGTCACTTGGGTCATTGATTGGGGAGGCTATAGAAGTTCGGATCGGCCATGGAACTTATCTGATAGCTGTTACTGTCTATGATACAGGTAGCCTTGAAACTATTAGCTTGATTTCTGGGAACGGTTTATTAACTTTTATATATATATATATATCTAAAAAGTGAAGAAGGCCTTATCAACATTCAAGACGCCCCAAGTTTACGTCCGAAACAATTGCACTGCCCATGGTTTTTCACTTGGGAACTTGATTGAGGTCTTGTCATTTTCAAATGCTGCAGTCGGTCTGTTCAAGTTGAAGCCTTAATAGGTTGTATTATAGAAAATCTCATAAAATTCAGCTTGTTTAAATTTATTTTTTAAGCAATTATAAAGGATAATGCTATGCTTTACGAAAATTTTTGTATGGAACATAAAAAAACTCAAATGCCATGCATTTGGCAGCTGTTTAGCTTATCTTTTTTATATTCATGTAGTGTCTTATGAATATTAGGTGTATTATATTGCTACGTTTTATATATCAATTTTATAGAATAACAACACTTACGATCTAATTTCATTCGCTTAACTGTTTTAGTTCTGTCGGGATTGTTCTTCTGAGGCTGCCTCCGTTTAATGAACTCTTTAGACCAGCCTTTTTGAACAAATGAAGAAAGAAGAATGGAGCTCATCTTTCCACTACACATGCAATTGGAGTTTATGGCCATTTGACTTTAGCTTAAACACAATTTATGTGTCGTCATGGCATGCAAGCTCGGGGGCATCAAAAACACAGCACAAATCAGAATTCCATTGTACTGTAAAAAAATTAATACGTATCAACCCAAGTACGCAACACAAGAGAGAGATATCTTTGCCCCTAAGGCCGCAGCCGAAGTGACAGCACCCGGTTTCGCTAATCAAGAGGTTACCCGCCCAAAGTATTCTGCTTTTTTTATTTTTTGTGTCAGAAAAATGATATTAACCATATGTGATATGACCACAACCCACAAGTACTCAATTTAATAAACCCACTGTTTTGCGAAAACCGGATACGAACACAAAAAAACCACATGCAAGAACGAAAACAAAAGAAGAAAAAATGTAAATATAAATAATAACAACACTCCGTGTGGCAAATATTAATAATCCCACTTTCCAATATATCTAATTTGTCCATACACCAACTTTCTTGCAAAGGAAATGGCTTTTATCATTTCAAAAGCTGAAACTTCCTTCCCAGACTCAGAGAAGGCTAGCCCCTTAGAAGAAAAAGAAGCCATCACAAGGCAACTTTATTTGAGATCGTCATCAGCAGCGGCAGCAGACTCCTCCTCCGGAGCCTTGGACAAAGAAGTTGTTCTCAGACGTATTCGTCACCTTAAGCGCTTAAACAAGGTCAAAAGCGCTTTCCAAGCTCTGGTTGGCAGCTCAGGACAAGCCAACACGGTAGCAGTACATGAACAGAAGTGGCTGGACCCAGAAGATACTTTCTCCTCCCCATGAAGTTCCCACCTCCAGAATTGATTAATAAAAGTTTAAACTTTGAAATATTTGTTAGAACACGGTCTCAGCGATGAGCAGAGTGCTATCATGGCAAAACCATATAAGTTGGCGGGAATACAAGACGGTGGCTTGAAGAGTTGAATTTCTGCTTTTCTAAAGGTTGATTGAGGAGAATTTGCAACTCTTTATGTTTGTACTAGAATATTTCCAACGGTCCAGTGAAACTTGAACTTACATCTAATGTCTACCATATACATAACAGTGATTAGTCAATATATAGTTCTATTATGTTCCTTTTTTCGAATAAAGAAACGATTATCTAGGATAATTTGGATCTTTTGGATTTTTTCCTTTAAAAAAAAAGGTCTTCTGGGTCTTGTTAATGGCCTCGTATTTATTTGAAGCATTGAAAATTCAAGAGATTAACCAAGAGGTCAAGAGGGATGCGCCATTGTAAATAATGAGTTTTTAAGTGTGATTCAGTGGTTGTTGCATATCAAAACAAGTCAAATTTTCACTGGGCTGAACCCGCCCGCAACCCAAACCTTGAGTCGAAGCTTCGAGAATAGAATAAACGGATTAGAGTGCCGTAATGTTCATCAAAACAGCGTAACAGTCGAAGTGGTCAATGCAAACAGAAAATGAGCATAACCCAGAAAATTTCGACGCAAGGGCAACTTATATTAAAACCCAAATTAATGAATGATGTCTAAAACATCTGCAAACCCGGTGAAGTTCTGTAACAATGGAGGATCAATAAATATCCTTTGTTTATCCCTTCGGATTGCAGCACAAGAGAGCATAAAATGTGCATGAATAAAAAATAAAAAAACAACAGGTAGTGTAAGAATAAGCACCAAGATAAAGAATAGTGCATAATAATTGCTTGTCCGTTCTTGTTAATGCGTTTTGACATACCCACGTTTTTTAGAAGCCAAAAAAAAAAAATTTCTAGCGAGCTTTTTCTGGAATCCAAT
Source organism: Ailanthus altissimus (assembly GCA_946807835.1). Lineage (NCBI taxonomy): Eukaryota > Viridiplantae > Streptophyta > Magnoliopsida > Sapindales > Simaroubaceae > Ailanthus > Ailanthus altissimus. The sequence continues at coordinate 24,470,580 of OX327695.1, forward strand.
ACACCATGGATCAGCCACTTGTTAATCTGTCTTAATGCCAACAAAAACAAGCAGGGCAAGATAAAAGTGGGATATCTTTTTTAAGATACTACTGTCTGCGGTAACAACAATGTAATCACCGTGTTGAACTCATTTTAGCAGCCAACAGTACGTATAATTTCCAACATGGAGCAATTTCACAACATTCAAGAGTCAGATCATTTTTTTCATTGGCAGCAACAATGTACTGTTGGAGCTATGGGCCATTTGCTTAAATATGACTAATTAACCAAAAAAAAAAACGATGACAAGTTTGTCAGATTCACTTTAAAAGGCCAGAAGTAGAAAGAAGGCGAAGTGCTTGGTTAGAATTATTCAGAACCGCAGATGACCGTGAAACCTGCACTTTCCTCTTTTTCAAGAACTCCAGGGAGCTGTTCAAGCATTGGGGAGGTGGTATGTCCTTCAAAATAACAGGTTCTGACCTGCACAAATAAGTTCATGAACAAAAAGTTTCCATTTCAAATGTTTTGGACCCAATAAGAAACTTTCTTCCATCATATGGAAAGGAAAATAGATCCTTTACCCAGAGCTCTTCTTTTTCTTCTTTCTTGAGGTGGGCTTCACCTTAGCTTTCTCATCTTCAGAGTCTGATAAGAAAACTTGTCTGTCGATGAAAGATGAGCTCATGGTTAGAATCTTACTGCTAAAAATTCAAAACTAATAAGTGTGCATGCACACACCGCAAACATAAAAACACAGTGGGAGAGAGAGGGCACATACTTCTCTCGAGCTGCAAGCATTTCAACAATGTCACTTGGAAGCATCCCTGCACTACTTAGAGACTCTTTTTCTGGTTCAGTTTCCGTTACATCTTGGATGCCTTCACCTTCTTTTGAAGGTCTTGGTGTTTTCCTTTGAGCCCATTGTCTCCGACGTTCCTTTCCCTCTCGAAGAACTCTATATGGAGCAATTCAGTACAAGATTCTGTAAAATATATATTTTTTTTGGCAACGACATAACTTTTTACAGATACTTTTAACTTGAAAAGATTTAAAACTACCATGACACAAACATAGCTCTATTCCAAAAAATTGGAGACTCAGCCTAGCATTGAACAAAATAAGCAATATTGGGCAATAACTGCTAGCAGGTTTTCAAAAGTTCATCCTAAGATGCCTAGTTCAAGTTGGTTCTATCTTTCATTTAAACACTTTACACCACCAAATATACCGAAATAAATTAAACAGAACCCTCAGTCCTCTATGTCACATGACTGGATGGGACTCTGCTCTATCCCAGCACTATAGTGAGTACAAACAAAATCCTGGCACTACCTTAAGTCTTTGCATCTGCCCCAAATGAGCTATATTTTCATACTAAAACGTACATCAAATTGCACTTATATACTGATATTAAGTACAAAATTCTTGAGATCAGGTTCCCAATTACAATTAACAGCTAATCTGAAACAACCCCATAAATACTCTTGTCCAAATTGAAATTTACCCGTCACTAACTAAACATCTATCAAAATGAGCTTTCACAGGATTGACCACTTTTATAGACATATAAATAATGTAAATAATAAATAAATAAATCCTATTTTTTCCCTTTTATTATCACTATTCATACTAATATGTAAGAAAGAATTGGACAGAGAATACCTGACTTTATTTTCTTTCTGGACTTTTTGTATCTCCTCATCTTGCTGTAAGCCCTGCACCAACACAAAGAAATAAATCGCTCTGCCTTACAAAAACAAGTAGAAATAATGACGTCGTTTTTGCACCCAATTAAAAATACAAGAAAAAATAACAAATAAAAATATCTGGACCTGCTGGGCGGTGAGTTCCTCGGGTGCATCCGAGTCGTGATCTTCTTTATCCGACATTCTCAATCTCAAATCTCAATCCTCTTCCTCTCAGTCTCAGGAGGTCTAGGGTTTAAGCTATGAGTACTTTTGCGCTATGTTTGAGCTGGGCTCTTTAAGGCCCATATCAGCCCAACAAACCCAATGAGTTCTAGCCCAGCTTTCCTGAGGCTTTGACGGTCATTCACAATTCATATTAATATAAAAAACAATTTTAACAAATCAAAATTTACCTGGAAATATCTTTGGTCAAAGTTTCTGGTCTGCTAGACTCTAAACCATTTTCAGAAAGTCTTCATAAATATCAGAGTTGGTCTTTTACGGAAGGGAAGGCTGAAAAACAATTGCGTAAGCTTGCATATTGATATTTTGCAGTAGACTTCAAGGAGAGGGCAAGAATAAACGTACAATACCATGTTGTATGTTGTAACTTGTAATAAGTAAGACGATGCTTGTCTTGAAAAGTTCACATCAAATGCTCTTTTTAAGTAGCGGGTCGGTTAAGCCATTTGCAGTTTTCAAATTGATGAAGTAATGACAGCCTTATTGTCTTTCTGAGTTCTTGATTATTATTGATAGCTATCTACATATATAAAAATGATGAGGATAACAACTTCTTCAAAACTAGGTCTGATTGCAAATTAATAAACATAACGACTAAACAATGATTACTAATGGAGGGACCTAAATATGCACCATAAAGTATTTCACATTAAGCATCCTATTATTGGGTCTTATTTTTATTTTAAAAGATAAATGGAAATGCTATTCTTAAAGAAAATGTACATAGATTCAACCATTTTCAATGAAAAATATTAAAGAAGAGATTCATAAAAAATTTAGAATGTGTGCAATATATATGAAGAAGTAAAAAGGTAAGGATTAATAGTCTAAGCTGCAGCGCTGTGACGTCAGGGTCGCAGCACCATAGTGGTAAAAACCCGTGAGTACAGCACTGTAGTGCTGGCCAGCCAACATCGCAGCGCCAAATGCGAGTAAGTTCGTTTTGGCTCCGATTTTTTAAATTTTAAAAAATTTTAAACTTTTAAAACACGTGGATTCTTATCCCAATTAGAAAATGGGTTAGTAGGTACAAATAATTCTTATATAAACCATTGTAAATCTTTTAATTTGAGAATTAAGCATTAAGAGAGACTTTAAGAGAGAGAAGAACTAAGTAAACACTAAGTATTTGTGTGCGCTAAAGTGAAACCATTGTTTGGATGTTCATTGTTCGTGGAAGAGTAAAGGTACACTAAACATTAGATCCTTTTGAGTGTTTTTCATTGTGTTTTCTTGTAAATTCTCTAGGGAGTTAATAAGAGAGGTTAGGATCGTTGAATCCACCATGGATGTAATTGGTCGAACCACGTAAATGATTGTGTTGTGCTATTAATTATTTGCTTTATATTCTTGCTGTTTTTGTTTGATATCTTAGTTATTCCACTATACAAAGAGGTTAGGGTTCAAGGTTGAACTTGATTAGGATTCTTCACTTAATCCTAATCTCACGAGGAGATAAGCGATTCCTCTAGCAAAGTAAAATTAGAGCAAAGGTTCGATAATACACATCAAGGGTATTTAAACCGTGGCTACGATCAAGTAAGAAATAGAGAAGTTTAATAGAATGAATGACTTTAATCTTTGGAGGAAGAAGGTTAGGGCTCTATTAGTATAGGAAGGGTTAGACTCAACCTTAGAGGAAGTCAGTTCCTTAACTAGCAAAGGGATGACAACCTCAAAGTTTGGGAAGAAAGATTAGGACACGATTAAAAAAAAAGCTCATAGCACCGTAATCTTAGTATAGAGTGACAAAGTATTAAGGGAAGTTGGTGATGAAGAAATCGTTTTGAAGTTATAGAAGAGACTCAAAGTATTATACATGAAGAAGTCTCTTGCAAATAAACTTCTTGTGAAAGAGAAACTGCATCAGCTAACTATGCATGAGAGATCTTCATTGAGAGCTTACATTGACAAGTTCAACAAGAACATCATAAGTCTTAAACAATTGGACATCAAAACTAAGGATGAAGACAATGCCATAATCGTGTTAAGTTTGTTGCCAAAGAGTTATGAGAACTTTGTGGATACGCTATTGTATAGTAAAGAGTCTTTAACGATGAATGATATCAAGGCATCGATGAACTCAAAAGAATTGATAAAGAGATTTAAATCTAAGAGTATAGCAGCATTCCTTGCACAATGAAAAGAAAGCAACCAATCAAAGAGGAGATCCAAAAAGTGTTTCCTTTGTCATAAGGAATGACACTTTTATGAAGGATTGTCCTATATCAAAAGGCCAGGATATGTGTACTGCTATCAGTAGTCTTAGGGAAGATACTGAAGTTGTAGACACGTTAGTAGCCTCAATGAGAAAGTACATTGAAAAATGGATAGTAGACTTAGGGTGTAGTGTCCATATGTGTCCCTATAGATCATTGTTTATCAACAACAAAGGCACGAGAGGTAAAGTTCTAATAGGGAATAACATAACTTGTGAGATCATTAGAGTTAGTGACATAAAGCTAAGGATGTAAGATGGAGAAACTAGGGATTTACATAGTATAAGGCATGTTCCTAATCTGATATGGAACTTGATATCCCTAGGCAATCTCGATGAAAATGGGTATGTAGTTAGAATGAAAATGGGAAAATTGAGGGTAAAAAATAGATCTATAAGGTTTGAAAGTGAGAAGCACAATAAATGCTCTATATGTTTAAAGAGATAGCCATGAGTAGCCCAACGCGAGGTGTTGGGGTAATGCAGACTAATATGTGACATCTAAATTGTGCTCACCAAGGTAATGAGGGTTAGAAAGGAGTGCAACGCATCAATACCCTATGCAAAGTGCATGAATGCCTTTAGAGACCAAAGTCACTAGTCTGGAAAAAGTTAAGTCTTTATGAAGACTTAACTGGACTCAACTCTATATGATACAGTATTGGTGTAGATCGGATTCAGAAACTTTCTTATTTTGATATTTTGAATCAATGAATGGTTTTTTGGAGATTTAGTGATTCAAAAATCCTGTTTGGACAAGAATTATAAAGAATATCAAAGAAGGGAGTCACAAAAAGTCTAAAATATTTGGGACACGTATGAGGAAGCTTCGAACGTGTGGAACACGGAGAGGGAAGAGAAATGGGATTTGGAGATGCAAAAGAATGCGAGAAAGGCTAGGACTAGTAGTCTAGTCGCCAGCGCCATAGAGCTAAGGCCACATTGTCGCAGGGTAGAAAACCCATAAGTATAGCGTTGCAATGCTTGCCATCAATGCAGTGGCGCCAGACACTGAAAAGTCTGTTTTGGCTCAGATTTTCTAAATTTTAGAGAGTTTTAGACTTTTAAAACACGTTGACTTTTATTCCAATTAGGATTAGGGTTAGTAGGTATGAAACAACCTATATATAAACCATTGTAAACTCTTTTGTTTGAGAATCATGCATTAAGAGATACTAAGAAAGAGAAGAACTAAGTAGACACTAAGTGTTTGTGTGCGCTAGAGTACAACCGTTGTTTGTGTCGAGGATCAAATATACATGGGTGTATACATGTGCAATAGTATTTATTGTATAAAATACGTATCTCATACATATTTAGCGCTGTGGAATAATTAAATCATATAATAAATACAATAAATAATATATTAATCATATTAATATATTTTAAATAGTTGATAAATTACCTTAACGTGTAACGTTATACACATATCCTAGGAGTCTGCCTGGAGACCAACTTGTTGACGGTTTTAGTCACCAACTCAGTGGGCTTGGTAAGCTAAAACAGCAGCTTTTAATCCAGCACTGGGATTAACACTTAAACCCTTTGAATATATTTTTCCCTTGATCAACTTTTGATCAATAAAATAAATTCCTAGTTGCTGTAACTGGTAACCAATAGTGAAGTTAATTTATAAACTAGTTTTAACATTTAAAACCAATTCACAAGAGATCAAATCTCTTTTCTTTCTTCACAAATTTGCTCGGCCACCCTTTGAAATCAACATTTCTATTTGATTTCTACAACAACTGAAATTAAGAGAATGAAGCAATTCTCTTCAAATTGCTTTTCACGACTCACAAGAAGAAATATGAAATAATTTCATTTTGTTTCCCTTATCCACCGAATTCACACACACATATCTCAAATATATATATTAAAATAATAATGTTATATTATATAAATAAATGATAATATAAAAAGGATAATGCATGACAACTAATAGCCATTATAAAAATATTATAATATATTATAATATATAATAATGAGATATTTATGATTATTTAACAATTAAATAATTATTATATAAATTGATCATTTTACCCCTCATAAATAGTTATTAAGTCTACCCTTTAATGGGTTCTACCAAATTTCACACTTAGGTAAACCCAATCGATGGTCCACAATGCGCTACGTGTTATTATACAATTAGTAAATAATAATTATTAACTAATTGTTGTATTTAACACTTAAATACAAGTACGCACGTATTTTTCTGGTAGTGCTAGATATTACTGGATTAAACAATTTAATTTGGTATGCTGCCCCGGTGCACAATGAGTACACTTTATATCGCGAGACTCCCTAGGTCCACGCCCGATTCGTCAAATGGAACTATTTCATGAGTCCGTGAACATTGCCCCACGCATACGTCACGAAATATAAATCAGCACGTTGACCATCCAAGCTGAGGCCACAACGCATACGTATAGTCTTTTCCATTATGATATCCTTATGTGCTCATCCATATCATATCTCCAGACTTATATCTCACTGAACAATATGTGCAAACTTCTTTATCATATTGTTACACCGTGGCGAAAACTCTTTTTCGTGATTAATACTTGTAGCCACAAGATTTTCTGAGATACAATCTTGAAGCATCTGGATATCGAACTCCCTATTTGAGTTGACAGATCTCATATATGTACACACCGGACTCTATAAGCATCGGACCATACCCAACAACACCCAGCTGTTACACGATAAAAGGTTTGTGACATGCGCAACAACACCCAAATATATCTTAAATGGCTATGATACCATTTGTTGTCGTGGATCTAAGACATGTAGGTGTATGCATGTGCTATTATGTCTATTGCCTAAATACATATCAAATACATATTTAAGTCTGATGAAAGCGTGAAACTTGCAATAAACACAAAAAATAAAATATATTAATCGCATTAATATATTTATAGGATATAAAACTCACCTCAATATGTAACGTTATACACGTATTTCATTGGAGTCCGCATGGAGACCAACTAGCAGGCAGTTCTAGTCACCAACACGGTGGGCTTGATGAGCTAGAACAATAGCCTTATAGCTAGCACGGAATTAACTCTTAATCTCGAAAATAGTCGGTGTGTATTTTTCATCCTTTTCTCCGAAAGGGTAAGAAATGGAGAATTTGAAGCAATCCACCATTATTTCAAATGGAACCATAAAGAAAAATGAAACAATTTTATTTTTCCCTTTTTCTTTTTTTTTCTTTTTCTTTCTCTTTCCTCGGTTTCATTTCTCTCTTCTTCTCTTTTCCTCCATTTCAATTTTGCTTCTCATTCTCTTGGCAAAACTCACAACACACACATTCATAAATTTTCTCCTCTCTCTCTCTTTATATATATCTAATATATATATTAAAATATTAATATAATATAAATATTAATATAATATATTATTATAATAATAAAATAATATTGTCAATTATTTGGCACCTAAAATATAATATTATTATATATATAATATCAAATAATAAAATAAAAGTGATATTTTGATTATTTAACTATTAAATAATTAAAGAGTAAAAAAACCATTTAGCACCTTGTCACGTTCAGAATATAGGAGTTTATTCCTAAGTGCAGGATTGTCGAAGTAATAAATAACTCGATGAGAACGGAGTCGATCCACAGGGAAGTAGAATTAAAATTATAAATTATAAACACTTTTAAGACAATTAATGTAATATAAGATGCTTGCAAATATTAATTCAATTAACCAATTCAAATAAAAGTTAAGGTTAGTGGGGATCCACTTTTGGCATAAGAAGTAATAATATTTTTAACTCTTATATAACTCAATTGGAATCCTCACACAAAGGAGGTTCCAACTGAAAAATATAACAATTAAAGTTTATTATCATTTATATATTGATTAGTATTTATTTATTTCAATTATTATACACCAAATCTTATAAATGGGTTCAAGTATTTATTATGTCAATCTTTATATTTGTCTACAATAAATCAAGACTCCCACTTTACAAGAAATGGTATATACATCAAATCTTATAAATGGTTTCAAGAATTTATTGTGCCAAGTATAAAGTTTGTTAATAATAAATCAAGAAACACCACTTTAGAAGAAAGGGTATTAATTCTATAAACAAAATAAATACATCATATACAAATTTGTATAACTTAAGAATGAAGCATTAAATTCATGAATAAGTGTTAAGCATATCTTATTACCTTGCCAAGAGTTTTACCCTTTCACCTTAGCATAAAGAAAATTATTTGGACATAATAAAACTAAAGAAAAAGAAAAGAAATGGAAGAAAAAATAACATACCTTAATAGTAAACAAGAGAAATAATATTACAAAGAGATAATACAAAGGAAAAGTATTTTGAACTAAATTCTAACTTTTTAATTACATGCTTTAGGCATAAACAAGCCACTTATTTATAGAAAAACATGGATAAATAGAGACAAATTAAGAGGAAACCACTTGGATGATGAAAGTCAAGAATGGTAGTAAAATAATTTGCATTGATTATCACTAAGGCACCTACTTGATTATCCAATTTGGAATTGATGTGATCCAAATTAGTTGTCACTCAAAACATCAAAATTGTAGATACATCTCTTATCTTTCCAAATTGAGTTTTCTCATACGTATTAGATACGTATTTTTATAGTTATGGGTTAAATACTGATGACTATTTAAACTGGGCCTGTATTACAAATCAGTTCTATTCTAGGCCATTTTTACCCTCTAAACACTCGAATTTCAAATGTTTTGTGAAATGCAATATATTAGCCCATTGAGTCAGCTCTTTACAGGATTAAGAATCACTCTAATTGGATCTTTAGGTAGAAAGGTTTGCCCATTTTATCGAACCTACCACAAAATAATTAAAAAATAATTAGGTACAATATTGTAAACATACTTAAGTTAAGAAAATTAAATACACTAGTAATACAAAACAAAAATGATGTAAAACTCTTATTAAATATGTAATTTCAAGTGTTCATCACACCCCTCCAATTAGTTTATTGCTAGTCCTTAGAAATTCGAGTATAAATAAAATTTGAACACTACCTAAGTATTTCAAACAAAACGTCAGTTTAAAATCACAATCGCTATAAAGGTTATTTTAATTATAACTTCTAAAATTATGTGTGTGTGTGTATGTGTGTGTGTGTGAATTAATCCAAAGTCTTTTTTACCACAAATCACAATATATATAGCCTTAAAACAAAATTTTCAAGTAAAAGCCTTAATTCCATATCCTCATCAGTGAATAACTTGTTTAATGGCTTAGGATTTCACTCATAGAGTTGAAAAACAGATAATCGCTCAAGAAAAAGTTACATTTAGGGACAGACGAATAAACTAACATTGATCCAAAGATAGAAAAATTAATTATTTAGAGTCAAACCATTATTGCCACATACTAGCTTCAAGATTTTAATTATTTTATTCGAATCTTACGAATACAGAGTCTGGTGCTAAGATTGCTTCTTAATGATTTTAGTCTTCTAAAATTGAATGAAGACTTTATTAAATTGAATTGACTTCTTTTCTCTTTTTTTTTTTAAAGACATAAGGAATCATTACAAAATAAGAGCAATTTATCACCATAATCTTTTTTCAATTGTTTTTTCATCCTTCAGCTAAGCAACCAAATCATTCCTCATTCCAAATAATGTAATTGCAAACAAAAATTAATCATTTCAAAAGATCAATGAAAGTTCGTAAGCTGTTATCTCAAACCTCTCCACTCACTCACAAAAAATATGTGAGTTTAGAAAATAATATGTATACTTAAACATGAAAATTCTCTTGACTATATATATTGAATCATCTATCTTACCACAAGGCTTAGTATTGTTCTCAAGAAATAATTTCAGAAGTTATTCTTTAGTAACCTAGATAGAAAAAGTGATTTAAACTAAACAATTTTGAAATCATACATCGATAGCAAAGCAAATTTATTTACGCAAGAGTTACCAAAATCTTAAGTAACAAATATAAAATACATTAAAAATAAACTAATTAGAATGTGTTTCGAAAGTTCAGTAATGTACTCTTTACTCTGTCATTCTAGAACTAGAATGCGTCTCAAGAATGCATAAATAAACTTTTTATTCACACTATTCATGAATTTTATTTTACAGAACAAAGTGATAACAACAATAAAATAAAATAATTAACACTAATATTATATATCAACTATCATCCCCTCAACCAGATTGAGACATTGTCCTCAATGTCAAAATATAGAAAGAGTAAAGTATAGAAGATATCCCCTGAAACATCTTTTATTGGAAATTAAACTTGCAACAAAATAAAACAAATCACACAAAATGCTTAAAAATACATAGAAGTAGATAGGCTACAGACGAAGCGTCAAATCTATCTTGCGCTTCTTTTCACTGTTATCACTATATCAATCTATCTGACTCATTATTGGATCAGATAGACGTGTAAAAGCTTGTAGTTCATCGAGTAACTGATCAATAGTTGAAACAGAAATGAAGATCTGTCATGCTGCAGATGAGATGAATTATTTTTCCACCCATAGTCAAGAAAAGATAATAACCCATTATAAAAATCATCAACATTTAACAAACTAATGGATTTTTTATGGATTTATAATTGTACCCATAAGACAATTTAAAAAATTTTCTCCAATGTTCCGAAACTTCCAAGTAGAGCTATGAAGGAATCAGCATTACAAAACATAAAAGAGATTCGTTCATGCATTGATGATACCTGTAACTCATCCCCAGTTATTTTTCCTACAATGTCTCCAACAGCTAGAGCTTTCGGTATGATACCCAAAACTCGACTACCTTTATTTTGTGCAGCGGTTGCCACATGTCCCATTAATCCAAGACTACCTCCCATATATACTAAATGAATATTTTGCTCAGCTAACACCTTATCAAGGGTTTCTGCTACTTCTACAAACTCACTAGTCTTTTCAGGGCTGGATCCACAAAAAACACAATTTTTTGTGAATTTACGAGTTGATAATCCTTCCATGATTACACTCACCCTTTTTCTTGAATGATTTTGAGTTTGTATAAAAATGCAAAAATAATGCAATGTATTTATAGAGCCAAAAGGTATTGCAAAGTTAAGTCACATGAGCTGTTGGCTTAAAATACAAAATTTTCAACACCTTTTTACCAATTTTTAATTTATTAGCTGGAAAAGTCACATGGGTTGTCAGCTTAAAATGCAAAATTTTCAAAAAGGACTATAAGTGATTGGTTATTGAAAATACGTTTGAGTTTGAAATAAACATTTAAAAATAACAGCTATAGTAAATATATACAAGTAGTTGTGATTGTGGATCACATCTTTCTCTGGTTTTATGTCCAGTAATGACTTAATCGCCCTCTATGGGTCGAGGATAGGCTTCCCATCCAATTTTCTTATAAATTGACAAATATGGTCTTTTAAAGTTAGATTCCTGATACTGTACCACTCATGTATGTCCCATAATTCACAAATTGCAATATGCACATGTCCACTAAGATGCGTCTCAAGAGTCGATAAGATATCATCTAAAGACTCTTTACTCAGACCATCCTTAATGAACTTAATTTTATCTTCGCAATTTACGGACACCATTCCTAAACTGCGGCAACGTGTGTTACAAGTCATACGTGCACACTTGTAACAAACGCTTAATCATTTTACTCTTCATTTTTTTGTAAAAGAGTTTTTACCTAAGCCAGGCATGCAGAAAATTAATGAGTCTGAAAATTCACTTGTCAATTGAACATTGGCTTCAATTAACCAACATAAATCAACAGGTATATTCATAATCATTAATAACCTTAATCTTTCACATCTTACCTGGTAAATTTTCTTCAAGGAATTTTGATTTTGAGGTAATTAGGAAAAACGTTTTTTCAAATTTTTTACAATGTCATCCATTTTTTTTAGAAAATGGGGAAGAAGAGAAAATATCAGTAATTATGGAAAACTAACAAAACCAACTTAAAATATCACGGAATACCGTTATTCGTCACTTAATCGGGGTGTAAAATAAAACTTTAACAAAAATACTAAATTAACCTGCAAGTAAAAAATATATATATAAAGTTAGAAGAAAATATATATATATATATGTAAAATAAAGATTAATTGGTCTCGTAACAAGGGTCCGACAAGGACGTAAATTCTTCATAAAAAGCTTAATTTTCTAGAAACGGCTTGAGTCTTTTTCCATTTACCTTAAACACATTCCCATTTCTAGGATTTTCAATATAAATTATTCCATAAGAGTACACATGTTCACAATAAAAGAGTCACTCTATCTTGATCTTAATTTTTTTAGGAATATGTGAAGTCGATAATTATAAAGTAAAACCTTCTAACCAGTGTCAAATGTTTTTCTCTGAATTATTTTATCATGAAAAGCTTTGATTTTAGCTTTATGAATTTTTGAATTCTCATATGCATCATTTCTCAATTCTTCAAGTTTATTTATTTGTAATTGACGTATGTGTCCAGCAGAATCTAGATTTGCATTGAAAGTTTTAATGGCCAAGTAGGCTTTATGCTCAAGTTCCATAGGTAAGTGACAAGGTTTTTCATAAACTATCCTATAAGGAGACATACCCAATGAAGTTTTAAAAGCAGTTCTATAAGCCCACAATGCATCATTTAGTCTTAAAGACCAATCTTCACGATTTGAGTTTACAATTTTTTCTAAAATTTGTTTTATCTCCCTATTTGCTAATTCAACTTATCCATTTGTCTGATGATGATAAGGGGTGGCAATTTTATGAGTAATACCATATTTTTTTTATTTTTGTTTCTAATGGTCTATTACAAAAATGCTTACCCCCATCACTTATAATGGCTCGAGGAATTCCAAATTGACTTAAGATATTTTCTTTCAAAACATTTATGACTATTTTATGGTCATTATTTCGACATGAAATAGTGTCAATCCATTTTGAGACATAATCTACTGCAACTAAGATATACGTAAATCCAAATGATAACGGAAATGGTCCCATGAAATCTATCCCTCAACAATCAAATATTTCAATAACAAAAATGTGGTTCAAAGGCATCATGTTTTTTTTTGAAATTGATCCCAACTTTTGACAATTTTCACACATTATACAAAATGCATATATATCTTTAAATAAAGTGGGCCAATAAAATCTATACTGCAAAATTTTTGCAGTTATTTTCTTTGATGAGAAATGTCCCTCACATACTTCAGAATGACAAAATTCAATAACTTTACTTACCTCATTGTCGGGTATGCATCTTCAAAATATTTGATCACGATAATATTTGAAGAGATAAAGATCATCCCAATAAAACTTTCTTACCTTAGTTAAAAATTTCCTTTTGTCTTGAGCATTCCATTGAGGTGGCATTTCTCATGTTATAAGAAAATTAACAATATTAGCATACTAAGGCATTGTAACAGTAGAAAATAAAAATTCATCGAAAAAAGAATCATTAATAGGTGTTATTTCTATTGATGAATCTGGTGCGAGTCTTGATAAGTGATCTGCAACAACATTCTCAGCTTCCTTCTTATCCTTGATAGTGATAATAAATTCTTGAAGCAATAGAATCCATCGAATCAATTTTGGTTTTGGATCCTTTTTTAACATTAAGTACCTTATAGTAGCATGGTCAGTAAATACAACAGTTGAAGAACCAATTAAGTAAAAATGAAATTGGTCTAATGCAAATATTACACTAAGTAGTTCTTTTTCAGTTGTTGTGTAATTTATTTGTGCACTGTTTAAAGTTCTACTTGCGTAATAAATTACATAGGATTTACCTTCCTTTCTTTGTCCCAATACAACACCAGTAGCGTAGTCACTAACATCACACATGAGCTCAAAAGGTAAACATCAGTCAGGAGATTATATGATAGGAGCAGATGCTAAAAGGCCAATTAATTTTTCAAATGAATTTTGAAACTCTTGAGTCCACTCAAATGATACATCTTTTGCTAAGAGGTTACAAAGAGGTTTAGATATAACACTAAAGTTTTTTATAAATCTCCTATAGAATCCAGCATGTCCTAAAAAAGATCAGACTTCTCTGACTATGTTTTGTGAAGGCAAATGTGTAATAAGTTCAACTTTTGCCTTATCCACTTCAATTCCTTTAGAAGATACTACATGTCCCAAAAAAATTACAGAAGTAACCATATAATGACATTTTTTCCAATTCAATACAAGGCCCTTTTCTTCACATCTTTTTAAGACATTTTCTAAGTTTTCAAGACAATTATCAAAAGAATTTCTAAACACAGTTAAATCATCCATGAAAACATCTAAATAATGCTTAATCATATCACTAAAAATGCTTAACATATATCTCTGAAATGTTGTTGGGGTATTATAAAGTCCAAAGGGCATTCTTTTAAAAGCAAAGATTCCAAAGGGGCATGTGAATATAGTTTTGTCTTGGTCCTCTAGTGTTATGAGAATTTGATAATAGCCAAAATAACCATCTAGAAAGCAATAGTAGGGATGTCCTGCTATTCTTTCTATAATTTGATCAAGGAATGGTAAAGGAAAATGGTCTTTTCTAGTGGCCGAGTTCAACTTTCTATAATCTATGCACATCCTCCAACTATATAAGACTCGAGTTGGTATTAACTCACCTTTTTCATTTTCAATAACTATGATTCTAAAATTTTTTAATACTACTTGAGTAGGACTTACCCGCTTACTATCTGAGATAGGATAGATGATTCATACTTCAAGTAATTTGAGAACTTTAACTCTCACTACCTCTTTCATATGGAATTTAGGTGTATTCTATGTGTACAAATCAAATGATTAATACCATTTATGTCTTTTAAAGTTCACCCAATTGCATTTTTATGCATTTTCAATAATTCAATCAACTTACCTTCTTGTTCGCTTGTTAGTGTAGAAGACATTACCACGGAGTAAGTTTGTTTCTCTCCAAGAAATGCATATTTCAATCTTTCAGGCAGAAGTTTTAACTCTAACTTTTTCTGTTTATCCTCATTTTCTCCCAATTCTCTTTAGTTTCCATTCTATATTTTTAATCACCTGTGCACAGTCAAGTAAAGAGCATATGTCAGAGATTTCAGGATCTAATTGTATATTTGACTCAAATGAATTTATTAAACATATTTCTAAGGGATCAGTAGAACTCCCTTTTTGAATATGATCCTCCATAATCGTTTCAATCATGTCACCTTTTTCACTTTCATCCTCCCCTTCATATGGTTACTTACACATATTGAAAACATTGAGTTTAAGTGTCATGTTTTCAAATAAAAGCTTCATTACTCCATTCCTGCAATTAATCAAAGCGTTAGAAGTTGCTAAAAATGGACGACCCAAAATAATAGGTATCAGATTACATCATTTAACAGGTTTTGTATCCAAGACAATAAAATTCACAGGATATATGAATTTATCAACTTGAACTAAAACATCTTCCACTGTCCCTCTTGGTACTTTTATTGATTTATCGACAAGTAAAAGGGTTACAAAAGTTAATTTTAACTCACCGAGATTGAGCTACTGATAAACTAAATACGACAATAAATTCACACTAGCACCAAGATCAAGTAAGGCTTGTTCAATTTTATGACTTCTAATAATACATGAAATTTTAGGACAACCAGGGTCTTTATATTTCAAAGCATTATTGTTCTAAAGAATGGCACTTACTTGTTCAGCTAAAAATGTTTTCTTTTTCACATTCAATTTTTTTTTACTGTGCATAAATCCTTCAAAAATTTTGCATAAGAGGGAACCTATTTAATAGCATTCAGTAAAGGAATATTAACTTTTACTGTTTGAAGATTTCAAATTTTTCAGAATTTTGATTCATCTTCTTAGTATCACATAATGCATGAGGAAATGGGGGTAAAGATGAGGGTTTGGTGTTTTCTTCATTAGGTGTAGGTTCAATACTTTCCTTACCCTTAGAGATTGATTCATCACACTTATGAGGTTCAGGAATTTCTTTTTCAACAATTTTACCACTCCGAATAGTGATAACTGCTTTAACTTGATCTATATGTTGGCTTTTTGAACTACATGCATTTAAGTTATGTTGTCCTTTGGGGTTTGGCTGTGGTTGAGAAGAAAAATTTCTTTTCTCATGAATGTTCAATGCAGATGCAAATTTAACAAGAGTATCTTTCAAATCAGCAAATATTTGAGCATTTTGAGAATTAACAGACTATTGCTTTTCAATGAACGTATGCAAAGTTTCTTCAAAAAATTTTCTAGGAGGTGGGACATATGGTGCATAACCTTGATGATTTTGAAAAGTTTGGTGTGGTTGGAAAGGTGGTTGTGAAGCTTATGCTTAAATGTCATTCCTTCAACTAAAATTCGATTGATTTCGCCATCCAGGATTATAGTTTTGTGAATATGGGTTATTATTTGACCGCTTGAATGTGTTTAGAACATTGGCTTGTTCATGGAGACATTCCCTAAATGCGGACAAAGTTGGGCAATCATTGGTAGAGTGATCATGGGTTTCCCAAATGTGACACACAATTTCTTGAACAGATTTTATTTTACCACTATTTTTCATTTCTAAGGTTTCGACTTTTCTAGTAAGGGATGCTAATTTGGCTTGAAAGTCATGGTCTTCCCTAAGATGATAAATACCACCACTAGATGTAGTGGTTTGATTTTTGCTAAATGCCTCACAGGTACCAACAGTGTCCTAATTTTAAGCATTTTCTGCTAGTAAGTCAAGATAGTTCATTGCATCTTCTAGGTCTTTGTCCTAAAATGTTCCATTACACATCGTTTCTACCATTTGTCTAACTTGGGGTGTTAAGCCCTCATAGAAATTTGAGACTAGTCTCCATGTTTCAAAATCATAATGGGGATAAGTATTAAGTAATTCTTTATACTTTTCCTAACATTGATAAATAGTATCTCCTAATTTTTGGGCAAAAGTGGTGATTTATCTTTTGAAAGAATTTATTCTATGGGAAGGAAAAAACTTTTTCAGGAATTGTTGTTGCATCTCATCCCATAAAGAAATGAATCGTGGCCTAAGGTTTTGTAGCCATGTTTTAGCTTTATCTTTTAAAGCAAAAGAGAAAAGCTTAAGGCGAATTATGTTCATGCTACAATTTTGGTCATTATACGTGTTACACACTTCTTCAAATTCTCTTAGATGCAGATAAGGGTTCTCTGCATCTAAGCCATAAAAAATGGGTAAAAGTTGAATAATGTCTAGCTTAAAATTAAAATGCGTTGCATCCGGAGGAAAAATTACGAAAGATGGTGCACCGGTTCATGTAGGGTTCATATAGTCTCTAAGTGTCCTATGTCGGTTATGGTCATTATGTTGAGACTGATTGTCCCCTAGGTCTATGAGTCTCTCATTTTGATTTTCGCTCATGATGTTAATTGGTAAAGAATGAGAAGATGAAGGAGAATCTAACACATTATCAAAGGAAGTTTCGAAATTATCTTTCACCAAATGATGAGAATTAGGATCTCGAAACCAATCGCTTATAAAAAAAAATACAATAATAATAAATAATACAAATAAAAGAAAAAAATAAAATATTAAACACAGGTAAATAAAATAGGTAAAACTAAAAGTAAAATAAAGATAAATAATTAGAAGTTAGTTTAGTAATGTTAGATTATATAATAAAAAGTTAATAAATAAAGAGTAGGAGGCTCAGCCTTCCATGAAAATAAAAACAGAATAATAAATAAAGAGTAGGAGGCTCAACCTTTCATGAAAATAAAAAATAAAAATAATAAATAAACTAAAACAAGTTAGGAGGCTTAGCCTTCTATGAAAATAAAAAGCGAAAATAAAAGGCGAATAATAAATAAAATAAAGTACGTTAGGAGGCTCAGCCTTCCATAAAAATAAAATAAACAACAAAAGAAATAATGCTAATTTTACTTCCCCGGCAACGGCACCAAAATTTGTCATGTCCAAAATATAAGAGTTTATTACTAAGTACAGGATTGTCGAAGTAATAAATAACCCGATGAGAACGGGGTCGATTCACAGAGAAGTAGAATTAAAATTATAAATTATAAACACTTTAAAGACAATTAATGCAGTATAAGATGTTTACAAATTCAATTAACCAATTCAAATAAAAGCTGAGGTTAGGGGGATTCACTCTTAGCATAAAAAGGAGGTTCCAACCGAAAAATATAACAATTAAAGTTTATCATCATTTATATATTGATTAGTATTTATTTCTTTTAATTATTATACACCAAATCTTATAAATGGGTTCAAGTATTTATTATGTCAATCTTTATATTTGTCTACAATAAATCAAGACTCCCATTTTATAAGAGAGGGTATATACACCAAATCTTATAAATTGTTTCAAGAATTTATTATGCAAAGTATAAAGTTTGTCAATAATAAATCAAGAATCACCACTTTAGAAGAAAATGTATTAATTCTATAAACAAAATAAATACATTATATATAAATTTTCATAACCTAAGAATGAAGCATTAAATTCATGAATAAGTGTTAAGCATATCTTATTACCTTGTCAAGAGTTTCACCCTTTCACCTTAGCATAAATAAAATTATTTGGATATAATAAAATTAAAGAAAAATAAAAGAAATAGAAGAAGAAATAACATGTCTTAATAGTAAACAAGAGAAATAATATTACAAAAAAATGGATACAAAGGACAAGTATTTTAAACTAAATTTGAACTTTTTAATTACATGTTTTAGGAATAAACAAGTTACCTATTTATAGAAAAACATGGATAAATTGAGACAAATTAGGAGGGGACCACTTGGATGATGAAAGTCAAGAATGGTGGCAAAATAATTTGCATTGATTATCATTAAGACACCCACTTGATTATCCAATTTGGAATTGATGTGATCCGAATTAGTTGTCACTCAAAACATCAAAGTTGTAGATACGTCTCTTATCTTTTCAAATTGAGTTGTCACATACATATTAGATATGTATTGCTATAGTTATGGGCCAAATACTGATGATTATTCAAACTAGGCCTGTACTGCAGATCAGTTATGTTCTAGGCCATTTTCACCCTTTAAACACTTGCATTTCAAATGTTTTATGAAATAAAATATGTTAGCCCATTAGGTCAGCTCTTCAATTGATCAAGAATCACTCCAATTGGATCTTTAGGTAGAAAGTTATGCCCATTTTACCGAACCTACCACAAAACAGTTAAAAGATAATTAGGTACAATATTGTGAACATACTTAAGTTAAGAAAATTAAATGCACTAATAATACAAAATAATGATGTAAAACTCTTATTAAATGTGTAATTTTAAGTGTTCATTACCCCTCATAAATAGTTACCAAGTTTACCCCCTAGTGGGTCCCACTATACCGCACTTTGGTAAACTCAACCGAGGGTCCACAATGTGTCACATGTCATTATACAATAAGTAAATAACAATTATTGACTAATTATTATATTTAATACTTAAATAAAGACACGCACGCATTTTAGTGGTAGTGCTAAATATTACTAGATTAAAGACCTTAATTCGGCACACTGCCCTAGTGCACAACGAGTACACTCCATATCGTAGGACTCCCTAAGTCCTACGCCCGATTTGTCAAATGAAATTATTCCATAAGTCCGTGAGCAATGCCTCATGCACACGTCATGGATATACAAATCAGCGTGTTGAACCATACAAGCTGAGGTTACAACGCATATGCATAGTCCTTTCGTCATAATATCCTGGATATGCGGGGATATAGATTATCACCGTCAAATCCCCTAGTGCTCATCCATGTCTTATCTCTAGACTCGTATCTCACTGAACAATATACACAAACTCCTTTGCTATATTATTCTACCCTGACGGAACTCTTTGTTAGGATTAATACTTATGGCCACAAGATTTTTTAAGGTACTATCTCGAAGCATCTGGATATCTAACTCCCTATGCGAGCTAACAGATCCCAAATCTGTACGCACCAGACTCCTTTGCTATATTATTCTACCCTGACGGAACTCTTTGTTAGGATTAATACTTATGGCCACAAGATTTTTTAAGGTACTATCTCGAAGCATCTGGATATCTAACTCCCTATGCGAGCTAACGGATCCCAAATCTGTACGCACCAGACTTCATAAGCATCAGATTATACCCAGTAATCATACCATGAAAGGTTTGTGACATACGTGGAACCAAAGTATGGTGGATCACTTACAAGCCCACTATAGCACTCAGGTCAAAAGACCATGTATACTATTCAACTCGAGAGAACCCTCTGTTGACAGCTTATATAGGGTGTCTATCAGAAGCCCTCATGAGTCTGTCTTATATCCAGTCCTAACTGGATACCCATATGTCAATATGAGCTCCAAGCGCACAGTCGGCTAGGAACGACCATCTATACCCTATAGGTATGAAATATGCTGATCTATATTAAAAGTATCCATCGACAGACCTACATCGGCAGAAATAGATCAGGGACAATTACTTAAGAACATACTTGCGCAACTAGCATTTTCTGGCACCCAATTATAACTCTTACAACTATGCAGTTATTAGTATATTCCCAAGTTTATGTCCCATTACAGACAAAGCTCAAACTCTTGGATGTGCTGAGTATTATAACCAACTAACCCTTAGTTGTACTAACATTCGGCATTTATATCTCTCAGCGTGGCTAACTATGAGCCCTTATCTAAACTCCTTTAAATCTGATCCGAACTCCTTCAAATCTATAATGTCTGTAACGTTACATTGTATAGTACTATCTTGATGGGTATTAGTGATTTAATGAGAATGTACACTTGTATAAATACACAAGTATATATATATTCAAAGATAGCACGTAAGCATCGACCCTAACAGATACTTCTTTTGAGTTTCATACAAGTGAATCTACTTATGCGACGCCTGTTTTTGAGCCTCCTACCTCGTCTGAAGGATCTGCTCTCAATATCTTTAAGGCCTCCTCTACACCCTTTTTTTGTTGTTCATATCAGGTAAGAGAACTTCCTGTTAAACTTCACGATTATCACTGTTTCTCTACTACCCTTTCTTTATGTGAGCCTCAATTTTATTCCGAGACTATCTCTAATCTTGTTTGATAATAAGCAATGACAGAAGAATTGCAGGTCCTTAAGAAGTCACATATTTGGGATTTTTTTACTCTTCCACATAATAAAATTATCATTGGATGCAAATAGGTATATAAGATCAAGACTAAATCTGATAGATCTATTGAGAGTTATAAAGCCCGTCTTGTTGCAAAATGCTTTACTCAAGAATATAAAATTGATTATGAAGAGACATTTGCTCCAGTTGCTAAACTTACTTCTATTCAAAGTTTATTGGCTATTGTTATAGTTCGTGATTGGACATTATTTTAGATGGATGTTAAAAATGCTTTCCTTAATAGTGATCTCAATGAAGAAGTATATATGAAGCCTTCTCTTGGTTATCCATATCCTCTAGGGAAAGTCTGTAAACTTTGTCTTGCTCTATACGGTCTTAAACAAGCTTCTCATGCATGGTTTGTAAAGTTTAGTGAAACTATTCTTCAGCATGATTTTCAGTCTATTCCTTATGACTCGACTCTTTTTGTTCGCAAGACAGTACAAGGTTGTGTTTTCCTTTTTCTCTATGTTGATAATATGATTATCACAGGGTGATGATCTTCTTGGTATTTCCACTCTCAAGAACTTTCTTCAACAACACTTTGAAATGAAAGATCTTGGCAACCTCAGTTATTTTCTTGGACTTAAAATACTGTTTGATTTTACCGAATATTATCTCTCACAGGCTAAATATACATCAAATCTACTTGCTATTGCTGGCTTGACAGATAATAAGACCACCTCTACTCTTTTAGAGCCTAATATCAAACTTCGATTTTCTGATGGTACTCTCCTCAGTGATGCCACTCTTTATCGTCAATTAGTTGGTAGTTTGGTATATCTTACTATCACTCGGCCAGTTATTGCTTATGATGTTCATGTTAATCAATTAGTTTATGGTCGCCCCTCGTAACTCTCACTTTACAGTAGTTCTTCATATTTTGCGTTATCTTAAGGATACACTTTTTCATAGTCTCTATTTTTCAACTCGCTCTCCTCTTATATTGCAGGCTTATGCCAATGCAGATTGGGTAGGTGATCCTATAGATTGATAATCAACTACTGAATTTTGTCTTTTCTTGAGAGATTCTATTCTTTCATAGAAAAGTAGAAAACAGACAACCACTGCCCGTTCTAGTACTGAGGTTGAGTATCGTGCCCTTACTGATACTACCAAAGAGATTGTTTGACTTCGATGGCCTCTTGGAGATATATGTATTACACAATCTAGCGCTACATCTCTTTATTGTGATAATTAAAGTATTATTCAAATCGCCCACAATAATATTTTTCATGAGCGAACAAAACACATTAAGACAGATTATCATTTTATTCGGTAACACATTTCTTAGGGCATTGTTATGCTCTACTTTATCTCATCTAAGGAGCTACCTACGATATCTTTACTAAATCTCTATTTCCTAACTACTTTTATGCTTAATCTCTAAACTTAAATTTTCTTTTATTACACCAATATGAATTTGAGGGGGTTATTAAAAAATTATTTCAAAATAATTTATTAATACTCTCCTACTATATATATATTATTATTAATATAAATATTATTTTCTATTTTATATATATCTTAAATTTATATAAAGACAAACTTTGTATATTATTTATTATAATAAAATATACTCTTCTTATATATTTCTTACATTAAGAATTCATTATCACTACTAAATTATTTGTAATCTAACCCCAAACCCACCAACCTTCGAACGAAATTTCAACACTCACACAATTCTGAATCGGGAATACATCTGACTGTATAAACATGACTAATTTTGAGGCCTAACGGTGATACCATTTATATGAAACTGATGGTTCTATCTTAAAAGTACATGTTAAGAGGACTAGCAGAACTCTTATAAACACATTGTGATCTAACTTTGATACACGTAATTAACTTAATTCTATAATGCCTTGCAGATAAAAGTTGAAGGTGCTACGCGTGGATTATCGCTCACCTTGAAATGGGCAACGCGGGCTACAGTATCATTTCTTTCTCACATTCATATATTTGCGACTAAAACTAACTTGTTTCTCAAACTATGTAGTCAGTCAATAGAAAAAACGAAAAGAGAAACGGAAAAAAGTTGAGAGGACGACCAGAGAATTAATTGTTCTTGAATGTGAAAAAAAGAGGAGGATAAGATTGAAAAGGAATCAAGTCAAGGGCGTACAATTGGGTTTTGGAATTGGCTGTATCAGAAGACTCCAACTCTCAGTATACGGACGTTTGCTTCCCTAAGAAAAATATGAGAAAATGATGTTCCTGGTCCTTATTATTCTCACTTCTTATCCAAATGCCATACACACGTAACGTTTCCATTGAATTTTCCTCGTTCCATGAATCATGAGTTCAGCCTTTAGATTCTAACTTAAATTTTAGCGAATATATATGATTTTGATATCAAAGGTTAATATATTTCTTTCGGGATCTAAATACAATTTATCTTTGGATGATAATTAATATAAAATTGTGAAAAGGTGAGTTCCTTGGGAACAATCTTAAAGTAACTTTGAATAGATGAAGTTTGACCTCATTGTTATCATGAAATTAGCCAAAAATACAAAAGAGATGGATTGGATGTAAATGATAAAATAAAGCAGAAGTCTAGATAATGAATTTGATCTCATTCTCAACTTAATGGATGAATTATTTTGCAATGGATCAATGTAAGTATCAGTTTTGAACACTTCTTCTGAATCCCTTACCAAAAATAACTTAGGAAAACATGATGTTAAAGAAGAAACATTGTATCCTTTTCTTGTTGCACTTGAATTTCTGTTAACTAATTCTAACCTAAACACCAGATTTTAGCATGCAAAAAATGGGAGATGGCTAGAGCTAGCTAGATGAATTGATGAAGTAGGAGGGTGGCAAAGCCTTTGTATGACGTTAACACATTCTTACAAATTTGAATATTCAATCAAGTAGGTAAACTTCTGGGTCATTCAGTTAGGTTAATTTCCATGCAATTTGTCCCCCTCCCTCCCCCCAACCTTACCTAAATTCAAAATCTGCAAACTGATTACTCAAACCTGAAATTTGAACATCCCTCATCCAAGCTTTCCCTGTGACGATCAATCAACGACGTTAATGACATTAAAGACAAGTGAAAAATATTTTTATACAACCTGATCACTGATGACTGATGAGGGGAAGCCTGTCATTTTCCGGCATTCGGCGGTATCCCGTGTGGAGCCACCCATGGTCGTAAATTGCTGCGCCTGCTTTGTTCTTTTGTAGTTCTAGCAAATTAAAAATAAAAGGGTGCTCAAGTTCAAAGTTGTTTTAATAAAGTTGTTTGAAAATAATACATTTGATTTTGTGATTTCCCGTGGATTTCACGTATATTAAAGCTATTTCTTATTCTTATTTAAGTAGACTTTTCGTGACTAGGTTGTTTATTATTAATATTAATTGTGTTTGCTTCGCGTGGGAATTACTTACAATGTTTCTTAATATTCTTGATTCAAATATGTTTTCCATATTTCAAATCAGTCCAATCTTGAATTTTAAATTGTAAGAATACTGGTAAATTCAAGTTTTTCTTGCTAATAAATGAGCTTTCCACTCATGAATATTGAATATTTTTCTAAAACTCAGAGGAAAGAGTGTTTGCAATAATTTTAGATTATAAATATGGACTAATGATAAATTGACATGTGGCTTGTTGAAAGTCAAACTAAACTTTATACTAAATTAGCCACTCAACTACAATTGAGACCTAAACATCTAATTTGGTATGAACTTAAGTACATTATCCTTCATCATTTGATCTAGAGAACACATTAGATGGAACCCACTTAGTATTTTTACATCAATACTTAGGTCACAAGCACATTATCCTTCTGCAGGTATGTCACACTTACTATGTTAGCTTAAAAAATTATATCAAACAACAGCTAGCAACAAAAGAGAAAAGAATGCACACAAAAATAAGTCCAACCTTATAGAGCACTCAATAAAAGACCACTGTACTACAAAAATTATCATTTACTTCAACACCTTATTAAAAATAGGATCACATGGACAATAAGTAATAGACTAATCTTGAAATGCTATGTCATGCTACCCTATTCATAAAAGGGACAAATTAATACAAAATTGTCAAGTGAGGACTGCATTGTCACCAATATTTATTTTTCATGTGATATGTGTAAACTACTTTTAAGATAATAACACTTATTAAGTAGAATATTTTTTGGTATAAAAAGAAGATTCTCATACTCTAAGTATGGCACTTTGCTCTAATGATATTACACTCTTCTCTCCATTAAAGAGTCTCTAATAAGTTTATACTAACCTCTACTATATAAGCCTTACTTTCTCCAAGTGAGGAGAGTTCATTCATTATTTTATTTTTACATATTTACCTCATTCTTCTTTCTTGGAAAACTCTTTTACTCTTCATTTCTATATTAGGGTTTGTCCTACAACGTACTTAATAACTTTCAATCATTTGATTAATCATCAAGAATCATATATTATCCTAAGCATCCATCAAGGCGCATCAAAATAGCCTTCACAAGTTCAAAGAGGGAAATAATATAAGATTCTAAGTTACGGGTATTATTACTTTTATTGTAATTTATGTTTAGTAATATCTCCCTTATATAGTGAATTTTTATAATAAACTCTACATATAGATGTAAGCTTTTACGCAAACAACGTAAATTTGTATATTAGTTCTCTTTATGTTATATTTTCTTATTAGTTGCTTATTAGATAGATTGTGTTTAACTTAAAAACTACTAAATTGATATAAACATACACTTAATTCAGACTTTAACTCTATTTTTATTAAGTTAATAGTTCTAAAAATTCTACTCTATACCAATATTAAATTGTGAGCTTAATCCAAATAAGTTCTACTGTGTCCTACTTTGTATAATCACTTTTGAAAAACTTCTTAACTTTAATTCTGATTTGAACAATTCTTTGACTATTCTATGAAATCTAAGTGTTAACAACTTTCAAAATATGTTTTAAATTCTTTCTTATTCAATGTTATACGTCTGAGTACCTCTTTTAACTCTAAACACAACTTCAATAGTCTTTTTCAATTTGGTTGAGTCAAATTATTCCCTTTAAATAGTTATTTACTCATTATTTCTAAACTTCGACAATTTTTATTAAATTGTTGTTTTCCCTCAATAAATAAATTTTCACTCATTTAAGTTCGAGATACGGCTGGGACTCTAGACCGGAGGCTTACCAAATTCGAGTGCAAACAAAAGGCATATGAACACAAAACTTTGATATCAATTAAAAACTGTGGTTATTATAATTATCACGTTTGATCGTTTTGGAAGTTAGACATACTCACGTGTCATAATCTAATCAATTACTGATTAGCAACTGAAGGTATCACAATCTGCTGAATTCTGCTGAGGTGATAGACAATATTGACCAAATGAGGTAAGAGTCTAAGACCAAATTATTCAAAAACACAACGTAACCATATATCACAGCAAGTGGTTGCACCAATTCCACCCACAAATAAGTGTTTGTTTCAGCTGCAACTGCCCGTGGCTTTTTCCCTTGTTTTTAGTTATCCGCTCCTAAAGGTTTTATTTTCGTTTTAATTAGATCTCTGAAATGCTTTAATCAAGTAGTTCGTTCTTCTTTTCAATTTGGAAATCGTGGCATCTGAACTACTCGTGTCAAAAGCCACCATGTACTTTCCAAACAAAAAACAAAAGGATCAAAATGTAAATTACCACTTTGCAGCTACGACCATTGACCAAGAAGATTGATTTGAATACAGTAAAAAAATACAAGGGGGCCGCAAAATCAATTTGATTTCAATATCAAATTTGCCCAATGAAGTAGGCTTGCAAAGAGTGTAATTTGGTAGTTTCAATTTGTATATGGACGCTTGCAATTCCACTTTAATGGTAACAGCGCATGACTTGCAATAGTCAATACATTTTTTATGACTTACCATGATGATAATTGATTTAATTGATAAATTTATTAGAGTAATTTAATAAATTTAAAGTCCAAACTCACTCGAATTAAAATTTGGGAGAGTTTGATTTATTTATTTTTTATAACGTAATTTATATATATATAGTATTAAGTATTAAGTATTTCACCAAATCTATAAATTTAAATATTTTATTTTGAAAGGAAAATATAAATTTCACACAAACTCTTTTATATAAATTCATCCATACACATTAATGTGACATGATATAATTAGATAAATGACTTAAATAATTCAACGAAAATAAAATTATACTTCAATTATATCATAACACATCAATTTCTTATTTTTTTTTCTCAATTAATATATTTAGAATCTCTGCCTTTTAATATTGTTTCCTCTCATCCTTAGGGTCTTAGGCCTAGGCGCAGCTTTCTGAGGCCAAACCTCCTGAGGTATAGTCTCCTAAAACAACAACCTGTTCAAGACCCTATTTACCGATCTCAGCCCATGCCAATTGACCTCTGTACAGAGCCTAAGACCTCAGACCCGGTACTAGCGCTCGATGAGCTTGTCCTCAATAGGCATTTGGTCATGCTCAGGTGCAAATTCCTCTTTAGGCAAGCTAACCATGCAATTCACTAAGTTTCGAAGACTACCTTAGATTTTAAAAAAAGTCATGCCATAAGACCACGATTTGAAGAATTTGGGCAACGTGGAGCACAATATCCATATTTTGTTCCATAAATGCAGTCGCATGAGTCCACCAACCCTCTTTTACTGTAATCTCAGATCACCTATAAATTCTAGGGCACCGATCTACGATTTTTACAATTTCAAACGACTCAACAGTGTAGAGTATGAAACAAAAGATAACGACTCAAGAAAACTTATATAAAGGGGATCAAGACTCATGTGTGAGAGTACAAGAACAAATTTTCAAATTCAAAAATAAAAAAATAAAAAAAAAACAAGTAAGCTAACGTAAAAAAAAATACCATTCCACTTTTTTTATTATTTTTTTCAATCAATATAAACATTAATTTAAGCATTAAAGAGTCGTTGTTAGAAATAATCACTCATATTATTTTGATTGATTTTATGAGTGTAGTGACCAAACTCAAACGGTAAAGAGTGCTTGAAAAATGACTAGATTAAATCTAACTTCGGATCAAGCAACTATTTTCAAAGAAAAAAAATTCATGCTTCGTTGAAAATTTTAGCATCTAACTAAAAACCACAATCAACAAATGCTATTGTTAAATAATTTGAGATTCATCATCTACTTCTTTTCTCATTTTAATTCTTACTTGCTATATATATACATATAAATTATTTTTATAGAAATACATACATACAAATTTATTTGACATCATATAAATTTAAATTTATATGAATGTATTGACGTCATATAAATTTGTCTGACATAATATATCAAAAGAGGAAAATTTTTAAATCCCTAGAAAAAAATTATGAATAAAATAAAATGTTATAAGTAGGAATAATGTCCAACAACATGAATCTACGAGAGTTGTAGTCAATTATTTTAACTGGAAGGGCAACATAGTCAAATTAACAAATGTGGTAGTTTCTCTCTCTCGTTTTGTCGATTTGTGCTTACTGGATACGGGTAAAAGACTGCTCAAGTAAAAATGTGATGGACCAAGTTGGTGATAGTGACGGCAGTCTTAGTTAATTCAAAATGACAACAATACCCTTATAATTTTTAAAAAGATTATTATTTCAATATTCAATTGTTTTTTAAATTACGTCAGCAGCAAACTACTAGGAAGCTAACATCACATTCTTAATGGATAAAGCAGTTTAATATTTTTGTTTTGAAGTTCAATTGTCAAATGTTAGAGTTTCTCCAAGATCTCGGCCAAGTTTAATTGTCGGAAAGTCTACTGTAATTTATTAGAAGACTTACTAAATGGGTAACTAAGATTTGTGCCTACAAAAGTGTCATCAAACCCAAAAAAACTCTTTAAGAGGTTGATCACGTAAATGTTTCAAGAGGTCAGCCCAACCGTTTATATTCTTTAAGAGGCCGACAACAAAAGCTCTTTAAAAGGTCAACTACTAAAACCTCCCGAGGATAATAGAAAGACACATACCAATTAAAGACTTAAAGTGGCCTTCCAAAGGATTTCGGAATCTCAAAATTTTTTGTATAAATTCTACTCCTACAATCTCTTAATGAGTTTTAAACAGGAAAAATAAAAGTATGCCCTAATTCTAAAAGGACTCTATAATTTAATACAACCCTACCTATAAAAAAAATTGACTAAAAAACGAAGAAAGGGTCTAAGAACCCTTCTAAATTGAAGTTAGGAGCAACCTTTTACCTAGAGAGGCTAGTGCAAATTAATGCTTTCAAAGGAAAAAAACCATAAGAGAATATTACTAGAAGTCATATATGTAATTGCTTTTATTCTCTATTTTGTATTGTAAAATATTCTTTAATAATGCATTTAAGTGAGTTGATTATGCTCGGTGAAGTGGATATAAGTACACATTGAACCGAACACTATAATTCTTTTCCTATCTATGTTTATTTTGTTTTACGATCATGATTAAGTTTGAACTTTTAAAAGCCCAACAAATATTAAAGAGTGATTATTTTAACCTAACTTTTTGAGAGATCTAACTACTATTTCTTAGATATATAAATTTAACTCATGGGCCCAGAATATCCTAAATTTTAAGGTCACTAATTTGGCGCCATTTATAAAAATAGAACAGAAGGCCATGAAAGGCAATATATAAAAAACAGATAAGATAACCATTCGATCCATGATTGCCTGTAACAATAAGCAAAACCATTAATTAACAAAAAAAGAATCCCAACTAGACAAACCCATAATGGTCGCTAAAGTTATAAGACAACCTTTAGACATCTAAAAAAACATAAAGGACCCAAACTCAGACTTCATCCAAAAAATTATTCTAGCACTTGGAGTCCTCAACACCAATTAAAAAGGTTATTACAAAATGCTCAAGAGAGTCAAACTATAGATATACGAGCTTAAGCATATAGAGACAAATAATTAAAAAAATCACAGAATATCTAGCTCTTAAAAAATAATCCTAGATTTATAATATATTTGATTCTTTTATATAATTTCATTCATTTATGTTTATTTTTATATTGATGCATTTATAGTTCTCGAACTTTCCTATTCAATGCCTTGAATGATCATCATTCTCTTTTAGAATCTTCATTAATGGAAGAACGATGTTCATCAAGGAAAAGACTTACTCATCGACATGACCACTATATGCCATATGAATGATTTTCCCAACCACTTAGTGGATAAGGAAAAACCAACAAAGGGTTGAGGCCATAGCCACCCAGAGCCGTCTAGATGATTAAAGATCTCCACGTGATAATTCGATGATCGAGAAGCTTTTAGATGATTTGAGATCTTTACGAGAATTAAGAAGCTCTAAAATGATTCTACATCCCCACAAATGTCGATCAAGGATCGAGAAACAAAAATGGTAGAGGCAGATAGCCACCAGGTGACCCTCTAAATAAAATCCACGAGTAGGACTCAAAAGAAATCAAAAGTGTAGAGACAGATAACCACTAATTAACCTTTCTAATTAAGTCTTCATATAGGTCTCGGAAGAAATCAAAAGGTAAAGATAGATAGCCACGAGTGACTCTCTTAGTTAAGTCCCCAAGTAGGTCTTAAAAGAAATCAAGAGAGTGGAGGCAATAACCATCAAGTGACTCCCCCAGCTAAGTTCTCAAGTAGACATCGCAAGAATATCAAAAAAAAGCCAATAGGGTATAAGCAATAGCCACCACGTGACTCTTCTAGTTGAGTTCTCGAACAGGCTTCAGAGGAATGTCATAAGTGACCCTCCTAGCTGAGTTCTCGAGTAGGCCTCAAAGGAATGTCAAAACATCAAAAGGTAAGAGGTGACAACCACCCAAGATCCTTCTAGGGGATCCAAGATCTCCACAAGGATCATATAAGGATCGAGAAGCTCCTAGATGATATGTGATCCCCATAAGATCATTTAAGGATCGAGAAGATCTCAGATGATCCATGATCTGTACAAGGATCGAGAAGTCCTAAGATGATCTAAGATCTCCACGAAGATCATTCAAGGATCAAAAAGCTTCATGATAATCTAATATCTCATAAGGATCATTTTAGAAATAAAAAGTAAAAAGATGATAAAGGAAATAACCATCAAGTAACTTTTCTAATTAAGTCCCCAAGTAGCTCTTGAGAGAAATCACAAGGGTAAAGGTGGATAATCACCAAGTGACCCTCTCAATTAACTCCTCGAGTAGATTTCAAAAGAATTCATATAGGTAGAGGTGGACAACTACCAAGTGACCCTCAAAATTAAATACTTGAGCAGGTCTTAAAAGAAATAAAAAGAGTAAGGGCAAATAACCACCAAATGAATATTGAAGATAAAATGGTAGATGTGATAGCCACCAAGTGACCATTCTAGCTGAGTTTCCAAGTAGGCCTTGGAGGAATGTTAAAAACCAAAAGAGTATAAGTAATAACCGCCAAGTAACCCTCCCAGTTAAGTTCTCGAGCACGTAGTAAATGAGGTTAAAAACCAAAAGAGTATAAGTGATAACCGCCAAGTAACCCTCCCAATTAAGTTCTCGAGCATGTAATAAATGAGGTTAAAAACCAAAAGAGTATAAGTAATACTCACCAAGTAACCCTCCCAGCAAAATTCTCGGCTTGAAGTCATAAAGGAGGTTTAGAAATGATGTTAGAGTAGACTGATGACTCAAACACACTGCTTAAACACTCTGAGATATATTGGTCTGAAGATAGATCCTTCAAACCAAAAACTACAATAAATTTTCAACATCGACAAGTTGATATTATAAATTTAGGGACCTCTGTTCCTCCCTAGATCTCGGCCTAAGCCCAATCCCCTAAAAAACCCACTGTAGCCTACTAGAAGATCTATAGCACAAGCACTCCAGATTTTGTCCATAAAGAAATGTTGGTCCTATAAATTCTCTAAAAAGCCAACTACGTAAGTCTTCTAAGAAGCTAATCATGTAAGCCTTTCAAGAGGCTAATCACATAAGCCTTCCAAAGGGTCAACTGCTAAGATATCTTGAGGACAACATAAATGACATATATCGACCAAAAACTCA
This sequence comes from Ailanthus altissimus, assembly GCA_946807835.1. NCBI lineage: Eukaryota > Viridiplantae > Streptophyta > Magnoliopsida > Sapindales > Simaroubaceae > Ailanthus > Ailanthus altissimus. The sequence goes on from OX327695.1 coordinate 24,502,872, forward strand.
AAGTGGCCTTATCCTTGAGAATCTCAGAATCTCAAGATTCTTAGTATAAATTGTACTCTTATAATCTTGATATAGGTCTTAAATAAAATAAAAAGTAAAAGTATACTCTAAATATAAAAGAATTTTACAACTTAATACAACAACTCCTATAGAAAAAATAATGAGACTAAAGAACGAAGAGGGTGGGTTTTATGTGTGCTATAATAGCTAAGTATAAGTGCACGCTATCGTATCAAGTAATATATCTAGTATTTGTGTTTATTTTGCATGCATACACATGAATTACATACATAGTCACATCGGAAGGTAAAAAATAATATAATGAACACAATTATGCATTTTAATCACATTAAAATAAAGACTGAGAAATCTTCACCTTCAAAACCTTTTGATTAAAATTTTGGGAGATCACTCGAAGTGAAACTCGTTTGCAGTTCTTGCAATCAACTTGATAGGCTTGATCGTCTAGTACAGTAACTTGAATCCAATAACCCAGTTTAACTCTTAAAACTAAGTCATTTGTTTTACCATTGATCAATTCATTGAACAATTAACACAAAAGCTTTAGTGTTATAATGAGTAGCCAACAATGGAAGTAAATGTAGGGTTGTTGATTTCAACACTTGAAATGAAAAATCAAGAAACAATTTCTATTCTCTTTCTCTCTCAAATGTAGCCAGCCACTCCAAAATAATAATACACCTAATTTTTGTTTCATTTTGCTTTATATATTAATGCATTTTATTTAGCATGCATTTAGACTAATTTAACTTAATTTCATTTCATTTTAATTTAACCTAATCTAATTAATCTTTAACCTTAGTTAAGTTAGCTAATATTTAACTCTTAATTAAACTAAGATATTTTGCATTAACCTTATCCTAGTTAACTTTTTAACCTATGTTAAGCTATACAAATATCTAATTAACCCAACTAATTGGTTAACCATTAACCATAGTCTAGTTGTTATTTATTTAACAATTAAATCAATAAATATTTTGATTATTTAATAATTAAATAATCAATTAAGTGAAATTATTCTTAAGTTCTTATTTAATTCAAAGTGGGTTCAACCAAACCATACATTTGAGTCAATTTATCCGAAGATTCATTATATGTCACGTGTCACTATTTAATTAGTCAACAATAATTGTTAACTAATTAATGTACTTAACACTTAAGTATTGACACGCGCACATTCTGAGGGCTTCTAAAATAAATATTCGATCTTGTTAGATTTTATTGAATTGAACTATTCAATCCTGTACGCTACCTTGGTACACAACGAGTACACTTTATATTACAAAACTCCTTAAGTCCACGCCCGATTTGTCAAAGAGAACTATTCCATGAGTCTGTGATTGATGCCCCACACATATGTCACATATATTACAAATTAGTGTGTTAAACCATACAAGTTGAGGTTAGAACGCATACATATAATCATTCTGTCAATTATACCCTGGATGTTAGTGACATAGATCTACACCGTCAAATCTCCATTTGCTAATTCATAAATTTATCTTCAGATTCGTATCTCAATGAATAATATACGCAAACTCTTTTGCGATGTTATTCAACCCTGTGAGAAACTCCTTTCTCGAGTTTATTACTTATAGCCATAAGACTTTTTTAGACATAATCTCGAAGCATCAGATATACAAACAACTTATGTGAGCTAACGGATCCCGTATCTATGTACACCAGACTTTATAAGCATCGAACTATACCCACCGACATGTAATAGTAAGACTATGAAAGGTCACTGACATTCGTGGAATCAAAGTATGGTGGATCACCTACAAGCTCACTGTGGCGCTCAAGTCAAAAGACCACGAATACTAGTCAACTTGAGAAAACTTTATATTGATGGTTTCATAGGATATCTATTAGGGCCCTCGTGAGTCTATTCAGTATACAGTCCTGACTAGATACCCGCATGCTCATACGAGTTTTACTAAGTTTATGGTCAGTTAAGAACAATCATCTATACCATATAGATATAGACATACACTAATCTCTATAAAAAGGTGTCATACCCTATACCTAAAAGATCTAACACATGATATACAGCAATATGATGAAGAAAATCCTGTGTGTATTTTTCTCCTATGGTTTTATCCAAAATCTTGGTATAATAGCAAGCTACAACACATGTTATATAGGCACGTAAACAGTTTAGTCAATCTCAAACATCTGTACACAGTCCTATTACTCCAAAGAAAGGTAATGATATTCTCAAACCATGAGATTCATTACTACCCTACTGTTAAAGATTATTTCACCTTCACATACTCTTTGCAGTTATTCCAAGAAGAACACAAAATGGAGCTCAGAGCATTTTAAAAGGTCTTGGCAGAAGAAAATTAAATTATTCCACCTTCGATATGGATCTCTCCCCATGACCAAGCACTTTGGAAGAATGTGCCACCAGACTTTGCTGAAAGAATGAATAATATTTATTTTTTACAGAAACCAGATCTGTGCTGCTCTATCACATTAAAGAGAGATTGACTACTCTAGACACCACCACTACTTTTCAAATTCAAATGAACTTCCTCTAAACTTGAAAATTTTTCCACAGCCCAGTGTACTAGGTGACCACATGCAGATTGATGAAACATCTCACCAACCCAACTTGACTTTATCATTATCCTAAGATTTCCAACCTTATCCAGCTGACAACAAAGTCCAAAGAAAAACAATTGCATTGATGAGAACTAGCTTAATGGATACCACATCACTGGACACGAGAAGTTTATGGTCTCAATTCAATGACTTTACCTAAGGATACGATAGTGATAATTCAAGTTTTCATCATTTAGCAGTTAATCATGACATGAATGCTTCTGTTTTATCTTTATGTCAATTATGTTTTATCTTTATGTCATGTCTGCTTTTAATCTATCGACCATAAAGTCCATGTTAGGACCACAAAAATTCTTGTAATTATTAAAGTTAATTTGGTCTTAAGTTTAAAAGTCTAGATGTTAGCTCAAAAAGTCTTCAAGTCATAAATGCATTATTGACCATTAGTGCCAAGACAACAAGGTCCCTAAGTCTATAAAATGGGCCTTTATTTGACTTTTTTTAATCATTTTACCTAACTCATCACGCTTCCAACACAACTTTATCACACTTAAATATCAACAAATATTTATTCAAAATTTTACAGCCTATTGTCCCTTATAAATGATAAAATAAAACCTTTTTTTTTGCCTCATAAGAACCGAAAAAAATATATACTTGAACATACTTACATATATGCTCCACAACTGTTATCAATTTTTTTATAAATATGTTATTTTTGCATCCTTATACAAACTCAAAAACATTCAAAGATTAGGGTGAGCGTAACAATAGAGGAAACCTCAGCTCGTCGATTTACAAAAATTTGTGTCTTTTGTGGATCCAACTCTGAAAATACTGAAGAGTTTGTAAAAGCTACAGAAAATCTTGGTAAGGTATTAGCTGAGTAAAATATACATTTAGTATATAGAGGAGGTAACCGTAGGTTAATGGGGTCTGTGGTAAAAGCTGCACATAATAAAGTTAGTCGAGTTTTGGGTATCATTTCAAAACCTCTAGCTATTGAAAATATTGTAGGAAAAACAGTTGGGGATGAGTTACAAGTCTCATCTATGCACGAGTGAAGGGCTCAAATGCTTAGGTATGCAAATACCTTCATAGCTCTACCAGAAGGTTTCAGGACTTTGGAGGAAATTTTTCAAATTACCTCATTGACACAATTATAAATTCACAAAAAACCCCATTGGTTTGTTAAATGTTAATAATTTTTATAACTGGTTGTTATCTTTTCTTGACTATGCAGCGGAAAGATAATTCATCCTACTTCTAATACTTCGGATTCTTATTTCTGCTCTAATTGTTGATCAACTGATTGATTCTATTGCAGTCTTTTATTTCTCTGTCTAATTCAGCATTGCATCAGTTAGATTAGTCTACTTATGACAGTGAGAAGAAGCGTAAAATAAACTTAAATCGCAGTCTGTAGCCTCTACTGTTATTTTTGTTACTACTATTGTTGTCGTTGTTGTTTTCTTTTTCAATAAAAATTATTTCAATTGATGTCTTCAATACTTTACTTTTCTATATTTTGACATCGAAAAAATTATCTCAATTTGCTCTATGACATGCAAATTATCATTATAAGATATTCAACATCATTCTTACTAAGCATATTAGTTATAACTTAAAAAAAAACACAGATGGTAACATTAAGATCCACAAAAGTATCATTATCTACAATATCAACAATCTTAGCAGCTTTTGGATAATGTGTCATCTTTACAAAATCATATAAAAATTTAAGTAAGATGTCAAACATTTACACAACAAAGTTACAAATACAATCCTAAGGATTTGGCATCTGCTCGGTTCCCTTGACTTGACATCTAAAAGTCTACAGAATCATATCTTAACTTTAATACCACTAAAAGTTATCACGTCCCAGACCCAAAAAATCTGACACACAACATAACTTACATTCATTCAATTTTTCAGAATTATAACAATTGAATTATGATTGAGGCAATTAGTAAACCGGAGATACACAGAGTTTTTTCAAAGATTAATACTCTACTACATCACCAGTAGCAACTTTATTATCAGAAGTTCGGAATATATTCATTGCAAATTCTTACTTAAAATCAACCCATAACCACAGAATTACTCTTGACACATATTTCAGTTCATGATAAATATTTCACTTCAAAATTCCTACCAAAAGTATTTTAAAACTATTTTATTGCATAGTTTTAAAAATCTGTTAATCAAATACTACAATGAGCTGATATATTTTAGAAAATCATAACAATTTAACCAAATTGATATAAATTCTCAATTTTGAATATATCATATTAGACATATAAATTTATCATATTCCATAAATTCATAATTTTTGAAGATCATTTAGCAGATCAAAAATTATTTGTCACTGTATCATACTGTTAACACAAGAAATTTTCAGAATTTCAAGGTCATTTTGGTAAATTTACTACAAATTCAATTTCTGAAAATTTTAATTTATTTAAAATCTCAAATGATTCTATACATGTCTAATTTCATAGTGTCAAAAACCAAAATCAGAATTGAAACACAATAATTTATAAAAATTTTGAATCAAGAGACTATCAAGTAAAAATTCTGCAATTTATCATAATTTATTAAGCTATCTATATAATCATCATCAATTCTCAATATATTTTATAAAATCCACATCAAATTTCTAATTTTTCATTTGTCCATAAATCAAAACTTAAAAGAATTAACTTAATTAACACCAATAAATTGAGAAATAGTTATGATATACTTCTTAAAATCTAAAATTTTAATTTCTTCTTCTTTTTCTTCTTCTTCTTCTCTTTCTCTCCCCTCTATTTCTCTCTTTTCTCTCTCTAAAGGGATGGTTCGACCCAAAAAGTGAGTAAATTAGAGTTTAAAACGTGTATTTTTATACTAAGAGGCTAACTTTTAGTATTTATAAATTAACCCCTAAAACTTTTAAAGTATTATAATTTGGTCCTTAAAATAAATCTAAAGTCTTGCAAATAAACTCAATACTAATAGTATGCCCTTAATCTATACAAATAATACTAATAATAATACATAAATTAAGTATCATCTATATACGTATAAAATATGAATATTATACATATATATAAATATTTATTCTTTTCGGTGTTGGATAAGTGGTTACTATAAAGGAATTCATCGGTAGACTCGCATTGGTGAAAATAGATTAAAAAAATATAATGTTTAAGAACATACTTATATAATGACATTTCCTAACTCCTATTGCAACTCTTTACAATTATATTATTATTAGTATACCATCAGGTATTTGTCCCATTATAAATAAGGTTCTAACTCCTTAGATCTCGTTAACTCTTATAACTTGCTAACTCTTAACAATACTAACTCTTAGCATTCATAACTTTAGCCTTGATCTGAACTCTTTTAGATCAGATCTGAACTCTTTTAGATTATACAATGTATGTAGCATTACAAGCATTAATATCATTTAATATAGGTTATTAGTAATTTAACAAAATGTAAATTGTATAAATATAATTAAATAAATATTTATACAAATAAGAATGGCACGTAAGCACATACCCTAACACTTTTATCCAAAGAAATCTAAAATTTAAAATTTAATTAATTAAGTTAATTGTATTAAGTTAAACTTAACCTAAATAGCAAACAAATAAAGAGATAAATTCATCAATTGATAATAATTTAGGGTTTAAACTTATCCCTTAGTATTTCATTAGATTCTTTGACCTTCTTAGTTACTCTCTTAATACAAATTGATTGGCTTAGACACTAATATCATCACAAGCCTCTGTCAATAGTCAAGTGACTATATTACATATTCTAACAACTACTTATATATCTATGTCAATCAGAATAGAATGTAATTCATTAAGATCAAATCTAAATCATATCATACATGTCATCTATATATATGTTTATCCTATATAGAACTCATGTTTGTTACCCTATGATTATCCATCAAATTATCATAAGCTAAATAAATGAATCCCTTTGTCAAGTTCATCATGGTTCTTCAATCATTCATAATATTAGTCATATATAAAAAGTATTAAACACAAGATAGAATAAATCAATTGTACATATTAAGTTCATAAACTAAGAATTAACAAAATTCAGCTACATATTAGGTTTAAAAGTCTAACCCTAAAAATAAAAACTTAGGTCATGGTGAAATCAAAAAGTTCTAGGACTTATCAAGAATATCATCATGAAAATCATAGAAAACTTGAAAGATAAAGAGTTGAAAAGATAAAACTAATTTTTCTACAATCTTCTTGATCCTAAAAAAATTATTCTTTCTCTCTCCTTTTGATTCATGAATTAGGCTTTTTAATTTTTTGTTTATAGGTTTATGTCTTAAATTTAAAGTAAAATATCAAATAGAAGTAAGATTAAGATTACTATTTACGAGTACTGTTTACAAGTTATTGTTCGCAATACTGAATTCTGGGCACTGTACATACTATTTTAAGCATCGCTTCTGGACACTGGTACTATAGTAGGTATTATAGCAGTTTAATATTTTTGACTTATTTTTATTAAATTTTTATTCTTATTTGCTCTATTGACTCAAAACTTACAAAATAATAATAAAATACATAAAAAAAGTCAAATAATCATAATTAAACAAACAAATATTAAGCTTGAAAAATTGAAATATAAAACTTAATTAACCCTTATTAGGGTCTAGGAAGAACTCTTCTAAATTGAGGTCAAAAAAGTAGCCTTCTACCTAAAGAGGCTTGTGCAAATCAACATTTTCAAAGGAAAAATCCTAAGGCTCCAATTCTTTATGTTCTTGTTGTAAAACATTCTTTAATGGTGCATATAAATGAACTAGTTACACTTGATTTAAATGAATGCAGGTTCATAATAAATTAAACTATTATCATTAAGCTTTTGTTTGTGTTTATTTTATTTTATAACTTTGATTGAGTTTAAGATTTTAAGAAGTCTAATAAATATTAAAGAGTAATCATTTTTTTTTTGAGAGATTCAATTATTGTTCTTCAAAAATATAAACTCACGTTGTAGGTTTGGAATATTCCAAATTTTAAGATTAACAATTAAAAAATTATATTTTATATTTTATTGATAATGTATTTAAATGGAATTTTCAATAATACTTTTATTAAATTGAACTTAGAATATTCGTGGGTAGCTTGATTTTTCCGCAACTCATGTATAGAGATGTTTGATTGAAATTTATGGCTTTTATCAAAACTTAATTCAATCTTGATTTATTCGTTGAATGTTCAATTTGATCATAAAAGAATTATATCGACAGCAACGTAATTAGATAATTTAATTCTAATACTCTATGTTAATATGTTATACACGTGAGTTGAATTCACCCATTTTCCTTTTTCACTTAATTAAATTCATAATAATTAATATGATTTAATATCTTTCTTTTTCTTTTGTTAACGATATATTTTTGTTTCAAGTGATTATTAATGGAAAATTGATCATTGATATGATTCGATCAAAAATTAACTCTCTTGCTTCTTTTTTTTCAACCAACGAAAATTTGACTTAATTTTTTTTTTTTAATGCAACTTTGTAACACATTGAGTTCCAAATTTTAATGCACCACACAACATGTTAACTTTAATTATTTTTGTTATATACAAAAGAAAAAAAATGTAGGTCTGATGCGAAATAATATCATAAATCACTGTTATTTTTTGTGTGAAGGTAATCGATCTCTTATGTATTTTTGTTTAAAATCTATCTCCTAAAAGGGGCGTAATTGAATCTCTTTTAACAAAAATTGAATTAGGGTGGACGTTAGTATTTATATATATATATATATTATATTTTTTAATTATAAGTTTTAAGACGTAATATTTTAATTTTATTGGCGATATTTTATCGTTAAAAAAATATCAGAAATAAATAAGCATTAACATAGAAAAGCAAATGGAATATGGTGGGTCCAAGAATAGTCTGCAATGGTGGGGTCCACCTTGAGATCAAATGGTATTTATCATCAAAATCAAATAAACCATAAAGTTGGTTAGAATAAAGCGTGTCCACACACAATAACTTTCTTGTAGTTTTAGTCAAACCCATTTATAATTTGCCTGCTGACTTTTAACTTTCCCGTCTACCTTGACCTTCTATGGTAGCTATTCTCTAAATTACTAAAATCTACAGGCATGCGTATGTTTGTGCTTAAGAGAGTATTTTGTATAAATACTTTAAAAAGGGGTATTTGTGGAATTTAAAACGAAACTGAGATGCTGCTGACCTGACACGTTTTCCCTCCTGAAGGAGACGAAGCTTTCGTCTTCTTTTGCTTTTGGTTTTGGCCAATACCTTAGGATCTCTTTTTGTTCTGAATTGGTAAATCACAGAGCAATTCCAGCCATTTGAAACGGGCTTAGAGTTAGAGGTGAGCGTTAAGCAGGGGAGCTCATAAATACTTGACCAAACCCTTGCTTTTCCTTTTAACAAAATGAAAACAAAAACACTTTGAGCATTAATTGATGTAGATGACGACCCAACGGCTCCAGAACTCTCCTTCACTTCCTCCATTAATTTCCCTTGTAGTCAAACTTTGTAGTAAGCACTAGCCTGTTCACGTTCTTTCGATCAGTCCCTCAAGTTTTGATTTTTTCTTTTTTTTTCATAATCAAGTTTCCACTTTTCTTAACCCCAATATCTCGTTCTTATTGCAGAAGCGTGATACTGATGTGTGATGATCATGATTCTTCAACAAAACTTCTGTTTGATTGTCTGCTTTTGCATAATCTCTTTTGTTAACGCAGCCGAATACTGTAACCACACGTGTGGGAATGGAAGATCGGCCAAACAAGTGCCGTATCCATTCGGGTTCTCACCGGGTTGCCCGATCCGTTTGAACTGTACCGAGCAGACGGAGTCCGTCAAAATCGGGGAATTCGAACTCCAAAACGTAACAGCAGACCGCATCCTCGTCGACCTTCCCGCGAGGTGCCACCGGGAGATCAAGTCACTCCGTTCACTCTTCGGCGACAACTACGGGATGACGTGGCAGAACAGCTTGCTCTTCCAGAACTGCACGGCTCCTCAAAACGGCTGCGTTATACCGACGAGCTGGGTCGAGCAGCGGTTCAGTTTGAGCACGTGCGGAGTTAACAGCGATAACATCACGTGTTATTCATGGGGAAATAATAATACCGGAAGGAGTTTGATGAGATTTGATGACTTGAATGAGACTCGGTGCAGGTTTCTATTTTCGTCGCTCGCTTTTGACTCGGTGGGAGACTCGGGTGGATCGTTCGAGTTTCAGCAAGTTGAGCTGAGTTGGTGGCTTCGTGGCAACTGTACTTGTTCTAGAAATGCCGACTGTGATAAAGTTGAGCTCGGAGATGGAAGTTTTGGTTATCGTTGCCGGTGTAAAGAAAGTTTTGAAGGTGATGGTTTCGATGGTGGTAGTCGTTGCCGGAAAAGTGAGTCAAATCGCCGCTCCTTTTTTTAATAATTTATTTATTAATATTATTATTATTCTTTTCCCAAAAACAAAAAATCTGGCCTTGGGTTTTTGGTGAACGGTAAAAATGGTCAAACCGGAAAATACACGGTGTTGTTCGTTGACCAACGAGAGTATGACACCTCATCGACATAAGGGACGTTGATACGACCAAAGGGCCCTCCCCCTCTTTAGCAAAGGGTTGGCTTATACCTTGAACTTTGACTAGATTCTATTTTATTTTTATTTTTCTTTTTGGATTGGGGTTGTGGAATTATTGATCACGGCTCCTAATCAAGTAGACGTTTTTTATTATTATTTTTTTTAAATTGACTTTTTTTTACTCTATTATAAGATAAGAGATAGGATTGGAGTCACTTCATTTTGTTGCATAAGATTTAGAAAAACTATGCATGATTGATAGGTCCCACATGTCTTCAAATTGCACAATGCGGAAATGGTGAATTTTTTATTAACCTGAAATGGGATGGGAGTAGGGGCAGTGTTTGTCACAAGGAAATGGGGGGATTAGGAAACTTCTGTGGAAAAAATGTAATTCATTGATTTGATGTAATAATTTCTGGCCATAATGAGCGGGATACGTTGGTTGGCCGAGAACAGTAGCCCTGCAGTGTGTGTTCTAAATGGTAGCTTGCTTCGTAGATAATCTAGCTAAAGTTGGAAAAGTCAAACTTCTAGAGTTCTTGGTAGCATTAGTTGATTAGTCTAAGCCACATGTTTGAACCACGTGTTTGGGTTCTTAACAACAAAAATTCCAAAGATTGAAAGACTTTATAATTGAGGTCATTCCTATCAACATCTTGATTCTCTTATTTGTTAATTATAGAATTTGATCAAAGCACTGTAAAGCTCATTGCTGCTGTTGTCTAAATTTGAGTAGAAAACTAATTTACATGTGTGGCTAAATGAATCCTGTCCACTGTGAATCCCACTTTTATATGTGCATGTGTCTATCACTCAATTGCCGATGGCCTGAACATGCCATTAGTTAAGAGTAGATTATCCGAACTCTTAAGACAACAGTAAGAGTTTTACCTGAACATCTCTGCCATGGCATATTTGAGTCACATGCCATTAGTTAAGTGTAGATTACCCGAACTCTTAAGACAACAGTAAGAGTTTTACCTGAACATCTCTGCCATGGCATATTTGAGTCACATGCCATTAGTTAAGTGTAGATTACCCGAACTCTTAAGACAACAGTAAGAGTTTTACCTGAATATCTCTGCCGTGGCATATTTGAGTCTCTGGTAACGAATTACTTTCTTTAGCTTCTCTTCTGCACAAATGCTGAATAAAGCAACAAAAATAAAATTTTTATAGGAAGGGATTGTGCAGTAGCTTACAGAAAATAAAGGCCATGTTTCAAAGCTAATTGTGGAACTTTACTAAAAGATTTTATTGAATTCTAGAAATCCATTTGAGCCTTTTTACAACATGTATGGATTCTCTTCTATAAATCGAGTCTAAAGTATTATATGATCTAATGGAGCTAGCTGTCATTTAGATGAAACTTAAAATCAACTAAATCTTATGTCCTCATTAATTTGAAGTGTCCTACTTTTGCTTATCCCCTTTGTCCTCATTTCCTTGTCACAGCTTCTGACTGCAATGCTTCAAAGTATGTAACTGGCCAATGCGGAGGAACTAGAGTTGGTACTCTCGTTGGAGGTAAATGATATATCTAATGTCCAAACATCATAGTTTAGTGTTCTTGTGTTCTCAAGAATTGTTGCCCTAACTTGCAACTCATTTCCTAAATCAGCTTAACTGCCATAAAAATGTTATGCAAGAAACAACTAGAACATCTAAATTGTTAATAAAAATTTAATTCTTATCTGTGTTCATAACTTTTAGCTGTGCTCAGCAACTAGGTAGTAATCTAATTACGCAAATGCTCGTGTGAATTGAAAAAACATAGTTCAACATGGTTCATATTGTTTTCATTTTTAGGGCTTGTTGCTGGAGCTTCCATAGTAGTTGGTTTGGCTCTTCTGTGTTACTGCATCCGAAAGCGGTCCACTTCTTTGAGAAACCAGCAAAGTGCAAAGCGCCTCCTATGGGAAGCAGCTGGCAACTCCAGTGTACCTTTTTACCCGTACAAAGAAATTGAAAGAGCCACCAGTTGCTTTTCTGAGGAACAAAGGCTGGGAACTGGTGCCTATGGTACAGTTTATGCAGGAAAGCTCCACAATGATGAATGGGTTGCCATAAAAAGGTTTAGATACAGAGACCATGACAGTATTGACCAAGTCATGAACGAGATTAAGCTTCTCTCCTCTGTGAGCCATCCAAATCTAGTCCGCCTCTTAGGTTGCTGCATAGAGGATGGTGAACCAATCCTTGTTTACGAATTTATGCCTAATGGAACTCTAAGTCAGCACCTGCAAAGAGAGAGGGGCAATGGACTTCCATGGACAATACGGCTTACCATTGCCACTGAAACTGCCAAGGCTATTACCTATCTCCACTCTGCCATGAATCCGCCAATTTACCACCGAGACATCAAATCAAGCAATATACTCTTGGATTACAGCTACAAGTCGAAAGTAGCAGATTTCGGGCTTTCTAGACTTGGCATGACTGATGATTCCCACATCTCAACAGCCCCACAAGGGACTCCAGGCTACCTTGATCCTCAATACCATCAATATTTTCATCTTTCTGATAAAAGTGATGTTTACAGCTTTGGGGTAGTTCTTATAGAGATCATAACTGCATTGAAAGTGGTTGATTTTTCGCGCCCTCACAGTGAGGTGAATTTGGCTGCACTTGCTATTGATAGGATCGGGAGAGGTTGTGTGGATGAGATAATAGATCCATATCTTGAGCCGCATAGGGATGCATGGACACTCTCATCCATTCATAATGTGGCTGAGCTGGCATTTAGATGCCTTGCATTCCACAGGGACATGAGACCTACAATGATGGAAGTGGCTGAAGAACTAGAACACATCAGGGTCAGTTCATGGGCTTCAAATATGTATATGGCATCACCACCTGCTTCGTGGTGTTCATTATCAGATTGTGGAAGTGAACGATCACTGAGTGGTGTATCAGCTAAGAAGGCAGGGGTGAGGAGTCAGAGGTTGATTGTTCCTCCTAAGACTGCTGATTGTCTGACTACATTGGATGAAGTGAAAGATAGCTCGCCTGTTTCTGTACAGGATCCTTGGTTAAGCGAGCAGAGTTCACCTTCAACAAACAGCCTGTTAGGTAATGTCGTGCAGTGACATCAATGCTGTTTCTTGGAGTACTTTTTGTGAATACTGTTTAAATATTTTTTTTGGACGCCTAAATGATACTCCACCATCGATAGATCTCCCATATCTATAGATTTCTTGTTGTATGCTCATCTACCCCCACATTTTCTTTCCACAAAAAAAAAAGGGAAATGCCAAAAGTGGGTAATGTAGAAGCCACACAATATTTATTATAGGTATATGTTTATGAATCAAAATTCTGAAATGATTAATTTTTCATGTGTTTCGAGTCGAAGCGTGAATACGTGATCAATATTAAATTTGTATTGCTTTTCTGTTAAATGTTTATTATGTATGGGGAAACTTGCAAAAGTTGGTGAGTGCGCGTTTCTTGAACGGAGCATATTTGAGCTTTGAACTTGAAATATGCTCTATGTATTTGGCTTTCGGCTCATTCGTCATTAGTTTGATTTACTCAAGACGGGATGATCGACACTGACATGGTAAAAATAAAATAAAAGCGTCTGCATTGAAGAAGAAACAGTAAGCCAACAGACGGAAGTCGGGGCATTTAAGCATTGGAAGGCAAGCTACATTTTATAAGATAATTTAAGGTCCCAGCATCTGGCTTTGTATGAGCGACAAAAGTAGGAAAGTACACCCAAGGCAGTGATCTTTTATGCAGCCTGTTTGAACGAGTTTTCTGCTCTTTATAATGTCTTCCATTACCTCTGAAATGCCTATATAGTTTTCCTTCTTGCTGCCCCATTGCCATTCACTCCCTGCTTATGCTGAACAAGCTTAAATTCATTCGTTAAGTTAATTATTATTGCATCTTAAGAAATAAACCCTTTGTTCGGGATGGTTTGTTTGGAGACTTAAATTCATGAAAAGCCGAGATAGCAACAAAATCAATTCAGAGGAGAGCCAGATGAGCCGTGAAAAGTCCAGATGTTGTCATCGTGGATGGCTGTGCACCAGGGCTTCTACTGGTGATGCAGCAGTGAGGATGCCAAGCTTATTATGAATACATTCTGATCCTCGTATTAAAGTAACATAATCTGGAGATAGGATTTTCCAGAATACTCAGAAACATATCCAAATGACAATCTCCTCCATTTTACTCAGACAGGTACCTGGCGTTGGCTATGAAGAAAAAGGCTTAAATCTTTGACAGGTAATTGAGTTTTTAAGGAGATTTATGATCCATGTGACAAATGTGATCTAACAATATGATTTATTGTTCTTAAGAAAATCCCACCAATTTCATGGAATTCACAATCATCTCAATCCGAGAAAGAAGAGGGGAAAGCAAGTTCTGGTTACATTTTACATCAGGAAGATGCATACTTGTAAAGATTTCATTCACAAACGTATGTAAATTACAGCAAAATGAATTCTTCCTGCACAAATTTCTACAACTTTTGAACATATCTGACCTGTAGAACTATGAGTTGGCAGATGATGAGTTGCACTTTCCCTGGTAAAAAAACAATGACAGGAAATCACATTTCACAGAAAAATCAACCTGAAAGACAAGGATCAATAATCAAGATTAATACTGAACTGAATATGATAAACTAATATATCGGCTGGAATCTTGTTACTTTAGAGAATCAAAATATTAGCTTAGAACACTTTAAAATGAATCATGGACAACACAAATTAAATATGGACTGTTTTAATATAAAAAACTGATTGCTTCACAATTAGCCTGAGTTTTAATATCTAATCTCACTTTGTCAGAGCCATTGATTACGATGAATTTATAACATAGACTACAATATTCAATTCACAATGTGAAACAAACAAATACTTGAATAACTTCATAATGGGGTTAGCTCTAGTTACAGAAATATTTTGCAAGAAATGAGCTTTATTGCATGTTATGCTGTTTTAAGAAATTTTCGGATTGAAAGTGAAGATTCTCAGATACAAAGAAAAGAAATGGGCAACTGCCTTCCTCAAGTCTAGTGGGATAAACCTACTTTTGAGATTCTCTTCCAAGGAATTCCCTTTGACTGAATGCCAGTTGAAGTACTCATAATAGTCAAATATTGCTTTCAATTAGCTATATGATGATAATGAGTTCCAAATAAACTACCTTGTATCAGTACTTCCATTGACAATTTGATCAATCACTTTCCAAATGGAAGGTAGCGTCTATCCATGACTTCTGGGATCAACAATCTGGTGCACCTTCCTGTTTTCAGCACTCGAATACTGCCCTACAACTCGAGCATGAGGAACAGACGCTTCTCCACGGGCAAGGGCATCCACATTCTCAAGAAAGTACTGCCTTGGAAACCTACCTACAACATTGCCCTCCTCGTTCCCATCTCTGTCCAGGAATGCAAAATGCGGAATACCCTCAACCCCAAACTCATCAAGCTCTTGTTCCCACTTTGTATTGTCAACATTTAGCATAACAAAGTTCACACGGTCCCTAGGTTTAAAAGACAATAACTGGGATTATGGCAAACCATTTACAGGACCTGTAACTAATGCAGTCAAAATTATCTTCTAAAGAACCTTAATTACTGTTAAATAACAATAGAAAGACATGACATAGAATAACACATTATAGGCTTCAAGATTATTACTTGTATTTCTGTTCAACTTTGTATATATCTGGAGCTAATTCTCTACATACTTCACACCAATCTGCATAGAACTCCACAACAGTGGGCTTCCCATTTGCGAGAGCCTATATAACCAGACAAATAAGGAACATAACACCAAAAATAGGGGCCAAAAAGAAAAAAGAGTTAGCCAATAACAGCATATGCATAATACAAACTGAAACATATGAATGGATTGACTAGACATTAGCTGCATATGCTGGAAAGAACTTAAATGCACATGAAAACTAATAGAAATGTAAAACTAAACTCAATTACTCAATAATTATAAGTAATAGCTGACTTTGCAATCTATTTATAGCAAAAGGAGGTAACTAAGTCCAGGAATTATAAAATGAACCGACTATGTTGAGCGAATTTAATATTAAAAAGTAAATAACTAAAAGTAAAAAAACAAACAAACAAACCACTTCATAAGGTAAAGCCGCAGCAGAAAGGTCCTTCAAAGAAACACCAAATTCAAGTCTTGTAAATAAGAAAAGTCCCAGAGCAGCAAGGGTAGATGCCACAGCTATTCCCTTATTAACGTTTTTGTTAGGAAATTCACTAAAACCAGGATCAGGGGAGGAGCAACTACTGGTGCTATTACTAATCGAACTTGAACCAGTCTCAACAACTGCTTTCCCCTGTACCCAACAAGAACTAAGTGATTCACCAATTAATTATGTTAAATTGAAAGCTAAAAAAACAACAGAAGAAACAAAGACACACCTTTTCGGTTTCAGCTGGATTAGGAGTCGTTTGGCAAGCTAAAATTGTGGGAAACCCGCGAGTCCTTGGTTGAAAATAGATTGAAGTTTTAATGAGTTGAGGACGTTGATGAAGAGTGTGAAAAGATGGTCGGAATCTATGAAAATGAAAACCAACTGGGTTGGAACAAACACGAGCCATGGAGATTTTGAGGGGAAAAAAAAAAAATACCCCTTTTTGAGTTTTGAGTTTACTTTCTTCCCAGTTACTAACTGATAGCTAACAGCTGTTTAAAAGCACTTTTCCTTCAATCTACTTCTGCTTATTCCGTGCCTCGTATGCCCGCTTTTAACTTCGAGTTAACTCATCTAAGTCAAAATCTTGCTAGTTCCTTTCAACCATGCTTGTGAAGACCGTAATCTTGTCAGAGCCACATGTTCTCTAAATATCTCCTTATTTTAATATTATTTTACATTAATAAATTGATATCATAAAAAATTAAATACCCTTTTTTCCATTAAATTTTGTCAAAACTCTCATAGAAAAATACAGACTCTTATCAAGTCTTATAATTTTTTTAATTTATTCGATTTTAATGATTTCACTAAATTAAAATATAATTCCCACCATATTTTTTTTCCAAAAAAAAAAAGAATAATAACAAAAGTAACAGAATTTAAAACAATCATTATTAGTTACTTCCGGAACTTACAAATTTATCACGCATTACGTTCGTTAAATACAAATTAAAACCAATCATATAAATAAATAAATAAATAATTCCTCATGATTATCGTGCTTCGGGACCCAAGATTCCGTTAACAACAGAAGTAGCAACCAACACTCCAACAACCTCGGCTCCCGCAACAGCTCCCGCCTGCGCCAATCCTCCAAAACTACTCGCTGTCGTTTCGATCTCTCTCTCCGCCGTTTCGATCTCTCTCTCTGCCGTTTCGATGTTTTTTTCAGCTTCCTTCACAATCTTCACCGCTTCCTCCTCTGCTTTCTTCAGATTCCTCTTTAAACCGAAAAGCGGAATGTCCACCGCCAACGACGCCGACTCTCTCGCCGCTAAAACCGGCGCTGCCGTCAGCGTGAACAGTAATAAGTTCCTACGACTGGCGTGAAGTGCCGGCACAGGTTTAGGAGCGTGCGCCTTGCAAGAGATGGGGTTGGCAGTGCGCAGACGAGGGAGTGATGATGACGCGTGGAAGAGTAAAGACGAAGAGATTGTAGAAGCCATGGCTCTGAGCCTCTGACTGATTTGCCAATTGAGTGGTTCGAAAATTTCTGTGGTGCGTCCTGTGCGTAATTTTTTTTAATGCAGTAGCAACTAGCAAATGACAAAACTGAAATATAGTTCTAAAAATGAACAAAAAGACTAGTTTAACCTTCTAAATGTCTTTGGAAAATTTTCTCAAATAGCCCTTTGCAAAGGAGCTTAATTTTTTTAACCTCCATTACACTCTTATAATTTTTTTTTTTTTTGGCCAAATCTTATAATTTTAGACTACAACACTCTTACCTTATCTCTCTCTCAACCGCTCGTCTCTCTCAACTCTCAAAACCCTCTTCTCATCAAGTGACAGCAAGCGGTGACGGCAAGCAACAAACGGTGAGTGGTGACGATAAACAACGACGATGGACAATGACAATAACGTTAACGACAGCGACAAAAATGAGATAAATAAAAAAAATAAAATTTTTTTGTGAAATTTTTTATTTTATGTTAAGTTTTGTTGTGAGTTTTGTTTGTTATATGATTTTTGTTGTTTTTGTGGGTAAAAATGATATAATGTGATTGATTTATATTATAAAAATTTTGATTGTTGTGTTTTTGAGGTGATTTGCGGTGATTTTTTAGGTTGTTGTGAGTGTGGTGGTGCTGCCGGCGGTGGTGGAAGGGCTTTTTATGTATTTTAAGCCATTGTGGGCAACGGTAATAAGTTCAGAACTTATCGCACCAGCTTTCAGAGGTTGTCACAAATTTTTTTAAATGTTCCTAAACTTCTTTAACATACTTTTATTATTGTATTCCTAATAAATTTAATTAATATTTATTTTAAAATATTTATAATAATTATAAATTTATTAACTTAATAATTAATTAATATTTTTTTTGTTAAGCAGCAACATAATTTCTAACAAATTGATGGTTCATGTTAAATATCATTTTTCTCTCACCATTTCGTATTATTCAAAGTTTTAAATTCTTAATTTAATAAAAAATAAGTTGACGGATCGTCAAAGAAAAATATAAAAAACACAAATATGAAATATTTATGAGATTTGTAACAATTAATTTTTTTGAATATTTTTATTCATCATATGTTATTCTACAAGGTCGAAACTATTGATAAGAATGATGAATTATATTTTTTTGCAAACAAAAAGTGAATCCGATTTAGTTGAAAAGAGTTTGCAGTTATATCTGAACTGAAAATAAAAGAATATTCAACCTTGAGACTGTTGTTAAAAAAATTAAGTCATCGCTTACAGAGTAAGTACTTGTCAAATAGACATAATGTTTGATTGTTGGAGTTTGATAACATATATGAGAGATATGATTTTAAGCATATGAATGATGAAGATGCGATAAAATTATTGTTGTTGTATTTTATTCACCATGTGTTGTTGGGGTGGAGAGAGAAATTATTTAGATTCATTTGTATTATAAATAGTGGATAATTGGGATGAATTCAATAAATATCGGTGGGATAATATATCATGGGAGGTCACTTACAAATTCATGCGGAGTCCGACATTGAATGATAAGACAAAGAAATTCAAGAGGTTAAAGACGCAAAATTCAAAACATAAAGAAGAAAAATATAATTTACAAAACTTTTCTTATATTTTTTAAGTACATAATAACTTTTGTAGTTTTTGTCATGTCTCATATTAAAAATTTATTTATATATTGTTGACTTGTTGATATAATAATTTGTTTTACAAGTATGAATTCTTTAGATAATCCCCTTAGTTGAGAGATTATATACATAATAAACTCCACTAATGGTCCCTCGTATGCTGAAATAGACGTGTACTAGGGTCAAAACGCATAAAAATATATAAAATAATATTTTCAATAAAAGAATAGAAAGTATATGAATATAATATTAACAAAAAAAGATGTGATTAGCTTATTCAATTTTGTATTTTTTTTTTATAGAACTTAGATGTGATTGACGATTGATTCCTGAAAAGCATGAGATGAAGACATAATTTATCTAAGCATTGATGCAATTTAGAGTGACCCATGATAATTATGGTGAACGCTTTAATCTAAAAGATGAGGATAGGGTGTAAATAAAAAGAGGGGGTGCATAAGAGCAAAAGAATGCAGATATTGTCCATGAAGATGAACCTTAGACATATGCACATGAAAATAAGGTACATTATTTGGTATAATTTATCTAGATGTATTTACATATATTAAGTATTTTGTATGCCTAACGTATATTTTTTAATTATGCTCAATTTGAACAACACACAACACTACCAACATATCTAAATGACCCTATAATATTTTTTAGTGATCGCAATAAAAAGATTTATTCCATTGGAGAACAAGTACAATATACTTGTATATACATATGTCAAACTTATAAATAGAGATCACCTTAATTTACATGTTTTAAAAAAAATTTAAGCACAATTCCAACAATGCCAGCCTTGTCGACATATCTTAATAATTACTATCGGTAATGAATTGATGTATTATATGGTGAGGTTGGCAAGTTGAAGAATGAGGTGCGAGGGAGATATGCTAACTTGTGAGAGCAGCAAGGAAAGGATAAAGAAGAGATGATAGAGAATATGTGAGAGGCATAACTTTTTTATCGACAGCAACAACAAAAGAATAATGAACAAATGATAGAGGAGATTAGAATACTGAGATAATTGCTAGAAAATTCTGATTTATGTATAGGCGCATATGATAATTAGGTAAATTATCTAAGAATTTACGATTTATAATTTGATTATTACTTTGATTTTCTTACAATTGATATGTGTTGGATAGGCTTCCTCAAGTGATTATCAGCTAGATATATATTGTTCTTGATTGCCAAATAAAGACTAACATTCAGCCAGAGGTTGAGCAGGTAGGTCAGGAAATTAGTAATGTTCACATGGTACCTGGTAGGAATAAGAGAGCGAGTATGCAAGACGACAATACAGACCAAAGCGGGTGAAGTGTACCTCCTATACGAATCCTCTTCGAAAGAAATCGAAAAGGGCGAGGCCTAAGGGCCAGAAGGTTTGTGAGCAAGCAGTTGATGTGGATCTTATGTACCAAGTTAACCTAACACTTAGTGTGAGATTCATGCAATGATTGATGAAGGAACTAGGCAAGTGGATCTGCCTAGTATTAATGCACCCACTTCATAGTTTCAGGCAATTTGACAGTATTAGTTGAAAGATGTTGTAAATATTTTCAAATTAAAATCATTAACTATTATTTTAATAGCTGAACAGTATATCATACAGAGTTATGTTTTATGTGACAGTACATCAACAAGTATTTGAGATTGATTTGCCTCTGCTTATGCAAATATCTACAACAACTATCTCAACGGTGTACTACTACACACTCTTTGTTTTGTAAGTTTTTCTCATTTCCTGCACCATATACGACATTGTTACACAGTTCTTCAAATATTATGGATTTTGTTGTCTTTAGGAGTCCTTTTCTTAGCATATACACACAACACTCCTCGAACTTGTTATTGATTAAATGAGATCATGAACTACTACAATATGCCACTGGGGACAAAAAATAATTTTATTGTTCTAAGCCTTGGGTCGATGTTGATAAGGTGTGTACATTTTTACACATTCATATCTTTATGTCAAGTCATTTTAAATATTAACTTTAGATATATTTATCTATTTAATCAAGCGTACATTTTGTTAATTATTGTAATGAGAATTGTGTTACAGTGAAGGTTGATTTCTAAAGAACACTTGAAATTACATATTTAATAAGGGTTTTACATCATTATTTTATATTATTAGTGTCATTAACCTCATTAACTTAAGCATGTTTACAATATTATACCTAATTAGCTTTTAATTATTTTGTGGTAGATTCGATAAAATTGGAATAACTTTCTACGTAGGAATATAATTGGAGTGATTCCTAATCCTGTGAAGAGCTGACTCAATGGAATAAAATATTGTGTTTCATAAGGAATTTAGAATTCAAGTATGTAGATGGTGAAAAATATCATAGAACAGAACTGATCTGTAGTACATACCTAATCCGAACAGTCATTAGTATTTGGCCCATAACTAGATAAATATATATCTAATACGTATGAAACAACTCAATTTGAAAAAATAAGAGACTTATCTACAATTTTGATTTTTCAAGTGGAAGCTAACCACATCAATCCAAATTAAATAATCAAGTGGGTGCATTAATAATAATCAGTGCAAATTAGTTGCTATCCTTCTTGACTTTTATTATCCAAGTGGTTATCTCTTCATTTGTCTTAATTTATTCATATTTTTCTATAAATATATAGTTTGTTTATGCTCAAAGTATGTAATTAGAGAGTTAGATTTTAATTCACAATACTTATCTTTTATATTATCTATTTATAGTATTATTTCTTTTATTTACTATTCTAAAGTTCATCTTATTTCTTCTTCCATCTTTTTTCTTTAATTTTATTATATTTAAGTAATTTTTATTTTGCTAAGGTGAAATAGTAAAATTTTTGGTAATGTAATAAGATATGCTTCAACTCTTATTCTAGAATTTAGTGTTTCATTCTTAAGTTAAACAAATTTATATATGATATATTTATTTTATTTTATAATATTAATATATTTTCTTGTAAAGTGTTATATCTTGATTTATTATAGACAATCTTTACAGTTGACACAATAAATTCTTGAAACCATTAAAAAGATTTGGCATAGATACCATTTCTTATAAAGTGAGAGTCTTGATTTGTTGTAAACAAATATAAAGATTGGCATAATACATACTTAAACCCATTTACAAGATTTAGTGTATAATAATTAAAAGAAATAAATACAAGTGACACATGTCATCACACAATTAGTTTATTTTTAAAAAAATATTTTTCAAAATATTTTTCAACTAGAGTCTTGATTTATTGTAGACAAATATAAAGATTGGCATAATAAATACTTAAACTCATTTACAAGATTTAGTGTATAATAATTAAAAGAAATAAATACAAGTGACACGTGTCATCACACAATTGGTTTATTTTAAAAAAATATTTTTCAAAATAATTTTAGTTAAATAATAAATAATTAAAAATAGAATCTACCACTGTTAACCAAAAACGGTGGCCACCCAGCCGCTAGTCACTAGTCGCTATTTTTTTGCGATGATGGGCAGTAAAAAAATTTAAATTTTACATTATTGAACTCAATTTTTCTTGATCTTAAAATAACATGGTCATTTTTTATTTTAAGAAAAAGACTAGAAGATAGCTAAAAATGATAGGGATGGGTGGCAGCGACCACCGCTGCTCCCTATTAAATGGGGGCAATAACTTGCACCGTCCCCACCTATAAACAAATTGGTGACCGATCTATCCATATCCCATTTACCATTTTTTTTTGATATTTTTTAATTTAAAAAATGACTCCATCATTATATAAATAAAAAAAATATAGTTTAATAATAGAAAATTTGATCATTTTTATTGTCGGAGTGTTTCTGAAAAACGATGGTCAATCTGCCACTAGCTGCCATTTGCTGGTGATGCTTAGACGACGGTGGCAGTTTCTTTTTTTAATTTATTTATAAAAATATTAAATTAAAACTTTAAACCAATTGCATAATGATATGTGTCATTTGTAAATAATCATATTATAACATGTGTTATTTTATTAAAATTATTTTTAATTAAATGAATTGATGAAATCATGTCATGTTAAAGATAATGAGCAGGTAAGATTGTATCACGTGTCTAAAGTTTAATTTATTTTTATAGTTAGATTACTTTTTTACTCTTACACCATTAAAATTAATGGCAATAGTTAATAAATTGGGGTAAAATTAGGTATTTCAAAACTAATTAGGATAAACTTATATTTTAGACTATTTTCTTGAGGTATAATTGTCCTTATCTTTTTTTTTTTAAAGTAAATAGTTAAAAGACGTTGGTTTTCAACGTGTTGAACAAATTATTAAATTGATGTAAAATATTAAAATTAGACTATAAATATTTTTTTTAACTTATGACATTGACAATAATTGCGACAATTTGGTAGATACTTTTGTTCGGTCTAAGTGACAGTTATATCATTGAGTTGAGCAAGGGTTAAAGTTTAATTACATCCCACTTTTTAGCTATGTGATGTGTTAGGCATAACTTACTTAAAGACCACATCAGCATTGAGCCGCACTTTTAAAAATATTATTTAGCCTAAGTGAGAGTTATGTCATTGAATTGAGCAAATGTCAAGTTTAATTACATCTCACTTCTTAGTTATGTGATGTGTTAGGCGTAGTCCACTTTAAGTGTTGGTATTGTATGCATGTGCATCGTGTGTTACAGGTGATTATGTACATTTTAAATAATTTAAATATTGCATATCTCATATGCAACGTAACGAAATTATAAATATATATTAAAATAATCTCATTACACTAATAAAATTAGATGACTCATTCTGAAACGTGCTTTGAACTATTTTAATTGGAGATGTAATAAGTTTCTACAAACTAAAATAATAATTTTTTATTTTTTAAAATATATGAAGTAACTCTTGCTCCAATTTTTTTTTTTTTTAGATTGTAATTTTTTCTAAATGTTTTTGTTTTTGTTAACAGTTAACAAAAGCAAAAGCCATTCAAAAATTTGCTTCTAAAATCGGCTCTATAACTATTTATAACAATTCTACGATCCCCTTTATATAGTAATTGTTGCCACCCTTTTAAGCCAATTAAAAACATGATAGTGACTTTTTAAATGCCATTTCATGCTTCAACCATCGCTTAGTGTTACAGTGCTTTAATTTGGCCAAATAATAAAATAAGTAGTGGCAACTAATTAAGCAAGAGGTGGTGGCTGAAGGCAACTAATATATATATATATATATATATATATATAACTTAGTCATAGGTGTGAATTAGAATTACTAACAGTTGGTAATAAAAACACACACACATTACTATCTTTTATTAACATAAAGAACATTTGTCCATAAAGTAATAAGTGGTAATTTAATTAAAAGGTGGCTGAATCTTATTATTGCCAACTTATGAATCAATTACGATAATTCACGGAAATAAATTTTAAATAACGATTGCTTCCTAAGTATAATTTTAATTACACTCATTAGTTAATTAATATAATTTAAAAATAATTATTATTATTTTATTTAAATATAATTATATTTATTAATACTTAATTTAATATTTATACAAATTATTAACATAATTTAAAATATATATTAAATAAATAAAAATATAAAGTAGATAAAAGTGTCAAGTCTGACACAATCTTAAATTTAAATACTTAAACTTTAATTACTATTTGAAAGGTTTGAAATAAATAAATTGTTGATTAATATAATTTAAATAAAATAATAATTATTTTATTTAAATAGTAGTTATATTTATTAATGTCCAATTAAGTATTCATATAAATTATTGGCACAATTTGAGACATACACTAAATAGATAAAAGTGTCAAGTTTCACTTGGCACAATTTTAGATTTAACACTTAAACTTTAACTACTCTCCAAAAGACTCTGAAGTAAATTTATATTTTTCAAAAACTTCTTAGATCAAATAATTCGATCTGGTGCGCTACCCACGTGCTCAATGAATACACTTCATATAGTGAGACTTCCTAAGTTTATACTCATTTTGTCTCACGAAACATTTTCGTAAGTCCATAATCGATGCCATACACACACACGTTATGGCTAATACAAAATGACGAGTTAAACCATACAAGTTGAGATTAATCTATATTCGTATAATCCCTCAATCATTAATATCCTAGAAGAGTGAAGACATAAATCAACAGTGTTAAGTCCCCTATTTACTCAACTATAAACTTATCTCTTTTGATTCGTATTCTAATAAACAATATATGTAAATTCCTTATGCAATATTATTTACTTCACGGGAAACTCTTTTTTCGGGTTAAATGCTTATAGTCATTAGACTTTCTGAAATACAATCTTAGAGCATCTGAATATTTAACTCACTTATATAAGCTAACGGATCTCATATCTATACACACTGGACTTTATAAGCATCAAACCATACTCAATGACACCTAGCGGTCAAACCATGCAAAATCTCTAACATGTGTAAAACTTAAGTATAGTGGATCATTCACAAGCCCACCGTGGTGTTCAAGTCTAGGGACCATGAATACTACTCAACTCGAGAATATCCTCCACTGACGAATTTATAGGATATTCATTAAAGGTCTTTATTGAGTCTTATTCAATATCCAGTCATCATTGAATACATGTATATCTATACGAGCTTTAACTAAACTCATGGTCAGTTAAGATTAACTATCTGGACAATCCAAATATAAATATACACTAATCTATATTAATCAATTCCACTCGATAAACCCTACATCGGTGGAAATAGATCAAGAACAAATATTTGAGAACATACTTACACAATGACATTTCCTAACAACTCTTGCAACTATTTGTAACTATGTCATTGTTAATATATTATTAGGTCTTTGTCTCATTTCAGACAAGGTTTTAACTCTTTAGACCTGATCTGAACTCCTTCGGAATAATATAATGTCCGAAATATTATAAGCATCTTACCTAATAAAAAATAATTAACGATTTAATAAAATATTTATTTATTGTATAAATATAAAATAACAATATTCATATAAAATTGGGATGGCACATGAGTACAAATCTCAACATTAAAGACTCACATCAACATCAAACAGCAAAAAAGGTATATATCAGTTGGGCTGAAACACGCCCACGTTAGCATTAAGCTCCATAGCCAAAGTACATGTTAGCCAAACTAAGGTAACACATATATTAGCATGTATGTCATCATCAAATCCCACGAGAGCTTACTAAGTAAACATACTCTTAAACAACCAAATAAGAAGATAAAGTTCAAAGTAGAGTTATAATTCTAGAAGTGCCATTCCATGTCATTATGTCAGCTTGTCTAATACTCTATCTCTTAGCTAGCAGAAGATTAAAGCTTGTCTAATGTTAAGTGAGACAAGTCTGTACTAGTTGTATCTCTAAATATCAACATTGAGAAACACATGTTAAAGCTACCCATTAACTTGACTACCACATAAAGCACCTAATCATAGCAAATTTAATACTCCACATACTAGGAAGCCCAATTATTAAAGAGCCTTTGATCTTAATGTTTCTCTAAAATACCATTGGTTAAATAAAGATCCTCGAATAGTTTGTCACTACATATCACCCCCAAAAAGCATTCTCCAAGCCATCCTTCCTCTTACACTTAGAGTGTATTCTTCAAAACTTTAAATACGAGTAGGGATGGCATTTTCAGTTCGATTTGATTTTTGGGCAACATCAAAAATCCAACAAAATTGGTATGTTTTCAAAAAATTCAACTGAGAATTGAACAGACAAGGTGTCGAACTTGTTCGGTTCTTGGTTTAAATTTTTAGCTTCGGATGAACTCAAATTAAACTCATTTTTAGCATTGAATAATTCAATCAATTTTAGTTTGATTTCGGTACTCAGTTCAGTTTAATTTAATTCTCAATTCTATTATATTCCTAAGGTGCTATGTATATTTTTTTTTATTTTCTAAAAAATTCAATTCTTGATTAAAAGTCTAAAATTGAAAATCAAATCGAATTTTTAATTTTTCAAAATATATAACCAAAAATTAAACTGACCAAGATACAACTAAACTAAATCGGACAAGTTTAATTCAGTTCGCTCAGTCTAATTCGATTTTTCAAATTTTTACCCATCCTTAAATACGAATACTTTTTATAGTCAAAAAATCAAAACAGTTTAACAACATACTCACTCGTCTTTAATTATTCTCAACTCTACGTCTCATTCTCTACTACTTACTAGCCAACCCAAATCTACCTCTTAACATAATTCAACCATGTTAAATGTATTTGACAATCTATCTAATTAATAAAAATATAAAAAAAAATGAGATGCAAAATATCTCTATTAATTCTATGAATTTGACAAGAACTCTTATCACATAAATGATGAAGATTATCATCACTTATCTAATATTTTCTTGTCATATTTTAACGCAAAGTTTTATTATTGTGTTGAACTTCAAACACCATTCAAGAGTGATTTTGGTAATCTACATAAAGGATATAAAATATTAAAATTGGGCGGTAAAATGTTTTTCTTAATTTTATGGAAATGATGAAAATCTCTCTCATTTACTTAATAAGGTTCTCTTAATTTTTTTTTAAAAATTTGGTAGTCACATTTCGCTATAATTATATAAATTATTATGTTAAAGTTTCAATAATATTCAATAGTATATTTCTTATAACTTTTTTTAATAATTTGTATAATCAATAGAAAAAAAACACGAAAATGATGTGTCAAATGTTTCTCTAATTTCATGGATGCGATAAGAATTCCACTAAGAGGATTTATGCATCAAAGTAAAGAGAATCCTGCCTAGAGGCCTTACAAATTGTTCAATTGTGAAAATATTTCATTTTTTTGTAAATTTTTATGGAGAGAAATAACGTTGAAAAACAACTATTTTCGTGGTGATAATAATAATAATAAAAATATTATTTTAAATACTCTTAAAATAAAATCTAATATTAATAATATCTATTAATTTATAAAATAAATAATAATACTCGACTGTTAAAGAAATTTATATTAAAATTAACATAAAAAACAATTACAGCTTTTTATAATATTTTGACCAAATATTAAATATCCCACATCCCAACAAGCTTATTCTAAATCTAAACTAATACAAATATATATCTAAACAATCCTAAATTAGAAAACCATAATTTATTTGGGATATTAACACTGTCAGCCCCTGAGGTTTACACAAATAACACTGTTATGACAACTATTAAATTAATTACACTGTCCTCCCTTGTACCTATTGTAGTATTTTTTTCGTTTACACTGTTATTATTATTTTTGTTTATAATTTGAATTATCTTTTTCTTAATTATTTTATTTTATTTTTATTTTTTCCTTTTATTTTTCTTTTTATTTACTTTTTGTTTTCTTTATGCATTACAAATAAATAAATAATTATTTAATTAATTAATTAAATAAATAATTATTAAATAATAAAAATTTTATTTATTTAATAATTAAGTAAATAAATAAAACTTATTCTTATTCATAAATAATTATTAATAATAAAATAAAAATATATATTTCGTGTAAGGTGTATCGTGTTCGACTTGTATATAAGCGTGCATGTGCGGTCGCGTGACATGCATCATATGCACATTTTGTGTGCTATATGTCATTGAGTGTATCTCGCGTACGTTGTAATAAATTAATATTATAATTTAATTTAATAAAATAAATAATACAATATACTTTATAAACCACTCGAACTACACCCATATATATATATATAAACTTAAATATTATATTTTGGTAGGTTAATTTTTCAATTTAGATATTCAATAAAATCATCAAGTATTTGTGTTTGTCTAAGTATAACTATTAAAATTGTACACCTACACTTAATTTTTTATTACACGTTCTAAAAATTTTGATTAAATATCTGATTTTTTTTTATTCTTTATGCTAATTTATGTGTTAATTTTAATTTTTAAAAAACTCGAAAACTAATAATAGAACTTAAAAAATATAATAATAAAAAAACTTAATGGATTATACAAATACAATATTACATTGTAGCATTTTCTTATTTTGTATCTTAGAAACTACATTCATCTTTATGTTAGAAGCCTAACTCAAATTTGGTTTGAAGGGAATGATTGTTTAATTAAAAACTATTTAGTTCAATTAATAAATAACAAGAATGTGATTATAATAATAAGAGAGATTCAAATATTAATTTATTGTAGTTTATAGTTTATTATAATGAAAACATTAATTATAATATAAAAATATTAATTAATTTATAATATTAATATCAAATATTAATAATTATGAAATAACTATAATGATATTTTTCTTAATTAAATATTAATTAATTTGATTCTCTTATTTCATTATAATTTATAATTCATTATGATAGTTATGTAATAATATTTCATTATAATAATTAATAAAATATTTATTTAATTATTATTTATTTAATTTACTAAATAAATAAAAACTTATTTATTTATTTGTAATACAATAAAACAAAAAAATAAAGCAAAGAAAAAAAATAATAAAATAATTAAAAAAAAGACAATTCAAATTAAAAAAAATTTAATAACAGTGCAAAAAGAAAGATAACAGAGGTAGGTAGAGGGGAATAATGTAATTAATTTAATAACTGTCATAACAGTGTTATTTGTGTAAACCTCAGGGGGTGACAGTGTTAATACCCTAATTTATTTTAGAAAACCCATTAATGGCAACATCCTGTCTCAACAGTCAACTGCAGGCAAAGCTTTTCATTTCATTTTCCAAATTCTTTGAAATTCTCAGCCCACCACTGTCATTAACAGCACTTGACCACCGCTGTCACCATTAAAGCTGTCGTCCCAACTGCCGTAACGTTACCGTCGACCAAGACCCTCATCGGACTCAATTTATCCCCGCCAGTATCTCCGACGTTTGTCATCGCCAGCATCATGCAATCGGCCAAACCCGCTGCCACTCAATTCAAGTCAGCAAATTCTAGTTAGAATCCGCCACTTCTCCTTGCAAATATAAAGACAAGAAATTGTTGAGGGATTTGTTATGTTTTGAGGTTTTGAGTGCTTTTGATGGAGTTTATTGAGAACATGATGGGTTTGTGAATAAAGATATGGTTTTTAATAAGTTATTTGATGGGTATAAAAGATGTGGTTGTCTGCTGATTTCTTTTTGTTTTTGTGTAACAAATAAGAGTTTTGAGTTTGTTCCTAATTTGTTAAGATGAGGGTTTTGAATAAAGGATTCGATGGTTGAGATGAAATAGATTCTTGATAGTCATACTTATTCGATGCTTATTTACGAGTTTTGAGATGAAGGATTCGATGGTTGATCCTATTTTGTATTTGTGAAATAGGCAATTGAGATGAAGGATTTGATGGTTGATCTTGTTTTGTTTTAATTATGGTTATAAAACGAGTTATGATTATGAAATTGCAGCATTTGGAGAGTAAACTATCTGGATTGAATATTCTATTTGTAACAGTAACCGATGAAGAATCAAGAGGGATAGAGCAACAATCCGATGAGAAGATGAAAGCAACAACCATGAATGTGCTCATAAAATTATTTGATTTGATCATCTTTTTCTTTTTTTTTGGTTTGATTTGTTTCTTGAATTTTTGGTTGTCCAGAAAATCTAATGGAAATTTGAATTTCAAATCTTGAAATTGTATTTGTATTATTTATTGTTTATTTATTCAATAAAATTATTCATTGTATTATTTATATATTTAATAAAATTATGTATTATTTATTTATTGTATAAATATAATAATTTAAAGAATATAAAGTTAATTTTTAATTATTAAAAAGTCAAATATTTTTATAAAAAATCGTACAGTTTGTTGTGTAAAAGTAAAATTAGTTATTTAATTATTTTTTTAAATTTAAAAGGACAATTTATATATTTTATGCGTTTTACCATAGATCTTGTTAACTTTCACGTAATATTTCTTAACAACTTAATATTATCACTTTTTTTGTGAATTAATAAATATTATTAATATTAAATCTTACTTTAAATTTGCATAAATTTTTTTTTCTCTCAAGGAGCCGCTTTCTTAAATTAATAATTTTCAAACCTTAGTAATCTAACCACCGGAGAGGGGCTCTGCGCCACTCTCTGGTGGAACCACTCTTTTTTTTTTTTCATTTTTCTTCAATTCTCCTTCTCTCAACTTTTTTTTGTTTTTAATGTTTTAATTTTTCTTTTTTATTTTAACTATTAATTTTTCGACGGTTATTTTTTTTCAATAACAATCAAGTTCTTTAGTTTAGTTGTAACCATTCGAGCTCTAGCACACATCATACAGGCGGTTGCTATCGATATCCAAATAGCCTCTATCCTTTTTTGGCTCTCTAAATTACCGCAAGCTCGATCGATTTTATATCAAATTCTAACGTGTATAAACTCAATGCTTCGATTTTCTTCAGCTTGAGTTTGGCCAACCAGGATCCTAATGATCTTTTGCCGGTTCGATTATCCGCCATTGTCTACTCCTACCGTCAGGAGATCTAGCCTTAAGTTTTTATTCGGCAGCCACCGCTAATCTTGTTTATCGATTTGTTAGATTCCAACCACCGTTGACTCTCATCTACCGGTGTTGTCAATGAATAATTATATGTTTATGTTTGATGGTTGTTTAGTTTGTTTAAAGTTGGTTGGTGTTCAAAAATATGTTTTGGGTAGGGATATTTTTGTAATATCTTTCTATGCGAGAACTTTTGTATTTTTCTCTAATGTGAGAGCAAATATTCTACTAGTGAGGTTGTAAAATCCCTTCTACGTAAGGGTAGGATTCCCCATCCTAAATAAGAGTAAAAGAATTTATTTGTGAATGATCTCTAAAAATAGAATTATTATCTTTTTGTATAAGAAAATCTTTAAATTCGAACACTCGTTAATATGTTTATATTTATATTGTTTCAATAGTTTTATGCTTTTATAACATTAATTTTTATAATATCTTGATTTTATTAATGATATTAAAAAATTAAAAAAAAAACCTTACTTAAAAGTATTTACGATAATACCTCTTAACAATCTCTTAATAATATATCGCGTATTTTAGCCTGCCTTTTAAACGAGTCCATTAGTTTTTTGCACTTTCTTTTTTTGGAAACAAATACGACGTCGTTAGGTGGACTCGTGTTCCTCTATTATATCATTTCCGCTCCGTTTAAAAAAGAAAAATCGAAACGAAGCAAATGGCGGAAGAAGAAGGTTCGGTGACGATGACGGAGCAAAACGCGAAACCAGCAGAAACCCTCGAGAACGCCCGGAACTCAGTGGATGCTACTATTGAATCTGCGGCTGAGGGCGGCACCGAGTCGACCTGCAACAACAACAACAGCAACAACGGTGAAACTTCCGGTGTCAGCGCCGACGGAGAACGAGAAAAGACTATGGATTTTTCGGAGGAGTTGATGGAGAGAGGAAAGAAAGCTTTGATCGAAAGTGATTTTAGCGAGGCTGCGGAGTGCTTTAGCCGCGCATTGGAGATAAGGTTAGGGTTTCGTTTCGATTTTCATAATTGAGCCAAATACAAATTTTTGTAGTTATGTTTATTTTGAACATGTAGAGTTGAAGTTAATGTGTTTGGCATTGTAGGACATAAACCCTAAGTTAGGTTAGTGAATTAATGTTTGTGTTTGTGCTAAGGCGAGTTAGGGTTTTGGGAAGTAATCATATGTTAATGCCATATGCAAAGTCTGAGCTTGGTTATTATGTTTGGCATGAAAGAACATTCTTCCCTTGGCGGTGGTTAGATGTATCATTTGGGCTTTCACATACTTTTCACAATAGAATTTAGCACATATTAACTTCCATCATTTAAAAGGATATCATTTCCTAAGTTTAGCATATTTATGTCTCTCAATTGACTGATAGCGTGTTTAGGTATGTCTCTAGCATTCTAAAAAGTCTGTTCAAATAAGTATATTGTTCAAGTGTTTGGCTGAATGAGATATGAGTGCTTGTTGAGATCATAAAAATGCTCAAGGTGCTTCATAGAGAAGGACTTGATGGATTATTTTCTAGTAGGGGGTTTCTGGGTCGGAGAGAAGCTCTGAAGTGCTTTTGAGAAGCCCTTGATAGGAGTTTTCTAGAAAGTGATTTAATTGCATTTGCAGTTTCAGTTGAAAGTGTTTTTTTTAGGAGTATATTGAAGCACACCCTGAATCTGTTTTGAAGTAAGCTTTTGGCATTGGGTTTCATTTTGTAATATAGTTTAGTAATCTTTGAAATTCTATTTATAACACTAGGGCTGCACATTATGGTGAGCTTTCTCTTGAGTGCATAAATGCATATTATCAATATGGGCGTGCACTGCTGTACAAAGCTCAAGAGGAGGCAGATCCATTGGTTTCTGTGCCAAAAAAGAAGGGTGAATCACAACAAGACTCTGACAAAGATGAATCTGCTAAGAATGCTGTGAATGGAGAAACATCTACAGCATCAGTTTCAAGTGAAACTGAACAGGATGGCAGTTCAAACAATCAGGATGGAGCAGCAGATGATGGTTCGTATCTTTCTCCGGGTGCTTTTGACTAATTTATTATTTAATGTTTTAGAATTCTATCTGTTAATGATTTGGCTACTTGTTGGTGCTTATTAATGACTTATACAATATATGATTCAATTTTCCAATTCCGCCTATGGTTAATTTATCATTTGTAAAGTGATACCTCATCTAAGAACAGGTTTTTTTGTAAGATTGTTGACATACTGTATTCCTTTCCCTTACTGTTTATTTGTTGTCAGACTGCTTTTTCCTTTCTTCTCAATGGGAGGGACTTTATCCTGACAATGGTGCATAGTTTGGATGGTTACTAAGCATACAATTTAGAGTTGTCTTGCAACTTTACCTTCGTTTTCGACTGGGTTTGATATAAGTTCAATGTTGCAATTTATTCAGGGTGGTCAATGGTCTGACCTATCCCCTTCAAAAGATTTCTTGTGTCTCATTGTTAGATATCCTGATAAACATGCTACAAGAGTCAATGTTTGTGCTCAAAGTTATATCCACTGCTGTTTTATATTCATTAAATTTCCTAGTCATCACATGAATTGAGTCGGAACTTAACTTTTGCTTTTGTTAAGTAATAAATTTAATTGTGAATTCATAGTGCTGATGTCAAATCCATAGATATTCACTTGAATTTTTTAAATTCAATTGATTTCCCTGCAAAATTAACTGGTACTAATTTTTCTTCTGCTGCTACATTCTTTAAGAAAAAAAGTTCAAACAATTTATAACCAAGTGTTTTGTGTGTTTGAATATCATGCAATTGTTTGAAAATATATGATAAGAAGGGAATAATCAGTGGTATATAAAAGGCTCTTGAGGGACCTTGCTTTGGATGATGTGAGATGTTGTTAGTTCCTAAATTTTGCCTCCCTTAAATTTGTTTGGATAAGTCACACATGCCTTATAATATTCTGAATTATTTATGATTATCATCATATCATGAGATGTTGTTTATGTTTTTATGCTTGATGTTTTGTTTTGTTGCAGTTCCTGCTGGGAAAGACGAGGAAGAAGATGAAGAGGGTACTGATGATGAGGACCTGGCTGAAGCAGATGAAGATGAGTCTGATCTGGATTTGGCATGGAAAATGCTAGATATTGCAAGGGCAATTGCTGAAAAACAGTCAGGTGACACAATGGAAAAGGTGGACATATTATCAGCACTTGCTGAAGTTGCATTGGAAAGAGGTTTGTTGATGTATTTACTCGTTTAATTTAACTGGAACTTGAATCTTTTTTTGGTTAATTACTATTATTGTTATTATTATTTTATGCTTTTTGTTTTTTTGGACTAAATTTTTGTCATGCCCGTTGCAGAGGACATTGAAACTTCTCTTAATGACTATCAGAAAGCACTAACTATATTAGAACGGCTGGTTGAACCTGACAGTCGACATATAGCTGAATTGTATCCTTTCAATGAGAAAATATGTATTCAGATGATAGCTGTTCATTGGTCTGTTTATTTACTCAATTGTCCAACTTGTTGAACATTAAGTTGTGTAAGCAATGAACCAATTTCTAGAAATCTCTCCTTTTTATTTCATTTGGGTTTTTCACTGGGTGATTACCTTAATTCTCTTATTCAGAAATTTTCGTATATGCTTATGTCTTGAGATTGGCTCCAAGCCTCAGGAAGCGATTCCATACTGCCAAAAGGCTATATCTGTTTGCAAATCACGGGTACAGCGGCTTATAAATGAAGTAAAGAGTTCCACGGAGTCAGCAACATCATCAGCTGCATCTGAACTAGATGATGGCATCCAGCAGTCCTCCAATGGGGTGCAAAATGAAAAAGTTCTGAAAGATAAAGAAGTAGAAATTGAAACACTCTCCGGCCTCTCTGGAGAGCTGGAAAAAAAGGCAAATCCAATTAGGTCCTATTAATAACTTGTAACATTGATGCATTAACTTTCACCAGTTAATAATACATTCTTTTATCTGCAGCTTGAAGATTTACAGCAGCTAGTCCTGAACCCAAAATCAATTCTCTCCGAGATTCTAGGGATGGCATCTGCCAAGGCAAAAGGCAATGAGAAGAGCACATCATCAGCTGCTATGAGCTCTTCACGGATTGGTACTACTCAAAGCAGTGGAGGTTTTGATTCTCCTACTGCTTCCACTGCTCACACAAGTGGAGCTGCTGGAGTCACCCATCTTGGAGTTGTGGGAAGAGGAGTCAAGCGAGTGTCAATGAGCACAGGCTCAGCAGAATCTAGCCCAATGAAGAAACCCGTTTTAGATCCTCCATCTGACAAAGGGGATGGGAGTGTCTGTTGATGGTTCTGGGTTTGGCTGGTCCACAATTTGAAACTTTTGTTCAAACTAATTATGTTCTGGTGGGTCTTTGAATCTTACCAATATAGCTGATGACAACATGGATCATTGCTAGCTGCTCACAGGACCCCAGGATAATTTTCTATGCTTGTTGTTCAAGGTAGGTTTACTGTGGTTTTTTGTGCAACTTTAGTGAATAGTACTTGTGCATCTTGATGTTGTATTCTCTGCATTGAAGAATGGATAATTCTAATGTCTGTTAATCCAAATGGGTCTGTTGACACAATGTTGTGATTGTCTTAAGGTGCTCTATTTGGTTTGTGTGGTGTCATACCGAACTTTGCCTAAGCTGTAGTTAGAATTATAATATCATTTATCTGCTCAGCTCCCAATTAACTTCCTTGCAAGTAGTGACGGAAAGTTACCACTGTCAGCTGCTCCATCTTTTGTATGGGAAGCTGCCTTATTTGTTAACAATGGATCTCAATGTTTCTTTATAAAGCATTCAAGGGGCCATCGGTTATTGATTTGTTGAGTATGACGGCTGTGGGATATTATAGTCAGGGCCCTATCAAACGGGATACACTTAACACCGTCAAGTAATTTTGGGGTTATTGTTGGAAGGAATAGCTGGTTAGATGAGCAATTATGACCATGATCATGATGATTTATCATTTGTATTTGAAGTTAAATGTGTCGATTGAGTTTTATTTTGCTGTTAACTAATAAGCGGGGTCAAATGATTGAAAAATTATTGGATGGTGAGGACGTGGATGGGGACAACAAAAGAGAAGTACATTAATTAAAATGAGGACAAGTGAAACCTAAGACAACATGATCTAAATAATAGAGCTTGTCTTGGAATTGCACCGGACGTTAATGACTAGCTGATGACATGAAAATTGTTGGTGACAGTAAAGGAAAGAAGTTGTTATTAGTACGAAAGCAACTTGATTCTCCTCAAAAGAACAACAAAGAGAAGGTGTCAAATGGCTTGCTTGACATAGAAACCAATGGCAAAGGGCATCTCCAAATCGATGACCTCAAGAGTTGGGGGTGGGGGTGTGGTTGGCCGTATCACAAAGTATCAATATACATGTGAGAAAATGGTGGATGATATCTAAGTGATAGCATTGTTATTAAAGAGAGAGAGAGAGAGAGAGAGAGAGAGAGAGGCGTGAGTAGTCAGAAATCCCATATCTTGAAATCAAAAAATGTGTTTCGGGTGGAATGCAAGCAATGTGGGAAATATTCGTAGGGAGGATGCGGCAGGCACGTTGCCACTGTGTATGCAAGCATAGAGAGTGGCAAGCACTGCATGTGCGGCTCCTGGCCTGGCCTTGTCATCCCATCCCCGACACCTCACATTCACACACCTACTCACCAACCATCCCGCCCTTCTGCTTCAACAACCATTGGTATCTTTCTTTTCTCAATCACCATTGTGCTATGGGTGGTTTCAAATAGACCATCCTGATATATGATAACAAAATTATAAAATTCTTGGTTGAGTTCCAGGCGTTGGACTGATGATCTCATGTTTATTTTGTGTATCTAAATTGTAGGCTCTTACATAGATCAAACAATAGTTGGTTATTGTATTGTAGACTTTGATATGATATCATCATCAGTGTTTGTCTTTTATTTTTAGATCCTCAACAAATAAAATACAAGATGTTGGATATTTATTATTCATTTGCATTTCATATTCATTTCAATTGACATTGGGTTAATAATTTGATCGTTTTCATAAACAAATTGTTGAAGCGGAAGTAATCAAATAAGTAATAAATTTAAGGTATATATTGTTGCAATTAAGCTATTAAAAAAGTTAGATAAAAAAATAGAATAACACACAAAATTTACATAGTTCGATAATTTACCTACATCCATGGCGGATCAAAATCACACTTTTATTATTGAATCATAAGGCACTCACAAAATATATCTTTTATAAGAAAAAAAACTCACAAAAAATAAACCCTCTCTTATAAATTAAGAGTTTCTTTTACTAAAAATCACAAAGATCACTTAAATATGTTTACAAGCCAATAGAAGGCCTTTATATAGGCTTTAGAACTACTTAGGTTAACCCTAAATGTGTGAGAATTGTTTTAAGGAGACTTGAAACAAGTAGGAAACGAACTTAAAACGAGAAACACTTTTCCAACACCAATGTCGCTGTGCTTAGCCTTGAGCAGTCACGCCTTCTCCAATCGTCTCCTTATGCGTCCGTCTTACTTCTCCGTGCATCTAGCACATATGACTTGTTTCTCAAATCATATTACAATAATTTTTAATCAATTTTATCACAAATCTCCTCCTTGATTCAAAATCATTCACAAAATATTCTCAATCTCTCATATCCGCATCTTCAGTCACTTTCACATAGTAGTGACTTCGGTTAAGTCCTTACATAAGATGAACTTAATTGAGGGTATTGACTTAGTCAACATGTCAGCAAGATTTTTAGACAACGGTATCTTTGTTAAACTAACTTCACCATTTTAGATAATTTCTCAAATATAATGGAGCCACACATCAATATGTTTAGACATCTCATGAAACACTTGATGCTTGCTTAAGTGTATGGCACTCTGACTATCACAATATACACCAGTGTTCACATCTTTAGTAGCCATTATCTCTGCGCATATTCCTTTCTACCACACGGTATCTTTAATAGCTTCTCTAACAGCTCTGTATTTTGCCTCTACGGTAGATAGTTCAATCACATGTTGTAGAATTGAACTTCAACACACACTACACCCAAACACTGTGAATATGTAACTTGTCAACGATTGTTTTTTGTCTATATTACCTGCATAATCTGAGTTTACGTATCCTCTTACCATTACACTGTTGTCTTCATCACTTTTATACATCAATCCATGATCCGACGTCTCTTTGAGATATCTTAATATCAACTTTACTGCAAGCCAATGATCTTTTTTCGAATTCGTCATGTATCCACTCATCACACTCACAATCTGTGCTATGTCTGGTATTGTGCAAACCATTGCATACATGATGCCCCCTCACAGCACTTGTATACGGTATTTTACTCATCTATAGTTTCTTCTTTTCAGATATCGGCGATTGTGCTGCTGAAAGTTTGAAATGCATGGCCAAAGGAGTGGAGATAGCCTTTGCATTGAACATACCAAACCTCTATAGGATTTTGAGTATATATCGTTGTTGTGTCAAAAAGATAACATCTCTTCTTTCTCTCACAATATCTATACCCAGTATTGTCTTTGTTGCTCCTAAATCATTCATCTTAAACTCGCCACTCAATTGTTTCTTGAGTTTTTGTATTTTTTTTTATGTTCTTACATACGATCAACATATCATCGACGTATATAAACAAATACATCATTCTACTGCTCAAGCTCTTAAAGTACACGCATTCGTCATACTTACTCATACTAAATTCATAAGTCATCATAAACTCATAAAATCTCCTATACCACTGTCTAGGTAATTATTTTAACTCATATAATGACTTCTTCAGTAAGCAAGCATGATCCTCTTTTTCAGGCTTTATAAACACTTGCCGTTGTACCATGTAAATCGTTTCTTTAAGCTCTCTATGCAGAAAAGCTGTCTTTACATCTATCTGCTCTAAATGTAAATCAAAGTTTGTACATATGGGTAATAAAATTCTAATAGATGTATGCTTGACGACTTGAGAAAATATCTCATGAAAACAAACTCTTTCTCTATAAGTAAAATCTTGTGTAACTAGCTAAGCCTTGAATCTTGTTGGCTCCACCTCTGGTATCCCCTCCTTAACCTTATACATCCACTTGCACCACATTAGTTTCTTTTGAGGTCTCTCCACCAACTTTCAATTATTATTCTTCCTAAGAGAATTAATCTCTTCTTCCATGGCCTGCTGCCATTCATTTTTATTTTCACTCTTCACAGTCTTACCATATGTTCTAGACTCATCAAATTCAAGAGTGTAAGCAGAGTTAAAGGCGTAAGCAACCAAATTTGCTTGTGCATACTTGATTGGCTAGTTAATCATTCTCCTTAGCCTGTCTCTAGTTAGCTGGTACTCTTCAAGTTTTATCTCAGAAGTCCTAGTCTTTCTTTGGGTGGACTTGGAGGAACTCGTCGGTGTTCTTGGCTCATCTTCAAGGATCTTCTTATTGAAGAACTGATCTAGAGGCATGTTAGATCTACAATCATGCTCCACTTTAACTTCTATTGACTCTGGTACTGAGTCTTCCTTAGATACTAATTCTTCTTTCTCATCTTCTTAGGAGGCTTTGAACATTATTGTCTCATTGAACGTCACATCATGGCTTATGATACTTCTTGGTGGTGTCAACTCTCTATACCACACCTTGTATCCTTTCACACATTTAGGGTACTCTATGAGTACCCATTTGATAGCTCTAGGTTACAATTTTCTCTCCTTAACATGAACAAAGATGGGGCAACCAAAAATTCTAAGGTGGTCATATTTAGGAGGGTTGCCAGACCATTTCTCTTATGACGTCTTGAAGTCTATTGCTAAAGAGAGACTTTTATTAATCAAATAAGCTCTAGTCACCATAGTTTCTCCCCAGAATACCTTGAACATCTTTGCATTGGTAAGTATGCATCTAACCTTTTCAAGTAGGGTCCTATTCATTCTCTCAGCTACACCATTCTATTGTGGTATTGATCTCACAGTTCTATGCCTTGCAATCCCATACTTGGCATAAAACCCATCAAACTCTCTATTTAAAAACTAGAGGCCGTTGTCAGTTCTTAGCCTCTTAACTCTTTTGCCAGTCTGATTCTCAACAAGAGCCTTTTAAGTCTTGAGTGTATCAAACACTTGATCTTTACTCTTCAACACATAGATCCACAGCTTCCTCGAGTAGTCGTTAATAAAATTGAGGAAATATTTAGCCCTACCATGAGTAGTTATTTGAGTGGGTCCCCAAAGATACGAGTGTATGTAGTCAAGAGTCTCCTTAGTTTTATACTTGTCAGTATTAAACCTCACTCTATATGCTATTCCAAGCACACAATGCTCACAAAACTCTAATGGTTGGAACCTATCCTCTCCAAATACCTTTTGACTAAATAACTCCTTTAGGTTTCTCTCATTTATATGTGCTAGTCTAAGATGCCACAACTTGGTTTGTATATTCTCATCATCTATAGAGAATAATGCAGAACCACTTACAACCTCTCATTTCAGCATATAAACACCTTTGTGTTTCTCACATCTCTTTACTACCATTGAACCCTTTAATACTCTCAAAATTCCTCCGTCGATTTTGATGGAACACCTATTCTGATCTAAAATCCCTAGTGAGATCAAATTCCTCCTAAGGTTGGGAACATACCTAACTTATGTCAATTTTCTCACTCGCCTATCATACAACCTAAGTTTAATATTACAAATTTCCATCATCTGACAAGTAATGTCATTACATATTAACACTTTACTACCACTAATGGCCTAAAAATTTATAAACCAAGACTTGTGTGGGCACATGTGAAAAATACAACAAGAATCAAGAGCCCGTTGTTTAGTACTCTTACCATCAGTAGCAGCTAGAGTCTTTACGCTGTCACAACTATCGTCATAGGCAAGCGCAATATCCACTTTCTTCTCCGGATAGTCCTTTATGAAGTGACCCTCTTTCTTGCAGCAATAACACTTCTTAGGAGTCCTGGACTTCAATGTGAGGGCCTTCCTCATACAGATAAACTTTATGTATTGCTCTCAATCTGCTTTCCTAATAGCTTTGAGATTAATGATGATTTCACATTGCTTATCGTTAAAATTTCTTTGCTGTAGAGTATGTGAGGGTTGATTATCATAGGGTGCATACATGTGGGATTGTGTCATCATTACAAAATATGCATCATATATACATTTGTGCGCAATGAAATTTCAGAAATCTAATTTTCTAAGCGATAAACACAATATATTTTTCATGTTATCTCATAAATGAAATATCAAGGGTTTGTAGAGAATCATCTTATCAAGCCTTTTGTTCTTGTTGAGCCAGAGTCTCCACCTTGAAATGAACTTGTTCTTAATTCTAGTACCAAACTCGGTGGACTTGGGTAGTTTAGAATGACAACTTGATTCCAGCAAATGGTTTAACAACTTAAACCCTAAGTTTAACTTTTAAACTAATTAGCTTAACTCCTTAAGCTTTTGTGGACTACTACAAGCTATCAATTATTTTTGTTCAACTTTAACACTTAAACAACAAAAACATGTTTTCTAGTGCTTATAGTAAATCTGACCATTAAGAAAAATGAATAAACGAGATGAGAGAGTGAATTACTTTGTTTGCCTTCAACACTTGGCCGAATTTCATAAGAAGAAGAGGAAACAATTTCCATTTTTTATATTTCACATATTGGTCTTGTAGTAACCACTTATGCACAATCGGTAAAAATAAGTATTTATATATATAAATATAAATATTTTATTTGTATGTGGGTGATACTTAATTTATGTATTGTTATTAGTAATGTTTGAATAGATTAAGGACCTACTATTAGTATTAAATTTATTTGCAAGACTTTAAATTTATTTTCGGGACCAAATTATAATATTTTAAAAGTTTTGAGGGCTAATTCATAAATACTAAAAATTAGCCTCTTAGTATAAAAATATATATTTGTAACCCTAATTTACTTATTTTTGGTCGAGCCACCCCCTTTAGAGAGAGAAAAGAGAGAAATAGAGGGGAGAGAAAGAGAAGAAGAAGAAGAAAAAGAAATTAGAATTTTAGGCTTTAAGAGGTACATCATAACTCTTTCTCAATTTATTAGTGTTAACTAAGTTAATTTTTTTAAGTTTTGATTTTTGAAAATATGTAAAATTGAGGACTTGATATGGATTTTGTAAGATATATTGAGAATTAATTATGATTATGTAGATAACTTGATAAATCATGATGAATTTGCAGAATTTCTACTTGATAGTCTCTTGATCCGAGAATTTTATAAATTTTTGTACTTCGATTATGCTTTTGAATTTGGGAATATGAAACTAGACATGTCTAGAATCATTTGAGACTTTAAATTGATTAAAAATTTTAGAAATTGAATTTTTAGTGAATTTATAAAAATGATCTTGAAATTCTAAAAATTTTCTGTGTTAACAGTATGCTATAATGAAAAATAATTTTTAATCTGTTGAATGATCTTAATAAATTATGAATTTCTGGAATATTATAAATTTATATGTCTAATAAGATATATTCAAAATTGAGAATTTAGATCAATGTGGTTAAATTGTTATAATATTTTAAAGTGTATCAACTTATTACAGTATTTGATTAACAGAGTTTTAAAGCTATGGAATAACATAGTTTTAAAATACTTTTGGCAGGAATTTTGAATTGAAATATTTATTATGGATTCAGATATGTGTCAATATTAATTCTATGGTAGTTTTATAATTTTTGAGTTAGTATATGATTTTATAAAATTGAGAGATTGAATATTGTTCAGTAAATATCTTGATCCTGTCAGGATAATAGTTTGGATCTGATGGTGTTTATAAAATAGATTGTGTAGGAATTATGATATAATATTTATATATAAGAAGTATGTATGAGTCAAGAATAATACATTCTGATTTTGGAGTAATTGGACATCATTTGATGTAT
Source organism: Ailanthus altissimus (assembly GCA_946807835.1). Classification (NCBI taxonomy): domain Eukaryota; kingdom Viridiplantae; phylum Streptophyta; class Magnoliopsida; order Sapindales; family Simaroubaceae; genus Ailanthus; species Ailanthus altissimus. The sequence continues at coordinate 24,546,754 of OX327695.1, forward strand.
AAGAAAATTTTATTAAGTATAAGTGGTTAGAATGACAAGTTTTGAGAAACCAAGTCATTAGACCAATTCAATGAGATAAGTGCAATATGTGTAATTTTGTAAGCTATTTAAAGTATTTTGTGTAAATGATGAGGCTTATAAAAGGATTAATCTCCATTTATAGGTTAAAGAGAATTAAACCTTGTACTTGAAAGTGTTAAGAAGTAAGTATACTAGACTTTTACTAAAATCACAATAAACATAGTAATTGTTTATGTATAATTTTGTAAATGTGCTTAGAAATATGTTTATGTTATGCCAAAGTATATTTTATATGAAATGTGAAAGACATATGTTTATAAATGTGAGCATTGACATTGAGCATGGACATACATGTGTTTATGAATGTGAGCTTTCAAAATAAAATGTATTTAACAAAAAAAGCTTTTGAAGTGAAAAATGTCCATGAGATACGTTTTGTGTTTTAAGGATGCTTGAACTCATTATTTATTTAGTAAGCATCTTATGTGATTTGTGGAGCTTTTATGTGTGGCATTTCCTTCGGAATTGGTATATGTTATGTGTTCCGTATATAAGGAGGATCCTATTGGTACCTAAAGAAAAAGTGAGTCACTACATTCGTATGGTGGCGTATTGGTGCATGTGAGAGGACTCACCGATTATCAGGGTGAGAGTTTGGCTCTTATCTTCGGGCATAAGTATTATATATGTGTAATTTAAACCTCACTTGTGCTATTCCTTTCATACGGTATGTCATTGACGGGTGACATTTGGCTCATTATGTGATATGTGATATAAAAGTCATACTAAGTAGTAGTAGTTGAGTGATGGTATTCTTATTATATGTTTTGAAAAAATATGTAAGCGCTTACCTGACATGTGATTTGATAAGATTATGATTTTGATTTATCATGGCATATCATACATAAATATTGTGTGTATATATATATATATATATATATTTGTATTTTGATAGATGAAAAACTAGTATGCTTACTAATTTTTATACTCATTATAGTTTATAGTGATTTCAGGTAAATAAGGTATAAATGTGCTTAGCGGATTTGCCAAGGCTTCTACTGTCTCTTGGGTTCCCTAAATTGCTAGGTTACTGAGTGTTTTATTTGTAGACATGTGGTTTAAGATATTTAATTTGTCCCTATTAAATAAATACTTATGTATTATTTTTTTAAGTGTGGTTGTATTTGGTTTATGTTTCATAAAGTATGGTCATGGGTGGAACTTTGTGTTGAGCTTACTAGCAACTTGCTAAGGATTCCTATGTTGAATTTAAGTTTGAAATTTTATGCAATATTAATTATAAGTGCACATGATTGAATGAGTGTAAGTTATATCGTGTGTCAGATCTTTTGGGTTTAGGGCGTGACAGGCCCCACTTGTAAAAATTTGCTATGCTTTATTATTTTCATTTATTTATTTAATCAAATTAAATACAAATGAAACACATATACAATGAAATAAATAATATTTATTTGACTTGATTAAAATAATAATATAAAATATTATTATGAATATTATTTTATTCGATAAATAATTTAATAAATATAATAATGATCTTGCTTGTCCAACAAATAAGGTCATTTCGATAATTTCAAAGTCAAACAATAATTGGTCTACAATGTGTCATGTGCCATCATCATATTAGTCAACAACTATTGTTAACTAATTGATGTACTTAACACTTAAGTCTTGATACGTGTATATCCCGAGGAAAACTGAAGCAAATGTCCAATCTGTTGAAATTTATTGGATTGAACTATTCAATCCAATATGTTGTCTCAATGCACAACGAGTACACTTTATATTGCGGGATTCCCTAGGTCTACGCTCGATTTATCAAACGAAACTATTCCTTGAGTTTGATATCGATGCCCCATGCACACGCTACGGATATTATAAATCAACCTAGTAGACCATACAAGTTAAGGTTATATTGCATACGTATAATCTTTCCGCCATTCATATCGTGGAGGAGCGGAGATATAGATCAACACTATCAAATCTCCACGTGCTCATCTGTTAAGTTATCTCTAGACACGTATCTCGATAAACATTATATAAAAACACCTTTGCGATAATGTTTAACCCTATGAAAAACTTTTTTCTGGGTTTATTACTTATGGCCATAAGTCTTTCTAAGATACAGTCTCGGAGCATTCGGATATGCAACTCACCCATGTGAGCTGATAGATTCCATATTTGCGCACACCAGACTCTATGAGCATCGGACTATACCCAGTGACACATAATGGTCAGACCATGAAAGGTCTTTGACATATGTAGAACCAAAGCATGATGAATCACTCACAAGTCTACAGTGGCGCTGAGGTCAAAGAACCATGTACATTACTCAACTTGAGATGACCAACCATACGAGCTTCTGGTAAGCTCATGGTCAGCTAAGAAAAACTATCTAGATATAGTTATACATTGATTTATGATAAGGGATTTACATGGTGAATCACTCACAAGTCTACCGTGGCGTTGAGGTCAAGGAACCATGTACACTACTAAACTTGAGATGACCAACCATACGAGCTTCTGGTAAGCTTATGGTCAATAAGAAAAATTATCTAGACCATCTAGATATAGTCATACACTGATTTATGATAAGGAATTTCACCGACAGACCCGCATTGGTGAATTAGACCAAGAACATCGCTTTTGAGAATACACGTGCATAATAACATTTTTTAGGACCTATGACAACTTCTTGTAACTATGTTATTACTGATGTACTCTCAGGTCTATATCCCGTTACAGAAAGGTCATAACTCTTAGATTTTGCTGACTTTTATAACCTATTAATTCTTAATAGTGCTAAATATTAATAATTATAATTCTCAGCATTGCTAACCCTTAAAGAGTTGGTTTAAACTCCTTTAGGCTATATCTGAACTTCTTCAAATCATGCAATGTTTGTAGCATTGCAAGTGTTGTACCATTTAATTAATAAAATTAGCGATTTAATAAAATGTATTGTATAAATATTTTAAAATAAAATATTTATACAAAATGGGATGACAGGTAAGCACAAATCTCAACAGAGTAATGTATCAACAAAGCTCTCATAACTCTTGGAAAGTGAACTCAGCAGGATGATTGCCTATCTTCATCCTTTATCTTGATGTTGATAGATTCAAGATCAATAATGATGTTATTGAAGGCATTTATATGATCTTTCATCAGCGTCCCCTATGACATGGACAACTGATATAGCTTCTTCTTTATATGCAATCTGTTGGCCAACGATTTCTGAATATAAAGGGATTAATCTTCTTCCAAAGACTAATTGCTATCGTCTTACCTGCTACTTCCCTTAGTACTTCATCACTCAATGACATAATGATTATACTGTGAGCTCTTTCTTAAATGTCCTTTCTTTCTGCTTCAGCTTTAGATGACTCTAGTGTTTATCCTTCTTCACTAAATGAAGCTGCAATCTCCTCTAATGTAGAGCTTAACCATTGGCTCACTAACAACGCCCTAACCTTCATCTTTCATAAATTAAAATCATTTGTCCCATTGAATTTCTCTACCTCATACTTGGGTGTGACCATGTTTACTTAAAACCTGGCGGCTCTAATACCAGTATGTTGAAGCGGAAGCAATCAAACAAGTAATAAACCCAAAGTATATATCGCAGCAACCAAGCAATTAAGAAAGCTAGAGAAAGAAAGTAAAAGAACAACACACAGAATTTACGTGGTTCGACAACTTACCTACGTCCACAGTGGATCCAGGTCACACTCTCTTATTATTGAATCATAAAGCACCCATAAAGTATGCATTTTACAAGAAAGAACTTACAAAAAATAAACTCTCTCTTGTAAACTAGAAGTTTTTCTCATTAAGAATCACAAATAGTGTTATGATCACAAAGATATGACAAACCAATAGAGGGTGTTTATAGGGGTGGGCAAATCCGGTTCGGTTCGGTTTTTAGTGTGAACCGAAAACCGAACCGAGCCGGTCGGTTTTTGAAAAATAAAACCGAAAACCGAATCGAAAAATTAAAAACCGAATCGAACCGAACCGGTTCGGTTCGGGTTTTGGTTTTTCGGCTCGGTTTGGGTCGGTTCGGTTCGGTTTTATAATTTTTTTAATTTTTTTTTAATTTTTTTTAATTTTTTTTTAATTTTTTTTTAATTTTTTTTTAATTTTTTTTTAATTTTTTTTTTAATTTTTTAATTTTTTTTTAAATTCGGTTTTTTCGGTTCGGTTTTTAAAATAAAAAACCGAAAACCGAACCGACCAAGAGAAAAACCGAACCGAACCGACCAATTCGGTTCGGTTTTTCGGGTCCGGTTCGGTTTTTCGGTTTTTTGCCCACCCCTAGGTGTTTATATAGGTTTTAGAATAACTTAGGTTAACCCTAAATGTGTGAAAGTCATTTTAGAGAGACCTAGAACAAATAGGAAATGAATTTAAAATGGAAAATACTTTTCCCGCACTAACGTTGCGGTGCTGTAGCCTTGACCTACGAACATTGCGGCACCGAGCCCTAAACAGTCGCATCTTCTCCGATCACCTTCTTTCACGTCCATTTTACTTCTTCGTGCATTCAAGATAATTGACTTTTTTCTCAAATTATATTACAATAATTTTTAATCATATTTTTTATACAAACAATAAAAAATATTAAATCTTACTTGGAATTTGAATCTATAAAGTTGCAAGAGAAGGACAAAATCTAAAGTGATTTCAAGGTAAAGCAAAATCGCTTTAGATGATTTTGTTTGATAAGAATATAATACCACAGTCATTGGTGTTTTTATGTTTAACATTTTCCAGGCAAATCGAGATCTGAAGGTGCTTCGGATGCTGGGAAGTAGGTGCATTGTGATAGTCATGGTGGGCCAAATATTACATAAATAAATTCGGAGGAAGAGAGAAGGGTTTTAGTTGGATACCCATTACGTATTTTCTATATAGTAGTGGTTTTAAGCTTGGCCAGCGGATTGATACTGCTGGGAGTTAAAATAATGTGAAGCAATTATGGTCAATACTTTACTGACCAGTCTTTGTTTCTCTAAGTTTATGGGATAATTAATAAAGAATATCAGGGTCTTCGTGTTGTCTTGTGCTACATGCTTAAAATGCTTTAGCTTAACGCACTAATTGATATAGGGTTTGGTGTTACTTTTGGATTATTTGTCACGGTTCTTGTGCTCTTCTTTCTTTTACCCCCCACTTGTTATGTTCAGTATCATAACTTACTCATGTGTGTTAGAACTTAGAAGGGTGGTTTGAAATTTGGAGATAGAAAAAGTTGCCCCTTTTTTTTAACTTAGTGGTTAGAGTGTCTACAGCTCATGTTTCCCAAGAAACAATGTGACCCACGTTAAAGGATATTAAAACCAAAAGCAAGTTCTGAGCTTGGGGAAATTTTGGCTTCTAATTGTCTTTGATTGATCGAATAAGGGGGCCAGAAGAACAATTCACCATACACTAATAACAAGTGCGCCGAGATGAACTACCCATCCTTTCTTTTGTGCATTTTGTCTAATGGTTAGTTACCAAACCACGTGATTACAGAAATAAAGGGCACTGTAATACTGAAGTCCACTTCTTGAATGATTTCAGTCTTTCCCTTTGGTCCAAAGTCATGCATTTCGTCGGAAAATTCTTTCTGGGGGCTAGTGTGGGGTTTAATTGTCTGTCCATAGCCACTGTTTTTGACACCTTCATCGCAATCATAATCTTTGTTTAATAAGTTGATAATTATCCGTATGAGTTACAACCCGTCTTCATAAGATTGCTCTGAGTCATATGAAATTTGTTTTTAAAGAAAATGTGAACACTGTAACTGATCATAAATGATTACATACTTCTCATCTGGTCATAAATGCAAGAATGGAAAGAGTAGATATGCTACCATAAATGAAATCGAGTGCGATTTCATGTTCAGATCTGAATGTCAAAAAACTGAAGGCATTCAAATTTGTAGAGATTGATATCTATATGTGGGTCATGACCTACATGTGACTAATTTATTCCATACCTAAAAAAATATGGATCTCATAATCCAATTCCGTCTCATTGGGTTAATCTTTTAAATACATATTTGATTTCATCTTTGGAGCTTTACACCAAATGGAATTCCCAAATTTGATTGTAGTATTTATACAAAATTGGTAATTGTACAAATTAAATTCACAATATTTAATTTAATAACTTGCCTTACACTATTAGACCTTTATGATCCAATTAAGTGTTCAACTTTAGACTTGTCGTTTTCATGCTATGATATGTAATTAATGGTCTAATTATCCACTAAGATGCAAAAATAGGCATGTCACGAACGCAAAACTGCAACTAATAATTTGCATGATTTACGCAAAAAGCTAAAACACCAGTTGGCAAGCAGGCAGCGTTTATTGTAATTGTATTTGTTAATTAATGAATGATGATGCTATTGCTATTGCAATTTGCTTCCTTCTATATAAAGCTCCTAAGTAAAAGGCATCTTCTTTTAGTCCCCCCATTTTTTGACGTCTAGAATAAGATAAAGAGTGATTTGAGATTCTGATCTGCTTCAGAGAAAATTTTGGTAAAGCAATTGATCGTATGATCCACTTTTTCGAAATTTGTTCAAGCCTCGTGTGTCCCCTCTCAGTTCTCTTATTCCTAACTCAGTATCACTCTTTTCAATACTGTTAATTTGTTCCTCCGTAAACAAATTTTAGAAAAGAGAACCCATCAAAACCCACCCACCATTTCTCTCCTTTCCTTCTTTAGGGTTTCAGAACGTATCCCTTTTATCGTTTTTTATGGATCTGTAGTGGTTTTTGACCAAGAAAGTGTTTGTAAAAATGGCAGCCGGAAAGCCTACTTCCAAAGGCCAAGCATGGTTAGTCTCAGCGTAATACATAAATCCCACCACTCTGAAATCGCTACTTCATTCACTAATTAATTTTCTTGCAGGTTTTGCACCACTGGCTTACCAAGCGACATTGTTGTCGAAGTCGACGAAATGTCCTTTCATCTTCACAAGGTCATTTCAATTTCAGAGCTTTCGCCATCTTTGATATGTTAGATATATTTTTTTTGAAATTTTTTTTGTGATGTATTCAGTTTCCTCTAATGTCAAAGAGTCGGATGCTTCACCAACTGATAACGGAACAAGAAAAAAACCCTATCACTGTTTCAAAGCAAGAGGATGAAACCGGAACGGAAATAGAGGAGGAAGGTGAAGAAGAAGAAGTAGTTACGTGCCACGTCAGCTTACCGGACTTCCCTGGCGGATCGGAGACGTTCGAGATGGTGGCAAAGTTCTGTTACGGCGTGAAGATGGAGCTCTCGTCTTCTAACGTCGCTCCTCTGCGTTGCGCCGGAGAGTATCTCGAAATGACGGAGGAGTACGCCGAAGACAACCTCATATCCAAGACCGAGAGTTTCCTCACTCATTCTGTTTTCAAGAGCTTAAAAGAGTCGGTCAAAGCCTTGAAATCCTGTGAAAATGTCATGTCGTTTGCGGAGTCCTTAGGCATTATTCAGAGATGTATAGATTCGATAACGACACGAGCCTCCACCGCCGATCCCTCCCTGTTTGGTTGGCCGGTCACTGAAGGCGGATCAGCTTCAAATCAGAGTTTATGGAACGGAATTGAAACCGGTTTACGTAGAAAGAACGCAAAGAACGGTGAACCTCGCTCGTGGTTTGAAGATCTGTCGCTGTTGAGTCTGGCGTTGTTTAAGCGATTAATCTCCGAAATGAAATCGCAAGATCTGAGTGGAGAAATTATGGAAAGCTGTTTAATGTTTTACGCTAAGAAGCACATTCCAGGAGTATCAAGGTCTAGCAGAAAGCAGACTTCGTCGTTAACAATACCCTCGGAAACTGAACAGAGAGAGCTGTTAGAGACTGTAATCGCTAATCTTCCATTAGAGAAGAGCAGCTCTGCCACATCAACAACTGCTACGAGGTTCTTGTTTGGCTTGCTCAGAGCTGCCAACATACTAAACGCATCGGAATCGTGTCGTTCCGCTCTGGAAAGGAAAATCGGATCTCAGCTGGATCAAGCTATGCTTGACGACTTGTTAATTCCAAGCTACTCGTATCTAAACGAAACCTTGTACGATGTTAATTGCGTTGAAAGGATCTTAGGTCACTTCCTGAATGGACTACAAAGTGAGGACAATCAGGACAATACAAGTAGATCTCCACCGTTGATGCTCGTTGGTAAATTAATCGACGGTTATCTCTCGGAGATCGCATCAGATGCTAATCTTAAACCTGACAAATTCTACAACCTAGCTGTCTCTCTTCCCGATCAAGCTAGACTCTTCGACGACGGCCTGTACAGAGCCGTAGATATTTATCTTAAGGTGATAATAATAATATTTATCAAATTTATGATATTGTAGGTCAAATTATAATATTAAATGTCATTTTTAGAAGTTTGTCTTGTCATTCGACATTCGTCTGTTTGATAGGCGCATCCGTGGATATCGGAGGCGGAGCGTGAGAAGATCTGTGGAGTGATGGACTGCCAGAAACTAACACTAGAAGCGTGCACACACGCGGCACAAAACGAGCGTCTGCCGTTACGCGCGGTAGTTCAGGTTCTGTTTTTCGAACAGTTGCAGTTACGTCACGCGATAGCCGGGACGCTGTTGGCGGCGCCGCAAGAAGCGGGGGGATCATCGGGAATAAGGGAGGCAGAGGCAGAGGCAGAGGCAGAAGCAGAGGGAGGAGTTGCGGGTACGGAGATAGGTAGTAGTAGTGCAACGTGGAGGGCAGCTGTGAGGGAGAATCAGGTGCTGCGGCTGGACATGGATAGCATGAGGACGCGGGTGCATCAGCTGGAGAGAGAATGTTCCACGATGAAGAAAGTGATCGAGAAGATCGATAAGAAGGGCCCAGTTGGGGGTTGGAGGGAATCATTGACTAGGAAATTCGGATGCAAGTTCAAGACACAAGTGTGTGATTCGCATGAACAAACAGTCGTGGAGGCCAGAAAGGGTAGGCACCACCATCATCGGCAATAGACCTTCATTTTCCTTCTACCAGAAATTTCCAAATAGCAATAAGAGATTATTTCTTTATGGCGCCGTCTATGAATTGTCATGTTGAGTTGACTCCATACAATGTTAATGCCACGTAACGTAACGTAACGTAATGTAATGTAAATTTGATTTACTAGTAGTGGCAATGATTTTGTGTCTTTTTTTTTCTTTTCTTTTTCCCGTAAAGTTAGTGGTCGACTGTGAGACGTTGATGGCGGACAGAAAGCTATTGTCACGATTGGGTGGCTCGACTTTTCATCGATCTAAAGTGGCAAGAGTTGCATAGAACTTCGTAAGCGTCAGATGATTATTACTTTCCCCTCTTCTGTTCCCGCTATCTTTTCTTTTATGATGTGTCCTTATTTGATAATTCTTTGTCCTGTGATGATTTTAGGTGTTGTGTGTGGAAGAGTCCGCTTCTAAGAATCGTTTTCTTTTTTCTTTTACTTTCGCTGGTAAATGAAAAGGCAAGAAGAGGCTAAGGGACCCAGCTGAAATTTCCTAGAGTAGGATTTTCTTTTATTTTTCCCTTGAACACAACTAAATAAAACAAAGTGTTTTCTAATTGACACGCGTGTTTCTTTTCACCACACCAACCTGCCCGCGATGGAGAAGGAAAAGGTGCACTTTAAGTTTTACATGCTCCTGCCATCTCTGAAGCCTGAGACTGCCGTAATGCACTACTTAGATCAGGGCACAAACACTTAGGACTACTTCAACATGTAACTCAATTTTTTATTTTATAAAAAGAGGATATAAATTAATCTTACGCATTGAAGTTTGAAAACTGAACATGATGTATCATTGTGTTTTTGAGTAATTGGGATTTTTTTTTAAAATTAAAGTTTGATCTATTTGAATTAAAATTTCAAAGTTACTGGGCCACAGTTTCAATACATTTTGAACCTGGGCCTGCATTCACTTTCTAGTTTTGGGCTTAAAGTCCAACGACAAAAACCAGATTGCGTTATCTGCCAGCAAAGCAAAGACATGAGGAAGAACCCAAAACCCAAAAAAAATAATGATCAACTTCGTCTAATTTTAGATGGGTCATTTCATTCACGCATCCTCCACGTGTACATCATGTGCCATTACACGTTAGCAGGGACGAAGTCCACAAAGCGACGTGGAGCAGTGTCCTAGATCGATGCAGCCCTAGAGTCAAAGCCGAAAAAAACAGTTTGAAGTTTGAACGGGGAAAGTTCGCACCAGTTTTCACTGAGCTGAAAACGCGGGGCCCCTCATACTCAAGAGTTACTCCATAAAAAATAGCACTTTTAACAGCTTAATATTCGTAATCCAATGGATAAAGATCCAATAAAGTGCCGTTTAAAAGTGGGTGTGTAGTCATTCCTGATAAGTCTCTTTGTTGTCTCTTGTCTGCCTTTGTGCTGCTCTCAATAATTCCCTTATCGATATAGATCACTTCGTTCCGGGGATTTCATTAGGGGTTGGGTTTCTTGGTTTCAGATCTGTAAAAGGAAAAGAAAATGGGGAGGTTGGATTACTTGGCAATGAAAACTGATGATCAGGTCGCGGCAGAGTTGATCAACTCTGATTTCAATGAGCTTAAGTTTGCTGCAAAGAAGCTTATCAATGATGCAACTAAGCTCGGTGGCCTTGGCTTTGGGACTTCTTTTCTCAAATGGGTTGCCTCCTTTGCTGCTATGTGAGTGTTGTGAACATTCATATTATAGATCACGACGTCTTTTTTGATATTCTCCATTGCTATGTCAACAGTTGTATTATTGAATTGTGATTGAAATGCTTTAGATCTGTTGATGGTATTTACACTGTTTTGACTGTTATGGGATGTTCATTTTCGGACAATGAATAGATACTGTTATAATTCTTTTTTTTTAAGGACTAATGGTTTGCGCATATGATGTTCGCCTCCGTTGATTCGAGGAAAAGTCAAAAAGGCTATTTCTTTATCTATATTTCTAACTTTTGCTAATGTTTAATTATTCAATCAATGAAATTTGATGATATATGATTGGATTACTTTATTTCTTCTTGACTAGAATGGAGTATTTGCTACAATAATATAATTTTTCCACCCAATCTTCTTTTCATGATGTTAAGGCATCTGCTTGGACATGAAAGATTAAAGAACATTGAAGCAACTTATATCAATTCCCCCCATCTTTCTCAGGAGATGGGCAAAGGGAAAAGATTGATCAACAATATGGTGAAATGCATGACAGTTTGTAGCTAAAATGATTGGAACTAACTGAGACCCAAGTTTATTATGTCAGTGATGATTCTTGGCGGCCATACACTTATGAACAATGTTGTACTGAAAATTTTCGCATAACATTGTGGCTATAAACCATCATGTTTGCATATATAAGCACAACTATATTATGTGTTGTTGAATAATAGTGGTATAACTATGACTGTTTTCCCTGGACTTGTCATGCCAAGGCCATTCCCCCTATTTTATATTTGACTCAACCTGATTAACTGAGATAATCCTATGCCTGAAACTTCATCTAATGATTAGCTGAGATGATCCTATGCCCAGAAACTTCATCTAAAACTTCTTCATTGATTAGTGAGAATTCATTGTCATCCTCCTAAAGTTTCTTTCAGTAATTGAGAAAGATACAATAACTTCTAACTTCATTTTATGCTTGTTGTATAGTGTTATCCTTGTATGTTACTTGATATGCCCATGCCATGTTGCTGTCTGAAAGGAAAAACTTTTTCTGATTCTTCTTCATTTCCACCTTGGGTGCCAACACGGTAAAAGAAGAAGAGAAAGTAACAATTAGAATGGGAGAAAGACTTACATGGGACGGTTCCAATGGGACCATCCTATAAAACTATAACTCTTGCATAAAATTCTCTCTTGTATCGCTATCATTGTTATGATTGGTTAATGGCAAAATGTGAGTTAATCTGTCATAATTTTATTGGGCATATGAATGACACGGTATGCCCGTCCCATGTAAGTTTTTCTCTTATAATGGCCCTTAATATTGGATTTCTCCCGGAATTATTGCTAACATTTCTCATGTATAGTTGCTTTAGTTCCCCGTGTCATGAAGAATCATGTTCTGTTTAATTGAATCTCTAAATGCTCATTTGCAGTTACTTGTTGATATTGGATCGAACAAACTGGAGAACAAACATGCTGACTGCACTCTTAGTACCATACATATTCTTTAGTCTTCCCTCAGTGCTGTTCAACTTTTTCAGGTGATAAATCTTATGTCACTTTCTTTTCATTTTTACTTTATATTTGTGTTATATATTCATTTCACATTTTTCTACTGAATTTTTTGAACTCAATATCACCAAGAGGGGAGGTTGGAAGATGGATTGCTTTCATTGCAGTTGTACTAAGGCTTTTCTTTCCACGACATTTCCCAGGTATACGCTCAACTAACTAAGTACTGCACTTGTTGACCTTGTTTCTTTATAATTATAACTAATCTTGTAGGACTCTTGTCTCTGATTATTATGTGATTATGGTTTATAGCCTTTGCTGTTGATGTTTATCTGCTGTTGAGTACTCCGTGCAGATTGGCTGGAGATGCCTGGATCACTGATACTTCTTCTGGTAGTGGCTCCGAGTTTCTTTGCACACACCTTGAAGGACGGCCTGGTTGGTGTTGTAATTTGTCTTATAATTGGTTGTTACTTATTGCAAGAACACATCCGAGCATCTGGTGGATTCAGAAATTCCTTCACTCAAAGCAATGGAATATCCAACACCATCGGCATTATTCTTTTGTTGGTGTATCCTGTCTGGGCGTTTGTACTCCACTTTGTCTAGTCATTCACTCTAATGGTTTGAACTTTGAAATGGCCACTTGTCCTGGCTATTGCAACTAGAACTAAACATTTTATTTTAACATTTCTGTGTCCTCGTGGAGCTGCTTGAGATATATTTGTTCTCTTCAATTTGACATATTTAAAGCTTTGTTTCATGGTAATACTTGGTTGATTTGCCTCTTACCTCTACAATGAAGATGGATCAATGAGAAAGGGGTAAAGACAAATAATTGCTTATTGTTTTGGATTTGGGCCGTTTTGTTTCTAGATGTCTAGATGTCAAGATGTATTTGTCCGTTATTTGAACGCAATTCTAATGGTACTTTTTGAACCTTCAGTTCAGTTATTGAACGCAATATTAACAGTCACCCCTTGAGGCTAGTACAAATTACACTGATAATTTTAGTTTTAATTATACTTTTACTTAATAAAAAGATAAAATATTTTTATAATTTTATTAAATAACTGATTACAGGGTGTGATAATGCTAGTGTTTATTTGGTTAGGCTTTTTTATTAATTGAAAGAGTTTTTTTAATGTTAAAGATTGTTTTTAAAATTTTTATAGTGTTTGGTTATAATTAGAAATTTTTTTTTAAAAGTAAAGCTTTTTGAATTTTTTGAATGTGTATAATGTCACATATACTTTAATAATATATTTTTTTATTTTTATAGTGTATTTTTAATAAAAATAAATTTTATTTAACAATCATATTTTTAATATTTTCTTAAAAGTCATCATATTTTTATAAGAATTTATCAATTTTTTATTGATTATTTTATTTTTAAACAAAAAGTAATATTATTTTATATTGATTTATCGATTAATATATATTAATTTTATTTGATTATTGTGTTTTAAGAAATTAAATTCAAAAAAATATATAAAAAATATTTTTAATTTTTGATAATTTAATAACATATAAACATTTTTAAAAATATAAAATTAAATGATCTAATATTTTAAAAAAAAAATTTTAATTGACAATCAAATAATTAATAATTTCTTTTATAAAAATTTTAAAAATTTTATTTAAATAATTCAACCAAACGAGCCTTAATAATTAATATTCCCTTTTTCTCTTTATATATTTACATTAATCAATACAAATTTATATTAATTTATAAGTGACTTTACGTGTCAACGACATGGCGTTTAAGGGAGCTAAGTGATGGTATAATCGTAAATTCAACATACTCGATGGGTAAAACTAAAACCGAAGCCAACCAAAACCCTAATCCTACGAGCCCTCGGTCCGCCTCCTTGCAGGCTTCCGCCTATAAAATCCCATCAGCGCCTTCATCAACAGCATCACCTCTCGCATTCTCTATGAGCTTACCACCCACGTTTTGTTTTCTGTAATGGAGTCGTTTTTTCTTTTCTGTTTATTTATTTTTCAATTCTGAAATTCGTCTTATTATTAACGATGGGTAAAGGATGATTTCTCGGTGATGAACAAAAACGATGACGAGTCCGATTTTATTTCCATTCTTTCAAATCGTGACGACAAATCGAGGCATTTGTCTGAGAGAAATCCTTTGCCCTCATCATTATTTACCCTTCAATTATTTTCTTCTATAATGGTTGATTTTCTGTGATTATATTATGGTTGTGAAATCCGGGCATAGTGATGACGACAGATTTAGCGTCTGTTTATTATTTTTTTAATATGATGAATAAATCACCTCCTACTCATTCTGAATGCTTGCTGATTAATTAATCAACCGACTTTTATTAGCCCTGCTATATTATTTAATATCAAGTTGTTTTCTGTCTTCTTGTCATTTTTGTGGGTTTTTGCAGACATGGGTTATATGCATCTAATTAAGTTTCTGCAATGGATGCGAATTTAATGAGGTGTTTTCTAATGTCAGTTGGTTTCTGCATCAATGAAGCCTTATAAGATGATGATGAAGAAGATTGGATATTGTTGTTGGAAGCATTGGATATGGTGTTGGTGGGTGCAGCGATGATAAGAAACAAATTTCTCACTTTTTTGTTATGCATTGAGGAGATTGCAAAATCTGTCCGATGATTGATCTTACTTCCAAGCACTTTCAAGGAAGATTTGTTTGATCCCTTGCCATAATCTGAGTGGGTTATTAACGTGCTGTGAGAGGTTAAACCTACGAGAAATGTTCGGAAATAGCCCAAATTGTATCTGAGAAATGGACAATAATATCATAATTGGGATAAAGACAATTGGACTCAAGGTTTGACTGTTTAAAACACACTTAAAAAGACTCCAATGGTTGCAAACCATCAGCCCATTGCACGGAGATAAAGGTGAAGTGGTAATTTGATTACGTACATTATTTAATTTAGAAGGACAAGTTTGCAGTAATTTAACGATGATATAGAAAACTGCCTACATGGCATTAAAGATGATACAAAAAAACTGGCTACATGTTTTATTTCATTTTATTTTTGCCTTTTAAACTACTAAAAACATCTTCATATATTCCTAAAATTTCAAAACTAATTAATCGTAAGGTTTTCACATCTCTTAAATTTTAGACTTCCTCAGTCCTCATTCTCCTTTTTGTTTCAGCATCTCTCTTCCTTTAATTTAGTCCAAGGAGAGGGGGTTTTGGATTTCAAGGACCTTCAGACTTTTGATGTTCCCTTGGTTTCTAAACAATGTTGGAGGAGTTTCACTAATCTTGAACCTTCTGTATCTTAATTTTTGAAAGAAAAATATTTTCCTTATTCACCATTCTTAGACGATGTTTGTAAATGTGTTCATTTATATCTTTGCTGGAGTTTAATGTGGGATAGATGTCTTCTTCAAAATGGTAAGGTGGCGTGTAGGTGATGGCACTTGAATATCTTCGTTTACTGATCCTTGGCACCTTCAAGCCAATCATCCCTTATTTTGGACGTGAGGTGATGCGAGTTTCCAATCTTTATTAATGTGGATGGTTTCCTGGAACCTCAACGTTATCTCATTCATTTTTTTTGCGGCCGAATGTTGATCAGATAACGGTGAAGATCTATTCTTTAATTAGTTTACTTTTATCAACCACCAACCATATTCAAATTAGAAGTTAGTCACTAGAATTTATCAAAAAACCTGGAGCTTGAGTGAATCTTCAAATGGAAAAAGATTGATGAATGGAATCAAACGCACAATCTGAAGAACTTTGAGGCATTTAGTCACTAGAATTTATCAAAAAACCTGGAGCTTGAGTGAATCTTCAAATGGAAAAAGATTGATGAATGGAATCAAACGCACAATCTGAAGAACTTTGAGGCATTCCTTGCTGTGCAATTTCTATTCCCAATTCTTTGTTGTGGAACTGGGTACAGCAATTTCACGTAAACATTAAAGAGAGTGCCTCTTCATTGCAGAGATGTTGAAGAGAAGAGTAGCATCATTGTATATTGTGAATGTGAAATATGAACTCTTGCCTTATGCAATGAACTAATTATCTACTATGAATAACCTAAACATAACATTGTAAGAGAAGAATCGGATAGAATTGTGAAAGAAATTGGAATGGGCATTTATAGATCAATTAAGAGAATAGACAAGCCTTGCTTTGTATTCGAGTTCTCTAAAATCTTTTAGCGCTGGCTTCTGCTTCAACATAGTCAGTAAGACTTCACTTGTATGTCCTGGAGACATCCATTGTTGATCCAACAAAATCCTGGTAGAATTCGTCCAAATTCCAATCATTAGACCTACTCCATTGGTTCGTTTATTTGGTTGAATTCTTCCATTTCATGCACATAAACCGGATGGAAACCAAACCTCCAAACCATCAAATAAATTGAAACAACTTAGGCCAATCTTAAGCAGAATGTTGGTGAAAATACATATAATAAATATAAGAAAAATATAAAGAATTGATTGTGGAAACTTTATGTAATGAAATATGTGTACAAAAGTTGAGGTACTAAAAAAAAGAATTATAGTATAGCTGGAGAAACAAATGTTTGCTTCAAGAATTAAGACGTTTGACACGTCCAGAATATAATAGTTTATTTTTAAGTGTAGGATTGTCGAAGTAATAAATAATTTAGTGAGAACGGGATTGATCCATAGGAAAGTAGAATTAAAATTACAAACTATAAATACTTTAAAGACAATTAATCCAGTATAAAATGTTTACAAATATTAATTTAATTAACCAATTCAAATAAAAGCTAAAGTTATGGGGGATCCACTCTTGGAATAACAAGTAGAAATATATTTAACTATTTTTATAACTCAATTAGAATCCTTACATAAATGAGGGTCCAATCGAAAAATATAATAATTAAAATTCATCATCATTTATATATTAATTAATATTTATTTCTTTCAATTATTATACACAAAATCTTATAAATGAGTTCAAGTATTTATTATGCCAATATTTATATTTGTTTACAATAAATTAAGACTTCCACTTTAAAAGAAAGAGTATATACGTAAAATCTTGTAAATGGTTTCAAGAATTTATTGTGCCAAGTATAAAGTAAATTAAGATACACCACTTAGAAGAAAGGTATTAATATTACAAAAAAAATAAATATATCATACATAAATTTGTATAACTTAAGAATAAAATATTAAATTCATGAATAAGAGTTAAGTATTACCTCGCTAAGAGTTTCACCCTTTCACTTTAGTATAAAGAAAATTACTTAGACATAATAAAATTAAAGAAAAAGAAAAAGAATGAAAGAAGAGATAACATGATTTTACAATAGTAAATAAGAGAAATAATATTACAAAGAGATAATAAAAGGACAAGTGTTTTGAACTAAAATTTAGTTCTTTAATTACATATTTTAGGCATAAAAATGCTAATTATTTATAAAAAAATATAGATAAATTGAGATAAATGAAGAGTGAACCACATGGATGATAAAAGTCAAGAATTGTGGCAAATAATTTACATTGATTATCATTAATGCACTCACTTGTTTATCTAATTTGAAATTGATGTGGTCCAAATTAGCTGTCACTCAAAACATCAAAATTTTAGATAAGTCTCTTATCTCTCTAAATTGAGTTGTCTCATACGTATTAGATATGTATTTCTATAGTTATAGGCCAAATACTGATGACTGTTCGGATTGGGTTTGTATTGCAGATTAGTTCTATTTTAGGCCATTTTCACCCTATAAAAGCTTAAATTTCTAATACCTTATGAAATAAAATATGTTAGCCCATTGAGTTAGCTCTTCATAGGATCAAGAATCACTCCAATTGAATTTCTAGGTAGAAAGTTATGCCCAATTTACCAAACCTACCACAAAATAGTTAAAAGCTAATTCGGTACAATATTGTAAACATACTTAAGTTGGGGGGGGGGGTGGTTAAAGACACTAATAATATAAAACAATGATATAAAACCCTTATTAAATGTGTAATTTCAAGTGTTCATCATTATTTACTCCCACCAATTGAATGATGCACATGAGGTCATTTCAGAAGCCCTGCCCGCCCTTCTCTATTTTGAGGGATCCCTAATCTTTTTGATTCCAGGTTTCTCGGACTCGTAATAGATGACTAAGAACAAGAAGAGGATCAGTAGTCTCTGCTGTTGCAGGTCCTTCTCTTTTCGTTGAGACAACCCTCTTGTTTTATTTTTTTTGTTCACCGTGGCACGAAATCATGAAGTTAAGCAAATATGCCTTTAGGATACAATGAAGCATTATTTGTATTTGCTTGTATTATGCATCAACAAAAGTGAACCTGAACACTTTTAAACTTTGCAAAACTGCCAAGCTTCAATGTTTTATTTTTGCATAAAACGAAACACTGGAGACTTAATGAAGAAAAATATGAAAAAAATATAAAAAATTCATTTTTGTTATTTGGTGGAAGAAAAGAGAGACATAGGAAGTCTCAAGTATTGTGTAACAAGGCCCTTATTTATAAATATTCATGTACCCCTTTATTTAGGATATAACTCTTCACACATCTTCATTTATAGCCATTGGATCAGATTTTGAATTTGATCAATGGTCTAAAATGAACCATTACTATTTCAAATAAAACAGTGCTATAAATGGTTATGTCCATTTGTTGAATATAAGGAAACTCCCTATGCATGGTTTATTAAATGACATAACTTGAAAAATTATGTTGTTGGATAGTAGTGCTGAATTTAGTAAACTAGGCATGAGGAGTTTGCTTGAGACCATATAAAGCATGACGAAGTTGGAAAACCATATAAGGAGGATGGGAATAGTTAGAATGTGGTTTCATATATACTTCTTCAATGAGATCACTATTGAGAAAATATTTTTCACATCTATCTGAAATAATGTCTAATTACGGACAACAACAACTAATAAGCTTCAAACAAAAGTGAGACAAGCTAGTGGGGCAAACGTTTCTTCATAATCAATACCATATTCTTGAGTAAATCATTGCCTACAAAGTGAGTTTTATATCTCTTAATAAACCTATCTGATTTAGTCTTGATTTTATAAATCCATTTGTAGCGTATGATAGTTTTGTTGGGTAATGGTGCAACTAAATTCCAAGTATGACATTTTTCAAGAGCTTTCAATTATTCTATCATAGATTGCTATCAAACAGGGTGAGAACTAGCCTTAGATTAAGATTGAGGCCCATACAAAGAAAGAATAGTAGAAAAACAATGAAAATCTTAAAATTTAATAAGAAGTGATTTTACCTGAGTTGAACAATGAAAAAAAGGAGAAACAAATAACTTATTTAAGTAAGGTGGACAGCTCGGGATTAGGCGTTGTATTATCAAGTTCACCTATATGATGCTTAGGAGAAGTATCGGGATTTGGATCAAGAAACATATTATTTGTGGTATCTATGAAAAAGATACGTGTAGAAGGGAATGAAAAATAGAACTTAAACACATAAAAAAACATTTTATGTTCTTAAAAAATCACATGACAAGAGATATGAAGTCGGTTGAAAATGTGATCCCAACACTTATAACTTTATATTTTATGCTATATCCTAAAAAAAATATAGACGAGTGCAATGTTCTAGTTTAGTATGTTCTTAGGGTTGAAGAAGGACAAAACATACACAAATAAAAATTTTGAGAAGATTGTAATTAGGTAGGTGCCATAAAGTCTCTCACAAGGAGACTGGTTTGCTGTAACAGGAGATGGACAACGATTGACAGTTTATAGTAGTGAAAATTACTTCTCCCCAAAAACACTTAAGACAAGAGAAAGAAATAAAAAAAGCACGAATAGTGTTAATTTGTGTTCACATCTCCCATTTGTTGAGATGTATATGGACAAGATTTCTAACAAGTAGTACCAATTTCACTTAAAAAAAATCTAAAAATTTTGAATCCTTATATTCCATGGCATTGTCAGTACGAAATGTCTTAATATGACAAGAGAATTGAATTATAACAATTTGAGCAAAATTACGATAAATTTTAGTTAATTTAGATCTGTGCTTCATAAGAAATAACTAGGTATACCGAGAATAATAATCAATAAAAATTACAAAATATTTGTAACCCCTTATAGTAATAGTTGAAGGAGGTCCCAAACATTAGAATGAATAAGATCAAATGGAGCATGAGAAATAGATTTACTTATATTAAAAGGTAAGAAATATTGTTTTTGCTAATGAACAAGTTAAATAATTAATATTTTCATTTAAAACAGTACTTAAATGTCCATTAGAAACCAGAGAACATATATGACTGATAGACGCATGACTTAATCGAAAATTGCCAAAGACTTAAAGATGAAACTGATAAAGTTGAGGCTGTAGATGAGTAACAGTGAGAAGGAACATGTAAAGAGATAAGCTAATACAAGCATCCAACTTTACGACTTGCCTTAAGCGTCTGCCTTATCTATGAATCTTGTACATAACAATCAGATGCATTAAATAGGACATTATAACTAAGTTCACATAATTGACCAATAGATAAAAAATTTAAGGTTAGTTTAGGAATGAGAAATGTGTTTGATATAGATAAATTGGAAAGTGATATTTGACCAACTTGACAAACGTTCATTAGAGAACTATTAGCTACTTTAATAGACAATAAATTAAAAACAAAGGTCTTAAAAGAAAATATGGCAGGATATGACATCACGTGATTGTAACATGCAAAATCAAAATACAAAAAGGGATTACATGAGATAACGGAAGAGGCAGAGATGGAGGTGTTAATAGATTTTAAAAGAAGTTATTAAAGTAATGACTCAAGATCATTGGCTGATATAGATGAGGAGGTAGATGGTTAGTCAGTATTACCTTGTGTGGCATGATCAATAATGATAATAAAAAATTGTTGATGACCCTTAGGAGGAGTACCTCAAGATGATTTGCCTTTACTTGGTAATCTTTGTCATAATGTCCAGTCCTAACTTTGCAACAGATGCAATATTTACGTGTAAGGCAATTGAACAAAGCATGTCCGATTACATAGCAATATCTATATCTTTGTGTCGATGCCCAATTAGAGAGAGTGTGATTGTTAGTTGAGTTATTTTAATTCTGTTATAGGTGATAAGAACATTATTTATATGATGTGGCTAAAGAGTAGAGAGTCAAGTTTCCTCTAAAATAAGTTTATCAATACCTTGATCAAGAGTAGATATTAGCTTCTGATGAAGTAAAGAGGCACGAGTGGGTTCAAATTTGTCTTGTAAAGTCATGAGAAATTGAATCAAATGTTAATAATCTTGGTATGAAATAAAAATTTGGACATCATTATTATTTTTCCAAATTAATTTTAAAAGGGCCAACTAATCCCAAATAAACTTGTTAATGAAACTTGATCTATGCTGAGAAGCTTCTTCAATTTAAACTATTTTCCTTTCTTGGGTTAAGTTGACAAAATTACAAGAATGAATGTCAAATATGATGTAAAATAAACCAAAAAAAAAATTGGGTGCTAATTTAACAAGTACATATAATAGAAAAACTTGTGATAGGCTTAAATGCAAAGAGTACCAAATTCATACAATTAAACAATGTTTACTAATTTGAGTTTGAGAAATATTAAAGATTACCAACAGGTTACTAAATGCTAATTCAATTTAAGAATTTTTAGAAGAAATAGTAAGGAATATCAACAAAATGAAAAATGAAATATTTTAAATCATAAGAAATAAATTAGATTCTAAAATGTTATCTCATGTTACAATGGCCTATCAGCTCGATTGGTTAAAAGATGGTGCTAAATTTCTAATAATGCTATTAGAATGGTAAAGAAATATATTTATCATTATGTTGTGGGCCGAAAAATTGCATAATGTTTGGGCTATTCAATGTATATGGGCCACTAAATTTGCTTTGAGAGGTGATATTTCCTCCCAATTTTTGTATAACAAGATCCCATTTGTTAATGTTTCCCATTAAAAATTTTTAAATTACATTATTTTAATACCAAAATTGCTCCCTCTGTTTTCATTCTCTCTTATAAAAACATGTTTTCCCACTGAAAAAAAAAAATAATAAATAAGAAAAAAAAAAGTTTTATATGGCATCAATTTGAAGAATTATGCAGCCATTACAAGCGTTGGGCTATACTCAAGTTCCAGCCAACATTAGACTTATTCTTTTCTTAAATCACAGTAATTTTGTTTACTTTCTTTCTTTGTTAAATCTACCCATCAACTCTACGACTCAAGGAATTGATATGAAAGAAGCTACTAGGTATAAATGAAGAAGAATAATAATCTTTATAGAGAGGAATTATGATCCTCTCGTAAGTTAGGATTTATTAAAATTTTAAAGAATTTTTTGATTTGTGTTCTATATTAAATATGAGCGGTTAAAATTTATTTTTTTTAACAAATTTTAATTTTCATCAATTACATATTAGAAAAAGGTTAAATCAAAATTTAGATTAGGAGAGAATTTAAATCCGAAAAAAAGTAGACACTGCGATAATTTTTATAGATAAATCAAGAATAAAATTTGTACCTACCAAGAGATTTAGCAAATGGGTTATGACAAATACATTTGGGGAAATATCACCACTCAATTGCTTTTGGGATGAACAACATTAATCATTTGGACCACTAAATTGTTTTTTCCATCTGATTTTTTTAAAATTTTTAAAATTTATTATTATTTTTTGGTGGAGTAGTGCTATTTTGACTTCATTTCTTTATCTTATAAGCCCCATTACTTATGGTACCTATACTTTTTAAGTAATAAATATTTGTTAAAATAATATGTCAAACAACTTATAAATATGATAAATAATGTATTGATCTTTTGCAGTCACTAATTTATTATTTAAATTAATTGTAATTTATTCAACAGCATCTCTTCTTTAGTTATTAAAGTTCGTAATGTTAAATAAATGAAAAAACCCCAAAAAAGTGATAATTAATTACATAACATATTAATAGTAAAAACATCAAAATAATTTATAATAAATTTTTTGTTGTTAGAGTTGTTTTCATTAGTAGACTTTTCATAATTTTTTTTAAAAAATTATTTAAAATTTTTGAGGATACCATAAGAAATTAGACCTTATGAGATAAATAAAAAAATTAAATTTAAGGGCGGAACCAAGATTTTAAATTTGAGGGGCATTGTCCCTCCAGGCTCTACAATAATTACGCCCTGGTTAAATAAATTGCCCTTTTTTTTGTGCTGAACAATATCATTGATATTTCGAAAAAAAAAAAAAGTTGATACATAAATAGGAGTTGGAATTAAAGCAGTAAAATATCAATACATAACAAAGCCCAGGGGTTGGTTGATATGATCATAAAAATTAAGAAACTTTGATGAGTGTTTAAACACATCCTGAAGCAGTTTAGTAAGATCCGAGTTTGGTGAACCGACAAATTTACGCAAAGTGCTTGGTCACTTCATACTGGTTTTGTAAGAGAAAGAGAATCTTTGCAAGAATGAGCTTCTTAATCTTAAAACCCGCCGGTTGATCATGGGAAATGGCATGGGAACATCACTTGTATACGTAAAAATGAAATCTTTGCCTGCAATTCATTTAGACATTTACCCATTTCACTTTTCAGTATTTGGCAATGAAATGTTTTACAGATCCAACTTTTAACTGAATTTTCAGTGTCA
Source organism: Ailanthus altissimus (assembly GCA_946807835.1). Lineage (NCBI taxonomy): Eukaryota > Viridiplantae > Streptophyta > Magnoliopsida > Sapindales > Simaroubaceae > Ailanthus > Ailanthus altissimus. Next base: position 24,570,581 of record OX327695.1, read on the forward strand.
GATTGTTATTGAATCAACCACATATTAGTCATATATCTGGTGGAAGACTGTTTACAGGACCTGAACTAGTTTGATCTGGATCCCCCCACATCATCTACTGTTTGTGAAGAGTATCTTTATCCCGAAAGGAAATCTTGCCACGTGGCATATAAAGAAACCAGTGACATTAGCTTGAAGCATCCAATAGGAAGAAGCCTTATCCTATCCCTTATCTTACTCACCGATGCAAATCAGAAAACACTCTCCTCCCTCCACATACAAAACAAGGCCTTTTGTTGTTACTTTGTTAGTTAGTTTCTTTAGATTCAGAATAGAGAGTGGTAACCCACAACTGATACAGAGCAAAGATGGCAGCCTCACTACAAGCCGCCGCCACACTCATGCAACCCACCAAGGTGGGTGTGTCGCCTGCTCGCAGCAGCGTGCAGCTGAGATCTTCACAGAGCGTTTCGAAGGCTTTCGGTGTCGACTCGGCTGGGGCTAGGATCAGTTGCTCTTTGCAGAACGACTTAAAGGACTTGGCACAGAAATGTGTTGATGCTACTAAGATCGCTGGCTTTGCCCTCGCCACTTCTGCCCTCGTTGTCTCGGTCTGTTTGCTTGCTTTTACTCAGTTACCTTTTGCTTGAATTTGTTAGATAGTAATAACTTGTAGGAATATATGATCAGTTTAATAATTTTGCATGGGATGCCTTTATCATTTGTTACTACACTTGTTGGCATTATTTCTTTGATTGTTTTTACTTAAACAAGCAGACCATAAATTGAGAAATTTGCTTTTACGTTCAATGGCTAATTCATTCAATAATCTAAATCCAAATATGTCGATGCACCTAGTCATTTACCGCATCATATTGTTCTTTTCTAAATTATGTTGATGCTCAAGGAAACAGTGATTGCAGCCAATAAAGGTTCTCTTAACAGATATTAGGCCTGCAAAAAATAAAAAATTTCCATGTTAATTTGTCTTAACAGCTAGTATTATCATAAAATGATAGCAGATTAGTTTAACATAGTGTCACATTAAGTTCAGAATGTCATTTAAAATCCGACCTTGTTGAACCAACACTTATTTTCTCAGGGAGCTAGTGCTGAAGGTGCTCCAAAGAGGCTGACCTACGATGAAATCCAGAGCAAAACATACCTGGAAGTAAAGGGCACTGGAACTGCTAACCAGTGTCCTACCATTGCTGGTGGAGTCGACTCATTTGCCTTCAAACCGGGCAAATACCAAACTAAGAAGTTCTGCTTAGAACCCACTTCGTTCACTGTCAAGGCTGAGGGTGTTAACAAGAATTCCCCGCCAGAGTTCCAAAACACCAAACTCATGACTCGCCTTACCTACACCCTTGACGAGATCGAGGGACCTTTCGAAGTTTCTCCCGATGGAACTGTTAAGTTCGAGGAGAAGGATGGTATTGACTACGCTGCTGTGACAGTTCAGCTGCCTGGTGGTGAGCGTGTGCCCTTCCTTTTCACCATCAAACAGTTGGTAGCATCAGGCAAACCTGAGAATTTTGGAGGAGAGTTTCTTGTACCATCATACCGTGGATCATCTTTCTTGGACCCAAAGGGAAGAGGTGGTTCCACCGGTTATGACAATGCTATTGCATTGCCTGCTGGAGGAAGAGGAGATGAGGAAGAGCTTGCTAAGGAGAACAACAAGAATGCTTCATCTTCAACTGGGAAGATCACCCTGAGCGTCACCCAAAGCAAGCCTGAGACTGGAGAGGTTATTGGAGTTTTTGAGAGCCTTCAGCCATCTGATACTGATTTGGGTGCAAAGGTTCCAAAGGATGTGAAGATCCAGGGTATCTGGTATGCACAGCTTGAGAAATAGAGCTCTTCTTGTACGAATGTACTTAATCTTGTTCAGATTTTGAAAAATGTTGAAGAAGTTGCTTAACTTTTCTGTAACCCAATTGAGAAGCACTAAGAATATTATCTTGTTTGTATATTATCATGGATTGTTATAATAATGTTTGTAATTCCAAAGGTCCTCGCTTACAAGATGGGGGGTTTAAGGTGTTTGGAGGCAGAGAAGCGGGATTCCGCAGCCCTCAAAACACAAATTAAACTTGATCTCGAAGTTTGTCCTGTGATTGCTTCTGACCTCTTTATCCCATAAAATGTCATCATCATCCTAGATCACTGGCTGTAGCAATTATATTACACGGGATTGGACATACCAAATCTAGCAATTCTGTTTCAGCAAGACTGATGTAGAAAATGCTCTTGGTATTTAGATATCGTGAAACCTCAAGGCTTTTACTTGATTAAAGGCCCCAAGTACCATGACAATGTGTTCGTAATTCTTAACTTCAACAATTTCTCGGCGTTTAATTCCCCTGTTAGAGAAACTTAGAATTAAAGCTCTTGATATCGAGTTAGATAAACTGTAGTTTCTATATTTTTATTCTAAATAATAATTATAAAAACTGGTCTTTATATAAGTATTAATACATAAAAAAGATAATACATAAAACTATGATTATAATACGAAAACTAACACATACGAAAACTAACACAATAAAAAAATATCTTAAATGAAAAAATATTTTAAATTGACAATAATTAAATAAAAAATTTTAATTTAGTATTAATTTTAACATTTTCTTTTAAACTCAAGATGAGAGAAATAATTTGAGTTTGCAAAGTGAATTAATAAACAAACCAAAAGGAAATAAATAATTGAATAAATAAATCAAAAATGGTCCGCATGAAAGACAATCATTGTCGAAAATGACAACTATTGTTGGGGAGAGACAATATTGTTAGAGAGTGATAATGGTGTTAAAAAATGACAAACGTGTTGAAAAAGATAACCATTGTGAGTGTAAAATGTGTTGTTAAAGAAATTAGAAACAACCGTTGTAAGTGTAAGTACGTTGATACGAGAATTGTGATTAGAGAGTACAAAAAAAAAACTTATTTGTGTTATCAAGAGTCCATAAGCAAATAGTGAAGAGACCAAAAGTTATCGAAAATTAGAATTTTTGATGAATGGCATAATAGACATAACCATATATTGGATTCATATTTATATAAATATAACCCAAGATCTATCATGTCAAATTATTAAGATGAATGTTGAGAAAAACATACTTAAAGAATTTATGGTAATTAAAACTTTGAAAATTAGCGACCTTGAATTAAGAGTATAATGGCATTTCACAGTCAAATTTATGTAGGCTCAATGGGTTTCTTTTTCTGTGATGGAAAAAGAGAAAAAGAGCTTTACGTGAATTGATTTGATTTAGGGACCATAACCCTAAAAAAGGTCTTCATATACAAGGTTAAATTATGACTCTATCACTCATTATCCAACTAGTATTGGATTTCTATACATAATAAGCACATATCAAATTAGATATCTCTAAAACCCAATAAAATGTAACCCAAAAAGATCATTTAAATTGACCATTATTTAACATAGCCCATAATGTATAATTATTGTTAATATGTGAGCTCACATAAAAGAAATAATAAACATAACAATCTTCCACTTGGGCCACATGTGTCATTTGAAAATAATTATACATAATAAACCTTAGTGCGCACAATAAATACTATCTTATTTTGAAACATTTTCTTAAATACAATCTGGTCTATTAACTATATCAATATGAGATTAAAGTGACATTCATTGCATTATTTGCAACTAGACCCATCAATGGTCACCATACTAATATAATTAATGACATAGATCAAATATGAATGTGTAACATGGAAATTATATGAAATGTGATCTCAAATATGTCTCTTTTCAACTGGTCCTACTTTATAACTCCAACGAGTTAAATACTTTCTAAACTTTATACAAAACCACAATAGAAAGTATCAAATATTTTCTAAACTTTACGCAAAATTGTAGTAGAAAATGTAACCTTATTTCAGAGTTTCAACAAACTATCAAACTTTATGCTATAGAAAATAAACCATAAACATGTTTTTTAACCAAATGAACGTCAAATGGCAAACTTTCACTATTCATGCACATCACAAATAATACAACACCCATACGAGCATCGTACTTATGAAACATCTTAGGTAGTAACCTTTTGGTGAGCGGATCTGCAATTATGAAGTTTGTAATAATATGTTCTATTGACACTTGTTGATTCTAAACTCTTTTTTTAACAATTAGAAATTTCAAGTCGATGTGCTTAGACTTCGAAGAGCTTTTGTTGTTATGGGAATACATCACTGCGGCTTTATTATCACAATAATTTTTTTTAATACCATTGACAATACACAACCATGTGATAAAGTTTCGCAACCATATCCCATGATTTGATGCCTTAAAATAAGTTATAAACTTGGCCATTATAATGGAAGAAATTATGAGTGTCTACTTAGCACTCTTCTAGAAATAACTCATTTGGCCAAAGTATATATGTAACCTGATGTAGATTTCTTAATATCTAGGCATCCAGCAAAAATTAAAGTTGGAATACCCCATGATTTATAATCTTACCAATCTCCCATATGTGAGCATGTATTCTTTTATTCTCTGTAAAAATCATATAACACTCTTGGCTGCTTTTCAATGATCTACCATAAAATTACTTAAATATCTGTATAGTATTTTAATAATGTACGCAATATCTAGACATGTACATACTTGAGCATACATAAGACTCCTTACTGCAGATGCATAAGGGAATTTTTATATTTCATTATATTAAATATCATTCTTGAGGCATTGACTGAGACTAAACTTATCACCCTTAACAATGGGCGTATCTCTTGGAGCACAGTCCTTTATACTATACCTACTAAGCACCTTATCGATATAGTTCTTTTGTGATAAACTCAGGATACCTCGAGTGTGATCCCAATGTATCTAAATTCCTAATACAAAAGATGCATTCCCAAGATCTTTCATTTCAAATTTTTTTTTATAGAAATCTCTTGGTTTCATGCAATAGGTCTATATCACTGCTTGCTAGTAGTATGTTATTGACATATAAAATCAGGAAGATAAACTTACTCCCATTGAACTTGTGATATATGTATTCATCAAATGCATTTTTCTCAAAACTAAATGAGGTAGTCACTTAATGAAACTTATGATACCATTGACGAGATGCTTGCTTGAAACCGTATATAGACTTCTTTAATTTATAAACCATATTCTTTTGGTCTCTAGATACAAAGTTTTTTGGGTGCACTATATATATAATTTTCTCAATATCATTATTGAGAAATACAGTATTTACATTTATTTGATGTAGCTCCAAATTAAAATGAGCTATAAGTGTTATGATGATTCTAAAAGAGTCTTTCATTGATGTTAGAAAGAAAGTCTCTTTATAATTAATGCTTTCCTTTTGAGTGAAACCCTTAGTAACGAGACACGTTTTATATCTTTCCATTTTGCCTTTTGAATCTCTTATGGTCTTAAATATCTATTTGCAACTAATGAGTTTCATATCTTTAGACAACTCAACAAGATTTTAAACGTTGTTGTCTCTCATGGATTTCATCTTATCCTTTATGGCCTTAATTTACTTATGAGAATTAGAACTTTGTTTAGTTTAACTAAAATTGATTGGATCATTTTTTTTAGTCCTATATCAAACTTATGTTCTTAGAGATAAACGGCAAAATTATTTAAAATTGCACTTCTTCTTTCTCTAGTAGATATTCTCAATGGCACTTATTCTTGAGGTTGCTCTTGATGAATAGGAGCAAATTCTTTATTTTGGATTGGGAGCTCCTATATATTGTCTTGTATTTCTAGATCTGCTTATTGAATAATGTTAGAAAAATGAGTCTGATCATTTTCAATAACAGCTGTAGGAAGATAAATAAATTCATCTTCAAAGACAATATCGTTAATATGCCTTATCTCCCCCCAAACTTAACATCATCAAGAAATGTAGCATTCTCGTCTCGAAAAAGGATTTAATTGAGGGATCAAAAAACTTGAAACCCCTCGATATTTCAAAATATCAAAAAATAAGCAGTTAACTATTCTTAAGTCTAGTTTCTTTTTATTAGGCCTGTATAGCCTAACCTTAACTGGATAACCCCAGATATGCAAATGCCTAATACTGGGCCTTTTGCCAGTTCATAACTCGTATGGAGTTTTAGATACTGCTTTACTTGAAACTCTATTAATGATATAAATTACAATTTTTAATGCTTCTCCTTCGAGTGATTCAAGTGAAGAAGAATGATTAATCATACTTCTCACCATTCTTTAAGTATTCAATCTCATCTCTTAGCAACACCATTTATGCTTGATTTCTCAAGCATTATGTATTATAGGACAATGCCACACCTCTCTAAGAATTTAGCCAAAAAAAATAAAAAAATTAGACATTGTTCACCTAATCTGTCGTATCTCTTATAGTATTCACCACTATGGTCAGATTTAACAGTTTTAATTTTCTTGCCAAGTTGATTTTCAACTTTAGTTTTGAAAATATTAAATATAACCACCATTGGGATTTCTCATAAATCAAGTAAAGGTACCCAAAAAGAGAATAGTCGTCAATAAACATAATAAAATACTGTTGGCCATTCCAAGAAGCTATAGGGAATAGTCTATAAATATCGGTATTTATTAGTTTTAAGACGTTATTGCTCCTATTAGCACCTAATTTTCTATTGTTTGTTTGTTTTTTCTTAATACATTCAATAGAGATTTTAAAATTTTGTTGAATTAAGAGAATCAAGAATTTCATCTGACACAGGTCTTTCTATTCTCTGTTTAGAGATATGTCTTAAATGCTTGTGCCATAACATAACAGCATTCTCATCAATTAATTTTTATTTTGTACCACGTTTATTACTATGTAAAGATTCATTAAAAGAAGCATGAGTATTTAATGTATAAATATTATTAATAAGAGAACCAGTACCAATAATATTTAAATTTTGAAAAAGACTAACTTATTGTTTCTGAATGAACAAGAGTATCCTCATTTGTTCAAACTAGAAACAAAAAATATGTTCTGTCTAAATGACGGTACATAATCAGTCTCATCTAAATCAAAATAATATATGGTCTCTAATTGTAATCTAAAAAATCCTATAACCTCTAGAACAGTTGTATTATCATTTTTCACTTAGATACATCTTTCAGCATTAATTGAAAATTAGCTCTTAAGACAACTTTGTATAGACACACTTATGTGAGTAGTTGCACTGTATTTACCCACCAAGTGTGTTTAGGTACAAAAACTAAATTAAATTTAGAACAAACAAAGTTGAGAAGTGTACTTTTCTTAACACGCTTTAGCGTACTTAGGATAATCCTTTTCACATGACTAGCCTTTTTTTGCAGAAGAAATAAGTAAAAATCGAATCTTGTTTCTTTTACACCTTGTTATGTGAAGTCCCCATTGCAGTTTTCTCTCATTTATTTCTTTTTCTTTACTAATTAGTAACCTTATTCTGAGAAATATTTGCTAAGTGAGTACTTTTAGTCTTTTCTCGCTTCAATTTATCTTCTTATTGCACACAATGTGAAATGAGCTCATTAAGAGTCCATTTAACCTTTTGGGTGTTGTAACTTACTTTAAAATAATTATAATGTGCAGGAAGAGATATCAAAACCAGATGCACGAGTAAGTCATTAGACATCTCTAACTTTAGTGCTTGTAACTTAAAGCGAGATTAGACATCTTATAATGTACTTCCTTATATTCACTTTGCTATTATACCTTATCGAAACAAGGTTAGCTAGTAGTATACTTGTTTCAGTCTTTTATTTTTAGCAAAGTGTTGTTCAATTTTCTCAATAAATATTTTAGCATTTTATTTCTCAAAAGTAGCGCCTTAAACATATGAAGAAAATTTATATTGGTAGATATAATAGAAGCAGATAAACTTATAGAGAATATATAATAATAAAATAAGCTCACAATCATGTCATTATTTTAATCACATACATGCATGACATAAAAAACATATAAAGGTAGACTCCATCACGAGATACCTAACACAATATTAATATTTAGTCTTTGAACAGAAATATCAAATATATGTAGTACTATCAATGCAATAATTAAATGTTGATAATAAATCTTGTCAATAATAAGCCTTTCTTTGGGCCGACTTATTGTATGCATAAAAAACTTGATAATTATCACACATTTATTATCGTAAATATGCCTATTATTTAGCCAAAAAAATAACCTTTCTTTGGGCCGATTATTTTTCGCATAAAAAATAAACATATTCATCTTAATATCCAAAAATAAAAAAATCTACATAACAGATGTTACTTTGGCAACATGTTATTTCAATCAATTTATGTCGAAATATAAGACAAGTAGTGTAAAGAAAAATAACCGAATGCCCATAAATGAAAATTTAAGTTTTTCTTATGTACTAGAGTGGCATGTGATGCCAAGGCCGCTGTGGTTATAACACTGCTAATGGTTCAAAATAGGGTTAATGATTATTAGGTCAAATCCAAATGGGTTAAATTTTGAGCTGGATCTCTATGAATTAAGTCGGGTAGACTTAATTCTCTCAAAAATAACTGAAAACCCCTAAATTTTCACCCTAAATTTGCTAACTTTATATTTACAAATATCCAAAATAGACCACAAAAAATTTAGGTCAAAATTAGGATTTATTTGTAAATATTTTAAATTTTTTAGGTCAAATTATAATTACTTAAAGTTAGAGGGGGTTGAGTGAGAAAAGTTAATTATCTTAGGACCTATATGAAAATATTTTAAACTTTTGAGACCAAAATATAATTTTATAAAAATTTAGGGGACTGTATGAAAATAGCAACAACTATAGGGCCTATATTTGATAATTTTCTAAACTTTAATAATCAAAATATAATTAACAAAACTTAAAGGGTTTAAATGTAATTCTAAACAGTTAAAAAAAATGAAAAACATTAAATGAAAGCTGAATTTTAATATTTTTCATCTTTAATTCTTTAAATCAATGATCCTTAATCATATTTAAACCTTAAATCACAATAAAAAAAATATAAACTTAATATTTTTTTTTCTCAATAAAATCATAAAAAATATATACATATAATATATTTACCTTAAATAACTATATGAGAAAGATATTTAAAATATGAATATATGTATTGATAATCCTAATAATTTAACATGATTTCTACTCTAATACTACTTGATAGACATAACCACATATTAGATTCATATCTATATAAATAAAACTCAAGATCTATCATGTCAAATTATCAATATGAATGTTGAGAAAAATATACTTGGAGAATTTATGGTAATTAAAATTTTGAAGATTAGTGGCCTTGAATTAAGAGTATAATGGCTTTCTATAGTCAAATTTATATAGGCTCAATGAGTTTCTCTCTTTGTGATGGAAAAAGAAGAGAAGAGCTCTACGTGAATTGATTTGATTTGGGGATCATAACCCTAAAAAAGGTCTTTATATATTAGGTTAAATTATGACCCCATCACTCATAATCCAACTAGTATTAGGTTTCTATACATAATAAGCTCATATCAAATTAGATGTCTCTAGAGTCCAATAAGATGTAACCCAAAAAGATCACTTAAATTGTCTATTATTTAAGATGGCCAATAATATATAATTATTGTTAATATGTGAACCCACATAAAAAAAAAACCTAATATAGCAACACCAAAAATTTCATCGGGTGACTTTATCTAAATAACTAAAATAACAAATTTATCAACCCAAAAATCTTCAAAAAGTTCTATTAGCGTAGGAATAAATTGAAACTGAACTTGGTGTTGTACGAAAAATACCAAAAAACGCCCTCATAATTAAATCTGTCTTATAAATTTAAAATTGTAATTTTGCCTCTCAATTTATTTAAAATTTTAGATTCACCTAAAATTAGTAGAAATTTCAAGAAGGGCCAATCTATTGGTAAATTACAAAAGGATTCCAAAGAAATTAAAAATTTTAAATTGACCCTATAGCTTTTTAAAAATTACAAAATAACCTCAAAAGTTTTTATAAATTACAAAATAACCTCAAAAGGTTTAAGAAATTTCAATCATACTTCAAAATTCTAAATAGTTTATAAAATTACCCAAATGCAATTTTAAATTATTTACAAAAAGACCCTTCTAAATAATTAATGAGTAAATCGAGTAAGGGAGTAAAGTAGATTGATAGATCAAGCAAGAGGAATCAAATAGTATCAGAGGTGAGAGAAAATATACTAAAAAATGACCGAGATCTAAGACGGACGTTGAACGACGGTAGTTTTATTTGGGTAACACATGCGCGCTACTCCGACATCGAATCAACGTGAATCCGATAGAGTTAGAACCGCTAGTATGTTCTAAATGTCAAGGGTTGGACGGTGTATATTTACTTGCTAGATAACAATGATGCTGAGCAAGGAGGGTTGATTCCGATGGTGCTTGTATTACGATGAAAGGCAACGAGTGGCGGCATGTGGATGGCAATATAAAATGATGATTACAAAAGCTAGCCTTTACATAGGCATTAAATTTTAGCCTATATGAAAAAGATAATACATAAAAAACTATGATTATAATACGAAAATTGATACAATGAAAAATATATTAAATAAAAAATATCCTAAATTGACAGAAATTAAATAAAAATTTCAAATTTAATATTAACTTTAACATCCATTGCAAGATTCTATATTTTCTTAAACTTTTCTGTTGAGTCAATAAGTTCATAAATGGAAAATGAAATGTCAAATAAACTTTCAGCAATTGAGCATCTCACTTCAGCTCGCTAGCATACAAATATATACATACAGTTGTTGTTCTGCTAGCTGTTAGTTGAATTTATCATTTGGCATTTCATTCCACTTGTTTCCACCTTGATATTGATTCATTCACTGCCAAAATATGTGTAATGATGAGCTTGTGGGCACGCATTTCGTCTGTTATCTTCTATTATTTTGGGTTCTTCAGATGGCTCATGATCTTTTTAAATTAAATAGTTATTTGCTCTCACATGATGTATGTAGCTCGGCATGTATATCTGTGATTAGCAACAATGAATTCCTGTGCTCAAATTTGCCTGCCTTGTGTATTTGAATTATTTTTTTCCTTCCTGCTTGGAACTGGGAAGCCATTCTTTTAGCAAAACATCTCAGCTCTGGCAAAAGGATCTCTCCATTCTCTTTGTAGACACATTCACGTCTAAACATGAGTCTTTTGATTCACACAAAGAATCAGCCTGGAAGATTTGTTTCATGGTATTGCCATGCACATTCAGCTTTTCTGGTCTCATAACGATTCATAGAATATTAATTAATTCCAACATGTCAATATTTTAACCTTTGAGCTGGGAGTTTGAACATGATGGAGACCTATTCCAATTCATTAATGGTGGTTGTTCCAAACGTGACGCATGAAGGTTTATTAATTCCATGGACTACTATAATATAATTGACTTTAACTAAAATATAAAAGACCCATTTTGTATAAAAGTTTATGCAGATAAAAAAGGACTGTTTTAACAATTAGTATTCATCTTTTCCGCAAAAGAGAAGATTCTTGGTTCACGTAGTTAAGATAGCCCAAATTAGGCCTACTTCTTGTATTTATTCCGAATGTGCCCCGATCCATCTTGTGTAAACTGTCGGTAGCTAATGGACATATATTCACAAAGTTAAAGAAAAGATTAAATAAAATAGAAAAATTAATACGAATGATGGGTGTATTATCAAATTAATTTTTAATATTTTCGTTATGGATTCATGTTTTTTTATTTAAAATTTGTAACTACCTATGAAGTCTCATATCGCCTAATTAAAGGTTAATATGTGGGTTAATAATTCCTCAAATACCATTCTACTCAAGTTAATTTTTGGATGAGTTTTACCTAGAGATTATTATTCTAGTATTAGAGCACCCTTTCTTCAACCCATAGAGTTCCACATCTCCTAGTCAACTTTTGAGGTGAGTTTTAATCAAAAATTGTTATACCATTTTTGTTTGGATCATAATGTTATTTTACGAGAATCAGTTTTTGTTTCAGTTTGACATTCCTGATTCGTGCCCGTTTTAATTTTTTAGTTGTTGTTTAAGTTAACTTTACCCTTTTTTTCCCTAAAATTTTGTTAATAGGATAGAAGCTAGATAAAGATAAAACTCGATCCATAGAATTCCATATGGCCTAATTAACTTTTAAGCCAAGAGTTGTTACATCATTTTTTTTTGGATCAAAAAGTTATTTGATGAGAATTAATTTTTGTTTCGATTTGACATTCCTAATTCGTAGCCGTTTTAATTTTCTAGTTGTTGTTTAAGTTAACTTTACCTTTTTTTTTTCCATAGTTTTATTAATAGGATAGAAGCTAGATAAAGACAAAATCATTTTACGTAATTTGATTGTAATTAGTGATAAGGGGAAGGAGAGGCTAAGAATTCTAAATTACCGCCAAGACCCAAATCCAATAACGTGCCAGACAAAGAACAAAGTCCAAAGTTGAGAAAGAAAGACTGTACCCCCTTAACAAACACGTCTTACATATCCTCTTCCAATTAGAAAATCATCATAAAATAAAAGGAGTTCTGTATTTGTATGACACTCTTAGTCCGTATCCTCTGTTACCCATTTTCTACGGTCAAGCTGGTCGTTGATTTTGTTCCTTTTCATTCATATATTTCAAGATGGTGTCCCTAATTGAAGAATTGAATTCTGGCTTTGAAGAGCGAAGAAGTCTTGAATGAAAGAGTAGCATGGAAGAATTGCCGGGGGCTATGGCTACAAGCTCCAGCTTGGCTTTGCGTTTGGGTCAGATCACTTTCTCCTCTGCATCGATGCTTTTTATGAGTTTTCACGTTGAGTTTTATGGCTACACTTCTTTCTGGTAAATTCCCACTTCTAGTTTTTCTCTCGTTCCAGCTTATTTATGATTTTTAGTTTCAATTTTCTTTTTTATTTTGTGCGTGAATGAAATGAATTACAGTTCAACTTCTCTATATCTTTGATTAGATAGGGTTAAAAAGGAAGTCAAGATTGTTAAGAATTTAGGATAGACTTGTCTATATTAGTTTCTTTCTAATTTTTGTTATTGATCATGCCTTTTTTTGCAGTTACCTGGTGACAGTGATGGGTTTGGTGATTCCATGGAGTATGGCATTGACACTGGTAGATGCCTATTCTATCTTCATAAAGGGTTTAACCCGGCGACCAAAAGTTATGCTGATTATCGTCGTAGGAGATGGGGTATGTTCAGCTTGTTGTTTCATTTTGATATTATCATAATACTCTTTTTTTTTTCATTACTTGATTAAAGAAATGTGGTTTTTTTCAATTACAGGTTCTGTCATTTCTTTCACTAGCCGCAGCCTGCTCAACTGCTAGTGTCACAGTGATATTGATGGACGCCGCCCGGCCAAACTCCCATGCATGGTTATGCAGTAGGTATCAAATGTCTGCTGCTACTGCTTTCATGTCTTGGTTTTTGTTATTTGCTTCATCTCTCTTCAATCTCTGGTTACTAGCATCTTGGCAACTGAGATAATTCCCATATATAGAATTCATATATATGACCGACATCGTGGTTGCAATAAAACCAAAGCTGGAAATGTATACTGAATTAGGATAGTATTGTATATCTACTACAAATCTTGAATGATCAATGAAAACTTCTTTGTTTCAACGTTTTGCTTATGTTTTTCGAGAAATGGGAAAGGAAATGAAGAAGACGCTGAAGAATTTGAGGTATTACAATTACAAATTTCAGATACTGATGATTGGCTCTCACCAATGGAGCAGCAGGCGCACCATCTGCACCTCCACTATTGTTAAGTGCTGTTATGACTAACTCTGTTATGCTCACGGGTCTCTTACCTTCTCACAGTAATAAATCAAAACAGAGAAAATTGAAGTGAATGCCTTTTGTCATGTGGGTCTAGTCTAGATCGTGGAGACAAATTGATACCCGCATAAGATATTCTAGTCAATCTTTTCCTGTTCCCAAAATTAGACGATGTGAGCTTTTTTTTTTTAAAAAAAAATGTTTTGATGATAACAAATTTTATTTTGGTAGTAATATATTAGTCTACTAAGTAGGGGTAGGCATAGACCAGTTCGGTTTGAGTTTAGCCGAAACTAAATAAAACTGTTCATAAGGGGTAACAAAACCATATCAAATCAATTTTTTTAGGATTTGGTCTAATTCAATTTTAACCCATTGCCACTTTTAAATGTCTCATTCTCTTCACTTTTTATTTTATTTTTATCTCTCGTATCATCTCAACAGTTTAGGTATTCAAGGCACCGAGTCTTTTTTTTATATGAACATCTATAATGTTTATCGTCTAAATATTACTAAAAGATGTAGACATTTATAATGCTTATCGTTTAAACATTACTAAAAGATGAAATTGGGCACATGAGATGAGTTGCACATATATCAGAAACTAAAAATTATCGTTTAAATATTCAAGATTTAGATGTTAGAAGTGAGAATTGAATAAAACTGTTTATAAGGGGTAATGAACCACAACGAATCAATTTTTTTAGTTCGATCTACTTTAATTTTTTTATTTTAACTCATAGCCACTCTAAAACGTCTCATTCTTTTCACTTTTTTTTCTTTCTAATTTCTATTTGCTTTTTTATATGGACATCTATAATGCTTATCATCTAAACATTATTAAAAGATGAAATTAGGCACATGAGATGAGATGCACATATACTGGGAATTAAAAAATTATCGTTTAAATATTCCAAACTTGGATGTTGGAAGTGTGGGAGACAACCAAAGCACAGATATTGTTTGCTTTGGAGTATACACTAGATCATTCCCCTAACAATTTTGCTTAAGGCACTGAGTTTATACCAAATCATTTCCAGACACAAAACTCATTCTTATTAACTTGGCTTATTATCTCTCCCCTTATATGACTCATTACTTTCATATTCTCGAGCAATGTGGTATATTACAATCACCATACTTAGAGAACCAGTTCGGTTGAGCTACGGCTCTGATACCATTTGTGGGAGATGGCCCCAAACACTAATATTGTCTGCTTTAAGGTATTCCCCAATGATTTTTTTTTGGGATATTGGGTTTATTCTAGATCATTTCCAAGCCCTAGATCATTTCCAAGCCCAAAACGCATTGTTGTTAATTTAGCTTATTATCACTCCCCATATATGGCACATTACTTTCAAACTCCTGAGCAATGTGAGATTACAAGCGAATGTGAGAGATGGCTCTAAGTATTGATATTATCTGTTTTAGGGTATACATCAGATTATTCCCCTCAAGGTTTTGTTTGGGACATTGGGTTTACATAAGATCATTCTCAGGCCTAAAACATGTCATTGTTAACTTGGCTTATTACTTCTCTCCTTATGTGGCCTATTACTTTCACACTCCCGAGCATAGTCCCTGGGAGCAATATGCACACACATTTAGTCAAACTATAACTTTGATATCATATGGCCCATTGCTTTCACACGCCCAAGTGATGTAGGATATTACAATCACCCTTACTTAGAACTTTCGAGCGATGTGAGATATTACAAGCCGAATATGCGAGATGGCCCTAAGCACTGATATTGTCTACTTTTGGGTATATACCAGATCATTCACCTTAAAGTATTGCTTGGGACACTGGGTTTACACAAGATCATTCCTAAGCCTAAAACATGTTATTGTTAACTTGACTTATTACATCTCTCCTTATATGGCTCATTGCATTCACACTCTTGAGCGACATGAGTTATTACAATCACCCCAACTTAGGGAACCAACATCCTCATTGGGTGCAATATCCACACACCTTTAGTCAGGCAATGACTTTGATACCATATGTGGCTCATTACTTTCAAACTCCCGAGATGTGAAATATTATAATCACCCTCACTTGGGGAACCAACATCCTCACTAGATGTAATATCTATACACTTCCGGTCGAGCTATGACTCTGACATCATTTGTGAGAAATGACCCTAAGTATTGATATTATATACTTTGGAATATATACCAAATAATTCTTTTCACAATTTTACTTAGGACACTAGGTTTACACCAGATTATTCCCAGGCTTAAAATGCATCATTGTTAACTTGGCTAGATCATTCCCAGGCCTAAAATGCGTCATTGTTAACTTGGATTATTACCTCTCCTATTACACCTCCGGTCGAGCTACGACTCTAATACCATTTATGAGAGACGGTCCTAAGCATTGATATTATCTGCTTTGGGGTATATACCAAATTATTTTGCTCACAATTTTGCTTAGGACACTGGGTTTACACCAGATCATTCTCATGCCTAAAACACGTCATTGTTAACTTGGTCAGATCATTCCCAAGCCTAAAATATGTCATTGTTAACTTGACTTATTACTTCTCCTATTATATAGAATATTGCTTTCATACTTCCAAGTGATGTGGGCTATTACAATCACCCACACTTGGAAAAACAATATCCTTACTATGAGTAATATCTACACACCTCTGGTCAAGCTATGACTTTAATATCATTTGTGGAAGACAACCCCAAGCACTAATATTTTTTTCTTTGGAGTATACACCATATTATTCCACTCACGGTTTTGCTTGAGACATTGGGTTTACACCAAATCATTCTGAAGTCCAAACCCGTCGTTATTGACTTGGCTTATTACCTCTCTACTTATATAGCCCATTGCTTTCACACTCTTGAGTGATGTGGGATGTTACATAAATTATAATAAACGTGCTTTGCAATTTTCTAATTAGAGAGTAGTGGCAATTAAATTAATAGAATAATACTAAGATGAATGAGCCAACATTATTGTTCAAGGAGTAGAAGGCATGTGAGGGACTCAACTACTAAATGGTTTTGAAAATTAATAAATTAATGGGACTTAATTATTTTATTTTGCAAGTGGCACCTTCTAATTGGCTTCATGCATAACAATTTACACTATATATGCTTGTCTGCTTGTTTGTTTTCAGTCAAGAAGAAATAGAAGCATTTAACATAAGAAATAGAAAAAAGAATCATAAGGAAAAACTGAGAGAAAAAAAAGAAGAAAAAAAAAAGAGAAATAGATAAAAAAAAGAGTCTAAGGGAAAATAGAAAGAAAAATAAAAAGAGAAATGCAAAAAATGAGTTTAAGCAGTTAAATTTATATTTAATGATTTAGTAGGTAATAGTTTTACAATATTAAAATATTTATGATACATGTCAGTCCTAATGATATTGTTTTACTTCTTATGATTTAAGAGGACTACTGGTAGCTCATTGAACTCAAATTCCTAATCCAGCTCAGGATGAATACACTTTTGTGAGTGGATGCCTATATATGTGTGTGTGTATGTGTGTCTTATATATTTTTAATACAATAATTTATGATTTAACTATACCTTATTAGATTTCTTTTATTCATGATTTATTTTGAGACAAATGATTTTTTATGCTCATTATCTATATTTAAAAATACATTTAGAATTTATTATCGTATAGTTTATGATTATGTTAAAAATAAAATATTTCATTCAGAATAATTATGTTTTCATGATATTGTATGGTAGTGGTATTTAAACCATCAAATACGTACCCCTCATTTAGTTTGCTCTTCGCATGCGTTAGACCAATTTAGTTTTACTCTGCCTAAGCGATGCAAAATTCTATTAGGTTAGACTAGCTCAGATTCTTCTACTCTACCTATGCAGGAGTTATTCTGTCAGATTATACCAACTTTTCTAGGGGCATAAGTTTGGTGTTGTTTTTCAGTATTTATATATTAAATGTTATATTATTATGTTATGTACATATAATTATTAGCACATATTTCATGACATCTTCCAAATTTTTAGATTCTTAGTATTTTATTATGATTTTAGTTATAGTACAGATTTTATGATAGCTCATATTTTCAGTGCTAGTTCATTGATTTCTTAGTACACAATTTCATAATTATTTTATATAATATATAGATTTCACATGTACATTATATATATATATATATATTATATTATTGATTTATTAGTAAGAAGATATTATTTACAATACGTATTAAGTATATAATATTTTTCAATTATGTCCACTGAGTCACAAGCTCACTCTTTTTTTTTTCTTAGGTTGTCGCAAAAATTAGTGCAATGTGATATAGTCTTCACATTCTGAGATTGGACCACGACATGCATAGCTATATGAGTTGTTATATTTGTATATTTATGTACACGTGTATATTTTTATTGAGGTACGTAACATCATTGTATCAAATGCAATAAATAAAAAATTTGATAGTCCATAGTTTTCTATAGGATCCATCTCGATTTTCAGGGAAAGCTAGAGTTGAGTCTTGTCAAGAAGAGACTTACTGTTAATTGTTGAGGGAAAATAAAAGGGAAAGAGAGACGATGGTGACTCAATGCTATTGACGTTAATGTACTTTGTGAGAGACTGAGATGACGAAGACGTTAGCAAACAGTGAGTGATGATGCAATGACGACATTAGTTAGCAATGAAAGAAGACGTGATGGCAACGTCGACGAGTAATGAGAGACAAAGTAGACATGTCATAGTATAGGGGAGGATCGAGAAGAGTAAGAGTCTGAGAGAGAGAAAAAAAAACCATGCTAGTGAGAGATAGAGACGAAAGAAAGAGATTTAAGAGAATGAAATTTAAAGATTAAGAGAAGAGTCACAAAGACGAGAGAAAGAGAAAGAGATTGACTAAGCAATTAAGGATTTAGGGTTTCTTGCTTTTTTTTTTAATTTATAAAGACATTATTAGGTGCAGGCAAGCTCATTTAACAATTGGTTTTGGCCAATAACACACTACCATATGGCACATTTATTTGTTAATTTAATAATAATTTTTAGGCATCACACTTAAGATAACCAATCGGTTTTTTTTCCTAAGGCAGAAACTAAACTAAACCAACTGGTTCGATTCATACCGAATTGGATTTTTTAATTTTTTCTATCCACCCTTACTATTAAGTATTAAAGGTTTAAGTATGTAAATAAGGTATTTTATGAGTAAGTGAAGTATCATGGAAACTTAGAACTTCAAGACTTCAATAAATCAGAAAGGCATTTTGAAAATACTAGCACTTCATCAGATAAGTTTTTGCACAAGCTTGATATCATTAGAAAGATAATTATGTTAACTTTCCAAACAATTTTAAAGAAGTCAATTTAAAGTTGTCTACAAAATTTTATATTAGTTGAATCATTCAAGCATGCACAATATAAAAAGTAAAAAGTGAGTATATAGTTTGAGAACCTATTTCACAACTGGTTTAAACAAAATAAAACAGTCGAATCACTTTCCAAAATGGGTTTATAGATTATAGATTTTTTTAATAGCTAGAATGAGCTCTAACAGCTAGTTTTCTCCTTTTTTTTATTTTTATAAATACCTCATTTAAAGAAGCTCAAAACATATCAAGATATCATACTTTAACACCTTTGAGTCTCCATTGTGCTAAAATCATCATATTAACTTATTTAGGAGTTTAAAATCATTTTATTTGTATCCAATTTTAATATTGGTACATTAAAAACCAATTTAAGGCAAGTGTATTCATTCTTGACTTTGGTTAAGGCAAGCTTAGTGGAATCCTCAAGGTGAGTTACTTGAGATATGAACGTAAGTTGTGCAGAGTGCTAAATTACGTAAACATCCAAGTGCGATTCTCTCTATCCCTTACTCTCTTATTTATTGTAATTATTTATCTTTGCATTTAGTTACATGTTAGTAATTGTCTAAATCATTAGAGTATTAATTTTTTAAATACTCAATTAACCTCCTCTTGGATTGCCTACCTTTTATTTTAGACGCATTGTTCTTGTTTTATCTCAAGATGATTCCAACAAGTGGTTTTACAATAAGTACTAAACACAAATTCAATACATTCTTTTTTTTTAAAAAAAATACATTGAATACAAATTCAATATATTCTAATTCCATTTATACATGATACTATAAATATTTGATTTTTAATTAATATGTATGATATATTTGTAACAGTGTTATCAGAATATTTTGAAACATAATGTATAAGTTCTTAATTGACAAAAAAATAAAAATAAAATAAAAAATAAAAAACAACATAATTTTATTGGAGTATCAATGTAAAAGGTTGCCCCTTGCCATCAGGTTCAGACAAAAGCAGCAAGAATTTCTCAATAATTCAATATAAAGATGTGTCACTCAAGGAGGTTTACTCCAAGTCTTAATAGGCGAAAGCATCGACTTTTGCTTCAAAATATCCATCCACGCATTATAGGTCACCTCATTCTGTATAAGAGCTCTTTCAAATTTATCGTATTGTTTTTCGTGGATTATCATCTCAAGGTCTTTTGATGAGCATAAAAAATCATAAATAAAGCAAATAAACATTTTGGTTTGTTTTTAAATACAATTTGTTTACACTTTCTTATGTTATCAAGGCACAAAAGGATTCAGCAAAATGATTGTCTTCTAACACCTTACTCTTTAATAAAGATGGTTCAAGAGAGTGCATTTTCCCACCTCAAGGTGGGTGTATTCAATTTTTACTCCTACATAAAAAGAGAGCCCTCAAACATATCTTTTGTCATCCACATATAAGTATGTTGTTTTAATTCTTTGTCTGTGTAGTGACATTTACAAAAAAATAAAAAAATGGTTATCCTGTAACATTATTGATATTTAAAATTTAGTTGTATGTTTTCACCTCTCATCTACTCCGACATTTGGTAGAGGTGACTCAATAAACTTTGAGGTCTTAGATAAAATTTCTTAAGGGTCTTTTAATACAATATATCAATTTAGGATTCGGATCTTGTATTAAATTAAGTTTTTATTTAATTTTTTATTAGCATATTATTGATAAAAATTAGTAATTGCTAAAAAATAAATAAAAAAAATCTTGATCACTCATACCTAATACAAAACACGAGTTAGAATATCATTAAAAACTTAAGTAAAACTTAACTTAACAGAGAATTCTAATTCATCAATTTATTATAAAATTTATTTAACTAAAATTTACCTATTTAGTGTTTTGCGATGCAAAACTGTTGAGTACCAATTAATATTAGGTGCATGCATGTGGTGTATGTATTTATCATGCAAATATATATATATCTTATATATATAAATGCACAGCAAAAGTCTAAAAATTAATAATTGTGAAGATATTGATTGAAAATCATCGGAATATGATTTGAAGATCAAGTCAAGTGCGTAAGGTGCGCATAATAAACACAAATCTATACATATTTACTAAATTAATATAAATTGAAAATATATCACCTTTGAAGTCTTTGGATTAAATTTTTACTAGAGTCCATATAAAATAAATTCGTTGTGAATTTTAGCAATCAATAGAGGTAGATTTAATTATTTAGAATAATAGCTTATAATCTAATATCGGTTTAACACTTAAACCTTAATTGTAAAATAAACTCTTTGTCTTGAATTTATTTGTTCAATCTTTGTTCAACACTTGAACAATAAACAAAAGCTTGTATTGCTTGAATGGCCTAAGCTGATTAGAGAAGAATATAAATAATGAATTCAACATTTAAATTCAAATTAAGAAAAAAATAACTTTCTCTCTCTTATTCTCTTTTTATGGCCGGCCCACCCAAAGCAAAAACTAAATAATTTTGTTTCATTTTACTAACTTAAACAAATGGATTTCATTAAAACAATTATTTTCATTTGCATTTAAAATTTAAATTTCACTTTAATTTAGATATTTAGCTTAACTTTAGTTAACACCTAACTCTAGTTAGGTTAACCTTAACTTAGCTCTTAAGTTAAGAAAATATCTAACTAACCTAATCCTAGTTAACTATTAATCATGCTTAAATTAGTTAAGTTTTAACCTAACTTCTTAGTTAAGTTTTAACTATAGTTAAGTTAAATATTGATTTAATTATTAAATAAATAAATATTTTGATTATTTAACAATTAAATAATTAATTAATTAAAATTACCTTTAAGCCCTTTATTAACTCAAAGTGAGTCTCACTTAACACTACACTTGAGTCAACTTAACCAAAGGCTCACTATGCGCTATGTATCAACATTTAATTGGTCAATAATAATTATTAATTAATCAATGTACTTAACTCTTAAGTCTTGACACGCGCATATCCCGAGGGATCTTGAAATAAATATTCAGTTTTGTTGAATTTTACTGGATTGAACTATTCAATCTGGTACGCTACCTTAGTGCATAAAGAGTACACTTCATATTGCGGGACTCTTAAGGTCTACGCTCGATTTTTTAAATAGAACTATTCTATGAGTCCGTGATCGATGCCATATGCACATGTCACAGATATTACAAATCAACCCGTTAGACTATACAAGTTGAGGTCAGAACGCATAAATATAATCCTTTCGTCATGTATACCTGAAAGTGCAGAGATATAGATTATGACAATCAAATCTCTATATGTTCAACTATGAACATATTTCCAAATTTGTATTTCCGTAAAAAAATATCCATAAACTCTTTTGCAATATTATTAAACAATACTTCTTAAAATACAATCTCGGAGTATTAGGATATACAACTCACTTATGTTAGCTGACGGATCCCATATTTATGCACACGGGACTCTATGAGCATCGGACCATACCCAGTGACATGTAGTGGTCAAACCATGAAAGGTCTTTGACATTCGTGGAACCGAAGTATGGTGGATTACCCATAAGCCCACCGTGGTACTCAGGTCAAAGGACTACGAATACTACTAAACTCGAGAGAATCTATCATTGACGGTTTCAAAGGATATCTATTGCGGTTCTCGTGAGTTTGTTCAGTATCCAGTCCTGACTAAATACCCACATGCCTATACAAGCTTTAAACTTATAGTCAGCTAAGAACAACCATCTGTACCATACAGATATAGACATACAATGATCTATATGAAAGAGATTCACTAATAGATCCGCATTGGTAAAAATAGATCAGGAACATAGTGTTTGAGAACATACTTGCATAATGACATCTCCTAACACCTATTGCAACTCTTTCTAACTAGTTCATTATTAGTATACTCTCAGGTCTTTGTCCTATTTCAAATAAGTCTTTAACTCTTTAGATATCGCTGACTCTTATAACCTGCTAACTCTTGGTAATACTAACTCTTAACAATTATAACTTTCAACATTGCTAACTTTTAGCCCTGGTCTAAACTTTTTTAAATTAGATCTGAACTCTTTCAGATCATACAATATCTATAACGTTATAAGCATAGTACTATTTAATAATAAAATTAATAAATTTTATTCAAAATGTTTATTGTATAAATATTAAATAATTAATAATTATACAATATTGTAATAGCACATAAGTATCAGCTCCAACAAGAACTACTAATTGAAATTTTTAGTAGACAATATAGCTAATTCATTTAATCATTTTTTAACATTATTAATTTTGAGAAGTAATGACAATTAAAATAGTTTATTTAGAAAATGATACATTTTAAGATAACTAAAAATTAATGTTATTGAAATATTTTTATATTCATGTATAATATTGTAAAGTCACGTGCCTATAAAATGAGACATTTTTTAAAAATGTGAGCCTAAGGTATTTTAAAAAATAACAATCAAATAATTTATTTAGAGAAAAATCTTACTTATTATAATTATTTAATTAAAAAAATATTTATTTAACAAATTTGAATTAATTTCTAAAATATAGTTATAAATAAATACCTTCATAATTCATGAGCCACTTTTATTTATAAAAAAAAAACAAATAAATGGAATCTTTTAAAAATTTGGAGCTTAAACAACTACTTATATTATTTTATGGAAAGCATCTAAATTATCTAGAGAAAAGCATTAGTGATGATGGTTCCTACATTAAAAAAAAAAAATTTGTCTTCTATTTAGGGGTGGCAACGAATTAGATTTAAAATGGGTACCTTTAAATTTGCATCCGCATCCACCTTAAAAGTGAAAGACCAAATTCTTTCTATGTTTAGAATTTTATTAACAAATTCACTCTAGTAAATATGTACTCATTATCAAATTCGCAATGAATTATTCGTAAATTTTAAGTGAGTTTTAAATTAATACAATAAAAATAATAAAATCATAACTTTAATTTAAATGAAAATCCATAAAATATAGCAATTGAAATCATATTAATTATAATTTCAATTACATTGAATGTTATAATTTCAAATTTAATTTGGATTTTAATTATTTAATATTATAATTTCAAATCCACTTTTGATTTTAATTTCGTTAAATGCCGCAATTCTAAATTTAATTTTGATCTTAATTTTAAATACTATAATTCTAATTCAAATTTCGATTTCCATTAAGTTAAATATTATAATTCTAATTCCAATTTCGATTTCAATTATGTTAAATGTTATAATTTCAATTCTAATTTCGATTTTAATCAAATTAAAAATATTATCATTTTAATTCCAATTTCGATTTTAATTACATTTAATATTATAATTCTAAATCTAATTTTAATATCAATTACGTTAAATATTATAATTCCAATCAAATTCCAATTTCAATTACATTAAATATTATAATTTGAAATTTAATTTCGATTTCAATTACAATAAATGTTATAATTCTAATTCCGATTTTAGTTATGTTAAATGTTATAATTCCAGTGCCGATTTGAATTACGCTAAAATATTATAATTATAATTTTAATTTCGATTTCAATTTCAATTACGGTAAATATTATAATTTTAAATTTAATTTTAGTTTTAATTACGTTAAATATTATAACTTCAAATCTAATTTCAATTTAATTTACGTTAAATATTACAATTCTAACTCTAATTTTGATTTCAATTTCGTTAAATATTATAATCGAATTCAAATTTTGATTTCAATTATGTTAATTATTATAATTTTAATTACATTAAGAAATTATAATTTCAATTCCAATTCAAATTTTAATTTTAATTTTAATTACGTTAAATGTTATAATTTCAAATTTAATTTCGATTTCAAGTACGTTAAATGTTATAATTTCAAATCCAATTTTAATTTTAATTATGTTAAATATTATAATTTTAGATTCCAATTCTAATTTCAATTACGTTAAATGTTATAATTTCAAATCTAATTTCAATTTCAATTACGTTAAATGTTATAATTATAAATCTAATTTCAATTACGTTAATGTTATAATTCCAAATTCAATTCAAATTCCAATTACATTAAAATTTTATAATTTCAATATTAATTTTAGTTACGTTAAATGTTTATTTTTAATTCTAATTTTGATTTCAATTACGTCAAAAGTATAACTATAAATTCAATCTCAATTTTAATTATATTAAATAATAAATATTATAATTCTAATTTCAATTTTAATTAAGTTAGATGTTATAATTCTAATTCTAATTTATATTTCAATTACAATCATTAGTTCCTTTAAACTATTTTTATTTTTTCTTTATTGAACAGCGCAAGTGACGTCAAACCAAAGCTAGGTCATTTGATGTGGACTAGTAATAAGTGCAAAGAAATCAACTCATTTTTTATTTTTCTTTTAAACTTTTTTTGAAAAAATGTAATATTCGCAGATATGCGCAATGGATATCCGCAAATTTTTTACCGAACTCGTATCCGTCTCAAATTCATTGCAAGTTTTAATTTTATATACTAAACCCATGCAAACCTGCTTCAAGCCTTATCAAATTCTAATACGATTGGATTCTAGTAGATTTGCGGATAATTTTGCCATCTCTTACTCTTGTTTTCATTCTTTTATGAAACTCCTTCATTGAAAATTGAAAATGCACATCTCTATCCTCATATCATCCCCTAAAGCCTTACCAATCAAAACCTTACACTTGGCAAGCAAATCTCTTTCTCTACTGTCATCAATATTGATAAAATGTCCCTACTCATGTTTTTGTTGCTTAGATTTTCATTGACTGGAAGTTATTTTATGAAATTTTTTAAAAGAATTTGATTTATTGAAATCTATGATTGGTGTGTATTCTAGGAGGAGTTGTTGCAAGGAACCATTTTTGTTGTTTAAGGAGACGAGGGAATTAGTTTTGGAGCTTGATGGCTTTAGCTTAGTTTATATTGAAAATAATCCAACCAAGATCTCAATTAAGAGTATTATCCATTGCAATTAAGAGTACAAACAAAGTTTTAAGAATTAAAATTGCAAATGAAACAAAAACATAATTGAAAACAAAACTATAAAAATGCAGAGAAAGAGAAAAACACACCCAATAATTATAATGGTTCAGTTCATAAATTGAACCTACATTCAGTTAAGCTAATCAAGCTCTTTATCCATTAAGAAAATTTAATGGGAACAGAATTTATTGTAAAGAAATAAAATCAAAGGGGGAGAGGAGGAAAACTCTAACTTTCTCGATCTCTTTACACAACATACACATCTTCTCTTTTTCTTACCAACAATAGCTTCAATGAATTATTTTGATGCTTAATCAAATACGACAAGCTTATATAGTTCATTTTTGGGTTAAAGTTGAATCAAGAAGTCCAAGAAATCAAGACTGAACAGCTAATAATAGAACCTAAAAACTGAGTGGGAAGGAAAGGCCGTTATATAAAATTTTGAACCTTTTTGCTACAAAACAAAATTATATCGAGATTTTATGTAATTTTCAAAATTTTCATTAGTAGAATGGTGTTGGTTTATCCTTTTATGTTAGGAAAAAAAAAACTATAATCCTTTTTCTTTAAATTGCTTTAGGATAAAAAAAACTTAACAATTTCACATTTGGTTTTAAAGCAATTTAGCCCTCAAATTTTAGAAATGCTTCAGCCTTGATATCCTAGCTCATTTAATCAATTTCAATCAGTCTTTATCAATGTAAAGTAAGTTCAAACACAATCTGAACTTGTTCGTTGACAACACCTCTGTTCCCAAGTCTATTGGATTCTCTTCAGTTGGTATTTTACATAGTTCAATAGCTCTCTTTGCAATGACTTCTTTTATGAAGTGATATTTAATTTCCACTGCATCATGGAAGACTGGATTCTTGCAAAGATGTATAACACTTTGGTTATCTGATAGACACTTATTACGGTTCTTGACCAACCTAGTTCTTTTATCATGTCTTGTAACCAAAGAGCTTCCTTAATAGCTTCCGTTATAGTAATCAACTTTACTTTAATGCTAGATGAAGCAACCACAAGTTGCAATTGTGATTTTCAATTGTTGTAACTACCATACAATGTGAAGTAATAAGAAATGGTTGGTATGCTCTTGTCTCTATTAACTATAAAATCTAGATCCACGTAGCTAATTTAGTTCACAGCCTTCTCATTATGACCAAATATTAAACCATAGTCGAGTGTCATAACAATGCATTTAAGTATCTAGTTTATTCTATATCAATGTTCCTTGCCTGGATTTGACATATATATGCTTAAGACACTAATTGGTGTGCAAGATTAGGCATTGTGGAGATTATTGCATATATAGTGGAATCAATTGCACTTGAGTATGGTAC
This sequence comes from Ailanthus altissimus, assembly GCA_946807835.1. Lineage (NCBI taxonomy): Eukaryota > Viridiplantae > Streptophyta > Magnoliopsida > Sapindales > Simaroubaceae > Ailanthus > Ailanthus altissimus. The sequence continues at coordinate 24,597,969 of OX327695.1, forward strand.
TTTAGCCATCTATTGTCTTTCTTCTTTAGTGTTTAGTGATTGTTGTGAAGAGAACTTAAAATGAGTTATTTGAGGAATATTTATGAGTTTGCAAGAGTCCATTCTAAACCTTTTAAGTACTTTCTTCAAGTATCCCTACTGAATTAGCATAATCTTTTATTCTTTCTATTTCTCATAATTTCAATACCTAAAATCTTCATGGCTTCCCTTAAATCCTTTATAACAAAATTAGAATTTAAGGACTTCTTCATGTCTTGGATTTCATTAATGCTTTGATTGATAAGCAATATATCATCTACATATAGTAACAAGTAGATGGTATGATTATTTCTGAGTTGTTTGAAATTGACGCATGTATCATAATTGCTCTCTAAAAACTTCACTGGTGACATAAGACTCAAATCTCTTGTACCATTATTTTAGAACTATTTAAGTCCATAAAATGACTTTTTAAGTAAGCACACCAAGTTCTTATTATTCTTTTCTTGAAAACCTTAGGTTGTATATATAGTTTTTTTTTTCTAACTCTTTATGGAGAAATGTAGTTTTAACATCAAGTTGGTGTAATTTTCAGTCAAAGTGAACTACCAAAGATAACAAACTTCTAATTGTGGTGTATTTGACTACTAGAGAGAAGAATTCCTTATAATTTATCCCTTTTCTTTGTGAGAAGCCTTGGCAACTAATCTGATTTTGAATCTTAGTGGTTTAATTAGTGAGTTTCCTTATCCGACTTTGAAGATCCATTTACAGTCTAAAAGCTTTTTTTTGGGTACTATAATCTAAGTTTTATTTAGTTCCAAGGAGTTTATTTCTTCTTCCATGGCTTCTTGCCATTATTTCTTATACTTGCAATTAATTGGTTAAGTATAAGTTTGTGGTTCTTCCTTTGATATATCCTGACATTGAAGCAAAAGTAAGAAAATCATAAAGCACATATTTACTAGGTAGTTTTACATGTCTCCTTGGCCAGTCCTATGTAAGTTGATAATTTGAGGCTGATGGTTTAGGTTTTGCATCCATTTACTATTCACTTTCTTATGCAAGTTTTTCAAGACCTTGTGGAGTGTTGTTGTTGATTGAAACTGAGGAAGGCTCCATCTTAATTTATCTCATCTTAGTTCCTGATAATGTTTCAATTTTATTTTCATTGTTATTGGCACCTACACTTATTAGTGTACTCAAGTAAGTCATATCAATTTCATTAAAAATAACATCCTTATAGATAATAATTTTGATGCCATTTACTTCTCTTAACTAGATCATATAACATTTTTTTTCCCTCAATGTATTCTAAAAGATGCATTTATTTGATTTAGAGTCTAATATCCCTTGGTTTTGATGTATACAAGATACACATTCAAACACCTTTAGGTGATTGTAGTTAAGGGGGTTTTCCATACTAAAGTTCTTCATGTGTTTTATTCAAGGCATTTGAAGGACTTCTATTAATTAAATAACAGGCTGTTGAAGTAGCATCTCCCTAAAAATGTTTTGATAAACCTGAGCTAATCAATATGTATTTAATTTTATCAAGCAAGGTTCTATTCATTCTCTTAGCTACTCTATTTTATTAAGGTGAGTATTTGACAGTTCTATGTCTTAAAATGGCATGCTTTTGCAAAAACTATGAAATGCATCATTACAGAACTCAAGGCCATTAGTAGTCCTTAAAACATTAAGCTTTTTATTACATTTTCAATCATTGTTTTCCATGAATTAAACTTTGAGAATGTTTCATGTTTATGTTTAAGTAAAGACATCTTCCTTGGGTAGTCATCAATAATTGATGGAAAATATCTGCTTCCTCTATATGTTGCTGAGTTCATTGGCCCCAACAAGTTTGCATGTACATAATTGACAGGTTCTTTGGCTTTCTGGTTATTTATTTTGAAACTTAACTGGTGTTGTTTTCCTATAGTGTAGTGTTCTAAAAAATCTAAGTTTGTGAATTTTTCTGGTCCAGTCAACCTTTATTATTTAAATAGAGTAGGCTTGCTTCACTAATGTGGCCTAATATCCAGTGCTAAAGTTCTATTTAATCATAGCTAATATGAGCAGTAGTTGCTATTGAACTATTCATTATTATTCATTGTAAAATAGTCTTTTTTGTTTAACTCCCTTCATCATCACTAAGGATCCCATATTGATCTTTAACTGTCCATTTTCTAATTTGTATACATTTTCGATTCATCAAACATTCCTAAAGATATCAAATTCCCCTTTATTTTAGGTACATGCCTAACATCAGTTAGTATCATCATTGTACCATTTTGCATCTTTACAATGACAGTTCTAATTCCAATAAACTTACAAGATTGATTGTTTCCCATAAATACTTTGCCACATTCAATCTTCTGATAGATATCAAACAAATCCCTATTTGGGATAATATGATAAGTAAATCCTAAATCAAGAACTCATTCTTTTGATATGTCCTTAATAGATATGGTAAATGCATTTAAACTTTTATATCCTTTATTAGCCATTACCGCATGTTCATTTTCAGACCCCTTCTCTTTTTTGGTTTTTGATTCATATAAGTTTCTTTTAAAGTAGCCTTCTTTGCCACAGTAATAGCCTTTCATAGGACATGACTTTGACTTTAATTTAGATCTCCCTTTAAATTTGCTTATGTCATTCTCTCTTTTGTCTAGTCTCTCATTTATATACAAGTTTTTAGCATTTTTATTCAAACTTTATTTTTAAACTTTAATTTTTGGTCTCTTGACCTAAAAGCTGACATGCAATCTTCTAAAGTAGGTGGGTCATTTCCATATTTGATTACTAACTTAACTATTTTAATGAAGACAAGGAAAGAATTTGATAGAATTATTACCTAGTTTTCATCACTTATGGTTTTACCAATATTAGAGAGATCTATACACATCTTTTTAAATTCATCAAGATTTTCCTTAAGATCCTTAGATGGATCCATTCTAAAGTTAAATGGTCTTTCTTTTATCAATATCTTACTAGTTAAAGACTTGGACATGTAAAAAGTTTCAAGTTTGTCATATAAACCTCTTGCTGTCGTCTCCTCATTCACTTGTCTAAACACATTATTTGACAACTGCAAAATAATTATGTTGAAGGTTGTTTCATCCACAGTCCTTTAATCCAGCGTCATGGTTGGTGGCAGATCTTTAGCATCAGCCATAACATTAGCAATCTTTTGCCTAACCAACAAAGCCTTCATCTTCTTTCACCACATGCTAAAATCCCCACAACCATGATACCTTTCCACCTCAAACTTTGTAATACTTATATTATTTGCCAAATCTTGAGTATTTGAATCTTCAATCTTACTCTAAGAACTGGGCTCTGATACCACTGTTGAAAATCAATCAAACCCAAGATTCTCACTTAAGAATATTACTCAAAGCAATCAAGAACATAAACAAAGCTTAAATAATCAAAATTCCAAATGAAACAAAAATAGAATTGAAACCAAACCCAGAAAACTACAGAGATAGAGAAAAACACGCCTAAGATTTATAGTGGTTTAGTTCATGAATTAAACCTAATCCACTTAAGCTAATCAAGCTCTTTATTCACTAAGAAGAATTAATGGGAACAAAATTTATAACAAGGAAACAAAATCAAATGGGGGAAAACTCTAACTCCCTCTCAATCTCTTTACAAAAGTACATAATTTCTCTTTCTTTTGTTAACAACAGCTTCAATGAATTATCTTGATCCCTAATCAAATTAGGCAGGACTTATATAGTTAAGTTTTGGGTTAAATCAAATCAAGAAATCAAGATTGAACAAATAATGGAACCCAAAAACTAAAAGGGACAAGGGAAGTTGTTATAACTAATTTTTGAACCTTTTGTTGCAAAATAATGTCATATCAAGAGTTTGTTTAATTTTTAAATTGCCACTAGTAGAACAATGTTATTTTACCCTTTTATCTGAACCTAAAAAATAATCATGCAATCCCTTAACTCTCTTCAAATTGCTTTAAGATCTAAAATCTTAACTATTTGCTTTCTATTTTTTCACAAAGCTATTATATGGGTTTAGAGGTTATATGTCTTTCTTGAAGGTTAATGGGTTCAAATTTAGTTAATTGTAAGCAATAAGATTTTAGATTTGTATGCTAAAGGTGGAGATTCACATTCTGCTTAGTAGTTTCAGAGCAAATTCCTTTTAAAAAAAATAGTTTCTTGGATTTTTATTGTTTGTATATATGCTATAGATAAGCTTATTAAAACTACTAGAAAAGATTTTGACATGATGCTAGTGAAGAATATTGGTTTTTGAATTAGATGACTTCAAGTTATGTTAGAAAAGCTCACAGCTACATATTTATTCATGATATTTTTCCAATTGTCTAAAACCAACTTCTAGCTCAAAATGTGATTATTAGAGCTAGCATTACATTGATGTGGATTACTAGTGGTTAAGCTCTTTGAAAAGATGTTAGCTATTAAAATTTGAATTGATGTATTGGACATGAAATTAAGCATTATGTTTTCATAGTTAATCTACTTGGAAAGGTGGGTTGGTAGATGAAGTAGCTAGAGGTAGTAATTAGATCACGTCATCTAGGCCTTGCTCGACATGGCCCTACATAGTGCCTAGGTGGCAAGGCTACATGTTGGGCCAGATTTTTCAACCCAGAGTGCTTGGTACGGGCTCGTCGTGAGCTCACCACAACTAGGGCTAATTGGCCCAATTCGTGGGTCGATCATAAATAAAGCCCATAAACCCAACTAATGTGGCTCATTACATAATCTTAAATTTTGCAACCACAAAGTCTTTAAATCCATGACCCTTATGCCAAAAAATTAATTGAGTAAGGGCTACCATTAAACCAAGTCATTTTTTTGCTTAAACTTTCCAATATTATCATGTTTGTTTTAAATGCAATACAATTAAATCAATAACTATTCTTTAAAAAAAATATTTTCATAAACATTAAAATTTTAATTGTATTTATTATTATTGTTTTCAAAAGCAATTGTAATTTTAATCAAATATACTATAATGGTATTTATTATTATACCAATATTTTTTATTAAACTTTTAATTGTAATTATAATCCTACCCTAATTTAATTTTCAATGAGAGTTATAATTATATTTCAAAATAAATCTATAACTAGAATTATAATTGTAACAATCATTTTCTTAGTTATAATTGTAATTATCATCTAGTTTTTAATTTTAATTGCAATTACAACTAGAATTGTTATTATAATTATAATTTGAATTATAATTGTAATTAGAATTACAATAACATATTTCAACTTTTACAACTATAAAAATTATAATTGTTGTTATTTGGTATAACAGATGCAATTATAATTGTAATTGTAGTTACAATTCTAATGAAATTACAATTATAATATTGTATTGATAATTAAAATTAAAATTATAAATCTAACTACATTACAATTATATTTTTATTGTAATTAAAATTACATCATAACTATAATTATAACTATAATTACTGCTAATGCAATTATATTGTATGGTTCGCATGCCTGAGCATAGAACGATTTGGCCCATATAGGTTGTGTCCAAGGTTCGTTTTATGCCTAGCCTTCTAGTTTTTGCATTTAGTCCAACACAATATGAATGAGAAATGCTAGACATCCCAAATTATATCTCAAAAAGTGATGTATGAAACAACCATTAGATGATGAATTAGTGTAAATCTCAAAATTATTTATTACACTTAATAATTATTTAACACATCACTTTTTAGAATATAATTTGAGATGCTTAGCATTACTTCAATATAAATACTATTCATATCTGTGTCGGTTTAGTGCAAAATCATAGTGGGCCGTTGTTTGTGCGAGCCACTTTACATAGCTATAAATAGTTACATTGATTCGGTAGGAGAAATAGGAATGCCGATAAAGCTGGATGTTGTTGTTTGGGATTTTGTCTGGTGGTTATATATGTTAAAGACTAATCTTTAATATTAATATTAGATCTTCACTTATCACCTTAAGTTTTTGGGTTAAGTAGTAAACTAATATGGTATCAGAGTTAAGATTTTGAGTTCGAGCTCTCATGTCTTTGTTTTCAGTTATTTTTTTTATTGTAAGTCTCGAGATGGGGATCTACTTGATTCAGACTTACTCGAATCCACGTTTTACGTGAGAGAGACTGTTAAAGATTTATCTTTAATACTAATTTTTACTTAGTTCAGACTTACTTGGATTCACATTTCACGTAAGGGAGACTATTAAAAATTTATCTTTAATACTAATTTCTTAATGTTTAGTTTACGAGACCAGAGATTTACTTGATTCAGACTTACTTGGATCTACATTTTACATAAAGAGAATTGTTAAAGATTTATCTTTAATGTTAATATTAAACTTTTATTTATCAATTTAAACTTTTGAGTTGAATAGTAAATTAATAATATGAAATATGATATGTCGTGATTGAAAGGTTTAAAGCAGCTTCTAAAATTAGAACCAATTAGTTCCGGGCATTATGTAATTCAAACTTGATTTACGAGTCTCAAAGACGGGAAGATGTGAAGAACATTTGGACACTAATGAACCACCATGGAATCACAAAATACAGAGCAAATAGTTCAATAATTAACTGATCATTCGAAGTTTATAGGGTATTCAAGCAACCGTTTAGACTTCGCCCAAAGTCAATCCTTGTGTACTTCCTAAAAAGGCGCACATCAATGCAGGAGTGCAATTATAATATTTATTGTTTATTAAATATTGGAGGGTTTATCTTTATCGGAATAACAAGCCACATCAAGTTTCTCTCCGAGAACAGACAAAATTCTAGTAATCCACATGAGCCTATCACCATTTTATTTTAGTAACGTTTTCGTTTTATTTCTTTCCTATTCTAACTCAAAATTCCCACTTGAACAAAAGCACAAACTTAATGTAACTAGGATTCCTTGGACCAGAAGTATAGGAACTCCTGTCATAATATTGAAAAACTTCATAAACGCCCATTTATATTAATAAGAGAAATTAAAAACCCTGCATTACAGAAAGCAATTGAATCGAGAGAGAAACTAAAGAGAGAGATTTTCACTCAATGGAGTCGCAAGAACTCGATCTGCCATGGTTACGGGCCTTCATACGATCCAAATTTTATGAGCCATGTCAATGTGGAGTCTCTAAATATACTACCATCTTCTGCTGTGATTGCGAGGGCTTACCCTTTTGTGAAAAATGCAAAAACAAGAACAGCAAACACGATGGCCACAATGTTCTTCAAGTAGGTTCTTTTAATGGGCAAATTATATCTTCTTTTCTTGTATAGCAATAAGTTAAAAAAGATTCGGTAATTCTCTAATTGTTCTTTTCAGGTGTGCAGAGCTTCACGGCAAACTGGAATCACCATTTCCATTATTAAAAAATGGCTGCAAGTTTCTGATATCCAATCATACATAATCAATTCAAATAGAGTTGTTTTTATATCTCGAAGACAAAGGAAGGAGAAAATTAATAAAAAAGCAGCAGCAGGTGAAGGGAAAAGAAGCGGCAACGATTGTGAGATATGTGGATGGTCAACTGTGTCGTCACCAACTAGATTTTGTTCTATTGAATGCGAAATAAGTACTCTTGTTAATTGATCTACTTTCTTATCATCATTGTACTTCTTTTTATGGCAAAAACCTAACTCACACTGAACTTTTTTCACATACAGGCTGATTGGTCAAGTAAAGAGAAGAGCACAGAATATATTGAACAGGAAAATCCCACCATTGAAAAGCCATTACAAGAAGAAAAATATGCAGCTCCTCTTAGTTCTTTCAGGAAAAGACTTAGAAAACAATTAACACCCTCGCAATCTCCTTTAATGTAAATTTAGAGTTTTATTTTATTTCATGATGTGTAATAATAGTTAGTATATAATATTTTCAGTTCCTTTAAGGATTTAGGGATATAGGAAGTAAAGAGATATGATATGTCTTTTCTGTTTGTAGTTACGAGTTTTGTAATAAAATTATTTCCCTTTGTGCATAATATATGAAGTAGAAGTAGAAATTCTTTGTGTGCGCATCAGTGAAGGGCTAGTAGATAAACACGACCGTTGTTGAAAGGGAGGAACCTTCAATTAATGGCAACGACAACAATGGCCAGCATTTTATTGAATCTTTGATAATAAGTCTAATATACTGAAAGGAGATTAATATTGTCCTGCAATCAAAGTCTTAGATCTTTAAAATATCTAGTCCAAATAAGGATCTAGATTGTTGTGTTACTTAAAAGGGTGCCTAAACATTACTGTTGTTTGTGTGTATAATGAGTTTTTGCCGGTTGGCGGGGCTTAATGCTCAACTATTAGAATATGCGACTCACAAGTCTTAAGCTGGGTTCGCCAATTAAGTTTGATTCATAGTTAATTTTCCAGAGTCAATATCATTCGGGATGTTTGGTGAGTGACTGACCAACCAATTAAATAATCTGTTTATGGGTCCTTAAGTCAACTCAATAAGGCTTTTTCCAAGGACTGATTCTATGTACTTTTGCTAATCAACTAGATATTCAAGAGAATGTTATTTGAACAAAAGAAATAAGATCGCATTTGTGATTCACACTTCCAGTCACCTACTCTAAACTACAAAATACAGAGATTCAGAGAAAAGAATCGAATACAATGAGATCATTTCGATAATGTTCTAGCTAGCAATCTGGTTAAGGTCTTGGCATAAGATAAGAAAAGAGGGAAAAGAAAATTATATGGAAAATTTTCTTAAATGAAAGAACACCAAGTTGTATATGAGCAGAGAACATATGACACTTTATTTTATGCCTAAAAGCAAAAAAGTGTTTCTACCGAGTAAACAATCTTCAATTTTTCTATTTCTTAAACATATAAAAACTATACAAGTTAATTAATAAATTGAAATTGGTGATTCGAAATTATATTTGATCATGACATTGAGTTAGAAACTAATCATCACGAAGTCAAGTACGTAAATGATATAAGAAGAATGAGCAAAATAGAGAGTTGAAAGAGAGAAGGGGCATTAAAATACAAATGGAACATTTTAGGTCTGAATGCCCCAACGTCAGAAGACAGAACGTCCCAATAAAAATTTCAGAAAGCCCAATATCCTAACATTGGCTTTAAAATGCCCTAGCATTAGTTTAATGCCCGAGTATTGGTTCAAAGTTGCATTTACCGCCCCAACATTTAGTATAGAATGCTACAATATTGCCTGTTCAAGAAAGTCTATTTTTTGCTCGAATTAATTTCTTTTAATAGGATTTAGACCCCCACACATATTGATTCTTTTTTCAATTAGGTTTAAGAATTTTAAGAATTTTGTAAATATTATATAAACCTCTGTAACTCCTTAAAATTAATGAAGTATTAAAGATGTAAACATAAAAGAAAATAGAGAGCTAGGTAGGCACTAAGTGTTAAGTGCGCAAAAGTGTAACCATAAAATCACTTGAGTAATGAGTGCTAAGTGCGCAAGAGAGTGATGATAGATCTTTTAAGGGGAGCTCTAGTTATTTATTGTATTCATTGATTAAATTTCTTATTGTTAGATCTAGGTGATTCTTTGTAAACCATTAATGAAAGATGTTAGATTATGGATTCGCTATAGACGTAAGCATTTGTTATTGAACCACGTATATTTTGTATTTTATGTTTTAATTTCTTTACTTTATTATTGTATTGATATTTTATATTCTTAATTATTTATAAGTAAAGTCTTTCGCATATGCATAGAATTTTTAGGGTGTTAAATATCAAGTCATGTTGGTATTAAAACGTATAAAACTCTGACAATAAAATTAATTATAATGCTAATTACTAAATAAGATTAGTGTTAAGATTAATTCCCCAAAATAATATATTTGAAAAATAAAATAACTTAAGGCTCAAAAATTGATTTATACAAAAAGATTTAAGATTATCTTTTGATTTGAACTTTAGTTTCGAAATAAAGAATCTCATAACACGTATATATTATTACCCAAATATGATCAATATTAATTTCTTTTTTATTTTCTATTTTACTAACTACTAGTCACCAATATGAATTCGCAAGTGAAAGCTTATATTTCCTCAAAAAGAAAGAAAGTGAAAGCTAATATTAGAGAGAATCCTTCACGGTTGTTACATTTTAAACCCTGTAAATCTTTCATTCCCATTTAGCAGAGCAAACCATCCCCAAAGTCTTTCCAGATACAGAAAGCTTATAAAAAAGCAATACTCTAATAGGAACTAGGTAAATAAAGAATATTTGCAAATTAAGAAAAGTATGAACAGAAAAACCCTCTTTGAATGCTTTTGTCTACGGTAGCAGTTGCCATTTACGATTACACTCTAGCAAAAAAACAAAATAAGAAAATATGGAAGTATTTATTATTGAAAAATTAGTGATTTAATAATTTTAATTGAATAAAAATTTAGATGAATATCAAAGTGAAGAGTTATAAGAAGTTTAGAACGTGTGGGATACGTATGGAAAAGTTTAGGACATATGAGACATAAAAGGGGAAGCGAAACGGGACTCAAAGATGTGAAGGAAGCAAGAAAATGCGGGATAGATGTACAGGGCTGAGCACGCGGCGCCAGACGCTTTAGAAGTTTATTTTTTTTCAGAATTTCAAATTTTGGACTTCCAGAACAAGTAAATTCTTACTCCAATAAAGAATAGGGTTAATAAGCACAAAACACATTCTATATAAACACTTGTAAACCCTTAATTTTAGATTAAGCATTAAGAGATACTCTAAGAGAGGGAAAGAACTGAGAAGACACTAAGTACTTGTGTGCGCTAGGGTGGAACCGTTGTTTGGGTTATCATTGTTCGTGGTAAAGTAAGGGTTCATTAAACATTTAGGTCCTTTTAAGGGTTCTTTATTGGGTTTTTCTTGTAAAATCTCTATGGAGTTATAATAAGAGAGATTAGGATCCTTAAATCCACTGTGGACGTAGGCAATTGGCCGAACCACATAAGATTGTGTTGTACTCTTTTGTTTTCTGCTTTGAATTCTTGTTGTGTTTGCTTGATTGACAGGTTATTCCGCTATGTAAGGAGGTTAGGGTTCTAGACTGAATTTTGAGTTCTTCGCTTCAACATAACCTCGAGAAGGAGAACGGCGTTTACTCCCTCAACATTCATTTTGCAGAGAAAGAATCAAATTCTGTTGAAGAATACGCAAAGGAGAAGTGAGAAAGTAGACCCTGCAAATTCAGCACTTCATTTTTTTTTCCAAAGAATACTGCATTTAATTAAAACCGTGTAAACTGCATTCTGAAACTAGAAAAAAAGAATACTGATTTATATAGCTTATGAAGAGAACGAAGTTAAAAAACAAAAAGAAAAGAAAATGTAAAGGGCAGGGTTTCAACTGATACAATACGGGTTAGGGACTTAGGGAGAGCCTTGGCTTACAAGTAAAACGTGACAAGTCGTAGCCAATATTAATACTAGTGATTGAGAAGCTTGAATTGTAACCAGCAATCAAATTGAGAGATAGTTTCTGCTCAGGCATTTCTCATTGGCGGAGAGAAACATGCAGGACCGAGAATTTGATCTGCCATGGCTAAAGCCTCTGATGCAGGCCAAATTTTATGTGCCGTGTCAATGTGGATTGAAAGACAGTACCTATTTCTGTATGGAGTGCAAGTGTTTACCTTTCTGTGAAATTTGCAAGAAGAATGTCAAACATTATGGTCACAATGTTCTGCAAGTAAGTTGTTTATTATGATGCCCAACTCTTTTTTGGTTTTAGCTTTTGACAAATATGAAATTTTTTGTTGCTTGGTCTTTGTTTTTTCAGGTGTACAAAGCTTCATATCAATTGGGGATTAAGATTGGAGAGATAGGTGAGTTGCTGGATATATCTGATATACAGAGTTATGCAATTAATTCTAAAAGAATTGTTTATATAACTCAAAGACAGAGCAAGGGACAAAACAATCATAAAGGAGCTGGTGAAGGGCATGGAAGGGGCAATACGTGCGAAACTTGTGGATGGGCTAATCTGTCAGCACCAACCAAGTTTTGTTCAATCAATTGCAAATTTGTAAGAACGCTTCTTAAATTTTATTATTGTCATTTCATCACCTGAACTTGTATTCATTTTTTATTTCACAACTTCATCTCATGTGTAGGTTATGCATAGAAAAACCGAGCGAGGAGGCAAGTGAACTTAAACGTAGTATCATGTTAGAGAAACCAATCCAAAAGAATACTAAAGTTCAATATCGGCAACCAAAACGAAATCCGTTCAAACTCCTCCCAATTCTTTCAGGCAACGCAGTAGAAAAGGGATACCCAAAAGGTCTCCTTGTATGTAGACTTTTATCGTGCTGCGGATAAAGAAGAATGCGCAAGCAATTATTATTCTCAAATCTTTACGATGAAAGCAAGTGGGTAGGGGATTGTAACTTGATCGAGATCTTTTGTCGAGTGAGTTAACTATCTCATGTTAAATAAAAAAAAAAGTTAATATTTAAGTTTATAAATAGAAAGATTATTTTATTTATTATGTTAGTCTTTTAAGTTGAATATTGAATTTTAGATTTTCTTTTATAAGCCTAATGTCCCCATTAATAAGTGATATTAGAACTAAACTTTAGTAATTAAAATGTGAATAAACCCACCCTTAAATGAAAGGGGCTAGTTTTGGGTCACAATTAATTTTGTTAATAGCCGAAATGTAGATGTAGAGGTAGCAAGTGGACTGTGTCGAGCCGGCATGGCCCACAAAATTTGAGCTTATATTGGCTGTTGTGCCGAGTTGGCCTCGGCACGACCACAAAAAATTAAGCTTAGACAGCCCACAGCATAATCCATTGTGGGTCATACCGTATTTGGCACGTGGGCCTAACAGGCCAGCCTGTGAGTCATAAAAAAATAAATAATAATTTTCTTAAAAGTTATTTTTAAAATAAGAAAGTAAAAAACAATACTATTGTGGTGAGATCATATGTCCTTTACTTTTGTCTGTTGCTACAGTGCTTGTAATTTTAATTTTTTTTTAACATTGATTCTTTATTAATTGTTTAAATTTGGTAATTTTTTTTAAATTTTTTATTCACATTTGACATAATTAATATTAAAATTAAATTTTAAATTATAATTTTAATATGACTGAAATTAAAATTTAAATTTAAATTATAAACATTTAATAAATTTAGAATGGAAACTGAAATTTGAATTATCACATTTAATATAATTAAATTTGAATTTGAATTTGAATTTGAATTATAACATTTAATATAATTGAAATTATAACATTCAACGTAATTGAATTTAAAATTTAAAATTAATTATAATTGAAATTGGATTCAGAATTATAACAATTAATGTAATTGGTATTTATATTGGATTTGAAATTGTCACATTTGACATAATTGAACTTAAATATGGATTTGAAATTATAATATTTAGCATAATTGAAATGATATTGGATTTGAAATTATTACATTTAATGTAATTAAAATTAAATTTAAAATTATAACATTTAACATAATTGAAATTGAAATTGAAATTGAAATTTGAATTATAACTTTTAACATAATTAAAATTAGAATTGAAATTATAAAATTTAACATAATTGGAATTGGAATTGGAATTATAACATTTAATATAATTGAAATTAAAATTGAAATCATAACATTTAACATAATTGAAATTAAAATTAGATTTGAAATTATAATATTTAACGTAATTGAAATCAAAAATGAAATTTGAATTAACATTTAACATAATTAGAATTGAAATTATAAAGTATAACGTAATTGAAATTGAAATTGAAATTATAACATTTAACATAATTAAAATTAAAATTAGATTTGAAATTATAACATTTAATATAATTGAAATTAAAATTTGATTTGAAATTATAAAATTTAATGTAATTGAAATTAAAAATAGATTTAAAATTATAACATTTAATATCATTGGAATTAAAATTGAAATTTGATTATAATATTTAGCTTAATTAGAATTGAAATTGAATTTAGAATTACAATATTTAACATAACTGAAATTAAAATTGAATTTAAAATTTACATTTAACGTAATACAAATTGAAATTGCATTTAAAATTATAACATTCAACTTAATTAAAATTAAAATTGAATTTTAAATTATAACATTTAACGTAATTAGAATTAAAATTATCGTTTAATGTAATTAGAATTAGATTGGAATTAGAATTATAACATTTAACGTAATTAAAATTAAAATTTATTTGAAATTATAACATTTAACGTACTCGAAATTAAAATTGGATTTGATAACATTCAACGTAATTAAAATTAAAATTGGATTTAAAATTATAATATTTAATGTTATTGGAATTGAAATCAGAATTATAATTATAATATTTAGCATAATTAAAATTAAAATTGAATTTGAAATTATAACATTTAACATGAGGGTGTTTGAATTTTTCTAATTATAGATTAGAATAATGTAAATAAATAAATACAATTGATTCATTTGTTAAATTTTTATTTCAATTTTATCTTTTGCCAATAATAAAATTATATTTCAACGTGTACTAGTTAATTTGTTTAAAATTACAAATTATAATTATATTTTTAAAAATATGTATATTAATGGTAACTCTAATGATAATTATAATTTGAATATAATTTTAATTATGATAAACATAAATTTAATATAGTTACAATTAATAATAACAATCAAAATATTTTTAAAAAGTAAATTTTGATTTAATTGTATATTTATTTATAATATAAATATTAAATTAGATAAACATAAATATAAACATATGTTGACATTGTGGTAAAATGTCTTCACTTAAAAAAAAAATTTGACAATGGGGTTTTAGTTTAAGATCTCGTGGCCACAAAATTTTGTGGTGAATAGTGACACAAAAATAGCGATACTATTAACCAACCTAACATGCACACTATTGATGGGCTCGCGACAAGTCAAAAAATGTAGCTGCATAGCACGACATATTAGGCGGCCCAGGCATATTATAATACCGTGCTGTGCTTAAGCCGTCCAATCCAATTGTCACCTCTGTGTAAATGGATTCACCCTTAAAAGAAAGGGATCAACTTTAGGTTACTATAGACGAATATTGCATTCAATAAAAAAGTGTTGAATGAGTTAATTCACTTATATTGACTGAAAAATAGTTGATATTATACTTTATAAGTAAATTAGTCATCCCACCAACTAAATTTATTTTTTTAAGATGGATACCTAAATCTTGAACTTTCCTTTATAACCTCATACCTCTAACATTTTATTTATGTAACATACTTTATTTCCCAAGGCCACCAACAATTTCTTTATGTATCGTAATCATAAATTAATGCTTATATTATACTTTTGGATATATATCAACTAAATTAATTTGTATCTTAAAAGAAAGTATTATCTATTTAAGCATGAATCTATAACATAAAACAAGAATTGTTTGCTTGTGTAGGATATAATTAAAGCACCGATGTTCTAGATGAGACAAGTAATGCTTTGATTCATGAACGCACAACATCTTTACTGTTTGAGATTGCACCATTGATTTCATTTCATTTCATTTGCTATAAGTATAACTGTTTTGCATTATTTTAGTTTTAAATATGTACAAGTCACAATGTGGACCCACTCTTTGACAAGAGAAAGTGTTCGTTGGGAAGGAACTTTCATAGCAATGAAAAAGGCCAGCTTTTCGTTGAATCTTTGAATAGATCAAAGATACTCCCCCGGAAATATTGTCTGGCAATCAAGCACTAAAATCTGCAGGATGATCTAGTCAAAATAATTTAGATTAGTGCTGTGATTAGGGTGCCTAAGCACTACAAAGTTCACAAATAATTGACAGTGTAATGTGTTTCTGTTGGTTGGTGGGGTTAATGTCTGCTTTGCCAACTGTGTTTGCTTCACTAAACAAGTGATTAAGTCAAAAACAATGTCTGATCAATAGATTTTCATGGCTCAAGTTCTTCAAGATTGTGAATTATTGGCACATACGAAACCCATTGTATGTGGAAGTTGCCACTTGCCAGCCAAGAAAACTTGATCCTCTTCATCTGAACATAGAATCAGAACCCACAAACATCAAACTTGGAACTTTTATAGGGGTAATGTGGGCAAAATAATAATAACTTTGTGTTGTATAGATAGTGAAGCACTTGAAACATTAATTAAACGATGCCGCCCTCATCCAAGAAAGTGAACTTACTTAAGAAACTATGCTTGACGGTAGAAAAAAGACAAGAAGAAATAATAGAAATGTATTATAAAAGACCTTGTATGTTTCGCTTTTCGGGAAGGAAGAGAGTCAAAAAAGTGAGAAGAAATGTTATTTTTGTAGTCATGAAATTAAAAAAATTTTCCAACGTAACAAATCGATGAGAGAATAAGATATATTGGAAGTGCATTCGTGCTTTGCCTTTTTGTCAAAGAGAATATGATTGCCTCTAGCTACTTAATTACTTCAGTGGTTCAGATATTTGGATGCCAAGATTGAACCTTATGAAGCTTCATAGATAGTTAAATGTGGGACATCTTCCATTTTTCAATTATTAATCAAACTTGCAACTCTAAGATCTAATTAATAGAACAATCTTCTTTTAAAGAAAAAAAATAACAAAAAGAAAAGGCGAGGAATAATAGATCTTCATAAGTAAAGCATGGATCATGAATGTACCATGACAAGCTCAAAACTTTGTATCAATGTTGGTTATAATAAAAAGAAATGCAATGCATCTGCTCTCTTGTTCCATGTTCAAGATTTCTCTTGCATTAGAAGCTTGGAATCTCACCAAAAGAAAAGATAGATGTTAGTTAAAGGGTTACTTAGATGATAATTGAGGCTTTTGCCTATATATATATATATATATATATATATAGTTAACAAGAAATTAGTACAGAAGAAACATTCAATTTGATACTATCAATGAATTTAATATTATTTTTGTGTCATATAAAAATGGGTAAAAGGCATCTATATTTTTAAGATGTGGCTTAATACCTAATTATATCATTATAATTTTAAAAATATTTATTTATACCTCCAACAAAAAAATATTACAGTAAATTGATAATTTGTAAATAGTACTCGTCATAAACAATAAACAATATCTCTTATAAATAGTATCTCCGTCGCCGCTTGATGATTGAAAACCGGTCATTGGTAAATATTATTTAGAAGAACTATTTAATATTCACAGTAAACAGTATGGGAGGCACTGTTTATGGTGGATACTGTTTATCATGACCAATGAACAGCATCCACCAGTTTCTAGTTGGCATGTAACAATGGCGATAATACTATTTATAGTGATTATTGTCTATTATTTATGGTAGGTATTATTTATAAATTGTTAATTTATTATAATATTTTTTTGTTAAGAGTATAAATAAATATTTTTAAGATTATAAAAGTATAGTTAAAAATTAAGCCTTACTTTAGAGTTGTAGATATACTTTGTTCTATATAAATTAAAAATCTATGACATTTTAGCATATATTTCAACTCACAGTCTGAAATGTCAATCAAGTTGAATATTTTTATTTTTATGCTAAACAAATTGCACATATGTAATCAATTCGAAATTCATTATTTATGCATTGAATCATTAAAGAATAATAATTTCCTATGTACTCTAATTAATTTTGTAAAATCTAGGGATGGGATCAAGGTAGCTTTTCCTATAAAAGTAAAATGATAGTGTTTTATGCAATACCCATCGGCCATCACTCAATCACATGCCCAGAAACTGAAAAAAAAAACAAAGAAAATAAAAAATAAAAATCAGAAGATGTGATAGCAAAGGGCCGCACAATGTGTGAGCTACAACAATAAGAAAAGGGGGCAAGATGGCAGAATGGCAATGGCAGTGGCATGCAGCAGTCACCGGGTTAGAAGGGGTGTGCAGGATTAGGGCTCAGCCAAAGCCATGCCCCAGATCAGCCTACGCCATTTCTTGTCGGATTGTTGGGGGGTATTTTTCTTTTTCCAAGGACCTTCTGTTCCACGTGTCTTTTCTTTTGCCTTGCAACGAAGATCCTTCCACTCTCTTTAACTTGCCACGTTTCTCTCCTCTTGAGTTTGCTTTTGCTTGTTACATTGCACTTAGTTTTGCTACTTTTTTACACCTCTGGCCTCCTCCATTTTCCTTACTAATTTTTTTTTGTCCTCTCTTGATAATAAATGACTCTTGTCACTGGGATTCTTTTCAATTCATACATAAAAGAGTAAAATTAGCATGAATTTAATGATGAGATCGCTGGGTAGCTCATGATAACAATCCAATTGTGAGATCGTGTAGAAAATTTCGAAGACCCTTTGTTGTTTTGCTGGCCTACCATGTTAAGGCTTCCTGAATTTCGCAAACTAGATTTTTAACTTTTGCAAAGGCTCTTTTACCATTTGTAGCTATAAATGGAAGGTGCACCATTCAAGAATCAAGCTAAGATGGTGGTTATTAGCCAGTACACGATATCAATATGGCATTGCCCCAGTCATAAAAGTTCAAAATAGTCCCGCATCCACTTCACTGAAAAGCCATCAGCCATGTCATCATTCATCAACCCTAGACAAGAAAGAGAGTATTTAATTATGAATTACAATACATATTGCAGATAATACTTTTTTATTTGATATTGTTATGGCATTAATTTAGTCACAAATTTAATATATTTTTAATTTTATACACAGTAAAAATTATAACTTATACTATAAATAAGAGTACATAAAATTAATATACTAATAAAGATAAAAGAAATTAATTAATATGACATGAAATATACATAATTCAACCTAAAAGTACTTACATCTACATAGGATTTATGATTCAATTTTTTATTATTAATATAAATCATTAAATATCTTCTTACATCATTAATAATCCTACAATACTGAAAGTATCTTTTATAGATCACCCTAATATCTCACTTAAAGATCCCTAAGCACTACCCTTGATCATTATGATCTCTCCAAGACTTTTTTGTATTTTTTTATAAGAGATTTCTATAAAGAATACAAGAATAACCCAAACCTTTAAGTCAAATGATTTATGGTGTCTCTTTATTCACATAGAACAATTTTCACCTACACAATAGTTCCACCTTAGTGCAGAGCTCATTGTACTTAATATCTATCTAGTTCATCTATTCTCTTTTATAATTACATCTTAAAATTTTAGATGTTTGTCTTTCTCTTCTATTTAGAAGAGTTTATATAATGAATAAAATACCATTAAAGACCCTAATCATAATTGGAATAAGAGTCCACACGTCTTAAAGTCTAAAACTCCCTCAAACAAATTAAGCTAAAGTAAAAATGGACTTCCTTTCTTCTAGGTGCTGCGGCTCTAAGGGCTAGCGCTACAGTGCTACTATGTCCCGATCTAACATTGCAACATTGTAGTTACTATCTCCTAGCGCTGTAGCCTTGGCGCCTCGATGCTATGACTTAGGTAAACAATTATTCTCTTGTTCACTTTTTTGTGTTTTTTAAGTTCCGTTTTATTTTTTTCTTGTAGTCTCGTATATCTTTAAATTTAATATAATTTTTTTAATATTTATTTTAATTTTTGTTCATATAAAATTATTAAATTTTTAATTTTTAATTATATCAAATAAAAAGTACCAACAAGACTTATGATTTTCGGTGAAAATTGAAAAGGCAGAGCTTTAAAAAAAAGGGGGAGAGAGAGAGATAACAACAGAAATACAAGCCCTGGTTTTGAAAGAACACTAATACAAGCTGTCACCACCAACTTACAGGCTGGCAAGATCAACTGAAAAAGAGAACCAAACCCTATCAACTAAACGACGAATCTGACATGGCATCAAGGGTTCAATCCACGAGGTCTCTCTCTCGCACATTTCCAATCCTATATAAATATCAGCTAATTCTCTCTATCTTCTTCAAAAATCTAAGCTTCATAGCCTTCTCCTTCCTTAAGAGTTCTCCATTGCTCTTTCAAGATTTGACTCAAATGGGTATTTGCACTTCCTGTGACTCGACACACGTAGCCACAGCAAAGCTGATTCTACAAGATGGCAGGTTACAGGAATTCTCGTACCCAGTTAAGGCTTCTTACGTTTTACAAAAGAACCCCTCTTGCTTTATCTGCAACTCGGATGAAATGGAATTTGACGACGTCGTCTCAGCCATAAGCGACGACGAAGAGTTGCAACCTGGTCAGCTCTACTTTGCATTGCCATTGAGTCGGTTGAAGCACCCGCTTCGGCCTGAAGAAATGGCTGCCTTAGCGGTGAAAGCCAGCGCTGCATTAATGAAGAGCGGTGATATATGCGGGTGCCGCAAGAAATCAGTTTTCCCAGATGTGTTTTCCAGCGGGAAAACTGATGGTGGGTCGAGGAGAGGAGGAGTGAGGAGAAAGTTTACGGCAATGTTGAGTGCAATATCCGAATAAATTATAGAAAGAGTATTTTGAGAAAATGAGTGCCAAGCAATGCCGTAGAGGGGCACATTGGGAAATTAATGTAAATATTGTAATGATCCATGGCTTTTATGGTTGAGGAATTTTGGTTGGTGTGGCGATGAAATCAGTGGGAATTTTACATTTGCCTGTCACGCATGTAAGGGTCATGTTACAATTTTACCCCTAGATGGGATGATAAAAGAATCAAGTTTTGTACAAAAAAATTACCTATAATACTTTATTTTGTTCATTTTATTTTAATTAATTATTGGAATGGATTTCAAAATTGTGAAACCATTATCAATCACCGAGTCACGTTTGCCAACTTGAGCTGGACGAGCAGTTGACCTTCACTTACATTGCTGCGCAAGTTACTGGCTTGCCAAACTTAATCAGAAATTTAAAAGAAAACAATTATCCATAACATTATTGAACTACAGACATGTGTCATGAAAATAAATCATATTGCTCTCTTCGTATAAGATAAAGCCTGGAAGAGGAATCCAGAAGGCTGTAAAAACGTGTATATGATATTAACAACAGAACCCAGATTGAGACTTCCGAGTTTTGACAGCATTTTTGGAGAATACGATCAGATTTTTGTTGTGAGCTCGTTTTAATTTGTATGATATTTTAATCGCACTTACATGAATGAGGTTTTGTTACCGCAGCTAATACTAACATCGGTTTACGCGAAATGGGAAGCAAAATACAAAGACAAGATGGGCAATGCAGTACAAGAAGCTACGCGGTGTGTGCTTATTAGATTGGTGTGTAGTGTCAATTGTGGGTGCGTTTATGGGAAAATTATTGCAGCTATTAGTCATAACGGATCATTAATAATTAATGTGGCCGATCAATGATAATGGGGTCGAGTCATAACATGAAGCCTTGTTTTTTAGCTCTAGGGCTAATTATTCATAGTTATTTACCATCGTGATGATGGCTATATAGTTATATGCATGACGGAAATATGGGAAAATAGATGATCATGCAAAAATGATGGCTAAAATGTATCGGTTACATATTATGTTAAATCATTCTGATGAGGATTCTGACAATTATATTGGATGGCCCCTTTTCTGAATTTGGATTATTGTTTGGTTCGTCTTGCCGCAATGTATTTGGTTTGTTGAGGTATGGAATTGAAGCTGTAAAACACTAGGGTATTAACACTGTCACCCCTGAGATTGACACAAATTACTCTTACTGTTGGTTTTAATTGTAATTTTACTGTCATCCCTTTTACTTAATTATAAAAATATAAATTTTTATGATTTTATTATATAAATAATTAAAATATCTTAAAAGATAAGGGTATTTTTATTTTTTTAATTAAATAGAAGGAGTTATAATATAATTAAAACTAAAACCGCTGTTAAAATATAATTTATACTAACTTTAGGGGATGACTATGTTAATACTTAAAATATTAGATTATTTTGCATGAAACAGCTTTTATCTGGACAGTAATTGACGTTTTATGAAATATTAACACTATCCTCACTTGAGGTTTATATAAATTATATTTTAATAATGATTTTGATTTTAGTTATATTGTCACCTTCTCTATTTAATTTAAAGGTTAAAAATAATATAAAATTTTATTTTAAAATTATATAAATAATTAAAATATTCTTAAAGAGTGAGGGTATTTTTTATATTTCAAATTAAATAAAGAGGGTGTTAATATAATTAAAATTAAAAATATCATCAAAATATAATTTGTGTAAATCTCAAGTGTTAATACCCACGTTTGATGAGTCCACTGTAGATTGAAGAAGAGTAGATCCTACACTCTGCATTTAACATTTATTATTCATGATAAGAACTGAATGAGGAGCGTGCAAAATTTATACTCCATCTTTAAGTTGCGGGTTAAAAATCAATCTAACAACAACAGAGATGAGAAATCTCGTCATCGGTATGGGGGGGGTTTGGCTTCCTTATTACCAAGGTCCAATGAGCTATTATTGTGCTTGTCACTTCGTTAAATTACCTAATTTAGTAGTAGGTGAGTTCGGTCCTTGACAGGCTGGTTTTACACAAGTTTCAAGCACCTAGCCAACTAGATATCTGTATAAAGCATTTGTAAGATTTATAATAATACGGATTTTAAGTTTATATTTTAAACAATTATTAAATATCATAATTAATTTTTAAATTTTTGTTATTTTACTGATTAATAATTATTTAATATATTATTATTTAAATATAATTTAAAATATATAACATTACCCTAGATAAGATATATAACTTCTAATTTATGATTGAATATTCTTTGAATTCACATAGCTTAATTTTGCAAGCAATTATATATTATAGATAGGAATGGTAAAAAAGTTTGAATAAAAAGAAAATCAAAATTCAGTCCAGTCTAGATTAAAAATTCAGCTTAGAAAAATTTAAATTTTTATCCGAATTCATCTCTTTTTTAAAAAAAAAAATTCAAATCCAAGTTAGATTCAAATTTTTTTTAAAAATTATAAATTAATTTTTGATCTTTAATATATATGAATTTAATAATTACTTTAAAATAAATACTCTAAAAATTTAAATTTAACTTATAAAATAAAATAAAAATAAAAAATATATTAAATTATGAATATAAATTGATAATTTAACAATTATTTTATAAAATAAATATCCTACAATTTTAAATTTTATCCAAAAAAAAAAAGTTTAACTCAATCTAGCTTGAGCCGACTGGGATATAAACTTAGATCCAACCTAATCTAACTAAAAAAAAATCAAATTTTGAATTAAAAAAATTAAATCTTATGTAAATTAATCAAAATTCAAATTGAGATCTAAATTTTGACAACCTTATTGAAGACCTTTCCCGCTCACCAATTTTATCTCTCAAAATTTCATCGGCCCCTATCTGTGACAGTCGATGTCAAAGAGTG
Source organism: Ailanthus altissimus (assembly GCA_946807835.1). Classification (NCBI taxonomy): domain Eukaryota; kingdom Viridiplantae; phylum Streptophyta; class Magnoliopsida; order Sapindales; family Simaroubaceae; genus Ailanthus; species Ailanthus altissimus. The sequence continues at coordinate 24,621,244 of OX327695.1, forward strand.
TAAGGGTAAAACCAATGCGATGGGTGACTTGCTTACAAACGCATGTGATAAAAACAAGTGGGAAGATTGGCTCAAGTGATGTTAGACATTTAGTAGAACATGCGATACATAATTGGCTGGACCAATGATCATCAACCACATATCATCATTTACATTCTAACACAGCGGACCTCTATCAAACTTTTTTATGACTTTGTCCATCTAATGTCACGTAATGACATACACACATATAATTCGTGCTATACATATGTTATTGTGAACATAAAAATCACATGTTGAAATAAAGTTTCGGTATCGAGAATCTTAGAAAGTAAAAAATTGAATATATGTTATAAAAAAAAAGAGGGGTAACACATTACATGCAAGCTGAGGATAATATCAGTGTTTCTACAAAAATAAAGGTGGAAAATTATAGTTTTTTTTTGGGAAAAATGAAGTGTCCTCTATACTCATTGCTTAAACTATGCAATTCTTCATAGCAATAAAGACTCATCCACAAACCACAATGTATATAATAGCTAGATCCACTTGCCCATCAACCAATAATGTAGTATAAGTTGCAATTGAATGCTGCAAAGTACAGTAGGCCAAGGAATCTTTGAAAACACAAGTTCAAATTCAATATAGCTTTATCAACTTGCAACTTGTTCAATAATTTAATGTGCAAAATTAATGCTATAAGTATTGTTGGAGGCCTTGGAATTAAGTGTTTAATAATTTTTTAACTAAATTAAAAATATTAATTTACTCAACAATTTTTCTTTAAATGAAATTTTCACCGATGGTAACTTAACACCGACTTTTTCATTTGACAATGTATTCATTCACATTCTGACTATTAAAATTTGATTCTAATACTATTTATTAAAAAGACCTTGAGCTTATAAGGAAAAACTTAAGATCTAAGTGTCCAATCTAAAATATTAATATATTAGGTAATACTGCATATTGTTTATATATATCTAAGATTCACCTACTCATATATACAAAAGATCCACCCAATTTTTATTCGATGTGGGACACGACATTTTTTCTCACCCAAACATGTGGTGCCTTCATCATGATTTAACCTAAATTTAAAAGTCAACTTGGCCTATATTACTACTTATAGAGATTTACTATCCATGTAATAATCTCTATTAATGCTTAAAATACAAGATTGTTATGGTACACTTGGCTCGTAATGCTTATCTCCATTATTCTTAAAAGACTCACTACCCACATGCTGTTATTTATAGATAATCCACTACTCATATGGCAATCTTTATTATGGTTCAAGACATAAAATTTTTATAACCTACTTGACCCGTAATACCCATCTATACTATTCTTAAAGGATTTCCTATTTATGTAACAATCTCCATTATAGCATTTTGGAGGTATATGCAAATGTGAATTCAGATATGCTCTGATACCAAAAATGACAAATCAGAATTTGTCATTAACTTAAAATACTAACTTAATGGGTGGAGTAGTCATCCTACTTATAAACTAAAGTATCAACTATTTTTTAACTAATGTAAAAAAATCAACTCACTCAACAAATACAAAATAAGTCATAAAATCCATAAATCATAAGTCCTATTTACTATATGTTCTCGTTCTCCTTATTCTTATTGATGAATCTGAATACGCAACATCATTGTTCTTGTTTAAAAACTATAAATGTTTTAGATTCTTTTGAGAGTTACCATGTCCTTTTTCGTTGTGCATAACTCATTTACTTGAGAAAGGGAAAGATTTCGAGCTTCTAGTTCTATTTTCACTGCAAGAAATGGAGCGTTTTGTGATATATATGTTAGGTAAGAGTTGAATGCAATATCGCTCACTTTTCACCTTTGGAATGCGAATTATTTTGGATCTATCATTCTTCCATTTTAACACCTCAATTTCTATTTTCCAAGTTCAATTTAGCATCGGCCCCCACACTTTTTCTTTTTAATCTACTTGCTAATTTATTCATGGCTTGCATTTGCTTTGATATTAGAGCTCTTTTCCTCCCAGCTGTCTATGAAATTAAGACCTCGTCACCATGCAATTGCAACTCTCTCTTTACAATTTTGTTTTGTTTTTTTTTTTTACATAAGTCAAATTTTTGAAAAAAGAAAGATGAACTTGAGCCCTACACTAGTTAGACTTTTGGCTACGAGGTAATAGATAAATAATATTGCGTCGACATAGCTCACTAAAATTCAACTCAAGTATATCATTGTGTTTGGTGGGCACGATATAAAATTATGTCATGCCGACCTAGGCACAACTACTTGAGTCACGACCTAACATAGTCCATAGGTACAATAGATTTATTGTCGTTCTAGAGGCATGTTTTAAGTTTTTTAATATTTTTTAAAAATTAAATTTTTTTTATAAAAAAACCTATTGCTCGTAGCCTTTATTGCAAGTGTGAAGCTTTTCTTTATTTTTTTATAAGTACTAACCGTTGATCAAACAATTATTTTGAGGGTCTAAGTGCCTATAAAATAGTATTCACGTTGTCCTCCCCCCTCTCCAATTTCTCACAAATAACTCAATTCTCTTTCAATTCAATTCAAATCTCCTTCAAATTATTTTAATTCTCTTTAAAAATTATAATCTCTTAAATTATATATTAATTTTTAATTTACATTTATCCAATTATAAATTTTTAACACACTCATATTTTTATTATCCATATAATGAAAAGTTTCAATGTCAATGCTCTAAATGAATTTGAAGAAATTCACATCATCGTAAATTTTTATTAATCTATTTAATAACTAAAAATGTTAGAATTATTAGAAAATCAAAAAAAGTCGAACATTAGATGTTTGAAATTATTCCACATTAGAGAATTGTACAAATGGAGTTTTTGGAAAAATTGAAAAAAAAACTATCTATAAGTTTTTTAATAAAGCTTTATATGCCAAAACGGTTTACGACACTGGACATTTAAATCAACATACCAGACATATTTGTAAAAACATGATTCACAGAAGTAAACTTAAATTGAACTTACCCAAAGTACTCATCTTTTTGGATTTAGATATAGTCAACAGCACATGCGCACTGGATTGATTAGATACATTAAAACTAGTGAACAACTTCTCTCGTTAAGATAAAATGTTAAAAAAATTTATGAAAATGTATGTTCAATCCAACTATGGTCGTGTTTGCTATTATTTCTAATTGTTATATGGGTGCTAATGGTTTAGAGTTTATTTGTGTTACATTGCATTATATTGACAATGATTAGTTTTTACAAAAAAGAATTATTACTTTCATGAATTGGAACAATCACACACGATTAATGTTAGTTTTAATTCTTTAATGAATATTTTTAGAGAATTTTAAATTGTTGACAAATTTATTAATAATACTTTTGATAATGCAAGTGCAAATACTACTGTTATAGATTTATTTTTAATTCAATTAACACCTGTACTTGGTACAAGTTTTTTTGTAATTATATTCTTAATTTAATTGTTAAAGATGATTTGAATATAATTAATTCTCAGATTAAAAAAATTAAAGAGGCAATAAAATATATTGCTTCATCAATTGCTAAACAATAAAAATTTAAAACTGTGTTGAATAATTGTGGAATGAATAATAAAAAATTCAAATGAAATGTGAAAACTCAATAGAATGCTACATATATGATGGTGAAATATTGTGTAGGTTTTAGTGATTATATAACATATTATTATAATGATAAAATGAAATAATCTTTACTAAGTAATGATGATTGAAAAATTAAATTTTACTATATAAACTTTTTGAAAATATTTAATGATGCCACATTAAGATATTCATATGTGTATCAGTCTTCATTTTTATTACTTTGACTCATATATATAATATTATTTATGTCTTTTTTTTTTAAATATAGAGATAATCATATATTTTTTAATATTTGCAGTACTATAGAGATTAAATTTTAAAAATATTTGAGAAAAATCATTATGTTATTTATTTGTACAACCATAATGGATCCTAAGGTCTAAAACTTTTAATTTCTAAAATATTAGAAAATTTAAACCTAAGACATTTTTGTTTTGGTTTTTACCAAATTTATGATTTTATCCCATAATTATTTATTTATTTATGAAAATAAATTTGGATCAACTTGAATTATCCAAGAAACAAATGAGCGGTCTATTTATGATCATGTTGCTTAGACTATTTTATTAAAAAGTAGAAGAAAGGTTAATCTAGTTCTAGTATTTTTGTTGCTTTTGAATTGAAAGTTTTATTAATACTGACTACTTTTCTATATTGAATACACAATAGTAAAAAGAATTTGATATTTTATTATGGTGAAAATTAAACAAAATGGTTTATCATGTGTTATCCATCATGACTCAAGATTTACTAATTACTCTGGTATCTACTGTAGTATCAGAATTTATTTTTAGTGAAGATGGCATAATATTAAATAAAAAGCAATCAAGATTGACATTAGAAACTTTTAAAACTTTAGTGTTTATAAAATATGGGAAGATATTGTAACACCCTAGGCAAATCCCACATCGCCAAGGCACGGGAGAGATGATAGGTTTATAAGGGGTGACCCGCACGTTTTGGGTGAAGGACGCTTGTGCGAAGCCAAAGAACAAAACTGTGCGGGCTTGGGCCCAAAGCGGACAATATCTTGCTAGGTTTGGGTTGAGTTATGACAGATGGTATCAAAGCCACTCCCGGTGTCCTCTTGGGCGGTGGTGGGGCAAACCTCACCGTGGACGCTGAGTCCCTAAGGGGGGGTGTATGTTGGGTTTATAAGGCATAGAAGAGATGCTGAATTTATAAGGGGTGACCCACACCTTAATTGGCAAGACGCATTTTTGGTGAAGGATGCTTACGTGAAGCCCAAGAACAAAATTGTGCGAGCTTAGGTCCAAAGCGGACAATATCTTACTAGGTTTGGGTTAGGTCATGACAGATATAGATGATTAAAAGCAAAATTAGTAAGAATACATAGTTAAAGATTTTCAGAACTTTGAGATTTGATAATTAGAATTTAGAAATATAAATTTGTAATTCCATTGTTGAATTTACAAATAATAGATGGTTTTGTAGTAACCACTTATCCAACATCGAAAAGAATAAATATTTATATATATGTATAATATTCATATTTTATTTGTATATGGATGATACTTAATTTATGTATTGTCATTAGTATTGTTTGTATAAATTAAGGACATACTATTAGTATTGCATTTATTTATAAGACTTTAGATTTATTTTAGGGACCAAATTGTAATACTTTGAAAATTTTGAGGATTAATTTGTAAATACTAAAAGTTAACCTCTTAGTATAAAAATACATATTCATAACTCAAATTCACTCATTTTAGTTGAGCAACCTCTTTTAGAGTGAGAAAAGAGAGAAAGAAGGGGAGAGAAAGAGAAGAAGAAAAAGAAAAAGAAGAAAAAAGTTAGAATTTAAACTTTAAGAGGTATATTATAACCCTTTCTTAGTTTCTTGTTGTTAATTTAGTTACTTCCTTTAAGTTTTGATTTCTGAAATATGTACAATTAAGGATTTGATGTGGATTTCGTAAAATATTGTGAGAATTGATGATGATTTATGTAGATAGCTTGATAAATCATAATGAATTGCAGAATTTCTACTTGATAGTCTCTTGATCTAAGAATTTTATAAATTGTTGGATTTTGATTATATAAAATTAGACATGTTTAGAATCATTTGAGACTTTAAATCGATTGAAAATTCTAGAAATTGAATTTGTAGTGAATTTACCAAAATGACCCTAAAATTCTAGACATTTTCTGTGTTAACAGTATGATACAGTGACAAATAATTTTTGATCTGCTGAATGATCTTCAAAAAATACGAATTTATGGAATATAATAATTTTATATGTCTAATATGATATACTCATAATTGAGAATTTAGATCAATAAGGTTAAATTGTTATAATTTTTTAAAGTGTATCAGCTCATTACAGTATTTGATTAATAGATTTTTAAAGCTATGGAATAAAATAGTTTTAAAATACTTCTGGAAGTGATTTTGAAGTGAAATATTTATTATGGATTGAACTATATGTCAAGGGTAATTCTGTGATAGTTTTATAATTTTTGAATTAGTATATGATTTTACAAAATTGGGAGACTGAATACTGTTCAGTAAATATCTTGATCCCGCCAGAATAATAGTTTGGATTTGATGGTGTTTATGAAATAGATTGTGTAGAAATTATGATATAATATTCATACATAAGAAGGATATATGATTCAAGAATGATATATTCTGATTTTGGAGTAATTGGACATAATTTGATGTATAAGAAAATTTTGTTAAGTGTAAGTGGTCAGAATGACAGGTTTTGAGAAACTAAGTAATTAGACCAAGTCGATGTGATAAGTGCAAAATCTGGAATTTTGTAAGCTATTTAAAGTATTTTGTATGAATGTTAAGACTCATGAAAGGATTAATCTCCACTGAAAGGTTAAGGAGATTTAAGCCTTGTAGCGGAAAGTGCTCAGAGGTAAGTATATTAGACTTTTACTGAAATCACAATAAGCATAGTAATTGTCTATGTATGATTTTGTAAATGTGCTTAAAAATATGTTTATGTTATACCAAAATATATTTGATATGAAATGTGAAAGATATATGTTTATGAATGTGAGCATTGACATACATGTGTTTATGAAAGTGGGCTTTCAAAATGAAATGTGTTTAACAAAGAAAGCTTTTGAAGTGAAAAGTGTCCATGAGATACATTTTGTGTTTTGAGGATGCTTGAACTCACTATTTACTTAGTAGGCACCTTATGTGATTTGTGGAGCCTTTATGTATGGCCTTTCCTTCAGAATTGGTATATGTTATGTGTTTCGTATGTATGGAGGATCCTATTGGTACCTAAAAGAAGCGGTTTGGATACGCAAATTTGTCGCTGAAATTGGAATAGTTCCAAGTCCAATGGATCTTATACCATTGTTCTGCGACAACAATGGAGCCATTGCACAAGCAAAAGAGCCAAGAGCATACCAAAAGTCTAAGCACGTGGAAAGAAAATACCATGTTATAAGAGAAATCTTGGCAAAAGGAGATGTAATAGTTCGTAGAGTAGACTCTATGAATAATGTAGCGGACCCACTTACTAAGGTTTTAACTCCAAAAATATTTGAAAGACATGTGGAGTCAATGGGTATTAGATACCATCGTGAATGGCACTAAAGCAAGTGAGAGTTGTTGGGATTTGTGCTTACGTGCCATCCCTTTTATGTATAAATATTTGCTTTATGTTTATACATTTATGATTTCAATATATCACTAATTATTTTATTTACAAAACTGGTAAGATGCTTGTAACGTTTTAGACATTGTATGATCTGAAAGAGTTCAGATCTGATCTAAAGGAGCTTAGATCAGAACTAAGAGTCAGTAAAATCTAAAGAGTTAGAGCCTTATCTGAAATGGGACAAAGACCTAAGAATATATTAATAATGACATAGTTGCAATGGGTTGCAAATGGTGTTAGGAAATGTTGTTATGCAAATATGTTTTTAAATTTAATGTTCCTGATCTATCTTCACTAATGCGGGTCTGTTAGTGAAAAAACCTTAATATATATATATATATATATATATCAGTGTATGTCTATATCTGGATAGTCCAGATGGTTAGTCTTAGCAGACCATGAGTTTAGTGGAAACTCGTATAGAGATACAAGTATTCAGTAAGGACTGAATATTGAACAGACTCACAATGATCTCCAATAGACATCCCATAAAGCCGTCAATGGAGGATCTTTCGAGTTGAGTAGTATTCGTGGTCCTTAGACCTGAGTGCCACGGTGGACTTGTGAGTGATCCATCATACTTTGGTTTCACACATGTCAGATACCTTTTATGGTCTGACCGCTAGGTGTCGCTGGGTATGGTCTGATGCTCATGAAGTCCGGTGTATACAGATATGGGATCCATCAACTCAATGGGGTGAATAAAATATCCTGAAACTCCAAGGTTGTATTTCAGAAAGTCTTATGGCCATAAGCAGACATATCTGAGAATTAATTTTATTCTCGGAAAAATAATATCGTAAAAGTGTTTACGGATATTATTTATTGAAATACAAATCTAGATATAAGTTTATGGTTGAGCACATGGAGACTTGACGGTGTTGATCTATATCTCTGCTCTTTTAGGATATTTATGATGGAAGGATTATACGAATATGTTATAACCTTAACTTGTATGGTCTAATGCGCCGTTATGTAATATCTGTAACATGTGTCTGAGACATTGTTCACAGACGTGTGAAATAGTTTCATATGACAAATCGGGCATAGACCTAGAGAGTCTCACAATATGAAGTATACTCGTTGTGCACTAGGGCAGCGAATTGGATTGAACAATTGATCAAACAATTTTCAGCAAAATAAAAAATGTTTCAAGGTTCCTTTTATTATTCACTTGTCAATAATTGAAGGTAAAACACATTATTGGTTTACAAGAGTTGTTAACCAATAAGAAATTGACAAGTGACATAATCTTGCTCTATAAATAATTTACCATGTATTTACCTATTTACCTTACTTGGTAAATACATATATGGTAAATGTAAATATTCAAAATAGTTTTGAATTATTAATATTTTATATATTAATCAAATTATTATTATTAATTAGAATAAGTGACAAACACCATTTACTAATGGAGAATGCACTTGTTATTAATAATAAGGAATATTGACCACTTAGTAATTCTTAAATGATGCACTAAGGAAGTGGTAAAACCAGTTAACATTGATTAAATGCCATTTACTCTCTAGAAATTGATTCAAATGGTTGAATCAAATTGGTAAGTGAAAAATATGATAGATTAATGTTTGTAATGGCAAACATGGTTAAGTGGTGGTGAAGCACTAAGAGAAATCATTCTTTGCACTTAAGAAAGAATTGAAAGAGTTCAATTTGTGTAAAAAAGAGTGAATTGCGTTCAAGGAGAAAGAAGAGAGAATTGAGAGCATTTCCTAAGTATTTTTCTCAAAGTGTTGAGAGAAAATACAAAGACTTACCAAGGTTCAACATAAAGAGTTATAAAGAACAAAAGAAAACTCTTAACTCTTCTCATCTCTTGGTAGTAATCACTCATATAGACAAATTATTTTAAGTGTTAAAATAATCCTTTGCTAGAAATTCAAGGCTACCATTCTAGCTTCACAATCCCACCGGATTTAGTTGTGAACTAGAATTGTGTAAGGGAACACTTCAAGGTGAGCTCAACAAATTGAAGTTTGGAGTTCTTGAAGAATTGTAAAGCTACCTTCATAACCGGGTAGGTTATTTATTTGTTATTCATTTTATATCATGCATGAAATATATATGAGATATATATGTACTTGAATGATCATACATGTGATTACATGCTTGAATTTGTTACATATTGTATAATATGTATGAATACTTCCGTTGCGTATTAAATTTTTGAAATTATATGCATCTATACACATCACACACCATATCACAACACCTTTGACCTGAGTGCCACGGTGGACTTGTAAGTGATCCACCATACTTTGGTTCTACACATGTCACAAACCTTTCATGGTGTGACCGCTGAATGTCACTAGGTATGGTCCGATGTTTATGGAATCCGATGTATACAAATATGGGATCCGTCAGCTCCTATATGGAGTTTGATATCCAGATGCTTCGAGACTGTATCTCAGAAAGTCTTGTGGCCACAAGCAATCATCCCGGGAAAGAGTTCCGACAGGGTGGAACAATATGGCAAAGGAGTTTGCGCATATTGTTCATTGAGATACAAGTCTGGAGATAGGACATGGATGAACACATGGGGATTTGACGGTGATAATCTATATCCCCGTTCATCCTGGATATCATGACTGAAGGATTATACGTATGTGTTGTAACCTCAGCTTGTATGGTTCAACGCGCTGGTTTGTATATCCATGAGGTGTGCATGGGACATTTCTCACGGACTCGTGGAATAGTTTCATTTGACGAATCAGGCGCAAGACCTAGGGAGTCCCACAATATGGAGTGTACTCGTTGTGCATTGGAGTAGTGTGTCGGATTAAATTATTTAATCTAGTAATATTCAGCGATTCTACAGGAATGCGTGCATGTCTGTATTTAAGTGTTAAATACAACAATTAGTTAATAATTGTTATTTATTAATTATATAAGGACACATAATGTATTATGGATCCTCAGTTGAGTTTACCTAAGTGTGGGATTTGGTGAGACCCACTAGGGGGTAAAGTTGATAACTATTCATGAGAGGCAAAATTGTCACGACACACTGATTATTTAATTGTTAAATAATCATTCTCTCTCTCTCTCTTTTTTATATTATATAATATATATTATTATATTATATTATATTATATATATATATATATAAATATAAAGAAGCAAAAGAAAGAAAGAGAAGCAAGAGAAGAAGGCCATTCGACCGAGAGAGGGAGAAGAGAGAAATGGAGAAGAAAGAAAAGAGAAAGAAGGAAGAAAGAAAAAGAAAAAAAAAAGAGGAAAAATGAAATTGTTTCATTTTTTCCTCTGCTTTCAATTGGAGTAATTATGAATTGCTTCAAGTTCTCCATTTTTTATCCTTTTGGAGAAAATGATGTAAATTCACTCTCGGCCATTTTGGGGATTAAGAGTTAATCCCAGGCTGAATATCAGGCTGCTGTTCTAGCTCATCAAGCCCACCGTGTTGGTGACTAGAACTGCACACGAGTTGGTCTCCATGCGGACTCCAGGAAAAATACGTGTATAATGTTACACGTTTGGTGAGTTCTCTAACCTTATTAATATATTAATGTGATTAATATATTTATTTATTGTGTTTAATACAAAATTTATATTTCTTCGACGTTAGGCAATAGACACAATTGCACATGCATACACCCACGTGCCAGGATCCTGCTGCGCCTACAATACCGTATAAAAGGAATAATACAAGTGAGGTTTAAATTACATATATATAATGCTCAAGCCCGAAGGTAAAAGCCAAACCCTCACCCTGATCATCGGTGAGTCCTCTCACATGCACTAATACGCCACCACACGAATGTGATGACTCAATATTCCTTTAGGTACCAATAAGATCCTCCCTACATACGAAACACATAACGTACACCAATCCCGAAGGAAAGGCCACACATAAAGGCTTCGCAAATCACATAAGATGCCAACTAAGTCAACAATGAGTTCAAGCATCCTCAAAACATAAAATGTTTCTCATGGACATATTACACTTCAAAAGCTTTCTTTGTTAAACACATTTCATTTTGAAAGCTCACTTTCAAAAACACATGTATATCCATGCTCAATGTTAATTATCACATTAATAAACATATGTCTTTCACATTTTATATCAAATATACTTTGGCATAACATAAACATATTTCTAAGCACATTTACAAAATCATACATAGACAATTACTATGTTTATTGTGATTTCAGTAAAAGTCTAGTATACTTACCTCTTAATATTTTTTACTACAAGACTTAAATCTCCTTAACCTATCAATGGAGATTAATCATTTCATGAACCTCAAAATTCACATAAAATACTTTAAATAACTTATAAAATTACACATATTACACTTATCGCATCGAATTGGTCTAATTACTTGGTTTCTCAAAACCTGTCATTCTGACCACTTACAATTAACAAAATTTTCTTATATATCAAATGATGTCCAATTACTCCAAACTCAAAATATATCATTCTTGACTCATATATCCTTCTTATGTATGAATATTATATCATAATTCCTACACAATCCATTCCATAAACACCATCAAATCCAAACTATTATCCTGACATGATCAAGATATTTACTGAATAGTATTCAATCTCCTAATTTTATAACATCATATAATAACTCAAAAATTATAAAACTACACAGAATTACTCTTAACACATATGTCAATCCATGATAAATATTTTACTTCAAAATCACTTCCAAAAGTATTTTAAAACTATTTTATTCTATAACTTTAAAAATATGTTAATCAAATACTGTAATGAGCTGACACTCCTTAGAAAATCATAACAATTTAACTACATTGATATAAATTTTCAATTCTGAGTATATCATATTAGACATATAAAATTATTATATTCTATAAACTAGTAATTTTTGAAGATCATTAAGCAGACCAAACATTGTTTGTCACTGTATTATATTGTTAATACAAGAAATTTCTAGAATTTAGGGTTATTTTGGTAAATTCACTACAAATTAAATTTTTAAAATTTTTAATCGATTCAAAGTCTCAAATAATTTTAAACATGTCTAGTTTCATATACGCAAAATCCAAAATCAGAATCGAAGCATAACAATTTATAAAATTATAGATCAAGAGACTATCAAGTAAAAATTTTGCAATTCATCATGATTTATCAAGCTATCTACATAGATCATCATCAATTCTCACAATATCTTATGAAATATACATCAAATCCTCAATTATACATATTTTCAGAAATCAAAACTTAAAGAAATTAATTAATTTAACACCAAGAATCTAAGAAAGAGTTATAATATACCTCTTAAAGCTTAAATTCTAACTTTCTTCTTCTTCTTCTCTTTCTCTCTTTTCTCACTCTAAAAGCGGTAACTCGACCAAAATGAGTGAATTAGGGTTTCAAAAGTATATTTTTATACTAAGAGGCTAATTGTTGATATTTATAAATTTGTCCCCAAAACTTTCAAAGTATTACAATTTGGTCCCTAAAATAAATCTAAAGTCTTGCAAATAAATCCAATACTAATAGTATGTCCTTAATCTATACAAACAATATTAATAATAATACATAAATTAAGTATCATCCACATACAAATAAAATATGAATATTATACATATATATAAATATTTATTCTTTTCGATGTTGGATAAGTGGTTACTATAACTATATTGTATATACGAAGGTAAATATGTTTGTTTATCATTTATTTGGCTAATAAAAATTAACCTCATACTTTGTAGTTAAAAAACATTGATTAAAATTAATGACCAATTCCAAAAACAAATTCTTTCTTTTTTTTTAAAGTTTTTCTCTTACAAACTTTAATATTCTCAATGTATATTTATTTTTTATAAAACCTACAAAAATAAGTATATAACATAAGACAAATGTATAAAGATGGATGGAAGGAGTATAATGGAACAAATGAATAATTAGGATGGAACTCTAAGAATTATTTGAAAATCTGTCGCATGAAAGGAAGTAAAGCTTGATTTGTTTCTATTCCCTATTAACTACATTGACTATAAACGTATTTTTTATTTAAGCAGACCTTCCTCAATAGCTATCAGTATTAAAAAAAAATTTGTATAGTTCTTTGACATTGGCAGTCCTAATAATAATTATTGAAAATTGGTGAATCAATAATCTTATATAGGTAAGAATTGTGAAGAATACCAAAAAGAGAGACATTATGAAGTCAAGTACGCATTGGGTGTACAAGGGAAAAGCAAAATGGAAAAAGTCAGAAGAATAGATACTATTTATACGGCAACTTAGGAGTATTTCTTATTTGACTCAATTGACTTCTTTAAGTAGGATTAGGACTCTTACAAGTAAGGATTTTTATTCCAATTAAGTTTAAAATTTCTAGGGGTATTTTATTTATTATATAAACTCTTTTAAACACAAAAGAAATACTAATATATAAAGTTTTAAGATGTAAACTATAAAAGAGAATAGATGAGTTAGGTAGGCATTAAGTGCGTGTTGCACTATGGTGTAACCTTTTGGGAGTGTTTTCTTTTGGTTCTTGAGTTAACAAAAGAAATAGCATAGATTCTTTTGGCTTACATGCTTAGATTATTCTTGTATTCCTTATAGAAATCTCTTATGCAAAGATACTAAGAGGTCTTGTGGAATTTATAGTGATTAAGGGTAGATACTTAAGGATCTCTATAGGAAATACTAGAGTGATCTATGGGAGATAATATGGGTATAGTGGGATCATTGATGATGTAAGAAGATACTTAGTGATCTATATTAATGAAAGAAGCTGGATCATAGATCCTTTATAGATATAAGCAATTTTGGGCCAAACCACGTATATCTTGTGTCTTATTGGTTGATTTGTTTTCTTTATCTTTATTGGTGTGTTGATTGTATATGTTCTTACTTATGGTATGAGTTATAGTTTTCACTGCGCATAGAGTCAAAAAAGGTATTAAAACTATAGCTTAGCTAATGTCATATGAGTGTCAAACTTAAGAGCATGGCTTGATATCCGTAACAATAATGATTGTTGTTCTCATTTAAGGTCTCCCAAGGCCCATAGATCAAGTCCATGGCATACTTTATTTAGATGGACGGGTTCAAGGGGCTCAAAGGACCAAAGCTCTGGTTAACCACTTGAGGCACTCGAGGGGACAAACCTAAAAGCCTGACACATGCTCGAACAATTATCTTGTTATTTTGATCAGCTCAGATTCCATCTAGGCTCGGGTCAAAATCATGTGGTCCGATACTCAGCCACGCACCCAACGAGCTCTAACCAGAGCAGTATAAATGCCATGAGAAGACTAGCAAAGCAAGTATACTGAGCCACTCATCAGCAAGCATCTCAAGGTTGCATGGACAACAAAAAAAGGCCAAGCAATTGGCTCTGCCATTTCAGGAAAACAACTTCTCACAATATGGAAACGTAAAGTCAACAACTCAAATAAGGCAAGCCAGTAAGTGAGACAGTTTGCACCTTTATTAAATAAGAATCTTCAAATTAGGGAAACGATATCCCTTAAATTACGTGAGATGGGCAGCTTCATAGTCCACATTCATTCACACCGAATAATCCAGTGACGACCTAAATATCCATCTTTTAAGCTTTTTAGACCCGATGCTATATAAAGGGACGAAACGACTGAAAATAAGTTTTGACTCCCAACACTTCATACATATTAATTCTTTCTCTCTCTCTCTCTCTTTCTCTGCATTCTTCTTCCCACACCTTCAGGTAGGTAACTGGTTTAAGTATTGGAGGGTCTTTACCAAAATCACCACCGACAAGGTCTTAACAATAATGTTATCATTGTGTTTACAGGAGCGACATAAGCAAAAGCCCTAAGAAGGTCCAAAAGCACAACCCTTTTAGGCAAAGCCCAGAATTCTAATTCCTGCTTCAAACAAAGTTAAAGCTCTTTAGCCTAAAAGAGCTATTTTTTTCCGGCCAACAATTGTATATATACATATGCATATAGTACGAACTCCATAAATTATTATTTTTAATATTAAGAATAATATATTAATTAAGTGAATATTAATTAATTATTAATTTTATAAAGATATCTCTTATTTTGTTAAAATATTATAACTAATATTTTTTTATTGTAATTAAATGATTTTATTTGAATTTATTTTTATTAATTATATATAAAGAGTAGACTAATAAATTTTACTTATTGTAAATTATGATTCTAATATGTTGAATAATTTATTGTTGCAATACGAGAATGCTACATTAAAAATTCTTTTTGCATTAGAAAAATTAAAAATGAGATTTAAGTTGACGTTAATTTATTAATAATAATAAGAATAATAATAATAGATATGCATTTTATGAATGTTTCTTAGACATGTCATATGAATTTAGTTGCATATTAATTTATGTAATATTATTAAATAAATCTTATATAAAAATAAAAGAATTTTTTTAATAATGTATTATTTTATAAATTTAACAAAGTATTAATTTAACACGTTGGCCTAAGTTGGGACAAACAAAAAAAATTATTTAGTCGAAATTATTAATTTATTAAGATTCTATTGTAGTTATAACTTTTAAGTCACTAATTGTGATATAGTGAAAAAAAAAACTATTTTCAGAATAGAAGAATGTAAAGTTTACTAAGTACTATAAATATGGTAATTACAAGGCACAATAAAAGTATTATATACGAAACGAATCTTAAATTATAAAAAAATTATTGAATAAAATTTTTAAATTGAATTTACAAATATACTTGATTAAAATCAATTAGCACATGAACTATATACTATTCATCCTAAATATCCCATTTTAGTGCTTCAACTTTTTAACACAAATCTCATATGTGAACATGAAAATTGTTTTTTTTTAAAAAAAAAAATCAAATTACAAATTAAAATCATTTTGAAAAATCAAGCTTCCTTTTTCTTTGTTATAATGCAGTCTTAATTAATTCTGGAGATCTTTCAATCATATATGGTTATTTTAAATATTAAACTCTGATCTTCCTCTCCTTCTTATATTTATCATGATAAAGTATACTTTACGTTCTCATTTTTGTTACATAAAAAGAATTTATAAAGATTTCAAATTATTAATCGATACCCTTTTAAATTGAATCAAGTTAATTATTAGTACTGCACCAATTATACTGTTTTTTTACATAATAATTGTAACAAATTAAAATTTTAAGGTAGGCACTAGGCTTTTATAGGGATGGGTAAGAAGTTATTTGAAATTTTGTTGGAAAACATTAAAAATAAAAGAGATAGAATCAAATATTATTTATTTGATTCGGATAGCATATGGAGCATGCATTAAAAAAAAAAGAAAACTAACCCTCATCCAATCGTTGATCTATATTCTCTACACTTTTAACAACACTTTTGACATATTATTTGATTTTTTTTAAATATATTTTTTAATGAGTAATAATATTATATTTTTTAAATTATATTTTAAATTAAAGTGTTAAATAATTAATAAATGATGAAATAATATAAAATATAAAATTATTTATTATATTATTTTAATTTCAAATGATTGCTCAAACACATTATTTAAAATGACTAATATTATTCTTTTTTAATATCAATACAATTTTTATATGTTAACACAAAAAAATAATAAACGGTAATTTATAAAGAATAATGTTACACTCTCAAACGATATCCCTAATTTAATCTTTATTTTAAATAATATGTTAAGCAATTAGTTAGTGTAAAATTGTATAATTGATAATTTTTGAAAAAATTTTACGTCATTATCCAAAAATTATTTAACACATTAATTTAGAATAAAAATTTTAAAAGATCATTTGCTCTTTTATAAATCTTAACAAATATGAATAATAATAGGGATAAAAATAATTTTACTCTAATATTTTATGTTAATTAACTACTTTACCCCTGTTAAATATAAAATATTTAATTTTATCTTAATTTGTTAATTTTTACAGTTAGTTTTAATGGTGAAAGGATAAAAATATAATTTAACCATATAAATAAATTACCCATTGAATACATGTCACAATCTTATCCATTCATTGTCTTTTCGAATACGTGGCATAATCTCATCCATTAAGTTAATTTAATATAATTTTAAAAATAAAATTTAATAATATAACACGTGTTAAAATATGATTAATACTTTAAACACGTGTCACTATATAATTGATTTATTTTTTTAAAATAATTTGTAAATAAATTAAAAAATTAAAAATTAAAACTGACACTGTTGCTGAAAACGGCGGCTGATCTATCCACCTATGTTGGCGGTGCAAGTCACTGTCCCACCGTTTAATGGCGGTTGGCGATGGCCACTGCCACTCTCCACTATTTTTTGGTCTTTTTCTTACAAAAAGTGATTCTATCACTGTATAGATCAAGAAAAATAGAGTTTAATGATGTAAATTTGATAAATTTTTATTGTCGACGTGTCGCCGGTGGCTGGCTGGCCACCATTTTCGGTGACAGTGTCAGTTTTTATTTTTAATTTATTTTATTAATAATATAACCAATTATACGATGACACGTATCATTTAAAATAAATCATACAATGACACGTGCCTATTTATATATTATGGGTAAAATGATAAAAATATATTAAATATAAATTTTTCATCCAAACTGACGGTAAAAATTAAAATATTAAGGTAAAATTGAGTATTTTATATTTAATGGAATAAAATTATTAATTAATTTAAAACGTTAGGATAAAATTATCTTTATCTTATAATAATATACTTTTAAAATGATATTTTAATTTTTTTATAAATAATATGTTAAATAATTATTAAATAATAAAATAATATAACAATAATTTTAAAAATTATACTAATTAATTATATAATAATTATTTAAAACGTAACTTTAAATTAAAAAATTAAATAATATTAAAAAAAATATGGCAGTGCTCGACAAATAATATATGAAGGAAAGCCCGACAAGCAAAACCCCTTCTTGTCCCTCTCTTCAGATTCTATTAACTATCTCTCAAAACAAACACGCACAAATGGGTGTCTGTGCTTCATTTCCAAAAGCAAGCGAAGGTGGAGATCATGTAGGAGAAGGAGGTGGATCAAGCTACAGCAGCATCAAACGGCCATCAACAGCCCAGGTGATCTACGTGGACGGTCGAGTGCAAGAGTTCAAGGCTCCAGTCCAAGCCAAGACCATCATCTCTAAGAATCCGAACCATTTCCTCTGCAGCTCAGAATCCATGTCCATTGGCAGGTGCATGCAGCACGTGCCAGATGATGAAGAGCTACAGATGGGTCAATTTTACTTCCTCATGCCACCGTCTCAAGCGCACAAGCAACTCACTCTCAAAGACTTGTGCTCTCTCGCCATTAGAGCCAGCTGTGCAACTGCAATTGGTAAGGACAGCGTTGACTTATCATCGTCAAGGGGGATGGGGGTACAAAAACAAAGCTCATTTTCCCGTAACTCAATAAATACGTAAGGGGGTAAGGATAATCCGGATAGGGAGATAGAGCTCGTGCACATTAATGTCACTTGCTTGGCCCATCTCGTTAACAAGTCAACATATTCAAAATTCCGCAAGTATAATGATATTGCTTGCTTAGTTGGCGACTAACAAGGTAGCGACCTATGGCAGTGAGGGCAGAGCGATGGTGTTCGAACTCTAGTAACTGGCAAGTAAAATGTCAAGCCAAAAAAAAAAAAAAAGAAATCAATAGAATGCTTGCACAGGCTGGAACAACAACCAAAAAAATAAAAAAAAAAGGGTTAGAACATGTGTCCATTGGAGAAAGGGGTTTGGAGATGGGAGATGCAGAGATTGTGAGACTTTTTGAGAGAGTTTTAAGGAGGTGGCAGATGCAGAAATAGTAATACTTTATAAGTTGAAAATATTTTAAAGTAATTAATATTTTTATTTTAATTAAATTAAAAATATCAAAATTTATTTAAATTTATTAATTTTTATTGTTAATTTTAATGGTTAGAGAGTAAAAAATTAATCTGTTACATAAATAAATTATATTTTAGGTACGTGCGATAATTTTATCTATTTATTTTTTTTAAACACGTGTCACAAATTCATCAATTAATTTAATTTAATATAATTTTTTTAAAAATAAATTTTAATAAAAGAACACGTATTGAAATATAATTAGTTAGTTTTGACATATCAGTATATAATTGATTTATATTTTTATTAAATAATTTTTTTAATAAATTAAATTAAAAATAAAAGAAATTAAAATTAGAATTGCCACCGTTGTCATAAAATGGCGCTCAGCCAGCTGCCATTTTTTGGCAACGTTTTCTAGCCGCCGTCTCTCTCTACCAATTTTAGTTGTCTTCTAATTTTTTTTTTGTCGAAAATAATTTCACTATTGTGTAAATTAGAAAAAATAAAATTCATTGATGTAAAATTTTAAATTTTTTACTACCCCACCATCATCGAAAAGCGGCAATCATTGATCGGTCAACTGCCGTTTTTCAGTGATGGTGGTGAATTTTTTAATTATTAATTTATTTTAAAAATATAACTAATTATATGTTGACATATATCTAAAATAACTAATCATATAGCGACACATATTCATTCTCACATATTTGTAACTTTGTTAATAATAAGATAAAATAATAAATGACTATTAAAAGTAGATTTTTTATCTAAATAAAAAATAACAAAGTATAATAAAATTAAATATTTTAAATTTAACTAGAATAAAATTATATATAAACCTAAAATATTAGGATAAAATTAACTTTATCCCTATGTTTTAGTCCCACGTAATGAATCTAATTAAAAGAATCAAATTTTAATCTCTCTTTTTATCCTCTTCCTCCGTGATTGGGCCGACCTTTGCTTCTTAATTTAAACCTTTTTATCTCCTCCAAATGCAATGCTTGAATGTTATTGCCCTTAAAAAAGGAAATAAACCTCAATTTTTTTTTTTTCGTTATTGTCATACTTAAGCAATTTTATAGAATAATGGATCAATCAAGTTAAAATAAAAAATGAGTAGTGAGCTTAATATCCCATGACCTAAATAAGAAAAAAATTTATATGGGATCCAAGTTTGGGGATGTCAGTGTAGGGCATAAATAACAAAAGGACCGAAAATTGATTAATTGTGTGTTAAGAGTTCTTCGGTAGCAGCAATTTTGGAAAACACACATTTATTTTATTCTCTGCATTTATTTTATGCAGCCACGAAAATCATCCTTTGCCCGACTGCTAAATGCTAACGTAGCCAGTGCAAACATCTGAGTACTGGATGGGCAGTAGATGTGGAACCAAAATCACTTCCATAAAAAGCATACTGGCAGTGGTACTGCACTTTGAGGTTCAGAAATTTGGGCTTTTAGTTTAAGCCTCTCTTTGCTTTTTCGATTTTGCAGCTTAATGACACAAGTTAGGCTAAAAAATTATCTTTTAGCCATCGAGAACACATAGATTAATTTATATGTTTATAGCAAAAGAAAATAGTAAGCAATTTGATTAATATATACTTATCCCAATTATCATTAAAATTTTAGTAGTTCTTCTTATTCATTTTTCTATTATAGTTCTGCTCTCTTATTCTGAAGTAGAATGGGGGCTATTGAGAGAATAAATGAGGCTTACCAGTGGCCCTTAATGCAAAAATCAAATAGAAGGAGGGGTTTGGTAATGAAGGGTGGATATATGGCAAATAATAATATCAAAATAAATAATATTAGACATTTCAAAAATTTATTTAAAAAAGAAAAAAAGAAAAAGAAAAAGAAAAAACATCTCAATGGGGTGATACATAGTGTATCAGTATTAAGTAAATTCACAATTTAAAAGTCATTTAATACATTTTTTTTTCGTGATTCTTACAATGAATTTTACATCATTTAAGATGCAGTTAAAAAAAAAAAATTAAGATATATAACATTAGAATAATAAAATGTTCTCCAGAGGAAAATAATAACTTAAAACATTCTAAATTCGTTTATATAGAATATGAAATATACATATATAATGGTAACCTTAAATTATGTACTTATAATAATCTAAAGATTAGTATCAAAATGAAATTATTCAAATAAATGTATCAACATCCATAATTTACACTGATGTGATTAAATTTAATACAATATCAAAATATTAAATGTGAATAAAATAGGTGAGATGCTATGAGTTTTTGTTATGTTAAGTGTCTTTTCTTTTTTTTTTTTCTTAAAGAAAGAATGTTTATTTATTCAAAATCCGAATCAAGATATATGTAATGGCTCAAATGGTAGGGCATGGATAAGAATCACACCTCGTCAACATCATTACAAATTGAATATTTAGACAAAAAAAAAAAAGGTCACCCTATTTCCACTTCTCCTAATAAAGGAACAAGAAACATTTCCATGCTAATTAGTAGGCTAAAAATTGCGAAGAGAATATAATATCAAAAAAAGCTTTTTTTTTTTTTTAAGGAGGTGAAGAATGTTCATATAATCCACCTCAATAGTATTTACTTTGAATATTATCCTCTTATTCCTTCCAATAACTGATGATAGGCCCAAGTAGCGTCCATGTGTTTTAGCGATAAACCAAAAACATCTAGAATACTTTGTTGGGCAAGTGAATTTGTGTTTGGACTGAAGGTGATTGACGATTTCTCCAAGTTTATTTGTTGGCCTAAAATCATTTTATACGTGGCACAAATATTTTGAATTGTGTTGGAGGAATCATTCCTTTCTTTTTTAAATTAGTTTAAAGTAAAAAATTCTCACCAAGTTTAATTTTAAAATTTAAATTTTTTACGTAATAAAATAATTTAAATATCAAATAAAAATAACAAAAATTTAAAATAGATAATAAAAATCACAACACAATTATTTACGTGGTGGTTCGATCAAATTGTTTACATTTATAATAAATTCAAAGATCTTAAACTTTTTTATTAACTTCTTATAAATTTTATAAAAAAACTTTAAAGAAGAACTTTAAAAAGAATCTAATGTTTAGTACACCCTTACTCTCTCAAAAACAATGAACACCTAAACAATAGTTCTATTATAGTACACATAAGCACTTAGTGTCTATCCAATTCTTCTAACTCTTGGAATCTTTCTTAATAATTAATTTCAACCCAAAGAGTTTATAATAGTTTATATAGGTGTTGTTTCGTGCCTACTAACCCTAATTCTTATTAGAGCAAGAGTTCACTTATTTTTGAAGTCCAAAACTTTTAAAAACTCAGTAATTCGAAACAAAAACAGACTCCACCGGCTTTGGCGCTACGGTTCTGAGGACTTGGCACTGCGGTGCGAAATCAATTGGGGCTAGTGCCGCGACATTGAGTTACTGATCTGGGCTCCGTGACGTTCAATCTTGGGCACCATGGCATTCAGCTCTGTATCAGCCTCTGTATTTTTTCTTACTTCTTTCCCGTCTTCGGGTTCCGTTTCACTTTCTCTTCATGTTCCACACATCCTAAACTTTTTTATGCGTGTCTCACATGTTCTAAACTTCTTGTGACTCTTCTATTTAATATTCTACACAATTCTTACTTAAACAAAATTGTTGAATCATCAAATTTCCAATAATCCATTCCTTGATTCAAAATCTCCAAATACGAAGACTATTAGATCCGATCCACACCAATACTCTATCACCTAAGTTGAGTCCAGTTAAGTCTCCCACAGGACTTAACTTTTTCCCAGACTAATAACTTTGGTCTCCAAAGGCATTCGTACACCTTGCATAGGGTATGGATGCATTGCCCTCATTCTGATCTTTATCGCCTCGGTGAGCACAGTTTGAATATCGTCTAGTGGTCTGCATTACCCTAACACCCCATGTTGAACCACTCATGGCTATCCCCTTAAGTATATAGGCCCTCCATTATGCTTTTCACCTCTCAAACCTTATAGATCCTTTCTCTACCCTCAGTTTTCCTTTTTTTGCTTTAACTTAATATCCCTCATCATGGAGCTTGCCTAAGGATATTAAGTTCCATCTCAGACATGTCTTACACCATGTAAGTCCCTAGTTTCTTCACCTTGCATTCTCAACCTTATGTCATCAACTCTCATGATCTTACAAGTTATGTCATTCTCCATTAGACTTTACCTCTCTTGGCTTTGTAGTTGGTAAATAATGATCTATCGAGACACATATAGACGCTACACTCGAATTTAGTATCCATTTGTCAGCGTACTTTTTCTTTGAGACTATCAACGTGTCTACAACTTCAATATATTTCCTAAGACTACCAATAGCAACACGCTCTTATTGATTTTTTGATCTCGGACAATCCTTCACAAAGTGCCATTCCTTATTATAAAGAAAATATTTCTTAGATCTCCTCATTGATTGGCTGCTCTTCTTCTCTTGTGCAAGCAATACTACTCCACTTTTGGATTCAGATCTCTTTGTTAATTCTTTTGAGCTCAATGATGCCTTGACGTCATTCATCGTTAAGGGCTCCTTACCATACAACAGTGTATCCATAAAGCTCTCATAACTCTTTGGTAACGAACTTAATAGGATAATGGCCTTATCTTCATCCACAATCTTGATACTCAATTGCTCAAGACTTATGATAATCTTGTTGAACTCATCAATGTGAACTTTCAATGAAGATCCCTTGTGCATAGTTAACTAATGTAGTTTCTTTTTCACAAGAAGTCATTTGCAAGTGACTTCTTTATGTATAATGCCTCGAGTCTCTTCTATAACCCTAAAGCAATTTCTTCATCACCAGTTTTCTTTAATACTTCGTCGCTCAATGCTAAGATTATAGTGCAATGAACTTTTTTTAAATCGTGTTCTAATCTTTCTGCCTAGGCTTTGAGGTTGTCATCCTTTCGCTAATTGAGGAACTAGCTTCCTTAAAGGTTAAATCTAGTCATTCCTTCACTAGTAGAGCCATAACTTTCTTTTTATAAAGATTGAAGTCATTCATCATATTGAACTTCTCTATTTCTTGCTTGAATGTAGCCATAGTTAAAATATCTCTGATGTGTATTATCGAACCTTAGCTTTGATACCAGTTTGTTAGAGGAATCACCATTCTCTTTGTGAGATTAGGTTAAAGCCAAAAACTCTCACCAAGTTCAACCTTGAACCATCATCTCTTTGCGCAGTGGAATAACTTAGATATCAAGCAAAAATAGCAAGAATTCAAAGCAGATAATAAATAGTACAACACAACCACTTACGTAGTTATGCCAAATTGCCTATGTTTACAGCGAATTCAAGGATTCTAACCTCTCTTATTAACTCCTTAGAGGTTTTATAAGGAAAACCCAATAAAAATCCCCTCAAAAGAATCTAATATTTAATGTACCCTTATTCTTTCATGAACAATGAATACTTAAACAATGGTTCTACCTTAATGCACACAAACACTTAGTGTCTACCTAGTTTTTTCCTCTCTTAGAGCCTCTCTTAATGTTTAATTTCAACCTAAAGAGTTTATATAGGTGTTTTTTTTTCGTGTCTACTAACCATAATCCTTATTGGAGTAAGAGTCTACTTATTTTGAAAGTTCAAAACTTCTCAAAACTCAAAAATCTAAAACAAAAACGAACTCTACCCTCTCTGGCACTATAGTGTCGAGGACCTGGTGCTGCAGCGTTGAGTTACTGACCTGGGCACAATGGCGTCTAGCCCTAGGCGCCGTGGTGCTCAGTTTTGTATCAGCCTCCTGGCTTTTTCTCGCTTCTTTTGCGTTTTCGAGTCCCGTTTTACTTCTCTCTTCGTGTCTCACACGTTTTAAATTTTCTCATGCGAGTCCCACACGTTTTAAACTTCTTGTGACTCTCCTCTTTAATATTCTATACAATTCTTATTTAAACAAAATTATTGAATTATTAAATCTCTAATAAATTACTTAACAATGTTAAATTTGTAGATCAATAGACAATTAGGCTATTGTTTTAAAAAAAAAAAATGACTAGCCAGAGGACCAATATGTGAACAAGCAAAACTATAAATATTCCCCAACGCTTCAATTCGTTGTAGGAGATAAGAAAAACCTTCGGTACTTAAAATAAATAAGGCGACATTGGGCAACCTTGCTGAAGACCTTGAGAAGGTATAATTGATCCATTTGCGGTCCTGTTAATAATGAAAGACAATTTTACTGTGGATAAGCCATTATGAATAAGCCCAATGATATGCTCAGGAAACCCTAGCTTATTAAGCATAAAGGTAATAAAATCTCACTCCACTCTATCGTAGGTCTTGCTCGTATCAAGTTTTAAAGGCCATTAAACCATGCCTTCCATTCTTGCATTTTGTAAGAGAGTGCATGAGTTCAAACCCCGCAACCAAATTATCAGAGATAAGCCTACTAGGAAGAAAGGCTCTTTGCGACTTAGAAATAACTTCATTAAGAGCCGCTTTTTACAACAGTTGCTTTAATTTTTTTTGTGGATTAGTACAACGTTTGTTTTATTAACTGAAGTGAGTGGTACATTTTCATTCAAAATCCAAAGACAGAGGTAGTGGCATCTGGTCCAACAATATTCCAACACTGTTGATAGAAGGCAAAACCATCTGGTCCTGGTGCTTTTTGAGGGTCCATGGAGAAGATGGCTTGGTGTATTTCAATTGGAGTAAAAGGAGTTGCAAGTAAATCTTTAGAAGACTCAGAGATACGCGGGGTTAGATCAAAAACAGGTTCTACATTACATCCCATCATGGCCTAGCCGAGTTGAACAAACTATCAAAATGGCCACAAATGATGGTAGCTATATCATCCGGTTTGTCACACCATACTCCACCTTCATTAAAGAGACCATAGATAGCATTTTTAGCCCTTCTGTTTGATGCCTTGGCCGGAAATTTTTTTTGAATTGTGATCTCCCCACTTATGCCAATCGACACAGGCCCTTTGAGGCCAAAACATCTCTTCTTTGATTAGAAGCCTTTGCAATTCTTGTTCCAGCGTCTTCACATTTGGTAAATCAATTGTTATGTTAAGTTTTAATGAAAGGAAAATGGAGTTAATATTAAAAAAATTAAATAAAGATTGATGATGGGATTTTGGTGGCAAATATAAAATGGGATATTAACGCTGTTATTTTTTTAGGTATGCATAAATTACGTGTTTTGACGGAAATTTTAATTTTAATTACACTGTCATTTTATTTTTTTAATTAAGAAAACAAAAAAATATTCTTATTTTTTAAATTATTTTAATTATTTACATAATAAAATTATAAAAATATTTTTATTTTTTTAATTAAACAAAAAATAAAATAATATAATTTATTTCAATCTCAAGTAACAGTGTTAATACCCTATATGAAAGGGGCCGCGAGTACATGATGTCACGTGGGCGCACGAGTCACGACCATTGGAATCAGCATCAATATTTTGAATAATGAATACAGTTGTAAGTCAAACAAGTTCACGTGGTGTGATCTCAGGTTTTCGTGTTAGTGAATCTCTTAGATAACAATAAATTGAATATGCAACCCAAATTTGGGTGTCAGTGTCCTTCCTCTCATCTCATGCTTCCTAATAATCCCTCTTATTTCGACAAATCAATTTTATGATTCCACAATATTATTGAAATCTCCAAAATCAAACAATTCTTGAACAATACTACAAGGGAGTGGATAAAAGAAATTCCTATAAATAATCTGTTTCCATGAGAATGAGTATCAGCATCACCCTCAACAAAGAAATGGCTCGTGCCCTGCTGCTTGCACTAGCTGTTCTAGCCATATGCCTTAGGTCAGCTCATGGGATTAACACCTCAACGTCCAACTCCAGCGCCCCCCCAATCACCACCGTTCCAGCGCCACTCTCAGCCGCAGCCAGAGAGTTCCTGGAAGGTCACAACCAAGCAAGAGCGGCAGTCGGGGTACCTCCACTCAAATGGAGTGACAAACTAGCCAATGCCACAAGTCGCCTGGTCAGATACCAAAGAACCAACATGGGGTGCCAATTTGCCAACCTCAGTAGCGGCAAATATGGCGCTAACCAGCTATGGGCAAGCGGCATGACAGTGAGCCCGCGCATGGCTGTGGATACTTGGGTGAAAGAGAAGAATTACTACGATCATGCTAATAATTCTTGTGCACCAAATCATAGATGCGGGGTTTACAAGCAAGTTGTGTGGAGAAAGTCTCTGGAATTGGGGTGTGCTCAAGCTACATGTATCAAGGAGCAAGTTACTTTAACTATTTGCTTCTATGATCCTCCAGGGAACTTTATTGGAGAGAGTCCTTATTAGAATATTTAAGTTGTAGTCTTATTTGCTAGCCTGACTTTTGCAGCAATCAATAATATTTCTGGTTCGAGGCTCTGGTTTTTAGATGTCTACTTACCATGTTGTTGATTAATTTTACCATCATCAATAAACAACGAGTTTTTGTATACATCAATGGCAAAATCACGGTTGTGTTGGTAACTATTTTTATTGACTGAAGATAATAGAAATAGTGTGTTAGACACTACACACCGACAAAACGTGAATCAAGAATTTGCGGGATTGTCATCATTAGACTGCGGATGGCCCATCATTCACAGGACTGATGGATTATTGCAGATGAACCTATGTATACATAAATATGTTAATTGAGGGATTGGAGGTTTTCTACCCGCATTTCCACCATTTTCCCCCTTTTTATATGTTGTTTGCGGGGTAACCATTTATGACTCACCAAATTGAGGATTGAGCTGGTTATAAATGGGACTGTCAAAATAAAAATATGTTATATTTTTTTAGACGGGAATGGTTTTTGTATTTGAGGGTTTTTTTTTATAATAATTGTTAAAACAAAAGCAAATAAATAAGTAATATCATTTAAATAAATAATATTGAACAAGTATTTAAGGAATTAAAAGAGAGAAAAGTAGAAGATGAATATACAAAAATTTATATGGTTTGACAATTTATCTACGTATATGATGGATCGAAATCACTCATTCTTATATTGAATCACAAGATGTTCACAAAATATGCATTTTACAAGAAAGACTCATAAAGAAAAATTTTATCTTGCAATTATGAATTTTCTCTTACTAAGAATCACAAAGAAGGGTTAATCACAAATATTTCTTACTTGATCACTTAGATGTATTTACACGCCAATAGAAAATCTTTATATAGGCTTTAAGACGTTTTAGGTTTACCCTTAAACATATGAGATTCGTATTAAGGAGTCTTGAAATAAATGGGAGACGAAATAAGACGAGACAAAATGAAAAATTTATCATCGCACTCAGAGCTGCGGTGCTTATTCCTCACCTCCGCAGCGCTAATGGGCCCGCCAAGGCTCTGCAGCGCTGGTTCTGTTCTGGCCGTCGTGGCGTCCATACCTGGGCACTGTCTTATTCATTTTTGCACTTCTTTTTGCATCCATCTTTGATCCTTACGTATCCTACGCACTTGACTTACTCTCCAAATCATATCCTGATGATTTTCAATCAATATTCTCACAAAAATCCTCATTAATTCAAAATCATCCACAAAGTAACTCAATATCTCATTTTTGCAACTTCGGTCACCCTCACAAAGTAGTGACTTCAGTTAAGTCCTTGCATAGGGTGAACTTAACCGAAGATAATGGCTTAGTCAATATGTCAGTAGGGGTTTTAGACGATGCTATCTTCGTTAAACTAACATCACCACTTTGGACAATCTCTCGAATGTAATGGAACCACACGTCAATGTGTTTCAACCTCTCATAGAATACTTGATGCTTACTTCGGTGTATGGCATTCTGGCTGTCACAATATAGACCGGTGTTCACATCTTCACAAGTCAATACCTCCACATTTATGCCTTTCAACCACGCGACTTTCTTGTTAGCTTCACTAATAACATGTACTTTGCCTTTGTGGTAGATAATGCAACCATATGTTGTAGAACTGATCTCCAACACACACTACACCCAAACACTGTGAATATATAGTTCGTCAATGATCTTCTCTTGTCTAGATCACCTGTATAATCTGAGTTTATATACCCTTATACTATTTTACCGTTGTCTTCATCCCTTTTATACATCAACCCGTGATTCGACGTCGCATTGAGATATCTCAAAATTCACTTCACTGCAAGCCAGTAATCCTTACCCAAATTTTCCATGTATCTATTTACCACACTCATAGCCTGTGTTATGTCTCGTATTGTGCAAACCATTGCATACATGATGCTCCTTACAGTGATTGCATACGGTACTTTACTCATCTGTAGTTTCTCCTCTTCAGATGTCGATGACTGTGTTGCTGAAAGTCTAAAATGCATGGCCAAAGGAGTAGAGACAGCCTTTGCATTGGACATACAAAACTTCTCTAGAAGTTTGAGTATATATCTATATTGGGACAAGAAGATAACATCTCTTCTTTCTCTCACAATATCCACACTCAATATTCTCTTCGTTGCTCCCAAATTCTTCATCTCAAACTCACAAATTAACTGCTTCTTGAGCATATGTATTTCTTTTATGTTTTTACATGCGATTAACATATCATCGACGTATAGAAACAAATATATCATCCCACAACTTATGTTCTTGAAGTACACGCATCCGTCATACTTGCTCCTACTAAAGTCACAAGCCATCATAAACTTATCAAATCTCCTATACCACTGTTTAGGTGATTGCTTTAACCCATATAATGACTTCATTAGCAAACAAGCATGATCTTCTTTTTTGGGCTCCTTGAACCCTTACAGCTATGTCATGTATATCGTCTCTTTAAGCTCTCTATGTAGAAAAGTTTTCTTTACATCCATCTGTTCCAGATGTAAATCAAGTTTGGCATACATGGTTAACAAAATCCTAATAGATATGTACTTGACGACTGGAGAGAATATCTCATAAAAGTTAACTCCCTATCTCTGAGTAAAACTTTGTACAACTAACATAGCCTTGAATCTTATAGACTTTATCCCCAATATCCCCTCATTTACTTTATACACCCATTTGCATCCCACTAGTTTCTTTTAAAGTCTCTCCACCAACTTTCAGGTATTATTTTTCTAAGAGCAATAATCTCTTCTTCCATGGCCTGCTGTTATTCTTTCTTGTTTTCACTCTTCATAGCCTTACTATATATTATAGGCTTATCATACTCAATAGTGTAAGTAGAATTAAAAGTATAAGCAACTAAATCTGCTTATGCATACCTGACTGATGGGTTAATCATTCGTTTTAGCCTATCTCTAGCTAGCTAGTACTCTTCAAGTTCCATCTTAAGAGTCCTAATCTTTCTTTGGGTGGACTTGGAGGAACTCGCCAGTGTTTTTTGTTCTTTTTCAAGGATCTCTTTATTGAATTGCTGATGTGTGGGCATATCAGATCTATTTTCAGTCTCCACTTCAACTTCTATTGACTTGGGTGCTAAGTCTTGTTTAAGCACATGTTGTTCTTTTTCATCTTTTTGGGAGGCTTTCAGCATCATTATCTCATCGAACGTCACATCTGGCTTATGATACTCCTTGACGGTGTCAAGCCTTTACACCACACCGTGTATCCTTTCATTCATTTGGGATATCCTATGAATACCCCTTTGATAGCTATAGGTTCCAACTTCCCACCCTTAACATGTACAAAGGCAAGACAACTAAATATTCTGAGGTGATAATATTTAGGAGGGTTACCAGACCATTTCTCTTCTAGCGTCTTGAAGTCAACTGCTGATGAGGGACTTCAATTAATCAAATAAGATGTAGTCACTATAGCTTCTTCCCAAAATGCCTTGGACATCTTTGCATTGGTAAGCATGCATCTAACCCTTTTAAGTAGGGTCCTATTCATCCTCTCAATTACCCCATTCTGTTGTGGTGTTGATCTTACCATTCTATGCCTTGCAATCCCATGCTTGGCACAAAATCCATTAAACTCTTTATGAAAAAATTCAAGGCTATTATCAGTTCTCAACCGCTTTACCTTTTTGCCAGTCTCATTCTCAACAAGAGCCTTTCAAGTCTTGAACACATCAAACGCTTGATCCTTACTCTTCAACACATAGACTCACAACTTTCTTGAATGGTCATCAATAAAACTGAGAAAATACTTGGCATCACCTCGAGTAATTGTCTGAGCTGGTCCCTAAAGATTCGAATGTATGTAGTCAAGAATACCCTTAATCTTGTGCTCGCCGGTACTAAACCTTACCCTATGTGCTTTCCTAAGCACACAATACTCACAAAACTCTAAGTGTTAGAATTTATCCTCACCAAATACCTTTTGACTAAATAACTCCTTCAGGTTTCTATCGCCTAGGTGTGCTAATCTAAGATGCCACAACTTTATTTGCATACTCTCATCATCTACAGAGAATAATGTAGAACCACCCACAACTTTACCTTTAAGCACATAAACGCCTTTGTGATTTTCTCATCTCTATACCACCATAGAACCCTTCAACACTTTCAAAACTCCTCCGTCGATCTTTATGGAACACCCATTTTGGTCTAAAGTCCCTAGTGAGATCAAGTTCCTCTTGAGGTCAATGAAATACCTAGCATCTATCAATTTTCTCACTCGCCCATCATATACCTTAAATTTAATACCACCAATTTTCATCATCTGATATGCAACGTCATTACTCATTAACACCTTACTATCACTAATGAGCTAAAACTTTACAAACCAAAACTTGTGCAGGCATATGTGAAAAGTACAACTAGAATCAAGAATCGATTGATCAGTGTTCTTACCATTAGTAGAGACGAGTGTCTCTGCGCTGTCATAATTATCATCATAAGCTAGCGCAGCATCCACTTTCTTCTTGTCTTGTGCTCTCTTCTCAAGACAGTCATTTATTAAATGTTTCTCTTTCTTGCAGCAATAGCACTTCCTAAGAGTCCTGGACTTCGACTTTGAGCTCTTTTTCCTTCCATCTCTATTTGAGGGCCTTTCTCTTACAGATAAACTTTTTGGATTGCCCTCGATCTGCTTCCCTAATAACTTGTGAGTTTAATAATGATTTCACATTGCTCATTGTTAAATTTTCTCTGCCGTAGAGTAGCGTATCAACAAAGCTCTCATAACTCTTGGGAAGTGAACTTAGTAGGATAATTGCTCTATCTTCATCTTCTATCTTGATGTTGATAGATTCAAGATCAATAATGATCTTATTGAAGGCGTATATGATCTTTCATCCCATCTGACATGGATAGCCGATACAGCTTCTTCTTTATATGCAATCTGTTGGCCAACAATTTTCATATATAAAGGGAGTCAAGCTTCTTACCAAGACCAATTGCCGTCGTCTCACCTGCTACTTCCCTCAGTACTTCATCGCTTAACGATAGAACGATTGTACTATGAGCTCTTTCTTGAATGTCTCTTCTTTTTACTTCAGCTTTAGATGACTCTAGCGTCTTCTCTTTTTTACTAGATAGAGCTGCAGCCTCCTCTAATGTCAAGCCTAGCCTTTGACTCACCAAGAACGCCTTTACCTTCATCTTTCATAGATTAAAGTCATTCGTACCATTGAATTTCTCTACCTCATACTTGAGTATGGCCATGTCTGTTTAGGAATCTTACTTTAATATCAGTTTGTTGAAGTGGAAGCACATAAACAAGCAATATCACCTAAGTAAATAGTGCAGAACAAGCAATTAAAAAATTAAAAGAGAGAAATGTAGAAGAAGAACACACAAAAATTTATGTGGTTCGGCAACTTGTCTACGCCCATGGCAAATCGAGATCACTCACTCTTATATTGAATCATAAGGTACTCACAAAGTATGCGTTTTACAAAAAAAACTCATAAAGAAAATCTCTCTCTTGCAATCTAAGCATTTTCTATTACTAAGAATCATAAAGAAGGCTTAATCACAAAGATTTCTTACTTGATCACTTAGATGTATTTACAAGCTAATAGAAAGCCTTTATATACGCTTTAAAACGTTCTACATTTACCCTTAAACATTTAAAAGTCGTATTAGAGAGTCTTGAAGTAAGTGGGAGACGAAATAAGACGAGACAAAATAAAAAACCTATCATCGCACTCAGTACCGCACTGCTTATTCCTCACCGCCAAGGCATTGGTGCTCTCGTATGGGCGCCGCTACGCTGGTCACCTGGCGCTGCGGCACTTAGGTTCTGTTCTGGGCACCACGGCTCCCACACTTAGGCACCATCTTCTTCATTTTTCGCCTCTTTTTACGTCCATCTTCGATCCTTGTACACCTTACGCCTTACTTTTTAAATCACGATAATTTTTAATCAATATTTTCATAATAATAATAATAACAAAAATTATAAGTGATAATTGTTTTCAAAAAAAAAAAAATTTTAAGTGATAACTATTAACTTACGTAACGGGGATCTCTACATTGAGTTTCTTGCCACGTAAATTTGTTTATGCAAATTTGGGATAAAGCGTTGCAATCACAATATATCAGCTTATAATTAGTGAATTGCTGGGCAGGTCCAGAACTAAATAAACAATGATAACAAAAAGAAAAGAACAAAAAAACTCCCCGAAAGTTTATGAACTACAAGAATTTGAAAATCTATGGATGCTTATCTACATTATCTTCCCTATGTTTTCTCTACTTCTTGTTGGGATGAAAGGATCCATATCATTGAGAAAAGATGGGAAGAACGGACACAACAAACTGAACTGATCAGCAACTGAAACAAAGTGCACAAACCTCTCAACCTCCAAGAAAAGAAAAAAAAAACAAACGCAATAGAGAACCGGGAAAGTAAGAAACGCAATGAATGGCACGAGTGCGAACACAAGCGTTGACAGCCATTGGCAGATGAAATTGTTGAATGCACTCTATTATATCAAAGACATCTTTTTTGCGTGCGACCAAGCTTGCCATACCACATTTCTTTCTCAGTGCTTGCCGGAAACATTAACAGTGACTGGAAGCATCATTTGCCCAGTTATTAATGGTGAACGGGTGAGCTTATGCTTACAAGAAGATTCCAAGGCCCCACCATTCATACTCCTTGATCTTCCTCTTAACAAATTGGCATTCAGCAATTTAATCGAATATGGCATCATCCGAATCGTTCTTGAGAGCAGCTGTGATTCAGCTAGGTCCAAGGAGCCGCTATTGAGTATCCCTAAGTGGGTGATGTACTGTAATGGACAAAAAATGGGGTTTGCCAGAAGGCGGGAGGTGACCTGGCAGGATGCATGGTTGCTGGAGATGATGCAGGGCGTCTCGGCCGGAGCTGGATTTTTGCCGGTTAAGGGTTCAGGCGGGTACAAGTATCTGAGGGGACAGTTTGAGCAGGTGGCAGGGTCCAAATCCAATGACTCGGAGGCATACCATTTACTTGATCCTTCTGAATGTTTTGGCCAAGAATTAAGTGTGTTCTTTCTTAGGCATTGACAACCAAGTTCAGGTATAAATAAACTTTTTTTTTCTATCTATTTGTATTTGATTTCAAGTCTCATGTTTGAATTAACAATAAGCTTACAAGAATCTTTATGCACTAGAGTTTGTGTATATGCATTGTTCTAACATATTAATCTTCTGGATGAAGTTTTAGAAAAGATCTAGATTGTAGAATGGTAATATTTCATCAATGTTTATGCAATGAAAACAAGAAAATGAATTTGAAGGCCAGGGTAATTATTCAGGCAAAATGGCAATAGCGGCATCACAACAGATTTATTTACAAGCGTCAGAACACAATTTGCATACTTTCACAAAATTACATCATAGATACTTGCATCCCACGATATTCCCAGAAAGGAGATTACATTATACAAAATAAAAGAGGCCTCATTGTTCTACTTCTACACTAACCTTTCCAGCTCCATATTCTACTTTGTACAAAGAAAATATCAAATATTCCCGTATAGAAATCTTAACAATGCGGAATCATGAGCTCAATTACGAGGCACTGTCAGCGTGCAAATCACCTTACCAGCTCTTTAGCTATCAGATACCGAAAAGTAAAATTGTGAGGAATCCATTCAATAATTTTCCGGGGTTTACTCAACTGACATTTTCTAACCCTCTTCCTCAAAGATTCAGGCAAAGATTTTTGTATCATCTCCATGATACCAGCTGGACACAGACCTGAGTCCTTTGCGTATGATTCCACAACCTTTGGTAAAAGAATTTTCTGATCCTTGTGTACACCAAAGGTGGCACGGATATATTCTTCTTTTGCAGCTTCCAGCTCCTGAAACACTCGCTTCGGAGTGTACACACGAACCTGAAAAAAGAGTAAGAGGCTCACAAACCACAGAAATCCATATCAAGACTAGTACTGGTTTAAATCTTTCGCCAGTGTTTCACATTTAATCTTATGCGCTACATTAAGAAAGGCCACAAACAGAAATCTGAAATACTTGCTCAGTATTTTCTGGTGTCACTGAGAAGCAATAACTAAATGGAAATGAGAACGACATTTCCTAGTAAACTTAAATAAGCATCTTTTATTTTATTTTTTTCCTTTTTCAACATTTTATACATTCTTTTTCTTTTCAATCTGAAAGTAAGTTTCAATTAAATTTCCTAGTCCAAAATATTTACTCAGTTTAGTAAATCTCATTATTTTCCCTACTTCAGAAGTGTCTATAAATGATATTAAACCAGATAAACTACCACACAAAATATTTGTAACCAGTACAAAGGCTAGAAATGCAAAGAAAAATGGTTCAACGGTAGTGTTGTAGGGAAGTACCGCAGGATCAGAATGGCTTCCTGAACAGAGTGCAAAGAGCAATAGGGATTCTGGATGCTCAATGGCATATGCTTGCCGTTCATCTCCGTTCTTGAATTTTCCTTTTGAAGAGATTAACAAGCGAATCCACTGAAGCAGAAGAAAGGTTATCAGTCTCACTACATGTATGAACTTAGATAAAGCTCAGTAGTAGCACTGCACACAAATTTTAATGAAGCTTGCTAGTCAAACTAGAACAGCAAGCACTATTGTTTGCATTGTTTTGTTCCACAAGGCCTAATTTGGAATTTTAGATACACTTGCATGTGTTTTCCCCTCCCACTTTCCCTTCTTGCAGATGGGTATTTCAAGATGAGTAGTTGATTTTAGAGCAATAATCTCTTAAGAAATCTTTATGGAATGTATGATGTTTGTAGCATTGAATACACAATGGGCATGAGCAAGTTATTAGAAACGCTCATATAAGATATAAATTCTTAAAATAAAAACCGAGACTTGATATCCACCTGTCCAGGACGAGACATCCGGCATCCGAGAATAGAACTCTGTATCGTGTCTGCACTGACTATGTGACCACCAACGTTATATGCAGCCTGGACAGTGCAATTGTGTAAGAAACATATACTGGTCTGGATTTCTCCTTAAAGCAGAAAACTTCTTACCTTCAGTAGCAGAAAGAGTCTCTTTACATTGTTTTGTGGAATCCCATAAGCCAAAAAAGCCTATTGAGAAACGAAAGAGTGATGTATATTCCAAATCAAATCAGAAATAGAACCATAAAAAGACGGAAAAAAATAGGTAAATTAATTTTTATGGATGAGATTTATTACATGCATCACTAATGCATTATGTATGTTGATCCAGAATGCTAGCTTCTCTTCATGTTTCAATTTCCTGGGATTGACAGTTTCCAATCGAGAAATGAGTGACCTGTAAAGAAATAAACTTGCTAAGCATTAAGAAAACTGCCATAGAACATATAATAGAAATGAAAAATACAGGTTGATTTTAGAAAATATACAACACCGATTCTAGTAGCTACATCTCACAAAGACTCACCTGAAATCTTGCAGTAGATGTTCAACATCACCCAGTTTCTTACTATTTCTATAGATACATGGGATTTCTATCATTGTGCTGTATGGTCCACTAAATTCCTGCAGTCCTTCCACATGAAAAGGGTTGTCTAACCGTACATCCAAAGATGAACAATTCCTAAACCCTGGACTCCATGTATCACACTGATCTCGTGGGGAAAATGCACTCATTGATGATAAGGATGAATTTGGGGATGAAAGACCATTATGTGTCAATGGTGGGTCTGCAAGCTTGCAGTATATAGCCGACATGCACTTGATCATATCCTCAGAAATCTTGTTAGGTGTCTCTGGAACATGATCAGATATGCGAGTACCAAGGTGCTCAGCCAGACTGATTATATTTGGTGCATTCTGAGCATACTGTAGAAAAAGCCACCAAATGTCAATAGAGGAAAAGCCTTGTTTGTCATATACATAACATAATATGTTAGATGAGTCTCTTGTACTATCAGTTTTCTAGTACTTTGCATTTGTAAATTGATTGTCAATGATTGAACTTGACCACTAGAAGATGTTAAGATACTGATCCACGAGGGGTAGAAGACTTCAAGAAGGGAAACAGTATAAAATTCTGCTGCCCTCTGCTTTATAGTGGGCATCTCTTCAAACTTCGGTGATTGGCAATCACAGGATACAGAAAAGTTGAATAAAAAAAATACTTCACACTATGTGCTAATTTACCTCCATCATGGACAATGGCTGGGAATGGCAAGCGCGTAGAGCTCTATCCAGAGAATCTACTGGAGGAGAAGATCCAGTGGGAAATGCAAAATGTTGAGATAGTGAGGAGTGACAGCGATGAACACCAGAATCTAAAAGCTTATCTTCTCTTCCAACATCATTGGATTCCTTCATCTGACAGTCAGCTGACTGCAAACCAGATTGAATAGCAGGATTTTCTCTTTTTGATGCGGTATCAGGTTCTGGAACTTCCATGATCCTCCCTTGTGGCTGTGAGGTAGCTAAAAGTGATTTTAATCTTTCATTCTTAATAGGAGATACAGAGGAAACCTGCTGATCAAATGCCTTCCGATACAGTGAGAGAAGATACTGTTCCAAATATACAACTTCCAACTCTAATACTGCAATTTCTTTAATGAGTTCTGTTGCCGGCTGAGGTACAAAAAGAAAAATATAAAAATTATCAGAATACCAAGAGCGTACATGGACAGGCAAGAAGCAAGTAAAAAAATCAACTTAAAAATCAATATTAGCATCTTATATGACTCCATGCCCATCTAGAGGCAAGCTTCTTACTTTCTCTTTTATGTTATCGAACAAATAAGTCATGGAAACATCAATTGTACGTGAGGCGGCAGTCTTGGATGTTTTTATTAGAGGTCTCATCATCATGACATATATTTAAGATATAGCTCATAGTATTTTGGAATTGCAACCTATTTATTGGGTAAGAAATGATTTGATCTTAGTGAGTAGTTGAAGCAGCAAGACTGTTTTGAGGCCAGACTCTGTTTTAGACCACAAGAGTTTAATACCAAAGCTTGTATAGACAAATGGAGCTCTACCACCTTGGCTGCTAAGGCCGATTTTTTCTAGAAAAAGCAAACCATAATGATAAAAGCAAGTAATGCTTGTGAGAAGCATTTGTAAAACTGAAACAAGAAGGGAGATACCTTGGGCATTGACATATTACTTGTATCACCATGAGAAGAAGTTCTATACCCCAATGCTTTTTCCAAAGCACAGCGGACCTCAAATTGGTTTTGTAATCTTTTTTCAAGCTGTAGAATCTACAAACAAGATACAAGACGATGCAATCAATAAAACCATGCAACCCTTTAGCTGGGGACTAATAACAACAAAATCCCTAGCTGAGCCATGATTAAGTTGGGCATGGTCCTTGTGAATCTTCAACACATGGATACAAGGATGACAAGAATAGTTCCTCACCTCTTGCTTCAAATTATTTTGGGCTACGGTCTGTGGTGACTGTTTGTTCTTTGTTTTAGCAGAGTCCTTCCAGTTTCCTGTCTCCTGGTACCAGATCACACCCAAAAATAAGACAATCGGAAGTTGCACCAGAATTTTTTTCTAAAGGCAGATTCATTCAAAATGATTTCCTAGTCAGTAAACTACCATTAATAGGACAAAGGAGTTTCAAGGCAGCTGAGCAAAGAATTATAAATTAATTTCTTAGACTCACAAATTACATGGATTTGTAAATCAATTCCGAGTTAGATTATAAAGAGAATGGTGATTTGAATAGAAGACATTGCATTTATAATTTACACCTTCAGTCACCTGTACTCTACACTACTGAATACATAAGAATAGTTATAAGAAAAATGAAATCTGGCAAAGAAAAAAAGGATTAAGATGAGAAAATTTTGCCAATGTTTTTGGCTGGAAATCTGCTCGCGGTCTTTCGAGAGGATTACGAAAAAAGAAAAAGAAAAGGGCAAAGAATTTAAAGAAAGAACAAAGAGCAAAAAAAAAAAAAAAAAATAGTGAAAAAAACAATATATCAACAAGTTATCAAGCTGTAACTCTCTTAACCTTCTTTAGAAAATAAAAACTTTATGATTTATTAAAGCAAAAAGGGGAAAAAGAATTATCTTACCAGCTTTGTTCTGTGTGATGCTTCCTGAGAACAACTTAAGCTATCTTCCTCAACTCTTTTCTTGTCAGGAAAGCTGCCATGGCAAAAGAACGAGCATAAAGATTCAATAATATGACTTGGTGAAGATAGGATTTGGAGACTGCATAGAAATTCCTGGTCACATAATAAATATTTTACCCAAGCCAAAAGCTATAACATGTATTTGTCAATTCACAGCAAAGAACAAGAAAACCAGCAGTGTTCACAATTACCTTCTGCCACTAAGACTAAAAGTGGTCCACTTAGCTATCAATTTTTTTCCAAATCCCATCTGAAAATGGTTCTCAATTACTTTCAAAATACAAGAACAGCTGGCTCATTGATTTCACACATTATCACAAAAAGGGAGGAAGCATTTTTAGATAGAAATGAGCAACTTGTAAGCAGAGAAATAATAATATTCATCTCTAAAACCTCACTTTCAAGCATTTTCATGATATAAAAATCAATCCTATTTTGGTTTTTCTTGAACTCATATCTAGAACACAGACCCTTTTATCACTAATAAAAACAGAAACTTTATAAAGGGAAACTAAAATATAGTAAAAAGGGGATTTTTTAAGAAATCCACAAACTTTAAGCAGAGAACACATCATATCTATGTCTAAGCCCATATTGATCCATTCCCATGAATTAACGCAAACCACTTTCTTCCTCTTTCTTGAAGCTCGGAATTTGATCTGGACCGCAAACCCTTTATAAGTGGCAAGAACTTGGTAAATGAAGCCAAAACAACAGTGTTATTACTTGGAAAACATATTATAGAGCAGCAGTAAATGCTGAAATTTCCATTTAGACAGATAACCCATCTCGAAAGTCTTTCCAGATACAGAAAAAAAAATCAACATGTCAAAAAACTTGAACAAGCATACAAAAAATAATTGCAGTCTAAGATAACAATAAACAGCTACCTCTTTGAACGCTTGTGTCTGGTAGGCACTCTTAGTCCCAGCATTTTATTGTCTGCACTCCCTTCAAACCACATCTCTAACAACACATTCCAAAAGCAAAAAGACTTTAAGTAAAACAAAAGCATTTCCAGAAAACAAAAAATAGAACAATATCAGTAACCACTTACCATTACAATGTAAGAGCAACACCAGCGACGACCAAGATGGGATTTTTGAGAGGTGTTCAAACAAGTGTACTAACTAGCCCAGAAGACCAAATAGGTTCACAGAGAGCACTTATTAGACTCCAACAACTTTACTTGTCTTCTTGCTTTTGAGCAAACCAGGAAGTGCCCAGAAAGTGATATCATCTGCCGCAATAACATAAGAGTCTGAACATAACAGAACTGAAATAGTTGCATAAAATGGTGATAACCCACCAAATACGGCCACAAAAGATAATACTTTTTGGCTTTTGACTAGTGAGAGCTTCTTTGTGAAATGAGACTCTGTATAAATCTATTAGCTTTTGTAATAAGGAGTCTTTATTCATTAAAAGAAGTTACAATAGCTCGTGGGCTTGAGACTTTTAATTGAAGAAGAAAGTTTTATAAAAAGAGTCAGCTGGTGAGAGAACAGTAGTAGTAGACACTCAATGTCAAAATGTTCCAAAGTAGACAAATTTCACTCAACCATATGCCTAAGCAGACAAATGAGAGGATAATAGATATACAGTGACAAATTAGAGTGAAATAAAATATAATATTTATTAAGAGGGCCAATTTTCTACATTCTCTTCTTTTGTTAGGAAGCAAGTGGGAGTTGGTGACCGCCTCTCCATCATTGTCCTTATACTGTTACTCTACATAGCAGGATAGTATCCCTCTTTGGGTTATTATCTCTAGCATACCTCTGCTTTATATTATGCATTGCATTTTATGTTAGAAAGAAAAGAGGGACAAATTTATATAATTAAGGAACAAATTTATATTCTCAACTCACTGGGTGACATTTGGGGGTTGCTTTGTTATTTCTTCTGCTAATGTCCATTTCATAAGAGACATCAACTTATGTGATAGGGACTTCTAAGATTTACATTATGCTGAAGTGTTGTAGAGAGAAAAATCGAGGCCAACTTTCCCGTATGTTTGTTTATGTACCATTTTTTTTTCCCGAGTTCTGTTTATAAACCATCTTGGTGTTGAACGTTTATTGCTGACCTCATTTGGGCATTTAATAAAATCTGCCAAATCTTGAAGTTATCGGAACCAGCCCACCAAATTTTCTGTATTAGCTACCATTTATTTTAGTCTTTAGTTGACTCTAACTAGTTGCTTCGCATAAAATTAGTGCCTTGCAAAAATATAAGATGATTTGGGCAGGTAGCTAACTTTATTTAACGAGCAGTACGTCTTTATTTAGTTCCAACTGAAGTTACTTAATCGTTAATCAAATCAAAAATTCTTTATAGTTTGGTATTCTGTCATTGTAGGAACTGCTGTTTTACTTGGAGTGATTGGATATGCTTAATATGATTGAGTGGAAAGGCTGAACTTGAGCTGATATGCATTTCCAACAGACCCATATTAACACTCTTTAGCAGATAATATAAATCAAGCAGGTTAGAATTGATTAATACATTGTGTATGTGAACCATTAACCTCTAATAATCAAAATCGATCCGTTAGAATTTCCATAAAAATTTCTTTTATTTTTATCTCCAGAAATGACCAGATTGGGTGATCAATTAATTCAGTATGACTGAAAAGTGAGTCCATACAAATACAACACACTATTAGCGTTAATAAAAAAAAGTGTTAACATAGTAATGTAACTAGCTAACGGTTATTGGGTTAAAAGAAAAGCAGGGTCTCCTCAAAAGAGATGAAAGGTAGGAGTGACTAGTGACAATGAGAGATAAAGGAAACATTGGATGCTTGAAAAGGAAATGAGGTTCTGTGGGGTTGTATTTGTCTAATCTCTTTGAGACATTAGGCCTTTAGGCATTAGGCAGAAACCCAAAATTGTCATCGAGTGTCCAAGTAAATAACGTTTGTCAACGAATCCACACAATTAAATATTTGCTTGTCAAGGGCTTGTGTCATTTCCCAAGATCGATGCAAAAGAAAAGGTGAAGTTCTGGTGGCCAGCCTGAGCTCTCTTTTTGTCGTGATACTCTTTACCTACTGAGAAAAAGTTTCATTTCCCACTGCAACCAAAATGAAAGAGAGACGCGCAAATAAAAGGGAGGTCAATTATTGAACACAATTACCATTTGAGCATTTGTTTATCGAACAGTGAACACCTTTTATATTGAAATGCTGAAAAATCTTAAAGCCTATTCTAATTCTAAATACACAAGTTGACTCCGCATAGAATTAGAAGCTAGGCCTGGAGATGTCCCACGGAAGTGAAATTATGGGCATTTTGTGAAACTATTAATAACCAACGTTAGTCAAATATTAGATGGTGAGATAAAATACCCTCATGAAGCTTTAGCTTACATGAACATGGGCATGGCTGAAATAAACTGTGCATTTAATTTGGCATTTGTAGCATAGGATTCATATGGTTTTAATATTGTTTTTGCTAAGTGAATCTTCGTTTGCTATTGTGGGGAGAGAGAGCAGGAATGGCAATTTTGGACTCATCTGATATTTTAATCTCCATCACTAGAAGTTGAAATTTCCTACTCCCAACAAATATATAAATGAAACTTCTATTTTATCTTATTATCAAGATTTTACACAAGCCAGATGGATCAGTTTCTCAAGGCCAAAATTGTAAGAATATCGAGAAAAATATGTAATTTATCCAATGTTTGAGATGAATTTTTTCAAATCAAACTGACAGACATGCTTCATGGATTTGTGAAATTATCGAACCGAGTTGTATTAATTACATTCTTTAATTGTGGATTACAAAAAAAATACCATGGATCAGGTAAGATTTTTCTCGAAAAATTGTCAGTTTTATAAACACAAGATTAGGTTAGATACCCATGTGTTTGTATGAGTTCTAAATTTAGAAAAATAGCTGTGAGAAAAAATAAATAAAAAAAGAAAAAACAATTAAAATAATAAAGAGAAATTAAAAATTTTTAAAGACTATTATAATTTTGTATATTATAAATGCTACATAAATAATTTTTATATAGGTTTTAAATTAACATAAATAAAGAATATAAATATAATTTATTAATTATAAAATATATATGATAAGAATCAATTTTTTTGATTTCTTTAACAATAGCTATCCACTGTTTTTTTAAAATAAGTTTTGCCTTTTTGGACAGTTAAATGGTGCTGGAAGATCCCATGGGGCTCTGACATGTTTATCCCTTACGAAAAATTTTAAAACTTTGATCTGCAGAATAGCTAGCTAATACAAAAAGACTTGAAAATCAGCTAAGCTAATATTAGCAACTCGTACCAATGTTCCTAGTGGCTGCATGCAGTTGCAGTTCTCAATAAACTGCGCACAGGATTCAACTGAAATTGTTAATGAAGACAAATTAGAAGTGAATATTAACAATGGAAGCTTGTAAAACTCGGCATCCTATTTTGAAGGAACTGTTGGTGCTTGTTTTTGTTGCTTTCACTACTATATTGTGGTTGTTCGTTTCATAGGAAACAGAAATATGTTTCAACAGATCTTGTTAGCACTTATTAGAAGAGCATTATCAAAGCAAATTTGTCATTGTTTATAGTAAATTCAGTGTCTTAAGAATGTACAATGTCTAGAGCAAATTTGTTTGTCTTTCATAGCTTATTTTATAAAATCACAATATCTCTTGTGAGTTTTTCAAATATTTGAGCAA
Organism: Ailanthus altissimus; assembly: GCA_946807835.1. NCBI lineage: Eukaryota > Viridiplantae > Streptophyta > Magnoliopsida > Sapindales > Simaroubaceae > Ailanthus > Ailanthus altissimus. The sequence continues at coordinate 24,665,473 of OX327695.1, forward strand.
GAGTTTGAATCACAGTTTTTAAATTTAAGATGCACTATGACCAACCCATTTGCTTTAATTTGATTTGCTAGAAGATAAAGACTGTTCAAATAAAATTGTAAGGAAATGGCTAAATCAAATCACTTGAGTTGTATATTTCAAATTGAGAATCAGAAACAGAATCTACGCTGCTTATTAATCTGAAACAGGCAAAGTTGACGAGTCTCCCTTATCAATGGGGGGCTAATCACTGCCTCGAGTTGGCAAAAAACCACAAAATCCAGAAACCATGTCCATTTGCAAAAAGGAAGAGGCAGAAAAGTAAGCATTGTTGGTTGCCGTGGCAGTGACTGTGGCCTATGTGACCAAATGGGAATTGCAAGAGTAAAATGTGATGCGAGTGTTACAAGGGTGTTGTTAAAAAAATGTATTAGTTTTGGGCTAGCGAGGAGAATCCCAGAATTGGGACAAGAAAAAGCGAACTTTCCAAAGACATTTGGACAAGTGAGTCAATGCCAATCATATCCGGCAAAAGGCATCTCTCTTCTCTCTCTTTCTCCAATGCTTGTCCCCACTGAACCATTTCTTTTTCCCTCCCTCTCTCTCATCAATGGCATGCACGGCAATGAAAATGGTCCTAAGTCCTAAAGCAAATAGTAGCATCCATTGTTGAAGACTTAGAAAGGTGATTAGCCATTGGTTTTTGACTAATTAATTGTATTATCATCATGGCTTTATAATTATTCTATTAAGCAAATGCTTTGACATGTTGTATCATTTTACTTGCTGTCAAACAAAACAATTTGTAGGCGTTGTATCATTTACATTGTCATTGACTCAGTGCCAAGATAGAAAATTTCTTGGTCACATTATTTATTTCCCATATTAACTATTTGTTCTGCTATTGATATTGCCAAATTTCCCATCCATTAAACATCGCCATCATCAACAATTGGACAACTCACACATTCCTACAGATAGTCTTTCGTTAAATCTAAGTTACATATGTGAACTACTTTTAAGAGCAGGTGGTTTAGTTTGAGATAGCGAATTCCAGTCCTTTATTACTTTTCTTAAGGAAAATATTACCAAAAGTAAAAGGGTAAATTGATCGCAGTGAAATGTTAGTGTTCATATTAAATTTAACAAAATAAAAAGACGATATCACGTCCAACTCTCTCCCCTTCTGTGATTCAAGTTAAATATATCTTTTGTTTCCTCCATCTCTCGTTGCTATCACATTCACATAATAGTTGTTTTAGTAACCTACATATATAATCCCAGGCAATATAAAACATGAGCAGTCCTATATGATTGTTGTAAAATGTCCAAGGCAAGGGCTCTCATCAATGGGTCCTCTGGTGTTTGCTCATCACCAGCCAAATGAAGTTACATTTCACACAGCTAGCCAACAATTTGTCCAGCGAAGGAAATGCTTCTATCGAAATAGGAAACAAACAGATAAGCAATTTCCATATTCAATTTTTTGAGAAAAAGTTAGCTAATGCTATCATATTTGTGTTGTTAATTTTACAGTGAAAGTTAGGACATGGAGGTTGAGTTGACAACCTGGTACAACAACACAGCTTTATCTTCAACCTCTCCAATAAAAACTAATGTACTACTACTGAGTGCTGACCACAATTCAAGGAAAAAAATAAAAGCTTTTATATATCTTCTTTTGATCTTTTTAACTTTTTGCTCTCAAAAGGACATGCAAATGCAAATGCAATCACATAATCTTATAATTAAAAGACACAAGATTGATTTGTGGTTCACTTTCATCTTTGGAGTATTCAGTCTACCTGGGGGAATTTAAATTTTCATATCAACTTGCTGCTTAGTTTTAGTTTTGGCTTGGGACCCTTTATGTTCGTCAGTCCATTCATTCTTCTAATTCTTGTGAACATTTAAAAGTGGTGCAAACACATTCACATAATTTAAAATAAATTGGAAAAAAAAAAGAGTAATATTATAGACGCAAAAGTTAAAGTTTTAACATATTGTTTTAGAGAAAAAAAAAACCCCTTTATTTAGACTGAAATCAAAAAGCAAAGATAGAACTTGTTAATTAACTAAAGGAAAATAAATGCATATATGACAACAATTTAATAGAAAAAGAGCGATACTTTCAAAAATACCTAAAACTTTCTCGAAAAGACAACTAAAAATTAGTTGTCGTTCTTTCTCTAATATAATTCATAAGACCACAAATGAATCGCTTGTAACTAGAGTAACAAATCCAAAACTCTAAGTAATTATAGGTATCAAACTAAATATAATTTGTGCTGGTTAATTACGATGTACTATTTATCCAATAGCGTTTAAGTAGGAGTAGACTTTAAATAAAATTTGTGCTCTTTTTAATTAGAGTTTGAATTAAATTCATACATACATATATTGAAAAGGATTTGAATTCATACCCACAATTATTCATTCATTATTGATCGATTGATCCACATTCACATTCACCACTTATTCATACATTATTACCCTGTTTGTCTTTATAAATACTATTTCACACACTAGCACCTTTTTTTCTTTCTTGTAAATACTGAGTTGAGCGTCTAAGTATTTTTTTTTTTTTTTGTAAGAGAACTATATACTTTCGTTAATTGAAGGAGTATGAGAAGACAAATTGGTAATTGTCGTAGAAGTTCTGAATAAAAAAACTTCAATAATGAACATTAATGTCGACCTAAAAGGCAATTCTATAGAAACATGTAATACTATTTTACATGGTCCTGAGAAATGATGTTGGTTTTAAGTGATGATCTTCTCATTGTTCCCTCTTTATTCTTTATTCTGTGTAATCACACCCTATCATTCAAATATTTTGATAAATTTACCCTTAAATAAATTGCTAAGAAAACTAAAACAATAATTATTTTATATTAAATTTTAAATTATCTATATCACATGAATTGTTTTTATATGCATCTTCTACTCTTTTTTGAATTGAAATTTATCATTTTTAATATGTAACATTTATTAAATAATAAAAGAGAAGGCATAAAGTAGAAAATAACTTTAAAAAGGAAAAATTAAACTTTATGTTAATTATTATTGTTGGGAGTATTTATGGGACACATGGATCACTCTAAGCGCACTCTATGGCCATTCATGCCTCCACTCGCTAGGAACAGCCCGGCCCAAGTGAGAGATATGCTAATGGGCTAAGCAAGGGATAAAGCCTAAATATAGCCCGTACATGAGCTATTTGGTGTGTCTAAAGTGACCTACTTAAGGGTTAACACCAATTTAAACTCTAGAAAATGCACATGTCAACTAGGCTATGATGTATCTACATCAGCATTAGGCCTTGCGGTCAGAGTGTACATCAGCCAACTTGACGTAGCTTCCACGTCGGCTTCTAAGTCTTCGACAAGTCATCAAAGCTTACCCAATAAGTCTTACTTTAAGACAACTAGATAAGGGGATAAAAACCGTTGCAAAGGTGTAATCCTAAAGGCATCACTACTATGTTGCTATATCTGTCCCGTTCATAACTTTATCTTTTAGTGAGCAAAAGACATGGACTTATTTGAAATTATGCGAGGTAAGTATACCCTATCAGTAATTGCAAACATTAACACTGAGGGGCATATTTTGTCAAACCATCCTTACATCTGACTCCTACACAAAAATGTCTAATAAGAGAAAACTTAGTACTTTACAAACTAGAAAGTCTAATTACGAAAAGGCTTTCGATTCCGTGATCCTACAAAATGCCTCTAAGTAGATAGAGATCCTTTAACAGTTTGTTGTCATGTGTCACCTTAAGGGGCGCTCATTAGGCCACCCTTCCCTTTAACACTCAGGGTATATTACTCAAAATTTTAAATATAAAGATAGGTAACATAGTACACTTAACAAATTAGAAAAATGTCTTTCTCTCTTTTTTCTAGCTCTCTCTAGGGGGAAAAAACTAAGGAAGTAACAACTGTTAAAGCTACCACCTAACTTAAGCATCAAAAGGCTACACTAACCACCCTATCGGTGCCTACCTCTGATCAAGTATTTTCTATGCTCAACGAGTCTCAACAGCTCAGCAACATCCTTAGTTACTCCTAGCTCCATGTTCTATCTTCCACCACTCACTAGATGACTCAAATCTATCTCTTGACATTGTCCAAACCATTATACTCGAACCTATCCCCATTTCAACAAATTCTTAATGCTTCGAGCCATGACCACTTATGAACCTTAACAATTATACTATTTGAATGCCTAATTTTTTTCTTCTAAAATACTTTGGTTTGTAAATGAAAAATAAAGATAAAGGCATTTTAAGAATAATTAAAGAACACTTATAATATTTAAAAATTTTAATTGAGCCTAATAATAAGTAGGGTGTTATTACACAAAATGTATGATGAAAATATCATCACCGTTATTAATCTTGGGCCAACGATGAGAACAAAGACCTAACCACAAACATTTTTAAAGCCTTCCTCAAAATTTAAAATGTTAATTTTCTAAGTACAATCGCATTTTAAGAGTAAGGCTCACACAAATTATATGGGTTATTGGTATATTTAGGGAACTTATTTGTGCATCTAGTATTCCCAAAATCAAAAGTTTCAAGCAAGGGATCTAAATAGAAATTAGTAAAAACCTTGAAAATGTTATAGCTAACATGAAAAAATGATGTCATGGGCTTGGGCTCGTACAACCTTACATTATATTAACAAATGAGATTTGACTTCTTATTTAATAATAAACATTTAAAATTTATGCTGCAGTTTCATGAATATTTCTTATGTAAATTGTAAAGTATGTTGGTCTTAATACAATTTAGGCAAAAAAAAATCTAGGTGAGTTGATACTTTTAGAAAGTAAATAGAAAGACTCAAAATTGTTTATTTAAATAATGATATTTTTGTTATTTTTCCTACAAACCCACACGGCACCATTTTGGATAATGGTTTAAAAGTTCCTGCCAATTCATTTATTCTTCTTCCTAGTTCTCTACAAATTTCTATTTCCTTTTTCTCTTCAACTTTAGATTTTTGCATGCTATACAGATTAGTTTCTCTACATTTGATACTGAATCAATCCTTAAGTCAAAATATTTATCCATATTGCATTAGGTCTCCAAGACAACTTTATTCTTCCTTCTCTATGCATGAAACCAAATCATGTACAAAGATAAAAAAGCATAGATTAACCTCTATAAAAGGAGTACAGTTTTGGGTCTCAAAATAAATTATCTTCTTCATCTTCTTTTGGTATAGAGAAAGAGGATGTGAAGTGAGAAGAGAGGTCTCTAGAAAGAGAAAATAGTCTAGAGAGAGAAAAAAATGTTTTTGTGATTCTTATCTGTGTATGATTTTGCGTTATATAATATAGTACTGGAGTTGTTGATCAGCTCAGGAAGTAGATGTAGATTCCTTAAAACTAAACCATTATAAATCTTTAGTGTTTATCTTTCTAGTTTTATTTTTTTTAATATCTATTGATATTAGTTATAGGATTTGAGTTTTGAGTTGGAGTACAAATTTTCAACAGTTGTATTAGATTTTAAGGTTCAAAAGATTAAGAATAAGACTGAAGGATAATTTACTAAGAATCTAAAGATTGACAATCACCAAGTTTAAGGTAGAGAAATTTAATAGGCAGAGAGATTTAAGTCTTTTGCAGAAGAAAGTGAAAGCCTTATTGGGTCAGCAAAAGATTGCCAAAGCTTTACTATAAACAAAACAAGAAGGAACTTGCAGCAAGTGATGAAAAGATGACAAAGATAGATGAAACGCATTCAGTATCATCTTGTAGTTATCAAAAAAGAAAATCTTACCTTTAAAGATTGCTTGACTATTTTAAGACTAAGAATGAGAAATAAAAACCAAGAATACAGATAATGGGGCAAACATGTTTGCAAGTGGAGGAGTAGAGAAAATAAAAAATAAAATATATATATATATATATATATATATATAGAAAAATTCAAGTCTAAATTGAGGATTAGTGGAAGAAAGTGTTATTTCTTTAGAAAGAAATGACACTTATAGAGAAACTTCTATAAAATAATTAAGAATTTTAAAAGAAAAGGATTCAAATTATATAGATACAGTAGTAGCATTTGATGGGTATTACAATTCAGATACTCTTACAGTTTTAATTGAGGAAATTCTAAAAAATTAAGTCTTGGATTTCAGATATTCTTACTATATGAGTCCTAACAAAGACTAGTTTGATACATATAAACAATATAAAAGGGGTAAGGTATTAATGGAGAATTCGTGCAAGGTAATTAGAATAGGTACAATTTCCTTAAAGTTGTAGATGAAATAATAAGGATTTTAAAAAATGTAAGACACATAAAAAAAGAACCTAATATCTTTAGAGGTTCTAAATGAATCAAGATATACTTGTAAAATTAAAAATAGACAGCTAAGGATAAATAGAGGCTCTATGCTGATGATGAAGACTAAACAAGTTAGTTTATATATTTTACAAGGAAGTATTATCATTGGATATACTGTCGTTGCTAATGCAAAGTACAAAGACTGAGTTGTAGCATAAGAGATTAGATTACGTAAAAAAACCAAGCATATTGCAGCTAAAAAAATAAGGTCTCCTTGGGAATGAAAAACTGGTTGAGCTAAAATTATATGAATAATGTACATTTAAAAAACAACATAAGTTTAGTTTCAGTACTAAAAATTACAAGCCATATGGTAGTTCTGAAATACATCCACGCTAACTTGTAGGGGCTAACAAATATAGTAACACATAATGGTAATAGGTATTCTTTATTCTTTGTTGTTAACTACTTAAAGAAGAACCATGTAGAAGTAAATGAGTTAATGAAAACTCAGAGTAAGGTAGAGAGATCTCATCTTGAAGTAGAGTTATAACTTCAAACTACTTTTAAGAATACTATATAAGCTAAACCAAAAGAAGATCCACAACCTCAAATTAATTATGAACTAACATAGTATCAACTGTAAAAGGACAATAAGAGATCATTCACATTCTGTTATTTTACTTTTAGTGAGGATTGTATTAGTTGGAAGGCATAGTTGCAATCAATATTTGCATTTATTAAGTAATGAAGCTGAGTATATAGTTACAATAGAAACTTGCAAGAAAGCTGTATAGTTGTAGGAATTGGTTCAAAATTTTAATTTGTTTAAATTAGTAGTAACAGTATTTTCAAATAATTAGTCAACTATTCAACTCTCTCTTTCTCTCTCTCTCTCTCTATATGTATAATAGTATTTAATGCTAAATCCAAGCATGTGGATGTGAAATACTGATTTGTTAGGGAGTTTGTTTGTAATGAAAGAGTAAAACTAAAGAAACTAAGCACTAAGGAGAATTTTGCCGATACGTGAACAGAGATATTGTTTGTGAATAAGTTTAATATGTGTTTAAACTTGTTAAACATAGATAAATAGAGAATGTCAAAAATAGAATCTGAGCTGAAGAAAAAGTATTGCATCAATACTAGGATTAAAATACATTAGAATCAAATATGGATATATAAAGTATGTGGGTCCTAATGCAATTTAGGCAAAAAAGAGATGGTGAGTTGATATTTTAAAAAAGTAAATACAAAGGTCCAAAATAGTTCATTTAAATAATGGTATTTATGTAATTTTTCCAATAAACCTATATCACCGTTTTGGATAAAGGTTTAAAATTCCAGCCAATTCTTTTCTCCTTATTCCCAATTATCTATAAATTTCAATTTTCTTCTTTTCTTCAACTTTGGATTTTTGCATGTTATACAAACTGCTTTCTCTACATTTGATATTGAATCAATCCTCAAGCCAAAGTATTTTTTCCATGCTACACTAGGTCTCCAAGACAGCTTCGATCTTCATTCTCCATGCACGAATCGAATCATGTACAAAGATAGAAAAACTTGGAACAACCTCTATAAAAAGAGATTGGTTTTGGGTCTTAGAAATAAATTCTTTTCTTCATCGTTTTTAGTATAGATAAAAAAGATGTGAAGTGAGAAGAAAGCTCTGTAGAGAAAGAAAGAGTATGTACTAAGAGAGTACATATTTTGTGATTTTTATTCCTATATAATTTTGAACTATAGTATAGTATTCGGCTTATTAATCAACTATAAAAGTGGATATAGGTTCATTAAAATCAAACTACTATAAATTTTTTATGTTTTTTTTTTTTTTTTGGTTTTATTTTCTTTATTGTTTGTTGGTATTTGTTTTTGAATTTTAAATTTGGGTTAGCGTACAAATTTCTAACATAAATAATAATATTCTTCTATTATATGTGTTGAAAATTGGTGATTCAACAATTTAGTATAGACATGAATTGATATGGATACCAAATAAAGAGTTAATAAGATGTTTAGTATTTGTGCGAGTAAGAAAACAAAATAAAAAGCCAGAAGAACGAATACTGTTCACGCGATAACTTGTTGGTATTTCCTATTTTGATTCAATTGACTTCTTTAAGCGGGATTTGGACTCTTACAAGTAAGGACTCTAACTTCAAATAAGTTTAAAGTTTTTATGATATTTTACTCACTATATAAACCCTTGTAAACCTTTTTAAGCATCTAAAGCATAGAGATATAAACATAAGAGATAATGGAGGAGTTAGGTAGGCATTAAGTGTGAAGTGCACTAGAATGTAACATTTGAATGTGTCTTTGTTCTCAAGTGAATAAAAAGAGTACCAAAAGATGCTTTTGAGAGTACTCAGACTATTCTTGTATTTATTGGATTAAATCTCTTATGAAGTATGAGAGATACTAAGAGATCTTGTAAAGATTATAGTGATCTAAGAGATATTTAGAGGTTTATAATGGGAGATACTAAGAGGTCTTGTAAAATAATGATAATTTAAAATATACTTTGTGATCTGAATAATAAAAAAAACTGGATCATGGATTTCCCATAGACGTAGGCGTTTTGGCCAAATCACATATATCTTGTATCTTGTGCTTATTTTTTTTAATCTTTATTAGTGCGTTAATCTTTTATACTTTTAATTATTTGTGAATTAAGTTTTTCGCAGGCGCATAGGGTTTATTTGGAGTGTACGCCAAGGAAATCCTATCAACAAAGGAGTAAGTACAAAAGATTAATCTCATGAAGAGATTAATACTATAGCTAATTTCTCCTTCAACAAATTAATATTAGAGTTGTGGCTTAGTAGATACCACAATGGTGTTAAATTAAAAAGTATAACTTAATACCTCAACAATATAGAAATATTTCTTACCCTAATATAATTCATGTTTCATGAAGTTTCCTAATTTTCTTATCTTGTTTAGCTTTTTGTTTCTTAATCCGAACGGCATTTAAAATGTTCTTTGATTCAAAGCAGGTCGATGAAGATGTTCATATATATATATATAGATATATGTAATGATATTATGTACAGACCCTAATGCTCATATATGTCATAGTAGAAAACATAAATCAAAGTGTTTGAAAGCAAAGAGTTAAGTGTAGAGTTTGTGGTTTAAAATTATATTTGATGTGATGGTTATGCTTGGAAAAAAATTTGGGAACAAAGAATTAAGTTGGAGCCGAAAATAAGTTGAGAATGGGTTGGAAATCAATGGAACAGTGTTTGGAAGGCAGAGAAAAGTATTGAAAATAGGAAGTCTATTTTCATGCTTGAGCGCTGCAGCGCTGGTGGCAGAATGTACAGCACCGTGGCATTGTTCTTTCAACGTTGTGGCCCTGATACTGTTCATGGCACTATTTATAATACTGTTTATTGATCCTATAATTTAAATTTTGAGTTTTTTTTTAAGGTTTAAGTATTTTGAACTACATATAAATACCCCATTATGCTTAGGGTTGATAGAGAACTCGAAAATACACTTGAAAAATATTGTATAATAAACACTAGAGCTCCAAACTTAAATTATTTCCAATATCATTTCTCTTGTAATCAAACATCTAATAAAAAAGAGTTGGGTCCTTGATCTACTGTGGATGTAAACACATTACTGAACCACGTTTATATCTTGGTATGTTTAATTTCTGCATTTTCTCTACTACATTATTTAGCTTTTCATTTGATTGTTGTTTTTAGTTGTATTATCTACTTCATTACTTAATTTGTACGATTTTACGTATTCCATTGCGTCTTTATAAACTCTACATTAAGTAAGGAGGAGAATGTGAGAGCAGCTGGTTGCGCTGAAAGAGGCTGTATAGATGTCAAGGAAAGAATGAAAGTAACTAAACTTAAACAGTGGGATGAATCAGACGCCAAATTCCTAAGAAAATTAAGCATGAGCATGGCAAAAGAAGACCAAGGCAAGAGTGGACGTGGTCTTTCTTCTTCTTTGATCTCTCAACTATCTGAAAGCTTTGAGCGTTTCACATACAGGCTGCGATTTCCAAGAAGCTACACCTTCGGCAATATGGAGCAAGAGAGAGACACCATTATACAAAAAACGAAGAAGCAGATTTTGAAAGCCAAGAAGGGGCTCTAGTGTGAAGATGTTTCTCTCCTGTATCGCTTCACTCCAAGTTCATCCCTAGCCCTAGCAAACCCACCATTATCTTAATTAGTAGCATTTTCCTTCTACATTTTACTCATTCAGTAATTTGTATTTTATATTCAAGTATTGTTTTGCTTGGCAATCCAGCTAGTGCCCTTTATTTTTGGTTGTATTTATGTGTTATCAATTTTTTTTTTTTAAGTAGATATAGATGTGCTCAAGTTCATTTTTAATAATTTATGAATACCTTATATATATATAACTTTAAATCGCTTACCATGGATAATTCTTAATGCAGCTTTTATTCAATCGAATAAAAATAAAACTCACTTTTGCATTATCTTTGCTACATATTAAGTTCAATCATTCATAACTTATAAGGTATTACCTTTGTCTACTCAAATTTATGAAATCACTTCTTACAAAGTAGCGAACAGAAATTTCAGCAGTCATAAAACAATGAATGGAAATAATAAAGGAAAAGGAAAAACAAAACAAAATAGACTCTTGCAAGGCCCACTAACATTTTGGCATATCATGAATAAGAAAACCAGTTTAATTAGGGGATTTTATGTATATCTTTGAGAGTAAAGTAATGGTTATATACAAAGTCTAATAACCATATCTCTTAACAAATATTGAGGTCTTCAGTTTAAACACCTCAATTTTAAATTTCTCTTTTTTTTTTAAAAAAAAAGAACAAAAAGCTCATTTATTTGGGCTCGAGTATGGATCAGATTTGGAGGGCAGAAATGGGCCGTTTGTATAGTTGAGAAAAGGGTGATGATTTTGCCACCCTACTAAAAGTATTAACACCCCCATTTCTCAGTACGTCCCATTAAAATTTAGAAAATTAACTAATTTACTAAATACAATCATTAATTTGCATAACTCTCTCTGTAACAGAATTTTAGAAACAATTTGGCCATTTTTGAGAAACTTCTTCTAAATTTTTTTCTCTCTTGTTGTTTAATGAAATCTTAAGTTTGATCAGAGCCACTTGTTGATTTATTTTATATCGTTTTAAAATGATTTTGAATCTACGTAAAATAAGGGTAGTTATGGAACTTAAGAAATTTATTTAGTTACTGTAAAATGTATATATTGGGGCTAGCTTCATGTTGTAGTCATTAACTCTTCGGTCTTCATGCCCAGGAAGCCTCAAAGAAGCTTGTATCAACATCTTATTTCACTCATTATTATTTGAATTTTTTGAACACTCATGAATTAGAAGGGTAAAGGGTAGGGGTAATTAACATTACATTAACCTTGTGCATGCATGACATTTTGTGACATTTGTGAACCAATGAAAAGTTCTTAGTTATTACTCAATAGAAAAATACATTGCTAGTTGGGAGGACTGATATTTGATGAGAAATGAGATAGCTAGATAGATGGATGGTGAAGTAATTGTCGGGGGAGTTAGAGAAATAAAAAAAAAAAAAAAATTGACTGTTACTTAGGAGCTCCTTTGTGGGTTTGGTGTTGTGTTGGAGCCAATTAAAATTCGACAACACACACCAATCCATAACAATATTAATACGTATAAAAATACAAAAACACACGTATCTCATCAAAATAAAGAGTTAAATTCTCATTATCTCTCATCTCTAGATATATATATATCTCAGGATACAAATATCGTTCTCCTGCTCCCATGCTTCTTGATAAACAGCCTGTAACCTCTCCTTTATTACCACGTGTCGAATTATCAACAAGTGTCAATCCCTTGGACCACCCAACCCACGTGGCCACGGCCACCCCTTGCCGGCCGTGCCACCTGGACCCCCTTTAGGACCACCTTCAATTTCTTTCTTTCTTTTTTATACACACTCAACGCAAAATTTATATAATATTTATATATTAACCTTCACTCACTCTGATTCGATCGATCATTTATCATCAGCACTACTCCCATTTGCCCATTTTCTTACACACCCCAAGCAAGCAAGAGAAGTGGCTGCTTGTTTCCTTGTTATATACATGTATATATGTATTTGTGTACATATATATGTACTGCTTACAATAATTTCCAAAGTCGTTTTCTTCATGGGGGCCATCCCCGTGCCCTAAAGGCGTCCATATCCAAAAGACTCACCACCCCCCACCCCCATTATTTTATATTCCTTTTTCTTCTTCTCTTACTTTTCTCACCTTGTTTAATTTCTAACTCTCTATCTACAACAACATCCCAATTATTTATTTATTTATTTATTTTTTAAAAAGTTACAAAAAGATAAAGGAACAGGAAATAGTGAAATTGTCTCAAAAAATGTGGGAGCCATATGCCATGAGAATGTTGGTCCCTTAGTTAATGAAAATCATCTGAGAAAGAAAGTGACCCACTTGATGAGATGATGAGGAAGACAGGGCTCTTCTCTTCTGATTGCTTCCCAAGTCCCAAGAACAAACCAACCCTACCCTAAACTATTAACAGTCTTCTTCTATAGACATGGTGGATAATTGTCAAATATTTCTTTTGAATATTTTATATATATATATATATATCATTATCTTTGATGCATCGGATATTATTAATGTCAAAAGTCTAGGAGATAAGTCTTTGGCATTTTCCACTAGGGGGTCTACCAAACTAATAAGGTCATAGAACTTTGAAATCTGTTGGGGTTTTAAAGTGATGATTTCAGGGCTGATGAAATCTACTATGTACAAAGCTAGTGACTTCCATGTTGCATCCTCCTCGACTTCTTTAATTCAATTGGCCTGTCTCAACTTTGATTAAAAGTGAGGCATATTATTATTACTACTCTTTCAAGTTTTCTTACATACTCTAGTGCTAGGGATGGTGGAAATAGAGCTTTGAAAGCAATTCCATCTGTAATATATATATATATATATATATGGGTATTGATGACATTATTGTTGCGATATTGGTTTTACTTAGTCCAAAGTCATATTAATCATGCAAATAATTACATAATATTCTAGTACGTATCTCATAATATATAATATCTAATATGAATATTTAATACGGAAACTTTTAGGAATGGGAAGTGTGTAATACTAATATATATCTTCTGACCCGGCCCCATGTATACAAGCTGCATTTGTTATGTTGTTTACTTGTCTATGTAATTTGCTATATTTTGTTCCTCCTCCTTTTAAATAAACGCAAATCTTGAATGGAACCATTGAAATAGACAATATCATACATTTATTTTAATCATTTTCTCATAATATAAGCTTCAACATGGATAGTTTTCAACTTTTCGGACCAATGGCAAAAAAGACTGAATCATTAAAAAAATCTAGGGTTTGGTGGTGCGGGAGGGTCGCGAGGATTATTTTTTAAGTAAACACATAAGGGTTTTTCTTTATTATTATGATTATTTTTTGGGTTGCTTAACATCATATATAGTATCTAAAGATACCTCATACTGGGGGATGGTTGGTTAGGGCATAACATCATTAGGTAAAGCTTAATCATTTTATAATAATTTTTCTTGTTGATTTCATGATCAAACAAGCAATTAGGATATGATTGCTGTATGATTTTTCATTTTAAGGAAAGAGTAGCACCATATTCTAATGTCATTTTTTTTATCAAAGCCTTGAAGAGACTATGCTGCAACGCTTGAACTCGTGGAATTTCCAAGCTATCCGTGGCCCAAAATGACACATGTAATTAATACTATCAAAAATTTTAAAAGAAGGGGCTATAATCAATTTACTCTATCATATATAATTCGAAGCTCAACTAGCTTAGTTATATATTCGAGGTTTCATGTAAACAGAAAATCCTGACACGCATAAAAGAGTCTACACCGGATAAGAACTGAGAGTTTACATGGGACAACAAGATCCTTATATCAATTTATGTTAAACCAAGATAGGATAGGAATTACAAAGTTGTTCTCTACTGACATGCACTCACTAGGTCCCCAACACTATTACTACGTACTATAAATCACTCTCACTCTGATTGAACGTTTGAGACTAAGAACTTACGAACTTTCGGCAGCTCTGCTAACAAATTGTACGCAGCCCGTATGATTGGCATCATTGACTCAATTCAAACCAAGCAAAATTTTCCTTCGTGTTGGTTGCAATAACTTTGATAGCCGATCCATGCCGGCCGCTCTAGCTTGTCAAATAATTATCGAGTAATCAACCTAGCTCGCAAATTTGGATTGTCATTAACCTGCAAAAGCTTTTATATGTTTCATTTCATACATCTGATTCTGAGCTTATTTTATATTTCTTGTTTTACCAAATGAGTTTTACACAAGCGGCAGAACAAGTTCTGAGAAATATTTCGTTATTAATTACAATCAAAGCTTTCGATAACTTATCCAGTATAATTATGTTATTTTATTTGAAGCATTTGCTTATGAGTTGTCCTTTTTTTTAATTGGAGTACTAACAACACAAGTAATCGTTAATTAACTTGGGATTGCAATTAATAATCAATCGGAATCGTTCAAAGCTCAGCAACTCAATCGTCGTAGTTGAGGTCACAAGAAGCTTGGATGAGGACAGCATGAAACCACTCTTTCACATTAAGTGGTGAAAGTGAAACAAAACCCTGGACCCAGCTCTTTGGAGCTTCTTTTGATAAAATATATCAATAAAAGCATAAAATAAAAGTGAACTAAATTACAGAAGAAATAAAACCATAAATTGACAAGAGCAAGTTAAGAACATACATGTCAAAATTAAAAAAGAAATGACAAACCCAATTTCCCTAGCACACTTAGTGTGGTTGTGGTCACACTACCAAGACGACAAAGCCTTGTAAATGGTAAATAATGTGTGTTCAAAATGGAGAAGAAAAAGGGAGAGAGGCATCTGGAAAAGGAAAAGGAATAATTTGATTGACATTAAAAGGACAAACAGAAGCAAAGAGAAGGGACCATTTTTATTTTTCTTTTCTTTTCAATGAGTATGTCTTCATGTATTATTATTATTATTATTATCATCATTCATTCGAGTCTTATTGAATTTATATGTGATGGGTCTGTGTGTGTAAAAATGTGCGTTTGTGAAGGAAAAAAAAGTTGAAATGAAGTGGAGGTGAGACCCCCTTTTGTCGTCTGCCACTGCACTGATGAGCATGAGCATGTTCTCTTGCTTTGCATATATATCATGTTCATGCATTTCCTTTTCCATTTATCAATTGGGCGAAAAGAGACAGTTAAGAAATTGGCGTTGACGCTTCCTCGTACAACAAATTGCCTATGTATATCTTCCATTTCTCTTATTACCGTCGATTTTTGGAAAAACAACTATTATTGTTTATGGTATCGGCCAAAATTCACTTACCTTCATTTTAAAAAAAGGATCAAAATTTTTTTGTCATTGAACATATTTTGTTATCTTTTAATTTTTTGTATAATTTAATAATTTTATTCTTAATAATATATGCCTTGACATTTTTACTTCTAAACCTTATGGTATTGATTAATGTCCACTTATTTCTGTGGTTTACCAAAACCTCCATTTCGTTAAGCATATTCTGTTATCATTTAATTTTTTGTGTGATTTAATAAGTTTATTCTTAATAATATATAATTTGATAATTTTACCTCCCTATGGTATCAACCAATGTCCATTATCTTTATAGTTTTTAAAAAGATCAAAACCCTCGTACAATTGAGTATATTTCGTTATCTTTTAAATTTTTGTATGATTTAACAATTTTTATTAATAATACATGGGTTGATAGTTTTACCCATAAATTCTATGATATTGACTAATGTCCAATTACCCCAATAATTTCAAAAAAGACTAAAATCCCCATGCCATTAAGCATATTTCATTAGTTTTTTAACTTTTTTATATAATTTGATAATTGTATCCTTAATAATACATGGCTTGATAATTTTATCCATGAGCTCTATAGCATCAGTCAATGTCCATTACCCATATGATTTCAAAAAGATCAAAACCCCATTACCATTAAATATTTTTCGTTATCTTTTAAATTTGTGCATGTTTTAATAATCTTATTCTTAATAATACATGGCTGGACAATTTTACCCTTAAAGAATTGAGAGCATAAGAAAAAAAAAGAGTCTAAAAAGATTTGAAACATTGATCTCGGAGAAAAAAAAATCATCAATCTCCACCACTTGTCCAAACTTAAGTTTATTTAAAATTTTATAAAGGCCAATATATATGCCATATAAATAAATTAAATAAATTATTAGTTATAAGTTAAATAGATGTTGGTGGTCAAATTCATAAATAATAATAAGTTTAAAAGTATTTTAAATAATATTTAATTCAAATAATAAATTTACAAAAAATGACTTTTTTAGAAACCTATAATAAACATCTTCTCATTTTTTAATTATTCTTACATTAATTGAAAAGAAATAAAAAGGTATTAATAATTATATTAATAATAAAAAAATAGTTTTCCAACAAAAGTCAAAAATTATTTTCCATATGTAGTCATCAATTATCATTTAAGATTTTTTTCTACTATAACATTATTTTTTAATTAACAGTTTAATAATTAAAACTAATTTGAGAGTATAGAAGTATTTGAAATTATTTATAGTAATTTATTTTAATTTAAAAATAGATAAAGATTAATTTCTTATGAGTTGAATATAATTCTTAATATTTATTGTTTACAATTTTTGTGTGTAAATTCTCATAAGTTATAATTTAAATTTAGAATTCTTAATGGAAATTTATTTTATTATTTAACATTAAATAATAAATTCAGTTTTGAGTTTGAAAATAACTTTATATTTAGTATGTATTATGTTTTAATATTTTTTATTATTATATTAATTTATAAAATTATAAAATAATTTATTTTTATAATAGGCTTTTAAATTTAATCTTTAAGTCTTCTGTAGTGCATACTTAATTGAATATATTATTTATTAAAATATTTTACGCTTGTTATTGTTTATGATTTTTTAGTATCAAAATTTAGTTAATTTATAATTAATAATTCATCTAATTTAATTATAGGTATATAAATTAGTCTTCACAAATATCAATTAAACTAAAGTTTGGCCAAATGGTGAGAATTGATAATATTTATCCTTAAGGTCAAGAGTTCAAATCTCAAAAAAATTCTAATAGTATAAGGATTTCGGTCTTTTTTTTAAACCAATGGGAGTAAGTAAACAGTAAAATAGTCGAACCATTTATTATTAAGGATAAAATTAGTAAATTACGCAAAAAGTTAAAAGATAACTAACAAAAAATTTCTAACAACAATGCGATTTTGGTCTTTTTTAAAACTAAGGGGAGTAAGTAAGCATTGACAAAACCGTCAAGCCATTTATTATCAAAAATAAAATTGTTAAATCATAAAAAAAATTAAAAAAAATAAGAAGAAATTCAAAAAAAAATCTAACAATAAAGGGTTTTGGTCCTTTTCTAAACCAAAGGAATAAGTAAATATTAGCAAAACTGTCAAATCATTTATTTTTAAAGATAAAATTATCAAATCATATAAAAAATTAAAAGATAATAACAAAATTTTAATAACAAAAAAGTTTTGATCATTTTTAAAATCACATGGAATAAGTGGACATTGGCAAAACAGTCAAGCAATTTATTATCAATAATAAAATTGTCAAATGATGCACAAAAAAATCTCTCAATTTTTTAGGGATAAAATAATAAAATTATTTATTATTAAAAATAAAATTATTAAATCATACAAAAAAAAAATTAAAAGATAACAATAAATTTGTAAAGATAAGAAAGTTTTAATCCGTTTAAAATAACATAAAGATAAATAGACATTGACAATACCATAAAGAGCTAATGATTGTTTTCCCTATGTTCTTTTTCTTTTGATCCTGATAATTTTTTCACTTTATTTATCGTGCCAATAAAGAGTAGAATCAGAGAACACATGCGGCCTTCGACACTATATCAACTTTATATTGATGCTCTTACGGGAATTATATTATTGAATTATTCTCCAGTTAGTTATAAGTCTTACTATCACAGGAAAAAATAAAATTATGATGTGATGGCATCTTATTCTTTTGTTTATTAACAATTTTGCACCTCTTAAAATACCACGCCGAAAGAGAAGTTTATTTTTCTTTTTTGGGGTTAAAATATGGATTAATCTCAAATAAAATAAGAGAATTGGGTTGTATTATACATGAAAATTTTGTTTTAGAACATATTTTTTTAAAAATAAATAAATAAATACTTAGCGGCATAATAATCTGACCCAAGAAATCATTTAGCCTCTTTCCTGGAATTTGTTTTAAAGAACATAGGCTTCTATTTAATGGGGTAAAGTCAACATAAAACTTTTTTTTTTTTGTAAAAAAAGAAAAGATTTATACCCAAATATAAAAAGTATTCGCATGAAAACATGCCGTAGAGGAGTCCAATGGACTCGGCCATATTCAGTTTCATCGCTCCATTGCTCATTTGTACTCTCTTTAGTATAAACTTGATGTCACTTGAAATTAAAACAAACCCCTCTGCTTTATGATATGTTTATCATTACATGGATAGAGATTTCTTAATTAAGAAAATTGAAATATTGAATCTCTGAAAGATAATATTAGTTATTGAATTTATTTATAAACGACTAGCATATTATAACTTAGGATTTTACACAAATTTTTAATTATACGTTTATGCAATATGTTTGAAAGATAAAATTAATTAAAGTCAAAAGATAAACTTTAATAAAATTCTATTACAATCTCTCCTTATTACTTAAATTTTTAATAGTCTTTTAACACATATATTATATTTAATATGTGTAAGGGAATAATTTTAGACTACATACATTGACCAATGATAAGTTGGCATATAATTTATTGAAACTGAGACTAAGTTCTGCACCAAATTGACCGCTTAACTCCACAAAAGAGAAAAAAGATTGGGTTCATCAATGACCTAAACTAATTAGGACTTTTTCAGGATATTTTATGCCATGTTGAATTAAGAGTAAAGTTTTGCATTTGCTATATTGGCGCACAAATGGTTAGGGATGATAAAGTTCGAATTTGAATTCAAATTTTGTTTAACTCGAATTTAAATTTAAATTTTTTAACTGAACTCAGAATTAGGGTCTAGCTGGGGTTTTTTTGGGGCGGGCTGGATAGAGTTAAGCCCGATTTTTTATTTTTTTTTTATTTTTTTTGTTGTTTTGGTAAATTTTAAACTTTTTAAGTATTTATTTTATAAAACAATGGTTAGTTTTGTATTTATAGTTTCTATTGTATAATTTATATTTATAGTTGTAAGAATATTAATTAAAAATTATCGGAATATAATTTGGGGATCAAGTCAAGTGCGTAGGGTGCACACGGATCTAAGACGGATGCGAAAGGAGGCGAAAAATAAAGAATAGCGCACCAGGCGTCAGCGCTGCGGTGACTAGGCGTGGGCGCCCAGAACAGAACCTGAGCGCCGCGGCGCCAGGAGGCCAGCGTCGCGGCGCTCAGCAAATGCGCGCCAGCGCCGCAGCGACAAGAGACCAGCGTTACAGCACTGGAGACGGGAACAGTATCCCCAAATAAGAAAACTTTCTTATTTCGTCTCCCACTTGCTCCAGGACTCCCTAATACGACTCCCACACGTATAGGGTAAACCTAGGTCGTCCCAAAGCCTATATAAAGGCTATCAATTGACTTGTAAACACATATTTACAATCTTTGTGATAAACAAGAGATCCTAGTGGTTCTTTGTGAGAGAAAATCCTTAAAGTGAGAGAGAGAGTTTTCTTTGTGATCTTTCTTGTAAAAGGCATACTTTGTGAGTGCCTTGTGATTCATAATAAGAGAAGAGTGTGATCTTGATCTGCCGTGGACGTAGCTAAGTTACCGAACCACGTAATTCTTTGTGTATTCTTCTTCTACCCCTTTCTCTATTTATTTCTTAGTAACTTGTTCTGCATTATTATATTGCTTGAGTGAATTTTTTGCTTGTTTGTGTGCTTCCGCTTCAACAAACTGGTATCAGAGCTTTGGTTCTAAACAGACATGGCCACACTCAAGTATGAGGTAAATAAATTCAATGGTACGAATGACTTTAATCTATGAAAGATGAAGGTTAGGGCGTTATTGGTGAGTCAAAGGCTTGGCTCAGCATTAGAGGAGACTGCAGCTCCATCTAGTGATGAAGAAAAGACGCCAGAGTCATCTAGAGCAGAAACAGAAAGAATGGACATTCAAGAAAAAGCTCATAGCACAATCGTTCTGTCATTGAGCGATAAAGTACTAAGGGAAGTAGCAGGTAAGACGACGGCAATAGGTCTTTGAAAGAAGCTTGACTCTCTTTATATGCGAAAATCGTTGGCCAACAGATTACATATAAAGAAGAAGCTGTATCAGCTATCCATGTCAGAGGGGACGCCGATGAAAGATCATATAGACGCCTTCAATAAGATCATCCTTGATCTTGAGTCTATCAACATCAAGATAGAAGATAAAGATAGAGCAATTATCCTGCTGAGTTCACTCCCCAAGAGCTATGAGAGTTTTGTTGATACGCTACTCTACGGCAGAGAGAGTTTAACGATGAGTGATGTGAAATCATCATTAAACTCAAAGTTATTAGGAAAGTAGACTGAAGACAATGCAGAAAGTCTATCTGTAAGAGGAAGGCCTTCATATAGAGATGAAAAGAAAAAAGGCTTAAGGTCAAAGTTTAGGACTCCTAAGAAGTACTATTGCTGCAAGAAAGAGGGGTACTTCATAAAGGATTATCCTGAGAAGAAAGCACAGGATAAGAAGAAAACAGACGTTGTGCTTGTCTATGATGATAGCTATGACAGCGCATAGACACTCGTCACTACTGATGGTAAGAACTCTGACCAATGGATTCTTGATTCTGGTTGTACTTTTCACATGTGCCCACACAAGTCCTGGTTTACAAATTTCCAGCCCATTAGTGGTGGTAAGGTCTTAATGGATAATGATATTGCATGTCAGATGATGAAAATTGGTAGTGTTAAGCTTAGGCTGTATGATGGGCGAGTGAGAGAGTTGACAGATGTTAGATATGTTCCTGACTTGAAGAGAAACTTGATCTCACTAGGGACTTTAGACCAGAATGGATGTTCCATCAGAATCGACAGAGGGATTTTAAGAGTTTTGAAAGATTCTATTGTGGTAATGAGAGGAGAGAAGCACAAATGTGTTTATGTGCTTAAGGGTGAAGTCGTGAGTGGTTCTGCACTATTCTCTGTAGATAATAATAGTATGCAAACCAAGTTGTGGTATTTTAGACTGGCACACCTAGGCGAGAGAAACCTAAATGAGTTAAATAGTTAAAAGGCGTTTGGAAAGGATAAGTTCCAGCCCTTAGAGTTTTGTGAGCATTGTGTGCTAGGGAAAGCATATAGAGTGAGGTTCAGTACCGGCGAGCACAAGACTAAGGGGACTCTTGACTACATACACTCGGATTTTTGGGGACCAGCTCAGACAACTACTCGTGGTGGTGCCAGGTATTTTTTCAGTTTGATTGATGACTATTCGAAGAAACTGTCGGTCTATGTGTTGAAGAGCAAGGATCAAGCCTTTGAAGTATTCAAGACTTGGAAGGTTCTCGTTGAAAATCAGACTAGCAAAAAGGTAAAGAGGCTTAGGACTGACAACGGCCTCGAGTTTTACAACAGAGAGTTTGATGGGTTTTGTGCCAAACATGGGATTGCAAGGCATAGAATAGTAAGATCAACACCGCAGTAGAATGGGGTAGCTGAGAGGATGAACAGGACCCTACTTGAAAGGGTTAGATGCATGCTTACCAATGCAAAGATGTCCAAGACATTCTAGGGAAAAGCTGTAGTGATTGTAGCTTACTTGATTAATAGAAGTTCCTCCTCAGCAATTGACTTCAAGACGCCATAAGAGAAATGGTCTGGCAATCCTCCAAAGTATGACCACCTCAAAATATTTGGCTGCCCTGCCTTTGTACATGTTAAAGAGAGGAAGTTGGAACCTAGAGCTATCAAATGGGTATTCATAGGATATCCTGAAAGAGTAAAAGGATACAACGTGTGGTGTAAAGACTTAACACCACCAAAGAGTATCATAAGCCGTGATGTAACGTTCGATGAGATGACGATGCTGAAAACCTCCCAAGAAGATGAGAAAGAAGAACCTGTGTCCAATGAAGACTCAGTACCCGAGTCAATAGAAGTTGAAGTAGAGCCTGAACATGGATCTGGTATGCCCCCAGATCAATACTTCAACAAGGAGATTCTTGAAGATGAACCAAGAACACCGGCGAGTTCCTTCAAGTCCACCCAAAAGAAGACTAGAACTCTTGAGTTAGAACTTGAAGAGTACCAGCTTACTAGAGACAGGCTAAGGAGAACGATTAACCCACTAGTCAAGTATGTACAAGCAGACTTAATTGCTCATGCCTTTAATTCTGCTTACACTCTTGAATATGATGAGCCTAGGACATATGGTGAGGCTATAAAGAGTGAAAACAAGAAAGAATGGCAGCAGGCCATGGAAGAAGAAATTTGTTCTCTTAGGAAGAATAATACCTAGAAGTTGGTGGAGAGACCTCAAAAGAAGATAGTCAGGTGCAAATGGGTGTATAAGGTAAAGGAGGGGATACCGGGGATTAAGCCTACAAGATTCAAGACTAGGTTAGTAGCACAAGGTTTTACTCAGAGAGAGGGAGTCGATTTTCATGAGATATTCTCTCCAGTTGTCAAGCACACATCTATTATGATTTTGTCAGATATATGTGCAAACCTGGATTTACATCTAGAGCAGATGGATGTAAAGACAGCTTTTTTACATAGAGAGCTTAAAGAAACGATATACATGGCACAGCCGCAAGGGTTCGAGGAGCCCGAAAAAGAAAACCATGCTTGTTTGCTAAAGAAGTCATTGTATGGGTTAAAGCAATCACCTAGACAGTAGTATAGGAGATTTGATGAGTTTATGATGGCTTGTGATTTTAGTAAGAGCAAGTATGGCGGATGCGTGTACTTCAAGAACATAAGTTGTGAGATGATGTATTTGCTTCTATACGTCGATGATATGTTGATCGCGTGTAAGAACATGGAAGAAATACAAAAGCTCAAGAAGCAGTTGAGTGGCGAGTTTGAAATGAAGAATTTAGGAGTAGCGAAGAAAATTTTGGGTATGGATATTGTAAGGGAAAGAAGAGATGTTATCTTTTTATCCCAATAGCGATATATAGTCAAAATGTTGGAGAAGTTTGGTATGTCAAACGCGAAGGCTGTCTTTACTCCTTTGGCCATGCATTTCAGACTTTCAGCAGCACAATCGCCGACATCCGATGAGGAGAAACTGCAGATGAGCAAAGTACCGTATGCAAGCGCTGTGGGGAGCATCATGTATGCAATGGTTTACACAAGACCAGACATAGCACAGGCTGTGAGTGTAGTGAGTAGATACATGACGAATCCGGGAAAAGATCACTGGCTTGCAGTAAAGTGGATTCTGAGATATCTCAAGGGAACATCGAATCACGGGTTAATATATAAGAGGGATGAGGACAGCAATGAAATGGTAAAAGGGTATGTAGACTCAGATTATACAGGTGATCTTGATAAGAGAAGATCGTTGACGAACTACGTATTCACAGTGTTTGGCTGTAGTGTATGTTAGAGATCAGTTCTAAAACACGTGGTTGCACTATCTACCACAAAGGCAGAGTATATAGCTGTTGGTGAAGCTATTAAGGAGGCCGTGTGGTTAAAAGGCATATGCGCAAGGGTATTGGCTAGTGAAGATGTGAACACCGGTGTGTATTGTGATAGCCAGAGTGCCATACACCTAAGCAAGCATCAGGTGTTCCATGAGAGGTCGAAACATATTGATGTGAGGCTCCATTACATTCGTGAGATTGTCCAAAGTGGTGAAGTTAGTCTAACAAAGATAGCGTCATCTAAAAACCCTGCTGATATGTTGACTAAACCACTACCTTCGGTTAAGTTCGTTCTATGCAAAGACTTAACCAGAGTCACTACTTTGTGAGGGTGACCGAAGATACAGAAATATGAGATCGAGTTACTTTATGGATGATTTTGAATCAAGGAGGGAATTTGTAAGAATATTGATTAAAAATCATCAGAATATGATTTGGAGATCAAGCCAAGTGTGTAAAGTACGTACGGGTCGAAGACGGACACGAAAGGAGGCCAAAAACGAAGAAGGGCGCACCAGGCGCCAGCGCGGCGGCGACCAAGCGTGGGCGCCGCGGCACCCAGAACAGAACCTAAGCGTCGTAGCGCCAGGAGGCCAATGCTGCAGCGTTCAGCAAATGCGCACTAGTGCCGCGGCGACGAGAGCCCAGCGCCGCAGCGCTGGAGACGGGAACAGTATCCCCAAATAAGAAAACTTCCTTATTTCGTCTCCCACTTGCTTTAGGACTCCCTAATATAACTCCCACACGTATAGGGTAAACATAGGTCGTCCCAAAGCCTATATAAAGGCTATCAATTGACTTGTAAACACATCTTGACAATCTTTGTGATAAATAAGAGATCTTAGTGGTTCTTTGTGAGAGAAAATCCATAAAGTGAAAGAGAGAGTTTTCTTTGTAATCTTTCTTGTAAAAGGTATACTTTGTGAGTGCTTTGTGATTCATAATAAGAGAAGAGTGTGATCTTGATCCGCCGTGGACGTAGGTAAGTTGCCGAATCACGTAATTCTTTGTGTGTTCTTCTTCTACCCCTTTCTCTATTTATTTTTTAGTAATTTATTCTGTATTATTATATTGTTTGGATGAATATTTTGCTTGTTTGTGTGCTTCCGCTT
The DNA here is from genome assembly GCA_946807835.1 of Ailanthus altissimus. NCBI lineage: Eukaryota > Viridiplantae > Streptophyta > Magnoliopsida > Sapindales > Simaroubaceae > Ailanthus > Ailanthus altissimus. The sequence continues at coordinate 24,690,616 of OX327695.1, forward strand.
CAACAATAGTTTAATATGTATAAATGACACGTATATGGATAATATGCATTTATACTTTAAAATATATTTTTATCTTTGTTACAACTTTTGTTTCAATATTTTAGGTTAAATTTATACTTTTGGGATAATTATTTTGTAAAATAATTGTTAGATTAATATATATCAAATATTAAAAATTAATTCAAAATTTTTAAAAATTTAAAAATTTTTAAAAAGTTCTAATTCGAAAAAAAAATCTAGATTTTTCCTAGCCAAGTTTTGGATCTAGGCCAGGTCGGGTTCTAAGTTTTTTCAAGTCCAAATTTAGATTTGAGCTTTTTTGTCATCCATACAAATGACAGTCAAATAGTTAAAATAAAGTTTTTTGTCCAAATTTAGATCTGGGCTTTTTTGTCATCTATACAAATGGCAGTCAAATAGTTAAAATAAAATATCAACAGTCCACATCACCACTAGCCCCAAACTTATTATGTCAACTTACAAAAACTACATCAGATGATAAGAAGGTACAAAAAGATAGGTGTAGCTTTGCAAAATACTTAGTAGGGGACTACAAATAATTTTTTTTTATTGAAGACGGTATTACAAAAACTGTCATCCACCTCAGCACCTTATTAAAGATAATGTCACATGGGCAATCTACAAGAGACTTATCCTGAAGCATCACATCATGTTGTCCTTATCCACTAAAGGGACAAATAAATACAGAATTGTCAAGTGGCATTGAGTGGAGATTGCGCTATCACCAATATACATTTTTTATATAACATATCTTAAAAACACTTTTAAGAGAAGACACTTGTTGAGTGGAATATTCTTTAATATAAAAGGAATAATCTCACACTCTAAGCATGACACAAAATATTATACTATTCTCTACATTAAAAAGTCTCCAAGTAGCTTAATGAGCTGACACTAACCTTAACTATATATCTCACTTTCTCCAAAGAGGGGAGAGAAGTGGTTCATTCATTACTCCACATTTTTATATCATCTCCTGGAGATTTATATTCCTCTTTATTTTACATTAAGATTTTTCCTACAACCTACTTAATAACCATTTATCATTTAATAAATTATCAAGAATCATCATGTATTCTTATTAAGAAAATATTCATCAAAGTACATGAAAATGGCCTCCATAAGTTCAAAGAATGGAAAAATATATGAGATCCTAACTCATAAGTGTTATTATTTTTATTGTAATTTATATCTTATAACATCTCTTTCATATAATAGATTTTAATGTTGAGCTCTACCCATGAATATAAGCCTTTAGGCCAAACCACATAAATTTTTCATTGATTCTTTTTATGTTACATTTTCTTATTAGTTAGATTATGCTTCAATTAGATACCACATGATTGATACAAAAATATGTCTAATTTGGACCATAAACTTATTTTTGCTAAGTTAATGATTCTTTTTTTTTTTTGGTACCAATATTAAGTTATGAGCTCAGCCTGGATAAGATCTATTGAGTCATTCTTTTTTATAATCACATATGGAGAGCTCTTAACATTAGTTCTGATTTGGGCCATCTCCTAACAATCTTGTGAAACCTAAGTCTCATTAGCCTTTAAAATATATTTTAAGCTCTTCCTTACTAACCCTGCACCCTATAAGAACCCTCTCTGGCTCTAAATATGATCTTAGCATCCTTTCCCAACCTAACTAAGCCAAGTTATTCCCACTAATTTATTCTCCACTCATTACTCTTGAGCTCTAGCAATATTTATTAAGTTGTTGCTTTCTCTTAATAAAATAAATCTACACTCGTTTGAGCCCAAGAGATGATTGAGCCTCTGTGCTTACCAAATTTTAGTATAAATAATATGTATGGTCAATATTTTTTTTGTTATTTTTATTTTATTAGCTACCAACTACATGTTTGGATTTGTTTAAAAAAAATCTTAAATCTAAAGAGGATTGGTCTCACTTTTCAACTTCCCAATTTTATCTCATTTTAAATGATATAATATACATTAATTGAATGATAGAAAGTGAAATGAGTTATTATGAAAGTTTAAAAAAAATTATTATATAATTAATGTGAGTCATATCACTTTAGATAAAAAAAAGTTTAAATATAAATTAGAAAGTGTAATATTATTAAATTTAGTAGGTCATGGACATATTATAATAGTAACCACATATATTAATTAATGTTGAAATCCCAAAGTTGAATATCTCTCTCTCAAGTTAAAATAAATAAATAATATTTATTAATTTATAAACTTTCAAAATTTTTCTATGAAAATAGTTAAGAGGTCAAAAATTTAGGTAATTATTTATTTTTAAATTTATAGTGTTCTGAATCTTAAATAAATCTATAATAATGATAAAGAATTTCATATTTAGATGTGAAAACTTGTTGAATTATTGCATATGAGCATGACATCATGATATTAGTTATAATTATTTTGTAATTTACATTATAACTCAGGGTAGGGCAATTTAGACTTATGATGGAGATGTAAGTGGGAGAAGCAACACATATAGAGATTTAGATAAAAGGGAAAATATTGTATTACTTGTTATTTTTTCATTGATGAATAATTAAATATTTATATAGTTTACAATAAACTAAAATAGGAAAAGGTAAAGTTAAAAGAGAAATAAATCGAATAGGAATAAACTAAAATATGAAAAATAAACTTAATAAAAATAAATCAAAATAGGAAGAAGATAAACCTAAAAAAAGAAATGGAGAGAGACAAAGAGTTTATAGGAGTTTAATCTTATAATATAATAGAATGGGAGATAGAAAGTTTATAGGAGCTTAATCCTAGAATATAATAGAATGGAAGAAAGATAATTTATAAAAATTTAATCTCATAATAAAATTAAAGTAATCTACAAAGACAAAAAAAAAATATTTTTTTGTGGAATAATGAGAATAATGGCTGACCAAGGCAGAGAAACTATTCATGAGGTACTCAATATTGTTTACTAGTTATTATTCACAATTAATATTCATAGGGATACTGTTCATAGTTACTGTTTAAACACATAGTTAGCCGTTATTGTTTATAAGCTCTATTGATAGGAAAAAAACACACAATAGTGAACAGAGAATTGAATATGGTGTTAAGAAATTGCTTAATGTTTAAAATAAAATAAAATAAAGAATTGATCATGAACTTATTTTGTTGTTGTGCAACAGTCTTCACTTGGTTGTGCGTAGCATAATGAATTCAATTGACCGTTGCACAGTAGTTTGGTCGAGATAAAAAATTAACCAATGAGAGGTTTTGATACTATGTAGAGATTTAGAGAAAAGAAATAATATTGCATTGCTTGTTATTTTCTTATTGATAAATGTTTGAGCATTTATAAAGTTTATAATAAATCAAAATAGGACAAAGGTAAATCTAATAAGAATAAACTAAAATAAGAAAAATAATTTTAATAAGAATAAATGAAAATAATAAAAAACACAAACTTAAAAAGAAAAATAAACTTAATAAATTGAGAAGTAAAAAAATAATTTCTAAAATAAATAAATAAAAATAAAAATAAATCTCTTGATTCCCTTAATCAAAATATTGGATTGACTAATGTCTATTGTATTAGTCAAAATTTATGAAGAATAATATTACATATTTTAATTATTATCTTTTTTATTTTAAATAAAATGTTATTATTATTTGATTGATAAATATTTATATATATATATATTTTAAAATAATTAATAAATTATTTTAAAATTCTCGTAATGAGAGATTTAAAAGAATCTTTTTCTTTATTGGCCTCCGAACCTTCTGCAAATTTATTTCTCTTTGAGTTTTTAACATCCATCATTTAAACATTAAAATGAAGGATTGAAATTAATAATTTAAAATATCTAACATTACTAATATATTCTAATATCAATGCTATATAGTAGGTTGCCTTGCTGCATTGAATTGATTAAAGAAGAGTCCAAATCCCCTCTATTGGGAAATGATTCCCTTTCATTTGAAGACATGGTATATAAAGAATATTGCTATGAGGTGCAGACATGCATTTTTTCTAGGGATCTTAAAAAAGTTGGCCTTTTTATTTTTTTAAATCAAGATTCCCCATCATTTTTAATTTAAATTTGTGTTGTATCGCAATCCCTTAAATAGTAAGAGAATTTTTAACAAATCTAATAAAGGTAAATGACATTTATCCTGTATAGAATTATCATTCTTAAAATTTTTAATCACAATATAATCTTTGAGCTTTTGAAAATTCTTTGAGCTTTTGAAAATAGAACAAGTAATAATTTTAGATTTTGCTGTCCAACCATACTTATTAATATTTTTAATATTCATTCTCAGAAAGTTGACCCAATTGGTTAGTGGTGCATACGGCTTAAGTATCATTTTAATTTAATGATTTACACCGCGTTTGATGTTAGAATTTAAAATGATTTTCTTGCAAGTTTTCAGATACAATTTTATGTCGTAATTACATAGAAAACTACAATTTGAAATTTGTTAACTAAATATGATATATATATATATTTTACAAACTAAATAGTAGGAGAAAAATTATCAAAATTAAAAAGAATTATAAACACATAGTCAGGGAAGTAACAAGCCTTATCCTTCAAAAGAACTACAACACTAAAATAAAATTAGGAGAAAACTTGAAACGGAAAATAAAGAAACATACATGAATATGTATCACAAAAATGGAAGTATTTTACAAAATGATAACTAAAAAAATAATTAGCATCCTTATTAAACAATAATTGTTTAATATTTATTTTGTGCATCTATCTTTTTTTAAATGTTGTATACAAATCTCATACCGAATAAACTCACTACTTGTAAAACTCTGATATCTGATAAAGAGTTATATCAGCATACTAAAAACAAATGTACAAAATGTATAAAATTAAACCAATTACAACCTTTAGACCATGCATTATATGGGTCCATAAGAGGTCACCGAATCATCAAGCCAATAGAGAAAAACGAAGAAACGATGCAATTCACATGTGCATGTAGCTTCAATCTATCACTATATATATTCCGAAATATGGACCTAACTCACATCTGTAATAATAGTGTAGGAGCCAAGAATTTTGGTTTGCGATTTAAGATGTGAGGCCATGTGGACAGCAATGTCACCATCCATATTTTGCAATTTGCAACGACATAAAAATATTGATTTGATCGCTGAATGACAGATTTATAACATCCTTTTCTTAATAAAAAGAAAAAATTGTCATTTTTCAGTTGTTGTAAATGAACAGTAAAGTGGAATTTCGAGAATTAGTTTTGAGCTTGAGCCCTTAATGGTGTATTGCTATTGGGATACCTATACATTAATTATATTGATTGAGATGCTTCATATAGAAACAAATATGGTTGTAGTAAAATTGGAAATGAAAGGCTAGCTTGCTTATTATATAAAGTTGTAGCATATCTCATCATCTTTATGAGAAAAAAGTTTGTCCTCCTCTGTTAAGATAAGAGTTGTATATAATGTGAAGTGTCTTAACAGGGAACAGAAATGGACTAAAAACAGACCTAGAAGTAAAAGCAGATATAGGTTTTATCCTTATGTGCCTCCAATCCATCGATCGATATAAAACAACTTGCACATTTTTCTACCGTATACGTACCACAATCACCGACACCCTGGCATCACAATCCATCATAAATATTGATGCGGCTCTACTCCATCAGTGGTCACAGTATTGTATATCAATTATGCATGCAAGTTTCTTTCAGCATGAAAAATGAAAAAATGTGATGTTTATGTGTTAATCCATTTTGATGCAAATGAATTATTGCATATCGTCATATCCAAAACAACAAGGGTAATTATGTTCGAGTGATTTATAAGCACAAGAAGTAATAGTTACTTTGATTAATGGACTACTCTTGCTGATGGATAAAGAAAATACTTTTTTAAGTCAATGATTCAATTACCACTATTAACTTCACTTAATTATATTAGTTTTCTGATGCTATGTTTTCTTTGTCTTTAATGCAGAATTTAGAAAACCACATTGACTTATATTAGAAAATATATCTTCAAACTATTAATCTATTATTCAATTCAAAAGTTTAAATTGTTAGATGAAAGTTCAAAATTAATATTAAATACAAATTTTAACAGTTTTACTTACATAAAACATAAATTCAAATAGATCTCCTTAAAGATTAAAGATTCAATACTAATATTAAAGACAAATTTTAAAAATATTCTTTACATTAAATGTGATCCAAGTAGATCCCTCGATGATAGAAACAAATATAAATCATATTAGTATTAAAAATAAATTTTAAAAGTTCCTTCACGTGAAATGTGGATTAAGTATATCTCCAAAGATCGAAACAATAAGTTTTAATAGACTTCTTGTATAAAACCTGAATCCAAATAGATCCCCTAAGACTGAAATAGATATAAATTAAGAAATTGATTGAAAATAAAGACGTGAAGGTTTGAACTCAAGACTTTAATTCTGATATCATGTTAATTTATCACTTAACCCAAAAAATAAACTATTAAATAAAGGTTCAGTATTAAATGAAGAATTGCCTCATTAGAAGATTGATTGACCCGGGGGATTAATGCTCCTGCAAGTCTTAACAAAAATAACCTCGTTTTTTTTATTATACTATTTAGTGCAAGTCATTTTACATTTTAAATGTGCTGACATTACCCACCTATGAATTCCCATATACCTAATTATTCTTGTAACTGTTATTTAATTGACAACATGCTAATATTTTATGATATGTGGTGTTGTAAAACAAGCTACGCAAAGTTACTTGACTTAATATCCAAACCTAAAATTTAACTATTGAATCTACGTCGTGTGCTGAAAGTCACCAAGCATCTTCCACAGAAATATCAAGACATTGCAGTTGCAGATAATATTCATCCTCAACTAGTTGCCAAATAATTTACTTGACGAAAGTTCTTGCTAAGTAGAATAATTATGGATTCAAATATCGGCGTATGCATGTCTTTTAACGAGAAACTAGATTTGTTAATGTGAATCCTATCATCCTTCTCAATAAAGAAAATGTGAGAGTATAATGTCGACGTATAAATGTGACAATCATTTGTCGAAGAAAAACTAATGGGGCAAGCTCATGGATGCCGACTTATCTTTCTATGAATTATCATGTCGCTAGTTTGATGTGAGCTTGATTGATCAATTTGCAAGCAATGTGGCCTATCATGAACATGTGCGCAGATGCATATTACACCATTATCACTTCTCTTGAACCTACATGAGTCTAATAATTCTGGACCAGAGAAGAGAAACCATATGCATGATTAACGTGTGCATACAGTTTGAAGATGATTGGTGCATGCCATGCCAATCAAATCGTGCGTGCTTCTTAGGAAGCTGCAAACATCACATTTTGGTCCCGTGCAAGTAGATCAAGATTTTAATAACCTAACATGGTTCTCTGGTTCTGATTATCAACTGATGCTGTCTCTTTTCACCCCAAATATAAAAAGAAAATGAGAAAGTAAATAATTATCTAGGTGGTTGATGCTAGTCTTGTAGATCAGAAGCAAAGGTGGCAATATTAATGTTAACTTTCTGGTTGTTGCTTGAATTAAAATTTGTGACGCCATAGCGTAGCTTTACCCTAAAACATGAACGTGAAATTGAGAATATATTAAAAAAAGGAGAGGACAAGATTTGTGTTTATAGAGCCAAAACATGACAAAATTTTGAGCTGGTGGTAAGGCAAATAAATATGAAAAGGACACGTGCGTGGGAGCCGAATTTGGCACGTGAGGGGCAGATGAGATGAGAAGCAGGGTTTTTAAATTGTGAAGGTGACTGTCGAGCGTCGAACGTGTGAGTGAGGATCGATGGATGGTGGGATTCACGTGAGATTACCAAAAAGGACGGCAGATAGATGTGTGAAGTAGAAAGTTGGCTTGTCAACTATCAATCTTGTTTGTTTGTGGTTGGAGAAAAACAAGCTTTTATCTTACAGCTCTATCAGTATCAATTGTGTGTTTGGGTTATCAAAAGCATACAAGCATAAAGAGAACAAGTCATCCTTTTGATATTTCTTGCAAATAAAGAAAGCAAATTAGGTAGTGCTTACACTTACTTTAATCGAAAATGGGTATGTAATTATTCTTATTATTAATCAGAAAATTCTTATTCTAATACGATATAATGCTGAACTGAAATTGATGAATAAACAAGGCAAACCCTATTATTAATAATAATAGCAGCAAAGCTTATTTAGCTATCTTAAAATAATAATGCATAATTCTAAAAATATGATCCAATGCTGATGAATTAAGAATGAAGAATTATAAACTATGCTAACCCTATTGAGAATAATAAGGCTTGTTGCATATTTTACATTTTAAGCCAACAAACTTTTATATTTTAGCCTTCTTTCATTGCTTGACCTCAACTGGTACACATCATGAATTGCAAGACTGGTAAGTTTGTTCACATTTGAGCCCATGTTAATAATAATCATCAATGTTTTGGTAATACATTAATTAAGCAGTGATGTTTATTGTCATCACTCAAGTATCTATATTATGGCACCAAATTAAAAATAAAAAGAGAGATAGAGCTCTAGAGTTAATAAAATGTCTTGCATTATTACTTTATGAGTAATTATACACTTCTTAAATAATATCCTAAATTTGTATTTCAAATGTCAAACAATCATTGGATGGTGAAATTGTATTAATTTCAAAATCACCCATTACACCATTTAACCATCTAATAATTATTTGAAATATCATTTAAAATATAAAAAATTTAAATATCTTTTAAAAATTGTAGCATTATTCTTACTTTGTATATTCATATGCAAGCATCTTTTTTTAATTAATAGTGCGGAGGTGTGGTATAGATTTTCAAAATATTTAAAAGTGCGACCAAAAAAAAATATCAATATTTAATTAGAGAGAGTGAACTTATCCTTGATTAATTACATGTTAGGGGGTAGAGGTTATCACTTATCCAATTATTTTTTGAAGGTTAAAATAAAAAAATAAAAAAACTAAAAAAGAAGAACGTGAAAAGCTAATAAAACGGCTATGATGATTTGCATTTAGTTATGATCACAATACAAATGTAAAGGAGCTTTTCTCATGGAGGGACAAAGTGAGAAAGACCTCTCATTGCTGCTTAGAGAATGCTACACCAAATTTAACCAAGCCATGGCATCCCGATGCTGACACTTTTGATGCCAACATTAACTAATTCAAGACACAAAACAATAACCAAGTGGGAGCATTGCATTTTTTAATCTTATATTGTCATCTACCATCCTTTTAAAAAAAAAATTAGGAAAAGAAAAAAGTGAGTACATTTAATCAATGTGCTAAGTTTATCTCTTTTCAATTATTACAAGATAATAAAAGCTACACTATTAGGAAAAGTTGATGATTAATGGGTTTATCTTAATACTAATGTTATATTTTCTTAAATGTTATCTCAAAATTTCTATCTTAAATTATATGTTAAGTAATTATTAAATAATAAAATGATGTAACTTTAAAAATCACTTATTACACTAATTTATTATCTAATGATTGCTTAACATATTATTTAGAATAACATTTGAGAAATGTAATATTATTTTCTAAAAATAATACTATTCTTCCCACAAAAAAATAATGCTATATTTTTTAAATAATATTTAAATTTTTCATCACAAATAATTTGTCAAGCATTATCCCAAAATTTAAACGTTTCTCGAGCAATCCATCCATTTACTTGCCCAGCATTATGAACTCAACCATGCACGTGAAGACTAAAGATTTTTTTTGAAAGGTTAAATTCTAAATCAAGTTTATTAGTTGTTATTTGATGAAAATTTAATATGGGCATTGCCATTGGGAATTGCATTCCTAGCTTTCCGGAACCAAAAATATTGGAATCATATTTGGCATCAATATACAAATTGTAATGTATGATTTTGTTGCAAAGAATCACAGCCCCAATTAATTAATACACAATGCATTATATATAGATATATAATTAGATGGAAACATCAATAATTATAAATAATAAATAAATAAAGCATTCCCACATGTCTGAAACAGCATGCTAGATAACCTTTCTTCTTTTTTTCTTTTAAGAGATGAATGTAAAATAAATGTATGTATGTATATATACATTATATTATGTATCATGTGTCGCTTTTACCACCACCATTCACCAATGTGGAAACATAGTTTTTTGTACTCAAATATTGACATTATGTTTCAAAACAGAAGAAGAAAACTAGGGTTCATTTATTATATTATATGAATTATCACTACCTTAAAATAAAAGAGTTTTAACAACATGCACTAAACATGCGTTTTTTTATTTATAAGAATTTAATACCGACCATTCGGAGTATGTGGTTAATTAGAATGTCTCATGTTTCTTCATCTCTTTGTTTGCACATCTAAGTTATGACAAATCCATTTAAGTTCTTTCATAAATCCCTTGCTATCACTTATTAAGTTTATGATTTGAGTACAATACTATAAACATTTTTTTTATACATTTATCACATTACAAATTTCAAATCTCAAGCATTTATTACATTTCACATTTTAAAGTATTACAATAACTACCAACAATTCAAATCGCAAACTCAAATCTGCCTTATAGAGAAATAAAAATTAAACTTTCTAATATTTACTAGAATTCAAACCTCTAATTTAGGTCATAGGGTGTATAGGTCATAGGGTGTACAGGCTATGCCATTAGGACAAACATCTAAGTACATAAATATATTTGTTGTTGTCTATTATTATTTGAAAAAATATATATAAAGATGCTAGAATATAAACATATTTGTTGTTGTCTACTATTATTTGAAAAAAAAAACATATAAAGATGCTAGAATTACACTGAGATGATACAAATAAATCTTCAAAAAGAAAATGAAAATATTCATAATAATCAAGGTAATTAATTACCATCTTTCATACCTTAAAAACCCCATTAATTGAAATCGGCAATAATCACATCTTATGATTGGAAAAAGTGTGTTATATTTGATACCAAAACCCCATTATAAAGGTACTTTTGAAAGTAAAATATATAAGTAAATAGTAAAAGTAATATATATATATATATATGTACATATATAAAAGTTACAATATCAATATTAAAAATAATTTGAATCGTTGAATTAAATTAAAGAATTAATGGTGATAAAATTCAACTATTATTTTAAGAAATACAAACAATTTTATATCAATATTGTAAAATAATTCATATAAATAAGAACACATGAAAGGAGTAATCAAATATGCCCATCTTGATATTGCCAAACCGGTAAGCAGTTAGAAGCGCTTTTCAGACCATACACCCCGCCAGAACACAAACCTAACTTTGTTTGAAGCCAGGTATGTGGCACGTGCCAACCCTCTGTCGCACGTGTGGGATTTCCTTGTAATATAAATCTCTCTTGGTTATGCCCATCTAGCTGTGGTTGTGTTATTAATGCATAAAGAGTATAAGGAAATGAATTCAATGACGGAAATGACCTTACCAACTAACATGGTTGTGGATGCTGAACAATGATTAGCTGGGGCATTATGGGGATTCGGGCATATCCAAGGATGGTGGTAGTTTGGATCATTGAGATGACTTTGTACCGACCTTATCTTTATTTTATTCCGTAGGTTGCGTTGGTTTCCAAAGTATGTTTATAAAATTACAATAAAAGCCAACATCTCCGAGGGCATTAAGGTCATTTTACACCTAAAGAAAATAATATTAAACTTAAAAAATTAAAGCAAAGAAATTGATTGTTTTTAAGCCACATACCTTGGAAGATAATTTTGTTAGAAGTCTGACTAAATAATATTCGGGTTTGTTAATTAAAAAGACTAATACACCCTCAACCGTTTGTATTCTAGGTAAGGGCAGTCTAGTCATTTGGTAAATGCTAAAATATTACAACTCTAAGTCTTTGTTTTTTGTTTTGTTATGTTACTTTTCTTCTTGTTATTATATTTGCCTTTTTTTTTAAAAAAAAAAAAGATAAATAAATGGTTTTTTGTTGTCAAATTGAATAAATATAAAAAAATGGTGAGTAAAAAGAGGATGTGAAGAAGAAAGATGAAAGAACAGCGACCTCTTCTATCTTAGGTGCGCAGGTTGTGTGTTTCTTTGAGAGAGAGATATCACATATCAGTCCTCTCGCTTAAGCCTCAATTCTTTTTCCCTTTATTTTTTTTTTTTAAATTGTTATTTGAGCTCTCTTTCTTTCAAGAACAACAACAAACACTCACTACTGCAAATAAAGAGGTAGCAAGCAACAGCAAAGAGAAAGAAAGAAAGAAAGAAGAAAAGGAGAGAAAGAGAAAGAAAGAGAAGAAGAATTAAAGAATTAAGCTTTCAATACCACAGAAGGGAAAACGATATCTTTGAGCTTTACAATTGCATCCTTTCGTACTCTGCTACTCCAATAGGTAACATTTATATATATATATATTCATTTATCAACATATGATGATGAACAAAGCTGAAAATGATAAAGGGTATTTAAAAAATATTTTTGAAAAAAACTAACAATTAAAGATCACAATTTGATACTCTTTCTTTTCTTTTTTTTTTCTTTTGTCTTGCTTTGATTAATTGTTTGCTTTGGTAACGAGATGTTTATTCTTCCCTTTGCTTGCCCTTAATCGATCTATAGACAATTTAACAGGGAAAGGGAGGTGGGTAGTGAAGGAGATGATGATGAAGAAGAAGATAATATTGATATGGGAATAGCAACACCGTCACTTTTACCAATTCTCTCTCACTCGAAGTCTCACGCCCATCCAATTTCATTTCAAGACAAATCAAATTCTTCGAATTCTATGTCCCAAGATTACCACCACGGCATCTTTAGCTTCTCGAATGGCTTCGAGAGATCAGCCGTGGCTCATCAAGAACAACATCACCAGCAACAACAGCAGCACATAGCACAGCAGATCCGGAGAGACAAGCTGAGACTCCAAGGCTACGAACCACCACCACCACCATTGATAGGTATTGAAGAGGAAGAATCTAGTGCTCTTCCTGTCTATGATACTGCCGGGATGTTATCGGAAATGTTCAATTTTCCTCCTGGTGGAGCCACCTCGACTGAATTGTTGGACCAACAACGGATACAGTCTAGTTATCAAACTCCACGGCCAACGGCAACGACCGCTACCGAGTGGTACGGTAACAGGCAAGGTGTGTTAGGAGGTTTAGGGTCATTAGGTGATTCAAAGAATCATAATGACCGTGACAGTTTAGCTCAACAACATCATCATCATCATCAGATTTCAGGCATTAATGCAGACTCAGCAGCAGCCATGCAGCTTTTCTTGATGAACCCACAGCCAAGATCACCGTCTCCAACTCCTCCTCCTCATTCAACTTCTTCTACTCTTCACATGTTATTACCAGCTCCATCCACTTCTCTTCAAGGGTTTAATGTATCGGGACCCGGAGGCGCTTTTGGCACAAATTCTGTGATCTCTCCCACACAATTGTCATGGATTCCTGATAGTGGCCATGAAGGAGCAGGCAACGCTGGTGCCCAGCTCAACAACCCAAGTGAAATTTGTGGAGTAGTGGAGGGTCAAGGCCTTTCACTTTCATTATCATCATCTTTACAGCACTTAGAGGCAGCAAAAGCAGAAGAATTGAGGATGGAAGATGGTGGGTTGTTGTTTTACAGTCAAGGAGGTGGTTCCACTTCTGCTCAGTATCAGTTTAAGAATTTCGCTAGTCATCACCAGCCATTACATTTACAAACCGGAGTGGGTCAAAACCATCAACTTCGTGTTGGTTATGGTTCTTCATTAGGAGTGATGAACGTTTTAAGAAATTCAAAGTATGCTAAACCTGCCCAAGAATTGTTAGAGGAATTTTGCAGTGTTGGTAGAGGTCAGTTCAAAAAGAACAAATTTGGTAGGAACAACACAAACCCTAGTTCTAATCCTGGTAGTAGTGGTGGTGGCGGGGGCGGCGGAGGAGGCGGTTTCTCTTCTTCAACGAAAGATCTCCATCCTTTATCAGCTGCCGATAGAATTGAGCATCAAAGAAGGAAGGTCAAACTATTGTCCATGCTTGATGAGGCATGTAATCTCTCTCTTTCAATCTCACCCTCTCCCTCTCTCAACAGTCACCAAGACCCAATCTTTTTTGTTTAATTATTACATACACCACATTATTATTTGTTTTCAAAACTACAGTACCGAATAGCAAATTCCGGCCAATTTTTAGTTAATATTTTAAGAAATAAGATAGGAAAAAAAAAAAAAAAGGCCGGCTGGTGCAATAGGTTTGTATAGGATCTAGTTGGTAGAGTTTGATTACGCAAATTTTTGGAATTTTTAAAAAACAATTTACGCACTGTTTCACCTTATTGGATGGTATGGTTGCCAAAGTGCAAATGGTCTAAGAATTATGTTTGGTAGAACATGAAAGACTGCTATTATAAGTATGTGTCCAGTAAAGATTTGACGTTCCTTCTGATTGGGAAGATGACCGTTAACCTTAAGCAAACCATAATACGTAGGATTTTTTGCGAAGCTACTGCTCATAGAGATCCATACCCATCATAGTAATTTTTCAGAGAAACTCATAAAGTCATTCATATTATTTATCTTTTTCTTGTTGGGTGGGAGCTAGCTAATTAGCTTCTTTTATTTGCTTTCCTTTTCTCTCTTTGGTCTTGTTTACACCTACAAGCCAGTCAAATTGGCTATATTGGGAGAGATATTTATTATTTGCTCTCATTAACAATCATTTCACTGTACAAGACTTTGATTCACGCATTTATTCTCATACATTGTTTTTCTTTAAGAGCAACAACAGTCTTGTCAAATTATTTTCGGGAGTTACAAATTTCTGAAAGAGGAACTTGTGTCTTTCACTTCTCATCACCTCTTTCCATTCTTTCATTAATATGAAATCATGTCACAAATCGGATGCCGTATATTTTTCTTTTTCCTTTCTTATTACTTTCTCTCATTGATTACTTCTTTCAACCGTTGGCAAGCCAGTGAAATTTTTTTTTATATATATTATGCATACGTAAACTTAATATTTAGAAGTAAACGGCAACCTTAATGCAATCAAATACCACAGGTTTTAGAGAATTTAGTTTGCTAGTTAACCAGTTTAACTTTGTCGGTGCATGTGATTTATGGTTGCAGGTGGATCGAAGATATAACCATTATTGTGAACAAATGCAAATGGTAGTGAACTCATTCGATCTAGTGATGGGCTTTGGGGCAGCAGTTCCTTACACTGCCCTGGCCCAGAAGGCGATGTCTCGGCATTTTCGTTGTCTAAAAGATGCAGTAGCAGCACAAATGAAGCACAGTTGCGAGCTACTTGGGGAAAAAGATGCCTCAGGAAACTCAGGCATAACCAAAGGAGAGACCCCAAGGCTTAAATTGCTTGAGCAAAGCCTAAGGCAGCAAAGGGCATTTCATCAAATGGGTATGATGGAACAAGAAGCTTGGAGGCCACAAAGAGGCTTGCCTGAAAGATCTGTCAACATTTTGAGAGCTTGGCTTTTCGAGCATTTTCTTCACCCGTACGTTGCCTTTACCTATCTATATACATTAATCATTTCTATTACCAATAGAATCTCAATCTAATATTTTTCTATTGAAAATTGGAAAAAGAAAGTTAAGGCAAAACAATAATCATTAAATTGTAAATTGCATAATGATACTTTATTTTTTTCACTAAATTCAAGTACTCTTCTTTGTCTACCTTTCTGCTTTGTGCAATAAAGAAAACAATGATGCAGTGTCCTTGGATTTTGTCTCTTCAGCAAAAAGCTGTGGAAAGGGTTTTCATTTGCACTCTGCTTTTTCTCTTCTGAAACATTATAGCTTTATTACTTAGTCGTCTGCAGACCCCATAAATTAGTTATGTGAAAAAAAAAACCAACTTTGTTACGGTATAATATAACTGAGAAACCTCTCTCTTTAAAACACTTTCTTTCTAATAAAGATAAAGAGTAGTGTATGTAAATAATGAGAAAGATATAATGATTCATGATCAGTGTGAGCAGCAGTAGTTGTCCTCTTTACTTCTGCAAGCTGCTGGCAGCTGCATGCTGGGACTGATCATCTTTCTATCTCTTAGATTCTCACGCCCATGCAGAGAAAGAAGAAAGCTATATAGCTTCAATACCATTGCATAACAATAAAGATGATTGATTCTTTTATACGGTCTCAGCAAAGAGACTTATGTCATTTTCTTGTTTTCTCAGGTACCCAAGTGATGCTGATAAGCATCTGTTGGCTCGACAGACTGGTTTATCAAGGAATCAGGTTACTCTCCTCTCCCATTTTTTTTCACTCACAGTACAAAACAGTAAATACAGTAAAAGATAGAGAAAGATTTTTCATCTTTTTAACAAAATATAGCAGTAGATCTCATTATGATGAAGTTAGAAAAAGAACCCATATGAAAAAGACCATCAGTATAAGTTCAGATACATCATAAACTTGCATGGTTTTGGGTTTTATTTCTCTGATTCTTTATCTATCTGCTGGAGAATGACCATTAGTTATTTTTTCACTGTTTTTATCTTAATTTCCTTTGGATTTCTTAGCATCATTTGGGACATAGATTCTGATGCTGTAGAAGACATAAATACGAATGGGTGAAGGAAACTAGATCTCTTTCTGATAATATTTAAGAGCAGAGTCTGCAAGTACACAATGGATGAGACATGAGAGTTTGCAGCTTTGACTATCTTTCTCTCTCTCTCTCTCACCCTTATTTCACATGACAGAAAATATAACACCGTCCAACCACACGATAAGAATCATAAAGGCAGTGGATCAAATTTATAGTGTGTAATAGAAGTATATAGCTACTAGATTGCAGAACAAAAGAACTTCCTTTCAAGTTTCTTTTTTACTGTAGAGTGTAGTGGGTAACTTTTACTGTGCCACGTGATTTTTGCTTGTTATTATTGAAAACTTTACATGCATTACGTACTCATGCAACTATTATTATACAGCTCATAATTAGGACAGTAACTTGTTCTTCCTTTTTTGTGTGTGTGTCGGGGGTGTAAATCATGTTCGTCAAGAAGCAATTATCACGTGATTGATAATTTAAGGTTTTAGTTACTCTTGCTTATTACATAAATTGATAACCTCATCTAGTGCTCTAGTTTAATTTTGTTTAACTAAAGTACAGGTGGTACTTTCAAAAGCAATAGAATGAATTGATGATAGGTTGAATTTTCATCAAAGAAGATGAGAAAACTAATTATGACTTGAATAGCTGTTAGCAACTATCATGCATACTTAAACGTGACACGATCTATTGAATCATGTGCACATTTAGAGCCATATATTTTTTGATAATTAAATGCAACTAGTTGATCTTTTTGACAATGGTGTTTGCAGGTATCAAATTGGTTCATTAATGCAAGGGTTCGGTTGTGGAAACCCATGGTTGAAGAGATGTATCAACAAGAAAACAAAGAAGAAGAAGGAGAAGCAACAGAACGAGAAAGTGGCAACAACAACAACAGTGGTAACATTGCACAAACACCAACGCCTTCAACGGCAACAACAACAAAAGCAACAGCTGCCACAACAACGATTACACCAACAGGAAAAAGATCCGAAATCAATGGCCCAGAAAGTGATCCTTCGCTAATCGCAATCAATAGACAATGCTTCTCGGAAAACCACGCAAAGCAGTCAGCAGCAACTTCCAGCTCCACCATTATTACCACCAACACTGACTTGGCGCCACCCATTTCCCCATCTTTTCCGATGACTTCTACTACCCACAACATTGTGGATGACACTTGTCGACGTGGCAGTGTGATGGCAGCTGATTATGGGACTACCGCTGCTAATGCTGCTGACATAGCAGCTGGCTCTACTCTTATAAGGTTTGGGACCACGGCAGCTGGTGATGTGTCACTCACTCTAGGGCTACGCCATGATGGCAACATGCCTGATCATAAGACGACTTCTTCTTTCTCAGTTAGGGATTTTGGGGACTGTTGAATTTTATCTCTAGTTTCTATTTACTTTCAAAATTTGAAAAATTAAGCCCCATTTTCATGTTCTTATTTCTTTTTTAGTCGACCCTTTCCATTCTAATACATAATGAAGATTTTAGCATACATATTAAGTTAGGGTAAGCAGTTGTATGGGTTCTATTATTGTAATTGTACAGTAGATTTTGTGTATTGCATCTTTTGCTTTAATATGTTCTTAAGGTTTTGTACCTTGGTCATTATACTAGAATAACATGTAATCCTACTCTGGCAGATAATGGAGAAGGAGAATCGATATAAGGATAGGAAGTTGGTAAAGATTTGCTCTAGATGTGGATTAATAATATCATTTATGTAAAATAATTTAACTGCTAACATTATGTGGGAACAGGAACGTTTACAGTGAAAAATATTTCATTGTTTATGTACCTATAATGACGAACCCCTAAAAATGGACTATATATATATATATATATAGCTTGTGTGATTGAATATCGAAAGTTATAAGTTCATATTTGATCATTGTTATGGAATCAAGTGGTGCAAATGTTGACAGATGGTGAACTGAATTTAATGCATGTGAATTTTTGCCAACTTTATAGGTATATTATATATGAGCAAATACATATAGGGTGTCATTTCAAGAGAAAAAGAAAGACATTTAGGGTGTCTTATTTCTTATTTTAAATCTAGCCATAGCAATATATAGCTAGATTCTTCGGATTTGACTCATCCGGGGCTGCACAAAATTATTTGTAATATATTATCGACAAACATTAGAGAGTTGTGGGTAAGTCTTAAGTCTTTTAGGGGTTGATTTCAGCACGTCGTTAGTAAGTTTGAATAAATTCTCGTAAAAACATTCGAAATAATTACAGAAGTCGTGTAATAGAATTTGGATGTGAATTCGAATGTTTTCAATCTCAAAATTCTACTGGTATAATATAAAAAGGGCAAAAAATAAAAATCAATAATGTTAATGCCATAGATATAAGTCCATTTACTATAACCGAAGAATATTTTCGTTTTCACAACTAAGACAAAATATCGGTGTACAAATCTCAGATATGTGTGTATTATGGTAATTTGAGTCAGAATCTTAGTTATAAACTACTGTGATTTGTCTATTACAAAATATTAAATGAAACTTAGCTAGAGAAAGAGATATAAATCTCATTAATTAATTTCTAGACATGTTGGAGGCCCGAGAGTGGCTTTCCTTTTTTCATTTTAGGTGAGGAAGTGTCTCTTCCCATATATGATATCATTATCAAATCGACCAGTGTGGCATATATCATAAGTAAATAAAACTTAAAAATCGTTGAGAAAATAAAATTAAGTGATATTAATTATAGGGTTATTGCGTAAAGATACTTTTGTTTGATTAGTTGAAAGAAAAAAGCAGCAAAGATAAAGAGTGTGAAACATCGAATCCAATTTGCTATCAAGACTATATATTTGTCTGTTTCGTTGGCAGTGTCACTGTAATACATATACCAATATAGCTCTGTTAGATTGGGTAGCAGGTTTTAATTTGTTGTTGTGTTCATCTGATAACAAACGCAATGAAGGTTCCTTAAAATCCAAAACAAATCACTCGATGGGCAAAGCAACAAGTACTTTTTACCTAATACGTTGCTTCTCTTTCTGAAAATTTAACACTTTAACTAATCGAAAACAACTTGCCCCCACTGATCGATACTATTGAATTTTAATTACCCGCATTGTTGTTCTGCAGTAACAATCATCAAGTCCCTTTTGAATTTAAGGTATGAACTCCATCTCCATGTGAGAAATTGAATATCAGATGAAATACAATATTTGAATGCTTTTGATATTATTATTATAATATTGCATTTGCAGTAGTTAAAGCACTATCAGCAGCTGCCTGGCTGCAGCAAAAATACAAAAATTCTTGAGGCTCAGTGGGTTCTTTTTCATACATGTAATTATCAAGGCATCAAGTAGTGTCATTTTCAGCTGTATATATTCTATTTCTCTGAGATGTGAAAAAACAAGTCATAAAAAAAATGAAACAAAATAACAGCTCACACAAACACACACACAGTCAATAAAAATGTCTCATTTCTATGCAATTTTATAACCAAGAGTTAACCTCCTATAGTAATTCTGGAAACAAGAAGCAAATTGTAGTCTTACTTACTGCACTTCAATAGTTCAATTTCCTTGATGTAAGACCTAGCATTCTCCCCGATATTGTAAGAGTTAAAAAGAGAAAGGATTTGGGTTTGGCTTAGCTATATAAACAACCCCGTTTGTACGATGACATTCTTAAATGAGCTATAGCTTTTTTGTTTTTCTTTAAAGATTTGTCCTTGTGATATTAAATGTTACTCTGAGCCACCCGGGTGAGCTACATGCTAACTACACAAAAATAAAAAATCAACAGGATGTTTAATGCAGAATGGTTTTTTTGTCTTGTGTTGGAGACATAAATTAACAAATTGAATGCGAAGGCATGAGACGAGATTTGATATGAGGGGTGGGAATTTGTATGGTAATTAAAGAGGAGGCAGGCGCAGGGACCCCCATCCCCACGAAAGAGTAGTAGTACAATAACGTGGGTGGACCCCCACGACGAGATTGATAGATACATAGATGGACAGGTACCCGTCGGATATAATCCAAGGACTGTCGACCAACCAGATATCTGTACCTGGGCCCCATTTTCGGAAATTGGGATTTGACCCTTTGATGATGATTATGATGAGATTTTTGAGCTGGGGGGGTCCATGCCCTTGTCTTTAGGGCTAGTGTCTACCGTCTAGTGATCATATTTTCAGTGAGAAAATTAATACATCACACCAAACAGAAAATGGAAAAAGATTGATTGGCTTCACTCAGCCCATGTGATGTGGGCGTGGGTAGAGGGTTAATGACAGGGTGGGCCGGTTTGTAATATGAACTTTTATTCCAATACATTGATGGAAATATTGCAAGGTTTTTTTTATTACCAAATCAGATTTTAATTGGTCGTTAATTAATTTTGTTAAGAATGAATATATTAATCGATTTCTCTTTAGGTATGATTGTGATCTCACATGAATAATAATATACATTTGTGTTAAAAGATCCATCGAAAGTTAAGTAACTTCAACAGAAAAAAAATGTTAATAATCAACAAAATTTTGATAGTGTTTTTTCTTTAATTTGTGGAACACTTCAAATTTTCATAAAAATAGAATAAAAAAAAATATTGCCCTTATAATTGAAATAAAGAAAAAAAAGACGTAACAGTAAAACTGAAAATTTTGGTAACTTTTTTTTTTTTTGGTCAAAAAAATTCAAAATTTAAAAAATTAGTGCACCAAACGCGTCGTCCATGATCTTCCCCACTTCTTCTTCTTCTTCTTCTTCATCATCATATAATTCTAAAACTCTGATAATTCTTCAGCTACCTCAAGCAAGTAGATCCGAGTTTCTCGCTTATGCCTCCGATTATTCCTTTTTAGTCGCCGCTTGTTTCTTCACTGCCTGTCACCTAATCTAATATCACAAGCAAACCAAAGGTCAGAAACTTAATACAGAAAAGTTTGACAGCCTGTTATTTTATTTAGTTGAACAACATAAAAAAGCAGAGCATGAATTCCCTTACACTGTTGCTCTCCTTGTCATCGGAATTGGTCTTGGATCTCTATTAAGTTCCCCTTTTTTCCCACTTCATCTTCTTCAATTTGATTTCTCTTTTGTAATTGATCTTGTTTTTCAAATTTTCTTTTCAGCATTATTGTTTTCAAGTATTACTGATGAGGAACTTGTTGTTTCTTGGCTGTGTAGTTGATGGTTTAATGTTGTTGTGAATGTCCACGGGGGGCACATGTTGATCCTGATTCCTGAGCTTCTTTTGGCTGCTGGTTGCTTTTCTTCCAGCTCTTCGTTTTGAGAGTTCATTTACAATGGAAGTCCACCGAATTAAGGTTTGTTTTCTATGCTTTTTTTTGTAATTTTCATTTTACTCAGACCCTAAAAATGTGAGTTTCCTCACAACAATTCACGGAAATTTTGGTTCAACAATTCAAGGGACGTAAGAATTGTTATACGTTTTATGTGGGAGGGGCAAAACAGTATTTTTACTATTTCTATCCTTTTTTTTTTTTTTAATAACGAACCGTAACCGTTATTTCATCAAATAAAAGGTTTATCATCGAAATAAATACTTGAATCGTCAAGAAACCAGGCCCAAGTTAGAGTCGGCCTGAAGAAAATTAAATGAGACAATGGGCTGAAGGACCCACCTGGGAGACACAGGCCAGCAGAGTAAAGGCTAAAAGGATTCAATCTCAAATCCCCCCAACGCACATTCATACTCTTGTTTAATTTTTCTTTTTTTTTAAAAAAAAAGAAGTAATATTATGTTTTTTAAATGATATTTTAAAATTATTTATAATACTATTTCATCGATTATTTAACTTATTATTTGAGATAAAAAAATTTTAAATATTATTTAAAAAATGTAGCGCTATTTTAAAGGAAATTGATAGACCAGCGCCATTGATGCGTCTGCTGAAACATCATATACCTTTGCTCTTATAATAATGGGATGCACTCATTATAGATTTGGGACCCTAGTAGTTTTTACTTTACAGAGTCGGGAACTGAACCCCTAACGAGTCAAACCTCAAGCCAAAGATGCTCAAATTTAATAAGCTAAGCAAAATGTGCAACATTTGATTGTCTATATTCAATGCCCTGCCAATGTTTTTCACAACCCCTATCCTAAAATATCATCACATCCTTAAAAGTCTCATCTGTTTGCTGTCTATTTATTTTCCATTCAAACAGAAATGTTGAATTTCAGACTTGTAGATGAAGTTTATGGCCAAAATGTGCTAAACGGAAGCTAACACCATTTTAAAGATGGAGAAGTGGATGTGGCCTCCAGATAACTGTGAGTAGAGAAACAAACAAGAGCCAAGAGTCACTAGCACTGTTTCAGGATCATTTATTGGTATTGATATTGAAGGTGGAGTCTACTGGCTGCAGTGCTTTTCAATTATTTGGGTGCATACTTTAATGCTTTCTTGGCCAAGTGTTCAACTTTCATTACTTCGCAAACTGTCCTAGCTGTATGGTATGTATGCAATAAAGATTGATAGAGAGATTTTTCGGTACTGTTAGAGCATTGCTCCCTGTGTATTAAGTGATTGTTACATGTATATATATATATATATATATATTCATTCTTTTTTAGCTGGTTAACAAGTACATATAACAGCAATCTAAATAAAAAAAGTAGTGCATCAATAGTTCCCAAGATTTAATCAATGATTGTTTATTGACTTGCTATACGCGCCTACCTTAAACGGGCAGCGTTTTCTTGATGGGAATGTTTCAAGAGTTTACTCCATTTGCATGGAAGTATCAGTTTCCTATGTACCCACAGGCACATTAAAGAAGCAAGACTTGGTTCCAGTATCTTTCATGCAACAAGCTCTAGGACATTTTTAACGTCATTTTTCAATATAATAGGCATCTGGTTCCGAAGCTACTATATATTCCAAATGTTGTTTGGTCCAGTCGCATGTATCAACTACTACAGGAAGCATCCTCTTAATAGGCAGTACCTGAATGAACAACTAATTCTGCCGAAAGCAGTAATGATCATATACATCCTTGTTGCAAGAGTGCCTAAGAAGCTGCATATGAACTGAATAATAGGCTGAACAATTGCTAAAGAATTAGTCAAAATTGAATATGCAAGATATCTTTGAAGACCAAGTCTTTAGGAAGATAATGATATTTTTTATTTATGGCATGATATTAGGAAGCTGTTAGTCATGCCTTATAATCAGCAAAGTTTTTTGCTTTCTGTTAAAATTTAGCTCTATATAAAGAGCTGTGCAGTGAATAAAAATAACATATCAAAAAGTTAGTTTTACTCTTTGTTTATTATCTTTTCTTACCTCTTTGATCAGCTCTTACATTTTATAACAACAAATTGGTATCAGAGCAATTTCTTAAGGGATCTGTGAGTTGAGTGAGTCCACAAACACAAACACAAAACCAGAAATATAACCACCATCAAGTAATGGAAACTGAAACAACCATCACACATACTGTACCACCAGTTTTTTATGGTGATAATCATCAAGCCTGGGCTATTAGAATGATAGTCCATCTTGATGCATTAAACCTCTAGGAGGCTGTTGTGGAAGACTATGACATTCCTCCACTGCCTAAAAATCCTACAATGACTCAACTGAAGGTTCACAAAGAAAAGAAAACAAGGAAGTCCAAAGTTAAAGCATGCTTATTTTCTGCTGTGTCTAGCACAATATTCACATGAATCTGGATTCTGCAAAGAACATTTGGGACTACCTCAAGTCAGAATACCAGGGAAATGAAAGAACCCAAAATATGCAAGTGCTCAACTTGATTAGAGAGTTTGAAATGCAGAAGATGAAGGAGACACAAAACATCAAAGATTACTCTGACAAGTTGCTAAGCATAATAAACAAGGTTAGATTGCTTGGTAAGGATTTTCCTGATGAAAGAATTGTGCAAAAGATACTTGTCACTGTGCCTGAAAAATATGAGTCTAAGATTTCTTCATTAGAAGAGTCAAAGGACTTATCTACTATTTCCTTGGGAGAATTAGTGAATGATTTGCAGGCACTGGAGCAAAGGAGACTGATGAGACAAGAAGAAACTGTGCAAGGTGCTTTTCATGCAAAAGCGCAAAACTTAGGAAAAAGCAAAGCAAAGAAATATAACAAAAAGAAGTACAACAAGAAACCAGAAAACTTCAACAAGGTAGAAGACAACAGAGATGAGACTTATCCACCTTGTCCACACTGCAAGAAAACAAATCATCCTCAAAGAAAGTGCTGGTGGAGACCTGACATCAAATGCAGGAAATGTGGACAAACTAGACACATGGAAAGAATCTGCAAATCACAGCAACATGAAACAAAAGCAAATGCTATTGCAGAGCAAGATCAAGAAGAGAAGCTGTTTGTTGCAACATGTTTTGCAATAAGCAACAGCTCAAGTGACTCTTGGCTAATAGATAGTGGCTACACACATCATATGACAAATGATCAAAGGCTTTTTAAAAGGCTGGACAGAACTATGATTTCTAAAGTCAAAATTGGAAATGGTGAATACATCTCAGTCAAGGGCAAAGGAATTGTGGCTATAGAAAGCTTATCAGGTTTAAAATATATTAATGATGTTTTATATGTTCCTGACATTGACCAAAACCTGCTTAATGTTGGACAGCTGATTGAGAAGGGTTTCAAGGTCATATTTGAAG
Organism: Ailanthus altissimus; assembly: GCA_946807835.1. Classification (NCBI taxonomy): domain Eukaryota; kingdom Viridiplantae; phylum Streptophyta; class Magnoliopsida; order Sapindales; family Simaroubaceae; genus Ailanthus; species Ailanthus altissimus. Next base: position 24,715,864 of record OX327695.1, read on the forward strand.
ACAAATGGTGCATGATCAAAGATGCAAAAGGCAGAGATGTATTTAAGGTCAAAATGAGAGCAAAAAGCTTTGCTCTAAATTTGATGGAGGAGGAGCAGATAGCTTTTCCTATCAATGCAGGTAATGAAGATTTATGGCACAGGAGGCTTGGGCATTTTCATCACGCTGGACTATTATACATGCAGAGACACAACCTGGTTAGAGGTGTTCCATGGCTGGAGGATAGGTTGACAGATTGTGTGGCTTGTCAATATAGAAAACAAGTTAGAAAACCCTTTCCTCAGACTGCATGGAGAGCATCACACAAACTTCAACTGGTGCACACAGATGTTGGAGGTCCTCAGAGAACTGCTTTATTAAATGGCAGTAGATACTATATAGTCTTTATTGATGATTACACCAGATTTTGTTGGATTTATTTTTTAAAATTCAAATCTGAAGTTGCTAATGTGTTCTGGAAATATAAAAAATGGGTGGAGAATCAAAGTGGCTGCAGGATGCAGATTATAAGGTCTGACAATGGGAAAGAATACACCAATAGGAGTTTTCAACAATTTTGTGATGAAGCTGGCATTGAGCATCAGTTGACAGCACCATACACACCACAGCAGAATGGTGTGAGTGAGAAAAAAAATAGGGGCATCATGAAAATGACAAGGTGTATGCTACACGAAAAGGAGCTTCCAAAGACGTTGTGGGCAGAGGCTGCAAACACTGCAGTTTTTCTGTTGAATAGGCTGCCAACTAGAGTTCTACAAAAAAAAACTCCTTTTGAAGCTTGGTTTGGATACAAACCAGACTTATAACATCTAAAAACTTTTGGTTGCCTCTGTTTCTCTTATGTGCCACAGGTGAAAAGAGACAAACTCAATAAGACGGCAGAACCAAGAGTTTTTATTGGATATAGCAACACATCTAAGGCTTACAAAATTTTCCAACCTCAAAATGGAAAATTTCTTGTAAGTAGAGATGTAAAGTTCATGGAAGATAGACAATGGAACTGGAAGGAGTCAGTACAGCAGTTAGAGATTCAGCAAAACATTGATGATAACATAGATGATGAACTAGTAAGAGGTACAAGGTCATTATCTGATATTTATGAAAGATGTAACATTGCTGTCTTTGAGCCTGCAGAGTTTAAGGAGGCAGAGAAGGATGAAAAATGGATTGAAGCAATGAAGGAGGAGCTCAGAATGATTGAAAAGAATGACACCTGAGAGTTGGTGAATAGATCTCAACACAAAAAGCTTATAGGAGTCAAATGGGTTTATAGAACCAAACTTAATCCAGATGGTTCTGTAAACAAATACAAAGCCAGATTAGTTGTAAAAGGATATGCTCAAATGTTTGGAGTAGATTTCTCAGAGACTTTTGCTCCAGTAACACGGCTTGATACAATCAGAATGTTGCTTGCCTTGACAGCACAGAAGGGATGGAAGGTTTACCAATTGGATGTAAAATCTTCTTTTTTAAACGGTTATCTACAAGAGGAGATATTTGTAGAACAGCCTAAGGGTTTTCAAGTCAAAGGACAAGAGGAAAAGGTCTATTTGTTAAAAAAGGCTTTATATGGTCTTAAACAGGCTCCTAGGGCCTGGTATAGCAGGATTGATGAACACTTTCAAAGTATTGGTTTTGTTAAAAGTCTAAGTGAAACCACATTATATGTAAAAAGAACAGATGCTAGTTTAATTATAGTTTCTGTTTATGTTCATGATTTACTTGTAATAGGCAATGATGAGAAGCTGATACAAGAATTTAAAGCTGAAATGCTCAAAGTCTTTGAGATGACTGATCTAGGGTTGATGTCCTATTTTTTAGGAATGGAAGTGAAGCAAAGTCATGATGGAATCTTCATATTTCAAAAGAAATATGCAAAGGAAATACTTAAAAGGTTTCATATGGAAGATTGCAAGAGTGCAAACACACCAATGAATCAAAAGGAGAAGTTCAGCAAGAATGATGGAGCAGACAAGGTTGATGAAGGACTCTATAGAAGCTTGATTGGTTGTCTGATGTATCTTACAGCAACTAGACCTGACATCATATTTGCTGTAGGTTTACTTTCAAGGTTCATGCACTGCGGCAGTGAAGTACATTTTCAGGCTGCAAAAAGAGTTATAAGATATATAAAAGGGACAATAAACTATGGCATCAAATACAGTTATTGTCAGAATTTTATGTTTCAAGGATTTTCTGATAGTGACTGGGCAGGTTCTATTGATGACATGAGGAGTACAACTGGTTTCTGTTTCTGTTTTGGATTAGGAATGTTCTCATGGAGTTCAAAAAAATAAGACATAGTAGCTCAAAGCACAGCAAAAGCTGAGTACATAGCAGCGACTGCTGCTGTGAATCAAGCAATTCGGATCAGAAAACTGCTTGTAGACTTATACACGGAGCAAGATAAGCCTACACAGATTCATATAGACAATCAAGCTGCGATTTCGATTGCAAATAATCCTGTTTTTCATGGGAAGACTAAGCACTTCAACATTAAGTTATATTACTTAAGAGAAATGCAGAAAGAAATGGAGGTTAATCTGCTTTATTGCAAAATTGAGGATCAAGTAGCAGATATATTTACCAAAGCCTTATCAAAAGACATATTTGAAGATTTAAGAAACAAACTAGGCCTCTGCAGCTATCAAGGCAAGGAGGAGTGTTGCAAGAGTGCCTAAGAATCTGCATATGAACTGAATAATAGGCTGAACAATTGCTAAAGAATTGGTCAAAATTTTTTGCTTTCTGTTAAAATTTAGCTCTATATAAAGAGCTGTGCAGTGAATAAAAATAACATATCAGAAAGTTAGTTTTACTCTTTGTTTATTATCTCTTCTTACCTCTTTGATCAGCTCTTACATTTTATAACAACAATCCTCATGGCTGTCTATAGTTAGGGGTGATTTCATTTCAAGTTTTGAAACAGAAGATGAAATCATATATTAAGCAATAAACAACCTGAATAACTGCTAACAGAAGCTGGTAACGCCAATTGCAAGGTACCTACTTTCCCTTCTGGGCAGATTATACAGAACCATGACAGCAGAATCGTAAACTAATTTTCACAATATTAATAAAGCAGAAGTCCAAATATTAAGTAAACTGTGAACTAAGTGAACATGAAGAGATCAAAAAGTTCCTATAAATAACCATTTGGATTAGGCTTTAATGAGTTAATAATGTCTCTGTTGAAGTTTGATCTTTTTTAGAGTTGTAATGAATAAGTTGTTTTGAATTCTATGAACTCAGTCAAAGAGTTATAGAAAAAATAACATTTTATCTCTAGTTTCTAAGCTTTGAATTTAAATAAGTTGTTGTCATTTGAATGTGATTAGTATTTCATATTTTTTTTTATAAAACTCATGTATATATTCAGCTACCGAATGAATAATAATCATCCTTTTTTCATGTTACATTCTCGGTTATAAAACTAGCGAAAAATCTATTGCTTTAATTGTCAAGCGTCTGTACTTTGTACATAAGCTTAACATGGTATCAAAGTCATATTGATCTCAAGAGCTGTTCTTGTGTGAAGTAGAAGGCTAGCCTCCATCAACAGCTTTTATCAAACAATTACAATGAACTTAGAAACCAATAAATAGCCTCAAGCAATTTTATTACACTTACTCCATCACCATTCTCAAGAAAAAAAATTCAATTTCGGCAACTAAAATGAAAGTCTACTTGAGAGTTTTTTATCTATAGGAAACAGTTGATACTGGTTGAGAACCACCATTATTACCCCAAAATCCTACTATTTCTTAGATAAAGCAATATAGTAAGGAGAGTTCAAGAAATTTCAAGGAACTTTTTGCATTTCATTTCATGCTTTTGTGATAGATGTTATCCTCACTAGAATTATGACTTGTGAATCTGCTAAACAAGCCTGAGACAAGTTGAAAGAAGAATTTCAAGACAATGACACAACAAGACAGATTCAAGTATTGAATTTGTGGAAAGCCTTTGAAATTTTAAGAATGTAAGATAATGAATTTATTCAGGAGTATTCAAATAAGTTCATAAAGATTGTAAATTAACTTAGATTACTTGGGAAAGACTTGATAGATAAGATAATTGTTCAAAAGGTGCTAGTTAGTATACTAGAGAGATTTGATGCTAAAATACTTAGAAGACTCAAAAGATCTCACAAGGATGAGTTTAGTAGTATTGATAAATTCACTAAAGGCAATAAAGTAAAAGAGAGCTATAAGACAAAAGGATATTTCAAAACAAGCTTTTCAAGCCACACAGAAATGTAAACCAGCTCGTAGCCATTTAGGAGGAGGCAAACAAACTAGTGAGAAGCTTAGAAAGGATAAAAAGAGATTGAGGATGTCACACCCCCATCACCCTCCTCTCATCGACACGAGATCAGGAGATGCTACGATAGTATTGAACACAAACAATAATAAACAATTATTTAAACTTATTAAAAACATACTTAATTTTTTTTTATTTTATGAAATAAACATTTACAAAAAAAAATTGGTAGAGTCTCCCTTAAAAATTAGACTTTACACTACCTGTGACAAAAGAAAATACTCACAATCTTATTTTTAATTCTCAACCAACTTCCTATTTTTTAACAAATATTTACAACTTATATTACAATTTAAATATATCAAACCTTCACCAAACTAATTCAAATCTAACATATTATCAAAACAAATATCATATATCATCATAGTTTTAAAGAAAACAGTTCTGAGGAAATACATATATACATGTACATACAATTAATATCCATAATATAATAGACAATAGTTTACAGACAAATAAAATATCTACCAAATATATATATATATATATATATATATATATATATATATATATAGAGAGAGAGAGAGAGAGAGAGAGAGAGAGAGAGAGAGAGGATGTGAGCAACTCTGAGTTGCTGCAGAAAGATTCACTTTTCAGTCTTTAGGGATGGCAACTTTATTATCTGCGCATGGTAAATCTAACGCGTTAAGCACAACGGCTTAATGGGAGTACACAAAAGTCGAAACAATATAATAATATTTTATTACCTTTTGCAAATAAGCCATATATATAAACAATAAAAATTTTAATAATAATTAATTTCGCCATATAATATGATAAATCAAAATTTATCAATTAATCAATTAATTAAACTAAAATATTATTCAATTTCGCATTTCAATTAATCAAAATATATATATACACATATCATATTTATAATTTAATTAATCTATTTATTAAATATTTTAATAAATTACAACTAATTCAAGTAGGCGCCTAAAATAAATACTAACAAGATACTATGAATTGGCTAACGGGCTAACAAATATCAGATAGTGATCCGGCATTGGCCACTAGGTGACTACCCACCGAATCCAGAACATATAACAGATTAGATACACAGAACAGTGTCATCAGACAAACAAATAGCGTAGTATTGCTATAATACCTTATTGGCATGCCAACTATCAATCATTTTTTACCAATGTTCAGATTTACTTATGGCGTCTCGATAATATTATTAATACATTATATTCTTTAAAAAAATAATATTTTAACACAAATTTATTATTATTATTATTATTAAAATAAATTATTATACAAATTCAAATTTACTCAAATTTTCAGATTATTCATATTTAGACACAGATTTTTTGTTTCTATTATTACAAATAGGCTCAAAATTTTTAACTATTCACCTTTATGTCCAAATTTTTAAAATTTTACACATGAGCCCAAATATTCTAAAAGTTTTCATATAGGTCAAGAATATTCAAAATACCCAAATAAGTTTCAGATTTTTACAGATTTAACAATTAAACCCAAAATTTTCTAATTTTCCACTTATAGGTGCAAAATTTTCAAAATTTATAATTAGGCCCCAATTTCTTCAAAATGTCATATATAAGTTCTAATTCTATAATAATTTACATAAAGACCTAAAATCTTCAGATATTTACATATTAGTTCAGATTTTTTTTAAATTTTCATATAAGTCCTTTTTTTTCAAAATTCATATTTCTGCCCAAATATTTTGTTTTTACCACCATTTAATATTCAATGTTCAAAACATATTTAATTCATTTAGAAACAATATAATTATCAATTCAATGCCATAATTCAACATACTCATCCATCATATTAATAAATCACATAAATATACACTAAATTTCCTAAAGTAAAAATATAAGTTTCAATCTAAAGTGTACACCAACCTTATATGCTTAATTTCTCTACTTGTGACTCACTTCTTCTCCTTTTTCTTCTCTTAGCTATCCTTGGCCAAGCTTTCACCTTAATATTTGCCAAAATACACAAATAATGAATAAAATTCTAATTTACCAAATTAAAAGCACAAATCCCTAATTCTATATGGCTATTTTATCTATTAACCCTTAAAACCCCAAATTCATATTCAATAGAATTTTTAACATCAACTCAGCTTGAATAACACCTTCTAACTTAAAATTGATCCTTAAAATTTGATGAAGAATGGTTTAATTAAGGGTTTGGGGGCTTAATTTACTAAGAGAAGTATTGAGAATTGTTGAATTTAAAAGAGAATAAAAGAAAAATGGAGAGAAACTACAAAGGAGGAAACAACACTATGCTTGTAAAAATGGGTATTTTTTTCACACTATTCCTATTTATACACTCATCACTTTTCTTACCAAATTTGCCCCCGACTAAATTCAAAATTACAAAAATTCCATTGGTTAGAAATTATGGCATTTGATTGATCCAAAAATTCTAAGAACAATTCATAATTAAACTAAATAAAAATCTAGTTTAAATCTAACTAATTCTATTAAATTTCATTTAAAAAATGTTGCCAAAATCTCATTGGTCCAAGTGTTGGAAAAGTATTAATAGCATAGGTTTTAATTCCATGCAAACACTTATACCATACTAATACTTTTCCAACCAATCAAATTCTTCCATTTCTTTGACTAATAAATTTAATCAAAATAAATAAAATTTTAGAGTATTATAAAGGATCACAAAGGCAATGGAAGAAAAGCAAAATATCCTTCATGCTCTTATTGCAAAAAGAAAAGCCACTCATAAAGTTTATGCTGGTACAGAACTGGAATACAATGCAGAAAATGCAATCAACTGGGACATATTGCTAAAGTTTGCAAAATAAACCTAAACCACAGCAAGCACAAGATGTTGAAGATCAAGAAATCTCTAGTAAGAACATGTTTGTAGTTACCGAAAACTCTGCTGATGATGTCAAAGGTTCATGGTTAATAGGCAGTGGCTGCTCTAACCACATGACATCTGATGCAGATAGGTTCCAAGAACTAGACAGAAGTTACAAATCAATAGTGAAGATTAGGAATGGTGCTTAGTTAAATGTCAAGGGAAAAGGTATAATAACTGTCGATACTTTGTTTGATACAAAATCTATTATTGATGTTTTATTTATGCCTAAACTCAGTCAAGTTTATTGAGTGTAGGACAGTTAATGAATAGAAACTATGCTCTGAATTTTTAAACAAAGTAAGTGCACCATAATTAATCCTAATGGGAGTGAGCTAATGGTTGTACATATGAAAGATAAAGTCTTCTTATTGAACTGGAAAAAAAAATTGATCTGTGCTACTCTAGCAATGTTGATGAATCAACCTTATGGCACAAAAGGTTAGGTCATTTTAGCTATTCTACATTACATAAAATGCATGATAAGAGGTATGTAATAGACTTACCTATAATCATTCAAAGTAATCATGTTTGTGATGTTTGTCAGTATGAAAAATAAACCAAATTACCATTTAAAGATGGTATTTAGAAAGCCTTTGAAAAGCTACAACTCATACACTCTGATGTATGTAGTCCAATGAGTGTTTCCTCACTAAATGGCAATAGATAATTTTTACTCTTTATTAAAGACTATACCAGGTTCAGCTGGGTATATTTTGTCAAGCAGAAGTCAGATATTTTAGCAAAGTTTCAGGACTTTAAGGCTATGGTTAAGAAGCAACGGGGAGTTCTATAAAAATATTTAGGATAAATAATGAAAGCGAGTACTACTCAAGAGAATTCCAGTCTCTTTGCACCAAGGAAGGCATAAAACATTAATTCACCATCCCTTGTACACCCCAGCAGAATGGTGTGTATAAGAGAAGGAACAAAACAGTCTTGAAGATTGTCAGCTGTTTATTGTTTGAGAAGGATATGCCTAAGAAGTTTTGGGCAAAAACAGTGAATACATCAATGTATTTATCAAATTTGCTGCCTACAACAGCTTTAAATGGGAAGACTCTTTATGAACTTTGGATTGGAATCAAACCTTCTATGCAACACCTCAGAGTCTTCGACTACATCCACTATACACACATTCCAAATGAGAAAATGGATAAATTTGATCAAAAATCAATAGTTGGAATACTCATATAGTAATGTATATAAGAGATATGGAGTATTCAATCTGAAAACGAACAAGATAATTATTAGTAGAAACATCAAGCTTGATTAGTTATCATACTAAAATTGAAATGAAGGCAGAATAATGTATAACAGCAGTGATGAAGCTGATAAAATACTGCAGAACCAGGAAGAAATCATCTCAGACAGTAATTTTAATTCAGAAGTTCCTATTAGGGGGACTAGGTCACTTGCTAAAATTTATGAGAAATGTATTGTTGCCACCTTAAATCCAGTTACATACGAGGAAGTTGCAAGCAAAGAAGAATGGATAATTACTATACAGGAAGAGATTTGCATGATAGAAAAAAATGGGACTTGAAAGCTGGTAAATGCACCTTGCAATCAAAGAATCATAGAGGTTAAGTGGATCTTTAGAACTAAGCTAAACCCTGATGGTTCTATAAATAAATTGAAGGCCAAGTTAGTAGTAAAAAGGTATACATAGCATGCTACAATTGAATATGTTGATACATTTGCTCCTGTTGCAAGGCATGACATAATCAGACTTTTAGTTGCCCTTACAGCTAAATTAAGTTGAAAAATTTATCATTTGGGTGCCAAATCAGCTTTCTTGAATAGTATACTAAATGAAGACATTTATATTGAGCAACCTGAAGGAATCAAGATACCAAGAAGTGAATGCAAGGTGTACAAGCTTCACAAGGCCTTTTATGGACTCAAAGAGGCTCTTAAAGCCTGGTACAGCAAGATTGACAGCTATCTATTGAAGAATAGATTTCAAAGAAGTGAGAATGAAGCCATTTTCTACATATTGAGGTCGGGAAATGAAGTATAGTTGATAGTATCCTTGTATATTGATGACTTACTGGTGACCGAAGAAGTTTCAACAAAAGTGAAGGAATTTAAAGCTAAAATGGAGAATGAATTTTACATGTCAAACCTGGGATTAATGAGTTATATTCATGGGATAGAAATAAATCAAACCAATAGTGACATTTTTATTGCTAAAAAAAAGTATGCAGTATAGATACTAAAAAAATTTCACTTGATCAAGGCAAAACCAATTGTTGCCCCTCTAGTATTAAATGAAAAACTCAGCAATGATGATAAAGAAAACACTGTTGATGCTTTAACCTACAAAAGCATCATTGGCAGCTTATTATATTTGTGTGCAACAAGGTTAGGTGTGATGTATGCAACCAATCTCTTCTTTAGGTTCATACAATCACCAAGCAAAAAGCATCTTGGAGCTATAAAAATGGTACTAAGGTACATTAGAGGAATTACTGACACTATGGTCTATGGTTTATCAAGGAAGAAAGTGTTAAATTGTAGGGATATAGTGATAGTGATTAGGTTGGCAGTATAGATGATTCCAAAAGTACTTTAGGCTATGTTTTTTCTTTTAAAAGTGGTATTTTCACTTGGAATTAAAAAAAAGAAAGTTGTAGCTCAGTCCTCAGCAGAAGCTAAATATATCTCTGCTACAAATGTTGCAAACCAAGCTATTTGGCTTATGAAAGTTTTATTTGATCTTGGATAACAACAATAAGATAACACTGTTATATGAGTAGATAACAAATCAGCTATAACCATTTCAAAGAACCCTGTTCATCGTAACAGAACCAACCATATAAATATAAAATATCATGCTATTAGAGAGGTTGAAAAAATATGAGAGATTGGTCTTGTTTACTGCAATTTACAAGAATAATATGTAGACGTTATGACTAAAGACCTTTCTAAAACTCAGTTCGAGTATTTAAAAAAAAAAACTTAATTTATAAAAAAAATATCAAAAAGGAGTGTTGAAGTTTAATACATTTTAGAGTTGTAATAAATAAGTTATTTTGAATTCTATGGACTCAATCAAATAGTTGTAAAAAGAATAAATTGTTGAAAAATAAATTGTTGGAGTTTGAATATAATTAATATTTTATATCTTTTTATGAAACTTGTGTATATATTCAGCCACTGAATGAATAATAATTCAACCTTTTTTTTCTTGTCACATTCTCGGGTTATAAGACTAACCAAAAATCTATTGCTTTAACTGTCAAGCCTCTGTACTTTGTACATAATAAGCTTAACAGTTTCACAGAAAAAGGACGAGTAACGTGAATCAAATATCCCACCAACATCGACCGCGATTACGTGTAACTAAAGCTTTCAGGCACTCAATGTAGTGTGCATGTGCTGCTTTCGAGAAGAAATCCTTGAAGAGCCTCAAACAAATTCAAATAAGTAATCTTTCCATGTAGATAACCTACATGAAGCAACCACTCAAATTACATTACCTTTCAATAATTTATACATCACGAAATCAATCCAAAATTCATCAATCCAGAAATAATTTCATACACTCCATAATGGATTATTATCAGAACACTTGCATGAAAGTAGTCTGCTGAAATCATTAACTCTCCGACTCCCATGGGATCTCAATGTTAGCAAGCTAAAAGAGAAATATTCCAGCTACTATTCTCTTTCCAGTTTCTTCATATTTGAAATCAAAGTAAGTTCGCTGCAAACTGTGAAATCTTGTATTAATTTATATACGATCATAACTCTTTCACATAGTGGCATTTCTTTCAGTCTACTCCTTTGACGTCATTGAGCTATCTGACTGAACTACATTAACTTGAGCATCAACATAAGGTCTGATGAAAGTCCTCCGCCACCAGACCTCAAAGGCTCTTTGAAGATTTGGGCAATTGTCACCTGCCTTCAAGAAACTGCCCAACCAAGCGAGCAGAATACTCTGTTGGTCCTCTAAAGGGAGGGTGAGAATCGTCCTACCAATTCCTTCCTCCACAAGTTTCCGATCAAATGACCTACACCCATGTTGCAACCAGCTGTAGTCATCAATCAAAGGCTGCAACCAGGTCTGTAACAACATCAGACGAGTATCCTTCGACGGTAGCAACTCCCCTCTTCCAATTCCAACAAATAGCCTTGCTGTAATGCCGCTAACACGGTAACGAGACACAATAGGCATTTTTGCATGTAGGGCAGCCAACTCTTGCTGGCTAGCCCACATCAGAGCAATCTCATCTGCTGCTTGCCTGTTTGCTAAAATCTCAAGCAACCATGAGAGATTATCAGCCTCTAAAACTATTTGCTTCACCACAGGTTCCTTGCTGTCCAGAGATTTATCAGCAAACTCTGGTTCAGTAGCTTCCCTAAATAGAGCCACCAGTGAATTCAAGCAGCTTCTGCATGAGGCATGGATAGTTTCGTTGCAGATGTCCACTGATCCTGCATGATTTGGGACACTGTTTTTTTCCCTTAGGAGTTTCAGAACAACAGATTTCATTTCCAGTCGACCTTTTTCCTCATTGCTTTTCAGAACTAGTTCCATTATGTGGGACAGTATGTCATTAGGTGGATTGAAGACATCAGAAGAGACTCGTTTCAGTACTGGGGTGACCCCAATACCCTCACCTTGCAGTCTTAAAACTGATGAGACCACCTTTTCTTCCTCCTCTTCCCCAACCCATGGAACTGCTTCCAAATATTCCAAGCATGACTTAATGCATGCGCTGAAGCCAAGAAGTTCAGCAACCTGCACAAAAGTTTCCATAAAGCGAGGTTAATGTATATAAAATTATTTCGCATGCCACAGCACACATATTAAGTGCTATTTTTTTCTTATTGAAAAAATTAAAAAAGATAGAGCTCATTGAATTTTCTCTGGCTTACACAGTAAAATTAAAGCTAACTTGCTAGCTTCATTTGTTCTAATAAAAAGATTGCACTTACTTCACATAGAGCTGTAGCTTTTTATAAGTCCAGTTTCAAGAAAGTGCCTCAAACTCACAAAAAAAGAAGAAAAAAAAAGCGCCCGAGTGACATCATTTTATTTCACTATTGAAGAGGATTAAAGAATACAATGAAACATGCCAGACATAAGTAGGATGAAGAATCCAAGACGTAAACAATTGGGGAGAATATAATAAAATCCAAAAGAAATTGCATAAAAGAAAAAAATTGCAAAAATAACAGGTAACCTATAGGTTAATACTTGCAAAGATGAAAACCCCAAGTAATAAACAACCAAAAAACAGTGACTATGATAAAAGGGTTCATCAGAAAACAGGATGATCACTTAGCCAATGCCATGCTATCTTAAACCTCCAGAAGCAACCTCTGGTAACTTTCAACAAGATGGCAATGGTTGAATCAACATTAGCACTCCATCAAACAGCATTAAAAAAGTACTCTGAAGGGCATAATGCAATATGACTGCATTTATGGAGTAGCCCCCTTAAACAAGTCTTATAAATTGCATTATGGAGTAACACCCTTAAGCAAGCATTCTGAAATGCACAATGCAAAAATAATGAAAGATAAGACAGTATAGGCGAGTCGAGTGTTGTCCATTGCAAACAACAGCATTCTGCCTTTATCTAACACAAATACTCTAAAATGCATAAATTTAAAATAGGCAGATAAACCAAAACTGAAATAATAGATATCCATAGAATATCAACACTGCTTTCACATCCAGAAAAAGAAATCTTGTGCTGATAGCAACATATTTGATATTGCCATTACTAGTGCAGTCTGTTGCTCTTGATGGCATCATCTTATGAAGAAAAGTGATAAGCCATGGTTTATTGCTTATCATATTAGGCAGTTACAGTTTATGACAAACTAGAATTGGAAGCATTATAGAGGGAACGTTGAGCAACCATTGGTATGAAGAACTAAGAAATTAAATTAAGTTAATTAAGCAATAAGCCCAAATTCTAACAGCAATCAGTAAACATATTTTTATTGAAGATCTCAAAATAAATAAGGGAAAAGAGGACATTTTAAGTAACAAATCAAATGCATTCTGATCTAATGCAGAATAAGGTTCTAGGTAGAGTTTAATGGCAAAGGAGCAAAGGGGGTTGACTCCATAAAACCTTATTTTTCACTGTAAATCCTCACATTATTGTGAGTTGTATTTGTTAGAGTTTAAATACCATTTTGGGGGACAAGTTTAAGTTTTTCAGACTATTGGTTACTTGACAAGGTATAAAAAGCATATCTGACAAAGGATCTAGTGTTTGAATTGAAATATCCTTCCAAACAAGGTGGGTGGGTGTTTGGTGTGTTAAAAAAATCTAAGTTCAGATCCGTGTGACAACCTCATTTATTAGCCATACATGTAAAACAGTACATCAGAGTTTAAATTTTAAGGTCAGGCTCTTGCCCAAAAACTTAAGCTTGTAGGACTATTAGTGTTTCAAGAATATTTAACATTATGACAAATGCAAGACCAAGTAGCTTCTCGCAATTGCTCTATAGGGTTGACAAAAGTTACAATTTCCATGAAAAACAAAACATATACTAAACAAATAATGCAGCCATCTCAAATAAGAAGAAGACTGCATAAATCTGCAAATTACCTTAAGAACACGTAGTGCACGTGATACACTTAGCTTGATTAACCTTTGCTTCATATCTTTGCAATACATTAGTCCCACAGTTTCAACATAACTTTCGATATCCTCACAATCATCAATCTCCAAACAAGACAAACCAAACGGCTCTTCCGAAAGCTTATCCGCGAAGAAACTGCTATTCTCCACGAGAACATTCCTATGCACACTCAGCTTCACACAAAAGCCCTGCTTTCCCAGCAAAACCACCTTTAAGTTACTGGTTCCAGGTTCACCAAACTCTATTGCCACCTTCCTCGGCAAATTTTCTAACTTAGGCCTTGGAGTTCTCTCAGGAACTACACTACGAGCACTAATACTAGGTATATCAGCGCCAAAGCTTCGTGGATCATCGGAAGCAACCCCTGGTCTTAGTGGAGTTGATGTGGGCTTTTTCTCCACTAATGGGGTTTGTTTCTTTTGGATAGTAGTTTTAGGTGGTGGTGAGGAGGATTTGGGCTTGTTCAGAGAGTTTTGTGCTTTAAGGGACTTCTGAAACACAACAGGAGATGGACAACACCAAAAACCTTCGGGCGTCACAGCAATTGGAACATTCCTAATCTTGGTTTGACCTTGTTCAACCCTTGGAAGTTTAATTTCAGCCATATTTGACACTAATTTACACTATAATTCAACCAAGATATAGCATTTACAACAAACTCAAGGCTTCTAACCCCTCAACTATAACTTGAAGTAAAATTTTCATTGCTTAGAAATAAACACTAGACGTTGAACTTGATCCTTTGAACTCTAAATGTACTTCTCCATATAAAAGACATACACTGTGTACAAAATTCCCTGAAATCCTGAGTGAGACTGTGATTGAAAGCCAGTCACCTGAAATGTAAAGCACTTGAAATAAATAAATTATAACCAAAAGTGTAATATCATAAGAACATAAGGTTAAAAGCGAAAGGTTAAAGTTTCAATCTCTGTTTATCAAATATTTTCTCCTTCCTCCTCCGTATCTAAACATAGATCAAATCCTAGTCTGAAACCAGTTTACGCAAAGGTTGCAAAAAAGAATGGAAATAATGTCTTTTTATACCCAACAAACAGAATGTTGAAATCCAAAAAAAAAAAAACAACAACAACAAATAAAAGAACAGCAGCTTAAAAACTCACCAAGAACTGAGTGCACAGAGACTTCACGAAGAACCCATCTCTCATCTCTTATTTCTAAGCAAAGCCAGTGCCTAAAATGATTGAACAAGAGCTGTGGTGTCAAGCATCAAGGGCACCAATGAACAGAACAGAAGCTTTGCAGTAGAATAAAAATAATAATAAGTGAAGTGTCACTTTATTTTGTAAAAAAAATGGAAAAGAAAACCAAAACAACACAGCACACTTTAAAGTGAATAAAAAAGAATAAAGAAGTGCTAGTGATGGATTGTCTTGTGTCTTTATTCCTTTTACTTTACCAGCGAGGAGAAGATTTGCTGTGTCTCTCTAATGATATCCTATGCTTTTGAATTTTTTGTCATCATTACATGTAATCTTTGCGTCTCAGTTCTTGCATTGCACGTCTTTGCTTCTCTGCCAATTCTCTTACATACTTCCTCGGTGACTAAACTGTCCTAATTTATTAATTCAATCTCAACAAAAACATACTTTTTGATATTAATTATTAAAAAATTTAAGCTATTAATTTAATTTAGTAATATAATATTAGGAATTTGCATCTGGGTATTGTAAAATTTTTTTCCTTGTATATTGTTTTTGGATTCTTTTATCTTTTGGTTGCTTCAGTGGAACGGCGTTGGATTTTCTAGGCAAAGTGACCATCGTTATTATGAGATGCCATATGATTGCAATGACTGGAATGCACACTCATGAATTGCTAAATCTTGGTCTGAAACAAAAGATGAGGTGAGGGCAAATGTGACTATGGCTATATAACAACAGTATATGTATATGATAGAGTTGATGAAAGAGATGGATGGTCTAAACTGCTAACAGTTTGAGCAGACAGTGATGATATTTTTATTTGTTTTTATTCTTGAGAGAATCTATAATGTTCTTGGGGGAAGAGAGTTTGCTGACTGAATCAAGGAGTCAAGTTCAAGCAAGCTACATCAAATTAATGGTTTCTTTCATTTTGGGATTTTATTGGAAGATGGTTTTCAGTTAGAAAATTCATGATGGGATTAATGGTAACAGTTGGCATCATCATGTATAAATCTAAACCAAACCAAATCATTTATAATTATTATTAATATGGAGTGGGGGTTTGAAATTTAATCCCGAGTCTTCTCACATGAATGATATATTCATTCTCGGTTATTCACGAGATTTGTTCACAAGTCTCCCTGATATGAATTCAGATTCCCTGCTAATGTCTCCATTATTATTAAGAATGAATGATAATTATAATGCATTAAAAAAAAAACAAGTCAACAAGTCCATTGGTAGAGTTGTTGGCACCCAACACCAGTTCATTAAAAGTACTCTATTTAAATTCAAGTTCCTTTATTTATATAGTTTTTTTTTTTTTTTAACTTGTAGTTCTTTTTATTATTAAGGGGTAGAGTTAATATTATGTAACCAATAGGGTTTGATTATAATAAATATAATTTAATATATTATTAAATATAATGCATTAAAAAAAACTACTAATCATAAACTTAAAATAAAATCTAAATAAAATTCACATTTATAAAAGCTCTTGAAATCAAAACAATTCACATGTAAAAGAGATCTTGAAACCAATTTTTTTTTTCTAAAAAAAGTAAATAATAAGTGTAATGTATTATTTATATAAAAAATAATGTGTTAATAAAAAAATACTAATCATAAATTAAAAAAAAAACTAAATAAATACTTGTGTTAACGATCTAATTATAAACGGTATTTATTCTTCCATTTTAATAGAGGTCTTGAGTTTAAATTCTTCAAAAAAAAAAAATGTAAACAAAATTCACATTTAAAAAAATATTAAAAATAAAAATTATCAAAAACAGAGAATCTTGAAAGTGCCAACCAATAGTAAAAATGTAAGAATATCTTTTTTCTATATTATTTGCTTACAACAAATAAAATGATTTTCTATGCTAATGAAGTACTAAGGGAGAGGGAAAAAAAAGATTACTTAAGAAAATTTAAAAATATTTCCACAAATAATATAGATCTAATTCCTAAGGAGACATTAATCCTAATAATATAATAAGAAAAAACTTATAAAAGTCTAAAATCATAGTCATAATTGAAAGAGATGAATTTATTAGGTCTTTTAAGATTCAACACAGATTGAAATCAAATCATATGAACCAAAATCTAGTTGATTACATATGCCACCGCATTGAATTTAAACCCATCACCAAGATTCCAAATCTATACAGGATTTTGTTACCCAACTACCCTAAATTATTGCAAAGCATCTTCTTCATTATTATGTAGCCTCCCTTCTCCAAAGCAATGGTTTGATTTGTCAATTTAACTCAAATCTTAATCAAATTTATTGTAGATCTAACAAATGATAAAGAATAAATATAAATAAAGTTGCATTATCCAAAAATCCCAAAGCCTCAAATCTTTGTGTCATCTTTTGTGTTTTTATAAAAGTAAGGGTAAAAACTAAAAATATCCATCCTTTTAATTTTGGAGTATGATTTTTTTTAAAGTTAAACTTTCATCTAATTTTTGTTAACATAAAATTAATGATTATTAAAAAATAATAATAAAAAATAAATCTTAATCACTCATATCTAATATAAAACATCGATAAAATAAAATTTAACTTAAAAGATAATCTTAATTTATTAAAGTGAGACACATACTATATTGATGTGGGTGTTTGAAATCTTTTTGACTAAGACTTTGCTTTATCATATATGATTCATGGCCTCTTGGTCTTTTGGTCTCCTGGCTTGGGCCAGCCTGCAAAGTGGCAAATGACAATAATGCAAGCTTTGCTGACAATTACAAACAAGAAATGATGCCAAATAGGGGAATTAAAAATAAAGAAGAAAAAGAAAGAACACGTTTTCATCATCATACAAGAAATGAAATGGTCCCAAAAAAGCAAAGCAATCCTAAAGATGGAATTGCCCTTTGCTACAAACCTTTGGCCCACCCACCCACCATTATTCCATCACTACTCACTACTTCATGTGCTATCGTGTGCCAATTCATTGCCATTAAATTTGCATGTGCTACAACATTAAACTTATAACCCAAGTCTTCCTTTTTGTAATCATTATCTCTTCAATCATGCCATGCTACTACCTCCTCCTCCTCCTTCTTCTTTCTTTAAACATTGCATTTCCAATCATAATTCTATTAGTATTATAATAAAAAAAATTACTAAGATCAACCGAAACTAAACTTATCGTGACACAATTTATCTATTTATATTTGTTATTGAATCTAAAATTATTTGTAAAAATGATCTACCTGATTTTCACTGCAAATTAAGAATCAAGAGCAAGTATCCTATGGTATAAAATCTTTTAGTTGTTTTAGTAGAGAGGAATTGGATGAAAAGAAACTCTCATATCCAATGAGTATTTAGACACATAATAAAATTTTATAACACATCATAAAATGTGTAGAAGATGTCCATCACTTAAATTGTATCACATGATATTTTTACTCACTATATAATAAACTATATAACCCATATTATTTCCCTATATACATAGTAAGTATTTAATCACAGTAGTAGAAATTGGTTTATAATCAGACGACCAACTTTTATGAATTGAGGACAGAAGAAAGGGGTTATTGATCTCATGCATTTTGTTATTTTTCATTTGATTTCTTTTTTTCTGTTCACAAGATAACGTGTTATCAGGAAATTCTCAACTTATGAAAACAAAAAGAGACAACAACCTTATCCATGAAAACAACAGAAGCTTTAACATGTTTTGGATCATATCAAATATGGCCTCCTAAATCCCTAATACCCATGTGCCTTTGTATAATGTCTGTGCCTCTTTGTGCAGACCACCCTGCTATTTCTTATTCCCTTTGCAGTTTCTTTTCAATTTCTTGTCACCAAAACCCCAATTACCTAATGCATTCAATTTGGTCACTCAACTGTCTTTATTCCTAACCCAACTTTGGCTTCATCCTCCTCCATTTATATTCCAATAATTGCATTTGTGTATAGCCTACTAAACTCTAAAAGGAAATAGAGGATGTATATTCTTATTTGATTCTAAGTGACCCGCAAAGTGATAGAAGGAAGTAGTGCTATAGAAAAACAGTAGGCTCATATCTATCTTCTGGGCTTTTTGTGAGTTGAAATTAGCCCATTGATCTAAAGATTCAATTTCTCATCAAGATCTAAAGATTCCCCTTTACTTGTCCAAGTGCATCAACTCAAGTCATCTCTAATAAGATTTGACAAAAGGTGGTAAAAACAACTGCTGCTTTTTAATAGAATGAACTCCTAGAAGACGTTGACCATGAGGAGAATGGCAAAACAATCTAAGCTATTCAGCACATGTTCTATACTAATGTCATGCATCTTTGCTTACTCGGCATTTGTCCAGTTAAACGACCCTGGTACTCTTAAATTTCACACCATCCTTCTTTCTTTTATTAATCTCGAAGTGGTTCCTTTTTTTAACCCTTCTGTTTGGGTTTTTGTTACCGTAGACTTTCCGATTATCATTTATTCCTTCTATATTTTTCCTCTGTTGTTGATTGATATAGATTGGTACTTTTGGCTTCCTCTCTATGCCTGTGCCTGTGTTGTTAATCTGGTGAATCGGACAATCTCATCTAAAACAACAATTGCATGCGCTGCCAAAGTCGCACTATGGCTTGGGATATTCTTGTTTGTAAAGGTAGTAATAGAAGATTTTGTAACTGGGATAGCTGGGTTCTGGTCATTAGATTTGACAGAGAGTGTAGTAAGAGAGAAAATTGGAAGTGGGTTAGTAGTCACTTCCATGATTTTGTATTTGCAAGCGTCATCAGTGCCAAGACATCCCAAGCAAAGAACGAATAACACAGTTTCAAGATTCATCGACAGTGGTAAGATATTAGCACGTTCTTTCTTTATATTACATTTTTAGAATATAGTTTTCATTTGTAATAATTTGCGAATCGTCTTTACAGCGATGGCAGCTTTGGTGGGCTTCAGTTATGGTCTCCCTTTCGTCTTCTTTGTGGTTCAACAAGGAGAAATAAAGCTCTGATCAAATCAATTGACCAGGACCCATTGTTGGAAAAGAGTTTCAGTTTTAGACGAATCTCACTCGGCTGGTTGCCTTCTTATTATGAATTTTGTTCATATCTTAAAAGAGTTTTTCATTATGTAGAGCTTGAGAAGTTCTTGGTGATCTTATGTAATTTATCTTCTATACTCACAATTGCTTCAATCAACTGTTTTACTTACCATTTCTGTGAATATGCTGCCACAACAAAAAATGGAATCTCGATCAAACAAAAGCTAAATGATGATTAACCTTTAAACAGGAAATATAGGAGTAAACAGTATTCCATGCAATTGTAGCTTCAATGCATTGTAGTTTCGATACATTGACCAATTATGCATCGAAGGACTACCTTTTCTTTCTCTAGCCTAAGCTAAACAAGACTTACCTACAAACATCAAAGAAAATGAAAACAATTCACTACCAAATAATCAGGTTTGATACCCATTTCGTCCGAAGTGCGTGTGAGGTGCTATCTTCCTGGGGGAAAATTTTCTCCAGGAAACCCATTGCCAATGCTGGAGGTTTTGGCACTTTCTTGTTGCCTTCATACAAGGTGACCTGCTTAAAGCTATTATGGCAATGAGGCAACGTCACAAAAATTTCCCATCCTCCCCATATCCGCTTCTTCTTTCCCAAAGTTTCAAAGCAACACTTCTGTGTGCTGTTGAGACTAGAATCGTGTCACTAACAGATTTAATAAAGGAGTCCCCGGCACCTTGAAGCTCCACAGTGGCATGGATACCCTTCTCCAGGCAGTAGTTCATAGCAATAGTCGTATGTCAGTTCTTCACCCACAGCTATCTGCTTATAACATGGAATGACTTAATTTAGAAAGCTAATAATTTGGATCATCAACTTCTTTTTACAGTTTGATGCTACATGTCATTACTAAGGAGAAAAAAATAGCACCAGAATCATATTCCAACAGGAAAAGATGAAACACTACAACATCATTGCCCATACCAGGCAAACAGTATAAAAACAATTTGAATGACAGACAAAAGTTATCCCGCAAGCAGTCATGTTAACTGCCCTTCACATTAACAGTATCCATCATGTTAAAGAACCATATAACTTAATGGGGAAACATATCTGAACCTCTACATTCTAGTGCAAAGATGACAAATTAATATTATAGAAGGTGGGGGGAATGCTTACATCTCGACTTGCATAGAGACCAATGTGAGTGCGCTGATAATCCATGCTCTCCACAAGAACTTGATGATTTACAAGATTTGGCAAGCAGCTACCAACAAAAATCAACAAATCAACAGGAGCCCACCACCAAGCAAAAGAAAATAACAACAGCAATTAAGTCATCAAAGCTTCAACCCAATCACATAAATCCCTTTTGGTATTCATTCTGTCTAGTATCATATCTTCACCTGAACTGTAGGCTAACACACTGTTCCTCACATTTGAGATAAATAGAAACACTTTGAAGAATGCTGTTAATAATAAGATCCATCACTCTTAAAACATTGTTCAACCAAACGTTCATTTCAAAAATGAACTAATTGCGAACAATTTCAAAAGCTACGGAACAAAATTACTTCAGTAAATAACCTCAGCTCTCAGTTTTACTGAAACCATTCATAATTCTACAAGAACATAACAACCTCCATAACCCAGCTCAAAGTTTTACTGAAACCATTCATAATTCTACAAGAACATAACAACCTCCATAACCCACCACCTACCGCATTATTGTTATATGGCTTCAATTAAAATTATTAAAGGGGAGCGGACAAGTAATATAATAAAGTTAACCACCTGACTATCATCATTGCTTAAAACTAATACGTATGGTTTCTCTTTGTAAGTATTCGGGAAAAGTTAAAATTATGAGACCTCCTTTTCCTTTATGGCTCCAATAGATAAAAGTTCATCATATTATCCAAACAAATCATAGGCATGAAATTTTTGCTTATTCTAAATTACAAGACGAAATACTTTGAGACACATTCTACCCTTCTGATCAAGTTTTAGTGCCAAGTTCAGATTCAAAAAATACTTCCCAGTGAATAAAAAGCGTATTTCAGGAAGAAAGAAAAAAACCCCTCACCTGTGATTGATAAATCGAGAAACATTTCCAAATTTGGTGGCATCGATGATGTATCGGCCCTGTCCTTCAATCAATCTGCCCATGTCATTGATACGAGCATCAATGTCAAGCATATAACCGCAACCTTCTCTGCCATACCTGCACTTCCAATATAGCTACTCTTCATAATAACGTCAAGAATGACATACAGTCAAAGTAAAACTGTGTTAGTTAAAAAAAAGTATACCTGCTGCGCCTCTTGTTCGCCTCCTGCTCATCTAAAACCTCTCCAATGTACTCGCACACAAATGTACCTCGCAGAATTGCTTCACCTGCCCTAACTGCCCAGCCCTATAAATTAACACACATGAGTTAACACATAAAGCTCTTGAAAATATGAAAAATGAAAGTATTACCTTGTTCTCAGTTTTGAAGACTTCTAATTTCACTTGTACTCCATTCTGCAAAACCCTATTGGGACAGGTTCTATTACAGCTGCACATGTGATTGCACTCATAAACAAGATAACCCTCCTGCACATTTTACAACCGAAGTGTGTCAATAAACATTCTGCACTAACATCCCAGTCTTCTTTTAACACGGATTTGTGCTCAGAAAGGCAACTGAAAATGAAAGATTAGCAATTTTATAACCACGTGATCCTTTCTTCCCTTTGTTTAGATAAAACATATAACTCGGTGATTTCATTCATGGACAAACAAACAAACTACAATTTTTCTATTAAATGTTCTTGGCAGTAAAGATGTCCAAGCAAAACCTATGCTGGATACTTGTAAGCTCAATCATTTCAATGCTTATGTTCCACTTATGGAACCTACAGATGTGCATATGTCTAACACCAGGATAGTGAAAAAGGTAAAAAGAACAGCATGCCTGATTGCAACTAAATTGAATCTTATAAAAGGTTCAAAGAAATTTTGCAAGAAAAAAAAAAGAACAAAAAAACAAGGTCTCCAGCAACAAAGAGCACATACTTCCTTCATAAGCCAAAAAAAAAAAAAGGCCCAGCAACAAGGACGGTGTCATTGTAGGCTAAAGATAGCGATGGTTGATAGTAGAATAAATTGCAGTACCTCAAGAATAATCCTTCCTCTTTGATCATATGGGAACCTGCCACGCATGGATTTCCCATCAATGTCTTTTGCATCTTCATAGTCATTATCGAAGAGGTATACATGATCACATGTTTCAGGACAGCAAGCTGAATTCGGGCAGGCACACCCCAATTGCAAACTCTGCAAGAGAAAACATGGGGTGGAAAGTGAAGATAGCATCCAACCTTATTCATTTGCACTGGAAAAAAAAATCAGAAAGGAAAAAACACACAATAGAGCATACATGTGCAAGAAAGCATATTTGTGGAGGCACAAGGTAATAGTGTTATAGTTTGTCAAAATAGACAGATAACATGAAAATCAAATTGCATTAGATAAGAATTCTATCCACCAAAAAGGTACCTCGGCATCAAGATCAAGGAATTGATCAAGTAACGGCTTTGAAACATAGGTAAAACATTCCCAAGGCATGGAGCACCTAGTATTTTGTCTATCTGAACTATCAGCACCAACACAAAGGGTGTCCATAAGACCTTCATCTACAACACAAACTACTGGAACTGATTCTTGTCCAGAGCTTATATCATCACACAAGATAGTGCCCTTTTGTAGGGATCTTTGCCCAAAATGATGTAAATCAACTATACAATGACACTCATCCACTTCCCACTGACTGTTTACATTATCTGAAGAATCTGTAGATGGTTTTCTCACAGAAACACTGGGAAGAGATACCAAGGGAAGCAGCAAAAATGGATCCTTGAAAACCTTGCACCCATTAGGACATACAAATCCCTCTTGGTGCCATGCCACTTGAATGTTATTCTCACTGCAAAGCTTGGCTGCCTTTAAATAAATGTTTTCTGGCAGTAAACCATATCTCTCCTCAAGAGTGGCTTTAAGACTCACCTTGCAGCAAGCTAAGCGAGCATAAGATAAGATCTCAAGGTTATTTGGCCGAGGTTTTATCTTCCGTATCACTGGAAACAATATTTCTGAAACTGCTGAGCATTGGGATTCAACCAATGTGCCAAGAGCCACAGCCTCAGTTACACGAGGCTGCACACTTATTTCTCCTGTGACAAGTGACTTTGAAGTCTGAATTCGTTTCTTGATACTTGTAGCACCCCTATTCCTGATCCTATAGGACACTGCACCAAGAGCTTTCTTAAATCTAGGATGACTAAGTCTCCCAGATTTTAATTTATAAGCATAATAACGAATTCCCTTTTTGTGGGGCCGAGAACTGACTAAGTTTGGTCCCATATGAGCAGCCTGATGGTGGCGACCAAGATCTGGCAGCAGATCAAACTTCAAGCCACAAAACCTACAAATAAACTTTCGAATAGCACCTAAATTCTCAGAATGATTTTCAGTGGTAGCCGAATTTCCCAGCTCAAGTTTCAATTGAGAATCTTCTACCATTGATGGATTATGTTGTAGAGCAACTTTTGACGTTCTAAAATCAATAGCATGAACTGATAGCACATGCAACCATAACTCTTCACTATTCCCAAAATGGCTACCACAAGGAATACACTGGAGGAGCATGCACTGCTCAACAAATTGCACGTGGTGTCTCTCCTGCACATGGGATTCCAAAACTTTCTTGTTCGTAAATGAGTCCAGGCAAATAGCGCAAGCATAACCTCTGAACAGCCATTGTGCTTCCTTCTTATGATTGTCCATCCAATGGGTACCTAACTCTTGATCATCAAGAAACACCTGGGAGCAAATTTTGCACTTATTTGTCTTTTCATCTTCACAGCTACCATCAATTGCCAATGGCAACACAGCTGATTCTTCCACGACAGAGGAGGAAACGTGTGCATTTTCCTCGGTGCCAAAGCCCCATATTCTATTGAGTCTCTCTTTTTCATTGTATACCAACTTCGTTAAGAATTCCCCAACACAAAAAATTTTTGAAGCTTCAGAAAGGGCCCATTGAAGTTGAATTTCCATAGGAACTGGGTTTCTTAGGGATAAAATACTCTTGAAGAGCTTGTAAAATAGTTCACATGCTATGTGCAAATGTAATTTTTGCTCAAGTGAGCAGCAATCCTTCAGAAGATCCATAAATACTTCTTTTGATATTATCCTACTCTTCCCATTCCTTGCACGCTTAAGCCAGCTTGGAAGGTGTTTATCACAGTATAATGAATGCCGCTTTGGACTTTCATGACATGGATTGCTGCTATTCTGGGAGTACACGCCTATACAATGCTGCAGTTCTGAGGCAATATAATCTTTACCAGAATGCTCAGGCTTCTCAATTAAGCTATTTCTTCCTAGGAAGGAATCACTCTCCACAACTGACACTGGTTCTACCTGGAGGGGACATTCATCTTCTCCCACCAATACTATGTCCCTGCAAGATGTGGTTTCTGAACTTGGAATAGTCTCCTCATGCTTTCTCTTTAGCGTATTCTCCGGTGAAATCAAAGTCCTTTCAGCATCATTTCTTGGTCTGTGTTTCTTACAGA
The DNA here is from genome assembly GCA_946807835.1 of Ailanthus altissimus. Taxonomy (NCBI): domain Eukaryota; kingdom Viridiplantae; phylum Streptophyta; class Magnoliopsida; order Sapindales; family Simaroubaceae; genus Ailanthus; species Ailanthus altissimus. The sequence goes on from OX327695.1 coordinate 24,741,442, forward strand.
ATGAAAAGCCAATTAAAGCCCTGTGCTTGCATCTAGTGCCAAGAACTGTTGTACCTTCGCACATTAGAGCATCAACAGAGGGCGTCCCTTCTGATTTTGCAGCACTGCCCGTGAAACGAGAGGCCAAATGCACACAGCAGTAAACGTCACCATCATTTGCCCACCTAACACACTGTCTTCCCTTAGATTCAATAAAAGCTATACACTGTCGATTCCTATTCCCAAGCTCTATGGATTTCTTAGCAACCAATTGATTCACAGGAGTTAATATCAAATCTTTACTTTGGTTAAGTGGATCTACAGATTCCCTAACCTCTCCATTCACAGGAGTCAATTCAACATCTTTGCTTTGAATGAGCTCAGAATTTCCCAATTCAAGTACAATTCCATCCCATCTGTCAGGCAAAGCACTCAGTGTGTCTGTTCGTGCAGTTTCCTCCCTAAAAACCTCCCCTTTAGAAAGATCAGATGCACACATACCAGCATTTCCATTGTCTCGACTATTAAAATATTCAGAGTCAATTTCAAGAGATAGAGGTTGACTTGAATCATTGTTTTCCAACTGGGAAGCATGTGAATCAGCACGGCGGACTTCAAGTTTAGGCCTTTTCCTGCTAACTTGAGGACTTGTGGTCAGGGGACCATCACTGCTCCGTGGTTCAATGTCAATACCATTAGAAAGCGGATGGGATATCGAAAACCATTTCATAACTTCATGCTTCCAAGTTTTCCACTCAGAACCCAGTGTTGGCTGCACTGGTGCATCCCAGAGAGAGTTAACTTCATTCCACAGAATAGAGTCATACAATTCCTGAATCAACAAGAGGATAAAGATATCAGTAAAGGATTTAAGAACATTTAAATACAAGAGGATAAGGATATCAGTAAAGGATTTAAGAACATTTAAATACATTAAGTGTCAACAAATTGCCATGTGTGGCAAGAAAACCAGTTATATTACATATGTCATCTACCTCACAAGGGAACGCAACAGAATCAGCTCCAGTTAAAACATAGTATTATATCACCAGCTCATCAACTAGTTACAATGTTACAACTGCCCATCCTCCAACTTGCAGGAAATTTAGATAATCAAAAGACTGAAACCAAATTTGTTACATACTATACACCATATTAAAAACTAAAATTTGTGACAAACATGCACCATATTATGTGCCTCCAAAATAAGGCTATCTGATTTATTGCCTAGCACAATCTATTCACATTTACCACTAATGGTTAGTCAATGGTAACAGGTACCTCTTTTAGCAATTCAATAGATTCAGCACTATGCGCATTTTGACATCGTTGTACCCAAGAGGGAAAAGAATGTCGTAACCAGTCAGAATTAATGTACTGCTGCAATATCATCTGTAGAGAAGTAAAACAGGATTAATTCATGGCTAACCCGTCATACTTAATGTAGTGCTGCAATATAAGATTTTCTTATAAAATCTTATGAGAGAAAAAAAAGGCAATAAATTAAAGAAACACAAACTCCATTAACTAAATGTAATATATATAAATAAATATAGCACGGGCAGAACTACAAATTTATGATTTTAAGATAATCTAAAAAAAATACAACTAAACTACAAATAGTGTTGAATATACCCCAACTAAAAACAAAAAAAAATAAAATTCAGCAGTCTACACGAAAACATATGCAGTTACACATTATGTAGAACAACTGCTCTATATATATGCACATAGGTACTCACAAGGATGGTCAGGACAAGACATTTTCACCGCTAAGCTCCACCTCGTCTTGTCCTTGCAAGCAATCATAATCTAAAATGCTGAAGACTATTAAGTCTGGTACTTTGCTATATAATTTCTATTTTACTCCTATTCTAACATTCTACTCCCACATCCCACATTCACTCGCATGAAAATGAACTCAACTTTGAGGGAGTGCAGGATTCGAGTTTCACAATAGAATAACTCTCTGATACCTACTACATGACTTCAAAAGTAATAACTTTCATCCACCACAATAATTTAATAGTATATTAACTTTTAATTTAAAAAATGATTTCCCAATTTCCTAATGCTCAAAAGGGTTAGAGATTTACACTTTGAAGCTTTAGAAGCATCCTTCCAAGATCAGAATAACCAACACAGCGTGCAGCCTCCATAGCAAATTCCTTCCAAACACTCACGTTACGGGCAGTCTCTATCAATGCCTAGACAAGTTTGAACAAATCACAAAACAATGAAGGTTGAAATGTAACACGAGAACAAAGGAAAAAGTTAACCGCATAAAAAGAAGAGCAGAAAAAGAAGCAACCAACAAATCACAACCTCAGAATGAAACTGATCAACAATATTCAGCATGCCAACCGATAGCTTTTGCATTATATATCGACGTGCGACAGTCAAATCTTTAACCATTTTTAATCCAACTTTGTGCGTCCTATATGCAATAGGCTGAGGAAACTCATTAATTGATCGGACAAGTAGCATATCTGCCCAAGAGTAATTTCTGGTGTGGGGAAAAAATATCACAAAATACTTCTTTCGGTCATGAGTTGGTTTCGCTTTCAAAGTTGATAATGGCCAGTCAGCCCTAGCACATCTGATTCCTGCCTGCCACTTCCCCCGCCACTATACTCGGAAAAGAAGATGGAAGCATCAAAATGACAACAATTCAGGGAAAACTTTCTTTTTCTTTAAAGAGCATAATGAGATTAGCGATGAGACTAACAATAACTAATATCATCATATAATAGGAACAAAAGGCTTGTGATAAACACTATTTACATGGCATCAGGTATGTGTTGCCACGCATCAAAAGCACTGAATTAAGCCTCAAGAGAACTATGCAGCCAAAGCAACAAGAACTGCTCAGGAACCAGTAATGCACGTGGACATATAATGAAACAATGAAATTAATTTGATCAAAGTAAAGGTTATCAACATTAGCAGTTACCTTGACCCACAGTGCAACAGATTCATCATGATCTAGCCACTTGGGCTCTGAAAGAGATGATTCTCCCTCCCTATTGTCGCTTGGCAATTCACTTTCAATAGTATCCTCAATCAAATTAGAGTTTTCAGATGCTTGATAAGGTCCTGTGATATCATTTTGTGCATTTAACTCCTCATCTTCAAAATCATGGGAACCACAAGATAATCCTTGTCCCTCCACCTGACAATCAAAATAAGAAGCTCTATTAAGGTGTCCTTCTGAAGTAGTCAATTCTTTCCCTGTTCTTTCACCTTCATCTCGTTTTGCTGATAGAGGCCCCTCAACATTTGACAAGAAGTCCTCCATTTTACAATTTTCCATTTGAACTTGATTTTCATGTTGATCGCAGTTAGATTCTCCATCAAAAATAAAATCTGTTCCAGAACTCTTTTTAGCGTCTGACTCCCCAACATACGGAACACCAGAACAAAGCACTTCCATGGTTTGCACTAAAATTAGTATGGTTTATAATGTGTGCACAATCATTGACCATGAGCAAAATCAACTCCCTGTTCAAATAAAATTGAACCCCTTGGTAGAGTCAGACAAATATAATATGCAGAATGCATATATGCATATTTTAGGAGTACAACAAGATATAAGAAAAGACTCCTACGAAGACAGGTCAAAGTGTAATGTATTTTTCTGTGTGTGAGAGCATACATGCATGTAGTTGATAATGTTCTTTCTGCAAATTAAAGCAAAAATATCTTGGATCAGAATACCAAAACCCATTGACAACTTATGGCTGAGCAGATAGTGACATTTGGAGAAGGTTGCTAGCAAACTTCCAAACAAATTTTACCAAACAGCCTGAAGCATAATGTGTTACTTTCTTATCCCAACTCATCTAAGTGTGGGACAGATTTTTGGAAATTAATCAAGGAAGAATAAGCCAAGGCAGACTATCACTCAGCGGACCATATTTAAGGTTTTTGTGTGCCCAATATTTTTGTTCCTACAAGCACTACATATGCATGTACTTTAACTTTCAATTAACAATGATAAACATAAGTAATAACATGTCAAACACCAAGGAGAAACCTAGTTATAATTAGGAGTGGTATATAAGATGAAAAACTCATCCGAACCAAAAAAAAAAAAAAAAAAGAAGGAAAAAGGAATACAATCCTTTGTTATTATTATTAGCAAGTAGAAACATAGTTACTGTTAATTGTGATATGTAAGATGAAAAAACTCATACAAACATAATGCTGTGGTAATTGATGAGAACAAGGAAAGAGGGAGGAACTGAGAGTTGACAAATTGATTACATTTTCTCTTCTTTTTTTTTAAAAAAAGAAAAAGACAATGTCATAGGCTGAAGAGCTGAGAAAAGGAAAATAAATTTATCAAAGAAAAAAAGAATAGTTTTAATGTAACATTCCATTTGAATGAACAGTTTTAAATGTGAACATTTGAGATAGCATATGAAAACAAAGAAATCAAGTCATTTAACTATAGGTTACACTGAACATAAGTCCAAACTGCAAGTACTTGCACTTAAGATCTTTTACCATTATATATTTGAAGCATCACACCCGGTGTCAATTCAGTTCTTGCATAATTTGAGGTAATTACATCCATACATGTCCAATTTAAGAAAAAATCCAAATAGTGTTTTGTAATGTAAATTTAAATTTAAAAAAATTATATACATGACTATTACTACTTAAGTTTACTTGGCTGCAACCTGTGTACTGTTACTTCTCCTAAAAATAATTTCTTTTGTCTTTTTTAATTTAGTATTACTCTCCAAAGAAACAGTTTAGTGAAAATACATGCAATCATGAGGAAATAATGCAATGCAAGTTATATGTTACCACATCCGTCTCACAAATTATCAAGCAAGTTTAGGCATTGGGAATATTTATATGTATAGTTTTTATCATCATGAACTTATAAAGTAACTAATTCTCATTAAGAATATATACATTAACTTTTCCTTTTCTTTTCTTCAAAAAAAGGAAAATCAAAGACATTCTGCGAATATCAGTGGACCTACTGCCGCTACAATTTTCTACCGATTACAGAAATTCTAATTATTCATGGTCCCAAAGTATATAGATATTTTACTTCCCAAAGCTAGGCACAAGCTCACAATTATTTTAATTCTAATATACGCAAACATATATACATTTGAACAATAAAAATTTATAAATAGCATATCCATATTATCGTGAAACATCTCAAGTTTTTAATTTCTCAATTTCACAATATAATCTTAAAATTTTAGCAAAAGCTAATATAAATTTTTTTAAAAGATATGAAAATAAGCTCACTTATTTTACAAGCTCATATGCAAGTAAATGAAATTTATGGCTTAAATTTTTTTTTTCCTGAAAAGCAAAATACAGCTACTCAATCAAATTAATTGTAGAAAAATTCCATAAAATTACAGACAATATTTCAGCTAAATTTATGGGCATAAAACGTAATCATAAAAATTCATTTAAGCTTAACTTGTATCCCAGGGCTAAACCCACACTGTTAAGCATCTATTTGACTATCAAATCAACAAGCAATATCACAGTGCACATGGTAAAAAATATCATCGGCTATAACAAATTGGTAAGTAAGAGCCTTTTCACTCTAAAAATTCCACGCTGCATAACAGTGTTAGCGTGATAACGGGTTCATCATCGTGTAAAACGACTTGTATGACATAAATTATTAACCCCCAACGAAAATCCTAAAAAAACCCAGATAACAAGAAGTCATAATTATTCTGGGATTATTAGCTAAAAGCCCCTAGCACTTAAAACCCAGATGCAGAATTGCTTTAAAAAGCTACGCTAGCACCATAAATTCGTACAATAATGTGAATAAGCCATGACAGATTCATAATAACCACAAGAGGTATCCCGATCGTGAACATGTGCAACATGCGGTTAAACCTAAGTGGGGTGGGTCCAAAATCCCAGATCAAGAAAATCCAATTATTTACCATAAAATTAGAAAACCCAGATGGGGTTTCGTTTAGTCTTTCAATTAAGGGCGTACGACAATGTTAGCAATGATGATGAAGATTTTAGGGCAGCAAGAGGAGGAAGTTAGGTCACGAAATTGACTGCAAAAAAATGTGACATACATATCATGTTAATATGTCTAAGGCAAATAAAGAAATAATAATCATGAGAATATTAATAATAATAAGATTTGGAGGAGAGGTCTGGGAGTGGTAATGTAATGTACCTTTAAAGAGAGAGGGGGAGATCACCTTTATCCATGGTTGTTTTTGTTGTGTTGTTGTGTTGGATATAGTTAAGAGGGCAGGGCAGGGCAGGGCAAAGGTGAATAATGCTTATGTTAGTTTTTTTTTTTTTCAATCTCTTGTGGGGGGTTTTGGTATTGTATGTGAATGACTATCGAGTTTCGTGGGATGCGGGCATATGGGGTATTGGGGTTGTGCCGTGGCCAAAATTGAAAGAAATCTTATTTGGGTAATTAAATTGGGAGATCAATTTGGAAGAAACGTGTGGGTGTGGGGTACGGTATAAAGACAAGGAGATCTAATAAAAGGAGAATATACAAATAAAGGGGAAATATTGGTGACTGACTGACCGGGTTAGATTTTAGTTTTAGGTTATATGGTATCTGTACCTAGTATCTGTATCTATATCTGATCTTAAAAGTAGTGGTGGCTGGGTCTGGCTTTGGCTTTTGGGTTTGGTCGAATAGTGAGTGAACTGGTTTTGTTCTTCTATTATATCAGATGGGATTGGGAATATGGGATGCAGGTTCGGGATCGCAAGTTTTGATGATTTTGGGACTTTATTTTTTAAACTAAGAAATTTAATTAATCAGCAAACAAAGGGATTGGAAAGTTTTCCAAGCAGATTTGAGTACAAGAAGATGCTAAGGCATATTTTGCAAGCCTGTGTGCAGCATTATTACAAACTCTTGGAATATGACAGATCATTATTCCATTCAACTGAGCTAACAGTTTTTGAATGTCTAGCACTATCCACTTAATTTCTGTTAGAGAGCTATTTGAGCCCTTAATCAATTCTACAATATTCCTTTCATCTGACTCAATACTTCTTAGTGTCAATCCATGTTCAGCAGCCATTTCCATTCCAAACAGAACAGAAGCAGCCTCCACTTCCTCCATATCCCCTCTATAGGTAATAGTTTTAGTTGCCATAGCCTGTGCTCTGCCTTCCCAATCTCTTATGATCATTCCAAGCCCAACTCTTCCTCCAATCATGTCCACAGCAGCATCTACATTCATTTTCAAATCCCTTCTATTGAGAGGATTCCAGCATGGCACTAGGATCACTTCTTTTGAGCTTGAATCACCTTTAGTTCCTGCTTTGAGGTTGTTGCAAGCAGCAAGATAAGCCTTAGCTCTGGAAATCATTTTCTTAGGGTCTTCAACTTTTCCATATTGCAATTATAAATTTTTGGCCTGCCAACAAATCCACATCACCATGGCAATTTTTTCCATTTCCTCCTTAGTCACAGAGCTTAGAAGGAATTGGAAGAATTGCTATAGGTCCATATCCTTCAAGCCTTTGGTTAGATCAACAAAGTGTGTTTGTTTCCAAATTCCCTTAGCAGCTGTACATGTAATGAGGGCATGATAACCTGACTCAACTTCATTATTACACCCCAAATAGATTATATTACTAACCACCTTCTTTGGATGAAGAGCAACTGCAGTGGGGAGTAAGTTAGCTAAGGCCTTCCACATAAAAATCTTCACCTTTTGAGGAACTGATATAAACCGCAAAGCTTTCCCTTCTTTTTCCTAGTTACCAGACTGTCCAAGTTCATTGGCTAGCTTTTGTTTTAAGGCTATATAGTACCCACTCTTCATAGAGTATCTTCCCCCTTTTGTCAAAATGCCAACATATAGAGTCCTCTCTTCTTTCTAAAGGCAACTGAATTTTGCAGTACTTTTTTTTGCTTCTTCCTCTGAGAAGGATTCTTAGATGAGATCGTTCCTCCATTGGTTATTATTATCAATGAGGCAGGCCACTTTGCTTTCAGCTAGGAGCTTCACAGGTGACATAATTTTAAGAGAATTTGATCTGGGAATCTAGTTGCTGTGGTAGATCTCAATATTGTTCTCTCTACAAACTAGCCATCTCACTCCTTTCTGCATGATTTCCCTCCCCTACAGCAGACTCCTCCACATATAGGATGGCCTGAACCCAATTTTGGCTTCCATAAAACTTCGCCTTTTGAAATACCTGGCTTTAAAAACCTTAGCAACAAGGGAATTAGGATTCTACATAATTCTTCAGCATTGCTTGCATAGTAATGCTTGATTGAAATAAGACAGATCCCTAAAACCCATTCCACCCACTTTTATGCTGACTAAGTCTCTTCCATCCTAGCCAATGAATTCTCCTGTCACTTCTTTTAGTCCCCTACCAGAATTTAGATAAGTTTCTCTGAATTTCATCACACAGACTTCCTGGGAGTCTAAATACACTAATTGCATAGGTTGGAGCAGTTTGTGCAATAGCCTTTATCAGGATTTCTTTTCCATCCGAGGAGAACAGTTTGTCATGCCAGCCACTGATAACCTTGTCAATCTTCAGTTTTATACCATTGAAGAAATATTTTTTGTTCCTTCCTACCATCGATAGGAGCCCTAAATATATCTCATGCATAGAACTTCCCTTAACTGAATATGTCCTTCAGTTACTGAGCAAGGGATCTAGAGACATTGAGGCTTGAAGAAAACTGATGATTTGCCATAGTTAAAGAGTTGCCCTGATGCTTTACCATAGTAGTAAAAAATACTTCCTAAGTTCATACAATTTTATATTGCTACTCTAATGGTAATAAGACTGTTATCTTCGAAAAGCAAGTGGGATACTGATAGAGAACTACTAAACTTGATTCCTTTTATCAACCTATCTTCTTCTGCCTTCTTTAAAAGAGATGATAATGCTTCTGCACATATTATGAAGAGATATGGGGATATGGGGCAGCCTTGCCTTAGCTCTTTTTCTGCTCTAAACCAGCCAGTGGTCTCTCCATTCGGCAAGATAGAGAATGAGGAGGATTTCACACATCTCAGAATCAACTCAATCCAATTATCCTAGAACCCAAGCTTGTTCAAAACATCTTCCAAAAAAGAACATTTCACCATATCATAAGCTTTGCTTATGTTTAATTTCAGAGCTATGTAGCCCCCCTTGCCCCTTTTTCATGTTTCTAATTTTTTGTAAACATTTGTATCCAACAATGGTGTTGTCACATATTAGTCTATTAAGAATAAAGGCACTCTGACTGAGAGTTATTACATTATCTAGTACTCTCTTTATTCTGTTTGCTATAGATTTTACAATAATTCTATATATCACATTATAGAGGCTAATTGGCCTAAAGTCCACAGATTTTTTAGGGTTCTCAACTTTTGGGATTAGAGCTACTAAAGTGTGGTTTAAGTTGGCCAACTCACCTCTGTTATTCAGAACATGAAGGCAAAGTGTCCTTTCCCACCAGATTCCAGTGTCTCTGATAGAATTTTGCTGATAACCCATCAAGTGTCGGGGCTTTCATGGGGTTTACTTGCCACACTGCAACTTTAATAATCTATTCCCTTGTGAACGACCTACTCAGCTCCTCATTCATCTCACCTGTCACCCTCTTATTAGTTCTTTTTGAAGCCTTCATTCTAGTGTTCTCATCAGGGCTTGATGTTCTGACAAGTTTCCCAAAGTAATCACACATGATATGTCCCATCTCTTTTTCATTATCTATCCATACCCCTCCCCCCCTCTCTCTCTTATCCAGTAAGCTCTTGATTTTATTCTTCCTTTTTCTTTGGCTTGTATAGGCATGAAAAATATTTGTATTCCTATCCCCCTCCTTCATCCATGTAACCCTAGATCTCTACCTCCAATACACTTCCTCCTTCTGCAAAAGCTTATTAATTTTCCCTTATAGTTTTTTAATTTCGCAATTGGCATCATACTGTTGGTTTGAGCTAATACATCTTTCTAAATCTTTCATCAGCTACCTAATTTTTCCTTGTCTGCCGCAGAACACCATCCTATTCCACTCTTTAAGCACCCTTTTGGTTCCTTTTACCATTTTGATAAAACCTTTTACAATTTCTGCTCCCCTCTCACCCTTTATACCCCATCATCCTTTTCACTTTTCCCGAGCAATCCTCATGGAGATCCCACACATCTTCATAATGGAACCTAACTCTTCTTTTCTTTCTCCAGACCAGCTCATTGTACATGCCCCATGTTTCCACCATTATGAGACAATGATCAGAAACTAATGACACTAAATGGTATACTTTAATTCTGCCAAACAACCATTCCCAACTCTCATTACATAGAACCTATTTAACCTTTCTTCTATTAAATAGGGCCATACCTTTTATTAGACCATGTGAACGGAGAACCACTCCACCCCAAGTCTACCAAGTTACAATTAACTATTGCATCCCTTAATTCCTAAACTGCCTTTTAAATCCCGTGGCTACCCTCTAGCTTTTCTTCCATTTCCATTACTTCATTGAAGTTTCTACAGTAAATTTAGGAGAGATTATCCTAACGTGTTTTAAAGTGTATGTATTTTAAAGTGTATGTATGTAATTATGTATATATTAAAAAAATTAAATATATGTATTATATACAAAATTTTACTGCGAAATTAAGTATATAATCAACATATACATATGTAAATTAAATTATTAACAATTTAAGATTATAAAAACATACTTTCGAAAAACTTCAGCGAAGATTTCAATTTTTCCTATTCTTCCAAGCTCCGATCTTAAATATTCCTTAAAGTGAATTATTATTTAATTTTAATTCACAACAATTCAGTGAGATTGTGAAATTAAAATAGCAGTAACTAAATTTTCAAGAATAAATTTTTGTTTCTTAAAAAAAAAATAAGAAAATTTAATTTTTCTTTCTTTTTAGTTCTTCTCACAACTCTTTATTCTAAAAAAAAAATTTCAAAACTAAACTTTATGTCAATCCCTCTCTATGTCACGTTTTGCTTCTCGCTGGTTAATCAAAAATGAATTCCATCCATTTTTAGCACTCTACTAAAATTAAGTTAAGTGGTCAACTACCAAAAATAATTTTTAGTGGCAATTTTTAATAGTTTAAAACAAATGGACCATTAATTTTTATAAATTGTGCTTCACTTAATTTTAATTTATATTTTTTAAATTAGGAATGTCTTTCATTTAATAATAAAATAAAATTATATATTATTTAATTAAATAATATTTATTCTATTATTTAAAAACTATTTGAATAATTAATTTTTACCTTAATGATTTTACTAATAGGGTTAACGGGGGAATTCATAGCAAAACAATTCATGAAATAACAATTGTGTCACTTGTTAACATCTAATTAGTTAACGTTTCTTGTCAACTAATTAACTAATGTATTTAATATTTAAGTCTAGACAATTGCACAACATGAAGAACTCTGAAATATATTTTTGGTTTGCTAAAATTTCTAGGATGAAATTGTTCAATCTATAATGCTACCTCAATGCACAACGAGTACACTTTTATTGTAAGATTCTCTAGGTTCATATTCGAATTGTCATATAAAACTCATTCATACGTCTGTGAACAATGCTCCACACATACGTTACGGATATTATAAAGCAGCCCATTAAACGATACAAGTTAAGATTATAATATATCTATATAATCCCTCCATCATTCATATTCAAGTAGAGCGGAGATATAGATCAACACTGTTAAATCTACATATACCCGACTGTAAGCTTATCTCTAGAATTTTATTTTAATAAATAATATTCTCAAACATTTTTGTGATATTATTTATCCCTAAGGTTAAACTCTTTTTTCAAAAATTACTACTTATGGCCATAAAACTTTCTGAAATACAATTTTAGAGTATTAGGATATATTACTCACCCAAATAAGCTAATGGATCTCATATCTATGCACACTAAACTTCATGAGCATTGGATCATAACCAGCGACACCCAACAGTCAGACCATGAAAGGTTTCTAACATGTGTAGAACCAAAATATAGTGGATCACTCATAAGTTCATCGTGGCACTCAGGTCAAAGGACCACAAATACTACTCAACTTGAAAGACCCTCCATTTACAGTTTTATGGGATGTCTATTGAAAATTTTTGTGAGTCTATTCAATACTCAATCCTTACTGAATACATGTATCTCAATACGAGCTTTCACTAAACTTATGGTTTGTTAATATTAACCATTTAAACCATTCAAATATAGATATATACTGATCTATATATTATAAGGTATTCATTGACAGATCCACATCAGCGAAGATAGATCAATAACATATTATTTGAGAATATATTTGCATAATGACATTTTTTTGGCATTATTTATAATTCTTTGCAACTATATCATTACTAATATATTCTCAGGTCTTTGTCCTATTTTAGATAAGGCTCTAACTCCTTAGATTTTATTAACTCTTATAACCTTCTAACTCTTATCAATTCCAACTTTTAGCATTTATAACTCTCAGCGTTACTAATTCTTAACACTGATCTAAACTTCTTTAAACTAGATCTAAACTCTTTTAAATCATACAATGTTTGAAACGTTATAAATAACTTATCATATATAAAATGTAATTAACGATTTAATAAAATGATAATACTAATATAAATATTAAACAAATATTTATACATAAAAAAATAGCATTTAAATATAAATTTTAACATATTAACCATCGATTCAATCTTCTCACGAGAGTCCATGTGTGATTTCTCTATCTTACCTCTAGCATTCTATAAATGCCAGTGAATCTCCACCTGACACCCCCCTTCCCTCCCAGAAATTTTTTATCACTGCATCTACATAGCTCCTACTATATGAGACTATCTGTAAACTAACATCCTTATCCCATAAAACTGCAATACCACCTGACAAACCCTCCATGCCAATCGAAAAATAATTACTAAAGTGAAGTATTTTTCCTACTTGTCTCATTTTGTCTTCATGTATCTTAGCTTCACATAAAAACAAATTTTTAGGCTTATTAATTTGGAGAATTTTGCTTAGTGCACGGAATGTCTAAGGATTCCCTAGCCCCCGAACATTCTAGCTAATGATCCTCGTAGTTCCCGGTAGGGCTGGTAACCAGCCGCCGCCAATATTATCTTAGGTGTTACCTCAATTTGAGTCTCTCTTATTTCTTCCATTTCCTGACTTAGAACTAGCTGTTGCAATATTTCTATTTTCCCTCTCTTTTGATTCGGCCTATCTGAGTCTTTCTTTATCTCTATTTCTTTCCTTTTCCCTTTTAAAATTAGCTGCCCTACAATATTCACTGGGCTAATTCCCCTGGCTCAACCTTTCTATTTTTTTTGGGTCTGAATTACTTTGTCTTCTAACCAGCCCTTGCTCTCTATTTAGGCCTTTATTTCAGCTTCATCCTTTTAATCGATCTCCTGCTTCTCACTTTTTATTCTAATTTTGGCGCCATTTTCAATTGAAATCTCATTCTATTTTTTTGCCATTCCTATAGACTCTATTTTCCTATCATAGGACATTCCCCTACTCTGCCACCAACCCTTACTCAGCAAACCTATCTGCTCTATTTCCATTTCCATCAGCGTCTCCATTCGTTTCTCATTAATGTTGGTCTGTGCCTCTTCTAGAGTAGCTGACAAATCATTTAGGAATTCCCCTTGATGTCTTTCTGCCTTGCTTTTGCTAATCCGAGTCAGGTAATAATCCACATATTTTCCTTCGTCTCTATCCAGGTTAGAGGCACCATCCTCACTGTATCCTTCGTGCATTACCAAACTTCTTCCTTTATCTAATCCCTCAACCATTACCTCTGACCTAGTTGTGCTCTTCATCCCTTCGTTACTTTGTTTGCTCTCGCCTGGTCTCCTGTATGTCCCTTTTTAAATGATTCTCCAAGAAAGCTAGCCGTCAACCATCCCCCATACTCGAATCTACATCCATTCAATAGTGAGTTTCCATCTTTATTACCCTTTTACTGTAGATCATTTTTCCTTCCTTCTTCATACACTCACATTCTCTGAATGTATGGCACAGCTTTCCATACTTGTAGCAGAAATCCGGCAACCTTTCATACTGTAATGGCAATATTATCTCTTCTGTCAACCCATTTTTTCCACCATTATAAACTGACGAAGAGGCATGGTGATATCTATTTTGACCCAAACTCTTGCATACTTGCCTATATTCCCTCATTGATCATCTGAATCCACTTCCTCCATACGTTATATTGTATTGCCTAACGTCTATGTAGCATTCCTATGCATAGAAGTTACTAGGATATTATGAATTTGGACCTATAAAGATGTGCAATTTAAATTGATCTCATTGATTGCTTATTCTATTTATCTTCGAGAGTGCAATAAAAGCCTTATCAAAGTGTCATGGCCCCAGCAAGGACATTTCTCTTATCCCTCTTGGTTTCAAATCTGCATAGGAATAATTTTTAGCTTCTCTATTGGTCTCAATATTTGATGTATAGTAGCCCTAAATGCCTCTCTATTATTCGCACGATTTGATAGCAATTTGGCAACCAAACATTCCTCCTTTATTTTGTCTCGTCTCCTTACATTCACTAGAGATTTCTACTTTCCTTTCTCATCTTCCGAGATACTCAGAGAATTGCAGAGTTTAATAAGTGTTTTAGTATTTATTTTATGAGGTTTCTCCTATTTCACCTACCTAAATAAATTCCTAGCGACTACACACTCACTTCCCTGTTTTGCTCCGATTAACCTGACTCTCAACACTAAATAGCTACACTCATGCTGAGTGACTTCCTAGAGCCATTTCGGCTCACTAACTCCTTTCACCTGTTGCCTCTATGGAGAACCCATAGAGAGAGCAAAGGAAAGACTCCATAAGAATTTTAGCCTTAAATTGTTGTAAAATTGTAAAAAAAGATAGGTGAGGATTTTCATTTTTACCACAAAGATTAGACATCCAGATGTGGGTTTCTCTTTAAAAGTTGGAGATGCCAATTGGCTCACGTATTTATTTGTGCAGGGGCTGCTTAGATTTTACTATTCGTCATTAAGTGCGCGATACATGACGACGTCGTAACATTACTTTTAATTACTTTTTATAGCAATTTACAACTACTTATAAAACTTAAGAGTGGGCAAAAGTAATTGAATCAAAAATAATAAATTAAGCCAGATCAACTTGAGTGATTCGCTTTAATATTATAATATAAAAATTCGCTGATTGATTTTTTATTTCAATCTTAAATAAATTAAGTTCAATATAATTTTATTTTAAAAAAAAATTAAATCGAATTAAATTGAAAAACGTAAAAAAAATTCATACAAAATTTTCAAATAATTGTTCGGGAGATTTTAATTTTAATAATTTTTTAATTTATTTAGTTTATAAATTTAAATTAATTTGGTGTTTAAAAGTCTATGATCATTTTATTTATTTAAATATACTTTAATTTAAATATTTTTCAAACTTGTTTATTTCATCAATTTTTTAATTAATTTGATGTCTAAAATTAAAGAATATTTTATTTATTTAGATAAGTTTTAATTTTTAATAATTTTTTAACTTACTTAGTTTATATACTTTTTAATTAATTTAGTGTTTAAAATTGATGTACATTTTTTTCTTTATTTTTTACATAAAATTTATCTCTTTTATATATATATATGTGTGTGTGTGTGTGATTTTAGTTTTTTTCTAAAGAAAAAAATTAGAAGACCGAATTAAACTGAATCAAATCGAATTAATTCAGTATGATTCGATTCT
This sequence comes from Ailanthus altissimus, assembly GCA_946807835.1. Taxonomy (NCBI): domain Eukaryota; kingdom Viridiplantae; phylum Streptophyta; class Magnoliopsida; order Sapindales; family Simaroubaceae; genus Ailanthus; species Ailanthus altissimus. Next base: position 24,757,157 of record OX327695.1, read on the forward strand.
CATATATAATTTGGTACGATTCAATTTTAAAAATAAAAATTTTGAATTTTTTTAATTCAGTTCAATTCAAAATAATATCACACTAAATCGTACCATACTCATCCCACTTATAATTATAGGCTAAAGATATTTTTGTCTTACACGTTTGACCTAATTCTCAATTTTATCCCATGCGTTTCAAAAAATTCAATTTTATCATAATTCATTAGTTAGATTCCGTTAAATTGAACTGAAAATCTTTTTTGATTGTACATTGACAAATTTGCCCTCAGTTATTATGTTAATTAAAAATGGTGATGTGAGTATATTATACAATATACACGTATCGATTATTAATAGGCTATTAAAAATAAAAAGACACGTAGTACTTTTTAATAGGTTCAAAATTTAATATTTATTAAAATTTTATTTTATATTAAAAAATAATTAAAATAAATAAAACTGAACTATCAAATCTGGCGACTACCATCGCCAGGCACCATTAGTTGCCGAATTCTAATAACAAAAATAGGCAAAATTTATATCATTGAATTTTATTTTTTAATATCTACACAATGGTTGAATCATTTTTGTCAAAAGAAAATAAGAAGGTGGCCAAAAAAATAGATTGAAAATAGGGGGAAGGTGGCGGCCACCGTGGAACGGTGGGGCGGTAGAGTGCACCGCCCCCACTGTTGGACAGATCGGCAGCCAATCTATCCAATTGTGGGGGTGGTGGCACCAACAACGGCAACACCCCGCACCATCGGTCCCCCGTCGAACAGCGAGGCGATGCATGCCACCGCCATTCCGTTCGACGTGCAACCACCAGCCATGGTGGTTGTCGGTGGCCACCACCGTTCACCGTCGAATGGGATGGCGGTGGCATGCACTGCCCCCACAATTGGACAGATCGGCGATCAATCTGTCTAAGGGTGGGGGCGGTGCACGCCACCGCCCCACCGTTCCACGGCGAACGGTGGTGGCTGCCGTCTCCCATAATATTTGTTTTTACTTTTAACACATTTACGGTATTTCATTGATCAAACAAATTCTACCATTGCATAGATAATAAAATTTTGAGTCGAACAGTAATTGGTCACCGACGGCCGGTCGGCTACTGACGACGACAGCAGCTGCTCTCTTTTTATTTATTTATTTTATTTTATTATTTAAGTGAAAAATCAGTGGTTGACACGTGGATATTTTATGTCAGGCCATTTAAAAATTTTGTATAGAGTGACCGTTTTACCCCTTCAATGTTAAAATTAACAGAATTTAACTAACGAACTAGGACAAAATTGCATTTTCTAAAATTCGTGAGATAAAATTGAGAATTAAGTCAAATTTGTAGGATAAAAATATCTTTATCCCTATAATTATATTCAAGTTTAAAAACTCATTTTTATGTCTATGCATTTTGCCCCTAAATTAAATAAAACCACAAAACATTCACATAAATGAAAGGTTTATAGAAAAAGTTATATAACATCTACTATATTGGTGATGGGTTTTCACTAAAAAAAAGAAAAACACATCTTGATGGGTTTTCTCTAAAAACAAAAACACATCTTCAATAAGCCCTAGATAAGAGTATTATCACATTCATCATTGATTTGTATGATAAAATATCTGAACTTGTAAATTATAATTCTTATGTTAATGCTTATATATTATATTAGTGATGTCACGCCTTAGACTCAAAAGATCTGACACATGACATAACTTATACTCATTCAATATTGTACACTTATAATTAATATTGTATAAAATTTCAAACTTGAATTCTATATAAAAATCCTTAGTAGGTTGCTAGTAAGCTCAACACAAAGATCAACCTATAACCACACTTGGTGAAACATAAACCAAATACAACCACACCTAATAAAATAATATATAAGTATTTATTCAATAGGAACAAATCAAATATCTTAAACTACATGTCCACAAATAAACACTCAGCAACCTAGCAACTTAGAGAACCCAAGAGACAGCAGAAGCCTTGCCAAATTCGCTAAGCATACATGTGCCTTATTTACCTGAAATCGCCATAAACTATAATGAGTATAAAACTCAGTAAACATACTAGTTTTTCATATATCAAAATACAAATACATATATGTACACAATGCATGTATATGATATGCGGTGATAAATCAAAATCATAATCTTATCAAATCACATGTCAAGTAAGCGTTTACACATTCTTTCAAAATATATAATAAGAATACCATCACTCAACTACTACTTAGTAAGATTTTCATATCACATATCACATAATGAGCCAAATGTCACCCGTTGATGACGTACCGTATGAGAGGAATAGCAAAAGTGAGGTTTAAATTACACATATATAATGCTCATGCCCGAAGGTAAAAGCCACACTCTCACCCTAATCATCGGTGAGTCCTCTCACATGCACCAATACGCCACCACACGAATGTGATGACTCACTTTTCCTTTAAGTACCAATAGGATCCTCCATATATATGGAACACATAACATATACCAATCTCGAAGTAAAGGCCACACATAAAGGCTCCACAAATCACATAAGGTGCCTACTAAGTAAATATTGAGTTCAAGCATCCTTAAAATACAAAACATATCTCATAGACATTTTTCACTTCAAAAGCTTTCTTTGTTAAACACATTTTATTTTGAAAGCTCACTTTCATAAACATATGTATGTCAATGCTCACATTCATAAACATATGTCTTTCACATTTCATATCAAATATACTTTGGAATAACATAAACATATTATTGGGATTTGTACTTACGTGCCATTCCTTTTATATATAAATATTTTCTTTATGTTTATACTATTATGATTTCAATATATCACTAATTATTATATATATATATATATGGTAAGATGCTTGTAACGTTTTAGATATTGCATGATTTAAAAGAGTTCAGATCTGATCTAAAGAAGTTTAGATCAGAACTAAGAGTTAGAAAAGCTAAAAGTTATAAATGTTTAAAAGTTAGCACTGATAAAAGTTACCTAGTTATAAACGTTAGTGAAATCTAAAGAGTTAGAGCCTTGTCTGAAATGGGACAAAGACCTAAGAATATATTAGTAATGATGTAGTTGTAAAGAGTTACAAATAGTGCTAGAAAATGTCATTATGCAAATATGTTCTTAAATATTATGTTCCTGATCTATCTTCACTAATGCAGGTTTGTCAATGAAGACCTTATTATATATAGATTGGTGTATGTCTATATCTGGATGGTCTGGATGGTTAGTCTTAGCAGATCATGAGTTTAGTGAAAACTCATATAGAGATACAAGTATTCAATAAGGACTGAATATTGAATAGACTCACAAAGATCTCCAATAGACATCCCATAAAGTCGTTAATGAAGAATATTGTGATTTGAGTAGTATTCGTGGTCCTTAGACCTGAGTGCCACGGTAGACTTATGAGTGATCCACCATACTTTGATTCCACACATGTCAGATACCTTTCATGATCTGACTACTGGGTGTCGCTGGGTATGATTTGATGCTCATGGAGTTTGGTGTGTATAGATATGGGATCCATTAACTCAATTGGGTGAGTAAAATATCCTGAAACTCCAAGATTGTATTTCAAAAAGTCTTATGGCCATAAGCAAAAATACCCGGGAAATTAATTTTATCATCGGGGTAAATAATATCCGTAAACACGATAAATAATATAATATCCGTAAACACGGTAAATAATATCGTAAAAGTGTTTACGGATATTATTTATTGAGATACAAATCTAGAGATAAGTTTATAATTGAGCATGTGGAGACTTGACGGTGTTGATCTATATCTCTGCTCTTCTAGGATATCTATGATGGAAGGATTATACGAATATGTTATAACCTCAACTTGTATGGTATAATGCGTTGTTTTGTAATATCCATAACATGTGTGTGAGACATTATTCACGAACGTATGAAATAGTTTCATATGACAAATCAGGCATGGACTTAGAGAGTCTTACACTATGAAGTATACTCGTTGTGCACTAGGGCAGCGAATTGGATTGAACAGTTAATCCAATAAATTTCAACAAAGTGAAAATATGTTTCAAGGTTCCTTATGTTATACACTTGTCAATAATTGAATGCAAAATACATTATTGGTTTGTAAGAGTTGTTAACCAATAAGAAATTGACAAATGACACAATCTTACTCTATAAATGATTTACCACGTATTTACCTATTTACCTTACTCGGTAAATATATATAACGTAAATGTAATTATTCAAAATAATTTTGAATTATTAATAATCTATTTATTAATGAAATTATTATTATTAATTGGAATAAGTGGCAAACACCATTTTGTAATAGAGTAAGCACTTGTTATTAATAATAAGCATTATTGACCATTTAGAAATTGTTAAATGGTGCACTTGTGAAGTGGTGTTACCACTTAACATTGTTTAGTTGTCATTAACTCTCTAACAATTTATTCATACGGATGAATTAATTTGTTGGGTGAATTTACATATTTGATTATTATTTGTAATAGCAAACATAGCTAAGTGGTGGTAGAACACTAAGAGAAGTAATCATTTTTACACTAAAATAAAATTGAAAGAGTTCAATTTGTATAAGAAAGTGTGTAAGATTCAGCCAATTACTATATTTATTGTGATTTCAGTAAAAGTCTAGTATACTTACCTCTTAGCACTTTCGGGAACAAAACTTAATTCTCCTTAACATATTAATAGAGATTAATCCTTTTATAAGCCTCGCCATTCACACAAAATATTTTAAATAGATTACAAAATTATACATATTGCACTTATCACATCGAATTGGTCTAATTACTTGGTTTCTCAAAACCTGTCATTCTGACCACTTACAATTTACAAAATTTTCTTATACATCAAATGATGTCCAATTGCTCTAAAATTAGAAAATATCATTCTTGACTCATATATCCTTCTTATATATGAATATTATATCATAATTCCTATACAATCCATTCTATAAACACCATCAAATCCAAACTATTAACCTGACAGGATCAAGATATTTAATGAATAGTATTCAGTCTCCTAATTTTATAAAATCATATACTAACTCAAAAATTATAAAACTATCATAGAATTACTCTTGATACATATCTCAATACATGATAAATAGTTCACTTTAAAATCACTAGCCAAAGTATTTTAAAACTATTTTATTCCATAGCTTTAAAAATATGCTAATCAAATACTGCAATGAGCTAATATACTTTAGAAAATTATAACAATTTAACCACATTGATCTAAATTCTCAATTCTGAGTATATCATATTAGACATATAAATTTATCATATTTCAGAAAATTCATAAATTTTGAAGATCATTCAGCAGATCAAAAATTATTTGTCACTGTATCATACTGTTAACACAGAAAATTTTCAAAATTTCAAGGTAATTTTGATAAATTCACTACAAATTTGATTTCAGAAATTTTCAATCGATTCAAAGTCTCAAATGATTTTAGACATGTCTAGTTTCATATTACAAAAATTAAAAACCAGAATCGACGTAGAAGAATATATAAAATTCTCGGATCAAGAGACTATCAAGTAGAATTTGTATAAATTCATTATGATTTATCAAGTTATCTACATAATCATCATTAATTCTCAATATTTCTTACAAAATTCACATCAAGCCCTCAATTGTAAATATTTTAAGAAATCAAAACTTAAAGAAATTAACTTAATTAATACCAATAAATTGAGAAATAGTTATGATAAATCTCTTAAAACTCAAAATTTTAATTTTATCTTCTTTTTCTTCTTCTTCTTCTCTTTCTGTCCCCTCTATTTCTCTCTTTTCTCTCTCTAAAGGGGTGGCTCGACCCAAAAATGAGTAAATTAGGGTTTAAAATATGTATTTTTATACTAAGAGGCTAACTTTTAATATTTATAAATTAACTCCCAAAACTTTTAAAGTATTATAATTTGATCCCTAAAATAAATCTAAAGTCTTGCAAATAAACCCAATACTAATAGTATATCTTTAATCTATACAAATAATAATAATAACAATACATAAATTAAATATCATCTACATACAAATAAAATATGAATATTATACATATAGATAAATATTTATTTTTTCGGTGTTGGATAAGTGGTTACTACAATTGATATTATACCTTTTAAGTAGTATTTTAATATTTTATATATTAAGAGATGCGGTAAATAATTATTAGATGATAAAATAATATAATAAATAATTTATAATTTATAAAAAGTATTTATTCAATAAATATGTAACATATCATATATTAGAATTTGAAATATTACTTCAAAAATATGATATTATTTTTCTTTTATATTCAATTTTTAAAATGGGACCTAATTCCTAATGGTGTTTACTTGAATTCAATTACATTCATTGAAAGCGAAATTGATGGGAAGTGAAAAAATTAAGTAATTATATTAAATAATAAATAAAATTAACTTGGAAAAATTAAGTAATTATATTAAAAATGTTATAAATATAATAGTGAACAGTATTGTATAAGTGAACAATATCGTATAAATAAATAGTATCGTATAGATGAATAGTATCATATAAGTGAACAATGTCATAAATAGTGTCCTCCACCAAAATCCCACATTGAAAAAGATTTTATTTTTTTCTCATTCCCTCACCTTATAAATATGGGTGAGTTCTTTCATTTATGTACAAGTGAGAAACAAGTTCAAATATTAATATATTTGTAAAAGTGTTTATTTATATTTACACTTTGCATTCTAATTCAAAATTTTTGCTTCTTCATCCTATTATTTACAACACGTTATCAACACGATTCGCGACAGTTATAGCACGATTTGCGATAACTACAAGTAAAAATTACTTACTTTCTTTCATTTAGATTTTAAATATTATGTGGGATAATTGGTCGATTGGCTCTGCCGCCTTGGTTATAAATCTTACCATTTCTTAAATTATGCAATTTATTTTCTATTATTTATGTAAATCACACTCTCTTAAATTTCAAATATTATGTGGGATAACCAGTTGATCAGCTCTACTGCCTTAGTTGTAAATCACACCTTCTCTTAAATTATGCAATTTATTTCATATTATTTACTTCTTGCACAATTTGAGAGGGTATGCCCTCTAAAATAATTGTAATAATATACTTTAAGTCTTTACTACCTTAGAACTGTTAAATAACAAATTTCTTATAAAAGACCGAATATATTTCAGATAGTCAATAAAGTAAATTGGGGATCTTCGATTCAACCTCTTTACTACTTGGGCTCATTCTGGTCATAATTCAAGTTTTGAAATAAGAAGTTCTTATACTAATTTTATGCTTTATATTATTGTTATTACTTAATTGAATGGAAGGCTTTGCCTCCTAATTGTTATTACTTCATACATGTCAAGCTTCTTAATTATTATTATTCTATTTAAGGAAGGCTATGCCTCCTGAACTTTACTTTTGATATTTATATTTTACAATGTGACATATAGAAGGTCATGCCTCCTAAATATTATTTTTGATATTCTACATAAGGTTAATATTCTATGTACTAATTTTAATTTTATTCTTCCATATTTAAAGGCCCTCTGAATAAAATGTCTTTGACAAACATGTAAATTCCTGCACTTGACGTCTTTGGGAAAAACTACCTATTATGGGTGCTGAATGCTAAAATGCACCTCCAAGCCAGTGGTTTGGAAAAGACCATTGAAAAAGAAAATAGTACGTCCTTGCAGAACAAGGTGAAAGCAATGATTTTTCTTTGTCACCACATACATGAGAGCTTAAAAGCTCAATATTTGACCATAGAGGACTTGCAGATCCTCTGGGAAAATTTAAAAGAAAGATTTGACCATCAAAAGAATGTGTTCCTCCCAAAGGCAAAATATGAATAGATGAACTTGTGATTGCAAAATTATAGAACTGTTGCTGAATACAATTCTGCCTTATTCAGAATTACCTCACAGATGAAATTATGTGGGGAGAAAGTGACAGAGCATGATATGTTGGAAAAAATATTCTCAACCTTTCATGCTTCTAATGTGGTTCTATAGCAACAATACTGTGAACGATGGTATATAAAATATTCAGATTTAATCTCATGTCTTCTAGTTGCTGAACAGAATAATGAACTATTATTGAAAAATCATGAATCACATCCAACAGGTTCTCAACCATTCCCTGAAGTGAATGCAAATTTTCATAATAATGCTAGATGTGGTCATGGAAAAGAAAGAGGGCGTGGTTATTACTCTCGAGGTGGTTATAAATACCAAAGACATAGATATATTAAAGGAGGACAAAAGCACCAAAACAGAAAAAATGATATGGAAACCAAATGCCCTAAGTATCATGAAAATGTATGTTATCGATGTAGTAAAAATGAGCATTGATCACGTACATATTGTGCACCAAGAAATCAAATTGAGCCTTATGAGACATTTGTTAAAGGAAATTGGAAGAATATAGAGACAAATCTTATTGATGAATCGGATCCTGCAGATTATACTCGTTTAGAAGTCTCTGATTTCTTTAAAAATTAAAAAAAGAGCATTAATTATTTAAAACTCTATTATGACATATTTGTACTTTTATTTTATTTTAGTATGTTGTATATTTTCTTGTTGTTAATATTTATTGTGTTGGTTTCTCTTCATGTTTTTTTTTTGTAATTTTTATTTTACTTTCTAATGTTAAATATTTTATTAAAGGATATGGCTTCCAAAAATGAACTGTCCACTCTATAGAGAAAAGATGGGGATGTTTGTTTGGCTGACAATGCAACTACAAACACTATCTTAAAAGATAAAAAAATATTTCTCAAAACTAACAATGATTGAAGGGAAAGTTAATACTATATCAAGTCCTGCAGATCTGATTGAAGGCTTTGGAAGAGCAACAATCTTGTTAGAAAATGGAACAATATTATATATAAATGAGACTTTATATACTAGTAGATCCAGAAGAAATTTACTGAGTTTTAAAGATATCTGCCGAAATGGATATCACATTGAGACTTTAAATGAAAATAATGTAGAATATCTTTGCATTACAGTTATAAATTCAATTGAAAGCTACGCAGTAATGAACCAGAAGTTCAGTGATCCAAAAATTTTTACACTATGGCATGACCGTCTTGGTCATCTAGGATCAACAATGATGCGTAGGATAGTTGAAAATTCTCATGGACATCCATTAAAGAACCTGAAGATTCTATTATCCAATGAAAATATTTGTACTGCTTGCTCACAAGGAAAACTCATAGTCAGACATCTCCTTCTAAAATTAGTCTAAAATCTCCATCATTCTTACAAAGGGTCCAATGAGATATATGTGGACTAATTCATCCACCTAGTGGACCTTTTTGGTATTTTATGATTTTAATTGATGCATCTGCGCGGTGGTCATATGTGTGTTTATTATCTACACGAAATGTTGCATTTGCAAAATTAATAGCATAGATTATTAAATTAAGGGCACAATTTCCAGAATAGCCTATTAAAACAATACGTTTAGACAATACTGGTGAGTTTACATTCAAAATATTTGATGACTACTGTACATCAGTGGGAATTGAAGTAGAACATCCCGTACCACATGTTCACACACAAAATGAATTGACAGAATCCTTAATTAAACGACTTCAGGTAATTGCACGTACTTTATTGATGCGCGCACAATTACCAACTTTTGCATGGGGACATGCTATATTGCATGCTACAGTATTAATTCGTTTTAGACCCACTGCTTATCATCAATATTCTCTATTACAACTTGTACTTGGTTATCAACCTAATATATCCCATTTTCGTACATTTGGTTGTACTGTATATGTACCTATAGCACCTCTTCAACGCACTAAGATGAGACCTCAACGTTCCTTGGGGATTTATATTGGTTTTAACTCACCATCAATTATAAGATATCTTGAACCCCTAACAGGTGATCTATTTACTGCACGATTTACAGATTGTCATTTTGATGAGACAGGATTCCCATCATTAAGGGAAAGAAATTTGTCTCCTGAAGTAAGGCATGAGCTTTCTTGGAAAATGATTACTATGTCTCATTTAGACCCCCGCATAAATCATTATAAAAATGAGGTGCAAAGAATTATTCATCTTCAAATAATAGCAAATGAATTACTAGATGTATTTACAGATGCATCAAAAGTAACCAAATCATATATACCAACTGCTAATACACCAGTCCGGGTGATTGTTCCTGTAGAACAATCTAATCAAATAGCAGCAAATGAATCATCCGCAGCATGCCAAAAGCGTGGTAGACCAATTGGTTCAAAGGATACTGTTTTGCGAAAAAGAAAAATAAAAACACAGGATCTTATTGAAAATGATGCTTAGCAAATGAATCCACATTCTCTAAAACAACAGAAGGATTAATAGTCCTTGAAGAGACACAAGTCCCTGAAGTGACACATGTCACTGTAGAGACAAAAGTTTTAGAAGAAATATTAGTCCTAGAAGAGACACAAGAGTTTTAAAATGAAAAAAATAGTATAACTTATGCTTATACATGAGAAATGTGGCAACAAGATAAAACAATCGTTGATAATGTGTTCTCATTTGCAGTAGTTACTAAAATTATGAATGATGATTTTGAGCCACAATCTGTTGATGAATGTAGAGAAAGGCATGATTGGTTTCAATGGACAGAAGCAATACAAACAGAATTGACTTCACTAATTAAACGAAAAATATTTGGACCTGTAGTCTGGGTTTTTGTACAGAAATGTAATGAAAACAATGAAGTCATCAAATACAAAGCAAGATTTGTTGCTCAAGGTTTCTCGCAGAGACCTGGTATTGATTATGATGAAACTTATTCTCCCTTGATGGACACAATTACATTTAGATTTCTAATAAGTTTGGCAGTCTTAGAAAATCTTGATATACATCTTATGGATGTAGTAACGGCATATTTATATAGATCACTTGACATAGATATTTATATGAAAATCCCTGAAGGATTTAAAATGCCTGAAGCATGTAATCAAAATTTGTACTTAATCAAGTTACAAAAATCTTTATTTGGATTAAAACAATCTGGGTGCATGTGGTATAACCGTCTAAGTGAATATTTGATAAAATAAGGTTATATTAACAACCTAATATGTCCATATGTATTCATAAAGAAGTCAAACACTGGATTTGCTATTGTAGCTGTATATGTGGATGACATGAATTTGATCGAAACTCTTGAAGAGCTCTTGAAAACTGCAGAATACTTACAGAAGGAATTTGAAATGAAAGACCTAGGAAAAATCAAATACTGTCTCGGCTTGCAGATCGAGTATAAATCAAATGGAATCTTTATCCATCAATTTACATATATTGAAAAGATTTTGAAAAGATTCAACATGGATAAAGCCCATCCATTAAGTACCTCTATAGTTGTTCGGTCTCTTGATTCTAAAAATGATTCATTCCGTCCCAAAGAAGATGATGAGAAAGTACTTAGTCTAGAAATACCATATCTAAATGCAATTGGTGCTTTATTGTATTTAACCCAATGTACTAGACTGAACATAGCTTTTGTAGTAAATTTATTGGCAAGACTTAGCTCTGCACCAACTCGACGTCATTGGAATGGTGTCAAACATATATTTCGTTATCTATGTGGAACAATAAATTTAGGACTATTTTATTCTAATGAACTAACAAAAAATTTAAGTCTAGTTCGATATGCAAATGCTGGGTACTTATCTGATCCTCATAAGGCTCGCTCACAAACATGTTATGTTTTTACCTACAACAATCTCATGGCAATCCACAAAGCAAACTTTTGTTGCCACCTCATCAAATTACTCTGAGATTCTTCCACTCCACGAAGCAAGTAAGGAATGCATATGACTACGATCTGTCATTCATCACATTCAGAGTACATATAGCCTACCTTCTACAACAGATATTTCAACAACAATATATAAAGATAATACAACTTGTATTGCTCAAGTTATAGACAAATATATCAAAGAAGATAGAACCAAACATATCTCTCTAAAAATGTTCTATACCCATAAATTGAAACAAAACAAGAAGATTAATGTGAAACAAATACGCTTTACTGACAACTTCGCAGATTTGTTCACTAAATTTCTACCAACTTCAACTTTTAAGAAACTGGTTTACAAGGTTGGCATGCGTCGGCTCAACAAGTTGACAAACTGATAGGATGTTACTTTGAGGGAGAGCATATTCTTTCAGAAGAAGAAAAATGTTAGTTACAAACGTGTACTGCACTCTTTTTCCCTTCGACAAGGTTTTATCCCACTGAATTTTGCTGACAAGGTTTTTAATAAGGCAGTATTAAATAGGTTCGACACCGCTGTACAAAATAGAGTTGTATTTATTAAAAATGGTGTAGTTTAAAAGAAAAGTTAGGAATATGGTGGAGTCCAAGGGGGAGTGTGTATAAGTGAACAGTATCGTATAAATAAATAGTATCATATAGATGAACAGTATTGTATAAGTGAACAGTGCCGTAAACAGTGTCCTCCACCAAAATTTCACATTGAAAAGATTTCATTTCTTTCTCATTCCCTCACTCTATAAATATGGGTGAGTTCTTTCATTTATATATAAGTGAGAAACAAGTTCAAATATTAATATATTTGCAAAAGTGTTTATTTATATTTACACTTTGCATTCTAGTTCAAAATTTTTGCTTCTTCATCCTATTATTCACAATAAAAAAATAAATAAAATCTAAAGTTGATCATGATTTGTTCGAATTTGTTAAATGACAAAATCGCCCCAAGCTTCTGGGCTATGTTATTTGCCAATATATTATAAGCTAACCCAAATTTGGGCCCAAGTTCTCACGTTGGGCCAACTAACTGCCCATTCCTTAAATAGCTAGTAAACCCCCGCTACTTTCTATACAGGCCCCTATTTACAATATAATAAAGGGTAAAAGTGAGATATTAAAATTTATAATTAGCAGTAGCAGAATTCTCCACGGGTTAGGGCTCCTGTGAAACCTGCTCTAAATGAAGAGAAATTTAAATTTAACTTTAGTTTTTTTTAGAGATGTGGCTAGTTTAGGTACAATAAACCAAACCTGAATTAAATTCAGATTAAGTTTGAGAATAAGTTGATTTTTCTAAACTCGCCCCAAATATCTAATTTAAAAACAAAATATAAAAACTTAGTGTATGAAAAAATTATTTATTTTTACAAATTAAAGTTGGTTACATGTTAATCTAGAGATATAAAATTTACTTACATTATATTTTAAAATTTTTTATTCTTGTTCATATTATTTTATTTTTTAATTATTTAATATTAGACACTTATTTCTAAATTTGAATAAACTCATTTGTTGAAAAGAAAAAAAAAGATGGAAAGAAACAAAAAATGAGATAAATGATTTTATTACCATTTTTAGTTTTTTAGTCATTATCCGTCTAACTCAATTTTTTTTTACCTTATGTTATAGGTTTGCGATGAATATTAATAGATACTTAATGTTTAAATTACAAATGAAGCATAATGATTTAGATACCAAAGTTCAAAGAAACCATTAATTTTTATAATTTTTAGATTTTAATTTATATTATTAATTTTTAAAATTAATAATTAAAAACTCGATGTAATTTATATTTTCATGCGATATTTATAATTTTTTTGAGTATATTATGATTGTATGGGATAAAAAAACTCTTTTACAAAATTAAATCAATATAAATAAAAAAATATTTAAAAAATTAAAAAAATTTAAATACAAAGTACTCATAAAAATCTCTAACCTCAAATTCGAATTACATAAGTTAAGTATAAAATTAATATAAAATTCTTACAATACTTAAATATAAAGATATTTGAATTACATATATTAAATATAAAATAAATATAAAATTCTCACAACATTTAAATACGAGGGAGATTATAATCTCTACCCCATTGCCGAACTACGTTATTTGTGCACCAATTGTCCAATAAAAACACATGCATAACGAAAATTCTATATAACATAAATTTATTTTTTTGTATAACAGTTTTTGTGCAGTAATTTATAGTTTATAAAGTAAGAAATCTTCTGCAGCAAATCATAAAATGGTTCAGTTCAATTGTGAATACATTTTTTTATAATTATATTTATCTCTCACAGAGCAAGTCAGCAAACTCATGCTTTTTTAATAGTGCTAACATTGTAAATGTCATGTCATACGTGAGACAGAAAATGAGATGGTTTGAGTTTGTTAAATCAATTACAGCTTTTTTAATAAATTAATATTTTGAGTCAATGATAAATATTAAAATAAAATAAATAGTATTAAAATAAATTTTTAAAAAATTCATGTGATAATTGATTGTTCGTTCAAAGATAATTAAAAAAAAAAGATGAATATTATAAGTCAAATTACCTTATAATAAGCGGGTGAAAATAAGATGAGGGCATTATAAAAAAAAAAAAAATCTTATATTACACGAGATGAAAAAATATTGTTCATAAGCTTATAAAGATAAATATATCATACCTCATACGTGCAAAATATTGAAAACAACACAAAATCTAGTTGGTAGAAATAATATCAAATTACTAATTTACCCTCCATCAAAAGAAAAGTTGACAGTTATTATAATAATAAAAAGGGTTTACATAATTTATTATCCCATAGCCTGGTGAGTAATCTTATTTCTTAACTTCAGAGTCAAATAATTATTATATATTTTAATAAATTTAATAAGTTACGTAATTTATGATAAGTTCGGAGGTATGTAATAATATTTTGTAACATAATATAATTTATATAAAAGATATAAATTTATTAGATAATGATATGTAATAATATTATTTATTATATATATATATAAATAAAAGAGAAGGGTTTTATCGCATTACTCTTCTTCCCCCAATTAGCTTTGTGAATTGGGCCCATGTGGAATTGGCTTGGGGCTCCAACAATTGTTATTATTATTATTTTATTTATTTATTTGTTTGTTTGAAACAGCTATTATTTCCTTTTTGTTTTACCAGCATATTTTTTTTTAAAAAAAAAAATTCACTTATTTTGACAAGGAATAGAATAATGGCAAACTATCGAGAAGGAAAATCACATATTGACACAAGAAACTTTCGAAATTGAAGATCATATATTTGGGCATGTTAATGCCAAAATTCTCGTGGGCACGTCGCAATTATGTTGCATATGAAAAACAAGAAAAAGAAACCAAAATTAATTATTGGACAAAGTTGTTTTCTTCCACCTTAAATTAGAATTTGTATTTGAAAGCTTGTAGTTGTGACACCGGCTGCTCTACTGTTATCTTGTCATTCCACTTGGATAATTAATGTAATCTCACGAATTTGGTTGACTGAGAACTGCAGAATATATATCTTTTCATCACAAAACCATTTTATTTTCTTTTTTATATTATGTTTTCTTGCTTTAATAGGAGCATAACTGAGTTTCAATAAGAAATTTCAAGGCTTCCAGATAGCTTCTGAAAAGATTAATCAGGAATATCTGAATCATGAAGGCATACATAATAATAAAATAGTTAGCACGCCAAGCAGACAGAGGAATTAATTGCCAGGCAGGCTCAAACACAATCCAATTTCATACATTGTTCTCCAACATTCCTTTCCGAAATACACACAAGTTCACAAAAAATAATGCTAAGGTTTACGCGTAATGGTAATGCTGACTGTTTCATCCGAATTATGAACGTCGAACTGAGCGGCGCATGAGAGAAAGAACTTGAGACAATCTTTCCAAAGAGAATAACTAGACCTAATCTCTTTATTAGCTTGATTATTGTTTCCCTTGTGCTTCTTCTTCTTCTTCTTCGTGATCTTGAGCCAGTACTGTTTCACTATCTGTGAAAACCTGGTCAGTTGATGATTGTCTTTTGCCTGCCCAAATGTATCAAATGTGTAGCTTCTTAGATACCTCTGCCTGCATGCAAACTGCTGATCAAGGCTCTCAGAGCTTTCAGTCCTTAGCGGAAGTATTTGAGCATTAATCTCTTGACTCTGATCCTTTGCCATGCTCAACTTTCTCAGAAACTTTGCATCCGATTCAGCCCATGCTTTAAGTCTTCTTATTTTAACTGGGTCGTAGACATCTATACAGCTTATTGCAGCACAGCCACCTGCGTTAATAATCACCATTTTCAATTCTCTGAAACAAAGCAAAGAGTTTCTTGAATCTTGATGTGGGTGTATTTTGCTTTAGTTTGAGTGATCTGGGCATCAGGGTTTTTGCATTTATGTAAGCATTCAGCTTTGTTTTGTGTGGACTGTCCTTTTCCTGCCGGTATAAAAATATGCTAATAAATAAATAAAACAAGAGAAAGGGGAACTTTGTGACTCACGAAATATATCCGATGGGATCGTTTTGTGATGGTCAAAGTAATTATGCATTCAGAATTACATATTTGACTTCTCTTTTGTGTTGTGAGCTAGCCTCTCTACCCACTTACTCCTCTTTCTTTTTCAGAAATAAAAAATAACCCCACTTACTGCTTTGGTTCTGGCAAAGGCACGAGTTTTTTAATTAAGAAATCGTGGTAATGTATGACCAGAAACCGATGGAAACGTGAGTGAACATAACACAGATTTTAAATATTTACGGACAGACATTCTTTGAAAACGTTCATAAAAACAGTTTTTGTTTTTGTTTTTATTGCAGAGAATCTTCAATCTTTGGTTCTTGTGCTTGCTTCAGAATTCAGTTATCGTCTCGTCCTTCTCCCCGTTAATTTGGGTCTTCGATCCCTCTATTGTCTTCACTCTTAACACTAAATCCAAAAACTACAACCACTTCAAAACTTCCCTCCCAAAAACCCCGCCAATACAATTTACATTATAATTAAATTTAGGCTAAAGATATCACAAATAAACTTGGGTAGTCACCTAGTAGTAATAAACATTTTGAGTTTGAACTTTCTCTCTCTTTAACTTAGATGTTTAAAGTAAGATTTGGAGGATTATGCTATCATTAATATACCTCAAACTTTGTATTATATCTTCCAACTTATCTATTATATTTTAACATGCAATGAAAAAGTTGTGATATTTAATATAAAAAAAAAGTTGGATGTGTGAAGTAAAAGTTGGAGGATTATACCATATATTAGGAATCTATTCACTACTAAAAGAAGATTGGATTGAATTAAATAGGGTATGATAAAGTATAGTTTTATTAGATTATATTTAATATTATGTTGTGTTGGGCATTCTATAAGATTGGATTAAATTTTATATATACAATTTTATTATTAAAATATTAAATCTTGAATAAACATATAATTTAATTATTGTATTATTTGTCCAACAATTAAATAATTAAACAACAACAGCAACAACAACAATAATAATAATAACTTTTGTAATAATAAAATTTTAAATATACATTTCATACTATATTTTGTTTATAATTAATTGTTTAAATAATATGAATAAAAATAATTAAATATATATAAAATTATATTTTTTCGATTGTTATATAAAAAAAAATAGTTGTGAAGGTTTAGTTTATAAATAATTAATAAGAATAAAAATTAATTAAAAGTAAATAATAATTGAAATTAGTATGGATACTTTAGTTTATTATAAAGTATAATAATTTTTTATTGAGCATTTCTTTTTGTTGTATTAAAATATATATAATTTATTAGTAAAATATTAAAATATTGAATAAACATATAATTTAATTATTTGTATTATTTGTCCACTACTTATTCAAATAATTCATTCAAATAAAATACAGTATGGAACGTAATTTAAAAATTTATTATTACAAATAGAAATCATTATTATTGTTGTTATTTAATTATTTAATTAATTTTTATCTTAACTTATTTAATTTAATTAAGTAGTGGACATCTTTCAAATATATAAAAAAATATATATTAGTTGTGAAGGTTTAGTTCATAAATAATTATTAAGAGTAAAAAATTAATTAACAGTAAATAGTAATTTAAATTAGTATGAATACTTTAGTTTATTTATAAAATATAATAGTTTTTTATCGAACATTTCTCCCATAACATTTTATATGGACCCATCACTTATATCCTATTCAATTCAGTGGTACCAAATATGAATCTCTAATCTTATACTTATACCTTATATCAAATGAGCCCTTGAGGTTGAGGTCATGTTTGGAAAACAATATTATGAGACTTTGAGGTTGAGGTTATTGGGTGTTAATTATTTTATGTATATGCATGTGGTGTATGTGTTAATTATATAAATATATATTTCATATATATATAATTAATCAAATTAATTATAATTTTGAAAAATTCACCATTGAAGTCTTTGTATTAAATTATCTGAAGTCCGCATGAATTGAACTTATTAATAATTCTAGTAATCAACTTAGGTGAGTTTAATTAATTAGAATAATAGTATAATCTAGCACTAATTTAACTCTTTAAATGATTTAGATTAACACTTAATTTAATAAAAAATTTATTTGTTTTATATTTTGTACAACTCTTGAATAATTAAAATAAATTTATTTTAATTATAATAATTAGTAGCAAAATTAGAGAAGAAAATACATGGAGTTCAACTCTTAAAAACCAAATGAAAGAAAACAATTTAATTATTCTCTTTTGCTTCCAAAATGGCCGGGCACCAAATGTTAACAAAACTAAAAACTTATGAATTTGTAATTTCATTTCACTTAAATTTTAAATAAATTTGATTTTTTTTGCATTTAATTTAACTATTCACTTAATTAAGGTCACTATTTAACCTTAATTGAGTTAAATTAACTTAATATGTAAGTTAATAAATACCAACTAACCTAACCCTAGAGTTAACTATTAATTCTAGTTAGGTTAACATTTATTTAATAATAAAAATAAAATATCTAGATATTTATTTAACTTAACTATAGTTAATAATTAACCATTATTAAGTTAAGCACAAAATATCTTTTTACCTAACTCTTTGGTTAATAATTAACCATGGTTAAGTTATATTTTATTTAATTATTATTTAAATAAATATCTTAATTATTTAACAATTAAATAATCAATAAAATAAAATTACCATTATACCCTTACTAGGTTACAAAGTTAACCAAAAGTGGATCCCACCATAATCATATACTTTAGTTAACTTAACTATAGTAATTTGTAATATTTTTACTGTATTGACTATTCAATACGGTACACAGTATAAGTGCTCAACAAGTACATTTCATATTATGAGACTCTTTAGGTCAACGCTCAATTCATCAAATGAAATGTGCAGGGATATAGATCAGCACCGTCAAATCCTCATTTGCTCATCCATGAACTTATCTTTATATTCGTATCTCAATAAATAATATATACAAACACTTTTGTGATATTATTTAACCCTAAAAGAAATTACTTTCCTGAGTTTATTACTCATGATCATAAGATTTTATGAGATACAATCTCAAAGCATCGGATATACAACTTACATTTGTAAGCTGATGAAACTTGTATCTACGCACATCAGACCATACCCAGCGATACATAGTGGTCAGACTATGAAAGGTCTTTGACATGTGTGGAATTAAAGTATAGTTGATCACTCACAAGTCCATCATAGTGCTCAGGTCAAAGGACCACAAATACTACTCAACTTGAGAGGACCTTCATTTGAAGGTTTCATAGGATATCTATTAAAATCCTCATGAGTTTGTTTAGTATCCAGTCCTGACTGGATATCTGCATGCCTATAAAAGCTCTAAGCTCATGATTAGTTTAGAACAACTACATGTACCATGCAGATATAGACATACACTGATCTATATAAAAAGAATTCATCGATAGACCCGCATCAATGAAAATAGATCAGAAACTAATGTTTGAGAAGATACTTGCATAATAATATTTCCTAGCACATGTTGCAACTATTTGCAACTATGTCATTATTAGTGTATTTTTAAGTCATTGTCCAATTTTAGACAATGTTTCTAACTCTTAAAGTTTTGCTGACTCTTATAATCTGCTAACTCTTAGCATTTATAACTCTCAGCATTGCTACCTCTTAACCTTGGTCTAAACTTTTTTAAACTAGATCTGAACTCTTTCAGATCAAACAATATCTGTAATGTTACAAGTTATTTAATATTTAATATTAACGATTTTATTTAAAATATTTATTGTATAAATATTAATTAATTAATATCTATACCATATTGAAATGTCACATAAGCATCAACTCCAACAAAAGTTATGTATTAAAAATAATATTATAAAGATGATTGAACTAGATTTTATGATTTTTTTATTATTATGTTTGGACAGATTATTGGATTAGGAGAAGTTATCCCATTCCTTAAACAATGTTCTAAAACAATAAGATTAGCTAGTGATATGTAATTAAAAGTTTAACAGTTTAATAATAGTTTTAATAATAATAATAATTCTGATTAAATATATCATAAAATTAATAAATAAAAATTATTAACTATTGATATAAATAACAATAATCATTAAAATTATCTATATATTTGAAATAAATATATATTTATTTACATATTTGATAATATAATAAATATCGATTTGATGAATGAAGTAATATCATACTTAAAAAATATACTATTAGATAATTAATATCCATATAAAAATATATATTATTATTAATTAATACTATTTTATTTACAAATTTATTAACAAAGTACTTAAAAGACCAATAATTAATATATATTGAGCATTAGTATAAAATTAACTTGTTAATAATATAAATACTATAATTAAATGTACAACTAATTAATACTTAATAATATAAATATTTTAATTAAAAGTATGACTATTTAACAATGTAAAATACATATTTATAATGTAAAAGTAAAAATTTAAATATTCTTATATAAATGATAGTTCAATTGAAATTAGTATTTGAATAAATAATTTATTATTTAAAATAATTTCAACTTAGTCTAGTTCAATATTACACCAAGCACATGATTATACTATAAATAATCCTATTTTAAAAATTAATAAATCCAACCTTATACACCAAATGAGCCCTGAGTGTCTTGTGATTAACCCTTTAAAAATTACAGTAAATTGACTTATAAATAACAATGTACGAGTTGGTATACAGCACCACGACTGTAATTTTATAATCACACCAAGTTTTTAATGGCATGTCACAATTTTTTTGTTATATATCTCAATTTTAAAGTAAAGTTAGATGATTTTTACCATATATTGTATGTATTGAAAAATGACCTATAAACACCAATATAATCAATTGGTTATTTTGCAATAGAACTACTGCAGTTATATTGTTACACCAAGTTTTCTTTTTTTAATTATATGTCTAAGTTTTTGTCACATGTGAATTTTTTTTTTTTGGTTACATTTTAATTATTTAGACATGATAGTTACCTTCTTAATTGTTTAATAATTACCACTTTCTCCATTAACTTTTTCAAACACCCACTTGTACTTTATTAATACATTTTTTTCCTATAAAAAATAGCCAATTATTGTTCGACATACGTTTATTGTTAATTCTCTTAAAGTATGAGTTGTAATAACATCTTTTAATTTAATAAAATAATTTATTTATTGTTGAGTATATCTCGTTAAACTCGTATTTATAAAATATACGAACTTAAAATGCTAATCCAAAAGATATAAATCATAGATTCACTGTGATTTTTCTACTTTTATAATGAATAATTTAATTTGATAATTGAAGTAAAGATTTTGAGTAAAAATACTAATATGTTTGACACATTAAACTGTTGTGAATTTTAGTCTAATTAAACAAATATCATTGATCTTAATTCATATAAGTATTAATAAGCTTAATTGATCTTAATCTAAATAAGTAATGAATTTGTATTCATGGATTATATCTTTTGAGTTATCATAAAATAAGATCAAATTAATGGCCAAAACTTTGTGACTCGTAGATATGATTTAAAGGGTAATGGTAATATATATTTTTAAGATGGAATCTAAACTCAATGATTTCACTTAAATTATTTATAGTGTTTGATCATTTAAATATGTTTCCTTGATCTATTCAATTATTATTTGTTAAAAAATAATATTTATTTATAAATTTATTTACTAAATGGACATATTGAAAATTGATTATCAGAGCATTCAATGATTTAGGAGTAAATAAATAATTAAAGATGTAAAATATTTTTTTCATAATTTAACTCTAATTATTAATATCAAATAGTTAAGTGGTTGTTATTAGTTTAATATCAAGACTAATTTAATTAAAATCTTTATTTATTTACATATGGGTTATTAGAGTTAATATTAAGCTTTTAGTGGTGTAATAGACTAAAATTAACTTTAAAAAATATGGTGGGTGGGGCATGACTCATGAGATAATTATGACATTTAAATAAGAGTTAGAAAACTTATAGGTATATCAATCACTTTACTAATTTAATTCTAATTAAATTTTAAACTCTAGTTGAGATCTATATGTGAAGAAGAAAGAGAGTGGTAAATATTTATTCTTTTTACGTATTTTAATTTAAAAAAGATAATTAAATTACTTTTTGTTTTAATCTTAATTTAAAGGAGATCCATTTATGACTATAACATTGTTTTAAGAGATTTGCACGCTCACACACACAAATTTAATATATATAGTAGCACATTAGGAGATTTATGTGCCTATTAGTTTGACTATTGATGATAATATAAAAGATTGCAATTCATTTACAATTTATATAATTTATGTATCACACTTTTACTTGTTTTTAAGACAATCTCACGTGGCACCTTTATTTTTGATCAAGTATTAATTTGAATACTATAGTGTTTTTTCTTATAAAAAGAGACATTTTCTTGTAAATTAAAAAAATAATAAAAAATAATGAGATAAATATTTTGAGGTTCCGAATGGAGGAACTTCAATTTGAAGATAAGACCTTAATTAATAACAAAAAAAAAAACACATGCAACGAGAAGGATTTGAGAAAAAGGGTGATGACATTACATGTAAAAACAAGGAATAGATAAGGTCGGCAGAGAAAGTTTTCTTTCTCTAAGAAAAAGTGATTTTGTCAATAAGAATATCAACCTTTAAAAGTCCTGTAAAAAGGCCAAAAAGGAAGGAGATAAAAACAGTGTTTCCACTATATTATTTTGATAAATTATATTACTATACATTTTCGTCTTGTGTTTAATTATGAAGTTAATCACAAAAAAAAAATTTATTATTTTATTAGCCTGCCAATGTCATGTGGATCCTTTTAATATTAGATGAAGCAGATAGTGTTAGTCAAATTGATTAACCCTTTTTATGATACTCATTCAGATTAGAAGTTCGATCTCACATATTAAAATTTGTATATGTGTATATATTGTAAGTGTGTGTTGTACGCTAAAAAAAAAAAACATTAGGTGAAGTACAGTTCCCGGATGCTGAATCTGAGTTTTCATTTTTAAGCTCAATCAATGAAGTATGTTGTTTACAAAATTTGAGTGGAAGGTCATTGAATATTGTGCTACAAATTTCCATACGAGATTACAGTTTTGTGGGTAAGGTAAGTTTTTTTTTCTTTTACAATTTTAAAAATGCAAATTTATATCGGGGTCAGATGGGACTCTAGAGTCTAGATTAGATCTGTTGTAGTATTTATCCAAAATTTGCTCCAATTTTTTTGATAACTTTTAGATCAAGATTTAAAAAAGTATTTTACTCTTACTAACACTTCGGGGTAGATTCGAATCCTTCATTTTCAACAATGCCAAACTGCTACCACGATTGAGATTTGTTGTGAATGTTAGAGCTTTAATAAATTTTTAGCATCGTGGCATGCTTGTGATTTATATTGAGACTCATACTTTCCAACTTGAAAGCTTTTGCGTGAAATGCAAACAAATGCTGCTGTAAATGTTTAAACTTTACATGTCAACTGTCATTGCCACTTAGCACTCAAACTAAACAAATCAATTTATATGATCTAAAACTAAGGCATTAAAATATTGCCTTAAACGAGATTTACCAGTTCGGCGTGCTTCTGATATCAGCCACCACTCAACTTAAACTAGCTAGCAGTAGCTGTCATTTAACTCAGACTCACACTCACACATGGTACAGAAGCACCCAAATATTAATGAAAGAAATAAAAATAATTTCTGAAATGAAAAAATTATGATTATATTATACATATATATTGGAAAATAATCACTTAGGGCAGTCCAATATGCCACATGGCAACATCCCATTATGATTTGTGGGTCAGGAGTTGGTACCAAAGACAGGAAGTGACTGAGAGTATGTACAGAAACTGACTACTACAAAATCCACGACTGTAATGGAGATGAAAGAAAAAAGAATAAAGAAAGATTTAATGGGGTTTTTGACATTTTATGAAACGGGTGGTGGAAAATAAGGAAACGGACCCACATAGCAAAAGCGCACACAACAACAACAACAAAATGAAAATGATTTTACAATTCACCAAACAAACCAAATTGAACTCTTGATTCTCTCTTTTATTTTTGGAAAACTGTCTTTTAAAATCCTTTAGGTTGTTTTAAGGAAGGTAAAAAGAAAGAAAGATCATACAGAGACAGAGGATTTCAGGTTCCCGAAAAAGAAGAAAAGAAAAAAAATTTCCCACTGTTTGTATTTTGATTCCCTTTTAGCCTGAATTTGCGTACGATTCAAGTCGTCTTTAAATTCATTCATTTTCTTTGTCTTCATCTTAAACTATTTTGCAGGATTCATGGCAGTTGATGGAGTGACTGAGAGAATCCTTTTGTACTCGTTCATTCTTGCTTGGTAAGGGGGACTATGCTTTCATGAGAATTGGATGCTGTATCTGATCGTCAATTCATTGGATTCTATTGGTTCCGCTACAGATTCTCGACTCCTTTCAAGTGAGTCACTCCTTTTTTCTTTTATCCACTTTACTTATAACTGTTACATATCATTTTAAGAATTATTAGAGCTGGAAGTTTTTGTTTGTCTTTTGACTATTGATTGAAGAGTGGTGGAGGGTGTTTGATAAAATTGTATGGGATGTGATATGATTGACTTACTGTTTGATTGCTCCTAATTCTTGATTGATGCAGGCAAAAAATCTCTTTTTACGAAACTAAGGTAGACATTCAACAAGTTTGTCGATGCATTTGGTTGGGGAAAGCGTATTTATAGTATTTCCTCCAAGATGATCATTTGGCTATGTTTGATATTGCTTATATTTATCAATGAAGTTGATTGTTTTCGGTTTTATTTTTTGCTTTGCATTTTCAATTGCCCGGAATGTTTGATTGAATTAGGGCCTTCAAACCTGGGAATTGTTTGCCAAGTTGAAACATTATGATCAATGATTAAATTTGGAGGCGTGGTTTTGGAAGAGTTTGCCAATCTCACTTCTTGCAGTATGCTTGTTCTTCAATTCCATATCGCTTTCAAATATCAATTATTTACTATTAATTCTTCACTTATAGGGAATACCATTGCAAGATTTTGTTTTACTGTTTTAGGATTTAAAACAATTTCAGATAATGACACCGTTTTTCTATCTTTTACAATTGTACTGACTCTTATCTCTGCCTTCCCAGAATTCATCTCACCCAGTGGTACATTCTCTTTTAAATATAATACTTTGGTGAACTTAAGAAATATTCATCATTTTATACATAAATTTTCTTCAAGTTGCTAGCGATGCACAAATATATTGTTAAAAATTGGTGATTCAACAATTTTGTATGGACAAGAATTGAGATGAATATTAAGAAGAAAGTTATTATGAAATCAAGTACGCATTTGGTGTACACAGGAGGAGCAAAACGGAAGAAAAAAGAATGAGTACTATTCATGCGGCGACACTGTTTACGGCGAGCATGGTTGCATTGCGGGAGATACTGTTCACGGCCTTACTGTTCATGCTTGGATAATATTCACGCGACAACTTTAGGATATTTCCTATTTTGGCTTAATTGACTTCTCTAAGTGGGATTAGGACTCTTATAAGTAAGGACTCTTATAAGTAAGGACTCTTATTTCAATTAGGTTTAGGATTTCTAAGAGTGTTTTATTACTATATAAACCCTTCTAAACACAAGGTTCAGATCAAGCATTAAGGTTTCAAAATGTAACCATAAGAGAGAATAGAGGAGCTAGGTAGGCACTAACTGCGTGGTGCACTAGGGTGTAATCTTTGGGGAGTATTTTCTTTTAGTTCTTAAGTGAACAAAAGAAACACCATAGATCTCTTTGGCTTAGATGCTCGGGCTATTCTTGTATTCATTATAAGAAATCTCTTATGATGAGATACTAAGAGGTTTTAGAGAGTCATGGTGAGTAAGAGTAGATACTTAGAGGTCTCTATGGGAGATACTAAGAGGTCTTGTGGGATTATTGATGATGTAAGAAGATACTTAGTGATCTATTTCAATAATAAGAAGTTGGATCATGGATCCTTTGTGGACGTAGGAAATTTTGGGCCGAACTACATATATCTTGCGTCTTGTTGATTGGTTTGATTTCTTTATCTTTATTAGTGTGTTGATCTTATATGTTCTTACTTATGGTGTAAGTTATGATTTTTCGCTGCATAAAATAAAAAGAGTATCAAAATTATGACTTAGTTGATGCCATAGGAGTGTTAAACTGAAGAGCATGACTTAATATCCGCAACATATATGTTGGTGTTTCAATTTACTGCAGAATTTCTTTTATTGTCCTTAATTGAATGAATTGGTGGCAGGCAGAAGTTTTCCATCCTGCAAATAATTTTTCATCATGGAATGGCAGACCAAAATACTGAAGGATTCCAGTCATAAAGGGCGATATCATGGGAGATTTAGAGATGATAGAACTTGGGCAGAATCTCATTATTCAAATGTAATCCCTCTCTTTAATTTTTTTTTAATTATTATTCTTTTTTTTTCATTTGCAGTTTCTCCTTGTTTGTTCTCCTTTTGTAATTTATTACTTTAAGACTTTTCTTTGATTGTCTCTAGAACATGGGAAATTTATGCTTTAATTCTTTGAGGAACTGATGAATGCTTCCAAGTCTAATATTCTTGATTCATTGCATCTGGCAATTTTGCTATCAAGTTTTGTGCTAACTCCAGGTTTATACCTGGGATGCAGGATGGTTCTTCAGATTTTGACCGAGAAGAAATTGATTGCGCTATTGCACTCTCCATTTCAGAAGTACACCAGAAAGGGAAAATGGTGATTGGTAATGTTGCCTAATTGTAAACACTCATCATGAGTTTTTTTGTAATTGTGATGTGGGAAGTTTTGGTTACTCCTTTTAATCATGACTAATGGCTCGGTGTGTGAAGTACTTCAAGATAACATGTTAAAAGATTACAGAATTTGGAGGAATCAAATGCCGTTGGTACTGCTTCCTATTTGCATACTGATGAATGATGATTGACTGTGACTTTGTTAAATCTTCAAATGTCATAAGATGATTTTCAGCTTCATTTGGTCAAATTTTGCTCCACAACCAATGGGAGAGAGCATAAGTAGTGCTTCTGTATTTGTTTTAGATTCCTGTGTATTATCAATTTAATTGAATCTACTACAAACTTGATCTTCTGAGTGCTCTTAAGCAATATCTGGTAAAGTTTTAAATGAATTCCCTAATAACTATCTTTTCCTCTTCTATTTATTGAGTGTGAGGAAAGGAAGGGGAAAAAAATATGCTTTTCAGGCTAGTTATCCTAGCATAACTGTGGCATTATTGCCAATAAGCTTGTGAAGACACAAATGCATCTGATGGTTGTTCCTTTAAAATATTTTATAATTTGTCACTTACAGAAATATGGTGAAGCCACAGACAAGAAGGAATTGAATGCAGTTGATTTCTTAAACTTCAAAATGAATGGGGTTCCTGTAAACTTCACTTGTTAGTGGATCATGCTTTGGGAGTGAGGTCCACAGAAGTGATGCACTCTTTAAAAATTTGAGTATCAAATTCAATATCAGAAATTTGGAGTAGTAGATGTTTTTGTTCACAACTAGTCTCATTTTTATTTTTCTACTTTGTATATTAGAAAATGAATCTGACTCAGAGGAAGATGTACAATGTATTAAATCTGACTCGGAGGAAGGTGTACAATGTATTAAATCTGACTCGAATGCAGGTGAAGAGGATGAATATGAAAGATGTGTTATAGCCCAACTAGAAGAAGAACAACAACAAGCTAGAGCTCGACAAGAGGAAGATGAACGACGAGCTAGAGCTCAACAAGAGGAAGATGAACGACGAGCTAAAGCTCAATTAGAGGAAGATGAACAACTTGCTAAGGCTATTCAGGAAAGTTTGAGTGTGCAGTCTCGTCCTCAATATGATAATTCAAATATATTTCAACCTCCTTCGTTTGTCGATCCATCTGGCAACAGGTAAATGTCATTGCATTCAATCTCTGTTTCAGTAATCGAACTACTGCTATATGCCACCAGTAAAATACTTCAAGGGGACAAGCATCTATCGTATTTCAAAGTTGCATCCTTTCTGAAGGAATAGTGAGTTAGGGCTAGGCTAGCACAGCACTGTATTTGATGTGACAAAACCTGTGCAAGGCATAGGTGCTATTTAATTGATTCTGTTTTTATATCTTGTTAACCTTCTTAACTTTGCTAGATAGTAGTTACCTGACCCCAAGTATGAATTCTTTTCTTTCGATAGTATTTTACATTTTGATCTACTCAGTAGCCTTAACCATTTAAATACGAAGGGATGCATAATTTAATTGGACTAGTTTCAATTAATCTTTCAGTATCAAGCATTCGGAACTGATGCTAAATCAGACCTTAAAGCTAGCATTTCTGAAGAATTTATTAATGTTTAAATAATATTCTGAGCCACCGTCAGGTCAAAGCTAAAAAGTTGGAACTTCAGAACTTTTGGTCTTTTTGAAGTTGGAATTGCAGTTCAAAGAGTTCAACTTCTCTTCTTAGTTTCTTTGACTTGTCTGCAAAGTGAGGAGAAGGAAGTTTATAAATTAAAGTCAATGTGATTCATTTTGAATTTATCATGTTTGGTAGTTTAGAGATGAGGGTTTTGATGAGGATTGATGCAATTCGACATCAATATTGGGAATATGTCAGTTCATTGTAGCTTATTCCTTGGTTGAGCTTTATATTAATAGCAACCGAAAAACAAAAAGATGAAATGTCCTCTTATTTATAATATTCACTAGTTATGTAGTTAACTCTGTATCATCTTGGATGCTTGGTTGGATTGCTTTGAATAAATGGACGTAATAACTTTCAGTAAAGTGAGCATATGATCAGTCGAAACACTTAATATGGTACAGTTCCAGCTTCTCTTTCAACTAAGGAAAGAGGATTTTCGAACTTGCTTGCATAACCTATGCATATATGATTGTAATTTTGTATTTAGTTAGCAGATATCGTACAGATCCTGACCTGATATATTTGTTGAAACCATATTGCTCACAGGATCTGTGCTGGTTGCAATACTGAGATTGGTCATGGACAGTGTGTGAGTTGGAAGGGTGCTGTTTGGCATCCTGAATGTTTCCATTGCCATGCTTGCAATCTACCAATTACAGATACTGAGGTCCCAATTTTATTCAAACTGAATGACATTTTAGTTTTGTTTTAGTTATTATGTGCTTGATTTTATTTTATTTTTTGAAACAAATCATGTGCTTGATTGCTTTGCTACTTCTTGTTTTAATTTTCAAGTTACGAGTATATGCCGTAGATGGCCTGACTGTCGTATTTCCTTTATTTGATAGTTCTCGACGTCTCGAAACCGTCCCTATCACAAACACTGCTATAAGGAGCAGCATCACCCAAAATGCAATGTCTGCCACAATTTTGTAAGTATTCTTTTTTTTGTTTTTGGTCACTGCAGTATTAGCTTTTCTTTCCTTTTCTGTCATTCTGGAAAACAGTTCGTTCTTAACCAAATGCACGAAAAGATAGTTGTATGAAATTCTGAGCCAAAATTTAAGTGCTTGTTAGCATCGTAACAGATTTGCTCAAACTTGTTAGCCCCCTATTTATATCAGGAAACATATCAGTTCATTATATGAAAAAGAAAAACTTGGTGCATTTGTTGGTGGAAACTTAAAAAAGAAATTGGCATTTATTGCTGCTAGTCTAGTTCTGCACATTTAGTATCATTATCAACAAATGAACCGCACAGAACTAAAGCTGCTGTCAGAAGCCATTCTTGCATGTTTTCCTATGATTATGTCACCATGTCGTGATGTTGGTAACTTTATTAGGTCATTTGACCTGGGATGATGAACTATGGGGGCAAGAAATCATGGCTTTTTGGTTTAGTAGATGCAATCCTGTCTTATGTGGTATATATGGTTACCTTCATTTCACAATTCTAGGATTTCATAACACGTAACGATCGTTGTCTTCATTTTAGTTTATATTCCTTACTAGAAAGGGATTGAAAGTCCTGTTTTATTTTTCCACGTGTAAGGGACTAATTGTATTGTAACCCTGAAAGTCCTTTTTCCTGTTCTGTTTCACAGATCCCAACAAACTCAGCTGCCCGTATTGATTTTGGGGCACATCCTTTCTGGCTACAACAATACTGCCCCTCACATGAACGCGATGGCACTCCTCTGTGTTGCAGTTGTGAAAGAATGGAGGTGAGTTGCAAGATTTAAATCCTGTCTTCTCCTGTCTTACTCACCCACCACATAAACAAGAACTGCCAATACGTAGAAGAACTATGTCACTATCTGGGATCCATTTGGTTGAAGTGTTGACAATATATATCTATGGATATTTGATTACATAGTATTATAGCTAATGCAAAACCTTGAAATTTATGCAGCCAAGGGATGCAGGATATCTATCCCTTGATGATGGTCGGAAGCTATGTCTGGAGTGTCTAGACTCTGCAATAATGGATACACAAGAATGCCAACCCCTTTACCGTGAAATACAAGAATTTTATGAAGGTTTAAATATGAAAGTGGAACAGCAAGTTCCTTTGCTCTTGGTTGAGAGACAAGCACTTAATGCGGCCATGGAGGGAGAAAAGAATGTAAAGCTAATGCATCGAAACTTTATGAGAAATGTATCTTCTCTTCTTATTTATTTATATATTTTTTCTGATTTTCATTATGTAATTAATTTTGGTTAGGGTCACCATCACTTACCTGAGACTAGAGGGCTCTGTTTATTTGAAGGGCACACTGTTACCAGGGTAGGAATTTATTTTCTGAACTTTTAAATTGCATGCACTAAGTTTAACCATGTATATATCTGTTTAATGTTTTGGAACTCTTTAGTTTCATCCAAATCATCAGGTTCAAAGGGGGCTGAGAATTTCATCAGGCTACCGACCGATAGACAGGATAACGAAGCCTTATGGGCTAATTCGCCGATGTGAAGTTACAGCAATTATCATTTTGTACGGTCTTCCTAGGTATCTTCTATGAATCTTGGTCACTACACCTATAAGAAATCATGAATCAGAATACCAGCTCAACAAGACCTGAGGCTTTTGTAAACGCAGGTTGTTGACAGGATCAACCCTGGCTCATGAGATGATGCATGCATGGCTTGGTCTTAAAGGTTTTTCTTTTTGTTCCTACAATTGATCATTCAGCTTTAGTTTTTAATTTTAATCACAAAGAGCTAGGAACTCTAACGGGGTATTTGTCAGGTTATCCAAATTTGAGGCCAGAAGTTGAAGAAGGCATATGCCAGGTTTTGGCTCATATGTGGTTGGAGTCCGAGATCTGTTCTTCCTCCACCTCGTCCTCTTCTTCATCCTCGTCTACATCTTCTAAGAAGGGTCAACTTTCGGACATCGAGAAGGAACTTGGTAGATTTTATAAACACCTAATCGAGTCAGATACGTCATCAGCTTATGGAGATGGGTTCAGAGAAGGTAATAAGGCGGTGAAGAAATATGGCTTGAGAAAGACTCTGAACCACATTCAGATGACTGGAAGCTTTCCTCTCTGATCATTCATAGAGTAATAATAAAACTTTGGCCTTTGCCACCCACCATAAATGATAAATGCCTGGCTCTATTTTATAGCTTTATAGTAACCAAATCCATATTCATATGAATTAATACATCATGCAACTAATAACTGATGAAAATGCTCTTTCCTATGCTTAGTTGCTGTAATTTTTCTTGCTATTTTTGATGGTATCTTTCTGTTATTGCTCCGTCCGAGTCATATTTAATTATTGAGAAGTAATAGTTACCTTCTTATTTGTTTTGTAATTACCATTTTCTCCATTAACTTTTTCAAACACCCACTTATCCTTTATTAATACAAATTTTTCCTCTGAAAAATAGCCAATTATAGTTCGACTTACATTTATTATTAATTCACTTAAAAGCATGAGTTGTAATAATATCTTTTGATTTAGTAAAATAATGTATTCATTATTTTGAGCATTTGTTATTCAACTAATGTTTATAAAATATGTTATTTAAATATTGAACATGAGATTTTAATATGAAAATATATAAATCACAAATTTTTTATTAATAAAAAAGTATCCACAATAATTAACGGAATAGAAGTTTCATTATATAAAATTGTATTTATTTATTTTGTTTGTATAGTGAATATTTTAATTTGATTATTGATCTAAAATTTTGAGTAGAAAAATTAATATTTTTAACACGCTAGATTGTTGTGAATTTTAATTTAATTAAACAAATATTATTGATCTTAATTCATATAAATTTTAATAAGCGAGTAAATAATGAATTTGTATTTATGTATTATATTTTTTGAGTTATCATAAAATAAAATTAAATTAATGGTTAAAATTTTGATGACTCGTAGATTTAAATTAACGAGTAATAATAAGGACATATATTTTTATGATAGAATTTAAATTTAATAATTTTTACTTAAGATATTTGTAGTGCTTAATAATATTATATGTGTTCGTAATTTATTTAATAAATTATTTGTTAAAAAATAATATTTATTTATAATTTTATTTACTAAATATACATATTGAAAAATGATTTTTAGAGGAGATTTACTAAATATATTTGTATTTATACCATTACTCTAAGAGATTTACATGTTTATACACATAAATTTGATGTCTATAATATCGTATTAGGAGATTTACATGTCTACGTGCGTTAGTTTTAACATTTTAAAGTTTGAGGAGTATAAAAAGTTATAGTTAATCAACATAAATTTAACTAATAAAAATTTAGAGTAATTCTTTAATCCTATGCATTCAAAAACCCTGTGCATTTATTTATGAGTAACTCGCTTGCATTTTATTTTATTTAAAAAAATTCTTAACAATTACCTCCTTTAACGCAGGATATAAAGCATTTTTAAATTGTTCAGAGAAAAAATAACAATTACTAATAACTCAGGATGGTGAAAAGATTACTGACAACTTATCATCTATATAAGAGCTATCCTGTATTATATTTAATTATTTATGGAACAATCAAAGGCTTTTTTTTGGATTGAGTGGAAATGGATCACCTTCGGGCCATTAAAAGCATGTATTAAATGGACCAAGGCCCAATGAAAAGAGTTAAAAATCATTTTTAATGAACCAAGGGGGTGTGTGTATGAAGGATGAAGGCCGATCAAATTCACAAAACAAACAAATAATCTTACTGTAAGATCATCTTTGTAATTATTATTATTAATTGCATATATCAGTTTAAATGGTCTAATAATTGATTCATCCCTTGATTGTATTAGGCTATTGTGTTAGGGATGCCAAAATGTCTTTTGGGAAGGGGATTTGTGGGCTCTATTTTAAATAG
This sequence comes from Ailanthus altissimus, assembly GCA_946807835.1. Lineage (NCBI taxonomy): Eukaryota > Viridiplantae > Streptophyta > Magnoliopsida > Sapindales > Simaroubaceae > Ailanthus > Ailanthus altissimus. Next base: position 24,790,825 of record OX327695.1, read on the forward strand.
GACGGAAATAAGATAATTTTTATAAAAATGAGATAGGATATAAAAAAAAAAATTATTTTTTAAATTATTAATGGAATAAGAATGAGATTAAGTTTTTACTAATTATTTTTTATGAATATGTTAAAAGTAATTTTTTTAGTATATATTTATATATTTGGTAGTTTATTAATTTTTTATTGTTTATTTTATATTTAATTAGGACATACTTTAATAATATATTTTTATTATTAAAAATAAAAAGTATAATAAAAAATCTATAAAATTTATTTTTTTTATTATAAATAACAAAAAGACTTTTACTTTTGAGTTGGACGGCCATTGTGTCACGTCCCAAATATTCTCAAACAATTACTTGAACATTTGGTGCATAACAAGACCACCAAGAAGGTATTTAATTCATTATGTGTTACATGAGTTAGAGCTTCTAGAAGATTCAATTGACTTGGGTTAAAACCACATGTGTGTGGTAGGTGAGAAAATATTCTAAAGATGACATATTCCTTGAGATATTTTTGTGGTAGGTAGCATTTTTGAAATATTCTTTTGGATATTCTCCACTTGAGATGTAGACCATTAGATTAGAGTGAACTCTAACCGTCCATTGTATATAACTTTAGCTATAAATAGATGGAGCTCTCATTTGAGAAATCATCCTCCAAATTGTAGAAATACTCCAAACTTATAATTTTATAGCTTTGTAATCTCTTTTTAGTAATAATATACGAGAGCATTCTCTCAAACACTTAGTGTGCTTCTTCTTTATCTATTTCTTTGATTAATTAGGTCTTGTAGGTTGCTTAGCACTTGAAGAGTGTCCAAGGCCACGCGATTTTGAGAAATTAGTCTGTGACAAGTGATATCAGAGCGGATTCAAAGAAAATGGTGAAGGAAGTTGCTGGATCATCCAAGATTACCGAAGGGAAGGGTAAAGACCCCAAAACTAGGAGACATGGAAGTGTTTCACTAGAAAAGTTCGTTGATCCAAACTATGAACTAGGGGACATGGTTATGAAGCTTGATGGTGCTGTAAGCAAGGCGACGAATCGCCTTAGGGAGTTGGAAGAGCGAATTGAGAATCTCTAAGTAGGCTTCGATACTCAAGGGGACGAGTTACACTCCCTCATCGAAAGCTCCATTGATGAGCATGCTGACAAGCAACGAGACTGGATCAAGGATTTTCAAGAGCAGGTTCAAAACACCATGGACAAAGTTCAAGCCTAAGTGGAAGAACTGCGTAAAGGGTTTGAAGATGTCAATGAGGATGTGGTGCTGTGCAAGCGAATGGTCATTAATGGCGTAACTACTCAAAGTGCGGTAGCTGTACCAAGGGTCAAAGCCCCTAAACCAAAGGAGTTTAGTGGCAGAAGGGATGCCAAGGAGCTTGACAACTTCTTTTGGCAAATAGAGAGGTACTTCGACGCTATGGGCATGCAGGACAAATCCTGAGAATATAGCGCATAACACTCGCAAGCGGTTGAAAGAGTTGAAACAAATAAAGTCCATTAGGGAGTATGTAGAGGAGTACTATTTGTTAATGTTGCAAATTCGCAATATGAGTGAGGAGGACTTGTTGTTTAATTTATTGGATGGGTTACAATATGGGTTGCCAATGAGTTGAAGCGGCGCAGAGTGCAGAATATATTCGACACTTTTACAACGGTGGAGACGCTTATGGATTACCGCAATTGAGAATCAGGTAAGTCCAAGAGTTCTAAACCCAATCATAGTAAGGGTGGGAAAGCCAATGAGTTTCAACCTCCGGAGAGCAAGGAGGAGAAAGGCAAACCGCCTAAGTGGAAAGAGTAGAAACGCAGCGGCCATAAAAATAATGGTCCGAAGTCAAGCTGTTTTCTTTGCGATGAAGATCATTGGGTGAAGGACTGTCCGAAAAAAAAGGCTTTCAATGCAATGTACGAGGCATAAGAATAGGACGGACAAAGCCGTATAGGTTGTAAGTAGATACTCAATTCCCTTAAAGTCAAGCAGTGTGCCAATACGCCAACAGGGATGACGCTTATGTACATTGAAGTCAGCATTAATTGCATAAAGACCTAAGTGTTGGTTGATACGGGCGCTACGCACAACTTCATTAAACGTGTGGAAGCAGAAATTTTAGGCCTTTATATGGAGAAAGGAGAAGGATACCTCAAGTCCGTGAATGCGAGAGCCAAGCTGCTGGATGGGGTGGTTCGAGGAGCTAAAATCCACCTAGGTAAATGGCACGATGAGGTAAATTTCTCGGTAGCACCTCTCGATGATTTTGATGTGGTGCTAGGTATAGAGTTCTTACGGTAGTACAATATGGTACTACTTCCTCAACACAACTACATGTGTATTTTAAAGGGAGGACCTCAAATGATATTGATGGTAGACATGCCTAAGGGTGGGTAATCCAAGCCAAATGCCAAGGTCCTTTCCGCAATGCCACTAAGGGTAGATGCTGAGTGCAAAGGAGGGTTACATCTAGCCACAACAACGGGGATGGATGATGAAGCAAAATGGGGCAAGGATGAAATACCGAAGGATGTTGCAAAAGTGCTCGAGGAGCACAAAAGGGTTAAGCCTACTGCCTTACAAGAAGAACCGCCTTCAAGAGAAGAAATTGAGGACATGTTGGAGCTTAAGTTTACGCTTCCAACTATGGTACCGATGCCTCAATCAGAGTTCATGATGGAAGAGTTGTGGAGACAGCTCAAGGAGTTGTTGGATGCAGGTGTCATCCAAAAATCAAAGGTGTCACATGATGTGCATTTACAGCACAAGAAGTGGGTTGAAGATAAGCAGCGGCGTGTCAAGCATGGTGTAGGAGACTTGGTTATGGAGACAATACTTCCACCACAATGCAAGTCAGCACGCCCACTTCACAAAGGTCTTGATCGTGAGTGTTACACCTCAGACCCAAAAGATCTGACACACGACATAACTTACATTCATTCAGTTTTTCAAAATTATACAATTGAATTATGACTAGGGCAATTAGTAAACTGGAGATACGCAGAGTTTTCTTAGAGATTAACACTCTATTACATCACCAGTAGCAACTTTGTTACCGAAAGTCCAGAATATATTCATTGCAAATTCTTACTTAAAATCAACCCATAACCATACTAAATAAAATATTACATAAATATTTATTCAATAGGGACAAATAAAATATCTTAAATCACGTGTCCTCAAATGAAACACTCAGTAACCTAGCAACTTAGGGAACCCAAGGAACAGCAGAAGCCTTGCCAAATCTGCTAAGAACACATGTACCATATTTACCTGAAATCACCATAAACTATAATGAGTATAAAACTCAGTAAGTATACTAGTTTTTCGTATATCAAATACAAATACAAATATATATATGTACACAATGCATATGTATGATATGTTGTGATAAATCAAAATCATAATCTTATCAAATCAAATGTCATGTAAGCGCTTACACATTCTTTCAAAACATATAATAAGAATATCATCACTCAACTACTACTTAGTAGGACTTACATATCACATATCACATAATAAGCCAAATGTCACTCATAGGTGACATACCATATGAGAGGAATAGTACAAATGAGGTTTTAAATTACACATATATAATGCTCATGCCCGAAGGTAAAAGCCAAACCCTCACCCTGATCATCAGTGAGTCATCTCACATGCACTAATATGCCACCATACGAATGTGATAACTCACTCTTCCTTTAGGTACCAATAGGATCCTCCATACATACGGAACACATAACATATACCAATCCCGAAGGAAAGGCCACACATAAAGGCTCTACAAATTACATAAAATTTCTACTAAGTTAACAGTGAGTTCAAGCATTCTCAAAACACAAAATGTTTCTCATGGACATATTACACTTCAAAAGCTCTCTTTGTTAAACACATTTCACTTTGAAAACTCACTTTCAAAAACACATATATGTCATGTATGTCCATGCTCACATTCATAAACACATGTCTTCACATTTTATATCAAAATATACTTTGACATAACATAAACATATTTCTAACCACATTTACAAAATCATACATACTAATTACTATATTTATTATGATTTTAATAAAAAGTCTAGTATACTTATCTCTTAGCACTTTCAGCTACAATGCTTAAATCTCTTTAACCTATCAGTGGAGATTAATCTTTTTATAAGCCTCACAATTCACACCAAATACTTTAAATAGCTTACAAAATTATACATATTGCACTTATCACATCAAATTGGTCTAATTACTTGGTTTCTGAAAACCTGTCATTCTGACCACTTACACTTAACAAAATTTTCTTATACATCAAATGATGTCTAATTACTTCAAAATCAGAATATATCATTCTTGACTCATATATCCTTCTTATGTATGAATATTATATCATAATTCCTACACAATCTATTCCATAAACACCATCAAATCTAAATTATTATCCTATATGATCAAGATATTTACTGAACAGTATTCAATCTCCCAATTTTATAAAATCATATAATAACTCAAAAATTATAAAACTATCACAGAATTACTCTTGACACATATCTCAATCCATAATAAATATTTGACTTTAAAATCACTGCCAAAAGTATTTTAAAACTATTTTATTCCATAGCTTTAAAAATCTGTTAATCAAATACTGCAATGAGCTGACACTTTTTAGAAAATCATAACAATTTAACCATATTGATCTAAATTCCCAATTCTGCATATCATATTAGAAATATAAAATTATCATATTTCATAAATTCGTAATTTTTAAAGATTATTAAACAGACTAAAAATTGTTTGTCACTGTATCATACTATTAACACAGGAAATTTTTAGAATTTCAGGGTCATTTTAGTAAATTCACTACAAATTCAATTTCTAAAATTTTCAATTGATTTAAAGTTTTAAATGATTTTAAACATGTCTAATTTTATATACTCAAAATCTAAAACCAAAATAGAAGCACAACAATTTATTAAATTCCTAGATCAAGAGCCTATCAAGTAGAAATTCTACAATTCATCATGATTTATTAAGCTATCTACATAGATCATCATCAATTCTCACAATATCGTACGAAATACACATCAAATCCTTAATTGTATATATTTTCAGAAATCAAAACTTAACGGAATTAACTAATTTAACACCAAAAAACTAAGAAAAGATTATAATATACCTCTTAAAACTTAAATTCCAACTTTCTTCTTCTTTTTCTTCTTCTTCTTCTCTTTCTCTCCCATTTCTTTCTCTCTTTTCTCATTCTAAAAGAGGTAACTCGACCAAAATAAGTGAATTAGGATTTCAAAAGTGTATTTTTATACTAAGAGGCTGATGTTTAGTATTTACAAATTTGCCCTCAAAACTTTCAAAGTATTATAATTTGGTCCCTAAAATAAATCTAAAGTCTTGCAAATAATCATAATACTAATAGTATGACCTTAATTTATATAAACAATATCAATAACAATACATAAATTATGTATCATCCACAAACAAATAAAATATGAATATTATACATATATATTTATTTATTCTTTTCTGTGTTGGATAAATGGTTACTACAGTGGGGACGAGAGGCCAAGGTTTATTGCCAAGAGAGTTGGCAATATCTTGTATAAGGTGGGGTTACCTTCGAGACAACGGCAGTTGCTACATCAAGTGCATTTTGCAAGGTGTTTGAAGCAGTACCGTAGAGGTATAGGAGGTGCAGAATTTGAGCCACACAATCGGGAACCTTTGGGGATTTCCACACACCATGACAAAGGTGAGAAACTCAAAACGAGCCTTGAGTACTTTGTTGAGTGGAAAGGGTTGCCTGATGGGAGAGCACGCTCAAAATACAAAAGCGCACAGCCAGAGTTTGAAGAATAGGGTGCACAAGTTTCAGTGAAAACGCGACGAGGGCATCGCGTGAATTTGGTAGGGGAGAATTGTTAGGGTCGGTGCTTATGTGCCATCCCTGAATGTACATATGCTTGTGTATTTATACAAGTGTACATTCCTATTAAATCGCTAATACCTAATTATATGGTATTATACATGTAACGTTACAGACATTGTAGATCTGAAGGAGTTTGGATCAGATCTAAAGGTGTTTAGATAATGGCCATAGTCAGTCATGCTGAAACATATAATTGCTAAATATTAGCACAGTTAAGTGTTATATCATTATAATACTCAGCAGATCCAAGAGTTAAAGCCTTATCTGTAATGGGACATAGACCTGAGAATATACTAGTAACTGCATAGTTACAAGAGTTGCAATCGGGTACCAGAAAATACAAGTTACGCAAGTATGTTTTCGAATAATTGTCTCTAATCTATTTCTGCTGATGCAGGTCTGTCGGTGGATACCTTTATATATAGATCATCATATGTCGTACCTATCGGGTATAGATGGGACATAGACCTGAGAATATACTAGTAACTGCATAGTTACAAGAGTTGCAATCGGGTACCAGAAAATACAAGTTACGCAAGTATGTTTTCGAATAATTGTCTCTAATCTATTTCTGCTGATGCAGGTCTGTCGGTGGATACCTTTATATATAGATCATCATATGTCGTACCTATCGGGTATAGATGGTCATTCTTGACTGACTGTGAGCTTGGAGCTCGTATTGACATATGGGTATCCAGTTAGGACTGGATATGGGACAGACTCACGAGGGCCTCCAATAGACATCCTATATAAGCCGTCAACGGAGGATCCTCTCGAGTTGAGTAGTATACGTGGTCCTTTGACCTGAGTGCCACAGTGGGCTTGTAAGTGATCCACCATACTTTAGTTCCACGCATGTCACAGACCTTTCATGGTGTGACCGCTGGGTGTCGCTAGGTATGGTCCGATGCTTATAGAGTCCAGTGCGTACAGATACAGGATTCGTTAGCTCTTATAGGGAGTTCGATATCCAGATGCTTCGAGATTGTATCTCAGAAAATCTTGTGGCCACAAGTATCAATCCTGAAAAAGAGTTCCATCAGGGTAAAACAATATGGCAAATGAGTTTGCGTATATTGTTCAATGAGATAAAGGTCTGGAGATAAGATATAGATGAGCACAAAGGGATTTGACGGTGATAATCTATATCTTCGCACATCCAGGATATCATGACAAAAGGACTATACGTATGCGTTGTAACCTTAACTTATATGGTTCAACGCGCTAATTTGTATATTCGTGACTTGTGCGTGGGGCATTGCTCACGGACTCATGGAATAGTTTCATTTGACGAATCGGGCGTAGGACCTAAGGAGTCCCGCGATATGGAGTGTACTTGTTGTGCACTAGACAGCGTGTCAGATTAAATTGTTTAATCTAGCAATATTCAGCACTTCCATGGGAATGCGTGTGTGTCTGTATTTAAGTGCTAAATACAATAATTAGTTAATAATTGTTATTTACTAATTGTATTATAACACGTAGCGTATTGTGGACCCTCAATTGAGTTTATCCAAATGTAAAATTTGGTGGAACCCACTAGGGGGTGAACTTGATAACTATTCACGAAGGGCAAAATAGTCATTTTTTAGTTTGATTATTTAATAGTTAAATAATCAAAATATCTTTTTATATATTATATATTATTATTATTTATATTATATAATATAATTAATATATATATATATATAAAGAAAAAAAAGAAAGAGAAGCAAGAGAAGATTTGGCCGAATTCGGCTGAGAGAGGAAGAGAGAAATAGAGAAGAAAGAAAAGAGAAAGAAGAGAAAAGAAAGAAAGAAGAATAAATCAAAAAAAAGATGAGAGGAAAAATAAAATTGTTTCATTTTCCTCTATGCTTCCAATTGGAGCAATTATGAATTGTTTTAAATTTCTATTTCTTATCCTTTTGGAGAAAATGATGTAAATTCACTCCCGACTATTTTGAGAATTAAGAGTTAATCCTAGGCTGAATATGGAGCTGCTGTTATAGCTCACCAAGCCCACTGAGTTGGTGACTAGAACTGCACGCGAGTTGATCTCTATGCGAACTCTAGAAAAAATACGTGTATAACTTTACACGTTTGGTGAGTTCTCTAACTTTTCTAATATATTAATGTGATTAACATATTTATTTATTGTATTTATTGTAAAATTTATATTTTCTCTGCGTTAGACAATAGACACAATTGCACATGCATACATCCACGTGCCTAAGATCTGACTGTGTCAACAAGAATGTCACACCCCAAATATTCTCAAACAATTACTCGAACATTTGATGCATGACAAGACCACCAATAGGGTATTTAGTCCATTGTGTGTTACATGGGTTAGAGCTTCTAGAAGGCTCGATTGACTTGGGTTAAAATCACATGTGTGTGGTAGGTGAGAGAATATTTTATAGATGATATATTCTTTGAGATATTCTTATGGTAAGCAACATCTTTAATATATTTTTTTTTAATATTCTTCACTTTAAATGTGGATCATTGGATTAGAGTGAATTCTAATCGTCTATTGTATAAAATTTTAACTATAAATAGATAGAGCTCTTATTTGAGAGCTCATCTTCTAAATTGTAAAAATACTCTAAATTTATAATTTTATAATTTTATAATTTCTCTTTAATAATAATATATAAGAGTATTCTTTCAAATATTTAATATATATTTTTTAATTAATTGAATTTTGTAAATTACGGTAACACTTAAAGTGTTCCAAACCGCACAAGTTCTAAAAATTAGTACGTGACAATTGCCATCCCTATATTATTTATCCATTGCACAATTCCCAAAATAGTTTTAAAAGAGAGAAAGAGCATCTAATAAAAGAAGTGACAAAGAGCATGGGCTGAGCCCCCCAAGGTCTCATATCCTCACCTGGGTTCGACCCCTCCTCCCCCCAGATGGTGCGGAAATATTAAAAATTATTGTAATCCCCCATTCAAAAAAAAATAAATAAATAAATAAAAGAAGTGACAAACCGGGTAGGCCAGAAAAGGATTACCATCGTTAGTGTGATTAGATCAGCATCGTTGAAAAAAGTTGATGAGAGAACGTGGCTTTGTGCTTAAGTGGTTGCCCATTTGAATAAAGAGCCCTCTTAAGTCTTATCTTACAATCTTATATGCCCCAAGTTGCTTTTGTTTTCTAGTTTTAGCTCTAGCTCTACCTTTTTCATTGTTGAAAACTTTTTTCCTTTTACATTGAATTATCATTTTTTAGTCTTTTCATGTCTTGTTGGTTGCTAATGGACAAATTTGATTTTGGTTTAGTTAACAATTAAGAAATTTGTATGTTATGTGAAAACTTTGAGGGGTAAAATTATATACTTTTATAAAATCGTGTTAATTATTAAAATTTTAATTCTTTTTTCATATTTTTTTTTAAAAAAAATTTGAGCTAAAAGCCTCAAATTAATTTGAATAGGTCAATTATCAAATTAATATCTAAATAGAATGATTACCACTTAGCACATGGCATTTGGTGATTTAATAGTATAATTAAGTATGCACTTACTTAAATGGTTCAATAATAAAAAATTTGTAACATATTTTTTTATTAAAGTAAATTTTAAATTTGATTCCTCTCTTCACAAATCACACACACACATATATATATATAATTAAATACACTATTAGACTTCCACAATTTTTATAACATCATTATGACATATATTTATTTTAATGTATAAATAAAATAATTTATTATATATAAAATCTAACGTGTTTTTATAACACATCATAAATAATTTGTTATATATAAATATCTAACGTGATTTTATAACACATCATAAATAGTATTCAAATTTTATCTTAATTAAACAGAGCCACAAAATTTATATATATATATATATATATACACATATTTATATATTTGCATTGGTCTCATGATAATCCGAATTAAAATTTAACATATGAAACGTAGAAACCAATCAATTGTATCCACAGTGTATCATTGTAATTGATACATAAACAACTCAAGCCCAACTTATCAAAATTTGGGTTGGTGAACCTAATTAGCAATATATATTTTTTCTCAATCATCACCCACATTATTAATATCAAAATACTGAAATAGTAATTTTTTATTTGAAAATATGACCTTAACTAATGACCAAGAAAAAACAAAAAACTCGTAACAAGAAGGCATTAAAAAAAAGGGGTGATGACATTACATGTGAAAAAGGAATAGATATGGTGGGCAGAGAGAGTTTTGTTTCTTCAGGAAAAAAGTGATTTTATCAATAAGAATATTAACTAAAAGTTGTGTAGAAGGCAAAAAAGGTAGGAGATAAAAAGAGTGCTTCTACTATATTATTTTTGATAATTTACACAACAATACACTTTTTTGTTTTGTGTTTGATTATAAAGTTAAAGCGGAAAAACAGAACTCATGATTTGTTTAGCCAACCAATGTGATGTGGATCCTTCTAACATGGGGTGAAGCACAGTTCTAGATACTGAATCTGGATTTTCACTTTTCAGCTCAATCAGTGAATTATTTATGTTGACTCACACTCCACATCCAAATATTTATGAAACAAATAAGAATAATTTCTGAAAGAAAAAACTTATGATTATATTATACATATATAATATGCCACGTGGCAAGATCCCATTTTGATTTGTGGGTCAGTAGTTGGTGCCAAAGACAAGAAGTGACAGAGTATGTACAATAACTGCCTACTGTAAAATCCACAACTGTAATGGAGAATGAAGATGAAAGAAAAAGATGACTCTTCCTTCTTGTCAACTTTATTCAACCAGAAAGATTTAATGGGGTTTTTTGACGTTTTGTGAAAGTGTGGTAGAAAGTAAGTAAAAGGACCCGCGTAGCAAAAGCACACACAACAACAACAAAAGAAAAATGTTAATGTTTTTACAATTCACCAAACAAACCAAATTGAACTCCTGATTCTCTCTTTTATCTTTGGAAAACTGTCTTTTAAAATCCTTTTGGTTGTTTTAAGGAACGTAAAAAGAAAGAAAGATCATACAGAGACAGAGGATTTCAGGTTCCCGAAAAAGAAAAAAAATTTCCCACTGTTTTCATTTTGATTCCCTTTTAGCCTGGATATGTACGACTCGCGTTGTCTTTAAATTCATTCGTTTTCTGTGTCTTTATCTGAAACTATTTTGCAGGATTCATGGCAGTTAATGAAGTGACTAAGAGAATCCTTTTGTACTCGTTCATTCTTGGTTGGTAAGGGGGACTATGCTTTCATGGGAATTGGATGCTGTATCTGATCGTCAATTCATTGGATTCTATTGGTTCTGCTACAGATTCTTGACTCTTTTCAAGTGAGTCACTCCTTTTTATCCACTTTAATTATAACTGTTACCTATCATTTTAAGAATTATTAGAGCTGGAAGTTTTTGTTTCTGTCTTTTGAGTATTGATTGAAGGGTGGTGGAGGGTGTTTGATAGAATTGTATGGAGTGTGATATGATTGAGTTTCCAATCATTTTTAGGCCACTGACAGTCATGCTATATTGGAGTATCTGGGAATTGGGCATTTCTGGTAATATGTCAATATCTGGTTGGTCACTCGGGATTGCATACTGTCGGATTGCTCCTAATTCTTGATTTATGCAGGCAAAAAAGCTCTTTTTTTTTTTCGAAATTCAAGTAGACATTCAACAAGTTTGTCGATGCATTTGGTGGGGGAAAGCTTATTTATAGTATTTCCTCCAAGATGATCATTTGGCTATGTTTGATATTGCTTATATTTATCAATAAAGTTGATTGTTTCAGTTTTTAACTTTTTGCTTTGCATTTTCAATTGCCGGGCCCGTTTGATTGAATTAGGGCCTTCCAACCTGAAAATTGTTTGCCAAGTTGAAACATAATGATCAATGATTAAGTTTGGAGGCATGGTATTGGAAGAGTTTGCCAATCTCACTTCTTGCAGTGTGCTTGTTCTTCATTCCCATATCGCATTCAAACGTCAATTATTTACTATTTATTCTTCACGTATATGGTACCATTGCAGGATTTTGTTTTACTGTTTTCAGATAATGACACCTTATTTGTACCTTTTACAATTGTACTGACTCTTAGCTCTGCATTCCCAGAATTCATCTCACCCAGATGTACATTCTCTTTTAAATATAATGTTTTTGTGAACTTAAGAAATATTCATGATTTTATATATAAATTTTCTTCAAGTTGTTAGTGATGCACCAATAAATGTTGGTGTTTCTATTTGCTGCAGAATTTGTTTTCGTGTCCTTAATTGAATGAATTGGTGGCAGGCAGAAGTTTTCCATCCTGCAAATAAATTTTCATCATGGAATGGCCGACCAAAATACTGAAGGATTCCAGTCATAAAGGGCGATATCATGGGAGATTTAGAGATGATAGAACTTGGGCAGAATCTCATTATTCAAATGTAATCCCTCTCTTTAATTTTTTTTTAATTATTATTCTTTTTTTTTCATTTGCAGTTTCTCCTTGTTTGTTCTCCTTCTGTAATTTATTACTTTAAGACTTTTCTTTGATTGTCCCTAGAACATGGGAAATTTATGCTTTAATTCTTTGAGGAACTGATGAATGCTTCCAAGTCTAATATTTTTGATTCATTGCATCTGGCAATTTTGCTATCAAGTTTTGTGCTAACTCCAGGTTTATACCTGGGATGCAGGATGGTTCTTCAGGTTTTGACCGAGAAGAAATTGATTGTGCTATTGCACTCTCCCTTTCAGAAGTAGACCAGAAAGGGAATAAGGTGATTGGTAAGGTTGCCTAACTGTAAACACTCATCATGATTTTTCTGTAATTGTGATGTGAGAAGTTTTGGTGACTCCTTTTAATCATGACTCATGGCTCATTGTGTGACGTTCTTCAAGATGAGATGTTAAAAGAATACAGAATTTCTAGAAATTAAATGCCGTTGGTACTGCTTCCAATTTGCATACTAATGATGATTGATTGCGATTTTGTTAAATCTTCAAATGTCATAAGATGATTTTCAGCTTCATTTGGTCTAATTTTGCTCCACAAGTAATGGGCGAGAGAATAAGTAATGCTTCTGTATTTGTTTTAGATTCCTGTGTCGTCTCAATTTAATTGACTCTACTACAAACTTGATCTTCTGAGTGCTCTTAAGTAATATCTGTTATAGCTTTAAATGAATTCCTCAATAACTACCTTTTCCTCTTCTATTTATTGAGTGTGAGAAAAGGAAGGGAAAAAAAAAATCTGCTTTTCAGACTAGTTATCATAGCGTAACTGTGGCATTATTGCCAATAAGCTTGTGGAGACACAAATGCACCTGATGGTTGTTCCTTGAAAATATTTTATAATTTGTCGCTAAAAGAAATATGCTGAAGTGACAGACAAGAAAGAATTTAACGCAGTTGACTTCTTAAACTTCAAAATGAATGGGGTACCTGTAAACTTCACTTTTTAGTGGATCATGTTTTGGGAGTGAAGTCCACAGAAGTGATGCACTCTTCAAAAATTTGAGGATGAAATTCAATATCAGAAATTTGGAGTAGTAGATGTTTTAGTTCACAACTAGTCTCATTTTCTATTTTTCTACTTTGTACATTAGAAAATGAATCTTACTCGGAGGAAGATGCACAATGTATTAAATCTGACTCAAATGCAGATGAAGAGGATGACTATGAAAGATATGTTATAGCCCAACTAGAGGAAGAAGAACGACAAGCTAGAGCTCAAGAAGAGAAAGATGAACTACGAGCTAGAGCTCAACAAGAGGAAGATGAACGACGAGTTAGAGCTCAACGAGAGGAAGATGAACGACGAGCTAAAGCTCAATTAGAGGAAGATGAACAACTTGCTAAGGCTATTCAGGAAAGTTTGAGTGTGCAGTCTCCTCCTCGATATGATAATTCAAATATATTTCAACCTTTTTTGTTTTTCAATCCATCTGGCAACAGGTAAATGTCATTGCGTTCAATATGTGTTTCAGTAATCTAACTACTGCTATATGCCAATTGTAAAATATACTTCCAAGGGGACAAGCATCTATTGTATTTCAAAGTTGCATCCTTTCTGAAGGAATAGTGAGTTAGGGCTAGGCTAGCGCAGCACTGTATTTGATGTGACAAAACCTGTGCAAGGCATAGGTGCTATTTAATTGACTCTATTTTTATATCTTCTTAACTTTGCTAGATAGTAGTTACCTGACCCCAAGTATGAATTCTTTTCTTTCGATAATATTCTACATTTTGATCTACTCAGTAGCCTTAACCATTTAAATAGGAAGGGATGAATAATTTAATTGGACTAGTTTTAATTAATCTTTCAGTATCAAGCATTCGGAACTGATGCTGAATCAGACCTTAAAGCTAGCATATTCTTTATTAATGTTAAATAATATTCCAAGCCACCGTCAGATCAAAGCTAAAATGTTGGAACTTCAGAACTTTGTGTCTTTTTGAAGTTGGAATTGCAGTTCAAAGAGTCCAACTTCTCTTCTTAGTTCTTTGACTTTTCTGCAAAGTGACGGGAAGGAAGTTTATAAATTAAAGTCAATTTGATTGATTTTGATTTTATCATGCTTGGTAGTTTAGAAATGAGGGAATTGATGAGGATTGATGCAATTGGACATCAATATTGGGAATATGTCAGTTCATTGTAGCCTATTCCTTGGTTGAGCTTTATATTAATAGCAACCAAAAAACAAAAAGATGAAGATGTCCTCTTATTTGGAATATTCACTATTTAACTCTATATCATCTTGGATGCTTGGTTGGATTGCATTGAAGAAATGGACGTAATAACATTCGGTAAAGTGAGCATATGATAAGTCGAAACACTTAATATGGCACAGTTCCAGCTTCTCTTTCAACCAAGGAAAGAGGATTTTCAAACTTGCATGCATACCTATGCACATATGATTGTGATAAAAGATACTCCGCCTCTTACAGTTCATCTAATTTTGTATTTACTATGCAGATATCGTACAAATCCTGACCTGATCTGGTTGTTGAAATCATATTGCTCACAGGATCTGCACTGGTTGCAATACTGAGATTGGTCATGGACAGGGTGTGAGTCGGAAGGGTGCTGTTTGGCATCCTGAATGTTTCCGTTGCTGTGCTTGCAATCTACCAATTACAGATACTGAGGTCCAACTTTTATTCAAACTGAATGACATCTCAGTTTCATTTTAGTTATCATGTGCTCGATTGATTTGCTACTTTTTGTTTTAATTTTTCAAGTAACGAGTGATTGCTGTAGATGGCCTAACTGTCGTATTTCCTTTATTTGATAGTTCTTGACGTCTCGAAAACGTCCCTATCATAAATACTGCTATAAGGAGCAGCTTCCCCCAAAATGCTATGTCTGCCACAATTTTGTAAGTGTTCTTTTTTTTTTTTACGTCAGTGCAATATTAACTTTTTTTTTTTCCTTTTCTAGCATTCTGGAAAACAGGTTGTTCTTAACCAAATGCACGAAAATAGTTGTATGAAATTCTGAACCAAAATTTAAGTGCCTGTTAGCATCGTAGCAGATTTGCTCAAACTTGTTAGCCCCCTGTTTGTATTAGGAAACATATCAGTTGATTATATGAAAAGGAAAAACATGGTGCATTTGTTGGTGGAAATGTAAAAAGAAATTGGCATGTATTGCTGCTAGTCTAGTTCTGCATATTTAGTTTCATTATCAACAAATGAACTGCACGCACACAGAACTAAAGCTGCAATCAGAAGCCATTCTTGCATGTTCCCTATGATTATTTCACCATATTATGATGTATGGTAACTTTATTAGGTCATTTGACCTGGGATGATTAGCTATGGGGGGCAAGAAATCATGGCTTTTTGGTTTAGTAGATGCAATCCTGTCTTATGTGATATATATGGTTACCTTCATTTCACAATTCAAGGATTTCATTACACGTATCGATTGTTATCTTCATTTTAGGTTATTCCTTACTAGTAAGGGATTGAAAGTCCTGTTTTATTTGTCCATGTGTAAGGGACTAACTGTATTGTAACCCTGAAAGTCCTTTTTCCTTTGCTAGATCCCAACAAACTCTGATGGCCTTATTGAGTATCGGACACATCCTTTCTGGCGACACAAATACTGCCCCTCACATGAACGTGATGGGACTCCTCGGTGTTGCAGTTGTGAAAGAATGGAGGTGAGTTGCAAGAACAAAATCCTGTCTTCTCCTGTCTTACACACCTACCACATATGCTTAAAAAATGAAAAACAATAACTGCTAAGATGTAGAAGACCTATCTCACTATCTGGGACCCATTCGGTTGAATTGTTGACAAGATATATCTATGGATATTTGATTACATAGTATTATAGCTAATGCAAAACCTTGAAATTTATTCAGCCAAGGGATGCAAGATATCTATCCCTTGATGATGGCCGGAAGCTATGTCTGGAGTGTCTAGACTCTGCAATAATGGATACACAAGAATGCCAACCCCTTTACCTTGAAATACAAGAATTTTATGAAGGTTTAAATATGAAAGTGGAACAGCAAGTTCCTTTGCTCTTGGTTGAGAGACAAGCACTTAACGAGGCCATGGAGGGAGAAAAGATTGTAAAGCTTATGCATTGAAACTTTATTAGTAATGTGTCTTCTCTTCTTATTTATTTTTCTGATTTTTATGATATAATTAATATTGGTTAGGGTCACCATCTCTTACCTGAGACAAGAGGGCTCTGTTTGTCTGAAGGGCAGACCGTTACCAGGGTAGGAATTTGTTTTCTGAACTTTTAAATTTCATGCACTAAGTTTAACCATGTATATATCTGTTTAATGTTTAGGAACTCTTAATTTCACCCAAATCATCAGGTTCTAAGGAGGCCGAGAATTTCATCAGGCTACCAACTGATAGACATGATGACAGAGCCTTGTAGGCTAATTCGCCAATGTGAAGTTACAGCAATTCTCATTTTGTACGGTCTCCCTAGGTATCCTCTATCAATCTTGCTCACTATACTTGTAAGAAATCATGAATCAGAATACCTGCTCCACAATACCAATGTATGTGACCCGAGGCTTCTGTAAACGTAGGTTGTTGACAGGATCAATCCTGGCTCATGAGATGATGCACGCATGGCTTCGGTTTAATGGTTTTTTCTTTTTCTTTTTTTGTTCCTACAATTGATCATTCGGCTTTAGTTTTCAATTTTAGTCACAAAGAGCTCGGAAGTCTAACGGGGTATTTGTCAGGTTATCCAAATTTGAGGCCAGCAGTTGAAGAAGGCATATGCCAGGTATTGGCTCATATGTGGTTGGAATCCAAGATCTCTTCTGGATTCGGAAGTGATGTTGCTTCATCTTCTTTATCCTCGCCATCACATTCAGACATCCAGAAGGAACTTGGTACATTGTTTAAACACCTAATCGAGTCAGATACATCATCAGCTTATGGAGATGGATTCAGACAAGCTAACAAGGCGGTGAAGAAATATGGCTTGATAAAGACTCTGGAGCACATTCAGATGACTAGAAGGTTTCCTCTCTGATCATTCATAGAGTTATAATAAAACTTTGGCCTTTGCCACCCACCATAAATGATAAATACCTGGCTCTATTTTATAGCTTTATAGTAACAAAATCCATCTTCATATGAATTAATACATCATGCAACTAAAAACTGATGAAAATGCTCTTTCTTATACGCAGTTGCTGTAATTTCATGCTACTTTTGATGGTATCTTTCTGTTATTGTTCCGTCCGAGTCATATTTAATTATTGAGGAGTAATAGTTACCTTCTTATTTGTTTTGTAATTACCATTTTCTCCATTTAACTTTTTCAAACACCCACTTATCCTTTATTAATACCTTTTTTTCCCTCTGAAAAATAGCCAATTCCTTTATTATTATTAGTTCCCTTAATGCCTGAGTTGTAATGAAATCTTTTGTTTTAGTAAAATAGTTTATTTATTATTTTAACCATTTGTTATTAAGCTCATATTATAAAATATGTGATTTAAGTATTAAACATGAGATGTTAATATAAAAATATGTAAGCGACAAATTTTTTATTCATAAAAAAAGTTGTTCACAATTATTATTGGAATAGTAGTTTCATTATATAAGTTAATATTTTTTTTACTTCCATATTAAATAATTTAATTTGATCATTGAACTAAAAATTTTGAGTAAAAAAATTAGTATATTTGACACTCTAGATTGTTGTGAATTTTTATCTAGTTAAATAAATATTATTAATCTTAATTCATATAAATTTTAATAAGACTAATCGATCTTATTTTGAACAAGTAATGAATTTACTTTTGTATATTATATCTTTTGAGTTATTATAAAGTAAGATCAATTTTATAAGCAAAATTTTGATGGCTTATAGATTTGATTTAACGGGTTATGATAGGTACATATATTTTCAAGATAGAATTTATACCTAGTGATTTTCACTTAAGATGTTTGTTGTGCTTGATCATTTAAATATATGCCTGTAATTTATTTAATAAATTGTTAAAAAATAATATTTATTTTTAATTTTATTTACCAAATAAACATATTAAACAATAATCATTAGAGAATTTAATGACTTAAAGGTAAATAAATAATTAAAAAAATAAAATATTTTTTTACAACCTAACTTTAATTGTTGATATCAAATAGATAATTAGTTAAATAGTTATTATTAATTTCAGATCAAACTTAATTTAATTAAATTTTTTAAAATTAAAATGGCTTTATTTATTTACATAGGTTACTAAGTCAATATTAGACTTTTAGTGAAATAGCTAACTTTAACAATATGGTGGGTCATGAGTAATTATAATTTTTTAATTAGAATTAATCATAATTAAAATTTATAGATATGTCAATCACTTTATTAAATTTATCTTAATTAAATTTTAAACTCCTATGTGCTGATGCCTCTATAAGAGGAAGGAAGAGAGTTGTAAATAATTATTTTTTTTTTACATATTTATAAATTTTTTTTTATAAAAAATAGAGAATTTGACTTTTTATATTTTAATCTTAATTTAAAATAAAAACATTGCTATAAGAGATTTATGTGCTCATACACACAAATTTATGCCGATAATATCGTATTAAGAGATTCATGTGTTTACACGTATTAATTTTAACATTTTAAAAATTCAAAAGAACAAAAAATCATAGTTAATCAATTTAAATTTATCAAATAAAGAATTGATATAATTATTTAACCCTATACATTGTGGGTAAACCGCTTTCACTTCATTTTATTTTTAAAAAAAAATTCTCAACAATTACCTCCTTTAAATGTGGGATATCAAGTATTTTTAAATTGTTCAGAGAAAAATAACGATTACTAATAACTTTGTGTGGGGAAAATATTACTGATAACTTATAATCTATTTTATGCTTTTAATTACATGTTCATGACAAAAATTAGTGTAAAAAATTGAAGTAAAAATATTTTTACTTTAAATATAAGTGTTATCCGGTATTATATTTATGGGACAGTAAAAACTTTATTTGGATTTTGTGGAAATGGAACATCTTTGGGCCCATTAAAAGCATGTATTAAATGGACCAAGGCCCAATGAAAGAGTTAAAATCATTATTAATGAACCTAGGGGTGTGTGTATGAAAGATGAAGACCGATCAAATTAAGGAAACAAACTTAAACGATCTTATAATTGATTCGTGGCTTGATTGTATTAGGAATATCAAAAGGCTCTTCGAAAAGGGATCCACAAGCCTTGAACTAAGACGGAGATGAAATAATTTTTATGAAAATAAAGTAAAATATAAAAAAATTATTTTTTAAATTATTAATGGAATAGAGATGAGATTAAAATTTTATTAATTATTTTTATAAATATATTAAATGTAAATTATATATATATTAAATAATTTATTAATTTTTTATTTTATAATTTATATATAAATGAGATATGCTTTAATAATATTTTTTATAAAAAAATTATAAAATCTATTTTTTATCGTTATTGTAAGCAACAAAAAGACTTTTATTTTTGAATTTGGTGGTTATTGATTTTTATAAGAATATAAAGTAATTAATAAAAAAATTAACGATGTTAAGCATTAAAATATTATTTAATTTTTTATTCTATTTTTGTTTTATTTTATTATTTATTTACTAATTATTATTTATATTATTTAAAATTATTGTTATATTATTCTAATTTATTTATTTGATACTATTTTAATAATAATAAAGATTACATATTTATATCGGTAAATTTATAAATATGAATTAATATTTAATATTTTTTTAATTATATAAATTAATATTTAATATTAATAAATAAAAAATTAGGACAAAGATGAAAAAGACATTTCTTATATAAAATTCTTCATCTTTACCTCATTAATTTTTTTAAAAATAAAATAAAAAATGAAATAATTTTTAAAAAAATAAAATAAAAAAGGAGATAAGATACGAAAAGGACCGTAACGCCGCGGCGGCGGCGGCGGCAACCCCATTGCTATCCCTATACTATCCATCATACAAGTCCTAAAATAGTATTAAAAGAGAGAGAGAGAGCATCTAACAAAAGAAATGATAAACTGGGTAGGCCAGAAAAGGATTACCCATCGTTAATGTGATTAGATAAGCATAATTGAAAAAAGTTGATGAAGCTTTGTGCTTGTGCTTAAGCGGCTGCGCATTTGAAAAAGAGACCTCTTGAGTCTTTATCTTACAATCTTATGTGGCCCCAGGTTGCTTTTGTTTTCTAGTTCTAGTTGTAGATCTAGATCTACCTTTCTCATTGTTGCAAACTTTTTTCCTTTCACATCGAATTATCATTCTTTAGTCTTTTTCACGTCTGGTTGGTTGTTAATGAGCAATTTTGATTTTGGTTTAGTTAACAATTAAGAAAGTTTGATGTTATGTGAAAGCTTTGAGGGAAATTTTTACTGTTGACTAAGTTTGGAAGGAAATTTTTTTTACCGTAGTAAAAAAATTTAAACTTTAGTGATAAAAAATATAGAATTTTTTTTATTTTGTCATTATTAATTAATTTTTTTATATAATTAAAATTAATTATTTACATAAAAATAAGTTTAAAAATTTCAAAATAATCAAAACATAAATATGTTTTTTTTTATAAATTATAATAATATTTAATATAATTTAAAAAAATATTATTATAAGTAAAAAAAAAAAAGAAGAGAAATTTAAAGATGATGCCCGTGCATCAACGAGCGCATTAGCTTTTTTTTTCATTTTAATTAAAATAAATGACTAAAATTAATTAATTAAAAATTTAAAAAAAATAATTTATTCTTTTGTTTTTTTATAAATTGTAATAATATTTATATAATTTTAAAAATATTATTAAAATTAAAAAATAATACAAAATATTGAAGATAAATATATAAAAATAAAAAATAAAATTTAATATAAGTAAATAAATAAATAAAAATATTGATTTAAAAAAAAATGCCATGTGGTACCATGTCAAAACAAGCTGATGTGAGCGCATCAGCTTGGCATCCTGTTGGGGCGCGCTGATGCGCGGGCATCAGTTTGGTAGCGCTAGGTCGTATTTTGTTATTTTTTTAATTTAAATTTAACTTTTTAAATAATTAATTAATTTTATTTGATTAATGTTTTTTATTAATTTACTAAAAAAAGAAAAAAATTATTTTTTAATTTATTTTTTAAAAGTTTTAATTAAAATTTTATTTTTAATTAATTTTTTAATTAATTTATAACTAAAAAAAGACAACTAACGTGCGCGCATAGTTGATGCTTATCAATTCCTTTAATATTTTTTAAAAAAATTTATAATTATTTTTTATAATGTAAAAAATTAAATTTTGATTATTTTCATAAAAATAATTTTTGGATTAAATTTGTTTATTAAATTAATTGATTATAATAAATTAAAAATATATATTTTTGTAAATTATACAAATAAGGAAAAAAATAGAAAAACCATTTGGTTACTTAAATTTACAAATTTTGACTGGGGTAAAAAGAAAAATGCCCCCCAAATTTTGATCAATAGTGAAAATTTCTAAAACTTTGATGATAAAATCAGATACTTTTATAAAATCGTGTTAATTATTAAAATTCCAAATTTCTTTTCATTTTTAAATTTCTTTTTGAGCTAAAAACCCCAGATTTCGATAGGTCAATTATCAAATTAATATCTAAAAAGGGTGGTTACCATTTAGCACATGGCATTTGGTGATTTGATAGTATAATTAAGTATGCACTTACTTAAATGGCTTAATAGTAAAGACTTGTAGTATTTCTTTTTCCGTTAAAATGAAAATTTTAAGTTCAATTTCTCTTTTTTTATTAAAGTGAGAATTCTAAGTTCGATTCCTCTCTCCTCAAATCACCAAAAAAAAAAAACAATCTTAAGTTTGATTCCTCCATTCCATTAAAGTGAGAATCTTAAGTTTAATTCCTCATTTCTGTTATTGTAAGAATACTAAGTTCGATTTCTCTCTTTTCCAAATCACAAGAAAAAATTAAGTATAATTAAATATACTACTAGATTCTTATAGTTTTTATGACAATATTTCTGTAGCATATATATGTATAGAAAGAAAAAAATAATTTTATAGACTACGTAGTTCATTATATAGTGAACAATACTAGCACATGTTGTTGCTTAATATATTTATAAATTTTTATAATTTTTATATAATTTATAATATACTACAAAATTCTGCCACATATCTAAGAGTTCACAATATCATAAGTTTATAACACACCATAAATAATATTAAAATTGTATCTTAACTAAATAGAGCCACAAAACTTATATATATATATATATTGCTTTGATCTCATGATTATTCGAATTAAAAATTAACATATAAAATGTAGAAACCAATCAATTTTATCCATGGTGTATCATTATAATTGGTACATAAATAACTCAATCTAACAACTAGCAATCATTTTCAAATCCCATCTTATCAAAATTTGGGTTAGTGAACCTAATTAGAAATATATTTTTTTTTCTCAATCATCACCCACATTATTAATGTTTAAAATACTGAAATAGTAGTTTTTTAGTTGAAAATAAGACCTTAACCAATGACAAAAAAAAGAAATGAAAAAGAAGCTCATGTTAAGAAAAAGGGCGATGACATTACAGGTAAAAAGGAATAAGATATGGTCGGCAGAGAAAGTTTCCTTTCTCTAGGAAAAAATGATTTTATCAATAAGAATATTAACTAAAAGTTGTGTAAAAAGGCAGAAAAGGTAGGAGATAAAAAGAGTGTTTCCACTGTATTATTTTGATAAATTATACTATCATACACTTTTTTGTTTTGTGTTTGATTATAAAGTTAAGTGGAAAAACAGAACTTATGATTTGTTTAGCCCACCAATGTGATGTGGATCCTTCTAATATGGGGTAAAGCACAGTTCTTGATGCTGAATCCGAGTTTTCACTTTTAAGCTCAATCAGTGTGAATTATATGTTGTTTACAAAATTTGAGAGGAAGGTCATTGAATTTTGTGCTACAAATTTCCATATGTGACTATAGTTTTGTGGGTATGGTAATTTTATTTTTTACCCTTTTACAAATGCAAATTTGTATTGGGTCAGAATCAGATGGGACTCTAGAGTCTAGATTAGATGTAATATTCATTCAAAATTTGCACCAACTTTTTTGAAAATTTTTACAAGAAGATTCGAGAAAAGTATTTTACTCTTACTAATGCTTTAGGGTAGATTCGAATCCTTCATTTTCAACAATGAAAAACTGCTCAATGATTGAGATTTCTTGTGAATTTTAGAGCTTTAATACATTTTTAGCATCTTGGCATGGCATGGCATGGCTGCTGGGTGCCAGTTACACAATTGCTGGCACACGGTGTCAGCAATTTTCCAGCAAGATGGACAGCCACCATGCTAAACTCTCCTTATAAATGGGAGAGTTTAGCAATTCATTTTTCATTGCAATTTAGAGAGAGTTTCTAAAACTTTGAGAGAGTTTTTGAGTGATTTGAGAGAATTGGGTGTATTGGGATTTTGGGTTGTAAGGCTAAAATACTACAATACTTGTATTCTCCATTTCTAATAGTAAGAGATTCTTCTGTCTTCGTCCGTGGACGTAGACTAAAAGCCGAACTACGTAAACTTGTTGTCTTATTTTTTTTTATTTTTATTATTTTTCTCAATTTCGCTTTAGCTGCGACCTTGCATCACCCCTCAATTTTTCAACAATGACATGACGTGGCGTGCTTATAATTTATATTGACACTTTTCCCACTTTAAAAGCTTTTGCGTGAAATGCAAACAAATGCTGTCGTAAATGTTTAAGCTTTACATGTCAATGGTTATCACCACTTAGCACTCAAAACTAAACAAGTCAATTTATATATTGTTGCGTTGACCTAAAACTAAAGCATCAAAATATTGCCTTAAACGAGATTTATCAGTTCGGCATGCCTCGGATATCAACCACCACTTAACTAGCTAGCATTAGTTGTCATTTAACTCACACTCACACTCACACATCCAAATATTAATGAAATAAAAAACTTATGATTATATGCCACGTGGCAAGATCCCATTGTGATTTGTGGGTCAGTAGTTGGTACCAAAGACAAGAAGTGACTGAGAGTGTACAGAAATTGCATACTATAAAATCCACAACTGTAATGGAAAATGGAGATGAAAGAAAAAAGAATCATCCAGACTCCTTCCTTCTTGTCAACTTTATTCAATCAGAAAGATTTAATGGGGTTTTTGACATTTTGTGGAAAGTGTGGAAAATAAGGAAAAGGACCCACATGACTAAAGCGCACACAACAACAACAACAAAAAAAAAAAGAAATATGTAAATGTTTTTACAATTCACCAAACAAACCGAATTGAACTCCTGGTTCTCTCCTTTTATCTTTGGAAAACTGTCTTTTAAAATCCTTTTGGTTGTTTTAAGGAAGGTAAAAAGAAAGAAAGATCATACAGAGGCAGGATTTCAGGTTCCAGAAAAAGAAAAAAATTTCCCACTGTTTGCATTTTGATTCCCTTTTAGCCTGGATTTGCGTACGATTCAAGTTGTCCTTGAATTCATTCATTTTCTTTGTCTTTATCTTAAACTATTTTGCAGGATTCATGGCAGTTAATGGAGTGACCGAGAGAATCCTTTTGTACTCGTTCATTCTTGATTGGTAAGGGGGACTATGCATTCATGGGAATTGGATGCTGTATCTGATCGTCAAATCATTGGATTCTATTGGTTCTGCTACAGATTCTTGACTCTTTTCAAGTGAGTCACTCATTTTTTTTTTATTCACTTTAATTATAACTGTTACATATCATTTTAAGAATTATTAGAGCTGGAAGTTTTTGTTTCTGTCTTTTGAGTATTGATTGAAGGGTGGTGGAGGGTGTTTGATAGAATTGTATGGAGTGTGATATGATTGAGTTTCCAATCATTTTTAGGCCACTGACAGTCATGCTATATTGGAGTATCTGGGAATTGGGCATTTCTGGTAATATGTCAATATCTGGTTGGTCACTCGGGATTGCATACTGTCGGATTGCTCCTAATTCTTGATTGATGCAGGCAAAAAAGCTCTTTTTGTTTTTTCGA
The DNA here is from genome assembly GCA_946807835.1 of Ailanthus altissimus. Lineage (NCBI taxonomy): Eukaryota > Viridiplantae > Streptophyta > Magnoliopsida > Sapindales > Simaroubaceae > Ailanthus > Ailanthus altissimus. Next base: position 24,816,256 of record OX327695.1, read on the forward strand.
AATTCAAGTAGACATTCAACAAGTTTGTCGATGCATTTGGTGGGGGAAAGCTTATTCATAGTATTTCCTCCAAGATGATCATTTGGCTATGTTTGCTATTGCTTATATTTACCTATAAAGTTGATTGTTTCAGTTTCTAACTTTTGCTTTGCATTTCAATTGCCCAGCATGTTTGATTGAATTAGGGCCTTCAAACCTGGGGTTTGTTTGCCAAGTTGAAACATAATGATCAATGATTAAGTTTGGAGGCATGGTATTGGAAGAGTTTTCCAATCTCACTTCTTGCAGTGTGCTTGTTCTTCAATTCCATATCGCATTCAAATATCAATTATTTACTATTTATTCTTCACGTATATGGAATAACATTGCAAGATTTTGTTTTACTGTTTTAGGATTTAAAACAATTTCAGATAATGGTACCTTATGCTCTATCTTTTGCACTTGTACTGACTCTTAGCTCTGTCTTCCCCGAGTTCATCTCACTCAGTTGTCTCTTCTCTTTTAAATATAATGCTTTGTGAACTTAAGAAATATTAATGATTTTATACATAAATTTTCTTGAAGTTGTTTGTGATGCACAAATATATATAGGTATTTCTGTTTGCTGCAGAATTTGTTTTCTTGTCCCTAATTGAATGATTTGGTGGCTGGCAGAAGTTTGCCATCCTGCAAATAATTTTTCATAATGGGATGGCTGACCAAAATACTGGGGGGTTCCAGTCATAATGGGCGATATCATGGGAGATATAGAGATGACAGAACTTGGGTGGAGTCTCGTTATTCAGATGTAATCTCTCTCTCTTTGTTTATTTCTTCTTCTTCTTCTCATTATTATTTTCATTTGCAATTTCTCCGTGTTTGTTCTCCGTTTGTATTTTATTGCATTAGACTTTTGTTTGATTGTATCTGGAACATGGGATATTTATGTTTTACTTCTTTATGGAACTGATGGGTGCGCCAAGTCTAATATTCTTGCATACATGCCATTTTGCTATCAAGTTTTTCCTGTGCTAACACCGTGTTGATACCTGGCATGCAGGATGATTCTTCAGGTTTTGACCAAGAAGAAATTGATCGTGCTATTGCACTCTCCCTTTCAGAAGTAGACCGTAAAGGGAAAAAGGTGATCGGTAAGGTTGCCTAACTGTAAACACTCATCATGAGATTTTTTGTAATTGTGATACGGGAAGTTTCGGTGACTCCTTTTAATCGTGACTGATGGCTCAGTGTGTGAAGTACTTCAAGATGAGATGTTAAAAGAATACAGAATTTAGAGAAATCAAATGCTGTTGGTACTCCTTCCTATTTGCATACTGATGAATGATGATTGATTTCCATTTTGTTATATCTTCAAATGTCATAAGATGATTTTCAGCTCCATTTGGTCAAATTTTGCTCCACAACTAATGGGAGAGAGCATAACTAATGCTTCTGTATTTGTTTTAGATTCCTGTGTCATATCAATTTAATTGAATCTACTACAAACTTGATCTTCTGAATGCTCTTAAGTAAAATCTGGCATAGTTTTAAATGAAGTCCTCAATAATTAAATACCTTTTCTTTTCCTCTTCTATTTATTGAGTGTGAGAAAAGGAGGGAAAAAAATCTGCTTTTCAGACTAGTTATCTTAGCATAACTGTGGCATTGTTGTTGTTGAAAAATTGGTGATTCAACAATCTTGGTTGGACAAGAATTGAGATAAATACCAAAGTGGAGAGTTACAAGAAGTCTAGAACGTGTGGGACACGTATGGAGAAGTCTAGGACGTGTGGGACACGAAAGAAGAAGTGAAACGGGACTCAAAGACGCGAAGGAAAAGAAAAAATCGCGGGGAGCTTCCAGCGCCGCAGCGCTGGGACCTCAGCGCCGCAGCGCTGGACGCGAGAAGGTCCAGCGTCGCAGCGTTGGACGCGAGAAGAGCCAGCGCTGAGGCGCCCAGGGACGGGCGCTGCAGCGCCAGAACGCGTGGAGAAGTCCGTTTTGGCTCGGGATTTCAAGTTTTGGAAAGTTTTGGACTTCCAAAACAAGTGGACTCTTACTCCAACAAGGAATAGGATTTGTAGGCACAAAATATACCCTATATAAACACTTGTAAACCATTGTTTAAGGTTAAGCATCTAAGGTTTCAAGATGTAACCATAAGAGAGAATAGAGGAGCTAGGTAGGCACTAAGTGCGTGGTGCACTAGGGTGTAACCTTGGGGGGTATTTTCTTCTTTAGGTTCTTTGAGTGAATAAAAGAGAAACACTATAGATCCTTTAGGCTTAGATGCTCGGGCTATTCTTGTGTTTCTTGTAAAAATCTCTTATGAGGAGATACGAAGAGGTCTTAGGGAGTCATAATGATCAAGGGTAGATGCTTAGAGGTCTCTATGGAAGATACTAAGGGGTCTTGTGGGATCATTGATGATGTAAGAAGATACTTTGTGATCTATTTCAATGGGAAGAAGCTGGATCATGAATCCTCCGTGGACGTAGGCAATTTGGGCCGAACCACGTATATCTTGTGTCTTGTGATTGGTTTGTTTTCTTTATCTTTATTGGTGTGTTAATCTTATGTGTTCTTACTTATGATGTGAGTTATGGTTTTCCGCTGCGCAAAGGGTATTAAGGTTGTGACTTAGTTGATGCCATAGAGGTGTCAAATTGAAGTGCACGGCTTGATATCCCTCAACAGTTGCCAATAAGCTTGTGGAGACACAAATGCATCTGATGGTTGTCACTTTAAAATTTGTGATAATTTGTCAGTTATAGAAATATGATGAAGGCACAGACAAGAAAGAACTGAATGCAGTTACCTTATTAAATGTTAAAATGAATGGAGTTCCTGTAAACTTTACTTTTTTGTGGATCATGCATTGGGGATGAGGTCCACAGAAGTGATGCATTCTTTAAAAATTTGAGTATCAAATTCAATTTCAGAAATTTGGAGTAGCAGATGTTTTTGTTCACAACTATTCTCATTTTTATTTCTTTTTTGTACATTAGAAAATGAATCTGACTCAGAAGAAGATGTACACTGTATTAAATCTGACTCGGATGAAGATGAAGAGGATGAATATGAAAGATGTGCTATAGCCCAACAAGAGGAAGAAGAACTGAAAGCTAGAGCTCAAGAAGAGGAAAATGAACTGCGAGCTAGAGCTCAACAAGAGGAAGATGAACGACGAGCTAGAGCTCAATTAGAGGAAGATGAACGTCAAGCTAAAGCTCAATTAGAGGAAGATGAACAACTTGCTAAGGCTATTCAGGAAAGTTTGAGTGTGGAGTCTCATCCTCAATACGATAATTCAAATATATTTCAACCTTTTTCTTTTTTCTTTCCATCTGGCAACAGGTAAATGTCATTGCGTTCAAACTCTTTTTCAGTAATCTAACTACTGCTATATGCCAGTTGCTTTAGTTATACTTTCAGTAAAATATACTTCAAGGGGACGAGCATCTATTGTATTTCAAAGTTGCATCCTTTCTGAAGGAATAGTGAGTTAGGACTAGGCTAGCGCAGCACTGTATTTGATGTGACAAAACCTGTGCAAGGCATAGGTGCTATTTAATTGATTCTATTTTTATATCTTCTTTACCTTCTTAACTTTTCTAGATAGTAGTTACCTGATCCCAAGTATGAATTCATTTCTCTCCATAATATTCTACATTTTGATCTACTCTGTTGCCTTAACCATTTAAATACAAAGGGATGCATAATTTAATTGGACTAGTTCTAATTAATCTTTCATTATCAAGCATTAGGAACTGATGCTGAATCAGACCTTAAAGCTAGCATATTCTGAAGGGTTTATTAATGTTTAAATAATATTGCGAGCCACAGTCCAACTTCTCTTAGCTTCTTTGACTTTTCTGCAAAATGAGGAGAAGGAAGTTTATAAATTCAAGGCAATGTGATTCATTTTGATGTTATCATGGTTGGTAGTTTAGATATGAGGGGTTTGATGCAATTGGACATCAATATTGGGAATATGCCAGTTCAATTTAGCTTATTCCTTGGTTGAGCTTTATATTAATAGCAACTGGAAAACAAAAAGATGAAGATGTCCTCTTATTTGATTTATTCACTAGTTAACTCTATATCATCTTGGATGCTTGGTTGGATTGCTTTGAATAAATGGACGTAATAACTTTCAGTAAAGTGAGCATATGATCAGTCGAAACACTTAATATGGCACAGTTCCAGCTTCTCTTTTAACTAAGGAAAGAGGATTTTTGAACTTGCTTGCATTACGTATGCTTCTATTGTTGTGATTTAAGATATTCTGCATCTTACAGTTTATCTAATTTTGTATTTACTTTGCAGATATCATACAAATCCTGACCTGATCTGGTTGTTGATATCATATTGCTCACAGGGTCTGTGCTGGTTGCAATGCTGAGATTGGTAACGGACGGTATTTGAGTTGCATGGGTGCTGTTTGGCATCCTGGATGTTTCCGTTGCAGTGCTTGCAATCTACCAATTACAGATATTGAGGTCCAAATTTTATTCAAACTGAATGACATCTTAGTTTCGTTTTAGTTAGCGTGTGCTTGATTGGTTTGCTACTTTTTGTTTTAATTTTTCAATTATCAAGTGAATGCTGTAGATGGCCTAACTATCGTATTTCCTCTATTTGATAGTTCTCGATGTATGAAAACCGTCCTTATCACAAATACTGCTATAAGGAGCATCTTCACCCAAAATGCGATGTCTGCCACAATTTTGTAAGTGATCTTTTTTTTTTTGGTCAGTGCCATATCAACTTTTCATTCCATTTCTAGCATTCTGGAACACAGGTTGTTCCTAACCAAATGCACAAAAAGATAGTTGTATGAAATTCTGAACCAAAATTTAAGTCACTGTTAGCATCATAGCAGATTTGCTCAAACTTGTCAGCCCCCTTTTTGTATCAGAAAATATAGCAGTTCATTATATGAAAAGGAAAAACATGGTGCATTTGTTCGTGGAAACTTAAAAAGAAATTGCTGCTAGTCTAGTTCTGCATATGTAGTAGTATCATTATCAACAAATGAACTTCACACAGAACTAAAGCTGCTATCAGAAGCCATTCTTGCATGTTCTCCTATGATTATGTCACCATATTGTGATGTTTGGTGACTTTATTAGGTCATATGACCTGGGATGATTAGCTATTGGGGCAAGAAACCGTGGCTTTTTGGTTTAGTAGATGCTATCCTGTCTTATGTGGTATATATGTTTACCTTCATTTCACAATTCTAGGATTTCATCACACATATCGCTTGTTATATTCATTTTAGGTTATATTCCTTAATAATAAGGATTGAAAGTCCTGTTTTATTTTTCCTTGTGTAACAGACTAATTGTATTGTAACCCTGAAAGTTCTTTTCCCTTTTCTGTTTCACAGATCCCAACAAACTCAGCGGGCCTTATTGAGTATAGGGCACATCCTTTCTGGCAACAAAAATACTGCCCCTCACATGAACGTGATGGGACTCCTCGGTGTTGCAGTTGTGAAAGAATGGAGGTGAGTTGCAAGAACAAAATCCTGTCTTACTCACCCACCACATATGCGTAAAAAATGAAAAACAAGAACTGCCAAGATGTAGAAGACCTATCTCACTATCTGGGATCCATTCGGTTGAATTGTTGACAAGATATATCTATGTATATTTGATTACATAGTATTATAGTTAATGCAAAACCTTGGAATTTATGCAGCCAAAGGATGCAACATATCTATCCCTTGATGATGGTCGGAAGCTATGTCTGGAGTGTCTAGATTCTGCAATAATGGATACGCATGAATGCCAACCCCTGTACCTTGAAATACAAGAATTTTATGAAGGTTTAAATATGAAAGTGGAACAGCAAGTTCCTTTGCTCTTGGTTGAGAGACAAGCACTTAACGAGGCCATGGAGGGAGAAAAGAATGTAAAGCTAATGCATTGAACCTTTATGAGAAATGTGTCTTCTCTTCTTATTTATTTATATATTTTTGCTGCTTTTCATTATATAATTAATTTTGGTTAGGGTCACCATCACTTACCTGAGACTAGAGGGCTCTGTTTGTCTGAAGAGCAGACTGTTACCACGGTAGGAATTTGTTTTCTGAACTTTTAAATTGCATACATTAAGTTTAACTTTGTATATATCTTTTTAATGTTTTGGAACTCTTAATTTCACGCAAATCATCAGGTTCTAAGGAGGCCGAGAATTTCTTCAGGCTACCGACTGATAGACATGATAACGGAGCCTTATAGGCTAATTCGCCGATGTGAAGTTACAGCAATTCTCATTTTATATGGTCTTCCTAGGTATCCTCTATCAATCTTGCTCTCTATTCGTATATGAAATCATGACTCAGAATACCTGCTCAACGATACCAATGTATGTGATCTGAGACTTTTGTAAATGCAGGTTGTTGACAGGATCAATCCTAGCTCATGAGATGATGCATGCATGGCTTCGTCTTAAAGGTTTTTTTTTTTGTTCCTACAATTGATTATTCAGCTTTAGTTTTTATTTTAGTTACAAGGAGCTAGGAAATCTAACGGGGTATTTGACAGGTTATCCAAATTTGAGGCCAGAAGTTGAAGAAGGTATATGCCAAGTATTGGCTCATATGTGGTTGGAATCCGAGATCTATTCTGGATCAGGAAGCGGTGTTGCTTCATCTTCTTCTTCCTCTTCCTCTTCTTCATCCTCGCCATCATCCTTGTCTACATCTTCTAAGAAGGGTAAACGTTCGGACTTTGAGAAGGAACTTGGTAAATTTTTTAAACGCCAAATAGAGTCGGATATGTCATCAGCTTATGGAGATGGATTCAGAGAAGGTAATAAGGCGGTGAATAAATATGGCTTGAGAAGGACTCTGGACCACATTAAGATGACTGGAAGCTTTCCTCTCTGATCATTCATAGAGTAATAAACTTTGGCCTTTGCCACCAGGCCCACCACAATTGATAAATACCTGGCTCTATTGTATAGCTTTATAGTAACAAAATCCATAATCATATGAATTAATACATCATACAATTAGTAAGTGATGAAAATGCTCTTTCCTATGCGTAGTTGCTGTAATTTTTCTTTTGACAGCTGACATAATATAGCATAGGTGGAAAACTCTTTAAAAAGAAACTGAAGTACTAGATTTGTATACATCTTACTTGTTTTGAGGATATCTTTCTGTTATTGTTCCGTCCGAGTCAGTCCATAACAAGTAAACAGGCTTGTATGATGGTTCCTTTTCTCATACAATAATAGGCATTGATCATAATTGGAAAAAGAGAATATTGTTGAATGAGTAGAGTCTGTAACAGGCAGTATTAATGCGACTTCTCTCATGTTTGCATGGGTTGTCAACCTACGCCAACGAGGGCCATTCTCGTCTCTGCTACTGGAGCATTTGGGCCATCAGATTTTGTGGTTTTGTCTTCTAGTCAGCTTCAACCTGAAGAGTCCTGCTACGGGTCATGAGCTAGGTTACCTGTTGGGACTCTTACCATAGGAAAAGCATTTCAGTATAGGTGCTTTCTATAAAACATTTGTTATCTGTAGAAAGTATTTGAAATACCTTTTAATTCAAAAATGTAATTGGGAAAAACATGTATCAATACTAACACAATTTTATCAGTATTCCTTTTTTATAAACTTTATTTTGAAATTAACTAATGATAGCAATAATCAATACGATCCAAAAAAAAATTAACACATGATTTGATTTTATTGGTCCTGTATAAGACTCCCATCTCAAAATACTACAAAATTTTCAGGAAATATTTTTTAAAAAAAATTAGCTTGGTATAAGAGTGTTTCTGCTTAAGTTAGTTTAGAATGATCTCAGCTGGCCAAAAAATACACTTAGAGAAATGCGGCAATGTGGTCGGTTTTCTGGTATTGCCATGAGAGTGGCTTTGCAACAGATGCAGGAGGTGGGATTTATTGAGGAGATTGATGAGTTTCTGACGGAAATGTTGCCGGATAAGAGAATAAAGAATGTGGGCCATTGTGTGGATAGCAGTGGTGAGAATAAAGTTGAGAATGATGGTAATGAAAGTGGTGAAAGAAATGTTGATGGAGTTCAGTTTAAACCACGGCTGGACCCCAATGCATTGGCAAATGCAGTGGAAGAGTGGAACCCTGGGGTGGTTGGTATCTGTATTGGAGGATGCCAAATTTGTGTAGACGACTCGGTTGGTTTTGAAGGTTCTAAGCGGTTTCAATTCACCAGAAACAGCGTGGCATTTCTTCTGTTGGGTTGCTTATCAGCCGAGATACACTCATGATGTCTATGCACTGGGAAAAATGATGGCCATTCTAATACGGCATGGCCATGTCAAATTGGTTGACAAACTTATATCCAAAATAAGAGAGAGGGCATGAAATTGCCATTCAGCACCATCAGGTTAATAATTGATTTATATGGAATATCAAAGAAAGCTGACGCTGCTTTGAAGGTCTTCCATTATGATAGAACACTTTGTTGTCCAATTTCAAAATTTAATTTGATGCTGGTGTATTCATCTCTCTTGCGAACATTGACCCAATGTAAGAGGCATTCTGATACCAAAAATGTACCTGAAGAGATGATTTTAGGAGGAATTTGCACTGATGTTCAAACACTTATGGGGTTGATGCATCATTTTTCACTACAGGGAGATATTAAAACTGTACAGAAACTATTTACAATGGTCAGGCAGAGTGGTGGGGAGCTAGATGCTTAGATGTGTAAGGTACTGATTCAAGCTTATTGCAAATGTGAGAGAGCTGCTCTTGCAAATAGGGTTTTCGAAGACCTGAGTAATTCAAATCTGATGCCTGATGCTGCCGCCAAAGAACTGTTTGTGAAGAGTCTTTGGAAGGAAGGAAGACGAAAGGAGGCAGCTGCTATCGAGGAGACAATTGATGTTCTTCCACTGGCATTGCGTGGTCACATACGGACAGTCAACTCTACAGATCTCACAAGAGTATATAACATTTATTGCAGCAGTATTACATAGAATGGTTAAAATTTTCAAAGCAATGATCTTCTTTAAACCAAATATCAGCAACTATGTCTCAACTTTTTCCTTTCTACATCTTCTGTATTTGCATTTTCTTTATCATGTTAGACATTGAATTTTTAATCTTTTATGAGAAGTAATGCATTGTTTTCGGGGAAGAAAACAGGGTAACACCAGAAGATGGTCGGTTTCTGAGGTGACAAACTCTGGAATAGTTCTGAGGTTAATTTGCATTTTACAAACCTTCGACCAGCCAAAGAAGGGAGACAGAATTTTACAGCTCTTCTCTAATCGTCGTCGAATCTGTGACGGCATGTTGACAATCATCTTCATCAACCGTAATTTAGATTTTAGACTCCGAGCCATGTTTGCCTATCTGCCTTTTGAAAACTAAGATTAAGATCTTGCATAATATTTTTGCCGGTGAACTGCATTTGACTTCGGTTTACTTTTCGATAAGGATGTGCATGGTTCGGTTTGGTATGCTGTTTTTAGAATTAAATTGAAAAAAATTGAAAATTTTAATTTTTATAACTTAACCATACCAAATTATGTGTGAGAACTGAATTGTATTGAATTGATTCAGTTTGGTCTTTTAAAAAAATTTAAAAGATTAAAATTATATATGTAAGAGATAAAATTTATATAAAAAAATAAAAAAAATAAAATTAATAAAATTTTATGAACTAAATAAGTTAAAAAAATAATTAAAAATTATCTAAATAAATAAAGTATCTATTAATTTTAAGTACTAAATTAATTGAAAGTTTATGAATTAAATAAATTTAAAAAATATTAAAATTAAAATCTTTCCAAATAAATAAAGTGATTATCGACTTTAATATTAAATTAGTTAAAGTTTATAAATTAAATAAATTAAAAAATTATTAAAATTAAAATCCACCAAATAAATTATATAAAAAATTTATGTAAAATTTTATTTATACCCTTCAATTCAATTCGGTATTTTCAGAGACCAAAATAAAAAACCCGAGCCAAATTAAATTTGTTCAAAAACTTATATAAAAAAATTGATCTGTTAATTTTTATATCCTAATATCGAACCAAACCAACTTATTCGATTTGATATAATTTAATATTTTCAGTTCAGTTACTTTTTCACCCACCATTTGCTTTCCCATACATTGTTCATTATCTTGCCATTGCATTGAGAACACAAGTAAGATCAACTTTCATTACTTATACCATGGGTCCTGTCTTTGTCCTCCTTAGTAACTTTACAATATGATTATCGTAGGTTCTCAAGAGATTGGATAAAGTTTTTTTTCATTTGATTTCTCTCACTCTGTTCTAGGTTGTTGATGAGATAGTTCAATTCATCAGACAAATGAAAAGCTCTTTCAGTTGGATTATATCTCCTTTCCTTGTGTGTTACTGTTTTATCTTCAGACTATGCTTAAACCCAACATTGGATGTTTCCCAAACGCCAACTGCAGGCATCCTGGGGCCAGTAAAGTCCTACATGCAAGAATTTTGTGCTAGCGCATTGCACATCCTTGTTCACGGCAATTGCTTATACGATCTTGTCTTGTAGCGATGATGCTACAGTGCATGAACCATCAGAATATTCTGCTGCTCTGTTATATAAAATCCTAGTGGATCCATCAAGTTAGTTGGCTCCAAGTGATTGGCTCGTTGACTTTGCAAATAGTTTTTTAGGATGGACGGCAAGATATCAGATGATCATCACAGATATTTAGCTGAAAGCAAACTATAGTCCAAAAAATTGAGAAAGTGATGGAAATTTCGTCACCTTTGATTTTTTCTCTCTTTCTTTTTAGCATATGAACACTTTAAAAATATTTATATACCAAGCGCTTCATGCATCACGTCATGAAACGTCATTTTAGAGGAGGAGAAAACTATGAGAGCCATTCCAATCAAAGCTAAGGACAAGTGCCTCTTGCACTTCCATTTGCAGAATAAATTTTATTAGTATCAGAAGCTCCATATTAGCTCTGCTCCTTGGCTTTTCCATCAACCTTAAGTAAGCTTGCGTAAACAAGCTTTCTACCATATAGCTCATGCAACATTAGGTTCCCAACAGCCAAACTAAACGAAGTTCATATTGATGGCAATTTCTTTTCTTTTGCTGCAAGCTTTTTTCCTGATTTTGGTTTTCTCTACCACCCACATCATAGCTCAGTCACCATCTGCAAATAGCACAGACTTTTCGTGCTCTGCAGATTCTCCTCCCTCATGCCAAACATACGTTACCTACCTTGCCCAGTCACCAGAATTCTTGGACGTTGGCAGCATATCTGATTTGTTTGGGGTCAGTCGTTTGTCCATTGCAAGAGCCAGTAACTTAACCTTTGAGGATGCCCCTTTATTTCCAAACCAACTCCTGCTGGTACCTATAACCTGTGGTTGCACTGGGGATCAGTATTTTGCCAACATAACTTACCAGATCAAGAAAGGTGATAGTTACTATTTAGTTTCGATCACTTCATTCGAGAATCTGACCAACTGGCATGCTGTGCTAGAAGTGAACCCCAGTTTAGATCCTAGTGTCTTGCAGATTGGTGTCAAGGTGACCTTTCCTTTGTTCTGTAAGTGCCCTTCAAATGCCCATTTGGAGAATGGAATTGAGTATCTAATTACTTATGTGTGGCAATCTGGTGATGATGTCTCTGAAGTAGGCGGTAAGCTAAATGCATCACCAGTTACCATCGAAGCTGAAAATAACTATCGAAATTTTGGTGATGCAGTGAATCATCCAGTTCTGATTCCTGTATCACAATTGCCAGCTCTCTCTCAATATCCCTTTCCTCCTAAACGAAATAAATCCAAACATCATCAGATTCTGATTATTGCTATAAGCATAGGAGGTGTTTTTCTGATTTTACTTTCAGCAGCTTTTGTTGTTTATACTCGGCGTTCACACAGAAAGAGAGCCAGGATATTGAACCGCAATGGTTCCTCTTTGGAGAGTGCTGATTTGATTCCAATGAAGGAACATATAAAAGGTGAACGTTTCAAGCCAAAGTTTGTTCAGGATAAGCTACTTCCAGGGGTTTCAGGCTACCTAGGAAAGCCAATAGTGTACGAGATTAAAGTGATTATGGAGGCCACCATGAACCTTAGTGAACACTACAGGATTGGAAAATCAGTATACAGGGTCAATATTGATGAGAAGGTCTTAGCTGTAAAGAAAATCAAGGAAGATATCACAGAGGAACTAAGGATTCTACTGAGAATAAACCATGCCAATCTGGTGAAGTTGATCGGCGTGTCATCAGATTCTGAGGGGAATCGCTTCTTGGTGTATGAATATGCTGAAAATGGATCACTGGAAAAGTGGCTGCACTCCAAATCCAAATCTTCATCCTCTTCTGGTTCTGTTGCTTTCCTCACTTGGAGCCAAAGGTTACATGTAGCACTTGATGTGGCCAATGGCCTGCAATACATGCACGAGCATACTCAACCAAGCATTGTTCACAGGGATATAAGAACAAGCAATATACTTCTAGACTCCAGGTTCAAGGCCAAGATATCAAACTTCTCATTGGCTGCACCTGCTACGAATGATGTGATGCCAAAAGTTGACGTTTTTGCATTCGGGGTTGTTCTTTTGGAGTTGCTTTCAGGAAAGAAAGCCATGAGAACAAAGGAGAATGGTGAGACTATTATGCTGTGCAAGGAGATATGCGAGGTCTTGAAAGTTGAAGAAAAGAGAGAGGAGAGGCTAAGAAATTGGATGGATCCGAAGTTGGAGAGCTTTTATCCAACTGATGGTGCTCTCAGCTTGGCAACTTTGGCAAGGGCGTGCACACAGGATAAGTCTTTGTCAAGGCCAAGTATGGCAGAAATTGTCTTCAACCTCTCTGTTCTTACTCAATATTGTGAGACATTAGAAAGGCCATGGACTTGCGGGTTAGAAGCAGAAGAAGCTTTTCCTATTATATGTCCGGTCACAGCTCGATGATGTGCTGAAACATTGTAATATGTGTTTCCAAGTAGTTCTCATCCTAATCATGTATCATGGAAAAAAATCTATGTAAATATTGCTTTGAAGAATCAAACAAAGACAATGCATGCTTTTGGTTTTCTCAGTTTTGAATGCAATTGGCTTTCATTTGTGAATGAAAAAGCAGTGGGTGCCAAAAAAGGTTCATAATCATAGCTTGTTTCTCCATAGAAATATTACAGAACTGAAGAGTGATTATATTTAAATTTTGACATACATGATGGGAACATGAAAGCAAGCAAATTTAAAATCTGTAGCACACTTTAAACCCTTTCTAAATGCCTTTTAGTTTGACACTCCTATAATATCAATTAAATCACAATCTTGATACTTTTTATGCGCGTGCAGAAATCGTAACTCACAAATAAGTAAAAATACATACGATCAACATACCAATAAAGATAAATAAAATAAACCAACAACAAAATATAAGATATACGTGATTCAGCCCATAAATACCTACGTCCACAGAGGATCCATGATCCAGCTTCTTTTATTGATATAGATCACTAAGTATCTTATTACATTATCAATGATCCCACAAGACCCCTTAGTATCTCCCATAGAGACTTGTAAGTATCTACCATTGAACACTATGATCTCCTCAAGACCTTTTAATATCTTCTCATAAAAGATTTATACAAGAATTATAAGAATAACCCGACCATCTAAGTCAAAAGAATCTATGGCGTCTTTTTGTTCTCACACAACAATTTTTGCCCATACAAAAGATTCTGCCTTAGTGCGCACAATATTTAGAGTCTACTTAACTCCTCTATTATCTCTTATGGTTTACATCGTAAAATTTTAGATGCTTGACTTTTTATTTTTATTTTTAGTAAAGTTTATATAATAAATAAAATACCCATAGAAACCATAAATCTAGTTGGAATAAGAGACCTTTCTTATAGGAGTCAAAATCTCACTTAAAGAAGTCAATTGAGTCAAAAATAAAAAATACTCATACGTTGCCACATAAACGGTAACTGTGTGAACAGTACCCCATGAACAATACCTATTCTTTTAGTTTTTCGTTTTGCTCATCTTTTGTACACCCAACGCGTATTTGTCTTTATAATGACTGTTTTTTTAGTATTCATTTTAATTCTTACCCATATAAAATTATTAGAATCACTAATTTCCAACACAAGGGTTCTGATTTCTTCACATCCAATTGAATCTTCAACAAGGATGAAACCACTTTAGCCATCATTGGTCTACTTTTCGGTTCTTGTGCAATGAAGGAAGGAATTAACTTTATCATACGCTAAGCAAGTTCCATCTTATGCTTTGCTTGCAGAATAAGATCAATGAGGTAACTAAACTTTGTTTCCACATTTCCTTCTTTCATAATCAAAATGATTGCCTTACCTAGCAGGATTTCCTCTACATCCTGCATATATACAACTTGTTTTCTTGTTATTAATTCTAACAGAACAACTCAAAATGCATACATATCCATCTCAGGTGGTACCAAGGCATATTCTATATACTTAGGTGCCATGTAACCTTTTGTTCTTATGCAGGATCGATTTAAAATTTTTTTTTTTTATGTTTATTTTAATTTAACAACAAGTTGGTATAAGAAAAATACCTCAATCACAAATTTTTCAATAGATGTTTTCTGTTAACACCAGTAAATCTTTTATATTGTATCTCCCATCAATGGACTACTCGTGTAGGTGAGTTGATAAATTGGAAAAGATCTAAATTTTATACTCTTAATTTTTTCTTTCTAGAAAAAATTTAACCCAAAAGAAGCACTAAAGAAGAATACATAAAAGTGATTCTAATAACCTTATTTATAATATAAGAGTCCTTATTTTATCTAACTCCTAATCCTATTATGATTAGGATAAAATATATATATTTATATTATTTTAATTTAGATAATTGAAAGGATAATTTAATATCTAATATTATCTTTAATTTAAATAATTTAGATAATTCATAATTACTAATTTCATTAAATAATCTAGTTATTTAATTAAATTAAATAATCTAATTATTTATTTAATTCCATAATTATTATAGATTAGCCAACAACTGATTGAGCCCACTAAGTTTAATAAAATTAAACATGAGTTAATAAGATTAATTAATTGGTCCTAATAAGTTTAATCAAACTAAACTTGGACTAATTAATATTTTAAATCTTACAATTAATTTAATAGTTTATTTTAGTATTTATAGAGTCAGTATGGGGACCTAATAGACCTATAAAATTAAGCTCCAATAAATTAAATTATTTAATTTAACTTTTTAATCAATATAATTTTATTTATTAATTTTATATTACTCTACTGAAAATATAAAGCTGAATTTTTAATTTTGCAGATAAATTATAAAACATAAAATTGTCTTTGTCCATTTAATAATTATTTCATATAAATCAATCATTCACAAGTATTCATAATTAGAGTTAGATCGAGTGTCTGTTAACCTCTTTAATTATATCTTTATCATTGATCCATATTGATCCTTATTTGAACATTTAATTTATGCAATTCGCAAATTTATTATTATTGTTAACTCTTAAAGAAAATTAAGTGCTTATTATGTTCAAGACTAGAATCAATTATCAAGAGAACAACTTATCTAACTTCTTTTAAGAAGAAGTGGATTCTATATTTATGAGAAACGTTCTTAACTATCTATTTTGTTATATTTATAAAATACTTAGTAATTGACTGAAAATCTTTTACAATATTTTTTTTATAAATTAATAAATATAACTCAATGAATATAAGTTCACTAATCACCTAAAATTAAGATTAATCTATATATAATTATATTATGATAAAATAAAATCTCTTTACTAACAGAGATTAACAGAGAATTAATTTTATCGTAGTCTAGTCCTATATAATCAACATTATACAAAACCCCTCCATTTTCTATGTCACACATAGAATGATTTGGATAAGATTATTGTATACAATATACAAATGAACCGCACTTATAGTATATCAAAAAGAAGTTTTCGTCTTCATCCAAATTAAGGACAAGTTTAGATTATTATGTTTAAATTTAATCATCTCATATATAACTATTATATACTAACTTTAAGGTTATTGTAGTAACCAGTATCCACGACTGGTAAGAATAAGTATTTATATATGTATAAATATACGTATTTTATTTGTATGTTGGTGATACTTGAATTATATGTTGTTATTAGTAATATTTTTATAGGTTAAGGATATACGATTAGTATTGGGTTTATTTGTATGACTTTAGATTTATTTTAGGGACCAAATTGTTATACTTTGAAAGTTTTGGGGGTAAATTTGTAAATACTAAAAATTAGCCTCTTAGTATAAAAATACACTTTTAAACCCTAATTTACCATTTTTAGGTCGAGCTACCCATTTTAAGAGAGAGAAGAGAGAAATAGAGGAGAGAGAAAGAGGAGAAGAAGAAGAAAAAGAAGAAGAAATTGGAATTTTGAATTTCAAGAGGTATATCATACGTATTTATCAATTTATTGGTATTAATTAAGTTAATTCCTTTAAGTTTTGATTTCTGAAAATATGTATAATTAAGGATTTGTTGTGTATTTCGTAAGATCATATGAGAATTGATGATGATCTATAAGATAGTTTGATAAATCATGATGAATTATGGAATTTCTGCTGGATAACCTCTTGATCTAGGAATTTTATAAATTGTTTTGATTCGATTCTGGTTTTGAATTTTGAGTATATGAAATTAGACATGTTAAGGATCATCTGGGACTTTGAATCGATTGAAAATTCTGGAAATTGAATTTATAGTGAATTTACCAAAATGACCCTGAAATTCTGGAAATTTCCTGTATAAACAGTATAGTACAGTGAAAAATAATTTTTGTCCTACTGAATGATCTTCAAAAATTATGAATTTGTGGAATATGATAAGTTTATGTGTCTAATATGATATACTCGGAATTGAGAATTTAGATCAATGTGGTTGAAGTGTTATGAATTTCTAAAGTGTATCAGCTCATTGCAATATTTGATTAACAGATTTTTAAAGTTATAGAATAAAATAGTTTTAAAATACTTTTGGCAGTGATTTGGAAGTGCAATATTTATCATGGACTGAGATATGTGTTAAGAGTAATTATGTGGTAGTTTTATAATTTTTTCGTTAGTATATGATTTTATAAAATTGGGAGATTGAATACTGTTCAGTAAGTATATTGATCCTGTCAGGTTTGTAGTTTGGATTCGATGGTGTGTATGGAATGGATTGTGTAGGAAATTTGATATAATATTCATATATAAGAAGGATATATGAGTCAAGAATGGTATAATCTGATTTTGGAGTAATTGGACATCATTTGATGTATTAGAAATTTTTGTTAAGTGTAAGTGGTCAGAATGACAGGTTTTGAGAAACCAAATATTTAGACCAATTTGATGTGATAAATGCATTGTGTATAATTTTGTAAGCTATTTAAAGTATTTTGTGTGAATTGTGAGGCTTATGAAAGGATTAATCTCCATTGATAGGTTAAGGAGATTTAAGCCTTGTAGCTGAAAGTGTTAAGAGGTAAGTATACTAGACTTACTACTGGAATCACAATAAACATAATAATTGTTTTGTATGATTTTGTAAATGGGGTTAAGAATATGTTTATGATATGTCAAAGTATATTTTGATATGAAATGTGAATATATGTTTATGAATGTGAGCATTGACATTGAGCATGGACATACATGTGTTTTTGAAAGTGAGCTTTCCAAAATAAGATGCGTTTAACAAAGAAAGCTTTTGAAGTGTAATATGTCCATGAGAAATATTTTGTGATTTGAGGGTACTTGAACTCACTGTTAACTTAGTAGGCATTTTATGTGATTTGTGGAGCCTTTATGTGTGGCCTTTCCTTCGGGATTGGTATATGTTATGTGTTCCGTATGTAGGGAGGATCCTATTGGTACCTAAAGGAAGTGTGAGTCATCACATTCGTGTGGTGGCGTATTGGTACATGTGAGAGGACTCACCGATGATCAGGGTGAGGGTTTGGCTTTTACCTTCGGGCATAAGCGTTATATATGTGTGATTTAAAGACCTCACTTGTACTATTCCTCTCATACGGTATGTCACCTACGAGTGACATTTGGCTCATTATGTGATATGTGATATGTAAGTCCTACTAAGTAGTAGTCGAGTAATGGTATTCCTATTATGTGTTTTGAAAGAATGTGTAAGCGCTTACATGATATGTGATTTGATAAGATTATGATTTTGATTGATCATAGCATATCATACATATGCATTGTGTACATATATGTATTTGTATTTGATATATGAAAAACTAGTATGCTTACTGAGTTTTATACTCATTATAGTTTATGGTGATTTTAGGTAAATAAGGTACATGTGTGCTTAGCGGATTTGGCAAGGCTTCTGCTGTTCCTTGGGTTCCCTAAGTTGCTAGGTTACCGAGTGTTTCATTTGGGGACACATGGGATATGATATTTGATTTGTCCCTATTGAATAAATACTTATGTATTATTTCATTGTGTGTGGATTGGATTTGGTTTAAGTTTTATAAAGTGTGGTTATTGGATGATTTTAAGTAAGAATTTGCAATGGATATATTCTGGGCTCCCGGTAACAAAATTGCTACTGGTGACGTAGTAGAGTGTTAATCTCTGAGAAAACTCTGCGTATCTCCGGTTTAATAATTGTCCCAGTCATAATTCAATTGCTATAATTCTGAAAGAAATTGAAATGAATGTTTAAATATTGTCAAGAGAAGTTTATATTTATATGTTAGGTTATGGTTGATTTTAGTGTTGAACTTACTAGCAACTTGCTAAGGATTTCTGTGTTGAATGAAAGTTGAAAATTTTGTGTAATATTATTTATGAGTGCACATGCAGTGAATGAATGTAAGTGATGTCGTGTGTCGGATCTTTTGGGTCTGGGGCGTGACAGTTATATATACTAATCAAAGAATTTCATGATATTTGAATAAAAACAATCATATTTGCAAACATATTATTGATTGAATAACCTCTATTAATTATTTCAACAGTATATAAATATAAATAATAATGCTTTTATGGTATACTTCCAATAATCTCCCACTTACCCTAAAGTATGTGAGACATGTCTCGTATTTTTAGACTCTTTAAGTGACTCTCAAAATTAGCAACGAGAAGAGTCTTTGTAAAAGGATCAACATAGTTATTTTATGATTTTTTACCATGACATCTCATTGGTGAATGATCTCATTGATGAATGATCTCATTGATCACATAGCATTTACTTTTTATGTGTTTGCCTCTTTTACTACTTGGTTCATTGGAATTCGCCATTGCACTGCTATTATCACAATAAAACGTGAGGGTTTTATCCATATATAGAACAACTTTCAGATCTAATAAGAATTTATGAAGCTATGCCACTTCCTTAGCTGCTTCACAAGTCGCTACATATTCGACTTCCATGATGGAATTAGTATTACATGATTGTTTTATACTTCTCCACATAATGGCTTCACCACCAATAGTGAACATTGATCCAAACGTAGATTTTTAAAAATTTAAGTCAAATTGAAAATCAGAATCAGTGTATCCAATTAGGATTAAATCCCTACCAGAATAGACAAGTATATAGTTTCTTGTTCTTCTCAAATACTTAAGAATATGCTTTACTGCAACTCAGTGATCATATCCTAAATTGGATTAATACCAGTTGACTATACCCACCGAATAGTAAATATTAGGCCTAGTGCACAATATAGCATATATTAGGCTGCCTACTTCAGAGGCTTAGGGTATCCATTTTATATCCTCTTCTTCTTGAGGTGTCTTAGGACATTGTGCCTTAGATAAGTAAATTCCATAACGATAAGGTAAATTACATTTTTTTTAAAATTCTGCATCGAAAACCTTACAAGGATCTTATCTGTGTACTATATTTGATACAGTGCTAAGAGTTAATTTTTATGATCTCTTATATCCTAAGAACATAACTTGCTTCTCCCAAATATTTTATTTGGAATTGCTTAGCTAGCCATTTCTTTACATTTGATAATACTTCTTTATTATTTGCTATAAGAAGAATATTATCAATGTAAAGAACTAAGATAACCACTTTGCATTTATTGATGCACTTGTATACACAACTTCATTAATATTTTTCTCAAAGCCATAAGATTTGATAGCTTGATCAAATCTTATATTCCAATATTTAGATGCTTGCTTAAGCCCATAAACGGTCTTTTGTAGCTTGCAAACATTTTACTCTTGATTTTGTTCTATGAATCCTTTTGGTTGAGCCATGTAAATGGTTTTATCAAGATTGCCATTCAAAAAAGCAGTCTTGATGTCCATTTTCCAAATCTCGTAATCTAAACAAGCAACAATGGATAAGAGAATGCGAATGAATTTTAGCATGGCTACTAGAGAGAAAGTCTCCTCATAGTCAACTCCATCTTTTTGGGTATAACCCTTTGCCATTAGTCTTCCTTTGAAAGTCTCCACTTTTTCATATGCTTATCTTTTTCTTTTGTAGACCCATTTGCATTCAGTGGGTTTAAACCCTTCAAGTAGACCTACAAGCTCCCAGATTGAGTTAGAGTGCATTGATGTCATTTTCAGATTCATGGCTTCAAGATATTTCTCCTTATCAGAATCTTTCATTGCTTGTTTATATGTCAATGGATCATTTACACTGTCATCAGAGATTGCAACTTATACTTCTCTAATTAAAGTGTAGCGTATGGATGGTCTTACTACCATTTCACTGCGCCTAGATGGCAGAGATGTATTATGACGAGTAGGTATGATTTGTTGACTTTGTGATCCAACAATAATTGTTGGTTGTTGAGGTCTAACCTCATCGGAAAGTAGTTCCTCGATAACAATGTTTCTTCGAGGTATATGATCTCTTATATTATTATCCTCAAGAAAAGTAGTATTTATCGATACAAATACTTTATTATCTTGAAGGTTATAAAAGAAACCACATTTTATCTCTTTGGGGTAGCTTAAAAATAGGCACAATTTTGAATGTGGTTCCAACTTTTTGGTCTTTCCTTTTAGCACGTGTGCTGGACACCCCCATATGTAAAAGTGTTGCAAAGAAGGCTTGCGACCATTTCACAACTCTAAGAGTGTTTTATGGATTGACTTAGATGGCACTACGTTAAGAATATACATTTCTGTTTATAATGCATATCCCCAAAAGTAGCAGGTAATGATGAGAAAATAAGTATGGATCTCACCATATCTAGTAACGTTTTATTTCTCATTTCAGTAGCATTATTTTATTGTAATATTTTCAGAGTAGTGAGTTGGGATATAATCACATGATCTTTTAGGTGATCTTCAAATTCAGCATCGAAGTATTCATCTCCTCAATCAGATCGAAGTATTTATCTTTAAATTCAGCATTAAAGTATTATTTGAACTTTTCAAACAATTTCAATTTTCTATGTATCAACTATACATGGCCATAGTGAAAATAATCATCAATAAAAGTGATGAAATATTCATATCCTCCTCTAGGTTGTACATTAATCGAATTATAAACATCTGAATGTACTAGTTCCAAAGGTTATTTGGCCCTGTTTTCTTTTCCAGTAAAAGGTCTTTTAGTTATTTTACCTTCTAGATAAAATTTGCAAACTAGTAAAGTATAGACCTTTAAACTATTTAAGGGTCCGTCTTTTACTAGTTGTTGTATACTGTTTAGGTTAATATGACATAATCTAAGATGCCAAAGGAATGTTCTATCATAAGAAGAAATTATTTGTTTCTTAGGTTTTGGTTGTTCCAGCCTGAACATTTCAATATTAAGCAGTGTTTGAGTTTCTGGGCATAGGCTAAAAGACCATTCTCTAAATTATCGATACATATATTTAAACCATTTCTAGAAATAAAAACTGAATTATTATTAAAAGAAATAGAATAATAACGTTCTAAACATTTAGAGACAAAAATAAAATTAGGAATATACGTCTTGCAAAACTTAAAAATAATCCTTAAACCTAAGCCTAAGTACTCCCACTGCTTTAGCTAAAACAACGACCCAGTATCCACTCGCATCGTAAACTCTCTATTTGCTAATGTCCGAGAAGAATCAATCATCTTTCTTTTTTTCTTGAGCTCTTTCAGATAGAAGATGTAATTCCTCTTCCAATGGCCTTTCTTTTGATAATGGAAACATTTTTATTTTGCCTTGGTCTTGTTGCTCTTGTTCTTCTTATTATTGTTCTTTTTTTTATGTTTGCCTTTTGATGAGCCACTTCCTCAATTATTCATTTTTTTTGTTCTTGGAAGAGGAAAGCTCTTTATCAGCAACATTTTCCTTCCTTTGTTTTCCAATATTGTTGGATTTAAAGGTTTGGAGCTCATTGAGCAAATGAGTCATGTTAAACGTAAGTTTTTTTTTATGAAATAATTGCTCATAAATGGAAGGAAACTTGGAGATAGGGTTTTCAAGATCATCCCCACCTATGTACACTCATCTATCTTTGCCCCATGAATCTCAGCTTCATTAAAATAAGCAATTATTTTAAGTACATGCTCATGAATTAAGGTTCCACTCTTTATCCCAACATTAATAACGACTTTTACCGCCTCATGACGAGATTTCTCAGAAGGCGACCCAAACATTGCCTGAAATGAATCCCATATTTCTTTTGTGGTTTTCATCTTCTTATACTTACTCCTAAGCACTCCAAACATGCCTACTAATAGGTAGTAGCGGGCTTTTTCGTCAATATCAAGCCAATGATCATATTGCTCATTAACTTCTTGCGAAGCATTAAGAGCAGGCCTTGGAGGGCAGCAATCAGTGAGGACAAATGTTTAGTTATCACAGACGAGTACGATGTTCATTGTACTTTTTCATTTCATAAAGTTTTCGCCAATTAAATTATCATTAGATAATATTGTGATCAAGGGATTTACTAAAAATAATAAATAAAATCATCCATACTCAAATATTATCACAATTATGGTATAACACTTTAAACATGATGCATGATGCAAAAGAATAAAGGTAAAAACCTAGAAAAAATTTTATACCATATTAATCTAATTTACCAAAATCAATATGTTGTCATAGGGTAGGTCAAGTCAATTTCAAATTAGACTAAAACAATCTCAATTAATTAATATTTTTAAGTTATCTTATAACTTCTACATTAATTAACTACCATTTATTTTGGTCTAAATATAATTATATTTATGTAAGTGTGATGCATTATTTCAGATTCCTTAGACTTAACTCTAAAATTTCTGTTGTAGTGTATGTAAGTCTAGAAATACATCTATGAATTCAATATCTAGGAAGTTAACCTTAATATTGATTCAAAACGGACACCCTCCATAGGGAGTATAGAGGCAAAATCGTTACAAAGAGCCTTTTAAATCTCATGTTACTAAACTAACGATGCAGACTATGGTCAAATTGTCATTTAACCCTCTCCCACTCACTATTTTATGTTGTAGGATTTTATTTATAAAATATCTCATATTTTATAATTTTAGTGAAAACTACTGCTACTAGTCAATTATCGATCACTAGATTTTATTCTAAGTGTTTTTAAAATTTAATCATATTATCACTTAAAATAATTGCTAGATTTTTACCTTAAAAATCTAATTTATTATGAGTAATTAAGACTTATAATTTTAATAAAAAATTTAGTATAATATGCTTAGTTAGTCCAATGTGAATTATCAAATTTAACTAATTAAATCTAATTTACATTATTTATACAAATTATAAATTTAATTAATTTTAATCTAATTAAAAATTAATTCTTTATTAGATAAATTTAAACCATTTTAATTAAATCTAATAACTAATTGGTATATTATGTGTCAATTTTATTAAATCTAAACTAAAATTATTTTAATGCATTGAGTAGGCACATATTAGATTTAAATGGCATGTTATAATGCATGGACATATTTTATAATGTATACCATCACATGAAAATAAAATATAAAATAATGGTGTTTACCAAACCTTTTGAATTTCTAGAAAAAAAAGGAAAATAGAAAAAATTAAAAGATGGTGCTTTACCTATTTTTCTTCGTGCTTCCAATTCCTTTTTTTTTCACTGTACTTCTTTTGATTTTTTATAATTGCAATAATTGAAAAAATAATACAAAAATCCTATTCCTTTTATGACTTACAAAATTTGATCTAATCAATTCAAAAGATCATATAATTAACGACCAACATCATCAGTCCATATAATAATTTATAACCATACATCCCATGAATAAAAATACAACAATAATTGATATGTGCCTAACTCTAATACCAATTGTAGGAACGATTTTAAAATTTTTTATGTCTATTTTAATTTAGTAACATGATGGTATAAAAAAAATACATCAATTGTTAATTTTCAACAGACATTTTTTGTTAACATCAGAAAATCTTCTACGCTGTATCTCCTACCAATGGACTACTCGTGTGGGCGAGTTGATAAATTACAGAAGATCTAAATTTTGTGCACTTAATTTTTTATCTCTAAAAAAAATTTAGCTTAAAAGAAGCACTAAAAAAGAATACGTAAAAGTGATTCTAATAATCCAGTTTACAGTACAAGAGCCCTTATTTTATCTAAACTCCTAATCCTATTAGAATTAAGATAAAATAATATATTTATATTATTTAATTTAGATAATATAATATCTAATATTATCTTTACTTTAAATAATTTAGATAATTCATAATTATCTAATTTAAATAAATAATCTAATTATTTAATTTAAATAAATAATCTAATTATTTATTTAATTCCATAATTATTATGGACTGACCGATAATTGATTGAGCCCAATAATTTTAATCAAATTAAATATGAGACAATAAGATTAATTAATTGGTCCTTATAAGTTTAATAAAATTAAAATCGGGTCAATTAATAATTTAGATCCTATAATTAATTCAATATTTTATTTTAGTGTTTATGGAGCTAGCATGAGGACTTGATGGACCTACAAAATTAAGCTCAAATAAATTAAATTATTTAATTAAACTCGTTAATCAATATGATTTTATTTATTAACTTTATATTATTCCACTAAAACTATAAAACTGAACTCTTAATTTTGCATATAAATTATAAAACAAAAAATTATTTTTGTCTATTTAATAATCATTTCATATAAATCAATCTTCCATAAGTATTCATAATTAGAGTTAGGTCAAGTGTTCGTTAACCTCTTTAATTAAATCTTTATCTTTGATCTACATTGATCCTTTTTTGAGCATTCAATTTTTAAGGGAACAATTTATCTAACTTTTTTTAAGAAGGAGTGGATTCCATATCTATGAGAAATGTTCATAACTATCCATTTTGTTATATTTATAAAATACTTAGTAATTGACTGAAAATCTTTTACAATATTTTCCTTAAAAAATAATAAACATAACTCAATGAATATGAGTTCACTAATCATCCAGGATTAAGATTAATTCATATATGATTATATTATGATAAAATAAATTCTTTTTACTAACGGAGATTAATTGAGAATTAATTTTATCGTGGTCCAATCTTATATAATAATTATTATATATAGCACTTCTATTTTCTATGTTATACATAGAATGATCCAGATAAGATCATTGCATACAATATACAAATGGACTGCAATTATAGTCAATCAAAATGAAGTTTTCATCTTCATCCAAACTAAGGACAAATTTAGATTATTATGTTTAAACTTAATCCTCTCGTATATAACTATT
This sequence comes from Ailanthus altissimus, assembly GCA_946807835.1. Taxonomy (NCBI): domain Eukaryota; kingdom Viridiplantae; phylum Streptophyta; class Magnoliopsida; order Sapindales; family Simaroubaceae; genus Ailanthus; species Ailanthus altissimus. Next base: position 24,841,939 of record OX327695.1, read on the forward strand.
ATATACTAAGTTTAATGTTACATTTAATAATTAAGAAATTTCATGGCATTTAAATACAAACAATCATAATTATAAACATAATATTGAATGAATAACCATTTTTAATCATTTTTATTAGTATCTAAATACAAAGAATCAATCAAACTTTTAACACCAAAAATAATTTTTGTTAATCAATAACCACTTACTTTTGTCACTGCAGAACGTGTAGGACTAAAATTTGCAAGTTTAGCCCTTAAATCTTTACCAAGCAGAATAATTTCACTGCTTATATCCTTATGCACATATCCGGGATCAGTGCAGTTGTGAAGATAATTAAGTCCATGAGCAACATCCAAAGCAATCTGAAACCTGATACTCAAACTCTCAAATTCAAGAAACCTCATATTATGGAGCTAATCCCTTAGAGAATCGTCTACCATAAATTCATAAACAAGGTTATTGAGAAAGAGAACACCCTTCTCCCTCTCGAGATTAGATTGAAGCGAAGAACCTAAGATTCAACCGAGAACCATAAACTCCTTGCGTAGCAGAATAACCTGTTAATCAAATACAATAGCAAGAATTCAAAGCAGAATATAAAAGAGCACAATGCAATTTTACGTGGTTCGGCCAATTGCCTACATCTATGGTGAATCCAAGGATCCTAACCTCTCTTATTAACTCTCTAGAGATTTTACAAGGAAAACCCAATGAAGAACCCTTAAAAGGACCTAATGTTTAGTGTACCTTTACTCTACCACGAGCAATGAACACCTAAATGACGGTTCCACCCTAGCGCACATAAGCACTTAGTGTCTACCCAGTTCTTTCCATATCTTAGAGTCTCTCTTAATGCTTAATCTCAATTAAAGGGTTTACAAGTATTTATATAAGGTTTATTTCGTGACTACTAACCCTATTCCTTGTTGGAGTAAGAGTCCACTTGTTTTGGAAGTACTAAACTTCCAAAAACTTGAAATCTGGATAAAAAAAACGGACATCCTGATGCTTCTAGCACCATGGCACTCATTCCTATAAATCTCCACTTTGGTATTCATCTCAATTCTTGTCTAACCAAGATTAATAAATCACCAATTTTCCAAAAAACCCCTTGATTCAAAATCTTTCAAATAAGAAGGCTTCGGGATCTGATCTACACCAATAATCTATCACCTAGAGTTGAGTCCAGGTAAGTCTTCACCAGGCAAGTGACTTTGGTCTCTAAAGGCATTCGTGCACCTTGCATAGGGTATGGATGCGTTGCACTCATTTTCGACCCTCATCACCTCAGTGAGCATGGTTCGGATGTTACCTAGTGGTCTGTATTACCTCAACACCCCACGTTAGGCCACTCATGGCAATCCCAGTAAGCACATATAGCCCTCCATTGTGCTTTTCACCATCAAACCTTATAGTTTTTTTCTCAAACCTTATAGTTCTTTTCTCTACCCTTAGTTTTTCTTTTTTTGCTCTAACCGAATACCCTTCCTCATCGAGCTTGCCTAGGGATATCAAGTTTCTCCTCAGTTTAGGAACATGGCTTACACCATGTAAGTCCTTAATTTCTCCATCTTGCATCCTCAGCCTTATGTCACCAACTCCTATGATCTCATAAGTCATGTCATTCCCCATTAGAGCTTTACCTTACTTGATTTTGTAGTTGATAAACATCGATTTGTCGGGACACATATGGACGTTGTACCCAAAATCTAGTATTTATTTGCCAGCGTACTTTCCCTATGAGGCTACCAATGTGTCTACAATTTCGGTATCTTCCTCAATACCGATTGCAGCCTACCCTTACTGGCCTTCTGATTTTGGACAATCCTTCCCAAAGTGCCAATCCTTATTATAAAGGAAACACTTCTTGGATCTCCTCTTTGATTGGTTGCTTTTCCTTCCTTATGCAAGCAATATTGCTCCACTCTCAGACTCAGATCTCTATGTCAATTCTTTTGAGTTCAGTGATGCCTTAACGTCATTCATCATTAAAGACTCCGTACTATACAACAACGTATCCATAAAACTCTCATAGCTCTTTGGCAACAAACTTAACAAGATAATGGCCTTATCTTCATCCTCAGTCTTGATGCCCAGTTGCTCAAGACTTATAATGATCTTATTGAACTCGTCAATGTGAGTTCTCAATGAAGATCCCTAGTGCATTGTTAGCTGATGTAGTTTCTTTTTCACAAAAAGTCTATTTGCAAAAGACTTCTTCATGTACAATGCCTCAAGTCTTTTCTATAACCCCAAAGCGATTTTTTCATCACCAACTTTTCTTTATAATTCGTCGCTCAACACTAGCATTATAGTGTTGATAGTCTTTTTCTTAATCGTGTCCTAATTTTTCTGTCCGAACTTTGAGGTTGTCGTCCCATTGCTAGTTGAGGAATTGGCTTCCTCCAAAGCTGAGTCTAGCCCTTCATTCACTAGTAGAGCCTAATCTTCTTTCTCCAAAGATTGAAATCATTCATCCCATTGAACTTCTCTATTTCTTGTTTAATTGCAGCCATGGTTTAAATACCCAAAGTGTGTATTATCGAACCTGACTCTGATACCAGTTTGTTGAGGGAGGGAACACCCTTCTCCCTCTCGAGATTAGGTTGAAGTGAAGAACCCAAGATTCAACCTAGATCCCTAATCTCTTTGCGTAGCAAAATAACCTGTTAATCAAACAAAATAGCAAGAATCTAAAGCAGAATATAAAAGAGCACAATGCAATTTTACATGGTTCGGCCAATTGCCTACGTCTATGGTGAATCCAAGGATCCTAGCCTCTCTTATTAACTCCCTAGAGATTTTACAAGAAAAATCCAATGAAGAACCCTTAAAAGGACTTAATGTTTAGTGTACCTTTACTCTACCACGAGCAATGAACACCCAAATGATGGTTCCACTCTAGCGCACATAAGCACTTAGTGTCTACCCAGTTCTTCCCATCTCTTAGAGTCTCTCTTAATGCTTAATCTCAACTAAAAAGATTTACAAGTATTTATATAGGATTTATTTTGTGACTACTAACCCTATTCCTTGTTGGAGTAAGAGTCCATTTGTTTTGGAAGTCCTAAACTTTTTAAAACTTGAAATTCGGATAAAAAACGGACATTCTAACGCTTTTGGGGCTGCGGCACTGGCCATTATCATGCCCATCGTTGCGGCGCTGGGGTCCTAGTGCTGGGCTTTTGGTTTGGGTGCTGTGGCACTCAGCCCTGAGCTCTGCGACGCTTGGCCCTAGTGCCTTCCTATGCGTTTTCTTCGCTTCCTTCGCGTTTTCGAGTCCCGTTTTGCTTCCCCTTTAGTGTCCCACACGTCTTAGGCTTCTTTATAATGTCTCACACGTTCTAGACTTCTTGTGACTCTTTACTTTAATATTCATCTCAATTTTTATCCAATTAAAATTGTTGAATTACTAATTTTTCAATAAAAATAAAAGATCCCTTCAAGCTCACATGCTCCAAAAAGACTTATCAATTTTTATCAAATTAAAATTGTTGAATTACTAATTTTTCAATAAAGATAAAAGATCCCTTCAAGCTCACATGCTCTAAAAAAACTTATCAATTTTTATCCAATTAAAATTGTTAAATTACTAATTTTTCAATAAAGATAAAAGTTCCCTTCAAGCTCACATGCTCCAAAAAGACTTATCAGATTGAAGTGGTTGACATTTTTCAGTAAATTCACCTCCTTGGACACATTTTTTTATAGCTATCATATTTCCATTGAGAATCCCGCAATAAACAGAACCGCCTATTATGTTTTGGGAGCTGAAATTTTCAGTACCCACATCTAATTCTTCATATTTGTAGAATTATAATTCTTGATCCGCCTGGGCAACGCTAACTAGAAAATCCTCAGTTAGATCACATTTCTTTTTCCTCTTTTGATCCTTTTGAGCTGCCTCATCTCGTCTTCTTATACTGCAACAAGACTACAGACAGAACGAAGCAGAGGACTAACAAAGAAATTCCAATCCAACCCAAACGTAAATTCTTTTCCATGACTTTTTGTCATAAATATATATCAACTCGGAACAAATGGAGCAAAGTTGGGCGGTGGAGGGTAGTGATTTTTGGTTTGAGAGCTTAGAGGTTCAGTTGACAATGGATAAGAATGGTTGTGAAGGGATAAAGAGCTGGCTCATCTTCTGCGAATCCATTTGCATAAACTACACTTTCTTTACTTACATTAAACTCTTACTAATATCAGTAACATTATCACCTCAACTAACCAAATAAGTGAATAGACATTTGGTTCCATTTACAGCTTGATTACTTGTTGGACAAGCACATCTAAGTGGTACTTGTAATATAAAACCAGGAAGCAAGCTTGTTGCATTATAATTGTTCTCACGCACAGGAATATTACAAGTAGACAAACCCTGTATGTGTTGTCTGCTATGGTGAAATAAGAATCATATATGGTGGGAATGACAAAATAGGTGTTTGTCTGAGAGTACTGACATGAACAGCAACAAGTTACAGGAACAATCACCTCTTTGTTTGGAGGCAAGGCTGCTGCAAATTTTGAGATGTCATTGATTCGGGCAAGTTCAGATGGGTCTGAAAATGTGAGGTTCGATATGCTGGAGAGTGTATTGTAAGGAGGTTCAGATTTGAAGATCACAAAGGCTTGATAGGATTGGTTATTACCATTGCAGGTATATAGAAAAGCGGGAGATGGGCCTGTTTCATCACTGTTATCACAACGGATAACCGAGTTTCCTGAATAACTTTGTTGAGCATGCAGTTTTGACATTGAAAGGCAGAAAAGTTAAAGAAAAAAAAAAAGCAAAATCTGGTCCACTGGGAGCTTTCTATTATTTCAGGACTTCTTGTGATGTTAAAAACTTGAAGATGTGTAGATAGTTCTTCAAAATTTGTAATCTCACCAAGGCATAAGGCATTTAAGATGTGCTTACTAGATAGAACAACCATTTGCTGACCAAGTGTGTAGGCCTTCCAAGAACTAAGTCTACAAGAATTTGAAAACAAGTATAGTAGGTTCATTGACTGACTCAAGTGTTAAATATTTGTGTAAACCAAACTTACGCATATGTGAAAGTGACTTGTAGAATTGTTTAAAAGGGAGGAATGTTCATACTGCTGATTTCTCACAATGATATGAACAATTGCGTTGAACTACAGCAGAAACTATTATCATTGTTTTCTTGAAAACCAAGAAAATTTATTTGTTAAATCTAGTTCTTAAATAATTAAAAACTTGGCAATTAGGAATGAGGAGATGCAGATGTATGATATTGCTAATGATCACAAGCTTGTCACGGAATAGTATCCATATGGGTCACACTGGAAAATAAAAATCATCATTAGTTTAAATCAGGCAGATTGCCAATGGATGATAGAATTCTTTTAAAGTAGATAATAATGTTGAATAGATCTTCTCTCCGCTACATTGGTTCTTTTCTATCCTTCTTCCTTTGTAAATTATATAATCTGTTATGTATCCCCTTCCTTTTTCCGATGGAAATTTGGATCACCATTTGTCACCTCTAATAGAGATAAACTTGTTGGAAAATTTTCATTAAATGCGGGCTAACATTAATTGAATTTTTTAATTTTATAAAAATGAGTTACTAGGTAGTCTATTAATTAATCAATCCAATATGTTTAGTGATCACTTTTAAATTAGATTGTAATAAATTTTATGTAAAAATTTTAGTTGAGTGACAGGTGTAGGCTTTTGAGTCTCATTAAAATTCGTTATGAGAAGACTTAATGTAAAACCCTAATTTTGTATATAAAAATTAGGTTCTCTCTCTAACCTAGATTCAACTTTTGAGAATAGTACGTTCTTTTATATTAAGAGCTACCAACTGTCAATTTATGTCATAAAAAAAAAAATTAACTTTCAATCCGTTGCGTTAATCAATCAATCAACGGTAATTGCTCAAGAAGATACGTTTTCTGTAACTTATTTTCAATTATTATTATTTTTTATTCATGTATAATGTTAATTCATAATTGTTTAATTTTCGTAATATTATAGATGATAATTTGATTAAATATCCAACAAAACTGCCTTCTGAGAGTTTGTACAATACAAGCATTTTATACAAGTTGTGGAGTTATTCAAACATTGTGATGCTTTGAACATAAATTCTGCATCAATTTATGCAGTTTTAACCTCATATTTCGGCCCGTTTGATTTTAGCTCATAGCCTCCCCCACCTATGTACTGAATAAAATCAGTTAAAAGTTAGTTAATCAGCATCCAACCAATCTTTTAGTGATAAATGTCTTTGCTGATAACATGGTTCTTTTAGCCGCAAAAATCAACCACACGAGAGCATAAATGCGTTGGTCAAATTATTAGAAAGTAGCAGTGGAGGCATTGTAATGGTTCTTTTAGTCATTTGTTCCTTGAAAGTTGAGAGTTTCTTATCGGGGAATGGTAGCAGACTTCGTACGACAATATTGTCTAAAGGACTATGATACATGAAAATGAGGTCCATATCAGATTCATAAGCAACATCTTTCTATAAGACGACAAAATTTTTCATATGATTTTAGTAGTTATGCATACAAAAGCGGAACAATCACATTACAAACGGTGGAAACAACACATTACAACAGAAGGGGAGGGGAAAATTGAGAAGCAAATAAACAAGGACTTCTGATCACTAAAATTCTGGTAAGTCTGAGATGTTTGATGATTCTCATGTCAGTGTAGCGTCCAGGATTCAAGAAAGGGACTGCACTATTTCATCCATAGCTGGACGGCTGGTAGGATCTTTCTTAAGGCAACTATCAGTCAACCTGATCACCAATATGGCAAATTCTGACGGATAGTTCCCTTCCATTGGAAGGTCTACGAAGTGCTTCAGACTCTCCTCTTCATCTTCCTTGTTAAGCAGAGGATTTAAGACGTCAGATAAGCGTATATTTTCCTCTGTATAAAGTGCAGAAGCCTCTTTCCCAGTAATCATCTCCAGTATAAGAACTCCAAATGCATAGACATTAAGTTTTGTGGAGACCAGACCATTTTCCAAATACTCAGGTGCCATGTAACCTTTAGTCCCAACAATGTGACTTGTCAAGGCAAATTCACCTTCATGCCTTTCAGCTGGCCTTGCTACTTAGCCCTGAAATCACCGTCGAGAAGAACATTACTGCTCTTTATATCTTTGTGAACACGAGAAGGACTGGCGAAGCTATGCAGATAGTTAAGACCTGTGGCGACATCCAATGCTATCTGTACTTTGTCTCCAATTTAAAAACTTTCAAGCATCGTTGTTGTAAATCCAGTCCCTCAAGGGCCCGTTGACAGGATATTCATAAACCAGGTACCAATTCCCATCATAAAAGCTGATGCCAGAGAGTCGAATAAGATTGGAATGATTGATGTTATTCAGTAAATTTATCTCCTCTGACACATCTCCATTCACTTTCTTGATAGCCGCAAAATCATCATTGATTCTGCCACGATAAATAGATCCTTTAATCCAGCAACTGGAACTGGAATCATCTGTTGCGGATTGCAGTTCTTTAAAACTGTATACTATGAGAGATTGAGCCATATCAGATAAGCTCTCCAAGAAGTCCTGAGATTTCTTCATCCAACTTTTTGTGTAGTGGTTTTTCCAATGCCTCAAAGCTACTTGAGACAACAGTTGATTCAGGTTCCTTCTTTTTACTTTCACGGAAGAACATAAAGAAAATAATGGCGCCAAAGATCAATGTAAGAGAAATTCCTGCAAGAACGCCAACAACAACATAAATCCATGTTTTTTATTTTGAGGTTTCACTGGAGGAAGAGTTAAGAGGCGAAGGTGGAGGTGGAGGTGAAGATGGAGGTGTTGACTGTTCTCTTGTTTGAGAATTTGATGGCCGATTTTCTAGAGGAACTAGAAGTGTAGTGAAGGGATAAATGTTGGGTGCTAGTTCGGAAAGACCATTAGCTTCAACAGTCCTTCCAGTATCCACACCAAATCTTCTGCTAACGCTATAAACAGAATTACCCGATTTTACTTGATAGCTCAGCATTTACCGGATATCCACATCAGTTTGGTTCTTTGTAAGACAGGCACATCTAAGAGGGATGGTTGGTCTTGTACCAACACCTATGTTACCGAACATATTGTTTTGATCCATGATTGCTTGGCATGTTGACAGGCCTTCGAAGGTGTTATTTACAATCAAGAAGTAAGAATCTCTATCCTCAAAAACATAAGATGTGTTTGCCTGGTAATTTTTACCTGAACAAGAGCAGTTGATGGGAACTATTACCATTTTGTTTGTTTCAAATGTTGCGGCCTCCGAAACTGAATTTATCTGGGAGAGCTGAGATGGGTCAGAGGCCAAGAGCGTAGATATGGAAGCAAAAGTGTTATACGCAGGTCTAGACTTGAAAATAAGGTAAGCTTGGCAACTCCTATTGAGGCCATTACAGATGTAGCCAAGGGCAGAATTTGTAGTATCTCGGCTGCACAAGCTGTTGTGGGCAGTCCAATGTAAGGCTCTTGGGCTTGAATCAACGAACAGTGACATAGAATTATCATAGTGAAAACAGAAATGCAAGAGAGAAGATCCATGTTTAAAGAAGAAATTGGAAGGGGGTAGGCCAAAATATTGCTTCAAGAATATACACATATATATAATTGATATAATTGGTTACGTAATATATTATATAGCGAATTTCTGGATATGTGGTAGTATTTTATAAAATATTATAAATTATATAAAAATTATAAATTTATTATACAATTACATATGGTAGTAATAGCTCGCTATATAATAAGTTATATAATCCATCAAATCAATTATATATATGGGTTGTATTTGAAACAAAATATTTTTTGAGAAAAAAAAATGTTATTATAAACATTCCATAGTTTGTACGAGAAATTTCTGAGAACAAGTTGCAATTGAAGATTGAACGGTTGACTATCATCATCACTATCTAACAAGTTTCAACTTATAAACAAGGTATTAGCTCTGTGGTTGATCAAAATTGATGAAGGAGAAATCGCATTTCTCCCTTTTGAGATTGGATTAAAGCGAAGAATTTTGAGTTTAACTTAGAACTCTAATCTCTTTGTGCAGTGAAATAACTTATTTATCAAGCAAAATAGCAATAATCCAAAGCAAAACATAAAAGAGTACAACACAATTTTACGTGGTTCGGTCAATTACCTATGTCCACGGTGGATCCAAGGATCCTAGCATTTCTTATTAACTTCTTAGAGATTTTACAAGGAAAACCCAATGAAGAACTTTCAAAAGGACCTAATGTTTAGTGTACCCTTACTCTACCTCAAACAATGAACACCCAAACGATGGTTCCACCCTAGCGCACACAAGCACTTAGTGTCTACCTAGTTCTTCCCCTCTCTTAGAGTCTCTCTTACTGCTTAATCTAAAATAAAGGGTGTACAAGTGTTTATATAGGGGTTATTTCGTACCTACTAACTCTATTCCTTGTTAGAGTAAGAGTCCACTTGTTTTGGAAGTCCAAAACTTTCAAAAACTAAAAATCCGCATCAAAATGAACTTTCTATCGCTCCTGGCGTTGTAGCACTCATCCTTGGGTGCCTCGGCACTGGGCTTCTGTGTTAGGCACTGCGGCATTCGGCACTGATGCCCTCTCTCACGTTTTCTTTGCTTCCTTCGCATCTTCGGGTCTCATTTTGCTTCCCTCTTCGTGTCCCACACATCATAGATTTCTCCATATGTGTCCTACACGATATAGACTTCTTGTGACTCTCCTATTTGATATTCATCTCAATTCTTGTCCAACTAAGATTGTTGAATCACAAAATCTCCAACAAACCCTTCCTTGATTCAAAATCTTTCAAATAAGAAGGATTCGGGATCCGATCCACACCAATACTCTATCACCTAGAGTTGAGTCCAGTCAAGTCTCCACCAAGACTTAACTTTCCTCAGGCTAGTGACTTTGGTCTCCAAAGGCATTCGTGCACCTTGCATAGGGTATGGATGCGTTACACTCCTTTCCAACCTTCATCACCTCGGCGAGCACGTTTGGATGTTGCCTAATGGTCTACATTACCCTAACACCCTGCATTGGACCACTCATGACCATCCCAGTAAGCACATAGAGTCCTCCATTGTGCTTCTCACCTTCAAACATTATAGGTACTTTCTCTACCTTTAGTTTTCTTTTTTTTACTCTAACCGAATACCCTTCCTCATCGAGCTTTCTTAGGGATATCAAGTTCCTCCTCAGTTTAGGAACATGACTTACACTATATAAGTCCCTAGTTTCTCCACTTTACATCCTCAGCCTTATGTCACCAACGCCCATGATCTTATAAGTCATGTCATTCCCTATTAGAGCTTTACCTCTCTTGGCTTTGTAGTTGGTAAACATTGATCTATCAGGACATATATGGACGCTGCACCCAAAATCTAGTATCCATTTGCCAGCGTACTTTTTCCTTGAGGCTATAAATGTGTTTACAATTTCGGTATCTTCCTCAGTACTGATTACAGGCCACATTTCTTGGCCTTTTTATTTTGGACAATCTTTCATTAAATGCCATTCCTTATTACAAAAGAAGCGTTTCTTGGATCTTCTCCTTGATTGGTTGCTCTTTCTTCCTTGTACAAGTAATGTTGCTTTACTCTCGGACTCAGATATCTTTGTCAATTCTTTTGAGTTCAATAATACGTTGACATCATTCATCATTAAGGACTCCTTACCATACAACAGCATATCCACAAAGCTCTCATAGCTTTTTGACAACGAACTTAATAGGATAATGGCCTTGTTTTCATCCTTAGTCTTGATTTCCAATTGCTCAAGATTTATAATGATCTTGTTGAACTCGTCAATGTGAGCTCTTAATGAAGATCTCTCATGTATTGTTAGTTGATGCAGTTTCTTTTTTATAAGAAGTCTATTTATAAGAGACTTCATAATGTATAATGCCTCGAGTCTCTTCCATAGCCCCAAAGCTGTTTCTTCATCACCAACTTTTCTTAATACTTCATCACTCAATGCCAAAATTATGGTGCTGTGACCCTTTTTCTGAATTGTGTCCCAATCTTTCTGCCCGGACTTTGAGGTTGTTGTCCCTTTACTAGTTGAGGAGCTACCTTCTTCCAAAGCTGAGTCTAGCCTTTCCTTCACTAGTAGAGCCCCAACCTTCTTCCTCCAAAGATTGAAGTCATTCATCCTATTGAACTTCTCTATTTCTTACTTGATTGCAGCCATGTTTAAATACCTCAAGTGTGTATTATCAAACCTTTTGCTTTGATACCAGTTTGTTGAGGGAGGAATCACCATTCTCTTTTTTGAGACTAGGTTAAAGCAAAGAACCTTGAGTTCAACCTAGAACCCTGACCTCTTTGCGCAGTGGAATAACCTATTTATCAAGCAAAATAGCAAGAACCCAAAGCAAAAAATAAAATAGCACAACACAATCTTACGTGGTTCGACTAATTATCTACGTCTATGGTGGATCCAAGGATCCTAGCCTATCTTATTAACTCCCTAGAGATTTTGCAAGAAAAATCCAATGAAGAACCCTCAAAAGGACCTAATGTTTAGTGTACCCTTGCTGTACTACGAATAATGAACACCCAAACAATGGTTTCACCCTAGCGCACATAAGCATTTAGTGTCTACCCAGTTCTTCCCATCTCTTAGAGTCTCTCTTACTGCTTAATCTAAAATAAAAGATTTACAAGTGTTTATATAGGGGTTATTTCGTGCCTACTAACCCTATTCCTTATTGGAGTAAGAGTCCACTTATTTTAGAAGTCCAAAACTTCACAAAACTCGAAATTCAGATCAAAACGAACTTTCTATTGCTCCTGGCACTACATCGTTCATCCTTGGGCATTGCAGCGCTGGGTATGTCTCGCCCATCACCGCGGCGCTAGGCTTCTGTGTTGGGCGTTGCAGCACTCAGCTGTGGTGCCCTCCTGTGCATTTTTTTCGCATCTTCAAGTCTTATTTTGCTTCCCCCTTCGTATCCCACACGTTCTAGACTTCTTCATACGTGTCCCACATGTTCTAGACTTCTTGTGACTCTCCTCTTGGGTATTCATCTGAATTCTTGTCCAACCAAGATTGTTGTTGATCACCAAACTCCAACAAAAATTAATCTTGTAAGACACGTCACATCTAGAAAAAGATTAAAAAATAACTTAAAGATGCAAACACGACCTCAATCTTCAATGGAAATATAAATAGTTAGATGCAAAATCCCCAGTTGGCAGTAGTGGCCTTGGACGCATTCTTTTACTAGTATTAAATGTATATGAAACACGAAAGCAACTTTACTATAGTGGTGTCCATTCGATACAGCTTATAAAGTATTCCAACAGTAAACAAATCAACCACACAGGGTCGAAGTTTGTCATAACTACTAAATGAGTACTTTTTTTTTTGTTGCAGCAGCTATAAGCCATAGATCATTACCTGGAAGTTATAGTCAAAAACAGCTATCAGGATTGAATTGGGGCCATGATGCAGAAAAAAAAAACTCATCAAATTCGCTCATTTAACATAATAAGTTAATAACATACTTGCAAAAATTATATATAGTAATAAACCTTCAAAACAGTTGGTAGTTACAAATGTTAAGTGTTTGACAATATATGGGCAAAAAATAAGATTTCATAAACTTTACATAAAACCCTAAAAATTTGGCAAAACAAAAGACGTTTCACATCAAATTCCTCAATTGCACATTTGATTTATATGATTCCTAAACTCGATTGATGCTTTATGTGTGAATTAAAAAGTAGCTTATTAAAATTTGGTGATTCAAAATTAAGGATAAATTTGATTTTGAGTGATCAGATAAAAGAGGTGCAAAATAAGAAGATAGATGTAAGAAAATGCGTGAAAACATAAGTGGGGACATTTCCAAATGTGATTGCCATGACGTTGGTTGCTCAATATTGTGGCGTCAATTTCAAAAATCCTAACGCTGTAACGATGGCTTTGGAATACCATAACATTAATTCAAAGTCGCATTAGCACCATAATGGTAGAACTTTGCGCTGCAACTTTACCTGTTTGGAAAAAAAAATCAGATGTTGGAACTGATTATATGTATAAGTCAGTTTTGGACTTTCTAAGTACGTGAACTCTTATTTTAATTAGAGTTAAAGTTTATAGGATCGGTATTAACTATTAACACTATATATACTCTTGTAATTTATTAAGCATCAAATTATCAACAAGAGAGAGAATAAAGAGCTTAAGTTACACTTGAGAGTTTTGAATGCACAAGATAATGTGGTATAAATCCTTGAGAGCACTTGGGTATTTCTTATATCTCTTGTGAGAATTCTTTGTGAACAAAAGAACTGAATAAAAGAAGTTAGGATCCTGAGATCCACCATGGACTTAGGCGACCACATATATTAATTATGTGCTTTTCTTTAGAGGATTGTTTTAAGGGTCTCTTTAGAGTGCATGCTAAAAATTTAATAAACTGGTATCAAAGCATAGGTTGGTTAACCATGACATTTCACAAGCATGAGATAGAAAAGTTCAATGGATAGAATGACTTCAATTGGTAGAAAGTAATTGTTATGACTCTATTGGTAAGTCAAAGGTTAGATTCAATCCTTGAGAAAACTCAAGTAACAACCAATGAAGAGAAAAGACCAACGAAACTTGGATCAGAAGTAAATAGACAAAATATTCAGAAGAAGGCCTATAGTACCATAGTGTTATCATTGAGTGATGAAGTTCTAGGGGAGGTGGCTAGAAAGAAGACAACATTGAGCCTTTAGAAGAAACTTGATGCTTTCTACATTAAGAAGTTCCTACCGAATCGTCTGTATATCAAGAAGAAGTTATATCAGTTGTCTTTCGCAGAGGAAACTTCAATGAAAGACTATATGAATGCCTTCAACTTGAAAAAGAATTGCCCTAAAAGAAAGGAAAGAAGGGCGGAAGAGTTGTAATAGTTTAAAAATTGTAGAAATATTGGTAGCTTTTCTTTAGAAGTATGTTGGGGAATAGATACTTGATTCTGGTTGTAGTTACCATATGTATCTGAACAAATCCTTATTTACGAATTATAAAACTATTAGGGGAAGAAAAATACTAATGGGGAATGATATAATTTGAAAAATCATGGGGATTGGTATTATTAGGATGAGGATGCATGATGGGGAGATTATGGAGTTTTATGGTGTAAGGTATGTTCTTGTAGTTATGAGGAATTTGATATCCCTAAGAGTGCTAGATTAAGATGGGTATTCATTTAAGATTAAAAAAAAAAGAATACTAGAGATAAGGGGAGGATTTATAATAATGATCAAAGGTGAAAAGCACAAGAGATTAAATATGCTTGATGGCAATGCTATAAGTAGCTCAACACAAGTTGTTGAGGGGATGCATACCAAAGGACAACATTGAAAATTTACTTATTATGGTGATAAATGTCAAAAGAAAATATATGGGAAGGGTGTTGCTGGCAAGAATATATCGCAGAGATATTATTATAGTATCAAGAAAGGCATGAGAGCTTATAGTACAAAGGCCACCTAAAAGAATATGCATTCGTATCTTTGAAGACTGAGGTCATGCGCTCAAAAGGAGTTAAGTTTGGATAGAAACTTAACTAGAGTTAACGTTAGGTGACAGAGCGTTATAGAGGATGGATCTTGGCAAAACTTCTTAGAAAGATCTTGAATCAGAAAGGGATTTATTGGAATTTGATAATTCAAAATTAAGAATAAATTTGATTTTGAGTTAAAGACTAAAGAAGAGTAGACATGTGATCAAGAATGCAATAGGTGGACAAAAGATGTGTGAAATAAAAAGCTGAATGCAATGAGAAGCGTGGAGATATAAGTAAGAACATTTTCAGATGTGAACGCCACGGTGTTAGCTGCTTAACCCTACCAATTTCAAAAAGCTCAACACTGTAGTTATGGCTTTGGAATACCACATCATTTGTTTGAAGTCTTATTAGTGCTATAGCGGTAGACCTTGGCGCCATGGCATTACTTATTCGAGAAAATCCTATTTTAGTTTTTATTTCGTATTTAAGTCATTTTTGGACTTCCTAAGCATGTGGACTCTTATTCCAACTAGGTTTAAGATTTATAGGGTCATTATTAATCCTATTTAAACCATTGTAACAACTTGTAATTCATTAAGCATCAAATTATCAATAAGAGAGATAATAAAGAGCTTAGGTTATACTTGAGTGCTTTGAGTACACAAGATAGTGTAATATAGATCCTTGATAGCATTTAGGTATTTGGGTATTTCTTGTATCTCTTGTGGGGTTTTTTTTTTGTATATACAAGAACTAAATAAAAGAAGCTAGGATCCTAAGATCCACCGTGGATATAGGCGGTTATTGTTGAACCACGTATATTGATTTTGTATTTTTCTTTAGTGTGTAATTGTTTATCTCATTGATTGTGTGATCTTTATTGCATTTTTATTGTTCTTGATTGCTTGTGAATGAAAGACTTCCACAAGGTGTTAAGAATTTCTTAAAGTACATACTAAAAACCCCTATATAGCTTAAATTTGCAAAGAAAGTTAAACCATACATATAAATCCATCAAAGAAGTACTGAAGCTCTAAGACTAGCAACATCCAAGTTCCTTGGATAGTTATCTTAAAACTTTGACAAAGTAAAAGTTTTTAATTTCTTTTTAGTCCCTTTGGTTGTTATGTTAAATGATATAATTGATTTTGAGCGTGAGCTATGCATTTTCAGAAATGACTTTTATGACTCTATATGGTAGCATTCCAACGTCCATGCATAATATATAAAATGCTTGAAGGTATGTTGAAATTTACACAAACTTGTTGAGGAAATTCAATTTTCATCATATATTACAAAGTGAGCTTGAATAAAGGTATCCTGATCCATTCAAGTGGAAACTTGTTAAAGCGAAAACAATAATCCTAAGTATATAATACAGCCAGAAAGTAATTAAAAATAAATTAGAGAGAGAAAGTAGTAGAAAACACACATAATTTATATAGTTAAGCAACTTGTCTATGTCTACGACGGATCGAGATCTCACTCTTTATTATGAATCACCAAGGCAACCATAATGTATTCCTTTTATAAGAAAGAATATCAAATCTCATAAAGAACACTAAAAAATTGTACTCATTAAGAATACAATTAATCTCTTTTGTAATTTAAGAGGTTTCTCTTTCAAAGAATTGTTGTAATCACTAAGATTCACTAAGACCATAAAGATTTAATAAGATGTCACTAAGACTTATTGTGATCACTAAGATATCACTAAGACTTCTTATGATGTATTTACAAGCCAATTAAGACCCTTTATATAGGCCTTAGATGTTTTAGGCTATTCCTAAACCTAGTGAGATTTGGTTTAGAAAGTTTTATTTCCCTTAGGATACAAAATCCTAGTTCATTTAGAATTAGAGATGATTTTTAATCAACTTTTTGCAAACTCCTTTTCTATCAGGCTTTCAAACATGGATACCGTATAGTAAAGAAAAACAAGAAAGCTATACCGAGACAAAAACCAAAACAAAGTAAATTTAAAATTCCTGAATCCGCTAACACCTCAATCTTCTATTATGATTAGTAAAACTTCAATGATGAGACAAAACACTCTGACAACAATGCCATCACATAGTTCATTGGCTAGCCAGTACAGTATTGTAACAAATAGGATAAATAGAGCAATTGTACATATAAGGCATAAGTTTATCAGGGCCAATGTGTTGAACATTGGAATTGCTATATCTTCGAAAATAACAATAAATTAACTGGTTGTATCAATAAATTTTTAACATGCAAAGGTTTTAAGGAAGAAAAGGTTTGCTCCTACAGAAAAAAAAGGCAATCCAACAACCAAATTGACCTATGCATCATAGATTGGTACTTTGTGTAAATTCAATATTATACAGATCGAATTCAAGTGGAATACAATAGAAAAAGTTGACAAGCACCTTAAGATTTTGAATAGCATGGTTGGGAAACTTATAAAGAGATACAATACTAGAAGGTTAGTTTGCATGGGTGATCTTTGTCCTGTCTTGTTCAAAAGTAATAAAAATTTTAAGGGAAAAGATAAACTTAGTGAACACCAGACTAAAACAAGAGACTGAGATTGAAACTTAACTATCTAAGACCATTTTTAATTCTTTACGTATAAGCTATCACATCTTTGTCTTTAATAATAAAATTACCATTTAGAATATAAAGAAGGTATAAGAGATATAGAAGGAAAATAGCCTCAACGGAAATGAAAATACCCCATTTTTAGGAAAAAAACATCTACATATTTTTTTAAAAATCACATTTCAATTCTTCATTGTAGAAAACAAGCCATGTACAATAAAGGGAGGCTAAAGAAGAAGCTGTCATTTCAATTACGTAAACAAGATATGCTCTTCTAGTCATAATTACTAAATTTGAAGCCAGAATTTTATCGTATTAGTTGTTGTTGAAGCGGAAGTAATAAATCCAAGTAATATAATGCATAATAAGCAATTAAGAATAAACTTAGAGAAAGAAAGGTAGAAGAAAGAACATAAAAATTTACGTGGTTTGATAACTTGCTTATGTCCACGATGGATCGAGATATCAATTCTCTTATTAATGAATCACAAAGCACTTATAAAGTATGCTTTTTATAAGAAAGAACTCAAACTTCATAACGTACACTCTCAATTGCACACACAAAAAACTCACAATTAATCTCTTTTGCAATCTAGGAGTTTTCTCTCTTGTGTTTGTATTGTGATGATTGATGTCAATTACAAAGAGTTACACGGGTTTATATGATATTAATACTATCCCTAAAAATCTTAAACCTAGTTGAAATAAGAGTCGTTATTTGTAAGAGTTCAAATCTCACTTAAAGAAGTCAATTGAATTAAAATAAAAAAATATCCATAAGTTACCGTGTGAACTGCCCATAAATAGTACCTTACTTTTGGTTTTTCATTTTGCTCTTTTCACGTATTAAACTTCTTACTGACTCTTTATTGATATCCAACGCAAAATAAAAAAATTATTATTGATTTTAAATCACCAATTTCTAACTGTTTTTTTAAAGTCCATATTTCAAAACCCATAAATCTATTTTATTCTCATACTCCCTTCATTTTTTTTAATTAGTTAATTTTGGTTACCCACTCTCGAATACATTAAAAATAAAGGCATATAACCAAACAAGGATTCAAACAAAACAAAATTTCTAATTACCACGAACTAGGGGAGCTAAAGCTATAAATATAAAATAAAAGACAAAAAAAAAAGGTTATAAAAATGAAAAGAGGGCTACATACAAATGTCATGTCCCACTTCGAATAAAAATTGAGTAGATCTTGGGTATATAAAGGTGAGTATGCAACATTACCTAATAGACTAGTTTTTTGGGTTAATGGTAAGCGCTCAGCCTGTGACAAGTGGTATCAGAGCAGAATCGAATTCTCATTCATATGTAGACCCCTAAAATTGCCTCAATGGAGATTGTCATATGGGATATGGATCCCCATGCTGCCAGAGAGATGGGTAATACAGGCCAAATGGGCCCAAAAATTATGTGTCTTGAGTCATAATAGAGATTGTCACGTAGGTAGTGGATCCCCTAGTCTCAGGGGGATGAGCAATACAGGCTAGATTAGTTCTTGAGTTTTGGCTACACCGTGACGAGGGTGTCACGTGATTGGGTGGGAGAGAATGTCACATCCCCATCGAATAGAAATTGGGTGGATCTTGGGTATATAAGGGTGGGTATGCAGCATTACCGAATAGGCTAGTCTTTTAGGTCAATGGCAACCGCCTGACCTGTGACACAAGGTAGCAATGGTTCCATCATACTAAAAGCTGGCTCGAGCTTTACTACTGGAATCTAACTCTGTAAATGCAATAGTCTAAGCCAGCTCCATTAATCCCAATTACATAAAATTCCTCATCTTCGTCTCCACCTACCCCGATTACTTTTCTGTTTGAGATCTTATTCATTTGCTATCACAATTAGTCAGCTTTCATAAGAGTTTCCTATTGTCCGAAATCTAAAATACCATCGGTCTTGCCTAAAGTTTTTGCCACATGGCACACGTGCAGTCGTTGGCTCCAATCAAAATGTGACTACAACTCTTTAATCATTTGGGACCATCCGAATTTTGATACGGGACAATCATTCCTCGTACAAACAGAATCTTCTAAATTGATTTTTGTTGAAAATTTATTATTATGACATTCATAACACAGTAGAATAGAAAATAAATTTTTTTTAATCTTTGTTTTCATTAAATAAAAATACATTTTTATCTAAAGATCTTATAAATATATGAATTTAATGTTAAAATAAATAAAAAAATTAACAAGAACATACCTTGAATCCACATCGAATTTTCTTCTACCAAACCTCTTGTTCTATAGTGAGAGGAAGAGTAGGCTTCTAATTTTTTCTTCTCTTAAAATAAAATACGTATCCTACGTTTTTGTTACGTATGTGTGTTGTATCTTATTTAGACTAATCCTCTCATTTTAAAATAATAATTAATTAATAATATTTATTAATTAAATTATTATCTCTTAAAAGGAGACCTAATTCATGTAAATTACATAGAGTCTCACTCTTTGTGGTTAATGTATAATATCCAATATTTGAACAATATTAGTCTTTTAATAAAAGAAAATTAATAAAATTAAAAATAAATTTTTTTTTATAATTTCAAAAATTATCCTTAAGATTTTATTTATCTAATTTCTTAAATTAAATATTGAATTATATTTGGATAAGATATTATCTACATTAATTAATTAATTATAATGAACAATTAAAAATGATTGTGTTATTATACAAATTATTTGTGTCTAGAAAATAATTTTTAAATACGTATATTTTATATTTGGATAAAATTAATTAATTAAACTCCAATAAATTTTGAATAATTAATTAAACTCTTTAATTTATTAATTCCAGTATTATTCCACTAAAAACCTGAAATTGCACTATTAATATTGTAGATATAATTTATCTAGAAAACTTATAGCAGTCGATTGATTTAATCATTGCATATAATTCAACTCTCCATAGATGGTTCATAATTAGAGCTAGGTTAATTATCATTTTAACCCTCTAATTATTTCTTTATCCTTAAGTACCATTAATTCACCAGTGAACAGTTAATTTGTAACATTATTACGAATTGAGCGCTCTAACCATTCAGTCGATTGATTTAATCATTGCATATAATTCAACTCTCCATAGATGGTTCATAATTAGAGCTAGGTTAATTATCATTTTAACCCTCTAATTATTTCTTTATCCTTAAGTACCATTAATTCACCAGTGAACAGTTAATTTGTAACATTATTACGAATTGAGCGCTCTAACCATTCAGTTCTAGAATTAACCTTTAAGAGAACTTTCTTTCTAACTTCCATTAGAAATGAATGTATTTCATATCTGTAAATCATATTTTCAACCGTTTATCTCACTATACTACCAAAATACAAATTTTTAGCCTGTTCTTTAGACAAACCGTAACGAGTATTTCAAATGACATAATGACACAAAAATGCGTTTATGATCACTCAGGATTAAGGTTAATCTGCATATAATCATTAGTTGACATTATTTAAAATTTTAATTAACAACGGTATTTTACATAAGAATTCAAACTACGTCTGGTCCAGTCTTATATAATCATATTATATATAGTGCCTCCACCATAATGTCACTACATTAGTGATTTGGATAAGATCACTACATTTTAAATGTTCGTGGACGGCAGTAATAATATTTAATTAAAGATCTCAAACTTTAATTAATTTATTATGGACTTTTTTGTTTATTATCCATAACTTTAATCCTTTTATATATATTAATTATATACTAAAGTTATAGTTACATAAATAAACAAGAGATTTTTTGATATTTATGTTATAAAATTACAAACACTTTTTAAGTATAAAATTGTAACTTTATTAATTTTATAAAATAGTACAAGTATATACTTTTATGGCACTATTCTTAACAATTTTCTCTCATTTTCACCTAAAGAGAATAGAAAAAAGGGGCAACTGTTGCTCGCATTATGTATGTGGTGTGGGTTAGTTATTGTTATGACATTCATAACGCAGCGAAATAAAAAACAAAAATTCTTTAATCTTTGTTTTCATTAGATAAAAATACCTTTTTATCTAAGGATCTTATGAATATATGAATTTGATGTTAAAATAAATAAAAATTAACAAGAATATACCTTGAATCCATGCCAAGTTTTCTTCCACCAAAGGATTCCAAAACAAGCCTCTTGTTCTACAGTGAAAGGAAGAGTGAGCTTTCAATTTGTTTATCTTCTCTTAAGAAAAATACATATCTTGAGTTTTTTTTTACGCATGTATGTTGTGTTTTATTTAGATTAGTCTTCTTATTTTAAAATAATAATTTAATTAATAATATTTACTAATTAAATTATTATCTCTTAAAAGGAGACCTAATTCATGCAAACCACATAGAGTCCTACTATTTGTAATTAACGTATAATACCCAATATTTGAGCATTATTAGTCTTTTAATAAAAGAAAAATACTAAAATTAAAATCTTTTTGATAATTTCAAAAATTATCATCAAGATTTTATTTATTTAATTAAATATTTAATTATATTTGGATAAGACCTTATCTATATTAATTAATTAATTTTATCCAAATATAAAATATACGTATTTGAAAACTATTTTTTTGGACACAAATAATTTGTGTAATAACATAATCTTTTTTAATTGTTCAATGTAATAACGAAAGAGGTGGTATTGAGAACCCATGGATCTATAACTTTAAGCTCCAATAAATTTTGAATGATTAATTAAACTCTTTAATTAATTAATTTAATTTATTAATTTCAATGTTATTTCACTAAAAACCTGAAATTGCACTTTTGAAATTATAGATATAATTTACTCAGAAAACTTAGAGTAGTTCATTGATTTAATCACTACATGTAATTTAACCCTCCATAAATGGTTCATAATTAGAGCTAGGTTAATTATCATTTTATACCTCTAATTATTTCTTTATCCTTAAGTACTATTAATTCACTAGTGAACAGTTAATTTGTAACATTATTACAAATTGAGTGCTCTAATCGTTCAGTTCTAGAATTAACTCTTAAGAGAACCTTCTTTCTATTTTTCATTAAGAATGAATGGATTCCATATTTGTAAATCATATTCTCAACCGTTTATCTCACTATGCCACCAAAATACAAGTTTCTAGTCTATTCTTTAGACAAACCGTAATGAGTATTTCAAATGATATAATGACACAAATAGGAGTTTATGATCACTTAAGATTAAGGTTAATCTGCATATAATCATTAGTTGACGTTATTTGAATTCTTAATTAACAACGGTATTTTACATAAGAATTCAAACTATGTTTGGTCCAGTCCTATATAATCATATTATATATAGTTCATCCACTATAATGTTACTACATTAGTGATACGGACAAGATCACTACATTTTAAATGTGTGTGGACCGCACTAGTAATATTTAATTAAAGATCTTAAACTTTAATTTATTTATTATGAACTTTTTTGTTTATTATCCATAACTTTAATCCTCTTGTATATAACAATTATATACTAAAGTTATGATTACATAAATAAACAAAGAATTTTTTGATATTTATGTCATAAAATTATAAACACTCATCAAGTATAAAATTATAACTTTATTAATTTTATAAAAACAGTACAAGTACATGCTTTTAGGACATTATTCTTAACATATGGTGTGACCAGAGTTTGTCCCATCATGAAACCCATTTTGTTTTTAAGTTCATATTAGTGCTGTTTGTGTTTTATGGATGCTAAATACATTCAGAATCTTTTAAGTGCATCCACGATCATATTTAATTTTTTAAATATGTGTTTGATAATATCTTTTTGAGAAGTCCATTGCCTGATTTTTTTTTTGGGCATATCCATTCACACATTTGAAGACTTTAAACATCACAAGTATTTGTTAATGTCATAATCCTTTCACTTCTAAGTGGAACTTTTTCTATTGCATTTATTATAGCATGACAATTTTCATGAGATTTTAGTAGCTATATTTTTTTCTAACAAAACAATCGCGTTAAAGTAAATTGTGTTTCACAAAGTAAAATATGCAACTCGTCATACAACAAGAGGGAAGAGAAAAATAAAGGATCTATATCGTGAAAATCTCTCTCTAAAACTATAGCTGCATGAAAAGTTGCTCGATAATTACCAGAGTAATGAAGAGTCGAAATGTGATCGATGACATGTTGAACGTACAAGAAAAGGGCGAAAACAAAAAATAAAAAATAAAGAATGACTGAAAAGTACGTAGGAATGGTTTTCAAGTCTTGGGCCACAGCTCCAAGAAAGCTAAGGTTGCGATCTTTCAGGAGTTTTCCATTTTTAAGTAAATTTTAATTAGTTTAAATTAGTTTTAGATTCTTTTACAAGTGAACTTTTATTCTAACTAAAAATATGGTTACTAGAAATGATTTAGAGCTTATATAAATTTTTATAAAGTCATTAGGGTGGCAAGACATCAAAGAGAATGTTGAATAGGAAACTCATTGAACTTTTGAGTGTTGAGTGTGTAATAGAGTACTTGAGTGTTAAGTGCAAAAGAGTGTTAATAGACTTTTTGGAGAGCAATTTTTTTATTGTATTTCTTTTATCTCTTGAGAAATCTTTGTAATCTTGAGTGATTCGTTGATAAATATTGGTTAATAAAAAAGTTAGGATCTTATTATTTATTATAGACGTATATAAATTACCAAACCACGTATATTCTTGTATCTTGTGTAATTGGTTGTTGTTTCTATTTTGTTTCTTGTTATTTTTTTATTTTTATTAATTTGTGAACAAAATCTTGTGCATACTCTAGGATTTTAGAGTGCTAAATTATCAACAAATGGTATTAGAATATATAAAAATCCCAACAATATTTGAGAGAGAACTTCAATTTCATACATGGCTGAACAAGTTGTGGAATCCTTCTTTAAGCAGTTATCAATCAAGTTCCAAAGGATAGTTTCCTTACATAGAAGGGTCTATAAACTGCCTCAAACTCTCTTCATCATTTTCCTTTTTAAGCACAAGATTTAAGACATCAGGTAGATGCATATTATTTTCGTCTGCATAAAGTTTAGCAACCTCTTTCCCAATAAGCATCTCTAGCATGAGAATTCCAAATGCATAGACATCAAGTTTTATGGCACCTAAACCATTTTCCAAGTACTGAGGAGCCATGTAACCTTTTGTCCCAACAATATGCATTGTCAATGCAAATTCACCTTCTTCCCCTTCTGTTGGCCTTGCTAGAGTAAATTTAGCCATCTTAGAAATTATTATCAAGAAGAACTTTGCTGCTATTTATATCTTTGTGGACATGGGCAGGGCTTGTGAAGCAATGTAGATAATTGAGACATCGGGCTACATCCAACGCAATTTGTATTCTCTGATTCCAATTCAAAAAATTTCATTAATTTTTGTTGACATAAATCCAGTCACTTAGGGCCTTAATAAAATTTTTGTTAAATATTTAAATAATTTAATTTTTTTATACTTAAGTGTAAATTTATCATGTTTTTTCTCAAATTTAATCTTTTAAGACACAAAAATTAAATAAAATAAATACATAGCAATTAACGAATTAAATAAATTATTTTGTTTAATACAAAAATTAAAAATAAAATAATACTTATCAATGATAAAAAAAAATTTGATAGAATCTTATAAAAATATGATACGGTAGAGATATAGAGATATGATAACTTTAAAAAAAATATTAAATATATATTAATTGAATATGATTTATTTTAATTAAAAGTATATTATAAAATTAAAAATTATTATTAAGGTGTATGTGATATTACAAAAATATAAAAAGAGTTTAAAAATAATATTACATAAATACAAATAAAAAGTTCTACTTTTATAATTTTAAAATTTAAATTTTTACTAATACAAATAAAATAACTTTTTCAATTTTTAATTTTTTTTTTAATTATAATTAAATATAAAAATATTTAATATTATAAAAACTCTTAATAAAAAAAGTCCAACTAAACACTAAACAAAAAAAACAAAAAAACATTATAACCCTATCCAAATATCGCCGCTGATCGTCTACATTTAACAATGAACTTTTTGAATATTCAACGATGAACTTGTCTGAACGTTTAACAATTCTATCTCGCCCGAACAATTTATATTGCTTGGATTATTCTTTTCTAAATATGGTAGACGCTTGTCCTTGTCCCTGTCCCTGCCACTTAGCTGGGCAGCCATAAAGCTTGACTTTGGGTCACGACGGCGGAAACTTCCTCGATTTCCTTAAAATAAATAAAGGTTAAAAAAAAGGATCCGACTTTTAAAAGTTTAACAGGCGCATTTAGAGAGAAAAAACGGAGCATTAATTTTCTCTCGCTAGGAAAAATGCTCTGTTATCTCTCTAATTAAAACCTAGCTGCCACCGGTTTTTCCCACCCATTCCCATATATAAAAGGGGTTTTGCCCCCTGGTTGATGGAGATCTTTTCTCTCTTCTCATTTTCTCTTATCTCCCCTTCTTTTTATGCAATTTTTTTTCCTGTTTTGTTTCTTCTATTTCTTCGTTTGATGTTTCTTTATGTTTTTCTTCCTCTTTTGATTTTTTCCCGTCGAGCATTAGTCAATCGAGCTTTACGCCGGCTTGTACCAATTCGAGGTGGGGTTCCAATGAGTCTCCGCTAGTGTCTATTGTGGCCCATCGACTTCAGCAGACCCTCTACCAGTCTTTATTGGGTATCGCTGATGCGATATTTTTATATCTTAAAATTAAGTGCAAGTATACACTATCATATGCAAATAATAAAGAGACTAAATAAGTCGGATGTCAAACCCATAAGAATAATTTTTTCTTTTTAACCAATTACTAAAATGATATCTTCGTAATAATTATTCAGATAAATAAAAATCTAAGAATGAATGTAAAAAATATAAAGGCAAAAACACAATGCAAAGAGATTTAAGTGATAGCAATATAGAGAAAACTTAGGATTAATACTATTCCTCAATATGCTTTCTAATGATTAATCTTCAAATATTTAACTCCCTTAGTCTTTGTTATTGATCAAGACATTAATGTATTCACAAGCCTCTTCTAAGGTCATGCAAGTATACCTTAATTTACAAAATACCTATATTCTTATGGTACTTGTAATAAATTAAGATTCATTAAGATTAAGTCTTATTGATCATACATATCAATTAGGTATATTCATATCCTAAATTTGAAACTTGCATATGCAACATTGAATATTACTCTACAATCATGCATCAAATTACATACGTCTAAACATTATGATTCCTCTTTCGAGTTTATCAATAATATTACCAACTCATTCACCATATATTGGCAAGATATATTGAAGCATTAAGATCAAGTAATTTGAATATCAAAGAACTAAGTTTATTAAATATTCAAAAAGATATGGTAATTAAGTACACATATTGAGTTCAAGTATTAACCCTAGAAAATAAGTTTAGTTCATGGCTACAAGAGAACAGTAATAAAAATAATAATAAATCATGATACAATCAATAACAAATTGATATAGACGTCGAATTGCTCTTAATTGCGCTGCTTAAGATACTCTTGATGCCGAAGAATGCCTTGAATCTCTCTCTAAGGTTGCTTCAATTAAACTCTTATTGCGCTCCAAGACTCGTGCTTTGTATTCTTTGTGTTCTTGAATGCGTCTAGGTTGCTCTTGGATGATTCCTGACGTATGGGAACGAGTGACTTTTTATAGGGATTGATATGAGCTTGAAAATCTCAATTCTTGTCGGACTAGGACTGCCGCTACCGCTGGGGCGCTATGCAGTTGTCGCTGGGGCGACGAGTGAAAGAGGCTTCACCGCTGGAGCGGTGGGTTGATGGCGCTGGGGCGCTGTCCCGTTGCTGGCGCGGTGACTATTCGGCGCTGGGGCGCCAAATGCGACTTAACCAGATTGTTTTTCTTATTTCAATCACTGTTCCAGAGCTGGGGCTATAATCCTTGTGGCGCTAGGGCGATGGACACATACTTTGAAAACTTTGCATTTTAATCCCTATTTTTGCTCATTTTGCATTCTTTCTTTAAATTTCGTTCAAGTTCCTATAAATAACAATAATGCACATAAATAGCCATCTATTCTCATAAAATAATAAAATATCAATAATAAAAACATAAAAAAATATATGACAATTTTGCCCTTATCAATCGCCATCAATGTTCTCCTCTAGCCACCCTCTAAACCTACTACTGCTGCTAACCAACGCTGGGTATAGAGCCTTTGCATCTCGAGCTACTCTACTCAGTGCAGTTGACGTTCAGCCTGATCCGGTAGAAAGTAACTTTCGGCATCCTTCAAGCTCCCCTGGCATTGTCACGTAGAATAACCTTGTTGCCACCCTAAGCAAATCTAAATCGGTGGTCTATAAGTATTCCAACAACCTGAATCTTGGTGGATTAGTGATCCAAGTTTAAACTGCTATGTATTTTGTTTTGTTTGATAAGTTTTTATAAAGAATATTAATTTTTATCTTCTTAAACTTAAATTTTATTTTAAATTATTAAATATTTAGCTATCTATTGAGTTTATTGATGAAATATAAGTTTTAAAACACATAATATGAAGATTTAGGAAAATGGGACACAAGTAGAAGAAATTGAAGAAAAATGGCCCAGCATCACAACGCTCAAGTACCAATGCTCGAGACAGAGAACTCAACACTGTGATGCCCCATAATCAGTGCTATAGTTTTTAATAAAAAATTCATAGGCCGATTCCCAAGTCTCAGGGCTACGGAGCCTAAGCACCAGTATTGCGGTACTCATAAGTCAGCGCTATAGTAACCTTGCGACTAAAGAAAAAAGAAAAGTTTTTTGGACTCCAAATTCAACTTGGATTCGAAGTAGCATTGGCCACAGCAACCATGCAACCAAAGAAAAAAGAAAAGTTTTTGGACTCCAAATTCAACTTGGATTTGAAGCAGTTAATCTCTAAGGTTAAGAAAACTTTTAAAAAGACCTGTTTAAGAGCCAAAACAAGAGACAAGAAAGAGCAAACACAAAATAAAAAGAGACCAAGGGAAGATTGAAAATTGAACAACAAACAAGAGAAAAGAAAAAAAAGCGATTCAGGGCATTTGTTGTGTTTAATATCTTCTCTTTCTCTTATCTTTAAATCTTATCAATCATGTCTTTTAATATTTGCTTTGGCACTCTTAAATTCATAATGAACTAAATTTATTTATCTATGGTTCAACTTTTGAACTAAATATATAGTTGAACTTCATTATCTCTTTTATTTTATGAACTTAATAAAAAAGAATTGTTCATTCTATCTTGTATTTAATATTTTTCTTTTATATCTGACTAATATATTAATTGTTTGAGAAACCATAATGAACTCGACAGATGAATTTAGTCTAGAATAGTTTGATATATGATTATAAGGTAACTACTATGATTTTCATATATGATAGAAATATACATATATTGCATTAATAGAAATGTCCTTAGTGAATTTCATACTATTCTGATTATCATAGACATATAAGTAATTATTAGAATGATATATAGTTATTTAACCATTGACAGAGACTTATAACGATAAGAGATTTCTAGTCAATAATTCATTATTAAAGGATTAAATGAGAGGATAATAAGTTCAATGAAGTACTGGGGGATAAGTTGTAACCCTATATTTCCTTAAACTTGGTAAATTCATAACTTTACTTGATTATTGCAATGAATTTAAGATAATTTTAATATAATTAGATAACTTAGATTACTCAATTTCAAACTTTTATCTGAATAAAAGTTAAGTATGATTACTTTTAGTAATTGATAAAAAGAATAGATTATAGAAGCTCTGTGGAAACAATATCTGATTAAATTATTATATTACTTTATACAATACGTACATTTACGTATATTCATGCTAAGATTTGCATCGCATCATTGTTCTATATTAATTGTGTTGTTGGCGGATGGTTGTGAATTTAAAAGTGTTATTGTTTGAAATCGATGGAGGAAGTTACATATTATGTAATGGTGAATTTTGTGTAATCCCTCTTGCGTGAGGGCTGTTTTTCCATCTTGCATGATGATATGATTTTTTGTCCTTCATAAAAATAGTGATCTCTAATTGTAGAAATGATCCCTTAATATGGGATTAACTTGAGTCTCTTAAAATAATAAATTAGGTTTAGGTGTACATTAATAGACCTATATAGTATAACGTATGATAATTTTTTTATATTTTAATATTAGCAATTCTATGATATAATATTAATAATTTTATCAATAATATTACATTTTGTTGATGATTAAAAAAATAAAAACAAGGACATTTAGACTCTTGTAATTTTAAAAATATTGAAGGAGACTCTTTTAAAAATGAATCTTGTTTGTTTTGGACGGTTGTATTTATAATTTTAATTGTGCTCAATTTATAATCATATTTGTTTATTAATGTCACCAATATAATAATAAATTAATAATTTACGAGCCTTTAGTTATTGAACAATAGAATTTACTAATAAAACGGGTTAATGTTGGATTTATAAGGTCTGGACACAAATAATAATAGTAGACCAAGCATAAAAAAAAGGGGGTATGGACGACTACTCCTTAAAACTTTGGCAAAAATAATTAATTTTGATAACCTTTTTTATAAATTGCCCGGATTTGATCTAGTTAAATGATTATTATGACCTATTAAATTATCATAATAACTTTAATTAAGTTTGATTTAGTTAAATGACCATTATACTCTCACAAAATTATTACAACTTTTCTTATCATATGATCGCCCAAATAATATATAAATATATATTATTTTAATATTTAAACTATATTTAATATAATATATATTTAAAATTTATTTAAATTATTGTTTACCAAAAGTTTAAAATGTGTAAAATATTTTTATTTTATATATATTATTTTATATAATTATCGATATATGTTTATTGATCTTTTTAGGTATATTATATATTGTAAGTTTTATTACAGGAGACCCCGGTAAGATAACGTTCCACGGTTGTGAGGGTAGTGCGAGCAAATATTCAGCTACTCTGATATGATTAAATGCCTCTCATCTCCTCCAATTTCTGAATCTGATGGGGATGTATAACTCGCATTGTTAATTGCATGTGCACTCTGAGTGGCGTGATATAGCGGGCTTGGATCTTAAGATCCATCTTTAATGGAACAGGAGCATAATCACAGTGATGATAACTATATTATGTACTATATGTCCAAAAAAAATCTTATAGCATATGCCTGAATTTTTACCCGAGTAATCTATCTACTATATTGTTAAATTGGACTCTTTACCATATTGCTCAATTGGGGCAATTATATAGTGTCCTAATTTTAATTTAAAACATAATATTTTTTTTTGTTTTTAAAGATTTTTTGATACATGTATATTATTATTTTTATATAATTATTAGGATAAAAGTTAGTGACACTTAGTCTAACAAAAAGAAGCTTAGTCCAACACTCAGGCTCAGACTTTCTGAACGACCCAGCTTAGAACAAGTTATCTCAATAAAATTAAGTCCTAACCTGAAGGCTCAGACTTTCTAAACGACCCAGCTTAGAACAAGTTATCTCAATAAAATTAAGTCCTAACCTGAACACTTGAGCCTCCATAATTTGGCCCATGCACCTCATCCAGTGGGACTCAAGTCAGGCCATGTGTCTCTACTTAGTTGCGGTGTCAAAGAACATGCCATCAAAATTTAAGTATTCACCACATTAGTATGGACCCACCAACAAATATAGACGTTAGCTTAGGTCAAGTCTCACCATGTCACCCACGAGACCCATTAGAGGAGTATTTGGATGCCACATCATGTAGCTATTAGACCTTAAAAATAAGATTAAATGAGAGAATCCCTAAGGAGCTAATAAATAAGTGCCACGTTAACAGGTCAGAGCTTTGATCACTGCTGATAGTAGACAGAAATCATCTGAGGTAGTTAGGTAATTTAGCATGAGATCTGTTAAGCTTATGGGACAAAGTCAATGTTCACCTTAGTGCGCTCAGACCTCACAAACTCAAAGTTAATAGTCTAGTGATCAATCACTAATATTCTTAGTACTATAAACGTTAGGATAAGTCAAATGACTTCATTGTCCCTTATAGTGAAGTTCTCCAAAATACCCCTCATAATAGAGATTATTATTTAATATTAGCTAGTCATGTGTCACCCTTGAGGGGAGTTTTTCAGGCTGGCACCCTTTAAGCTCAAATTAAATCTCGAAAATTGAAAGATGGTAAAGAAAATAGGAACATTTTGAAATTTGAATTTTGTCTCTAGAAAAAAAAAACTCTCCGTATTCTCTCTAAAATATTTACATTTGCTCTAAGCCAAGTAAACCCTAGGGAATAACATCCCACTTGACTTGAGCATCGAAGAGTCATCATCGGCCACCTCCCTGGCATCTTGTCACTGACCTTATTTATTCTATGCTTCTTAGGTCCCCTATATCCGCCTATCTCCAGCTCGGTGTTCAACCAACTCTCAGCTCAACCTTGGACTCTCACCATCAACACAACCTTCACCTCAACCCTTGGCTACTAAAGGCCCAAAAGCTCAAACTTCTCAACATATATCTCTCACACTATTGAGTTAGGGCTAAGCCGCCCCTAAGCCAAAATTTAG
Source organism: Ailanthus altissimus (assembly GCA_946807835.1). Classification (NCBI taxonomy): domain Eukaryota; kingdom Viridiplantae; phylum Streptophyta; class Magnoliopsida; order Sapindales; family Simaroubaceae; genus Ailanthus; species Ailanthus altissimus. Next base: position 24,873,601 of record OX327695.1, read on the forward strand.
ACCCTAACAATAATCAAGATTTATATATTCTTTTTTTAATACTTATTAATCAACAACTTTATATTTACTCATGTAGAAGCTCGATTGAAAGTAGATTAAGTCCATTTGAATCTAACCTAAAAACCTTTTCTTCATATTTTACTTAATTACAAGCTTGATAAGACTAGATCAAATCTATTTGAAATCTGACTTGAAAATCTACTCCAAGAAAGATAGATCTACTTTCAAATAAACATAAATCTACTTTCATATATGCACATAAAAAACTTTAATCTTGTTGTCCTTTGGAATTTCAGCCTAAGTTTAATCCTTTAGAAGACCCTCTGTAGCTCACAAAAAGGAATACCATAGCTTATAAAAAGACCTATCATATAGGCACCTGAGATTTTTGCCTACAAAGGAATATCTCGGCCCATATTTCTTGGCCTTAGAAGCCTTTTAAAGGCCAACAACAATAAGCACTCCAAGAGTTGATCACATAAAGCCCTTCAAAGCTTGATGACCAAAGCCCTAATAGGCAAACGAGAAAGTGTCTACCCACCACTAATCGAGGACTTTCAAGAATTTTATTCCTAAGGACCAGAGTCCTAAGATTTTTAAATACAATTAAGCAAGAAGGTAAACATGTATTCTAAAAGAACTCTACAACAAATGTCCTAGTTCTAAAAGAACTTTATGATCTAAGCCTATAAAAAGAAGCTAAAACAATCAAATAAAGAAAAGACCTTTTTGAATACTACCTTTAGATCTTTTTTAAAAAAAATCTCTTTCCTTCGACTCTGATTTTGGATTAAAAAAAGGGTATTGCTTTGAGCAAATAAAAAACCCTAAAAACCTCCACTAACATGTATAGCACAATGTCTAGCACAAAATCTCTCCTTATTGAATTCTTACCTTTCTTATCTTTTCTCATAAGATCCATTACTAACCTAAGCATTAAAGGGTCATTATAAAAAAAAAACCTCAATATGGCATAACTTTATCGATGGCTGTAGGTAACATTTTAAGCTCCGTATGCATCAAGGATGATCATCTCAGCCCAACTCTTTGAAAGATCTATTAAGGGCAATTAAGTGAAGGTAGATAAGATAATCGCTCAATCAACGGTTGCTTGAAATAATAAAACAAAACTAGTAATTAACATAAATTTCAACCAGAAAAACTAACAATGATCACTGAGGTATAAGCGTTGGATTTAGTGTGTGATGTGTAAAGGTACGTACAATTTTAAAAATTATAAATATGCAGCGAAAGTATTACATACATGTTATACATAATATTGCATACTCAAACACATATACTCATATATGTTCATTGAAGCACATATATATCTCATATATATATATATATATATATTCATATGTTTCATATAAATAAATTACAAGTAAATAACCTACTTGGTTTTGAAGGTAGCTTTCCAATTCTTCAAAAACTCAAACTTTCAATTATTGAGCTCACTTTGAAGTATCTTGCTGCACAATTCTAGTTCACAACTAAAATGGGTGGGATTGTGAAGCTAGAATAGCAGCCACAAATTTCCAGCAATTAATGTTTTAACTGTTAAAACAAATTTAGTTCTTATGTTTTAATTCTTATAAGAGATGAGAAAAAAGTTATTTATACTTTGTTCCCTCATAACGTTTTGCTTAGAACTTTTGATATAACTTAGCCAGATTCTCTCAACCCTTTGAAAGCTCTTTTTTCAATTCTCTCTACTCTCTCTTTTTCTTCACTTAGCTACCGAATGATCACACACCTCATATTTTAAATTTGAACTCTTCCCTTTGTTTTATATAAATAATGGCTCATCAAAGTGTTCCTCACCACTCACACTTGTTGGCCATTTTATTCAATAATATACATGACTTACCATTTAATAAAGATGAGATAATTGATCATTATCAATCAATTTCTCATTCCCTTCTTTAGATGGCCGACCAACACACTTGTATATACCAAGAAATAATGCACCTTTATAGTATAATAAGTTACAATTGCCTTACCATTTATAATTTATCAAATTATTAAAAGATTAATGGCAAACATCACTTATAGCATTATATAAGTGCTTGCTACACTTTCATAAAATAACAAGAATTAAATATATATATATATAATGTGTATAATATATATATTATTTATTCAAGAACTAATTTTTGAATAATAACTTTTTACCTTAATAGTAAATTTGCCTTATAAGTATTTACTATTAAGGTAAATTGGTGAATACATGGTAAAATTATTTATGGAGCAAAATTGTGCCACTTGTCAATTTCTTATTAGTTAACAATTATTGTCAACTAATAATGTATTTTACATTTAGGTTTTGACAAGTGTATACCATAAGGAACCTTAAAACATATTTTCACTTTACTAGAATTTCTTAGACTAAACCGTTCAATCTAATTTGTTGCCCAGGTGCACAACGAGTACACTTTATATTATGAGACTCTTTAGGTATATGCCCGGTTTGTCATATGAAACTTATTCATACGTCTGTTAACAATATCCCACGCACATGTTACAGATATTACAAAATGGCGCAGTAGATCATACAAGTTGAGGTTATAACATATTTGTATAATCCTTCCATCATAGATATCCTGAAAGAGCAGAGATATAGATCAACACCATCAAGTCTCCATACGCTCAACCATAAACTTATCTTTAAATTTGTATCTCAATAAATAATATTTGTAAACATTTTTATGATATTATTTATTCCTATGATAAAACTATTTTTTGGGGTATTTCTGCATATGGCCATAAGACTTTCTAAAATACAATCTTTGAGCATCAAGATATATTACTCACCCAAATGAGCTGATGGATCTTATATCTATGCACACCGGACTCTATGAGCATCGGACCATATCCAACAACACCTAGCGGTCAGACCATGAAAGGTATCTGACATGTGTAGAACCAAAGTATGATGGATCACTCATAAGTCCATTGTAGCGCTCAGGTCTAAGGACCACGAATACTACTCAACTCGAAAGACCCTTCATTGATGGCTTTTATCTATTAGAGGTATTTGTTAGTCTGTTCAATATCCAGTCGTTACTAAATACTTATATCTCTTTACAACCTTCTACTCATAGTCTACCATGACTAACCATCTGGACCATCCAGATATAGACATACACCGATTTATATTTTATAAGGTCTTCACTGACAGACTCGCATTAGTGAAGATTGATCAGAAACATAGAATTTGATAACATACTTGCATAACAATATTTCCTAGCACTATTTGTAACTCTTTTGCAACTATGTTATTAATAATATATTTTTAGGTCTTTGTCCCATTTCAAATAAGGCTCTAACTCTTATAACTTTGTAACTCTTATCAGTGCTAACTTTTAGCATTTATGACTTTCAACCTTGCTAGTTCTTAGCACTGATCTAAACTCTTTTAGATCAGATCTGAACTCTTTCAAATCATACAATGTCTAAAACGTTACTAACATCTTACCATATATATAATATAAGAAATGATAATAGTATAAACATAAAATAAATATTTATACATAAAAGAGATGACACGTAAGCACAAATTCTAACAATAAGAAGACAAGAAAGCGTACCAAGATGGGAAAACCTCTGCCCAACAAATCAAATTAGAGAAAGAACTAGTGAGATTAAAACAAGAAAGGGAAGGGGGTACAAAAAAAAGTCATTTAGGAAAAAGAAAGTTGACTTTAGAATATAAAGTTTCATCGAGAATGTAATAACTAAACACCTATATACCCAAGGTTTGGGACATGGGGTAAATGAGAAACCGAGATGAGAATGTGTTAATTCGAGAAGACTTAGACCTCGTCGGATTGAAGGAATCGATGAAAATTTGAACCACAACGTATTAATGAGTTACTTAGTACAATCACAAAAAGGTCCAAGCACGAGAAGTTATAGAAGAGAACCTAGCCTTGAAAGCATTATTGAATATCAAGAACTCAGTCGAATAAGTCCTCAACCTTAATTAAAAGACATTACAAGGTGCTCAAGAGAGTTGGATCATAGACATACGATCCTTAGCACGTTGATGGATGAATAGCCAAAAAATCACAAAACGTCGAGCTTCTAAAAAATATTATCCTTAAATTTATAAAATATTACTTCTCTTTTATATTCTCATTCATTTATATCCATTATTATAAATGAGTACTTATAGTGTACACATTTTCTTATTTAATGCATTTAAAGAATATCATTCTCTTTTAGAATTACAAGATCAATGATCGCCAAACATTAATAATACAACTACTTAATACCTAAGAACAACTAGTATGGGCCTGAGATAAATTGGGATGGCAATAGTTATAGACAGCTTGCCATAATATACATTGAAATAAGTTTTTTGGACAATCATTAGTATCCCTTGGTTCTCGGAAGAAAAAACAAGTATTTATTAGCATAACCACTATGAAAAAGTAAGCCGAGAATAATTTTCCCCAACCAATTGGTTAATATGGAAGAAGTCAAAAAGGTCGAAGTGATAGCTACCTAGAACTCTCCCAAATGATTTGAGATCTCACGATGATTGCTCAAGGATTAAAAACCAAAAGGGTTGAGGCAATAGCAACTGAAACCCTCTCACATGATCCAAGATTCCACAAAGATTGCTTAAGGATTAAGAATCCAAGAGGGTCAATATGAGAACCCACGACGACTACTTGAGGATCAAGAAATCAAGAGGGTTGAGGCAATATCCACGAAGGACAATGCTAAATGGTTTGAGATCCCATGAAGATTGAGAAGTTAAGAAGGTTGAAGAGATAGCCCTTCCAAATATTTGAGATCCTATGAGATTCCTATGAGGATCAAGAAGTCCAAAGGGTCAAAACAAAACCAACCAAGACTCTCTTAGACGAATCAATGTGATATCATAAGTCATCTAAGGATCGAGAAGCTAAGAAGATCGAAGCAGTATCCACCTCAAATGACTTATCCCAAAAAATGGAGCTTTAAAGAACCCTCTTAAAAGTTAAGTTCTCGAGAAATCCTTAGAAGAATATCGAAAAGCAAAAGATTGACACTTATTATTAAAGCTAAGAAGACCTCTATAAACTTAAATTATTGTGATTATTAAATCTATACCTCAAACTCAAATGTTATAGCCTAAGATTGGCTTCGAGTAGAATTAATAATCTAAGAATAAAGACTTAGTCATGTTACAAGTAGCATCAATAAGCCATGCAATATACATTAATCACTCAAGTATGAGGTTTCAAATGAACAAGAAGAAGCATGCAACATCACTAAAGACAAGATAAATAAATTCAAAGTACACAAACATACCCATACATGAAGGAAAAATATCAATGTTCTTAACCACTGGCAAAACATTTCATTATTTCATTTATAATATATTTACATCAGAGGTTTTTAATACAAAGTAGAAAATAGAAAAATAAAAGTATAAAGAATTTTCTTTTTGCAGCAAAATGTTGTTCTTCAACAGTTGGGGCAGAGATATTTTCGAGGGGAGAGCTTTCATCAACAGCGGGAAAAGTGCTATGCTCGGGTTGAGGATGGACCACTTCAACATCTAAGTTTGCCTATAAGGGGCACTCAATTTCTTGCTCTACAAGCACTACCGAACCAACAATTGTCTCTTGTAACCAAGTGAGGTCTAGGTCGGGGTAGTGTGCCTTAAACAGATTGACATACTTTCAAAACCTAAATTGACCTCCATAAATTGGCTTTTAGAGTCACCCACAACATTAGCTTGAGTAGCCTCTAACTCTTTGGTCAACTAACAATTCTTTTTTAAAAAGGTAGGACAATTCTCACAAAGCATACTAACCGAGCTCTAAGACTCACCAGTCACCATATTAAGCTGATAAACTTTCATTTGAAGAGTAGAAACTCTATTCTCTACAGTAACAGCCTTAAGCTCAGCCTCTTCTATCTTGGTCGCTTAATCCTTGAGCTCTTAGCTCCCCTTTTTAATCTTCTTATTTGCATATAACAATGTCTTTTTGATACAAGCAACCTTGACCTCGACCTCATTTAGCTTCTGGTTGTTCTTTCTAAAACCCTATATCTCATCCTAATACTGAGTTAAAATAAAAGCTGCCTGAATAAAAAAGATGAGTAGTTAGTGAACAAACAATTTACTAAATAAATATAAAATAAGATATATGAGAATCACCCGATTACATATCTTATACTGTACCTAAGCAGGTTTAACAATATGCTTGGCCTCCATTACTAGCGGCCTATATGCCCATAATGATTGTGTTTACCAATTAGAATATGGGACAAAGTGAAAGCCAAAGACCCCAGTCGTGTTTATGGCCTGCCTGAGCCAGAGCCGGTCTAACTTGGGGTAGTCTTCGAAGAGTTTGATATTACTATCCCTTATATCACTCTGCTTGCCCCACTTGATTATTGTGAAGAATGGGTAAACTTATAGGATTAGTAGAGGCCTTATCTGCCTCTTCCATTTATTAGCTAAAGAGCTCTTACAACTAACTCCTCGAGTAGCACCTTTGCTTACGCCTTCTTTTTCCTTTAAGATAGATCATTTGTCGCCTAAACTAAGCAGTGTAAGAGCACTCCGGGGATCTCTGGGTAAAAATTCTATAATATATAAGGACATTTTCTAGTGCTGTCTCCTTATTCTATTACCTACACCAATAGAGAATTAAAATAAAAGACAAACTAATTCTACACGGTGAGCGAGCATCACTGAGAAATAATTATTTAAAGATAACTTTTCCTCTTTTCTCTTTCTTTCTTAAGAAGTTCAGTAAATTGGCCAACCAGGCCTGTGCTCTTCAAGCTCTACTAAGTAAGAAGTTCCTTGATAGAGCTTACTTGCTTTTGAGCTTAAGTAACTCTATCATTCTCTTCCCATGTCAACTTAGATTTCTTTGTCCAGAATATTGTTGTAATAATAAGAACCAACAGGTCATAAACCAGCAAAAATTTACAAGTGTAAAACATGGAAAAATTATAGTATAGACTTGATCTTAAAAAATCATGAGAACATGACACAATCTTAAGAATACTAACATGTTCTTGACCCCATTATCCACTAGTAAATAATCACAAATGTTTTCACTTATGATTACTTGAGGAAAAATCCCATATAGGGGCATATATCTTCTTATTATCATAAGTGATGAGATAATGAAACCCTTTTTATTTATTAGAGTTCACCCTATTATGATAAATTTGCTACATCTCAGGAAAAGTGGTATCATTGAAGCTAGCTTTCAACTACATCACATAAAGGTTGACTAATATCCTCTATAAATTAAGGTTTAGCTAGCAATGTGCTAAGTTCAGATAGGTGAACATATGAACAAAATATAGCTTAAAAGATAGTCTTAAACCTAATTTGAAATAAACAAGGTTAAGAGTCACTTCTCTAGTGCACTAGTATGTTCATCCTTATGAGGCACTCTCAGCGTCACAATACTTGATATCTTGTACCTTGTCTTTGATAACTCTAAGTCCCTCTATTTTACACCTGAGGGATGACGGGGTGGGCAGTCCAACTCAAAAGGGACTGCCTCATTAGTCTAAGGGACAAGTTTTTTCTTTTCTTTATTTATTTATTTTTGTCTACTCAACTAATGAGAGACTATTACTCACCCTTAAGGAGGAATAATTGGAATTTTCAAAATATTAGGTGTTCACTCGAAATAAGCAGAGCCCTTGAGGAACTCTACCTCGGTATCCATTCCTTGGATAACAATAGTCGGTATTTTCACATCACTACGTGTTCACTCAAAGTCAGCAGAGCCCTCAAGGGACTTTACCTCAGTATCCACTCCTTGAACAGACTCTCTAGCAGCCAATCAGAGACCTCAATCCTCCCGACCAATTTTACTTCAGACTTCTTGGGCTAAATTACTCCCAGTAACCAAGTCATCACTAAGGTCACCAAACTCATAACCAGATATATTTTTGGAGTCGCTAGCTAAAGACATGATTCTAATGATACATAGTTATAACAACCTATTAATAATCTAGTAAACATACACTCAAAACAAATAGACCAGCACTCAACATCTTCAAGTCAAGCACGAATACTTTAGAAGAACAAGTGCCCAAAAAATGCATAAAATATAGAAAACGCTTAGAGCAACAAAGAAAAGACACTAAAAATTGAAAATTGAAATAAATGGCATTTACTCAAATGAAGATCATTGAAGACAAATGAAAATGGCCTTAAAGAACACACAGATGCTCTCTCTAAAAATCACCAAATGTAGTAAAGAAGTGAAAAAAATAAGAGGGTTGTGGATGTATGTGTGTGTGTGTATATATATGAAGTCCTTAGAATAATCTCAATCATTGATTTAAGATCTAAAGAACAAAACGCTCTCATGAGTGAAAAGTTTCCTTATCTAACACATCTTTTCAAGGATGCCCCTTAATCGTTTGATTTGATGCCAATAACTAAAGATGTAGCCACATCGATAGAAATTTAAAAAGATGCCATTGTTCACTTTACCGCTAATCAGAGCATAACTCTTAAAGGGTCACCGAGCATTAAATGACCTGAGCACTCCCTAAGTCACCAAATTAATAAACATTATTAGTTTTTATTATTAACAAGTCAACATTGAAAACTAAAAGACCTTTATTTCTTATAAGATTTTAGCCCAAGTTTGATCTTTTAGAACGCCCATTGTAGCTCACACAAAGGCCTGTTATAGCTCATAAAAATGCCCATCATAGCCTATAAGAAGACACATCACACGAACACCAAAGATTTTGGATCACAAAGGAATGCTTTCAGCCTAAAGTCCTCGGTCCTAAAAGCCCTCCAAGGTTCATTAACATAATGCTCTCTAAGGACCGACAACATAAAGCTTTTTAAATGCCGACCACTAAAGCCCTTAAAGGCAAGCGGAAAAGTGTCTACCTATCACTAATTAAGGACTTACATTCTTTTTATTCCCAAGGACCCAAATTCTTAAGATTTTCAAAGACAATCAAGTAGGAAGATAAAGATGTATTCTAAAAGAACTCTATAACAAATACTGTAATTCTAAAAGAACATTACGACCTAAGCCTATAAAAAGGGGATAAAATAATCAAACAAGGGAAGGACTTTTTTAATACTACCTTTAAATCTTTTTTTTCTTTTCAATCTCTTTCATTTGACTCTCATTTTGGATAAAAAGGTAACTACTTTGAGCAAACAAAGAACTTTGAAAAAAAAACTCCATTAACGTGTACAACACAATGCTAACATAAAACCACTTTATTATCTTCTTACCTTCCTTATATTTTTTCATAAGACTCATTAGTGACTTAAATATTGTAGGGTTATTATTAAAAAAACCCCAATGAAGCCTAACTTTATTTGAAGTTGCAGGTGACATTTTGAGCCCCGTATGCATAAGGAATGGTCATCTCAGCCCAATCCTTTGAGAGATCTATTTGTTGTTTTTAAGAAAACAAGTTCAACTCTTGAGCTTAGGATCTTTCAAATTTTACAGTCAACAAAATGCAACTTTTAAATATAAGGTAGAAAGGCAATAACCATGAATCCTAATAGTGGTTATTAATTTTTTTCTTAGTAAACGTAATTGTTTGAACATGGTCTTAGCTTTATCTTTCTTATGGCACCATATTTTGAAGTAGATAATAATTTTCTTTAATTTTAGTCAAGGTGCAAAGAAAAAATATGCAGAATCAATAAGAGACATGGGTTCCTTTGTCATTCGCAATGTAATTCTCAAATCGTAAGAACGCACATATAGAACCCCAATGATACTTTTCTTACACTTGAAATTCATGCGAAATGCTTTCAAGTTAACTCTTCGAATTCATTTGGCGTGTTCATATATTCTTGAGTTCTCATATGAACAAAAATAAGTCTATCCAGTTGGCTAGCTAGGGCCGATATCAACGAAAAATTAGAAATAACATTACATCAAATTCAAATTAAGCGAGAAGACAAAGGCTTCCAAAGACATAGGGTATTTCATCCACCAATTCTATGCAAGTATTGATCAATTAAAGCACATCTTTGGAAATACTGGTTCAAAATTTTTCTTCAAGGTTTAATAAAAGTTGCTGGTTTTAAAAGCATATTAAGGCTTACTATATGCATCACGGAATTTTTATGATCTACCTATTAGTTTATTACTTAATCCAAAAGTTTATGTTGATAAGTAAATTCTAATATTAGTATTAAAGACAAATTTTAACAGTCCCCTTCACATGTCAGTATTAATATTAAATACAAGTCTTACAGTCTCTCTCGCATAAAACGTGAATCTCATGTAGATTCGAGTTTTGAAAAGTGAATCCCCCAAAGACTAAATAGAGAAATTAATAAATTAACTGAAAACAAAGACATGGACAAGAAATTTAAACTTAAGAACTTGGTTCTAATATTATATTAGTTTACCACGCAACTCAAAATTTAAATTGATAAACAAAGACCCAATATTAATATTTAAAACAAGTCTTAACACTACCTCCATTACACATTCATCTCCGGAATATGGATTGATAAAACTTGTCATATAGTGATCTATTCTTTAAAGCTAGCTAATTAAGGGTATTTTTATAGGTGCCCCTAAGGTATGCTTTAAAATCAGGGGTGATCATGAGGTATGAAAAATAGCCTCCAATGCCTTTATTATTATGAGATGTCATAGAATATTTCAAAATCATTATAAAATAACTATTATACTCTTATTCATAGTATTTTTAATTTATTTTGATACTCTCCCTTTTTTTTATTTGAGTACTAAAATAAAAAATAATTTTTACAAAATATTTATTATTTTTATTTTTATCATTTATTTAAATTATTTTTTAATTTTGGTCCTTTATTTTTTCTTTTTTACTTGAGTACTAAAATAAAAATTTTACAAAATATTTTTTATTTTCATTTCTTAACATTTGTTTATAACTTTAAATATTTTAATCTTAATAAAATTTTACAATAAAAATAAAATTTTAAGAATTAAAAATAATAAATAATTTATAAAAATATATATTTTTTATTTTAGCAGTCAAGTAAAAAACAAGAAACAAAAATAACCCCATTTTCTTCAATTTTAAGATATAAGCTATGTAAGAATCATTTAATGACTTGATCATCAATCTCATGTAAATATATAATTAATTTAAATAATCAAGTAAAATAAAAAATAAAAAAATTATACATTTGCATAACAAGTAATGGAATCTTTAATTTAAAAGAATAATTTATACATTTATTCGTAAAAATCACATCCCACAATATAGTTAATTTACTTATTTTAAAATTTAACTTATAATTATACATTTTTTTTCAAAAAGTACAGAATTAAGAATGAAGTTAACTTCAAACTTACAATATGATTAACTCGGTAAGCAATCCAAGTTCTTTTGAAAGCTCCCCTGATAATGCATTGATGTATAGACACCTGATCAGAATATAACCAAACATTAGAAAAATAAAGAACCACAATAGATTTCATGATTTCATTTTCTTGTGAGCTCAAAATAAAAAATTAGACTAGCCTACAAGTATTGCATGCCAGTTAGATTGCCAATAGGCGGAGACAGAGGACCTGTCAGTAATTTTGGCCCAAGTTGCTCTTAGATTCAAAAGAAAAATATATATATATATTAAGAAATTGAAGTAATCATTTACAATGCAGAAATCAAAAAGTGAACAATATATCAAAATACGAAACCATACAAATTGATGAGGAAATTCAGGGTCCAAAGCTCATCCGGCAGCACAATCATCACATGAATGAATGAAGATACACAAATATATATTTCAATATTTTCCCATAGTGGAAGAAGATATACAAATTACATTGTAATTATGCCACTGAAAGACTAATTGAATATAACACAAAAAATTCGAAAAATAATTCCAACATGCAATTATCAAACAAAGACCAATTTAATTGAAATCCTTATACTCAATAACACAAAAAATTCAATTCAAATCATGCTAACTATAGAAAAATTCAACAAGTGTAAAACGAAAAGATCCATATTAACGATGTTAAGAATCATAACTTGATGATAACTTTACCTAGAAACTTGAGGATTTTTGGTATGAATAAACCAACAAAGGGAGAGAGATTAATTTCTGAAACTTGATGATTGATTTCTGAAACCTGATTTTTGAAACTTACTAATAGAACAAGAGATAGAATCGTGATTTAGGCTTGTGAACGAGTGATATAAAAGACTGAGAGTGGGAAGAGCAGTTTGGATTCATAGGAGGGTTTCTCATTTTGTTAATTTTCTTAACATCAAACAGAGTCGTTTATTTAAGGCGTTTGCGATGGCTAAAATAGCCTTCGCAAAGCCCGACGCCAATGGCCATTTTTTTTTTTTTTTTGTAGTAGCGTCCAAAAACCTGAAGGGAACAAAAACAAAAACGAAAATATTTCTTTGCATTCATGCAAGCATTTTTCTACGTATTCGCGGAATCAGAACCTTATAATTACATTTCATAGATTTATTGACTAGAAGTTGGAGCATATTACGCCATCATTTGGTAAAACTCGTGATAATCAAGGACTCCATTGCCATCAATATCGTATATTTGAATCATAGCAACACACTCGTCATAAGATTTTCTATCTCCTAGGCGATTCAACATCTTTTGCAACCCTTTCGGCGTAATACACCCTTTCTTCTCCAAGTCAAACATTTCAAATGCCCGTTTCAGATCCTCGTCGCTCTCTTCTTTCATCAATTTTAAAAAGTCTTCAAAACCTAATAAACTGTCCCCATCAGTGTCAAGTTCATCGATCGCTCCTTGAGCCTCTTCGCTTGACATGTACTCTCCAATGGAACCAAAGTATGCCCTAAGCTCATAAGCCGAAATTTTCCCATCTCCATCACCATCAAAATAACGAAAAACTTCTTTGATCTCATCTTCCTTTGTCACACCCTTTGGTGTAAATGGAGACATGGGGGATTTAGGAGAGCTTGATGCTGAGCTAGACTTTGATTGGCGACGATGAAGGCTTAATCTAAGACCCTTGTTAGAGAACCATTTAGACGGCTTAGAAATTTTATTGGCTGCCATATCTTAGAGGAAAATCTATTGCCTCAAGGATGCCAATAGCAACAACATGTAACAGTATTTATAGAGAAAAAGAAGCTGCCAAGTGTGGCATGGAAATGAAACTTTTATAAAAGAATTGCCTTAGAAATTGCTAGGAAGAGAGGAGGGTGTGAAGTATACCGATAACGTGAGAACTTTGTGTGGAAGGAAATTGCATGGCAATTTCCTATGGGGGACCCAAAATTGATTGACTTCTGACTAGTGTCCTTGTAATATCTTGTAATATGTTTTACTTTGTCTTACACACGCACCATAAAAGGGGTGTAAAAACCACGTACCTATCGAGTTAGAAAAAGTTTTCTCCATTCTTTCGGTTCACTTTACTCTCAAGAGTGTTCACTAAGGCAGAAAAGTTAGATTACCAATTAGTTGCAAAAAGCTTGTAAACAAATTGACTTCGATCCTCCTAAGCTATTTAGTCTTTAACTAAAACGCTTTGTATTTCTACTTGTAGGTTTGGTTATTTATGGTCGCATAGCGGTGGTAATGAAGCCTGCCGAGTGCCAAACGCGTAATGTGTTCGCAACTGGTTCTGGTTCAAAATATTATACATGTTTAGGTAAGGTTTTCTAGTTTCTATCTGATTCATGCATTCGTCAGTTTCACGCCGTGTCGGTGCTCATTTTCCAATACGTATTTTATGTTTATTTTCATCGCCTAATGTCATCAGTTTTGGTGATAGGGAAAAGCTAAAAAGACGGGGAGAAAACTGCTGGCGTTACTTAACCATAGTTTGTCTATGACAATTGTGTGCACATTAAGGGCTGAATCATAATTTGCTATCATTAGTGTGGACTGACACTCGTCCGAATTTTTACTCCGATAAAAAGTGATCGTTGTTTACACTCAAGGGAGGACACAACCTCCCTTAAAGAGAAGATATCATTGCACATCTCGTAATTGTAAGGAGAATTCTATCTACCAACATAAAAAGTAGGCTCATCTTCTTGTTGGTTGAATTATGTTAAGAAACGTTCAAATAATAATTAGTATTGTTATTAATTATTATGTGAAATATTATTTTTAAATAATTAAAATATAATTAATAATGTTAATAATATTATAATGAAGTAATCAATCATTTAACACAATATGCAAAAATAAAAAAAATATTAAATTTAACGAGGTTTGGCAATGTTACTTACGTCTTTAGATATAGCTGGAATAAATCTATTATGTTTAAGAGAAATTATAAAATTTTTAGGTCATAATACAAATTCCTAAACTATTAGATAAAACTACAAATACCTAAATAGTATGATCAATATTGTAATTACTCAAATAATAGGGTATTACTACAAATGTCTAAAATATAGAGAAATTTTGAATTCTTACAAACTTTAAGAGTTTAAATAAAAAATTCTTGAACTATAAGATTCTCATAAATAGATTCTACAAATTGAGGGAGGAGAAGAGAATTATCCAAAAGGTACAATTAATAACAAAGAGAGTCTTATCTTATATAAGCCCATCTAAACCACTCCGTGTCATTTCCACTAATGTAAGATTAGCACAATTGGCATATAAGTCAATTTTTAATAAATCTCCACCTTGGCGAATATGCTAATTCTCCACAAAACTTTGCTTTTTCCAAAAAACATCTCTATCTAAATGCAGCGCCTCCAAATTTAAGCCTAATGACGCTATCAAACTCGAACTATATTGATCAAGTTCAAACAATGACTGAACTTGATCGCTGTCACCACCTTAGTCAACATATCTGCGGGATTCTCGATAGTCTCAATCTTCTGAAGTAAGATTCTTCCTTCACCAATTATCTCCCACACAAAATGATACCAAACATCAATATACTTCGTTCGAACTATTAGGGTTGGTGCTTACATGTCATCCTTGAATGTACATATTTTTATTAGTTATACATGTGTACATTCTCATTAAATCACTAATACTTATTTAAATAGAATTATGCAATGTAATATTACAAACATTGTATGATCTGAAAGAGTTCAAATCTGATCTAAAGGAGTTTAGATAAGGGCCCACAGTTGGCCACGCTGAGAGATATAAATGCTAAATGTTAGCATAACTAATTATTAGCTGGTTATAATACTCTGCAAAGATCCAAGAGTTAGAGCCTTATCTGTAATGGGACATAAACCTAGAATATACTAGTAACTGCATAGTTGTAAGAGTTGCAATCAGGTGCCAGAAAATGACAACTATGCAAGTATGTTCTCGAATATTGTCTCAGATCTATTTCTACCGATACAGGTCTATCGGTGGATCTCTTTATATAGATCAGCATATGTCATACCTATAGGGTATAGATAGTCGTTCCTAACTGACTGTGAGCTTAGAGCTCGTATTGACATATATGTATCCAGTTAGCACTGGATATAGGACGGACTTACAAGGGCCTCCGATAAACACCCTATGTAAGCCGTCAATAGAGGTGATGAGCTTGTAAGTGATCTACCATACTTTGATTCTACGCATGTCACAGATCTTTTATGGTGTGATCGTTGGGTGTTGCTGAGTATGGTCCGATAGTTATAGAGTCTGGTGTGTATAGATATGAGATCCGTCAACTTACATAGGGAGTTAGATATCCAGATGCTTCGAGACTGTATGTAGAAAGTCTTATGGCCATAAGCATTAATCCAGGGAAAGAGTTTTCGCTAGGATGTATCAGTATAGCAAAGAAGTTTGCATATATTATTCAGTTAGATACAAGTCTGGAGATATGATATGGATGAGCACATGGAGATTTGACAGTGATAATCTATATCCCCGCACATCTAGGTTATCATGACGAAAGGACTATACGTATATATTGTGACCTCAGCTTGGATGGTTGACGCGCTGATTTGTACTTCTATGATGTGTGCGTTGGGCAATGTTCACGGACTCATGAAATAATTCTATTTGACGAATCGGACGTGGACCTAGGGAGTCCTGCGATATAGAGTGTATTTTTTGTGCATTGGGGCAGTATACCGGATTAAATTGTTTAATCCAATAATATTTAGAACTACCACAGAAATACGTGCGTGTCTGTATTTAAGTGTCAAATACAACAATTAGTTAATAATAATTATTTAATAATTGTATAATAACATGTGGCGCATTGTGAACCCTCGGTTGAGTTTATCTAAGTATCGAATTTGGTGAGACCTGCTAAAGGATAGGCTAAGTAACTATTCATAAAGGGTAAAATAGTCATTTCACATAATAATTATTAAATAATCATAATATCTTATCATTTCACATAATAATTATTAAATAATCATTTGGTTGTCACTTATTTTTTTATATTATATTATTATTTATTATAATAATATTATTTATTTAATATAGTGGCCATGTGTAATATTTTATAATGTATAATATTATTATTTTATTATATATGAGATATATAAATGTGTGTGAATTCGGTGGCCAAGTGAAATGAAATTATTTCATTTTCTTTTTAGGTGTCAAGAGAAGCATTTTGAGAATTGCTTCAATTCTCCATTTCGGTTGTTTTGAAATCAAAATGAAAGATATTGATTTCATAGGGTAGTTAGTCAAATGGGTGAAGAGAAAAAGAGATTTATTTTCTTGTGAATTGGTTTCAAATGTTGAAATCAGTTTATAAATTATCTTCATTATTGGCTACCAGTTACAATAATTAGGAATTTATTTTATTGATCAAAGAGTTGATCAAGCGAAAAATGAATTCAAATGGTTTAAGTGTTAAATCCAGTGCTGGATTAGGAGCTATTGTTCTAGCTTACCAAACCCATCGAGTTGATGACTAGAACTGTCAATGAGTTGGTCTCCAGGCGGACTCCCATTATACACGTGTATAACGTTACATGTTTTAGTGATTTCTCAATCCTTTAAATATATCAATATAATTAATATATTATTTATTGTGTTTATTGTATGATTTAATTATTCCGTAGCGCTAAATATGTATGAGATACGTATTTTATGCAATAAACACTATAACACATGCATACACCCACGTAAATTAGATCCCCAACACAAGCACGTGATACTAGATTTTTTGCTAAATAAATAGTACTTTGACTATCAGAATAAACAAGTATCTTCTTCTAACTAATTTTCAACTCATCCAGCAATCCCTGTAACCAAATAGCTTCCTTCACAGCCTCTGTAACTGCCATGTACGCTACCTCTGTAGTAGACAAAGCAACTGTAGACTATAAAATAGACTTCCAACTCATAAGTGCTCTTACAAGAGTAAACACATAATCGGTTGTTGACTGACGTTTATCCAAATCATCAGAATTATCAGAATCAACATAACAGACAGCACATTGATCACATATATCATCTCTCTCAACGACTAAGCCAACATCTACAGTTGATGCGATATTTCTATATCTTAAAATTAAGTACAAGTATATACTATCGTATGCAAGTAATAAAGGGATTAAATAAGTCGAATGTCAAACCCATAGGGATAATTTCTTCTTTTTAACCAATTACTAAAATTATGTGTTCCTAATAATCATTCAGAAAAAAAAAATCTAAGAATGAATGTAGAAAATATAAAAATAAAAACACAATGCAACGAGATTTAAGTGATAGCAATATAGAGAAAACTTAGGATTAATACTATCCCTCAATATGCTTTCTAATGATTAATCTTCTAATATTTAACTCTCTTAGTCTTCATTATTGATCAAGATACTAATGTATTCACAAGCCTCTTCCAAGGTCATGCAAGTATACCTTAATTTACCAAATACCTATATTCCTATGGTATTTGTAATAAATTAAGATTCATTAAGATTAAGTCTTATTGATCATACATGCCAATTAGATATATTCCTATCCTAAATTGAAACTTGCATATGCAACATTGAATGTTACTCTACAATCATGCATCAAATTACTTACATCTAAACATTATGATTTCTCTTCCGAGTTTATCAATAATATTACCAACTCATTCAACATATATTGGCCAAATATATTGAAGCATTAAGATCAAGTAATTTGAATATCAAAGAACTAAGTTTATTAAATATTCAAAAAGATATGACAATTAAGCACACATATTAAGTTCAAGTATTAAACCTAGAAAATAAGTTTAGTTCATAGCTACAAGAGAATAGCAATAAAAATAATAATAAATCATGATACAATCAATAGCAAACCGATATAGACGTCGAATTGCTCTTAATTGCGCTGCCTAAGATACTCTTGATGTCGAAGAACGCCTTGAATCTCTCTCTAAAGTTGCTTCAATTAAATTCTTATTCCTCTCTAAGACTCATGCTCTGTATTCTTGGTGTTCTTGAATTGTTCTAGGTTGATCTTAGATGATTCTTGAAGGCTGGGAATGAGTGGCTTTTTATAGGGATTGATTTGAGCTTGAAAATCTCAATTCTCATCGGATTAGGACTCGCGCTATCGCTGGGGCACTATGTAGTTTTCGCTGGAGCAGTGGATTGATGGCATTGGGGCACTGTCCCGTCGCTGAAGCGATGAATGTCTGGCGCTGGGGCGCCAGATGCGACTTAACCAGGTCATTTTTCTAATTTCGATCACTATTCCAGAGCTGGGGTGGTAATACTCGTGGCGTTGGGGCGATGGTCACATTCTTTAAATTTCGTTCAAGTCCCTATAAATAATAATAATGCACATAAATAGCTATCTATTCTCATAAAACTATAAAATATCAATAATAAAAACATGAGAAAATATATGACAAATTTGCCCTTATCAACGGTCTTTAGTAAATACCATGGAATCCATTTCACAGCCTGTCAATGTCCTTTACTAGGATCATGCATATATCTGCTCACTACTCCAATTGCATGTGAAATGTCAGATCTCATACACACCATAGTATACATCAGGCTACCAACTGCATTAGCATATGAAACTCGAGATATATACTCACGTTCCTCATCTGAACTAGGAGATAAAGATGCATTGATCTTCATATGAGGAGCAAGTGGGGTACATACAAGTTTTGACTCCTCTGAAATGTTAAAACGTTATAATACCTTCTTCAAATATTGCTTCTAAACAAATAAATTTTGCCTCTTTCTCTATCCCTACTAATCTCTATGCCTAGTATCTTTCTAGCTTCACCCAAATCTTTCATCTCAAACTCGGTTCAATTGAGTCTTCAATTTTTTAATTTCTTCGACATTCGTTGAGGCTATCAATATGTCATCAATATACAAGAGTAGATAAATAAAAAAAACCATCATGTAGTCTCTGAAAATACACACAATGATTAAATTTTCTTCTTGTGTACCTATAACCCATCATAAATTGATCAAATCGCTTATATCACTGCCTCAGTGATTATTTCAAACCATAAAGTGATCTTTTCAGTTTGTAAACTAATTTTTCTTTACTAGCAACTTTGAATCCCTCTGGCTGAGTCATATAGATTTCCTCTTCCAAGTCACCATGTAAAAATAAAATTTTTACATTGAGTTGAACTAGTTCCATATTTAACTGAGCTACTAAGACCAATAAAATTCTAATGGAAGAATATTTCACAACTGGAGAAAATACAACATTGTAGTCAATTTCTTCCCTCTGTGGATAACCTTTAACCACCAACCTTGCCTTGTAGCGGATATTTTTCTTGTCAGAAAATCCATATTTCCTTACATATACTCATTTGCACCCAATTATCTTCTTACCATTTGGTAGTTGAGTTAGCTCCCAAGTTTTAGTCTTCTGAAGAGACTACATCTCTTCTTCCATAGCTGTCTTCCATTGATCAACTTCAGAATAGCTGACTACCTCTCTATAAATAGAAAGAACATCATCATCTATAATTAGAAATGCATAGGCCACCATATAAATAAATTGAATAGGTCTCTGAATCTTACGTCTTGGTCTATTTACTGTAATATATTTTTGTTGCTGTTGAGGTTCCTGAGTAGAACCTTCTCCATCATCTCCCAAAATAATCTCTGTCATAAAACTACCAGTATCTGTCTCTATAGATATAACCGGGTTCAATGTAGTTATTTTCAATTGCACTTGCTACTAAGTACATTCCACTTATTGTAAAGCACTATTCACTATTGTTTGGTTTTTTAATTTCTTTAATATAGAAGACTCATTAAATGTTACATCTCTACTGCAGACAATCTTTCTCAAACTCGGACACCAAAAACGATATCCTTTAACTCTTGAAGAAAATCTCAAGAAAATTACTTTTTTGGCTCTGGAATCTAGCTTTGATTATTTCATATGATAATATGCAGTAAAACCAAATACATGTAAAGAATCATAATCAAAAATAGGTTGTGAAGACCAAACCTCCAATGGAGTTCTATCACCAATAGTAGTTGACGATAGCATAAATCACAGCCTCAGCCCAAAACTTTATGCTCCATTTCGCATTGAACAACATACACTGAACTTTCTCCAGCAATATCCGGTTCATGTATTCTGCCACCCCATTCTACTGTGGTGTACCTCTTACAGTAAAATGACGTACAATACCTTCATCTTGACACAATTTCAAGAACTGATCACTGCAATACTCACCACCATTGTCGATTTTGAAATGCTTGATTTTTCTGCCAGTTTGTGTCTCAACCATCTTTTTTCATTTAAGAAAAGCACTAAGTACATCATCTTTAGATTTCAAAACGTACACCTAAGTTCTTTTGGAAAAGTCATCAATAAAAATAACATAATAGCGTATACCTCTCATAGATGTAGTCTGGGAAGGTTCTCATACATTTGAGTGAACATAATTAAGAATACTCTTGGTATTATGAAAAGTGGTGCCAAACTTCACTCTCTTCTGTTTTCTCAAAACACAATGCTCACAAAAGTCTAGCTTGCAAGTCTTCACACCTTTCAATAAATCTCTTTTCACTAAACTGAATAAGGTTTTCTCACCTGTATGCCCCAACTGCATATGCCACAATTAGTGATCTTTGAATTTGCATTATTATCAAAAACCATGGCCGTTGATCGAATCATTGTACTACTATTATAGTAATACAAGTTGTTCTTCTTGGTGCATTTCAAAGTCACAAGAGCACCTGAAGCGACTCTCAGAATTCTATCTTGTATAGATATAGTACAACCTTTAAATTTCAAGGCTCCTAAAGAGATAAGATTCTTTCTCAACTTCGGTATATATCAAACCTCTGTCAAAACTCTAGTTGATCCATCATCATTTCTCAACCGGATTGAACCTATCCCAATAATATGGCAACTATCATTATTGCTCATATACACAACTCCACCATTAAGCTCTTCAAAATTAAAAAATAATTTCCGATGTGGACACATATGATAAGTACAACCCGAATCCATAATCCATTCATCAGAACGAGACGTGGATGAATGACCACTTAAACAAAAATTTAACAAACTATCATTACTTAAGCTTTCAACAACATATACATCAAAAACAGACATGTCTTTTTCTTTCTTTTTTAACTTCGAACAATCTTTCTTCCAATGCCCTTTCTCCTAACAAAAGACACACTCATCTTTTCCTACTCTACCCCTTGACTTAGATTTTCTCCTTTTTTTTCTGATTTTCTACTCTGACTACGCCTTCTTACTGTCAATGCTTCTACTGACTCATCTCTATATTCTTTCTTATCCCTTTTATAGATTTCATAGTTTGTCAAAGAAGAACAAACTTCTTCAAATAACAATTTATCATTTTCATGGATGAAAGTAATACATAAATGGTCTAATTCATTCGAAAGAGAACCAATCAATAGCATAGCCTTTATTTTATCTTTGAAGGTTTCCTCTAAATTTAATAAATCAGTAATGAACTTATTAAATTCATCAATATGAGAACTGATACTCATACCTGGTCTCAACTGAAGATGAAACAATTTCTTCAATAAATACAACCAGTTCTCATTGCTTTTCTTTATACATTTGTTCTCTAGGACCTTCTACAATGCATTGGCAGACTTTTCTCTTATAAACGGATACTTCTGCTCTTTACACAGATAAGAATAAATCAACCTATAAGTTTTTATACTAAGCCTGTTCCAGTCTGTCTCCTTGATATCTTCTGGTTTTATTTCTTCCAAAACTATATGTAAGTCTTGGTCCAATCCTCCAACACCTCACTTTGCCATAAGCTAAAATTATTCTGGCCATCAAATTTTTTCACATCTATTTTTGCACTAGACACTATCACTATCCTCATCAATATAGATGATGATGATGATGCCATAACTACCTCACACAAATAAGCTCGATACACAATATTATAAATAACTAAACTCCACCAAATAATTATATCCGACAATTAGTAATCCAAATTCAACAACATAGAATAGTAGTAAATGCTCAACAGAAAATAGTCACTCACTGTTCTAAACCTGGAGCTCTGATACCACTTGTTGTGCCAATAAGCGTTCAAACAATAATTAGCACTGTTATTAATTGTTATACGGAATACAATTTTTGGATAACCAAAGCACAACTAATAATGCTAGCAATACCACAACTAGGCAACCAATCATCCAATACAATATGAAAAAATAGAAAGACCACCAAATTTAACGAGGTTTGATAATGTTACCTACGCTCTCGGGTGCTACTGGAACAAATTCACTATTTTTAAGAGAAATTACAAAAATTTTGGGCTACAATATAAATTTTTAAACTATTAGATAAACTGCAAATACCCAAATAATAAGTTCAAAACTATAATAACTCAAATAGTAGAATATTAGTATAAATGTCCAAAAATAAAAAAAATTAAATTAAATTCTTACAAACTTCAAAAGTTTAAATGAAAAACTTGTGAACGAAGAGATTTTTATAAAAAAAAATTTATAAATTATAAAAAAAGAAAAAAATTATCTAAAAAATATAATTAATAACAAATAAAACTTTATCTTATATAAATATAATTAAATTACCTCATGTTATTTTTTGTCAATGTAAAATTGATTTAATTAACATATAAATCAATTTTTAACAGGGTGTGTGTACAATTCACAGTTAATTTAAATCAAAATTATATGCTAAGGAACATAAAACAAGGTCGCAATAGACATCTAGAGGACAATTTCAAGGCATGCACAATATGCATTATGTCAGAAACTCCTTCTAGTCAACGTTTTCCAGTCTGTTTAGCAGTTCACTGGTACTTCTCTGAATGGGAAAATGTCTATTTCCCCTACGGCGTGATTATAAATTCACTTAACCTTTTAGTTTGACAAGGAGCAAAATTTCTTTGCCATCATTTTCCTTGTTAAATCTAACTTTTTAAAAGTTAAAAGATATTTTAAACCATCAACTTTATGTCTTTTCAAATATAATTTAAAAAAATAAAAAAGTAAAACTTTTATTAAAAAAAGTTTTGCTCGAGTTTTAAAAAGCAGTGTGCAGTTGTAACAAAAAAAAATGTGTTGATCGAATTTTACATTTCTTTTTGAGATCAAGCTTTTGTGGCTGCCATAACTAATCTCTAAAGCTTGGAAACTCAAGTATTTTGGCGGTGTAATTTGTTAACAGTTGTATTTAATATTAATATTAAATTTTTATTTATTAATTTAAAATTTTTAATTAAATGATATATTAATATAATTATAAAGTCAAAATTTTGAATTTAAATTTTTACTAAATTTTGATTTTATATAAAATATAAAAAAATTATTAAAATATATTTAATATTAATATTAAATTTTCACTTATTAATTTTAACATTTCATATAAAGGCTTGCATGACTAGCGCTACCGTCTCTTTGGTCACTTGTGGCAGTCATGTGACCCTGATTCAAGTTCTGTCAGTCTCACTATGCCGATTCGATTTCTTGCGGTTTCCTCTATCTTTAATCTCTGATTTTTACAGTATTATCGTTTTTTTAAAAGAAAAAGTAATAGGAATATGGAGTTTGTTCACAAGCTCAATTTGAAGGCCAAATTCTTGAAAACGTGATTAGCAGTGGTGAAGCAATTCACTTCCTCGAGTGTGAAGAGCTTTACAACGGGAAGTTCAAGTCAAAGGGAATTTCGTTGCTTACTCAAGTAAAATGTCTAGAGAGATTATACTAAAAGGAAAAACTTAATAATCAAATAATTTTTTAATAATTAAATATTTTTAATATTTTAACAATTTTAATAATAAAATTATGTGTATTACCTAATCTAGTGTTATACTACACCAAACATAACACAATACTAAATATAATAAAATTATTTACTATCTTTATATGAGAAATAATTTAGTAAATTAAATAAATCATTATATGTAGAATTTATAGATATATGTCAAGATTTTATAGTATAATGTAAATTGTGTAAAAGTTATAAATTAATTAGACAGTACCATTTAACAATGTTGCTTACCATATAATAAGTTACGTAATCCATTAGATCATCTCTCTCTCTATTTTTAGTGCGTTACATAACTCATCGTAAATTGTATTTATGAGTTTTGTTTTGTTTTGATCAAATTTATAACAAATGAAAAATGATTTTTTGCAAGGGTAAAAGCAAAGAAAAAGGATAGACATTTGGGAATTTTTTAAATAAAAATAATTTGAAGTCATATCACTTTGTTAGGCTAGATAATTACCTCAATTTCTCTCTTTTTTAACTTGAATTGACTAATTGTAATCTACTTTATTATTCTCACATAGATCTTCAAAGAGTTAATCATTTTCTTCATTATCACATGGATTTTCCAAGGTAAGGCAATGGTATAGGTACTTGAATACTCGAATTGATCAATTAAAATATTTTTCATTATCCTCATGTGAATCTCTTAAGTATCACATACCACATTAAATAAAATTTGAGTGGGTCTTAAGTATATATAGGTCGACTAGCAACATTATCTAACAAGTTAAACTTTTGGGTCAATAACAAACGTCCGACTCTTGATAGATGGTATTAGAGAATACTCGAATTCTCATTCACATGTGAGCCTCAAATCCTGTCTCTTAAACCCCAATAGAGATTATCACATTAATAGTATATCTCTCATGAGTAGTGTAAATGGATAATACAGGTCAGGTTGAACCTTGAGTAAAAAATATTATCGTATGAGTGGTGTATCCCCCACTTGAGTCTCAATAAAGATTACTACGTGGATAGTAGGTCTTTCATGAGTAATGTGTCTTGCATGATTAGTGAAAATAGATAATTCGAGCCAAGTTAACCCCTGAGTAATAAAAATTATCATATGAGTAGTGAGTCCCCACTTGAGCTTTAATAAAGATTATCACAGTGAGTCTTTCATGAGTAATGTGAATGAACAATATATGCTAGGGGCCCCTTAATTAATAGAAATTGTCATATGGATATTAAGTTTCTCATAAGTAGTAGAGATGAGTAATATAGGCTAGGTTGACCATGAGTATAGGTCATGAGTTATAGGAGATAAACAATATGGGTCAGGTTGACCATTGAGTAATAGAGATTTTCACATTAGTAAGTCCCTCCACGTAAACCCTAATAAAGATCACCACATGAATAATAGGTCTCTCTTGAGTAATGTGGATGAACAATACATACTAGGTGGCCCTTGAGTAATAAAGATTATCATATGAGTAGTGAGTCCCTCATTAGTAGTAGAGATATGTAATATAGACCAAGTTAGCCTTTGAATATGGGTCAAACATGACGAGGGCATTATGTGGTTAGTGAAAGAGAATGTCACGTCCTATATTGGATACAAATTAGGTGAATTTTGGATATATACAGTTAGGTAGGCAAACAATATTACCTAACAAACTAGTCTTTTAGATAAATGACAAGTATTCAATCCGTGACATAAGATAAGACTATGAATTTAGAGCAAATAAGTAGTCTAATCCTCTTTTTTTCTAAACGTAAAATACGTACAAAAACAATTATTTACCAATTTTTTTCTCTCCTATATATAGGCATCACGTCTTAGGGATTTAAAACTTGATTAAGATTGAACTAGTAAAGAGACTAATAAACTCATGAACTTATTAGTTCTAACTTAAAATGCCTAACACTAGTTATTTTATGGCCCATTATATCTTTTAAATTAATTTGAGGTTGTTCCACAAAAAGCTCAAGGTTATACTCTAGTAACTCGTATAAATAAATAAAGCTCATTTTAATTAAAACTTTTTTTGGTTAAATTAGATTTGGTCTTAAATCAATAATAATTACTTAAGTGATTCTCACTATGTAAAAAGAATTATTATTTATTACTCCATTCCCCTCCTAAATATAGGCACCACCTCCTAAATTTAGAGAATTTTGATTAAGATTAAGCTAGTTGGTTAACAAATTTACGAGTTTTTTAGCTCCAGCTTAAAAGGCATAACATTATTTTTTTTATGAGCTATCAAATCTTTTAAATTAGCCCAAGACTATTCAACTAAAAAACCAATGTTACACTTTAGTAATTCATATAAATAAAGAGTCACTTAAATTAAAACTATTTTAGTTAAATTAAGTTTGGTCTTAAACTAATAATAATCACTTAATTCACCATCTATTTAATTTTTATAATTAAAGTTAGGCTATAAAAATTTGTCTTACTCTGTTAATTACTAATTTACTCTTAAATCATTAAATGTTTTAATAATCATCCTTAGTATATTTATATTTGTAAACAATTTATGTCAAAAAATAATATATGAATAAATTAATTATTAAAATGGAAAATATTATTATTACAACACATGTTTTAAGGATATTTAATAATAAAATTATGTCTAACAAGAGAAAATAAGCACTCAAAAAAATAGAGAATTAACTTTTTATGTTAAAAATAAAAAGTTAATTCTCTATTTTTTTGAGTGCTTTTTATTTTAAAAATAAAACACAATCTAATTTAAAGGTAAAAATGTAAGAGGAAAGAAAATATTATAATTTAACATAATATTCTTAACAAAAAGAGAGTTTTAATCTTTAAAAAGAAACTTTTAAGGGGATAAATGAATAGTTTTGGTAAACGTCATCGGATAGTCGGATAATGATCATTTTTCAATATAAAATTCAATTCCAACCAATATATTCACACACACAAAATTAATTTAAAATAAAAAAACATTAACGGTTAGAGACTTTAGCAATTGCCGTAATAGCAATTAAGAGCAAATGTCTGCAAATGTTATTTGGAGCAAAATTTCAAATTTAGAAAACGGTTCATTATTTTTGCATTGTGGAATTTTCGTAGAAAATCTTGCAAATGGGAGAAAGTTCCTGAGAAAGGAGGTAGAGGAGCCAAATTAAGACAGCAATTTCGTAATCATTTCGGACAAAGAAATATAATTCAGGCGATTTGGTTACGCCATTATCTTAGTTACAAATGTGCAACTTCTTTAGGTTCGGGTTTGGTGATTCAGATTGAAAATGGATCGTCCTCCATTTATCCAACTCGTTCGAGAATAAATCTAGACTTGTGCTATTTAGACCCCATAATTTATCTCATGAGACCCCAGTTTCTTAAAATAGTTAAAATTTCTTAATATTCTTCAGTTAATTCCAAATTTGCCTTCCATTATTCCTTATTATATGTCTTTGACATTTTCAAGATGTACAGCCATTGAGGCCTTCGTGCCAACGCTGAAACTCCCTTCTTTCTTAATTATCACATCCGTGTCAACCTCCCTCAGCCCTACTGGTGCACACCAAATCATTTGGTTCGGTTGAAGTCCAATTTGTCCACCCTTAGCTCCACGTCAGGTCATTTATGTCAATACAATCTTCCTTCGATAAAAGTGGTCTCCACCAATAAGAATTCACTATTAAGGGTAGGTCTCACCTGTATTTTAAAGTTCAAATAAAGTAGCTAATTAGAGAGTAACTTGTTCACTAAGATTCAATTATCCTCTTAAAAGGGTAGGATTTACCACCCTTGTATCTCTACGTGTCGCCCTCGGAGACACAAACTTCACAACCTCACTCTTCAACTTAAGACAAATTAAAAAACAAGAAAACACAACCAAAAAAAAAAAAAAGCGTAGTCTTATAAAGCATGTAGTAGGGATCACAAACAACTCTTTTTTATTATAGATAATACTATAAAAATTATTATCTATTTTAGCATCTCAATAAAGATAAGATTACATAGATAATCAATAAATAATCACGTTTAACATACCACATAATATAATCTTATTTATAAAAAAGTCAAATCAACACAGAATCATCAAGTGATACTGACTTGTGATCACACTATCACTAATCTCCATTCTTTATATGACATATGTCAATAACACTTAAGATAATGACTCTTGTCGAGTATATTCTTGATCATGCAAAAAACTTAAATAAAATTTATTTACCAAAATATCCCTAACTAAGAAGAATATTTTTTAATACAAAAAAAAAATACTCACTTTTTCCCAAAGTATGACATGTATCTTAAAATATTCTTATCCTTTTTACCTAAATATAATCACTTTCTTCAAAGAAGATTCAAGATATTTATTCACTTTTTCACATCTATATCCTTCTTCTCTCTTTTAGAGCTCTCTTCCTATTCATTTTCATATCAAGTCATAACCTATAACTATTTTAACAATCTTCAACATATTTGATAAATCTCCAAAATTATCCTCTATCTTTATTAAGAATACCTCCGTTAAAGTATATAAAAATCACCTTCACAAGTTTAAAGAGAGGAGAACACATGAGATATTAGCCTATAAGTATTATCACTTTGATTATAATCTATATATTTTATTATCTTTTTCATATAGTAGATTTAGTGAAGAGTTCCACCTATGGATGCAGACACGTAAATCTTATATATAACTTCTCTTTATGTTGTAATTTTTTAATAATTGTTTGTTAGATTGTGTTTAACTTAAAAACCACGAGATAAACCAAACATATACCTGAGCTAGACCTTAACTCTTTTTTACTAAGTTAACGAACTGAAAACCTTCTCTAAACCAATACAGAGTTCTAAGCTTAGCTCTGTTTAACTTTGTTGAGTTATATTTTGTTATAATTACCTCTAAGCAATCTTGTGAATTTAGCTCTACTATTATAACCTTTGCATTGGTTAGGTCTATCTCTTGACCTTTTCGTAAAACTTAGGTCAACTTAGCCTCCAAAATATATTATAATTTTTTCTTTGATCAGCTATGCACCTCTTAAACACTTTATTTGACCATAAACATGAACTCAACTATTTTATCTAACCTAGTTAAACTAAACAATCTCCTTTAAGCAATCCTTTACTCACCACACCTAAACTATTAAAAACTCAACTGAGTTATTGCTTTCTTTTATCAAAACAAATCCCAACTCATTTGTGTGTTAAAGACAATTGAGTTCCTAGCTTGTCAAATTTAAATATATATAAATTAAAGTGGGCTTTGGTTATCTGTAAATAAGTTTAATGGTGATTGGAGTGTCATTGACGTCTTAATAAATTTGTAATATCACAGAGAATGTTATTTAAAGATGTAATAATATATGTTTAATAGATGCAATATGGAAACCATCTTGTATTATCTTATCAGTTGTTTGATGAATTAAAGCTTATTTAAATTATATTATGGTATTTGTAAATAACTTTTAACATTGTGTTTTATTCTGTATTCCTTTTTTCGTTTTGGAAAGTTTATATTTTGTAATTGTTGATTATGAATATTTTATTAAAGTTGGTGCTTACGTGTCAATCTAATATTGTATGAATATTAATTGTTTAATATTTATACAATAAACCTTTTGAATAAAATCCTTAATATTAAACATATATGGTACAATACTTGTAATATTACAAACATCGTATGATCTAAAGAAGTTTAGATTAGCGCTAATAGTTAATAATGTTGAGAGTTATAAATGCTAAAAGTTAGTAGATTATAAGAGTTAACGATATCTAAAGAGTTTGAGTCTTGTCTGAAATAGGATAAAAATCTAAGAGTATATTAGTAATGATATAGTTGTAAAACGTTACAATAGGTGCTTGGAAATATCATTATACAAGTGTGTATCAAATACTATGTTCTTGATCTATGTTCACCAATACAAGTCTATTTATGAATCACTATTATATAGATTAATATATGTCTATATTTACATGGTACAGATGGTTGTTCTTAGCTAATCATGAGCTTAGTGGAAGCTCGTATAGACA
This sequence comes from Ailanthus altissimus, assembly GCA_946807835.1. Taxonomy (NCBI): domain Eukaryota; kingdom Viridiplantae; phylum Streptophyta; class Magnoliopsida; order Sapindales; family Simaroubaceae; genus Ailanthus; species Ailanthus altissimus. The sequence goes on from OX327695.1 coordinate 24,903,702, forward strand.
TGCGAGTATTCAGTCAGGACTAAATATTTAACAGACTCAAGAAGACCTAAATAGACATTCTATGAAACCGTCAATAGTAGATTCTCTCGAGTTGAATAGTATTTGTGATCCTTTGACCTGAGAGCCATGGTGGGCTTATGGGTGATCCATCATACTTTGGTTCCACAAATGTCATAGACCTTTCATGGTATAACAGCTACGTGTCACTGAATGTGATTCGATGCTCATGAAATCTGATGTGTCTAGATACGAGATCCGTTAGCTCACATAAGTGGGTTGTATATCTGATGCTCTAATATTGCATCTCAAAAGTCTTATAGCTATAAGCAATAAACTTATGGTACAAATGGTTGTTCTTAGCTAACTATGAGTTTAGTGAAAGCATGAATAGACATGTGAGTATTCAGTTAGGATTGAATATTGAATAGACTCAAGAGGACCTAAATAGACATTTTATAAAACCGTCAATGGTAGATTCTCTAGTTGAATAGTATTTGTGGTTGTAGTAACCAGTTTCCACAACGGTAAGAATAAATATTTTTATATGTATAAATATACGTATTTTATTTGTATGTAAGCAATACTTGATTTATATATTGTTATTAGTAGTGTTTGTATATGTTAAAGTCATACAATTAGCATTGGGTTTAATTGTAAGACTTTAGATTTATTTTAGGGACCAAATTGTAATACCTTGAAAGTTTTAGGGGTAAATTTGTAAATACTAAAAATTAGCCACTTAGTATAAAAATACACTTTTAAAAACCCTAATTCTCTCATTTTGGTCGAGCTACCCATTTTAAGAGAGAGAAGAGAGAAATAGAGGAGAGAGAAAGAGGAGAAGAAGAAGAAAAAGAAGAAGAAATTGGAAATTTGAATTTCAAGAGGTATATCATACGTATTTCTCAATTTATTGGTATTAATTAAGTTAATTCCTTTAAGTTTTGATTTCTGAAAATATGTATAATTGAGGATTTGTTGTGTATTTCGTAAGATCATATGAGAATTGATGATGATCTATAAGATAGTTTGATAAATCATGATGAATTGTGGAATTTCTGCTGGATAACCTCTTGATCTAGGAATTTTATAAATTGTTGTGATTCGATTCTGGTTTTGAATTTTGAGTATATGAAATTAGACATGTTAAGGATCATCTGAGACTTTGAATCGATTGAAAATTCTGGAAATTGAATTTGTTGTGAATTTACCGAAATGACCCTGAAATTCTGGAAATTTTCTGTGTGAACAGTATGATACAGTGACAAACAATTTTTGTCATACTGAATGATCTTTAAAAATTACGAATTTATGGAATATGATAATTTTATATGTCTAATGTGATATACTCAGAATTGAGAATTTAGATCAATGTGGTTGAAGTGTTATGATTTTCTAAAGTGTATAAGCTCATTGCAGTATTTGATTAACAGATTTTTAAAGCTATAGAATAAAATAGTTTTAAAATACTTTTGACAGTTATTTTGAAGTAAAATATTTATCATGGATTGGGATATGTGTCAAGAGTATTTCTGTGGTAGTTTTACAATTTTTGAGTTAGTATATGAATTTATAAAATTAGGAGATTGAATACTGTTTAGTAAGTATCTTGATCCTATCAGGTTAGTAGTTTGGATTCGATGGTGTGTATGGAATGGATTGTGTAGGAAATTTTATATAATATTCATATATAAGAAGGATATATGAGTCAAAAATGGTATATTCTGATTTTGGAGTAATTGGACATCATTTGATGTATTAGAAATTTTTGTTAAGTGTAAGTGGTCAGAATGACAGGTTTTGAGAAACCAAATATTTAGACCAATTTGATGTGATAAATGCATTGTGTATAATTTTATAAGCTATTTAAAGTATTTTGTGTGAATTGTGAGGCTTATCAAAGGATTAATCTCCATTGATAGGTTAAGGAGATTTAAGCCTTGTAGCTGAAAGTGTTAAGAGGTAAGTATACTAGACTTACTACTGGAATCACAATAAACATAGTAATTACTTTGTATGATTTTGTAAATGGGGTTAAGAATATGTTTATGTTATGTCAAAGTATATTTTGATATAAAATGTGAATATATGTTTATGAATGTGAGCATTGACATTGAGCATGGACATACATGTATTTTTGAAAGTGAGCTTTCAAAATAAGATGTGTTTAACAAAGAAAGCTTTTGAAGTGTAATATGTCCATGAGAAATATTTTGTGATTTGAGGGCACTTGAACTCACTGTGAACTTAGTAGGCATTTTATGTGATTTGTGGAGCCTTTATGTGTGGCCTTTCTTTTGGGATTGGTATATGTTATGTGTTCCGTATGTAGGGAGGATCCTATTGGTACCTAAAGGAAGTATGAGTCATCACATTCGTGTGGTGATGTATTGGTGCATGTGAGAGGACTCACCGATGATCAGGGTGAGGGTTTGGCTTTTACCTTCGGGCATAAGCGTTATATATGTGTAATTTAAGGACCTCACTTGTACTATTCCTCTCATACGGTATGTCACCTACGAGTGACATTTGGCTCATTATGTGATATGTGATATGTAAGTCCTACTAAGAAGTAGTTGAGTGATGGTATTCCTATTATGTATTTTGAAAGAATGTGTAAGCGCTTACATGATATGTGATTTGATAAGATTATGATTTTGATTGATCACAGCATATCATACATATGCATTGTGTACATATATGTATTTGTATTTGATATATGAAAAACTAGTATGCTTACTGAGTTTTATACTCATTATAATTTATGGTGATTTCAGGTAAATAAGGTACATGTGTGCTTAGCGGATTTGGCAAGGCTTCTGCTGTTCCTTGGGTTCCCTAAGTTGCTAGGTTACCGAGTGTTTCATTTGGGGACACGTGAGATATGATATTTGATTTGTCCCCATTGAATAAATACTTATGTATTATTTCATTGTGTGTGGATTGGATTTGGTTTAAGTTTTATAAAGTGTGGTTATTGGATGATTTTAAGTAAGAATTTGCAATGGATATATTCTGGGCTCCCGGTAACAAAGTTGCTACTGGTGACGTAGTAGAGTGTTAATCTCTGAGAAAACTCTGCGTATCTCCGGTTTACTAATTGTTCCAGTCATAATTCAATTGCTATAATTCTGAAAGAAATTAAAATGAATGTTTAAGTATTATTGAATGAATGTAAGTGATGTCATGTGTCAGATCTTTTGGGTCTGGGGCGTGACAGTGGTTCTTTAACCTGAGAGTCATTGTGGACTTGTGGGTGATCCATCATACTTTGATTCCACAAATGTCATATACCTTTCATGGTATGACCGCTACGTGTCACTGAATGTGATTCGATGCTCATGGAATCTGATGTGCGTAGATACGAGATCCGTTAGCTCATATAGGTGTGTTGTATATCTGATGCTCCAATATTGCATCTAAAAAAGTATTATAGTCATAAGCAATAAACTTGGTAAAGAATTTTTCCAATAGGGTTAAATAATATAATAAAGGTGTTTGTGTATATTGTTTATTAAAATACAAATATAGAGATAAGTTCATAAATTAACTTATGGGAATTTGATGGTGCTAATCTATATCCCATAACATTTAGTATATAATGACAAAAAGATTATATGTATGAGTTTTGACCTTAACTTGCTTGGTCTAATACGCTAATTTGTAATATTCGTGATATTTTTGTGAGGTATCGATCACAGACTCAATGAATAATTTCATTTATAGAAGCGGTCGTAAACTTAGAGAGTCCCAATATAAAGTGTACTCATTATGCATTGGCAACGTACTAGAGTGAATAGTTCAAACTAATAAAATTCAGTAAATAACTATAATTAATTTAATTAAATATATAGTTATGGTGGGACCTACTTTGGGTTAACTTGGTTACAAGTAATTTCACATTATTGATTATTTAATAGTTAAATAATCATGATATTTTTATTTTATTTAATTATTAAATAAAGTTTAATTTAACCTAAGTTAACTGTTAACTATAGGGTTAGGTTAAAATTAAAATATTTTATTTTATTTAATTATTAAAGAAAGTTTAATTTAACCTAGGTTAATTGTTAACTCTAGGGTTAGGTTAAATTAAGATATTTTATTTTATTATTAAATAAAGTTTAACTTAACCTAGATTAATTATTAACTCTAGAGTTAGGTTAAAATCAAGATATTTTATTTTATTTTATTATTAAATAAAGTTTAACTTAACCTAGGTTAATTTTAACTCTAGGATTAGGTTAAAATTAAGATATTTTATTTTATTTAATTATTAAATAAATTTTAATTTAACCTAGATTAATTGTTAACTCTAAGGTTAGGTTACAATTAAGATATTTTATTATTAAATAAAGTTTAACTTAACCTTACTTAATTGTTAATTCTAGGGTTAAGTTAAAGTGAAATTAAAATGAAATGAAATTGAAATTAGTTTTAAATTAAGTGCATTTATTTACCTAGCTCAAATGAAACAAAATTTAGTTAGTTTTACATTTTACAATTGAATTGCCAGCAAAATTTTGAGAGGAAAATGAAATTATTTTCTTGGTTTTGAGTTTTTCAAAGGTTAATCTCAAAATTCTTCTCTCCATTAAGAATTTTCATTGTAACAACATAAAAGGTTTGTTCTAAGTATTCAAGTGTTGAATAATATTAAAAACAAACAAAATTTTAAATTGAAGTGTTTAGTTTAAAAATTAGGTTTAAGTAGTTAAACTAATTGCTAAATGATAGGTTGTTATTCTAAACAATCAATCCAATCTTTATTGATTGCTAGAATTGACAACGATTTCATTTCAAATAGACTCCAAATAATTATAATCCAATGGCTTCTAGGGTTATTTTTTCAATTTGTATTTAATTTCTTTAATATGTATAATTTGTGTTCATTGTTTAATTTTAGATTTTCGCTGTATATGTATATGTATGATATATATATATATTTGCATGATAAATACATAAACCACATACATGCACTCAATTTTAATCATCACTTTCATATTTTTGGAGAATAAAACTCTATACTCTTTGTTGGCTATTTCTTGTTTCATATTTCTAGAAACTTTGAAACAATGTAAGGGGGGAGCCGAATGGGTTTTAAGGACTTAAGAGTAAAAAATAATTGAGGCTTAGATATTTTAGTGAAATATAAATATGATGTTTAAATGAGATTTTATTTACAAATTTAAAAAAAAAAATTGATAAGTTAAGGCTTGAATTCCTATTCATCCAAACATAACTTTGTCCTTGTAAGGTAGCAGAGTTCTGTATACATATTATAGGTACTAATGAGCTATATATATTCTCTACTTTGGTATTATATTATTCACTTTGGGCTTAGACCCTTATGATGTATTTTTAGGTTTTGCCCCAAAAGATCTCAGACCAATGAAAATATTGTTCATACTCTATATACCCATAATCTTCTCTATTTGTAACCAATGTGAAACTTTATTTGCATTCTTAACAATCTTCTCCTTAAACAAAGGACACTCTATTTCTCATGGTTTGAGCCTCCCTTCTAATGATCACCCATCTGTTTATCTTTCGCATTAGAGACCTTGCTACATTAAGTCTACTACTATGTTGTTTCTGAGTACAAATTAAAAGCAAGTGTATATATCGTAACAAGTAATATAGTATAAAATCGGATGCTGAACCCACATGAAATTATGTATTTTCAACTAAGTACTAAAATTATTTCTTCTTAAGCGACCATAAGGAAAGAGCCAAGAAAGGGTTTTGAAAGCAAGACATAAGGAATGGGAGTAAGAAGGAAGAGATCCCTATGACAGTAATTTTTTATTCATAAAAATTAATACTTCAAGTGAAATTAAAATAAAACTAAAGTTACAAATACAATTAAACTAAATTATCACAACTAAGAAAATTATAAGGTAGAGAAAGCCTAAGATTATAATTATTCGTCAATTTGCTTTTTCAAAGATACTGCTCTTCAATATCTTAATCCCTCAGTTTTATCTTGGTAAAGACACTAACTTTTTCACTAGCCTCTTCCTATATGAATATATCTTAAACTACCAATTATCTATATTTCTATGATAAACTGATAAAATTAAAATTCATTAAAATTTATTAAGTTCAAGTCATTTTAACCATACATGTCATATAGGCATATTCTTATCATATATTAAAACTTATAGATACTACTCTATAATCATGTATCAAATTACTCTAAGATAAATATAATGATGCATTTTTTAAGTTTATCAATGTATTCCTCGATTAATTAATAATTAATCAGGTATATCGAAAGCATTAAATCATATAATTTGAATAATAAAATTAAAGTTCATAAAATATTAAAAGTATAACAAGTAAATACAAATATTGAGTTCAAGCTATAATCATGGAAAAGAAATAATTTTATGATGAAAACTACAGTTTTAGAACAAGAATTGATAAACATAATGAAGAAAAGCAAATATATATATATATATATATATATAAGAGAAGAAGAAAACAAAGAATAATAGTATAATTCTTCACTTTCTTTCTCTAACTTGTTGAATCCTCTTCTTATTCTTCACATTGCATTTTAACCTCTTTAAAACTGATTCTCTTTCGTGTTCTCTCTTGTTGTGTGTCTTTTTGGCTTTAAAAGTCTCTTATTTGTAGGTTTTGTGGTTGCAAAATATGACAAATTTGTATCCAAGACGAGTTATGAGTCACTTTGGTCGTACGAATGTTGCAACATTCATTTTTTTGGTGCTAGAACACTAAAGACACTAGAATTATCGCCTTAGTGTTGGTTTTGAACTCCTCAGCAATGGCACTGTAGCAAATCATTGTATCAAAATCATTGTCCATAGTTAATGTATCAATTTTGATATTTTTACCTTATTTTCATTGGATTTTCATTCATTTTTGTTCCATTGATCCCAAACCTACAAAATAATAATAAATCACATAAAAAGTCTAATATTCATATGTAAATAAATAAATGTTAAGTCTACGTAAGCTAAATAATATACATAAAATATGCTTATCATCTACTACTCATCTTTATTGCATTAGAGTGTATACCTTATGTGAAGCACCGAAGCACACTAATTGTCTAATAGAGCTCAACCACAGATTTCATCATAGGCTAACCGGGGCTCATTACCTTCGTTCGAGACTAAAACTTTCTTTCACATGACTAATTCTAAAGCATAACTCTAATACCATTTGTACAAACTAATGAAACACATATATTTTTACATGGGTATGATATTGTCCGTTTTGAGTCTAAACCCTCGTGAATTTGCTCTTGAATTTTACCCCAAAATGCCTCGTACTAATAAAGATATTGTTCATATCCTATATACCTATTATTTAACTAATGTGAGAAATTTTTTTTTTCTGCATTTCTAATAATTATTACAAAATTCTCTTTATGTTAAAGTCGGTTATGTTTCTATACAAGTTAAAATATTTAAACTTGTCCATGGATTTACATGTAATTCATGGAGTAGGAGTGGATTAGAAGTATGTGTATATTGATAGATTTTTTAAAAATAATTATTTTATATAATAAAGTCAATTTTACTTAATTTTCTCTAAATTGAAAAAGAAATTCTTAATTACAAAAATGTTATATTTTGTTGTGTGCAATTAAGTTCAGTGAGAGGTTTGGTCGTTTGGGTGTTCTTTAGAACAATGCTTATTTTTTATTGAATTTTTACCATATGTATTTTTTTAACTATGAAGAATATGATATGCATATGTCAAGAATTCACTAAAAAGGGGCAATTTATGAAAATACTCGAGGCTTAGTCTAAAGGTCATTGTTTAAGTTTAGTCTTATAATAGTGTAGTCTTATAATAATAATAATCAAGGCTTAGTCTAAAGATTGTTGTTGTTGTTGTTATTGATATTGTCGTTGTCGTTATTATTATTATTATTATTATTATTATATTAACTAATTACAAAAGTATCACTATTTCTGACCCCAAAAAATATCACGATTTGTTAGCAAGTAGTTTCAACCCCAATTGTAGTATACTTTCTTCTTTTTTAAGCAGCCACTTCCACCACTTATCCCTTTCTCTCGTTGTCTCTCTTAATTGTTTTTATTTTTTTTTTCTAAATTTTACAAATAAAAATAACATATGTTTATATCTATTATCATTCTATCAAAATTGATAGGTAATCAAATATGTTACCCCTTAATTTTTTACATGGAGCTAAAAGCGTGTAGGATAGTATAAGCACAAATTAGTTGATGGTTTTTTGGCTTTTTGAATTGAAGAATTTAAAGAATGTGTAAATAGATAATAAGCACTAAATACATTATTATGTCATTTGCATATACATCGCATATAGATATTGTTGTAACATTAAAAAGCTAAATGTGTATTATTGATTTCATACGTATATTACTTATTGTTTTGCATATTATTATCATCACCTTTTTTTTAATAGTATATCTTTTTATTACTTTATTAATAAAACTTGCTCATACTGTGAAAGCACTGTAAGATTGAAGCAATGGTTGCTCTTTCTTTTGAGAACCAATTGTCGTATTCAAAAGGTAAATATTAAACTATTGAGCTCATTCCTCAATGGTCATTGGCCTCCCATAAAGCCAACAATCTCCCCCTCAGCGACACCCCGGCACTGAACCTGTCCTAATAAGTCGAGTTCTAAAGTAATGGTTGCCTTTCCCCCACATACTCCACCCCAACCTACGCTGCTTGACCTGACCTCCTCTGGCCTACGCCACGCCACTCAACTCAAACATGTGACCAAGCTTAATACGACTTGCAGGATTGCATTGTATTGTTTTAGTGCGAGTACGCTTAACTATCAAATTCTCAAGCAATGGTTGTTCTTTCTTCGAAAATCCAATTGATGATATTAAAAAAACAAAAAAGAACGGTAAATCATTTAATTTTATCTCTCCGTCACCTTTGGAGTGATTGATAAACTTTAAAGGTGACAATTCATATAAATAAATCGTATTAATATTGTGTTAATATAAAATATTAACAAAAAAAATTAAACACAAATACGATTCGTTTAATAAATAAATCAAGCACTCAAATTCATATTCGATTCATTTAATTAAAGAATAATATGACACGATACGTTTATTTAAATAAATTAAATTCAATTCGCTTAATATATGTTTAAGTTACGATAAATATTAATTTAAACACGTTTATCACTAAAATTTAATTCGTTTACATAATTTATTTAATATAAGTTTAAGTTACGGTAAATATTTATTTACACACATTTATCATTAAATTCAGCTTATTTATACGAAATATTTGTTTAATACACGTTTAAGTCATCATAAATAAATTTTAAAATTACATCAAAATTAATTATTTAATGCATGTAATAATAAAATTATTCTAAAATATAATTTAAAAAATAAAATCATCCAGTACAATTGAAAAATTAAAAAACAAAAAGTTATCATTTATCAATCTACTTAAAATAAAATATAAAAAAAATAACAAAAAAACACGTCCAAAATTTAGGAGAGCCAACTGGAAGTCAAAGTAACAACTAGATAATTTTGATTTCTTCCTTGAGCATGGACTGGTTCTTTAAGTTAGAAGTTGAAATCCACCGGATCTAAAATCTCCTCCACGTTCTCCATCGTTGGCGGTTTCTCTGAACTGTCTATCATAGCATCAAAAGTCATGACAAGGATATAAGCATGATGGTCATCATAAACAGAATAAAATTATACCAAGTTCAGAATAGGAGTAACTCTCCCTATAAATTTTTACAAGATTTTCAAAGAACAAATCCCTGTTTGAATGCCAATAGAAATGTCATAAAATCTGTCCAATAGATGTAAAGGGCAAAGAAAATGTATTCACTTACCCGTAAAGCAAGGCTCAGATTTTGCTCTTCCATCGCTCATGAATGAAGTAAATGGTAGCAATAAGGAATATGGCTACTTGAATAGTTGGGCTTCTTCGGTCTTCAGTTTTCAGTAAATGAAAAGAAACAAAGTAAAGAGTAAGACTAAGGACATGAAAAAAAAAAAGAAAGAAAATAAAAAAGCTAACTTTTCTTCTTTTTATATATATTTTATTCAACTTTTTTTTTTAAAACGTGAAAATTAACTTTTTCTTTTTTTATAATACTTTTTACAAATTGTTTTTCAAATTTGTTCAACTTTTAAAAAAACTAACTTTCTTTCTTTTTATAATAAACTTTTCAACTTTTCTTTTTAAAAATATAAAAAGTTAAACAGAAACAGAAACAGTTCTTTAAATAGTAATATACACATTACCGTGTCTTAAACAAATAAAAAAATCGCAGGACTCAAATATGTATGCGACACGATTAATAAATATGTAATACGAATTCGACCCGTTTATTAATTATATTAATTTTTTTATCCATATTGTCACGCCTCAAATCTAAAAGATTTAAAATATGACATAATTTACGCTCATTCAATAATATACACTCATAATTAATATTACATAAAATTTCAAACTTGAATTTAACATAGAAATTCTTATCAAGTTACTACTAAGTTTAATATAAAATTAACTCATAACCATACTTTATGACACATAAATCAAATACAATCACACCTAATAATATAACACATAAATTATAATGAATACGAAACTCAATAAGCATACTAATTTTTCATATATTAAAATACAAATACATATATGTATACAACGCATGTGTATGATATGCTTTGATAAATCAAAATCATAATCTTATCAAATCACATGTCAGGTAAGTGCTTACACATTCTTTCAAAACATATAATAGGAATATCATCACTTAACTACTACTTAATAGAACTTTCATATCACATAATAAGTTAAATGTCACTCGTATATGACATACCGTATGAGAGAAATAGTACAAGTGAGGTTTTAAATTACATATATTTAATGCTCATGCTCGACGGTAAAAGTCAAACCCTCACCCTGATCATCGGTGAGTCCTCTCATATGCACTAATACGCCACCACACGAATATGATGACTCACTCTTCCTTTAGGTACCAATAGGATCCTCCCTATGTACAGACCACATAACATATACCAATCCCGAAGGAAAGGCCACACGTAAAGGCTTCACAAATCACATAAAATGCCTACTAAGTCAATAGTGAGTTCAAGCATCCTCAAAACACAAAACGTATCTCATGAACATTTTTCACTTCAAAAGTTTTCTTTGTTAAGCACATTTCATTTTGGAAGCTCACTTTTATAAACACATGTATGGACATGCTCAATGTCAATGCTCACATTCATAAACATATGTCTTTCACATTTCATATCAAATATACTTTAGCATAACATAAATATATTTCTAAGTACATTTACAAAATCATGTATAGATAATTACTATGCTTATTGTGATTTCAGTAAAAGTCTAGCATACTTATCTCTTAGCACTTTCGACTACAAGGCTTAATTCTCCTTAACCTATCAATGGAGATTAATCATTTCATAAGCCTCAACATTCACACAGAACACTTTAAATAGCTTACAAAATTACACATATTGCACTTATTACATCGAATTGGTCTAATTACTTGATTTCTCAAAACTTGTCATTCTGACCACTTACACTTAACAAAATTTTCTTATACATCAAATGATATCCAATTACTCCAAAATCAGAATATATCATTTTTAACTCATATATGCTTCTTATATATAAATATTATATCATAATTCCTACACAATTCATTCCATAAACACTATCAAATCCAAACTGTTAACCTGACAGGATCAAGATATTTACTGAATAATATTCAATCTCCCAATTTTATAAAATCATATACTAACTCAAAAATTATAAAACTATGACAAAATTACTCTTGACACATATCTCAATCCATGATAAATATTTCACTTCAAAATCACTGCCAAAAGTATTGTAAAACTATTTTATTTCATAGCATTAAAAATTTGTTAATCAAATACTGCAATTAGCTGATACACTTTAGAAAATTATAACAATTTAACCACATTGATCTAAGTTCTTAATTCTAAGTATATCATATTAGACATATAAGCGTATCATATTCCATAAATTCGTAATTTTTGAAGATTATTCAGTAGATCAAAATTTATTTGTCACTATATCATATTGTTAACATAAGAAATTTTTAGAATTTCAGGGTCATTTTGGTAAATTCACTAAAAATTTAATTTTTAGAATTTTCAATCCATTCAAAGTCCTAGATATGGATAATTTTATATGCTCAAAATTCAAAATCAGAATCGAAGTACAACAATTTATAAAATTTTCGGATCAAGAGACTATTAACTAGAAATTCTGCAATTCTTTATGATTTATCAAGTTATCTACATAAATCGTCATCAATTCTCACAATATTTTACAAAATTCACATCAAATCCTCAATTGTACATATTTTCAAAAATCTAAACTTAAAGGAATTAACTAAATTAACACCAAGAAACTAAGAAAGGGTTATAATATATCTCTTAAAGCTTAAATTCTAACTTTCTTCTTCTTCTTCTTCTTCTCTTTCTCTCCCATTTCTTTCTCTCTTTTCTCACTCTAAAAGAGGTGGTTAAACCAAAATGAGTAAATTAGGGTTTCAAATGTGTATTTTTATACTAAGAAGCTAAATTTTAATATTTACGAATTAGCCCCAAAAACTTTTAAAGTATTACAATTTGGTCCCTAAAATAAATCTAAAGTCTTGCAAATAAACTCAATACTAATAGTAGGTCCTTAATCTATACAAATAATACTAATAACAATACATAAATTAAGTATCATCCATATACAAATAAAATATGAATATTACACATATAGATAAATATTTATTTTTTTCGGTGTTGGATAAGTGGTTAATATACATATTCACTTAAAGTTTGTCGAATAATCGTTTGTGATCCATTTTACCATTTTTAATAAGCCCCCATATGTTAAAATATGTTTAAAGAATGACTAAGTCTAAACTTAATCTTAATTTCTTGAGTTATTGTGAACTGTAACTCTGGTAATAAGATAAGATAAACTTGTTATCCTTTAAAGTGTATATAGCCTAAGTACTTGATTATGATGAGAAGTGTATAAGTATATGATAAGATAAAGCTTATCAATGTGTAACAAGCAAGTATATATACTGATGTACGATGCTCAATAGTGTATCGAATTTGTGCAGTACAATAAAGTTTATTCATTTCAGTTTTCTTACTTGGTATCAGAGCATAAATTTTGATCCTGCACAATCGCCACCTCACCTCAATCTGAAATTCACACATAATCAACCAAACCACCAACACTATTTCTCAAAACAACTCTCCAAACAATATATTCAACCTTTCTAATATCTTCACTAGCTTAAAGCTTGACAAACAGAATTTCCTAATATGAAAATCTCAAGTTCTCCCTGCCATTTGAGGTCATGGCCTCGAAGGTTTCATCAATGGTAGTAAAATGAAACCTGAGTCATTTCTTACAACAGTAAATCAGGAAGCAAATACAATCTCAACTCAAAATCCTGAATTTATACAGTTGATGAAACAAGACCAATTGCTCATCAGTTGGATCCTATTTACAATGTCTAAATGAATGATTGGAATAATGGTTAACTGCACAACCTCTTATGAACTGTGGAATGCCATAGGAAATCTCTTATCATCCCAATCTAAGGCCAGAATACTGCAACTCAGAATGCAGCTCCAAACTACCAAAAGGAATGGATCTTCTATAAGTGATTATGTTTCAAAAATGAAAACCTTAGCTGATCACTTAGCTGCTGCATGTAATCCAGTAAATGATTATGACTTGATCTTATATATTCTTGCTGGATTTGACTCAGATTTCGATCCTGTTGTAGTTAACATTACCTCCAGAAATGAGCTACCCTTTTTGCAAGAAGTTTTTTCCATGCTCCTTAATCATAAGAACAGAATAGATCAACTCACTGCATATTCTCATATAGACATTCAAGCAAACACAGTTCAAGGAAACACCAATGCCGAGAGATTTTAACATAATATCTTAAAAAGAAACTACAGAGGAAGAGGCAGAGGCAAGTCTACTGGAGACAGAAATGCACAAACTAATAGAAATAACAAATCAAGCACCAGTAATCCTAGACCAACCTGCCAAATCTGAAGGAAAACATGACACATTGCAGCCAATTACTGGCATAGGTTTGATGATAGCTATACTGGTCCACAACCAGTTAATTAGAGTTCTCCTGCAGTATACATATCAGCATCTGAAGATATTACTGATCAAGGCTGGTATGTTGACAGTGATGCCACCAACCACTTAACAAACAATACAAGTAACTTATCCTTTAGGAGTGACTACAGAGAAAACGAGCAAGTGATTGTGGCAAATGGTAATAAGCTTCCCATCTCTCATATTGGCAAAATTCATTTGCCAATCAATATGCGCACACACAGAAACTTAACCTTAAAACAAGTTCTTGTTGTTCCTAGAATTTTAAAAAATCTTGTTAGTGTTTCCAAGCTTACTGCTGACAACTCTATTTTTCTTGAATTCCATAAAAACAACTGGTTCATTAAAGACAAGAACCAGGGAGTGGTGTTGCTGGAAGAACATGCTAAAGATAGATTGTACCAGTTTCCTTTCAAGTAGCTCCCTCACTACAAAGTGCAAAACTAACCCATTTCACTTTCTGCAGAAGTCAATAACGAAGAAGCCTCCAGAGCTAGTGTTTCTAGAGTCAGTTCAGATCATCCCTCTAAACTTCAGTCCAAGGATGTCTTAGGTCCTAGGTTAGATGAAAATAAGTCATCAAGTAGCTACAATTTACTTCACAGAAGGTTAGGACACCCTAACCACAATGTATTAAGTCAAGTTGTAGAAACTTGCAATGACATTGCCCAATTCAATAAAATACAGTTTCCTTCAAAAACTGATCTTAGCTTTTGCACTCACTATCAACATGGAAAAGCACATAGGTTACCTCATCAAACTTCAAACACCAGAACACAACAACCATTGAAATTGATACATATAGACCTATGAGGACCTGCTGTTATTTCCTCAACATAAGGGCACAAATATTACATTAGTTTCCTAGATGATTACATAAGGTATACTTGGGTATATCCATTATCCACCAAAGCAGAAACTCAATACAAATTTATTCAATACAAAACTCTTGTTGAGAAACAATTCGAAATGACCATTTAAGGAGTGCAATCAGATTGGGAGGGTGAGTTTAGGCCACTTCTCAAGTACCTAAACCAACTAGGGATTATCTTTAGACATCCATGCTCCTATACTCATCACCAAAATGGAAAAATTGAGAGAAAACATAAACACCTAATTGAGACTGCATTGACTTTACTCTCACAGGCTTCAATACCAATTAAATATTGGTGAGAAACAATTGAAACAGCTGCCTTTCTCATTAATAGAATGCTAACACCAGTCTTTAACCAACTCTCACCATTTCAAAAATTATTTGACACCAGACCAAATTACACCTTCCTTAAAGTATTTGGATGCACTTGCTATCCTTTTCTAAGACCCTATAATACCTCTAAGCTTCAATACAGAACCAGTAAGTGCACTTTCATAGGACATAGTACACATCACAAAGGGTACAAGTGTCTTAGTAACTCGAGGAAAGTCTATATTGCGAAACATGTCATTTTCCATGAAGAAGAGTTCCCTTTAAGTAATAATCCTAGTTTTGGATGTCAATCTATCACCAAATTCATCTATACTCAGAATCCTCAGTCAATATTTCAAGAAACTTTACACCAAGATGGAGGAAACTACTTGACAGACAATCAGGTACAAGACATCTCTTATCAGAAACTTCCAGCATCTCCACAAACTGGTTTTACACCTCTTATTAGCATTTCGGCTATTTCAGACACTTTACAAGCCATCTCTACATCCTCTACCAGCTCTCAACCTTTAGTTAATCAACTGAACCCACTTGGTGATCCACCACATACATCATGTCCCAAACTATCAGACCGCCTACAAGATGCATTGATTGACTCACAACCATCATACAAAACCACTCATGCACCTACACACCACATGATTACCAGGGCAAAAGTTGGGATCTTTAAACCAAAAGCTTTTCTCTATGACACTACCCCCAATACTGCTCTTACTTATCCATTACTTGCCACTGTCAAAGAAGCACTTATAGATGAAAAATGGCTGGTAGCCATGGAAGCCGAACACTTAGCATTAGTAAAACAAAAGACATGAGAGCTGGTACCTTTCACAAATCAAAAACTTATTGGAAGCAAATGGGTATATAAAGTAAAATACCTACCTGATGGCAATGTAGAAAGACTGAAAGCAAGACTAGTCATCAAAAGATTCCGCCAAACTGTAGGTCTAGACTATCATGAGACATACAGTCTAGTGGCTAAGTCACAAACTATCAGAGTACTTCTAAGCTTTGAAGTAATCAAATAGTGGGAAATTAGACAACTAGATGTGAACAATACTTTCCTGTATGGTGAATTACAAGAAGATATTTTTATGCCTCAACCAGAAGGCTTTACAGATCCTAAAAGACTAGATTATGTTTGTAAATTAAAAAAGGCACTTTACAGTTTAAAACAGGCTCCTAGGGTGTGGTTTGAAAAACTTAAAGGTGTTTTGATAAGCTGGGCTTCGTTAATGCACAGTCTGATCACACATTGTTCATAAGACATAATCAAGATCATATAGTCTTGGTTCTAGTATATGTTGATGATATTCTTGTTACATATAATAACATTGCTGTCATTCAACTAGTCGTAAAAAAATCTCAGCAGTGAATTCAGCTTAAAAGACCCAGGAGCCATACACTACTTCCTTGGTGTTGAAGTCACAAGGAATAATCATGAAATGAAGCTGTGTCAGAGCAAATACATCACTGATCTGTTAAAAAGAACAAACCTCAGTAAAGCCAAAGGTTGTCCTACACCTATGATCACGGGCCAAAAGCTTAACAAAGAACTAGAAGAACCTTTTTTTGATCCCACACTCTATAGGAGCACTATTGGAGCTCTCCAGTATGCGACTATAATAAGACTAGATATAGCATTTTTCATCAGCAAACTCAGCCAATTTTTGGAGAGCCCTTCAACCATCCATTGGCAAGCATGCAAAAGATTGCTTAGATATTTAAAGAATACTAAGGATTATGGCTTGGTTTATTCAAGTAATGGACATCTAGCCTTAACAGCCTATAGTGATGTTGATTGGGCTTGTGATACAAGTGACATAAAATCCATTGGAGATTTCTGCATATTTCATGGCAACAATCCAATATCATAGTCTTCTAAAAAACATACAGTGGTAGCCAGATCAAGTTGTGAAGCTGAATATCTAGCCCTTGCCAACACAGTTGCTGAAATATATTGGTTAAATCACACTTGACAGAAATGAAAATCACACTCACAAACACTCCACGTATATTATGCGACAATACAAGTGTTGTTGCCCTAGCCTCAAATCCAGTTCATCATGGAAGAATTAAACACGTGAAAATTGATATTCACTTCATTCGCGACAAGGTTAACAACAAAGACATTACTGTGCAACACTATCTTACTGATGAGCAAATAGCAGATATATTTACCAAAGCCTTGGCAGGTTATAAATTCACATACTTTAAAGACAAGTTGAAGATCAGTCCTCACTCTCCAGCTTAAAGGGGAATGTTAGAATATGTTTAAAGAATGATTAAATTTAAACTTAATCTTGATTTCTTGAGTTACTGTGAACTGTAACTCTGGTAACAAGATAAGATAAGCTTGTTATCCTTTAAAGTGTATATTGCCTAAGTACTTGATTAGGATGAGAAGTGTACAAGTATGTGATAAGATAAAGCTTATCAATGTGTAACAAGCAAGTATATATACTGATGTACAACGCTCAATAGTGTATCAAATTTGTACAATACAATAAAATTTATTCATTTCAATTTTCTTACTCCATCAAATCAAAAGATATTTATTTATACTAATTAGGTATTTTTTTTAATCTTTTTTATTAATAAATTTCTTACATTATCAAATTTTACTTAAAAATATTTATCCTTAATTTTAATTTAGTTTTACGTGCGTGACATTCATTTTGACAATTGTAATGACTACCTGTGATTTTGCTTTCACCTAATTAGATAGTTTTGTTATATTTAATGTTTGAAGATTTATGGCAAATTGGCATTCAATTATTTTTAAAAACAGAACATTGAATCTTTAAAATTTTAAAAAACAATGTCTAATATTCTTAAAATTTTCGTTGACATTCTTGACGGTTAATAATTTTTGTTAATTTTAATATTTAAATAAATTCACAATATGTGTACTTAAAAAATGCTTTTTATTTTTTTAAGTTAAAAAATCAATATTTGCAATGCTGTTGTTTCGGCTGCTAGCTTTCTCCACCAATATGTACGGCCGATGAGCTCCACTACGTCCCCGTCGCCAATTCCGACTGGCAACTCCCCCTCTGCGCTACAATCTTCCTCCTCAAGTCTATAGCATTTATTTTTTCTTTCCTTTCGAAGTTCTATTTTTTAGTGGAAGTTTTATTTGGCTTTCAACGAGGAGTTTGCTGAGGTGGCGTTGAGGTGGGAAACTGATGTTGAGTCGACTCGATACTCGAGGACCTGGGGTTTGAGGATCAGCCACGCAATGAAAGAGGCTAGCCACAAGATCGAGATGATTGAAATCATAATGACAATCAGACGACAGAGAAGTGTGGACCTGGCTCGAGGGTTTGGTAGTTTTGGTAATGGATCAGGCCTACATGTGGTTGTAGCTATGGAAATAAGACTGCGTAGGCGTATACGACTAGGTAGCTGGTGATCCACTTGTTGGCTTGGGCTTTGACTGATGATGTAGTCATTTCTTAATGCGTTTATTTTTCAAAATTCCAAGTGAGAATTGTCGATAAGCTAACAATAAAAGGAATCTAAATGTTGCGATAGGGAGAGAGTGAAGAAGAAACCAAGGATGTGAGTTGTTACTGTACATATGTTGCGGTCTAATTGAACTATACCTTTTTTTTAAAATATTTTTATAATTACGAAAGAGGGAGAATTCTAACCTCTTACCTCAATTAAGAGGATGCACTTATAAAAATTTGCTTTGCCATTTTAACAGGACTTCGTGTTCTTTACTTGAACCATACTAATTAGGTTATTGTCTAAAAGTTTAAAGGTAGAGATAGGGATAGACTTATGGTGCTTAGTGCATTCAACTAGTATAGAATAGGTACAACGGCAACTTTATTGAGTGTAGATCGATGGTGGAAGGAGGTTGTTTGTGTAAAGAAGATGGTGAGCTTTTAGTTGCAGATGTGTGAGTGAAGTGTAAAGTTTTTAGTCTGTTTATAAAAACAAATAAAGAGTTTTTATATAATTTAATCAATTATTGAAATAGTTTGATTAGTTAGAGTGTGTGGTTGTTAACCATAAGATTGAAGGTTCTAATTTTTTTGTAGTGTTTAATTAAATTTAAATTTTTAGTCAAAATTAATGTATAATTATATTTTTATCAATTTTATAGGCTTTTTAAGGTAGTTTTATAATTAAAATGGACAAAAACCCTTAACTAGTACGGGCATCAATGAAAATTTTAAGAACATTGAAATTTGCATGTCACTTTTTTGAAACTTTATAGATTCAAATGTACTTTTTTCTTTTTCTTTTTTTTGTTGTCGTTAGTGTTGTTAGTATTATGTCATTATTTAAGTTTGTGTAGTTCAACTCAAGAATTGAAAAATTCATAAAAGAAAATCAAGTTTGAAACTACTTTGTCCTTTATAATAATTTTTTTCTTATAGAACCTTATTATCAAATTTATATTAATTTCAAATTTATTCTTATATGAAATTACTAGTAACTACAATAGACAAAAAAAAAATTAAAACAAAAACTTACTATTATTCAGTATTCCATTTCAGCATGAAGATAAGTATGTCAAGTGATGGACATATTTTATACATATTATTTAAATTTTTGTAGACTTGACATTGTTCATTTTATACATGAATATTAGATTTTTTATGTATTTTATTGTTATTTTATAAGTTTGAAATCAACAGAGCTATTTGGGAAGAAACTTTTAAAAAACATAAGGCAAAAATATTAAATTTACTACTTTGATCTACTACAAAACCAGCAAGGCAATGCTAAAGTCAATGTTCCCAATGGCACGGTGCATGAACAGTAACACGTAAAAAAGTATTTTTAAAATAATATCAATGCTAGGCAAAAAAAAAATTCTTAATCTAACTTATATTTAATATTTTACCATAGTTTGAAGAATAAAAAAAACTATAAATTAAAAATTAAAGTCTACTTCAAAAACTAGGAAGAGAGAAGAAGAATGAGCATAAGAGAAAACAATTTTTTAGAGAGAAAAAAAAGAAGCAACTTTTAGAAAATTAAAAAAAAAACTTAGAAGATTGAAGCAATATTAATTTTATCTATTCAACTTTTTATCTTTTAGTTTTTATATTTTTTATGATATTTTTCTTAATAAGTTTTAGAACTTTTTATTTCATCATGACCTAAATTTTTATATTTAGAGTTACAATTTTGGACTTGATATGTGATTGAATTCAAATTCTTTTCTTATTTATTTAAACTCAATAGTAGAATTGTTCAATTATTCTGTGCTTACTGCTTTCTAATTACTTGATTAATAATTAGATTGATTAGGAAACTTTAATGAACTTGACGAAAGAATTTTTGTGTTGGTCTTGAATAATTTGATATACGATCATAACGTAGCAGTTATGAGTTTCATATAAAATAAACATATACTTATATAGCATATATGGTAGTAATATATCAATTCTTAATGAATCTTATTCTCATTTGATTACCTTAAAAAAAATAAAAGTAGTTGTTAGGATAAGATATAATCACTCCACCATTGAGAGAGGCTTGTAATGACATTAGAGATCTAGCCAACAATCTTTATTGAGTGATTAATTTAAAAAAAGATTAATTGGTTCAAATAAAATATCAAGGGATAGTTGTAATCCTAGATTTTAATCTATTATTGGTGATTCACTATTGTTATCTTTAGTCTTATCTTGTTAATTTTTGTTTTATTTAGATTAGATTACTTATCTTTTTATTTTTATTCATTTGAATAACAGTAAGAAGACATAATTTTAATACTTGCATAATAATAACAATAATTTCTCGTAAATACGATACTCTACTCACTTTTATTATTTATTTACAATAACACATACTTGTGCTTTAGTATAACATAACATTGAGCATTTAAACAAATTTATTATTGTTGAGTTATGGTGTTTGGTGATGCATTTTGAGTTGTTGAGCTTGATGCCATCTTGATGGCTCTGATACCAAGTTAAAAACTTTCTAGAGAAAATATTTCTTTGCATTTTAGAATCAGCATTACAATTGCTCTCATGCATTTCAGAACTTATAACTAACAGGTTATTATTTAAAGCTACTACCAACATTCACATGTAGTTGGTAAGAAATACTAAAAGTTATATATATAAAAGAACTACTACTATCTTCTAAAGACAAAAGAAAAAAGAAAAAAGTGACAAACTCACATGATGACTCATTTGACAAAGAGATGGGCCTAGTGTGCTTGAGGCTTGTGTCCAGCCTAACCACTTCTAATGTTTCATGTATTTCAACATCCTCTCTAAAGATTAATGTTCTTGGATGAACATTAAGCTTACTTTTCAAAAGATTTAATCTATCAAAGCTAAGTGGCTTGGTTAAGATGCCAGCTAGTTGATTTATGCTAAGAACAAAGTTGATTTTCCAATTCTCTATCGCTTGCTTTATCTCTTATGAGATGAATATCGATTTTTATATGCTTAGTTTTGGCATGGTAAATTAGATTTGAGGCCAATGAGATTGCACTTATATTGCTGGTCTAATTACTAGAGATTTTTTAGTTTCAAATTTAGCTCTTGAATCAATGACACAATCTAAGTGAGTTCTACACTTGCATTTGCCAATGCTCCGAACTATTATTATGCACTTGATCTAGCAATAACTTACTACTTCTTTAAACTCTAGGATATCAGGCTTTGACATAAAAATACAAGATAGACTTAAACTAATTTTCTGTCAACAATGTCACATCCTCCATCAACATCAAAGAATGCAATTAGTTCTAATGTTTCTAATTTCTTGAGATCCAAGCTATAATCTATAGTTTCTTTAAGGTATCTTAGGATTTTCTTAGAAGAAATCTAATGAGAATCAAGTGGACTGCTTATAAATTGACTTAATTTGTTGATTGTAAAGGCAAATTTTTGTTTAGTTAGTGTGACATACTGCAAGCTTCCAATGACATTTCTGTATAGTGTTGGGTTGCTGAATTTCTTTCCATTATCCTTTTTCAATTTAATGCTAATGGTTAATAGTGTAATGCTGCCATTACAAGTTGACATATTTATTTTGATCAAAAGATCATTGATATACTTAACTTGTGGTAGAAAAATTGAGTTTTGTGATTCAATTAATTATTTTCAAGAAAGAAGTGCAAATCTCCAAGATCCATGAGGGTAAAATAGCTACTCAGATTGTCTATTAGTTCTTGTACTATTCTTTCGTTGCTTCCAGTAACTATTATGTCATCAACATGGATCAATAGCAATGTCAACTCTTCTTTTTCCCTCTTGATGAATAAAAAGGGGTTTGATTTTGTTCCCTTGAAGTTTTAATTCATTAGGGATTTCTTTAGTTTCCCAAACCATGCTTTTGGAGCATACTTCAATTCTTAGAGTGTTTTTTCAGCTTTCATACAAATTCTAATTTCTTTTCATCTACAAAGCCTTTAGGTTGGTTCATGAACACTTCTTATATCAAAACACCATTGAGGAAATGCATATATTTTTATTTGCCTTACCTTTTAATCATTCATAATGGCTAAAGTTATAACAATTCTTATTGTACATGGCTTTACTATATAACTGAAAGTTGTTGGAATTTGTGCTTACATCCTATTTTGTATGAATATTTTATTTTAATATTTATACAATTGATATTTCATTAAATCGCTAATTATATTTATTAAATAGTAGGATGCTTGTAATGTTTCAAATATTGTATGATCTGAAGGAGTTTAGATCAGCGCTAAGAGTTAGCAATGCTGAGAGTTATAAATGCAAAAAGTTAGCACTGTTAAGAGTTAACATAATCTAAAGAGTTAGAACATTGTCTAAAATAGAACAAAGACTTGAGAATATATTAGTAATGACATAGTTGTAAAGAGTTACAAATAGTGCCAAAAAATATCATTATACAGTTTGTTCTTAAACATTAAGTTCTTGATCTATTTTACCAATATGAGTCAATCAGTAAAATCTTTTTATATAGATCAGTGTATGTTTATATCTGGATGGTTCAGATAGTTAATCTTAGCAGACCATAAACTTAGTGAAAGCTCGTATAGGTATATGGGTATTCAGTGAGGACTGGATACTAAACAGACTCACGAAGACCTCTAATAGACATCCCATGAAACCGTCAATGGTAGGTCCTCTTGAGTTGAGTAGTATTTGTAGTCCTTTGACCTAAGGTCCACGATGGGCCTATTAGTGATCCATCATACTTTGGCTCTACGGATGTCAGAGACTTTTCATAGTTTGACCATTGTGTGTTACTAGGTATAGTCTGATGCTCTTAGAGTCCGGTATGCATAGATATGGAATTCATCAACTCACATTGGTGAATTGTATATCAAGATGCTCCAAGATTATAACTCAGAAAGTCTTATAGCCTAAAGCAATAAAATTCAAGAAAAGAATTTTTCGTAAGGTTAAACAATACCACAAAAGTATTTACGTATATTGTTTATTAAGATACAGATTTGAATATAAGTTCATGAATGAGCAGATAGATATTTGATGGTAATGATCTATATATCTACTTATCCATGATATAATTGACGGAATGATTATACATATGCATTGTGACCTCAACTTGTATGGTCTAACACGTTGATTTGCAATATCTTTGACAAGTGCATAAGGCATCGGTCATGGACTCATTGAAAAGCTCCATTTGACAAATCAAGCATTGACCGAGGGAGTTTCACAATATTAAGTGTACGCGTTGTGCACTAGGGCAACATACCAAATTGAATAGTTCAATTTAGTAAATTCCAACAGACCAAACATTTGCTTCAATATCCCTCGAGATGTGTACTTATCAAGACTTAAGTGTTAAGTACATTAATTAGTTAACAATAGTTATTGACCAATGAGATGATAACAAGTGGCACATTGTAGGCCAGTCATTTTTTTACTTTGAACTTACCAAATTAACCTTACTTGTTGGTTAAGCAAAACTATTTATTTATTAATAGAAGAATTTTTTAATAAACAAGTGATATATTAGATATATTATTGTATTTTAAGGTCAAATAAATGATTTAATAACAATTGGCATATATTTTAACTGTTTAATTTAATTAAACAATTATAAACATATTGGAATGGATTAAGGCAAAGCTTGCCTTACATGGTGGGGGGCTGAATTTTTTACCTACAGAAAAATGGATGAAAAGTGTTTCATTGCTTGGCTCATTTGATAGATAAGGTTTGGCCACTTCAAGTAAGGTAATTTGAACACATATTTTTTTGTTTGTTTAATTTGATTAAATAATAATAAAACATAAGCAAATAGCTAAAGTATGGAAGGCACTGCTTGGTGGGCAATTCTTTTCTTTAGAAGTAAAGGGAATTTAAAATAAGTATATTGTAAGCAAATTGGCTCATTTGATAGAGAGTGTAGTTCAGCCAAAGTGGGAGAGAGTAAGAGCTTTTGGTATTTTATTTTTCAATAGGTGAAAACAAATAGAAACATTCATTCATCTTCTTCATTTCTTCTTGATGGTCGGCCGTGTTACCAAGCAATAGAAAAATAGTTTTGTTGTTCAATAGTTGAACTAGAACAAAAATTATTCTTTACTTTACAGTAAACAAAAGTCTTAAAGTGTTTAAGTGAGCAATAAGAGTTAATCAAGTGTTAAGTGTTAAATACTTTGCAAGATAAGGACTGTTATTCTAGCACTTAAACCCACTTTTTTTAAGTGCTATAATTGCCATTGGGTGCAATTCAAGATGGGATCAAGTTTTGAACCGATTCTAAGGCCTCTAAGGTGATCACTCAATCCTTAATTTTTTATTATAGTAATGAAATTTTAATTATGTTGATTAAACTAGAAAATTAGATTTTCTGCCTCTGCTGTAATAAATTTGTATATGAGATGCATAAATTTTTGTTGTAATGAACACATAGCACATACATGTGATAAGAGCGTAAAAGCACTAGTAATATTTGTACCTAACTTTTATTTTCTACTTAAATTCATATATATTTGGCTATTTAATTGTGTTTTATGATCATAAATAGATGCACGGCATAAAATGTGACGCATAGGAATAAACGGGAGGCAAATCGGACGTCAAACAAAAAACTTACGCTCAAAATACGAAAGTAGCACAGCATGTGACTAGGCGTAGTGGCGCTCAGCACCCAGCGCCGCGGTGCTCATCAACTTGGGGAATACCTAATGCTCATGCCTAGTGCTGCGATGCTTAGCCCCCAGCACCCGTGCGGATGTTTAAATACTCCTCTCAACTCACCTATTTAAGGGAGTGGAGGCTCCTCGCACCTAGGGTTTCCGATAGCAACAAAAACACTATTTTGGACAGTAGAGAGCACAAAAATTAACACTTCATTTAGGTAATTGGATGCAAGAATCAACAATAAGAGCCAAGAATCAAGAGAAAGAAGAAGAATTTCTGCGTTTTGGAGGAAGAACATCACCATTGCTAAAGGGAAATTTCTTCTTCTCTTCAATTTCGTAATTGTTGATTCTAGCATGTATAATGATGTTGTTAGATGCTCTAAACTTATGTTTTCAATTATAAACTAAGTTTATTGCTAGGATTACAATGTGAACTCATATGTAGGTTGGATTGATTATTTTCCCTTATTTGTCATATTGGTATTGAATTGTTTAATGTGTTCTATGATTAATGCTTCTAATTATATGACAATGTATTAGATTGACTTGAGAACTTTAATGAACTTGGAAAATGGAATTTTGTATTGGCCATGGATAAATTGATGTATGATCATTGTATAAAAGCATGAGTTCTATATGAGATAGAAATATACTCATATAACATATATAACCATTTAGAGAATTTGAACTTAATAAATATTATTTCAATCCGATTATCATAGGAATATAGATAATTAATTGAATGAGATATACTCACTTGACCATCAAAAGAGGCTTGTGAGGATATTAGAGTTCTTGGTTAACATTCATATTGATAGTTCTAAGGGGAGTAATTAAATTCAAGTGAAGTATTGAGGGATTATTGTAATTCTAGGCATTTGAGTATTTGTGTTATCACGCTTGTTCTCTTTGCTCAATTTTTGTAATTATTCTTTTTGTTTAGTTAGTTTAGATATAAAAATCATTGAATTGCTAATAGCTTGAATAAGAATAGGAGAACATAATTTTAGTACTTAGCAAGTTGTAATAATAATTTCTCGTGGGATCGACACTCTACTTATCATATATTACTTGTTGCGATAACGTATACTTGTGTTAATTTGTGTTATATAAAATAACCATTAGCATGCACCCTAGTAAATTAGCACCCTTTCAAAAGTTTTATTGAAGTCCAACACGGGATTTTGATGGAAACCTTTGACCATAAGTTTGGCCTTATATCTCTAATGTACCCTTAACTTTGTGCTTAACTTTAAAGATCTATTTGTTTCCCATTATTCTCATCTCTAGTTTGTAAAGGACCAGGGCCCATATTTGGTTTCTGATGAGAGCATTATACTCTTCCTACATTGTTCGTTTTCAAATTTCATTTGAAATTACTTCTTCAACTAACTTTAAAGTGGATTGAGATTTTGATTATGTGCTTATATACATTTTAGGTTTGAATATTCCACCATTTGATCTTGTAATCATGAGATGAGTGGACAAAATGTTTTGGTTTTGTGATAGTGTTGGGTTGTTTGTCTTTACTAAGTTTTAGTCATGAGTGTTTAGTGGCTCAGTGTTTTCTTATTTATGGTACTAAAGATAATAATTTTCATTAAGTTCTTGGTGTGGCTAGGACTTAGGTGTGCTCATATGCTTGTGGGGTATTCATTTTTAGTTACACATGGATTGGCATTATCTGATTTACATGGTTTTTCTAAGTAGATTATATGTTGATCTAAGACTCTAGACTTAGTGAGTTTATCTTGATTGGTTGCCTTGAATTCATGATTCGAATGGAAAAAGAAAGATTCTTCATTAAACGTGACATACCTTACAATGAAAATCTTAATGTTGACACACATAACCTTTGTACTTTAGACTATACCCTATAAAGATACTCTTTGAGATGTGAAAATTGAATTTGTTTCTATTGTATGGTCATAGCATTCACATCCAAAGGTTTTGACTAGTGAGTAATCATGTAGATGTCTAAAGATTTTTTCATATGGAGAAATATTTCCCAATTTTCTTGATGGTAGCCTATTAATGAGATAGGTTGTAGTATGTACAGCTTCCCGTAAATATCTACAAGGCGTATTGGCTTATGCTAATAATATAAGTGTTGTTTTTGTTAAATGTTTGTGCTTTCTTTCTAATGTCTTATTTTAGTGGTATGTATAAGCATGTGAATATTTTTGTGTGATTCCCTCAAGTTTTAGGCAATTTCAAAGGCTCTAAACTCTCCTTCCATGTCATTGTGAATTGTTTTGATTTTGTTATCAATTAACTTTTCACCTTGGGTTTTAAAGTAAATAAAGGTATCTAGGGCTTTTGAATTGTGGGTCAAGGAATAGATCCAAGTGAAACTTTTATAGTCATCAACTATGGCCATGTAGTATTTGTATCCTTTGGTAAATGGTACTGGGGTAGGTCTCTATAGGTCAATGTGAACAAGCTCAAGAGATCTCTGTTTCTTTGAATGACAATTTACACAATTTTGTATATTGGCATGCTGAGAAAAATGAAACTTTGAAAATTGTAGTGTTTTTATTAATGTTAAAAAAAATTTACATTTGGATAAAATTTTCTTGAGAACCATTGCATTTAGATGTCCTAAGCTTCTGTGTAAGATTTTTAATTCATTATTGGGCTTTAAAGTGTTGGCTTGTATATCTTTGTTTAACTCTAGACTTTTTGAATGACTCTCATCAAAGACTCCAAAATAAAAGGAGAACATAGACTATTGACCAACATTTACTAAAGACTTTTGACTTGACAATAAACTTAATTGATTTGAGAACTTAGTTTGTCATTGCATCTGATATAAACCCCCTTTAGCCACTCCTAAAATCATTACATTCCTATATTTCTTGTCTTTCACAACACATTGGAACTTATTAAATTTAACAGTAATATCATTATCTTTAACTAAGTTGGATATGCTGATGAGATTTTTAATGATATTTGGCACAAGTAGATCTTCATTCAAGTGCAAGTGTTTAGTGTATGGATTGTGCAGGTTTTTGAGGCAAGTATAACCAATGTGTGTAATGAGAAAATTATAACCATTACCTACTATAAGCTTGTGGTTGCCTTGATAGTGATTGTTGAGATTTAAGTTGTTCAAGTTGGTTGTGACATGGTTGGTAGCCTCACTGTCAAAATACCAGCTTGAGTCTTCTTTATTTTTTTGTTATTGTCACATAGACTTTCTTGGGTTGATAGTTTGTAGTCATTCTTGACACAAAATCTTTCTTAAATCTATGCCAGCATTTTGCAGCAGTATGCTTGAGCCTGAAGTAAATTTGATAGACAACACTTAAGTCCTTATTGGTAGTTTCTTGAACTTTCTCTTTGCTTTAAAAGTTTCTAGTATTTGAGTAGCCACCATATGAGTTATTGTTAAAAGAATTTAAAGAATGAAATTTGCCTCTTTTCACTTTTCTCTATTAAGTATTCTTCTGATTCTAGTTGGTGTGCGTTAAGTTCGCATTAAAGCTTGTTGGTGCTTTATAGAGATCTTCAGTTGAGTTTTACTCCAATCTGTACTCTTGATTGAGCAGCATGGCATACACTTCAACTAGTGTCAATTTGTCAATCCTTAAGGTGACATTTATATAGACAGGGTCATAACATTTTCTAGTCCTCCAAGAATGTAATCAACCAGTTCATCATTAGTTACAACATTTCCTGTACACCTAATTGCATTTGTTAACCCCTTAATCTTCACATAGTACTAAGTGATAGTCATGGATACCATTTTGATGGTTTAAATTAGGTTTTTCAAGTGTATGATTTTGGCTTTTGAATGTGACGTAAAAAGGCTCTCATGAGTTATCTAGAGTTGGTAAGAATTAGTGCATTCAATGATTACACCTAACATTGCCTCATATAGAGTTAAAAGTAACCAGCTCATTAGATTTTGATCTTGTCTTAGCCAAATTTGATATTCTAGATTTTCAATGATGATATTGGTGTTGTCATCATACACTATGATATTTTGTGGTCTTTAACATAATTTGTTTCCATCTATAAAGCTCATTAATCCATTGACCGTTATATTGGGTATGACTTGAAACTTCCATAGCAAATAGTTAGTATTTATCAGTTTAATAGTACCTTTAGTTCAATCTTAGACAAAGAGCAAGGAGGCGATTTGTTCGCTAGGCAAGTTGAGAACATAAATAAATTTGCAGGCATGATGCTTTGTTGGATTATGGTGTTTGGCGGATGCTTTTTTAGTTGTTGAGCTTGATGCCATTTTGATGGCTCTGATACAAAGTTAAAAACTGGTTAGAGAAAATATTTCTATGTGTTTCAGAATCAATATTATAGTTGCTCTCGCACACTTTCAAACTTACAACTAGCAACTCTTTATGTAGAGCTATTATCAACAATCACATGTTATTGCTAACAACTACTAAAAGTTACATGTACAAAAGGACCATTACTACCATTATCTTTTAAAGATAAAGAAAAACAGAAGAAAAAAGTGACAAATAAATATAATGACTCATTCAACAAAAAGATAAGCCTGATGCACTTGAGGCTTGGTGTCAAACCTATTCCTTCTAATATTTTGCGTATTTCAACAAGAGCAACAATTAAGAAAATTAGAAAATTTTATTTCGAAACAATTTTAACGTAACCTAATAAGTAAAGAACCAAAAGACAAGCTAAAATTAATTTACATGCATTTGAATGTTTTAATTAGCTTTATTTAAGATTTTTGTTGATTGTGGATCACTCGAATAAATGCAATAATTCACGGGATCGGGTACAACTAATAATTAATAATGTCACACGAAAATTAAAATCTTGGTTATATCGCAAGTACGTTTTGGTAGTGTTGATGGCTGAAGCTAGTGCAAACATTACAATACCCTAAGCGCATTGTGGAAGTCTCAAACTCACAAACAACCAAAAAACAAAAGATCACACAACAGAAGATAAATAATTAAAAAAGCAAAAAAAATATAACAACCAATTTACGTGATTCGACAAATCCACATATGTCCATAGGGATCTAAGGATCCTACCTTTTTTTATTCCAATTATGTTGTACTCAAAGAACCTCTACAAGAGTTATAAAGAATACTTGAATACTTAAGAGCTACCAAGGATCTACACCATACTATCATGTGTGCTCAAAATACTCAAGTGTGATTTAAGCTCTTTATCCTATCTTGTGCTATATCTTGATGCCTTAATTAAATACAAAGGGTTACAAGGGTTTATATAATGATTACAATGACCTTAGAAACCCTTCAACTAGTTAAAATAAGAGTCTTACTTGTAGGAGTCTAAAACCTCCTCAAATAAGTCAAATCTGAGATAAAACAGAATTTTTAAAAGTCGAACTGCTGCAGTGCCTATTACCGTTTCACTATAGTGATGGAGCATTACGGTGCTGGCACGACATGAACCCAGTGCTATAGCACTGAGTGGCCAGCACTGCGGCGTTGGCTGTTCTATTTGCAGCACTACCTAGTGTCACACTGCGATGCTGCGATCTATGCTGATTTTTGCCTTTTCTTGCTTCCAATTTTTTGTCTCACTCATTCCTCGTATATTCAATGAGTATCAGACTTTGTGTTCAACTCTCCCTTAGTCTTCTAACTCAAAATTAAATTATCCTTTATTTTGAATCACCAAAATTCACAAATCCCTCCTTGATTCATAAACTCTCAAGAAGCTTATCTAGAATGCATTTACTCCAATGCTCTATTATCTAGCATTAACATCAGTTAAGTCTTTATCCAGAATTTACTCATTTTGGGCTCGTGACTTTGATCTTCAAAGATATGAATACATCTTCCTTTAGATACAATTCCCATTATGATTTTTAGTGCCACTTTAGACACCATTATTGTTGAAATTTGTGCTTATATGCTATCCTATTTTGTATAAATATTTTATTTTAATATTAATGCAATAAATATTTCATTAAATCACAAATTATATTTTTTATGGTAAGATGCTTGTAACGTTTCAGACACTGTATAATCTGAAAGGGTTCAGATTTAGTCTAAATGAGTTTAGACCAGGGTTAAGGGTTAACAATGCTAAGAGTTATAATTGCAAAACGTTAGCACTGTTAAAAATTAGCAAGTTATAAGAGTCAGTGAAATCTAAAGAGTTAAAGCATTGTCTAAAATGAGACAAAGACCTGAGAACATATTAGCAATGACATAGTTACTGGATAATGCTAAAAAATGTCATTGTGGAAGTATGTTCTCAAACATTTTGTTCCTGGTCTATCTTCACCGATATGGGTCTGTTTGTGAACATTTAATCATATATAAATCAATGTATGTATATATCTGGATGGTTCAGATGATTAGTCTTAGCATACCATGAGCTTAATGAAAGCTCGTATAAGCATACGAATATTTAATGAGGACTAGGTACTGAAAAGACTCAATGAGAACCTCCAATACACATGTAGTAACCACTTATCCATAACCAGTAAGAATAAGTATTTATATATATGTAATATTCATATTTTATTTGTATGTGGGTGATAATTGATTTATGTATTAATTAGTACTGTTTGTATAGATTAAGGATCTGCTATTAATATTGGATTTATTTGCAAGACTTTAGATTTATTTTATGGACTAAATTATAATACTTTAAAAGTTTTGGGGGCTAATTCGTAAATACTAAACATTAGCCTCTTAGTATAAAAATACACATTTCTAACCCTAATTCATTCATTTTGATCGAGCCACCTCTTTTAGAAAGAGAAAGAGATGGGAGAAAAAGAGAAGAGGAAGAAGAAAAAGAAGAAAAAGAAGAAGAAATTTAGAATTTTAAGCTTTAAGAGGTATATCATAACTCTTTCTTAGTTTCTTGGTGTTAATTAAGTTAATTTATTTAAGTTTTGATTTCTGAAAATATGAAAAATTGGAGATTTGATGTGGATTTTATAAGATATATTGAGAATTGATAATGATTATGTAGATAACTTGATGAATCATAATGAATTTGCAGAATTTCTACTTAATAGTCTCTTAATCCGAGAATTTTGTAAATTTTTGTACTTTGATTATGCTTTTTTATTTTTGAGAATATGAAACTAAACATGTCTATAATTATTTGAGACTTTGAATCGATTGAAAATTTCAGAAATTGAATTTTTAGTGAATTTATAAAAATAACCCTCAAATTCTAAACATTTCCTGTGTTAACAGTATGCTAAAGTGATGAACATTTTTTGTCTACTATATGATCTTTAAATATTATGAAGTTTGGAATATGATTATTTTATATGTCTACTATGATATATTCAAACTTGAGAATTTAGATCAACGTGATCAAATTGTTATGATTTTCTAAAATGTATCAACTCATTGCAATATTTGATCAACAGATTTTTAAATATATGGAATAAAATAATTTTAAAATAATTTTGGCATGGATTTTAGAGTAAAACATTTATCATGAATTGAGATATGTGTAAAGAGTAATTCTGTGATAGTTTTATAATTTTTGAGTTAGTATATGATTTTATAAAATTAGGAGACTGAATACTGTTTAGTAAATATATTAATCCTGTTAGGATAATAGTTTGGATTTGATGGTGTTTATGAATGGATTGTGTAGGAATTATGATATAATATTTATATATAAGAAGGATATATGAGTCAATAATGTTATATTCTGATTTTAGAGTAATTGGACATCATTTGATGTATAAAAAAATTTTGTTATGTGTAAGTGGTCAGAATGACAAGTTTTAAGAAACTAAGTCATTAGACCAATTCGATGTGATAAGTGCAATATGTGTAATTTTGTAAGCTATTTAAAGTATTTTTTGTGAATGGTGAGGCTTATGAAAGAATTAATCTCTATTGATAGGTTAAGAAGAATTAAGCCTTGTACTCAAAAGTGTTAAGAGGTAAGTATACTAGACTTTTACGAAAATCATAATAAACATAGTAATTGTCTATGTATGATTTTGTAAATGTGCTTAGAAATATGTTTATGTTATGCCAAAGTATATTTTGATATGAAATGTAAAAAACATATGCTTATGGATGTGAGCATTGACATTGAGCATGGACATACATGACATACATGTATTTATGAAAGTGAGTGTTTCAAAATGAAATATATTTAACAAAGAAATCTTTTGAAGTAGAATATGTCCATAGAAACATTGTGTGTTTTGAGGATGCTTGAACTCAATATTTACTTAGTAGGCACCTTATGTGATTTGTGGAGCCTTTATGTGTGGCCTTTCCTTCAGAATTGGTATATGTTATGTGTTCCGTATGTAGGGAGGATCTTATTGGTATTTAAAGGAAGAGTAAGTCATCACATTCGTGTGGTGACGTATTGGTGTATGTGAAAGGACTCACCGATAATCAGGGTGAGGGTTTGGCTCTTACTTTCAGGCATGAGCATTATATATATGTAATTTAAACCTCACTTGTGCTATTCTTCTCATACGGTATGCCACCGACGAGTAAAATTTGGCTCATTATGTGATATGTAATATGGAAATCATACTAAGTAATAGTTGGATGATGGTGTTCCTACTATATATTTTGAAAGAATGTGTAAGCGCTTACTTGATATGTGATTTGATAAGATTATGATTTTAATTTATCACGGCATATCATACACATGCATTGTGTATATATATATATATATGTATTTGTATTTTGATATATGAAAAAAACTAGTATGCTTACTGAGTTTTATACTCATTATAGTTTATTATGATTTTAGGTAAATAAGGTACATGTGTGCTTAGCGGATTTGGTAAGGCTTCTGCTGTCCCTTGGTTCCCTAAGTTTCTAGGTTGCTAAGTGTTTAATTTGTGGACACGTAGTTTGAGATATTCATTTTATCCTTATTGATTAAATATTTATGTATTATTTTATTAAGTGTGGTTGTATTTAATTTATGTTCCACCAAGTATATTCATTGATTAATTTTGTGATGAACTTACTAATAACTTACTAAGGATTCCTATGTAGAATTCAAGTTTGAAAGTTTATGCAATATTAATTATGAAAGCACATTATTGAATGAGTATAAGTTATGTTATGTGTCAGATCTTTTGAATCTGGAGAATGACAAGACATCTCATAAAGCTATCAATGAAGAATCTTCTCGAGTTGAGTTGTATTCGTAGTCTCTTGACCTGAGCACCACATTGGGCTTGTGAGTGATCCACCATTCTTAAGTTTCACACATGTCAAAGACCTTTCATGATCTGAACGCTGGGTGTAGCTGGGTATGGTCACCAGACTCATGAAGTCTGATATCTGAAGATATAAGATCTGTCAGCTCATATGAGTGAGTCATATGTCTAGATGCTCCCAAGATTATATTTTAAAAAGTCTTATGACCATAAGCAATAAACTCATGAAAGTATTTCTCATGAGATAAACAATATTGCAAAAGTGTTTATGGATATTATTTATTGAAATACAAATCTAGAATTAAGTTTAAAGTTGACCATATGAAGACTTGACGGTAATGATCTATGTCTCCACTCTTCTAGGCTATAAGTGACGGATGGATTATACAAATATGTATTAACCTCAATTTGTATAGTTCAATGCACTATTTTATAATTTTCATAACGTATGTGTAGGGTATCATTTACAGACTTACGGAAGAGTTTCGTAAGACAAACAGGTGTGAACTTATAGAATCTTATAATATAAAGTGCACTCGTTGAGCACTAGGGTAGCTCACCGGGTCAAATGGTTTGATCTAAAAAGATTTCAAAAAGTATAAATTATTTTAAGATCTCTCAAAAAATTGATAAGCCTTAAGTGTTAAACTCAACAGGATGTTGACAAGTGGCAAGTAAGGACTTGCAACCTAAGTTACTATTTAAAAGTGAAAGCATGAGGTGTTATTCACCTCATTTGGCCACCTTATTCACTATTACATTTGAATTGGCATGCTTTCTATAAGCATAGGGTGGATGAAGTATCTAGCTTTTGAAATGGAAAATGTCACTTCACTATTTAGATTAGAATTGACATGCTTTTTATTTAAGCATGAAGTAGCTTAATTAATGGCAATTGAAAAAGGATTTTGGGCATCAATCTTCTGTCAATTCGGCCAATTCAATTAATTGCCACCAAGATACTTAATTAAGCATGAAGTGAGCTAAATGTTTGCATTGTCATACTTTTTATTTAAGCATGAGGTAGGTTGATTACTGGCAATTAAAAAATCATTTTGGCCATCAATCTTCCTTCAATTTGGCCAATTCAATTCATTGCCGCCAAAATATTTAATTAAGCATGTAGTGGGCTAAATGTTTACATTGTTATGCTTTAAATATTTGGTCACTCAAATGAATTTGATTGATAAGTTAGGCAGCCATTTTTCCTATAAATAGAGACCTTATGTAATCCAAATAAAATTAAGAAAGTAAGAGTTAGTAAATAGATTAATAGTTAATCAATTGGTTGAGAGACAAAGTGTAGTAACCAATATCCACGACTGGTAAGAATAAGTATTTATATATGTATAAATATACGTATTTTATTTGTATGTTGGTGATACTTGAATTATATATTGTTATTAGTAATATTTTTATAGGTTAAGGATATACGATTAGTATTGGGTTTATTTGTATGACTTTAGATTTATTTTAGGGACCAAATTGTTATACTTTGAAAGTTTTGGGGGCAAATTCGTAAATATCAAAAATTAGCCTCTTAGTATAAAAATACACTTTTAAACCCTAATTTACCATTTTTAGGTCGAGCTACCCATTTTAAGAGAGAGAAGAGAGAAATAGAGGAGAGAGAAAGATGAGAAGAAGAAGAAAAAGAAGAAGAAATTGGAAATTTGAATTTCAAGAGGTATATCATACGTATTTCTCAATTTATTGGTATTAATTAAGTTAATTCCTTTAAGTTTTGATTTCTGAAAATATGTATAATTGAGGATTTGTTGTGTATTTCGTAAGATCATATGAGAATTGATGATGATCTATAAGATAGTTTGATAAATCATGATGAATTATGGAATTTCTGCTGGATAACCTCTTGATCTAGGAATTTTATAAATTGTTGTGATTCGATTCTGGTTTTGAATTTTGAGTATATGAAATTAGACATGTTTAGGATCATCTGAGACTTTGAATCGACTGAAAATCTCGGAAATTGAATTTGTAGTGAATTTACCAAAATGACCCTGGAATTCTGGAAATTTCCTGTGTAAACAGTATGATACAGTGGAAAATAAATTTTGACCTGCTGAATGATCTTTAAAAATTACGAATTTATGGAATATGATAATTTTATATGTCTAATATGATATACTCGGAATTGAGAATTTGGATCAATGTGGTTGAAGTGTTATGAATTTCTAAAGTGTATCAGCTCATTGTAGTATTTGATTAACAGATTTTTAAAGTTATGAAATAAAATAGTTTTAAAATACTTTTGGCAGTTATTTGGAAGCAAAATATTTATCATGGACTGAGATATGTGTCAAGAGTAATTATATGGTAGTTTTATAATTTTTGAGTAAGTATATGATTTTATAAAATTGGGAGATTGAATACTGTTCAGTAAGTATCTTGATCATGTCAGGTTTGTAGTTTGGATTCAATGGTGTGTATGGAATGGATTGTGTAGGAATTTTGATATAATATTCATATATAAGAAGTATATATGAGTCAAGAATGATATATTCTGATTTCGGAGTAATTGGACATCATTTGATGTATTAGAAATTTTTGTTAAGTGTAAGTGGTCAGAATGACAGGTTTTGAGAAACCAAATATTTAGACCAATTTGATGTGATAAATGCATTGTGTATAATTTTGTAAGCTATTTAAAGTATTTTGTGTGAATTGTGAGGCTTATGAAAGGATTAATCTCCATTGATAGGTTAAGGAGATTTAAGCCTTGTAGCTGAAAGTGTTAAGAGGTAAGTATACTAGACTTTTTACTGAAATCACAATAAACATAGTAATTGTTTTGTATGATTTTGCAAATGGGGTTAAGAATATGTTTATGTTATGTCAAAGTATATTTTGATATGAAATGTGAATATATGTTTCTGAATGTGAGCATTGACATTGAGCATGGACATACATGTATTTTTGTAAGTGAGCTTTCAAAATAAGATGTGTTTAATAAAGAAAGCTTTTGAAGTGTAATATGTCCATGAGAAATATTTTGTGATTTGAGGGTACTTGAACTCACTGTTAACTTAGTAGGCATTTTATGTGATTTGTGGAGCCTTTATGTGTGGCCTTTCCTTCGGGATTGGTATATGTTATGTGTTCCGTATGTAGGGAGGATCCTATTGGTACCTAAAGGAAGTGTGAGTCATCACATTCGTGTGGTGGCGTATTGGTACATGTGAGAGGACTCACCGATGATCAGGGTGAGGGTTTGGCTTTTACCTTCGGGCATAAGCGTTATATATGTGTGATTTAAAGACCTCACTTGTACTATTCCTCTCATACGGTATGTCACCTACGAGTGACATTTGGCTCATTATGTGATATGTGATATGTAAGTCCTACTAAGTAGTAGTTGAGTAATGGTATTCCTATTATGTGTTTTGAAAGAATGTGTAAGCGCTTACATGATATGTGATTTGATAAGATTATGATTTTGATTGATCACAGCATATCATACATATGCATTGTGTACATATATGTATTTGTATTTGATATATGAAAAATTAGTATGCTTACTGAGTTTTATACTCATTATAGTTTATGGTGATTTCAGGTAAATAAGGTACATGTGTGCTTAGCGGATTTGGCAAGGCTTCTGCTGTTCCTTGGGTTCCCTAAGTTGTTAGGTTGCTAAGTGTTTCATTTGGGGACACGTGGGATAAGATATTTGATTTGTCCCTAGTGAATAAATACCTATGTATTATTTTATTGTGTGTGGTTGGACTTAGTTTAAGTTTCACCAAGTGTAGTAATGGATTGATTTTAAGTAAGAATTTATAATGAATATATTTTGGGCTTCCGGTAACAAAGTTGCTACTGGTGACGTAGTAGAGTGTTAATCTCTGAGAAAACTCTGCGTATCTCCGGTTTACTAATTGTCCCAGTCATAATTCAATTGCTATAATTCTGAAAGAAATTAAAATGAATGTTTAAGTATTATTGAATGAATGTAAGTGATGTCGTGTGTCAGATCTTTTGGGTCTGGGGCGTGACACAAAGGAAGCAAAAGTTGCTTTAACTTCAATTCCTGTTGAGATAGAAAGCTACCATTCTAACTCTAATAATCCCACCAAGTTTTTGTGTAATACCCTCCTCACTTGCCTCTTATCGAGAGACGAGATTAGGGGATGCTACAACAGCATCAAACACAAACAACAATAGCAAATTATTCAAACTTATCAAAAATATATTTTAATTAAAAAAAATTATAAACATTTACGAGAAAAAACTGACAGAGTTCCCTTAAATATTGAACTTTACACTATCTGTGACAGAAGAAAATACTCTCAAATTTCAATATCAATTCTTAACCAACTTCTATTTTTTCAACAATTATCCACAACGCATATTGCAATTTAAATATGTCAAATCTTCACCAAACTATTTCAAATCCAACATATTATCAAAGCAAATATCATATACCATCATAGTTTTAAAGAAAACATTTCTGAGAAAATACATACATACACGTACACACAAGTAATGTTCATAATAAAATATACAACAGTTTATAGGCAAATAAAATATCTACCAAATATAATTATATGTATATAGAGGATGTGAGCGACTCTGAGTTGCTGCAGACAGATTCACTCTTCAATCTTTAGGGACGACAACTCTACTACCTACGCATGATAAATCTAACGCGTTAAGCACAATGGCTTAGTGGGTATACACAAACGTTAAAATAGTATAATAATGTTTTGTTATCCTTATTGCAAACAAACCATATATATAAATAATGAATTTTTTAATAATAACCAATGTCGCCATATAACAAAAATAATAAATAATTTATCAATTAATCAATTCATTAAACCAAAACATAATTCAATTTCTCTTTTCAATTGATCAAATATATATATATATATATATGCATATCATAATTATAATTTAATAATTTATTTATTTAATATTTTAATAAATTAAAATTAATCCAAATAGACGCCTAAAATAAACACTAACACGATATCATGGATTGGCTAATGGGCTAACGGATATCAAATAGTGATCCGGCATCGGCCACTCGGTGACTACCTACCGAATCCCAAACAGATAACAAATCAAATACACAGAGCGGTGTCATCAGACAAGCAAACGATGCAGTACTGCTATAATACCCTATTAGCATGCCAACTATTAATCCTCCCCTACCAATGTTCAAGTTTACTTAAGGCGTCTCAATAATATTATTAATACAGTATTTTCCTTTAAAAAGTTTTTAACACAAAATTTATTATTATTATTATTAAACTAAATTATTATACAAATTTACATTTACTCAATTTTTCTGATTATTCATATTTAGATACATATTTTTCTATTATTATAAATAGGCCCAAATTATTTTACTATTCACTTTTATGCCCAAAATTTTACACATAAGCCCAAATATTTTAAAAGTTTTCATATAGGTCCAGAATATTCAAAAATACCCAAATAAGTTTCAAAATTTTTAGATTTAACAATTAAGCCCACAAATTTTAAAATTTCCACTTATAGGCCTAAATTTCTAAAATTTTGCAATTAAGTCCCAATTTCTTCAAAAAGTCATATATATTTAAAAACAATATAATTATCAATTCAATGCCATATTTCAATATACTCACCTATCATATTATTAAAACACATAAATATACACTAAATTTCTTAAAGTAAGAATTTAAATTTCAAACTAAAGTGTACACTAACCTTATAAGTTTAATTCTTTCACTTGTGACTCACTTTCTCTCCTTCTCCTTCTCCTTCTCCTTCTCTTGGCTATCATTGGCCAAACTTTCACCTTAGTATGCCAAAATACACAAATAATGAATAAAATTCTAATTTACCAAATTAACTGCACAATTCACTAATTCTACATGGCTATTTCACCTATTAACCCTTAAAACCCCAAATCTATATTCAATAAAAAAATTTATCAACAACTCACCTTGAATAACACCTTATACCTTAAAATTGATCCTTGAAACTTGATGAAGAGGGGTTTAATTAAGGCTTTGGGGGCTTAATTTACTAATGAAAGTATTGAGAATTGTTGAATTTGAAATGGGGATAAAAGAAAATTTGAGAGAAAATGCAAAAGGGGGGGGACGACAAGGGTTTAGAATTGTGAAACTTTTCAATACTATTCCTCTTTTTATAGCCTTCATTTTTCTTTTCAAAAATACCCCCAACTAAACCTAAAATTTCAAAAATACCATTGGTTAGAAATTGTGGCATTTGATTGGTCTAAAAATTTCAAGAACTATTCATAACTAAACAAAATAAAAAATCTAGTTAAAAACTAACTAATCCTATCACTTTCTAATTCATTTGGTGACTAATTGCTATTGGTTCATGATTAAGTGTTGGAAAAGTATAAATGGTCAAGGTTTTAATTCCGTGAATCCATTTTTACCATACCAACACTTTTTCAACCAATCAAATTCTTCCATTTCCTATAACAAATAAATTTAATCCTAATAAAAAAATTAATTCTAATAAATAAAAAAATTAATCTAATAAATAAATATTTCGGGGTGTTACATTTTGGACTAGAATTGTTCAGAGCAATGGTTTAAGGGTGAGCTCCCTTTATCTCATTAGTGTAATGAGATGTGTGTATTATATTCTGTTA
Source organism: Ailanthus altissimus (assembly GCA_946807835.1). Taxonomy (NCBI): domain Eukaryota; kingdom Viridiplantae; phylum Streptophyta; class Magnoliopsida; order Sapindales; family Simaroubaceae; genus Ailanthus; species Ailanthus altissimus. Next base: position 24,944,968 of record OX327695.1, read on the forward strand.
TGTATATTTTGCATGTGAAACGTGTAAAATTAAAAAATAAAATAAAATGCACATATTCACCCTATAACACACTTACAATTACAGTACCTAGCAGTATCCTTTTCATGCAGTCTCTTTCGACCCTTGTAACTACAGTGAGCAAATCCCCAATGTTACCCCTTGGTAAGCATCCCCTCAACAACTCCATGTTAAGATCTCACAGCATTGCCAACAAGTATATACAATCCCTTGTGCTTCTTACCTCCTACAACTAAAGATCATATCCTTATATTTAATATTCCTTTTTCTGCTTTAAATGAATACCTATTTTGATTTAACACTCTTAAAGATATCAAAATTCTCCTAACTTTAGAAATATTCCTAACCCCATGTAATACCTTAGTCTCTCGATCATGTATCCTTATCCTAACACTATCAATTTCAATGACTTTATAAGCCATATCATTCCCATTAGTATTTTCTTTCCCCTAATGGATTTGTAATTGGTAAATAAGGACTTTTCTAAACACACATGGTAACTACAGTTAAAATCAAGTATTCATCTACCAGCATACTTCTCACTAGAAGCTACTAAGGACTCTATAATTTTCAAGTCTTCACCACGGACTATTACAACCCCTCCTCCATTATTTGCCTTTCTTATTGGGCAATCCCTCCTCAAGTTCCATTCCTTATTATAATTATAGCACCTCTTAGATCTACCTCATTGGTTCTTCTTACCATATCCTTCTCTTGCAACTGATCTCGTTGCACTTTCAGATTTTGATATTTTTCCATTTTCTTTAGAGATACAATGGGCTTTTTTTTTAATGGTTTCCTCATCTAAATCTCCAAGTTTTACCAGCTTTTTTTCACTAGTGGTTATATCCTGAGTTTCCTCAAGGGATGAGTCTATCCCTTGACTCACCAGTAGAACCATTACATTCATCTTCCATAGATTGAAATCATTCCGCCCATTAAACTTTTCTATTTCATGTTTGTGAGTAGTCATAGTTAAATCAACTTATGCTCTAATACCAATTTGTTGACGGGTGAAGCTAGGGCGAATACTAAAGTACCCTTGGTGCATTGCAGAAGTCTCACACTAAAAACCAACCAATAAAAGAAAGATCATATAACTGAAAATAAACAAACACGAAAGCAAAGAAAATAATACACTAATTTACATGGTTCGACAAATTTGCCTACGTTTACGGTAGATCTGAGGATCCTAACTTCTTTTATTCTAGTTCTTTTATACCCAAAGAACCTCACAAGAGCTACAAGGAATATCTAAATACCCAAGAGCCACCAAGGATCTATACCCCACTATCTTGTGTACTCAAAATACTCAAATGTGACCTAAGCTCTTTATTCTCTCTTGTGTTACATCTTGAAGCCTTAATTGAATACAATTGGTTAAAGGGTTTATATAATGATTACAATGACCTTAGAAACCCTTACATTAGTTGGAATAAGAATTCTTACTTGTAAGAGTTTGAAACCTCTTCAAATAAGTCAAATTTGAGCTAAAACAGAAATTTTAGAAGCTGCACCGCTGCAACGCCTCTTGCCATTTTGCTACAACGGTGGAGCACTGCGGCTGATGTGGCACAAACTCAACGCTGTTAAGTTAGCACCATGGCACTACAATCTTTGCTGATCTCCACCTTTTCTTTACTTCCAAATTTTTATTTCACTCATTTTCTATATGTTCAATGCGTGTCATATTTTGTGTTTGAATCTTCTTTAGTCTTCTAATTTAAAATCAAATAATCTTTAATTATAAATTATTAAAATTTAATAAGTAAAAAAAAAACCTTTTGGGATACTATGTAATTTATACAACAATCCAATAAAACCTTGACATGTAAAAACAAATTGGTGGCTGAAATAGTTGAGAAACACATGTCATTACACGATTAAATAATTGTACTACCTTTACCTTTAATGAATTGAAGTTTTTCTCGTTTTGACGAAATCTTGACATGTATGCATTTTATGTTGAAAATTATCAAATAAATTGGTTGTCGAAATGGATGAGAAACACAAATCATTACATGATTAAATAATTGTACTACCTTGATTGTACTACCTTTAATGTATTGAAGGTTTCCTGTTTTGATGAGGATGATATCTCATTTTCACATTTGTTGTATAATTAAAAAGATCTTTATTAATTTAATTAAATACTCACAGCTCGAATATTCTTTGTTAAAAGGAAAATAATAAATTAGATAAGGACTTCTTGCTAGATGAAATTGCGTGAGTGATAGATTTTTGTTAAAATTAGTGGTTTAAAATCGTATTGAAGTATAATAATTTTGAATTAAAAATTAATAAAAGAGTCGACATATAATTAAATACATATGAAGAAATGAGAAAGGGACAAAAATAGAAGTTAAAAATAAAAATAAAAAAACACAAAGAAACAATCTCCAGATGTGAGCATTATGGTACTAATTGCGTCGCGGCACCAAAGATAGAACACCTAGTGCGACGATGCTAGCCCGAGCACGTCTGGCGCCAGGTCAAAATTGCATGCATGCCACGGTGCCAAGTCATGCAATATTTTTTATTTTGTCTCAAATTTGCGTCTTCAAGTTAGTTATTAATTTTTTATACATATTGACTCTTATTTTAATTAATAATAAGATTTTTAGAGATATTTTAAAGTTTATATAAATTCTTATAAACTCTTTAAATTAGTCAAGTATCAACAAGAGAAAAATAATAAACTTAATAAGAGAAAAAAATAGATATCTTAGGTAATGTTCAAGTGTTTTATGTGCAACAAAATGTTATATAGATCTTTGGGAGCTTTGGCTATTGGGTATTTCTTGTAATCTCTTATGCGAGATCTTTGTAATCTTGAATTCTTTGTGAATTAAATAAAAAAAATTAGAATCTCATAATCTACTATGAACGTAAATATTTATTGTTGAACTACATAAATTACTTGTACTTTATGCATGTGGTTGTTTATCTATTTCTATGAAGTCTTTTTTATTTTTGGTTATTTATGAATAAAAAAATTTATAAAATGTTTGAAAGATTTTTGGAGTGTACGTTAAATATTTTAACAAATTTATTATATGAAATTATCATTTACATAATGGATAACTTAACATTTTATTTCCGTTTCAAAATCTAAATATTTAATCTTCAAATTTGATTTCATTGTCATGAATTCATGATTTTGAAACTTCTTACGTCATTCAATTTTCAATGAACTACACATTTAAATCGATAAACATTTACGCTCACATCCTTCTTGCAAAATATGATGGCATTCATTTACACAAAGCCGTCAACCACCAAGTCAGCACACTTATCGCAAGGATAAACATGAGAACACTTGGGTCCAATCAAAGAGACGCCTACCCAACATCTCACTTTCAAAGACGCGGCGCGTTGTAGCTGTTGTTTTTGTCGTAATATCACCAACTCGTTGTCGAAGGACCAGATATGCATCTGCGTTCACTTTCCTCGTCTTTGATCGTCTTTGAAGAAAATACACACTTAGCCGACACGTTATTATCCTGCCAATGTCGACAAGAGGTGTGCGTTTCATGCTGTGTCATTTTTCCTTTTTTTTGGGGGAGGGATTATTTGGTGTTATGATTAACACCGAGCGAAACGGATGAAAAGAACATTTAAAAAATTCGGATCTATGTAAACAAGAGAACGCCTTCGATATACCAAAATAATGCAATAGTTTCGTGATATGACAAAGTTTTATCTATGAATGTTTTTTAATTAGCAGCACCAACATCCTAAACTTCAGAGTGAAAACAAACGGTTCTTGTAGCTAACTTGTCCAGGCTCTAAACAAGATACTCAAATCGATTCAATTTAATTTATAATAAACTATTAATTCTGATATTTAACGCTCACATCTCATCATCTTCTTACATGATAACACTCGGATAGAGATAGAGGAGGAAGGCTCCCAAGCCTGAAATGACATCTTCCCATTACGTGTTTATTCTTTTAGGTGTTAAATGTTGACCTTAACATCCTAAAATAAGGAATTAGAAGAAATATAAAACTTGAAAACTTCGAAATAGCATCTCACAATAAAAGATTTTGAACATGAACCATCACATTATGGCTTTGAATCAAATTTAGAATACCAAATTAATAAATATTACCCGTGGCTTAATAAAATGTTCTAGAGATAGCAGCGGATTGAGTTTGGAACAAATATTTTTAATTTTATATTTTCATCTACATTAAAAAAAAATATTGAATCATTTTTAAATTTATTGCAAGTTTAAAATTTTATTATCAAAATAATTTTAATGGATATGTACTTATACTAAACCTGCAACAGGTTATTTGTAAATTTTAAATAAATATAAATTAATATAATAAAAATTATAAATTATAACCACAATTTCAAAGAAAATTTTAAAAATATACTAATCAAAATCATATCACAAATTTAAATTCATCATTACAATAAGATATAACATAATAATACTATTTTAATTAATATTTGAAATAGTCTCAAATAAATAAATAAATAAATATATAAAATAACCAATACAATAAAAAATCAAGTCCACAATCAAAATTCTACAATCAAATCCATTATTAAATTGTTTCACAATAAAATTAAAAAGTTAACACTAAATTCACGTATTTCCATCTTAAGTAGTAATAGTTACACCACTTGTTCAATACGATGGGATGTTAATAAAAAATAAATAAATATGTAATATCTACCGATAGCCACAAAATATTTTTACAAATATTTCACCAACTTTGTATTTATCTTAAATTTATTATAAATTTTTATTTTATATACTAAATTCGCTCTAAATTTACTTCAAATCTTACTAAATTTTTATCACTTATAGAGATAAATTCTAGCAAATTTACAAATATACGAGTTACTTTTTCATCCCTACCCTACCCGTTGTTAATTAACAGCATGAATCCGGATGTTTTTCAGGCCACGTGCATTCATCTGAACAAAAGAAGTAAAGCTAACACTGAACTTTAAATAGGCACATGTATATTACAACCAGTACTCTTGTCATTTTTCTACACAGAACTTGGCCAAGATATTGGGTTTGATTCACAATGTTAATGCTCCTCAGGAAATAAATGGCCTGTACATGAAAGATATTGCTCTTCATCATCACCATTTGAACAATAATATTGGACATTGTTCTAGTTCATGGCGATCTCCTTCACAAAATGATAATGATGCAGCTAGAATTGTCGATCGTCTTATTAAGTGAGTTAATTGTAGGGATATTGAATGCATATTTGCGTAAATGTTAGAAAGTGTTTTAGTTGTTTAACTTCATTAGTAAATCGTGTGTGAGAACAATTATTTGTATAACATATATTTTCTAAAACCCTAAAAGCCCTACGTACCATGATAAAGTGAAAAAGATTTACCAAAATATTATATATATATATATATATATATATATATATTGTGAAATTGCAGTCTATTCATTCCCTAAATTTTCAAATCAACAAAGATTATTTGTTTGATTAAGAACATTTGTAAGTGAGTGCTGTTAGCTTTATTGGGTCTAAATCATAATAATTAATAAAAAAATCACCGTTCTTAGAAATAATTTCATTTTCTGTTCCATGCACCGTCAATAATGCAAGGAATCAGAAGTGATACAAAACGAATTTTTGGATGCTAGCTAGGTGCGAAATGCCGTATGGAAGGTAAATATGCACTTACAGGAAGTTGAAAATATGATAACATAATAAAAAAAATTTATGTCAATGTCTATCAACATGAAATCCATTTGCAGGAATTATATAGATCCTATTAGTTTATTATTTAATTTAAAATTTTAAACTGATAAATAAATGTTTAATATGAATGTTAAAAGCAAATTTTTAATATCTTATCTCACGTAAAATATGAATTTAAATAAGTTTCAACTTGATTTAACTCAAAAATTTAAGTTAAAATATGAATAATCAATATTAATATTAAAGATAAATTTTTAACAATCTCCTTCGTGTGAAATATAAATTTAAATATATTTTAATTTAAATCATAATGAATTTTACATCTCATAAAAGCCAAAAACTTAACTAAAAATAAAAATATGGGAGAAAATTAAAAAATTTATTAAAAATAAATATGCTTAAGCTTGAATTATAATGAATCTTCCGTCTCATAAAAATTAAAAAATTAACAAAAAATTAACCAAAAAAAAAGAGTTTAAACTCAAGATTTTAATTTTAATACTATATTAATTTATTATTCAATTCAAAATTTTAAACTAATAAATAAAAATTTAATGTTAATATTAAAAATAAATTTTTAACAGACCCGCAAAGTACCCAAATTCAATCTTTTGCTGGGAGAATAAACAGAAGAGTTGAAGCTGGAAAATGCGGCTTTTCGGATGGTCCAAATATTATGCATATAGCAGGTAGTTAATGAGTCACAGCTTTAAGCATTAGCATGCAACAGGTTAACAGAAGTCACGATTTTAGACCAATGAGAGCGTCGCATCAGGCAAGTTGTAATGAAAAGAGTTGCGGAAATAATGGATAAAGTTTCTATTCGAGATCGATAAAATATGATTGAAACTGTTAATATAAAGAAGTGACATACATACATACATACATATGATGTTGATTAATGAACACAAGAAGAATAAACATATGCATATTCACAAAGTTAATTTCGAGATGAAAGTGATCACTTGGTATAATATAAATAAAGAAAACAAGAACACCAGAAAATATTAATCCTACAACTTGAACCATACCCCCAATACAAGCATAATCATCAATATAATATACTTTACACTAATGACATAAATTAATTAGACATCGATAGGTGTAGAGTATATAGGTCATCTTTTTAAATGGGTCCTAATTTCTAAAAGATCTGGACCGTCAATGAAGTTGGATTGGTCATGTACCAACAGAAAGCATCCACGAGAGGAATATGCCTACCACTGAAATGAATCGAGATATCCCAGTCTCATTTACTCGAAAGGTGACAAAGTTATAGCAGAGGAGAGGAGAAGAGCAATAATCTCTGCGCCCAAGAAATGTACAACTCTTATTTATGATAAACTCTTGTCGTTTAACTTTTTCCTGTCACAATTGCCCCCCCCAGTGGCAATACGAGTATGACAACATAGTTACATCTTCTTCGTTTCCATTAAGGATACGCTTAACCCAGAGCATTATATTTTCTGCTATATATATGCCCTTTTATTTCTTTAGAAACATATTAACTTAACTTCACCAACAAAAACACTCGCTTTTCACAGAGAGATATAGCAGCCATGTCTCTGGCTTATTGTGTAACTGAGAACAAGCCCTGTGTCCGTTGGGTTCAGAAGTATTTCAAAGACTGCCTTTGCAATCTCAAGGATGACTTCTCTTTTGCCTTTGGGCTCATTAGTCTTGTCTGTTGGGGAGTCGCAGAAATCCCTCAAATCATCACCAACTTCCACACTAAGTCCAGCCATGGAGTCTCCCTAGCATTTCTCCTCACTTGGGTTGCTGGGTTTGTTCTTAATAACCCTCTCTTTAAAACACACGCACACAAACACAGAAAAATGGCTTGCGAGTTTTTATTATTATTAACTATTTTTATGTCGGTTTTTTTTTTCTTGATGCAGAGATGCTTTCAATATGGTGGGTTGTTTTCTTGAACCAGCAACGGTGAGTGTAAGGCTGAGAATTGAAATCACTGCCTGCCTTCCGATACTGTTTTTTTTTTTTTTTTAATTTTGTTGGTGGTCCAGATCAGAAGAGCCTTATACAGGCCAGGGGCCAGGATATGGATTTCTCTGGTCATGACTCATACCAGTATTTTCATTTCGTTTTTTTTTTTATTAATTTTTCATCGCTTTTTATCAACTTGTCTGCTTTTACATACATGTTTATAATATCCTTTGATTTCGTTTTGTTTTAATCTTTTGGATGCAGTTGCCAACCCAGTTATACACAGCTCTGGTAAGTTGCATGTTCTTTAATCTTTACATCCCTATATCAAATTAATTACAAAATGACCCTACATATTTGAGAAATTGAAACTGCGCATGCTTTTCTGCCTTCACATCATAAAGCACTTTAAATTGAAGGAGCTAGAAAATAAGTTAAAAGTACAGGAAGAAAAAGAAATAAATGTGTCAACTAGTTAAAAAAAAAGTTATTCAAACACTACTTTTTATTAACATCATTTTCATATTAACATATGTATATTACAAGTTAATTATTATTCATCACCTATATACTTGGAAATTTAGCATTAATCTTAATCTTTATTTTGTGATATCTAAATTTCTGGGTATGGAAAATTTAGCACATATTTAGCGATGTAGGCCTACATATGGCAGAATTTGCTTTGGGTCAAGTTGTCTGCAAAGTGATCAAAGCTTATCATCATTTGTTTTGGACTTGGTTAAATAACTATGCATAATTAAGACCTGAATTGTGTGCCTTACCTTTGTTTTCTTTCACAGCTCTACACGATAAGCACTGTAGTGTTAGTATTGCAAGGCGTATACTATGATCACATCTCCAAAAGATGGAAGAAAAGGCGACAATTGAAAGCTAAAGAAGGGGTACTAATACTACCACTTGCGTTTACAAATTTTGTCTTCCTTTGAAGGCCTGTTTTTAACTTTTTATGGGTATAGAATAAGATACAGTAATGAGAAATTTTGTGTTGATTTGTTATGAATATGATACAGGATGATGATGAAGAAGAGAAAAAGCCTTTAAAACCTGAGTCAGCTGACATAGCCATTCCCATTCCCAAGGCTTCAATAAAAGCATCTCCTCGAAGAGAATATTACTACACGTATGCATATTTATATATATTTACTTCCTTCTCCTAATTAAAAACACATATTTTCGTTTCCCTACTCTATGTGATCATTTTGGATTTTTGGTCTTATGAGTTAATATGCATGTTACAGGTCAGCTAGATCATTAGCTGGCAGCGGCACTCCGCCCTTTAGAACGTATCTTAGGCCTGCAGCCCAAAGTGGGCCTTCAGCTTTGGGACTTGACGACGATTCATCATCCGATGATGATGATGCTGCTCCCCCGGTTTCATCTGTTAGCCAGCCGAGGCCCATCCCTAGATCCGTAAGTCTTAATTCTCGTCTTGAATTCACTTTTAGAGGCGCCATGATATGATGCATTAATTCTTCAGGTAGCTGGTTATGGAACATTTCTTGCTGCATCTGTTAACCTTCCTAGGCAAAGTAAAGCATTAATGGCGGGGTTTCACTCAAGAAGACTTTTACATGTAAGATTAATTTGCGCAAACTAGTTTTATTTAGATTTTTGGCAACACTATATTAATTGTTAGTTAAATTAAGTGCTCAAAGAGTAGGGTCTTAGCAGGAAAGTAGCATGGAGCACAGTGCCCTGGGACAGTGGCTGGGTTGGCTCATGGCTGCTATATACATGGGCGGCCGCCTCCCCCAAATATGGCTTAACGTAAGCGTCTTCTTTTGTTTATGCTTATTAATTAATTATGGTTTTATTTGATATTGCTTACCAATCATTAATGTACTTTCATTTTATTTATTTGCGGCTTTAAAGTTATAGGACCACAATATTAAACAAACCCATCTTTTCTTTTATTCAAGTAATTTAATCTATTTCTAACTGGGGGACAATTTTTGCTTCCATGTACCAGATTAAAAGAGGGAGTGTGGAGGTGATGCTCTTATCAATACTAGTTTCAAAATCTTATGCTCTATAGGTAACTTGATATATATATATATATTGAATTCATTGTTTCAATATGAATTGGGAAATTGTAGGGACTGAATCCTCTCATGTTCATCTTCGCACTGGTGGCCAATGTCACTTACGTTTTAAGGTAGAGCTGTACTCAATCCCTCTGTCTCTCTTTTTCTTTTGAAATAATTTTAAATCCATTTATATTCATGTGAACGCCTGCAGTATTATTGTGAGAACAACCGAATGGGAAAATATAAAGGCAAATCTGCCATGGTTGCTGGATGCCATAGTCTGTGTGGCACTTGACTTATTTGTATCCTTCCCTGCTTATCTATTTTCTCAAGCAATTAACTAAGATAAGATTCTTATTGCTATATCTTATTGTAAAAATACAGGTTTAGTTTACATAAACCTTAACAAACATGATAATAGATCATACTGCAGTACATTTACTACAGGTATTTCAGAAAGAAAAGCAGTACTAGTTATGCAGAAGATCATCACCTTGGGGACTACATTGATGCAACTAAAGCAATTCAATATTGAATGCTCTTTTGTATGTAATTAGTACACTAGAATCTTCTATTATATATGTTATGTTTCTCTCTAGCTATAACCAGCTTGCTACAAGACGATCTTCGATCATCTGCTCAGAGAAGCTTCATTTGTAATGAATTTCTTTTTCTTTTTCTTTTTCTTTTTTTTTTTTTTTTTTTTGGTCTTTTAATTATCTTCATTAGGTTCAGCAGTTGGGGTTCTCAAGTGTCCTTTAATAAACGGCAATGCGAGAACCGCTTGTCTCTTATTTATTAGTCAAAAGATCTGTTTGTCGCTAGCTTTCAAACGCTACCGGACGACTTGTCATTCATTTGCTAGACGACAAGTCAACTTAAAATATAAAATAAAATGGACATCGCTTAATAAAAGTTATTAAGCGATTTGTCGTGAAAAGCCATTGAGATGATATCCAGAAGTGGACTTGTGGAATTAAAAAATCCTGTGATTTGTCCGTAAATTGTAACATGACACTTTTTAATTTGAGTATTTACTGTTTATATTTATTCCGTATAATTTCAAATTTGGTTTCAGAAATATAAATATATATATTTTTTTATAAAAATTTGATGGGAAATTAGATATTTTTAATTAACTAAAACTTATCCTTTTTTTTTTACTCAAACTCAAGTGGACACAGTTAAGTTCTGCCCGGAGCTTTAATTGAATTTACAAATTAAAAATTTGATTATATTGTATGACATTCCAAAATGAATTTGGTTTTAGAAATATGAATCGGCTCGATTTTAATTTAATTTTAATTTAAATTAAATTAAAAAAATATATTTTAAATAAACTAAAATTTAAAAGAAAAAATAAAAAAATTAAATTGAACCAAACTAATTTAGTTTGGTTCAATTTTTTGTACTTGAATTAATTATTTTATTTAAATAAAATAAATTAATTTTAGTTCGATTCAATCTAAACTAGATTTACCTGCTTCTAAAATTAGGAGTGGGCTTAATTGGTTATAGCCCAAAACCTCCTCATTTCTTTTTTAATATAAATAAATAAAAATAAAAATATTATTAATTTTTATTATTTATTTAGTAACCCATATTTTTTTAGTTTCTTATTTTTTAAATCAATTTTAATTAAAAAAAATTGTATTTTTTTATTGTAATAACATAAGAATTGATTTGTATTTTACAATAGGATAAATATTGACTTATATTTGAGTTTTATTATAATTTTAGAATTTAAGTACTATCAATAAACTAATTAATCATAATTCTTTAGATACTTTTTAAATTAAATCATTGTAGTGTGTTTTTTTCTTAATTGTTACAAAACATAAAACTAAACCTCACCCCAACACAATTTGAGCGAAATTAGAACCTTTAACGTATTCTTTCATTTAAGAGACTTTACCAATTAAACCAATAGACGCCTACAAATTAAAAATAATTTTTTTTAAAAAAAAGTTTGCTTTGTCAAGAACTCTAATTTTTGATAGATTTTTTATTTTCTATTTCATAATTATATTGTTTTAAAGTGAATTTAATTTTAATAATTCAAAATTAATAATAAATGAATTCTATGTTTTAGACATTGTCGAGCACAGTTTTAATAGTATCTTATTTTATTTTTATTTTTATTATATTATTCTTTTTTAATAGATTATTTTATTAATGAAAATCATTATCTTTTCTCATAGAAAGAATGTATTTTTCATTTTTTATGTATAATTTTTTATGCTGTTGAGACTTATGAAATTATATTGAAAAAATTTTAGCACACCCAAATTTCGCATATATAAATTAGATGATAATTGTTAGAGATTTGGTGATTTAACAATTTTGTTTGGACGAGAATTGAAATGAATACTAAAGAGGGGAGTCACATGAAGTTTAGAATATATGAAACACGTATAGAGAAGCTTAAAACATGTGAAATACGAAAGGAAAAATAAAACAATACTCAAAGACACTAAAAAAGCGAAGAAAACGCGTGGAAGAGACACTAGAGCTGAACGCCGCGGAGTTGAGTCTTCAGCACCACGGCGCCAAAGCTGAAAAATTTTCGTTTTTGTGCAGAATTTTCAGTTTTGTGAAATTTAAGACTTTTAAAATAAGAAAACTCTTACTCCAATAAGGAATAGGATTAGTATGCACAAAATAAACCCTATATAAATATTTGTAAACTTTTTATTTTAGATTAAGTATTAAAAGAGACTTTAAGTGAGGGAAAGAACTGAGTAAACACTAAGTGCTTATGTGCACTAAGGTGAAATTATTGTTTGGGTGTTTATTGTTCATGGTAGAGTAAGGGTATACTAAACATTAAGTCTTTTTAAGGATTCTTCATTGTGTTTTCCTTATAAAATCTCCAGGAAGTTAATAAAAGAGGTTAGGATTCTTGAATCTACCGTAAATGTAGGCAATTGATCGAACCACGTAAGATTGTATTGTGATCTTTTATATTCTATTTTAAATTTTTGTTATTTTTTTTTATAAATAAGTTATTCCGCTACGAAAAAAAATTAAAATTCTAAATTAATCTTAAAATTTTTCGTTTCAATCTAATTTTTGGAGAAAAATTGACGTTTCTTACCTCAACAATAATAATGAGGATTTTAGTGTTGAAATATATCCAACTTTAATATCCAAAAAAATATATATGATTCATAGCTGTTGAGATGGTAATGTGTTGGTGGAATATAATTGGTAGACTCAAGATAAAATAAAAGAAGAAGAAGAATGGAAGAGTCTTTATTTATATATGTGCAAAGCATCAAAACAAGAATAATGTTGATGGAATCGCCTTACCAAATATAAAATTACAACAATAATGAAAGTATAAAGAGAGTTTAAGTAAAAAATGCACACAAAAATTTATATAATTTAATAATTATTTTTGTTTATCGCAGATCAAAATTTTATTTTTTTATTAAATTTACAAGAACTTACAAAATTATTTTTATAAAAAATCGCTAAGAACACTTTTTCTTTTTAAAAAAGATTACAATTATTTTTATATTAGTGTTATGTTTGTAAGTGAAAAATAAAGCCCTTAAATAATATAATACATTCTAAGTTAATTCTAATACGATTTAAAACAAGATAGAGTATTTAAAATAATTTAGGAGTCTTTCTAAAATTGAGACAAATTGTATTAACGCTGTAACATTTGACTTTAGAATATTGGGATATTAATATACAAGTACTGGCATTACAACAATACATTCTAGACGCTACAATTTTAGACTTATTGAAATTATTATTGCAATGATAACTTTTTATTGTTGCAATGTTTACTCGAGTTAAGTCATATTTCAAATATTAGAATTGTTATTGCGACGTTCACACAATGCTTTGTGTTTTTGCACTTTTACCAAATATTTATTTGTTATTTTTGCACTTTTATCAAATATCTATTTTTTATTGATACGACTCTAAATCATTCTCATCATTATTTTTAATTATTATTTTTATAAATAAAAATTAAAATGATGTTGAAGCGAGAATATTTTGATACAAAATCACAGCGCCATTGACTCAAAGGAAGTTTGTACTATGCACATGTCAAGACAATTTCAGCATGTATATGACTCCCAACACATTCATCAGTTCATAGAATATGCGCTTTTATGATAGATGACTTGTATTTTATTGTTTTTGATGTAATGTTGTAAGTAGATAAACAAAATTTTGTGCCAATATCTTTTGTTGCCGAAAGGATGAAGGAAATGTTGAGAGTTGATGGTTGGTTGGGGCTGTGAGTGCGAGGAAGCTTATTGCTGTCCTGGTGCTGCTTGAGTGGCAAACATACAAGAAACTAAACCAAGTGCCCTCCTTCATGCTATTTTTATTGGGCTTTTTGGGATTAATACTTGGATCAGGCCCAACAATTAGACATGTCCAATGAAACTGTGGCTGGATTACAAGGTCGTCTGTGAAGCTAAGTAGGGGAGAGAAAGAGATAGTTACTGCGCTTTCCCATGTCTAAAACAATCGCATAATATTAATGGGCCGTCTCCAATCACACGAATCATAAAAGCATGGACCCAAATTTCCCGTTGTCTCCAAAATTTAGGCCCATCTCATAGTACGTTAATACCACAATTAGCTCAATGAAAACAAAAGTTATTAGACGGAAGTAACGGAGAAAAATAGTAGCCAACTTATAAATTTATTGAAGCACAAGTCCCTCGTATAGTTTGTTTTCTCAAGTTAAAATGTTCCTCTATTCTCAGAACCCAATGATAAACTCTAATAATGAATGTGCATAATTTACTAGCAAGCATCGACGAGGAGATCTACTTGAAAAAGTTTTGCTTATAAAAACATTACCCCCGTAACGGCTATCCGATAATGATTAAAGCCTACAGGACTATAATCTAATTGTTTAATATCATATTAATCATTTCCTATCCGATTAATGATCAATAATTCATCGTTGGCAACAGTTGTGGGAATAATCAAACCTAATCGATTTGTTTCATTATTTATGACACTGATTAATAGAGCAAATGAAGAGCGTATATATTTTAACATAGAATAAACCAATAATCTTGAGTCTCGCAATGGAAAGGTAGCAATAGCATAATAGGATCAGCATCAAAAACCTCACAATGAGTTGGCAATTGGCAGATGTTTTCTGTTTTCCCATTGCACAACCAAAAAACGAGTCCTTTTCTATACAACCCATTTCAATCGGAAATAGATCGAATCATTGTGTGTTAATTTATAAACCCATGAATGTGGAATGAACTTTAAACCTGTGTAATTCTACGCAAGTTATTAACCCAATACAGAATTTATATATAATTGAAATGTGATTAAAACTCCATCTCTTTCAGGATGATGATTTGCTGATCAATACAGTTTAGTTTGGTTTAGTTCTGGTTGGGTAGTATACATCAATAGGTTCAATGTCACAGTCCCTTAACTTTCTGGCAAATTGAACAGCAACAATAAGAAGCAAGGAAATACGTAAAAATAAGCGACTGCAACACATTTTTTTTTACCAATAAAGGAGGGTTCCAATGTAAACTGAACATGCCCACAAGAAAGATAGTTGTTTTCTCTCTCGAATTTAATATTTCTGGAAACTTGTGGTCCTTTAGTTGATGGAGCAACCCATTCTTGATGTCTAGTTTATTATTGAGATAAATGTGTATAATCAAAGACATTGTCACATTCAAAAATGCCATGTTAGATCTACCTGTTATAGCAGTGATTAATCAAGTCATCATCTATAAACCCAATGAGTTGACCTTAATATGGCCAGAAAAAAAAAAAAAAGAAATTTGAAGCTCTCCAAGGCGCCATAGATCTCGAAGGCAGAGTAATTAGGTTGTTGGGATAATTTAATTAAATTTTATAGGGACCTTAGCTTACTCCTAGATTGAAGCAAATAGGATTCAATGTGTTAACAAATTGTTATGATCAATTTTATAAATGGGTTACAGTACTAACAAGCTATAAGAATCTAGCTAATGGCAGAATGTTTAGTATAACATCCTATTAAGCTAAAAAAAAAATTACATAAGACACATTCAAATAGATAAAAAAAAAATTCACAAATAGTATAACACCATAAATGCTCAACAAGATTCCTACAATTTTACCCAAGTTTAGAGAGAAAAATTTTGTACCCAAAAAAAAAAATCTATCACCAGTTACTAAACTTTTAAAGAGGTGGATGAAATGTACCCAAAAAAAATTCTACAGGTTTATTAGGTTTAGCACTATTTTATTACCATAAATTAGAAGACTTATTATTTTTTTTTTGTTTTCTTAATAAACTTTTTACTGGTATGCAAAAGGGGGTGGCAGGTTTTAATTACTGTTTTTCAAAGCCAACTAATTACTTTAACAAAACCCAGCAGAGCTATTTCAACTTTTTTAGCCATAGAAGTAACGGACAGAATCTAATGTCATGGCCATAACCTTTGAAAATTTTGACAAAAAGATTTTGCTGCATTTTTTTATCTATTTATTTGTAAAGTAGAAGTTAAATCGTGTTGAATCAAGTCAACATGCAAAATGAAAGCAGAAAACGCGTTCATGGACTTTTATATATGTATATTAATATTAATAACTTAATATATTATGTTCTTGACTTTCTACATATTACTTGTGAACACGATCTGTGTGAGCTCGCGGATTGGCAGACTTAGTAATTTGGCAACGTGTGAGACTAATTTAAAATCTCAGCAAAGACAAAGAGTAGTCAAAATCTGACAACTATAGAACTCTAAATTCGATAACTTTGCCAATTTTTTTGAAAATAATTTTCTCATAAGAAGTCAATTCGGTCGTCTGTTTTGAGAAAAAAAATACTGGGGAGCTGCTACTTTCACTTTCAAGGTGTCAAAATAAAAATAAAATGTAATTGACTTTGCTTGGAAGTTCTGGAAATGGCCTCATCCAATTTTCTTTTGTAAAACTGGCCATCTTGTTTTCGAGCTAGAGCCCTGCATTTTGCAGCTTCACAAACATGCTGTGAAAAAATTCGCAAGGAATCAGCGACCAACGTAACTTTGCTTTGCTTTGCTATTGAAAATTAAAAAGCAAACATTTAGAAAAAAAAATGACTTGTGTCGGACCTCTAATGATTCATTCACTAAAAAAACGGAGTTTGAGTTCAAAAGGTCTCCACAAGCGCCCCACTCTGATTTCTTAATTGCGATTATAAACATGGGAACTGACAAAGTGGCAGCGGCAGTGGCAGCACATAATGAAACTTCTAATTATGTAATCAGTCCCCACTTTCCACACAAATTAATCAAATTGGTGGCTTCATTACTATTTTGCTCATTAGAGTTAAGGAAGTTTCATTACTTGGTCAATCCATCAAAGTAAATATTGTTAGGCTTTGGCGACAATTGACACCTAGTGGCAAATAAATAAAGAATACAAATAAAGAAAAGTAATAATCAACTTAAATTTACGACCATATTTAGTAGGAGTAGCCAACTCAAAAAATAAAAAACAATGATTGATTTGATCCCTCAGAATTTCAACAGAACACAAAGCCCTTCAGGAAAAAAAAAAAAAGAAGTGAATTTAAATACAATTTTCTATACACCCATTAATCAACATGCTAATAAGGTTGGTTTTATTTTGAGAGGCTTAATGAAATGGAAACATAATCAGACATACAGATCAGAGCCAAAACTTAGAAAGCTTCTTATGTAATTACCGTAACTATATTTCACCGTTCTCAGGTACATTACATAGTATCCAAAATTAAAACAAACAAACAAAAAAGCGTTTTGATGTTTCTGTTCGGGCTGTACTTATAATCTATGAACACCATCTTCCTCATGATCATCAGATTCGGAGACAGAGATCTTCTAACTTCTCAAATACTCAGATCTCTTCTCCTTAGATTATACAAGATCCGTCACTGATGACTGAACTGATCACACCTCAAATATCTTTAAAAAAGAGGGGATATTTATTGTCATACAATTATACTACAAAATTTTAAGACTCAAAAAGGAACGATGTTTGCCGCAGATCATAAGGTGCCCATAAAGCATCCAAAGGGCAGGGCCGGTTGGAGTCAAGTCTTACCCAGGGCTTGCCTTTGCCACTCCAATGCAATAAACTCACTGGACCTGGATGCAAATCCCTACAAAGACCCCTGTAATTGTCGCCTCCAAGCCCATGCTGGTTCCATCTGTGATCAACAGGCGCTATATTTCCAGCAAACACTAACAAGAACGGAGGCAAAGAACCCAACTCATAGATCCGCATTCTCTTTTGCAGCTCCATCCATTCTGTGATTTTCCTTGTGAAGTCTCCTTCTCTCCATCTCTCCATATCAATGACCATAACGCCAGTGTTGAAGTAACAAGCATTGCGTCCAGCAAATGTCAATGACAATGTAGGGTTAGACCAAAACGTCGGCGTGAAATATGAAGTGAAGTTTGCGTTGCAGTACTCAGGAGCGGCTAACACTGCGTTGTCACCAAGTGGGGTTCCCGCCAGTTTTGCAATATCGTCGACAAGGACTAAATCTGAATCTAGGTACACAACTTTGTGTACACACGAAGGGAGGAGATTGGCTAAGTAGTTGCGGGCGTAGTTGAGGGGACAGTCGAGAGCTGAGCGAATCGAGGTGGAGATATGGCCTGAAACAGAAGAGTCGTCGAAGGGGTAGATTTGGAACTTCAGGTAAGGGAAAGAGTGAGAGATTGTGTTGTGAAGGTCCTTTGTGTTTTCGGCGGAGGTGATGAAGTGAAAGAGAATATTTTGTGGGCAAGATGAGTGTTGGAGGACGGAGAGAATGGCGGCCATTGAGCCACGGAGGTAGTTGGTGTCTAAAGTCATGGCTACGTGGACTGCTTGGGGAGAACACATAACGAGATGATGATCATTGTTGTTGTTGTTTTGGTTGATGTTGGGGCAGTTTGGGGAGTTGTAGAATTGTGGGGCTTCTTTGAATTTGTAAGTGGTGGTGGCGGCACTGATGGCGGCAACGCAGATGAGGAGGAGCAGCAGGACGAAGTGGAGGTGATCCGGTGGTGGTTTTGGTGGTGTGGGCTTGGACATTGGGTCTGGATGAGAACGAAAGAATTAGAAAGGTGAAAGAGAAAGGGAGAGGTTTTGGCTTTTAACCTTTAGCAAGAGGACGGGAAACATACCTATATTGGTTTCTTCTAGTTTCTAGCCACTTGGTTTTGAACCCACGTTGGTTCAAAGAAGAGCTGCTAGCAAGCCGAGTCAAATTTTAAACCAAGTCCCCCACTGATTTATCACATTCGTTTATTCTTTCTCCTTCTCTCTCCTCTTAAAATATCAAGATACTAAATAGATTAAAATATTTGTAACAATTGGGCATTTCTTCGTTGGTCAATTACGGTAGATATAAATTAGCAGTTTTTTCTCCAAGAAATAGGAAAAACAGATTAATGGGTTATTGCCAAACATTTACTATTGTAAATGGGAAAAATACCCAAAAACGGTGGCACAGAATTTGCATATCTTCGGAAGGGAAGAAGACAGCAATAGTCCTTTAATGACTTGTAAATTCATGATGAACAGATCCAATTGTGGAGTCAGAAAGACCTTATTTAAGCTCATTAATCGTCAGAAAGATTCAACTTTATTAGTGATATATCAACTAACTCGATCCCTGTGTTTGTAGTTGAGCCATCCACGTCCGTGAGAGCTTCAATGCATCATTCTTTCATCTTAAATCTAAGGTTTGAAAATTGCAATAATATTTCAGCGACAAGTTTTTGGTAAGAAATAAAAAAAAAGATGGTTTTTGAACTACCGCAAAAGGGAAACGTTGTGTTAGTGATTGGATATGACTCATACGGCCTACCAACAAAAGTTTCCCCTAGGCCCTCACTCTCCATGCAAAACTTTCATCTATCAGCATTACTACACGGTATCCAAATAAACTTTGAACCAAATTTTGATCCAGCTAATATGATCCTCATTCAATACTTTCTTGTCCCTATAGCATCACCTATAACGTTGGATCATACTCATTTAATTTTCTAGTCGGATGATCAAATTCATTAATTCCACTACGAATCTTTCCAAAAATGAGAGGCCGTAATCTTATATGTAATATAATTAATAACAATCCATCCATCAAAATTCATTAGGATTTGGAGTTGCATGAGACCTGATAATATTTAATCTCATGTTGCGTAAATTCAGTGTAACGAATTTAATACAAAGCCCCGAACTTTGCCCTTGCACGTCTCTCGATCGATGGGCTGTGGGCACTTCACTTATTTATTAATCCCCAAAATTTACGTTCAGAGTCTCTCTCAGCCACATCGATCGCCTGATTGTACGGCCATCGGGGATGAATCAATAATATTGACAAAGAGATTGATGCCACGTAGTTAAGTTCGTGGGATCCATTAATGGTGCCACCTGCAACAATAAGATACAAAAAGACTCAAAGATTTGTCTGGAATTTTGATGGAGACAGGCAATCTTAAAATTAGATATTAGTGCTTTTTAAAGCTACGTTTAACTTATTATCAAAAAAAAAAAAAAAGCCATGTTTAACTCTCTCTCCTTCATTTTCCATGGGAAGACCTAACACTTTAATTCATTATCAAGCTTCAAGAAGAAAATGACTTGTTGACTCCTTGTCACAAACGAAATGAAGCAGGCCGTATAAGAGCAAAATAAAAGAATGAGGATGTGTATAATTTCTCTATTTGTAACCAAGAAAAATAACAATAGGCGTTGATGAGTGGCTAAATTACAAACTCAACCGCATCATTGAAGGGCATGTGCAAGTGCACTTCACATGCGCTTCAATAAGTTCTTGCTTGGGCTTGCTATACAAGTTACTGCAACACGAACACGGTGGAGTAACACTACTTGCTCCTCCATTATTAGGGTTTCATTGATGCAATTTTATATCAATAGAAGCATGTGCCACACATGGACAAACTCCCCAGAATAACTCCCAATTATGTGGCCGCTTCACTTTAATTATTTTCTCCTTTTTTTTAATTTCCGAAAAATAAAATTTGAAAGCTCTCCATTCATGCAACACTTGTTGATTTATCACAAATTATCATCATGTGCTCTTTGGGTCTCTTTTATTTTTTGACAAAAATTTTGACCCACAAAAGATACAAAAAAGAAAATGTTTTATATGTTAGTTTGCTTTCAATTCTCTTTTGTTTTTTTTTTCCTTCTTTTTTCGGATTTTTACTTTTACTACAGAGTTTTATCGTAGCTGTCTTGAGATCACCCACACAGTCTGTCACCGACACAAGGTTGATTGAGTCAAGAGCGGCAAAAATAGTCTGCTCAAAGATTCTTAAACTTATCTGTTAGTGTGCCTGTCTATACAAAATCCACGTAAGACTGCTTTGTCGTGCGTTACCCAAGCGAGTTTTAAATAAAAAAAGGAACACCGATAAATTTACTTTCTAACCTTTTAAATTATATCTGTTAAATAAATATTATATAATAAAATTATACAAATTTTAAAATTATTTATTATATTTAAATTTTATTTAATGCATAATTTTTATAGAATATAATTTAAAACATACTTAACATTATTACTCTTTTATTTTGATCGCCATTCAAAAATATTTTTTTTATAATTTATGAATAATATAAGATATTTTAAATTGTATTTTAAATTATATCTTAAAAAATAATTTATTAAATAAATATTAGATGTAATAAAAAAATTTAAATTTATTATATTTCACTACATAATATTTATTTGATATGTTATTTTTTAAAATATAATTTAAAAAAATTAATATTATTATTTATTTATTTATCAACAGTTATATAATAAATATATATAAATATTAATTAAAAATAAGCTTTCAATTTCCCAAAAAGAATTTGAAAAATAGTTTTCATTTGCATATTTTAAATCTAAGCAAGTAGAGACTAAAGGGTAGAAATTATATGATGTGTGTTTTTGAAAAAGGTCGAAAGTCTCGAAGATACGAGCATTCAATTGAATCGGTGAGTACAAATCTTTTTCTCTCTTCCTCGTCTGCAAATTTTATGATAGGAAATGGCTGCCAGTGAATTAACAGCAACCACTTCCACTTGGGTCACCGGTCATCCTACAGGCTACAGCACATCTGGCTGTGGGATGCATCCCCATCTGCTAGCCGTTAGATATTGCGAAGTTTAATTGGGCAGCGAAGATTGTATATTTCCAAAAACGGGCAACCGACTGAAGGGGTAAAGAGAAGCTTGGAGGGCTAAACTTGTTATCCAAGTTGATATCATCTCACCATTCTTTTGTTGTTTTTCAATTTTTTCACATAAAGTTAGCTTTCATTTCTTATTTCATACTAAGAAAAATTATAATCACTACATGAATTAAATAAATCTTCGATTATGTTTTCTTAGTGGCCCTTTGAAAAATAATGAGTTGTATTTATTGACAATTATAAGTGAAATTATAATTATAATTGTAAGAAAGAAGAACATTTTTGTCTCAAAAATTTGATTTAATTTTTAATTTTATTCTATAAGTTTAAAAATGGACAAGTTTGTTTTAATTCGTTTGTCAATTTTGATTAGATTTGACCCCAAAAAAATATTTCTTTTATGTACAATGATAATATTGCTCTTATTAAAGTTTAAGTAGTACAATTTTAATAGGATACGTAGTACATAAATAAGATTAAAATCTTAAAAAAATAAAAAAATTATAACACGTAGCACATTACAATAAATTTAAAATTTTATTTTATAATTAAATAAATAAGTAAATAAACAAATAACAACCTTCGTACCATGTCAGCGAACCGCCCATGGCATCATTTTTCAGCAACGATGGAGATCGTAAAAATTATCAAATTTTATGTCATTAAACTATTTTTTTTATCTATATAATGATTGAGTCATTTTTACACTGTTACTATCATCCATCTCCATCATTTTTAGTCTTTTTTTGCCATCTTTTAGTCAATTTAACCTAAAAAAATGACCCAAAAATGATAAAAAATAACTAAAAATGGTGGAGATGGATGATAGTAACAGGGGCGGTGTAAGCGGTGACTTGCACTACCCCATATATGGATAGATTAACGGGCAGCGGTGGCTACTGCCCCTCTCCACCATTTTTAGCCATCTTTTAATATTTTTAGGCTAAAAAATGACCCTATCATTATATAAATCAAGAGAATAAAAATTATTAATATAAAATTTAATTATTTTTGTCACTAGAGTTTGGTGGCCAACCGCCTCTGATCTCTAGTGACAATGACAGAGCCATTTTTATTTTTAATTAAATTATTGAAAATAAATATTAATATTAAAACTTATAATGCGCCTCATGTCTTATTTATTTTTTTTACTTTTATTATTAACCAACTAGAGATTGACATATGTCTCGTTCTGTCAACCTACTTAAATTTTATATTGGGTTTTGATTTTATTCATTCATTGCAAAAATTAACAGATTCTTATTAATGGATGGGGGACAAATTTGTCCATTTTCAAATTCGTAGAACAAATTGAGAATCAGACCAAACTCTCCAATTTTAATTTTAAATATAATTATAATTATAATTACAACATAGATTACAACTTGAATAAGTTGCAAAAAAATTCAATTACATTTATGATAAATGAACAGATACATCATTTGTACTATAAAATTCAGTAGTGTATTAATTTAAGTAAACGGTTGTAAAAATTAAAAGTCATTAAATTTTAAAATATTAGTTCGTTCTTGAGTTCAAAAATATATATACATTTTAGTGTCTATATATATATATTCGAAAAGAAAAAATTTTGATTTTATATTTCTATATTTTCTTTAAGAATATTATTAAGAATAACCTTGAGATAAGGCCTAATTATAAAAAAATTTATGAGTTTAAAAAAGTAACACTAATACCCAAATAGTTGACAAAAATGCACCTTTCACCCTCTAAACCCCTTTTAATTTTTTGTTATTAATACTCTTGAGGTATGACTTAATTATAATAATACTCACAAATTTTAAAAAATTAATGTTTGTGCTTAATATTTTTGTCAAAATGGGCACGAATGTCCAAACGTTGGTAATTTACCATTAAAATTGACAGAGCCAAATGTAATCATATCTTATCACCTTTAAATATTTAAAATTTAAAAAATAATATAATATTATAAAATTTAAAAAGTAAACATTTGGTCGATTGCATCGGCAACCAAATGGCGGCTAGTCCAGGTTGCCAAAATGGCCGCTTGGTTTAACAGCCAAATGGCTGTGTGTTTCGGCAGCCATTTGGCCACTTGCATTGGCGGCCAAAATGGCCAACAATTCAGTAGTTGTTGGAACAAGGGGCTACAGACAGCTTTAACCTTTAAACTTTTTTTTAATTTTTAATTTTTTTAACTTTTTAAAATTTTTTTATTATTTTTCTAATTTATTTTTAAAGATTTTTAATATTTTATTTTATTATTTTATTATTTATTCTATTTAATTGTCAAATATTGAAATTTACATGAGTCAACCTTATTAAACGTGTAAGGGGTAAAACAGTTATTTAACACTAATTAATAAAAAATTTGTTAAACTTAATAAAATATTTCTAATGTTTGAGCATCAGTGCCTATTCTGGCAAAAAATATTATATATAAACTTTGATTTTTTAAATTTGTTGGTATTATTATAATTAAGTCATACTTTTAAGGATATTGATGATTATATCTCAAAATTAAAATTATAAAATAATAAATAAATTTAAAAAATAATAAAATATTTTTAAAAAATATATTATTTTTCATGAAACACTTGATACCTTCACAAATTAAAAGATTTATAAAAAAAAATGTGGTGACTAAAAGTTGGGTCTTGAAATTAAAATTTTGGGACTTAAGGACTCTCAAGAAAAATTTAGTGTTTCTACAATTGAACTTTGGACTTGGAGATCATCACAAAAAATTTGGTGCTCTCACCAAGGAAAATAGAGACTTTTATAAAAATAGATTTTTGCATTGTGATATCTATTCTTATAAGTTAAAGCAGCATCTATCTCTTTCTTCTTATCATTGACTTTCTTTTCAAGATAATCCTTTATGAAGTGCCATTTATTTTTTGCAGTAATAGCACTTTTTATGATTGCCTCTGGACTTCGATCTTAAACCCCTCTTTGATTTTTTATCTCTATGTATAGGCTTTCCTCTTACAAATAATCCTTCTGCATTAGCCTTTATATATTTTTTTAATTGCTTTAAATTTAACAATGATTTCACATCCTTCATGGTTAAACTCTCTCTATTGTAGAGTAGCGTATCAACAAAGTGCTTATAATTATATGAAAGGGAACTCAACAAGATGATCGCTTGTCTTTATCCTCCACCTTCACATCAATAATCTCTAAGTTGATTATAAGCTTGTTGAATGCATTTATATGTCTTTAATCAGCATCTTATCTGACATTAACAGCTGATAAAGTTTCTTCTTTTATATGCAAACAGTTGGCCAACGACTTTATCATATAAAGATCATCCAACTTCTTCCAAAGACCAATAGTTGTCTTCTTACTAGTAACCTCCCTCAAAACCTTACCACTTAATGACAGAACGATTATACTATGAGCAATTTCTTGAATGTCTTTTCTCTTTGCTTCAGATTTAGATGACTCTAACTTCTCTTCTTCGCTAGACGGAGCTGTTGCCTCCTTTAAGGTTGAGCATAGTCTTTGGCTTACTAGTAATGTCATCACTATAACTTTGTACAGATTAAAGTCATTCGTATTGTCGAGTTTCTCTACTTCATACTTAAGTATGGCCATGATTGCTATAACTTGACTCTGATACCAATTTGTTGGACGGAAATACTTCACACAAGTATGAATATGCAACAACAACAGAGAAACTATAATAGAGAAAGAAAATTGTAGAAGAAAAGAACACGAATAATTTACGTAGTTCGACAATTGCCTACATACACGGCGAATCAAAATCTTACTTCTTATTATTGAATCAACAAGATTCACAAAAAACTTTTAAAAAGAACTCACAAATCACAAAAGAACTTTTAGAAAGAATCCATAAAGAATCTCTTTCTCTCGCTATAAGGGATAGCAAATAATTGCTCTATCAATTACTCTATTTTAGTGTCTATTTTATGATCTTTTTTATAATATATTCTCAAGCTAAAATAAGACTCTTAAATAGCATAAATACGTACTAAGTTAAGCATAGTTCAAGTTTGAGCAAAATAAGATATTTGGGACAACTTAAAAATCCTAATAAGTATAGAAGACGAACTGACGCTAGCTTTTGGGTGTCGGGTGTCCAATACACTGGTTCTAGCGCTACGATACTAGGCACTCGAAAATGTTGGTGCTCAGCCCTGTTCCGTGCTTCTGAGTTCTTCGTGTCTCTACACATTCTTTGTATATATTTTACTCATTGGCTTGACTCCAACTTTCTTTAAAAGGTAATTTTTAATCAATTTTTTCCAAATTTTATTGTTAATTCTTAGACTTTGGCATAGAGAAAAAAAATTCGGCCGTATCTTTTCTACTATATTAACATGTGCCTTTGGCCTATATTTAACTTTTATTCACCGATAATTATTTTATTATGTATTTTTTCCTTTTTTATGATATGGTCACTATCATAACGGGATAATCATTAAAATTTATATTTCTTGATTTTTATTCTGACTTGCATTACCAAAATAAATATTTCATAACGGTCAATTTTTTTTTATAATTTAGTCTCTTTGGACATAATTGATTTCAATTTTCAAACTATGCCTTAATGAATTAGTTTCTATAAATCAGGGACCTGTTTGATAAACGCCATTAAACGTTCAATTGCCTCCCATTGCTAGTCATTCGCTGGCGTTAAGCTTAGCTCATCCGGACGCACGACGCGTACCAATATATTCTAGGCGTGCCCGCAATTTAATGTAGTTGCATAGGGTTCGTTTCTGCTTCTGATCAAGTCTTCTTAGTCGTCCACCTTTGAAATTTTGAATCATGTAGATGTAATGAAACCGTACAGCCCAACAACAACAAGGCTGAATAATTTCAGTCAAAAAATTTGAATGACACTGTCGTGGAAGAGGTAGCCGGCACAATGGAAAGCAACAACCGAAACGTTTTCGACATTAAATCTGACTTTTGCCTATATAGTCTTGGTACTTCTTCTGTCAGCAGTACACGCTTTGTTTGGCAAACTGTGGCAAGATCACTTCTGCCCACTTGAAAAAATCTGGCAAATTGACGTCATTAACCACAAAATGTTGGATTTTGAAGATCCATTGGCCATCGGGCAAGCCTCGGCAACTTTTGCCCTCTCTCTGTATTTCACATGCAATGTCCACTAACCTTTCTGTAAATACTGACCGTTGATTTCCAAACATATGAATGAAACTAATAAATCAAAATTTGTTCTTTTACAATACAAATCCAAACAGACGAGCCAAGGAGTTACAGGGATAAAAAGTAGATGCAACTCTTCTTATATGAACACAATCCTGTCATTATTGTCACGTTCTTCATCATGCAAATAATTCAATATTAAAGCCAAATTCGAGCACATGGTTACCTACATTTTAACTTCATTAGCAGTCCTACCGCTGTTTCAAATAAACAAAAAAAGCAATCCTACACCAAACTTGGGTTTCGCAACAGATAGAAGTTTATACCATCAATTGATATCACTTATCTTCTTATTTTGTCGTCTCCCAAAAAACTGGAATTACATCCCTTCGCCTTTCCTCTTTCTACTATTAACTCAATTATTGTAGCTTAATAATGGGTTCTTTTAAAAAGTAATAGAAAACAAATTGACGGGGCACATGTCGTATGTGGGCTTACTGCTTACCCATGCATGTATTAATACACTTCTCGAATGGGAGTTTATTATCTGAAAGTGAGTCTCACTTCTCACCGATACTTATCATTATTTATTGATTCGTTTTCAAGTTTTCATAGAACCTAGATTTGGATTCCTTAAGAGTCGTCAGCTTGATGAAGAGGAAGAGCTAGTGGAATTTCTTGTTTTCAAAGATTAACCAAACACGGTCTATTGTTTTGAAGAGGGGGAAGGACAACTATTAAGTATTCGATCGGGCACTGTTTTTCACCAGGCCCATCGGGTAGCTGGGATTGCCTTTAAGATTAATTCCCCGGCCTGCAAGCAATCAATCAACAGCAATTCAATATGCAACAGACAATTAAAAATGTACATGCAATTTAAATTCGGGCTTCAAGACAAAGTCAACAGTAATTAATGAGGAACACAAGTTCGTGGTTTATGATCGCCATACGAGCAAAACAATTGGTGTTCTTGGGACCAATATTGGCCTTTCTTCTGGATTACAATTACAATCCAGTGAATGCCAAAAAATGTACAGAACCTAAAACTAAATAGGTATGGCAAGGATTTTTTTTATCGTGGATATCATTTTCACACACAATGGCAATTGACATCCTCATATCTTCTTACTTCTATCAGTGTGGGTGAATCAAGGTAAAAAGGAAAAAGAACGAGGGGATGATGTGCACACAAATTCATGTTGACATCCTCATGTTTGTGAAGGAAACAGAGGAATGATATTTTTTTTTAATTGTCACCAGATAATCCACAATCTATATGGAAACTACCTCCTCAATGGGAAAATAGCTTATGCAGGGAAAAAAAAAAGAATATGCATTTTAGTATTAGCAATTCATGGAATGAGAGGATTAGTGTAATTTTGTGAACCATGATAATGTTAAAGAAAATGAAATCAAATGCCTTGTAGATAACACGGGAACTTCTTCATTGCCATTAGAAGTACTTATCTCAAAATCAACCACATTGTTCACTCCTTCACTTATACACCTAAATATCATGCAAATCTAATTCTAACCCGATATTCTTACAGGAGAACTCTTAGGCGAAAAGGGAAAAGAAACAGATATCATGCTTGTTGTCAATTCAATTGCTCATCCATGTTCAAAAAAGCAGAACAAGACAATAAAGTACAAGGCGGAACATGCAAAACAATTTTCATTGCCAAAATTATTGCAAATTGAAAAGCATTTATAACCAAGAGTTAATTTTTAAACAGTTTCACCATCTACCTAAACAAAAAAGGGAAGATCAAGTACAATATTGAAAGCATACAGAAACTCAGTGGAAGCAAGATGGTCAGTTGACGGCCAAACATAAATCTCAAGCCAATAACTGTTTCCCTAACTAATCAGTAGCTTTTGTCCCTCCTACAAGAGGGTAGGTATTATCCATTTTTTGAGAGAGTAAAGTTTTCCGTCCAAAACAAAGGTAGGGATCCCAATTGTTAGAATGATCTCTCAATAATATTTATTAGGTAGTATAGTTTTTCTATAACGAGATAGTAAATTCGGGTATGTCATATTGTATTAATTTTGTGTAGAGTCTTGGTAAACTGTCTGATTCGCATATCAGCAGTCCTAAAATATAATATTGATGATCTTATTCGATGATATTTCATCTATTGTTAGATTTTAAAAATAAAAAATTAATCAGCAGCTTATAGTTGCTTTCTTTCGATGTCTTTACATAAAACCAATATCAAATGTTAATCCCCTTATGCAAAAAATTCCCTACTATGCTCGTTTAACTTCAAGACTGGTATTGCCATTCCGTTACATATCTTGAACACCTAAATCAAGATCTTAAACACTCTACCATGTCGATATCTGAGACTTTTAAGTAACCATCTCAGGAAGATACTCCCGTATAAAACTTGCATTTTCACGACATATGCATGAAAGGTGTATTTTCCCTTCCCGAGTTCAAAGCTTCCAAACTAGACATACCTCAAAACTTGAAACTAATTGCTGAATTAGTGAACCAACAGATGGTGAAAGTCAAACCAATATGGAGAACAATTAAAAAAATAAATAAATTCTAGTAAAGGCCATCTCAAGTTGTAAGTAGTAAGACTTGGTAAAAGCACCTTCGTAAGCCTAAATTTTGGCATCCACACAGCTCGAGAGACTTCAGTTATAATTTTGTTAAAAAAAATCTCAATGGACACTGAAAGGGGAAGAAAGTCCATTGCTTGTTAAGACAAACACTAGGGCGACACTAAAGGCTGTTTCATCTACTCTCAACATATTACTCCATGAAATGCTATGCCGTAGCTAGCAAATTTAAAAATGATGGTAACTCAATTTGAACACACCCCAAACCACGAGTGTATAATAGATGGTTAACGGGTCTCCCCTTATTGCAACTGACTGGAGAAGCAGCCAGGCCCAAGTAGCTAATGAATGTACCATAAAAGACTATTTTATATGTCCCATCTCCTTCTCACGTCCCTCCTAATCCCAACATCAGAAACTAATAGAATTGACAAAAACATAGCAAAGCAACAAGCTAAGAAAGGAGTCTACAGCAAATTTTTCTTACAAGTGGATTCCTTTCTGTTTTTGATTTTCTTACGAGTATGGGAACTAACCTTGAAAAAGAAAAACATAAAAAGGTTGGTAAATTTCACATCCAAATCTTGCGTCAACTTGAGAAATAATAATGGCAGCAGATGTGTCTGCTGCAAATAAGCATGACACATCAAGCGTTAACAAAAACTAATATCCGTAAAATATAAGAAAATCCTTTTTGAGGCCGCAGCAAAGGAACCTTGAGAAAGAAAGGCTTAGATTTCTAAGGAAACAAACATGCAAGATAGATCTTTTTGGGGGCAAGCAATACAGAAACTTTTAAGACTTAAGATGCCAATGACGGTATCATATGTATAATTTTTTCTCAAGCACAAAAAGTAGTCACCAGAGTAGCAAGTGTATTTACAAACATTGAAGATGACAGCCCAAAATAACTGATACAAGTTTGAGTTGAAACAGCAAATTTATTTACCAACAAAGCAAAGCAAGGATCACAAGGAAGCCAATCAACAGAAAAAGATTTTTCCAAACATTGTCAGCCTGCTGCCCTCGAATTGGGTTCAGAAACCCACGATCCTGGCCACCGTGAAAAGTATTGAAGCCATAGGGAAAACCAGTGGTCGTTCCATAAGCTGTAGCATCTCCATGAAAATGAATATTGAACAACGAAGGCAATATGCCACCAAAATCCATAGTAAAGTTGCCAACCCTTGCAGTTGCCATTGGCATAAATCCCCCCATTAATCCAAATCCCATATTAGCATAGTTACCAGTTTCTGGGGGTGGAGCTGTTTCAGGTCTTTGCCCAGACGGACGGCGAGGAATTTCCATCCCTGAATAAGATTTTGATCGCGGGTCAGTCTGGGTTTTGCCCCTACCATAAAGAGGAACCAATTTTTCCTCTTGTATGATCGCCTTGCAAATGGGGCATTCCTGGGAATGTGAGTGATGGTGAAGCCATCTGTAAAGACAAGGCCAACAAAAGAGGTGGCCACAGAGGGTGACAATCGGATCCTGAGCCAATTCAAAGCAGATATTGCATTCAAAATCACCCGCCTCATTGGCACTATTGCTCGAGCAAGACGGGTTCTGGGGTGGTATGCTTGTTGATTCCTCAAATCCACTTGCCATCTCTTCACCAAAACGCAAGTTCCTACAATCACATAAATCATCAGTCAAACTCTTAACAAGTCATATGTTGAACAATTCCTCAAATCCACTTGCCATCTGTCAACCAAAATGCAACTTTCTATCATCAAACTATAAACAACAATTCTACAACAGGACTAGATTCATTCATCATAAGACAAAAAAAAAAACAATATATCAAAAAAAAAAAATTACCCTTTCTAAGACTAATTCATAAACCAGCAATGATTCACTAACCAAAATATCAGTCTAGTGGACATCAAATTCACCAACTTCATTCAGTTAAAGAATGTTCAAATCAACGGAAGTTACCATCACTTTACCCTAAAATCTTTAACAACAGCAATTTAAAAGGAAAAAAAAAATTGTTTGACAAGATCATAAATTTCGATCATTCTACACAAAACCCAAAATGGAAATTCATTAGCAGATCTTATTAACACAAGTAGAATCTTTAAATTTCTAAACAAATACCCGTAAAAAAAAAAATTGTTAACATTAGGCGAAAATAACTGACCTGGTGATCGAGAGAGATACTTGATCGGAGAATACCAACTTGAGAAAAGTACGCAAACTGAAACTCAAATATACTGCATTGGAAGATTCGAAGTTAACTTCTTATGTGACAAATCTACTCTTAAGTATTTAATTTTTTTGACAGAACAAGTCTACGTTAAGTTTTTTTTTTTTTTGAAACGAAGTCTACGCTAAGTTAAAAGGTCATTTTGTGTTTATTTTTTTATTATTAAAATATTATTCTTTATTCTTTGTTTGCGGGGTAGTTGGATTTTCCTCGTGTTATGTTTTGACTTTTAACAGTTTTGGTATTTCAGCTGGTAAGTAGCCATCAACTTCAGCCGATTTCTGTACGGCCCACCACTACATAGCGCCAATCTGATGGGCCTATTATTTTCGGGCTTTCAAATCGATTGGACAGATTTTCACGTGATCCAGTCTCATTAAGATATGAAAACGAGTGGTACTATTTGACCCCCTGTATACGTCTTGTCAGCCCCCTATTTGTCTCTTTTATTTGTAATGAAATTTTTCGCAAAAAGTAATTTATTTGTCTCTTGTTTTGCCAAACTCTAAAACTTTTTACCTTTTATAAGTAAATAATAAGACTGGGCATGGATTGGTTTTTTGTATAATAAAAACCAAATTAATCATTTGAGATAGGGAAGATTGAATTAGTTTTTTTCGATTCTGGTTTAATTTTTCTAATTTTTTGTGCTATTTTGTGATTTTTTTCATTTTAAATTTTTAGATTTTTGTTTACATAATTCTTATTTTATCTTATGTTAATAATTTTACATAATTCTTTCATAATAATATTTAGAATTTATTTACAAAGTAATTACACTTTATTTTTTTTTTTTGCTTAAAATTATGAGTGACCATATTATGAATAACGATATTACAAAAAATAAACCATATTAGATAAATTAATTACACTTTAATTTTGTTTTTGGCTTAAAATTATAAGTGAACATATTATGAATATGAATAATGCTATTACAAAAATAGAGAGATTTTTTTGTTGTTTTTTCAAAATAAAAACTAACTAAAACATGATCCATCTCAAATTTCCATCAATATAATATTCATGGAATTAAAAACCATCAACAATTTAATATAATATTCATAAAAATAAAATTATTCATTACCACAATATTCAAAATAAGATTATACATCAAAATAAAATTATCCATCAACACCATGTAATGGTGATCACATATCCAAAATTCAAAATGGCCAACCTTAACAATTTCATAGAAAAAAAATATTGTCCATCAACAAAATTATCCATAAAAATAAAATTTATCCATCAATATAATATTTACGAAAATAAAATTCTTCATCAATAAAATTATCCATAAAAATGAAAAAAGTCCATTAACATAATATTTATAAAAATAAAAATTATTCATCAACAATTCAACATAATATTCATGAAAATAAAATTGTTCACCAACATAATATTTAAGATATGATTATATATAAAAATAAAATTATCTATCAATATTTAATTATCAACCCACACCACATAACCACATATCTAAAATTTAAAAGCTAACTCTGATAATTAATTTCACCTCCAATCCAAAAAGCCAATAAGTCTAGTATTAGAAAAAAAAATTATATTAATAAATTATAAATTATAAAATATAAGAAACATAATTAATTTAAAATTTATTACCTCCAATACTTTTATGAATTAGTGACCATAATATGCTCTAATGCATTTACCAAGATGCCCAATTTTATAAAAAATATATAAAAAAGATAAGTAAAAAAATGAAGTTAAAAAAATTAACTATCAGATAACAATATAAATAATTATTATACCCGTTTCAACATTTACACATATGTCAGCATCTTTCATGTCAGACACGTCCATCTTGTCTTCGAGAAGAGTAAATCGAAGCTAATTTTGAGTGCAAATTAAGACATTCATAAATTAAAGAGTCAAAAAAACTCCTAAACGCATTAAGAATGCGCCATTCCGTACTAAATGCAAACTTAGAGGCAACAATAGATATTGAAATTGCAAAAATATCTTTGGCAATTCGAGACAAAACTGGATACTTTGTACAATTTAATTTTTACAAACTTAAGATTTTAAAATGTACATTGTTGGATTTCTCTATCTCAGTTGACAAATACCTCTGAATCTCATGTTTCTAGACATCAATTCTTCTTTTCTATGTTTTATAGAATTGGAAAAAAGCATCATAAGTGTCTTTTTCTCCTGCACCCTCTTCATGTACTTCATCTCCTAATTGACTAATACTAGATTCCCCCCATCATATAATCCAATTGCCTTATAACCGTCAAACAACTTAAACAATAATGATTTAATAGGAGCCATCATTTCACCCACACTTGTGCCATCAAATAAAGTGCCTAAAAACCACTCAACAAATTTTAATTTGCAACGAGGATCAAGTATTACTGCCCCAATTAAAATGTTGTTCATTTGTTGAGAGATCCCTAATACTTGTCAAATATTTTCTTCATAACACTAGTCATACCCTCAATAACTTATCTTTATCGGCTATGAGTGTCTTCAAATATGATTGAATCTTCTAAATTTCATTCAAAAATAGATGTAAAGACATTTGTGTGGATGAATTAAATTTCAAAGTCATATCATAAAATGTCTTCAGAAACTTTACCAACCTTTGAGCATTCTCCCAATCTGCATCTTTTGGTAGCCCTGCCTTTTTATTGCCACTATCATCCTCCCTAAAATAAGAATAACATTAAATCTGTTGAGTTCCACCTAATTGGTACATCTAGATAAAAAAGTGCTTTCAATGAGATTTTCTCTCTTTCTACAAATTTCTTACAAATTTTCAATTTTGAAGAGGAAGATCTAATATACTTAACAACATTACGAATACTAGCAATGGACTCATTCATCTCTTCCATCATATTTTGCACAATCAAATTAATAATATGTGCAGAACACCGCAAATGCATGAAGTTACTGTTAGGGTCGGTGCTTACGTGCCATCCCTGAATGTATATATACTTGTATATTTATACAAGTGTACATTCTCATTAAATCGCTAATACCAATTTACATGGTATTATGTATATAACGTTGCAGATATTGTAAATCTAAAGGAGTTTGGATCAGATCTAAAGGAGTTTAGATAAAGGCTCATAGTTAGCCATGCTAAGACATATAATTGCTAAATATTAGCACAATTAAGTATTAACTGATTATAATACTCAGCAGATCCAAGAGTTGGAGCCTTGTCTGTAATGGGATATAGACCTGAGAATATACTAGTAACTGCATAGTTATAAGAGTTGCAATTGAGTGCCAAAAAATGCATGTTGCGCAAGTATGTTCTCGAATAATTATCCCTGATATATTTTTGTCGATGCGAGTTTGTCGGTGGATACCTTTATATATAGATCAGCATATGTCATACATATAGGGTATAGATGGTCGTTCCTAGCCGATTGTGAGCTTGGAGCTCGTATTGACATATGGGTATCTAGTTAGGATTGGATATGGGATAGACTCACGAGGGCCTCCGATAGACACCAATGTAAGCAGTCAACGGAGGGTCCTCTCGAGTTGAGTAATATACGTGGTCCTTTGACCTGAGTGCCACAGTGGACTTGTAAGTGATCCACCATACTTTGGATCCACACATGTCACAGACCTTTCATGGTGTGACTGCTGGGTGTCGCTGGGTATGATCTGATGCTTATAGAGTCCAATGTGTATATATATGGAATCCGTTAGCTTCCATATGGAGTTTGGTATCTAGATGTTTCGAGACTGTATCTCAAAAAGTCTTGTGGCCACAAGTAATTATCCCGGGAAAGAGTTCCGTCAGAGTAGAACAATATAGCAAAAGAGTTTACGCATATTGTTCAGTGAGATACAAGTCTAGGGATAGGACATGGATGAGCATATGGGAATTTGATGGTGATAATCTATATCCCTGTACATCCAGGATATCATGATGGAAGAACTATACGTATGCGTTGTAACCTTAACTTGCATGGTTCAACGCGCTGATTCCTGCGATATGGAGTGTACTTGTTGTGCATTGGGGCAGCATACCGAATTAAAGTGTTTAATCTAGCAATATTCAGCAATACCATTAGAATGAGTATGTGTCTGTATGTAAGTGTTAAATACAATAATTAGTCAATAACTGTTATTTACTAATTGTATAATAACATGTGGCGCATTGTGAATTTTCGGTTGAGTTTACCTAAGTGCGGGTTTGGTGAGACCCACTAGGGGTAGACTTGGTAACTATTCATGAGGGGCAAAATGATCATCTCACACTTTGATTATTTAATTGTTAAATAATCAAAATATCTCTCTTAGTAAATAATATAATATATTATTATATTATAATATTATATTATTTTATTATTTGATATTATATATATTAATATTATATTTGGGTGCCAAATAGTTGGCACCCATTACTAAATTTATATAATTATTATTATATATTATATTATATTTTTTATATATATATATACACGAAGAAAAGAGAAAGAGAGATTTAGAATGTGTGTTGAGGCCAAAAGTTGGCCGAGAAAGAAGAGAAGAGAAAATGGAGAAAGAGAGAAAAGGAAGAAGAAGAAGAAAAAAAAAAGAGAAAAATGAAATTGTTTCATTTTTCTCTATATTTTTAATTGAAGTAATGGTGGATTGCTTCAAATTCTTCATTTTTGTTTTTTATCTTTTTGGAGAAAGGATAAAAACACACACCGACTATTTTTGAGTTTAAGAGTTAAACCCGGTTCTGTGTAAAGGGCTGTTGTTCTAGCTCACTAAGCCTACTGTGTTGGTGACTAGAACTGCACACGAGGTGGTCTCCATGCGGACTAAAAAAAAAAAAACGTATATAACGTTACACGTTATGGTGAATTCTCTAGCCTAAAAATATATTAATGTGATTAATATATTTATTTATTGTGTTTATTACAAAATTTATTTATTTCCGCTGCGTTTGGTAATAAACAAAATAGCACATGCATACACTCATATACGTATATTAGATCCCTCTGCCGCTAACAGTTACCACCCATAACTAATGAATCCGCCTTCTAGCTCCTTAATTTTCTTTTGACATAAGTCATTGCAACATCATTCACACTTGCATTGTCCACTATAATAGCAAATATATTTTCAATGCCCCATTCAAGCAAACAACTTTCTATACACTTCCCAATAGTTTCTCTTTTATGATTTTCAATAGTCCCAAAACTGAGAATCCTTTTATGCAACTCCCACTTCTCATTAATAAAGTGAGATGGTTTTACCATGTAATTCTCATTCTAGATTGAAGTCTAAGTATTCGTTGTGATCGAAATCCTCTACCTATTAGAACACAAAATACTTTGCAATAAGATATTTTCATTCGTATGTAGATTAACGATGTGTCTTGCAACTGTTCTTCGTGATGACATTTTAAATCTTGGACAAGATTTTGTCATAAACTCATTAAATTCTTCACCATTTACATTCTTAAAAGGTCACTCATCTTTTATGAGATCCTCCTAATTAAACCCAACTACCACAACATTTGCAACACTTTTTCTCCCTACATTCACATTTTTTTTTTCCAATACTAACTCCTGTTGTATTTCATCAATTTGTGTGCTCAAATAAGCAACACATCTTTTCAAATGAGACCTTTAATTTAAAGTTCCGACATTATTGTTGTGACATGCATATATCTTCTTATAGTAATTACATCTAGTTCTTTCCTCACCCGATAGCTTGGTAAAACTTTTCCAAACTATTGATCTCAAGTGACTAGTATTACTATTGGTAACACTTTACCCACCTCCTTTAATTTCTAAACTACGATCCATTCTACAACAAAATCACAATTCACAACAATATCATATCACAACCAAATAGTACAACTAAAATGATATTAGAGTATGTAAAATCATGATGCCAAGTTTTTAAGTCAATACAATTGGAAAAAAAAAAGCAGTAACTCAATTATCATATAATACTAAATTTTACTTTCATAACCATGACTAAAAAGCATAATAAATGTTAACAAGAGTATTATGGGTAAATATTAAGCTTATAAAATTAAGATAAAAAATAATATATATCTCAAATTATGTTCACCAATCAATGGTTGTCATGTGTTAAGTATTAGTAGTTTTTATTATCTCATTATTAATGTGATAATTGTTATTTCTATTAATTTAACAGTACATCAAATGTCACATTAAGTAGAATATAAATTTTATATCTCAATTTTATATTTTATATGCGGTAACACATTCTTTAACTAATATGTTGCCAATTTTATACTTAAGTTTAACCTTTTATGTGTAGGTTGTGTGTATGTTGTTACAAGCTTATTTTATTTTGGAATAGGTGTCTCTAAACTCTATATGGTAACCAACGTTTTAATAGGTTATTAATAAAAGATAAAATCCTAATTCTTGTGTAGTTATTGTTTAAACATTGCTCTCTTTTAAGATATATTTTCTTTTTTTGACTTTTGAAGGCATTGAAGCTTAAAGGTTGCATTTGGCAACATGTTACAACCATGTATAACAAGTATATAATATGCCCAAATCTTAATGATGTAGAAATTTGCATATAAATGCATATATATATATATATTTAATCATCACAAATGTAATATTAATAAAAAAATACAAACATATAATATGCCCAAATCGTTCGAACCTACTACTTTCACGTAGAAAAATACAAACTAATCATATAAAAAAGAACTATCCCAATTAAAGATCACTACCCCTACTACCTCATATAAATGCAGTTCTAGTATTGCATTTACATTTGC
This sequence comes from Ailanthus altissimus, assembly GCA_946807835.1. Taxonomy (NCBI): domain Eukaryota; kingdom Viridiplantae; phylum Streptophyta; class Magnoliopsida; order Sapindales; family Simaroubaceae; genus Ailanthus; species Ailanthus altissimus. The sequence continues at coordinate 24,983,494 of OX327695.1, forward strand.
AAGCAGCTTGTGTATATTTTGGTAAATGTGTTTGACTTTATTAGCGTTTCTAAAATTTCTCTAATGGCAAGTCATGAACCAAATAATAACCTATAGTAGTAGTAATCAATTTCAATACCAATAATTAATGGTGAAAATATGAACTTTATAGCATTGACGCACGCAAATATTAAAAGACTGCCAACTGCCAAGTTAAGATAATAACTAGACAATTCACCAAAAACCAACAATTGCAATCCGCTCTTAAGATATTGTATTATCACCCAAATAAAAAAATTCTCACATGCATGACATAATGATCAATAAAGAAGACAAAAAATTAGAAGAATTTGCAAGCAAAAACGACATGTTCCAACTTTCAACAGTGAGGAATCGAATTGGCAAAGGGCGACCACCAGCACAACGACGAACGGTGCCACACCAACGCGACGATGAACAAAGATACATCAGCGCTACGGTGAATAGCAAAAGTTAATGTGAACGGCCAAGAAGAGTTGACGGCGAAATAGTGAACCGATAAAGAAAAGTAGACGGTGAAATGACGAAGAGCAAACTGGCGAAGGTCGAACAACAACCCACTAGCGAAAAATGGCACGACAAGAAAAGGGCTCTGTCACTGTGTAACTTATAACTTGTAACAAAATCGAAAAAAAGCAGCAAATTGGCGAAGAAGAGCAAACGGGGAAACAATGATGAGCAAATCGGCGAAGGTCGAATAGCAACCTACCAGCGAACGGATAGCACAGCAAGATAAGGGTTCTGTCATTGTCTAACTTGTAAGGGAATTGAAAAAATAAGTCTTTTGTTTTTAGTTTTAGGTTTAAGTTTTTTAATTTTTATTTTATTTTATTTTATTTTATTGAGTTGGGAATGGGATGGGATTATATGTGTCAAAGCTTAATATTTTTGTTCTACAATTGCCATTTATATAGTGTCACGTGTCAATTTTAGTTTAATTTATCAAAATACCCAATTGTTCTGTTCGTTTTATTACAATTAAAATCGAACTGAACTAAACCGGATCAATCGGTTATTTTTACAAATAAAAACCGAAGCAAACCGGCCAGTTCAATTTTTTAGTTTTCGATTAAAAATGCCCACCCTTAGTAAATAATTTAAAAGTAGACACAAATTTTATTTTTATTATTTTAACAATACTCATTATAGTAAGCAATATCTATTATAGTGAATAACACCTATTATAGTAATCAATTTATGAGAAAATGATTAAAAATCACTTTGGAAAATGTTTGGGATCGAGCCAAGTGAGTAGAGCACACGTAGAGAAGATGCGGAGGCGAGAAGACCTTGGAAACGCGGTGATAGGTTAAAGCATCATAACACTAGAGACAGAGCTTGAAGCCCAGAGGTGCTCTAAGTACAGTGTCGCGGTGCCCATGTCCAAGTACCAACGTCGCGATGTTGGTGCGACTAAACCCTATTAGGACTCTTAAATTGCCTCAAATACTCTATCTTGGTTTCACTCAAATTAAGGTTTACTTAGAACGTATGTAGGATATATAAGGCCTTTATTTTTGCTTGTAAAAATATCAGAAATTCAAAACAAACACAAAAGAGACAATTGAGAAACCAATTATTACAATTCTCTTTGTAGTGAGAGAGAGATTCTTTGTGAGTTCTTTTTTAGAGTTCTTTTATAAACTTTGTGTTGGGATAAGTGCTTACATGTCATCCCATTATATATAAATATTTAATGATAATATTTATACAATTATCATTTATAATAAAATCATTAATATTATTTATAATAAATGGTAAGATACTTGTAACGTTAGACATTGTATAATCTAAAAGAGTTTATATATGGTCTAAAGGAGTTTAAATCTGTGTTAAGAGTTAGCACATTAATAGAGTTAGCAAAATCTAAACATTTAGAGCCTTGTCTGAAATTGGACAATAACATGAGAATATATATATATATATATATATATATATATATATATATATATATAATGATATAGCTGTAAAGAGTTGCAGATGTTGCTAAGAAATGTCATTAGGCAAATATGTTCTGAAGCATGATGTTCCTGATCTAATTTCATCAATACGGGTCTATCGGTGGAACCTATTTATATAGATTAGTGTATGTCTATATTTAAATGGTTCAAATGGTTAGTCCTAGCAAACTATGAGCTTAGTGGAAGCTCGTATAGACATACAAGTATTCAGTGAGGACTGGATATTGAACAGACTCACAAAGATCTCCAATAAACATCTCATAAAACAGTCAATGGAAGGTCTTCAGCGTTGAGTAGTATTTGTGGTCCTTTCACCTGAGGGCCATAGTGGGGCTTGTAAGTGATCCACCATACTTTGGTTTCACACATATTAGAGACCTTTCATGGTCTAACCGTTGTGTGTCGCTAGGTATGGTCCGATGCTCATAGAGTCCGGTGTGCGTAGATATGAGATCCATCAGCTCATATGAGTGAGTTGTATATCCTAATGCTCTGAGATTGTATTTTAGAAGGTCTTGTAGCCACAAGCATAAACCTCAAAAAATATATTCCGAAAGGATAAACAATATCACAAAAATATTTGTGGATATTGTTTAAGAAAATATAAATCTGGAGATAAGTTGATGGTTGAGCAAATAGGGATTTGACAGTGATGATCTATATCTCTACTATTCCAGGATATATATGATGTGGAAATTATACAAACATGCAATAACCTCAACTTGCATGGTCCAACGCCTTGATTTGTAATATCTGTAACGTGTGTGTAGGGCATTGTTCATAGGCGTATGAAGAAGCTTCATATGACAAATTAGGTGTGGACCTAGAGAGTCTCACAATATGAAGTGTACTCGTTGAGCATTGGGTTAGCGGATTGGATTGAATAATTCGATCCAATAAATTCTAACAAAATAGAACAATTATTTCGGGATCTCTCGGGATATGCATTTGTCAAGACTTAATTATTAAGTATATCATTAAATTAATTAACAAGAGTTGTTAATTAATAGAATGTTGATAAGTGGCACAATTTGGTCCATGATTTGATTTTACCTTAGTTTTACCATTTAACATTGGTAGTAAAACTAGTAAGGTAAAAAGTAATTATTCAAAATTGTTTTGAATAATTAAATTATATATTATTAGATAATATGATAATATATTAATTATGACCATTGTATTTTTAATATAATGAGGGACCTAGATGTTGGCCATTAATTTATCTAATATGATTAAAATAATTATATTTGTTAGGTAATGATTTATTTAGGTAGCCATTATTCTAGTGCTTAATAAATTAATCTTAAGTGGGAGACCAATAATTAAATTGGTAGAGCACTTGTATTTATTTTATCAAAAAATATTGAATAACAACAACAAAATTTGGCTAACTATTGAATATATTATTGTAAAAAATTGATACAAAAGAAAGAATGAAAATTTCAATTTAGAAGTGCAAGAATTGGTTAAGGCATGAAGAGGTAAGAAAAAAAATTAGTTTTTGTTCTTCTAAGTGTTGAAAAATATAATAAACCTTTCTTCATCTTCTTCTTTCATGAATGGATCAAAATAGAGAAAGAGATTAGTAATTGTAGACAAGAGTTGTGCTAAAATTATTTAATCTATGGAAATTATTTTCATCATTTAAACAAGAGTTGTATGTAAATGTTTACCATCCCCATTTAAGAATCTAATAATTTGTATTCAAAGAGTTTGAATATATGTGCTGGATATTGTAAAACTAAGCTACCATTCTAGCTCTATAATCCCACCAAACTGTTATAGACTAGAATTGTTCAACAATTCATTTTAAGGTAAGCTCTTCAATTAGATTGTTGGAGGACTTGAAGAATTTGTAAAACTACCTTCATTAGGTAAGTGTTCTTTACATTTTAATTTTATGTACACAATTGTTCATCATATATAAGTTGTTGTATAATAGTTATACTTGCATATACGTGATATATATGGTTAAATTTGCTAAATTGGGTGTATTTATTAACATGCTTCCGTTGCGTGTAGTAATTTTGAAATTATATATATACTCGTATGTCACATACTTAATTTTTGATACTTTATTGATTCATTAATAAGAATTAAGTGTTGAGATTTATGCTCACGTGTCATCCCATTGTTATATGAATATTTTGATTTATAATATTTATACAATACATCTTTTGTTAAATTGATAATTATAATTATTAAATAGTTCAATACTTGTGATGCTACAGACATCATATAATCTGAAGGAGTTCAGATTTAGTTTAAAGAAGTTTAGATCAATACTAAGAGTTAACATCGCTGAGAACTATAAATGTTAAAGAGTTAGCATGTTACAATAATCAGTGAAGTTAAGACTTAAAACTTTGTATGTAATGGTACAAAGACTTGAGAGTACACCAGTAATAATATAGTTGCAAGAGTTGCAATAAGTGCTAAGAAATGTTATTATGCAAGTCTATTATCAAATTATATGTTCCTGATTTTATTCACCGATGTAGGTCTATCGGTGGAACTTTTTCTCAAAGACTAGTGTATACTATACCTAGATGGTCTAGATGGTTATTCTTAACTGACCATAGGCTTACTAGAAATTCGTATAGCATACAGGTATTCAGTAAGGACTAAATATTGAATAGACTCAACGAAGACCCCAATAGACATACCATGAAGCCATCAATAGAAGGTCTTCTCGAGTTGAGTAGTATATGTGGTCCTGTGACCTGAGTGCCACGATAGGATTATAAGTGATCTATGATACTTTATTCCATGCATGATACAGACTTTTCATGGTGTGATCGCTGGGTATCGCTAGGTATAGTCTGATGCTTATGAAGTCCGATGTATACAGATATGGGATCTGTTAGCTCAAATGGATGAGTTATATTTATCCGGATACTCCAAAACTGTATCTTAGAAATTCTTATTGCTATAAGCAATAAATCCGAAAAAAGAGATTCCCAAAGGGATAAATAATATTGCAAATGTGTTTGCATATATATATATATTTTTATCAAGATTCTTGTCTAGAGATAAGTTCGCAGATGAGCATATAGGGATTTGACAGTGATGATTTATATCCTCGCTCTTTCAGGATATGATTGACAAAAGGATGATACATATGTGCTATAACCTCAACTTGTATGGTTTACTATGTTGATTTGTAATATCCGTGACGTATGCGTTGGGCATCGATTTCAGACTCACAGAATAGTTCTATTTGATAAATCGAGTATGGACCTAGAGAGTCTCGCAATATAAAATATACTCATTATGCACTTGGGCAGCGTACCAGATTGAATGGTTTGATCCAGTAAATTCCAGCAAACTAGACATTTATTTCAATCTCCACGTACACGTGTCAAGACTTAAGAGTTAAGTACACCAATTAGTTAATAATTAGTTATTGACTAATGGGATGTTGACACATGGCACATTATGGACCAATTATTGTTTAACTTTAAAATTACCAAATGACAAATAAGATCATTATTTTATTTATTAAAATATTTATTAAATAAAATAATAATAATATGATATTATTATTTAAATAGAATTCAAACAATTCATTTTATAATAAAATTGACATGTGTTTCTACCATGATTTAATATGATTAAATTATTTATTTAATATTGATTAAATAATATAATAAAATAAATAAATGTCATTTACAAATGATGGGCCGGACATGTCTCTTGCAAATGAGAAAGAGTTTCTCATCCAAATGAATTCCCCTCTTGTTTTGTTTTTCTTTTGTTTATTGTAAATAATTATAAACAAAACACTAATAGCAAACACTGACCTTAATAATGGAGGCTATTATGTAATTAAATATATGAAATGTAAAAAAAAAAAATAATTAAGAGCAATATGTTGCTCAATTTAAAAGGAGGGGATTCAGCCAAGGCATGGTGGGGAAAATGAGAAGTGAAATTTTGGCTAAGTGTTAGGAAACCTCTCAAGAGTTGAGAGCACAAAAACACTTCTTACATTTATCTCCATCTTGACTAATCATACTACAAGGTAGAAATAAGAATTTAAGTGTTGAATTTTTTGCTGGAAAAGCTATTATTCTAGCTTTTCCAAGCCCACCGTGTTAAGGAATTAGAATTGTAAACAAGATGCTTTAAGGTAGGTGCTCTAATTCGATGAAAAATCAAAGGCTTGTTAAGGTAATAAATTCTCAATCTTTATGTAATTTATATTTATGAGATAATGTGTAAAGATTTATTTGTGTTTATCATTAGAAAATTAGATTTTTGCTTAACCGTTGTGCTTGTATGTATGTGATACGTATACCAATTTTTATGATAAACACAAACCCATATGCATGCACACTAGGTTTATAATCCCTTACAGTAAGATCTTAATCCATCGTAAACGTAAGCAATTTGCTAAACCACATAAATTGCTTGTGTGTTTTCTTTTACCATTTCCTACTTTTATTATTTTTATTATTTACTGCATTATTATACTTGTGTGTGAAGCGTTTCTACTAACAAACTAGTATCATAGCACGATTTAGCAATCATAGCAGCACCCAAGTATAAGATAGAGAAATTAACGGTGAGAATGATTTTAATTTGTAGAAGGATAAGGTAATGACATTACTTGTGAGCCAAAGGCTAGGCCCAGCCTTAGAAGAGATCACAGCTCTATCTAGCGAAGAAAAGAAGTTAGTGTTGTGTGATATGGTGTGTGATGTGTATAATTTCAAAAATTAAATACGCAATGGAAGTATTCATACATATTAAACAATATGTAACATATTCAAGCATGTATGATCATTCAAGTACATATATATCTCATATATATATTTCATGCATGATATAAAATGAATAACAAATAAATAACCTACTCGGATATGAAGGTAGCTTTACAAATCTTCAAGAACTCCAAGCTTCAATTTGTTGAGCTCACCTTGAAGTGTTCCCTTGCACAATTCTAGTTCACAACTAAATCCGGTGGGATTGTGAAGCTAGAATGGCAGCCTTGAATTTCCAGCAAATGATTATTTTAACACTTAAAACAATTTGTCCTTTTGATTACTACCAAGAGATGAGAAGAATTGGGTGTTTTCTATAGTTCTTTACAACTCTATATGTTGTAGCTTGGTAAGCCTTTGCATTTTCTCTCAACACTTTGAGAAAAACACTTAGGAAAAGCTCTCAATCCTCTCTCTTTTCTCCTAGTACGAATTTCACTCTATCTTGCACACATTGAACTCTTTCAATTCTTTCTTAAGTGCAAAGAATGATTTCTCTTAGTGCTCCACCACCACTTAACCATGTTTGCCATTACAAACATTAATCTATCATATTTTTCACTCACCAATTTGATTCAACCAATTGAATCAATTTCTAGAGAGTAAATGGCATTTAATCAATGTTAAGTGGTTTTACCACTTCCTTAGTGCATCATTTAAGAATTACAAAGTGATAAACTTTTCTTATTATTAATAACAAGTGCATTCTCCATTAGTAAATGGTGTTTGCCACTTATTCCAATTAATAATAATAATTTGATTAATATATAAAATATTAATAATTCAAAACTATTTTGAATATTTACATTTACCATATATGTATTTACTAAGAAAGGTAAATAGGTAAATACATGGTAAATAATTTATGGAGCAAGATTATGTCACTTGTCAAATTTCTTATTGGTTAACAACTCTTGTAAACCAATAATGTGTTTTACCTTCAATTATTGACAAGTGAATAATAAAAGGAACCTAGAAACATTTTTCATTTTACTGAAAATTGTTGGATTAATTATTCAATCCAATTCGCCGCCCCAGTGCACAACGAGTACACTTCATATTGTGAGACTCTCTAGGTCCATGCCCGATTTGTCATATGAAACTATTTCACACGTCCGTGAACAATGTCCCACACACATGTTACAGATATTACAAAACGGCGCATTAGACCATACAAGTTGAGGTTATAACATATTCGTATAATCCTTCCATCATAAATATCCTAGAAGAGCGGAGATATAGATCAACACCGTCAAGTCTCCATGTGCTCAACCATAAACTTATCTCTAGATTTGTATTTCAAAAAATAATATCCGTAAACACTTTCACGATATTATTTTCCCAAGAAATTCTTGGATGTCTGCTTATGGCCATAAGATTTTCTGAAATACAATCTTAGAGTTACATGATATTTTACTCACCCAATTGAGTTGATGGATCCCATATCTGTACACACCGGACTCCATGAGCATCGGATCATACCCAGCGACACCCAGCGGTCAGACCATGAAAGGTATCTGACATGTGTGAAACCAAAGTATGATGGATCACTCACAAGTCCACCGTGGCACTCAGGTCTAAGGACCACGAATACTACTCAACTCGAAAGATCCTCCATTGACGGCTTTATGGGATGTCTATTGGAGATCTTTGTGAGTCTGTTCAATATTCAGTCCTTACTGAATACTTGTATCTCTATACGAGTTTCCACTAAACTCATGGTCTGCTAAGACTAACTATCTGGACTATCTAGATATAGACATACACTGATCTATATATATATTAAGATCTTCACTAGCAGACCCGCATTAGTGAAGGTAGATCAGGAACATTAAATTTAAGAACATATTTGCATAACAACATTTCTTAGCACCATTTGCAACCCATTGCAACTATGTCATTATTAATATATTCTTAGGTCTTTGTCCCATTTCAGACAAGGCTCTAACTCTTTAGATTTTACTAACTCTTAGTTCTGATCTAAACTCCTTTAGATCAGATCTGAACTCGTTCAGATCATACAATGTCTAAAACGTTACAAGCATCTTACCATATTTATAAATAAAATAATTAGTGATATATTGAAATCATAAATGTATAAACATAAAGCAAATATTTATACATAAAAGGGATGGCACGTAAGCACAAATCCCAACAGTCAGGGTCATCTAAATTTGAAGTAAAGAGAAAAGACATTCAAGAAATGGCCCATAATAAAGTCATTTTGTCTTTAGGCGATAAGGTATTGACGAAGGTTGCTAATAAAAAGACAACTCTTGGTCTTTGGAAGAGGTTAGATGATCTTTATATGATAAAGTCATTGGCCAACCGATTACATATAAAGAAAAAACTGTATCGGTTGTCTATATCAGATAGGATATCGATAAAAGACCATATAGATGCCTCAAACAAGATCATAATCGATTTAGAGACTATCAATGTGAAGATATGGGATAAAGATAAGGCAATCATTCTGTTGGGTTCCCTTCCTCATAGTTATGAGTACTTTATTAATACGCTATCCTACAACATAGAGAGTTTAACTATGAAGGATGTCAAATCATCATTAAACTCAAAGTATTAAAAAAAAAGATATAAGTTAATACAAAGGTATTATTTGTAAGAGGAATGGCTTAAGATCACATTTTAAGGGTATTCCTAAGAAGTGCTATTACTGTAAGAAAAATGGACACTTCATAAAGGATTATCCTGAGAAGAAAGCTAAAGATAAGAAGAAAGAGGTAGATGTTGCTTTAGCTTATGAGAATATATATGACAGTGCAGAAACTCTTGTAGCTTCTTATGGTAAGAACTCTAATAAGTGGATTCTAGATTCTGGTTGTACATTCCACATGTACCTATATAAGTCTTTGTTTATTAATTTTCAGTCCATTGATGGTGGTAAAGTGTTAATGGAGAAGGATATGGCTTGTTAAGTGATAGAAATTAGTAATGCCAGACTTAGGTTACATGATAGAAAAGTGAGAGAGTTATTAGAAGTTAGGTATATTCTTGACCTTAAGAGGAACTTGATTTCACTGGGTATATTAAACCAAAATGAGTGTTCTGACATAATAGAAAAATGGATTCATAAAGTGTTAAAAGGTTCTATAGTTGTGATGAGATATGATATGCATAAAGGTGTATATGTGTTAAGAAGAGATGCAGTGAGTGATTCTGCATCATTCTCTATTAATGATAAGAATATGTAAACCAAGTTGTGGCATATAATGTTAGTTCACTTAGATGAAATGAATCTAAATGAGTTATATGAAGAAAAAAAAGGTGTTCAATGAAGATAAGTTCTAGCTATTAGAGTTTTGTAAGTATTGTGTACTTGGTAAAGCACATAGGATAAGATTTAATTCATGAGAGCATAAAATAAAGGGCACTCTTGATTATATACTTTTAGATATTTGGGAGCCAGCACAGGCAATCATTTATAGTGGAGTAAAGTATTTCTTTACATTCATTGATGATTATTCAAAGAAGTTATGGGTATATGTGTTGAAGAACAAGAAAGAAGTGTTTGAGATGTTCAAAACATAGAAAGCTCTTGTTGAAATTCAAACCAACAAGAAGATTAAGAGGGTAAAGACTGATAATGGCCTCGAGTATTACAACAAAAAGTTTGATAATTTTTTTGCCTTTAACGTTTGTGCCAAGCATAAGATCGTAAGGCACAAAACTATGAGATCAACACCATAGTAGAATGATCTAGCAAAGAGGATGAATAGAACTTTGCTAGAAAGAGTTAGATGCATGTTGACCAATACAAGAGTGTCTAAATCATTTTAGGGGTGAGACTGTAATAACAATAGACTTCAAGACACTATAAGAGAAATGATTAAGAAGCCCTCTTAAGTATGATCACTTTAGGATATTTGGTTACCCAACTTTCGTACATGTGAAGCAAGATAAATTGAACCTAAAGCATTAAGGGGATATTTATAATGTATCTCAAAGGTGTGAAAGGATACAATATGTAGTGTGATGAGTTGAAGCAACCAAAGAGTATCATAAGTAGAGATGTGACGTTCGATGAGACAATAATGATGAAAGTTCTTAAAAAAGAAGAAAAAGAAGAACTTGTGCCTAATGAAGTTTTAGCACCATAAATAAGTTAAAGTTGAAGTGAAGATTAAAAGTAGATCTGAAATGCCCCAATATCAACACTTCAGCTAGTTAATCCTTGAAGTTGAATAAAAGACACTGGTTATTTCTTTTAAGTCCACCCAAAGTCAAATTAGAACTCTTGAGATGAAACTTAAAGAGTATCAATTAGGTAGAGATAAGCTAAGGAGAATGATAAATTTACCTATAAGATATGCACAAGCAGATTTAATTGCTCATGCATTTAATTAAGTATTTATTCTTGAGTTTGATGAGCTTAAGATATATAGAGAGACTATGAAGAGTGAAAATAGTGAAAAATGACAACAGGGCATGGAGGAAAAGATAAGTTCTCTTCCCAAGAATAATATTAAGAATTGATGGAGAATTCTCAAGGTAAGAAACTAGTTGGGTGCAAGTCGTATACAAGGTTAAATAGGGGATACTGAGAGTAGAGCCTACGACGTTTAAAGCTAAGCTAGTAGCAAAAGGTTTCTTTAAACTTGAGGGGATAGACTTTTATGAGATATTCTCACTAGTAGTCAAGTACACATCTATTAGGATTCTGTTACCTATATGTGCGAATCTTGATTTACATCTGGAGCAGATGTATGTAAAGATAACTTTTCTATATGGAGAGTGTGAAGAGAAATTATACATGGCATGGCCATAAAAGTTGAAGAACCTGGCATGAAGGAGCATGCTTGTTTGTTGAAGAAATCACTGTATGAATTGAAGCAATGTTCTAGGCAATGATATAAGAGATTTCATGATTTCATGATGACTTATGGGTTCAATAGAAGCGAGTATCACGGTTATGTATACTTTAAGAGCCTAACTAATGGATTAAGTATGTATTTACTTTTATATGTGGATGATATGCTAATTGCATGTAGAGATATGAAAAAAATATAGAAATTGAAGAAACAGTTAACTCGTAAGTTTGAAATGAAGGATTCGGGAGCAATAAAGAAGATTTTGGGTATAGATATTGTAGTAACTAGTATCCATAATCGGTAAGAATATGTATTTATATATATATATATATATATATAAATATACATATTTTATTTGTATGTGGGTGATACTTGATTTATATATTGTTATTAGTAGTGTCTGTATAGGTTAAGGACGTATTATTAGTATTAGGTTTATTTGCAAGACTTTAGATTTATTTTAGGGACCAAACTGTAATACTTTAAAAGTTTTGGGGGCAAATTCATAAATATAAAAAATTAGCCTCTTAGTATAAAAATACACTTTTGAACCCTAATTTACTTATTTTTGGGTCGAACTATCCCTTTAGAGAGAGAGAAGAGAGAAACAGAGGGGAGAGAAAGAAAAGAAAAAGAAGAAGAAATTGAAATTTTGAATTTTAAGAGGTATATCACAACTATTTCTCAATTTATTGGTGTTAATTAAGTTAATTCCTTTAAGTTTTGATTTTTAGAAATATGTATAATTGAGGATTTGATGTGTATTTCGTAAGATCTTGTGAGAATTGATGATGATCTATGTAGATAGCTTGATAAATCATGATGAATTGTAGAATTTCTGCTTAACAGTCTCTTGATCCAGAAATTTTATAAATTGTTGTAATTTGATTCTAGTTTTTCATTTTGAGTATATAAAATTAGACATGTTTAGGATCATCTGAGACTTTGAATCGATTGAAAATTCTAGAAATTGAATTTTTTGTGAATTTACCAAAATGACCCTGAAATTCTAAAAATTTCCTATGTGAACAGTATGATACAGTGGCAAATAATATTTGGCCTGCTGAATGATCTTCAAAATTTACGAATTTAGGAAATATGATAATTTTATATGTCTAATATGATATACTCAGAATTAAGAATTTAGATCAATGTGGTTAAATTGTTATAATTTTCTAAAGTGTGTCAGCTCATTGCAGTATTTGATTAACATATTATTAAAGCTATAGAATAAAATAGTTTTCAAATACTTTTGATAGTGATTTTGAAGTACAATATTTATTATGGATTGTGATATGTGTTAAGAAGGATATATGAGTCAAGAATGATATATTCTGATTTTGGAGTAATTTGACATCATTTGATATATTAGAAAATGTTGTTAAGTGTAAGTGGTCAGAATGACAGGTTTTGAGACACCAAGTATTTAGACCAATTTGATGTGATAAATGCATTGTGTATAATTTTGTAAGCTATTTAAAGTATTTTTGTGTGAATTGTGAGACTTATTAAAGGATTAATCTCTATTGATAGATTAAGGAGATTTAAGCCTTGTAGCTGAAAGTGCTAAGAGGTAAGTATACTAGACTTTTACTGAAATTACAATAAACATAGTAATTGTCTATGTATGATATTTTAAATGTGCTTAGAAATATGTTTATGTTATGTCAAAGTATATTTGATATGAAATGTGAAAGAAATATGTTTATAAATGTGAGCATTGACATTGAGTATTGACATGCATGTGTTTTTGAAAGTGAGCTTTCAAAATAAGATGTGTTTAACAAAGAAAGCTTTTGAAGTGTAATATGTCCATGAGAAATATTTTATATTTTGAGGGTACTTGAACTCACTGTTGACTTAGTAGGCATTTTATGTGATTTGTGGAGCCTTTATGTGTGGCATTTCATTCGGGATTGGTATATGTTATGTGTTCCGTATGTAAGGAGGATCCCATTGGTATCTAAAGGAAGAGTAAGTCATCACATTCGAGTGGTGGCGTATTGGTGCATGTGAGAGAACTCATCAATGATCAGGGTAAGGGTTTGACTTTTACCTTCGGGCATGAGCATTATATATGTGTAATTTAAAGACCTCATTTGTACTATTTCTCTCATACGGTATGTCGCCTACAAGTGACATTTGGCTCATTATGTGATATGTGATATGTAAGTCCTACTAAATAGTAGTTGAGTGATGGTATTCCTATTATATGTTTTGAAAGAATGTGTAAGCGCTTACATGACATGTGATTTGATAAAATTATGATTTTGATTGATCACAACATATCATACATATGCATTGTATAAATATATATATTTGTATTTGATATATGAAAAACTAGTATGCTTACTGAGTTTTATACTCATTATAGTTTATGGTGATTTCAAGTAAATAAGGTACATGTGTGCTTAGCGGATTTGGCAAGGTTTCTGCTGTTCCTTAGATTCCCTAAGTTTCTAGGTTGCTGAGTATTTCATTTGGAGACACGTGGGATAAGATATTTGATTTGTCCCTATTGAATAAATACTTATGTATTATTTTATTGTGTGTGGTTAAATTTGGTTAAAGTTTCACCAAGTGTGGTTATTGGTTGATTTTAAGTAAGAATTTACAATGAATATATTTTGGGCTTCCGGTAACAAAGTTGCTATTGGTGACGTAGTAGAGTGTTAATCTCTGAGAAAACTCTGCGTATCTCCGGTTTACTAATTGTCCCAGTCATAATTCAATTGTTATAATTCTGAAAGAAATTAAAATGAATGTTTAAATATTATTGAATGAATGTAAGTAATGTCGTGTGTCGGATCTTTTGGGTCTGGGGCGTGATAGATATTGTAAGGAAAAGAAGAGATGTTATCTTCTTGATACAGTAGAGATAAATACTCAAGATATAAGAGAAATTTGGTATGTCCAATATAAAGGCTATCTCAACTGCTTTACCATACATTTCAAATTTCAGTAGCACAATCGCCAGAATCTGAAGAGGGTAAACTGTAAATGAGTGAAGTACCATATGCTAGCTCTGTTAGGAGTATTATGTATGCAAAGGTTTGCACGAGACCATACATAACTCAAGCAGTGAGCGTTGTCAGTAGATACATGGCAAATCTAAAGAAAGATCATTGACTTGAAGTTAAGTAGATTTTGAGATATCTCAAGGAAACATTAGAGCAAGGTTTGTTGTACAAAAAGGGTTGCAAATGAAGGTGAAATGGTAAAATGATATGTTGATTCAGATTATACAGGTGACCTCGACAAAAAAGGTTGTTAACTGAATATGTATTTATGGTGTTTGGATGTAATGTATTATGGAGGTCGATTTTACAGCACGTGGTGGCACTGTCAATCACAGAGGGAGAGTATATAGTTATTGACAAAGCTATAAAGGAGGCTATGTTGAGGTATCTATGTAGAGATATTGGCTATTGAAGACATCAACACTGGTGTGTATTATGACAGCCAGAGCGCTATACACCTAAACAAGTATCAAGTGTTTCATGAAAGGTTAAAACACATTGATGTGCAGCTCCATTTCATTAGAGAAATTGTTCAAAGTAACGAGATTATTCTAACGAAGATTGTGTCATCTGAAAATTCCACTGATATATTGACTATGCCACTAACCTTTGTTAAGTTCATCCTATGTAAGGATTTAACCGGAGTCACTATTATGTAAAGGTGATGGTGATACGGAGATGAATGATCATGGAAGTTTCGTGGATGATTTTGAATCAAAGAGAGAATTTGTAAAAAGATAATTGAAAATCACTTTGGAAAAGGTTTGAAATTGAGCCTAGGACGAGGGAACACACAGAGAAAATACAAAGGTGAGAAGACCTCAGAAGCAAAGTGATAGGCAGGAGCGCCACGATACTCAGTGTGGAGCGCCACTGCGCTGGTGAGACTAAATCTTATTAGGACTCCTAAGTTATCTCAATCGATGTATCTTGATCCCACTCAGATTAGGGTTTACATAGAATGTATGTAGACTATATAAGGGCTTTATTTTAACTTGAAAAAAATATCAGAAACACAACACAAACATGAAATAGACAATTGAGAGAACATTATTGTAAGTCACACTAAACCTAGAGTGCATTCATGTAAGTTTGTGTCTATCATTCAAATTCACATACATATAACATATATATGAGCGCAGCGGATGAGCGGAATACTGATTTTCTAATGATAAACACAATTAAATTTTACATGTATCTTATAAATGTAAATTACAAAGGGATTGAGAATGTATTGTTAGGGTCAGTGCTTACGTGCCATATTTGAATGTACATATACTTGTGTATTTATATAAGTGTATATTCCCATTAAATCGCTAATACCCATTAATATGATACTATACAATGTAACGTTACAAACATTGTAGATATGAAGGAGTTCGGATCAGATTTAAAGGAGTTTAGATAAGGGCTCATAGTTAACTATGCTAAGAGATATAAATGCTAAATATTAGTACAGCTAAGGGTTAGCTGGTTATAATACTCAGCATATCCAAGAGTTGGAGCCTTGTTTGTAATGGGACATAGACCTGGGAATATACTAGTAATTGCATAGTTGCAAGAGTTGCAATCGGGTGCCAAGAAATGCTAGTTGCACAAGTATGTTCTCGAATAATTATCCCTAATCTATTTCTGCCAATGTGAGTCTGTCGGTGGATACTTTTAATATAGATCAGCATATGTCGTGCCTATAGAGTATAGATGGTCGTTCCTAGCCGACTGCGAGCTCGAAGCTCGTATTTACATATGGGTATCCAGTTAGGACTGGATATAGGATAGACTCACGAGGCCCTCCGATAGACACCCTATGTAAGCCATCAACGAAGGGTCCTCTCTAGTTGAGTAGTATACGTGGTCCTTTGATCTGAGTGCCATGATGGGCTTGTAAGTGATCCACTATACTTTGGTCGCACGCATGTCACAAACCATTCATGGTGTGACCGTTGGGTGTCGCTGGGTATGGTCCGATGCTTATGGAGTCCGGTGTGTACAAATATGGGATCTATCAGCTAGCATAGGAAGTTTGATATCCAGATGCTTCGAGATTGTATCTCAAAAGTCTTATAGTCACAAGCATTAATCCTAGGAAAGAGTTCTGTCAGAGTAGAACAATATGGCAAAGGAATTTGCACATATTAATCAGTGAGATACAAGTCTAGAGATAAGACATGGATAAGCACTAGGGGACTTGACGGTGATAATCTATATCCCCGCACATTCAGGATATCATGACGAAAAGACTATACATATGTGTTGTAACCTTAACTTGTATAGTTCAACGCGCTGATTTGTAATATTTGTAACGTATGCGTGGAGCATTGCTCATGGACTCATGAAATAGTTTTATTTGACGAATCGAGTGTAGAACCTAGGGAGTCCTGCAATATAAAGTGTACTCGTTGTACACTGGGACAGCGTGCCGGATTAAATTGTTTAATTCAGAAATATTCAGCACTATTACGGGAATGCGTGCATATCTGTATTTAAGTGTTAAATATAATAATTAGTTAATAATTATTATGTACTAATTGTATAATGACACGTGGCGCATTGTGCACCTTCGGTTGAGTTTACTCAAAGTGGATTTGGTGGGACCCACTAGGGTATAGACTTGGTAATTATTTATGAGGGGCAAAATGATCATTTTATATTTTAATTATTTAATTATTAAATAATCAAAATATCTCACTTATTATATTATATTTTTTTATTATATTATATGATATTATATTATATATATTAATATTATATTTTGGGTGCCAAATAGTTGGCACCCATTATTAATATTATATTATTATTATATATATTATATTATTATTTTATTTTATATATATATAAAGGGAAGAGAGAAAGAAATGAAAATGAGAGAATGGTGTGTTTTGATTTTGCCGAGAGAAGAAATAGAGAAAGAAGAAGAAGAAACAAAAAAAAAAAGGTAGAAGAAAATGAAATTGTTTTATTTTTTTTCACGGTTTCAATTGGAGCAATTGTGAATTGTTTCAAACTCTCTATTTCTTATCTTTTTAGTGAAAAGATGAAAATACACCTAACCATTTTCGAGTTTAAGAGTTAAACTCAGTGCTGCGTATAGGGCTGTTGTTCTAGCTCACTAAGCCCACCGTGTTGGTGACTAGAACTGTTTGCGAGTTGGTCTCCATACGGACTCCAAAAAAAATACGTGTATAATGTTACACGTTGAGATGAGTTCTCTATACTACTAATATATTAATGTGATTAATATATTATATTTATTATAATTTACACGCTTTTGCCGCGTAGAATATGTATAAGATACGTATTTTAGGCAATGGATACAATTGCACATACATACACCCACATGTATTAGATCCCCAACAACATGTATTACTTTAGTAAGCCTTTGGATTTTATTGAACTGAAATACCACAATGAAGTAACCCATTCACAATTCTAGCTCCCCAACATGGTGGGCTTGAGAAGTCTAGAATGACAGCCTCCTTTCCAGTAAAAGATTCAACACTTGAATCTTTATTTCTACTTTATAATGTGATTGACCAAGATGGAGAAGAATAGATGAAGTATTTTATGCTCTCAACCCTTGAAAGTGTTTTTTAACCCTTAGAAACAAAACTCTTTATTTCTCTTTCTCTCTTCACTTGTTTTGGCTAAGTTTTCCCTTTTATAAAATTAAGCAACTCTTTGCTTTTTATTTGTGTTGTTATATTTTCCCTCAATATAGACAAGCTACGGCCACAAGTATGGCAACTATTGCCATGACCATACTCATTTTTTTTTAGTTTCAATTGTTTATTCAAAGCATACAAAATGAAACCAAACACACAGATGCATTTGGTCAAAAATTGCATCCAAATGGATGAAACACTTTCATTTCCTTTACTAGCTATAAAATCCCACCATGTATGGTCACTTATCGTTTTGTCTTTAAAACAATTGTTTACATTAAACAATTGATACACACCAGCAATGTTAATACGTTGGCAAAAAATGCAAGGAAAAAAAGAAACAATTTTATTTCTTACATTTCACATATTGGCCCTACTATATGACAAACCTATGCATTAGTGTTTCTTTTGTTTATTTAATTACATTAAAATAAATGATTTAATCATATTAACTTATTGTAGAAACACATGCCAATTAAGATTAAATAATAATTGTTTGACTTCTATTAAAAATAATATCATATATTATTATTTTATTCAATAAATAATTTAATGAATAAAATAATAATCTTGCTTGTCCAACAAGTAAGGTCATTTTGATAATTTCTAAGTCAAACAATGATAGGTTTACAATGCGCCACATGTCAACATCCTATTAGTCAATAACTATTGGTAACTAATTGATATACTTAACTCTTAAGTCTTGACACGTGTACGACCCGAGAGAAACTGAAGCAAATGTCCGGTCTGCTGAAGTTTATTGGGTTGAACTATTTAATTTGGTATGCTGCCCCCATGCACAACGAGTACACTTCATATTGTGAGACTCCCTAGGTCTACGCCCGATTCGTCAAACAGAACTGTTCATGAGTCTGAGATCTATGCCTCACGCACACGTCACAGATATTACAAATCAGCACAATAGACCATACAAGTTGAGGTCATCGCATATACGTATAATCCTTTTACCATTTATATCCTAGAGGAGCAAGGATATAGATCATCATCGTCAAATCTCTACATGCTCATCCATGAACTTATCTCTAGACAAGTATCTCAATAAACAATACACGCAAACACCTTTGCGATATTATTTGACCATGTTGGAAACTCCATTCTTATATTTATTGTTTATGGCCATAAATCTTTCTGAAATACAGTCTCGGAGTATTCGGATATACAACTCACCCATATGAGCTGACGGATTCCATATCTGCACACACCGAACTCCATAAACATCAAACCATACTCAGCGACACATAACGGTCAAACCATGAAAGGTCTTTGACATATATGAGCCAAAGCATGGTGGATCACTTACAAGTCCACCATTGCGCTCAGGTCAAAGGATCACTTATAAGTCCACCATTGCGCTCAGGTCAAAGGATCACTTATAAGTCCACCATTGCGCTCAGGTCAAAGGATCACTTACAAGTCTACCGTCGCGCTCAGGTCAAAGGATCACGTACACTACTCAACTCTAGATGACCTATCATTGACGGCTTCTTAGGATGTCTATTAGCGTCTTCAATGAGCCTGTTCAATATTTAGTCCTTACTGAATACCTGTATGCTATACGAACTTTCGGTAAGCCCATGGTCAACTAAGAACAACCATCTATACCATTTAGGTAAAGTATACACTAGTCTATAAGAAAGGGTTCCATTAACAGACCCGCATCAGTGAATAAGATTAGGAACATATAATTTGAGAATAGACTTGCATAAGAATATTTCTTAGCACCTATTGCAACTCCTTACAACTATATTATTACTAATATACTCTCGGGTCTATGTTTCGTTACAAATAAGGTCCTAACTTTTAGATTTTATTGACTTTTATAACCTAATCGTTCTTAATAGTGCTAACTGTTAGTAATTATAATACTCAACGTTGTTAACCCTTAGCATTGATCTAAACTCCTTTAGGCTATATCTGAACTCCTTCAAATCATACAATGTCTGGAGCGTAACAAGCACTATACCATTTAATTAATGAAATCAACGATTTAATAAAAAAGCGTACTGTATAAATATTATAAAATAAAATATTCATACAATAATGGGATGACACGTAAGCATGAATCCCAACAATTATTGCAATTCCCTTTATAATGAGAAAGATATTCTTTGTGAGTTCTTTCTTAAGATTCTTTGTGAACTTTATTGATTCATTAATTAGAAGCAAAACATCGATCCGTTGTGGACGTAGGTAATTTTTTGAACCACATAAATTACTTGTATGTTTTCTTCTTATTGTTTTCATTGTTTACTACATTATTATACTTGTGTGTGAAGTATTATCCGCCAATAAATTTGTACCAGAGTAAGGTTTAGCAATCATAATAGCACCTAATTATGAAATAGAGAAAGTCAATGGTGAGAATAACTTTAATTTGTGGAAGGTTAAAGTGATGGCATTGTGGGCCAAATGTTAAGCTTGGCTCTAAAGGAGACTGCAGCTCCATCTAGCAAAGAAAAAAAGTCAAAGGTCATCTAAATCTGAAGTAGAGAGAAAAGACATTCAAAAAATGGCTTATAGTATAATCGTTCTGTCTTTGAGTGTTGAGGTATTGAAGGAGGTTATTAGTGAAAAGATAATTCTTGGTCTTTAGAAGAGATTAGATGATCTTTAATGATAAAGTCGTTGGCCAACCTATTGCATATAATGAAGACCTTAGAAGTGCGGTGACAAGCTGGAGCGCTGCAGTGCCCAAGACAGTGCTTGAAGCACCGCAACACTCTAAGTGCAACACCGCAACACCCATCTTCAAGTCCTAGCGTGGCGATGTTAGAAACAGAGGCCCTAGCACCACGCGCTAATGCGATTAAACCCTATTAGGACTCCTAAGTTATCTCAAGCACTATCTTAATCCCACTTGGATTAGGATTTTCTTATAACGTATGTAGGTTATATAAGGGCTTTATTTTAGCTTGAAAAAATATTAGAAACATAACACAAACACAACACAGATAATTGAAAGAATAATTATTGCAATTCCTTTTATAGTAAGAAGGAGTTTCTTTGTGAATTTTTTTTTAGGGTTCTTTGTAAACTTTATTGATTCATTAATAAGAAGTAAGATCTTGATGCGCCATGGACGTAAGCAATTTGTTGAACCACGTAAATTACTTGTGTGTTTTCTTCTATTCTTTCATATTCTTATTGTTATTATTGTTTGTTGCATTGTTATACTTGTGTGTAAAGCGTTTCCGCTAATACAAGATTTTTATGGTAAAGGACAAATGGACTTAGAGTTTTGTTAGAAGAACAAATTAGTTATTATTTTTTTAGAAATATCTAAAACACCCCCTTAGTTAAATTTTTTGTAAGTTGGACGATAATTATTATAATTATTATAATACTATTGACTACTATTAATTGGTATTGATCGACCATTAATCACCATCAAATTGATTTATAATGGATACCATTAGACTCTAAATTTTATAATCTATACAATGGTAAGATTATTTTCATCAATGGTGTATCATAGGAGTTTGAAATTATTTTTTGTTATAAAAAAAATAACAACTCTACTATTTTTTTTATTAATTTTGGTTCGCCTCCAATATTTTGTTGGTAAAAATAATCTTATCATCATGTAGATTATGAAATTTAAAATTTAATTGTGTTAATGGCGAATCGATCTAATACCAGTCAATGGTTAGTTAATGCTAATCAATATCAGTCAAATAAATAATAAATAGAGTGACTATCAATAAATAATAAATCTATTTAAGCAAGAACTCAGCATTTATTCGAGCACTACTATCAATAAATAATAAAAATAGATTAAAAAATAAATAAAGCATATTGAAATATATGGATTATTTTTAAAAGTTCTAATAGAGAACAATAACAAATGAAGATTGAGAAGATAAAAATTTAGGTGGCACTCAAATGAAAACGGTGTGTTTTGGAGGGAGAGCTCAAGTCTACCATGTCAAGAGTGCAAGAAGAGTTATTTGTGCTTGTATTGAGCCTAAAATAGGCCTAACTAATTAGCTTCTGAAATGAAAAGATAAATTGACCCGATGTTAGATTTTGTTTTCAAATACGAGAAGAACGTTGAGTTGTTATTCTTAGGATAGATTGTGTTCAGATATAAGCAACAAATGAGTAGAGAAAGGAAAGATAAATTCCATTAACCTTTTTTTTTTCCTTTAGAAGTTAATTGAATATATCTTTTTCACTAGTTGTAGTTGGTTTAAGAGACTTTAAGTCGGTGTATAAATACTTGAAATTCGTTATGTTAGGCAATTTTGGCACAAAGAGAAAATTCATTTGACAGGTAAGTTGGCACTTTATATTAAGATTGTTGTTTAATATATATGCGTGAGTTGTCATGCAATTGATCGATGTATGTAAGTTCAGTTTATAAACTTGTTGATTTTAATAAGAACTTGTCAAACGAGTGAGACGTATGGTCAAGCAAGCAGCAATCCATTCATCTTTATCGTGTTAGTTAACTAAATCATTCTTGCCACCTTTTCATTCAAGGCTCTTATAAATATTATTATTTCTCCACTCTTTCCCATTTCTTTAGTGTTCAAGTTCCTCACAGATCATAATCACATATGGGATAGTTTTTTTGCCCCCAATTATTAGAAAAATTAATTTTGTAGACTTTATCACAAAATGATGATATATTCTTGAGACTCAGTCTTAACAAAAATCTGACTGAAACATGTCAGTTTGCAAGAACATACAAAGATTTTAGATAGATGATATATATATATATATTTCTTTAGTGTTCAAGTTCCTCACAGATCATAATCACATATGGGATAGTTTTTTTGCCCCCAATTACTAGAAAAATTAATTTTGTAGACTTTATCACAAAATGATGATATATTCTCGAGACTCAGTCTTAACAAAAATCTGACTGAAACATGTCAGTTTGCAAGAACATACAAAGATTTTAGATAGATGATATATATATATATATAGAGAGAGAGAGAGAGAGAGTTTTATATAAAGTGGATGTTAGGTGTTTTTTCAAAAAAAAAAAAATATTAAAGCAATCTAAACCTTTTGACTTAACCGAAAGATTCAAAACATGATAGAGGAGATAAAAAGGATGCTGTCAACTTTGCACTAATTTATTTTTTAACAATACCAAATGACCCTTGGAAAGCTTACTTGCTAAATGAATGAAGAAACAAAAATTGCAGCAGCAACTATCAATGCAAGTTGATTTAAAATCATGGAATTTGCCGTGCTTTTGGTTCATTTTTGCTAAAAGAAATCAATGCTGTTCACTTGGCCCTTTATGCACCACTCTTTGGGATAATGGCATCATCTCGATGTTACTTGCTAGTACCAGTACATGAATATCGTGATATTAGAAAAAAAAAACACATTCACGAATCACGAAACAGTACAGTTCTACTCTCTGTTTAACACATTTTTTAAAAGCTTTCCTAGTTAAACTTATTTCTTTTTATATATAATTTTCATGCCTTCACCAACATGCACTTGAAAAGATTAATAATATGAAGAAGAAGAAGAAGAACCTTACAGCATCCTTAATTTGCTTTTCCTGCAACCAAATCGTCTCCCAATTCTTTCTTGTTCGCACCAAATTAAAACTGATTGATTCTATTGCAACCAAGCTATCTAAGAAAGATGTTCTTATTAAAAAACAACAATTAGTTTCATGTGATTAATAGATCAGGCAGAAGGAGCATCTAGCTCAAATTAGAGACAAAATTTCATGTAAATATATGATTTGTTCCTAGCTATTTGTATTAAAATTAATTCATATAATATCCAACATCTATTTGTAAATAACAAGTCATGAATATGTGATATAGCTAAAAGAAATGAAACTAGCTATTTCATTTGTTGATTAAATAATTAATTAGTAAACAGATTTTGATTCTGGAAAGTAGGGCTGGGATACAGTATCCAAGAGTTTCAACTCTCTTTTGAGCTTTACGGGAAGATAAAAAGCCCTCTCATCATCAATATGATTCGTAGGTCGATATTGACCTTTCCCCACATGCCAAATTTCGGTATATTTCTCCGAAGATTCTGAGAGATGACATTCCTGTCCACATTTCAAGCCAAAACTAACTGCCATTTTCAACAACAAAATTGAAGAAAAACACACTTTGTTGTGGATAAGGGAAGGCAAATAAGAGTATAAAGCCCGCAATCAATATGTCATTTTGTAATTTAACCTGAGATGAGTCCCAGCATGGAAAGTACTTACAAGAGTTAGCATCTAATTGATAATCTTTGATCAAATCTAAAACACCAATAATATAACTGGTGCAGCAAACTGGACAGTGAGATTTTCGATTCCATGCTGATAGTGAATATTGCAGCAGGCATCCATTACAAGTGAACCGATCATCTCCTCAAATTAATATTTACATAAGAAAAA
This sequence comes from Ailanthus altissimus, assembly GCA_946807835.1. NCBI lineage: Eukaryota > Viridiplantae > Streptophyta > Magnoliopsida > Sapindales > Simaroubaceae > Ailanthus > Ailanthus altissimus. The sequence continues at coordinate 25,008,144 of OX327695.1, forward strand.
ATAATCACAATACAATCATACTTTATCAGATGGGTTAGCTTCTTAGCTAAGCTTATAATTCAGATATAGATTCAATTAAAAATTGTCCACTGTCCACATTGAAAAGGATGTAGCATAAGAACTTATAATTGTATATACCATGATGTCACAAGGCAATGGCACGTTTTTTTTTTTCAATTTCCGGGTCGGTTAGATAGGCAATGCAAGATAAACTTGAAATGATAAATTTAACTAATATATGAATGGGCATAAAATAATCAACTTATACATACTCATATATATATATATATATATATATATATATAATTGTGAGAGGAGATGCTCACCATAAATTAATTTAACATTTCTAACCGACTCCCTCTAAAATAAAGAGAATTAGGGGCAATTGACAACCTCTTAATTAATTAAACAAATAAAACTATAAAAGATTTCGTACCCATTAGTGTTCATGTGATAGCTAATTGTTTGACACGGGGTTAGCATGGTTTAATAATGGGGCTCTTTTAATTGAGTCTATTTGTTATAAAAAAAAAAAAGTGGATAGTGAGTGTTTAGACATTAATATTTAAGTAGGTTAATTTTTTTTGTGTTATATGAGGCGAACTAAAAATAATGAGGATTAATTATTATTAGTTCATATTTATCTTGTTAAATAATCCATCTCGTGTTAGTGAGTTCAAATTTAAAGGGCTCACGAGAGAGTTTTTCTTTTTTCATTTTTCTTTTCGCTTTCTTGTAGGGGGGGGATGGTAAGTATCTCTAGGGCATGTCGAGACCTAGTCCGGGGTCACTTCCTTTAATTCAGTATTGTATGAATATTGAATATGAAGCATGCATGGGATCATGGAGATTTTTCATTTTGAAATAATTTTCGTACTGAAATTGTTTTTTCGTGACTTGAGAAAGATCGTATTGGCATTTAACACCCACAATTGGAAGTTGCACTTGTCACTTTAGTTCATGTCAAATCAAACAAGCCGTCGCAATTGGTAATTGAATGTTTTTGAGTAAAGATTAGATTACATTCACATATCGAAGACTGTGTTGCAGGTAGAAGTAATATATTCAGGGCTAAGAAGGGGATAGACATGATTATTTAAAGGAATATACCGTCATTAATTTAATAAATATATATTAATTTAATTCTTACTTCTTTAATAAAAATAGTATTTTTTTTTTAAAAAAGAGTATTATAATCTCTATATCTTATAGCCTAATCTCTAAACAATACTATTCGAAAAACTTACTTGAATTATAAGAAAGGTATCATCAAATTAATAGTATTTTTTTTTTTTGTGTTTAATCCATTTTAAATAAATTTCTCGTGTCATTTCCTTATTTTAGAATCGTTTTTTTTTTTGTTGGTAAAACTCGAAAACCTATTCAAGTCAACTTCATTCTTCCGTATTCCAAACATCACAAGCACATGTTAGTTGTAAAACACCCAAAAATCATGCCAGTACAAATTACACGTATGAAATATTATGGTACACGTGCATCCAATGACATAACAGCACGTGTTAGTAGATGTGAATTTTCCAACTCTTGATGCCAAATCAGTCGTCCCCGTCCTCCTGTTTTGACTCCTAAAATTCTCCCCCCTCCCGAGATATCATACAAGACTCCCAATTTATCCTCCCTTTGAAACTTGACTTTGTATCAAAACTACCAAAGCCCACCAGCATGATCACAAGCTAACAAACAAGTAAAACCTCCACCGTTCGATCATCATCTCCGGTCAACGATTTATGATGATCGCCGCCCCCACCCCCATCACCAAGACCTTGATTTACTACCTCTCCGAACACCCGTCCATCATCAACTTCCGGTGGAGCCACACCCAATCATGGGGCTCCACGTGGTCCTTCCTCTTCTCCTCCATAACCCTCTACCTCACCCTATCCCTCTTCCTCCACCTCCTCTTGTCCCTCCTCCTCCGCCGTAACCGCTCCGTGCCCCTAGGCCCCATCCCCGCCATCCACAGCCTCTCCATGTCCGTCATCTCCGCCACCATTTTCGCTGGCATCCTCCTCTCCGCCGCCTCAGAGATCCGCGAGACCCGATGGTTCTTCCGCCGCACCAAAACGACACCGTTCCAATGGCTCCTCTGCTTCCCTCTCGGTACGCGCCCTTCCGGTCGCGTTTTCTTCTGGTCTTACATCTTCTACCTGTCGCGCTTCATCCACATGCTACGTACTTTCTTCACAATCCTAAGACGTCGTAAAATCATCTTCTACCAACTCTTCTATAACTGTATCTTAACGTTCATGTCGTTTCTGTGGCTGGAGTTTTCGCAGTCGTTTCAGGTCCTGGCCATACTATTTACGACGCTGGTTTCTTCGGTGGTTTACGGGTATAGGTTCTGGACGGGAATAGGGTTACCGAGCGCGTGTTTCCCACTCGTCGTGAATTGTCAGATGGTGTTGTTGGGGTGCAACTTAGTATGTCACGTGGGTGTGCTTATGATTCATCTTATGAAGAAAGGTGGGTGTAATGGAATTGGTGCATGGGTTTTTAATTCCGTGTTGAATGGGGCTATTTTGTTGCTGTTTTTGAAGTTTTATGTGAAGATGCTCATGGAGAAGAAAAAAAAAGTAGTGGATTCTGTTCGAGCAACAAGGAAGTAGAGATTAAAGACTTGCAATTAGAAAGAAGGGAGCTTTGAAACGAGATTCTGATGAATGGTCAATGCTGGGATTTTCTTTTTCCTGGTCCTTTTATGCCTGTTTGTTTGGAATGTAATTCTCAGCACAACTGTTGGGAAAATTCCCTTTTCTCGGGGGGTATAAAGGGTAAATATGAAGATATAAATGGTTAAAAACTGTGTACATATAGCATAATTTAAGTTTAATTTTGCCTCACTTCTTTTTTGAAAGGGTATCTGCTTTACTGAATTCGTGAATGTCATTTTACAGGTAACAATAGAGTGCTCAAGGAATGATTTGGTCCTTGAATGGGGTATATAAAAATCAAGGCTCATATGAAAATTTGCAATAAGTAAAAATTATTGCTATAATTTCTGTTACTTCGAGAAATTTGTTGGTATTTGTGGATGAGTTTTTGCTGGCTGCAGGTTCTCGTTTCAGATTTCTTGCAATTTAACCAAGCTTGCAGAATGATCATTCTGATAATTACCCGTGATTGGCATAATAAAATCATGGCAATAACTGTCAAAGCACAGTCTTGTCCAATTTTTTAGAATGTAATTCTAAATCAGGATAGTGCACTCCTAGTCCTGCAGGATCTCAAGACTGGGAAGGCATATCCCTGCATGAATTTTTGGCAAGCAAGGAATATTTAACCCCATTACATCATTATTGTACTCGGTCAATTATTGTACACAAACTGTTCAAGGGACAATCTCGGGCCAAACTTTTTCAAAGACATCCAAAAACAAAAAACAAAAAGCAAATTACAATGAGCTCTGACAGTGTCAGAGTGTCCACACCCATAGTCCCAGTATGGGAAAGACCAGTTTTTGCCCTTGTATTCAGAAACAAATTCTTCCCAGCATTTAAGATATACAATTTCCAATCTACATAGGACCCTAGTGAAGGGTGAGAGCTGAATTTGAGCGATTCAATACTCAATTCTCAATAACACTTCTCGGCACACAAGAACGAGAAGGAAGAGACAACTTAACAAACTCCACTATGAAATATTATAATAATGTTAATAGTAGCCATTGGAAGAACTGGTATTGCATGGAAAATAATCATGTTCGAGTGAGTCAGGATCACAATTTGGCACCCAAAATGATCAAGTCAGATTTAATGCTTTATCGACTTATCCTTTTTCACTATTTCTAAGGGCCCCTGCTGCTATGGCCTTCAGGCCCCGATGTCCCAAGTATTGGAATAGAGTCTTGTGATTCATATACTTTTTTTTGTTTTTGTTTTCGACAAAATTTAAAAGTGGCTGCATTCTTGGACCGGGCTGTTTCATATCATTGTATTATTGACAAAACGAAGAGTCATAATATCAATGACAAGTTAATAGGGAAAGATAGAAAAAGAAAAACGACAAAGAACGTAAGAACTAAAAAGTTGTAATAAACCGGTGTTGGAATTTTCTACAGAGAAAACCAAATTACAAAAGAAAAAAAAAAGCGGGTGTTTTGATAAAAGGTTTCAACCAAGTTACAACCTTTTAGGCAAAAATATTAGCTGGGCTTGATTAAACCATATTTGGCCCAATGTCATGAGTTTAGGCTCTAAAACAACCGTCATTATATTTGGGCCTGCTACAACGTGCATTGGTTGGACTTCAACTCTTGAACCCTAAGCTTATTGCACCCATCCAAATTCTTCTTTTTTTAAGTTTACTTTTATTAATAAGGGAAAATAACACAGAGACCTTAAATTATAGTTAAATTCTCATATAAATTTTAAATATTTTAAAAGAATTATTTAGATTCTTGTCAGATGACAAATTTCGTGAAAGTTAATTTTCAAAAGGGTAAACTTATTTTTTAATTTGTTAAAAGAGTTAAATTATTGAAATTACTATTATGCCAATGTATTTAGAGTAGAAAATTGTTAAACTTATTATTATACCCCTATATTTAAAGTGAAAAGTACTGGTATGCCCCTTCATTTGAAATAGAAAGTATTATTTTATTTTTATATTTAAAGTGAAAGTACTATTATGTCTTTATATTTTAAATGAAGAATAAAATATGGATAAATACACTTAGTGAGACTTGAACCCAAAACCTTTAAGTATAATTCTAACACTTTATTCAATTATGCCACGTGTGCTTTGTTAATATTAAGTTATTTACTATCTATATATTAAATAGAGCATTGAAAATGACTGCTACTAGTGACCGCTGCCAACCACCATTGATTATCGCCGACCACCATTGACCGGCGTTGACCAACTGTTGATTGGTGTTAACCAATCATTGACCGACATTGACAGATTGTTGATCGGCGCTGACCGATGTTGATCTGCCTTTGACCGACAATAACTTATCATTGATCGATATTGACCTATCGTTGACCGATCGTTGATCGATGTTAGTGTATTTGACCAATTTTAATAAGAGTATAATAGTACTTTTAACGAATTTTACCATTTGACTATTATTTTAGATAGAATTCGTCATTTGACAGCGATCTAAATTGCTTTTTTGGAACATTTAGGGTCTATATGAGAATTTGACTATATCTTGGAGGTTTGTATGTCCTTTTCTCTATTAAGAATTACTTATTATACCTATAATTATTTATTTTTAACAACTTTCAATATCCATTCATAATAAACTATTAATTATATAAATTAATATTAAAATAAGTTTAATGTAAAATTTATTGCACTTTTTATGACCTATATTTTCTTTCAAAAAAGTTGCAAGTATTATAAAAAAAATTAATTATAAAATTTATATGATTGGTATTTGATAGAAAATAAAAAGAAATGAGTTTTGTATAAATAGAGGTGTAATATATTAAATAGAAAAAAAATAAACTAAATTAAGTTATATTTAGTGTTAAGCAAACATATAAACATGAGTTAAGAAATTTTCGTATTTGAAAGAAAAATTAAACAAAAATTCTAATCCTAAGGCCCTATATGTTAAGTCATGCTATTTGCATAACAACGGATTGTACTAGAGTAAAACATTTCTCAGTAATGTCAACTATTATAGTTATATTTTAGAAAAAATACTTTATTATTAATATAGAAATAAACACAAAACTAGAATTAAGGCACAAAGTTCAATAAAAGTTATAAGATATAAAATTAAATATATTTTTTAAAAATTATTTTACACTCATGAACTGCATCATTATTTTTAATATTATTGTTGAAATATTTTTTGGAAAGAGGTAGGTTGCATGTATTTCAAATTTGATCAATGACATATTGAAGTTATATGTCTTCCCTGCTTACTTTATACAGTACAAAAATCTCAAAGTGATTAAAAAAATGACAACTAAAATCAATTTTATAAATTGCATGAGATTGTTGTATAATTGTAAGTAAAAACATAACTTATTTATGAGTAGGTTTTATACAAATTAGATAAGTATGTAATATTTGCATAACTAGATAGACTTTAAATTTGTGTTAGTTTAATGAAATAAAATAATCTTCGATATATCATTTTATAAAGGTAACAAAATATATATTTGATACCATTTCAATGTCATCAAGCTAGGGCAAACTAAACTTCCCTAATAAGTTTCCTACAAATTTCATGTATGATATGATACATTGGGTTAAATATAATAAAACACCAATTGTATTGAGATGTTGTACTTCTAAACTAAATATCTTCTTACTATTTTCTTTGAGACAAAATGGATTCTTTTTAGGATTAAAAAACTAAACAACCATGAGTGTACTTTAAGAATGAGCTTTATTTATATTGAATCGCTTAAAAATCTTTTCAAATATAAACAAATTGATAGATAAAAGATTGTGTTAGATTTCTACTCAATCTGCAAAACGAGATACTATCTTATTTTTCCTAAATCTTTCATCTAAAATTCTCTTTTTAAGTATTTTTTAATTTTAAAGTTCTGTTTAAAAGTCTCAATTAAATTCATGTCATCAAAATATATAACTACAATGACAAATGAAGAATCTGATTTCTTTATATTGGGCCATTAGCATATCCTTGCTTCATCAAGTATTTAATTAAGCGATTGTACCACATACACCCTAAATTATTTTAATTTATATAGAGATTTTTGTTGTTTAATTGAGTATAAGTTGTGATTACATGCTTCAAATATTGTAAATCTTTTAGGAATTTTCATATAAGTATAGGTGTTAAGCTTTTTCAAGACTACCAAACTTATTAAAAATTAAAATGTAACTGTGTCTACTATAGGAAATATGTTTTATCGTAATCAATATTAAACCTCTGCGAGAAACCTAAGGTAACAAGCCTTGCTTTATGTCAAATAACCTTGTTATTTTTATTAAGTTTTTATATATAAACCTTCCAACGTGCTTGATATCTTCAAGTGTTTAAACAATAGGTCCATATACCTCAAGTTTGGTTAGAGAAATTAATTCTACTTGAATTGTCAATTTCTATTAATGCAGTCATGCCTATATTTATATTAATCAACAATTACTATTTTAAAATCATCATTTATAATTTTAGTAGTTATTACAAATAAGAAAACATTAACAAAAATTATTTCATTACCATTTTACATTTCTCATGTAACACCCCGGAACATTTATTTATTAGATTTTTTTATTTATTAGAATTACTTTTTTTTATTAGGATTAAATTTATTTGTTATAGGAAATAGAAGAATTTGATTGGTTGAAAAAGTGTTGGTATAGTAGAAATGGATTCATGGAATTAAAACCTTGATCATTTACACTTTTCCAACACTTAATCATAAACCAATAGCAATTAGTCACAAAATGAATTGGAAAGTGATAGAATTAGTTAATTTTTAACTAGTTTTTATTTAGTTTAGTTATGAATAGTTTTTAGAATTTTTGGACCAATTAAGTGTCACCATTTCTAACCAATGACATTTTTAAAAATTTGGATTTAGTTGAGAGAAAATTTGGCAAGAAAAGTAATGAGTATATAAATGGGAATAGTGTGAAAAAAACACCCATTTTTACAAGCATAGTATCGTTTCCCCCTTTGCCTTTTCTCTCCATTTTTTTTTTATTTCCCTTTAAATTCAACAATTCTCAATACTTCCATTAGTAAATTAAGCTCTCAAACCCTTAATTAAACCCCTCTTCATCAAGTTTCAAGGATCAATTTTAAGTTAGAAGGTGTTATTCAAGGTGAGTTGATGTTAAAATTCTATTGAATATGGATTTGGAGTTTTAAGGGTTAATAGATTAAATAACCATGTAGAATTAGGCATTTGTGCTTTTAATTTAATAAATTAGAATTTTATTTATTATGTGTTTATTTTGGCAAATCAAGGTGAAAGCTTGGCTAAGGATAGCCAAGGGAAGGAGAATGAGAAGAAGTGGAGGAATTAAGTATATAAGGTTGGTGTACACTTTAGATTGAAATTTAAAATTTTACTTTAGGGAATTTTGGAGTATATTTATGTGATTTAATAATATGATGGATGAGTGTGTTGAACTATGGTATTGAATTGACAATTATATAGTTTCTAAATGTATTAAATATATTTTGAACATTGGATATTAAAGGGTGGTAAAAAAAATAATATTTTGGTATAAATATGAATTTTGAGAAAAATAGGACTTATATGAGAATTTTAAAAAAATCTGGACTAATTTGTAAATATTTAAAAAAAATTAGGTCTTTATGGAATTATTATGAAATTAAAACACTTGACTTTTTGAAGAAATTGGGTTAATTGCAAAATTGTAAAAATTTAGGCCTATAAGTGAAAAATTAAAAAATTATGGGCTTAATTATTAAATCTGAAAATTTTGAAACTTATTTGAGTATTTTTGAATATTCTGGACTTATATGGAAACTTTTGGAACACTTGAGCTTATGTGTAAAATTTTGAAAAATATTTTGGGCATAAAGATAAATAGTAAAAAAATTTGGGCCTATTTATAATAATAAAAAAAATATTTGTGTCTAAATATGAATAATAGAAAAATTGTGTAAATGTGAATTTGTATAATAATTTAGTTTAATAATAATAATAATAAATTTGTATTAAAAAGTTTTTAAAAGAAAATAATTTATTAATAATATTATTGAGACGCCCTAAGTAAACTTGAACATTGGTAGGGGAGGATTGATAGTTGGCATGCCAATAGGGTATTATAGTAGTACTGCATCGTTTGCTTGTTTGATGACACCGCTCTGTGTATCTGATCTGTTATCTGTTTTGATCTGTTCTGGATCCAGTAGGTAGTCACCGAGTGGCCGATGCCGGATCACTATCTGATATTTATTAGTCCATTAACCAATCTATAGTATCGTGTCAGTGTTCATTTTGAGCGTCTATTGAGATTAATTCTAATTTATTAAAATATTTAATAATATTTTAGTTTAATGAATTGATTAATTGATCAATTTTAATTTATTATTATTATATGACGATATTAGTTATTATTAAAAATTTCATTATTTATATATATGGTTAATTGGCAATAAGGATAATAAAACAATTTTACTGTTTCAACTTTTGTGTACACCCATTAAGCCGTTATGCTTAGCGCGTTGGACTTACCATACGCAGGTAGTAGAGTTGTCTTCCCGGAAGACTGAATAGTGAATCTTTCTGCAGCAGCTCAGAGTCGCTCACATCCTCTTTATACATATAAATATATTTGATAGATATTTTATTTGTCTATAAATTATTGTATATTATATTATAGACATTAATTGTATGTACGTGTATGTATGCGTTTCCCAAGAACTGTTTTCTTGAAAATTATGATGATATATGATATTTGTTTTGATAATATATTGGATTTGAAATAATTTGGTGAATGTTTAATGTATTTAGATTGCAATATGAGTTGTGGATAATTATTGAAAAATGGAAAGTTGGTTGAGAATTGACATTGAGATTTAAGAGTGTTTTCTTTTGTCACAGGTAGTGTAAAGTCCAATTTTTTAGAGAAAACTCTGTCAGTTTTTCTCTGTAAATATTTATTTCAAAAAAAAAATTTAATGTGTTTTTGGTAAATTTGAATAATTGTTTATTATTGTTTGTATTCGATATTATCATAGCATCTCCTAATCTCATGTCTCGATGAAAGGTGAGTGAAAAGTGTATTATATCTCATATATAAACAAAATTTGGAGCCTTTTGTCCATTTTGTGCTTTTTTTTAAGGTTACGTCTCTTCTAAGACTTTATTTCTTTGGGACATGTTTTTTCAAAATTTATCAACTTTTTCATGTATAGTAGTTTAGAAAATATAGATTTCTTTATCATTTGAGCATCATTTTCAAGAGTATCCTAATTTTTTATTTTGTTCTATCGTAGAACAAATTTTTTTAACCAAGTTGTTTGCAATGTTTCTAACGTGTATTAGATGATTCAGTTACCCTTTTAATTATTGATAAGGGTTAATTAGGTTTAAAATTTTTATCTTTCAAACTTTATATTTGTTTGTTGAAATTTAGATTATTTGAATTTTTATATATTTTATTATTATTTTGTAAGTTTTGAGTAAATAGGGTAAATATTAATGAAAATCTGAAGAAAATAAGATAAAAATATTAAATTGCTATAGTACAATACTGCAATAGATTGCTACAGTAACTAACTACAATAAATTTACTATAGTGCCTAGAACGGCGATCACAAACAGTATGTACAGCACCAGAATCCAGCACCACGAACAGTACTCGTGAACAGTAATCTTAATTCGATTTGTATTTGATGTTTTACCCTAATTTAAAAACATATACTTATAAATAGAATATTAAAAAGCCTAATTAAAGAATGAAGACGAGAGAGAAAGAGTAATTTTTGCAGGATTAAGAAGACTAAAAGATTGAAGGCTGTAAAAAAATTAGTTTTATCTCTTCAACTCTTTATCTTTCTAGTTTTCTATGATTTTCATGATATTATTATTGATAAACTCTAAAAAAATTTATTTCACCATGAGCTAAGTTTTTATTTCTGTAGTTAGAATTTTGAATCTAGTAAATAGTTAAATTTTATTAATTCTTAATTTATGAACTTAATACATATAATTGATTCATTCTATCTTAAGTTTAATACTTTCATTATACCTGATTAATATATTGAATGATTGAGGAACCGTGATGAACTTGACAAATGGATTCATGTGTTTAGTTTAGGATAGTTTGATACATGATCATATGATAACAACTATGAGTTTTATGTAGGATAGATATATACCTAGATGGCATGCATTGCATAATTTAGACTTGATCTTAATAAATTACAATCTAATTTAATTACTATAGATATATAGGTAATTATTAGAATGCGTAATATAGTCAATTGATTATTAACAGATGCTTGTGATGAGATTATTGTCTAAGCTAATCAATTCGTATTAAGTGAGTAACTAAGATATTAATGAGTCCAATGAAATATTAGGGGATGAGTCTATACCATAGATTATTATCCTTTTGTGAATTTATTTTTTTGTTTATTTGCAGTTTAGGTTAAGTTTTAGGTTAATCAATTGAATTTTATATTTTGTGTCACGCCCCAGACCCAAAAGATCCGACACACGACATCACTTACATTCATTCACTGCATGTGCACTCATAAATAATATTACACAAAATTTTCAACTTTCCTTCAACACAGAAATCCTTAGCAAGTTGCTAGTAAGTTCAACACTAAAATCAACCCATAACTTAACATATAAATATAAACTTCTCTTGACCATATTTAAACATTCATTTCAATTTCTTTCAGAATTATAACAATTGAATTATGACTGGGACAATTAATAAACCGGAGATACGCAGAGTTTTCTCAGAGATTAACACTCTACTACGTCACCAGTAGCAACTTTGTTACCGGAAGCCCAGAATATATTCATTGCAAATTCTTACTTGAAATCAACTAGTAACCACACTTTGAAAACTTAAATCAAATCCAGCCACACACAATGAAATAATACATAAGTATTTATTCAATAGGGACAAACCAAATATCCTATCCCACGTGTCCCCAAATGAAACACACAACAACCTAGCAACTTAGGGAACCCAAGGAACAGCAGAAGCCTTGCCAAATCCGCTAAGCACACATGTACCTTATTTACCTGAAATCACCATAAACTATAATGAGTATAAAACTCAGTAAGCATACTAGCTTTTCATATATCAAATACAAATACATATATGTACACAATGCATATGTATGATATGTTGTTATCAATCAAAATCATAATCTTATCAAATCACATATCATGTAAGCGCTTACACATTCTTTCAAAACACATAATAGGAATACCATCACTCAACTACTACTTAGTAGGACTTACATATCACATATCACATAATGAGCCAAATGTCACTCGTAGGTGACATACCGTATGAGAGGAATAGTACAAGTGAGGTCTTGAAATTACACACATATAATGCTTATGCCCGAAGGTAAAAGCCAAACCCTCACCCTGATCATCGGTGAGTCCTCTCACATGCACCAATACGCCACCACACGAATGTGATGACTCACACTTCCTTTAGGTACCAATAGGATCCTCCCTACATACGGAACACATAACATATACCAATCCCGAAGGAAAGGCCACACATAAAGGCTCCACAAATCACATAAAATGGCTACTAAGTTAACAGTGAGTTCAAGTACCCTAAAAACACAAACTATTTCTCATGGACATATTACACTTCAAAAGCTTTCTTTGTTAAACATATCTTATTTTGAAAGTTCACTTTCAAAAAACACATGTATGTCCATGCTCAATGTCAATGCTCACATTCATAAACATATATTTACATTTCATATCAAAACATACTTTGACATAACATAAACATATTCTTAACCATATTTACAAAATCATTCATAACACTTACTATGTTTATTGTGATTCCAGTAAAAAGTCTAGTATACTTACCTCTTAACACTTTCAGCTACAAGGCTTAAATCTCCTTAACCTATCAATGGAGATTAATCCTTTCATAAGCCTCACAATTCACACAAAATACTTTAAATAGCTTACAAAATTATACACAATGCATTTATCACATCAAATTGGTCTAAATACTTGGTTTCTCAAAACCTGTCATTCTGACCACTTACACTTAACAAAATTTTCTAATACATCAAATGATATCCAATTACTCCAAAATCAGAATATACCATTCTTGAATCATATATCCCTCTTATATATGAATATTATATCAAAATTTCTACACAATCCATTCCATACATACCATCAAATCCAAACTACTAACCTGACAAGATCAAGATACTTACTGTACAGTATTCAATCTCTTAATTTTATAAAATCATATACCAACTCAAAAATTATAAAACTACCACATAATTACTCTTAACACATATCTCAGTCCATGATAAATATTGCACTTCCAAATCACTGCCAAAAGTATTTTAAAAATATTTTATTCCATAGCTTTAAAAATTTGTTAATTAAATACTGCAATGAGCTGATACATTCTAGAAACTCATAACACTTCAACCACATTGATCTAAATTCTCAATTCTGAGTATATCACATTAGACATATAAACTTATCTTATTCCATAAATTCGTAATTTTTTAAGATCATTCAATAGGTCAAAAATTATTTTCCACTGTAATATACTGTTTACACAGGAAATTTTCAGAATTTCAGGGTCATTTTGGTAAATTCACTACAAATTCAATTTCCAGAATTTTCAATCGATTCAAAGTTTCAGATGATCCTAAACATGTCTAATTTCATATACTCAAAATTCAAAACTAGAATCGAATCACAATAATTTATAAAATTCCTAGATCAAGAGGCTATCCAGCAGAAATTTCACAATTCATCATGATTTATCAAGTTATCTTATAGATCATCATCAATTCTCATAAGATCTTACGAAATACACAACAAATCCTCAATTATACATATTTCCAGAAATTAAAACTTAAAGGAATTAACTTAATTAATACCAATAAATTGAGAAATAGGTATGATATACCTCTTGAAATTCAAAATTTCAATTTCTTCTTCTTTTTCTTCTTCTTCTCCTCTTTCTCTCCTCTATATTTCTCTCTTCTCTCTCTCTAAAAGAGGTAGCTCGACCAAAATGAGAGAATTAGGGTTTTAAAAGTGTATTTTTATACTAAGTGACTAATTTTTGGTATTTACAAATTTACCCCTAAAACTTTTAAAGTATTACAATTTGGTCCCTAAAATAAATCTAAAGTCTTGCAATTAAACCCAATGCTAATAGTATCACCTTAACCTATACAAACACTACTAATAACAATATATAAATCAAGTATCACCAACATACAAATAAAATACGTATATTTATACATTTATAAATACTTATTCTTACCAGTCGTGGATACTGGTTACTACATTTTGATTTTCTAAATAAAAGTCAAATAGATATAATTTTAGTAATTGGTTGATAGAAATAGATTGAATAGTGCTTGTGAAATTGATATTTGGACTTAAAATCTTATATTACTTGATACAATAGCGTGCGCTTGCACTTAACTATTATAGCACCAATCAATTATATTATTCTACAAGAACAATTGCTCGAGTTAATGTCCTAACAGTTGATATATGTGACTTAGTTACTTTTGATGCATTGGATAATTCATTAAGGACAAAGAATCTTTCATACCTTATTTTTATATTAATTTATGTGAGGATTCAATTAAGACACGGTGATCATTTTTTTAAAAAAGTTTATGCCTTACTTCAAGAGGTATTTTTCATTCCTCTAATGATGAAAATATTATCTCATTAAAATTACAATCAATAAATAGTGAAGTAAAAAGATTACCCATATGGACTCAAAATATCTAATAATGAGTTAAAACTATAATATGATGATTTATACAAACAATCTAGCAAATGCAATATTGTGAATAAACATTAAATAAATATATGACTGCCATGTAGATAAATTAATCATAATAATAAAATAGCAAAAATATTCACTTAATTAGTTCACAACTATTTCTTTGAATCTTTTGTAAAAATAATAATGATTCAAGATCAATATTTGAATAGGACAATCTAATTATAAGTTTGTTGGTGAGTAAGTAGTACAAATATTCTTATTAAAAAATAAATTTTTTAGTTCTTTAATGTTGATCTTGGGTGACCACGCAGTCATATTGTACCATAACCATTTTTGAATTATTAAACTTATAAATTATTATTGTATAACTTTTAATTGAATTTATGATTATATAGTACAATCTAGATATTATACTTAATGTAGAAGCCTTTCTAATATGTACTTTGTGCTTGAGACATAAGAAGTAATGTAAATATATTTTATATCATTATTATTTAAAGTCCCAATATGATATCTATTTCAACGTATATATTTAAAACATAACAAATTTCTTTTGAGCTCACATACATATAAAATATTATTAATATATAATTTTGTTCCACTTATTAATAAAATGGTTGTTCTTTCAAAGCCCTCAATAAAATATGCAAGACTTGATATAGTATTTACTTTTTTTTTAATTATTATTACTTTTGACAAATATTTCTCATTTTAAAAGATAATATGTGTAGTTACACTACTAATAAACAAGTAGGAAAAAGTAAACAACTCATTTCTAAATAAAAGATCATATTATATATCAGAATAAATTTCAAAAATTATAAAGTACAAAATGTTACACTTGTTTATCAATATTTAGTGCAAAAAAGTATATAAAGTCATAGCACGCCAATATTCACTAAAACTTTAGTGGATAGTCCCATCACAATCAAATGATTAATACTTTCTTTTATATCTAAAAAATAAAAATAGAAACATTTAAATATTTGTAGGATCTAAGTTATGAATGAGAATAGTCACTACAATCTTGATGTCTCACAAAGTTTGATAAAATATTTTGGCATACGACATATATATAATCAGCATTTTTTCATCACATAAATAACAAATAATTTTGTAATAGAGATTTTATTTTCTGCACCCTTGTTTTTGTTTCGGTGATTTTATCTTTTTTTAGTGTTCTTACGTTCTAAGTATTTATGATCATTAAGGGAGAAATAACTACACCCTTAACAACCTTCTTGACCACATTCATTATTGTAGGCATTTACATTTTTTTCAAGGAATGATTAAGAATTTGTATTCATGATTTTTTTTAATAAAAACTTATTATTTTATTTTGTAAGTAGAATACATGAGATTAATTTTAAATATTTTCTAAATCAATATTTTTTATATTGTTGTTGCATAATAATATTAGAGGCATGAAAAATAAAGAATGTCTTTTTTAATATGTCTTATTTTTTAATTTTTTTTATATATGTTATTTTAGTTGTGAGGTAATTTTGAATAAAAAATAATTATATTTAGCAACAATTTTAAAATCTTACAATCTTATATTCATCGTACTTATGTCTTACTTTATATAGAATATATTTTTTTTATGATTATATTTTTCCTAAAGATTTTTTGAAAGAATCTATGGTTCTTTACTATTAGATATTGAATTTTTAAACTTTTATGTAGATGAGGGAGGAAAATCATAAGTTTTGATTTCTTTTGTATGGAAACTAGAGTTTCCTTTTCAATTTATTGCATATAGGTACATTTTCACATGCAATAGTTACAAAAGGTAGTTGTTTTTAGACATTACAAGAAAAAAATAATAATAACATGCACAAAATAATAATAATCAAAGAGGTTTGGCTTACTATATAATGATATAATAATAATTAGGATGCACTAACCTTTTATTACATAAATTGATAAATTTTAATTTTAATGTGTATGTATACAAAATGAAGTTTTGAACTTCAACTCTTACTAAAATTTTAGATTCCATATTTATTTGTTTTGCAAACTCTAAATTGCAAGTACAATATTTAAAATTAAAAACATTTACTCTTTACTTTTTAATATAAAAGGTTCTCCACGTTGCAAGTACAATATTCAAACTTTTACTTTTTTATATGAAAGATTCTCCAAGTTGCAAGTACAATATGTCAATATTCAAACTTAAAGAATAAATGATAAACATTTACTCTTACTTTTTGATATGTAATATTCAACTAAGTAGCAATAATAATACAGTTTATATTGATATGAACTTCATATAAACAATAGTACAGTTCATGTTGATAATGTACTATAAATAATATATAAATAAACACATTATATTTAAAAGCTCTTTGTAAAATGTTTATCTATTTCACGTTAAAGAAAAGAAAGGTATACAAGACATATTTATAGTATGATTAAAGGGTTAAAGGATGCTTTTTTTTATGTGGGATTTTTAATTTGATGGTGGAAGTCACCAGTCTCACAACATTTATATATATATATATATATATTATCATATTAATATATAGTTGAATGGGACTAAAAAAGAAAGAAAAAAAATAATGCTTCTTGTGTGTTGGGAGTAGTTTCTAATTAAATATGAAATTGTCAATAAATTGGTCACATTCACATAACATGAACACGAGGATGACTCTTGGAAACTAAACCCAAACATATGGGGAGTGGATGAGAATGGAGTCAGGTTTATGTGGCTAAGGAGTTGGGTCTAATGAATATAATAAAGTTTAAGTTTGGTCAAAATGTGTCTCGGAGAATATATTTCATTGTAATTAATACTAATTTTTTTATGAGAAATTTAAGGTAACGAATCTTAGTTTGTATTGAATATGTTATTTTCTCGTTAGTTTGTATTGTATTGAATATGTATTTAAGGTAATCAATCTCATTATTTTTATTATGTGTCTTATATAAAATTATTTGTATCAAATATGTTTAACATCTTCAAGTGTTTAGGCAATAGATTTATATACTTTAGGTTTGATTAGAGAAATTAATTTTACTTGAATAACTTATTTCTATTAAAGTAATTATACTTATATTTATATTTATCAATAATTATTGTCTGAAAATCATCACTCATAATTTTAGTAATTATTACAAATAAAAATACATTAACAAAAATTATTTCATCACCATTTTTATATTTCTCATGTATAAACAAAATTTACAGGCCTTTTATTCATTTTAAAATTTTGTGCCTTTTTTAGGGCTAATATTTCTTTTGAAACTTTATTTCTTTAAGAGCAAATGTTTCTTCAACGATTGTCAACTTTTCATATATTAGTCGTTTAAAAAATATGAATTTATTTATGATTCAAGCATCATTTCAAGAATATCCTAATTTTTTATTTTTTTCTTTTGTAGAACAAATTTTTTGAATTAAGTTGTTTGTCATACTTCTAACGTGCATTAGATGATCCAACTACCCTTTGATTATATTATTTTATAAGAAAAATTATTCGAGTTGATGTATTAGCAGTTGGTATATGTGACTTGGTTACTTTTAATGGATTTGTAAATGCATTATATAATTCATTAAAATGAACAGTCCTTTACACATTATTTTCATATTGATTTATGCGAGGATCTAGACGAGACATGATGATAATTATTTTAGGAAAATTCATGCCTTATTTTAAGAAACATTTTTTCCCCTCTAATAATAGGAATATTATCTCATTAAAATTACAATCAATAAATCGTGAAGTAAATAAATCACCTATTTAGACTCAAAATATCTAATAATTGATAGTGAATTAAAACTAACATAATCTAATGATTTATGCAAGCAATCTAACACTTGCAACATTTTAGGTAGACATTAAACAGATATGTGACTATCGTGTAGATAAATCAATCATAATAATAAAATAGTAGAAAGGTTCACTTAATTCGTTTGCAACTATCTTCTTTAATCCTTTGTAAAAATGAAAAGGATTCAAAATCTATATTTAAATGGGATAATCTAACTATAAATTTAACTTGTGTGCAAGTAGTATAAATATTTTTATTAGACAATAAAATCTTATAGTTCTTTAATAAGTGTCCATGAGAATTTTCAATGTTGATCTTGGGTGACCAAACGGCCATATCCTAGCATGACCATTGTTAGATCACTGAACTTTTGATTCATTACTATGTAGTTTTTAATTGAATTTATGATTATGTAGTACATTTCGTATATTATACTTAAGGTATAAGCTTTTTTAATACGCACCTTGTACTTGAGACATAAGAAGTAATGCAAAAATATTCTACATTATGATCATTTAAAGTCTTATTGTAATATATATTTCAATTGATATCTTTAAAAAAAAGTAGATTTCTTTCGAATCTGCCTACACATATATAAAATATTATCAATATGAAACTTTATTCCACCTGCTAATAAAATTGTTTCTCTTCCAAAACCCTTAATTAAATATGCAAGACTTGATATAGTATTTACTTTTACTTTAATAATTGTTATTGTTCCTTTTTAAATTTAAGGGTCAAACCCAAACCTAAAAACGAGTCCATCCCTCCATTTTTAGGAAGCCTAGTGAAAATTGAAAATACCAATTAAAATAGGGTGTATACATATGATTTAAGTATTCATAATTAATATATATGCATCACAAACATACATATACATATCAAATACGTAGCAGAAGCAATTAAAGCATATTATAAACCCATTTGAAACATTTAATCATATAAAACAAATTGAGAAATTCACCTTAATAAGTCTTTGGATATAAATTTTGAGAATCTGCCTGAAGTATAGCTTATTCGCAGTTCTAGTGATCAATGTAGTGGGCTTGATTAATTAGTATAGTAGCTTAATCTAACAATTTTATTAAACTCTTAAAACTATAAGTGTTTAAACTACCATTAATCAACTCATGATTAACAAACACACACTTGTGTTTTGCTTTCAATGGCCTTAACCTTAAATGAGAAGAAGAAGAAGTGATTCAACACTTAAATCATAAACAAGAAAACAAATTTTTCTCTTTTTGATGGTTGGCCACTTGTTGAAGCAAAAGAAGAAAAGAATTTATTTTGTTTCATTTCACATATATATGTACACTATTCACTTGACCTAACTATGATAGTGTTAGATATTTTTTAATAAAATAATATATATTAACTTAATTATAATTAATATTTAATCATGTTAGGTTAACTAAACTCATCTATCAAGCTTGGTTAAATATCATAGAAATTTATATTTTAGTATAATATAATAATTAAATAATCATTAACTCAACTTTGGTTAACTTTTAACTATAGTTGAGTTATTCACATTATTTAATATATTATAGTATTAAAATATCTTGATTATTTAACTTTTAAATAATCATATATGTGAAATTATCAAAAATTCCTCATTTAACCTAACGTGGATTTACCAAACCCACATTAGAACTAAATTAATCGAGGACTCACTATGCGTCAGGTGTTACCATTTAATTTATCAATAATAATTATTATCTAATTAATCGTACTTAACACTTAAGTATTGACACGCATGCATCCCAAGGGTTCCTGAAATAAATAGTTCAATCTGGTACTCTATCCTAGTGCACAATAAGTACACTACATATTGCGCGACTCTCTAGGTCTACGCCTGATTCGTCAAATAAAACTATTCTATGCTTCTATGATCAATGCTCTAAGCACACGTCATGGATATCACAAATCATCATGTTAGATCATACAAGTTAAGGTTATAACGCATACGTATAATTCTTTCATCACTTATATCCTAGATGAGCGTGGATATAGATCAGCATCGTCAAATTCTCATATGCTAATCCAATCTTATCTCTAGATTCGTGCCTCGATGAACAATACAAACAAATTCTTTTGTTATATTATTCAACCTTGTGAAAAACTCTTTTTTTGAGTATATTGCTCACAGCCATAAGACTTTTTAAGACACAATCTCGAAACTTCATATATACAATCCACCTATATGAGTTAACGGATCCCGTATCTACATACATTAGACTTTATGAGCATCGGACTACACCCAGTAACACGTAGTGGTAAGACCATAAAAGGTCTCCGACATCCGTGAAACTAAAGTGTGGTGGATCACCCATAAGTCCACTGTAGTGCTCAAGTTAAAGGACCACATATACTACTCAACTCACTACCATTAACAGTTTCATAGGATATCTATTGGGGTCCTTGTGAGTCTGTTCAGTATTTAGTTCTAACTGAATACCCATATGCCTATACGAGCTCTAGGCTCATGGTCAGCTAAGAACAACTATATGTACCTTACAGATATAGACATACACTAATCTATATAAAAGAGATTCACCGATAAACCTACATTGGTGAAAATAGATCAGGAATACAGTGTTTGAGAACATATTTTTATAATGATATTTTTTAGCTCGTATTGCAACTATGTCAGTACTAGCGTACTCTCAAGTCTTTGTCTCATTATAGATAAGATTCTAACACTTTAGATATCACCGACTCTTATAACCTGCTAACTGTTAGTATTTATAACTCCCCCAGGTTTGCTAACTCTTAGCACCGGTCTAAACTCTTTTAGACTGAATCTGAACCATTTCAAATAATACAGTGTCCGTAATGTGACAAGCATTATTACCATTTAATAAAGAGTATTAACGATTTAATAAAATACACATTGTACAAATATTATCAAATAAATATTCATACAAATAGAGATGGCACGTAAGCACATACTCTAACAAAAATTAGCCAATAAATATATTCCTTAAATCATAGAGCCTATTTAAGAAGGGAATTCTTGTCCCCAAATCAAAGAATTTATTAGAGAATAATTTCTCTTTAAGTTAGGAATTATTATACCTTAATTATAGAAATTAAGAAATGGGTTAATTGGATGCCTAATAAATACTCAACCTACCACACATATAAAAGAGGCCTTTCCAAGAGATGCAAACAAAGACTGCTTCTTTCTACACAATGGAGACTACACACTACGTAAACTTCTTTATATTTTCTTTTACTCTTTGTAATGGTCATGGTGCCTTGTTATAAACGTTGTATTAAATAGTCCATGTAAGTGGGCTTAAAACTCGATAAAGTGAACGTAAGTCTGGGTTAGCTTAAACTACTATATATCTTGTGTCATTTTCTCTTTTTTCATCTTTATTTTTTTTATCTTTATTAAAGTATTTCTGACAAACAGAATAAATTTAATTTGTTGACTTGAAAATATCTAAATTTTCAACTTAATAGTTACTTTCAACAAATATTTCTTGTCTTAAAGGATATTGTATGTAATTACGTTGTTAGTAAACAAACATCCTAAACTTTTATTTTTTAAATAGATAACTCATTTTTAAAACTCATATTCTTTCATTATATAAAATATCATATTAGATATCAAGATAAATTATAAAAATTATAAAGTATAAAATGTTACACTTGTTTATTAGTATACAAAAAAGTGCAAAAAGTATAAAGTCAGAGCATGTCAATACTAACTAATAAAATGATTGATGCTCCTTTTTATATCTAAAAAAATAGACATTTAAATATTTGTAATAGAGATTTAAATATATGTATGATTTAAGTTATCAATGAAATTTATCTTCACATTCTTTCATTTTATCTATTAAGATGCTACATAAAGTTCAACAAAATATTTTGGCATTCGACATATATAACTAGTGTCTTTTTGCTCCATATTAATAATAAGTATTTTCTTAGTAAAGGATTTATTCTCTGCACCCTTGTCTTTGTCTTGGTGGTTTCATTATTTTTTTTTATGTTCCTCTATTCTAAGTATTTATGATCACCAACGGGGCAATAATCAAACCTTCTCTAATCTCCTTGACCATGTTCATTATTGTAGGTGTTTGCATTGAATAATTGAGAAACCTTCAAACTTGATTCATATTTTTTTAATAAAAGCTTATTATTTATTTTGTAAGTAAAAAATATGAGATTAATTTTGAATATTTTTTAAATCGATATTTTTGATATTGTTGTTGTATAACAATATTAGAGACATGAAAAGTAAATAATGTATTCTCTAGCATGTCTTATTTTATTAATTGTTTACTATATAATTTTAGTTGTAAAGTGATTTTGAACGGAGCATCTTTCAATCTCATATTCATCATATTCATATCTTGCTTTAGGAATAATACATTTTCTGATGATTATATGTTTTCTTCAAGTTTTTGAAAGGATCTATATGGTCCTTTACTATTAGATATTGAGGGAAACTTGATTTTTCTTTTTAATTATATTTTTTAAACTTATTGCTTATAGGTACATTTTCACATGCAATACCCATAAAAGGTAGCTGTTTTTAGACATTACAAGGGGGAAAAAAAGCAATATCATGCACAAAATAATACTAATTAGGAGGATTGGTCTACTATATAATGATACAATAACAATTAAGACGTAGGGACCTTCCATTAAATAAATTGATAAATTAAAATTTTAATGTTTATGTATCTAAAATGAAGTTTTAAACTTCAACTCTTATTTAAAATATCGCTTAGAATTTTTTATTTTTATTAATGAGATTAATTATTAATATTTTAAGTTATTTATTTATTTATTTTGTAAACTAGTTACAAATTCAATATTCAAACTTAAACAATAAATTATTTACTCTTACTTTTTTATATGAAAGGTTCTCCAAGTTGTAAGTATAATATTCAAGCTTTTACTTTTTGATATGAAAAATTCTCCAAGTTGCAAGTACAACATTCAAACTTAAAGAATAAATGATAAACGTTCTTTTTGTTTTTTATATGAAAGATTCAACTAAGTAGCAATAATACAGTTCATGTTGATAATGTATTATAAATAAATAAATATAAAACTTAAACTAAGACACAAAACTGCAATTATATTTAAAAGCACTTTTAAAGATGTTTATCTATTTCACATAAAACAAAAGTAAGGTATACATGCCATAATTATAGTATGATTGAAGGCTTAAGGATGCTCTTTTTGTATGTGGGATTTTGAACTTGGTGGTGGTAGTCACCAATCTCACAACATTTAGATTATATATATTATTTATTATATTAATATATAGTTGAACGGGACTAAAAAGAAGAAAAATAAATAATGCTTCTTGATTACATAAGTGTGTTGGGAGTCGTTTCTAGTTAAAATATGAAATTGTCAATAAATTTGGTCACATTCACATAACTTGAACGCGAGGATGGCTCTTGGAAACTAAACCCAAACATATGGGGAGTGGATGAGAATGGAGTCAGGTTTATGTGGCCAAGGAGTTGGGTCCAATGAATACATTTTATTGAAGAATCGTATTTAATAGTCGGTGGGGTGGCAGTAGCCTTGTCGTTAGCGTTCCAAATCAGGGATAAAATACTGAACAATTAGATTGAGAAAACAATGGTAATATCAGATCAAAATTAATGAAGCAAGTACCAAAAACTGTTGCCATACAGGGATCAAGCAAGCACAAGTCGAGGAGAAAGTAAGAGGCTCCTTCAGTCCTTGAGCTTCGGGGAGGTTTCTTCATAATTGCATAATCACATTAGCCAGGGACGAGGAAGCACCCAAAGAAGACCGTAAAAAGCACATTGAACTTGTGGAGTTTCAAAGTCAAATTTAAAGTGAAGGAATAGGATCCGGGCCAATCCGAGAATTATAACCGTCCCCAGTTACAAACACTTGCTAGCTTAATTAGCTTATAGAATGAGAATGACATGAGAGTGATGCCTGCGTGCATGGTCTGCAGTCTTCATTCTAAATTAAATTGTATCCACAATTCCAAGTTCCAACTTATTTCACAACAGACAAAAATTGTATTATCCTACAAGTTTCAGAAAGGCCTCATGCCCTCATCGCTGATGTCATATTATTGGAACTTGGGAAGTCGGAAGATAATTTAGTGGTTGATTTTCCAATAAGTCAATAACTTGTAACTTAAGGTGGTGGTGGTGTTGCGCGCGTGAACACTGAATACGTAATTTGCATTTTGCAGCCTCCCTATCTCGCCATCTTACGTTGAATCATAACGTACAGTTAACATATTACTTCATTTCTTTGAATTCTTAAAAAATGCAAATCGTAACTTCTTATTTTCATTTTGTAAATCTTATTTTTTTTCAGAAAATAAAACCCACAACAAAGATAAATTTACGTTATTAGTCATTATTAGGTTCCTTCACGAGGACAAGTCGCATAATAGCAAGTCATACATGTTTGATTAAGGGAAAAAAAAAAAGTAAAAATTCTCTCCACATTACCATTACAGAAAGCCGCACCCACTGTGTTAATATACATACATATGGGTTATACAAAAATTTGTAGATTCTTGTTTCTGTTTGTCAGTCATTTGCAAAAAAAAAAATAAAAATCAATTATTATCTAAAGCACCAATCTTCATGTTTTGGTCACCATGATCAGCTGAAGCATCAGCTAATGAGGCTTGTCTCGACAACGGCGAGTAGTAAGGAAAAAGAGTTTTCCGCAACTCATTGTACCTCTCCACATCAAAATTGTGAAGCTTCATAAGCTTTTTCTGCTTGGCACTAAACCTGGTCTTGTAAAAGCCTTCATAAGTAGGCTCTTTTGTTGTCCTGAGGAAAAAGAAGTAGCTACCGATGACGGATGAGGATGTGGCGTAGAAACAGATGGGTTCCATCACGTCCCATGAAAGTTCCCAGAACGTCAGTCTCATGAAAATAGCTGTTTGGACTACGAAGTAGCCAAGTCCACAACAAAGTTCACGACGAACCAGGGTGTCAGCTTTCTTGTCTATTACCGCTTTCTGTTTTTCCATTTCTTCCAACTCCTTTCTTCTTGGGTCGATCGGATTTGTTGATGGCAGAGGAATTAGACCTTCAATGGCTTTTGTTACCTGTAATCACCAAAATTAAAAATAAAAAAAAAACAACTTCTGGGTGACGACCGCATTTCTTCAGGAATCTTGGGTAATTATGGACTGTAATTAAATGAATGCAAATGTCAATTACAGCCGCTGCATTTGACCAGATAGACTCGAAAACTCTACCGCTTATATCAGAAATTAACTATGCTTAGAGAAAAAAAAAAACATTTTAAGAAAATAAATGGACCAAACCCCACCACCGATGACCCCAAAAGTGGTCTACTCACAATCTCGACGAATTTCGCTTAGGATCGAGAAAATAAGTAATATCGTGTGAAACTGGGGGCCATGCTTATTAAATGATCATCTCCATGACATCATGCACTGGTATTGGATGAAGCTACACCATTCAAACTAAAACAACGGAACACTCCAAAATCCTAAGAGTAACCAACACTTCATCGCTCAAAGAAAAAAGAAAAAGCAAACAAAAACACCCAAGGAAATATAGTTTTGTCCTAACAGTCATATTCATTCCTTTTTTCATATTACTGAGAGCCATTGAGTACGTTTAAAAAGAAAATCTGTAAAGTTTGTTTCTCATAGGAGTGCTGAAAAGCATTTTTATCACAAAAAAAAAAAATCCTTTGAATAAAATAAATTAACATAATCTTTAAAATACTCTCAAATATATATTAAATCATTCATAAATTATATCAGTTAATCTTCAGATTAATTTATATATTTCTTGAGAATGAACCTTTCCTTTTGAGGTAATTTATATATCTTTAATTTTTTCTTCTCTCTCTCTTTAAAGTGTTTGTGATGGATCCAGAAAGCAGGGCAAAGGCATGGGGAATTAATTAACCCATAACCTTGCACCCAAAAGGAGCTTGAAATAGAACAAAAAGGGCGGCTTTTAATGGTCCTTAAAAGCCCTAATTCATTCATCTCTAGCGTGGTACCCTTTTCACGTTTTAGATTTGGCCTGTGGAAGAAGAAACACACAAACAAAAAAAAAAATTACCACAAAAGAACATATCAGTTCTCGATAACACCCAAATTAAAAAGTAAAAATTTTAACAAATCGAACTTATAAATCCAAAACCTAACTCTCTCAGGACCATGCATGCTAAATGTTTAGCCCTAATCTGTGAAAATTAACCCAAAAAAAAAAAAAAAACCAATATATTGTTATGTTAAAAAGAATATACAAATAAAAAAGAAAGAGAAAAATAATGTTACCTGTTCAGGTTTGAGAAGCACGACATTTCCCAAAACGATGACGTTTCCGGAGTCATCTAGCAAATTCGCAAACTCCAACCCTAGTTTCGGATCCGAACAAGCCTCTTCACAGACGCGAACAAACTCCGAATACGGAATCCAATAACTCTCAATCCTTCTCAACCTCTCCTTCACCATCCCCATCTGCACCGCCCTCAGCACCTTCCTCGTCTCCTCCACCGTCAACCCTTCTTCCTTCTCCGCCGCCGTACTCTCTGGTGGCGGAGGAGCCAACCCGTCCAGTCGGATCCTATCCCTGGCAATGTCAATGGTTCTCAGCCTCTCTATCAGATTCTCACCTCCAGCCGGCGAGATTCTAGGCAGAAAGATTGCTCCCTTGTGGAGAAACCTCCGGAAGAAGCCGTTGTCTCCGGGATCGGGAGCAATGTTGGTACGGGCCGGGTTTTGAGGGATTCGGGTTGTGGTGGTGGATGCTGACGTGGACGAAATGCAGCAATTGGTTAGTGCCTGCCGTGAGGTTTTCGTGATGTTGAAGAGACGTTCAGCTAATGTCTTCTTCAACGCCATTGAATAGATGATAATAACAACAAAACCAAAAAATAAAAACCAGAGAGAGAGAGCTTTCGATGATGTGTAAATTGACGCGCTTGTTATGCGATGAGCGATTCAGTGTTGTTTGGAGGCCTTATATAGCTGTCCCATACGTGTGGAAGAAAATAAATATTTAAAAATTTTGATTAAAAAAAATTATTTCTAAATTTATCGCGATATTTTGATATTATAAACGAGAAAGGAGTGTGGGTAAACGAGTAGCAAGCCACGACATCTTCAATGGATGAGAAATTGAGAACTTATTACTACCCTCACGTTCCCGAATATTCGCTCTAAGCCTCTTAACTTTTGTTGGTAGACATCTTAAAAGGTACATTGAAATATTCCCACGAAATTAGCTACAATTGAAATTCTCGAGAAATTAGAGGTGAAAAAAGATCATGAGCTTAGGCTGATGACGATACACGTGGTTGGCTGAGGACAGTAGAACAAGACCGCCACAACCGTTTGATCATATGATCATCAAGAGGCCGAGGGGTTGGGCACTGATGTTGACTGTCAGTGTATGTGTGGAAAAAGATCATGTTGAACACGTGTAAGGTGGGGAAGATTTAAAGGTCAAAACTGATTTAATATGATAGCCTTGCTTACATGTTATGAGTTCTTACTTTCTCCTTTTCGCAGCTTGATTGGTCTTGCGTTAACGCAAACGTGTCGCCACATTTTATTGTTCATCGGATCTCAAAAAGTTGGTATTTTTATAAAAAAATAATACCAAAAATTACAATTTTTTATAATTGTCAACATAAAGTATAATTGTTATCATTTGTTACCGCTAAATTAAATTAAGAAAAAATAAACTTTTTATCTCTATCCCAATACTTTGAACTCTTAATTTTAAATCAAAAACACTTGTAAACTTACATAGAGAAAATAAACTCCCTGTCTTGCTGAGTTAGTTGATCATTTAAGTTTAATTGTTATTTACAAAGTTGGGGTAATTTTTAAAAAAGCCATCACTTTTAATGTCGAGAAAAAATTAAAAAAAGAAAAGAAAAATTATGCTTAAAGAAGTAGTGCCATCTCTTTCGCCGTTTCGGGCAAAGGGTCAATAATCATGTATTGAGTAGCAATCATCTAGATTTTATTATGTATTAGGTTAATTTTTTGATAGGACTAAGTAATTAATTGCAATTATTGTTTGTCATTTTGAATTAACAATTTGATGTATATTAAATTCGTGTAAGTTAAATAATAAATTTAATCTCTTTCCTATAACCAAAAGAAATAAACAAAACTTAAATCCAATTATACGAGTATTAATGCATCGAATCCCATCACAATTTCAAATTTGGATATTTTTGAAGTAAAGCAATATTAAAATGTATGACATCTTTAAAAATCTTTGTGGTACACCGTTCTTTAAATGGAAGGTGCCGCTTGATTCACGTGTTTGAAGAAAAAAAAATCTAGGGTTTATAATTGCGCTTAGATTAAGGTGGAAGGGATTTGATAATTGAAGACTAAAAAAACTTGGAGGCAAATGAGGTAGAGATAATGGTTTTTATTTTTTATTTTTTATTTTAAAATAAAATGTCAAGTAGAGGAGGTAGAAATAATGATTTTCTTGTTTTATGATTAAAAAAAAAAAGAGAGAGTTTTGAATTTAAAACTTTCACTTGAGCGAAAGAATAATTACATTGTAAATATTTTATTATTAAAACTATTAACACAAGTTCGAGATAAAAATAATAAGAGAAAATATTATTTTAATCCTTAATTTTATTAATATATATTAATTTAATTTTTATTTTTATTTTAATATATAACATATTAATCTCTGTAAAAAAACAATAACCACTCTTATATTATCTCGTTTTCATTCATAAAGGTAGCATAAATTTATACTCTATTTGCATGTTGGAAGTGAAAATTACGGAGCTTAAAAGCACTGAAAATCCCTTTAAAATCTCAAGCCGAATACTCATTTTTTATATTATGTATTTGTATTCAAAGTGAAATTTGGTTAAGGCACGGAGCATAAGTTTGACAAGGCCAATATTGAGAAAAATGTCAACAAATTATATAACTCCCAAAGCTAATTAGATAGAGATGATTCAATTTCCAAAAATTGCTATGAATCAGAATGAGAATGAAATAATTAAATAATTGAACACATTTGACAAGTGCAACAATTATCAATATTATCTTTTAAGAGGAATAGACAATAGTGACATGTTAATTGTAACACATGTTACAGGTGTGTATAAATACAATGTGAATCCGAGTTTAGATAACAACAACAATAATAATAATACAACTTATTCAATGGGGAGAAAGCTGTGCTGCAACAAGCTGATTACTATTGTTAAGTTGTTGATTATTATTCTAGAAGAAATATTCGTATCCATAAGATTCACGAGATGAGTATATTAAGATGGATGATTAGTTATTTATTTGATTCTCAATTGATAAATAAATTTTTAAAAACTAGTTATAGTAATTTTTAGAAAAATAAACTATATTTTAATATGATTATTTTTGGAAACAAATCTACTGAATAAATTTAAATTTAAATTTTAAATATATATATCAACTGAAAATTCGTTATATGAATTTTCTTTTCATGATTGTTACTATTGTTAAAAGTTCTCATCCAAGAAGATCATTTTTTTTTCAATATTTTTATCAAATTTAATTTCCATATCTTCTAATCAAAGTTATGAATCATCACCCGGTACTATTCAATCATATATTTTATATTTTGCTTTTATGAAGAACTACACATTTTATGTACGTAATATTTTATTTTCATGCTCATATTCAAAGGTCCAAGCAAACATAATAGTTGAAATTGCTTATTTAAGTGAGATGATAGTTAAAAAAATAGTTAATATTTGAGTTTATAAATATGATTGTCTCTCTATCTATTAAGTTAATTTTTTTTGATTAAAAATTTAAATTATATATTTTTATCTTATAAGCTCAAGGCTCCCCAACAAAGTAGTATTAAAGTTATTCTCTAATAGTTAGAACTTATAAGTCTAAGCTCCCAATAAGTGGTATCAAAACTATGTCCTAGTAATAAAAATGTGAATAAACTCACTGTTAAACGAAAAGGCGATTGTTGAGTGAGTTAGTTATCTCACATTAACTAAAAATATTATTAAATGAAAAAATTAGTGTGGGTCCTCTATCGGTGGAGGTTTTGTTCGAAGGGAGATGGTTAAATAAGTTAATTATCTCACATTGGTTAGAAATAGTTTTGTTTGAGAGAAGATTATTGAGTAAGTTAGTTGTTAGGGATAATGTCCTAAAAGTATGTACTTGTATTATTTTTATGAAATTAATAAAGTTGTGATTTTATACTTGATGAGTGTTCATAATTTTATGATATAAATAAAAGAAAATCTCTTATTTATTTATGTAATCATAACTTTAGTATATAATTGTTATATATAAGAGTATTAAAGTTATGGATAATAAACAGAAAAAATTCGTAATAAATTAATTAAAGTTTGAGATCTTTAATTAAATATTACTAGTGCAGTCCACAAATATTTAAAATGTAATGATCTTATCCAGATCACTAATGTAGTGACATTATGGTAAATGCACTATATATAATATGATTATATAGGACTGGACCAGACATAGTTTGAATTCTTATGTAAAATACAGTTGTTAATTAAGAATTCAAATAACGTCTACCGATGATCATATGCTGATTAACCTTAATTCTGAGTTATCATAAACTCCTGTTTATATCATTATGTTATTTGAAATACTCGTTATGGATTGTTTAAAGAACAGACTAAAAACTTGTATTTTTGTGGCATTGTGAGATAAACGGTTGGGAATATGATTTACAGATATAGAATCCATTCATTCCTAATGAAAGTTAGAAAGAAAGTTCTCTTAAGGGTTAATTTTAGAACTGAATGATTAGAGCGCTCAATTTGTAATAATGTTACAAATTAACTGTTCACTGGTGAATTAATGGTACTTAAAGATAAAAAATAATTAGAGGAATAAAATGGTAATTAATCTAGCTCTAATTATGAACCATCTATGAAGGGTTAAATTGCATGTAGTGATTAAATCAATGGACTGCTCTAAGTTTTCTGAGTAAATTATATTTACAATTTCAAGAGTGCAATTCCAGATTTTTAGTGGAATAACACCGAAATTAATAAATTAAATTAATTAATTAAAGAGTTTAATTAATTATTCAAAATTTATTGGAGCTTGAAATTGTAGGTCCATAGGTCCCTAATATCACCTCTTTCGTTATTACAGTAAATAAATAAAGAGGATTGTGTTATTACACAAATTATTTGTGTACAAAAAAATAGTTTTCAAATACGTATAGTTTATATTTGAATAAAATTAATTAATTAAGAATTAATTAATATAGATAAGATCTTATCCAAATATAATTAAATATTTAATTTAAGAAATTAAATAAATAAAAACTTAAGGATAATTTTTTAAAATTATCAAAAAGAATTTAATTTTAATTTTAGTGTTTTTCTTTGAATAATGCTCAAATGTTGAGTATTATACGTTAACCACAAAGAGTATGACTCTATGTGATTTACATGAATTATGTCTCATTTTAAAAGATAATAATATAATTAGTAAATGTTATTAATTAAATTATTATTTTAAAATAAAAAGACTAGTCTAAATAAAAGACAACACACATACGTGAAAAAAAAATGCAGGATATATGTGAGGATACGCACCCAGTTATCCTGATAAGCCGGGACATACCGATCCCAGTGGGCCATCACTGGTCCAGGCCTCCCAAGTGGCCTCCATTCACTCAAAGCATACCCCCAAGGAATCGAACCCGGGTGGGTTATACCACCTCAAGATGCCTAACGAATCCGTCCTTGTACCACTTGAGCTGGCCAGCCCAAGTGGTACAAGGACGGATTCGTTAGGCATCTTGAGGTGGTATAACCCACCCGGGTTCGATTCCTTGGGGGTGATCGTTTGTGTGAATGGAGGCCACTTGGGAGGTCTGGACCAGTGATGGCCCACTGGGACCGGTATGTCCCGGCTTATCAGGATAACTGGGTGCGTATCCTCACAATATATATATATATATATATATTTTTTTTTCTTTTAAAGAAGAAAAACAAAGAAAAAAGCCAACTTTTCCTCTCATTGTAGAATAAGAGGCTTGATTTGAAATCTTTTGGTGGAAGAAAACTCTGTATGGATTCAAGATATATTCTTGTTAAATTTTATTTACTTTAACATTAAATTCATATATTAATAAAATCCTTAGATAAAAAGTATTTTTATTTAATAAAAATAAATATTAAAAAAATTTATTTTTTATTCTGCTGCGTTATGAATGTCATAACAATAAAACCTTCCAACATTGGTTGTCTCACATTAATTAAAAAAGAGATAATACTTGAATTTATAAATAAGATGATTCCTCTACCTATTAGATTAATCTTTTGAGTTCAACATCTGAATTTTATGTTTTCACTTTATAAGTTCAAGACCTTGCAACACTACGTTAAATTTCTTTTTTAAATCATATACTGAATTATTGATAATAATTTTTTTATTAAAAAAAGAAGAGTGATATAAAAGTTTTAAGATATGTTTTGATTACATGTAATATTACAACAGATCATACTTAGCAAGTTAATCCTTAACATGAGTTCAAAATTATTATGGTATGAGCATTTGTGCATGATTTGGTTAGAGCTAAAAATGTGATTTTGGCACGAAGCATGTTTCAGCAAATTTGCTAACCACTTTCAACACAAATAACGAGTATTAAGGAAAGCAAATCGTTTGCCATAATCTAATTAATGACTGTGGGTTGCCAAATTAAAGTGTTTTCTTAGACAAGGCTCATAGTCGTTAATTGTTATCAAAGTTGGGGAAATGTATCCACCTTCAATTGTTGGCAATTAAGAAAAAGAATTTGTGTCATGAACATAAGTTTAAACCTTCTTCCGTAAAGCACCTTTAGCAGCTTCCTTAATTAATTGCCATGAACCTGCTCTGAGAAATTATACATGTTGCGAGAATAGTAATCGACTTGAAAAAGATTGGTGGGGATGAGATGTCACAATAATATCAAAGAATAAATGGATAGAAAGGTTTGATATTGACTCAATATAAGAATCGTGGACAAGAGTTTTTGTGAGGCCTCTTGGTGCAATAATATTACAAGATTGGATGCTCAAAACAAGGTTTTGTCTCTGACCCTTTTCCCACCCACCAAAAGCTTTTAAGAGGATTACTATTCGTTCCCCTCCACTTGGTAAATTGATCTCTTTCAATTGTCAATTTCAACTCACATAAATTAAGTGGCAATTTCCAAAATATAAGATTAAAATGCAAACATGGAGACCACCATCACCATGGTTTAGGTATTGGTGATGGAAGTTCCACAAGTGTCCTGAAAGGGCTTTAGTGTCATGGTGGAGGTTGGCATGCGCATTACATTTACATCACTAGAGAAAATTAAAACAAAAAGAGATCAAATGTTGTAAGTTAAGGAAATAAATTAAGGCCACCTTTAATCATATACAACCTTATTTGAATGGGTTTACAAGCAAATAATGCTATGACAAATGATGAATATTTATATGAAGCAAAATTATAAAACCAGATATTTTGATCTCAATAATTGATATGCGCTATCTGTCTATACACGATTTGTACATACTGGAGATTTATTCCATTTCTTTTGAAGATTGAGTGAGAGAGGATTAGATATTCCTCAAACAAATAAAAACAAAAAAATTGAAGAAAAAACTTTGCTTGATGGCTGTGAGAAGAGCATATTACCCTTGTATAGAAGAGCATATTACCCCTGTATTCCATGTTAAGAGGTATACATCCATGGAAGCGACTGATCATGTTGGCATGACATCATTAATTTAACAAAAAAAAGACTTGCTCTAAAATTAATTCCACAAGTTACAAGTTAGAGAATCCAAACTAGGGTCTTAAAAACTTTAGAAAAACGAAAAAGAAAACACTAAGAAGAACCTAGATTACTTAATAGCTTTGATTCCCTTTTCTAATGTCTATGCGATCAATATAAGATATGACAATGTACATATAAAAAGTTGATGCCAATCTGAAACTGAAGGAACCTCAGGCTTCTAGGGCTGAGTAATAATTGAGACATCATCACATTCACAAATGTTTTATGTTAAAACGGCGATTTAAAATCGTGTTTTGAGTATAATTTTGAATTGAAGACTAACAAAGAGATGACATAAGATCGAAAATGTGAAGGACAAACTAAAAAGGGACGAAAACAAAAAGTTAAAAGCAATAAGGGGTTTGAAACACGATCAAGACAGTTTTTAAGGCTTAGGGTCGCAGCGCCAAAGTAGAAATTATAGGGCCCAAGACTCAAAATTAGACTTTAAGACACTTTTATTTTTTAAAATATTTTCAAGTCAGTTTTGGGTTCTTTCATATATGTACTCTTATTCTAACTACATATAACATTTTTAAAGATATTTTAGAGTTTATATAAATTATTGTAAATCCAATAGAGTGTTGTGCATCAACAAAAGAGAAAATAGAAGAGTTTATGATATACTTGAGTGTTGAGTGCACAAGAGAGTACTGTTTATAAGAGTATTAAGTGCCGAGTGTGCGAAAGAGTATTATATAAACTCTTAAATATTCGGTTTATTGAGTATTCTTTGTAAACTCTTGAATGATCTTTATAATTTTAAGTGGTTCATTAATAATCACTGTAAACATAAATAATTTATTGAACTACGTAAAATTTTATATACTCTAGTGTGATATATTATTTTCTCCATACACATTGTGAACTTTTCTATTCTTCGTG
This sequence comes from Ailanthus altissimus, assembly GCA_946807835.1. Lineage (NCBI taxonomy): Eukaryota > Viridiplantae > Streptophyta > Magnoliopsida > Sapindales > Simaroubaceae > Ailanthus > Ailanthus altissimus. Next base: position 25,043,063 of record OX327695.1, read on the forward strand.
GGTAAAAACTTTCACGCGCAAAATCCAACACCTATCTTTACAATGTGATCAATCGGGTCTTCAGTTTCTCTTGGTTTTAAGGTTCTTTTATCCATTTGAGTTGGATAGCATATATTCTTGGGCATTATTGCTGTAACAAGATGTGGGTGAGAGTGGGACTGCCGCCTGACCTCGCAAAATTCTCTACTAAAAATATTTGTACGATTACCATTGATTGCAATGCCAATTTGCAGTAGCATGGATTTACACAGTGCAAGAATGGCATCTTCTTGCTTCCGCTTCATTTCTTAGGTTTAATTAAATATTTAGATCAGCCAGCAGCTTTATGTAGATAACATATAAAATAAATAAAAATGTTGTTATTCGTTAAGGTGGGATCAATTTTAGGTGTAATGTTTTAAGCAAGTTTTAGATTCGTTATCATCAACTAGTGAATGTTGTGTCATTTAAGCAAAAAGATCACTTTGTTAGCAAATATATGATTGAACAAATATTTTATCAATGCTTATACAATGAGCTTTGCTTAAACTATTTTGTGATATCTTATGGATTGAATTCCACCCCGTTTCTGTTTAGTTTAATTACCCGGGAAAATTTCTCAAGAACAGATGCAGTAAGTGAATGATTTTATCATGTTCGTTGGAAGGTTTTACACAATGTAAGTTACAGAAATTCTGCATGAAAACTAAACTGACAGAGTCTTTGACGGCATCTTGCTGTTTAAAGAAAAATTACCATCCCATTTAACCCTTCGTTAATTATAAAATAGCTGCTTAGCTTCTACGCAGACAGCACAAAATGACTGCAGAATTCAAAGGGTTCTTCGGATAAATTAAGGGTTAATATGCCTAATACATCCCCCAAGTACAGAAAGGAGGAATCTATCAGCCATGAAACAAGGCTTATTGGAGGGCTATTTCTGTGTCCAGGTGGCATAAACATGGGTGGTTCCATAGAAAATTGAGGTGCAGCAGAGGCGTGTCTGTAATAGATAATTAGAGATATTTTATATTAGGGTAGCCAGGGATCCATTAGGCATTTGATTGCCGAACACAAAAACTTGTAAGTTGTAACCAAAATGACTCAGCATGTCCCGCCTTTGAGCTGGTGCCTTTGGGTACTCCATTTATTTATTTGGCTGAGCTCTGTTTCAGGAACTTGTTTCTCCCACAGTCCAAGAAAAGTCAACAAGATTGAGTTGGAACAAACGAATTGGTCTTATCTAGCTGATAATTCGATCTCATTAGGTCACCGGATGCAATTTTTCGCTTACACGGCAGAGAAAGGGAGCTGTATTAGAGGCTGCCATGACCCAACTATACAGAAGATATTTAATTAATAGATTCTAACTAATGGATATATACGAATGTATGTCAGATTTGTAATTAAATATTGAGACCAATCTAAGCATCAATCTAGAATGCAAATCTTGTTTCCCAGTTTCTCTCATCTTGCCCCTTTAAACAAGTACAACTCTTTATATGCATTAAAGATGGTTTCCTGCAGGTCACGACAGGGTCACACTATCCTAGCTCCCGAGTATTAAGTACCCCCCAGAATTTTGTCTTCCAATGTAATTAACAAATAATGTGCAATAAGCTGTAATTGTCTACCCAATTAATGGATCAATAACATAAGATACATGTAAAAACCCTATTGCTCTTTGACTTGCAACCTTTGGGGAAGTATCAACTATTTGCACCACCTACCAACTGATAAAACAGAGTTATGAAAGCTTCAATGCAGTACAAACACCACATATTTAATTTTCAGAATGTTCAACTGTCTGAACTTTATATCTTCACATAATTGTGGAAGTTCTAACAATGATACAAAAGAATTTCAGTAAAATAATTAGCAATATCATGTCCTAGAGGCTGCCCACTCTATAAGTACAATTTGCTAAAGCAGTCATATGTTGGTAATTTAAAATAAATACGTATACCATGTTATATGAATTGGGTCTTAAACACTGCATGTAGGCTTGCAAAAGATTATCAGGAAAGCTCCTGTCCCTGCATATTGACTACCAACTACCGAACTGAGTCTGTTCCGAGTTTCCTGGAGCCACGAGTGAAGGACATTCCCCAAAGCATGGCAAACGATAATCCCATCTGAGTGGTAGCACCAATGAATTTCAATCTGCAGACCAATTGATACTTCTTGCTTTGCCACTCAACCAGAAACATTTGTTGGCATTGGTTATCATCCTGTACCATTTTCTTGGAATGCATTAATATGAGGATGCTCATGTCCTAGCTAATGTGTCACATTACCACATCCCAAGCATATAGAAGGTCACATATCTTTTCCTCTGTAGGAACAGTATCACTGGAACAAGCATCAGACTGCATGTTTTTCTTTTCCTTTCTATAAATTTCTGCATCAGACACTCTACCTAGTTTTTCAAGACCAGCTAATAAAACATTGTACGTTCCTAAAGCAGGATGAATCCCTTTCCTCTGCATGGTTTTGTAAATTTTAAGTGCTTTATCAGCACTACCGGCAGAGAAGTAGACACTAATTAAAGCAGTGTAAGTAGCAGTGCATTTCTGGTCCTCGGGCAATAAATTGAAAATCTTTGCAGCAGAAGCAGGCCTTCTAGCACTGCCAAGCCTATTTATTAAGAGTGCACCAAGATACACACCAAGGGAATGTCCAGCCTTATGCATTTCCTCAACAATCTCCACCACATTTGGAAATGCATTTGATCTTATTGAAATGCCTATCAAGGCAAGATAAGCAGTTCTCTCAAGGGTTACACCCATTTTCACACTGTACTCAAATGCCAACAAAGCACCATCAGGTCTACTACAGTCACAAGTTACCTCAATTATGGCTGAGATGATGGCAGAATCCAACTGAATTTTTTTATCCATTATCCCAGCAAGTAAATGGTCAATGGCTACAAGATTCTGCTTTTTTAAGAGAATCAATACAAGTCCCCGATCTATAGATAAAGGACCTTCAGCATCCACAATAAACTCAATTGCATCCTTGTCATTGGTAGATTCAACAGAAAATTGAGGATGAACTTGCTTGAGGAGGGAATCATTCTCACCAACAACTTTAAAAGTTTGAAGAGCTTCCATGAATACTGGGTAGCGAAGGACAATATGGTTTTCTTTCATATAATGAAGAATTTGGGTGATTGTCCTTGTTTCCCCAGCTTTGCAACATTTCTCGATCAAAATACTGCATGCAGCTTTATCAGGTTGTACCCCAGCTTCTTGCATTTTGCTGAAAATCTCAAGGGCTTCTTTGTATTTTCCTGGACCCATCACGAAACAAAAGGATAAATTATTTCCTGCACAACGTAAAAGTCCAGCAAAGACAGCCAATGTAGGAAACTGATATCTGGTGGCACCATATGCAAGTGTACAGTATCCATCACTAAAGTACAGAAAAGGTGCATTTGCATTGAACATATAACAAAGATAAGTTTTGTTATTTGGTATATGGATGCTTGCAAATGTACCTTCTCTTTGCCTATGAAAAATGCAAGCACAGGAAATACTTCATTTAAATCTTTATAAACATTTACAATTGAAAAATAATGATTCAGTATTGATTAATTTGAACAATCATTAGACTGGAATAGCCTCATGACTGTTAACACTTGAAAACTATTTGAAGAACTACACAATGCAGAGCCAAATAGCAAGCCGTCACAACGATCCAACTCTGGACAAAAAGTACCAATCTATCCAAAGGGTGTGACAGAAAAATCATTAAGGGAGAATTTATAATGCAGATCAAGTTGGATTTTAGTTTTAGACTTTGAATAGCAAGCAGCTTGAAGCCTAATATATGACAGTCAAAGTAAATTGATGTTCAAGCTAATTGTAGTACGTGATATCACCTTCGGCCTCTTTAGGAAAAATCATAATCAAGCTCAAGGTCTCACTAATTGTAGCTCAACTAAGAGCAAAAACTGATAAATAAGGATAAAACAGTTGCAGCAAAAGGGGGTATGAAATCAGTAACGATCAATAAATCCCAGTACAAGCCTATCAATTACTGAGAAAAAACATGAAATCCCTTGAAGAGTTAGCAAGAACCACATTCATACAGACAATATAACAAATACCAGATATGCAATTGGTAAACAGACTAATTCACACTCACCAGCGCCAACAAGGTATTCCATTAGAATAGTATATGTGTAGCAATTGGGAGCTAACCCAGATTGAATCATTTCCTTAAACACATCAGTGGCCTCCTTAACTTTATTATTAGCAAACAGAATCTTCATATAAGCTGTATAAGAAACAACTGTAGGGTAACATTCCCTCTCATTCATTACATCCCAAATTTTCAAAGCCCCATCAATATCACCAGCATTATACAGCCAATGCATAACTGAAGTATAAGTCACTGCATCAATTTTCAACCCTTTCTCTTGCATCTGACAAAAAACATACTGCATAGATGAAATTCTCTTGGCTTCTCCAAAAATATCAAGCATAGTAGTGTAAGTGAACTGGTCATGCTTAAACCCTTTCGTTTTCGAAACCCAGTTGAAAAACAGCCACGCTTTTTCCATGGGTGGGTGGGTTTTTAAAACTTGATTGACAGTGTAAGAATCCCATTTCAAAGGTAGCTTTTTTAGCTTTTCTTGAGCAGAATCCCATGTGGAGTACTTGAGAATTTTGTATACGTTTGATATCGTATCCCTCATGTAAACTTTTGGACCCTGCTCTTGTTTCTCAACTGATTTAACGGGCTTTTTCATCTTTCTGTAATTTGATCTATTGGGTTTGTTTCCATTGAATTGTTGAAGGGAATGCAGGGCTTTAATGGAAGTTTTGCTATGATTAAATGGCTGAGTGCCATTAACAGACACAAATTGGACAAACTTTCTAATTGATCCATGGAAACTGCGCATACCTCAAGCTTTTAATACTTCGTAGAAAATCTCAAAGCAAACCCAACACTTTCATAAATCTTGAAATATATAGATACTGTTAGCGCGTAAGACGGAATTGCAGTCGATATGCCCCCAATAATCTGAATCTTGCAATAAGATGCCTTTGTAACTGAAAATTTCAACAATGACTAAAACTTCCCAAAATATCCTTCAATAAAAACATAATTAACAAAAAACACCAGCATCTCAATTAATTCTCTTCACAATCAATAATGTATATATATTGCCATTTTTGTTTTTGGAAATACCGGATTCACTCTAAATTTTGAAGAAAATGATAAACAATACTTTCTTTAAATAAGTAACATATGTTTTTTTTATCAAAATTTTCTATTAAAATTTTAAGAGAAGTATTTTTTTGTAACTTTACATAATAATGAACATGCGTCCGAATTTAGTGTCATAACCAACTGGTTATTGCGGCCGTGAACGACTATTACCTTTTTTTTATTAGTAAAGTTTTGACTCGTTATGATCAATTTACATCGTTTTAGTTATAATAGTTATTTAATTAAATCAATACCAATTAATTAATTATTTTAATTAAAAAAATTTAAATAAGACATACAAATGTCACTTATATTTAAAGAAAAATTTGTTTGTTATTTTCGTTAAAGTTTGAGATTATCTATTGCACGAATTTGGATATTTTAGACGGTTGGCTTTAATTTTTTTTCTTTTTCTCTCTCTTAATTCTATAAAAGAACAATTAAAAAATTAGTATAAGTCAAAGTCTTATCCACGTGTTTATGCGTGTTGGCTAAGCTTTGACAATAAATTTTCACTTATAAGTATTCAGAATATGATACAAGATTACAATTTCACAAGTTTATTGAATTATAATATCTTTAAATCTATAAATTTATACTTTTATATTTTTTTATCTTTACACTTCCTCTTAAAATTGTATGTGACAATTGAAAAGTAAATTTCTTTATTAAATTTCATAATAGTGGTATCCATTTCTTAATTTTGTTATTTATTTATTTATATTTTATTTCAATAAATATATTTATATGTTTGTCAGTTGTTTTAATTTACTTTTATTTTATATTTTATATTTTTTTATATTATGTTACTCAAATTTAAATTTAAAGTGGGTGTACTAATAATTTTAATCATTTTTAAAATTATTAATTTTATTTTAGAATATAAATATGCTCTATAATAAAATAGAATAAATTTACTTAGAGTTCATCTTATTGTAATAATTAATCATTTGTGTCATAATTCTTTATGATTTATCTAATATAATCTATCGAAAGTAGATGATTAAAAAGAGTTAAAAGTAAAATATTCAAAATATATACATATATATAAATTGTATTCTTTATGCAGATCTCCATACATAAAAATTTCCATTATACATCAACAGGATTAAATTAATAAATTCGAATATGATGAAAATGAATGGTTATAATTAAAAATATATCAGTTTTTATATTAATTTATTTTATTAATAAAAGTTTTTTTAAAGAAAAGAAAACTTAGAAACTTTAGATTGCAGTCGAGATAACATCTCCTAAATATTAAAAATTTATTTTGATGAAGATTAAAGCGTTGTTATAGATAAGTTGTCGCAGTTAGATGAGTTAGCTGATTGTATTGACGTCAATCAAATTAATATTCAAAGATTTTTGCTCGGGGTTTGAGAACTTTAGGAATTTACTGACATTTGAAAGTATAAACATTCCATTTTGAATCATGGGAGCATACAGTTGCAATTATGGGGTTATTTAGGCCTATTTACACAAATTGGAAGCAGAAAAATGGTTTATTATTTCTATTTTTCTTCTGTGTTAACGGGATTTTTATATACAGAGAGAAATGATTCAATAAATTATTTAATTTATTATATAATAAATATTTGAATATATAACAAAATTTTATAATATATCGTAAATTATATAAAAATTATAAATTAACTAAATAATATTATTTATCATATAGTAAGTTATATAACTTATTAAATTATTTTTTTATATTAATATATTATACTTCTTTAAAAATGAGAGAAATTAATTTAAGAGAAATAAATATTTTAAGAGATAGGAAGAATTTTAAACAAAATATTATATTAAATGCTCATAACCTTTATGTTTTTATAATTTATATTGAATTTTTTTCTTGCAATGTCATCTTTGTTTAATTAGTGCCAAAAATAAAAGAAAATTGTCAGTTTAATTCTTAAGTTTTTCTCAAACTATTTATTAGATCCTTAATTTTATTTTTAAATTTCTAATTTACTATTTCTTGTTAAAAAAATAATATTTGAAGTGCAATTTTCAAAGCAATAACATAAGTTCGATAGAATATAAGACCATTTACTATAATTAGATATATCAATTCACTTTTTTTCCTCTCAAAAAGTGTAATTCAGACATTATTTTTTCAATAACAGAGATTAAACTGTATATTTAAAAAAAAAAAAAAAACTAAGTAGATAACTCGAAAGAAACTCAAGGACAAAACTGTCCGTTTACTAAAAATAAAAAGCATAGTCCATTTGCTATCAAGCCCCTGCCTTTGATCTTTTCAGTCCCCTATTATCACTAGCATCGTAAAATGACGATTTTACCAATGACTAAACTAATTCTTAATTTAATCGTAGATCTTTGTCAGTAAATATCCATCAAGTTGATACTCGCAATAATGAATTTTATTTTAAAATTAAGTAAAAGATAACTAAATAATAAGAGTTTTGTTTAAGAGATTAGAGTCCAAGTGAGGAATTATAAATAAAGAAAGATACTTATGCTGATGGCGTATTATTAAAAGATGTAATAAATATCAAGAAGGGTAATTTAGGAATGAAGAAGAGTATATTAAAATATTTAGATAATTTCAAAAACTTTTGATGATGTAAAATGAGATAAGGAGAGGTTTGATATTTTCAGACAATTTTTTTTAACCACAAATAAATAGGTGAATTTTTATTCGTAAAAAGAAAGGATAATTAAACAATGATATTCTTAAATTATACTTCTCTCTCCCTAAATATTTAAATATGTATATTTTAAAAAAATTAATTTTAATTTTTTTATAGTTATTTTATAAATATATGAGCATCAAAATATAATATAATAAAATCAGAGATAATACGAAATTTAGAAATTACCGATCAAATATTAAGCCTCTAATAAGTTAGGCATTTGTCATATAAGTCACCCAAATTTAATATGGAGGGAAGTAAGGAGGCAAAAATCCCTTATGCTTTAGCACATCTCTTTACCTTTTAAAAAATAAAAGGAAAAAATAATAAAATAAAAGAAAATAAAGTAAACCAAAGAAAATAAATTGAAAAAAATCTTCAAATTTTTTTTAATAAAAATATGAGTATTAAAATGTAATATAATAAAATAAATAAAAATAAAGTGAATAGAAAAAATGAATCAGAAAATAATATGAAAAATGTTTCTTAAAAGTAATTTGGGCCGTAGGTCACTTCTTTTGTTTTTTTTAAATAATTATTTTGTTCTTAAATTTTATTTTTATTTTTATTTTTATTTTTATTTTTTTCTTTTATTTTTTGTATTCTTTTTTTTAATCATAAATAAATAAAATTTTAATTAATAATAATTTTAAATAAATAATAGGTAATTAAATAATTTATCAATTATTTTAATAAAATATTATTAAATAATAAAAATATTTTATTTATTTAATAATTAAATTATAAATATTAATAAATTATAAAAAAATACCCATTAGGCGCGTCCGCTCTACGGCATGCAGATGCACACCGTATATATTCCAATGATACCGAACCAGGCCAAATTTCAGCTCAAATCCTAACAGTATATTCCAATGATGTTTTCATTTTTCTCCTCCCAACTTCTATCTTCAAATAACAAACAAATCTTTTCATCTTTGATTGTCCTGGCGGGAGAATATATAAGATAACATTCTGATGCTAGATTATTCAAAATCAGTTTCCAGTATATTGCATTTCTATTGAAAGAATTCCGCTTAGACCAAAATCAACTGAAACCGATAAGATGGAAAAAGGGTATTACTTAATAATGTTTTATAACACAGGAATCTGTAGTTTTTACGATGTTAACAAATCTTCAGCACAATCTCTCCCCCTTGACTGAATTTGTAGGCCTGTGCTATTGTCTATACTTTATCCGTATACCCAGAAGTGAGAACACTACGGTTCCTAGTAAGATTGTACAACAGACTTGAGTATAAAACCAACCTCATGATTATCCAATCATGAATTGCATAGGTAGAGTTCTAATGCTATAGCACCTAGCAAAAGCATAAAACATAAGTATATCACAAGTATGAAGTATGAAACAAGGAATAATTCTGATAAAATATAAGTATGAAAGCCAAAATCATCAAGGAGAGGCCAATATATCAACACAATCTCTATAGAGGATCAACTCTGAACCAATAGACTGAGGTGCAGATTAGTAAATTTTACCTAGCCCATTACATAAGACAGCAACCATCGGAAAGTCATCAGTATAATTACCAAAGGGCTTCTTCAGTTATTGGGATATTTGATTATCTTCTGCAAAATCACGGTCCTAGCCATCCTTATGTCACTGCTGCACTTATTAGCATGTTCACCTAAAACCTCTATAGTTTCCATGAACACTTCCAACTTCTTCTTGATCTCATCAATAACGAGCTTCATAGCATCTTCTTCTCGAAGTGCAAAATCAGCATTGCTCAAGAGTGACTCAATCTCATTTTCCAATTTGTTCACAAGTACTCGAATATTGTCCATGTCCTTTATTTGAATATAAGTACCAATCTGCAATGTACCAACAAACTCCTTTTGTCCCTTCAGTGCTTTCTCATAACTATTCCAAAGTGAGTTACACCACTTCCCCACTGAACCAATTGGAACAGCCAATGCACCTGCCAAAGCTGTTACAACTGGAGGTGCAGCAATGGCAGCTGCCACCACCGAGAAAATCAGTACAGATACAAATGCAGAAACAAATAAGACATTTGACACCATCCTCCATGTTTTCATTGATTTCAATTTCTTATCAAGCTTTCTCTTTCGCCTCTGCAATTTCTCTAACATCAATACCTGCTGCTTATACACTGATTGAAACAACACAAAGAACTCCTCTGTAAATGGGCTCCCAGCTTCCTTAAATTTCTTTAATTCCTCCAATGTCCTCGCATACTTATTCTCACCAATACCATCTTGCAATTCTAGTTCCTTGTCAAACTGTTTAACTGTAAGCTGGATAATCATTTGACTGTTTCGAGCACGCTTAAGGCATTTCTCTAGTTCAGTGCAAAAATCTAAAGTCTTGATGCTGTTCTCAAAGTACTCTTCTACCAAACCAAACAAATCTTGATTATTCCATATATCTCTTTTGCAGTCTAGAATGACTTTGACCACTTCTTGGTTCATTTCAAGAAGAGAGCCAGTGACCTCTTTAAGTGAGTCAAAAGATAAGGAACGAACCTCAACACCAGAGGAAAGTGTGTTGATAACATGGCTGGTACGCTCATGAATAGAGGCATCAAAGGATTGTAAGTCTGGATCAAGTCTACAAGCAGCTTCATATAAGCTAAGGTCAGCTGAATATTTGGAATCAGCGTCTAATTGGAGGGGTGAAGGCGGCGTATCACCACCTTTCTTCTTGCTAGATTGCCCTCCCATCATACTGATCCAATTGATCACGGAGGAAAAACCCACATGTTAATTCAGGAACTTATGATTAGTGATTACAGCTTTGCTATCAAAAAGACAATATTTTTCTTGCAAAATGTCAAAACTAAGTGAAACCCATAAATGAAGCTGAGCCAGATTGTCCTATTAACAAAAGGCTAATCTTAAACTCCACGAAATCAGATCGAAATAGTTTGAGGAAACAATATAATATCGAAATCAGTAAAGTTTAGCTAAGATCTTAAAAACCCAGAAGCAATTCTTCACTCGGTAACAATAATTAGACCCAATCTGAAATACCGAAAAGCGAAAATATAAACTTTATGAAAATGAATATGCAAGAGCTTAAAGTACCTGAATTGCGGCTGAAAAGAAGAAGGTAATATGATTTTCTCTCACTTTGATCCTCCATAGAGAGCAAACATGTGAACTCAATTGTAAGCTAAGATCTTGCGAAGAGGACAATTTTGGTAAAACCGAAAAAAAAAAAAAGAAATGTATATATATATTGCAATTCTTTGAACCACGACCAAAGATATTTCAACAAAATGAATAAATAAATAAATAAGAAAAATGGGTATAAAGGAGTGGAGTTTAAGCTTTAAGGTGGCTTATGTCACGAGAAGGTGAGGGCAAAATAGGATAAGAAATGAAATATCAAGTCAACAATCAAACACAAATGAAGACTCAACGACGCGTGTTGTTTGGTCTTGCGGAAAGACAAGGGAATGGGAAGCCGATTTTGGTTGTTGTCAGAAGGCAACAACGACTAACGTGAGACGCCTATAAAGAAGAAGAGGAAAGGAAAGTACTAGGAAGTTTCTTCTTTTGACTAATTTGCCCCTCCAATGAAGATTATTCCCCAAAGGAACTTACTGAAATCAACCATTAAACTCTCGTTCTTTCAAAGGAAATAAACAACATTCAACTGTAGTTCGTTAATAATGGAAGAAATAAAGAGTAAGAGAAAACATTTGACTTCCTTGGGATATTTGGATCTTTTATTATATTAGCTGACTGTCACCCAACCCAGTTAATTGTTTCATTGATGATCGACCCTTTTTTTTTGGTTATGGATTTCATTTACCCATTTAAGTTTCTTTGAATCTTTCCCCCTAAATGTTTTATAGGGACGGGTATATTTTGCGGGGACTTTGCTGAAATCCTTTCAGTTATTCAATAATTTTCTCCTACTAATTGAAATTGATAAATTATTACATTGTAAATCTATTATGTTTCCAATAATACATCGTAAGATTACTAAAATAATTTCAGCAGGATTATATAGATGTGTTTCTTTTTTATTTCATCATAAATGGTTATGCCGTTTCATTATATTGAGGAGAGGTTAGTCAAGAAATCCTTAATCTTTAAGATTAATTATTTTGTTTTCAATAACACGCCTAGCTAAGTCAATTACTCAAAAATCAGGACAGAGGTAAGTTAAGCCATTGACTTCATGTCATCATATTGATCATTATTGTCTATCACAATTATTGTATGTTATAATAATTTAATGATAATCTAATTTATATTTATCATAATTAGTTAATTCAAACGTCAAGTAAAAATCAGCCAGTAACAAGTCGTTGTAGTGTAGTGATGAGAATTTCCCCTATTACACAGGCGACTCGGGTTTGATCCCCGGCAATGGCGTATTGCCGTTTTGTTTTTACATTTTTTGTATTTTTTTTTCAATAGCATAGGCTAAATTTCGTCAAAACAATAAACTTTAGGACACTTTAATAAAATATTATTAAAAATTATAGGCTTTAATACTATATTAAAAAAATTGATAGCTCTCATAATAATAATTTGAGAATGAACTAAAATATTTAATTATTTAATAAAGAGAGTATTTGTGATAAAGTTGATATTTTAAATACAATCATAATATTTGATTGATCTATGAAGAAAAATATGGAATGAAAATCTTATAGTTTACGTATCTCATTTAATTGTTAGTTTCTTATCCATTGTTATAAATACACCTTTATTTATACATGTAATGGCCGACGTATATGTGTAATATTAGCCACATATTTTACACACAACTTTAAATATTTCTCTTTTATTACAAAGTTATTTATAATTTTTTAGATATTTTTGACTTTTTTTCTTATATTTTTTTTAAATATTACAAGATATTTTATTTGACATTTTCTAAACAATTTTAAAAAATGTATTACATTTCAACACTCCTTCTTAGTGTATTTTCAGAGTGTCTTGATCTTGAGATTTTCGTCCACTATCTTTGCTTTTCTTGGCAGTGATTCTGCAAATGTTGCTACATGCCTTTTTTTTCTTCTTGTTGAAGCTTTGTTAGAGTTTATGGCTTCAAATTTCTTTTTATGGCCACGTTGCTTTTTGTGTGGCTTGTTACCTTATAGGTTTCTTTTCTATTACTTTTGTTGCGATGTTTTCTTCCTTTTTTTTATCACAACTTTTTGTATTGTAGTCTTCTTTTTCATCACATGTATTGTGATGTTTTGTTTTCCATATCATTGTGTAGCTTGTTACCTTATAAGTTTCTTTTTTATCACTTTTGTTGTGATGTTTTCTTTTTTCTTTTATCACAACTTTTTGCATTGTAGTCTTCTTTTTCATCACTTGTATTGTGATGTTTTATTTTCTATATTACTGCTTAACAGACATAGGAGCTCCTCATCTTCTTTAATTTTTCTCTAACTGGGCAAACATTTTTAATTTTGACATTATGACTTGTTTCTTTGTCAACAATTGTTTTTATTCCTAGTGGGAATACTTTTTTTTATTTTCTCCTTTTGTATTTTCAATATACTTCTACCCTCTTTGATTTTTTTTTAAATCTCTTATTAGAGATTAAAATTTGATTGTGCATACCTTAACATTCCTTGAAAACATTCCTCTAAGATATTCCAAGCCTTCTTTGCTATAATAACTTCAACAATTCTTGAGAATAATATCACTCAACAATTTATAATGCCCAACTATGATCGAATTAGACTTTGATACCACTTGTTAAAAAATAATAAACTCTGATAGCATATTAAAAAAATTAATAGCTCTCATACTATTATTAATAATTTAGAAATAAATTAAAGTGTTTGATTATTTGATGAAGAGAGTATTTGTGATAAAGTTAATATTTGAGAAATAACTATGATATTTAGTTGATCTGTGCAAGAGAATATGGAATAGAACTCTTATAGTTTACATATCTCACTCAATTATTGAGTTCTTGTCCATTGTTACAAATGCACCACTATTTATACATGTAATGACGGACATATGTGTACAATATTAGCCACATATTTTATACACAACTCTAGATATTTCTTTTTTATTACAAATTTTTTTATAATTTTTTAAATATTTTTAACTTTTTTTTCTTACACTTTTCTAAATATTACAAGAGATTTCATTTCACATTTTTTAAACAATTCTAGAAAATGCATTTAATTTAACAAATATGAAAGCTAAAAATATCAAGTACAGCCCAGCTGAATAGACAATGAAAGTAGAAAACATCAAGCACAGGCCTGTTTATTAACACAATAATCTTAATAGAGGAATTCATTCTGATAAAATAGAATGTGGAAGCTAAAAAGATCAGTGATGAAGGATCGATTCTGGACTGATAGACTGAGTTGTAGAGTTAGCATTTTTACCTCATTACACAAGAGAACACAATCATGGAAAAGTCATCAGTATAAGTACCAAAGGGCTTCTTCAGTTATTGGGATATTTGATTATCTTCTGCAAAATCACCGTGTTGGCCATCCTTATGTCACCGCTACACTTAGCCGCATGTTCTCCTAAAAACTCAATAGTTTCCATGAAAACTTCCAATTTCTTCTTGATCTCATCAATAGCAAGCTTCACAGCTTCTTCTTCTCTAATAGCAAAATCAGCATTGTTCAAGAATGACTCAATCTCAGTTTCCAATTTGATCACAAGTACCCTTATATGGTCCATGTCTTGGATCCCGATAAAAGTACCAATCTTCATTCTACTAATTAACTCCTTTTGTCCCTTCAGTGCATTCACATAACTGTTCCACAGCGAGTTACACCACTTCCCCACCGAACCAATTGGCCCAGCCAAAGCACCCGCCAAAGCTGCAACAAATGGAGGTGCCGGAATGGCAAGTGCCACCACTGAGATAATCAATGCGGACACAAAAGCAGAAACAAACAAGATATTCGACACCATTCTCCATGTTTTCATGGATTTCAGTTTATGATCAAGCTTTCTCTTTCGACTCTGCAATTTCTTTAACATCAATATCTGCTGGTTATACACTGATTGAAACAACAGCCAGAACTCCTCAGTAAATGGGTCCCCAGCTTCCTTAAATTTCTTTAATTGCTCCAATGTCCTTGCATACTTTTTCTCATCAACACCATTTTGTAATTCTACTTCCTCGTCAAACTCTTTGACCGCAAGCTGTATAATTAATTGACTGTGTCGAGCATGCCTCAGGCATTTCTCTAGAACAGTGCAAAAATCTATAGTCTTGATACTACTCTCAAAGTACTCTTCCACCAAACCAAACAAATCTTGATTGTTCCATATATCTTCCTTGCACTCTAGAATGAATTTAACCACTTCTATGTTCGTTTCAAGAAGAGAGCCAGTGACTTCTTTAAGTGAGTCCAAAGATAAAGAACGAACCTCAACGCCAGTGGAAAGCTTGTTGATAACACGGTTTGTACGCTCATGAATGGTGGCATCAAAGGATTGCAAGTCCGGATCAAGTCTACAGGCGGCCGCATATGAGCTCAGGTCAGCCGAAAATTGGGAATCGGCATTTATTTGGAGGGGTGAAGATGGTGCATCACCACCTTTCTTGTTGCTAGATTGTCCTCCCACCATGCTTACTAATTGATCACAGAGGAAAAACCTTAGAATTGTACAATTGTAATTTATGATTACAGCTTTACTATCAATAAGACTTAAAAGAGTTGTATATAACCTTGGAGGTATATACAACAACTTGCAAATTTTCAAACCAAAGTGGACCACATAAATGAAGCTGGATCAGATTGCACTGTTAACAAATGGGTAATCCATCAAGTCAAAAGTATAGCTTTCAGGAAAAAAAATTGTACAGAAATCACCATTCTTTGGCTAAAATCTTAAGAACCCAGATGCAGTTCTTCACTTGATGCAAGAATTAGATCCAAACTAAAATCTCCAGAAGCAAAAATATAAAATTTATGAAAAATAAATAAGCAAAGCTTAAACTACCTGAATTTCAGCTGAAAAAAGACAAAGGTCTCAATTTGATCCTCCCAAGAAAAGCGAAAATGCGAGCTCAATTGTAAGCCAAAATCTTGTGAAGAGTTCTCTTTTGTAAGAACAAAAGTTGGTTCAAGAAAATGATTAAGCAAAAATAGGTAAATTATAATTTTAATGAGGCGTGGGAAAATAAATAAGAAGGAAATTAGGACGAGAAATGAAATGTCTTCAACACTCAATACTGCTGTTTTTTCTACAGAGTTCAATCAACAGCAATGGTAAAAAGTTTTAAGGGGACAGCTAAGTTACTGCGCAACTGTCATTTGATTACGACAATATGCGGTTAATTTTTTTATTTTTATTTTTGAGTAAATGAGAACTCCATGAAAAGATAATGTAAAATTACATGAAATGAGAGATTTCCTCCGGAGTTTCTTTCAATCAAATTCTAACATCATCATAGTTCAAAGCCATTTTAACTAAGTTATGAGCAGCAAAATTACAATTTCAACCCATATCTACAAAACCAACTTTAATGTCCAACCCTACTACAAAAGGGCCAGGTAACAATAGTGCACGATAAATGACGTGTTAACGCAATCAATTGATTGAAAATTAATACTATTTCCCCCTAAAATATGATGAAATAACACTTTAACTATGACTAATACTTTAATAATACTGTTATCCCCTCCACCAACTCCTTAATAGTTAAGAGTCCTCGACCGGTGTAGTGAACTTTCACTTGCCTCCAGTTAACGATGCATTATAAAGGGCACAACTCTTCTCTCCACTTTTAACACCTTTTGAATATTTTGTTAATGAAAAAAATATATCGTGCATATTAATAAATTTTGATTCTTATAATGTTGATTTTCAATCGGTCCACCATTAGGCATTGGCGGGGACAAATTGACTTAGAATTGCTAGCCACTAATTCTTTTTCATTTTTTTAAATTTAATTTATTTTAAGACTTTTAATTAAAATAAAAGGAGTAAATAGAGATATGTTACGTGTCATTATTATATTTATATTTTATTTAGAGTAATAAAAAATTTATTTAAAGACTAAGAAAATAAACCTTTTAAATTGCTTTCAAGAGGGTGGTCTGATGGTTATTGAGTTTTTGTGCTATGTTGTCACCTAAGTTCAGCCTTGAGAGAGATAAAAAAGAAAAAAAAATATTCGTGTTTACACTCTCTCTAACCCTTTTTTTTTTTAAATAAATCTTCTAAATTAGTAAAAATTATCATTTGACAAGGATTTATTTATCCTTTTTAAAATGTTAAGAGTGTATTAGTCCCTTTAATGAAAGAGGGTTTTACTGTCTAAGTCTTTTTATTAGGGATCAAAAATATGTGAATATATATATTTAAAACAGTGTTCATTGCATGAAATGTATATCTCATACATATTAGGCTCAATGAAATAATGAAATCATAAATACATAAAATATATATTAATTAAATTAATATATTAAATATAAAATTTAAGAAATCATTAGAACGTATAACACTTTATATGTATCTTTTGAGAGTCTATTAGAAGTCTTACTTGTAAGTAACTTTAGTCATTAATTTGATGAGCTTGACGAGTTAAAACAATAACTCCTCAATTCAATATCGATTTTATCTCTTAAACCTTTGTATGACCGACCACCTTACTTTTTATTTTTCTCTCAAAATCAAAATGAAAAAAAGACACAACAATTGCCTTTCTTTTCCCACATGTTTCACACACACACACACACATATATATATATATCATTTTGATTAAAATAATAATGTTATATATTAAAATAATAAAACTTGACCACTTAGAGTAATTTAAATAATAAAATAATAAAATTATTATATATAAATACATGATAAATCATATTTTAATATAAAAATTAAGTTACAGAATAATCTATCTATTGTGTTATACAACTAATTGTTCTGATCGTTAGATCTGCCAGAGACAAATCTAAGCTGAGGTTTCAATAATTAAGAAAACTTATAACTGAAACAGTAGGTGGAGCAAATAGCGAATAAAACATATCAAAACTCTCCTCAATTGTTTAGTTAAATGTGCATATATACACACAGGGAACAAAAAAATAACAAAAACCCCTCCTATATTAAAATAATAAATATATTAATTGATATAAAATTATAAGCATTGTACTATTATTATTATATTAAAAAATTATGTAACATAAATTTTAATTTTATAACACATAATAAATATTATTAAATTTAAATAAAATGTAAATATACTTACAATTCCCATTTCAATTTAATTTTAATTTTAATTTGATAAATGTTATAATTTTAAATTTAATTTTAATTTCAATTAAATTAAATATTATAATTTCAATTTTAATTTTAATTACGTTAATTGTTACAATTCTAATTTCGATTCTAATTTTGATTTTAATTTCAATTACGTTAAATATTATAATTTTAAATTTAATTTAATTTTCATTAAATATTATAATTTTAATTATGTTAAATATTATAATTCTAATTCTAAATTGAATTTCAATTATGTTAAATATTACAATTTTAAATTCAATTTAAATTTCAATTACGTTAAATATTATAATTTCAATTCCATTCCCAATCCCAATTCCAGTCACAATTTCAATTACATTAAATGTATAATTTTAATTCTAATTTCAATTTCAATTACTTTAAATAATATATTTTAAAATTTAATTTTAATTTCAATTACGTTAAATGTTATAATCCTAATTTCAATTCTGTTAAATGTTATAATATCAATTTAAAATATTATAATTACAATTTTAATTTTAAACTCAGTTTTAAATTCAATTATAATTACGTTAAATATTATAATTCTAATTCTAATTTTAAATTCAATTTTAATTATGTAAAAGATTATATTCTAAATCTAATTTTAATTTCAATTATCTTAAATATTATAATTCCAATTCATATTTTAATTTTAATTAAGTTAAATGTTAAATTCAAATTTTAATTTCAATTTAATTAAATGTTATAATTCCAAATCTAAATCCAATTTTAATTTCAATTATGTTAAATGTTGTAATTCAAAATTCAATTTCAGTTTCAATTACGTTAAACATTATAATTCTAATTCTAATTTTAATTTTAATTTTAATTATATTAAATATTATAACTTTAATTTCAAATTGAATTTCAATTTCAATTACGTTAAATCATATAATTCAAATCCCAATTTCAATTTCAATTGTGTTATATAATTCTAATTTCAATTACGTTATTTGTTATAATTCAAATTCTAATTTAAATTCAATTTCAGTGACGTTAAATTATAATTTTAATATAAATTAAATTTTTATGATATTAAATATTATAATTCTAATTTCAATTAGTTAAATGTTATAATTTCAATTCTAATTCAAATTTTAAATTTAATTTCAATTACGTTACGTATTATAATTCATTATAATTTTTATTTCACATATGGTAAATATTATAATTCTAATTTTTTAAATTCAATTTCAGTTATGTTAAATGTTATAATTTCAATTCCAATTTTAAGTTAAAATTCAATAATATTAAATGTTAAATTTTCAATTCTAATTTTAAGTTAAATTTCAATTACATCAAATATTCCAATTTTAAATTAAATTTTACTTACTTTAAATGTTATAATTTCAATTCTAATTCTAAATTTAATTTTAATTACGTTAAATGTTATATTCCAATTCTAATTATAAATTCAATAAAAATTACATGTTATAATTCTAATTCTAATTTTAAATTCAATTTCAATTAGGCTTAATATTATAGTTCCAATTCAGTTTTAATTTCACTTACGTTAAATATTATAATTATGCATCCAAATTCAATTTCATTTACATTAAATTTTATAATTGTAATTCCAGTTACATTAAATTTTATAATTCACATTTCAATTCTAATTTTAATTTCAATTCCATTAAATTTCACAATTGCAATTGCAGTTACATTACATTTTATAATTCTGATTCCAATTCTAATTTTAATTACATTAATTATTATAATTATAATTTTAATTCTATTCAATTTTATAATTTCGATCTAATTTTAATTCTATTAAGTTTGTAATTCAAATTATTCTAAATATATTATATTTTACCTTTTTAGAGTAACCATCCATGTCTATGATTATATATGACATACTTCCCATTTTAATAATATATTATATCTTATTCTTTCTTGAAAAATTGATATTAATTAGGTTTGGATAAGAAGGAATTAAATAAAATTCGAGTATTATAGTAGTTTTTCATAGTTGGAGTAATATAAAATTATAATAGACTAATTAAAATTATTTTTAAGAGAAAATAAAAAAATAAAAAATAAAAAAATAATTTTAATTTTAATTACGTTAAATAATTCAAATTCTAAAAAAAAAATTACGTGAAATGTTATCATTCTATTTTTTTATAGAAAAAAATTACGCTAAATATTATAATTTTAAATTTATTTTTAATTTTAATTACATTAAATATTATAATTTTAATTCTAAATCTATTAGCTCATTAAGGAGGCTAACAACTACAATGAGTGAATAGCCCCTACTAGGAAGTGAAATCAAAGTAGCTTCGATGGCATTCGTTATGGTTGAATTCTTGAATTCATGCTTTCATAATTGATTGGAGCTCATTGGCTCAGCAAGAGGAGGATTGAGGCGGGTTTGCCTTTTAGGCCTTTCATTGAACCACCAATGTCCTGTCTCACGATGCTAATGCAGCATTTTAGATTCACTTACACTAAATAATTTTAATTTTAAATTTTATTTTAATTTTTATTACGTTAAATGCTATAATTTCAATTTCAATTTTAACTTTACTAATGTTAAATGTTTTATTTATAATTTTAATTATGTTAAATGTTATAATTATAATTTTAAATTTAATTTTAATTACGTCAAATGTTATCATTCAAATTATAATTTTAAGTTTAATTTTAATTACATTATATTCCAATTCTAATTTTAAATTTAAATTCAATTATATTAAATATTATAATTTCAAATCCGATTTACATTTCAATTACGTTAAATATTATAATTCTAATTCTAATTTAAAATTTAATTAGTTTGAATAATTTTAATTTTAATTTTAATTATATTAAATGTTATAATTCTAACACTAATTTCAATTTTAATTACGTTAAATAATTCTAATTTTCAAATCAAATTTTAATTTCAATTTCAATTACGTTAAATGTTATAATTTCAATTTTAATTTTAATTTCAATTACATTAAATGTTATAATTTTAATTATTCAATTTTAAAACGTTAAATATTATAATTCTAAGTCTAATTTTAAATTCATTTTTAATTACATTACATATTATAATTCAAAATTCAATTACAATTCTAATTACGTTAAATGTTATAATTACAAATTTAAATTCAATTTTAATTATGTTAAATCTCATAATTTTAATTTTAATTTTAAAATGAATTTTAATTACATTAAGTGTTATAATTTTAAATCCAATTTTGATTCCAATTATGTTAAATATTTTAATTCTAATTTTAATTTTAATTTTCAAGTGGAATACAACATACAATATGTTGTGGATGCAAACTTTTTTTTATACTAGGTATTTTCTATTAATTATGATTATTTAGGACACTCATAAAATATTATTCATTGTATTATATTATATTTCTGGTACAGGTAAATGCAAATTCGCAATTTATGACAAAGTGAGAACGCATAATATATTAAGTGGGAATATTTAGTATGTTAAGTGAAAATATGTAGTATATTAAATGAAAACATATAGTATATTAAGTGAGAACATTTAGTATGTCAAGTGAGAATATGTAGTATATTAAATAAAAACATGTAGTATATTTAGTGGGAACACGTATATTAAATGAGAATATTTAGTATGTTAAATAGAAACCGGTAGTATATTAAATGAGAATATTTAGTATGTAATATGTTTTCACTTAATACATTAAATGTTCCCACTTAATATACTAAATGTTCCCACTTAATATAGTACATGTTCTTATTCAACACACTATATGTTTCCACTTAAGATACTACACGATCCCACTTAACATACTAAATGTTCTCACTTAATATATTAAATATTTCTACTTAATATATTATGTGTTCCCATTTAATATACTAAATGTTTCTACTTAATATACTACATGTTCTCATTTAATATACTACTTATTCCCACTTAACATACTAAATATTCTCATTTAATACATTATGTGTTCTCACTTAATCTACTAAATGCTTCCACTTAATATATTACGTGTTCTCACTTAATATATTATATGTTCTCACTTAACATATTAAACGTTCTCATTTAATATACTACGTGTTCTCACTTAATATACTAAATGTTTCCACTTAATATATTACATGTTCCCATTTAATATACTAAATGTTCTCACTTAATATTCTACGTGTTCCTACTTAATATACTATAAGTTCCTACTTAACATACTACGTGTTCCCACTTAATATATCACTTGTTCCTACTTAACATACTAAATATTTCTATTTAATTTACTACGTGTTCTTAGTTAATATACTAAATGTTCCTACTTAACATATTATAAATTTCCACTTAACATACTACTTGTTACCACTTAATATACTAAATGTTCTCACTTAATATACTACTTATTTTCGCTTAACATACTAAATGTTCTAATTTAATATACTACGTGTTCTCACTTAATATACTAAATGTTTTCACTTAATATACTACATGTTCCCACTTAATATACTATAAGTTCTCACTTAACATACTACGTGTTTCCACTTAATATATTAAATATTCTCGCTTAATATACTACGTGTTCTTACTTAATATACTATATGTTCCCACTTAACATACTAAATATTCCCATTTAATATACTACTTATTTTCACTTAATATATTAAATGCTCTCACTTAATATATTATGTGTACCCACTTAATATACTACTTGTTACCACTAAACATACTAAATGTTTCCATTTAATATATGACATATTCCCACTTAATATATTAAATTGTTTCACTTAATATACTACATGTTCTCACTTAATATACTAAATATTCTCATTTAATATACTACTTGTTTTCACTTAATATATTAAATGTTCTCACTTAATATATTATGTGTACCCACTTAATATACTACTTGTTACCACTAAACATACTAAATGTTTTCATTTAATATACGACATGTTTCCACTTAATATACTAATTTTTTTCACTTAATATACTACATGTTCCCACTTAACATACTAAATGTTTCTATTTAATATACTACGTGTTCTTTCTTAATATACTAAATGTGTCCACTTAATATACTACATGTTCCCATTTATTATACTATGAATTCCTACTTAACATACTAAATATTCTCATTTTAAATTTTAGTCAAGTTAAATGTTATAATTCTAATTCCAATTTCAATTCCAATTTCGATTTCAATTACATTAAATATCATAATTTCAAATCTAATTTCGATTTTAATTACATTATATATTATCATTCTAAATCCAATTTTAATTTTAATTACATTATATGTTATAATTCTAATTTATAAGTAGGGATATACTCATACTTCAATTAGTAAAACATGTCAATATTAGGAACATTATTTAAAAAAGTGGAGACATACATTAAATGGTCATTGCACACTCACAACTTAATACATAATTAGTGAACGTAGAGAAATAAAATCTTGACACGAGGATCGCAACTCCAAACTTAAGAAATCTCAACAATAATGTACAATATATTTACCTTTACATATTCAAAAAACAAAAGATAAGGATATACTTTTTGTTGGCGGCGAAGGATTTTATTGGGCACGTGTGGATATATGCGTGCAATTATGTCTATTGCCTAACACAGCAAAAATATAAAAATTTTATAATAAATACAATAAATAAATATATTAATCACATTAATATATTAATAGGTTAGAGAACTCACTATAACATGTAACATTATATATATATTTTTCTTAGAGTTCTCATGTAGACCAACTCGCGTGCAGTTCTAGTTACCAACTCGGTGGGCTTAGTGAGCTAGAACAGCAACTCTATATTCAGCCTGGGATTAACTCTTAATCCCAAAAATGACCGGGAGTGAATTTATATCATTTTCTCCAAAAGGATAAAAAATAGAGATTTAAAGCAATTCACAATAGCTCCAATTGCAAGCATAGAAAAAATAAAACAATTTCATTTTTCCTCCATTTTTTTTTCTCTTCTTCTTCTTTCTTTCTTTCTCTCCATTTCTTCTCTTCTCCTCCTTCGGCCGAATTGGCCAAATTCTAATTCTTTTTCTCTTTCTTTTCTTTATATATATATATATAATATAATATAAAATATAAAAAAGATATTTGATTATTTAACTATTAAATAATCAAATTGAGAAATAACCATTTTACCCCTCATAAATAGTTACTAAGTTTACCCCCTAGTGGGTCCCACCAAATCCTACACTTGGGTAAACTCAACTGAGGGTCCATCATACGCTACGTGTGATAATACAATTAGTAAATAATATTTATTAACTAATTGTTGTATTTAACACTTAAATACAGATACGCACGCATTCTCGTAAAAATGTTGAATATTGCTGGATTAAATAATTTAATCCGGCACGCTGCCCCAGTGCACAACGAGTACACTTTATATCGCGGGACTCCCTAGGTCCTACGCTTGATTCGTCAAATAGAACTATTCCATGAGTCCGTGAGCAATGTCCCATGCACACGTCACGGATATACAAATCAACGCGTTGAACCATGCAAACTGAGGTTACAATGCATACTTATAGTCCTTCCGTCATGATATCCTGAATGTATAGGGATATAGATTATCATCGTCAAATCCCCATATGCTCATCCATGTTCTATCTCCAGACTTGTATCGCACTGAACAATATGCGCTAACTCCTTTGCCATATTATTCCACCCTGGCAGAACTCTTTCCCAGGATGATTGTTTGTGGCCACAAGACTTTCTGAGATACAGTCTCGAAGCATCTGGATATCAAACTCCATATTGGAGCTGACAGATCCCATATCTGTATGCACCGGACTCCATAAGCATCGGACCATACCTAGCGACACCCAACGGTCACACCATGAAAGGTCTGTGACATGCGTTGAACTAAAGTATAGTGGATCATTTACAAGCCCACCGTGGCACTCAGGTTAAAGGACCACGTATACTACTCAACTCGAAAGGACCCTCCATTAATGGCTTACATTGGGTGTCTATCGGAGGCCCTCGTGAGTCTGTCCCATATCCAGTCTTAACTAGATACCCATATGTCAATACGAGCTCCAAGCTCACAGTCGGTCAAGAACGACCATCTATACCCGATAGGTACGACATATGCTGATCTATATTTAAAGGTATCCACCGACAGACCCGCATTGGCAAAAATAGATCAGAGATAATTATTCGAGAACATACTTACACAACTTATATTTTCTAACACCCGATTACAACTATACAGTTACTAGTATATTCTCAGGTCTATGTAACTGAAATTAGAATCATATCATTTATTGTAACTGAAATTGGAATAATAACATTAATGTAATTGAAATTGAATTTAAAATATGAAATAAAATTATAACATTTAACATAATTGAAATTGGAATTGAAAAATTAACATTTAACATAATCGAAATTAAAATTAGCATTGGAATTGGAATTATAACAATTGATATAATTGAAATTATAATTAAAATTATAATGTTTAATATAATTTAAATTTAAATTATAATATTTAGATCAGATCTAAATGAGTTTAGATAAGGGTTCATAGTTAGCAACGCTGAGAGATATAAATGCTAAATGTTAGTACAGCTAAGTGTTAGATGGTTATAATATTCAGCGAAGATCCAAGAGTTGAAGTCTTATCTGTAATGGGACATAAACTTGAGAATATATCAGTAATTGCATAGTTACAAGAGTTGCAATCGGGTGTCAGAAAATCTTAGTTGCACAAGTATGTTATCAAATAATTGTCTTTGATCCATTTTTGCTGATGCGGGTCTGTCGGTGGATACCTTTTTATATAGATTATCATATGTCGTACCTATAGAGTATAGATGGTTGTTCCTAATTGATCGTGAGTTTGGAGCTCGTATTGACATATGAGAACCCAATTAGGACTGGATATGGGACAGACTCACGAAGGCCTCCGATAGACATCCTATATAAGCCGTCAACGGAGGGTCCTCTCGAGTTAAGTAATATACGTGGTCCTTTGACCTGAGTACCACGATGGGCTTGTAAGTGATCCACCATACTTTAGTTCTACGCATGTTACAGACCTTTCATGGTGTGATCGCTGGGTGTTGCTGGGTATAGTCCGATGTTTATGGAGTCCGTTGTGTACAGATATGAGATTCGTCAGTTAGCATAGGGAGTTTATATCCAGATGCTTCGAAACTGTATCTCAGAAAAATGTTGTGACCACAAGTATTAATTTCGAGAAATAGTTTCATCAAGGTGGAATAATATGACAAAGGAGTTTGCGCATATTGTTCAGTGAGATACAAGTCTGAAGATAGGACACGGTTGAGTACTAGAGGATTTGACGATGATAATCTATATCCCCGTACATCTAGGATATCATGACGGAAGGACTATACGTATGTGTTGTAATCTCAGCTTGCATGGTTCAACGTGCTGATTTGTATATCCATGACGTGTGCATGAGCCATTGCTCACAGACTCATAGAATAGTTTCATTTGACGAATTGGGCGTAGGACCTAGGGAGTCATGCGGTATAGAGTGTACTCATTGTGCACTGGGGTAGCGTGCCAGTTTAAATTGTTTAATCTAGTAATATTCAGCACTACCACAAGAATGCGTACGTATCTGTATTTAAGTGTTAAATATAATAATCAGTCAATAATTATGATTTATTAATTATATAATAACACATGGCGCACTGTGGACTCTCGGTTGAGTTTACCTAAGTGCGAATTTAGTGAAACTCATTAGAGGTAGACTTGATAACTATTTATGAGGGATAAAATAGTTATTTTATACTTTAATTATTAATTAATCAAAATATCTTAATATTTTATATTATTATATTATATAATATTATACTTATATTATTATTTTATTTTGAGTGTTAAATAGTTGACACTTATTATTATTATTATATTATTATAAATATTATATATATATATATATTTATATATAGATGAGATATGTGTGTGAAATTAAAATTGAATGGTGTGTGTTGTGTGTGTTAGACGGGAAAGGAGGAGAGAATGACAGTTGATTTCATTTTTTTCCCTTTGTTACCGTGAGATAGAATGGAAGAAATAAAATGGAAATTGTTTCATTTTTTTTAATGTGTCGAATAAAAAAATGAGAAAAATAATTAAATAGTTTCATTTTTTTTTTATGAAACCGTGAGGGAGAAAGTAGAAGCAAAACAGTTTTGTTTCATTTTTCTTTCTTTTAAGATTTTGTGAAGCAATTATGAATTGCTTTAATTTTTATTTTCTCATTTTTTTAGATAAAATGAGAAAAATACACATCTCGTTATTTTGAGATTTAAGAATTAAACTCAGTGTTGGTTATAGGGTTACTGTTCTAGTTCACCAAGCTCACTGTGTTGGTGACTAGAACTACTCACGAGTTGGTCTTCATGCGAACTCTGAAGAAATACGTGTATAACGTTATACGTTGAGGTGAGTTTTAAAGCCTACTAATATATTAATGTAATTAATATATTTTATTTATTGTATATTTTACGCTTCCGTCACATTTAAATTCGTATGTAATACATATTTTAGGCTATAGATATAATTATACATACATACACCTACTTACGTTAGATTCCAACACTAGTCTATTTCAAATAGAGAGATAAATTTAAGTAGAATTTCTCTACTTATAAGAAATCTTTTTTTTATATAATATAATAATTAATCAATTAAAATATAAATAGAATTCTAATTCTAATTCTAATTCGTTCTTTCCTCTCCATGAAACCATCCTTATTCCTGTTATTAACACAAATGCGTTATGAGAGAATTGAATTCAAGATAAAAAGTTCTACCACTTCATACAGATTTCTAAATAAAATCAAAATAAAAAAATTAATAAGCATAATAATGACATAAATTTAATACACTAACTAAACAAGCATAAATTATTAAAAAATTAATTAATCAATAAATAAATAAATTATACTATTTTTACTTAATAAATTAATTGAATACAATAATTTCCCTAAATTAAATATACTTATTACACAAATATAAATTAATAAACTATTTAATTAAATATATTTTAACAAATTTAAATGACTAGAGGACATTTAGACCCAATATTATAGTGAAAGTAATAGTTTACTCACTATATTTTTAAAATTACCAATTTTTTATGTTAAATTTAATATAATTATCTTTTTTTTTATAACTTTTTCTTATTATCAATTGGAATTATTGACAACTTTCACTTTTATCTAAGTTAAAAAAAATGGGTTATTCTATCAAATTTTATAAAAATGAGGTAAAAATAGATAATTTTAAAAATATAGTGAGTAAATTGTCACTTTCACTATAATATGGAGATCCAAATATCATTTTTCTTTTAATTAAATACATTTTAACAAATTAATTAATATCACAAGCTATAATTATAAAAATAATTAAAAATTTCTATATTATTTATTTTTTAGCATGCGTGTAGCACCCAATGAGTGCTACATATATATCCAATTTAGTAGTAAATGTTGCATTTGGTGCAAGGTAGCTATGCATATGGTGCAAATGTCAGCTAACTTTGACAAAATGTACTCTAATGACTAGGCATTATTACTAATTTTATAAACTAACGAGTATTACTAAAATTAAGCCTTACCTCGAGGACATTCAAGATAATATCCCAAAATTTAATTTGCAAAGTAAAAAATATCCATATTTATATTTAAATCATTCACTGTACCTAAGCTCATAATGATATAACTAGTATCAAATTATGCATTATATTTATTTTGAGATATGAGTCCATAATTCTATTGTCATCTTTTATCTAAAAAAAGACTAATCTCGAGTTTTAAATTTAGTGGCCGATCCAATATTAAATATTCAATAAACATACAAACAAATGTTTCACAATCTCCATTCTGGACCTTGTACTAAGGTACATCTTCTTTTAACTTAATTATATTGAAGGACGACAAATTTGGAATAACATTCCTCCTAAGATCATAAAATTTATATGACTAAATATAATGTGGCATAAGAATGCATAGAAGAGTGACATGAGCCTCTAGCACGTCGTCATCATATCTATTAATGCTAGAATCATTTATAGTAATCTTCTAGTGCAACAAATCCATCTCTATCATAATCTAATGCTCACATGTGTAGTTAACGAAAATATAAACCTACATATAGTTCAACATTGTTATATGAATTAAAAATGTATAATTACAAAAAAGAAAAAAGACATCTAGACCTCTAACATTTTAAGAAAGGGACATACAGGCTCAATGATTTCAAAAATTTAATCGATACCTTTGCCTGATTATAGTTTCTATTTATTTTAATAAGAAAAAAAGGACATCTAAACCCTTAAGAGTTTAAAAAAAGAATACTCAGACCCATTTTTGTCGTTAAAATAGACGAAATCATTATTTGACAAGGGTGTAGATGAAATTGTTGAAACCATTAGGGTCTGTATGCCCTTTTTCTAAACGTTATGAATTTAGATGTCTATTTTGCTAAAGAAAATTCTTTAACTATAACGATTCCCTTGGTAACATCAGTCTACAATTTTTCACTAAGTAGATCTTTATTTAATCCTATTGCATATAACAACAATATAAGGTCCCATGTAATGGTAGATAGAACATGGGCAAATTGGATGTAGACATAATTATAAAACTCTTAAAATTACAATAAACTAAGAAATTAGTAAATTTTAAGATCATTTTAAAAAAATTTGCTAAAAAAACATACCAAAAAAAAAAAATACATATCCATATTCGTGAACTTTTGTGGCAATGCTTGTTGATACTTGCCTTAGCATTAACGGACCAACTTTAAGTACTCATCAATATATTGTAAAACCCAACACACACACACACACACACACACACACAAGAAAATAAATGGATTAAGAAATAGTTGGATTAGAAAAATATAAGAACATTCATGTCTTTACAAATTTGTCTAACCAATTATTTAAAAGCTGATGAAACTATGATGGATCAGCATCAATCCTAGGTAAACTAACACGACCTTCACCATTTCGAACCCAAGCCTCAAACTCTTTTGGACGCTCAAGTTTATCACCCATAACGGATCCATATCCACCTCGATCTCATTGCATGGAGGCTGTAACAGGAGTTTTGTCTTCCTTTTCCTGATATTCCTTAATATAGGAATGGTCAAAGATGTGTGTTTTACCTATGCAACCTTACTGGTACCCTAACATATTTATACCTTTTGCAACATCAGGTATGATTTCTACATTTGCGATATTGTCAAGCTTGTATTACATATCTAGCTGCAAGTCATACCAACAGATTGAGTCTAAACATCATCAGTCAAGTCTTCTCTAAACTTAAACAAAACACAGAAATGTATATGTTTAGTAATTTAATTTCTTGTAAGTTATATTTATTCCCTTACTATAGTTTGATTTATGTCTGTTATATTGGTACTTGATTAGAAATACTGCATCATTAATGTTATTTGATGCATAATATCATCTTAGACCTGATCCACACTTTGTAAAATAAACTCTCTATCATGATCTGTCTTTTACATGCAGTTCTGGTTTGCCTAATTTTAACCGTAGATCATCAATCTTCTTAGTAATGTCATCATAATTTGATGACATGTTCTATTCAAACTATACCTAAATAATCATAATCAATCTATAATTTAATATAATAATTAAGATAATTTTATCAAAAAATTAAATAAATACCCAATATAATATATTATTACTCCAAATATTTGTGGGGCTTCTTTATCCTAGCCACCTTCAACATCCACATTATCCTCGAGGTCTATAAAATAGACATACCTTACAACACCATCGAATTTAAAGCCCTCGACATAGCCCCCTAATGGAATCCCTAAATTTCTTATTAACTTGATGATCTCCTCCTCATTTTCATATTCTTTTGGTATTAATTTACAATGTATCTCTAGAATCTGAAAAAAATTATAAATATCACAAAATTGTTAAACATTAACAAAAAAAATTATAATATTATATATAAATATGGTAATATGGATTAAAAACATAATACATTTTTACTCAAAATCAAATCTTTAATATCTTTGAACAGTGGAATCCCTTATTATGCTAATTCAGAATGTATGAGAAACAGTCTCCAAACATGCAAAACTCTCACCACAAATTATTATTGCCTCATAAATCTAAATGTTAGATAATAAAACTAATAAATTGACCTCAATAATGAATCGATAAAATTACATACCCAGACACTATACGAAAATTTGCATACATTTAAATTTCTCTTTGTCATCCTTAGTAAAGGCTTTTTTGACTTTTTAAAACTTTCTTAAGGCCATTATGCTAAGTGAGTCGTACATCATTTTTCATATAATGTTGTCCCATGAGTAAGTTAAACTCTTTAAGATCATCATAGTATTTAGCATAAAGTTTTGCATACCTCTACGCTTATCACATGGCATTAGAACACAATGAAGAAAATAGAACAAATATAATTTTACTGCATCTTCATCATCGACCTAATGCAAGTCTAATGCATTGAATTAATTATCTACCTCCTTGTATGTCAACTTCCTTTTACCACTAAAGTTTTCAGGTTTCAAAACCTTAAAAAATTGGGCACTGAACTCCTACTCTTCGATAATTTCACTGCCTATTTCCTTCTCTATACACTGAAGTCCTTGAAGAAATACCTGTTTAAGATGTTTGAATTTGTTAGAAGCACGCCTAATTAACCAGACCAAATCAAATTGGGATCCTTGTTGCTGGGTTGTCACTTTTTCCCGAATCTGTGCAGTCACTGCAGTGGGCACTGAACTCCTACTCTTCGATAATTTCACTGCCTATTTCCTTCTCTATACACTGAAGTCCTTGAAGAAATACCTGTTTAAGATGTTTGAATTTGTTAGAAGCACGCCTAATTAACCAGACCAAATCAAATTGGGATCCTTGTTGCTGGGTTGTCACTTTTTCCCGAATCTGTGCAGTCACTGCAGTGGGCACTGAACTCCTACTCTTCGATAATTTCACTGCCTATTTCCTTCTCTATACACTGAAGTCCTTGAAGAAATACCTGTTTAAGATGTTTGAATTTGTTAGAAGCACGCCTAATTAACCAGACCAAATCAAATTGGTATCCTTGTTGCTGGGTTGTCAAGTTCATTTTGAAGCAGAGCATCGAAGCGTCTCTTAGAGTTCAACTGATGTGGAAGTTATGATGCAGCGCTATCGAAGCTGATTATAATATGTACAATTGACAAGCACGAATAAAGGACATGTAAGAGATGCCAAAGCTTTTGCCTTTCGATTAAGGACAAACACCAAATGAGCCAAAGGGGAGGAGATAATAGCTAGTCAACTTGCATTAATTTAGCGAGGACACTCAAATGTCGGGAAATAGCATTCTTAAAATACATACAATGTTGACAGAGAATGGAAAACACATGATCCTGCAAAAACTAGGTGCTGAAGGCTGTAATTGAAACAAGGGATGCGAATTGTCACCAAGAAGAAAACAGACACATTCTAAGTGAAGATATGATGTGGCTCGGAAACAAATTTCTCACAATATATCATGAACCTCACCCCTTACAGCATCCAGTCATACCTGTTATGCAATCTCATCAGCAGCTAAATCCATCGCATCATTCTTTGTCAGTCCCCCCGAGTGATTTGGCAGCAGGGCCTTCCCATCAAGTGGAATACAAGCCTTGTTTGTAGAAAGCAAATGCAAAAGTAGTAGTGCAGTTGATAAGATTTTATGAAAATTTGAAACAAATGTGAAAATATGTACCTCACCATTGACATCCCCAAGAGTTACGTTTATGACAAATTTTATGCTATTTGTCACGTTTCAGACACCCAAACCCCATGCAACACAACCAGATTCACTTTTCAGTCATCCTGAAACAGGTCCTCGATAATGCTTTCTTAGCAGGTTAACTTCATGAACTCTGACACAAGCATACTTACTCGAGCAGCAGTGAGAATTGAGTGACTATATATTTAGATCAAGTTGAGAAAACCCATTCTGTAACTCCGACAAAGACTTTACTTAGAACTACACAAATGTCAGCAATTATGCAATTAGATATGTACAGAAACCGAGCCAGCAAACTAAAATTTTCAACAATTGTAGATTAAAATTTTGCAACTCCAATTTGCAGAGAAAAGCTATTTTTAACGCACACTCTAAAATTTTTTAAAGTACGTGTAAAAGATTTTATTTATAAATAAAATAAAATAAAATATTAACATAAAGAGATAAATAATTATATAAAAATATTCCGTGGTTCAATAACAATTACTTATATTTATAGTAGAACATGAAATCTTAATCTTTTTTATTTTATTTATAAAAAACTTAGATTACAAAGAATTGTCACAAAAAATAATTAAATAATACAATCAAATAGACAAACTCTCAAGAATCTATAGTACTTTCTTAATAGTTCAAATCTTAAGAACTCATATAGTAGTCTTTTGCCAACTCATTACTCAAGGCTCTCTATTTTTTTTTTCTTGGAGTTTCTCTTTAATACTGATTAATTCTAAGCAGTTATAAGAGTTTATATAGTATTTAGAACGTCTCAAGAAATCTTATTTTTAGTTAGAATAAAAGTCCATATATGTAGGAGTCTAAATTTCATTCAAAGAAGTCGATTTAAGCTAAAAACAAAATTTTTTGAAACTGGGCGCAACAATGCCACAAAGTTGGCACCGCGGCATTGACGCGACCTCAGCTTATCTCCATGGCGTTGGAAAGTCAGTGTCGTAGCGCTGGTGTTTCTGTGTTATGAGTCACAGCATTGGAAAGCCAGCTCTGTGGCACTCAAGCCTAGATAGGTCTCTCGCTTGTTTTGATCCTTTTTTTACTTCTGACTCTTTGTTTCGCTCCATTTCTTGTATGTCCTGTTGGAAATGTAAAGAGAATATATTTTACTGTGAAAAATAAAACTGTACAATGGAGCCTTTATATAGGCTGTAACCTTATTACATAATAAGAAAGTAACATACTTAAGGAAATAATATTTTACATTAATAACATATATATATATATGGTAGGAGGGTATAAAGGAATTATTTCAGAATAATTGCAGAATTATTCCTTAATACCCCCCCTCAAACTCAAGATGGTGCAGTAGAAGCAAGTTTGAGTTTGGAGACTAAAGCATGAAAACGGCGCGGAAGAAGAGATTTGGTAAAAATATCAGCAGGTTGCTTCTCATATGAGATGGAATGGAGCATGATAGTGCCTTGAGAAACGTGTTACCGAACAAAGTGACAATCTGTTTCAATATGTTTAGTCCGCTCGTGAAACACATCATTGTGGGCAATTTGGATAGCACTTTGATTATCACAGTAAAGAGGTGTAGCTCCAGTATGAGAAATACCCATATCTTCAAGAAGCCAGCGGAGCCAGACAATTTCTTGGGTAGTATCTGCAAGAGCACAGTATTCAGCTTTAGTACTCGAGCGAGCAACAGCTGTCTGTTTCTTACTTTTCCATGAAAGAAGAGAATCACCCAAGAAAAGATAAAATCCAGTAGTTGATTTACAATCCGTAGGATCACCCGCCCAATCCGCATCAGCATAAGCTCATAACACAAGAGGAGAGTGAGCCAAAAAATGGAGACCGTGAAAAAGTGTACCTTTGAGATAACGTAAGATATGAAGAACTACTGCATAATGAGAGGTACAAGGAGTGGCCATAAACTGACTCATAACATGAACAGCATGAGCAATGTCTGGGTGAGTAACTATAAGGTAGACCAAACTACTAACCAATTGACGATAAAGGGTAGCATCACTTAGAAGAGTACCATCAGAGGATCGAAGTTTGGCATTATACTCTAGAGGAGTGGAGGCAGTCTTACTGTCTGTCAACCCAGCTTTAGCAAGTAGATCGGATGCATATTTAGCCTGAGAAAGATAATACCCTATAGAGTCGGATAGTACTTCAAGGCCAAGAAAATAACTAAGGTTGCCAAGATCTTTCATCTCAAAATGTTGCTGAAGAAAGTTCTTGAGAGTGAAAATACCAAGAAGATCATCACCCGTGATAATCTTATCATCAACATAGATAAGTAGGAGAACACAACCTTGTGCTGTCTTGCGGACAAAAAGAGCTGAGTCATAGGGACTAGACTGAAAATCATGCTGAAGAATAGTCTCACTAAACTTTGCAAACCATGCACGAGGAGCTTGTTTAAGACCATATAGAGCACGACGAAGTTTACAAACTTTGCCTGGAGGATGTAGATAACCGGGATGAGGCTTCATATATACTTCTTCAGTGAGATCACCATTGAGGAAAACATTTTTGACATCCATCTGAAATAATGTCCAACCACGAATTGCAGCAATAGCTAATAAACTTCGAACAGAAGTAAGTCTAGCAATTGGGGCAAAAGTTTCATCATAATCTATTTCATATTCTTGGGTAAAGCCTTTGGCAACTAGGCAGGCTTTATAACGCTCAATAGATCCATCAGATTTGGTCTTAATCTTGTACACTCATTTGCATCCAATGGTAGTTTTATTAGAAGGAAGAGGAACAAAATTCCAAGTATGCAACTTCTCAAGGGCCTGTAATTCTTCTGTCATTGCTTGCTGCCAAACAAGATTAGAATTAGCCTCGAAATATGATTGAGGCTCATATAAAGAAAGGGTAGTAGAGAAACAGTGATAATCACGAAGTTTAACAGGAAGTTCTCTTACCCGAGATGAACGACGAAAAGAGGGTATAGAGGAGGCCTCAGGGATGTTAAGAGCAGATCCTTCAGACGAGGTAGGAGGCTCAGAAGCAAGCGTCGTTTCAGCAGATTCACCTGTATGAAACTCAGAAGAAATATCTGTAGACAAAGTATCGGAAAAAATGTCAACAGAATTATCTGTAAAAAAGTGTGACATAAGAGGAGACACAGATTTAAAGTTAAATACAGAAGAAAACATCGTATGCTCGAGAAAGACTATATGACGAGAAACACGAAGACGGTTAGATATAGGATCCCAACACCTATAACCTTTATGTTCTATCCCGTATCTTAAGAAGCAACATAATCGAGTACGTGGCTCGAGTTTAGTATGCTAATGTTTTTGAAATAGAACAAAACAAACATAACCAAATACTTTGAGGAGTTTGTAATTAGACGGGGTTCCATAAAAACGCTCATAAGGTGACTTGTTCTCTATAACAGGAGAAGGAATACGATTAATGGTAAAGACAACGATTAAAGCAGCTTCTCCCCAAAAACGTTCAGGACATGAGGAAGAGATAAGAAGAGCACGAGTAGTATCTAAAATATGTCTGTGTTTACGTTCAGCTTTCCCATTTTGCTGAGATGTACCAGGACAAGACCTTTGACATATAGTACCGTGTTCCTGTAAATGATTTAAAAAATCAGAATCTCTATACTCCATAGCATTATCAGTGCAGAAAACCTTAATAGGACATGAGAACTGAGTTTTAATCATCTGAGCAAAGTCTCTATAAATTTTAGTAAATTCAGATCGTTGTTTCATAAGGAACAACCAAGTATACCGAGAATAGTCATCAACGAAGATCACAAAATATTTGGATCCTCCCATTGTAGGATTTGGAGAATGACCCCATATATCAGAATGTATAGGATTAAATGGAGCATGAGAGACAGTAGTACTATTATCAAAAGGTAAGACTGGTTGTTTAGCTAAAGGACATGTAGGATAATCCTCTTTATTATCAGAAACAATACCTAAGTGACCACTGGATACTAGAGATCGGATGCGTTTGATTGACGCATGACCCAAACAAGAATGCCAAAGATGTAACAAAGGTACCGAATAGGTAGATGCTGCAGACGAAGGATATAGAGAGGATAAATTTAAAGAGATGAGTTCATACAGACGTTCAACCTTACGGCCTGTCCCAAGCGTCCGAACGGTCTTTGGATCCTGCACACAACAACCAGAAGCAGTAAACAAGACATTAAGACCAAGTTCGCATAATTGACCAACAGACAAAAGATTTAAGGTAAGGTTAGGAATAAAAAAGGTGTCAAATACAGAAAGATTAGAGCAAGACACGTGACTAACATGATTAACTTTCATGAGAGAACCATTAGCAGTTTGAATAGATGGTAAATAGGAATTAAGAGTTTTAGAAGAGAAAATTGTAGGATCAGAAGTTATGTGATTACAACATGCAGAGTCAAAATACCAAGAAGAATTACTAGAAATATTGAAAAAAACAGAAATTAAAGGTTTACCAGAAAAGAGGAGTAGACAAAGTAAAGATTTAAGGTTAAGGGAACGATCCACACTATCCTGTACAGTAGTAACAGCAGCTCCTATAAAAGTCGCACCTTGAGATATTCCAGATATGTGGCATGGCTGAAGTAGAGTAGAACCGGCAGAAGTACTACACTTATTCATAAATTAAAAAAAAAATCTTTTTTTTTATTTATATACTAAACTTATATTAATTACAAGTAAACTCATCGACTTTTAATAATTATAAAATAACCCCTTAAAATATAATAATTATAAAATAGCCTCTAATTTTTCTAAAAATTATAAAATGACCCCTTAAAAATATTATAATTACAAAATTGTCCTAAAACTTTTAAAAATTACAAAAAAGACCTAAAAGAATAGAAAATTACGATCTAACCTAAAAATACTAAAAAGTTTGTAAACAGGCCCTTAACAGAAGCCAGTAAACTTCAGAGGGCGCGTCCGGCTTGCTCCGACCTCCGATTGTGATAAACTCGACGGCGTTTGAACGACCGGTGACTGAGGAGTATTTTAGTCTGGGCGGTGTCGGTCACGCCGCCGTATAACGGCCAGGATCTGAAGTGAAAGTAAAAGGCGGCAGCGAGGTTTCGACGGCACGTCCGGCGGTGTTCGATCTCGGATTGGCGCGTTGTCGGTGACACTGAACGGCTGGTGATGGAGGATTCGTTTGATGCGGGCGATGTCGGTCACGGTGCTATAGAACGGCCGGGATCTGAAGTGACAGTGGCTGGCGGCAGTGGCTTTCTAGCGGCGCGTTCGACGATTTTCGACCTCGGATCGACGCGTCGTCAACGGCGTTAAAACGGCCAGAGGATTCTGAGTAATTTGAGATGGGCGGTGGCTAAAACGGCAAGATTTCAAAAATTTTCGGCGACTTTTCAAAAATTTCGATAGATTCCGTCGGGTTTTGAAAAAATTCTGGCAAATCTCTAACTAATCAAAATGACAGTGAAAAAACTAAAGTTTTGATACCATGTTAGAAATATAAAGAGAATATATTTCATTGTGAAAAATAAAGCTGTACAATGGAGCCTTTATATAGGCTGTAACCTTATTACATAATAAGAAAATAACATACATAAGTAAATAATATTTTACATTAATAACATGTATATATGGTAGGAGGGTATAAAGGAATTATTCCAGAATAATTTTAGAATTATTCCTTAATATGTCCAATGCGTACTCGACCTCGTGTCAACTCCTCATCGGTCTTTGACTTAAAATCATGCTCGAACACTATTTTAAATCACCAATTTCAACAAACCTCTCCTTAATTAAAAATTTGTCTTAAAGAAACTTTCTAAGATATATCCACATTAACGCTCTCCCATTTAACACTAACTCTTATTAAGTTTTTGTCTAAATTAACTCCTCTTAAGCACATGACTTTAGTCTCTAATAGATATAAATGCTTCTTGTCTATGATAGCCTTTATATTGCAATCTCTCATGTCTTTTTTAATACCATGACCACAATGCCTTAATAGTTGAAACTTATTCATACCAGTAACAGTTCTACCATGCATTGTTTTTTACTCTTTTCACCTCAGTGAGCAATTCTCTAATGCTACCTCATGGTTTGCATTCCTTCAACAACCCAATGTTGAGTCAACTATAACATTCTCATCAAGCATATATAGCCTATGACGCTTTTCCCCCTTCATTATTATTATAAATCTTTTCACCACTTCTAGTATTCCTTTTTTACTTTGAATGAACCCCCTACTCGATCTACCATTTCTAGGGATATCAAGTTCCTCCTAACGCCAAGAATATGTTGTACACTAAGTAACTCTCTAACTTTCTTATCATGCATCCTTATTTTTATATTTTTTATTATTATAACTTAATTACCTATACCATTACTCATTAGTACTTTTTACCCCTAGTGGATTTATAATTGGTGAACAAAGATTTATTAGGATACATATGGTAACTACAACCAGAATCAAGTATTCATTCACTAGCATACTTTCCATCAGTAGCTACAAAGGATTATGCAACTTTATAATCCTCCTCATAAACTATTACAGCATCTCCACCCATTTTTCTTTTTGGACAATCTCATATTAAGTGTTATTTATTCCTACAAAGATAACACTTTTTGAATCCGTCCTTTGATTTATTGTTATTTCTATCTCTTTCTCAAACCTATTGCACTACTAGACTCTAATATTTTTTTCAAATTCTTTTTAAGTTCAACGAAATTTTAACATCACTCATTGTTAAAGCCTCTCTACCATACATGAATTCATCCACGAAATGCTCATAACTTAAAGGCAAAGAACATAATAAGATAATTGCATTATCTTCATCTTTAATCTTGATGTCTATTGTCTCAAGATCTATGATTATCTTGTTGAAGGCGTCAATGTGGTCTTTAATTAAAGTTTCTTTAGCTATAGATAATAGATACAACATCTTTTTAACATATAGATAATTCGCCAAGGACTTCATTATATAAAGAGCATAAAACTTCTTCCAAGAGCCAATTGTCATCTTCTCTCCAGTCACCTCGCTCAGAACTTCACCACTCAATAACAGAACTATGGTACTAAGGGCAATCTTCTAAATGGTTTCTCTTTCTACCTCGAATCTAGATGTCGTAGATTTCTTCTCTTTACGGATTGTTAGTTGAGTTTCTTCAAGAACTGAATGTAACCCTTAACTCACTAGTTTAGTCATAACCTTCATTTTTCACAAATTAAAATCATTTTGCCTATTGAACTTTTCAACTTTATAAGTAATCATGGATGAACAACTTATGTTACTTGTTGAAATTTTTAGTATACATTCTAAAAACTTTCTAAGTGTGTGCGGAAGATTTAACTTACAAGTAAAATAAGATAAGAAAATATTAAGATAAAAATAAATAATCACACAAGAAAGTTACATGATTCGGCAACAAATACTTATGTCTATAGTGGATCGCGGGATACTAATCTCTTCTATTCAATTTACAAAAAACTCCAATCATTAAGAACTCTCACAATAGATAATCAAGGAATACAATCAAATAAATAAGCTCTCAAAGATCTATTAGTATTTTTTTAATCACTCAGATCTCCAACACTTCTACGACACTCTCTTAAACACTCAATACTCAAGACTATCTAGCTCTATTTTCTCTCATGGAGTTTCTCTTTAAGACTTGATTAATTTTAAGGGGTTAGAAAAGTTTTTATAGTGTTTAGAACATCCATAGAATCCTATTTTTAGTTGAAATAAGAGCGCACGTGTGTGGAAGTCCAAATCTCACTCAAAGAGATTAGTTTGAGTTAAAAATAAAATTTCTCGAAACTGAGCGCCATGGCGCTAGTGCGACCCCGACATAATGCCCCAATGTTGTTGCTTTTGTGTTCAAAGTCGCGACGGTAGAAAGTCAAAGTTGCAGTGCTCAGGCCTAGATAAGTCCCTCGCTTGTTCTGACCCTTCCTTACTTCTAACTCTCTATTTTGCTCACTTTCTTGTACGTTCAACACGTATTTGACTTCCTGTCAACTCCTTATCAATCTTTAATTTAAAATCATATTCAAATACAATTTTGAATCACCATTCTAACGCTATATCATACAAATATCAAACAAAGCTTTTTGAATCACCATTCTAACGCTATATCATACAAATATCAAACAAAGTTGGCAAACATCAATGTACAGTAGTCCCAAAGGCCAACAGTTTTTGAGAAACATCTCCAAAGATGGGGATCAGACATTCTCGTGTTCTAACAACATTTACAAATCAAAACCGCTTCAGTGATTAACAATTACCCAAAAATCAACCAGCATACTTATTTCATTCATAACAAAAATTACAGCAGAAAGAAGAACAGAACAAAAACCAATCTGCCCATTGCTGTAGAAGAATGTTAATACATTTAACAAAAGCTCACCTGTCACACCCTCAAGATGATGTAAGCTTAAACTTACTAGTCTACAATCAACCCAATCTCAGTTCTCATAAAAAAACAAGCAAATCAATTCTGCCTATAAGCAATATAATTAGCCAAAGCAATCAAAGGGGCAGCCTTTTCCTGATCAAATTCAGACAACTGTTGTTGAGCATCCTTATTCAACTTCTCAGCTAATTGCTTTGATCCCTCAATCCCCAGCAACTTAGGATAAGTTAATTTATCAGCCGCCAAATCTTTCCCAGCAGTCTTTCCCAATTCTTCTGAAGACTTTGTCACATCAAGAATATCATCAACTACCTGAAACAACAACCCGATACACCTGGCAAAAGTTCTCAATTTTTCAACTTCATCATCAGTTCCACCTCCCAATATAGCCCCAAGAACCACAGCCCCTTCTAATAAAGCTGCTGTCTTGTGTTCATGTATAAATTCAAGATGCTTGACACCCAAATCTGTTTGGCCTTCAGAATTTATATCAACTACTTGGCCAGCTACAAGCCCTTCGCTTCCAATAGCTTTAGCTAATTCTCCAATTGCTCTAACAACTCTAGCAGGCGGAACCCCAGTTGTAGACATGGCAATATGTTCAAAGGCAAACGCGAGGAGCGCGTCGCCTGCCAAAACGGCGACGTCTTCGCCAAAAACTTTGTGGTTCGTCGGTTTTCCCCGACGGAGATCGTCGTTATCCATGCAGGGCAAGTCGTCGTGAATTAACGACATGGTGTGGATCATCTCGATGGCGCAGGCGGCTGGCATGGCCATCAACTCGTCGCCGCCAACTAGCTCACAAGCGGCGATGCAGAGCACTGGGCGCACGCGCTTGCCGCCCGCGAGTAAAGAGTAACGCATGGCGTCGTGGATCTTTATCGGTTCTTTGACTGAAACGGCGGCGTCCAAGGCTTGATTGACAGATTTGGCCTTTTGAATCATATAATACTTGAAATCGAAAGTGGGTTTTGGGTTCTCTTCGAGAGTCTCTTCTTTGGTGAGAATTGCGGAAATTGAAACGAGTCGTTTTAGTTTTGGTGAAACCAAGGAAATGGGTACTCTTTTTAGCGGATTAAAGGGCTGAGATCTTGATCTGCTAGCTTGGTTAAAGATTGAGCAAGAGTGAATCCATGTTCCAACATTCACAGAAGTCATGTTTGGTGAGAAATTTGGGGATCTTCGTTAACTAGTAAATATAGAGAATTGGAGATTGGAGATTACAGAATCTGATGGGCTAAGCTGGCTCCCTTTATCCTGATTCTTGAGTAAGAAGACAGAAATTGTAATGCCCAGGAAGTTTACTGTTTTTATTGAATTTTTTTTTTTTTACAAGAGAATAAAACTGGGAATCTACCGATGGAAATGCTGCGTGTTGTGTGAATGTCATTTGTGGGCAGTACAACACCGAGACCAACCCACAGCTGAGAAAAGATAAAATTTTGGATTTTATGGACCAAATTTTCAATCGAATAAAGACGTTTGTGCACCATGAAACAATTTGTATGATAATGATTGAGAAATGGGGAAAGTAGATTACTTGTGGTAAATCAATTGCACAAGTGGTAATTGCGAGGTTAGGCTTCACACTTGAAGAATATGATTTGAATTTAAGGCCTAAATACATTTTCAAACCCGTGTACTTTTGACTCATGAGACGAGTTTGGTAGAAAACGCAAGAGTTGAAGAACTACGTTGACATTTGGCATGTGTTTTATGCGGACAAAATTTATGATAATATGAATGCGGCAACAATTGTATTATAATGATGTTAATATCATATATACAAATATAGTTGTTGATGACGTGTATAGCCATATTGATAGTTGATAATGGTCATGACTCATGAGTCATGATAACCCCAATAATAATGGGGGGTGACAAATTGTGATAATAGATAATTACACAATAATTATCCAGAACAACATTACTGATGATGAT
Source organism: Ailanthus altissimus (assembly GCA_946807835.1). Taxonomy (NCBI): domain Eukaryota; kingdom Viridiplantae; phylum Streptophyta; class Magnoliopsida; order Sapindales; family Simaroubaceae; genus Ailanthus; species Ailanthus altissimus. Next base: position 25,086,205 of record OX327695.1, read on the forward strand.
ATTAACAATGGGAATACTCGAACCCTTAATTTACAAGGCAATAATATAAGTAACATGTTGTTTGCATATATGTTGAAAGCATATAACTAATGTTTTCCTCTTCATTTAATTCTTCTATTTTTAAGATGTTCTTTCGCTAATTATATATTTATGATTCGAGATTTGTTCAATAAGTACAAAGTGGGATGCCTACACGGTTTGACATTTGGCGTATGATATCAATCGGAGAAACGTTTTCCTCGCACAAGACAGCATCATACTTCATTAGTTAACTGAAGAAGACAAGTCCGACAGGGCACTTCCACTCGTGTTTTCGGTGGGTGTTAATTACTCGTGATTCACTAATGAGAATCCAGATTCTGATTAAGGGATGTTAATCTCATTCATTTATTCGTAGCTCCGGATTCATCCATATTTGTTTTCAACGAAAGTTCCAAGTCCTTACCAGCGCGGTACAAGGATACAAGGCCCACATCAATTAACAAATTAAGGGGGGGGAAAAAGGACTAGAGAGTAGAGACTATAACTCGGGGGGAAAACCGTAAGATCAGGCATCTGAGTCGAATCCTTTGAACAGAATGACAAACTACCGGACCCAGCATATGGGTGGGTCCTGCACTTCCAAGTCGTGGCCAGCAACAGCTTTGTAATTACCAGGTGTTGGTGGGATAATGAAATGACATGAAATGCAACAGTAGTGAATGTGGAATAGCTGCTGGATACATTTTATTCTGCTAAATGATGTCCTAACTGGCTTACTCTCTTCTACGTGGCATTTTGTGGCGAAAAACTGCAGAAGCCCTTCATTTTTTTTATGGCTCAAACGATGGAAACTATTTCTATATCAATGGTTTTGATCTCTTGAAAACTAGTTTTACAGGTAGAGTATGCTGAAGATAAAAGAACCCAGCCATCTGCAATCAAGCGGAACAAATGCACAGTGCATATTATCAAAACTAACAGCTATCTGGGGAAGGGCATGTTGGGTTGGGGAAGAGAGAGAAGTACCGTACTGAAAGAAGCTCGTACTCATTGTGTCTGAAGGGCCAGACTGAAATCTTCATGATTTCAATTGCTTCTGTGTTATTTTCTTTTTCTTTTTGAAAAATAAGACCAACTGTAGATTAAGAATCGACACCAGAAGCAATAATTTATCTTCCTTTTGAAAAAAGGTACTTTGATGCTTTTCATAGCTGATTGAACTAACACACATTTGCCTACTAGTGATTTCCCAAACCAAGCCTAGTGGAACACCTCAGCAAGTTATATTGGGTACGCTAACCTAGAACATTGTTTATTTGATTCCCTGAGTACACATCCCTTTCTGTCTTTTCATTAACCATTGAAAATACATTAATTTTCCCTTTATTCAACCCTTGTAACAACAACATTGAGCTGTAAGTTGCCAAGTGTTCGTCTGGCTTCTTGCTTTAACTTTGGAAGTATAGTAGCTAAAGTGTTTTGGTAAATACTACTTCTACTCCACAGTTAAATATTTATGAACACTCACCTAAATTCATTCCAGAATTAATATTTCCACTTCATAGCACCTGTGACTTCAAACCCATAAAACCTTTGATACCAAAGAGACCCTTAGTATATGAAACAATCAAGAGCTTGTAGCCAAAGCTTACCAGTTTGGAAAGGGATAAAGCTAGTGTAACCAAGCCTGTGATAGTCAACCTTAAACTGGAAAAACCCCATAGACGTCAGGCACCTTGAAAGATGTATAATACCCCTGCAAAACCAGGTACATAGATGAAGAGAGATACTCATGCAAGTATGGTTGGAAGAACAGCTAATATGAGTGGCTCACAGGAAAAATGACCTTTTGATCGGTGGTTTTTAGTACATAAAGGCTCATCATGTAAAACTGGACCTGAACGTCATTGATTGCATATATATGAGTCATCTTTGATTCTAAAGATGGCCAGTTCTTCAGTTTCCCCAACTTTGCGGTGTCTAACATTAACAGCCTGGAGAATAAGAACAAGAATTAGGATGGTCTGACAGTTGGCAAAGGACACACATCATCAAGTAAACATTGATGATTATTGGTGATCAAGACTGTGATATTATCTCTACAGCATCTCAAAACTTCTAGTTAATTTTCTACCTAGTTTTACTATTAGATGATCAAAAAGAAATAATTTAGGAATGCACTAACTATGCCTCACCATTAGATGGCCCCTCTACACAAAAAATCCATTTACTAAGTTCTGTTACAAACTGTTCATTACCAGATTTGCCATATCTGTTATCAGAAAGCCATACACATGTAAGTTTTTTACATTAAAATTAACTAATCAAGGTCTGTAGATCATATTTTACAATAAGTGAGTGGCAGAACAACGACACATTGCTACGAATCAGAATCCACACGTATGTTCATCAGAAAGCACCACAATCAAATAAGAGAAATAGGTGGAAAGTTCTTCATCATAGAAAAATACAATAGCATCAACTGAAATGTTTCCAATAACTATCCAATAAAAAATGACGGAGATCCTTTTAATGCGCCAAAAGATTTCAAAATCTTTGAACATTATTTGATCTCTTTTTCCATGTTTCAAGCATCTAAGAGAAATTTATTTGCATTTCCAAATCTCAAGAATCAGCCTTACTCGTTGAAATAAAATATAAAGCAGCCTGCATTATTTGAGTTCCCTGCTCTCTGCACACCTGATCTGAATCACATACATGAGTAACTTTTATCAATAAAAATAAGTAAGCACTTGATAAACTCCAGCAGTGAAAAGCTATCTCATAATTAAATACCTGTTGCTAAACATATCTAAAGAGCCACTGATCATAATCCGAGCATTGTTTGTAGTCTGCATTATGTAAAAACTGTGCTGTGAGCACTTGGATTTTATTACTACTGATTACAAGCAATGCTATTGCTGTCAGGCTAGGTTCAACAGTTAAAATAGCACAATAAAACTGTTGTGGTATAAATAAAGGATATTATGAAGCTTACTTTAACAAATTTCAGTTCATCTTCCAAGAAGCCTCCAAAAATAATAAAAAGAGGATGAAACCATGCCTGCAAAATACTATGCTATGATAGAAGAAATCAAATTCTGTTATAATTTTGTAGATTTCAGTATTAAAATATTGACTTCTCTTTACACTCATTTGGTATAAAAGTTCCCACCCCATAGAATAATTACAAATTCTTAGCATATGTTCATTCTCATGACTCCCGTTATATATATATTTTGTATAGATCAAGAAGCATTCTTTATTCATGGGAAGACTTAACAAATTGTTTCTCTATTTTTCACCAACTCCTTCAGATCTGCCAGCGCGCTGTCCAGATCTGCTTTTCTTCTTGTTGATGAAGAGTGCTTCTCCATCACCTCTTAATGAGATACCGCCCATTTGCTTGGCAATTGTTTATCAATTAACAAGCAAATTTTTTACTTCAACAAGAGATGATTGGGCTGGCCATCCTTGAACAACCATAACAAAGCTCTAAGTGGGTCAAAGCTATGAATGAAGAAATCACTATGCTAAAGCAACATCAAACCTGGTATTCAGTGACAAAGAAAATGGATGTAAAACTCATATCCTGCAATTCGTGTACAAGATTAAGAGTTGCCTCGATGGGGCGATTGAAAGATACAAAGCTCAATAGCCCAAGGATTCAATAGTATGGGTTAGACTATGATAAGACATTTAGTCCAATAGCCAAAATTACCACAGTAGAAGTCTTAGTTGCACTTACTGCTAGTAAAGATTGAAAGCTTTGGCATAAGGATGTGAAGATTATTTTTCTACATGGATAGTTAGCTTGAGAGATCTGTATGATGCAACCAGGGGGATTTGAGATCATGACTCATCCTGATTATGTGTGCTAGTTAAGGAAGGCATTGTATGTGGTTAGGATGGTAAGTCAATATATGCAAAATCCAAAGAAGTCCTACCCAGAAGCAGTTCAACAAATATTGAGATATGTAAAGAGTACAATTAACTACTGTCTCTTGTATAAGAAAAGTAAAGATTGTAAATTAGTTGGCTACTACAAAACTGACAATGATGGAGATCACAACCCGAATCAATTATTGGGTTTTTTTTCAAGATTGGTAAGGGAATAGTTTCCTGGTGTAGTAAGAGACAAATGTATCATTGTCTACCACAGAAGCAGAGCAAAGAGCAGCAATAATGGTAGCTCAAGAAAGTACATGGTTCATGCCATTGATCAAAGACCTACATCAACTAACATATTATCGAGTGCTGTTATACTTTGACAACCAGCCTACAAAATGTTTAGCAAAAAATCTAATTTTCATGCAAGAATAAAGCACATGTACTATCACCCTGTCACTTTAACAGGGTTAAATACTGTAAGAATGATGACCAAGAACTAAAACTGTTAAAAACTTGAGTTTTATAAGTTTGAAAAGTTTTGAAGCCAACTTAGCCTTAATGTAGGTTGTAAATAATGTGTTAAAAATGCAAACCAACCCAAAGTAAATAAAGCTCGGTTTTAATAGAATATTCTAGAGTTAGAAAAAATATTTGATTAAAAGTCTAGCAAAAGCTACACAAAGCCACTTTAGAACTCCCTACCTATTTCTATAGATTTTTGTTTTGATTACATAACAGTCGCTAGCTTGAACTAACACTCTAGAAGAATGAGATATTACATAATATCTTAATAATTAAATGAGATATTAGGACGATAAAGCTACTATAATAACCGACATTAGCAAGTATAAATACTTGTGATTAGACATTGTGTTGAACAAGTGAAGAAAGAAAAATACAATAATGATGAATGTGACAAGAAAAAAAAGAGAAAACATTGTGTTGTAGTTATGTGATATGAGTGACATGAGGGTTTTAACATAACAATCTTTTACAAAAGTCACTTGCACAATATTTCAATACTACACTCATATACTCAAATATTTCTTTTACACTCTTTAAATTCTCAAGTCATTCACAACACACAAATACAACATAATTTCTTCTTTTATTTTTCTCTCCCTCACACTTACCATGCTATATTCTTTCTTTCTTCATTTTTCCAATACAGTACCGAATCAAAATTATTTATATTTGCCAAAATCAATTAAACACCAACTTTATTATCTTGATATCTCATTTAATTATTAAAACATTACATAAGATTTAGAAGGGCATGTCTCAGATAATTCTCAAAAAGGGCTCAAATGGACTAACTTTTATAGGGTCCAAATGGGTTGGGATAAACTTGGGACTTAATTAAAGACAATTATCTAAAAGCCCATGTTTAAGATAACATCCAGATATTAGGTAGAAATTATCTAGGTAACTAGGCCTAATTAACAACAATTATCTAGAAGGCCAACATCTCAGATAATATCTAGATAGTAGGTAGATATTCTATAGTTAGCTTTATATAAAAGGGATATGCCTACAAATATTTCGGAATATCTTTAGCATATTCCTAGAATCTTTGATGTCAACCATAGGTTCAATGTTGTGTTGAATAAATCCTGGCCATCCATTTTGCATACCCATTACTATAAATAGGGGAGTTTAACCTTAGCCAACCATCCCTCCAATCTCTTCAAAACTTGTATTCTCAGAGTTGTAGTAATACAAGATCTCTTCAAGCAACCTTTGTATGTTATGTTCTCCTTTTATTTTGTAGAGCATTTTTTAGAGTTTTAAGGCTTTCAGCTAAAAAAAGGCTCAGGTTTGGCACCTGAGACTGAACAGATTAGTGAAAAACTAGCTCTAAATTTGACACTCTAGCTTTGATACCAAATATTAAATGCAAAACACTAATCACTTATAGCCTACACTTCTATAAGCTTTTTATATAAAGTAACATCTCTTATACAAAATCACTCAATAAAGATTAAACCATATCACACTCGTACATTAATATTTCTCACACAAATTTTCATTCACATAACTTTGCAACATTCACGTCAGTCACTCACCACTCATCTCCTCCACTAAATTCGCGTATTTAGCTAGACCACATCTCTTAGTCTAGCTCCTATCTAAGGTTATGTGCTTAAAAAATGCAGCCAACACTTGTACTTTGTCAAATACAATTGCAATCTCCATATGACTAAGCACATGTCGCTTAGTCTCTTACCAACCAATGTCTTTCACACACTTGCTGGCTTCATTCATATCTTGGTGCTAGTGTTTGCTCTTACTCTTACTCTTAGGACACTTGAAAGAATACTTTAGCCTCCTTAAAAAATCCCAGAGTTGGTCAGCCAACCACCTTTTCTTGATTTCTATGGCTTCCTAAAATATATAACATTACTGAAGCACTTTCTAGATGTCTATGCAAAGTTATGGCCAAGAGATCTTAATGGCAAAAATATTAGAATTTAAAAAATTGGAGAGAAATCTATATGGCTTGAGAGGCAGTGTAGATATACTAACAGGAACACAAATTTGAGTTGGTGTGCAAGTGCTTGTGAGAGAGTGAAGAGATAGCCAACTTACTTGCAGAACTGAAACTAGTAGGTGGTAGATCCAGTAAGCGATGGGGGTTTTGACAACTTGGAGCTGGGGTCAGCAGAATACGCTGAAGGGTAAGCTGAAGTACTTTCAGAACCTAGAAATCATATATATCAAAGATCATCAGAAGCCAAAACCAATTACCACAAAGACATGAGATAAAGCTTCAAAAAGCTCTATCAGCACATGCTTTTAACAGAATCATATTTTAAACAAACACGCTCATCTTCAACATACCAGACTATTACCTGCATTCACTGAATATGAAATGCCTTTTAAAAGTACCGGCGCCTGTTAATGACAGCACATAAATCATTCAGAACTCTAGAATTTCATTTCAGTATTGATTTTTTCTGTCAGATTATATACCAAGCTGTTGAAATGAAACAGACCTCAATTTTGGAGGATCCAAGAATAACATCAGATTAAATCCTCACTAGCAATCAACGTATGATCAACCTCAGTATCCGAAACGGCATAGTTTTTGTGATCAATAACCATAGCCGAGGAATCCTATACCATTATCAAACAAATAACATATAAAAACCAAATTTATTATTTCTTCAATCTAATGGCTTATAATATCGACACTATTACTCACCTCAACAAAATCAACTCCAAATTGTCAGGCAATGTTCCTAATCAAATCAGATGCGGACTCATCCGCGGCTAAGATGAAGTCGTGACCGGAGTCAACGAGTGCCAGAGTCAACGAAATCAAGCACAATATTCACATCCAACGAGCCACCAAACCCTGCCAGAAACAACTCATGAAAGGACATTTAAAATGAACATTACTACGGAGAAACGACATTCTGAAAATAATTAATGCATTTCATTGAACTTACGGTCCGCGGAGGGAGAGAAGAGGATCAAGGCGTCGTACAAGACTGGCCGTAGCGTTGGAAAGAGAGCTTAGGGTCTTCGGCGAGTTTGAAGTCAAGGTCGTAGCCGCAAGATTTAAGGGAATTGAAGAAAATGGAGTAAGACGATTTTAGAGAGAAGTCGTCCAGAAGTACTAAGACGCGGCGATCCGTCGGGTTTTCCTTCGAGAAGGAGAGGCAGAGAATCCGCAAAAGTGATTATGCGGTGATTAAAACGCCGAGCTTTGCCATTCTCTCTCTGAGCCGTTCCGAGACTCGAGAGAATCGCAGTTCCAGATAAGGGTGGGCAGAATTCTCGTTCCCAACCTCATCCGACTTGATTTGTCTTAAAATTTCACAAAAACGGGTATTGATTCGAAATAGGTTCGGAACCGAAATTTTTGAACCCGACATTTTTTCTTTCATTTATTTTGCTGCCTCAAGTATTATGTCCAGTCCCACCACATTATTGTTGCAAATTCTATTTCTAATAGCACTCATTTGAACAACTCTAGAGGAAGACAAATCTATATTAAAAATTAGTTCGTACTGTCCAAATTATTTTTCTTTTCTTAATCATGTATGGAAGAGCCTTTCTCCATTCGATATTACGCATTATTACACTATCCATACAGCTGCTTTGAAAAGATGAAAGACACGAGCAAGTAATAAGGTTTGCTCAGCACATAAATCAACCAAAAACTAAGAAATTGTCTTGTCTTAATAGTTATGTTTATAATTTTTTTTTTTTTTTGGGTTGATTTTGAGAAGAAGGATAAAACTGGAAGAGGGATATAGCTATCTAATAAGGCTGGTGTTTACGAATTTTATTTATTTTAAAGAACATATTAAAGATGTTCCGTGCTTTGCGTGTAACTCTACGGCTTCCGTTTTCCATATCTTGTATCACTCAGTTTTGGAAATGGTCAACTGAATAAGTTTTTCTATGATTTGTTAAAACACTCGGAGCATTATTTAATTGAATATTAAATAATAATATTTAATGTAATTTAAATTTATAATAGTTAATATAATTAAAATTAAAATAAAATTTTAAATTATAATATTTTATGTATTTTAATTTAAAATTATAATATTTAATATAATTAATTTTAAAATGAATCGATTTTGAAATTAATTAAATTATAAATATTTCATGTAATTAAAATTAAAATTAAATTTAAAATAATATTATTTAATGTAATTAAATTTAAAATAATAATATTTAACGTAATTCAAATCAAAATTGAATATAAATTATTTTATTATTTTAAAATTTAATTTGAGAATTTTCGACCCAACCTGTCTCGAATAAAAATTATATCGTTTTAATGTAAAAACAAAATCAAAAAATTCCCTACCCAACCCGTCCCAACCCAAATAGGACACTTTTTGATGTCTCCAATAAATTCAAGAATGGTTCAAAAAAATTTAAACTCAATCCGAATTCAAAATTATCAACCCCTAGTTTCAAGCTCAATTAAGTTGTTGAAAACTAAAAGGACAAGATCGTCAAATGCGAATGGCTTTTTCGAAACAAATCGTTTGCTAAATCGGTTGTAATCCAAGTGGGCCAACCAACCTCGACTAGGCTTAACCTAATATTTGGGTATAACTAGGCTGAGAACTTTTGGTTTGGACTAAAGGGTCGGACCAAACCTATATCAAGCCTCTTGATCCATATTAAGCATGTATTTAATAGTTATTGAATTAAAATGTCTTGATGGATAATTATAAATTATTTAGATTTTATTTATGTAAAAATTGGTGATTAAAAATAATTTGATTTTTTTGAATCGAGACCAATAAGAGATCACACGTGATAAAAAATACATTAGACAAACGAAACTTGAAAATAAACAAAAAGTCAAAAGCAATGAGAGCTCGAGACACTACAAAGTCAATTTTCAAGTCTTGGAGCCACCACCATAAGGTAGTGTTGGAACTGGTGCTTACGTGTTATTTCAATATTATATGAATATTAATTATTTAATATTTACACAAAAAATATTTCATATTAAATTGTTAATACTATAATAAATTGTACAATACTTGTAACGTTATAAATATTGTATAATCTGAAAGAATTTAGATTTGGTTTAAAAGAGTTTAAACCAAGGCTAAGAGTTAGCAACGCTAAAAGTTATAAATGCTAAGAGTTAGCAACGCTGAAAGTTATAAATGTTAAGAGTTAGCAGGTTATAAGAGTCAGTAAAATCTAAAAAATTAGAATCTTATCTGTAATGGAACAAAGACCTAAGGGTATACTAGTAATGACATAGTTGCATAGAGTTGCAATAGGTGTTAAGAAATATCATTATATAAATATGTACTCAAACGCGATGTTCCTAATCTATTTTTATCGATCCGGGTTTGTTGATAAATTTTTTATATATAGATTAGTGTATACTATATCTATATGGTACAGACGGTTATTCTTAATTGATCATGAGCTTATCGGAAGCTCATATAGGCATACGGTTATTCAATAAGAACTGAGTATTGAACAGACTGATGAGAACCTAAATAGACATCCTATGAAACCGTTAATGATGAGTCCTCTCGAATTGAGTAGTATTCATGATCCTTTGACTTGAGGCATACGATGGGTTCATGAGTGATTTACCATGTTTTAGTTCCATGTATGTCATAGATCTTTTATGGTCTGATCGCTACGTGTCGTTGGGTATAGTCCAATGTTCATAGAATTCGGTGTGTGTAGATATGGGATCCGTTAGCTTACAAAGGTGAGTTATATATCTTCGAGATTGTATTTCAAGAAATCTTGTGGCTACAAGTACATAACCCTGAAAAAAAGTTTTTCGTAAGATTAAACAATATCACAAAGATGTTTGCGTATATTATTTATCGAAATAAAAATCTGAAGATAAGTTTATGGATGAGCAGATAGAGATTTGACGGTGATGATCTATGTCTTTGTTCATCCAGAATATTTGACGGAAGGATTATACAAATATGTTATAACCTCAGCATGTATGGTTTAATGCGCTGATTTGTAATTTTCGTGATGTGTGGGGGGCATCGATCACGGACTCATGAAATAGTTTCATTTGACAAATAGGGCATGGACCTAAGGAGATCACAATATGAAGTGTACTCATTGTGTATTGGAGTAACGTACTGAGTTGAATAGTTCAATCCAGTAAATTCTAATAATTAAGATATTTATTTTAGGTCCCCTCAGAATGTGTACGTATTAAAATTTAAGAGTTAAATATATTAATTAGTTAACAATAATTATTGATTAATAGGATGATGATATGTGGTATAATATAGGTCATTCATTATTTTATTTAAAAATTATTAAAATAATTTTTCTTGTGAGATAAATAAAATAATTTATTTATTCAAAAATATTTTAAATAAATTAATATATTAATCGTTATTCATATTTTAATTTTGTCAAACAATTCAATAATATTAAATTATTAATAATAAAATGTCAAACATATGGCATTTGAGATAAAATGGGGCAATGTATTGGATAAAAAGATGGAAAAAAATTGAAAATAAACTGTTTCATTTTTTCAAATCAAGTTTGGTCATTGCCATTTGCAATCAATGTAAAATTATTTTGAATTGAAATAGTCTACAAATACTATTAAACTAATATATGTTATGCTTGCTGGGACATGGCATTAACTTGCAAATGAGAGGAAAAATGAACAAATAAAATAAGGAACAAAATTGGCACCTTTTTGCTTAAGTCTTGGCCAAAGACAAAAATGTACATGTTCATTTGTTTAATTAGATTAAAAAAATAATAAAACATGTTAGCATGTGATGATAAGGCTAGATTTGTTTTCTGGGTTCATATGTCTCAAAATTGTGTGAGAGAAATTACCTTATAATGAAAATGTTTCTTTTTTTATAAAAAAAATATAGGATTCGACCATTTGAAAGAGAAAGAGTGAGAGAGTTATTTTTCAATAGTTGGAGAATTGTTTTGGAGAATTGCTCATCTCCTCTTGAAGGTGTGGTTCGGCCATGGGAGGGGACGAAAAAGAAAGAGAGAGTTTTTCTATTTTGAAGAGTAATAATTGTTCTTTAGAGCCACAAAAAAAAATAACTTCTTCTTGTTGGGCGAGAGTTGTTTTTGTATATTGGGCAAGAGTTGTTTAAACTACAAAAACTATTTCAATTTTCTTGGAATAAAAATTAAAAGATTAAAAGTGTTCAACCATAAAATAAATAAAATTAATTAAAAAGTTTAAGTATTAATCTCAAGTTTAAAGGGTTTAAGCAATGATTAAAGAGTTAATCATTTAGTATTTAAGTGTTAAACATCATTGTTAAAAATTAGAACTGTTATTCTAGCGATCAAAGCTCATTCTAGTTGGATCTTAAAATTGCCAGTGAGCACGCCCATGGTAGACTCCAGTTTAGTAATTTTTAAAGGTTTGTCAGGTGATTCTCAATCTTTTATTTTCATTATAGTAATGAAATTTAAAATTTAAATGTGTTTGTTGCATTAGAAAATTAAATTTTAAATTCTGCTACATTAATTTTATGTATGCGATGGGCAATTTTAATTATAAAGTAACAAATATGTACCATATGCATGCACTTTAATGAATTAGCACATTATTAGGTAGCCACGTTGCGGCCTAGCCTTGGCCAAGTCGTAATGCTGAGATTCTTTTTTGGTGCTTTTTTTTTATTATCAAGTCGATTAAGGATTTCTTTGTACGTGAACTTCTATTCCAAGTTAATTTAAAGTTTCTAGGGACTTCTATTCCAAGTTAATTTAAGGTTTCTAGAGATGTCTAAAAGCCTATCTAAACTTTTATTATGCTATGCATCAAGAAAAGTAAAAATAAAGAGCTTACAGAATACTTAAGTACTTAATGTGCTAAAAACTATTATCATAAATTTTTGGAGAGTTTATTTTATTGTGTATTTCTTACAAATTTTTAAAATGATTTTTTGTGATTATTGAGTGATTCGTGATTATTATTGATAAAAAAAAGTTAAGATCTTTAATTCATTGTAAACTTAAGTAATTTATTAAATTACGTAAATTCTTATTTGATTGATTGATTGTTTTCTTTATATACGTTATGTATTTTTTTACCATTATTAAATATTTGTGAGTAAAATTTTTTCTACAAATCTCAATAATTTTGTTTAATATAAAATTAAAGCTGAATAGGAATTAAGATCGAGAAATGGAGAATCATTCTTTCAATTGTAATTCCCTATCCATCTCGTACCTTTTCTTCACAATGAGAATAAAAATGAGAAAGTAAAAATAAAATAATAGGAGGAGGACATTTCACATATCCATTGGCTAACGTGTCACTCCTATGTAATCCTGAAGTTTAACACTTTCAATCTTTTTTTTAATGAAAGATGGACTATATTAGAAATCAAATATAAGAAGTAGAAATATTTGCCTCTACAAAAGAAACCAGAGAATGAGGCACCCATTCCATCCAAACGTGCTCTATACTAGAAACAATAGCATACTTGGATAAATGGTGGGCAACCTTTTTAGCTTCTCTACGACTATGCTCAACCATAAATTACAATATGGGAAAATAAAACTAACAGTATTTGAAACAATCAAATCAACATCGGCAAAGGATTGTGACTTATCACCAACTAAGTTGATCACTCAAGAAGAATCCGATTCTAGAGTAACAGGCACCAAGTCGAGAGACTTTGCCTTCGCAGCCCCAAATGGATAGCCAAAGCTTCAACCATGTGAATTGACATTTTCCCCATGATACAATCCATCCCCGCTACTAAGACCTTGCCTTCATGATCATGAACCACCCAGTCGAGACCACAATGCCCCCCATTAACATCCATTGCAGCAGCAGAGTTGATCTTGTTAATTTCCTTAAGAGAATGAGGACAACTATAGACACGATCAGGTGGTTTAGCTGAATGGTTAGCCAACTGAAACTCTTCCAAGTATGAATTATTTGCCTATACAAATAAATTCTCATCCACCTAACAGGTTGCGCATAAACAATCCTATTTCGATGGAACCAAATCCTCTGTAATAGAGTAGCCAAGAGGGAAAAATCATGTGAATCCAAAACATCATAGCAAGCCATAATAAAGCTGTGAAAATCAGACATATCGCCAAGTAACTGCAGCAGCCATTCTCGCAAATTACAAACTCGATCCAAACTTTTACAAGCCCAAAGTGCATGCATGGTATATTTCGGAACCGAGAAATAGAGAGGGCAGCATTTTTCCATCGAAACACGGTCAAGTCGAAAACCTTCCATAGTAGGCAGCCAACCATTTCAAGCTTCCAACAAAAAGCTGCACTTTTCCAGGGATACAAGACCGCTATAATCCAGACCACCATTGCTTTATGATGCCAAAACTAGAAGATTCAGGCAAGTACCTAACCTGAAACCCAACCCAGTATCCACTTTTTATAAATTCCTATGGGGATCGTAATGCTAAATTAAGCAATACGTAGTAGTGTTATAAGAAGATGGCAGACCAAAAATTAACGCCGCTTCTGCTCTATCAAACCAACTCGTAATGAGTTGTTGGTTCCACTGACCTGAAGGTAGTTTAAGACCATCCACAATTATATCAACAACACACAGAACATCAGACAGTGTTTCAATAGAATGAGGTCATGGGAGCCACCTATCGGGTTTTATTTGGATATTATCACCGATGCACACACGCCACCTAGTACCCTGAAGTAAGATATCCCAAGTTCAAACCAAACTATGCCAAATGAAAGAAGCCGAGTTTTGGACTCTTGCCTCCTATAAAGAAGAGTTAGGGAAGTATCAACCACGAAGAACTTTTGAGACAATAAGCGACGAATTAGAGATAACCCTCCAGCACTATTTAATTTTAACCAGCGTGGCCTTATTGAACAGTTCAAAATCGCGAAAGCCAAGGCCGTCGGGCCTCTTAGTCCGACACAATAAGACCCATTTACACCAATAGAGCTTTCTGACATCTTCATGCCCTTTTCATCAAAACCAAGTACATAGTCTGTAGAGGTCCGTAATAAGAGAACTTGGCAGACGAAAAAGATTCATAGTTATAATTCACCAGCTCTGCCATAATCTAACTTTTCATATAAAAATCTTTTACCCCACCCGTTCTTTAATATTCTTAAAAGATTTAAAATTTTACGCCCCGAAAAATTAGGCAGCCCAAGATATTTGTTGTGAGATTCCACAAGGTGAACGCTCAAAATACCAATAAGGGACTAATATAGGGGTTAAAGAAGACCCTTCCTGAAATAGACAACATATTTATGATAATTCACTAGTTAGCTAGAAACCCTCATACATACATATATACATACATACATACATATCCAAAACACCTTTAATAGCATTAAAAGTCGATTGTGTTACTTTGAGAATAAATATTGTCATATGTGTAGAAGAGGTGTGAAACAAATTGACCCCCCTATACCTTTAATAGCAATAAAAGCCGATTGTGTTACTTTGAGAAACAAATATTGTCATATGTGTAGAAGAGGTGAGAAACAAATTGACTCCCCTCCCCTTTCCTCCCACGTTAGACCCCATGAATACATTTTTTTGCTTAGCATCCTGAATCAAAGAAGACAACCCCTCTGTATAAATAATAAAAAGATAGAATAATAAAGGATTTTCTTAACAAAGACCCCCAAGATAGAGATAAGTGCCCTACCGATTTACCATTAAGCAGAAAGGAATATGAGACAGAAGAACACAGGCCATAATTAGTCCGATAAACTTTCTAAAAAAACCAAACTTTATTTTATTTTTTTCAAGAAAAATTCATTCAATACGGTTATAAGCCTTAGTCATATCTAGCTTCAGAGACATCCACCACTGGTTTTTCCTTTCTTCCGCTTCAGTATATTCAGACATTCAAAGCTAATAATGGCATTATCAGGAATCGATCACTCAGACACAAAAGCACTTTGATTTTCATTAATAATCATATGTAGTATAATTTATAATCGGTTTGTTAGAATTTTTGCCACAATTTTATAGAAAAAGTTACATAGATTTATAGGCTGAAACTCACTCACAAGTTAGGGTTTTTCACTTTAGGCAATAATGTAATAAGAGTGTTATTGAGGACAATAGGAGAAGATTCACCATTTAAAATATAAAAACAAGCCTACATAATAAGAATCTGGAAAATGGCTTAATGGCTTCTGCAACATTAAAAGGGGCATTGAATCGACAATTTTCATCATTTGAAATTCTTTGAGGAACATACACTAGAATTGTATCAAGATTAGCATGCGTAGGTGAAGACAAACAAAAAAGACTATCAAAATAATCTAAAATAATTGCTTGAATGTCATTCGGGTTTGTTTTCCAATTATTATTCGAATCCCAAATGTTGACAATCGCATTCTTTGCTCATCACTTGGAAGCTTGAAGGTAGAAATATTTTGTATTCTTGTCCCTATTCTGAAGCCCTTAAACATATGATCTTTGCTTCCAATGTCTCTCCATCTTGTAAGACAAAGCAAACATATGCAAATTATTTCTATTAATTATTAACATAGCCATAGACCTATTTAGCTCATCTTAATACCTTTTTCTCAACCCAAAATATCTTCAATCAATTATTTATCACAGTATTCATCATTTAATTTTATAATATGATCACTATAATCTTAATAGGAATTATCATATATCACTTTATACACTTATATATTCATCATATTTTGCATTAATATCATAATCTATATATATCATGAATACTGGTACACAAAATCTATTGTTATTATATCATAAACTAATCATTTCTATATATATAAACACTCGAAATAACTTTAATACCTTAGAGCTCATGAAATATAAATCAATATATTCTTTCAATAAGTTCAAAACATAAGTATGGACTTTTAAATTCACCATTTTCACATGAAAACAAGGTTCATAAAAAAAATTTATATTAAATTTATAAATATTCATAAATTAAATTATTTCTTTTCAAATTCTGAAGCAACTTTGTAGTATTGTAGAAATCGAGTAGAGTTGGCCACTTCAACGCATGTGTTGCTATGAGACTCAAATGTTGAACTTAAATGCATGTACTATGCTTCAAGTCTACAAAACCTATAACCTATGCTCTGATATCAACTAAAACGACCCACTTTGACCTTACCTTGGTGTCAGGGCAAATTTTACAACTTTGAACCGTTAGCTATATGCTTGATTCTCTAAAAATTACTAGGTAAAGGCAATAAAAAAATGAAAATATATACTTTTACTTGGCCTCACTAGATGTCTCAAAAATGTACTAATACATATGGATGCATTTCACAAGCCTCACATGACTCAACAGGACTCCATGAATTCTGCAATACAAATAATTATTCATCTTATTCTTATTCTCTCTTATTTCATTCCTTCTTCTTTCTTCTCTTTCTTTCTTCCCTCTTCTCTCCTTCTCGGTTTCTCTTTCTTTCCATTATATTTTTCTTTTCTTTCCCTTCTTCTCTTCCTCTCTATTTCTCCTTCTCTTTCTCATCTTTTTCTTTCTTTTTCCTTTCCTTCCCCCCTTTTTTTTCTTTTCTCCTCCCTCCCATCTCCAACAAATCAACAAGAAAAGAAGCAAAATAAATTTAATAAAAAAAATAAAAAATCAAGAGCCACCGATTTCTCCTTTTCTCCGACACCAAACTTCTACGATCTTTTATGGGTCTCACATATATTTAAAAATATAAATATATAATATATAAAAAATTTCTTTGACCCTACACAACTAATAATAGTATAAATATATAATAATAATACTATGTACCCTATTTGTTTAATAATTAAAAATATTTAGATAAAAATAATTTAGAAAAACGGGTGTTATACCTTAGATTTTCCCTCACACTGGCAGCCAAATCACTGGATGTCGGAGACAACCAAGTAGATGAGATAATGTCGAGGCATTCATCCTCATCCACCCATGCCTCTTCGAAGTGAAAATGCCTTTGGATTCGGAACTGCTGATTTTTGGGCTGATCTTTAACTTTAACCAAAATTGGCATATGATCGGAACCCCATAAGCGCAAATAAGAAACCATTGAATGTGGAAATATATTTTTCCAAGTTGAGTAGTGAGCTATTCTGTCGAGCCTTTCCTAAATGAAATTCTCTCCCTACCTACTATTGACCCAAGTAAATCTCAGCCCTTAGAAATCCAAATCAGCTAAGCCACTGTCTTTTAACACTTCTAAGAATTTATCCATTTGACTCATACTCCTCCGGACACCATCCCCTTTGTCCCAAAAATACAATATTTCATTGAAACCATCCACTCATAGCCAAGGCAATGAGGATAAAGAATTTTTTATGGCTGTTAGATTATATAGGCTGAAGGATACTGAACACCTATCATGATGATTCAGAAGCACAAATGTGCATGAGCATGTGCAGAAGTATTCCAGAATGTGCAAGAGCATTCTAGAATTCTGTTATAACAAAATTCTGCACATTTCCCTTTTCTGTTACATTTCTTGTTAATTTCCTTAAATTTTGGATCCAAGGCCACGTGTACATTTTGTGTAATGCTTGTGTAATACTACTTGTATAAATAGGTGTGTTGTATTGAGAATCGATAGAGCAATAAAAATAATATTTTTCAGATTCAGAGAATATCTGAAACTTTTCTTTCTTGCTCTGCTTTTGCTTATTTTCTTTACAACCAAACGAGACCAAAGAATTATTTCATGGTATCAAAGCCATGGCTCACGCAAACATCTAAAATACAAATCTGTCATCTACAAATCTAAACACAAACTCAACAACATTCAATTCTTTTTCATCCACAGTAAAATTAACCAGAACAAACTACTCTATCTGAAAATTACAAGTCTTAACTACAATTAGAGGAAATCAATTAGAAAATTTCATCAATGGCAATAGAATCGTTCCTAATCAATTACTCAGAGCTGGTAATGCAGAACAAAAAACAAATCTAATCGAGAATCCAGAATATGAAGCATGGATACACCAAGATCAGCTGTTACTAAGCTAGTTATTTTCAACAATCGGTGACACCATATTATGCTTGATAATTCACAGCACAACTTCAAGAGAACTTTGAATCTCAGTAGAGAAGCAGTTTAGAAGTGAATCCAAGGCTCGATCTTTACAAATAAAATTACAATTGACAATGATAAATAAAGGTAATATGACAATGTCAGATTATTTTTTGAAAGTAAAGAATCTAGTTGATGAACTTGCTCTGGCTGGATGTTCAATTGAAGATGATGAGTTCATTGAATACATGATATCTGGAATAGGACCTGAATATGATTCAACAATAGTTTTGATCATAAGCAAATTAGGTTCTCTTAGTTTGAACAAAGCCTACTCGATGTTGTTGACTCAAGAAAGCAAAATCATGCACAACTTAGGGAACAAAACTGGTAATCAAGATTATTCAGCTAATTTTGTTCAGAAAACTCAGAAGATATGAGGATTTAGTGGTGAATTTTATAACAATAACTTCAAGAATGACTATGGTGAAAGCAATAATACTGCTGGCATAATCACCAGCAATGGAAACTTTGGAAGAGGAACTCAAAGCTATAGAGGAAGAGGTCAACAGTCTATGACAGAAAGATTTAGTGGAAGAAGTTGATACTTTAGCAAACTAATATGTCAACTTTGTGAGAAACAAGGGCACATTGCTGCTAAATGCTATTACAGGTACAATAAAGATTATGTATCTAAGTAGCAATCAGGCTTTGAGAATACAGAAAATCAAAAATTTAGAGGACATTGTGCAGATGTCAATACAAGACAAAGAGCTACATATATAGCCTCTCAATAAGAACAAGAAGGAATTATTGATCAAGGCTGGTATTTGGACTCAGGTGCCACACATCACTTGACAAACAATGAAGCCAATCTGTTCAACAAAGCTGAGTTTACAGGTAATGAACAACTACTTATTGGTAATGGCTTAGGCTTACTGATAAAAAGCACTGGTATTTTATGGATACATAACTCACAACACACTTTACTACTTAATGATCTATTGTTTGTACCCTCTATCATCAAAAATCTAATCAGTGTCTCAAAGTTAGTACATGACAATAATATATTGATTGAATTTTTACCTGATTTGTGTTTCATAAAGGACAAGAGAACAGGAATTGTGTTGCTCATGGGTACTGCTGTGAAGGGCCTCTATAAGCTTACCTTAAGTACTACCAGAAACAATGAAGATCAGTTTTCAAACACCACACCATTGTCCCTGTTAAATACTCATCCTACCTTTATGCTATCATTTTGTTCTGTGAATGCACAATGTAATATAAATAAGAATCAGTCATGTGCATCTGATTCTCTTCAAATTTGTCAAACTAGATCAAATTCTGGTACTTGTGTAGCTTGTTTTCTGACTTACTCTAGTAAAAATGAAAGTGATTACAATTTATGGCATAAAAGACTTGGTCACCCATGTCTCCACACTTTCAAGAATGTAATGCATACTTGTAATCTTCTCTTTGATAGTAATGAAAAATACAAACCAGTGCTTTGTGACTCATATCAGCTTGGTAAACTACATAGACTCCATTTTTCTTGTACTACCATAAAATCAAAACAACCTCTGAATCTCATATATTCATATGTATGGGGTTCCTCATCTACTGAAACCAGAGAGAACTTCAAATACTACATTAGTTTTGTAGATGATTATTCAAGGTACACTTGGATTTTTCCTATGAAACTAAAGTCTGAATCTCTAAATATCTTCAAACAGTTCAAAAATTAGATTGAAAGGAAATTTGATAGAAAAATAAAGATACTGCAATCTGATTGAGGGGGTGAGTTCAGGATCTTCAAACCATATCTTGAACAAGAAGGAATAATCTTTAAACACTCATGCCCTCATACACACCATCAAAGTGGTGTGGTAGAAAGGAAACATAGACATATATCATAAATGGGACTCACACTATTTGCTCAAGCATCCATGCCACTCACCTTCTGGTGGAGAGACATTTCATATTGCCACCTATCTCATAAATAGACATCCAACTACTGTTCTCAACAACAAATCTCCATTTAAACTTATACACTCTTATAAACCAGATTATTCTTTCCTTAAGACTTTTGGTTGTGCATGTTTTCCTTTTTTAAGACCATATCAGCAAAACAAATTGAGCTTTCATTCGGCTAAATGTACCTTTATTGGATACAACCCACATCATAAAGGATACAAATGTCTGCATACTTCAGAAAATGTTTAGATTGATAGACATGTAACCTTTAATGAAGAATACTTTCCCTATGCAGAAACACATCAACATCAGCTCTCCAAAAGCTTAGAAACAGATCTTAAACAACACATCAACCCTTGTACTTCAAATTCTTTCCTTTTCCCATCATATACTCAGAATAGAGGCTCTAACAATGCAACCCCTTCAACAGCAACTACAGATTCTGTACTCTATCTTGATGAGCAAAATCAGGTAAATATTCCCTTTACCATTCCTCTCACCACACACTACATATAAACTTCTCTGAACACACAACATTCACCACAGTCAGAAACCTTAAATCAGTCAATGTCACATATACATTCTTTACATCCAATGCATACTCGATCAAAAATCTGGTATTTACAAGCCTAAACTATTTTTGAGTCAAACCAATAGTACAAATTCAGAACCTATGACAGTAACAGAAGCCATGCAAGATAAGAAATTATTATTGGCAATGCAAGAAAAGTACTCAGCTCTCATAAAGAATAGCACATGATCTTTAGTACCAGCATCAGAAGTAACTAAATTGGTTGACAACAAGTGGAGTTTTAGGACTAAATATAACTCAGATGGATCTATCTCAAAACATAAAGCTAGGTTGGTGGCTAAGGGTTTCTCTCAAACACCAGGCATAGATTATATGGAAACCTTCAGTCCAATGGTCAAGGCCTCCATAGTAAGAGTAGTTTTAAGTCTTGCAGTGATGTATCATTGGCCAATTCGACAAATTGATGTGAATAATGCATTCCTTAATGGATCATTGACTGAGACAGTGTATATGAGACAGCCAGAGGGTTTTGTTGATTCTTAAAAGCCAACACATGTATGCAAGCTTCATAAAGCCTTATATGGCTTAAAACAAGCTCCAAGAGCTTGGTTTGACAAGCTCAAAATAGCATTATTGCAGTGGGAATTTCAGAATTGCAGGTTAGATACCTCATTATTTATTAAGAAGCTCAATGGAAAGATTATTCTGGTTTTGGCCTATGTTGATGACATTTTAGTAACTGGTAATGATTTCATCTTACTAGAAGAGTTCATCAAGTGTCTTGATACTGCTTTTGCTCTCAAAGACTTGGGCTACTTTAATTACTTTCTGGGCATCAAAGTTACTCATACACAATCTGAACTCTACTTGAATCAATCCAAGTACATTCAAGACATATTAATGAGAGCCAACATGTCAAATTGTAACAGTTGTGATGTTCCTATCAGTACAGGTCAAAAGCTTCTTAAGTCCAATGATGATGTCTTTGATAATCCTTTCCTTTACAGAAGCATTGTGGGTGTACGTCAGTATGCTATACTGACCAGACCAGAGATCTCCTTGGCTGTGCATAAATTGAGTCAGTTTTTATCAAATCCATTAAATCATCATTGGCAGGCTTGTAAAAAGGTTTTGAAATACTTTCAAGGCATTTTAGAATATAGGGTTGAGTTTGTTGATTCCGAGAGTAAAACTTTAGAAGGCTATGTTGATGCTAATTGGGGAAATGACCCCAATGACAGGAGATTAGTAGGTGGATTATGTATATTTCTTGGTGATAATTTGGTTTCTTGGTCCAGCAAGAAACAAAATGTAGTGTCTCGATCTAGTACCGAGGCTGAATATCGAGCCCTAGCTTCAGGGTGTAAAGAATTGCTATGGATCACTTCACTGCTTGAAGAACTTCATGATAAACCATCTGCTACACCTATTCTATGGTGTGACAATCAGAGTACTTAATCTCTTGCACTAAATCCTGTATTTCATTCCCGGACCAAACATATTGAGCTCGATGTGCATTTCATTCGCGAAAAAATTACAGCAGGCCAAGTGGAGGTTCACTATGTATCAAGCATTGATCAAGTGGCTGACATCCTGACTAAGCCTCTTCCCTTTTTCAGATTTGCTACACTTCAATCTAAACTCAAGGCTGTCTCCCACCCTTGAGTTTGGCGGGGGGAGGGGGGGTGTTAAATTATATAAGCTGAAGGATACTAGACACCTGTCATGATGATTCAGAAGCACAAATGTGCAGGAGTATGTGCAGAAGCATTCCAGAATGTGCAAGAGCAATTCTGCACATTTCCCTTTTCTGTTACATTTCTTGCTAATTTTCTTAAATTTTAAATCTAAAGCCACGTGTACATTTTGTTGTAATGCTTGTGTAATACTATTTGTATAAATAGGTGTGTTGTATTGAGAATCGATAGAGCAATAAAAATAATATTTTTCAGATTCAAAGAATATCTTAAACTTTTTTTTCTTGCTCTGCTTTTGCTTATTTTCTTTACAACCAAACAAGATCAAAGAATTCTTTCGTGGCTAGACAAGAGAGTTGTGATGGTTGGGAGGCCATGGAATTTTAGTCACCAACTATTTATCCTAAAGGAACCTACGGGTATAGGAGATTACTGGAATATGAGGTTTAATCGAGTTTCCTTCTGCATTCAATTTCATCATGTCTCCATCGCTTGTATGAATGATTAAGTAGGTGCAATCCTAAAGTGAAACAAGAGGAAAACTCATGGGCCATAGCACAATGATTTTTGTAGTTTAATACTGTCGGTTATTGGCAATTGGCAAGTTCGATTTAAGAATTGCTTAAGCTTACATACACTGGGAACAATTTCATCATAGATCAGGAAAGCAAAACATATTTCAATGCTAGTTAATTACTCATTTTTCTTTAAATCTTTGGGTTAAGAGTTGGAGAAGTGATGAAAATTTAGTGGAATATGTAATTGATAAAACAAATTTTTGAATGACTTACAGAATTAAGCGTACAAAAAGGAAAAAAAAAAGCAGAGAGATATTGGTGTGAGCCCTATCGTCTGCTGTCCTATAGAGCTGAGCTGCAACAGCGAAAAAAGGGTCTATGTTGTCGTCACTTGTCATTCATTGATTCTCTTTTTATGTGACTTTTCTCGATTTCTATAAAACCACTCGACACTCTCTCGTGGATTAAATTGAGAGGAAATGTTATTTTAATTTTTAATTATATGAATATATATTAATTTAATTTTTATTTTTTAATATTATTATATTAATTTTTATAAAAATAATTTTAGTAATTTTTATTATTATTTAGATAAATGAAGACTAAATTAATATATATTTAGAAAATTTAAGACGAAAATGACATTTTTTATTAAATCAACGCATCAATTTCTGTGTTTTGTTTTCTTTCTCCAGCTTTTTCTCAAACAGGTTGTTTTTTTTCTTTTTTTCCTTGTAATTTAATTTCTAATAATTAATTTTCATACCCAATTCATGTGATTTCTTGCCGTGTCTTACATTGACTTGATTTTTAAAAAAAAAAAAAATTGGATTTTGTGCTTTAATTCGGTCAAAGATTTGAAATTTATCAACTTGTGTAGCTTTTATTAGATTTGTTTAACTGGGATGATGAAGTATGACAGGCCACATGGTCATGACAGCTCTATAATTAATTTTTTGAAGCGTTGATCCAGTGAATGGCCGTAAAAGTTAGTTCACTTTTCTCCCCGTTTGGGTCACTTTTCGAAAGTATCATGAAATAATTCAATAATTTGGCCATAAATTTCATGTTGCTGGTTGCTCGAGGTAAATATGAAGTGTGCTAAATTGTTGATGAATATGCACAAGTTATTGGCGTTGATAGTAAGATATCTTGTGTAAATGGTACATTTTATATTGAAAAACTTGCATAATTGGAGTAAGCAATTACTTGTTTTATGCATTAAATGGGTCTGCATAACAAAAGTCTCAAGGATTTCCTATAATGCATCTTCTTTATTCGATTGATCAAAGATGATGGCTACTTTAAACTTTGGAACTCTGTTGATGCATGTAATTTCTGCGAAGAATGAAATTGTCTGGGATTATTATTATTGTTGTTGTTATTGTTGTTAGAATTTTAATGATTTAAAATTAATGTTGAGTTTGAGAATAATAATGAGTCAAATACGAGGTCAAGTATGTGTTGGACATACGAAAAATGAACGAAAATAAAAAATTAAAAATGAGAAAAGGTGCGAAAGAACAAGAGGAAGAAATCTCCAGGTGTAAGCATTGCAGTGCCGAAGTCAGAACACCAAGCACCGTTAGGTTGGGATCACAGTAGTGCCACAACATTGGTTCTTTAGTATTGCAATGCCCACTTTAAAAAAACTGGCGATTTTAGATTTTTTTTTGTGTTTGAGTCGGTTTTAAATTTCACTTTTGTATGAATTCTTATTCCAATAAGAAATGAGTCTTCCAAAGTCGTTTAAAGTCTTTATAAATTTTTGTAATTTATTAAAATTAGTAATGCATCAACAAGAGATAAAATAAATGATTGGGATAACTCTAGGGTGCTAATGTGTGTGGAAAAGTGTGTATGTGAATGCTTGAGTGTTGATATGAATAATTTAGCACTGGTAAATTCTTTAGAGTTTGTTTATTGATATATTTTTTGATAATCTCTTGTGTTAGTTCTTTATAAACTGGTAATAAAAGAAGCGATTTTTAATCTACCGTGAACGTAGACGATTTTGCTAAACTACGTATATTCTTGTATTTTATGTAATTGATTGTTATCTTTATTATTTGTTTAATTTTATTATTCTTATTTTACTTATAAGTAAAAAATTTTGCAAAGTGCTTAGAGTTTTTAAAATATAAAATACCAAACCTAATTGGTATTACACTCTAGAAAAAAAAATCTCAGCAATTATTATTATTATTATTTGTAAGAGTTGTGATTCAACTATTTAAAGTGAAGCACAAAAAGAAAGAGGAGGCTGAAAATAACACAGAGGTGCACCTGTAAAAATGCAAACAATTGAGTTGCATCTTCATAAAGGTTTCTATTATGTGTTGGGATGAGCAGCATATTCTTTATCTTGATCATTTATTATAGACGATTTATTTCTTATTCCACTATATATGTTTGTGTTTGGTTTTACAAAATTCTATCAGCAATTTTTAGAAAATCAATATTGCGTTGGTATTTTTATGGCTCTAAAGTGCAAGAATTAGAGGAAGATAATGATGGATGGAGACAACATTATGATTCTTTTAGTAGTGGATCAAATTATAAGTTGTTAGCAATAGACATTAAAAAGTGATTTTAGATTTCTTTAATATCTTTTTTTTTTAATTTGGTGATTCAACAATTTTGTTTAGATAAAAATTAAGTTGAATATTAAATGAGAGAGTCATATGAAATTAATGACATGTGAGATGCATGAGGGAAAGACAAAATTGAACTTGAAAAGAGCAAAAAGATGAAGAAAATGAAGGACCACTACCCAGGCCGCAGCACCGACGCCAGGGTCGTAGCGTCGCGGCGTTAGAGGGAGAATGTGCAATGCTGCGGTGCTGGATCGGGTTTCTTGTTGGCACCGCTGCACCAAATGCAAGGAAGTCCATTTTTTACTTCTAAAATATGTGGATTCTTATTTCAATTAAGTTAAAAAAAATTTAGTCAAGTTATAACCCTTATATAAACCTTTGTAAATCTTTTAGATTGAGAATCAAGCATTAAGAAAGACTCTATGAGAGAGAAGAATTAGATAAACACTAAGTATTTGTGAGCATTATGGTAGAACTGTTGATTGGATATTCATTGTTTTTAGGAGAACAAAAGTACACCATTGATAAATCATTTGAGAGTTTTTTATTATTATTTTTTTATAAATTCTTTAAAAAGTTAATAAAAAGGGTTAATATCATTAGATCCATTATAAAAATAAGTAATTGGTCAAATCACGTATATTAATTATGTGTTGTGCTCTTAATCTGCTTTGATTATTTTATTTATTTGGATATTTAATTATTCTATTATACAAAAGATATTAAAATTTAAAGTTAAAGTCAATCTAAAATTGTTCGCTTAATCTAATTTTCTAGGAGAAGGGCGTTTCTTTTAGACACCCAAATCCTTTTCCTTTTTTCAAATCCATATAACAGACCAAAACTCCAATTCTAACTGATAAATTACGTCACTTTTAGTGGTTTTCTACTATTGGTTGGTCAAACGCATTTTGTAATGCTTCTTGCGGGAGTTAATGCAATGTGCAAACATCTTATAGACTTATGATGTTTTATCACCACTTATGATATTATGGTACGAAGAACTTCTTATGTCCAATGCATTCTTCAGGGGAAGAGTTGAAATTTTGAGATGGACACGTTTCCTTTTTTTATCTCTGGAAACTTGTATCTATCCGGGATTTCTCTTGAATGATCAGTATAGTTACTGCTTTTCATTATCTTCACCATTTTTATCTTTCTTTTTCTTATCACTTCTTGCCAAATATCATTTGCTTTTATTGTTTGGGATTGGATTTATATAATAAAGTGGAGTTATCTTTTCATAAGGGTAGTTTAGACATTATTTTTTAAAATTCGATCATTTTACTCAATAATTAGGGATTCTTACATCACTGTTGGAATCCTTAATTGTCGTAGATATTGCTGAGCTGAACCTACCTGAGTCTTGCAACATGTCATTCCCCAATGGCAAGGATGGTTTGATGAATTTTGAGGTTTCAATTAAACCTGATAAAGGATATTATAAGTAAGGAGCTTCTTTTTTATGCCTCTTGCCTCTAGGATTTATTCTCACAAGTATTTTTTGCCTTATGGCCAAGTTTTAATATGTGGAATTTCTCTATTCTAATGGAAGCAAGGTTCCTCTGTTCTCTTTCTCAATATTTTACATATTATTCTTTTTTTTAAAAAAAATTATATAGGCCACCCTGATCATTTGAATGTCTCCTTAAATGTTTTACAGAAATAGGCACATTTGTATTCTCCTTTGAAGTTCCCTTTATCTACCCACATAACACACCAAAGGTTAAATGGAAGATCAAGGTAGTGTTAAAATTACAACATCAAATTATAACACCAAATTAAATTAATTACAAAATCAAGCTCAAGATTAAATTCAAATATTTACAAGCCCAATTCTTGAAATTTCTAGATTAAGTAAGATATTTTAAGTTAATAATTAAGGAGATAAGTATTATAAACTTGTGTGGTTAATAAATTTTTACATTATTTTATTTGTGTGGTTTTGGTTTGTTGAAACTAAGTATAAAGACCCCCCATCCTTCATTTAATTTTGCAAGCAAGCAAGTTAAGAATAAAGAGTTGATCAAGTATTTGATCAATTGTTGAGAGTTTAGTGTATTAGAGAGTTGAGCAAATAACAAGCTCAACAAAGAGTGTGTGAGTATTAAGTTGTGAGTGTTGTGTTGAGTTGTGAGAAAGAGTGAGAGTTTCTAAAATTTGTATCATAAGTTTTGAGTTTGTTGTTGTGAGGATACGCACCCAGTTATCCTGATAAGCCGGGACATACCGGTCCCAGTGGGCCATCACTGGTCCAGGCCTCCCAAGTGGCCTCCATTCACTCAAAGCATACCCCCAAGGAATCGAACCCCCGCCCCCATCTCCATGGAGGCCTTATAGGCCTTTAGAGGTTCGTCCTTGTACCACTTGGGCTGGCCAATTGTAGTAACCAGTATCCACGACTGGTAAGAATAAGTATTTATATATGTATAAATATACATATTTTATTTGTATGTTGGTGATACTTGAATTATATATTGTTATTAGTAATATTTTATAGGTTAAGGATATACGATTAGTATTGGGTTTATTTGTATGACTTTAGATTTATTTTAGGGACCAAATTGTTATACTTTGAAAGTTTTGGGGGCAAATTCGTAAATACCAAAAATTAACCACTTAGTATAAAAATACACTTTTAAAAACCCTAATTCTCTCATTTTGGTCGAGCTACCCATTTTTAAGAGAGAGAAGAGAGAAATAGAGGAGAGAGAAAGAGGAGAAGAAGAAGAAAAAGAAGAAGAAATTGGAAATTTGAATTTCAAGAGGTATATCATACGTATTTCTCAATTTATTGGTATTAATTAAGTTAATTCCTTTAAGTTTTGATTTCTGAAAATATGTATAATTGAGGATTTGTTGTGTATTTCGTAAGATCATATGAGAATTGATGATGATCTATAAGATAGTTTGATAAATCATGATGAATTATGGAATTTCTGCTGGATAACCTCTTGATCTAGGAATTTTATAAATTGTTGTGATTCGATTCTGGTTTTGAATTTTGAGTATATGAAATTAGACATGTTTAGGATCATCTGAGACTTTGAATCGACTGAAAATCTCGGAAATTGAATTTTTAGTGAATTTACCAAAATGACCCTGGAATTCTGGAAATTTCCTGTGTAAACAGTATGATACAGTGGAAAATAATTTTTGACCTGCTGAATGATCTTTAAAAATTACGAATTTGTGGAATATGATAATTTTATATGTCTAATATGATATACTCGGAATTAAGAATTTGGATCAATGTGGTTGAAATGTTATGATTTTCTAAAGTATATCCGCTCATTACAGTATTTGATTAACATATTTTTTAAAGCTATGGAACAAAATAGTTTTAAAATACTTTTCGCAGTTATTTGGAAGCCAAATATTTATCATGGACTGAGATATGTGTCAAGAGTAATTATGTGGTAGTTTTATAATTTTTGAGTTAGTATATGATTTTATAAAATTGGGAGATTGAATACTGTTCAGTAAGTATCTTGATCCTGTCAGGTTAGTAGTTTGGATTCAATGGTGTGTATGGAATGGATTGTGTAGGAATTTTGATATAATATTCATATATAAGAAGGATATATGAGTCAAGGATGGTATATTCTGATTTTGGAGTAATTGGACATCATTTGATGTATTAGAAAATTTTGTTAAGTGTAAGTGGTCAGAATGACAGGTTTTGAGAAACCAAGTTTTTAGACCAATTTGATGTGATAAATGCATTGTGTATAATTTTGTAAGCTATTTAAAGTATTTTGTGTGAATTGTGAGGCTTATGAAAGGATTAATCTCCATTGATAGGTTAAGGAGATTTAAGCCTTGTAGCTGAAAGTGTTAAGAGGTAAGTATACTAGACTTTTTACTGGAATCACAATAAACATAGTAAGTGTTATGAATGATTTTGTAAATGTGGTTAAGAATATGTTTATGTTATGTCAAAATATATTTTGATATGAAATGTGAATATACGTTTATGAATATGAGCATTGACATTGAGTATGGACATACATGTGTTTTTTTTTAAAGTGAGCTTTCAAAATAAGATATGTTTAACAAAGAAAGCTTTTGAAGTGTAATATGTCCATAAGAAATATTTTGTATTTTGAGGGTACTTGAACTCACCGTTGACTTAGTAGGCATTTTATGTGATTTGTGGAGCCTTTATATGTGGCCTTTCGTTCGGGATTGGTATATGTTATGTGTTCCGTATGTAGGGAGGATCCTATTGGTACCTAAAGGAAGAGTGAGTCATCACATTCGTGTGGTGGCGTATTGGTACATGTGAGAGGACTCACCGATGATCAGGGTGAGGGTTTGGCTTTTACC
The DNA here is from genome assembly GCA_946807835.1 of Ailanthus altissimus. Classification (NCBI taxonomy): domain Eukaryota; kingdom Viridiplantae; phylum Streptophyta; class Magnoliopsida; order Sapindales; family Simaroubaceae; genus Ailanthus; species Ailanthus altissimus. The sequence continues at coordinate 25,116,194 of OX327695.1, forward strand.
TTCCGGCATGAGCATTATATATGTGTGATTTAAAGGCCTCACTTGTACTATTCCTCTCATACGGTATGTCACCTACGAGTGACATTTGGCTCATTATGTGATATGTGATATGTAAGTCCTACTAAGTAGTAGTTGAGTGATGGTATTCCTATTATGTGTTTTGAAAGAATGTGTAAGCGCTTACATGATATGTGATTTGATAAGATTATGATTTTGATTGATCACAGCATATCATACATATGCATTGTGTACATATATATATTTGTATTTGATATATGAAAAATTAGTATGCTTACTGAGTTTTATACTCATTATAGTTTATGGTGATTTCAGGTAAATAAGGTACATGTGTGCTTAGCGGATTTGGCAAGGCTTCTGCTGTTCCTTGGGTTCCCTAAGTTGCTAGGTTGTTGTGTGTTTCATTTGGGGACACGTGGGATAGGATATTTGGTTTGTCCCTATTGAATAAATACTTATGTATTATTTCATTGTGTGTGGATTGGATTTGGTTTAAGTTTTATAAAGTGTGGTTATTGGATGATTTTAAGTAAGAATTTGAAATGGATATATTCTGGCCTCCCGGTAACAAAGTTGCTACTGGTGACGTAGTAGAGTGTTAATCTCTGAGAAAACTCTGCGTATCTCCGGTTTAATAATTGCCCCAGTCATAATTCAATTGCTATAATTCTGAAAGAAATTGAAATGAAAGTTGAAAATTTTGTGTAATATTATTTATGAGTGCACATGCAGTGAATGAATGTAAGTGATGTCGTGTGTCGGATCTTTTGGGTCTGGGGCGTGACAGCTTTTATTGGTATCAGAGCTAAGATATGATTCTGTAGACTTTTAAGTGTCGAGTCAAGGGAACCGAGCAGATGCCAAATCCTTAGGATTGTATTTGTAGCTTTGTTGTGTAAAAGTTTGACATATTCCTTAAATTTTGTATGATTTTGTGAAGATGACACAGTATCCAAGAGCTGCTAAGATTGTTGTTGTTGTGGATAATGGTACCTTGTGGATCTTAATGTTACCATTTAGATTTTCTTTTAAGTTATGACCAATATGCTTAGTAAGAGTGATGTTGAATATCTTATAATGATAATTTGCATGTGATAGAGCAAATTGAGATAATTTTCTCAATGACAAAATATAGAGAAGTAGAGTATTGAAGACATCAATTGAAACAACTTTTATTGAAAAGGAAAACAACAACACAACAACAATAGCAGCAACAAAAATACAATAGAGGCTACGGAGTGAGATTTAAGTCTATTTTGCGCTTCTTCTGACTGTCATGAGTAGACCAATCTAACTGATGCAATGTTGGATTAGACAGAGGAATAAAAGACTGCAATTGATCAATCAGTTGATCAACAGTTGGAGCTGAAATAAGAATCCGTCGTGCTAGAAGTGGGATGAATTGTGTTCCCGCTGCATAGTCAAGAAAAGATATCAACCCGTCGTAAAAACCATTAACATTTAACAAACCAATGGGTTTTTGGTGGATTTGTAATTGTGCCCATGAGACAATTTGAAAAATTTCCTCCAAGGTCCCGAAACCTCCTGGTAGAGCTATGAAAGCATCTGCATGCCTAAGCATTTGAGCCATTCGCTCGTGCATAGATGAGACTTGTAACTCATCCCCAATTATTTTTCCTACAACATTTTCAATAGCTAGAGGTTTTGGAATGATACCCAAAACGCGACTACCTTTATTGTGTGCAGCTTTTGCCACAGACCCCATTAACCCTCGGTTACCTCCTCCATATACTAAATGTATATTTCGCTCAGCTAATACCTTACCAAGATTTTCTGCAACTTTTGTAAACTCTTCAGTATTCCCAGGGTTGGATCCACAAAAGACACAAATTTTTGTGAATCGACGAGCTGAGGTTTCCTCCATTGTTATGCTCACCCTAATCTTTGAATATTTTTGAGTTTGTATAAGGATGCAATAATAATGTATTTATAGAGAAACAAATTGATAATAGCTGTGGAGCATATGTGTAAGTATGTTCAAGTATATATTTTTCTCGATTCTTGTGAGGTAAAAAAAAAAAGAGAATGAGTTTTACTTTATCATTTTATAAGGGACAATAGGTCGCAAAATCTTGAATAAATATATGTTGATATGTAAGTGTGATAAAAATTGTGTCGGAAGTGTGATAAGTTAGGTAAGATAATTAAGAAAAGTCAATAAAGGCCTATTTCATGGATTTAGGGACTTAGCCATTTTGGCACTAATGGTCGACAATACATCAATGACTTGAAGACTTTTTGAGCTAACAATTGGACTTTGGACATGAGGCCAAATTAACTTTATTAATTACAAAGATTTTGTGGTCTTAACATTAATTTTTGGCCGATAGATTAAAAGCAGATATGAAGAAAGATAAAGCATACTTGACATAAAGATAAAGCAGTAATCAGTCTCTCTTTGATGTGATAGAGCAACACGGATCTAGTTTCTGTGAAAATAGAAACAGCAATGTAGGTCAAAATGAGTCTCCTTGGTCGCTTTCATCTGTGTCGTATCCGTGAGAGAGGAACTTATGAAGTTGTTGTTCCCATACATTGAATGAGGGCTCTGGCGGAGTGGAATGTGGGTCTACCATATCTTGATCTTCTCCAGGTGAGCTGGTCTGGATGAGGGATGTGCTGGCTTCCTCTTGGATTTGGGTGTCGGTTGGATAAGGTTGGGAGTCTTGAAAGAGGGATAAGTGAAGATTGAGTTGGTGTTGGTCAGGTTCTGTTGGGACAACTGGCTGAGATTGAGTAGGTTCTATCGGGACAAGTGGCTGAGGCCATTGGTGAAGGTTATCGATTTCTTGTCTGTATCTGGCATAATAAGTCATGTTTGGGATATGGTGATGGTGGGTAGAGTAATTTGTATTTCTATAATGTGAAAGATGATGTTTTTGTCTTTGTTGGAATTTGAGTATATTGGCAAAATTCAGTTCTTCTGCAAAGTCATCTTCAACCTGTTCCCAAGGTACAGCATCTTCTGGGGAGATCCAAACAGACGGAGGAATTATCTGATTTTCCTGAGCAAGAATTCTTTCAAGTTCTCTCTTTTGTTGGATTACTTCTTCAGGCCAGAGCTTAATTGATCCCTTTAGTGAAAGGGTAAATGTGAAGTAATCCTTAACAGTGGGGTAATAATGAATCTCGTGATCTGAAATAATCATACCCTTTCGTTGGAGAAGTAAAACAGACCAAAGATGTTGTCTAGGGACTGCAGCATTTGTGTTGTTTGCAATCATGTGTTGAAATTTAGTTATCCACCATGTCTTTGGGTAAAACCATTGGAGAAAAATCAGGGCTAGATGATCTTCATCACATTTTTCTAATTTTTGGAGAGTTCTAAGTAATGGAAATTCCATGGCGATTGTATACAGATCCAACAAGTACCATAACAAGTAAAGGACAGATTTGGACCATTGGGAAAATGGGAAAAAATAGTGCAGGTGAAAGAAAGGGTATTCCAAGTTGAACGAAGGGCCACCAAGAACTGTGAGGCTGTGTTCTTGGACTGCCAAGATGGCATAGTGTCTGATGAATTCTTTGGCACGGGAATGGAGTGTTCTGGTTCTGATTAGGTCTGGAAGTTGTGGTGGAGTAAAAGGAACATGAGGAGTTATGATAATAGGATTCATTATGAAGATGGTATGAGGGTTGGTTTTCTTTATTGCTAGAAAAGTGATTATGAGGTTTAGGCTATTTATAGAGTTTTGTGAAAGAAAATCAATAATCATTTTGTTCTTTCCTTTTTTCGTAGATGACGTTAAAGGAATAGTTGAAAAACTATATTTGCCATCGCAGTAATTGTGCTAGTGCAATCTTTTCTGTTTGAAACTGAGCATATTAAAAAAAAAAGCAGACATGTCAGTCTCAATGAGAAAATGATGTCCAATAAGGTGGACTATTTTTTTTAAGATTTAGAGTAAGAGATATAATGTTGAGATCTATAGTTTAAGAATCAATTGAACTAAAGGTCTTTTTATTGAAGTTGATTTTTGATCGTTTAAGATAATGCCTTCAATATTCTGATTTGAATGACAACTTAGTTGCGTAGAAATGTTACATTTTTTTTTTTTGAATGATATCAAGGTAGTGAATGATATTATGACGTATGAGTATATGTTGAAGGGATTAAAATTTTTAGAGGAGTTAAGAATTTTATGTAAGAGATTAGTATGAGTATTCTACATCTATATTATTCTTTAATGAATAAAATGTGAAGTGTATAGATGCCCATTAAATATTGAATGAATGAGAGAAAAGAATAAAAATATGTGTGTATATATTTTATAAGTCCATAATGTGTGTCATGTGTTTATTTTATGGATGAATGTTTCGTACTTCTCTCATATACTAAGTTATGAGCCAACTTAGAGATAATCGAACATATGAATGACTGTTTATCAGGATTTTGGACCACAATGAGCAAATCCTATATACAAGGAAGATTGCTTTGTAAATGTTTTATGAATAAACCATATTGTTGAAAAGGAAACTTGGGAATGAGAATTAGAAATGGGATCTAAGTATCCCCATATGTTTGCTTAAGTCATGAATTTCGAGGACGAAATTCTTATAAGGAGGGGAGAATTGTAGTAACCAGTATCCACGACTGGTAAGAATAAGTATTTATATATGTATAAATATACATATTTTATTTGTATGTTGGTGATACTTGAATTATATATTGTTATTAGTAATATTTTATAGGTTAAGGATATACGATTAGTATTGGGTTTATTTGTATGACTTTAGATTTATTTTAGGGACCAAATTGTTATACTTTGAAAGTTTTGGGGGCAAATTCGTAAATACCAAAAATTAACCACTTAGTATAAAAATACACTTTTAAAAACCCTAATTCTCTCATTTTGGTCGAGCTACCCATTTTTAAGAGAGAGAAGAGAGAAATAGAGGAGAGAGAAAGAGGAGAAGAAGAAGAAAAAGAAGAAGAAATTGGAAATTTGAATTTCAAGAGGTATATCATACGTATTTCTCAATTTATTGGTATTAATTAAGTTAATTCCTTTAAGTTTTGATTTCTGAAAATATGTATAATTGAGGATTTGTTGTGTATTTCGTAAGATCATATGAGAATTGATGATGATCTATAAGATAGTTTGATAAATCATGATGAATTATGGAATTTCTGCTGGATAACCTCTTGATCTAGGAATTTTATAAATTGTTGTGATTCGATTCTGGTTTTGAATTTTGAGTATATGAAATTAGACATGTTTAGGATCATCTGAGACTTTGAATCGACTGAAAATCTCGGAAATTGAATTTTTAGTGAATTTACCAAAATGACCCTGGAATTCTGGAAATTTCCTGTGTAAACAGTATGATACAGTGGAAAATAATTTTTGACCTGCTGAATGATCTTTAAAAATTACGAATTTGTGGAATATGATAATTTTATATGTCTAATATGATATACTCGGAATTAAGAATTTGGATCAATGTGGTTGAAATGTTATGATTTTCTAAAGTATATCCGCTCATTACAGTATTTGATTAACATATTTTTTAAAGCTATGGAACAAAATAGTTTTAAAATACTTTTCGCAGTTATTTGGAAGCCAAATATTTATCATGGACTGAGATATGTGTCAAGAGTAATTATGTGGTAGTTTTATAATTTTTGAGTTAGTATATGATTTTATAAAATTGGGAGATTGAATACTGTTCAGTAAGTATCTTGATCCTGTCAGGTTAGTAGTTTGGATTCAATGGTGTGTATGGAATGGATTGTGTAGGAATTTTGATATAATATTCATATATAAGAAGGATATATGAGTCAAGGATGGTATATTCTGATTTTGGAGTAATTGGACATCATTTGATGTATTAGAAAATTTTGTTAAGTGTAAGTGGTCAGAATGACAGGTTTTGAGAAACCAAGTTTTTAGACCAATTTGATGTGATAAATGCATTGTGTATAATTTTGTAAGCTATTTAAAGTATTTTGTGTGAATTGTGAGGCTTATGAAAGGATTAATCTCCATTGATAGGTTAAGGAGATTTAAGCCTTGTAGCTGAAAGTGTTAAGAGGTAAGTATACTAGACTTTTTACTGGAATCACAATAAACATAGTAAGTGTTATGAATGATTTTGTAAATGTGGTTAAGAATATGTTTATGTTATGTCAAAATATATTTTGATATGAAATGTGAATATACGTTTATGAATATGAGCATTGACATTGAGTATGGACATACATGTGTTTTTTTTTAAAGTGAGCTTTCAAAATAAGATATGTTTAACAAAGAAAGCTTTTGAAGTGTAATATGTCCATAAGAAATATTTTGTATTTTGAGGGTACTTGAACTCACCGTTGACTTAGTAGGCATTTTATGTGATTTGTGGAGCCTTTATATGTGGCCTTTCGTTCGGGATTGGTATATGTTATGTGTTCCGTATGTAGGGAGGATCCTATTGGTACCTAAAGGAAGAGTGAGTCATCACATTCGTGTGGTGGCGTATTGGTACATGTGAGAGGACTCACCGATGATCAGGGTGAGGGTTTGGCTTTTACCTTCCGGCATGAGCATTATATATGTGTGATTTAAAGGCCTCACTTGTACTATTCCTCTCATACGGTATGTCACCTACGAGTGACATTTGGCTCATTATGTGATATGTGATATGTAAGTCCTACTAAGTAGTAGTTGAGTGATGGTATTCCTATTATGTGTTTTGAAAGAATGTGTAAGCGCTTACATGATATGTGATTTGATAAGATTATGATTTTGATTGATCACAGCATATCATACATATGCATTGTGTACATATATATATTTGTATTTGATATATGAAAAATTAGTATGCTTACTGAGTTTTATACTCATTATAGTTTATGGTGATTTCAGGTAAATAAGGTACATGTGTGCTTAGCGGATTTGGCAAGGCTTCTGCTGTTCCTTGGGTTCCCTAAGTTGCTAGGTTGTTGTGTGTTTCATTTGGGGACACGTGGGATAGGATATTTGGTTTGTCCCTATTGAATAAATACTTATGTATTATTTCATTGTGTGTGGATTGGATTTGGTTTAAGTTTTATAAAGTGTGGTTATTGGATGATTTTAAGTAAGAATTTGAAATGGATATATTCTGGCCTCCCGGTAACAAAGTTGCTACTGGTGACGTAGTAGAGTGTTAATCTCTGAGAAAACTCTGCGTATCTCCGGTTTAATAATTGCCCCAGTCATAATTCAATTGCTATAATTCTGAAAGAAATTGAAATGAAAGTTGAAAATTTTGTGTAATATTATTTATGAGTGCACATGCAGTGAATGAATGTAAGTGATGTCGTGTGTCGGATCTTTTGGGTCTGGGGCGTGACAGTTGTATTAATAAAAGTGTTTCATTTGTACTCCATTATTCTCAACAATGGGTATCAGAGTAGGACTGTTTGAGACTGCTCAAGTTATAGGATTTTGAAGAATTCTGAGTATGCTCTGTGGTTGCAGCTTTGACTAATCTTCCACATCAGAAAGGACTTCTAGAAATTGTGAGTGAGTGAGCTTCTGTGTGTCGTGAGTAATCTATGACTCTGCAGGTTTGTTGACAAAACTTGTTTGGTATTACTAAGGTACTGCCAACACGATGGGTGACCTTCAAGTCGTTGGAGAAATCAAGAAGCTTAACAACCAAAATTATAATACATGGGCGACGTTGATCTTACCTTCAAGGCCAAGATCTTTGGGAGGTCGTTGGCGGGAATGAAGTGAAGCAGCCAACAGACGAAGCCACTTTAAAGAAGTGGAAGGTAAAAATTGATAAGGCTATGTTCATCATTAAGACCATAGTTGAAGAAGAAATGATAGAGCACATAAAGAATGCCAAGACGCCAAATGAAGCATAGGACACTTTTGCATCACTCTTTTTAAAGAAAAACAACATGCGACTACAGCTTCTAGAGAATGTATTGTTGTCAATTGCACAATGCAACATGACGATCAACCAATACTTCACAAAGGTAAAGTCCTTGTGTCGTGAAATATCTGAGTTGGATTTTGCCGCTGCTATTGTTGAAACTAGGATGAAAAGAATTATCATCCATGGTTTGAGGCCCGAGTATAGAAGTTTTGTTACTGCTGTACAAGGCTGGCCAACCCAACCATCTCTCATTAAATTTGAAAATGTGCTTGCTGATCAAGAAATGATTACCAAGCAAATAGGTAGGGACTCTTTAAAAGGCGATGAAGAAGCACTCTATATCGACAAAAGGAAAGGTCGATTTAAACGACGTACTGGTGGAGGATCTAAAAGAGATGATGACAAGATAAAGAGTTATCACCAAAAAGATAGCTCACAGACAGAGGGAGTATGGAGGACTCGCAACAATGGTAGTTAGTCCAATCAAAAGAAAAACTTTGAAGAAAAATGCTACAATTGTGAAAAAATAAGACACATGGTAAAAGATTGTTGGTCTAAGAAAAGGTCTACTGAGGGTAATATTGCCACATCAAACTCAGAAAGAAAAAGTGAAGATGAGTGAGATGTTGAAGCGTCTGTCGCTATAGAGGAAGAAGAACTATCACTCTCAATAATAATTCTTAAACGGATTGACTATGAAAATGATTGGATCGTCAACTCAGGATGTTCAAATCATATGATTGGTGACGAAGAAAAGCTGCAAGATATGACTAAGTACAAAAAAAATCGTATGGTGGTGACAGCCAACAACTTAAGATTGCCTATAGCTCACATCGGTAACACAGTCCTTGCACCTCGTTACAGTCCTAACAAGGTAACACTTCAAGATGTCTATCATATCCCCGGCATGAAAAAGAATCTATTATCAGTATCACAGTTAACATCTTCTGGACACTATGTCTTATTTGGTCCACAAGATGTTAAGGTGTATCAAGATTTAAAAATCATGGGAACACCAACAATGGAAGGACGACGACTAGAGTCAGTCTATGTACTATCAGCAAAGTCAGCTTATGTAAACAAGACTCGAAAGAATGAGACAGTATATTTGTGGCATACACAATTGAGACATGTAAGTTATCATAAGCTAAAAGTAATGATAAACAAGGCAATACTTAAAGGTCTACCTCAACTTGATGTGAGAGTGGATACAGTATGTGCGGGATGTCAGTACGGTAAAGCACATCAACTACCATATGATGAGTCAAAGTTTAGAGCTAAGGAGCCATTGGAGTTGGTTCATGTGTTTGAACCTATTAAGCAGCCATTAATTAGTGGTATGCGGTACATGGTGACATCTATTGATGACTTCTCGAGGTATGTATGGATTTTCTTTATGAAAGAAAAATCAGATACTTTTTTTAAGTTCAAGGAATTTAAAGAAACAACTGAAGGATAAGTCGAAAAGAAGATTCATTGTCTCCGCACAGATAATGGAGGAGAATATACCTCTGATGAGTTCTCACAATATCTTCGAAAAAATAAGATACGACATCAGTTCACATGTGCCAATACGCCACAACAAAATGGTGTTGCAGAAAGGAAGAATCGGCATCTTGCAGAGATTTATAGAAGTATGTTGCACGCAAAAAATGTACCAGGAAGATTTTTGGTCGAAGGAATGAAGACTACAGCCCACGTAATTAATAGGCTTCCTCAACCAAGGTTAGGGTTCATATCACCCTTTAAGAAGTTATGGGATATTAAACCTACAGCGAGTCATTTTCAAGTATTTGGTTGTATATGCTATGTGTTTGTGCCAAATCACCTGAGAAACAAATTCGACAAAAAGGCAATCAGGTGTATCTTGGTTGGATATAATAATCAGCACAAATGATGGAAATGTTGTGACCCTACTAATGAGCAGTGCTACACATCAAGAAATGTGGTGTTTGATGAAGCATCTTTATGGTGGTCGCCACAAAAAGAGGAGCTTCCAGATTCAAAAGAAATAAAAGAACGACTACAACAAAAGATAGATGAGCAAATTGCTGAAATTCGACTGAGTCAAGAAGACCTTGATAATGGAAGCAGTGATGATAACACCGAGCAAGAGACAATTCAAAGTCCTTGGCAAACTGACATCTATCAACAACCAACAACGGAGGCCAAATATGAAGGAGCAGAACCTGCAACCCCTCAATCTCATCCTCGAAGGTCAATAAGAATACGAAAGCCTAATCCCAAATATGCTAATACAGCTATGGCGAAAGAGGAAAATATTAAGGAGCCTGAGACTTTTGAAAAAGCATCACAGAGCTCTGAATGGATTAAAGCTATGGAAGAAGAAAGCATAGCGTTGGAGCAAAATCAAACTTGGGATTTAGTGTCAAAACTAAAGGATGTGAAACCTATATCTTGTAAGTGGGTGTATAAAATCAAAAGATGTCCTGATGGATCGGTGGAGAGGTATAAAACTCGGTTGGTAGCTCGAGGATTTTCTCAATAGTATGGACTAGACTATGATGAAACGTTTAGTCCAGTAGCCAAGATCACCACAGTACGAGTTCTACTTGCATTGGCAACTAGCAAAGGTTGGATATTATGGCAAATGGACGTAAAGAATGCTTTTCTACATGAAGAGTTAGATCGGGAGATCTACATGATTCAACCAATTGGATTTGAAAGCAAATTTCATCCTTATTATGTGTGTAAATTGAGAATGACATTGTATGGATTAAAGCAAGCTCCAAGGGCGTGGTATGGTAAAATTGAAGAATTTCTAACACATGGTGATTACTCTGTAGCACCAGCTGATTCGAGCTTGTTCGTCAAAGCTAATGGAAAGAAACTTGTAATTGTGTTGGTATATGTGGATGACTTAATTATCACTGGAGATGATGAAGAAGAGATTCGTCGAACAAGAGAGAATTTGGCGGTTCCCTTCCAGATGAAAGAGCTTGGACAACTTAAGCATTTCCTTGGGCTCGAAGTCACTTAGACAGTAGAAGGAATTTTTCTAGGACAACAAAAATATGCCAAAGATTTGTTGTAGAAGTTTGGGATGCTAGAGTGCAAGCGTATCTCAACACTGCTAGAAGCCAATGCCAAGTTGTGCGGTCATGAAAGAAAGGATTTAGAAGATGGAACTATGTATCGATAACTGGTAGAAATTCTCATCTATTTGACATTAACTCGACCAGATATTTCTTATTCAATTGGAGTAATAAGTCGATACATGCAAAATCCTAAGAAATCTCACTTAGAAGCAGCTCGACGAATATTAAGATATGTGAGAGGCACAATTAACTATGGTCTCTTCTATAAGAAAGACCAAGATTGTAAAATAGTTGGTTATTGTGATGCTAACTATGCTGGAGATTATGACACATGACGTTCGACCACTGGATATTTTTTCAAGATTAGTTCAGGCATAATCTCTTGGTGCAGTAAAAGGCAACCGACTGTATTATTGTCAACTACTAAAGCTGAGTACATAGCAGCAGCAATGGCAGCTCAAGAAAGTACATGGTTGATGCAATTGATTGAGGATTTACATCAGCCAAGAGATTATAAAGTATCAATAAATTGTGATAATCGGTCAGCAATTTGTTTGGTAGAAAATCCAATTTTTCATGCAAGAACAAAGCATGTGGAGGTGCATTATCACTTCATCTAGGAGAAAGTTCTGCAAGAAGAAATTGAGTTGCTATATGTTAAAACCAAAGATCAAGTGGCTGATTTGCTCATAAAAGGCTTGGGTGTTGATAAGTTTGAAACGTTTCGAAGACAACTCAACATAGTTAGAAGAACGGAAGTTGGTGTTGAGGGAGAGTGTTAAAATTACAACACCAAATTATAACACCAAATTAAATTAATTACAAGATCAAGCCCAAGATTAAATTCAAATATTTACAAGCCCAATTCTTGAAGTTTCTAGATTAGGTAAGATCTTTTTAAATTAATAATTAAGGAGATAAGTATTATAAACTTGTGTGGTTAATAAATGTTTACATTATTTTATTTGTGTGGTTTTGGTTTGTTGAAACTAAGTATAAATACCCCCCTCCCTCATTTAGTTTTACAAGCAAGTAAGTTAAGAATAAAGAGTTGATCAAGTATTTGATCAATTGTTGAGAGTTTAGTGTGTTAGAGAGTTGAGCAAATAATAAGCTCAACAAAGAGTGTGTGAGTGTTGAGTTGTGAGTGTTGTGTTGAAAGTGAGAAAGAGTGAGAGTTTTTAAAATTTATATCATAAGTTTTGAGTTTGTTGTATTAATAAAAATGTTCCATTTGTACTATATTATTCTCAACAGGTAGATCACCCCATCATAATTATTTCCATGGCACATCTTTTTCTTAGTTATAATCACATGTTCTGTTATTCAATCATGGCCTTGTACGCATTTAGATCTAAGTTACAGATCGTCCATCCAAATATTGACTTGGAAGGAAATGTTTGCCTCAATGTCTTATGAGAAGACTGGAAGCCTGTCCTCAATATAAACACAATTATCTATGGATATATCATCTTTTACTGTAATACTTGATCATTATGTGGTTTTTCTTAACTTTTCTTGTTTATTCCTTTTGAGTTCATTTGACCTGAATTTTGATGCAGGAACCAAATTGTGAGGATCCCCTTAATCATGAAGTTGCTGAAATGTTGAAAGAGAACCCGCGTCGTTTTGAGGCAAATATGAGTATGGCTTTGGAAGGTGGGTATATAGGGGATGAGTACTTCAATCCAGTCATATAACTTCTGATGGATAGCAAAGCACTCGATGCCATTGCTTGAATGCCTGTGGTCTGTATAATTTCATATGCAAACCTTTATATTTTTCTGCCATCCCATTTGTTTTCTCGGTGAAACTGAAGGGAAATTAATTTCTGAACAAACACTAACTTTAACCCAAACAGATTGTAGTGATGTCATTTTATAAGTTGACTTGTGATATGCTATTTTGATTTTGAACAAAGCTTAAATTAGACTGTATACTCTTCCTCTCCATCTTGGTGTTGGGAAAGATCACAAAATACTACACAGCGAAAATAATTCTTTCTCCCACTTTGTGTTATTAAAATGGGCAATATATCACCAATGTAAGCACAACAATATTACCATAAACATTAACCATTAATCAATCACAATGAACACCAAATTTTTACGTGGAAAACCCAATTCGGGAAAAACCACGGGACCGTAGTCCGATATCAACACTTCTACTATGCAATAATAATGGGATTACAACAAAGTTCTCTCTAGAATCACCACTAGAGGCTCACCACAATATCAAGAACATTAATCTTGGCTCAATAACAATAAATTTAACAAATTCTCCTTAAATGTAAATTTGCTAGATAATGCTAAATCAGAGGCTAAATCGAAAATCGAATCTGATAGAATTGTAGAGCAAGATGTTGGAAACTCACTTTCAAAATTTGAATAAAATCAGAACCCAAATTGACATCCAATCATCCAAGAGAAAAACTAAAACCCTAGTTTTATTTTTCTCTTTCTCTCTCGTTCTTCTCTGTTTTCTGTTTTTCTTCTGCTTCTGTCTTTCTGCTTCTCTTTAAAATTAAAACACGAAATTTGTGTTTCAATTACTGTGCACTTATGATAAATTTTAGTCAGCTCCCTTTATAGCTAATTACATAGAGGCCCCTGGACCCACATGATGTGGATCCCACCAACAAATCTCCCCCTCCACGTCATGTGAAAGGATCCACTAGACCCGCTTTCCCTTTACAAACTTGAAGCTTCTCCTTGGACAATGATTTAGTCATCATATCCAATCTATTCTCACTTGTATATATCTTTTCAAGTTGTAACACTTTTGATTCTAATAGGTCACGTACCCAATGATACCTAACATCAATGTGCTTGGATCTTGAGTGGAATGTTGGGTTCTTTGCCAAATGAATGGCACTCTGACTGTCACAGTAAACTATGTAGCTCTCTTGCTTCACACTCAACTCTTGTAGGAACTTTTTCATCCACAAGGTTTCCTTACAAGCTTCAGTAACTGCAATATACTCAGTCTCTGTGGTAGACAAAGCAACACATTTCTGAAGTCTGGATTGCCATGACACAGCTCTCCCTGCAAAGGTAATCAGGTATCCTGATGTAGACTTCCTAGAATCCACATCTCCTGCCATGTCTACATCTGTGTACCCATACAACACAGATTTATCACCACCAAAACACAAACATGTCTTAGAGGTGCCTCTAAGGTATCTGAAAATCCACTTCACTGTTGTCCAATGCTCTTTGCCAGGATTAGAGAGAAATCGACTAACAACACCAACTGCATGAGCAATATATGGCCTAGTACAAACTAAAGCATACATCAAACTACCAACAGCTGATACATAAGGCACTGCACCCATTTCTTCCTTTTCTTTCTTACTTGTAGGACATTGCTTGGAACTAAGCTTGAAGTGACCTGCAAGTGGTGAACTAACTGGTTTTGCCTTACTCATGTTGAATCTTTCAAGAACCCTTTCAATGTAGTTTTCTTAAGATAACCATAACTTCTCATTTTTCCTATCACGGAAGATCTTCATGCCAAGGATTTGTTTAGCCTGTCCTAAATCCTTCATAGCAAATGACTTACCGAGTTCTCTCTTCAATCCTTCAATTTTACTACCATCATGGCCAATAATTAACATATCATCCACATAAAGTAAGAGAATAATGAAATCATTATCTACAAACCTCTTCATAAAAACACAGTGGTCTGATGTAGTTCTGCTGAAACTATGATTTTCCATGAAAGAATCAAATTTCTTGTACCACTGTCTCGGTGCCTGTTTCAGCCCATACAAACTTTTCTTCAACTTGCACACTAAATCTTCCTTGCCTTTGACTCTGAATCCCTCAGGCTGCTCTATGTAGATTTTCTCCTCTAAATCACCATGAAGGAAAGCTGTCTTTACATCAAGCTGCTCAATCTCCAAGTTTAAACTTGCTGCTAAACCAAGGACAACTCGGATAGAAGACATCTTCACTACAGGAGAAAAAATTTCTTCAAAATCAATTCCTTTCTTCTGACCAAACCCTTTCACAACTAACCTAGCCTTGTACCTTAGTTGTGAGTTGTTTTCAGTCTTCAGCCTGTAAACTCATTTGTTCTTCAAAGCTCTCTTACCTTTAGGCAATTTTGCTAACTCATAAGTGTGGTTCTCATGCAAGGATTTTATCTCCTCTTGCATAGCTTTAAACCACTCATTCTTGTGCTGGTGAGACATAACTTGCTGGAAGTTTTCAGGTTCTCCCCCGTCTATAAGCATCACATACTCATGTGGTGGATATTTAGAGGAATGGTGGCGCTCTCTCATAGATCTTCTTAACTGAGGCTCAACAGGTGGATCAAATGATTCTGGAGGTGGTTGCTCAACCTGTTCTGCTGGACCATCATCATCAACTCTATCATCAAAATCTTCTTATGCGTCTTCCTTATAATCATCATAAACTACAGGTGGAAGAACTGATCTGGAAGTATCAGGAATAGGAATTTCATCACATTCTTGAGGCTTCTCATCTTTCTCTACCCCATCAACTATCTGATCTTCAAGAAATGTAACATCTCTGCTTCTGATGATTTTCTGACTCACTGGATCCCATAATTTGTACCCAAAGTCTTCATGTGCATAACCCAAAAAGATACACTCCCTAGCCTTATTGTCAAGCTTCGACCTTTCATCTTTTGGAATGTGAACAAATGCCCTGCAACGAAACACTCTTAAGTGCTTATATGAAACATCTTTCCTGGTCCAAACTCTTTCAGGTACATCATCATCCAAATGAGCTGAAGGAGAAAGGTTAATTAAATCAACTGCAGTACGCATTGCTTCACCCCAAAAGTATTTAGGTAGCTTTGCATCAGAGAGCATACACCTGATTCTTTCTTGAATCGTTCTGTTCATTCTCTCTACTACACCATTTTGTTGAGGAGTTTTTGGCACGGTCTTTTCAAGTCTGATACCATGGGATCTACAATACTGCTCAAATGGTCCTCTGTACTCACCACCATTGTCTGCCCTTACACATTTCAACTGTCTCCCTGTCCCTCTCTCAACCTTAACATGAAAATCTTTAAAGACATCAAGTACCTGGTCTTTAGATTTCAGAGCAAAAATCCACACTTTTCTAGAACAATCATCAATAAAAGTTACAAAGTAAAGTGCACCTCTACGTGTTCTAGTTTGCATAGTACATACATCAGTGTGTATTAAATCAAGTAAGTTTGCTCTTCTAGATGGATAAAAATTACGAAATGCAACTCTATGTGTCTTTCCTGCTAAACAATGATCACAAGGTTTGAGAGACTTACCTGCGAAGCTGGGCAGAAAATTCTTCTTAACCAGAACTTGAAGCCCTTTCTCACTTATGTGGCCAAGCCTTTTGTGCCATAACTCAATGTCAGATTCTTTTGCTGCTACATTGACATCTTCTTTTATGAGCTTAGCTTCCATAACATAGAGAGTGTTTACCTTTCTTCCTTTGGCTAGAATTATAGAACCTTTGGTGAGCTTCCATTTACCTTCACCAAAGTAGTTGCAATAACCATCATCATCAAGCTTGCCGGTGGAGATCAAATTCAGACGCATTTGTGGAACATGTCTGACATCCTTTAGTAGTAATCTGCTACCAACACTAGACTCCAAGTAAATATCTCATATGCCCATAATCTTGGATGCACCATCATTTCCCATCCTGACATAGCCAAAATCACCACTAGCATAAGATGTGAAGAAATCATAATTTGAAGTAACATGAAATGAAGCACCCGAATCAATTACCCAATCACTTGTATGACATATGAGATTTATGGAGTTTTCATCATAAACAATAGTCATATCCCCATCAGCAACTACTGTATTGCTTACTTGTTCATTTTTCTGTGATTCACCTCTTTCCATAGCCTGTTCCCTTTTTCATATTCTACACTCTCTCTTTATATGCCCAATTTTGTTGCAATGGTAACACTTGACATTTTTCCGTTGAGACTTGGATCTTCCTCTATAGTTGTTATTACCAGAACTTCTATTTTGGCTTCTTCCACGTCTTTCATGCTTTTCTGTAACAAGTGTTTCTGTCTCAGAAGAACTCATACCTGCATTCTTTCTTCTGGCTTCTTCATTTTGCATTCTATCCTTAACCATTTCCACGGTTAGCTTCCCATTTGGCGCTGAATTATTTACTGACACCACCAATGTCTCCCAACTATCCGGTAAGGAACTAAGCAATAACAATGCTTGTAATTCATCATCTAGTGAAATATTCATAGTTGTCAACTGGTTCACTAGGCCTTGAAACTCACTGGTGTGCTCAGCTATACTGCGTCTTTCCTTGTATTTTAGATTCACAAGCCTCTTCATTAAATTGGCTTTATTTTATGGTGTAGGCTGCTCATAAATGGACTCCAATTTTCTCCACATAACATCAGCCTTGGTCTCTTTTGCCACATGGTGAAATACACTCTGATCTATCCATTGCCTAATGGTGCCAACACGTTTTCTATGTAATTGGATCCACTCTTTATCACTCATTTTCTCGGATTTTACAGCATCCCCTTCAATGGGTTCATGTAGGTCTTTTACAAAAAGTAAATCCTCCATTCTGGTCTTCCATATAGCATAATTCCACCCTTCAGTTTAATCATGCATGCAGAATTTTCATCCATTTTAATCAACATAAATTAAGCACTGCACAACCTAACTAGCTCTGATACCACTTTGTTAGGAAAAATCACAAAATACTACACAACGGAAACAATTCTTTCTCCCACTTTGTGTTATTAAAATGGGCAATATATCACCAATGTAAGCACAACAATATTACCATAAACATTAATCATCAATCAATCACAATGAACACCAAATTTTTACGTGAAAAACTCAATTCAGGAAAACCCACGGGATCGTAGTTCGATATCAACACTTCCACTATGCAATAATAATGGGATTACAACAAAGTTCTCTCTAGAATCACCACTAGAGGCTCACCACAACATTAAGAATATTAATCTTGGCTCAATAACAATAAATCTAACAAATTCTCCTTAAATGTAAATTTGCTAGATAATGCTAAATTAGAGGCTAAATCGAAAATCGAATCCGATAGAATTGTAGAACAAGATGTTGGGAACTCGCTTTCAAAATTTGAGTAAAATCGAAACCCAAATTAACATTCAATCATCCAAAAGAAAAACTAAAACCCTAATTTTATTTTTCTCTTTCTCTCTCGTTCTTCTCTATTTTTTGTTTTTCTTCTGCTTCTGTCTTTCTGCTTCTCTTCAAAATTAAAACACAAAATTTGCGTTTCAATTACAACGCACTTATAGTAAATTTTAATCAACTCCTTTTATAATTAATTACATATAAATTCTTAAACTCACGTGATGTGAATCCCACCAACACTTGGACTATTCACGCTCTTTCTGCTTTCATGTTGAATATGCTTTATGTCGACATTGTGACTGATTATGATTCAAATAAGAAGAAACAACACATAGTTGAACTTGATTGGGTCTTCATTACAAGTTAAACGAAATGAACTGTATGCCCTATTACCTTACATATCACTGGAATCCCGAGAAGTACGTACAATCCATGGCAATGTCGTGATGTTTGCCTGCACGTAATTGAATTTTGAAATTCCTTGTGGCTTTTGAACCATGAGGTCCCTGTCCTGAGTTAATAATGCTGAATATAAATAGCTTAGCTAACGTTAATTGAAATGGGAACTGCTTATCCGAATTGATTTTATTAGCTTGGAATTTGGGATGGACTTCATTGAATATAATTTAGAAAATTTGATAGTTTAATTTCTGCGTTTTTATTGAATTATCTATTAGATTCTAACATTTCAAAAATTGTCAATTACATTATTTGAAAATGTTTTTGGTACTTTTTATTATTAATTTTATCTTTAAAATGTTACCATTTTTTATTTTAAAAGACATAATTAATCATTTTTAAAATATTAAAGACTAATAAATAATTCAACAAAAGTATAGGGGTTAAAGTGACAATTTTCTTAAAATTTATAGTTTGTGCAATTCGGTTACATGATCTCAATACTAGCATAACGATGAACAATCAGTTCAGCTCTTTATTTCATCCTGACCAGCTCCAGAAATTTAAGGTGATATAGTTGGCCCTGCATATGCTATATCTCAGTGATTAATGCCACCAGGAAAGGATCGAAAATAACATGGTCATTCAGTGATCAATGTCACCAGGAAAGGGTCGATAATAATATTGTCATTGCTTCATTGTCGCCAATCATTTCGCATGAATCAGAAAGAAGGAAAGGAAGGAAAAAAAAATGGCAAGTTGCCTGAACGCAATCAGCACCTTGTCAGGTGAAGTTAAGTTTTGAGACAAAAAATTTGAACTCAAATTCACAATGTGCTAAACTCGGAGTCAAAACATTTCTTCCTCTTTCAAACTGGCTAATCTAACATTGTCACGGTCTCGCCTAAAAATCTTATACAAGGGCGTGTAAAACAGACAACACAAACCGAATGGGACAGCCATCATTGACAGAAGCCCCTGAGATAAAGCAAGAGCCTCGCGTGGAGACCCTTTAAGTGGATCGATAGACTTTGAATCATAGCCGAACATCTTTTCTGATAGAATCCCAACCAAGGGGGCAGCAAAAGAAGAGAATGATCCTTCGAAAGCACGGTCAAATGCATAGATCATGGTTCTGTGTTTGGCAGGGACTACCTCAGCAAACATAGGACCATTTGCAGCAGTAGCATTCCAGCTGATGGTTAAACCCATTAGAATAAGGGTGGCAGCAAAAGTGTAATAGCTGCTAACTGATTGTGGGATCACCTTAAGGAGGAACAATGAGAATGGGATACCCATGAAGGCACTGAACTGTGCACACATGATACGGCCAGAGTGCGGATATATTTGCGACAGCCGGTCTGCTACTACCCCGCCGAGGAAGGACCCAATTGCACATCCAATAGCAAAAAAGCTTAAGAGAGCTGCTGTACTAGTATGGTCAAAACCTGCAAAAAGGAAGCAAAGACAATTGTAAAAGTAAATGGGTCAAATCCAGTTTGATTGCTTTCTTTTTTGGATAATTGGAATGAGATTTTAGCGTTAAACTCCATTCGCCGCCAAAGATGAATCATAATGTGACATCTCCATTTCAATGTACTTCCAAACTGATGTGTTTAATGACGTCCATTAAATTTTCATATGTGCTTACCAATTAATTCAAACCACATCGTAAAGAATACCATAGCAGTCCATGGAAGTGAACCAACAATGCCCTGCAAGACAATGATCTGAAATGTAGGCACTTTGATGACAGCTTTCGTGGCCATCCAAGATTCCAGCCAAACAGATGATACACTAGTATTGCCCTTTTCTACCAGTTCATCCCTGCAACAGAAAACGATGAATTACTGTATACTGATGGGAACACAGAACAAATTTTATTTAATGTGCTGTTAATTTATAACCAACCAGATTGTGTTGATATTATCTGTAAGGGAAGTTGAAACCATAGAGTCACCAAAACAGACGGCACATCTAGAGATTCTCAAGCAATAGATATGTACCTATCAAAATTTTCGCCAGTACTATGACTGTTGCTAGTTAATTTTCTTGGGTCAACAACAAAGACGAAAACAAGGAATCCAATCAGCACACTCAATGCAGACATCATAATGAAGGCACAGCGCCATCCAGGGGTGCCCCAGAACTGCTGACCAGCCATGATTGTCGCCAAAACTCCACCTCCTATGCCACCCACAGTACCAACAAGGCTTAGCAAACCAAATCCGGCCCCCCTCGCATTATCCTTATAGCTATCAGCGATGAAGGACTGGAGTGCTGGTATAACAATCGCCAGCCCGAAGCCATTTACTGCCCTCCATATTGCAACCTGAAAAAAATGCTGGCTTGCACCCACTGCAGCAGTTGATAAGGCCCAACAAAAAATGCCAATTGTTAGGACTGCAGGCCTATCATAGTTAATAACAAGTACACCAGCAATGGGTGATGCCAGTCCCTGCACAAAGTTCCTTATGAATGTGAGATACCCCAGATCAGATGGCCCAGCATTGAAAGCTTCACTAACTTCTTTGTAGACGGATGGGAGGAGATTTTCATCAGCACGTTCCATTATAGCAGCAAGATTGATAAGAATGAGAGAAAGAGAAACCCCCAGAACCTTTCTTGTTCTGTTAAAGTGAATGCAATGTCAAAAGACAGAAGACAAAGTCAATGCAGAGAGCACACCTCTTCAACATGAGGGATTAGACGCATTGAAAATGGAAATTGATATAATCTTTTTAGCATTAAGGGGTTCACATAACATAGGAAGAAAACAAGAATATAAGAGCTTGCTGAATGTTTAGTTACCCACTGGCCAATATAGGCGCTATGAATCACCTTATATTGTAAGATCTGTTATTAGAGTCCTAGTAGAAGTATCTTCTCTTGGAGGAAAAAGTTTTTCTTGTGACCTCACAATTTAAGAGCCAATGTAAATTTAGCCGAGGCTTTAAACTATAGAACCCTATGGTGCAGAAAAATGAATTATGCAATCCAAAATATCAGAGTCATGAAAGCAGACACATGCAAATGAATTTCAGATCATACGTGTTGAGAAGAACAACCAGGATCATCCAAGTAGCACCTATCATGCTGGTTCAAAATCATGAACTATACTAGAGAATTCCAAAATCCAGATTAAGCAAACACTAATACAAACAATGAGATCAAAAACCTAAATCGGCCATATGCTAGTATAAAACCATAAAACTACATAATAGACAACTAACAGATAAAGAGAAGAAAGGAAATTTATATTGTTCCAAATATAGAGACAAGCTGTCCCTGGATAGATGAAATCAGTTGTCCTAACATGGTTTTGGCAACAAATCAATATTCAGTAGTGTCTATATGAGCCCACGTAAACAGGAAAGAGTGATGCAACAGTTACCATTGATTTTCTCTGTAACTCTTGGTTTCCCACTATATTATGAGGATCTTGCATGGTTGTCCAATCCATCCCATGCTAGCAGACAATAAGATGGTACGACAAAATTAATTTGAAGAACAGCATTCTTCACCAGACTTCCCAAGTAATGAATCAATACCAAACCTGTAATGGGAAGAGCCCACAACAGCGAATTCTACAAGCATAATATCCTTCATATTTGAGCTGAACTGAATTTCATTACTGAAATTTTAAACGAAAGGGCAGTATACTTCTACATCCAGGGAATATAGTATAGAACACCTACGGTGCATTCAGACAACATTTTGTCCTCATGCATGAAGAAAGCTTCGCAAAATTCTTCAACATACCAAAAAATTTATCAGAACTTCTCTTCAAAGCAAAGAATTAATGGAATTTCCCTTAAAAAATAAAGTTTTCGGGGCTAGATTTCCTAGAAATCACTACTTTGCCGTGAAACTACTCCGAGGGAATGAGAACATTCAAATTAGATTCAGAATGCTGCAATTTTTTATCCAACAAGTTAATATCTTTGTTGCTTCGCAAAAAAAAGTGATCGGCTCATTCGAGGTTATAAAATCAATGCAACACAAAACCGAAAATACAAGAACTTAATAAATAATCAATCATGGAAAACAAAAACATGAAGAGAAACTCACTTCATAGTTTCGAGATGTCTAAGAAACAGCGGCTTGGATCTTGAATCTTTTCTAAGAAACAGAAACTTGGATCCCGAAACAAATCTAAGCTTATTCCGATTATGGGCCATAAACGGAGAACACAACACTCTTAGAGAACCTGAAAAACAACAAGTCCACAGAATCCACGGCCGATCTCGGGCGCCCACGTGCCTCGTTTTCCCAATACACTCTTCCCATCCCAGAACCCAGCGCAATAACAATTAATATTACTATTTTTTAATAGTATAATATCCCAAGTAGGCTAACAGAGAAGAAAAAAAAAGGGTCAAAATACAATCTTAATATTCTGCAAGTTGACGAAATAACCGAAGGGTTGATGGTCGGCTTTCAAATCAGATAAGTGCGCGCCAATAATGTTGTGTACTTTCTTTTTAGCACTGGGCGGGGAATAGTTTGTCCTAAGGTTCCAGTGCTTGTGTTAAGCTGTAATTGGTTAGAAAGTCAAGATCGTCGGAGCTTCATTGAATTGTGCTTTAAGGTTATGCTGGAGTTACAGGCATTACGGCAGTTTCGGTCTGTCCTTTTCTTTGACTTTTCCGTATCCTATCATGTGCTCTGAAAGTTTTGTGAAGAGGCATTGCTTTGCTTTTATTTTGTTTTATTCAACATTGCTTTTGTTTTTAAATTTACAAATATTTCCAAATATTTTGCATTCATAGATAATGGAGTGAAAGTCATGCTGTGGCATGTAGCGCCTAATAAGGATTAAACCGTTATCATTTGTCATAAATATATTTTTATGTATTAATGTTTTTGTAGTTAACGTTTCTTGAGAGAATAATTTTTTTTTTTTTTTACTTCTCATATAGAACCTTTCATCTTACTTTTCCAAGTTCTTTCAATAAATAAATTTATATTAAAATACCAGTCAAAGTCCAAAAATAAAAGTGGGCAAATTTTAATTTTGGTTCGATCTCAAATTGAATCTAAATTGAACCGATCAGTTTAATATAAATAAAATTAATTGGTTCAAATATAAAAAATTAATTTGATTTCATTTTTAATTTTTTAAAAAATTTAATTTATTTTAAGTGTATTTTTTTTATTTGAACCAAATCAAAATAAAAATTAAATTAAAATCAAATTTATCATTTTTAAATAAATAGAATCAATTAAGAACCAAATTCTAGATCAAATCAAACAGAATTAAACTAAATTTTTTTTATTTTATTCAGTTTAATTTAATTTTTTATTCAACCGATTCAATATCAATCCCTATAAAAAAAAAAGTGGTAAAGAACCTTTATCTTTTTTTTTTTATTATTATAAATAATCATAATATTATTGACCATTGATGGATTGGAAATTGACATGTGAACACGTGTTATTATTGAACTAAGGTAAGTTTGAATTGCCTTTCAAAAGAGAAATATGTATAAGTCTGATTTGTGGTGAAGTATAAATATCATTTTTTTTTATGAAAATATCTAGTTGGTTGAATCTCCTCAAAAACACGTAACTATTCCAACTCAAAATTACTCCACAGCATGTAAAAAATAGAGATAATATCATTTATTTTTCATTTTTTTTTTAAAAACTTTTATTTTTGTGTTTCTTATTCAGCCCATTATTTAGATTACCCAAATAATTCGCGCCAATTTCTATTTTTACGAAGATTCAACTCAAATTTTAGATCTAACACACTAAGTAATTTGATCCATTGGTTCATAAATTTCATAAACAGATTATATAAGTCATGAAAAGGCAGAAACAAATTGAAACTTTAAATTCTGTTTAGATTTTAATTAACTAATTATTATTTTACACAAAAAATAATTTCTCACAAGTTGAAAATTTTCACTTAAATCATTTTCATTAGTTGATGACAATAAATTAAATGTTTTAATTAACTTGAATTTAATTAAAATAATAATGTAATGAGGATTTAGATTCACGCACTTGTACTTTGATACTATTAAAATTTATGTACTATAAATATGCACGAATGTTTGCTCATAATTTATGTACTGTAAATATGCACGAGTGTTTGCTCATAATCATTCATTTCATTCAAGAGATAATTATTCATTCATTCATTATTGAATTATCAAATAATTCAAGAGATAATTATTCATTCATTCATTATTGAATTATCAAATACTTCTCAAAGAGATCATTAAGCATAAGAATTTTGTTTGTCTTTGAAGCATTTTATAAATAGAGTACTCTCTTTTTTAGAAAAATAATAACTCAAGCGTTAAGAAAATACTTATTTGAGTATTAAGAAAATACTAATTTAAATATTAAAGTTTTTTTTTTTTTACAAAATAATAGTGCTCACCTATAAATTCAAAGAGTTCTAAAAAATAAAGAAGTAATTTTATGAAGTTATCAAAAATAAGGAAATAAATTCGTACAATTTTGGCCTTTGGAACTTTTACTAATAAATGAGTTTATATCTAATAATCGTTTAAAATTTAAAAATAAATACATAAAGATAAAATTGCATATAGAAAGTACAAAGCGACAGTATTTTCTCAATTATTAAATGAGTCTTACAAATAACATTACAATCAATTGGTGGTTCAATGTGCAAATTAGTTGAGCTTCACAAGAATCAAAGAGTTCAATATAAAAGAAATGGTCATTAATATTACTAAGTGAAGCCTTCCAAGTCTCGCACTCTATTGCCTAAGGACTTCAAATCTCCATGCCTTTGCTCCCTTGTCCCTCGAGTATTTTTATATAACTAAAAAAAATACTCCAACATTCAAGTTAATAGAAAAATAATAATTTAATTAAAGAAAATAAAAAAAATAAAATTTAAGTATCTTGCTAATGAGAAATATTCAATTGAACAATAATTTGATTCAATAATATTCTATAATAATGAAAAGAGTGTATTATTTTGTCTATAGTAAGAAAGAGTACTTCTCTTTTATAAATGGAAAATTAGAAGAAAACTCATATGTTTTTCTCCCCAATTCTCTTCTACTTTTTTATACGGATGTGTTTGCTTCTTTACCCTCCCTTTGAAAGTTTATTAGTGTTGTTTGATAAAGAGAATTGGATATGGTCAATCTTAAATGAGAGCTCTTGTTAGAAAGGCGAGCTCATATAATTTACTATTAAATGCACGTGCTTGCTTCCTTACTCTTGAATCAAACGCATCCCTTCAAAAGTTTATTACAACCATATGATATGATGTGACCAATCCCATTTAAGAGTTTTATGTTAAGAGAGTGAATTGTTTGCGATGCTGTCTATTAAGAATTTTTTCAAAATCTTTTGTTTATATACCTTAATGAATGGATGGCATTGTGCTGATTGAGCTGTTCAAATTTAGGCCCAACCGCAAATAGAATGCAACCGATCTCATTTAGGAGCTTTTTGTTAAGAGAATGGATTATTTGTGATGTTGTCTATTAAGAACTTTTGGGTTTCTTCTATCTACAAGACTTGAATGGATGGATTGCACTAGGTTGATTGGGCTATTAAGATTTAGGCTAACATTAATTAAAAAAATATTTACATTAATCGTAACGATTCCTTCTCACACAATATGATATTATTTGTTTTTAATTTAAATTTATATAATTTTATTTTTAAGTCTTATCGAAAGACTTTATATTATTTAAGAATGACATCTACATGTATAATTTAAAAACTTTATCTAACTAAGTAATGTGCGATTTTAGCACTTAACTCTTACCTCATCTATCTTGACACTATTATTTATACTCTAAAAAAATTTGATTATCAAGTGTTATATTAATATTATCAGTTAAATGTTATACTTAATATTGTTATTGACAGTAAGCCTATATTTACTTACGAGAATTGGGTGATCTCAATTAAGTAGATACATTGAAAATGAATGAATAAATGACATTTACGTGAAAGTAAGAAAAAATAAAAATACGCGAGGTTAAAAGATAAACACATATTGGACCTGAGTCTTTAAAAAAACTCGCGAAAGTTTAAATCCAAAATTCACTATCGACAAAAGTGCTTGATCCAAGTCACTTGGTGGATGGATGAATTGGAACAAAAATTTGAATCTGCGAATCCGTTGAGAAAGAAGTGATTACACAAATGGTGAAGGTGAACAATGACAAGCTCACGAAAGATATTACTGTACTCGAACATGAGATGGAGTCAATAAGATTGAAACTTCTTCTGCATGCGCAAGCATTTACAACCCTAATGGGCTTCGATTATGTTGAACGTATGGTTAAAACCCATTAAGATACTTCTTTAAAAGGTCATAGCCTTTCGTATTTGGACTCCTTTCACTTATTGGATCATCACTGGGCTAGTGCGTACTCACTAATCCTTAAAAGGCCCTAAATGGGCTGGGCTAACTTTTTTAAAAATGGTGATGGAGAAGACAAGATTTTGTATATAAAATAATATATATATGTATAAATCTTAACATGGGTGCATTTAGACATGTTGATATTTCTTTAATTAATCGCATGACAACTCTATGGAAAATTCTAAGAAAGGGAGCACCAATAATGATCCACAACTGGCGTAAAGGCACGATATTATGGTATTGACCTTCGGATCATGACAAGGAAGCATGTGTAATAATAAAAATAAGGACTCGTCTAAGTTCATATGAATTTACCATAGAAATGAAACAGATATTCTGTTCAATTAATCAAATATGATTGATATTTTTTTAATACTTAATTCAAAATTGGTGAGAGTACAGTCATCATCATTTGTCAGCCTCGTGGATGGTGATCGTGAGTGTTACAAAAAGTCTTACGCACGTGGGTGTAGGTCCATAGTCCATGTCAAGATAGCGAGACTGGGAAAATAAAAAATTGTCGACATTGCATTTAAAGTTATTATTTTGTGAATATCGAATTTTGACCTTGAGCTTTGCAATTATTTACAAAAATGGAAAATGTAGAAGTAGCTTAACAACTAAAACAAGTTCAAACGAGAAAAGGCAACTATGAAATTCTAGTTTTTCTTTTATTTTCTTTTTTCAGAAAACTTATGATATTCTATATTTATTGAACGGTGAAGTGGGAAAATTTGAGGAATGAGCCAGGAAGAAGGCTAAAAGAGTAAATTTGAGATGGGGTGATTAAATAGAGAATGGTTTCGAGTAATGAACCCCCACGTGCTTTCTTAAACCAACGAAGACTAAACACGGTTCTTGGGACACGAAGACAAGGTCCCGTGGTCCATCCAAAGGCCACGCTCCCCCTTTTTTTCTTTTTTCTTTTTTTTATGTTTTCCCTCACACGTGTGGAACATTGCCAGCTTTGCTGTCTGGTCCCCTTTAATCTTAGCTGGATCCGCACGAGCCCTATGCTTGGTCATTGAATTTAGACATCTACATCTTCCCCATCTCTTATACATTTCTAACGGGCGAAATTCGCATTGTTGATTTCTTTTGTGGGAATTTTTTTTTTACTGTATTTAAAATTATTATAATAATATTTTTAAAATATATAATATAATTTTTATTTCTATATTTTTAATTTATTATAATTAATTAATTTAATAAATAAATTTAACCAAAAATTTATTTTAATGAAAAATAATCCGAATTAATTATTTATATAAAAAATTAAATTAAAAACATAAAATATTTAATCAATGATATAAGCCCGCGAGCTATGGGGCGGGCATCAGCCCACTTGGCGCTACAAGGTGTGTGTTTACTGTAGCACTTTACAGTAACATTTATATTTTTTAAAATTATTTTTTTATTTATTATAATTAATTTTGTATTTATTATAATTAGTTAATTTAATACTTAAATTTAACTAAAAATTTGTTTTAATAAAAAATAATCAGAATTAATTATTTATATAAAAAATTAAATTATAAGATTAAAAAATTTAAAAATATTTAATCAATGATACAAGCCCACGAGCTACAGGCGAGCATCAACACACAGCGCTACAAGGTGTGTGTTCACTGTAGCGCTTTACAGTAATATTTTTATTTTTAAAATTTATTTTTTATTTATTTTTTAAATTATTATAAATATTATAATAACTTTAAAAAATACACATTTATTTTTTTAAAAATTAATTAAATTATTTTATAATAAATTTTTTAATTAATTTATAACATAAAAAGAGAAAAGAAAAAAATTATATTTATTCACATTAATTAATATAGTATGTAGCGCGCACTACAAGGTATTTTAAATTGTTGTGTTATTTTAAATTAATTATTTTTTAAATTAATTTATAATTAAAAATAAAAAATAAAACAATTAACTCTGATTCGTTATCCTTAAGCTCTAAACGTTAAATTCTAATTAAATAAACTTTTATTTTAATTATTTAAAATTAATTAAATTTTTTATTATTTTTTATTCAATTTTATTTTTTAAAACAATTAATTTTTTAATAAATAGTGGTTAAAAATAATTAATAAGATAATAAAATAACTAATTAAAAAATAAATGTTTACTTTTTTAAGTTATAAATTATATAATAATATTTATAATAATTTATAAATAAATAAATAAAAATGCAACGTGGATTGATGCGTGCCTTATAGCATGCGTTACAAAGCGTGCATAAGTGATTAAATATTATTAATTTTTAATTTTTTAATTATTTTTTAATTTAATTTTTTATGTAAATGATTTTTTTATTATTTTTCATTAAAATAATTATTTGATTAAATTTATTTATTAAATTAATTAATTATAATAAATAAAATATATATTTTTATAAATTATACAAATAAAGATAAAATGAACAAAGTGTTATATGATTGCCCCCGCCCCCGGCACAAAAAAAAGAAAAAAAAAAGGTCAATGGTGTGAATTTCCCTACTAATAATACAATCTAATAATATTTTTAGAGTAATGTTAAGCATTTTAAATTATATCTCAAGTTGTATTTCAAAATATTGTATGTAAAATAATATAAATTTTAAAATTATTTATTATATCTAATGTTTACTTGACATATTATTTTTTAGTATACAATTTGGATATTTTTTAAAATGTATATCATTACTCAAATTTTTATTAATTTCAAATTTTGAAAACTTTTGGATTAATGAATTTAATTTATTTTTCTGTTAGAATAATCACCGAATATTTTTTTAAGAAAAAAAAAGATATTTGAATCCCGTAATATAAGGAAAGAGACATGCATATATCAATATTTTTAAAAATACCGTTTACACATTTGTTAAGTGAAAAATTTTATTAAAATTAACACCTAAAGGATAAAAATAAAAAGAATACCCCATTTTGACTAAAAGATAGAAATTATGGTCAACACTGATCAACAGTCAGTCAATACCTCATATCTTGAATTGGTTAGTTAAGAACATCCCTAATAAATTTTTAATCACATATTTAAACAAAATGATAGAATAGTTCAGTTGGTTAAAGTGTTTACTTTAACCACAAAAGGTTTAAGCATTTGAACATTTGAATTTAGATTTTTTTTTCAACCACGAAGGGGAATAATGATAATTTTATCAATTTTAATATAGTTTCTATTAAAGTTAACAGATTCAATCACTTAACAAGAATGTAAATAAAATTTTTGAAAGTATTAGAGTTCGTATGTCCTTTTCCTCAAACAACAAGGTTCAAGATGTTATTTTCCCTTTTTTGGTGGGTTGGGTCAAAGTTAGGTTAAGATAACCACTCTGAATGCACGTTAGATTATCTGAGTTTTTTGCAACCACAAACATAGTTAGACTATGCCAAAGTTTTTCTCAATAGTAACCTTTCATTGTTTAAGTTAGCAAGGGTCTTTAGAAAAAATAAGAAAGTAAACAAAATGAGACTTTTCGAATTATATTTGTTCTTAGTGAAAGAGTTGTTGATTCGACTAAGTGAAAGAAGTTATGGTTTTTAAGGTTCAAAGGTCTTAGAAAAAAATTCATTTCCTATTCCCTTAGCCTCATTTTTATAAGCAAACATTACATAATACATAGCGAATATTTGTACCTTTCTGATCTAAACTCATCTTAAAATTATAAGAGCATGATTTATATTGAAAATCTTAGACTTTAAGGTTATCGAGAGAAAAGTTAATCTTGTGATTGTAGAGGTTGAATTTGTATTGAGAATCTTGGGACTATGAGATTCGTAGGGATGATAGTGAGTCCTTAGTCCTCGATCATTATGTATCATTTTCTAAGCATTAGAATTCTCGAGTGGTCGGTCTTTTAGAAGGTTTACAAAGTTGGCCTTGAACTTATATGGTCAGCTTAGCTAATACTAGTTGCAAAGATGCCTATTATTATTACGAACTTTAAGGATAAATACTATAAGTAAATCTCAATGATATTTCCTTATTCGTCATCGAAGCTTTCCATTGGTAGTAGACTAGAGCCTAAAGTGTCTGTATAATGAATCTCATTGTAGGCTTTAGATGAGGCATTCTTAAAATGTCTAAGCCGTTTTATACGAAAAGAGATGGGTGTTGAGCGAAGTCGCACAACTTCTCTGCATAAAAATAATGACAAGTCCTCGTTCACGTGGTGGTTGGTTCACTTTACACATCAAAGCTAAGCTTATAAAGCCCATCAACCATTGGTGTGGTTATTTTGATTAGGATAAAGGATATTTTTGTCCCTCAAGTTTGATCAAATTCTCAGTTTTGTTTTACGAATTTAAAAAAAAACTCAAATTTATTATAGTTTGATAGTGAGATTTTGTTAGTTTGAACACTAGATCGGCAAAATCGCCACTCCATACAAAAATTTAAAATGTGCTGACACAAAATATTAACGTGTCAATCACTGATTAATTACTAAAATAATTAAATAAAAAAAAGCAGGCGATTAATGGTCGTTGTTGTTAGTGGTCGATTGGTTACCTATGAGGAATTGTAATTTGACTTAAATTGATATCATTGAACTCAAAATTTTATAACATATGCAATGGTAGAATTGTTTTCTTCAATGGTCGCCATCGAATGATGGTGACCGTCACCTACTACCATATGGTCATGATCTCTAGCCAACGAGAGGGGGGAGGGGGGGTGTGGGGTGTTGCACCATTGGATAGTTCACCCGCTGATTTGTCACATGTTGGGGGTAGTGTATGTCACCACCCTACCATTTAATTGTGCCACTCGATGGCTACTGCTCATCTTCTATTTTTGGTCACCTTCTTATTTTATTTGACAAAAATAATTTTACTATTATATAGATAAAAAAATATAATAACTTAATTTTTTATTATTTTGCATCACTAGAATCCAACGACCAATGGTGGCCAATCGTTGTTGGTAATTCTAGTTGAGTTTTATTTTGTTAATTATAAAATAAAATTTTTACGAATGTGAAAATTTGAATCTATTAAAACGTGTTACGTATTTTTTTTATTATTTTATTTGTTGATATCTTATTAATGATGGATACATGTACATTATATACTTACATCGCTATTTTTAACTAAATTATTAATATACTATTAATAAAATTTTTAATTAAATTTAACGAAATCTTATTAACAGATTAAAATAAAATTAAAAATTTTAAATTTTATAAAATAAAATTAAAAATTAAGTTTTATTCAAAAGATAAAAATGTCTTTTATTCTTTTTATTATTATATAAGTTTTTTCTTCGCACGTGTAGAGCCAATTGACACTGAAAAAGCACCGTAAGTGAGTGTGAAGGTAGGGACATCGGGTCCTACCTTTTCCAGAACTCTCGTGGTTTGTCTTGTATGTGTACCGTTCAAACTGACCATCACGTCACAGCTCATACCGGAGACATCTTCTTGTGAGTATCGCCTCGTCTTTGGGTTTGTTTCTTTATTGGTGGCCACATCGTACGAAGCAATATGTCCCAGCTTTTTAGACGTACGATGAATGTTTCATTTGATCACACGGTTAAGGGAGTGGGAGCCTTGTCATTCTCACCTTGTTTCCATGTGAGTGAGTTATTATTAAAAATTACTTATACGTATTTCTTTCCTTTTTTTCTAACTAAAAAAAAAGAGTGAGCTTCATATGATTATCATATATAAAATTTACATCTAATTGTTTTGAATCTCAACCCATCGGACGCTATTTTAATAATGTCATATTATCCATTATCTCAAGTTTTGAATCATTCAGTATCGAATCTGCAAAACTTATTTTGTGGCGTTAGCCCCATGAACAGTACAGTTTCTATATATTAGCAACCGAAATAATAGTTCGGAATATATGCCATGATATTTTTCCTTAATTGATATGAAAAAAAATATGGAATAGGACCATGTTACTCTTCTTTAATGCCCAGCTAGTGTTACTAGGCTGGACAATCCCGATCGATACCAAACAACACTGGCCCCATTTATCAGAATTTTGTTTCTTCCTTGCTTTGCCCTATCACAAACTCTAACATCTAACTCAGCCACAATTGTTTCTCAAGAAAAAGAAAAACGTTTGACCCTATCGTTAGAGGAAGATTGAGATTTGCAATGTTATATGCGTTTTATGAATATAATATTCATAATTAAAACACATCCCATTTCCTCCTTTTCTTTTCTTTTCTTTTTTCTTCTGATGGGGGAAGTACTCTCAAGCTTCGTGTATGGTACAGAAGCTCTCTGATCACCCCTGATCTTCTGTGTTCTCTAAAATCTCAAGTATCGTCAGAAAATAGGAGGGTCCCGTAAATGTAAGATTCCAAATTATTTACCCAAGGCTTTGATAATTTTTACAGATGACTGACTTGACTGACTGACTGACATCAATGTCTTCATTGTTGAAGTAGGAGTGAGGTCACGGATTCTCTCTATCTGGCCCTCTCCCACAGTCAATCACAAAACACCAAATTGGCACAGCCCCTTTCAGTGCTTCTCCTGCGCTTACACACTAACTTCACTCCATTCAGTATACACTATACGTGCCCTAGCCTGACATATAGCTGCAAATAAGTTCACTGTCTCCCTCAAATAGTAACTTTTGGTTTCAATTATTTTAAATTTCAAGAGAAAATCGAATTCCCAAGTAAATTACTAAAAAATTTGATTTTTTATTACAAACTTTGTAAAATTTACAAAAAAAAAAAAAAAAAAAAGAGAAGTTTAATGTAAGATTATACAGGCAAGGTATAAACTATCAAATCATAATCATAAGTTGGGATGATAAATTAAATATGAATTTGAATTTTTTTTTAAGATTTAAAATTTGGTTTAGTTCTAATTTTTTTAAATTAGCCTCGATTCAGCTTTATATTTGGGTTGGACTAGATTTGAGAAGCTCGAGTTTTTTTTTTATAATTTAATAAATTTTAAAATTTTAAAGTATTTATTTATAAAATAATTGTTAAATTTATATTTTTAATTTGTATTATATAATTTATATTTATAATTTAATATGTATAATTTGTATAAGTAACACGTATACATATAATATATATTTATAGTTTAAAATATTTTTTTATTCTTATTATAACATTTTTTTAATTTTTAGGTTAAATTTAAAATTTTAAAATATTTATTTTATAAATTAATTGTTAAATTAACATACATCATAGATTAAAAATTAATATAAATTTTTTTAAAACTAAAAAATTTAAAAAACTTGAATATGAGTTAGACACCAATTCGAATTTCTTAAAAAAATTAAAATTAAATCTAAATTTTTTCAAACCGATTTTAAATTTTTTTGAATTCAAATTTTTTTGTTATAAGAGAGATGATTAGCAAGGGATAAACATATAAAGAGAAAATCTCGAAATACATTCATTTATATTCTAAAAAAAGAATTAAAATTTATAATGTGCCTTTAAAATTAAAATTTTCTATTGTTAAAATTTAAGAAAATTTTCAAAAATAACAAAATTTGAGGGTGTTTTTAACTTTTTTAGTAACTATTTCAATTTTTTTAATTTATTTAGCTAAATAAATTATTTTTAGAGAAAAATATATATATATTTTATTTAAACAATACCCGTTACAGTGTACAGTATTTTACTACAGTTATTAATTTAATCAAAATTAAATATTTTTTATTATTAAAGTTATATTATTTATTTATTTTAATCACATTATTACAAAATTTACATAAATAATATAATTATTTAATGTAGTTAAATTAAACTAAATAAATACAATAACACAAACTATTTTTTGGGACTCGAAATTTGGGTTTAGCCCAAACTTTTTCAGGTCGGGCTAGATTCAGCCTTACATCTGGGTTGGGTTGGATTCGAGTTAAGCCTGATTTTATTTTTAATTTTTTTTGTAATTTTAATAAATTTTAAAATTTTGAAGTATTTATTTTATAAAATAATTGTTAGATTTGTATTTTTAGTTTGTATTTTATAATTTATATTTATAGTTTAATATGTATAATTTGTATTAGGGTCACATATACATATAATATGCATTTGTAGTTTAAAATAATTTTTTTATTCTTATTACAACTTGTTTTTAAAAAAAATTTAGGTTAAATTTAAAATTTTAGAATATTTATTTTATAAAATAATTGTTAGATTAATATATATCAAAGATTAGAAATTAATTAAAAAAATTTTAAAACTAAAAAATTTAAAAAACTTGGATCCGAGTTAGACACTGATACGAATTTCTCAAAAAAATTAAATCCAAATTCAAAAAATCCAGTTTTTTTAAAACTAATTTTAAATTTGTTTGAACTCGGATTTTTTTGTCATAAGAGAGATGATTAGCAAGGAGTAAACATATAAAGAGAAAATGCCAAAATGCGTTCATTTATATCTTAAAAAAAGAATTAAAATTTATAGAGTGCCTTTAAAATTAAAATTTTCCATTGTTAAAATTTAGGAAAATTTTTAGAAATAACAAAATTTTGAGGGTATTTTTAACTTTTTTAGTTACTATTTTAATTTTTTAATTTGTTTAATTAAATAAATTATTTTTGAACAAAAATAACAATTTTTTATTTAAACAATATCCGTTATATTGTACAATATTTTACTACAGTTATTACTTTAGTTAAAATTAAATTTATTTATTTATTAAAATTATATTTATTTTATTCATATTGCTACAAAATTTACATAAATAATATAATTATTTAATATTGTTAAATTAAACTAAATAAATACAATAACACAAACTTAATTATATTTTTTAAAAATTATATTTATTAATAATTAAATAAAATAACTAAAATTGAAATAAATATAATTAATTATTTATAAATAATAAAAAATTAAATAAACATAATGATCATAAAGGTCATCTTCAATAACAAAGGTCGAGATACAAAAATGTCATCTCGACCATCGCATCTCGAGTTATCTGCACTAACAAAGGTCGAGTTCGAGTTGCGATGGTCGAGATGACATTATTGTATCTTGACCTTTATAATTATTTAATTTTTTATTATTCATAAATAATTAATTATAGTTATTAAAATTATTTATTTATTTTTTTAATTTGTAATAAATATAATTTTAATAAAAAAATACAATTAAATTTGTATTTATTTATAAATTTTTTTATTTATTGTATTTATTTAGTTTAATTTAATTATATTAAATAATTATATTATTTATATAAATTTTATAATAATATGATTAAAATAAATAAGTAAATAATATAAAATATTTAATTTAAATTAAAAAATCACCATAATAAATATTCTATATTACAGTAGATACTATTT
Source organism: Ailanthus altissimus (assembly GCA_946807835.1). Taxonomy (NCBI): domain Eukaryota; kingdom Viridiplantae; phylum Streptophyta; class Magnoliopsida; order Sapindales; family Simaroubaceae; genus Ailanthus; species Ailanthus altissimus. The sequence continues at coordinate 25,152,339 of OX327695.1, forward strand.
AAATAGTAAAAAGTACGATTGTCTAAAAGTGATTTGTTTAATTAAAAATATTAAAATAATAGTTAAAAAATGTTAATAACCTATCAAATTTTGCTACTTTTATAAATTTTCATAAAATTTATGGACGCGTGAAAAGGGAAGAGAGAGTGAAAGAGAAGAATCTAAGAAAGAGGCGACAGACTTGCATAATACGACTCGAGTCTTATACAGAGAACTTTCAATAAACAACGCTGAAAGCTCTTGCCTGAGAGAGGATAAGAGAGAGAAGCGCAAAGTCTTTCCCTTTGTCTCTCAAGTGCAAACACTTGAAACATACTCTTAAAAAACCCATGTCCATAGAAAGAAAATAAAATAAAAAGAAGAGAAAATTAAAGAGAAAGGTTGAGAGATCAGAAGAAATGACATCGGGAGGGAGGCTACCGACGTGGAAGGAGAGGGAGAACAATAAGAGGAGGGAGAGAAGGAGAAGGGCAATAGCTGCTAAGGTTTTTTCTGGGCTTAGAGCTCAGGGAAATTATAAGCTACCGAAACATTGTGACAACAACGAGGTTTTGAAAGCTCTTTGTGCTGAGGCTGGCTGGGTTGTTGAAGAAGATGGTACTACTTATCGCAAGGTCTGTTTGTTTTTTCCGATCCGACCTCTGTGATTTTTTTTTTTGCATTAAAGATTCATTATTATTTCTGGTCATTTATGTTTTTGAGTTTGAAAGCTCTGAAAATGAAGGCTCTATATTTGGGTTTCTTGTTTTGTTTTGATAGATCTACATGCATGTCTGACTTTTTTTTTTCAGATTTAGTTTTCGTGGTAATACAGAAACGGGTTTTTATTTTGTTTGGTCTCTCCTATTTGCTGTTTGGTCATCTGTGGTTTCATATGTAAAGTATGTTTTTTTTTGTTGTAAATTTTAGTACTTTCATTTGGCTGAGGTTGAGGAAGGCCACGATTTTTCCTCATCATTATGTTCTTTTTCCTTTATTTTTTTTTTGTTTTAGTCTGCGAAATCCATGGAGAAGAAAACAGGTAGAATGAGAGCTCTGACTTTCTGGTCGTTGTTTCTTGGTTGAAGGATTTGCTTGCCTATTTGGAATGGAATGATTAATGAGGATTTTTCACAAATTTCTTCTAGCTTTTGTCCAACAATGAAATATGGTTATAGCTTGTTTCCTTTGCTTGGCTAATTAGTACATTTATTTTGTGATCCGTGAACTAGTATTAACGAAGTTGTTGAGCTCTTAAAGCTTTAGCGCTATGCTTTCCTGCGGTTCAATCAAACTCTTCCCTTTTTCAGTTTTATTAGAAACGAATAGGCCATTCGTCGATCTTTCCCACTAATGTCCCAGGGCCACATCTAACTTTGTTTGTAATCAGAGTACATTAAGAAGAAGAGGATTGAAAAATTATGTATAAGCAATGTGATATGTTTTAGTAAATTTGTTTAATATCATTGTTATGCATTTTTTTCCCCTAATAATATGCCTGCTGCCATGTCTAAACACAGGGATGCAAGCTACCCTCAACTCCACCTGAAACCTGTGGCGCTTCTGCAAACATCAGTTCCTCTGTTCAACCAAGCCCTCAATCATCAGCTTTCCCTAGTCCTGTGCCATCCTACCATGCCAGTCCAACATCATCCTCATTTCCAAGCCCTACTCGTTTTGATGCAAATCCCCCAACATACCTTCTTCCTTTCCTTCACAACATTGCTTCACTCCCTACTAATTTACCTCCTCTTAGAATATCCAACAGTGCCCCTGTAACCCCGCCCCTTTCATCTCCCACTTCTAGAGGTTCAAAACCAAAAGCCGATTGGGAATCCTTTTCAAATGGCTCAATGAACTCCTTCCGCCCTCCTCTGTTTGTGGTCTCTGCCCCTTCAAGCCCTACTCGTCGCCATCATCATTTTACACCAGCCACAATACCAGAATGTGATGAGTCTGATGCATCCACTGTGGACTCCAGCCGTTGGGTCAGTTTCCAGACAGTGGCCCCCCCAGCAACAGCATCAGTAGCCCCTCCATCGCCTACGTTTAATCTTGTCAAACCCGTGCTTCAACAAAATTCTCTTCAGGCTGCAGTTGATGGGCGTGCAGGGCTAGCCTGGGGGTCAGTGGCAGTGGAAAGAGGGAGAGTTTCAGAGTTTGAATTTGAGAGTGAGAGAGTGAAGCCTTGGGAGGGTGAGAAAATTCATGACATAGCTGTGGATGATCTGGAGCTTACACTTGGAAGTGGCAAGTCACACTGATAAGCACGGAAACCTGTCTTGAGAATGTGTAAATGAAGGAAAAACTTGAAATGTAGGTATATTTTGTTGTGCATTCTCATTGATACTTAGTTTGCTTAGTCAATCTATGTGGGGGCATTACTCAGGAGTCTCCTCTGATTTATGCTACTTCTGGAGACCTTGATTTCAAATTTGGTGTATCCTGTAGTTTCTTTCATTTGTATAGTTTCAATCTTAAGGAGCCATATCAGGAATCTAGGCCTATCAGATTCTGTAGAACATATTTGGTGGTGGCTTCAAGCAGAAGCTTCATTCGGGAAAACCTACTGATGCATTAGGGAGGTTACTTTTTTCCTCCCCTGTTTATGCCTAAATTATTCTCCATATCATAGGATTGATTCTATTGTTTTTGCGGCAGTATCCCATGCTCCATTTAAGAAACTATTCCCTTTCTTGTTTGTTATAGATGTAGATGGAAAACACACTATAAACATTTGATCACAGTAGCTATTACATCTATCTTGTCGGCAAGCAAAAGCTGTGTATTTCACTTATTATTATTGAACTGACAATAGCCATTTTACCGATGCATCAGGGTCCGCGGTTCTTCATATTTGTATTTTTTGCTTGATTATTGTCGTCAAAACCCAGCAATGGACATTGATTTCTTTGATTGGCTGTTGTTTCTCAATTTCACGATGCAAGCAAATATTGCATGAATAAGACGAGAATGCCCCATTGTGGTGAGGAATTAACTAAATTTGAAAGCGATTTTCTCAAGCACAAATCAGACAGATTCCTTCTTGTCTGAAGTTTTCTTTTTCCTTCTTGTTTCAAATTCACTTTTGTCATGCTAAATCCTCTCGAGTTTGTGGCCATCTGCCGTTCTGTGGGTCAAAGAGCATCTTAGACAAACCACCAAGAGGGTCTCTTCACATGTGAGAAGAAATAGCTTAATAGATAATAGTGGCATGTGATCTAAGTCATGCGTGATGTTGTAAGATAACAAAATTCATTAACTTCGTTTCAAAATTATTAATCATCAGTTTTGACCAATTATAGCCCATTAATCAAGAACTACGAATTTCTGAAGAATTCAATTCAATCCACCAATGCAATGTATGTAGATAACACTAGTTTTGCGGGTTCTGGAAATCAAACTCAACGTTGAGCTCGGAAATCAGTCATGTATAACTTTAGCACTTGGCAACCGGACTTCCAAAATGTTAAAATAAGAATACAAATTTTGAATGTTTCAAGTGACTTGGATGTTCATCCCTGTGGGTCCTTGATTTAGTGTAGTCTCAATTGGTTGCAGGCTGCAGACAGGCAATGCTCGAGCAATCATAACGACTTTTTCTGCGGATTCGCTCGACAAATTTCAGCCTCAACATCATTCATCTGCATGACCTGAGCTGTCAAGAATATCATCAGCACCCTCCAAGTCCATCAGTGAGTTCAGCAAGACGAAGTTGAATTAACCGATACAATACTAAGCCCTACCGTAGCCTAAACCTCGGTTTCCAGCCCCATAATGGCGCCTATTTTTAGTCGAATGTTTTTTTAGCCACAGGCTAACAATCTAATCTCTTATAGTCGAGGAATTTAAAATTTGGATAATATTATTACTGGTTAATATTTTTTCTTTCAACAAACAAAATTAGTGTGACCCTTACAAAAACACTCTTCAAAATCAATCTAATATATGAATATGATAACTCGGTAAAAGACTACTATTGCCTAAAGCCCATATTTTTAGATAATTATTTTTTTAAACTACAAATTAATAATTTATTTTTTATAGTTACAAAATTTAGAATTGGACAATTTTATTTTCTTTTAATATTTTATTTTCAATAAATAAAATCAGTCGAACCCTTATAAAAATATTCTCAAAATCGATTGATCCATGAATATGATAGTTTTATCTTTTTTGTGATTAATGTGTAAAAATAATTATATTATGAGAAAAATATGTGAAATATCAGTAAATTGTATTGAAAATAGGTAAAAACATTGTTGTAAATAAATGAAAAATTGACTAAATCGTCAAACACAAAAAATTACGGCGGCCGCGTGCGGCATGTGGGAATCGCGCACAAGTGCATGTTGCATGAGCACATCCCGCTTGCGGCATGCACCTAATAAATAAATAATAATTTTGCACACAAATGTAGCTGCGTGATACAATTACTCATAAATTTACAGATCTTTTTAGATTTGTGGTTTTTTTTTCCCAATTCACTTTATTTATTTTCTATCTCGTTACATTATTCTTTGATGTTTATTTATTTACAAAATAAATACAAAAAACTTTAAAACTATTTTTATTTTGAGAATGGTGGTCGATTTTTATGTATTTGTTTCTAAATGTTTTTATTTATTATTATATTTTATCAAAAATGGTATTTTTTAAAAAAAATTATTATAGTTTTAGCTAATAAAAATTAGTGTATTAATTTGTAATTAAAAAAATAATTATATAAAAATATTTGAAAAAATTTCCCTTATTATATAATATTCCAGAACCCAATAAGGAAAAAATAATAGTTTGCTCAAAAGACAACTCTTTTCGAAGTAAGCTACAATCTTCTCAATGCACACGACTTTGAGTCTCAGGAATGAGTGCGGTACGCTTAGAAGTTAGGATCAGTCATTTCTTTTTCTCTCCCGAGTTTAAGGTAATTGGGGCTTAGTCAAATTCCAGGCCAATAATTAATCTGGGTCGAACTTGTGTAAGCTAAGCTCGGTCTAACTCACCTTCAAGGAAATGAAAATAGGTCACTCCAACTCTGTCATGGCCTGTGCTTCAACAGAACATGGTAAAGCATTGTGCTTTGTACCATAGTTTTGAATGTACCAGTAATGTTAAAAACAAAAATGGGGTAAGGTTTGCACTTCGCACGAAGAGAAATCAAAATCAGCCAACTTGCCAACAATGAAATTCCCTGCCAAATATATACGAGTGCAATGCAAGATCTTGCTTTGAGTAATAAAACCTGAACTAATCCATCGATTTCTAAGCTCAAGAGGACTAAAATTCAAATTCGAAAAGAAAATCTGGGGTGAGAGAGGCTCGAACTCTCGACCTCAGGATAACTCGAAGCTATGAGACCTACGCGCTAGCCAACTGCGCCACCACCCCAACAGATATTGGGTGTTTGGATTGGTGGAAACAGTGACAAAGTTAAAGAAACATAGAGGGATCTGAGAGAAAGAAAAGGTATTTATACAAACGAAAGAATATTGAATCATTCGATTATCCACATCAGCTTCCATCAGCACCATTCTCTGTAATAAATCAGATATATTTTTATTTAACAGCCTCTCATGCAGAGCTTTGAAGAGTTAAGTGGCTAAGCTGCCGTACGTGAAAGGAGAGAATGAAAGAATTTATCCACAAATTCTCCCATGATACTCGATTAGTTTATCAGTTTATTTATGAATTGCCGATATAAAATGCAAAATATCAATTAGTTGAGAGAAGAGAAAAAACTTAAAAGTAACCTATCTTTTTATTTATTTAAAATTTGATGAGTGCTTGAGGTTGTTTAATAAAAAGTGTGAGGTAGATTTTTTATGACATTTGGATCAGTCAAGAGAAGCCACGTGGATAATAAGTCCTATAGGAAGCTGCTGAGGCCAGAAAAGAATAAAAATGATTGGACCAATAGGAATCTAAACCAATCAGAGTTCATTGCTCAAGGCTCAAGATGGTGGGACTTCTAGGTTAGATCCACTTGAGGACACCCACCAAGTTGGATAACAAGTGGCGGTCAAATAGTTAAAAAAAATTTCAGTAAGGCCACTCGGTTATCCACGTCATTGTTGAGCCTTACGACCACTAGCTGTTGAAGCCTTCTAAGATGATAATTAGAGAGAGAGAATATAAAGTCAGAGACATAATTCTGAAGGCTACCATTGTAGCTCCACGTTACCTCTACTGACACTCAGTTCCCCTTTTTAGCAGAAGATAAAACCTTCTCAAATAAAGCCTTCCTTTTTAGTAGAAGGAAGCATTTATAGTAACAACGGTAGAAAAGAAGATACTAATTATGTAAAAGTTTTTTATCAGATGCGTTTGTTTATCTAAAATTAGTGAGAAGATAAACATAAGACGTGTCCAAATATCACGGAGGAGTCCTCGTGCAGCATTGGTCGCGTGTATTGAAATGGCCAGTCGATTTCCTGACCGTGTATGCTTGAGAGCTACCTTGCCGCAAGTAGCTTGCTTAATTCTCAAGATTTATGAATGAGTCCAAATATGCTTTCTCTGTTTGTCACCGCCAGCAATTAATTAGAAGATGTCGATCCTACGAAAACAGTTTATTTGCGTGGTTGATGACATAATCAAGACAATCAACGAAAGCTATAATTCCTGAAATAAAGTTTGACCCTCTTATTAAACATGAAACTCAAAACAGGTTTCCAAGTGGTTACATTACATTACATTACATGCGTGAGGTTACGGTAACACATCATCCGAAAAACCAGTTTTTAACAGCTTAAATCTCATTGCCCTGCCGTGTTTTGACTTCCGTTTAACGATATAATATAGTGTTACCTTATACACGCCATTAATTACGTAATGGCGGCCATGAGAATACCTTGTCACCCTCAATTACGGATGAGCGAAAATTGTTTTTTATTTTTACCATATCTACGTTGTATGCTTATAATTTGGCAATTTTACCCAATAATGTACTAATATGTATATCATATTTTAACTTCATGTTTGGGATCCAATCAAAGTTTGGTCATGTGCCGGCTGCCCAGTGAGTCGCGATTTCGTAGCTCATTATCATCTTTAATAACCTTACAAAATATAAAGAGGTTTGAATTAACCGAGATACTGACAAAAGTCCAGTCGCGTTTCTTATTATATAGGAATATCAAACGTTATACCGAGTCAATATAATGTTAAATATACGCTGAAGAGCAAGATACTCCCATTTACTTGTATGATCAATACGAGACTTTTGCCTATAAATATCCATGCAAAACTGAATTAACACATATAACTGATAACACTACCACTTCAACATTCAAAACTTAGATTCCAATCAGTCTCAATTCCCTATTTTCCTTTCAAAGTTTTCACCATGTTTGCCACGAAACCACACGCAGCTCTGCTTGCTAGCCCCGGCATGGGGCACCTTATTCCAGTTATCGAGCTAGGGAAACGCCTTGTTAGTTATCGCAATCTCCATGTCACCATCTTTGTTGTAACAAATGATACTTCGAGTGAGCAATTATCCCAACTTATCAACACATCAGTTCAAGATTTCCTTGACATTGTCTTACTCCCATATGTTGACATTTCCCACCTAGTCCAAACCGATGCATCAGTAGTAGCAAAAATTTTGGTCATGATGCACGAGTCCCTACCAGCCCTCCGATCCTCAATCTCTGCAATGAAGTTCCGCCCATCGGTTCTGATTGTCGATTTGTTTGGAGTTGAAGCTATGGCTGTTGCAGATGAGTTAGAGATGTTGAAGTATGTGTTCATTGCTTCTAATGCATGGTTTTTCGCAGTCACTGTATACGCTCCAGCCCTCGACAAAAAGATGTTAATAGATGAGCACGTTAATCAGAAACGACCCCTCAAGATCCCCGGTTGTTCATCGGTTCGATTCGAGGATACCCTTGAAGCCTTTCTGGAACCGAACGATCCTATGTACGATGGGTTTTTAAACATGGGGAAGCTGATGTCAACGGCTGACGGAATTCTGGTGAATACGTGGGAGGATTTAGAGTCCAAGACACTTGCAGCTCTGAGAGACACTTATATGATGGGACGCGTGGCTAAGGCACCTGTTTATCCAATAGGTCCCTTGGCAAGACCAGTTGCATCACCGGTTTCTGGAAGCGAAGTACTGGATTGGCTAGAAACACAACCTAATGAATCCGTAATTTATGTGTCGTTTGGCAGTGGCGGGACACTATCAGCCAAGCAAACGATCGAACTTGCATGGGGTTTGGAGCTAAGTAAGCAAAGGTTCATTTGGGTGGTACGTCCTCCATTGGATGAGGATGTATTTGATTCATATCTGACGGCAGGGAACGGCCTTGCTGGCTCGTTTGATTACTTGCCAGACGGGTTTGTGACCCGTACCCACAATGTTGGACTAGTTGTTCCTATGTGGGCCCCACAGGTGGAGATTTTGGGACATCCATCTGTTGGTGGATTTTTATCTCACTGTGGATGGAATTCAACACTGGAGAGCATAGTCAACGGGGTGCCTATAATCGCATGGCCGCTATACGCAGAGCAAAAGATGAATGCTACGATGCTGACGGAGGAGATCGGGGTGGCCGTCCGATCGAAGGAGTTGCCGTCAGAGAGGGTAGTGGAGAGGGATGAGATAGCTAAAATGGTGAGAAGTATTATGGTGGACAAAGAAGGGCATGCAATAAGAAGTAGAGCGAAGGAACTAAAATGCAGCGCCCAAAAGGCTTCTAGCAAGGGTGGTTCCTCGTACAATTCACTGTCCCAAGTAGCCAAAGACTGCGAACATGGCCTTCACTGCTTGAACATTAAGGCCCAAGGTAGTTGATTAAGGCGACATACCTATCAGGAGTTATCTTCACGTGCTTGAGTTTTAGAGAATTACTATTGTCTGCTCTTTAATTTGATTTTGTTTTCTTAGTGTGCTCGTTATTAGCATATTGTACGGGCTATTTTAGATTTGTAGCGTGACTAGTTATTGTCTCGATGTAAATGAAGTCAATAATGGAATATATTCACGTTGTTGGATGAGACAACTTGTTGTGAGAATCTGGATCTTGCGACTACTAGTTTATGCCGTTGAAGATGAACACTTTTGTGAATTTGTGTAGTCATTTAGTTTCATTCCAATCCTTATTTAAAAAAAAAAGGAATTACTTTTATTGTTTAGCATATAGCAATAATGCCTATGCCGTGCAAACAGAAGTAAACACGCAGACTGTTCACGTGAAAAAAAAAAAAAGTAACCAAATGGTCTCAAACCAGAGTAGCGCGCCAAAGACCACTGGAGGAATAAATTTGTAAAAGATGATTCCTAATCTAGCTATTATATTGGTTTCAAACGACAAATTTTCTATAGATCGAGAGCAAATTAAGATAATACTCGATACAAGGGGAGAATCTGTCCCAATGATGCTCAGCTGATGGCTGCCATGGGAAGATACATTGCTTCATTGATTTATTCGGTTTTTTTTATATACAAATTCAAAGATCCCGTGGAATTTGTGATCCAAAATCATGTTTATGATGTTGGTAATGTTTGGAACAAATTCGAGAACATGTCGGAATTATTTTGGAGTCGGAAACATGTGTGGAAGAGGTGGAATTCTAATGGAACAGTTGAAAAAATTGCAGAAGAAAACAGGGAAAAATTCCCAGGTGTGGGCGCCGCGGAGCAGGAAGCGCTGACGGCGGCATTGGTTCCAGAATGTCAATGCCGCGGCGCTGCATTGTTCACATGTCAATGCCGCGGCGCTGCACTGTTCACTGTTCACTGTTCACAATCTGAAAATTCCGAATTTAGGCTTTTCCTTTCCGTTTTTTGTGGGTATTTTAGACTTCATATAAATACCCTATTATGCCTAGGGTTATAAAAAAAGATGAGAAACACTCTCAAAACTATTTACAAAAATCCTAGAGCTCCAAAATTCATTTGTATCATTCCTTGATCTTGTATGATCAATTCTCTTGTAATCAACCAAAGAATAAGAGAGACTTGGATCCTTGATCCACCGTGGACGTAAGCAATTTGCTGAACCACGTATTTTGTGTCTTGGTATGGTATATTTCTACTTTTCTCTATTGTCAATACTTAGCTCTACAATTTAGTTTGTTGTTCTTGCTTGGATTGTTTTAAACTACTTCATTGCTTGTATTCTCTACGTATTCCGCTGCGTGTTAATCTCTACAAATTGGTATCAGAGCTGTTATTGGCTGTCTAAGTTTGTTATTGGTTGAACATGGCACCACATAAGCATGAAGTAGAGAAATTTACAGGGCATAATGATTTCAACTTATGGAAACTTAAGATGATGGCTTTGTTAGAGAGTCAAGGACTAGAATCAGCCCTTGAGGAACCCTCTAGTACTAGTGATAAGTCTTCAACATCTAAGTTAGACATGGATCTTGAAACCATTAATAGAAAAGCCCGGAGTGAAATTATCTTGAGTTTGGGTGATGAAGTTTTGAGGGAAGTGGGTGCAGAAAAATCAGCACTTGGTTTGTGGAAAAGACTTGATGAGTTATATATGACTAAGTCTCTTGCAAACCGGTTGTATCTCAAGAAGAATTTGTTTGGGTTGTCTTTGGTTGAGGGTGGTTCACTAAATGAACACATTGATTCCTTCAACAAGGCTGTCATTGATTTGGAGATGGTTGATGTCAAAATCAGTGACGAAGACAAAGCAATTCTGTTATTGAGTTCACTTCCTAAAAGCTATGAACATTTTGTTGATACTCTTCTATATGGAAGGGAGTCATTGACAATGAAGGATGTTAGAGCAGCCTTAAACTTAAAAGTGTTAGTTAAGAAGTCAGAACAACAACAACAAAATTCTGCAGCTGTACTTGTTGCGAGGGGGAGAGCTGAGAGTAAAGAATCTAAAGTAAGAAATTCTTCAAGATCAAAATCGAGGGGCAGATCCAAGAAGTGTTACTTCTGCAAGAAAGAAGGCCATTTCAGACGGGATTGTCCGGAAAGGAAAGCTAAATATCAAGGGAAGAGACCTGAAGCAGATGCAGCTATAGTCTATGAAGAAGATTATGAAGTTGCAGAAACATTGGTTGCCTCGAATGGGCAGAACACCGGTGAGTGGATTCTTGACTCCGGATGTACTTTCCATATGTGTCCTAATAAAGCTTTGTTCACTAGCTATCAGTCCATTAATGGTTGTAAGGTATTAATGGGCAACAATATGGCTTGTCAAGTCATTGGGATGGGTAGTATTAGGCTGAAACTACATGATGGGAGTGTGAGGGAGTTGTTAGATGTGAGGCATGTACCTGATCTTAAAAGAAATTTAATTTCTTTAGGCATGCTTGATCAATCCGGTTGCACATTCAAGGGTGAGAGTGGTACATTGAAAGTGATTAAGGGTTCAATGGTTGTAATGAGAGGTGAGCATAAACACGGGTTGTATGTGTTGAGTGGAGAGGCTGTTATTGGTTCTGCATCTTTCTCTGTTGATAATGAGAATATGCAAACCAAGTTATGGCATTTGAGGTTAGGGCACTTGGGTGAGAGAGGCCTTAAGGAGTTGTATGATCAAGGTGTATTTGGCAAAGTAAAGATTCAGCCAATGGGGTTTTGTGAACATTGTGTACTTGGGAAAGCTCATAGAGTTAAGTTTAACACGGGTGAACACAACACCAAGGGCACTTTGGATTACATACATTCTGACCTTTGGAGACCTGCACAAGCTGTCACTCATGGTGGTGCACGGTATTTTCTGTCATTCATTGATGATTATTTAAGGAAGTTGTGGGTTTATGTGTTGAAGAACAAAGAGCAGGTGTTTGAAACATTTCAGAAATGGAAAGCACTTGTGGAGAATCAAACGGGTAAGAAAATCAAAAGACTTAGGACGGATAATGGTCTTGAGTTTTGTAATACTGAGTTTGATAACTTTTGTGCTAAGTATGGTATTGCAAGGCATAAAATGGTGCGGTACACACCACAACAAAATGGACTTGTAGAAAGGATGAACCGAACCTTACTTGAAAGGGTAAGGTGCATGCTAACCAATGCCGAATTGTCTAAGGAATTTTGGGGGGAGGCGGTAGTAACTGCAACTTACTTGATAAACCGAAGTCCTTCTTCAGCTATTGGCTTTATGACACCAGAACAGAAATGGTCTGGAGGCACTCCAAAATATGATCACTTGAGGGTATTTGGATGCCCTGCATTTGTACACATCAAGCAAGGCAAACTAGAACCAAGAGCCTTGAAGGGGATATTCATTGGATATCCAGAAGGTGTTAAGGGATACAAGGTGTGGTGTACTGATCTTAATCCGCACAAGAGTATCATTAGTAGGGATGTGACGTTCAATGAATCTACATTGTTGGAAACCAATTCGGATTCAGTTTTGAAGAAGCTTGAAGATGTGCCAAGTTCAGTTTCTGAATCTGAAACTGAACATCATGAGGTGGAACACGATTTGAGACCTGACATTCTTATAGGTCAGCACTTCAATGATGATGCACATGAAGAACAAGAACCTGAAAATTTCTCTGAAACAGCACCATTGCAGTCTAGCACTCCTGAAGCTGAACTTGAAGAGTACCAGTTGGCTAGAGATAGACAAAGGAGAGTTGTTCGACCACCGAGCAGGTATGCACATGCTAATTTGATAGCTTATGCGTTTAACACTGCTTACACTATAGAATATGATGAACCAAAATCATATACTGAAGCTATTGAGAGTGTAAATTGTGTTAAATGGCAACAAGCTATGGAAGAAGAGATCACTTCTCTTAATAAGAATCATACCTGGAAATTGGTGGTGAAACCAAAGAACAAGAGGTTAGTTGGCTGTAAATGGGTTTACAAGGTTAAGGAGGGGGTTCCGGGTGTTGAGCCTACAAAGTTCAAGGCTAGGCTTGTTGCACAGGGCTTCACACATAAAGAAGGGGTTGATTTCCATGAAATCTTTTCTCATGTTGTAAAACACTCATCAATTCGCATTTTATTATCCATGTGTGTAAATCTGAATTTACATCTTGAACAAATGGATGTAAAGACAGCTTTCCTTCATGGTGAACTTGAAGAAGAGCTATACATGGCACAACCGAAAGGTTTTGAAGAACCGGGCAAAGAAGATTATGCTTGTTTGCTAAAGAAGTCTTTATATGGGCTGAAGCAATCTCCAAGACAATGGTATAGGAGATTTGATGATTTTATGCTGCATTGTGGCTTCACAAGGAGCAAGTATGATGGATGTGTGTACTTCAAAGCATTGAATAACAGTAAGCGTATGTATCTCCTTCTATATGTTGATGATATGTTAATTGCATGTGAGGATATGGAAGAGATACATAAGCTGAAAAATCAGTTGGGTGGTGAGTTTGAAATGAAAGATTTGGGGTCAGCCAAAAGAATTTTGGGTATGGATATAGTGAGAGGCAGTGATGTTATTTTCTTGTCTCAACAACGGTATATACTCAAGGTTCTTAACAGGTTCAGAATGAGGGATGCCAAAGCTGTGACGACTCCATTGGCAATGCATTTCAAACTGTCGGCATCTCAATCACCACAAATTGAAGAAGAAAAATTGCATATGCTTAAGGTACCATATGCTAGTGCTGTTGGTTCTATAATGTATGCTATGGTTTGCACAAGGCCGGATATAGCACAAACGGTGAGTGTTGTAAGTAGATACATGGCTAATCCTGGAAAGGAGCATTGGATGGCCGTGAAATGGATACTTAGGTATCTAAAGGGGACGTCACATTATGGTTTGATATTCAGAAGGGTTGGCACAGGTGATGAAATGGTGAAGGGTTACGTGGACTCAGATTACGCAGGTGACTTGGACAATAGAAGGTCTTTATCTGGGTATATCTTCACGGTGTTTGGATGTAGCGTATGCTGGAAATCAGTTTTGCAGCATGTTGTAGCACTATCAACTACCGAAGCTGAGTATATAGCCTTAGGAGAAGCAATTAAGGAGGCTATATGGTTGAAAGGTATATGTGCTGAACTTTTGGCTATGGATGAAGTTAATACTTCAGTACATTGTGATAGCCAAAGTGCCATACATCTAAGCAAACATCAGGTGTTTCATGAAAGATCGAAACACATTGATGTTAGGATGCATTTCATTCGGGATACTGTACAGAGTGGCATTATTAGTCTGTGTAAAATTCCGACGTCGGAGAATCCTGCTGATATGTTAACTAAGCCGCTGCCCTCAGTTAAGTTCAAGTTGTGTATGGACTTAACTGGAATCACAACTTACAATTAAGGTTGTGATGTGGAGGATGGATCCTTGGTTGCTCTCTTGGCGTTGTTGGAGTGATTTTGTATCAAGGAGGGGATTTGTGAAATTTGTGATCCAAAATCATGTTTATGATGTTGGTAATGTTTGGAACAAATTCGGGAACATGTCAGAATTATTTTGGAGCCGGAAGCATGTGTGGAAGAGGTGGAATTCTAATGGAACAGTTGAAAAAATTACAGAAGAAAACAGGGAAAAATTCCTAGGTGTGGGCGCCGCGGCGCAGGAAGCGCTGACGGCGGCATTGGTTCCAGAATGTCAATGCCGCGGCGCTGGAACTCAATGCCGCGGCGCTGCACTGTTCACTGGCACTGTTTACTGTTCACAATCTGAAAATTCCGAATTTAGGCTTTTTCTTTCCGTTTTTTGTGGGTATTTTAGACTTCATATAAATACCCCATTATGCCTAGGGTTATAAAAAAAGATGAGAAACACTCTCAAAACTCTTTACAAAAACCCTAGAGCTCCAAAATTTATTTGTATCATTCCTTGATCTTGTATGATCAATTCTCTTGTAATCAACCAAAGAATAAAAGAGACTTGGATCCTTGATCCACCGTGGACGTAAGCAATTTGCTGAACCACGTATTTTGTGTCTTAGTATGGTATATTTCTACTTTTCTCTATTGTCAATACTTAGCTCTACCATTTAGTTTATTGTTCTTGCTTGAATTATTTTAAACTACTTCATTGCTTGTATTCTCTACGTATTTCGCTGCGTGTTAATCTCTACAAATCCAGAGACAGAAGAAAACAAGTAACGAAAAAATGACTTTTGTACTTAGCTTAAAAGCCAAAATTTTCTCCCTAATGATTCCAACACGAGCGTATGTTTTGTGGAAAAGACACTGCGTCATCCCAACGAAATTAGAACTAGCCGCTAACATCATAAGATGCTAATGATGAGTACTTAATCAATTAAAATTTTGTGCAAATATAACACGTGTAAACTTGATTTGCCCACCAAGAACAATCAAATAAGGTACCACCTTGTTCATTTCCATCACCATTAAGAGTGTACGTACTAGACAACACTTGTTATTGTCTGTTGGGAGTAGCATTTTTTATAATTATAAAAAAGTCAGACCTGATCATGACTTGTTTGTAGATTAACAAGATGTGAAAGTGATATTGATCTTATATCAAAATCAATCTAGCGATATCTACCAGTCCTGGGCAATCTTCAAATTACAGCAACTGTTCACTCTACCTAGTAAAACTTTACTGGAAACTACGCGTATGCCGCCTCCGAGTGAGATTTGTTCGTTACTAGGGCATCCGCTATATATATTTATAATCTTCGAGACAATGACTCACGAGGTCCTAGTAAGCAACTTGTGAAGACGTTTACTTATTTAAATGTGTGGGGTTCCGTGACTTTATCCACCAATAGAATCATGGATCTCTATAATCCACAAGAAAGGATGGTGAGTTTTCCTGATGAACAAGGGCACCCAACGTGATGATGTTGCTCACATTTTATGAATTATCTAATTCATTAAATTATTTTTCATTAATTATATATATTTATTTGCATGCGGTGGCTAATTTATCGAAGGAAGCATGGACGACGGAACAAGATATTTACAAAAATATAAGGTGACTTGGCAGTTCGCACCGTTAAAACTTGTTTATTTGACGCTTAAGCAGTCAGGCATTTGGGAGATTGGCCTATGCTGGCCTTGAAGAGACTTAATCTTCATTTAATTGATGTCGCATGAGATGACTTTTCTGACCAATAGCAGCATGGATCAAACGCATAATCTGCTGATTATGGTAAGCATGCGCCGCCGAAGCACTCCCTTGCGCAATTGGGAGATTTACTCTTTTATTTAATTATGTGGGATATTGCCAATGCCAGGCGAAGCCAAGATTGAAAGGATGAGGAGTAAAATACTAACTAAAAGAGAAAAAAAATATTGAGGGTCAAATTATATATAATAGAACGAACGAACATAATACTTAAGTTAAACTAATTTTAAAGGAAAAGAATAAATTTCTTTTTAATTTAAAAATTTTACGAGAACGAGGGGCCGTAACCATGATATTGAGACTTTATACAACGAATTAGAATATGGATTTCACACAATATTTATGAAGAGAAAGTCTTTCAGATAACAATTTTAATAAGATTACTTACTTAAAATTTCTCCTCTTTATAATAATCATGACATAAAAAAAGAGAATTTATCAGTTTGCCTCTAATAAATTTGGCAATTTTTTTTTCTAACAAATTTGTAATAGTTAAAAATCTATTTTTATGAGTATAATTAATATTTTTAGGAAATTTTAGGCATTGTAAATTTATTAGAGAGAAAATAGTAATTGTAAATTTCAATAAAGATAAACTGATATAAGCGAGGAGTCTTCTCCTAAGGTTTCCTCGAGAAAATAGGTGAGATAGCGCTGAAACGATTTTTTCAGCCGATGACCTTATTTTCAACTTCGACTGCCATTGTCGTCCCCTTTGTTCATTCCGCAATATGGATTTATAAGATAACCTTAAGACCTACGTGATAGCCAAGTTTCTGTGACAAAGATAAGTTATGTTTTTTATTTTATGAATAGTTATATTATAATAGTAATGGATCAAAATAGATTCCAATTGCTTGTCTAGAAACACTCTGGAGTTTAGATGTTTATGTAAAACTTTTTGACTTGAACTGCATTCGCCAAATGGAGTTTGATACAATTGATTAATAGCAATGATGCCAGAAGGCTCCCACAATTGTAACGAAAGTTGACGTTAAACGCTATAATTTTTCAATAATATACAACTAGTGAGCTTTGTTTAACAAATGGACAAAAGTTGAAAATTGGTTTTATGAGGTGTTTCTTTGCCCAGAAAGTGCTAGAAAATTTTGTAGCAGAGATGAAAAAGAACTTGAGAGAATAATCTGGAACTTGCTTTTATTAATTTTTAAAATGAAATTACAAATAAAAAAATACACTTGCAAGGATAATATATACTAGCAACTAATTTGTTGTCTAATGTAACGAATTTTCAAAAATAGGCGGAAACAGGAGATTCAACTATGCTTCAAAATATAGATATTTATTCTAGCTCAAACAAATCTTAACCATCTACTTAATTGCCTGTCATCTGATCATCCATCATATGAGCTTCAACACCCGTCAAACTTATGTTTCTATCAGAAACATGAGTTTGTTTCTAAAAAATAAAAACTAATTGAATGACATAGGTTTTGCTAATATATTTACTATCCGGTCTTTTTTTGCTATATGACCAACTTGAAGTTGCCCATTAGCTATCTTCTCCCTTATGAAATGTACCTCTAGCTCGATGTGTTTTGTTCAAGTATGAAACACTGAGTTAACTGCCAATGTTGTTGCCCTGAAATTATCACACCAAATTCACAGGTGTTGATATTGTTTTTATGTTCTGGTTGCAATCACAACACTTCATTGCAGGCCATAGAAAGTGCCCTATACTTAAACTCAACACTTGACCTTGGCAATTACTTGTTGCTTTTTTTTTTTTTTATGACCAAGCAACTAAATTTATTCCCAAATATATGTGGTACCCATTAACTAATCTCCTGTCATCAATATCACAGCCCTAATCAGCATCAGTAAATGCTGTCAAGTTTAAATGCCCAAAACCATTAAACACTAGACCAAAATCTTTTGTTGCCTAAAAATACTTTAGTACCCTCTTACATGTTGACCAGTGATGCATTGTAACAAATATTGACTTAACCTATTAACTGAGTAAGCTAACTCTAGTATTGTTAAGGTCACATATAGAAGAGCACCAACAATGCTTCTATAAACACCTGGTTTTGAAAATTGTTCATTGTCTTCTTTGTGAAGTTTTTGACTTGTGCTTATTGGAGTATCACATGACTTGCAATTTTGCATGTTAGTTCTTTAAAGAAGAGATATACTTTTTTTTGTGATAATAACAATCTTGATGGGATATGAACAACTTTAATTCCAAAAAAGTAATTGAAGTGTCCAAGATCCTTTAGAGCAAATGTAGCACTGAGATGTTCAACTGTGGAATTAATCAATTCTACACTGGAACCAGTGATAAGGATGTCATCCATATATATCAATACCAACACCATAAATGTTTCTATGAACTTAACAAACACAGATTGATTAGATCTTAAATTCTAAATTTTTTAACTTATTAGTGATTGTCTTAACCTTTCATTCCAGGCTCTTTGAGCTTGTTTCAAACCATACAATGTCTTCTTTAATTTGCATACATGATTAGATGGCTGGATACTAATGAATCTCATAAGCTGTTCTATAAAGAATTCTTCACTTAGCACTCTATTCAAGAAGGCATTGTTAATGTCCAATTGTCTAAATTTTCATTTATTCATAATAATAAGGCTTAATATCACTCTTATTATAGATGCTTTGATCACTGGATTAAAGGTAAATAATCTACCTTAGTAGTTTGATAAAATCCCTTAACAACAAGTCTTGTTTTGTACTTCTATACTGTGCAATTAAGATTTTATTTGGTTCTATATACCCACTTATTTTCAATAATCTTCTATACACCTTGTCCAAATACTAGTTCCCTAAGTTTTATTCAGTATTAAGGTATTATATTCTTCTTTCACAGTATGCTTCCATCTTGATTAGATAAAGCCATCACTTTATTTCTGGTTCTGTCTCTAGTTTCTTAGCCTGATACATCTTTGGTTTAAATATTTCAACCTTAGCTCTTGTTAGCATAGGTGAATTGATTCAATAGGTGGAGGATGGTTTTCTAGTGTTTATTGGTTATCTTAATTATAAGGTAAAGTGCTTGGGAAGGCTGAATGTTTAGTGTCTGGTTGTTGAGTGTTTGCTTGTTGAATTGTGTTTTGGTTATTTGTGTGAGGAGTTTGAGTTTCTGACAAGTAACCGAATTTTGCTTGTTGATACTAGAGATGTAACTGTTGAGAGCTGTTCTAGTTGTCACTGCTAGATATAAGTGGTATTTTGAAAGTACAGGGAGGTTGATGGGATGCTAGATATTTTGGTGTTTGTTCTTGGTTGATGACACGTCCTGCCCCAACCCCATTTAGTAATTACAATGACCATAAAAGGATATTTATATACATATCTTCACATGACATCACTACATGTCTCATAAATATGTTAGTGTGGATAAATGCATATCACAAGTGTTCGTGGCTCAACTGAACTCTATGAATTCTGCAACACCTGCGAGGAATTTTTTTAAAGAAAAATGCGAGTTAATAACTCAGTTAGTGGCAAAAAAAAAAAAAAAAACTATACCTATATCTATCTTTTATAATAAATTAAATTCTTAATATCTATAATATATTCATTAATATAATTACACTTTTGTATAAATCTATATCTTGTAAATAACATAAAAATTGCTTGATAAATAAAACATGAAGCATATACAAATATCATAAGTTGTTATAGTATTTGTTCTAAAGCTGAATATATATAACGTAACTCTAGAAATATATATTATATACATACTGAAAACCACACCAAACTTGTATTAGGGGAAAACATGATCTCACCTGACAGAGTAACTCACGCACAAGTAGAATGGGAGAACACGGTCTTACATTGCAAAATATTTCATCACTCTGCGTAGAGCAACTAAACTAAAGAGGAGGGCACGTATCCAGTGGTTTAAAAATCACTACTATATAATATTTTAAAAGCATATTTGTTCTAAAATAAATATTTTTAAAACAAAATTTTTGAATATCCTAATTAGTATAAAAATAAATCATAGATAAAATAAATATTATAAATTTATACATATTAAACAGAAACCTAGAAACTAATGTTTAAAACCTTTAACTATCAATTTATTTAATTATAATTAAATAATTACAAATAATCTTAAGAGTTCTATAGATAACATTTACTAGTGACACAAATATATCAGGTTCTTAGTTCAACTCAACACACAATACTCAATATTATTAACTTATTACGTTGTCAAAATATTTAAAATAAAATCTAAACTTTCTTTTATCAAACGTCCATGAAATTGATAACAACAATTCCTTACATATACATAGAGAGAAATAAGTTCTTTTAGATTATCATCTATAAAGCAACTATAAATTTTTTGTTTTTAATATTTTAATTGAAATCATTATTTATCTATTTGTATTCAAAAATCAGCACAAGTAGCCAAAACTATAACTATAATCTTTTCTTAAACAATTATACTTTCATATATAATATCTGGGCTACTTTTACACAACAAAAATAATATATTATTCTAAACTTCAATAAACATAAATCTATGAAATCAATCAACATCGTTTCCCTTTTATTATTCTAAAGAGAACAAATTCTTCTTAATTCTCGTTTTCTTTAGCTATATATATAGTTGTATAATTCAACACATAATAAATTCTATCAATTATTTATTTATTATGAACTGCAGATATATGATCATGAATATTATTTTCTATTAATCAAATCAATAATTTCTTTGGTTAATATATCATACCACATTAGCCAATTCTTTAATATCTTTCAAATATTAATAAAACTCCATAACAAATATAATTGGCAACAACAACTAAACAATTTTTATTAACTAACTCTACTGACATAAAATTTAATTAATTATAAATTTTAACTTAAGCATATAAAGTAACAACTCAACTAGTCTCCTGTAAAATTTATCATGAATAATTTATTCTTGCAATCATCTAGCAAAATTGATCTATGCCTAATTCCAGTTTGATTATCTAATTACTAAATATAACTATATTTCTATATAAAAATTGAATCATTTATATAAACATAGTAACAAAGAAAATAGAACTTATAAAATAAAATCTCTCAGCATTAATCATCTTAATTATCCCAATTCAACTCCATAACAAATTCTAAATTTAAATTAAATATGCTTAAATTAACTTAATATTCTAATTAAGCTATCATATAGCATATTTATATACATGCAAAGGATGAATAAAAATTCTTCACTTTTCAACCAAATATAGAAATAAAACACAGGTATATATTATTTAGGTTTAGAGGAAAGGCCACTCACCATTACAATTTCTTCTTCTGTTTCCATTTTTTTTTAATTATTTATTTTCTTCTTCCCTGTTTCTCTTTCTCTTCTTTTCCTTCTTTCTTTTCTTCTCTCTTTCTCTTCTTTCCTTCTCTCACTCTTTTTCTTTCCTGCAGTTTCTTCCTCTTCTATTATTTTATTTTAAGTAAATACTAGAAGCAAGTTGGATTGCTTCATTTTTCTCAATAAAATAATTGAGCTTTTATCACTTAATAATCCAATATAGAAAATAACAAAAACAAAAAACGTGGCATATTTTGCTACCCAAATTGAAGCCACATGTCTTCTTCATTTACCATGCAAGGCCATCAATTAAATACAACCCATATACATTATTTTTATATTATTACAAACTCCAATTTATTATTCTATATAAAACAAATACAAGTTGCCGCCCACTAAGCTAATCCAGGGAGGCCATCAAACTAAAACCATTTCATTATTAATATTAATATTATTGACACGGATTCTTTATTATACTAACACCATTATATTAATATTATTATTATAAAATTAAAAATATTCAAGTATTACAGTTGAACTCAGTGTCATCAATGTAAGGGAATGGAGTTTTATCAAAGATAACATCTATTGCAATATAGATTTTTTTTGAATTACTGAGACATTTGTAACTCTTGAGCATTGGACTATAACCAATGAAGATACATTTATAAGTAAAAATTGATCTTATTTTTATTGTAAGGTCTTATATGAGGAAAAAAAGCACATCCAAAACATTTCAGGAAGTGGTAATATAGTTTTTGCTTGTAAAGTTGTTCAAGTGGTAATTTGTTTTTAAGCACTGGTGTTGATAGTCTATTTATGAGGTAAACACTGGTGTGGAATGCTTCCCACCATAATTTTAGGAGCATTTTTGCTTGTGCAAGAAGAGTTAGGCTAAGTTCTGTGATGTGCTCATGTTTTCTTTCTATTGTCCCATTTTGGCAATATGTTTAGGGACAAAGATGCCTAAAGGATATCATTTTCTCTTAAAGAAAAGTTACAAAGTTTTTGAACTCACCTCCCCAATTATATTGCACTATTTGATTTACCTTTCTAATTGTTTTTATATTTGAAGTTTGAA
Source organism: Ailanthus altissimus (assembly GCA_946807835.1). Taxonomy (NCBI): domain Eukaryota; kingdom Viridiplantae; phylum Streptophyta; class Magnoliopsida; order Sapindales; family Simaroubaceae; genus Ailanthus; species Ailanthus altissimus. The sequence goes on from OX327695.1 coordinate 25,174,705, forward strand.
AATTTTGAAGGTTTCTAAACACTCTAATGTTGTTCTCAATAGGAATATCCATGTGTATCTTGTGTAGTCATCTACAAAGTTAAGATAGTATTTAAACCCCTCTCTTGAATTTAATGGAGTTGGACCCCAAACATTTGTGTGAACAACTTCTAAAGACTGTTTTGTTTTTGTTTCTGTTGAAGGAAGATGTAACTTGTGAATCTTACCATATTGACAAGCATTACAAAATTGAGGCAATGTATTTTTATTTATATATTGGAAATCCTTACATGACTAAATCACTTGATATAAAACTTGATTATTTTGGCGTCACAACTTTTTGTGTAGAACATCGATATCTAGTGAGGTTTTATTGCTAACAAAGGTAGACTTCTTACAGATTAATTAGTCTTTACATCTTTGACAGCAATTTGAAACAAGCTGGTTTTGCTTTGAAAAATAAATGGACAATATAGATGCTGGTTTATTTTTCAGGAGAGTATTTTTAATTTTGTTTATTGGTTCACGATCTCGTAGTAGCAACTTGTACAACCCTCTATTAGCAACACCTTTCAGCATCACCTTGCATGTCCTCTAGTTCTTTATCAAGTAATAATTATCACAAAATTTAACAGTTAATGGATTGTCAGCATTCAATTTTGAAATTCTAATTAGGTTTTTGGTGATGTTTAAAACATGAAGTATATGTGTAAGGTGTATCATATTATTATATAAGACATGATTAAGTAATGCAGAACCAATATGCAAAATTTTTAAACCTTTACCATCTCCAATGACAAGAGAGTTTATATCTTCTTACTTCATCTTTTTAGTAAGATTAACTTAATCATTTGTGAGATGATGAGTAACACCACAATCCAAGTATCACTCTTGATCTGTCACTCCCTTTAGTGTGGTTATATAGGCAGCTTTATATTAAGTATTTGCTATCTACTGATGGTTGTCGTAGCCTCATCTGATGTAATTATTTTGACCAAAGTTTGTATTTTTAGGACATTCAAAGCTTTGGTACTAATTATTATAGTTATGAAACCGTGGTACAAAGAGTTCTTTTAAACCTATATTGCATTGTGAGGTTGTATGTCCAAGTTTGAAGCAGATTTGGCAAATTGGTTTATTGTAAACCCTTCTTTCTGTATTGTTATTTTGATTTCCATTAAAGAAATTTCCTGATTTGGTATTGTAATAGTTCTAAGAATTATTGTTAAACCATATTCTATATCATGAATTAGTCATTCATCCTCTGATGAAATCTCTTCCTTTTTGAACAAAAGCAGTAAAATTTTTATTTATTCCACTAACTCCAGAGTTTCCAAATTTTGTCTGGTTATTTTTATCTTGAGCAACAATAGCTTCAACTCTCATATTAATTTCTTTTTATTCCATTATACTTGCTTGGATCAACATTAGAGAAATTACTTCATTAAATTCAATCATTTCAAGTCTAATTTGAACATGTATTAACATAGGATCATAATTCTTATCCAGACCATTCGACACATGCATTATCATATCTTTTTCAATTGTAGGACTTTCAGCAATTGTAAAACTATTAGCAAAACTCTTAACTTTCATGAAAAATTTAGCAATATTTATAGTACCTTTCGATATCTATGAGAGTTGTGCTTTAATTGTCATGACAAGAGTCTTAGATGGATTGCCAAACTATCGATCTACAGGCTTCCAAAGATCAAAAGATGTCTTGCATCTTAGAATAAAGCCAAGCATCGGCTCTGTTATTGAAGTTGAAGCTAGTCAAGATGTAACGACCCAAATCCCACATCGGGTAGACTTGTCCAAAGTAAAGGCCTTATAAGAAAAAATCTCCATACCTTCGTGAGGTGACTTTTGGGGATGGTGATGCGTTTCACCCATAAATGACAAAATTTTGAGAGGAAAGGACCCGTGCGTGAACCCTAAAATGGACAAGACCTTACACAAGGATTCAGGTGGGCTCTTTCACAAGGAGTATTTGATCCTATCTTTTCCAATTTATATATTATTATTCATTGGTTTAACTGTGTTAATGTTTAAGTATTGATCTGGTGCTTTGATATAGTCATTGATGAAGCCTTCAAGGCCATGGCTTGTTATTAAGATATGTGTTTATGATTTCTATAAGAGGAAATTGGTTTGATCTAATTTGATATATGTAGGAAATGTGAAAGTGATGAAGATGTATTGATTTGAGAAGGATGAGAATGAATTATAAGAACTTGCTATAGCTAGCTCTGATACCAAGTTAAAATTTGGTTTTATGAGGTGTTTGTTTGCCAAGAAAGTGCTAAGAAAATTTTGTAGCAGAGAAGGAAAAAAACTTGAGAGAATAATCTGGAACTTGTTTTTATTAATTTGTAAAATGAGATTACAAATGAAAAATACACTTACAAGAATAATATATATGATTATACTAGCTAAGCGCAAGTGTATGCGCACGCTATCATATCAAGTAATATAGAATTTTAAGTCTAGATATCGATCCCACAGGGACTATATGCTCTAATTCTATAAATCAAGTACTAAATTTGTACCTACTTGACTTTTATTCAGAAAATCACAATCTAAATTTTAATTAACTAATCTAACTCTATCAATTAAACTAAACAAAAACAAATGGTAAAATTCACAATTAAAGATAATCTGAATTTTGACTCATCCCCTAGTATTTCATTGGATTTATTAACTTCTTAGTTAATCTCTTAATACCAATTGTTGGCTTAGACACTAATCTCATTACAAGCCCCTGCTGATGGTCAAATGACTATATTATGTATTCTAATAATCACCTATATGTCTATGGTAATCAAATCAGATGTAATTCATTAAGATCAAGTCTAAATAATACCATACATGTCATCTAGGTATATGTCTATCATACATAGAACTCATAGTTGTTACCCTATGATAATGCATTAAACTATTATAGGCTAAACACATGAATCCACCTGTCAAGTTCATCATGGTTCCTTAATTATTCATAATATTGGCCAGATATAATGAAAGTAATAAACACAAGATAGAATGAATCAATTATAATAATTAAGTTCATAAACAAAGAATTAAAAAAATTCAAATCCATAATAGGTTCACATAGTCTAACCCTAGATGAACAATTTAGCTCATCACAAAATCAGAAGTATCTAATCAATTAATAAAGATCAACAAGAACAAGAACAAGAACATAATGATAAAGAAAGAGTATAAAAACTAATCAAAGTGACTCATTGATGTGCTTCTCACTCAATCTTGACTTGAAGCTTGAATCTTGATCTTGGTTTTTCAATCTTTAGTTTTGATATTTAATTTTGTGTTGTGAATTCTTTCTCTAAGTTTTTGCCTCATTTTTTCCCCTCCTTAATTAGGGTTCTTGGCATTCTATTTATAGGTTTATGTCTTTAAATTAGGGTTAAACATAAAATATAAGTCAAAGTAGGAATACTGCAACAATTTGATATTTTTGGCTTATTTTCATTTGAGTTTCGACCTTATTTACTCCTTGACTCCAAACCTACAAAAATAATAATAAAATACATCAAAAGCCAAATAATCTTAATTTTTACGAATAAATATTAAGTTTGAAAGATAAAAATATTAGACTTAATTAACCCCTATCAATATACTAGCAACTAATTTTTCGTTTAGTGTAACAAACTTTCAAAAAACAGGTGGCAAAATGAAATTCAACTATGCTTCACAATACAGATACTTATCCTAGCTCAAACAAATCTTAACCATCTGATTAACTGCTTGCCATTTGATCATCCATCATATAATCTTTAACAATAACCCATTAGACCTTTGTACTGTTTACTTGACACATTTCCCTTTAAATATACAAAGTTTATGTATCTATCAAGACCATTAAACCAAGCTAACTCAAACCTTCTTTCTATTCAGGCTTATCCTTCCATCTTCTAAAGAAGTTTGAGCTTTTGAGATCAATGGCCATGTAAAGCTCAAAACTTTACGTAGCCATTCTCGTTAGTCCTAGCATGAGGCATCTAATCCAAATACTTGAGCTGGGATAATGCCCTGTCACTCAACATGACTTCTAAGTCACCATTTTTGTTGTGGCAACTGATGCCTCAATTGTTCAGTCTTAGCTTCACAACTTGCCAAACTATAATCTCTTTAATATTGTCTCATTTTTGTCAGTGGACATCTCTAGCATAGTTAACCCAGATGTATCAATTGTAACAAAGATAATCGTGATGATGCGCGAGTCCTTACCACCCTTACGATCTGCAATCTCTATAATAAAACTTTGCTTAACACTTTGATAACAGACTTGTTTAAAACTGAAGCTCTAGCTATCACAGATGAGTTGAAAATGTTAAAGTACGTTTTCATTGCTTTAATGCTTGGTTTCTTGCAATGACAATATATTTTCTCACCATTAATAAAAAGCTGGAAGAACAGTACATTAACCAGAACAATTATCTAATGATTTCGGGTTGCAAATTGATTCGATTCGAGGATACTCTTGAGGCCTTTTTGAATCTAAAAGATCAGATGTATGTTGAGTACTTACATATAATGATTAAGATACCAACAGCTTATGGAATTTTGTTCAAAACATAGGAGGATTTGGAGCTCACAAGGCTTTGTTCCATGAGAGATACCAAGATGTTAGGCCGAGTCAGCAAGATACTACTTTATCCAATCAGTCTGATGGTTAGACCAGTCTTGCCTTTAGCTACAAAAAGTCTTATACTAGAATGGTTAGAGATGCAACCTATCGAATTAATGATCTACATGTCATTTGGAAGTGGTAGAACTTCATCAGCCAAATAAATGATTGAGCTTGCATAGGTTGGAGCTAAGTCAACATAGATTTATTTGGGTGATACCTCATCCCAACAACAATGATGTATTTGGATCTTTTTTCAAAGTAGAGGGTGGATTTAATGGCACAGCCGATTATTTGCTAGATGGGTTCTTGACCCTTAATGCAAAAATGGGATTAATAGTTATATCTTGAGACCTACAGGTCGAGATCTTGGTACATCCATCAGTACTTGATGGATTTTTATCTCAATGTGGATACAATTCAACACTCAAGAATGTAGATAATAGGATTCCATTGGTTGCATAAGCAAAATGAATGCTATGATGCTAATAGAAGAGATCGGGTAGCCGTCAGATCAAAAGAATTGTCAACAGAAAGAAATATCAATTTCATCAAAGTGCAGTTGAAGTATAAGATTTCCAAGAAAATAAGACCAAATAGAAAACTTTCTAGGAAAAAATAGAACAGAGAATGAAAGAATATCAAGAGACTTTTATTCAAGGAATTTTTTTTTGTATATTGAACAATACACGATCTTTCAGTATTTATAGATGTTGAGAGAGGAAATGCCATTCTCCCTCTCGAGGTTATATTGAAGTGAAGAACTCAAGATTCAACCTAGAACCCTAACTTCTTTGCGCAGCAGAATAATCTGTTAATCAAGCAAAAGATAACAAGAATCCAAAGTAGAATATAAAAGAGCACAACACAATCTTACGTGGTTCGGCCAATTGCCTACGTCCACGGTGAATCCAAGGATCCTGGCCTCTATTATTATAACTCCCTAGAGATTTTACAAGGAAAACCCAATTTGAAGAACCCTCAAAAGTTTCTAATGTTTAGTGAACTCTTGCTTTACCACGAACAATGATCACCCAAACGATGGTTCCACCATAACATACACAAGTATTTAGTGTTTACCTAGTTCTTTCTCTCTCTTAGAGTCTCTCTTAATGCTTAATCTCAACTAAAGAGCTTACAAGTGTTTATATAGGGTGTATTTCGTGCCTACTAATTATATTCCTTGTTGGAGTAAGAGTCCACTTATTTTGAAAGTTCAAAACTTCCCAAACTCAAAATCTGGATGAAAAACTGACTTCTGACGTGTCTGGCGCTGCGACGCTCATCCTTGGGTGCCGCGACGTTGGGTATCTGGGCTTGTGTAATGGGCGCCACGGTGCTCAGCCTTGGGCACCGCGACACTCATGCTTGGTAGCTCCTCCTGCATTTTCTTTGCTTTCTTCGCATCTTTGAGTCCTATTTCGCTTCCCCTTTTGTGTCCTACACGTCCCGGACTTCTTCATACATGTCTCATATATTCCAGACTTCTTGTGACTCTTCACTTTGGTATTCATCTCAATTCTTATCTAATCAAGATTGTTGAATCACCAATTTTCCAACAATAGACCTGTTGGAATAATTTAAAATTTTGGTAAAGAATACACAATGAGGAGTTTGTTACATTTTGGTTGAAATACAGTAACAAACTCGTAACAAACTTATAACAACTTTCTTAAGAACTTATACTTTACACATTAACAATATTATGATCCATGATCATCAATCTCTATCATCTATTACATATTACTTGATTTTGCAGTAGCTAAGTTATATATTACTGAGTTGGAGTTCTGCGATGGCAACCATGACTGCTCTGTTCTTTGATGTTGTTAATCTCTTGGGAGTATCCTAACATCATTTTTATTACTTATTCTTTCATCCCTTATCAAGCTCAACTATCTTGGGAGGACATTGAGCTTGGTTTGTAAGCAATAAAACCTAGTTATAGGCAATGCCTTTGTGAAAATATCCATAACTTGAAATTCTATGGGAACATATCGAATATCAAGTTCTTTATTAAGAAATTTATCTTGGATGTAGTGGACATCCACTTTTATGTGTTTAGTTTGATTATGAAAGATAGGATTAGCAGTAAGGGATACTGTCCCTTGATTATCACACCAAACTATAGGCATTAAATAAATCTTAAAACCTAATTTTGTCAAAATAGATTGTATCCATGTAAGTTTAGCAGCCACTTAAGCCAAAGCTTTATATTTTGATTTAGTACTTGACTTGGATACCATTTTTTGTTTCTTGGAGCTCCATGAAACTAGATTGCCTATAAAGTATACACAATATCCCCTATAGGACTTCCTATCATTAGTATCACAAGTCCAATCAATATCTGAGAATGCTACTAGGTTCAATGACTTTCTAGGTTTATATTCCAAACCATTCTTCTTTGTTCCTTATAAATATCGAAGCATTCTTTTGTAGCATTGCCAGTGCTATATAGTTGGTGAAGACAAGAACTGACTAAAGTTATTAACAGCAAATGATATCTCTGGTCTTGTCAAAGTTAGATATTAGAGAGCACCTATTAAGCTTCTATACAAAGTACTATCTAAGATTAGTCTGTCACCATTTTTGGTAAGCTTTAAACCTGAGCTCATTGGTGTTGGATAGTCCTTTGCTTCTCCCATATGAGTTTTCTTAAGAAGATTAGTTACATACTTGGCTTGTGACAAATGTATAAATAATTTAGTTTTGACTATCTCTATACCTGAAAAATAGCTTAAGTCTCCCAATCCCTTTAATAAAAAGTCTTTGCTAAGATGCGTGATTATTCTTTTAATTGTAGCACTATCATTCCCTATAACTATAATATCATCAACATATACTAATATGAGTACTATAAGCCTATCTTGATTCTTAACAAAAATTGAAGCATCAGATTTTATGCTGACAAAACCCCATTTTAGTATAGTTGTCCTAAGCTTTTCATACTAAGCTCTTAGAGCCTGTTTTAACCCATATAAGGCTTTCTTTAATCTGCAAACAAAGCTTGATTTTCAAGGCTCAACAAAACCTTTTGGCTGATGCATAAAAACTGTATCAGTCAAGTCTCCATTCAAAAATGCATTATTAACATCAAGTTGCTTCAACTCCCAACCATTTTTCATTGCTAGAATGAGTATTACTATAAAAGTGCTAGCTTTTACAACATGACCGAGGGTCTCTGTAAAGTCTACTTTAGGGGTCTGATGACACCTTTTACCACCCAATCTAGCTTTGCATCTAGATATAATCCTATTAGGATTCCCTTTTATTTTAAAGACCCATTTATTCCCTACCATCTTATACTCGAGTATGCAAGGAACTAGACACCATGTATTGTTCTAAAGTGCATTAAACTCTTAAACCATTACTTTTTTCCATTATGGAAACTGCAATGCTTTAGCTGCTGTGGTTAGAGTATACTGACTATCTTTTGTAGTTTTGGCAAGGAATATTTTAGGCTTAAATATTCCATCCTTTGATCTAGTGATCATTGGATGAATATTAGCCAAGTATTTATCTTTTGCATTTGGTGTTGTTACTATTAAAGGTATAGGTAATGTATATAGTGTTTCTAATATAAGTTGTGGCTGTGTGTTTTTTTATTTGTGGCAATGACTGAAGTAAGAGCATAGTATTTTCTGTTGCACTTAAACGTGAGTTGTGTTGAGGTTGTGAACTTTGAGGTGGTGATATATTAGTCTCATGAACAGGTGATCTGTCAATGGATGCACATGCTTTATCAGAGCTTGTATCAGCCTCACAATAATTGAAAGACTCTTTTGTAAATGAAAAAGATATAGTATGAAAGAGGCAAACACAAGTATCTGTATTTTCGAGTTTAGTATTTATAGAATGAACATCAAAATTGTCATTAATAGAGAAAAGGGAACTCATTTTCATTGAAATTGACATGTCTAGCCACATAGATTTTTCCTTTTACACATAAATATTTATATCCTTTATGTTGTGAACTATAGCCTATGAACCCACATTTCTCTTTGTGAAAGTTAAATTTATGTTTAGAGTAGAGTCTCAAATAGAGATAGCAAGCATAACCAAATGTTTTTATGATATCATAGTTTGGTGTTTGATTAAAAAAGAGCTGAAATGGTGACTTGAAGTTCAAGACTCCTAGGGGCATTCTATTTATAAGAAAAACTGCTGTAGAAAATTCTTCCCTCCAAAATTTAGAGGCATGTGGCTTTAAGCTAACAAAGTCAATCTAGTTTCTACAAGGTGTCTGTGTTTTCTCTCAACTCTCCCATTTTCATGGTGAGTATATGGATAGAAAAGTCTATAATGAATGCCTCTCTGGTTTAAGAAATTTGTGAACACTCTATACTCTCCTTCAAAGTCTGATTGTATGGTTTTAATTTTTTGATTTAAAAGTTTTTGTGTATATGTAAGAAAGTGTTGAAATGTTTGTAGGACCTCTGACTTCTATTTTAATGGGTATATCTAGGTGAATCTTGTAAAGTAATCTACATAACTCACATAATATCTAAAACCATCCCCAAACATGAGTAGTGCAGGTTTCTATACTTTAGAGTGAACAATCTCTAAAGGGTGTGTTGTTTTGGTTTTTTTGATTTTCCAAAATTTAATATGCGATTCTTGCTTAATTAACAAGCTGTGCAAAAGAAATGAGTTTTATTTTTATTCATTGAGGTGTATATCTTACAATAATTTGCAATATGTTGTAGTACATTTATATTGGGATGACCAAATCTCCTGTGAAGATGTTCTATTTGACATAAATTTATACAAGAATTACTAGACACAAAGCTGACCTTATCAGGCTTTTTCAACAATGACTTATTTATATTACAGTCAGCAAATAGAGATACTATAAGACATTGACTCAAAAAGGTTTCATGACTTCCAGAAGAGATATATGAATCAGGTTTGGAAGGAATGTTGAGCTGATACAGTCATTTCTTAGCAGTGCTTTTGAGTAGAATTCTCCTTTTTATGTCTTTAACAAGACATAAATTTTCATGAAATTCCACTGTTAGACCACTGTCACTAGTAAGCTTAAAAAGGCTTATAAGGTTTTTTTTGTTATGCTAGGGACATATAGTGCATTTTTAAGAATCAAGGAACTGGAGTTTAGTGTTTGCAGGCAATAATCGCCAATATGCAATATATTCAATTTATTACCATTACCAACAGTGATAGCTTCTTTTTCTTTATACTCACTACTTGTTGACATGTTGCTAAGATGATTGGTTACACGGTTAGTAGCATCACTATCCATATACCAATCCATATCATTTGCTTCTACCACAGGTTCTGCCATATATGCTGTTGGTTGTACTTGTGTATGTGCTATATCTTGTGCCATAGCTTGTATATGCTGTGAAGAATGTTTATAATCTTCATTAAACCTATGCCAATATTTTAAAGCAACATGTCCAAGCTTAAGGAAGATTTGGCAAACTACTTTGGAACTATTTTTTCCTAGATTGCCATAGAATTGCTTCTATCTTCATTTGCCTTTAAAACTCCCTTGAGCATATTGAAAGTTTTGATTTAAACTTCCATTTGCATTTTTATTGCTAGAAAAACCAGCTCTATTATCGAAGCCTTATTTGTACTTATTCTTACCATATGTATTCACCAGATTAGTAGACATATGATGACTGACACTACTATTGGACAACTCTATTATTCATTTCTGATTGATTAAAGTTGAATATATTTCTCCTAGCATTGGTTCATTGATGAACACTTGAAATTACATATTTAATAAGGGTTTTACATTATTATTTTGTATTACTAGTGTCTTTAACCCCCTTAACTTAAGTGTATTTACAATATTGTACTTAATTAGCTTTTAACTGTTTTGTGGTAGGTTTGGTAAAATTGGCTTAACTTTTTACCTAAAGATCCAACTGGAGTGATTCTTGATCCTATGAAGAACTGAATCAATGAGATAATATATTTTATTTCATAATGCATTCTAAATTCAAACGTTTAGAGGATGAAAATGGCCTAAAATAAAAATGATCTGCAATACAGGCCCAATCCGAATAGTCATCAGTATTTGACCCATAACTACAGAAATACGTATCTAATACGTACGAGAAAACTCAATTTAGAAAAAATAAGAGATTTATCAACAACTTTAATGTTTTGAGTGACAGCTAATTCAGACCACATCAATTTCAAATTGGATAAGAAAGTGAGTGCATTAATGATAATCAATGTAAATTATTTGCCACAATTCTTGATTTTTATTATCTAAGTGGTTTTCTATTCATTTGTCTTGATTTATCCATATTTTTTCATAAATAGGTAGCATGTTTATGCCCAAAACATGTAATTAGAGAGCTAGATTTTAGTTTAAAACACTTGTCTTTTGTATTATCTCTTTGTAATATTATTTTTCTTGTTTACTATTGTAAAGTCATGTTATCTGTTCTTTCATTTCATTTCTTTTTCTTTAGTTTTATTATGTTCAATTAATTTTCTTTATGTTAAGGTGAAAGGGTGAAACTCTTGACAAGGTAATACTTAACTCTTATTTATGAATTTAATATTTTATTCTTAAGTTATGCAAATTTGTATATGATATATTTATTTTATTTGTAATATTAATCCCCTTTCTTCTAAGTGGTGTATCTTGATTTATTATTGACAAAATTTATAATTGGCACAATAAATTCTTGAAACCATTTACAAGATTTTCCTTATATACAATTTCTTGTAAAGTGAAAGTCTTGATTTATTGTAAACAAATATAAAGACTAGCATAATAAATACTTGAACCCATTTATAAGATTTGATGTATAATAATTGAAAGAAATAAATACTAATTAATATATAAATGATGATGAACTTTAATTGTTATATTTTTCGGTTGGAACCTCCTTTGTGTGAGTATTCAAATTGAGTTATAAAAAGAGTTAAATATATTCCTACTTCTTATGCCAAAAGTGGATCCCCCTAACCTTAACTTTTATTTGAATTGGTTAATTGAATTAATATTTACAAACATCTTATACTGTATTAATTGTCTTTAAAGTATTTATAGTTTGTAATTTTAATTCTACTTCCCTGTGGATCAACCTCGTTCTTATCGGGTTATTTATTACTTTGACAATCATACACTTGGGATTAAACTCTTATATTCTGGACGTGTCAAGTTTTTAGCACCGTTGCCGGGGAAGTGAAATTAACAATTTTTTTTGGTTGTTACTTTGTTTATTTTATTTTCATGGAAGGTTAAGCGTCCTATTATTTATTTACTAACTTTTTATTACATAATCTAACATTGACTAATCTAACATTACTAATTTAACTTTTAATTATTTATCTTTATTTTATTTTAATTTTAGTTTTGCCTATTTTATTTACCTGTGTTTTATATTTTATTTTATTTTCTTATTTGTATTATTTATTGTTATTGTATTTTGTTTTATTTCTTTGTATTAGTGGTCGATTTCGAGATCCTAATTCTCATCGTTTGGTGACAGGTAATTTCGAAACTTCATTTGATAATTTGTTAGATTCTCCTTCATCTTCTCATTTTTCATCAATTAACACTATGACTGAAAATCAAATTGAGAGACTCATAGACCTAGGGGACAATGAGTCCCAGCATAATGACCATAACCGACCTACGACATTTAAAGATTACATGAACCTTACACGAACTGGTACACCATCTTGCTTAAGTTTTTCTCCGGATACAACATATTTTAATTTTAAGCCATACATTATCCAAAATTTACCCACTTTTCATGGCTTAGATGCAGAGAACCCTTATCTGCATCTAAGAGAATTTGAAGAAGTGTGTAACACGTATAATGACCAAAATTGTAGCATGAACAAAATTCGACTTTAGGTTTTTCCTTTTTCTTTAAAAGATAAAGCTAAAACATGGCTACAAAACCTTAGGTCAGGATCCATTTCTTTATAGGATAAGATGCAACAACAATTCCTAAAAAGTTTTTTTCCCTTCATATAGAACAAATTTTTTCAAAAGATAAATTACCACTTTTGGCTAAAAATCAAGAGAAACCCTTTACCAATGTTGGAAAAGGTATAAAGAATTACTTAATACCTGTTCCTATCATGGTTTTGAATTATGGAGATTAGTCTCAAATTTCTATGAGGGCTTAACACCCCAAGTTTGGCAAATGGTAGAAATGATGTGTAATGGAACATTTGAGGACAAAGACTCAGAAGAGGCAATGAACTATTTAGAGTTACTAGCAGAAAATGCTCAAAATTAGGATACTGTTGGTACCTGTGAGGCACATAACAAAAATCAAACCACTACATCTAGTGGGGGTATGTATCATCTTAGGGAAGACCATGACCTACAAGCCAAATTAGCATCCTTAGCTAGAAAAGTCAAAACCTTAGAAATGAAAAAAAATGGTCAAATAAAATCTGTTCAAGAAATTGTGTGTCACATTTGTGAAATACATGATCACTCTACAAATGATTGCCCAACTTTGCCTGTATTTAGGGAAAGTCTCCATAACAAGCCAATGTTCTAAACATGTTCAAGCAGTCAAACAATAACCTATATTTATAAAACTATAATCTTGGATGAAGAAATCACCCGAATTTTCGTTGAAGGAATGACACTCAAGCACAGGCTTCACAACCACCTTTCCAACCACATCAAAATTTTCAAAACCATCAAGGTTATGCACCATATGTCCCACCTCATAAGAAAAATCTTGAAGAAACTTTGCATGCATTCATTGAAAAGCAAGAGTCTATTAATTCTCAAAATGTTTAAACATTTGCTGATTTGAAAGATACTCTTGCAAAATTTGCATCCATATTGAACATTCATGAGAAAGGAAAATTTTCTTCTCAACCACAACCAAACTCCAAAGGAGAACATAACTCAAATACATGTAATTCAGGAAGCCAACACATGAATCAAGTTAAAGCGGTTATCACTATTCAAAATGGTAAAATTGTTGAAAAGGACATTCCTAAACCTCATGAGAAAGATGAATCAATCTCTAAGGGTAAGGAAAGCATTGAACCTACACCTAATGAAGAAAACACCAAACTCTCACCTCCACCCCTATTTCTTAATGCATTACATAATACTAAGAAGATGAATCACAATCCTAAAATTTTTGAAATCTTCAAACAGGTAAAAGTTAATATTCATTTATTGGATGCTATTAAACAGGTTCCCTCTTATGCAAAATTTTTGAAGGATTTTTGCACAGTAAAAAGAAAACTGAATGTGAAAAAGAAAGCATTTTTAGTTAAACAAGTAAGTGCCATTCTTCAGAACAATAATGCTTTGAAATATAAAAACCCTGGTTGTCCTACAATTTCATGTAATATTAGAAGTCATAAAATTGAACAAGCCTTACTTGATCTTGGTGCTAGTGTGAATTTACTGTCGTATTCAGTTTATCAGCAGCTCAATCTCAGTGAGTTAAAATCAATTTCTGTAACTCTTTTACTTGTCGATAGATCAATAAAAGTACCAAGAGGAACAGTGGAAGATGTTTTAGTTCAAGTTGATAAATTCATATATCATGTAGATTTTATTGTCTTGGATATAAAACCTGTTAAAGGATGTAATCTAATACCTATTATTTTGGGTCGTCCATTTTTAGCAACTTCTAACGCTTTGATTAATTGCAGAAATGGAGTAACAAAGCTTTCATTTGGAAACATGACACTCAAGCTCAATGTTTTCAATATGTGTATGCAACCATATGAGGGGGAGGATGAAAGTGAAGAAGTTGACATGATTGAAATGATTGTGGAGGATTATATTCAAAAGGGGAGTTTTATCGATTCCTTAGAAATGTGTTTAATAAATTTATTTGAGTCAAATATACAATTAGATCCTGAAATCTCTGACATATGTTCTTTACTTGACTGTGCACAGGTGATTGAAAATAAAGGATGAAAACCAAAGTTTGAAGAATTAGGAGAAAATGAGGATAAACAAAACGAAATTTTAAAGTTGGAGTTAAAACCTCTGCCTGAAGGACTGAAATATGCATTTCTTGGAGAGAAACAAACTTACCCGGTGAAAATCTTTTCCACACTCACAAACGAACAAGAAGGTAAGTTGATTGAATTATTGAAAATGCATAAAAATACAATTGGGTGGACTTTAAAAGACATAAACGATATTAATCCTTTAATCTGCATACATAGAATACACCTAGAGGATAATGCCAAAACTTCCGAACAATCTCAAAGGAGATTAAATCCACATATGAAAGAGGTAGTAAGAGCTAAAGTTTTCAAATTACTTAAAGTAGGAATCATCTATCCTATCTCAGATATTAAGTAGGTAAGTCCTACTTAGGTAATACTAAAAAAACTGGAATCACAGTCATTGAAAATGACAAAGGTGAGTTAATACCAACTCGAGTCTCATTTAGTTGGAGGATGTGCATAGATTATAAGAAATTGAACTCGACTACTAGAAAAGACAATTTTCTTTTACCATTTCTTGATCAAATTATAGAAAGAGTAGTAAGACATCTCTACTATTACTTTCTAGACGATTATTCTGGCTATTATCAAATTCCTATAGCACTAGAGGACTAAGAAAAGACTACATTCACATGCTCTTTTGAGACCTTTGCTTTTTAAAGAATGCCCTTTAGACTTTGTAATGCCCCAGCAACATTTCAGAGATGTATGTTAAGCATTTTTAGTGACTTGATTGAGCATTATTTAGAAGTTTTCATGGATGATTTAACTCTGTTTGAAAATTATTTTGATAATTGTCTTGAAAACTAAGAAAAAGTCTTAAAAAGATGTGAAGAAAAATGTCTTGTGTTGAATTGGAAAAAATGTCATTACATGGTTACTTCTGAAATTATTTTAGGACATGTAGTGTCTTCTAAAGGAATTGAAATGGATAAGGCAAAAGTCGAACTCATTACATATTTGCCTTCACCAAATACAGTCAGAGAAGTCTGATCCTTTTTAGGATATACTAGATTTTATAGGAGGTTCATCAAAAATTTTAGTGCTATATCTAAACCTCTTTGTAACCTCTTAATAAAAGATGTATCATTTGAGTAGACTCAAGAGTGTCAAAATTCATTTAAAAAATTAATTAGCCTCTTAACATCTGCTCCTATCATACAATCTCCTGACTGGTATTTATCTTTTGAGCTCATATGTGATGCTAGTGACTACGCTGTTGGTGCTGTATTGGGATAAAGAAAGAAAGGTAAATCTTATGTAATTTATTACGCAAGTAGAACTTTAAATAGTGCACAAATGAATTACACAACAACTGAAAAAGAACTACTTGCTGTAATGTTTGCGTTAGACAAATTTTCATTCTTACTTAATTAGTTCTTCAACTGTTGTGTTTACTGACCATACTGCTGTAAGGTACTTAATGTCAAAACATGATGCAAAGCCAAGACTGATTTGATGAATTCTATTGCTTCAAAAATTTATTATCACTATCAAGGATAAGAAGGGAGTTGAGAATGTTGTTGCAGATCACTTATCAAGACTTGCACCAAATTCATCAACAGAAATAACACCTATTAATAATTCTTTTCTCGATGAATTTTTATTTTCTACTATTACAATGCCTTGGTATGCTAATATTGTTAATTTTCTTGTAACAGGAGAAATGCCACCTCAATGGAATGCTCAAGACAAATTTTTTTTTAAATTAAGGTAAATTTTTTTTATTGGAATGATCCTTATCTCTTCAAATATTATCGTGACCAAATATTTCAAAGATGCATCCTGACAATGAGGTAAGTAAAGTTATTGAAATTTGTCATTCTGAAGCATGTGGGGAACATTTCTCATAAAAAAAGACAGCTGTAAAAATCTTGCAGTGTGGATTTTATTGGCCCACTTTATTTAAAGATACACATACATTTTGTATAACGTGTGAAAATTGTCAAAAGTTTGGATCAATTTCAAAATGAAACATGATGCCTTTGAACCCTATTATTGTTATTGAAATCTTTGATTGTTGGGGGATAGATTTTATGGGACTATTTCTATTATCATTTGGATTTACGTATATCTTAGTTGCAGTAGATTATGTCTCAAAATGGATTGAGGTTATTCCATGTTGAAATAATAACCATAAAATAATCATGAATTTTTTGAAAAAAAATATCTTAAGTCGATTTGGAATCCCTTGAGCCATTATAAGTGATGGAGGTATATATTTTTGTAATAGGCCATTTGAAACACTAATGAAAAAATATAGTATTACTCATAAAGTTGTCACCCCTTATCATCCTCACACAAGTGGACAAGTTGAATTAACAAATAAGGAGATAAAATAAATTTTAGAAAAAATTGTAAACCCAGATCGCAAAGATTGGTCTTTTTAAGACTTAATGATGCACTATAGGCTTATAGAACTGCTTTTAAAACTTCATTGGGTGCGCCTCCTTATAGGATAGTTTATGGAAAACCTTATCATTTACATGTGGAACTTGAGCATAAAGCTTACAGGGCTATTAAAACTTTCAATGCAAATCTTGATTCTGCTAAACACATATGTAAATTACAAATAAATGAACTTAAAGAATTGAGAAATGATGCATATGAGAATTCAAAAATTCATAAAGCTAAAATCAAAGCTTTTCATGATAAAAAAATTCAAAGGAAAACATTTGATACTGGTGAGAAGGTTTTACTTTATAATTCTCGACTTTACATATTCCCTGAAAAATTAAGATTAAGATGGAGTGACCCTTTATTGTGAAACATGTGTACCCTTATGGAACAATTGACATTGAAAATCTTAGAAATGAGAATGTGTTTAAGGTAAATGGGCAAAGACTCAAATCGTTTCTAGAAAATTAAGCTTTTCATAAAGAATTTGTGTCCCTGTCTGACCTTTGTTACGAGACCAATTAATCTTTATTTTACATATTTATTCTTCTTCTAACTTTTTTTTTTGTTTTTACTTGCAGGTTAATTTAGTATTTTTGTTGAAGTTTTATTTTGCGCCCCGATTAAGTGGCGGATAACGGTACTCTGTGATATTTCAAGTCAGTTTTGTCAGTTTTTCATAATTACTGATACCTTCTCTTCTTTATTGTTTCTAAAAAATAATGGATAGCATTCTAAAGAATTTGAAAAAGCATTTTTCCTCATTATCTCAAAATTTCTTAAAGAAAATTTACCAAACAAGATGTGAAATATTAAAGTTATTAATGATTGTGAATATACCTGTTGATTTACATTGGTTAATTGAAGTCAAAGTTCGATTAATAGGTGAATTTTCAGACTGAATTTCTTACATGCCTGGCTTAGGTAAAAGCTCTTTTGCAAAAAAATAAAGAGCAAAACGATTAAGCGTTTATTACAAGTGTGCATGCATGACTTGTAACACACGTTGTTGTACTTTAAGAATGGTGTCTATAAACTGCGAAGATAAAATTAGGTTCATTAAGGATAGCCTGAGTAATGAGTCTTTAGATGACATCTTATCGACTCTTAAGACGTATCCTAGTGGATATGTGGATATTACAATTTGTGAATTATGAGACATATTCCTAAAAGAACATGAGCGGTAGAGTCTCGGGAATCTGACTTTAAAAGACCCTGTTTGACAATTTATAAGAAAATTGGATGGAAAGCTTATCGCCGACCCATAGAGAGCGTTTAAGCTGTTACTGAACGTAAAATCAGAGGAAGATGTGAGCCACAATCATAACTACTTGTACATATTTACTGTATCTTTTATTTTTAAATGTTTCATTTTAAACTCAAACGTCTTTTCCAACAACCAACCACCCATAGTTGATTTTGAAAATTTTACATTTTAAGCCAATAACCCATGTGACTTTTCCAGCTAACAATTTGAAAAATGGTAAAAAAGTGTTGAAAATTTTGCATTTTAAGCCAACAACCTATGTGACTTAACTTTACAACACCTTTTAGCTCTATAAATACATTGCATTATTTCTACATCTTTATACAAACTCAAAATCATTCAAGAGAGAGGGTGTGTGTAATAATGGAAGGAACATCAACTCGTAAATTCAGAAAAATTTGTGTCTTTTGTAGATCAAATCCTGAAAAAACTAGAGAGTTTGTAAAAGCAATAGAAACCCTTGGTAAGGTGTTAGCTGAGCAAAATATTCATTTAGTATATGAGAGAGGTAGTCTTGGATTAATAGGACGTGTGGCAACTACTGCACAACATAAAGGCAGTCGAGTTTTGGGTATCATACAGAAAGCTCTAACTGTTAGAAAAATTGTAGGAAAAATAATTGAGGATGAGTTACAGGTATCATCAATGCATGAACGAATGTCTTTTATGCTTCGTAATACTGATGCCTTCATAGCTTTACCTGGAGGTTTCAGAACTTTGGAGAAATTTTTTCAAATTGTCTCATGGGCACAATTATAAATCCATAAAAAACGTATTAGTTTGTTAAATGTTGATGATTTTTATAATGTGTTGTTATCTTTTCTTGACTATGCGGTGGAAAAATAATTCGTCTCATCTGCAGCATGACAGATCCTCATTTCTGCTTCAACTGTTGATCAGTTACTCAATGAACTACAAGCTTTTACACCTCTATCTGATCCAACAATAAGTCAGATAGATTGGTATACTGATGACAGTGAAAAGAAACGCAAGATAGGTTTGATGCTTCGTCTGTAGCCTATCTACTTTTATGTATTTTTTAGCATTTTGTGTGGCTTATTTTATTTTGTTGTAGGTTTAATTTTCAATAAAAGATGTTTTAGGTGATATATTCTATACTCTACTCTTTCTATATTGTGACATTGAGGACAATGTCTTAATCTGGTTGGGAGGAAGATAGTTGATATATAATGTTAGTATTAATTATTTTTTTTGTTTTTTGTTATCACTTTATTCTCTAATAATTTTTTTTTATCATGAATAACGTGAGTAAAAAGTTCATTTATTCATTCTTGAGATGCATTCTAGTTCTAGAATGGCAGAGTAAGGAGTACATTACTAAAATTTTGAAATACATTCTAATTGATTTATTTTTAATGCATTTTATGTATAATTATTTGTTGCTTAAGTTTTTGCTAACTCTTACGTAAATAAATTTACTTTACTACCAATGTATGATTTCAAAATTATTTTTTCTATCTAGGTTACTAAAGAATAACTTCCAAAATTATTTCTTGAGCACAATACTAAGCCTTGTGGTAAGACGAATGATTCAATATATATAGGTAAGAAAATTTTTATGTTTAATATACATATTATTTTCAAAACTCACATATCTTTTGTGAGTAAGTGGAGAGGTTTGAGATAAAAGTTTACGAACTTTCATTGATATTTTAAAATGGTTAATTTTTATTTGGAATAATATTATTTAGGATGAGGAATGATTTGGTTGCTTAGCTACAAGATGAATTTTTTTTTTATTATGGTGAGAAATTGTTCTTATTTTGTTATGATTCGTTATCTCTTAAAAAAAGAAAAAAAGTATATATATATAAAAAAAGAGAGAAAAGAAGTCAATTCAGTTCAATAAAGTCTTCGTTCAATTTTAGAAGACAAAAGTCATTAGGAAGCAATTTTATCACTAGACTCTTTATTCATAAGATTCACATAAAATAGTTAAAGTCCTAAAGTGACCATGTGGAAAGAATAGTTTGACTCTAAATAATTAATTTTTCTATCTTTGGATCAATGTTAATTTGTCTGTTTGTCCTTAAATATAATATTTTCTTGAGCGATTATCTGTTTTTCAACTCCATGAGTGAAATTCTATCCCATTTAACAAGTTATTCACCTGTGAGGATATGGAGTTGAGGCTTTTACTTGGAAATTTTTTTTCAAAGCTATATATATTGTGGTTTGTGGTAAGAAGGCTTCGGCTTAGGCTTAATTCACACACACACACACACAAATTTGAAAGTTATGATTGAAATAACCTTTATAACAATTGTGATCTTGAACTGACGTTTTGTTTGAAATACTTAGGTAGTGTTCAAATTTATTTATTCTTAAATTGTTAGGGATTAGTAATAAGTTGGTTAGGGGGTGTGATGAACACTTAAAATTACACATTTAATAAGGGTTTTACATCATTATTTTTTATTATTAGTGTCTTTAACCCCCCTAACTTAAGTATATTTACAATATTGTACCTAATTAGCTTTTAACTGTTTTGTGGTAGGTTCGGTAAAATTGACATAACTTTTTATCTAAAGATCCATATCATTTGCTTCTGCCATATATGCTGCTTGTTGTACTTAAGCATGTGCCATATCTTGTGCCATAGCTTGTATCTGCTGTGAAGAATGTTCATAATTTTTATTGAACCTATGCCAATATTTTAAAGCAACATGTCCAGGCTTAAGGAAGATTTGGCAAACTACTTTGGAACTATTTTTTCTTAGATTGCCATAGAATTGCTTTTATCTTCCTTTTTCTTTAAAACTCTCTTGAGCATACTAAGAGTTTTGATTTAAACTTTCATTTGCATTTTTATTGCTAGAAAAACCAACTCTATTATCAAAGCCTCCTTTATACTTATTCTTACCATATGTATTCACTAGATTAGTAGACATATGATGACTGGCATTGCTATTGGACAGCTCTATTATTACTTCCTGATTGATTAAAGTTGAATATATTTCTCCTAGCATTGGTTCATTGATGAACACTTGAAATTATATAATTAATAAGGGTTTTACATCATTATTTTGTATTACTAGTGTCTTTAACCCCCATAACTTAAGTATATTTACAATATTGTACCTAATTAGCTTTTAACTATTTTGTGGCAGGTTCAGTAAAATTGGCATAACTTTCTACCTAAAGATCCAAGTAAAGTGATTCTTGATCCTATGAAGAGCTGACTCAATGGACTAACATATTCTATTTCACAAGATATTTGAAATTTGAGCGTTTAGAGGGTGACAATGGCCTCAAATAGAATTGATCTGCAATACAGTTCCAATCCGAATAGTCATCATTATTTGGCCCATAACTATAGCAATACATATTTAATATGTATGAGACAACTCAATTTAGAAAGATAAGAGACTTATCTACAACTTTGATATTTTGAGTGACAGCTAATTCAGACCACATCAATTTTAAATTGGATAAGAAAGTGGGTGCATTAATGATAATCAATATAAATTATTGTCCACCATTCTTGACTTTTATCATCCAAGTGGTTCCCTCTTCATTTGTCTTGATTTATCCATATTTTTTTATAAATAGGCAGCATGTTTATGCTCAAAACATGTAATTAGAGAGTTAGATTTTAGTTCAAAACACTTGTCTTTTGTATTATCTCTTTGTAATATTATTTCTCTTGTTTGCTATTGTAAAGTCATATTATCTCTTCTTCCATTTCTTTTCTTTTTCTTTAGTTTTATTATGTCCAAGTAATTTTCTTTATGTTAAGGTGAAATGGTGAAACTCTTGGCAAGGTAATACTTAACTCTTATTCATGAATTTAATATTTTATTCTTAAGTTATGCAAATTTATATATGATGTATTTATTTTGTTTGTAATATTAATCCCCTTTCTTCTAAGTGGTGTATCTTGATTTATTATTGACAAACTTTATACTTGGCACAATAAATTCTTGAAACCATTTACAAGATTTGGCTTATATACCATTTCTTGTAAAGTGGGAGTCTTGATTTATTGTAGACAAATATAAAGATTGGCATAATAAATACTTGAACCCATTTATAAGATTTGGTGTATAATAATTGAAAGAAAGAAATACTAATTAATATATAAATGATGATGAACTTTAATTGTTATATTTTTCGGTTGAAACCTCCTTTGTGTGAGGATTCCAATTGAGTTATAAAAAGAGTTAAATATATTCCTACTTCTTATGCCAAGAGTGGATCCCCCTACCTTAACTTTTATTTGAATTGGTTAATTGAATTAATATTTGTAAACATCTTATACTACATTAATTGTCTTTAAAGTATTTATAGTTTGTAATTTTAATTCTACTTCCCTGTGGATCGACCCCGTTCTCACCAAGTTATTTATTACTTCGACAATCCTGCACTTAGGAATAAACTCCTATATTCTGGACGTATCATTCATCAAATCTGATCGAGACAAATAAGGCCATAGGATCATATTCTGATCCAAGACCAGCTAATAGGTATGTAATCAAATCCTGATATGGAATTAGCTTTCCAACCATAACCAGACTATTAGCAATACTTTTAACCTTCAGATAATACTCATTCATAATGAGATTTCCCTTTTTAATTGTCTGTAGTTAAGATCTAGGTTGTGTCAACCTTGCTAAAGATTGACTATCAAACATATGCTTAAGATGTTTCCAGATATCACCTGATGATTTGCATTGTATTACTAAGCTGAGAGCAAATTGTGTTATTGTTGAAAATACCTAGCTTATCATCAAGGAATTTTGCTTCATCCACAACTGATATTGGGGATTCAAAGCTGGTGCTAGATTTGAATCAACTTTGGAATTGAAAATATACTTGCTTGGACATTGTCTCTCACCAATTAAAGGATTTTCGACTTCATTCCCTCTAGCACAGGCTAAGATTTGTGATTTTTAGAGAAGAAAGTTATTATAATATAATTTTACTGAATCAGAGAAAGTGAAGCTGTTTGGATGATTTATGTTTAATGAATGCATTTGAGTGTTAAGGCTTACGCTTTCTACTTCAGGAACAATTAAAAATAAAATAAGCAATCACTCTTAATCTTTATAATACTTAAAAAAAAAGAAGTAAAAATATAAGTAATTTAAATTAAATATTTTAATAATTGTTAACATATTTAATATTATGAAAATAAATTGCATCTAATAAGATTTGAACCTATATCAAAGATTTAGAAGACCTATGTCCGAGGATTGTGAATAATTCACATTTGAGGAACTTGCTATTGGCTCTGATATCAAAAAAGAAATATCGATTTGATCAAAGTGCAAACGAAATATAAGATTTCCAGAAAACTTTCTAGGAAAAAAATAAAAAGAGAATGAAAGAATATCATGAGACTTTTATTCAAGAAAATTTTATGTATATTAAACAATACACGATCTTTCAGTATATATAGATCTGTTGGAATAATCTGAAATTTTGGTAAAGAATACATAATGAGGAGTTTGTTACATTTTTTGGGGAATACTGTAACAAACTCGTAACAAACTTATAACAACTTTCTTAAAAACTTCTACTCTACACATCAACAGCATTATGATCCATGATCATCCAGCTCTGTCATCTGTTACATATTACTTGATCTGGCAGTAGCTAAGTCATATACTGCTGAGCTGGCAATCATGACTGCTCTGTTCTTTGCTGTTGTTGATGTCTCAGTAGTATCCTAACATCATTCATATTACTTATTCTTTCACCCAACGAAGAGTTTAGTGAAGAGGGAGGAGATATAGATGATGGTGAAAAAGATCACGATGGACAAAAGATACGTAATAACAAGTAGAGTTAAGGAACTAAAATACAGCGCAAAAGAGGCTTATACCAAGGGTGGTTCCTCTTACAATTCACTGTCACAGGTTGCCAAAGAATGCGAGATAAGCTTCCAAGGCTTAGTAGCAAAGGCCCAACGCTCATGAACAAATAGATTAATTGCTACTTATTATGTAATATGCCAGTACTTTTATTTATATATTTATTATCTTTTGTGTTAATGAGAAATGGAATTATAAAAATAAAATTTGTTGGTTTCTAAGTGCGGCCGCTTCTCATTACTCTATCATTCCTTAAGGCTGTATATACATCGAAAGAAACGCCAGATTTCACGATTATAAAAACTTATAGGACCAACAGAAGCCCGAATTGAAAAAGATGATTATGAACCAAAAGATATCTCAAAGCAAAATTTTATTTATGATTTATGAATTGGGAACACATATTTATGATAATCAATACTCTTTTGTTTTAAGTTATATCTAACTAAGTTTTATAGAAAAAGTAAACGTTAGCCTGTTAATTTGAGAATAAAAGAAGAGGTTATTTCATAAATATCATCTCATAGCTTATAACAAGAAATAAAGGAAATAATATAAGATTATTGTTATATATATTGCTGTCCTTGAAGTTATGTCTACAATCATGTGTATAGCTTGAGATTATAAAAATCAAAGAACTGTGTTATTAATTAGGTTAACGCCTTTGCATAGCCAACGTAGAATAGTAAATACAAACTTGAGTCTGAAAACTAATATAAACAAGTCAAAGTTACCGAAGAAAATCTATTGAAATTAAATAAACAATTGCATACAAAATTTGAAGAGAATGTAATAGTGCGCATGTCAAATATATGTATTTGAATTTAGTATCTTATTTAGTTATTATGAATTTAAAATATCTCTTAAGATATTTTTTATTATATCAACTTTTGTATTATAGTCATAGTTTTTATATATTAATTTTTTTATATATAAGTTAAGGATTTAATGTCTAATAAATAGTCACCTTTTATAGTTATTATTTAGAGTAGAAATATAAAAGATTTTAATTTCTTTTGACATATATCTATGGGTGCCAATGGGGTGGATTGGATAGAGATCACAATTCCCATCCCCATACCTAAATATTGTGAGGATCCTCATACCCAATATATGTAATTCAGGTTTAAGGTTGGGGATCCTTATGTCTACTTCATACCCAATTTTTTTTTTTAAAAATTTCTTAAATACTCTTTTATTTGTATTGAATTAATTTTGTGAAATAGTTTTTTTATTCTATAAAATTATAATACACAAAGAAAATTGTAAACACCACATGAAAATATAAACTACATCGACTGATCAATTATAACTTTAAAAATCGATAACATGAATTAAAATCTAAAAATCACAAAAATTAATGTTTTTTTAAAAAACTTTGGCATCTAAATCATCATGCTTCATTTATAATCCAAACATCAAGTCTCTGTTAAGATTCATCACAAATCTATAATACAAAGTAAAAGAAGTTTTAAGTTAGATGAGTGATGACTAAAAAACTAAGAGTGGTAATAAAATTATTTACTTTTTTTGTTTGTTTCTCTTCATCTTTTTTTCTTTTCAACAAATGGGTTCACTCCAATTTAGAAAAGAGTGTCTAATATTAAATATAATTAAAAATAATGTAATATAAATATGAATCAAAATTTTAAAAATATAATGTAAATAAATTTTATAACTTTAGATTTAGCATGTAGTCAACTTTGATTAGTATAAATAAATAAACTTTTTTTATATTTTATTTTTAAATTGGATATTTGGGACATGTTTGAAAAAATTAACTTATCCCCAAACTTAACTCGAATTTAATTTGGATTTGGTTTACTGTACCTAAACTCGTCCATCCCTAAAAAATGCCTAAAATGCAACTCAAATTATTTCTCATTTGGGACAGGTTCCCATAAGGCCCTAACCTCGTGGAAAATTCTAACACCCATACATATATTAGAGTTTTACTTTTAGTTATAATTTATCTAACATGATATCAAAGATTTAATTCTAAATTATTTAACAATATGTATTTCGTATAGGCTAATTTTTTACTTTATTAGTTGATACTATACGTAGTGTTAAGAATAAAAATAACCAAGCCCACTTATGAGTATTTAGATCAAAGCCCAAATCATGCCCAAAACATATAAAACCCAAGAAGGTGACTTGCATAGCTGTATTTCTTTGTCATCTTGCAATAAATACATCACAAACCTATCTTTCGCATCAAGAGTTGACACCGAACCTTAATATGCCTACGAAAGAATGAGAAAAGGCGAGCAACAGAGGGATTATTTGAGCCTTCAAACATTTGCAAAGTGTCCAAATGTTAACAATTTAGATATTTTGTGTTATTTATACCCTTACAGTATGCGTAATAATATTTTTTAATTAATAAAATTTATTTATATGTGTTTGAGCATAGAATGATGAGTCCATATTTATAAACTATATGATTTATGTATTAGACATATGATGTTAATATAGAAGCTATATAACATAAGTTCTTTTATAAATTAAATATTGTTCACAACCATTAATGAAAAAGACGTTTCATTATGTAAGGTTATTGTTATTATATTTCTTATGGTGGATGATTTACCTGAATTATCGAAGTAGATACTTTGAATAGAAAAATTAGTGTATGTAATATATTGAATGGAGTTACTATGAATTTTAATCTAGTTAACTAAATATCGCTGATCTTAATTTACAAAAAATTTAATAAACTTGATTGACCTTAATTCTTGGTAAGTAATGAACTTATATTCATATATTGTATCATTTGAGTTATTACGGAGTGAGAATCGTATAAATGGTCAAAACCTTGATGGCTTGGAGATAGAATTTCATGGGTTGTAGAAATATATACTTGAAAGATGGAATTCACCTAAGTTATTTGTGATTATTTAAATCCGTGACCATAGTTTATTGAATAATAATATTTATTTATAAATTTATTTACAAATCTAGATATTTAAAAAAATAATTATTAAAGCATTCGGTAGTGACTTAGGGATAAAAAGGTAATTAAATAGGCAAGACATTTTTTAATAATCTAGTTTCAATTATGGACATTAGTTAAAGAGTTAATTAAATGATTATTATTGGTCTAATACCAAGCCTAATTTAACTAAAGAGTTTGAATTAAAATAAGCATTTATTTATTTAATATGGGTTATTAGTGTTAGCGTGTATTCATAGTGCATTCATGTGATTGTATTCATTATTCATTTCATCTAATGCATGACAGTCATACATAATTACACAGCAGAATTGGAAACTAATTTTTTAAGCAACAAATATACTAAAATTGAAGTCTTGTTACACTAACAAATCCAGAAAATCGTACCTTTAAAGCCTTTGGACATTTCTTTACTTAGAATTCACATTAAAGTCAACCTTTAAATAATTCTAGGCTTCAACAAAGTGGTGGGATTAAAACACTAGAATGACACAATGTTTGATCAATTTCTGGCAGGATTCAAGTTTGAAATCTTTTCAAAATAGGGCTGTTTTGTTGACTTAGAAATGGGGACCATCTTGAAACAAGTTCAAGACTTTTTTATGTAGTTAGCAAATGTGGGGGGCTAAATGCAATATTTACAAATATTTAGTCACCTCACTCTTTGCATGGTTGACATTTGTCACTCATGCATCCTATGCATGTTACCAAGTGTTAATCATGCAAAACTCCCATATGCCACTTGTCAAACAAGTGGCCATGTGTTAAGATTCCCTTTGCTATACAATAGGGATCTTTTTGCAACATTTGCAAAATATATTTTTTACTTTTTAGAGAGGTTTTGAAACATATCTTGCTTTTCGAAATCATCCTCAGATCAAATTGTTCAATCTATCTTGCTACCCTAGTGCTTAATGAGTACACTTCATATTGTGAGACTCCCTAAGTTCACCTTCATTTGTCTTATGGAGCATTTCTGCAAGTCCGTGAATAATATCCTACATACATATTACGAATATTACAGAATGGAGCATTGAACCATACAAGTTGAGATCAACCATATCTGTATAATCCTTTAGTCACCTATATCCTGGAAGGGCAGAGACAGAGATCATCATTGTCAAATCTCTATGTGCTCAACCATAAACTTATCTCCAGATTTGTATTTTTATAAAATAATATATGTAAATACCTTTGCGATATTATTTAACCCTACGAAAAATGCTTTTTTGAGGTATCTGCTTTTGACTAAAAGACTTTTTAAAATACAATTCTCGGAGTATGAGGATATATAACTCACCCATATGAGCTGACGGATCCTATATCTTCGCAT
The DNA here is from genome assembly GCA_946807835.1 of Ailanthus altissimus. NCBI lineage: Eukaryota > Viridiplantae > Streptophyta > Magnoliopsida > Sapindales > Simaroubaceae > Ailanthus > Ailanthus altissimus. Next base: position 25,203,070 of record OX327695.1, read on the forward strand.
ACCAGACTTCATGAGCATCGGACCATGCCCAAGCACACCCATTGGTCAGACTATGAAAAGTCTCTGACATGGGTGAAACTAAAGTATAATGGATCATTCACAAGCTCACTGTGGCGCTCAGGTCAAAGGATTATGAATACTACTCAACTCGAGAAGACTCTCCATTAACGGCTTTATGAGATGTCTATTGGAGGTCCTTATGAGTCTGTTCAGTACCCAATCCTCACTGAATACATGTATACCCATACAAAATTTCGCTAAGCTCATGGTCTGCTAAGACTAACCATCTGGACAATTCAGATATAGACATACACTGATCTTAAAGGAATACCGATCGACCTGTGTCGATAACCTTGGATCGAGAATGATGTTTTCGAGAACATACTATATAATGACATTTCTTAACACTATTTGTAATTCTTTGCAACTATGTCATTACTAGTATATTCTCAGGTATTTGTTCTATTCCAGACAAGATTCTAATTTTTTCGAATTGCTAACTTTTAGTGCTGACCCAAACTCATTTGAATCAGATTTAAACTCTATTAGATTTATAATGTCTGTAAATATTACAAGCTTCTTACCATATAATTATGAATTAATAATTATTATCGAAATGATTACTATTAATCAGAATGACACGTAAGTACCATCTCCAATAATTAGAGTGCAACTTTGACTTTTAATAGAATAGTCTGAACTTTTCAAGTTAGAGTTAGGAAGCCCATGAGTTTGACAGTCCTTCTATTAGCTCAAATTTTAATTAAACTCTAAATTTTTAAAGGAGATGCCTATATATAAAGGAGCTATGGAGTAATAAAAAAAAGAACAATAATTCTTTTACGTATTTAACCTAGAAAGAGAATTAGGGTTCTTCTTTTCTCTCAGTCTATAGCATTATTTTGGTATACTAGAATTTGAAAGATTGAGGGAAATATACGTGTCACGCATGTGAGTTTGAAGATGAAAGATAATAAAAAGATTGTAGCCATTTGATTTAAAGTTTATTAAATATGGAATTGAGATAATTCTTTATTTCTATATATATAATTAAAAATAAAACAATCTAATTTTCACACAAATTTATTTTATTAAATAAAAAATTATTTTCATCCCACATAACCAACTTAGAGCAAGAAGCAAGCAACAAACCTCAAGCCATTGAGCAGCAAAGAACAATAAGGGCAAGCTTCTAGGAAAACAACACGAAGCAGCTAATGAATACATTATACACTAATAAGCTAATAGAATTCTTGTGTGTCGTCACGTATGGCACAATCCATAACAGTATTTGCCGAGAGTTAGTTCACAATTGTTAGAGCATTCTTTATATTAATGAATTATATTATGTATACAAATTTTTAGACAAAGTAAATTACACAATTTGACGTATTCTAATATAATTAAACGAGGGGATTTTTTTATAAAGAAAAATGTAATATGATTATAACATATGCAATTCTCATAATGATTATTAAAATTCGCCAATTTGAAATCTTCATGTCAATTATCAACTTGCTTGTGTGTAATTTTTCAATTAACGAAAGTGTACTGTCCCTCTAGAAGAAAAAATACATAAAAAATATTTCGATACTTAAATTAATATTTGTAAGAAAAAATAAATTCGACACTCCAACGCTTAAGTCAATGTTTACAAGAAAGAAGGACTTCAATGCTCATGTTAATGTTTGAAAGAAAGAACAACTCTGATGCTCGAAGTTAGTGTTTGATCAAGTCATTGCTTGGAAAAAAAAAAGAAAGTTGCTAGTGTATTGATGAGTGTTTACAAAGATAAAATGGGTAGTAATATTTTCTGAATGAATGGAAAGGTACGTAAATGAGTTATTCATGAATGATTATAAGTATAAATTTAAATCATTTTTAAGATATATATGTATAAATTTAATTTAAACTCTAATTAAAGAGAGTATAAATTTAATTTAAAAGTTTATTTTCATATAGACGCCTTTAGACAAGTAGCATGCTTTAATTAGCTGGCATAAATTATGTTTAAATTAGTATCTACAAATATATTTTTAATCTTTTAATCATTATGTCATTAGTTTATATAGATTAACTTGTAAGTCCAGTGTCACTCGATTTAAGTTTGCTGAAGGGATCTCATAAAAGTTTTGAAGTTTCGTCTCTCCTTTATTTCCGGCCAAAATGCACCTTTACACCTCTGCCTGGTTATGAACACGTCGGAATGTTGACCGCATGAAATGTATGGAAAAGATCCTTATTTATCATGATTATTTTCATTTTAAAAACAGATAGTCGACAAAAATTAAGTTGCCTTATTTATCATGATTATTTTCATTTTAAAAACAGATAGTCAGACAAAATTAAGTTGCCAACTTATCGGACTAGTCGCTAATAATTATTATTAATAATTTGCTCCGACGATAGGAGATTTCAGTTGAATGAAAGAAACTCGTTTTAACATAATAAAGAGAAATGGGATCACGTATTCAAATTTAATTGAATGCGTGATCCTTTAACAAAATTACAAAAATTTTGCGTACTACCAAAGAAATTGACGAAATATATATAATGAAACAGAAATGGTAGCAAATAACATGGTCTAGAAATTTATTCTGATCTTCATTTTAAGAAAACGAATGAAAATTATTGCGATCTTAATAAAATATAAAATATAATCACCATCTGTACACATTACATCTACATGTGTTATGCAAGAGTACATTATATTAAACGGGGTTGATATAAATAATAACACAGCAGGTGAAAATTAATTATCCTTTTCGCTCATAAATATCCTGTGAATCTCATGCATCTAACGCATGCAGTCATTTGGAGGCGTTGTTTTCCATCCATTCTAATTCTCTTCCTCTCGTAAACTTCCAAGTCCAATTATAGCCATGCAAGTCACAAAACCTCATCTAGCCCTTCTCGCTAGTCCCGGCATGGGGCACATTATCCCTACCCTCGAGCTAGGTAAAAGCTTAGTCACTCAACATGACGTTCAAGTCACCGTCTTCGCTGTAGGTACTGATGCCTCAACTGTTCAATCACAGCTTTGCAACTTTTCAAGCCCGAAACAGCACTTTGATATTGTCTCACTTCCGACAGCGGACATAACCAACCTAGTTCATGTAAAAATACACATAAAAATAACAGCGATGATCCATGAGTTTATACTGGCCCTCCGATCAGCGATCTTTGCAATAGAGTTGTTGGTTGGTAAATAAATTTTTTTTTGTTTATATAAAATAAACGCATTAGAAGTTAAATTGTCTTGTTCATAATTACATGTATAGGAATAGAAGATTACCTCAATTTCTCACTATGACAGATATTAAATTGAATGACTGCAATCTTCTCTATTATCCTTAATCTTCAAACTCAACACGTGTGGGTGCGTGGATCTTTCTTAATCTCTAAAATCACTAATACCAAAATCTGAGAGAATAGTATTAACTAAATTCTTTTTCCATGTAAGAATACATAAAATAATTTTTTCTCTAAATGGTTATGGTCACTATTTCTTATTACATACCTCCCATATATATAGGGATCTTTCTTGGGTATTTAGAATTTGATTAGGATTAGAAAATTAGAATTTGATTAGGATTTGAGTTAATAGAGGGACTGTAAGACCTATGGGCTTCTTAGCTCCAATTTAAAAGGCTTAGTCCTTATTATCTCATAATACACCAATTCTTCTAAGTTAACTCTAGGCTATTCCACTAAAAATCAAGAGCTATACTCTAGTAACCTATGTTATAAAATAAAAACTCCATTTAATTAAATTGGGTTTGGTTTTTAGATCAATAATAACCACTTAATTGACATTCTAATTGATGTTCATAATTAAAACTAGGCCTTAAAAAATGTCTTGCCTCTTTAATTACTTATTTGCCCTTAAATCACTGAATGCTCTAATGATCATTTTTAATATATCTATATTTGTAAAATAATTTATAAATAAATATTATTATTTAATAAATAATTTATTGAATAAACTGTGATTACAGATTCTAATGATCAAGTACTGCAAACATCTTATGTGGACATTAATTATTAGATTCCATCTTGTAAATATATGTTCTTATGACCTATGAAATTATATCTCCAAGCTATCGAGGTTTTGACCGTTTATGTAGATCTCACTCCGTGATAACTCAAAAGATACAACGCATGAATGTAAGTTCATTACATGCGTAGGATTAAGATCAATCAAGCTTATTAAAAGTTTTGTGAATTAAGATCTACGACATTTAGTTAACCAGATTGAAATTCACAGTAGTCCTGTTCAATATATCATATACATTAGTTTCTCTACTCGAAGTCTTTACTTCGATGATCAAGGTAAATGATCCACTATAAGAAGCATAAAAACTACAACCTTACATAATGAAATGCCATTTTCATTAATGGTTGTGAATATGATTTAATTTATAAAGAACTTGTAATCTATACCCTCTGTATTAGCATCATATGCCTAATACATAAATCACATACTTTCTAAATATGGGCTCATCAATGTATGCTCAATTATATGTATGAATAAACTTTATTAATCTAATAAAATGTTATTACACATGCTTTAAGGGCATAAAATAATATAAAATGTCTAATAATCTCCCACTTGCCCTAAAGTATATCGGGCATCTGTCGAACTCCTATATCATATATATGAGTTTCAAAACACTTTGCTGGCAATGATTTGGTGAATGAATCTGCTAGATTTTCTTCTGATGCAATCTTGGAGACCATAACTTCACCCTTTTGCACTAGCTCCCGTACCAAATGGTATTTTCTCTCAATGTGTTTTCTTTTTTTGTGGTATCTCGGTTCCTTGGATTGTGCTACAGCTCCGCTATTATCACAATAAATAACAATGGGCATCTTAGCACTAGGTACCACTTCAAGTTTCATAAGGAACTTGTGGAGCCATACAGCTTCTTTTGTAGCTTCTGATGCAGCTATATATTCAGCTTTCATGGTAAAGTCTGTAATGCATAATTGCTTTACACTTCTCTAACTAATAGCTCCACCACCTAAAGTAAACATATATCCTGAGGTAGATCTCCGGGCATCCTTATCTGATTGAAAATCTGAATCTGTATACCCAATTGGTATAAGATCCTCACTAGAATACACGAGCATATAATCTTTCGTTCTCCGAAGGTACTTGAATATATGCTTTACTGCAGTTCAGTGTTCTGGTCTTGGATTAGATTGATATCTGCTGACTATGCCGACTGCATAACAAATATATGGTATAGTACATAACATTGTATACATGAGACTTTCTACTGCTGATGCATAAGGAATTCCTCTCATGTGATCTATCTCTTCGAGAGTTTTGAGACATTGATTCTTGGATAGATCAATTCCGTGTCTAAAAAGAAGTGATCCCTTTTTGGATTCATGCATAGCACACCTAACTAGAATTTTATCTATATATGCAGCTTGAGATAAAACTAACATTCTATTTTTACGATCTCACAATAACTTAATTTCAAGGATGTAACTAGCTTCACCTAAGTCCTTCATATCAAATTGGTTAGATAACTAAATTTTTAATTGATGATAATGCTCCTACATAATTTCCAATGAGTAGTATATCAATTACATATAAGACTAGAAAAATCATCAATTGCCTATCTATCCTTTTGTAAACACAAGGTTCATCAGAGTTTTGATCAAAATCAAATGATTTGATTGCCTGATCAAATTTGATGTTCTACGATCTAGATGCTTGTTTAAGCTCATAAATAGATTTGTGCAATTTATAAACCATGTGCTCTTGGCCTATAACTATAAAACCATTTGGTTGAATCATATAGATACTTTCTTCAAGATTGCTATTAAGAAAGACAGTCTTGACATCCATTTGCTAAATCTCATAATCACGATTTGCTGCAATGGATAAGAGAATTCTAATAGACTTAAGCATGGCTATCGACAAAAAGGTCTTCTTATAATCAATACCTTCTTTTTGAGTGTACCCTTTAGCAATAAGCCTAACTTTAAAGGTTTTCACCTTCCCATCTATCCATCTCTTTCTCTTGTAAACCCATTTACACCCTATGAGTTTTATCCCTTCAGGTTTCTCTATAAGTTCTCAGACTTTATTAGAATACATGGTATCTATTTCTAATTTCATAGCTTTATACCAATGGTTTACATCTTTATCAACCACTGCTTCATCATAACTAGTGAGATCTAGTTCATGCTCATTAGAGACTGCCTGAAATAACTCTCCAATTAACATGTACCTAGTTAGACGTCTAATAATCCTTCCACTATGATGAAGTACCGGTGGTTGTTGTTTTGTAACTAGCTCTGGTTGGTTATTATGATCTAGATTGAAAATTAACTCATTGACTCTATTAAGTACAATATTAAAGTTCTTAGATAACTCATTAAGAATTATCTTACTCCTAGGCTTGAAGTCTTTTATATAGTCTTGTTCAAGAAAGATTGCATTAGTACTAACTAATACTTTCTTATCTTGAGAACTATAGAAAAGACTTCTTTTTGTTCCTTTAGGATAACCAACAAACTAATAAACTTCTGACTTAGATTCTAACTTATCTGTCTTCTTTTTTAGCATATATGCTGGACAACCCCATATATGTATATGACGTAAACTTGGTTTATATCCTATCCATATTTTCAGAGGTGTTTCAGGGACTGACTTAGATGGAATTAAGTTAAGAAGATACATGGATGTTTCTAAGGCATAACCCCAGAACGAGATGAGTAAAGTTGAATAACTCATCATTGAGCTCACCATTTCAAAAAGAGTTCTATTTCTCATTTCTGCTACACCATTTTGTTAGGGTGACCCTGGTGCAGTCAACTAGGATAATATCCTATTGTCTAACTGTCACGCCTCAGACTCAAAAGATCCGACACACGACATCACTTACATTCATTCAATAATGTGCACTCATAAATAATATTACACAAAATTTCAAACTTTAATTCAACATAGGAATCCTTAGTAAGTTGTTAGTAAGTTCAACACTAAAATCAACCCATAACCTAACATATAAACATAAACTTCTATTGATAATATTTAAACATTCATTTCAATTTTTTTTCTTCAGAATTATAATAATTGAATTATAACTGGGATAATTAGTAAACCGGAGATACGCAGAGTTTTCTCAGAGATTAACACTCTACTACGTCACCAGTAGCAACTTTGTTACTGGAAGCCTAGAATATATTCATTGCAAATTCTTACTTAAAATCAACCAATAAACACACTTGGTGAAACTTAAACCAAATCCAATCACACATAATAAAATAATACATAAGTATTTATTCAATAGGGACAAATCAAATATCTTATCCCACGTGTCCCCAAATGAAACACTCAGCAACCTAGTAACTTAGGAAACCCAAGGAACAATAGAAGCCTTGCCAAATTCGCTAAGTACACATGTACCTTATTTACCTGAAATCACTATAAACTATAATGAGTATAAAACTCAGTAAGCATACTAGTTTTTCATATATCAAATACAAATACATATATGTACACAATGCATATGTATGATATGCTATGATAAATCAAAATCAAAATCTTATCAAATCACATGTTATGTAAGCGCTTACATATTCTTTCAAAAAATATAATAGGAATACCATCACTTAACTACTACATCACATAATGAGCGAAATGTCACTCGTAGGTGACATACTGTATGAGAGAAATAGTATAAGTGAAGTTTTAAATTACACATATATAATGCTCAAGCCTGAAGGTAAAAGCCAAACCCTCACCCTGATCATCGGTGAGTCATCTCACAGGCACCAATACGCCACCACACGAATGTGATGACTCACTATTCCTTTAGGTACCAATAGGACCCTCCCTATATACGGAACACATAACATATACCAATCTCGAAGGAATGACCACACATAAAGGCTCCACAAATCACATAAAATGCATACTAAGTCAACAATGAGTTCAAGCATCCTTAAAACACAAAATGTTTCTCATGGACATATTACACTTCAAAAGCTCTCTTTGTTGAACATATTTTATTTTGAAAGCTCACTTTCAAAAACACATATATGTCATGTATGTCCATACTCATATTCATAAACACATGTCTTCACATTTCATATCAAAATATACTTTGACATAACATAAACATATTCCTAACCACATTTACAAAATCATATATAACAATTACTATGTTTATTGTGATTTCAGTAAAAAAGCATAGTATACTTATCTCTTAGCACTTTTAGCTGCAAAGCTTAAATCTGCTTAACCTATCAATGGAGATTAATCCTTTCATGAGCCTCAAAATCATACAAAATACTTTAAATAGCTTACAAAATTATACATATTGCACTTATCACATTGAATTGGTCTAATTACTCAATTTTTTAAAACTTGTCATTCTGACCACTTGAAGCGTGCTTTGAACAATTCTAATTGGGAACGTGGTGGGTTTTGTTAAGCTAGAATAGTAGCTTTCTATTTTTCGGAATGAAAATTAATTAAAGCAACACTTGCTTCATTATATTCTCTCGGGATTAAAGTATGTAATTGCTTTTGTATTTTGATAATTCTTTAATAAATTCAAAAGCTCTCAAAAACAATTCGGCTTGAAGTGAATTTTTAACTTAAACAAAAACAACATTCGGCCATCAATTTATAGCAAATGCTGCCAACCATAAAAACTAATTAAAAAACACTTCATTGCCATTTTTCTAAGCATAACAAAGTAACACTAAAGCTTAGTGGCATACTTGATTTCATCGGCAAATTGTTAGAGCATCTTGGTGGCTTTCTTAAGTTTAAGGCATTTAAAAACTTGCCACATACTGCTATATGTTTCATTTGCAATTGTATCATTTTGATTCAATTTCTTTGGACAAATAGATATTAAACAAGTAACCATTAACCTTTTAATAAGCCAATCAAATTTTAACACACTTTATTTATTTTTGTTCATTCAATAAAAAATGAACAAATGTGAAGAGAATGATTCTAATATTGATTCTGTCGAATTTCTCTTTTTTTTTTTATATATATATTAATTATTATTATTATAAAAATTTTATCTACTAATGCTTAAATTAGTACCCATATAAATTATTAGCACAATTTAAGATATATATTAGGTAGATAAAAGTGTTAAGTCTCACTTCACATAATTTTATATTTAACAATTAAACCTTAGTTACTCCCCGAGAAACTTTAAAGTAAATGAGTAAATAATTAATTTAATTTAAATAAAACAATAATTATTTTATTTAAATGGTAGCTATATCTACCAATGTCCAATTTAGTACCCATACAAATTATTGGTACAATTTGAGACATACACTAGGTAGATAAAAATGTCAAGTTTTACTTGGCACAATTTCAGGTTTAACAATTCAATCTTAGTTACTCCCCGAGAGACTCTAAAGTAAATGAGTAAATAATTAATTTTTTAAAACTTTTCAGATCGAACAATTTGATCCGGTGCGCTACCCACGTGCTCAACGCGTACACTTTATATAGTGAGACTCCCTAGGCTCACACTCATTTTGTCTCACGGAACATTTTTGTAAGTTCATAACCGATCCCCTACACATACACATTATGGATAATACAAAATGACGAGTTAAACCATACAAGTTGAGGATAAAACATATTTATACAATCCCTCCATCATTAATATCTTGGAAGAGTGGAGACATAGATCAATAGTGCCAAGTTCCCTATTACTCAACTATAAACTTATCTTTTTTTATTCGTATTCCAATAAATAATATATGCAAATTCATTTGCAATATTATTTACTCCATAGACTCTTTCTCGAGTTAAATACTTATGTCCATAAGACTTCTTAGAATACAATCTTAGAGCATCTGGATATTTAACTCACCTATGTGAGCCAATAGATCCTATATCTACACACATTGGACTCCATAAGCATCGGACCATATCCAGCGACACCTAGCGGTCAGACCATGAAAGGTCTCTGACATGTTTGGAACCTAAGTATGGTGAATCACTCATAAGCCCACCGTGGTGCTCAGGTCTAAGGACCACGAATACTACTTAACTCGAGAAGACCCTCCATTGACGAATATATAGAAAATCCATTGGAGGTCTTTATTGAGTTTAGTTCAGTATCTAGTCCTTACTAAATACATGTATATCTATATGAGCTTCCATTAACCTCATAATTTGCTAATATTAACTATTTGGACTATTCAAATATGGACATACACTGATCTATAGAAATCGGTTCCATTTAATAAACCCTGCATCGATGAAAATAGATCAGGAACATTTAATTTGAAAACATATTTACACAATGGTATTCTTAGCAGCGCTTGCAACTATTTACAACCATATCATTACAAGTATATTCTCAGGTCTTTGTCCCATTTCAGACAAGGTTCTAACGCTTTAGACTTGATTTAAACTCCTTCAGATCAATATAATGTCTAAAATGTTACAAGCATCTTACCTTAATAAAAATAATTAGCAATTTAATGAAATATTTATTTATTACATAAGTATAAAAATATAATATTCATACAAAATTAGGATGGCACATGAGCACAAATTCGAACACAACTTTTGTATCATAATCATAATTTTTATATATTAATTCTTTCTATATAAGTTAGGGATTTAATGTCTAATAAAAGGCCACCTTTTACAGTTATTATGTAGAGTAGAAATATAAAGACTTTAATTTCTTTTGACATATATCTAGGGGTGGCAATGGAGCAGGTTGGATAGAGATCACTATCCCTATCCCCATACCTAAATACTGTGAGGATCCCTATACCCGATATATGTAATTTGGGTTTAGGGTTGGGGATTCCCATGTCTACCCCATACTAGGATTTTGTTTTTAAATTTCTTAAATACTTTTTTATTTGTATCGAATTAATTTTGTGAAATAGTCTTTTGTTTCATAAAATTATAATATATTAAAAAAAATTGTAAACACAACATGAAAATACCACATTGATTGATCAATTATAACTTTAAAAATTGATAACATGAATTAAAATCTAAAAAGTACAAAATTAATAATTTTTTTTAAGCTTTAGCATCTAAATTATCATGTTTCATTTATAATCCAAACATCAAGTCTCAGTTAAGATTCAATACAAACCTATAGCACAAAGTAAAAGAAATTTTGAGTTAGATGAGTGATGACTAAAAAACTAAGAGTGATAATAAAATTATTTACCTCTTTTGTTTGTTTCTCTTCATATTATTTTTTTTCAACAAATGGGTTCACTCCAATTTGGAAGGGAGTGTCTAATATTAAATATAATTAAAAAAGTAAATAAAGAAATTAAAAATAAAATAATATAAATATGAATCAAAATTTTAAAAATATAATGTAAGTAAATTTTATACCTCTAGATTTAGCATGTGGCCAATTTTGATTTGTATAAATAAATAAATTTTTTTACACTAAGTATTTATATTTTATTTTTAAATTAGGTATTTGGGATGTGTTTGGAGAAATAAACTTATCCCCAAACTCAATACAAATTTAATTTGAATTTAGCTTACTATACTCAAACCCGTCCATTCTTAAAAAATGCTTAAAATGTAACTCAAATTACTCCTCATTGGGATAGGTCCTCATAAAGCCCCAACGTCATGAGAAATTTTAACACCCCTATATATATCAAAGTTTTAATTTTAGTTATAGTTTATCTAATGTGATATCAGAGATTTAATTTCAAGTTATTTAACAATATGTATTTCATGTAGGCTAATTTTTTTCTTTAATAGTTGTACTATACGTAGTGTTAGGGATAAAATAACCAAGCCCGCTTATGAGTATTTGGATTAAAGCCCAAATTATACCTAAAACATATAAAACCCGAGAAGATCACTTGTATGGCTGTATTTCTTTGCCATCTTGCAACATATACATCACAAACCTATCTTTTGCATCAAGAGTTGACACCAAACCTTAATATGTCTGCGAAAGAATGAGAAAAGGCAAGCAACAAAGGGATTATTTGAGCCCTCAAACATCTGCAAAGTACCCAAATGTTAACAATTTAGATATTTTGTGTTTTTTATACCCGTACAGTATGTGTAATATTATTTTTTAATTAATAAAATTAATTTATATATGTGTTTGAGTATACAAGGATGAGTTCATATTTATAAAATATATAATTTATGTATTAGGCATATGATGGTAATACAAAAATTATATAACATAATTTTTTTTATAAATTAAATATTGTTTACAACTATTAATGAAAAAGACGTTTCATTATGTAAGGTTGTTGTTATTATATTTCTTATGGTAGATGATTTACCTGAATTATCGAAGTAGATACTTTGAGTAGAAAAATCAGTGTATATGATATATTGAATAGGACTACTGTAAATTTTGATCTAGTTAACTAAATATTATTGATCTTAATTTATAAAATTTTTAATAAACTTGATTGACTTTAATTCTTAGTAAGTAATGAACTTATTTTCATATATTGTATCATTTGAGTTATTACAGAGTAAGATCTATATAAATGGTCAAAACCTTGATGACTTGCAGATAAAATTTCTTGGGTTGTAGAAATATGTACTTGAAAGGTGGAATTCACCTAAGTTATTTACAATGCTTGATTATTTAAATTTATGACCGTAGTTTATTAAATAATAATATTTATTTATAAATTTATTTACAAATATAAATATTAAAAAAATAATTATTAGAGCATTCAGTGGTGACTTAGGGATAACAAGGTAATTAAAGATGGAAGATATTTTTCAATGATCTAGTTTTAATTATGGACATCATTTAAAGGGTTAATTAAATACTTATTATTGGTCTAATACAAATCCTAATTTAACTAAAAGGGTTTGAATTAAAATGAGAATTTAGTTATTTAAAATAGGTTATTAGTATTAGCGTGCATTCATTGTACATGCATGTGATTGTATTCATTACTCATTTTATCTAATGCATGACAATCATACATAATTACACAAGAGAATTGGAAACTAATTTTCTAAGCAACAAATATATTGAAATTAAAGTCTTGTTACACTAATAAATTCAAAAAAGTGTACCTTTAAAGCCTTTGAACATTTCTTTACTTACAACTTACATTAAAGTCAACCTTTAAATAATTCTAGACTTCAACAAAGTGGTGGGATTGAAACTCTAGAATGACACCATGTTTGATCAATTTCTGGTAGGATTTAATTTCAAAATCCTTTTAAAATGGGGCTGTTTTATTGACTTAGAAATGAGGACCATCTTAAAACAAGTTCAAAACTTTTTTTTATAGTTAGTAAATATGGGGGACTAAATGCAACATTTACAAATATTTAGCCACCTCACTCTTTGCATGGTTGACACTTGTCACTCATGCATCCTATGCATGTTACTAAATGTTACTCATGCAAAGTTACCATATGCTAATTGTCAAACAAGTGGCTATATGTTAAGATTCCCTTTGCCATGTCATAGGGACCTCTTTGCAATATTTATAAAATATATTTTTCACTTTTCAGAGAGGTTCTAAAACATATCTTGCTTTTCGAAATCATTTTCAGATCGAACTGTTCAATCCATCTCACTATTCTAGGGCTCAACGAATACGCTTTATATTGTGAGACTTCCTAAGTTCACCTCCATTTGTCTTATGAAGCACTTCTGAAGTCCGTGAATAATGTCCTACACATATATTACGGATGTTACATAATGAAGCATTGAACCATACAAGTTGAGGTCAATCATATCAGTATAATATTTTCGTCACCTATATCTTGGAAGGGTAGAGACACAGATCATCACTGTCAAATCTATATGTGCTCAATCGTAAACTTATCTCCAGATTTATATTTTCATAAAATAATATTTGTAAACACCTTTGTGATATTATTTAACCCTATGAAAAACTCTTTTTTGAGGTATCTGCTTTTGACCAAAAGACTTTTAGAAATATAATTCTCGGAGTATCAGGATATCTAACTCACTTATATGAGCTGACGAATTCTATATTTACATACAACAGACTCAATGAGCATCAAACTATACCCAGTGATACCTAGCGGTCAGAATATAAAAAGTCTCTGACATGCGTGGAACCAAAGTATAGTGGATCATTCACGAGCTCACTGTGGTGTTAAGGTTAAAGAATCACGAATACTACTCAACTCGAGAAGATTCTTAATTGATGACTCTATGGGATATCTATTGGAAGTCCTTATGAGTCTGTTCAGTACTCAGTCTTCACTAAATACTTGTATGCCCATACGCACTTTCGCTAAGCCTATGGTCTGTTAAGACTAACTATCTGGATAATCGAGATATAAACATACATTAATTTGAAAGGAATACTAATTGACCCATGTTGGTAACCACGGATCAGGAATGATGTTTTCGAGAACATACTGCATAATAACATTTCTTATCACAATTTGTAACTTTTTGCAACTATGTCATTGTTAATATATTCTCGGGTATTTATCCCATTCCAGACAAGATTTTAATTTTTTAGAATTACAAACTTTTAGTGTTGACCTAAACTTCTTTAAATTAGATCTAAACTCTATTAGATTTATAATTTGTAAATATTACAAGCTTCTTACCATATAATTATGAATTAATGATTATCATCGAAATGACACGTAAGCACAATCTCCAATAATTAGAGTGCAACTTTGACTTTTAATAGAATAGTCTAGAGTTAACTTAAAAGATTTGGTGGATCGTGACTTGGACTGAACTTTTTAAGTTGGAGTTAGGAAGTCTATAGTTTTGACAGTTTCTCTACTAGCTCAAATTTTAATTAAACTCTAAATTTTTAAAAGAGATGCCTATATATAAAGGAGATATGGAGTAGTAAAAAAAAAGAATAATAATTATTTTACGTATTTTGCCTAGAAAGAGAATTAGGCAACTTCTTTTCCCTTGGTCTATAGCTTTGCTTTGGTATATTGGAATTTGAAAGATTGAGGGAGATATACGTGTCACGCATGTGAGTTTGAAGATTAAAGATAATAAAAAAGATTATAGTCATTTGATTTAAAGTTTATTAAATAAGAAATTGAGATAATTATTTATTCTTATATATATAATTAAGAACAAAATGATCTAATTTCTATACAAATTTATTTTATTAAATAAAAAATTATTTTCATCCTACATAACCATTAAGCTATTGAACAACAAAGAACAATAAGGGCAAGCTCCCAGGAAAAAAACACAAAGCAGCTAATGAATACATCATACACTAGCAAGCTTGTGTGTCGTCATGTAGGGCACAATCCATAACAGTGTTTGTCGAGAGTTAGTTCACAATTGTTAGAGCTTCTTTATATTAATGAATTATATTATGTATACAAATTTTTTAGACAAAGTAAATTACACAAATTGATGTATTCTAATATAATTAAATGAGTGGATTTTTTTTTAAGAAAATTGTAATATTATGATAACATATACAATTCTCATAATGATTATTGAAATTCGCTAATTTGGAATTTTCATGTCAATTATCAACTTGCTCTTGCGTACTTTTTCAATTAATAAAAGTGTACTATCTCTTTGAAAGAAAAAATACATAAAAAATACTTTGATGCTTAAATCAGTGTTTGTAAGAAAGAATGAATCTGACACTCCAATGCTTAAGTCAGTGTTTATAAGAAAGAAGGACTTTAATGCTCATGTTAATGTTTGAAAGAAAGAAGAATTTTGATACTCAAGTCGGTGTTTGATCAAGTCATTGCTTGTAAAAAAAAAAAAAGAAAATGGTGCTAGTGTATTGATGAGTGCTTACAAAGACCAAATGGATAGTAATATTTTCTGTATGAATGAATGGAAAGGTACATAAATGAGTAATTCATGAACGATTATAGGTATAAATTTAAATTATTTTCAAAGTATATATGCATAAATTTAATTTAAACTCTAATTAAAGAAAGTGCAAATTTAATTTAAAAATTTATTTTCACTTAGACCCCTTTAGACAAATATCATGCTTTAATTAGCCAGCACAAATTATGTTTAAATTAGTATCTGCAAATATATTTTTATTCTTTTAATCATTATGTCATTAGTTTATATAGATTAACTTGTAAGTTCGGTATCACTCGATTTAAGTTTGCTAAAGGGATCTCATAAAAGTTTTGAAGTTTCGTTTCTCCTTTATTTCCAGCCAAAATGCACCTTTACACCTCTGCCTGGTTATGAACACGTCGGAATGTTGACCGCATGAAATGTATGGAAAAGATCATTATTTATCATGATTATTTTCATTTTAAAAACAGATTGTCGACAAAAATTAAGTTGCCAACTTATCGGACTAGTCGCTAATAATTATTATTAATAATTTGCTCCGACGATAGGAGATTTCAGTTGAATGAAAGAAACTCGTTTTAAAATAATAAAGAGAAATGGGATCACGCATTCAAATTTAATTGAATGCGTGATCCTTTAACAAAATTACAAAAATTTTGCGTATTACAAAAGAACTTAACTAAATATATATAATGAAACAGAAATGGTAGCAAATAACATGGTCTAGAAAATTATTCTGATCTTCATTTTAAGAAAACGAATGAAAATTATTGCGATCTTAATAAAATATAAAATATAATCACCATCTGTACACATTACATGTACATGTGTTATGCAAGAGTACATTATATTAAACGGGGTTGATATAAATAATAACACATCAGGTGAAAATTAATTATCCTTTTCGCTCATAAATATCCTGTGAATCTCATGCATCTAACGCATGCAGTCATTTGGAGGCGTTGTTTTCCATCCATTCTAATTCTCTTCCTCTCATAAACTTCCAAGTCCAATTATAGCCATGCAAGTCACAAAACCTCATCTAGCCCTTCTCGCTAGTCCCGGCATGGGGCACATTATCCCTACCCTCGAGCTAGGTAAAAGCTTAGTCACTCAACATGACGTTCAAGTCACCGTCTTCGCTGTGGGTACTGATGCCTCAACTGTTCAATCACAGCTTTGCAACTTCTCAAGCCCTAAACAGCACTTTGATATTGTCTCACTTCCGACAGTGGACATAACCAGCCTAGTTCATGCAAAAATACACATAAAAATAACAGCGATGATGCATGAGTCTATACCGGCTCTCCGATCAGCGATCTCTGCAATGGAGCGTCGTCCTACAGCTTTGATTGTGGACTTGTTTGGAACCGAAGCTATGGCGGTTGCTGAAGAGTTTGAGATGTTGAAGTACGTGTTCATTTCTTCTAATGCATGGTTTCTTGCAGCCATGATATATGCTCCAGCAGTTGACAAAAAGCTTTTATTAGATTATCCCCTCAACCCGAAAAATCCATTAAAAATCCCCGGTTGTACACCGATTCGGTTCGAGGATATCCTGGAGCCCTTTCTGCAGCCAAATTGTCCAGATTATGAAGGGCTTTTAAGTGTGGGGACAAAGATGTCAAAGGCTGATGGAATTTTGGTGAACACATGGGAAGATCTTGAATCCAAGACACTCAGAGCCTTTAAAGATACGAATATGTTAGCAGGCGTTGCTAAGGCCCCCGTTTATCCAGTTGGTCCGATCGTAAGACCGGTTGCATCGCCAGTTTTGAAGAGCGAATTGCTGAATTGGCTAGACAAGCAACCTAATGAACCAGTGATTTATGTATCATTTGGAAGTGGTGGGACGTTATCAGCCAAACAAATGATAGAGCTCGCATGGGGCTTGGAACTAAGCCGGCAGAGATTCATTTGGGTTGTACGCCCCCCCATGGAGAATGATGTATCTGAGTTTTATCTCGCGGTAGGGAACCATTCTGCTCGTAAATTTGACTACTTACCAGATGGGTTTTTGACTCGGACCCGTAACGAAGGACTGGTTGTTCCTATGTGGGCCCCTCAAACGGAGATCTTGGGACATCCATCGATCGGTGGATTTTTATCACATTGCGGATGGAATTCAACACTGGAAAGTATAGTCCACGCGGTGCCAATGATTGCTTGGCCATTATTTGCAGAGCAAAAGATGAATGCCACCATGCTAACGGAGCAGATCCGGGTGGCTGTCCGATCGAAGGAGTTGCCGATGGAGTGTATAATTGATAGGGAGGAGATAGAGCTGATGGTGAGAACGATCATGGTGGACAAACAAGGGCAAGCAGTAAGAAGTAGACTCGAGCAACTAAAATACAGCGCAGAAAGGGCTTCTAGATACGGTGGTTCCTCTTATAATTCATTGTCACAAGTTGTGAAAAAATGCGGGATAAGGTGGCAAAGACTAGCAGCAAAGGGCCAGGGTGCATGAACCGTGAAGGAGATCCTCCTAATTATGTTATTACAATCTATTTTCAGAATGTGTATTAGTCATTTTAGACTGTTTATGTCAAGAAGAACTGAAGTTATAAAATGGGTGTATATCAATTGATTCAATTTACAAAATTTATGAGATCAGCAGTATAAGACGTTGGAGATTCAATCCCGTCTTGAAGTGTATTGCACATAGTTGAATTGATATCAGAAATTCCATCAAAACAATGGTTGCCCTTTGGAGGGAAAATTGCAAATTGGTGTGTTGACAAAATGGTGAACTGGAAACGCATTGTTAAAAAAGGAAGATGACAAAATTACAAGATGTGTGTGTAGTTGTCATAGCCAATAAGAATGAATCAAGTACCGGACACCTAGATCAGTGAAGGATCAACTCGAGAATATAGGGATTGCAATAAAGAATGTAATATGCAAATGATTAGAATTGTACAAAAAAATATTCCTGCAATTGATTTTTTTTTTTGTATAAATAAAACAATATTGTAATACAATTAGCAAGTATTTAGAAATACAAAAAGCAAGCCATTCACATTTCCTCTGTTTCTCTTCACTGCAAAATCTATCTTGGTATCATAGCCAGGTTGCCAATAACAATGGCTAATCCCAGCTCAATCACTAGAATACCCGCTGACACTCTTGCAAATAATATGCAGAGACTTATTCCAAGTGAAACCACAAATAATTTCACATTTGCAGTCCCAATCAAACTTGATAGGAACAATTACTGTTGGCGCAACAAGATCTAAGCACGTGGGTGTATGCATGTGCAATTGTGTCTATTGCCTAACGCAGCGGAAATATAAATTTTACAATAAACACAATAAATAAATATATTAATCACATTAATATATTAATAAGATTAGAGAACTCACTAAACGTGTAACGTTATACACGTATTTTTTCTAGAGTCCGCATGGAGACCAACTCGCGTGCAGTTCTAATCACCAATTCGGTGGGCTTGGTGAGCTAGAATAGTAGCTCCATATTCAGCCTGAGATTAACTCTTAATCTCCAAAATGACCGGGAGTTAATTTACATCATTTTCTCCAAAAGGATAAGAAATAAAGAACTTGGAGCAATTCATAATTACTCCAATTAGAAGCAGAGAGAAAAATGAAACACAATTTCATTTTTCCTCTCTTTCCCTTTTTTTTTTCTTTTCTTTTTTCTTTCTCTTCTTCTTCCTTTCCTTTCTCTCCATTTCTTTCTTTCTCTCTCGGCTGTTTGGCCTTTTCAAAATTCTTGCTTCTCTTGCTTTTTGCTTTCTTTATATATATATATATAATATAACATATATAATATAATATATAATATATATAATATAATATATAATATAATAATAATATAATAATATATATTATAAAAAGGAGAGAGAGAGAGAATGATTATTTAATAATTAAATAATTATTGTATTATGGCTATTTTGCCCCTCATTAATAGTTATCAAGTTCACCCCTAGTAGATTCCACCAAATCCTACACTTGGATAAACTCAACTGAGGGTCCACAATATACTACGTGTCCTTATACAATTAGTAAATAACAATTATTAACTAACTGTTGTATTTAACACTTAAATACAGACACGTATGCATTCCCGTGGAAGTGCTGAATATTGCTGGATTAAACAATTTAATCCGACACGCTGCCCCAGTGCACAACGAGTACACTCCATATCGCGGGACTCCCTAAGTTCTACGCCTGATTCGTCAAATGGAACTATTCTATGAGTCCGTGAGCAATGCCCCACGCACACGTCACAGATATACAAATCAACGCATTGAACCATACAAGCTGAGGTTACAACGCATACGTATAGTCCTTCCGTCATGATATCCAGGATGTGCAGGGATATAGATTATCACCGTCAAATCCCTTTATGCTCATCCATATCTTATCTCCAGACTTGTATCTCAATGAACAATATGCGCAAACTCCTTTGCCATATTGTCCCACCCTGTCGGAACTCTTTCTCGGATGATTGCTTATGGCCACAAGACTTTCTGAGATACAGTCTCGAAGCATTTGGATATCAAACTCCATATAGGAGCTGACGGATCCCATATCTGTACGCATCGGACTTCATAAGCATCGGACCATACCCAGCGACACCCAGCGGTCACACTATGAAAGGTTTGTGACATGTATGGAACCAAAGTATGATGGATCACTTACAAGCCCACCATGACACTCAGGTCAAAGGACCACGTATACTACTAAACTCGAGAGGACCCTCCGTTGACGGCTTACATTAAATGTCTATCGGAGGCCCTTGTGAGTCTGTCCCATATCTAGTCTTAACTGGATATCCATATGTCAATATGAGCTCCAAGCTCATAGTCGGTCAAGAATGACTATCTGTACCTGACAGATACGACATATGCTGATCTATATATAAAAGAGTATCAACCGATAGACCCGCATCGGTAGAAATAGATCAGAGACTATTATTCGAGAACATACTTGCACAACATGTATTTCCTGGCACCTAATTGCAACTCTTGCAACTATGCAGTTACTAGTATATTCCCAAGTCTATGTACCATTACAGACAAGGCTCCAATTCTTGGATCTGCTGAGTATTATAACCAGCTAACACTTAGCCGTGCTAATATTTAGCAATTATATATCTCAGGGTGGCTGATTATGAGCCCTTATCTAAACCTTTTAGATCTGATCCGAACTCTTTAAGATCTACAATATCTGTAATGTTACATACATAATACCATATAAATAAGTATTAGCGATTTAATAAGAATGTACACTTGTATAAATACACAAGTATATGTATATTCAGGAATGGTACATAAGCACCGACCTTAACAATTACATTATATTGAAAACACAAGTTCTACCATTTATTAGAGAAAATGAACTTGATGATTACATAAATGCAAGTAAACACATCCCAAATCGTTTTATCATAGCATTGGATGAGAACCAAGTTCCCAAAACCATTTAAAATCCCTTGTATAGACTCTAGAGGAAATAAGATCAGTTATTGCTCAGCTGGTTACTGTTCTCACTGACTGCAGCATATCCATGGATCTGTGGCTTGCCTTATAGAGAATGTATTGCTCTCAATCAATGGCACACATGATTGAAGTGAAGAGATAACTCAATGTCATAAACAAAAGCTCAATAAGCACGAGTGACTACTTTACTAAGATGAAGAAACTTGCTTGAATACTAGCAACATCTAAAAAACCTATTTCAGACATAGAACTCATTCAATTCATCTTAGGCAGACTCAGGTTAGAATATGATCCTGTTGTAGTGATTATAACATCTAATTTGAACCATACTACTCTAGAAGATGCTTATATATCCTTGCTGAACTTTGAAGGAAGATTGGAAAGGAATGCCACTGAAAACACTGACCTTGAAGCCAACATGACTTATAATAGAACAAATCAGAGAAGGAATCAGTTTGGTAAAGGTACTAGTGGTAGAGGAACTCCATTTTATGGTAGAGAAAATGGCAATGGTTCTAACCACAACAATAACAAGCAGAACTACAACAAAAACAACAAAGGAAAGATAAAGCAACAAGTGAACAAGGAAAAGCCAAAAGTCACTTGTCAAATATACTGGAAACTAGGACATGAAGCAGTGGACTGTTGGCATAGATTTGAGCAAGACTTCACACCAATATCAACCAGTCAACAAAATTCAGCATATGTTGCTACTCAGGAGGATGAGAAAAATGAAGGGTGGTATCATGATAGTGGAGCAACAAATCACATCACCAACAATCTTAACAACTTAACCTCAAGGGTTGAATGCAAAGATAATCAAACTTTGGTAGTAGGTAATGGAATAAACTAAATTTTTGGTGGCAAGCTTTTGAGACAGCCACTCACTTAATAAACATGCTGCCAACACCAATTTTGAACCACTGTACTTCATACAAAAAACTCATTGGAGAAACACTTGATTATAGCAAACTTAAGGTTTTTGGCTGTGCATACTTCCCACATCTAAGACCATTCAACAACTATAAATTAGATTTTCATACCCAAAAGTGTGTCTTCATAGGCTACAGTCAGAAACACAAAGGTTATAAATGTTTGCTTCCCAAATGAAAAGTTTTCATCTCTAGACATATAACATTTAATGAAAATAATTTTTCCTTTGAAAGTGATGAATCCTACAAGAGTAACCAAATTCAATTATCTGATAGTAGCATGCATAGACAGTTTATATATCTACCTTTTCAGAAGATGAACAAAGGTACCACAATCATTGATATAGAATGGCTAAGTTCAGACCAAAGAGAAGTAGCTAATGATCATGTCATTAATCACATGCAGTCATCACTAACCTTAGTTACATCCACTTAAACACCTAACATACATTCTAGCAGTCATCAACAATCACAAGAACCAATCCCTTAAATAGAACCTGGTGAGAGAATACAACAGCTACCAGTAATGCCTACACATCCCATAGTCACCAGATCAAAGTCTGGGATATTCAAGCCTAAAATCTACTTAACAAGTCTAGTGAGTAACACTAATATAGATGTTCTAGCAAGTGCAAAAGAAGCAATGAAACACTCAAAGTGGAGGGCAGCTATGACAGATGAATATCAAGCCTTATTAAAAAATGATACTTGGTCACTAGTCAATTATAAACTTGGTATGAAAGTTATAAGAAATAAATGGGTTTACAAAATTAAATACAAGCTAAATGGTGAAGTGGCAAGATTCAAAGTAAGGCTTGTTGCCAAGGGGTTCTATCAAACTGAAGGTGTGGACTATACAGAGATTTTCAGTCCTATAATAAAGTTAGCAACCATCAAGATTATGATTAGTCTTGCAATACACTTTAATTTGGATATTAAGCAAGTTGATATCAACATTGCTTTCCTAAATGGACACTTGGTTGAGGAGATTTTTGTGACTCAACCTGAAGGTTTTGAAGATAGATAAAGGCCTAGCAGTGTGTGTAAACTCAAAAAATCTCTTTATGGGCTTAAACAAGCACCAAAGGCTTAGTTTTAAAAATTGAAATCAGCACTGGTACAATTTGGCTTCAAGAACTCAAGATCAGATACTTCACTTTTTGTACTTAAGAAAAATGAAAATTTGGTAATTCTACTTGTATATGTTGATGATATAATAGTTACTGAAAATAATGAAAGTTTTTGTAACTCTATAATCGACAGACTTGGTCAGACTTTCTCACTTATAGTACTAGGATCCTTGAGTTATTTTCTAGGGATGGAAGTAAAAAGGAATGAAAAAGGTCTGCATATGAATCAAAATAAGTATATTCTAGATATACTAAAAAAGGTGGGAATGTCAAAGTGCAAATCATGTCAAACACCAATGTGTACAGATGTGAAATTCATAAAGGAAGGAGAAATTTTTTTTGAAGATAAAACCTTATATAGAAGCACCATTGGAGTACTCTAATATGTGACATTAACAAGGCTTGAAATATCCTATAGTGTCAATAGGCTAAGTTGATTTCTCCAAAGACCAAAGATGGAGCATTGGATTGGATGTAAAAGAATTTTGAGATACCTGCAAGGGAGTTTAAGTCATAGATTACACTTCACTAGGAACCAAAATTTAGAGCTAGAATGTTACACTGATGCAAATTGGGAAAATGATCTAGGTGACAGAAAATCAACTGGAGGGTACAACATCTTTCTTTGTGACAACCTGGTGTCATGAAGCTCAAGAAAATAAAAGGTAGTAGCAAGATCAAGCACTGAATTTGAGTATAAGTCTTTTGCACAAACAAAGGCAGAGATAGCTTTGATTAGCTCTTTATTATCTGAATTACACATCAAACTCTCAGCAAAACTAATAATGTGGTGTGATAACCAAAGAGCAGTTGTATTAGCTAGCAATTCAATATATCACGCAAGAACCAAACATATTGATATCGATGTACATTACTCTCGAGATCAAGTTAATAATAATGTGCTTAAAATTAAGTACATATCCTCAAAAGATCAAGTAGCAGACATAATGACAAAGCCCTTGTCATTTGAGAGATTTAACTATCTGAAGAACAAGCTCAAAGTACTATTAGAACCTTGAGCTTGAAGGGGGGAGTTGAATTGATCTAAAAAATTCCATTAAAGTTGTCCTTTGAAGGAAAAATTGCAAACTGGTGTGCTGGCAAAATGGTGAGCTGAAAATGCATTGTTGAAAAAGAAAGATGATAAAATTACAAGGTGTGTGTGTGCAACTCTCATAACCAGTAAGAATGAATTAAGTACTGGACACCTAGACTAATGAAGGATCAACCCAAGAATATAGGGATTGTAATAGAGCTTGTTCTTCACTTTTAATTAATCAATCCTTGCAACCAATCAAATTCTAAGTTAATTTACAGAATAACGTGCAAATGAACGACATTTTAAATTCATAAAACCAATTAATTCAGCCAACTCTTGCAATAGATGAATATATCTCCTCCATGTGGTACAATAACAGAAAGGCCATCTTGTATTACGTGGCCATTTTGAAGTATTGTAAACGGATACACTTTGCTTCTTCATTTCAAATATATCCTATTTTCATTTGAGAATTGAGAAAGCTCTACGTGCTCCGATTCTCTCTAAAGAAATTATAAGTGAGTTTGTTTTCAGTCAAATATTTTCTTATTATTCTAAATTAAGTGGATTAATTTTTATCAAAGAGAAAGACAAAACTTCCATTAGCATACTAAGTTTTTAATTGGAAAATTCATTTTACTTAAAGAGTAGGAAGACAAAAGCTTAATAATTCTTACTTTTGATTTCTATACATACTATTTAATTTTCTTTAGATTATTATGTTCGAAAGTCATTAATGAGAAGACTTATAAATGAGCAAGTTTATTGCTTTGTAAAGAGATTATATGAGCAAATTGAAGTGTTGATGCACTCTTAGAAAAATATCAATAACAACTCTCTTAAGTGGTGTTTGGTTTAAGGAATGGAAAGGAAAGAGAAAAGTAATGAAATGAAAATAGGAAAGGAATGAGATATAGAAATAATTTTATTTTTAAGTTAGAAAATAGAATTAAAAGTATGAATAATATTTTATTTGGACAAAAATACCTTTTATAATAACTTTTATCTTTAATTTTTATTTGATTTTAATAAGAATTTAAAATTTAAATTAAATAATTTCTAAATATATGCTAGGATCTATTTGAAAGTACTTTTAATAAAACTTTTTATCTTATAAAGCTTCAGTTATTAGTGTTTTTTTTATAAAAGAAACATTAAATGTTTGGAATTAAATTATAAAAGTATTTTTCATATTTTGTAGAGTATTTTATTTATGTAATTAAAAAAATACTTTTTCTATTATAAAAGAATTTAAAAAATATTATAAAAATATTTTTTATTATAACTACTGTTGCACAAATTTTAGTTGTACTCACAAGCACACGAGTGTATGAACATATAAAAATATGAATAATAAAGTCAAACCTATAGTGATTGTTTAAAATTGAGAAAAATTCATCTGATTTAAGTAAATATAATTCTAACTTAATTTTAAAAGAAAAATAAATTTGTTTGGGAGAAATTAAACTAAAAAAATTAAAGCAAAACAATTAAAACTTTATAATTCAAGTGATTAAAATTACCAAGGTTTGGGAATACACCACTATTTTACTTAATAACTCTCTTATTCATCAATTAATTTTTTAAATTAGAGTGACATATTGAAATTAATTCATTGTTACCTCATGGATCTAATGTTGGAATTAGGATCATTTCTTAATCTAAACTTTACCTACTTTTAAGAATTTTATTACATATGTTCTATATTAAATATGAGTAGTCAAGATATATTCTTTTATTATTTATTTTTTAGCAATTACTAATTCTTACCAATTACATGTTAATAAAATATTAGATAAAATGTTTAGGAGAGAATTTAGATCTATAACGTCGAACACAAATTAATTAATCTTAGATAGATTCTTTTTTTTTTCGTTATGTTTAATTGACTAACAAATGTTCTATGTATCAATTTAAGAAAAAGAAAATAATTAACCATTAAAGTTCTAAGCATTGAATAATTAAACAACTTCCTAACTATAAAGATACTTGATATTAATGATAAATTTTTTAAATGTATTTAATCTTAAGAAGCAAGAACATGGACATTTTTTTTAATAACAAAAAGAACCATAGACATTAAAAAATAAATAAAGAAATTTAATTTAAAAAAATGAAAACCACTTCATCAAATAGGGTATTATTCTCAACTTCAATATAAGAAAATTAGAAAGACATGATTAAATTAGAAGTAACAAAATAAACAGAACCATCCATGGGAAGAAGAGAAACTTTAAAGCTCTCAAAATTCATGTTGTGCCCTCTTCTTTTTTCCCCCTTTACGTGCTGCCTTTTTTTATTCTTTTTCTTCTTCCTCCTTCTACGTCCTCTTCATTTGCTTCATGCAACCTCTTATTTATAGGAATATCTCCGCCACTTTAATATTCCAGTTTAAAGAAGAAATAGTCTTATGCAAGAATTCTATCTCTTAATTAAAAAAAAATTAAACTCTTTTTCTTTTCTTTTTTCCTCTAAACTTCCGATTTAAATAGGAAAATGTTCATGAGGTTTCCTTATTTGGGGGCAACTTTCAAAATAAATTACAAATTTGTATTCAACTTTTCTAATTGATTTGTCTTTAAGTCACTTCTTTTACATCTATATTCATTTTTTTGTTGTTAAAAAATACCTTAATAAAAATAAAATAAATAAATTAAAAACAACTAAAAATTATTAAATAAAAAATAAAAATAAACACATCAACTTTCAAATAGTATAATTTTTATTTCTCTAATACTCAATTTATTTTTAGGTTTTAGGCGATTTTATTTGGGAGTAAGTACTTAAGTGGATAAAATCTTGAAGTACTCAAAGTTAGGTCCAGATTCAGGGCAAGCACCTCTTAAGTTCTAATATTGAGGTCTAGGGTTTAGCATAAAATTCTAAGTTTAAGAGATCAGGTTAAGATTTAAATAGGGCAAAGCCCTCTTAGATCCGAGTATTTAAATCATGGATCCTAACATTGATGTTGAGGAAAATATTTTAATTTTCTTCTCTTTCTTAATTTAGTTTATAATTTTTATATTAATTAAATAATATTATTTTCTTATCAAATATTAATTAATTTATTTTTTCTCAAAAAATTAATTTACATTTTGTTTGAAATTGTTAATGTTTTTTAATAAATTTTAAAAAATGATGAATATGATAGTTTAACGAAGGAGCGAGTTTAAATAAAGATTTCTATCCCTTTAGAAAGGAATTTCCATTCCTTATTGAAGTTGCCAACCAAACATAAAAATCTCTACTTTTATGTGAATTTCTTTTTATCTCACCTTCATTTCCGTCCACCAAACATTACCTTAGTCCATTCAATTAATAATATCACCTCTCCTATCACGCTTTATATTAACACGATATTTCTATCATGATAAATAGCTTAGTGCGATAGTATTTTAAAAATATTTCACCCAAATATTTTATTTATTTTATTATTTATAATTATATTTTATTATGTATAACATAATTAATTTATATTATTTATTTAATATTATATTTATATTTATTT
This sequence comes from Ailanthus altissimus, assembly GCA_946807835.1. Taxonomy (NCBI): domain Eukaryota; kingdom Viridiplantae; phylum Streptophyta; class Magnoliopsida; order Sapindales; family Simaroubaceae; genus Ailanthus; species Ailanthus altissimus. Next base: position 25,230,946 of record OX327695.1, read on the forward strand.
ATTAAAATTATATTTATATGTGAGTGTCTGTACATTGCCTGGCCAACTTCACACGTAAAAGTTATATTGATTATTTGACTCGTGTAAATGCCACGGCATATAAGTCAACTTCCTTGACTCTTGAGCTATAACACTTAGTGACCCCTCACATTCAAGCGGTTATAAGCTCAAGTGATTTTTTTGGTTCTATCATTCTATATGTTTAATTGTATAGAAAAGACTAAAGAGAGTAAATTGGAAAATAATTCTCATTTTTTTGTAAAGGTTTATTTATTTAGATGACAGTTTTAATAGAGACAATTTTTCTCTCTAATTTACTTTAAAAAAAACTATTATATTTATCCTCTTTTCCAAATATTAGAAAATAAACTAACAATTTTAAATAAATATATAAATTAATTTTTATAAAATAAATAAATTAATTTTTAAAAAGGAAATAAATACATTAATAATTGATAAGTACAAATGTCAATTAATTTAATAATATTATTTAATTAATACAAAAATTATAAATTAAATTAAGAAAAAAAAATTTAAATATATTTTTTCTAATATCTATGCTAAGATCTATGACCCAACACTAGGACTAAGGTCCCCTCTAAATCATAACTCAATTTCTTAGACTTAGAATCTCACATTAAGACTTGAGACCTAAATACTATAACTTAGGCAGGTGGGGCGCTTGCCCACCTAAATCTCAACTTAATCTTGAGAACCAAAAACTTGATCTTCTTCACTTAAGGCTCCATGCTAAGACTTAAGACCCAACAATGTGACTAAAAATCTTATATCCTTTAAACTCCAACTAATTTTGAGAACTCAGGATGGTCTCTTACAACTTAAACTCAATCCCTAAACACAATAAACCAAAAGTGGGGAGGGAATAAAAAAATTTACATAATAAACCAATAGTGGGGAGGGGATAAATTTTTTTATATATTATTATTTAAGTTTTTTTTATAATATTTATTTAAATATTATCACAGTTAAAAAGATATTTTTTTAATTATATAACTAAATACTTAACAAAATATATGAAAAAGGCTCTAAGTACTGTTACCATTTATTTCTAAACACTAAAATGTTTTTTTTAGAGTGCTTCTATAATTTATTTCCAAAAACTTAACTGTTTTTTTAAGTACTAATAAATCAAAACAATATAGGGTAAAAGGTTTTGTTAAAATGATTCCCAAATACAATCTAAATTAACTTATATTTTAAAATAAATTAATTCTAATTTATAATTTTTATTAAAAGCAAATAAAAAATAAAGCTAAAGGGTAATTTTATCCAATGAAATATTATTAATTCTTCACAATGGTTGATTCACTACTCTAACCAAACAATGAAATCATTTTCATCTCCCATTTATTTTCTTTCCATTCATCAAATCAAATGGGGTTCAAACTCAATACCGCGCGTCACATCTGTTGTTACCTTTATTTAACAAACATTTTAGCAACTTGCATTAATTATCAAACTGTCAACACCGGGAAATAATTGACCGATAGAGATCTGGCAATATGACGATGCATTGCATTTTGATAAAGATTTGCCATCCTCCATCCCAGCATTAAATGGAGTCAAGATTGGTTTACAGAAACATTTAAAAGCTTTTTGTTTTTCAATATCTACTTGCTTAGAGATAGAATTAAATATCTATGGAAAAATAGTGAAATTATATGTACGAGAAGTATGCCGAATTGCCTATAAATACATTTGCAAACTTGTGCATGTAACAAGTATCATTTTAAACTTACTCGAGCAATACATATACCACTGCCATTTCAAAAATCAAATCTCATTTGGTTAAAAATTAAATCTCTTCGATGCATATTGGAAAACCTCATGCAGCTTTATTAGCAAGCCCGGGCCTGGGACACCTTATTCCCGTCCTCGAGCTCGGAAAACGCCTTACTCTTCACAACCTTCATGTCACCGTCTTTGTCGTGGCTAATGATACTTGTAGTGAACAGTTATCTAGACTTCTCAACTCATCATATGGAGATCTCCTTGATATCGTCTTGCTTCCATCTGTTGACATCTCCGGCCTAGTCGACCAGGATGCATCAGTAGTAATACAAATTGTGGTTATGATGCACGAGTCCTTACCAGCTCTTCGATCAACAATCTATGCCATGGAGTTCCGCCCAACGGCTCTGATTGTGGACTTGTTTGGAACTGAAGCTATGACTGTTGCTGATGAGTTTGAGATGTTGAAGTACGTGTTCATCGCTTCTAATGCATGGTTTGTTGCTGTCACAATGTATGCTCCAACTCTTGATAAAAGGGAGTTATTTGATGAACATATTATCCGCCGACCGCCGCTCAAAATCCCCGGTTGTTCATCGGTACGCTTCGAGGATACGCTTGAAGCCTTTCTGGATCATACAGATCCTATGTATGAAGGGGTTTTACGCTTGGGGATCGAGATGTCAAAGGCTGATGGCATTCTGATAAACACGTGGGAGGATCTAGAACCTAAAACTCTTGGAGCCCAGAGAAATATTAATATGTTGAGAGGCGTCGTTAAGGCAAGGGTTTATCCAGTCGGTCCTCTGACAAGACCGGTCACAGAATCGGTTTCGGGGAGCGAAGTACTGGATTGGCTGGACATGCAGCCTAATGAATCGGTGATCTATGTGTCATTTGGAAGTGGTGGAACACTCTCATCCAAACAAATGATCGAGCTTGCATGGGGTTTGGAGCTTAGCAAGCAAAGATTCATCTGGGTTGTACGTCCTCCCTTGGATAAGGATGTATTTAATTCTTATCTGACGGCAGGGAGCGGTCTTGCTGGCACCTTCGATTACTTGCCAGAAGGGTTTGTAAGTCGGACAAAAAACACAGGACTAGTTGTTCCTGTATGGGCTCCCCAAGCGGAGATATTGGCACATCCATCTGTTGGCGGATTTTTAACACATTGTGGATGGAATTCAACACTGGAGAGTATAATCAACGGGGTGCCGATGATTGCATGGCCATTATATGCAGAGCAAAAGATGAACGCTACAATGCTGACGGAGGAGCTTGGGGTTGCCGTGCGATCGAAGGAGTTGCCATCGGAGAGCACAGTAGAGAGGGAGGAGATAGAGAAGATGATCAGAGGGATCCTGGTTGACAAAGAAGGGCAGGCAATTAGAAACACGGTCCAGGAACTAAAATACAGCGCCGAAAAGGCTTCGGTTAGGGGTGGTCCCTCCTATAATTCACTCTCCCAAATAGCCAAAGAATGTGATAGTAGCTTTCAATGCTCGAAATTAAGGGCTCAAGGTGCTTGATTAGGTTTCATGACTTAACAATAATAGAGGCTATAATTACTTGCCGGGGTTAATTACTATTAATTTTCATATGCTTAAGCTTTTAAAATGACGTACTCCTTTTCCTTCGTGCTTTTTATTTGTGCCACTGCCAGCAGTAGGTTCAGTTTATACTATAGTGTCAAGCTTTTAATATATAAGCGTTCCATTATCATTTTCATTTCTTTTTTAATTTTAAGTTAATAAAAAAGAAATAACAAGTGTAGCAAATTTTATTTGTTATGATTGAATAAAAGATACACACTAGAATGAAGTACTAATAATTCTGACTTTTTAAATTACGAGACTCGTCTTAAATCTAATTTAATGTCTAATTAGTTCAATAAGAGCGATATCTTTTCTCAATATTTAAAGAAATTTATTTTTGGGGGAGCTGAGTTAGAGAACTGAAATCTATTTTGTATTTCAATGTAACAGTGATATATGTGTGTATTGATCGACTCTTTACATTCATATATACACACTAAGTGCTACAGCTGTATCAATAGCTGTTTTTGTTTTTCTTTGATGACTCATCATTGTACTGATTCAATGACAGTCTGTTGATTGCCTTGAGTGGTGCTGTCATCCCTAAGATCATGACACCCCATTGATGTCCTTTTCATTGAGGTATCTTTATTGGTACATTTCCTTTTGCATGTCCTGGTGCTGCTGTCATTGCTTTTGGTACTGCTGCCATTACTCCTGCTGCTGCTGCCATTGTTCCTGTTGCTGCATTCTGTAGTTTTGCACACCCCTGTATTCTATCCTTCTGCTGGTGAGTCATCTACTGGTGCATTTGTGCTGTGCCTTGAGCCATTTATTTCAACACCCCCTTTCAAGCTAAGTGTTCTGGGTCGGACATTTAGCTTGTCTCTTAGAAGGTCAAATCTGTCAATGCTCAGGGCCTTTGTAAGAATATCTGCTGGTTGGTTCTGACTTGGAATATATATGACATCTAGTTGCCAATTGCAAACTTTGTCTCTTACGAAATGAATGTCTATTTCTATGTGTTTTATCCTGGAGTGGTATACTGGATTTGAAGCCAAGGCAATTGAGTTGGTGTTGTCTGTGTATATAGCAGGAGTCTTTGAGACTTTGAGATTCAGTTCTTGTATCAGACCAACTATCCAACTGATTTCAGCACTTGCATTGGCTAATGCTCTATACTCTGATTCAGCATTGGATCGTGCAACTACTTGTTATTTCTTTGAGCTCCATGACACCAAGCTTTCACCAAGGAACACTAAATAACCTCCAACAGATCTTCTATCATCTATGTCGCACCCCTAATCTGCATCAGTGTATGCAGTTAATTCAAGTGATGTTGACTTCCTTAACTTAAGACCATAGTGTATGGTTTCCTTGAGATATTTGAGCACCTTTTTGCATGCCATCCAATGAGTCTCAAGAGGGTTGCTCATAAATTGGCTTAACTTGTTCACAGCAAAGGATAATTCTGGTTTACTTAGAGTTGCATACTGTAGACTTGCTATTACACTCCTGTACAATGAAGGATTGTTGAAGGGTTTTCCATTTATTTTGGTGAGTTTCAGCCCTGTGCTCAATGGTGTTGTACTGCCCTTGCATTCTGACATATTTGTCTTCAACAATAGATCTTTGACATAATTGGATTGTGACAGGAATATAGATTTATCTGATCTGTCTATCTCTATGCCAAGAAAGAAATGTAGGTCTCCAAGATCTTTTAGAGCAAAGTTTGAGCTTAGGCTGTTTATAAGATCTTGAATTGCCTTGTCATTACTCTCTGTTATGATTATATCATCTACATAGATTAGGAGCATTGTGAATTCTTGGCTGCTCTTCCTGACAAACAGAGAAGTATCACTCTTGGTTCTTGAGAATCCCCAATTCATTAAGGTTACCTTTAGCTTTTCAAACCATGCTCTAGGTGCTTGCTTTAGTCCATATAGAGCCTTGTGAAGTCTGCACACAAAGTTTGGTCTTTTTGAGTCCTGATATCCTTCTGGTTGATGCATGAATACTTCCTCTGTCAATTCATCATTTAGAAAGGCATTTTTTTTATGTCTATTTGTCTAAGTTTCCAGTCATTCATCAAGGCTAATGTCAGTATGATTCTAATGGTGTACGGTTTCACTATTGGGCTGAAAGTCTCATTGAAGTCCACTCCTTGTGTTTGATGATATCCCTTGGCTACAAGTCTAGCCTTGTATCTTTTTATTGTTCCATCTGCCATTTGCTTGACTTTATAGACCCATTTGTTCCCCACAATCCTCATGTTAGGTCTACAAGGGACTAGGGTCCAGGTTTTGTTTCTAATTAAAGCATTGTACTCTTCCTTCATTGCCTTTTTCCAGTTTTCATCTTGCATTGCATGCTCTACACCGTCAGGTGTGCTGTGTGGTTCAGAGGTGTCTATTGAGTACACTTTTGGCTTGTAGATTCCTGCTTTAGACCTTGTGACCATAAGGTGAGTGTTTAAATTTTGTGTTTGTGTTTGGTCTATCATTTCTGGTGTGGGTAGCTGCTGAGGTTTAGATGAGAAGTTGTTGGGATTCTCATGTAAGTGTGTGATCTCATGAGTGTCTTCTGATTGTGAGTTAGAGTGAGACCTATTATCAGCTGCAGTTGAAGGGTGACTGGATTGGACTGCTGGTGTTTCCAGGAAAATGAAATAATGCATTAAGACTTGGTCTTTGTGATTGACATTTTGATTGGCTACCTTAAACTCATGACTTGATTCAAATGGGAAGGACTCTTCATGGAACACAATATGCCTGGCTATGTAGATTTTTCCTGAATGATGTTGGCAAACATATCCTTTATGTTTTGGTGTATATCCAAGAAACACACATTTTGAAGTGTGAAAATCAAATTTGTGTCTATTGAAGGGTCTTAGAAAAGGGTAGCATTCACAGCCAAAGGTTTTGATTAGAGTATAATCAGGTGTGTGACCTATAGTTTCTCATAGGGTGAGTAATTGTTCAAATTTCTTGATGGCAATCTGTTGATGATATAGGCAGCTGTATTTACAGCTTCCCACTAGTAGTTAAGGGGTATGTGTGCTTGAGCAAGCATTGTAAGAGCTATCTCTGTAAGGTGTCTATGTTTTCTCTCTACCTTGCCACTTTGGTGATGAGTGTAAAGGCAGGAGTACCTCTGTCCAATCCTTTCTATTTTTAGGAAGTTTTCAAAGGCTTGGAACTCACCCCCCATGCTACTATGAATGGTTTTAATTTGATGCTCAGTGAGTTTTTCAATTTCAGCCCTGAATGTGATAAAGGTTTCAAGTGTTTGGCATTTTGTTGTGAGTGGATAGACCTAAGTGAAGCTACTGTAATCATCAACCATTGCCAAATAATATTTGTATCCTTTGTTTGACAGTATTGGGGCTGGTCCCTAGAAGTCTAAGTGCAGCAATTCGAGGGCTTTCTTGGTTTTTGTTTCTGTTTTTTTAAAGGTCATTCTATGCAATTTTCCATATTGGCATGCTGTGCAGAATGGTATTTCATTAAGGGCTGCAGTGTTTTTACTTATATTTTTGGGCAAGTTTTTACACTTGGACAGAACTTTCTTGAGCACCATTACATTAGTATGGCCTAATCTCCTATGGAGTAATTCTAGATGGTGTTTTGATCTCAAGGTGTTCTTTGTGATTTCTTGGACTGACTTTGACCTTTGATCATTTGCTGAAACATTTAAACAAGTAGAAAACATAGACTCTGGACATTTGAACTTGAACTCTAGACTCTTGGAGATTATGGTGAAATTTGATGAAGACTCTTGACTTGAGCTTGATGTAGGTATATTGGCTGACTTGGCTTGACACTGCAGCTGATAAAGACCCCCTCTAGCCACTCCCAGAAGCACCACACTCCTCTGTATCTTGTCCTTCACCATACAGTGACTTTTGTTAAATTCAAGCACAACATTATTGTCTCTTACCAACTTAGATATGCTGATTAGATTCTTGGTTATCTCAGGAACAAGCAATATTTCATTCAAGTGTAGATTGTGTGAGTGTGGTGTATGGTATGTGGTGAGTTTAGTGTAGCCAACATGAGTTATGTTCAGAAACTGACCATTACCTACAACCAGCTTCTGATTCTCTTGGTATTGATTGTTGAGTATGAGATTTCCCATGCTATCGGTAACATGATTTTTTGCTCCACTGTCAAGGTACCAGGATGTATCTTCATCACTGTCAATTGCAGCTGCATATGCCCTCTTCATTTAGTTATTGTGACTTCGTTTGGGAACAAAGTCTTTCTTGAACCTATGCCAACAGTCCATAGCAGTGTGCTTGTGTCTGAAACAGATCTGGCATACCTCATTTGAGTCTTTGTCACCAGTTACCAGGGGTTTTCCTCATTCAAAGTTGTTACCAGAATTAAAATTAGTTCTGAGATTGTTATTGTAGCTCCGTGGGCTAGGAGAGTTGCTAGCCTTTGTCTTTCCATTCCATACCATTTTGTTGTTCCAACTGGACTGTGCAAAGTTAGCATTGAAGTTGACTAGTGCTTCAAAGCTGTCTTGTATAATACTTTGCTCTAGCCTGTGCTCCTGGGTTAGCAGTAAAGCATAAACTTCTGCTAGAGGAAGCTTATCAGCTCTGGATGTTACATTGACAAAGACAGGGTCATATGCATTTCCTAAGCCTCCAAGTATGTAGTCTACTAGCTTATCATCACTGACATTGCATCCTGCACACTTCAGTGCTTCAGCTATGCTTTTCATCTTCATGTAGTATTGTGTAATACTCATGGAGCCTTTTTTGGTTGATTGGATCTGACTTTTGAGATGTATGAGCCTAGCATTTGAGTGGTAGGCAAATAGGCTCTCAAGAGTTGTCCAAAGATGGAGAGAGCTGGAGCATTCAATGATTACTCCCAGCATCCCTTCTGATAGAGAAGACATGAGCCAACCCATCGGATTTTGGTATTTCATGAGCCAGATTTGGTATTCTGGGTTTTCTGTGGTTATCACTGTGTTTTCATCATCAACAGTCACATTTTGTTGTCTAGGGCTTAGTTTACTTCCATCAATGAACCCCATGAGTCCATTTGCCCGAATGCTAGGAAGCACTTGTGACTTCCATAGTAGGTAGTTTGAGTTGGTGAGTTTGATAGGTGCAGAGAAAACAAGAGGGGCTGTTGGGGTGTTGTTGTTTTGTTGGGCAGTGTTGTTTGTGTTTGTTGCTGAGGTATTTGTTGATGATGAGGCCATTGGAGAACCTTGCTCTGATACCAAGTTAGAGAACTGAAATCTATTTTGTATTTCAATGTAATAGTGATATATGCGTGTATTGATCAACTCTTTACATTCATATATATATACACTAAGTGCTACAGCTATATCAGTAACCATTTTTGCTTTTCTTTGATGACTCATCATTGTACTGATTCAATGACAGCTCTTTGATTGCCTTGAGTGATGCTGTCATCCCTAAGATCATGACACCTTATTGATGTCCTTCTCATTGAGGTATCTTTATTGGTACATTTCCTTTTGCATGTCCTGGTGCTGCTGCCATTGCTTTTGGTACTACTGCCATTGTTCCTGCTGCTGCTGCTATTGTTCCTGCTGTTGCATTCTGCAGTTTTGCACACCCCTGCATTCTATCCTTCTGCTGGTAAGTCATCTACTGGTGCATTTGTGCTGTGCCTTGAGCCACTTATTTCAACAAGTTGAACCTCTTCACCAAAGTACGAGAAAAGATAAGTAGTATATTATTAAATGAGGATTTTCTCTTAACTTAAATTTTATCTAAATTTTTAAATTTTTTTTAACTCATGTCTTATATATTAAGTATATATGGTCAACATATATTCTTTTATTATTACTTTTTTTTTACTAATCATCAATCTTCATTAATCATATGTTAGTAAAAGATTAATTGAAATTTAATTTAAGAGAAGATCGTGACTTCAATTATTAAGAATTTTCAAGTAGATATCTAATTTATCCTAAAATATTAGGCAATTTATATTATTCGTATTAGAAATTTATATGAAATAAATATTCATTCCGGCTATCTCTGTGTGTGTGTATATATATATATATATATATAATTTCAGTTTACCATTTCAAATACATACGAGGAAGGAAACTCAAATAATAAAAATAACTCACATATAGATATACCAATTTTTATAGTTTACGACTGTGTTTAGCCATAAGAAATTACGATCCCAGTGTCATCCAAAATAATAGTGACAATGCTGACGAGATGTAACAAACACACGCACAACATTTGTCGCGAACACTTGTTGAAAGGCAGCGATTAATATTTCATTTCAAGATTCATATTTGATAACTTGATGTGCAATAATTATAACGCAAATTATACGCCATGAAAATAAAATGATTTGTTTTGCAAGAGTTGAAAAGGAATACTAGAAGCTAAATAATGAGTGATGGATCTATCAAACGACGTTGCACGCCGTCGCATGTGTGGAAAAATAACAAAAGAAGTCTCTAAACTAGCTTGTTTGCATTGCATCACCCATAATTTAACCTTATCTTTGACTCGTGTAATTGCCATTCCTCAAAAGCTTAACAAAAATGGATGAATGTTCTCTCTAAGTTTTTATTTAAACAAACATAAATATGTTATTAGTGATTTATAAAAGGAAAAATAATAAAATAAATAAATCTTGATCGTCTATATCTAAGTGTTAATATGTATCAAAAGATTCTTAAAAATTTAAGTAAGTTTAACATAAGTAAGAATCCTAATTCAAGAAAAATGAGATAAAAAGAATATCTAACTCCATTTATTGAAAGATATATTTGTTAATTGATATCATTTATAATTTTATAAATAGATTTTATATAAGGAATGAATATTCATTCCTTTAAATCAGTAGTAAGAATTATTTAAGAGTCATAGTTGATGAAATGGGCAATAATTATAATTCATACTTGATAAATTTTTTTTGGATTTTTTTCTTAAATTTTTGTATAAGTCCAATTTATTACAAGATCCAAAATGAGTCCTAAATAGGTAAAAAAAGAATTGTCATATTTTAATAGAACTCTACATCAAAGTCCGAGACAATAGAAGAACTAATGCCTTTATTTTCAAGACTCTAATAAAAGAAATATTGTTCAAATTGAGAAAGTTTATTATATCCCAATTTAACTTAGATTCTACAACCCTATAAATAAGAGGGCTAAATAATAAAAAAGACACTTGAAAAGGGAGATGCTTCCAATAGATCCATAATCTCTCTCCCTAGGTGCAATACTCTTCTTCTCTAATTTAAGTTTTTTCTGTAAGGTCTTTGTTTCTATGTATTTCTACTTTAAAATCATTATTCAGTGGTGCAATATGAGTGAGCTCATTAAGTTTGGTAACATACACGTATGCCGAATCGGGTTGAACCACTGTAAATTCTCTATCTTGCTATATCTCTTATCTTTATTTTTGTTAATCTTAACCTCATTTTCAACTAGGGATGGAAAAATTTCTTACGAACTCAATAAAATTCAATAATATTAAGAAGGAATTGGTAAGGTTTAAAGCAGATTTGGTACGAGTTTAGTATACAAATTTAAAAATCGCAATAGATTTAGGATGAGTTTATATTTGATAAAAGATCTGCGGATACTGGTAACATATATTTGTAGATATCACAATTTTTTTATAATTGTTTTAGAGAAAAAAAGTTATATGTTATGTATTGCATGCCTAGCACGCTTTGCATGCATGTTAGGAGCGCATATTGTGTACTTAGTATAAGCTCCTAGTATGTGTGCTAGGAGTTTAAGCGTTAGGCATGTAACGTTACGCGCTTAGTATATGCTTCTAACACGCGTGTTAAGTGCTAGGCACGCAACGTTATGTACTTAGCGTGCGCTCTTAGCACATGTGTTAAGTGTGTTAGATGCACAATATTGCACTCTTTAGTGTTCACTCCTAGCACGAGTACTAAGCGTGGTGTGCTTAGTGTATGCTTAGACCTAGGTGTACAACGTTGCACACTTTTAGCATTCGCTCATAGTATGCATATTAAGTGCTATGTATTCATTACCAAGTTTGTTTAAAATCCACATATAACCCATTACGAATTTGGTAATTAGTGCATACCCACTAGAGCAGATTTTGTATTGAAATTTTAAACCGTAATATATTTTAGAAGGATTTAGTATTTCATTTTTTAAAGCGGATGAGGATGCGGGTTTAGGGATATCTATACCAAGTCCAGTTCATTGCCATCCTTATTTTCAACAACTAATAAATTGAACTTGTTAATCTCAAGATAATCAGATTTTGGGTCAACAATTAGTTCTATCAATAGGAAATACAATAAAATTATAACGACCCAAATTCTACATCGGGCAGATTCGTCCAAAGTGAAGGCTTTATAAGACAAAATCTCCCTACCTCTTGCGAGGCACCTTTTGAGGATGGTGATGTGTTTTGCTTATAAAAGACAAAATCGTAATGGGGAAGGACGCGTGCGTGAACTCCAAAGTGGATAATACCTTATACAGAGATTCGGGTAGGTTCTTTTAAAAATAGTCATGAAAATTAACCTTAGAGATTAATAATTTAAAGTAAGTTCTTACTTTGGTTAACATTAATTTTTACGATAGTTTTTTTTAATATATTTTGATTTTATAATGAATTATTTTGTGTGATATCAATTTAATTCATCTCGATTTGAAGATGTTGATATTAATCTCTAGAATTTTTGAATTAATTTAGTGGTATGCCAATTCTACTACTTGAAATAAAAAAAGAACAGGAAGACGTTGGTGTAGGACTTAAACAAGGGACTTAGTACGAAGAGACTTCAACATGTGGCAGTGCAACCATCAAGGTAGATGACTTATGTTAATAAAAGAATGAAAATAATAAATATGAAACAACTCGTAACGCCAACAACCTTGGAGCACAGCATTCACTACATATTACTGATTGTTCAGCCGCTGTTGTGGCCATCATCATTGTCGTTATCACTCTTAGAAGTGACTGCCGCCGCTACCTATGCAGAATATTATTGTTTAGGCCATAACTGTCGGCTAGAAGTTGTCATTGTTCGCTGCTTAAAAGCCATCGTTGTCTATCTTCTAACCTACTCGTTGTGCCCGTGAGCTTATCGATGCAAACTTTACTCCATCGACTAACAATAGTTTGAAAATTAGTTGAGGAGAAGAGGAGGTTGCTTATCATGAAGAAGCAGAAAAATAAATTATGGCTTTGTTCGATGTTTTCACTGAGGCTCCCTTTATTTTTCAAAAATTCAATTTTGGCTAGTATTTCTTCAATATTTTATAGATAGACCCCTAATCGAACATTAGTTTTCTACTATATTAGGAATCGAGGCTAAGAACCATGGATCCTAGGATAGGGGTCCAAGGACTCAAGGTTAAGAACCATAGGACCAAGGATAGAAGTGCGATAAACCAAGGATTAAGAACAAAAGTCTGCATTCAGGCCAAGAACTGAGAAAAAAGTCAACATCGAGGCCAAAGATTGAGAACATAAGTGTACATTAAGGCGGCCTAAGTACTTATTAAGGTCATTTAAGTCCTCATTAAGGCCACTTGAGCCTTCATTGAGGTCGCCTAAAGTCCTCACTAAAGCCGTGTAAATCTTCAACACTTAAGCATGATTAAAACAAGGGCATATCTATGAAGACCTCCTCAACACCTGAGAAGGGTTAAAATGAGGACATATCTTTAATGTCCTTCTCAACATGCTTTCGGGGTAATGCATAAGCCTAAAAGCGAGAGCATATATTTGAAGATCTCTTCGGTCAACTACCTAAAGAATCCATGTGACCATTAACTAAGATTTTTCAGTTAACTATCCAAAGAGCCTATGTGATCTTTAGCTATATTTTCTGCAGTCAACGCTCAATGAGCCCATATAGTCATTTCGGCTAAGTTTTCGAGCACACAAACTAAACAAGCTCGATCCAATCTCAAGATCAGAATAAGACAAAGTTTCACTCTATTCAGTATTTTAAGACATACCCAAAATCCAGATCAAACTATTATAAAGTTTTCATTATCAATAAATTAATATTGAAATTTGAGCGACTCATGTTCCTTAGATTTTGGCGTAGATCCAATTTATTATAAGACTATAAAAGTCCTAAACAAGTTAAAAAAAAAAAGCTATTATATTACAATATGACTTTACATCAAAATCTCAAACAAAATAAGGGAATTGCTATCCTTATTTTGATAAGCCTCTAATAAGAAATCTTAATTGAAAAAGTATATTATATTGCAATTTAACTCAATTTCAAGGAACTCTTACTATCCTTTAAATAGGGGACCTAAACAATGAAGAAGGCATTTTAAAAAGGGAGAGGCATCTAATAGATCCACAATCTCTTCCCCCTAGGTGCAACACTCTTCTTCTCTAATTTATGTTTATTCTATAAAGATTTTGCTTTTATGTAATTTTGATGTAAAATTATTATTTAATAATGTCATATGAGTTAGCTCATCATATGATATTATTCTTCGTCTTGCTACAATTTTTTCTTGGTGGTTAATTTATACTTCGTTCTCAACAACCAATAACATAATTACTAATTTTAAAATTGACCAAAATTTAAGCTCAACAAATTAATTATATATCAGAACCAAGCTGCAAGAGAGTTAAATTGTATAAACATTTTAACAATGAATGATGCTTTGTTTGTTCACACCTACGTTATGTTGGTCTACCGCTGCTTTACTCGTCCATAGATTGGCGCATTTTACTGTAAAGAGAGGGATGGGCAGAAGATCAATGAAGCGAGGAGACAACGAAAACCAATACTCATCCAATATAACTGCCAATTACAATAGACTTGGACTGAGCAATTGATGTGAAGACCTCAGGTCGCTTTTGAGAGGGCTGGACCCGTATAGCATGGGTAACTTAATGCGTAGGTGATGTTGATACTATAGTTCTTGTTCATATGGAGGGATCTTGGAAGACTAGAAGTTCTGTACGTTGCCTGGCCAGCTTCACACGTAAAAGTTATATGGACTATTTGACTCTTGTAAATGCCAGTCGGCAGGCGCTACATATAAGTCAACTTCCTCGACTTTTATGCTGTAACACTCAGTGACCCCTTCACATTCATGTGGTTTTGTGGTTTCTATCATTCTATCTCTATTGTGTTGTCTATGTTTAATTGGATAGAAAGGAGAGTAGAAAGGAAAATAATTCTCATTTTTATAAAGATTTATTTATTTAGCTGACAATTTTAATAAAGAATGGAGATTAAGAAATCATTGTTCCTTAAAATTGAGAAATTAGGATTTCTCTTTAATTCACTCATTTGTTAAATTATTATATTTATTCTCTTTCTAAAATATTAAAAAATAAATTAACATATTTATATAAATAAGTAAATTAAAAAATTTAAATTATGTTAATTAATTTTTTTAAACATATTAATATTTGATAAATACAAATGTTAGTTAATTTATTAATATTATTTAGTTAAAATTAAAATTATAAATTAAAATTAAGAAAGAGTAAAAAATTATAATATTTTTTCCAACATCGATGCTATGCTCTATGTCCAAACACTAGGACCAATCCCTCCCCTCTAATTTGTAATTCGATTTCTTAAATTTAAAATCTCTCAATAAGAACGAGACCTAAATATTAGAACTTGCGCAAGTGGTGCACTTGCCCACTTGAATTTCGACCTAATCTTCAGAATTCAAAACTTGATCTCCTAAACTTAGGGCTCTACGCTGAGACCTAAGACCCAACACTATGACCAAGGGTCCTGTCTCCTCTAAACTCCAATTATTCTCAAGTGGTTCCTTAAATTTGGGACACAATGGTTGATTCACTACTCTAACCAAACAATGAAATCATTTTCATCTCTCATTTATTTTCTCTTTTCTTTTTTTTTTCTTTCCATTCTTCAAATCAAATGGGGTTCAAACTCAATACCGCGCGTCATCTCTGTTGTTACCTTTATTTAACAAACATTTTAGCAACTTGCATCAATTGTCAACTCCGGGAAATAATTTACGGAAAGAGATCTGGCAATATGACAATGCATTGCATTTTGATAAAGATTTGCCATCCTCCATCCCAGCATCAAATGGAGTCAAGATTGGTTTACAGAAACATTTAAAAGCTTTTTGTTTTTTAGTATCTACTTGCTTAGAGATAGAATTAAATATCTATGAAAATATCAACAAATAGTGAAATTATATGTACGAGATGTATGCCAAAATGCCTACAAATACAATTGCAAACTTGTGCATGCAACAGGTATCATTTAAACTTACTCTAGCAATACATACCACTGCCATTTCAAAAATCAAATCTCATTTGGTTAAAAATTAAGTCTCTCGCGATGCAAATTGGAAAACCTCACGCAGCTTTACTTGCAAGCCCGGGCCTGGGACACCTTATTCCCGTCCTCGAGCTCGGAAAACGCCTTACTCATCACAACCTTCATGTCACCGTGTTTGTCGTGGCTAATGATACTTGTAGTGAACGGTTATCTAGACTTCTCAACTCATCATATGAAGATCTCCTTGATATCGTCTTGCTCCCATCCGTTGACATCTCTGGCCTAGTCGGCCAGGATGCATCGGTAGTAACACAAATTGTGGTTACGATGCACGAGTCCTTACCAGCCCTTCGATCAACAATATCTGCCATGAAGTTCCGCCCAACGGCTCTGATTGTGGACTTGTTTGGAACTGAAGCTATGACTGTTGCTGATGAGTTTGAGATGTTGAAGTACGTGTTCATCGCTTCTAATGCATGGTTTGTTGCTGTCACAATGTATGCTCCAACTCTTGATAAAAGGGAGTTATTTGATGAGCATATTATCCGCCGACAGCCGCTCAAAATCCCTGGTTGTTCATCGGTACGCTTCGAGGATACGCTTGAAGCCTTCCTGGATCATACGGATCCTATGTATGAAGGGGTTTTACGCTTGGGGATCGAGATGTCAAAGGCTGACGGCATTCTGATAAACACGTGGGAGGATCTAGAACCCAAAAATCTTGAAGCCCAGAGAAATATTAATATGTTGAGAAGCGTCGTTAAGGCAAGGGTTTATCCGATCGGTCCTTTGACAAGACCGGTCACAGAATCGGTTTCGGGGAGCGAAGTACTGGATTGGCTGGACATGCAGCCTAATGAATCGGTGATCTATGTGTCATTTGGAAGTGGTGGAACAATCTCATCCAAACAAATGATCGAGCTTGCATGGGGTTTGGAGCTTAGCAAGCAAAGATTCATCTGGGTTGTACGTCCTCCCTTGGATAAGGATGTATTTAATTCTTATCTGACGGCAGGGAACGGTCTTGCTGGCACCTTCGATTACTTGCCAGAAGGGTTTGTGAGTCGGACTAAAAACACAGGACTAGTTGTTCCTGTATGGGCTCCCCAAGCGGAGATATTGGCACATCCATCAGTTGGCGGATTTTTAACACATTGTGGATGGAATTCAACACTGGAGAGTATAATCAACGGTGTGCCGATGATTGCATGGCCATTATATGCAGAGCAAAAGATGAACGCTACAATGCTGACGGAGGAGCTTGGGGTTGCCGTGCGATCGAAGGAGTTGCCATCGGAGAGCACAGTAGAGAGGGAGGAGATAGAGAAGATGATCAGAGGGATCCTGGTTGACAAAGAAGGGCAGGCAATTAGAAACACGGTCCAGGAACTAAAATACAGCGCCGAAAAGGCTTCGGTTAGGGGTGGTCCCTCCTATAATTCACTCTCCCAAATAGCCAAAGAATGTGATAGTAGCTTTCAATGCTCGAAATTAAGGGCTCAAGGTGCTTGATTAGGTTTCATGACTTAACAATAATAGAGGCTATAATTACTTGCCGGGGTTAATTACTATTAATTTTCATATGCTTAAGCTTTTAAAATGACGTACTCCTTTTCCTTCGTGCTTTTTTATTTATGCCACTGCCAGCAGTAGGTTCGGTTTATACTATAGTGTCAAGCTTTTAATATATAAGCGTTCCATTATCATTTTCATTTCTTTTTTAATTTTAAGTTAATAAAAGAGAAATAACAAGTGTAGCAAATTTTATTTGTTATGATTGAATAAAAGATACACACTAGAATGAAGTACTAATAATTCTGACTTTTTAAATTACGAGACTCGTCTTAAATTTAATTTAATGTCTAATTAGTTTAATAAGAGCAATATTTTTTCTCAATATTTAAATAAATTTATTTTTAGGGGAGCTGAACCCCTTCACCAAAGTATGAGAAAAGATAAATAGTATATTATTAAATGAGGATTTTCTCTTAACTTAGATTTTATCTAAATTTTTAAATATTTTTTAACTCATGTATTAGATATTAAGTACATATGGTCAATATATATTCTTTTATTATTACTTTTTTTTTACTAATCATCAATCTTCATTAATCGTATGTTAGTAAAAGATTAATTAAAATTTAATTTAAGAGAAGATCGTGACCTAAATTATTAAGTATTTTCAAGTAGATATCTAATTTATCCTAAAATATTAGGCAATTTATATTATTCGTATTAGAAATTTATATGAAATAAATATTCATTCCGGCTATCTCTGTGTGTGTGTATATATATATATATATATAATTTCAGTTTACCATTTCAAATACATACGAGGAAGGAAACTCAAATAATAAAAATAACTCACATATAGATATACCAATTTTTATAGTTTACGACTGTGTTTAGCCATAAGAAATTACGATCCCAGTGTCATCCAAAATAATAGTGACAATGCTGACGAGATGTAACAAACACACGCACAACATTTGTCGCGAACACTTGTTGAAAGGCAGCGATTAATATTTCATTTCAAGATTCATATTTGATAACTTGATGTGCAATAATTATAACGCAAATTATACGCCATGAAAATAAAATGATTTGTTTTGCAAGAGTTGAAAAGGAATACTAGAAGCTAAATAATGAGTGATGGATCTATCAAACGACGTTGCACGCCGTCGCATGTGTGGAAAAATAACAAAAGAAGTCTCTAAACTAGCTTGTTTGCATTGCATCACCCATAATTTAACCTTATCTTTGACTCGTGTAATTGCCATTCCTCAAAAGCTTAACAAAAATGGATGAATGTTCTCTCTAAGTTTTTATTTAAACAAACATAAATATGTTATTAGTGATTTATAAAAGAAAAAATAATAAAATAAACAAATCTTGATCGTCTATATCTAAGTGTTAATATGTATCAAAAAATTCTTAAAAATTTAAGTAAGTTTAACATAAGTAAGAATCCTAATTCAAGAAAAATGAGATAAAAAGAATATCAAACTCCATTTATTGAAAGATATATTTGTTAATTGATATCATTTGTAATTTTATAAATAAATTTTATATAATGAATGAATATTCATTCCTTTAAATCAGTAGTAAGAATTATTTAAGAGTCATAGTTGATGAAATGGGCAATAATTATAATTCATATTTGATAATTTTTTCTTTTGGATTTTTTTCTTAAATTTTTGTATAAGTCCAATTTATTACAAGATCTAAAACGAGTCCTAAACAGGTAAAAAAAAAATTGTCATATTTTAATAGAACTCTACATCAAAGTTCAAGACAATAAAAGAACTAATGCCTTTATTTTCAAGACTCTAATAAAAGAAATATTGTCCAAATTGAGAAAGTTTGTTATATCCCAATTTAACTTGATTCTACGACCCTATACTCATACTACCCTATAAATAAGAGGGCTAAATAATGAAAAAGACACTTGAAAATGGAGATGCTTCTAATAGATCCATAATTTCTCTCCCTAGGTGCAATACTCTTTTTCTCCAATTTAAGTTTTTTCTATAAGGTCTTTGTCTCCTTGTATTTCTACTTTAAAATCATTATTCAGTGGTGCCATATGAGTGAGCTCATTAAGTTTGGTAACATACACGTATGCTGAATCGGGTTGAACCACTGTAAATTCTCTATCTTGCTACATCTCTTATATTTATTTTTGTTAATCTCAACCTCATTTTCAACTAGGGATGGCAAAATTTCTTACGAACTCACTAAAATTCGTTCATATTAAGAAGGATTTGGTAAGGTTTAAAGCAGATTTGGTACGAGTTTAGTATACAAATTTAAAAATCGCAATAGATTTAGGATGAGTTTATATTTGATAAAAGATCCACGGATACTAGTAACAGATATTTGTAGATATCACAATTTTTTTTATAATTTTTTTAGAGAAAAAAAGTCATACGCTGTGAATTGCATGCCTAGCACGCTTTGCATGCATGTTAGGAGCGCATATTGTGTACTTAGTATAAACTCCTAGTATGTGTGCTAGGAGTTTAAGCGTTAGGCATGTAACATTACGCGCTTCGCATATGCTTCTAATACGCGTGTTAAGTGCTAGGCACGCAACGTTATGTACTTAGCGTGCGCTCTTAGCATATGTGTTAAGTGTGTTAGATGCACAATATTGCACTCTTTAGTGTTCACTCCTAGCACGAGTACTAAACGTGGTGTGCTTAGTGTATGCTTAGACCTAAGCATGCTAGGTGTACAACGTTGTACACTTTTAGCATTCGCTCATAGCAGGCATAGTAAGTGCTATATACTCATTACCAAGTTTGTTTAAAATTCACATATAACCCATTACGAATTTGGTAATTAGTGCTTACCCACTAGAGCGGATTTTGTATTAAAATTCTAAACCGTAATATATTTTAGAAGGATTTAGTATTTCATTTTTTGAAGCAGATGAGGATGCGGGTTTAGGAATATCTATACCAAGTCCAGTTCATTGCCATCTTTATTTTCAACAACTAATAAATTGAACTTGTTAATCTCAAGATAATTAGATTTTGGGTCAACAATTAGTTCTATCAATGGAAAATGCAATACAATTGTAACGACTCAAATCTCACATCGGGTAGATTCGTCCAAAGTGAAGGCTTTATAAGAAAAAATTCTCCCACCTCTTGCGAGGCGCCTTTTTAGAATGGTGATGCGTTCCACTTATAATGGACAAAACCGTAAGGGGGAAGGACGCGTGCGTGAACTCCAAAGCGAATAATATCTTATACAAAGATTCGGGTAGGCTCTTTAAAAAATAGTCATGAAAATTAACCTTGGAGATTAATAATTTAAAGTAAGTTCTTACTTTGGTTAACATTAATTTTTACGCTAGTTTTTTTAAAATATATTTTGATTTTATAATGAATTATTTTGTGTGATATCAATTTAATTCATCTCGATTTGAAGATGTTGATATTAATCTCTAGAATATTTGAATTAATTTAGTGGTATGCCAACTCTATTACCTGAAATAAAAAAAGAACAGGAAGACGTTGGTGTAGGACTTAAACAAAGGACTTAGTCCGAAGAGACTTCAACATGTGGCAGTGCAACCATCAAGGTAGATGACTTATGTTAATAAAAGAATGAAAATAATAAATATAAAATAACTCGTAATGCTAACAACCTTATAGCACAGCATTCACTACATATTACTGATTGTTCAGCCGCTGCTGTAGCCATCATCATTGTCGTTAACACACTTAGAAGTGACTGCCGCCGCTACCCATGCAGAATATTATTGTTTAGGCTATAACTGTCAGCTAGAAGTTGTCATTGTTCGCTACCTAAAAGCCATCGTTGTCTATCTTCTAGTCTACTCGTTGTGCCCATGAGCTTATCGATGCAAACTTTACTCCAACGACTAACAATAGTTTGAAAATTAGTTGAGGAGAAGAGGAGGTTGTTTATCATGAAGAAGCAAAAAAATATATTATGGCTTTGTTCGATGTTTTCACTGAGGCTCCCTTTATTTTTCAAAAATTCAATTTTGGCCAGTATTTCTTTAATATTTTACAGATAGACCCCTAATCGAACATTAGTCTTCTACTATATTAGGAATCGAGGCTAAGAACCATGGATCCCAGGATAGAGGTCCAAGGACTTAAGGTTGAGAACTATGGGACTAAGGATAGAAGTGCGATAAACCAAGGATTGAGAACAAAAGTCTGCATCCAGGCCAAGAACTAAGAAAAAAGTCAACATCGAGGCTAAGGATTGAGAACATAAGTGTACATTAAGGCCGCCTAGGTCCTTATTAAGGTCATTTAAGTCCTCATCAAGGCCACCTGAGCCTTCATTGAGGTTGCCTAAAGTCCTCACTAAGGCCGTGTAAATCTTCAACACTTAAGCATGATTAAAATGAGGGCATATCTATGAAGACCTCCTCAACACCCGAGCAGGGTTAAAATGAGGACATATCTTTAATGTCCTTCTCAACATGCTTTCTGGGTAATGCATAAGCCTAAAAGCGAGAGCATATATTTGAAGATCTCTTCGGTCAACTACCCAAAGAATCCATGTGACCATTAACTAAGATTTCTCAGTTAACTATCCAAAGAGCCTATGTGATCCTTAGCTATATTTTCTGCAGTCAACGGTCGATGAGCCCATATAATCATTTCGGGTAAGTTTTCGAGCACACAAACTAAACAAGCTCAATCCAATATCAAGATCAGAATAAGACAAAGTTTCACTCTACTCAATATTCTAAGACATACCCAAAATCCAGATCAAACTATTATAAAGTTTTCATTATTAATAAATTAATATTGAAATTTGAGCGACTCATGTTCTTAGATTTTGGCATAGACCCAATTTATTACAAGGCCATAAAAGTCATAAACAAGTTAAAAAAAAAAAGAGCTATTATATTACAATATGACTCTACATCAAAGTCTCAGACAAAATAAGAGAATTACTATCTTTATTTTGATAAGCCTCTAATAAGAAATCTTAATTGAAAAAGTATGTTATATCTCAATTTAACTCAATTTCAAGTAACTCTTACTATCCTTTAAATAGGGGACCTAAACAATGAAGAAGGCATTTTAAAAAGAGAGAGGCATCTAATAGATCCACAATCTCTTCCCCCTATATGCGACACTCTTCTTCTTTAGTTTATGTTTATTCTATAAAGATTTTGCTTTCATGTAATTTTGATGTAAAATTATTATTTAATAATGTCATATGAATTAGCTCATCATATGATATTATTCTTCATCTTGCTACAATTTTTTCTTGGTGGTTAATTTATACTTCGTTCTCAACAACCAATAACTTAATTATTGATTTTAAAATTGACCAAAATTTAAGCTCAACAAATTAATTATAGAGCAGAACCAAGCTGCAAGAGAAGAGTTGAAAAGTAATACTAAAACTTAAATTATGACTGACGGAACAACCGAATGATCGATGTCGGTTCTAGAGACCATGGGAGTCTTATTGTGTGGAAAAGTAACGCTAGAAGTCTGTAAATTGGCGTGTTGGCATTGCACATATGACTTGACTCATGTAAATGCCAACTATGGACTCGACGTCCCCCTTGACAGTTTGATACTTCAGTCTTCATGGACCCGCAATTACGTGCCCTTCTGATACCGGCGAGAATAAGATTATTATTGGCTCTACTTGTTTCCTTTTGTCGCTACACTCTCTCCAGCATCCAATCCTCAACCTGTGGGTTCAAGTCTACTATTCTAGTTTCGTGACAACTTGCAGCAATGATCAAACTCGCCACTATTGAGAAACAGTAGACGAAGGACAAGGAACTCAAGTGGGAAGTGATATAAATACGAAAATACCCCGCATTAAGTTCTTACGAAAATATCAACAACACAACTCATACTAGTATTATCAGCTCGTCAACCACCTATTTATAACCGAGCGGCAGCAACTATTTTTTAGGCAGGAGAAGAATGCAATGACATCCGGGATTATCTGCCGAATGGTTTCGTGAGGAGGGCCCGCAAGAAGGATCTGGTGGTCCCCGTGTGAGCTCCTCAAACTGAGATCCTTCACCATATGCTCATATTGGCGGATTTTTTTCTCACTGCCGTTGCAAAACTCCAACTAGTATTGTCAATGGAGTGCCCATGATCGCATGGCCACTCTAAGCAGATCAAAACACAGATATCTGGGAAATCAATGCAAGTATTATGTGCAAAACTAGCTGCAATCGAAGATATTATTGAATAGTTTTCACCAAGTTGAATGATGAGTTATATCCTAGTTGTTTATTGAATTTCAAATTCCACAGAGATAGCATATATCAAAGTAGTATTGACAAGAAGATACCACTTTATACATAAAGAGTACTGATTCAAAGATTCATTACATATTAATAATAAGTTCTCACATTTAGTTATCGATCAAAGACAAATGGAAGCATCTTTGTGCATTTTCCCTTTCTCAGATTTTTTTTCTCTTCTGGAGAAAAAGCAAAAGGGAGCAGAGGCCCAAACCCCAGGATCCAAGGAACAGAAAGGTCAAGCGTGTACAGGTCCAGTGGCTTTCTTCAGCCATGCCAAATCAATTTCATCCAAGTATGTGGCTAGAATATAGGGGTGGGCAATTTAGGATTCGGATCGGGTTTGAAAATTTTTGACTCATACCCAAATTTGATAGGAACACATTTTAGGTCGGGACGAAAAATTTTAATTTTTTTTTGAAAAAAAATTATTTTGAAAAGACATAATTTTGATTCGGTAAAAAACAATTATTTTGAAAAAATATAGTTTTGATTTGGGTTTAGGACGGGTCAGAATAATTCGGGACGGTTCAGGTTTGGGATAATTCGAGACGTTTCGGGTTCGGGACGGGTCGGGATTTCCCGTTCGGGAAATTTTTGAACCCGACCCGTCCCGTTTGGGACCGAATTTTCTGTCTCAAATGAGTCCCGAACCCATTTCCGTTCTCATCCCGACCAAAAATTTCAGAACGAGTCAGACCGAAAAGAGTCGGGTTCGAAAATAATACCCACCCCTACTAGAATATCTCTACAACATGAAATGATAGGTGTTCATGTCTTGACAAAAATAGAGGCTCTAAGTACTAGCCAGGGTTACTATAGAGCGAAATTTATTTTTACTTTTCACTTAAGAAGACTTGGACCCTCTTCACCAAAGTAAGAGAAAGAGGCGAGTACTATATTATTAGGTAATTTTAAGTAGATATCTAATTTATTTAAAAGAATAATGGTATATTTTTTAAATAGTATTTTAAATATTTTTAATTTCAAATGATGTATTTAATAATTATTAGATAGTAAAATGGTGTAATGAATAATTTTAAAATTTATACTATTTTATCACTCAATGATTACTTAACACCTCAATTTAAAATACAAGATTTAAGATATTATTTAAAAACTATAAAATTATTCTTATTCAAAAATATATTAGACAGTTTATATTATTCGTAGTCAAAATAAATATGAAATCCATATTTATTCCGGCGATGTATATATATATATATATAATTTCAATTTACCATTTCAAGTACAATCAAGGAAGGAAACTGAAATAATAAAAATAACTCACATATATATACCAATTCTTATATTTACGACTGTGTTTAGCCATAAACAATTGCGATCCTAATGTCATCCAAAACAATAGAGACAATGCTGACGAGATGTAACAAACACGCGCACAAATTTTGTCGAAAAAACTTGTTGAAAGGCAGCAATTAATATTTCATTTCAAGATTCATATTTGATAACTTGATATGCAACAATTATAACACAAATTATACTCTATGAATATAAAATGATTTGTTTTACAGTTGGTTATCAACTAATTATGTCCCCACTTCAAGCTGCAAGAGTTGAAACGTAACACTAGAAGCTAAATTACGAGTGATGGATCTGTCGGACGAAGTTGCACGCCATCATATGTGTGGAAAAGTAACAATAGAAGGTTCTAAACTAGCTTGTTTGTATTGCATCATACGTAATTTAACCTTATCTTTGATTTACATAATTGTCATTCCTCCTTAAAAGCTTAACAAAAATAGAGTAAAATTCTCTCTTAAACTAAATTTTTACCTAAATAAATATAAATATATTATTAATGATTGATAAAAAAATTATATTAAAAAAAGTAGATCTTGATTATCTATAATACAAGTCAAAAGATTTTTGAGAACTTAAATAAACTTAACTTACAAAAGAATCTTAATTCAAGAAAAATAAGACAAAAAGAGTATTCAACTCCATTTTATTAAAAGATATATTGGCAATTGATATCATTTGTAATTTTATAAATAGATATTAGATCAAGAATGAATATTCATTCCTTTAAATTAGTAGTAGGAAATGCTTAGAGTTATAGTTGATGATATTGGCAATAATTATAGTTTATACTCGATAAATATTTTCTTTTGAATTTGCTTCCCTTAGATTTTGACATAAGCCCAATTAATTGCAAGGTTTAGAGAGAATTTTAAATAGATAAAAAGAAAGTTGTCATATTTTAGTAAAACTCTATATCAAAGTCCTAAATAAATTTGAGAACTATTGCCTTTATTTTGTCAGGACTCTAATAAAAGAAATATTGTCATAACTGAAAAGTTTGTTATATTCTAATTTAATTTAGATTCTATGATTCCATACTCCACTGCCTTATAAATAGGAGAGCTGAACAATAAAGAAGGCATCTTAGAAAGAGAGAGGCATCCAATAGATCCACAATCTCTTCCTTTAGGGGCAACACTTTTCTTCTCTAATTTAATTTTATTCTATAAAGACTTTGGCTTTATGTATCTTTACTTTAAAATTATTATTCAATAGTGCCATATAAGTGAGTTTAGTAAGTTCGGTAAAGTAGACGTAAGTTCAAATTAGGCTAAATCACTATAAATTATCATCTCTTATCTTTATTTTTGTTAACCTCAACCTTGTTTTCCAAAACCAATAAATTTAATTCATTAACCTCAAGATGATAAGATTTTGAGTCAATAATTCGATAACATCTATGGAAAACACAATAAAAAGTTATGAAGATTAACAATTAAAATATAAGTTCTTATCTTGGTTAACATTAATTTTTACACTGCCTTTTTATTTAGGATGATATATTTTGATTTTATAACGAATTTGTGTGATATCAATTTAATTCATCTCAATTTGAAGTTTGTGAGAATATTGATTAAAAATCATCAGAATATGATTTGGAAATCAAGCAAAGTGCATAGGGTGTGCACGGATCGAAGACGGACGCGAAAAGAGGCTGAAAACAAAGAAGGGCGCACCAGGCGCTAGTGTTACGGTGTCCAGGTGTGAGCGCCGCGGCGCCAGGAGACCAGTGCCGCAGCGCCCAGCAGATGCACGCCAGCGCTACGGTGATGAGAGCCTAGCGCTACGGCGCTGGAGACGGGAACAGTATCCCGAAATAAGAAAACTTCCTTATTTCGTCTCCTACTTGCTTTAGAATTCTCTAATACGACTCCCACACGTATGGGGTAAACTTAGGACATCCCAAAGCCTATATAAAGGCTATCAATTGGCTTGTAAACATATTTTTGTGATCAACAAAAAATCTTAGTGATCAAGGTTGAGAAATCTAAGTGATCATCAACAATCTTTATAGTTCTTTGTGAGAGAAAATTCTTAGAATGAGAAGAGAGAGTTTTCTTTGTGATCGTTCTTGTAATAGGCATACTTTGTGGTTACATTGTGATTTATAATAAGAGAAGAGTGTGATCTTGATCCGTCGTGGATGTAGGCAAGTTGTCAAACCACGTAATTCTTTGTGTGTTCTTCTTCTACCCTTTCTCTTTATTTCTTAGTAACTTGTTCTGCATTATTATTTGCTTGGGAGTTTTTTGCTTGTTTTTGTGCTTCCGCTTCAACAAACTTGTATCAGAGCATTGGTTCTAAGTAGACATGACCATACTCAAGTATGAGGTAGAGAAATGTAACGGTAAGAATGACTTCAATCTATGAAAGATGAAGGTTAAGGTGTTGTTGGTGAGCCAAAAGCTTGATTCAGCATTAGAGGAGACTGCAGCTCTATCTAGTGATGAAGAGAAGATGCCAGAGTCATCTAAAGCAAAAGCAGAAGCAGAAAGAAGGGATATTCAAGAAAGAGCTCATAACACAATCCTTCTGTCATTAAGCGATGAAGTACTAAGGGAAGTAGTAGGTGAGACAATGGCGATAGGTCTTTAGAAAAAGCTTGACTCCCTTTATATGCAGAAATCGTTGGCCAACCGATTGCATATAAAGAAGAAGCTGTATCAGCTGTCCATATCAGAGGGGGCGCCGATAAAGGATTATATAGACGCCTTCAATAAGATCATCCTTGATCTTGAGTCTATCAATATCAAGATAGAAGATGAGGATAGAGCAATTATCCTGCTGAGTTTACTCCCAAAAACTATTAGAGTTTTATTGATACGCTACTCTACGGCAGAGAGAGTTTAACGATGAGTGATGTAAAATCATCATTAAACTCAAAGTTATTAGGAAAGTAGACTGAGGGCAATGCAGAAAGCTTATTTGTAAGAGGAAGACCCTCATATAGAGATGGGAATAAAAAAGGCTCAAGGTCGAAGTTTAGGACTCCAAGGAAGTGCTATTGCTGCAAGAAAGATGGACACTTCATAAAGGACTGTTCTGAGAAGAAAGCACAGGACAAGAAGGAAGCGGATGCTACGCTGACATATGATGATAGCTATGACAGTGCAGAGACACTCGTCGCTACTGATGGTATGAACTCTAAACAATGGATTTTAAATTCTAGTTGTACTTTTCACATGTACCCGCACAAGTCTTGGTTTACAAATTTTTAGCCCATTAGTGGTGGTAAGGTCTTAATAGGTAATGATGTTGCATGTCAAATGATGGAAATTGGTAGTGATGGGCGAGTGAGAGAGTTGACAGATGTTAGGTATGTTCCTGACTTGAAGAGAAACTTGATTTCACTGAGGACTTTAGACCAGAATGGATGTTCCATCAGGATCGACGGAGGGATTTTAAGAGTTTTGAAGGGTTCCATGGTGGTAATGAGAGGAGAGAAGCACAAAAGTGTTTATGTGTTTTAGGGTGAAGTCGTGAGTGGTTCTGCACTATTCTCTGTAGATGATGAGAGTATGAAAACTAAGTTGCGGCATCTTAGACTGGCATATCTAGACGAGAGAAACCTAAAGGAGTTATTTAGTCAAAAGGCGTTTGGTGAGGATAAGTTCCAGGCCTTAGAGTTTTGTGAGCATTGTGTGCTTGGAAAAGTATATAGAGTGAGGTTCAGTACCGGCGAGCACAAGATTAAGGGGACTCTTGACTACATACACTCGGATATTTGGGGACCAACTCAGACAGCTACTCATGGTGGTGCCAGGTATTTTCTCAACTTGATTGATGACTATTCAAAGAAGATGTGGGTCTATATGTTGAAGACCAAGGATCAAGTATTTGATGTGTTAAAGACTTGGAAGGCTCTTGTTGAGAATCAGACTGGTAAAAGAGTGAAGAGGTTGAGAACTGACAACGGCCTCGAATTTTACAACAGACAGTTTGATGGGTTTTGTGCGAAGCATGAGATTGCAAAGAGAGGATGAACAGAACCTTACTTGAAAGGGTGAGATGCATGCTTACCAATGCGAAGATGTCCAAGACATTCTGGGGAGAAGCTGTAGTAACAGCAGCTTACTTGATTAATAGAAGTCCTTCATCAGCAATTGACTTCAAGACGCTAGAAGAGAAATGGCCTGGCAATCCTCCGACGTATGACCACCTCAGAATATTTGGTTGTTCTACCTTTGTACATGCTAAGGAGGGGAAGTTGGAACCTAGAGCTATAAAAGGGATATTCATAGGATATCCCGAAGGAGTAAAATGATACAAGGTGTGGTGTAAAGACTTGACACCACCAAGGAGTATCATAAGTTGTGATATGACGTTCGATGAGACGACGATGCTGAAAACCTCCCAAAGAGATGAGAAAGAAGAACCTGTGCCTAAGGAAGACTCAGCATTCGAGTCAATAAAAGTTGAAGTAGAGCCTGAAAATGGATCTGATATGCCTTCAGATCAACACTTCAACAAAGAAATCCTTGAAGATGAACTAAGAATACCGGCGAGTTCCTCCAAGTCCACCCAAAAGAAGACTAGAACTCCTAAGTTGGAACTTAAAGAGTACCAACTTGTTAGAGACAGGCTAAGGAGAACGATAAACCCACTAGTCAGGTATGCACAAGCAGATTTAGTTGCCCATTCTTTTAATTCTGCTTACATTCTTGAGTATGATGAGCCTAGAACATATGGTGAGGCTATAAAGAGTGAAAAGAAGAATGAATGGCAGCAGGCCATGGAAGAAGAGATTAGTTCTCCTAGGAAGAATAATACATGAAAGTTGGTGGAGAAACCTCAAAAGAAGCTAGTCGGGTGCAAGTGGGTGTATAAGGTGAAGGAGGGGATACCGGGGATAGAGCCTACGAGATTCAAGGCTAGGTTAGTTACATAAGGTCTTACTCAGAGAGAAGGAGTAGATTTTCATGAGATATTCTCTCCAGTTGTCAAGCATACATCCATTAGGATTTTGTTAGCCATATGTGTAAACTTTGATTTACATCTAGAGCATATAAATGTAAAGATAGCTTTTCTGCATAGAGAGCTTGAAAAAATGATATATATGGTATAGTCGCAGGGGTTCGAGGAGCCCGAAAAAGAAGATCATGCTTGTTTACTAAAGAAGTCATTGTACGGGGTAAAGCAATCAACTAGACAGTGGTATAGGAGATTTGATGAGTTTATGATGGCTTGTGGTTTTAGTAGAAGCAAGTATGACGGATGCGTGTACTTTAAGAACATAAGTTGTGGTATGATGTATTTGCTTCTATACGTCGATGATATGTTGATCGCATGTAAGAATATAGAAGAAATACAGAAGCTCAAGAAGCAGTTGAGTGGCGAGTTTGAAATGAAGGATTTGGGAGCAGCGAAGAGTTTTGGGTATAGATATTGTGAGGGAAAGAAGAGATGTTATTTTCTTGTCTCAATAGCGATATATAGTCAAAATTCTAGAGAAGTTTGGTATATCCAACGCGAAGGCTGTCTCTACTCATTTGTCTATCCATTTCAGACTTTCAGCAGCACAGTCGCCGACATCCGATGAGGAAAAATTACAGATGAGCAAAGTACCGTATGCAAGCGCTGTGGGGAGCATTATGTATACAATGGTTTACACAAGACCAAACGAAGCACAGGCCATGAGTGTGGTGAGTAGATACATGGCGAATTCGGAGAAGGATCACTGACTTGCTAGAAAGTGGATTTTGAGATATCTCAAGGGAACGTCGAATCACAGGTTAATGTATAAGAGGGATGAGGACAATAATGAAATGGTAAGAGGGTAAGTAGACTCAGATTATAAAAGTGATCTTGACAAGAGAAGATTATTGACAAGCTACGTATTCACAGTGTTTGGGTGTAGTGTGTGTTGGAGATCAGTTCTACAACATGTAGTTGCACTATCTGCCACAGAGGCGGAGTACATAGCTGTTGGTGAAGCTATCAAGGAGGCCGTATGGTTAAAAGGCATATGCGTGGAGGTATTGGCTAGTGAAGATGTGAACACCAGTGTGTATTGTGATAGCCAGAGTGCCATACACCTAAGCAAGTATCAAGTATTCCATGAGAGGTCAAAACACATTGATGTGAGGCTCCATTACATTTGAGAGATTGTTCAAAGTGGTGAAATTAATCTAACAAAGATATCGTCGTCTGAAAACCCTACTGATATATTGATTAAGCCACTACCATCGGTTAAGTTTATCCTATGCAAGGACTTAACCAGAGTCACTACTTTGTGAGGATGATCGAAGATGCTAAAATGAGAGATCGAGTTGCTTTGTGGATGATTTTGAATCAAAGAGGGGATTTGTGAGAATATTGATTAAAAATCATCGGAATATGATTTGGGGATCAAGCCAAGTGCGTAGGGTGCGCACGGATCGAAGACGGATGGATGCAAAAGGAGGCAAAAAATGAAGAACGTCGAATCATTCCAAAACCTAAGCTTTACGGTGCTAAGAGACCAGCGCCGCGGAGCTAGAGACGGGAATAGTATCCCAAAATAAGGAAACTTTCTTATTTCGTCTCCCACTTGCTCTAGGACTCCCTAATACAACTCCTACACGTATATGATAAACCTAGGACGTCCCAAAGCCTATATAAAGCTATCAATTGGCTTGTAAACACATTTTTGTGATCAATAAGAAATCTTAGTGATCAAGGTTGAGAAATCTAAGTGATCATCAACAATTTTTGTGGTTCTTTATGAGAGAAAATCCCTAGAGTGAGAAGAAAGAGTTTTCTTTGTGATCTTTCTTGTAATATGCATACTTTGTGGTTGCCTTATAATTCATAATAAGAGAGGAGTGTGATCTTGATCTGCCGTGGATGTAGGCAAGTTGTCAAACCACGTAATTCTTTGTGTGTTCTTCTTTTACCCTTTCTCTTTATTTCTTAGTAGGTTGTTTTGCATCATTTTTTGCTTGGAAGTTTTTTACTTGTTTGTGTGCTTCTGCTTCAACAAAGTTGTTGATACTAATTTCCCAAAATTTTTAACTGATGTGGTGATAGAGCTATTTTACTACCTAAAATTAAAAATTAAAAATAAAATAAGAAGATGTTGGTGTAGGACTTGATCAAAAGATTTGGTCCAATGAAACTTTAACGTGTGGTAGTGCAACCATCAAGGTAGATTACTTATGTTAACAAAAGAACGAAAATAATAAACATAAAATAAGTCACAACACCAACCACCTTAGAGCACTGCAACTACCACTCACCACCAATTGTTTGGCCTCCACTTTGGCCATCATCATTACCATCAAAATGCCACCATCACGCCCTAGAATTGACCGCCACCTTAGCCCACAAAGAATATCATCGTTCAGGCTATAATCGTTGCTGGAAGCCACCGTTGTCTGCCATTTAGCCCATTTGTTGTGCCTACGACTTTGTCGTCGCTAACTATACTCCATTGCCTGATGAGAATTTAAAAATTGGCATAGGACAATAGAAGGTGATTGTGTGTGCTATAGTAGCTAAGCGCAAGTGCACGTTATTGTATAAAAAAATATAGGATTTTAAGTCCAGATATCGATCCCACAAGGACTATGTGATCTAATTCTATAAATCAAGTACTAAAATTGTACCTACTTAACTTTTATTCATAAAATTACAATCTAAAATTTATTTAACTAATCTACTCTATCAATTAAATTAAACAAAAGTAAAGGATAGAATTCACAAATAAAAATAAGTTTGAGTTTTGACTCGTCCCCTAATATTTCATTAGACTCATTAACTACTTAGTTAATCTCTTAATACCAATTGATTTGCTTAGACACTAATCTCATCATGAGCCTCTGTCGATGGTCAAGTGACTATATTACATATTCTAACAATCACCTATATATCTACGGTAATCAAATCAGAATGTATTTCATTAAGATCAAGTCTAAATTATACCATACGTGCCACTTAGGTATATGTTTATCTTAGATGGAACTCATAGTTGTTACCCTATGATCATGCATCAAACTATCCGAGGCTAAACATATGAATCTCTTCATCGAATTCATCATGGTTCCTTAATAATTTATAATATTGGTCAGATATAATGAAAGCAATAAACATAAAATAGAATGAATCAATTATAATAATTAAGTTCATAAACTAAGAATCATTGAAATCCAACTACATACTAGGTTTACATAGTTTAACCTTAGAATAACAAGTTTAGGTCATCACAAAATAAAAAGTATCAAACCAATCCATAAAGAACAGCAAGAACAAGAACATAATAATAATAAAAGAGAATAAAAACTAATTAAGAAGATGTCTTGGGTTGTTTCTCTCTCAATCTTGACTTGAAGTTTGAATATTGATCTTAAATTTTGATTTCTTAACTTTGATTTTATATTGTGAATTCTTTATTTACGTTTTTTTTCCTCTCTAAAGTCTATGTATTTGACCTCAAAAGAGTGTTCTTGTTGGTATGAGAAACCTTAGGGGTGAGGGGCTTCGAATCCAAGTTCAAATAGGAGAGTTGAAAGGGGTTTTTATATATTGCACGGGTACCGTGGTGTTGGGGCTTGGCGCCGCGGTGCCAAGACCAGAAAACGTGACTTGGGGTAGCATTATCGGGTATTGCGGCGCTGGGTTGTGTACATCGCGGAACTCAGTCATCGGCTCTGCGGCGCCTAGCCCTGGTACTCGCTTTTATAATTTAAGTATAACTTTTTTATTGTACGTCCGATTCGCCTCTCGTTTATTTTTATGCATCACATTTTCTATCGTACATCTATTTATAATAAAAAAAAATACAATTAAATATCTAAATATTTATGATTTAGAGTAAAATACGAAATTTGGGTATAAATCATACTAGTGCTTTTACGCCCCTATTAGAAGGTTGTATGGCATGAAGAAGAAAAAAAGGAATTAAGGCTCCACTGAATGTTTTCACTAAAGCTCCATTTATTTTCTAAAAATTTATTTTTGGCTAGTATTTATTCAACATTTTATAGATAGACTTTAACAGATCATTAGCCTTCTACAGATCTGAAGAATTGAGGCTAAAAACCATAACTATGAGGATAATGGTCCAAGGATTCAAGGTTGAGAACTATGGGATCAAGGACAAAAATCTGAAGAGCTAGGGATTAAGAAGGAAAGTTTGCATCAAGGCCAAGAATTGATATCAAAAGTCCACATTAAGGCCAAGGATTAAGAATAAAAGTCTACATCATAGTTGCCTAAGTCCTTATCGAGATCGCCTAAGTCTTCATCGAGGTTGCATAAAGTCCTTACTTAGGCTGTATAATCTTCAAAACTTGAGCAAGTTAAAATTAGGACATATTTGTAAAGACCTCTTTAAGCTTTCTGGGTAATGCACAAGCCTAAAAGTGAGGGCATATCATTGAAGACCTTTTTGGTGAACTTCAGTTAAGTTTTCCTCGGTTAATTGTTCAAAGAGTCCATGTGATACTTAGCTAAGTTTTCCTCTGTCCATTACTTGATAAGCCCATTTGATACTTTCAAGCTAAGTTCCCAAGCAACAAACTATATGAGCTTGATTTGAGCTCAAGCACCCTAAGACATACCCAAAATTTTGCTCATACTACTATAAAGTATTAAGTATCAATTAATTAATATTGAAGATTAGGGGACTCATATTCCTTCCTAGATTTTAGCATAGCCTAATTTACAAGGCTAAAAAAAGTCCTAAACAAGTAATAAAGAGCTATTATATTTTAGTCTGACTCTAAATTAAAGTCTCCGACAAATCAGAAAACTACTACCCTTATTTTGGTAAGACTCTATTAAAGAAATCGTAATTGGGAAAGTTTGTTATATCATAATTTGACTCAGATTCTACGATTCCAATGCTCTTGTTATCCTTTAAATAGGATAGCTAAAAAAATAAAGAAGACATCTTAAAAAGAATAGGCATCCAATAAATCCACAATCTCTCCCTCCTAAGCTCAACACTCTTTTTCTATAATTTATATTTCATTTGTAAAGGCTTTACTTTCATGTATCTCTACCATAAAATTATTATTCAATAATGTCATATAAATCATCTCATTAAACATAGTAAAGTGGGCATAAGCTCGAATTGAACTGAACCACTATAAATTCTTTATCTTATTGCATTTTTATTTTTAATTTTATTAATCTCTACTTTGTTCTCATCAACTAATAGATTAACTTGTTGACTTCAAGATGACTAAATTTTAGGGTCAACATGATATTATATCCAAACATCAGGCTAAAAGAGAAGAATTAAAAAGTACTAGAACATAAATTATGAGTTATGGAGCAACTAAATCTTCGATGTCAATTCTTAACCATAAGAGCCTTATTACGTGGAAAAGTAACAACAGAAGTCTCTAAACTAGCGTGTTGGCATTACATATATCTTGACTTATGTAAATGTCAAAAGCTATTAACTTGACGACCCCTCCAACGATTTGACACTTCAGTCTTTATAGACCTATAATTACATGCCTTTCTGATACTGACAAGAATAAGATTATTATTTGCTTTACTTGTTTACTTTGGTTGCCATACTTTCTCCAGCATCCAATCCTCAACTTGCAGGTTCAATTCTAGTTTAATGACAACATGCATTAGTGATCAAACTCACCAATATTGTGAAACAACAGATGAAGAACAAGGAACCTCAAGTGGGAAGTGTATATACAAAAACACCTTGTATTTAGATAAAGGGCTTATGAAAATATCAACAATATAACTTAGTCTAATATCGTCTATTAACATTTATGGAAATATCAACAATATAACTTATACTAATACTGTTAGCTTGTTAACCACCTATTTATAATAAAGCGACACAACTATTTTCAAGATAAGAAAAGAATGTGATGATATATAAGATTATTTATCAAATGGTTTCATGAGGCCTTGTAAGAAGGATTTAGTGGTCCCCATGTGAGCATCTCAAATTAATATCCTTAGTGTACATTTTTATTAGTTGATTTTTTTTTTATTACAACTCAACTTAGACTAGTATTGTCAAAGGAGTTCTCATGATTGCATGGCTACTCCATGCAGATTAAAATACGAATATCTGGGAAATTATTGCATGTGTTTTACTTGTGTAAAATACTAAATGTTGCTACCTTCCTTCTTCTTCAAATAGTATTGCACTTACTGTCACTTTGGACATTACCAGATACAAGTATAGAGTCTCTTGCGATGCTGGTGGAGATTGGATTGGAGGCTATGCTAGATATTCTTTCTATAAATGCTTCATTTGTCTCTTCTGGTCTCTATAACGGTCCATCTCTTTTCTTGATTATTTCAAAGAAAGGTCGACATCGGTCAAACATCTTGGAGATGAACCGATTGGAAGTGGATATCCTTCTTATTTATATTTATACATACTTGGGTGTTTGTGGGATTGTTGTATTTCTATGCAACACGCCTATTATATGTTGGTTCACCATTGCTCGAGCAACTAATGCTTCCTGTGTCTATATAGCTGACCTTCTATTTTCTTGCGGCCCTTCTATTATGGAAAACATTATGACGTCATTTTACGGGCACATGAAGTCATACAAAGATCCATGTATTACATCCAGAGCTTTAAGTACTATATCTTTTGCTTTCGTTTCTTTTCTAGCCAGATTTTTTTTTGAAGGATTCGTGTTAGCTTTCTGTAGTTCTGATTTTAGCTGTAACTCTCAGAGGAATCCATTCCTCATTAAAGTGTTAATTTGCCTCTTTAGTGATGGGCATGTAGACAATTCCTACCTTTTTTACATTGTGGAACGAGCACATCTTGTTTTGGTCTCTTAAGTGGTTTGAATCTCAACTGGTTTTGGCTCTTTGAATATCTCATAATCTTTATACTTCAACCAAATTTTCTCAACAGGTATATTAATTAAGATAAAGTGTTTAAAGACTTTAGGTCTTTTGTCTCTCGAACACTTTTTCTATGTTGAAAGGTTTTTTTTTGTGTCCTTTATTGTGGGATGGTTGGTCTTTCTTCTAGGTGATTATAACTAAAGTCTTTTTTATTATCAAGGTTGAATCCTCTTCTTGATAGATTCAATGTTCTGACTTCTAGTTTAACAGTTCAAAAAATGTAAAGTTCTTTTGAACCAAGTAATAGTAATAAGCAATGAAGCTTTATAAACATATGTTGCTATTTCGTGTCAAAGCTTTGAATCTATTCAGAAAGTTCTTGATTGATTCATTACTTACTTATCTCATGAGGAATAATTCTAACGTAGTCTTCTTTTTTTATATTTTTAATGTATTATGCAATAAAGGCTGTGGCAATTTTCTTGAAAGAAAAGATAGAGTTCTCTTTCAAATACTGGGACCAATTTTGGGTTGCTCCTTTGAGGCTGAAAAGCAAGATTATGCACATCAAGGCTTCATCATACCTGTGTATGATCATCTTCTCGTTGAAGTGGAAGATGTGTCTTTAAGGTTCCCTGACCCATCATAAGAAGCAAAATTTAGCAATACAAATTTTTTTTATTTTTTTGGTTTCATTATCTTATCTGTGAAAGGGTTTTGGTTAGCCTTACTTGGCAGGGAAAGTATGTCCTCATGCCTTTTGCTCTTGGGCCCTTCCCGTATAGTTCTTCTATCTTTTTTAGAATTGAGGCTTTAAACTCTTATTTTTTTGTTAAATAGCTTTACTAGTATTGCCACCTCTAGTTCCTAAGGTATAGCTTTTTTTCTTCCAATATTGTCAGATAATTATTGAGGATTCCCTATTTGTGTATCTCAAGGTAGAAGCTCTTTATAGTCTTCCACAAGCCTCTTCCAATCTCCAAAGCTTTCAGGCAACTACAGAGCTTCTTGTTTTCCTTATCTGACTTTTTTAGCTCATTCAATATGTTTGCTAAAATTCCTAGCATAATTATGGAAGCATTATTCCCATTTATGTCAACGTTAAAAGAGGCAAGGCTTCTTTATTCACTAGTTCCAGTTTCAGTTGATCGTGTATTGCTGCTTCCTATTATGATTTTCAACTCCCTTTAAAATTGACCTTTTCGAGATTTCCACAAATGGCACCACTAAAAGCACCATATCTAGAACTCTCCAAAAATTATGTCTTAACCATTGTTGATCGCCTTGAATTACAGTAACAAAATACTATCATCCTACAAAAAAAAGCACTTTGATGCTTAAGTCGGTAGCTATCTAATAGACACGTGATGTGTGTAAGAGTACTCCCAATTAAGAGAATAATGCTTTATATTCTTCTTAGTCTATTCAAAGTTATAATGCTTAATTTCTCAATGCCTTATAGCCTGTTATGCATGTCTTTTATAATGCTAATATGAGAGTTTGAATCATATGAAACATAATCTTTTTTATGTTAAGATGATCCTCATCACAATGTGATCATCTTATCATTACGTGATCATATGATAACATAATAATCTTCATCAGATAAAGTTTAAAGGTTAATAGAACTCGATCAAATTAAATAAAAAATATAATGAAATAAAG
The DNA here is from genome assembly GCA_946807835.1 of Ailanthus altissimus. Classification (NCBI taxonomy): domain Eukaryota; kingdom Viridiplantae; phylum Streptophyta; class Magnoliopsida; order Sapindales; family Simaroubaceae; genus Ailanthus; species Ailanthus altissimus. The sequence goes on from OX327695.1 coordinate 25,269,042, forward strand.
AGGAAGAAACGGGTTAATACTCTTTTACCTTTTATAGCCATTTTGGCTTTTTACTTTTCTTAGGTTTCACAAAAATGGTTCGGTCCATCCCTTTTTTTTTTTGTCCAGACTTGATTTTTGGACCATTTGGCTTTAATGGGCTTGGTTTATTTTTATTTGGGCCCAGTTTTACCCTTCAAAAGCTATAGGCTCTGTTATTAAGTGGAGTGGATTATTGAGCTTATTAATAATAGGCCCAATATATTAAAATATATATGGTAGACTATTTGAACCCATAAGTTTTTTTTGAAAGGTTATTTTTTTTTATAAAATCAAGGAAATTTTGATTTTAAAATTTTATTCTATGTTTTTTTTTAAGGATACTCTACAAACCTTTTAATATACCCTAAAAAAATACTAATATAGCTGTGTAAGTTATGATTATTATGGAGAATGGTGGTTAAAAGTTATGTAAAAGATAATTTTGAATCAAGCCATGGAAGAAGAATTGACATAGAGTCAAGAGTAAGGCAAAAGAATGAAGATAAAATTGAAGTTAAAGCTTAACAATTAGAAGTTGAATTTAGGTCTGAGTATCGCAACACTGCGTTTTAAGTGTTGCGACACTCAATCAAAACCTTTAATGTAGTGGCACTTGGAAGAGAGTGTTGCGGCACTCGATTTTGGAGAATAAGCGCTGCACTTTGGTTGAAAGAGAATCTTTTATCGCTGGATTTGTTGCAGAAGAATTCTTCCTATTCTAATCACTGCCATCTCATGAATTGGATTTGAAATGAGTAGTCTTGATTCGATGTTAGCTACATACCTAAAGTCTTGAAAAGGTAAGAACTACAAGAAGAAGCCAAGTCAAGCCTGAGGCTAAGAAAAGCGAGCTCAAGATCCGTTCTTCGACAATCAAGGAAATTCGAAAACAAGCCAACAATACAAGGTTTTGGTACTTTGATCACATTTCGATCTTAGGAAGAGAAAGCAAGGGATGTTAAACTTAAACAAAAAAGAATGCCATTTAGAGCATTTTAATTTCCCACCATCTACCCAATTGACCTATTCGATTGATTAAATAGACCGTTTGAGCATTGCAGTGCTAGTGTGAATATCATTTTTGCGAGTTTTCCTACTTTAGTTAGTTTAAACTTCTTTTTTTTATACAACTTAGAGAGAATAAATAGCCTTTATTTTGACTAGAAAAAATATTATCAAAATAAAAGAGTATTCATTGTCATCTCGAGAGAGAGATCATTATTATTTGTAATTCAACAAAAAAGAGTCTAGGATCTTAATCCATAGATGTAGCAATTACCAAATTACATAAATTTTTTCTTATGTGCTTTAATTGTGTTTGTTTTTCTTCATTGATATTTTCTATTCTATATTCTCTATTACTTATGGTTGAAAAATCTTAATAATTATTTCCGTTGCAATTCTTAAACTAAATAAAAAATTTCATGTATTATGTTAATAAAATTGTGATAAATATAAAATATCAAAATAAAAAAAATCGTGATTAATTTAAATGTAGAGACTAATACTGTTGCAACTAATGCTAGCACCACTCATACCCTAAATTCCTAATTATTCTTTCATTATTGCATATTACGTCATACTTAAGAGCACATCATTTTTAGATTGTAATGAAATGAAATTTTATTTAAACAGGAGTTGTAGTTGCTATGTAGATTTATGGGTGTACTATAATGGAATATGATCTTAATAGTAGTAAATTTCTATATCTTGTGATGTTACGCATAAAAAGATGAAAAAAAAATATAAAAAAATTATCCATGCAATTATGCAGTAGTTTAAAGATAACAAGTGAAACGAAGTAATGGAAAAAGATGAGAATCAAAGTTTAATGTTAAGAAGAGTCGGCGTATAGAGTTAAATTGTATAAACATTTTAACAATGAATGATGCTTTGTTTGTTCACACCTACGTTATGTTGGTCTACCGCTGCTTTACTCGTCCATAGATTGGCGCATTTTACTGTAAAGAGAGGGATGGGCAGAAGATCAATGAAGCGAGGAGACAACGAAAACCAATACTCATCCAATATAACTGCCAATTACAATAGACTTGGACTGAGCAATTGATGTGAAGACCTCAGGTCGCTTTTGAGAGGGCTGGACCCGTATAGCATGGGTAACTTAATGCGTAGGTGATGTTGATACTATAGTTCTTGTTCATATGGAGGGATCTTGGAAGACTAGAAGTTCTGTACGTTGCCTGGCCAGCTTCACACGTAAAAGTTATATGGACTATTTGACTCTTGTAAATGCCAGTCGGCAGGCGCTACATATAAGTCAACTTCCTCGACTTTTATGCTGTAACACTCAGTGACCCCTTCACATTCATGTGGTTTTGTGGTTTCTATCATTCTATCTCTATTGTGTTGTCTATGTTTAATTGGATAGAAAGGAGAGTAGAAAGGAAAATAATTCTCATTTTTATAAAGATTTATTTATTTAGCTGACAATTTTAATAAAGAATGGAGATTAAGAAATCATTGTTCCTTAAAATTGAGAAATTAGGATTTCTCTTTAATTCACTCATTTGTTAAATTATTATATTTATTCTCTTTCTAAAATATTAAAAAATAAATTAACATATTTATATAAATAAGTAAATTAAAAAATTTAAATTATGTTAATTAATTTTTTTAAACATATTAATATTTGATAAATACAAATGTTAGTTAATTTATTAATATTATTTAGTTAAAATTAAAATTATAAATTAAAATTAAGAAAGAGTAAAAAATTATAATATTTTTTCCAACATCGATGCTATGCTCTATGTCCAAACACTAGGACCAATCCCTCCCCTCTAATTTGTAATTCGATTTCTTAAATTTAAAATCTCTCAATAAGAACGAGACCTAAATATTAGAACTTGCGCAAGTGGTGCACTTGCCCACTTGAATTTCGACCTAATCTTCAGAATTCAAAACTTGATCTCCTAAACTTAGGGCTCTACGCTGAGACCTAAGACCCAACACTATGACCAAGGGTCCTGTCTCCTCTAAACTCCAATTATTCTCAAGTGGTTCCTTAAATTTGGGACACAATGGTTGATTCACTACTCTAACCAAACAATGAAATCATTTTCATCTCTCATTTATTTTCTCTTTTCTTTTTTTTTTCTTTCCATTCTTCAAATCAAATGGGGTTCAAACTCAATACCGCGCGTCATCTCTGTTGTTACCTTTATTTAACAAACATTTTAGCAACTTGCATCAATTGTCAACTCCGGGAAATAATTTACGGAAAGAGATCTGGCAATATGACAATGCATTGCATTTTGATAAAGATTTGCCATCCTCCATCCCAGCATTAAATGGAGTCAAGATTGGTTTACAGAAACATTTAAAAGCTTTTTGTTTTTTAGTATCTACTTGCTTAGAGATAGAATTAAATATCTATGAAAATATCAACAAATAGTGAAATTATATGTACGAGATGTATGCCAAAATGCCTACAAATACAATTGCAAACTTGTGCATGCAACAGGTATCATTTAAACTTACTCTAGCAATACATACCACTGCCATTTCAAAAATCAAATCTCATTTGGTTAAAAATTAAGTCTCTCGCGATGCAAATTGGAAAACCTCACGCAGCTTTACTTGCAAGCCCGGGCCTGGGACACCTTATTCCCGTCCTCGAGCTCGGAAAACGCCTTACTCATCACAACCTTCATGTCACCGTGTTTGTCGTGGCTAATGATACTTGTAGTGAACGGTTATCTAGACTTCTCAACTCATCATATGAAGATCTCCTTGATATCGTCTTGCTCCCATCCGTTGACATCTCTGGCCTAGTCGGCCAGGATGCATCGGTAGTAACACAAATTGTGGTTACGATGCACGAGTCCTTACCAGCCCTTCGATCAACAATATCTGCCATGAAGTTCCGCCCAACGGCTCTGATTGTGGACTTGTTTGGAACTGAAGCTATGACTGTTGCTGATGAGTTTGAGATGTTGAAGTACGTGTTCATCGCTTCTAATGCATGGTTTGTTGCTGTCACAATGTATGCTCCAACTCTTGATAAAAGGGAGTTATTTGATGAGCATATTATCCGCCGACAGCCGCTCAAAATCCCTGGTTGTTCATCGGTACGCTTCGAGGATACGCTTGAAGCCTTCCTGGATCATACGGATCCTATGTATGAAGGGGTTTTACGCTTGGGGATCGAGATGTCAAAGGCTGACGGCATTCTGATAAACACGTGGGAGGATCTAGAACCCAAAAATCTTGAAGCCCAGAGAAATATTAATATGTTGAGAAGCGTCGTTAAGGCAAGGGTTTATCCGATCGGTCCTTTGACAAGACCGGTCACAGAATCGGTTTCGGGGAGCGAAGTACTGGATTGGCTGGACATGCAGCCTAATGAATCGGTGATCTATGTGTCATTTGGAAGTGGTGGAACAATCTCATCCAAACAAATGATCGAGCTTGCATGGGGTTTGGAGCTTAGCAAGCAAAGATTCATCTGGGTTGTACGTCCTCCCTTGGATAAGGATGTATTTAATTCTTATCTGACGGCAGGGAACGGTCTTGCTGGCACCTTCGATTACTTGCCAGAAGGGTTTGTGAGTCGGACTAAAAACACAGGACTAGTTGTTCCTGTATGGGCTCCCCAAGCGGAGATATTGGCACATCCATCAGTTGGCGGATTTTTAACACATTGTGGATGGAATTCAACACTGGAGAGTATAATCAACGGTGTGCCGATGATTGCATGGCCATTATATGCAGAGCAAAAGATGAACGCTACAATGCTGACGGAGGAGCTTGGGGTTGCCGTGCGATCGAAGGAGTTGCCATCGGAGAGCACAGTAGAGAGGGAGGAGATAGAGAAGATGATCAGAGGGATCCTGGTTGACAAAGAAGGGCAGGCAATTAGAAACACGGTCCAGGAACTAAAATACAGCGCCGAAAAGGCTTCGGTTAGGGGTGGTCCCTCCTATAATTCACTCTCCCAAATAGCCAAAGAATGTGATAGTAGCTTTCAATGCTCGAAATTAAGGGCTCAAGGTGCTTGATTAGGTTTCATGACTTAACAATAATAGAGGCTATAATTACTTGCCGGGGTTAATTACTATTAATTTTCATATGCTTAAGCTTTTAAAATGACGTACTCCTTTTCCTTCGTGCTTTTTTATTTATGCCACTGCCAGCAGTAGGTTCGGTTTATACTATAGTGTCAAGCTTTTAATATATAAGCGTTCCATTATCATTTTCATTTCTTTTTTAATTTTAAGTTAATAAAAGAGAAATAACAAGTGTAGCAAATTTTATTTGTTATGATTGAATAAAAGATACACACTAGAATGAAGTACTAATAATTCTGACTTTTTAAATTACGAGACTCGTCTTAAATTTAATTTAATGTCTAATTAGTTTAATAAGAGCAATATTTTTTCTCAATATTTAAATAAATTTATTTTTAGGGGAGCTGAACCCCTTCACCAAAGTATGAGAAAAGATAAATAGTATATTATTAAATGAGGATTTTCTCTTAACTTAGATTTTATCTAAATTTTTAAATATTTTTTAACTCATGTATTAGATATTAAGTACATATGGTCAATATATATTCTTTTATTATTACTTTTTTTTTACTAATCATCAATCTTCATTAATCGTATGTTAGTAAAAGATTAATTAAAATTTAATTAAAGAGAAGATCGTGACCTAAATTATTAAGTATTTTCAAGTAGATATCTAATTTATCCTAAAATATTAGGCAATTTATATTATTCGTATTAGAAATTTATATGAAATAAATATTCATTCCGGCTATCTCTGTGTGTGTGTATATATATATATATATATAATTTCAGTTTACCATTTCAAATACATACGAGGAAGGAAACTCAAATAATAAAAATAACTCACATATAGATATACCAATTTTTATAGTTTACGACTGTGTTTAGCCATAAGAAATTACGATCCCAGTGTCATCCAAAATAATAGTGACAATGCTAACGAGATGTAACAAACACACGCACAACATTTGTCGCGAACACTTGTTGAAAGGCAGCGATTAATATTTCATTTCAAGATTCATATTTGATAACTTGATGTGCAATAATTATAACGCAAATTATACGCCATGAAAATAAAATGATTTGTTTTGCAAGAGTTGAAAAGGAATACTAGAAGCTAAATAATGAGTGATGGATCTATCAAACGACGTTGCACGCCGTCGCATGTGTGGAAAAATAACAAAAGAAGTCTCTAAACTAGCTTGTTTGCATTGCATCACCCATAATTTAACCTTATCTTTGACTCGTGTAATTGCCATTCCTCAAAAGCTTAACAAAAATGGATGAATGTTCTCTCTAAGTTTTTATTTAAACAAACATAAATATGTTATTAGTGATTTATAAAAGAAAAAATAATAAAATAAACAAATCTTGATCGTCTATATCTAAGTGTTAATATGTATCAAAAAATTCTTAAAAATTTAAGTAAGTTTAACATAAGTAAGAATCCTAATTCAAGAAAAATGAGATAAAAAGAATATCAAACTCCATTTATTGAAAGATATATTTGTTAATTGATATCATTTGTAATTTTATAAATAAATTTTATATAATGAATGAATATTCATTCCTTTAAATCAGTAGTAAGAATTATTTAAGAGTCATAGTTGATGAAATGGGCAATAATTATAATTCATATTTGATAATTTTTTCTTTTGGATTTTTTTCTTAAATTTTTGTATAAGTCCAATTTATTACAAGATCTAAAACGAGTCCTAAACAGGTAAAAAAAAAATTGTCATATTTTAATAGAACTCTACATCAAAGTTCAAGACAATAAAAGAACTAATGCCTTTATTTTCAAGACTCTAATAAAAGAAATATTGTCCAAATTGAGAAAGTTTGTTATATCCTAATTTAACTTGATTCTACGACCCTATACTCATACTACCCTATAAATAAGAGGGCTAAATAATGAAAAAGACACTTGAAAATGGAGATGCTTCTAATAGATCCATAATCTCTCCCCCTAGGTGCAATACTCTTTTTCTCCAATTTAAGTTTTTTCTATAAGGTCTTTGTCTCCTTGTATTTCTACTTTAAAATCATTATTCAGTGGTGCCATATGAGTGAGCTCATTAAGTTTGGTAACATACACGTATGCTGAATCGGGTTGAACCACTGTAAATTCTCTATCTTGCTACATCTCTTATATTTATTTTTGTTAATCTCAACCTCATTTTCAACTAGGGATGGCAAAATTTCTTACGAACTCACTAAAATTCGTTCATATTAAGAAGGATTTGGTAAGGTTTAAAGCAGATTTGGTACGAGTTTAGTATACAAATTTAAAAATCGCAATAGATTTAGGATGAGTTTATATTTGATAAAAGATCCACGGATACTAGTAACAGATATTTGTAGATATCACAATTTTTTTTATAATTTTTTTAGAGAAAAAAAGTCATACGCTGTGAATTGCATGCCTAGCACGCTTTGCATGCATGTTAGGAGCGCATATTGTGTACTTAGTATAAGCTCCTAGTATGTGTGCTAGGAGTTTAAGCGTTAGGCATGTAACATTACGCGCTTCGCATATGCTTCTAATACGCGTGTTAAGTGCTAGGCACGCAACGTTATGTACTTAGCGTGCGCTCTTAGCATATGTGTTAAGTGTGTTAGATGCACAATATTGCACTCTTTAGTGTTCACTCCTAGCACGAGTACTAAACGTGGTGTGCTTAGTGTATGCTTAGACCTAAGCATGCTAGGTGTACAACGTTGTACACTTTTAGCATTCGCTCATAGCAGGCATAGTAAGTGCTATATACTCATTACCAAGTTTGTTTAAAATTCACATATAACCCATTACGAATTTGGTAATTAGTGCTTACCCACTAGAGCGGATTTTGTATTAAAATTCTAAACCGTAATATATTTTAGAAGGATTTAGTATTTCATTTTTTGAAGCATATGAGGATGCGGGTTTAGGAATATCTATACCAAGTCCAGTTCATTGCCATCTTTATTTTCAACAACTAATAAATTGAACTTGTTAATCTCAAGATAATTAGATTTTGGGTCAACAATTAGTTCTATCAATGGAAAATGCAATACAATTGTAACGACTCAAATCTCACATCGGGTAGATTCGTCCAAAGTGAAGGCTTTATAAGAAAAAATTCTCCCACCTCTTGCGAGGCGCCTTTTTAGAATGGTGATGCGTTCCACTTATAATGGACAAAACCGTAAGGGGGAAGGACGCGTGCGTGAACTCCAAAGCGAATAATATCTTATACAAAGATTCGGGTAGGCTCTTTAAAAAATAGTCATGAAAATTAACCTTGGAGATTAATAATTTAAAGTAAGTTCTTACTTTGGTTAACATTAATTTTTACGCTAGTTTTTTTAAAATATATTTTGATTTTATAATGAATTATTTTGTGTGATATCAATTTAATTCATCTCGATTTGAAGATGTTGATATTAATCTCTAGAATATTTGAATTAATTTAGTGGTATGCCAACTCTATTACCTGAAATAAAAAAAGAACAGGAAGACGTTGGTGTAGGACTTAAACAAAGGACTTAGTCCGAAGAGACTTCAACATGTGGCAGTGCAACCATCAAGGTAGATGACTTATGTTAATAAAAGAATGAAAATAATAAATATAAAATAACTCGTAATGCTAACAACCTTATAGCACAGCATTCACTACATATTACTAATTGTTCAGCCGCTGCTGTAGCCATCATCATTGTCGTTAACACACTTAGAAGTGACTGCCGCCGCTACCCATGCAGAATATTATTGTTTAGGCTATAACTGTCGGCTAGAAGTTGTCATTGTTCGCTACCTAAAAGCCATCGTTGTCTATCTTCTAGTCTACTCGTTGTGCCCATGAGCTTATCGATGCAAACTTTACTCCAACGACTAACAATAGTTTGAAAATTAGTTGAGGAGAAGAGGAGGTTGCTTATCATGAAGAAGCAAAAAAATATATTATGGCTTTGTTCGATGTTTTCACTGAGGCTCCCTTTATTTTTCAAAAATTCAATTTTGGCCAGTATTTCTTTAATATTTTACAGATAGACCCCTAATCGAACATTAGTCTTCTACTATATTAGGAATCGAGGCTAAGAACCATGGATCCCAGGATAGAGGTCCAAGGACTTAAGGTTGAGAACTATGGGACTAAGGATAGAAGTGCGATAAACCAAGGATTGAGAACAAAAGTCTGCATCCAGGCCAAGAACTAAGAAAAAAGTCAACATCGAGGCTAAGGATTGAGAACATAAGTGTACATTAAGGCCGCCTAGGTCCTTATTAAGGTCATTTAAGTCCTCATCAAGGCCACCTGAGCCTTCATTGAGGTTGCCTAAAGTCCTCACTAAGGCCGTGTAAATCTTCAACACTTAAGCATGATTAAAATGAGGGCATATCTATGAAGACCTCCTCAACACCCGAGCAGGGTTAAAATGAGGACATATCTTTAATGTCCTTCTCAACATGCTTTCTGGGTAATGCATAAGCCTAAAAGCGAGAGCATATATTTGAAGATCTCTTCGGTCAACTACCCAAAGAATCCATGTGACCATTAACTAAGATTTCTCAGTTAACTATCCAAAGAGCCTATGTGATCCTTAGCTATATTTTCTGCAGTCAACGGTCGATGAGCCCATATAATCATTTCGGGTAAGTTTTCGAGCACACAAACTAAACAAGCTCAATCCAATATCAAGATCAGAATAAGACAAAGTTTCACTCTACTCAATATTCTAAGACATACCCAAAATCCAGATCAAACTATTATAAAGTTTTCATTATTAATAAATTAATATTGAAATTTGAGCGACTCATGTTCTTAGATTTTGGCATAGACCCAATTTATTACAAGGCCATAAAAGTCATAAACAAGTTAAAAAAAAAAAGAGCTATTATATTACAATATGACTCTACATCAAAGTCTCAGACAAAATAAGAGAATTACTATCTTTATTTTGATAAGCCTCTAATAAGAAATCTTAATTGAAAAAGTATGTTATATCTCAATTTAACTCAATTTCAAGTAACTCTTACTATCCTTTAAATAGGGGACCTAAACAATGAAGAAGGCATTTTAAAAAGAGAGAGGCATCTAATAGATCCACAATCTCTTCCCCCTATATGCGACACTCTTCTTCTTTAGTTTATGTTTATTCTATAAAGATTTTGCTTTCATGTAATTTTGATGTAAAATTATTATTTAATAATGTCATATGAATTAGCTCATCATATGATATTATTCTTCATCTTGCTACAATTTTTTCTTGGTGGTTAATTTATACTTCGTTCTCAACAACCAATAACTTAATTATTGATTTTAAAATTGACCAAAATTTAAGCTCAACAAATTAATTATAGAGCAGAACCAAGCTGCAAGAGAAGAGTTGAAAAGTAATACTAAAACTTAAATTATGACTGACGGAACAACCGAATGATCGATGTCGGTTCCAGAGACCATGGGAGTCTTATTGTGTGGAAAAGTAACGCTAGAAGTCTGTAAATTGGCGTGTTGGCATTGCACATATGACTTGACTCATGTAAATGCCAACTATGGACTCGACGTCCCCCTTGACAGTTTGATACTTCAGTCTTCATGGACCCGCAATTACGTGCCCTTCTGATACCGGCGAGAATAAGATTATTATTGGCTCTACTTGTTTCCTTTTGTCGCTACACTCTCTCCAGCATCCAATCCTCAACCTGTGGGTTCAAGTCTACTATTCTAGTTTCGTGACAACTTGCAGCAATGATCAAACTCGCCACTATTGAGAAACAGTAGACGAAGGACAAGGAACTCAAGTGGGAAGTGATATAAATACGAAAATACCCCGCATTAAGTTCTTACGAAAATATCAACAACACAACTCATACTAGTATTATCAGCTCGTCAACCACCTATTTATAACCGAGCGGCAGCAACTATTTTTTAGGCAGGAGAAGAATGCAATGACATCCGGGATTATCTGCCGAATGGTTTCGTGAGGAGGGCCCGCAAGAAGGATCTGGTGGTCCCCGTGTGAGCTCCTCAAACTGAGATCCTTCACCATATGCTCATATTGGCGGATTTTTTTCTCACTGCCGTTGCAAAACTCCAACTAGTATTGTCAATGGAGTGCCCATGATCGCATGGCCACTCTAAGCAGATCAAAACACAGATATCTGGGAAATCAATGCAAGTATTATGTGCAAAACTAGCTGCAATCGAAGATATTATTGAATAGTTTTCACCAAGTTGAATGATGAGTTATATCCTAGTTGTTTATTGAATTTCAAATTCCACAGAGATAGCATATATCAAAGTAGTATTGACAAGAAGATACCACTTTATACATAAAGAGTACTGATTCAAAGATTCATTACATATTAATAATAAGTTCTCACATTTAGTTATCGATCAAAGACAAATGGAAGCATCTTTGTGCATTTTCCCTTTCTCAGATTTTTTTTCTCTTCTGGAGAAAAAGCAAAAGGGAGCAGAGGCCCAAACCCCAGGATCCAAGGAACAGAAAGGTCAAGCGTGTACAGGTCCAGTGGCTTTCTTCAGCCATGCCAAATCAATTTCATCCAAGTATGTGGCTAGAATATAGGGGTGGGCAATTTAGGATTCGGATCGGGTTTGAAAATTTTTGACTCATACCCAAATTTGATAGGAACACATTTTAGGTCGGGACGAAAAATTTTAATTTTTTTTTGAAAAAAAATTATTTTGAAAAGACATAATTTTGATTCGGTAAAAAACAATTATTTTGAAAAAATATAGTTTTGATTTGGGTTTAGGACGGGTCAGAATAATTCGGGACGGTTCAGGTTTGGGATAATTCGAGACGTTTCGGGTTCGGGACGGGTCGGGATTTCCCGTTCGGGAAATTTTTGAACCCGACCCGTCCCGTTTGGGACCGAATTTTCTGTCTCAAATGAGTCCCGAACCCATTTCCGTTCTCATCCCGACCAAAAATTTCAGAACGAGTCAGACCGAAAAGAGTCGGGTTCGAAAATAATACCCACCCCTACTAGAATATCTCTACAACATGAAATGATAGGTGTTCATGTCTTGACAAAAATAGAGGCTCTAAGTACTAGCCAGGGTTACTATAGAGCGAAATTTATTTTTACTTTTCACTTAAGAAGACTTGGACCCTCTTCACCAAAGTAAGAGAAAGAGGCGAGTACTATATTATTAGGTAATTTTAAGTAGATATCTAATTTATTTAAAAGAATAATGGTATATTTTTTAAATAGTATTTTAAATATTTTTAATTTCAAATGATGTATTTAATAATTATTAGATAGTAAAATGGTGTAATGAATAATTTTAAAATTTATACTATTTTATCACTCAATGATTACTTAACACCTCAATTTAAAATACAAGATTTAAGATATTATTTAAAAACTATAAAATTATTCTTATTCAAAAATATATTAGACAGTTTATATTATTCGTAGTCAAAATAAATATGAAATCCATATTTATTCCGGCGATGTATATATATATATATATAATTTCAATTTACCATTTCAAGTACAATCAAGGAAGGAAACTGAAATAATAAAAATAACTCACATATATATACCAATTCTTATATTTACGACTGTGTTTAGCCATAAACAATTGCGATCCTAATGTCATCCAAAACAATAGAGACAATGCTGACGAGATGTAACAAACACGCGCACAAATTTTGTCGAAAAAACTTGTTGAAAGGCAGCAATTAATATTTCATTTCAAGATTCATATTTGATAACTTGATATGCAACAATTATAACACAAATTATACTCTATGAATATAAAATGATTTGTTTTACAGTTGGTTATCAACTAATTATGTCCCCACTTCAAGCTGCAAGAGTTGAAACGTAACACTAGAAGCTAAATTACGAGTGATGGATCTGTCGGACGAAGTTGCACGCCATCATATGTGTGGAAAAGTAACAATAGAAGGTTCTAAACTAGCTTGTTTGTATTGCATCATACGTAATTTAACCTTATCTTTGATTTACATAATTGTCATTCCTCCTTAAAAGCTTAACAAAAATAGAGTAAAATTCTCTCTTAAACTAAATTTTTACCTAAATAAATATAAATATATTATTAATGATTGATAAAAAAATTATATTAAAAAAAGTAGATCTTGATTATCTATAATACAAGTCAAAAGATTTTTGAGAACTTAAATAAACTTAACTTACAAAAGAATCTTAATTCAAGAAAAATAAGACAAAAAGAGTATTCAACTCCATTTTATTAAAAGATATATTGGCAATTGATATCATTTGTAATTTTATAAATAGATATTAGATCAAGAATGAATATTCATTCCTTTAAATTAGTAGTAGGAAATGCTTAGAGTTATAGTTGATGATATTGGCAATAATTATAGTTTATACTCGATAAATATTTTCTTTTGAATTTGCTTCCCTTAGATTTTGACATAAGCCCAATTAATTGCAAGGTTTAGAGAGAATTTTAAATAGATAAAAAGAAAGTTGTCATATTTTAGTAAAACTCTATATCAAAGTCCTAAATAAATTTGAGAACTATTGCCTTTATTTTGTCAGGACTCTAATAAAAGAAATATTGTCATAACTGAAAAGTTTGTTATATTCTAATTTAATTTAGATTCTATGATTCCATACTCCACTGCCTTATAAATAGGAGAGCTGAACAATAAAGAAGGCATCTTAGAAAGAGAGAGGCATCCAATAGATCCACAATCTCTTCCTTTAGGGGCAACACTTTTCTTCTCTAATTTAATTTTATTCTATAAAGACTTTGGCTTTATGTATCTTTACTTTAAAATTATTATTCAATAGTGCCATATAAGTGAGTTTAGTAAGTTCGGTAAAGTAGACGTAAGTTCAAATTAGGCTAAATCACTATAAATTATCATCTCTTATCTTTATTTTTGTTAACCTCAACCTTGTTTTCCAAAACCAATAAATTTAATTCATTAACCTCAAGATGATAAGATTTTGAGTCAATAATTCGATAACATCTATGGAAAACACAATAAAAAGTTATGAAGATTAACAATTAAAATATAAGTTCTTATCTTGGTTAACATTAATTTTTACACTGCCTTTTTATTTAGGATGATATATTTTGATTTTATAACGAATTTGTGTGATATCAATTTAATTCATCTCAATTTGAAGTTTGTGAGAATATTGATTAAAAATCATCAGAATATGATTTGGAAATCAAGCAAAGTGCATAGGGTGTGCACGGATCGAAGACGGACGCGAAAAGAGGCTGAAAACAAAGAAGGGCGCACCAGGCGCTAGTGTTACGGTGTCCAGGTGTGAGCGCCGCGGCGCCAGGAGACCAGTGCCGCAGCGCCCAGCAGATGCACGCCAGCGCTACGGTGATGAGAGCCTAGCGCTACGGCGCTGGAGACGGGAACAGTATCCCGAAATAAGAAAACTTCCTTATTTCGTCTCCTACTTGCTTTAGAATTCTCTAATACGACTCCCACACGTATGGGGTAAACTTAGGACATCCCAAAGCCTATATAAAGGCTATCAATTGGCTTGTAAACATATTTTTGTGATCAACAAAAAATCTTAGTGATCAAGGTTGAGAAATCTAAGTGATCATCAACAATCTTTATAGTTCTTTGTGAGAGAAAATTCTTAGAATGAGAAGAGAGAGTTTTCTTTGTGATCGTTCTTGTAATAGGCATACTTTGTGGTTACATTGTGATTTATAATAAGAGAAGAGTGTGATCTTGATCCGTCGTGGATGTAGGCAAGTTGTCAAACCACGTAATTCTTTGTGTGTTCTTCTTCTACCCTTTCTCTTTATTTCTTAGTAACTTGTTCTGCATTATTATTTGCTTGGGAGTTTTTTGCTTGTTTTTGTGCTTCCGCTTCAACAAACTTGTATCAGAGCATTGGTTCTAAGTAGACATGACCATACTCAAGTATGAGGTAGAGAAATGTAACGGTAAGAATGACTTCAATCTATGAAAGATGAAGGTTAAGGTGTTGTTGGTGAGCCAAAAGCTTGATTCAGCATTAGAGGAGACTGCAGCTCTATCTAGTGATGAAGAGAAGATGCCAGAGTCATCTAAAGCAAAAGCAGAAGCAGAAAGAAGGGATATTCAAGAAAGAGCTCATAACACAATCCTTCTGTCATTAAGCGATGAAGTACTAAGGGAAGTAGTAGGTGAGACAATGGCGATAGGTCTTTAGAAAAAGCTTGACTCCCTTTATATGCAGAAATCGTTGGCCAACCGATTGCATATAAAGAAGAAGCTGTATCAGCTGTCCATATCAGAGGGGGCGCCGATAAAGGATTATATAGACGCCTTCAATAAGATCATCCTTGATCTTGAGTCTATCAATATCAAGATAGAAGATGAGGATAGAGCAATTATCCTGCTGAGTTTACTCCCAAAAACTATTAGAGTTTTATTGATACGCTACTCTACGGCAGAGAGAGTTTAACGATGAGTGATGTAAAATCATCATTAAACTCAAAGTTATTAGGAAAGTAGACTGAGGGCAATGCAGAAAGCTTATTTGTAAGAGGAAGACCCTCATATAGAGATAGGAATAAAAAAGGCTCAAGGTCGAAGTTTAGGACTCCAAGGAAGTGCTATTGCTGCAAGAAAGATGGACACTTCATAAAGGACTGTTCTGAGAAGAAAGCACAGGACAAGAAGGAAGCGGATGCTACGCTGACATATGATGATAGCTATGACAGTGCAGAGACACTCGTCGCTACTGATGGTATGAACTCTAAACAATGGATTTTAAATTCTAGTTGTACTTTTCACATGTACCCGCACAAGTCTTGGTTTACAAATTTTTAGCCCATTAGTGGTGGTAAGGTCTTAATAGGTAATGATGTTGCATGTCAAATGATGGAAATTGGTAGTGATGGGCGAGTGAGAGAGTTGACAGATGTTAGGTATGTTCCTGACTTGAAGAGAAACTTGATTTCACTGAGGACTTTAGACCAGAATGGATGTTCCATCAGGATCGACGGAGGGATTTTAAGAGTTTTGAAGGGTTCCATGGTGGTAATGAGAGGAGAGAAGCACAAAAGTGTTTATGTGTTTTAGGGTGAAGTCGTGAGTGGTTCTGCACTATTCTCTGTAGATGATGAGAGTATGAAAACTAAGTTGCGGCATCTTAGACTGGCATATCTAGACGAGAGAAACCTAAAGGAGTTATTTAGTCAAAAGGCGTTTGGTGAGGATAAGTTCCAGGCCTTAGAGTTTTGTGAGCATTGTGTGCTTGGAAAAGTATATAGAGTGAGGTTCAGTACCGGGGAGCACAAGATTAAGGGGACTCTTGACTACATACACTCGGATATTTGGGGACCAACTCAGACAGCTACTCATGGTGGTGCCAGGTATTTTCTCAACTTGATTGATGACTATTCAAAGAAGATGTGGGTCTATATGTTGAAGACCAAGGATCAAGTATTTGATGTGTTAAAGACTTGGAAGGCTCTTGTTGAGAATCAGACTGGTAAAAGAGTGAAGAGGTTGAGAACTGACAACGGCCTCGAATTTTACAACAGACAGTTTGATGGGTTTTGTGCGAAGCATGAGATTGCAAAGAGAGGATGAACAGAACCTTACTTGAAAGGGTGAGATGCATGCTTACCAATGCGAAGATGTCCAAGACATTCTGGGGAGAAGCTGTAGTAACAGCAGCTTACTTGATTAATAGAAGTCCTTCATCAGCAATTGACTTCAAGACGCTAGAAGAGAAATGGCCTGGCAATCCTCCGACGTATGACCACCTCAGAATATTTGGTTGTTCTACCTTTGTACATGCTAAGGAGGGGAAGTTGGAACCTAGAGCTATAAAAGGGATATTCATAGGATATCCCGAAGGAGTAAAATGATACAAGGTGTGGTGTAAAGACTTGACACCACCAAGGAGTATCATAAGTTGTGATATGACGTTCGATGAGACGACGATGCTGAAAACCTCCCAAAGAGATGAGAAAGAAGAACCTGTGCCTAAGGAAGACTCAGCATTCGAGTCAATAAAAGTTGAAGTAGAGCCTGAAAATGGATCTGATATGCCTTCAGATCAACACTTCAACAAAGAAATCCTTGAAGATGAACTAAGAATACCGGCGAGTTCCTCCAAGTCCACCCAAAAGAAGACTAGAACTCCTAAGTTGGAACTTGAAGAGTACCAACTTGTTAGAGACAGGCTAAGGAGAACGATAAACCCACTAGTCAGGTATGCACAAGCAGATTTAGTTGCCCATTCTTTTAATTCTGCTTACATTCTTGAGTATGATGAGCCTAGAACATATGGTGAGGCTATAAAGAGTGAAAAGAAGAATGAATGGCAGCAGGCCATGGAAGAAGAGATTAGTTCTCCTAGGAAGAATAATACATGAAAGTTGGTGGAGAAACCTCAAAAGAAGCTAGTCGGGTGCAAGTGGGTGTATAAGGTGAAGGAGGGGATACCGGGGATAGAGCCTACGAGATTCAAGGCTAGGTTAGTTACATAAGGTCTTACTCAGAGAGAAGGAGTAGATTTTCATGAGATATTCTCTCCAGTTGTCAAGCATACATCCATTAGGATTTTGTTAGCCATATGTGTAAACTTTGATTTACATCTAGAGCATATAAATGTAAAGATAGCTTTTCTGCATAGAGAGCTTGAAAAAATGATATATATGGTATAGTCGCAGGGGTTCGAGGAGCCCGAAAAAGAAGATCATGCTTGTTTACTAAAGAAGTCATTGTACGGGGTAAAGCAATCAACTAGACAGTGGTATAGGAGATTTGATGAGTTTATGATGGCTTGTGGTTTTAGTAGAAGCAAGTATGACGGATGCGTGTACTTTAAGAACATAAGTTGTGGTATGATGTATTTGCTTCTATACGTCGATGATATGTTGATCGCATGTAAGAATATAGAAGAAATACAGAAGCTCAAGAAGCAGTTGAGTGGCGAGTTTGAAATGAAGGATTTGGGAGCAGCGAAGAGTTTTGGGTATAGATATTGTGAGGGAAAGAAGAGATGTTATTTTCTTGTCTCAATAGCGATATATAGTCAAAATTCTAGAGAAGTTTGGTATATCCAACGCGAAGGCTGTCTCTACTCATTTGTCTATCCATTTCAGACTTTCAGCAGCACAGTCGCCGACATCCGATGAGGAAAAATTACAGATGAGCAAAGTACCGTATGCAAGCGCTGTGGGGAGCATTATGTATACAATGGTTTACACAAGACCAAACGAAGCACAGGCCATGAGTGTGGTGAGTAGATACATGGCGAATTCGGAGAAGGATCACTGACTTGCTAGAAAGTGGATTTTGAGATATCTCAAGGGAACGTCGAATCACAGGTTAATGTATAAGAGGGATGAGGACAATAATGAAATGGTAAGAGGGTAAGTAGACTCAGATTATAAAAGTGATCTTGACAAGAGAAGATTATTGACAAGCTACGTATTCACAGTGTTTGGGTGTAGTGTGTGTTGGAGATCAGTTCTACAACATGTAGTTGCACTATCTGCCACAGAGGCGGAGTACATAGCTGTTGGTGAAGCTATCAAGGAGGCCGTATGGTTAAAAGGCATATGCGTGGAGGTATTGGCTAGTGAAGATGTGAACACCAGTGTGTATTGTGATAGCCAGAGTGCCATACACCTAAGCAAGTATCAAGTATTCCATGAGAGGTCAAAACACATTGATGTGAGGCTCCATTACATTTGAGAGATTGTTCAAAGTGGTGAAATTAATCTAACAAAGATATCGTCGTCTGAAAACCCTACTGATATATTGATTAAGCCACTACCATCGGTTAAGTTTATCCTATGCAAGGACTTAACCAGAGTCACTACTTTGTGAGGATGATCGAAGATGCTAAAATGAGAGATCGAGTTGCTTTGTGGATGATTTTGAATCAAAGAGGGGATTTGTGAGAATATTGATTAAAAATCATCGGAATATGATTTGGGGATCAAGCCAAGTGCGTAGGGTGCGCACGGATCGAAGACGGATGGATGCAAAAGGAGGCAAAAAATGAAGAACGTCGAATCATTCCAAAACCTAAGCTTTACGGTGCTAAGAGACCAGCGCCGCGGAGCTAGAGACGGGAATAGTATCCCAAAATAAGGAAACTTTCTTATTTCGTCTCCCACTTGCTCTAGGACTCCCTAATACAACTCCTACACGTATATGATAAACCTAGGACGTCCCAAAGCCTATATAAAGCTATCAATTGGCTTGTAAACACATTTTTGTGATCAATAAGAAATCTTAGTGATCAAGGTTGAGAAATCTAAGTGATCATCAACAATTTTTGTGGTTCTTTATGAGAGAAAATCCCTAGAGTGAGAAGAAAGAGTTTTCTTTGTGATCTTTCTTGTAATATGCATACTTTGTGGTTGCCTTATAATTCATAATAAGAGAGGAGTGTGATCTTGATCTGCCGTGGATGTAGGCAAGTTGTCAAACCACGTAATTCTTTGTGTGTTCTTCTTTTACCCTTTCTCTTTATTTCTTAGTAGGTTGTTTTGCATCATTTTTTGCTTGGAAGTTTTTTACTTGTTTGTGTGCTTCTGCTTCAACAAAGTTGTTGATACTAATTTCCCAAAATTTTTAACTGATGTGGTGATAGAGCTATTTTACTACCTAAAATTAAAAATTAAAAATAAAATAAGAAGATGTTGGTGTAGGACTTGATCAAAAGATTTGGTCCAATGAAACTTTAACGTGTGGTAGTGCAACCATCAAGGTAGATTACTTATGTTAACAAAAGAACGAAAATAATAAACATAAAATAAGTCACAACACCAACCACCTTAGAGCACTGCAACTACCACTCACCACCAATTGTTTGGCCTCCACTTTGGCCATCATCATTACCATCAAAATGCCACCATCACGCCCTAGAATTGACCGCCACCTTAGCCCACAAAGAATATCATCGTTCAGGCTATAATCGTTGCTGGAAGCCACCGTTGTCTGCCATTTAGCCCATTTGTTGTGCCTACGACTTTGTCGTCGCTAACTATACTCCATTGCCTGATGAGAATTTAAAAATTGGCATAGGACAATAGAAGGTGATTGTGTGTGCTATAGTAGCTAAGCGCAAGTGCACGTTATTGTATAAAAAAATATAGGATTTTAAGTCCAGATATCGATCCCACAAGGACTATGTGATCTAATTCTATAAATCAAGTACTAAAATTGTACCTACTTAACTTTTATTCATAAAATTACAATCTAAAATTTATTTAACTAATCTACTCTATCAATTAAATTAAACAAAAGTAAAGGATAGAATTCACAAATAAAAATAAGTTTGAGTTTTGACTCGTCCCCTAATATTTCATTAGACTCATTAACTACTTAGTTAATCTCTTAATACCAATTGATTTGCTTAGACACTAATCTCATCCTGAGCCTCTGTCGATGGTCAAGTGACTATATTACATATTCTAACAATCACCTATATATCTACGGTAATCAAATCAGAATGTATTTCATTAAGATCAAGTCTAAATTATACCATACGTGCCACTTAGGTATATGTTTATCTTAGATGGAACTCATAGTTGTTACCCTATGATCATGCATCAAACTATCCGAGGCTAAACATATGAATCTCTTCATCGAATTCATCATGGTTCCTTAATAATTTATAATATTGGTCAGATATAATGAAAGCAATAAACATAAAATAGAATGAATCAATTATAATAATTAAGTTCATAAACTAAGAATCATTGAAATCCAACTACATACTAGGTTTACATAGTTTAACCTTAGAATAACAAGTTTAGGTCATCACAAAATAAAAAGTATCAAACCAATCCATAAAGAACAGCAAGAACAAGAACATAATAATAATAAAAGAGAATAAAAACTAATTAAGAAGATGTCTTGGGTTGTTTCTCTCTCAATCTTGACTTGAAGTTTGAATATTGATCTTAAATTTTGATTTCTTAACTTTGATTTTATATTGTGAATTCTTTATTTACGTTTTTTTTCCTCTCTAAAGTCTATGTATTTGACCTCAAAAGAGTGTTCTTGTTGGTATGAGAAACCTTAGGGGTGAGGGGCTTCGAATCCAAGTTCAAATAGGAGAGTTGAAAGGGGTTTTTATATATTGCACGGGTACCGTGGTGTTGGGGCTTGGCGCCGCGGTGCCAAGACCAGAAAACGTGACTTGGGGTAGCATTATCGGGTATTGCGGCGCTGGGTTGTGTACATCGCGGAACTCAGTCATCGGCTCTGCGGCGCCTAGCCCTGGTACTCGCTTTTATAATTTAAGTATAACTTTTTTATTGTACGTCCGATTCGCCTCTCGTTTATTTTTATGCATCACATTTTCTATCGTACATCTATTTATAATAAAAAAAAATACAATTAAATATCTAAATATTTATGATTTAGAGTAAAATACGAAATTTGGGTATAAATCATACTAGTGCTTTTACGCCCCTATTAGAAGGTTGTATGGCATGAAGAAGAAAAAAAGGAATTAAGGCTCCACTGAATGTTTTCACTAAAGCTCCATTTATTTTCTAAAAATTTATTTTTGGCTAGTATTTATTCAACATTTTATAGATAGACTTTAACAGATCATTAGCCTTCTACAGATCTGAAGAATTGAGGCTAAAAACCATAACTATGAGGATAATGGTCCAAGGATTCAAGGTTGAGAACTATGGGATCAAGGACAAAAATCTGAAGAGCTAGGGATTAAGAAGGAAAGTTTGCATCAAGGCCAAGAATTGATATCAAAAGTCCACATTAAGGCCAAGGATTGAGAATAAAAGTCTACATCATAGTTGCCTAAGTCCTTATCGAGATCGCCTAAGTCTTCATCGAGGTTGCATAAAGTCCTTACTTAGGCTGTATAATCTTCAAAACTTGAGCAAGTTAAAATTAGGACATATTTGTAAAGACCTCTTTAAGCTTTCTGGGTAATGCACAAGCCTAAAAGTGAGGGCATATCATTGAAGACCTTTTTGGTGAACTTCAGTTAAGTTTTCCTCGGTTAATTGTTCAAAGAGTCCATGTGATACTTAGCTAAGTTTTCCTCTGTCCATTACTTGATAAGCCCATTTGATACTTTCAAGCTAAGTTCCCAAGCAACAAACTATATGAGCTTGATTTGAGCTCAAGCACCCTAAGACATACCCAAAATTTTGCTCATACTACTATAAAGTATTAAGTATCAATTAATTAATATTGAAGATTAGGGGACTCATATTCCTTCCTAGATTTTAGCATAGCCTAATTTACAAGGCTAAAAAAAGTCCTAAACAAGTAATAAAGAGCTATTATATTTTAGTCTGACTCTAAATTAAAGTCTCCGACAAATCAGAAAACTACTACCCTTATTTTGGTAAGACTCTATTAAAGAAATCGTAATTGGGAAAGTTTGTTATATCATAATTTGACTCAGATTCTACGATTCCAATGCTCTTGTTATCCTTTAAATAGGATAGCTAAAAAAATAAAGAAGACATCTTAAAAAGAATAGGCATCCAATAAATCCACAATCTCTCCCTCCTAAGCTCAACACTCTTTTTCTATAATTTATATTTCATTTGTAAAGGCTTTACTTTCATGTATCTCTACCATAAAATTATTATTCAATAATGTCATATAAATCATCTCATTAAACATAGTAAAGTGGGCATAAGCTCGAATTGAACTGAACCACTATAAATTCTTTATCTTATTGCATTTTTATTTTTAATTTTATTAATCTCTACTTTGTTCTCATCAACTAATAGATTAACTTGTTGACTTCAAGATGACTAAATTTTAGGGTCAACATGATATTATATCCAAACATCAGGCTAAAAGAGAAGAATTAAAAAGTACTAGAACATAAATTATGAGTTATGGAGCAACTAAATCTTCGATGTCAATTCCTAACCATAAGAGCCTTATTACGTGGAAAAGTAACAACAGAAGTCTCTAAACTAGCGTGTTGGCATTACATATATCTTGACTTATGTAAATGTCAAAAGCTATTAACTTGACGACCCCTCCAACGATTTGACACTTCAGTCTTTATAGACCTATAATTACATGCCTTTCTGATACTGACAAGAATAAGATTATTATTTGCTTTACTTGTTTACTTTGGTTGCCATACTTTCTCCAGCATCCAATCCTCAACTTGCAGGTTCAATTCTAGTTTAATGACAACATGCATTAGTGATCAAACTCACCAATATTGTGAAACAACAGATGAAGAACAAGGAACCTCAAGTGGGAAGTGTATATACAAAAACACCTTGTATTTAGATAAAGGGCTTATGAAAATATCAACAATATAACTTAGTCTAATATCGTCTATTAACATTTATGGAAATATCAACAATATAACTTATACTAATACTGTTAGCTTGTTAACCACCTATTTATAATAAAGCGACACAACTATTTTCAAGATAAGAAAAGAATGTGATGATATATAAGATTATTTATCAAATGGTTTCATGAGGCCTTGTAAGAAGGATTTAGTGGTCCCCATGTGAGCATCTCAAATTAATATCCTTAGTGTACATTTTTATTAGTTGATTTTTTTTTTATTACAACTCAACTTAGACTAGTATTGTCAAAGGAGTTCTCATGATTGCATGGCTACTCCATGCAGATTAAAATACGAATATCTGGGAAATTATTGCATGTGTTTTACTTGTGTAAAATACTAAATGTTGCTACCTTCCTTCTTCTTCAAATAGTATTGCACTTACTGTCACTTTGGACATTACCAGATACAAGTATAGAGTCTCTTGCGATGCTGGTGGAGATTGGATTGGAGGCTATGCTAGATATTCTTTCTATAAATGCTTCATTTGTCTCTTCTGGTCTCTATAACGGTCCATCTCTTTTCTTGATTATTTCAAAGAAAGGTCGACATCGGTCAAACATCTTGGAGATGAACCGATTGGAAGTGGATATCCTTCTTATTTATATTTATACATACTTGGGTGTTTGTGGGATTGTTGTATTTCTATGCAACACGCCTATTATATGTTGGTTCACCATTGCTCGAGCAACTAATGCTTCCTGTGTCTATATAGCTGACCTTCTATTTTCTTGCGGCCCTTCTATTATGGAAAACATTATGACGTCATTTTACGGGCACATGAAGTCATACAAAGATCCATGTATTACATCCAGAGCTTTAAGTACTATATCTTTTGCTTTCGTTTCTTTTCTAGCCAGATTTTTTTTTGAAGGATTCGTGTTAGCTTTCTGTAGTTCTGATTTTAGCTGTAACTCTCAGAGGAATCCATTCCTCATTAAAGTGTTAATTTGCCTCTTTAGTGATGGGCATGTAGACAATTCCTACCTTTTTTACATTGTGGAACGAGCACATCTTGTTTTGGTCTCTTAAGTGGTTTGAATCTCAACTGGTTTTGGCTCTTTGAATATCTCATAATCTTTATACTTCAACCAAATTTTCTCAACAGGTATATTAATTAAGATAAAGTGTTTAAAGACTTTAGGTCTTTTGTCTCTCGAACACTTTTTCTATGTTGAAAGGTTTTTTTTTGTGTCCTTTATTGTGGGATGGTTGGTCTTTCTTCTAGGTGATTATAACTAAAGTCTTTTTTATTATCAAGGTTGAATCCTCTTCTTGATAGATTCAATGTTCTGACTTCTAGTTTAACAGTTCAAAAAATGTAAAGTTCTTTTGAACCAAGTAATAGTAATAAGCAATGAAGCTTTATAAACATATGTTGCTATTTCGTGTCAAAGCTTTGAATCTATTCAGAAAGTTCTTGATTGATTCATTACTTACTTATCTCATGAGGAATAATTCTAACGTAGTCTTCTTTTTTTATATTTTTAATGTATTATGCAATAAAGGCTGTGGCAATTTTCTTGAAAGAAAAGATAGAGTTCTCTTTCAAATACTGGGACCAATTTTGGGTTGCTCCTTTGAGGCTGAAAAGCAAGATTATGCACATCAAGGCTTCATCATACCTGTGTATGATCATCTTCTCGTTGAAGTGGAAGATGTGTCTTTAAGGTTCCCTGACCCATCATAAGAAGCAAAATTTAGCAATACAAATTTTTTTTATTTTTTTGGTTTCATTATCTTATCTGTGAAAGGGTTTTGGTTAGCCTTACTTGGCAGGGAAAGTATGTCCTCATGCCTTTTGCTCTTGGGCCCTTCCCGTATAGTTCTTCTATCTTTTTTAGAATTGAGGCTTTAAACTCTTATTTTTTTGTTAAATAGCTTTACTAGTATTGCCACCTCTAGTTCCTAAGGTATAGCTTTTTTTCTTCCAATATTGTCAGATAATTATTGAGGATTCCCTATTTGTGTATCTCAAGGTAGAAGCTCTTTATAGTCTTCCACAAGCCTCTTCCAATCTCCAAAGCTTTCAGGCAACTACAGAGCTTCTTGTTTTCCTTATCTGACTTTTTTAGCTCATTCAATATGTTTGCTAAAATTCCTAGCATAATTATGGAAGCATTATTCCCATTTATGTCAACGTTAAAAGAGGCAAGGCTTCTTTATTCACTAGTTCCAGTTTCAGTTGATCGTGTATTGCTGCTTCCTATTATGATTTTCAACTCCCTTTAAAATTGACCTTTTCGAGATTTCCACAAATGGCACCACTAAAAGCACCATATCTAGAACTCTCCAAAAATTATGTCTTAACCATTGTTGATCGCCTTGAATTACAGTAACAAAATACTATCATCCTACAAAAAAAAGCACTTTGATGCTTAAGTCGGTAGCTATCTAATAGACACGTGATGTGTGTAAGAGTACTCCCAATTAAGAGAATAATGCTTTATATTCTTCTTAGTCTATTCAAAGTTATAATGCTTAATTTCTCAATGCCTTATAGCCTGTTATGCATGTCTTTTATAATGCTAATATGAGAGTTTGAATCATATGAAACATAATCTTTTTTATGTTAAGATGATCCTCATCACAATGTGATCATCTTATCATTACGTGATCATATGATAACATAATAATCTTCATCAGATAAAGTTTAAAGGTTAATAGAACTCGATCAAATTAAATAAAAAATATAATGAAATAAAGAGGAAGAAACGGGTTAATACTCTTTTACCTTTTATAGCCATTTTGGCTTTTTACTTTTCTTAGGTTTCACAAAAATGGTTCGGTCCATCCCTTTTTTTTTTTGTCCAGACTTGATTTTTGGACCATTTGGCTTTAATGGGCTTGGTTTATTTTTATTTGGGCCCAGTTTTACCCTTCAAAAGCTATAGGCTCTGTTATTAAGTGGAGTGGATTATTGAGCTTATTAATAATAGGCCCAATATATTAAAATATATATGGTAGACTATTTGAACCCATAAGTTTTTTTTGAAAGGTTATTTTTTTTTATAAAATCAAGGAAATTTTGATTTTAAAATTTTATTCTATGTTTTTTTTTAAGGATACTCTACAAACCTTTTAATATACCCTAAAAAAATACTAATATAGCTGTGTAAGTTATGATTATTATGGAGAATGGTGGTTAAAAGTTATGTAAAAGATAATTTTGAATCAAGCCATGGAAGAAGAATTGACATAGAGTCAAGAGTAAGGCAAAAGAATGAAGATAAAATTGAAGTTAAAGCTTAACAATTAGAAGTTGAATTTAGGTCTGAGTATCGCAACACTGCGTTTTAAGTGTTGCGACACTCAATCAAAACCTTTAATGTAGTGGCACTTGGAAGAGAGTGTTGCGGCACTCGATTTTGGAGAATAAGCGCTGCACTTTGGTTGAAAGAGAATCTTTTATCGCTGGATTTGTTGCAGAAGAATTCTTCCTATTCTAATCACTGCCATCTCATGAATTGGATTTGAAATGAGTAGTCTTGATTCGATGTTAGCTACATACCTAAAGTCTTGAAAAGGTAAGAACTACAAGAAGAAGCCAAGTCAAGCCTGAGGCTAAGAAAAGCGAGCTCAAGATCCGTTCTTCGACAATCAAGGAAATTCGAAAACAAGCCAACAATACAAGGTTTTGGTACTTTGATCACATTTCGATCTTAGGAAGAGAAAGCAAGGGATGTTAAACTTAAACAAAAAAGAATGCCATTTAGAGCATTTTAATTTCCCACCATCTACCCAATTGACCTATTCGATTGATTAAATAGACCGTTTGAGCATTGCAGTGCTAGTGTGAATATCATTTTTGCGAGTTTTCCTACTTTAGTTAGTTTAAACTTCTTTTTTTTATACAACTTAGAGAGAATAAATAGCCTTTATTTTGACTAGAAAAAATATTATCAAAATAAAAGAGTATTCATTGTCATCTCGAGAGAGAGATCATTATTATTTGTAATTCAACAAAAAAGAGTCTAGGATCTTAATCCATAGATGTAGCAATTACCAAATTACATAAATTTTTTCTTATGTGCTTTAATTGTGTTTGTTTTTCTTCATTGATATTTTCTATTCTATATTCTCTATTACTTATGGTTGAAAAATCTTAATAATTATTTCCGTTGCAATTCTTAAACTAAATAAAAAATTTCATGTATTATGTTAATAAAATTGTGATAAATATAAAATATCAAAATAAAAAAAATCGTGATTAATTTAAATGTAGAGACTAATACTGTTGCAACTAATGCTAGCACCACTCATACCCTAAATTCCTAATTATTCTTTCATTATTGCATATTACGTCATACTTAAGAGCACATCATTTTTAGATTGTAATGAAATGAAATTTTATTTAAACAGGAGT
Organism: Ailanthus altissimus; assembly: GCA_946807835.1. Classification (NCBI taxonomy): domain Eukaryota; kingdom Viridiplantae; phylum Streptophyta; class Magnoliopsida; order Sapindales; family Simaroubaceae; genus Ailanthus; species Ailanthus altissimus. The sequence goes on from OX327695.1 coordinate 25,296,772, forward strand.
TGTAGTTGCTATGTAGATTTATGGGTGTACTATAATGGAATATGATCTTAATAGTAGTAAATTTCTATATCTTGTGATGTTACGCATAAAAAGATGAAAAAAAAATATAAAAAAATTATCCATGCAATTATGCAGTAGTTTAAAGATAACAAGTGAAACGAAGTAATGGAAAAAGATGAGAATCAAAGTTTAATGTTAAGAAGAGTCGGCGTATAGAGTTAAATTGTATAAACATTTTAACAATGAATGATGCTTTGTTTGTTCACACCTACGTTATGTTGGTCTACCGCTGCTTTACTCGTCCATAGATTGGCGCATTTTACTGTAAAGAGAGGGATGGGCAGAAGATCAATGAAGCGAGGAGACAACGAAAACCAATACTCATCCAATATAACTGCCAATTACAATAGACTTGGACTGAGCAATTGATGTGAAGACCTCAGGTCGCTTTTGAGAGGGCTGGACCCGTATAGCATGGGTAACTTAATGCGTAGGTGATGTTGATACTATAGTTCTTGTTCATATGGAGGGATCTTGGAAGACTAGAAGTTCTGTACGTTGCCTGGCCAGCTTCACACGTAAAAGTTATATGGACTATTTGACTCTTGTAAATGCCAGTCGGCAGGCGCTACATATAAGTCAACTTCCTCGACTTTTATGCTGTAACACTCAGTGACCCCTTCACATTCATGTGGTTTTGTGGTTTCTATCATTCTATCTCTATTGTGTTGTCTATGTTTAATTGGATAGAAAGGAGAGTAGAAAGGAAAATAATTCTCATTTTTATAAAGATTTATTTATTTAGCTGACAATTTTAATAAAGAATGGAGATTAAGAAATCATTGTTCCTTAAAATTGAGAAATTAGGATTTCTCTTTAATTCACTCATTTGTTAAATTATTATATTTATTCTCTTTCTAAAATATTAAAAAATAAATTAACATATTTATATAAATAAGTAAATTAAAAAATTTAAATTATGTTAATTAATTTTTTTAAACATATTAATATTTGATAAATACAAATGTTAGTTAATTTATTAATATTATTTAGTTAAAATTAAAATTATAAATTAAAATTAAGAAAGAGTAAAAAATTATAATATTTTTTCCAACATCGATGCTATGCTCTATGTCCAAACACTAGGACCAATCCCTCCCCTCTAATTTGTAATTCGATTTCTTAAATTTAAAATCTCTCAATAAGAACGAGACCTAAATATTAGAACTTGCGCAAGTGGTGCACTTGCCCACTTGAATTTCGACCTAATCTTCAGAATTCAAAACTTGATCTCCTAAACTTAGGGCTCTACGCTGAGACCTAAGACCCAACACTATGACCAAGGGTCCTGTCTCCTCTAAACTCCAATTATTCTCAAGTGGTTCCTTAAATTTGGGACACAATGGTTGATTCACTACTCTAACCAAACAATGAAATCATTTTCATCTCTCATTTATTTTCTCTTTTCTTTTTTTTTTCTTTCCATTCTTCAAATCAAATGGGGTTCAAACTCAATACCGCGCGTCATCTCTGTTGTTACCTTTATTTAACAAACATTTTAGCAACTTGCATCAATTGTCAACTCCGGGAAATAATTTACGGAAAGAGATCTGGCAATATGACAATGCATTGCATTTTGATAAAGATTTGCCATCCTCCATCCCAGCATTAAATGGAGTCAAGATTGGTTTACAGAAACATTTAAAAGCTTTTTGTTTTTTAGTATCTACTTGCTTAGAGATAGAATTAAATATCTATGAAAATATCAACAAATAGTGAAATTATATGTACGAGATGTATGCCAAAATGCCTACAAATACAATTGCAAACTTGTGCATGCAACAGGTATCATTTAAACTTACTCTAGCAATACATACCACTGCCATTTCAAAAATCAAATCTCATTTGGTTAAAAATTAAGTCTCTCGCGATGCAAATTGGAAAACCTCACGCAGCTTTACTTGCAAGCCCGGGCCTGGGACACCTTATTCCCGTCCTCGAGCTCGGAAAACGCCTTACTCATCACAACCTTCATGTCACCGTGTTTGTCGTGGCTAATGATACTTGTAGTGAACGGTTATCTAGACTTCTCAACTCATCATATGAAGATCTCCTTGATATCGTCTTGCTCCCATCCGTTGACATCTCTGGCCTAGTCGGCCAGGATGCATCGGTAGTAACACAAATTGTGGTTACGATGCACGAGTCCTTACCAGCCCTTCGATCAACAATATCTGCCATGAAGTTCCGCCCAACGGCTCTGATTGTGGACTTGTTTGGAACTGAAGCTATGACTGTTGCTGATGAGTTTGAGATGTTGAAGTACGTGTTCATCGCTTCTAATGCATGGTTTGTTGCTGTCACAATGTATGCTCCAACTCTTGATAAAAGGGAGTTATTTGATGAGCATATTATCCGCCGACAGCCGCTCAAAATCCCTGGTTGTTCATCGGTACGCTTCGAGGATACGCTTGAAGCCTTCCTGGATCATACGGATCCTATGTATGAAGGGGTTTTACGCTTGGGGATCGAGATGTCAAAGGCTGACGGCATTCTGATAAACACGTGGGAGGATCTAGAACCCAAAAATCTTGAAGCCCAGAGAAATATTAATATGTTGAGAAGCGTCGTTAAGGCAAGGGTTTATCCGATCGGTCCTTTGACAAGACCGGTCACAGAATCGGTTTCGGGGAGCGAAGTACTGGATTGGCTGGACATGCAGCCTAATGAATCGGTGATCTATGTGTCATTTGGAAGTGGTGGAACAATCTCATCCAAACAAATGATCGAGCTTGCATGGGGTTTGGAGCTTAGCAAGCAAAGATTCATCTGGGTTGTACGTCCTCCCTTGGATAAGGATGTATTTAATTCTTATCTGACGGCAGGGAACGGTCTTGCTGGCACCTTCGATTACTTGCCAGAAGGGTTTGTGAGTCGGACTAAAAACACAGGACTAGTTGTTCCTGTATGGGCTCCCCAAGCGGAGATATTGGCACATCCATCAGTTGGCGGATTTTTAACACATTGTGGATGGAATTCAACACTGGAGAGTATAATCAACGGTGTGCCGATGATTGCATGGCCATTATATGCAGAGCAAAAGATGAACGCTACAATGCTGACGGAGGAGCTTGGGGTTGCCGTGCGATCGAAGGAGTTGCCATCGGAGAGCACAGTAGAGAGGGAGGAGATAGAGAAGATGATCAGAGGGATCCTGGTTGACAAAGAAGGGCAGGCAATTAGAAACACGGTCCAGGAACTAAAATACAGCGCCGAAAAGGCTTCGGTTAGGGGTGGTCCCTCCTATAATTCACTCTCCCAAATAGCCAAAGAATGTGATAGTAGCTTTCAATGCTCGAAATTAAGGGCTCAAGGTGCTTGATTAGGTTTCATGACTTAACAATAATAGAGGCTATAATTACTTGCCGGGGTTAATTACTATTAATTTTCATATGCTTAAGCTTTTAAAATGACGTACTCCTTTTCCTTCGTGCTTTTTTATTTATGCCACTGCCAGCAGTAGGTTCGGTTTATACTATAGTGTCAAGCTTTTAATATATAAGCGTTCCATTATCATTTTCATTTCTTTTTTAATTTTAAGTTAATAAAAGAGAAATAACAAGTGTAGCAAATTTTATTTGTTATGATTGAATAAAAGATACACACTAGAATGAAGTACTAATAATTCTGACTTTTTAAATTACGAGACTCGTCTTAAATTTAATTTAATGTCTAATTAGTTTAATAAGAGCAATATTTTTTCTCAATATTTAAATAAATTTATTTTTAGGGGAGCTGAACCCCTTCACCAAAGTATGAGAAAAGATAAATAGTATATTATTAAATGAGGATTTTCTCTTAACTTAGATTTTATCTAAATTTTTAAATATTTTTTAACTCATGTATTAGATATTAAGTACATATGGTCAATATATATTCTTTTATTATTACTTTTTTTTTACTAATCATCAATCTTCATTAATCGTATGTTAGTAAAAGATTAATTAAAATTTAATTTAAGAGAAGATCGTGACCTAAATTATTAAGTATTTTCAAGTAGATATCTAATTTATCCTAAAATATTAGGCAATTTATATTATTCGTATTAGAAATTTATATGAAATAAATATTCATTCCGGCTATCTCTGTGTGTGTGTATATATATATATATATATAATTTCAGTTTACCATTTCAAATACATACGAGGAAGGAAACTCAAATAATAAAAATAACTCACATATAGATATACCAATTTTTATAGTTTACGACTGTGTTTAGCCATAAGAAATTACGATCCCAGTGTCATCCAAAATAATAGTGACAATGCTGACGAGATGTAACAAACACACGCACAACATTTGTCGCGAACACTTGTTGAAAGGCAGCGATTAATATTTCATTTCAAGATTCATATTTGATAACTTGATGTGCAATAATTATAACGCAAATTATACGCCATGAAAATAAAATGATTTGTTTTGCAAGAGTTGAAAAGGAATACTAGAAGCTAAATAATGAGTGATGGATCTATCAAACGACGTTGCACGCCGTCGCATGTGTGGAAAAATAACAAAAGAAGTCTCTAAACTAGCTTGTTTGCATTGCATCACCCATAATTTAACCTTATCTTTGACTCGTGTAATTGCCATTCCTCAAAAGCTTAACAAAAATGGATGAATGTTCTCTCTAAGTTTTTATTTAAACAAACATAAATATGTTATTAGTGATTTATAAAAGAAAAAATAATAAAATAAACAAATCTTGATCGTCTATATCTAAGTGTTAATATGTATCAAAAAATTCTTAAAAATTTAAGTAAGTTTAACATAAGTAAGAATCCTAATTCAAGAAAAATGAGATAAAAAGAATATCAAACTCCATTTATTGAAAGATATATTTGTTAATTGATATCATTTGTAATTTTATAAATAAATTTTATATAATGAATGAATATTCATTCCTTTAAATCAGTAGTAAGAATTATTTAAGAGTCATAGTTGATGAAATGGGCAATAATTATAATTCATATTTGATAATTTTTTCTTTTGGATTTTTTTCTTAAATTTTTGTATAAGTCCAATTTATTACAAGATCTAAAACGAGTCCTAAACAGGTAAAAAAAAAATTGTCATATTTTAATAGAACTCTACATCAAAGTTCAAGACAATAAAAGAACTAATGCCTTTATTTTCAAGACTCTAATAAAAGAAATATTGTCCAAATTGAGAAAGTTTGTTATATCCCAATTTAACTTGATTCTACGACCCTATACTCATACTACCCTATAAATAAGAGGGCTAAATAATGAAAAAGACACTTGAAAATGGAGATGCTTCTAATAGATCCATAATCTCTCTCCCTAGGTGCAATACTCTTTTTCTCCAATTTAAGTTTTTTCTATAAGGTCTTTGTCTCCTTGTATTTCTACTTTAAAATCATTATTCAGTGGTGCCATATGAGTGAGCTCATTAAGTTTGGTAACATACACGTATGCTGAATCGGGTTGAACCACTGTAAATTCTCTATCTTGCTACATCTCTTATATTTATTTTTGTTAATCTCAACCTCATTTTCAACTAGGGATGGCAAAATTTCTTACGAACTCACTAAAATTCGTTCATATTAAGAAGGATTTGGTAAGGTTTAAAGCAGATTTGGTACGAGTTTAGTATACAAATTTAAAAATCGCAATAGATTTAGGATGAGTTTATATTTGATAAAAGATCCACGGATACTAGTAACAGATATTTGTAGATATCACAATTTTTTTTATAATTTTTTTAGAGAAAAAAAGTCATACGCTGTGAATTGCATGCCTAGCACGCTTTGCATGCATGTTAGGAGCGCATATTGTGTACTTAGTATAAACTCCTAGTATGTGTGCTAGGAGTTTAAGCGTTAGGCATGTAACATTACGCGCTTCGCATATGCTTCTAATACGCGTGTTAAGTGCTAGGCACGCAACGTTATGTACTTAGCGTGCGCTCTTAGCATATGTGTTAAGTGTGTTAGATGCACAATATTGCACTCTTTAGTGTTCACTCCTAGCACGAGTACTAAACGTGGTGTGCTTAGTGTATGCTTAGACCTAAGCATGCTAGGTGTACAACGTTGTACACTTTTAGCATTCGCTCATAGCAGGCATAGTAAGTGCTATATACTCATTACCAAGTTTGTTTAAAATTCACATATAACCCATTACGAATTTGGTAATTAGTGCTTACCCACTAGAGCGGATTTTGTATTAAAATTCTAAACCGTAATATATTTTAGAAGGATTTAGTATTTCATTTTTTGAAGCAGATGAGGATGCGGGTTTAGGAATATCTATACCAAGTCCAGTTCATTGCCATCTTTATTTTCAACAACTAATAAATTGAACTTGTTAATCTCAAGATAATTAGATTTTGGGTCAACAATTAGTTCTATCAATGGAAAATGCAATACAATTGTAACGACTCAAATCTCACATCGGGTAGATTCGTCCAAAGTGAAGGCTTTATAAGAAAAAATTCTCCCACCTCTTGCGAGGCGCCTTTTTAGAATGGTGATGCGTTCCACTTATAATGGACAAAACCGTAAGGGGGAAGGACGCGTGCGTGAACTCCAAAGCGAATAATATCTTATACAAAGATTCGGGTAGGCTCTTTAAAAAATAGTCATGAAAATTAACCTTGGAGATTAATAATTTAAAGTAAGTTCTTACTTTGGTTAACATTAATTTTTACGCTAGTTTTTTTAAAATATATTTTGATTTTATAATGAATTATTTTGTGTGATATCAATTTAATTCATCTCGATTTGAAGATGTTGATATTAATCTCTAGAATATTTGAATTAATTTAGTGGTATGCCAACTCTATTACCTGAAATAAAAAAAGAACAGGAAGACGTTGGTGTAGGACTTAAACAAAGGACTTAGTCCGAAGAGACTTCAACATGTGGCAGTGCAACCATCAAGGTAGATGACTTATGTTAATAAAAGAATGAAAATAATAAATATAAAATAACTCGTAATGCTAACAACCTTATAGCACAGCATTCACTACATATTACTGATTGTTCAGCCGCTGCTGTAGCCATCATCATTGTCGTTAACACACTTAGAAGTGACTGCCGCCGCTACCCATGCAGAATATTATTGTTTAGGCTATAACTGTCAGCTAGAAGTTGTCATTGTTCGCTACCTAAAAGCCATCGTTGTCTATCTTCTAGTCTACTCGTTGTGCCCATGAGCTTATCGATGCAAACTTTACTCCAACGACTAACAATAGTTTGAAAATTAGTTGAGGAGAAGAGGAGGTTGCTTATCATGAAGAAGCAAAAAAATATATTATGGCTTTGTTCGATGTTTTCACTGAGGCTCCCTTTATTTTTCAAAAATTCAATTTTGGCCAGTATTTCTTTAATATTTTACAGATAGACCCCTAATCGAACATTAGTCTTCTACTATATTAGGAATCGAGGCTAAGAACCATGGATCCCAGGATAGAGGTCCAAGGACTCAAGGTTGAGAACTATGGGACTAAGGATAGAAGTGCGATAAACCAAGGATTGAGAACAAAAGTCTGCATCCAGGCCAAGAACTAAGAAAAAAGTCAACATCGAGGCTAAGGATTGAGAACATAAGTGTACATTAAGGCCGCCTAGGTCCTTATTAAGGTCATTTAAGTCCTCATCAAGGCCACCTGAGCCTTCATTGAGGTTGCCTAAAGTCCTCACTAAGGCCGTGTAAATCTTCAACACTTAAGCATGATTAAAATGAGGGCATATCTATGAAGACCTCCTCAACACCCGAGCAGGGTTAAAATGAGGACATATCTTTAATGTCCTTCTCAACATGCTTTCTGGGTAATGCATAAGCCTAAAAGCGAGAGCATATATTTGAAGATCTCTTCGGTCAACTACCCAAAGAATCCATGTGACCATTAACTAAGATTTCTCAGTTAACTATCCAAAGAGCCTATGTGATCCTTAGCTATATTTTCTGCAGTCAACGGTCGATGAGCCCATATAATCATTTCGGGTAAGTTTTCGAGCACACAAACTAAACAAGCTCAATCCAATATCAAGATCAGAATAAGACAAAGTTTCACTCTACTCAATATTCTAAGACATACCCAAAATCCAGATCAAACTATTATAAAGTTTTCATTATTAATAAATTAATATTGAAATTTGAGCGACTCATGTTCTTAGATTTTGGCATAGACCCAATTTATTACAAGGCCATAAAAGTCATAAACAAGTTAAAAAAAAAAGAGCTATTATATTACAATATGACTCTACATCAAAGTCTCAGACAAAATAAGAGAATTACTATCTTTATTTTGATAAGCCTCTAATAAGAAATCTTAATTGAAAAAGTATGTTATATCTCAATTTAACTCAATTTCAAGTAACTCTTACTATCCTTTAAATAGGGGACCTAAACAATGAAGAAGGCATTTTAAAAAGAGAGAGGCATCTAATAGATCCACAATCTCTTCCCCCTATATGCGACACTCTTCTTCTTTAGTTTATGTTTATTCTATAAAGATTTTGCTTTCATGTAATTTTGATGTAAAATTATTATTTAATAATGTCATATGAATTAGCTCATCATATGATATTATTCTTCATCTTGCTACAATTTTTTCTTGGTGGTTAATTTATACTTCGTTCTCAACAACCAATAACTTAATTATTGATTTTAAAATTGACCAAAATTTAAGCTCAACAAATTAATTATAGAGCAGAACCAAGCTGCAAGAGAAGAGTTGAAAAGTAATACTAAAACTTAAATTATGACTGACGGAACAACCGAATGATCGATGTCGGTTCCAGAGACCATGGGAGTCTTATTGTGTGGAAAAGTAACGCTAGAAGTCTGTAAATTGGCGTGTTGGCATTGCACATATGACTTGACTCATGTAAATGCCAACTATGGACTCGACGTCCCCCTTGACAGTTTGATACTTCAGTCTTCATGGACCCGCAATTACGTGCCCTTCTGATACCGGCGAGAATAAGATTATTATTGGCTCTACTTGTTTCCTTTTGTCGCTACACTCTCTCCAGCATCCAATCCTCAACCTGTGGGTTCAAGTCTACTATTCTAGTTTCGTGACAACTTGCAGCAATGATCAAACTCGCCACTATTGAGAAACAGTAGACGAAGGACAAGGAACTCAAGTGGGAAGTGATATAAATACGAAAATACCCTGCATTAAGTTCTTACGAAAATATCAACAATACAACTCATACTAGTATTATCAGCTCGTCAACCACCTATTTATAACAGAGCGGCAGCAACTGTTTTTTAGGCAGGAGAAGAATGCAATGACATCCGGGATTATCTGCCGAATGGTTTCGTGAGGAGGGCCCGCAAGAAGGATCTGGTGGTCCCCGTGTGAGCTCCTCAAACCGAGATCCTTCACCATATGCTCATATTGGCGGATTGTTTTCTCACTGCCGTTGCAAAACTCCAACTAGTATTGTCAATGGAGTGCCCATGATCGCATGGCCACTCTAAGCAGATCAAAACACAGATATCTGGGAAATCAATGCAAGTATTATGTGCAAAACTAGCTGCAATCGAAGATATTATTGAATAATTTCACCAAGTTGAATGATGAGTTATATCCTAGTTGTTTATTGAATTTCAAATTCCACAGAGATAGCATATATCAAAGTAGTAATGACAAGAAGATACCACTTTATACATAAAGAGTACTGATTCAAAGATTTATTACTTATTAATAATAAGTTCTCACATTTAGTTATCGATCAGAGACAAATGGAAGCATCTTTGTGCATTTGCCCTTTCTCAGATTTTCTTCTCTTCTGGAGAAAATGCAAAAGGGAGCAGAGGCCCAAACCCCAGGGTCCAAGGAACAGAAAGGTCAAGCGTGTACAGGTTCAGTGGCTTTCTTCAGCCATGCCAAATCAGTTTCATGGGGCTAGAATATCTCTACAACTTGAATGATAGGTGTTCATGACTTGACAAAAATAGAGCCTCTATGCACTAGCCAGGGTTACCATAGAGAGAAGTTTATTTTTACTTTTCACTTAAGAAGACTTGGACCCTCTTCATCAAAGTAAGAGAAAGAGGTGAGTACTATATTATTAGGTAATTTTAAGTAGATATCTAATTTATTCAAAGGAATAATAAATTGTATTTTAAATTTTTTTTATTTTAAATGATGTATCTAATAATTATTAAATAATAAAATGATATAATGAATAATTTTAAAATTTATACTATTTTATCACTAACACCTCAATTTAGAATACAAAATTTAAGATATCATTTAAAAAATATAAAATTATTCTTATTCAAAAATATATTAGACAGTTTATATTATTCGTAGTCAAAATAAATATGAAATCCATATTCATTCCGGCGATGTATATATATATATATATAATTTCAGTTTACCATTTCAAGTACAATAAGGAAGAAAACTCAAATAATAAAAATAACTCACATATATATACCAATTCTTATATTTACGACTGTGTTTAGCCATAAGCAATTGCGATCCTAATGTCATCCAAAACAATAGAGACAATGCTGATGAGATGTAACAAACACGCGCACAAATTTTGTCAAGAAAACTTATTGAAAGGCAGCAATTAATATTTCATTTCAAGATTCATATTTGATAACTTGATATGCAACAATTATAACACAAATTATACTCCATGAATATAAAATGATTTGTTTTGCAGTTGGTTATCAACTAATTATGTTCCCATTTCGAGCTGCAAGAGTTGAAACGTAACACTATAAGCTAAATTACGAGTGATGGATCTGTCGGACGAAGTTGCACGCCATCATATGTGTGAAAAAGTAACAATAGAAGGTTCTAAACTGGCTTGTTTGTATTGCATCATATGTAATTTAACCTTATCTTTGATTTACGTAATTGTCATTCCTCCTTAAAAGCTTAACAAAAATAGATTAAAATTCTCTCTTAAACTAAATTTTTACCTAAATAAATATAAATATATTATTAATGATTGATAAAAAATTATATTAAAAAAAGTAGATATTGATTATCTATAACACATGTCAAAAGATTTTTGAGAACTTAAATAAACTTAACTTGCAAAAGAATCTTAATTCAAGAAAAATAAGACAAAAAGAGTATTCAACTCCATTTTATTAAAAGATATATTGGCAATTGATATCATTTGTAATTTTATAAATAGATATTAGATCAGGAATGATATTCATTCCTTTAAATTAGTAGTAGGAAATGCTTAGAGTTATAGTTGATGATATTAGCAATAATTATAGTTTATACTCGATAAATATTTTCTTTTGAATTTGCTTCCCTTAGATTTTGACATAAGCCCAATTAATTACAAGGTTTAGAGAGAATTTTAAATAGATGAAAAGAAAGTTGTCATATTTTAGTAGAACTCTATAAAAAAGTCCTAAATAAATATGAGAACTATTGCCTTTATTTTGTCAGGACTCTAATAAGAGAAATATTATCATAACTGAAAAGTTTGTTATATTCTAATTTAATTTAGATTCTATGACTTCATACTCCACTACCTTATAAATAGGAGAGCTGGACAATAAAGAAGGCATCTTAAAAAGAGAGAGGCATCCAATAGATCCACAATCTCTCCCTTTAGGGGCAATACTTTTCTTCTCTAATTTAATTTTATTCTATAAAGACTTTGGCTTTATGTATCTTTACTTTAAAATTATTATTCAATAGTGCCATATAAGTGAGTTTAGTAAGTTCGGTAAAGTAGACGTAAGTTCAAATTAGGCTAAATCATTATAAATTATCAGTCTTGCTGCATCTCTTATCTTTATTTTTGTTAACCTCAACCTTGTTTCCCAAAACCAATAAATTTAATTCATTAACCTCAAAATGATCAAATTTTGAGTCAACAATTTGGTAACATCTATGGAAAACACAACAAAAAGTCGTGAAGATTAGCTATGAAGATTAACAATTAAAATATAAGTTCTTACCTTGATTAACATTAATTTTTACACTGTCTTTTTATTTTAGGATGATATATTTTGATTTTATAACGAATTTGTGTGATATCAATTTAATTCATCTCAATTTGAAGTTTGTGAGAATATTGATTGAAAATCATCGGAATATAATTTGGAGATCAAGCCAAGTGCGTAGGGTGCGCACGGATCGAAGACGGACGCTAAAGGAGACGAAAAATGAAGAAGAGTGCACCAGGCGCCAGTGCTGCGGCGTCCAGGTGTGAGCACCGCAGCGTCAGGAGGCCAGCATCGCAGCGCCCAGCAGATGCGCGCCAGCGTTGCGGCGATGAGAGCCCAGCGCCGCGACGCTGGAGACGGGAACAGTATCCTGAAATAAGGAAACTTTCTTATTTTGTCTCCCACTTGCTCTAAGATTCTCTAATACGACTCCCACACGTATAGGGTAAACTTAGGACATCTCAAAGCCTATATAAAGACTATCAATTACCTTGTAAACATATTTTTGTGATCAACAAGAAATCTTAGTGATCAACAAGAAATCTTAGTGATCAACAAGAAATCTTAGTGATCAAGGTTGAGAAATCTAAGTGATCATTAGTAATTTTTGTGGTTCTTTGTGAGAGAAAATCCTTAGAGTGAGAAGAGAGAGTTTTCTTTGTGATCTTTCTTGTAATATGCATACTTTGTGATTGCCTTATGATTCATAATAAGAAAAAAGTGTGATCTTGATCCGCTATGGACGTAGGCAAGTTGCCGAACCAAGTAATTCTTTGTGTGTTCTTTTTCTACCCTTTCTTTTTATTTCTTAGTAACTTGTTCTGCATTATTATTTGCTTGGGAGTTTTTTGCTTGTTTGTGTGCTTCCGCTTCAATAAACTGGTATCAGAGCTTTGGTTCTAAGTAGATATGGTCATACCCAAGTATGAGATAGAGAAATTTAATGGTACGAATGACTTCAATCTGTGGAAGATAAAGGTTAAGGTGTTGTTAGTGAGCCAAAAGCTTGGTTCAGTATTAGAGAAGACTGCAGCTCTATCTAGTGATGAAGAGAAGATGCCAGAGTCATCTAAAGCAGAAGCAGAAGCAGAAAGAAGGGATATTCAGGAAAGAGCTCATAGCACAATCGTTCTGTCATTGAGTGATGAAGTACTAAGGGAAGTAGCAGGTGAGACGATGACGATAGGTCTTTAAAAAAGGCTTGACTCCCTTTATATGCGAAAATCGTTGGCCAACCGGTTGCATATAAAGAAGAAGCTGTATCAGCTGTCCATGTCAGAGGGGACGCCGATAAAAGATCATATAGACGCCTTCAATAAGATCATCCTTGATCTTGAGTCTATCAATATCAAGATAGAAGATAAGGATAGAGCAATTATCCTACTGAGTTTACTCCCAAAAACTATGAGAGTTGTTGATATGCTACTCTACGGCAGATAAAGTTTAACGATGTATAATGTGAAATCATCATTAAACTCAAAGTTATTAGGAAAGCAGACTGAGGGCAATGCAGAAAGCTTATTTGTAAGAGGAATGCCCTCATATAGAGATGAGAATAAAAAAGGCTCAAGGTCGAAGTCTAGGACTTCTAGGAAGTGCTATTGCTGCAAGAAAGATGGACACTTCATATAGGACTATTCTGAGAAGAAATCACAAAACAAGAAGAAAGCGGATGTTGCGCTGGCACATGATAATAGCTATAACAGCGTAGAGACACTCGTTGTTATTGATGGTATGAACTCTGAACAATAGATTTTAGATTCGTGTTGTACTTTCACATATGCCAGCACAAGTCTTGGTTTACAAATTTTCAGCCCATTAGTGGTGGTAAGGTCTTAATAAGTAATGATGTTGCATGTCAAATGATGAAAATTGGTAGTGTTAAGCTTAGGTTGCATGATGGGCAAGTGAGAGAGTTGACAGATGTTAGGTATGTTCTTAACTTGAAGAGAAACTTGATCTCACTGGGGATTTTAGACCAGAATGGATGTTCCATCAGGATCGACGGAGGGATTTTAAGAGTTTTGAAGGGTTTCATGATGGTGATGAGAGGAGAGAAGCACAAAAGTATTTATGTGCTTAAGGGTGAAGTCGTGAGTGGTTCTGCACTATTCTCTGTAGATGATGAGAGTATGCAAACCAAGTTGTGGTATCTTAAACTGGCATATCTAGGCGAGAGAAACCTAAAGGAGTTATTTAGTCAAAAGGTGTTTGGTGAGGATAAGTTCCAAGCCTTAGAGTTTTGTGAGCATTGTGTTCTTGGAAAAGCATATAGAGTGAGCTTTAGTACTGGCAAGCACAAGACTAAGGGGACTCTTGACTACATACACTCGGATCTTTGGGGACCAGCTCAGACAGCTACTCGTGGTGGTGCCAGGTATTTTCTCAGCTTGATTGATGACTAGTTGAAGAAACTGTGGGTCTATATGTTAAAGAGCAAGAATCAAGTATCTGATGTGTTCAAGACTTAGAAGGCTCTTGTTAAGAATCAGACTGGCAAAAAAGTGAAGAAGTTGAAAATTGACAACAGCCTCGAATTTTACAATAGAGAGTTTGATGGGTTTTGTGCGAAGCATGGGATTGCAAAGAGAGGATGAACAGAACCCTACTTGAAAGAGTGAGATGCATACTTACCAATGCGAAGATGTCTAAGACATTCTGGGGAGAAGCTGTAGTGACAGCAGCTTACTTGATTAATAGAAGTCCTTAATCAGCAATTGACTTCAAGACACTAGAAGAGAAATGGTCTAGCAATCCTCCGAAGTATGACCACCTCAGAATATTTGGTTGCCCTGCCTTTGTACATGTTAAGGAGGGGAAGTTGGAACTTAGAGCTATAAAAGGGATATTCATACGATATTCCGAAAGAGTAAAAGGATATAAGGTGTGGTGTAAAGACTTGACACTACTAAGGAGTATCATAAACCGTGACATGACGTTCGATGAGACGACGATGTTGAAGACCTCCCAAAGAGATGAGAAAGAAGAACCTGTGCTCAAGGAAGACTCAGCACCCGAGTCAATAAAATTTAAAGTAGAGCCTGAAAATGAATCTGATATGCCTTTAGATCAACACTTCAACAAAGAGATCCTTGAAGATAAGCCGAGAATACCGACGAGTTCCTCAAAGTCCACCCAAAAAAAGACTAGAACTCCTGAGTTGGAACTTGAAGAGTACAAACTTACTAGAGACAGGCTAAGGAGAACAATAAACCCACCAGTCACGTATGCATAAGCAGATTTAGTTGCTCATGCTTTTAATTCTGCTTACATTCTTGAGTATGACGAGCCTAGAACATATGGTGAAGCTATGAAGAGTGAAAAGAAGAATGAATGGCAGCAGGCCATGGAAGAAGAGATTAGTTCTCTTAGGAAGAATAATACCTGGAAGTTGGTGGAGAGACCTCAAAAGAAGCTAGTTGGGTGCAAGTGGGTGTATAAGGTAAAGGAGGGGATACCGGGGATAGAGCCTACGAGATTCAAGGCTAGGTTAGTTGCACAAGATTTTACTCAGAGAGAGGGAGTAGATTTTCATGAGATATTCTCTCCAGTTGTCAAGCACACATTCATTAGGATTTTGTTAGCCATGTGTGCAAACCTTGATTTACATCTAGAGCATATGAATGTAAAGATAGCTTTTTTGCATGGAGAGCTTGAAGAAACGATATACATGGTATAGCCGTGGGGGTTCAAGAAGCCCAGAAAAGAAGATCATGCTTGTTTGCTAAAGAAGTCATTATACGAGTTAAAGCAATCAACTAGACAGTGGTATAGGAGATTTGATGAGTTTATGATGGCTTGTGATTTTAGTAGAAGCAAGTATGACGGATACGTGTACTTTAAGAACGTAAGTTGTGGTATGATGTATTTTCTTCTATACGTCGATGATATGTTGATCGCATGTAAGAATATAGAAGAAATACAGAAGCTCAAGAAGCAGTTGAGTGGCGAGTTTGAAATGAAGGATTTGGGAGCAGCGAAGTGTTTTGGGTATGGATATTGTGAGGGAAAGAAGAGATGTTATTTTCTTGTCTCAATAGCGATATATAGTCAAAATTCTAGAGAAGTTTGGTATATCCAACGCGAAGGCTGTCTCTACTCATTTGTCTATCCATTTCAGACTTTCAGCAGCACAGTCGCCGACATCCGATGAGGAAAAACTATAGATGAGCAAAGTACCGTATGCAAGCGCTGTGGGGAACATCATATATGCAATGGTTTACACAAGACCAGACATAGCACAGGCTATGAGTGTGGTGAGTAGATGCATAGCGAATCCGGAGAAGGATCACTGACTTGCAAGAAAGTAGATTTTGAGATATCTCAAGGGAACGTCGAATCACGGGTTAATGTATAAGAGGGATGAAGACAGCAATGAAATGGTAAGAGGGTACGTAGACTCAGATTATGCAGGTAATCTTGACAAGAGAAGATCATTGACAAGCTATGTATTCATAGTGTTTGGGAGTAGTGTGTGTTAGAGATCAGTTCTACAACATGTAATTGCACTATCTACCACCGAGGCAGAGTACATAGCTGTTGGTGAAGCTATCAAGGAGGCCGTGTGGTTAAAAGACATATGTGCGGAGGTATTGGCTAGTGAAGATGTGAACACCAGTGTGTTTTGTGATAGCCAGAGTGCCATACACCTAAGCAAGCATCAAGTATTCCATGAGAGGTTAAAACACATTGATGTGAGGCTCCATTACATTCGAGAAATTGTCCAAAGTGGAGAAATTAGTCTAACAAAGATAACATCATCTGAAAACCCTGCTAATATGTTGACTAAGCCACTACCATCGATTAAGTTCGTCCTATGCAAGGACTTAACTGGAGTCAATACTTTGTGACGGTGATCGAAGATGCGAAAATGAGAGATCAAGTTGCTTTATAGATGATTTTGAATTAAAGAAGGGATTTGTGAGAATATTGATTGAAAATCATCAGAATATGATTTGGAGATCAAGCCAAATGCGTAAGGTGTGTATGGATCAAAGACGGATATAAAAGGAGGCGAAAAATAAAGAAGGGCGTACTAGGCGCCAGCGCTACGGGGCTCATTCCAAAACCTAAGCTCCATGGCGCTGGAGACTGGAACAGTATCCCGAAATAAGAAAACTTTCTTATTTCGTCTCCTACTTGCTCCAAGACTCTTTAATACGACTCCACACGTATAGGATAAACCTAGGATGCTCCAAAGCCTATATAAAGCTATCAATTGGCTTGTAAACACATCTTTGTGATCAACAAGAAATCTTAGTGATCAAGATTGAGAAATCTAAGTGATCATCAACAATCTTTGTGTTTCTTTGTGAGAGAAAATCCATAGAGTGAGAAGAGAGAGTTTTCTTTGTGATCTTTCTTGTAATATGCATACTTTGTGGTTGCCTTATGATTCATAATAAGAGAAGAGTGTGATCTTGATCTGCCGTGGACGTAAGCAAGTTGTCAAACCACGTAATTCTTTGTATGTTCTTCTTCTACCCTTTCTCTTTATTTCTTAGTAAGTTGTTCTGCATTATTTTTTGCTTGGGAGTTTTTTGCTTGTTTGTGTGCTTCCGCTTCAACAAAGTTGTTGATACTAATTCCCTAAATTTTTTAACTGATGTGGTGATAGGGTTATTTTACTACCTAAAATTAAAAATTAAAAATAAATAGGAAGATGTTGGGGTAGGACTTGATCAAAGGATTTGGTCCAATGAAACTTTAACGTGTAGTAGTGCAACCATCAAGGTAGATTACTTATGTTAACAAAAGAACGAAAATAATAAACATAAAATAAGTCACAACATCAACCACCTTAGAGCACTGCAACTACCACTCACCACTAATTGTTTGGCCTCCACTTTGGCCATCATCATTACCATCAAAATGCCACCATCACACCCTAGAAGTGACCGCCACCTTAGCCCACAAAGAATATCATCGTTCAGGCTATAATCGCTGCTAGAAGCCACCGTTGTCTGCCATTTAGCCTATTTGTTGTGCCCACGAGTTTGTCATCGCTAACTATACTCCATTGCCTGACGACAATTTGAAAATTGGCATAGGATAATAGAAGGTGATTGTGTGTGTTATAGTAGCTAAGCGCAAGTGCACACTATTGTATCAAATAATATAGGATTTTAAGTCCAGATATCGATCCCACAAGGATTATGTGATCTAATTCTATAAATCAAGTACTAAAATTGTACTTACTTAACTTTTATTCAGAAAATTACAATCTGAAATTTATTTAACTAATCTACTCTATCAATTAAATTGAACAAAAGTAAAGGATAGAATTCACAAATAAAGATAATCTAGGGTTTTGACTCGTCCCCTAATATTTCATTAGACTCATTAACTACTTAGTTAATCTCTTAATACCAATTGATTGGCTTAGACACTAATCTCATCACGAGCCTCTGTCGATGATCAAGTGACTATATTACACATTCTAACAATCACTTATATATCAAATCAGAATGTAATTCATAAAGATCAAGTCTAAATTATACCATATGTGCCACTTAGGTATATGTTTATCTTATATGAAACTCATAGTTGTTACCCTATGATCATACATCAAACTATCCGAGGCTAAACATATGAATCTCTTCGTCGAGTTCATCATGGTTCCTTAATAATTTATAATATTGGTCAGATATAATGAATGCAATAAACATAAAATAGAATGAATCAATTATAATAATTAAGTTCATAAACTAAGAATCATTGAAATCCAACTACATACTAGGTTCACATAGTTTAACCTTAGAATAACAAATTTAGGTCATCACAAAATAAAAAGTATCAAACCAATCCATAAAGAATAGCAAAAACAAGAACATTATAATAAGAAAAGAAAAAAAATAAACTAATTAAGAAGATGTCTTAGGTTGCTTCTCTCTCAATCTTGACTTGAAGTTTGAATATTGATCTTAAATTTTGATTTCTTAACTTTGATTTTATATTGTGAATTCTTTATTTACATTTTTTGCCTCTCTAAAGTCTGTGTATTTGACCTCAAAAGAGTGCTCTTGTTGGTATGAGAAACCTTAGGGGCGAGAGGCTTCGAATCCAAGTTCAAATAGGAGAGTTGAAAGGGGCTTTCATACGTCACACGAGTGCCACAGTGCCAAGACCAGAAAACGTGACTTGGGAAAGCATCACCGGGTATCGAGGCATTGGGTTGTGTGCATCGCGGCACTCAGTCATTGGCTCTGCGGCCCCTAACCCTGGTACTCGCTTTCATATTTTGAGCATAACTTTTTTATTTTACGTCCTATTCGCCTCTCGTTTATTTTTATACATCACATTTTCTGTCGTACATCTATTTATAATAAAAAAAATATAATTAAATAGCCAAATATTTATAATTTAGAAAAAAATAAAAAATTTGGGTATAAATCATACTAATGCTTTTACACCCATATTAGAAGGTTGTATGGCATGAAAAAGAAAAGAAGGAATTAAGGCTCTACTGAATGTTTTCACTAAAGCTCCATTTATTTTTTTAAAAATCTATTTTTGGCTAGTATTTATTCAACATTTTATAGATAGACCTTAACAGATCATTAGCCTTCTACAAATCTGAAGAATTAAGGCTAAGAACCATAGATCTGAGGATAGTGGTCCAAGGATTCAAGGTTGAGAACTATGGGATCAAGGACAAAAATCTGAGAAGCTAGGGATTAAGAAGGAAAGTTTGCATCAAGGCCAAGAATTGAGAACAAAAGTCTACATTGAGGCCAAGGATTGAGAATAAAAGTCTACATCATGGTTGCCTAAGTCCTCATCGAGATCGCCTAAGTCTTCATCAAGGTTGCATAAAGTCCTTACTTAGGCTGTATAAATCTTCAACACTTGAGCAAGTTAAAATTAGGACATATTTGTAAAGACCTCTTTAAGCTTTTTGGGTAATGCACAAGCCTAAAAGTGAGGGCATATCATTGAAGACCTTTTTGGTGAACTTCAGTTAAGTTTTCCTCGGTTAATTGTTCAAAGAGCCCATGTGATACTTAGCTAAGTTTTCCTCTGTCCACTACTTGATAAGCCCATTTGATACTTTCAAGCTAAGTTCCCAAGCAACAAACTATATGAGCTTGATTTGAGCTTAAGGTTTGAGTAGGTCAATGATTCACACTACTCGAGCACTCTAAGACATACCCAAAATTTTGCTCATACTACTATAAAGTATTAAGTATCAATTAATTAATACTGAAAATTAGGGGACTCGTGTTCCTTCCTAGATTTTAGCATAGCCTAATTTATTATAAGGCCAAAAAAAGTCCTAAACAAGTAATAAAGAGCTATTATATTTTAGTCTGACTCTAAATTAAAGTCTCTGGCAAATCAGAAAACTACTACCCTTATTTTGGTAAGACTCTATTAAAGAAATCGTAATTGGGAAAGTTTGTTATATCATAATTTGACTCAAATTCTACGATTCCAATGCTCCTGCTATCCTTTAAATAGGATAGCTAAAAAAATAAAAAAGACATCTTAAAAAGAAGAGGCATCCAATAAATCCACAATCTCTCCCCTCTAAGCTCAACACTTTTTTTCTATAATTTATATTTCATTTGTAAAGGCTTTACTTTCATGTATCTCTACCATAAAATTATTATTCAATAATGTCATATAAGTCATCTCATTAAACATAGTAAGGTGGGCATAAGCTCGAATTGAACTGAACCACTATAAATTCTTTATCTTACTGCATTTTTATTTTTATTTTTGTTAATCTCTACTTTGTTCTCATCAACCAATAGATTAACTTGTTGACTTCAAGATGACCAAATTTTAGGGTTAACATGATATTATATCCCAACATCAAGCTAAAAGAGAAGAATTAAAAAGTAGTAGAACATAAATTATGAGTTATGGAGCAACTAAATCTTCGATGTCAATTCCTAACCATAAGAGCCTTATTACGTGGAAAAGTAACAATAGAAGTCTCTAAACTAGCGTGTTGGCATTACATATATCTTGACTCATGTAAATGTCAAAAGTTATTAACTTGACGACCCCTTCAACGATTTGACACTTCAGTCTTCATAGACCTATAATTACATGCCTTTCTGATACCGACAAGAATAAGATTATTATTTGCTTTACTTGTTTACTTTGGTTGCCATACTTTCTCCAGCATCCAATCCTCAACTTGCAAGTTCAATTTTAGTTTATTGACAACTTGCATTAATGATCAAACTCACCAATATTGTGAAACAATAGATGAAGAACAAGGAACCTCAAGTGGGAAGTGTATATACGAAAAAACCTTGTATTTAGATAAAGTGCTTATGGAAATATCAACAATATAATTTAGACTAATATCGTCAATTAACATTTATGGAAATATCAACAATATAACTTATACTAATACTGTTAGCTTGTTAACCACTTATTTATAATAGAGCGACATAACTATTTTCAAGATAGGAAAAGAATGTGATGATATATAAGATTGTTTATCAAATGGTTTCATGAGGCCTTGCAAGAAGGATTTAGTGGTCCCCATGTGACCATCTCAAATTAATATCCTCAGTGTACATTTTTATTAGCTGATTTTTTTTTTTTATTACAACTTAACTTAGACTAGTATTGTCAATGGAGTTCTCATGATTGCATGGATACTCTATGCAGATTAAAATACGAATATCTGGGAAATTATTGCATGTATTTTACTTGTGTAGAATACTAAATGTTGCTACCTTCCTTCTTCTTCAAAATGTATTGCACTTACTGTCAATTTGGACATTACCAAATACAAGTATAGAGTCTCTTGCGATGCTGGTGGAGATTGGATTGAAGGTTATGCTAGATATTCTTTCTATAAATGCTTCATTTGTCTCTTCTGGTCTCTATAGTGGTCTATCTCTTTTTTTGATTATTTCGAAGAAAGGTCGACATCGGTCAGACATCTTGGAGATTAACCGATTGGAAGTGGATATCCTTCTTATTTATATTTATACATACTTTGGTGTTTGTGGGATTGTTGTATTTCTATGCAACACGCCTATTATATGTTGGTTCACCATTGCTCGAGCAACTATTGCTTCCTCTGCCTATATAGCTGACCTTCTATTTTCTTGCGGCCCTTCTATTATGGAAAGCATTATGACGTCATTTTACGTGCACATGGAGTCATATAAAGATCCATGTATTGCATCCAGAGCTTTAAGTACTAAGTCTTTTGCTTTCGTTTCTTTTCTAGCCATAGTTTTTTTTTTTTTTTTGAAGGATTCGTGTTAGCTTTCTCTAGTTCTTAGTTCTGATTTTAGCTGTAACTATCTGAGGAATCCATTCCTCATTAAAGTGTTAATTTGCCTCTTTAGTGATGGGCATGTAGACAATTCCTGCCTTTTTTACATTGTGGAACGGGCACATCTTGTTTTGGTCTCTTAAGTGGTTTGGAATCTCAACTGGTCTTGGCTCTTTGAATATCTCGTGATCCTTATACTTTAACCAAATTTTCTCAGCAAGTATATTAATTAAGATAAAGTGTTTAAAGACTTTAGGTCTTTTGTCTCTCGAACACTTTTTCTGTAATGAAAGGTCTTTTTTTTTGTCCTTTATTGTGGGATGGTTGGTCTTTCTTCAGGGTGATTATAACTGAGGTCTTTTTTATTATCAAGGTTGAATCCTCTTCTTGATAGATTCAATGTTCTGACTTCTAATTTAACAGTTCAAAAAATGTAAAGTTCTTTTGAACCAAGTAATAGTAATAGTAATAAGCAATGAAGCTTTATAAGCATATGCTGCTATTTCGAGTCATAGCTTTGAATCTATTTAAAAAGTTCCTAATTGATTCATTACTTGCTTATCTCATGAGGAATAATTCTAACGTAGTCTTCTTCTTTTTTATTTTGGATGTATTATGCAATAAAGGCTGTGGCAATTTTCTTAAAAGAAAAGATAGAGTTCTCTTTCAAATACTGGGACCAATTTTGGGTTGCTCCCTTGAGGCTGAAATGCAAGATTATGCACATTAGGGCTTCATCATACCTGTGTATAATCATCTTCTCGTTGAAGTGGAAGATGTGTCTTTAAGGTTCCCTCACCCATCATAAGAAGTAAATTTAGCAATACAAACTTCTTTTATTTTTTTGGTTTCATTATCTTATCTGTGAAAGGGTTTTGGTTAGCCTTCCTTGGCAGGGAAAGTGTGTCCTCATGCCTTTTGCTCTTGGGCCCTTCCCGTATAGTTCTTTTATCTTCTTTAGAATAGAGGCTTTAAACTCTTATTTTTTTGTTAAATAGCTTTACTAGTATTGCCACCTCTAGTTCCTAAGGTGGATGTATAGCTTTCTTTCTTCCAATATTGTCAGATAATTATTGAGGATTCCCTATTTGTGTATCTCAAGGTAGAAGCTCTTTATAGTCTTCCACAAGCCTCTTCCAATCTCCAAAGCTTTCAGGCAACTACAGAGCTTCTTGTTTTCCTTCTCTGACTTTTTTAGCTCATTCAATATGTTTGCTAAAATTCCTAGCATAATTATGGAAGCATTATTCCCATTTATGTCAACATTAAGAAAGGCAAGGCTTCTTTATTCACTAGTTCCAGTTTCAGTTGATCGTGTATTGTTGCTTCCTATTATGATTTTCAACTCCCTTTAAAATTGACCTTTTCGAGATTTTCACAAATGGCACCACTAAAAGCACCATATCTAGAACTCTCCAAAAATTATGTCTTAACCATTGTTGATCGCCTTGAATTACAGTAACAAAATACTATCATCCTACAAAAAAAAGCACTTTGATGCTTAAGTCGGTAGCTATCTAATAGACACGTGATGTGTGTAAGAGTACTCCCAATTAAGAGAATAATGCTTTATATTCTTCTTAGTCTATTCAAAGTTATAATGCTTAATTTCTCAATGCCTTATAGCCTGTTATGCATGTCTTTTATAATGCTAATATGAGAGTTTGA
The DNA here is from genome assembly GCA_946807835.1 of Ailanthus altissimus. Taxonomy (NCBI): domain Eukaryota; kingdom Viridiplantae; phylum Streptophyta; class Magnoliopsida; order Sapindales; family Simaroubaceae; genus Ailanthus; species Ailanthus altissimus. Next base: position 25,320,658 of record OX327695.1, read on the forward strand.
ATCATATGAAACATAATCTTTTTTATGTTAAGATGATCCTCATCACAATGTGATCATCTTATCATTACGTGATCATATGATAACATAATAATCTTCATCAGATAAAGTTTAAAGGTTAATAGAACTCGATCAAATTAAATAAAAAATATAATGAAATAAAGAGGAAGAAACGGGTTAATACTCTTTTACCTTTTATAGCCATTTTGGCTTTTTACTTTTCTTAGGTTTCACAAAAATGGTTCGGTCCATCCCTTTTTTTTTTGTCCAGACTTGATTTTTGGACCATTTGGCTTTAATGGGCTTGGTTTATTTTTATTTGGGCCCAGTTTTACCCTTCAAAAGCTATAGGCTCTGTTATTAAGTGGAGTGGATTATTGAGCTTATTAATAATAGGCCCAATATATTAAAATATATATGGTAGACTATTTGAACCCATAAGTTTTTTTTGAAAGGTTATTTTTTTTTATAAAATCAAGGAAATTTTGATTTTAAAATTTTATTCTATGTTTTTTTTTAAGGATACTCTACAAACCTTTTAATATACCCTAAAAAAATACTAATATAGCTGTGTAAGTTATGATTATTATGGAGAATGGTGGTTAAAAGTTATGTAAAAGATAATTTTGAATCAAGCCATGGAAGAAGAATTGACATAGAGTCAAGAGTAAGGCAAAAGAATGAAGATAAAATTGAAGTTAAAGCTTAACAATTAGAAGTTGAATTTAGGTCTGAGTATCGCAACACTGCGTTTTAAGTGTTGCGACACTCAATCAAAACCTTTAATGTAGTGGCACTTGGAAGAGAGTGTTGCGGCACTCGATTTTGGAGAATAAGCGCTGCACTTTGGTTGAAAGAGAATCTTTTATCGCTGGATTTGTTGCAGAAGAATTCTTCCTATTCTAATCACTGCCATCTCATGAATTGGATTTGAAATGAGTAGTCTTGATTCGATGTTAGCTACATACCTAAAGTCTTGAAAAGGTAAGAACTACAAGAAGAAGCCAAGTCAAGCCTGAGGCTAAGAAAAGCGAGCTCAAGATCCGTTCTTCGACAATCAAGGAAATTCGAAAACAAGCCAACAATACAAGGTTTTGGTACTTTGATCACATTTCGATCTTAGGAAGAGAAAGCAAGGGATGTTAAACTTAAACAAAAAAGAATGCCATTTAGAGCATTTTAATTTCCCACCATCTACCCAATTGACCTATTCGATTGATTAAATAGACCGTTTGAGCATTGCAGTGCTAGTGTGAATATCATTTTTGCGAGTTTTCCTACTTTAGTTAGTTTAAACTTCTTTTTTTTATACAACTTAGAGAGAATAAATAGCCTTTATTTTGACTAGAAAAAATATTATCAAAATAAAAGAGTATTCATTGTCATCTCGAGAGAGAGATCATTATTATTTGTAATTCAACAAAAAAGAGTCTAGGATCTTAATCCATAGATGTAGCAATTACCAAATTACATAAATTTTTTCTTATGTGCTTTAATTGTGTTTGTTTTTCTTCATTGATATTTTCTATTCTATATTCTCTATTACTTATGGTTGAAAAATCTTAATAATTATTTCCGTTGCAATTCTTAAACTAAATAAAAAATTTCATGTATTATGTTAATAAAATTGTGATAAATATAAAATATCAAAATAAAAAAAATCATGATTAATTTAAATGTAGAGACTAATACTGTTGCAACTAATGCTAGCACCACTCATACCCTAAATTCCTAATTATTCTTTCATTATTGCATATTACGTCATACTTAAGAGCACATCATTTTTAGATTGTAATGAAATGAAATTTTATTTAAACAGGAGTTGTAGTTGCTATGTAGATTTATGGGTGTACTATAATGGAATATGATCTTAATAGTAGTAAATTTCTATATCTTGTGATGTTACGCATAAAAAGATGAAAAAAAAATATAAAAAAATTATCCATGCAATTATGCAGTAGTTTAAAGATAACAAGTGAAACGAAGTAATGGAAAAAGATGAGAATCAAAGTTTAATGTTAAGAAGAGTCGGCGTATAGAGTTAAATTGTATAAACATTTTAACAATGAATGATGCTTTGTTTGTTCACACCTACGTTATGTTGGTCTACCGCTGCTTTACTCGTCCATAGATTGGCGCATTTTACTGTAAAGAGAGGGATGGGCAGAAGATCAATGAAGCGAGGAGACAACGAAAACCAATACTCATCCAATATAACTGCCAATTACAATAGACTTGGACTGAGCAATTGATGTGAAGACCTCAGGTCGCTTTTGAGAGGGCTGGACCCGTATAGCATGGGTAACTTAATGCGTAGGTGATGTTGATACTATAGTTCTTGTTCATATGGAGGGATCTTGGAAGACTAGAAGTTCTGTACGTTGCCTGGCCAGCTTCACACGTAAAAGTTATATGGACTATTTGACTCTTGTAAATGCCAGTCGGCAGGCGCTACATATAAGTCAACTTCCTCGACTTTTATGCTGTAACACTCAGTGACCCCTTCACATTCATGTGGTTTTGTGGTTTCTATCATTCTATCTCTATTGTGTTGTCTATGTTTAATTGGATAGAAAGGAGAGTAGAAAGGAAAATAATTCTCATTTTTATAAAGATTTATTTATTTAGCTGACAATTTTAATAAAGAATGGAGATTAAGAAACCATTGTTCCTTAAAATTGAGAAATTAGGATTTCTCTTTAATTCACTCATTTGTTAAATTATTATATTTATTCTCTTTCTAAAATATTAAAAAATAAATTGTACGTTGCCTGGCCAGCTTCACACGTAATTTGTAACTCTATTTCTTAAATTTAGAATCTCTCAATAAGACCGAGACCTAAATATTAGAACTTGGCAGGTGGTGCACTTGCCCACTTGAATTTTCACATAAACTTGTGAACTCAAAACTTGATCTTCTAAAGTTAGGACTCTACGTAAAGATCTAAGACCCAACACTATGACTAAGGGTCTTGTCTTCTCTAAACTCCAATTGTTCTCAAGTGGTTCCTTAAATTTGGGATACAGTTTTAAACCCTACCTCTTAACACAATAAACCAAGATAGGGGAGGGGATAAAATAATTTTATATTATTATTTAAGTTTTTGTTTTATAATATTTATTTAAATATTTCAAAGTTAGAAAAGAATTTTTAAATTATATAATTAAATACTCTACAAAATATGAAAAACACTCTAAACTACTTTTACAATTTACTTCTAAGCACTTAAATGCTTTTTTTTAGAGTGTTTTATAATTTATTTCCAAAACTTAACAGTTTTTTTTAGTACGAATAACAAAACTAGGATAAAATATTTTGTTAAAATCATTCTCAATACAATCTAAATTAACTTATATTTAGAAATAAATTAATTCTAATTTAAAATTTTTATTAAAATTAAATAAAAAGCTTAAGTTAAAGAGTAATTTTGTCCAAATGAAATATTATTAATTCTTCACAATAACTGATTCTATGTTCTAATCAAACAATAAAATTATTTTCATCTCTCATTTATTTTCTATTTCCGTTCTCTTTTTCTTTCCATTCTTCAAATCAAATACAACTTAAGGTTAAAACTTAGCACCACGTATCACTTCTGTTGCTACCTTTATTTAACAGAAAATATCTAAAATAGCTACTTTTAAAATGTTGTAAACTTTTATAGTTAAAAACTATTTGACAAATTTTAATTAGCCAAGAAGACAATGAATGAATGAAATTATTCTTATGAATAATATAACTCAAAAAAATATTTGTAATTGAACTACAAAATCAACAAAAAATATTATTGTTGTCTAAATAGATTTGAAAAATATTTTATAGATTAAAAATAAGTAATTTTGTGCATCAATGTACAAAAATTGTATGAAAATAATAAAAAATAATAAAATCGGGGACAAAAATAATGGACAAAGCTAGAATTCCTTGCACCTCACACGACGCTTCATGTGCATGGCATGGCACAAGTTGAGGCCTTGCACCACGCCCCACGCGTGAGGTGTGGCGCGAGACCCCAACTCGCACAACGCCTCGCGCTCGAGGTGTGACACGAGTTTGTGCAAGTTGGACGCGAGGAGAGTGTGAGACCTATCGACCTTAGCCTTCTTCTTCAAAGGTTTTTGCCAAATTTTCCTTTTTTAAAAAAGTTTTTTAGTTATTTTTAGTTAAATTTATTAAATTTTAACTTATTTTACTCTAACTTATTTATTGTAATTAATTCCAAAATATGTTTTGAATCAAAATTTCAAATAATTTGCGAGAAAGAGATACGAAAATACTTCAAAGGTAAAATAATACGAAAATTAGATATATAATCAATAAAATTCATATATTTATTTTATGACTAAAATAAATTTCTGTGTTAAAAAAAGTGGTTACTTTTGAACATTTTCGTATTTAATTAACATTTTAGCAACTTGCATCAATTATGAAACTCTCAACTCCGAGAAATAATTGACCGAAAGTGATCTGGCAATATCACAAAGCATTGCATTTTGATAAGGATTTACCATCCTCCATCCCAGCATTAAATGGAGTCAAGATTGGTTTACAGAAATATTTAAAAGCTTTTTGTTTTTTAGTATTTACTTGCTTAGAGATAGAATTAAATATCTATGAAATTATCAACAAATAGTGAAATTATATGTACGAGAAGTATGCCTAAATGCCTATAAATACACTAGCAAACTTGTGCATGCAACAGGTATAATTTAAACTTACTCTAGCAATACATACCACTGCCTTTTCAAAATCAAATCTCATTTGGTTAAAAATTAAGTCTCTCGCGATGCAAATTGGAAAACCTCACGCAGCTTTACTTGCAAGCCCGGGCCTGGGACACCTTATTCCCGTCCTCGAGCTCGGAAAACGCCTTACTCATCACAACCTTCATGTCACCGTCTTTGTCGTGGCTAATGATACTTGTACTGAACAGTTATCTAGACTTCTCAACTCATCATATGAAGATCTCCTTGATATCGTCTTGCTCCCATCCGTTGACATCTCTGGCCTAGTCGGCCAGGATGCATCGGTAGTAACACAAATTGTGGTTACGATGCACGAGGCCTTACCAGCCCTTCGATCAACAATATCTGCCATGAAGTTCCGCCCAACGGCTCTGATTGTTGACTTCTTTGGAACTGAAGCTATGACTGTTGCTAATGAGTTTGAGATGTTGAAGTACGTGTTCATCGCTTCTAATGCATGGTTTGTTGCTGTCACAATGTATGCTCCAACTCTTGATAAAAGGGAGTTATTTGATGAGCATATTATCCGCCGACAGCCGCTCAAAATCCCTGGTTGTTCATCGGTACGCTTCGAGGATACGCTTGAAGCCTTCCTGGATCATACGGATCCTATGTATGAAGGGCTTTTACGCTTGGGGATCGAGATGTCAAAGGCTGATGGCATTCTGATAAACACGTGGGAGGTTCTAGAACCCAAAACTCTTGAAGCCCAGAGAAATATTAATATGTTGAGAACCGTCGTTAAGGCAAGGGTTTATCCGATAGGTCCTTTGACAAGACCGGTCACAGAATCGGTTTCGGGGAGCGAAGTACTGTATTGGCTGGACATGCAGCCTAATGAATCGGTGATCTATGTGTCATTTGGAAGTGGTGGAACAATCTCATCCAATCAAATGATCGAGCTTGCATGGGGTTTGGAGCTAAGCAAGCAAAGATTCATCTGGGTTGTACGTCCTCCCTTGGATAAGGATGTATTTAATTCTTATCTGACGGCAGGGAACGGTCTTGCTGGCACCTTCGATTACTTGCCAGAAGGGTTTGTGAGTCGGACTAAAAACACAGGACTAGTTGTTCCTGTATGGGCTCCCCAAGCGGAGATATTGGCACATCCATCAGTTGGCGGATTTTTAACACATTGTGGATGGAATTCAACACTGGAGAGTATAATCAACGGTGTGCCGATGATTGCATGGCCATTATACGCAGAGCAAAAGATGAACGCTACAATGCTGACGGAGGAGCTTGGGGTTGCCGTGCGATCGAAGGAGTTGCCATCGGAGAGCACAGTAGAGAGGGAGGAGATAGAGAAGATGATCAGAGGGATCCTGGTTGACAAAGAAGGGCAAGCAATTAGAAATAAGGTCCAGGAGCTAAAATACAGCGCCGAAAAGGCTTCGGTTAGGGGTGGTCCTTCCTATAATTCACTCTGCCAAATAGCCAAAGAATGTGAGAGTAGCCTTCAATGCTCGAAATTAAGGGTTCAAGGTGCTTGATTAGGTTTCATGACTTAACAAAAATAGAGGCTATAAGTATTAGCCAGGGCACTATTAATTTTCATATGCTTAAGCTTTTAAAATGACGTACTCCTTTTTCTTCTTGCTTTTTATTTGTGCCAGCAGTAGGTTACTAGGTTCTGTATATTCTAAAGTTTCAAACTCTTAATATATAAGCATTCCATTATCATTTTCATTTCTTTTCTAATTTTAAGTTAATAAAAAAGAAATAAGCAAATTTTATTTGTTATAATTGACTAAAAGATACACACTAGAATGAATTACTAATAATTCTGACTTTTTGAATTACGAGACTTGTCTTAAATCTAATTTAATGTCTAAGTTCAATAAGAGCATATCTACTCTTAATGTTTAAAGAAATTTATTTTTAGTGGAGTTGAACCCCTCTTCACCGAAGTAAGAGAAAGAGTAAGTAGTATATTATTAAATTAGGATCTTCTCTTAACTTAAATTTTACCTAAATTTTTAAATATTTTTTAACACGTGTACGTGTATTATATATTAAGTATGAGCGGTCAATATATATTCTTTTATTTTTTTTTAATAATCATCAATCTTTATTAATCACATGTTAGTAAAATATTAGTTAAAATTTAATTTAAGAGAAGATTCAAATTCTATATTATTAAGTAGTTTCAAGTAGATATCTAATTTATCCAAAAATATATTAGGCAATTTATATTATTTGTATTAGAAATATATATGAAATCAATATTCAAATACAAACGAGGAAGAAAACTCAAGTAATAAAAATAACTCACATATATATATATACACCAATTTTTGTAGTTTACGATTGTGTTTAACCATAAGAAATTGCGATCTTAATGTCATCCAAAATAATAGTAACAATGCCAATGAGATGTAGCAAACACGTGCACAAATTTTGTTGAGAACACTTGTTGAAAGGCAACAATTAATATTTCATTTCAAGATTCATATTTGATAACTCGATGTGCAATAATTATAACGTAAATTATACTCTTTAAAAATAAAATGATTTGTTTTGCAAGAGTTGTAATTAACACTAGAAGCTAAATTATGAGTGATGGATTTGTCGAACGAAGTTGCACGCCATCGTATATGTGAAAAAATAACAAACGAAGTCTCTAAACTGGCTTGTTTGCATTGCATCACCCGTAATTTAACCTTATCTTTGACTTGTGTAATTGCCATTCTTCCTTAAAAGCTTAACAAAAGTGGATGAAAATTCTCTCCTAAACTAAGTTTTTATTTAAACAAACATAAATATGTTATTAGTTAGTGATTTATAAAAGAGTTTTTTTTATAAAAAAATAAATCTTAATCACCCATGTTTAAGTGCTAATATGTGTTAAATAATTCTTAAAAATTTAGGTAAGTTTAACTTAAGCGATATCCTAGTTAAAGAAAAATGAGATAAAAAGAATATCCAAGTCTATTTTATTGAAAGATGTACATTTGTAATTTTATAAATAGATTTTATATAAGGAATGAATATTCATTCCTTTAAATCAGTAATAAGAATTGCTTAGAGTCATAGTTGATGAGATGGACAATAATTATAATTTATACTCGATAAATTTTTTTTTTGAAATGTTTTTATTAAATTTTAGCATAGGTCCAATTTATTACAAGATTCAAAAAGAATCCTAAATAGATAAAAAGAGAGTTGTCATATTTTAATAAAACTCTACGTCAAAGTTTCAAACAATAAAAGAATTATTACCTTTATTTTGGTAGGAATCTAATAAGATAAATCTTGTCCTAACTGAGAAAGTTTGTTATATCCCAATCTGACTTAGATTCTATGACTCCCCATACTCTTACTATCCTATAAATAAGAGGGCTAAACAATGAAGAAGGCACTTGAAAAGGGAGATGCATCTAATAGATCCAAAATCTCTCCTCTTAGGTGCAATACTCTTCTTATCTAATTTAAGTTTATTCTGCAAAGACTTTTTCTCTATATATCTCTACTTTAAAATTATTATTTAGTAGTGTCATATGAATGAGCTCGGTAACGTAGATGTATGCCGAATTAAGCTGAACCACTATAAATTCTTTATCTTATTTTTATTTTTATTAATTTAAACCTCATTTTCAACTAGGGATGACAAAATTACTTGTAAACCTATTAAAATTCGTTCGTATTAGGAAGGATTTGGTAAAGTTTGAAGCGAATTTGATAAGGGTTTAATATACAAAATTAAAACCCATAGCAGATTTAGGATGAATACGGGTTTGGTAAAAAATTCACGGATACCGATATGGATATTTATAGATATTACCATTTTTTTCTTATTATTTTTAGAGGAAAAAAAAAGACATACATTGTGTATTGCATGCCTAGCGCACTTTGCATGCATGCTAGGAGCGCATGTTACGTGCTTAATATGAGTTCCTAGCCTGCGTGCAAGGATTTTAAGTGCTAAGTGCGTAACGTTGAATGCTTAGAGTGCATTCTTATCACACATGTTAAGTGCGCTAGAAACATAACTTTGTGTGCTTTTAGTGTTTATTTCTAGCATGCATGCTAAGCATTATGCGCTTAGTGTGCACTCATAGCGCTCGTGCTAAATGCTAAGTACGCAACGTTGCGAGCTTAGAGTTAAGTGTGTTAGGCGCACAACATTGCACACTCTTAGCATTCACTCTTAGCACGTATATTAAGTGCTATGTACTCATTACCAAACTTGGTTAAAATTCGCAGATAACCCGTTGCAAATTTGGTAGTGAGTACATACCTACTAGAGTAGATTTTGTATTAAAACTCTAAACCATAATGAATTTGGGAAGAATTTAATATTTTATTTTTAAAATAGATACGAATGAGAGTTTAAGGGTATCTATCCCAAACCCAGTCCGCTACCATCCTTATTTTTAATAACTAATAAATTGAACTCGTTAACCTTAAGATGATTAGATTTTGGGTCAATAGTTAGTTCCATCAATGGAAAATAAAATAAAAAAGTCATAAAGATTAACATTTGAGATTAATAATTTAAAGACAAGTTCTTACTTTGATTAATATTAATTTTTACGCTAATCATTTTTTTATTTTATGATCATATATTTTGATTTTATAATAAATTATTTTATTTGATATCAATTTAATTCATCTCAACTTGAAGATGTTGATATTAATCTCCGAATTTTTGAATTAATTTAGTGGTAGGCGATTCTATTATCTGAAATTAAAAAAAAAAAAAAAGAACTAGAAGACAAGGGACTTAGTCCAAAGAGACTTCAACATATGGCAGTGCAACCACCAAGGTAGATGGCTTATGTTAATAAAAGAACGAAAATAAAAAACATAAAACAAGTCGCAACGCCAACCATCTTGAAGCATCGCGACTACTACTTACTACTGATTGTTCGGCTGTTGTTGTAGCCATCATCATTGCCACCATTACACTCAAAAGTGACTGCCGCTGCTACCCACGAAGAACATCATTGTTTAAGCCATAACTGTAGGCTAGAAGCCATCATTGTCTGTTGTTTAGAAGCCATCGTTGTCTATCGTCCAGCCCACTCATTTTGCCCGTAAGCTTATCTTTGCCAACTTTGCTCCACCGGTTAACAACAGTTTGAAAATTAGATGAGGAGCAAAGGAGGTTGCATGGCACGAAGAAGCACAGGATGAATTATGGCTCTATTGGATGTTTTCATGAAAGCTCCCTTTAATTTTTAAAAATTAAATTTTGGCCAGCATTTTTTCAATATTTTACGGATCGACCCCCAATAGAACATTAATCTTCTACAATATTAGGAATCGAGGCTAAGAATCATGGATCCGAGGATAGAGGTCCAAGGACTCAAGATTGAGAACCATGGGATCAAGGATAGAAGTCCGAGGAGCCAAGGATTGAGAACCAAAATTTGTATCGAGGCCAAGAACTAAGAAAAAAATCAATATCGAGACCACCTAAGTCCTTATTAAAGTCATCTAAGTCCTCATCGAGACCACTTAAGTCCTCGTCGAGGTCGTCTAAAATCCTCACTAAGGCCCTGTAAATCTTTCACACTCGAGCATGGTCAAAATGAGGACATATTTCTAAAGACTTCCTCAACCCGAGCAAGGTTAAAATGAGGATATATCTCTAATGACCTCCTCAACATATTTTTTGGGTAATGTATAAGCCTAAAAGTGAGAGCATATCTTTGAAGATGTCCTCGGTAAACTAGCCAAAGAACCCATGTGACCCTCAACTAAGTTTTCTCGATTAATTATCCAAAGAGGTCATGTAATCCTCAGTTAAGTTTTCTGCGATCAACTCTCGATGAGCCCATATAATCTCTCCGACTAAGTTTTTGAGCACACAAACTAAACAAACTCGATTTGAGGTCAAGGTTAGAACAGGACAACGATTCACGCTACTCAAGTACTCTTAGACATACTCAAAATTTAGCTCAAACTACTGTAAAGTTTTATTATTAATAAATTAATATTAAAAATTGAGCAACTTTTGTTCCTTCCTAAATTTTGGCATAGGCCCAATTTATTACAAAGTTATAAAAATCCTAAACAAGTTTTTTTTTATAAAAAAAAGAGCTATTATATTTCAATAAAGCTCTACATCAAAGTCTCCAATAAATAAAGGAACTACTATCCTTATTTTGACAAGACTCTAATAAAGAAATCTTAATTGAAAAATTTTATTATATCTCAATTTGACTCAAATTCAACGAACTCTTACTATTCTTTAAATAGAGGAGCTAAACAATAAAGAAGGCATCGTAAAAATAGAGAGGCATCTAATAGATTTACAATCTCTTCCCCCTTAATTCAACACTCTTCTTCTCTAATTTATGTTTATTTTATAAAGATTTTGTTTTCATGTATTTCTACTGTAAAATTATTATTCAATAATGTCATATGAGTTAATTTATTAATTTGATAAAATGGATGTAAATTTAAATTAAACTAAATTACTATAAATTCTTTATTGTACTACACCATTTTTTTTATTTATTAACTTTTACTTCATTTTCAACGACTAATAATTTAATTTATTAATTTTAAAATAATCAAATTTTAAGATCAACAAGATTAATTATACAGCAGCACCAAGCTGCAAGAGAAGAGTTGAAAAGTAATACTAAAACTTAAATTATGAATGATGGAACAACCGAATGATCGATGTCTGTTCCAGAGACCATGAGAGTCTTATTCTGTGGAAAAGTAACGCTAGAAGTCTCTAAACTGACGTGTTGGCATTACACATACCTTGACTCGTGTAAATGCCAAGCGTTATTGACTCGACGGCCCCCTTGATGGTTTGACACTTCAGTCTTCGTAGACCCGCAATTTCGTGCCCTTCTTAAACAGGCAAGAATAAGATTATTATTTGCTCTACTTGTTTCCTTTTGTCTCCATCCTCTCTCCAACATGCAATCCTCAACCTGCAGGTTCAATTCTAGTTCCGTGACAACTTGCATCAATGATGAAAGTCGCCAATATTGAGAAACAGTGTATGAAGGACAAGGAACCTCAAGTGGGAAGTGAAATATATACAAAAATACCCTGCAATTGGATTAAGTGCGTACGGAAATATCAACAATACAAATCCTACTAGTATTATCAGCTCGTCGACCACCTTTTATAACTGAGCGACAGCAACTGTTTTTAATGCAGGAAAATAATGTAAGGACATCTGGGATCATCTGCCAGATGGTTTCGTGAGGAGGACCTGCAAGAATGATCTGGCGGTCCCCGTGTGAGCTCCTCAAACTGAGATCCTTCACTATATGCTTACATTGGGGGATTTTTTTTTCTCATTGCCATAGTAATTCAACTCAGATTTGTATTGTCAATGGAGTGCCCATGATCGCATGGGCACTCTGCGCAGATCAAAACAAATATCTGGGAAATCTAGCAGCAGTCGAAGATATTATGGAATAATTTTCACCAAGTTGAATGATGAGTCATATCCTAGCTGTTTATTGAATTTCAAATTCCACAAACAGAGGTAGCATATATCAAAGTAGTCATGATAAGATGATACCACTATATACATAAAGAGTACTGAGTCAAAGATTCATTACATATAATAAGTTTTTCACATTTAGTTATCGATCAAAGACAAATGGAAGCATCTTTGTGCATTTTCCCTTATTCGGATTTTCTTCTCTTCCGGAGAAAGAGTAAAAGGGAGCGAAGAGCCAAACCCTAGGGTCCAAGGAACAGAAAGGTCATGCGTGTACACGTTCAGTGGCTTTCTTCAGCCATGCCAAATCAGTTTCATCCAAGTATGGGGCTAGAATATCTCTACAACTTGAATGATAGGTGTTCAGCCAATCTATCTCTTCAGGTGCTAATAAGTTCAGGTCGATCAACTTTGTCTGATACGGAGCCTGTGCATTAGAAGATATATGTTATAAAACGAAAACTTATTTACATTCAAAAACTAACCAGGCAAATGTATGCTTGTGTATGTTTGTGCACATATGTGCATGCTCGCATGTGTAAAGGGAGAGAGAGAGAGAGAGAGAAAGAGCACATATGATAACTGTATAAAAGCTGGGAGAAATCAATTCACAAAACTCCTTAACTTACCCATGTTATGTGCTCTAGAGACAAGTAACCCTTATCCCCAAAATTGAATTTTGTATCAGCCTCTTTGACTACAAGCACATTCTCCAACCTTATACCAAAGTTCCCATCCTCGTAGTAACCAGGTTCTGAGAAATCATTGCAATATGATGAATAAAATAATCACAATATTCTCAACATTAACACATTTTATTTTGAGAAAGTCTTACATCAATGGGACCATCAAAAAGAAGCATGCCATACGTTTAGAATTTCTTCTCCCATTGTATTATAACTATCATGATTGATCAATTTCAAAATAAATGTGTTTGACAAAAACTTTTCATTGGATGAGGACATGGATGACATGGTACGCCTATCACACCCAAGACTTTTTCTTTTATTTTTGAATAGACTATATGAGCTGAATGAGCAGAAACTCATGCAGAGGCAATACATGATGATATAACTTAAGGAAAAATCAACTATTTTATAGATTAAATTGAAAATCGACATTATTTGGCAGCCAATTCACTTGCATGAGAAACTCTCCAACCCAAAAACGTACATGCATAAATGGAAAGCGTTAGAGCAATACTATTAATGGGATAAGTAAATGGCAAAAATAAAACCTACATTAAAGCTTTTAAGAGCATGACCACATCCCTGGCTAGATTAACAAAGATGATGACCCCATAGAGAGACAGTCGGCAAGAAGAGATGACAGTTTTAAAGATCTAGCAGGTTAACAGTATAAATTAATGCTTTCAAGAGTACTAGTACAAAGCTTCAACAGCTGCCATAAAGGCAAAATATTTTGATACTGACCATCTGTTACAATCATGGAAGCTTGCAAAGGCACATTTCGAGCCTGTGGTCTAAAACTGATTAAATGGGGTCCTGCTCAGATAGTGCAAAATTTTTTTTTGAGAAAAAAAACTAGTTAGCTTCTCAACTAATAATGTACAAGAAGCAAAGACAATGAAATTGTAATATCCCTTACCTTCATGAACATTTAAGTAAGACCCTATTCCATGACCGGTACCATGTCGATAATCAAGACCATCCTTCCACAAAGGAATTCTAGCAAGAATGTCAAGAGCAAGACCTACAAAACATGGTTATTCACAGTCAACTTTCAAATGCAGATTCAAAGTGGCTGAAAATACACATATATCTCTTCAAAAATGAACATCTCATTTACATATGAGATACAGATCAGAGAAGAACTTGTTATACCACTGGTTCCATTAGGAAATCGAGCATTGCCCAGAGCAATATGACCCTTGAGAACCTGCACGAAATGAAAATGGCTCCTTTTGTGAGATTATATGAACAAATACCTAAACAAAAATATATAATTGCTGTGGGAGGATACCCAGCAAATCAAGATAAGAATAAACTTAAAGATTGTCATAGGTGTGGGAGAACAAAAGTGGAATGTGACAATCATGAAAGTTTGACTCAGGGAATAAAGAGATAGGAAGCAGAAAGTCAAATAAAATCATTGGATTTCCAATTTTCAATAGTTCAACCTGTGCAAATTAAGATCTCTTAGCCTAATAGTAAAGCTTTCAGTTGAACATCAATCAGGAATTGACAACCATATTGACAAGTTTTAACGTTCATCCAGCAAAGGCAATAGGAAAAATAGTTATTGATCATCAGAAAATTTGTTGCTTGACAACAGTTTTAGAACAGTCGATTTAGTGCCATTATATAACTGGTGGTGGGTTGCCAAAGGCCAAAATAGTATATGGCGATAGAAATGGTTGCATAGAACTAGAGATGGGAAGCAGAAGTGATAATGCTGGAGGTGACATATTGCTAGATGTAGTTGCAAAGTGATAAAAGTCATTGAAGCAATTGGTCATCAGAGGTGTTATGACAGCAGGGGTATGGGAAATAACAATAGCTAAACTGTTTGGGGACCCAAAAAGGCATATGATGAGTTACTGGGGTGGTGTGTGTTTTTAGAGGCTCAGAAATCAATTATTTAGGCCTGAATTTCAAAGATATTTCAAGGGGTGGTGTCTATGCGCATCCCAAACAAATTATTATGTGTCAAACATCCTAATAGCATATGGCCTTAGTAGGAAACAGAAGTTCCACAAAACATATACACATTGCAAGACATATTATACTTTTAACACAATTGACTCATACATAGACAACTTTGTCATATGTGTGAAGCACTTTAATAATGGCAAGTTGCAGGCTCATATCAGTAATATAACCTTATTATAATGAACAATTTCCACATTGAAATCTTTTAAAAGACATTTCCTTTTCCAAGCCCAAAAAGACATCCTAAAACCGACATCTAAAAGTAGTAAATCAAAGCAGCACTTAGGAACCATGTCTTTTTAGACACATACTATTGAAGTCAAGCTGATGAAATGCAAAATTTCCAGAAAGGGATCAAAAAAGGCACCCACCGCAGTATAACATGCTTTCTCATGTGCTGAGGGTTTTCCAAAATGAACTGTCCGAGTTATATCAGTTGTTCCGTCTAGATACTTCAGTGGTGCAGTCAAAAACAACAAAGAAAGAAGTTAGAATCTAATTGTCCAACTTAGCATATATGGCACTCCATAGATAAAGTGCAATCAATGACCTTTGACAAACCTGTGCTCCTGAATCAAATAGATAGATTCTGTTTGGATCAAGCTCAGCACATGTTTCTGCCTCCGGTGAATAGTGAATGATGGCGGCATTTGGACCAACCGAAGAAATAGTAGAAAAGCTTAAGCCTCTAAAATGCTGCAATCACGAAAAGTAAACATAATTCTCGTCATCTTGAAAGCACAGATGGAGATAAACTGTTGAACTGCAGGAATCAGATTATATAAATTGATCAAACCAGGTCTATTCTGATGTCATAGATTTATATCAGAAAAAGGCTATAAACTTTCAAGACCAGCAAATTTTCAACTCTAAAATTTTGACACATTCTGGTGTCTTAGAATAAAATTTGGCATTTATTTATCAGCATCTTACATATTTTGGAATAATTGAAGTCAGCATTACCTCTTTAGATGCTCGGAAACTCTCCAGCTTGTCACTTACAGACACTTCGGTCAATTTCATGGTTTCCCTGCCAAAGTTCATTCCATTGACATGACAAAATATAAATCAGTAACAAGTGAAACTCAACCACTTTGCACATCTTGAGCAACTCCATGTACCCAGCCCAAAAATAAAACAAAAGAACCAATCTACTGGTTTCTGAACAAAAATTAATTCAATGTATTAGTGAGATGGAAGAAGCCATAAATTATAATGAGAAATGCCAACTAAAGACGAATCAAAATCAAAATATAATGTGAAGACTAAAGCAGTAGTGTGATTTTAAACTAGAGAGGGTGGCTGAAATCCTACAGTTTTCATCCAACATCTCAGCAAGAATTAACTTAATCCAACTCCAGTGTTTAACAAGGAAAAGACGAAACAAATAAGAAGTTGAGCTGTCTTGTCAGATATTTCACCTTTTCCTTGATCACACTATATCCTGATTGCATGACACATCATATGATACATCTCAATCTACCCTAGAAATTTTATATATAGCCAAAAATGCTAAAAAAACAAAGACAGACTTACAAATCTATTTTCTTGTTTGCACCCTCCCCTTCCAAGAAGTAGCCTGAAGCCCCATATATCTCCTGCATCTGTACAGTTTGAAGAAGCTCTGCCATCACATATCAAGCTTAATAATAACTTTGGACAATGAGGAGTACATTCATTAAAATTCTATGGAACTTAAAAAGTTCAGAGAAAGACCTCATAACATACCTGCTTATCCAACCAAACAAGATATTGCACAATAGCTGCACCATCACGGATGTGGGCCTTTTTTAACCCATCCAACTCAACTGGGTTCTAAAATCATAAACAATCAGTCAGTAAGCGCAACTTTCTCAAGTACTTGTTCCACTGTATAAAACAATAATAATAAACGACTGTATTATTTAACCATTCTAGAGTAACCTAAGTTTGTATTATGCAGATACATTCAAACACATGCAAACTCATGCAGAATGCTGAAAGTTAGACACATGTCGAATTCAGCAAAATCAAGAAAGAGCCTTTCTTTGGCATATAATTCAAGCACAACCTAAATCATAAAGTTTCTAAACAAAACTTGATCAACCATATAAATGTTTATTTAACTCTTTCCGATTGGTAAATTCTGGTCCTTTTAAGAGTCTATGACATCCAACTGTAAATAAGCAAACTGAAGCAAGTCGTCACACACCAAAGAGTACAACTACATCAAACTGTTAAACCAAGAGTCTTCATTCGGGTCCAATACATAGCAACGGCAAGGACATATACCAAGATGGCAGGAGAAAGTTATGGCCGAATTATAATCCAGCAGCAGCAAAATTATGACTTAAATCTGGGCTCTTTAAGATTGTTTGAATTACATGAAGATCCAGAGATCAAAATACACCATAAATTAAACATCAGCTATCAAAAGCTGAAGAACCATTTATTGAGCTACGTGGTATGGACAAGACCCACCTACATGTTCATACGAATACATTCCAACTAAATACCATCCACAAATTTGTATGATCACATTGTCTTAGCAAATTTGTGGCCCTATAGATATTTATTGGTTAGGAAGTGCATGTACTACCTTTAAGGCTTTTGCAAGAGCCAAAGGAGACTGCTGCAGAAGGACTTTATCAGAATGCAATTTCAAATATAATGCATAGCAGCACGAGCCAGGGTCAGCCCATATGAGATCAGTATTATTTTCTTCCGCTTTCTTTGAACCAATTGTTTGTACATCAGCTGGCATTTCTTTGACTGCAGATGAAGGGTTGAGTTGATTAGATGCGAGCAAGACCACATCGAAGCTCACTGCATCATAATCCCTAACTTCAATTCCACTCTCCTTCAATGTGGAGTTTACCTGTATATAGAACAAATGTATTGGATAACAGAACAACTTGTTCTCGTGGATATAAGAATTACAATCCAAAGACTAGGAAAGCACAACTCTGGTCCATGGTTTCAACAAAAACATCAAATACAACAGTAGTTAGCCCAATACAGAATTCACTACCAGCAAAACAGACTACAAAATGTATACACATGAAAAGAGCCAATACAAAACAGTGGAGATCACACATAAGGAAAATTATATGGTAGATATAGATATTCCGAGAAGATACAAAGATTGAAAATTTATAATACTGACCTCAGAAGACACCTTCCTCTTGTCTACATAAAGAAAAGCTGAACCAGTTGTTACTATAGCAAATGCATGAACAACTGGAGTGTAGGAGACATCACTTCCCCTTATGTTATACAACCAAGCAACCTGCAAAGAAGCAATAGAGCTAATATATATTGCTAGACCAAAAACAAATGTTGTAAAAAATGGCAAAGGATCCACAAATTAAAATTCTCAAACTCAAGCGGAAAAAAGAAATAAAAATAAACCCACCTCATCAAGAGCTGTGATGATTATACCACAAGCTTTTTCATTAGTAAGCTTTTCTCTCAAATCCTTCAACTTCTCCACAACAGAACGACCAGCAAATTTTATTGGATGAACAACAAGTGGATTAATTTCTGCTGGTGGTCGATTTTTCCAAACCTGATCCACCAAATTGGTAGAGGTCTGAACCAACTTCTGTTGTTTCTTCACAAATGCACGTTCCCACCTGTGTGCAGTGTCTATTGACACACACCAAGGGTCAACACCAATGGCTGCATCATCTGGCAGATTCTAAAAAATCAAAGCACAAAAACCACTTGACCATCAAAACTTGTATAATAATTTAAGTAAATAAATAAACGAGCAGATAAGGATAACCAGATTTAAAGTAGCAGTAATACCATCAACAAGAAACCTTGCAAGGGTAAATGGTGAAAAGTCCCACTCATGAAATAAGTGATCACGGATTTAGAGTTCACAAGAACATTTGACAGGCTCCAAGGGATGGACAGATGAACAGCGCATTCAAATTAAAGTGCTAGAAAATCAGAAACAATTTAAATGAACAGAAAATTCATATCTAAAACTGGCATTGCAAGCTCTGATTTTTAATAGAGACACCGCCACAATATTCTAAGAAATAAAACTAAAAGGAACTGTATGACAACAATAAAGATTGTTGGAACACAATCAATACCCATCCTTTGAGAAAATTTTATTCTTTTTGCAATATCATCAACAAAGAGCATTTACATAATCTTATTTTCATGAATAGTTTATTTCATTCCATAAAAGAAGGTAACTTACATCGGCCAACCAGACTTCAACAGCAGGGTCCTCTCCCATGCGCATAAGTTTCCACTCACCAGTAAGCTGCTGTGTGGCTTGCAGAAAATACCGTCCATCCGTCCACAGATGCGCTTCCTTCATTGTAAGAAGCGCCAAACCTGGATCTCATTCAACATAAGAGACGCTCAATACACAATTTTTTTTTTCATTCAACATAAGAGACGCTCAGTACACAATTTTTCTGTTTTCTTTTTTTTTTAAAAAAAGTCATCTTAGAGTAATTTGATTTAACTTTAAATCTACACAGCCAAATTCCAAATGAGACTATCATCAAATAAATCAGTCCACACAAATTAATAAAAATTGAAACTGACCGGCACTTCCGGTGAAGCAAGAGACAAATTCACGCCGTTTATCACGTGCAGAAACATATTCACTCTGCAAAAATAAAAATAATTATTACCTTAAACTACCAAAACTCCAAAATCATTCATGTGAAAAGAAATTATGATTTAGAATTTTAAAATTAATAAAAAATAAAAAAAATAAAAAGGAACCTGGTGATAATCCTCGGATGGAACGACTAGGGCATGAAGAGGAGGATCATGAGAAGACATGAGAGACCGCAACGCAGCGAGAATTTCCGCCATGTCTTTGTTTCTCAAAAATTTCCAATTTCAATCTGGCTAGTTATTGTGATGAATCTGAGTTGAGAACAGAGAGCATGTGAGAAAAATGATAGCACCTGAGATTTTGTTGGAGTGAATCGAACTAAATATGGGAACGTTTTTGATTCGTTGGAGAGAGTATCCAGTGTCAACCTACACTATCTTTAATTCTTCCGCTCTTTATAAGATAATGTACTCAATGACAAAGAATCGGAATCAAATCCACTCCGCTGAAATGTACATCAAGTTTCATATCAGAACCGGAATCAATTCCTCTTCCTTCAGATCAAATCGGTTTTTACGTTTTTGATTCGTTGAAGAGCGTCTTACTGCGGAAGACTTCTCGAATTTCCAGTGTTAAGCTACGCTTAAATCTTCAGCTATCTATAAGCTATTGTACTCAACGACAAAGAATCGAAATCAAATCCACTCCGCTGAAATGACATCGAGTTTCATATCAAAACCGGAATCAATTCCTCTCCCTTCAGATCAAATCAGTTTTTATTAACTTTTATGCGTTTTTCAGTTTTTTTTTATTAGGGATAATTTAAAATACCCTCCTAAAAGTTTGATGACATTCCGATCACTTTGGCACTTAATTAGATACCCTTCAAGTTTAATTAAATGCCATACAACTACTTAAAAGTAAGGGTGATAAAATGAATTAGAACACTATTATTTGATATGTTTTAAATAAATATGAATAAATAAATTAATATTATTAATAAATAAATTAAATTTATATTATTCGTTTATTAATTTTATTGAATACGTATTTAAAGTTTATTATTTTTTAATTTATTTAAGTAACATTTAATAGATGAATTGAATTTATATTTATTTACGTTTTTATTTGTTTAAGTTATATTTAATTAAATTATAATTAAATATCGATGTAAACGAATTAAATTTAGTGTTATTATTTATTTAAAAGAATATAATCTTAAATGAATTCAATTATGTATAA
This sequence comes from Ailanthus altissimus, assembly GCA_946807835.1. Lineage (NCBI taxonomy): Eukaryota > Viridiplantae > Streptophyta > Magnoliopsida > Sapindales > Simaroubaceae > Ailanthus > Ailanthus altissimus. The sequence goes on from OX327695.1 coordinate 25,341,308, forward strand.
TCGTATAAACGAATTGAATTTGATCAATTTATTTAAACGTATTTAATTATGTCGTGTCATGTAATTCATAATTAAACAAATCAAATCTGTGTGTTGAATGTCTAATTTGTTTACATAAACGAATCGTATATAAATATAATAAATTTGTTAATATCCTATATTAAAAGGGCACGAATATAATTCATTTACATAAATTATCACCTTACTTAAAAGTAACTGTTGGTAGCTTTTTGGGTTAAAAATTTATCCAACAAACTTTGGTTTACCAAATACCAATATATAATTTCTTTGAATGACCTATTTAGCCTTCAAGCATAATTTCTAATTTTTTTTCTATTTTCTTTTATTTCTTTTCAACTCTATTAAATTTTTACCCTTTTTTGTTATTTTTTATACTAATACGAAGTGTTTTAGTTTACTCATATAGCTTCACATGAAAGTCCTTCCCATGCATGAAATGTATTCATATGGTTTAAGAGGCACACCACCTTCTCATGGAACTTCAATCCCATTACACGAAAAAGTTATAACCAAGGGCAAATTTACATTAGGACCTTATCTATCCATAAGGAGTCACCATCAGCTACCGACATAACTTAGCCTTCATCCTCCTCTTGGCCATTAACTATACCAGCCAGGCTCTCTTAACTAGAAACCTGCTTTGTAGCATTCGAATGGAGATCCACAATTTTTGTCGACTATTAGCTCAAGTGGATGCAGCTCTGTGACAAGCATATAGGGCTTAACACCAGCCAACTCCCGCCACTACCAATTTCTACCCCTCTATTGATAGATGAGGATGATGGTGATGACCTTGGGATTAGCCTAGATGATCTCAATGATGAGTGAGCTTGTACGACATTGACTATAGGGAAGTGTTTCATTTAGCCTTTTTTGTTTTTTACTTGACTATAGGGGACTATGTCAAATCTTAAATTTGGGATAGGAAACACTTACTTACATTTAGGTTTCTTATTTATTTTATGTTTTTTATATTTTATGTTTTATATATTTAAGTAAAAGAAAAAGGAAAGGCAGTAGAAATATGCCATACCTTTTTGTTGAAAATTTTACCATGTCTATTGTCTTTATTTCTTTTTTATATTATGTTATATTGAGAAGATGATCACTAATTGATGATAAGAAATAGAATAATATTTGAGAATTTATCTTTGCAAGTTCCTAAGAAATAATAGATACTCGTAATAGTTCATATACCTATATTTATAGACTAAGTTTGACCTTATCAAGTTATCACCAATACATGAGCACATATAGAAATAAGTTTGTTTAGTGTGATTATTGCCCGAAAAGGTTCATACTCAAGTAAAAACACTTAAGTCTCAAGAAAATAACACTCTAAAACTTACTTGATTACCACTCGAGGAGAAATCCTAGAAAACACAAGAATGGGTGATAGGGACTTACAAAGACTATTATTTCTATCTTTGCAAACTTGAATTTTGCTTTAAATAATTAAATATTTAGTTAAATAATTTTGCTTTCTCAGTGCTGCGTCACCTAAACACTAGTGCCACAACACCCGAAGCAGAGAGTTAAGCGTCGTGGAGCTCCGAAGCCAGCGTCACAGCACTTATAAAACTAAAGAAAAGAAAGGAAATTTTTAGACTCTAAATTCAACTTTTTATATTCGAAGCAGTTGACCTTTAAGGTTATGAAAGCCTTTAAAAATACCTCTTTAGAAGCCAAACAACAAACATGCAAGAGCAAAAATAAAAGCAAAAAGCAAGATTGAAGATTAAATAACAAGACTTGTGCAATAACCAAGAGAGAGAAAGAAGGAGTTCAAGGCATCCATGTTGTTTAATTTCTTCTTTCTCTTATTTTTTATGTTCTTGTTAATTATGACTTTTAATATTTGCTTTGATACTCTTAAATTCATCATAAACTAACTTTATTTATCTAGGGTTCAACTTTTGAACCTAATATGTAGTTAAATTTTATTATCTCTCTTATTTTATGAACTCAATAAAGAAAAATTATTCATTTTATCTTGTGCTTAATGCTTTATTTATATCTGGCCAATATATTGATTGATGAGGAACATAATAAACTCAACAGATGGATTTATGTGTTTGATATATGGTCATAGGATAACAACTATAAATTCCATATAGGATAGAAATATACCTATTTGGCATATATGGCATTGATAGTCTCGTTCTTAATGCATTCTATTCTATTCTGATTACTATAGACATATAGGTAATTGTTATAATAAAATATAGTTATTTAACCATCGACTAAGACTTATAACAGTAAGAGATTTCTAGCCAACAATTCATTATTAAAGGATTAAATAAAATAATAATATGTTCAATGAAGTATTAAAGGATAAGTTGTATCTCTAGGTTTATTTAAACTTGGTGAATTCATATCTTTACTTGCTTATTTCTTGAATTTAGGATAATTTTAGTATAGTTAGATAAATTAGGTTACTCAATTCTAAGTTTTGTCTGAATAAAAGTTAAATAAAATTAATTTTAATAATTAATAAAAAAAATTAGATTATAGAAGTCTCTATGAGAATATTTGATTCATATTATTATACTACTTGATACGATACGTACACTTATGTATATTCGTGATAAGATTTTTACCCCATTAAGTTTTTTGCATTGTTACTAGGGACTTTTTATTTATATATTATTATATCAATACTAATATCAAACTATCTTACTTTTAATTCAGATTCTTTATTTTTTTTTACTTTAATTTATTTTTAGGTTTCGCTTTAATAGTTCATGCGAAGAGTAAAGAGTAAAGATTTGACTTCTTTTGATTTTGATATTGTAATACACGTGTAGTATATATATAGAGTTTGGTGGCAGAAATTAAAAAAAAGAAAAGAAAATAGAGAGAGAAGAAGTTGAAGCGGTGGTTGCCGTATATATATTAAGCATATTGTTTGTTTTTTTGGGTTAAGAAGAAGAAAGTTGAAATAGAAAAAGAAAGAAAGAGGAGAAAGCCGAGAGAAAAGAAAGAAGAAAAAGAAAAGAAGAAGAAAAGAAAGAAAAAGAAAGGGAGAAAAGAAAGAAGCCGAGAAGAAAGAATGGAAGAAAAAAAAAGAGAAAGAGAAAGAGAAGGAAAAAAAAAGAAACAAAAGAGAAGAAAAAATAAATAAATAATTTCAGGAAAATAGTTTGGGTAGTTAAATTTATATCCAGTGATTTAGCGGGTAATAATTTTACGATATTAGAATATTTATTTTTTAATATTTATAATACATATCGATACTAATGATGTATTTTTACATCCTATGATATAGGAGGTGTGCCGATAGCGGATAGATCTCAGAATCCAGACCCAGCTCAGAATTAGCGCTCATTATGAGTGGATAACTATATATATTATATATTTTTAATACAGTCAATTATGATTTAATTACGCGTTATCAGATTTAGTTATAATTTATTTTAGACAGAAAAATATTTATACTAATTAGTATATTCAAAAATATTTTAGAATTTATTATAGTACAGTTTATAATTATGTTCAGTACAGAAATAATTATTTTAGAATAATTATGGTAATGATATTATATAGTAGCAGTTTTTGAACCACCATATGCGTACCCTCCCCTTTAGTGTAGTTGCTCTGCGCATGCGTTAGACCAGTTTAGTTTGCTCTACCCGAACGATGCAGCATTCTGCCGGGTTAGACCAGCTTAGATCCCCCGTTCTGCCTGTGCGTGAGTTACTCCGCCAGGTTAGACCAGATTTTCTCCGGGTACAAGTTTGGTGTGGTTTTCAGTATATATGTAGTATATGTTTCCAGAGCTATGTTACATATATTCATCTCGATAATAGATTTTATGATAGTTTGCGTTTTCAGATTTTTAAATCCCAGTATTATGTCATGATTTTAATTTTAACACGGATTTTATGACGGCTCATACTTTCAGTACAAGTTTATTGACTACTCAGTATACAGTTTCATGATTATTTTATCGTACAGATTTATACGTGTATAATACATATATAGTATATGATATTTTCAGATTATGTCCACTCACTAAGCCACAAGCTCACCCTTTTTCCTATTTTCCCTATTTGTTTTCAGGTTGTCACAGGTATTTGTGCAGTGTGATACGGTCATCACATTTTGAGGTTGGCCAACGTGCATAGTTGCATAAGTGTCTCAGTCGGTGTATTTGTATATGTTTTGTATATTGAAGTACATGTGTACACTTTTCGTTGAGGCAGGTAGCCTCATTGTATCATATGTATAGGTAAAGAGTATGTTAGTCACATGTCATCACAGGATCCGCCTCGATTCTCGAAGAGGGCTCGGGTCGGGTCCTGCCAGTTTGGTATCAGAGCATGGTTTTAGATTCTGTAGACTAGTACATGATACATGCATGTTAGAGATGTCATTAATGAATTGTTGCATTTTATAGATTTTCATCATGTGTCCACGTGGCCGACCTCGCACGAAACTTGTGGCTAAATTGGGAGCTTCTTTAGTATCAGATAGAATGGAGGAATCTATTAGAGAGGAAGTAGCTGAGTCAGTTCCCCCTATACCCATAGCTCAAACTCAGCCTAATCCTATTGTAGAGGAGATACACCCTCAGTCAATGCCACAACCTGTGATACAGCCTACACAGGGACAGCTTAATAGACTTACCTTAGAGCAATCCATAGATAGACTGGCTCAGTTAGTTACAGTTGCAGTGGAGAGACAAACACAGGGACCACCCATGAGAGAGAACACAATAGAGCGTGTTCGTAGTTTGGGGGCAGAGAATTTTTCAGGCACTACAGAGCCAGCTGATGCAGAGTCATGGTTGACTAGAGTAGAACGGATATTTGATGTTATAAGATGTACTAATAATGAGAGGGTTACCTTTGCTACATTTTGACTTGAGGGTGGGGCATACCACTGGTGGAGATCAGTATCACGTAGATATGGAGAGGTGATTAGTTGGGTTGATTTTTGTAAAGAATTTAATGTTAAATTCTTTCCTATGGTTTACCAAGACATCTAGGCTAGTAAGTTCTTTGAGCTAGAATAGGGATTGATGATAGTGGAGGAGTACGAGAACCATTTTATAGAGTTATCGAGGTTCGCTTCTTATGCAATACAGAATGAGAGGGATAAATGTAAGAGATTTGAGCAGGGCCTTAGAGCCAATATCAGGACAACAATTACAGCTATGGGGCACAGTGATTTCAGTGAGTTAGTAGGGACTGCAATAAGAGTTAAGAGAAGCCTAGTAGAGGCACGCAGAGCCCAGTCATTCAAGTAGAGACCAGGCTATGGTTGGTCAGTTGGTGGATCAAGTAGCAGTAGAGCACTTGGAGGAGAGACATCCCATACAGGGTATTCTAGTAGACAACGGTATGGTCAGAGCCCTATGCTATCAAGAGGACAGAGACGGAGTTCTAGTCAGAGTTTTGTGCCTCCATCTGTTGGAAGCAACATAGGGAGTCAGAGGCCCCAAGGTGGTAGCCAATTAAGTAGTAGTGCTAGCATGAGAAGGTATCCTTAGTGTTCCATGTATAGGAGGAGTCATGAGGGACAGTGTCTGAGAGGTTTTAGAGGTTGCTACCATTGCGGACAAGTTGGACATTTGAGGAGAGATTGCCTTCATCTTCTTCGGAGCAGCAGCTTAGTACAGAGTACAGCTTCTTAGGGTTTTCAAGGTGGCAGTGGCAATATTCAGAGACCTGGAGGATCTCAGATAGGAGAGCCTATCTCTAGTACTGGTGTACAACCTAGAGCTTTATGAGCTAATAGAGATCCACAGAAGGGTCAGCCAGGTCGACCTCGTAGCCAGGCACGTGTATTTGCTTTGACTCAGCAAGAGGCACAGGCTACCCCAGATGTTGTTACAGGTATGCTGACTATTTTTGGCCAAAAGGCCCATATTTTAATTGATCCGGGCTCTACGCATTCTTTTATTTTCCGTATCTTTGCTGTGCATGCAGATAGAGTGTTAAAACCCTTATATTGTAGTTTGGTGGTAGCCACACCGGTTGGAGAATCATTATTGGCTGAGAATGTATTTCAGGGTTGTGTTATCAAAGTGGGTAGTAGTGAGATAGTAGCAGATTTAATTCCTCTTGCTATATATGATTTTGATGCAATACTTGGGATGGACTGGTTAGCTAATCACCATGCTACTGTAGACAGTTTTCAAAAGGAGCTTATATTCAGAAGACACAGTAAGCTTGATTTTATTTTTTGTGGAGAGTGACGAGTTCTTCCATCATGTGTTATATCTGCTATGACAGCTAAACGGTTGCTTAGAAAATGATGTCCAGCCTATTTGGCACATGTTATTGATACCAAAGTCAATGGGGTCACATTAGAAGATATTTCAATGGTAAGAGATTTTCCAGATGTATTTCCTGAAGATTTTTCAAGCTTACCACCAGATAGAGAGATTGATTTTGGTATTGATTTGGTTCCAGACATAACTCCTATCTCCAAAGCACCATACAGAATGGCCCATTTAAAGTTAAAAGAATTGAAGACTCAGTTACAAGAATTGGTAGATAAGGGTTTCATCAGACCTAGTGTATCACCATGAGGAGCACCAATATTGTTTGTTAAAAAGAAGGATGGAACTTTGAGGCTATGCATTGATTATCGGGAGCTAAATAAAGTCACTATACGCAACAAGTACCCACTTCCTCGCATTGATGATTTATTTGATCAGTTACAGAGAGCAAAAATTTTCTCAAAGATCAATCTACGACCAGGATATCATCAGTTAAAGATTAGAGATATTGATGTGGCTAAGACTGCCTTCAGAACTCGATATGGACATTATGAGTTTTTAGTAATGCCATTTAGGTTGACTAATGCTCCAGCTGCATTCATGGATCTTATGAATAGGGTATTTCGTCCCTATCTTGATCGATTTGTTATAGTTTTTATTGATGATATTCTTGTATATTCACGGAGTACAGAGGAGCATACAGAGTATTTGAGGATAGTGTTACAGATTTTGAGGAATAAACAGTTATATGCTAAGTTCAGCAAATATCAGTTCTGGCTAGATAAAGTTACATTTCTAGGCCATGTGATCTCAGCAGATGGAATTTATGTGGATCTTTAGAAAATTGAAGCTGTGGTAAATTGGGAACAACCAGCTAGTGTGATAGAAATTAGAAGTTTTCTAGGTCTAGCGGGTTATTATCGGAGATTTGTTAAAGACTTCTCTAAGATTGCTGCACCACTTACAAAGTTGACCAGAAAAAATGTAAAGTTTATGTGGACTGATAAATGTGAACATAGTTTTCAAGAACTTAAGAAGAGATTGACTTCAACTCCTGTTCTCACTCTTCCATCTGGCACCGAAGGATTTATAATTTACAGTGATGCTTCTAGATAGGGATTAGGTTGTGTATTGATGCAGCATGGTAAGGTGATAGCTTATGCTTCTAGGCAGCTTAAAAAGCATGAGTTGAATTATCCAACCCATGATTTAGAATTGACAGCAGTAGTATTCGCCTTGAAGATTTGGAGACATTATCTATATAGTGTTACATGTCAAATCTTCACTGATCACAAAAGTTTGAAGTATTTGTTCACACAGAAAGATCTGAATCTGAGACAACGGAGATGGTTAGAGCTAATAAAGGATTATGACTGTACGATTGATTATCATTCAAGTAAGGCGAATGTGATAGCAGATGCACTCAGTAGGAAGTCTTCTAGCTCTATTGCTTATTTGAGAGTGACTTAACTTCCATTGTTAGTTGAATTAAGATCTATAGGGGTTGAATTATCTGTAGACAAGTTTGGAGTCCTTCTAGCACATTTTCAAGTTAGGGCTATGTTGATTGATTAGATTCGAGAGATTCAAGGTCAGGATCCTAATTTAGTTAACTTAAGTAAGAAGTAAAGAATAGAATGCGAACCGATTTAACATTGAAAACTGATGGGACATTAGTTATAGGTAACAGACTTTGTGTTCCAAATAACTTAAAGTTAAAGAAGTAGATTTTAGAATAAGCTCACAGCTCAGCTTATGCTATGCATCCTGGCAGCACTAAAATGTATCGTACTTTGAGAGAACATTACTGGTGGCAAGGTATGAAAAGAGAGATTACAGAGTTTGTGTCTCACTGCCTGATTTGTCAGCAGGTTAAAGCAGAACATCAGAGGCTAGCAGGATTATCTCAACCACTTCCAGTTCCTGAATGAAAGTGGGAACATATTACCAAGGACTTTGTTGTTGGGCTTCCTCGTACGCGAAGGGGTCATGATAGTATTTGGGTGATTGTTGATTGACTCACAAAGTCTGCTCATTTCTTGCCTTATAAGATTTCATACTCATTAGATAGGCTGGCTCATTTCTATGTGAGTGAGATTGTACGGTTACATGGGACTCCAGTGTCCATCGTATCAGATAGAGACCATTGATTCACTTCTAGATTCTGGCATAGCTTACAGAAGGCCTTAGGCACTAAGTTAAACTTTAGTACAGCTTTTCATCCTCAGACAGATGGGTAGTCGGAGAGAACTATACAGATATTGGAGGATATGCTCAGAGCTTGTATGTTGCAACTTAAGGGTAATTGGGATGATTATTTACCATTGATGGAGTTTGTATATAATAATAGTTATCAGTCTAGCATTTAGATGGCGCCGTATGAGGCTTTATACGGAAGAAAGTGCAGAACTTCGATTTGCTGGAATGAGGTTAGAGAAAAAAAATTGTTGGGTCCGGAGATTATTCAAGCCACTAGTGAGAAGATCAGTATTATTAGAGACAGACTCAAGGCAGCTCAAGATAAACAAAAAAGTTATGCAGATAAATGCCGTAGACAGCTTGAGTTTACAGTAGGAGACAGAGTCTTCTTACGGATCTCACCATGGAAGGGTGTGCTTCATTTTGGGAAACAGAAAAAACTAAGTCCTAGATATATTAGACCATATGAGATTCTAGAAAAGGTTGGTGCGGTTGCATATCGCTTAGCATTACCACCTGAGTTGTCACGCATTCATGATGTGTTTCATGTTTCTATGTTGCGGAAGTATATACCTGACCCTTCTCATATCCTAGGTACTCAACCAGTTTAGTTGAGGACAAACTTGACTTATGACGAGGAACCTGTTCAGATAGTGGACTATTGCCAGCAAGTACTACGTAATAAGACTATACCGCTAATTAAAGTCCTATGGAGGAATCATGCAGTGGAAGAGGCTACATGGAAGCGAAAGGATCAGATGAGAGTTCAGTATCCTCGTTTGTTTCAGAGAGGTATACAAATTTTGAGGACGAAATTTTTATAAAGGGGGAGGAATTGTAATACACGTGTAGTATATATATAAAGCTTGGTAGCAGAAATTAAAAAGAAAAAAGAAAAGAGAGAGATAAGAAGTTGAAACGGTGGCCGCCGTATATATATTAAGCATATTGTTTGTATTTTTGGGTTAAGAAGAAGAAAGTTGAAACAGAGAAAGAAAGAGGAGAAAACCGAGAGAAAAGAAAGAAGAAAACGAAAAGAAAGAAAAAGAAAGAGAGAAAGGAAAGAAGGGAAGAAAAAAAGAGAAAGAGAAAGAGAAGAAGAAAAAAAAAAGAAAAAAAAAGGAGAAGAAAAAATAATTAGAAAATTTCAGGAAAATAGTTTGGGTAGTTAAATTTATACCCAGTGATTTAGCGGGTAATAGTTTTACGATATTAGAATATTTATTTTTTAATATTTATAATACATATCGGTACTAATGATGTATTTTTACACCCTATGATATAGGAGGTATGCCGATAGCGGATAGATCTCAGAATCCAGACCCAGTTCAGAATTAGCGCTCATTGTGAGTGGATAACTATATATATTATATGTTTTTAATACAGTCAATTATGATTTAATTACGCGTTATCAGATTTAGTTATGATTTATTTTAGACAGAAAAATATTTATACTAATTAGTATATTCAAAAATGTTTTAGAATTTATTATAGTACAGTTTATAATTATATTCAGTACAGAAATAATTATTTTAGAATAATTATGGTAATGATATTATATAGTAATAGTTTTTGAACCACCATATGCGTACCCTCCCCTTTAGTGTAGTTGCTCTGCGCATGCGTTAGACCAGTTTAGTTTGCTCTGCCCGAACGATGCAGCATTCTGCCGTGTTAGACTAGCTTAGATCCCCCGTTCTGCCTGTGCGTGAGTTACTCCGCCAGGTTAGACCAGATTTTCTCCGGGTACAAGTTTGGTGTGGTTTTCAGTATATATGTAGTATATGTTTCCAGAGCTATGTTACATATATTCATCTCGATAATAGATTTTATAATAGTTTGCGTTTTCAGATTTTTAAATCCCAGTATTATGTCATGATTTTAATTTTAACACAGATTTTATGACGGCTCATACTTTCAGTACAAGTTTATTGACTACTCAGTATACAGTTTCATGATTATTTTATCGTACAGATTTATACGTGTACAATACATATAGAGTATATGATATTTTCGGATTATGTCCACTCACTGAGCCACAAGCTCACCATTTTTCCTATTTGTTTCCAAGTTGTCACAGGTATTTGTGCAGTGTGATACGGTCATCATATTTTGAGGTTGGCCAACGTGCATAGCTGCATAAGTGTCTCAGTCGGTGTATTTGTATATGTTTTGTATATTGGAGTACATGTGTACACTTTTCGTTGAGGCAAGTAGCCTCATTGTATCATATGTATGGGTAAAGAGTATGTTAGTTATATGTCATCACAGGATCCGCCTCGATTCTCGAAGAAGGCTCGGGTCGGGTCCTGTCAGATATTGAAAAAACCTTTCGAAAAAACTTCGACATAAACAAAACTAACCCATAAAGATGGATGACTACACCAACAATCGAGAAATTCAGCCTATAGCAAAACCACAAAGAGGATTAAAAGAATATGCAGTCTCAACTATAGATGGTATCCGATCAAGTATCTGGTGACCAACAGTTAATGTAAACAATTTTGAGATCAAGTCGAGTACTATCCAAATACTGAAATATTCTATACAATTCAGTAGTCTTTTGAATGATGATCTTAATATGTATATTGTGAGATTTTTAGAGATTTGTGAAACATTCAAATACAATCGAGTATCAGACAATTTCATCAGATTAAGGTTGTTCTCTTTCTCATTAAAAGATAAAACTAAGAGCTGGTTGACATTATTTCATATGGGATGACTTGGCGCAAAAATTTCTAATAAAATTTTTTATACCTGCAAAGATAGCTAGGATTAGAAATGACATCCTCATTTTTTTCAATTTGATGGTGAATTCTTATATAAAGCTTGGGAAAGATTCAAGGACATGTTAAGAAAATGTCCTCATCATAGGATACCTAAATGGCCATTAGTCCAAATATTCTATAATAGACTAATAAGTCATTTAAAAACCATTCTAGATGCAGCTGCTGGAGGAGCCTTAATGAATAAATCTATAAATAAGGCATACATTCTATTAGAAGAGATAGTATCAAATAGTTACCAATTGTCAGCTAAAGGGGTGACACTAAGTAAAGTTGCAGGTATACATAATATTGATGCATTAAACACATTAGCTACTTAAATTAATATGCTATTCAAAAAGTTCAACGCCATGAATGCCATCAAAATTCATAGCATAACTTGTGATTTCTGCGATAATAATCACATAAATGTGCAGTGCATAGAGTAAGCAAATGTCTAACTTGAAAATATAAAATATCAAAGCCAATATCAAACTACAAAAAATTTACAAAATTTTTGGATCAACATACTATCATAAAGAAAACCTACAGATTATTTATGATTCCTTCTCTAATCTATAAAATTATTGTTAACTCTAAACATATCTCATCAAATTCTCAAATTAATTAATTCTCAAAAATCAAAACTTAACAAAAATCACATAATTAACATAAATAATTAAAGAAAGCACTATAATATACTTCTTATGTACTTAAAAACTCAAATTTTCTTATTCTCCCCTCCTCCTCCTTCTTCTCTCTCTTCCTCTCTTTCTCTCTCTTTGTTTCAGGCTAAAATTAGAAGTTAGGGTTAGAAATTAAATATTTTTAAAATATTAGATTAATTTTTATTTTTCTTAAACTAATCCTTAATTTTTTTAAAGTATTTTAATTTGGTCCTTAAAATAATTTAAAATCTTACAAATCAATTCAATACCAAAATATTAACTCATACTATATAAAATTCATCCTAAAGTATAAATATGAAAAATTTTACATGCTACAATCACGTGATTATTCAACTCTTCCTTCCTCGAAAATCGTAATGGATTATTTCACCAATATTGGAAAACAATAGACAAATGACAAAAGAACCTCAAGTGGGAAGTGATATAAATACGAATATACTCTACATTTAAATTGAAGCGCTTATAAAAATATCAACAATACAACTTAGACTAGTATTATCAGCGTGTCAACCACTCAGTTATAACAAAGCGGCAGCAACTGTTCTCCAGGCAACAAAAGAATGTGATAACATCCATGACTATCTGTCAAATGATTTCATAAGGACGACCCATGAGAAGGATCTGGCGGTTGTTGATGAATACAACACCAGCCCATTAGTGAAGCCCAATACATGAAACAATTTAGGTGTAAATTATTTTTAGTGAGTAGATTAGTTAGAAAGCAATTTGTGTGATGATCCTACGTGTGTGGTTATGAATTTTTTAGTTTTTTATTTATGTGGTTTGTATTAAGTTCTCATTACTATAAATATCCTTGGGTGTGATGGTTATATCATGAAACAAAAGAAGCAAGAAACAAATACCAGGCATAGGCCTTGAGTGTTATGAGTAATATTGAGAGTTGTAAGTGTAATAATCTCTTGTGAGGTGTAGCATTTGAGTGTGTAGTTTCTTCTTGAGTGGTCTTAATAATATTTTTATTATATGCCCAAGAGTGTTGCATTCAACAGCTATCCCTATGTGAGCTCTTCAAATTGAGATCCTTCACCATATGCTTGTATCGATTCATAGATCCCACATTGGCCAAGTATAATATTAACTAGTGGTTAAAAATCCCTTGGGCACCGCCCCCTCTTAGGCTAGCTTTTGGAATGAGTTCTACCGTAGAGGTTGTTACAATGGTATCAAAGCCAACCCCATGCACGCGCCCATCTTGTGGAAGGGGAGACCTAAGAGGGCTGCTACCTCGAATTTTTTTTCTCATTGTCGTTGCAATTCAACTTAGTATTGTCAATGGAGTGCCCATGATCGCATGGCCACTCATGCAGATCAAAACACAGATCTGAGAAATCAATGCAAGTATTATGTACAAAACTAGCAGCAGTTGAAGACATTATTGAATAATTCTCACCAAGTTGAATGATGAGTTATACACTAGTTGTTTATTGAATTTTAAATTCCACAAACAGAGGTAGCATATATCAAAGTAGTAAAGACAAGAAGAGACCACTTGATACATAAAGAGTACTGATTCAAAGACTCTTTACATATAATAAGCTTTCACATTTAGTTATCGATCAGAGACAAATTGAAGCATCCTTGTGCATTTTCCTTTCTCAGATTTTCTTCTTCTTCCGGAGAAAGGGAAAAAGGGAGCAGAGGGACAAACCCTTGGCAAAACCCTTGCGTACAGGTTCGGTGGCTTTCTTCAGCCATGCCAAATCAGTTTCATCCAAGTATAGAGCTAGAATATCTCTACAACTTGAATGATAGGTGTTCAGCCAATCTATCTCTTCAGGTGCTAATAAGTTCAGGTCGATCAACTTTGTCTGATAAGGAGCCTGTGCATTAGAAGATACAAGTTATAAAACGAAAACTTGTTTACATTCAAAATCTAACCAGGCCAATGTATGCTTGTGTGTGTTTGTGCACATATGAGCATGCTCGCATGTGTAAAGTTATATCAACTCGAGTATGGAACTAACTAAAGCAAAGAGTACTAAAAGGAGGAAGAGATTTAAAATGTGTTTGGCGATGATAATATAAATACATATATATATATATATATATATATAGAGAGAGAGAGAGAGAGAGAGAGTACATATGATAACTGTATAAAAGCTGGGAGAAATCAATTCACAAAACTCATTAACTTACCCATGTTATGTGCTCTAGAGACAGGTAGCCCTTATCCCCAAAATTGAATTTTGTATCAGCCTCTTTGACTACAAGCACATTCTCCAATCTTATACCAAAGTCCCCATCCTCGTAGTAACCAGGTTCTGATCATTGCAATGTGATGAATAAAATAATCACAATATTCTCAACATTAACACGTTTTATTTTGAGAAAGTCTTAGATCAATAGGACCATCAAATAGAATCATGCCACATGTTTGAAATTTCTTCTCCCATTGTTATTATAGCTATCATGGTTGATTAATTTCAAAATCAATGTGTTTGTTGAAAAATTTTAATTTGAATGAGCACATGGATGACATGGTACGCCTATTGCACTCGAGACTTTCTCTTTTAATAGACTATATGAGCTGAGTGGGCAAAAACTCATGCAGAGGCAATGTATGATGATATTATATAAGGAAAAAACAAATATTCTATGAGTTATATTAATTATATTAAATTTTTATTTTAAATTAGATCTCAAAAGTGATATATTAAGTAAATATTTAGTGTAATAAATTAAAATTTATATTATTTTATTATCCAATATTTATTTAATACATCACTTTTAAAATTTAATTTAAAAAAAAATAAAATACCTAACATTACTCATATTTTATAGATGAAATTGAAAATTTACATTGTTTGGCTAAGCCATTTCACTTCCATGAGAAACTCTCCAACCCAAAAAAGTATATGCAAAAATGGGAGCCATTAGAGCAGTAATATTAATGGGATAAATTGTGAAAATAAAACCTATATTAAAGCTTTTAAGAGCATGACCACATCTCTGGCCAGATTAACAAAGATGATGACCTCATAGAGAGACAGCCAGCAAGAAGAGATAACAGTTTTAAAATCAAGAAGTTTAACAGTAGAAATTAATGCTTTCAAGAGTCCCACTACAAAGCTTCTTCAACAGCTGCAATAAAGGCAAAATATTTTGATACTGACCATCTGTCACAATCATGGAAGCTTGCAAAGACACATTTTGAGCCGGGGGTCTAAAACTGATAAAATGGGGTCCTGCTCAGATAGTGCAAAAATTTTTTTTTTAAGAAAAAAAACTAGTTAGCTTCTCAACTAATAATGTACAAGAAGCAAAGACAATGAAATTGTAATATCCCTTACCTTCATGAACATTTAAGTAAGACCCTATTCCATGACCGGTACCATGTCGATAATCAAGACCATCCTTCCACAAAGGAATTCTAGCAAGAATGTCAAGAGCAAGACCTACAAAAACATGGTTATTCACAGTCAACTTTCAAATGCAGATTCAAAGTGGCTGAAAATACACATATATCTCTTCAAAAATGAACATCTCATTTACATATGAGATACAGATCAGAGAAGAACTTGTTATACCACTGGTTTCATTGGGAAATCGAGCATTGCCCAGAGCAATATGACCCTTGAGAACCTGCACGAAATGAAAATGGCTCCTTTTGTGAGATTATATGAACAAATACCTAAACCAAAATATATAATTGCTGTGGGAGGATACCCAGCAAATCAAGATAAGAATAAACTTAAAGATTGTCATAGGTGTGGGAGAACAAAAGTGGAATGTGACAATCATGAAAGTTTGACTCAGGGAATAAAGAGATAGGAAGCAGAAAGTCAAATAAAATCATTGGATTTCCAATTTTCAATAGTTCAACCTGTGCAAATTAAGATCTCTTAGCCTAATAGTAAAGCTTTCAGTTGAACATCAATCAGGAATTGACAACCATATTGACAAGTTTTAACGTTCATCCAGCAAAGGCAATAGGAAAAATAGTTATTGATCATCAGAAAATTTGTTGCTTGACAACAGTTTTAGAACAGTCGATTTAGTGCCATTATATAACTGGTGGTGGGTTGCCAAAGGCCAAAATAGTATATGGCGATAGAAATGGTTGCATAGAACTAGAGATGGGAAGCAGAAGTGATAATGCTGGAGGTGACATATTGCTAGATGTAGTTGAAAAGTGATAAAAGTCATTGAAGCAATTGGTCATCAGAGGTGTTATGACAGCAGGGGTATGGGAAATAACAACAGCTAAATTGTTTGGGGACCCAAAAAGGCATATGATGAGTTACTGGGGTGGTGTGTGTTTTTCAGAGGCTCAGAAATCAATTATTTAGGCCTGAATTTCAAAGATATTTCAAGGGGTGGTGTCTATGCGCATCCCAAACAAATGATTATGTGTCAAACATCCTAATAGCATATGGCCTTAGTAGGAAACAGAAGCTCCACAAAAAATATACACATTGCAAGACATACTATACTTTTAACAAAATTGACTCATACATAGACAACTTTGTCGTATGTGTGAAGCACTTTAATAATGGCAAGTTGCAGACTCATATCAGTATATAACCTTATTATAATGAACCATTTCCACATTGAAATCTTTTAAAAGACATTTCCTTTTCCATGCCCAAATAGACATCCTGAAACCAACATCTAAATGTAGTAAATCAAAGTAATACTTAGCAATCATGTCTTTTTAGACATATAGTATTGAAGTCAAGCTGATGAAATGCAAAATGAGTAAAGGGTACAGAAAGAGATCAAAAAAGGCACCCACCGCAGTATAACATGCTTTCTCATGTGCTGAGGGTTTTCCAAAATGAACTGTTCGAGTTATATCAGTTGTTCCGTCTAGATACTTCAGTGTTGCAGTCAAAAAATCAACAAAGAAAGAAGTAAAGTTAGAATCTAATTGTCCGACTCAGCATATATGGCACTCCTTAGATAATGTGCAATCATGACCTTTTGACTAACCTGTGCTCCTGAATCAAATAGATAGATTCTGTTTGGATCAAGCTCAGCACATGTTTCTGCCTCCGGAGAATAGTGGATGATGGCTGCATTTGGACCAACCGCAGAAATCGTAGGGAAGCTTAAGCCTCTAAAATGCTGTAATCACGAAAGGTAAAAATAATTCTCGTCATCTTGAAAACACAGATAGAGATACTGTTTCCCAGCAGGAATCAGATTCTATAAATTGATCAAACCAGGCCAAACCTGATGTCATAGATTTATATTAGGAAAAACCTATAAACTATCAAGACCAGCAAATTTTCAACTCTAAAATTTTGACACATTCTAGTGTCTTAAATAAAAAGTTTGCATTTATTTATCAGCATCTTACATATTTTAGAATAATTGAAGTCAGCATTACCTCTTTAGATGCTCGGAAACTCTCCAGCTTGTCACTTACAGACACTTCGGTCAATTTCATGGTTTCCCTACCAAAGTTCATTCCATTGACATGACAAAATATAAATCAGTAACATGTGAAACTCAACCACTTTGCCCCATCTTGAGCGGCTCTGTGTACCCATACCAAAAATAAAACAAAAGAACCGATTACTGTTCTGAACAAACATTAATTCAATGTATTGGTGAGATGGAAGAATCCTCAATTTATAATGAGAAATGCCAACTAAAGACGTAGCAAAATCAAAATATAATGTAAAGACTAAAGCAGTAGTATGATTTTAAACTAGAGAGGATGGCTGAAATCCAACAATTTCCATCCAACATCTCAGCAAGAATTGACTTTATACAATTCCAGTGTTTAATGAGGAAAAGACAACAAAGTAAGGATTTGAGCTGTCTTGTCAGATATTTCACCTTAATCACAATATATCTGGATTGCATGACACATCATATGATACATCTCAATCTACACAGAAATTAATATATGGTCGAAAGTACTAAATAAACAACGGAAGACACACTTACAAATCTTTTTTCTTGTTTGCACCCTCCCCCTCCAAGAAGTAGCCTGAAGCCCCATATATATCCTGCATCTGTACAGTTTGAAGAAGCTTTGCCATCACATAACTTAATAATAACTTTGGGCAATGAGGAGTACATTCATTAAAATTCTGTAGAACTTAAAAAGTTCAGAGAAAGACCTCATAACATACCTGCTTATCCAACCAAACAAGATATTGTACAATAGCTGCACCATCACGGATGTGGGCCTTTTTTAAACCATCCAACTCAACCGGGTTCTAAAATCATAAACAATCAGTCAGTATGCGCAAATTACTTTTCAAGTACTTGTTCCAGTGTATAAAACAATAATAATAAGCGACTGTATTACTCAACTATTCTAGAGTAACATAAGTTTTTATTATACAGATACACTCGTACACATCCAAACTCATGCAGAATGACGAAAGTTAGACACATGTCGAATTCGGAAAAATCAATAAAGAGCCTCTCTTTGGCATACAATTCGAGCACAACCTAAACCATAAAGTTTCTAAAAAAACTTGATAAACCATATAAATATTTATTTAACTCTTTCTGATAGGTAAATTCTGATCTTTTCAAGAGTCTACGACATCCAAATGTACATAAGCAAACTGAAGCAAGTTGCCACACACCAAAGAGTACAACTACATCAAACTGTTAAACCAAGAGTCTTCATTCGGGTCCAATACATAGCAACGGCAAGAAAAGGAAATATACCAAGATGGCAGGAGAAAGTTATGACCAAATTACAATCCAGAAGCAGCAAAATTATGACTTAAATCTGGGCTCTTTAAGATTGTTCGAACTACATGAAGGTCCAGAGATTAAAATACACCATAAATTAAACATCAGCTATCAATCTGAGGAACCATTTACTGACCTATGTAGTATGGACAAGACCCACCTATATGTTCATGTGAATACATTCCAACTAAATACCATCCACGAATTTGTAACATCACATTGTCTTAACAAATTTGTGTCCCTATAGATCTTTATTGGTTAGGAAGTGCATGTACTACCTTTAACGCTTTTTCAAGAGCCAAAGGAGATTGCTGATGAAGGACTTTATCAGAATGCAATTTCAAATATAATGCATAGCAGCACGAGCCAGGGTCAACCCATATGATATCGGTATTATTTTCTTCCGCTTTCTTTGAACCGTTTGCTTGTACATCAAGCAAGACCACATCGGAGCTCATTGCATCATAATCCCTAACTTCAATTCCACTCTCCTTCAATGTGGAGTTTACCTGTATACAGAACAAATGTATTGGATAACTGAACAACTTGCTCTTGTGGATATAAGAATTGCAAACCAAAGACTAGGAAAGCACAACTCTGGTCCATGGTTTCAACAAATATATCAGATACAACAATAGTTAGCCCGATACAGAATTCGCTACCAGCAAAACAGACTACGCAATTTATACACATAAAAAGAGCCAATACAAAACAGTGGAGATCACAAATAAGGAAAATTATATGGTAGAAATAGATATTCTGAGAAGATACAAAGATTGAAAATTTATAATACTGACCTCAGAAGACACCTTCCTCTTGTCTACATAAAGAAAAGCTGAACCAGTTGTTACTATAGCAAATGCATGAGCAACTGGAGTGTAGGAGACATCACCTCCCCTTATGTTATACAACCAAGCAACCTGCAAAGAAGCAATAGAGCTAATATATATTGCTTGAAGAAAAACAAGAAAAAGTTGTATAAAATGGCAAAGGACCTAGAAATTAAAATTCTCAAAGTCAAGTGGAAAAAAGAAATAAAAATAAACCCACCTCATCAAGAGCTGTGATGATGATACCACAAGCTTTTTCATTAGTAAGCTTTTCTCTCAAATCCTTCAACTTTTCCACAACAGAACGACCAGCAAATTTTATTGGATGAATAACAAGTGGATTTGTTTCTGCTGGTGGTCGATTTTTCCAAACCTGATCCACCAAATTGGTAGAGGTCTGAACCAACTTCTGTTGTTTTTTCTCAAATGCACATTCCCACCCGTGTGCAGTGTCTATTGACACACACCAAGGGTCAACACCAATGGCCGCATCATAGGGCAGATTCTAAAAAATCAAAGCATAGAAGCCACTTAACCATCAAAAACTTATACGATAGTTTAAGTAAATAGATAAACGAGCAGATGAGGATAACCAGATTTGAAGTAGCAATAATACCATCAACAAGAAACCTTGCAAGGGTAAATGGTGAAAAGTCCCATACTCATGAAATAAAGTGATGGCGGATTTAGAGCTCACAAGTACTTTTGACAGGCTCCAAGTGATGGCTAGATGAACAGCGCATTCAAATTAAAGTGCTAGAAAATCAGAAACAATTTAAATGAACAGAAAATTCCTATCTAAAACTGTCATTGCAAGCTCTGATTTTTAATAGAGACACCACCACAATATTCTAAGAAATAAAACTAAAAGGAACTGTATGACAACAATAAAGATTGTTGGAACACAATCAATACCCATCCTTTGAGAAAATTTTATTCTTTTTGCAATATCATCAACAAAGAGCATTTACATAATCTTATTTTCATGAATGATTTATTTCAGTCCATAAAAGAAGGTAACTTACATTGGCCATCCAGACATCAACAGCAGGGTCCTCTCCCATGCGCATAAGTTTCCACTCACCAGTAAGCTGCTGTGTGGCTTGCAGAAAATACCGTCCATCCGTCCACAAAAGTGCTTCCTTCATTGTAACAAGCGCCAAACCTGAATCTCATTCAACATAAGAGACGCTCAGTGCACAATTTTCTTTTTTTTTTAAAAAAAAAAAAAGTCATGAGTAATTTGATTTAACTTTAAATCTACACAAGAAAAACAGAGTCAAATTCCAAATGAGACTATCATCTAATATATCAGTCCATACAAATTGAAACTTACCGGCACTTCCGGTGAAGCCAGAGATGAATTCACGCCGTTTATCACGTGCAGAAACATATTCACTCTACAAAAATAAAAATAATTATTACATTAAACAACAAAAGCTCCAAAATCATTCATATGAAAAAAAAATTACGATTTAGAATTTTTAAAAAAAGAATAAAAAAAAAAGAACCTGGTGATAATCCTCGGATGGAACGACTAGGGCCTGAAGCGGAGGATCATGAGAAGACATAAGAGACCGCAAGGCAGCGAGAATTTCCGCCATGTCTATGTTTCTCAAAAATTTCTTATTTCAATCTGCTTAGCTATTGTGAGGAATCTGAGTTAAGAAAAGAAAGCGAGCGAGAAAAATGATAGCACTTGAGATTTTGTTGGAGTGGAGCGAACTAAATATGGGAAGGTTTTTGATTCGTTGAAGACTGTCTTACTGCGAAAGACTTCTCGAATTTCCAGAGTTAACCTACGCTTGAACTCAACGACAAAGAATCGGATTCAAATCCACTCCATTGAAATGCACGTCAAGTTTCATATCAGAACCGGAATCAATTCCTCTCCCTTCAGATCAAACCGGTATTGATTAACTTTTGTTCGTTTTTCTTTTTTTTTTATGCGTTTTTTCGGTGCATACTGAATGTTGTCGGTGTAGGGATCGGCTGGAAACACCATTCCGTGCACTGGTAAATTTCCCTTCAGTCAATACGGTATGGAAGATAAGTGTTTTTGCGAGGGAAGTGGACGGGTTTCAGGGTAATGAGCTCGGTTACTTTCTCATGCACATGTTTCGTATTCTGGTTGATCATGACATTGAACTGCTTTGTGTCATTATATGGGAGTGTTGTAATTTCAGAAACTGCTTACTGCGTTGGGCCACCTACCGTTGGGGAATGGAAACTAAATGTTGATGCAGGAATAAAGTCCTGGCACTCCATATTCTTTCTAAGCACTTCTTTCACTCTGCAGCATCTTAACATATATTCATACATACCCCGCAAGCTCAAGGTGTGGTAGCACCATGAGCTTGGTCCTATGGAAATCAAACTTGGAAAATGACAGTGACTTAGTGAGAATATCCGCTGTCTTATCAGCATTTAGAATATATCTCACTTCTACTTTTATCGACAATTTTTTCTCTGAATATTCAGCTTAATATGCTTAGTCTTAAGAGTGAAAAATAAAATTTATCAAAACTTAGAGCATTTTAGTTGTCACACCAAATAATTGGACTTTAAAAATGCTTATATGTAGTTCTTTAAACAATGAACTTAACCAAAAGTACTTCACTGCAAGAAGTGGCTAAGGCTCAATATTCTATTTTTGTACTTGATTTAGATACAACATTTTGCTTCTTAGATAACTATAAAACAAGATTGTTATCTAAGAAAATGTAGAATCCACTAGACCTTCTGTCATTGAGGTTATTTCCTTAATTTGCATTTACAAAACCTAATAAGCAATAACCACCAATATCTACAAATTTAACACTATATTCAGAGGTGGCTTTAAGATATCTCAACACACATTTACAAACTTGCCAGTGAGTGATTGTAAATGTAGACAAAAATTTGCTCAATTTATGTACTGAATAAGATAGTTCAAGTTTAGTTGATGTTGTATATTGTAAAGCCTCAATAATACTTTTATAGAGAGTTAGATCTTCAAATAAATCAGCATTTGCAACTAGTAATTTTTGTCCTGGACTATAAGGTGTATCACACCCTTTACAATTTAATATTTTTCCTTTCTGAATTATATCTTTGATATACTTTGATTAATATAGATGCAGACGTGACTTTGTTGGAGTCACTTTAATTCCCAAAAAATAGTTTAAAACCCTAAATCTTTTAACGCAAATGTCTTATTAAGGTCTTTGATGAAACCTTCTAGTAGAGAAGAACCATAACCTGTGACCAATATATCATTTATATGCACCAATACTAATATTAACTTATTATTCACACTTTTAAAGAATAGTAAAGTATCTGATCCAAAGTTGTTAAATCTCCACTGCATAAGAGCTAACTTAAGCTTCTTATACCAAGCTTTTGGAGTTTACTTTAACCTATAAAGGGCTTTATTGAGTCTGCATATGTGAGGAATGAGCAGCATCAATAAAGCCTTATGGTTACTTTATATATAGGTTCTGATAAATTCCCATTAAGAAATGTATTATTAACATCTATCTACCTTATTTACCAGTGGTTCATAATAGTTAAGCTCAATATCATTCTTACAGTTGAGGCTTTGATAATAGGGATATAAGTTTTAAGATAATATACAAATGTTTGAGAGAAGCCTTTGGATACTAACCTGGCTTTGTATTTTGAGATAGTACCATCTGTATTGTATTTGATTCTAAAAATTCATTTGCTGTCAATAACGTTTGCTACGTCTGTTGCTGGAACTAAAGTCTAAGTTTCATTCCTAATCAAGGCAGAGTATTCATCTTCCATAGCAGCTTTCCATTTATCATCTTTCATAGTTTTAAATACCGTTGTTGGTTTAATAGTGCCACTAATCTTCTCATTCTTCATATTAATATCGACTTTTGATTTATAAATTCTAAATTTTGATCTAGTCTACATAGAATGTTGAGAAATAATTTGCATTCTAGATTGCGTATATAAGGGTTCATAGTGTATTTATTCTTGAAGTGTTTGTATGTGTTTGTGATGTTAAGTGTAAAGTGTTTAGTTGATCTTGACTATGTTGGAAAGTATGAGAGTTGTGTATTGTATCAAGATTCTATATTTGTTGATTGGATGTGAATTCAGAACCTTCAGTAGTTGTGTGATGCATCATTGTTAAAGGACTTTTGTGTTGAAAGATTTAAAGAAAATAGAATGCATTTTGTGTTTAACTAATCATCATCAGATGATTCAAAATTACTCAAAGAACACTTTGTAGACTCAAAGATTTCATTATAAAAGAAAACACTTCTCATTAAAGATTAAATGTCAAACTATATTTACTATACCAGAAGGATGTAGACGCTTGTAACATTTGTGTGTTGGGCTATATTTTATAAATATGCATTTTTCAGAATGAAAATTGAGTTTATTTTGATAATAAGGTCTAAGAAATGAGAAATAAGCACATCCAAACACCTTTAAAAGGGTAAATAAATCTTGGACCCCTATATTTAGTCAAAGTGACAATTTACTCATCCTATTTTTAAATTTACTAATTTTCACCCATTTTTTATAATATTTTCTATTAAATTTGAAGGAATTACCTTTTTTTTTAATATTTTCTTATTGCCAATTGGTATTATTGACAACTTTTACTTTCATCCAATTTTTAAAAAATGGATAATTCCATCAAATTTTTAAAAAAATTATAAAAAAAAAATGAGTGAAAATAGGTAATTATAAAAACAGGTTGAGTAAACTATCACTTTCACTATAATATGGGGGTTTACATGTCCTTTTTTTCCTTTAAAAATATATAGTCAAGTTTATGTTAGAAATGGTACTTACATGCTATTCCAATGGTTGTATGAATATTTATTTATATGTATT
Organism: Ailanthus altissimus; assembly: GCA_946807835.1. Classification (NCBI taxonomy): domain Eukaryota; kingdom Viridiplantae; phylum Streptophyta; class Magnoliopsida; order Sapindales; family Simaroubaceae; genus Ailanthus; species Ailanthus altissimus. Next base: position 25,365,582 of record OX327695.1, read on the forward strand.
ATATTTTTTAGAGTATAAGGACTTGAATGACCAAGCCTCTTATGCTCTAGACTGAAATCTGACTCACTTTAACTTGAAGAAGACAGAAAGCATGCTACACAAGAGTTTTAACCTAACTTAATCTTAGGTTGAACACTTGAGCCAGGTATACCATATTGACCCTTATTTATATTATAATATGCATTTACAAACCAAGTTGACAACATGGAAGAATGATGATATTAGACAATAATTGTGTGATTTGGACATTTGAAATATAAGCTGAAGTAGTAGAAGAGTGACACATGATTGATTTATAAAGTTCTTTCACAGTAACACCCTTAAGCAACACAAGGCCTATCCTCTTGTCCTTAATAACACAAATCATAAAAGAATCAATATATATATATATATATTGTTATCATTCACAAGTTTTAACACATTAATCAAATTCTTTGTAATTACAGGCATATAAAACAGGTCCTTAAGTATCAAATTATTCTCAGTTTTATATTTAAGCCTAGTAGAACCAATCAATTCTATTTTTAAACAGAACCATTACTAATGAGAAGTTGTTTCATACCTATATATTCAATCGTGTTATCTAGATTTGCTTCATTATTAGTTAGGTGATGAGTGGCCCTAGAATCTAAGTATTAGTCGTGGTAAACAAATTCTTTTTGTTATTGCCGAGATGCTACAAAAGTAACTTTCATTGATCCTGAATTATAAGAAATTCCCCCAAAACTATGGTTACCAAAATTTTGATTTCCACTATTGCCAAAGCCACATTGCTCCCTAGGTGTATAGTCTTTATAAAATCTATAATAACACTTTGATGCTGAATTGTCAGTTTTTCACAAATTTAACAAATTAACTTTGAGAAATTATTATTCATGTCATCAAATCTTCCACTAGAAAATTTTGCTCACCAATGATAATTGCCTTTTAAGTTTTATAGCTCTTATAACATTCTAGATTCAAGATGCCTAAGACTATAAATAGTAAGGCCAAGATAGATGAGGTGAGGGTAGGGTACCAAAATCCTACATCACCTAGTTAGAGAAAGTTTATAGGCTATATATGTAGAGCCACTTCTCAAATAAAATGAGGCCTTTTAAGGAAACCCAAGAACAAAGCTAGCAGGCCCAAGCCAAAGCGGTAATATCATATTTTGTGGGAGAGGGTTGTTACAAATGGTATCAGAGTCGAACCTACCTCATGGTGTAGACCGGTGAGTCCACTATTTGGGCTACAAATAGCATCCACGTATTGTTCGATCCTTATAGTATAACCCATATAGGTAAACCATGTGTCCTTAAGGGCTTAGCGCATATGAGGCTATGTGTCCCCTAAAGGAGTAGATTGTAATACCCAAGATCCAATATGGTTAAGGCCATAGATAGCAGAACCAAGATGGATAAGGTAACGGTAAAGTATCTTTTAGATTATATATGTAAAGCTCATTCTCAAGTAGTATGAGGCTTTGTGAGGAGAACCAAGAACAAAGCCATGTGGGCCAAAATGGATAATATTATACTATGTAAGAACGGGTGGTTATAGCTTTTGCCTTTGATTTTGAACTAAGCTGCCTAGCTAACGAGATCCATAACGAGACCTATTCTCAAATAGTATGAGATTTTTTGGGGAGAACCATGAACAAAGTCATGTGGGCCTAAGCTCAAAATGGATAATATCATACTATGTAAGAGCGGGTCGTTACAACTCTTGCCTTTGATTCTGAACCAAGCTACCTAGAAAATGAGATCCATAACTTTGTTGAAGTTGTATAATCAATTACCAAACTCAATATAGTATCATGAATTGTCACGCCCCAGACCCAAAAGATCTGACACACGATATCACTTACATTCATTTCAATTATTTTTTTTTAGAATTATAACAATTGAGTTATGGATGGGACAATTAGTAAACCGGAGATACGCAGAGTTTTCTCAGAGATTAACACTCTACTACGTCACTAGTAGCAACTTTATTACTGGAAGCCCAGAATATATTCATTGCAAATTCTTACTTAAAATCAACTAATAACCACACTTGGTGAAACTTAAACCAAATCCAACTACACACAATAAAATAATACATAAGTATTTATTCAATAGGGACAAATCAAATATCTTATCCCACGTGTCCCCAAATGAAACACTCAGCAACCTAGCAACTTAGGGAACCCAAGAAACAGCAGAAGCCTTATCAAATCCGCTAAGCACACATGTACTTTATTTACCTGAAATCACCATAAACTATAATGAGTATAAAACTTAGTAAACATACTAGTTTTTCATATATCAAATACAAATACATATATGTACACAATGCATATGTATGATATGCTGTGATCAATCAAAATCATAATCTTATCAAATCACATGTCATGTAAGCGTTTACACATTCTTTCAAAACATATAATATGAATACCATCACTCAACTACTACTTAGCAGGACTTACATATCACATAATGAGCCAAATGTCACTCGTAGATGATATACCGTATGAGAGAAATAGTACAAGTGAGGTTTTTAAATCACACATATATAATGTTCATGCCCGAATGTAAAAGCCAAACCCTCACCCTGATCATCGGTGAGTCCTCTCACATGCACCAATACCCCCACCACACGAATGTGATGACTCACTCTTCCTTTAGGTACCAATAGGATCCTCCCTACATACGAAACACATAACATATACCAATCCCAAAGGAAATGCCACACATAAAGGTTCCACAAATCACATTAAATACCTACTAAGTCAACAGTGAGTTCAAGTACCCTCAAAACACAAAATATTTCCCATGGACATATTACACGTCAAAAGCTCTCTTTGTTAAACACATTTCACTTTGAAAGCTCACTTTCAAAAACACATATATGTCATGTATGTCCATGCTCACATTCATAAATACATATCTTCACATTTCATATCAAAATATACTTTGACATAACATAAACATATTCCTAACCACATTTACAAAATCATACAAAATAATTACTATGTTTATTGTGATTTCAGAAACATTCTAGTATACTTACCTCTTAGCACTTTTAGGTATAAGGCTTAATTCTCCTTTACCTATCAATGGAGATTAATCCTTTCATAAGCCTCACAATTCACACAAAACAATTTAAATAGCTTACAAAATTATACTTATTGCACTTATCACATCAAATTGGTCTAATTACTTAGTTTCTCAAAACCTATCATTCTGGCCACTTACACTTAACAAACTTTTCTTATATATCAAATGATGTCCAATTACTCCAAAATCAGAATATATCATTCTTAACTCATATATCCTTATTATGTATGAATATTATATCATAATGCCTACACAATCTATTCCATAAACATCATCAAATTCAAACTATTATCCTGATAGGATCAAGATATTTACTGAACAGTATTCAATCTCCCAATTTTATAAAATCATATACTAACTCAAAAATTATAACACTACCACCGAAATACTCTTGACACATATCTAATCTATGATAAATATTTCACTTCAAAATGACTGCCAAAAATATTTTAAAACTATTTTATTCTATAGCTTTGAAAATCTATTAATCAAATACTACAATGAGTTGACACTCTTTATAAAATCATAACAATTTAACTACATTAATCTAAATTCTAAATTTTTAGTATGTCATATTAGACATATAAAATTATCATATTCCATAAATTTGTAATTTTTAAAGATCATTCAGTAGGCAAAAAATTATTTGCCACTATATTATACTGTTCACACATAAAATTTTTAGAATTTCAGGGTCATTTTGGTAAATTCACTAAAGATTCAATTTTCGGAATCTTCAATCAATTCAAAGTTTAAGATAATCCTAAACATGTTTAATTTTATATAATCAAAATTCAAAATCAGAATCGAATCACAATAATTTATAAAATTCTTGGATCAAGAGACTATCAAGTAGAAATTCTACAACTCATCATAATTTATCAAGCTATCTACATAGATCATCATCAATTCTCACAATATCTTACAAAATACACATCTAATCCTCAATTATACATATTTTTAAAAATTAAAACTTAAAGAAATTAACTTAATTAACACAATAAATTGAGAAATAGTTGTGATATACCTCTTAAAATCTAAAATTCTAATTTTTTCTTCTTTTTCTTCTTCTTCTTCTTCTCTTTCTCTCCCCTCTATATTCTCTCTTTTTTCTCTCTCTCTAAAGGGATAGCTCGACCCAAAAAAGTGAATTAAGATTTTAAAAGTGTATTTTTATACTAAGAGGCTAATTTTTAATATTTATAAATTTGCCCCCAAAACGTTTAAGGTATTACAAATTTATCCCTAAAATAAATTTAAAGTCTTGCAAATAAATCCAATGCTAATAGTATGTCCTTAATCTATACAAACACTATTAATAACAATATATAAATTAAGTATCACCCACACACAAATAAAAATACGTATATTTATATATATATATATACTTATTTTTACCGGTTGTAGATACTGGTTACTACATGAATGGTTGAGAACAATCATCTTAACAAAAGTTGATTTTGATGCATCCAAGACTAATACTCTAGATTCTTAAAAGTCATTATTGATCGATCTACATGTACAACTTTGATTGTCTTTAATTTTATTCATAAAACCTTCAAGCCGATAGCCTCTTATGACTGTCAAAACTTGTGATTTTCATATGACAAAGTATAAATGGGTGAGCTTAATTGTTGAAGGAAATGAATTAATAGAAGTTGAGTTAAAGTTGGTGTTTACAATGGTTAGATTCGTATTTGAGGAATTACCATTGGCCATTATTGCTCTAATACCATATAAGAATGTCTTGAATATATTTAGGAAGTGGGAAAGTATTAATTTTTTTTAGAAAATGAAAGTAGAACAAGAAAGTTTGTACTTGTTGTAAATTGTTACTCAAACTAATGAAGAAATTACAACACAAGACCTTATATAAAAGAAACAAGATAAATAAATTATACAGTTGGCATTATTCCCATAAATTAAGGAAGAATATAACAACTTGCATTTTTGGCGGAAAAAGAGATATAACAAATTTATGTGAGAATTAAAGACGTATGGGAAGCTGAATAAGCAATTGGTGATTAAGTCTGATTGCAAGAAGTTATTAGATCTATCCCTCCGCAGCTTTTTATTTATTTCAAGGGGAATTTGCTGCAGTCAATTGTGGTGCTTTTAGCAAAATTAGAAAATACTTTTTATGTAATTTTGTTAGAAGAGAAACAAATACTATTACTCTTTTTCTAGCAAAATGGGCATCCATTAACTATATGTGTAAGATATGGATGTATTGTATTCCTGTATTTATAAAGACTTCATGTCTTCTCTTTAATAATATGAAACATTCATTTAAAAAATATATGTGTAATAATTTAAAGGATTATTATCATGAATATTTTTTAGACAAGACTTAATTATATAAATACTTATGAGTTTTAGATTTTATTAATAATATTTAAAAATTTAAAAAAAATTATCAATACTTTTTTGTTAAAAAAATTTCAAAAAATTAATGGATTTTATGTCGGCGGATGTTTAAATTACTCTTGTATATAATAATAAGTTATAATACGAGAATTAACCCCCAACACGTATTTTTTAAAAAATCTATTTTTCAAAATAAAAAATTGACTTTTTACATCTTTTATTATCTTTTTCTTTTTCTTTTTTTCTTATATTTTCATGAATATTCATTTTCAACATTTAAGACCATGCCACGTCAACAAATGGCTCCGCTTTAAGGCATAATCTGGACCATTCAATGGAAGCTCGAATCAGGAAATCTTTGGTTCTTTCGCGTAGACAGGAGAGTAAAAAAGCTCAAATAAATTCCAAGTAAAAAACAAAAACAGAAAAAAACACAAAAAGAGTATTAAAGATATAAAATATTAATATATTGATTACCTATTATATATATTTTATAATTAATAAGTTATATTTAATTTTTTTTATATATTTATATTTTTTTATTTATATTAACTTAAAGTCTATATAAGGCTGTCTCTGTAATATTGTAATATACAATATTATAATAATAATGTAGTCTTTTAAATTTTACAGTTTCTCTTTATTTTTGTTATCTTTTTTTTATATTTTATCTTTTTTAATATGGTATTAGAGATTTGGTTTCTTCACTGTCATTTTATTTAGTTAGAGATTTGTCAGAAAATTTTTTTCAAAACCCGACAGAATCTGTCGGAATTTTTCGAAAAGTCACCGAAAAATTTTAAAATCTTACCGTCTTAGTCACCATCCATCTACAATTATTCAGAATCCTCCGGCCGTTTCAACGCCGTCAACGATTCGTCGATCCGATGTCGGTAACTGCCGGACGCGCCGTCGGAACACCACTGTCACTTCAGATCCAAGCCATTCTACGGTGACGTGCCCAACACCCCCCACACCAAACGAATCCCCCATCACCGGCCGTTCAGTGTCGCTGACGACAATCCAATCCGAGGTCGGAAACCGCCGGACGCGCAGTCGAAACTTCACTGTCGCCGTTACTGTTCTCCTTAGATTCTGACTGATTTTCGGCGCGTTAGCCTGCACCGCACAGACAGCTGCACTCAGAATCAACCGGCGATTCCAACGGCATCGAAATCTTGTTGATCCGAAGCCGCACACTTCCCCACGCGCCACTGAACAGAGCTGCCGTCCGCCACCGTCCACCTTAGATCTCCGCCATTTTCCGGCGAGTTGCTTCTCACCGCCAGCTCCATGCAACTCCCCTCCGCTGGATCAATCAATCCCATGTCTCCTTTTGAAATTTCGGTGATCCAATTTATAATAGGGATCTTTTTGCAAACTTTTCAAAGTTATATGGACAGTTTGCAGTTTATCTAAATTTTGGGCCATTTTATAATTTTTATATTTTTATCGGTTTTTATTTCCTTTTTTGTTTTTGCACTTTTCAAATAAATTGATGGAATAATCTCTCAACATACTTGCACTCGTAGTAGTTGATTTTTCTCTATCAACGCGATTGCACTCGCAATGGTTGACAACGCACTTGCACTCGCAACGATTGATTTTCTGTTTCTTTATCAACGCGTTTGCACTCGGAGTGGTTGGCAACGCACTTGCACTCGCAACGGTTGGTTTCAAGTTTCATTCAACGCATCTGCATCCGCAAGTAATTGATTTTTTTCAATGCCCACCATTACAATAAAAAATATTATTTTTTAAACTCAAACTTTTACTTGTTTCAAGTTTCATTCAACGCATCTGCATCCGCAAGTAATTGATTTTTTTCAATGCCCACCATTACAATAAAAAATATTCTTTTTTAAACTCAAGCTTTTACTTGAGTTTGAGGGGGGATATTAAAGATATAGAATATTAATATATTAATCACCTACCATATATATTTTATAATTAATAGGTTATATTTAATTTTCTTTTATGTATTTATATTTTCTTATTTATGTTAACCTAAAGGCTATATAAAGACTGTCTTTATAATATTATAATACATAATATTATAATAATAATATAGTCTTTTAAATTTTACAATTTTTTTTATTATTTTTGTTATTTTTTTTCTTTATATTTTATTTTTTCTAACACCGAGAATTTGCCAAGCAAGAAATAATGGATGGCTTTGTCTCGAAGTAAAACTTAAAGAAGAATAAAATGTTAAAGATTCACATTCTGCTTTATTTTCATTTCACTCGAAAGTAACAAGTGCCCAAAAACTTAATTTAGTTGATAAACTAAAATTATTTTTGCAAGTTACATTTCCAAAAAAATGAATGCTATGAATGGTTCATTTGAGAAATTTCTGGAGATACAAAAGCCAAAGCTCTAATTCCCTTGAATCATTTAATATTATTCTTTACCGGAGATTTACAAAAGAGATGAAGAAACAGAGTAAAGAGTCAGCCATGGGAGGAGAAAGGTAAAATTGTGATGCGAGAGTGTTTGTTTACGTATAGGAGAGTGTTTTGAAATTGATTTAGGCCTTTTTGGTTACATTTTCACTAACACCCATCCGGAGGTTAAATTTTTGGTAGCTTTTTAGGCTAAAAATTAGATAGTTAAAAATTTATCTAACAAATTTTGATTTTTTTCCTATTTACCCCTTCGAGCATAATTTCTATTTTTTTTTCCTATTTTCTTCCTTTTATTTCCTCTTTTTCTCTTAAATTTTTACCTTTTTTTCCTTTATTTTGATTTTCATTTATATTAATTTGGAGTGTTTTAGTTTATTTAATATAAAAGTGTTTTAGTTGATCCATGCATGGAATGCACTCACAGGATTCGGGAGGCACACCACCTTCTCATAGAACTCCAATCCTATCACACGGAAAGTTAAATTAAGGGCAAACTTATATTAACGCCAAGGTAAGATATGATCTCTTAAGTTCATTTTTTTTTTCAAAATTTAATAATAATTTTTTTTAAAAGAGAAAAAAAAAGGTGAATCAACAACTAAATTGATTTAGTTCGATTTTAATATGCTTCTTAGTTGATTTCAATTTAAAAATAATTAGTTTGATTCGATTTAATTTTAAACAAAAATAAATAAATTTAAAATAAACTCAAAATTTAAAAAAAAAATAATAATTGAAACCCAACTGAGCCAACTCAATTCTATTCAGTTCTATCCCTAAAAACTTATCGATTCTACTTTTTAAAAATCAACGAATTTAGTTTGAGTCAATTAAAAATCAAACTAACTCAAAATCGCCCTGCCCAATCCTAATATTTTTATAATTTTAATTCTCTAAAAATATGTAGTTTATATTTTAGCCCTTATAAGATTTTGAATATAACATTAAGAGCCTCGTATAATTAAAATCTAATACCACATTATTTTTAATTTTGAATCTTTTATTATTTGAACCTGAACCTCTTAATCCATTCAACGTTGGATTGAATTGAATTGTAGAGATTACGAAGATTGATTTTACATTTGTGAGCCCTTAATTTTTTTTGTTTTTCGTAAGAGCAATGGATTATAGACCGATGCGATTATTTATTTTTATTTTTTTCCAAATGGGGTATATTGCAGAAAAATAACAAAGAAAGGAGTCTTTCATTATTAAGTTTCTGGTGTTTTTACACTTTCTGGCCTTATTCATCTAACTGAAATTTAACTTTGGTTAATTTCAAGGGGCTACATGACATTTTATTAAACTTAAGGGAGTTTGTAAGTTATAACACGGTATCAAAGTGATTGGACTAATATCATACACTATTATTTCAGGGGGTGCTTCAAATATCCCTTTTTATTATTATCTCAGTGAAATAAATAGATTATTAATTTCTTAATAAGAAACCGATTATTTAACATAATACATTACAACCCATTCTTTTTTTTTTCTTAACGTAATACATCATATCACAAACCAATTGCAATGTAAAATAATACATCACGACCCACATAAATTTGAAATCATGTGGTTGAGTCAAAATGTGCATTCCAAATTTTGCACAAATTTACCAATACTGAATCTAAATATTAATAAAAGAGCAGGTTGCATAGTATCACATCTTCGTCTTTTTTTTTTTTTTAAAGGAAAAGAGACTATATTAAGATAACGATCCTCTGCCTCTAACTAGAGAAGTAGGAACTGATTCCCTCTACGCTTAGCCCCAAACCAGAAGAAAGAGCAAATTTAGAGAGGCGATAAACTACATGATTAAAGGTGACGGACTATATGGTTAGCTTTTTATACGGATATATTTAACCATCAAACTACATGATGGGGATATCAAATCTCTAATTTTTGAAAATATGAAACCAAAATCATTAATTGGGTTCAATTATTCAGTAAAAAAAAAAAAAAAACCATCACCCGAGTTGAGTTTAATTTCAAAATGACGGAAAGCGATCCAAGATAACTAGCTTCAAAACACCCAGACTGACACGCCATAGTACCACATCTTTTACACATTTAACTTGTCTCATAATTAATACACATGTATCAACTATTTACAATATATATATATATATATATATAATTGATCTCATACTACTACAAATCATTGTGTAATAAATTAATATATTTTTTTATAATTCTTTTATAATTTATAATATATTATAAAATCTTATCACATGTTAAAAAACTCATTATAATAAACTACATGATCTATTAAATCAATTTTATTTTTTTATTTTAAATTTATAGATCAATTTTTTTTTATTTTAAATTTAATAAAGAATTAGATGTCTTTAATTAACCAAATTTTACACCCCCAAACCCCCCCCCCCCCCCCCCCCCCCCCCCCCCCATGTTATTCGAATTCGAGTAAACACGACTACTGTACAATTTAATGACCACCTAAATGTCGGCAAACTAGACTAATTATATATATATAGATACAGATATATATATATATATATATATATAAATAATGAGAAAAAACAAAAAGGAAGGTCTATTCACAATGCATTTATCCAATGATATAAAATGTGCAAAAAAATGAAAAAGAGAAAAGGAATAATATTACAATAAATTCGACTAATATTATATTAGCATTATTGTGTGATCTACGTTACGTCTGTCTCAAAACAGGTAATGATGTTGATGTATGAATCACAATACATGAATTTGATTTGGTCTATCATGAACTTTTGTAAATCCACTGCCCAGATGTTCAAATAATGCTACAAACAAAGGAATAATAGATGATGATAAATGAATCAAATTGGGGCTGAACAAGTAGAACTAGAAGAGTTTATAAGGAAAGAAGGAAATTATTACATCAAATCTATAAACTACACATTATAAAATCAAAATATACAAAGAAGACATCCCACAGATTCACGAATTATTTGCAGAGACAAAATGGAAGAATTTCAAACCATTTTACATCCCTCTAACAGTATCTAACAGTATGAATTACGGGGAGGAAAAAAAATGGAAGAAAAATGAATGCGGGGCAACAAGTGAAACACCAAAATCAATCACAAGAAAAACACAACTGTACTGACAAATAGAAATTGGAGGTCATGATTTGAAGATTGAAACACAGTATTAAGCCTGGCAAAGCCTCTTGACTACTGTAGCCATATACTTGCCCTGATGTTCTGCAAGGGCCAGCTCCGTTTCACTTGGCTCTCTCGTGCCATCACCAGCAAAAACTCCTGCACCATATGGGGAACCCCCTCGAATACAGTCCATCTTGAACATACCAGCTCCAAAGGTGTAACCGATGGGAACAAACAGCATTCCATGGTGGGCCAATTGGGTGATTGCAGTCCAACTGAAGTAAACAAAACAATACGTAGTGGAAAGAGAACTGTAAATTTATATCCTTGTATCAAAAAGAAATTAACCAAATTTAATAGAGATGCACTAATGCTCTTACACCTTGACCTTGCAAACTAATTTGCATTCCAAAAGACTTAAAAGGATCATAAGAAGGAATGTAAAACCAAAACAGTAAACTACAACCATTAGAAGTTTTAGTCTGTATACATGCACTTCATATATAAACAAACTTTTTTTGTCATCAATGATAAGTACAAAATACAAATTCAGAAATATTTGAATTTTTCTAGAGAATTGTGGGAATTACGGTAAAAAGCAAAGCAGAGAAACAAGTATACATAAATATATTTGTCAAAACAATAGAACAGGACGTATATCTGCAAACAAAGCAACTCAGGGTGTCAATGACAATGCATCATCTATTATTCAATGAAAGTTTCATCCGGACAAGCAAAAGAGATGTGCATCAAAGACAACAACTTAAATGCATGAATGCATTTATGTGGTTGATTCAAGAGAAAACTTTGGAACATCCCATGCCCAAAATGCGTAAAGTTAACACCTTGCACAATAATTTCTTCCTGGAGCTCATATCATTTGTTCTTTAGTAGCATCAATTTCTCACTATCATCATTATCTAACAACACATGTTAACACCTACAAAATCTTCAAATACCAATATCAATGTGGGAAATACATCTTGAACACTCAAACTGAACAGCTCTGTATTTTTTTTAGTTAAAGCCAGGAAAGAAAAGCAGAAGCATGACTTACTGTGTGCAAATAACCGAATAGCTCTATTTTTATAAACATGGTAAAACAAATTTGATTTCTATACAAAGAATAGACATAATAGCTGCATTAGTTGACAGAAGTTGCATTGATTACAAAATAACCCATTTTCATTCTTGTTGTCTGATCTTCCATCAAGCTACAAAATTTACCACATTACAATTAAATAAATAATAGGTACAAGAAAACTAATTCGAATGGATCCACATGTTTTAATTTCACTTGTGATATTTTCTTCCACTATCAATGTTTGTAATAAGCAAAGCAAAATTTCTGCATCATTATACATCTCTTAACACTTCGAACTAATTTTCAACTCTCAAATACTTTGACAAGGCTAATCTCTCAAACCTCAAAATAATCTCCAAATCACTACGCATGTTTCTAAATTCCCACTTCTCAATCTTCGTCCTGAAAGAAACTACTCAGTGCTACTCACTCACAAACTTATGAATTCCAGATATAATTTCAACCCTTCAGTTTAAATTACAACAGCTAAATAGAATTAATTGGTGAACTTCTCTCTGAAAATATTGATCTTCCAAATGCTAAACCCGTATAATCATTTGACAATGGGGTCCTATTCAAATTCTTTTCTATCTTCAAACAGCATGCTTTAGTTAAATGTATAATAATAACAATAATAATAATAATAATAAACTACTAAATTTGAAATTAAACAATAACATCAATAACAACAAGGTAACTAGACCTACGCAGTAGTTTCCTGGCCGCCGCCTTGGGTCCCAGTACTGACAAAAAAACCGGCCGGCTTACCCACAAGTTTCCCCTCATTCCACAACTGCCCCGTCGAGTCAAAAAACGCCTTCATTTGCGCCGCCATGCACCCATACCTCGTTGGAAACCCAAACAATAACCCGTCGGCACCCTCCAATTCCGCCGCCGAAATCTCCGGAATCCCCTCATCTCTCGGAGGCACTTTCATGTGCTCCAACACCTCCCTGGTCAACGTCTCCGGTACCCGATACAACAGCGCCTCCACGCCGTCAACGCCGTCGACACCTTTCTTCATCCTCTTGGCGAGGCCCTCCACGTGGCCGTACATCGAATAGAACACAATGAATATCTTCAATTTCACGATTTCTCGTTGCTGAGACGACGTCGTTGTGGTATTAATGGAGGTATCGTTAGCATGAGTTTCGGGGATTTGGTCGGAGATTGGGATCGGGGCGTTGCGGGGGACGTCTTGGGAATTACCGGTGATGGCGGGAGGGTGCTTTTTCTTGCTTGGAACGCAGCCGCCGCCTTTCCCCATCAAGAATTAGGGAATTCTTCGACGAGGAGAGTGTGAGAAATCGAACGCTGAGCAGGATTGGATGAGTGTTGGGGGAAATGGAGGCAAAATTGTAGTCGTTGACGCTGGTGGTGAAATGAACGGAATCGTTTTGAGGTTTTTGATCCGTATTCTGGAATAGAAGATTCGGATGCATCCGCGTAGGACTGACAAATGCATGTTTCTAGAAGTTCGTAATACCACACGTGTGACATGCTGGTTTGAAGGGTTTTGAACGACGACGTTTTGGGTTATTACAATTTTACAAATAGATAGATGATCAAACAAGCATGGTCCATTTTCCCCGGGCCTGGTTCGGCCCGTTTCAAAGATATCTGATCCAGTCCAGTCAAAGATTGTACCTTGTTTAAATAAAGGAGTGATAACCAAACTTATATAATACCGAAATTACCCCTTTGTACCATTTATACTTCTTTTTCCTTTTTCTTTTTTCATTAATATCCTAAAGCAATTCTTTTAATAATAACTTAATGTTCTATCTTCCTAAATATAATATTTAAAAATTTTAAATATTATATTTACCAATTTTTTATTGGATACGTGAGTTTATAGCTTCTTTAAAAAAATTTATTTATCTTTAATTACAATATATTACAAATTATGTGAGAATGAATCATTCAATATTTTATAACTAAACAAAAAAAATGAAACTATAAAATGTATTATGCAGATAATTAGCATAAAGAAAATATCAATAGAACATTGTAATTCAATACTAACTACTACTAATTTTCATATTTTAACATTGTTTTATTTTTATAATGTAATTATTCTTACATTATAGTTAAAATAAACTTGATTTAAACAAAATAATTATTAAAATACGTAAAATATTACATGTAAAATAATTTTATATTCATGTGCAATTTCGTCCCCGAGCGAAATGCTAGATGAAGACCAACCAGTACATATTAAGAACTACCCTACTCTATCTTTGGTCTTCAATTATCAAATTGCTCAAGCATCTCTTGACGAGTAGCTTCCTTTCAAATAAAATTACGTAATACACAACTTGCAATATAAATATAAATTAGGATTATCTTTAAAAATAAATTTTATTTAAGTTTTAAAAAAATATTTGACACGTATTATGTATTAATAATATAAACAATCAAGATCAATTTTTTTTATTATTTTTTTTAACAATGACCAATTTTCACTAATCACATATTAATAAAAAATTAAGTAAAAATTTAATTTACGAGAGAATTAGGCATTTCTCAATAGAAAAAAAAAATGCCTTTAAAATACCAAAACATCGATTAATTACATTAAATAATGATGAATTTTGTTAATTAAATAATTCTTTATGGTTTCTAGGTGCTTGCTGTAATCCTTTATAATCACGTAAATAATATCGTTAACCTATATAGTGTGTCAAGAGTCCTTTTTTCTTTTTTAAATGAATATTCAGTCCAAAAAATCAGAGAGAACCTTACAAGAAGCAAGAGACTTTGGAAGTAGCCTATTCTAGTCAAAAAAAGATTTCTCTTTATAATTCAATGCCATTTTAGCAAGTTTATGAGCAGCTACATTACAAAAGTTTGGGACTGAAACAAAACTCTATCCTGCTTGGGCCGCAGGCAAGGTCAATGATCTCCTTAAGTAACCATCCCATCTCTGTTCTCAGGTTGATTCCCTGATCAATATAAATGATAATGTTCTTGAAATCTAACTCCTCCAATATTGGTTGGATTCCTGCTTCAATGGCTAGCTTAATCCCCAGCAAAATGGCTTCAGCCTCCATAAACTCAACCTCGATTTTTAGTTGTGTTGGAATAACAGCTGCTGCAGCCATGCCATCACCTCCTTGTAGTAGTTTCTTATGATAATTCCCACTCCCGCCTTGCCTTCCATTTCATTCAAGGCAGCATCAACATTTACTTTGTAAATGTCAGGTTTTGGGGGAGTCCATGCTACAAGGACCTGAGTTTTCTCTGGTCTGTTTACTAACTAACAGGCCTCTAATAAAGCTTGCTGCTTGTTTAATGATGTAGCCAGACTTTGGGGTTGGTAGACCTAGCATGTCCTTATTTCTGAAATGCCATATAATCATGTTAATGATTTTGTTTCTTTTGAAGGGCTTTTGGAATATCTCTCAACCACACCTGAAAACTAACCTCAGTGTTGTCAAGAATTGTTAATGATTTTGAATTGTTTCTTCTGAAGGGCTTTTGGAATATCTCTCAGCCACACCTGAAAACTAACCTCAGTGTTAAGAATTCTTGTATATTAACATAATAATATCATGCAGAGATGACACTGAAATATTAATAAATATTTTAAATTTTTATTAATCATATATTATCCTTACCATTTTATGGATGTTGAAACTCATTCTCATTTATTGAGATAACATCAATAAACATTATCGAGCCATTGGCTGTCTCTTCCCAACGCATTTACACAAAAGTGAACATCATATCAAAAGAACGTACGCACATAATATTTTGGATTACTTGGACCTTTTTTTTTTTTAATCTCGATATGATGTTTATTTATACGCCCAAGCTCATGCAAAAGTATGAGTTTCATCAATAGCATCAATGCATTTTCGAAATAATTGTTCGTATCAATGTATTTATTAACTAGAATCAATTCTCATAAATAATATATACTTTTTTTAAAAAATTTCTTGTCTCAAAATATAGATAAAATATAGGATTGTTTCTAATCTCAATTAGTGTCTCTGCACTTTTTGAAGGGAATTTATCATTTATTTTTCTTATTAGATTCAATAACAATTAAATTTTTTTATTTTCATAGTATTTGATAATATCTAAAAATCTTTTTATTATTATAATTATAATAATATAAATTAATTTTATAAAGGTATAATAGTATTTTTTTTAAAAGTCAATAATTACATATGTACAGAACTAATTAGTAACAATGCATTGTGTAAATAATAAAATTACATAATTTTAAATAATTAAATAATATTGTGTAAATAATAAATTTACATTGTACTATAATTAACCACTTTTTTTTATTTATTAAATTAATATAATGATTGATGTTGAATATCTGTATTTTAACAAAAATACAAATATTTATATTAAATTATAATTTATAATATAACGAAGTCTCGTATTATTTTTATTAATTATTTGATAGTATAATATATTACTTTTACTATTTATACAGTGCATTTTATTGTTTGATATTATACATATACAATTGTTAACTTTTTAAATAAAAAACTCTTATACTTTTTTAAAATTAATTTATATTATTACAATTATAAGGGCAATAGAGTTTTTAGTTATTATCAAATATTAAAAAGTAAATTTTAGTAGTTAACAAATTTGATAGGACATTTACCCCTGTATAATTTGTAGACTCATTCTAGATAAAGCATTCACCACATGCTTAAACTATCTAGATATAGTATTATATTGAGTGTTGAAATTGCCCAACACTATGCGACAATGTGTATAAACAAATCACCACATCCCTCGGGAGCATTGTCTGGCTGCAGAACTTATGTTTTTCATATCAAGCAGCCAAATTTTGATCTTTGGAAGAGATAAAAGGTGAAAGTCTTTGTGTTTCGGCACTCCCATTGCAGCTGATCGTCCTCCGCTGCAATGGGAGGTGACGATTATTCTGGTGGTGGCGGTGAAACTAATTGATTGCTGTGATAATGTCATGGGACCGTCTATTACATTTAAAAAGAAAAGATTATATGATAATTATCAATTTGCAAAGAATAACAAGCATTAACTATTAAGTAATTTAATTTCCAATTGTTAATACCGACTTTTTAGAAAGTTTATGTCTCAACTAATGAAATTTGTTCGTACGGAAAACAACACACTTTAGCTTTGATAATCATGATGGAATGCTTCAAAGGATAAACTTGTTTTAAGTTAAAAATGCGACAACCAAAGAAAAAGAAAAATCTATTACGTCCAGATTTGAGAGTCATGATGGAGTGTTTTAATTGAGCTTTGGCATAGTTAAAGCATATCTAAAAATGCTGCTTCTTTAGAGTTAGAGAATAGAGAGTAATGAAATTATTATATATTTCACAAAAATTTGACACTAAAGAAAAATGTGAACCATTCATTGGGATTTGGTACACCAACATCACCACCAATCAATT
The DNA here is from genome assembly GCA_946807835.1 of Ailanthus altissimus. Taxonomy (NCBI): domain Eukaryota; kingdom Viridiplantae; phylum Streptophyta; class Magnoliopsida; order Sapindales; family Simaroubaceae; genus Ailanthus; species Ailanthus altissimus. Next base: position 25,383,039 of record OX327695.1, read on the forward strand.
AATTATCCTAAGTGTAATGTGATTACTTATTGTAGGGGTGGGTATGGTTTGATTCGATCTAATTTTTTGTGAAATCGAACCGAACCGATTTGGTTGAATTTTTTGAAAAAATAAAATTGAAATTGATTTTTTTAATAAAAAAAATCGAATCGGATTGAACCGATTTTTTTGGTCCGGTCCGATTCGATTTTTTAATTTTTTTGATTTTTTTTAATTTTTTTGGGTGTAAAAAATCGAATCGGAACCAAATTGGACCGGTCGATTTTTTTCTCAAAAAAATCAAATCAATTTTTTTAAAAAAAAATCAGACCGAATCAAACCGGCCGGTTCGATTCAATTTTTTAATTCTCAATTTTTTTTATCCACCTTTAATTTATTGTTAAAGAGCTTTCAATGAGACAATCGTACCATTTTATTTTTACTGGCCATCTAAAAATTCATATCATTTCATTTGTACCTTTCTTTTTAAAAAAACAAAGAAAAAAATTGCATAATAATTAAGATGATAAGAAAAAAAAAACTAATTAATTTCATTAAAAGTTGTGCAATAATGACTTAATATATTTGTATTACTAAAATTTTATAATATGAAATAGGATATATAATTTTGAAAACCTGAAATAAGTAAGAAAAAAATTAAAATAAATAAAATGAAAGTTGAAACGACTGTGTCTTAAGAGGGAGTGTATGGTATTATTAAGCATTTGGGACAGAAGGGACTGGTGGCAATTGCATCAGCATTCAGCATGGTGTTATTTCGGAAGCTAAGCTGATCACTAATCACTTTTACCGTAGAAAGAAAAATGAAGAAAAGTAAAAAGTAAAACATTAAACCTAACTGGGCCAGAGAGGCCTTAATTATCTATTCCTCAACTCAGGACCTATAGTAAAAACAAGGCCCGGGCTCCCTCATGATTGTGTTTAGGAGAAAAGCACTAGCTAACTAATCAATTACATTTAGCAATAAATAAGCAGCATCTCTCACTCTTTTTTTCAGCTATATCACATATATATATATATATGGCCCCTCTCATAAATCATAATTGCTCTTCCGATTCTACATCTGCTATCATCTTCCTCATCAATTCCAAAGCTAATGCGCCAATAATTCAACTCTTATCACCAGCAATGCTCTTATTTATTTATTTATTTCAATTAGGCAATAAGGGTGTGTTTTAAGTTCGTGTTTGTGCTTCCACATTGATCAACAAACGTATATGTTTATTAAAAAGCTACATAAAATAGAATTAGAATTAGAATTTTGTATTAATTATATAAATTTACTTAGTTTTTTTGAAAGAGTCTTTTAAGCGCGTGTAAAGTTAATTTCATGTTCCTAGTACTTGGATATAATTTGACTTAAAATGCCACCCCAAGCACTATGTAAAGTTGGTAGGGAAACAGAGCAAATATGAATTGATAAGGGACCAGGACCACCATGATAATGATAATGCACCACTGACTAAACCCAAAAAGTTGCCTTACTTAAACACCAATGTCTTTGGATCTAAAACACCTGAAACTGAGAGATCGATCAATATTCTAGGCACCCCCTTTTAATGCTGCGAGAATCCTTACCAACACACTACACCCTGCTGCAATTTAATCGCCAACACGTGTTATCGAAGACCATCTCAAAGAGCTGACAAATTAAAATTAAAAGAACAATTACATTACAGCAGTGGGCTGGTGGTGGTGGTGGGCATGTGCTAAAGCTATATGATGATGCAACGCAAATTTTATTACACGAGCAAAGAAATTAAAGACAGCTTGGAATCCATAAAAGAGTGTGGGGGGGAGTAGGAAATTAAGGGCAATGAATTATGCAAGGAGAGGAAGAGGACCGTGGTAAGCCACATACCCACTTGTCCACCATACACGTTTAGTACATGTTTAGTCATAAATTATGGTTATATTTTAATTAAAAGAGCTTTAATTTTAAGTACAGAATCTTTTCTTATTATTTAATTCGGACGCTATAAAGATACAAACTTAGCTGTTGGCGAGATTTCTTGCTTTTTCGTGTGGGGAGGGGAGGGGAATAATCCTACTTTATGTGTTTGTGTGTTTGTGTGGACTTTAGCTTTAGTGAAAGTGACAAGCTAAGGGTTTGCCTTCCAATAGAAATAGAAAAGATTAAAGGCTAGTTCATTTAGCTCTCTCTTTAGGGCTTTTCTTTTTAAGTATTTGACTAACAACCCCCAACTCCCCCTTCTCTTCTTTCTGGTTTGGTTTTCTTTTTCAATTTTTCACCCACGGCTAAGGTAAGTTATGTGTTAGGTTAATAGGTATACTACGATTTATCTTTCTTATTCAGACAAGTGTGTTAAAATATTACCATGTTGAATTCAGAGCCTGAATAGAGTATCATTAAGTCATAACCCATCTAGATAATACCCCAAATTAAGGCGTAATTGAAGGGCTTGTTGCAATCTTACTTAAAATATATAATGTTTAAGGAAGTGGGTATCCAATTAAAGGACAAAGCATGGAAGAAATTTAGCTTGGCAAGAGGGAAACATGGAATATATAAATGTGCATCGTGGCATATACAACACAAACAAATTAAATTGACTATAAGAAGACAATTAAGACCCTCATAGTGGATGATCATCACACAATCTAGAGGCACACATATCCCCATATCCATTGGACTTGATGATCATGTCATGTAGAGACACAAGGAAGATTTACAACACATTCCTCTAATATATGTGCAAGTCTTAAAGACTCTATTATATGAAAGTGAAAATATAAGAGAGGGTGAGACATACAAGTAATGGCTGCTTTGTAGTACAAGGTTACGGATTGCAATTACCATATGATAAGCTTTTGATATTATCTTGGTCCTTAAGAATATGGTGCAACAAAATCTCAAATACACACACACACATATATAGCAAGACAATATAGTTGGCATCACTAAATTACCCATTTGGATTTAATTGCTCTTATTCCAATTATTAGATACTAATTATAATTTGATGTCTTAATTAGTAATTGCTAGGTGATTACATACAAGTCACAAGAATTAAGACTTGGTAAACCATAGTAAGTGCTTATGAAGATATTTTATAAAAAAAAATTTCTTCATTCCAACTTTTGCCCATGACACAATGAAAAAGAGTTGTTTCTTATGTTCAAATGAATTTCAGTTAGGGGGTAGTATTAGAGCAAGTCCTTAAAGAAAGATGGATATAATTTTGTGCCATGTAATATTGGGACCACTTAATATTCTTTTCAAAAGGGAATGAAATCAATGGTTTGTGTTTGTTATGATTTTGCTAACATAATGATAAAGAAGATACAAAGCCAAAGTATCATTTCATGTTTAGGGATTGGTTATTAATTAAGTTAACTTAATAAAGGGGATTAGTTTTGTTTAGCTAAATCAAATGATGATAAATCTTAGATGCCAATAGCTGTTTAGCATCCCATTGAAGTTGGAAGATGAGGAAACAAGGGCTGGATGTGTCGGGATAAACATGACACCCATTTGTTTAAGCTCTTCTAATTAGTTGAATTTTTTTAAGTCAATAACACAGTTTTATTGAACCAATAAAACAACTCAAAAGCATACAAAGGAATCCCTGCCATGCCATGCGCATCTTCTTAAGCCTAGCTTTTAGCATTTGCTTTCTTTAATTTAATTATTAAACAATTAACAAAAAAGTATAACACAATTAACTTAAGCTGCCAGCTTAGACCTTTGAAGAATCTCTCTCCCTCTCTCTCTCACACACACACTCTTTCTTGCAGGGGTTTCATCCTTATCCTTTGTTACCACGTTCGGTGGTTTGTGTTACCTTTTTCTAAGTTAACCCTAGTAAACTCAAGAAAGCTAACCGAAGCTTCACGGGTTCATCTTTTTTTAGCTTAAGATAAACACCATCTTCACTTAGAAATTACTTAATCTCCTAGAGAAACCCATTAACTTTGTTAAAGAAGGAAGCTATGCGTATCTAGATATGCTTTCACTTTATTGGCTCATAAGATTTTCACTTCAACACACAGTTAATTAAATCTAATCCAACTTGATTAACTTGTCACTACTTCCAAACCCTATGAATAGTGCTTTTCTTCTCAACCTACCTCTAACTTTTAATCATCGTGGGCAATGGGGTCCAGACCCCTTATATAGTTGTCAATAAAGCTCCACGTGTCAGGATAAGATTTACCTATTTAGATCAAGAGCTTTACCTCTGCACCGCCTTTGATACATCGCCGATTTTAGAAACCGGGACCAAAAAAATGGAACTGTGAATTGTACATGGTCTCTGTCATTCACGTTAGCTACATTATTTGCTCAACTTTAATGATTTTTGAATGGAACCGAGACGCCAAGAAAGCCATGAATTTCATTCACTCAGCATCAGCATCAGCATCATCATCATCCTGATGCACATTAGACATACGGATTCCTGAAGATAAGATCGATCAAATATCAATGCATAAAAAGAAGATATGTTGCAGAGGGCATGGGTTATTGGTGTTAAATGAGTGATCATGGTTCATTCTTACCTTATTTGTGAGATCTTGCTACCATTATATATCTGCACAAGAATTAGGCATGTTACAACAATTAGGGCATCTTGATTACTACGTGGACAACATTTCATTCAATGGATCATCACTTTATCCGGTTCTTGTACCATTGGCAGTAATAGATATGTGAAGAATGTGAAACCTGGTGGCTTGAGTTTAAATATGGCGGCTACAAACCTACAGTTGAATGGGGTGAATATTGGAGCTCAAATCTGATTGGTTCTCGAGGTCTTTAAACAGCATACGTCTATTGAAATTTTACACGTGTATTGATAGGATATTATGTGGTCCCGGTGAGCACTTGCGGGCATTTGACACGCGTATAAGTTTTTGGTTGCTCCCCATGTGCCTTTGCTTGCCATGGAAGAAGTCTTTTGCTGCATTTTTCAACGCAGAAGTTTTACAACTCAAAAATGCATAAATTTCACTAATTTGGCTTGAATTTGAGCCAGATTAAGCCGCCCAGCTCTAATTAACAAGTGCTTCAGTTTTTGGGTTAAAGCGCAGTTTTTAGGTTGCCTTGGTCTTCTGAGTCTAAGTGTTTTTAATTAATATATATATAAACACAACTTCTAAACGTTCTCCCTTCTACTCATTTACTGGGTTATTTTATTCAAACTTCAGTTCAAAGGGGGCAAAAAATCATCATGGTTGATCGTTCAATTAATATTTGGTCAAAAGTTTATACAATATGCTATCGATCATGGAACTGGAAAAAACAGAATATAAATGGCATTTGATTCCTTTCTAGTATTATTTTTGCAGATATTTTCTGAAATTTTCATAAAATAAGAATTTAGTTCAACAATGAGCTCTCTATATTTAACCAATTTTAGCCTCCTAACTTTTACTACTTTTTTTAATTTTTACCATTCTTTTGTAAAAGAAACAAGTATATATGGCAGTGAGACTGGATGCAATGAATCTATATTCAATAAAATATTTTCTTTATATTTTTCTTTGTAATTTTTTTTTTCTCAAGGTTATCTTCGTTGCTCTTTTACTTTTTATGATTGATATTAATTTTACTTGATTTTTGTTACATTATTTTATTTTATTTTTTTTTGTTTTACATAATTAAATTTTTTTATCGAAATTGATTGAGGTTAAATTAATTATCGTTTAAATATAACCTATCTCCTTGCACTTGAGCCCAGCTTAGTGATGAATGAAAATTTTATGAATGATATTTGTTTTTAACTTAGATTAGTAGTTATGCATTCTCCTAGTCTTTTTCGGTGATGGGTTCATTTTAACACAAAATTTAACTTTTTCCATGAACAAATTAAAGTGTGATGTTGCTATCCTTCTGATATGTTCCATACATGGGGAAAGTTGGCAAAAAGTACATGCTACGTGCTTCGATCCCATCGGTCCGATCGCCCCATCTTTACATTACGTGTTGTCTTCAAAAGCAAATTGCAAAAGGATGTGAAAGCGACTCATTTTTTTTCTAGTAAGATCACAATATTTTGGAAGACTAGACGCTGAATATATATAAAAGAATAAAAAGACATTTCAACCCTTATTATTTTTTAAGAATGCAGATTTAAATAGTTTTAAATTTTTTATTAATATCTTTATTAGATAATAATTTTTTTCTAGTTTAATTAAAAAAAACATCTAAACTTATAATATTTTAACAAAATGACATACAAATCTTTTTTTATAATCAAATAAACGAAAAATGTTACTTAATAAAAGTGTCAATTAAATTTTTAAAACTATTAAAATATGTACATCACTTTTTTAAAACATTAATAGTCTAAAGGTCTTTTTTCCGATGTATAATTATATTAAGAGAATATTTATATTCAAAATTAAGAAAATTATAAAAACCCAAAATTTGAGTGAATTAAAACCATAAAAAAAATGTTTTGAATTTATTTAATACGTATGCTTTTTATTATTAAAAGTGCCTATTCTCTTTTAGATTTCACTTTCACGATAACCACAATGAAGTGGGTATAAACAAAGAATAGAGAGAGAAAAGAAATTCCATGATCCATCCAAGAGAAAGAGATAGCAATTTATTCAAGTAATTCGCCACGATGATAATGCTAATGATTTTGTCCACATCTTATTAATAGAAATTTTGTCCTCATTGAACCCCAAAAATATTTAAATTGTCACTACATTTAGAATATAAATATAAGTGTGATGAATACTTTAAAAAGACCGTCTTGTTTACAAAAGGGAAATGATGTACAAGACGTCAACAGTGACGACATCATCAAGTTGACGCAAACGGTCCAAAGCCAAGCCACCTAACACAATGGGAAAAAAGTTTTACGTTTTTACTGTCTCGAGCCACGGATTAAACCCACTAAAAGCCGAAATAGAATTAGGCTGAGCTAAAACTAAAAGGCTACAAGACTAAAGAGAGCGGCTGCTGCCTGCTGGCTTGGCTAATTGACATTGAAATTGGGGAATAGAATACCACCCAATTGGACAACAAAGGTGAGCTTAAAGCTCATTCGATGTCCAAATCCAGAGGCCAACCGTATTTTATTTGTTTATTAACTCCAAGGTGGTCAGGTTTGGGATCCGAAATAACCATCCCCAATTACACAAAATTTTGTTTGCTCTTGTTTACACCACAATGCCCCTCTAATATTTCCTTAATTACCTAATTAGGAAACCCTATCCCCTCAATTACCCTATCCCCTGAACCTAGTTTCTCACCTCTCAATTTTGTGGATAAGCAAATGGCATTCATTGATTGAATTTATTTGCTTAAAGATAATTGTGTGCATTGAAAAGTTTATTTGTTCTAAAAAAAAAATAGCAACATGTTTGACCCAAGTTGAGATTAAACAAGAATTTCATATGCTCATGTCATGTTAACACAGTCATGTCTTGGTTTAATCAAACAATTAAGGATGGTGACACAACTTTTATGGCACATGATGATGACTGCTTTATCTGAATGGCATGGATTGCAATTATCCACAAGACGAAGCCCACTTACAACCGAACGTTGATAGAGTCGTAGGCGGCAACTCATGAGTTATGCTCCTCCACTATAAATTAAGAACCCATCTTCTTCGTAAACTCGCACTTCTCGAGTAGAGAAAAAATTTACTACATTTGTGAGAGAGATCAAATATAGAGTCTTTGAGAGAAAAAGTGAGAATGATTATCACCAACATGAATCATGAAGTTGAAGACAACAACAATATGGTACTGCTCTCGCAGTTTTACCCTCCTGGTCCTATCACAAGTACTGAAATTATGGCTCCACAGCAAGGTTTGTAGCCCTAAAGGGTCAAATACTTTTTGCCCTTTTTGCTTACTCGTACGTTGAATTTTATGTCTGTGTGTCTATGATGCTAACTAACATTTTGTATTTTTGATCACGTTTAGGGGACCCGTCCAAGCCGAAGCGCAGACGCAAGAGACAAGAAGGTGATCAAGCTGGCTTGGCTGCTACCAAAAAAAGAAAGCTCACTGCTGAGCAACTTCAGTTCTTGGAGATGCACTTTGAAGATGAACATAAGTTGGAAGCTGAAAGGAAAGATAAACTTGCAGCAGAGGTCGGACTCGACCCCCGCCAGGTCGCTGTGTGGTTCCAAAACAAAAGAGCAAGGGACAAGACTAAGAAAATTGAAGAGAGCTACGTCAGCTTGAAGACTTCCTATGAAAATGCCGCGAGTGAGAACAGCCGCCTCCAGTCCGAGGTATAGTTTCTGCTTCAGTTATTTCAGATATACAAGTCATGAAACCAGTTGAAGTTGGCAGCATATTATTGTTTCTCACATGATCCAAACTGACAGATTTTCTTTCCCGTTATATTCCTATATGTTGATGTTTACAGATACATGTTCATGTGGGTTTGCCATTAGTTTTTAACATAATTTTTAAATCATCAGCACATTTCAGTTTCCTTGCTCAACATGCAAACAGTATTTTATTTCTCAATTAAGACATACATAGTGGTGAACTGGTGCTGCTATTTCCGCAACTTATGACTGTCTCTGATGACTGATTGAGTTATTTTAAAGAAAATGAAACTCGAGTTAAAAGCTTAAAAAAGGACAAAGTGCCTACAAAGTTTGAATGTGCATGAGCTCTGGGCTCGAAGAAAGCCATGCCATGCTGTTGGATCAGTCTATAAAATATTGACGAGGAACAGATTAATTGCCACCTCATTTGACAGCAACGCATCATAATGCCTAAAAATGCAAGATGTTCGTACAACGTTGTTAGTTTATGGTTTGAAAAAGGCCCACTTGGAGGTGCACCACATGGATGATGGAACTTTGCACCCACGTGGGGAACTCAAACCCTGTATGGCTGTAAAATTAGTCTTTTTTCTTTTTTTCCCCTTTAATGATTATTATTAATTAAAAGTATTAACCCCATTTAATTTGCAGGTCGCTACGCTGAAGGAGCAACTTTCACAAGCCGAGAAAGAGGTCACAAGGCTGACTGAGATGGCTTCCCAGAACAAGCTTACCACCCCTCTTCAAGTGGAAGCAGAAACCGTGGACTCCCCGTTCGCCGACGTGTACTCACCTTTCTCCGTCCTGGACTCATCTTTCAGCTCTGTGTCCGTGGTTTCACAGTTCTCACGTTCTTTTGGATGCTTTGATTTGGAGGTTTCATCGTTTGGCTCCGTAGATGCACAGTTCCCTGCTGATTCTTTTGGATCTTTTGATTATTATGAGCACACCCCCTACATGCTTCAGAACAACTACACTTCCGAAGCCGAATGGCTTTTCCTCAACATGCAGTTTTGAGTCCAAGCCCCAAGGCCGCTCCAATGAGAATCTGTATTTGTAGATATTGACTATGATGACCTTGTATGTATCTAGGTTTGTCTACCTAGCTTGCTACTAGCTGGGTTTCTAGTGCGAGCTTGTTTTGCGCTAGAAATGGTATTACCGTTAGTTAAATCAAACGACTTGTCGTTCTACTTGGAAACTAGGGTCCAGGGAGATGGGTATTGTCACTTAATAGGGCCGTCAAATACGTATTTCAGAAATACGTGTATGATCTATTGCGTGCTTGTTTTGCACTGGAAATTGGTATATGTCATTAACCAAATCAAAAGACTTGTCGTTTGCTTGGGAACTGGGAGATGGGTACTGTAATGTCATGTGATAGATGTGAATTATATAAATATAATATTTTAAAAAGTATATGACTGTGTTTGTCTCTGTACTCAGTCATACTAGAGCTTTTCCCATGAAAAAGGAACATGCTTTGAAAATACAATGTTGAGATAATTAATCAGTGATAATGACTTGGCAAAATTGCAAGCCATGTTGGGGATAAATTGCGATTATGAGTAAAAGGACAAGACATCCTCGCAACTTTAACTCAATTATACAGGATAAGGAGCATCCATTTAGGAAAAAATTTCATGTACATCTTATCTAAAAAGTAAATGACAGCAAACTGATGCTTGGATGATTGAATTTTATCATCACTATATATGGGTTAGTGCTACTTACTTTTGTGTCTTCATCATCCTTATTGTCTGTGTTCTTAAATTAGAAACTCCTCTTATCTTGTGGCTCGCATGAAACTTTGTTCTATTTTCTTGTCATAATCATATTGGGGGTCAGAGCTTGGACGGTTCTACACTCATAAATATATGTATGTACATAGTACACATACTCGTATAAGTATTTATAGAAGTAAAGGTGACAACATGGTCACTAACTCATCATTCCTTTACACCGTATAGATTCAACACAAGTTGAAAAAATTTGTATTGAAAAAATATGATTAAATTATTAAACGAGATGAATTTATATCATCTATTAACAATTATATTAATTTTTTATTTGAGTATTTTGATTCTTTTATGACACGTTACTATTTAAATCATTGAATTGCGTTAATTCGGTGAAAACACAAGTTCGTTAAATCCATCAAATTAATTGAGATTTGTTTAATGTATAACGTATTTAACAATTTAAAAAATACATTCTCTAACATTTTAAAACAATAATCGTTATAAATTGAATAGTGTTTATAATTGTTTAAATGAATGAAATCGTGTTTACTTGTATAAATAAAACTAAATATGTATATTTGTGTAAACAAATTCAATATGAATTATTTATTAAATATGTCTAATTATATCGTATTATGTAATATATTTATTATACGAATAAAATTCATATTTAACTGTGTGATTCGTTTACTTAAAAATTATATTTAAATGGGCAAAAAGTTCAATAAACTTTATTAAGATACAATATAAATACAACTTATTTTCACTCTTATATAAGGGTTATTTGGTATTGCTATTGCGGGTAGAAAATGATTTGAAGTGTTTAAAGCCAATTTAAGTATTAGAGAATTTGTTTTTAGCAAAATCACTCCATCTTACAATATATTTTGAGAAGACGAAAGAGGGTTGCTTTTTAAAATTAAAATTTAAAAATAAATTTTATTTTTATTAAATATATTTTTGTTAGAGCTGGTGCTTACGTACTATTCTAATATTGTATAAATATTAAGTATTTAATATTTAAATATTTTGAATAAAATTGTTAATATTAAACATATATAGCACAATGCTTGTAACGCTACCAACATTGTATGATCTGAAGGAGTTCATATCTGGTTTAAAGGAGTTTAAATCAAGGTTAAGAGTTAACAATGTTGAGAGTTAAAAATGGTAAGAGTTAACACTATTAAGAGTTAGTAGGTTAAAAGAGTCAGCGATATCTAAGGAGTTAGAGCCTTGTCTGAAATGGGACAAATACATGATAGTATACTAGTAATAACATAGTTGTAAAGGGTTACAATAAGTGCTTGGATATGTCATTATGCAAGTATATTCGCAAACATTATGTTCCTGATCTATTTTCACAAATGTGGGTCTATCGATGAATCTATTTCATATAGATCAATGTATTTATATCTGTATGATACAGATAGTTGTTCTTAGCTGACCATGAGCTTAGAGCCCGTATAGGCATACGAATATTTAGTCAGGACTGGATACTGAATAGACTCACAAGATCATATAAAACTGTCAATGGTAAGTTCTCTTGAGTTGAGTAATATTCATAGTTCTTTAACCTGAGCGTCATGGTGGGTTTGTGAGTGATCTATCATACTTTGATGCCATGGATGTCAGAGACTTTTCATGGTCTGTGTAGTAACCACTTATCCACAACCGGTAAGAATAAATATTTATATATATAAATATACATATTTTATTTGTATGTGGGTAATACTTGATTTATGTATTGTTATTAGTAGTATTTATATAGATTAAGGACCTACTATTAGTATTGGGTTTATTTGTAAGACTTTAGATTTATTTTAGGACCAAATTATAATACTTTAAAAGTTTTAGGGGTTAATTTGTAAATACAAAAAATTAGCCTCTTAGTATAAAAATACATATTTGAAATCATAATTCATTCATTTTGGTCGAGCCACCTCTTTTAGAGTGAGAAAAGAGAGAAAGAAATGGGAGAGAAAGAGAAGAAGAAGAAAACAAAAAAGAAGAAGAAAGTTAGAATTTAAGCTTTAAAAGGTATATTATAACAATTTCTTAGTTTTTTGGTGTTAATTTAGTTAATTCCTTTAAGTTTTGATTTCTGAAAATATGTAGAATTAAGGATTTGATGTGAATTTTGTAAGATATTGTGAGAATTGATGATGATTTATGTAGATAGCTTGATAAATCATGATAAATTACAGAATTATTTCTTGATAGTCTCTTGATCCAAAATTTTTATAAATTGTTATACTTTGATTCTGGTTTTAGATTTTGAGTATATGAAATTAGACATGTCTAGAATCATTTGAGACTTTGAATCGATTGAAAATTTCATAAATTGAATTTGTAGTGAATTTACCAAAATGATCCTGAAATTTTAAAAAAAATTTATGTTAACAGTATGATACAGTGACAAACAATTTTGATCTACTGAATGATCTTCAAAAATTACGAATTTATGTAATATGATAATTTTGTATGTCTAATATGATATACTCAAAATTGAGAATTTAGATTAATGTGGTTAAATTGTTATGATTTTCTAAAAAGTGTTAGCTCATTGTAATACTTGATTAACAAATATTTAAAGTTATAGAATAAAATAGTTTTAAAATACTTTTTACAGTGATTTTGAAGTGAAATATTTATTATGGATTGAGATATGTGTCAAGAGTAATTCTGTGATAGTTTTATAATTTTTGAGTTAGTATATGATTTTATAAAATTGAGAGATTGAATATTATTCAGTAAATATCTTAATCCTGTCAGGATAATAGTTTGGATTTAATGGTGTTTATAGAATGGACTGTGTAGGAATTATGATATAATATTCATAGAAAAGAAGGATATATGAGTCAAAAATGATATATTCTGATTTTGGAGTAATTTAACATCATTTGATGTATAAAAGTTTTTGTTAAGTGTAAGTGGTCAAAATGACAGATTTTGAGAAACCAAATAATTAGACCAATTCGATGTGATAAGTGCAATATGTATAATTTTGTAAGCTATTTAAAGTGTTTTGTATGAATGTTGAGGCTCATGAAAGGATTAATCTCCATTGATAAGTTAAAGAGATTGAAGCATTGTAGTTGAAAGTGCTAAAAGGTAAGTATACTGGACTTTTTACTAAAATCACAATAAATATAATAATTGTTATGTATGATTTTGTAAATGAGGTTAGGAATATGTTTATGCTATGTTAAAGTATATTTTGATATGGAATGTGAAGATATGTGTTTATGAATGTGAGCATGGACATACATGATATATATGTGTTTTTTAAAGTGGGCTTTCAAAATGAAATGTGTTTAATAAAGAAAGCTTTTGAAGTGTAATATATCCATGAGAAATATTTTGTGTTTTGAGGATTCTTGAACTCACTGTTGACTTAGCAGACATTTTATGTGATTTGTGGAGCCTTTATGTGTGACATTTCCTTCATGATTGGTATATATTATATGTTCCATATGTAGGGAGGATCCTATTGGTACTTAAAGGAAGAGTGGGTCATCACATTCATATAGTGGCGTATTGGTGCATGTGAGAGGACTCGCCGATGATCAAGGTGAGAGTTTGGCTTTTACCTTCGGGCATAAGCATTATTTATGTGTAACTTAAAACCTCACTTGTACTATTTCTCTCATACGGTATGTCACCTACAAGTGACATTTGGCTCATTATGTGATATGTGATATGGAAATCCTACTAAGTAGTAATTAAGTGATGGTATTCCTATTATATGTTTAGAAAGAATGTGTAAGCGCTTACCTGACATGTGATTTGATAAGATTATGATTTTGATTTATCACAACATATCATACATATGCATTGTGTACATATATGTATTTGTATTTGATATATAAAAAATTAGTATGCTTACTGAGTTTTATAGTCATTATAGTTTATGGTTGATTTAGGTAAATAAGGTACATGTGTGCTTAGCGGATTTGGCAAGACTTCTGCTATCCCTTGGGTTCCTTAAGTTGCTAGGTTGCTGAGTGTTTCATTTGGGGACACGTGGTTTAAGATATTTGATTTGTACCTATTGAATAAATACTTATGTATTATTTTATTGGGTGTGGTTATGGGTTGATTTTAAGTAAGAATATGCAATGAATATATTTTGGGCTTCTGGTAACAATATTGCTACTGGTGACGTAGTAAAGTGTTAATCTCTGAGAAAACTCTGCGTATCTCCGGTTTACTAATTGTCTTAGTCATAATTCAATTGTTATAATTATGAAAAATTGAAATGAATGTTTAAATATTGTCAATAAATATTTATGTTTATATTTTAGGTTATAGGTTGATTTTAGTGTTGAACTTACTAGCAACTTGCTAAGGATTCCTATGTTGAATTAAAGTTTAAAATTTTATGCAATATTATTTATGAGTGCACATTATTGAATGAATGTAAGTTGTGTCGTGTTTTAGATCTTTTGGATTTGGGGAGTGACAGTCTGACTGCTACGTGTTGTTAGATATGGTTCGATGCTCATGGAATTCTGTATGTGCATATATGGGATCCATTAGCTTATATAGGTGAGTTGTATATCCAATGTCCCGAAATTGTATCTTAAAAAATCTTATGGTCATAGGTAATAAACTTAGGAAAGAATTTTCCTATAGGGTTAAACAATATGCATAAATGTTTACGTATATTATTTATTAAAATACAAATCTAGTGATAAGTTTATAGATGAGCTAATGGGAATTTGACGGTACTGATCTATATCCCCGCACATCCAGAGTATAATTGACGGATTGATTATACGTATTTTTTCTAACCTCAACTTGTATGGTACAATGCACTGATTTGTAATATCTGTGATGTATGCGCGAGGCATCAATCACGAACTCATAAAATAGTTCTATTTGATGAATTAAGTATGGACCTAAGGAGTCCCGTAATATAAAGTGTATTCATTGTGCATTAGGGTAGCGTACCAACTTGAATAGTTCAATCTAGTAAAATTTAACAAAATCGACTGTTTATTTCAGAAACCCTCGGGATGCGCACTTATTAAGATTTAAGAGTTAAGTACATTAATTAGTTAACAATTTTTGTTGACTAATTAAATGATGGCATATGACGTATAGTAAACTTTTGGTTAAGTTGACTCAAGTGTGTGATTAAGTGAAACCCACTTTAAGTTAAGTAAGAGCTTAAGGGTAATTTTAATAATTAATTATTTAATTGTTAACTAATCAAGATATTTATTTGTTTGAAATCGAGTGTGTGACATACGAGTGTATATGTAATTTTAAAAATTATTACACACAGTGGAAGCATGTGAACATATACACCCAATTTAATGAATTTAACCATATATATCACATATATGCTCAAATATAACTATTATACAATAATTTATATATGATGAACAATTGTGTACATAAAATTAAAATGTAAAGAACACTTGCCTTATGAAGGTAGCTTAATAAAATCTTTAAGTCTTCCAAAAATCCAATTGAAGAACTCACCTTAAAGTGAATTGTTGAATAATTTTGGTCCATAACGGTTTGGTGGGATTATAGAGCTAGAATAGTAGCTTAGTTTTTAAAATTTTCAGCAATTTGTATTCAAACTCTTTTTAATACAATTTTTGTTTCTTAAATGGAGATTATAAATTATGTGTACAACTCTTGTAATTTTATTACAAACAATTTCTATAGGATAATTAATTTTAGCACAACTCTTGTGTTAAATTATATATCTCTTTTCCCATTTTCTTTTATTCATTCTGATCCATTTATGAGATAATAAGATGAGAAGAAGTTTTTACATGTTTTTCAACAATTGAAAGAACAAAAACAAAACTCTCTCACTTATCTCCAATGAGCTTGCCGAATTCTCCTCTAAAAAATGAAATAAATCAATTCAATTATGAGTCAAAATTTGTTTTTGTTATTCAACATTTTCTGATAAAACAAAAACAAGTGATCCACCAATTTTATTGTTAGTCTTCCACTTAGGATTAATTTATTAAGCACTGAAATAATAGTCACCTAAATAAATCATTACCTAACAAATATAATTATTTTAATTATATTAGATAAATAAATGGCCAACATTTAGGCCCCTCATTGTATTAAAAATATAATGGTCATGATTAATATTATCATATTATCTAATAATATAATAATAATATCTAATTTAATTATTCAAAACAATTTTGAATAATTACTTTTTACTTTACTAGTTTTTACTACTAAGGTTAAATGGTAAAACTAAGGTAAAACTAAATCATGGACCAAATTGTGCCACTTGTCAACATTTTATTAATTAACAACTCTTGTTAAATAATTCAATGATTAATTTAACAATTAAATCTTGACAAATGCACATCCCGAAGGATTCTGAAATAATTATCTATTTTGCTGAAATTTATTGGATCGAATTATTCAATCCAATCTACTATCCTAGTGCACAACGAGTACATTTTATATTGTGAGACTCTCTAGGTCCACACCTGATTTGTCATATGGAGGTCCTCTATACGTCCGTTAACGATGCCTCTCACACACGTTACAGATATTACATATCAGCGCGTTAGACCATGTAAGTTGCGATTATTGCATATTTGTATAATCATTCCATCATATATATCTTGGAAGAGCAAATATATAGATCATCACTGTCAAATCTCTATTTGCTTAACTATCAACTTATCTATAGATTTATATTTTCTTAAACAATATTCACAAACACTTTTGTGATATTGTTTATCCCTTTGGAATATATTTTTTGAGGTTTATGCTTGTGGCCACAAGACTTTCTGAAATACAATCTCGGAGCATCATGATATACAACCCACTCATATGAACTGATGGATCCCATATCTACGCATACCAGACTCCATGAGCATCGGACCATACCTAGCGATACAAAACGATTAGACCATAAAAGGTCTCTGACATGTGTGAAACCAAAGTATGGTGAATCACTTACAAACCCATCGTAGTGCTCAGGTCAAAGGACCACAAATACCACTCAACTCAGAAGACCTTCCATTGACGTCTTTATGAGATGTCTATTGGAGGTCTTTGTGAGTCTGTTTAATATCCAGTCCTCACTGAATACCTGTATGTCTATACGAACTTCTACTAAACTCATGGTTTGTTAAGACTAACCATCTAAACCATCTAGATATAGACATATACTAATCTATATTAATGAGTTTCATCGATAAATGTGCATCGATGAAATTAGATCAGGAACATCATGTTTGAGAACATACTTGCATAATGACATTT
Source organism: Ailanthus altissimus (assembly GCA_946807835.1). Classification (NCBI taxonomy): domain Eukaryota; kingdom Viridiplantae; phylum Streptophyta; class Magnoliopsida; order Sapindales; family Simaroubaceae; genus Ailanthus; species Ailanthus altissimus. Next base: position 25,400,317 of record OX327695.1, read on the forward strand.
TTTAGCACTATCTGCAATTTTTGCAGCTATGTCATTATTAATATATTCTAAGGTCATTATCCTATTTCAGATAAGACTCTAACTGTTTAGATTTCGCTAATTCTATTAATTAATTAACTCTTAGCATCATTAACTCTTAGTACTTTTAACTATTAGCGTTGCTAACTCTTAACACTGATCTAAATTCCTTTAAACCATATCTGAACTCCTTCACAATATCTGAAACGTTACAAGTATCTTACCATTTATTATAAATAATATTAACGATTTTATTAGAAATGATAATTGTATAAATACTATCATTAAATATTTATACATAATGGGATGGCACGTAAGCACAAATTTCAACATTATTTACTTAAGAGTTAAGTAAAAATTTAATTTAACTATGGTTAATTATTAATTAAAGAGTTATATTAAAATATATTTTGTTTACTTAAGAGTTAAGTAAAACTTAACTTAACCTAGATTAATTGTTAATTAGGATTATGTTAAAATCAAGATATTTTATTTTAATTAATTTTTAATTAAAATTAACTTAATCTAAATTAATTGTTAACCTTAAGGTTAAGTTAAAGTGAAATTAAACCTAAAAAAAATGTAAATGAAATTGAAATTAAATGTATTTATATATGTTTATTAAATGAAATGAAATTTCATAAGTTTTACAATTTAAAAGTGGCTGGCCAAATTTTAGGAGAAAGAGAGAAAAGAAATTGTTTCTTAGTTTTTATTTTAAGTGTTGAAATTAATTTATCTTATTCTACTTCCAAGTTAGGTTACTTATTATAATAACAAAAGTGAATTATTTTTAATTGTTCAAGTGTTGATTAAAGGTAAAAAAAATTATATTCATTGGATTAAGAGTTAATCTAAGGATTTAGTTGTTAAACCGGTGCTGGATTATAGGCTACTATTCTATCCAATCAAATTTACTTCCGTTGATTATTAGAATCGATGACAAATTCATTTTATGCGAACTTCAAACAAAATTTAATTCAAAATTTTAAGAGTGATATTCTCAATTTGTACTAATTTAATTATATATATAAATTTGTGTTCATTGTTCAATTTTTTACTTCTGATGTGTATGTATATGTATGAGATACATATATTTGGATGATGAACACACACACTATATATATGAAAGTGTCCTAATTCACTAGGATGCATGCATATGATATGTATTTTTTACAATATAATTTACGCATCTCATACATAAATTAACTACAGCGAAATTGAAAATCTAATTTCTTAGGATAACAAACACATTTAAAATTTAAATTTCATTACTCCAATGAAAATAAAGATTGAGAATCATCTGTCAAGCTTTTGAAAATTTTCAAACCAGAGTCCACCACAAAAGCGTACTCACCGATAATTCTAAGATCCAACTAAAGTAAGCTTGAATTGTTAGAATAACAACTCTAATTTTTCAACAATAATGTTTAACTCTTAAACACTAAATAGTTAACTCTTTAACTATTATTTAAACTCTTTAAATTTTAGTCATTACTTTAACTAATTATATTTGTTCACAAAAAAATTAAAAATGATATTTTTAAGTAGGCAACACTTGAAAATAATTTCTAATAAAATGTTGTTTTATTCAATTTTTTTATAAAACAATTTTTTTTAAAATTTATTTAACCATAGCCAGCCATGGTATACGAAGAAGAAGAAAAAAAATCTCTTTAAAATTAACTATTGCTCTCATTCTCTAAAACTTATATTTCTCTCTCCTTTCCTTACCTTGGCCGAACCAACCATCGGAGAAGATAAACAAGACTACCTTCATTTTCAACTTTTTGAAAATAAAAAAGCCAAGCCCATTTTCATTTTTTCTCTTTGGCCGAATTCCCACGTCATCAAAATGAAACATTTTTCATTTATAAGACAACTTTGTTGAATTGTCAACACTAGGTCCCACCAAGTATTGATGATGTCCATTTTGTTTGCCGAGACAATTGCTTCTCGAAAATTGAAAAACATTTTGCAAGCCAATTCCTTCTTTTCTTAAGCAACCTTACGGCTCCACCAAGACAAAGTATACCATGTCTTGTTGTTTGTCAATTATTGCTTTTTTTAACATATAATATTAAGACAAAACAATTTTGTCTTCATTTAAAAGGCAATGGCCGGCCATGTTATTTTGCAAATAAAAAATCTTCATTTCAATTTTAATTCTCTTTCTCAACATGAATGGCCCACTACTATATATAATAATATAAGGCCATGTTTAATTTTATTTTAATTACATTAAACAAAAATTAAAATATGTAATTTATAATTTAATAGTTAAATCAATTGTTTAATTTTAAAAATAATATTAATAATAATTACTAATACATTTATTTATTTAAAATATTTTTAAATACTAAAATGACATTATTTCTCATTTATTTATTCAAAATATTTTTAAATAAATAAATAATTTTACTTGTCTCACAAATAAGGTCATTTAAATAATTTTTAACTCAAACAATGAATGGTTTATAATGTGTCATATATCATCATCCTATTGATCAATAATTATTGTTAACTAATTAATATACTTAACTATTAAGTCTTGACACGTACACATCCTGAGGGAGTTTGAAACAAATATCCCAATTTTTTAGAATTTATTAGATTGAACTATTCAACCCGGTATGTTGCTACAGTACACAACAAATACACTTCGTATTGTGGCACTCCCTAGGTCCAAGCCTGATTGATCAAATGGAACTATTTTATGAATTCGTGATCAATGCCCTACGCACACGTCATGAATATTACAAATTAATGCGTTAAACTATATAAGTTGAGGTCATAACATATTCATATAATCATTCTGTCACCTATATCCTGGAAGAGTAAAGACATAGATCACTACTATCAAATCTCCATATGCTCATCCGTGAACTTATCTCTAAATTACTATTTCGATAAATAATATGCACAAACACTTTTACAATATTGTTTAACCCTACAGAAAACTCTTTTCTAGGGTTTTATGCTTGTGGCCATAAGACTTCCTGAAATACAATCTCGGAGCATCATGATAGACTACTCACCCATATGAGTTGATAAATCTCATATCTACGCATATCGGACTCAATGAGCATAAGATCATACCCAACGACACATAGCGAGCGGACTATGAAAGTTCTCTGACATACGTGAAACAAAAGTGTGGTAGATCACTCAGAAATCTATCCTGGCACTCAGGTTAAAGGACAATGAATATTACTCAACTCAAAAAGACCTACCATTGACGGCTTCATGGAATATCTATTAGAGGTCCTCATGAGTTTGCTCGGTACTCAATCCTCACTGAATACTCATATGCATATATGAGCTTCCAGTAAGCTTATAGTCAGCTAAGAACAACTATCTGTACCATACAGATATAGCACATACTGATCTATATATAATAAGGATTCATCGATAGACCCGCATCGGCGAAAATAGATTAAGAACACAGTGTTTGAGAACACTTACATAATGACATTTTTAAACACTTATTGCAACTCTTTAAAACTACGTCATTACTAGTATACTCTCAGGTCTTTGACCTACTACAAATAAGACTCTAACTCCTTAGATATGACTGACTCTTATAACTTGCTAACTTGCTAACATTTAACATTTATAACTCTCATAGTTGCTAACTATTAGCATTTATAACTCTCAGTGTTACTAACTCTTAGCAATGATCTAACCTCCTTTAGACCAGAGCTGAACTCTTTCAAATCATACAATGTCTGTAGTTTTACAAGTATGGTACTATATATTATAGAATTAACGATTTAATTAAAAATATTTATTATATAAATATTAAACAATTAATATTCATACAATATTAAAATGATACGTAAGCACCAGTTCAAACAATGTATGCACCCATGATTTTATCATCACTCAACAGTTTCATATATATTCATATAAAATCTAACAAACCTAAAATCGTCCTTATAGTTATTATTTAATTCAAAGTTATCTAATAATAAAGTCAATGAAATTTAATCTAATAACATTCTTCTATCTATTTCTAATATATAAATACATATAAAATTATTGTATAAATATTAAACATATATAACAAACTATATTATATACATAAATTATTATATAGAAATATATGTTGTGGTTTTTTTAATAGAAAAAAGGGATATATGTATTGGAGTTGGTGTTTACATGCATTCCAATTATTATATGAATGTATTTTATTTAATATTTATACAATAAATATTTTAAATAAATCGTTAATAATTAATTATATGATACCAAACTTGTTATTTTTAGATATTATAGATCTAAAAGAGTTTAGATCTGATGTAGAGAATTTTAGGTCAGCGCTAAGATTCAGTATTCTAAGGAATTAGGATCTTGTCTAGAATAGAGACAAAGAATTGGAAATATATTAATAATGATATAGTTGTAAGGAGTAAAAAATGATGTTAAGAAATGTCATTATACAATATGTTCTCAAAAATATCGTTCATGGTCTATGGTTGTCGACGTGGGTTAATTAATATTCCTTTTGGATTAATGTGTGTCTATATTTGGATTGTCTAAACGGTTAATCTTAGTAGACCGTGAGCTTAGTAGAAGCTCGTATAGGCATGCAAATATCTAGTAAGGACTGGGTATTGAATAGACTCATGAGTATCTCCGATAGACATCCCATAGAACTATCAATGGAGGGTCTTCTCGAGTTGAGTAATATTCATAGTCCTTGACCTGAGCGTCACAGTGGACTTATAAGTGATCCATCATACTTTGATTTTATGCATGTCATAGACCTTTCATAGTATGACCTTTGGGTGTCATTAGGTATGGTCTGATACTTATGTAGTTTTGTGTGCGTAGATATAAAATTCATTAGCTCATATAGGCGAGTTATGTATCCTAATGCTCTAAGATTGTAGTTCAGGAAGTTTTATAGCCATAAACAAAAACTCTAGGAAAGAGTTTTTCGTAAGGTTAAATAATATTACAAAAGAGTTTACAAATAGTGTTTACAAAAATACAAATTTAGAGATAAGTTCATAGTCGAACATGTAGAGATTTGACGGTGATAATTTATATCTATGCTCTTTCAAGATATAGGTGATGAGGGATTATATGTATATGGTTGATCTCAGTTTGTATAATTTAATGCGCTGTTTTGTAATATCCATAATGTATGTATGGGGCGTGGTTCATGGACTTACGAAAAAGTTCCATAAGACAAACTGATGTGAATCTAAAAGTTTCACAATATGAAGTGTATTTATTGAGCAGTGGGATAACGGACTAGGTTGAACAATTTGATCAGAAATAGTTTTAGAAAGTATGAATTATTTCAAAATCATTTAGGAAACACGCTTAACACCCATGGAAATGGTTTGCATGATTTGAAGTTGCAACATGCAACAAAGTGGGAAAATAGCAAAATGAAAATGTGTGTTTCATTTTATGTATGTAAGTGTTCGATCATGAGAGAGAGAGAGTTCGAAAATATAACATTTAGTCCCTTTTTCATTCTTAACTATTTTGAGAAAAAGCTCAGGTATTGAGCAATCAAAAACACTGCTGGAAATCATTTAAGCTACTATTCTAGTTTTACAATTCCATCAGATTGTTGTAAAATAAAATTGCTAAGGATTACACTTCCGTGTGAGCTCCAAATTTTGGATTCTTCATTGAAGTTCTTCAAGAGTAAGTTTTTGAAACTATTAGTGTAATTAATTTGATTATTTATGTATTTGTTGAATAATAATATACAAATTCATTGTGCAAATGTGTGTTGGACATGTAATATTTAATTTATTTAATAAACACATTATCAAATGCATGCACCCATCAGATGCACTATAATAATATGAACCTCTAAGATTTTAAAAAATGGATATGCAAACTTTTAAAGTTTTAAAAATCTCATTTACACATTTGTCAAGTAATGAATTTTGTTAATTTTAATAGTAGAAAGAATAAAAATAAAAATTCACCTAATGTCAAGTTAATAATCGATCAATGTAGTCAACACCAAATCAATAATTGATCAATTGCTGGTTGACGATTGGTCAATGATAATAAACGTAGTAAGCATTACTCAACAGCTGATCAATGCCAGTCAACGTTAATTAACGATAGTCAACAAATGGTCAATGCCGGTTAGACTTTTTTTTGTCATTATTAAGGTATAATCGTAATTTTATTAGATTTAACAAATTTTTTATTAACTTTATTTAACAAGAGTGTAAATGAGATTCTTGAAACTTTAAGGATCTGTATATCTATTTCTTAAAATTTTAAGAATTTATATGTTCTTTTTTCCTTTTTTTAAATGGATATTATTATTATTGTTATCTTTATTATTCTTATTAATATTATCATGATTATTTTATTTATTTTTGTTATATTAATTTCTACATTATTATAATAATAAAATTTATCAAATGTATACAAAATTCACATAATTTTTGAAAATATAATTTAAAAAACACCTCACTAATTCTCTTAACAGTTAGATTATTTTTACAGTACAACTAATTATAATGATTTTAAAAAGCTACATTATTACTAAATTGGTTCATAGAAGTTAGAGCTATAAATACATTTATTAATTTTAAATCTTTGTAGTTTATTCTAAAGTATTTAAAACACTTTAGAATAAACTACAAAGATTTAAAATTAATAAATGTATCTAATATTAGATTAGTCCGGATTGACTAGTTTAAATAAAATCTTGTTTTTGATAATGTAGTGTATAGTACGTTTTTATATAAACTTTTGATAAGTGGTAGGTGTCATATATTAATGCTTGTTATTAATATAAAAGATTAATTTTTTTACATGTAATACTACATATAATTCATATATATTTAAGATTTATTTAATTTTTATTTAATATAAAATATAAAATTTTTATTCACCTAATTATATAATATTTTTGTTACATTTGACCTAAACTCAAAGGTTAATTTGAATCATATTGTTTATTTTCGCTAATTTAAGAGAATCTACATTACATATGATAATTTTTATTGAAGCTTAGGGTACAAAATTTTTAAGATCTATTTATCTCATATTGTTCATCCTTTCTACTCTTAAAAATTTATTATTTACGTAACAATATCAGTTGAGGTAATTTTTAAGAGCTTATAAGTAAATGAAATTTTAAATTTATTTTAATATTATTTATCATAAATCGAACGTTTGTTATTGATATAAAAAATCGGCTTGTTAAATAATACTATATATTTATTTATATATATATATAATTTATTCAATTTTTATATAATATGAGACATGATAAATAAAAAAAAGTCATCGCAAATAATATTTGTTCATTTCTATTGTGTTTTTGTTTTATGGTAACGTGGCTACAAGTCATTCTTTCTTTAAAATCAAATTAGTTTCAATAAATGGCGTGTTGTTGGATCATTTTTTAGGGTGATGAGCCACCTCTTTTTCTCCCACGAATGTAAAAGTTTTATTCTTTTAAATGTGTCGGTGCGGATTTTTTTAATTTCTAATATATGGAAGGTAAAAGGCCTAAACATTATTTCGCCTAAGAAATATTCTTTAAACATATATATATATATATTATTGGATAAAGTACTACTATATGTTTCAACTCACATTTTAATTTTCCTATCATTCTAAGTAATGTAGCGTGCATAAATTAAATAATAAAATAGTATAATAATTATTTTAAAATTTATTATTCAATTAATGGGTATCGTATTATTTAAATTGAAAAGAAGTTAAAATACGAGTTAAAAAATGTAGTATAATTATTCTTATTGGATTCAAAGAATCAATAGTACTTATTAGGGCCTATAAAGTAAGAAGCTCCATAACCTTAATTGCAAAAACCTAGAAACTAAATGATAAATAGAAGATAAAATGGATCACCAATGAAGAAGTAAAAGATATTGATAAAGATGATGGGTGCAATTTTCTTGCGTGAAAATGGTAAAAGGATAAGCATGGTATCTTTTGAACAGTGCTGAGCTCAAATTGAGCACAAGGACAATTGGCATATTAAAATGCTTGAGTATTGGAGGCACTCAGCACTCTTTAGTCAAGCATGAGTAAAATTTTTTCCCATATTTGAGGAATCAAGCAACTCATAAAAGCAGGCTTTGCCGCAACAGTGACAAGTTATGGCCTGTACCTTGTAGCAGCAAGCTCTTCACAGCGGAAGCACATGGCTTGGAAACTAAGATGAGCTCGTATCACTGACAGCAATTGGGATAAGGCCCATTGCTTTTGCTTGGAACAACTAAAAGCCCACCCATTTGTCCTCAAGAATCAAGATTAACACTGAAGTTAGGGCTAGTTAAGAATTTAACATGAATCTTCCAAATGGGAACGCATTAATTGTTGGATTCGAATTTGGAACATGCTATTTTTGTCTCTGAAGACACGGTGGACTTGCTTCTATCTGGGTCAATTCATTTTAATGCATGCACACAATTCTATTTCTTACCTTATGAAAACAATTACCTTCTCAAACCGAAACTGGTATGATGGGTAGCATCTTTCTTTTTCGAAACAAAATTGAAAATGATACCAAGGGTAATCCCCATTTTGTTGTTGTTATTTTTTTTTAGGTCGGATTCGGAAGGACATTTTTAAATTCATCTTAACAAATTAAATTAATATTTTTCATACCAACTAAGATGTTGAGTTGTGATGAATTTTGATGATATATAAATATTAACATTGGACTTTGGATACTCTATTTTAATATCTTTTCTATCCCCTAAGATGTGATTTTTTGTATAGTAAATTTAACAATACATAATCGCAATAGTGGGTCACATCTAACATGATATTTTGCCATATAAGATTGCATGGAGATGCAAAATTTTGAGACTCATAGTTGCATGGGGTTGAAATCCTAGTAAATATGAAATCCAATTCTTTGTCATAATTTAATGAATTAAGATTCTCTTTTTAAGTTAATTTTTAATAATTTTCTAATACATATTAGTATTTAAATATAATTGATCAAGATTTATTTATTTATTTTTTTATCGATCACTAATCACATATTTATTTTTGATTAGATGAAAACTTAATTTAATAGAAGATCATGTTTCAATTTAACATGAAATTATTGTATCTTATTAATCATCAAAATGGCTAATTTAATCTATTATAAACCCCCTATCATGCGTGGAATCATAAATTAAGATGAGAACGACAAGTTAAAAATTATATTTAATTAACGTTTAATTATATTGAAACTTTCAATGTCAGATTTTAAATTTTGGGAAGCCAAATAATAAAAATACATATTTTAACGAATAAGAATTATTAAATATTTTTTTGTTAAATTAAACAAAATTTAGAATTTGTAGGATCATTTTAATTTAATTTAATGGCCTTACCGCACATGCCATGTAATTCAAACATTTACATTATTTATTTCACAATTTTGTTTTTGTTTTTTTAAATGAATAAAAATAAATTTAAATTTAAAATCTCAACTTTAATAAAAAAAATACATTTCAAATTCTTTACTAATGCACTGTTCAAACAAGTACTATGCCTCTTTGTTAATAAAAGGAAAAATTAAAATAACCCATTCTAAGTATGGTAATTAATTAAGTTTCCATATATGTCCCAACAAAATAATTAATTAACTTTCCATAGTTTCCCTCTCTTTTTAAAAATACCAACTCCAACTCCAAGTCCCAATTTTCCTTTGCTTAAGAAAACTCTGTTTCATTTCACTACAGAGCTCCATTAATGGCGGAATGTTTTGCAAACAAAGAAGACAAGATGTTCGAGCTCTCATTTCCTCGCTCCAGAGACAATTTGGTCGACATTTTGTGTCCACTCACAATAACGTACGATGCTGATGACGACGACGATGATGAGGAATTTATTTTCAACATTGATCAGAGCTTGCTTGTTGATCCTCGCCATCTTGTGCTCGAGAAAATGATCGGCGAAGGGTCTTACTCCATCGTTTATAAAGGATTGTGGGTTCCTTGCTCTAGCTCTTTTGTCTTTGTTTGTTCCTTGCTTTTCTTGATTTTGTTTCTTGATCATAAGGTTGATGATCACATTTTGTGCATGCATGTTATTGAAATTTACTTTACTACATCTAGCTCTTGATTGGTTTGTTCATCTTTCTTGTTTTGATTTAAGGCTTATTTTGGTAGTGGAATTCTGGGTTTTTTCTTGTAATGATGAATCCTTTAAGGGTTTAGGATTATTATTGAGTTTCTTTGAGGTTGGTATTTAGGTCTTAAAATTAAAATATTTGTTCAATTTAGGATATTAAATTATCATTAAATTCTGGGTTTTGTGTAATGTAAACCCTTTTGTGCTGTCAAATGATAACTGGGTTCTCATCAGTTAGGGTCTCTGGGGTGTTACATAAGTACCTTGTTTGATCATTTAGTAACTCATCAATGTCTATCTTCAAAAATGATTTCGGTGCTTTGTTTGTGAGTCTGCTTCATTAACAGCATTTTCTTGCGTCTCTATTGGAGAAAGAATCAGAGGTTGATTCGCAAGGAGGAAGTGGAGAAAAGCCTATTCTGTTGCTTATTTTAACTTGTTAGAGAATTAATTGCTTTGTACTTCCATTAACCAGAACCGAATTAATTGCCAACGCGATTGTTTGTTGGCATTGTGCACGAGAGTTTAGAATAATTATGATGTGTTATTGTAAGTTGTGCATTACCAAACATAGAAATCGCAATCACATTGGTTAATGTTACTTTATGGGAAGAATTTTGAGACTGTATCTACATTAGCCGATTAATCTAAGTTCCACGTGGACATTTTGTGCATAAGCTCCTTTATCCTAGTAATGTAGTATTGCAAAATTTAATCAGTGGAGGATTCAAGTTTGATTATGATTGATTACTAGCCAGCAAGGATTTCTTTGTTTTTTCCACAAAAGTCCATGTTAAAAGTCATTGAAGATTTAATTTTTCTCATCACTTTGTGGGCTTTCATGCCTATGAAAAGCAACTTTTAGTCGAAGAAAGCACGGTACAAATTCAGATTTTGGGAGAACATATATAATCAACAAGTTCAAATTTCTGCAAGAGTAAGGAAACATTCGAAGAAGGAGCTTCGGAGGGATCCTCAAAGTGAATTTTGTAGCAGTAATTAGAAAGCAGCTGATGCAGCGGTGAACTGCTGAGGACTTCTGCAATTAACAGGACAATCCATCTTGAGTGCGGAAGATGAGTGAGCCTAGTAATTCATGTGTATTCAAAAGGCTGGAAAGTAAAGAAACATGAGCAGTCATTATAGCTGGGATGTCAAATGGGGTGATTGCCAAGAAAGAGAAGAAGGAATCGGATAAAGACATAGTTGCAAAAAAGTTGTAGGTAGCATGAGTGGAGGTCAAGTTGAGATAAGCTGTAAAAGATAACTTCGTCATGTACAACAAGATCATCAATTACATCAGTTGGGACTAAAGAATAATTCTAGGCTTAAACAAAAATTATGGAAGGTTTATAAGAATGTGAGTTAATGCGGCCAAGTGATATGGTAGACAACATAGTAATGAAGCTCTGCTGGAAGCATAGTAACAAGTGAGGATATTGGATTGCTTTATTTAGCAGAGTCTTCCTACCCTTGGATGTTTCTGAGAACAAAAACAAACCCTTTGTATCCGGTATTACAGCAGTAATTATAAATAGCCAAAAATAGGGACATAAAATCTTTTCTTGTCCAAGATTTTGCATTTTTGTTTATTGTAGATGCTCTCTTGAACACCTTTGAGTCACTAGATATTAAATCCTCTATAATATTCTGTGCCATTATTTAAAAAAATTCACTTTCTGAGTTTTTAATACTGATGCCTACGGATGATGGTGTTAGCTACAAATCCAAGCCTATTGCCGTGAAGGTAATACAGCCGTCTAATGCATCAGCTTTGAGTCGTCAACATAAAGAGAAATTTCAGAGGGAGGTCATACTGCTATCCAGGATGAACCATGAGAACATTTTGAAGGTATTCTACTTTATTTGCTATTGTATCTTTGTATAAATTCATGTCTATTAGTTGTTCACATTTATTACCTTTTAAATATTCTAATTGACCATATCATAATGGTATGTGTAAAATAGTAAAAGCAACTGATGATCTGTATTTTGTAAGATATCCTGTTACCTTAACAATTTCTAAATTTAAATTGTTTTATGAAGCAATCTTTTCCAGGATCAGAACTATCATTTACTTCACATACACATAAACATTCAAAGCCATGTAAATAGAATCTCTTCAAAATTTTCTATCCGTACAATTACTCATTCAGATGCTCCTGTCTCCAGGCCACCTCATCCAGTTCATTTCTAAGCATATTACTTAAAATCTCCTTTCAAGGGATAGTGCAAAGATCTTAAGATACTTTTAGTTAGCAATTCAGAGTATCTTTCGTATGTAAATATGAAATTATCGCACTATGTTAATATACACCTTTTCTAGTTTGTACGCTTATGTTATCAATAATTTTTGTACCAACTATGGTTAGCCTTATCTTTTTTGCTACCCGTAAGGGGTAAAACGTAGATGACCATATTTACCACAGAGTTAATGACTTTCATTGTTTTATGGATGCAATAATACAAGCTCATTTTGGGACTTTAAAAGTAGATGGGGTTGAGTTCCAAAACAAACATGATCAAACTTGGCCCTAATTTCTATGATGCCATGGTAACTTCAAATATCATAGATCTAAAAGTGTGTAACCATTAATAAATTATCCTAAAAGGCATGATCTAAGGACAGCATTGATCTTGAGGATGATTTCCTGGGTTTCTCCCTTTACTGTTTTTAATGAATATCTAATAGATCGAGCGTTAACTTTCAATGTTTTATATTGAGGTGAGATTAGACTTCTGACTAGATATCTAACACATACCATATTTTCGTATGTCGATTTCTTAGCTTCTAATTGTGCTGTATGAATGGCTGCCCAAATGCACACGATTGGTTTGGCATGTGAAAGTGCTTTTATTCAAAGTTTTTGAGATGATTCATCTATGGAAGACGTCTTTCTGGGATGATGACACATTGCAAATTTCCCCTCTTGCTTTAAGGCAACACTTGTCAGAATATAATATCCAGCTCTAAGAGAATTCGCCTTGTCAGTTTTTTTTTGGTCAATTCAAAAACAACTTAAATGAGGTTTGAATGCTTATATGTGATTTAATAAGTTATTGGAAGTAATAAGATGATCTGTTTTCCATATGCCTTAAAACTTACTAAATTTATGCCTCTTAATCTGCAAATTTTTTCTACACTATTCTTATTTTGGTCACATATAAGTAAATCTTTCTTCTGTTACATAATCATTTCTAAATTATTTTAAATATACATTGTTATTAATGTTAACATATGGTAAATATCTTTAATTATTGTACTCGTGCTCATAGTTCAGATTTGTTTTCCTGAAACAGTTTGTTGGTGCCTCCATGCAACCAGATATGATGATAATTACTGAACTTATGAAGGGTAATACACTTCAGAAGTACCTTTGGAGTATCCGCCCAAATCGTCTAGATCTGAAGCTTTCTATAAGTTTTGCATTAGATATTTCTCGAGCTATGGAGTACTTGCATGCTAATGGCATCATTCATCGTGATCTGAAGCCAAGTAATCAATTTTCATTTTTCTCATAGATTTTTGGTTCATTTAGTTGGGAAGTTCAAACTACCTCCTCCTTTCATGATTTTGAATTTTGTTTAGTTCACACACTCGAGGACATGATCGTTCTGCTCTCCAAAAGGACTAAAAGGTTAAAGATAAGAAGATAAATGTCAACCTTATGCGGTTGCTTTTCCTACAAGGTTGAACTGAAAAAGTGGCAAATGCTTGAATGGGAGGGTTTTTCTTCGCGGGTGCTTATACCTTTGTTTTAAGAAACAAATTAAAGCAGTATTAACTATCTACATAAGCGATCTATTATTTAATTCTGTTTCACTTTTTACCTGCATGAATGCACTTCTTATCCCTGACCAATTGTTGAAATGGTTGAAACCTTGTTTTGCCGATAATATTCTTCTTAACCCTCTTCATGTTTGTTTCAGGCAATCTTCTCTTGTCAGAAGATAAAATGCAAATTAAGATAGCTGACTTTGGACTGGCTAGAGAGGAGGTAATGGATGACATGACTTGTGAGGCTGGTACTTACCGATGGATGGCTCCAGAGGTACTTTTTTGTGTTGCAGAACTTTGTGCAGCTACAAATCTTCATGTTATATCTAATTCTTTTCTTTTGTATCTGAAGCAGTTATTCAGCCGAGACCCACTTCCACGCGGAGTGAAGAAACATTATGACCACAAGGTGGATGTATACAGCTTTGCAATTGTTCTGTGGGAGCTGCTGACAAATAAAGTTCCATTTAAAGGGAGGGACAATATAACAATAGCATATGCTGCATCTAAAGTATGTATAACTTTTCCTTGAGCAGAAGTAGTAACACATGCAACACTTAATGCAATTACTTGCTCCTCTATTTAGTGAGATCAAGTGTGACCTCAGATCCTCTTGCTTATGGTAACATTTGCTTTATCTTAGCAAGTAAACTTCCATTCAAAGGGGAGGGATGATTCAACAATAGCATATGCTGCAGCTAATATAACAACAGCATAAACTTCCTTGAGCAGAAGTAATAACACATGCAACACTTGTTATAATTACTTGCTCTTCTATTTCTAGTGAGACCAAATGTGACCTAAATCCTTGTTTTCAAAATCTCGTTTATGGTTACATTTGCATTATCTTAGCAAGTATCTGCATTTATTTTCAATACTTTCAGAATCAAAGGCCTAGTGTGGAGAACCTTTCAGAGGATATGGTCTCTCTGTTGCAGTCTTGTTGGGCAGAGGATCCGAAGGTCCGACCAGAATTTTCGGAAATCACAGCCTCCCTCACAAACTCCCTCCAGAACCTTAGTTCAACAGAGACCATCCTTGCCAAGGTGATTAAGATTGAAGATCCAAAGAGTAACATGAACAAAGATTCTTTGGTCACTACCCATATAATAAAAAAATTCAATGAGAAGCATCTGAAACGCAGTAGTTCTTTACCGTCTTTCCTCAAGCGCTTTCGTGGCTGCTTCCCCAAGTGACCAAGTGGCATGCTAAGTCATAGTCATGTTTTAGGTTCTTAAAGGCTGAAATTCAGCTAGCTATACATGGTTGTATCTTTCTCTTGATTATTATACAAAGCTACAGCTGGACAGTCGATGAAAACTTCAGTCAGAGTCGGTCTGTGTCATGTATTGTGAATTGAACGCCTTAAATAACTCAAAGATACATAGATGAAAATGAAATTATAGATAAATTCAAAGCAGATAAAACTGTCGTTGCCATGTGTCTGTGGCCATGTACCATTTGAATCTTTACTATTTTCCCTTTCAAGTATTTTTACTTTTGTTCGTGTACTGTGCCCCAAATCAGATGATATTAGAATTTAATGCCAATGATAAAAACTTGCTACAATTTAATATATATATTTTTTGGTCATACAAGTGCCAGTAACTGTTGCACGCTTGGTTTGCCCTTCTTGGAGCTGTTTCTAAATAAAACAAAACTCTATTATATCGTGTAGCATGATGCGCTTGAAAAGATAAGGTGAATCCAACTAGGCAAATGCTGGCAGCGTAATCCGAATTATGGGAAATAAGCTCTTGTATTAATTTATAATGGCAAATGACTTGCCACCTCCACTTTCTTTAGTGATGAGTCCAATCTGATTGATAGGAGTAGGACCGCGCATGTCATATCGCACTTTATATCACCGTCCATGAATCAATAAAGTCATTACTAGCGGCGCAGAGCTGCGGCTCTTAGTCCTAGAGATATCATGCTCACGCGTCATCCATTCAACTTGTTTAGTTTTTTTAAAAACAATTTTCAGTCAACAAAAACTTAATTACAAGAATTTTAACAAATTGATCAAATTCCTTTAAAATATAAACCGACTCAAAATTAAGCATCAATTTAATTAAATTATAAATTATTATATTTGTATTTGTAAAAGTAAAGAGCATCTTTAAACAAATAAAAAAGTTTAAATAGTTACGAATCTAGTTAAAAATATAACATATTTTAAAATGAGATATTTTATTAAATAAAATATCATTTATTATTTATTATGCATTCGATTTAATAATAATAAAATCAATATTTAAAGTTTAAATAATCACAAAATCTTTAAAAATAACTATCATTTTAGCAATTAAAATATAGAACAGATCATCATACTTCGTAATTTTGGATAACACCATAATTCTCAAATGTGTTGGAATCAAATATATATAAGTGTATGTATGTGCAACTGTATTTATTACAAAAAAATATATTTTAATACACATTTAACATACCAAAAAATTTAAAACATACAATAAACACGTAAACATATATTAATCAAATTAATATATCAAAAGTAAAGTTGAAAAATTATCAGTACGTGTAACGTTTTACATGTGTAATTTAGAGTTATTCCGGAGTCACACTCGTAAACATTTCTAGTCACCAATTTAATGAGTTTGACAAACTAAAATAACAATTCCTTTAATCTAACACGAGATTAACGCTTAACTCTAAATGATTGATTCTTCTTTCCTTTTTCTTTCTCTTCCAAAATGAAAAATGAAACAAAGGAAACAAAAATGCAACAATTGCATCTATTGCCAATTTTTTTCCATAAAACACACACATATTTCTCTATTTTAATTATTATAATAATATTATATACTAAAATAATATTATTTAGTCACTTAAAGTAAAAATAATAATAAAATAATATTTAATATATATAATACATGACAAATACTATGTATAAATATATATTATATTATTAAAATATATAATGTTATAAAATAATATATTTTAATAAATATATTTTAATTATTTAATAATTAAATAATTATAGTGTGAAATAACCATTTTGTTCCTATAAATAGTTACCAAGTATACCATTTAGTGGGTCACACTAAATTTCACACTTAAATAAACTCAACTGAAAATCCACAATATACTACGTATCATTTTATAATTAATAAATAATAATTATTGACTAATTATTGTATTTAACGCTTAAACATAGATATGCACGTATTTTCGTGATAGTGCTGGATATTATTGGATTAAACAATTTAATCCAGTATATTGTCCTAGTGCACAATGGGTACACTCTATATCGCAGGACTCTTTAGATCCATGCCCGATTCGTTAAATGGAACTATTCCATAAGTTCGCGAGCAATGCCCTACACACATGTCATGAATATTACAAATCAATACGTTAAACCATACAAGTTGATGTTACAATACATACGTATAGTCCTTCTATCATATATATCTTGGATGTGCGGGAACATAGATCAACACCGTCAAATCTTCATGTGCTCATCCATAAACCTATCTCCAGAATGGTATCTCATTAAATAATATAAGCAAACTCTTTACCATATTGTCTAACCATGTGGAAACTCATTTTTGGGTTAACTGCTTATGACCATAAAACTGTCTTGAGATACTATCTTGAAGTATCTAGATATATTACTCCCTATGAGAGCTGATAGATCCCATATCTGCACGCACCGGACTCTATGAGCATCAGACCATACCCAGTGATACTCAGTGATCAGACTATAAAAGGTCTCTGACATACGTTGAATCAAAGCATGGTGGATCATTTACAAGCCCACCGTGGTGCTCAGGTCAGAGGACCATGCATATTACTCAACTCGAGAGGACCTTCCATTGATGGTAACATAAGATATCTATTAGGGTCCTCATGAGTCTGTTTAGTACTTAGTCCTAACTGAATACTCGTATGCCTATACAATCTCTAAGATCCTGGTCGGCTAGGAATGACCAACTGTACTTACAGATATAGACATGCACTGATCTATATGAATTAATGAGATCTACTAACAGACATGCATCAGTAGAAATAGATCAGGAACAATATATTTAAAAACATGCTTGTATAATGACACATCCTAACAACTCATTACAACTCATGCAACTATATCATTATAACCATATTCTGAGGTCTTTATTCCGTTACAGATAAAGTTTTGACTCTTGAAATATTTGCTAACTCTTACCGCTGGTCTAAACTCTTTTAGACCCTATCTAAACACCTTTAGATAATGCAGAGTTTATAGTGTAACAAGCATTAAACCATATTATTAAGAAATAATTAGCGATATAACAAAATATACTTTGTATAGATATCAAATATTTATACAAAATTGGGTTGACACATAGGCACAACCCTAACAATCTCTCACTTGTCCTAGTGCCAATCACAGTAATATCTAATACCCATATACTCCATGTGTTTCTCAAACACCTTTAGAGTTAAGGCTTTGGTAAATGGGTCTACTAGATTACTTACAGAATCTATTTTACAAATAATTACATCTCCTCTGACCAAGATTTCTCTAATAATGTGTTATTTCCGCTTTACATGCTTAAATTTCTGGTGTGCTCTTGACTCATTTGCTTGTGTTATAGCCTCGTTATTATCGTAAAATAATGAGATAGGATCTGATGAACTTAGAACTATTCCAAGCTCAGTGATAAACTTTCGAATCTAAACAGCTTCTTTTGTAGCTTTAGAGGCTATAATGTACTTTGCTTCTGTAGTAGAGTCAAATGTGGGCCTTTACTTGGTGCTTTTCCAGCTCACTGCGCCTTCATTGAGAGTAAACATATATCTAGATGTAGACTTTCTATCATCTAGATTAGACTGAAAGTCTGAATTAGTGTATCCTTTCACTTGAATATCATTATCTCCACAAATAAGAGACTTATCCTTCATACCCTTAAGATATTTTAGGATATGTTTGACTGTCATCCAATGGTTGTCATTTGGATCAAATTAATATCAGCTTGTAACACTTACAGCTATACTGATGTCAGATCTCGTGCACATCATAGCATACATAAGGCTGCTAATAGCTGATGCATATGGTATGTTAAACATTCTAACTCTTTCATCTTTCGTCTGAGGAGACATTCTTCTAGAAAGATGAACACTATGTCTAAAAAGTACATTAACTGTCTTATAGTTAGTAAAATTTTACCTTTTCGTCTGGAAGAGTCCTATTAGCTTCCTAGTTTTATCTCTATAAAACTTTATACCCAGTATATAGGAAGCCTCTCCCAAGTTTTTCATGGAGAAATTCTTACTCAGATAGCTTTTTGTGGATTGCAACATACCAATATCATTTCTATTGATCAATATGTCATCCATACATAGAACTAAGAAGATATTATGCTCATACTGACCCTTTTATACACTCAAGCTTCTTTATCATTTTTTATGAAACCATAATTTCTGATTACCTCATCAAAACAATGATTCCAACTTCGGGGAAGTTTGTTAAGTTCATAAATAGACTTCTTCAGCCTACACACTAGACTAGAAGTCTGGCTAAATGTAAAACTTTCAGGCTGTTCTATGAATATCTCTCATCGAGGTATTTATTCAGGAACGCCGTTTTTACATCAATCTGCCAAATCTCAAAGTCATAGTATGCAACAAGTGCCAACAAAATCCTAATTGACTTTAGCATCGCAACAGATGCAAAGATCTCCTCATAATCGATCCTAGATTATTGAGTATAACCTTTTACCACCAGTCTAGCCTTAAAGGTCTCTACCATTCATCAGGCCCTCGCTTCCGTTTGCAAATCTATTTACAACCAATAGAAAGAATTCCTTCGAGAAGCGGAACTAACTCCCAGACTTGATTCTAATACATAGAGTCAATTTTGAATTTTATGACTTCTTGCCACTTTCCCGAGTCGATGTCTAACATCGCCTCCCTGTAAGTCAAAGGATCATTTTCTTCTAACAAGAAAACCTCAAGTGTACCTTCAAGCATTTGACCATTCCTAACAGGTGGCCTGGACATTCTTTCAGACCTATGTGGAAGGTGTGTTAAAGGTACACTACTCACTTGAACTTGAGTATCCATCTGCAATTCATCAGGTTCTCGATTAACTTCATCAAGTACAATCTTTTTACAATCCCCATGATCTTCTAGAAACTGTTTCTCAAGAAAAGTGGTATTTCGAGCAACGAACACATTTCGTTCCTCTGGATCATAGAATTGGTATCCCATTGAATTCTTGGGATACCCAATGAACCTATACTTGTACTCTCTGGGTGCAAGTTGATCATGTTGCGCAACTTTTATGTAAACAGGACAACCCTAAATCCTAAGATACTTAAGACTCGGTTTCCTACCATTCATCATCTCATGTGGAGTAGTAGGAACAGCTTTAGACGGAACTTTGTTCAAAATATGAGCAACAGTTTCCAGAGCATGACCCCACAGGTATTCCGATTCTTTTTCTCCGAAATACCATTGTGTTGTGGAGTACCTGAAGGACTATATTAAACGAGAATTCCATTCTCCTTTAAATAACCCAAAAAATCATTGCCCATGTACTCACTGTCTCGATCTAATCAAAGAGATTTAATGCATATATCGGTTTGCTCCTTTACTTCAAGTCGAAAATTTTTAAACTTTTCAAAGGTTTCTAAATTGTGTTTAAAAATAAACACGTAACTATATCATGAACAATCATCGATGAAGGTTACAAAGTATCGAAATCCACAAATTGCAATGTGATTCATTGGACCGCATACATCACTATATATCAGTTCCAATAAACCAGAGGCATGATGTCCAACACCGATAAATGGAGATTTGGTTATCTTCCATTGAATACAAGATTCACAAACTGGATAAAGTTCCATGGTCAAATTAGGTATCTGACCATCCTTAACCAGATGGGTTAGGCGTCTCACGCTTGTATAACCTAATCTCATATAGCACATTTTGGTTCCATTTAAAGTTTTCGATCTTGTACATTTGTTACTAGAACTAGCTTGTACATTCATGACATTTTTCACTGTATCTAATACATAATATCCATTGACTAACTGACACTCAACTAGCAAAACATCATGCATATCATATAAATACAAAGAATGATTTTGTATATTTACACGATATCCTTCACTGTCAAGCACAGTAAGGGATATAATCTTCCTAATGATATTGGGTATATAATAACAATTATACGAAATAATTGTTCTATTACGTGAGAAAAGCAAATAAAAATGTCCAACAGCTTGGACCTGCAGAAGCTTTCCATTTCTCACTCTGAGCATCACTTCTCCTTATTGTAGCATCATAATTTCCCTCATTTCCTGTAACATATTGCAAATGTGAGAAGAGCATGCAATATCTAATACTCAGCCAGTATAAGCATCAAATGCTATAGAAATGTCAATAATGGTCAAGCATATACCCGAGGGAGTATTCTTCACAGTGGCAAGGTATCTCAAGTAGTTGCGCTTACAGTGCCCATCCTCGTTGCAAAAGAAACACTTTTCTTTTGCTTTCTTCTCCCGAGGCTTGGATATTTACTGCCTTTAAAGACCTATCCGATGTGGTTTCTTCTTTTTCCCTTTGGACTTCCTAGAAACCCTTGGGGTAGAAGATGAAGCACCCTGGACCAAGAGGGTCGAGTTCCCTTTACGCATATCCTCCTCCATTGTCTTCAACAAATTATGAAGCTGAGCATAAGTTAAGGTCAATCATTGCATATTAAAGTTCATAATAAACTATGCAAATAACCCTGGCAACAATTGTAGAATTAAACTATTCCCCAAGTTATTGTTCAAAGAAATGTCCATAGCCTCTAACTTCTCAATGTAACTAATCATCTTGAGTACATGAGGACTAACTGAATTGCCCTCGCTCAGTCTAGCCTGAAAGAGCGCATTGGCTACTCTATTCAACTCGACTTGAGGTCGATCGCCAAAGAGCTCTTTTAAATGCAGTATGATGCTACTAGTACTGTCGATACGGACATGCTCATGCTGTAACTTTGTAGACATCGAGGCCAGGATGTATGATTTAACTTTTAAATCGTCATCCAACTATTTCTGATATGTCTCCCTCTCCTCAGGGGTGGCATAATCAGAAACACCTCTGGGCAATTTCTAATCTATAATATATCTAAGCCTCTCTGAATCCAAAAAAATTCTAAGATTCATAAGCCAATTTGAATAATTTTCGGTGCCTTTGAGCTAATGTGCATTCAATATGTACACTATGGGGTTTGTAGAGGCCATTAGATCAAACTTTGTACAAGAAAAAACAAATAGAAGATGTCAACAGAATTTGTTAAATTGTTAATAATACATTTTTAATTATGGGTATAATAATTATATATTTTTTAATTTAAAACGTCATCTTACTACTTTACATAATCCCGATAATCTTTCAAACGGGAAAATGATAGTTTAAACTCTTTTAAACTATACATCAAAAAATAGGCCCTATTGAAATTTACTCCAGCCTCACGCTGTAGCAATATTGACCTTTGTAAATCTAACAGGTAGACAACATTTTTTAATTGCATCTCATGCAACCCTTACCATTTGATTCTGAATACACGTTATCCTCACGCTGTAGCAATATTAGGTAAGTGTATTCTAGATTAACTTGTCAATTATCAAATATATGTTACTGATACTACATTCACGCTGTAGCAATATTGGACAATACGTTCGCATATATTTGCCTAATCTCATGTTTAACCGGTATAGTCCAAGCTTAACCGACCAAGTCTCAGCTTAACCGACCAAGTCTCTCACGCTGTAGCAATATTAAAAAAAGGCCGACGTAGCTCATTTAACACCGTATTGACAAGACGGATCAAAATAAAATACTATCACATAATATAATATTCTTTAATCTGATAATGAGAGATTTTTTTATTTTCTAAATCCCCATCTCATGAGAAGGTGATTCTCAATTAATTAATTTTTCTATACCAACATAATTAACCTCCACCAGTAGGGTTTCCATTATGGCTCTTAATACAGAAAAATTGATCTTAGTTTATAAAGTAGACCGACAATTCTTATCACTGCATCTCATAAACTCTACACATGCAAAATTAATTTTGAAATACTATTAAAAAATAATGTAGCACGTGAACAGTAAAAAAAATAGTTCATTTACTACTGTTCAAGTACACAGTACCTGCACTGCGGCACGGATTTCCAGCGCTACAGCACTTGGAGGTCAAACCCCCAGCGCCGCGGAGCCCATCTATCAGTGTTACGGTGCAAATTTCAGAACCTTCAGTGCCCCAGCCCGGGCTGGCCAGTACCGCGGCACCAAGTCTCCAGCACTGCCACGCTGGGAGCTCGAACCCCAGTGCTGCGTCGCCCAGTGCACCCCTTTTGGCATTCCCGTTTCAACATTTGAAATACACCATGTACATTGGGCCTTTTTCCTTCGTTCACTCAAACAACACCTAAATTTCATTGAATCGGCTATGATACTAATTTTTGCTGGAGATCAAATATATACAAGTGTATGCATGTGCAACTGTGTTTATTGTAAGAAATACGTATCTAATACATATTTAATGCAACAAAAAATTTAAAACCTATAATAAACACGTAAACATATAAATTAAATTAATATATTAAAAGTAAAGTTAAAAAATCACTAGTACATATAATGTTTTACAGGTGTAATTTGGAGTCTGCCCGGAGTCACACTCGTAAACAGTTCTAATCACTAACTTAATAGGCTTGACAATCTAAAACAATAACTCCTTTAATCCAACATGGGATTAACACTTAACCCTAAATGGCCAGTTCTTCTTTCTTTTTTCTTTCTCTCTAAAAATAGAAAAATGAAACAAAGGAAACAAAAATGCAACAATTGCATTTATTGCCATTTTTTTCCGTAAAACAAACACATATATTTCTATTTTAATTATTATAATAATATTATATATTAAAATAATATTATTTAGCCACTTAAAACAAAAATAATAATAAAATAATATTTTAATATATATAAATGCATGACAACTATCATGCATAAATATATATTATATTATTAAAATATATAATATTATAAAATAATATATTTAATAGAGACTATCATGCATAAATATATATTATATTATTAAAATATATAATATTATAAAATAATATATTTTAATAGAGATATTATGATTATTTAATATTAAATAATCATAGCGTAAAATGACCATTTTGCCCCTCATGAATAGTTATCAAGTATACCTCTTAGCAGGTCCTATCAAATCCAACACTTTGGTAAATTCAAATGAGGGTCTACAATGCGCCACGTATTATTTTATAATTAGTGAATAATAATTATTGATTAATTATTGTATTTAACACTCAAACACGGACATGCACGCATTCTTGTGATAGTGTTAGATATTACTGGATTAAACAATTTAATCTAGTATGCTGCCTCAATACACAACGAGTACACTCCATATCGCGTGACTTCCTAGGCAACGCCTGATTCGTCAAATGAAACTATTCTATAAGTTCGTGAGTAATACCCCACGCATACGTCATGAATATTACAAATTAGCACGTTGAACCATACAAGTTGAGGTTACAACGCATACGTATAATCCTTCCATCATATATATCTTGGATGTGCGGGGACATAGATTAACACTGTCAAATCCCCATATGCTTATACATCCATAAACCTATCTCTAGAATGGTATCTCATTGAACAATATAAGCAAACTCTTTACCATATTGTCTAACCCCGTGGAAACTCTTTTACGGGTTAACTGCTTATGGTCATAAGACTTTCTTGAGATACTATCTAGATATATCACTTCTTATGAGAGCTGATGGATCCCATATCTGCAAGCATCGGACTCCATGAGCATCGGACTATACCCAACGACACCCAGCGGTCAGACTATGAAAGATCTCTGACATGCATGGAATCAAAGTATGGTGGATCACTCACAAGCCTACCATGGTGCTCAGGCCAGAGGACCACGTATACTACTCAAATCGAGAGGACTTTCCATTGATGGCAATATAGAATGTCTATTGGAGTCCTCATGAGTCTGTTTAGTACTTAGTCCTAACTGAATACCCATATGCCTATACAATCTCTAAGATCCTAGTAAGTTAGGAACGACCAATTGCACCTTACAGATATAGACATACACTGATCTATATGAATTAATGAGATCTACTAACAGACCTACGTCAGTATAAATAGATCAGAAATAATATATTTAATAACATACTTGCCTAATGACACATCCTAGCAACCTATTACAACTCTTGCAACTATATCATTATAAGCATATTCTGAGGTCTTTGTCCTCTTCCAGACAATGTTCCAACTCTTAGAATATTTGTTAACTCTTAGCACTGGTCTAAACTCCTTTAAACTCTATCTGAACACCTTTAGATAATATAGAGTCTGTTGTGTAACAAGTATTAACTATTTTATTAAAAAATAATTAGCGATATAACAAAATATACTATGTATAGATATCAAATATTTATACAAAATCGGGATGACACGTAGGCGCAACCCTAACAAAATGGTCACGTGCCACAAAAATAAAACCTTTAACACCATGTAAAGTATCCGCTGCTACATTAGAATTTACCTTTATGAATCCCATTGGAGATGGTAACTAATGGTACCTTAGTGCAATTTTGGTGGAAAGAGCCTTTCTAACTGATTTAGAAATCTTCCAAAAAACTCCCTACCAAACCACACACAGCCTCAATATCTATAATTCTTTTACCAAAGTCCACTAGTTTCTCACATACAAAATACACCAAAGTAAGACACAAAGGAAATCAAAATCTTCATTATCAAAATGGTTCATACAGGAAATAAAAAAGTCACACAAGGATGTTTTGTAGGAACAACTATTATCAACTATAAAACTGCACCACGCACGTACCTTTCTCAAATAAGGACATAACCAGAGTGTATAAATAATATTTTTAGAACCTCTCCCATATTTAGGGCAAGTCATATCTGTTGGAATATAGTTACGCACTAAATTAGCATTTGTTGGGATCCAATCATGAGCTGCATTCCAAAGAAAAATCTTAACTTTTAGTGGTGCATTTAGCTTCCAATAACACTTATACCATTCGCTAACAACCGATTTCTTAGAACTATTAGTAACTTTAATCTTCTTATAAGTGAGCTAGTATCCACTCTTTATCTGTATCTCCCCCAATGATTATAGTGCCACATAATATTATCTCCCTAACTAAGACCGTGGCGAGAAAGAAGAGTACTTAAAATAGCCAGTTGCTCATCCAGAGAGAAAGCTCTATAAATAACATCAACATTCCATTCCCCCCGAAGCTGAATAAGCTTAGAAACAGTAGCATGCTCAACCAACTTGTACAGGAACAAAGATTTAAAGGACATCGGTCTAGGTAACCATTAATCATGATACACCAGAACATTTTCTCCATTGCTAATTTGCAACCTAGTCCCTTTAGAAAGAATATTCCTCTCCTAAAGAATATTGCACTAAAGAAAAGAAGCACGAGAGGTTGCCTTTGTTTGCCAGAAACTCTAATTTGAAAAATAGAACCCTTTAACTACTTTAGCTATAAGAGAATCTGGATTAGACAAAATGTGTGATCCTTGTTTAGCAATCATGGCTTGATTAAAAATAAACAGATTTTGAGAACTAATGCCATAACTTTTCTTCCCATGACACAGCACATCTCACTTATACCAATGTAATTTTCGTTTTAACTCATCACCACCCCACCAGAAGCTTGCACAAGTCTAAAATGTTCATGGATTAGGGTTATAGGAAGGCAAAATAGATTCATAGAGTAAGCAAGAATTGCTTGAATGACTGCTTTAATTAAAACCTCTCTGCCTTCAGCCGAAAACAACTCTTTTTCCAACCTTTTAACTTATTCCACATTTTGTCTCTAATATTAGCAAAACATCTTCTTTTATTACGACCATTAATACTTGGGAGACCCAAATACTTTTCGTAACTGTTAACTTTCTTAACCCCAAGTACCATAAGAAGGTTCATAAATCTCTTAATTGAAACTGGCTTTCCAAAATATATAGCTGATTTATCAAAGTTTACGAATTGACCTGAAGCCTTGGTATATAGGTATAATACTTCTCGGATGGAATGACCACAAGCTAAAGTAGCCTTAGCAAAAATTAAGTAATTATCAGCAAAAAAATTAATAGGAAATTGAGGGTTTATACTTATCACACTGAATCCCATACAACCTTTCAGATTTCTCGGCTTGCTGAAGTATAGAGGAAATCCCCTCAGCACATAGGATGAATAAATATAAAGATAGAGGATCCCCTTGTCGGAGTCCCCTTTGGGGTTTTATCATACCTTTCGAAACACTATTGATCAGCAAAGAGTAAGAGACCGATGAAACACACCTCATCAATAACCTACACCAATTATCTGAGAAGCTAAACCATCTTGGGATCATCTCAAGGAAAGGTCACTCCACTTGATTATATACCTTAGACATATCCAATTTCATTACCATATAACCCTCATTGGACCCTGTTTGCCGTTTGACATAATTTAGACATTCAAACCCAATAATTACATTATCCGTGATCAATTTATCTGTGATAAAGGCACTTTGAAATTCAAAAACAAGGTCACCCATAACACATCGCAGTTTATTAGCCAAAGTCTTAGAAATAAATTTGTAGACAATATTTCAAAGATTTATTGGTATATATTCCCCTCGTATTCTTGGTAAATCACATTTAGGAATTAAGACAATAAGAGTTTCATTAATATGAGAGATATCACCGTCATTGTTAAGAAACTCCAAACAACAATAAGAGATATCATTACCAATTATGTCCCAAAACTTCTGATAGAAAAGAGCAGACATACTATCTATACCTAACGTTTTTTGTTGGAAACATTTAGAATAAGGCATGTTGAATTCTATCATTTGAAAAAAGAATATCAAGATGCAGACTATTAGCCTCAAACAGATGAGAGAGAATGTTGTCCACCATATTTTGTATCCTATATAAAAGAGTTAGAAGATGAAAAGATATGCTGGAAATGATTCAAGAAGACATGTTCTGTGCCACTTTCATCAATCTTCCGTATATTATTATCATCAAGGACCCCATTGATTCTATTACGCTTATGGCGACCTGAAGCTTTTCGATGAAAGTATTTTGAGTTTCTAGCTCCACTTTTGCACCATGATACCTGTGCACACTGACACTAATGAGCATCATGTTTATAAAGGAGATCATCTAAGGCCTTCTCTGTATCTCTAATCCCTTTCCATGACTTCAAGTTCACTTCTTAATTAAACTCAGCCAATTCTTTATGTCGCCTCTTAATTTCTGAATTTAAGTACTATAAATTTTTATTATACCAAACCTTAAGATAAACACCGATACGATTTAGGTTAGTCATAATCACTTGCAGCTCTCATCTTGGCCAAGTTCATCCATTTGCAACAATTTCCTTGCATTCATCCTCCTCGATCCATGCTTCCTAAAAAGTGAAAACGACTATCATGATTCTTTTTAAGTCCTTTACCAACATCACTGCTTGATTCTAAAACTTTAATTAAAATGGGTCTATGATCAAACCCCTAGAAATCCAAATGATGCATACTTGAATAAGGAAACAACTCAGAGCATATTAATGAACAGACCGCCCTATCCAAAGTTTTCTGAATTAAGTTACCTCTTTGATGACTATTACACCAAGTGAACAACGATCATATCCCCTTAATTGCAACTAATCCACAATTATTCAAGACCTTACGAAAATTCTCCATAAAATAATAGAGCCTTAAAGCCCCCCTTTCTTCTTTCTCACATTAAATTCTTATTAAAATCACCATCATAAAACTATGGCAGGGATGATAAAGCAGCAACACGCCTTAATAGTTCCCACAAATGAACCCTTTAGAAGGATTCAGGGTGACCATAAAAACCAATAAATCACCAAAGTTTCCCTTGATGGAACTCAATCAGCACATCAATTTGGAATTTAAAGTAAGAAAGTAATCTTACCCCAATATCATTATACCATAATAATGCTAAACCCCCACTATGACCTGATTTCTCCACAACAAGTTTACTAGTGAAAGATAGTTGAACTCTTACTCGCTTTATTAAATGTGAATCTAATAAAGTTTCACTCAAAAACACCAAGCTCGGATTACATTCATCGACTCTACAGCCCAAGATTTGGAATGTACGGGGATTGCCCATACCCTACCTATGCTAACATAAGATTTTCATTGTGTTTGGCAGTCCTGCACCATTGCAGCAACCGCCAATAAAAGATGATGCACCATTTTCTGAATACATGACATCCTCACATTTCCCCTCTATTATAAGTTGTCTCCTTTTACCTCCGTGGCCCTTATTCTCAATGATCTCAAAAAATACAGAGTTGTTATCCTTCCTTTTAGATGGTTTCCAATCTGTAGTAGCATTGGCTAACTTGGACATACCCTTTCTAAGTTTCTCGTACGATACATTCTTCAAACCTTTTCGAATCTTAGTATTGGTCTTAGTCTTAGTTGTTCTAGAACTCTTATTTGCCATCTTGTTCTCCTTTTATCAGACCGTAATAAATGAGTACTAAATTGGAAGTTGTTACGGAGCTCCACTTTCGACAATAGGTCAACATTGTTCCCTCAAAAACATCCCAACCACTAGGCAAGTTTAACTTATTTTCCTCTACTAGTGTTGACCCAAAGGTTAGACCCTTGAAAGGGTTTGATGACCCCACCATTTTATCACGAACAAGTGTCTGACCCTTTTTAGTCACATGTAGCCCTTAGTATTGAAACAAGTTTGACTTCCCCCTGGCCTTCTTCAAAGACCACCTTCCTAGCTACCATAGGTTCTTTACCAAGCCTTTGACGCGGCAAAGGAATAAGTTTTGAATGTGTGTCTATAAGGTGGCTTCCACCACCAAATTCTATACTATAGGACATATTCGACTCATTCCTCTGTGGTACTTTGTCATTCAGATTAGAAGCCAAATCCACATTCTTCTTTCTCTACTGAAACCGTCATTCCTTCCTTTTTACCATTGAAAAAGAACTACTTCCACTAGCCATCACCTTTGAACCCTTTAGAGAACTATGTATTTTACATAAGTCAAAATCGGCATTAATCCAAGTTCTATAAAAGCCAATCTTATTTTTCAATCTGCCACTCTTAAATAACACACACCCATATAGTAAGTGTCCAATGCAACCACAACCAAGACAAATTTCAAGCAGACGTTCATAATGTAGAACTATCGTAACAAACTCTTATATCCTTTATAGATACCCTAAGAATTAGTTTTAAAGGCTCTGCAACATTTACTCTCACTCTTACCCTTAAAAATTTTCCAATACATTTCTTAGACATACATTTGTCTATCTCCTTAACAACTCTAATCATTGAACCCAATTCTTGACTAACTTTCTTGTTCATAAAGAGTAAAGGTTAACCATGTAATTGAATCCAAACTACCACTGATTTAAAAGACATATCAGAAAAATGCCTAAGGCCTTTTGGCTCAACAAAGACAATCAACTTTCTATCGAAGTGCCAAGGTTGTCCTGTAATTACTCTCTTCTTATCATTAGAGACCTAAAAGAGAAAATAAATAAGTTCTGTTCTGACTATACTACTTCCACACTAAACTTCTCTACCGTTCACCAAATTAATTTCATACACGAAATGAAAGCTTCACAATTAATAGTATTTGGACTTAAGACTTTCCCAATCAAAGATAAAGAAACTCTTGTATCGCCAGCCACTAAGGCTTTTTGGAAAAATTCTGTTATTGGTACACTAACATCATCTAACTAGAGACTCATATTTAAAAGCAATTTCATTTAAGTTCATGACTTTCACAAGTTAAAAATAGAGCAGATACAACTTGGAAATAGAAGCCGCGGCTAGCTGGAACTGGAGTGAGAATTGGTAGAGAAGCCCACGGTGTAGATTGCTAAAAGCGGAACAGTTTTCAGCATAACAGCTACAAGGACAAGGACAACAGAAACAGGAGTAAGTTTGGAGCTACAGGCGTGAAATACAGAGATGATCCAAAGCAGGAGTCTGTTCCAGCTGGATAGATGCAGTACTGCAGATCAGAAGTAATAAGAACTGAAATTAAGAGTAACGGGAAGAATGTTGGATTGTTGAGCAAGTAGGACAGAAGGTGTAGTCGATTGGGGAAAAATGGATCAAGTGGAGTATGTGGCTAATCGGATGGTGGGGGTGCCAGAAAAAAGTTTAGAGACATTGCAAAAAACTGGAGATGACCGGAGTTGAAAGGGAAGATAAGAGTAAATGTCGATCGGGGAAACTTTTTTATGCTACAGTAACATGGTTACTATAGCGAGGCTAAGTCTATGTTTTGGTGGCTCATTTTTTGCACTCAGTCCATTCAACTTGTTTATTATTAGCTAGTGAATCTTGAACTGAGGATGACATGTCGTTCAATAGTTCGTTTAGTTTATGTACAACTTCTCGTTCTTAAACACCCCGCCCAATTGAAGAATCCCTACTAGCTGTCTATGAAGAATTCTCAAATTGCCAAATTCCAAAATCTAAATCATAGCCCCTTAACGTCTAATCCGCAATTGATGATGTTGTTGCAATTGGAAGAAGTTATCGCTACCTCGCCCATAAAGATTTGAAAACTCCTCCTTACCGCTTGTGTGGACTAAAGAATCCCTCCTTGTCACCTGTAAAGGATCCCCAACACAACCAAACCCTAGCCCCCTTTGTTGCTAATTGGGAAATATTAACTTATTGCCTAACCATAAAATTTGTTTTCTCTCCTTTTGTTATGAAATAAAATTTGATTATGATAATAAATTATAATTATAATGCTTTGCTTGAAGTTGGCGACTGATTATGATTACTTTACTTGCATTGGTGATTGATGGGCGAAAATGAATAGTTTCAAACAAGCCCAAAATCGATTATAAGGTTCTACGATCGATTTCATTAAAAATATAATTGATTGGTTCAATTTATTTTAAATTGAATTGATCCGAATTAATTTTACTAAAGTCTATCTTTTTTATTTACTAATGTTAATGTCTTAATTTTCAATTCTTCATATATATATATATATATATATATATATAAGATAATCAATTTTTATAATTTTTAAAATTATTTATTACACTATTTTTTATTTAATGATCATTTGACACTTCATTTATAATCTAAAATTTAAAATATAATTTAAAATATGTAATATTACTCTTTTAATATAGTACATCTAACAAACTTATATTTAGAATGAATTAATTTACTTTCGTAAATGAAAAAATTTATCTATCTCTCCTCAAATTTAAGTTTAGTATATCCAATACTAGGATATATAGTTTCTTAATTATAGCAACCAATATTTTGTCCTAAAAAAATGAGGGTTTTAAAAATATTTCTTAAAAATATTTTAAATTCCTTATAGACTCTAGCGCTTTCTTTGAAGTCTAAAAGTGGTAAACTATGGATTTGGAATCTTTAGTAAAGAAATATAGTGATCTCCCTATCAATGGAAATTCTATTTCAATTGTTACTCTCAACTCTTCCATCTGAAAAGTTGAGGAATACCGAGTTTTTTTTATTAGTTATTGGCAAAGTTCTATGCTCTCGTCTAATGAACCGAGAACTTTTCATTAATATAATTCGCCATATTTGGCAAACAGTGGAGCCAATTACTATTAAGTCAATTGGTATTAGCTATAATATGTTTATTTTCCATTTCAGTTTAGATGTCGATCATAAACGTGTGTTAGTTGGTGGTCCGTGGAGTATTAACAATAGCCTTTTGGTGTTAGAGGTTCCGTAGGGCCTAGACAGTTGCAAAACCTATTATTTAGCCACGTTTGGTTTTTATTTTTTCGGAGGGAGGGGGGTGGTTTCATGATCTATTAGGCCTGCAAGATGATTGGAGGAATGATTGAAAGGGTAGAGGAGGTTGACAAGGGGGGCTTCTGGAAATTGCATAGGCTATTTTCTTTGTGTTCACGTCAACATTGACGTCTCTACTCCATTTAAACTGGCAACGAGGTTGTAAATTTTTGGGTTAAATGAATTACCTATTATTTTTCTTCAATATGAGAGGCATCTTGAGATTTGCTTAGGTTGTGTGGTACTTTTAGGCATCCTGACTGGAAGTGTTTAACTCATGCTGCAGGAATTGCTGATCTATCAAGTTAAATATTTGCAATACTAATTAAGGCTAGCCCAAGGGTTTTACTAGTGCAAACTCAATTAAGTGAGGTCGTGGAGCTTCTGAATTCGCTAGACATTTTCTTCTCGCTGACATGACCTTTCTCAAGGTCCAACATCTTCTCGGAGATCAAATTCATTGGACAAAGATCTTGGTGTTTTTGTGATCCTTTTGGCAGTATTCGAAGATGGTCTGTTGGAAGAGGAGTTTGGTGTTTAGGAATTTTAGTGAGAGATGAGATTGGAAGAGAGAAGAGGATTTGTAGAGAAATAACTTTTTATTAAACTCTTGAATTGCTTTGGTTTTGCTTGATACAACATGAAGAATTCACCTATATTAATAGTAGTAGATGGAGAGTTCTATACATCAAATTTTAACAAATATAATAATTACACTCTTAACAAAATAGAAGATTAATCTAGATAATTTTGACATAAGATGCAAAATTTATCTAGAGTATAAATCTAGAACATCTAGAATATATTAGTTCTAGAAGATGGTTTTGGATCAAGATTTGGGCTCAAATTATGAACTCAAAAATATTGGACTAAATCAAGTTTATTTCTCAACACCTCTCTTTAAACTTAATCTTGTCATGCCAATTAAAGCTCTCATCTTGACAAAAACTTTATGCTTGAACTGTTTGGTAAAGATATCAGCAACTTGGTCTTGAGACTTGGCATACATTAGTTGTACCTTCTTTCGTGTCATCCTCTCTCTAAGAAAATGATACCTTGTATCAATGTGCTTACTTCAATTATGGAACACTGGATGTTTAGCTAATGCAATAGCTAAATTGTTATCAATATAAACCTTTGTCGCCTCTTTTCATGCCATATGAAGCTCCTTCATCAAGTTCTTAAGCTAAATTTCATAGTAAACACATGATGTTGCAGCAACATACCCCGCTTCACATATTGAAAGTGTAACAACTGGTTGCTTCTTTGAACTCCAAGTGAAAGCGATATCTCTCATGAAAAATATAAACTCTGTGGTGCTCTTTCTTTCATCCAAGTCTCCAGCCCGATCACTATCATTGTACCCAACAAGCATTAAATTGTGAGAAAATGAATAAAATAGACAAAAGTCAATAATACCTTTGATGTAGTGAAGGATTCTCTTGACAGCCTTTATATGAGTGCTTGTGGGTGATTCTATATAGCAGCTAACAAGTCCAACACCAAAGAGAATGTTAGGCTTTGTGCATGTTAAATACTGCAAGCTTCCAACTAAGCTCTTGAAAGTTGTAGGATTAATGTCTTCTTCTTTTTGTTTTGACAACTTGATCCCATATTTTGTGACCGTACTCACCGATTTGTAATTTTGTATATTGAACCTTTTAAGCACTTCTCTTGCATAGCCTTTTTGAGAGATGAAGATGCCTCTACTCTCTTGCTTCACTTCAATACCAAGATAGTATGGCATGAGTCCAATATCTATCATCTCAAATTCTTTGGTCCTTACTTGCTTAAATTCTTCAAACAGAGTTGGATTGTTACTTGTAAAAATCAAATCATCCACGTACAAGTAAACAAGCAACATATCTCCATTTCCATTCACCTTTACATAGAGGGCATTTTCATATGGGCATTTTGAAAAATTATTATCTTGAAAGTATTTATTTATTCTACTATACCATGCCCTTGGTGCTTATTTCAAACCATAAACACTTTTTTCAATTTTAAAACTTTATTTCGTGCCCTCTCACCTTATATCCCAAAGTTTGCTCAATGAACACTTCTTATTCAAGGTATCCATTAAAAAAGACAGATTTTACATCTATTTGATAAATTTTCTATTTATTTTGAGCAGCCAAAGAGATGATTAATCTTACAACTTCTAAATTAGCAACGGGAGCGAATACCTCTTCGTAGTCAATATTGGCTCTTTGCTTGTAGTCTTTGGCAACCAAAACGTTCAACTTCTTCTTTAGCATTCTTTTTCACCTTGTACACCTACTTGAATCCAATAGCCTTTTGCCCTTGTGGAAATGTTGCTAACTTTTATATTCGTTCTTCACTATTGCTTTAATTTTTTCATCCATTGCATCTCTCCACCTTTTGTCTTTTACTGCTTCTTCAAAACTTATTGGTTCACTATCTGCAAAAAAATAAAAAAATGTTAGATTTTTTTTATTCTCTGTCACTTCATAAATTTCTTGCAAGCTCTGAACTTTATGTGTTCTTAGACTTGAGCTTAAGCTTGGGCTAGTCAGACTTTCATTTGTGCTTGTTGATGGTGAATGTGGCAGAGTGATAAGCTGCTAAGATTCTTTGCTTGCTTGATCTTCATCTTCATAAAAGAAATGAAAGAAGTCACAATTTTCTTCTTGGTCATTCCAACTCTACGTGCGTTCTTTATCAAATTCAACATCTCTACTAATAACCACCTTCCTATTGCTTAGATTGTACAATTTATAGCATTTGAAGCTTGAGTCATAGTCAATAAAAATAAACTTTTTAATTTTGTCATCAAGTTTAAACCTTTGATGGTTCGACTTGTGAGCATATGCAATACTCCTAAACACCTTCAAAGGAGAGACTCTGTGTTTTCTTCCACTTTAAGCTTCTTGAGGTATCTTTTCCCACACACTTTTTTGTATGAGAATGGTTCATCAAGTATACCGCACAATCAACGGCCTTGACCCAAAATTGTTTAAGCATTTTCTTACTCTTTGACATACTTCGGGCTATATTGAGAATTATTCTATTTCTTCTTTTAGTCACTCCATTTTGTTGGGATGAGGGGATCTAGGAACTGTTAAAGGCGGTGAATACTATTATTTTCACAAAATTCATTAAAAACAATTTAGGTACATTCGCCACCTTTATTAGATCTCGTGGCTTTAATATAATGACCACTTTCTTTTTCAACAAGTGCTTTAAATTTCTTTAAAGCACTAAATGCATCTGATTTATTCTTAAGAAAATACACTCAAGTCTTTCTACTAAAATCATCAATAAAAATGATAAAATAATTATTTTTTTCAAAAGTGCTTGGGTGAATTGGGCTACAAACATTGATATGAACAAATTCAAGTGGTTTGCTTGCTCTTGATTTTGATTCTTTTGCAAAGCTTTTTCTAAATTGCTTTCTAAGCAAGCATCCTTCACACAATTGATTTGGGTGATTAATGGAAGGCAATCTTTTCACCATTTGTTTATTAGACAATATTTTAAAGCCATCAAAATTAAGGTGCCCAAATCTCATATGCCATAGCCAAGATGGATTTTTAAAACATGCCTTTAGGCATTTTGCAATATCATTTTGAATGTTCAATAAAAGTATTCTATTTCTAGTTATTAGCACCTTAGCTATTAAAATATTATTACCATCTCTTATTAAAAGACTATTATATATGATATTAATATCGTAGCTTTTTTTTAATAGTTGGCTAATGCTTAGAATATTATTTTTCATGTTAGGCATATAATAAATTAATGCCTTCCATTTTTTTAATTTAATTAAAATTTCACCATTTCCTTTAACTAGAATTTTAGAATTATCTCCAAAAGTAACATTGCCACTTACCGATTCATCAAAAGCTCTACAAACATGTTTATACTCCCACACATGTTATTGGTAGCCCCGGTGTCAAGATATCAAGTATTATTTTCTCCATCATCTCCTCCTCCTTTGTATGTCAATAATAAAATAGACCCATGTTGATCTTTATTTTCTACAAAATTTACTTTCTCTTCAATATTGTTAGTAGCCTTGCAATTTGAAGCATAATTTCCAAACTTTTGGCAATTGTAGCATTTAACACAAGAAATGTCATACCTTTACCTTGAATTATTTCCTCTCTTACGTACACTTGTAGGAAATGAAACTTGTCTTCATTTTTCTCCATTTGTTGCCTTAAAATTTCTTATTCCCAAGCCTTTATCACAACTTCTTCCACACTGGCTTCTCTCATTCTTGGTGCCTTCATAATTCTCCTTCAAATTAAGTATTGTTTGAAGAACTTGCTCTAAAGTTTCTTTTTTCTTCTTTTGCCTTTCTTTATAGGATTGCAAGGATTCCATGAGCTCTTCAATGCTTATGTTCTCCAAATTTTTAGACTCTTCAATAGCTACAACAATATGCTCAAATCTTGGATCTAAAGAGCAAAGAATTTTCTCCACCACACTTGTATCATTTAAACTTTCATCATTACTTTTTAATTTGTTAACTACCACCAAAACTCTAGAAAAATATTCAGAAATAGTTTTCCAATCTTTCATGTGTAAAAATTCAAACTCGCCTCCCATGCTTTTTTAGCGGTAGTAGCGTTGGCAACCTTCTCAAAACCACCATCATCTAAGGTTTGATAGATGATGTAGATAGCTTTCTCATTTCTCTTTCTTACTTCCTTTTGTGCTTGAGAAAAAGATGCTCTATCATGTAGCTTCTTAAAGCCTTTCTCTACAATCTCCCAAGCATTTTAAGAACCCAACAAAGCCTTCATCTTAATGTTCTAAGCTTCATAGTTAAGCTTGTTAAGTGTAAGAATTTAGAAGGGAAGCATCCCACTTGCCATTTTGTTCAAGCGAGAATTTTTTAACTTTGATACTACTTTGTTGGAAGAGGTATTTGGTGTTTAGGAATTTTAAGGAGAGAAAGAATTGGAAGAGAGGAGAGGATTTATAGAGAAATAAATTTTTATTGAACTCTTGAATTGTTTTGGCTTTGCTTGATAAAAAATAAAGAACTCACTCATATTTATAGTAGTAGATGGAGAGTTCTACACATTAAATTTCAACAAATATAATAATTACACTCTTAACAAAATGGAAGATTAATCTATATAATTTTGACATAAGATGCAAGATTTATCAAGAATATAAATCTAGAACATATTAGTTCTAGAAGATAGACTTGAATCAAGATTTGAGCTCAAAGTGATGAACCTAAATATATTGGACTAAATCAAGTTTATTTCTCAACAGGGTCGACATGGGCTTAGCCCCTCTATGGTTGACATCCCTGTAAGGGCTGACAGAAAGGTTCCCGCAGTTGGTGCTTCATCTCTAATGGTGGGTGTCAATCCTGAAGTGGATTATCTCCACATATAATAATAGGTAATCATAAAGTGTAATTATCCAAACTAAATGTTGATTTAGTTCATGCTTTTTTTTTTGGAGCTAGCCTTTACGTGTAACCCTTGCATGGTGACTAAGTCTGATATAGGGGAGGTTGAAAGGAATTTAGAGTCATTTTTTAGGTTCCTCATTGAATCCATTTTTTAGACTTGTGGTGAAATAGGATTCTACTTGTTTAGTTAATTCCATGTCACTTTTTCGTCGGCCAAATTCTTCCCAAACTTAGAATTCTTCCCATCTTCTTTTAGTTCCAGTCAAACTCTTCAACACCATCTATCAAGACTCATAGCAAAGGTCAAGTAGCTAAGTTTAGTGTGGCAAAGTCTTTGACAACCAATAATCCTCTTACAAAACAAGGTCAAAATGAAACTAGTTATTTTATTCTAATTTTAAAGAGCAAAAGAAAACTAGCGATACATTTTGTTTCTTTTTGTTTTAGAGAAGAAGTCAAAAGATGGTGCCTTAGCATAATGTCATCTTCGAATGGGATTTGATGTCTTGGAATTTGTTGATAACTCTTATCCCCCGGTTCCTTCTATTATGCCTTCTTCGGCTAAACTGCACTCTTAGTTGATTTCTTCTCCTTCTTTATTGGCAGCTTCAGTCATTGGGTAAGGCTGTCAATTACAATTAGAATTTTTAGCTAGAATGTCTAAGGTCCAAAAAATCTTCAGACATTTTGAATCCTGCGTGATCATTTGCAAGAACTATGCCCTGGTTTGGTTTTCTAGATAAAAACTGTTGAAAAATTGGTGATTCAACAATCTTGGTTAGACAAGAATTGAGATGAATACCAAAGTGAAGAGTTACAAGAGGTCTAGAACGTGTGGGATATATATGGAGAAGTCTAAGACGTGTGGGACATGAAAGAGGAAAGCGAAATGGGACTCAAAGACCCAAAGGAAGCAAGAAAACGCGGAAGGAGCTACAGGGCTGAGTGCCGCGGTACCTAAGACAGTAACGCAGCGCTGCAGTGCTGGGTCCTCAGTACCACAGCATTAGGTCCTCAGCGCTGCAGCGTTGGGCGCGATTTTTTCCAGTGCACAACGCCAGAACGCATGGAAAAGTCCGTTTTGGTTCGGGATTTCAAGTTTTGGAAAGTTTTGAACTTCCAAAATAAGTAGACCTTTACTCCAACAAGGAATAGGGTTAGTAGGCACGAAATACACCCTATATAAACACTTGTAAACCCTTGATTTCAGATGAAACATTGAGAGAGACTCTAAGAGAGGGGAAGAACTGGGTAGACACTAAGTGCTTGTGTGCGCTAGGGTGGAACCGTTGTTTGGGTGATCATTGTTCGTGGTAGAATAAGGGTTCACTAAACGTTTAGGTCTTTTTGAGGGTTCTTCATTGGGTTTTCCATATAAAATCTCTAGGGAGTTATAATAAGAGAGGCTAGGATCATTGGATCCACTATGAACGTAGGCAATTAGCCGAATCACGTAAGATTGTGTTGTACTCTTTTATTTTCTGCTTTGAATTCTTGTTGTGTTTGCTTGATTGACAGGTTATTTCACTGCGTAAGGAGGTTAGGGTTCTAGGTTGAATCTCGGGTTCTTCGTTTCAACATAACCTCGAGAAGGAGAAGGGTGTTTCCTCCCTTAACAAAAACTATATCTTATCATCAACAATTGAAATTTCTTCGGGCTAATCTTGGTTTTGCGGGTAGTTGACATAGTGAGTCGAGGTAGTGGGTTAGTTCTACAATGGTAAGATACTATTTTGATTAAATTTCTCTCCTATTCATGGTGGCATATTCATCTCTAAGTTTGCCAATCTTCTTAGGATCCTTAATGATTCATTTGGTTTTTATGGTAACCCCGATGCTTCTTAAAGGTTTCATGTATGGACAATGTTAGAAAGAATCTTGTTGGCATTGGGAACAAACTGCATGATTGGAATTTTAAACAAATCAAGTTTCTCTCACGAGTTCTCTGGGAGAAACACATATATTCTCCTATTTCAACCAAAATATTTCAACATCTTCCTGGGTTAAGTTGCGAGCTGTCAAAAAGGATATTGATGCTCTAACGGAGAAGAACAAGATTTATTAGAGCAAACATTCTCAAGTGACTTGGCTTGAACATGGATATAGAAACACTCGACATTTCCATTACAAGGCTTCAAGAAGGAAAACTAGGAATCATATTTTGGGTATTACTGATAATTATAGGGTTTGGCGTGAGGATTCTGCAGATTTACTATAAGTTGTTATAGCATTTTTTTTTTGTCTTTTCTCCTTTAAGTCGTACTCGGTTATGGCCTTGGAGGATGTTTTACAAAGTGTGACCTATAGAGTGACACATACTGCAAACAGAATACTTGATGCATTGTTTATTGTAAACGAGATTAAAAATGATTTTTTCCAAATGTTCCCACCAAGGTATGATGGTTGGATGGTTTTTCTACTTTATTTTGTTGATAGAGTGTGTGCTAAATTAAGGGTATATGCATGTGATTGTATATTCATTGAATAAATTAATGTATGTCATACATACATTGCATAGGTGAATCAAAATCTAATTTTTTATTTAATAAATACACTCTTAATATAAATCAATTACATTAACAAATTTTAAACTTATTGTTCGTGAAATTATACACATACGAATTATAATCGCAAGTGTATGGGTCGTGATCAAGTAATAAAGTTATTAGTGAGTATCGTTCCTACAAAGATTGGTGTTCTAAATTAATGCTAAGTACTATGATGCTGTCAACCTAACATTTTATAGGCTAATCTAAAGGCTGAGTTGAATTATGTAATTAAAATAAAATGTTTAAACTAAATAATTTGGTAAATTAAGGATATAAGAGTTATATGCCAATGAGTTCTAAGAACTTAATTTCCCTCTATTGTTCATATGCTCTTTATCATGAGTGATTAACAACCAATTTGTATGCATTCATTAGTCAATGGTGTATAATTAATCTCATCACCTCTCCTGAGTGTCGAATGAAACCCTATGCATATATAACTAAGTTGATATCCCTATCTAACCCATTATATATACATGCATTAAGCTACCTTTATATGACTACCCTAAGTTTATTAGTCTCTTAACTCAATAAATTTAAAGTTATGATTTTTACGACCAACATATGGATTAAATTCTTCTAAGTACATAACTCAAATATTTAAAACATCTAATCAATTTCCTAATGAAATTAGAATCATTAAGCACATAAAAAATATAAGTAAATAAACATAAAATAGTTATTAATCACATAATAATATCAACACTTATTTTTCAATAGAGTTCTATCAAGCCTTAGAACATATAATCTAACAATTCATAGAGAAGTATTCAATTATATATATCCAAATGCTCATAAAAGTACTCATGTTCAAATCAACACAAAACACAATTACAAACTTGGAATAAATGTATTCTGAGGCAACAACGAGGATCCAAAAATATGGATGATACACGTTGTCACCCACATGCAAAAAGAAGTACAAATTAGAAGCAAGCTAGAATAAGACATTAAGGGAGTAAAAAGAGAAGCCATCTGTCTCTTTCTCTAACATAGTTCTGTACGTCTAAGAAAATTAATAGTAGTATCGTAAATAATACTACTAGCCCTTTGTAAACTACCTAAGACATGTATTAACATACATATATACCTAATGAAGGCTAGAATTTCTTATTTTAACGCAAGCAAACCTTGTCATGAAATTTAGAAATAAGTTTCATATGATCATAAGGGCCTTATTAGCTTTTTAGTAATGGGCAACTTTTAGGCAATTGGTATTAGTGTTAGTTAATTCTGCCACTGAACTTAGATGAATCTGATCTGCAAATACATACCATTGTGCAATAAAGTTTTGCTAGTGATCAATATTTGGTATAGCACATTTCCTAATCTCCAATGGACACAACCTTCATGTCTATATATATAGTAGCATTAT
Organism: Ailanthus altissimus; assembly: GCA_946807835.1. Lineage (NCBI taxonomy): Eukaryota > Viridiplantae > Streptophyta > Magnoliopsida > Sapindales > Simaroubaceae > Ailanthus > Ailanthus altissimus. The sequence continues at coordinate 25,442,409 of OX327695.1, forward strand.
ATGTAAATATAGCTAAAAAATAGATCACCTAACTTCTAATAAGCAATAATTCTTAGTAAAAGAAGTTTTACCTGCACCCACTCCCACAAAGACTCCTTTAATTGAGCTGGTACCTTTCTCCAATCATTATAGATAATGGGAAAACATTGTCAAACTATCACGCCGATTGCTTTGGTCAATGCAATACCCTCAACTCTTTTCAGCACCCTTAAATTTATTGTATCTCACCACAATTTTGCTGCTATCTCTAGTAGTTTTAAGACTTGTCTTCTTTTTCATGCCTCAAGTGTGTCTTTCACTCATATCTATTGAGCTATCAAACCTATTATCACTCATGCTTCCATTAACATTATTTTTTATCATCCTGATAACATAAATGAATTAATCGACAACGTCAGAATGCATAAATATAGAATAATTGAAAACATATTATATCACCATAAGGTACAGTACAATACAGAACTCTATTACTGATCATTATAACAATTAAAAAAATCACAGAGGCATATAAGAATATATATTAAATGTATAGATATAGGTTGTCATCATCAAAATTTAAAAACAACAAAGTTTTCATAGACACTTACTTGTATTCTACATCTATTTGGTTGACTAATATGTATTCATAATTTGTCCTTATATAAATTGAAGTGGTTTCATCTTCTATGTCTAAGTCTTTAGCTTCTGTAGATGGTTCATATATAATCAGTGGTTGAATGTTTATCATATCCTTTTCATCTGGGCTTGATTTTACTTCATTATCCCTTTTGGGCATCATACAAACAATAGAATCTTTAACACTTTTCTGATCTGGCACGTAAAAAACTTGTTTGGCTTGTGAAGCCAATATAAATGTATTTGATCTATGACCTACCATATCAAGATCAATAATTGTGAACCTATATTTATCAACTTTGACATCATGTCAATTATCGACCCAATCACACTTGAATACGGGGACCTTGAACATATGATAGTCCAAGTCTCATATCTTATAAATAATGCCATAACATCTCCCCAATTACTGAATTTTTATCCTTAGCACTAGTAACTTACATTGACGTTGCCACTACACTAACACCGTTATTTTGCATTATACGATTTTCATATTGATGCAATGTGAAAGGTATAACCATTTATCTAATACCCCACATATTTTATGACATTTGACCTTGGTCCTCGTGCCAACCATTATATAACTTTATATATGTACTCTCCATTTTTTAATGCATTAATAACCTAAAAATATAACCCTCAAATAATAACCTTATGAATATTAAATATTACTTGAAAAACATGAAAATGTTAAAAGTTTTAGATTAACATACTTTCTTTTCCAACCAATATAAAAATGTACGATTATGTTGATCTTGCAACCATTTTTTGTTGCTTGATTGATGCGGGTATTGATTATGAAGCCACCTAAAGTGCTTCGTAAACAAGTGAACATTATTTGTTATATTATCAAACATAATAAGTTACAAACAATATATCTTACTTTAAGAATTTACAACATATTTATACTTACTCAATATAAGGTTGAACCTCTTTTGTATTCTCTAACATATAGCGATGTGCTTGCTCTAGTAGAACATTGTCAACATAAATGATCTCACCACCAATAAAAGGTCATTGAAATTTTATTTTCTCTTTATGCCCAAAAGGATCTCCAATTACATTTTAGCCCGACATGTATTCTGCGCAAAACTCCATTGCTTCTTCAACAACATAACACTCGGTGCACCCTTCTGGTTGACTACGATCATGCACATAACCTTTCAAAACTTTCATATACCTTTCAAAAGGATATATTTATCTTAGGTAAATTGGTCTACAAAGTCTTACCTCTTCAACAAGATGGACAGTCACGTGGACTATGATGTCAAAGAAGTTAGGTGAAAAATACTGCTCAAATAAACATAAAGTAGTTATAAGATCAGATTGTATCTTTTCCAAGTTTTTAGGGTCTACTACTATGTTGTATAAAGCACTAAAGAAGAATGAAAACCTAGTGATAGCAACTCTAATATGCTCTAGTAATATACCCTTATGGCAAAAGGCATGAATTGTTACATCAACATGTGACAATTATGCGATTTCAAACCCATAATCTTGGCATCTTCCACAAATACAAGGGTTTTAAAGTTTGAATAATATGTTATAGGCACCTTTATTTCTGCCAACGTCTTGCAAAATATTTTCTTTTCTTTTTTACTCAATGTAGTACATGCTGCAGGCAAAATAGTTTGATTGTTATGTTTCTTAAGATGTAACTCTTCTCTTAGCTTTAATTCCTTCAAATCCAATCTTGATTTTATGCCATCTTTCATCTTATTTAGAATATTTAGTAAGATTCTATAGATGCTCTTATACATATTCTTCTTAATATGCATAACATCTAATTGATGACGAATTAACAAATTTTTTCAATAAAGTAGGTTGAAAAAATAAATTTCTTTTTTCAATATACATTTTCATCACTATTATCTCTTCTTTGTTTTTTTGTTTCTCCCTCAATTTATTTTTAAAACCATTTAATGACTTAAAAATTTCTTCACCACCCAATGGTATAGGAGGGAATCCATATTCTAGTTCACTATTAAACTATTTTCTTTGTGAACGATATGTATGATTAGCTGGAAGAAATCGTCGATGCCTTATATAAGATATTTCTTACTTTTTTTAACCTACACGCATAAGTACCCTCTCTACAATATAGACAAGCAAAATATCCCTTTACAGTAACACTAGATAAATTGCTATATGTGGAAAAGTCGCTTGCGGCCTATAAAAGTACACCCCTTAAATCAAAAACTTCTTTTTTACAAGAATCAAGGCTTCAACTTTCTCATTGTAAAGTATTTTCAAGTCATAAATTAATGGTGCCAAATACACATCATTATCATTTCCAAGTTGTCTTGGACTAGGAATTAACAAAGACAATAACATGTACTTTCTCTTTATGCACAACCAAGGCGAAAGGTTATAGTTAACATGAATAACTAGCCAAAAGCTATAACTACTACTTAAAGAGCTATGTGGGTTGATACCATCGGATGAAAGAGCTATTTTGAGGTTTCTACTATCATATATAAATTCAAGCCATTTATTATCAATTAAGTACCATGTAGGGAATCAGCTGGATGTCAAAGCTTACCATCATTTTCTCTAGTAATTGCATGCCAAGTCAATTTTTTGGCAATTTGAGGAGATTGAAATATGTGTCTCAATCGTGGAATGATTAAAAAATATAATACAACTTTAGCAGGAACCCTGTTTGTTTTTTTTACTATGCTATTTTGTTGTTGCTTCCATTTTAATTTACCATATGATGGACAATAAGATAGATTTTCGTACTTCTTTCTATACAAAATACAATTATTAGGGCTTGCATCTATCCTCTTATATTTAATGCCTAAAGTACTCATTATCATTTTTACTTTATAAGTAAAAGCAGAGAATAGATTATGTTCTAGAAGAATATCTTTAAGAGCAGTCAATAACTCCGTAAAACTCTTGTCATACCACATATTTTTCTTTTGATGTTATTTAGCTTCACCAACCCAGACAATTTAGTGTATTTGTAATAACTGGGGTATAAAGGTGTCTAAAAATCCTTTAATACTTCAGTAAAGGAATTTTCATGATTTTCACAATGTCTGTACACTTCTTAAACTATTTCTATAGTTGATTGATCGAGCATATATTCGCAACATGGAGAAGTTACTTCTCTCTATGCCAATACCATGTCTAATAACTTTCATCGATACTATGAACAAACAAGTGACTTTTTTTTTTGTTAAAGATCGCATTATGACATTTAACACATAGGCATCTCATTGTTTTACTATTTTTAGAATAAAAAGTTTAAAACTCAAGGAATTTCTCAACCCTAACATTATATTTCTCACTTAATCTATCACACAACATCCAAGATTTATCCATGTGAAGAATAAGAAATGTGCACATGAAAAATAACATTTAGTTAATGTTATGTAATTATTACTGAATAAAACTTTTTTTAGCATTGGTGATGAGATATATTATTTATAAGTAAAAACTTGTTCTCTCTTTCCATACCAATTCATTGCTTACACTTCAACATTCTCTATGAATTATGACTACATTAGTCCTCAAATAGGTAATTGGTTATTGCAACACTAATTTTAATCTAGATGCCTACGCAAAAGTTACATTACAATTTAGAAGAAGTTTAGGGATGCCTACATGGCAGAGGGCATTGTTTCAATCTTGTTTTCATTATATCAATTTTTTACTTGTACTTTTGTTAACCCATTTCTTTTGTTCACTTTTATTGTGAAAATTAACCCAAAGAAATGCGGAGGATATTGTTCGCAATTTGTACAGCTCAAGTACTATCCAAAAATATTTCATAATAAACCCATCAAATTAAAACTAAACTCTTTTTAACTTAGGTTCAATCTAAAAGTACTTTTTTTAAAAGCAGTTTTTGTTACTGTTAATATGAAGTACAATTCCACTTAATTAGTTTTGTGGAGATTAAGAATAAGTTGTAATTTATTTATAAGAAAAACTCAACCAGTAACACAACCATATAGGGATGGAAAATTAACAAAGTACTTACACATCAAATGTTTTAAACTACAATGGATCAAATTCTTGGTGGATTTGTCACAATCTTACTTGAGAAAGTAAGGTTAATATGAAAAAAAAAAGTCACTTTCTTGAACCAAATATGTCCAAAACACGTGCATAATCTAATCATAATTCTTAAATTCAGCTCAAGACAAAAACTTGAGGAAAAAATAATACATTACTACAGTAACACAAAACTAATCCACATTAATTATAGTTTTAGAAGTTATGGACCCTTATAATGGATTTCTTGTCCTTCATTAAATTAAATCATACATTTTTTAATTATGGGGTGAGCAATATTTGGATGATCTAAATCCTCTTGTATTTGAACACTAAACTTCTTAGTTTCATTCAAAATACTCAATCAAAAGTTAATACCTACCGATGTAAGCGAAATTTAAACCCTAAACATCTTTGATTCTATCAATAATATTTTATTAATTGAACTACTTGACACCCACAAACTATCAAGTTTTTAAACCATTAACCATATTACATATATATATTATATATAAAGAATTGTATTTACTATTGGCCACTTTAAAATGTGAACTATAGTTGTTGTTTTATATAGTCTCCCAATGGTGTTTTGCATGTGAAATTGATAACAAAAATCATAAGTGCATGAATATATTATTCTCTGGTCACTTGGTAAGTGATTGTGTATTTCTTTTTCTACTCCAAACTCTTGATCATGACTTAAAAAAAAAAATTTTAATTGCATTATAAATTAAAGCTATCTACAATAGTGCAAATAATCTATTTTTTTTAGCCCTAAACAAAACAATCTATTTTTTTCTTTTTATTTGGCAGCATAGTGAAAGTGAACAAATTACTTCCTTGGCATAACTTTTTGTTGCCCTTGCTTTAATATTAGATTTAAGAGTATTTAAGGTAACAATCATAAACTCGTGGCCTGTGTTTAAAAAGTCTTCATTATTGTTACTCACATACCCAGCTATACAAAACCAACAAACATGGACTACATTGCCCAAAAAACAAAAATACAAAAACCCTATATGTAAGAACAAAAAAAAATAGAAGGCACAAACAAGACCACATGCATGCGAATCAATTTGATTAAACAAATCACAAAAAAAAATAGAAACAAATAAAAAAATATGGGACCACACCAAAAATGCACATACATACTAAGTTTACAAACATTCAAATACAAAAAGGGGACCACACCAGTTTTTGGTAACAACAATAAACACAAAATCTCTATGCCTACTTACATGGAATCCCACGTGCCCATAAAAGAATAAAAATTCTATTTTATTACAGGAACCCCACATGCATAAACAAAATAAAACCTAAACAATTGAATCCATTCCTTCGATTTTAGTAAGCAAATAACTATAAAACAAAAAATCACATGCATACCTTCGATTTTAGTAAGCAAATAACTATAAAACAAAAAATCACATGCATACCTTCGATTTTATTAAACAAAACCAACATACTCTCATTAAAATAATAAAATAATAATTAGAGTTTATAAACATATCTTAAGAACAAATAGATGAAGTGCAACTAACGAAGAATCAACCTCTTTTTCTGATTATTACCAATCCTTATCATTTGAATGATTTGAAATTTGGGATTAGGGCTTCAAATGCATCTGGGAGAGAAGTGTTTGAGTGAATAGTTTGAGTGAATAAGAAATTTTGGCTAAGTGTTTTTCATTATTAGTTTTACTTGCCTAACAAAACATATGACATCTTTTTGAATGGAAAAATACTAATAAAACAACATCACGTACTCTTCACCATTTATTCTTAACAAAACGGTAGTAAGGGGAGGCATTTTTTTATTAAGTAATAACATACTTATTAAGTAATAACACACTTGTTAAGTAATAACACATAAATTTTGTGATTAAAATGTTGCCATTTTGTTAAGTAAAACACACTTATTGAAACGGCACTGTAGAACCAAAAATAATTTTTTTCTCTAATTAAACAGGGCCATTTTATATTAATAAAATGATTTCAAAATTTTAAATAATAAAATATTAGAAATTAATTTGATGTGTATATGCATTAACATGTCATCATTTTTAAAAATAATTTTAAATAATTTGAAACAAAATCTATCTCTAAAATGTTTTATATTTTTTTTAAATGCATTTTATCACCACTCTGTGATTGAATTTATCACCAAATTATGATAGAAAATTTATTTTGATGCATCTATCACGAACTAATGATAGCAAAAAATTTGTGATAAAATCTATCACAAATTTTTGATAGCATAATAATTCTATCACTAAAACCCTTTTTTAAATAGTGATTATTATTATGGCAAAATTTATTATGGGGTTGTAAAATTATTGAGTATGGCTCGAGATGGCGAGTGAGTCAAGCATTAGGAATTTCAATTTACTATACTCATTGGCTTCTATGGCCTTTGTCATTTTTGCCTATTTCTCCACGTATGCTTCCTTAAAGCAACGACTATAGGAGTCGTGCAAACAACTTTAAGCACTTGGACCATTTAGCTAGTTACTTAACACTTTTTTAAGGAGGACGTATTGTGGATATCAAGTCATGCTCTTTAGTTTGACACCTTTATAGCATTGACTAAGCCACAGCCTTGATAACCTTTTGACTCTAGGCACAGCGAAAACCATAACTCACACCATAAGTAAGAACGCATACAATCAACACATCAATAAAGATAAAGAAAATAAACCCATCAACAAGATATAAGATATACGTAATTCAACCCAAAACTGTCTACGTCCACAGTATTGAAGTTGGTGCTCAAATGACATTCTAATTTTGTATAAATATTATTTATATTTATACAATATGCATTTCTATAAATTGTTATTTTATTTATATAGTATTAATCTTGTTCTTTTCATACAGTTTACATCAATACTAAGAGTTAGTATTTCTAAGAGTTAGAACTTAGTATGAATTAGGACAAAGACCCGAGAATATTTATTGTAGTGATATAGTTGCAAGTAGTTGTAAATAGTGTTAAAAATTTCATTATGTAATATATTCTCCAAATTGATTCCTAGTCATAGGTTTAACAATATGGGTCAATTGTTAAAATCGAAAAGACTGGTGTATATTTATATATGGAATGATCAAACGATTTATCTTAACAAACCGTGAGCTTAGTGGAAGCTTGTATAGGTATACAAGTGTTAAGTAGGGACTTGACATTGAACCAACTCATGAAGACATCTAATAGACATTTCATAAAGACGTTAAGAGATGATCTTTTTGAGTTGAGTAGTATTTGTAATCCTTTGACTTGAGTGCCATGGTGGACTTTGTGAGTGATATACCATACTTAGATTTCACACATGTTAGAAACCTTTTATAGTCTGATCTCTGAGTGTCGCTGGGTATGGTTCGATGCTCATGAAGTTCGATGTGCGCAAATATGAGATTTGTCAGCTCATATGGTTGGGCCGTATATCCTAATGCTTCAAAATTGTATTTCATAAAGTTTTTTTGCCAAAATCATTTAATCGGAAAATATTTTCTTAAGGTAAAATACTATCGCAAAGGAGTTTACGGATATTATTCATTGAAATACAAATCTGAAGATAAGTTTAAGGTCGAGCAGATAAAGATTTAACGGTATATCTATGTCTCTGCTCTTCTAGGATATAAGTGACAAAAGGATTATACGAATATAGTTAACCTCAACTTATATGATTTTAACTGTTTTATTATATACGTAACATATGTGTGGGCTAATGTTCACGTACATTTGAAAAAGTTCCATAAGATAAATGGAACATGTGTAAACTTAAGAAGTCTCACAATATGAAGTGTACTCATTGAGTACTAAGATAGCACATGGGATTAAAGAGTTTGATCCGAAATTTTTTTGAATAAGTATGAATTGGTTTTAGTATCTCTCGGGAATGACACGTGTATACACGTGTCAAATTCTAATTAGAATTTGACACATGTCAAAATATAATTGGTGTGCTATAACACTCCATGCATATTTGTTTAATTAACACTTTGACAAGTATATGACATTTTTCATGATTTTATTTAAATTATGCATAAATGTCTATTTATTAAATTAAATGCATAAATGTTATTCATTTGAATTTGAATTTAAATTTGGAAAATTATTGGATTGATTTTGAGAATCAAAATGTATGTAACATGTGTTTCTTAAAATAATCAAATATTGGCACATTAGTCTTTAGTCATTTTAACTTATAAAGACTTATTTTACTAATGACAATTTTCTAATGGACTTTTGTATTTTTTTAAAGACTAAATGGGGGACAAAGAAAAATATAAATGCATAATTGTTATGCATTTTTAATGAAAGAGTTGGTGAACTCTTCGCTTTTATATTTTTGAATAAAATAAAATAAAAACAAATATGTTAAGGTGTGTATGATATACCTAAGATAAAATAAAAGAGAGAGTGTGTGTGTCATTTTTGGCTAATTAGAGAATTTTACCTAAGTGTTAGAAAAGAGTTCTCTCTTTGAGAAAGAAGAAAAATACTAACACTTGAGATAAACTAAAAAATCCTACAAGTTTATAATAAGCTACTATTTTAGAGTCAAAATACCCACCTCGATTTTGGTCTAGAATTGTTCAAAAGTAACATTTCTTATGAGCTCTACACTTGGATTTCAATAAAATTGTAAAGCTACCTTCATTTTAGTAAGTACTTTCAATGTGTTAATATAATATAATTATTATACATATAAATATATATATGTTTAAGTGTATTAAATGAGTGTAATATGTATATATGCTTCCCTTGCGTATTAAAAAAATTTTAAATTGTATTTACACTCATATTATCACATACTCTTACAAAATAGTATTAAAGCATGCTAAATTGAGTGTGTGATACATGTTGTTGTTTAAAATATTGGACATAGTGATATTTCAAATATAATCACGATGATGTTTAATATTTGAAAATAGTAATGTTTAGTATTTTGAACAAGTTGATATTTAATATTTGAATATAGTGATGATTAATATTTTGAACAAGTTGATGTTTAAAAATTTAAACATGGTGATGTTTAATATTTATTTATGTTGATGTTCAAAATTTAAATATGGTGATGTTTAATATTTATTTAATGTTGATGTTTAAAAATTGAACATGGTTTTGAACATTTAATGTTTAAAATTTGAACATATTAATATTTAAAATTAGAACGTGGTAATGTTTGATATTTAAAAAAATTATTCATATAAATGTCACAGCATTTATGTAGAACGTCGCAGTGTTGAAATAGAAAGCCATAATGTTAAAGCAGAACACTACAATGTTAATAACATTAAATATTTCTTTTATTTTAATGCATCTGATTTTTATATAATGCAATTATATATTGTTTTATAAACTAAAATTATTTGTTTTATGTTGCTAACCACAATGTGAGTCTTATTGATGGGGTTAGTTGTGCTTACGTAAAAATAAATAAATAATTAAGAAAATTATCCTCATGAGATGTGGATATGTATAAAATCTCTCTTAATCAGATTATAATGTATTTCAACAATTTTATATATGGTCTGTCTTGTCAATACGGTGTTAGACGAATCACCCTGGTCATTCCAAATATCGCTAAAGTGTAAGGACTGGTCAGAGTGATTTGGACTATATTGGTTAAATATGAGATGAGACAAATATAAGCGAAAATATTATCCAATACCGCTAAAGTGTAAGGGTAGTATTAATAATTTATATATGATAGTTGATAAGTTAATCTGTAACACTCTTATCCAATATCGTGAAAGTGTGAGGATAATGTGCGTTTAGGACTACTGATAAGAGTTACATAAGATGCAATTGACAAGAAATATTTATCTTTTGGGTTTACAAAGACCAATATCGCTAAAGTGTGAGGTTTGAGTAAACTCATATTAGGTCTACTTTCCACAGTAAATTTTAAAGAGTTAAACATTTATTTTCTCATTTTAGAGATTAAAGGAAAAATATAAAATAGTAAGAGTGCTTCTTTAGATTTAAAACCTATAATTTTTTATATCCATGATCTAGAATGTTTTAACGATTTGAAATGTTTCACTAACACTCTTCTTTATCTTTTGAAGATAAAATGACTTTGAGCAACCCGTTGGTATGCATACTCGATGCACACCCACTAAAAGGTGCTGAAATTTATTTTGATTGGCCGATGACTCTCAAAATTATTCTGGATTCAAAAAAACTTGGATATGTGATTGATTAGAAAATGCCTATAGGTATTTCTGTTAATTCAACGTCAGAAGAGGTTGTGGCTTATCAGAAATGGATTGATAATGATTTGAAAGTCAAATCACAAATCCTGGTCTCGATGTTTACTGAACTTCAGAGGGAGCATATGCACATAGATTATGCAAGTAGTATTATACTTCATCTGAATGAGTTATTTAGTGACAGACCACAGGTTAAGATTTACCGGGTCACCAAGACACTCTTTCGGGCTAGACTTGCAGAGAGCAATTCAGTTAATTCTTATGTGATTAAGATGATTTCTAGCATCGAGAGGTTAGAAACAATGGACATATCTCTGAATAATTCATTGAGGAATAGTTTGATTCTTTACTCTCTACCGAGGTCATTTGCATAGTTCATCATGAACTTCAATATGCAAAGGTTGACTCCTACATATGCTGATTTTTACAATATGTTAAAGACAGCAAGCACATGATGACATGAACAAAACAAGTTCGGCTCTCTATGTTCAGGGTGTTTCATCTTCTACCTCAAGGGCTTCTAGAAAGTCTAGGGAGAAGAAAAAGTAAAAGAAAACACCATCTACAAGACCTCAGAGACATATCATATCTAAGCTACAAGATAATAAAAAAAGGCAAAGGAAAGTGTCTCTATTGTGGTGAGATTTGACATTGGAAGTGCAATTATCCGAAATATCTTGCCATTATCAAGAAAAACCCCATAGGTATATATGTTTACCTATTATTGACATTTCATTAGTATTTAATACTAGCACTAATTGAGTATTGGATACTACATGCCCTTCTCACATCTGTAATATATTGCAGGGACTGAAGGAAGCTAAACAACTACAGCGTGGATAAGAATAGCTTCGTGTTGGAAATGGAAATTTTCTCGAGGTTGAAGCTGTTGAGACTTTTGAATTACTTCTCCCTTCGGGTTATAGTATTTTGCTGTATAATTCTTATTTTATGCCAAACATCATTAGGGAGATTATATCCATTTCTTTACTAGATAAGGAGGGTTATCATGTACTTATAAGGAATTGTTCCTTAAGTTTGTATGATAAAAATAATGTTTTGCTAGCTGATTGTCAGTTGATGAATGACCATTATATTTTAGATACAACTGAAAATATTTTTAATTTATAGGTAAAAAATAAAAGAAAAAGTTTAGAAACTTTAAATAATACAAAATTATGGCACAAGTGATTAAGTTATATAGGCGTAAGACACTTAACCCATCTAGTTAAGGATAATCAGATACTTGATCTTTCCATAGAACCTTATCCAGTTTATGAATCTTGTATTCAAGAAAAAATAACTAAATCCCCATTTATTGGTGTAGAACATATTGCCAATAATTTGTTGAAACTAATACATAGTGATGTATACGGTCTAATGAATCACACTACCATGAGTGAGTTTCCATACTTCAAACCTTTATCGATGATTCATCACGATACAGATATGTGTTTTTAATAAAACACAAGTCAGAAACTTTTGAAATGTTCAAAAAGTTTCGACTTGAAGTAGAGAAACAAACCCAAAAATTCATTAAATGCCTACGATCAAATAGAGGCAGTGAATACATGAGTGGTGAATTCACTGATTATTTAAAGGACAAAGAGATTCTTAATCAATATAGTCCTTTAGGTACTCTTCAATACAATGGTGTTTCAGAGTGAAGGAATTGGATTTTATTAGATATGGTCCAATCAATAATGAGTTTTACCAATATTCCTGAATATCTTTAGGATTATGCTCTACAAACTGCTGCATATTTATTGAACAAAGTTCCATCAAAATCCATTCTTACCACTCCGTATGAGATATGGTTTAAGAAGAAACCAAGTCTTAAGTATTGTAAGATTTGAGGCTGTCCTGCTTACGTAAAAGTTATGCAATGAGACAAACTTGCACCTAAATGGTGTAAGTACCAATTCATTGGATATCCCAAGCACACTATGGGATATCAGTTCTATGATCTCGATGAACGAAATATGTTCGTTGCTTGTTATGCTACTTTTTTAGAAACACAATTTTTTATGGATCGTAGAGATTGTAGAAAGGTTGTTCTTAATGAAATCATCGAACAACGCAATGAACCAAAAATGGAATCTCTAGTTCAATCGAGTAAGATACCTTTGACACACCCTCCCCATAAATCAAAAAGGATCTCAAGGCCACCTATAAAATATGAAATGATGTCTGAAGGTGCCTTTGATATTTTTTTAATTAAAGAAAATGATTATTTGACTTATAAAGAGGCGATATTAGACATTGATTCAAGTAAATGGCTAGATGCCATGAAATTCCATATTGATTTTGTGCATGACAACCAAGTTTGGGACTTGGTTCAGCTTCTCGAAGGAATTGTTCCTATTGGTTATAAATGAATTTACAAGTGGAAGTATGAGCTCGATGGGAAGGTAGAGACCTTCAAAGCTCGACTGGTAGTAAAAGGTTATACTCAAAAATTTAGAATAGATTATAAGGAAATATTTTTACCAGTAACCATGCTAAAATCAATCTGAATATTATTGGCTATTGCAGCATATTATGATTATAAAATCTGGCAGATGGATGTAAAAATGACTTTTCTAAATAGATATCTCGAGGAAGAGATATACATGGAATAGCCTGAAGGTTTTACATCTGAGAATTCTAATCTAGTGTGCAAATTACAAAGGTCTATTTATAGGCTTAAGCAGGCCTCCCAAAGCTGAAATCTTTATTTTGATGAAGTAATCAGAAGGCTTGATTTTATCAAAAATGAAGAGGAAGTGTGCGTGTGTATAAAAATTTCAATGAGAGCATGATTGTCTTTTTGGTCCTCTATGTGGATGACATACTCATTATCGAAAACGATATTGATATGATGCAATCAGTCAAAAGTTAGGAGAGGCTTCCTATATACTATATATAAAGCTTTATAAAGATATAGTTATGAGGCTGATCGAACTCTCCTAATGTTCGTACATAAACAATATTTTAGAAATGGATAAGGACATTTTTGTCCCACGAGTTTGACCTAATTCTCAATTTTATCCTACAAGTTTCAGAAAATCCAATTTTGTCCTAGTCCATTAGTAAGATTCCGTTAATTTTAACATTAGATGGGCAAAATAGTCACTCTACATAATTTTATCCACGTGTCAACCACTGATTTTTCACTTAAATAATAAAATAAAGTAAATAAATAAAAAGATAGCAGCCACCATTGTCATCAGTAGCTGACCGGCCGTCGATGACCAATTACGATTCGACTCCAATTGACATCATTGGACTCAAAATTTTGTAATCTATGCAATGGTATAAATTTTTTTGTCAATAGAGTACCGTAGAGATGCCAAAAGTGGAAAAAAATTATTGTGGAAGGCAATGACCACCACCGTTCACCGTTGAACGGTAGGCCACCGCTCGCCATCGAACGGTGGGCCACCACCCCTACCATTGGACAAATCGGTAGTGCACGCCACCGCCATCCCATTCAAGGCGAAGGGTAGTGGCCGCCGCCTACCACCACGGATCGGAGGTCGCACGTCGAACGATGGGGCGGTGGCGAGCACCGCCTCTACCGTTGGACAGATCAGCCATCGATCTATCCAACGGTGAGGGAGGTGCAAGCCACTGTCCCACCGTTCAACGCATGACTAGTGGTGGGGGGTGTTGACGGCGACCGATCTATCCAACGATGAGGGCGGTGCTCGCCACCGCCTCACCGTTCAATGGTGAACGGCGGTGGCCGCCACCCTTCCCCTATTTGCAATCTATTTTTTGGCCACCTTCTTGTTTTGTTTTGATAAAAATAATTTCACAATTATGTAGATATTAAAAAAATAGAATCTAATGACATAAATTTTGTCTATTTTCGTTACCGGAATCCAAAAATTGATGGTGGCTGGTGACAGCAGTCGCCGATTAGGGGTAAGCATTATTCCCGAACCCGACCCGACCCGTCCCGTCCCGACCTGTCCTAAAATTTTGGGTCAGGACGGGAACGGGAATGGGTTCGGGACTCGTTCGGGATAGAAAATTTTGTCCCGAACGGGACGGGTCGGGGTCAGGAATTCTTGACCCGAACCGTCCCGAATTATCCCGAACTCGAACCGTCCTGACCCAAACAGTCCCAAATAAGCCCAAACCTGTCCCGAATCATCCCGAACCGTCTCGAATTGTCTCGACCCATCCCGAACCTGAATCAAAATTATGTCTTTTCAAAATAATTTCTTTTCAAAAAAAATCAAGATTTCCCAACCCGACCCTACTCGTCCCGACTTTCGGCGTCCCGATCGAGTTCGGGTAGGGTCGGAAATTCCCGAACCCTAAATTGCCTACTTCTATTGCTGATTATTAGTCCACTTTTATTTTTTTAATTATAAAATAAATATTAAATTTTGAACTTATTAAAACGTGCCACGTGTCGTTTTATTTTTAATAGCCAATTAATAACTGACGCGTGTACATTATATAATGTATTCACATCACCATTTCTAATTAATATAATAACTGATGAAAAATTTGTCAATGTACAATTAAAATAGATTTTCAATTAAATTTAACGAAATTCTATTAACGAACTAGGACAGAATTGGATTTTTTAAACTTATGGAATAAAATTAAGAATTAGGTCAAACTCATGAGACAAAAATGACCTTATCCCTTTTAGAAAAGTATAACTTCATTAACTGTAAGACAGTTAATGTAACTTTCAGACATGGTATTCATCTTTTTAAGAAGATATGTCCTCAAAAAGAAGATAAAAAGGTTAGAATATCTAGCATACCTTGTGCATCAGCTGTAGGAAGCATAATGTACGCCATGTTATGTACAAGACCTAACATTAGTATGGTTATAAGTGTTATAAGTCGGTATTAGTCTGATCCAGGAAATGACCATTGTATGGCTATAAAATATATTCTGAAATTCCTTAAAGGTACAAAAGATATGTTCTTGATTTATGAAGAGAATGACTTACATGTGAAAGGATACACTGATTCAAACTTCCAATTTGATCCAGATGATAGAAAGTCTACATCTGATTTTGTATTTCTTCTCAATAGTGCAACTGTTAGTTGAAAAAGTACAAAATAAAGATCTATAACTGATTCAATCACAGAAGCAGAATATATTACGGCTTCATAAGCTACAAAAGAAGCAGTGTGGATACACAAGTTTATCACAGAGTTGGGAGTTATCCTAAATTTAGTGGATCTTATCCTATTATACTATGATAATAATGGAGCAGATGCCCAAGCCAAGGAACCCAAGTACACCAAAAGTCTAAACATGTGGAACGAAAGTACCATATAATTAGAGAAATCTTGGCTAGAGGGAATGTAATAGCATGTAAAGTAGATTCTAGTGAAAATATAGTGGACCCACTAATTAAGGTCTTAACTCCTAAAGTGTTCTTAAAACATTTGGAGTCAATGAGTATTAAATATCATTCTGAATTGCACTAGAGCAAGTGAAAGTTGTTAGAGTTGATGCTTAATCACCATTCTAATTTTGTATCAATTTTATTTATATTTATACAAAATGCATTTCTATAAATCATTATTTTATATATATAGTATTAATCTTGTTCTTTTCATACCCTTTATATCAATACTAAGAGTTAGTATTTCTAAGAGTACCTAGTATGAATTAGGACAAATACTTGAGAATATTTATTGTAATGACATTGTTGCAAGTAGTTGTAGATAGTATTAAGAAATATCATTATATAGTATATTCTCCAAATTAGTTCTTAGTTATAGGTTTAACAATATAGGTCAATTGTTAAAACCGAAAAAACTAGTGTATATTTATATCTGGAATGATCAAACGATTAATCTTAACAAACCGTGAGCTTAATGGAAGCTCGTATAGGTATACAATTGTTAAGTAAGGACTTGACACTTAACGGACTCATGAAGACATCTAATAGACATTCCTTAAAGACGTTAATGGATGGTCTTCTTAACTTTAGTAGTATTTGTAGTCCTTTGACCTGAAAGTCACGGTGGGCTTGTGAGTGATCTACCATACTTAGATTCCGCATATGTTAGAAACCTTTATGGTCTAACCTCTGAGTGTCGTTGGGTATGGTTCGATGCTCATGAATTCTAATGTGTGCAGATATAGGACTTGTCAACTCATATGGTTAAGCCTATATCTTAATGCTTCAAGATTGCATTTCATAAAGTCTTTTGGCTAAAAGCATTTAACTGAAAAATATTTCTATAAGGTAAAACATTATCACAATGGAGTTTGCAGATATTATTCATTGAAATACAAATCTAAAGATAAGTTTAAGGTCAAGCGGATAGAGATTTAACGGTATATCTATGTCTCTACTCTTTTAGGATATAAGTGACCAAAATATTATACAAATATGGTTAACCTCAACTTATATGGTTTTACGCGTCGTTTTATTATATACATAACATGTGTGTGGGGCAATGTTCACATACATTTGAAAAAGTTCCATAAGATAAATGGAACGGATGTAAATTTAGGGAGTCTCACAATATGAAATGTACTAATTGAGCACTAAGGTAGCACATAGGATCAAAGAGATCGATCCGGAAAAAATTTGAATAAGTAAGAATTGGTTTTAGTATCTCTCAAGAATGACACGTGTCACAATATAATTGGTATACCATAACACTCCATGCATATTTGTTTAATTAACACTTTGATAAGTGTATAACACTTGTCATGATTTTATTTAAATTATGCATAAAAGTCCATTTATTAAATTAAATGCATAAATGTTATACATTTGAATTTGATTTTGATTTTAATTTTGAAAAATTATTGGATTGATTTTGAGAATCATTTAACATGTGTTTCTTAAAATAATCAAATATTGGCATATTAGTCTTTAGTCATTTTAACTTATAAAGATTTATATTACTAATGACAATTTTCTAATGGACTTTTGCATTCTTTCAAATACTAAATAAGAGATAAAGAAAAATATAAATGCATAATTGTTATGCATTTTCAATAAAAGAGTTGCTAAACTCTTAGTTTTTGTGTTTTTGAATAAAATAAAATATAATAAATATATTAAGGTGTGTATGATATATGTAAGATAAAATAAAAGAGAGAGAGAGATAGTCATTTTTGGCTAATTAGAGAGTCTTAACTAAGTGTTAGAAAAGAGTTATCTTTTTTAGAAAGAAGAAAAATACTAACGCTTGAGAGAAACTAAAAAATCCTACAAGTTTATAATAAGCTACCATTCTAGAGCTAAAATACCCACCTTGATTTTGATTTAGAATTGTTTAAGAGTAACATTTCTTATGAGCTCTACACTTGAATCTCAACAAAATTGCAAAGCTATCTTCATCTTGGTAAATACTTTCAATTTGTTAATATAGTATAATTGTTATACATATAAATATATATATATATGTTTAAGTGAACTAAATGAGTGCAATATGTATATATGATTCTACTGCATATTAAAAAAATTTAAATTGTATTTGCACTCATATCATCACATTCTCTTACATACGGAGTATCCATAATCTAACTGCTTATTATTGATATATATATCACTAAGTATCTTCTTACATCATCAATGACCCACAATACCCAAAGTATCTCCCATAGATCACCTTAATATCTCCCGTAGAGATTCTTAAGTATCTATCATTGATCACCATAACTTGCCAAAAGCTCTTAATATCTCATCATAAGAGATTTTTACAATGAATACAAGAATAGCTCATGCCTCTAAGTCAAAAGGATCTGTGATGTCTCTTTGTTCACATAGAACAATTTTCATCCACACAACGATTCCACCCTAGTGCAGAGCTACTTGTATTTAGTGTCTACCTGACTCCTTTATTTTTTCTTATAGTTACATCTTAAAACTTTAGATGTTTATCTTTCTCTTGTGTTTAGAATGGTTTATATAGTGAATATAACATCCCTACAAACCTTAATCCTAGTTGGAATAGAAGTCTACACGTTTTAGAGTCCAAAATCCCCTCAAACAGGTCAAGCCAAAGTTAAAACGAACTTTTCTGCGTCTAGACGCCGCAGCACTAAGGGCCGGTGCCACAGCGATAATGCGTCCCGATCTAGCGCCACGGCTCTAGCTGGCCAGCATTGTAGTATTGTGGCTGCTACCTCCCAGCGTTGTGCCACGGTGGCTTTAGTGTCGCGGCGCTGCAACCTGGGCAAACAGTCTTTCTCTCGTTCACCTTCTCGCATCTTCTAAGTCCTATTTTACTTCTCTTTTATGGTCTTACGCGTCATTAACTTTAATGTGACTCTCTTATTAGTATTCATTTTTATTCTTACCCATACAAAATTGTTGAATCACTAAATTTTATCACAATAAAATGACATATAAGAAGAATGGATAGTATACAGTGAGAAGTGGCTATTGGCTAGCCTCAACGAGAGATTTCCTTTCTCCATCCTCGACGGTATCTGGCCTGCAGGTCTGGTGGAAAACTTTATAGAAGTTGAACTTGCCGGTGAAGATCAAAATTTTTCTGTTGTGGGCCTCCCATGATTGGTTGCCAACTTTCGCCAATCTTAGGAGCCATGGTCTGCAAGCTTTGGAGATGTGCCCAGTTTGTTATCTCTGCCGCAAAACAACTGGGCATGCTCTGTGGTTTCGCCGGTCTTTAAAACTGATTCGTTGGAGCTGTTCTTACATCAATGTATGTTCTAGTACTGACTCAACCTCTTTTATTAATCTTGTTTTGTTTCATATGAAAATATTGCCTGTCATTGAGTTAGAAAGATGGGTTGTTCTTTTTTGGAATATTTGGTATAGGAGGAATAGATTTGTGCACAGTGATGTGTTGATGACGGCTTCATCTTCTGTTGATGATTTTCAGGCTTTGAAGCATATCTCATCTCCTGCAAGTCTACGGAAGACCATTTCATGGCAATCACCGATTTGCAACGCATTTAAAATAAATACTGATTTCGCTTGTAATCGCTAAAATGGAATTGTTAGTCTTGGTGTTGTCATTCGCAACCACGCTGGTGAGATACTGGCCTCTTCAGCCACCGATCTTACTTCTTATGTTCCTGTGAATATCGCGGAAGCATTGGCGGCTATTCAAGGGTTACAATTGGCACGCCAATTTAATGTGCATCAGATTGTTTTGAAACTTGATTCTCTGAATATTGTAAATGCAGTAAAAGATTCTGAAACATCAATATCTAAGTTGGGGTTGGTTATTCAAAATCTCATTGAGCTGTTGGGAAGTTTTTCTTCTTATGCCATTGTACATGTGCCAAAAGAGATGCTAACAAACTTGCTCATGGTCTTACAAAAATAGCCCTAAATGTAACTCATGAGATCGTTTGAGAAGCTGCTGTCCCATTTATGCTTTGCTTTGTAATGGATGATTGCCATCCGTGTGTTTTGTTGCTTTGATATATATTTTTCTTTATAAAAAAAACTATGCTATGTAGTTGTAATGCAACACTCGACTTTGGAAATGTACATACATTCACGCACCACTAACTGCTTAGTGGCAACACAACAATCGAGCTAAAAATGTAAATATATTCCACTTGCTGGCTTGACCTTAAGCATAAGTTCATTATTATTTTGATGTTTAATTTTTTAGAATTTATTTTTTAAAATTTAGGTGAGAGGGATACTAATTTAGAAGTGTAGCTACAATAAGATTATATATATGAAAAAAAATAATAATAATTAATTAACAGCTTATTTTGCATGTTCAAATTTAATGGACTTGGAATATGATTAATTCTGATAAATTTTTAATAAATAATTTGTAGAATTTTATTTAGTGTTGATATTTTTGGCAAAAATCTAAATCTGAGTAGTAGTAGATCGTACATTCCTTCCTATAAAGACGATTAAATAATAATCCGAGTGGCGAGTACAAAGTAGCACCTGAGGGAGCAGTATCTGTTTTTTAAGGTTATATTAGGGTGACGTGGCAGAAAGAGATGAGAAGTTGGACATAACCGGAGAGTAAAAAGTGAAAACCAAAGGGCAGGCAGACAGCAGTCGCCAGACAGCGTGGTTCCACTTCTACATGAGTAATAAATTAAGATTGATGAGTCATAACCTAATCCAGTAAAACGTGGACGGCTGGATTCCTCATTCTCGCACGTGTCACCTGCGAAACCCTAACCCATCTCTTTCTCTCTCTATTCTCATCTCATCACTTCAAGTCCAGCTCCTCCTATAGGACACCGCCACACCAGATCAAAATTCTCACACACACGCACACTGTTTCTAAGACAAACAAAATTTAAGCGAAACAGAGAAACACAGTCGAGGGAAAAACAAAACACAACTGCTGAGTTGGGTTGGGTTTGGTTTGGTTTGGTTTGTTTTGTTTTGTCACTGTGTTAATAGCGTATGCTTTTGTCTTTGTCTTTGTGCTTGTGCTTGTGTGTTGCGTGCATTAGACAGAGTTTGCTGAACCCAGAAATCTCAGCCGTTAGATATTTCTACAGAAAAAGCAAAATAGTAAAGAAAGAAAGAAAGCAGCTTGGGGAAGAGATTAGCTAGGTGTCTTTGTTTTCTTTTATTTTTTTTCTTTTCGGGATTTGGCTTCTATCTCTAATCTCTCGTAGCTTTTATAAGTAAAGACACTTGGACTTTCCACCTCACTCGCTCCGCTTCATACGCCATGAAAGCAGGTCCGTTCTCTCTCTCTTCTCTGCTAATTTTACTCTTTTCTTCTCTCTCTTTTTTGTGAGCTACTCGTGTTTTGTCTTATTCTTTTTTCATCTGTCAGTAATGTTTTTAGACTTCAGAGTGATATGTTCGTTAATTAGTTTGAGGATCTTAAAGTTTCCCAGTTGTGGTTTCAGTAGAAGAATTGATTTTTGTTTCTGCATGGATGAAACTTTGCTCTTTGCTTGTTGTAATATGTTTTTATTTCATTTAATTGCCCTGATTCGGTTGAGTTTCGAGCGTGTTTTGCACGACGCTTTTGTGAAAACTCTTTTGAAGTTAGCTACATGTGTCTTGATTGATTATTGAAGTTATATACTCTTCAACGTGTAAATTTTTTAAGCTTTTAGGACAGTTGATTGGCTATGAATCTCCCACAAAGTTCGTGATATAAGTATTTCAGTTTGTAAATCAAATGCTCAATATGAGAAGTTTGTAGAAGAACATGCAGAGGATGGAGATGATATGTGCATAATTGTAAATCATTTTGTATATAGTCTATATATGGATATGTGCATTAATCATTTAATTGTATAAGTTTGTGAGTTCAATAACACGGAACTCATATGTTCCAAATTGGAAATTTGATAATTAGCTTATTATTGTTAGAGGAACTTGAAGGGGGAAGCGTCGAAGCATTCAAGGTCATTGAAGTTGTTTTGTACATGTAAAAATATTGCTTCACTTTACTGCATCAATCATCAAAAAACAGACCAATCAAGAGAGAATATTTTCTGTTTCTTTTGTTTTCCTCCTACTCCATGACTTTAGAGACATCCTTTGCTTGATAGGACAAATTAGAGGAGATAAAAGAAGTGACAATTTAAAGTATTTATACATGGTATGAAAACAAAGTTTTGGTGCCTTGTTTTACACAATTCATCTGTTTTGGTGGGTTTGAGTGTAAATCAAAGCAGTACATTGCTGCTGCTTTCCTTTCTTTTCTTGCTATCAATAATCAAAATAATGGAAAATATCTCTTTTCTCTTTGTAGTGGTGAACTTAGCAAATAACTGTATTCTCAAAATCTTCTTCCGTACTGTTATAGTATTGTGAACCTTGATGATTCGGCTTCAATACTGTCTGTACAGGATGGGTGATTCATGTGCCATAGGTGAAAGAGGAATTCGCTTTTGATGTCAAGTAGTTATAGTGAATGAAATGCTTGTTCTGTTTGTATAGGATCAGGATGGGAGTCATGCCTTTTCCAGAAATGTGTAATTGCATACTTAGTAGACCAATTAGGAGGACTTGTAAGGAAATTGACACCTTATTTAATGTTTGTGGCGCTTACTGTAATAGCAAGTCGATATATCATGGAAGGAAAATTTTCTTTAACCAATGTTATGAAGATAGAAGAAGTTTTGGAAGAATTGAATGAATTGCAGCCTTTTGCAGTACATAAATGGTCATTAATTGATAGCAGAAGAGGCGTGAGTGCATCTACTTCTGCCAAAAATGTTATTTGTCCAATCCATTGATTTTCAAATAATAAAGTAATTGCTTTGCTTATTAATTAATCGCTTTAAATTTTGGACAGAGGCATGTCATTTCTGATACCTACAGTTATCTGGTTTGATGTTTTCAGCTGCTTCATAGATTTTACCAAGGATACATCAAATATTACTTCAGTCCTGAAGTTGATTAGGTTTTTTTAAGTTCATCTGGATGGGGACAGGGGAACAGAGTACTCCTGCTAAGACTGCCAAAGCAGCTTCTTCAACTCAGGTCTCTCTCTCTCTCTCTCTCTCTCTCTCTCTCTTTAAACCAGCTTATTAATGGATTTATCTCCTTTGTCTTGATAGGAAATACCAACAACACCCTCATATCCTGATTGGTCTAGCTCTATGCAGGTTTATGTTCTATATACATTTCTTTTATGAATTATTTACTAAACATCTAGGTCACTATAATCTATCAATAAGTAATTCTAGGAGCTTACATCTCAGCTCCTTATATAGGCATTTTATAGTGCTGGCGCTACACCTCCTCCCTTTTTTGCTTCTACTGTTGCTTCTCCAACTCCTCATCCCTATCTGTGGGGAAGTCAGGTGAATAACTTTTTTGTTCTTTCTTGAATTATTGAGGTGTGTGCATGTATCCTAGTAATAGTATGCCTTTTTCACTATCAATTAAGGAGAAATTTTTATTTATTTTTCTTTTGACAACCTTTCAGCATCCTTTGATGCCGCCTTTTGGGACCCCAGTCCCATACCCAGCTATATATCCTCCAGGAGTATATGCACATCCTAGCATAGCTACGGTAAATTGAATTATAGTAACTCATTTCTAGTTTCCCACTCTGTTCATAATCATTATCAGTTATCAGTTACCAGTTTACTTGTATGATTAGTGCCTTTCTGATATGCTGCATCCTGTGTTATTTTGTTACCTGATCTCGTTTTTGCCATTTTCTTTTGTAGACTCCAACCACAGCACCAACAAATACGGAGCCAGATGGGAAGGGTCCTGAAGCAAAGGACCGGGCTTCGGTTAAAAAGTCCAAGGGAACTTCAGGAGGCAAGGCTGGAGAGATTGGAAAGGCAACTTCTGGTTCTGGGAATGATGGTGTCTCCCAAAGGTGTATTGTTCTTACATTAGTCTTTCCAACGTGTTTTAATGTCATTCAAAATCTTTTCACTATTTTGGTTCATTGTTGTTTGATATTTTTGTAATATTTTCTATAAGCAGTGCTGAAAGTGGCAGTGAGGGTTCATCGGATGCAAGTGATGAGAATGCTAACCAGCAGGTAATTGTCTACATGTCATTGTTGCTAATGTTTTGTGTGCTACATTCATTAACTGAATAAATTAAAAGAACTCCTTGGTGCCCTTACAGCACCTCAGTGAAACTGGTATTGGTCATTTTATTCATTTAAGGTTCAAACTCGTCTAATCTGTATTCTATTCCAACTCCTGTACAATCCTCCCCCACACTGCCCCAAATAGAGAAAACAAAAAAGAAAGCCAACAACAACAAACAAAAAATGGAAGGGAAAAAAAGGGCCAATAAGTAGTAAAATAGTATCGTTTTATCTTCTATAGGACAGATGCCTCATTATTCTTGCTTTAGGACTTTGCCGGGAATAAGAAAGGAAGCTTCGACCAGATGCTTGCAGATGGTATGTATTTTATCCCTTTT
Source organism: Ailanthus altissimus (assembly GCA_946807835.1). Classification (NCBI taxonomy): domain Eukaryota; kingdom Viridiplantae; phylum Streptophyta; class Magnoliopsida; order Sapindales; family Simaroubaceae; genus Ailanthus; species Ailanthus altissimus. Next base: position 25,467,054 of record OX327695.1, read on the forward strand.
TGCTTGTCATTGTCCACTGTTAGAATTTTCTAATCACAGTAAATCTATCAGCAGCCAATGCACAGAATAACACAGCTGAGGCAGTACCAACTTCAGTGCCTGGGAAGCCTGTAGTCTCAATGCCTGCAACTAATCTCAATATTGGGATGGACTTATGGAATGCATCCTCTGCTGCAGCTGGAGCTGCAAAAATTAGACCAAACCTACCTGGGGCCTCATCAGCAGTTGCTCCTTCGGGCATGATGCCCGATCCATGGATTCAAGTATGAGCCCTGCAAGTTAATTTTTATATTGTTTATGCCCATGGCGCATTTGACTATTTTCAATCTTCACTATTTAATCATGAACTTATCTAACAATTGAGGGAAAACTTGTCATTGTTGACAGTGTAATCACCTCAATCTTAGCTTTCACCTCCAACTTTGTGTTTTTTTTTTTTTTTTTTTGCTTATTAAAATGTTAATATTGGGTTATTTCATGATAGGACTCATCGAGCCTCTTTTGGTCATCTTGAATGTTTTTTTTATTCTCCTAGCTAGGCCCTCATGAGTCTTAATTCCCTATAATATATATATATATGTATGTGTGTGTATATATATATATATATATATAGAGAGAGAGAGAGAGAGAGACTCCTTATCTAGTGCAAACATCCACACTTTTGAGAACGCGGATGTGTATAGAGAGTTGAACCCCCTATGCAATTTTTCATGTGTGTGTATCTGTTGCATATGTCTGTGCAAATGTGGATGTCTATAGAGTTGGAACTCCCTATGCAATTTTTCATGTGTGTGTGCGTGTGTATCTGTTGCATATGTCTCTGCTCTTGAAATGCAGACGTCTTTGGAGAATTTATTGTTTTTTTTCTTTTTGCTGACTTCAGCTCCATTTTCATACAGGATGAACGTGAACTGAAACGACAGAAAAGGAAACAATCTAATAGGGAGTCGGCCAGAAGATCCAGATTACGTAAGCAGGTACTGTGGTACTCTTTTCTCTTTCACTTTGTTCCCATCTCTGCATGTATTACTTAGGAAGTCATCATCATTTAACATTTCAACCAGGCGGAATGTGAAGAACTACAAGCCAGGGTAGAGAGTTTAACCAATGAGAATCACAACCTCAGAGATGAGTCACAAAGGCTTTCCGACAAATGTGAAAAGCTTACATCAGAAAATAATTCAATTAAGGTTTGAATAGCCCCTTACTTCCTGTTGTTCGTTTAGTGATCTTCCCAGTAGCAGCTTGCTTGTTATATTCTGCCAATTACTTTTGTCTGTTTGTCCATATTTGTTGCGAGGAAAAAAGAACAAAAAATTGTTGTCAATGGCTAGTTACCATGTGCTAATGCATTAATATGAATTCTCTCTTTAATAAACAAGTAATCTGTCTTGAAACCTTACACATTGATGATTGATGAATATATGTTCTTTGGACAGGAAGAATTGACTAGAATATGCGGACCAGAGACGGTAGCTAACCTTGAACAGAGCAATCCCACTTCGGTTCTACAGTCACACAGTGACGAGGGAGGGAAATAGTTAGTAGTATACACAGCAGCTAAGAGTATAACATCAAAGCTCAGACCAGAAATTGCTGGTTCTCCGGGAATGTGACCTTGGCTTTAATGATCATAGAATCTTTTATCTTTCTTACTAATCTATACCCTTAACACAACATCGCTAAGTGTAATGTTTATTGATCAATTTGGACATTATTGTTGAAGATTAATTCAACTTACAGATTAAATATCAATGCATTTACATTGTTGCTTTGTTCGTCATTTTTTTCTCTATTGCATGGTTAAAAGGTTTTGAAGAGATGGGAGTGGCTATCTTTGCTTGATCACATTAGCAGAAAGACGAGGGTTAATTTTGGACGTCGCTCAAGAGTGAATGTTAAAAAATTATAGAATGTATTTGACTATTCAATACAAAACCTCCTGCAACATCCAGCTTGGTGCCAATCCTGATTCTAAATCCTCAAAGCTGAACTTTTGCCTTTTAAATTCCAAAATTTCTGCTACTAACAGCTAAAAACACAAGACAGATGGGGAGAAACGCTTAACAGGAAATGAAAATATATTTGCAATCATTCCAGAGTCCTCGGACGAATGCACTCTGCATCTAACTGTGGAAGTGAGGTTGAGGACCTCAATTGAACTCGTTAGAGACTACTTCATCCAGCATTGCCGTTAAGCAGGACAATTAATGGAACTGTAAATAGCGGGAGGCTTTAGAACATTGTACCAAGCAGGGACGATATCAATCCTCAACATCAGAGTACGTATCGCTTTAGAAAGCAGGGAAGATATCAATCCTCAACATCAGAGTCACTATCGCTATTTGTATCACCGGGGCCTTCAATTGCATTACGTCCTTCAGGTTTACCTGTTTTAACCACAATCCTCAACATTCGTTTAGTAGGCATAAAAGTGTAGTTTTACTATATTCCAAAACTATGAAAAAAAATGTAGTTTTAGTCAATTTAGGATTAATGAAAAAAGGTGTAGTTTTAGTATATTAAGGAACTAGGAATTGAAACTAATGGAAAGGCAGGACCTAAAAGACGGATCTACACTCACCTGACCAAAATATCTTCAGGATGATATTCTTTCCAAATTGAAACCCCATCCAGTGCATGCTGATAAGTCTGGCCTACAAATTTCAGCAAACAAAAAGCACCTCTCTTTCATGAGATAATAATACATGTGGCAGCAAGCAGCTCTGCAGAAATCTAGACGATGACCAACATGAACAATTTTCAAAGGTCTTATTCATTCACCATCAATAAATAGTAGAGAAACTTTAAATTCTGCTCCCGATTTTCATCTTTTTATATATTCCTAAGATTACTAACACTAAATTGTTGCCAATTTGGCATGAGGTATATTTACACAAACTATATACCCATAATATGATGGCAGCATACAAAACATACCATTTCACCATATGCAAGGGTCACAAATTGATCAACTCTAGCTTGATGCCTGATGAAGAATGGACACATGTGGTTCCTGTACAACAGCCTGGCCCCCTGGTAGAAACAAGACAGGTTCATCTGATGTCAAAAATCTAAATATTAAGCTATTAGGGTGTGCCACCATAGATACTGGAAAAAATTTAAGTAGAATGCAGAAATACAACTACAAGCGCACCGGTTAATTTCGTCACAGAAAAATCCCAATTTAAATTATTAATTACTCTTTCCATTTTTCAACATGCTCTATACATTACAACCTTTAAACTAAACTTACATCAACAGATGGAAGTTGAAGCCAGACAAGAAATGCAAATTTCATGTGATAATACATGGGAAACCTGCAAAAGTGAAATGAAGATCAGGGAACATATCAAGTTACCATGGATTCTTTTCATGCATACAAATAGTTACATAAGCAAAAGGAGGAAAGCACCAGGGCTAAAACTTTACCAAGAAATAAGCTTGTCTGCAAATATCTCTGTGATACTGAAAGATCCATAAGCTACAATAGTGAAAAGGACATATACATTCAAAACTCAATCAAGCATGAACAACCATGCCATTCAAATAAATATAAACATGCCCCATATCCTCAAATCGGAAAAGAGAAACTATATACAGATCCAACATCAAGAACACAAATTATACTGTTATCAACAGGGAATCATGAGAAGGGAATCGAACCATTTGAGTGACAGTTTTCCTATGTTTTATTTTTTGGGTGAGAGTGACAGTTTGAAAAGTTTAATTTATTGCATGATTGCTTCACAACCTTTTCCATCGAAAACAACATCTAGAAACATTTGCATGATATTGACAAATATGAATCAGTATAAGATACAAGAAGATGAATACAATCAAAATAAATTGGTCAAACCTTGTGGGGCGTTCATGTCAACATTCATCCTAGAGAGTAGTACTTTTGTATAATTACATAATGCTTCTGTAATCTGTTTTGAAAACTTTCTTGTCAGGTGTTTATCTTCTTCTATATAATTTTGTCCCTTAACAATCATTAGAGAACAAAGCTTTGCTGAATTTACCAAGAATTTAGGAATTTTCTAATTGAATTTCTCTGCAGCTAACTGGGTCCAGACCATTGTAATCTACTGATGTACTCCAAACACTGTTCTGTGACTTAAATGAGATGGGACTGATGTAGATTAGCAGATGAAGCAAAACAGGGAAACCAATCAAATATAGAGAGAGAGTAAGGGGGCAGTACGGAAGATTGGTCCACTCCGCAAAGCTGAGCTTTTCGGTTCGCTCCCAGTAATATGCCACAACCCTCGTATTTAGAAATTAAGATACAACAATATGACAACACTATCTTTATATTTTACTGATTACAAAAATTTATCAATATAAACAAATTTTCCTCTATTATTTTGTTCCTTCATTTTTATTTGAATGACCAAGTGCTCCCAACTACTTCAGGGACTCAATACTCTGCTTGGACAGTGAATTCACTGTTGAACTAAACAAAAATCTAGTTACAAACAGTGACTGGAATTTATTTTAGCCACTCAGCTTCCGTTGCATATATTTCAACAATCACCTTCCTTGGCTAACACAGTTATCCTATCCATCCGCCTCAAACATCCCTCTTCCTAAATCACTCCATAAGAAAGAAAGCCCTCATATAGGTTAGCTAAAAAAAACTAAGGAGCCACATACAGGGGTCATCTAAATATAAGAGCCATTTCCAGCTAAGCAATATCTCTACAAAACTAAATATTCGTTCCATCATCGGGTCAAGTAACACAATGCATCTAACAGGAAAACACTCTGAAGCCTACACAACCCACCCTGAAACATTAAAAAAAAAAAAGGCCTATACAAGTACCGCCAACAAACAATGCCTTCGTAAGGGCACTGCAACGGAGCAAATTTATGCAATAAAGCACAAAGTAAACATGAATTTTGCAGCACAAAAATAGTGGGAGAAATCGAAAAAAATCTGAATTAACAAATTAAAAGAAGAGACAAGGCTAACAGACAAACTTCAAACCTGCCCAATACATGAGCCACTTGTGTTCCTCATCTTGATCTTTCCTCTCAATTGCCTTCACTGTTGAGTACACCGGTAACACGATCCCCACAGAACAGCTGCACAGATGCCCTTTTTTTTTTAAAAAAAAAAAAGATAAAAAACACATACACACACTCACATTGATATCCATGCAGTAATAGTATTAGTCCATACAAGGTCCACAGTTTATCATCAACAGCTAACAAATTATTAATTACTTGGAAAATACAATACGAAATATAAAACAATTAAGGTTATTAAATGAATAAAATCTTACCAAGCTGTGCGAAGTACAATGTTAGAACCAAGTGGGCAAAGGAGCAACCGCAACCCCACCTATATCAGGATCAGACCGTAAATTAGGTAATTAATTAGTCAAGCATCACATGTAGCTTCCAACATGATCTCAATTAACTTCCAAAGAAGTTTAATTTAATGTATCTAAATCAATCAGATTAATCCTCAAAATACATGCTTTTCCTATAGAATATCTGGTGTGGCTTACAATAGTTTCAGTGATTTTTGTTCCGGTAAAGACATAACTGATCTGCTGCAAATGATTAACTAAGCGCTATTGACGAAAATGAGCGCGATAGACAATAAAAATATGGCAACAGAACAACTTACCTCCTTGCTTAAGCTGGGTCCCAGTAAAGCCATTACAATTATCTTTGCCAGAGTCCGGGAATCCGCTGTTTTACATTCTAATTATTTTTTTACCCTTTTCTTTTTAAAACCAGTGTTTATGATTGTCGATTTAAAGCCACATTTTCATCTTTTATTATTATTATTAACCAATTAGTTAGTAATTTGGGGCTTTGTATGAAACGACGTCGCTATGGAAAGAAGTTTGCTTTGTCATACTCGGCACCGGAGGTCGCGCGCCAATGACTGAATGTGTCTAGTGCCTAATTTATAAAAAAAAAAAATGAAAAATTCCGTTTATTCAATTTGATCAAAATATAAGAAATACGTCTAATTTTTGTATACAACTTTTAATTTAGTTTGTAGCATTAGGGTGGCCGCCGATTTGATTAATCGGTAAATCAAATCAAATCGAAATTTTTAGTTTAGTTTAAAATTTAGTTTAATTTTTTTTGAAACTCAAGGTTCGATTTTAATTCAATTTTAATTCAATTTTAATTTAATTTTGTTTAAATTAAAAAAAAATTAACATTAAATTAAACTGAATCTATTCGAGAGTTCGAACGGACTTCAACCGGTTGGTTCCAATAAAGCTGAATTTAAATAAATTTTAACCCATCGATTTCTATTTCGGTTTAAGTTAAAATCGAATCGAAACCGATTTTACACACCCCTACATCGCAGAGTAATAACATTGACCTAAACCGAAACTGATTTTACGCATCCGTACGTAGCACAGTAATAACACATGATGCTTTGTTTACAAAATCAGAATACAAATTTTAAATTTTAATTAACGCAGTATCTAATGCGCTTAAATTTAATTACATAAGACTAAGAAACCTTAAAAGAAGTTCTTTTCCTAAAGAGAAAAAATTCTAGCGTTGCCAAGAGTCTTGAGAGGGGGTTCACCCCATGTCCGACGACCAAAAGTCATTTTCTTTAGTTTAGTCTTTGCCTTTTATCTTTAGTTTCGTATTTTCATTTTGTTGGTTTTATTTTAGTTGCTATCTTCTTTCTGCAATGCTGCCAGCCTCCATTATACCGGTCGTTAATCCTCCTCCACTGGCGATTGCAGGGCTGAGGCCAAGATAAGCACCATCTCACTACCACTCCCCCCAACAGCCATGTAGCTTAACCAATTTTTGCCATTGAAGCCGATGTTAGCCTTCATCGTGCAACGCCAGCCTCCACTATGCTGATTCGTGGTTCTCCTTTCGCCAGCGCTTGCTGGGATATGGCCAAGATGAGCGCTATTTCCCTGCCACTCCCCTCAGCGGCTATATAGTTCACCAGCATCCGCCATTGAAATCGATATGAGCAAGTGTTGTTTGAGTTTCTACCGGAATCTGGCGAGTTGCTGTCAGACATCACCGTTGTTGTACTCCATCAGCACCTTTACAGAACTCGCGGCTGATGCAACTTTCAAGCTCCTCCACCAAAGTGATACAAACCCGATACTATGTCCCAAGCTGACATGTTATATTAGTGCTGTTATCGTATTGGTGTTTATTTCTTCTTGTTATTGGTTGTAGCTTTAAAAGAATTGTATGGGTATTACTTGCATTGGGTAGAGGATATTTGAAATAATGTTGTAATTTTTTTGTTTTTCTGTGTAGAGATAGTTTTTGTCCTTCGACGAGGATAAGTTTTTTCCTCCCGTGTAAATATAGGTTTTTCTTGTCCTAAACAAGAATAATAATATTAAATCTAAAATGAGATAGTCCTAAGTTTATATATTTTCTCTATAAAAAAGTAATAAATTCAAACGAATCATAATAAATTTATCTTATTTGTATGTAACATTTTGATAATTTTTTTATTTTATATTAAGAGTCCTCAAATATAATATTACCAATTTAATTAATAATATTATGTTTGATAATATTAAAAAAAATTAATATAACATTTGATATGTTCATTATTAATTGGTGGTATTATATAATTATTATATTAATAATTAACTAATTAATAAAAATAAATTTAGAACTACTCGTTTAAAAATGGAAAGCCCCTTTCCCCTATCCACGTCTATAGTATTTACAGACAATACAAGAGTGTTATAAGGGAAATAAATTCGACGGCTGAACAAGGTTCCTTTGGTCATATTTGATAAGCTAACATTAACATCCATCTAAATTAAATTTGAGGAGTCTGTGTCTATCCCACAACACTAAATAAATTTTGGAAATGATGGCACGTAAAATAAGTTTATTACATTTACATGTATAATTTTTTTAAAAAAAATTGATGTAATATTATTTAATTATAATATTATCATAAAACAATATGTAAATTCAAACCAAGAAAATATTACACTATTCTTTATTTTTATATGAGAGTAAGATTGAAATCGTACTACAAAGATGTGAGAAATACACTTGAATTATTATGTGTTAATACCAACAAATGTAATATTAATAACAAATTGATAAAAGGACGCCAACAAACACTCTCTAAAGGAAAACCCTTAAACTTCTTATAGCTTTTTTTCGCCGGAGAGGAGGACAATGGCCTCCCCTTTTCTTTTTCTCGGCTTTCCCTCAGCTTTAGTTTTAAGGTTATTGTTTTCAGTTTCTCTCGGTGAAAAATAACTGGCCGACGATTCCCGTGCGATTCTCGCTTGGCTTTCTCAATGTTTCGCCCGGATCTTGACTTTTTTGGCTGCCCTTTGGCAGTTCATCCGCCATTTTGATCCGTGTGTGTGTCCCTGTTGTGGCTTCGTCAGTCGTTGCACGTGGCTTTTCCGGTAGCAATCTTTAGTTCGTAGTGATGCCGACATTAAGTTTACTGTCTAGCGCCGTGTGAGTCTTAACTTGCTCCTTCGACAGTTCTACCATGGCTCCGCCAATTTCTGTCGCACACTCGTCGTCAAGGAGGTCAACAGCTGGACTTTGTCATTTTCTCAGCGGGAGTCGCTGCCCAAATCCTACAGTTGACTTACTCCTAGACCCAGTCGCCACTTTCCTCCTCAGTAGGGTGAGCAGCCACCGCCTCGACTTAAGAGAGTCTTTCCAGCAACACCAAACCCTTTTTAGCCACGTGTAAGAATGGTTCTACTTGGTATTGATATCTTTACGGGACTTTGTTGATTGTTTTTGAACTCAGTTGAATAAGCATAAACATTTTGTATTTGTTGTGGCAGTATTTGTATTTTCACCTCTTACTAAAGGTTATTTCTTTGTTGCTCTTTTTTATAGGGTTGTCTTTTTTCCTCCCTCGAAAGTGTTTTCTTCCTGTTAAGGCTAGTCTCTCCCTTTATTATTAGGGGTCGAATGAGATTAAGTATTCGTCAATACAAAAAAATAATCTTTATATCTTATAATTTCTCGATCGTTCAAAAGCCCTCAAAATTGTATCGATATTGTTTTGCTTTCAGTTGATTCAATTGTTTTTTTAAAAAAATTACTAATTGATATATATTTAATATATTTTCATAGCATGAAAATCCTCCATGGTTTGTTCTAGCCTTTTAGCCAATAAAGGGTAAACAAAAAGAGAAACAAAACACATGATTTTCATTCTTCTGAAATTACAACATATAGTTATTCGTTAAGCTATATAACACATTGACGCATTGACACTTTTTTTTTTCTTTTTTGGGTTGTTTTTCTAGATTTTGATTCAGAATTGGGGTCCCTTGTATAATATAGTTCCCCCGACATGATTGTTAGGAAACGTTAATAATATTCCTAGGCTAGATATCTGGGCACCCATGGACCAACAACAACAAAGAAACACAAAACCAAAATGGTGCCAATTATACATAGTAGCCTTGAACCCTAAACCTGACCAACCAAGCCCACCATCCCCCGCTACTCTGGTTAAGCAACTAAAACCTCCAAGATGATGTGGCAACAAGGGCCCATTGGTGCCAGCAAAGCACCAACTCAGCATGCCGTTTCGCCACGTGGAATCCACTCACTTGCACCTTCGCAAGCAAACACTCCGCCTGAAAATCAGCAAATTGACTCAGCTGCACCGGCCTCATTCCGGCACCCGAAAACACCTCTCTCCACGGAGCCACGCGCCTCCCCGCCACCTCAACCGCTGCCGTAATCCTCGGCCGCAGCAAACACGTTTCAATCTTCCTCGCCAAATCTCCACCTCCAATCGACGCCGCGTCGAGCGATTCAAACACCATGGTATAATACTCGAGACTGTTCACAAAGTTCCTCCTAAACAACGGAATCGTTCCGGTCTCCGTCCAACCTTCGTTATCTACAAAAACGACGACGCTTGGAGAGAGCCGTCGCATATCAGTGACTAACCCGACAGCGTTGTTGGTCGAAGCCAGACGACGGAATATAGTTGGAGATAAAACGACAGCTATCTTTTCACCGTCCATGAACTTAACTGATTCGAAAGACAACATTTCGAATGTACGGACAAGTACGAACTCAATATGGAACCTGATTCTGAGTTCTTGAGCGAAGTGAATAAGGTTCTCTTTTACGAGTCTTGTTTCAGTGACGTACTCTTCAGAGACAATAGCAGTGATACGAAGAGAAGTTGGGTTCATGAACTTGTTACAAGACTGAACTTTCTCAGCTATTTCTCTCATTAAAGAAGCGTATTGTCCCCCAAATCCTATATCAAAATCGATGATGTGAATCAACGACGTTGATCCGTCGAGGGATTCTAGGAGGGCTTGATTGGATATGAAGTGAGTGAACATGGGGATGGGTGAGAGCCCACTGAAGGCCTTGTAAGCTCTGATGGATTGAATGATTTCGGGCCATGAAGAGAGGCGAGTTGGCCGAGTTAACCCGTCGAGGAGCGAGTTCAGAGCTTCTTTAAAAAAGAACGCGGCTCTTTGGAGTGGCTTCCCGACTGGGGACCTTAGCCTTTGATTCAGCCGCGACAATATCATCTGAGCGAGTTGTAACTCGTTCGAGTCGAAGCAGTCAGCGGCTCTGATTATCTCTTCTATGAAATCATACCTCACGTTCAAACTGCCATTAGTATTCATCAAATTGTTAGAAAAATCAGGAAAGCTACTCAAACTTTGATTCAGATTTGAGTACATGTCAGGAACATTAAAACTAAAATCGGAGGGAAGGAGCTGAGTCGAATCAAGATGCTGAAAAGGTGTGAACTCAGTGAACTGCTGCTGAATTTGTGGCTCACAGCGAGTTAATGGAGGATCACTCTTGACAGGAGAAACAGTATAATCGTCGTCTAGCCCCCCAAGGTCTTGGATGAAGGAATCCCAGCCCATGATCATATGCTCCTCCCACTCCAAAGAAGGGTCAGTTACCGCTGGAGCCTCGGCTGCAACGGCAGACTTTTGAGGTACAGGGCTCGGGCTCCGGCGAAGATCAAGAACCGAAGTGGGTTCATAGCATGTTGTGTTTGAATTATTGGAATGGCTACCAAAACCAATATTTCCGGCTATGTTGTTGTTGTTGATGATGCTGTTGGAAGAAGAAACTGGTTTTGGGTTCTGGGATTGGCTGTTTTGCGTAGATTTAACAGGAACTCTCATAGTATTGTGAAGAAAATTAAAGATTAAAGATCTCTTTTCTTCTGTCTAGTATTTGCTTTGTTGAGTAGTAAACGACTAAATATGTGCTTTATTTAGGGCTTTGAAAATGTGGTGGTGAGAGAGGAATGGGAAGGGGAGGCTTTTGGTGGTTATGATTGCGGCTTTTTATCTTTGCGTGTGTGTGTATTTGTGTGCATGGAGTGTATTGTATTTAAGATTGGGAATCTTGTCATACATGAGGGACATGAATTGACACGAGTCAGACACTATACTCTTTTATTTTTTTTCTCCTTTTGAAGCTTCTAACTCAAGCCATCACTTTGTTTTTTGCTTTCTGGGATTCCCAGCTTTCGTTTTTCTTATCACAGCTAATGCTCTAGGGTTTTTTTTTTTCCTTTTCCCTATTAACTAAATGTTCATCTCACATTGTGCAAATTATTTTGCTTAAGTTTTATTTAAAATATATATATAATGATATAGATAGGAGCCATGGTACTGGTAAAGATATTTTAATACTGAAATTAGATTTCTTTTGATGGATCATGATACTACTGTGGGTGTAAAGGAGAATAGTTTAAGATTGGTAAGATTCTAATTAGATATCGAATTTTTGGTATTTATATCTTTATACTTCTATCAGACTTTGTCAAATCATCACATGATCATTTTTACACATGATTTATATTATTTTAACCCTTTATTATCAATTACTTCTTGTCAAAAAGTAAAATCCTACCAATATTGATAGCCTTTCTTCGTGATCTTTTCATTTTCCAACTCCATGGGAAGGGAGTAAGGGAGAACCCTAAATAAGCGAAGAAGAGTAGCAAATAAATGAAAAATACTCCTTAAATTTCAAAACCCTTAATTTTGAAGTTCAAAACAATTGAGTTGTATTAAGAATTTAAAACTTCTCAACTACTTTTCAACCGATAAACGACGGACAAGTCAAAGGGTGAGTGTTAAAGTTGAAAACGTAAAGCCAAAATCAAAGAACCGCCACCACCTTATGCCTGTAGTCACGTCAATGATGTGGTAAATAATTTGTAATTACGAGTTACTTTAGTAATAAGCTTTCACTCTTTGGTGAAACAAATCCATTGTCGATCTTTCTCTTTCCCTTTTAACACTCTTTCAGTCCTAGGGTTCTGTTTTGTTAAATTTCACGTGTATACTTACTTTATATATATCCTAGGGTTTTATTTTATTAGATCTCACATGCATACTTACGTTATATTGCTTCATTGATTCAAATCTTTTAAAATTTGTCTTCTTAAGGAAAGAAACATCAATCTTATCAGGGTTTTGTTTTATTGTATAAACTTAACCTTTTTTTTTCAAAAAACAAAAAACATTATATTACTCAAACCAAATTTATAGCATTCATTTTTGTAACTACATCTAATACTATAAAAATCTAGATAAGAGTGATCAATCATTTATAGGATTAATCTCTTTCAAGCTCATATACCTCTAAAATTACATGTTATAATTTAATAGGGATCTACATTACTATATTTGTACAGTGCATCATGTTTCTTGAATTACTTTGTTACATACCTAAAGTTTCTCATTAGACTTTTCTCAATTTATGCATTATATCTTAATTTTTGAAGGAACCTGAAACATGTAACAAAGAATTTAATAAAAAATTTGGTGAAAATTGTACAAAGAATGAGGTGCATTCTAGCATTCACTAGTAATTCAAACCTTTGATTCCGGAGGCACCCAAAAGATATGAATTAGTAATACTATCGGGTCAGCTATATCAGCCTCCAAAAGCAGAACTACAAGGAACAAAACAAACAATTTTAACGTTCACACGAAAGAAAGAAAAAAGAAACTCGTAAAAAGTTGGTAGAATTCTTGTTGAAAAGAACAGAAGAGAAAACGAGTGACCTCAAGAAGGTCCCACCTGCCACAAAAATTGACATATTAGTCAGCAACTGTGATTTGATTGGCCATCCATAGGATGTCCCCATCACCCCGAGCCCACCCGGACGGTTTTTGTCGGATATGCATGCCATGTATATGACAAAGCGCGTAACAAACACGCCCACGTCGGATTTAGATTTCACCTTTGCTTCGCCTTTGGCGGCGACGTCAAGGGAAAAGAGAATTAAAGACCAAGAGAATATGTTCTTCAATGGTGATAGCTATAGCTAAGCTATGTAGTGGGTTATTATTGGATTGATTTTTATCAGTTGATCGTGGAATCAAAATCTATCCGTCCATTTTCATTTTTCTACCCAAAAGAAACTCACAACATCTTCTACACCTTTTCTTTTTTATTTATTGGACTCTAAGAGGAAAGCTTTCTTTGCCCACCTCCGAAAAGATGTTTTTAAAGCCTTTTTTTTTTTTTAAACTCTCAACGCCAACAATAATAATGTGAATAATATCTTTTTATGGTGTGTTGTAACACTCACGTCCCAATCAAGGCTAGGGTTTGGTTCTAAATTTGTTTATTGTTGTCAAATTCTTTTTTAATTACTATTTGAATGGTATTTTATTGTTGTATATGGTGTGAACACAATTTTTTTAAGGGATCCAATGCAATAAGCTTTTGCCGATAATCGTTAATCTATATGGGAATATTCAATGATTAACTTTTGATTTAATATTTCATAATTAGTCCAAGTACGTGTAAAGGGTATTGCAAAGGCCTCCTTGGTGGTCAATGGGGATAGTAGAAGTTATAAAATGCAAGTTATTCAAAGCTCTAGAAGCACTCCATTTGAATTAACATCGTCGCCAATCGGTCAAAAGTTAACGTTCAAATTTTTTTTTTTAAACAATTTTATACCGTTTAACATATAGGAATAAGAAAAAACTTTTACTTTTAAAAAAATTATAAATTTAAAGTATTATTCGCTAGAAAATATTTTTCAAAATTTAAGATTTCTAAAATATTATTCAAAAAGAAATTTAGAAAATTTACCAAATAAACACCAAGTAATTTTTCTCTTTCTTACAAGAAACAAATTAAAAGATTGTTTTTTATAAGTCAAATCCAAATTCAACTTAAGGTTGGTTGGGCAAAATAAAACTTAAATCAAACACTGTACAAAAGGCTCAAACCTAAGGTCTTTAATCATCAATTTCTCTCTATTTTTTTAGAGAGAGAGAGAATCAGTTATCATCTCTTCTCCAGGCACCGGTAAAGAGTGCAAGAGAGAGTAAAAGGAGAAAGAAAGAAGTAAGGCTTTTTAGAGAGAGAAACTCTAGAGAGAGAAAGTAAGTGAATGGGCTGAAAAACTCTGTACAATTAATCCCTATAATATTTTAAGATATAGCGCAGTTTTAGGTTCAATTATTTTTCAGTTCAAGAAAGTGGACGAGGTTCATGAGAACCGAATCATTATAAATTTTGGTATTCTTTCTCGTTTTTATTTTTTTCTATTAGTTTTAAATTCTTAATTATTTGCATATTAGATTAGATTATTAATTTTTAACAGTGGTATCAAAGCCAAATATTCAAAGTATTAGAAGAAGACTCAAAAGTAAAGTATTGAGAATTAAAAAATGGCGACCATCAAGTTTAAGGTGGAGAAATTCAATGGACAAGGAGATTTTAGTTTATGGTAGAAACACATGAATGCCTTGCTAGTGCAATAGAGGGTTGCTAAAGCCTTACAGGAGCCAAAGAAAAGAGGATGTTCAATAAGTGGTGAAAAAAGACCACGGCAATGAGACTTTAGTGTAAGTTTGAAAGCTTGTATATTTTTAATTTTTATCTAATAAGATCCTTTTAAAATAAAGGTTATTTTTCTTTCGGATTGATCCTTTAAAAGATTTAGAGGAAAATCTTGATGAATTTAAGAGAATCTATATAGACTTAACAAATACTAGTGAAGTATTCAGTGATAAGAATCTAGCAGTTATTCTTCTAAATTCTTTACCAAGTTCTTACAGAGAAGTAAAATCAATAATTAAATATGATAGTGAAAGTCTTATCCTAGAGGATTGTGTGGCTGCCTTAAGACTAAAGAAACAAGAAATAAAAAAAAATAAGAAGAAAGACAGTAGAAAAAATCTGTTTGCTAGAGAAAGACTAGAGAAAAAGGAAAAGATGGAATATAAATGAAAGTCTAGGTCAAAATCAATGACTAGCAGAAGAAAATGTTTCTTTTGCGAAAAAAAAATGGCACTTAAAGAGAAACTGCTATGAAAGAACTGAGAAATTAAAAGAAAACAATTCAGTTCATGCAGATACAGCGATAGCATCTGATGAGTATAGCAATACAGATGCTCTCACAGTTTCAATGGATAAAAATCTAAAATATTAGATCTTAGATTCCAAATGTGCTTATTATGAGTCATAAAAAAAACTAGTTTAATTTATATGAGAAATACGAAATGGATAGGGTACAAATGAGAAATAACAATTCATGCAAAGTGATTAGGATAGGTACAATTCTCATAAGTTGCATAATAGAACAATAAGAATCCTAAAAGATGTAAGACATGTTCCTGAATTGAATAAAAACCTAACATCTTTAAGAGTTTTTGATGAGTTATGATACACTTGTAAAATTGAAGATGGACAGCTAAGGATAAGTAGGGATTTTATGTTTATAATGAAGGGTACTAAGCGAGCTAGTCTATATATTTTACAAGGGAGTATGGTTGTTGGATATATGGTTGTTGCTCATACAAAGTGCAATAAGACTGAGTTGTGGCATGAGAAGTTAGGACACACAAGGAAATCGAGCTTACAACAACTAAGAAAATAACGCACGCATTGGTAATGGAAAACAACGCAAGGTCAGCTTTAACACCAACAATGACAACGTAGATGGAGTTTTAAAATACAACTATATTGACCTGGAGGGAGCAACAAATACAAAAACACATGGTGAAAAAGAAAATTTGTTATCCTTAATTGATGGCTACTCAAAGAAAGTAAATGAGTTAAGGAGAACTTAGAGTAAGGCAAAGAGACCTCACCTTGATATGGAGTTATTCCCCAAACCTCTCATGAGAATAATATAAAGGTTAAACCAGAAGAAGATTCACAGTTTCAAATTAATTACAAACCAACACATCAAAAAAATCAAGGTCCAAAAGAAATACTTAAGACAAAGAACCAATAAAAAAAACTCGAGACAAAGGGGTAAGACATAGGTCTAAAATAGAAGTACAAGACATAAGTCTGAGACGAATGTCTAAAATAGAGGCTTAGGACATAGTCCTAAGATAGAGACCAATATTCAAGGAGTTGATTTTTAATAGAATATTAGAGTAAGAGAGAATAGACACTAAGAAAAATCCTGCTAGACAAGGATTGAAGGAATAATCTGCGAACAAGTTTGAGGTATGTTTAAGGCTGCTAAATGTTGATAAGGGGTAAGCATTAGGTAAAGAAGTTGAGTTGAAAAAAGAATAAAAAGAACTGCACAAGATACAAGGACTAAAATACTTTATAGTCAAATACGGATTTGTAAAGTATTATTGGCTAGAAAGTATTTTAGAAAATTCAAAATTTCTAAATTATTGGCCAAAAGCAATTTAGAAAGTTTTCTAAATAAAGATCAAGTAATTTTCTTCTTTCTTAAAAAAATAAATTAAAATATTTCCTTTATAAGCCAAATCCAAATCCAACTTAAGGTTGTATGGCCAAAATAAAGTTTAAATCAAACCTTATATAAAGGGCTCAAACCTAAGGTATTTAATCACCAATTCCTCTCCATTCTCTTTAAGTAGAGAGAGAGAGAGAATCATTTCTCTTCTCTAGACACTGGTAGAGAATGCAAGAGAGAGTGAAAAGAGAGTGGCTTAGAGAGAGAAAGAAGTAATGTTTTTTAAAGAAAAAAAATTTAAAAAAGAGAAAGTGAATGAATGAGCTAAAAAATTCTGTATAATTAATTTTTATAATATTTTGAGATATAATGTAATTCTGAGCTCAATTGTTCTTTAGCTCAAAAAAGTGGACATATGTTTATAAAAACCGTATTACCACAAATTATGGCATTCTTTCTCCTTTTTTTTTTTTGGTTGATTTTAAATTCTTAATATTTAAATTTTAGATCTAATTTTCAACACTAAACCTTTTTTAGATACTAATATTGGTTAATTGATCATGCACTCTTGAATGATCGTGTGCATCCTAAATTTATCCTCGGTCTTTTATTTGTTTTAGCATATAAAGGGGCGATATTCTTATATCTTACATAATCAATATAATACAAAATCAATTTGACGTACGTCATTTATACCGAATTCTGAACAAAATATTCTCTCAATCAGTGAATGCATGATTTGAGAGAGACCCTTGATGGTATAAGTTCAATGAAAAATAATCCCGTTAGCATCAATATTCGAATGAGCTAGAGCCAACATTTCTTTACCATCTTTTCATGTTATAGAAAAAAGATTTTTGTTGCAAAGCATGATTAATGTTTAAAAGCACAAGTATTTTTTTGTTTTAATAAAAATATAATAAAAGAACATTATCAATAAGTCAAATACTTAGGTATTAAGGATACAAGTACACGGGCCAAACGCGGTGGAAAAAGAAGAGCTTGTAGTATACAAAAGATGTTTGAGATTCCAAATGAAATGATAATTAAGTGTAAAGATGAGTCGTCCCCATACATACAGGCATACATCCACTCCTCCAAAAAGAAAAGGCATTTGGAGATAAAGAAGTTAGTGGAGGTGATTTTGATAGTGGCTACCGGATCTTCTACTCTTCTGTTTCACAAGCTACCCTTATGAGTCCTTTTCCTTTACGAGGATCAAAAGGATATGTTAGCTTTGCTTTGTTTATGAAAAAAAACAAACAAACAAACAAACAAATACCCTTAGATTCAATTAGTTTTATTTAAAAGAAAAGTAAAATGGGTTTTGATCATGTTGATCGCAAGACAACTCTAAAGTGCAAATTGTTGATTACATATAGATTTTGATTTGATATATTATTAACATAACATTTGGATGAATTTTTTATATACAACTGTATATATTGGTCTTTTCATAGCATTAATTTAAATATTAAAAAAAAAAGGTGTTTACTCTCAAATGGTTAATATACAGAATTAAGTGCTTATAGAAAATGAAACCCTAAATTTTTTTAGAACAAACCATGAAACTGAACATTTAGCTTACTCCTGCTAGGCATGATTTACCAAAACTTAAATTCAGGAATGAAGTTAGGTGGATCAAAACTTAAATGGATTTTGCTTACTTATAATCATTATTCGTTGTTAATAAGATCATTACTCTCAATTAAGATGAGTACGTAGATGTAGATGGATATGACACGATCCTTTTTAATGGCTCAACCACAAATACACAAATACAAATATCTTCTATTTGATTAATTTGATTAAATTGGTGCAATCTTACGGACCACTATATGGACTTAGTTGACTAGTTCAGATCAAATGTTTATGTGGTGTGTATAATGAACTATGAAGGGGGTATACATTTGGAATTTTGATGCCATTGAAAATGGTGAGGTGACCAATCCGGTGAGATGGTCCAGTCGGGGAAGATTTTCCATCGAGGGTCACTCTCAGCTGTCGTAAAGAAACTTGGAACCATACATCCGAGATGGTCCAACTCCAACTTAAAACGTTAGAATTATGTCATCTCCACAAAGTCAAATTTCTTTTAGTAAGTTCCAATTTTGAATAAAGGTACTCTACAAATACCCTGTAAATATATAGATATACATCACATCTGAAAAGAGACCGTTTCTTTTTAAAAATTTGTTGTTTAACTTCATAATTATTATAAAATAAAGTTGAAATTTTTTTTTACTTTTATTTAGAAACAAATATATTACCAATTTATCTAAATTACCAACAAAATGTTTCCATGATGTGTTGCTTTTAGTTTTTCCAGAACCTCATATCCCTTGCTAGTTTTTATTCACTCTTCTTTTTTTTTTTTTTTTTTTTTTGCCCTTTTACGTCTTGATTCTCATGTATTTATGACTGCAAATTATGAGATTTAAAATAAATTTTATTTTTCAGGTTTCGGGAAAAAGGATAAGCGTGAGTCCAAAGTGTTAAAATGAAGCCCAAAATCCTTTAGACCAATAATAATGATGAGAGGCCCATGTGTTACGATCCAAACCTATAATGCAAAACACACGGATTGAGCCTATAAGGCCCATCAAAATCCATCTTCTACAGCTGCTCAATGCTCATTGCACAGCTTCTTCGATGCTCGAATCCATTTTTCGGTTGCTGAAACAAAGCCAGACTTAAGATAAGAATATAACGTACGTAGTAGAAGAACAAATCAACCCAGCATCAGCATTCTTGAGAAAAACAAATCTGGAGTCCACTTGGTAATTTAGCGCGAAAAGCGTAAGCCAGCACCCGCCACGCGTTTCATGAACATGCATGTGTCCGCATGCAAGACACGTTAACTCATCGCCTTTGCTCTTTATTAATTGTAATAGTCCGCCAAGATAAGTGCTAACACAGCAGTTAGTACTTCTCCAAGGCTAAGAGCAAACATGCTGAACAAGTCTTCGAATTTATTGCGACGTCTCTCATCATTTTGCTTGTTACTTTTTCTGTCTGTTTCTTTGTTCCGTGGACAAGCTTTGAATGTTGAGGAAATTGGGTATGGGTCAACGGTGAAGAGGGAGGAGAGGAGCTCTCTTATTGAGACTGAAAATGGAAGGATCTCAGTACTCAAGTCAGAGCTGGTACAACACGTCCTTATTATCTTCAGTTCATCACATTGGAGCCAAACTCACTCTTACTTCCGGCACTTCTCCACGCCGAAATGGTCTTCTATGTCCACACAGGTACATAAATAAACGATTTCATTCTCTTTCACCGAAAGAGCTACTGCTTTTTATTTCACAGCAGTCGATTTTAAGACCACAGCACCACAATTTTAATTCTAAACAAAGAATAATCGAAACGTTTGTGTGTGTGTGTGTGTGTGTGTAGGGAGTGGGAGGCTGAGTTGGGCTGATGAAGATGACATGAGAAGTTTGAATATACGACGAGGAGATGTTTACAGGCTGCAACCAGGGTCTGTTTTCTATTTAGAGAGTAACTTAGAGCAGGAACGAGAGAAGCTTAGATTCTATGCCATCTTTGCTCACACTGAGGAAGAAACATATGTATTCTCTTTTGTCAACTGGCCATTTCATTTTCTTTATTTCTTTTTTTTTTTAATTCTTTAGAGTAGTTGTAGTTACTAAGTTATAATTACCAAGTTAATTAATTGAATTTTCTTAAAACGGATGCAGGAACCATGGGTTGGGGCATACACTAGTATTAGTGATCTGATCCTAGGCTTTGATAAGAATGTCCTGCAATCAGCTTTCAAGGTAACGATCCAAAATGAAGATTCTGATATAGCATTTTGTAAAGTCGTGTTTTGCATCTCAATAATACAAAGTCCAAATCTGTATCAAATTTGTTTCTAGTAATCAGTTCTTGATTAAGTTTGGTACTAAGCTAATATGACATTGGTCTATCAAGGTCTCCGGGGATGTGATAGAAGAACTTTTAAATGCAACAAGGCCGGCGCCTATGGTGCATGCATTGCCAGAGAAACAGAAGGAGAAGGAAAAGAAGAAGAAAGATTCTCTCTGGGAATTGGAAGCTCGATTTTTGAAAGCCTCTGTAGGTAGCAGTGGTGTCTCGGAAGCCATGAATCGCAAGAACAAGAAAGCAAGAGCATATAATATCCTTGATGCTGATCCAGATTTCAAGAATTGTAACGGGTGGAGCCTAACAGTGGATTGGAAAGACTTGCGTTTATTGAAGGATTCAAATATTGGAATTTTCATGGTGAACTTGACAAAGGTTGGTTTCCAATAATGTCTTCAAACAATTCAACATTCCTCTTAAAGAAAACACTAAATTTAACTTGACACAGCTTCCAATCTAATTTATTTGTATTGTTTTCTAAGGGTTCGATGATGGGACCGCACTGGAATCCGATGTCTAATGAGATAGCAATAGTGCTGCATGGACAAGGAATGGTTCGGGTGGTTTGTCCAAGCACCGCAAAAAAATCAGAGTGCAAAAATATGAGGTTAAAGGTTGAGGAAGGAGATGTTTTTGCTGTACCTAGGTTCCATCCCATGGCTCAGATGTCCTTCGACAATGACTCATTTGTTTTCATGGGGTTCAGCACAAAAAGAAGGAAAAATCATCCCCAATTCTTAGCGGGAAAGAGATCAGTCCTTCAAGCATTGGACAGAAAGATCTTGAGTGCATCGTTTAATGTCTCTAACACAACAATTGATCAACTTTTGGCGCAGCAGGCAGAATCAATCATATTAGATTGCACATCTTGTGCTGAAGAAGAGGAAAGCATAATGCAGGAAGAAATTAGAAGGGAGTGGGAGGAGGAAGAAGCCAGAAAGAGAGAGGAAGAAGAAGCGATGAGGAGACAGGAGGAGGAAGAGGCCAGAAGAAGAGAAGAAGAACAAAAAGAGCAAGAAGAAGCTAAAAAGAGAGAAGAAGAATGGGAGAGACAAGAAGAAGAAGCTAGAAGGAGACAAGAGGAGGAAGAGGCCAGAAGGAGAGAAGAGTGGAAGAGACAACAAGAAGAAGCCGCCAAGAAACAAGAAGAAGAAGAAGCAGCAAGGGAAAGATGGGAGAGGCAACAGGAGGAAAAGAGGAGACAAGAAGAAGAAGCGCAAAGACAACAAGAAGAGGCCAGGAGGAGACAAGAGAAGGAAGAGGCCAGGAGGAGACAAGAGGAGGAAGAGGCTAAAAGAAGAGAAGAAGAACAAAGGGAGCAAGAAGAAACTAGAAAAAGAGAAGAAGAGTGGGAGAGACAGCAAAAAGAAGCTAGAAGGAGACAAGAGGAGGAAGAGGCCAGAAGGAGAGAAGACGAGTGGAAGAGACAACAAGAAGAAGCCGCCAAGCGACAACAAGAAGAAGAAGCAAGGGAAAGATGGGAGAGGCAACAGGAGGAAAAGAGGAGTCAAGAAGAAGAAGCACAAAGACAACAAGAAGAGGTTAGGAAGAGGGAGGAAGAGTGGGAGAGACAACAAGCAGCAGCGAAGCCGCAACAAGAGGAAGAAGCAAGGGAAAGATGGGAGAGACAACAAGAAGCCAGGCAACAGGAGGAGGCAAAGAAAAGACAAGAAGAAGAAGCGCAGAGCGAGCAAGAAGAAAGGCAAAGGGGTGGGGGACAAGAAGGAGAGGGGCCCTTTGGAACAGAAGTTGTGAGAGCAGAAATGAAGAAAGGTGGTGATGGGAAGAGAGGAGTTATAAAAAATCTGTTGAAGGTTTGATATGCGCTCCCATCTCAACAGTACAGCACTCCATTAGTTTTACATGTGGGTGGGAATAAAGTCTCTAGCGAGGCTTTCTTTTCGTTTGAAGCTTGGCTTTCTTCTTTACCTTTGAAGTTTTGCTGTGCTGAGCTTTCTCATCACCTGTTTTTCAATTGTTAATGTAAGAGACATCTTCCATGTTTTTGTTTATATATTGTTGGATAAAGAGCTCCTCCTCTCATATTTCATTTTTTTGGTTTTGGCATTTGAAACTTTCCAGGGATTGCTGGGAGATTTATACTAATGCGATAAATGATCTTGAAACGGGCCTAGATGAAGCTAATGTGCTAACAAGAAGTTACACACTCTTTTGCCATCCCCAATCGTGCTTCCCTTTACATTCTATTAAAAGGATTTAGAACTCTGTTTCCAAAACATTCTATTAAAAGGATTTAAAACTCTGTTTTTTTCTTCCCTTACATTCTATTAAAAGGATTTAGAACTCTGTTTCCAAAACATTCATTTAAAAGGATTTAAAACTCTATTTGTTTTGGAAGAAAATAAAGGAAAATGAAAAAAGAGAATTCTGAAAAAATAAGCATGACTATCTTCTGTTTCTGATATTGAATCTATATTTTTACAATGCACATTATATTCTGTTATTTATACTACAAGAAATACAAGATAAAGAATGACTCAACTAACTTCCAGTTTTTGCGAAAATCCCATAACACTACAAGAAATACAAGATAAAGAATGACTCAACTAACTTTCAGTTTTTGCGAAAATTTCATAACAGATTTTGTCTTTTTGCATAACAAATTGTAACACACTAAACTTGCTCTCGTCAGTGTAATAACCAGTTCTTCAATTCTACATTTGCTTTAACACTGATCCTTTACCATCCACTTGTAATGTAAGATAAATCCAACATATTCTAACATCTCCCTTCAAGCTGAAGGTTGTGCACAGACCTGAAGCTTGTGTCTAAGATAAAGAAACCTGGTGAGTGACTGTGGTTTTGTAAATATATCAGCTGTTTGGTCAAGACTTGGGAACAAAACGAACCTCCACTTCTTTGGCTACTATTTTGTCTCGAATAAAATGAATGTCCAATTCAATGTGTTTGGTACGAGCATGAAATACTGAATTAAGTGCTAAGGCCTGAGCACTTTAATTATCACACCATATTATAGGAACTTGAGGTAGCTGAATGGTTAACACAGAAAGTAATGATTTTAACCATAAACACTTCTGAGTAGGCTGATGCTAATGCTCTATATTCTGCCTCTGCTGAGGATCTAGCCACCACATTGTACTTCTTAGATGACCAAGAAATGATGTTGTTGCCAAGATAAACACAATATCCCCCAATAGATCTCCTGTTCTGACCCCCAATCAGCATCTGAATAGGTAGTTAAAGTCATGTTTCCAGATTTAACTATTTCAAAACCATGTGTAGGAGTAAATTTAAGGTATCTTAGAATACGTTTATATGCCTGCCAGTGCTTGACTGAAGGACAAGCCAAGAATTGGCTGAGTTTATGCACTGAGAATGATAATTCAGGCCTTGTCAAAGTTACATACTGCAAGACATCAATGATGCTTCTGTAAGTTGTTAGATCTGCAGAAGCCACATCATCATCTTTGTAGAGTTTCTGACCTGAGTTCATTGGTATGTCAGACCCTTTACATTCCAGCATATTAGCTCTTGATAATAGATCATAAATGTATTTGGTTTGTGTTAAATGAATCCCATTGACAGTGAGATGAACTTCTATGCCCAGAAAATAATTAAAACTGCCCAAGTCTTTTAAGGCAAATGTAGAGCCAAGAATTTTGATGAAGTTTTCCAGATAAGCATATGAATGACCTGTAATAATGATATCATCCACATAAATGAGAACTAGAATAAGTCTGCCACTTATGTGTTTGAAGAAAAGAGAAGGATCTGCTTTGGAATTCTGAAACTGCCATTAAAAAGAGCTTGCTTGAGTTTATCATACCAGGCTCTTGGAGCCTGTTTAAGACCATAGAGAGCTTTATTCAATTTGCATGCATAAGAGGGAAATTTATCACTCACAAACCCTTCAGTTTGAGACATATAAATAGCTTCAGTTAAGTCACCATTTAGGAAAGCATTATTGATGTCAATTTGTCTAATTGACCACTCACTCATGACAGCCATGCTCAGAACCAATTTCACTGTAGATGCCTTGATTACATGACTGAAAGTTTCAAAATTATCCACACCTGGTGTTTGTAGGAAACCCTTGGCCACTAATCTAGCTTTATATTTTGGTACTGACCCATCTGCATTAAATTTGGTTTGAACACCCATTTGTTGTTAACAACTTTATGAGCATATTCAGCTGGAACAAGAGTCCAAGTTCTATTTTTCATGAGAGCATTATACTTTTCTTGCATTGTTGTTTTTCATCTCTGATCTGACAGTGCTTTTTTAACTGTTTTAGGCTCAGAATGAGTTACTCCTGACTGACTTGAATAGACCATTGGCTTGAATATGCCTAACTTGGATCTTGTGATCATGGGATGTGTAGATGAGGACTGTTGGATTGGTTGTATAGGTGGTGGTAATGGTGATGTTTCTGTGGTTCTAGGATAAATTGCTTCTGTAGTGAGGTTGTGGTTTATAATAGGAGTTGAAGTGTTTGTATAAGGAGAAGAGTTGTAGAAATTATGACTAGAGTTTGAGTGTAAAGAGTTCTGAAAAACTGATGACTGTGACATTCTTTGTGCTGAGTTATTTAACACTGTCAAGGGATCATATGAGAGTGGACTGCTGCTACTGAACTGACATGATAGATTTGGAATAACGAATGGTGATGCAGTAAGTGTATCATATTGTTCTGACTCAGTGACTGAAGAAGTTACAAGAAAAAGTTCAAGATACGGAAAAAGAATGTTCATTAAAGGAAGCATTTCTTGCAATATAAACTCGACCTGAAGAATGCATGCACTTATAACCTTTGTGGAATGGACTGTAACCAATGAACACACGCTTAGCTGTGTGAAAGTCATATTTGTGCTTGTTATAAGGCCTTAGCAAAGGAAATACTGCACAGCCAAAGGGTTTTAAGAATGTATAAGTTGGTTTTAGGTGAAAAAGCTTGAAGTAAGGTGATTGATATTGGAGAATAGGTGTTGGCAGTCTGTTTATCAGGTAAGTTGCTGTGTGAAAGGCTTCCCACCAGAAAAAGAGAGGCATTTTTGCTTGAGCAAGTAAGGTAAGACCAGTCTCAACTATATACCTATGTTTTCTCTCAACAACTCTATTTTGGTGACGAGTGTGAGGGCAAGTTATTCTAATTTGGACACTATTTTGCTTCAGGTAATCAGGGAAGGTCCTAAACTCCAACCCCCACCCCACCCCACCCCCACCCCAAAAAAAAATTGTAAGGCCTTAATATGACATTCAAATTGTTTTCTACTTGTTTCTGAAATTGTATGAAGGTATTGAATGCCTCTAACTTTAGTTTAAATGGAAAGATCCAACTATACCTAGTGAAATCATCAACAAAGTTGATGTAGTATTTATAGCTATCAATTGATTCTGTTGAGGCTGGTCCCCAGAGATCTGTATAAACCAATTCTAAGGGCTTTGTAGTTCTAATACTCAGAGATCGAAAATGTGTTCTGTGTAACTTTCCAAGTTGACATGCATCACAGAAATCTGGTTTACAATTTATATTACAAGTATTAATACCTTTACAAACTCCGGAGATCGATTTCATTATCAAATGACTTGGATGACCAAGCCTCTTATGCCAGAGGTTACATTCCTTTTGATTCAACTGCTGACACTTTGAAGAAACAAAACAAGACTTACAATTTTTCTTAGACTTGAAGATAGAATTGAGAGATTGATCAGCTGCATTACACTGATCATTATTTATGTTACAGGTGAATGCATTTTCAGGAAACAAAGACAACATAGATCTTGGTTGACAGTATTTGATGCATTGACAAAGGTAGTCTTTTGGATTTACAAGTGACAGTGACTGTTTTGTTCCAGGTAACAGCAGTCTATATAACCCCTTCACATTTACACCTTCCAGTAGCACAATTCCTTCCTTCTTGTCCTTTATCAAGCACAAGTCAGAGGAGAATTCAATAAAAACATCATTTTCAGCAACAAGTTTAGACACACTTACTAAGTTTTTGGTTATAGTAGGTACAAACAATAGATCTTTTAGAATCAAATTTTGGTTTGTTTTAGTATTAAGTTGTGTTTCACCAATTAAGCAGATATTCAAGCCTTGGCCATTGCCAACAAGTAATTTTTCCATACCTGAGTTGAGTTGTTGAGATTTACTGCATTGTTGGTTAGGTAATGAGTAGCTCCAGAGTCCAAGTACCACCCTTCATCAGCTATGCCTTCTTGACTTTGCTGAGATGCTACAAAGGCCATCCTCTGACCAGAATTGCCTTGATTATTAGAGCCATTTGCATTCTGATGATCACCATTTCCTGTATAACCAGTTACTCCTCTAGGAACATAGTCAGAATTAAACCTGTAATAACACTTGGTTGCTGAATGGTCCTGTCTCTCACAAATTTGACATATCAGCTTCGAGTTTCCTCTACCAAAAGAATTCCTTCCACCTCCTTGAAACTGACCTCTTCCTCTATTTGCAGGAAAGCTGCCTCTTCCATAGCCAGCATTATAGATGTTAGGACCATAGTTATTGTTCTGATTATTTCCAAAACCATTATTGTTTTAACCTCCTCTGCCATTTCCAGGATTGTAATTCTTTTTTTGCAATTTCTTAGCAACATTAGCACTATAATTTGCTTGATTGCTGTTCTTACTAGCACTGCTCTGTAAAAGTCTATTTTCTTGAGTCAGAAGCATAGAATATGCCTCGTTAAGACTAATGGATCCAAGTCTACTAGAGATTAAAACAACCACTGTATCATATTCAGATCCAACTTCAATACCAGAAACTAAGTGCATGATAAATTATTCTTTATTAAGAACATAGCCAGTAACAGATAATTCATCTGCAATCTCTTTCAACTTCAGAAAGTATTCTGACATTGTCAACTAATTTTTCTTAAGTGTCAACAGCTTATATTTCAATTGAACATTTTTAGCTTTAGATTGTGAGCCAAACTGTTTTTCAATCTTGTTCCACAATTCATAGGATGATTGGCTATCAATAACCAATCCTAAAATATTCACACTAATAGTAGAATAAAGCCAACTCATAAGAAATTGGTCTTGCCTGATCCAGATCTCAAAATCTGGATTTACAACTTCTCGAAAATTCTGATCAGCACTTCTCTCATTCTGATCAACTTCAACAACTTTCAAGAACTGCTCTGGACACTTAGATACACCATTGATGAGATCTTCAAGTCTGTTGGCTCGTATGGCTGTGAAAACTTGAGATTTCCAAACAAAGAAGTTTCATCTGTCGAGCTTTACAGTTGCTGGAAAGGTGTAGGTTGAGTTTTGTACTGTGTTAGATGAATTTGAGGTTGCCATATCATGGCTCTGATACCATAAAAGGATTTAGAACTCTGTTTGTTTTGGAAGAAAAAGAAGGAAAACGAGAAAAGAGAATTCTGAGAAAATAAGCAGAGTATCTTCTGTTTTTGATATTGAATCTATATTTTTACAATGCACACTATATTCTGCTATTTATATTACAAGAAATACAAGATAAAGAATGACTCAACTAACTTCCAGTTTTTGCGAAAATCCCATTACAAATTTTGTCCTTTTGCATAACAACTTGTAATACACTAAACTTGCTCTTGTCAGTGTAATAACCAGTTCTTCAATTCTGCATTTGCTTTAACACTAATCCTTTACCATCCACTTGTAATGTAGGATAAATCCAACATGCTCTAACATCTATAAACTAAAGTTCATAATAATCTCAATATTGCTACGAGACTGAAATTTTAAAAATCCTCTTATCAAAACTTAGTGCTTGACCTCAAATTGATCCGAGAACCATTCTGGGGTTGCTGTTTCGCAAACAAAAGCAAATTTTAAATTTTGTTGTGGAAGCAGTAACACATTCAGCAACTAAGGTCATTGCAAGGTCAGGATTTTATACTTAGCTGACTGCAATCTTGTTCTCTAATTTTCAGATTTGATTCCTCATGGCAAGTCCAACAAATTGTAGCTAAGTTAAACAAGTTACCACTTGCTATTCAGTGGAACACACACCAAAAGACAGTGAAAAGTTTTACAAATGCTCCTTGCTGACGCTAAAAGCTACATATGCTCATGCCAGAGTTTAAGACTTAAAAATAAGATTCGAAATATAGTGCAGGGGATCAAACAAGCATACGAGTTGCTAATCAATTAGTACAAACAAAATCTCAGCAGAAAGCAGATGCGTACTTGAATGTGGGAGACCCTCGTACGGTTTATCAGGGCAAAACATGGCAACGCAAGTTCAAGTCACTCTGCCTTCACAAACAATTGCTCTCAAAGACATGAAGCGGGTAGGAATAATAGTGCCAGTCAGTGTGTACACAAACATAACAAGATTGCTCATCAGTTTGGGTAGTAACAACATATTAGCCATCAAATTGGCGCATGTCTGAGTATGCTTTGTGGAATTGAATGCATAGACCATTTCAAGGAAACACCATTGGACATGATGCAACCAACTTCAGCCGTACGTTTGAAAGCAAGTTTTATCAAATCCAGAAACAAGGATTAAGGAAAAAGGTGCCCCAGGTTCTGTGATATTAATGGAGATCAAAAACTTGGATCATCAACTGAATATAGTTGAAGCACTGTTGGATACAGTTTTCTTTGTTAGGTTTCAAAATAAAATAAAATAAAATAAAATAAAACACTACACTATTTGTCTTCCTGGAGCCACCAGCCACCATAAAGAATATGTGAACATATACAACGCTAATAACAGAAGCGACTTCCTAGAAAGCATATTCAGACACTGGTAGAGGTACTTATATGAGACACAACAACAGTGATATCGTCAAGCTTGCCACCATAATAGCGGAAGCCGGCATCTTGAGCAGCGGATGAAAATGGTGTCTGCCTGTTCCTATCCTGTGCTCGTTGACGTGCCAAAGCTGCTATCTTCTGAGCCGTCACTTGGGGCCCTAAGCCAGCTCTTAGGGTGTGAACAACAACAGCAGTAATTTCGTTGTTATATAAGTTGTCAAACAGTCCATCCGTTCCGGCAACAATGACATCACCTAGGGCAGCAGGAATTGTAAAAACCTGAGCACGTCAATCCAAAAGTATGGTTACGTTTGTGATTTAACTTGCACCTATTTTCAAGAGTTTCATATGACACACAGGCATGGTTCAAACAGCATACAGAAAGGAACAATTAGAATACTGTTTCATAAGTTTAAATTATAGTTGGTCTGAGGTATCAGTGCATACTGACCTGACCAGAGCTGGGTAAATCACCAGTATCGCCACTCTCCAGTTGATATGTAAAATTGAAACCATGTTGCTGCACTGGGGATTGGAAGATTGTGCATCCTTCTCTGACTACCATGAATCCACTGTCGCCCAGGTTAATTGCATGTATTCCCTAGGCAGAAATGGTAATGAGCAATGCTACTAAGCACCTGACACGAATAAATCAACACAGACAACTAACTCCTTAGGACACTTCTCACATCTTCACCCAAAACTCAGTTCTCCAGTATATACTTTCACATACCTCATCTTTGCAGCTAAATGATATGCAGCGTGTTTAATTCAGTACCATCTAGTAAAAGAAGGTTTCCACTTATATTTTCTAGGTATCAAAATTCAAGCAGGTTTTTTGAGCTAGAAGGATTGCTGTTTCAGGAAGAGAGAGTCTGTAACTCAGGGCAGAAATTTTAAAGAATCTTAACCACTGCACATGGTATAAAAATTGTGTGAAATACCAAAGAGAAAGGACCATAAAGGCTCTGAAAGTTTCATAACTTCATAACATTAGAGATAGAAACCAGAATAATTCCTAAAAAGTTGGTGCACTAAACCAACTAAATTAGCCAAAAGCAGCACTTTCATTCAGCCAAAATTGCTTTTGGAGCAGTTCATTAATTAAAAAATGTTTGAAAAAGTAAATTAGAACATGTTTTCCTTATAGAAGCAGCCTAAAACACTTGGTCATCACTAAAAGATCGACGAAAATTTCATAATCTATTACCTAAACTATATTTTTCCTCGCAATGAATATGAAAAGGTTACATTCCAATAATAATAGCATGAAGAGGGGCGAGTGACTGACTAGTGAAATGTCAAATTACAAACCTTGCCTGTTAGGGTAATGATGCAGGCTGTTGATGAACCTTTGGCTTTTGTCTTACTGTGAGCCTTCTCCAATACCCTGGCAGGATCAATGGCATCCCTGGGCTCCTCTTGAATTGCCGTCACCGAGTGGGACATAAGTTCACGGGCGAAATCTCCTGCATCAACACCAACATCTGCCCAGCCACCTACTCCATCAGCCACACCAATGGCTTGTGCATCTGGACAAATAAAGTGAGCATCTTCCCCACCAGTTTCTTCTTTAGCTGGATGAGGCAGGCAACATGATCCAGAAAATAGCTTCAAAGTTCTTTCTCCAGGAATAGTTCTGAAGCAAATGCCAAAACAAACAAGCCCTCTTTTATTTTGAGTGCTTACATGATAAGAAATCTAATAGGACCCACCTAGATTAAGGCCACCTATAGCCTAGCATAGATATCTACACCTAAAGAGTGAGTAGTCAACTTCCATAAAGGAGAGAATCTATTCCAACAAAATATGGGGAGACTTGAATCTCTATGATCAAAGTTGAGAGTTGAAGGTAAAGAGGTAAGAATCACCACGGCAAAAGGTGGTTCTCACCAAAGCCAGAAAGCCGGTAAGAGAGGAACTACTGAAACTTTAATGGCAATTTTATGACTGAAGTCTATTCTAGAGAGACAGAACCCACCTATTCTAGTTCTACCAAGCCTGTTTCTCAATAACTACAAATCAACTAAAGTTTGTTGCAATCCTTTGGCATGAAAATAGTTTAAGAATACAGTAAAAAACATCTCATAAACAACTTTTTTAGTGAGCCCAAGAAAAAACGATGAGGATTGTACGACAAAATATCAAGAAAACGACTAACGCAACAAACAGAAGTTAACCAAAACAAACAGAAGCTGAGAGCACGTACTGGTCAGGTGCATCAGAGGAATGCCCAAGCTGTTCATCACGAGAACCTCCATCAAATGAAACATTATGAGCAGTCCCAGCGGAGAAACAGACAGAAGACAAGGTGTGAATATTTTTCAACCACGGCCCACGACCAAGTACGTTAGAGTCGGAATTCCTTCTCACAGAATCGAAGATAAAATACCCACAAACAAGCCCACTACTTGCTGATTCCTGTTTCCTCAAACTCATCCGAGCTTTTTGGCAACTACTCCGACTTCTATCATTGAAATAAACGCCACTAGGTTTTGCAAACTCTATGCCATTACCACAATTCGTAACTAAATCATCAATATAAACATCTCCAAAAACAGCCTTAGTACCAGAGGCTGCCATAGAGAACTCCTTTTGGATGAGCTGCTTAGACTGCAATCCGTTGTCTTGGATAACAACTGAATCTAATATGGCAAAAAATCAGACGACCCAGAACTACGAAATAAGAGCTTTCCTTGTCCAAGAACTAAACTTTTCGAATTACACACTCTCTTAAAACCAGAACAGACTGTCGGGTTCAGTTTCGTTAGAACAGCCGCTGGCATTTTAGGCCCAAACACAAAATACCCCAAATTCAACGACTCTATTAAAGAATATCCAATCTTGAATAGCATCTAACAGCCTGAATTTCATTACTTTCAGCACAACTACAACCAAGAAACCTGTGGATGAACAAAATTAAACCTTTTTGTTTACTTTTAATGAACTTGAAAGAAAAAAAAAAAGAAATTGCAAATGTTATCCAAACAGATGAAATACAATATGAAGCAATGCAAGTAATGGGGGGATTGAATTAAAAGCATAGAGCGTTAAGAATCGAACTTTTTTCAGCTGAGTGCAGCGTGGGTAATTGATTGATAAAGGAACCTTCTAAACAAAGTTCCCATTTTGATATAAGAGAAATGATTTGACAATGAGAAAGCTTGGAAAAGAGAACTACCACAATCAACCAATTGGACTAGATTGTGCTCGGCCGCTCTGTCTCTAGCAAATCTGTTTCTGTGAAGTACAAAGCTCGCGTTAAGGTTCACTTATTACAAGAATTAGAATCCAAACAAACAGAGTACGTGAGATATAAGACAGTTGAGGTGATGAGTCTGATGACAGTGAGACAATCCACATATTTTGTGGACTAATCAATATTTTCAGAGACTAAAACGACCCTATTGTGTGTAATCAATGCCGTCGTTTCGGAACCAGGCTAGGGTATTTTAGGAATGAGAATTTTCACAACCACGTGAGGTCAGATTATCAAAGGTTCCAGCTATATATTTTTTAATTGTTTAAGAACTGGTTTTTTCTTTAAAGAAAATTTAATTTAATTTTTAATTAAAATTGTAAAACGAAAAAATAAATTCTGGTTTTTATGTATGAACACTTTTGGTTAGTATTAAAATATATTTAAATAAAATTAATATTGGACCAAAAAAAAGATATCAAACTGGAGAATTCAAACCCAATGAAGTTTTGTGGCAACGTTTATGTGACATACAAATTGTTGTTATTGTTTTTTTTTTCTTTATTCTTTTTTGGGTGATGATTGTTACTGTTTTTAGGTGAACCTTAAACTGAAAGAGCCTCTTTAATGACTAAAATTAAGTGGTCCTTGTACTCCCACAAGTTGGGTTATTTGAAGCCTAACGAGCATATCTGGTTTTTTATTTATTTCAACAAGCACTGCAAAGTAAAGACCAAATGAACTTTGAGCCCAGTTAGGCCCTTTTGGTGCAAATGTTATGAACAGAGGCCGAGAAACCTTTACTAGTCGGCCCTTGACATTTATCAGGATTGGATGAATTTCTCAACTAAACCCATGGAGCCCAATTGCAAATAACAAACTTCTAATGAAGTTAAGTTGAAAATGTCTAGTAAAGTGTTTGGTAGAGGAAGTTCTTATCAAAGCGGTAATTTAAGTTGTACCAACATATGTTATGAGCATCTTCAAATTTTATGCGGGTCTATGTGAGAATCTATAGAGATTGATAATAAGATTCTGATGAAATTTGAAAGAATAAAAAAAAGAGAAACATTTTACACTAGTTGGAGGAAATTGTGTCAAAAGAAAAGTAAAAGAGGTCTTGGCTTTAGGGATTTTGTCAGCTTTAACTAAGCCTTACTTGCAAAACAAGGCTGGAGGATTGTACAATTCCCTGAATCCTTCACAACAAAAATTTTCAAGACAAGATACTTTAAACATGGATATTTTCTAGATGTTAGCCTGGGGAACAACCCATCATATGTGTGGAGGAGTATCCTATGAGGGAGACAAGATGGCTGATAGGTAAAGGGGATAGGGTTGGAATATACAACGTAATTGGATCCCAAGAGCTTCAACCTTGAAGCCAATGTCTCCCTAGATGCTCCCTCACGACAGTAAAGTTGAACTACTAATTGATGGAGATAATAAGTAGAGGAAAGAGGTAATTGAATAGCAGTTTTGGGAGGAGGATGTGAAGCAAATTCTTAGTATTTCTCTTCCCCTAGCAAAGGTAGAGGATTCACTTTGCTGGCACTATGATATGAGGGGTGTGTACTTAGTAAGAAGTGGTTATTATGTGGCCTTGGGTGAGAAGTTTCCTGTTGAGCCAAAACCTTCATCAATCATAGAGAAATGGTAAAATTTTATATGATCTATATCAGTCCCACAGAAAGTTAAGATTACCAAATCTATCAAAGGTGCTTTAGTGAGGAAGAAAGCAACTTTCATGCTTGGTCAAACGCAAAGTAGCCAAAAGGCTATGGAACTACTCCCAATATGCAGATCTGATAAGGGGGCTCCAGAGCATGGACCTTTGGGACTTTATCCAGTATGCCACATTCATTGCATCCAAAGAAGAAATTGCAAGACTAGTTATGATCCTATAGGCTAATTGGCAATCGAGGAACTGTTACATTACAATTGGAAAGCATGAGGATCCAATTAAGTTGATTGCAAGAGTGGAAGCACATCTTGCTTCCAGCCAATCAGGAGGCCAAAACTAAACAGCCCCAAATCACTGTCCTAAATCTAGAGTGATTCAGGAATGGGAAGTCCCCCCTGCAGGATGGTATAAGATGAATGTAGATGCTACTACTGACTCCGAGGAAAGGAAGGCTGACCTAGGTGGGGTCATAAAAAGCTATGAGGGATCCCCAATGGCTATGACTACTTCCATTCTTGTTTTTTGTGGGGATGTGGAAATAACTGGAGCGGAGGCTATTCGTTTTGCCTTTCAGATTGCAGGACTTGGTCTCAACTATGTAATTATGGAATCAGATGCTCAGAATGTGATTGAATTGGTGAAAAAAATATATGCTTCTTGAAGGAAGTTTAATGGCTGGTTAAAGACATTCAAGAAACACTTGAGAGTAAAGATCAGCTTAAAATTAGTTACAATTTTCCAGTTTCTTCGGAATAATGAAATGTCTTTATATTTCAAAAAAAAAAAGAAAAGAAAAATACACTAATAACCCACGCTCATTTGGACAGTAACTAATGCAATAGACAAGATGGGCCTGTAATGTACCATATTTGACCTTCTGCGTGAAGATTTTCTACCAACTCGTATGATTCTATTGGAGATGATGCACTTAACTTCGATGGCTGCATAAAATTAAGGATAGCATACGACGTTTCATTCAGGAATGGAACCTCTTTTTTTGGCAGGCATATAAGGGGCCAGGGCAATGAAGTTCTTGACTTCTGGCTGATCTGCAGAAACTAAAACATTGTAACTTGTAAGTGTCCATTTGGTATTGGTATTGGTACTGGTATTGTGATGTTTAATTTTGAAATAGGAGTGGCAGTAACTTTCAACTAAAAGTATATGAATATGTTAGTATTTATCAAACACGTTTAATTATTGAGGTTCTAAAATTAAGTAGAAGCACAACAATACTAAACTAAACGAATTTTAAGTCTCGGAAAGAGTTAACATCATAAATGAATTATATGTATTACAAGGTTTTTGTGCAGTCTCCATCGTCTATATTTGTACTGTAAGCTCTTTATCACTGAGCCATTTAAGTAAGTGCCACTATCTACAGCAGTTATGCTAGCAATGAGTTATATATATATTATTATCTGCACAAGATTAAATAATAATTTTAAAAAAAAGAAAAAAAAAACTGAAATCAGTATCCAACGTACAAAATCTTTAAACTGGGGAATTAGGATTAGTTGCTATTTTAGTAATTAAAACTATCACAAATCACAACATTGGGAGAAGCTGTGGAGGGGGCCAGGATGATGACCACTAAAACTATAAGCATCTAACGTCGGGGGACCTACCCCTGAATCTTTCACATGTTTTTCCAAGTCTTGCGATGTCTTGAAGCCAAATACTTGACCT
The DNA here is from genome assembly GCA_946807835.1 of Ailanthus altissimus. NCBI lineage: Eukaryota > Viridiplantae > Streptophyta > Magnoliopsida > Sapindales > Simaroubaceae > Ailanthus > Ailanthus altissimus. The sequence continues at coordinate 25,502,943 of OX327695.1, forward strand.
TCCAAACATCACACCAGTAAAAGATTAGAGATTCACGACATTTTTCTGCCAAAGCATATGACGATGCTAATATGACAAAAACCTTATTCACTTGGCCAATTTGAAATAAGCTACAAGAACCCACAATAAATGAGAGGCAAGGGGAAGTTGGAAGTAGAAATTGAATGCCAAGTACAATCACATGCTCCCGGAAGTGTTATGCTGGCAGGACCTTCAAAATTCAAAACCAGCACGTAACCCTCTGGGGCTGGGCTCTGACGGATTCTGTCCCTCGTGACTGTATCATTATCAACAACCTCATCTTAATACATGTTGGTACTATGCTCAACAGAAAAAAAATTGACGTGAGAGAAGAAGAGTAAATGAAGCAACAGCGAATGGATTGATTTGTGACAACTGTTGGATCCGGATACACTGCATTTACTGTGACAATACTTGATATCCTGCACAGTTTTGTTACAGAGGTTGTAATCTGCATTGCACCTGAAGTTCAAGGATTGCTTGATTACGAGATCATGATAATTCATAAGAAGCTAAAAATAAGATACATATCTTGGGAGACAATTTATTTCCAGGTGAAGATAACAATCGACATAAGTGATAAACAGGGCAATTTCATTAAAAATTAGGTCCTCTAATCATTGCTAAATAGCCGATAACTCATATTTCCGGTGCTATAGCTGGCTGCTGTAATCACTTTGTAAGTTATCACCCAAATGAAAATTTGAAAAAATGGCCAGGACAATTCAGTCAACAAGGCATCTTGACTGCTGAGGCATCAAAATCACCAGAGAGCGGTGACAATACAAGACATTAATTTGAGGGAAGCTGTTTTTCAAGTACAAATGAAAAAGAAGACTGATGACTTTTTATCTGTAGGGACTTTGTAGTTCCTTAATTTGTGCTATAGGCTATATATATATATATATAAATCATGCACGTCATCTTAAGATGATAATATCATGTGAGACCAGCTTTGGCCAGGCATCAAAACACCTATACTAATTATCCATAAAAGAAGGAACGCCAAAATGTTCATAGTTTCTACCCAGATAGCCATCCTATCTTTTCAACTTGTACATGCATATTGAAGCTAACAAGCAATATATTCCACACCAGTATTTATGTCAATAAAGTCCTATTTATTAGTTGAGAGAAACTGCTCACAGGAAATTCAGGTCGGTTTACTGCCACTGTATTGTGGGTCGGGGTCATCACTAGAGTTTAGATTCTAGACTCACAAATTAAAGGGTCTACTTGGTGTTTTTACTGTATTTTAAAAGCATAACAGTATGTGGTTTTAAAGTCATAACACTTCTGCAGCAAATGGATCCTAAATCTCCGCCAATGTTTAGGAAAAATGACAATCGCTCGGGACAATGTTTTTAACTTGGAAGATTTTTGAATGTAAAAGAAACTCTTAAGGACCCATAACAGAGACAGAGTGCATTTGTTAATCTCAGGGAGAATCATATAAAGATTATATGGTTTAGTAATTAATCGTTTTTTTTTCTTCTTAATTTTCATATACTGTTTCCGAAAAATACTGCAAACAACATTTTCATATCTTGAGAATACCAAATCCAGAACAGTAATTTAATTTTTATAACCACTTTGAAAAAATTATACTAGACACATTTATAAGAAGAGTAATACTAGATATATTAAATTGTATTACAATATATATATATTAAATAATTTTAAAATTCATATCATTTCACTGGTTAATGATTATTTGATATATAATTTTTTAGAATACAATTTTGATGTCTATTATTATTTATATATAAGAGATTTATTTTACCAATTTCTTTCTATTTTCAAAAAAAAAAAATTGATTCTTTTCTTTTTCGGCTGCCAACTAAATGTACATGTGCATGCCTCTCTCTTGAGGGATCATTTATGTGAAGCTCGATCATTTTAGCCGTTGAGGTTCTATATCTAGTATCTAAAATCTAATGAGAAAAGGACACTTGTTTGTTAAAAGGGAGTTACATTCTTATGGTTTCAAAATAAGAGATAAAACGATTCGGGTTAGCAAAAATGTGAAAAGTTTTTATATACTCCTGTTTAAACAAATTTAATGACATAAATTTTTAATAAGAAAAAATTGTAAATAATTAAAGAAAAAAATTTAAAAAATAAGTCGAAAATAGCCACCAACAACCATCATTGCTAGTTGACAATCGGCTGCCGATAACTAGTGGTGGATTAACTTAAACTTTAGATCATTGAATTTAAATTTAAAATTTTATATAATAGTGTACTTATTTTTGCCAACAGAGTATCACCTCCCTAACAATTGGCAATAGAAATATAGTAGTTGTTGATAAGGCGTAATTGTATAAACTATTTTGTCTTCCTAACTTGATATTTGTTCAATTTATTTCAATAATTTAACTATTTATGCATATTTTTGTTGTTTTATAGGTTTAAGCATTATCGTAGCAAAAATACCGAAAAACGGACGCAAATGGGAGCATTAGAGATAAAAATATAAATGGAGGTACTGTTTGCCACAGTGCCACTGTTTGCTACAATGCAGCGCCGCGGCATTGGGATTCAATGCCGCGGCGTCAATTGCAGAAAGTGAGCGCCGCGGCATTGAATCTCAATGCCGCGGCACTGGGACCTGGACAGCAAAAGTTGACAGGATGCTAAAAATCAAAAAATCTAAAAGCAACCCTAAGTGCGCCCTAATTCCGTGCTCTTACCTATATATTTGCACAAAACTTACATTTTGGAGGGAGACTACAGCTGGGACAGCAGCTGGAAACACAAAAGAAACACCTAACTTCTAAGTTTGGAGAAATCAAAGAGGAGGAAAGCAAGATTCAACATCAAAAACATTTGATAGGGATGTCTTCTTCGCTTTGATTCTTTACTTGTTGTAAGATGTTTAGTTTGCATGTATTGATGGAATTAGCTTCAAGATTGTGTAGTTTAATGATGAGCTAATTTCATTTATCTAGGATTACATCCTTGAACTCATTATGTGATTGATTTTAGCTCTCTCTTTTATGGTATTAATTCAGCTTTTGATATATTCATTGTACTTGTGTTTAATGCTATTTGATTACTTGGCCAGTAGTTAAATTGATCTAGAAATACTTAAATAAACTTGACAAAGGCATTTAGGTATTCAGTCTTAAGCATATTGATGCATGATCATAGTGTAGTACACTTGAGTTTCATATGAGATAGACATACTCATAAGGCATGTATGGCTCATAAAACTTGTGCTTAATGAATTTTGTTCAATTTATTTATCATAGACATATAGATATTTGATTGGATAGAATATATTCGCTTGACCTGCAAAAGAGACTTGTGATATGTTAAGTGTTTTGGTCAATATATCAAGTTGAGAACCAATAGACCTAAAAGAGATTTTGTTGAATTTATTTGCATAATGGAGGATAGTTTGTAATCCTAGGATTTCTCATATTAAATTTAACTTGTTGGCAATTTAGTTTATCACTTAGCATAATTAAGTTGTTCTTTTACTTGAGTAGTTTAATCTCAAACATTAAATCATTTTCTGGATAATAGTAGAAAGACACCATTTCAGTACTTAAATTAGAAAAGACAAATCATTCTCTGTAGGATCGACACTTTTCTCATCATATATTACTTGTTGCGACAACGTGCATTTGCGCTAATTTGTGTTATAGAAAACACACAACAGTTGTCATTTTATTTTTTATTTTAACACTATTAATACTTTGTTGACAAAAACAATCATATTATTACATAGATATTAAATTTTTTAGTTAAATTATATAGATGTTGAGTCAATCCATCTAGTAGCGATAACCATCTATGGTCACAATTTCAGTTTTAATTTTTTTATTTAATTTATTTTTTTAGCTTTTAATTTTTTGTTTAATTTCATTTAAAACTTTTATTAAAAATTAAAAAATTCTATAATATAGTGACATGTATTATTTGTAACTTATTATAAAATAATACGTTTTTATTTTATTTTATAATTTTATTAAAAAATATAAATAAATTATATTATAATATATATTTCCTTGTATGTAAATTAAAAATTGATAAATGTCACCCTAAATTTTTTACACATGTTTTTTTAAATGTAAATATACGAATTTGTCTTTTTGATTGTGTAAAGAGACCGAAATCCAATAAACGAAATCTGTCACCTAATAAAAAAAAATTATCCTTTTTAAAACCACAAATATATATAAAAATTGCTTTAAAAAAATGTTAGAGGTCATGTCTTTATCTCAAATCCAAATAACAAACATCTCATTAGACAATTAATATTTTATAGAATAAACTTGAAAATTACATAACTTTATTTTTTTTTACTATTATCAATTATAAATTTCAACTTTTAAATCAATTTTTTGATATTTTTATTATTAGAAAAATATTTTTAAAATACATTAATCTTCTTTTAAAAAAAATTGGACGTTAGAATTTGACCTCTCATTTTCGTTATAATAAAATAATCATAAAAAATTATCTGACAAAAACCTTGGCTAACAAGCTATTGACAGTTATATTTAGTTTGTTTAATTTTATTTTTCTCTTTTTGTTTAATGATGTCTTAAGAACTTGTTGATACTATGGGCGATCCTCTCTCAATTGACGCCATAGCCCATAGCTGACAGCTCACCATCTATTTTTTCAGAAGAACACCCTTCTATCCTTCAGAGTTTTGACATCACATCTCTTTAACTTATCATTAAATTAATATTAAAATTAAGTATTAGACAAGCAGACAAACGAACGTGGACTGCAAGAAAAAGACAGCCAAATTCGTAAGTTGGCTGGTGTCCAAATGTTAAATTCTTGCTTACATATCCTGAAAACTGCAAAACGACAACAAGTATAAGACAAACTCCATTAAAGGCCTTTTAAATAACCCTTTTCCTTTTCCATAATTACACAACCAGATCCTTCCTAGAATTAATTATGTCATTTCATTTTCATTTTCATTTTCATTTTCATTTTCTACTCTTCTCAGTTTCAGCAATGAATTAAAACACTTCCAGTGCAAGGTTATTTTCTTTTTGACTAGTCCAATTCAGATGAGTCCAGGCCAACTGTGGAATCAATAAATAATTCCGACAGCAATTACTTCTTTCTTATCCCCACGGAAAAGGGTAAAAAAATCTCGTAGTGTTGTTTTTTGCGCATGGAAAACAAGGATAAAGAAGTAGACTTGCAACAAGAAGACAGAAGCATTTAAGAGAGCAAGCAATATCCAAAACCCAATATGCGGATGGCCTTTCCTGGAAAATGACGTTAATGAAGTCCTGTGCTGGAATCCAATAACAAGGTGCAACTGAGGGAGTGAGCAACTTCCACTATAATTTCAAGTGTTGTTGGCGTTCTCTATCTGGATTGCATGCCAACCACTTTGTAAGCACCGAGGCTCTTTTCACCTCTAATCACTCTTAATCCACCATGTAACACCACCAAGAAACATGATCAGTTATTGACAAACATATCCTTATATATTCCAGTAATCTCTAAGTTGGGGAAATTGCATGATGTCCATTAGCTGAAGCTCATCCACACAACTGAAATTCACGATGTTATCCGAACCGATGCAATAAGCATGGGTCCCTACTTTCCATCAACAGTTGGTATAAGCAGAGTCAGAAAGCTCAATCAATAACAATTTGTTTTGTCTGCGTTTATGTTCATTGAATGTGCCAGTAATGAGTGAACTCTCCAACAATGCCGCGATTTCAATGAACATTCATTCAATTGCTTTAGATTTCAAACATCATAATAGATACAACGTTGATGGGATCCAACAAGTGGAACCTTGACCTTTTCAGCTCTACAAATTTCCGACTTAACACATCATATTTTGCCAAAAGCTACATACCAAAATGGTGACGACTCTATCCACTGTATGGTGTCTATATTGTTCTTCAACCTAACACAATGAACTTTACATATGCATATTCATTCACCAATTGGCCTACATACAAGCATGTGTTGCTGATCCTTTCTGTAGCTTGAGAAAAATCTTACCATCTTGTACTTCAGTGCAAAATATACTAATAACTCAAGAGGCTCCCACTACTCTTGATTTTAATTTTTACTATAATCTAAACAACATCCAAGACCATCTGCTTATTGCTCAAGCCATTGAGGCAGCACAACAAAATAAAAAGACCCAGCCGCCACTGATAGCTTGATCTTACTTCTACCAGGACATTGCTTTTACTTCTTACCACTTTTCCTTCAGCAGCTCCAATGGCCCCTATACAATCTACATCCCTCCCAAATCAATGGAGATCTACACAAAATTCTGTTCTCATCCATGTCAAGTGCTAAGAGCTACTTCCTACATCTTTGCCAGCAATCTCTCCTCCTCCAAAAGACGATCCTGCCACTGCTGCCACATCATGGCTGCCACCAATGGATGGAACTAAACCTGATAGACCATTAGGTGTGGCACCCCCAGCAGCCATCCCCAATCCAAGAAAATCAAGGGTAGGGTGCTTGGGATGAAACATTGAAGGTGTTCCCATCATCAATTCCTTCAGTCCAGAATTGCCATCACAAGGCAGCCCAAGTCCAAGCCCTGCATTCTCAGCATCAATCCGCCTGTTACCCCAATGAGTACCGTCTTGCTGAGCAGCAGAGGATGATGAAATCGCCAGTCCCCGAAGCAATGAGGCATTAGAGGCTGTGGCACCCATCTGAGCAGCCTTTTGAAGTAGTGCAGTAGCAGACATAGCTGGCTGCAGGGGCAGTCCATATTGCCTGCGTTCTTGTCCAGAACTACAAAATATCGGTGTAGCAGGGTTGGTTGCGAGGCACAATGAAATAGATTCCATTGATGCTGATGAAGCTACGTCAGTTGGGCGATCTAAAGGTCGTGCCATGCATCTCAGCAAGTCAGAAAATGCAGGATTCTGAGCAGGTTGCACTCTCCCCGAAGCAGTTGAGGAAGCAAATAAGCTTGCAAATAGAGTGCTATTTTTATTTCCACTGCTGCTGCTGCTGCTGCTACAGCTTCCATTTACGCCACCTGTAGGGGCTGCTTCTTCTGCAACTCGTGGGGGATTTTCTGGCAACTCTTTAAACAACCCAAAAGAAACAAAAATAAAAGGCGTGAAACATTATTGGTCTCAGTAATAGTTGCCTTTCTCCAAACCCACTTCTTTAAGCACACGGAAATGGAAAGTTGTGTTTTCCTATACAGAGAACTTAAAAAGAAAAAGCAGAATCACTAACTGATTTCTTACTACACCACTCGCAACTTAACGTCATAAACAATTCCTAATCAAGATTAAAAATTTGACTTTAAAAAAAAAAGATTGACAGAAATTACTCAAAGAAGCTAGTTTTTTTTGGTCAAATTTCTCCATGTTTAAAATCACCAATTCTACAGTTTAATAAATACATTCAGATAACAACAAATTCAGCAACGGACAAAAGCTACTACAATCCAAGATCTAAAACAAGAAGAGGTGGAGAAAGAACAGAGATTTTCCCGGTTCATTTGCACCAAAATATTAAAAAAACAAATACGACAATATTAATCAAGGAATTAGAAATTTCCAATTTGGGCTTTATATTTTACCTGAACTCTGAACCACCGAAACCGAGGAAGATGCTGCACCAGTGGACTTAGTCGTCGCTGGAGCTGGAGCTGGAGCTGTAGCAGGGGCCGGAGCTGCCGCTGGCAGCGGTGCTGGGGTAGAAGACTCAGCAGGCTGAACATTTGGATCGGGTTCTGGGTTCGAATTGACATCTCCCTCTCTCTGATTTGTTGGCTCAGTCTGAGTTTTAGCAGTCTCCCTTGTCAGCAAATCACAGAAGGCCCTGTGAGTGATGAAGCTGTCCCTCCTACAAGTAATAATTTAAAAAACCCAACTCACTAAAAATCTAAACATGAATATTATGAACCAAAAATGGAATTCCTTTCTTTTTTTTTTTTTCAAACCTGGAAAACAGAGACCCACAATCGCATTTATACTCTCTAGTGCCACAAACTTTGGAGTGTGCTTTGTAATCAGACTGCACAGCATATTTCTTGGAACACTTCTCGCATTTCCACTTCTTCTCTCCGTGCTTCCTGCAAAAGTGCTTCTTGATTCCAGTAAGATCACCAAGAGCTCTAGAGGGTTCGTGGTGGACACACGTGACCTCTGGACACACATAAACTCTCTTCTTGACTTCTTTGCTCGATCTCTGCCTCAGCTTCCACGGCAGATTATGACCTCGACGATGAAGCTGCAAATTCTGGTCTCTCTGAAACCCTTTGTTGCAAATTTCACACACGAATCGGTTGGTAGCCATAAGGGTCTTCGGGGAGAGAGCGATCACCTCCGCATCTGGATCTAAGAAAGATAACAAATATGCAACAACTCGTTACCAAAAAGTAAAGCAAATAACAAGAACAGAAAGAAGATTGAGGGATAATCAAAGTACCTGGCATTCCAGGGAGGTTACGTTTCTTCTTGTTGAGGGATTTGGGAGGCGGGTTTTGGTTGCCGGTTGAAGAGAGACTGGCTTCACCGGAAGCAGTAGAGGAATTTTCTAAGTCGACCGGCATGAGAGCTACCGAACGAATATTTGAAACTTGAAAGAGATTTGTTTAGGGTTTCTTTGACATCAAACTACGAGACAAAAGAGAGAAAATCTAGAGCATTTATCTAAAAATTCTATTCAGGAGCTTTCAAAGGGACAGCTTTTGTTTATTTATATTATTTGATTTTATTTTTCTCCTAGGGTTATGTTTCTGTTGTTGCTTTGCAAACTCTCTCTTTCTCTCTCAGCTACCAGTCAGTGAATCAGCTTTTCTTCTATTTTCTTTTTTTTTTTCTTTTTTTTCTTTCAAATAATACAATTACAAGTTTACAACCTACCAGCTATGTATGTCCAGTCTCCCTCTGACCAAAAATCACGGTACCCAAAGAGCTCAAATGATTAAACCCAAGACTCGTCTTCAATTTTACTCTCAATCCAAAATATAAACTTAACAAAAGAAAAATAGAGAAGAAAATTACGCCACCGGTGAGAACTGATCGAAGGGTACTAACCAAGCTTGATCCAACGCTCGTGATTGAATCAAACGTCTAAAGTCTCATCGCAAACCTGACATTTTAGATCACACAAAATCTACCTAGCTCCATCACTGTTAATGAAAACACAATACAGAGATATGATCAGAGGAAATGAACAGCAAAGGAGATACAGAGAGAGAGAGAGAGAGAGAGAGAAAACGAGGGAGTAGTTTCATATCATCCCATGTGTGAAAGTTGCCAAGTCTTTTGGTCTTTAGCTCATCATCTCTCCTACTTTTTGTAGAAACTAAAAAAGAAATTAATTAAAGTTTGGGGATTAATTAATTAAAAGGTTAGCTGATAATAAGAAGTCAGCTTGTTTAATGTGGGCTAAAAAAGTTATAAAAAAAAAAAATGTAAAAAGTGGGGGGTTTCTAACTTGGACAGTGAAGAGGACTTACCGCGCACTTGTTGATTTTAAGGCACCACATGTAACTTGTAAGAAAGTTGGATCACTATTTGTCGTTTAGTGAAAATGCTTAATTCCTTTTGTTTTGTCTCGAAGTTGATAGAAAAGTCCATCAATATTTTGACTTTTTGATCTCGTAAGCCAGTGATAGTTGGACACGTGGAATAGCTAACTGGGATAAAGCGTGTGTGATTGCTGCTACCCGTTGCTTATACGCTGATTATTTTTTTTATTTAAATTAAAATAATTGGATTTAGTTAATCTTTGGGAGGAAAGTGTTTGAAAAGGAGAAGTAGGTTTAGATTAGGAAGAGTCACGTGGGGTGCTAATCAGTTCTCTCTTCATTGCTTATAAAGTAATATAGAGACTCTACCCAGTTGTCTCGCTCGGACAATAAAATTTGTGCATTTTTATTTGATGTCATGAGTTTGAGTATTTGTGTGTCTTTTTATTTGATGTCTGAGTTTGAGCCTTCGTAACAGTTTGAACTATGGTAAATATTTTTTTTCTTCTTACACTAGCAATTGCTCAATTTAAAGTATTAATAATATCTTTTTTCTCTTGTGAGAATATTTAATTTAAGGGTATAAAATTTTGAGTTCGGATCAAATTTGAAAATTTTTAACTCTTATTTAAACTCGATCGAAAAGTCAAAATGTGTCTCGATCAAGGCACATTTCGGGTCGGGTCGAAAAATTTTAATTTTTTTTAAAAAAAATTATTTTAAAACAACATAATTTTAATTTAAGTTCGGGACGGTTTGAGATCGTACGGGATAGTTTGAATTTGGGTCGGATTTGGAACGGTTCGGGTTTAGGACGAGTTAAAAATTTTTGAATCAATTCCGAACCTATTTCCGTTCTTGTTCCAACTTAAAATTTTGAGACGAGTCAAATCAAGACGGATCAAATTTAAGAATAATGTCTACCTCTATTTAAACTATTTTTTTTTTCTCTTACGAGAGTATTTGATCATTTAGAGAGTTTGAATCTTGATAATAATCAAATGGATTATAAATATTTTCCTCTACTATATATTGTAATATTTTTTTCTTTTTACGAAAATAATTAAATTTTCTTTTCTCATAAGAGTAGTTAATTCTTCTATTATATTGAAGGTTTAAATTTTAACAGTAATTTAAGATATTGTAAATAATTTTCTTTTCTTTTCTTATAAGAATATGATTTTTTTTTTTCTTATGAAAATAATTGAACTGATTTTTTTTTTTTTATTACGAGAGTAGTTGATCCTTTATTTTCTTGTTAAGAATAGTTAATTGTTTTATTGCCGAAATTTTGAGTTTAAATATATTTAAATATTAAATTATGTATAATTTTGATAAATATATATGCTATATAACAGATATATGATATGATATCAATCTTTTAAAAAAAAGTAATATATAGACTTTGAGAGCAGCTAATCCTGGGATACTATCTTTTTAAGTAATTCTAGAATAAATCTCTCACTTTCTAGTTTTTCATAGTCTTTGATACATCTCTAATCTCTACGAGAATAAAATGTTAATTTGTTGGAAATGCTTTTACAATTATCAAAACTGCTTCTCTTACCTTTATATTTGATTGATATTATTATTAATAATAAACATTTGTAATAAAAAAAATTATTCAAATTTATTTAAATAAGTCTAAATTATAACACAACTTTTCATATTTAACAGTACTTTTTTTTGTGTTTTATTAAATAATTATATTTATTTTTAATTTAATGATACAACATTATTCATAAATAATATTTATGAAAACTCTTGCAAACTGAGTTGTGTCTAAGGGGACAAGGGAATGGCAGAGAGTTGTTGGTGTGTGTGTGTTTTTAAGAATTAAGACTTTTAAAATTAATTTTATCTAATTTAATAAAAAAAATTACATGTATTTTTTATTTTATAATTATTTTGCATTTTTTATTAACTATCAATTTTATATTAATAAAAAATTAAATAAAATATAAACTATTATATTCAATAATAGTCGGCCCTAATATTTTCTCTTCTTCTGTTTGTTCTGTAAATAAAGAAAATGAAGAAATTAGTATAAGTCAGATTCTTACCCATACATGCTCATTTGTTGGCTAAACTCTGACAATGAATCTTCACTATATGATAGAAGCATCCAGAACATAACACAAATTACAATTCTACAGATTTACTAAATTACAATAATTTTAGATCTTATAGATTTATACTTCTCGTATTTTTTTATATTTATACTTGACATCTTGTGATAATATATGATAGTTAGAAAGTAGCATCCTTCATCATAACTAATAACAATAGCATTCACTTCTCACAATATTTTTGCTATTTGTGTTCTACATTTACTTCAATAAATATATTTTAAAGCTCGCAAGTTGTTTTAATTCAGTATTTATTTTAAATCTTATATATATTTTTATATAGGATAAAGATATTTTTGTTTCACGAGTTTTATTTAATTCTTAATTTTATTTCACGAGTTTTAAAATTTTTAATTTTATTATAGTCCGTTAGTAAGATTTCATTAATTTTAACACTGAAAGGACAAAATAATAACTTTACACAATTTTATCTACGTGTCAATCACTGATTTGTCACTTAAATAATAAAATAAATATAAAAAAAGGACAGCCGCCGTCGTCATCAGTAGCTGACCGACCGTCGGTAACCAATTGCAATTCAACTCAAAATTGACATCATTGAACTCAAAAATTTGTGATCTACACAATGATATAAAATTTTTTGTTAAAGGAGTATCGTAAATATGCTAAAAGTGAAAAAAAAAATTATAGGAGGCAGCGGTCACCGCCGTTCCCCATTGAATGGTGGGGCAGTGACGAGCACCGCCTCTACTGTTGGATAAATTGGCGGATGATCTGTCCAACGACGAGGACAGTGCATGCCACATCTTCCGTCGTTCGACGTGCGACTGACGGTAGGGAGTGTTGATGGCGGCCACCACCATTCGCCGTCAAACGGTAGCCACCGCCCCACTGTTCTACTATGGCGTTCGGTGGCCGCCACGCTCCCCCTATTTTTGATCTATTTTTTTGTAACTTTTTTTTGACAAAAATAATTCTACTATTGTATATATATAAAAAAAATGAAATTCAATGACATAAATTTTTTCTATTTTCGTTATCGAAATTCGGCGATGGCAGTTGGCGATTTTAGTTGTTCAATTTTATTTATTTTAATTATTTTTTAATTTAAAATAAAATTTAATATTCATTAAAATTTTAAAATTATTAAAACGTGTCACATGTCTTTTTATTTTTAATAGCCTATTAGTAATTGATACATGTATATTATTTAATGTACTCACATCACTATTTTTAATTAATATAATAACTGAAGATAAATTTGTCTATTTACAATTAAATGAGATTTTTTTGTTAAAGTTAATAGAATCTTACAGATTATGATAAAATTAAAAAATTTTAAATTTGTAAAATAAAATTGAGAATTAGGTTAAATTTATGAAATAAAAATATCTTTATTTTTTTAATAGTTTATAAATATTAGAAGATAAAAAAAAATATTGACAGAGAGAAATAAGAAGGAAACATAAATTGGTGATTAAAAATGTTTTTTTTTTATTAAAATAATTTGAAGGGTTTTTTCTTTTTAACAAAATGAAAAAGGAAATATAAAAGGCATGGCACTAAATTCAATTGGGAATTCCCATGAAGATTGAAGAGAGACGGGCACGTGAAATTCTGATTACTCCTTTGTAAAAGGTTGAAAAGAAATAAAGAGGAAAAAAAAAATTCAATGACCAAAGTACTTTTGTATCAACCAAAAATCTTTGAGCCAGTTGTATGAAATGTGAAGAACACAGCAACAAGATGCGGATTAAATCACACCTCATCCTCATCATTACGAAGGACACATAATTATGAACATAGTTTTCAAAGCTGAGCGTGGAAAGCGATAAAATTGTGATAATACATCACTTGAATATTCATCAATATTTTTTTACGATAATAATAAATAAATAAGAGCATTCATCGTAACCTACTTGTCCTACCGTGAATCTATTCTTACTCGAGGTTTCAAAACCTTCTTGATTCACATCTCAAAGTCATTAATCCATTAAGTCTTCAACTTTACAACAACAACAATATAATAAAAATTATATCTTAGAAGGTAATTTTTTTAAAAAATCATCCATATTTTTAGATAATTTTTTTAGTTACAAATAAATAATCTAATTTTTATTAACTAAAATTATGAGATATAAGTATAATTATTGTAGATATTTAGAGAGAAATGAAAAATATTGTATTGTATTTTTATTAGTGGATACTTTAGTATATATAGAGTTTACAATAAATTATAAAAAAAAAAAACTCTGAAAGAGAAATAAATTTAATAAGATTTAAGAAGTCAAATACTATTAAGATACAATTTTATTTATAAATTAATTAATTAATTTAAACTAAATAACTAATTTAAAATCTCAATTTTTTATCATTCCTTGCAAAATGAAGCTTCAATATGATAGTCTAATCTTATTTTTTAAGATGAGAAAGTACGAGGAAAGTGTCACGCCCCAGACCCAACAGATCTGACACACGACATCACTTACATTCATTCAATAATACTTAAACATTCATTTTAATTTCTTTCAGAATTATAGCAATTGAATTATGACTGGGACAATTACTAAACCGGAGATACGCAGAGTTTTCTCAGAGATTAACACTCTACTACGTCACCAGTAGCAACTTTGTTACCGGAAGCCCAGAATATATTCATTGCAAATTCTTACTTAAAATCAATCCATTACTACACTTGATGAAACTTAAACTAAATCCAACCACACACAATAAAATAATACATAAGTATTTATTCAACAGGGACAAATCAAATATTTTATCCCACGTGTCCCCAAATAAAACACTTAGCAACCTAACAACTTAGGGAACCCAAGGAACAGCAGAAGCCTTGCCAAATCCGCTAAGCACACATGTACCTTATTTACCTGAAATCACCATAAACTATAATGAGTATAAAACTCAGTAAGCATACTAGTTTTTCATATATCAAATACAAATACATATATGTACACAATGCATATGTATGATATGTTGTTATCAATCAAAATCATAATCTTATCAAATCACATATCATGTAAGCGCTTACACATTCTTTCAAAACACATAATAGGAATACCATTACTCGACTACTACTTAGTAGGACTTACATATCACATATCACATAATGAGCCAAATGTCACTCGTAGGTGACATACCGTATGAGAGGAATAGTACAAGTGAGGTCTTTAAATCACACATATATAACGCTTATGCCCGAAGGTAAAAGCCAAACCCTCACCCTGATCATCGGTGAGTCCTCTCACATGTACCAATACGCCACCACACGAATGTGATGACTCACACTTCCTTTAGGTACCAATAGGATCCTCCCTACATACGGAACACATAACATATACCAATCCCGAAGGAAATGCCACACATAAAGGCTCCACAAATCACATAAAATGCCTACTAAATTACAGTGAGTTCAAGTACCCTCAAAATACAAAATATTTCTCATGGACATATTACACTTCAAAAGCTTTCTTTGTTAAACGCATCTTATTTTGAAAGCTCACTTACAAAAACACATGTATGTCCATGCTCAATGTCAATGCTCACATTCAGAAACATATATTCACATTTCATATCAAAATATACTTTGACATAACATAAACATATTCTTAACCCCATTTGCAAAATCATACAAAACAATTACTATGTTTATTGTGATTTCAGTAAAAAGTCTAGTATACTTACCTCTTAACACTTTCAGCCACAAGGCTTAAATCTCCTTAACCTATCAATGGAGATTAATCCTTTCATAAGCCTCACAATTCACACAAAATACTTTAAATAGCTTACAAAATTATACACAATGCATTTATCACATCAAATTGGTCTAAATATTTGGTTTCTCAAAACCTGTCATTCTGACCACTTACACTTAACAAAATTTCTAATACATCAAATGATGTCCAATTACTCCAAAATCAGAATATACCATTCTAGACTCATATATCCTTCTTATATATGAATATTATATTAAATTTCCTACACAATCCATTCCATACACACCATCGAATCCAAACTACAAACCTGACAGGATCAAGATACTTACTGAACAGTATTCAATCTCCCAATTTTATAAAATCATATACTAACTCAAAAATTATAAAACTACCACATAATTACTCTTAACACATATCTCAGTCCATGATAAATATTTCACTTCCAAATCACTGCCAAAAGTATTTTAAAACTATTTTATTCTATAACTTTAAAAATCTGTTAATCAAATATTACAATGAGCTGATACACTTTAGAAATTCATAACACTTCAACCGCATTGATCTAAATTCTCAATTCTGAGTATATCATATTAGACATATAAAATTATCATATTACACAAATTCATAATTTTTGAAGATCATGCAGTAGGACAAAATTATTTTTCACTGTACTATACTGTTTACACAGGAAATATCCAGAATTTCAGGGTCATTTTGGTAAATTCACTATAAATTCAATTTTCAGAATTGTCAATCGATTCAAAGTCTCAGATGATCCTTAACATGTCTAATTTCATATACTCAAAATTCAAAACCAGAATCGAATCACAACAATTTATAAAATTCCTAAATCAAGAGGTTATCCAGCAGAAATTCCACAATTCATCATGATTTATCAAACTATCTTATAGATCATCATCAATTCTCATATGATCTTACGAAATACACAACAAATCCTCAATTATACATATTTTCAGAAATCAAAACTTAAAGGAATTAACTTAATTAATACCAATAAATTGAGAAATACGTATGATATACCTCTTGAAATTCAAAATTCCAATTTCTTCTTCTTTTTCTTCTTCTTCTCCTCTTTCTCTCTCCTCTATTTCTCTCTTCTCTCTCTTAAAATGGGTAGCTCGACCAAAATGAGAGAATTAGGGTTTTTAAAAGTGTATTTTTATACTAAGTGTTTAATTTTTGGTATTTACGAATTTACCCCCAAAACTTTCAAAGTATTACAATTTGGTCCCTAAAATAAATCTAAAGTCTTGCAATTAAACCCAATGTTAATAGTATGACCTTAACCTATACAAACACTACTAATAACAATATATAAATCAAATATCCCCCACATACAAATAAAATACGTATATTTATACATATATAAATATTTATTATTACCGGTTGTAGATACTGGTTACTACAGAAAGAGTTTAATCTTGTTATTCAAAAGAAAAAATTGAGTTGCAGAAGAAATTTATTGAGGGTTCCACGATAGTTAGAGCGGGCAGTGATGCAGCAATAGTAGTGTAAAGAAACGGTGTTGTGGTAGCATCTGCATTAACTATAATGGAGACTACTGAAAAAAGATTTAAGTACTTGCTGCTAGATAAGAGCAGACAACTGTTGTTGATAGGCTTCAATTGATAATGAACTGTAAAAAATATACAAGGATTTTGTATTATTGGTGATTCTTCTTCGATTAAAAGAGTATCAAAAGTAAAAGAACAATTATAGACAAAGAGAGATATATATAGAGAAGAAATTGAATATGAAAAAAGAATTTGAAAACTAGCTCAAGTCATAGGGCTTGAGGTATTTTAAAACTATAAGAAGAAGGAGGATGAGGAAGTATTAGAAAGGAAAAGAAAATTTTCGAAAATGGAAGAGAAAACCTTTAAATAGAGCAAAAAAATAAAAGACCCGTTTAGGAATAAAGAAGAGAGAGATTGTTTATGGGAGTTTAATTTTATACTAGAACTAAAGTAACCTATAAAGATATAGAGAGAGAGAGAGAGAGAGAGAGAGAGAGAGAAAGAGAACGGATTATTGTAGAGTGGTAGTCACAATGATGCAGCTTTGCGTCTTAGCACAACGACTCCTACGTTCTTTTTTTTTTTTAGAGGATTATTGATGTTAAAAATAATAAAAAGTTGATTGGATTCCTGTGTATTGTGAAGAGTAATTTTGATTATTTATGGTAGCCGTATTTAATGAGAAAAATAGTTGAACAAGACAATAATTACTATTTATACTATTGTTCACAGTTACTATTAATAGAAATGAAGAAACACGTTGATGGAGATAAATTGAATATGGTGTTAAGAAATTGGGTAGTACATAAAATTTAAAAGAAAATAGAAAAAATATTTTTAAAAAATTGATTGTGAACTCGTTTTGGCTGTTGCACAGTAACTTTTGTTTGGCCTCGCACGCAACTTCGCTTGATGGAGGGAAAAAACATTAACTTAGGGGAGACTTTGATACCATGAAGATAAATAGAGAGAAGAGAAAATATTGCATTTTATTCTCACTAATAATTGCTTAAGTATATATAGAGTTTATAATAAATTTAAAAAAAAAACCTAAAAAAGAAATAAATCAAATAAGACTTAATAAGTTAAATACTATTAAGATATGAATTTATATAAAAAATTAAATAATTTAAATTAAATGACTAAATTAGAGTCTTAATTTATCCTAATTCATTATCAATTACCTTCTTTAGTAAAATATAATAATAAATAAAATATTTAAAAATAATTTCACTAAAATTGACTAACATTCTCAAAATCAATATTGTTTTAAAGTTTTTGTTTTTAATTTTATTAATATACTAGCATTAAAATATAACGTGATGAAGTGGAGATGAAATAAAATGAATCGAGGAGAAAAAAATTAAAAAATCTATAAAAACATTTAGAGAAGAAATAGCTTGGTCGCATGGCCAAATAGAAGTTATTTATGGGATAAAGACATTTTTGTCCCACGAGTTTGATTTAATTCTCAATTTTATTTTATGAATTTTAAAAAATTCAATTTTGTCCTAATCCGTTAATTTAAAATTTGAAGGGCAAAACAGTCACTGACTCATCAATAGTAAGATGGCCTGACACAAAATATCTACGTGTCAATCACTGATTTTTCATTTAAATAATAAAATAAAATAAGATAAATAAAAATAGAGCAACCGCCGTCGTCACTAGTTGACTGGTTGTCGGTGATCGATTGCAATTCGACTTAAAACTGACATCATTGGACTCAAATTTTTGTGATCTATGCAATGGTAAGATTTGTTTGGTTAACAGAGTACCGTAAATGTGCCAAAAGTTAAAACAAAACACTATGAGAGTTGGCGGTCATTGCCATTCACCGTCAAACGGTGGTGGCCGCCAACAATTACCACGGGCCGACATTTGCGCGTCAAACGGCGGGCAGTGGCGTACACCGCCCTTATCGTTGGACAGATCGGCCGCTGATCTATCCATCGGTGGAGGCGGTGCACGACACCACCCCGCCGTTCGACGCATGACCAACGGTGGAGGGTTGTTGTCGGTGGCCACCACCGTTCGCAGTGGAACGGTGGGGTGGTGGCGTGCACCCCCCTCCAACATTCCACGGTAGCGCGTGGTGACCGCCACCCTTTCCCTATTTTCGATTTATTTTTTTAGCACCTTCTTGTTTGTTTTTTTTTTTTTATAAAAATAATTTCACCATTATGTAGATATAAAAAAATAAAATCTAATGACATAAATTTTACTTATTTTCATTACCGAAATCCAGTGACAGGTGATGGTCGAGGACGGCAGTCGCCAATTTTGATAGTTCAGTTTTATTTATTTTAATTATGTTTTAATATAAAATAAAATTTTAATGAATATTAAATTTTGAACCTATTAAAACGTATCACGTGTCTTTTTATTTTTAATAGCTTATTAATAACCGACACGTGTACATTGTATAATGTACTCACATCACTATTATTAATTAACATAATAACTGAAGGTAAATTTGTCATTATACTATCAAAATAAAATTTCAGTTAAAATTAACGGAATCTTACTAACGGATTAAGACAAAATTGAATTTCTTAAAACTTGTGAGAAAAAATTAAGAATTATGTCAAACTCGTAAAATAAAAATATCATTATCCCATTATTTATTTAAGGAATATTTAATTAATAATAAATAATTTATTATTTAAAGAACAATAATAAAATAAATAAATTATTTAACTAGTTATTATTTATTTAAATAATATTTAATTATAATTAATTACGTAGGAGCAACACCACGCCGACCGCCACTATTTTTGTTTTTTGTATTTTCGGTGATTTCAGCCAACTTTTACTCATTTTCAGCATTTTCCACCCGTTTTAAACACAATTTGCCCATATTTTCACGCATTAATTACAAAAAAAACTATCATACTTGTATATTAGACTGATTTTGATAATATTTTTGTAAGAGTTCAACTTATTTTATTTATTGGGAGAGAAAATATTAATCATAAGTAACATTATCTAATTTTAAATTCTTTACTTATAAAAAATTAATTATTATTATTTTTTTTTTTGAAGGGGGGGGGGGAATTTTTTTTTTTGAAGGGGATATAAAAGATTAATTATTAGATTTAAAGCTAAAAAAGAATAATGGCATAAAATTTGAAAATTTATTAAAAATTTACCCCCGACTTGAAGAGTGGTGAAAGTTTTTCAATTTTTTGGAGTCGAATGTATCTTTGTGTTAATATGTTCTATTAACAAAAACAATTTCACAGAACATCAATAAAATTGTGGAAATTACTTTTTGTTGTTTATTATTATAGAGTATTTACAAACTTTGGATATGATGGATTATAAATGATTTGTGTTGATTCCAAATTTTTTTAATCGGAAGTCAACTCAAATTTTTTAGTTTTTGAAAAATAGAATTGGGACTAAAAATAAAATTTAAAATATATAATAAAAAATAAAATTTATAGTGGTTGAAATATTGTTGTTGTTGTATACCTGTGTGTCATATTATGAGTAAATATGTATATTTTATATAATTTAAATATTACATATTTTACATGCATCACAATAAAAATATAATTTATATTAAAATAATTATATTACACTAATAAGATAAAAATACTCACATTTAAAGCATGTTTATTAACAAATTTAATTGTGGACTAGATAAATTTTTTTAAATTAGACTAATAATTTTATTATTTTAAAATATTTAAAACAACTTTTATTTTTATTTATTTTTATCTCTCAAACACTTTAAATGCTTTTGTATGTTAACACTTTACGTTCTCAAGCAAAATTTGCAATTGTATTGCATTATATTATCTCGGTCATTTGTATATATTTATAAGCAACCATTACTTTTTAATAAGCCAATAAAAGAAGACTATTTTGACAATGGTTTTGATAACTGCATAACTAGATGAAGCCAGCAGCTGTTTTCATTTGTCGAGTAACAAAATTAATTTTGTTAGTAAAATGGATAGTCAATTAGTAGCAAGTACTTCTTAAATAGTTGCCAGCTCTTGTAAGAAGATTTAATCAAATTCATTCCAATTTGCATGAATTAATTTTAACTAATGACAATTCAACACATTTGCATGATATTTTTTATTCATCCAATCGTTATGCAACAAGTTGCAATTATCGTTGTTCCATCGAATGAAAACATTACACAGCTTGAATTTTAATAAATCAGATGAACAAATTCATTTGATAATATATGTAGGGTTAAATTGTAAATATAATGAAATAATAATTATTTTATTATTTAATAATTTTATTTATTAATATTTAATTTAATATTTATATATATTATTGGTATAATTTGAAGTATATATTATATAAATTAAAATATCAAATTTTACTTAATACAATCTTAAATTTAACACTTAAATCTTAATTATTCTTCGAGATTCTGTAATAAATAAATAATAGAATAATTTAATTTAAATAAAATAATAATTATTTTATTTAAATGGTAACTATATTTATTAATACTCAATTTAGTATCCATACAAATTATTGGCACAGTTTGAGATATAGACTAAGTAGATAAAAGTATCAAGTCTCACTTAACACAATTTTAGGTTTAATACTTAAACTTTAACTATTTTTCGAGAGGCCCTGAAATAAATAAATAGCGGATTAATTTAATTTAAATAAAATAACAATTATTTTATTTAAATGGTAGCTATATCTATCAATGCTCAATTTAGTACAATACAAATTATTGGCACAATTTTAGATATACACTAGGTAGATAAAAGTGTCAAGTCGCACTTAATACAATTTTAGGCTTAACATTTAAACCTTAGCTACTTTTCGAGAGACCCTGAAATAAATTCATATTTTTTGAAAACTTTTCAGATCGAACAATTTGATTCGCTGCGCTACCCACGTACTCAATGAATACACTTCATATAGTGAGACTCTCTAGGTTCACACTCATTTTGTCTCACAGAATATTTTCGTAAGTCCATAATCGATACCTCACACACACGTTATGGATAATACAAAGTGGCATGTTGAACCATACAAATTGAGGTTAATACATATTCGTATAATTTTTCCGTCATATATATCCTGGAAGAGCATAGACATAGATTAATACCGTCAGGTCCTCTATTGCTCAACCATAAACTTATCTCTTCAATTCGTATTCTTATAAACAATATCTACAAACTCTTTTGCTATATTTTTTATACCACATGAAACTCTTTCCTAGGTTTAATGCTTATGATCATAAGACTTCTGGAATACAACATTAGAATATTCGAATATTTAACTCACTCATATGAGCGGATAGATCCCATATCTACACGCACCAGACTCTATGAGCATCAGACCATACTCAGCGACACCTCAGTGGTCGAACCATAAAAGGTCTCTAACATGTGTAGAACCTAAGTACGGTGGATCACTCACAAGCCCATTTGTGGTGCTCAGGTCAAGGGACCACAAATACTACTCAACTCGAGAAGATCCTTAATTGATGGTTTTATGGGATATCCATTAGAGGTCTTCATTGAATCTTGTTCCGTATCCAGTCCTAACTGAATACCTGTATATCTATACGAGCTTCAACTAAGTTTAGAGTTTGCTAAGATTAACTATCTAGATTATCTAGATATAAACATACACTGATCTACATAAATCAATTCCACTCGATAAACCCTACATCGGTGAAAATAGATCAGGAACTTATAATTCGAGAACATACTTGCACAATAACATTTTCTAGCAATTCTTGCAACTATTTACAATTATATCATTATAAGTATATTATCAGGTCTTTGTCTCATTTCAGACAAGTATCTAACTCTTTAGACTTAATCTGAACTCCTTCAGATCAATATAATGGCCAAAATGTTACAAGCATCTTACCTTATAAAAATAATTAACGATTTAATGAAATATTTATTTATTACATAAATATGAAATTATAATATTCATATAAAATTGGGATGGCACACGAGCACAAATCCCAACACCTATGTCCACTTTACCAATCTTGATGAGCTCACATATATAACAATATTGAATAGCGATTTTATAGCATTACAATGCATCATGGTCATTACATAGGAAAAATAATTAGGAGAAGGGGCAGAAAAGAATCACGCAAAGGCAATAATAGAGAGAAATTTAAATATCTTATATTAATGCCCTTTTTTCATTATGTACTCTTATTTTCATAGGTGTTGTATGGTTTAGTGGTTGAGTCATTTTAGGAAGATAATTCATTACTAAATTTTTTATTGAGATTAATCTTGAAATCTCAATGATATGATTTCTTTCTTTAAGATTAGGTTCCCTTTTTAGGATGATGATTACTTTTTAGGATTAGGCTTTATCTTGAATTTAATATAAACAAGAGTCTCTTTATTTTTCAGTATTAACTTATTAATATGAGAAACTTTATTATAGTTTAGATTAAAAGATTTACTTTCGAATTTCAGGTCTGTATTGGGGTGTTCGGAAAATATAAGTCAGCAGTCTATTATAACTTGTACTCGAATCAAGCTCAGTTAATTTATTTTGTGTTAAGGAATCAATAGGATCACATAGGCTCTATAAGTTGTTAACCAAGTAGGTCTTTGGTGTCTTATGATTGGCTTTGGCAATGACATAAGGGGCTTCAGTGAAGGCTTACATGGCTTCGATGAGAGTTTATGTGACCTCGATGAGGGCTTACAGTAGTGTATAAAGGCCTCAATGATGGCTTATAGTAACATGATGAGGGCTTATGGGGACCTTGATGATGACTTATGCAATCTTGATGAGGGCTTAAGTGGCCTTGCTGAGGGCTTATGGCAACGCATGATAGCCTTGATGAAGGCTTGCGCGGCCTCGATAAGGGGCTTATGGCAGTCTCGATGAAGGTATATTATGGCCTTTATGAGGGGTTATGCAACATTGATGAGGGATTATGTGGCCTTGAGCCTTCAATTCTCGGTCTTTGACCCTTAGCTCCTCAGTTTTTAACCCTCGACCCTTTGGTTCTCGACCTTAGTCCTCAGATTTGGGCTCTTCAGCTTCTTGGTTTTCTGTCTTGATTCTCAAATTTGTAGAAGACCAATATTCTGTCGATAGCTTGAAAATATGTCGGCTGAGACCAAATTGGGTCTACTTTTAAACTGCAGAAAATATGTTGGTCCAAATTAAAATTTTCAAAACTAGGATGGGGTTAAGTGAGAAAAGCCAAATATTGCTCTAGTTTTGCTATCTTTTTTCTCACGTACTAAGCAGACTCTTTTTATCATTAATTATCGTAGTTAGATCACCAGTTATAATGAGGAGGCCGTTGGCTGTTGCAGAAGACATCGACCATCATAAGAAAGCTGTTGTCCGACAATGATGGTGGCCAAAATGGTAAGCACAAAAGAGGTGGTTGGCTGATTGATCAGTAACATCAATCTAGGATTTTCGGTGATGGTAAGTGACGACATTGCTTTGGTTGAGGTTGCTGAATATTTTCGAGTTGATTGGTAGGTTCATCGACGGTAACTAGTGAATGGCAACTGAAGCGACAGTGATGAGTACTGGCAACGGTAGTCTTGTGGTGGCTAAGGTTTTGGCTTCAATCCTTTTATATTTATTGTTCACGTTTCTTGATCAAAACGAGCTGGTTAGCCTCGTGGTTCAATTGCAATAGTTTGCTCCAATTTCTTTTCAAGGTCGCAGGTTCAATCCTTGAGAGCAGTTTTTTCTCTTTTTTTTTTTCCTCTTAATTTTATGTTTGCATGCATGTTGGCTTACTTGATTCTTTCACATATGGTCAAGTTTATTTTTCACACGCTCAATCTCTAATATAAAATCAGTTCAGAAGAATTTGAAAGATTTAAGACAAGTTAAATTTTTATCAAATAAAAGAATTCATTACTAAATCAAAGATTAGCATAAAAAATAACGTTAACTAAGGTTAGAAATTATCTTTGAATTATTGATCTCTATGACTTTTTGAATTATTTCTTGCAGACGACTCCAAACTGTTAACTCTAAAATTTTATTAATCGAAAGTCAATGAGTTAAATTTATTGGTTATTGGGAAACGAGATTGAGACTGACAAAAATAAATATAAAATATACAACAAGACACAACATTTATAGTGATTCTACTTAATGTGAGTTCACATCTACTCTATAAAAAAAAATCCTAGATTAATGCCGCCAACTAATTGGTCAACCACCTCTTTTATGCTCATCATTTTGGCCACCATCATCATCGAATGATAGCTTATGTAATTGCTGGTGGTTTTTATCTTTTGCAACAACCAATGGCCTCTTCATGATGGTCGATGATTCAATAATGATTGGCTAAAACTGATAAAGAGAGTCCGTGCAATGTGCAAAAACGAAGAGAGTAAAACTAGGGTAATATTTGACTTTTTTCACTCACCCACTTTCTAGTTTTAAAAATTTTGATTTAGGCCAGCAAATTTTGAGCACTTTACAAATAGACCCAATTAGATTTCAACTAGTATATTTTTAATATTTTACAGATAGGCCCCCAAAAAAATATTTGCCTCCTACAAATCTGAGAACTGAAGCTGAAAACCAAGAAGTTAAGGAGCCCAAATTTGAAAATCGAAGAGCAGTGAACTAAGATTAAGGATCCAAGGGGCTGAAAACTGAGAACCAAAGACTCGAAGCCGCAAAGGCCTTCATCGAGGCTGCATAAATCAAAGCAACTATAAACCTTTATCAAGGCTCTCATAAGTCTCATCAAGGCCATATAAGCCCTCGTTAAGGTTGATGTGTGCTACCGTAAGCCCTCATCAAGGCCATATAAACCCTCATCGAGACCACATAAGCCCTCATCAAAGTCACATACGCCTTCATCGAGGCCGCTATATACCATTGTAAGTCCTCATTGAGGCTACGCAAGCTTTCACTGAGGCCCCCTTAAGTCATCACCAAATCCAGTCATTAAAACACCAAAGACCTCATCAATTAAAGGGTTTACAGCTTGAAGAGCCTATGTGATCCTCCTAGTTTTCGAATGCACAAAATAAAATTAATCGAGCCTAATTTGAGTACAATGTAAGAATAGGCTGAGGACCACACTACTTAAGCACCCTAAAACAAACTCGAAAATTGAGGTTAAATCTTCCAATCTAAACTACAATAAAAATTTAGTATCAACAAGTTAATAGTAAAAATTGAGAAACTCTTGTACTCCCTTATATTTCAGGATTAAAGCTTAATCCTAAAAGGAGATTCTCATCCCAAAAAAGAAACTTAAATCTTAAAAAAAATGAATCATGATTAATCCCAAATAGAAAATTAGTGATGAATTACTTTCCTAAAATGACTACTATTAAGTCCTACAACATCTATTAAAAAGGGCTACATAATGGAGAAATGCGTCAATCTAAGAATTCTAAATTTCTCTCTACTATTGCCTTTGCATGATTCTCTTTTGTCTCTTTTTCTTTTAATTAATTTTTCTCTGTAATGACCATAATTCATTGTACTGTTATAAAATTATTATTCAATAATGCCAAACGAGTGATCTCATTAAACTCAGTAGAATAGGCATAAACTCACGTCAAGATGAATTACTATAAATTTTGTGTCTTGCTACATATTTTATGTTTATTTTTGTTAGTTTCAATCTCCTTTTTTAACAACTAATAAATTTAATTTGTTGACTTGATGAAATTTTAAAGTCAATAGTAATTTTTTATTATTAATTTTATTAAATGAAATTTAAAATTATATTATATGTACAAATTATTTCATAGAAATTAACATAGCTTACAAAAAAAATGGTATACATGATTTTATTAATTTAACCTATTTCATCCATCCAACATTTACATGCTACGTCAATTTGTATAATTTTTTTTTTACATGTGTAATGTTATTCTAAAGTTTATGTTTACTCCAAAAAGAAATGATGAGAATTTGGTGATGAATATTATAAATATCTTACAATAAAGCAACGAGAAGGTTCATATTTATCACAAAATTTTGAAAGATTTTTGCTTGTGGGATTATTATTAACACGGAAAAAAATATGATATATATATAATTTCTTTAATATAAATCAATTCTCAATTACAAACTTAGTGTATATATTTATGCTCAGACAAGGCTCAAATGAAGGAAGAATTCAGATAATTGGGTTCCTATTATATAAGGGAATATGGTCAAATCACGACTCTCTTAGAAATGTGGAGTACATGTTAATTATATAAGACTAGTTATAGGATGTGTGTGTGTGTGTATGTTGCATGTGGTAAGTAGTGAAAGATAATGGAATATTATTTATTATTGTACAGAGACGATTGAATATACTATTTGCTTTGCATTTACTCAATAACTTGTTTTATTAAATGTTTGTTTATATATAGCTAAAGTTGTTTCTAAGTCATATTTTTTTTTAAAATTAATTTCGATTTCTCTCTCTCTCTCTCTATATATATATAATAAGGGATCATTTTATTTACCCTTTTATTTCAAGAAATACTTTTCTACACGTTCACTCTTCAATCTCATTGATTTTTAAAACGAGATTTGTTGTGTTTGGAAATTTGCAATAAACACGACAAAAATATCCTCACGGTGAGAGTTATAGGAGGTGAAATTTAGTCATAAATTAACGTTGGCTCAGCTCAGGCGTGTAAAGAAAATTCAGCAAATAAGTTAGATTTGGGAGACTCTTTTTATCCGGGTAGCGCTTTGCGTGACCGCTCTGATTCGGTATTAATAAATCGGAAAACGACGTCCAAATTTTTAATATTTAAAAAAAAAATGCGCTGATATTTTTATTATGTAATAATTTTTGTTTATTTTAATAATAAAAAAGAGTTTATATATTTTTTTAATAAAATTTTAAGAGTATAAATATTATTTAATTTATTAAAATAAATAAAAAATATTATTTAATAAAAATGTCAATAAAATTTTAAAATTTATTTTCTAACTCTCTTTATCCTTTAAGATTAGTACATGAGTAAATGATTACCCGAATTTATATTTGATGTAAAATATAATATTTTCACTCACTTATATATATTTAAAATTTATTTAATATTGAGCGTAACATTTTCACTCACCTAATTACATGATGGGTTTATATATATTCAATATTCACTTAATTTTTATTTGATATAGGACGTAACATTCTCACTCAACCATACAAACTCAAGATTTAACATTCTCACCCGCCCAATTAATTTTGTGACGAGCCCATATATATATATATATATATATATCTAAGATTCATCTAATTTTTATCTAATGTGGGATTTAACATTCTCACTACTCAATTATGTGACGTATTTATCACGTCTGATCTAAACTAACGAGCTAAATTGACATATATTGTTCATCTCATCCCTCATCCTCCAATCCCCTTTACTTTTGGGACTCACTCAATTACATGATTCCCTCGTCATGTCTTATTGTATCTAGTCCAAACTTAAGGAACAACTTAGCTTGTATTGGCTATCTCTTTTACTTTCGGACGACTTATATCCCATTCGTCCATACATACCCCAAGACACAACATTTTCATCTACCCAACCAATTACTTAACAAGGGATCGACCAATTACATGATGAACCCATATATACTTAATATCCACATAATTTTTATCCAATATGAGATTTAATATTCTCACCAACCTAATTACGTGAAACTCTTGTCACATCTACCCTAAACTTAAGGGCCAACCCAATTTGTATTGCCCATCCCTTTCATCCCATTTATTTTTAAAACTCATCCAATTATGTGATATATTCGTCACTTCTTGTCACGTCTAACTTAAACTTAAGGGTCAATTTAGTTTGTATTATTTATTTTTTATACTCTTGGCCCATCCTTTTTACTATTAGAGGACTCATATAACACGTGATAATTTTTATTAAGACTTAAGATATAAAATTTTCAATACTCATTTAATTCGTATTGTCCATCTTCTCTATTCTCGGAGATTTAGTATTCACATACCAATCTCCATATAACAATTTTCATTGAATCAATTTTAAGTGTTTATATATAAATAAAATTTTAAATTTAATTTAATATTATTTATTATGAGTCGACACTTGTTATTGATAAAAAATTTATCAAATAATATTACATTCCATATATATATATATATTCAAAATCTACTAATTCCAATTCCACCAGAAAGGTAACCTACGTACAAATGGAGTAAAGTTCTAATAATGTAATGTTCTTGTATATAAAGGCAAAAAAATAATAAAAAAAATTGATAAGATGGAGATTAAATAAATGCATTGAACCGATTGAGAATACAACCAAAAAGGCCGGCAAGGGTTTATTCAGCCCACTTCATCATCCATTGCATTGACTTGTAAATGCCCCCATCTCTCCTTAATTTCAAACAACCCATTATTTAAGGCATCGTTGGGGGCCCTCCTTTTTTTTTTATTCTCCCCTTTTTCTTCTCGCTTCAGAGTCTTTGACAGACGGCTTTTCCTTCAATCACCTCCATCAAACATAACACTCGTAGGTTATTGTATGATAGGGCATAGGCTTAGCCATCGCCTTTTGTTGTTCCTCGTCCATCGATTTTAGGTGTAATTCTTACCATGCTTCCTATGTTATTTCTTCTTTTAACGCATTTTAATTTTTTTTTGGGCTATTTATTTTAACTTAATACGTTATATTTTAATATGTAATATAAATTTAAAATATTTAGAATATGTTGTATAATTATTTTTTTTAAAAATACTATATCATGAATATGTTGTATCACTTATATATTTATTCTTTTAATATTACATTATTAATATTTATTATTAGAGAATTATCAAAACCAATCAAAACTAAATTAATTTTGACACATTTCGAAAATCTAAATTCAAAATAAACGGAGTTTTCTATCACAATATTTTTTCCTTTTTTTTTTAATATACTATTTCTTTTTAAACTAAAACTTTGACCCCAAAATCATGTTAGGCTGTGGGGGCTTATATTGTTCCCTTTTTATTTTTATAAAATTTGTGTGGGATGAGAAATTTATTTATTAAATACCAACTTTTATTATTTATTTTTACTTAAATTTTAATGGCCAAAATCGTTAAGTATATCCACGATTAATAAAGCTACGTTCAGGAGACAAGACTTATATTTGTTACTTTAATTAAGTTAAATCTAACTTTTAAATCTTCTATAATATTTTTCTTTTTCATCTTATATTTAAAATTTAATAAAAATAAACTAAACTTTTCTCAATTTTGATAAAAGCATAATCATTAGTAAGAATTTTTTAAGTAATTAAAAGATTCTTACTAATGAATACTCACAATTTAATATATTTCTAATACCAAATTTTTAAGCATAATCATTACTAATGAATACTCATTTTTACAAAATTGTTTTTACAAATAGAGTAATATTTAGAAAAAATTGTCCTATCAACACTCTCAAACGACTTATGTGAACATTTATACAATATTACATTAAAATACATGCTATTAATTTTATAATCTATATTTATATTTTTAAAATCACTTGTTCAATTATTTTTTTACCTCATTATTATAAAAGAATATATATTTCCTAAAAGGAGATTTTAGAGTTATTTTGCACTTATATTTGGTAGTCATACCCACATATGAGATGATAGAATTAATGATTAGGGAATATCATTAAATAAAACTGTCAATGTGAAAAGGATATCTTTAGCATTTCACATCATTAATCTTTTTTTTATACATATTTACAATACACAACATACAAATTCGCACTTATAAGATGAGAAAAATTAAACTTCCAATCTAATGATTAGAGGAATCAATTTTGAAGTGCTAACCAATTCGACTAATATCTTAATTTTACATTATTATTTTTTAAATAAAATAATATTTCTCACTTATAAGAAGAGAAAAATTGAACCTTCAATTTAATGATTAGAAGAATGAATTTTGAGATACTAATCAATTCGATTAACACTCTAACTTCACATTATCATTCTTTAAATAGGATGTTAGAACACGAGCTTTCATCCTCAATATTCTTAAATAGTCATGACAATTCATTTAATCTTGTTATAGTATTTTATACATATAAATTAATTATACAAACTCATTTATATCACTTAACACGACTCAACATAATTGAAGGAATAAATATAACAAAAAATAAAAAATAAAATAAACAATGTGATAATCACTTAACCTATTTTATCATGCCATGCCAAATAATATAAAAGAATTTGTATAATTTAATTTGTGTATGTAATATTATTATTGGTCTTATTATCATAAATGTACAGTTCTTTAGGCAATTTCACTCAAATGAAACCAAAATTTCAAGAATCGTCCTATCAACACTCTCAAACAAATTGCAAGGAAAAACAGCTATAAATTTCTGAAATACGAAGGTCACATAAGTCAAAATAAAATAATGTCAATCCGAAATTTATTTTGTGTAATAACTAGAACTCTTCAATAATATCGAAGTTTTGAATTTAAATATTCTTAATCTAATGTAAAAAAAAATATGAATATCAAATTAAATATTTATATATAAAACGGTGAAAAAAATCATTACATTCAATCTAACAAAAAAAGGATGTGAAATCAAAATTCTTTTTAAAATTCAATGTCTATCATATATATATTTTAAAAAGATGATTATCTTGGCATGCTTTTGCTTTATATCAACACTGTTATTCCACGAGGATGGCACAAATTATATTTTGATGGTGGTATTGGTTTTAATTACACTATCAATTTGTCTATTTAATTAATATTTTTAGAAGATGAATTTTTTTTAATAAAGTAAAAGAGTAATAATATAATTAAAATTAAATTACTATTAAAATATAATTTGTACCAACCTCAGGGGTGACAATGTTAATATCCCGATTTCATAAATCTTATTTTAAGCACAAAAATTTGTCAAACAAATCCTCATGAATCTTCATAATAATTATTATTATTATTTTCAAGTCACATGTTAAGAAAAGTTGATAACTCTTACTGAGGATCACAATTATTTATCCGTCGTCTTTTGTCTTGGGAAAATTTCGACCTCTTCTGTTATTTTCAGGATGCCAAAGTGAAAAACTACGTGACATTTTCTTCTCATTCGTACAAGTTTTTACAGTAGAGATATAGATAGATAATAAGATAAAGAAGAAAGTGTAGGCAAGTGAATATCTCATGATCAGTCTTTTAATGGAGCTCTTTCTTCAGCCTGGAAAGGTGATTCCCTCTTTACTTTCTCGACATTGACAGGGACTAAAGTTGCAGAGTTTCCAATATCGTGCCCAATTGCAATGATGTTGCCTCAACAGCCAATTCCGATTTCTGACCTCAGCCTTACCTTCCAAGGTTTGGTTCACTAATTTACGACAGCTTAAATTTTTTAGCCTGCTTGTGTAATTTACCATGATGTTTCCTTAAATTTTATGGACGATAAATTTACTGAAACAATGACTTGGCCTTGTTAGTTTCATGCGTCCCCTTTCTCTTTCTGCTTCAGCTGCTAGACTCCTTTACAAAGATGCAAATCCACATTGGCAGTAGTACAATTTTGATGTATTTGTCCATTTATCCGCAAGGGTGAAACTGTTTTCACTTGAAAGAATTTAAGGGTGCTTATGGTAACATTTTCAAAATGAAATGAATAATATTTTTGGGAAATAATTATTGAAAACACATCTATGCACCCACTGATCCTTTTCAATGATAGAATTTCTTTTCAAATCCTCATCAGAAAGAGAGAGAATCTCTTCAACTTTCCACCCAAAAAAATATAAAGCTGTTCAGTTTTCATCGTTGGAGATAAGTCAAAGAGATCAATCAACTTTGCATGAACAGAAATCACTTTTTAAGTTTTACCTTCCTTCCCTTATCAATATCAAAAATAGTTCCATCGATCCCATTGTTGCGGCAGAAAGCATTTACATATATATATATATATATGTATATATATATTGTGAATTATCAATTTCTAATAAATTTTCTTCTTAATTTAAATTTTTTTTTCATGAAACTAATCATAATCACTCTTTTTTGACCAATGTTCATTAGCATTGTTTATAAGTCAAGTCTCAGACTTAATTAAGATTTTTGTGACTATGACCTTCAAAGATTTCTGAATGCTGATGTCTAGAGTAGTTCAATGTTGCGATCTTTCATGTTTCGAAGACACCATGACCATAATCCCTTAATGGTGAAAACATGTTTACGCTCAAAATATAACGCGGCTATCGCAGTATAGATTGAGGTGTCGATCCCACGAGGAAGCTCTTGGCAAAATAGGTTAGTGAAGTAAAATATTAAAGCAGTAGCAAATGGTTAATTGATTTAAACGGATGAGATAGAATTGTCTATGAATTGAGGAAAATGTCTTATGATGATTTAAGCAAGGCTTTGAGAATCACCATTATGCTTTATAAATCTACTCTATACTTTGATTCGATATTTATAACTCAACTGAAAGTTTCACATCCCAAACAATCAATCGGAAGGTAGGTAATATATAGCACATTTGATAACACATGTATTTGATTTAGTTAAACTCTTTGCAAGCATTAACACACATCATGTTATTATACAAGTTATCTAAGATCGACAATATATCATTTTGACAATATTGCAGTAAAAGATTAACTTGAATATCAAACATTTATTGCCCTTACATGTTATCCAAGATCGACAATATATCAAATTGACAATACTGCAGTAAAAGATTAACATATAAAACAATATAACCAGTAACAATTATAAATCAACGTGAATCACATAAGAAAAGCATGACTGAACATATATGAGACATGAGAATTATAACCTCTGGATTATAGAAAATAAAATAGATAAGAGTTTAATCAAAACCAAACTTACAACATTTATAGCTCTTGACACCGAATCAAAGCATGGAAGTAGATTTACTACACATAAAAGTTCATCTCTTAGCCTTGCTAGGAACTCTAGCCTAAATTACAATACATGTTAATGAGAATAAAAGAAGAGAGAAATTTTCCTTTTTTAAAAACGTCCTAAGGGTCTCCTTATATAGGCAATGAATGGACATATGTCATGGATGACATCAATCTTCAATAATTTTAAGCCAATAACTCGTGTATCCAATTGCAGCACATTTTTGATAATGTAAATGATCAATTCAGCTTCTGCAGCCGACATAAAAGTTGTAGAATTTTGACTCTTCTTTCCATAGGCACTGATTTCATGCAAATTGGATGAGTATCCAATGAGATATGAGCAAAATTCCAAAGATACATCAGAATTCGACTAACAACCATTTTACCCACTTGCAATGCGATTTGGTCCATGATAACGGCTGATTTGGACTTTACCATAAACATACGAGTTGTTGATAGTAAAGTCAGCAATTCACAGCTTCAAGAATTATACCAATTGAGTACGTATTTTGTGAGATACGATCCAAATACGTGAATTGGGTCAAGCTGGGTAAGAGTTGTAGTCCGATTCTGTTGTATCTCAATTTTTGGCCCATAACATGTTGGATTTGGCTTTTCCACTATTCTTCAAATTTGTGTAAGATTGAGTCATGTTGCACCAGGTTCAAGAATTTTTTCATTTCGATTTCTACATTGAGAGTTATGTCCAGTTTACCTAAACCTGTCCAAATAACATTCATTAATCACAATTTAAGGAGAACACTTTATTTCAAGCTAAAAATACAGAAAACACTAAAATTAGTGACATTAAATGGTGATTGAATCTCTTAACAACATGCATTTTCATGTGTTCATCACAGCCCCCAACCAGCTTATTGCTAGTCTCTAGCAATTCAAGCGTAAATAGAATATGCAAAACTACCTAAGCATTTCAATCAAAACGTTAGTTCGAGATCACTGTTGCTATCATGGTTTTTTCAATTACAACTTCCGTAATTTGTCTGTGTGTGAACTAAGCCATAACCATCTAACCACAAACCACAAACCACAATAGATATAGCTTTGAGAATTTCTCCAAGTAAAAGCCTCAACTCCATATCCTCACAGGTGTATGACTGTTTAAAAGGTTAGGACTTCTCTTATGGAGTTGGAAAACAGTTAAGCACTCAAGAAAAAGTCAATTTTAAGGACAGACATATAAACTAACATTGATCCGAAGATAGGAAAATTATTTGTTTAAAAATCAATTATTCATATCATACGCCAACTTTAGAACTTTAATTGGCTTGTGAGAATAATACAATTATAACTTGGTGAGAAAACTGTTTTACAAGGTATTTGTCTTCTAAAATTGAATGAAGACATTATTAAACTGAATTGCTTCTTTTTTTTTCTTGTTTTTGGTACTTTTGTGTGTGTTTTTTTTATTTATTTTTTATTTTTTTATTTTTGAAGAATACAAGGAAGCATTATAAAGGTTTCCCACCAAATTATATTATGCACAAATGTAACCAACTTATCCCTTAATTCAAATAATATCATTCTAAACAAAAATTAACCAATTCAAAGGATCAATGAAGGTTCATAAGCTGTTTTCTCAACCTTTCCACTTACTCACAAAAGATATGTGATATTAGAAAAATATATACTTAAACATGGGAATTCTCTTGGCTATATAAATTGAATCATCCATCTTACCACAAGGCTTAGCATTGTGCTCAAAAATATTTTGGAAGTCATTCTTTAGTAACCTAGATAGAAACAGTGACTCAACCTAAACAATTCTGAAATCATACTTAGGCAGAAAAGCAAATTCCTTTATACAAGAATTACCAAGACTACAAACAGTAAACGACAATGCATGAAATATAAAACAAAATAACAAAAAGTTAGTTAAAATGCATTTCAAAAGTTAGTACTAAAACTCCTTACTCTGCCATTCTAATTTGACCTAAAATGCGTCTCAAGAGTTCAAGAATGAACTCTTTACTCTGCCATTTTAATCAAATGTCGGACCACAAGTCCTTTTGTTTCCCATTTAGTATTCATTCCTTATATCTTCCATAAATCTCTCTATTTCGATCTAACAGTCCCGAGTCCACTAGGTCTTCATGAAATAAGGAATGGAATCTCATATCTAGTCTCTTCTTTGTCTTTTTCACCGTGTAGTCTCAATCTTATTCTACCAATCCTCTATGACTTACTACAAGCCATATTTCTCCATTTGGTAAATGATGATTATCCATGACTTATATGAAAACACTACCATAGATCCCAAAAATAGTTTATCCATCAGACACTTGTTCCTCCAGAAGCTCTTATGCAATCAAATTCTTTGCTTAGTCATCCAACAGACTTGCAAATCCACATTCCTTCTATCTTTGTCTTTCTCTTAGGACTATCCCTTCAAGAGCTCTAGACACCTTTTGGATCTGCCTTTTAATCTTGATTGTTCTTGTTTTGCCATCTTTATTTTGTGTTCAATCTAAACAATTCTTCTAACTAGGATCTAGATGACACCATTTTTTTAGTAGTATTTTCTTTTTCAAGAGTGATACTTACTTAAAAAAAAAAAAATTCAATATGGCCATCATATTTTCCTCTTTCAAATAATCATTTTCCCTATTATTTTTCTTTTATATTTGTGAGTTCCCATGACTGATAATCTTTACTTTGCAATCTAACACTACTGCCTATGCTTTGTAATCTGGACTTCAACTCAAGCTCTGATACCAGTTTGATCCTTACCCAAACATGGCGTCAGACGCGACAGAGAGTCGTTTCTTGATCCGAATTTCAACTTTTTGGAAGTTTTGGACTTCCAAAACAAGTGGACTCTTACTCCAAAAAGGAATAGGATTAGTAGGCACGAAATACACCTATATAAACGCTTGTAAATTCTTTATTTCAAATCAAGCGTATAAAGTTTCAAGATGTAACTATAAGAGAGAATAGAGGAGCTAGGTAGGCATTAAGTGTGTGGTGCACTATGGCGTAACCTTTGAGGAGTGTTTTATTTTAGTTCTTAAGTGAACAAAAAAAACATCATAAATCATTTTGGCTTAAATGCTCGGACTATTCTTGTATTCCTTGTAAAAATCTATTGTGAGGAGATATTAAGAGGTTTTAAGGAGTTATGATGATCAATGGTAGATACTTAAAGGTCTCTATGGGATATACTAAGGGGTCTTGTGGGAACATTGATGATGTAAGAATACACTTAGTGATCTATTTCAATAATAAGAAGTTGGATCATAGATTCTCCGTGGACGTAGGTAATTTTGGGCCGAACTACGTATATCTTATGTTTTGTTGATTGACTTGTTTTCTTGATCTTTATTGGTGTGTTAATTTTATATGTTCTTACTTATAACCCATTTATAGGATCCATGGGTTGGTATGCCCAGTTACCTGACATGATAAAGAAACTTGAGCTTTTATAGATTGAGTTATGCGTGAGCTGCTTGGGCTTGTAGATAATAGGACCAACACCAGCCAACATTAGTTTCTTCTTTGAGGAACCTTTTTAGTTTGTTCATTGAGTATAAGTGTTGTTGAAACTTAAATTATAGTTGTAGCTTATACCTCCAAACTCCAAAATTGGCCAGACATTTCAGATAAAACTAAAAAAAGTCCCATACCAAGAAAGAATTGGGGCAAAATTTGTGTATTGTTGTACATTAAAATACAAAGAATAAGTATTAAATTTATAGGGCTATTCTTATATTGAGAAAGGAATGAAAAACTAAACTAGATAATTACATATAAAATGTAATTAAGACTATATTGACCTAAAAATCAATTAAAAAAAAATTGATTTGTTTCCTTTTTTAACACTCTTCCTCAAGTTGGAGAGTAGGGATGGCAATGGAGCGAGGCGGAGAGGCCTTTCCCATACCCTGCCCCATTTATTATTTTAAGCCCCGTTCCTATCCCATTCTCCTTAAAAATTTAACGAGGCGGGGATGGGGAATCCCTATGCTAGGAATGACTTTCCCATCCCTACAGCATTCCCTATTTTTTATTTATTAATATTTAATATTAATTTATATTTATAAATTTAATAATATAAAATTAATTTATATTATGATAAAAGAAATCAAACTAACAAACTAAAATAATATGACAATATCCCTAAATAATATGAATAATAAATAAAATTTTAAGTAAATAATAAATAAACAAAAAATAAAAAAAAAATTTAATACTTAATATCATTTATCTTCCTATTAATTGCTTCGAGTAATGCTACACATTTCAAGTTATATCCCAAGTAATGATGTCAAGAGATCATTGAATAATAAAATAGTATAAATTTATTATACTATTTCACTATCCAATGATTATTTAATAGATAGTTACTTAGGATACAACTTGGGATATAAACTTGGGATGTGTAGCATTATTCAATTGCTTAATTTTCTCTTATTAAAAGTCATGAGATTGAGATTTTATTTCTAAAAAATAAATAAACTACTTTAAAATTTTTATTAACTTTATTGAGATAATGTAATAAATAGTTTAACATAATTAAATTTGCAAGAAATTAAATTGAAGTTTACCTCATCTGTATCTTTAATAAATATGTGACATTGAGTTTTTTTTAAAAGAACTTGAATTTTAACCTGATAATAAAAATAAACCATGTAGAAACTAGTTGATTAAAATAAAAAATAAATTTTTACAAATAATACATAATTATATCATACCTTTACTTTCATCTTATAACAAATTTTGAACATATATCAAAGCTTCCAATATATTTGGATGTAATCTGCTATAATGAAGACTTATAAATCTAATTATTAAAACATTTCATAGTAACCTAGTAAAATACAAATTACAAAATAAAAAATTGATAAACTATATAAATATATACTAAATATTATAATTTTCATTCCCGTCCTATTAATAAATCGAGGAATAAACTTTCTCCATGCCCCACTCAATTTTCACAAAAATACCCCATCCTGGCCATAGGGTTCCATCTCAACAGGGCATTTTGTCATCCCTATTAGAGAGTGAATGTCAATGACTCTCAACTTGCCAAGTAAAGAGGAGAAAGTATCTTGACCTAATTGCTTGGTAAAAAGATCGGTAATTTGTTTCTCACTTTCCACGAAAGAAGTCTTAAACTCCTATTTTTGTATCCGTTTACAGATTGTATGACAATCTATCTCAATATGTTTTGTCTTTCATGAAAGATAGGGTTGGCTAAAATGTAGATTGTTGCTTGGTTGTCAACAAAGAGTTGAGCGGACTCTAAGTGAGATACATCCAAATCTTTTATTAAGTATGTAACCAAGTTAATTCGCAAGAAATTAATGCCATATACCTATACTTGGATTTTGCTGAGAATCGTGATACTATGACTTATCTCTTATTTTTTTTTTACAAAATAAGTGAATTACTAAGAAAAACACAATATTCAGTAACTAACAGTCTCGTATATGAAAATTTAGCTCAATCAGCATCACAAAAGTCTGTCAACTATAGTTTTTCATGAGAAGAAAATAAAAGGCCATGTCCTAGAGTATTTCTCAAGTACCGTAACACTTAATGTGCTACTTTGAGATGTGGCTTTCTAGGTTAATGCATAAATTGACAAGTATGTTTACTGAATAAGTATTGTTTGGTTTAGTGATCGTAAGATAAATCAACTTCCCAATCAACATGCGATAGTAACCTGGATCATTAATGAACTCTCCCTCAGAAGCAAGCTTGAGATTTTATTCAATAGGAAACTTTTCAAGTTTGGCACCTAGAAGTCCAACTTCCTATAGTATGGCAAGTGTGTATTTTCGTTAATTGATAGACATTCCTACTTTATATTGAGCAACTTCTATTCCAAGAAAATAGTTTAAATGATCGAGATTCTTAATTTGAAAATAATTGTCCAAGAAATTCTTTACCTATTGTATTATTTTCTCATTGTTACTGTGATGATCATGTCATCGACATAAAAAAGGATAATAGTGAGAGAAGTACTATTAATCTTGGTGAATAAAAATAGTTTGCCTGTGATTGTTGGAAATTAAATTTTTGGATTGCATCAAGAAACTTATGAAATCAACTTCGTGAGGTTGCTTCAATCCGTAGAGATATTTATAGAGTCCACAAACCAAGTATTGTTCCCCTTACCAATGAAAACATAGAGGAGGAGTTCTGTAGACTTCCTTAGTCAAATACCTATAAAGGAAAGTATTTTGAATATTTAATTGATGAAGATGCCAATGGTGAATGGAATCAATAGTCAAAAAATACCGAAAAGTAGTTAATTTATATAGGAGCAAAAGTCTTAGTGTAGTTAATACCCTTACATTGAGTAAATCCTTTAGCTACAATGCCAACTTTATAATGCTTAATTGAACCATTAGAGTTGTATTTGATTTTGTAGACCTATTTGCAACTGATGGGTCAATGACCAGAAGGTAACGAGACCATGCTTCAGGTATGATTTGCTTCAAGAATTGAGATCTCGTCAATTATAGTGACAACCCAATGTAGATATGGCAAGCCTGTTCATATATTTTTGGTTCAACCATGTGAGAAACAACATTGATAAAAGTCTAATGTGAATGAGAGATAGATGAGAAGATATACCTTGAAATTAGGTGGCGCGTGCTAAACATAACAGAAGAAGAAGAAAGACTTAGAGTAAGAAGCTTAAAATGGTTTATCTCATAGACTTGAAGATGGGTTAAGAACTTTTTAGGGTGAGAAGAACGTCGGGGTGGATAAGAATAAGCTAGTATCTTGGATTGGGTAAAACTAGAGTATCATCATATGGGTGTTGTGTGCGTGCGCACTTGTGTGCATAATTAAATAATTTAATAATAATAACATAACACATGTGCAATACAGCAGAGTTAATATATATTAAAATAATCTCATTATACTAATGAGATTAAAAAACTCACCGTCAAAGCGTGCTTTGAATAATTCTAATTAAAGACGTAGTGAACTTCTTCAAGTTAGAATAGTAGCCTTCCTTTTCGAAATATTTATTTGAAGCAACTATTGCTTCTAACTTGTATCTCTCGATTTTACTCTTTATCTTTATATTTTCTTTTTTTGATCACCCGTTTTGAACAAATGAAAAAAGACTCTCTTTTATAGCATTCATGGCCGTCACTTTAGTCCAATAAATGGTAAACATATAACAAGTATGATAAGGCATGCAAAAATGCCTTATTATGCTTGAGAAGCAAAACAAACAAGTGCTCGCTGAATATAATTAAGATTAGTGGCCATAAATAAAAAAATATAAGCAACTCATGCTTTAACATGACCGCCACATGTTTTAAGCATGATAAATACAAATATTTTAAAGTTTTAATTTATGCCAAAATTTGCTCTAATTAAAAAGCAATTCATTTGCCCTAATTCATATGCACGCCAACACCACATTTTGAATTGAATAAAATTCAATTCAATAGATTTTGTTAATAATTAATAGAAAACAAATATATAACATTTTGTCATAAATTCTATTCAATTAATAATGAACAAGCATAAAAGATAACAATTCAAATGAATTGTAATGGACGATTAACAAAAATAAAAAATAATATTTATTTTATTATTTTAATAATTTTATTTATTAATATCCTATTTAATACTTATACAAATTATTGACACAATTTAAGATATATATTAAGTAGATAAAAGTATCAAGTCTTACTTAGTATAATTTTAGGTTTAACACTTAAATCTTAACTATTCTCTGAGAGACCTTAAAATAAATAAGTGAATAAATAATTTAATTTAAACAAAATAATAATTATTTTATTTAAATAGTAGCAATATCTACCAATGTTCAATTTAGTACTCATACAAATTATTGGCATAATTTGAGATATATATTAGGTAGATTAAATTGTCAAGTCTCACTTGGCACAAATTTAGAGTTAACATTTAAATTTTAGTTACTCCTTGAGAGACTCTAAAGTAAATTCATATTTTTCAAAAATTTCCCCGGATTGAACAATTCAATTCAGTGTGCTACCCACGTGTTCAACGAGTACATTTCATATAGTGAGACTCCCTAGTTTTACACCCATTTTGCCTCATGAAATATTTTCATAAGTCCAGAACCAATGCCCCACATACACATGTTATGAATAATACAAAATAGCGAGTTAAACCATACAAGTTGAGGTTAATTTATATTCGTACAGTCCATCCATCATTAATATCCTAGAAGAGTGAAGACATAGATATACAGCGTTAAGTTCCCTATTACTCAACCATAAATTTATCTCTTTTGATTCGTATTCCTATAAATAATATACGCAAATTCCTTTGCAATATTATTTACTCCATGAGAAACTCTTTCCCTGATTAAATGCTTATGACCATAAGACTTATTAGAATACAACCGTAGAGCATCTGGATATTTAACTCATCCATATGAGCTAACGGATCCTATATCTACACACATCAGACTCTATAAGTATTAGACCATACACAACGACACCCAGTGGTCAGACCATAAAGGGTCTCTGACATGTGTGGAACCTAAGTATAGTGGATCACTCATAAGCCCACTGTGGTACTCAAGTTTAAGGACCACGAATACTCCTCAACTCGAGAAGACCCTCCACTGACGGATTTATGAAAAATTTATTAGAGGTCTTCATTGAGTCTAGTATCCAGTCCTTACTAAATACATGTATATCTATACGAGCTTTCACTAAGCTCATGGTTTGCTAAGATTAACCATCTATACTATCCAAATATAGACATACACTAATCTATATTAATCAGTTCCATTCGATAGACCTTGCATCGGTGGAAATAGATCAGGAACATTTAATTGAGAACATATTTATACAATGATATTTCTTAGCAACGCTTGTAACTATTTACAACTATATCATTACAAGTATATTCTCAGGTCTTTGTCCCATTTCAGATAAGGTTCTAACTCTTTAGACATAATCTAAACTTCTTCAGATTAATATAATGTTCGAAATATTACAAGCATCTTACCTTAATAAAAATAAGTAGCGATTTAATGAAATAGTTATTTATTACATAAGTATAAAAATACAATATTCATATAAAATTGGGATGACACATGAGCACAAATCCCAACACATCACAGCATAGATGTTCTGGATTGACTTTTGGGTACTAGCAGAAATGACTTTGTAGTGAGGAATTAATAGCGCCGCAGTTTTAAAAATTTGGATATCGGTGCTATGACGTGAAGTGGGTGGCTCTGCGGCGCTAAGGTTTTGGAGTGGCTCTTGGATTTCTATTGAGATGCCACTGCAGCATGGGAAGTGGGTGTCGCGATGCCTGAATGCTTTGTTTGATCATTTTGTAAGTCTTTGGCATTATTCATGATGTCAAATGATAAGGGTAGGGTTGATGCGTCTATGTGATCATCAAAGTTTTGAATTAGAGTGGTTGAATATAGGAATATGGATTCGTGAAATACTACATCACGAGAGATTAAAGTTTAATGGAACTGGAGGTCGTAAACATGATAGCCTTTTTATCTAAGTGCATAATTAAGGAATATACATTGTTGGACTCGAGTGTCAAATTTATGGTTTAGTTTAGAGTTAGTAACATAATATAAACACCCGAAGGTGTAAAGATGAAAGTATATTGGAGCTTTATGGGAAAGCTAATGATATGATGTTTGACTGGATATGACAAGTGTTAGAAGGTAATTGATTAGGTAACAAGATGTCTGTAGGCTCTCCCTCTAAGACTACAAAGATAGGTTAGCTTGAAAATGAAGTGAACGACTTATATTTAAGAGATGTCTATGCTTACGCTTTACAACTTTGTTTTGTTGATGTATGTATAGGTAAGTATGTTGAAAAGAGGTACCATTATTTGTAAAAAAAAAGGCTGGTAAAGATAAATATTCTTTTTCATTATTAGAACGTAAAGCTTTAATCCTATAATGGAATTGAGTTCGGACCTATGAAAAAAAGTACTCTATTACTGATTGAGTTTCGAATTTAAAACTCACCAAACGTATCCAAGTATAACAAGAATAAGCATCAATAATAGATAAGAAATAACAAACTCCCATATGAGAAGTAATTTTATGAGGTCTTCAAATATCACAATGGATTATATCAAAAGGTGCACTAGTACATATAGAACTATTGGAAAAAGATAAATGAGTTTGTTTAACTCAATGACAAACGTACAAAATAAAGCAAAATCAAAAGAGATTTTTGGGTTGGTTTTGAAGAGTGCCTGAAAGGGTGTAATGAAGGAATGACTTAATCGTTAATGTCAAATATAAGGTTTGCATTAGATGTATTGTGTGATGGGTGGTGTTTGGCTGGCTTCGAGATAGTATAAAATCATTAAGCTGCTTGCCCAGGCCAATCAAATTTTCATAGCTATGTCTTTCATCATACAAAAATCAGGGTAAAATGTTATACTACAAATTTATGCCTGAGTAAGTTTACCAACTAATAATAGATTAGCTCTAAATTTTGATATATAGATGGCATCATTAAAA
The DNA here is from genome assembly GCA_946807835.1 of Ailanthus altissimus. Classification (NCBI taxonomy): domain Eukaryota; kingdom Viridiplantae; phylum Streptophyta; class Magnoliopsida; order Sapindales; family Simaroubaceae; genus Ailanthus; species Ailanthus altissimus. Next base: position 25,547,133 of record OX327695.1, read on the forward strand.
GTGATTTTATCTGACAACTTTATTGACCTAACATACTCAATCTTAGCTTGACCTCTATTTGGTAACTAAACACAATTATGGAGGAAATTATCTTATGCAATATTGGTTGAACATTACAAATATGGTTAGTAGCTCCACTATCAGTAATTAATTCAGTATGTGAAGGAAATTTAATCTTACAATAGAAAGGTGAGTAAATACTTGTAGTGTTCACAAAAGTCAAAGTGTTACCATTATCCTTCTAGAATAGAGCTTTGAGTTGATTGTACTATTCGGGAGTGAAATTAGGATTGTCCTTGGTTATTAGATTCTTTTTCGATCGTTGAGTTATTAACATTTGTCTTATTTCTTCTTGTCTTTACTTTCTTACCATGTACCTTGTGTTCAGGCAAAAAAACATGGAGAAAGTAGCAACGATCATTGGTGTGATTGTCTTTTCCACAATAAGTGCAACTTTTTTTTTTTAGATGTTCGCTCCTTGATTTTTGAAGCGTTTGAAACTTACATCGCAACATAATTAGATCACTCTCTCTTTGAATGACCATTTTAGTTTGTCTCTTTTGTTAGAGTATCAAGGCATGAACCTTACATGTATATGAGAGAGGACTCATCATGAGAATTAAACCTTGCACATTGGCACAAGATTCATTTAGTCTCATCAAGAACTGCATGACCTTTTCTTCTGCTTCTTCTCGTTCAACATAGTCTTTTAGATCATCACAAGTACAAGAAATCAGATCATGATAAGAAGCCAACTCATCCGAAAGTGACTTCATCTTAATATAATAGATTGAAATAGACTGAGTCCTTGTCTTTGTTTGTCAATTTCTTGTCGAATTTGATATATTCGAGAGTCATTCCTTTGAGAGAGTCTATCTTTCAAGTCGTCCTAAACTTTGTTCGTAGTTTTCACATAAATAACACTTTATACAATACTAGAATGAATTGAATTCAAAATCTAAGATAATACCATATCATTGCACTGTTGCCACACTGAAAACTTAGGATCAGATTGAGGTAGTGCTTGTATCGTCCTGTTGATGAATTCAATTTTATTCTTGGCACTTAGAGTTATATGCATTGCATAGCTCCATTGTCCATAGTTGTCTTCTTCAAGTATTTTGGTAACCAAAATAAGACTTGAATGATCTGAGTGAAGTATAGTGAAGGCATTCATATTGTCGGTAACTTTCTTTGTCATCATCTTAGTAAATTCCTCCTTCTCATTTCTCAAATTAACGGAAATCATGTAAGAAATCTATGGCTCTAATCCTATAAAAAATTAAGAAGAGAAAAAGAAAGTATTTAGGCAAAAATTATGTATTGTTGTACATTAAAATATAAAGATTAAACATTACATTTATAAGGTTATTCTTATATTGAAAAAGAAAGAAGAAACCAAATTAAATAATTACGTATAAAAAAAATACACATATAGAATAATTAAAACTATATTGACCTAAAAATCAATACACTCACTCATTCTGCTTAAAGAGTAAAAGCTAAAAGCATTTTACTTTAACTTGCAAGCTAGATGATTGTCAATTATTGTGTGGGAATAGTTCTCGTAGGGGTCTCATAATGTGTCAATTACATGTAATTTGTTCTTTTTGTTTTTGATTTGTGATTTTTACAATACGCTTGTCATGCACAAGTTGAGTAACACATTATAAAGGCTCAATCTAAGTATCTCATTTTAGAATTCTGAAGGTGAGCCCTAACTTTAGAAATTGAAGGCTTTATCTTACTTGTTTGTTACTTAGTATCTTTATACCCACATTTTCTTTCTTGGTTGAGAAATTTACATTGGACATCTTGATCAAACATAAAAATGAAGAAGCATACTCTAGTTTTGTATAAATGACGGCTTATAGGAATAAGATAACTCTAATTAAACTTAAATGGTTTAGTTAAGCTTTGGAAGAATGAAGAAAATTTGAATTGCAAAAAAGTTGGGGCTGTGAAGGCTGGGCCTGAGCTCGCATTTTTTTGGGTTGGATTTCAGATTCGAACCGGGTCGAATTTTGAGTTTTTTCAAATTTGAATTCAGATCCGAATTTTTTTGCCATCTCTAATTGGATTCTAATTTTATTTGTATTATTAAAAAATTTTAGCCCAAAATTTAATTAGGTTGGAATTTCAACCCATTTAACCCAACTTAAACTGGAAAAAATTATTATTATTCATTTTTAAACAAAAAAATACTATTTTTTATATTCTGTAATCCTATTAAAAATAAAACTAAAATCTTAATAATTCATAAATATAAAATCTATTATAACCCTAATTTTACCTGTTGACAAAACCTTCACTCCTAAAAAACAATTAACCAACCTACAAGACAACAACAAAGTAACAATTGTTAACTACCTAATTAAATTGATATGTTGTAAAATATTTCTTTATCCTAATTTTTATTTTGCTTTAATATTAGTTTTTTTTTTAAAATTTTTTTTGTAGAGTTGAGATTATATAAAAGAACAAACCAAATTATTTTGGATTAATATTATTTTACTTATGTTTTTAAGTATCATTATTTTGGATGGACCACTTAATCATTTTGGAATATTTTCTTCTTTCCTATTTATAAGTTAATTGTGTTGAATTGAAATTTAAGTTATAGGTGATATTTTAATAATTTTAATAATTATGCTTTTTAAATTGTGATGCAAAAAAATTATATTTTAAAAATAATTCAATTCAATTCAAATCGAATCAAATCAAATTAAATTAGTTTGGATTGTATTTTTATTTAGGTTAGTTTGAATTATACAAATAACAACCCAAATTTGGGTTAATCCTAACCCAACCTAAATTACTTAATACCCACCCTTATCAAGTACATAAAGGGAGGTAAGGCCTTCTGAAAGAAGAATGAATCTTTGTTAGTATAAAGGAAACCCTTTATCGGGAGGCGCAAGAGAGGTAAATACGCTAAAAAGGAAAAAGACAAGACTAAAATTACTTGCTATAATTGTGGCAAGCTAGCCCATTTTACTTTTGAGTGCACTGAGTAGACAAAGGTATAAACTTACTTCACAAGTTTGCTTTATAGTCATATGATTGGATCAATATTTATAATTGAATTTTGTCTTTTGTGAATTATAAAATTAGGAGCAACAAATTACAGAGGTAGAGATTGTAGAGCCTTTATAGAGTATAGTCGAATTAGTCAAAGGACTAAATGGATATATACGAGGAACAACTAAAGGATTAAAGCAAACAGTGACACGTGTAAACTAGAGTTGTGTGGTGGTCAAAGTCTTCTTTTTCATGATATTTTATATGTTAGGATTTGTGCTTACTTACCATCATTTTTATGTATGAATATTTGTTTTATATTTATTCTATTATGATTTTATTAAATTGCTAATTATATTTAATATATGATAAAATGCTTGTAACGTTTCAGACATTGTATGATCTGAAGGAATTCAGATCTAGTTTAAAGGAGTTTAGATCAGTGCTAAGAATTAGTAACGCTGAGAGTTATAAATGCTAAAAGTTAGCACTAATAAGAGTTAACAAGTTATAAGAGGCAGCAAAATCTAAGGAGTTAGAGCATTATCTGAAATGGGACAAAGACTAGTGAATATATTAGTAATGACGTAGTTACAAAGAGTTACAAATGGTGTTAGAAAATGTCATTATGCAAACATGTTCTCAAATACTATTTTCCTGATCTATCTTCACTGATGCGGACCTGTCAGTGAAAACCTTATTATATATATAGATTAATATATGTCTATATCTGGATGGTTCAGATGGTTAGTCTTAGCAGACCATAAGTTTAGTGGTAGCTCGTATAAAGATACAGGTGTTCAGTAAGGACTAAGTACTGAACAGACTCACGAGGATCTCTAATAGTCATTCTATAAAGCTATCAATTGAGGGTCTTCTCGAATTGAGTAGTATTTATGAGCCTTTTACCTGAGCGCCACAATGGGCTTGTGAGTGATCTACTATACTTTGGTTCCCACATGTAAAAAATCTTTCATGGTCTAACTGCTGGGTGTCGTTAGGTATGGTCTGATGCTTATGGAGTCCGGTGTGTATAGATATGAGATCTATTAACTCATTTGGATTAGTAATATATCATGATGCTCCAAGTTTATAGTTTAAAAAGTCTTATGGTCATAAGCAGTAATACTTGGGAAAAAAGTTTTATCTTAAGGATAAATAATATCGTAAAAGTATTTGCGGATATTATTTATTAAAATATAAATTTGGAGATAAGTTCACGGTCGAGCATATAGAGATTTGATGGTATTGATCTATATCTTCGCTCTTCCAAGATATAAATGATGAAAAAATTATATAAATATGTTATAACCTCAACTTATATGGTATAATGCGTTGCTTTGTAATATCCGTAACATGTGTGTGAGACATTATTCACGGACGTATGTTCAAGTTTCATATGACAAACTGGACGTGGACGTGGACTTAGAGAGTCTCACAATATGAAGTATACTCGTGTGCACTGGGCAACGTATTGGATTGAACAGTTCGGTCTTAGAAATTTCAGCAAATCAAAAATATGTTTCAGGGTTCCTCAAGATGTATACTTATCTAAACTTAAGTGTTAAGTACATCACTTAATTAGTTAACAAGAGTTGTTAACTAATAAGATGTTGACAAATGGCATAATATTGTCTATGATTTATTTTTTTTAACCTTGAAATGACTTATTTACCTTGTAAGTAAAAGTGAGGTAAAAGTAATTATTAAAAAATTATTTTTGAATAATTAATACAAAAGTCATTTATTATTATAATTATAAAAGAAAAATATTAATTATGGCAATTATATTATTTATACAATAAGGGGCTTTGATGTTGACTATTTAATTACCTAAAATAAAATAATTAAAGTAACTTTATTTGTTAGGTAAAGGAATATTTAAGTGAGTATTATTCAAGTGCTTGGTTAAATTAATTGAGTGGAATGGCCAACAATGATGGTTATGAGAAGAGCACTTCATTTAGCAATCATTTGGACAAAACCAAAATAGAACACTCATTTATTAATTGAATGTGCATTATACGGGTAAGGAAATGAGAATTTGAAGATAGAATGCTTAAGTGTTTTGTAAGTGTTCTAACAACAGTATTGTAAAAGGAACAAAGAAAAAATCATTCTATTTCATCTCATCCTCATAAGAAATAATAACCATAAGAATCAAAGTATTTTAGAGGTTAAGCACTTATTACTGGAATATTGTTGTGGCTGCTATTCTAGATTCAAAATCCTACCATTATTGTTGTGAACTAGAATTGTGTAATAGTATATTTCAAGGTGAGCTTAAGACTTGAAGATTGTAACTCTGGAAGAATTAAAAGCTATCTTCAATCTGAGTAGGTTTTCTAAATTATAATTTAGTTTAATTAACATATGATCATATATGAGATATATGTGTATTATTATGTTAGATTGAATGTATTTTGTATGTGATATTTTCGCTGCATGTAATAACATTTACAATTATATGTACTCTTTATTAATCACACACTCACTTAATATTATATGTTTTTGGGATTTGATAAAATTTAATCTTTGTCTTAGCATCATATATGAGATATATGTGTATTATTATGTTAGATTGAGTGTATTTTGTATGTGATACTTCCGCTGTGCGTAATAAAATTTAAAATTATATCTACTTTTTATTAATCACACACTCACTTAACATTATATGTTTTTGGGATTTGATAAAATTTAATCTCTGTCTTAACTCTTCTTAGATTGGGATACAATATGAATTCTTACGATGTTGATTTATAAATCCTATAAAATTCAAATTTAATTGGCACGATTTTTTGTTGAACTGTTTTATGGTTTTTGATACTATTTTTTTTTATAATAATTTGAATGATAGTTATTATTTTTTTAATGATATATCTTCTAGTTCTATAAATGTAGATGTTGATATTTAACATGCTAGACTTAGACATATAGAGCAATATATAATGATTAGATTAACTAGAGAGGGCTTATTGGTCTAACTTGCTAAAATTGAATTATTTATATGTGAGATTTGTTAATTAGGAAAACTAACTTGAAACCCTTTTAAGTAAAACCCTTTTAAGTAAAGGGACTAGAGTTAAGAGTCATTTGTAATTGATCCAATCCGACATTAGGGAGATGCATTGCTGACTACAACCTATATACTTAATCAAGTTATCAGTAAATTAGTTGGTTCCTCCTCATATAAGCTATAATGAGTAGAAAACCTAACTTGACTTATTTGCGAACTTGGGGGTCAGCAACATATGTTCATAACCCATCTTATAAATATAGGAAACTGAGTCCAAGTTGGAAGAAATGTATCTTTATAATACGTTGGACATTACAAAAAGGTATGTGTTTGTAAGTGAATGAGAAGAAACAATAATTGAGTTTGAATCACAAGATGTCACATTCTTTGAAAGAATTCTATAGCATTGTAAGAGTAGATAAAGACATTCAATTATATAAATTGATGGTATTGTTACTTCTCACATATGAATTGAGAGGGACTCAGATTTGCTTTGTTCTAGTGGGAGTCAACATCCTTTTAAGGCAAATCCATAGGAAAACTCAATTTGATGAAGTAATTGCATGCCCATCTTATGTCATCATTTTGGGATTGAAAGGGAAGCATTTATAATTGCTTTACATGATAGTGATGAGCCAATAACTTTTAGTGAGGCTATCACATTATTTATCGAGGGATTGTGGATAAATGCAATGGATGAGGAAATAGAGTCCATAAAGTCAACCCATGTTTAGGACTTGGTTGACTTATCACCTTTATGGAGCTATTGAAAGTAAATGAGTTTTATATATCAAATGCAATATGGCACAATTGAAAATATAAGGCATGCTGAGTAGTAAAAGATTATACCCAACGAGAGAGTGTAGACTATAAGGAAACCTTTCCTCTTGTGGTTAGGTATGCCTTGATACATTGGATTTTAACCAACATTGCATATATGGACAAAGAATTACATTAAAAAGATTCTAATACTACAATTTTCAATGGATAACCAGAGGAGGAAATATTTATACAACAATTAGAGGGTTATCTAACTCAGTGTTAAGAGTAAAGTTTTTAAGCTCAAAAGGTCTATATATAGCACCACAAAGAAGGAGTTTTTGGCAATAGTTTTCACTCTTGAAAATTTTTCAGTCATATGTGATTAGATCCAAGGTCATTGACACTGATCATTTAACTCTTAAGTAGTTGCTTGTGAAGAAAGATGCTAAACTAAGGTTAATTTAATGGGTTTCTATTATAAGAAGAGAATAAAAAATCTAATGGTTGACCATCTCTCTTGGATTGTGCATGGAAACAAAAATGGGGCAATGGCCATTTCTATCACCGAAGCATTTTGAGATGAGCAACTCTTTGCTTTACATGCGACAAATACTATTTGATACACCAACTTTGTAAATTACTTGACTAACAATATTATTCTTCCCGATCTCTTTTATCAACTAAATATTTTTTTTTCAAATGTCAAGCATTATTTTTGGGAGGAACTATTCTTATTCAAGTTTTGCTTAAACCATATAATTTGAAGCCGAAATAGAGAGCATACTCTACCATTGCTAATCTCGTAAAGTTCGTAGGCATTTTGGTGTAACCAAAACCACAACCTAGATCCTCCAAACAGGTTTTCATTGGCTTTTTATTTTTAAGGCTCTTATTCATATGATAAATGTCAAAGAATTAGAAATATTTCTTGACAACATGAAATGCCATTGAATAACATTCTTGAGGTCGAATTATTTAATGTTTAAAGAATAGACTTTATATGTTCGTTTCCATATTTGTATTCAAAGGAATGCATTTTAATGGTTATGGATTATATTTCTAAATGGGTAAAGATTATTGCATCTTTCATTAATGATGCCAAGGTGGTGGTAAATTTTCTTTGCAATTATATCTTCACAAGATATAACACTCATTGAGCAATCATTTGTGACTAAGGTATACATTTTTTTAATCACCAATTTGAAGCTCTACTAGCTAAGTATAGGGTCACACATCAATTAGCCACTGCATATTATCCTTAAACTAGTAGACGAATGGAGATCTCAAATAAAAAATTGAAAAGTATCCTTGAGAAGACAATGAACTCTCCAAGGAAAGATTGGTTGAATAAACTATATGATGTATTATAGGCTTATCGCATAGCATTTAAGACACCAATCAATGTCACCTTGTCGTTTAGTGTTTCAAAAGCTTGTCATCTACATGTGGAGCTTGAGTATAAAGTATATTGGGTGATCAATAAACTAAATTTTAATATGTAATTGGCAAAAGATAAAAAGTAGTTGTAACTCAATGAGATGAATGAATTCTTCCAATATACTTATGAGAATACCTGAATCTATAGAGAACGAACCAAAAGGTGGTATAAAAAACATATCTTACGGCATGCATTTATAGCTGGTTGGAAAGTCCTTCTCTATAACTCCTGATTTTAACTTTTTTTGAGGAAATTACAATCTAGGTGGTCATGCCTTTTCATTGTTACCCAAGTCTTCCTTTATGAAGTTATTGAGGTTTACCTTGACACCAAAAGTACTTTCAAAGTTAATGGACAAAGGTTGAAACCTTACTTGGATGGAGAATTCAACAAGCAAAAGACCTCCATCAATTTAGGTATCCCTAAATGAGAAGTTAGGAAAGTTTAGCTAATGACTATAACTTTTAGTGCTTCTCGAGAGATAACCCATATTTGTTTTCTTATTCTTTTAGTTTTGCTTTCTTGTTGTTTCATTTGTTTTGTTTGTATGTGACTTAGGTTCTTACACAAGTTTGAGGATTGGGGGAGGGGAATTCAATAACTCATGAACAAGGCCAATTTCATATTTGTGTAACAACATAAAGGAGTATTTCTTTTACTTTATCTTTTAATTTGAACATCGGGGACAATATTAATTTTAAGTTTGAGGGTAGGGTTTTGAATTTTTATTTTGAAAAAAAAAATAGTTCCTTTTATATTTGTGTGTGTGTGTGTGTGTTTTTTTTTTAATTTGGTTCAATCAAAGTTAATGATAAGATCTTGGTTGAAATTAAATATTGTCTCTAGAAAAAATGAAGAATATTATATGAGTTTATTTTATTTGATTCTTACATTACTTTCATCTTACTTGCAATTTATTGAACATCTTGAGTATATAGTCATGATCATTTAATTATTCTGTTTACTTAAAAAAAAGTTTATGTGAAAAATAATTCTTAAGATCTCATCAAATTCTAGAACCTACTTGATTATTTCTTTAAATGAAATCTTAGACAATGTATTATTGGGGAGATGATTTATGTCACTTTTAGATTGTTTGAGTCTTTTAAACTTACTCTTTATCAAGTTATCCTTAAATCACCCCTTTGAGCCTTAAATGCCTACTAGTTATTTTACTTTGTTTAGTCGCATTATCTTTACCTTATTTAGTTTTTAAACATTTATCATATCTTTCAAGATAATTAATTATGCATAAAAGATTTAATTTTTCAAAGAAGTGGAATTGAAAGGATGCAAGGAAAAGTTTGAAGTTATTAAGGTGAACAACTTGGAAAAAAAAAAAGCGGAAGTCGAAGAGACTAATTTGGGGTTGTGGAGATCATACAAGGAGAAATTGGTGGAAAAAAGGGTGATCATAAGAAGCATATTTCAAGAAAGTGAATTCTTTTTGTGCTTTAATATTTAACTTTTATGTTTCGTCAAAGTTCTCTTGTTTTGTTAAATCCTATCCTTTTTTTTTATTAGCCATTATCTTATCCTAACATTACAAGTATTATAAAGACCTTTTGATTTTTGGTAATGCATTAGTTTACATCAATGGATAGTTGTTACAAAGTAAGCCTATGGGGTTCAAAAATTCTTCATCTAGAGATATATCATAATTTATTTATTTGCATAAATTAATCCGAGTAACATGCATGAATTTTGTGATTGGCTACTCACACACACACACTTCAATAATTCAATATGAGATGTTATTAATAATTAAATTGAATTATGAACTTTTGCAATACTTGAATTTATTTCGTTTAATTGTATACTTTATGCAATCTTTAGGGCAAGCTTTATGAATCAAACCAAATCATATTTTTTTTAGGAGTTCTTTGTTTTTGTCCTTTCTTTTGCTTGAGGACTAATAAATTTTAAGTTTGGGGTATTTCATGAAACTAATTTTTATACATTTTTCACCCCTTTTTAACTTAAAATTTAAGTCTTCTTTGATTATTTTTTCACCTAAATTCACTTGGTTTTGTCAATATGTGTATATATGAAAATAAGTGATGAAATTAAGGAAATTTCCTATAATTGGAGTTTAATTTTGAAAAAAATTCAATTATTTTCTTCTTTGTACTTTCCTGAACATGGTCTGGTATTTTGGGCATAACTCTCGCTCTAGATATTATATTAATGTGGTTCTTGCGTCAAAAGAAAGATGAGAGACAGCCTATCATTTATGTATTGACACTTTTTCCCAAATCATTTGTTTTAAAGGAGAAAATCCCATTAATATTGTTAGGCGAAAAAAAGAAAAGGAAAAAGACTGCTTTTGTAATTCATTTTGGGAAACAAAAAAAAAAGTCCCAAAACAACTTGTTACTTTATTCTATGTATATGTGCTCCTAATGCCAAAAGAAAAAAAAAAGACCAAAAAAAGAGCAATTTTGGTACAGAAAATTTTAGAGAAGAAGATTTTGGCGGAGGAAGGAGTAGTTGTGTTTCACCTTTTGAGTTAAAAATGCTTCTTTATTATCAAATTACGTTACTTAATAAATATCGAATAAATTTATTTATTTTAATTTTAAATAAATAAAATATAATTAAATTTATTATATATTTTATAAAATTTAATTTCTTAAAACATAAAAATTTAAATAAATTAATAAATGATAATTGACGAATTAAATAAATTATTATATTTAATATAAAAATTAAAAATAAAATAATATTTACCAATAATAAAAGTTTTTTAAAAGTTAGTAAGTATAATAATTATAAAAATATAAAAATATGATTTCAAAAAAATACCAAAAATATATTAATTAAATAAAATTAATTTTTATTAAAAGTATATCTTAAAATTAAGATCATATTATTATAATATATGTAATGTTATATAAATATAAAAAATTATGTTTTTGAATTGTAAAAAAAATTATTTTTAAAAATTAAAAATTTAAATTTTTATAAATAAATAATAAATAAAAAATTTAATTTTTAAATTTTTTTTTTAATTATAATCAAACATTCTAAATTTAAAAAAAAAAAAATTAGAGAAGGCCAACGATACATCGACTAATAGTCTAATAGCAGCAGCTCATCAAAGGAAAGAGTGGCAGGGTTTATAGTTTGCATACGTTCACTCCCGCCGTTACTCCAAAACCCTCAGAAAGTCGCAGTCTCACAGACACAGCCCAGCCGGGGGAGCTTGACAAAAACACCGTTATTTACTACATCAACATGGACCTCGACGACTTTGACGACCTCGACAAACCAAAACCCAGTCAGGTTCCTACTCGTGTCTCCAAATTCTTACCGAAATCCAGCAACAACAAACCCGTGCCAAAAATCGAACCAAAACTCGAACCGCAACAGCTGAAAAAACCTAAAACCGAAGATAATTTACAGCCAACAGAAGCATCAGTCTATCTCACGTCGAAGGCCGAACCAAGCTCAGTATCGAATGGCGATGTGAAAATGGAGACTAAACCGGAGACGGAACCGCCAAAAGACGAGCCGGTGGAGTCTGGCAGAAACGAAGTGGAATCGCTAGAAGATGAAGATATGATTGTTCGTGAAATTGACGTGTTCTTCACTCCTTCCGTCAATGCCGATACAAAGGTTTCCTTTTTTTTCATCTTTGATTTTGAAATCATTAGTTTCTTGATTTTGACTATTATAATAAAAAATTTCAGTTATATGTACTGCAATATCCGATGAGACCGTGTTGGCGTCCGTACGAATTAGATGAAAGATGCGAAGAGGTTTGTTTTTATTCTTTTTATATATTTTCCCTCTCTTTTCTTTTTCTTCATTGTAAAAGCTTTGTGTTTGTAATGTCGTTTCCTAGGTTAGGGTGAAACTTTCGAGTTCAGAAGTAGAAATGGACTTGTCCAACGATGTTGATTCAAATAATTGGGATAGTGAGAAAGCTAACCGTGTCAACATGGAGAAGCAGGTTTGATTTGTCATTGCTTTTTAATCCCGGACCAAGGTTCAATTTATGTGTAGTCAAAGGATTCATTCTTGTTTTGTGATGTAATTTGATGTGAAATTTGCTATGGTTTCTCTTTAGACATTGGCGACAATGTGGAAGCCAGCTCAGGCAAGTGGTTATGCTGTTGGTGTTCTTGTAGGTAACAAGGTGCGTATGCCCAATATATTGTGATATTCTTGTGCTATATTTGTTTCTTCAATGAGGTTGATTATGCTTTTAGGTTGGCAAGTCCTATGGGAGATGATAGGTTATTAGGTTGTTAGATTCCCTATTAGATAAATGGTCTTTAGACTCTTTCTCAGAGAGCATATAAGGTTTTCATTTCCATATAAGTTGGCATGGTTTTTATGTGATTTTGTGTATGTGTTCAAGTCTTTGGGTATGTACAGCAGAAGATAGAGTCAAAATGTTTGTTAGGACAGGAAACAGCCTAATATATTAATAATTACATTGTATGTAAAGAAACAGTTACATTAAGCCTCTAGGCTTGGGATCCTGCAGGTGCTTCAGAAGTTTTTAGGCCTTTACATTGTTCAATTTCTGGGCCTCATGTATTCTCTGGCAAGAAGATTATAGCTCAAAATTAATGATCTTTTCCAGCTTGTTACCCAAAACATCAGTTTGTTGAGGGGTATAAATCTGAATAGTGGTGAGCAAACATCAGACCCTGAAGAGAGATGCCCGTTTCTGAACTGAATACCCTATGCCGTTAATTCAGGACATTCAACCAGTTCTAGCATGCCAAACATATCCTTTGTCTCTGGCAAGTTCAATTAAAGAGTTTTTCTGGATATTATGAGTTTGAATATCATCTTAAGTGGTATGGAGCATGTTCTACTTTTGGCTTTAAGTTTGGGTGCCAAATGTGTTCTTTTGCCTTGAATCAGTGACTACAAAACTCTTTCTATACGGTGGCGTGCATGCACACAGCCATTTGTCTGTTTTTGTCCAGCGATTCGGTCTTAGTTTCAACATTTTGCATAAAATATATCTTTGTTGATTATGTGAAATCAGATTTTGATTTGTAACATATTATCTGCTTGATGACATGCTTGAGAGCTGAGTTTCTGAAATTGTGTACTAAAGCATAAGAGTTTCTGCAGCTTGGTGTTGGTCTAGCGTCCCCTGTTATTTATTTTATATGCCTTCGAAAAATTTTGCAAGTACTTAAGAGGACTTCATCTATTTTTGTTTTGCAGTTACACTTGAATCCCATTCATGCAGTTGTGCAGCTACGAACATCAATGGGGTGTTTGAAACCTGGTGCGTCAAAAAGGAAGAACACTGTTATAGGCAATACAGAAGTTTCTGTTAAATTAGAAGACTTTAATCAAGATAAATCTGTTGGGTCATCAAAGAAGCAGGTAAATTGTTTTCTATTATATAATGCTGCAGATCTGCAGCATTATTGGGATGGATCATTTGTGTATGGGGAGCTGTGACAGTGATCATTGTGGGAGCTCCTCTAACATGTCCAAGCTAGAAACTAAAAGTTGGCATGCTCGGTTTTCTTTCTGCAGTGTAGAATATTCTGTGTAACCAACAGTGGTATATGCAAAAAAATATTTATTTTATTTTTTGGAATACATGTAAAAAGGGTTGATTGTAAGTATCATACCCTAGTTCGTTGTGATGCCCTCTATAAAGGTCACTGCTTAATGCTAGTTCTACCAAAATGGTCTGGGAGGAAGATCTAGGAATTGCCCTAATCTAACACTTTTCTGCATGTGTCTCCTCTGGTAGTAAAAAAGAACATCGTTGCTTATATAGATGATATTGTTTACAATAGAGCTGAGTGGTGTGAAATGTTTCATCTAGCCAACTCCATTTTGTTGGGACTAAGGCATAGTGGATTGACATATCCATTTTGTTGGCTCTCGTTTCTGGTTGGCTATTATGTTTCACTATTGATATTCACATTATATTCTTATGAAAAGATATTCAATTTAACATTATAATGCTTGAAATCCAAGTCTTTTTTGCTGTTTTGCAGAACAAACGGGTGGAGCCTTCTGTTGAGCCAAAAACAAATGATGAAGAGGTAGTAGAGTTAGTTATACAGTGTTGCAATTGATATTTAGCAGATTTGTGTTGTTTGGGATGAGGATTGTTTATTGTCATTTTTTTTTTCAACTAAGATCTTTTTATTTTAGATTGTGATTCTGTTCTTGTTGAAGCTGTGTAATTGCTGGTGTTAGCAGTTGAAATGTCTAGCTTTCATTATCCTATTTAGATGCATTCTTTTTGTTTTTTCTCTTCCTCTAACATGAAATAGAGGACTAAAAATAAAGTAGTGGAAAATGACACGGATTTAAATGGTGGAATTAAAAGATAAAAGTAGTACAAAGCCGAAATCATTTCCTTTACTTGTGATGTCAGAGAGTCCTTATATGTTGTCATTCTTTATTTTCTCCCAAGACCTTTCCTGATCATATAGTTGCTTTTGAGAGTATTTCAGTTCTTGTAAAACCAGGATAGTGAGTTCAGAGTTGTGCGATGCAGAGATCCAAACAACAATCTGTAGCAGCAAATGATGGTGATCTAGTCAATTATCATTATTGTACTTCAACACAAATCTCTAGGGATGTGAAAATAAAGAAAATTTTAAGGTTGGGAAGGGTCTATTAACTGTTTCTTGTGTGTAATTGAGGGTGTTGTCATATAATTGGGATTGCCTTTAAGTTGATTTCTTTCTTAGGGGGAACAAATGATTAATGGCGCATGCATGCTTTATGTAATATTTAAAATTGTACTCTAAATTGAATATTTGGAACCTTTGAAGAGTTCATGGGCCTGTAACTGAGGAATGCCAATGTCCAAGGCAGAGGGAATAAGGTTAATCGCTCCATGTGAATAATTGAATGATTTAGATGCCACATCCATGGTTTAATGTAGTTGTGATGGATTTTTCTTTCATGCCAAGCAAAATGAGCATGATAGAATTTCAGGTCATTCTAGAGATTTGCTGAAAGTCATGGATCACACTACTTATTCTCTGTTCTTATGTTCTATCATAGGTTGTTTCTGTTAAAATAGAAATTTTGTCGTTGCTGCTGCAGTGGCCATTCCTGAACTAGTTTCTAATATCTATGGCTGCCTTTTATCTAAATTTTGGTTTGCAATAGTGTTTGTAGAAATTTCAGGTGTTGTTTGGATCTTAAAAAAGGTGGTGGGATTGAACGAAAATTGTTAAATTGCATTAGGAATTTCAGTACTCCTGCAGGCATTTCATCTATGGTCTTTTGCTAGATCCACATTGAGTTTCAATATGCAAATTGTATAAATTAGAGCTTATTTTCTATTTTTTTATTCCTTATCCTTTTGATTCCAGTGTTGGGTTCCACTAAAGTACCATGGCTCCAAGAGTGACTTCTCTGCTAGCTATCTGCAGAGAATGTTGGCGGAAGAAAATTCTCCTATCCACTTCTCAATGAAACCGTAAGTATTTAATTGCTACTTCGGTCAAAATCTCTGCAAGTGTTCTGCAATTACTTTGTTTTGAATTATTAATTGAGCTAATTATACAATTTTTATACGTTTATGATTATTTGAAGGTATGACTATGTTAGCTCCTTGTGTCCTGGAGCTGGCAACAATAATGTTAAATCCAAAGGCTGTTTAAGAAGGTATAGTCACTCGTTTGGTCTTATAATTCATTAATATCTGTGGTCTTATAATTCATTAATATCTGTGTTAGTTGTAAAGCACCTCACCTTATATATAAGTTTGTTTGTGTTGGTAGGGTCTGCTACACTGTGTATGTATTCTTTTTTGTACTGTTGTGTATAAAAATATCATACCGATGTACAGTACTTTAAATATGTATATGGGTGTTTTGGATTTATGATTCCACTACAATACTGTTATGCTGCTTTTACAATAGAATGACAAGTGTCATAAATATTTGCTAATGGTGCACTTACGGAAATCTTTGAGAGAAAGGCAGCAATCACAGGAAAATCAAAGTTGATGATCTTGATATGGCAATATGGTAGAATTATTATTCTTTAAATAGCTGGTTTTTTTTGGGTATAATAATTTGGAAGTTTGTTCTATAATATTTATGGATGAAAATATATGTTTGGAGAACGTGGGATATTTCTGTTTCCTTATCTTTCTGGTCATGAATTTCATCCTTTGACATTTGGTTAGCATTTGATGTGTTAATTCTGTAACTTAGATACCAACCAAGGTCAATGGTTTTAATCTTGGGGTTTCCTACCTGGGATTTCGTTTCCCACTGCTTCTTTGACTATTAAGGTTTTGGGGTCTGGCAATAATCCCCAGGCAGGGCATATGCTGAAGGTTTTCTGGATTGTCGAGAAAAGGATGTGATGTTTTATATTATGTAGGGTGGCATTGAATGGCCTGGTGATGATGACATGAATTTATCTGCAGTGATCTTCCCTGTACTATCCTCTGTAATAGCATAGACCAATGGTGATATATGTACGTACTTGATTTTATTTTCATTTAGGTCTGTTCTTAGTCTTTGTTTTGCTTGATATTTTCGCAGGCTTTTGCTTTCTATGCCACTGGAGGAACGCTTTAAGAAATTGCTTTGTGAGGTTTGTTAAAACTTCAGCAGTGAATATGAAATTTGTGTTCAGAAGTTGCTGCCAGCTTGAATGAATTTGTATACTGATTGTCCGAGAAATGTTTACTTATGATACATGTTTCTGCTTATATAATCATTTGTGTAGTTTTGGTATGTCTGTTTCTGAATTTTGAATGCTTATACCCTTGTTTGTGTTTTTATGATAGATGATATGTATATAAAGCATCTATATATAGTTGCATATATCACCTGTCTTTCCTTGTGCTTCTTTTACCTCTTTCTTTTCTTTTCTGAGATTCCAGAATTTTCAGTAATTCTCTTAAATCTTTTTTTCACTGTTCTTCTCCTGTGGAGTGTACAGTAGGTTAGGAACTTGTAAAGTTGGTTATAGTCAGCAGGAGAGTCTTATATACTTTTAAGGTCAGAGTATAAATTCCCTGGGCTTGAAGGGGCAGAGTACTGGCAGTCACTCAACTCCAGAAAAGGAAAAAGATTATTAGCTACGTTGCCTTTATTGTTCCCTTGGGATTAATAGTTTCTTAAATGCACCCAAGAAATTTATTCTTTCATTTCTGTCCTGGATACAGTATTTATTACCACTCTAAGTTGCTATTTCAAAGCTAGGGCATACATGGGCCTTTAAACCTTCCAGATTCTAATCAAGCTAAATGGTATATGATGAATGCATCCTTAATGATTTTTTTGTCCTGTATAATCTAATAGCATAATAATTTTTATTTTGGAATTTGAGAGTTGATGGTCTTCTTTCTCTATATATGTCCTTTTTCCAAAAACAAATCCATATAATAATTATTGAAGACCCTTTAGATGTGTGGTAGATTTTAATTCTGTTATTTATTCTCCGGTATGACTAATTTTCCGTGTTCCAATAACTGAAGCATTTTTCATACTTTAAAAGGGAGGACCAGTTCAGCGTTTTAGTGCTCTTATGCACTTTGCTCCCAATGATACCGTTGAAGATGTTCTAGAAGTTCTTCAAAAGTACGCACTGCTAGTGCAAGGCCTCTGGGCTCCAAGAAGTTCATTGCTATTTGAAGACAAACTTGAAGACAGAATGAAATGTGTGGCAAGGAATTATGTTCTTCTTTTGTTTAGCAAGAATTCAGTGGTCAAGTTTCAACAATTATCCCTCATCCCAAAGCTCAGAGAACATATAAGAAGCTTTCTGAGTATATTTGCTGTTGAAAGGGCTGACTTTAAGGATTGGAAGTTTAAAGTGAATACAGATGTGTCATTTATAAAAGAGTACCCAAATATTGTTAATATGCAAGAACAAGTTTGGGCGGTTGTAGAGAAACAGATAACTGATATTATAAACAAATCTGGAAAAGGTGGGTCTCTTACAAAGACTGATGCAGGAAAATCTCCCATGACCAATAAGCCTTCAAAAGCAATGAATTCTAACAGAGGTTCTAGTGGAGCACATAGTGGGAACAAGAACATGTCAAGTGAAAGTCAAGAAGCTTTAACAAAGGCCTTGCAGAAACTTTTTCAGATTCACAAGGTTTGCAGGTATGGTCTTTGAAGCTTTCTTTATACATTGGAACTACATAAAATGTTGGTTGTCATTATTGATTATTTATGTGGTAATTTTCTTAATGTATGTAAATGAAAATTACGCAATATAATATACTCCCAGTGTCTTTTATCTTGATGCCTTATAAAAGTCCATAAATGGTGTCTTATAGTAATTAAATTGAGGCTTAATTTGAATGATCTATGTGTTGTTCTATCAGAAATTCCAACAAAGTTATACTTTTCTGACCGTACTTGTTTATAATGTGCTGTGGTGATCTTGTAAAACTTTGGAACTGTTTTCCAAAATGTCTTCTTTAAACTTTTTCCCCCTTGGTCATTGTGACATATAAATCCTTGCAGTTGGTAAAGAATAGGGATAGGATAGCCGTGTAGCTCATGTACTGCTATTGTGGTTGTAGTTAGTTTCCTGGGTGGTAGTGGTGGCACGTATTGCGAGTTTGGTTGTGGTGATACTGAAGTAATTTGTGATATAAGACGATAAATGTTGAAGTTAGGGTAGAAGTTTTACAAAAAAGTATCTAATTTTTGAACACTTACAGAAAATATCGCTTCAGATAGGATGGAATGGAGGAGTAGGATTCATGTTGCGGACCCAACTAGCTTGGCATCGAGGCATAATTAAGTTGTGTTTCACGGGAATATACATATTTGGTTGAGAAGTCATGGTAATTAATTTAGGTTGCTGAATATCTGGTGTTAATCAATCCATTCTTGGCCAAACATCTTTGTGTTTGTGGAGTTATTATTAAAGTCATCTGCTGGAGAATATTTTAGTCAGTTGATCTTAATTAACCATAGAAATGCACCCTACTTAAAAGGAAACCTTGTATAGAAGTTTTTTTCTGGACAGTGCATTCCAATTGGTGGTATTAAAGTACCCTATGCTTTCTGGGGCTTCGTTTGGATTTGCCATGCTTCTACTTAACTTTGGAGGCACAACAATTAAAATGTTTGTCAAGTCTTTGCAGCTTTACTTTCAAAGCTCAACGACATACTCTACAATATTAGATAAAACAAAAACCTATATAAAAGCATTTAAATTATGTCCATTTAGTTCAAATTTATGTTTACTAAACACCTATTTAGGAAATTCACAGCAGCTGTGGCTTCAAAACTACAACACTACAATTCCAAATGGAGCCTTGGTTGATTATGCACTTGAGTATTGTGTTTATGAATTATGACAATAATGTAATTTTCTTGTGCAATTTCATTCAATATTAACCTGGTCGGGTATTCTTTTGACAGCAAGCAGTTGCTTCGTCAAGGCTTGCGGGATTTGGCTGTTTCCCAATCTACTCTTCCAAAGGGAGATGCTAGAATGGCTGTACTTGCAGCTGAGGTTGTTGACACTGAAGAATTTGAAGAAGTCATAAGCCAAGTTGCAACCAACATCCATGGTTTCTATGTTTCAAAATCATCCGAGGATCCACAGCACGATCAATTGAGGTTAAATGTCTCATAAGTAGAATTTTTTGTTGACTTAAACAAATGGTGTAACTGTTCCTTTTATTATTGCTTTAGGAATCTATAGATACAACTATTAATTGATGTCTAAAATGTTTATGCTTTAAGCCATTTTTGCTGCATCTTGAATACCTTGCATTGAGTTTTTCATGAATTCTCTTTTATACACAGGAAAGTTGTGACTGATCTTCTACTTGCTGGAGGCCCTAATGCAAAGCTTAAGAAGGCTGACGTCGTAGAAGCTGCCAAACATGCTCATGGTAGGAGGGAAATTTCCAACGCTGAATATAGCAAGGTCAGTGATGTAGGACAATTCTGTCAGATCACAAAATACCATGTAATATTTGTTGTTTGGTACACTATTGATACAAGATTTTTTTCCTTGTTTTTAGGAGTCTGGGTGGGGGTGGGAATCATCTAATCTTAAGAATTTTATTGTCATGAAATATGGTTTGGAGTAGTAGTGAGACAAATCTAGCAACTGTGGTTTTATTTTTTTAAATTATTAAATTATATTTTTATTTTCAAGGCCTTTGATACCTGTCTTAACTAAAGCTATGCCCTCGTGCAGGTTATGACTGACATTTGTGAATCTAAAGGTTCTGTCTGGGTCTTAAAAAAGCCAAAATGATTCACAAAACTGTTCACTGGATTTACAGCAAGAAAGTAATTTTTGAAGCAACCAAGAAAGACCAATTTTGATACCCACATTCAAGGATGTATAGCACAAGTCGCAATAATGCCATCCCAAATCTCTGAAGATTCTTTTGCCAAGCTCCAAGATGATGGAGACATTCGTCCACCAAGCCCCTTGCGCTCTCCGCAACAAGAGTTGTATGGTGATACAACTTCGCTGCTCAATCTACTGCATGAGAATATGAGATGCATTACACACAAGTGGGGTTTAATAGATAGTAAGTATCCACAAACCGTCCTTTTGTCAAAATGTAAAAATATGCTGAGATCTGTCCAAAACTTCACAATTATAAAAGCAAAGTCATTTTCCTTTGCTGGCACTTCTCTTCTCGGTTGAGTTGCTTGACATTTTTCTTTGCCTGCCCTGGTCATGGCAGACTTGGCAACCTCTGTTGCAAGGTTAGACTGGTTTTGAATGATATATTATTTTATTTTTTCTTTCTTAACTCCCATCTTATTTGGCAATGATTTATATAAAGCACTATACTATCGGCCTTTTGCTTTATGAAGCTATTGTTGGGGTAATTGAAAATCCAATTGGGACTTGGCAATTATCTTCCCGACTAGTAGCTTCTAACTTATATTATAGTTGTATAGAAATGGGCAAAACTTCTTATACCACCTTCAGAAAATTAGTTTTAATTACTTGTAGTTTTTCTTTTTGAAAGTCAATGTATGATTCCTTAAGATACTAGATATTGCTAATGCTTTGACGGTAATTTTAAATGGTATGGATTTTAATGTAGAAAAGAAAAGAAAAATACTAATTTAAAGAACAAGGTGATATTTTCTCTTATTTTTCCTTTCAACAAACTTAAAGCTAAAGCTTCAATATTTTGAAATAAAAAAAAATGCTAAAGCTTCAAAATGATTTACCGGTGCAAGAATGTAAGAGCGATATTTAGTAGTTAGTGAACCAAGAGTTGGCAATCTTATTCATTTTACAGCATGGTAAAATTCTGTAATTTGATGCAACCTAGAACACTATTTGCCAAAAATCTGTGATTTGACGCAACCTAGAACACTATTTGCCAAAAAATCTGTGATTCGAAGAAAGTGTAGGCTCTATATGCTAAACTTATTACGTTGTTTTAAATTTTTTACTTTTAAATTAGCATATTAAGTGATAAAATGATATTAAATAATAAAATAATATAAAAAAAATTTGAAATGTCATTTAAGAAAATGTAGTGTTATTTAAATTTATAATTATAAAAAATGATATTAAATTTATTAGATAATATTTTAAATAATATATTAAATAATAAAATAATATAAATTTTAAAATAACTTTTTCTATAATTTTATCATCAAATAATTATTTAGTTGTTTGTTTTAAAATGTTCTAACTTATGAATTACAATTAACATATAATTAAAAAAAAATTAGAAATTTGAGAGACAGTAGGAAAACTGGGGAATTCACCTGAAGTGGCTAGGTCGTGGAATCAAGAACGACTGAAATAAAGTATAAACAGGGATGGATGGCCACGATTTTACTATAAGGCCCCTCATATCACAGCGTTCACAGTTTCCGCTTTTTATCGTGATAAATGATAAAATTTAAAGAGAGAGTCATTTCGTTACAAGCCCTAGAAAATCTCTGCGCTATCGAGTAAGCCCTCAACCCTCAACTCCGCGGACAAAATAAAACAAAACTAAACAAAATCAAATCAAAACTAATCTATCCTGACGCGGAAACCCGAAACGAAACAAAAAGTAAACCGAGACAGCAAACTAAAAACTAATTAACCTAAATATGGCTGATTACGAAGTCAACGGTGAAGATATTGCAATCAACAATAATAATGATAACGATTTCGGTTCTTCTCCACCGCCGCGTTCTACTGACGATTACAGTGACTTTAAATCTCAGGTACTTCTACTTATACACGCACCATCAAAGATTTTATATTCCTATATTTATTTATTTCCGTTGTTTTCTTTTTCTTTACTGAAGTTAATTAATTGATAAATGGCTTGGAATGTTGATTTAGGGTTTCTCTCTTTTTTTTTTAAAAAAAATTTAATGTTTTGGCTGGATTTGGTTTGGAAATTTTGATGATATCGTGGCGGTTTTTGATCGGCGTGCTAGTGATGTTTAGTACTTCTTTTAGTTTGCTAAGAAGGCATTTGATGAAGTTATGATTGTACTCTCTGATATCGGTGATCAGTTTAAAGTAACGTGTAAGATCATTAGATGCTTTTTCTTTGATGAATCTTGTAAGATCATACTGTACAGCAGATTGATTTAAGTTACTGCATTTGTCATCCTATTACTGGTGAGTATGTGTTTTTATTTTTGTTAATTTTATTTATTTAGGTCATCTTGTGGTTAATTTGAGTTATGCACTATTAAACTGGTAAATTTTTATGATATGTTGCCATTATGCTGTGATAATATATAATATTTAGTGTGCTCGTTTGTGATGTGCAATGATATTTCAATTGATGTACGTGGTTGAATTTTCCAATGGCTTTTGTAATTTTTCCATTCATGTCATTGGCTATTTGTTAACATAACTTGTTCATATGCAGCATAGTTCTCGCGATTATGAAAGAGAATCTTCAAGAAGTAGAGAAAAGGAAAGGGAGAAAGGGCGTGATAAGGAGAGGGACCGGGATCGGGATCGTCATCGTGATAAGGACAGGGCCAGGGAGCACAGTAGGGACGAGACTAGGGAAAAAGTGAGAGAAAAAGACCGTGATCGACATCATAGAGATCACCACGTGGAATGTAGTAGGGAACACAGTGAGAGAAGGAGAGATAGAGATGATGATGATTATTACCGAAGCCGAGACTATGACAGGTAGTCATTAAACACTGTAATTCTCATGCAGCTATGTTTGAATTTAGTTCCTTTTTTCTTATTTTGTCTTTTGTTATGTATTAGCTTGCTCCATTTCTTAAGTTGTTGACAATGATTTATTGTGCGCAGAACGAGAGATTATGACAGAGACAGAGAGGATAGGCACAGGCGCCGCTCTCGATCTCCTTCCCGCTCAAGGGGTAGATCTGAGCACAGATCAAGGTCACGCTCTCGCTCGAAGAGGTATTTTAGGGAGAAGATGTTTCTTGCCATTAGGAACTTGATATATCAATTTAATATTTTTTTTCTTTTTCCCAAAATAGAACTTCTGATAGTTCCTGCTAACAAATTTTCCATTCTATTTTCTTGTTCTTGTTATATGTAAAGTTTGCATATGGAAGCTCTGAATGTGCATTTATTTCCACATATATGTTATGATATTGGGGAAAAAGTTGTTTTTATCTTCTGTTCAGTTTTGTTTTAGAAGTTATGATGATGTATTATGGTGGTGTATTCTGATGGGGATAAGGAACCTGTTTCATCTTGAAGAGGGATTTATTAACAATTGGAATATTTTATCTGATCTGGTGATATTTGTTATTTTCCTTTCGGCCTTTTCTGTTTTTGAAATGATACACTTAATTGTATTTCATACTTTTCTAAGTTACGTGCTGATGTAGAATTTCTATTTAATTTATTTCTTTATTCATACTCAGCGAAAAGTGCCTTTTCCCATAAGTTTGTATTTGTTTCTTCTTGGCATACTAACTATAATCACTTTCAGCAAAAGAGTAAGTGGATTTGACATGGCACCCCCTGCTTCTGCAATGTTAGCTACTGGTGCTACTGCCGCAGGTGCAGGTATATGCAATTTCGTATACACTTTATACTGTTATTTGCTTAACTTTAATTTCTTTGGTTTTGGTTGATAGTGTGGAAAGTTCGTATCAAATTACATGGTGTAATTTTGGTAAGATTAAATTTGTTCTTTTACTTTGTTCATCATATAGCCTATTGAAGTTGTGTCTTTGGATGGGTTAAACTGTTATTTTATTGTTTGCTTAGTGAAATAATTCTGGAACTGAGAGAGCTTTTGGTTTTCTGTTGTGTTGGTGTTTGTTTGTTTGTTTCTATGTCTTGTCTTTGGTTAAAAAGGCAATGTTGGGTTACTTGCCCCACTGTGCTGACAATGGGCGTGAGCTGACTTCTGTAGCTTTTATGTGCAAGGAGGAATCAATGCATCGGTTTGATGGGTATTGTTTGTCTTCAACCGGCAACTATTGCCATTTTAGTAGTCTTGCAAATATTTCCTCCAAAACTTGTATATGATGTTTTCCTTTGATCTCTTTTGGTAAATATACTGTGGGAGGCTTGGACATAATTAATGGTTCACAAAGGAAATGCGGTAGTGGAAGTCATTTTTAGTATCTTTATGGCATTAGACTGAGAGCTGAATCATGATTGTGTTCTAATCTGTAACTATATCACCTTTGCAGGTCAAATTCCTGGGACTACCCCTGCCATTCCTGGAATGTTTCCTAACATGTTTCCAATGGCAACCGGTCAGGTACTTCATATTTCCGATGCAAAGAAATTTTGTGAGCATGAACACATTTGCATTGATTAATTCTCTGCCATTCTGTTTTCATGCAGCAGTTTGGTGCACTTCCTGTTATGCCTGTTCAGGCAATGACTCAACAGGTTGGCAGGATCAGGTGTACATTGTAGTGATTTCTACAAAATTATTTTATATTATTTTAACATCTTTATGCTTTAAATTCTTCTTTCAGGCTACTAGGCATGCTCGGCGAGTCTATGTTGGAGGACTCCCACCTACAGCAAATGAACAGGTTTTACACATAACTCAAATGTATTTTGCAGTTTTCTTTGTCCAATTTTTTATACTGATCGGTCATGTTCTACTGCAGTCTGTAGCAACTTTCTTCAGTCAGGTAATGGCTGCTATTGGAGGAAACACAGCTGGTCCAGGTATGGTGATGTTTCGCTTCTGTATAACTGCATAGATAGAGTACCTGCCTTACTTGGATGGTTGCCCAATTCTTACTTGTCTATTGTGCTCAGGTGATGCGGTTGTCAATGTTTACATAAACCATGAAAAGAAGTTTGCTTTTGTGGAGATGAGATCTGTTGAGGAGGCTAGTAATGCAATGGCTTTAGATGGAATTATTTTTGAGGTATTTTTCTCTTGCATCTTAATAACCATTGATTTAGATAATTACTGTACAATGCAACATTCTAAATTAGATATTTTCTGGTTCTGATGTGTTGAATTTGCAGGGAGCCCCTGTGAAGGTGAGGAGGCCCAGTGACTATAACCCATCTCTTGCTGCAACACTTGGTCCCAGCCAACCCAATCCCAATCTTAACCTGGCTGCTGTTGGTCTGACTCCAGGTTCTGCCGGAGGACTTGAGGGTCCAGATCGAATTTTTGTGGGTGGGCTCCCCTATTACTTCACAGAAGCCCAGATCAGGGAGTTGTTGGAGTCTTTTGGGCCCCTGCGTGGTTTTGATCTAGTTAAAGATAGAGAAACTGGAAACTCGAAAGGCTATGCGTTTTGTGTGTATCAAGATCTTGCAGTTACAGACATAGCTTGTGCCGCCCTGAATGGGATTAAAATGGGAGACAAGACTCTCACTGTTAGGCGTGCGAACCAGGGTGCTAACCAACCTAAACCGGAACAAGAGAGTGTATTATTGCATGCCCAGCAACAGATTGCATTGCAGGTAAGAAACTAGATTTTTGAATACCTTCTTGTCTATATCTATATCATATATCGTATTGATTCCAATTTATGAAGTGATTTGTTTTCTTTGTGTATCCTGCAGAGGCTTATGCTGCAGCCTGGTGCTGTGGCTACTAAGGTTGTGTGCTTGACTCAAGTAGTTACTGCAGATGAGCTTAAAGATGATGAAGAATATGAAGAAATTATGGAAGACATGAGACATGAAGGCGGGAAGTTCGGTATATATTTTGATCTTACAAGTTCCTATTCAGCCTTTTGTTTACTTGTGATGCTTTCCTGCTTATTTATTAATTTTCTTTATTTTCTTTGTTTTGTGTATATGTCTGTTTTACAGCCTTTTCTAGTCCCACGTTCTGCTATAAAGAATTTGGCCTAATATACAGAGACAGAAGACTCTATAACTCTCAATTTGTTTATATTTATTTTACTTGTGAATGTTTTTCTAACTATTTTTTAAGTTTTTGTCTATTGCAAAATTTTCACACGTGATATGCAGGTACATTGGTGAATGTTGTCATCCCCCGCCCAAATCCTAACGGCGAGCCAGCACCCGGAGTTGGAAAGGTGTGTATGATGTTTAACTACTGTGCTTTCGAGTTTTATTATATTCAACTGTGATTTATGTAATGCGTGTCAAATATCATTGCGCGTCTCTTCAACAATGTTACCACTTATTATAGAAATACGCATTGATGCCCCAATTTTTTTTTCGTGTGGTGATGAGTGTATTTTGGCTCAAAAACTGCAGGGCTCATGAGCAAGCATGATATGGAATTTTGAATTTCTTTTGTCCTGATTATTTCCTCCACCGTAGGATTAACAAATTTCTTGTCACTTGTTCTTGTCAGGTGTTCTTGGAGTATGCAGATGTTGATGGTTCATCAAAAGCCCGGGCAGGGATGAATGGAAGGAAATTTGATGGGAATGAAGTTGTTGCTGTGTTCTATCCGGAGAACAAGTTTGCTCAGGGGGATTACGATGGCTAATTAATTACTGTTTACCAGCATTAGTCTCCAGCAATTTTCTGCCTGAATGACTTTGTGTGAATTAGGTCTTATTGTTAGGTGGTACGAGGATGATATTTGATGAGAGTTTACTGTGGTGTTATGTTCTTTTTCTTAGTTTTTAATAAGTTCGTTTGCTGAGAAGTCATAAATGAATATTGTTGCACAATTGAATGTATAATGTAGATTAATCTGGTCTTATCTTTATGCAAATACAATTTTTTTATAATCTTTATTAATCTTATTTTAAGAAGTCTCGTTAGGTAATTATTTTATAATGCTTCACACCTTTATTAGAATAGTCAGTGAATTGGCATTTTATTTTTACCTACAAAATTCTTTTAACTTTAAATTAAATTTGTTTTTTATAAAATTAAAAATATAAAAAAATGGATCAAAATAGACCGTTGTTGACAAGCGACGGCTAGTTACAGACGCCAACTATACCGTTGAATTCAAATTTTATACCAAGGGACATGAAATTTAAAAAAAAATTTACCTGATGGTACGGAATTTTAAATAAATTGATAGAAAACATTCCACACGCGACGACTTAATTAACGACAGCGAGTTATAGAACTAACTGCATTATCTCCATCAGAAAATTGATGTAGATAAATCTATTCGACAGAGGCACCGTGACTATTTCAACTTGCCATGAAGGTCCTTCCCGCGCGGGTTCTTTCGAAATTCCATCGCGAGATCTTTAAATTTTATGTCCAATAGTATCATTGTTGTGTTGTCTTTCCTAATTCGCCGTCGTCTCGTCGACGGTGCTGTCAATGAAGTATGCCATCAATCTAATTTCTTTATTTTTAAATTATTAAATAATTTTTACATTAGTTTTAGCGCTTATTTTAAAAACATATCATACAAAAGTATAACAAATTAACATTATTTTATTTTTTTTATTAATATAAAATATATTATAATTATTTATATATTGCTAATTTATATAGTGTCAATTATGCTATGTTCCCAATGCGACTTGCGGATGATCACCAAGTTGGACAGTAATTATGTCCACTCGAATTCGAGTAATATTAAAAGATAAAATTTGATTAATTACAAATATTTAACTTCTTACAAATTTTTTATTTATAAAAAAATAGTGTCAATTATGCTATGTGTTATTCATGGATCCAAATTTTCTCATAATTTAAATTTTTACCTAACCCTCTGCTAACATGTGATTGATGATGATTAATAATTGCTAAATAAAAAAAAATAAAAAGTTAAATTTTAACCATTCATACTTAATATAAAATACGTGTAAAAGAATTTTTAAAAACTTAAATAAAACTTAACTTATGAGAAAAGCATAATTCGTCATTAATATATACAATTTGAAATTTAAAGTCAACATTTAGATTAGAGTAATTTTAAATAATAAATAAAAATTTCATTTAAATTAATTGAATGTTTTAATAAAGAAGAGTCTTGTTGCAAAGATTGTATATTAAGTCATACTTTAGATATGTGCTTTTTCCTTAGTTATTTATCTCTATTTAAATATGAGCTTTTTCATTCATGAAAGTTAATAGACCACTTTTTTTTACTGTCATTACTTGTATATCAAAATTTTCTATCTCAAATTATAATATTAAATAGTTATAATTTTTAAAATTATTATTTTACTATTTCATTATCAAAATGATTATAATAATATCTCGTTTAAATTCACAGTAATTTAAAATTAAGAGTCGATTTGTCACTAATTATTTTTATTGTAAAAATATTTTATATAATATACTTTTTTTAATACTAAGAACACTTAATTTTTTTTTTATAATTCATAATTGAATGTAAATTAATTATTAACTTTTTTAGATTTAAATGAAGATTGGGGAATAATTTGCAGAAAGATTCTAAAAAGAAGTACTAAATTATTTCATAAATTTACAATTCTACTAAATTATTTCATAAATTTACAATTCATTCTTCTTCTTCTTTTTCCCCTAACAACTTAAGATCTTAACAAATATTTTTTTAGTATTTTTTTTAAAAGAAAAAAAATATTAGTATTAATAACTAACAATATTGTTTCAAAAAAATTTAAAAATTATTATTTTTAATAATAATTCTATATAATTTAAATTTATATCTCAAATAATAATATGTTAAGTAATCATTAAAAATAATATATAATTTTAAATTTTATATTATTTTATTAACCATTAGTTATTTAATACACGTTACTTAAAATATAAATATGTATCATTACTCTTTTAATTAATAATTTTAAATTAGGGTATTCATCTTATTTTAGTAAAACAGTGGCAATGCTTAGAATACAAATGTAAATGTAATATCCAACAAATACAATCCACTACCTCCAATTTCAAAACCCTGCTCGCAACTCTCTACTTTTTCTCTTCCATCTAAAACCCTAAAGAAGAAAAATGTCGTCGTCTCTCCGCCAAATTCGCCACTTCTCCACCACCGCCGCCACCAACACCACCAGCAAATCATCATCAATCTCAATCTCGAAGGCCAAATCCAAACTCCGATCAGAATATGACCCCGACAAAGCCCTGGAAATCTACTCCTCCGTTTCCAAACAATACTCCTCTCCAGTCTCCTCTCGTTACGCTCAAGACTTAACCGTCCGTCGCCTTGCCAAATCCAAACGTTTCGCCGACATCGAAACCCTACTCGAACCCCACAAAAAAGACCCCAGAATCACTCAAGAACCCTTTTTGTCCACTCTCATTCGATCCTACGGTCAAGCGGGCATGTTTGACCACGCCATGAGAACGTTTGACCAGATGGACGAACTGGGGACGTCCAGATCAGTAATTTCGTTCAACGCATTGTTATTTGCTTGTAATCAGTCGAAACTTTATGATAAAGTTCCTCTTTTGTTTGATGAAATTCCTAAAAAGTATAATTTTTCTCCTGATAAGGTATCGTATGGGCTTTATCTAAAATCTTATTCTGAAGCTGGGTTCCCTGATAAGGCTTTGGAATTGTTGAATGAAATGGAGAAGAAAGGGGTTGAAGTGACTGCGGTTGCTTTTACAACAGTGTTGAATTGTTTGTATAAGAAAGGGGACAGTGAAGGGGCTGAAAGATTGTGGAATGAGATGGTGAAGAGGGGCTGTGAATTGGATGTTGCCGCATATAACGTGAGGATTATGAATGCACACGGCGGTGATCCGGAGAAATTGAAGGAGTTGATTGATGAGATGAGTAATGCGGGGTTGAAACCGGACACCATTAGTTATAATTTCTTGATGACTTGTTATTGTAAAAATGGGATGATGGACGAAGCTAAGAAGGTGTTTGAGGGTTTGGAGGCAAATGGGTGTAAGCCAAATGCTGCGACTTTTAGGACTTTGATATATAATTTGTGTAAGAGTGGTGATTATGAGAAGGGGTATAAGGTGTTTAAGACTAGTGTGAAGGTGCATAAGATTCCAGATTTTGATACAATGAAGCTTTTGGTGAAAGGGTTGGTGGAGAACAAGAAGATGAAGGAGGCCAAAGGATTGATTCGGACAATTAAAAAGAAATTCCCTCCTAATTTCTTGAGAGCGTGGAAGAAAGTAGAGGGGGAGCTTGGCTTAGCTTCTGAGTCTGCACATGACCCTGGTGATGATGATCAAGAGGCTACAGGTTAAGGATTAATGGAACTTTTTTTGCTGGGAGATTTGGGTTACGTGAATGTGTTTATCACTTCGATTGGTAGCTGCAAGCAACAACTTGATTGAATTGTATTAAACTTCTGGTTTAAATCTGCAAACCAGCTGTGAAATGTAATATGCCATGTGGGGGCTTGAGTGAAGCTAATTTGAGCTTCATAAAGTCAATTCTACTAAGCCTGTTGTCTGAACTTCGTAAGGGCTTAAATATTTCAATTCCACTAATTTTGCAATATAGTTCTTTTATTTCTCTTTTTCACCTTTTCCTGGGTTCAGCTAATTGAAGCTGTGGTTTGTCAATTGATACGAGTTCAGTAACTTCGTTTTGGTAACTAAAGAAATAGGCTTGATAATTATGTCTAGTGTTTACGATATTTGTCTTTCCCTTTTCTATGCAATTCTACAAGTCCCTGGGTCTATCTTTGCTCATTTTTGCGGCAACAGAAACTTCATGCACACTGTAACGTGATGGGAAGTCAATATATTTACTATTGGCCATATAAGCAATCGCATTGAGCATAGCATTTTTACAGGATTTCCCTTTGTGAGCTGAGCTTCTACGTCGGGGGAGGAAATATCTGAGAAAATATCTTTATTCTTTTTAAAGTTATGTTAGAAGTGAAGAATTTAAGATTTAACTTAAAATTTTAATTTTTTTATGCGATGAAATAACTTGTTAATTAAGTAAAAATAACAAGTATTTAAAGTAAAATACAAAAGAGTATAACATAATTTTATTTGGTTCGGTCAATTGTCTACATTCACGATGAATTCAAAAATTCTAATATTTCTTATTAATTTTCTAAAGATTTTATAAGGAAAACACAATTGAAGAGCTCTCAAAAGGATCTAATGTTTAGTGAATCCTTACTTTACCACGAGTAATGATCATCTAAATGACGATTTCACCCTATTACACATAAGCATTTAGTGTTTACCCAATTCTTCTTCTCTTTTAGAGTTTCTCTTAATGTTTAATCTCAACTAAAAGGTTTACGAGTGTTTATATAAGGTGTATTTTGTGTCTACTGATGCGATATTTCTATATCATAAATTAAGTGCAAGTATACACTATCGTATGCAAGTAATAAAGAGACTAAATAAGTCGGATGTCGAACCCACAGGGATAATTCTTCTTATTAACCAATTACTAAAATTATGTCTTTCTAATAATTATTCAGAAAAATAAAAATCCAAGAATGAATGTAGAAATATAAAAGTAAAAACACAATGCAATGAAAATTAGGTGATAGCAATGTAGAGAAAACCTAGGATTAATATTATCCCTCAATATGTTTCTAATGATTAATCCTCTAATATTTAACTCACTTAGTCTTTATTATTGATCAAGACACTAATGTATTCACAAGCCTCTTCCAAGGTCATGCAAGTATACCTTAATTTACCAAATACCTATATTCCTATGGTACTTGTAATAAATTAAGATTCATTAAGATTAGGTCTTATTGATCATACATGCCAATTAGGTATATTCCTATCCTAAGTTGAAACTTGCATATGCAACATTGAATGTTACTCTACAATCATGCATCAAATTACCTAGGTCTAAATATTATGATTCCTCTTCCGAGTTTATCAATAATATTACCAACTCATTCAC
Organism: Ailanthus altissimus; assembly: GCA_946807835.1. Lineage (NCBI taxonomy): Eukaryota > Viridiplantae > Streptophyta > Magnoliopsida > Sapindales > Simaroubaceae > Ailanthus > Ailanthus altissimus. Next base: position 25,579,488 of record OX327695.1, read on the forward strand.
CATATATTGGCCAGATATATTGAAGCATTAAACACAAGTAATTTAAATAATAAAAGACTAAGTTTATTAAATACTAAAAGATATGGCAATTAAGCACACATATTGAGTTCAAATATTAACCCTAGAAAATAAGTTAGCTCATGGCTACAAGAGAACAGCAGTAGAAATAATTATAAATCATGATACAATTATTAGCAAACCGATATAGACGTCGAATTGCTCTTAATTGCGCTGCCTAGGAACTCTTGATGCCGAAGAACGTCTTGTATCTCTCTCTAAAGACGCTTCAATTAAGCTCCTATTGCTCTCCAAGACTTGTGCTCTGTACTCTTGGTGCTCTTGGGTTGTCTTGGATTCCTCCTTGAAGGCTGGGGACGAGTGGCTTTATATAGGGATTGATTTGAGCTTGAAAATCTCAATTCTCGTCGGACTAGGACTCGCACTACCGCTGGCGCGCTATGCATCTGTCGCTGGGGCGACGCGTGAAAAAGCTATCACCGCTGGAGCGGTGGGATCTTGGCGCTGAGGCGCTGCATGAAAACGGCTTCACCGCTGACGCGGTGAATTTCTTGCGCTGGGGCGCCAGACGCAACTTAAACAAGTCGTTTTTCTAATTTTGATCACTATTTCAGCGCTGGGGCTAAAATCCTTGTGGCGCTGGGGCGATGGACACATACTTTGAAATCTTTACATTTTAGTCCCTGTTTTTGCTCTTTTTGCGTTCTTTCTTTAAATTTCGTTCAAGTCCCTATAAATAACAATAATGCACATAAATAGCCATCTATTCTCATAAAATCATAAAATATCAATAATAAAAACATGAGAAAATATATGACAAATTTGCCCTTATCATCTACTAACCCTATTTTTTGTTAGAGTAAGAGTCCACTTGTTTTGGAAGTACAAAACTTTCAAAAACTTGAAATCCAAAATCAAAACGGATATCTTGATGCGTTTAGGCGCTGCTGCGCTCGTCCCTGGGCATCGCGACGCTGGCTAAAATCGCGCCCAACGCCGCGGCATTGGGGTGCTGTCTTGGGCTCCATGGCACTCAGCCCTAGCAGCGCATATTCCACGTTTTCTTCGCTTCCTTTGCATCTTCAAGTCTCGTTTTCCTTCCCCCTTCGTGTCCCACACGTCCTAGACTTCTCCATACGTGTCCCACACGTTCTTGTGACTCTCTACTTTGATATTCATTTCAATTCTTGTCCAACCAAGATTGTTGAATCACCAGTTTTTTAACAAACTCTTCCTTGATTTAAAATCTTCCAAATAAGAAGGCTTCTGGATTTGATCAACACCAATACTCTATCACTTAGAGTTGAGTCCAGTAAGTCTCTACCAAGACTTAACTTTCCCTGGGCTAGTGACTTTGGTCTCCAAAGGCATTCGTTCACCTTGCATAGGGTATGGATGCGTTGCACTCCTTTTCGACCTTCATCACCTTGGTGAGCACTGTTTAGATGTTGCCTAGTGGTCTGCATTTCCAAGTAAGCACATAGAGCCCCACATTGTGCTTCTTACCCTCTAACTTTATAGGTCCTTTCTCTACCCGTAGTTTTCCTTTTTCCGCTCTAACCGAATACCCTTCCTCATCGAGCTTGCTTAGGGATATCAAGTTCCTCCTCATTTTAGGAACATGCCTTATACCATGTAAGTCTATAGTTTCTCCACCTTGCATCCTTAGCCTTATGTCACAAACTCCTATGATTTCACAAGTCATGTCATTCCCCATTAGAGTTTTACCTCTCTTAGCTTTATAGTTGGTAAACATCGATCTGTCGGGACACATATGGACGTTGCACCCTAAATCTAGTATCCATTTGCTAGCGTACTTTCCTCTTGAGGCTACCAATGTGTCTACAACTTCGGTATCCTCCTCAATACCGATTGCAGCCCACCCTCCTTGGCCTTTTGATTTCGGGCAATCCTTTACAAAGTGTCATTCCTTATTACAAAGGAAACACTTCTTGGATCTCCTCCTTGATTGGTTGCTCTTCCTTCATTGTGCAAGCAATGCTGCTCCGCTCTCAGACTCATATCTCTTTGTCAATTCTTTTGAGTTCAATGATACCTTGACGTCATTCATCGTTAAAGACTGCTTACCATATAGCAGCATATCCACAAAACTCTTATAGTTCTTTGGTAACGAACTTAACAGTATAATGGCATTGTCTTCATCCTCAGTCTTGATGCCCAGTTACTCAAGACTTATGATGATCTTGTTGAACTCGTCAATGTAGTCTCTCAATGAAGTTCCCTCGTACATTGTTAGCTGATGTAGTTTCTTTTTCACAAGAAATCTATTTGCAAGAGACTTCTTCATGTACATGCCTCGAGTCTCTTCTATAGCCTCAAAGCGGTTTCTTTATCACCAAATTTCCTTAATACTTCGTCGCTCAATGCCATGAATAAGGTGCTGTGAGCCTTTTTCTGAATCGTGTCCCAATCTTTTTGCCCGGGCTTTGAGGTTATCGTCTAATCACTAGTTGAGGAGCTGGCTTCCTCTAGGGCTGAGTCTAGCTCTTCCTTCACTAGTAGAGCCCTAACCTTCTTCCTCCAAAGATTGAAGTCATTCATCCCATTAAACTTCTCTATTTCTTACTTGATTGCAACCATGGTTTAAATACCTCATATGTGTATTATCGAACCTTAGCTTTGATACTAGTTTGTTGAGAGAGAAAACACCATTCTCCCTCTCGAGGTTATGTTGAAGCGAAGAACTCAAGATTTAACCTAGAACCCTAACCTCCTTGCGCAGCGGAATAACCTGTTAATCAAGCAAAAATAACAAGAATCCAAAACAGAATATAAAAGAGCACAACACAATCTTATGTGGTTTGGCCAATTGCCTATGTTCACGGTGGATCCAAGGATCCTAGCCTCTCTTATTAACTCCCTAGAGATTTTACAAGGAAAACACAATTGAAGAACCCTCAAAATGACCTAATATTTAGTGAACCATTGCTCTACCACGAGCAATGATCACCCAAACGATGGTTCCACCCTAGCACACACAAGCACTTAGTGTCTACCCAGTTCTTCCCTTCTCTTAGAGTCTCTCTTAATGTTTAATCTCAACTAAAAGTTTTATAAGTATTTATATAGGGTGTATTTCGTGCCTACTAACCCTATTCCTTGTTGGAGTAAGAGTCCACTTGTTTTAGAAGTCCAAAACTTAAGATCCCGAGCCAAAACAGACATCTTGACGCTTCTGGGTGCTGGCTAAAATCGTGCCCAACGCCGCGGCGCTGGGGTGCTGTCTTGGGCGCCACGGCGCTCAGCTATGGATGCTGCGGCGCTCAGCCCTAGCAGCGCCTATTCTGCATTTTCTTCGCTTCCTTTGCGTCTTCGAGTCTCGTTTCGCTTCTTCCTTCATGTCTCACACGTCCTAAACTTCTCCATATGTGTCTCACACGTTCTAGACTTCTTGTGACTCTCTACTTTGATATTCATTTCAATTCTTGTCCAATTAAAATTGTTAAATCACCAATTTTTCAACATGCTATGTAGTAACTGCTATTGTTAACTCTGTTAAAGGATCGGTTTTACTTTTCTTGATATAGGAGCTTAATCATTTATCATTGTTAAATTTTTTAGAAAGACTATTAAACTTTTAAGTGGGATATGAAAAAACACAATTATTTCATATATTCGTAATTACACCCTTTTGTTTAATAGAATTAATATAACTCAATTAAGGGAAAATTATTTTTTATTATTTGAAAACTGAAATTACGTACTAGTTTAATTTAAGAGTAATATTATATTTTTTAAGTTGTATTTTAAATAATGATATGTTAAATAATTATTAAATGTTAAAATAGTATAAAAATAATATTATATTTGTATTTAAATAATAATATTTTAAATAATTATTAAATAATAAAATAAAATAAATTTTAATATTATTCATTACACTCTAATAATTATTTGAATTGCATACTTAATAGTGTGTAACATTTTCTTAATTTAGATAAACATGTAAGTAAGTATACCTGGCTCTTATAAAATGAAACCCATTTGACAAGAGAAGCCCAAATAGCCCAACGTCATCAGTCCGGACAGGCCCAGTAAAACTGAAACCTATCACTTAAACCCCTGAAATGCAATTGTCAATGCTCTTACTCCCCGTTCGTGTTCCTAAATCCTCATTCTAGCTTTGGTTTGGTAATACAAATACAAGGAACCAGAGCGAGAGAGGTGGAAGAAGAGTAACAGGGGGGTTGGGTTCTTAGGCAAATAGCCATGACCACTCGAATCGCTCCAGGAGTCGGAGCCAATTTGCTCGGCCAACACTCCGCCGAGAGAAATCAAGACGCCACTGCTTACGTCGGCAATCTGGATCCACAGGTACCCTTACCCTTCCTTCTACTTATTATTGTTGGTCCTTCTTTTTAATAAGTCGGTCCTAGTTCAATTTTCATTTTACATTTCTTTAATTTTAGTTTCTACTTTTATCTTTGCGTTAGATTTCTTCAACTTGTGGAGCTGAAACTCAATGCTTTTTGTATACTCATATGCGTTCAGGTTGCGGAGGAACTTCTTTGGGAGTTGTTTGTTCAAGCTGGCCCTGTTGGTATGTTCCATTCTTCCTTTATCCTAAAATATGTGTTCTTTTTCTCTTTCTTAAATTTTTTTTTTTTCGTTTTTGGGCTAATATATTGGTGAACTGAAGCATGTGATTCATGCTTTGTATCTCTAGTATTTTCCTTCTTAGGTGGTTAATTGCTTCGATTTTCTTGAACTTCTGAGGCCATGTGCATTATAATTGAAGTTGTTGTACTGCTTCAGCACTCAAGTCCAGCTTTTGCTGTACTTTATGAAATTATATTTATCATAAATCAAACTGGCATGAAAGTTCAGTTGGAGTTCATTGTGAAACATGAACATGCTTTAAATAATGAAAACAAGACAATGAATTTGAAATATAATAATATGGACAAATGCACTTAAGTAGAACAAGTCTCGAATGTTGTTATTATATCAGCATAGATTCTGTTTCCTAAACAGTTGTTTTCTTTCTCTTTCTTCTGTTTCAGTTAATGTCTATGTTCCGAAAGATAGAGTCACAAACCTTCATCAAGGATATGGATTCGTAGAGTTCCGAAGTGAGGAAGATGCTGACTATGTAAGTGGTGCTCACATATTTTGACCTAGCTTTCCATAGTTGTTTCATTGCTTATTTTGGATCACACACTTTTGACATCAAATTCAGCAACTCTTCCTCAATAGTTTTTTTTAATTCCTTAAGATAGCATATTTTTTCTTTTATGTATCAAATATGCAGGCAATAAAGGTGCTGAATATGATAAAGCTTTATGGGAAGCCAATACGTGTGAATAAGGTAAAGAGCTCTCTTTTGATATTTATTGCCAAGCCACGACTTGTGATAAAGCTTATGCTGGTGCAAAATAGAAAATTTTGATATTTATTGAATTTAATCTGTTCTACAACCTTCTCTTCAAGTTCCTTGCGGTATAATGATGTTAGTGGATTGTCAAGGTCTTTAATCTTCGCATTCATTGGTTCATTCAGGCATCTCAAGACAAAAAGAGCTTAGATGTGGGGGCAAACCTTTTTATTGGAAACCTTGATCCTGTAAGTTGCTTTATTTTTATTGACAGAAGCATTTCCTAAATCACTAAATTCCCTGTTTTAACTTTTTTACTATCCTGGATACACTTCCCATTTTTCAGGATGTGGATGAGAAACTGCTGTATGATACTTTCAGTGCATTTGGAGTCATTGTTACAAATCCAAAGGTAATGCCATTAGCTTCTTTTTCTTTTCTTTTTATTTATGTCAGGAAAACACCTGTCATCTTCATATGTTGATATGTAAGTTTACAGTGTCACCTTTAAGGATGTTTAAATAGTTGGCTAATTCTATGATTATAAATTTTCATACCAGTTTTCCCTCTGGAGAAGTTGCATTTCCAGCATGCTGTGTAGTATGTTTGTGCTAAGATGTGATAGAATTGTGTTAATGTGCTGCCTTAATTATGATAAACAGAGAGAATATTTTTATGCAGTTACATATGGAAGTTTTCTGATTCTATAATGCCAACTGAGCAGCTATAATCACCCAAAACAAACTTTTTGTTTCAGTGGTACCTCATACTTAAAAATTGATCAGATGCGATATTGTCATTATACGTCATCATAAGTTTCGAGCCATAATTGTAAACCTTAATAACATAGATGCTTTAGTACTGTCACTCTGAAAGAAATAGAATGTGTACTGTGAGTTATTGCACTGAGGATGAAAACTGATGGGTAATTTTGCTTGTCATAAATGTTGTTAATTCATCCCATCCAATCTTCGAATTTATTATTCACATGATAAAGATTTAATAGACTTGAGTAGAGATGAATGAGAAAGTAAAAATGTAGACATTTTTTGTAGCCAATCTTCTAGGAAATATAGGGTCCTGTTTCGTTAGGTTGATTACTGTTTTGGAACCCCTTTAATGGTTTTTAATTTAAGGCTTCTGAATACTCGAGTTTCAACTGTTTAGACAATGTGTGGTTTTAGGTTACATTTTTGGGGACATTGTCCAAATTTGTTTTCCCAGAATGTTGTGAACAGACTGGGATCTTGGATTGGTTTTTTCCTGGGTAATGCTAGGATGACTTTTGGATTTATTTTATAGGGTTAAATCTGAACTTCCTGTTGCAAATTCTGATGTTAATTACCATCTTTACATGTTCTATTTTAATTGCTTGGCTTGTTCATGTGTTTACTTGGTCTAGTGGATGGCTTCCACTTGATAGTGGGTTCAGATCTATATGTTTATCTTATGAGTGGCATAAGTAGTGGGTCAAACTAAGAAAATAGCAAAATTCAATTTTCTTGTTTTGTCTCCTAGCAGACTTCTAGTGAGGCTAATTAATTGCGTGCGCCATTTTCCTCATTTTTGTTAACTCCATTGGTTGGAAAAGGTGACTTTTATTTGGTGTTGGAGTCTAATAATTGGCATTTCACTTTTTCAGATAATGCGAGATCCTGATACTGGAAACTCCCGCGGTTTTGGTTTCATTAGCTATGATTCTTTTGAGGCATCTGATGCAGCTATTGAGGTATTCCCCTTTGATATGCTTATTTAACCACCAGTATTGCTCTAGAAATATCTGAAAATCAATTGTTAAGGATCTAGAGGGGACATTGGTTGTCTGATTCAGAGTTATAAATATTTGACCTAAGTTACGGTCTCTGGAAGAAGGGGCAGCTAGTTCCCTCAGGATATAACACTAGTATTATTTTAGTACTGCAACTATTCTACTTTTTTTTAATCTAATTTGTATTTCTGTTCTCAGAGAAATGTTCACGTTCCATTCAGTATGATTCTGTAGTACTCTTAAATTGTTTTAAAGTAGTGACCATCATGACTTGAATGCATCTATGTAGATCAGTTTTAAAATTGTTTATAATTAATTTCTTCTATTTCTGCAGGCGATGAATGGCCAATACCTTTGTAACCGTCAAATTACTGTCTCGTATGCATATAAGAAAGACACTAAAGGAGAGCGCCATGGTACCCCAGCAGGTGAGGCTTTGTACTAATTTTGCTGCTATTTTTTTTGGTTTTTCTTTTTTTTTTTCTCTCCCAGTTATGTTCTTAGCACCAAGTATGGGAAGATGCATTTGAATTTACTAGCACCATAATTGTATATGCATGCTAAAATGAACAAGTGCTGGTCATCCTACGTTGATGTTCCAGGGGGCTGTGTAGCACAAGTGCATGGATGCAGAATGGATTTGCTTAACCCGGTTTCTAACAAATGAATTTTGCTCTCATTCTTATGCAGAGAGAATCTTGGCTGCAAATAATCCAAGTTCCCAGAAAAGCAGGCCCCACACTTTGTTCGCCAGTGGACCTCCAACACTACAAAATGTTGCTCAAGCCAATGGTACTGTTGGGGGAGCAGTGCCTCCACGCCCGTTTGCAAATGGTGCTGCTCCAGTCCCCATCCCAGCAGTTCGGCCACCACCACCACAAGGTGCAGCCTTCCCCCCTGTTCAAGTAGCTGGACAAGTTGCTTGGCAGGGTCATCCACAGCATTTAGGTCAACCAATCTCACAACAAGTCATGCCTCCACCACCTATGCAGTACAGGCCGCCACCAAACATGCCACCTCCACCTCCTTATCAAGCAGCTCCAGTTCTTCCAAGGCCACCACCACCTCCTCAACAAATGGGAATGGGTGTACAACCACCTATGTGGCGACAGCCACCGCCACCGCAGCAACTGCTTGGAAGACCCCCCATGCAACAAATGATGATGCCACCACCTCCGCCACCCCACGCTCCTCCACCACCTCCACCGAGTTGACAATTTTAGTCATTCTACAAGTTCTATGTAACTCATTATGACGTTTAGACTGATTTTTTTGGCTTCTGCTTGTTTATTTGATGAATACAAGTGTTTGTATGCACAGATCTTTAGTCGGTTGCCCACATCCAAAATTCCAGCGAGGATGTTGTTGTTTGGAGACAGCGGAATCTGTACTAATAACAGCTCAAATTTGTGGTTGCTTTCTGTCTGTAGACATATTCATGGTTAGCTTTCAGGATTGAGTTATATGTTACGTTTTGGATGAGTCCAAACGGGTAGAATTTTAGAAAATCTCGTGACCCATGATTCCAATATCAAATACTTGAATTTCTGAAAGAGTAGAGCTATTTAGCTCCCATATTAGATCTAATTAAGTCCCAGCTTCTGAGTGACAGCTATGAAAGCTCTCTCTATTGATAAATTTGGGTCACAAAAGATGAAAGTTGAGGTCAGTCCTTAGCAAAGACTCTTTTCTCTCTCTCTGGCAAAAACCTTATTACTCTACGTCACTAGTACTATGTGTTCACAGGGTTTTTCAGGAATCAGGAAGACTATCAGCATCCTTTAGATGTCAATCACTTAACGATTAAAGTGGTCCAATTATTTACGAAACTTTTTTCTTCTCAGAAGGATACTTACTTTTATTTTGGTGTTCGTGCTTGGTTTGCGGACGATGGGGAGTTGTTATAAAGGCAATCTGGCTGGCAACTTTTGCTATCTAATCTTGGACTTGGTTTGGAAATTTAATTTCCTTGCTTCAATAAAAAAATAGGCTTGAACCACATCGCACCAATGTTGCCTTTTTTGTGATTGGTATAGGGATTTTCTATTAGGTTCTCTAGCTATAAATGTTTACTGTTGAGTATGTTCGGCTGAATCCTCTCCACAAAATTTTGGGGTCCATCTGAAAAATTACTGTACAGAGAAGTCCAACACCGTTACCGTTATATTACAGAGCTATAATTTTAAATAACTAAACCCATGATCTCAAATGGAACAACAGGGTTCAAGATTGGCATAATCTCTTAGTAATTTTTCTGAGCTGAACTTGAGCAGCCAACTAAGTTTCATTTAATTTTGTTTTAACCATACCCATGAATTAGCAAGTTTGAACTGTTGTTTTTCATCTGTATAGAGTTTACAATTACAAATGCTTCAAGGGATAGGAGTGGCTTAAAAGAAGAGGCAGGAAGTTTGAACTGGGAAGGATAATAACTAATCACTCATATTAATCGAACATTTATGTGATGAAAAATAATAGATATCACAAAACTTGAGGTTCAAAATCTGCTTAGTACGATTTATATTTACGAACATTTTGTTAGATATATGTTCACCAGGCTAAATTTTTGAAGATTAGGCACGTAAATAGACATCTTTGTTGGATTCATATCACAAATTGCAGCATTTATTTTCAGGGGTCGTTTACACGTAAACTTCCTGCATATTAGGCAGGCTTCGTATCACTTGCTCTTCCCAGACAGATTGAGGTCATCATACAAAATGATGGAGAAATCAAAAGGCTTTTTCATACTTTTGAGTTGGCTATATGTGTATGTAATTTAAAGTGGAACTCTCTAAAGCCATAAACTTCTCTACCATTGCCTTTGTCCTCAATACCAAATCAAAGCAACAGCTAGTGGGGTTTGCCAAACCCTAGCTTTCAACCCCCGCCAATAATCAGAAGAACTTAAAAAGTGTGCCAAAAGGAAAAGATTTAAGATATATCTCGTGATGTGCATGTATTTAGTTATACTGCATTTATAATGTCAGAATATAAAATCCGTATAAAAACTGATGTGATAAATAACTTGATCTCTATTAACCAATGCTGGTTAATTACACATTAATAAGAGATTTGTTGAAATTTAATGATTCAAAGTTAAGGATAAAATTGTTTTTGAGTTGAAAATTAAGAAAGAGTTGAGTGAGGATAAAGACAAGTTAGATGCATGAGTAGAGGTCGAAAATAAAAGTCAAATGCAAAAAGGGGAGCGAAAGCACAAGAAGGGACCTAGTCATGTTTGAATGCCGTAGTGTTGGGAACTTAACGTTGTAGAGATAATTCTAGGAAGCCCAATATTGTAACAATGGCTTTGGAACACTGTAGCATTAGTTCAAAGTTGCATTATTGCCCCAGCGATGGACTTTGAATGCTGACACATTGTCTATTCGAGAAAATTTCGTTTTTGGGTAGAATTGCATCTTTAAGTCAGTGTTGAACTCCTACAACATGTGAACTCTTATTTCAACTAGGTTTAGAATTTCTAGGAACTTGATAAACACTATATAAAACCTTGTAACCTATTAGAATTAATCAAGTTTCAAAGTTGTAATCATAAGAGAGAATAGAGAGCTTATGTAGCCCTATAGCGTTGAATGTGCTAGAGAAAGTGTCATAAGATCACTTGAGTGCTGAGTTTGCAAGAGTGTGATGATAGATCATTTGAAGGAGAGCTTTTCATTGTATTCTTTAATTAATCTCTTATTATAATATCTAAGTGACCTAGGAGATGCTAGTGATATAGGGGATCTCAATGATCTGAGAGATTTAAAAGTTTTTTTGTGAACTGTAGTTCTTTATGAATGGTTAATGAAAGAAGATGGATCATTGATCTATGATGGACATATGCATTTGTTGCAGAACCACGCGTTTCTTGTGTCTTGTAGTGATTGTTTCTTTATTTTTAATGTTATGTATGATCTTTTATATTCTTGGTTACTTGTACAAAGTATACAGGGTTCTTAGAGTGCATGCTAAAAACCATAACAATGGAGTCAGTGCAAAGGCTAATTTCTAAGTGAGATTAGTACTAAGATTGATTCTTCACAACAAACTTGTATTAAAGTTGTGGTTAAGGTCAATTGCAGAGCATAGATGGCAGAACCAGATTGCAGAATAAATGTTGTTCAACCATGAGACTCACAAGTATGAAGAAGTTTAATGGGGAGGATAATTATCTGAAAAAGAAAAAAAAGGTGAGGGCTTTATTGATGAGTTGAAGGTTAAAGATAACTCTTGAAGAGACTCAAACCACAACCAATAATGAAGAAGCTAGCGACAACTAGATCTAAGTTAGATTGAATGCAAAAGAATTGGCAAAAATATCAAAGCTTAGCAGTGTAATATTATTGATTGTAAGAAGAATGGCTGAGAATAGAGATGGAAGAAGAAAAGTAATCAAGAATGAAGGGCAAATCCAAGAAGTGCTTAAGGTACTTAGTAGGGGATTTTTTGGAGAAAAAAGAAAAAAGAAAAAAGAAAAAAAAAGGTAATGCAATAATAGTTTATGAGTTGGACTTGAAAGTTGTAGAAACCTTAATAACTTTTACAGGAACATATGCTTGGTGAGTGAATACTTAATTCTAAGGTGTAATTTTCATATGAATCTTTAAAAGATCGTTGTTTACTAATTATTGATTCATTAGGGGTGATAAAATACTAATGGGTAGAGATATGACTTCTATAGTCATGAAAAATTATTAGAATAAGATTAAGACTAATGGTGAAAAAGTAAAGGAGTTACTAGGTATGAGATTTGTTCTTGATCTTATGAAGAATTTAGTATTTCTAGGAGTACTAAATTAAGTGGGATATTCATTTAGGGCAAAAAAAAGAGTACTGAAGGTGTTAAAAATGATCTATGAGTGAGAAACACTGTATAAGTTATGTGCTTAAAGAGAATGCTGTGTATAACTCAACATGAATTATTGAAAGGATGCAAACCAATGGCAACATTAGAAATTATCTCATTGGTGTGATATAGGTTGAAAGAGAATGTATAGTAAGAGTGGTGATGACAGGGATAAGATCTAGCCATAAAATATTATGATGGTGTTAGGTGACGTTAGATATCATAATATTATTTTTTATTAAATGGTGCATGCATGTGATTGTGTACATGTTGAAAATTTTTAAATACATGTCCAACATATATATTATACATTGGAATAAAATAATATATTTAATATATATACAATATAACTGGATCAAAAATAGTACTAGAATCGAATACATACCCTTATAGACGATTCAGTGAAGATTGTTGAACTTTAAAATTTGTTGAGCTCACAATGAAGTCCACCCTTGAACAATTCTAGACTCCAATAGCTGATGGGATTGGAGCAGCTAAAATAGTAATTTTTTTAATGTTAATTTCGTACAAGAATCAAAGAAAAGACTCAACACTTGAATTAGTTGAAGCATCAAATGCTTAAAATGGTGTTTAGGGACTTAAATGTAACTATTTCAAAGTTTGCATTTTCTCTCAACTCTTTCGCATGAAGTTTTCATTCTCAATTCACTTACTCGACAAATGAAGCTCATTTCATTTGTTATAAAAAGTGTAAACTTCTTAAGTGGCCATATGTCTTTCATTAAGGCATGTGTTGCTATGCAATACCATGTATAAGTGACAAATGTTACTTATGTTATCTATGCAAACACTTTGCATGGATGACATTTGTCACATGCATGTCTATGCATGCTGCTATTTGTCATACAAATGGATATGTGTGCATTTGCACTTTTCCATGTAATAGGGACCTATTTGTAATATTTGTAAACTATGGTTTTCACTTTCCAAAGAGGTCCTAAAGCGTATCTTCCTTTCTGAAATCTTTTCGAATTGATCCATCTCGCTACCTTCGTGCTCAATGAGTACACTTTATATTGTGAGACTATCTACATTCACCTCCGTTTGTCTCACGGAACACTTTCGCAAGTTCGTGAACAATGCCCCCCATACATGTTATGGATATTACAGAACGAAGTATTAAATTATATAAGTTAAGGTCAACCATATCCATATAATCCCTCCGTCATCTATATCCAAGAGGAACAGAGATATAAATTTCGACTGTAAAATCTCTATATGCTCATCCATAAACTTATCTTCAGATACATATTTATGTAAATAATATCCACAAACTCTTTTGTAATATTGTTTAACTCTAATGAAAAACTCTTTTTTGGGGTTAATGCTTATGTCCATAAGACTTTCTAAAATACGTTCTTAGAGCATCTGGATATACAACTTACCCATATAAGCTAATGGATCTCATATCTATGTACACCAGACTCCATGAGCATTGGATCATATCTAGCGACATCTAGCAATCAGGTCATGAAAGGTCTTTAACATGTCTAGAACTATAGTATGATGGATTACTCACAAGCCCACTGTAGCGCTTAGGTAAAAGGATCATGAATATTACTCAACTCAAAAAAATTCTCAATTGATGGCTTCATAGGATGTCTATTGGAGGTTCTCGTAAGTCTGTTCAGTATTCAATTCTTATTGAATACCTGCATGCCCATATAGACTTTCACTAAACCCATGGTTTGTTAAGACTAACCATATGGACAATCTAAATATGAACATATACTAATCCGAAAGGAATACCGATCGACCCGTATCGATAACCATGGATCAAGAACGATATTTTTTAGAACATATTGCACAATAAAATTTCTTAGCACCATTTGCAAACTCTTTGTAATTATGTTATTACTATAATATTCTTGAGTCTTTGTCACTGTTTCAAATAAGGTTTTAATTCTTTAGAATTGCTAACTCTTAGAGTTGACCTATATAAATATTAAATAAATAAACATTCATACAATAATTCGAATGACACGTAAGCACAATTTTTAATAAACATAAAGTCTACCATAGGAGAGATATATTTGAATTTTTAGAGATTGAAGTTACGAGCCTTAGAAGAGTTAAGTTTAGACATAAGACTTAACTGGAGTCAACTTTAGAGTAATTGAGCATTGGTCGAGGACAGGATGATTCTAAATAGATCTTGAGTGAGATTTTGATTCAAGGAGGAGTTTGTTAGAATTTGGTGATTTAAAATCAAGAATAAATTTGATTTTGAGTTGGAAACCAAAGAGAAGTTGAGATAAGTTCAAAGACACGTTAGATGGATGAGCAAGGGTCCAAAATGAAAGCAAGATGTAAGGAAGGATACGAAAGTACAAGAAGGGACTTGGTCACGTCTGAACACCACAGTGTTAGGAACTCAACACTACAACGATAATTTCAGAAAGTCCAATGCTACAACGATGGCTTTAGAACGTTGTAGCGTTGGCTCAAAGTTATATTACCACCCCAGCAATGGACTTGGAGCACCTCAACGTTACCTATTCGAGAATTTTTTTTTTTTTGTAGAATTGCATCCTAAAGTTGAGTTTAGACTCCTACAACATGTGAATTCTTATTTCAACTAGTTTAGGATATTTAGGAACTTGATAAATACTATATAAATCATTATAACCTATTAGAATTAATCAAGTATCAAAGATGTAAACATAAGAGAGAATAGAGAGTTTAATGTAGCCTTATAACGTTGAGTGCGCTAGAGAATATGTCACGAGATCACTTGAGTACTGAGTATATAAGAGAGTGATTATTGATCCTTTAGGGAGATATCTGATTATTCGTTTTATTTCTAAATTAATCTCTTATTATAAGATCTAAGTGATTTAGAAGATACTAATGATCTTAGAGATACTAGTAGGGATGGTAAAAGAATCAGCAAACTAGCTAAAACCTGCCCGCATTAAGAAGGATTTGGTAAGCGTTGAAGCGGGTTTGGTATACAAAATTAAAACCTGCAACGAATTTGGTATGGGTATGAGTTTAGTGAAAATTTTGCGGATACTTGCAACAAGTATCCGCACATGCTACATTTTTTAAAAAGTTTTTAGAGAAAAATAAAAATATAAGTTGATTTTTTTACATTTATTTTTAGCTCACATCAAAAGTCTAGATTTGGTTTGACATCGCTTATACCGTTCAATAAAAAATAAATAAAATTAGTTCAAATGGACTAATAATTATAATTGAAATTAAAAATAAAATTATAGCATTTAACATAATTAAAATTAGAATTAGAATATTTAATATTTAACGTAATTGAAATTGTAATTGGAATTGGAATTAAATATTTAATGTAATTAAAATTAAAAATAAATTAGATTTAGAATGATAATATTTAATGTAATTGAAATAGAAATTAGATTTGAAATAATGACATTTAACGTAATTGAAAACGAAATTCGAATTAGAATTGGAATTATAGTATTTAATATAATTGAAATGAAAATTAGATTTAAAATTATAATATTTAATGTAATTAAAATTAAAATTGAATTTAGAATTATAATATTTTAACGTAATTGAAATTAAAAATGGAATATGAATTATAATATTTAATATAATTGGTATCGAAATTAGAATTAGAATTATAACATTAACGTAATTGAAATTGAAATTAGATTTGAAATTATAATATTTAATATAATTGAAATTGAAATTGAATTTAGAATTATAATATTTAACATAATTAAAATTAAAATTAGAATTAAAAAATATCTAACGTAATTGAAATGATAACATTTAGCATAATTAAAATCGAAATTAGATTTAAAATTATAATATTAATGTAATTAAAATTAAAATTAGAATAAAATTATAACATTTAACGTAAATAAAATTATAATTATAATTGATATTATTTTAATAGTTATATTTTATGAATTTTTAATTAATTTAAAGTCATAAATTTATTTTTTTATTATATTAATTTAAAACTCGGTTAAAATTTGCGAATAACTCGTTGCGGGTTTGGTAATAAGTACATACAAGCAAATGCGGGTTTGGTAATAGTACTCCAAACTCGCAACGGGTTTAGAAAGGATTTGGTATTTTATTTTTTAAGTGGATATGAATACAGGTTTAGAGGCATCTGTCCCAAACTGGCCCATTGCCATCCCTAAATACTAGTGATTTAAGGGATCTGAGTGGTCTGGAGATCTAAGTGGTCTAGGGATCTTAGTGGTCTGGAAGATCTAGGAGATCTGAGAGTTCTTGTGAATGATTTTGAAAACAACTAGATCATTAATTTAATATGAATGTAAGTGTTTATCGTTAAATCATATATATCTTATGTTTTATGATGATTATTTCTTTATTTTTATTATGTATAATCTTTTATATTCTTGATTATTTATAAGTAACATCTTCAATAAATCACATAGAGCTATTAGCATACATATAAAAAATTGTAACAATAGAGTCGGTACAAAAATTAGTTTCTAAATGAAATTAATACTAAAGTTTGATTTCTAGCAATAAGATTAAGAAAGTCAACAACTTTCTTATGGGCAATAGTCAGTGATAGGTACTACATCTGATACAAAATTTGTAATCAAATTTAATGAACATAGCATTATTAATAAAGATAAAGTACTCGTGCACTTACCTTATATCTAAAATGTATGCATTAATCATGCTTGTGTTCGAGTTAGTATATGAGATAAAGTCGATGCATGAGTGGCATTAAAGCGAGCATTGCAAAAATGGACTCTAAAGTTCCATCTCTTTTAACTTGAATTAGTTCACAGAGTTGGGAGGAAATTGTGATTTCTTTGATGGAAAAGAGATGCCTAACAAATATGGTATGAAAATCAAGTTATATAAAGCAGTATATCTCCATAAACTGAGCTTACTGAGAGTGAAGGTGTTGGTCATGTGCAGTAGTAATCATTTACTCGTATCTTCACAGGACTAACATTGAAGCAATATCAAAATGGATTAAACTTTAGAGGACTATGAAGACACATTACTTCTATAATTCAATTGAGAATATTCCGTTGTTGAATCCAACAAAATTTCTTCACCTTTTATTTCCTTTTACCTTCAAATTTTTCCCTGAAAGCTCCATATGCTGGCATCGGCAAGGTTGGTGCCACTGCCACCACCATGTTTTCTTTTCAGTTGGTCTTCTTCCTTGCACACTCTAGATAGCAAACAAATATAAAGTTAACTTTCAACTTCCATATCCATGTGCAAAGTTAAATTGATCAAAACTGTGAAAGACAAAAGCAAGAAATAATTTTTCTTCTTTACATGGATTGGCAAGAAGTAGGAAAGTCGCTTCTGCCATTAAATTTTTTATAAGTCCATCCATTGTTCTAGTGCTTATCTAACTACTTACTATATATAATGCGTTACAATAAAGCATTTGGAACAATTTTCATATACTACAAAAACTCCTAGCTTCTACAAAATTCTCCCTTTTGTTTCTTCTTATTAATGTAAGAGCATAAGCAAAATTTCTCAATATCTTCAAACTTCTTTCCTTTAGTCCTTTCTAATGTCATAAACCATATCAGAAGCATTTCTCAATCATATGTTCCATTGTGTTTATCTCTACACTTACTAAAAAAACACAAGGTGAAGCCATCCTTGGAAGTTTAAATGCAAAGGCTACCAGCTTCTTCTGATTTAGTTAAGCTAAAAAAACTTGAAACAATGAACTCTAAATCAAAGCGTTTTTGGATCCAAGGACCTATCATTGTGGGCGCTGGACCCTCAGGGCTAGCTGTAGCAGCATGCCTTAAACAGAGAGGAGTCCCCTATTTGATTATTGAAAAAGAGAGCTGTATAGGGTCTCTATGGAAACTAAAAACCTATGATCGTCTACAGCTTCACCTGCCAAAACAATTCTGCCAACTTCCTTATGTTGAATTCCCTTCTGAATATCCAACATACCCCACCAAACAACAATTCATAACTTACTTGGAAGCTTACGCCAAGCACTTCTCAATCGAACCCATCTTAGGACAGGAGGTTCAATGGGCTAAATTTGATGCAACCATGGCGTGCTGGTGGGTGAAAACTAATGAATACGAGTTCATGTGCCGATGGCTCATAGTAGCAACTGGGGAGAATGCAGAAGCTGTGCTGCCAAATATTGCTGGAATATCAGAATTTGGAGGAAGGGTACTTCACACTAGCACATACAAAAATGGAACTGAATTTAGAGGAAGCAAGGTTTTGGTTGTGGGTTGTGGGAACTCAGGCATGGAGATCAGTTTGGATTTATGCAAGGATGGTGCACAAGTTTCTATAGTGATAAGAGATAAGGTAAATTGCTTAAATCCATGCTCTCTTAGTTGGTGTTCTGTTTCATTTCTTATTTACATCTACTCTAGATAATGGTCAATAACATATATATTACCTACTGCATAACTTATTATTTTAATGTTTGACAGTTTTCTCATGCTTTGTAACTTATTTTATATTATACTAGCAAAACTAGCTTGTGCTTCTCCACTCCTTGTATTAGAAAAACATAAAATTTAATAACATGTACAAATTTCAATATTGTGCAGCAAACTTTGCAGCGTGATTGTGAATAACATTTTGTTCTTGATGATCTTGCAGTTGCATATATTGCCTAAAAAAATACTGGGTGGATCAACCTTCGCTGTTTCTATGTGGCTGTTGAAGTGGTTCCGAGTAGAAATAGTTGACAGGTTGCTTCTCCTCTGTTCACGACTTGCTCTTGGAGATACAAATCAAACTGGGATTCAAAGGCCTGAGATCGGACCACTCCAACAAAAGAATTCCCTTGGAAAGACCCCAGTCCTGGATGATGGAGCTTTTGCAAAAATAAAGTCTGGAGAAATCAAGGTCAACACTCAACATAACTTTTCTTCTTACTTTTATTATTAGACAGTTTTGAGAATAAAATTATCATGAATAATAGCCCCTTATAAAAGCTGCAACTAAAGCATACAAATCTAACGAAAGCGACCCACATTAGCTTTTTAAGTTACATAAAAAAAAAAAAAAATACTATGAAAGCACAAGACATTTGTTAAAAGTTTTCATGACCTGGAAACCATATATATATATATATATATATATATATGCATGCATACATACATAAATACACTAATTCTATCGAGTATCAACCATGCATTAAGAAGATTTTTTATTATGAGATATTTCTGCTCATTTTTTCATGCCTAATTCTTGTTTGATCCCGTAGGTGGTTCAAGCTATTCGAAAATTCACAAGAAAAGGTGCAGAATTTGTGGATGGAGCAGTAGAGGAATTCGACGCAGTAATTCTAGCAACTGGTTACAGAGGCAATGTAACATCGTGGCTCGAGGTATATAAGATTATCGCAATTTTCTAGATGTTAATATCTTTTTTATATTTACTGTATGTTATGTTTAGTTACCTTTCTTAATTCTCATCAGTCACATTTCATAAAATTCTATTTGCAACATAAGGAGGCCAACTTCTTCAGCCATAAGGATGGCTATCCAGAAAAATCATTACCATACAACTGGAAGGGCGACAATGGAGTTTACAGTGTAGGTTATACGATGAAAGGTTTGTTGGGAGCTTCAATGGATGCACACAAAGTAGCAGAAGATATAGCACAGCAATGGAATTTCGAGACAAGGCATTTGCGGCTTGACTCCTAATTCATATTTAGGTTACACTCTGTCAATTATGGTTAAATTCTGTCAGAGATTAATTGCTTAGATCAATTCTACAAGAGGAGTTAATACAGCAAAAAGTCCCAACAAATGGCAGGTATCAGTTCAGTTTCCATGATAATAGCCATCACCATGGTTGATATATATAGTTCATATCACGGGAATGAAGTGTCCCTTTCTCATATTCTACTGTTTTCAGTTAGTAAGCTGGATTTGTCTAGCTGAATTTCTCTGATGTAGATACATATATGCATTTATATCATATTCAATTTTAAACTGCGGAAATTACCCCAAAGAAATATCTTCTGTGACCACAAAATAATTCCCACCAAAATATATAAATACATATAGATATCGCCATCCTCAAAGTGTGTAGGCATTGATCTAAAAATCTTCAGCTTGCAATATTGCAGCAGTTTATTAGATATATCGAATCTTAGAATCAGAACTCCTCTAAAAACCAAGCAAGCTGGTCCCCTCAGACCTCTGAACAAGATAGGCATTATAAGCTAAGCTGTATGGTCCAGTCCATTAGTTCTGCAAATAGGTCAGAGGCCCACGCTCAAGGCTTCAATGAGATTCTTATTCGACCTTTTGTAGTAAAGTCAGTCTATACCTTCTGCTATTATGCTACTTTCCGTATTTTGTCGTTGGTTTTGGTTCATGATGAGAAGCAGGAATTAATGGAAACATTTAACAGTGCAATTTCTTTTACCAATATTTTGAGAAGTATTAACATACTAGCCAGTAGGCATTACACTACACAGTATGCAGTGACCATCTAGGATTTCTGAAGGCAAAAAATTGAGCACCAAGAAGATCACACACGTGTGATCAGAGGAAATGGAGATGGGTTTATGGATCGAAGGATTAGACACGTGACTTCAAGCCATGGTATTGTGATAAATGGCTATGGTGTCGGGGTTTCGAATCCCTCTTGGCTTGTGACCTGCCTAGAAGAAGGAACGAATCTTTCTTTTGGGGTATTAAATAAAATTAGGGAAAATGCTATAATACAACAGATTAATTGGGAAGGTTTTTCTTTTAAGAGTATTAAAATGAGAAAAAAAGTTACAAAATAGCAGTTTCTCCGAGGGTATTAATTTTTTTTAAAAAAAAATACTATAATGAAGCAGTTATATCCAGAGTGAACCTTCTTTCAGAGGGTATTAAAATCAGGGGAAAGCTACAATACAACCGTTTCTCCTGGGGTATTAAAATCAAAGAAAATACTATACAATAACAACTATATCCCAAAAAAACTTCCTTTTCGAGGGTATTAAATTAGAGAAAAAGCTACAATACAAAAGTTTATTTGGGGGATATTAAAGTAAAAAGAAATGCTATAATACAATATTTGCATCTGGAAAGAACCTTTTTCTCCAGGAGGTGTTAAAATCAAGAAAAATACTACAACGCGTTTATTGTGCCGAGAAGAAACCTTTCTTTTAGATTATTCAAGAAAAAGCTACAATATAACCCTACCAAATAGTGCTTTTTTTTTTTTTTTCTCTTCGGGATATTAAATTATGGGTTTAAATTCTAACAAAGGCCATGATGATGGAAGAAAAATAACTATATGGGAAGACCATTTTTTACGGATTGTGAACTTCAGAAGGATATTGGGAAGACTTATTGTTGGAGTAATTAGAATCATTTCTAAGTCCTAATAACAAATAAGAGCGTTATCGAACTAGTTAAGATATGAAACTCGAATCTATAATGATTTATAGATGTTGATTGGAAAGTAAGCAAGCAGAGTATAAGCATATATAAGAGTACATGTTATTTTTTTCTATCTTTTAAAACTTGTACTGATATTAGGCCTATTCTACTTGGAAAGCAAAAGCCCACAAGCCCCTCTGGCAAACCATGTGACCAAGTGGAAAACTAGCGTATTACAGAGTTGCGTGCTGCACTGAGAAATCTTTGCTGTAGACAAAAAGTGCGAAGTTCCAAACATGGGATTCGAAGGGATAGTTTTTTTTATCAGGAATTAGCTTGCCCACCTACATTAATATTTGATATGAGAAAGAAATTAAGGTAATATTTATGAGGTGAAGCTCTTGAATAGCTAGTTGATGGAAATTTGGAGACCACTAGCATAGTAAAAAATCTTGGAAAACATAGGCAAAAAGATGGCTCTTCCTGTTTGATGAAAATCAAGGTCTTCAGCCATTGGCTCAAGGATATGTGACAATACTTGCCATGGAAAATAGTGGGGAATCGCATGTATGTATCTATCAGATTATTCAGTGAGTGGAACGGGTCATCAACCTGCTAAGAATTTCCATTAGCAATGTGCTTATGCCCATACGGCATATGAAAAACAACACAAACCTTCTAAAAGAAATGTTGGGACCAGACTCCAAAAATTGCAAAAAATGACAATGTCTTGTTATTTATCACGACGGAAAATCCTGTAACCCACCTAAATATCATCTTTCCAAGTCCAAGAAGGCACTTAATCATTGATCATAGCAGTGTCGTTTTTTTGAGCAAAAGATGACAAGTTTTAATCACCAAGTATTTTTTGTTTTTTTTTTTTCAAAAGAAGACATTGTAAGGCAAATAATACATAATTTTTTCAGACTCCAATTACTTTCTGTAGATATTTCTACTACCCATATCTGTGAATCAACTTAAGCTTTCTTTAATTAGGTGATATGAGCCAGATCTATTATTGGTCCGTGTACATGCAATCTTATCTGCAATGTACTTTAGTCCTGTGGAAATGGGCAAAGCTTGATAAAAGAAAAACCAATTTTATTGCATTTAAATCAAATTTCCCAGAATCCGAAGAGTGATGCCTGTGTGGAAAATCAAAATTTCTTATTAGCTTTGGCAAGAAAATACAAAGTGTTGAGAGACAAACACAGTGCTGATTTCATGTACTCAATCAAGTAAACTATTTGCAGGCACGCGCATGGAGGCCACTTTAATCTCCGGCTTTAACGTTTAACTAGGTCCAGGACAAACTGTCCTGTGCAATCAGTTGCAGAATTGTTTTGTGGCCTAGAGGGCCCTTTCAAACCCAATTTGTTTTTGTTTTTTTAATCTAAGAATATTTTTTATATTCTAAAATAAATATTTTATTATTTAACCCTTTTAAAAATTTAAAATTAATACTAAAATTTTAATATAATTTTTAATTTTAACATTTAACTTTCACCTTAATTTTTATTTTGCATATGCGTGTAGTAAATTTGAATTAATTCAATGTGAAAAAAAATAAAGAAATTAACCTTTCAGAGGCCAACTGTAAGGCTGAATGGCTATGCTCATTTCCAATCGAAAAATTAGTCAATTTGATCGAAATTTTAAATGCATATATTATTTTGACTGAGTCAAAATAACATATGCATTATTAACCAATTACATAAGTTTTTTTTTTCTATTTTGCCATTTTATTTTAAATAAAAAAATTTCTTTATTTTTTTTATTTTTCTTCTCTTCATCGACATTTTCACTTTCACTTTCCTTTTCACTTTTTCAAATTTTCTCTCACGTTCACTCTCTCTCGGCGGCGCTCCTCACGGTCACTCTCTCTCACGGTGGCGCTCCACCTCTCATGACAGTCTTCCCTCTCTCTTCTCATGGCAGAATGGTATGTATTTATAAATAATTTTTTTTTATTTTTGAGTATTATAATTTATATTAATTAAAAATATTTAAAAATGTATAGATTTAATTGATAGAAAGTTAATAATGTGTGTAGATTAGATGTAGAATGTATCCGACATATTTTTTAAGATAAAATACACCAAGCAGCGTGTGCCTAACGCAGTTGGCGCGTGCGTTTACGTGCCACCCCCAGCAGCGCGTAAACGCACGCGTCGCCGCATTTTATCCCAAAAAACATGCCATTTTATAAATTTTTTTAATTAATTTATGTTGTTTATGTTTATTTATAATTATTTAATTTAATAATTTAATTTGGTTAATAATTATGTAAATAGTTTAGGTTGTTAGTTATAATTAAATTAAATTTTGATTATATGTTATATTAATTTTTTTTGTTAATATTAATAATTTTTTAATTTTTTCAAAAAGGAGAATGTCACGAAAAAATATGTAATTGCTGAACATTTTTTTTACCGAGCAAACGTACATACGTACTCGAAGTTATGAGTTATACGAAATATAAAGAATAAATTGACTTCAAGGCAGATAGAAATATTTAGAACCATATGTTTTGGTAGTTTATTAGATGTATCAAATATTTCATTCTCAGGTATTTTAGCTCATGAGATTTTATTAAGACGTGTGCATACTAAAAATTTATATAAAGAATTATAGTTCTATATAGGTAAAAGACGTCTTAGATTTTTTGGTCAAGATTTTTATTTGATTACTGGTTTGAGGATGAGGGATTATCCTGTAGTAAGTGGGTTAGGTGATAGACTTTGTCATAAATATTTTTCGGATAACAGTCAGTTGACTTACAAGGATTTAGATCAGTGGTTCGGCAACGTTACATTTGACGATGATGTAGATGCAGTAAAAATGTGTCTATTTTATGTATTCATAAATTGATAATGCCACGTGATCGGAATAGAATCATACAATATTTTGTACTTCGTCTGGTAGATAATTTAGATGACTTTAATGTCTATCCTTGGGGCACGATCGCATGGATTGTACTTTACAATAGTTTATGCACGGCTCCAATTAAAAAGTTGGCGAAGGTAAAAAAAACAGGTGCTGGGGATATAGAATCATACAACTTATACTCATTTTGTCACGCATTCTTGGTAAGTAATTCTATCTTTTTGATTCAATATGATATTATGATAGAGAAAAATTTATTTTGTTGGCATTGTAATTTAAATTTATTATCATCTCAGGTGTGGATCTACGAGGCGATCCCGAGGTCTGGGGAGTTGTTTGCCAATAGAAATGGAGATTATTTTCCTCGTATTCTAAATTGGTCTAGCACGAGTACCCCATTATACGAAAACATCGTAGATGTCCTCTTCGATGGTGTTGGGGTATGCTTTTATGTTCAACAAAAAATATATATAACTTCCTTATAATTTGTGTTATATTTTCTAATAATGATTAATAAATCTAAAATATTCTAAAGGTTTTGGAGATTCAAAGGAAGTTGGTACCCCGCAAATATGAGAAGACTGCGGACTATCGCGCGGCGGTAAACTTTTACATTCCACTGGGAAAATGGGGAGGGAGTCTTAAGTTGGAGACAGTTGATATCCCGAACACCTAATTCACCGATAATATGCAGCACCTCGACGAATTTCAAGCCCCGCCAGCGACTGAATCAATGGTATAATAATTTAATTTTTTTTCCTTCAATTATTTGATGCTTTTGTTACTGGTTAGTATTAGCTTGTGAAAATTGATTATAATAACTTATGTATAGTTTCAATCCGGCACGTCAACATCACAGTATGAAATCCTGGAGAAGAAGATGGAGAAAAAGATGGATGATCTTGAAGAAAGGATATTTACCAGGATTGATAAGGGTAACGTAGAGCTTTCAGCCAAGATTGATAAGGCTGAAGAAAATATCTTGCATCAGATATCTCTCTTGATGCAACAGCTTAAACCAGCCAATATCTCCGAAGATGTAGGCAGAGTATGGTACGTTTTAAACCTAAAATATATTAGATACAAAGTTTAACAAGTCAATACATTAACCGGTATTGTTTGGTTTTGTAGGGTGTCGAATTCATGGCTGTTAACTTTCATACATTTGCTCTTGCCAGCGAGTCTCAGCATCAGTAATTTGCTCCTGTTGCTGATAGCCCTACAAGCTTAAAAATTATACCTACTCCATTGGGTGAAAACATAAGTAGGTATGAGCGTCTTCGCAAGAAGGCAGCAGCCCAAGTCAGTCCATATACCAATCTGTTAAAACAGCCCGCGAAGAAGAAACTTGTGGACTTACAAATAGGACCTACTATTGACATAAACGGCCAGCTGATTCCTATTGATCAGAGTAAATATGCTGAGCTGCTGGATTGGATAAAAAAGAATGACCCAACACAACGGGTTCATTTGCACGGACTTGATCCGAACAATACGTGGTTTAATGAGATACTACAAAATTGGCTTGACGATTCGGTGAGGATTTATTTTAACTTTTTTTTTGTTTTGTGATTTGTCTAATAATATCAAAACTTAAACATATTTTATGTGTTTTGTAGCATATAAATGAATATTTGAAGGTTTTGCGTTTACGTCAAAGAACGTTTTCTGACATGTACTTACAGGATTGTACAACTGCAGATGCATATTTCTACGTAAGTTATTATATTACCCGTTTATTGTGCATATAATATTATTGACTTTAACTATTATCGACTTTAACGAGTATCTTTTATTTGTGTTTAGGAGTACATTCGACAAATGTGAAAAATGTTCTTCACTGTCAATCCTCTCGACAACAATGATTGACTTGAAATGTTGTTGACTTATGCACTCGGAACAAAGACCGAGTTACTTGGCATTAAACCGTGGGCATCGGTCAATAAGGTATTTTTTTAAGAATAATATTGACTTTTTACTGTGCATATAACAACATTAAGTTAAAAATAATACCATAATTATTTTTGTAGGTATATATTCCTCTGAATATGAATTAAGAACATTGGATTGTAGCACAACTCGACCTTACTCAGTTTGCAATGGTTCTTTATGATTCCAGCGTGAACGGACATTCAGACGAGTCTATCATGAGATTTATAGAGCCTTTGTGTGTTGCAATGCCTTTTTATCTTCAAAGATGTAGATTTTATAGTTTGAGGGGCATATAAAGCCCAAATTTGTTCCCTTGGTCGGTGACTCGTATACGGGAGAATGTGCCACAATAAGAGGTTGGGAGCGGGGACTGTGGCGTCTTCGTCTGTATGTATATTGAATATCTTATGTTAGGTCGGCTATTTGACTCATTCCCTGACATTAGTACATTTTATAGACAGAAGATGGCCGTTGATTTGTAGACTACAGCTTCGTAGATATTTAGCACTATAATTTATTTACATGCATTTATTTGGGTGTATAATTGATATATCATAATTGTTTTGGGAGTATGTATGCGGAAGTATTTTTGCAGTTTGATAGAAGTGTGATTTAATCAGTATGCATTGATTTGGGTGTATAATTGTTTGTGGGCGTTGATTTGGGTGTATGTATGCGAAAATGATTTCGCAGTTTGATAGAAGTGTGTTTATTTAATATGACAGGTTTGAGATTGTCCATATTATAGAAGAGATTCTGTCAAAAATTTTGTGAAAATTATCAACATTAATACTAAAGACAAGTGCATTAAAATAAAATAAATATGTAATACACAGTACAAGTCCATTAAAAAATAAATGAATTACAAAATTAAGTGAATTACAAATTAAGTGCGTTACAAAATAAGTGTGTTACAAAATAAGTGCATTACAAAATAAGTGAATTACAAAATAAGTGCATTACAAAATAAGTGAATTACAGAAGTGACGAAACTCGACTCTTATACATACTTAAGTCTCATGGTATAACTCTTTCTCTTATTTTATCAGATCCGTCTGAAATAAAAATATATTTAAATATTAGTCTTATATTATACATAATTAAATATCAATAAAGTAAATATTTATAAATGAATATACATCACCTGCTTTGTAAAGGTACAGGGTTTCGACATGTTTGTCGGTTATGTCTATGTTGTCTACAACGATTATATATATTCTTTGATGGTTCCTCTCCTTGAGATAGAATTTGATTCATTCGACGTCTGCCTAACTGACAACGTGCTATTGGAGGTTGAATGTCTATATTTTTCAAATACTCTGGGACTATCCAATCTGACACTTGACCAATCAGAAGTATTGGCTCGCTATAGGCACGGAATAAAGTCTCGGACGTGTAATAAGTTGAACAAAGACTCTCGTGTGATAATATGATATATCTGCATGCGACGAGTGCATGGAAACAAGGCAGTTGCAGATAATTAAACTTTCGACAGCTGCATGTTCTTTCGCCAATGTCTACAATTCAGTTTACTCCACCATCCATAACTATAAATCGTAAATCATCAACAGGAGAAATGGTCATTCGACTTACCTTATCGTTATGTTTCATGACTTTATGATGTGCCCAGTTCGTCAAGACATTGGTTATATTTTGTGATGCCAATCGTCTATGGTAAAACCACAATTGTGTTAGCTCTCGCATCCACTCCACCAAATTAGTCACCGAAAGCTTTCTTGCTTCTTTTGCAACTGCATTAATGCTCTCAGCGATATTAGTAGTCATAATGTCATACCTTCTGAAAGCACCAGATGATTGTGCCCATCTCACCGTACCAACATCTTCCTCCAAATACTTTGTTACGTCAGGTCTCATTTGTCGCATCTTGTTTATTTGGTATTAAAAATCATGGACACGATAAGCTTTGGCAGCACTGAAGTAGGTAGATAGGTATACCCATTTTTTAGACTTATTTGATGGTAACTTGTATTTTGTCATCAAATTTTCTTTCAAATGATATATGCAGAACCCATGATATGCATGAGGAAACACACTCCGTATAGCCCTCTCAATACTGGCATGTCGATCAAATATAAAAACAAGATTCTGATGATCTGCAATAGCTCCTCGCAGTTTAACCATAAACCACTCCCAAGAAGTATCATTTTCTGAGTCAGCAATTCCCCAAGCCAATGGATAAATTTGATTGTTTCCATCTTTACAAACGGCCACAAACATTATACTAAGATAGGAACCTTTCAAAAATGTTCCATCCACTGCAACTACCGGTCGGATTAATGAATTAAAACCTCTCATGCAGGGTCCTAACACCATAAAGAAATACTTGAAGTGATTATCCGCGTCAGTTTCCAAATGAGTAACCGTACCTGGGTTATTTTGTTGCAACACATAGCTGTATGCAGGAAGCAATCTAAACGAATCCTCAGGAGTACCTCTTTTCAATCTTAATGCACGCTCCCTAACGCGTCAAGCATTAGTATAGATTATCTGAACACCGAATTGTTCACGTATATCTGCTTGAATGTCTTTCGGCTTATAGTTTCTATTGACACTGCCCGTAATCTCTACTTGCAGCTGTCATCATTGCATTTTAACTCGAAACGATCTTTGGTGGATTTGTAAACTCTAAAGCTCCATTTTCCCTTCAGTGCAACCATACTTATAGCTTTATGAATTTCATTTTTGCTGTTATATAATTTTCCTACAAATACATCACCAATCCCATTACAAGAAATTTTTTCCGATACATTCAAGTCAAATAGTGGTATCTCAGGCTGAAACTGAAATGGATTTTCTACCTTAACCCTTTCTTCTCTACCATAACCCTCATCATCATCATCATTATCACCCTCCTCATCATCATCATCATTATCACCCTCCTCATCATCATCACCAGCATCATCATTTACATCCTCATTCTCTTCATAATCATCATCATAATCATTTCTACAATCATCATCAACCTCGTAACCATAATCATCATTTTCACCAATATCATAGCCAATATCAACGCCAACATCTCCATATATCTGACCATGGTCATATGTGTAGCCTTGTTGTTCGTTGAGCATCGAAGGAGAATAATGATAATCCTCCGGAGAATTTGAAATATACACAGGAGTTGTTGATGAGAATTGCTTAGCATAGCCTTCTTTTTGCTCCATTGATGCTTCTGCATTACTTTCAGGTCTTTGAGCATCTACTGTTATACAAAGCGGTGTAGCCATATTATTCTGTAAGCTCAACCACAATATTGCATCATCGTCATTTTCAAGTGGAATAGGTCTCAACTTTATAGTACTTAAAGGAACCTCAAACTTCAAAGTTACTTTATAATGCACCTGATTAACTCCTAAAAGATGACAAATTCTTCTCAACAATGCTTTGTATCTAATATTTTTCGGAACAACCATATGCATATTTTGATATCCAATATATCTTTTAAAACCATCGCTACAGCTCTCTCATGTCCCTCCAAAACATATAATGGTTGAAATTAGTGACATACCTAAAAAAAATATAACATAATTTTAATTTAATTTTATATTAATTAAATTAAAAAAATATAATTGAATATATAACTATATATATATATAAATATATTTTAAATATATAAAATAAATATAATATGCAGTTTCAGAAATTAAAGCTATTTGGTGGTGGTGTTTTAACGTTGCGGTGATGCGCAACAGCACTTTATTACAATCGGTGCTCATCAGAACGGGTTGTACATGACCACCGATTGTTACTGGTGTGTACACAACGGTGGCCAACAACAACTATATGTGCAGTCACGAGCAGACGCATACCAATCCACCATCAACAACAATTATACGCGCACCATAACTCAATCATAAACCACAACTTCATCGTAACATATATATATCCAAACACTTATTTCAATAAATATAAATAATACTATTAATTAAATTAAAATAAATAAAATTTTACTTGTTTTAAACTTTAGCTATGATCGAGAGATGAGTTTTGAGAGCGATCTGTGAGTTTTGAGAACGCCAGATCTAAGAACGAATAAAACGAGAGATGATATTAGGGGTAAATAAAAATAATAATATTATTACGATGATTTTATATATTTAAATAAATAAAAAATATAAGGAATATTTAATATATAATTATTTATTTTATTTTTAAATTTATTTTTTTAAAAAAAACACAAAATAGTCGCTGGGCGTGCACGCGTCCAGCGAGCAGTTGATCGCTGGGTGCACGCCCGGGCGCGCGCCCAGCAACCATTTTGTGTTATTTTTAATTATTTAATTTTTAATTATTATTATCAATTTACAATCTTTTTATAATTAATTTAAATTTAAATTATTTAAAAATTGATATTATTTAGTAATTTATAACAAATTAAATAAAAAATTAAATAATAATAAAAATTATTAAAATTGTAATAAGGGTAAAATAGTAAACCAATCGTATATTTGATTAATATAATTTAAAATATTTGATTTTGCTCAAAATAAAATTTAATATTAAAATAACGGTCAACTTTAAGAATTTATCTTTCCAATCACTTAGCTATCATGCCTCAGGTAATAGGTTAAGGAGAAGTACTAATACAGAACTGGGTCTAAGATTCCAAATCCAAAATAGTAGATAATATATTATTAAATCGAGCCAAGCAAGGGTACTATTAAGGTTGTGCAATTTGATTTGATATTTTTAAAATCGAATAGAATTGACCGAGTTTTATTTTTTTAAAATGTAAAAGTGAATCAATTTTTTTAAATAAGAAAAATTGAACTGGATTAAATTAATTTTTTTGATTTATTTTTTTTAATTTTATAATTTTTAAAAGAATTCTTTTAATTGAATTAGAAATTAAAGTTTCTATTCAGTGCGTAAATAAAAAATCTGTCTATATTATACTATTTAATTCTAGACGATGAATCGATTTGATAACTCAGATATTATTATTATCAAAATATAATTCATCCTATTGAATTTACAAGGGAAATGTTTATCATCTTTATGAGATTAAATCTCGAGTTATTGCGAAGTAAAAAAAACGAAACGGAAACGATAAGATTATGGAAGTAAATATTCTCGCATTTATTACTACCGCATTGCTCATTCTAGTTCTTATTGCTTCATTTGAAATTATGGACTTTTTAAAATTTATTTGCCCAAATAATTTATTGGATTATTTTAATTCATTTTTTTAAAAACTTTTCATTACACAATTACATAAGCTACTAAATTTGTTCTTATGTATAATATAAGTCGTTAAAAAATTAAGTTGACTAAATTATTATATATTACACATTATATTGCACGTTATATCTTATATAATAAAAAAATTATTAAACATTACATAAATCACTAAATTTGTTCTTATATATTATATAAGTTGTTAAAAAATTAAATTGACTAAATTAATATATATTACACATTATATATTATATAATCAAAAATAATTTATTATACGTTACATAAACCACTAAATTTATTTTTATTTATTAAGTTGACTAAATTATTATATATTCCGGTTTTGGGCTATTTTTTGAATTTTTTTTGAATTTTTTTATTTTAAATTATAAACTTTTTTAATTCATTTATTTAAATAATTTAGTAAATCATTATTTGACCTAATTTCTGAGTCTATTTTATATTGACATAATTACAATTTACTTAATTTGAGATAAATTTAATTTTTTATTTATTAATAATATACTAATTTCTAACAATATCCATAAAATAAAATGCTCCTATTTAATGAAATTAAAATTAGAATTTTAGTAGTGAGTGAGTGAAATTGTGTGGGTAAGTATATGTTTTTATTTTTAAATCCTCAATTATTTAGTGCCACATAGCAATGTAATTAAAATTTACCCAAAATTTTTTTTTTTTTTCATTCGGTTATAATTTTGAAAAAATCAAACTGTAATCGAACCGGACTAGTCAAGTTTTTCAAAAATATAATCGAACTGATTTTTTGTAGCAAAAAAAAAATTTAAATTGAACCAAACCAGTTCGGTCGAATCAATTTTTCGATTATTTTTTTTTAGCCCACCATTAGGTACCATATTGCATAAAGTAGGTTCAAGTTCCAATTTCCTTTATCCGAATGCAATAACTTGCAGTGGATGTTTAGTTGAGGGGTTTTTTACCCATTAAAAGAATTATTTTAATGTTCAAAGTTTTTTTAATTTTTTTTTATGATATTTAGTTGTAATTAAAGAAGAATTTTTATAAATTAAAAAAGTTATTTTGCCTTTATTTGTAAAAGCTAAAAAATTGAACTTTTAAGAGTAGAGTTTTTTTTTTTGAACTTTTAAAATAATTTCAATATCTTAAATACATGTTAAACTCCTAATTTATTAAATACATTAAAATTTAAAAATTCTCGTTAAAGAGATAAGGTAAATAATTTTAGAAATAAAAGAGAAAATTTATTTAAAAAGTAATTATTTTTTATTTTATAAATAATAGAAGTATTAAAAATATTTAAAGTGAAAATAAGGGTAAATTGGAAATCTAATAGGGTATATTAAAGATATAAATTATTTTAATTTTTTTAATAATGTTGACAAAAAAAAGTGGTTCTTCAAGCCAGCGAGTTTTGAATTTGTTTTGTTAGTGAGAATTAGCAGTTGGGTCTTGTTTGTAGGGGCTTGGGTCTTCTCTCATTCGGTGATTACGACAGAACTTACAAATCACAAGTAGAGCTTATTGTGATGGTCTCACCGGGGTGGGTTCCGGCGAAGACTCTCTGATACATGAAGTCAGAAAAAGTCTTTGTGTAGGAGGGGAATTTGATAAAAAAGAGGTGACAAGTGTATTCAAAGTTCAAAGAAGAAAACCTCTTTTCTCTCTGTTAATTCTTCTAATTTTTTGGCATCATCCTACTTTAGTGTCTTTTTCTCATTTTTTATAGTACTGATATTCAGAGGACCTTTCGGGTATTCTACCTCTGCTATGCTTCTGACACACGCCAAATATCCTTCTGCTGTGCCTCTGATACACGCCGAATATCCTTCTGTTGATTTTCTTCTAATATACTTCTATTACATGCCAGGTATCTTTCTGACATACGTTAAGCATATTATTGACATATTCCTTATACCTGTCTTTGGCGGTAGATTTGGTTAAGTGTGAGGCTAAGTTCAACTGCTCGGGTCAGTTTTTTGGTAGTCTCTTCTTGTTTAGTTCAGCCGTGGTTTGAGGTCTTCTCAAAGAGTTGGTCTTCTTGTGACCTCACTGGCTGTACCTAGTCGGCAGACAGCCGACCTGGTGTCCGTTCTGACTCGATTTTTACGCTGATCACGCAAGCGTTAAGATAAACCGATTGAGTTAGTGTACAGAGAGTGGTACGGGTCATATCTAGACAGGTTATACCGAATAGGTGCTTTGGGCAGCTGATCAGATTTTTTTGAATCCGAGCAGGGATGATAATGTCCAGCTCTGAAAGGGCATGACCTGATGATTTACTATAGGCCTCCCTGCGGGAAGGGCTATCTCACTAAGGGACGTCTGATTAGGCCCTTGGGTTTGGCTTCTGCTTGGGCCCAAAGTTGATTATTTAGGGGGAACAAGGGTCCGTTAGTTTCTAGTTTTGATCTTTCAAAATTGAAAACTTTGTTTTGTTTTGGTCGGCTCGGATCATCCTTACGATTCATGTTGCTTCTTTTCACTTCTATTGGTTCGTTGCTTACCCGAGATTGTCTGATCGAGATCCTATTAAGTAATTTATTTTAGTTGTAGTAGAGGATATCAAGGCTGGTTGGCTATGTATGATGACGGTATGATTGCTTATAGGGTCACTGCCACGTAATGGTGGCTTATCCCACAACAATTTTCAAATAATAATGATTAGTCTTTTCAAGAGTCATTCTTGGCGAATATGAGAAGCTTCTCAAACAAGGAAATTAATGCCAACCACTAATTTGCTATTGATCAAGTGGCTGAGATTTATCCGAGGGCCAAAGGCTGCTTCTCTTCCATTTTCTAAGTGGCGTTGGTAGGTTAAGGTAATCTGGGCCATTAATAGGCCAGATCCGTCGATTTAGATTTTTGTTCTTCTGAAGAGGCGCATTTACTGCGTCTGGAAACTCGAAGCGTCACTCTCATTTTTTCAATAGGTGTCTCTTTGATTCTTCACCTGATCTTATTCGTTTGTTTAATTTGGATGGCCCAGATTACTCTGCTGATGTTTATAAATTGATGTCTTCTTCTTCATTTGGCTATTTATTAGGCATTTCTCTCCTTTACCGATATTCTGCTATATTGGTCACTTTGTCTCCTCGGGCATTCTTTGCTGTTAAATTGATTCTCGGTGGCTATCACTGCTGGTTTTCGATTTCTGCACTTCCTCCTGGTGAGTGTGCTTAATTTTCTTTTTTTCTGGAGCTTTTTATTCAATATCCTTGTATTCATTTTGTATGCGTTTATCATTGCCTTTTATTTTCTGGGTAATTAAAGAGCTTCTTAGGCCATTTTCTAAGTTCTTGTCTTTCTTTGCTTTGGCTGCTTTTGCGTTTTTTCGGTTTTGATGTTTGTTGCCTTCTTTTATTATTTTCTGGATATAGTTAGTTTGCTTTTGTCATTGCCCTATTGTGTCAATAGCTTTTTTAGGAAATATTCTTGTGCTTGAATGGCGTCTAGAGACAATTTAAGTTTTTCAGTTGCGTATATGGTAGAGGAGGAGGAGGAACTGATCCTAGAGTTTTCGTTGGTCAGGAAGGGTAGTAGGGCCAGAACTAGTGAGGGGGTGTCCACTTCAGTAGGTGACGTACCTTACACGTCGAGAGTGGTTTTACACAAGGCCGAACTAGTCTTTAATGCTATAAAGGATGAGGGTAACGATCCAGAAGACCATGGGAGGGACGGTGTGGAGGTGGTAGGGTTTGAGTTAGATACCAAATACAGTACCTCTTGTCTAAACGAGGGTGACCTGGACATCATTAGGCACTCGTATGACATCCCTAAGATGATCACCCTTAGGTTGCCTATCGAGGAAGATTACCCAAGCAGCCCTATCAATGGTGACGTGGCCATTCATATAGAGTTTTTGAGGTTGAACTTCAGGCTTCCCATGCAGCAATACTTCGTTAAGATGTTGGCCCGCCTCGAAATAGCTTTGTCCCTGCTAGGGCCTAATTCCTAGATGGTATTAGCAGGTTTGTACGTCTCGTGAGTAAGGGTAGGAAATTTTAATCGAAAATTGAAATTTTGAACCAGACCAGACTAAATCAATCGGTTCAATCTGTGTTTTTGTTAAAAACAACTTATCGGTCTGGTTCGGTTCTAATTTTAATAAAATCAAACTGAAAAATCGGATATTTTTATAAATTTGAAAAAAATGATACGTGGCATCTTTTAAGTGATAATTGTAACAAACAAAAATAAACTTTACCACATATAATCAAATTTAATAAAATAAAATTAAAAAAATGACCTAAATCTAATGAAAAACAATTGAATAGATGCTACTGCTGCCATTTCTTCAAAACAAACGAAAAAAAATCAAATTGCTTTGCTTGCTGCAGTGCCTCCTCACAGTCACAGAGCTGAGCTGCTGTCCTACAGTCGTTGCCGATGCCGTGAGCCCGTGATTCTCGTTTTCTTTTCAGTGTTTTCTTTTTGTCGATTCGCCATTTGCCACTACCGTCCGTTTGCGTTTCGCTATTCATCGTTCGCCCTTTACAAATTTTCCGTTCATTGCTCGCCATTCACCTTTCGCTGTTCTCCCTTCGCTTTTCGCCGTTCATCGTTCGCGTTTTGCCGATCGTCTTTATAGCCAACAGGTATAGAGAGGTGAGTTTGGATGATCTGCGTACACTACATTAATTTTCTATTCTTTTATTTTTTTCCACTCTGTTTGTTCTATCTTGGTTTTGCAATTTTGACGAGTCAATTGAAGGTGTATGAATGGTTGGCCTGTAAGGTTGTCTTTGTAAAACTATGAAAGAATTTTAAAAGGTTTCAAAAAATATTGTGGGCATTTTTGTTGATGGTGCTTGTGAAAATGTGGCTTGAATGTGCAAGTTTTGGAGATTAATTTTCTTTTTTTGTTCACTATTTTAGAAATGATTAGGTTAAAAAATCAGTTAATAATTAGATTAAGGTTAGATTATATGTGTTTAAAATTTAGGGCTTAATTAGCTTGGTTCTTTTGGGTTCTTTTACTACACATTCTGATACAGGCTCTTGGACTTAGTTAAAATCAAGAATTATGTAAATAAAAATTTTAAAAAAACATAATGAAAAAATAAAAAAAATTAAATCGAACCAAATTGAATTTTTCTGGTTCAATTTATTCTTATTCAAAATAGTCATTCGGTTATTTAAGTATAAAAAATTGAACCAAATCGGTTCAGTTCTGTTCAAGCAAAAATTGAACTGAACAACCAAATCGTGCCCAGTCCTAGGCAGGGCAGTCACCTCCTCATTTTTTAGAATTATGCTACTTGTATCATTTCAGAAGTAATGCTAGGAGCTAAAGGGGCTTCTATTACCTTTTTCTTCTATGGTCTTCAGAATCTAGTCTTTGGTCGACGTGCCTCTGTGAAAAGCTAGAAGGGGGAGTTGTTCTTCGTTGGGGGAGAGTGGGGTCAGAGAGTCCCCAAAAGGGATGGAAGAGAGTGGGTCGTCCCTGCCAATTTTTCTATGGATGTAGGTCTTTGTCTTCTCGTATACATGTATATATCTTATTACCTCGCATAGCTCGGTAGATGTTTTTGATTTTTTTCGCAGTCACCTGGGCTACTGACATGGAGATATCTGAGCAAACCCTTAATCGGATAACTACCGCGCTACAATATATCTGTCCAGTTCAAGAATTACTGTCACCATTCAACATTGTTGGATCGGGCCTGGTTACTTGCGTTCCATTTATTCCTCACATTCGAAGTGGGTTCTTGTTTCTTTACCCTAGATTGATCTGATCCCTTCCTTTTCTTTTTATCTTACATTATACAAAATGCAGAGATGTCTGAACAAGGCGGTGGAGAGAGAAGAAAAAAGACTTGGACCAAAGGTTCCTCCTCAAGTGGTCGGGGTCCTCTGAACCCCGAAAACGTCATAAGGATGCTATTCTGGTCTGAGGGAAGCCGAGCAAGGGGACCCTCCCACGGGAGGGGGTCTTCTGCTCAAGCTGTTAGCGGGTGGACTCGTGAAAAGAGGGCTGCATGGAGCTCATTTGTCCAGGAGGGAGGACAGGTCTAGAGTAGCTCTTTGGAGAGGGGGCGAGTCTCTACCGAGACTCCCCGATCACAAGACACCCCAACTCCTTAAACTCAAGGCAGAGGGCAGGGTTCACTGGCTCATCCCACAACATAAACTACCTCGGCCGGGCGAGCCATGATAGCGTTAAGCTCTATGAGGCGGGAGGGGCTGTTATTTAGCGAAGGTCCTCTCTATTGAGTATCCACTTCCATGCTGGTCTCGGAAGTAAAGGAGGACCTGGGTTTCCTATTCGCTGTGATGCGGGAGTTAGAGAGGTATGTGTCCCCAACCTGGGTAGGTCAGGCATCTTCTCTGAACCCTGTCACGGGGTTTGCTCTCAACGTAAGTACTTACTGCCTTCCTGTTTCGTTCTTGTTTAGGCATTCACCTGTTTTGACTCTTTTCATGTTTCATGTAGTTCATTTTCCTTCTTTCTCAATTTCAGGCCGATATTCGTGGCATGACAACCCCATCTCAAAAAGCTAAGAATGATCTTGCTCAGTCCCAGGTCGAGACCCAGCGGGCGAAGAGGATTGCCGAGCAAAAGATGAGGATGGCAGATGAGGCGGGGCTAAACTAGAGGAGATGATGACTGCCCGGGCTGAGGCAGAGGACAAGTTGTTTGAGTTTGACCATAAAAAAAAGTTAGTCAAGCAGAAGATAACTAATGCTTTGACCGTGTTGGGGACCCGTATTACCAAGCTGACACGACAAAGCGAGGAGCTCGAGGCACAGCTTGCGGTTGCTCAGAGGTAGAGGGAGTTGATTGAGTAGGGTAGGAATTCCTTGGCAGCAGAACTTGAGTAACACAGGAATCAATGGTTTTTGGGTCATGATGAAGGCTTCCGCCGAGGGGCAATGAAAGAGTTTCAGAGGTTAATCAACCTATTTGGGGAACAAAGTGGCTATGGGACATGGCCACTAGGGGCTCAGACCATGAAGGGGAGACCTGCCTTTGACCACAAGAAGAACAGGCCTGCAAGCACCCTCTATGAGTTTGGACCTAGTTGAGAAGGGACAATCTCGAAGTGAGCCAAAATCTTGGTAAACTATCGTTGCATGGGAAACTTGAGTCCCAGCCTCAGGAACTCGACATGAATGGTCACCTCGCCATTTGTAGGGCTACTTGGATAATCCTCCTCGAAAGGCAGTCTGAGGGTAACCATCTCAGAAATGTCATAGGAATGCTTGATAAGGGTTAGATCATCCTCACTAAGGTAAGAAGCACGGTATCTGGTATTCATCTTATACTCCACGCCTTCCCTCGCCACTGTGTCCACGGGATCGTTACCTTTGTCCTCTTTGGAGCTCAGGACTAGTTCGGCCTCGTTTAGAGCTACCTCAGATGAGGGACTCCACTCGTAGAGGTGGATGCTCCCTCACTCGCTCCAACCCCCCTGTTCCTTCCAACCAAGAGGAGTTCTGAGGATTATTCCCCCTCTTCAACTACCGTATTCACAATTGAGAGGTCTAGATTAATTCTAGAGGCCATTGACTAATGAAAGACACTTCTTAAATGAGGTTACAAATTAATGAGTAAGGACAGCAATAAGTCAACCACGCTTGAAAACGGTAAAATATGCGACAACCGTTAGGACCAGAAAACGCAAAAAAAGGGGGGGGGGGGGAATACAGGCAAAAAGGCTAGAAGCAAAACCTGAAACGAGTCCCCGAAAAAAATAAAATAGAAGAAAAGAAGCCAAAAAAAGGATATGAGGACATACCAGAAGAATTTAGAGAAGTCGGAATGAAGAACGACAGAGAACGAAGTCACCAGATTAAGAACACGCCTTCGACAGAGAAGCAACGATAACACAATAGAAAGATAGCAAGAAATCAAAAATACATGATAAGAGGTACAAAACGAAGAAGAATGTGACTATTTATAAGCAGTGGTGAAGTGATCTAAACCATTCAAAATAAAGAAAACGAACGGATGAGATCGATGGGAATGCAAAAAGGCATCTGGTGTTAGAGACACAATGCCTCGGGTTTCCAGGTGCAATAAAGGCGCGTCTTTTCAAATAGTTACAACCCAAGCCATTGGATTTAAACATATCGGACGGTCCGAGGGACTCCAGTCAGATAACGTCACTCAGGAAAAGTGAAGGACACGACGTTTTAGGTCGCAACCACTGTTAACCACACAATTGAAAGAAGATCAACTGCTGACAATAAAGAGACTGATTCAAGAATCAAGGACAACGTTCGAAGAGACCTACCATTAAATTTAAAAATCTTGAGAGAAATTGTCACTATGTGGCAATGACTTCTCAGGTCATCATGATGTTACCACAACAATCCCACTCGCTTTAATTTTTCCAAAATTCAGACCTGATTACAAAGCTGCCCAGAGCGAACAATTTTGATCGGCTTAGATGAAAAAGATGACAAGAAGGGATGGAGTGAGGGATTTAAGGAGCAATACAGGCCGACCAAACCAGAATAAAGTTTTCAGTTCTAATAAATCAAAACTAGAAACTGGCGAACCCCTGTTCCCCTTTTGAAAATCCCTCTCGTCTTGCCCTCAGGCCCAGAATTCAACCAAGGCAGGCCTAGGAGCAATGGCCAATGGGCCCAAACTCGACAGAACAACAGAACCGGTTCGAATTCAAGAAATTTGGTCGGCAAATAATAAAATTTGTTCCGCATTTGCTGACCCAATGCGGCTATGGCCGAGCAGATACTGATTATATTTCGCAACTTCGTTATAGGAGTCCCGCGTCAATATCAAACAAGTAAGTGAGAGCAGTTTGAAATCTAACTCGAGTCGACCAAAATAAGTCTTGCTTGAATTAAAAACGCCGACGGAGAGGAACTTGAGGAATATGCTTAACACATCATAAGTGACATTTGACATGGGGTAAGAACGGGGTCAGAAAATCTGTAGAAAGATATTTAGCTTGTGTCAGAAGTACAACAGAAAATATCCGGGGCAAGATAAAACATAAGAAAGCCCAAAAAAGTCCCTGAAAGGCCATCACTATAAAAGGAGAAAGAAAAATACATGGAAGAGGATGATGAAAAAAACTCCATAAAATAAAAAGAGAAGAACATTTTTATTGATGTTTTTTTGTATATTTTTTAAGAGAAACCCTCATTTTATCTGATTTAATCATCGGAGGGTCTGCGTCGGAACCTACCTCGGTGAGACCACATTTGAGCTTGTGTTTGTGTTTTTATTGCAGGCCCCTCTCCATAGCACATGGAAAACAAAAAATCCAAGCCTGTACCTATCGATCCAGTCTAGACGAGGCCCAAATTTAGTTCCCCTTCAACAAATTCAAGACTCGTTAATCTAAGAAGTCATTTTTTTAGGTCAACATATTTGAAAAAAAAATCTCAATTATAATTCAATAAAATTTATGCATATATCCATATAGATTGAACAACTAAATTTGTTGGTGGCTCTGATATCACTATAAAAAAGATTAAAACACATACTTACAAAATTGCTAGACTAGGCTAGAGATCCTTAATATTTATAATAGATTGTATTATTTTTGTTAAAAAATTAGATAATTAATTACTTTTTTTAAAAAAATTATTCAATCCAAAAATTTGATAGTCTTGTCACCTGAAATGTGGATATGATTTTAAAGTCTAAAATCAAGTAGATTCCAAAAAGACTCCTTAATATTTACAATGAACTTTATTATTTCCTTCCATCAAGTAAATAGATAATTAATCACTTTTATTATAGAAACCATTCAAGCTAATGTCTAAGGTTAAATGCAACTCAAGAAACCTTAATATTTATATTAGAATTTACTTTCATCAAGCAAAATAATTATTTACTTTTATTAAAGAAACCATTCAACACAAAAGCTTGATAAGCCCTTTAATGTGAAACATAGATATGATTTTAAGGTCTAAGGTCAAATGGATCCTGATAGATCGAAATAGAGACTAAATGAAGAAAATAATTAAAAAGATAGATATATAGGCTCAATCTGAGGACCTTTATTTTGATACCATATTAGAGAAATTATTCAACCTAAAAGCTTAACGGGTTCTTCAATGTGAAATATGATATGATTTTAAGGTTCAAAGTTAAGTGGATCTTAAGAAATCAAAACAAAGACTAAATGAAGAAATTAACTGAAAATAAATATATAGAGGTTCGAACTGAAGTCCTTTATTTTGATACTATATTAGATAAACTATTTAACCTAAAAATTTAAGCCATTATGTGAAGGTCTAATATTATTATTAAAGACAAGTCTTAATTGCTTTGATCTTTGTGAATAATTACTCCATCATCATTTAATCTTTTAAATAAATATGAGTAATTAATTTTTTTTATTATCCAAATCTTTACGCAAATATGAATGTTTATTAGTTTATCTTTATAACAAATTGTGTATGCATCTTACTAATATCCTTGTATGTATCTTCATAAATTTTAATGTATGGTACCAAAACCTATATCCTCTCTTCAAATGGCTTATGGTAGTAAAAGAAAATATTGTATGACAAGAAAGGGTACCTTTGAAGGGGTACCTTGATTAATGCTCATAGAAGGGTATCCCTATATGGGTATCCTTAATAATAGCCATGAAGAGGTACCCTCACTGTAATAACCATAAAAAGTGTCACGTCCCACATCAATTAGGCGAATTTTTGGTATATATAGACGAGTAGATAGTATTACCTAATAAGCTAGTTTGTTAGATCAATGGCAAGCACACAACTAGTGATAAATGGTATCTGAGCAGATTCAAATTATCATTTGTATATGAGTCCCCAAAATCGCCCAAATGAATATTGTCACGAAGTATGTGGGTTCCCTATAGCTTTGGAATGATGGCTAATATGGACCAAGTAGACTCTAAAAAATTTATGTCGTGAGCCTTAATAGAGTTTACTACATAGATAATGGCTCCCTCATATCCCTGGAGGGATGAGCAGTTCGAACCAAGTTAACTCTTGAGTTTGGGCTAGACTGTGACAAATGCATCATGTGATTGGGTAGGGGAGACTGTCACGTCCTACATCGAATAAAAATTAGTGGATCTTAAGTATATATAGGCCAGTAAATAGCATTACCTAACATGTTAGTCTTTTAAATCAATAACAAACACTCAACTCATAACGAAAAGTACCTCATACTTATTGAAACCAATATAGAGGTACTCAAAAAAGGTAACCTCTATCATTCATAGAAGAGTACCCTTGGAGGTGTACCCCC
Source organism: Ailanthus altissimus (assembly GCA_946807835.1). Classification (NCBI taxonomy): domain Eukaryota; kingdom Viridiplantae; phylum Streptophyta; class Magnoliopsida; order Sapindales; family Simaroubaceae; genus Ailanthus; species Ailanthus altissimus. The sequence goes on from OX327695.1 coordinate 25,622,025, forward strand.
TACTAGCACCCATGAAAGGGTATCTCTAGATGGATATCTTATTAATGAGAGAATGACTCTAATGGAGGGGTATTCCAAGATATTTTTATAATTAAAAGGGTATTTTATAATAACTTGGGATATCTCGAAGACAAATAGTATTTTATGTGTCCAATAAGATAAATAGTAACTTGGGACACCTTGGATGGTAAATAGTATTTTGTGGATCTTAGTAAGGTAAACAATAACTCAAGATACCTCTGAGGCAAATGGTGCTCCATAAGACTGATAAAGTAAATAGTGATGACATCCTAGAAAGTAAATAGTGCTATGACGCTCCCGATAAAATAAATAGTAACTCGAGATACCTAAAAAGACAAATAATATTTTACAATCCAAATAACATGAATAATAACTTAGGAAACGCAAATAGAGTTTTGTAGTACCGAAAGGTAATTATAACCTAAAACACCCTAGAAGGTAAATAGTGCTCCGTAGGACTCGGTTAAATAAATAGTAACTAGTACACTCTAGAAGACTACGTGCTTCATGGGACATGGTAAGGTGAGTAGTAACTTGAGGCAACTTAGAGAGCAAATAGTTCTCATGGTCGCTGTAAAGTGATCAGTAACCTAAAACAATGCGGAAGGTAAAAAGTGCTACGTGGATCTTGGAGAGGCAACCTTAAGAAGAGGGTTGAAAGAGCAAATCGACTCAAAGCCTATATTCTAAAAACAAGAGTTCGAATTCTAGTAGAAAAAGAGAAGTTAGAGAAATAAGGGGACAAGTTGTAGTGGATGAACTCAGTGTAACCCACTTCAACTTTTAACTCCTATATGATAAATTACCTGAGCAAAGTACTATAATTGGAGAGCGATTATAAAGGAGAGGATAAAACAAAAACAACTGAGAGAAATACTTTATTTTTTGTGCTCAAATTATTGTTCGTATACTTTTTCATAATGAATTTCTCATACTAGTTTTCTATAGATGTAGTCTAACAAGTTGAACTACGTAATTTTTGTCTCCATTTAATTTCAGCATCTATTTCCTTCCTAATTTCAATTTCCTAGTTGACCAAATTTATTTCTCAACATTATATATTTTATAAATAAACATACATAAATATTAACAATTTGTCAATTTTCATACAAGTGGCCACTTTAATAATTATTGAAAATTATGAGTTTGACAGCAACTTCCTTGCACAAGAGTGTCACCTAATAACCTACTAAAATTTTATTTCAAGCTTATCTTAATAGACTTCCAATTAAAAATATCTGGGAACAAGTGAGTTGCTCCACGCATAATATCAAATATCCTTATGGTAAATTTGTTGATTAACGTAACTAATGCATATTTTGAAAATGGTATTATTTGAATGTAAGAGGTACTGATTGTTCCTACATATGCATTGAGCTCTCGATCCCTCGCGATGTAAGAAGCTAAATGCTCATCCTTTCAAAGTTCATATTTATATTTAATTGGCAGATCAAGATCCTCTTTTAATCTCATCTTTTTATTTGATCTTTTATTAGTATGGAGTTGGTAGTTAAATAATTAAAAATATAAAATTTTCACCGTACATAATTAATACAAAATATGTATCAAAATAATTCTTTAAGGGTCTAATAAGATTAGATTAAGAGATGATCCTAATTCTTAATTGGTGGCTGTTACCAAACTTATGAAGAATCATAATTTATTATTATTATTTTTTTATTAAATAGTATTAGATATTTTATGAGTATTTTAAAATAAAAAAATAAAGATATGAGGAATCAAAGAAATGTGAAACAAAGGAAAGTCACAAATTGACACTGAGTGCAGTATTAGAGATATAAGATTGGAGCATTAAAGTCAGAATGCTCAGCTCTGTGAGGCTAAATAAATGGCGTCGTGGTACTGATCATTGGATGTGATTGTTGGAGTTACTCAATGTTGTGACACTGGAGAAGCAGCATCATGACGCTGGATCCAGAACACTCACTATCGTAATGCTAATCACTGGTTGTGATTGTGACTGTTGAGAAAGTTACCATGTCTTTCCAACATTCATGACCTTTTAAAGGGGTTTGATGTCTCTCCCGTTAGCTATTTCTCCTCTATAAATATAGGTTCATCTCAAATGAGAGATATATACCCAACATTTATATTCTTTAATTTTTCTCTATAATTTACATACTCATTCTTCAAAAGTCTTTAGGTATTGTCCAAAGAAAATTACATTTGAGTGTGCACTCTTACAATTTTTAATTGTTATTGAATTTTGGGATTATACTGCCTCTCAAACTTTTTTGCATCAAGATTATTATTTTGAGAGGGTAGTAATAGTCTTAAGAATAGTGCCAGCACGCCTTGACAAACCACTTAAAAGTTGTATCCTCATTCTTATTAACCAACAATCTTAAGACTATTTTCTTATGGATACAACTTTAAATTCTTCATTGTTGGCTATAGCTAAATCATTGTTTGAGGCTATAAAAATTTCACTGATTAATAGGAAGCGTTTCAAGCTATGGCAAGATTAGGTATTCAATACTTTGGATATAATGAACATGGCAGAGTATCTTACACAACTTTCACCAAAGGGTCATGTAAAAGACTACACAAAAGAATTTTCAAAATGGAATAAGGCAAATAATGTATGTTGGAATACTATTTTAAGCGCACTTTCTAATGAGCTATATGATGTTTACTTTTCATATAAAAAAAACAAATAAATTTTGGGCACAACTTAAAAAAATTGTAATAGAAGATGTTGGTGACCAAATATATATAATTGCTAATTTTTTAGGCTTTAAAATGTTCGAGAAAAAATATATTACCTCACAAATTCATGATTTTTATTTGTTAATCAATAATTTAAAAAATGAGAATGTAGTTCTCTTTAAGTCTTTTGTAGCTAGTTGCTGATGGAAAATTATCAAATTCTTAGAAAGATTATAAGAAAAGCAATAATCACAAAAGAAAATATTTAAAGTTGAATGATTATATTGTTCATATTAGAATTGAAGAAAAAAACCACCAATAGGAGAATAGTAAAAAGGCCAAGGATATCATTTCTAGGCCAATTTGATTAAGAATGTTATTGCTTCAAGAGAGAAGCATCCCAGATTTATAAACAAATCATACTTTAAGAATTCAAAGCCATCATTCAAAGAGAAAGATAATTGTTATATTTGTGGTAAAAGTGGTCATTTGACTTATCAATGTATTTACAATAAATGAGATAAAAAGTGAAATAATAAAAATCCCAAAGCCAATTTGGTTTAGGGAGATAAAGTAATTGCTACTATTGTGGTTTTTCAAAAGAATATGGTTGCCAATGGTAATAAAGAGTGAGTCATAGATTCTAGAGTCTCAAGACACATATGTGGTGATTGAAGTTCATTTTATAACTATATTCAAATAAGAGAAAGAGAAGAACACGTTTATCTTGATGATTCTCATTCTACACTTATAGTGGGAAAAGAGAAAGTATTTCTTAAATTGACCTTTGGAAAAACTCTTTATTGAACTATGTGTTGCATGTTTTTAATATTACATATAATCTTATTTCTGTATTTATGATCGGTATAGTCGATGTAAAAGTCTTATTTAAAGAGGACAAAATTGTAATGACTAAGAGTGAAACATTCATTAGAAATATATATTGTTTTAACGATTTGTTCAAACTTAATGTACTTGATACAATTACCAATGATAAAAGTACTTCTTCTGCTTATGTTGTTGAGTCCTTTGGTATATGGCATGATAGACTTGGTTATTTGAATTATCTTTACTTAAAGAAAATGAAAAGTATTGGTTTACTTGCTAATATTGTCATTCTTCAGATCCAAAAGATCTGACACACGACATAATTTACACTCATTCAATAATGTGCACTCATAATTAATATTGTATAAAATTTCAAACTTGAATTCTACATAGGAATCCTTAGTAAGTTGCTAGTAGATTCATCACAAAAATCAACCCATGACTATACTTGGTAAAACATAAACTAAATACTACCACACTTAATAAAATAATACATAAGTATTTATTTAATACGGACAAATTAAATATCTTAAACTACGTGTCCACAAATGAAACACTTAGCATCCTAGCAACTCAGGGAACCCAAGGGACAACAAAAGTATTGCCAAATCCGCTAAGCACATATGTACCTTATTTACCTGAAATCACTATAAACTATAATGAGTATAAAACTCAGTAAGCATATTAGTTTTTCATATATCAAAATACAAATATATATATATATATATATACACACAATGCATATGTATGATATGTCGTGATAAATCAAAATTATAATATTATCAAACCACATGTCAGATAAGTGCTTACACACATTTTCAAAACATATAATAGGAATACCATCACTCAACTACTGTTTAATAGGACTTCTATATCACATATCACATAATGAGCTAAATATCATCCGTCAATGATATATCGTATGAGATGAATAGCACAATTGAGATTTAAATTACACATATATAATGCTCATGCCTGAAGGTAAGAGCCAAACCCTCACCCTAATCATCGGTGAGTCCTCTCACATGCACAAATACGCTACCACATGAATGTGATGACTCACTTTTTCTTTAGGTACCAATAGGATTCTCCCTATATACAGAACATATAACATATACCAATCCCGAAAAAAATGCCATACATAAAGGCTCCACAAATCACATAAGGTGCCTACTAAGTAAATAGTGAGTTCAAACATCCTTAAAACACAAAACGTATCTCATGGACATTGTTCACTTCAAAAGCTTTCTTTGTTAAACACATTTTATTTTGAAAGCTCACTTTCATAAACACATGTATGTCTATGCTCAATGTCAATGCTCACATTCATAAATATATGTCTTTCACATTTCATATCAAATATATTTTGGCATAACATAAACATATTTTTAAACACATTTATAAAATCATACATAGACAATTACTATGTTTATTGTGATTTCAGTAAAAGGTTAGTATACTTACCTCTTAATACTTTCGAGTACAAGACTTAATTCTCCTTAACCTATCAATGGAGATTAATCCTTTTATAAGTCTTACCATTCACACAAAACACTTTAAATAACTTACAAAATTACACATATTGCACTTATCACATCGAATTGGTCTAATTACTTGTTTTCTCAAAACCTATCATTCTGACCACTTACACTTAACAAAATTTTCTTATACATCAAATAATGTCCAATTACTCTAAAATCAGAATATATCATTCTTGACTCATACTTCCTTCTTTTATATGAATATTATATTATAATTCTTACACAATCTATTTCATAAACACCATCAAATCATAAACTATTATCTTGATAGGATCAAGATATTTACTGAATAATATTTAATCTTCCAATTTTATAAACTCATATACTAACTCAAAAATTATAAAACTACCATAAAATTACTCTTGACACATATCTCAATCCATGATAAATGTTTCACTTCAAAATATCTTTCAAAAGTATTTTAAAACTATTTTACTTCATAACTTTGAAACATTGTTGATCAAAATACTGCAATGGGTAACACACTTTAAAAAATTATAACAATTTTATCACATTGATCTAAATTCTCAATTTTGAATATATCATATTACACATATAAAATAATCATATTCCAAAACTTCGTAATTTTTGAAGATCATATAATAGACCAAAAATTGCTCATCACTTTGGTATATTGTTAACACATGAAATTTTTAGAATTACAGGGTTATTTTTGTAAATTCACTAAAAATTCAATTTCTTGAATTTTCAATCGATTTAAAGTCTCAAATGATTTTAGACATGTCTAGTTTCATATTCTTAGAATTCAAAACCAGAATAAAAGTACAACCATTTATAAAATTCTCAGATTAAGAGACTATCAAATAGAAATTCTGTAATTCATCATGATTTATCAAGTTATCTACATAATCATCATTAATTATCAATATATCTTATAAAATTTTCATCAAGTCCTCAATTTTACATATTTTCAGAAATAAAAATTTAAAGAAATTAATTTAATTAACACCAATAAATTGAGAAAGAGTTATGATGTACATCTTAAAGCTTAAAATTCTGATTCTTATTTTTTTTTTTTTTCTTTTTCTTCTCTTTCTCTCCCCTCTATTTCTCTATTTTCTCTCTCTAAAAGGGGTAGCTTGATAAAAAATGAGTGAATTAGGGTTTAAAATGTGTATTTTTATATTAAGAGGTTAACTTTTAATATTTACGAATTAACCCCCAAAAATTTTGAAGTACTACAATTTGATCCCTAAAATAAATTTAAAATTTTACAAATAAATTCAATACTAATAGTAGGTCCTTAATCTATACTAACAATACTAATAACAATACATAAATCAAGTACCACTCATATATAAATAAAATATGAATATTATATATATATATAAATACTTATTTTTATCGATTGTGGATAAGTGGTTACTACAAATATGAACTTAGAAAATGTTTATAAACGTAATGTGTGTGTGGAAACAAAGTCTGAAAAAAAAAGTTTTAAACCAATAACTTTTAAAGAAATTAAATTACTCAATTTGATACATAGTGAATTAATGTCTTAAAAATACCATGACCAGAGGTAGGAAAAGGTTTTACATAACCTTTATAAATAAGTTTTCAAGATATACCAAGGTATATCCATCGAGAAATAAAAATGATTCTTTTGGTATGTTCTTAATCTAAAAAATAGAGGTTGAAAACCAACTTGAGAAGAAAATCAAATGATTAAGAATTGATCGAAGTAGAGAATATGTGTATAATATATTTAATTCTTATTGTAAGGATAATAGAATTATACATGAAGTTACACCTTTATATTCTTTCGAATCAAATGGGATGGCTAAAAGAAAAAGTAGAACTCTCAAGAACATGATGAATTATATGTTGATAAATTTCGAGGCACATATGAATTATGGGGGAAAGTAAATCTTACTGCTTGCCACATAAAAAAATAGAATACCAAACAAGAAAATTGGTAAGAAACCTTATGAGTTATGGAGATGCTATAAGCTTAATATATAATACCTCAAAGTGTGGGGGTGTCTTACTAAGGTCTTAATTCCTAAACTTGAAAGAAAAAGAATAGGACCCAAAATAGCTGATTGTATGTTTATAAATTATGCACATAATAGTGTTGCATATAGATTCTTGGTATTAGAAAATACTAATGACTTGTTTGACGCAAACTAAAACGATTGCCCCGAGTTTTCTAAGAATTCAGGACAAGTCTTGATTCATTCTTCCTTAGAAAATGATCTAGTCATAAAAAGCAATAGATTTTTTTTTTCAACAATCCAATAGAGTTTTCTTATTTATCATACTTTATCCACTTGCAATATTTAGCTAATCAAATATCAACAAATAATCATCCAAAACCTCAACCTTATTATCTTTTACCATTGATAAGAACATTACTCATTTTCCATAAATTAAACATTATCATATCAACCCTAAATTATACACCTGACATCGAATACACAAGATTAAAAATAGTTATCAACTCATGAACTCTATTACAACTATATAAATATACCAACTAAAAAATTTATGACTCTTTATACTATTGTTTGGCTTAAATTCTAAGCTTAAAATCCATTGAGCTAATTAGTTCATACAATTTCTTGAGGGGGAGAAAAATGTAATAAAAATAGAGTGAGTTAAATGACCAAATGAATGAATGTGGTTTGAAAATTAAAATAGTCTTAAAAGCGAATGATAAACACATAAATAACATTTCTCTTACTATTCATTAACGTGCATAAAACGATCTTTACATAAAATATATAAAATCTCTATGTAAAATTGATGAGTATAATTTTGATACATATTATGACCCTATTTTATCTTAATAATTGTTCATTTTAAAGTAAATTTAGAGTTATTTATGCTTTGATTGTTGATTTTACAGGTTTTGATCATATTGAGATGGGAATAGAAACTAATGGAAGATATAGGGAACAAATTGGAGGCAAAAGAAAGCCACTGAAAAATGGGGACCGAAATGACAAAAATGCAAAACTGGTGTTGAATGCCCCAACGTTAAGCTTTACAAAGCCCCGGCGTTCGTCAATCATGAAGAATGCCCCTGCATCCGTTAATGAACGCTCCAGCATTCACGCAACAATGAAGAACGCCCCTGTGAGGATGACATCAACGCTGGGCAAAATTTTGGATCTAGATCGCGATGCCCTAGCGTTTACAGTGGAACGCCGCAGTGCTACAGACGCCTCTGCGTTGCCTAACTAGAGCGCCCCTGTGTTTGACTAACGCCAGAGCGTTCTTCGTGTAACGCCCTAGCATTAGTGTCCAAGTATAAAAACATTACATTTTGCCCCCTAAAGTAATTTTTTTGGATCCCTTCGAAAAACATCTAAAATTCTCTCAACCCCAACACCTTCCTAACCCAGAAATGATCCTTAATTGATAATCAAACTCTAAAACAACAATCAAACAATATTTGGTGGAGAGATTACACAAGATCTTCCAAATCAAGATCATTTTGGAGGGTCAATTCGAGATCAATCCTTGAACTTGTACTTCCTTTGCTTCAATCTTTTTTGGTCTGATCCGAATTGATCTGTTTATATTATCTTTATATTTATTGTTGATCTTGATGTTATTATCATGTTGATCTAAGTTTAATATCTAGGATTATAGCCTTGACCTTAATATGATGGATTGATATATTGAAGACGATTATTATGAACTTAATTCTTGTTCAATTTGTTGGATCTTAATGCCTTTGATATACTGGCCATATGTTGAATGAATTGGTAATGATTAAATAAACTTGAAAAAGGAATTTAATTGTTAAGCCCGAGACAAATTGATTCATGATCACAAAGTGGCGGTTGTGAGTTTCGATCTAGGATAGGAATATACCTAGATGACATGTATGGTTAATACAACTAGTGTTTAATGAATATTGATCTATTTAATTACTATAGGACTATAGGAGATTAATAGATCTTGGTATAATCACTTGACCATCGGAAGAGGCTCGTGGTGAGATTAATGTTGTGACCAATAATTAAATTGAGGGAATAATAATCGAGGCGTCATTTTTTGGAAAATCATATTAAGTGATAGCTATAATCCTAGATCTTCGTCATATATTGTTAGATCTGTGGTCGAATTTGATTATTAATTATAGTTGATAACATAGATAATTTTTAGTTTAAAGTTTTATCAAGCAATTATTAATAATCAATCTTTTGGATAAAAGCGAGAAGATACAATTTCAGTAATTGGTTAGAAATACAACAAATTTCCTGTGGAATCGACACTCTATTCATTCTATATTATGTGTTTCCAATAGCGTGCACTTGCGCTTAATATAGAAATACCACATCAAAAATCCTTTACCATAGAAAATGCATTTTCCAATTTCTGAACACAAAAATAGTTGAATTATGAATAATATGAATTATCAGAAAACCATGTACTTGAGTAGAAGTATTTAAAATCTGTTGTCATATCTTTATCAATGATTTGTCATTATATGAGTATGTGTTTCATATAAAGCACAAGTCAAAAACCTTTGAAAAGTTCAAGAAATTCAGACTTGCAATAGAGAAACAAACCAATATATACGTCAAATGCTTTCGATCAGATCGAGGCGGTGAGTATATGAGCAGTGAATTTTCTGATTATTTAAAGAAGAATCGGATTCTCGTTTAGTATATTCCTCCGAGTACTCCGTAACACAATAGTATTTCGAAAAAGAGGAATCAGACTTTATTAGATATGATCTGATCAATGATGAGCTTCACCGATCTCCTACCATATCTGTGAGGTTATGTTTTTTATACTGTTGCTTATATATTGAATAGAGTTCCATCCAATGCTATTCCAACCACTCCGCATGAGATGCTGAGAGGAAAGAAACCAAGTCTTAAATGTTTTAAAGTTTGGGGTTGTCCTGCTTACATAAAAGTTATGCAACAGGATAAATTTGCGCCTATGGGTACAAGTATCGGTTCGTCAAGTATCCTAAGAATTCAATGGGATACCAATTCTATAATCTAGATGAATGAAATGTATTCGTCTCTCGATATACTACTTTATTTGAGAAAGAGTTTCTTATGGGTCATGGAGGTTGTAGAAAGATTGAGATTGATGAAGCCAAACAAAATCAGAATAAACCAGAGATAGAACCTCAAGTTCAATCAAACAGCATACATTTAACACACCTTCCATATAAGTCAGAAAGGATGTCCAGACCACCTGCCAGGTATGGTCAGATGCTTGAAAGTGTGCTTGGAGTTTTTCTAGTTGAAGAAAATGATACTTTAACCTGCAGAAAGGCAGTATTAGACATCAACTCATAAAAATAGCAAGAAGCCATAAAATTCAAAATTGATTTAATATATCAAAATCAAGTCTGGGACTTGGTTGAGCTTCCCAAAGTAATAGTTCTTATTAGTTGTAAATAGATTTATAAGCGAAAGCGTAGGCCTAATAAAATATAGAGATCTTTAAAGCCTGATTGGTTGCAAAAGGTTATACTCAACGATTTGAGATCGATTATGAGAAAACCTTTACACCAATAACGATATTGAAGTCAATACAAATTTTATTGGCAATTGTTGCGTATTATAACTTTGAGGTATGACAGATGGATGTAAAGACAATATTTCTGAATGGATATCTTAAGGAAAAGATATACATGGAACAGCCTAAAGGTTTTGCATTCAGCCTAATTGCAAGTTTAGTATGCAAGCTGAAGAAGTCCATTTATAGACTTAAGCAGGCTTCCTGAAGTTGGAATATTTGTTTTAATAAAGTAATCAGAGGGTTTGATTTCATCAAAAATGAAGAGGAACCTTGTGTGTACAGAAAGGTCAATGGGAGCATGATAGTTTTCTTAGTTCTCTATGTGAATGACATACTAATCATTGTGGATGAAGGATTTGAGAGAGGCTTCTTATATACTGGGTATAAAGCTTTATAAAGACAGAGTTAGGAAGCTGATAGGACTCTTTCAATCATCGTTCATTGATAGTGTCTTAGAAAGGTACAATTTTACTAACTATAAGATAGTTAATGTATCTTCTAGACATGGCATTCATCTTTCAAGGAGAATATCTCCTCAAACGAAAGATAAAAGAATTAGAATGTCTAAAATGTCATATATATCAATTGTATGTAGCCTAATGTATGCTATGATGTACACTAGACCTGACATCAGTATGGCTGTAAGTATTGCTAGTCGGTATCAATCTGATCTAAGTGACACCATTAGATGACAGTTAAACATGTCCTTAAATACCTTAATGGTACAAAGGACCAAGTTTCTAATTTATGAAAATAGTGACTTACAAGTCAGAGGATATATAAATTCAGACTTCCAGTCTGATTCAGATGATAGAAAGTCTACATCCAGATATGTGTTTACCCTTAATGGTGCCGTAGTGAGTTAGAAAAGCACCAAATAGGGATTCATGGCTGATTCAACAATGGAAGCAGAATACATTATGGCCTTTAAGGTAGCAAAGAAAGCTGTTTGGATATATAAGTTTGTCACTGAGCTAGGAATTATTCTTACCTCGATAGATTCTATCCTATTATTCTGCAGCAATAATAGGTCATAGCACAAGCTAAAGAGCCAATAGCACACTAAAAATTTAACATGTGGAGAGAAAATATCACATAATTAGAGAGATCTTGGCTATGGGAGATGTAATAATTTATAGAGTTGACTCTGTAAATAATGTAGCAAACCCACTAACTAAAACCCTAACTCCAAAAGTATTTGAGAAATACGTGGAGTCTATGGGTATTTGATACCACTATAAATGGCATTAGAGCAACTGAGAGTTTTTTGGAATTTATGTTTGTGTCATTCCATTTTGTATGAATATTTTATTTTATAATATTTATATAGTATATTTTATTAAATTGCTAAATTTTGTTAATTAAATTGTACAATGCTTGTAACGTTATAGATATTGTAGATATGAAGGAGTTCAGATTTAGTTTAAAAGAGTTTAAACCAGCATTAAAGGTTAACATTGCTGAGAATTATAATTGCTAATAGTTAGCACTACTAAGAGTTAGTAGGTTATAAAAGTCAGCAAAATCTAAGTGTTAGGACCTTGTCTGTAATGGAACATAGACCTAATAGTACATCAGTAATAATATAGTTGTAAGGAGTTGCAATAAGTGCTAAAAAATATTATTATGCACGTGTATTCTCAAACACGATGTTCCTAATCTAATTCACCTATGCGGATCTGTCGATGTTATTATAGATCAGTGTATGACCATATCTAGATGGTCTAGATTATTATTCTTATTGATCATGGGCTTACTGGAAGCTTGTATGGCATACGAGTATTCAGTGAAGACTGAATACTGAAGGATTATACGTATGTGCTATGACCTCAACTTTTTTGGTATACTGTACTAATTTATAATATTCGTGATATATGCATAAGGCATCGATCACAGACTCACGAAACAGTTCCATTTAACAAATCGAGCATGGACCTAGGAAGTCTCGTAATATAAAGTGTACTCGTTGTGCATAAGGGCAGCATACCGGATTGAATAGTTCAATCCAGTAAATTTCAGCAAACCAGATATTTACTTCAGTATCCCTCGAGATGTGCACTTGTCAAGACTTAAGCATTAAATACATCAATTAGTTAACAATAGTTGTTGACCAATAGGATGATGACATGTGGCATATTGTAGGCCAATTATTGTTTGACCTAAAAATATCAAAATGACCTTACTTGTTGGACAAACAAGATCATTATTTTATTCATTAAATTATTTATTGAATAAAATAATTATAACAATATTTGATATTATTATTTTAATCAAGTCAAACAATTATTATTTATAACATTATGCATGTGTTTCATTTGTTTTAATATAATTAAAATAAAGAGATAAAACATGAATGCATGGCTAATAAAATTAGTGGGACCAAGATGTGTTAAACAAGCAATTGAAAAAATTATTTCTTTAAATTGCTTCATTTCTCTCGGCCAACACTCCTCCATTGTATGCATTTGATTTATTTAATGTAAACATATCAAACACAAATGTAAATAAGCAAGTCAATGGTGGGACCAAAATGTGCAATACAAGAAATGAAAATGTTTCTCATTGGTTGTATAATCCAGTCAAGTGCATCCCTTTTGCTTTTGTTTTCATTTTGCTTAGTGTAAATAATTATAAACAAAAACAAATGGCAAGTGCCTTATGGGCCATTGCTTGCTTGTTGAAGAAAAAATGAAATGAAGCAAGTAAAAGAGCAAAAGTTGCTCATTTGAAGAAAGTGTGTCTCGGCCAAGAAAAGAGAGAGGAAAGGTTTTATTTTTCAAGTGTTGAAAAGTTCAAGAGTTGAACATCTTCTTTTTTTTTACTTTATACGTAATTTGGCCATAAAAGACACAAAGGCCATAATTATTTTTAATGTTTCAAGTCTTGAAATAAAGCAAACAACATTGATAGCTTTGTAGTAACTTCACAAGCTTAAGAGTTAAGCATTCTAATTTAAGTGTTAAACCCTTTGCTAAAAAAGACTGTTATTCTAGACATCCCAAGCCCACCAAGTTGAGAGCTAGAATTCACAACGAGTTTACTTCAAGGTGGGTAATCCGATTCAACAAAGTTCAAAAAGGCTTGCCAAGGTAATTCTCTACATACCCTTATAATTTCATTTATGAGATAACATAAAAAACTTATGTGTTTATTATTTAGAAAATTAGATTTTTGGATTACTGCTGCGCACAAATATGTATATGATGCATGTTTTGTGATGATGAACACATTCTCACATGTATGCACCTTAGGATAATCAACATTCATACAATGCTCCTGTACACATGGCCTAAAGCCTATGTATGCATACAGATAGGCCTTAAAGGCATGAATCTCATATCTGCATCTAAAGGAATGAACAGTACAATCTAGTGGTTTCAAAACCGTTTCCTTTATACAACATATATACTTATAATATTTCATTGCATCATATCTCATACTTTTTAAATCTCAAACCACTTTAAAAAAAAAAAACTAATATTGCTGATACATGAAAAATACTATCTCAAGTATAAACATATCATGAGTCAAAACCATAGTACGGATGTTTTCTCTATAATATAAAATAAATTATTTCATAAAGTAAATCACAATTCAAGATAAATGGTAATCGAGGAAAAATATACATATTATTAGCTATAAAAACCATGCTCATCATGCTTTAAAATATATTTTTTTTAAATCATGAAGTAACAATCATAAAAATACCCACTCACAAAAATCCTTGTGCATTTATCTAATTTATCATGAATTGTCTCTTCCATAATAAAGTTCCGACTTGTGAGCTTAAGGCAAAGTTTGTGTTCATTAACCCAAATCATAAATCATCTCTCATTAAAGTCCTAAAGTGATTGAAATTAGCAATTTAAACCCATAAAGTATTGTAAATAAAAAATTGATCGTAATTGAAAACTTAAGGTTTCTTAAAACATTCCAATTTTGACCACTATTATCTAATCAAATTTTCTTATCCATCAAATAATGTCTATTTATCATAGAATCATGCTATACTGCTCTTGAGACATAAATCATTATCAAATCAAATAAATTAGATTTTATTCCCTTCAAAATCGAAGTCATAACCATTCTTAAATCTAAATTCTTAACTTTATCAAATCAAAACATTCAATGAGCAGTTTTTAGTATTTGAATTTTATAAAATCGTATACTTATTCAAAAATCATGAAATCATCTCCAAAAATTACTCATGACATATCTCTTAGTCCATAATTTATTATTCATGGGTAAATTCATTGAGGAAGCTTTTTAAAAACAATTTCTTTTTAAAACTTTCAAAATATGTCAAACAAAATCCTACACTGAGACCACTCTCTTTAGAAAATCATAAGAATTTGCACCAATGATTTAAATTCTTAAATTTGGATATGATATACTAGACATGCAAATTTTTATTTCTCAAAAATCCATAATTTTTTAAATCATTTGATAGATCAAACTCAATTCATCATCTAATCATACTACAAAAATAATGAATTCTTAAAATTTTAGGGTCACTTTTAGAAAATCATCAAAAATCGAGTTTATAGAGTTTCTAATGAATCAAAGTTCTAAATAGGATGTCTAGTTTCATCGATTAAAAATTCAGAATAAAAATTAAAATACAATATTCTATAAAAATTATAGACTGATCTATGGTCATATAGTAATTTTGTAGGTCTGTCATGATTCATCATCTTATATATTTAATCATCCTCAATAATTAATATTTCTCATAAAATCATTATCAAATCTTTAATTTATCAAGTTTTCAGAAATTATAGCTTCACAAAATCATATAACAAATGCAAAGAGTAAAGAAAAAGTTATAGGAATACCTTTTTGGTCCTTAAAAATTCTCTATAACACCAATCTTCTTTGTATTCTCTTCTCCTTCTTCTTCTTTCTCTCCCTCTCTAAGTCTAGAAAGATCAAGGTGCCTTCTATGGTTACGATTGCTGGAAGCGGAGTTATATAATTTCAAAAAATTTATCATTTTGCCCCTTATTGAATTTATTAATCCAATCTAACATTTACTCTTTTTCTCAAAATGATCTATAATCCAAATTGTAGTACATGCATTGGGCCTAATCTCATTAAGCCTAAATAAGTCATAATCCAACTTATACCATATATATTTAGGTCTAATCTCCATAAGCTCATACAAGCTCAAATTTAACTTATAACAGGCCCAACATCTAACTTGGTAATTGATGCATGTTCTAAGAAATTAAAAAAAAACTTTAATAAAATAAAAAAAAAATTCATTCTTCCTAATATTATATAACATGAACATCATAAAATAAATATAAACATGTATGTTCACTTGCTACGCTCACATAGTCATTACAACTCTTTTAATTTGTAATGGGGTATTATATAAACAATATAATAGAATCTAACAATGTAGATTTCTTTGAGACTATTTTTCCTAAGAAAACCCAATCAAAAAAATTATCAACTCATTTAAAAGTACTTTTTAGTCCTCTGAAGAGTTCTAATCATGAACTTAGGATAAGTAGAAGAATGAAAAAAGTCATAAATTTTAGTAATAATTTCTATATCTTTCTTATAGAAGAGGACCCTTAAACATTTAGAGAGGTTATGTCTTTTCATGATGCTCATTTATAAAGAAAGGTTGTAAATGATAAAATTAACTCTATCATGAACATTCATCTGTGGTAAATTATTGAGTGCCTCCTAAAATCAAGCTCATTGGTTGTAAATAGATCTTTAAAAGGAAGATAAAAGGTAAGGATTCAATTGAAAGATATAAGACAAGATTGGTTATTAAAGGGTTCACACAAAAGAAAGATTTAGATTACTTTGATACTTATATTTCTATAATCAAAATTACATTTATTAGAATTTTGATTGCATTGACTGCAATTTATGATTTACATATTCATCAAATAGATATTAAAACTGTCTTTCTAAATGGAGATTAGAAAAGAAAATTTATATGAAGCAACCGATGGGTTGTGTGAATGTTGGTACATAGTATAAGGTATGTCAATTCGTGAAATTATTATATGACCTGA
This sequence comes from Ailanthus altissimus, assembly GCA_946807835.1. Classification (NCBI taxonomy): domain Eukaryota; kingdom Viridiplantae; phylum Streptophyta; class Magnoliopsida; order Sapindales; family Simaroubaceae; genus Ailanthus; species Ailanthus altissimus. The sequence goes on from OX327695.1 coordinate 25,638,640, forward strand.
AACAAGCACCAAAACAGTGGCATAAGAAATTGGCAATGCTCTTGTATCAAATGATTTTAGATTAATAATTCAAATGAATGTGTTTATTTTAAAACTTTGATACTAATAATTTTGTCATTATATGTCTCTATATAGATGACATACTTATTTTCATTCCTAGTATGAAAGTAATAAATGAGACTAAAAGATTTTTGTTAACTAAATTTGATATAAAAGATATGAGAGAAGCGAATGTTACAATTGGGATTAAGATAATGAGAACATATAATGATCTCACCGTATCCCAAGAACATTATGTGGATAAATTCTTGAAAATGTTTGGTAATTTGCATGTAAATCTGTGGCAACACTTTATGATGCTAGTACTAAACTTTCTAATAATATTAAGCATAGTGATAATTAAATCTATTATACTCTAATAATTGATAATCTCATGTATTTGATGAATAATACTAGGCACGATATAGCATATACTCTAGGGAGACTGAGTAGATATACTTAGAATTTGGGTAAAGAGTATTGGAGTGTCTTAGATAGACTTGTAAAGTATTTGATAGGAACTAAAAACTATGGACTCATATATAGTAAATCTTAACCTGTTAGAAGGTTATTGTGATGCAAATTCGATCTCTGAATCCAATGAGATTAAATCTACTAGTGGATTTATGTTCACCTTAGGTAAAGGTGCTATATGTTGAAAATTTACTAAACAGATATGTGTAGCTTGATCTATTATGGAGTCTGAGTTAATAGCTTTAAAAAAAGCTTATTTTAAAATTAACTAAGAACACTCATAACTAATCTTTCCATTTACTCTCACCCTCCTACATCAATTTCAATCCATTATAATTGTCTAGTTGCGATAGCTAGAGCAAAGAATAAAATTTATAATAAAAAAAGTAGATTCATACGTCTAAGACATAGTATAATTAAGCAGCTGCTAGAATCTTGAAATCAGAGATAAATTTGGTTGATCATCTAACTAAATTACTAAATAAAATATTAGTGGAATATACATTGAGAGGGATAGGACTTCTACCTATAGTATAAGGTAAGAGTGATGGTAACTCCACCTACATGATTGGAGATGTAACACCTCTATCACTCGCCTCTCATCGAGACACAAGATCAGGGGATGCTACGATAGCATCGAGCACAAACAATAATAAACAATTATTCAATCTTACCAAAAACACAGTTAAATTTTTATTTTTTTAAAATTAAATATTTACTGAGAAAAACTGGCAGAGTCTCCTATAAAAATTAGATTTTACACTACCTGTGACAAAAAAAAATACTCACAATCTTATTTTTAATTCTCAACCAACTTCCCATTTCCCAACAAATATCCAAAACTCGTATTGCAATTTAAATACATCAAACCTTCACCAAACTAATTTAATTCTAACATATTATTAAAACAAATATCATATATCATCATAGTTTTAAGGAAAACAGTTCTGAGGAAATACATATATACACGTATATGTAATTTATGTCTATAATATAATATACAACAGTTTATAGACAAATAAAATATCTACCAAATATAATTATATGTATATAGAGGATGTGACCGACTTTGAGTTGCTGTAGAAAGATTCACTCTTCAGTCTTTAGGAATGACAACTCTACTACCTGTGCATGGTAAATCTAACACACTAAACACAACGGCTTAGTGGGTGTACACAAAAGTTGAAATAGTATAATAATGATTTATTATCCTTATTGCAAATAAACCATATACATAAATAATGAAATTTTTAATAATAATCAATGTCGTCATATAACAATAATAAATCAAAATTTATCAATTAATCAATTCATTAAACTAAAACATTATTCAATTTCTCATTTCAATTGATCAAAAAAATATATACACATATTATATTTATAATTTAATTACTTCATTTATTAAATATTTTAATAAATTACAATTAATCCTAGTAGGCACCTAAAATAAACATTGACACGATACCATGAATTGGCTAACGGGCGAACAGATACAAATAGTGATCCGGCATCGGCCACTCGGTGACTACCCATCGAATCCAGAACAGATAACAGATCAGATACACAGAGCGGTGTCATCAAACAAGCAAATAGTGCAGTACTGCTATAATACCCTATTGGCATGCCAACTACCAATCCTCCCATACCAATATCTAGGTTTACTTAGGGCGTATCGATAATATTATTAATACATTATTTTTTAAAAAAAACTTTTTAACACAAATTTTATTATTATTATTATTATTATTATTATAAAACTAAATTATTATACAAATTCACACTTAATCAGTTTTTTCAATTTTTCACTTATAGACCCAAATTTTCCAAAATTTTGTAATTAGGCCTCAATTTTTTCAAAACGTCATATTTAAGTTCCAATTCCATAATAATTTATATAAAGGCCTAAAACATTTAGATATTTACAAAGTAGTCCATATTTTTCTGGAATTTTCATATAAGTCATATTTTTCTCAAATTTCATATTTATACTCAATTCTTTTCAATTTTGACCACCATTTAATATCCAGTGTTCAAAATATATTTAATTAATTTAGAAATAATATAATTATCAATTCAATGTCATAGTTCAACACACTCATCCATCATATTATTAAATCACATAAATATATACTAAATTCCCTAAAGTGTACACCAACCTTATAAGCTTAATTCCTCCACTTGTGACTCACTTCTTCTCCTTCTCCTTCCCTTGGCTATTCTTAACCAAGCTATCACCTTAATATGCCAAAATACACAAATAATAAATAAAATTCTAATTTACCAAATTAAATGCACAAATGCCTAATTCTACATAGTTATTTCATCTATTAACCCTTAAAACCTCTAATCCATATTCAATAGATACTCATCTTGAATAACACCTTCTAACTCAAAATTGACCCTTGAAACTTGATGAAGATGGGTTTAATTAAGGGTTTAGGGGCTTAATTTACTAAGAAAAGTATGTAAAATTGTTGAATTTAAAGGGGGATAATAGAAAAATAGGGAGAAAATGTAAAGGGGGGCGGGACCGACCAAAGGGGTTTAAAATTGTCTAATTTTTCAATACTAATCCCCCTTTTATAGCCTTCATTTTTCTTTCCAAAAATATTAAATTCAAAATTACAAATATTCCATTGGTTAGAAATTGTGGCATTTGATTGGTCTAAAAGTTTAAATAACTATTCACTAACTAAACTAGTTAAAATCTAGTAAAAAAATTAACTAATTTTATCACTTTTCAATTCATTTGGTGGCTAATTGCTATTGGTTCATAATTAAGTGTTGAAAAAATATAAATGGTAAAGGTTTTAATTCCATGAATCCATTTCTACCTTACCAACACTTTTCCAACCAATCAAATTCTTCCATTTTCTTTAACAAATAAATTTAATCCTAATAAATAAAAATTAATTCTAATAAAAAAAATCTAATAAATAAATATTTCGGAGTGTTACAGGAGATCCCATAAAGTAGGTTCATAGGGATAAGAACGAGTCACTTGTTGTCTTGTTTTACGACTGGCAATATATTGAAAGTCCTTCCCTAAGGCGATGTAGTACACTTGTAGTAGAAAATGATGAGTTTTATACTCTTAATGAACTCCATAGCTCATTATTGTATGGTGGTGTGTTATCCTACATAGTAAAATTGATGGAGTGTCATCTATGCGAGTGTGAAATTGAGTTTATTCCTATAAGAGTAAGGTAGGCATCTATGAAACCAAAACAACATAGAGCCATAAAGTGTCACACCGTTGGATATAAACAAGTTACTAGAGAGTTTGATGTGAACATTTAATTCTCTGTTTTACAGTAAAAGAATGATGGTTGATAGAAACCCAATTCTACCTAATTCTTGTAAAATACAATTATTTGCTCAATGATTGATTCGTAGCTTGAAAAAATACCAATTCATATGCATTAAATTCTACTTTTGATTTTAAAGTTAAATTAGTTATTTTTTTTATTTTTGAAATACGTGAGAGATTGTCGGATATTTTAAGAGTATTTTAAAATAAATAAAGTAAGATACGAGGAATCAAAGAAATGTGAAATAAATGGAAGTCACAAACCGGCACCGAGTATAAACTCAACGCCGTGACGCTAGAGATGTAATGCTGAAGTTAGAACACTCAGTGATGCAGTGCTAGAGAAGTAGCGCCGTAGTGCTAATCATTGGATGTGATCATTAGAGCCACTCAATATCGCGGCACTGAATCCAAAACACTCAGCACTGTGGCACTGATCACTAGTTGTAATTATTAAAAATTCTAACATTTGTGGCCTTTTGAAGGGGTTTGGTATCTCTCTTAAAAGCCATTTCTCCTCTATAAATACAAGCTCATCTCAAATGAGATATATATACACAACATCTATATTTTTTCTCTATAATTTACATCCTCATTTTTCAAAAATCTTTACTTATTGTCTAAAGAAATGTATTTAAGTGTATACTTTTGTAATTTTATTGTTATTGAATCCTGAGAATTATATTGCTATTAAAATCTTTTTGCATCAAAGTTATTATCTTGTAAAGATAAAAATAATTTTAAAGATAGTGCCCAATACACCTTAACAAATCACTTAAAAGTCGTATCCTCATTCTTATTAATTAACAAATAATTTATTACCTTTGTTAAAAATATATTTAAAAAAAAAAGTGATCAAATTTCTAAAAAGCTACTAGATCCCTCTATTTCTTTAATAAGTTGCTTCAAATTAACCACCAATCATAAAATTTTATGTTATGCTATGTTATTTTGTACGAAATAGTTTATATAGATAATTTATGTATATATATATAATATTACTTTTTAAAAATATTATAAGTCGTCGAGAACATTTGCTTAATTGTTGTCTACTTATCTATTACCAAAATTGAGCTAGGCTAATAAGTAAGTCCTTGAAAATTTGAGACAGATGTGAAAGTTTTGGAAAAATATGAAAATTTAATGTGCTTAGACATTCCATACAAAAACCAACGGGCATAACCAAAAAAAGCAATTTCGGAAGAAGTTAATTTCTCTTTTTCTTCCGAATTTGCAAAAGAGAAAATTTCCTAGCGCCAATGCCATGGTCATCCATCCTCGCGCATTAGAGAGCCATGGCCATTCATCCCCGCGCTTAGTTGGGCCTGGCCTTTAGTCTCCAACGATGATGTGATTATACAACTTTATATTTATTAATTTATATTTTTTTTCAATCTCTTTGTCTTTATATTTGGCTTTTTACAGTAGTGTGTAGCATTTAGAGGTGATGTTTTTTCCTCCGAATTGGCGACAGCTATATTCTTTTCCGATAATATATTTTTTTTATTTGTCTTTATGATTTATTTCAAAAAAATATGTTTTATGTTCGCTAGATATTCTAATTTAGTTATGATTTTAAGTTTTATATTTATGTATGGTGTGCCACCTAAATTAAAATCTAACGTAGTCACTTTATTAGTTTTAGTTGTTTACAAAGTCATTAATTTTGTTTTAAAATATATTTTAAAATAGAATAAATTCACCTAAAGTCTATTTTATGGTGATAGTTAATTGTTTTACTTATAATTTTCTAAGATTTACTTATTACAATTTTGATTTTGAAAACTAACTATTAAGGTATAGGACAAAAAAAGTCAGAAATAGCGTGCTTAAAGTGTATTATGTGAGTGGCATTCTATATGTGAATTTTCTAACATAAAAATTCTTATTGTGCATAACTAAAATTAAATTGATAGATCTAGTGGAAACATATAATTATAATAGAAAATATATCAATATTTTTGTTAGCTTAATTTATTAATATATTTTTTTGTATGAAAAAAGTACAAAAATTCAAGTCGACTCATAGCCATCGACAACAAGCAAGTCTTCTTGCAACCATTAAGGGACATGCTAAGTGAGTTCTGTTTATAAACCTGGATCACAATAATTTTAAAGAATCCCAGAAAAATGAGCTAGGAAATTGGTTGTCATTCGCATTATTAGAGAAAAAAATCTGTGAATTAGCTGTTTAAATAAAATACATCTTCCGACTTCCAGATCCCCTCGTTAGATTTCCGGAAATTTTGTTGAAATAACAGCCTAGCTACTAGAATAGAAATTGTTGGAGAGGTCCCAGTAATGTTATGACTACTCAAATAATAAGAAATTTTAACTGCGAATTGGCAACATAATAAGAAAGAAAGGTAATCCACAGGATAATGTCTAAATTCTTCTGGTGGGTTACTCTAAACTGCACACGTTTCATTTAATAGATGCGCGATTCAAATTCGATGATTAGACATACCCAACTCTTGGTGTAGAAAAAATGAGAAAAATTTGAAGGACATTTATATTCTGATCTGGATTCTGAAGTTGACACAAAGTTTTGTCAAGAAAATCCTATCTAAAACGATGAAAATCTTGAAGAAGTGATGGTACATATTTATCAGATTGTCCATTTATGCATGGTCTTTTGTCTCAGACTCGGTGATCAAACATCAAATAGTGGCTACAGAAACGGAAAGTGAATTTAAGCCACCAGATAATTCGCATTTATTATAATATAGCAACCCAATCCCGAGGCCAGGAAAAAATTCAAATCAAATCGATGTTTGGTTTGGATATAGCTTGCAGTGATCTAGGCATCTAGCTTCTATATAAAAGGACCTGGCCGATAAAATCATGCTGACCAGATTACACAAAGTTGGCTAAGCATGCCCAAATGGATCCAGATACGTAGGATTCGAAAGATCATATATCTCACTAACGTATCCAAGAAAAGCTGTCGTTTTTTACGGAAATAAGTGCGCGTTTTACTCAGTTTCATGATGAGGGTAAAGAATCTCTGATACCGTGCATGAGCATTGCCTTTGTCTTTGGCCCATTCATTTTTTATTTTTTCTGCTTAGCATCAAAATTATACAATTCTCTTGGACTGAGAGAGTAAAATTTTTGGGACTTTGGCGTGCCATTCACGGATCCAGAAACTCACTTTTCCTGACGTACTTAATTCATATGGCCTAACCTGAGCTTGAGTTAACAATGGAGACAGATATTGATAGCTATATAGATATAACTATAGATAGATTTGCACTATAGACAAGAACGTGATACCTGAAGCAGGGCATAGTCTGAGAGCCTAGCTCTGATGCCTGGAGGGTATTGAATGATAAGAGATAGCTGATCAATGATGATATAAGAATGTGTACGTTAAAACCAAAAAGAAAAAAGAAAAAGCTAAGTTGTTGCTTTCTGTAACTTGAATTTGATAACTGTTTTAGTTTACTTTAAGGACAGAGATGTAAAATTGGATTGTTGCAGGCCTGCTGAAATGACTGAATAGTGGTGCATGAATCGGCCGAATTTAGAAATCCGGTCGTCATCTGAAGTTCATGCAATATATATCAGATTTTGGTTTGGCCAACTCAAGTTAATAACCTGATCATGTTGGGTGTTTCTATTATAAATTATAATCGAGCATGATGTCTTCATGACTAAAAACTCTTCATTGATCCAGCACTCCATGTCGTCTTACATTCAATTTACAATCAGGTCATACAATATGCACATTTAATTGTAAAATTAATTAAAATGATAGTGCCTATGAAAAATGAGAGAGAAAATAAATTTAAAACGCATGATATAATTTTATGAGACAGTTCTATAAAATCAATCTTATATAAGACTCTCTCTTTAATGATATATAAATAAGCTCTGGTGAGGTGAAAATTGGAACCATCAAGAAAATATGACCCTTCATGATTATGCTCCAAAAGTCACAAAATTTCACAATTAAGTAGTTCTTCTAAATGTAGTTTAATTACTCTCTTTAAATGACTGATGTGGGAACCTTTTAGCCTATCGTCGTCATGAAGACAATCTAATCTATTTGCTATTTTTTTTATTTATTTTTAAATATGCATGGTCTCAAAGTCTATGCATTTAAAAGTTACAATCTATTTGCTAAGGGGCTATACTTCCTTGTGGGATCCCTTGTCCAGACTATAATACCTAGAAATCAAACTGTTTGAGGCTACAACAAACCCAGAGAGAGGCTAATGTGGATGGAGTGAGAGTGTCATGATAAAAAGTTTTACATCAATATTTGTTTAAAGTTCCAGTACCAATCATCCGCTTAGCACTGGCCTAAGTTCCTCCAAGGTCCCCACAAAAGGCTTCTCCAAATGTAAAAGGAACTAGGAAGGGTGCCTCCTTTACTGTCCAAGTATCTACCATTAAGTAAAATTCTAGCCTTCAAGATTTTTGCCATAACGGAGTCAAGATACTGAATTATACTGTAGCATTGTTTTCCTAACTATGCTTTGATTGTGTGAGAAAACTTCTCCATCCTTCTTCGGTTGATAAATTCTAAAGACCTTGCAAGATGAAGTGTGGCCCACCAATAATCAACATGTATGTATATTGACAAGACCCCGATTCAAGTTCTCTTCGAGAATCGAGGCGAATCTTGCGATAATGTAAGATTAACATATTCTTTACTTATACATATAATATAATAAGGTTACCTGTTTTAACAAAAAGTATATACATGTACTCTAAAATATAAAAATATATACAAATATACAGACTGAAATATTTATGTAACTATGCGTGTTATTAGCCAACCTCAAAATGTAATGACTGTATCACACTGCACGAATTCCTGTGACAACCTGAGAAAAATAGAAAAAATAGAAAGAAAAAAAAAAGGTGAGCTTGTAGTTCAGTGAATGGACATAATTTGAAACTATATACTGAGTAATTAATAAACTTGTACTGAAAGTATGAGCTGTCATAAAAATCTGTGTTAAAACTAAAATCATGACATAATACTGGGGATCTGAAAATCTGAAAGCGCAAATTATCATAAAATATATTATCAAGCTGAATATATGTAACATAACTTTAAAAACATGTACTACATATGTACTGAAAATCACACCAAACTTGTACCCAGGAAAAAATTGGTCTAATCTAGCGGAAAAACTCACGTACAGGCAGAGCGGGAGATCTGAGCTGGTCTAACCCGGCGGAATGTTGTATCGCTCGGGCAGAGCAAACTAAACTAGTTTAACGCATGCGCAGAGCAACTACATTAAACGGAAGGGTACGGTGCTTCAAAAATTAATATTATATAATATCATAAAAACATAATTGTTCAAAAATAAATAGTTTTGTACTGAATATAATCATAAACTATGCTATAATAAATTTTAAAATATTACTGAATATACTAAATAGTATAAATATTTAGTCGTCTAAAATAAATCATGACTAAATTCGATAACGTGTAATTTAATCATAAACGGCTGTATTAAAAATATATAAAATATATATAGTTATCCACTCACAAAAGTACGCTAATTCTGAGTTAGATTTGAATTCTGAAATCTACCCGTTATCGGCACACCTCCTATATTATAGAGTGTAAAAATATATTATTAATATCAATATATATTATAAATATTAAAATATAAATATTCTAATATCATAAAATTATTACCCACTAAATCATTGAATATAAATTTAACTACCCAAATTAATTTCTTAAAATTTTTTTTTTTCCTTCTTTCTTTTTTCCTTTTTCTCGGTTTCCTCTTCTTCTTTTTTTTTTTTTCTTTTCTTCTTCGCTCTTTTCTCTTCTCCGTTTTTCTTTTGCTTCTTCTTCTCGTAAGCTAAACAAACATACAAATATATATATATATATATAGGCAGCACCGCTTGGTCATAACTCTCCTTTTCTTCTTTTTTTTCACTAATCCCTATAACTGTTGACACGTGTATTACATATATTTTTGGATGGTTTCATTCACAGGAGATTTTGTAAAAACTCATTACATATGTGGGGATGGCTTAAGTGCCGAGTCAGAGTCTATATAAGCACCTCTCCATCACCGTTAGAGAAAAGCCTCTATCGCAATTCTTCGATTTGTTGCAACCTCTATAATTTTAAAGCATGCAAAACATATTTGGTTGTTCTTGCCGATCATAGAAGGGAGCCCAAGATATTACTTTTAGAGGGAATCTACATTTAATTGAAAACCTCTTTCACATTTCATTGATACACCAGGCTTCGTGTTAGGAGTAAAGAACATTAGTTACTTGTCATCGTTAAAAACCTTACCTAGTGTAGTTACATATGTGTCATAATTAGTACCTTATTGTGCACACACAATTAGCCAAAAACAAAAAGTATTTTTCAATATTGAGGGCTTATGTAGAAACTGTATAAATTTGGTTCCATTACCATCTTTGTTCTCTATTTCAGGCGCCAGTTTGTACTAATTGGACAGCTTAAAATTTTAAATGAAATTGAAGTTAAACGTACTAATTGGATTGCCTGAGATTACAAGGCTCGCCTCCGAACAAATAGCGAACATGTGGACCCGACATGGATAAATTCCACGTGCACAGGAATGATCACCGGGCAGCGCGGGGAGGTCTCATGGCCTCTGGCTTTTGATCGTTGTTGGTCAATCTAATTGTTACGGTCAATGATAATGGGTGCCTATCATTCAATGCGCTCCACGTGTACCTGTTAACGCCCGTCAGGTGACCATGTCCAGGAAAAGCGTGTGCTCGTTAATTACCTGTGGTCCCATCAGGAAACTTGAGTGGGTCCATTCTGTTCCACGCTCAGCACAGCATAATAGCATTTCTAAGTTTTTTTTTCCTTAAACATAAATTTTCATTAAATTTGTAGAAAGAAAACATTATTAGGAACTTTAAAGCCTGCAAATTGGCAAATGATAACTGTGGAGTGGAAGTTTGCAAGGATGATGAAAAAGAAAACATTATCAGGTACCCATTTCAATGTGGGATATATCTATGGCTCTGCAAGTAGTACAATCATGGACAGTTTCGCATGCGGGAAAGAGAAAGGACCTGCATACAGTGTATAGATTTGTACATCCTAAATGAAATTACTATGATATAATTGTTACTGAATTATATATTTTAGCATTTGATTTTGATTAAAATTTGAAGAAAATGAATTCATCGAACAATGTGGATGTGAAAACAAATTACGAAAACCAGTAGACCTAGTTCTTGCTACATTTTATTTTTCAGGTGGAGTTATAAATTACAGCAGAGATCATAATTTACTCGGATGTACATGACTGAATTTAGTTTTTATGTATTTCCCATTGGTAGTAGAGTTAGTAGTTTGTAGAGAGGGTACGTAAACTGGATGTTGCATGAGAGCCTATAATTGGAGAAGCCAAGGGTTTTCAAACACATTGGAAGTTCAAGCTAACCGTATTCTATCATCTCATAAGATACCGAGATGGAGATGAAGAAAAAGTTAGAAATTATGAACTAGCTTAAGCTAATGTGCTATATGTATAAACCCTAAAATTCACAATACATTTAAAGTAAATTAACATAGTCATATAGACCCAGTGGTTTCTTTTACAAACCCTACAGTCGAGATTACCTTAATATAAAGATTAACTAAGTTAAAGCAACACAGTGGTTTATTTATTACCGATTTAGCATATTTCATTTGCTACTGAGAAGTAGAGAGTCTGAAACTAGTGGATCTTCGAGAAAACAAAGCACCCCAAATCTCAGAAAAAGCCTTGAGAATAACCCTGTGATGCTGCCTTGAGTTCAAAGACAAGAAACACTGCAATAGTTGCTGCAAATCCTCCTCTTCAAACATTTGCTTCTCCAAAATCATTTCTATCATCGATCCCTTAAAGTCCTCGTAAGGATCATCAGATTTCTTCACCACAGCAAAGCTGTCTCTCACTTTCCCTTCAACAGTGCAAGGCATCAGCCTCTTTAGAAACAGCGACAGCCTCGCTGGAGTGTCGATATCCGGAGAAGATAACCCACCGCCATTATTATCCGTAATCACTTTGCTTGCCTTCGAAACGCACCGTTTTGCCTTCTTCAGTTTCTTCTTCTTACGCTTAGCCTGGGCCCTCTTAAAGGGTGTTTCTCTTATGGTTTCGAGCTGGGGATTAAATTCTGTTGAAGAGTCTGTGGACAAGCTTCTAGAAGATGTGACTAAAGTTTCAGTTTCTTCATCGTCGTTCCAATCATTTTCATCGTCACTAAACAATTCACTGTCAACGCCTGAGGATGTGCTGATGCGGGTCGTTGGTGGTGGAGTCCTCTTCTTCCTTCTAGCCCGTCGCTTTTTCTTCTCCGAGTTCGTCGGCGGAGGAGGAGGAGGAGGCAAGAAAACGTCTTGGTCTTCGCATGACGTGTCGGCGGAGGCCGAGGAGTTGTAGATCTTCTGACGAGGGCTCTGCTCAAACATTTTGGCGACAACATGATACCTCTCCTCTTTCTCCCAGTGAAACTCCGGAGTGGGTGGGGATTCACTGTGGTCGGTGTCAGAGAGACACTCGGTGCTGGATCTTGATCTGCAGCCGCATGCAGCAATGGACGTGAAGGCGGAGGACACGTGCCGTCTAATTGAGGAGGAGGAATGTTGACGGGGTTTTGGGGAGGGGAGTGGTGCTGCTGGAGGATGAGGAGGATTAAGAGGAGAGAATCGGAGGAATGAAGGGACAGGATTTGACGGGAGAGTTGAGGGATCTTTTGAACGGCAAGATTTGAAGGATGGGATGACTTTAGGTATTCGGAACTTGAAACGTTTCCCCATTATTTTAGCTTTTTGTCTTCAGGGGAAAACAAAAATACGAGTGAGTGAATTGTGTCGTGTGTAGGAAAAGTAGGGTTTATATAGCGAGCGTGATGAAATAAATGAGTTGTTTATTTGTTGCTATTTCACCTTCCAACACCACAGCAGGGGCAAGGGCATAGGGAGGACCAAATAAATGAAGTCGCAAAACGTCCTTTATTTTTCATTATTCGCTACAGTTTCTTGATTGGAAGAGTCTGTCTCTCTTCGTCACTTTAGCCTTAAGACCGAAGACTGAAGAGTGCGTGTATTCATAGAGTAAATAAATTTTATTTACTAGCTTTTACTTTAAATTTGGCACACACTTTGAGGCAAGTACTATCATTTTGCCAACATTTTATATAATTACGTTGACTAAGATCAACAAAAATGCTTAATTGTCAATCATCATTTTGTCCTATTATGATTATTTATGAGATTAATTTATCCTTTTGCTCTGAGAATCTCAATTTTTATGGGTTAAATAATGTTGTATTCCTCATCAATAACAAAGAGAAGTATTAATTTAATGACACATTTATAAACAATATTTATCCAAATTTAAAGCTTGTTTTAATAGAGTTAAAATAATTTTTTTCCCTATCTAAACTCTTTTTCAATTACAATTAAATAGATCAAAAATATAATTTTAAAAAATACATTTATTATTACAAAATTCTTTAAAATAAAAATTATTATTATTTTTTTAATAATTCTATTATTAAATAGTTGGGACACATTTATAAGATAGTTGATATGTTATTTAATAAATGGTAGTCATTAATTACTACCGCATCAATTAGAGATACAAAATATGTATTCCCACTTTATAAGTTTAATACTATTTTTTATAACTCTTTGTAAAGAGTTGTAATAATATAAAAAAAAACTCCAAATCAAATTTTAATTTGTTAAAGTGCATGCGAACAATTAGATTAGACACATCCTGCATATATATTTCCTTTACATGCCAAATAATAGCTAGAATAAGAACAAAAAGAAGCCAAATTCTTGCAACCTTGTATCTAAAGATCATATGTCTGGATCCACCTCGTATGCCCTACTACTGGGGTTCCTTTTCTTGAATAATTTTTGGAGGGAAGATAAATAAACTGAAGCCAGCTTTTCAAAAGAGTTTCGAAATTTTGGAGACTGACGATGATGATGATCCAGGGAGAATGAATACAAACCGTGCACCGATTGATTATTCTTTCATCAGCAAATATTACAAATAAAAACACGTGGTGCTCTTTGTCTTTAATACAATTACTGTATTGTCGAAGGGACTACACGTGCTGCTTTTTTTTTTGTCTTCTGTTCTTTTTATCCAAGTAAACATTATATACTGTTATACTCGTTCTCGGGCAAGTATTTTTATTTTGTTTTCTTATGGATACTAAATTTAAAATAAATTCTTTATGGAGTCTCAGTTATCGAAGTCAAGTTCGAAGCTGAAAATTTGATCGGCCTGAGCCAGTATCGTTTCCCCAAGTAAAAAGAATCACAAAATGATCCCTAATTTCACTTTTGTTTTTGTTACTTTATGTTTGTTTCTCTGACATGTTTCTAGCCTAACATTAAATTATTTTAAACATCATAAATTATATTAATATTGCAAATTAGAAAAAAGACAAAGCAGTGATATATTTATCAACAAAATAAGCACGTGAATTGTGATATATATTTATCAACAAATTCTTTAAGAAATATCGCACGTTACCTGGTCTTCATTTTATTTAGACATATAATTAGTACGATGTCCCCTGATCTTAGTCTCGTTCTAAATATTGGCATGCACCAATTCCAATTTCTTGCAAAGCATGCCAAAGTTTCACTATGCAATTGTCATCATAAAGAGTAAAAAATCCCATATATCATATTGGGGAGTCTGAATCTGATCTTGCTGCATCAATTAATCCATCCAAATTTATCCATTGTTCGAAATATACAAAATGTTTTTGAGTTCTTTCTAAGAATATGGAGTAGTTAATGCTGGAACTGGATATATATATATATATATATATATGAATAATTCAGGTGTCTGGACGGAGCTGCACTTGGCCTAAAAAAGCTACGTACTAAATGAGATTGAAACTTTTCTGTAGCAAGATTCAAGATCCTGGATACTCTGCGACAGACAAAAGCTAGCGAAAGATGAAAATTATTTATTGCCTTCACAAATATAGAATGAAGGTAATTTTCAACAAGAAGCTAAAGCACAGACCTCAATAGTGCAAATTTTTAAGCCGTATCAGATTTCAGGCTAACACCCGACGGACTAAAGCCTTAAGCGTGGTGATGTACAAAGAGCTAATTGATTATTTAAAAAAAAATGTATAGTCAAAAAAAGAAACAAAAAAGCAAACTTTCTCTTCTTCTCCCTCCATTAATTTTTCTTGCTATAATATTGTATCAATTGTGTATAAAGCATGCAAGAAAAAGGAACATAGCTTTGTGTATGAAAAATCTTTGGGCAGACAGGAGGATGAGTTGGGAAAAGTCAACAACAAAGGAAGCGCTTCTCAAAAACATGGTGGGGATCCAAAGAAACAAAATGATCATCCCTCATCTTTGCAAGCGATAAGTGTCTTTGAGTCTTTCCTTTTTCATTGTCTTTCAAGGGACATAATCAAATATCTCTAAAATACTGCTTCTTTGTGCATCCCTTTCCCCAGTCACTCAGCTGTGGCTTTGCTCCAATCCCCAACTCTCAAATTTTCTGGGTTTTTAATTTTATTTTTCTATATATATATATATATATATTGAAGCTTTGAACGTTAACCTAGAAGCAATGGGCCTACTCTTTGTAAACGGTTTGGGCTGTGTTCTACAAATAGTTTGTGGCTATCAATAGAGTCTTGCCCAATGCCCCCTGTCTATTTACTAAATAGTCCTCGTGTTCACAACTTTCTTAAAAGAGAAAAAAGAAAAAGAAAAAAAACATTACTCTCGTGAGGGAGTTGGTTTAGAAAGGAGGTGGGGACGTTTAGCACCACATCTTGAAAATCAAATAGGGGGTGAGTTTTGAAGAGCTTCTTTTTCTTTTCGGCAGATTCAGATTAAAGAGCTGGCATCTTTACTTTTGATGCAACTTACAAAGCACATAATTGCTTTGCTTTAAGGTTCAATTTCAAGCAATCTTATTTGCTCCTTACTGGAACAGTGTATCCAGACGTTTCCAATTATATTCGATATCAAAAATTTTGCAATCAAATTTTGCTTCTTTTCATGGCTGTTTTTATCCTGATGTGATTATGTCATGATGTTCTGGCGCGTTTGATGAGTATGACAGAATCAAAATGCATGCATATTGCAAAAAGATTTTGGGGGTATTCGATAATACTTCTGTATAAAACAATTGCATTCACAACTTTGTTTTTACTTCCTTTACCTAAGAATATCAAAGCCACTGGATTTTCCAGGATTTAGAAAGAAACCAGAGCTGAACTAGGGTTTTTGATCTTTTCGGCCCCCAACTATTTCTCTGTCATGAAACAGTCTTTTGGGCCAATCACAACAAAGGTGGAGGCATCAATGAGTTTCATCTTCTAGAGGATAAGAATGAGAAAGGCAAGTTGCCTAAGTAGGAAAAGCAGAAGCGTGACGACTATGGACCAAATTCGAGCTGCTTTCTTTATTATAGGAATCATTGGGTTAAGGACTATTTGAAGACGAAGGCTCTCAACACAATGGTTGTGGCAGGCGATGCAAGTGAGCAGGGTCAAATAAGGTGTTTGTAATTGTTCAATACTATGAAAGCTAAGCAAAACACATATACGCTAATGAAAAAGGCGTTAATGTACGTTGAAGCCTATATCAATTACATAAATACTCAATAATTGATAAATAAAATAGTGATGCACAACTTCTTCAAGCATGCGAAAATGGAGCGTTTGAAACTTTATATAGAGATAGATGAAGGATTTCTCAAGTCCATGAATGTTATATAGCTTTCAAACCAAAGCCAGAGGTGAGGGACAACAACTAGTGCTCGGGGATGATGTTGATGCTTGACAAGCTTATTCACCCGATGATCAAAAGAGATTCCTAGAAAACCAGGACCTGAGAGAGTCTTCATTGAAAGTCTAATAAAAGATCCAATTTAGGACCTAAGCTAGGGATTCATGACTAGTGCGAAAGCCTAGTGAACAAAGAAGCGCAACCCATTTCTTACTCAGTAATTCGCATCCATTTTTTTGCTTCTGCGCATTAAGGACTATACCACTATATATGCTCAAAAAAAGTCAAACCACTGAATGAAAGTGGTTCGAGGGATCAAAATCCATCTGAAGACTTGGCACGACGAGGTAAATTTCTCAATATTACCTCTTGATAATTTTGATATGGTGCTATGTATGAGTTTTTGAGGCTGTTGAAGCGAAAGCACACAAACAAGTAAAATCACCCAAGCAATATATGTAGAACAAGTAATTAAGGAATAAAGAGAGAAAGGGTAGAAGAAGAACACACAAAGAATTACGTAGTTCGACAACTTACCTACGTCCACGGCGGATCAAGATCACACTCTTCTCTTATTATGAATCACAAGGCACTCACGAAGTATGCCTTTTACAAGAAAGATCACAAAGATAACTCTCTCCGTCACTCTAGGAATTTTCTTTCATAAAAAATCACAAAGATTGTTGATGATCACTAAAATTTCTCAACCTATCACAAAGATTATTTCTTGATCACAAAGATGTGTTTACAACCCAATTGATAGCCTTTATATAGGCTTTGGGACGACCTAGGTTTACCTTATATGTGTAGGAGTCATAATAGGGAGTCCTGAAGCAAGTGGGAGAAGAAATAAGGAAAACTAAAACGGGAAATTGATTCCCATGACCAGCGCCGCAGTGCTAGTGCGCTCGTTTGAGCGCTGCGACGCTCGTCGCCTAGTTTCGCGGCACTCACATTCTGGAATGGGCGCCGCGGCGCCAATGCCTGGTCGTCGCGACGTTGGCGCCTGGTACGCCATTCTTCATTTTTTGCCTCCTTTCACGTCCTTCTTCGATCTATGCGTACCCTACGCACTTGACTTTATCTCCAAATTATATCCCAATGATTTTCAATCAATATTCTCATAGAGACAATACAACATGGTGCCACTTCCTCGACATGATTACGTGTGCATTATGGAATGGGTGTCCTCACATGATACAGACAGTAGACAAGTTTAAAGTGAGTAATCTAAGACAAACACTAACATTAAATTTCTTTCCGCCATACAACTATAGGGAGTTACTGAGCACAAAATAGAGACATATCCAGCCACAGTATGGGGACAGATGATAAGGCAAAAAGGGGCGAGGATGAGTAACCAACAGGGGTTACAAAAGTGCTCGAGGAGCAAAAAGAGGTCGTGAAAGCTGTCATACCACAGAAGCTACCATCAAAAGGTGAGATTGAGCATAGAGATAAGTTGGATCTTGGCTTTACGCTTTCAACTACAATGCAGATGCTTCAATTAAAGTTAGGTAAGTTGCGGGGGCAACTTAAGGAGTTATCGGGTGTAAGAGTCATCCAACTACCTAAGGCATAACATGGTATGCATTTTCAGCACAAGAAATGGGTCAAAGACAAGTGCGACATGTCAAACACAATACGAGGGACTTGATGATGCAGATGATGCTTCCAGCACAACGCAAGTCAATATGCCTACTTCATAAAGGGCCTTGATCGTAGAAGGGGCCAACGTCTGTTTCCATAAAGGTTGGCCACGTCTCACATAAAGTGGGAATACCTTCGAGATGTTACATATGGTACTTTTCTACAAACTGTTGGAAGCTATACCATAGGGGTACATAAGACAAGGAGCATGAGCCCACATAAATGGAAACCTTTAAGGAATGCCATATTGGATGATAACGAGACGGAACTTATCCGAGACGGACGAACAGACAGTATAGAAGAAAAACTACCCTTTGAAGTGTAAGTACTTTGTCAAGTAAAAATGTTTGGTTGGCATTGAAGCTCTCCCGGAACACGAGAGCACACTATGACAGTCTGTAGAACGAGGTGCGAAAGTTTTAATGAAGACGCGACGATGGTGTCGTGTGAATTTGGTAGAGAGGAATGTCATATCTCAAGTGTTTTCAAGCATTTCTTTAAGCACTTGGTGCGAGATTAAGTCTTATAGAGGCTACTTAGACCTATTGAGCATTATGTGGACCGGAGCTCTAGAAGGCCCATTGATTATGATAGAGATATGAGCTAAGTCTATGACTTATGAATAAGTTTTATCTCTATTTAAATGTGATGATATCTAAGAATATTTTTTGGCATATTATTTTATTTTATATGTACACCGTTAGATCGTTTAAATCATAACCGTTGATTATATATGGCTAGTAGTATATAAAGAAGAAACCATCAATTGTACAAAGATATCTTAGCTTATATTCTCTTTCGGTCATAATAAAAAATTTATTCTCAAATATTTTTTGTGCGTGTCTCTCATCTCTTTTTTTATGTAAATTTTTTAAATTACTTAATGTACAACACATTTAAAGTTGCATGTTTCTAAAATAAATTTGTAGCATTAGATTATATTATAAAAGATTGAGCCTTTAGATTTTAAAGAATTAAAATGTGTACAAGAGAAAAAAAAAAAAAGTGGGTCAAATTTTGAATTTCATATCACCCGAAATCAGCTTGCATCCGGAAAAAAATCAAATGCAATTTAAATTTTGAGAAACTTTAAAAAATTCAAATTTGATTGAGTAAAATCTGAATCCGACCCAAAATTTACCAACTTTATTTGTTTAAAGGAGAAAAAGCAAAATTTTGACCCTCCTATAAAATTTGTCGGACCAAATATATGCAAATCCTAGCAACCTGCATGAGACAAATTTAGGTTTATCAAGATGATGTAAGACATTTTTACCCTATTTAACGTCCTTTTTCCGTAGTAAGGAACGCTCCTTGTCTCAAAAAAAAACAAAAAATCCACTATTTTTTCCCCCCAACAAAACTTTTAAATTATTGATATAAGAATTGATTCGTATCTGATTATGATCTCTACATGAGCAATGAAAAGGAAGTGTGAAAGTGCCAGCAGTGGTGGTGCTTGCTTAAGTGCCTAACCTTCCAAGAATTTTAAAGATGTTAAGAACTTATCGAACATCGAATAAATTAAATGAAAGACTCAAATTCAACGTGACAAGACAGATGTTAGATTTGATCACTTTCTGTCACAAAACAAACTAATTTTCAACTTTCTTATTATGCACCTAAAAAAAACTAATAATAACTCGTTCCATATAAGGCAGAGTATGTTGACATGACCACGTGCACGGCAAACTTTTTCTTATTATGCCGAGAAAAACATGATTACCATCGCCTGTTTATTCATAGCCAAGGGGACGACCTGTACATATCAATGGTGGACACCATTTTGGACGTTCAAATCAATATCGTACCTTTTCAATTACCCATATTTTTTTCATTTGTCACCTCATTGGCCATTGGATCACACAATTGACCTATGACTTGTGATTGTATCTGGCGTAGCTCTAGGTCTTTTTGAGACTCATTTCGTGGAATTTATGAACCAAGTTCACTTTTTGGCTGAGCTTATAAACCACTACTGCACCAACTCCCACTTATATAATGGGTTTGATCTGTTTTTGAATTTTGGCACCCACTTAAGAGAAAGAAGAAAAAAATGATGGGTACTATGATCCGATTTGGCCACGTTTTTCCTACCTGAAAATGTCTACCAGTTTATCCCTCCTCAGAAAATACCTGCTTTCATTAGGTTGTATGTGGGCAGCACACCTAATGTTGGATGAATTTCCGAAGAGAAAATTTCTTTTGCCACTTAAAAGACACATGATTACATTAGAACAGCAATTAGTGGTAGTACTTTTTTTGAAAGGCAATCCCAATAACAGTAAATCCCTCCGTGCTCAATAAAAAAAAGAAGCAATTCCTCTGTCCCAAATTTTACATTCAGGAGTTTATCTGCACAGTGAGAATCATCATGATTGCTTTAATTTAATTCATGATCAGAATTCATAAAATTGCCAAGTAGATACCTAGTGGGTCCTTTTATCTCCTGCACCTTGAAGTACTGAATTAATTCTCTCTCCGTCTCACATCGTTGGATTCCTGCAAACAAGGAAACTTTTCCAGGTTCTTTGAGTGGCGGATTGATTTTGTTACCCATTTGGACTATTAATGGTAGTCAAAACAGATCTGATACATATGCATATGCGGTGAAGCTTAATTTTAGTCTACTTGAGTGTACAGCGAATGGCAGTATTTTTAGGTGAAAAGATGCCAAGTCAGTAATGCCATGTCACAAACGACGATTCAGTTGAAATTACCGGTCAGATTTCATGGCAATCCTATACAAAATTGAATATGACGCTCATGATTTAGGCATTAAATGCCAAGCCAAGAAAGATAAGGCGTGGAAAAATTCAACGGATCCAAAACTTCCTAACTTGATATGTCTCTATTCACCACATTAACAAAACTAGATTAGTTTTTGGCCTAAACTTATCCGCTGGTTGGCTAGGAAATTATCTGTATCCAGTCCTGTAAAATGTGGGTGCCACTGAAACTGTACTCGTTTACTTTCTCATAGTTGCCATCTTCTATATAATAAGCGTTAAGCGAGCCGAGCTCCTTCGTAAAGAAGTAGTCATAGACACATAAATCGATAGACATGCATGCAGTAGATACCCTGGATGCTAATGGGGAAAGCCAGAATTTCAACAAGTATGCTGTTGTTTGTTCTATAGTTGCTTCTATAATTTCCATCATCTTCGGATATGGTAATTAATTCTCCTTCTCTTTAATGTTCTTCAAATTTTCGCGCTTGGTCCAATATGCTATTAGCATTGAAATAAAATCATAGGATCCAATCTTTTGCATAAAAATGTTTAAGACTAGTTCTGTAGATCCATGGTTGGATATATAATAACAATATCTTATTTTCATTCCTGGTATATACTTCTTTCTTTATATTTGTCAATGAAGTTTCAAAATCCTTCTATATATTTACAGAAACCACTTGGCTCCTAGTACTGGACAAATTCTCCTTTATGATGAAATAAAAATGCATTGGAATCAAAGATTTGTTCTCTGTAATAATTTGTCACTATAATTGATTTTCTATGTCACGTTCGTATATATAAAACTGATGATCATTGTTTTCAGTTTCGAGTAAGAAATAATACTTATTTCACCTTCTGATCAATTTCAGACACCGGTGTCATGAGTGGTGCAATGATATTTATAAAGGAAGACCTGAAAATCAATGAAGTCAAAATCGAAGTCCTCGCCGGAATTCTTAACATATGTGCCCTGGTGGGTTCCCTCTTTGCTGGAAGAACATCAGATTATATTGGCCGCCGTTACACAATTGTCCTAGCCGCCGTAATTTTCCTGGTTGGCGCAGTTTTAATGGGCTACGCTCCAAATTATGCAGTCCTACTCTCAGGGCGATGTGTTTCTGGTATTGGTGTTGGTTTTGCCCTGATGATCGCTCCAGTTTACTCAGCCGAGATTTCATCTGCGAAATCTCGAGGTTTTTTAACCTCTCTACCAGAGCTCTGCATTAGTATTGGCATCTTAATCGGTTATGTGTCAAATTATTTCTTTGCAAAATTGACGCTGAAGCTTGGTTGGAGGTTGATGCTTGGAGTTGCGGCTATTCCTTCACTTATAATAGCTCTTGGCATACTGAAAATGCCCGA
Source organism: Ailanthus altissimus (assembly GCA_946807835.1). NCBI lineage: Eukaryota > Viridiplantae > Streptophyta > Magnoliopsida > Sapindales > Simaroubaceae > Ailanthus > Ailanthus altissimus. The sequence goes on from OX327695.1 coordinate 25,660,970, forward strand.
GTCTCCAAGGTGGTTAGCTATGCAAGGTCGTTTAGGAGATGCCAGGAAAGTGCTTTCGCTAGTATGCAATTCTCCGGAAGAAGCTGAAAAGCGTTTTCATGATATAAAGATTGCCGCTGGGTTCGATGAGCATTGCAACCAGGACAATCTTAAGCCTCCGAAAAACGATCGTGGTAAAGGAGTGTGGAAAGATCTGTTCATGAAGCCCACTCCAGCTGTACGGTGGATCTTGATTGCCGCCATCGGCATACATTTCTTTGAGCATGCAACAGGAATTGAAGCGGTTGTTTTATATGGTCCAAGAATTTTCAAGAAAGCTGGTATTAAAAATAAGGAGAAGCTCTTGCTTGCCACAATTGGCGTGGGACTTACAAAGACTACATTCATTCTTCTATCGACGTTTCTACTCGACAGAACCGGAAGGAGAAAGCTTCTGCTAATAAGCACTGCGGGAATGGTTGCAGCCCTGACAACAATAGGGTTTAGCTTAACCATCGCCGAAAATTCGAAGCACGAATTGATGTGGGCGCTGGTTCTTAGTATTGTAGCTACTTACACATTTTTGGCATTCTTCTCGATTGGGCTTGGTCCAGTGACATGGGTGTATAGTGCTGAGATATTTCCGTTGAAATTAAGAGCACAAGGAGTAGCCATTGGAGTTGCCGTTAACAGGCTTATGAATGCTACAATTTCTATGACTTTCATTTCATTATATGAGGCGATCACCATAGGAGGAGCCTTCTTCTTGTTTGCTGGCGTGTCTGTGATTGCTTGGTGGTTTTTCTATTTCCTGTGTCCAGAGACTAAGGGCAAGAACTTGGAAGAGATGGAGCAGCTCTTCGGCAGAGGCTCTAAACCCAGAAATCGTGGCGTAGAAGTAGAAATTCAACCTGGAAACATTGCTTGACTGAAAACTATACGTACATTAGCTTCTTTTTTACTATTGTTATTATCATTATTTAGAATAAATCTATAACTAGCTTAACAACAACAGCAATTCGGGAATTTTGGACCGGTCGTACGTGTAGTTCTGTATAAGTTATGCTGTTTATTTTTCTTTTTCTTTTTTAAAGTTGCGCTGTTTCGTGACATTAAATTAGGAATGCACACTAGAATGGGAATTAGATTGTTGCTAACCAAACTATTTTTTTCCCCTGAAGTTTCATCTTCAAACAGAAGTTTAGATTTACAATGTTTGAATTTGCCTGTATTATTTGACGGTGTTGTAACGCATATGTACATTAATTATAAATACCAACTTGTCTGACAAATTTTTAACATGAATGCATACATAGTAATTTGAATAATGTAATATCTCTTATATAAATATATCAAATATTCTCTTTAAAAAAAAAAAGAATAGTAATATATTTACATAATTATATCTTAATAAATGTATCATCAGTAATTATTTCTTGTTATATCGTTATTGACTTTCTATTTATTATTAAGATAGTAGTTATATAATACTAATTAATAATGAATATATCAAATATCACATTAATTAAAATATAATCTTTATATTCCAATTATATAAATATAATATTACTCTTTAAAAAAAATAATTGTCTATCCCATTTTTAAAGGAAAAATTTGAAGTCAATATCCAAAACGTTCCACGCAATTACTCTCCACTCTTACGCGGAAGGGTAAATTTATATGTATTTCTATTTCTTATTCTTCATAAAATTAAATGAAGAAAAGGAGGAAAAGAAAAGGAAAAATGATTTAAATGAAGGGTAAATTTAATCCCGTGCCTTCTTTAAATATTGACAGGCCTCCAAATATTTTAAATATTTACGCCACAATATTTTACCATTAAAATGGAGGGTTGACAGATTCAAAATATTATATGCAATAGATAGATATATAACGATACATTTTGGCGAGATGGGCTTATCTCTGTATCGCACTAAGTGGGGAAATTATCAGATAAGAAATTTCAAATTTTGAAAAGAGGATGTATCAAAAAGGTAAAGTATTGAAGTATTTTTAATGATTTATCATGTCACATAGACCACAAATGAATGTCTTCAATTGCTGCGATTTAAATTATGCAAATCATTCATCATATAAAAAATAATTTAATATAATTACGTAATTCATCGTATAAATATTTTTTAAATATGTATTAAAATTTTATAATATATTATAAATTAATTAAACAATACCATACGATTATATTACTTATCATATAATAAATTATATAATTCATTAAATATATATATTATATTTTTTATATATAAATCATGGTTGACTAATAAAAATAATTTTTTTTTATGTTAAGAAATAACAAAGTAAACAAGAGAAAGAAACAAGATAGTGGGTATTACAATGAAATTAAATTGTAATTGGATGATGTAATTAATGAAATTCAATAAATGAATTATAATTACAATGAAATTTATGAGAAATTAAATCTTCCATTAAATTTCTTAAACTTTTGAAAAGTAAAGTCTTCATTAACTCCTACATTACTGGAATGAGGAAATTAAACTTATGAAAGTAAAGACTACATTAACTCCTAAATTGATGGAATGAGTAGTTTTATGAGAAATTGAGGACTTCGATCCCTCTCTCTGCCCTATAAAAGTACCAACTCCATCATTTATCAATCATGCAAGTCTTTGTTGATGGATAAGCCGTGAATATGAATAGTCAGGAGTGAGGTTACGAGCTGGCAGAAACAGAAAATTTGAGCATATTTAGAAGAGTAATATTAAACTTTTTATGTTTTTTCAAAAAATTTATTTTAAAATAATCTGTCAAGTAAATGAAATATTAAAATAATAAATTTTTTATTTATTATATTATTTTATTACTTAATAATTATTTGACATATTATTAAACATTAAAATTTTGAGATAATATTTAAAAAGTTAAATATTATTTTATATAGAATCATTTAAAGGTGAATTAATTAATTTTATGATTTATAAATATAAATTTAGTAATAAGTACATATTTTATTATATGGCTATTGAATATGCAACGATAACAAGCTTTTTCAATTAAGAAATGTACAAACTGCTAAAAGAAAAAAAAAGGCATCATTAACAATAAAATGACTATATCTCATAATATTTACACAAAGGAGAACTATGATGATACATTTACTAAAGTTTAAATTTAATTTTTGTTTATTTAGTATATCGTGACAATTCAAAGCTTATTATGTTGAGCATTTTCATTGTATTGTAGTATCAATTTTTGTATCCTTCATTTGCATGCGTCATCTGTTCCGATGTTTAATGAGTTACAACTTCGTATTGGCGTCAACAAATCCAATTTTACTTAGGTATTTTTTATCTTAATTTAGCAGTCCAAATTGAGAAACATAGTTTCCCACAAGGCATAAGAAAAATCAAACTAAGTTAAGCCTTGTGTTCACGCAAATGATTAATACAATTAATATTAAGTTCACGCTTCTCCACCCTGATAATGCTAAAGAATTCATGAAATTTATAGAAAAATATTTTTTAAACCGCTGACAAGTTCTTATTGAAACATTAATGATTAATTTGACCACCATAAAAGTCAATAATTTACATAGCATGCATGAACATATTCTTAAAATGACAAACGTAACTATAAAATTAAAAACTTTAACAATGAATATGGATGTTCTTGTACAATTTATTTTAAGCTCTCTTCATCTTTGTAGGCTATTCCAAATTCATTATAATAATATTATAAATAAGTAAAATATTGAGAATGTTGAAGGAATTGTCATTCTTCCTATAAGATTAGTTTATATTGAATTTTTTTAATAAAATTTAACTTTAAACCCTAATCTCTTTGTAACATATAATTAATATATCAAACAAAAATAATAAGAATATAAAATAAATAATAAAATGTACAAAACAATCATTTATGTAATTCGACGAATTGTTTACATCTACAATAAATCATAACATTTTTTATTAACTCCTTAGAGAATTTATAAGAAAATACAATGAAGAATACTTAAAAGGATCTAATGTTTAGTATACCATTGTCTCACACGTAAATGAATAACTAAATAGCGATTGCACTCTAGAGCATGCAGGAACAATTTTAAAAATTTTATATCTATTTTAATTTAGAAATAGATGGTATAAGAAAAAAAAATATCTCAATTGTGAATTTCTACAAATGTTTTATATCAACACTAACAAATCTTCTACGCTGTATCTCCCACCAATAGACTATTTTTTTTTTTTTTGAAGGGGGGATTACAATATTTATCATCATTTCCGCACCACCTGGGGGGGAGGGGGGGTCGAACCCAGGTGGGGATGTGAGTCCTTGGGGGGCTCAGCCAACTTGGCTGAGCCCCCATGCTCCCACCAATAGACTATTTGTATGGGCAAGTTGATAAATTGTAAAAAATCTAAATTCTATGCTCTTAATTTTTTTTCTTTAAAAAAATTTAACCCAAAAAAAAGCACTAATAAAGAATACGTAAAAATAGTTCTAAAAATCTATTTTATAGTACAAGAATTCTTATGTTATCTAAACTCTTAATCTTATTAGAATTATGATAAAATAATATTTTTATATTATTTTAATTTAGATAATTGAAAGGATAAATATAATATCTAATATTATATTTAATTAAATAATTTAGATAATTCATAATTATCTATTTATTTAATTAAATTAAATAATCTAATTAATTAATTTAAATAAATAATTTAATTATTTATTTAATTTCATAACTATTATGGATTAGACCAATAATTGATTGAGTCTAATAAGTTTAATCAAATTAAATATAGATCAATAATTGACCCTAATAAGTCTAATCAAATTAAACTTAGGCTAATTAATATTTTAAATCTGACAACTAATTCAATAGTCAATTTCAGTGTTTATTGAGCCAGCATGGAGACCTGATAGACCTACAAAATTAAGATTTAATAAATTAAATTATTTGATTAAACTCTTTAATCAATATGATTTTATTTATTAACTTTATATTACTCAACTAAAAATATAAAGCTAAACTCTTAATTTTACAGATAAATTATAAAATAAAAAACTATTTTCGTCCATTTAATAATCATTTAATATAGATTAATCATCCACAAGTGTTCATAATTAGAGTTAGGTCGAGTGTCCGTTAACCTCTCTAATTACATCTTTATTCTTGATCCACATTGATCATCTTTTGAACATTTAATTTGTAAAATTCACAAATTTATTATTTTCTATAACTCTTAAAGAAAATTGAGTGTTCATAATGTTTAAGACCAGACTCAATTATCAAAGAAATAACTTATCTAACTTCTTTTTAGAAGGAATGGATTCTATATCTGTGAGAAATATTCTCAGCCATCCATTTTGTTACATGTATAAAATACTTAGTAATTTATAGAAAATCTTTTATTGTCTTTCCCTTGTATATTAATAAACATAATTCAATGAATAGGGGGTTCATTAATCACTCAAGATTAAGATTAATCCATATATGATTATATTATGATAAAATAAGTTCTCTTTACTAATGGAGATTAATAGAGAATTAATTTTATCGTGGTTCAGTCCTATATAATCAACATTATACGAAGTGCCTCATTTTTCAATGTTAGTACATAAAATAATCTGGATAAGACCATTGTATACAATGTACAAATAGACTGTACTTATAATCTATCAAAATGAAATTTTCGTCTTTGTCCAGACTAAGTACAAGTTTAGATTATTACACTTAACCTTAATCCTCTCGTATATAACTATAATTTACTAAGTTTAATGTTACATATAATAATCAAAAAATTTCATAATATTTGAATACAAGCAATCATAATTGCAAACATAATATTGAATGATCTATTAATTATTTTTACCAGTATTTAAATACAAACAATCATGCTTTTAAGGCATACTTCTAATAGCGCACACAAGCATTTAGCGTCTACTTAATTCTTCTATCTCTTAAAGTCTCTCTTAATGCTTGATTTCAAATTAAAGAGTTTACAAGAGTTTATATAGGGGTTATTTCGTATCTCCTAATTGAAGTAAGAGTCCATAAATTTTAAAAGTCCAAAACTTTCAAAAACTCAGAAGTCCGAAGCTAAAATAGACTTTTTTCGCTTTAGCGTCGCACTCTTGAGTGGTCAGCGCTGTAGCACTGGCATGAGTTCGATCCAACGCTGCAACACTGGCTGGCCAATGCTACGACGCTGTGCTTACTAGTTTACAGCACCGCGGCGTTGCGGCCTAAACTACCAATCCTCACCTTTCTCGCCTCTTTTTGTATCTCCAAGTCCTTTTTTTCTTTCTCCTTTGTGTCCTATACATCCTTATCTTTTCGTGACTCTCCTATTTGATATTCCTCATAATCTTTACCCAAACAAGATTGTTGACTCACCAAATCTTCAATAAAGGCCTTCATTGATTCAAAATCTCCAAATAAGAAGGTTTCTGAATCCGATCCACACCTATACTCTATCACCAAGAGTTGAGTCTAGTTAAGTCTCCACCAAGACTTAACTTTTTTCGGACCAGTGACTTTGGTCTTCAAAGGCATTTGTACACCTTACATAAGGTATTGATGCATTTCACTCATTTCTGACCCTCATCACCTCAGTGAGTACAATTTGGATGTCACCTAATAATTTGTATTACCCCAACACCCAGCATTGGGCCACTCATGGTGTCACGCCCCAGACCCAACAGATCTGACACACGACATCACTTACATTCATTCAATAATACTTAAACATTCATTTTAATTTCTTTCAGAATTATAGCAATTGAATTATGACTGGGACAATTACTAAACCGGAGATACGCAGAGTTTTCTCAGAGATTAACACTCTACTACGTCACCAGTAGCAACTTTGTTACCGGAAGCCCAGAATATATTCATTGCAAATTCTTACTTAAAATTAATCCATTACTACACTTGGTGAAACTTAAACTAAATCCAACCACACACAATAAAATAATACATAAGTATTTATTCAACAGGGACAAATCAAATATTTTATCCCACGTGTCCCCAAATGAAACACTTAGCAACCTAACAACTTAGGGAACCCAAGGAACAGCAGAAGCCTTGCCAAATCCGCTAAGCACACATGTACCTTATTTACCTGAAATCACCATAAACTATAATGAGTATAAAACTCAGTAAGCATACTAGTTTTTCATATATCAAATACAAATATATATATGTACACAATGCATATGTATGATATGTTGTTATCAATCAAAATCATAATCTTATCAAATCACATATTATGTAAGCGCTTACACATTCTTTCAAAACACATAATAGGAATACCATCACTCAACTACTACTTAGTAGGACTTACATATCACATATCACATAATGAGCCAAATGTCACTCGTAGGTGACATACCGTATGAGAGGAATAGTACAAGTGAGGTCTTGAATAACACATATATAATGCTTATGCCCGAAGGTAAAAGTCAAACCCTCACCCTGATCATCGGTGAGTCCTCTCACATGCACCAATACGCCACCACACGAATGTGATGACTCACTCTTCCTTTAGGTACCAATAGGATCCTCCCTACATACGGAACACATAACATATACCCATCCCAAAGGAAAGGCCACACATAAAGGCTCCACAAATCACATAAAATGCCTACTAAGTTAACAGTGAGTTCAAGTACCCTCAAAATACAAAATATTTCTCATGGACATATTACACTTCAAAAGCTTTCTTTATTAAACACATCTTATTTTGAAAGCTCACTTACAAAAAATACATGTATGTCCATGCTCAATGTCAATGCTCACATTCAGAAACATATATTCACATTTCATATCAAAATATACTTTGACATAATATAAACATATTCTTAACCCCATTTGCAAAATCATACAAAATAATTACTATGTTTATTGTGATTTCAGTAAAAAGTCTAGTATACTTACCTCTTAACACTTTCAGCTACAAGGCTTAAATCTCCTTAACCTATCAATGGAGATTAATCCTTTCATAAGCCTCACAATTCACACAAAATACTTTAAATAGCTTACAAAATTATACACAATGCATTTATCACATCAAATTGGTCTAAAAACTTGGTTTCTCAAAACCTGTCATTCTGACCACTTACACTTAACAAAATTTTCTAATACATCAAATGATGTCCAATTACTCCAAAATCAGAATATACCATCCTTGACTCATATATCCTTCTTATATATGAATATTATATCAAAATTCCTACACAATCCATTCCATACACACCATTGAATCCAAACGACTAACCTGACAGGATCAAGATACTTACTGAACAGTATTCAATCTCACAATTTTATAAAATCATATACTAACTAAAAAATTATAAAACTACCACATAATTACTCTTGACACATATCTCAGTCCATGATAAATATTTGGCTTCCAAATAACTGCCAAAAGTATTTTAAAACTATTTTATTTCATAACTTTAAAATTCTGTTAATCAAATACTACAATGAGCTGATACACATTAGAAATTCATAACACTTCAACCACATTGATCCAAATTCTCAATTCCGAGTATATCATATTAGACATATAAAATTATCATATTCCACAAATTCGTAATTTTTAAAGATCATTCAGTAGGTCAAAAATTATTTTCCACTGTATTATACTGTTTACACAGGAAATTTCCAGAATTTCAGGGTCATTTTGGTAAATTCACTAAAAATTCAATTTCCGAGATTTTCAGTCGATTCAAAGTCTCAGATGATCCCAAACATGTCTAATTTCATATACTCAAAATTCAAAACCAGAATCTATTCACAATAATTTATAAAATTCTTAGATCAAGAGACTATCAATCAGAAATTTTACAATCCATCATGATTTATCAAACTATCTTATAAATCATCATCAATTCTCAAACTATCATACGAAATACACATCAAATCCTCAATTATACATATTTCCAGAAATCAAAACTTAAAGAAATTAACATAATTAACACCAATAAATTAAGAAATAATTGTGATATACCTTTTAAGATCCAAAAATTCCAATTTCTTCCTCTTCTTCTTCTCTTTCTCTCTCCTCTATTTCTCTCTTCTCTCTCTTAAAAGGGGTAGCTCAACCTAAATGAGAGAATTAGGGTTTTAAAAGTGTATTTTTATACTAAGTGGCTAATTTTTGGTATTTACGAATTCACCCCCAAAACTTTCAAAGTATAACAATTTGGTCCCTAAAATAAGTCCAAAGTCTTGCAAATAAACCCAATACTAATAGTATATCCTTAACCTATAAAAACACTACTAATAACAATATATAAATCAAGGATCACCCACATACAAATAAAATACGTATATTTATATATATAAATATACATATTATTACCGGTTATGGATACTGGTTACTACACATGGCCATCCCTTTAGCATATAGAGCCCCTTATTATATTTCTCACCCTCAAACCTTATAAATTCATTTTCTGCCCTCAGTGTTTCTTTTTTCACTTAACTGAATACCCTTCTTCATCGAGTTTGCCTAAGGATATTAAGTTCATCCTCAGATTAGGAATATGTTTTACACTACGTAATTCTCTAGTTTCTTCACATTGCATCCTCAGTCTTATGTCACTAACTCCCATGATCTCACAAGTCACGTCATTCCCTATTAGAGCTTTACTTATCGTGACTTTGTAGTTGGTAAATAACGATCTGTCGGGACACATATAGACACTACACATTGAATCTAGTATCTTATTTTCAGTGTAATTTTTCCTTAAGGCTAACAACGTATCTACTGTCGGGGATCTAATATATGTGGGTGTATACATGTGTAATTGTGTCTTTTACCTAAAATACGTATCATATATGAATTTAAACGCGAAGGAAGCATATAAATTACAATAAACATAATAAATAAATATATTAATCACATTAATATATTAGTAGGGTAGAGAACTCATCTCAACGTGTAACGTTATACATGTATTTATTTGGAGTCTGCATAGAAACCAACTTATGGACAGTTCTAGTCACCAACACGGTGGGCTTGGTGAGCTAGAACAGTAACTCTATATCCAACACGGGGTTAACTCTTAATCCCCAAAATGGCCGGGTGCGTTTATTTTCATCATTTTCTCTAAAAGGATAAGAAATAAAGAATTTGATGCAATTTACCATTGCTTCAATTGTAACTATAAAGAAAAATGAAACAATTTTATTTTTTCTTTCTTTTTCTTCTTCTCTCTGGTTCTATTTTCTCTTCTTTATCTATTTCTCCATTTCTTCTCTCGGCTCAACACACTACACACACAAAATTCACAATCTCTCTTTCTTTATATATCTAATATATTAAAATATTAATATAATTATAATAATAATAATATAAAAATATAAATAGGTGCCAATTATTTGGCACTCAAAATAAAATATTAATATATATAATAATATATTATAAAGAGAGATTAATGATTATTTAACAATTAAATAATTATTATATGAAATAACCATTTTGCCCTCATTAATAGTTACCAAGTTTACCTCCTAGTGGGTTCCACCATATCCCACACTTGGGTAAACTCAACCGAGGGTCCACAATGCGTCACGTGTCATTATACAATTAGTAAATAACAATTATTAACTAATTGTTGTATTTAACACTTAAATATAGATACGCACGTATTCTCGTGGTAGTGCTGGATATTGTTAGATTAAACACTTTAATTTGGCACGCTTCCCCAGTGCACAATGAGTACACTCCATATCGTAGGACTCCTTAGGTCCATGCCAGATTCGTCAAATGGAACTATTCTATGAGTCCATGAGTAATGCTCTACGCACACGTCATAGATATTATAAATCAGCGCATTGAGCCATGCAAGTTGAGGTTACAACACATACGTATAGTCCTTCTGTCATGATATCCTGGATGTACGGGGATATAGATTATCATCGTTAAATCCCCTAGTGCTCATCTATGTCTTATCTTCAGACTCGTATCTCATTAAATAATATTTGTAAACTCTTTTGTCATATTGTTCCACCCTGGCAGAACTCTTTGCCAAGATTAATGCTTGTGGCCATAAGACTTTTCAAGATACAGTCTCAAAGCATCTGGATATCTAACTCCCTATGCGAGCTAACGGATCACATATTTGTACACACCAGACTCCATAAGCGTTGGACCATACCCAGCGACACCTAGTGGTCACACCATGAAATGTCTGTGACATGTGTGGAACCAAAGTATGGTGGATCACTTACAAGCTCACCGTGGCACTCAGGTCAAAGGACCACATATACTACTCAACTCGAGAGGACCCTTTGTTGACAACTTACATAGGATGTCTATCAGAGGCCCTGGTAAGTCTGTCTCATATCTAGTTCTAACTGGATACCCATATGTCAATACAAGCTCTAAGCTCATAGTCGGCTAAGAACGACCATCGATACCTTATAAGTACGACATATGCTGATCTATATTTAAAGGTATCCACCAATAGACCCGCATCGACAGAAATAGATCAGGAACAATATTCGAGAACATACTTGCGCAACTAGCATTTTCTGGCACCCAATTGTAACTTTTGCAACTATACAGTTACTAGTATATTCCCAGGTCTATATCTTGTTATAGACAATACTCCAACTCTTGGATCCGCTGAGTATTATAACCAGCTAACACTTAACTGTGCTAACATTTAACATTTATATCTCTCAGCGTGGCTAACTATGAGCCCTTATCTAAACTCTTTCAGATCGTACAATATCTGTAACGTTACATTGCATAAATAGGAATTTACACTTGTATAAATATATAAGTATATATATATATATATATATATTCAGGGATGACACATAAGTACCGACCCTAACATCTACAACTTTGGTATCTTCTCCAAGACTACTGACAACAGCACACCCATCTCGGTCATTTGGTCTAAAATAATCATTAACAAAGTGTCATTCCTTATAATAAAGGAAACACTTATTTGATCTCCTCTTTAATTGGTTGCTCTTCTTTCCTTGTGCAAGTAATCTACTCCACTTTCAGATTCAGATCTCTTTGTCAATTCTTTTGAGTTTAATGATGCCTTGACATTCTCTATTTTTAAGGACTCCTTACCATACAGTAGTATATCCACAAAACTCTTATAGCTCTTTGGTAACTAACTTATTAGGATTATGACATTGTCTTCATCCTCAGTCTTAATGCTCAATTGCTCAAGACTTATGATGATATTGTTGAACTCGTCAATGTGAGCTCTTAATGAAGATCCATTGTGCATAGTTAGCTAATACAATTTCTCTTCACATGAAGTCTATTTATAAGAGATTTCTTCATTTATAATGCTTCAAGTCTTTTCCATAACTCCAAAGTAGTTTCTTCATCACCAGTTCCCTTTAATACTGCGTCGCTCTACGTTAAGATTATAGTGCTATGAGCATTTTTTTTAATCGTGTCCTAATTTTTCTCCTCGAACTTTCAGGTTGTTGCCTCTTTGCTAGTTGAGGAACTAGCTTCCTCTAAAACTGAGTTTAGCTATTCCTTTACTAGTAGAGCCCTAACCTTCTTCCTCCAAAGATTAAAGTCATTCATCCTATTGAACTTCTCTATTTCTTACTTAATTAAAGCTTATGGTTTTAATACACTTGATGTGTATTTACGAACGTTGCTCTAATACTAGTTTGTTGAAGAAATCATCGTTCTCCCCGTGAGATTAGGTTAAAGTGAAGAACCCCAACAAAGTTCAACCTTGAACCCTAACATCTTTGCGTAGCGAAATAACCAATATAGCAAATAAAAATAGTAAGAATATAAAGTAGATAATAAATGGTATAACACAATCACTTATGTGGTTAAATCAATTACCTACGTCTACAGTGGATCTAAGGATTCTAGCATCTCTTGTTAACTTCTTAGAGAATTTACAAGAAAATACAATGAAGAACATTTAAAAGGATTTAATATTTAGTATATCCTTACTCTCTCATGAATAATGTGTTAGGGTTGGTGCTTACGTGTCATCCGTGAATGTACATATACTTATTATACAAATGTACATTTTCATTAAATCGCTAATGCCTATGTAAATGGTATTATGCAATGTAACATTATAGACATTGTATAATTTGAATGAGTTCAGATCTGATCTAAAGGAGTTTAGATAAGGGTCCATAATTGGCCACGCTGAGAGATATAAATGCTAAATGCTAGTACATCTAATTGTTAGCTAGTTATAATACTCAACAAAGATCTAAAAGTTGAAGCCTTACTTGTAATGGAACATAGACCCGAGAATATATTAGTAACTGTATAGTTGCAAGAGTTGCAATCAGGTGCTAGGAAATGTCAGTTGCGCAAGTATGTTCTCGAATATTGTCCCTGATCTATTTCTACTTATGCGAGTCTGTCGGTGGATATATTTATATAGATCAGCATATGTCGTACCTATAGGGTATAGATGATCGTTCCTAATCGACTATGAGATTAGAGTTTGTATTGACATATGGGTATCCAGTTAGGACTGGATATATAACGGACTTATGATGGCCTCTGATAGACATCCTACGTAAGTAGTCAACAGAGGATCATCTCAAGTTGAGTAGTATACGTGGTCCTTTGACTTGAGTGCCACGGTAGGCTTGTAAGTGATTCACCATACTTTAGTTCCACGCATGTCACAGACCTTCTATGGTGTGACCACTGGATGTCGTTGGGTATGGTCCGATGCTTATGGAGTTTGGTGTGTACAGATATGGGATCCGTTAGCTTGCATAGGAAGTTAGATATCCAGATGCTTCAAAACTGTATCTCAGAAAGTCTTGTGACCATAAACATTCATCTCGAGAAAGAGTTTCCGTCAGGGTGTAATAATATGGCAAATAAGTTTGTACATATTGTTCAGTGAGATACAAGTCTGGGAATATGATATGGATGAGCACACGGGGATTTGACAATGATAATCTATATCCCCATACATCCAATATATGATGACGGAAGGACTATATATATGTATTGTTATCTCAACTTGAATGGTTCAACGCGCTGATTTGTAATATCTGTAATGTGTGCGTAAGGCATTGCTCACGGACTTATGGAATAGTTCCATTTGACGAATCAAGCATGAACCTAAGGAATCCCGCGATATGGAGTGTACCTGTTGAGCACTGAGTCAATGTACTTGATTAAATTGTTTAATCCAATAATATCCAGCACTACCATGGGAATGCATGTGTGCCTATATTTAAGCGTTAAATACATCAATTAGTTAATAATTATTATTTACTAATTGTATAATAGCACGTGCCACATTGTGAACTATCAGTTGAGTTTATCCAAGTGTGAAATTTGGCGGGACCTATTAAGTGGTATACTTAGTAACTATTTATTAGAGGCAAAATGATCATTTCACACAATAGTTATTTATTTGTTAAATAATTATAATATCTCATTTATAATATATTATTATATGAGATAATATTATTATATTATATTAATGTTTAGTTGTCTTCCATTATTTTATATAATATTATTATATTAATTTAAGTTAGACTTGGTAGCCAAGTCTTGTATTTTTTTATTAACATTATATTATTAGTTTAATATATTTATGAGATATATATATATGAAAAAACCGTAGGAAGCAATTGAGATTTCGCTTCATTTTCATTTTGTTATTGCCCTTGAAACAAAGAAGGAAAATGTTGTTTCAAAGGGGTGGCCAACCATGTGAGAAGAAAAGGATAAAGAAATTGTTTCTTATTCTTAAATTTCAAGTATTAAAGTTATAATTTATAATTTTATCTAATTTGCCTAGTCATTAAATAGCAATAAGCTATTATTTTATTAATCAAGAGTTGATTAGTGATAAACACATAACTTGAGGTTTAAGTATTAAACACAGTGCTAGATTTGGAGCTGTTATACTAGTTTATCAAGCCTACCGAGTTGGTGACTAAAACTACCGACGGGTTGATCTTCAGGCGAAATCCAAAATACACGTGTAAAATGTTACACATTTCGATAATTTCTCAACTCTTCAAATATATTAATATGATTAATATATTATTTATTGTATTGATTTAATTATTCCGCTGCTTAAAATATGTATGAGATACATATTTTATACAATGAACACTATTGTACATGCATACACCTACGTGTACTAAATCCCTAACATAATGAACACCCAAGTAGCGATTATACTTTAGCGCACACAAGCACTTAGTGTTTACCTAATTCTTTCATCTCTTAAAGTCTCTTTTAATACTTGGTTTCAAACTAAAGGGTTTACAAAGGTTTATATAAGGGTTATTTCATGCCTATTAACCATAATCCTAATTGAAATAAGAGTTCTTATATTTTGGAAGTCCAAAACTTCCAAAAACTTATAATTTCGAAGCCAAAATGGACTTTTCCTGCTCTGGTGTCACAGTGCTGGGTGGCCAACACCGCGGCCCTGGCATGAATTTGATCCAGCATCGCGGCACTAGCTGGTCAGCACTGCAGCGCTTTGCTTATTGGTTTCCAATACTGCAGCTGTGGCCTGGACTACCAGCCCTCACTTTTCTTGCTTCCTTTCGTGTCTCCAAGTCTTGTTTTAATTTCTCATTTGTGTACTACACGTTTTTTTTTTCGTGGCTCTCTCCTCTTTAATATTCTTCATAATTCTTGTTAAAAATAAATTGTTGAATCACTAAATCTCCAATAAAGGAATCAGCCAATATACTTGTTCAATCAGAGACAAGACTTAAACAATATGGAACTCAGTTAATTAATCTTATAAGTTAAGAAACTAGGAGGAATTATTGAAAAAAAAACATAAAAAGAATATAAAGCAAAGAATACTGAAGCCAATGACCTAAGTAAAGCTTTTGGGTTTCAAAAAAAGAACAAAAAGAAGATAAATATTAGTTTTTAAAAACATGTAGGCATTAGAAAAAAGATTCTCCAAAGCATAAGACATGGTGTGAAAGCAAAGGTAAACTTTATGCTTTTGCTTATTTTAAATCAAATTTAATTAAAATTTCTTGTAATACTTGGTAGATAGATTTTAGTACTTCCACTCATATTCAAATATGATGTAAGAGATTTACCTAAATTTTATATTCAAATGAGAATTTTATATACACGATGTTGGGTATATTTGTTTTATATATCATTACAATCAAACTTTATATTATATATTGTTATATATAAAAGATATAGAATGTGTTAATAATATATATAAAGAAAAATAATGAGTAAAGTAAAATCAAATCTAGTTTGAGCATAAAAGAGAGATGTTAATAGTATTGTCCTAAGCTAAATAGTCATCCTCTCGTACAGGTAGTGACAGATCTATGTGACTCCAAGATATAACCATATGCTTACAATTGCTCTGCTTAACGAGCATGGTCATCGGAAGATCATACCAAATCCTGCTTGTTATGATTACTCAAAATTCAATATAAAAAATATTGAGAGCAAAGAGTTAAGTACTTATCCATTGAGGTAAGAGAAAAGGATATTTTGATTCCTAAGATTTTAATAAAGAGACATGCAGACCCTAATGTGTTTAAAAAAATCACAAAGACCATTATTTGATAATATTTTTGTTAATTTTAATTGCAAAATATAAAATTAATGAAAGTATAATTATGCCCCATTTTGGTTAAAAAAAATTTAAATTCAATTAAATGCTAAAAACATTGTTAAATCTTCAATTTTGTGGTTAACAACAATACACTTTAACCAACTAAGTTATTCTAACTTTATCTTTTTTATGGACCTACAAATCTATTAATATATTATTCTTAATACTATATGTTAATAATTTTAAAAATACTATTAATAGATATTAAACCCTAGTCACTTGTATGATAAGTAAGGGTACTAATCAAAATGTTACAATAAACTTTGTTGAAATAATATCAAAATACAAAAATACAAAAAGGAAAACGACAGAATCTTAACCACTGCTACCTGCTGTTAGTCCACTATCGTTAGATATCGCCAACCACCGTTTGTCATCACTGGACACTACCCACCATCGTCCATTATCGCCGACCATTACATTGGTCGTCGATCAAATTAAAAATGACTGACCAATCAATGACCGACGGTAGCAAGCGTTGGTTTTTAAGGTGGTTAGAATTTCATTGTTTTTATTTTTATATTTTATATTTTGATATTATATAAACAAAATTTGTTGTAGCACAATTATGAGTACTTTTACTTATTATGTAGGTGACACGTTTTTTAAATCGTTACCTGATAAGGGTCTTAATAGAATTTTTAAAAATAATAAAATTTATGTCCTTTTTTTTATAATTTTAGGGGTTAAAAATATTTTTTTCTATTAAATTAATTTAATAAAAAATTCATTGTTTCAAAATAAATAAATAAATAAAGATTGAGCATCCCTATGTCATCTATGTCAAGTGATATAATGGAGCAATTACTAAATAGTAAAATAATACAAAAATGATTTGAAATTAACGAAACTTAACCATTTGAATTTTAGTAATTATTTGATGTATTATTTGAGATGAATAAATATTAAATAAATGTAATATTTAAATGTTAATATATTTCTGTTTATCTCTCTCTTCCTAAGTATTAAAAATTTTGTGGCCTTAACTTTACACCAAATTTTACAAAATCTTTTAGCCTTTATATTAGTGATCTATCAATTAATTAATATCTTCTCTTTCTTATCCCGTCACTCTCCCTCTATCAAATGTTTTTTTTTTTCTCTTTATTTTTCTTTCCTCTTCGACGTTAATCACTTATTCTTTTCTATCATTTTTCTTCTCAATCCTCTATTTAATTTATGAGAACAACCTTAATTCCCCTTGAATTAATGTAACGACACAAGTCAATACTCATCAGAAGTGACCATAAGAAATATGATCTAACAGACGGAACGAACAAATTGCTTTTAAAATCAAACACTATCATGTCCATTCAAAACAAAAAACAAAAAAAAAAATCAAACAATGTTTAACTTCTTTATTCAATTGATTCAACTTCATATATTGAAGAGTTTGAGAAATAAACTAAAAAAACATGGCTCATAAATTAAAAATCCTTATCCATCAACGAAATTTTAGAAATTCATGGCATGAAACAATTTTCTTTTCTCTTCGATTTTCACATTACAACTTATATTTAATACTACACTTTCTAAGTTTGAATTTAATATTTTTTTATTTTAAATAATATATTAACTATTTATTAAAAGTTAATTTTTGTAATTTTAAAATGATCTTTTATACTTTTTATCGTATAATAAATATTTAATATATTATTTGAGATAAAAAATATTATGATCGAAACTTAGAAATTGTAGTATTACTCTATTAAAAATAGTCTTTTTTTTTTACTTGATGAAATAGAGAACACATAACAATTTTGGTCAAGACCGGAGAGATTAACAAGTCATTCATCGTTAGTTATCATCAAAATAACAGAATGGCAAGTTATCGTAATTCAATAGTGTGAATCACAAACCAACCTCAATTTAAATTGTTTTATTTGTGTTATAGTAACACAACTATTTAATTAAGATTAGAAATGTTTTGTAATCCGATTTAACCTCTTAAATGTGCTCACTAATAAAGTCTGAAAAGATTGGAAAGTTTCTTGTAATCCATATTGATATCTCCAAAAGATGTTAAATTTTTTTATTAAGATCGAAATTATTTTTGCAATCTTTGAATTGCCAAAACAAACTTAAATATTCAATTAGGATATATTGATCTACATATCTTTAGATTTTATATATACACTGAGAATAACATTTTCTTTTTCTTATTAATTTCTCTTGTTAGGAAATAGGCTAAGTTCTCTAATTTGATATCGTTAAAATATCAACTTCACACATAGTACTGACACTATTTGTTAGAATTTTTATATGTCCTAATATTTTCATAACTAGTATTTAGTATCTAAAAACTATTTAAGCGTTTTGTAGAAGATTTCACTTATATTTATCAAGAATATAAAATATTATATATAATAAAGATAAAGAAACAATCAACACAAGACATAAGATATGCGTAGTTTAGCGACAAACACCTACGTCTACTTCAAATCAAAGATCTAACTTCTTTTATTCAGTACATAAAAAACTCTAGGTCACAAAAACCTAATACAAAGGATTAATCAATGAGTACAACGAATAGATAGAGCTCTCTTTCAAATAATCTATCATCACTTTCTTGCGCACTCAGCACTCAAGTGATTTCATGATAGCACACTTTTGCGCACTCAGCACTCTAGTGCCTATTTAGCATTCTATTCTCTTTTATATTTACATCTTTGATGCTTATTTATTTTAAGGGGTTACAAGAGTTTATATATTTCAAAATTTTTTAAAAAATTCTAAACTTAGTTGGAATAAGAATTCACATGTTTAAAAAGTTCAAAACTAAATCAAACTAATTAAGTCATCTTAAAATAGAAAACTACCAAAACTGGGAACCACAGCATTGCTGCAATCCCGCGCTTGCACCGCAACACTGAGAATTCTATCCTTAGCACCACACGCTAAGAATCCAACGTCATAGCGCTCATATTTAAAAAATGTCTCCACTTGCTTCGGACTTTTTATTTTCGTCACTTTCTCATACATTTAATAACTATTTGTTCTCATATATACTCTTCATTAATTTTTAACTTAAAATTATACACAAATATAATTTTAAATCACCAAAATTTTAACCTTCGACATTAATTTTGACAACATTGGTTTAATGCATTTCAGCATTTTCTCCCTTCGTTAAGGACAAATCATAATCTGGCCCTCAAGAAGATTTAGGCAGTCCGGCCGAAGAAAAAGCATACTAGAAATATTAATTTGCAGCAAAATATGAATAGGTCCTTAAAATAGAAACTAATAAAAGAAATTTAAAGGAGAAAAAAAAAATCAAATCTACACATAAATCATGCCCACACGACACCTACAAAAAAGGAGAGCCCTTATGCAATTTTGCCAACACAAAACAACCTCTCTAACCAACTTGTTTTCTTCATTCTTGATCAAACAATCTAATTAAGCTCTCTGATCTTAGTTCTTCCTTTCATCAAATTGATATTTACATGAGGAAACTCTGTCCAAACATTGACAAAGAAGATGGACTCGAGACGGTTCTCGAGGTGCCGATACCGGAAGAAATGTTCGCCGGCATGGGTGGCAATGTTAATTTGCGATGGAAAAACATGCTGACATGGATGAAGGCTCAAACTTCTGATAAATGGTCGCAGCCAGTGATCGCCGGTCGATTTAACGAGTTGCGCTTCCTGCTTTACCTTGTTGGATCTCCTCTTATTCCTCTCCAGGTTCAATTGGGTCACTCGGTTCACAAGCCAGTTAAAGATTGTTCTATTGTAAGAATTCATATTTCTCTCTCTCTCTCTCTCAAAATGTCATCTTAATTTCTAGGCGCGTTGGTCGTAAAGGTTTGTAAAATTGATGCGCAAAACTGTTTATATTTTGTTAAAATGTTATTTTATTTATTTTTATTTTGAAAAAGGAGAATTTTTAGGTCCGTTTGATAACTCTTTATAATGGTGATTTCGTAAAACTATTTTGTAACAACGAAAATGTGAAATTAAATTTTGCATTTTGAAATTGAAAAATGACCCTCATTGTGTTTTTTAAGGACAGTTTCTCAGAAGAAAATAATAAAATTGTTTTTGATGTTAATATTGAAAGATGGTTTTGTAGAAATAGAGATAAAAAATTGTATTGCTTCAAATTTTGTTCTTTCTTCTCTGTTTCCTTTTATTTTTTATTTTCCTCCTCTCACAAACATAAAAAAACAATTTGGGTAACATCTGAATTTTAATGCAGGTTTCTAGAGAATGAGGTTTTAAGTTTAACTTTTTCAATCAGAAATTATAAAACCAGAATAAAATATTTAAAATTGCATCAAACTGGCCCTTGGTAGTCTTATAAAGATTATCCTCAAACTCCCTTATTGAGTGCTAAGAAACCATAATATAGAACAATTATAAATCTCTTGAACATTAAGCTTGCTTAAAATTTGTGTTTAAAGACCTTTAAGCAATAGTATTTAAAAATTTTCAGCAAGCTTCAACGGCCAAATACATAGTGCAACAATACATGGCAGCCACAGGAGGGCAAGCCGCACTAAACTCAGTCCACAGCATGTGCGTAACAGGCCAGGTGAAAATGACAGCATCGGAGTTTCACCAAGCCGATAATGAGAAGAGCGCAAACGTCAAGAACACAGAGGAAGCCGGTGGGTTTGTGCTGTGGCAAAAAGATCCTGACTTATGGTGCTTGGAACTCGTCGTTTCAGGATGCAAAGTCATTTGCGGAAGCAATGGCAAGCTTTCATGGCGCCATTCCTCTAACCAACAAGCACCCGTTTCTAAAGGTCCTCCTAGACCCCTGCGCCGATTCTTACAGGTACATTTCCCACAATGCATGTCTATAATATAATACTGTCCTTATATACATATTCTTATTTGAAGTTTGTTCATCATGTTGATAGTTATAAAAATAACAAGTAGTAGTTGTTCTTAATTTTTGGAAACAATGTTGTGTGTTTTCAAATATTAAGTTGTGAAAAGTACTCAATTAAAGGCTTGTTTTAATTGTTTATAGAAACAGAACCAAATATAGGTACTAGGAAAAAGTCATATGGTCACGCATGTAATGATTTGGCAGGGGTTGGATCCGAGGTCCACGGCGAATTTATTTTTAGACGCATCATGCATCGGAGAGAAAATAATAAACAATGAGGATTGTTTTATACTGAAGCTAGAGACAAGTCCGGCTATCCGAGAAGCACAGAGCGGGCCTAATTATGAGATCATTCACCACACAATTTGGGGATATTTCAGCCAGAGGTCGGGACTGTTGATTCAGTTCGAAGACTCGAGGCTGCTAAGAATGAGAACAAAAGACGACGATGATGTGTTTTGGGAAACCAGCACGGAGTCAGTGATGGAAGATTACAGATACGTTGATAATGTTAATATAGCCCATGCCGGCAAGACTCGAGTCACTGTGTTTAGATATGGCGAGCAATCTGCTAATCACAAGAGGCAAATGGAAGAGAAATGGAAGATTGAAGAAGTTGATTTCAATATTTGGGGTTTGACGAGGGATCACTTTATGCCACCAGCTGACCTCAAAAAGAAAACTTAGCTCGGATGAGATTATGTGTAAATAACTTTAACATTTTGGAAGACTCCAAATTCAAAGAACAAACCAAAAAAAAATCGATGATTGAGATTTTGCTTGATTGACTATTTAGATACATTTTGTTTCTTATAAAAACAAAAAAAAAAAAATTAAAATGAGGTTATTATCAAAGTTCGTCATAGTCATAAATTTACTTCACCACTAACGTGAAGTCTTGAATTTATATGTCGTTCCGCGTTAAAGGAAAAAGAATTCATTTACAAATAAGTACCGAAACTATTTAATATAGGAAAAATGATATTTGAATTTTTAAGATTTTAAAAAAGAGACACAAACTTTTATTTACACTTTGGTCAAATAATAATCAAAATTAATATTTCTATTAATTTTGATGAGAGAAAGGGCAAAAGTGAAAATTCAATCTAAAATCAAAATATGAAATTAATAAACCGTTGTGATTGAGTTGACTTTCAAATTTTTTAATATTAATTCATTTTTCATTATTTTTATTTTCTCTCCTCTTCTCTCTCTTTTCATCAACTTTCAAAGCCTTAATTTGCCATTTGAATCGAAGCCCTCTCTCTTGCAATTTGTGTTAACTTTAAAAAAAAAAAATTAATTTGTATTAACTTGAGAATGAGTAAAATCATCATTTGACTTAATTAAATATAGCAATTTTTTTTTCTTCTCTAATTTTTTTGTTCTCCCTTTTTTCTAATTCATCACTTCCCAAATCTAACTTCTAACTTTACTAAGCTACCATTGCCATGAGCTCCACAAACGTTGGCCTTAATCTTCAATAATAGTTTCTTCCACTTCAGGAGATCGGCCTGGATTTGCTCTTGGCGAGCAAACAGCTGAAGTCCCTCTAACGCCAACTTTTTTTATTAGCAACTCAATTGAGAGATATAGAATGGCCTCTCCAATGATGACATAATTTCTTTTTAAAAAAAAAAGAAAAGAAAAGAAAAAGGACTTTGAGACTTCTTTAATTTGATGTAAATGTCTTAAATACTCTATAATTTTAAAATAGTTTGATTGTCTCTTATTATGATCCTTTTTTTTAACAAAATCTTTAGATTTTGCCCCTATTTTTTATTTTTTATAAATAAAAACAAATTGAAAAAAATAGGAATGGTTGCCATTGTTATTTCTTCTTCTTATTATTATTCTAGTAAAAACACATCTAACCAAAAAAACTATCTTATTTCTTCTTCTTCTTCTAATCAAAAACCCATCTAACTAAAAAGGATCCTAATCTTAAAAAGAAATTATATCCCTAAGAATTTGGGATATGATCTTAATCAAGAAATTAATAATTAATTACTTTATTAAAAAGACTCTATAATTAAAGCCTACCAATGCTTATAAAGAAGTCT
The DNA here is from genome assembly GCA_946807835.1 of Ailanthus altissimus. Taxonomy (NCBI): domain Eukaryota; kingdom Viridiplantae; phylum Streptophyta; class Magnoliopsida; order Sapindales; family Simaroubaceae; genus Ailanthus; species Ailanthus altissimus. Next base: position 25,684,453 of record OX327695.1, read on the forward strand.
GAAGAGAGAATGAGCATCTTTATTAGCTTCCGTGGTTAATGGGTGTTAAAATAGTTTAGCGTAAGTGCACGTTATCGTATTAAATAATATAAGGGTTAAGTTTAGATTATCATTCTCAAAGAGATTATTGTATCTATTTCTTTTAATTAATTACTAAAATTATTCTATTTTACATTTATTTAAAAAATTCTAAAGATGAATTTTAAATAATTAAACTACTGCTATTAAATTAAACTTAATTAAATATCGAAGGCAATCAAAGATTGAATTCACTAATTGAGAAGTAATCTAGGGTTTCGACGTATCCCCTAGTATTTTATCAAATTCTTTTACCATTTAGTTACTCCCTAAATATTAATTGATCAGTAAGACACTAATTTCATCATAAACCTTTGTTGATGGTCGATTATATCACACCCTAACAATTATCTACATATCTATAGTAATTCGAATAAGATGTAACTCATTAAGAACAAGTCTAAATCAAACCATACAGAACAAGTCTAAATCAAACCATACATATCATCTAAGTATATGTCTATCTTAGATGAAACTCATAGTTGTTACCCTATGATCATACATTAAACTATCCTAGGCTAAACACATGAATCGATTTGTCAAGTTCATCATGGTTTCTTAAACGTTCAAAATAATGATAAGGTATAATAAAAGCATTAAGAACAGATAGAATGAATCTATTGTGCTTGTATTAAGTTTATAACTAAGAGTTAATAAATTTTAACTATATACTATATTCAAAACATATAACCCTAGATCAAGAGAGTTTAGCTAATAATTAAAATAAGAGTACCAAAGTAAGAATAAAAAAACATCATGAACAAGGTCATCTAATTAAGTGAAGAAAGAAAATAACACAAGTGACGCCTTGAGTTGTTCTTCTTTCTCTTGACTTATAGGCATTTTGGATCTTTATACTTAGGTGGTGTATTTTGTTCAATTACTGCACTTACCTGCTTTATCAAAAATATAGTTTTTTTTACATGGTGTTTTCTTTTGATATTGTACAGATTCTTGATGACTTTGGCATAAGTTAAAATTTGTTTAATCAAATACAACAAGAGAACATTAATCTTAACTTGTTTCAAATGTTCTAAAATCTCACCTTGAATTTTTGAATTTTTTTCAACAGGTTGCAGAGCTTGGGGAAAAGGTACTGGGATTGAAAATTTATTTTCGGACTCTTTTTCAACTATGGCCTTCTTTTCAAATGGGGCGTCTATACTACGTGTAGATGTGTTGGTTTAAAAAGTAGACTCACTCACAATCTTACCACTTTACGTAGTAATGACATTGACTTCTTTGAGATTTTGTGCATCAGAAGTAGAGGCTTATACCATAAATTATCCATTTGGATTGGATTGGATTGAGGTTGATATGGAAACTTACCTCACTCTTGTACAGTTAAGTCACTGGTCAGCTTAGTGATTTGACTTTTGATTTCTTTGTTTTTGTTTACCACTTATGCAAGAACTGCTTTAAATTTTTTATTAGTCTTATTTTATACCTCCATAAATACTTGTAATGTATCTTCTAAAGGACTCCTAGTTGGTTGTGCATTATGTTGAGGTGTACTATAAGACTTGGGTGCTTGTTGTTCTTGTTTCCAATGGTTGTTGGCTTGTTGATCAGATTTTCAACTGAAGTTTGAGTGGTTTTTCCAACCAAGATTATAGGTTTCAGAGTAGGGTGAATAAGGCTTCTTGTACATCCATAGAGCATTACATTATTCCTCATATATCCATCTCATCTCATTATAAGTGGGGCAATCCTGAGCTAAGTGTTCCGCTTCTCTACAGATAAAACAGACATCAAGTGATTCAACTCTAGCAACTGTGTGGGTGAGCCTCCTATCTTTAGTTTTCAAGGCCTCTAATTTTCTAGTTAAGACCTCTAACTAGACTTTAAGGCTATCCTCTTCCCTAAGATGAAAAACTCTACTAGGTCGTAGCCTATTTGTGCTTTTAATTGCACTAGGTCTAGTCCATGTATGGGCTTTTTCGACTAAGTCATTAAGAAATTCTATGACTTCATCGGGATCTTTGTGAAGGAACTCCCCATTTCACATCATCTCAACAAATTGACGCTATTTAATTATAAGTCCCTCATAAAAATATCTAACTAAGCGCCAAATTTCATAACCATGGTGATGGCATAGATTTAATAACTCTTTAAATCTTTCTCAAGCATGATATAAGGTTTTACTGTCTTTTTGGGAGAAGAAAAAATTTTGACTTTTCAGGCCATTAGTTTTGTGTTATTGGAAGTATTTATTGAAAAACTTTTTACTTTATCATTCAGAAAAAAAAAAGAGAAAAATTTAAGCCTAACAATGTCTATAGCTTCGGGTTGGCTATGGAAAGTAGCCACTACCTCTCCAAATTCTCTAACATACACATAATGATTTTTACTATCTAGACCATTAAAAGTTGGCAGAAGTTATATCATTCCAAGTTTAAAATTCAAATGTGCTGTGTTAGGTAGAAATATAATGCATGATGGTGTAGTTGTGTAAGTAGAATGCAAGTAATCTTTTAGAGTTCTAACAGGATTATCCTAGTGTTGGCTCATTGTATTGGAATTATAAGATGAACTAGATGGTGAATTCTCTTCCTTTACAAATTATGGTGATGGTTCTAGTCCTACTTCTCTCACAAATCTTCCTCGTTTGTCTCTAAGTCGATACATATATCCTAACAAAAAAAATTTTAACTTTTTTTTTAAATGAAGAAAATTCTCAAGGAAAAATTATGAAGTGAACAAAAGAAAAGAAAAAAAAAGAGTTATGAGGTAAAACTAACCATAAAAATGAGATAAAATACAATAAGTAAAATAAAATACAACAAGAATTAAAAAGAGTTAGGTGGTAAGGCCAACCATGAAATATAAATAAAGTATAATAAATAAATAAAAGAAAATAAACTGTAAAATATATAAATAATTAAAAGAAATAAAAAATAAAATAAAGTATAATAAATAAATAAAAGAAACAAAAAATAAAATAAAATACAATAAATGAACAAAAAAAATAAACTATAAAGTGCGATAAATAAATAAAAAAAATGAGTTAGGTGATAGAACCAATCATAATAAAAAAAATACAATAAATTAATAAAATGAGATAAACTGTAAAGTATAATAATTAAATTAACAACAAATAAATAAAAAAAATAAACTGTAAAATACAACAAATAAATAAAAGAAAATAAACTGAGTTAGGTGGTAGAATCAACCATGTAAAATTAAATAAAAATACAAGAAGATAACAAAATAAATTAAGTGGTAGAACTAACCATGAATAATAAAATAAATTACAACTAAGGAAATAAATTTAAGAATTAAAATTTTTACAAAGAAAAGTAAATGCACAAAGTTACCGTTTTAGTATTGATTAATGCAACTTATTTTCGCTTAGTGTGCCTTCCGGTAACGGCACCAAATTTTATTTATGCTTAAAATATAATGCAGCTATCACAGTATAAACTGATGTATCGATCCCATGAGTAAGCTTTTGACAAAATAAGTTAGTGAAATAAAAATATTAAAATAATAACAAATAAAAAAATTAACTAATTGGTTTATATGGATTAGATAGAATTGTATTTGAATTAAATATAAAGTCTTATGATGATGTAAGCAAGACTTTGAGAATCACAATTATGCTTCATAAATCTATTCTATACTTTAATTCAATGTTTATAACTCAATTGAAAGTTTCACATCTCAAACAATCAATCGAAAGATATGTAAAATATATAACATTTGATAATATATGTATTTGATATAACTAAACTCTTTGCAAACATTATCACAAACCATATTTATTTATACAAGTTATCTAAGATCAACAATATAATATTTTGACAATATTGTAGTAAAAGATCAACTTGAATATCAAATAATTATTGTCTTTACATATTATCTAAGATTGAAAATATATTGATTGACAATATTGTTGTAAAAGATTAACATGTAAAACAATGTAACCAATAACAATTATAATTTAACAAGAATCACATAAAGAAAGCATGACTAAAAATATATGAAACATGAGAATTATAACATCTGAATTATAGAAAGATAATAGATAAGAGTTTAGACACAAGCAAATTTACAAATATTTGTAACTCTTGACAAAGAATTAAAGTATAGAAGTAAATTTATTATATATAAAAGATCATCTCTAACCTTGCCAAGAACTCTAGTCTAGCTTACAATGCATGGTAAAGAGAATTATATGAGAGAATTTTAAAACATTGAAAAAGAACGTACATTAGCCTTCTAAGGGTGTTCTTATATAGGAAATGAATGGAAACATGTTTAGTGGGACTTTAATCTTCAATAATTTAAGCCACCCACTCCTTCACCTAATTGTTGCACTTTTTTTATAATAAAAATGATCGATGTAGCCAATTTGGTCGACATGAAAGTTATGGTATTTTATCTCTTCTTTCTATAGTCATAAATTTCATTCAATTTGGATCAGTATCCAATGAGATATTGACAAAATACCAAAGATATGTCAAATTTTGGCCAACAACTATTTTTCTAATTTTTAATACAATTTGGTTCATGATAAAAACTTCTTTGAATTTTTTCATCAACATAAGAGTTGTTAATAATTGAGTCAGTATTTTTCAACTTCAAAAATCATATTGATTGGGTACGTATTTTGTAAAATATGGTCCAAATACTTAAGGTAGGTCAAACTGAGCAGAAATTATAATCCAGTTCTTTTGTATCCCAATTTTGGCCCATAAAATATTAGATTTGGCTTTTTAACTATTCTTAAAGTTTATGTAAGATTGAGTTATGTTCCTCCAGATTCAAGAATTTCTTTATTTTAATTTCTACATTGAAAGTTACGTCCATTTTACTAAACATGTGTAAATAACATTCATCAATCGCCATTTAAGGACAACACTTTATTTCAAGCTTAAAAATACAAAAAAGTTAAAATTAATGACATTAAATGGTGATTAAATCTCTTAACAAATATATATTTTATTGTGCTCATCACCAAGGTTCTGGCTAACAAGCTCAAATTGGTTTTGCATGAGGTAATATTTTAGTTACAGAGTGCTTTTATTCCTGGTAAATTGATTACTAACAATGCCATAATTGGTTTTACATACTTTTATCTTATTAAGTGTCAAGGAAAAAGACATGATTAATATATGGCACTGAAATTAGACATGTCCAAGGCCTATGACTGATAGGTGCTATACTAGTTAAACGCAAATGCACGCTATCATATCAAGTAATATAATATTTAAAGTCCAAATATCGATCCCACAGGGACTATGCAATTTAATTCTATAAATCAAGTACTAAAATTGTACCTACTTAACTTTTATTCAGAAAATCACAATTTAAAATTTAATTAACTAATCTAACTTTATCAATTAAACTAAATAAAAACAAATGATAGAATTTACAAATAAAGAGAATTTAGGGTTTTGACTCGTCCCCTAATATTTCATTGGACTTATTAACCACTTAGTTAATCTCTTAATACCAATTGATTGTCTTAGACACTAATCTCATCACAAGCCTCTGTCAATGGTCAAGTGACTATATTACGCATTTTAACAATCACCTATGTGTTTATGGTAATCAAATCAGAATGTAATTCATTAAGATCAAGTTTAAATTATACCATACATGCCACCTAGGTAATTGTCTATCATAAATAGAACTCATAGTTGTTACCATATGATCATGCATTAAACTATCCTAGGTTAAACACATGAATCCCTCTGTCGAGTTCATTATAGTTCCTTAATCATTCAAAATATTGATAATGTATAATGAAAGCATTAAAACATAAGATAGAATGAATCAATTTATTGTATTAAGATCATAAACTAAGAATTAACAAAATCTAAATCCATATTAGGTTCACATAGTCTAACCCTAAATAAACAATTTAGCTCATCACAAAACTAAAAGTATCAAACCAAATCATAAAGATCAATAAGAATAAGAATATAATGATAAAGAAAGAGAAGAAAAACCAATCAAAGTGACTCCTTGATGTGCTTTTCGCTCAATCTTGACTTGAAGCTTGAATCTTAATCTTGGTTCTTCAATCTTTGGCTTTGATATTTGATTTTGTGTTGTGAATTCTTTCTCTAAATTTTTTCCCATTTTCTTTTTTCTCTCATCCCCTTTAATTAGGGTTTTTGGCATTCTATTTATAGGTTTATGTCTTCAAATTAGGGTTAAACATCAAATATAAGTCAGGTTAGGATTACTGTTCACGAGTTACATAGCAAAAATATTGTTTATGCATTATTGTTCATGTAGTACAGTTCACGCCACTGTTCGCGAGCTGTGGCATTGAGACACTATTTTGGCCGCCACAACGCTTATTTCTGGGTGATGCGACGCTGGGCACTGTAGCACGTTAATGTAGCAAGTACTGTAGCAATTTAATTTCTTAACTTATTTTCATTAAAGTTTCATCCCCATTTGCTCCATTGACTGCAAATCTACAAAAAAATAATAATAATAAAATACATCAAAAGTCAAATAATCTTAATTTTTACAAATAAATATTAAGTTTAGAATATGAAAATATTAGACTTAATAAACCTTTATCAATGACCGTGTTGAATAAGGTTTTCTTGTAGCTTTAATGAAGCAAATGAGTTTTCTAGAAGCATGGTGCCAATGTATTTTCAACTGTATATCTATCATCTCTTACTCATTTCTTATTAATGGTGAGGCTGGAGGGTTTTTAAAACCCACCAAAGGATTACAACAAGGTAACCGATTTTCTCTATATTTGTTTCTCATCTATTGAGAAGGCTTTTCTTCTTTACTTCGTCATGCAGAATCCCTTGGCACTATTCGAGGATTGAGATGTAGGCGTAATGGCCCTATTGTTTCTTATTTTTTTCGCAGAGGATAGCCTTATATTTTCTCAAGTATCCCTCTCTAATTGTGCGACCATTAGAGATATTTTACACTGTTATGAGGCTGCATTAGATTAGCTTATTAATATAAAAAAATTGGCTTTATGCTTTGGACCTAATATGTTATTGGCTTCCTCTATAAAAATTATTCAGTGTTTGGGTGTTCAACAAGTCCTTTGCTATGAAAATACCTTGGTTTACCAAGCTTTGGAGTTTGAAATAAACGGTCCCTTTTTGTTTCTATAAAGAGTCGCATCTAGAATAAGTTAAAAGGATGGAAATGCCAACTGTTTTCTAGAAATAGCCATGAGGTATTGCTTAAAGCAGTGATACAAGCTATTCTTACATATTTCACGTAGTTGTTCTACTTTCCTAGCTTTCTTCTGCATGAGATACACCATTTATGTGCCCAATTTTGGTGAGGCGGTGATGATGCCAAAAAAAAAAAAACAAATACATTAGTGCACTTTGGATAAATTATTAAGCAATTATTCTAGAGTAATTCTTTTATATTCTCCTACCATATATATATGTTATTAATGTAAAATATTATTTCTTATTATATATTTGTCTTAGGCCTATAAAAAGACAAATCTTGTATATTATTTGAAACAGTGAAATATATTCCCTTTATATTTTTTACATGGTATCAGAGCTACGTCATGATCATTCTCAGAGTCTTTTGATTCTTTCTAAGCACTAGTTTCTGTTAATTTCTTTATCTTTTCTAATATAGAGTTTCTCAATGCACTTGTACTCGTAACAATTGATTTTTTGTCTTTCTATCAACGCGATTGCAATCGCAGTTGTTGATTTTCTCAATGCACTTGCAACGGTTGATTTTTTGTTTTCTCTATCAATGAGTTTATAATCGCAGTGGTTGATCTTCTCAACACGCTTGTCACCCTGACAACATTGTCACTCTACGACAATATTGCCTCTCTTCCATAAGGGTTGTCTTTCTCCAAAAAAGGTTGTCATTCACCAATAGTGGTTGTATCTTAACATTATCATTCACTGACATAAAGCCTATATAAATGTCATTTATGTAGCATTTGTAATACATAGAATTACAACAACAATGTAGTCCTTAAAGTTTTTAGTTTTTCTTTATTATTTTCGTTGGGTTGACAAACAGTAAGATTACCTCCACTCCTCTAGAGCCTAGTTCCAAACTCCGGTCCTTTGATGGTACTTTTCTCAGTGATGCTACCTTCTATCGTCAGTTGGTTGGTAGTTTGGTCTACCTTACAGTTACTCTCCTAGACATTGCTCATGCTGTTCATGTTGCCAGTCAGTTTATGGCCGCTCCTCGTACCTCTCATTATGTAGCAGTTCTTCATATCCTACGTTATCTTAAAGGTACATTTTTTTACGGTCTCCATTTTTTAACTTACTCTCCTCTCGTGTTACAAGCTTATGTTGATGCGGATTGGGCGGGTGATCCTACGGATCAACGATCAACTACTGAATTTTGTCTTTTCTTCTTTTGTGGAAAAATAAAAAACAGACAGCTACTGCTAGCTTGAGTACTGAAGTTGAATACCATGCTCTTATAGATATTACTCAAAAAATTGTTTGGTTCTGCTGACTTATTGAAGATATGGGTATTTCTCACACTGGAGCTATACCTCTTTATTGTGACAATCAAAGTACTATCCAAATTGCTCACAATGATATTTTTCATGAGCGGACTAAACATATTGAAATAGATTGTCATTTTGTTCGACAACACATTTCTCAAAGCACTATCATACTTCACTCAATCTCATATGAGGAGCAACTTGCTATATCTTTACCAAATCTCTACTTCCGCGTTGTTTTCATGCTCCAATTTCTAAACTCAAACTTACTTTTACTGTGCTATCTTAAGTTTGAGAGAGATATTAAGAAATTATTTTTGAATGATTCCGAAATAATTATTTTATACTTTCTTACTATATATTTATGTTATTAATATAAAATATTATTTTTTATTATATATTTCTCTTAAGCCCATAAAAAATTAAATCTTATATATTATTTAAACTGTGAAATATACTGTTATGTTTAGGATTCCAAAATTTACTCACTTTTAATCAAGCTCTCCTCGAAAAGCAGTCATGGCGACTTCTCCAGCATCCGGATTCTCTTGTGGCACGGATATTGTGCGGCCTTTATTTTTTTGATATTCCTTTCTTATAGGCTAAAGCTCTCTCTTCATCTTCTTTTATCTGGAAAAGCATTCTATGGGATAGAGACCTTACGAAGAAAGTACTTCACTAGCGAGTTGGAGATGATCTTCCATTCTTTATATCATGATCCTTGATTGCCACGTCTTTACTCTTTCAGGCCATTATACCCTCACAGATTACCTGAATTGTCAAAGGTTTTAGATTTGCAAACTGCTACTGGTCAATGGAATATTTCTGTTATTCGACAAGCTTTCACGCCTGAGGAACAGAATCTCATCCTTTCCATGCCTATCTCTATCTAGTAACCAACCCCTGCTGATTCTTTGCAATGGCATTTTGATCCAAAAAGTACATTTTCAGTCAGAAGCTGTTATCGGTTAGGGAGATATCTGTTAGGTGTTGCTAGTTGTTCTAGTGAGACACAAGTTACTAAATGGTGAAAATTTCTTTAGCGTTTAAACCTCTACCAAAAGTGAAGCATTTTGTTTGGCGGGATTCACATGACTTGCTGCCTACGCAGCTTAACTTACTCCGATATCGCGTACCTGTTGATGCAATCTGCCCATGTTGTGAAGTTGCTGCTGAAATTACTCTGCATGCATTATGGCTTGGCAAAAGAATGAATGTTCTTCGGCAATCTTGCACCTTTGCTGATATAGTTATTTGCTCTAGTAATGAAAGCACTATAAATTTGTTTATCTCCTGTATGCATTAGCTCTTAGAACCCCAAGTTGAATTATTAATGATTGTTTTATGGCAGTATGGTTCCTTCGAAATAAATGGCTGCACCATCGATCCGTCTCTTCCCTGGACTCAGTTTTCGGTTGGGTTACTGATTACCTTCACGAATACCAGTCTTCTCGAAGGGTTAAAACTTCAACTCCACGCGAACAGAATCTGCAACGATGGGTTCCACCGATGCGGGGTTTTATTAAGGTCAATACTGATACTGCAACCTGTTTTAGTACTGGACGAACGAGCCTTGGTGTCGTTATGAGAGATCATCAAGGACAAGTCCTTGCTGCTACTGTTCCAATTTCTGTTCTCCATCGAGCCAATGAAGCAGAAGCAATGGCCATATTATATGGTTTACAGCTAGCGAAAGAACATTGCTTCACTTCCATTCAGCTAGTTTCAGATGCTCTCGTTATTGTCAAAGAGTCACAGCTTCATAAACGGCTTTGTTTAGAATTGGGTATCATCCTTGATGATATATTTAGTTACCTTAAGTCCTTTACTAGTAATTTTCTATATAACCCTAGGGAAACTAACAAGGTGGCACATAATTTAGCTAAATTAACTTTACATAATAGCTTGTTTTTCAAAAAAAAAAAACATTACATAATAGCTCGTCTCGTCTATGGTATGGGCAAGTGCCACATATGTTTTCTTCTCTAGTATTGGATGATATTGCTTAGCAATATATTTCTGTTTTACTAAAAGAAAATGTTAAATTCACATAAATTTTAAAAATTATTTCGACACTACGTCTGCGCCGCATCTATAATCTTTGACATATTGTATAAAACGCGGCATCGGCATGAATGAAGGACAAGCAGTAACAAACGACGTCGTTGCCTGTCGGTTGCCTTTTAAAACGCTTTTCACTAAAACTACATAAAATGAACGGACGAGATGATCCCACCACGGCAGATCAACAGAAACTGGATAAACAAAAGGTCAAAAACCCATAGAAAAAAGAAATCAGTACGGTGGGGCCACAAAACACTTCAATCAATTAACTCACCGTCGCCTTCTCTTCCCCAAACCAGCAAATCCCCTCCGATCGAAACCATTTCAATTCCACCATAAAATCCAAAGACCAACGGCCAAATATAACGAAAATACTAATAATAAAGAGAAAATTCGTGTCTAAATCTTATTGATTCTTGGAAATGAAGGATGATGACAGTCTCCCAACGACGACGACGACGACGACGAATGTGAAGAAAGAAAGCGCAGATTCGAGTGTTTTCGGGAAAGGTCGGTACAAGTTCTGGGCGTTAGCGGCCATTTTGTTACTCGCCTTCTGGTCAATGTTTACCGGCACCGTTACCCTCCGTTGGTCGGCCGGCAATCTCAACCGTCTATCTGACGATCTCGACAGCCCAATCCACGACGATCTGGACGTCCTCGTCAGTCTCTAACGAACTTTATATAATTACCTGTGTTCAATGATTTTGTTTTGTTTTTAATTTTTTGCGGTGATGATAGGAAATGGAGGAGAGAGAGAAAGTGGTGAAGCACATGTGGGATGTGTACACCAACAGCCGTCGGATCAGATTGCCGAGATTTTGGCAAGAGGCTTTCGAGGCGGCTTACGAAGAGCTGAGCAGTGACGTGGCTGAAGTTAGATACGCTGCTATAAGTGAGATCGCTAAAATGTCTGTTCGTTCTGTTAATTTTGATCCGCCTCCCTTCCACTCAACGGTGAGAATTAACTTTCCTATATTGAACTAGTTCAGTAACTATATGGTTGTTTTATTGATGATTAGTTTGTTAAGATTGAGTGTGCTAATAGACGTGTGAAAGCGACTAAAACTGCTTGAAAATTATCAAATATTTATTTATTGCAGATCTGGTTCGTTTTAATGTGTATTAGTTAGTGCTTCGGAGCTGAAATGGATCCTGTATGCTTAGGTATCCAACCAATTTATGCAATCTTTTCTCATTAGTATTCTAATAGCTGACAGACTCGAGTAGGTGGTGGTTTGAACAGTGATCTGATATCCATGTTAGTGCAACTGGACAACCACTAATGTGCTGTAATCCCTCTGAAGCATTCTTGTCCGGTTAGAAGAAGAAGCTTTCTGATGACTGAAGTGTGTTAGTCATCGGTATAATCCTGTAGAAACATTGATCATTACTCACCATAGTCAATGTAGGCAGTGTCATTATGTGGATAATTTAGCTGAATTTATCAGATCATTTGGAAATTTTGTATGTTCTCTGTATCTCCACATAACTTGGCTTAAGGTTTCAGCCCAACCTGGATGTTTGTCTATACATATGTCTTTATTTGATATAATCATGACCTGTGCTCAGGTTATTCAAGGTTTAACATATGCAGCTTCTTATGTTAAAGTAAACCATGGGTTTCATAGAATTAGGCTAGAGCTTATGAGAAAAAAAAAAAAACAGGACAAGGCAATGCCTTGATATCTTTGGTAGTTCACAGATAGAAACCACTCCAGTGATGTTTAGCTTGATCATATATGTAGAAGAACCTACAGTTAGTAGTTATGTTCAATAGAACATAAAATGGAAACATTATAGCACTGTGCACTACTGAGGCTGTATGGAGGTGGGAGAAATAAAGTACTGGCAAATATTTGATTTATCTAATTCTCTATAACAGTTACTTTTGGAAGTACAAAGATCTGATTGCAGTTTGGTTATGAAGATCGGGATATCCTTTTGCATGACTTTGTGTCAGTTGGAGGAAAATTACTCTGAACACTTATAGGAGCAATCTATTTCGAGTTGAAATCTTTATTCATAGCTTTTAGTAAGAAAGTCACTACAAGTTTTCCTTGGAAGAGTGTATGGCATGCAGGGTAGCTAAAAGGATTTTTTTTTTTTTTGTTTTGGGTGAAGAATCAATTTGAGATTATGTGGTGTTATATTTGTAGAAGGTTGGAGAAACCATTGATTGTCTACTTCTTCCTGGTCCAATTACTACTAAGACTCCCTCGATATATACATATATATAGTTTTTTTTTTTTTTTATCTTTCTCGCTTTTGAAATTTCCGGGTCATATAAAAATTTATGGACTTGTAATCAATTTGGAGGGGTAGTGAAGGCAGAGGTTTGATTTGCTTTGCATGTATGATTGTCCAAATGCGTTTTACCTTTGGGTATATGGCCTGAGAGGATTATAGCTGTTTGAGGGGATAGAGAATTCTATTTATGGTATGAAGTCTGAAATTTTTAAGGAATTGTTTTTCTGGGTTATCCAATTTATCTTCCCTAATTTTCCATGCACCTTTTTGAATTCATTTACTTTTAAGGGTTTAGAAATTTATTGTTTTCTGTTGATATTTTTTTTTTTTTTTAAATTTCATGTATAGTCCCTCTGATTAGGGATTTGGCCTCCCATTCTTTTAGGTGCTTTTGAATGAATTTACTATTTATCATTAATATTCTTTCACATGCATTTGCAGTATGTAAGAGGTAATTAAAGTTTGCTTTTGAGCCATTGTCTAAGGCCTTGTTTTCTTTCTTATTTTTTCTAGGGCTCATTACAAGAAATCTTAGGTCATGTTATCATATTAGGATCCCTACACGTATAAAATTCGTTTGTGAAAGCCAAGAGAAAACACTGATTTTCTTTTTATTGGCAAAATCTGATTTCTAGATCAAAGACTATGGTTCGCACAAAAAGGGGGGGAAGATGTAGGTTTTATTTTCTGACCCATTTTAATATATAGAGTTTATATGAATTGAAAATAACTGTTTGAAGCCATAGCCTTGGCTGCTATGTCTGCAATTTTCTTGGCACTAAATAATTTGTTGAATAATCATGCACTTCTAGCCATATAATGTTTTATGATCTCTGGCTCTGAGCGTTTTGTTATATATGATATTAAGTTGCAATAGCCTTCTGGGACCTTTAGTTGGTGGATCTTTGCTCAACATGCCGGCCATATGTTAATTTTTCAACAAAAGATGTAGTAGTATTGTTATGCAGTATTCTTGTGCTTAATTTATTAAATCCAGACAGACAGAAACTAAGTAACAAATTTGGATTGTGATCTTCCTATTTACGTTGTCAGAGTGCACGTCAATTAAATAAGAGCTTGAAGCTAGGTGAGAGAGGCAGGGTGTTGCTAACCTCTTCTGGGACTGGTTGGTGATTTGAAGAATGCTGAGGATCTGAAGCTATAAATCATCATGTTGGTCCTGTGCTACCCAAAGTTACCAAGAAAGCAGTAATTGGACAAAACCATACTCAAAATTCCATGTTTTTTAAAACAGGGACGATTTATGTATTTAAATTAGGTTCTGATTCTTCCGAAGTTTTGCTGTTCACGATCATGTGTACTGGACTGGGTGGTAGAGTAAAACAACCTTTTGAACAGATACACTCAAGTGAGATACTCTTTCCTCACCTTCTATGAGATTCCTTATATAAATTGAAATGAGAGAACCAAATTTGAAGTAGCCCACTGTAATATTATATCATGCAGAAGCATGTATCTATGTGATGGCCATTTGATAAGCAAATATTTATATGCTGGTTTGTCTCTACGGAAAAGGTTTATAGCCAGTTCGAATTCTAAATTTTCAAGTGCTTAATGTTTCTCATCTTTTGTAACAGCTCTCCCCCCACGCGTTTCCATGGATACAAAATTCAGATTGAAAATTAGATTTGTAGTATTTTGAGTAAAAGGACGTAAGTGGTTTGCTTTTGATTGCAGTTTTGTTAATGATTCATATGTTTGTCTCATCGAGATTGCTTTTTTATTGTTTGGCTGTACCTATAAGGAACTCAATAAGGTAAAAATATAAAAACTTGTAACAAAAGAAATTTCTGTGAATTCTTGAATCACTTTTGAAGTCCAATAGCTCCGAGTCTGATTATAAGCTCATACATGTAAAAGCATAAATGTTGAAATTGGATAACTTTTGCAAATTAAATAGAATACTAATGGCCGACAAAAATCAGAATTTGCACATGCAAAGGACCTCGCGAAATGGACAGTGAGCAAGTGTGCAAATGGGCCTGTGAGGTGTGCACTCAATGGACGGTAAAGTACTAATATCGGAACAACTAGCAAATTCCATTTCTTTCATTTTATATATAAGGCTATTATTGTTTTTCAATATATATATATATATATGGCTATTAGTTTTTGGGAAAAAAAGTAAAGAAATTTTAATTATACAAGATGACACATCACATTTCTTATAACACAAAAGAGAAAAAAAATCCACTTAGTTGTAAATACAAGGAAACTCAAATCATCACTTAGTAAATTGGAGGAAATTTATACTTTATCGTTCAATCATAAAGAGTTTGTGTGACATATTAATGATCTTCTTTCTCTGGATTTCCTTTTTTTTTTCTCCTCAAAAGCCAATTGAATAATGCTATATATTTTGAGTTGTATTTTAAATAATAATATATTAAGTAATTATTAAATGATGAAATAATATAAATTTTAAAATTACTCATTATATCTAATAATTATTTAAAACATCATTATTTTAAATACAATTTAAAATATATAACATTATTCATTCATCAAATAACCACAACCCACAAATAAAATATATTGCAGCACAACATGATATTTAAACACTCAATAAAGACTAGTTTTATTCTTAATAATTAAGAGAAATAGAATTAGAAATGGAGGAGTAGGGACTCCCTTTCCCTCGTCCGGTCAGCATATTTCTCATTTTAAGGGGGACATTATGAGGCTTTGATAAGCTCTATTTTTTATTTTAAGTCTTGTTCTTCACCAATTTTTCAAAAACAATTAATAGGATGGGATGAGAAATCTCTATGTAGAAGAATGTCTTTCTCATTTTTGCCTTGTTTTTTTAATTTTTTATTTAATTAATATTGATTTATATTTACAAATTTTAATCATATAAAATTTATTTTATATTATAATTAAAAAAAAGTATTAAATAACAAACTAGAATAATATAGTAATATCTTTCAATAATGTAAATAGAAATTAATAAATAAATTTTTAAATAAATAATAAATAAAAATTAAAAAAATATTTTAAATAGTATTCTAATACTTAACATTATTGATTTTTTTTATTAATTTATATTTTTATTAAAATCAATAACCATCCAACTCAAAAGTAAACGTGTATTTATTTTTTACAATAAAAATAGATTTTTTGATAATATATATTTTATTAATAAAAATATATTATTAAAACTAATTCTAATTAAATATAAAATAAAAAATAAAAAATAAAAAATTATTTAATATATAAATATATATTAAAAATTATATTTAATAAATTTATAAAAAAAAATAAGATAAAGACAAAGCAGAGACTTAAATGAAGAATAAATTTTCACATTCAAAAAAAAAAAAAATGAAGAATAAATTTTTTCTTACTCCATCTTATCAATAATTTAAAAAAATAATTTTTTTTAATATCCTACACAATTTTTTTAATACAAAATTTACGCACCCCCGCCCGTATCCCCGCAGGCCATTTCGTCGCATTTTGTCGTCCCTAATGAGAAAATCTAACTCCACTCCACTATGAAGGGTGATCTCTATTGGAAATATCCCTTTTAACATCACAAACTTAACTGATTTAAAGCTTTAGTCTTGAGGACAGTAAGTGTCAGAGAGTAAGAGAGAATACCAAAAATGAAGTGCCCGTACTGCTCATCGACGCAGGGGCGGTGCGCCACCACAACCACCGGTCGATCAATCACAGAGTGCGCCTCATGCGGCCGTGTCGTCGAAGAGCGGCAATTCCAAAACCACCACCTATTCCACCTCCGCGCCCAAGACAACCCGCTCTGCCTCGTCACCTCCGATCTCCCCTCCCTCCCCAAAGAAATCCATCAAAACGCCGACGACGACGACGAAGACCCCTTCCACCCCACGGGCTTCGTCACCGCCTTCTCCGCTTGGTCCCTCGAGCCCAGTCCCATTTTCCTCCGCTCCTCTCTCCCCTTCTCCGGCCACCTCGCCGAGCTTGAACGCATCTTCGAGCTCATAGCGTCGTCTCACGCGTTCGCGTCGGCGAGTGTAGCGGTGGATAATTTGAGAGCATATATGCAAATCATTGACGTGGCGTCGATTCTGGGGTTGGATCGCGACATATCTGATCATGCTTTTCAGTTGTTTAGAGACTGTTGCTCGGCTACTTGTTTGAGGAACAGAAGCGTTGAAGCTCTTGCCACTGCCGCTCTTGTTCAGGCCATTAGAGAGGCCCAAGAGCCCAGAACCCTCCAGGTAAACGAGTTCGCAACTCTTAATTGCTATTAATAATCTAATGGGTTTGCTGGATTATATGATACTGAGTTGTAGTTTCATCGTTTCTTTCATGAAATACTTCCTGTCTTTTGTAGCGACATTAAAAATCTATCAGGATTAGCCTTATTTTCTAATACATTACTCTACCTTTAAGTTTTTTCATTAAGGTGTGTTCTCAGAGAATATCAATAGAACTTTAATCTAATATCTTCCACGAAGAGAAGGCTATCTCTTGCTGTCCTGTTAACTGTTATTTTTGTTTGTAACATAGCAGCTGTTGCTTTATCATTCTGAGAGATGATGGTCATATTAATGGAGGTCTGTTTGAAGTGGTTTGCTTTGTGATTAGTTATCTACTTCGCTTTTTTTTTTTTCTTTTGTAACTTTTTATTGTTTATTCTTTTCTATTCTATATGTGAATGTCTCTTAACTTTAGTTATATGCTCTAAAATTACAGGAAATCTCGATTGCAGCTAATGTACCTCAGAAGGAAATAGGGAAGTACATCAAGATACTGGGAGAAGCTTTACAACTTAGTCAGCCAATTAATAGCAATTCCATAGCAGTCCATATGCCAAGATTTTGCACTCTCCTCCAACTCAACAAAACTGCCCAGGTAATTTCTTATTCAGATATCACTGCATAGTTTTGGTCAATTTGGTGGGTTGAGTTGGAAAGTTTACTCCTTCTAGGACTTAGTTTGGTAAGGTTATACTTGAATGATTGCTTGATCAGTATGTAATATGTTTCATTTACTTAATGATATCTGGTTTGGGATATGCAGATCCAGGAAATGTTTTTTAATTAAGGAACTCCTCATGAGAACTTGTGTTACAGATTTAGGATGAACTTGAAATTTCATTCATAAATAAATGAAAGACTCCCACATATGAACTTTTCACCCTGAAAGTTGCGAAATTCAAGTCAACTTGTTGTGTTGGCAACCAATTGGAAAATATATGTTGTTGGAAATCGGTGATTGAAATGAATATCAAGAGTAGAGTCATTATGAAATCAAGTACGTATTGGGTGTACAAGGGAGGAGTAAAACAGAAGAAAAAAAAAGAGTACTGTTTATACCGCGGCACTGTTTATGCCTAGCACTGTTTACGTCGTTACTGTTCACGCGGCAACTTTAGGATATTTACTGTTTTGGCTCAATTAACTTCTTTAAGTGGGATTAAAACTCTTACAAATAAAGACTCTTATTTCAATTAGGTTTAGGGTTTCTAAGGGTGTTTTATTTATTATATAAACTCTTCTAAACACAAAAAAAAAAAAAAAGCATTTAAGGTCTCAAGATGTAACCATAAGAGAGAATAGAGGAGCTAGGTAGACACTAAGTGCGTGGTGCACTAGGGTGTAACCTTTGGAGAGTGTTTTTTCTTTAGGTTCTTTGAGTGAACAAAAGAGAAACACTATAAATCCTTTTGGCTTAGATACTCGGGCTATTCTTGTGTTCCTTATAAAAATCTCTTATGAGGAGATATTAAAAGGTCTTGAGGAGTCATAGTGATCAAGGATAGATACTTAGAGGTCTCTATGGGAGATACTAAAGGGTCTTGTGGGATCATTGATGATGTAAGAAGATACTTAGTGATCTATATCAATAATAAGAAGCTGGATCATGGATCCTCCATGGACGTAGGCAATTTTGGGCCGAACCACGTATATCTTGTGTCTTGTTGATTGGTTTGTTTTCTTTATCTTTATTGGTGTGTTAATCTTATGTGTTCTTACTTATGGTGTGAGTTATGATTTTCCGCTGCGCATAGAATAAAAAGAGTATCAAGGTTGTGACTTAGTTGATGCTATAAGGATGTCAAATTAAAGTGCATGGCTTGATATCCGCAACATATGTTTTATCTGGTTTTTTATTGTTTTGAAGCCTCTTATTGGTCTGCAAATTGCAAATGCTTCAGGGAAAAAAATGTGATTTGTTGCTTGATTACCTAGTGGAAAATTTTATGAAAATATCAAGATATACTTTGTAGTAAACTCTTGAAAGAAAATTTAAGTGAACAGCTTAGACTGAGCATTCATGATTTAAAATAAGTGTATATACACAATTCTCGTGGTTTTTATGTGTTGGGTGTACCTGTGTGTGTAGATGGGATTAAGATCTTATTTGATTAAATAAGTGCAATACTACATAATAATCAGTTTAAAAGATTATACACGGACTTGACTTTTGTCTTGATCAAATCGTTATTGTAACTCTCTAGGAGCTGGCAACTCACATAGGAGAAGTTGTGATCAACAAATGCTTCTGCACTCGGAGGAATCCCATTAGCATATCTGCAGCGGCTATATATCTTGCCTGCCAATTAGAAGACAAGCGCAAAACTCAGGCAGAAATTTGTAAGGTCACAGGCTTAACTGAGGTCACCCTTAGAAAAGTCTACAAGGAACTATTGGAGAATTGGGATGACCTTCTCCCTTCTAATTATACTCCAGCTGTCCCTCCTGAGAAAGCATTCCCCACTACTGCTATTTCCTCGGGCCGTGCACCAGCAGTTAAAGTTGAATCAGGTGAAGTATCATCTATGGACAAAGGTAAGCAGCCAGAAAACAAGTCAATTAAGCCAAATGATGTCACAGAAGCTGAAGCTAATGATGATGCTAATGGTGCCCATGCTTTTAAGTTGAATCGACCAAATCCCTTCAGCCAGCCTTGGCTTCGCTTTACGGCTTCTAATGTTAGGACAGCTGGAGAGAAAAATCAGAGTGTTGCCCGGGGAGGAATCAATGAGGTGCAGTTTAACCGTCAAGATTTGCTCCCTTCTAAATATAATCCAGCTATCCCTCCAGAGAAAGCATTTCCCACTACTGCGATTTCCTCAGGCCGTACGTCAGCGGTTAAAGTGAATTCAAGTGAAGTAACATCTCTGAACAAAGACAAGCAGCCAGAAACCAAGTCAATTAAACTGAATGAGGTCAAAGAAGCTGAAACTAATGATGATGCTAATGGTGCCCACACTTCAAAGTTGAAGCGGCCAAATCCCTTCAGTCAGCCCCCGCCTCACTTCACGGCTTCTAATGTTAGGCCAGCCGGAGAAAAAAGCCAGTGTGTTTTCTGGGGGGAAATCAACGAGGTGCAGTCTAACCATCAAGATTTGCTCTCTTCTAATTATACTCCAACCATCCCTTCAGAGAAAGAATTTGCCACTGCTGCAATTACCTCAGGCCGAACACCAGCAGTTAAAGCCAGTTCAAGTGAAGTAACATCTTTGGACAAAGATAAGCAACCAGAAACCAAGTCAATTAAATTGACTGAGGTTACAGAAGCTGAAAGTGATGATGATGCTAGTGGCAACCAATTTTTAAAGATGAATCTGCAATATCCCATCGGCCGGCCCTGGCTTCGCATTACGCCGTCTACTGTTAGCACAGCCAGAGAGAAAAATCAGAGTGTTGCCCAGGGGGCAATTAACGAGGTGCAGTCTGACAGTCAAGATTTGCACCCATCTAATTTTACTCCAGCCAACCCACCAGAGAAAGCATTCCCTACTGCCACAATTACATCAGGCCTTATACCAGCTAAAGTTTATTCAGGTGAAATAAGTTCCTCCGAAAAAGATAAGCAGCCAGAAACCAAGACAATTAAGCGGAATGAGGTCACAGAAGCTGAAATTAATGGTGATATTAATGGTGCCCACACTTTTTATATGTCAAGTCTGCCTTATCCTTTCAACCAGCCCTGGCTTCGTCCTGTTAATATTAGGACAGCTGAAGAAAATAATCAGAATTTTTGCCGGCGTGAAATCAACAAGGTGCAGCGCAACTGTCGGGATTTGAACCAGAGGGTCGATGAGAACACAAAGGTTGCTGCTACTAGTTCTATAAGACCAAGTCAATTTCCGGGTACCCCAAGTTCAAATGTGAGTTCATTTGCGTGGCCATTTCTCCCCTCGTCTTCTTCAGTGGCTACTGCCAGTGTTAACGTTGTGCATCCAACAAAGTTGCAGCCAGGTCACATCGAACTCAAAGGAACTGGCATTGAGGCTAAAGGTGAAAATGCCAATCAATGTGAAGACTAGTGAGTGGCTCCAGAAAAAGGGTCTTGCATTCTGGTGTAAAGTACTGTAAAGCATCACTAATATAGTTTCTCATGAAAGTTGAATCTTATGTTTATGTTTCAGTCTCCTGCGATATCACATGAATTATGTACATATTTTTTCACGTTCGAACAGAAGTCCACTTTGATGAACAATTATAGAATTTGGTGATTTGGGAGCCAGGCAATATTTATGGTGCTCATTGCAGTTGCTTTGATCTGTAATGTTTTTATCGGACCAGGCAATATTTTTTCATTGTTCGTATTTGATTCTTTGGAGTTCATTAATGTTTCTGTACATATCAGCGGTTGGTATTGTTCAACTTGTTACCTGGAACGCGGACTTTGGAACTGCAACTAGGATCCACATGACAAACATTCGATTATCAAATGTTACGGGACATGGAATTCGGATTTTGACTACATATTTGTTCGCGAAAAATTAGTGTTCATTTTTTTTTTTGAAAAAAAGAGAATAGATTCTTTAGTTTTATACTATATATCTGATTTTGAGTTATTTTAAATTTGTAAAGAACTGAAGTTAAAAAAATCAAATACAAAAAATTTAAAAAAATCCATAACTCTGAATTTTTTTTTAAAAGTACTAATAAGAACAATTACTCAGTTTTCTCAATAATCCATAACTCTATTTCATTTTTCTTTGGGCTATTTTACATAATAATAATAGTTCTCAAAATAAATTAAGGTAACGTTTGTTTTTTTGATGCATATAATCGAATGACTGAATTGAATAACATATTTGTCCTTCTGTTTAATATCTGAATATAAGTATTAGGTTTTCTTTTTAATTAAAAATTAATACTTTTACATTTGTACTCATATTAACTTTCAAAGTTAAATAATAATAAATATTAAAAATGTATGAATAAAATAATATTTTTATACAAATGAATATTAAAACAGTATAAATTTGAATATTTCGTTATAATTTTTTATAACATATTATTTTTTTAAGTTATAAGACAATTTGTTATAATTTATAACAAAACAAAAAGAATAAAGAAAATATATTAATATGAAACTTATTAATAATATAAATGCACAATTAAAAAAAATAGTTATATACTTTAAACAATTAATTTGTAATTTTACCCAAAAAAATATGTACGTAATAAATATAAAAAATAAAAAAATAATGTTTTATATGAATAGGAAAGTAAATATATGGTACGAGTATTAAATGATTCAAACATTTTGAATTCAGCCAAAATGCAAAAAAAAAAAAAATAATTTTCCTAAAATTGACTTAAATTTTTTAATAAATTTAAAAACACGACCAAATAAATAAACTTAAGTTATATTCCACATAAAGTCAAAAAAAGAAGAAAACAAATTGGCCTAAATCTTCCGGATATTAACAACACAATTTGCATAATATATTACCAAAAAAATTGAAAATCCATTAAAAAATCTTCTAGAATGTTAAGCCATATATTATATTTATATAGTAAACAGTGATCCGGTTACAGTATCAATTGTCCAAAAAGTCCTTGTAAAGGTCCCAGTAGAAAACATGCTGCTGATTCCGTAATCCAATCCAATCGTTCACATGCTACATGGCAATCTCGTAATTTTACAAACTGTGAGTGGCATTTCTCTGACCGCCGCGATATTTATTATTTACGCGCAAGAGTGGCGTGTTATGCTTGGCGACCCTTCAGACTTTGCTTCTCAATCTCACGTCATTTCTCATCAACCTACATCCTTCTCAAAAACAAACACACCCAACTCCAATCTGCACCGTCCATTGTATCCATGTCACTGATCCGCGTACTCTCCGATCCAACGGTTCAAATCACCCCAATAATTCACACACGTATCCTTAGCCTGGCCCCCCCCCTTACCCTAGCCACGAACCCCGCGCCCCACAGGCTTATCCCGACTAGCCCTAATCAGCCAATAAAACAGAGAGAGAAACCGAAAAAAAAAGATTACTATTATTATTATTATTACAATTCGCATTTTTCTTTTTTCTCTAATTTTTTTTCCAGCAAATTAACACAGAGCGACCGTACACCTGAAAATTTTCAGCCTTTAGGGTTTTACGCCTTTCAAAGGGATAGATAATACCTAATCAGTCCGCTATCGATTCTCAAAAGATCTAGCGATAGGTTTAGGGTTAGGGTTAGTTTCAGGCTACTGTTTGCTTGACAAGTTTTATTTTATTTTCACCATGATTCCACTCTTCCCCTTCATCTCATAGTACTGTTCTTGGCTTGGCCTCAAAATCACTTGTCTTCATCTTTGAATCGATTTACCTAGAAGAAAAAAAGAAAGATTTGGTGTATGAGATATCGGGTTTCGTATTTGATGGATGAGATCTGGGAGAGAGCCGTGGAGACAGCGTTAGACGGTCAAACCGACCACGCCGCGGCTCGAATCCTAACACTAGACGGTGCCGTTAAGTGCGTGCAGGGCCGGCTGCCACCTCCGACTCTTCTAGAGAGATTCGAGAACCTTCAGCACCTCTCGATCGCCAACATCGGAGTCTCATCCCTCGAGCAGTTTCCGCGGCTGAGAAATTTGGGGAAACTAATTCTTTCTGATAACCGCATAGCCGGAGGACTCGAGTTTCTGGTCCAAGCCGGCTTGGAATCTCTCCGCGACCTCGATTTGTCGAATAATAGGATCCAGTATATTGAAGATCTGGCGCCTTTGGCTCAGCTGAGGCTTGTGTCGCTTGATCTATATGAGTGTCCGGTTACGAGAGTGAAGGATTATCGATCTAGGGTTTTTGGAATGATTAAGTCTTTAAAGTACTTGGATAAGATGGATGCGGAGGAGAATGAGAGGCCGGAATCGGACGATGAGGAGGAAGAGGATGAAGAGGACGAGGAGGATGATCCAGGGAGCGGGGAAATTGACGGTGAGGATCGGCCATATGGAAGAGATAATGGGCATAGTGATAACATAGAGGGGATTGTGGATGCAGACGAGGAGGAAGAGAGTGATGCGGATGAAGAAGCAGCGGAGACTGCTCATGCTGGGCAGGTGGCACAAGGCAATGGGGTAGTTAACCATCAGAATGGGTATCGGGTTGAATCTGTGGGTGGAGAAGATGAAGATGATGATGATGAGGGTGAGGATGACGATGAGATTGATGAGGATGATGATGTAACGGAAGTTCAAGAGATTGGTGGAGACAGTGGTGCAGAGGAAGATGGCGTTGAGGAGGAGGATGATGACGACGACGAGGATGAGGAGGATGAGGATGACGAAGAGGAGGTTGATAATGAGGAAGGGGATTTCAGAGAGCCCGAGAGTACAGGGAGGTTGATGAGTACGGAGGGGGAGATTGATGGGCATGAACAAGGGGAGGAAGATGGGGATGATGATGGAGAGACTGGAGAGGACGAGCAAGGTGTTGAGGATGATGGGGAGTTTGAAGTTGAGGATGAAGATGAGGGTGAGGAAGAGGTGAGATTGTGATTTCTATCTCTCACCTGTCTTCTGATAGAATCTTATCTATTCCTAACTTTTCTGCACATCTTTTGGCCGAATTAATGATTTGTTTGCTGCCTTGTTTTCAGATGAGAAGAGGACTTGATTGCTGTTAAATTCCTTAATGAGCTAATTCTGATTAATTTCCATACTGTGATTTCTGTTTTTCTTTTTTTGTCTTTGTATTGCATATTTCACCTTTGCATCTTCTGGTTTATGCAGTGATAAGAGGAATTAACCTCTTGCAATTATTTACTTTATTGTTTGGGTAAATTATCATGATTTAACAGTAACTGTACTTTGAAAGATTTTTATGTCATTGGCATCTAGTATCTTTATGCAGTTTTTCATTTCTTTCTAGTGAATAATTGATGGTTCTCTCATTTTTCCTGTTGATCGCCCTCATAAAGGAGCTACTTGATGGAGTTGCAAATTTTAAAGCAAGATTTTACAAATTATTTAAATATTGTATATTGAGAAATGCAGAGTTTTATATTTAGTGAGCAATTGATGTTTATTTGAGTTTTTGGTGAGAAAAATGGTGAGGCTTGAAATAAAATGTTATGTAGATCTTGATGTATTTCTTGAATGCTTTTCCAGAAAATATATTGGATCATATTATTAGAAAAGAGAGTGAATTTTGTAATTGTGAGATATTAGTGAAAATTTGAAAATGGTTTCTGGAATGCTCGTTTATTGCTTTTTAAAATTTTTATCTCCTACAATATCTTCCTTAAAATCCCAATCTTAGCATTGTCATTGGTGATATGTGGTGTTTTGCATCTTCATTTTCACTGTCCCACATTTTTTTAAATTATACTCTTCATCATAGTTGTTGCGGAGTAAATTGGAATGTTTTAATCTCTCTTTAATGCTATAGCTTGTTATGATTTATTAAAGTATTTTCTTTGAAATGATTATTTGTTTCAAACTTAGAGTTTCCCTGCTAATCAGGTTTTCTATTTATGTTCTCTGCCCCCATGGTGGGGAACAATGGATTTTGAGAGTGTGGAATGTAGTATGTGATATTTGCCATGTGAAATATTTGGCGGTTGACATCCTCTTAATATTTGTACTTCCATAAGCATAAGTATTTATGCAGCAATGATGATAGCTTGCATCACTTTTTGTGCAAATGATATGAACTAATCTAATCAACTGTGGTTGTTTACACAGCGGGATGAATTAGTTTCACACTTGTCCAAAACAATTGTCATGCATCTGGGTTACATGATTGTTTCCATCTTGCTTGAATATAGGGTTTTTGTTCTATTTTGTCTTTTGCATTTTACAGATTTTATGCAACTAAGTTTTACATTGATAGTCTTTTCTCTTTATTTCTCTGTTTTGTGGTTTTAACTGTGAGAAGCCTTATGCTATGGCAGGATGAAGATTATGGGGCCGGATACTTGGTTCAGCCAGTGGGGCAGGCTGAAGAACATGATGCTGGAGGCAGTGATATGGACCCAGGTCATGAAGATGATGCTGAAGAGGAAGAAGAGGTTGAAGATGATGATGATGAAGTTCAGAATATGCCACCATCTTCCTCTCACCTGAAAAGAAAGAGAGGCAATGATGCTGATGAAGATGACAGTGGTGGGAATGATGGGGAAGATGACGATGACGATGACGTTGAGTTCAGCAAGTCATCGTCAAAGAAGCACCGTTAGTTGTTTGCAATCACATGAATTAAATGTTTTGTTACTTTCTTCAAACGTGATGGAAAGAACAGCGGAACTTTATGTGGGATTTAGATTGGTTGATAGTCTGGTGACTCTGGTTAGTGGTTTTGGCTATCTCTTGGACAATGTTTTAGGGAGAGAAATTGTATTTTGGGTGGCACATATGTTAGCTCAAAAGGTTGTTGGTGTTATATATTCCCGCTTGCGTCTCTTATATAGCCGTTACTCTGTTATTTTTCAAAAGGCAGTTATGAAGGATTCACCGCCCATTCCAGGAGTATGTTTCAAATGGGGTTCAAATGGAGGGAAACTATACCCTTTAAAATCTGTTGGTTTTATTACATGTTTGTCCAAGCGGGGAGTGTTTTGAAAGGGTGGTGTGTATTTAAAAAAAAAAATGCATGTAGATGGTTCCATTCAATCAAGTGGGCTTATTTGGTCGTTCGGCCTTTTCGGTTAGCTGTTATCAGATTTGAGGCTGATAACGAATGACTTGGTCGCTATGACGCATTGCTACCCGGTCCCGGCTGGTGTTTATGCCATGTCATGTGACGTGGGTCCTGTTCCTATGATTGCCTGATGTGCAGAATCGGTGTTGAGGAATATAATCCAATGGTTGAGCAGCCATGATCGTGGATCTATGTTTTGTATAGAGGCGCTCCGATTTCTTTCATATAAAAAGTTTCCTTTTCAGGCCTTGCTTTCTGAGCAAGTACAGAGCAGGGCTATTATATTATGTAAAAGTCAAATATTGAATAGGTTAATAAGAGACTTACTCGGCCAGTTGGCCCAGGCTCAGTTAACTGGATGTTGGGCCGAGAGAGATTTGTTCAAGGTGCCACCAGTTTGATTGTTGTTATTTTTTGACCTCTTGGCTTCTTTCCTAGCTGGAGTCCCGAGCCCTCCTTCACTTTTATTTAGTTTTCCTATCTAAGAGGACCCACCCATGTGAGCTTTGAACGAAAATTGTCAAATTTGATACAAACTCAGTCGTATAGCTCCCACCCCACTCAATGCTCAGGGCACTAATGAAATTCACTAGATTGTTTTTTTCTACTCCGTCTTTTTATTTAAATATTTAATTTTCTTATATTATAAATAAATAATATAAAGGGATATTATTATAAATATTCTTACAGTAAGATTTAATTTTATTAGTATCTTTTAAAATATATAATAATATTGAACTGTTGACAAAAATTTATGATAATAAAATTTATATTAAATTGTATGAAATGATTAAATTATTTTTTATACATAAAAATTTAATATAATAATTATTTTATTCTTGCACAGCCAATGAAATGCTCAATTTCTCATAAAAAAAATACTCAAGCTTTTTAATAGGAAAATTATTTGACTTTTAAATTTTTTGAATAATTTATTTATTTAAACATTTAAATAAACTAATTTCCACAAAAATTACATGATCAACCAACATAAACTCATCATCAAGCTCCTTTCTTCGCCATCACCGAGCTGCTTCTTCGCAAAACAAGATTACTCAAACGCACAAAAATTGTCCAACACTTAAATTTTGTTCCATATCAACATCATAAATTCAAATCAACAAAGAAAGTAAACTCATTATAAAACTCATTTCTTTACAAATTAATAGGACTTAGACAATGGTCTAAATCCTTTTGAACACTGTTGAAAACTGAAATCAAAGATGGCAATGTTAGGAAATTGAGGGGTGATGCAGGGTCGCAGCTAAAGCGAAATTGAGAAAAATAATGAAAATAAAAAATAAGACAAAGACAAGATTACGTGGTTCGGCTTTTAGTCTACGTCCACGGGCGAAGACAGAAGAATCTCTTACTATTAGAAATGGAGAATACAAGTATTGTAGTGTTTTAGCCTTACAACCCAAAACCCCAATACACCAAATTCTCTCAAATCACTCAAAAACTCTCTCAAAGCTTTAGAAACTCTCTCTAAATTGCAATGGAAAATACATTGCTAAACTCTCACTTTTATAGGGAGAATTGAGCAAGTGGACAGCCATTTCTTGGCTGTCCACCATTGCAAATCTGCAGCTGGCACACGGTGCCAGCTGCTGACAATTCTCCCACTTGGAGATTTGATTGAAAATCAATCAAGTCTCCACACCATTCTTTCTTCTTCGCCAAAGCCATGTTGCCTATGTGTCTGCTAAGCCATGCAAGGATCTGCACCATACAAATTTGTTGGTATTGGTGGGCTTGGTCAATACATCTGCTAGGTTATCATCTGTATGAATTTTTTTCATATCCACACTTCCATCTTCTACCACTTCACGAACAAAGTGATATTGAACACCTATGTGCTTCGTTCTTGAATGAAAAGCTGGATTCCTTGCAATGTGCAAGGCACTCTGACTGTCACAAAACAATTCAACTTTCTCTTGCTTGTGCCCGAGCTCCTTCAGTAATCTTTGTATCCAAATTGCTTCCTTGCAAGCTTGTGTAGCTGCCATGTATTCTGCTTCTGTAGTAGATAATACCACAACAGTTTGCAGTTTCGAAACCCAGCTTACAGCTCCTTCTGCAAGTTTAAACACATAGCCAGTAGTGGATTTTCTTTTATCAAGATCTCTTGCAAAATCTGAATCCACATAGCCCTTAACAATAAAAGCTGATCCTCCGTAACATAAAGCAACATCTGAGGTACCCTTAATGTATCTAAGGATCCTCCTGACACAACCCCAATGCTCTCTACCAGGATTCGCCATGTATCTACTAACTGCTCCCACTGCTTGTGCAATGTCTGGTCTGGTACAAATCATAGCGAACATTAAACTTCCCACCGCTGATGCATACGGTACTCGAGACATCTCATTCCTCTCTGCTTCTTTGCTAGGACACATCTTAGAGGATAACTTGAAATTAACAGGGAGTGGGGTACTAATTGGCTTACAATCTTGCATGTTGAAGCGCCACAAGATTTTCTTTAAGTAGTTCTTCTGAGAAAGTCAAATCTTCCTGTTATTTCTATCTCGGTGAATTTGCATCCCTAGAATCTTGTTTGCTGGTCCCAAGTCCTTCATATCAAATTCCCTAGCCAACTGTGCCTTTAATTCTTGGACTCGATCTTTGTTGGGGCCTGCCACCAACATGTCATCCACGTACAACAGTAAAATAATGAAATCATTATCATCTTTAAACCTTTTGTAGTATGTACAATGGTCTGAACTAAGTCTGTTGTATCTAAGGTTGATGATATAGGAATCAAATCTCTTGTACCAACACCTCGGCGCCTGTTTGAGACCGTACAGAGATTTGTTCAACCTGCAAACCAAGTTCTCTTTTCCTTCTTCTTTAAAACCTTCTGGTTGGAGCATATAAATTTCTTCTTCAAGTTCTCCATGAAGAAAAGCTGTCTTCACATCTAGCTGTTCTAGATGTAAGTCAAATGTAGCACACATTGCCAAGACTATTCTGACTGTCGTGAGTCGAACCACAGGGGAAAATATCTCATTAAAGTCAATACCTTCTTTCTGAGCATAACCTTTCACCACCAATCTCGCACGATACCGCTCTACTTGGTCATTGCCATCCCGTTTGATCTTGTAGACCCATTTGTTTCCAATGGCTTTTCTTCCACGTGGCAGTGCAACCAGCTCCCATGTTTTGTTCTTATGCAAAGCTTCAATCTCTTCTTGCATTGCTGTCATCCATAGAGAAACATCTTGACTTTTAGAAGCCTCCTGGAAAGTTGTTGGCTCTCCATCCTCTATTAGAAGGCAGTATGCAACATGAGCCTCCATGACATACTCCGAGTGCCACGCTGGTGGTCGTCTCTCACGAGTTGATCGACGATCATCTGTAGCCTCAGACTCTGCTGGTTCTTGTTCTTCGTGCCCTGGTGCTGCTTCAGGAGAATCTGAATCTTCTTGTACTTGATTATTTTCCATTTGTACCATTGTAGTCTCTGGATTTTCCTTCATTGTGCTATCATCTTTATCATTCCTTTGCAGTTTATCTTCTGCAAATATCACATCTCTGCTGATGACGACCTTGTGGGTAGTGGGATCCCACAGGCGATACCCCTTGACTCCATCAGCATATCCCAAGAAAAGGCATTTTCTGGATTTTGGATCCAGCTTCGTTGTTTCTTGGGGATTATACATCACGTACACAGGACTTCCAAATGTATGAAGGTGAGAATAATCAATTGGTTTTCCAGTCCACATCTCCATCGGTGTCTTCAACTCGATTGCTGTTGATGGTGACCGATTTACCACATAACAGGCGGTTTTGACTGCTTCTGCCCAAAATGTCTTGGCTAAACCTGCAGTTCTCAACATAGCTCTTGTTCTCTCCAACAAGGTTCTGTTCATCCGCTCTGCTACTCCATTCTGCTGAGGCGTGTAAGCTGTGCTGAATTACCGCTTGATGCCTTCTTGTTGACAGAATGCAATAAAATCCTCACTAGTATATTCTCCTCCATTATCTGTCATTAAACACTTGATCTTCTTTTCTGATTCAAGTTCTACACGCGCTCTGAATATTTTGAAAGCTTCAAACACATATGACTTCTTCTTGATTGGATACACCCAACATCTCCTGGAGTAATCATCTATGAATGACACAAAATATCTCGCTCCTCCTAAGGACATCACCGGTGCTTGCCAAACATCAGAGTGGATCAATTCTAGAATTTCTTTACTTCTAGAACTGGATGTGCTGAACTTTAATCTGTGCTGCTTACTTGTGACACAGTGCTCACAGAAAGGTAAATGAACCGATTTGAGCCCAGGAAGTAAATTTTGATCAGAGAGAATCTTCAAACCTCGTTCTGACATATGGCCCAGTTTGCGATGCCACATTATCGTTGACTCTTCTGCTGAACTAGTTGATGCAACAGATGCATCTCCTTCCTGCAGTGTTTCTCCATTAAGCATGTACAGATTTGCAGCAACCTTTTCTGCTTTCATTACTACAAGTGCGCCTTTGAGAATTTTCATTATCCCATTTTCAATTTGGGTCTTACACCCAGTGTTATCTAATTGTCCCAATGACAAAAGATTCTTCTTGAGGCCTTTCACATGTCGCACCTCCTGGATAATACTAACAGTACCATCGTACATCTTCATCTTGATGGATCCTATTCCAGCGATTTCCAAAGCATGATCGTTCCCCATATATACAGATCCTCCAGAGGTAGGTTCATATTGATAGAACCATTCTCTCTTAGAGGTCATATGCCATGTAGCTCCTGAATCCATGAGCCATACATCAGAGAACCGTTTTCTGCTTTCAACAACTGTTGTTGCCTCGCTGTATAAAATTTCACCATCATCTGAGGTGCTTGCAATATTCCCTTGCGGTTTGTCCTCTGCACTTTTCTTCAATCCCCAACAATCCTTCTTCAGATGGCCTTTCTTGTCACAATGGTAGCACTTGACGTTCTTCTTACTTCTGGATTTTGGTCTACCATGATTTTGACTCCCACTGGGGCCACGTTCTGTTGATCTACCTCTCATCATTGTCAAAGCTTCTGCTTGCTGCGAACATTCCTGTTTGTCTTCTTTATTTTTCCGTCTTCGTTCTTCTCCCAGTACAGCAGCTGTAACATCATCGAAGACTAAGAAGTCCGATAGGATATTATTCGTCAAGTTGATGATGAGTTGATCATACGAATCTGGTAGGCTTTGAAGTAGAATCTCTGCACGTTCACCTGCCTCTATTTTATGCCCCAAGGAAGTGAGTTGGGAAAATAGAGTATTTAATGTGTTGATGTGCTCCGTCACTGAAGTGGATTCTATCATTCGAAAAGTGTACAATCTCCTTTTTAAGAAGATCTTGTTGTGCAGAGATTTAGCCTCATACAATTTAATGAGAGTATCCCAGATCTCTTTTGCTGTCTTCTTTTCCGCTACACTAGATAGCACGTTATCAGCAAGTGCTAGATGCAGATCAGCAACTGCATTACCGTCAATCTCATTCCACTTGATATCATCAGTGATACCAGCGGGCCTTTCATCAATCGCTTCTAAGCACTTATTTTTTCTTAAAATCGCCTTTATTTTCATTTTTCACAATGTAAAATTACCTCCATTGAACTTCTCAACTTCGTATTTTGCCGCCATTGCTTTTCACCACGAACTACTTCTGTTAGGATCGGCTCCCACTGTTTCACGTGAATAGTAACCGTATGTATGAACAGTAACTGTATACGTGAATAGTGACCTCATTCAACCAGAAGCTCTGGTACCACTTGTTAGGAAATTGAGGGGTGATGCAGGGTCGCAGCTAAAGCGAAATTGAGAAAAATAATGAAAATAAAAAATAAGACAAAGACAAGATTACGTGGTTCGGCTTTTAGTCTACGTCCACGGGCGAAGACAGAAGAATCTCTTACTATTAGAAATGGAGAATACAAGTATTGTAGTGTTTTAGCCTTACAACCCAAAACCCCAATACACCCAATTCTCTCAAATCACTCAAAAACTCTCTCAAAGCTTTAGAAACTCTCTCTAAATTGCAATGGAAAATACATTGCTAAACTCTCCCTTTTATAGGGAGAATTGAGCAAGTGGACAGCCATTTCTTGGCTGTCCACCATTGCAAATTTGCTGGCACCGTGTGCCAGCAAATTTGCAAATGCAAATCTGTAGCTGGCACACGGTGCCAGCTGCTGACAGGCAAGCCCTTAGATGGTCGTGTGAGCAACGGCGACGGGAAATCCTCGCTGCTGTGAGTATGATGGAGCGAGATCTTACTGTAAATCCGACAATAATTCCTTTTAATCTCCGCTTTACTCTTGCTTGAAAAGCTCTCCATCTCTGCAAACCCAAACACAAGCCTAACTTCAATTCACCTTTTCTCAACTTCCCAAAACAAGTACGACACCGATAACAATTCCTCTCAATTCAAAAAAAAAAAAAAAAACTCTTTCGTCTCTCTTCATGATCTTAATGCAGATTCAAGCCATTATCTTGTCCTGCTTGCTGTTTCCAACTAGAAAATGATAAAAATTCACCATTAAAAATAGGAAAATTGATAATTAATCAAGTTTAGTTTTTCAATGAAATAATTAATAAAGTACACTCACGACTTAATGCAAAAACCTTAAGAGCTAAACACCGTTGATACAAACATGCTGCAAAATTCGATTACATAAAACCAAATTAACAAGAAGCTCAAGTAGTCAATCTCACTAATATTAGAACACTACACTGAATGAAAACATCAACAAAGTGCCAACTGCAACAGCTACAATACTTGGTTTTTTTAGCATATTTTGTGTGAAAAGTGCCCGAGTTCCACATTGGACTAAGAGAATTGCACACAAGAGAAACAAAACATTTGAGTAAAAAGAGGGCATCACTGATAATACATTTTGGAATCTAATGCTATTTTTGAAGACAAACTAAACAGCAAATTACTGTTTATTGTAAGCAAAATCACCGAATGGGTGAATATAATATAAGATAGAATAATTTTAAAAATGCACCCGATCCATACCAAGCTGCTTTCTGCCATGGGTTTCTTTTCGATTCAGTGTTTTGTGATTTTGGTCCTGAGTTTACTCTTTTCTCCATTTTATAATTTTTATAATTTGTAATTCTGTCTTTTCATATGTAGTATTATTTTTCTATTTTATAATAAGTTAAAGTTTATATAAAAATTCTCATTGTACATTTTTTATAGATTGAAATATACTCCTCTTTATATTTCACATGATATTAAAGTTTTAATTTTTTCACTATTATTTTACTTAGTTGGGGATTTATCAATTTTATTTTTGAAAACTTGTTGGAAGTCCATCGGAGTTTTACCGAAAAGCTGTTGAAAATTTCCAGAAGATTACGGTGTTAGACACCGCTCACCCCAAGATACTTAGACACCGCAGACCGTTCCAACACCGCTAAAAACGCACCGATCGGAGATCGAAACAATGCACATGTGCCACCTGAAGGTCTTTGCCATCGATCACTGCCACTTTAGATCCCGACTGTTATATGGTGCCGTGACTGACACTGCATTTTCCAGGAGAATTCTCAATCTCTGAATATTCAAGCACCGCCAAATTTACGTCGATCGAAGATCGAAAATCACCGGATGTGCTACCTGAAGCTTACTGTTTGCAATAAGGGTCTGCAAACTTTTCAATATTTGGAAGTCAGATCGTAATACTCTATACTTTTGGGGTAATTCTATGATTTTTAAAAGTTTTAGGATTATTTTGTAATTATCATATTGTTTAGGAGTTATTTTGTAATTTTTAAAAAGAATAGGGGTTATTTTATAATTATTAAAAATATTGGGGTTACATTACAATTATTAAAATTATTAGGATAAAATTATAATGATGAAAAGTTTAGGGACCAAATTATAATTAATAAAATTTGAAGAGGAAAATTTATTTTTCAATGGATAAATATGATGGTTCTCAGCCTATTCACATTATCCTTGACGGACATAATTATGTCTTATGAGCACAAGTTATGTATAGCTTTTTTAAAGGTATGAGACTTTGGCGTTATATCACTAGTGATGTTACTTTACCCAAGCAGCGGGATAACAAGAGTTCAGAGGCTTTTATTGACAAACTAGATGATTGGGATAGTAAAAATTATTAGATTATTATATGGTTTCGTAATACATCCACCCCATCCATTAGTTTTCATTATGGTTGATTTGATACTGCCAAATCACTTTGGGATTTTCTTGAATATCGTTACACCGCCATATATCTCTCTCATTAATGTCAACTACTGTAAAATTTACATCACCTTCGACAAGAATCAGGATAATATATCATCGACTTTCATTCTCAGATGCAGTTTATTTAGGACCAACCAGCTTTTTTAGAACCAATTTGGAAGAATAATGATGATGCTCAAGCCTTCATTGTCTACCAAAATCATCAACGTCTGGTTTAGTTTCTCACGGTTTTGCAAGATAAATTTAAGTCTGTTCGTACTTCTCTACTTCATCGATGACCTTTACCTATTTTGGATCAGGCTATTGCTGATCTTACTTCTAAAGAAACAAGGTTTGTTACTCTTCAGTAAGTTCGTATAGATACAGTACTTGCCACCTCCGCAACACAAATCTAGCCGCTACACTACATAAGACATGTCATTATTGCCACTTATCTGGACATGTAGTTCTTACTTGTCCAACACTAAAATGCAAAAAATGTCAAAAAATTGTTCCTAGTCATTTTAAAAAAGATTGTCCAAAAAATAAACAATCTCAAGATGCTACTTTTACAAGGTTTTAATTATTCTCTACTATTATTGCTGCCCAAGATACTACCAACTCCTTTTCCAACTTAACCATTGATCTTGAATCTTTACTTCGCCAATATCTATAAAACTCTGGTAATCCTTCCATTACTGCTTCTTCTGTTCTTTCAAGTAACTCTTGGTAATTTGATTCTACATGTTGCAATCATATAACTTCTGATTCCATTCATTTCTCCTCTAAATTTCTTGCTTCCTATTTACTTTCTATTCAAACTGCTAATGGATCTTTCATTATTGTTAGTCACGTTGGTCGAATGTCTTGCTTCAGTATTTTCTTATCTAATACTTTTCTTATACCTAAAATCACATTAAATCTTTTATCTATCGGTCAAATTTATGAACTTGGTTTTAACGTTTTATTTACTGTCTCTAGGTATTGTATGCAGGATTCGAAGACAGGTTGGACACTTGGGACAGGTTGTAAAGTGTGTCCTTTATATGAGCTCATTTCTTTAAATTTTCCATCTTCATTCCCTTCGTCCACTGCATTTACTTCCCCAGCATCATCACTACATCTCTAGCATTCTTATTTGGGTCATGCCTCACTAAGTCATATTCGTTCTCTAGTATCTAGTGGATGTTTAGGAATTATTTTTTATAATAAAGATGATTGTTTGATTTGTCCTTCAGCAAAACAATCAGTTTTACCTTTTAAAAATAGTACTACTGTTTCTCATGCTCCTTTTGATCTTATACTCTGATATTTAGGGTTCATCTCCCAATGCTACTATAGGTGGATCTCGATACTTTGTTTTTATGACTATTCTTGATATACATAGTTGTTTCTTATAAAACAGAGATCAAAACTACTAAAATTTATTATGATTTTACTCAAATGATTAAAACACAATTTTCTTGTTCCATTAAAATCTTTTGCATAGATAATGTTATGGAATATAGAGATTTTGATTTCTAAATTTTTTACAGGACCATGGTACTGTTTGTCAAAGATCTTGTCCCAGTACATCTCAGAAGAATGGGAGAGCCGAACAAAAACACACACATATTATTGATATAGTTTGTGTTTTTCTCATCTCTACTTGTCATAAATAATTTTGGGGTTAAGCTGCTTTAAATATTGTCTATACAATCAATCGTGTCCCTTTCTCTATTATTGAGAATAAGTCACCGTATGAGCGTCTATATAGACTCCCTCCTAATTATAGTCTCCTCAAAATTTTTTGTTTTGTTTGTTTTGTTCTACTTAAAAAAATGAACAACCAAACTTCCTATTAAACTTTGTGATTGTCACTATGTTTTTACTACGCTTTCGTTACATGAACTCCACTCTTATTCCAAAGCTAGTGCTAACCTTATTTGGTAGCAAGTAATGATAGAAGAATTGCAAGCTCTTGAAAAATCGCATACTTTAGATTTTGCTCCTCTTCAACTTGATAAAATTGTCATTGGTTGTAAATAGGTGTACAAGATTAAGACTAAGTTTAATGGGTCCATTAAGCGATATAAAGCTCATCTTGTTGCAAAAGGCTTTACTCAGGAATATGAAATTGATTATGAAGAAACCTTTTCCCCTGTTACTCGCCTTACTTCTGTTCGGAGTTTGTTAGCTGTTGCTGCAATTCATGGTTTGACATTATTTTAGATAGATGTGAAAAATTCCTTTCTTAATGGTGATCTTTCTGAAAAAATCTATATGAAGCCTCCTCCTGGTTATCCACATCTGCCAGGCACGATTTACAAACTTCGTCAAACTTTATATGGCCTTAAACAAGTTCATCGTGCCTGGTTTGCAAAATTCAGTACCCCTATTTTTCAATCTAACCCCTATGACTCAGCCCTTTTCATTCATAGAACAGATCGTAGTTGTGTTCTACTACTTCTTTATATTGATGATATGATTATCATGGGTGATGATCTTATTGGTATTTCTACTCTCAATGACTTTCTTCAGCAACATTTTAAAATGAAAGATCTTGACACCCTTAGTTATTTCTTTGGCCTTGAAGTACTATCCGACTCTACTGGGTATTATTTCTCACAGGCTAAATATGCATCATATCTACTTACTAAAGCTGGCTTAATAGATAGTAAGACCGCCTCTACTCCTTTAAAGCCTAATGCCAAACTCCGATCCTCTAATGGTACTATCCTCAATGATGCCACTCTCTATCATTAGTTGGTTGATAGTTTTGTCAATCTCATTGTTACTCGCTCGAGCATTGCTCATGCTGTTCATGTTATCAGTTAGTTTATAGCCGCTCTCCGTACTTCTCATTATGTAACAGTTCTTTATATTCAACTTTATCTCAAAGGAACACTTTTTCACAATTTCAATTTTTTGTCTCATTCTCCTTTCGTATTACGAGCTTATACTGATGCAGATTAGGCAGGTGATCTTAGAGATCAATGATCAACTATTGAATTTTGTCTTTTCTTAGGTGATTATCTTCTTTCATGGAAAAGTAAGAAACATACAATTCCTGCTCACTCTAGTACTGAAATTGAGTACCGTGCTCTTACTGATACTACCCAAGAGATTGTTTGACTCCATTAGCTTCTTGAAGATATGAGTATTTCTCACACTAGAGTTACACATCTTATTTGTGACAATCAAAGTGCTATTCAAATTACTTACAATGATGTTTTCCATGAATTGACTAAGTACATTGAAATAGATTGTCACTTTGTTCCACTCCATCTCTTCCGGAGATCAATCTGCTGATATTTTCATCAAATCTCCACTTCCTGGTCATTTTCTAACTCTAGTCTCTAAACTCAAGCTTGTTTCTACTCCATCATCTTGAGTTTTAGAGAGGGGGGTGGGGGGTATTAATGTTATGGTCTTCACTGATATTAGTCTTGATTAAGCAATTGAGTTCAATGACTTCTGCCATAATCATTAACCGTCTATCTCTTTTTGGTTCAATGTTTTATGATTATTTCTTTTCATATATAGTATTATTTTACTATTTTGTAATAGGCTAAAGTCTATATAAAGGCTCTTATTATACAATTTTTATCACAGTGAAATATATTCCTCTTTATATTCTTGCAGAGATAAAAAAAAAATTCTTCCATAAGAGCTTTTTTAGAACACACAAGTACTAGTTAAAGAATCATTAGGTAAGTGTATGGGCACTTAATTCCCTTTATGATTCTAAGTATATGCCTCCTTTTAAACCATTCCACTTTTATGAAAAAGTAAAAATTAGGTCACAACTTATTTAAATCAAAAGAAGCAAATAATTATAATTGTGTTTTCTCTTTTTAATCACCACACTCATATGTAAAAATTAAGTGGTGATTTATTTAAATAAAAAGAGCCAAAACACTTATGATTATGCTTTGCATAGTCATCATTTTAAGTAAAAAATAAAATGATAATTTGAGCTAGTAAAGGGACTAAAGGCTCATAGGATTTATAGCTCAAAATTAGTGACCTAAATTCTAACTATCTCATGACCCATTAGATTTTCTAAGTTAATCTGGGTTATTTTATTAAAAGCCCAATGTTGCACTCTAGTTGACCCATGTAATAAATAAATCTAATTTTTAATTAAAATTAATATTAATCCTTTGACCAATAATACCTACTCAATTAACCTTCTACATAATCAAAGTTAGGCCATTATAAAATGTCATGTCTCTTTAATGAATTATTTACCTCTAAGTCATTGAATGCTCTAATAATTATTTTTAATATGTCTGTATTTATATATATAATTTTACAAATGCATATTATTATTTAATAACTAATTTATTGAATAAACTACGGTCATAGATTTAAATGATCAAATACTGCAAACAGCTTAGGTAATATCATTTAATATAGATTATACTTTGTAAGTATATGTTCCTACGATCCATAAAATTGCATCTCCAAGTCATCGAGATTTTGATCGTCCAATTAGGTCTCACTCTGTGATAACTCAAAAGAGTACAATACATAAATGTAAGTGACCTACTCAGGATTAAGGTTAATCAAGTTTATTAAAGCTTTATAAATTAAGATTAATGACATTTAGTTAACTAGATCAAAATTTACATTAGTCCAGTTCAATGTATCATACACTATTTTTTCTACTTGAAGTCTTTACTTCAATAATCAAGATAAAATTTTCACTATATGAAGTAGAAAAACTATAGTCTTACATAATGAAATGCCAATTTCATTAATGACTTTGAACAATATTTAATTTATAAAGAACTTGTGATCTATACCTTCTGCATTAGCATCATATGCCTAATACATTGATCACATATTTTATAAATATAGGATCTTCAATGTATGCTCAATTATGTATATATAAAATTTATTGATTAAATAAAATGTTCATATACATGCTTTTAAGGCACCATAAAGATATTACATATCTAACATGTTTATGATGAGAAAAAGAAGGAACAAAGAGACGAATTTGGAATTTTGTTGGTGAAGTAGAAGAATAATTTTTTAAGAGTATATAATAATTTTTTCAACACCTAACATCTTGTAATTTGAAAAACAAAAACTAAAAGTAGATGGGTAGTTGGACAAAGGCCTGTTTGGACATGGATTCATCTGTGTATGGACTCAAGATAAGCCTTGTTTAGAAACAAGATATTCGGTGTTTGGTCAACTACAGATTTGGAACGGCAATACTCTTGTTTTCTCTATTAACTCTCACAGAATATTTTCTAATGGTTAGACATTGCTACACATTTCAAAAATTAGTATGTAGTAGTGAAATTAAGCCTTACCTTAAGAGTATTCATGATAATATCTTTAATATATAAAAAAAATTAGGGATAACTTAAATATTATAACATTTCTAAAAAATATTGGGTCACTTTTGAAAAGTATTAAAAGGTATATTTTATCATAAATGGCATATATATATATACTAAATAAATGATCTAGTGGGCTACGTAGCTCACTATGGTGAACAACACTGCCATATATCATTGTCTAGTAAATTTATAATTTTTTATAACTTCTGCATAATTTATAATGTGTTATGGAATACTACCAAGTGTTAAAGAGCTCACTATATGGTGAGCTACATAGTCCGCTAGATCAATTATATATATAAGTGACATGAGTTAGTAGGGGTAAAATCCACCGCCTCACAACACTTTCCCTTGAATTTCATCACTTTTGTTATATTTTACATTGCTAAAGAAAAATATAATTGGATAAAAACCTAAAAAAAATTAAAATGCAACTTTATAATAAACAATGGTGGTAAGCGTGCTTAATACTACTTCATTAAAAACCTTACTAATAAAACTCAATGAGACAAAACTTAATTGAAGCAAAAAAAAAAGTACATTGCACGTTTGTAACTGATGTAATTCTTCTATTAGAATTATGTGTTCCCTCTCAGAGTAACATCTATCAATTTGATAATATATTGAGCCAACTCATACCAATTGTATAAATTAATTTTTCAAAAGTTGACGTTGGTAAAGATTTGGTGAATAGATCTGCAAAATTGCCAATAGAGCATATAAGTTTAACCTCAATCTTCTTACTTTACTGTAGCTCATAGGTGTAGAAGAATTTTAGAGAAATATATTTAGTTTTATCTTCTTTGATATATCTGCCTCTAACTTGAGCAATACAAGTAGCATCGTCTTTATTTATTACAATTAAAATATCTATTACAAAATGTATGCTACTATACTCTAGATGTGTTGAATGATAGATTGCAGTCATATACATTTCTTACTTCTTTCATGTAGTGCAAAAATCTTAAAGTGACGGGAGAAAGTGACAAAAAAAACTTGCTTTGTGAATCATCATAAAATTAATGTATTGTTGTAAGTAAAAATATATCACGTTTGCAAGCAAGCTTTATGAGGATCAGACAAGTACCCAACGTCTACATAATCAGCTAGACTTGAATTTTCTATAAGTTCATTGGAATAAAATAGTCCTAAATTTATTGTTTTACAAAAGTAATAAAATATATATTTAACACCATTACAATGACATCAAGTTGGTATATAACTAAATCTTGCCAATAAAGTTACTGCAAAAGCTATGTCTGGTCTAATGCATCAATCTAGATATAATAAAACATTAATTGCATTAAGATATGGTACTAGTAAACCAAGTATTTTTATTATTATCTTCCTTGGGATAAAATGGATCTTTTTTTTGAATTAAGAGATTGAATAACTATAGGAGTACTTAATGGATAAGCTTTATCCATATTGAATCTTCTAAAAACAAATTTAATAGAGATAGATTAATGGATAAAGATTTTATTTGATTTATACTCGATTTATTGTCCAAGACAATATTTAGTCTTACCTGAATTTTTTATTTTAAATTCTATTTTTAAGTGTTCTTCAGTCTTCAAGAACTCTTTAGGAGTCTCGATCAAATTCATATCATCCATATATACAATCACAATGGCAAAACCAAATTTTAACTTCTTTATAAAATACATATGGACATATTGGGTCATTAAATATATCATTCTTTTATCTAGTATGCGGTGGTACCATATGTGCCCAAATTGTTTTAATCCATACAAATATTTTTTTAACTTGATTGAATACAAATTGTGATTACATGCTTCAACTATTTTATATCCTTCAAGGATTTTCATATAAATATCTATATCAAGTAACCCATATAGGTAAGCTATCACCACATCCATAATGTGTATATCAAGCTTTTATGAGATAGCCAAACTTACTAAAATTGAAATGTAATTGTGACCATCACGAAGGAATAAGTTTTATCATAATTAATACCAA
Organism: Ailanthus altissimus; assembly: GCA_946807835.1. Taxonomy (NCBI): domain Eukaryota; kingdom Viridiplantae; phylum Streptophyta; class Magnoliopsida; order Sapindales; family Simaroubaceae; genus Ailanthus; species Ailanthus altissimus. The sequence goes on from OX327695.1 coordinate 25,726,685, forward strand.
GTTTATACAAGAAACCTTGAGTAACGAGTCATACTTTGTATCTGCTAACCTCATTATTTTCATTATATTTTCGTACAAAAATCCATTTATGTCCTACGAATTTGACATTTTCAACTGTCTGAATTACAGGTCTAAATACTCTGCGTTTGGCTAGAGAGGGCAATTCTACTTTAATTGCTTCTTTTCTTTGAAGCCAATAATATCTTTCTCTGTATTCATCAACAGTTTATGGTTTAAAATTATCATTTATAATTTCAGTAGCTATTGCAAATAAAAACATATTTTTTAATTTTATTTCATCATATTTTCACATTTTTGTGTAAGCATAATTGATTGGTGTGCTATAGTAACTAAGCGCAAGTGCACGCTATCGTATCAAGTAATATAGGATTTTAAGTCCAAATATCGATCCCACAGGGACTATGCAATCTCATTCTATAAATCAAGTACTAAAATTATAACTACTTAACTTTTATTTAGAAAACCAAAATCTGAAATTTATGTAACTAATCTAATTCTCTCAATTAACTAAACAAAAGTAAAGAGTAGAATTCACAAATAAAGATAATCTAGGGTTTTGACTCATCTCCTAATATTTCATTGGACTCATTAACCACTTAGTTAATCTCTTAATATCAATTGATTGGCTTAGACACTAATCTCATCACAAGCCTCTGTCGATGGTCAAGTGACTATATTACGCATTCTAACAATCACCTATATGTCTATGGTAATCAAATCAGAATGTAATTCATTAAGATCAAGTCTAAATTAGACCATACATGTCACCTAGGTATATGTCTATCCTAGATGGAACTCATAGTTGTTACCCTATGATCATGCATCAAACTACCTTAGGCTAAACACATGAATCCTTCTGTCGAGTTCATCATGGTTTCTCAATCATTCAAAATATTGATCAGGTATAATGAAAGCATTAAACACAAGATAGAATGAATCAATTGAATTTATCAAGTTCATAAACTAAAATTTAACACAATCCAAATCCATACTAAGTTTACATAGTCTAACCCTAGATGAACAAATTAACCCATCACAAAACTAAAAGTATCAAATCAATTCATAAAGATCAACAAGAAAAAGAACATAATGATAAAAAAAAGAAGAAAAACTAATCAAAGTAACTCCTTGATGTGCTTCTCCCTCAATCTTGACTTGAAGCTTGAATCTTGATCTTGGTTCTTTAATCTTTGGCTTTAATCTTTGATCTTGTGTTGTGGATTCTCTCTCTAAGTTTTTACCTCTTTTCTCTCTTTTTCTCTTCTCTCTTCCTTCTAGGGTTTTTGTCTTCAAAATACTGTTCACAAGTACTGTAGCAATAGTACTGTATATGTGGTTACTGTAGCAAATACTGTTTCGACACTGTTCACTGCCTCGAGCGCCGCGGCGCTCAGTCCTGGTGCCCCTTTCATATTTTGAGCTTAACTTGTTCGTTTGACATCTGATTCGCCTCCCTTTTGTTCCTATACGTCACATTTTCTGTCGTGCATCTATTTATGATAAAAAAAATCACAATTAAATAGCCAAATAGTTATGATTTGGAGCAAAATATGAAAGTTGAGCACAAATAATAATAGTACTTTTACGCCCCTATCAAATACTCCAAACTTAAGAATTTGTTCGTCCTCGAGAAAAACAAAGAAAAACATTCAAAACTTATTCATGACTCAAAAATAAAAATTAAAAATTAAAAACTAAAAATAAGTTTTAGTTGATTAAACAATCATCATCATTGTCTCAAATTAAGCCTGTTAAAAATAGCACAAGACTCTTCAGAAATCAATAAACAACTTTCAACAATGCTCATACCATTGATCAAGTACTTCATTCTCCCCTATAAATGATCATTTGTGCGTGTGTGTAATAAGCAAGCAATTAGCTAAATAGAACATAGACTTACTCAATACTTAAGAAATACATAAATATGATATCTTGGCATATTTTCAATTATAACACTACCATAAGCTTGCTTTTTATACTACTCTCCACTAATGTAGAAATACATATGTCTAGAAATCTATTTAGGACTTTAATTAGCTTGTAATGTAAGGTTAAGGTAAATGTGGGATGTAAAGATATATATAAAGTGCAAATCACACCATTAACACCTAGACTTTACTTAGAAACCTCTTGATTCCTTCTCCTCTTTGATTATTCATCTCTTCCCCCAAACTTATGCTATTCCCATCTTTCTTTCAATCACATTTTTACAAAGAATTTCTTCTTTTTCTTAAGCTAGGGTTATTATGCATTTAAACATTTTTTTTATGTACCCCCAAACTTAGAATGATATGCACCTTCAAGACTTATTGCTTTTCATTATAGTACCCTTTTTTCATACATTCATAACCTTCTTCATTTTAAGAATATTTCTAAGTAAACTCAAGGTTTATGGTGCTACCAGTAGATTTTAGGGTAAGTAAACTCAAAGTCTTTAAGCTTGTAATGTGGTTAAATAGAAAAAATGAGTAATTAGGCTCAAACGGGGTGACTAGGGATAAACATATATATAAGGTAGGCTCAAAAAGGCTCAAACGGTCCAAAGATGGCCTAATGTCATTTCCCTAAGCATATGAATTCTAGGATTTCGCCTCAAATAGTAATCTAGCAAGTTCTAGAGTATTGGTCTTCGAGACTGCGGTGTACTACTTAAGCATGAATAACTCTATGCAAAAAATTCAACTAATACATGCTTCTTTTAATGTGATCAAGAATAAGTGATCAAAAATAAACTTGAAATCAGTTCAAGATTCATGATATAAATATTATCTCAAGCCTCTATTATTTCCTAAAAACTTGTGAAAATAAATTCAACAAATATTTTATTTCTTATCATGGACTAATGATTATCCTCTCAACCAAAACTTAACAACCTAAAAATAAAATTTACTCCACAAGACAACCAACCAATATAAGCAGCAAAATAGACATAAGAAAGTGTGTTTTCCACCCCCAAACTTAAATTAGACATTGTCCTCAATGTTTAAAAATAAACTTAAAAGTAAGAAAAACTCCCCTGGTAGATGAAGTTGAAGCAATGCAACGTTGTTGTCCATTGATTTGACTGCGATATTCCTTTACTTCTAACACTTGAAATTGTTTGAGCTGCTTTCTTGAATGCTTGACTTGCTGATTTTATTCCTAAAGGAAACAAAGAAACTAACATAACTAAAACTGAAAATGAGCTAATAAAAAATAAAAATTTACTTGGGTTGCCTCCCCAATAAGCGCTTGATTTAACGCCATCGGCTTGACGGAGCTCTTTCTACTATTATGGAGGATCAAAATCAATGGTGGAAGCATCTTTTATATGTGAGCTTGTTAGGTTTTGTTTCTTTTAGCTTCCACATCTTCTTTATTTGATCTTGGGCAGCAACTTGTTCCTCTTTCTCCTCGTGTTTCTCCGGAAAGACTTGAATCTTATACTGGTGAAGTGTCTCTTTTGTGCCCGTCTCTTTGATCCTATCATCGTACTGCTTCTTTTTCTTTCTTTTCTTTCTATGCCTTAAATCCTTCTTTTTTATGTGAGGATTCAACATCTCCATGTCTTTGAGTTCTTTGGTGTTTGATGGCACTACATTAATGCTATAACAGTCAAGTAACACAGTGCGCATGGGCTGATTCTGCTCTTTGTTACTGGTATTTTCTACTGTGTTGCCACTTTTCTACACCTTAGAATGTTGTTGCACTTTAATACCAATTTCTGCACGTTTCATTATTGAGAATTCTGCACTTTTCTGAGATTCTGCACTATTTTCTGGACTGGTATGCTACTGATTTTTTTTGTTTCAACATTTGTTTGACACCTCTGTAGCCTTTGAAGAAAAAGGAATAGGCGGTCTATATGGTTGTACTTTATTTTTTTGCACTTCCTTCTCCTCTATACTTGGTTGTGGTGGTATAGATGTGTTTTCTTGTAAGATCTTACCACACCTCAAGTTGATGGCTTGGCATAGCTCTACATTCTCTTTTAGATTTGTCTCAGTATCGATTGGTAAAGTGCCATGAGGTCTCCTATTAATTGCAGCAGCAAGTTGTCCCATTTGAACCTCTAAATTCTTCAAAGATGCTGAATGATTCTGTAGGATGGCATCATTGGACTTCATATATTGCATAAACATGTCTTCCAATGCCGGTTTCTTTTCTTATAGTGGTGGAAATCCTAGGGGATTCATTGGTCTAAGTGGCTCCTCTTGGTTGTAATGCTAAAAGAAGTTAAGATGATCTCTTCACCTCGGATTGTAAGAGTTTGATTGTGGGATAGGTTGTTGATGATTGAAATTGCCCACATAATTTGCTGCTTCCATGCACCGCCTATTCATATGGTTATCACCAAAAAAGTCGCATATCACTTATCGAGTTTTGACGGCATTCAATGCATCAAAATTCTTGGATAATGAATTGATTTGTACTGCCAATGCATTGAATACGTCAATCTCATATATACCAGCAACTCTCTTGAGTGTAACTCTCTCTGGTGGCCATTGGTAACTATTTGACGCCATCTCTTCTAATAAATCATAAGCCTCATCTGTAGACTTATTTATTAAAGCTCCTCCAGCAGTGGCATCTACAATAGTCCTCAAATGGCCTACTAATCCATTATAGAGCATTTGGACTAATAGCCATTTAGGGACTCCATGATGAGGACACTTCCTCAACATGTCCTTGAAGCGCTCTCATGCCTCATACAATGACTCTCCATCAATCTGACTAAATGAGGTGATGTCATTCCTCATCTTTACTGTCTTTGCTGGTGGAAAGAACTTGGCTAAGAACTTCTGTGCTAAATCTTCCCACGTTGATATGGATCCTGATGGCAATGACATCAACCAACTTTTAGCTCTGTCCCTTAAGGAGAAAGGGAATATTCTCAATTTGATGGCCTCGTTAGAGACTCCATTGTATTTGAAGGTATCACAAATTTCTAAGAAGTTTATGATATGCATGTTAGGATCGTCATTGGGATCTCCGCTGAACTGTACAGTTTCTTTTAGCATCTGAATAATATTTGGCTTGATCTGAAAGTTATTAGCATTGATGGTTGGTCGCCGAATACTAGACTGAACACCACTTGTAGTTGGGATAGCATACTCTTTCAAAGCTCTCTGTGGTATTATGGGCTCAAACACAGGATTATTGATATGATCATTGTTTCCCTCCATGGTATGAACTGTCAAAGAAAAATAAAAAGAAAATCAAAGTAAAAAGAAGAAGATAAAATAAAAATAAAAATCTAAATTAAAAGTAAGTAGTTTAGTATTAGTATTGTTCTAAAGAATAGATAAAACTAGTCCCCGGCAACGGCGCTAAAAACTTGATTGGTGTGCTATAGTAGTTAAGCACAAGTGCACGCTATCGTATCAAGTAATATAGAATTTTAAGTCCAGATATCGATCCCACAGGGACTATACAAGCTAATTCTATAAATCAAGTACTAAAATTATACCTACTTAACTTTTATTTAGAAAACCAAAATCTGAAATTTATGTAACTAATCTAGTTCTCTCAATTAACTAAACAAAAGTAAAGAGTAGAATTCACAAATAAAGATAATCTAGGGTTTCGACTCGTCTCCTAATATTTTATTGGACTCATTAACCACTTAGTTAATCCCTTAATACCAATTGATTGGCTTAGACACTAATCTCATCACAAGCCTTTGTCGATGGTCAAGTGACTATATTACGCATTCTAACAATCACCTATATGTCTATGGTAATCAAATCAGAATGTAATTCATTAAGATCAAGTCTAAATTAGATCATACATGCCACCTAGGTATATGTCCATCCTAGATGGAACTCATAGTTGTTACCCTATGATCATGCATCAAACTACCTTAGGCTAAACACATGAATCCCTCTGTCGAGTTCATTATGGTTCCTCAATCATTCAAATATTGATCAGGTATAATGAAAGCATTAAACACAAGATAGAATGAATCAATTGAATTTATCAAGTTCATAAACTAAAATTTAACACAATCCAAATCCATACTAGGTTTACATAGTCTAACCCTAGATGAACAAATTAACCCATCACAAAACTAAAAGTATCAAACCAATTCATAAAGATCAACAAGAAAAAGAACATAATGATAAAAAAAAAAAGAGAAGAAAAACTAATCAAAGTGACTCTTTGATGTGCTTCTCCCTCAATCTTGACTTGAAGCTTGAATCTTGATATTGGTTCTTCAATCTTTGGCTTTGATCTTTAATCTTGTGTTGTGAATTCTCTCTCTAAGTTTTTGCCTCTTTCTCTCTTTTTCTCTTCTCTCTTCCTTCTAGGGTTTTTGACTTTCTATTTATAGGTTTTTGTCTTCAAAATACTGTTCACGAGTTACTGTAGCAAAGTACTACATATGTGGTTACTGTAGCAAATACTGTTTTGACACTGTTCACCGCCTCGAGCGCCGCAGCACTTAGCCATTGACCTGGGCACCGTGGTACTCAGCTACTGACCTAGGAGCTGTGGCGCTCAGTCGCTGGGCGCTGCGATGCTCAGTCCCAGTGCCCATTTCGTATTTTAAGCGTAACTTATTCGTTTGACGTCCGATTCGCCTCCCGTTTGTTTCTATACATCACATTTTCCATTGTCCTTTTATTTATGATCAAAAATCACAATTAAATAGCTAAATAGTTATGATTTGAAGCAAAATATAAAAGTTGATCACAAATAATAATAGTACTTTTACGCCCCTATCAATAATATGTACTATTTTTCTTATTTTGACATTTTTGTATCTCTTTTGGGGCTGATTTCTGTTTAGGGATGTGTATATCCTTAAGGACTTATGTATGTTGAGAGACTATTAACTTTTTACTGTTAGTGAACATAATATAAATTTATTAGCTTGATCATTATTTTTAATAAGATCTTGATTTATCACTTTTTTCTTCTATAGAACAATATCTTTTGAACTAACTGATCTATCATGCTTCTAGCGTGCAATAGATAAATTATTTGCTACTTTTTGATTAAAATTGTTCTACAAGAATAATCACTCGAACTAGTATATTGGCAACTAATATATATAACTTGGTTATTTTTTATGCTTCTATAAATACATTTAGTAATTCATTTGCAATTCTTTGAAGATGAACAATCCTTTACACCTCATTTTTACATTGATTTGTACGAGAATCTAGATAAGATATAGTGATTATTTTTCAATAAAGTTCATGTATTACTTCAAAAGTAATTTTTCTTTCCCCTAGTGGTGGAAATAATGTCTCATCAAAATGGCAATTTGCAAATCGTGTAATAAATAGATTACTCATCAAGGGTTCAAAATACCTTATAATTAATGATGAGTTAAAACTATTAAAGATGGAGCTCAAGCGCCATTCCATTTTTTCATAAATTTTGTTAATATTTATACAATGCACATTTCATAAATTGTTATTTATTTTAATATGATATTAATCTTAATTTTTTTATACATTATAAATCTAAAGACGTTTAGATAAGAACTAAGAGTTAGTATTTCTAAAGGGTAAAAACTTTATATGAATTAGGACAAGGACTCGAAAATAATTATTATAGTGACATAATTGTAAAAAGTTACAAATAACAATAAGATATGTCATTATATAGTGTATTCTCAAAAATTATTCTTGGTTGTTGTTTTACCAATACGGGCTGATTGGTAAACCATAAAGACCAATATACGTATGTATTTGAATTATTTAGACGGTTAGTCTTAACAATTATGAGCTTAGTAGAAGCTCTTGTAGACATATGGGTGTTGAGTAAGGACTAGACACTGAATAGACTTATAAAGAAATTCAATAGACATTCTATATAACTGTTAATGATTTGTTTTTCAAGTTAAATAATATTTGTGGTCCTTAAACTTAAGCACCACAGTAGCTTTGTGAGTGATCAATCATACTTAAATTCTATGCATGTCAAAATCTTTTTATAGTCTAACCTTTGGGTATCGTTGTTGGGTGTTTATCATAGAGTGTGTGATTATACGAGTGTATGCGTAATTTCAAAAATTATTATATGTGCAGCGGAAGCATGTTACAAAATACACCCATTTTAACAAATTCAACATATATCACATATATGCATAAGTATAACAATTATACAATTATGAACATGATGAACAACATATATCACATATATGAACAAGTATAACAATTATACAAATATAAACATGTTGAACAAAATTGTATTATAGCACATAATGTAAAATACTCACCTAATGAAGATAGCTTTACAAAATCTTCAAGTCTTTCACCAATCCATGTGAAGAGCTTACCTTGAAGTATATGTTGAACAATTCTAGTCCATAACTTTTGGTGGGATTAAGGAGCTAGAATGATAGCTTAGTATTTAGAATTTTCAGCACTTGTATTCAAACTCTTTTGAATACAATTTTTGTTTCTTAAATGGAGATGGTAAATATTTTCTATACAACTCTTGTAATAATTAAAAATCTTTAACATACAACTCTTGTATATTAATCTTAGAAACAATTTCTACATGATAATTATTTTGAACAACTCTTTGCAAAATAATTATCTTTTTCTCCATTTACATATCATTCATTTTTTACCATCCATTAAAGAAGGAGATGAAGAGAAGTTTGTTTATTTTTCAACACTTGAAAGAATAAAATTCAAAGAACTCTCTCTTACCTCTCTTCCTCCCATTGCCAAATTCTTCTCCCAAAATTGAATGAATGAATTCAATTATTTTGCCAAAATTGATTTTGTTTATTCAACACTTTGATTAAACAAAATAAACAAAATGAAGTGCTCCACCAATTTTATTGTTGGTCTCCCATTTAGAATTAATTAAACCAAGCACTAGAATAATGGCCACCAAAATTAATCTTTACCTAACAATTATAATTACTTTAATTATAATGGGTAATTAAATGGTCAATATCTAGGCTCCTCATTGTATTAAAATACAATGCCATGATCTATATATATTATAATATTACCTAATAATATATGATTTAATTATTCAAAACAATTTTGAATAATTACTTTTTACCTTACTAATTTTTATTACCATGGTTAAATGTTAAAAAGGTAAAATCAAATCATGGAACAAATTTTGTCATTTGTCAATATTCTATTAATTAACAACCCTTGTTAATTAATTAAGTGATGTACTTAACAATTAAGTCTTGACAAATGTACAATCCGAGGGATCCCTAAATAATCGTTCTCTTTTGTTGAAATTTATTTGATCGAACTATTCAATCCAATCCGCTACCCCAATGCACAACGAGTATACTTCATATTGTGAGACTCTCTAGGTCCACACCTAATTTGTCATATAGAGCTCCTCCATACGTCCATGAACAATGTCCCACACACACGTTTCGGATATTACAAATTAGCATGTTAGACCATACAAGTTGAGGTTATTACATATTCGTATAATCCTTCAATCATTTATATCCTTGAAGAGCAGAGATATAGATCATCACCGTCAAATCTCTATTTTCTCAACCACGAACTTATCTCCAGATTTATATTTCATAAAACAATATCCACAAACACTTTTGTGATATTGTTTATTCCTCCGGAATATCTTTTCCGAGGTTTATGCTTGCGGCCACAAGACTTTCTGAAATACAATCTCAGAGCATTAGGATATACAACCCACTCATATGAGCTGATGGATCCTATATATACGCACACCGAACTCCATGAGCATCGGACCATACCCAGCGACACCAGTGGTCAGACCATGAAAGGTTTCTGACATGTGTGGAACCAAAGCATGGTGTGGATCACTCACAAGCCCATCGTGGTGCTCAGGTCAAAGGACCACAAATACTACTCAACTCGGAAGACCTTCCATTGACGGCTTTATGAGATGTCTATTGGATGTCTTCGTGAGTCTGTTCAATATCCAGTCCTTACGGAATACCTGCATCTCTATACGAGCTTCCTACTAAGCACATAGTTTGCTAAGAGTAACCATCTGGACCATCTAGATATAGACATACACTAATCTATATTAATGGGTTTCACCGATAGACCCGCATCGATGAAATTAGATCAGGAACATTATGTTTGAGAACATACTTGCATAATGACATTTCTTAGCACCATCTGTAACTTATTGCAGCTATATCATTACTAATATATTCTCAGGTTATTGTCCCATTTCAGACAAGGTTCTAACTCATTAGATTTTGCTAACTCTTAGTACCACTAACTCTTAGTGTTTATAACTATTAGCGTTGCTAACTCTTAGCTCTGGTTTAAACTCTTTTAGACCGAATTCGAACTCCTTCAGATCATACAATGTCTAAAACGTTACAAGCATCTTACCATTTAATTAAAAATAATATTAACGATTTTATTAGAAATAATAATTATATAAATACAATCACTATATATTTATACATTATGGGATGGCACGTAAGCACAAATCCCAACAATCGTTGGGTATGATCCGATGCTCATGAAGGCTGGTGTGCCTAGATATAGGATCTGTCAACTGATATAGTTGAGCCGTATATTCTGATACTTCGAGATTTTATTTTAAAAATTCTTTTGGCCAAAAGCATACGGCTCAGAAAAAGTTTTCGTAAGGTAAAACAATATCACAAAAGATTTTATAAATATTGTTTGTCGAAATACAAATCTAAAAATAAGTTCATGGTCAAATGGATAGAGAATTGACTATTTAGATTTATATATCTGCTCTTTCAAGATATAAGTGACAGAAAAATTATACAAATATGCCTAACCTCAACTTTTTATACACTATATTATATAGGTCGTGTTCTGTAGGTGGGCAGAGTACATAGACTTATGAAAATGTTCCATTTGATAAATGATTGTGAACTAAAAGAGTTTCACAATATAAAGTGTAATCATAAAGTACTAAGGTAGCGGTTGGTCATATGATAACTAATTAGATTTGTGTAAATAATAACTATAAGATAATTATTATTTTTATTAAAAGGTTGTAGGGTCGAAGAGTTCAATTCAGAATATTTCTTTTAGAATAACAAGATTTAATTTTACCAAGTGACAGGAACAACACATGTTGAATTCTAAGCGTTAGAACTCGACACGTGTCATGGCCAAGTAAAACATCCAGTTTAGTGCTTTATCTAGTGACATTGTATGTTGATTTTTTGCATACTTAATTGTTAAGCAATGCATGGTGCAAAGATAACACAAAAGGCATTAAGTTGGTGGCTTAAGAAAATAGTGACACATGTCCCACTAACTTGATCAAAAAGACGACACAAATGCATACTTAATGGTTAAAGAATTACATAGTGCAATGATAACACATAAAGCACTTGAGAAGTGGCGACACTTATGCCATTAAGTTAGTCAACTTATGCATACTTAAGGATTTAGGTATAACTTGGCAAAAAAAAAAAATTAGAGACTTGAGATAAAGGCTAGAGACTTATGACATCCTTTATGAAAAAAAATTCATTTATTAGAATGTTTAAGAGTTAAGTAAATATTGAACTAAAAATATGAGTTTGAGAAGGCTACCCTTCCAAAGTTAGACCCACCTCTACTAACTTGGAATTGTTCTCAAGAACACTTCATTGTGAGGTCGATTGGTTAAAGAGTTCAACAACACAACAATATATACAAACTAAAAAGCTACGTTTACTTAGTAGGTTTTCAATTATAATTTCTATATAATTGGTATACAATTGTTTGTATGACATACATGAGATTAGATATGGATTGACTAAAGTGTATGGTAAGTTCTGAAAGTGCCATGCAAATTTTTTTATAAATGTTTCACTTCTGCAGTGTGGCATGGAAAGCTTCCCGCACATATTCCATTTTGATTTTGTTCATCTCATTTAAAGCTAACATAAATCCTCAAGTGATATTAAGGTCCCATCTTAGTGCTTTATGGAGATGCTATAAGAATATACATAACACAACCAAAGGTACGCAAATGGAAAATATCCGGTTGATGACAAAATACAGATTGTAGTGGAGAATATTAATGATATGTAGTGAGCCTAAAATGAGTTAATACTGTAGCATGTAGAATAGCATGACCTTCTGCAGAAATTGGTAATTATATGCATCAATAAAGTAAGTACAATTACATGGAGTCCTTTAATTAAGAATTCTGCTAATCCATTTTATGTATGAACATGTAACACAAGATGTTCTACATTAATTTCTACTAATGTATAATAGTCATAAAAGTTTTAGATATAAACTCACCTACATTATCTAAACGTATAGTTTTAATAAGGTAGTCTAGATATTGTGCTCTCAATTTAATGATTTATACTAATAATCTAGCGAGTGAAACATTTCATGTAGACAATACAAACATGTAACTACCATGCAGATGCATCTATCAAAACCATAAAATAATAAAAAATTCTACCTAGTGGATGAATTAGACCACACATATCTCCTTGGATCATTTGTAAAAATGATAAAAATTTTAAACCAATCTTATAAAGGGATGGTCTGACTACGAGCTCTACTTATGAGCAAGTAGTACAAATATTCTCATTAGGCAGCAGAACTTTAGGTCATTTAGTGGATGTCCGTGAGAATTTTTAATGATCTTACGAATCATCGTTGATTTTGGATGACCAAGACAGTCATACCATAACATAAACATTTTTAGATAACTAAACTTTTAGTTCATCATTGCATAACTTTTAATTGAATATATGATTATATAATACAAACCAGATGGTAAAGCAAGAAGTTTTTCAAGTATATATTTCTTGTCTGAGACATTAGAAGTAATATAAAAATATTCTATATTATTCTTATTTAAAGTCTCAATGTTATATCCATTTTGGTGGATATCTTTAAAATAAACAGATTTCTTCTAGATCTAAATGTATATAAAGCTTTACTTATATATAACTTTGTTCCACTTACTAATAAGATGTGTTGCTTTTCCAGAGCTTTCAATCAAATTTGCAAAATTTGATATATATTTTTTCCTTCAATCGCTATTAGTTTTGAGAAATATTTATTATCTCAAAATATAGTATGTATAATTGCACTATCAGCCAAACATGTATCTCCAACTTTTCTCTCCAAAGAAGACAATTCATCTCCAAAAGCAATTCTTTATATTAAATAAAGTTCATGTTAGACATTAAGATAATACATTACAAAAGTTATATTTCTTTCTCAATATACAAAAATAAAAAATAAAAAAAAGACTTAACATAGAGATATTAATTAAGGCTTAATGATTAACGTTCCCTTCTTGATCTCTAAAGAAATCAGAGACATCTAAATTAGTAAGATATGCGGGATTTAAGTTATCATTAAGATTTATCTTAACATTCTTTTCATTTTCCTTTATAGATGTCTCATAAAGTTCGACTAGATTTTTTAAGGTACGACATATATGTGATCAATGTTCTTTTGCATTACATTGATAATAAGTATTTTCATATCTTTCTTTTAAATTTTTTTAGAGGATCTGCGGGTCCTCTACCATCAAATATTGAATTTTTAAACTCTCATGTAGATGATGACGAAGGAAAATTATAACTCTCGACTTGCCTTGTAAAGACACGTGATTTTCTTTTTTTTTAATTGTCTTTTCTATACCATTGACTTGAATGTGCATCTTGGCATTTAGTACCCATGATATATAATTTTTTTAAAGGCATCAAGTGTAGGAATTTATAAATTTTTCGAAAACATTTTCAAGAGCTTTTGGATATGGAAAAAAGGAATTAAAATTAGTATGATAATATATAAATATTATTCAACAAATTTATAATGTAAAATATAAATTTCAAAAGTAATATTTAAGAGGCATGGCCTTCCATATACATGAAATAATAATAATTAAGAGGTAGTGTCTTCCATGTATTGATAATAATGAAGAGGCATAACCTTTCATGTATTAATAGTAATGAAAAAGTATAGTTTTTTTTTTTATGTATTAATAATATTGATGAGATATAATCTTTCATATTTCAATAGTTATGAAGAGACACAACCTTCCATATAAATAAATAATTAAAATAAAAAACAAATTTAAAAACTTTAATATAGAACTTCAAGTTTTGGATTAATAAAATCAATTACTAGAATTTCAGGTTTTAACTTATTGATTTATTTTACAAGTTTCAGGTTACAGATATAATATTTAAAATTTAAAAGTATAGACATAATATTGAATATTATAAATATAAACATGAGATAATTGATACAAAATATTTATTCATATTTTTTTATGTAAAAAATTTAAATAAATGATAACCACAAAGTATACTCATAAGAATTATATCATACAATAATAATAACACAATATAAATAAAATACATAAAATAAAATATATCACAAATTTAATATAAAAATTAAGAACTAAACTTACTAATAAATCATATTAATAATGTGTTATAAATAAATAATATAAAAAATAAAATTAATGATAATTTAAGTATTAAAACACCTTTAAAAAATATCAAGATACTTTTAAAAAGCATTAAAAATATATATTTTATTATAGGTGGCGCGATTGCATATATGCAAGATGTGCTAGCAGGGGGTGGAATCCAACCCCCACCGCCTGCTGCCTCACAATATGTTAATATCATTTGTTTTACTTTTCTAGCATAAAATAAATCTTTATACCTTTTTTTCCTTGAAAAAAATTTGTGGGAGCTTATTTGAAGAACATTTTTCTCGGGTAAAACAATAAGGGCATAAGAATATATATATATATATATATATATATATTTACATAATAGAAATAGGAATTATGCATGTTGTTTTAAAGAGAGATTATCAATTTGTCTCTTTTTTAAATCACAATTTTTACCGAGCTCTCTCATTTATTTAAAACGTTTACAATACAAGTTTTATTATTAAAATAAGTGGTTGACCATTATTTTTTTTAAAAAAATATAGTGGTTGACCATTATTAAGTATTATAATTATATTTTACCCTTTATTATATTATGTTGCAATAATAAGATAATAGTACTCCAAAAATATATAAAACATAAAACTTTTAATTTTAAAATAAATACAAAATAAGGCGTTTTCTTTCTTTCTTTTTTTATGCATTCACCTCTCTTCTTTATTTCTTTATTTTTTCTATCATTTTCTCTATTTTTTTCTTTCATTCCTTCATAACGTTCGAATTGAAAAAAATTTAATTGTAGAAATTAACTTCAATAAATAAAAATTCACTCCTATAAATTAAAATGTATATCTATAAACTATCACCATATTAATTAAGCCCACAATTTTACAAATCAAATCTAGAAGAAGAAGCAAACCTTAAATAAAATAAATGTAAAAATTGTTAGTCCTTATGCATTTTAAAAAATCTATTTCAAAATAGATTTTTTTCCCTAGTCATATAACAGGATTCCATAATAGCATCTTCTCCTGAAACAAAGTCATTTTCTCTTTCTTCCTTACAAAAAATTAAATCTGAGAAAAAATAGAAAAAAAAAGGCATGAAATTAACCATTATATATAAGACTCAAATTCAAATTACTTCAATAATTTAATTCCTCTTTTTCTCTTCCGTTCACACACACACTTGATTTGAGAAAAAATAGAAGAAAAGAAAAAAAAAAGCCATGAAATCAGCCACTATATACAAGATTCAAATTCAAATTACTTCAATAATTTATTTCTTCTTTTTTTCTTCCGTTCACACACACACACACAAGAAACATTTTAGAGAAAAAAACGATTTAGAAAGAGAAAGAAAAAGAATTTGCAAAACGCCTATGTAATTCCATTCCCTATATGATTTTTAAATATAGTACAGTGCTCAACATACTGATCTGCTCAAGAAGAAGAAGAAGATGTAGGTTCAATAAAATCAAACCAATATAGATCTTTGGTCTTTTATCTTTCTAGTCTTATTTTTTTTACTGTCTATTGATATTCATTTTTAGATTTGAGTCTTAGGTTGGAGTGCAAATTTTCAACAAGAGTTTCAGAGTTGAAAGTTCAAAATATTAAAAGAAGACTCAAGGGTAAATTACTAAAAATTCAAAGAATGATAACCACTAAGTTTGAGATGAAAAAATTTAAGGAACAAGGAGATTTTAGTCTTTAGTAGAAGAAAATAAAAGCCTTAATGGTTCAACAATAGGTTACTAAAGACTTACTAGAGTCGAAAGAAAGAGAAAATTCAACAAGTGGTGAAAAGATGGTAAAGATGGATGAAATCGTATTCAACACAATCATCTTGCAGTTATCTAAAATGTACAAAGGTAAGTCAATGAAAAAACTACAATAAGTGGGCTTTGGAGTAAAAGTGCAATTATTCAATTCTCTCCTATGGCATATAAGAAACCTTCTGTTAGGGGAACAATCAAACTAGATCTAATTAATTTTTTTAGGTTTAATCCAGTTCGATTTTTTTAGTTTTTAGCTCAATTAGGCTTTCATAGATTAAAAATGTGGGTTTTAATCTTTTTTTTTTGGGTGCTAGGCCAATTTGGGCCCAATTTGTTTTTCATTTTCAAAAAATTTCTAGGGCCATTTTAGGCTTGTTACATATTTATATAATTACTAATTTACTATTTACTTAATTTAAGCTAAAGTTAGACTTTTAAATTATTAATAATATCCTAACAAATTTATTAATAAAACATGTCTAATTCATTATGTTAGTTAATTTCAAATTAAAAGATAAAGAAAATGAAAAGGGAAAATGTTGGAGACTTACTGTTAAAGGAGATTATTGCAAAAAAATGAAAGGGAAAGAGAAGCAAGATGTGGAAATTGCCACTGCTAGAAAGAAGAGGCCTTGAGCTTTGCTTTTCGTTTGGTTTTAAGAAGATTAAAGGGAAAGAAGTTGCAATGGCATAAGAGAGCAACAATGACTAGTCCAGCAACGATAACATTGGCAAGATGACACAAGAGAGAGAGAGAGAGAGAGAGAGAGAGAGAGACGACTTGTGGAGTAAGAGATGAGGGGGAGATTGAGTGAGAGAGTAGAGACAAGTGAACTAAGTGTTAACGTGTTTTATGGTGTATGCATGTGATTATGTACATGTTGAAAAAACTAAATACATGTATCATATACACGATTTCGCAGCAGAATTAAGCATATGATCAACATATACACATGTAACTTATATCATTAATAACATAAGATGACAAAAAATATACCCTTGAAGAACTTCGGTGAAAATTTCAATTTTGGATTCTTCTTAGCTCTAACTTTGAGCTCACCTTGAAGTGCACTATTGTTCAATTCTAGTTTACAACAATCGGGTGGGATTGTGAAATTAGAATAACAGCAACTAAATTTTTAGCAACAATGTTTTATTTCTTGAAAGAAAAATAAGAAGAAAGTATTTTTCTTTCTCTTTAATTGTTTTCACAACCCTTTGTTAAAAGAAAAACTCTCCAAAATCAAATACTCTCTACAATCCTCTCACCTTGCACATTTTTTGCTTAATTATTTTTAATCAATTATTCAATTCAATTTTTAGGTGTGTTAAGCACTTCACAATTGCTCTCAAAATTGATTAAGTGGCCAAAAAACTAAAAACTAAGATTTGGTAGCTATTATACCTAATTAGGTATATGTTTCCCACCTAAACCATAATAATAAATAACTAAATAAATATTATTATTTATTTAAATAATATTTATTCAGTTATTCAAAAAATTATTTGAATCATTAATATATTTTTTTTACCTTATTCGATTTTTCTAACATGGTTAATGGATGACTTCATGATGAAACAGTTCATGAAATAAAATTATATCACTTGTTAACATCTAATTAGTTAACAACTCTTGTCAACTAATTAAGTGATGTACTTAACGTTTAAGACTAGATAAGTGCACAATCCGAGAAACCCTTAAATATATTTTTGGTTTGCTGAAATTTCTAGGATGGAACTATTCAATCCATAATGCTATCACCGTGCATAATGAGTACACTTCATATTATGATACTCTCTCGGTCCACGCTCGAATTGTCATATGGAACTCCTCTGTACGCCAGTAAATGATTTCTCACACACATATTACGGATATTACAAAGCGACATATTAGACTATACAAGTTGAGGTTATAACATATTCATATAATCCCTTCATCATTCATATATGGGTAGAGCGAAGATATAGATCAATACTATCAAATCTCTATATGCCCGACTAAAAACTTATATCTAGAATTGTATTTCAAAAAATAATATTCTTAAACACTTTTGTGATATTATTTATCCCTAAGATTAAACTCTTTTCTCAAAAATTACTATATGGCCATAAGACTTTCTGAAATATAATTTTAAAGCATTATGATATATTACTCACCCAAATGAGCTGATAGATCCCATATCTATGCATACCAGACTCCATTAGCATCAGACTATACCCGGCGACACTCAGCAATCAAACCATGAAAGGTTTCTGACATGTGTGAAATCAAAGTATGGTGGATCACTCACAAGCTCACAGTGGCACTCAGGTTAAAGGACCACGAATACTACTCAACTCAAAAGACCCTCCATTAACGACTTTATAGGATGTCTATTGGAGGTTTTTGTGAGTTTGTTTAGTATTCAGTCTTTACTGAATACCTGTATCTATATATGAGCTTCCACTAAACTCATGGTCTGCTAAGACTAATCATCTGAACTATTCAGATATAGACATACATCAATCTATATATTTATTAAGGTATTCACTGACAGACCAGTATCAGTGAAGATAGATCATGAACATAATATTTGAAAACATATTTGCATAATGACATTTTCTAGCATTATTTACAACTCTTTATAACTACGTCATTACTAATAGATTCAGGTCTTTGTCCCATTTCAGACAAAACTTTAACTCTTTAGATATCACTGACTCTTATAACCTAATAACTTTTATCAATATCAACTATATGCATTTATAACTTTCAGTGTTACTAATTCTTAGAACTGATCTAAACTTATTTAGACCAGATCTGAATTTTTTCAGATCATACAATCTCTAAAACGTTACAAGCATCTTACCATATGTAAAATATAATTAACAATTTAATAAAATGATAATACTAATATAAATATTAAACAAATATTCATACATAAAATGATGGCACATAAGCACAAATTCTAACACTAAGAGGGTTAATTTTCCTATTAGGGTTTCTTAGTTTTATAAGTTTTTTAAAAATTTATAAATGAATTACTAGGTCCAAGCGAGCTCATACTAAGAATTCAATTTGTTCAATAATGTATTGCCATATGGCTGTTTTTATTTTTTTTGTTAATTTATTTTAAAAAATCAAAATTTTGTTTTGATTCTGGTTTTTAATGAAATCGGCTACAATCAACTAGACCATCTAGTGCTCACACTAACAATAATCGAATGATTTTTTTCATGATAGAAACTGAACTGGTCGGTTCAGTTTTAGATTTTAATTTTTGCTACCCACCCTTACTTTAGGGTAAGCTTGAAAGTCTGTATATTTTTAAATCATTTATAGTAAGATTCTTCTGAAAGAAATATTATTTGGCTTTCAAATGGATCTCTCTAAAGATTTAGAAAAGAATCTTGATAAATTCAAGAGAATCTGTGTAAATTTAGCAAATACTAGTGAAACAATTAGTGATGAGAATCAAGCTATTATTCTTTTAAATTCATTATCGAGTTCTTACAGGAAAGTAAAATCATCCATTGAATATGGCAGAGAAAGTTTTACCCTAAAAAATTGCTTGACTGCACTAAGACTAAGGAAACAAAAAATTAAAACTGAGAAGAAACATAATGGGGAAAAAGAGAAAATGAAGTACACATCAAAATCTAGGTATAAATTAAAGACTGGTGCAAGAAATTGTTATTTCTATAAAAATGAGGGGCACTTAAAGAGAAATTAAAGAAAAAAAGGATTCAGATCATGCAGATGCAGTAGTAGCACAGATGGGTATGACAGTTCAAATATTCTCACAGTTTCAATGGAGAAAAGTGCTAGATTCCAAGTGTACTTACCATATAAGTCCTAACAATGACTGGTTTGATGCGTATATTATGCATGATAATTCATGCAAAGTGATTGTGATATATACAATTCTTATAGAGTTGCATGATAGAACAATAAGGATCCTGAAAAATGTGAGACATATTTTTGGATTGAAAATGAATCTGATATCTTAGGGGTCCTAGATGAATCATGATACACTTGTAAAATTAAAAATGAACAGCAGAGGATAAGTTGGGGTTCTATGCTTATGATGAAGGGTACTAAACAAGCTGGTCTATATATTTTTATAAGGAAGCATGTCATTGAATATATTGTTATTGCTGCTCATGCAAAATAAAATGAGACTAAGTTATGGCATAACAGATTAGGCCATATAGGGAAACTAGACTTACTACAACTAGGAAAACAATGTCTCGTTAGAAATACAGGGCTGGTTGGGCTAGAATTCTATTAATATTGTATATTAGGAAAATAGCACAGGCTTAGTTTCAGCACCATCAATTATAAGATAGATGAAGTTTTAGAATACATTTATGCTGACTTGTGAAGGCCAACAAATATTGACATATTCTATGATATTTCAATACGATAATCGTGACATAGTCACACCCCTCTAATTTGTATTGAAAAATATAACAACACATGG
The DNA here is from genome assembly GCA_946807835.1 of Ailanthus altissimus. Classification (NCBI taxonomy): domain Eukaryota; kingdom Viridiplantae; phylum Streptophyta; class Magnoliopsida; order Sapindales; family Simaroubaceae; genus Ailanthus; species Ailanthus altissimus. The sequence goes on from OX327695.1 coordinate 25,747,283, forward strand.
TGGTAATAAGTATTTTCTATCATTGGTTGATTATTACTCAATGAATGGTCACATAAAAGTAAATAAGTCAAGAAGAACTCAGAGTAAAGTGGAAATATCTCACTTTAAGGTGGAGTTATTGAAAGCGTGCTAATTTTCTAGGCTGAATGTATGTGGTGTGTGTTTTTCACAGTACAATTTATGCATCACATACATAAATATAATGCAGCGAAATTGAAAATTTAATTTTCTATTGCAACAAATACATTTAAAAATTAAGTTTCATTACTCTAATGGAAATAAAGATCAAGAACCACCTGTCAAGCTTTTAAAAATTTATTGAACTAGAGTCCACCACGAAGCGTACTCACTGGCAATTTTAAGACCCAACTGCGGTGAGCTTGGGTCGCTAGAATAGTAGCTCCAATTTTCAGCAACGGTGTTTAACTCTTAAACACTAAATGGTTAACTCTTTAACCATTACTTAAACTCTTTAAGCTTGAGATTATTAGTTAAACTCTTTAACTAATAAATTTGTTTTAATGAAAATAGAATTGATGTTTTATTCTTTGCAACTTTTGCTATAAAACTCAACAATCAATTCACCATTTCATTGGCCAGCCAAGAATTGGAGGAAGAAGAAGAAATAGCTCAATGCAACTCTTGCCTTTTCAACAAAACTCGTCACACTTCTCTCACTTATATTGCCGAATCCAAAAGCAAAACCAAAATGTAAACATATTTTTATTTTATAGGTAAATTTGCCACATTTGTTAAGAGAGCCAACGGCCCCACCATGTATCGAATGCATGCACTTTTGTTTTTTTTTTTTTCTTTTATTGACCAAAATAAAACAAGCAAAAATACTTTTTGCTTTAACAATATATGTGGCCAGCTATTTCATTGCAAAATGAAATATTTTTATTTATCATTTCATTGCAAAAAGAAGTCCAACATGCAACTCTTGCCATGCCCATTTTGTTTCTTTATCTCTTTGTTTCCCAGTCAAGCCATATCAATTAGCCAAAAAGAAAAAATATTTTCATTTTATCAATATTCCTCATTTGCAAGTCATTACACGCCCCACCAAGGCATGGCTTACAATTTTCTTGGCCATTTACAAATGTTTAATACATATTTTAATCAAATAAAATATGTTTTGTATTATTACTTTAATAATTTTTTAACTTAAAAAATAATATTAATAATAATTATTAATTTATTTATTTATTCAAAATATTTTTGAATAAATAAATAATTTTACTTGTCTAACAAGTAAAGTCATTTTGATAATTTTAAAGTCTAACAATAAATGGCATACAATGTGCCATGTGTCATCATCCTATTGGTCAATAATTATTTTTAACCAATTAATGTACTTAACTCTTAAGTCTTGATACGTGCACATCCTGAAGGAACCTGAAATAAATATCCCATTTGTTGAAATTTACTATATTGAATTATTCAATCTAGTATGTTGCCCCAGTGCACAATGAGTACACTTTATATTATGGGACTCCCTAGGTTCACACTCGATTTGTCAAATGGAACTGTTCCATGAATTCGTGATCGATGCTTTATGCACATGTCATAGATATTACAAATCAGCGCGTTGGATCATACAAGTTGAGGTTATAATATATTCGTATAATCCTTCTGTCACCTATATCCTAAATGAGCGGAGACATAAATTACCACCGTCAAATCTCCATGTGCTTATCCATAAACTTATATCCAGATTCGTATTTCGATAAATAATATACGCAAACACTTTTACGATATTGTTTAACCTTATAAAAAAAACCCTTTTTTCAAATTTTTGCTTGTGGCCACAAGACTTCTTGAAACACAATCTTAGAATATCAAGATATATAACTCACCCATTTGAGCTGACGAATTTCATATTTATGCACACCGAATTTTATGAGTATCGGACCATACCCAGTGACACGTAACGATCAAACCATGAAAGGTCTTTGACATACGTAGAACCAAAGTATAGTGGATCACTAACAAATCACCATGGCACTCAGGTCAAAGGATCACAAATACTACTAAACTCAAGAATACTTACTATTGACAGCTTCGTGGGATGTCTATTGGAAGTTCTTGTGAGTCTATTTGATACTCAGTCCTTACTGAATACCCGTATACATATATGAGCTTCCAATAAGCTCATGGAAAGTTAACAATAATTATATGTACCATACAGATATAGCATACACAGATATATATATATATATAAGGGATTTACTGATAGACCCGCATCGGCGAAAATAGATCAGGAACATAGTATTTGATAACATACTTTCATAATGACATTTTCTAGCATCTATTGTAACTATGTCATTACTAGTATACTCTCAGCTCTTTGTCCCACTACAGACAAGGCTCTAACTCTTTAGATATGGATGACTCTTATAACCTGCTAACTTTTAGCAGTGCTAACTTTTAGCATTTATAACTCTTAACGCTGCTAACTCTTAGTACTGGTCTAAACTCTTTTAGACCAGATCTGAACTCCTTCAGATCATATAATGTCTGTAGCGTTACAAGCATGTACTATATATTATAAAATTAACGATTTAATATGAAATATTTATACAATATTGAAATAGCAAGTAAGCACCAGTTCCAACAGTTATAACCCTAAACTCTTCTTGAGAATAATGTACAAGCTAAATCAGAAGAAGATCCATAGCTCAAACAGATCATAAACCAACACAGTATCAACTATGCCTTTTAACTAACACAATCCTCACCAAGACTAAAATAATAGAGTGTAAATGATCTCATCTTATCCTACTAGTAGTTGCACCTTTGAGTACTGAAGCTGGGTATATAACTGCAAGGAAAGTTGTATGGTTGCAAAGATTGGTTTATAAACATAATTTTGTCAGATAAGTAGTAATAGTGCTTTTTGATAATTAGTGAGCTATTCATCTTTGTAAGAACATGGTATTCTCTGATAGAACCAAATATATGGATGTGAAAATTAAGAAGATTAATATTAATGAAAACCCAGCTAATTTAGGAACTAAGGTTCTGTCAATAGGTAAGTTTAGGTTATGCTTAAGTTTGTTGCATTAATATAACTAAAGAGTAAGTAGCAAAAATAGAATTTGTACTAAAAAAGAAGTGTTGCATTAATATAGGGACTAAAATACATTAGAACCAAAGGTGAATATGTAAATATTGTTAATCCTTATGCATTTTAGGAATTAGTTTCAAAACTAGTTTTCTTTTTTCTTAGTCACAACAGGATTCCACAACATCATCTTTTCCTTCTCCTTGTATGAAACAATGTCCTCTTTTTCTTCTTCCTTATTGAAAATCAAATCTGAGAAAAAGTAGAAGAAAAGAAAAAAAAAGTTATGAAACCAACCACTATATATAAATCTCAAATTCAGACTACTTCAATCATTCAATTCTTCTTTTTCTCTTTAGTTAAGAGAGAGAGAGAGGCATAGAGAAGAAGAGTGATGGTATAAAGTAGGGTTGACAAAATCTGAGTATGGGTTTAAGTTTTACTTAACTCGAACTAGGATTAAAAATTTTAAGGCATCCCAGAACTCAAGTCACACCTTGGTTTTTTTTTGTGCGGCCCAAATCAAGTGACCTAAAACCCGAATTTTAACACAATGTGTTTAAATTTTTATTTTTTTGGTGGTAAAATGTACACTTTTGAATATTTATTTTGTTAAGCAATTGGTAGACTGTACTGTATAATTTGTATTCATAATTTAATATATTTTAAACTTTAATAATTGTTTCTCTCTTATAATTATTAAAATTTTAAATTTATTTTCTTACCTTGTTTCATCAATTCATCTTTCTTTTCGAATGGGTTTTATATTATTAATTCAAAACTTGTTAATGTACTAATATATTGATATGATTATAAATTTGTAATACTAACAATATAAATTAATAAATCAATTATTTAATAATTGAAATTATTTTATGTAAAAATAATAATAATATTTGCCACAAAAAATATTTTCTTAGTAGTTAGTACTTACTATAAGTAATAAAAATTTCAAATAATTAATTAGTGCTTACTTGATACTACTTTCAAAATAATCAAACACTAATAAAATAATTCATTTCAACTGCAATCAAATAAATAGATAATCCATATCATCCAAAGTTCCATGATCTACAAAATACAAAATATCATCCATAATCCATTAATCCAAAATATGCAATAATGCAAATCATCTAAAGTTATAAAGTTCCATAATTCTTAATCTATAATTCCAAATACATGCAATAATGCATATTATCAAAATTTTCAAATAAATAATACAACTATAATCTATGAAAAATAACTCTAAGCTATGGCAACGTTTCATCAATGCCTTCCTCCACGATAATTAACTTATATTCTAAAATTTGACTTAAAAAATAATTCAAATTAACACTAATAAATCATTAAAAAATTTAACTAACTGATTCATAAATAACAACAACAATAGAATAATGCATTATGTAAGCTATTTTTACCTCGTAACCCAACCTAATATCAAATTTGAGTACACATCAACGCCTCCAAAGTCTTTGAATGAAGTTTATTGTGATATGGACTCAAATCTCTACCTCTTGTATTGAAAGCAGACTCGAAAGCAATGGTAGACATAGGAATGACCAAGAAATCTCTAGCAATCCTAAACAATAATGGATATTTTCCCTTATTACTCTTCGACTATGACAAAATATCAAAATTATAAGTTTTAGCTAGTAAATCCTCGTCCAAATAGTGATTCAACTATGATTTATCCGATGGTATAATTGAGTTTTAGGTTATAAACATTTGCCTCAAAAGTGGCCTTACTCTTCATTAATCCACTCGTAACTATCTTCGTGCCTTAACTAAGTTGTTAAGAAGAACTTGATAAAGAACCATTAGAAAATAGAAATATTGTTGCATACTCATTGACTAAGTCATAAAAGATTTTATGTACCCTTTCAATCTGAACGTTAAAATTAGGTCCATAGATCTTAGGGAAAAAAAATCTAATTAACAGCATCATAAACCTAAGATCAAGCATAGTACCAACGTCTATAACAACGTGAATTATTTCCCAATACTTTTCATCCTTTCCAATCATCAATCTAGCATATCTTAAACCCTAAAAATAGGTGAATCCAATCGTGTATCATAGACAACCCGATCTTATAAATCTTTGGGAAGAATAAGTTCCTTGTAAGATATTGAGTCCCTGAAAAAATCTCAATCAACTTACAAAATACTCTCAGATACTCACAAATAACCTTTGCTAGCTCCTACTCTGACTCACTCGAGCAAGATCTATAATCTCTCTTTGGTTATCTTAACTGAGCAAATACGTCTTTCTATAACTCGGCTATTGTGAGTATCAATAAGTAGAATTTCATTGGGTTTTGTACTCAAGCACCAATTTCCTCATTTCTTTAGCACCTAATTGACTTGCAACAACCTCAAATTTCTCCATTCTTTCAGCTGTTGTTTTCTAATAACTAATGCTATCTCTGTTATCTTTAACTCTAAGCTCCATCACTAACACCCATCCCTAACTATCAATCCACAACAAGAAAGTTTATATGCCAATTGGTCTATCATTACATCATAGTCTCAGCATTATGTAGAGCGGGCATATAGATAAAACTATTAATTAAAAAAGAAAATGATTAAATTTAAATCATATGTTTAACATAGATTAAATTTTAAATACAACAAAATTCAACACATAAAGTTATTATCTCAACATCTAACTCCGTAAAACCTATATACCATCAATGTAATACATGGTGACAACTATATATCCCAATTTTTTTATTATTAAATGTCCATAAGTCCATAAATCCATTGTAATAGCAATCCTACTATCACAACTATCTAACAAATGCATCATTTTCTCTATCTCAACATTATACTACTTCAAATTTTTATTTTTTTATTGTATTTGTCACGCCCCCAACCCGAATGGGTCAAAAGAGTGATTCACTCCTAACTAAACTCATTATGTAAAATTTGAATTCAATACTTAATAAATCATCGAGAAATCAAACTTAGTCATGATAATTTTCAAAGTCAAAAGTGCAAAAATAAATTACTTAAAAGTAAAATAATACTTTAATGAAATGTCCATTCTTAAAAATTCTTATGACTTATAGGAAACCAAGGGACAACAGAAGCCTTACCAAATTCACTACGCGCATAAATCTTCAGTCATTTGGTGATGCAACCAAACTATAGTGAGTAGAAACTCAATAAGTAGTTTTTCATATAGAAAAATAAATACATATATATATATATAATGCATGTACATGATGTGCCATGAAGAAATCATTTTCAAAATCCCAAAATGTATCAAATCATATCTTTCAAAATTTTTATCAAACTTATGCTAGGAATCCCTTCACTCAATTATCACTTAGTAAGACTTTCATAACTTACAAAATAAGCCCAAAAAGTCACCCATCGGTGGCATACTGTATAAGACGAATAGTGCAAGTGAGACCTAATTTTTACACACATAGTACACTTATGCCCGAAGCTAAGAGCCAGACTCGCACCCTGATCATCAATGAGTCCTTCTATCTACACCAATGCATTGACATATGAATGTGAAGACTCATAAGTCCTTATAGTACCTATATGACTTCTCTCAACATACAGTAGCATAAACAAATAAATCACATATATCAATCCCGAAGAAAAGGTCACACATAATAAAAAGGCTCTACAACATATAGAGGGTGCCTACTAAGCAAAAATTAAATTTAGGTATCCTAGAAAAACAAGACTTATATCATAGACAAAACTTTCACTTCAAAATAAACTTTCTTATTTAAATAAGGTCTTATCCATATCCATGCTTAATGTTAATGCTCATATCACAAAAGCAAAGAAATTCATATTTTTATATCAAAATAATTTTGGCACAAAACATAATTATAATTTGAAACATATACAAAATATCATATGCATAAACAATAATATATTTGTTGTCATCCCAATAAAGTCTAAAATACTTACCTCTTACTAGATTTTAATAAAAACTCAAGCTCCTTCACCTAACATCGAAAATAAATCATCTCATAAATACCATCACAAAACTGAAAGTTTAAAGTAACCATCAAATTTTAACATGTCATATTAAACACATAAAGAAATTACTATACTAAATTTCATAATTTTTTGAGGTATGTTGATTATTCAAATAATTCTTGGTGTTTAGTCATACTGCACAGACTGATAGAATCTAGAAATCTAGGGATTAGAATCAAAAAATTACTAAAACTCCAATTCATGGTATTTTTACAAGAATAAAAATTCTATATGATCCTTCTAGATGTATATCTTAATCTAGCATAAATTATGACAGAAATTGTAATCTAATTTTTTAAATATAATACTATCATGAACAGAACCTGTAAACTTCATTGATTCTTATCTTATACTTGGTACTTGTAATTTCTTTTAATCAATTACTCCCTAAATTCAAGCCTAATAACCCTAGAACAACCAATTCATAATTTAATCCCTTATTCTTCTTAATACTTTTTATAAATAACTCTAAATTAATGAATAGAATCAAGAACAATTTAAATAATTAAAAAGTTAACTCATTGATCTTCAAATTTTCCTCAAGAATCTCTTAACCCATTTTCAAAACTTCTAAGGCTATCTTTTTTATAATAAAAAAACAAGTATTGTATGAATAAAGGCTTCTAGACTAACTTATTTATAATGTTTTTTTTTTAGGGCACAAAGGAATCACAATCCTATTCATATTATTATATAAGACTTGGGGAATCCTAATAGGACTTGAAAATTTTAATCCTAGTCATATAACTTATAATTCTAGTCCAAATAATTATCCTAAATGCTTACCTTATTAACTTTGGGTCGTTACAATATTTCTACTTATAAGAGAAAGTTGTGATTGTAATCATCCTAGCAATTTTGACCTTAAAAGTTACCATATTATAGTTAGGATGCCCAATATAAGTATCCATGACAATATTTTCATCCTTATCAGTGATTCTTAGTATCTCCTTCTGGTTTTATTTTGCATTTATCCTTTCCAAACATCTTTCAAAATGACCCCTCAAGTGCTTAGTCCCACTACTATAGTGACCTTGCAATTGTTTGTTATAATACTTGCAAACAACATATACTTCATCACGAAAAATCTTTAACTTGTTAAAATATTGCCAAAAATCTAAAGTTACCATACCTCTTCCTCTTTCTTTTCCCCTCCTCTCTCCTATTTCTATATTCATTTCCTTCGATTCGATTTATGTTTTACTTTCTATTTTTCCACGACATCTTTTCCAGGACCACAACCATTTCTAATTTCTTCATCTCTTATTGTTGAACTTGTTTGAATTTCATTAATGTCCTCGACCACATTTTTCAAATCAGAATTTGTATCCATATCATACACCAAATCTTGTCCATCCATTTTTATGTATCACCTAAAAATTTAATAACAAAAATAAATTACCTCCATAAAATTGTTGCACATTCACATAATAAGCACTAAAAAAGAAAGCAAGCACCAAATTTATTTTCCATCAAAAATATTACCTAAATCAAAATAATACATTTAAAATTTGACTAACAATACCCAAAATGTTACCTAGTTGCTATTGACAATTGGAAATTGAGAGAATTAAGTCATCGACTCCATAATCTTTAAATCATGTGTAGCCAATTGTTTAGTTTGGTGATCAATAACAATTAATTAAAAGCCCTTAATTTATTAATACCCAATCACAATCAGCATGGCAAATGAATTTTTCTCTTAAACATAAAGTGACATCTCAAAGCATGATAATATTAATTACATCATTATTCATAAAAATCATGAGATATATATTAGAGTTGGTGCTTACGTGTTATTTTAATTTTGTTTGAATATTAGTTGTTTAATATTTATACAGTAAATATTTTATAATTAATAATTAATGTGCCTTTCTCCACCCATTTTAGTTATTTTTTGGTATTTTTTGTCAAAAAAAATATTACACTATTATGTAGATAAGAAAAAATATAGTCTAATTATGTATATTTGATTTTTTTTTGTCATTAAAGTATCGCTAAAAAACGACGACCAGCCTGTTAAAGTTTTTCGACGACACTTTGACCCTTTTTTTTATAAAAAAATAAATTATTTAATAAAAATATAAACCGATGACATACTGACATGTGTCATGTTGTTAAAATTATATTAAATTAAATTAATAAATAAGATTGTGTCATATATTTAAAAAGACAAAAAATGAATAAGATTGTGTCACATATCTAAAATGTAATTTCTTTTTACAGTTAAATTATTTTTTTATTTTTCAATCATTAAAATTAATAATAAAAATTAACGAATTGAAATAAAATTAAATATTTTAAATTTTATTAAAATAAAATTATCAATTAACTCAAAGTGTTGGGATAAAAATATTCTTTGCACTTTAACAAATATACCAAGCGGTCCATTGTAGACCAATGGCAATGAAAATTTGCCATTACTTAAAAAGAGAAGGCACCTCTCTCAAATCTCACGACAGTTTCAAAGATGTTACTACTATCACCACCTTGTACTTCACTATCATCATTGGGACATAACACCTTCAACCGCACATCCACATGCAGATCAAAAACCAAACCTCACCCGCCACTTAAAGTGCTAAGCATGGCAAAGGAGAGCAGCGACGACGACACCGGCAACGGCCTCGCAGAGAAAGCAGCAATAGCCGGGGGCTTGGTCTCAACCCCAGTGATCGCCTGGTCTCTTTACACTCTCAAGACCACTGGCTGCGGCCTTCCCCCGGGACCAGGTGGCTCCATTGGCGCACTCGAGGGCATCAGCTACCTAGCCGTCGTGGGCATCGTGGCTTGGTCCCTGTATACAAAAGCCAAAACTGGGTCTGGTCTGCCCAATGGACCTTATGGCTTGTTGGGAGCTGTTGAGGGTTTATCTTACCTATCGTTGCTTGCCATTATAGTCGTTTTTGGTTTGCAGTTTATCGATCAGGGATCAATTCCAGGGCCTCTGCCCAGTGACCAGTGCTTTGGTTGAGAGAGAAGGTAGCATGGGCCACTACAATTCTATCCTGTGTCTGTGGCCATGATTTCATCTATCCAACCTGCTATATGTTGCTTTTTAATGGAATACTAGTTTGTTTCAAATTAGCTGTATCCACTAACCAGAATTAGTACGAGTTTTTTTTTTTTCCTTGTCACTTTATTACCAATTCTAATTCTTCAATATATGTTAAATTATTAGATAATTATTGGATGAGTAAAATAAATAAATTAATAAAATAAATATTTAATAATATTATTATTTCACTTGTTTAATTATATTATGCCAGGTTAATTAATGTGAATGAATTTATTTAAATAGTTTAGTTGTATAGCATTTATTCACTGGACAAATGGAGTTTTAATTCAATTTTTATTATATTGGACAGTGAACTCTTCAAATAAACAAGTATGATATCACATTTAAATTTCAGCAATATTTATTAATTTTAAAAATTAAATTAATTTAATGTCAATAAATTAGGTAAAATTTATTTCAACTTTAAAAGGATCTTTTTATATGTATTTTGTATTAATTATGTATAGTAAATTTTATTTTATTAATTATCAATTTTATATTAATAAAAAATTATATAAAAAATAAGATTACGAGAGAATTATAAAGGCAAACAAAATTCATGTTAAAATCATTTCAACTTTCATCGCTTTCCTTCACATACTTAAAGTTTTATTGGAGATGATGTTTACGTGTTATTTTATTTTGTATGAATATTTATTATTTAATATATATAATAAACATTATAATAAATCGTTAATATTTAACTACATAGTACTAAACTTGTTATTTTTCAAACATTGTAGATCTAAATGAGTTTAAATCTAATCTAAAAGTGTTTAAGTCAGTGTTAAAAGTTAGCATTCTAAGAGTCTAACCTTATCCGAAATGAGACAAAAACTTAAAAATATATTGATAATGACAAAATTACAAGAAATTACAAATAGTGTTAAGAAATATCATTATGAAATATGTTCTCGAAAACATAATTCTTGATTTATGTTTGCAGACATAAGTCAATCAGTGAACCTCCCAGATCAATATATATCTATATCTAAAATTTTCAAACAGTTAATTTTAGCATACCGTAGGCTTAGTGGACACTTATATAGGCAAGCATGTATTTAATGAGGACTGGGTACTGAACAAACTCATAAGGATCTCTAATAGACATTCCATAAAGCCGTCAATGTAAGGTCTTCTTCAATTGAGTAGTATTCATAGTCATTTGACTTGAGCACCACGGTTGACTTGTGAGTAATCTACCATATTTTAATTCCATGCATATTAAAAACCTTTTATGGTCTGACCTTTAGGTGTCATTAGGTATGGTTCGATACTCATGGAGTTCGGTATGCATAGATATGGGATATCTTAGCTCATATAGGTGAGTTATATATCCTGATGCTCCGAGATTATATTTTGAGAATTCTTATGGCCATAAGTACAAATCTCGAAAAAGAGTTTTTCGCAAGATTAAACAATATCACAAAAGTGTTTGCAAATATTGTTTATGAAAATATAAATTTGGACATAATTTCATAGTCGAGCATATAAAATTTTGACGGTAATGATCTATATCTCTACTATTCTAGAATATAGATGACGAAACTATTGAGAATCTAATGTATGTAGGTGTATACATGTGCTATTGTGCCTATTGCCTAAATACGTATCAAATACGAATTTAAACGCGGCAGAAGCGTAAAACATGTAATAATCATAATAAATAAATATATTAATTACATTAATATATAAATAGGGTAAAGAACTCACCTCAACGTGTAACGTTATACACGTATTTTACTCGAAGTTCGCATGGAGACCAACTCGTTGGCAATTCTAGTCACCAATACAGTGGATTTGATGAGCTAGAACAGTAGCCCTATACGCAGCACTAGGTTTAACTCTTAAACTCCAAAATGGCCGATGTGTGTTTACATCCTTTTCTCCAAAAGGATAAGAAATGGAGAGTTTGAAGCAATCCACCATTGCTTCATTTGGAACCAAAGAGAAAAATGAAACAATTTTTTTTTTTTCTTCTTCTTCTTTCTCCGGTTCTTCTTTCTCTTTTCTCTCTATTTCCCTTTCTTTTCTCTCGGCCAAAATGACCAGTACACATTCACTTTCTCATCTTTCTCTATTTAAATAAATATAATAAAATATTAATATAATATAATATAATATATATAATAAGAGAAATATTTTAATTATTTAACAATTAAATAATCAAAGTGTGAAATGACCATTTTGCTCCTCATGAATAGTTACCAAGTCTACCCCCTAGTGGGTTCTACCAAACTCGCACTTGGGTAAACTCAATCAATGATCCACAATACGCCATGTGTCATTATACAATTAGTAAATAATAATTATTGACTAATTATTGTATTTAACACTTAAATACAAACACGTACGCACTCTCGTGGTATTGCTGAATATTGCTAGATTAAACATTTTAATTCGGCAGGCTGCCCCAATGCACAACGAGAACACTCCATATCGCGGGACTCCCTAGGTCCTACGCCCGGTTCGTCAAATGAAATTATTCTATGAATCCGTGAGCAATGTCCTACGCACATGTCACGAATATACAAATCAGTGCGTTGAACCATGCAAGTTAAGGTTACAACACATACGTATAGCCTTTCCGTCATGATATCCTGGATGTGTGGAGATATAAATTATCACCGTCAAATCCCTTAATGATCATCCACGTCTTATCTCCAGACTTGTATCTTATTGAATAATATGTGCAAACTTTTTTGCCATATTATTCCACCTTGGCGGAAATTTTTCTCGGGATTAATGCTTGTGGTCACAAGACTTTTCGAGATACAATCTTGAAGCATCTGGATATTGAACTCCCTACACGAACTGACGAATCTCATATCTGTACACACCAGACTCCATAAGCATCATACCATACCCAGCGATCACACCATAAAAGGTCTGTGACATGCGTAGAACCAAAGTATAGTGGATCACTTATAAGTCCACCGTGGCACTCAGGTCAAAAGACCACGTATACTATTCAACTCGAGAGAACCCTCCGTTGATGGCTTATATAGGATGTCTATCGAAGGCCCTCGTAAGTTAGTCTCATATCCAGTCCTAACTGGATACCCATAGGTCAATACGAGTTCCAAGCTCACAGTCGGCTAGGAACGACCATCTATACCCTATAGGTACGACATATGCTGATCTATATATAAAGGTATCCACCGATAGACTTGCATCGGCAGAAATAGATCAAGGACAATTATTCGAGAATATACTTGCGCAATTGGCATTTTCTAGCACCTGATTGCAATTCTTGCAACTATGCAGTTACTAGTATATTTCCAGGTCTATGTCTCATTACAGATAATGCTCCAACTCTTGGATCTGCTGAGTATTATAACCAGCTAACACTTAGTTGTGTTAACATTTAGCATTTATATCTCTCAGCATAGCTAACTGTAAGCCCTTATCTAAACTCTTTTAAATCTGACCTGAACTTCTTTAGATCTACAATGTTTGTAAAGTTACATTGCATAATATAATATTAATGGGTATTAGCGATTTAATGAGAATGTACACTTGTATAAATATACAAGTGTATGTACATTCAGGGATGACACATAAGTACTAACCCTAATAGAAACTACTATAAATATATGCTTAACTTCAGCTTATATGGTTCAATGCTCGCTTTGTAATATCTGTAATGTATGTGTGGGACATTGTTTACGAATTTTTGAAAGAGTTTCATAAGATAAACTAGTATGAACCTAGAGAATTTTACAATATAAAATATACTCGTTATTCACTAGAGTTGCGAACTGGATCAAACAATTCAATCCTAAAAATTTTAAAAAGTTAATTTGTTTCAAAATCTTTCAATAACACATATGTCAAAGTTTAAATATTAAGTTTATATTTTATTAATTAAAGTAGTTAATTAATAAAATTAAGACACGTGACATCATGCATGGCTTATAAAGATGACAAATGTTACTCATGCAAATAATTTGCATGATTATGCTTGACACTTGGCAACATACACGATATATGCTTTGTTTTATTCTTAGACAAATGTTCACATGCAAAAAAAAAAAATGAAAGTTGTTCATTTGTTAAGTGTGCAAAAATCAGCCAAACGAGAATAGCTTTAAAAAAATTTACATTTAAGTCCTTTTAGAGAAAACACAAGAGTTGTTCAATTTGATCCTACTAGAAATTTGAAATAAGCTATTATTTTAGTTTTTCAATTCTATCAATTGTTGAAGACTAAAATTATTTAAAGATTCATTTTAAGTAAGCTTTAAAAATTAAAATTTCACTGAATCATCTTTAAGGATAAATTTTTTAATTTGTTAATATAACGAATTTACATTAAGTGTGTATTTATTAAATAAAAAATTAAATTTTAATTTTACTATCCAATATATGTATGACATGCATTAATTTATTCAATGAATGTGCTATCATATGCATGAACATTTAAACACCAACAAATTCATGCTTTTAATACTCTATACTTTCACAATTGAAAGAATTGAGAAACTCACTTAATTTATATCATCAAATCAATCATGTTATTAGCATACATGTTTTCTCAAATATATTACAAACGTTTTCTTAATATTATCACATAAGTATTTTTTTTAAATTAAAAAAAAGGTTAGTTAGAAATATCCACCTTATCCTTGAGTAGGTTATAATAAATTAGGGATATTATTATGAATATCTTTGAGTTTTGGCCTAATTTTATTGTCAATTTTAAAAAATAAATAGTAATATCTAACTATTAAAAAATATTTTATAAAAATTAACAAAATTACGTAAAATGACTAAATTATCCTTTTAGACATAAAAATTAATAAAATGATCATCTAATCTTGCACAACAAACGAGAAACACATTTTTTTTATAAAACATTACTTTTAAATAATAAATTAATAATATATTTTTATTTTTTAATTAATAATATAATTATTATATTAAAAATATAATTAAAGTAAAATAAATTTAAAAATCTAAAGAAAAAAATTAAAAACGCTGCTATTGTAGCAACTATTTTTAGCCGCTACAACAGTGGCCACTTTTGGCCGCAAGCAGTAGCCATTTGTGGCCGCGTGAAACGGCCAAAGCAGCAACCATTTGTGGCCGCTGCAACAACAGCCACTCTTCGCCATGAGTAGTGACCATTTATGATCGCGTGTAATAGCCATTTTAACCCCTGCAATTGCGGCCATTTTTTTAATTTTATTTATGTTTATTTTTTAAAAAAAATAATAATAATAAAATATTTTGTGTGTGATTGAATATAAGGATATGATTATTTGAATTTAGGGATAAATGTGTTTAAATACATAAATAATAGTATTTGGACATGAGATAAAGATTATTTAGACACTAGATAACGGCATTAAAATAACAATATTATTATTTTTTAATTAATTTTAACAAAAAAAAATTTGATGATTACGCATTACTGTTTATTTTTTAAAGTTGAGGGTATTAATGAAATTAAATCAAAACTCAAGAATATTTATGATAATATCCCTAAATTCAAATATACATAATTATCTATAAAAATCATATATAATAATATGTAAAGGACAATTGGATTCTCAAAAATTTTTAAAAGTGACACTTTAATCCTTTAGTTTTGAAAATACACAAATGCACCATCTTTCGTTAATTTTTTATGTTAAATTAAATAATAATTATTATAATTATTATAGTACCTTTAATCAACAATTGACTAGTATTGACCTGTTGTTATGGAATAATAAAAAAGAAACATGTGAATATGACAGAAACGAGAAAAAATAAGTTTCATATATATATATATATATTGAAGCCATCGAGTAAAACTTAGTGCAAAATATATATTTCAATCTCTCGAGGACAAGACAGATCCATGATCAGGTAGTATATGAAAAAAAAAGACATGATGGAAAAGGGATCGACTCCTTCATGGGGGGTCTCTTCAGCGTCTCGTTAGTTTTGGTGTGGGGATCTATTTTTAACGTAGTAGAAGGGATCTTTTGCTTTTTTTTAGAGAGAAAAAAAAAAAAATGAAGGCATGCAAGTGGGTGCCCTTTGGAATTTAACTGGGTCTCTGGTCTTCATCGATTAAAATATTTTTGTGGGATATTTGATAACAATACTTGTGGTGGTTGTGTGAAAATGACGAAAGGTGACGGCCTATTGATTTGATCGTACAGAAGGCCACACATGCTCCTCCATTTGTTTGATGGTGGGCGTCCGCCCTGTTTAATTCAAAATTAAATTGATCTGAATTAAAAAATTTAATTCAATTTGAGTTTGATTTTATTTATTTAAAATTGATTGATTTAATTTTAGTTTAATTTTAATTTAACAGTTTAAATTAAAAAAATACATTGAAAATTTAAAAAAATAAAAAATTAATTTAGTATTCTAAAAAATAAAATCAATCAATTTTAAAAAGTAGAACTAATTAATTCCAATTAGTTAAAATTGATCAATTTCAATTTTGATTCAATTTGAACCTAAACCGAACTGAAATCGGCTCTACCTAACTCTACAACTTTTGTCCTACGGCAAATGCAATCAAAATAGCAGATCCAAAGCTTTATCAAATATCATTTTGGCCGTTTAAGTTTCCCTTGGCACCATTATCGATTATTAGAGTTTTGCCCCTTTACAACTTCTACGAAAATAGGAAAATCTCTTTTTTACTAACTTGAATTCTAATAAGATTTGAAAAGTAAGAGATTGATTGTTATATTGGGAGAGGTTTTTTAATCCCAACTTATTTATCAAGATATAAGTTTGTTCGTGTCTGACACATTCAATAGGAAATTTTTTTATTTTACTGAAAAGAAGGGTTTAAACTTTATTTTGACTTGGTCAAAGTTTTTATACGATTAATTAAAAAAATATTTTATACCTATTTTACTTTTTTTAAAATACACTCCAAATCAAACTCTATATATAAATTTAACATGATGCCACGTGGCATCACCCGCCACATGATAATTTTTTTAAAAATTTATTAAAAAATTTAATATTTTATTATTTATTTTATTAAATTTATTATTTATTCTAACTTTATTATAAATACATCATTTTCTCTCTCTTTCTCTCATTCTCTTACTCTAGAATACTCAAATTTTTCCTAAATTCACTATCACATCTACACACAATATGTAGATCGACTCAAAACGCATGATATTTTAAAAAATAAAAGTGAAATAATCGATTGTGTACTTAAAAAAATAAAAATAAGACAAAAATTGGTGAGTTTTTATTTTTTGTTTGTTGTTATTGTATTTTTGTTGTTGGTTTGTGGATGTAGAGTTAAAATGTGTAAATTTAGTATTAAAATAAGATTAAAAACATGTGTAAAAAGTAAAAAACAACAATAAAATGACCAAAAATTATGGATTCAATGTCGGATCTGCGTGCATCTCGTGATGCATGCGCCAAACTAATGCGTGCCCTAATGCCCGCATATCAAGGCGCGTTGCTAAGTTGATACATGCCCTGCACCCTAGCGGGCTGCCAAGTTGATACGTGCACATCAGGGCACGCATCACCTTGTTCCACATGGCACCACATGGCATTTTTGAATAACAACAATAAAATGACCAAAAATTATGGATTCAATGCCGGATCTGCGTGCATCTCGTGATGCATGCGCCAAACTAATGCGTGCCCTAATGCCCGCATATCAAGGCGCGTTGCTAAGTTAATACATGCCCTGCACCCTAGCGGGCTGCCAAGTTGATACGTGCACATCAGGGCACGCATCACCTTGTTCCACATGGCACCACATGGCATTTTTGAATATTTTTTAAGAAAATTAATATTTATTTATATTAAGTTTTATTTTTTATTTTTTATTTTTTATTTTTATATATTTATATTCAATATTTTGTATTATTTTTAATTATTAAATATAATTATACAAAATTAACAATTATTTTTTGTATTATTTTTTTTCAGGTGTCGCTAATATTATCTTAGCGCAAAATTCAATCACTATATGCTTTTGAAAAAATAAAAGAGTTCTAGTCATTGTTTTGAGAGATACATTAGATATCAAAATATACACATGGTAGTTTTAAAAAATATTAAAAATGAAGCGTTGTTAAGAAGAATTTGTCATCTTCTAAAAGAGCACCACGTGACCAATTTTTCCAAATTTTTTATTTAAATAATTTTTTTTTGAGTTATAATAATATTTCTTTTTTAAATTATTTGAAATATTATTATAATTATAGATTTTATTTTGTTATGATAATAATTATAATTATTATTAATTAAAAACAAAAAAAAGAAGAAGCACACGTGTGCTTTGCAAGATATGTGCTTCTTCTTTTTTTTCTTTTTTTTTTGTTATAACTTTATTTTAAAATTGATAAAAAAAATAAACTAAAAAATTAAAATAATAAAATAATTAATTAAAAAATAAACTTGTGCTTCTTTTGTTAAAGTTATAAATTATATAATAATATTTAAAATAATTTAGAAAACAAATATTATTAAAATTAAAAAGAAAAATTATTTTTAATTTATTTTTTAAATTAATTTTTATTTTTGATTTCATAATTAATTATTTTATTTTTAATTTCTTAATATTTTTTTAATTAATTTATTTTTTAAATATTTATTTTAATTAAATTTTTAGTTATAACTTAATTAAAAAATAATTTATTTGAAAATATTATTTAAAAAATATAAAAAAAATAATATGCTTTTTCTTTTTTTATAAAATATTTAACATAATTTAAAAAGATATTATTATTAAAAAAACACAACAAGTGATACGTGTCGATCAGCTTTGTTTTAATTAATTAAAAAATATTATTTAAAATAGACTTTTAATCCAATTTTCTTATAAATTAACAAACAATATCTTTTAAAGTCAGATTCCTGAGATTGTAAGGAATATGTCTCATAATTCATGAATTGCAACATACATATACCCACTAGAATGCGTCTCAAAAGTCAATAAGATATCATCTAAAGACTCATTACTCAAGTCATATTTAATGAATCTAATTTTATCTTCACGATTTATAGACAGCATTCATAAAGTACGACAACATGTGTTACAAGTCATACGTGCACACTTGTAATAAACACTTAATCTTTTTGTCATTCTTTTTTTTTGTAAAAGAGTTTTTACTTAAGTCAGGCATGTAAAAAATTAATGAGTCTGAAAACTCGCCTGCCAATCGAACATTGGCTTCAATTAACCAATGTACATCAACAGGTATATTCATAATCATTAATAACCTTAATCTTTCACATCTTTCTTGGTAAATTGAGTAATTGCAGGAATAGAGTAATTAAGCTTTGATTAATTAAGTAATTAGAGCTGTAAGCTTTGATTAATTAACCTAAAAATTGAGTAAGGATGTAACCTTAATCTTTCACATTTTAATGATATGGTCTTCCATTTTTAGTAACTTCTAACACTTTGATTAATTACAGAAATAGAGTAATGAAGTTTTCGTTTGGAAACATGACACTTTAGCTCAATGTTGTCAATATGTGTAAGTAACCACATGAGGAATGGGATGAAAGTGAAGAAGCCAACAAGATTGAAACAATTATGGAGGATCATATTCAAAAAGAGAATTCTATTGATCCCTTAAAAATTTGTTTAATGAATTCATTTGAGTCAAATATGCAATTAGATCCTAAAATCTCTAACATATATTCTTTACTTGATTGTGTACAGGTGATCGAAAATAAAAGATGGAACCAAAGTTTGAAGAATTAGGAGAAAAAAAAGAAAAGTAGAACAAAATTCTAAAGTTGGAGTTGAAATCGCTACCTGAATAGCTAAAATATGCATTTCTTGGAGAGAAACAAACTTACCATGTGATAATTTCTTCTACACTTACAAGCAAACAAGAAGGTAAGTTACTTGAAGTATTAAAAATGCATAAAAATACAATATGGTGAACTTTAAAAGACATAAAAGACAATAATCCTTTGATTTGTACACATACAATATACCTAAAGGATAATACCAAAACTTTTCAATAACTCCAAAAGAGATTAAACCCATATAAGAAAAAGGTAGTGAAAGTCGAAGTTCTTAAATTACTTGAAGTTGAAATGATCTATCCTATTTCAGATAATAAGTAGGTAAGTCCTACTCAGATAGTACTGAAAAAATTTGGAATAACAGTCATTGAAAATGATAAAGGTGAGTTAATATCAACTTAAGTCTCATCTAGTTGGAGGATGTGCATAAATTGTAGGAAGTTGAACTCTGCCACTAGAAAATATCATTTTTCTTTACTACTCCTTAACCAAATTTTAGAAATAGTATGTTAAGCATTTTAGTGACATGGTTGAGCATTATTCAGAAGTTTTCATGAATGATTTAACTATATTTGAAAATTCGTTTGATAATTATTTTGAAAACTTAGGAAAGGTCTTAAAAAGATGTGAAGAAAAATATCTTATGTTAAATTGAAAAAAAAATGTCATTACATAGTCATTTTTGGAATTATTTTGGGACATATAATGTCTTCTAAAGGAATTAAAATAGATAAGGTAAAATTTGAACTCATTGCTTATTTGCCTTTACCAAAAGAAGTCCGCTCCTTTTTAGGATATGTTGAATTTTATAGAAGGTTCATAAAAAAATTTAGTGTTATATCTAGACCTCCTTAACAAAAGATGTATCATTTAAGTGGATTTAAGAGTGCCAAAATTCGTTTGAAAAATTAATTGGCCTTTTAACATTTATTCATATCATACAATCTCCTAACTGGTATTTACCTTTTGAGCTTATGTGTGATGCCAGTGATTATACTGCTGGTGTTGTATTAGGATAAAGAAAGAAAGATAAACCTTATGTAATTTATTATACAAATAGAACTTTAAACAGTGCACAAATGAATTATACAACAACTAAAAAAGAATTACTTGCTGTAATATTAGCATTAGACAAATTTTGTTCTTACTTAATTAGTTCTTCAACTGTTGTCTTTACTGACCATGCTGTTGTAAGGTACTTAATATCAAAACATGATGCAAAACTATGACTGATTCGATGAATTCTATTACTTTGAGAATTTAATATCACTATCAAGAATAATAAAAGAGCTGAGAATGTTATTACAGATCTATTATCAAGACTCGTACCATATTCATCAACAGAAATAACACTTATTAATAATTTTTTTTCTAATGAATTTTTATTTTCTACTGTTACAATGTCTTGATATGCTAATATTATCAATTTTCTCGTGACAGGAGAAATGTCACCTTAATAAAATACTCAAAATAAAAAGAAATTTTTAATTGAGGTGAGAAAGTTTTATTAGGATGATCCTTATCTCTTTAAATATTATCCTGACCAAATATTTCGAAAATACATACCCAACAATAAGGTAAGTAAAGTTATTGAATTTGGTCATTCTAAAGTATATAAAGGACATTTCTCATCAAGGAAAACAGTTGCAAAAATCTTGCAGTATGAATTTTATTGGCCCACTTTATTTAAAAATATATATGCATTTTGTAAAATTTGTAAAAATTGTCAAAAATTAGGATCTATTTCAAAACGAAATATGATGCATTTAAACCTCATTCTTGTTATTGAAACTTTGATTGTTGGGGAATAGATTTCATAAGACTATTTTCACTATCATTTAGATTTACGTATATTTTAGTCATAGTAGATTATGTCTCAAAATGAATTAAGGCTATTCCACATCGAAATAATAACCATAAAACATATATGAATTTTTTTAAAAAAAAATATCTTGAGTCGATTTAGAATTCCTCGAGCCACCATAAGTGATAGGGGTAAGCACTTTTGTATGCTATTTGAAACATTAAAAATAAAAACAAATATAGTATTATTCACAAAGTTGCCACCCTTTATCACCCTCAGACAAGTAGACAAGCTGAATTAGCTAAAAATGAGATAAAATAAATTTTAAAAAAAATTGTAAACCAAAATCGCAAAGACTGGTCTTCAAGACTTAATGATGCACTTTGGGCTTATAGAACTGCTTTTAAAATTTCATTGGGTATGTCTCTTTATAGGCTAGTTTATGAAAAACTTTATCACTTACCTGTAGAACTTGAGCATAAAGCCTATTAGGTAATTAAAACTTTCAATACAAATCTTGATTCCGTTGGATAGATACATAAATTACAAATAAATAAACTTGAAGAATTGAGAAATGATGCATATGAGAATTCAAAAATTCATAAAGTTAAAATTAAAACTTTTCATGATAAAAAATTTCAAAGAAAAACATTTGCTGTTAGTCATAAGATTTTACTTTATCATTCTCGACTTCACATATTTTCTAAAAAATTAAGATCAAGATAGAGTGGCCCATTTATTATGAAACATGTGTACCCTTATGGAGTAATTGACATTGAAAATCTTAGAAATGGTATTGTGTTTAAGAAAAATGGGCAAAGACTTAAGCCGTTTCTAGAAAACCAAGCTTTTCAAGAAGAATTTGTGTCTCTGTCTGACCTTTATGAGACTAATTGATATTTATTGTACATATTTATATATACTTATTTTTCTTCTAACTTTATTTATTTTTTGTACTTGCTGGTTAATAGAATATTTTTGTGTTAGGTTTTATTTTAAGCTCCGGTTAAGTAGCAGATAATGGTACTTCAGGATATTTCAAGTCAATTTTGTTAGTTTCTCATAATTACTGATACCTTCTCTTCTTCTCCTTTCTAAAAACAATGGACGACATTATAATGAATTTGAAAAAATAATTTCCCGCATTGCCTTAAAATACTTTAAAAGAAATTTACAAAGCAAGATATAAAAGATTAAGATTATTAATGATTATTAATATACATGATAAAGTACGTTGGTTAATTGAAGCAAATGTTCAATTGGCAGACGAGTTTTCAGACTCATTAATTTTCTAAATGCCTAACTCAGGTAAAAGCTCTTTTATAAAAAAAACGAAGGGCAAAAAGATTAAGTGTTTATTACAAGTGTGCACGAATAACTTGTAACACGCGTTGCTGCACTTTAGGAATGCTATCTGTAAATCTCGAAGATAAAATTAGGTTCATTAAAGATGACCTTAGTAAGGAGTCTTTAGATGATATCTTATTGACTCTTGAGACACATCCTAGTGGATATGTGTATATTGTAATTTGTGAATTATGGGATATATTCCTAAAGGAACATAAGCGGTACAGTCTTAAAAATCTGACTTTAAAAGATCCTGTTTGCCAATTTATAAATTGGATGGAAAGCTTATCCCCGACCCATAGAGGGTGTTTAAGCCGTTTCTAGACATAAAACCAGAGGAAGATGTAAGCTACAATAACAACTATTTGTACATATTTACTGTAACTGTTATTTTTAAATGTTTTATTTCAATCTCAAACGTCTTCTCTAACAACAACCAACTACAATAGCTTATTTGAAAAATTTTGCATTTAAAGCTTAATCTTATCCATTAACAACCAACTACCCATATAACTTTACATTGTAACACCTTTTGGCTCTATAAACACACTACGTTATTTCTGCATTTTCATACAAATTTAAAATAATTTAAAGGAAATTATGAGTGTAATAATGGAATGAACATTAACTCATAAATTCACAAAAATTTGTATCTTTTATAGATCTAGCCTTGAAAAAATTAGAGAGTTTGTAGAAGCAACAGAAATTCTTGGTAAGGTGTTAGCAAAGCAAAAAAATCATTTAGTATATGGGAGAGGTAGTCATGGATTAATAGGGTGTGTGGCAACAGCTGCACAAAATAAAGACAGTCGAGTTTTAGGTATTATATCGAAAGCTCTAGGTATTGGAAATATTGTAGGAAAAATAATTGGAGATGAGTTACAGGTACCATCAATGCATGAGCAAATGTCTCTTATGCTTTAACTCTATGTCTACAACCTCTCTACTTTTGTATATTTTTAAGTATTTTGTGTGGATTATTTTATTTTGTTGTAGGTTTTATTTTTAATTATATTTCAGGTGATATCTTTTATACTTTATTATTTTTATATTTTGACATTAAGGACAATGTCTCAATCTGGTTGAGGGGGCGGGGGGCACTAGTTGATATATAATGTTAGTGTTAATTTTTGCTATCACTTTGTTCTTGCAAAACAAATTTTCATCATGAATAGCGGGAGTAAAAAGTTCATTTATGCACTCTTAAGACGCATTTTAGTTCTAGAAAGATATAGTAAATAGTACATTACTGAACTTTTAAAACACATTCTAATTAATTTATTTTTAATGCATTTCATGTACATTTGTTTGTTGCTTATGTTCTTGGTAACTCTTGTATAAATAAATTTGTTTTACTATTGAAGTATGATTTTAAAATTGTTTAGTTTAAGTCACTTTTTCTATCTAGATTACTAAAAAATAACTTTTAAAATCATTTCTTGAGCACAATACTAAATCTTGTTGTAAAATAGATAATTCTATATATATAGCTAAGATAATTTCTATGTTTAAGTATACATATTCTTTTATAAACTCACACATCTTTTGTAAGTGAGTGAAGAGATTTAAGATAATAACTTACGATGTTTCATTAATAATTTTGAAATAGTTAATTTTGTTTAGAATGACACTATTTGGGATGAGGAATGATTTGCTTGCTTAGTTGAAGGATAATAAAAAATTATAAAAAAAGATTATGGTGAGAAATTACTATTATTTTGTAATGATTCCTTATGTTTAAAAGAAGTATAAAAAAATAAAATTAAAGAAGTCAATTCAGTTTAATAAAGTCTTCATTAAATTTTAGAAGACAAAAGTTATTATGAAGTAATTTTATCACCGAACTCTATTCGTAATATTCGCATAAGATAATTAAAGTCCTGAAGCTAGCATATGGTAAGAATAGTTTGACTCTAAACAATTAATTTTTTTATCTTTGAATCAATGTTAGTTTGTTTATCTATCCTTAAATGTAACATTTTCCTAAGCGATTATCTATTTTCAAACTCTGTGAGTGAAATTCTAGCCCTTTAAATAATTATTCACCAGTAAGGATATGGAGTTAAAGCTTTACTTGAAGAAAATTTTCAAGGCTATATATATTGTGGTTTGTGGTAAGAAGACTTCGACTTAATTCACACACACGCAATTTTGAAAGTTATAATTGAAATAACCTTAATAGCTATTGTGATCTTTTACTAACATTTTATTTGAAATACTTAAGTAGTGTTTAAATTTTTTTTATGCTTGAATTGCTAGGGACTAGCAATAAGCTAGTTAGGGGGTGTGATAAACACTTGAAATTATATATTTAATAAAGGTTTTATATTATTGTTTTGCATTACTAGTGTTATTAACCTCCTAAACTTAAGCATTTTAATAATATTATACCTAATTAGCTTTTAACTATTTTGTGGTAGGTTTGGTAAAATAGGTATAACTTTTTACTTAAAAATTCAATTGGAGTGATTCTTAATCCTATGAAGAGCTGACTTAATGGGATAAAATATTGAATTTCACAAGAAATTTGTAATTTGAGTATTTGGAGGGTGAAAAATAGCCTAGAAGAGTACTAATCTGCAGTACATGCCCAGTCTAAACAGTTTTTAGTTTTTGGCCCATAACTAGAGAAATACGTATCTAATATATATGATACAAATCAATTTGGAAAGATAAGAGACGTATCTACAATTTTGATAAAATAAATACTTCATATATAAATTTGCTTAACTTACGAATGGAACATTAAATTCTAAAATAAAAGTTGAAGTATATCTTATTATCTTACCAAGAGTTTCACCCTTTCACCTTAACAAAATAAAAATTACTTGGATATAATAAAATTAAAGGAAAAGAAAAAAGATGGAAGAAGAGATAATATGAACTTTATAATAATAAACAAAATAATAATAATACTACAAAGAGATAATATAAAAGATAAGTTTTTTGAACTAAAATCTAACTCTCTAATTACATGCTTTAGGCATAAACAGGCAACCTATTTATAGAAAAATATGGATATACAAGATAAATGAGGATTAAACTACTTGAATGATAAAAGTCAATGAGGGAGGTAAGTAATATGCACTGAGTATCATTAATGCACCCACTTGATTGTCTAATTTAGAATTGATATAATCCAAATTAGCTTCCACTCAAAAAATCAAAGTTGTAGTATTAGATACGTATTTCTCTAGTCATGAGCCAAATACTGAAGACTGTTCGAACTGAGCTTGTACTGCAGATTGATACTCTTCTAGGCCATTTTTTACCCTCTAAATACTCGAATTAAAAATTCGTTGTAAAATTTAATATTTTATCTTATTAAATCAGCTCTTCATAGGATTAAGAATCACTCTGATTGGATTCTTAAGTAGAAAATTATGCCCATTTTATCGAATATACCACAAAAAATTAAAAGCCAATTATGTACAATATTATAAAAAAATACTTAAGTTAGGGAGGTTAATGTACTAGTAATGCAAAACAATAATGTAAAACTCTTATTAAATGTGTAATTTCAAGTATTCATCAAATAGAAATCATAACTTTTTGTCTTTTCATTTGCTTTTTCAAGACAAAGTGATTGAGTTAATCTTTTTGTAGTTATATACAAGAAATTCAAATCTTTAACGAGGCTACTAAAGAAAGTTCAAACAAATCATACATAAAATAATTATTTTACTAATTTCATGCTCTTATGGTGCTTCATTGGTGAAAATAACTCCATTGTTGAGTAGATCACAAAATTTAGAGTCCGGCGATACTCACGGTAAATTATTTCGTTGTCGATCAACAGTTGGTCAACGCTTATCAACATCGGTTAATGCTAGTCAACGACCGGTTAACACTAATCAACTGTTGATCAAGGGTACTGTAGTAATTGTAGTGATTACCATCCAACTTAATAAAAAAAGTTAACAGTGATGGGTGTATTTACGTATTTTTGAAATCAGAGAAACTAAAGTGTCACTTTAAAAAAAAAACTTAGGGTCCAGTTATCCTTTATCCTTTAATAATTTAATTACACACAATTGTTTATAAAATCATATATAAAAATTAAACCAGTATAAAAATAACTAATTAAAGATAGTGAAATATTTGGGAATAGCTAAAAAATATGGGCTATTTTGTAATTTAATTAAGTATACAATTTTATAATTTTTGTAATCAAATAATTAAAGAAAAGTTTCCTTAATAAATTTAATTTCATAATTTTCTTGCTCAACTATTCCTACAATATTCATTTTATCAACATTCTAACCTATTTTATCTCATAATTCTCTGGAAAATGAAAGTGGTGAACGGTGATAATGTTTGATTTCTTCAACTTTAAGAAACGTATACGATGAATTTGAAATTGTTAATTTTAATTATTAGTTATAAATTATAAAAATTAATAATGAAATTATATAGTTAGATTTTGTGAAAAAACAAATTTCATAAAATCTAGTAGGAAAATGTATTTGATGAAAAATAAATCGAATGAATTTTTTAAAAAAATTAATATTGTTCCTCATGAAAATCTCAAAGGTTCAATTTGTAGACTCATAACCTACTTCACTCAAAAAGGCAAGTCCAAAGGCCAAACATATAGGCCTATAGCTAACTCCACTCAGAGAGTCAGGCCCAATAACTTGGAACCTGCTCGAAATATCATTTTATCGCTATAACTAGCTTGAAATTTGACAGTATGGGACCACGAATGCCTGACCCCGCACTTGGCTGCATCAGAAGCCTCGATCGAGTCAAAGCATCCCGAGCAGTTAGCAACACGGATAAGCCAAGCCACTCACCCACAAGCACTACTCTAGAGCTGCTTGAAATTTCAGAGAATGACGAGCAACTTTATCAATTAAACTACAAGATCGATCCTCAATCTTATGAGAGGTCCACATTAAGTCAAGCAACCTAAATTTGACAAGTCATTGTGAATGACAACCCGTGTCACCCTTAGAGAGAATCCTTTAATTTTGGAAAGCATTATCCCCCAAATCATGCCAAGTAATTAGGTGATAACCTGAACGACCACCTTCAGTTATGCCGAACAATCCAGTGATGACCTAAGTATCCACCCATGAAATCTTCAAGGCCCGATGCTATAAAAAAGGGAAAGACAATTAGAAACAGATTTTGATTTTCTAACTCTCTAAAAAAAAAAAAGAAATCTCTCACTATTTTCTAATTACTCCCCAACTATTCACCAAAAGGCTAACTTAAGTATCGGAGGGTCTTCACCGGAATCACCACCGACAGGATCATAACAAGAGTTTTTCTTAATTTTTGCAGGAACCATTTAAGCAAGAAATCTAGAAGGCCTAGGATCGCGCCCCCATCTAACAAAGCCCAAAGTTCTGTTTTCAAGTAAAATAAATTTAAAACTGGTTAGCCCAAGAAAGCCATTTTTTCGGTCAATAAAGATCAAGCGAGGATTTGGCAAAGTAAATCTCGTGCGAGCACATTTGTTTGAATGAATCAATAGTAAAAGATTTATAATATATTAATCCTCCAAGTAAAGGTCTTGAGTTCCATTCTCCTATCCCGATATAAAAAAATAAAAATCTAACGCGAGTTTAATTAACTGGACGATATTTGCAAGTAGAGGGATCATGTCATAAGGTGACCCTCACTTGTTAATTGTTTATTAGAAAAATGACTGTTGAACACCTTAATTTAGCTTAATTATCTTAAACACTCTCTTAGTTTTAAAATTACCTAAAAGGCCTATATCTATTAATTCTTTTTATTTATTTTAATTGAAATAAGAGTAAAATAGTATTTAATTAATATTATAATGTGATATTGACATTTAATATGTCAATCAATCAATTATACTCATTATTAATAATTTTTAATTTTTATCATCTTCTTCTTCTTTCTTCCATTGTTTTTTCTTCTTCTATTTTCTTTTTCCTCTTTCATTTTCTTTTTCTTCTTCCATTTTTTTCTTCTTAAGTAATGGCCACCATGACTCTTTCTATATTTTGTTTGTTTCCTCCCTAACGTTTGTCGTTTTGGTCAAACTTTGCTTTTCTCTTTAATATATTGTTTTATTTATGGTGGTTCATTGTTAGGTATTTGCTGCAAAGTGAGGAATCTTAACACTTTACAATTTGCTGCAAAAAAGATGGAAAGGAGAAGAAGAAAAAAAATTTGGAAAAAAATTTGAAAAGAAGAAGAAGAAATGGAGTCCAAAAAAAAGTCTTCTATTAATAAAATACTCTATTTAATAGAATATCTTATTTAATAAAACATTTTATTTAGTAAAAAGTCTATAATTAATAAAATATCCTATTTAAATGCACAACAATTGACAAAGGGGTAAAATAATTATTTTTAATTTTTCATAAAAGATTTTATTAAATTAAACGGCACAGACTAACGAACAGAGTATTTTAATTAGTTTTAAAATTAGAATGGTCTTTTAAGCACTTTGACCAAACTAGGATCCATAAATCTTTTTTTTTTGTTTATTTAAATTAATTATAGGGATATTACCGTAAATATTGTTAAAATATCACATAATTTCAATAATATCCACTAATTTAAAAAATCAACAATAATGTCTAACTGTTAAAGATTATTCTACTAGAATTAATAAAATTACACGAAATAATTAAATTGTCATTTTAGACAAAAAAAAATAATAAAATAATCATTTTGCTCCTCACACGGCGCCATGTTTCATAAAAAAATTTAATTTTTTAATAATAAATTAATAATATTTTTTTATTTTTTAATTAATAATAGTAATAATTAAAAACAATTCCCAGGAGGCATAATTCAAGCATTGTAGCTAAGGGTGGGCAAAAAAAATCGAGAACCGAAAAATTGAACTGACGGGTTCAGTTCGGTTCGGTCCAATTTTTTTTTTTAAAAAAAATCGATTTGATTTTTTTGAAAAAAAAACCAACCGGTCCGGTTCAGTTTTTTCTACCCAAAAAAATCGAAAAAAATCAGACCAAAAATTAAAAAAATTTCATAATTTAAAATTAAAAAAAAATCAAAAAAACCGAAAAGCCGAACTAGACCGAACCCAAAAAAACCAATTCGGTCCGGTTCGATTTTTCTCATTAAAAAAATTGATTTTAGTTTTATTTTTTTAAAAAATCGAACCGAACCGTGCCCACCCCTAATTGCAGCAACCAATTTTTACCACAAAGCAACAACCATTTTCAACTGTTGCTCTAGCGACCATATCTAGTCGCGAACAATGACCACTTTTTTTTATTTTATTTATGTTTTATTATTTTTTTAAAAAAAAGTTTAAGTGTTTAAAATTTTTAAATGGATTGTTTGGATACAATGATAAGATTATTTAGATATAGGGATAAAGGTGTTTAGATACAAGAATAAAGGTATTTTGGACACAGAGATAGTAATGTTTGGACACAAAATAAAAGATGTTTAGATAAAATAATATTGAAATAATGATATTACTTTTTTTCAGTTAATTTAACAAAAAACTCTTTAGGGCATTATTACTTATTTTTTAAATTAATAGATATTATTAAAATTAGATAATATTTTAAGAGTATTTAAGATAATCTCTAATTTCACCAAAAATTCAAAAAAAAATTCTCAAAACCTAACTATTTAATTTTAACTCCTAATTTTTATAATTTACAACTAATAATTAAAACTAACAAATTCAAATTCACCAAAAACATTTCTTCAAAGTTGCAAAAATCGAGTAATGATTTTGTACACTCTGCCTTCATTTCTTGTAGAAATGAGAGACAAATTGAGTGTTGATAAAATGGGTACTGCAAGAATAATTGAGAAAAAAAATTATGAAATTAAATTCATCGAAGTCACTTTTGTTCATTTCTTAATTATTGGTTACAGAAATTATAAAATTACATTAAATTAAAATTTTCCTCGATTTCTTTTTTTTTTTGTGTGGCTATTCTAACAAATTTTCTTCAAAGATAAGATCCTTTATACATAACTTTGACTAGTTATAAATAAATTTTGCGTCTGTGACCACTCAAGTAAAAGTAGGAGTATAGATTAATATTTAATGAGTGAGATTTATTTTGTTTCAATTAAATTTTTATATAAAAAAAATACTAATTATCGGATATATTAATTCAAAAAAACAATTTAAGTCGTACATTGTTACTAGCCGCAGTCAAAATATCTATTTGCCAAATTTACTTAGTAGTTGAGCCACTACATTGTACGGAGAGAGAAACGAAGGAAGAAAAAGAGCGGCATTGACTTTGGAAAGACTCTCGCTATTTAGAGTTAAACAGGGTAATTCTAATTCCAATAGTAGAACAAGCAATAGACGCAGCCAAACAGAATCCGGAAACGCAATTGGCATCTTTGCCATTTGCTCTTTTGCTTCCAAGTGAAGCTAAAAAGTCTTTTTACCATTACCAATTTTTAACATAAAATACCAAAACGAATCAAAATTCTCTCTCTCCTCCTCAAAGCTCTTACTCCGTTAAGTAAGGTATTTTTCTTACTTACTTATCGCTATTTAATTACGTTTAATATCGGATTTTTGTTATTCATAATCGTATTTCTTAATCTTGATTATTAACTTTTAATGTGGTTTTTATTTTCATTTTATTTATGTTGTTTGATTATTAGAGATACAAGAATTGATAATGCGAAATTGATCTATCTGTGGACTGTGAAACTCTTTTGATCTTTATGTTTTTGTTTGTTTGGTTGTTGAGAAAATAGAGGAAAAGAAAAGAAGTTTACTGTCAACACAGAACTGTTTACACTTAAGTGTCACTCTTTAATTACGATTAATCTCAGATCATTTCTTAATCTTTTTGTTAATTTTGATTATTAACTTTATTTTTATTTTTGGCGTTGTCGGATTATTTGCTATGAAAACAGAAGAAAAGAAAAAATGATTATCAATGAAAAACTTATGAAATTGATCTGGATAAAATATACTGTGATCTAGAACCGGACGGAAAAGAAGAGAAGAAAAAACAGAATATTTGTGTAGAATATGCATTTCGATGAGCGAGGCTTTGGGATGAATTTTTTATGTATAAACAGCTTGATTGTTTCTGAACCATGGAATTTGCTAGCTCTGATTGGCGCTTTCTGGTGATTACTGTGAACAAAATTGCTTGATGGGTATTTTGGAAAGAATAAGAATGAGATGGAAAAAAGAAATGCATCATAAGTATAAGAATAAGATTAGACTGAAATATCATGAAATTGCTTGGAGGAAAAGATGTCAGGGGATTTTTTAGCAAGAACAGTTTTTTCAGATTGATATGGTGTGTTTTTAACACTGGGGAAATATATGTATTTATGTAAGATCAAGAGTATTGACTAGCATTGGGGAGGGTTGTTTGGATAGCTTATTGAAACCTCTTGAATTCTAAATTAAATTTATTTTAATTGAAGTATGGTGAATCACTTAAGTCTTTAAGTGCAAATTATGAATTTTTGTTAAAGTAAGGCCAAGATTGCAATGTTCTGTTGTTCAACACATTCAAATGTAGCAAAAATGCTGATATAAGGCCGTGAAGCATCAATGAACATGGTTGCCACCTTCATACCAATGAAGTTGTACTCTTGCAAAGTATGTCAATTCATTATGTCAAGCACTGTATTTTCTGTATAATGTGCAGAGAATATTAAGATTTACTCTGGAAATAAATAGAGGAAACATTGGTTTGGTTAAGTCACTAAAAATTCTAGTGAAACATTTTAAAATAAGAGCTGGAAACTGAAACTATGCCCTCAATCCTGAATTATTTTCTCTATCTTCTAAAGTTCGGATGAACTAGGTAATCTTCCCTTTTCTTTCTGTTATTAATTCATTTTGTATATCTACAAGTATCTGTAATGGTCATTCAGTTGAGCTTTGAGTCTGGTTTGCAGTTAAATATGGATCAGGGTAAGAGAACTAGTTCGATGATTGGAAACAGCAACAACAAAATCTACATGGACCTCAAGGATATTATAAGAGAGCATGCTCTTAAATTCCTTCCAGCTAAATCGCTTGCCCGATGCAGAGGAGTTTGTCGGGACTGGAAGTTCTTGATCATGACTCCTTTCTTTGCCCACAACCAGTCATATTCTTTCCGCAATATCTCAGGCTTCTTTTCTCAGTCTTCGCCAAGTGAGCCATCATTTATTTCCCTTGACCAGACTGTTTATGGTGTTCCGGACCCATCTCTGAATTTTTTGCCAGAAGCAGTTGACATTAGGAGTTCTTCCAATGGATTACTTTGCTGCCAGGGCCGCACTGGATACAAAGCCTACTACATCTGCAATCCTGCTACCAAGGGTTGGCACAAGCTTCCTAAACCAGAGAATGATCATGGCTCAGACCCGGCTGTTGTGCTTATCTTTGAACCCTCATTACTGAACTTTGCGGCTGAGTACAAGCTGGTTTGTGCCTTTCCATCTGAACTTGATGGATATGAATTTGAGATTTATTCCTCCTCCAACAAATCTTGGAGAACTTCTGGAGAGATTTTCCTTGGCAACATTATAATCCAGCCAAATTCAGGTGTTCACACAAATGGAATTATTTATTGGATGGGAAGGAATGGTAGAATTCTTGCATTTGATCTCTCAAAGGAGCGGTCACAGATCATCTACGGCCATGGGACCTTGGGTGTGATGAGTGGGAAGCTTTGGACGGCTACTGTACTCCGATACACTCTCTCTGTGAGTCTTCTATCTAATGCCTACACAAATACAATGCAAATGTATAGTCGTGTCCAGGCGTGGGAAACACATAAGATTCCTTTAGACAGTTCTGTTTTCGCTGATGGTGTTCATCCGCAGGAGGTAGTATTGCTTGTGGACGACATTGTGCTCCTCCAGGGAGGTGAAGTACTTTATTCATACAACCTGAAGACGAAAGAAACGAAGCATTTGGGAAATGAATCTAACTATAAGAGGATTGTGTCGTATGTGAATAGCCTCGTTGATGTTTAGTCAGAGCCTTTCTCGGCTTACAGTACCATTCAGCCATAAAATATTTAGGTCCTATCTAATGTTTTGAAAGTTGATCGAAATCTGAAGTTCACTGGGTTATGTTTGTTTAGATCTCTTATGCAGCCTGCGACATTGCTTTGCCCCTACGATATACTCAAATAAGCTTTTGAGGGACGAGTTGTAAAATGCAATTATTGCGGGCTTTACATTGATATATGAAAATGCATGAAGTAATTTGTGGTGTTCATGTTTTTGAGTTCAACATGTCTGATTGTAATTCTTTTGAAATGTACTCTTCAGCTATACGTACGGGGCTTATTTGAAACTCTGTAGAGTCTTGTGGCATCCAGATTGAATGAATGGAACATATTGCTGACCTAAAATGTTGGTGTTGAAAAAAAAATTTGAAAAAAAATGTAGAAGGGCATTATAATAATTAAACACTAAATAGAATAAGGGAAAACGCCATAGAAGCCTCATTTTTAAGTATATATGTTATTTTGACCCAGTCATTTTATTAACCAAACACCCTCATTTCGGTCAATTTGGCCCCTTTCACTATAAAAACACATTTTTCTCATTTTCTCTCTAAGTAATTTCTCAGCCATCACTTGAATTTATTTTAAAATTCTCCAAAAAAATTATAGATCAACTACAAATTTAGTACATTTTAAACATTTGAATTAAAATAATCAATTGTGAAATTAAAAATAACTAAAAATTAGTGAACTTTTATTTTATATTTATTTTTATTATATTTTTGAGTTATTTTTATATAAAGTTGTTAAAAATATATAAACATATTATTAATAAGATGTAAAATAAGTTAAAAATGAGTATAAGTGCTTAAAATTAATAGTTTTTGACCATTTTTTATGGTCTGTGAAGCCATATGCCGCATCAGCGTGACGTGCGTGTAGCATAGTGAGCACTCACATGCTGCAAATGGCGTCATGCAAGGATGCTACATGGCAATTTTTTTATATTTAATTTATTTAATTTTTTTTATTAATAATATATTAAATTTGTGACTAAATTTAGTTATTATTTTAATATTTTATTATTGTTATTATTTTATTTTTTGTTAGATGAAAAATTTTAATAATTTTTTTTACTAGTAATTATTTTTAATTTTTAGTAATTATTTGAATTATCTAATTTTTTTTTTTAAAGAATGAGAATGTCTTAATGAACTATATAATTATCAAAAATGAATTTTACCGATCGATTATATCTATTTACTCAAAGTTATGGCTGTTAAAATACTCTTTTATCTTCTTCTAAAGTATATAATAGTTGAAATTTGTGCTATAATAATATCAGCAGCACCTGAAATAAAAAATACAAAAAATAATTATTAGTTTGGTATATATATATAATAATTAATAATAATACAAAATATTGAATATAAATATATAAAAAATATAAAATAAAAAACTAATAAATAAATAAAACTTAATATAAATAAAAATATATTAATTTTAAATTAAAAAAATGCCCCGTGGCACTACGTGGAAGTAACGCGCACCCTATAGCGTGTGCTATAGGGTGCGTGTCAGCTAGTCGCGTCTAATCACACATTAGCGCATGGAGATTCATGGCCCGTGCGTGGAACACGCTTTGAAACATGCATCACGAGCCACAAGTAGATCCTACTCTGAATTCGCTATTTTCAATCATTTTATTATCATTTTTTACTTATTTTTAACATTCTTAATCCGTTTTAACACAAAATTTATAATTTTAACCCTATAGCTACAAAATACGTATCACCACATGGCTTCATAGACAATCATAAAAAATTGTCAAAATTTACTATTTGTTTTATCTTTTTTTGTTATTTTTGATATTTTATATTTATTTCCATCTTATTTTACATATTTCTAACACTGTATATATATATATTTAATAATTATATAAAAAAATATATAAAATGTAATAAATTAAATTTAGAATAAAAATTTACAAATTTTTACTTATTTTTAGTTTTTTTAATTTTATAATGGATTATTTTAATTTAAATTTTAAAATATAATATTTGAAATTGATTTATAAATTTAAATAATTTTGGACAAAAAATGAGTTATGGGCACGAGAGAACGAGGAGAGAAAAAAAGATGTAATGGCCTAAGGCACTTATTTGTGAATTGACAAAATAAAAAACAAACCGTATAAATTTTTAATTTGTTTTTAGACAAATAAGAGAATTTTCATAAAACACACATACTTTTGTTTCGAGCCACGAACACTCGTTGTCGAACGTCAATCTGCCGTCCTTTCAGAAAAAAAAATGTCATTCTTGTCGCCGTCACTTTCTCTATATAACCTCAGGGTGACAGTATTAATACCCGCTAATGTTGTCATTTGCCACCATCATCGATTTGATGATGATGGCGTTGACATTAAAGCAGCTACAGTCACAAGTCACAAGTCTCAATTCATCTTACATCAATAAAACAACAAATCAAATGATTTAAAAAGGCTGCTCATTGTGGCCGCGAAGGTGATTGGTGATTGCTTTTATCACCTAAATGTTTAATTTTTTTTTTGTTATTTTAAATGTTTTTTAATGTAACTATGACGTTCAATTTTAGACTTTTAGTTTTTAAATTTATACTAATAAATAAAGTAATTAATAAAAACTAAATACATATAAATATTATGTCATATTTATTTAATTAAACACAATATTAAATGAATTGATAAAAATGTGCTTTGTATCAAAAATTAAATTTATTTTTGTTGAAAATGATACTTACGTGTCATTTTATTTTTTAAATGAATATTTATTAATATTTATAAAATATATATTTTTAAAAATTATTAATTTATTATATAGTAATAATTTTATTCTTTTTCAGACACTATAAATATAAAGTTGTTTATATCAGAATTAAGAATTAGTAATTCTAAAAGTTAGAACCTTATCTGAAGTCGAACAAAAATTCAAAAATATTTATTGTATTAACATAATTGTAAGGATTTTGTAAATTGTGTTAATAAATGTCATTATATAATATATTCTCAAAAATAACATTCCTGATTAATGTTTACTGATACGAGTCGATTGGTAAATTTTACAGATCATTGCATATATATATTTAGATTGTCCAGACGATTAGTTATAATACCCAAGATCTAAGATTTTTGAGGTCATAGATAGTAGGACAAAGATGGATGAGGTGAAGGCCAGGTGCCAGAATCTCACATTGTCTGGTTAAAAAAAGTTTTTGAGTTATATATGTAAAGTATATTCTTAATCTATATGAAACCTTTTGGGGAGACCCAAGAATAAAATTATGCAGGCTCAGACCCAAAGCGAATAATAGCATACTATGTGAGAGTGGGTCATTACAAATAGTATCAGAATAGGACATACCTTGTTGTGTGGGCTAGTGAGCCCACAGTCTGGGTGGAGATAGCACACACATGCCATGTGACTCTTGAGGTCTAGCCCATATAGGTCAGCCATATATGTCACGCCCCAAACCCAAAAGATTTGAAACATGACATAACTTACATTCATTCAATAATGTACACTCATAATTAATATTGCATAAAATTTCAAATTTGAATTCAACATAGGAATCCTTATCAAGTTGCTATTAAGTTTAATGCAAAATTAACCAATGACCATACTTGGTGAAACATAAACTAAATACAACCACACCTAATAAAATAACACATAAGTATTTATTCAATAGGGACAAATCAAATATCTTAAATTATGTGTCCACAAATGAAACACTTAACAACCTAGCAACTTAGGGAACCCAATGGATAGTAGAAGCCTTACCAAATCTGCTAAGCACACATGTACCTTATTTACCTGAAATCACCATAAACTATAATGAGTACGAAACTTAGTAAGCATATTGGTTTTTCATATATCAAAATACAAATATATATATGTACACAATGCATGTGTATGATATGCTGTGATAAATCAAAATCATAATCTTATCAAATCACATGTCAGGTAAGCGCTTACACATTCTTTGAAAACATATAATAGGAATATCATTACTCAACTACTACTTAGTAGGACTTCCATATCACATATCACATAATGAGTCAAATGTCACTCGTATGTGACATACCGTATAAGAGGAATAGCACAAGTGAGGTTTAAATTACACATATATAATGCTCGTACTCGAAGGTAAGAGCCAAACCCCCACCCTAATCATTGGTGAGTCCTCTCACATGCACCAATACGCCACCACACGAATGTGATGACTCACTCTTCCTTTAGGTACCAATAAGATTTTTCCTATATACGGAACATATAATATATACCAATTCCGAAGTAAATGCCACACATAAAGGCTCCACAAATCACATAAGGTACCTACTAAGTAAATAGTGAGTTCAAATATTCTTAAAACACAAAACGTATCTCATGGATATTTTTCACTTCAAAAGCTTTCTTTGTTAAAAGCATTTCATTTTGAAAGCTCATTCTCATAAACACATGTATGTCCATGCTCAATATCAATGATTACATTCATAAATATATGTCTTTCATATTTCATATCCAATATAATTTAGCATAACATAAATATATTTCTAAGCACATTTATAAAATCATACATAAACAATTACTTGTTTATTGTGATTTCAGTAAAAGTCTAATATACTTATCTCTTAGCAATTTCGGCTACGAGACTTAATTCTTCTTAACCTATCAATAGAGATTAATCTTTTCATAAGCCTCAACATTCACAGAAAACACTTTAGATAGCTTACAAAATTACACTTATTGCACTTATCACATCGAATTGGTCTAATTATTTGGCTTCTCAAAACTTGTCATTTTGACTAATTACACTTAACAAAATTTTCTTATACATCAAATGATATCCAATTGCTCCAAAATTAGAATATATCTTTCTTAACTCATATATACTCCTTATGTATGAATATTATATCATAATTTTTACACAATCCATTTCATAAACACCATCAAATCCAAACTATTATTCTGGTGGGATCAAGGTATTTACTGAACAATATTCAGTCTACTAATTTTATAAAATCATATACTAACTCAAAATTTATAAAACTATCATAAAATTACTCTTGACACATATTTCAATTCATAATAAATATTTCACTTTAAAATCCCTGCCAAAAGTATTTTAAAACTATTTTATTCCATAGCTTTAGAAATCTGTAAATCAAATACTGTTATAAGCTGATACGCTTTAGAAAATTATAACAATTTAACCACATTTATCTAAATTCTAAAATTTGAATATATCATATTAGACATATACATATATCGTATTTCAGAAATTCGTAATTTTTGAAGATCATTCAATACATCAAATTGTCATTGTATCATACTGTTAACATAGGAAATTTTTAGAATTTCAGGGTCATTTTGGTAAATTCATTACAAATTCAATTTCTGAAATTTTCAATAGATTCAAAGTCTTAAATGATTTTATATATGTCTAGTTTCATAGTCTCAAAATAAAAAATCAAATTCGAAGCACAAAAATATATAAAATTTTCAGATCAAGAGACTATCAAGTAGAATTTGTGCAAATTTATAATGATTTATCAAGTTATCTACATAATCATAATCAATTCTCAATATTTTTTACAAAATCCATATCAAGTGCTCAATTGTATATATTTTTAAAAATCAAAACTTAAAGAAATTAACTTAATTAACACTAATAAATTGAGAAATAGTTATGATATACCTTTTAAAACTCAAAATTCTAATTTCTTCTTCTTTTTCTTCTTCCTCTTTTCTTCTTCCTCTTTTCTTTCTCTCCCCTCAATTTCTCTCTTTTATCTCTCTAAAGGGGTGATTCGACCTAAAAATGAGTAAATTATGGTTTAAAATGTGTATTTTTATACTAAGAGGCTAACTTTTAGTATTTATAAATTAACCCCCAAAACTTTCAAAGTATTATAATTTGGTCCCTAAAATAAATCTAAAGTCTTGTAAATAAACCCAATACTAATAGTATATCCTTAATCTATACAAATAATATAAATAACAATACATAAATTAAGTATCATGCACATACAAATAAAATATGAATATTATACATATATATATAAATATTTATTCTTCTCGGTGTTGGATAAGTGGTTACTATAATATGTCCCCATGGGCCTAACGTACACGAGGTCATGTGTCTCCTAACGAAGGTAGATTATAACACTCGAGATCTAAGATTCCTAAGGCCACAGATAGCATGGCCAAGATAGATGAGGTGTAGAGCTCATTCTCAAGCAGTATGAAGTCCTTTGAGGAGGTCGAATAACAAAATTGTGCAAGCCTAGGTCTAAAGTGGATAATATCATACTGTATGAGAGTGAGTCCTTACATTAGTCTTAGCAAATCGTGATTTTAGTAAAAACTCGTATAAGCATGCAAGTATTCAATTAGGACTAAGTACTAAACAGACTCACGAGAACCTGTAATAGATATCTCGTAAAATCGTCAATTGATGGCCTTCTCAAGTTCTGTAGTATTTGTCCTTCTTTGACCTAAGTGCCATAGTGGGCTTATGAGCGATCCCTCATACTTTGATTTTACACATGTTAGCTTATATGGGCAGGTTGTATATCTTGATGCTTCGAGATTGTATTTTAAAAGTCTTATGGCTATAAGCATTACCCCAGAAAAGAGTTTTCATAAAGAAAAACAATATTGCAAAGAAGTTTGCAGATATTATTTATCGAAATACAAATATGAGAAATAAGTTTATAGTCGAACAAATAGAGATTTGACGGTGAAGATCTATATCTCTACTTTTCTAGGATATAGGTGATGGAGAGAATATAGGAATATGATTTACCTCAACTTGTATGGTTTAACGTGCTATTTTGTAATATCCATAACATGTGAGCGGGAAAGTGTTCACGAACTTATGAAAATATTCCATAAGATAAATATGTGTGAATCTAGAGAGAGTCTTATAATATGAAGTGTATTTGTTGAGTATTAGGGTAATAGTAGAGTTAGATCCAGAAAGTTTTTGAACAAGTATAATTTATTTTTAGCACCTTTTGGAAAGAACACATGTCAAATTTTAATTGTTAGAATTTGACACATATCATTAAGCCATAAGAATTAATTGCCATTTTGCATTATTTTATTTAGCTTAAAAATTAAGCTTTCCCTAATTTTTTGACAAGTATGAGATACTTGTCTTACATAAAAGTTAAGTTTTACTTAAACCATATACAAGTATTGGACACTTGTCAAGATTTTGTTTAATTCATGGACAAGTGTCTATTTCAAAGCAAAAACTAATTTCTAATGCATAATGGTTATGAAAAAATAAGATTGAAAGAATGAGGTTCGACCGTTGTCTATTTTGAAAAAATGAATTGGCTTTGGTTTTGGAAAAGAACGATGAGAGAGTGTGAGACCAAAATTGCTTAAAGATTTTAAGCTCCACAACACCAAATCCTACATAAATCTCAACCTACCACTTTAAAGTTCTAAGCCCATCGTAGTCAGAACTTAGAATTGTTCGCAGAAATGCTTTAAGGTGAGACTTTGCATTCTAGTTATCTAACATCATCGATGATTCTTCAAAGGTATATCTAATATTACTAAGATAGAATTGCTTGAATATTATGGTTTGAAATATATTCTATGTTTCTGCTATATTTTGTGTGTGACATACATTTGCATTTCACTAACCACATACACTTTCTCATACACCCTTACAATTTCACATATAAGTTGCAGAGCAAATAACTTTTTTAAATAACAAAATATATGATTTGGCCACATAGATGCATGATGAAAATATATAAAATATTTTAAAATGTCTCTAACATATATGAACTATGTAATAGTGTATAAAATCTAAAATCGTGTTCTAATTTCAAACTGATAGGACACATCCCAAACTTTCCTAAAAAATCGAGGCAGATCGTGTGATGATATAAGACTAACATATTTTATACTAATTATTTCTAATGTAATGAGGTTATGTATCTCAACAAAAATGTATACATGTACATAAATATACAAAATATAATAACTCATACAACTATGCGTGTCGTAAGCCAACCTTAGAATATAAAGATGTATCACACTATACGAATTCCTGCAACAACCTAAAATATTAGGAGAAAAAGAGAAAAAATGGTGAGCTTGTGACTCAGTGAGTGAACATAATATGAAAATATTATATACTTTATATATACTGTAAATAATAGCTTCTTAATAATAATCTAATAATAAATAATACTATATGTAATGTATATGTACGAATCTGTAATATAAAATAATCATGAAACTATTTACTGAGAAATTATAAAACTTGTCTTGAAAATCTCGAAGTATAAACTATCATCAAATCTGTACTAAAACTAAATATACATAACATAGTACTGAGAAT
This sequence comes from Ailanthus altissimus, assembly GCA_946807835.1. NCBI lineage: Eukaryota > Viridiplantae > Streptophyta > Magnoliopsida > Sapindales > Simaroubaceae > Ailanthus > Ailanthus altissimus. The sequence goes on from OX327695.1 coordinate 25,789,636, forward strand.
ATAATGTATACTGCATTGATACTGAATATTATTTTAAACTTGTACTTGGAGAAAAATTGGTCTAATATGACAGAGTAACTTACGCACAGGTAGAGTAGGGGATCTAACCTGATCTAACTCAACAAAATTACTACATCGTTTATACAGAGCAAACTAAAATGATCTAACGCACATACATAGCAAACTATACTAAAAGGAAGGATACATATCTGACATTTAAAAACTACTAATGTGTAATATCATAGAAGAATAATTATTCTGAATTAAATATTTATGTACTTAAAGTAATAATAAAGTAAGCTATAATAAGTTTTAAAAGCATTTATAAATATAGCTAATAACATGTAATTAAATCATAAACAACTATAATATATATATATATAAAGAGAGAGAGAGAGAGAGAGAGAGAGAGAGAGATGGGTATCCACTCATAAAAGTGTGTTAATTTTGAATTGAGTCTGAATTTTAGTATCTATCAGTTGTTGGTATGATTCTTAAATCATAAGGTAATAAAATATATTATTAGAACTGGTACGTAATATAAATATTGAAACATAAAACTGTAAATTTCTCTTTATTTCTTTCCTTTCTCTCTCTCTTTTTCCTTTCTTTTCATTTTGGTTTCTTTCTTCTTTTTTTTCTTTTTCTATTTTTTTTCCTTAGCCTCTCCTTCTCTCTCTTATGACTTCCAATAGGAGAAGTCACCTCTTGCCCCTTACGAATATTTAAACTTGTTCCTCCCCCCAAAATTGATAGTTGATAGGGGCGAAAAAGCACTAGTATGATTTATACCTAACTTTGTATTTTGCTCTAAATTATAAATATTTGGCTATTTAATTGTGATTTTTGATCATAAATAGATGCACAATGAAAAATATGACGCATAGAAATAAACGAGAGGCGAATCGGACGTAAAACGAATAAGTTACGCTCAAAATACAAAAGGGGCACCAGCGATTGAGCGCCGCGGCGCCCAGGTCAGTAGCTGAGCGCCGCGGCGCTCATGGCAGTGAACAGTGGTATAGAAACAATATTTTGGCTACAGTACCCCGTAAACATTATTTTTCTACAGTAACTCGTGAACAGTATTTTGGAGATAAAAACCTATAAATAGAAAGCCAGAAATCCTAAGAGAAGAAAAAATGAGAGAAAAATAGAGAAAAGAGGCAAAAACTTAGGGAGAGAATTCACAACACAAAATCAAATATCAAAGCCAAAGAATGAAGAACCAAGATCAAGATTCAAGCTTTAAGTCAAGATTGATGGAGAAGCACATCAATGAGTCACTTTGATTAGTTTTTCTTCTCTTTCTTTATCATTGTGTTCTTGTTCTTGTTGATCTTTATGAATTTGTTTGATATTTTTGGTTTTGTGATGGGTTAATTTTTTCATCTATGGTTAGACTATGTGAATCTAGTATGGATTTGGATTGTGTTAATTTTAGTTTATAAACTTGATAAATTCAATTGATTCATTATATCTTGTGTTTAATATTTTCATTATACCTAATCAATATTTTGAATGATTGAGGAACCATGATAAACTCGACGGAGGAATTCATGTGTTTAGCCTATGGTAGTTTGATACATAATTATAGGGTAACAACTATGAGTTTCATTTAGGATAGACATATACCTAGGTGGCACGTATGGTCTAATTTAGACTTGATCTTAATGAATTACATTCTGATTTGATTACCATAGACTTATAGGTGATTATTAGAATGCGTAATATAGTCACTTGACCATCGACAGAGGCTTGTGATGAGATTAGTGTCTAAGTCAATCAATTGATATTAAAGGATTAACTAAGTGGTTAATGAATCTAATGAAATACTAGGGGATGAGTCAAAACCCTAGATTATCTTTATTTATGAATTCTACTCTTTGTTTTTGTTTAATTAATTGAGATAATTAGATTAGTTAAATAAATTCTAGATTTTAGTTTTCTGAATAAAAGTTAAGTATGTACAATTTTAGTACTTGATTTATAGAATTAGATTGTATAGTCCTTGTGGGATCGATATCTGGACTTAAAATCTAAATTACTTGATACGATAGCGTGTATTTGCACTTAGCTACTATAGCAACATACATCAATAGCTAAAAAAAAAGAGCTTAGCCTAGGTAGGTCAGAGATCGTGACAAACAGCCTAAGCCCACTAAAGGGTTATACATACCATGGGATATTCTCAATACCCATCCTATTGCTATCTAAACAACATAACTTTTCCCACAATAGGTCAGGACACCCCAAGCAAAAATAATATAGTTTTCAACTTTGACAAGTTAAAGTTACAAAGTGAGGGACTTTTGTTCCTCCCAAGGTCCGATCCAAGATAAAAACCCAAATCCAAGTAGGCCAAAGGTTAAGGGTACGTTGATCCTCACCTTGAGGTACAAAACCCTAACCTAGAATAGGGCTAAGGCCTAAACCTAGCCCATACCAATCACATATGCACATGTACGCCTTTGCAAGTAAGAACCTGCTCAAAATCAAGGTATAAATCCTGAGGAGGTTGCTCTTGTCTTCCTAAATGCTCTAGACCTCGCGTAACTTAAAGGCTCGCATTAATGCTTAAATTTCGACTTAAGGGATTCCTATTAATCATCATCCAAGCAAAAGAAGGCTTAGAAATCTCAATATGAGAATCAATCCCATCAACTTCAAGCCGTCACAAATTATGATGAAAATGAAATTTATATTTCTTGTTCAAATTTTTCGAGATGAAACAGTGATGAGTATATTTTATATCTATTATTTTAATTTTTTAGACTTGGTAAAAAAAATTATTTGATAAATGTACATATTCATGAAAGAATATTGCAAAAATAATTATCTAAAAATAATTTGCGTAAGTTCTTTATCAAACATACCTAAATTCCAAACTAATACATCAATTTCAAATTTATGGATTTTTTTCAAATTTAATTTAATTTACAATAGGCTGGATTATAGAATTTTAAAACCCAAAACTAAATTAAAATTTGATCAAATAAGTTGATATCTAATCACATTTTATGTCAAATTGATTGAATTTCAATCTACATTTTGTTACACATTTTACACACATTGTTTCTTTTAAAAAAATTTAGAAAAACATGGTAATCATTTTGGCTAGCATGATGCTTAGATTTTCTTTACAAGCTAGCAATTCGAATTTGTTAAATTAAGTTGTAACGTGTAGATCGAAGTCAAGTAAAAGTCGATGAATTTGGGTGGGTTGTTTCACTTGGATTTGAATGGAATTTGAACAGAAGATTCCATTTACTTGTGCAAGAAGCATATATATTGAAAATATAAACATCACGTGTCACAGAAGATTCCATTTAACTTACTTGTGCAAGAAGGGTCACAGAAGATTCCCTTAACTTACTTGTGCAAGAAGCATAAATATTAGAAGGTAAAACCTCAGTAGCCTTTACACGAAGAAATCAAAATATTCACACACTACATGTCACTAACTCAATGCAGAAGTGCCACGTGTCATCACACTTCAACTCCCGAGTAGAATGTGTAGGTAGTTACATTTCGCAACTGCGTCTCCTATATAGTAATAGTATAACACGCAGAGACTCGTTCTCTGTATATCATCTCTCCGACAAGTCACTTTTCCTCTCAAATTTTAATAATATCGTTTTCTGGTTTTTGAAAGTTCATTATTTTGACGTTCTCAACAAAAAAAAAAGTTCATTATTTTGACGTTCTCAACAAAAAAAAAAGTTCATTATTTTGACTTTCCGGGGTTTCCACGTTCGCTGCTTCCCCGCATTTTCACCTTCTTGACGCGTATCTTCTGGGTAGTGGGTAATTTTCTTAAAGAGACTTCAAGCTTTATTGAATTTTTATTGCATTATTGGTACATATTGGTTCTTGGCTTTGTTTGAGAGTAGTTTGTTCTTGTGTGTCATTTATGGTTCTTCTTGTTTTCGTGTCAACGTTGGTTTGGGAAGCAAACCGATGAGATTTCAGGGGAACAAAAATATGAATTCTTGAATTTCTATTTTCCTTTTTTCAGGGATTAGTTTCTTGTTTGTATTGTGTTTGGTTTCTGAGAAAACAGAAGAGAAAAGCAAAGAAAAAGGGGGTCAGAAAGAATTTGATAATATTATTCTTTTGGTGGGTTTTTAGTAGATTGTGTTTCTTAGTTGAATCTGTTACATTTAGATTTGCTTTCCTTTCTTTGATGCCATTTTTCTTATTTTCTTTTCGCTGACTTGTGTGCTAAGTAATCTATGATTGATTTAAGTTGCTTTCCGATCTTGAAGTGTCACAAAACAATTGTGAAATCTTTGAACTTCTCTTCAAAAGAAAATTATTCCATTCTGTAAACAAATTAAACTTCTCTTGGTATCTCCAATAACCCATATTTCATAGTTTTTCTCTTTTAGGGTTAGAAAATGACCCTTTCTTGATAGCTGATTTAAATTGATTTCATCAAATGCAGACTGCAATGGTGATTCTTTGTTTTTTTTTTTTGGGCGCTATTTTGCCTTTTTTTTTACTTGTGTGGCTAGTAATCTTTAGTTGAACTAAGTTGCTCTTCGGATCATGAGCTGACCCAAAAAATTGGAAATCCCTTTGATTCTTTTGAATTTCTCTTCCAACTCATAAGCAATCGATAAGCAAAACAAACTCCATAGTTATCTGCTTTTAAGGGCTTAGGGTTAGAAAAAGGAAGTTTTCTTTGAATTATTATTATTATTTTAAAGCTTGTTGGTCAGACAACTGGGATTGATATATTGCCATTTTGTTTTTGGTAAATGGGTGTTCAAAAAACATGAAACAGGATATTTTTCAATATTTGCCACTGATAATCAATACTTTGTATGTTTTTTTGGAGTCATGTTGAATTTTCTTTCATTTTTAAATAGATGCTATATCGATTGATTGATGTTAGCCTTGTGTGTGGATGCGATCTTACAATCTGAAATTGCTAGTAAATTTCTCACATAAGTTCAATTTTGTGTGATTGTAGGTAATAATGGTGAATTTAGAGCATAACAACCTGGAAGAAGAATCAGTCGATGACAACTTACATTTGGATATTGAAGATCTTCTACCTCTGAAAAGAAACCTGGAGAGCATTTCTGATGCGGTATGTTATAGTTAATTTTTGTTTTAGTTTCTCTATTCTCTCTCTTTTTCTTTTCCTTTTTTATTTATTTATAATTTCATGAGATTCAAACGTGTGAATGATGATGATTAGGGGAAGATTTACATTGCGCTTATGTTTTTATACATGATGCACTATCAAACATCCATCTAAATATATTTAGGATATGATATATGATTAGTGATTTGTGATACTTTTCTAGAGAGGCCTGCTTTTTGAAAGAACTCGGATTTATTGTTTCTGTAACTAGGTGAATGTAAACATAATATAAAAGGTTTGAAATAGTATAATTTGCTGGCACACATGGTAAATACTCGAAGCATTAGAGCACATTTCCAATTTATTCTGATAAGCCTCTTTAATAATTTCTGATTTCAGAGTCCAAGTCTTCAGAAATATGTTAAATTTCCTCGTCCCATAAAGCCGAAGGAGGACATACGCCTAGTTGATATCATAGAGGAGCATGTTCTTCCCTTCCTCTCAGCGAAATCACTCTGCAGGTTCAGAGCTGTTTGTAAAAGATGGAATCAGTGGATAAGCAATCCTTTTCTGGCTCACAAACAAACTACACACTTCAAAGACATCTCTGGTCTTCTTTGTCAATCTCCTGGCTCAGATCCCTCCTTCATCTCCTTCAATCAGAACGCTTATGGCATTCCCAGCCCCTCCTTCAAATTTTTGCCTGAAAATGTTAGAATCAGAACCACATGCAATGGGTTGGTCTGCTGCCAAAGCCAACTTGAGGGGAATTTTGGAGACCGTGGCTATTACATTTGCAACCCTGTGACTATGAAATGGAAATTGCTTCCCCAGCCAAACTTGATCCATGGACCTGAAACAGCAGTAGCACTTGCCTTTGAACCTGCTACACTCAATTTTGCTGCAAGTTATGAGCTTGTTTGTGTTGTTCCTGTCACTGAAAATGATGTTTCAATTCTCTATTTTGAGATTTACTCTTCCAGGTCAAGCACTTGGAGGATTTCTGAGACAATATGCTGTGAGCCAGCTGTTTTGAAACTGAGTAGTAACGGGTTCTACATGAAGGGTTTTCTCTACTGGAAGGCAATATCTGGTACACTTCTTGCTTTTGATCTGAAGGATGAGCAGTATGGAATTCTGCCACTCCCTGCCAGCAGTAGAGAAGATGGTGCTTTAACACAGATGCATGGAGAATTGTGTTACCTGCTTCCTCAAAGACAAGGTGGAGGATGCATAATCGGTGTATATGGGAACCTGGATATGAGCCTGAAGTATGTTATTCCAATTAAACCTGAAATTGTTGGGGAAACATTTCCACGTTGTCAGGTTTTAACATGCATTAACGATGACATGTTGATCATTCTGCTCCCGTGTAAGGTGATAGCTTATCATATAAAAGCAGAGCAGGTGGAATTGTTAGGTGAGGTGAGCGCTAAGGGATTTGAAAATTGCCTGCCTTACATAAACAACCTTGTAGATGTGAAGGAGTAGCTTTCTTGCAGGAGCCAGATTTGTCCCTGTGCCATCCCACTTACAAACTAAATGGATGATAATTGGAATTTTGATGTTGAAACCAAATGGTGGTTTGAAGTTTAGATGTTCAACTCGTGTTCCAAGTAAATGACTCTTGGAAGCTTCAATTTTGATATTGTCTTTGTTTAGGCCTAGTGATCTTGAGATATTTTGATTTCTGAAAATTTAATTTCAGAACTAGAGAATACTTTTGATTTTTTTTGTTTTGAGCTTTGGATATAGACCTCCCTTGACTCAGAACTGTAAGGGATTTTCAACTTTGATGATCTGTCTAAATTCTTGTGTTTGTGAACTATAATTGAGATGCCGTAAATGGTTTATACTGGTTTCTTCTTTTCTGCAGTACAATTGCAGTCATCTCTGATTGAATTTTCTTTATATGATTATTTAGTGATGGCTTTGGAATATTATGTGTTCTAGTTTAATGAAGATAAAATCACTGTTATAGGAATGTAATAGCAAAAGCATATCTTGTTGCCTTGAGTTAAACCCACTTTCTGTGAGAGAACTAAAATGCAAAGTGCAAACTGCATATATGAAATAAATTGGTTTTATGATCACTGGCTTTGTTTTGTTTTTTTTTTAATTTTCTTTTTGATTTAATGATATAATTTAATTTAAGAATGGTCCTACGTTTATAAAGTTGGGAGGCTACTGTATCTCATATCAACAAGCAATAATTAATAGAATTTTTTTTCGAGTTAATCATTAATTTAATATTTTTTTTTAATCAAAGTCAAATATTTTAAATTATACTAACCAAATATACATTATGTTTATTATTTTATCCTCATTATAATTTTAATAACTTTTGTTGTTATTTAATTTTTTATTTTTTTATATAAATTACTTAAGAATATAGATTTTTAAATAATTAAATTTTGAATTAATTATAAAAAGATATTATTTATAATAATAATAAAAATAATAAAAACAAAAGAAATGATCGCTGGGCGCGCGCCCAGGTGTGCGCCCAGTGACCACATGCTCGCTGAGCGCACGCCTGGGCGCACGCCCAACAACTATTTTTTTTTTCTGTTTTTATTATTTATTAAATTTATTTAAAAATAAAATAAATAATTATATATTAAATATTACTTATATATAAATATATATAAATCATCCTAATTTTATATCTTTTTTAAATTATTATCCCTCACAATATCATCTCTCGTTTTATTCTAAAATCTTAGATCTGTAGCGTTTTATTCTCAAAACTTATATCATTGCTCATTTCATATTTCTGTGAAGATCCAAAGATTTAGATCGAAAAAAAATAGTTGAAGTTAAAAACGAGTAAGTTTTTGTTTATTTTAATTAATAGTATTATTTATATTTATTGAAATAAATGTAATAAATGAAAAGTAATGAATAGAAGATTAAACTCGATTATTGAGACAGTGCTTGCACATATAGCTGTTATGACTGAGTTGTGGCTACGCGTGGTTGCATATGTAGTTGTTGCTGGCCGTCGATTGGTGTGCGTCTGCGCGTGGCTGCACATGTAGTTGTTGTTGACCGTCGTCTTGTGCATACACTAGTCGTAACAAGGTGCTCATGTATAACAGTCATGATGAGCACCGATTGTAACAAGGTGCTCATGCGCACCACCGCAATACTGTAACACCACCACCAAATAGCTCTCGTTTTTTTTGAACTTGCATATTATATTTATTTTATATATTTAAAATAAAAATATATTATATATATATAAATAGTTATATATTCAATTATATTTTTTTAATTTAATTTATATATAATTAAATTGAAATTATGTTATATTTTTTTCAAGTGACGTTGATTATGTCACAAATTTTAACTATTATATGTTTTGGAGGAAGATGGGAGAGCTGTAGCGATGGTTTTAAAAGATACATTGGATATCAAAATATACATATGGTTGTTCCGAAAAATATTATATACAAAGCGTTATTGAGAAGAATTTGTCATCTTTTAGGAGTTAATCAAGTGCATTATAAAGTAACTTTGAAGTTTGAGGTTCCTTCAAGTACCATAAAGTTAAGACACATCTCACTTGAAAATGACGATGATGCAATATTGTGGTTGAGCTTACAAAATAATATGGCTACACCGCTTTGTGTAACAATAGATGTTCGAGGACCTGAAAGTAATGCAGAAGCATCAATGGAGCAAAAAAAAGGCTATGCTAAGCAATTCTCATCGACAACTCTGTGTATATTCCAAATTCCTCGGAGGATTATCATTATTCTTCTTCGATGCTCAACGAACAACAAGGCTACATATATGACCATGGTCAGATATATGGAGATGTTGCCGTTGATCTTGGCTATGATATTGATGAAAATGATGATCATGGTTACGAGGTTGATGATGATTGTAGAAATGATTATGATGATAATTATAAAGAGAATGAGGATGTAAATGATGATGCTGGTGATGAGGATGATGATGATGAGGAAGAGGGTGATAATGATGATGATGATGATGATGAGGGTTATGGTAGAGAAGAAAGAGTTAAGGTAGAAAACTCATTTCAGTTTCAGCCTGAAATACCACCATTTGATTTGAATGTATCGAAAAAAATTTCTTGTAATGGGATTGGTAATGTATTTGTAGGAAACTTATATAACAACAAAGATGAAATTCATGAAGCTATAAGTATAGTTGCACTGAAGGAAAAATAGAGCTTTAAAGTTTACAAATCCACCAAAGATTATTTTGAGTTGAAATGCGATGATGACAGTTGCAAGTAGAGATTACGGGCAGTGTTGACAGAAGGGCGACATTTTTTTGTTGTTAGGCGAGTAGATATAGAGCATACTTGTGTTTTGAGTCAATTACGGGATGGTCACCGACAAGCCAAGAGCCGAATTATTGCTAAAGTAATAAAAAATAAGTTTATATCGGTCAATAGAAACTATAGGCCGAAAGACATTCAAGCAGACATACGTGAACAATTCGGTGTTCAAATAACCTATATTAATGCTTGGCGTGCTACGGAGTGTGCATTAAGATTAATAAGAGGTACTCCTAAGGATTCGTTTAAATTACTTCTTGCATACAGCTATGTGTTGCAACAAAATAACCCAGGTACGGTTACTCATTTGGAAACTGACGCGGATAATCACTTCAAGTATTTCTTTATGGCGTTAGGACCCTGCATCAGAGGTTTTAATTCATTAATCCGACCGGTAGTTGCAGTCGACGGAATATTTTTGAAAGGTTCCTATCTTGGTACAATGTTTGTGGCCGTTTGTAAAGATGGAAACAATCAGATTTATCCATTGGCTTGGGGAATTGCTGACTCAAAAAATGATACTTATTGGGAGTGATTTATGGTTAAACTGAGAGGAGTTATTGCAAATCATCAGAATCTTATTTTTATATCTGATCGACATGCTAGTATTGAGGGGGCCATATAGGGTGTGTTTCCTCATGCATATCATGGGTTCTACATATATCATTTGAAAGAAAATTTGATGACAAAATACAAGTTATCATCAGATAAGTTTAAAAAGGGGTGTACTTATCTACCTATTTCAGTGCTGCCAAGGCTTATCGTGTCCATAATTTTCAATACCAATTAAACAAGATGTGACAAATAAGACTTGATGTAACGAAGTATTTGGAGGAAGATGTTGGTACGGTGAGATGGGCACGATCATCTGGTGCTTTCAGAAGGTATGACATTATGACTACTAATATCGCTGAGAGCATTAATGCAGTTGCAAAAGAAGTAAGAAAGCTTCCGATGACTAATTTGGTGGAGTGGATGCGGGAGCTAACGCAATTGTGGTTTTACCATAGACGATTGGCATCACAAAATATGACCAATGTCTTGACGAACTAGGCACATCATAAAGTCATAAAACATAACGATAAGATAAGTCGAATGACCATTTCTCCTGTTGATGATTTACGATTTATAGTTATGGATGGTAGAGTAAACTGGATTGTAGACATTGGCAAAAGAATGTGCAGTTATCGGAAGTTTAATTATCGGCAACTGCCTTATTTCCATGCACTCACCGTATGCAGATACATCAGATTATCGCACGAGAGCCTTTGTTCAACTTATTACACATCTGAGACTTTATTCCGTGCTTATAGCGAGCCAATACTTCCGGTTGGTCAAGTGTCAGATTGAATAGTCCCATAGTATTTGAAACATATGGACATTCAGCCTCCGATAGCACGTCGTCAGTCAGGCAGACGTCGGATGAATCGGATTCTATCTCAAGGAGAGGAACCATCAAATAATATATGTAGTCATTGTAGACAATATGGACATAACCAACAAACGTGTCGAAACCCTGTACCTTTACAGAGCAAGTGATGTATATTCATTTATAAACATTTACCTTATTGATATTTAACTATGTATAATATAAGGCTAATATTTAAATATTTTTTGTTTCAGACGGATCTGAAAAAATAAAGGAAAGAGCTATACCATGCACCTATTTTGTAATGTACTTATTTTGTAATTCACTTAATTTATAATGCACTTGTACTTTGTATTTCACTTATTTTGTAATGCATTTGTATTTTGTATTACATACTTATTTATTTTATTTTAATGCATTTATTTATTTTGTCTTTAGTATTAATGTTGATAATTTTCACAAAATTTTGACAGAATCTCCTCTATAATATGGACTATCCCAAACCTGCCATATTGAATAAATACACTTCTATCAAACTATAAAATCACTTTCACATACATACACCCAAATCAACGCCCACAAACAATTATGGCATATCAATTATACACTCATATCAATGCATATTGAATAAATCACACTTCTATCAAACTGTAAAAATACTTCCACATACATACACCCAAAATAATTATGGTATATCAATTATACACTCAAATCAATACATGTAAAAAATTATAGTACTAAATATCTATGAAGCTAAAGTCCATAAATCAACGGACATCTTCTGTTTATAAAAGGTACCAATGTCAGGGAATGAGTTAAATGGCCGACCTAACATAAGATATTCAATATACATACAGGTGAAGACTCCACAGTCTCCACTCCCGACCTCTTGTTACGGCACATTCTCCCGGATACGAGTCACCGACCAAGGGAACAAATTTGGGCTTTGTATGCCCCTCAAACTATAAAATCTACACCTTTAAAGGTACAAAGGCATTGCAACACACAAAGGCTCTACAAATTTCATGATAGACTCGTCTGAATGGCCGTTCACGCTGGAATTATAAAGAACGATTGCAAACCGGGCAAAGTCAAGTTGCGCTATAATGCAATGTTCTTGATTGATATTCGGAGGAATATATACTTACAAAAATAATTATGGTATTATTTTTAACTTAATGTTATTACATGCACAGTAAAAAGTTATTATTATTTTTAAAAAGTACCTTATTGACCATTGCCCACGGTTTAGCACCAAGTAACTCGATCTTTGTTCCGAGTGCATAAGCCAACAACATTTTCAACCAGTCGTTGTTGTCTGGAGGATTGGTAATGAAGGACGTTTGCCACATTTGTCGAATGTACTCCTAAACACAAATAAAAGATACTCGTTAAAGTTGATAATAGTTAATATACACATTCGTTGAGATGATAATGTTATATGCACAATAAACAGGTAATATAATAACTTATGTAGAAATATGCATCTGCAGTTGTACAATTTTGTAAGTACATGTCAGAAAACGTTCTTTGCCGTAAACGCAAAACCGTCAAATATTCATTTATATGCTGCAAAACACACAGAATATGTATAAGTTTTGATATTATTAGACAAATCACAAAATAAAAAAAAAGTTAAAATAAATCCTCATCAAATCGCCAAGCCAATTTTGTAGTATCTCATTAAACTATGTGTTGGTTGGATCGAGTCCGTGCAAATGAACCCGTTGTGTTGGGTCATTATTTTTTATCAAATCTAGAAGCTCAGCATATTTACTCTGATCAATAGGATTCGACTGCCTATTTATGTCAATAGTAGGTCCTACTTGCAATTCCACGAGTTTCTTCTTCGTGAGCTGTTTTAACGGATTGATATATGAACTGACTTGGGCTGCTGCCTTCTTGCGAATGTGCCAATACCTACTTATGCTTTCACTCAATGGAGCATGTATAATTTTTTCGACTTATAGGGCTATCAGCAATAGGAGCAAATGACTGATAGTGAGATTCGCTGGCAGGAGCAAATGTATGAAAGTCAGCAGTCATGAATTCGGCACCTTACAAAACCAAACAATACCGATTAATGTATTGACTTGTTAAACTTTGAATCTAATATATTTTAGGTTTAAAACGTACCATACTCTGCCTTACATCGTCGGAGATCTTGATTGGTTTAAGCTGTTGCATCAAGAGAGATATCTGATGTAAGATATTTTCTTCAGCCTTATCAATCTTGGCTGAAAGCTCTGCGTTACCCTTATCAATTCTGGTAAATATCTTTTTTTCAAGATCATCCATCTTCTTTTTCAGGATTTGATACTGTGATGTTGATGTGCCGGATTGAAACTATACATAAGTTATTATAATCAATTTTCATAAGCTAATACTAATCAGTAACATAAGCATTAGATAATTCAAGGGAAAAATAAATAAATTATTATACCATTAATTCGGTCGCTGGCGGGGCTTCAAATTCGTGGAGATGCTGCAGATTTTCAGTGAATTGGGTGTCCGGGATATCAACTATCTCTAACTTAAGACGCCTTTCCCATTTTTTCGATGGAATGCAAAAGTTTACCACCGCGCGATAGTCCGCAGTCTTCTCATGTTTGCAGGATACCAACTTCCTATAAACCTCTAAAACCTTTATAATATTTTAGATTTATTAATCATTATTAGAAAATATAACACAAATTATAAGGAAGTTATATATATTTTTGGTTGAACATAAAAGCATACCCCAACACCATCGAAGAGGACATCTACGACGTTTTTGTATAATGGGGTGCTCGTGCTAGACCAATTTAGAATACGAGAAAAATAGTCTTCATTCCTATCGGCAAATAACTCCCCACACCTCGGGATCGCCTCGTAGATCCACACTTGAGATGATAACAAATTTAAATTACAATGCCAACAAAATAAATTTTTCTCTATCATAATATCATAATGAATCAAAAAGATAGAATTACTTACCAAAAATGTTTGACAAAATGAGTATAAGTTGTATGATTTTATATTTCCAGCGCCTGTTTTTTTTACCTTTGCCAACTTTTTAATTGGAGCCGTGCATAAATTATTGTATAGTACAGTCTATACAATCGTACCCCAAGGATAGACATTAAACTCATTTAAATTATCTACGAGACGAAGTACAAAATATTATATAATTCTATTCCGATCACATGGCATTATCAATTTATGAAATACATAAAATAGACACATTTTTACTGCATCTACATCATCGTCAAATGTAACGCTGCCGAACCACAAATCCAAATCCTTGTAAGTCAACTGACTTCTACCCGAAAAATATTTATGACAAAGTCTATCACCTAACCCACTTACTACAGGATAATCCTCCATCCTCAAACCAGTAATCAAATAAAAATATTGACGAGAAAATCTAATACGTCTTTTACCTATATAGAACCATAATTCTTCATATAAATTTTTGGTATGCACACGTCTTAATAAAATCTCATGTGCTAAAATACCTGAGAATGGAATAAGTGATACATCTAATAAACTACCCAAACATGTGGTTCTAAATATTTCTACCTGCCTTGAAGTTAATTTATTTTTAATATTTCGTATAACCCATAACTTCGAGTACGTATGTACATTCGCTCGGTAGAAATATTTTTCGGCAATTAAGTATTCTTTTGTGACATTCTCCTTCCTGAAAAAAGTAAAAAATTATAAATATTAACAAAATAATAATCAACATAACATATAATCAAAATTTAATTTAATTACAACTAACAACCTAGACTATTTACATAATTATTAAAAAATTTAAATTATTAAATTAAATAATTTTAAATAAACATAAATAACATAAATTAATTTTAAAAATAAAAATTTTTGTGGTAAGACGCGGTACGCGCTGCTGGCAGCGGGTGCGTCTACGCGCTGCTGGCAGCGGGCGAGTGACGCACGTGCCACCGTATTAGCGCACACTGCTTGGCGCTCGCCAAGCGGCGTGCGCCTAACATAGTTGGTGCGTGCGTCTACTCACCAGCAGCCAGCAGCGCGTAGACGCACGCGCCGCCGTGTCTTACCACAAAAATAAGCCGAATTCACCTTTTCCGGTCACGTTTCCAATCCACATACATTTTCAACTTTCTACATCTACATCTACACATTTTTACATATTTTTAATTAATATAAATTATAATACTAAAAAATAAATAAAAATTAAATTTATAAATACACTTACTAATTTTGTTTCTCTCTGAAGAAATTGTAGTATTAACCGTGTGAGGTCGGATTGTTAGTGAAAGTTAACCGGCGCCGTGAGAAAGAGAAAGAGAAGGAGTAACCGTGAGAGTGAGGGGGAGAGAGGGAAAAGGGAAAGTGTCGGTGAGGGAAAGAAGAAAATTAAAAAAAAAATTGTCTTTTTACTTTATTTAATATAAGGGTAAAATAAAAAAATATATATGTAATTGGTTAAAATATATCAATTATTTTGACTCGGTCAAAATAATTTATTCACTTAAAAAGAAGGTCAAATCGGCCAATTTTCCTAATTAATATATCACCAATTAATGATTACTATTTTTTATAAGATAATTATTGATATTTTTTTAATTCTTATTAATATAATAATTATATAACCATCGAATAATAAATACATCAAATATCGTATCAGTAAAAATACAAAAAATTTATCTTATAAGTTTAGCCTTATTATTCAATTTACTTAATTTAATCATTTAAATTATTTATTTTTTAAATTTAATGAAAATTTTAAATTAATCTAAGCTTAATTAAAAAAGTGACTTTCTGATTGAATAATGGATTTTTCAGGTCGAAATCTATGGAGCGATTAGTTTTGGATGATTGATCGTTGTTAGGATATCAAAATGCATCAATGTGGAGTGTCATACCCTTCCACAATTCTCAAAATAATGGATTTTTCAGTTTTGTTAGTTGTAGGCTTTTGTAACAAAACAGTTCAATAAGAGCATATAGAACAAGTTGAGAATGAATGCAATTAAAGAAAGGAAAAAGGAAAAAGAAACAAAGAACTTTAAACTTGTAGGCAACGATAATTCTTACGAGGCTGTGGTTGTTACAAATAAACGTAAAGCCAAGCGTTAATGGCGGGGAGCGGTCTATTTTTGTAAGGTAATATTTCTCGATCTTAGAAAAAAAGGGAAATTTTTTTGTTTGTGATTAGACTGAATGAGACGAGGAAATGGTAAAACAATAACCAATTCAAATTGTTGGTAAAGACACAAGGTTGACAGACAGAAAATGGAGAAAAAAAACCCTGCTTTATCGCAAGCCAGAGGGCAATGACAAGTTTGGGTAACTATCTAGAAACTAGAATAGCAATTTCACCAAAGACAAGCCTTTTCTCTCTCTTCCCTTTTGAGGACCCTTCGTCTTTCATTCAAGGTACCCTCTTTTCTCCCATGTAAAAGAAAGTACATTGTTTATTGAACACATTAATCATTAGCAAAACTGTTAGTTAGCAGAAGATATTCATATTATTAAGGCTTATAATCATCGTTATAATCCCATGCACAAAGAGAAAACCAATGTGCATTGGATATGATATATTGGTCGCTGTTGTGTAATGTTGTTGATGGTGTTTATAGGAAGAAGAACATACATATATATATAAATATAAGAATTTTCTTTTGTTAATGGATGTCATTCTACATTCACACATTTGCGTGTCTGTTTATCGAATTCAAATCAATCATTGAAATGTTTTTGAATCTTATGATCAATTTGTTCAGGTCCTCAAATTTTGAGACTGGCAGTGTAGGGAAAGGTGGAGCTTCTTGGGTGGAAATAGAAGTTCTTTAGCTCATTAATTACAATGTCTAGCGAGGGTAAAGACTCTAACAACGAGACTGATGCCGATGGTTCTCAGAATGGTGACAACCCTTCTCCTCCCCCGTCAACATCAAATAAAAATTCAACATCATCATCAAAATCAAATAATTCTACAACACCACCCTCGTCGTCTCCACCGCCCGCTTCTCCGCCACCCTCATCTCCGCCTCCCTCGCCGCCTCCTTCCCCTCCGCCACCTGCCTCATCTCCCCCGCCTTCATCTCCGCCTCCTTCACAATCGCCCCCGGCTTCATCATCAAACCCGACACCTTCACCGCCCCCGCCAGCTGCTCCACAAACCCCATCGGATCAGAACGCAGCACCTAAGTCCCCGCCACCGCCAGCTTCACAAAATTCTTCTCCTCGGACGCCTTCGTCGTCTACTGGGAAAAACCCTCCAGAGCCCCTTTTTTCTCCGCCTCCGCCAGCAAAGAAATCGCCAACATCTTCACAGCTATCGCTGCAACCGCCCCCAAAAGCAGCATCTGAATCTTCGGGAAGTGGTAGCACTGATGATTACGTGTTGTATACTATAATAGGAGCGGTTGGTGTAGGAATATTTCTGCTTGCTATGATCATCATTTGTGCTGTGAGGGGTTGTAAGAAGAAGAACAGACGTCGACCAATGCAGTACTACCCAGATCCCGGCCAATTTAGAAAAGGTGATCATGTTAAACAACGTCCTTTCTCCTATATATATATATATACACACACACACAGTTTTGATCTGGTAACTAAAGTCCGCTATCATATGGTGAGCTAGCACATCCTAATTAATATTTAAAACGTGAATTAACTGGACAAAATGTAGCAGTTCCGCCCACCAAATTATTTCTCTCTATATATCCGTATATATCATGAGATGTGAATAATTGTTGCGTTACATGTGATATTTCTCGGGCTACGTCCATTTCATGCAATGACGACTTTATGTGAAAAGAGAAGAAACTTGGAGTGTCTTATAGGGAATATTGCTGTTGTTTTAACTTCATTGCATGGCTCATTTTCGTAGTTTCATATGCTGTTGTTGTTTTGTTGTTATGAACACGGAGCTTTTAGATAGTTTGGCTCACAATGGAAGAATTTGTGCACCAATTTAAAAAATTTTAGTTGATGATTACAAATTTTCTGTGTTCTGCAATGCAGCAGGTGATTCATATTACAACAATGGACAGCCTCCATGGCACGGTCATCCGCAAGGAATGGATCACGGTGGCGGTATGCCCCCACCACCAGGCGGCGGCTGGCAGGTATCTCCTCCGCCGCCACCGCCGATGATGAGCAGTAATGAGATGAGCTCTAATTTCTCTGGCCCTTTCCGTCCGCCCTTACCGCCTCCATCCCCGAATATTGCTCTTGGATTCAACAAAAGCAGCTTCACGTATGATGAGCTCGCAGCGGCCACAGGCGGGTTTGCCCAGTCCAATCTTTTGGGTCAAGGAGGGTTTGGTTATGTGCACAAGGGTGTGTTGCCTAATGGAAAGGAGGTTGCAGTTAAGAGCCTCAAGACAGGAAGTGGGCAAGGAGAGCGAGAATTTTCGGCTGAAGTCGAAATCATTAGTCGCGTGCATCATCGCCATCTCGTGACACTTGAAGGGTGGTGCATTGCGGCCGGGCAGCGGATGTTGGTCTATGAATTTGTTCCTAATAAAACATTGGAATATCACTTACACGGTAATTTTCACTTCTATGCCTGCAGAGTGATTCATGTATTATCCTAGTCGATCAACCTACAATAACTTCCGGGGTCTTGCCCTTTAGCCTGAGATGAAGATTGTTGACGTCGAAGATTTTCTAGCAAAACTGAAGCTGACATAGTCCTGTATTTTCACGAGTAGACCTCAAATGGAAATTTTCATTACCATGAAAGATAATTAAAAATGGAAAATGTAGAGTTTGTTGATGGAAGATAATGTGTTTTAAATTCTTGTGTTTTCTCTGCTTCTCAGGAAAGAGAAAACGAATGAAAAAACAAAGTTATGAGAAGTTTATCAAGCTAAAGCCTTAACATATTTTGGTTGCAGGAGAGGGTCGACCAGTCATGGATTTTCCTACTAGGATGCGTATTGCACTTGGATCTGCAAAAGGGCTTGCGTACCTTCATGAAGATTGTGAGACAATACAGAGCTTCTCTCTCTGTCTCGCTCTCTTTGTTATAATCTTATTTGTTTTTTTATCTCTGCATGCAGGCCATCCTCGGATTATCCATCGTGACATCAAAGCTGCTAATATTCTGATTGACAACAATTTTGAGGCCATGGTATCCATTCTTGTTATCTGAAGAATGAGGATTCAGTATAACCATACTATTATCTTCAAATGCGCTTTGTTGCTTATGTTAAGAACCAGTCAAGCTAATATTTGATCGTGCCATAATGCTTCTCATACAGGTAGCTGACTTCGGATTGGCTAAGCTGTCTTCTGACAACTACACTCATGTTTCTACGCGTGTGATGGGAACTTTCGGGTAAGTAAAAATCAATGTAGAAATGTCCCAATTTAGCAGGATTACTGGACTAGGGACAATGACCTAAGGAACTATTCCGTCTCCTAAATCAGTCATCTGCAGTTTTTCTCTTCCAAGTTGAGTGAAGATGAAAGAAATATTGCATACAGACTACTAGATGTGTATAACATGGAACTGAGCTCTAATGGACATTCACCAAGATACATAATTAAAAAGGGCGTAAGCTTGAGCTAGGACATGAGTCAAGAGTAGGAAATTGATTGTGTTAGCAACTGATACAAAGATAAAACATTGTTGGCTAGCAGAAGTAAAGCACCTTGTATTTCAAAATAGAGAAGAATTTGACACAAAAACTACTAATTGGGGATTTGCTATTTTTCAAATGCAGGTATTTGGCTCCAGAATATGCATCAAGTGGCAAATTAACTGAGAAATCTGATGTCTTCTCATTTGGTGTCATGCTCTTGGAACTGGTAACTGGAAGGAAACCTGTTGATCTTAGTATGATGGAAGATAGCTTAGTAGACTGGGTTAGTACTTCCTCTACTTTTGAGTATCTTGCACTATGAAATGCAATCATCCAAGTAAAATTTTTCATACTTCCCTATCATTTCTCCTGCTCTAAACTTAAAATCCTAGCTTGGGCACGCCATCTACAGGCTAGACCACTTATGACTAGCGCATTGGAGGATGGCAATTATGACGAGTTGGTTGATCCACGCTTGGAGAATAACTATGTACCTCATGAAATGGCTCGCTTGGTGGCCTGTGCTGCTGCTAGCGTTCGCCACTCTGCTAGAAAGCGCCCAAAAATGAGTCAGGTATGGAAATGATTTCCCCTGTCTATACTACTCTGGTTTGAGTTTACCTTGACCTTTTATATATGATGAGATTCTACAAAATGCTCTTAATAGAGGATTCAAAGTTGTGCTCTTATCCCCCTTGAAAGTGGAAGGTTTTATATAAAAGTTTGGATAACATATACTGCTTGATTCATTAAACAATTCATAATGATTGATGTTCATGGAAAGCAGATAGTCCGCGCACTGGAAGGAGATTCTTCGATGGAAGACTTGAACGACGGTGCAAAGCCCGGCCAAAGCTCTGTCTATAGCTTAAACACAAGCACGGAATATAGTGCAAGTTCATATAATGCTGACATGAAGAAGTTCAGACAGCTAGCGTTGGGCAGCCAAGAGTTTACTAGCAGTGACTATGGAGGATCAAGTGATTCCCCTGAGCTTAGCACTCCTGGCGGAAAATCACAAGTTTTGAGCAGATAACTAAATTATAAAGTATTGACAAGCTAGGAAATTGCTAACTGTGGGCATTTTGGTGATCACATATTCGGAAGAACGAGGATTGTTCTACACAATAAGGGGTCATTGTTTCTCTGTCATTCTGTTAATTTGGAACTTGAGTTTACGTGTTGGATTGACTTGGGTGAAATTGAACACTTGGGGTGCCCTTCAATCATCATGTGTTTGTAAAATGTACATGGAGCCTATCTTTCATCGATTGAATTTCTTTCTTATCGTATGGATTTAACATTTAATTATACATGTTCTTTTTGCATATAATAGTAGAAGGCACGACCACCAAAATTACAACCATTACTATTTCTCAGCGTCTAGTAGTAGAAGGCTATTGCTAAAGTGAAGTTCATTAAGCTAATACTCATGATGACTTCGTGAAAACCACAAATCTTGAAATCCGGACGTATTGAGTCTACACGACGAGACTCGTGAAGGAAGTGTTATTTCTAAATCAAATTGGAAAGCAAACTGAGGCAATAAAATTCTTCATATCTGCTTGCTCAAAGCCGACTAAGTGATTTTAAACCAGGAGAAAAATCTAAAACAGCAAAAAAAATAACATCAAGACCTAAATAATAGTAGAATTTGATCCCAAAAATGAATTGCTTTATGACTAAATAACGAGTTTTATTTTTTGAATTGTTCCTCTTAAGTAATGTCCTTTTTGCATCATTTTTGTTCATGTCTAAAATTTTAGTTTAATGGGTGAAATTATTTTGTGTTTCTTTACTTTAATAATGTGTTTGTAATGATGGTGTGAGATGTCTAACTAATGTGTTTGTAATGATAGTATGAGGTATCTAACTAATGTGTTTATAATAATGATGTGAGGTGTTTAACTAATGTGCTTATAATGATAGTGTGAGACGTCTACCTAATGTGTTAAGTTATGATGGTGTTAAGTTTATACATCATATGTTAAGTGAAGATGATGTGTTGTGTAAAATCTTTTATGTACTATAAATAAAATGATTATGAAAGAGTGATTCATAGTTGTAGAGAAAAATTAAGTATTTTATTTTTCTTTTCCTTATGTATAGTTCAATATTTTATAATTGTGTAATTGATTCAAAACTAACATTGGTATCAAAGCATTGTTCTTATGGGTTGTGAGTTTTAAGTAAATATATATATATATTGAAAATTTAAACACTTGTAAGTAAGTGATTAAACACTTAGAGTGATTAAATGACTTCAGGAAGCAATATTGCTTCTACTATTCCTCAATTTTTTGGGAAAAATTATCAAATATGAAATTTTAAAATGAAGTCAAATTTGAAGTCTTTGAATTTATGGAAGATTATTGATCAAGATAAGCAAGTTTCAGCATTAAGAACTAATCCCACAATAGCTCAAATGAAGCAACATGAGGAGGAGAAGTTGAAGGGGGATAAAGTTGTTACTTGTTTGCACTCAGCCTTAGCAGATAATGTTTTTACAAGCATCATGCATCTTAAAACTGCCAAAGAGATATGGGATGAGTTAAAAAAATTACATGAGAGCAGTGAAAGAGTAAGGTCTGTCAAATTGTTGAACTTAAAAGAGAGTTTGAAATGTTAAAAATGAAGAAAAATAAATCTGTCAAATATTATTCTTCAAAGTTACAAGCATTTGTGAACCAGATGAGGTTCTATGGTGAGGCTGTGTAAGATTATAAAGTAGTGGAGAAAATGTTGATTAGCTTGCCTGAAAAATTTGAAGCCAAAATTTTTGCCATTGATGAGTCATGTGACATCAAAAAATTGACTATTTCTGATATGATCAGTAAATTGCAAGCTTAAGAACAAAGAATTTTCATAAAAATGGATGATGTGGCCAAAGGTGCATTTCAAGTAAGACACAAAGGGAAGCAACCTTTCCAGAGGGATAAAAAAAGGTAGAATTATAAAAAAAGAGGTGGTGATCAAAAAGAAAAAGGTAAGATGAAGAAAAAGGTAAGATGAAGAAAAAGGTAAGATGGATGGGAATTCAATTGAATTTACAGTAAATGACAAGTTTCCTCCTTGTTCAACCTGTAAAAAAACAAACCATATGTCAAAAAAATTGCTGGTATAAAGGGAAGTTACAAATGCAATGTAATTATTGCAAGAAGTGGGGACATAGAGAGAAGTTTTGCAGATCCAAGCAAAACCAATCTCAACCACAACCTGCACAACATGCCAACTTCATTGATGAGCAACCCTAAGCTGAAGATCACTTATTCATGGTTACTCAAGCTTATTATTCTGCTTCAAAAGATGTATGGTACGTGGATAGTGGTTACCACATGGAGAAAGACTCAAATTTGTTCACTTTTTTAGACATGACTGACAAAACCAAAGTCAAGCTTGAAAATGGAGAAATGGTTCAGGCTACAAGAAGAGGTACGGTCTCTGTTTACACTAGCAAAAATCCAAAATTCATTCATGATGTGCTGTTAATTACTGATTTGGATCAAAATTTGCACAGTGTTGTACAATTATTAAAAATAGGATATTCACTTTCATTTAAAAATAATTGCTACACTATGTTGGATTCAAATGATTCTGAAGTTGTTAAAGTTGAATTGTGTGATAATAGTTTTTCAATATGTTGAAATCAAGTGAATTACTCAGCATTTATTTCCAGACATGATGATTTTATATTATGGCACAAAAGATATGGTCATTTCAACATAAATGCATTGAAGTATTTGCAATCCCATGATATGGTTAGAGACATGCCTGCAGTCAATTGTATTGATGATTTATATGATGTCTGTCAATTGGAAAAAATGCATAAAAAGTCTTTCTCATCAAATTATATTACAAGGGCAAAGAACAAATTTATATGATGTCTGTCAATTGGAAAAAATGCATAAAAAGTCTTTCTCATCAAATTATATTACAAGGGCAAAGAACAAATTGAAGCTTGTTCACACTGATTTGTGTGGCCCTATGAGTGTTCCCTCTCTAAATCAAAATAAATTTTTTATCTTGTTTATTGATGATTTGACTAAAATGACATGGGTGTATTTTTTTATCAAGTAAAGCTCAAACTTATAATGTTTTAAAAAGTTTAGAGCTATGGTAGAGTCTAAAAGTGGCTGCAAGATTAAGATGTTGAGATTAGATAATTGAAAGGAATACACTTCGAATGAATTTAATGTATTTTGTGAACATATGGGAATTACTCATCGATTGACTATTAGCTATACCTCTGAGCAAAATAGAGTTTCAAAGAGAAAGAATAGAACAGTTATGGAGATGGCAAGATGTTTGATTGTAGAGAAGAAGTTACCAAAAAGCTTCTGAGCTGAAGCTGTCTATACAGCAGTGTATCTTTTGAATATGCTACCAACTAAAGCTGTTCAAGGGAAAACATCAATTGAGGCTTGGTCAGGAATAAAGCCTACTGTCAAATACTTAAAGACTTTTGAATTAATTTGCTATACTCACATTGCAGATGTCAAGAGATCCAAATTGGATGACAAAGTTAAGATGGGAATTTTCTTGAGCTATGCATCAAGATCTAAGAGTTACAGAGTATACAACATAAAATCAAAGAAGATTGAGATTAGCAGAGATATTCAAGTTAATGAGGTTGCATATTGGGATTAGAAAAATAATCAAGTTCAAAGAAATGTAAAGCCAGCACAATTGACAACTATTCCTACTGCAACTAATAACAAAAATTAAGTTGCAAATGATATTGAAGATCAAGAAGATGAATCTGACTCTCCAGTATTAAAGACTAAGTCATTGGCTGAAATTTATGAAAAATGCAGCTTTACTGTGAATGAGCCTTTTTTCTTTGAAAAAGCTTCGATGCTGACAGAATAAAATGATGCAATAAATGAGGAGCTAACTATGATCAACAAAAATGGCACCTGAGAACTCACTTCAAGGCCTAAAGACAGATATGTGATTGGTGTCAAATGGGTTTATCGGACAAAATTAAACCCTGATGGCCCCATTCACAAACATAAAGCCAGACTTGTTGTGAAATGATATTCTCAAATGGCTGGAGTTGATTATGGTGATACATTTGCCTCAGTTGCTAAGCATGAAATTATTAGATTATTTGTTGCTCTATCAGCTCAATATGGATGGAAGATCTTTCATTTGGATGTCAAATCAACTTTTTTAAATGGGTTTCTACAAGAAGAAATTTATGTTGAGCAGCTTAATGGTTTTATTGTTGCAGGTCATGAAGATAAAATTTATAGGCTTCATTAAAGCCTTGTATGGGCTGAAACAAGCTCCAAAAGTCTGGTATAATAGAATTGATGCACACTTTCTCCAAAGTAATTTCAAAGGGAGCCAAAATGAGCTTACTCTTTATGTAAAAACTTGTGGCAATAGAAAGAAGCTTATTGTTTCACTTTATGTAAATGATTTGTTAGTTATTGTTGATGATATTCATGAAATTAACAAATTCAAGAAGAGTATGTTACAGGTTTTTAAAATGACAGATCTCGAAGAGATGAGGTGTTTCTTGAGGATGAAAGTGCAACAGTCCAGTGATGGAATCTTTCTCTCACAGAGAAAGTATGCAAAGGATATGCTGAAAAAATTCAAATTGAAGAGTTGTAATCTTGTTTCAACTCCACTTGCTATAAATGAAAAGCTCTCTAAGTTTGATGGTGATGCAAAGGCAAATGTAACACAGTACATAAGTTTAGTTGGCAGCCTTCTTTACTTGACTATAACCAGACCAGATTTAATGTTCTCAGCTAGCCTACTTTCAAGGTTTATACATTCACCAAACCTAACTTTTAGTATTGCTAAAAGAATCTTGAGGTATCTGAAAGGTACTTTAGACCTTGACATTTGGTATTACAGAAGTGATGAAAAACTTAAAGATTTTGTTGACAATGATTCGACAGAATCCATAGACGATTCTAAGAGCACATCTAGGCATGTTTTTTCACTTGGCAGTGGAGTATTTTCATGGAACTCCAAAAAACAAGATGTAATTGCTCAATCATTAGCTGAAGCTGAATATATTACAGCGGCGGCAGCTTCAATTCAAGTTATATGAATTATAAAGGTTCTAATAAATTTGAATTATGTGCAAGAGGAACCTACTATGTTATGATATGACAAAAATTTAACTATTTCAATTGCCAAAAATCCTGTTCAGCATGGGAGAGCAAAACATATAAATGCCAAATTTTATGCCATAAGAGAAATTAAAAAGAATGAAAATGTTCAATTAATGCATTGCAAGTTTAAAGAGCAATTGGCTAATAAACTCACTAAGACACTTTCTTGTGGCAAGTTTAATGTGATAAGAAGTACACTAAGAGTCTTTAAGAAAAGTTTCAAGGAAGAGTGTTAATGTGTGAAACTTTTTAGTTTAATGGATGAAATTATTTTGAATTTCTTTATTTTAATAATGTATTTGTAATGATAATGTAAAGTGTCTAACTAATGTACTTAATTATGATAGTGTTAAGTATATACATCATATGTTAAGTGAAGATGGTGTGTTGTGTGAAATTTTTTATTTATTATAAATAGAATAATTATGAAAGAGTAATTCATAATTATAAAAAAAATTAAGTGTTTTATTTTTCTCTTTCTAATATTTTATAATTGTATAATTAATTTAAAACCAACAATTTTAATGGAGTACGTCTCGTTCAAGTCAATATTGAACGTATTTGTATTTGTTTGTTTGATGTTCATGAAAGTTATCGATTCCTTCTTAGCCTTTTTTCGTGCAACTACTTTTCATATTTTTTTTCCTTTTTAATTAAAAAAAAAAATCGTGCCCTCAACGTTAAAATGTTCATGAAAACTTGTTCAAGTGAATAAAGTTACATGACAAATGTCACATTTTTTTTATTGTTTATCATATTTATTACTTATTTTTTCTTATTATTCTATTACTCCGTTGTTGTGAGAAAGATTCTCTTAAATTTTTTTTTATAATTTTTTTTATGTGATAAATAAGATTTAAAATTAAAAAATAATTTAAGTATTATATTAAACATAAAAATATATGACTTTTAATAGTTTAATATTAGATTAAGTGTTAAATAATATTATTATATTCATAGTTAATGTTTTTATTACTTTTGAAATTAATCTATTCATAAATTTGTAATATTTTATTTATTTAAATTTATTTTTAATTATATATATTTTTAAGTATTTAGATTTTTAAAAAGTAGTTAAGTTGTAAGTCCTAATAAATTATATCCTTGTAGATTCTTTCAGAAAAATTACTAAAATATTAAAAGTCAAAATTAAACTATATTTATTAAAATATTAAAATTAAAGTGCACTAGAATACATGAATACTAAAAGCCAAAATACACAATTATAAAATTATAATATAATTATGTAAAAAGATTAATTTTCCCTTAAAAAGTGTATTTTCTCTTACAATAAAAGCAATGGGGTAATATAAAAAAAAAATTAAGAGGATAAATAATAAATATGAAAACAACAAAGAAAAAATAGCAATTTTCCAATAGCATTTAGTGAACCATCATAAATCTTATTTTGAAGATGAACTTTTTATCAGCTAAAATTTATGGGTTGCACTACTAAAAATTTGATTTTGAAATAGTTTTCAGAAATTTTAATGTGTTATTATTGTTTATACCTAACTAAAAATGTGTGTTAAACTCTTTGTTTGGAAAGCAAGACATGAGTAGCTTCCTACGACGGTGAATTTTTACCGTCACTATAATCCATGCTTTATGGTTTTGTCACACACCTCGGGCTATTTAGAATGGTAATGATCTAGACTTGCATGCACTCATCGGTTGGGATTTTTTATTTCATGTATGCACACCTTTTAGAATGAAGATCCGGAGTTGGTGATGGTTTTGTTGTGGAAGATGTAGTACTCTCGTAACTAATACATTCATAGGTGAGCAGTGATTGAAGTTGATACCATATTTGCATGGTTGCCGGATTTTTTTGGCAGAATGCAAGCGGCATCAATAGCACAACACGGTGTGTTTCTTCAGTATCAGTTGTATCCTGGCCTACGCCTACGTTGCGCACTTTCAAGTTGAACACTGAAGCAGCATTCAATAACACACTATGAACATGAACATTCAATAACACACAAGATATAGATAGTGTTGTTGTTTTCTCAAGGATTAGTCAACTACCATATCAAATGTCTGTTTCGCTTGTGAAAGCATTGGTGATTTACCACGGTTTGATGCAGGCTATGACTCTTGATTTTGAGAAGATTAAGCTTGAATTCGATGTTGCTATGGTGGTTAATGATATTTTCTCTAAGGTATATTCAAGCTGAGAACTATGACTTATTCCTCAAAAGCTTTCCTATTGTCTTAGTTATTTTCAATATTGTAAAGTCCTTTTTATTCTACAAGCTATTAATATAGTAGCTCATACTCTTAGCCAAGTTTTCTCTTAAGTATTCATTTGATATTACGTGGATCGACTTGGTCCCTCATAATGCACAATAAGTTCTTATAGAGGATTCAATTCCTCCTTCTTCTAATTAATATACAAGTACTCTTTTATCTCCAAAAAAAAAATGTGTGTAAAAAAAATTGTACCTAAACTCAACATCATAATCTTTTGGCCTATTCTTACCCATAAACACAATAACTTTTAAATATTTTAAAATATATGTAAAGAATATTAAGAATAGACATGTAAAGTGGTTCAAGTCACCCAACTATGCTCTACTCAACATAATATTGTAATAAGATCGAACACTTGTCATTAACTTAAAAAATTATCTTATTAAGTAATATTATCTATACACTTATATATATTTAAAATCAACTCAATTTTTATTTGATATAGAATGTAAACTGGGTTGGCATAGCACGCTACAATTAAATGTAGTAAATGACGACATAATTATTCAATACATTTTAAATAAATATAAATAAAGGTAAATTGACAATATTAATAAACTGATTTATCTATTTATTAATTGTGTTGAATTTATTTTAAGCTTTACGATTTACAAATTTATTTAAGACATATTACTATTTAACTTACTCTTCACTTTTGTATTTTAATAATTTTTTTTTTAACTTTTTCATTTTAAATTTCAAAAAGTAAAATCATCATTTTTATTTTAATAATTTTGTCTCTATTCACTCCTGATACCACTAGAATTTCTTTTTTTTAATAATTTCAATAATTTCACTCCACCTCTTCTCCATAGTCCACATGTATCATTCTTCCTCTTGGGTTTCAAGCCACTAAGTGCATACACCATACAACCTGTGCACAACATGGCTGCTGCTCATATCGAGTCTATACAATGCTTCAGTCGCATGAAGATGATTGTAGTCGTCACCTACTGCAAGCACGGCCATGGCTTGATCAAGATCAACACCTGCCCAATCGAGATGGTGGAGCCAGAGATCCTGCAATTCAAGGCCTATGAGCCGATCCTCTTGCTCGAACGACATCGTTTTGCCAAAGTTGACATAAGGATCCTCGTGAAGGGCAAATGGCACACCTCTCATATCTACGATATCCGACAGAGCATCGCCAAAGCTCTTGTGGCATTTTACCATTAGTATATTGACGAGCAGAGCATGAAGGAGATTAAGGATATTTTGGTCAAATATGAAGGGATTTTGCTTGTGGCTAATCCTAGACGTTGTGAACCCAATAACTTCGGAGGTCGTGGTACTAGGGCTAGGTTCCAAAAATCTTACCGTTGAAGAAACAGAGAGTCAAGAGGTTTATGTTGCTTTTGGATTTTGTTAAAAGGATTAAAATGTTTAGAATTGTGACTAGTTGTTATTGCTAGTTGTTAAGGTTATGGTGCTCTTGAGATTTTTTTATGGATTTTTATTTTGCTTTTAATTAAGAAGTAACTTTCGTTTATTTGATGACGAATGATCATATGTATTTGCTTATGCAACAGTAATACTTAAATGTGTTTAATTGTAATTTAAACATGTTAAACAAATATTTATCGTAATTTAAATATGTTTAATCATATTAAATAAGTCAAATATTTAATTTAAATAAATTAAATTTGATGTTATTATTCATTTAAACGAATATAATCGTATGCAATCATATAAATAAATTGAATTCGATTTATTTATTTAAATATATCTAATCATGTCATACTGTATAATTCACATATTAAACAAATCGAATATATGTTTAAGTGTTTGATTCATTTACGTTAATAAATCGTATATGAATATGATAAAAATTTGTTAATATCTTAAATTAACAC
This sequence comes from Ailanthus altissimus, assembly GCA_946807835.1. NCBI lineage: Eukaryota > Viridiplantae > Streptophyta > Magnoliopsida > Sapindales > Simaroubaceae > Ailanthus > Ailanthus altissimus. The sequence goes on from OX327695.1 coordinate 25,819,219, forward strand.
GATACAAATACAATTTGTTTATACGAATTACTACCTTTAATTACAATATTAAGTCTAGTCAACACGACCCACTAAGTGTATTAGTTCTAACTTTTTAAACCCATCGTGTCATGTTGGCCCAAGCACGTGGACCCATCATGGGCTAAGCCTATCAAAATTGGCATGATCTATTACAATAAATACTCATATTTTTCAAGATCTCATGGCAAAAAAATTATTTAACCAAAAATAATGTGTTTATTTAAATTGCTCAAACTTTAATATTTGTATAGATAAAATACGATTAAATAAATAAATAATTTTTTAAAAAGTTTTAATAAGTATTATAAGTTTCATTCTATTAATTATTACATTTTTTCATAAGCAATTATAATTATAAGTACAAATATTGTAATGGTATTTCTTACAGATAATTACCATTAAACATTTATTTGTAATTATAATTATAATTCTTATTAATTTACAATTACATTTAGAATTATATTTTAATATAAAATTATAATTATAATAATTAATTTCTTAGTTGTAATTTCAATTATAAATCTAATTATAATAAATTTTCAATCATAATTAGAATCAAAATTACGATAATGTCATATACTACTAAATAAATTCTAGTTACTATTACTTGGTATTGCAAATGTAATAGTAATTGTAATTATTGCAATTCCAACTGTAACAAAATTACATCATAATATTGTAATGTAATTATAATTATAATATCATAACGATAATTAAAATTAGAATTAGAATTATATTGCAATTAAAATTTTATCATAAATTAAAATTGCATATACTGTAGTTGTGATTATATCTTTAACATAATTGTATTATAATTACAATTATAATTCTAAAATGTGATTATAACTGCAATTATTTTTTAATTATAATTGTAATTGCAACTAGAATTAGAATTACAATAATAGCTATTGCAATTAAAATTGCATTTGTAATTAATTATAATTACAACTATAGAAATTACAACCGCTATTATTTACAATTACACATAATTATATTAGAATTAGAATTATTATTTTATAATACTAATAATGTAGAAAGTGAATTGCTATTAATTATAACTAAATATAGCTAAATTAAAATTAAAATTATAATTGTAATTGTAATTATCGTAATTGCAAATGTAACTATAAATGTAATTATAATTGCAATCATACTTGTAATTATGATTGTAAATGTAATAAAATTATAATTACAAATATAATAATAGCAATTACAATTATAATGGTAAAGATAAATTACAATTACAAATATTGTAATTGAATTTGTTGTTGTCTTTATTGCGATTATAATTTTAACTGTAATTATAAATTTTTGACATTTATATGTAATATAATTTTATATTAAAAAATATATATTTATCTAAACTATAAATGTAATTAAATTTTTAAATGAATTATTTGGAATAATGTTTCAGTTTAAATCTTTGAGAAATAATTATTATTGATTACGAAATTTGTTGATACTTTGTAAAAATTTTAATAAAATAATCAATTATTTAATTAATACTTGATATTTATATATATATTGAAAGTTGTAAATATTTGACATGCATTTAAGATGATTGAATAGTTAAGTAATTTGCTTTTGGGTACGGGGATTTTTTTTTTTTTTGAAAATTTTAGTATCATTAATTGAAAACTAATATATTATAGAGTTTACTGCTTTTCAAGTAAAGAATTATCAAAATAATACAAATTATATTAATTGAAAAACGTTTGGACTTAAGCCTCTTTCTAAGAAGAAAAATAATTAGATTTCGATAATGAAGCCAACCCTAAAAAGGCATATCAACCGTCTTAACGAAGGACCAACAATCCTTTTATTGAGGGACCAAACTACCCCTATCAAGGGACGAAATCTCCTCATGCAAGAGGTATTTAATCTCACCAAGGAAAAATCTGCCCACGTAGAAAACTTATTATACTAAATACTACCCTCACGGAAATGAGATTACAAAATTAGCCCAACACTAAAACACAACACAAAGAATACCACCAAACCCTAACACAACCATCTAACACCAAACACAATAACAATAGCCGCCGCAGTATTTTCGAAAAATGTCGTCGACGGCGAAGTTATGCAGTGTAAGAACGGTGAATAGCGTTAGGAAAAACGCCAGAGTTGATTTTACTTGGATAGCAGTGTGGCTGATTAGGGGCCACGAGAGAGTTATAGTTCACAGGAGGAGGCCATCTGTAACTGCGGCGAGCTGGAGCTCGGGGTGCAAAGATGCTCGGCCATCGGAGCTTGTAGTGGTGGTGGCGGATTATAAAGACTGATCGAGGAAGAAGGCCGGTGGCAACATCCGAAAAAAGATAGTGGAATGATCGCAGCTCATCAGGTGTCGGCGATGTAAGGCGTCAGGCGGACGGACAGCCTACCCTAAGCAACAGATCTGCTGTTATTTGGTTGACCGGACCCATTTCCAATGAGAAGCCTTAACGCAAAAAAAACAAAACGATCCCAAGAGAAATAGAAAAAAAAAACAGCAAAAACAGCAGAAGAAAACTAAAATAAAACAAAGAAGAGACCGGGGAAATGGAGGAGAAACCACCGAATAGGGGGCTCTCCGACAGAGGTTGGCTTTGAGAGGAGAGCGTTTTTTCTAGCGTTTTTGTTGCAACTTTAAAATCTGTCCTCTGTTTGGATACGACGAATTAAACACGTTGAATTTGCAATTCATAAACTTATGTTAATGAAATAAAAATAATAATAAAAATAATTTGAATAATAAAAAGTGAATAGTATTTTGACAGGTCAACAGACGGTCCATTTATCGGTCCATAAGCACGGTCATGAGACGCACAGTCTTAGATATGATACACCCAATACAACCTGTACTAGGCCTCGTTTTTTTACTCTCATACTTAACCTGGCACGACACGAACAGTATTTATGCTTGTATCGGCCCAAGTCAAAAGCAGCGCTGGGCATGTACGACACGGCCCACTTTTCACTTATCTAAACAGCAATGTTAACAGGATGACCCACTTTACACGTATCCAACAAGCAATGTTACTAAAGTCCCTAAAATCAAACACTAACACGACAGCGTTTCAACATTTCTTTAATGAAAATTGAATAGAGCACTACTAACTCAGTTACTCTTACCAAGTCTGCCTATAAAAAACACTAGCGAAACCCCATTTTCTCTTTTATTAACTACAGCATCCAGGCACTATAATCACCGACGACCCGAGCTCCCCAAACCCGATCCATCCAATCGATGCCTTTTATTTTCTTCATAATCTGATCACCAAAACCCTAGATAGTAACCAGAACCCTACCTTAGACCCGCTTCTCTGCGACAACATGGGAGACTACAATGATGCGTTCCTGCGCAACCAAAATGCCGCCGTTCAGGCCCGTACTAAGGCCCAGAACCGCGCCAATGTCCTTCAGCTCAAGCTGGTTCGTTTTCTATTATTATTTGCTTTTGCAACGCGAAAATTTTACGGTATTCGAGAATTATTTTGAATATTGATTCTTTTAATGTAAGCTTAGTATTAGGTTTAGATATTTGCTTCATAGTAATTAGTGGTTGTTTCGGAATCAGTCTCCTTTGTATTTTTATTTTCTTATTGTGATTATTTTCGTAATTTACCCGGCAACTAGGTTTAATTAGTTGCATAAATAAGATCCCTCTTTTCAGAACAGAAAATTAATAGAAATGATAGTTTCTAGAAATATTTCGATTTCATAACTGTTTGTCAAGCATTCTTTACAAAGTAAGAAAGTATTTTGAACATGTTGTTCTCTTGCTTGATTTTGCATTAGTAAGAGAACATATGTTTGCAATTTGATATCACCCAGTACAATCGCACAACTAAGATGAGCTTTTTTGGTATTGTTTGATATGTGTATTGCATCACAATTAGGGGATAATGGATTAATATGTTTTTCTAATTTGTTAATTGAGCAGATTGGGCAAAGCCATCCCACTGGTTTAACCGCTAATCTTTTGAAACTCTTTGAGCCTCGACCTCCGCTTGAGTATAAACCACCTCCGGAGAAAAGAAAATGCCCACCTCTTACAGGTTTTGTGGAACTCTTGGTGATTGTTGTTCTTTTGATTTTGGTGTGAATTATTGATTTTTTTGAGTTATTAATTTTTGTCTGTATCAGGGATGGCGCAGTTTGTCAGTAAGTTTGCTGAACCTGGGAACCCCGAGTATGCTCCTCCTGTGCAGGAGGCTGAGACTTCTGTAAGTTATTTGCTTGCATTAAGTGCCTTATAATATGGGTTCCTTTTTCAAGTTTTATACACTTTTAATCAATTACTTAATTGTGTGTAATGTGATGTGATGTCTGCTATTCTTCCTACTTATATTTCTTCTTCTATATTCCATTGCTATTGTTGGTTTGAATGTTGATGCTCACTTTGAGAATGATACATTTTAAAACTCGTCTACTTGTTATGTGAATATTCATTAACTTGTTCAATAAAGTGTTGCAAGTATGTAAACCTATTAACTGTTCTTGAAGATATAATTGGTAGTTAGATCATTTGAAGTTAGTATCATCTTTTCTAGTGATTGGGATGTTATTATTCAAATTAAAACCATTATTACGAAGTTGGTAATCACAGGACACAAGAATGCAACAATTTGGTTCACAATTTCTTCTGTAAAACTTTTAGTCATTGGTGCAAGGCTGTTATATTTACAGAGGTTTTTTCAAACAGCAACCTCTGAGTTCCCTCCTTTATGATTGCCTTATTAAAGATCTGGCTAGTTTATAGAGATGGTCATCTTGGATGGAAATCAAACAAAGTCCTAGATCTGATGAAGATAAGCAAGCAAAATTTCAAGCATTTGTTACTTAATACTGCTTTTCTTATGGGAGCAGGGGCATTTGTGGTTTAGGACTTAATCTTCTCTTTCCTGATTTGAAAATGTAACTTAGGTATGATATGATTTGACAATGTGATGACTAATGAATGAATCTGCAGATCAATAGTTCACTTCACTCTTGCAGATACTGAAGTTTTTCTTCCTTTTTCTACTTTAATATATTAGATGTATGCCTTTTGTCTGGTTATTTGATAGTTGTTACTCTTTCTTGTGGTTGGGCTTGAGTTGAGGTCTATCTACAAGATAGTTTCTAAGATAGCAAATGGATAAAAATTTCTAGTGAGTGGGTAGTATTTATTACATGAATGATTTATTTGACCGTGCAGGACCTGTACAACTGTTTGAATATAGAAATATTCATCATGTGTGTGGCTCTTTTGTGTTGGGAAAGAAATTATGTGTATTATTTTCTTGATACAGTTTTATTGATTCAGGCACAAAGGAGGGCCAGAATCCATAAGTTACGACTGGAGAAGGGTGCGGAACAGGCTGCTGAAGGACTTAAGAACTGTAATGCCAGATTTCTTCTTATAAAATTGGATGAATGTGGATTTGATGCTTTCAGTCTTAAATTTTTTTTGCTTCTTTGATCAATTGCAGATGACCCTACTAATGACCCTAATGTCTCAGGAGATCCATACAAGACGTTGTTTGTTGCTAGGCTTGTAAGCGATGATGTCCCACTTGTTATCTGTCTTCATGTTTTTTTATATCTTTTGCATTGATGACTGATTAATGAATTGTCTGCTTGCAGAGTTATGAGACAACCGAGAGTAAACTGAAAAGGGAGTTTGAGTCTTATGGACCTATTAAACGGGTAGGTAATTTTGAGCATCCCAAGCGGGTTTGGTAAGAGGTTATGTGCCACTTTGTCCTTTCCATTTCTTGGTACAATGATTTGAGATCCATAATTCCAAATTTCAAGCTTTATGAAACTGTATATGGGATGTCTTTATTTTCAGTTTATAGTATTTTGGAATAAAAATGAATATTTTCCAGAACCATAAGTTTAGCTGTATAAATTTATGCATCCTGTTCATGCTGGTTTCTTGCATTCATGTGAACCAGTTTAAAAGAAGATAAAAAGTGCTGCTGTTGAATTTAGTTTGATATCCACTCTGAGTAAGTTGGTTTAATAATGGTAAAAAGTTGCAAGATTTTTGTGCATGTCAAGCGTGTAGTTAGAGTTGCTTAGGGTATCTTCTGTTCAGTGTCTATGTCAATGATGGAAGAGGGAATATTGAGCATCTCTCTGCTCCATATTATATCACCGGATGGTGGAGTGTGCAAGTTGGAAATAATGGCAAGGGTATCACTTGCTGCCTCTTTGCTGGTAAAAGTGTACAGTTTTGTTTGATTTATCCTTTGACAATTTTTCTCTTGATATAGCTGGATTTAGAAATCATCATGGGACAAGGGTTTTCCTCTTTTTTTTTTCGAAGAAAAAGAAAGGTATTCTTCCAATTTTAGGTATTTTCTTTTAGCATTAAGATTCGAATATTAAGGTGACCCTGGTAAGGGGCAATTGATTAGTCGTTTCCACCGATGGAATTTTTCTTCCCATTTCCTTACAAACCAATACCAAAGAAGGTGCTTCATCCTGCATAGCAAAGCTGAAAATTTAAGTTGAGCAGAGTAGTGATGCATTGTGCCTTTTGGCCTTCATGCTACAAAAGGGAACCACTGTATTAGCATCTCTCTCTTTCTCATTTGAAGATACAGTACATGCATTACTTGCTACTAAATTTTACTTTGGCTTTAAAGGCTATCGAAAACGTATCAGCAGTTGAGAAGATGTCCTGGTATTTTCTTTGTTACTTATATCATCTATCACCATTTTGTCATTTAAAAAATAATATCCCTGGTAAGGGGAGGATTAGTATGTTCCACAATTGGTAATTTTGCTACGATCAGTTAGTCTGCAACTCTTGCAATGGTGGTGATTCATCTCGCGATGGCAAGCCCTATGATAAAAAGGTGAGCACGGCTAAATAAGGCATAGTGCCTATCTGCCGTGCCATTTAGGATTTACTTTTTCTACCTTTTGTGTAGAGTTGTCATTTAGCTACAGGAGGTATACAGCGTTAAGTTAAAGTTTCTATTCTTCGCAGAACTAATTTTCCTCTTAACTGTGTTTCATATTCTTCTTTTGCATTGAGCTTCTCAGGTTCGGTTGGTTACTGATAAAGAGACAAATAAACCCAGAGGCTATGCATTCATCGAGTACATGCACACTCGGGATATGAAAGGTTTGCTTGAAATATCCTGCATATATTAGTTTTGAGCTGATTGAATTTACCATATTTACTAAGCATTTCCGTACATCTCACAGCGGCATATAAACAAGCTGATGGGAGGAAGATTGACGGCAGAAGGGTGCTTGTAGATGTTGAGCGTGGTAGAACAGTCCCAAATTGGCGTCCTCGCAGGCTAGGTGGTGGCCTTGGAACAACCAGGGTTGGAGGGGAAGAAGTTAATCAGAGGTATGCTGGAAGGTAATTAGCCCAATTGCAACCCTGCAAGCACCCATGTGCATTAAGTTTTTACATGCTGAAGCCTGGAAAATTTTTGAATATATGAGAGTTGGAAACATGCTGAAGCCATCAATACTGTACCTGCTAAGCATCAAGTCAAGCTTTATTATCCGAACCCTTCTCACTTCTAGCTGCTTTGTCCACAATCATTTTCTTTATAATGTGCTTTCAAAATTTTCTCTTGCTGTTTTCTGGTGATGTAGCTAGTTTTATTCAATTATCTATAACTTGCCAGGGAGCAAGAGCACTCAAGAGGACCATCTCGGTCTGAGGAGCCTAGGATACGAGAGGAGCGACATGGTGACAGGTACATTTTTATTTTATTCTGCTTCCCTTGCTTGATTTAAGGTGGTATTGAATGTTTATAGCTGGTAAAAAAGCTTTTTTTGGAGATGGATTAAGTTTCCTTTAGAACTTTGTTTTAGCCTGAATTTTTTTATGTGGATGCCTACCTATTCCTTTGCATTCTCTCCTTTTCTCTTCTTAAATGGAAAGTTACAAAAAGAGTAGGATGAGTAAACATCTTTGGGCTTGATTGATATTAAATAATGTTTTAGGGATAGGGAAAGATCCCGAGAAAGGGGAAGGGACAAAGAGAGGGAACAGGAAAAGTCCCGTGAGCGCTCCCATGACAGGCCAAGAGATCGTGACTCTAGGGATGAAAGACACCATAGAGATCGTGATAGGACCAGAGACAGGGAGAGGGAGAAAGACCGAGGCCGTGACCGTGATCGTGACCGAACACGTGATCGTGGCCGGGACCGTGCTAATGATTATGATCGTGAGAGAGAAAGAGACCGTGATCGTGATCGCCCTCGTGAAAGAGACAGGGACAGGGACAGGGACAGGGATTATGAACTTGGTGACTCTGATCGTGATCGAGGGTATTCCCGTGATAGGGAATCTGACTATGATCGGAAAGAATCAAAACATGAGCGGGACCGCCATGGTGAAAGGGACTATGATCCTAATGACCAGGAGGATGATCGTGGATGGTATGAACAACCTGACCACTATGAGCATCATCGGGGTTATGGCCAGGGGGAGCACGACCGTTATAGTCAATACCATGACAATGATCATGAGCGATACCATCATATGGAGGAGGATGATTACCGTAATGACCGTGCAACATCTGAATCACGTGAAAGGGAGAAAACTCGAGATCTGGATCATGAATATTGACATTTTGGGGGTTTGCATTCACTGCGTTGTGATAGTTGAGAAAGCTAGTTGACTGGAACCTCTGAACTTGTGACAGTTAAGTCTTTAATGACTATAGGAACTTGATCTTGCTGTTTAATAATCCTTAAGTCTTTGGTGTTGGTCTTTTTATATCTATTTGCTTTTAAATTGTATGAAAGTCAGGTACCTTGTTGGATGTATCAGCTTCAATAACTCTGAACTTAATGCTGTGGGTGGGTATGTATACCAGATGAATTGTGTTTTGTCCGAGGACCTCTATTATGTTCCAAAGTATTGCATTATTTGCTGTTATGAATTCTGATGTGTTTGTTTTAACCAAATAGGCTTTACCCAAATCTAGTTGAGCCTTGGAAGGTTTGAGAAAATAGATACAAGTACTTCGAAAATCTTTTTTAAGTGGATGTCATTGCACGACTTATTTTTAAAATATTATCTTTTTTTTTTTTTTGGTTCTATATTAACAAATATAACTTTATTTAAAATAAATATAATAATCAAATTATTTCATTTAATGCCATTAAAAAGAGTGGATGTCATTTAATAACAAATTATGCATCTTTCAAATAAAATAAATCATTTAGTTGAAATTGAACTTAATAATTAAAATATTTAGTTGTAATATATATATAAAAACATATAATTTAATTTTTAAAAATACTTGATAATTGCGGATCTAATAGGATTAAGTGGTGGGTGTAACGTAATGTGTTGCTACAATAATCGTTTCTCTTTACCATCTATTTTTTTCCTTCTCCGTCACTTGTACAAGCAAACCGACATTGTACCACATAGAACGTGAAATTTAAATTTTAAAAAGAGTTTTAATAATATATCATCACACGGTTGACAAAAAAAGTGGTTGTTTGTTTTATATTAATTTAATTATATTAAAACTATTCTAAAGTAATTACTCTTTAATTTAGAGTTCAGTTGATTATTTTGTCAAATAGAATTTGTCAATTGACAGAGTGAATAGCTTTTTTAGGCTATGGAGGTGTTTATATTTCTTTGCTTGGGAGGTTTAGGTGTTTTTTCTTTAACGTGTTTACTCAAGATTTAAGGATAAATACTCAAAATTAGCGGTAACCCAGGCACAAAACCCCATAACCTGATCAAGTCAATCAACTCAACTCAAACAAATAGGTTAAAATTGTATTACAATTAAAATCAGGTTGTGTTATTAAATTTTAGAATAATATTAGATATTTTAAATTTAAATAGTATATTAATTTTTTTATTTTAAATATATATTAAGTAATTATTAGATAGTAAAATAATTAATGAATAATTTTAAATTTTATATTGTTTTATCGTTTAATGATTATTTGGTATCTCAATTTAAAAAGTATAATATCATTTTAAATTTAATCTATTAATCTAATTCAATTCGAAATTTCTAATAAAATGTTTCTTAATATACTTTTTGTTTTTTAAAAACACATAATTCAAAGCATTGTCATTTTTTGTCAATTATTTAATTTTAATATTTATTATAAGTGAACTATTAAAAAAAACTAATTTATTATTATAATTATTCTAAATTAAGCTCTTTTTTTAATTCATACCAACTCAATTCCAAAATATTTGATTTTTAATTGAATTGGATTGATAATCTCAATGAATTGAGTTGGTTATAAATCATCAATCTAATCATGATTGGGTTTCAACTTGACCCACACCCACCTCTTCTCAAAACTGTAAGTGAAACAAAAGTTCGACATTTGATAACGTTTAACGTGGGTTTTAATCCCTTTTCAGTAAAAAAAAAACATGAGTTTTAATCCTAATTAGTGAAAAATGAAGAGTATTTAATTATTTTAGCCTCCCAATCTCTCATTATCTTGTTTAACAGGAGGCTATAAGAATTAAAAAAATTCCTACAACCCTAACAACTTTCATTAATAAACATCTCTCTCAACTCTCTCTAAACTCATTTTCTAATCATTTAAAATCAAATTACTAAATACAACGACAATCTTACATTACACAAATTTAGAAGTTGGCGGGTTTTAGAGTATATTTAATCTTTGACAAAATAAAACTTGAGGTTCATATCTTGTTCTTCATAATTTTTTAAAAACTTTCTTATAGGTTGTGTCAATAGGTCATTTAATAAGCGAAAAAAATTTATTAAGAAAAATTCCTTGATACTTGCTCAACCATTTAGCAAGCATCAGGTATGTGCATAACTCCCTGTGCTTGCTTATTCATTTGGGAAACGTAGGGCAATTATGCTAAATAATTTTTGGTGAACACAGTGCATAGCGTTTGACAAAAATATCGAGCACAATTGCTCTTTGCTTGCCAAAAATGGTTGAACAAGCATTAGGGGTTTGTACTCGGACAAATTTTGTCGAGCACAAAAACTTTTGTTCAACGCCAAGCATTGCACTCCATAAAAATTGTCGAGTACAATTCCCCGATGCTCGGTAAATGACCTATTGACACAATCTATGGCAAGTAATAGCCAAATTCTTGTTTTTCTTTTTATTTTATTAATAATCTTTAAAAATATTTGAAAGAAGAAGATATAAGAGTTTGACCAAATTATATTAAATAATAGAATAAAATTGTCGAGCATTTGGTATGTTCGACAGTTTCTCTAACATTCTCTTTCCATATTCTTTAAACACTTCTCTAAATTATCATTTGCATCTCTATCAAGTCGAAAAACAAATAAATAAAATAAAATCATCTATTTTACTTTTGAAGTTTATGTATTTTAGCGTAACTTCAAATTCTATTTTGCCAAAATCAAATTATGCTCCTAAAATCAACTTTCAAATTTATGCAATATAAGTTTGTTGTTGTATTTTGCGGTTTGAATTTAATTTAATTAATTTTAATTAATTAGAAAATATGTTTAAAGAGTATTAGGAAAAAGAGAGTTGAGAGTAAGAATTGAAAGAGAGCATTTTCATGCTCAGAACCCCTTTTTAACTAAAATAAAAATAAATGGAGGATTTAATTAAAATAATTAAATCTTCTTTTTTTTTTTACTATTTATGATAAAAACTCCTATAACATCCATTAACAGTGTTAGTGTTAGTGTTAGTGTTAGTGTGCTAACTAATATTAATTCGATTCACCTAAAAGACTAATACAGTAGAATCAATGCAGAATCCAAATCCTCAACTTACCAAAACCGAGGAGTCACCATTTATTTAAGAATCAGCTGAGCAATCGACATTCTATCACCATATTTCACTTCAAATTCAAAATCAGCTTCAGGAATCAGAATGATTTTGAACAGGAGGACTACGCCCAACAAGTCCCCTTTCGTCAGCTGATTTCTATCACCCCAAGCACCAAAATCCATCTGAATTTTTCAACGCCAACCCGATCTCGGCGCTTGAATGTGATTTATAATAACAACAACAATAATATCGGAACCAAAATCGAAATCATTTCTATTTTACCAAACCAAAAAACAATTCTCAGAAGCAAAACAAGCATTACCAGAGTATTCCTATACTTAAATCTGTACATAGGAAAACAAGAGCTTTTCCTCTCGCTGGATTGGAACTATAATTGTCAACGGAGGAAATATCGTATTTCTTCTCGAAGTTATGTTGAAGTGTAGAATTTAAAATTCAACTTAAAATCTTAACTTTCTTGCGCAGCGAAATAATTTGTCAATCAAATAAAAATAACAAGAATCTAAAGTAGAAAATAAAAGAGTACAACACAATCTTACATAATTCGGGCAATTGCCTACGTCTACGGTGGATCCAAAAATTCTAACCTCTCTTATTATAACTCCCTAGAAATATTATAAGGAAAACTCTATTAAGAATCCTCAAAAGGATCTAAACGTTTAGTGAACCTTTATTCTACCACGAATAATGATCATCCAAACAACGGTTACACCCTATCGCACACAAACACTTAGTGTCTACCCAGTTCTTACCCCTCTTTTAGAGTCTCTCTTAATGCTTGATCTCAACTAAAGGGTTTACAAGTGTTTATATAGGGTGTATTTCGTGCCTACTAACCCGATTCTTTGTTGGAGTAAGAGTCCACTTGTTTTGGAAGTTCAAAACTTTCCAAAACTTGAAATTCGGATGAAAAATGAATTTCTAACACGTCTGGCGCTGCAGCGCTCGTCCCTAGGTGCCGCGGCCCTGGGCATTATCGCTCCAATCGCTGCGGCACTAGGTTGCTATCCTTGGCGCCGCGGTGCTCAGCCTTGTATTGAACTTTCGCGTTTTTTTTATTTTCTTCGCCTCTTTGAGTCCCGTTTCGCTTCTCTCTTCGTATCTCACACGTCCTAAACTTCTCCATACGTGTTCCACACATTTTAAATTTTTTGTAACTCTTCATTTTAGTATTCATCTCAATTTTTATCTAACCAAAATTATTGAATCACCAATTTTTCAATAATAATGTCAGCCACAAACTCGCACCGTACATAACCAGCACACAGAGATTGTATCAACCCGATTCTTTGTTGGAGTAAGAGTCCACTTGTTTTGGAAGTTCAAAACTTTCCAAAACTTGAAATTCGGATGAAAAATGAATTTCTAACACGTCTGGCGCTGCAGCGCTCGTCCCTAGGTGCCGCGGCCCTGGGCATTATCGCTCCAATTGCTGCGGCACTAGGTTGCTATCCTTGGCGCCGCGGTGCTCAGCCTTGTATTGAACTTCCGCGTTTTTTTTATTTTCTTCGCCTCTTTGAGTCCCGTTTCGCTTCTCTCTTCGTATCTCACACATCCTAAACTTCTCCATACGTGTTCCACACATTTTAAATTTTTTGTAACTCTTCATTTTAATATTCATCTCAATTTTTATCTAACCAAAATTATTGAATCACCAATTTTTCAATAATAATGTCAGCCACAAACTCGCACCGTACATAACCAGCACACAGAGATTGTATCAAATTAATTAAATTAGGGATAAGAGATCGTAGCTTGCAGAGAAAAAAAGAGGCTCTAGAAGGCAAGATTGCTTTCCCCGTGAGCTTTTGTTACTAGGTAAAGAGATAGAGTTCTGAGCGACGCCGTTTGGATTGTGATCCAGCTTTGAGAATTTTGGATGATGGCTCACGGCTCTTCGTTCTTCTTCCTCCGTTTCGTCCATTTAAAATGTAAACTGAACAGTTTGGTTTATATAGAAGAAGCAGGAGATCATGCACAGGGGTTTTGATGATTTTGGCGCCAATTCATTCCGGCTGCCATCAACAGTTTGGGCTTTGGCCCAAAATAACAAAGTTTTTGCTTTTTTGGACTTTTGTTCATATACTGGGCCTGATAACAAAACTTGGGTTTGTTTCTGACCAGTCTTCATCATGATTTTCTTTTGGGCTATCAGTTAAGTTTGAAATCTTTTTTTTCTTCAAGTTTTTCTTTTCAAAAGCAGTCAGGTTTGAAATTTACTGATAAAGAAATTATGAGAAAATGAAGTTATTATTACAAAGTTGAAATTGATCAGTCACTAGTATGAAGAACCAGTTCGGATAATAAGTCCAAGAGCTCCAACAAGTTACGAAGAATCCAAAAACATGTGAAGTAAGTGAAGGTACAAGTATCAACTGAGTCCTAAGATAAATTTATCTTTGAGAATTGAGATTAAGTACTTGTTTAAACTTTAATGCAAATTTCTAATGTGATTTCCAAAAAATATTTTCTGGTTTGTTGCACGGATGACGTGGACCTTAGATATATTCCAAACTTATTTGCTTCTATTTAAAACATACAAGTGGAAGCAATCCAATGATAGTATCTCGGTGATGTGACTTAAGAAGTTGTGAAGGGGTATTAACACTACCATTCCCTAAAATTTACATAAATTATATTTTAATAGTGACTTTAATTTTAATTATATTATCACTCTTTCATTTAATTTGAAGAATTAAAATACTCTCATCGTCTTCCTTTTTTTAATGATTTTAGTTTTTTTTCTTTTTTATAATTAAATTAAAAAGTAGTAATTCAAGTTTTTGCTTAATGATTTTATTTTGTTATTGTGTTATTTTGAGTTTTGAGCCAAAAAAATAAATTAAAAGGATGATTTATGGATACAAAAAAGTTAGAAACTGAAAAAAAGAAAGAAAGAGGAGAATAAAAATTTGAAGGAGCTAATTAGAAAAGCAAGAAGATGAGAGTATTTTTGTCCTTTAAATTAAGGGGACTGGTGGAGGGGTGAAAGTGTAATTAAATCTAAAAACAGTATAAAAATGTATTTTTGGTAAACCTAAGGGGTGACAATGTTAATGCCTCAAGCTGTGAAAGGCTTCTGTCACCGCAGAGATCTCGCGACTCACTCACACCATCTCCAATTATTAGTTTGGAAGTGAATGTGATAAAATGGTGGGTATCGGCGAAGAATAAGCCAAGAACAACTGAAACAGCCATGAAACTTCATGCGTTTGCCATAAATGGGCGTAAAAGTAGTACAGGAATCATCATCATCACTGTATCAGGACAGCCATAGCTCTCAGTAGCTGAAACTTTTCAGGATGTTAAGACTTGGGACTGCATTCTTTCAAAACTTTTTATGTTGTTTCTGCGAAATTTCCTTCACTTATTGGCTTGTTTTGTTTTAGTAGCTAGCTGGCTTAGCTAGAACTTGATATTACAAATTAACTTGCTTGTTTTGTTTGGCTTGGAAAATAAAATGTATACTCTACCAATACAAACGTTTTGACAAAATTGCCAGGGAAATAGTGTCACTTGCTTTTGTTACAAGTTAAATTTTATTATGCTAGACCTAGTATGAGGCTTCCCGTTTAAGTTTTTGGCGAATTGTATCTTTGCTTCCTTCTTGTCAAATTCAATCATCCATATTAATAGGGATGTTCGGTGGATTAGATTCAGCGAATTTGACTAATAATCTATCTAATTCATTATTAATTAGATCAAATTTTTTTTTAATCAAATCTAATATATCTAAATGTAAAATTCAATCCGATCTAATTTATTAAAAATAAATAAAAATTTGTATCAAATCTAATTCGATCTAAAATTATAACAAAAATAATATTAATTTCATTTAAGAGTATAAATTAGATTGATCCGCTTGAGCCAAAAATGAATTAAGCATATTATGTTATACCCCGACTCACTCAATTTATATCATGAGTTACGTAGTGAATCAATTGAAATTAAATTTTAAATTCACCATTCCTATTAAAAGATTAAAAAAATTAATGCTAAGGTAGTTCAACAACCAAACATAAGCTAAACCAACCTAAGTAATTAGTTATGTTATACAAATTGTATGACTTAAATTATTTTTTAATAAATTTTAATATTTTTGAATTATATCAGATTTTAGTAAATTTGTCAAAGCAAATTTACGAACTAATTTCAAAATTTTAAATTCAGGAAAAAAAAAATCGATTTGAATTGGATCAAACAGATTGAACGAATTGAATTGGATTATAAGCACACCTGCATATTAACACGCTTTTGAAAACATTCAATCTCGAAACTATGAAAGCAAGAATGTTACTTCTGCAGATGTCGAGACTTCTTAAAATGAGATGCAAGTTATATAATGTATTATTAGCTCAAAAATATTTGCTACCAAAACAAAAAGTATCAGAACTTAAATATTATTGTTAATTAAAGTCTCTGAGATTAATGATTTACTCAACATAGTAATAAATCTGTTTATCCTAGAGTTTTTTTTTTTTTAAATTATCAAATCTTTCAAAGCCCTAAAATAAATTAACATCAATTATACTTGTAGTCACGAGCAAAAACTATTAGGCGAAATAAGATTTCATTTTTTAGAAGATGATGTATAGTATTACGAACTTAATTCTTCAATCCGTACAGCTTTAAACACTAAAAATTAGTCCGTGACAATAAACACACACTAGGAAGAGTGTTAACGAAAGAAAAGCATGATAAATAATGCTACCATTTGTGGTAATAATCTTTAAGAAAAATGTTATTTTAATTTTTGGTTTCATAGATATATATTAATTTAATTTTTACTTTTTTAATATATATTATATTAACCTCTGTAAAAATGAAAAACAATAATCGTTTAAAAATAAAAATAATAATAAAAATTATTAAAAACGTACTTATAGAGATTAACATAATATTTAATAATAAAATAAAAATTAAATTGATATATATTCATAAAATTAAAAAAATATTTTTTTAATATTTAAAAAAAATACTATACTTTTTAAATATTTTTTTTGAAATTTTCGTTTTAAATTAAACTATCGCTTTGTATAAAAGTGAAAATCATTTCAATAACATGCAATATTCTGTTATCAATCATAGGCACTCAAGTCTGAGTATCAGTAATGCCAAGATTCCGGAAGCAGCCTTGAAGCTTCCATAATGTATAAAGTTAGACGGAATCAATATATCCAAAGACTGAAATCAAACGGATTTGGCAGTGTGTTAGATAACTTGTGTATTAACTCAAACACTACTAACCATCTTGCTCTTTTTCAATTATTAGTAATATAAACTAGTGTGGATTGGGATTTTTCTTTTTTTTAACTTAAAGTTTTCAAAAAAAATTAACTATTCATGCGGTTAACAAGAATCTTGAATGCCTTCATGTATAATGTTCCTTTCACTAAATTCAAATCATATGTCCATTGACTTTTTATAATTGATTGAAAGATACAGATGACTTAAATTTAATGAAAGTAACATTATACATCAAAAAGTATTCTAAACTTTTCTATTCTTATTATACAATAGTTATAATAACATGTCATTAGAAACTCTAGCATGGTTATCAAACCTTTTCTATTCCTGTTAAATAACAAGTTATACAAATGACTTAAATTTAATGATGTTGGGGTATTAGTATTAGTACTAATCCCACTTAAAAATTAGTTTTCATTCTAATATTACTTGTTTGAAATTTTGCCTTGGGACCAAATATTTATTGAGCCAATATTTAGTATCTTAAAATTTTAAAACGCTTGCAGAAAACTTTCTTTACAAGTAAAATAAGAATAATAACATCAAACACACAATAAAAATATCAATCGCGCAAGGTATAAGAATATACCTAATTTGACAACAATTACTTACGTCTACGGTGAATCAAAAATTATCACTTCTTTTATTAACCAGTTCATAAAGACTAACATAAGAGATTTTCAAGAAATATATCAATAGACGAGCTCATAAAAAATTTACTAATATTATATTGCGCACCAAGTACTCCTATGGCACTTTTCTGCACTTATGCCCAGTGCCTTAGAGCTGCTCTAATCCTCTATTCTCTCTTTTGTTAATGCATTGTTATTATAGTGTATTACTAATGCGATATTTCTATATCTTAAAATGAAGTACAAATATACATTATCATATGCAAGTAATAAAGGGACAAAAAAGTCAGACGTCAAACCCACATGAATAATATCTGAATAATTATGTCTTTATAGTAATTATTCAGATAAATCAAAATCTTCAAAAGCAATGACACAATAGAAATTTGGAAGATAATAATATATAGAAAACTTAGGAGTAATAATATCTCTCAATATTCTTTCTAATGATTAATCCTCTAATATTTAATTCTCATAATCTTTGTTATTTATCAAGATACTAATGTATTCACAAGCCTCTCCAAAAATCATGCAAGTATACCTTAATTTACCAAATACCTATATTTTTATGGCATTTGTAATAAATTAAGATTCATTAAGAACAAGTCTTATTGATCATACATGCCAATTAAGTATATTCCTATCCTAATTCGAAACTTATATATATATAACATTGAATGTTACTCTACAATCATGCATTAAATTACCTAGATCTAAATATAATGATTCATCTTCTGACTTTATTAAACTATTACCAAGTTAATCACAATATTGGCCAGATATAATGAAGCATTAAGAATAAATAATTTGAATAACAAAGAACTAACTTTATTAAATATTAGAAAAATATGACAATTAAGCGTATATATTGAGTTCAAGTATTAACCCTAGAAAGAAAATTAATTCATGGTTACAAGAGAATAACGGCAAAAATAATAAGAAAACATAATACATTCAATAGTAAACAGATATAGACATCGGATTGCTTATGATTGTACTGCTTAAGAAACTCTTGATGCCAAAGAATGCCTTGAATTTCTCTTTATGGTTGCTTTAATTATACTTCAATTTCTCTCTAAGACTTGTGTTCTGAGTCTCTTAAGTGTCTTGTGTCTTCTTGGATGATCTTTAAAGGTTGGGGACGAATGGCCTTTTATAGGGGTTGATTTAAACTTTAAAAAGTCAAATATTGTCGGGTCAAGAATGATACTATTGCTGGGGTGCTATCATGTTGTCGCTGGGGCATTGCGTTCAAAAGTTGGAATCACTAGAGTGGTAAGGACATAGCGTTGGGTTGTTGTTGGCGCGATGGCTAGTCAGCGCTAGAGCAAAAATGCATGACTTGTTTAGGTTTTAATTCTGATTTCTTATTTTGTTCAAGGTCCCGGAGTTGGTGTGAAAACTTTTGTAGCACTGGGGTTACAAATGTATATATTGAATATTTTTACATTTTAGTCCATGGTTTATACTTATTTTACGTCCCTACTTTAAATTTCAATTAAGTTCATATAAATGAACAATAATATATATGAATAGCCATTTATTCTTTTAAAATAATAAAATATCAAAATAAAAATATGAGAAAATATATGACAAATATGCCTTTATCAATTATAAGGATTTGTATAGACTCTGAACCGCTTCTAGAAATCTTATTTCTTGTTGGAATAGAAGTCAATACAAAAAAGAAGTCTAAAACCAACTTAAAAACACGAAGAAACCTAAAACTATGAGTTTTCCAAAAGTAGGTGCCACAACGCTAAGTGTTTTGACTTCAACGTCGTGGCACTCAAAATCCAGCGCTATGGTGCTCACACTTAGGGATTGCCTTAGCATGCTTTCATGCATTTCCTCGCTTCTGGCTCTCTATTTCTATTTCTATCCCTTTCTTGTACGACCAATGTGTACTCGACCTCGTATCTCTCTTCTCATTAGTCTCAAACTCAAAATCAAACTCAACCTTAATTTTGAATTACCAAATTCTAATAATCTCTCTATTGATTTAAAATCTTTTTTAAGAAGCTTCCAGGATCTCTTCATTTCTCAACCAAATTACTCTAGCATTAATTTTGATTAAGTCTTATGCCTAAACTTAACTCTTTTAGGGTTCGTGACTTTGGTCTTCAAAGATTCTGAATGCATCTCTTATCGGGGCAACCTTCATATCATGATTTTCAGTGTTACCTAGACACCATTATAATATCTTCATGGTTAGATCTTATCCCTCCCAATATCTTCCTTACTGTACGTTCTTTTTTTTACCCTTGTCACCCCGGTGAGATAATCTCTAATGTTGCCTCTTGATATGTATCATTTCAACAAACCATGTTAAGACTTCACAATATTCTTATCAAGCACATAGCCTTAACAGTGCTTTTCACCTATCGACCTTTTAAATATCTTTTATATTCCTTCTTCAAAAAGCCTTCAAGGATTCTATAACTTTAAGTCTTATTCACAGACAAATTGCAGCATCTCTACTCTTTTTTTCCCCTTTTTCTTTAATTACTCTTCAATATCTATTTTTAACCATTCACTTGCAGCCATAACCCTATTGCACTACTAGGCTCTTGATCTTTTTTCGTATTTTTCCATCTTCATACTTATGAGACACTATAGTTGAATAACCTATGGTAATTGACCTCAACCTGACTCTAATACCACTTCTTGGAGTATCAGCCTTAGCACTAATTTCACTAAAAAATTGGTCTTTACTCTGATATCACTCGTTGAAAAAAATTTCTCAAAACCAAATACCTCTTAGGCTGGTATTTAGCACCCTAAAATCCTAAAGCATTTGCGAAAGGCTTCCCTCACAAGTAAAACAAGAATAATAAGATCAAACACACAATAGAGATAATAATCAACCCCACAAGGCACAAAAATATACATGGTTCAATAACAACCACCTACGTCCATGGTGGATCACAGATCCTCGCTTTTTTTATTAACCAGTTCACAAAGAACTAACACAAGAGATTCTTAAAGAATACATCAATAAACAAGCTCCTAAAGGATCTACCAGTGTTATCTTACGCACCCCAGTTCTTAAACACTCTCATAGCACCATTCCGTGCTTATGTCCATGACCCTAGAGCTGCCCCAGCCCTCTATTCTCTTTATTGTTGATGCATTGTTGTTCTAATGTATTACAAGAGTTTATATAAGCTCTAAAACTATTTTTAAAAATCTTATTTCTTGTTGAAATTAGAAGCCAGATAAAAGAAAATTTCAAAACTGACTCAAAAATGTGAAGAAACCCAAACTACAAGTTTTTCGAATGTGTACGCTACAGCACTCAAATGTCAGTGTCGCAGCACTAAGTATTCTAACTTTGGTGCGTGATGCTCAAAATCTAGCACTGCGATGCTCGAATCTGGAGATTGTCTCCTCATGCTTTCATGGCTTTCCTCGCTTTCGACTCTCTGCTTTCATCCCTTTCTTGTACGTCTAATACATACTCGACCCCATGTTCGACTCTTCTTTATCTCTAAATTAAAATTAAACTCAATCTTGATTTTAAATTACCAAATTTCAACAAATAAAAATTACCAGCAATGTTTTTTTATTTCTGTTGGTTTTCAAATGTCGTGTTGGAGATGCAGTGAAAAGGATTCTGCAATAGGAAAAATATTATTGGCCACGAGATTTAGAATCTAAAGCATTGAAAAGGAAAATCTATATTTTCCTTAAATTATATATAAAAAAAGTAGGAATTAAGTAGTAAAAGATTGATTACAATAATAATAAAAAATGTTAATTATCCTCATATTATGTTGTCAACTAAATCTTGTTAATAAAATAGAACATAATAAAGTAATAGATTTTAACTATATATAAATAGTGTATAAATGTAAAACATGCAAGTAACATACGAATGAGCCTAATCATAGAGATGAGCATTTTTTTTTAAGGAAAATATTGTTAGAAATTGCTTCATATTATCATAGAGTTTTGTTCTTATCTTATTTCTCATGGAAAATAGAATTCTTTGTTTTTTATTGTGTTAGAAAAATACCAACATAAGATTTTCAAGCAACCGATTAAGATTAATAACCAATAAAATCAAATAAACAATCCAAAAAATAAATTAAGAATTAGAAATAAAGAATTTAAGATCACATCCATACCTAACGTATAATAATTTATAATGGTTCAATTCTTTAATGAATTTATATCCACTTTCGAGGATGCCACAGTTTAGGAATTCCATTAAATCATCAATAGAATACAAAAGTTACAAATTCATAATCATATAATACATAAGAAAGAGACCTTCTCTCACTAAAATTATAAATGGAGTGTATTAAAACTTAGAACTTATGCTAAAGAACTTAGTAGCCCCTTTTATAGGAGAATTGATCTTAATCATGATGTGATGAAGGGTTTTGATTTGATCTGGAAGTGAGACATGAGAGAGAGAGAGAGAGAGCGCTGAATCGTAGGAAATTAGTTTCTTTATTGATTTTCAGAATTTCAGTTACCAAAAATTGCATTGTTTATGAACTTTCCAATTATTTTTAAAATAGCACTGGCCAAAATGATGTTGTCCTCGTTAATTCCAAACACTTAGAAATAATATTGTCACGCCCCAGACCCAAAAGATCCGACACACGACATCACTTACATTCATTCACTGCATGTGCACTCATAAATAATATTACACAAAATTTTCAACTTTCATTCAACACAGAAATCCTTAGCAAGTTGCTAGTAAGTTCAACACTAAAATCAACCATAACCTAACATATAAATATAAACTTCTCTTGACAATATTTAAACATTCATTTCAATTTCTTTCAGAATTATAGCAATTGAATTATGACTGGGACAATT
The DNA here is from genome assembly GCA_946807835.1 of Ailanthus altissimus. Lineage (NCBI taxonomy): Eukaryota > Viridiplantae > Streptophyta > Magnoliopsida > Sapindales > Simaroubaceae > Ailanthus > Ailanthus altissimus. Next base: position 25,841,709 of record OX327695.1, read on the forward strand.
ATTAAACCGGAGATACGCAGAGTTTTCTCAGAGATTAACACTCTACTACGTCACCAGTAGCAACTTTGTTACCGGGAGCCCAGAATATATCCATTACAAATTCTTACTTAAAATCATCCAATAACCATACTTTATAAAACTTAAACCAAATCCAATCCACACACAATGAAATAATACATAAGTATTTATTCAATAGGGACAAACCAAATATCCTATCCCACGTGTCCCCAAATGAAACACACAACAACCTAGCAACTTAGGGAACCCAAGGAACAGCAGAAGCCTTGCCAAATCCGCTATGCACACATGTACCTTATTTACCTGAAATCACCATAAACTATAATGAGTATAAAACTCAGTAAGCATACTAGTTTTTCATATATCAAATACAAATACATATATGTACACAATGCATGTGTATGATATGCTGTGATCAATCAAAATCATAATCTTATCAAATCACATATCATGTAAGCGCTTACACATTCTTTCAAAACACATAATAGGAATACCATCACTCAACTACTACTTAGTAGGACTTACATATCACATATCACATAATGAGCCAAATGTCACTCGTAGGTGACATACCGTATGAGAGGAATAGTACAAGTGAGGTCTTGAATAACACATATATAATGCTTATGCCCGAAGGTAAAAGCCAAACCCTCACCCTGATCATCGGTGAGTCCTCTCACATGCACCAATACGCCACCACACGAATGTGATGACTCACTCTTCCTTTAGGTACCAATAGGATCCTCCCTACATACGGAACACATAACATATACCAATCCCAAAGGAAAGGCTATACATAAAGGCTCCACAAATCACATAAAATGCCTACTAAGTTAACAGTGAGTTCAAGTACCCTCAAAACACAAAATATTTCTCATGGACATATTACACTTCAAAAGCTTTCTTTGTTAAACATATCTTATTTTGAAAGCTCACTTACAAAAACACATGTATGTCCATGCTCAATGTCAATGCTCACATTCAGAAACATATGTTCACATTTCATATCAAAATATACTTTGACATAACATAAACATATTCTTAACCCCATTTGCAAAATCATACAAAGCAATTACTATGTTTATTGTGATTTCAGTAAAAAGTCTAGTATACTTACCTCTTAACACTTTCAGCTACAAGGCTTAAATCTCCTTAACCTATCAATGGAGATTAATCCTTTCATAAGCCTCACAATTCACACAAAATACTTTAAATAGCTTACAAAATTATACACAATGCATTTATCACATCAAATTGGTCTAAATATTTGGTTTCTCAAAACCTGTCATTCTGACCACTTACACTTAACAAAAATTTCTAATACATCAAATGATGTCCAATTACTCCAAAATCAGAATATACCATTCTTGACTCATATATCCTTATTATATATGAACATTATATCAAAATTCCTACACAATCCATTCCATACACACCATCGAATCCAAACTACAAACCTGACAGGATCAAGATACTTACTGAACAGTATTCAATCTCCCAATTTTATAAAATCATATACTAACTCAAAAATTATAAAACTACCACATAATTACTCTTGACACATATCTCAGTCCATGATAAATATTTAGCTTCCAAATAACTGCCAAAAGTATTTTAAAACTATTTTATTTCATAACTTTAAAAATCTGTTAATCAAATACTACAATGAGCTGATACACTTTAGAAATTCATAACACTTCAACCACATTGATCCAAATTCTCAATTCTGAGTATATCATATTAGACATATAAAATTATCATATTCCACAAATTCGTAATTTTTAAAGATCATTCAGCAAGTCAAAAATTATTTTCCACTGTATCATACTGTTTATACAGGAAATTTCCAGAATTCCAGGGTCATTTTGGTAAATTCACTAAAAATTCAATTTCCGAGATTTTCAGTCGATTCAAAGTCTCAGATGATCCTAAACATGTCTAATTTCATATACTCAAAATTCAAAACCAGAATCGATTCACAATAATTTATAAAATTCCTAGATCAAGAGGTTATCCAGCAGAAATTTCATAATTCATCATGATTTATCAAACTATCTTATAGATCATCATCAATTCTCACAACATCAAACGAAATACACATCAAATCCTTAATTATACATATTTCCAAAAATAAAAACTTAAAGAAATTAACTTAATTAACACCAATAAATTGATAATTAGTTGTGATATACCTCTAAAGATCCAAAATTCCAATTTCTTCTTCTTTTTCTTCTTCTTCTTCTCTTTCTCTCTCCTTTATTTCTATCTTCTCTCTCTAAAAATGGGTAGCTCGACAAAAATGAGAGAATTAGGGTTTTTAAAAGTGTATTTTTATACTAAGTGGTTAATTTTTGGTATTTACGAATTTACCCCCAAAACTTTCAAAGTATAACAATTTGGTCCCTAAAATAATTCCAAAGTCTTGCAAATAAACCCAATACTAATAGTATATCCTTAACCTATAAAAACACTACTAATAACAATATATAAATCAAGGATCACCCACATATAAATAAAATACGTATATTTATATATATAAATATACATATTCTTACCGGTTATGGATACTGGTTACTACAAATATCATTGAAGTCCTTTCTTTTTTTGATTTGCTTTTGTGTACTTTTACTTTTCTATAATTATTTTTGGACCTCTATAAACTTTCATGTTTATACTTTTGGACCAAAAATAATATTGTCTGAATTGTTTTTGGACAATAAAACTTTCACATTTTCAGCTTTGGTCAACAAGTGATTCAGTACTTTCAGTTTGTGCAAATTCTTTTATGGCACTTTAGCTCAGTATTTCTATAAGATTATCCATTGTCAATTTATAAAGTAAATCCAAATATAGCCTGAACTTACTTATTGACAATGCCTTTGTCTTGAGATCTGTTGGGTTTCTCTCGAAAGTAATTTTACTTACATTACTTCCTTAATGAAGTGATATTTGATCTTGATATGCTTTGTTCGATCATAAAATACTAGATTCCTACACAGATTAAGAGCACTCTAATTATCTGTGTTTACCATTACTTGAACCTGTAAAACCCTTAGTTTCTTAAGCAATTCTTATAACCACTGAGATATTTATATTGCCTCTATCACAACAATGTAGTCTACCTTTATGCTTGACAAAGATATAACTTGCTAAAGCTATAACTTCCAACTGATATAGTTGCCACCCACTGTGAAATAGTATTGTCACGCCCCAGACCCAACAGATCTGACACACGACATCACTTACATTCATTCAATAATACTTAAACATTTATTTTAATTTCTTTCAGAATTATAGCAATTGAATTATGACTGGGACAATTACTAAACCGGAGATACGCAGAGTTTTCTCAGAGATTAACACTCTACTACGTCACCAGTAGCAACTTTGTTACCGGAAGCCCAGAATATATTCATTGCAAATTCTTACTTAAAATCAATCCATTACTACACTTTGTGAAACTTAAACTAAATCCAATCACACACAACAAAATAATACATAAGTATTTATTCAACAGGGACAAATCAAATATTTTATCCCACGTGTCCCCAAATGAAACACTTAGCAACCTAACAACTTAGGGAACCCAAGGAACAGCAGAAGCCTTGCCAAATCCGCTAAGCACACATGTACCTTATTTACCTGAAATCACCATAAACTATAATGAGTATAAAACTCAGTAAGCATACTAGTTTTTCATATATCAAATACAAATACATATATGTACACAATGCATATGTATGATATGTTGTTATCAATCAAAATCATAATCTTATCAAATCACATATCATGTAAGCGCTTACACATTCTTTAAAAACATATTACAGGAATACCATCACTCAACTACTACTTAGTAGGACTTACACATCACATATCACATAATGAGCCAAATGTCACTCGTAGTTGACATACCGTATGAGAGGAATAGTACAAGTGAGGTCTTGAATAACACATATATAATGCTCATGCCCGAAGGTAAAAGCCAAACCCTCACCCTGATCATCGGTGAGTCCTCTCACATGCACCAATACGCCACCACACGAATGTGATAACTCACTCTTCCTTTAGGTACCAATAGGATCCTCCCTACATACGGAACACATAACATATACCTATCCCGAAGGAAAGGCCACACATAAAGGCTCCACAAATCACATAAGATGCCTACTAAGTCAACAGTGAGTTCAAGCATCCTCAAAACACAAAATCTTTCTCATTGACATATTGCACTTCAAAGCTTTCTTTGTCAAACACATTTCATTTTGAAAGCTCGCTTTCAAAAACATATGTATGTCCATGTTCAATGTCAATGCTCACATTTATAAACATATGTCTTTCACATTTCATATCAAATACACTTTGGCATAACATAAACATATTTTTAAGCACATTTACAAAATCATACATAGACAATTACTATGCTTATAGTGATTTCAGTAAAAGTCTAGTATACTTACCTCTTAACACTTTCAGCTACAAGGCTTAAATCTCCTTAACCTATCAATGGAGATTAATCCTTTCATAAGCCTCACAATTCACACAAAATACTTTAAATAGCTTACAAAATTATACACAATGCATTTATCACATCAAATTGGTCTAAATACTTGGTTTCTCAAAACCTGTTATTTTGACCACTTACACTTAACAAAATTTTCTAATACATCAAATGATGTCCAATTACTCTGAAATCAGAATATACCATCCTTGACTCATATATCCTTCTTATATATGAATATTATATCAAAATTTCTACACAATCCATTCCATACACACCATTGAATCCAAACTACTAACCTGACAGGATCAAGATACTTACTGAACAGTATTCAATCTCCCAATTTTATAAAATCATATACTAACTCAAAAATTATAAAACTATCACATAATTACTCTTGACACATATCTCAGTCCATGATAAATATTTGGCTTCCAAATAACTGCTAAAAGTATTTTAAAACTATTTTATTTCATAACTTTAAAAATCTGTTAATCAAATACTATAATGAGCGGATATACTTTAGAAAATCATAACATTTCAACCACATTGATCCAAATTCTCAATTCTGAGTATATCATATTAGACATATAAAATTATCATATTCCACAAATTCGTAATTTTTAAAGATCATTCAGCAGGTCAAAAATTATTTTCCACTGTATCATACTGTTTACACAGGAAATTTCCAGAATTCCAGGGTCATTTTGGTAAATTCACTACAAATTCAATTTCTGAGATTTTCAGTCGATTCAAAGTCTCAGATGATCCTAAACATGTCTAATTTCATATATTCAAAATTCAAAACCAGAATCGATTCACAATAATTTATAAAATTCTTAGATCAAGAGACTATCAATCAGAAATTTTACAATCCATCATGATTTATCAAACTATCTTATAAATCATCATCAATTCTCAAACTATCATACGAAATACACATCAAATCCTCAATTATACATATTTTCAGAAATTAAAACTTAAAGAAATTAACATAATTAACACCAATAAATTAAGAAATAATTGTGATATACCTCTTAAGATCCAAAAATTCCAATTTCTTCTTCTTCTTCTTCTTCTTCTTCTTCTTCTTCTTCTTCTTCTTCTTCTCTTTCTCTCTCCTCTATTTCTCTCTTCTCTCTCTTAAAAGGGTTAGCTCGACCTAAATGAGAGAATTAGGGTTTTAAAAGTGTATTTTTATACTAAGTGGCTAATTTTTGATATTTACGAATTCACCCCCAAAACTTTCAAAGTATAACAATTTGGTCCCTAAAATAATTTCAAAGTCTTGCAAATAAACCCAATACTAATAGTATATCCTTAACCTATAAAAACACTACTAATAACAATATATAAATCAAGGATCACCCACATATAAATAAAATACGTATATTTATATATATAAATATACATATTCTTACCGGTTATGGATACTGGTTACTACAAGTATGTTTAATTGATCCACTTCTATCTCTATCTTACAAAATCTGAATCCATATACCTAATAAGTTCCAATGACTCTGCATTGTGTTTAAATACAATCATGTAATTCAGATTTCCCAACAAGTATCTTAGGATCCATTTAATTCAAAGCTAATGTTCCTTGCTTGGATTTACCATATATGTGCTCAAGACACTGATAAAATGAGTTAAATATGGTATTGTGTAGATCATGGTAATATGATAGACCCAACAACACTAGAATAGGGAATGTTTACTATTTAAGCCTTTTCTTCCTCAGTGGTAGGACACTGTTGTGCTGAAAATTTAAAATGAACTGCCTGTGGAATGCTAATTGATTTCTAATGTTGTGTGGCAAACTTTTCCATCAATTCTTTAAGTAGCTTTGTTAACTTAAAATTACCTTCCTAGATTGCCTCTATCTAATGATATTGATCTTTAGTATTTTCTTAGCCTCTCCTAAATTCTTTATATCAAATTTAGACTTTAATGAATCCTCCATTCTCCAAACTTCTTGTATACTTTGATTGACAAGTAACATGTCATTTATATAGAGCAGTAGATAGATAATATTCTCATCCTTAAGATTCTTGGAATAGAAACAAGTGTCAAATTGTTTCTACCAAAACTAATCTTAACCACAAAAGAATCAAATATTTTGTACCATTACCTTGGAGACTGCTTAAGTCCATATAAAGACTTCTTAAGTAAACAAATTATGTCTTTATCTCTTTTCTCAATAAAACTTTCAAGTTTTCTTATACATACAGTTTCTTCTAATCTTTGTGCAAGAAGGCAGTTTTGACATCGAATTGATGTAATTTCCAGTCAAAATGTATAACAATGAGAACATCACTCTTATAGTAGTGTACTTAACCACTAGTGAAAAGATATTGTGATAGTCTATTCATTCTCTTTGAGAAAATCCCTTAGGGACCACCCTTATCTTAAACCTTGGATGTTCTATTGGTGAGCTTTCTTCTTCTCACTTGAAAATCCATTTACAACCTACTAAATTTTATTTTTGTGGTTTTAATACCATGATCCATATCTCATTTACCTTCAATGATCTCATCTTATCATTCATAGATCAAACTACTATTTCTTGTGATTGCTACTAATGGTTTCAATATAGGATTATAGTTCTTTTTTTATAAAGTCATGAGCATTCTGATGTTGATGGTTCTACGGTTGATTCAATTTTTAGTTTATGTCATCAGATATTGGTAGTGTATAATCGTTAGTTAAACTTATAAGAGTCTTCACTTTAATTAGTGTTATCTTAGAGTGTGTTGATGTGGTAAGATTTTTATCACCACCAGTACCTGCACTTTTTAATTCTTTCTTCACATAAAGTACATCAATTTCATTAAAGATAATATCCCTACTAATGATAACTTTTATACCACTTGGCTCCTTCATTCGAAGCCTATATCTTTTAGTTTCTTCTAGATATCATAGAAATATACATTTATAATACCTAGGTTCTAGTTTACCTATGTTTTGATGCACATATAGATCGCAACTAAAGACTAATGTGATAATAACTAGAAGGCTTACCAATCCAGAGTTTTTAGGTGTCTTAAAATTTAAAGCACTTGAAAGAGTTATTTAATTAAATAGCATGTAATGGTGGCAACTTCCCCAAAAATATTTAGATGATCTTACACTAATAAGCATGCATCTTATCTTATCTTATCTTATCTTATCTAACAATGTTCGATTCATCCTCTTAGTAATTTTATTTTTCTAAAGGGTAAACCTAATAGTGGTAATGACAGAATGTATCAAAGGTTTCATTACAAGTGTCTTCATTTTTCTAAGAGGTAAACCTAATAGTGGTAATGGTATAATGTATCAAAGGCCATTAACAGTTCTAAGTGTCCTGGGTTTTTTTATTGCATTGATTTTCAAGAAGTGTTTTCCATTACTTAAACTTAGCAAATGCTTCATACTTCTACTTTAATAAAAAAAGCCATACCTTCTTAGAGTAATCATCCATAACTAAGAGAAAGTACTTGTTGCCTTCGTGAGTTGTGTATTAGTTAGTCCTCAGAGATCAACACGAACATATTTTAGCAACTTCTTACCCATTAAGGTTCTAAGTTTGAAGTTAAGCCTATGTTGATTCCCTATAGTGCAATGTTCGTAGAAGTTCAGAGTTGTGAACTTTCCAACTCCAATTAACCCTTGAGTGTTTAGATGTGTTAAACCTAATTCCCTAATGTGTCTCAATCTCCTATGCCAAAGTTCAATTTGGCCATAGCCTATAAGAGCAACAGTGGCAGCTGAACCAGTCACTCATGTTCCTTGTAAGATGTAAAGTCATTTTTGTTTGATGCCTTTCAACATGACTATGGAACTTTTGGAAATATTCAATTGTCCAGTTTCAATCTTGTAAATATATCTTGATTCATGAAACATCTCAAGAAAAATTAAATTTCTCTTTAAATTAGGCGACATTGTTTAGTGTCCTCATCATTCCATCATACATCTTGATGATGATAGTTCCAATACCAACTATTTTACAGGAATGATTCTTTCCTATTAACACCTTGTGACCTTCAATCCTCATATAGGTATCAAACCAATCCCTACTGAGACTCATATTATAAGTACATCCTAAATTAAACACCCAATCATTTGAATTTTCCTTAATGTATATAGTAAGTACATTTGAATTTTCATACTCATTTCTGGCAACAACAACAACACCATTTTTATGACCCTTTATCCTTTTACTTCTTAATTCTTTTGTAGCATTTTCTCTAGAAGTGTTCTTCTTTGCCATAATAATAGCATTTCTTGGAAACTAATCTTAACTTAGATATTGGCTTACCTTTGTTTCTACCCTTGTCAAATTCCTCTTATCAATTCTTCCGCTTTGCAGACAGATTCTCTCCTATACCACTCTGCCCCGTTTTTATATTTTAATTCTTGTTTCTTAGATGTGAGAGCAAATAAGCAATTATCCAGAGTTAAAGACTCTTTGCTATACTTGATTGTTGTGTTTATTTCTTTGTAAACTGGAGGCAATAAATTTAGTATGATAATTGCCTAATTCTCATTTGTGATATTCTCTCCAATATTAGTTATATGAATATAAATTTTCTTGAATTGATCAGATTCTCTTCAAGATTCTTAGAATGATCTATTCTAAATCTAAACATCCAATAAGATCTTATTGGATAGAGACTTAGGAATGTAAAGAGATTCAAGTTTGTTCTACATACCTCTTATTGATGTTTTCGCATTCACTTGCCTTAACACATTATTTGACAACTGTATAATAATAACACTAAATATAGTCTCATCCATCTCGGCTCTCTGATTAGGGGTTATTATTGGAGGGACATCATTAGGGTCTAATAAAGCGTTAGCAATCTTCTATTGCACCAACAAAACCTTCATCTTCTTCTGTCAGAGACTGAAGTCTTCAATACTATTGAACTTGTCTACCTCAAATCTAGTAACACTCATCTTGATCTCAAATTTTGCTTTAAAAGAATCTTTGATCAACCTTATAAACCAAGCTCTAATACCACTGTTAGAGAAATACTAACATAAGATTCTCAAACAACCGATTAAGATTGATAATTAATGGAATCAAACAAACAACCAAAAAAAAAAGAATTAAAAATAAAAATTCAAGATCTTATCCACACCCAATGCACAATAATTTATAGTGATTTGGTTCTTTAATAAACCTACATTCATTGTCGAGGATGCCGCAACTGAGGAATTCTATTAAACTATCAATTGTGTATAAAAGTTCACAAACCTAGAATCAAAGAATGTAGAAAATAGACTTCTTCTCTCTACACTACAAGAATGATGACTTTTCTCACTAAAATCGAGAATGAAATATATCAGAACTTAAAACTTATAATAACGAACTTAACAATCACATTTTTAGGATAATCAATCTTAATCATGATGTGATGATGGGTTTTGATTTTATCTGGAAGTGAGATCAAAGAAATTAGTTCCTTACCTAATTTTCATAAATTCAATTACCAAAAATTTCAGCAATCAAAACGATGTCGTCCTTGTTAGTTCCAAACACTTGAAACTAACTTCACTGAAGTCCTTCTGTTTTTTGTAATTTGCTTCCTTGGATATTTTTACTTTTCTGTAATTATTTTTGGACCCTAAAAACTTCTATGTTTCTACTTTTGGACCCAAAAAAAACTATTTGAATTGTTTTGGACTATAAAACTTTTACATTTGTTTGTTACCCCAAGAGGAAAAGAAAAAATAGAGAGAGAGAGAGAGAGAGAGAGAGAGAGAGAGAAATGTTTAAAAAAAAATAGAAACCGTGAAAAAAGTTAAAGAAGATTTTGAGCCCCTTTAATTTGAAAATAAGTCCATATCACTGGACCAGAGATAAGACAGAGGAAGAATATATAAATGTAGTCTATGTAAACGCTAAGGCAGGTACATTTCTTCATTTGTTCTTCACCTTTGTCGCACCATGCTCTCATCTTAGAGGCATACAGGGAGAAGCAAATAAAAAAAATCCTAGGAAAAAAAAAAAGCATACATACTATTTGAGAACTATTACAAGTCATAGATTCTTTCATTCTTACATACAAAATTAGACACTACGATACTTAAATGGCTCAAACTCGGATTAGCTACAGAGCTTTAGCAGCAGCAGGTGCGTGGATGTTGTTTCTGGGTTTGGTCATGTTGGGGAAATTGGGCAGTGCAGAAAGATTATTGAAGCAGAGAGATTCACAAGATTTTGCTGACAAAGAAATGAGTCAAGGAATTTTAGGCAGAGTAGCTCATTTCTTGTGGCAGAGTGGCGAGTCTTCTTATGAGCCTGTTTGGCCTGTGAGTTTTATCATTCTTCTTGCACTTTTGGTGTAACTAATTGGGTAGTATCAGCTGTATTTTAGGTTGTTGTGTAGCAATATAAGCAAAGTTTACTATAGTTTTTTATGTACTGGTTATTAGTCCCCTTTTTTGTCATTCATTCCTATAACATATAGAATTAAATGGTTGGGCAGGAAATGAAGTTTGGCTGGAAAATTGTTGTGGGATCAGTAGTTGGATTCCTAGGAGCAGCATTGGGTAGCGTTGGTGGTGTTGGAGGCGGTGGAATTTTCGTTCCAATGCTCACTTTGATCATTGGTTTCGACCCCAAGTCTGCCACTGCCATTTCAAAGTGTTAGTACTTTGCTTTTTACTACTTAAATTGATCATCATTTATAGACAGATAACTGTAGATAGTGTGATCTTTTACAGAGTTCAACTTGACGCTATCAGATGAATCTAATTCATAAGTTTGATTTTTTGTTGCAGGTATGATCATGGGAGCAGCTGGATCAACAGTTTACTATAATATGAAACTTAGGCACCCAACATTGGACATGCCTCTCGTAGATTACGACCTGGCCCTGTTGTTTCAGCCCATGCTCATGCTAGGAATCAGCATCGGCGTTGCCTTCAATGTCATGTTTGCAGATTGGATGGTTACGGTTCTGCTTATCATATTATTTGTAGGTAACAACAATTTACAATCTTCAAGTATATTACCATCCATCTGTTCTGTTCTGATGATATAGTGGAGTAAGGAAATTTTGAAACAGCTTAAAGAACATGATCATTCTATTCAGGAAATTCTTCACACAGTTAAATAAGGCCCTTTCTTCAATCAGATTGAAGTTGAAATGTGCAACACAACTCCGCACCGCAATTAGCTTATGCAATTGAAATCATGGAAGTTTTGAAGTCACAAAATTTTCTGTGATATAAATATTATGATGCCATAATTCTAATTTAAATTGAATCTTCTCCTGGTTACAGAAACTATTGCTATATGTGCAGGTACATCAACCAAAGCGTTGTTCAAGGGCATAGATACATGGAAGAAAGAAACAATGATGAAGAAGGTTTGTTTCTCCAGTTAGTAAACTCGAGCTTTCAATAAACTTGTTTTCTTGGCTTACACATGATGAGTTTGAGATTCTGTTTGACTCTCAGGAAGCAGCCAAGGTGCTAGAAACAGAGTCCAAACCAACAGGTGAGTGTCCAATGGTCCCCTCCGAGCTAAACTTTTCTGTAACACTAGTAAAAAGGGTTACTGAAAAATGTGCAGTGATGCACCGCCTGTAGGAAGAAAATGAATGTAAACTTACTGAAAAATGATTATTGAACTCAAATATTGCTTTCTCCATCATGGGTATTAGCTTACAAGAGATAAATAGCCTTCTCATACAAAGCCCGGCCCTGTGGCCATTGTAGTATAGGGGCCCTGCCATATATCACAAGTCACAAACAGCAATTTTATTTTTACTGGGTTTAAAATTGTGATCAACGGATCTATTAATGATCCAAAATCACTTCATCTATCTTTTTACCAAGGTTTCAACTCAGATTCCAATGGTATACAGATTTAGCATCAAATAACGATTCTTAAGATTTATTCACATGTAATTGATTCGTACAATTGGAGAGAGAGACTTGATTCCAGTATACTAATCCCTAGCCTTTGTTTTAATCAAAGATGCACTCTTGCTGTAAATGTATATTCTTACAGTAAGAAAATATTATATGACATCAAGATAAACAATTTATTGGGAATTAGTGAGCATGTGAGGTATGGAACACACTCAAAATTCTAAAATCTCCTTCCAACTAGCAATGATGAAAAGCAGATTCATAGCAAATAGGAGAACACTTGAAACTATAAATAAATGATAGGTGACCAGATTTTCCTTAGGAGAAAATCATAAATAGCTTTGTTAAGAGTTATTGAGAGACATCTCATTCTAGACATCCTTTCCTAGAAAAGGTGTGTTGATCTCCTTAATTGCAGATAATGATGGACAAGATTACAAACGATTACCAAGTGGTCCGGCTGCAATGCATGATGAAGAGGTGAGTCCAGTTTTTGTTACTATTAACTATAGCAATGCCCTTCTTAAAGATTTCTCAATGACATCAAATACTTGATTGTTTGCTGCTATTCCTGATGTAACAATCATAACTTTTATCCAGGTTCCCCTTATAGAGAACATTTACTGGAAAGAGTTAATACTGCTTATGTACGTGTGGATAGGTTTTCTTGCTGTTCAGATTGCAAAGGTAATCTACACATTATAAATAATAGTGCTAAAAAAGTCATATCTCTTCCTGAGCTTTTCTAAGATCTTATTTGTGCTGCCAGGCATGGCATGAAACAGCCAAAAGTTTTTCTTGGGTCTTTCTATTATTTTCACTTTCGTTGTCGGCAAATCATCATGAATTTTGTCTCATTTTTTTTGTATGACATCTCTGAATCTCCATGCAGGAATATGTTGTAACCTGCTCTATTACATACTGGATTCTGACCTCCTTGCAGGTAAGGTCTACAACCTCAATCTTAATACTTCTTTCACGAATGTACCCTTAATACTCATTAAAACCAAAGTCCGACAGGCATTCAACTTGTCTATCTCAGGTCAGGTTGCCTTTATGCTTATACCACTAACTATAACAACGATAAAATCACATAAAGGGCATGTCAATCCGGCCAAAACATGCAAGTCATAATACCTGATGCACCAGTGAAAATTTAGGCACTAGCAGACTAGCTTGTGCAAGAATTTTATGAGAATTAACTTTCTATAGCAATAAAATGGTCATCATGGCTGCACCAGAACCAAACATATTTTGAAGAAGTTTCCGCTTAATATAAGGACGAAGCACGCATAACAGTTCAGAAATCACATTGTCTCGATGACTAAATCAATCTATCATAATTGCACATGGTTAGGTACCAATTGCTGCCTCCGTTACACTGTTTGAAGCCATATGCTTATATAAAGGAACCAGGGTGATTGCATCAAAAGGAAAAGAAATCACAAATTGGAAGATACATCAGATCATTTTTTACTGTTCTTGTGGGATAGTAGCTGGTATGGTGGGTGGATTACTTGGGCTAGGAGGAGGCTTTATCTTGGGACCTCTCTTTCTTGAACTGGGAATTCCCCCTCAGGTATGTTCAAAAGCTATTTTGGCAATCACCATTGTTAAGCCTCATCAAGAAACAGGATGAGGTGGTGGAAGGAAGTGATCACAAGAAACCTTAAAGAGAAAACCTTATATTTAAAAGCAAATTATACGAAAATCATCTTATAACTTGTAAGTGATACAAAAGAATATAACAAAACCAATTCACACATCAAATTTGTAACCTTTTGCAGGTGGCAAGTGCAACATCAACATTTGCTATGGTCTTTTCATCCTCAATGTCAGTTGTACAATACTATCTTCTCAACCGTTTCCCAGTCCCTTATGGTAGGTGATAAATAACGGTGAAAATATAATATAATTAGAATCAATGACTCCTGCAGAAAGTGAAACCCATATTAACTTTACCTACTATTTAACTCATCTTAATGATTAATTCTAACCATTACCTCTATTCAGGACTTGATAATGATTTTAACAATTTTTGGTTGCAGCTGCTTATTTTGTTTTAGTTGCTACAATTGCTGCCTTCGCTGGTCAACATGTGGTGAGAAAGATAATTGCAGTCCTTGGCAGGGCATCAATAATCATTTTCATTCTAGCCGGGACAATCTTCATCAGCGCAATCAGTTTAGGTACAAGACTCTTCAACTTTCTGTGATATTTCCTTTTTTGTTTTTTCTTTTGGATAGTCATGACCTGAGAACAAGATGTTCAATTTTAGTTTCCAAAGTGGACAAAGCAAACATTTATTCTACTGTATATTGCAGGTGGAGTAGGCATCGAGAACATGGTTGAAAAGCTGGAGAATCAAGAGTATATGGGTTTTGAAAATCTCTGTTACCAATCCTAAATTTGTGTCGTATTGGTTTAGTAATCGTGAGAAGAGATGTAGCTATAACCTCACTACACTAAGCTTCACAGTCACTTATTTGTCCATTCATTTTCAAGTACAGGTTATGGATTGATTAATAAGTATGTCATTAGACATTCATATATTATGTCAGTGTTTGCTGAAAATTCTTCAGCAGTGCCTCCAAGAAAATTGTGCCAACAACCTCTTATCAAAAGCCATTGGGTGAATAATGTAAAATGTCAAGACTTTCAGAATTTTTCATTTTGCTACTTTCTTTGTCACCAGAAGCCTAACAAAAAGATTATTGACTTTCGGTTAACAAAAGTAGCAACATGACGGGTAACTTTAGCCTGAACATTTATGTAATATTGATATAGTCTTATTTCATCACTTTTTCCATTATTATGTATTAAATGGCTGTACTAAAAAATAATTTGATGATGAATATTTTAACAATAAAACCTTCTGTTTTAAAGAGGTGTTTAAATTAGAATTTTGAGTGCAAATAGTTTCGCTCCACTATAGGTGCACGGATCATTTTACTTTCTTGACAAACTCTAACCACATTTCTTGAGTTAAGTTGGTTACGAAGCCATTGCTAATTCGATATATTTGTCTTCTCTGTTTTGCGTTCTTTCTCTTCTCACATGCAATTTCAATATAAAAATCGATCTTGATCATTATTATCGGGAAAATAAAAAATAATGTAAAAAAGATAAAAAAAAAGTCCGATGGTAAAATTTTTATTTAATATAATTCAATGTATAAATGTTTGGGTATAAAGAAAAAAATTATAATGGAGTTGTAAAATTAAATGTGTGTTTTAAGGTACGTTATTGTTGGGTTATTATCCAACGATCCAACCAATTTATGTTTATTACAATTTTTTTAAGTGATAATCCACATTAAAGGAATGCTCAATTTTATAAAACAAAGGATTTTGATCTAGATTACAAATCTAACATACAGGTAGTTAGACCCTCTGATTGATGAAGTTCTTAAACGGATCTTAGGAATTATAAGGATATGAGAACGGATTAGACTTTCAATTCTATTCACATTTTGATTGATTGATTATTGTTATGTATAAAGAAAGATTTTCAAGTCATTGAATCCTATGTAAATTATTCTCTTTGATTGATTGCTTGTTAATAGAATTAAACTCTTATTAAATCGAGATCAATTAAAGTGTGGATGATTATGTATACTTTGAAAAAAGATTAGAACTTATGCACTATAAATAACGACAATTTATTTGTTCATGATTCATTCAATATCTATTCACTAGCAATTACAATACACAGCAAACATCCTGCCTGTTTTTGTGAATACTCCCCTCATATATAGTACCACTTTCTTTAAATAAACAATGACTTGAGCGTTAAAGTATTTTTTTTTCTTACAAGAGAATAATGTGCTTCATTATTTCAAGAAGTATGTAAGGGCAATATAATAATTAACACAGAGGTTCCAAACTTAAAAATTTTAATATACTATTTATGAAAAAGCTTTGAACAAATAACAGACTTTTCGAGATTAAGATCACTAAGAGCTAACATGATATCACAATAAATCCTGCAACTCGAAGATTCTAGATAACATTGAGAATGGAGGTCTGAGTAACCCAAACACAATTGCTTTGGGAAGTGAGGTCTCCATTAGCATGACAGATATTTTGATGAAGATACTAAAATAGTTAGAGGAAACTCGAAAGAAAAATAGAGAATTAAGAGATAAAGTGACAACTATGGAGGGTTATAATGAGTTCGACAACGATCTTGAAAAAGTTCATCCCTGCAAGGATGGACAAAATCAAAGCCAACATGAACGAGTTGTTAAGAATAAAGGAAAAAAAAATTGCAAAGATGACAAAAAAGATAAATAGAGATCAAGATATAAAGGTATATATCATAAAGGAAGTCAACGAATCATACAAGAAAGCAAGGGATGCCAGAACCATTGAGGATGCAATGTCTTTAGCTTGGAAGGTGAACCAAGACTTGTTCAAATAAGCTATAAAGTGAGTCGATAAGCCTTAAAAGTTTGTCGTAGCATGCTTCTAAATATACAACTGACACTAGAGATCATGAGAAGCATATCTTTCACTTCAATTCAAAAATGATTATACATGCAATGGATGACCCATTGAAGTGCATCACGTTTTCTTCTAGCTTTAAAGGACCAGCCTAAGTATGGTTTCGCATTTTGAAGAAAAATTTTATATATTCTTTTAATGAACTGACCGCCAGTTTATCACTAGTAGATGCAGAATAATAAAAAAAAAAGACAACTTCAAATTTATTTTTCATAAAGCATGGAGAGAATGAGTCGATAAATAGCTTCTTAAATAGGTTTAAACAATAACTCTCCAGGCTAGAAAATTACAGTACAAAGATAGTTGCATAAGTATACTAGAGGAACTAAGGACATTTACACTTACTATCGATATCTCGTTCAAAAGAACATCGTTTCCTTCGAATTAATTAGTCAGAAGCTCGAGCACTAGATTAAAGAGAAGGAAGATTAACCCGCAATGATAAAGGAAGCTTTCATGAGCACAACACAAAAGGAATGAGCTACATCTCAAAAAGAAGGGTTCGAGAAGTGACCTTCACTGCAAAGAGAGACGGAGGATAAAAATGAGAAAGATAATTTGGGCCTTCAATCCCTATCAACACACTTGAAGAGAAGATTTGGAAAAAAATATATATATAAATTCTAGAATATTTAGAAAGCTAAAGCCGATCATGATACTAGTGCTTACGTGTCACCCATATTTGTATGAATATTTGATATTTATACGATCTATATTTTATTAAATTGCTAATTACTTTTTAATATATGATACAATGCTTGTAATACTACATACATTGTATGATCCGAAAATTTTTAGATCAGGACTAAAAGTTAGCAACACCGAGATTTATGACTGCTAAGAGTTAATAGATTATAAAAATTGATGAAATCTAAGGAGTTGAAGTCTTGTCTGTAACGAGATAAAGACCTGAGGGTATACTAGTAATGACATAGTTGCAAGAGTTATAATCGAGTGTTAGGAAATGTCACTACGCATGTATATTCTCAAATATTAAATTCTTGATCTATTTTCTCCGATGCAGGTCTATCAATGAGTTATAATCGAGTGCTAGGAAATGTCATTACACATGTATATTCTCAAATATTAAATTCTTGATCTATTTTCTCCGATGCAGGTCTATCAATGAGTACTTTATCATATAGATTAGTATATGTCTATATCTGTAGGGTACACATGGTTGTTCTTAACTGATCATGAGTTTGGAGTTTGTATAGGCATATAAATATTCAGTAAGGACTGGGTACGAAACAAACTCACGAGGACCTCAATAGACATCCTAAGTAGTCGTCAATGGAAGGTCCTCTCGAGTTGAGTAGTCTACGTAATCCTCTAACCTAAGCGCCACAGTTGGCTTATAAGTAATCCATCATACTTAAGTTCCACGAATGTCAGAAATCTTTCATGGTCTAACCACTGCATGTTGCTGGGTATGGTCTAATGCTCATAGAGTCTGATATGCGTAGATATGGGATCCGTCAACTCACATAGGGAGTTGTATATCTAGATGCTTCGAGATTGTATATAAAAAAGTCTTATGGCTATAAGCAATTAACCTGAGGAAAGAAATTTCCTACATAGTTGAACAATATAGTAAAAGTGTTTGCGTATATTATCTATTGAGATACGAATCTGGAGATGAGTTATGGATAAGCACATGGAGATTTGGCGATGATGATCTATGTCCCCACATATTCAGGATATAAATAATGGAATAACTATATATATACGATTTGACCTCAACTTGTATAATCTAACGTGCTAATTTGTAATATCTGTGACATGTGTAGGGGGACATTGTTCACAGACTTATAGAATAGTTTTATTTGATGAATCAAGCGTGGACCTAGGGAATCCCGCAATATGAAGTGTACTCGTTATGCACTAGAACAACGTACTGGATTGAATAGTTCAATTCAGTAAAATCCAGTAGCACTCAATGTTTGTTTCAAAAATTCTCGGGATGCGCGCATATCAGTACTTAAGTGTTACATACAATAATTAGTTTACAAGTGTTGTTAACTAAAATAAGGACACGTGACACATTGCAAGCCTTTGATTAAGTTTGCCTAAGTGTGTGGTATAATGGGACCATTAGGGAGTTTACTTAATAACCAAATAATAGCATTTTGATAAATTTGTATATTTGATTATTAAGAGTTAAATAATCAATAAAATTAATTTTAATTAAGAGTTAACTAAGATTAAGTTAATTTAATATTTAAATATTAAAGTTTACTTTTATGGAAAAGTAAACTAATCTTATTTTGATTAATAGTTAACCTTCGTTAGGTTTAATTTAATATTTAAATATAATATACTTGGTGGCCAAGTATATTAGCCTAACCTAGGTTAAGAGTTAACTTAGGTTTGGTTTATTAAATAATATAATAATTAAAATTTTATTATTTAATTGTTAAATAATGAATTAACTTAACTAAGGTTAAGTTAAAATCTTTATTATTTAATATGTGAAATTAAAACAAAAATAGGTGCTTTTGCTTTTGATGTATGCCCGACCAACTTGAGAAAAAATAATAAAAGGAAAATTTGTTTCTTTTAACTTAGAATTCAAGAGTTAAGTTCATAGTTCTTCATCTTCTTTATTAAGCCTAAGCCATAAAAGCAATACAAGTCTTTTTGTTTATTGATCAAGGGTAAACAATTAGATTAGGATTTAAGTGTTAGACCAAGTGTTGGATCAAACTGTTATTCTAAACAGTCAAACCTATCCACTTAATTGCTAGAACTGTCAACTAGAATATTTCAGACGAACTCAAGCAGTAATTTGATCAAAAGGCTATATTGGCGAATTCTAATTCCAATTTATATATTAATGTGATTAATATATTTATATGTATTTATTGATTTTTTAAATTTTTATTGCGCACAAATATGTATGAGATATGTATTTTGCTAAATAAACACAAATACACATGCATACACACCGTATTTAATCGAACCTAACAACTAAAAGTAGGCAAGATCATACCAAACATTGTCTCTTCCACAATGAAAAAGGACACAACATTAGCATTTGCAGATCCCTAAAAGGATAAATATACACCCTCGTAGGGAATGAATACCTAGCCACATTTCAACTAGAGAGAGAGAGCATAAGAAGACCATAACAGCGAAACGAGAGAAAGACCCTAAATCGTCTAGGCCAGAAGTTACAATACTTCATGGAAGACCACCAGAAAGAAAAGGCGGGGACAAAAGATGGAGACCCTTGTTTAAGATAGCAACAAAGGTTAAGAGAAAGGGAGTGGGATAAACATCTACACCCACCATCTTGATGATCAAGCGAGATTTAGGAGAAATCTCTTTCTCTCAAGAAGATTTGACTGATATAATGCTTTCATACCTTGACCCATTGGTGATAATACTGAACATTGGGAAGGCTATAGTACGACGTGTACTGGTCAATGGTAGAACCAATGCTAACATCTTATTTTAGGATGCTTCCAAAATGACAAACTCCTTAAGAAAGACATCAAGGATTGTAGCATGAAACTCATCATGTTAAGAGGAATTACAACTCAAATTAAAAGAATGATCATGCTACTAGTTATAGTGACAAGAAAGCAATTAGAAGTAGACTACCTAATAGTCGACTCACCTTCTACTTATAACACAATAGTAGGATAATTCTAGATACATTATATAGAGGTGGTCCCTCCCGTCTTACATCAGATGGTAAGATGCATGTCAGCCAATGAATATAAAAAAGAGAATAAATACAGGCTACATTAACTCACACAAACCATTGAAAGATAAAAAAAGGAATTAAAAAGGCTTTCATTGAAGCTGAAAAATAAGATAAGAATGAGGAACAAAAAAGACTAGAGGTAGATGGGGCAGGTGCATTAAGTAGCATAGAGGTTTCTCCACTATTATAGGAAGCAACACGAACAAAGAGATAGAGGAAGTATAGTTAAACCTTTTATCAATTAACAATAAGGTATTATTGGGCACCAACATAAACGAGGAGGAAAGGGTGGCGATAATTGACCTACTGAAGAGGAACCGTGATGTCTTTGTCTAGTCCATCAGGATATGATTGATATAGACTTGGAGATAATAAGTTATAATATGAGCATCAAGAAGGGTGTAACGCTGATCATACAAAGGCATAAAAGATTTTCCTTGAAATGCAACAAAATTATCAGTGATAAAATTGACAAGCTACTGAAATTGGATCCATCAGAGAAATCCATTATTATTATGACTCGCATTAATATTATACTTAGTTATGGTATTGATGGTTATAAACTTAAAAATGCACATTGGATATTGAATTAAACCATTAAGGAAAAATGTCATATAGACCAAGTAAAATAACATAATTTTTTATCGATTATATTTAAGGAAAAGGATCATAGACCCTTAAACTTTGGCGAAAATAAAAACTAGACTATTTTAAAAAAAATGACATTTATACCCTTTCAATTAATTTTTTTAAAAAAAAATAAAGGATAGGGTCATTTTTATAACTTTATATAATAGGGACACGTGGCATAATTTAGTAATTGTGATGATCAATTATTGATTGATGTTGACTGTTGTTGATCGACTATTGACCAGCATTAACAAATCATTAATTAGCAACGTATTGACTCACCATGAGACCACTGGACTTCAAATTTCTTGATCTATATGCTAGATAGATTATTTTTGTTGATAACGTATTAAAAGAGCCTGAAAATTAACGAGAAGATCATTTAATGGTAACATTATAGGGCCACTACTTTTATTTTAAAACTCATTTGATTGACTAAAATAACTTATCCATTATATAGATAAAGAAATTCGAAGTCCCTAGGTTCCATAATGAGTTTATATATTGTTAGTCAATTATCAGTCAATGTCGATTAATGATTAGTCAACAATTTGTTAATATCAGTCAATAGTAATTAGAATCAGCCTACAATGGGGTCAACAACGATAAATGGTAATCAATATTAATCAACAGTAGGTTAATGACTGAAAACTATAATCCTTCAGTTAATTTTTTTTTTAGTTTTATAATGATAGAAAATGAGTCATTTAAGGTTAATGACAGTCAATCGTAATTTTAATGAAAATAATGAATGAGGGTTTAAATGTTATTTATTTTAAAATATGGATTTTATTTGTCATTTTCACTATATTTTAGGATCCATTAGTCCTTTTTTCTTATGTACGTGACTTGTATTGATGTATTGTTACTGTAGTAACCACTTATCCACAATTGATAAAAATAAATATTTGTACTTGTATAATATTTATATTTTATTTGTATGTAGATGATACTTAATTTATGTATTATTATTAGTATTGTTTGTATAGATTAAGAACATATTATTAGTATTGAGTTTATTTGTAAGACTTTAAATTTATTTTAAGGACCAAATTGTAATACTTTAAAAGTTTTGGGGGGCAAAATGTAAATATCAAAAATTAGCCTCTTAGTATAAAAATACACTTTTGAAACCCTAATTCACTTATTTTGGTCGAGCTATCTCTTTTAGAGTGAGAAAAGAGAGAAAGAAATGGGAGAGAAAGAGAAGAAGAAAGTTGAAATTTAAACTTTAAGAAGTATATTATAACAATTTCTTAGTTTTTTAGTGTTAAATTAGTGAATTCTTTTAAGTCTTGATTTCTAAAAATATGTACAATTGAGAATTTGATGTGAATTTTGTAAGATATTGTGAGAATTGATGATGATTTATGAAGATAGTTTGATAAATCATGATAAATTGCAGAATCTCTACTTGATAGTCTCTTAATCCAGGAATTTTATAAATTGTTGTGCTTCAATTCTGGTTTTGAATTTTGAGTATATGAAATTAGACATGTCTAAAATCATTTGAGACTTGAATCGATTGAAAATTTCATAAATTGAATTTATAGTGAATTTACCAAAATGACCTTGAAATTCTAGAAATTTCCTATGTTAACAGTATGATACAGTGAAAAATAATTTTTGATCTGCTGAATGACCTTTAAAAATTACGAATTTATGGAATATGATAATTTTATATGTCTAATATGATATATTTAAAATTGAGAATTTAGATCAATGTGGTTAAATTGTTATGATTTTCTAAAGAGTGTCAGCTCATTGCAGTATTTGATTAACATATTTTTAAAGCTATGGAATAAAATAGTTTTAAAATATTTTTGACAGTGATTTTGAAGTAAAATATTTATCATGGATTACATATGTGTAAAGAGTAATTATGTAGTAGTTTTATCATTTTTGAGTTAGTATATGATTTTATAAAATTGGAAGATTGAATACTGTTCAGTAAATATCTTGATCATGTCAGGTTAATAATTTGGATTTGATGGTGTTTATGGAATGGATTGTGTAGGAATTATGATATAATATTCATATATAAGAAGAATATATAATTCAAGAATAATATATTCTGATTTTGGAGTAATTGGACGTCATTTGATGTATAAAAAAAAATTGTTAAGTATAAGTGGTAAGAATGACAGGTTTTGAGAAATCAAGTAATTAGACCAATTCAATGTGTAATTTTGTAAGCTATTTAAAGTGTTTTGTATGAATGTTGAGGCTCATGAAATGATTAATCTCCATTGATAGGTTAAGGAGAATTAAGCCTTGTACCTAAAAGTGCTAAGAGGTAAGTATACTAGACTTTTACTAAAATCACAATAAGCATAGTAATTGTCTATGTATGATTTTGTAAATGTGCTTAGAAATATGTTTATGCTATGCCAAAGTATATTTGATATGAAATGTGAAAGACATATGTTTATGAATGTGAGCATTGACATTGAGCATTGACATTGAGCATTGACATACATGTGTTTATAAAAGTAAGCTTTCAAAATAAAATGTGTTTATAAAAGTGAGCTTTCAAAATAAAATGTGTTTAACAAAGAAAGCTTTTGAAGTAGAAAATGTCCATGAGATACGTTTTGTGTTTTGAGGATGCTTGAACTCACTATTTACTTAGTAGGCACCTTATGTGATTTGTGGAGCTTTTTTGTGTGGCTTTTCCTTCAGGATTAGTATATGTTATGTGTTCCGTATGTAAAGAGGATCCTATTGATACCTAAAGAAAGATTGAGTCATCACATTCGTGTGGTGGTGTATTGGTGCATGTGAGAGGACTCACCGATGATCGGAGTAAAGGTTTAACTCTTACCCTCGAGCATGAGCATTATATATGATTAATTTAAATCTTACTTGTACTATTCCTCTCATACGGTATATCACCTACGAGTGATATTTGACTTATTATATGATATGTGATATGGAAGTCCTACTAAGTAGTAGTTGAGTGATGATATTCCTATTATATGTTTCGAAAAAATGTGTAAGCACTTACCTGATATGTGATTTGATAAGATTATGATTTTAATTTATCACAACATATCATACACATGCATTGTGTACATATATGTATTTGTATTTTGATATATAGAAAATTAGTATGCTTACTGAGTTTTATACTCATTATAGTTTATGGCGATTTCAGGTGAATAAGGCACATATGTGCTTAGTGGATTTGGCAAGACTTCTACTGTCCCTTGAGTTTCCTAAGTTGCTACGTTGTTAAGTGTTTTATTTGTGGACACATAATTTAAAATATTTGATTTATCCCTATTAAATAAATACTTATGTGTTATTTTATTAGGTGTGGTTATATTTGATTTATATTTCACCAAGTATGGTCATGGGTTAATTTTACATTAAACTTGTGAGCAATTTGATAAGAATTTTTATGTTGAATTTAAGTTAAAATTTTTATGTAATATTAATTATGAATGTACATTATTAAATGAGTATAAGTTATACATGTTTCAAAACTTTTAAATTTAGGATGTGACAGTTATACTTAATTTAATAAAAAAAAATTAATTATTTAATCTAATAAGCGATGAGTTATATTCCAAATATATTTTACTTTAGTAAAAATGAATCATAATAAAATAATAAAATTAATTTTCTCTGTACTTATAAAATAAAAAAAAAGGTTAAGAAAGAGAAACACAACTTTCACCCACTACCGTTTTCAAAAGATTCAAGTGAATCAAAGTATACTTCGTAATACTATTACGGTTTGTGAAAACTATAATAGTCAATTTCTTAAAAAAAAATAGTTATACATAATTAAATAACATAAAAACTTAAAATTTATTTTACATAAGAGTCTTAAATAATAAATAAAATAATACTAGTTACCTTTAGAGTACAATATTCTCCACAAAAATGAATGATAAATGGTAAAATCCTTAAGATAATAGCATTAATGTACAAAATAAAAGGGTTTTAATCTTAGATAGTTTAAAATAGTAGTTTTAATTATTTTATCTATTCTCCCCATTTTTTATTATTATAATAATAAAAAAAAGTGGGGGCTGTGAGGACAAAAATACCCTCATAACCTCCAACAACTTCATTTATAACAGATAATTTTATTAGTCATGCACCAAACTAACTTTAAAACCAAGCAAACAAACTAAATGCATTTTTGTTTATCTAAAATAAAACAAACACCTAAAAAATCAATTGTCTATAAAAAAAATTTATAGATTGAAATTTTATACAAGTACAGATCGTGTTCAATGACATTTGACAAAATTTATCAAGCACTGTTGAGTGCAAGAAATTGGCTTGTCAATGCATTCTTTAAGTGTTTTTGTCGAGCACCATAAGTCTTTTAAGCAAATTTGGAGAAATTGATTTTGTTATGAATTTAAAAAAAATTCAAATATCATGAAATAAAATAATTTTTTTTATTATCCAACTTACAAAAATTATTTTTATTTAGATAAAATAAAATAAATGCTACTTATACCTTATTTTGATGGAAAATGGAAGAATTGGTTCTAAGGCAGTAAGAATTACAGAGATAAAGAGATCGTGAATACTGTAGTTCAATTAAATTTTATTCAAGATATGTCTATGTCCACAATTTTTCTAATTTTATTATATATATGAATATAATCATATTTGTATAGTTTCTCCCAATTCGTAAAATATATTTATTACATAATCAATTTTCTTACTTTTTTTTTAATAAATCGATGCATTTTCTTAAAAAAAGATTAATGTGTTCATAATTTTATAATTTTGGTCGAAGAGTATTTTTGCACGAATGTAATATCTTAGTAAAAACTTGAACCTTGAATCTTATATGACATAAATTAACACGCACTTTAACAAAATTCTTTAGAGTGACATGTAAGAGTGAATTTTTAGAATTTAAAAATATTTTATTTTCAAAAATTTTGGTTTATAAAATTTTATCAGCAGGTCTAAAACTACAAGTATATTTCAAGAAAGATGATTTTTGTCAAATTTTTAAAATTGAAAAATTAGATGGGAGATTATCCAATATCTAGAAAGTTAAAAAAAAAATATTCATCTTTTGTGATACAAATATTTTGATAGTAGAAAAAGAAAATTGACATACAAAGAATTAAATTTTTTATTCGAATATTTAGACGTCAATAAAATAGACGATCTTGTTGTGGTGAAATTATCTTTATTATATTTTTTATTGTGTTTTGGTGTCATGTAATGATCATGGAGGCATTCAAATTTTGTGTGTGTTTAATTTGATAGTTGATCTTGATGAATTTAATAAATAATTATAGAGTAATATGGCAAGGAAGGTAACATATGACTCATAATACCTATGGTTGCATCACGAATATTCTTTTGAGTTTTTTCTAGTATTTTTACAATCTTAAAATTTGGTGAGAATCACTCTAAAAGTTTTTAGGTCCTCTATAATAAATCACATTACACTATATCTACATTTCTATACTTATACATCTGTAAAATGAATATAAACACCTCATTACTTAAAACTATATTCATAATTCAAAAGTTAGTAAAATTTAAATTATAAATATATAAAAGATAATTTAAATTTCACAATGATAGAAAATAAAGTACCCTTTTTTTCAGTACAAGATTGAAATTTATTTATTTTAAATTCATATATTTTCAGTATGTATTTGAAAGTGATTTTAGAGATTCGATTCAAGACATTTAATTTTATTCAGTTATCTAAATTTTGGCTATAAAACATAAGAAAAAAAATTATGAGTAAAAAAAAAAATACACTAATTCCTTTTTTCATTTTTGAAAGTTTACCACTTCCTAGTCATATCCATACGAAGAATGAATAAAAAGAGAGCATCAAATTATTAAATTGTGAATTATCAAACGCATAGAGATAGTAATTTAGTTTATATTTAGACTCGGATTTAGTCCGGTTCTTAAAAATATAGTTTTTTTTTAGATTTAGATTTTTTTTAATAATTTAAATTCGGACCAAATTTGAGTTTTTATTAGATTTAATAAATTCGACTTGAAACTCACATTTTGTCATTTTTAAAAGTTTTAAATTCATTCTTAAAACTATTAATCTTCAATATATATAAATTTAATAATTACTTTACAAAATAAATGTTTCAAAGTTCAAATTTAATCTTAAAAAAATAAAAATAAAAAACTTTAAAAAACCTAAATTTTAATCTGAATCCAATCCAACCTAAAAAAATTTAAATTATGGATTCATACAAAAAAATTCAAATTTAAATTTGAGTTAAACAAAATCTCAATTTAAATTCAAATTTTACCGTCTGTTTACATAGTCCAAAGTAATAGCATGGACAAGACAAAAGAAAGCATGCTCCTTCTATTCGGAACCTACCTACACGTATGTAATGTACTATGCATGTGTATTTTAAACCTATAATAAAAAATAAAAGGGGTATTAACACTATCACTCTTTAATGTTGGCACAAATTACATTTCGTTAGCTACTTTCTTTTTAATTACACTATAACCTTTCCACTTAATTGAAAAAGATTAAAAGATTTGTATGATTTTATAACATAAATAATTAAAATATTTTTAAAAAATGAGAGTATTTCATCTTTTCAACTAGGTAAGAAGGTGATAGTGTAATTAAAACTAAAATCGATGTTAAAGTATAATTTGCATCGACTTCATGGATGACAATATTAATATCTTAAAATAAAAAGTAAAAATAATAATTTGTAATAACCATTGAAATTTATACTTATGTGTCATTCTAAATTTATATGAATATTGTATTTTCATACTTATACAATAAATAAATATTTTATTAAATCGCTAATTATTTTTATAAGGTAAGATGCTTATAACATTTCAAACATTATACTGATCTGAAAAAGTTAAGATCATATCTAAAGAGTTAGAATTTTGTCTAAAATTAAACAAAAATTTGAGAATATATTAATAATAACACAGTTGCAAGAGTTGTTAGGAAATGTCATTGTGCAAGTATGTTATCAAATTATATATTCCTGATCTATTTTCACCGATATAGAGTTTGTTGAGTGGAACTGATTAATATAGATCAATGTATATCTGTATCTGGATTATCCAGATTGTTAATCTCAACAAATTATGAGCTTAATTAAAGCTCATATAGATATATAAGTATTTAGTGAAGATTGGATACTGAACAAAATTCAATGAAGATCTCAAATGAATATCCCATAAAATCGTCAATGGAGGGACTTCTCGAGTTAAATAGTATTCATGATTCTTTGACCTGAGCACCATGGTGAGTTTGTGAGTGATTTACCATACTTAGGTTCCACATATGTTAGAGACATTTTATGGTCTGACTATTGAGTGTCGTTGGGTATGGTTTAATATTTATAGAGTTCGGTGTGTGTAGACATAGGATCCGTTAGCTTATATGGATGAGTCAAATATCCAAATGCTCTAAGGCATTATTCAATAAAGTCTTATGGCCATAAGCATTAAGCTCGAAAAGAGTTTTCCGTGGTATAAACAATATTGCAAAAAAGTTTGTGAATATTGTTTATCAGAATATGAATCGAGAAGATAAGTTTATAGTTGAGTAATAGGGGACTTGGCGATGTTGATCTATATCCATGCTCTACCAAAATATTAATGCCTGAGGAATTATACGAATATGGATAAACCTCAACTTGTATGGTTTAATTTACCATTTTGTATTATCCATAACGTGTATGTTTGAGGTATCGGTTATGGACTTACAAAAATGTTTCGTGAGACAAAATGAGTGTGAGTTTAAAGAGTGATTGTATGAAGTGTATGCGTTAAGCACGTGGGTAGCGCACCGGATCGAATTGTTTGATCCGAGAAGTTTTTAAAAAGTATTTATTTATTTCAGGGTCTCTCGGAGAATAGTTAAGGTTTAAGTATTAAACTTAAAATTGTGCTAAGACTTGACACTTTTATTTACTTAGTGTATGCTCAAAATTATGCCAATAATTTGTATGAGTACTAAATCGGGTATTAGTGAATATAGCTAGTATTTAAATAAAATAATTATTATTTTATTTAAATTATATTAGTTAGCCATTTATTTATTTAAGGGTTTTTAAAAAATAGTTAAAATTTAAGTGTTAAACTTAAAATTATATTAAGTAAGATTTGATACTTTTATCTACTTAATGTATATCTCAAATTATACTAATAATTTATATAAATATTAAATTAAAAATTAATAAATAAATAAATAAAATAATTATTTCATTTGATGTATTAAATAAATTGACCAAATGATTGATAATAATATTTTACTTTTAAAGACAAATACAATTTGGCCAAAGTGAAATTGAAATTAACAAGTGGCTTTCTTACACTTTGAATTAACGTGTGCGGACTATTATGATAAGCATGATTTGCATGTCAAATAATTTTGCATAAAGCAACATTTGAAAGGTGTTATGCCACCAGTTAAAACTATAATTTTGCAGCACTTCTTCAAAATAATTCATCAATTGTACTTAGTATGGCAAGGATAAAATTGATCTTTATAATGTTTATAATTTGATCAATAATTGTTGGCTTTTTATTAAGGTGGGTTTGGCTATAAATTACCAACCTCGTTTCATTATATATGTGTGCACTTTTTGAAAAACCAAGTTAAAAACAAAATTTAAATATTAATATTATTATTTTAAAAAGGTCGAGAGATAATATTAAAGCAAAAGTTGCTTTAATAAAATATATATATATTTCATCATAAATAAAAAAATATATATTTTATTAAAAATAAAAAAATTATTATTTTAATTTAAAAAAATTTATTATATTTTTAATTAGACTTGTTTAAAGCACGCTTCAAAGATAAATCTCATAATTTCATTAGTATAATAAAATTATTTTAATGTATATTAATTTTACTATATTATATATGTGATATGTTATTATTAAATTATTTAATTATACACATAATTACCCGTAGCACAACGTATACACACATAACACCCAACAACAACCTCCGACTTCATTTAAAAAAAAATAACGATCGGATTCCTAACATTTTATATCTTCTTAAATAAAGATATAATTCCTTCTAAAAAAACAAAAATAAAGAAATAATTTGTTTATTCCTATTAAATTGATGCCGATCCTTTAAAATGGTACTTTAGTAATTTTGATAACGTTCTGGACCTATTGGATACAAATAGAGATGCGGTGTCCTCAACGCGGAAATGTAAAAGAAAATAGGGACCGAAATGTCATTATCTCATTAAACAGCTGGCAACTGTCAACAATCAACTGGTTGTTAATTAGGACAAGAGTCAAACACCCATTTTCCCGCCCAAACTGGAATAGGAAAAGACAAATTAGATTAAAAATAAAATTAAAATAAATTAATAATAGACTGGTATATTTAAAAAACTGGTAATGCGCCGTTGAGATTATTTCGTCACTGACGTTCCATCTTTTCTGGTCTGGTCGTTGCTCTCTCCTGACGAGCTCAATTTTTCTACTGTTGTCACTCGCGAAAAGCTCACAGCAGGTGCGGTTCGTGCTTTTACCGTTCTCTGAACATCGAAAATTTATTTTCTGTGTTATTATCCCAAACCCCAGGGTTAATGTTTGTGACAAGAATCTTGCTTTACCTTTTCGCTCTTCGTTTATCTTGATGTGTTTAGTGAAAGGAAAATTTTCGTTTTAACGGTGTATCGGTTGGTTTGCTGTATGGATTTTCTAGGGTTTGAAAATGGTAGCCGACAATGAAGTGAGGAACGAAGATGCCTCTGCCGAGTCCCTGACTTCGGTTCTTGAAGACGAGGTTGTGTTTTGCTCCATGTATTTATTTAGTGATTTTCTCGTTTTGTCTGGTATGAAATAATATGGGAAAGTAAAGTAACTTTGTTCAAGGCCTCTGTTTGGTTGTAGAAAGTAATGTTGAGAAATGAAAGTAAAGGTCAGTAAAAGTGGTTTTTCTTCTTGGCATTTAAAGTGGTTTTATTCTTTCAATATAATCTATTAGTTTTGTGAATAAATAGAAGGGCTAACTCTGTTTTTAAGTGTTTTGGCTTTGTTTGCTACAGAGATTTGATTCTTGCACATACATATGCTCGACCTATTGTCTATGTAAACCGTTGATTTTTTTTTTTGTGCTTTATTTTCTCTTTATTCTTTTGTTTTCTCTAGCCTTTTTAGCTTTCAGAATGTTTTTGGATACATTTTCAGGCTATTAACTTTGGCATCTTCTAGTTTATATATATACACACACAGATACGACACTTTTTCTTTAATATTTTTAAAGCTGTAGAATAAGTTCGTAGTTTTTCAATTGGTTAATCTTTCTCTGCTTTCTACAGATGTTTGAAATTTGTAGATATCTACACAGGTGTGAGTTTGCATTCCATTCTATGTGCATCAAAGGTTATAAGATTTTCCCTGTAGCTTTCATTTGATGAAATTTGCAATTGATGATTTAGCCTTCTCTTTCCCTCTTGAAAATTCCTTGATTGTTTTATTTTGAATTTCTTTAAATAAATATAGGATGTATGCAAGGAAAAAATTGGAACTGAGGAGGAGGAAGAGGCAAAAATTAAAGATACTAGTCTCATTTCAAAAGCCATGGAAGAGGAGGAGGAAAAGCTACTGGAAGCTCGATTGGAGAAAGAGAATGTAGAACAAGAGAATTTGCCAAAGGACGAAGTCCACCTGAATGACATGCAGTTCACCAAGTTGGATGAGCTTTTAACACAAACCCAGATGTACACAGAGTTTCTGCTGGAAAAAATGGAAGACATCACATTTGTATATCTCTCAAGCACCTTTGCAGATGAATCTTCTTAGTTGGAAATTAATTTTCTGGTTGCTGATTAAGTTTTATGTTATGCATTGCTAGAATGGAGTGGAGCAAGAGAGTCAACAAGCAGAGAAAAAGAAGGGTCGAGGTTCAAAGAGAAAAGTGGCAACACAATGCAATACTGTAAGTTTGTTGTGTTACTTTTACCATTTTGATAAATCATATCTCATTCTGTTGCATGTAACTTTGTTTCAGTTGCAATAAATTGTCATTACACAGTATAGCTTGAAACTACTTGATTATATCATTTATAGTTTGTGCATGATTGTCTATAATCTGCTGTAATGGAGTTTAGTGATGCAAGGTTACATTAGTGGTCAACAACTTGCAACAGTCTTAATTTTTTTTGGATGTAGATAGATGTTTTCTTTCTTATCAGTTAATTGCTTGTTACAGTTTTTGTGAAAGTCCATACAAGCATGCCATTCATATAAACCTGACCTCCTAATCTGTATGGTATTTTTAGGTTATTATAACATTGTTTTAAAATTCATTATAATACTGTGACATTTTATCAGAGGAAGGCCAAGAGGGCAGTTGCAGCAATGCTTACAAGATCTAAAGAAGAAGAAAATACTGAAGATGAGAATCTGAATGAAGACGAAAGAGTTGATAGAGAACAGAGAGAACTTGTACCTCTTTTGACTGGAGGGAAATTAAAATCTTACCAAATTAAAGGCGTTAAGTGGTTGATTTCATTATGGCAAAATGGGTTAAATGGTATTCTTGCAGATCAAATGGGTCTTGGAAAGACCATTCAAACAATTGGATTCCTTGCACATTTAAAAGGGAAAGGACTAGATGGGCCCTATTTAGTAATTGCTCCATTGTCTACACTCTCAAATTGGGTAAACGAGTTTTCAAGGTACATTTGTATATTTTTATGTGTACTAGCGAGAATAAAGGCAAAGTATTATGAGTATTTATGCATCTTTTTTACAACAATTTGATAGGTTTGTGCCCTCAATCAATACAATAGTCTACCATGGAAGCAAGAAAGAGAGAGATGAGATACGAAGGAAGCACATGCCTCGAGCGATTGGCCCAAAATTCCCCATAGTTGTTACTTCTTATGAGATAGCATTATCTGATGCAAGAAAATATTTAAGGCATTACAACTGGAAATATGTTGTAGTTGATGAGGTACCTGTTCTAATATAATCATAACTTTGGTTTTCTTTCTATTTATGTATATTAGACTGCAAAACTCTAGAATGTCTGATTGTACTTGTGCTATCCTGATTTTTTTTTTCTGGCTGAAGGGCCATAGGTTGAAGAATGCAAAATGCAAACTGGTGAAGGAGTTGAGACATTTACCTATGGGAAATAAGCTTCTATTAACTGGGACTCCTCTGCAGAACAATCTGGCAGAGCTTTGGTCTTTGTTACATTTCATTTTGCCTGATATTTTCTCATCTCTTGAAGAATTTCAATCATGGTTGGTATGCTCTGCCAATTAGCAATTACTTATTTTCTATCAAAGTATTCAATTTTGTTGATAATGTGATTTGTTGGAGTTGGTGAAGTAGGATAATTTTTTCAGTAATTAGGACCTGACAAGGTATAATCTTAGACTTTTAGTTCATAGATCCAGTAGGTACATGACACTTGTAGATATTGTGTTATGATGATACAATACTTGTGATATGTTGATCGTCTGCTTCCTACATGAGGTTTAGTAATTAGGATTGTGCTCAATAATTCTAATTTTTTAACCAAGGAAATTGAAAAAAGGGAGCATCATCAGTGAATTAGGTATATGTGATCATTTATGGGAATATAGTTAATGTCAAGAGTGGATGTGCCTTTATTGTTGCTTACTCAAAGGCATTGTCTATAATCTTTATGGTGGAACACAAAATGAAAATTTTTGCTGCACCTATGCTGGTGTTACAAAGTTTAAGAACACTTCTAGCAGCCATGAATTTCAAACTAATTATTTATTTCCCCTACTGCAATTGTGCTTGTCATGTTCTGATGTAATTTTTAGTTATATTCAGGTTTGATCTGTCGGGAAAGTACAACTCTG
This sequence comes from Ailanthus altissimus, assembly GCA_946807835.1. NCBI lineage: Eukaryota > Viridiplantae > Streptophyta > Magnoliopsida > Sapindales > Simaroubaceae > Ailanthus > Ailanthus altissimus. The sequence goes on from OX327695.1 coordinate 25,875,771, forward strand.
AAGCTATGAAGGAAGAATTGGAAGACAAGAGAAGGGCACAAGTATGCATCCTTTTAACAGTAACTTTACTTTTGAAAGACATTTTTGTGTTATATATAATCCATGGGGATTTGATTACCTGCAGGTGGTGGCTAAACTCCATGCTATATTGCATCCTTTTCTTCTTCGAAGAATGAAATCTGATGTTGAGCAGATGCTTCCTCGTAAAAAGGAGATTATTATATATGCTACCTTGACGGAGCATCAAAGGAACTTCCAGGATCATTTAATTAATAAGACATTGGAGAACCATTTACGAGAGAAGGGTAATACAGGTACAAGGTTACTCTTGATTGTTAATAAACATGCTGATGTTTTCTACAATGAACAGAAGATGCTTGTTCTTCTCAATTGTTTTTTCTATTCCCTAATAGACTCTCTGTGGCATGTACTTTCTTATCAGAATACTTTGTTGGACACTTGGTTATATTGAAATATTGACAAATAAACATATCAGGCCATTCTAAAACTAGATTTCAAGGAAAATGGCACCCTTCCACAGTGCCATAGTATTCATGAATTGAGGAGTTTGTCAGGATGTTTCCGCAACAGATCAACTTTATCACTGAACCAATAGTTGACTCAAGTCAATGATCCTGACTATCTACTTGTGTTTATTTTTGAGAAACCAGGAGAAATAATCTTCATGGCCCATGTCCATCCATTCCATAAATTTTCTTTCTCAGGAGCAGTGAGGGGTCTCAGAGGAGGAGGTTTTCTGGTAGCCATAAGGGGTCAAATAGGTTTGTAGCAGATTCTTTCTAGAATGGATCCTGGGATGTTACAGATTGCTTTGTTAATGTTGTTATATTATTGCATCTTATGGCATTCATAGATCTTCTTTCACCTGTTTCATATATCTTCTATAATCTGATTACATAGAAATTGTAAAATTTCAGGCCACGGTATGAAAGGGAAGCTTAATAATCTCATGGTGCAACTCCGGAAGAATTGCAATCATCCTGACCTTTTAGAGTCAGCCTTTGATGGCTCATGTATTGTCTTTGCTATTTATATTTACTTTGTCTGTGCTTTATACAGCTTGCTTACACCATTTTTTGGGTTCTCTTGACAGTGTTTTACCCACCGGTTGAGCAGATTGTTGAACAGTGTGGTAAATTCTGCTTGCTTGACAGATTGTTGGCTCGGCTATTTGCCCACAAGCACAAAGTATGATTTGCAAACTGTAAATTGTTAGGTTTGTTGCATTTTGTAGGCATCTTACTCATCTTCAATTGACTCTGAACAGGTTCTCATCTTCTCTCAGTGGACAAAGATTCTGGATATAATGGATTACTATTTTAGTGAAAAGGGGTATGAAGTTTGTAGAATTGATGGCTCTGTGAAATTAGATGAAAGGAAAAGACAGGTCTGAGCTACCTCATTGTCTTTCTGTTTTATTTATTATCTTATTTTAAATCATATGCATAGGGTGTTCAGATGTTATTTTAAGTATGCATGAAAGTTTCGAAACAACTTTTGGTAAATACGATATTTTGGGATTCTTCAGTAATGCTACTAGTGGACTTACATCGTTTGCGCAAGTTGAACTGTTGATGTCCTATAATATATAGGTTTTTTGGCCTTTTTTATTATTATTTGGTATGCTCAGAAGTTTCTAAATTAAGAAATTTTATTTTGGGATTTCTTTTGGCATGTTATGGAATTAGATATGATTGCATTATGTTGAACTTTTAATGTCATTTAGCTGTCGACATTTAAGGTTTATGTGATTTATGATTTCAAGAGTATTGCTATTAGCTTGTTATACTGTAGGCTTATCTCTTTGTAGTCATTCTTTTTGTTTAGATTATTTTGCTTTTTTTTTCCTTTTTCTTTTTCGGGTTGGGCTAAATAAAATATAATTATCAATTGAAGAATATCTGTTCAAATGTGGATCATGTTGTTATCAGTGATGGTCTATTTTCCTAGGAAGCAGCTCCAATTTTTCTTAGTCTATTGTCAATTAACCAGCAGCATCCTTGCATTTTTTTCTCTCTGGTGTTTTGATATTCAGTCTTTGTCCTTGGATAAGTGTTGATAAAATTTACTTCTGGTTCATTCTGTTTCTCAAACAGATTCAGGAATTCAATGATTTGAACAGCAATTATAGGGTATTTCTTCTCAGCACTAGAGCCGGTGGATTGGGCATTAACCTCACTTCAGCTGATACCTGTATACTGTATGACAGTGACTGGGTATTATTGTCATCTCTTACTTTATTTATATATTAATAATTGAACGTATGTTTCTTTTTTCCTTTTAAGTTTTCTATATAATTCAATTATCAGTCATGAAGCTTTAAAATAATTCATTTATGTTTCATGTGCATCCAGAATCCTCAAATGGATTTACAGGCCATGGATAGATGCCATAGGATTGGTCAAACTAAGCCTGTTCATGTTTACAGGCTTGCAACAGCCCAATCTGTTGAGGTACTTAATCGATGATCTAGATCTTTCGCTTTATGATAGCATCATTGTTGTATATGGTTATGGTAACTAGTAATGTGTGTTAACAGGGTCGTATTCTGAAAAGAGCTTATAGTAAGCTAAAGCTAGAGCATGTTGTGATTGGTAAAGGGCAGTTTCATCAAGAACGGATCAAGTCAAACAGCACAGAAGTCTTGGAGGTTCTCTAATCAATCTTCCATTTTTGCCAGTTTGTTCTTTATTGGGCGTGTTGAAATTTTACTTCTGTATTGCACGGTGTTACTTTTCTTGAGAGATTTTTGGAAGTCTTACTTGTGTCATTTCTTATCCTACTATGTTTCTCTATACTTGACCTTATAATCACTGCAATAAGACTTTAGCATGCAGGAAAATAAATATTGATTCATGATGTACTTTTGCAGGGTTTGTGCCTTTACCCCTTAAATTTAGCATTTGAATTTATAATAGCTTTCCCCTGTTCAGTATTGTAGTCATATTTTCTAAATAATTGCTTTCTCTACAAATATGTCATTCTAGTGAAGCTCATTTCTAGAAATGTAAAAATTTAAGGGCATTGGCTGATCACCTCCATTGAAATTTGCATGAATAAATACAGTGAGAATATCTGATGCTGTGTTATAATGTCCATTATCCCCTTTTCAATATTTTGTATGTTGAGCTCTCAAGATTAGGGAGAATTAAGATTCTTATTCTTGTTTCATGCTAAATTAGCTAGCTTGTTTGTGTGATTGCTGGTCATTTTTCTTCACTTTGTCCGTGCATGTGGTTTTGCTGATATTCTTTTGCTTAATTTCAGGAAGAGGATATACTGGCACTTCTCCAAGAAGAAGAAACCGCTGAAGACAAAATGATTCAGATGGATATTAGTGATGAAGATTTGGAGAGGGTGTTGGATCGAAGGGACCTGATTGCTGGTTCTTCAGATGATGAGGAAAAGCCTAATGCAGCTGTTTATCCACTTAAAGGGCCTGGCTGGGAGGTTGTAATCCCAACAGCGACTGGAGGCATGCTCTCCACTCTCAACAGTTAAGGAACATCTGATGTGGAGGTAGAGCAGTGGGATCAGATCCTTCATGTTCTGCTTACCGAATTTTTTTTTTGGGGTTTTGGCCTTCACCTCTGCAGTTTTTGCAAGTGGAGAAATGTTGGAAAAGCTCTTTGTTTTTGCACGCATTGTTAAGGGCTGCATTCCTTGGAAAGAGGTGACTTGTGTAATTGGCTATCTAGAGTTTTCATGTCTGCTCCACGGTGGTATAGTTAACGTGATACATCCATGGACAATGGGTAAAAATATTTACCATAGCTCCGTATTGCTCCGTTTTGACGTAACCTACGTTAAATACTAGTATTACTCCATATTGCTCTTAATAGGGTACTTTCTAATTCCGGAGTTTTTCAATATTGGGTGTCTTATTATTCTAAATAATTTACTTTTTTAAATGTATTTTATAAATTATTTTATTTTGTTATTTAATATATTAATTTAAAATAAAATTTTTGAAATAACTTTTAAAAAACGTAGCATTATTTTTTTATAAATAGTGTAATATTATTTATTCTGAAATAGATTTTGAATTAAAAAGCAAAACTCTACAAAAGAGAAGAATAATTAACTTCCGTGGCCGGGAATCGAATCATGATCTGGTGAAAGCCAGACATCCTAACTGCTGGACGGTAACGGATTATTGATGGATTGGTAAACTTATATAACATGTGGGATCTAAGAGAATTTAAATAATAATAATAATAATATAAAAGGGATAATGGTATTTTTGTTTCTCTAATTTGACCTTGTATTCAATTTTGTCATTTTTATTTTAAATTATTTAAATTTTTTTTGATTAATTAAATTATCCTTAAATTTTATTAATGAAGGATGAAATCATAACTTAATAAGAAAATTTTATACATTATGATATGTATTAAATAATTATAAATTATTAAATAAATAAATAAATTTTACTGTAAACCATTATAGTCATCAAATTTTAACGATAAAAATAATTAAAATTTATATTATTAAATTTTATTTTTTGTGATTTACAAATAAAATTATTTTTAACAAAAAAAAAATAAAAAATATTCAAATATACAATAAGAGTCATAAGAGACGGTAACCATCAATGGTACACACAGGACGGTGTGATGTGCACCAACCGTCAAATAGATTTCTGCTAACACTATTAAATCAAAAGTAATTATATTTTTATTAAATTTAACGGCAACTAATGAAAATAAATAAATTTAAGTAATTTAATATAAGAGGCACAAAATTGAGTAAGGAGACAAAAATACCCTTATCTCAATATAAAACTCAATCTCTTTAGTTTTATATCTGCATTTTCATCAGTCACATGCTGCTCAATTAAATCATAATTTACACAAATGTGGCCATGAGTTACGGCAGAAAATGACAATCTTGCTGTACGATATCTTCCATGTGACTGGCTTGAGTTTATAATAATAACATTGCAATGATATACTAATTAAATCAATCACCGGATCCAATTCATAATTCAATGATTGGAAAATAAAAATGAAAAAGAAAAGATACCCAGTGGTATTAGTGATTCCACTTCAGTGAACCTTTCTATAGGTCTGCGACATCAACTGCCAAGGTTTTGAAGAGCACTTGGAAACCTGTAATTTTCTCAGCCGAACTCTTTTTTATCTTTTCGTGCTTTCAGCGTTCTTACACTCTAATTTTGCTCATTTGGGTGCAAGTAGAATTATCTTTCATCACTTTGTATAAGGTGCAAAAACCAGTCTGAAGTTTGCCACAAATACAGAACCACTACTAAACATGTGGCACAGCATATTTTCGGAATCCTGCTGCATTAATGCCTTGTGCTCCCAATGTAGTTATCACCTGAGGTATTGACATGCCGCCGGAGATAAAGATTTCTGTCTCACATGTAAAACCAAAATCAAGATTACCTTTATATTTAACTTCCCTTGTTTTTTTTTTTTTTTTAATATTGTATATTGATTTAGATTTCTTACCAACTGCTTCTCGAACAGAGAGATTAGGCCTCAGAATATCCTTTGTGCTGATGAGAAAAATATCCCCAATGTAGAGGTGATTGGAGGGCACAAAGACGCAGCAAAGCTCTTCTTCACCTGAACTTGTCTGGAGAAAAAGCGTAGATGTGATGAAGCCAATTGCATACTCCCCGATTCGCGGATGTCTTATGATGGCAACTTCCTTGAAAGCTTTTGAATCCTGATCTGGAGCCGATAGTGGACTTACAACTATTGGCTTATAAACGTTGAAACTAAAATAAGCAATTTGATTATACATTTGTATTTACCTGGTGATATTGCTGCACTTATTTGTTTTGAAGCAGAGTAAATATAGCTAATCAAGGGCATTTTCTTGATTATCCATTCTCCCAAACTGAGAATAGAAGCTCCCAACCATGAGGACGTGAATACACCAACAAGGAAGATGAAGGTGATCGAGGTCATGAATCCAAGACCTGCAAATTAGTTACAGAATTTGCAAAAAGGAAACTAATATGCTCACATATCCAAATCCACCAAAAAAGAATGTAATGCAATTGGAAAAGTAAAGATAGGTAAACTAGGGATAGAATTAGAAAATATAATATACCCACCAAAGACATTGATCCCTAGATGATCATAAATTGGGGAGAAGAATCCATCCACAAAATGAATAAACCACCAAGTGAAGTAGAATGTGATTGCTATAGGAAATAAAATGACACTGCAAAACAATGTCAAAAGCTTGTCATTCTACAAAAACATAAAAATGTTGTATATAATTCACATTCATATGGCATTAGGAAAACGGATGATGTAGAAGGTCAAAAGTAATGAATGAAGTTACTTTTTGGATATGAATCTAGCTCTTGTTAGTTACTACTACTTCATCCTAAAAGACACAATAAATAGTGTCAAATTGTCTTGGGAAAATGCCTCTCAGTTCACGTTGAACTTTCTCTTATCAGCATCCTAGATGGAGAAATTTTGAATTGCATTCTCAAAGCCTTGAGGATTACTGAAGTTTCACAACTCACAACAAATGGATTGCTGAAATCAACTTACAAGGTAAACTTGCTACTATTATGATCTTTGCAATGAAAAGGATGACGCTATAGGTTATTAAGCACCATAAGTTTATCAAATACATTATGCCTGAGCTAAGGCCTGGGAATTTTACTGTATAATTGACTAGGTATGCTAGTGTTAAAGCAGTATTGAAGCTTGGTGCCAGCCTTCAGCAGTTTTCCTGCTTCCTATGTCCTGATGTTAAAACACACATTGTATCTTGGCAGCTAACAATGAAATCTTTATACACATTTTGTTGTGTAAAGAGTTGATCAATCATTTGTGGCCTAGAAAGCAGGGGAGAAGAACACCTTCACAGTAATATATCAAATGCAAACTATGCCTTCATTCTTTTAACCAAAAACCTAGATAGCAATGCACAATCACAAGCACCAAAAACATTAAGTCCAGAGGGGAAAGATATGCAACTTGAATATAGAGTTAAAAATGCAATAACAGGTTCACTTGCACCATGTAATCTAGGCGTAACCCATATACAAAAGGCAAAAAAGATAACTGCAAACATTAAGCAACAATGACTTACCATCCTGTCATAAACTTTTTCGAGGCCCAGCTACGAATAACTTTGAAGAATGCCTGCACAGATATAGCAAATAAAACCCTTGTTTATGTATTCCAAGTGAGATAATTATTAGTTTAAACTCAACCATAGATACTTTACACATTATAAAAAATATTTCATTTCGCCAATCAGACTCGTGTTATTTGTAAATTGTTCATATCATTCAAAAACAAGACCTGGGTAAGTTCATTATTTTGACATCGAGTTCTTGGCGTTGACAAGCCCTTATTTCCTACCATCAAATTATTTCTTTTGATTATAGAAAACATTACCCCATATCTTAATAACTGCACAAACACCAAAGCAAAGCAAACAAGATATTGATAAATAGCTAGTGTCACCAATAATTCAAGAACTAATGCTTCAAAACTTTGTATAAGGGACAAATACAGAATGCACATGCCAATCAAAAAGCAACTAAAAAGAAAAATACAATAATCCCAAGAAAAAAAATGATCTATTCATTAAGAGATGAAAGATAAAGGAACCTCTTTTCCGGAAGAAGTATGATGAAGAGAAGATGCGAGGGGTGAAACGGAAGATTCAGAGGCTTCATCACCATCAGCTATTCTTGTCAATGGAATCAATCGTTCAGGATCTCTGTTCTTCTCTCTCGTTCCCATTTCTCTCTCGTTCTCGCCAGGTGCAAGCAACGAACTAGTTTGTATATCTATTTTTATTTCTTCATTAAGATTCCGCTTACTCTAGCTCTCCCTCTCAGTAACGGAACATTAGTTTGGCATATTCACTTACTTTATTTATTTATTTTTTTTAATTCTTGTATTTGTAGCTTTTAGATTAATAGTTAAACTCATCACTTTTAATTATCTGATTTAAATTATTTGTAGTATTATAATAGGACTTTAATTCTAACATCATAAAATGACTCCTCGTTATAAGAATTATTCTACAATATTAAAAAGATTTTAACAATATTAATAATGAGATTATTTATATTTTTTAAATTAATAGTTAGACATTATCACTCTTAATTTTAGATTTGATCTAACGATCTAAATTAATTTTAATATTATATTATGACTTTAACCTAAATTATTTTTAATATTATAATAATATTTTAATTCCAATATTATAGAATGAGCCCTCTTATAAGAATTATTCTACAATATTTAAATGATATTGATAATAAGATTATTTTTATCTTTTAGACTAATTCGTGGACATCATCATCTTTAATTCTCTAATTTGATCTAATCTAAATTATTTTTGATATTATACTAGGACTTTAATTTCATTATCATAGAATGGCCCATTTTTATAAGAATTATTTTATAATATTTGAAAGATTTTAATGATATTGATAACGAGATTATTTGTATTTTTTAGACTAATACTTAGACATCATAACCCTTAATTCTTTAATTTAATTTAACAATTTAAATTATTTTTAGTGTTATACTAGAACTTTAATTCTAGTATCAATGATCTTGGCTACAACTAGTTAATCTCGTTTTTTAATACCGTCTTCAAAATAAACGAATAAATTTGTTAGGTTTTATGATTTTTTTTTTAATAGAAAATATATGATGATTTTTAAAATTTAAAAAAAGAATTCGAATAAATTTTAATTTATATTTCCTTATGCTTCATTCAAATATCAAAACAAAAATCTTTTAAAAAAATTATTAAGTGACAATGATAGTAATTTTCATAAATAATACATCATCTATGGCTAACGGTGGACGTGGGAGTGTGTTGGCTACCAATAAAATCTCCGTGAGTAATTCAAGAGAATTAGGGTTAGGAGTTAAAATCTAGCTTACATTTTTATATTTATTAAATAAAATACAATTATGACGAACACATATATATTTTTTTAATTTTTCATTAACAATCCAAATGTATTTTTAATGATGAATAAATATACTTTGTTTTGCATTAGCAATCTGAATGTACTTTTAGATTAAAAGTATAAAGTTTGGAATTTTTTTTTATAAAACGAAATTAAATTTCATTTTTAAAATATATAATTTTAAAATCTCAGTCTTAAATGGGTTAAATATTTTTATATTTTATTTTTCCTCTTGTTCATTTATATTTTTATTTTATTGCGTTGTTCTCGTTTACTTATTCTAAAAATAGCAGTATTCAGCACAAAATCAGTGTAAGCAAAGTGTAGTAAATTTAGTTGATACATGATTCGATCACGAATCAGAGGATCGCCGGATCACGATTACTAGATCCCAGCGTTTGGTTCCAAGTCGCGCTCACTATCTGATCTGATATTAATATCTTTTTACCAAGTCTACTGTAAAATTTAGAAGGTCGAAGAGGAAATGATAACTCGTTCTAAACTCGTTGAGCAACTCAGAGACTACCAGATCCGATCTCAACACAAGTGTCCTGCTCTCACCGTCTTCTCTCCCAAGCCACTTCTCTCTACCTGGTACTTTCTTTTATCTCTATCTCTCTGTTTCTTTTTTTTTTAATTATTTTTAAAATTTCTGATATTTAAATTTATTGTATTAGTTTTGTATTACTGGAACAATTAGCTGTATTTTGTTAAAATCTAGTGGATGTAGGAATTAGAGCATTTGTGAGCTTCTGGTTATTTTATTCTTTTCGAATGAGAAAAGAAGTTCCCAATTTGGCCTTCTCAACAACCTTGTGTGGACACAAACTGTGATGGCTGCGGAGTATTGTGGTTTTGAGAGTGGGAAGTTGACTGTTTTACAAGTAATTTGCCAATTTGGAGTGTGTTTTGTGGCGTTATCAAAATTTAATAGAAGGGATGTTGCCAGTGCTCTGTAGTTTACATGAAGGTAGATGCATAATGAAGAACTAGTGATGTCATAGCTTATATGTTACCACCATTGTGTGTGAAAGTTTAGGATTGTTGACAGATTTATGATGCTAGTAGGGCTTGAGTTTATATGGGGTATGAAAATGAAACATGAAATTGTGGATTAACAGTGAGAATAATTTTCAAATATGTTGGTGGAAAAAGATTTGGTTCTGTAACATATATATGGGGATTTGTGTCTGTGTAGCAGTTTTGGTGCAATTACACTTGTGGAGACAGGGCCTATAGAAGCCATTTTCAAAATGCACAACAAATCGATCTATAGAGCAACCGGACAGGGGAATCTGGTTATAGTTTAGCTTACCAAAGTTTCTTAGATGTTCTATTCACTCTATACTTTTCTTTTTCAAGTTGCTGTAAGTTGTGTCTCTATCTATTCAAGTGTTTCATCTGAAGAGCCTTTAGTTCCACTTATAAGCTTTTTAGGCCATATAGTCCAGGTTCAGACTCTTGGCTATTGGGAGCCAGTTCATTCATTGGAATGAATATTATTAAGTTTAGGTTTGAGGTGAGTATACATCTTGATGGGAATGTAATCATGGTGAACAATGTAGTGGGTCTAAGTTTCAAACTTCACCACTTCAGGAATAGATGGCCGTACTTGAGTTTCCAAAACCAAGACTCCAAGCTTGCATTGTGACCTAGTTCATGCAAAACAAAATAACAGTGGCTTTTGTCTCACTCCTATCCTGGTGGAGTGTCTGGAACACAAATAACCAGTAGAATCGGAATTTATGGATGAATAATTGAGTTTCCTTCTTTGTTTTGTCTTTTGCCATCAATTTCAGATAGTCATAGTTTGTGTGCCACGCGCTGGAATATTAATGATATTTATAGTAAGGTCCTGCTGTGCTGGAATGGTATTTCCTACCGATCCATGCCAGTCTTCGTAATATATCTGACAAATCGGGAGGTGTGGCCGCAATAGCACCAGTTTTTATGTCTGTTGGCTTTAAAACCAACAAGCAACAGATGAGCGCACTGGCACGAAAGCCGTTGTGAACAAGCAATGGATGAGCGTTATCCTTGGGATCTATTTGAAGTAGTAGTTCAAGGTTGCAAGCAGGAAATAACCTTTTTGACGTGGCCAAAAAGAATGTGAGAGTACTCTTTCAAGGACTATGACGAGTAATCCAAGGGCTATTGATTTTCAATCTGAGGATCTGAAATTTTAAGATTATTCTGTCTTGGCTGCCGGCCTATTGGCTCTTCTTGGTATCTGCCATAACGGGCCCAAATATGGAATATTTTTCATTTAAAATTTTGGTGATTAAATGATCTAACTTATTGACTGATCGGACTAGGCAGCCCCATATTATCCTCTGTATTGAGGAATGTGTTTCACATTTAACCTTGGAAGAACCAACAAGTTGGGGAAGGCTTAACAATTGAGACTGGAGCATCAACCAGTTGCAGCAAAAAGATTTTTTTCTTTTTTTTCTGGTCTTTGATAGCTTTAAAGCTGCTATGGCATCGGTACTTTTTGAAATTGAGAATATGTGTACTAAACACTAGCCTCAGGTCAAGTAGCATCCTCACAAGTTTTTGATAGCATAAATCCTAGCATAAAGTTCACTAAGCCTGCTTCAAACATTTTAAATAAACATCAGAAGTTTAAGCCTATGGGACAGGATCGAATAACAATTTTAAACTCCAACACATGCCCTCTCACATGCATAGCTGATTTAATCAATGAGCTTGTCATGGATTGGTTCATCTTATTTTGATTAGGGATGAAGCAACTGGAAGCTTTATAAATATTTTGCTATGCTAAGGTTGTTTGTGCATCAATCCATTAGGGATGATTGGGAGTATGGCTATGACGCAATATGCAGAGGGGGGATGTTAAGGGATTGGTTTGGAGCATGTACCAAGTTAATAGGGACAGTTATTGTAGTTTTGCTGGATTTGTAGGGTACAGAGCTTCTGGATATCAATTTTAAACTACGACTTTTCATCAGATCTTTTTATCCCGAGTCATGAAAAATTGAACCAAAAGCTGAGTCTTCCTTTTCTGCCATCTTGTGAGGCTGTGCTATGGCAGGTTTTGCGTTTTCTTCTATTTAACATAATCTAGGTTTTGCTCAACTTGTCAACTTCCCTGATTCATTTGATTCACTTGCAAATATACCTTTTATTTTTCAAGAAATTTGATACATCAGGGAACCATTCATGTTATCTTTTTAACTGTCTCGTTTAATGTCTGAATTATAGCTAAGATTGTATGATTATCATGCCATTAAAATTGAAAGATTATATTGACTTCGTGCAGGGTTGATGTTGCTGTAGCTATCTTTTGGGCCTTATTGTTTAGCATCCTTGTTGTATCATCCTTTGTTAGCTTTTACTTCCGGCACTTCTGGCTATCATTCTTCATTCTGTGCCTTAGTATATTTCTTCCTATACGCCTAAGAAGTTATAGGCAGGCAATTACCCGAAAGAAGGAGAGGAGATTGTTATTACCCTTGTCTATGTGAAATCTTTACAGTAATAAAGTACTGCACTGTTATGACTGAGCTAACTGGGCTGACTACCACCCTTCATTCATGTGGCTTATACTAAAAAATACAAGGTTCGGGGCGCCTAATCTCTGTTAACAGGGCCCTTAGTCGCCCTCTTTTGGTTGGTACAGTTCTTCTACTACACGACCATACACAAAAGACATGAAAAACTGCCTAATACTCCCTTTATATCATATGTATACACTAGATTTGAGCGAGTGAAGAATGATAGCCAGAAGTGCAACAGCTACCTGTTGATTTTTCCTGTCGTCAGCTAGTAAATTTCATTCAGGTTCAAGAAAATTTTATATTAATGTTCTGCAAATGGAGCTTATCCCTTCAGGTTGGGGATGGGGTGTAACAGTTAACAAATTAGATATAAAGTCTTAAGAAATTTGTTCTGATCGGAGACAAATTACAAGACGAAGATCTGATCATGCCTGGATAGTTGTTGATCAAGTCATGAAGCATTTTCTATTATTCTACAATTTGTTGATCTTATGATGGTCTGGGAAGTTGAATTTTGTTTTTTTGCACTTTCACGGCTTCAGCTTTTAATTTACAAAGACAATAAATTAGAGCAGTGAACTCTGGAAGTGCGATTGTTTCGATGGTCAGTAAAAGTCCAATTCAGATACTTCTAAAATCTTTTATAAGTAATATCCTTTTTTGAGTAATACAATATAACCAGATGAATGTTATACATGTCTTACGACTGATACTGCAAATGAGTGAAAAATAAATAATTGCTTGAAAGATAATTTCCAAGTCATCTTATTTATGCAGTTCTTTTTCTCTGCCAACAATACAATTCAACCTAAATTTAATTTCTTAAGGTTCAGTTTTGTTTTCCTTCTATGTGCAGCTTTAACTAGACCGTTTTAGGGTGATAGTACAACTATCGAGGCTTTAGACAATTTTCAAATATTTTGGTTGTGATAGTTTTGCTTTGATTTGTGAAAAAGAGACATTTCTAAAACAAAATTGGTGATTTAGTTATATCATTTGTGCCCTATGCGTTAGATATATGATGGATGGCATCAAATTCTCAAGATATCATGAGCACACAAAAAAGTAGATCTTAAGAGATTTAAAGTGACGGTAAGCAGGTACTTGGTGTTTTAGAGGTGACATGTTAGCTCTTTATTTAATCAGTAGATGACCCTTCAAGACATGCATTCCAAGAAATACATGAACCTCATATCAGTAAGCTTCTGGTTTCTTATTGCTTATGAACAAACACCTAGAGGCCCTACACATAATTGTTGCATAACAATGTTTGTTATCTGATTTTATACTTCAGTCTTACTAGAAATAATATTATATTGCAAAGACCATTTCTGGTTGCTTTCTCAAGTCTTTTGGTGCATATTCCTATTTGGAATTTTTTCTACTCTCTTATCCTTTCAATTTCTTTAAAGTGGTCTTGGATTCTTCACTTTACATGCTAATTGATCTGTGCAGTTTAGTACTGCAAAATATAATTAAATTTAACTTTGTTGTGGATATTAAGTCATGCTCTTCAGTTTGATATACTTATAGTATCAACTAAGCTATAGCGTTGATATCCTTTTTGTTATACGCGCAGTAAAAAATCATAACTCACACTGTAAGTAATAACATATAAGATCAACATACTAATAAAGATAAAGAAAATAAATTAATCAACAAGATATAAAACATACGTGGTTTGGTCCAAAATTGTCTAAGTCTACGGATGATTCATGATTTAGTTTTTTATTATTGATATAGATCACTAAATATTTTTTTACATCATCAATGATCTCACAAGATCTTTTAGTATCTCTCATAGAGACCTCTAAGTATTTATCCTTGATCACTATAACTCCACAAGACCTTTTAGTATCTCCTCATAAGAGATTTTATAAGGAATACAATAATAGCTTGAGTATCTAAGCCAAAAGGATTTATGTACGTAGTGCACTAGGGTGTAACTTTTGGGGAGTATTTCTTTTGTTCACTTAAGAACCAAAAGAAAATACTTCTCAAAGGTTACACCCTAGTGCATCACGCACTTAGTGCTTATCTAGCTTCTCTATTCTCTCTTATGGTTACATTTTAAAACTTTATATGTTTAATTTTTTCTTATATTTAAAAGAGTTTATATAGTAAATAAAACACCTTTAAAAATTCTAAATCTAATTAGAATAAGAGTCCTTACTTGTAAGAATCCTAATCCTACTTATACAAGTCAATTGAGTCAAAATAGGAAATACCTTAAAGTTGCCGTGTGAATAGTAATTACGTAAACAGTAATCGCTATGAACAGTATCCGTCGTAAACAGTGTCGTCGCATAAACAGTATTTATTCTTTTGACTTTTCGTTTTGCTCTTCAATTGTATACTCAATACAGTGTCGTCGCATAAACAGTATTTATTCTTTTGACTTTTCGTTTTGCTCTTCAATTGTATACTCAATACGTACTTGATTTTCATAACGACTCTCCTCTTGATATTTATCTCAATTTTTGTCCTTACAAAATTGTTTGAATCATTAATTTTCAGACTTTGAATATCATTTCTTATGATATATTTAATATACAGTTTTATGGACTGTCTATGATATACTTATTATATTTGTATTCCTGGCACGTTTGATAGGATTCATAAGATTTTCATGATTCATGCTAACGGTGCATGACTCTTCTGTTTTGTGTAAAAAGAAAAGAAGTGAACTAGTGGCAGTAGAAAGCACCATTATGAAACACGCTGTAGGCATGAAGTGCAGTTTTCCACTGGAGATGAAATTTGTTGCTTAATGAAGCCCTTGATTATGAGGAAATGCTATAGAAACTGAGGCTTATTATTCTTCTTTAGTTTTAAATAAAATATTAAGCCTTGGATTGCACATTCAACAGTTAAGCCATTTAAGTCTTAAGAGATACGGCTGAAATTAATCACCATAAAAGAGAATTTGTGTAGCAGCCTTTTAGGTCATTTTATCATGTTATGGTAAAAGTAGACTTGTACAAAAATAAGGGCAGTTGTTGCTCATGTTTGCTTCCAAACACACTCCCAAATCCCAATATTTCTTTCATTAAGTGATGAATTGATTATTGAACTTTAGTCGCTAATACTTGTCATCAATCCCTTTATATTAGACAATCAATTGTTGTCCTTAGTGGATCTTATCTAATTCGTGTGTGGTCTATTGATCTTTTTATCTCTTATCACGTTTAAGATAGTTATAGATGATATATTTCTACAACTCAAAGGTTTACTAGTCATAATTTCCTCATGTAAGGCAATACTCGGTGCCACTTTGTGCAAAAAGCCAAGGTTTACTAGTCATAATTTCCTCATGTAAGGCAATACTCGGTGCCACTTTGTGCAAAAAGCCAAAATTATCGGCCAATCAACACTCTTCCACCAAGTCTAAATTATTATAAATTACCGGGATGCTTTAGTTTAGGTCATATTAGCTTTAGTGCCATTATGGAACCCTTTAATTGATTTAGCTAGTTGTTGATTAAGCATGATTCCAACTAATGCCAGTGTTGCCCAAACCCCAAGCAAATTCACAATCATCTGATTTATGATTCTCAGCCGTCTATCCATGATTGGGGACCGCAAATTTTGATTCGATAGCAGCCGAAAGGAAAAAGCTCTCAGCCCTAGTTGATTTTTTCCCCACTGGCTGGCAAAAAAGGCACAAGGTTCATTATACTACTTTGTTCTCATGGTTTAACTTTTGCTGCTCTCTTTTGCATGCTTAGAGATGTTCTTAGAACACCGAAAATAAAGGCTTTACAATTATAAAACGTAGAAAAAAAAAAAAAAGAAATCTTCGTTAAGCACTCAAAATGAGAAAGAGAGGTCCCGAAAACCCAAATCAAAAGTCCTAATGCTGGCTATAAACCTCAACTCTTCATTTGACTCTTAGCTATATTACCTTTGTAGGCCTATGTTGCCTTGATTATTTGCTGAAGATTCGCAACATGTTAACCCTTCGTGCTTCTTGAAAGGGTGCTTAAAGTTTTTGATTAATGGTGCATCCATTAAATCTTATTGTTTCACATATGCATGATAAATTTAGACCTTTTTCTCTCTTCTTTTTTTTTCCCTTTGTGGGTTTTTACTTTTTATTGACATGCCATGATTGGATATTAACCGAATAATTGCGACAAAATCTTGCATTATTGCTTATATGACCCTTGATTAAACCTCGAATCCTCTTTGTTGGTATTGCACACGGGTGGAGGGGGAAAAAAACTTTCTAGTAATGATAATGATAATGAAGATGGACTCTTTTTTTTTAAAAAAAAAAATTGAACTCTTACCAATAAATATGACATATTCTATACTTGACCGACTATAAATAATTATTCATTATAAATTTGATCCAACCGAGAGATGACATGAAATACATTTACACGCCTTTTGAAGCTTAATGCATTCCATTAAGTAAACTATTTCGAAGTTGCAAACTGAGGCATGCCATTAGAGTAACAATCTTCCGAAATGCTTCGGTTTGTTATTTCGAACACAACAATTTTCTTGGTCACCAAATCAATAAATCATCAGTTGAGAAGCATCATGATTCAAACTCCCAATCACTTTCACCATCAAAGTGAGAGGGAAAATGGCAAAAAAGAAGTAAAAACTGGTCAAAGATGGTGACTTCGAAGTAGAGCCCCGAGATGCCATCATCTATGTGCCCAAGACATCATTTAGCATAGTGCGGCTACGTCTTTCGGCTATACCCGCGCGTGAGCAATGATTTGAGTTGCCCTTTATTTCACAATCATGATGGGCTGGGCCCGTACCCAAGGCCTACTCATTATTCACATGAGAATGGGGTATTATACTGTTACCGTCCAATATTGACATAAATTAGACTTTTAGGGTAATTTTAGTTTTAATTATATTATTATTGTTTTTATTTAATTAAAAAGACGAAAATACTCTTATAATTTTGTCATATAAATAATTAAATTATCCATAAAAAATGAGAGTATTTTTATCTTTTTATTTAAGTAAAGAGAGTGATAATATAATTAAAACCAAAGCTATCGTTAAAATATAATTTATATTGACCTTAGGGGTGACAGTGTTAATATCCGCATGAGAATGAGAATGTCCATATTAAGATTAAGATTATCCAAAGAAAATGGATTGGTCAAAAAAGAGGTACCCTTTTGGTTTTGGATGATTTTTACTTGGTAAAATATAGAGTATATTTGAATAAAATTTTTATTTTCTTTTTAAATAATAAAAAAATTCCCTGCGCACTTTATAATACTTATTACTAATTCTTTTCGAATCTAAAATAGTTAAGATGTTTTTGAAAAAGGTTCTTAAATTATTGGTTTTGCACTATTCATATACTCTTGTTATAAGGTCAATTATTTCTATGGCTCAACAATTATATGTCAGTACATCAATGATTAAAGTATTAAATTCGAGTCGATTTGAAATTCTTTTGATTATTGAGAATTGTTTTTTTTTTAATTTCAATTATAAGGAGTTGATATTATATTAATTAATAATATTATTTAAAATATAATACATGTATTTTTTGGAAGAAAAAAAACTCTTGTTATAAGTACACTTATAAACGCAACTTCGTATTATTCGCTTGAAATTTCATAAAGCTAGCATGGACAAGGACCCCTCATTAATGCCGAAGATTGAGAGAGGGAGACGGTGCTCTCATTTATTGGAAATTCTCTTAAATTTTAGTCAACAGCATAAGGCCAAAGTTTTATACAGCCAAGAGGCCAGAGCTCGCACTGTCAATTTTTCTCGAAGTGATTTTAGCAGAATATGGGTTGCCCTCAAGATCTAATCTATAAGCATTATTATGGAGCTTTACTTCGAAAGAAGAATATTAATAAATTAAATAAGAGTCTATGATTATTTTATAAGATTAAAAAAAGTTCATATTAAAAGCTTTACTCAAATTTGTTCCAGACATTTGATAGCAAATAAAAGAAAAAAAATTTAGATTAAAAAAATTATTTTATTTATATTCGAAGAAGTTCAAATTCTAAATTTTTTAAAGTGAAGAATTTTTTATAATTATTAAATTATTTAACATACTTTTATTTTATATTAAAAGTTTTACTTTTAATTTTCTTATAATATAATCTAAAAAGATTTTTCTATTAAAATAATTATACAATTATTATTTAAAAAAATATAAATTAAAATCAAATGACTAATATATTTTTCTTAAAAACTTTATTTATAAAAGCTTTACCAATATAAGCTCTATTTGAAAAATTTTACTTAAAAAACCAGACCTAAAGCCTCTTTGAAAAAAAAAAGCTTCTACATTTTTTATTTGATTCTTAATTTTATTTGTTTTAAATACTGTTTTAAGTAAATTCACTACATACCCTTTTGTAAAATATTTTATAATAATCTAAATTGATATTGAAAAGGAGAAAAATTTTAATGCGTTAATACATATAATGAGATAATAATGCAAGAGAAATGTAGTTCGTTGGCTTTAGAAGCCTCGGTATTAATAATTTTTATTTGTACAGTCTGTCGTCATTGTATCCAGTAATTTTTCTGTTTCTGTCTTTTTTTTTAAAAAAAAAAAAGAGAGAGGGAAATTACAGAAAGATGCACTTGTGGATGTGGTCGTAGCTCACAGTAAAAACAAATTCTAGCTGTTTGTTTCCTGCAAATTTCTTAAATCGAATTTAATGGAATCGGGTGGTAAAGAAACCGCCCCGGAAGCCCAAGATTAGCCCACACGCCACATGCCATAAGTCTGGAGTCTGGAGTGAGTACGCCCACACGTGTAATATTGACACGTGTAGGATAGCGAATCTTATTAATACTATCAATTCAATGATTGGGAAGGTTATGGTGGCTACCCGCACGAGCGGTTAGGTATTAATAAGATTCAATCTAAATCAATCAAATTTTCTACTTTTAACGGCTTAGATCTGCCAATAACAATTTCAGATTTGTCCAGACCTAACACAAACACAATATTTAGATTTTTTTTATAAAAAAAAGAGTAATTGACATGATGTAATATGTATTAATTTGTATAATTATTTTTTTAATAAATAATTAGTGTATTCAGCATTACTCTTAAAGATATATAGATTAAGGAGATTTTAAAATAAAAAAGATTTAAAAAATAAAAAGATGGTGAAGAAAATGGTTGGTCCATCACATACAGTCATTGTTGATATTCTAAGAGCTGGTCAAAGTGTTAGGGCTTATCAATCCTTAATTTTATTACATAAATGAATAGTTGTGATTAATTACAAACCAGTGAATTAATTGTATAATAAACTTTCTTTAATTTGCTTACTTTCTTTATCTAATATCTGCACGACCTGATATGTTTCTTATGAGAAAATTTAAGCACAGAAATATCACCAACTACTAAGTTAAAAGTTATCTGTCATCATACTAGTAAAATCTCGTTAAAATTTTTATGCCAAAGCCGAAGCGTCTCACAAATTTAAAATATCATGTGGATTTAGTGAAATTAGCAGATGAGTATTCACGTGAAAGGCAATAATGCCCGCAGGTGGATTATTCGAATGAAAGGATATTAACCTTTTCAACAACTGTGGCTTCGAAGTCCCATTTTTTTCTTGTTTCGGGTATCTGATAAAGAGCCGCATTTTAGTCTTCAAATCTTACCAATATGACCCAACAGAACCACTGCGTCTCTGGGTCTGGTTGTATCATTTTTAACACCCATCTCTATTTTGTTTCAGAAAACATTTTCATTTGCTCCAAATATGAAAAAGCAGCCATTACCAATAGCGTTGCCATGATAACTTTCCTTATTTAAGAAAGTACATTGATGTTTTTACTTCTTTTTGAGCAAAGGTCCCTTTGTTTCTATCCTTGTAATTTTCTATTTCAATGATGATAAGAATTAAGAAACCTCTCTTACATCTCCAATGGGATTCAGATGTATAAGTTTTAAATTTTACAATGATCTTTTTGAAAATCCTTATAGAACAAGGTAATTAAGATGGCTAATTTATGCACTTTTGGCATTTGAAATTAGACAGAAATGTAGTTGCAGTTGCTACCATCTTTGGAGGCTGATTTGGCCAGCAGCTAGCGGGGGAATTGCTAACTAAAGTCTTGCTTTGAAACGATCCCCACACTCAGAAGTCAGACCCTTTTTTTCCCACTATCTCTTTATATTATTCCCCTTTCAACACTTTGGTTGCTGTACAACCAGAAAACTAAAAGCTGTCTCAAATGAAAACAATGAATTTCGGAAAAAAGGCTATAATTTCAAGTCTTGAAAGTACTGGTTTTATTGAGCTGTGATTTTGCTTTTAAGAATTCGAAAAAAATCAGTGTATTAATTGTAAACCGGCTCCATCATCATATTGATGTAGTATTTTCTCGATCAATGGCGGGGCCTTCGTATTTGGGTTATATATGCATGCATACGGCATGCCTTAGATTTCTCCATGATTATAACAGCTCAAATGAGAATTAAATTGTCCTAAGAGTTTGATTAAATATCCAATTTTATTTCATAAATTAAAAAAAAGATTAAATTATTTAATTTATTAGCCTGTTGTCGTTTATTTTAATAAAAAAAAAACTCATTTTATTATATAATAATATTTTTACGCTAATTTATTATAATATCTTGATTAAAGTGGCAAGACACATCTACAAATTTTAATGATTTAATAAAATATTAAATTTTAGTCATTTTTAATATTGCAAATTAATATAATAAATTTTATTTTAATAAATAACATTTTAATAATTGAAAAAATATTAAATATTGTACAGCTCCCAACAGCACTCCCATCCAATCCAAGCCTCCACCTTGCTTGCCTGTCCCACTATGCCTAGCCGACCCCCCACCACACTGCTTCTTCCCTCCGCTCCTCTGTCGCAGCGTCCGCTTGGCTGCTCTACCTTTGCTTAATCCCCTCCTTTTGCCTCTGCTCCTGCCTTTGCTCTGGACGTTTCTGTCAGTTTCAATACAGTGCACAACCAGCATGCTAAAAATGAAGATGTTGAAGTGAACATAATTGAATGCTAAATTTGTATTTGCCAGTGGTGAGGCTGCTTTAGGAGTGGATCAGATAATTGGGTGAAGTAGGAATTGTGATTTGATTTTGATGGACGATGAATGATGATGAAGATGAAGATGAAGACGATGGGTATTTGTGGGTTTGTGGCAGCACAGGTATGATGATGAAGATGCTATGTATTTAATGATGAATTTATGATTTTTATGAATAAATTATAAATTATTTATTTTTAAGACAAATATTAATACTAATTTGTAATATTAAAAGTAAGTGATGGAGAGAAAAAATAGTGAAATGGCAAAGAGAGAGTGTAAAAAAAAAAAAGAATAAGATAGAAGAAAGAGAGAGAAAATTAATATAAAAAATTTAATATTAATTAAATTAATAAATTTTTGTGAATTACAATAATTAATACGTGTACATAATATAATTTTTTTTAGATATAATATAACATGTTGTATATCTTTTTTGTGTTGAATTATAACTTTTTTTATTCGTTGATAAAATAAATAATAACAAGTTAATGGATTGGAGGTACACAGAAGCTTGTCAAAATGGTAAAGCACTCTTTTATAAGTATATTGCCCGATTTGAGGTCTCTCATTAAAATATTTAAAATATTTTTAAAACTCATGTAACAAATATCCTTAACTCAAAATAAAAAAATAAAATAAAACTACCGTCCATAATTTATAAAGTTAATTTAAGCATGGACATGCAGCGCAGGTCACGCTTTTATCTCATTGTAAGTTAGAAACCAACCAAGATCTCTTTGTTAGCCACAATCTTTAGTTAGTTACTGTAGGACCCAAATAATATTCAAAGCTTTGACGGTAACGAATAGAGAGAACTGAGAAATGACATATTTTTGCATGAAATTAAAATAAGAAACCCAACTTTCTCAAGCTTTGTTTTGTACAGATTCTACAGAACAAAACACTGTTCAAAATGGAATAACGAAGTGCGTGCGTGTGAGAGAGAGGCAGAGAGTACAAATTAAGACTTGATTCAGAGAAATAAAATCAAAGGCAAAAGCCCCGCGTTGACTGTTCAGAGAGTGTGGGGTTCTCAATTCAGATACCGTCCAGTCACTAGCAATTTCTTCCAGTTCACTCCAGTCGGTCCATTGCCATTGCATGCTTCTTTTTTCTGAACAAAAATCTTTGTTTGACTTCGACTGCTGTAATGTGGGCCATTCTCATTTGCTACCCTCCAAATCTCTTCATTTTGTACTGTACTTAAGGGTAAATGAATAATATAACAACAGTTAAAAAATTAAAATATCTCAATTTAACATTTAAAAAAAATAAAAATACTATACTTATTCTTTAAACCTATTTAAAATCAATATTATGAACTAAAAACAATGAAAACCATTTATTTTAAATTATAAGACAAGTGAATTAACTACAATAAATGAATATGTATAAGAAATATAAGTTAAAGGATTCCTACCCAACAAAAAATTGCTAGGTAATTGAGCATAATAGAAGTTTTTGAATCTTTCTTATGATCAAGGAAAATATAAGATAAAAACGCAATATGTATTTGGAAAAAAAGTGATAATTAAAAAGTCTCTTCATTTGATATATGGATTCATTTTAAATATTAAAAAAATTTATAATTTTTTTTTTCAAAGATTTGGATGAGGATGAGAAACTTTCCATCAAAACATCAACATTTGCCTTCTATTTTTATTTAAATTCAAGTGGTCGCAAGAGAATTCACTATTGTCGTACATAAAATTTTGTTAGAATAATTATAATTAAACAAAAATATTTTGAATTTTTTTTTCAATCATCAAAAAGACAAGAAAAATATGCAATACAGCTTGGAAAATAAATGATATATAATTGTTGCCTCAAAATCTTTCAATCAGTATATAAATTTATTTTATTATTATAAGACAAGTTGATAATCAACTATAACAAATAAATATATAACAAAAAATAAAACACACACACACCTAAAGGCTTGCCTCAACAATAATGCCTGTGTATCATTTTGACCTAAGTTAAGAATTCGAATCTTAACGAATTGCAAGATAATATTAGTTTTCTTCTAATTTTATAAAAACTTTATAATTCAAAGGTGTACTCAACATTGTATATATTATTTTCAATAATTTTTATAGTATAACTTTATAGTTTAAGGGTATGCTCAACGTTGTACATATTATTTTTGACAATATGATATAATATAAATATCAGTAGTGAGTCTGATATAATATCAATAATATAATTTAATTGATGTGTAATGCAATTTTATTGATGTAATCCCAATTATAATAGATCAATATATATATATATATGTATAACAAAAATATATATATATAAGTTAAAGGATCCCTGCCCAATACCTTCCCAAAAAGAAAACTTTCTTAAACCCAAGAAACATAATTAATAAAAAAAATGCAATCTATCTTTCCCATAAGATTATTTGATAACTAACTCTAATAAATGAATACGTAGCAAAAATTTAAGTAAAACATCTCTATCCAATTTAATATTACAAGATAGGTGTAATACATTAAAAGTATTTTAAACTTTCTTAAAAAAATGCAAATATATCTTTTGAAAAAAGAGTTAAAAGGGATCTCTATACAATATAAATATCACAAGATAGTTTAGTTACGATTAAAAAAGAAAAAAAAAACATAAGAAAGGGTATATTTAGCTGTTTTAAATCTTTAAACAAAGTGGGAATGTGATTATACTTGCTATGTTTGTTTGTTGTATCATAACACTGAAGTTATTATATGCATTTTTACTCAATTGTAAATGTTGGGAAAAAAAATTAAAGAAGAGCAAAAATGTTGGAGTATGTATAGAAGAAAGATTGTCGATTGCTATGGAATGTATAGAAGGGGCTCTATTAAAAAAAAGGCCGTAACAAGGAGATTTTAACAGACGAGTTAAGAGTTAAAATAAAGTCTCAACTTTCATAAAAGAGCGTCAATATAATAAAATAGCAATTCCAAAATTAACTTTTTCAAACAATATATTCGAGGTTAAATCTTAAATTAATGACTAGCCACTACTTATTAAATATAGCAATCCATTAAATTAGGGAAACAATTAATGTCAGATGCTTGACTGATGATGGAATATTAGATGTACTCTTTTAATTTAGATTAATTATTTGAAATAATTTATTATTTTTAAAAATATTTTAGAGACTCCATCCATTAGATTTCTCTGTTAATTTTAACAAAATCTTATCTAATTTAATAAAAATTATAAATTTATCTCTTATTATAACATGTGCCCTATAATATTTAATGAATATATTAAATATGATTTTACTCTATTAACATATTAATTAAATATTATTTCTGCCATATAATTAAATATCAACTATTATTGGTCATTTCATTTATATAACATTATAATATATATTCACATTTTGTGATTTCACTCCATCATCATCCTATAACTTATTTTATAGTCTTCGTGTAAACATCAATTAGGGGTGAGTAAACTAGATTCGGTTCAATTTTTAGTGTGAATTAAAAATTAAATTAAGTATATCGATTTTTAAAAAATAAAATAAAACCAAATTTAGAGTGAATTGAACTGAATTAGTTTAATTTTTAAAATTTTAATTTTATTTGGATCAAATGAATTTAATTTAAACTTATTTTTTATTCGGTTTAATTCGATTTTTTTAATTTTTTATATTTAATTTTTAAAAAATCCGGCTTTCCAAACTAAAAATTAAACCGAATTTTTTATTTTTTTAAATTAAAAAATTTAGAACTGAACCAACAAAAAAAAAAAAACTGCCGGCCTAAGATTCAATTTTTTAAGTCCAATTCGATTTGCCCATTTTTTTGCCCACCCTTTCTGCCAATACCCTCATTCCCCATTCTTGTATTGACTCTTGACTCTCCTTTATTTATTTATTTTTTTGCTTCGAATTCAGTTTCATAATTTCTTTAGTTTCTTCTTCTGCCATTACCATTAGTATCATATCTTCAATACTGAGCTCACAGGGGATGGTCTTAGCCACAGCTATGGCTGCTGTTTCTAGGACTGTAATTCTCCATTATTAAATCCCTGAAACAATGGCCTGTTCAATCAAGTTCCACATCAAGTTCAGAGGAGCGACTTCAATCAAGTTCACCCTGACGAATTTCTAAGAAAAGTATATTTCATAACATGGTTACGTTTATAATTTCACAACACAATCTCTGAAAAAAAAAATGGTTAAAACGAAAAGAAAAATTCAACTTCACTTTCGACACAGAACTTGGCCATTACATTTTCTGGGTTTATATTTTCTTTTCGTTTTCTTCTTTCTCGCAAGTTTTTACAGGTCAAAAGAATTTTGTTTATGACAAATATTGAAGATTATACTCTTTAAATGAGATTTTTTAGAATTTTTTAAATGAGATTTACATAAAATACTATTTTATTATATTTTCTGAAAAAAATAAAGAGAATCTGTGTCAAAGAAAAAGAAAAAGATGAAAGATTAAGAAGAAGAAGAGAACAGAAGAAGAAAAAAAGAAAAAAGAAAGAAGAAAAATAAAAAAGGAAATTGCATGGAAAAAGAAAAAAAAAATCACATCTCATAAGTCATTTATTTGACACGTGGCATTTTAGATATTTATTTTATTTTAACGTCATGCATTTTAAATATTTATTTTAACGTTATATTGAGTAAAATATGTTAGTGTTAAATATTATTTTATTTTTTTTCTATCAAAATTAATGGTCGAGGATCTTTGAAATATTTTTAAAAATAATAAAATATTTTAAGTACCAAGGACAAATTAAGTAGCTATCAATATTTCTCCCTTAAAACAAAGCAAAGGCTATTGGTTTCAAAGCTTTATATTAAGTTTTGGTTTCATCAAAACCATTTGCATAAACCCAAGTTAAGAACTCCACAAAAGGTACTTCCTTTTCAATACATGTGAACAAGTTGAGAAAAGCAGAAATTTGATTTCCTTTTTTATTTGGGCTTTGAACAGCTAAAACAAAATTTTACACAAAGAGAGAAGAGAGAGTGAGAGAGTCAGGCATTCCCTATGTCTGACTCAGAGCATATTCTCTTGCTTGTTTCATCAATTTTTGCCTTACTTCTGATCTTCATTTTCATCAACAGAAAGCAAACCAGATTCAATCTGCCTCCAGGCAAAATGGGCTGGCCTTTTCTTGGAGAAACCATTGGATATTTGAAGCCTTACTCTGCTACATCAATAGGAGAATTCATGGAACAACATGTATCAAGGTAAAGTGCTAAAACCTAAAAACTAATCAGCCACAGAAGTGAAGAAAATAGAAGACTCTACACTCAAAAAGTTTTGTTCTAATTGATTTGTAGGTATGGAAAAATCTACAAATCAAACTTGTTTGGCGAGCCAACGATAGTCTCTGCAGATGCTGGGCTAAATAGATTCATATTACAGAACGAGGGCAAATTGTTTGAATGCAGCTACCCAAGAAGCATAGGTGGGATTCTTGGGAAATGGTCTATGTTGGTTTTGGTTGGAGATATGCACAGAGACATGAGAATTATATCTCTCAACTTCTTGAGCCATGCCAGGCTTAGAACGCATCTGCTTAAAGAAGTTGAAAAGCACACTTTGCTTGTTTTGAGTTCTTGGAATGAGAACTCTGTATTTTCGGCTCAAGATGAAGCAAAGAAGGTAAATTTTGTTTTTCACAATTTGTTAATTTCCATTGTGTGTATTCATGAGCTGAGCTTATGCAAGGATTGATGTTACAGTTCACTTTCAATTTGATGGCAAAACATATTATGAGCTTGGACCCTGGCAAGCCTGAGACCGAGCAGTTAAAGAAAGAATATGTTACTTTCATGAAAGGAGTTGTTTCTCCTCCTTTAAACTTACCTGGTAGTGCTTACAGAAAAGCCTTACAGGTATAACTACTTCACATAAAAAATTCATGGAAGCTCATTTACTTAATAGTGATATAATTTAGTTTTGTAAAAGTTGTTTTAGACCTTTTAGTAGTTTAATCTTGTTCGATTTTATATATTTTGGCAGTCAAGATCAACCATCCTTAAATTTATAGAGCAAAAGATGAAGGAAAGGCTTGATAATATGGAGGGGAGAGAAAATATGGGAGACGATGATCTGCTTGGATGGGTTTTAAAGCATTCCAATCTTTCAACAGAGCAAATTCTTGACTTGATACTCAGCTTGCTCTTTGCTGGCCATGAAACTTCATCAGTAGCCATAGCTTTAGCTATCTACTTCTTGCAAGGTTGCCCTGCAGCTATTCAACAATTAAAGGTAAGAATTTTATTTTATATCCCCTTCAGATTAGATTGTTTCAGTTGATAATCATGAAAGGTATTTTTTTTTTTAAAAAAAATTCCCTTGTCTGCAAATACAGGAAGAGCACCTGGAAATTGCCAAGGCCAAGAAGCAATCAGGAGAAATGGAGCTTAACTGGGAAGATTACAAGAAAATGGAATTCACCCAATGTGTAAGTTCATTTAATCATTATCTTGCTCATAAATCAAATAATTTTCCATCATCGGATTCAATAACAAAAGTTACAACACTCAAGTATTTTATTTATTTGTATCTCTTTCTGCAGGTTATCAGTGAGACACTCAGACTTGGTAACGTTGTAAGGTTCCTTCACAGAAAGGCTCTCAAAGATGTTCGGTACAAAGGTAACTTAGTCATATAGTACAGTAAAAACGCAGGGAAGTTAATTTTTTAAGCTAAATGGATAGTTTTTGAAGTGTTTAATATTTTAAATTTTTGTTTGATAATAGGATATGACATTCCATGTGGGTGGAAAGTGCTTCCAGTAATAGCAGCAGTGCATCTGGATTCTTCTCTTTTTGACCAGCCTCATCTCTTCAATCCATGGAGATGGCAGGTTAGTCAGTTTAATCAGGACAACGTGCCCTTACCTTTTTTTTTTAATTGTCATATAAATAGAGCAATGGTTCTTAGGTTTTAGTCTAGAGATCTACGGAAAATATCAACAGTTTCCAGCCCACTGTTAAGCATTAGCTTTTAACAAAAGTGCTTTTAGAATTCAAGATGATATTTCTCATCTTTAGTTAAAAAATTTAAAATCTAGTCAAATTCAAACAAGCCATTATATACAGAAAGTCCTTTCTTGCATTACCCTGTTGGATAATTTACAAGAATTCGTTAAAGATTTCTCGTACGATGGTGGAATAGTAGCATGTATTAATTGGGAGACCGTGACCCACTATGGTCATGTTTCCATCAAGGCCGTTGATTTTGTCTCTTCAGGATAAGGCATGAGATGAGCGTACAAGGATCCCACGGATCCCCCACGGCCATCAGATGTACTGTCGTGATCGGAGGACCTTCGCTGGTTACTGTACGGACGTAGGTCCCACATGAAAACCCCTCTCTCTGGTCTCGTCCGTGAGTGGGGAAGAGAAGAGACTGTGGTCGTGGGGGGGCTTTGAGTTAATCAAAAGGCCATGTGAATGTGGGGTTTTACAGTTCTTACATGCACGTGTAGCAAGATACTAGATGTCCATCTGCTTCTACTTGATAGTTTTTTGATAGGTTAGAGATTATTAACCAATTTGAATCCAAACCACTTATTTCATAATTATCTTCTGGGTAATTTTTAATTTGAAATGCCCCTTTTTATGGGATTATGATCTCTTTCTGGTCATTTAATTTGGTGGTGATGGTGGTGCAGCGAAACAATAATGGAAATCGAGGATCTTCTTCTACTTGCCCAAGCATGACAACAAACAATTACGTCATGCCATTTGGGGGAGGACCACGGCTCTGCGCAGGATCAGAATTGGCAAAACTCGAAATGGCTGTTTTTATTCACCATTTGGTCCTCAACTTTCAGTGGGAATTATCTGAAGAGGATCAAGCATTTGCCTTTCCTTTTGTCGACTTTCCAAAAGGCTTACCCATCAAAATCCAGCGTCACACTTTGATATGATCAAATCTCCAAAAGAGATCACTCTCAACTCAACTCAGCCTCTCGTGTAGACTCAAAAAAAGAAAGAAAAGATTTTTTTAAAAAAAATCGTTTTTACGTGGACATCTTGGATTTCCCAACTGCTTATTTGTAAGTGCTTTTGACATAATATAGCTGAAATAATATTGCTGAACATAGACACTACTCCTAGGACCACATTTCCCATGTTGTAAATTTTATTATTTCCTATTCCCTTGGTCCCTCTCCAGGGGCTGGGGAATATCAGTATATTATTCATTTATTTATGTAATATTACTGTGCTTTCTCATTTACTGTAATTTACTTCTTCATTGTTCAAAGACTTTGAATATAATATTTGTATTTCGTGCAAAAACTCATTCAGTCATTTCACACTTCAAGGTATGATGTAAAGTATAAAGTTATTTACCCACTATAATTTTTCTGTCAGTGCATCTAATTATTACATTTTCACGTGTGATATAGGCTGTTCAAACTGTAAAGCTCTTTTCTTTTCCTTTCCTTTTTCGTCGCGAGGAACAGAGCAAATAAATTACATTTGCTCGATTATGAAACTCACAAATGTGCTTGCTTGAGAAGAATGAAGAATGATCTTTGTGGGGACTGATTGCGTAGGATAATATAATAGTAAGACTCGCGAAGCCTGTGGAATTTGGCGAAGGTTGCTAGAACGAGGAAGCGCATGGCGCAATCTTTTAACCATCTTCTCGGAATGTGATGTGCGAAATGCAATGAAATGAGTATGAGAAATTGAAAAGGATGTTTTTGTCGTCTGGGAAGCCGTCCCGTTTCTCTCTATCTTCCCGATCCCGTTGGTTACACTTGCATGCAATGCAATGTTCATTTCTATTCATCTTCTTTTTTCTTTTTTAAGTTTTATTTTCTGGGCCCGCTACTCATAACTACGCACAACTGGCTCGCCTTTTTCCATTGTAAGGCTCTTGGTTCTCTTTCTTTATTTCCTTTTATAAAGTGTTGGTTGTTCACATAAATATTTTATCCGACAAGCATGACTGTTATCGTCACTATGACCTGGTCAAGTGGACCTGATCAATCGCACTTCATGTCTGATACGTTTATTCATATTAATTTAGCTTACCTCTTTCTTTTTTTTAAATAAAAAAATACTTGCTCGTATCAATTTATTAAAATATTTTACAAAAATATTTGAATTTAACATCTTAAAGGGCTATAATTAAATATATCATCTCTATAAAAATGAAGAGATACTAATTCTATTGAAATCCTAAGAGTAATATAAGATATTTTAAATTATATTTAAAAAAATAATGTGTTAAGTAAATATTAAATAATAAAATAATATAAATTTTAAAATTATTTATTATATTTAATAAATTATTTTTTGAAATACAGTTCAAAATATCAAATATTTCTCCGAGAGTCGATGTCAACTACTGTGCGGATTGGCCTAAATCACCATTTGTTTATCTTTACGTGACAGACGGAACTACCACTCTTCGATTTGTCTTTCTTACCTAAAAAATCTACGTGAAAGAGAGAGATTATAGTGATTGTAAAAGACAAATGGTTCACCAATCCTGTGTTTATTGAATCAGAAAACTATTTCCGCATGCGACGTTGCCTACTCTTTTTTTAATTGATTCCAGAAATTGTAAGGTAATGGCTGCCTCATTAATCTATTAAGCCGTCATTTTGGAAACATCAATTATTGATACAAAAAAAAGTAAAATCTAGTGGAAGATTTAACTGACTTAGTTCAGTTTAGCTATGCCCATCATGGTAAAAGAATCAATTAGAAGGTCCCAAGACAATAGGCCTCGATTTCTTTACTAACAATGGAAATGTCTGCCATGTTTTTTCGCTACACATCGATTTCTTCAAATTGATCTTCCTCCTATTCTCTCTATACATAATCATGTTGTTAATGGTTCAAATTAATGCCTCGTTTTGATAATAAAGTAATAGTTTGTTCTAATTAAAGAGTCCAACAACCACATTGGATGATGGTGTCAGAGAGCTTGCCAAGAACTTAAAAACAGACAATTAATCAAAACAAAATAGAGAGTACTCATCACTGAGACAGCCAGCCAGCACCTCCATGTTAGGTTTCCTTTCGTTTTCTAGTGCTATTTCATTTTTGTTCTTACTCAATGATTCATGTGATCTCGTTGAAGCTTCTATCACTTTGATTCAATCATTTGCAGAAAATAAAATAAAAACAAAAAGGAGAGATAAAAAAGAATGGAATTCCTTCGAGGGAAATGTGTGATGTATCTTTCAGATATATTTGATCTAGTTAGCAATATGGTCCATAACAATGTGATCTGGGAAGATACACGTTATGGATCTAAATGTGGGCTCTCATTGAACAAGAAGAACACTGTTGAGAGCAACTAGACGAAATATACAAAAAATGGTCTCACAAGATTTGTAGGTCCTGTGATCATTTCTCACAGTGTAGTTTTTGTTTATGGAACCCTATGATATGATCCTATCTGCTTTGAAATGCATGCCCATTTGACTGCTTGATGCCGCTGACGTGAGGATCGAACTGGCAATTTCCATAGTTTTGCCAAATTCAATGGAACTGAAATGCATGGATCACTGACTTTTCACTAATAAGGTCTTCGTGTCAAAAACCCAACTACATTGGATTGAGACTGAGGAATTATGGGCCGGGCTAAGTGCCTGTAGCGAAAAGTGGACTATCCATGTAGGAACGAGTAATAGAAGATTATCCAAAAAAACTTCTTGACTTTCAGACTTGAGAGGGAGTTTCAATGTTTTTTCTCTTCTTCAAAAAATTTAGCTGTTTTAACTTGACTTTAAACCTTGTTTTTGAACAGGGTTATTCATTGCAAGAAGAAAAGTGTTACAATAGATTGACAATGTCAGACAGAAGCTCCTCCAAAAAAAATGAAAGTCTCAATAGAAATTAAGACTTTCTTAGCCAAGACATAGGCAAGAGAATTATAAAAGCGAGATATACGATGAAATGTAATATTAAAAGAACTACCAAAAAAAAAAAACATTTGCAAATCTTTCCAATCTCCCATTAATTCACCTATATTGGATTTCTTCTTCTCAATCAAATCCACAAATTAACAACATCAGCCTCATCTCTATGAGCCAAAAGCCGACATCCCAAAACCTCAGTCTGATTACAAATCACAGGTCCCAACCCTATAAAACTGTAATATCGTTATAGAAACAAAAACTAATATAATTAAATCAACTTTGTGTATGAGAAATCTGGAAAATGAACTTTCACTTTCCAATAAAATACAGTCAAACAAAAGCTTTGAGAGGAAAAAAAAAAAGAGAATAGAAAAATTATTTATTTTATTGATTTTCGCTCTAATTGAATTACATTTACATCTCTTCACTATTTATACTAACAAGAGAATAAGATTAAAGAGTGAATGATAACATAATTGATTTTGGTCGGAAACAAGTTTGTGGTCGGAAACAAGTTTGTTGTAACTAATTTGCACAAAATCTAAAACTAATTTTTATTGACGTGGCTTTTAATCGTTGAGTTGGCAATAACTTATAAATTGGACTCATTTATTTATTTTTTTATCTCCCCTTAAGCTCAACTATCGATTTGTAACAATGAACTTGCTAGCCAGACCTTGAAATTGTGTAATGGGCAGAGCCTTTGTAAATATATCTACTACTTGTGAAGTTGATGGGATGTATCTGATATCCACCTCTTTATTAAGCACTTTGTCTCTTATAAAATAGATATTCACTTCGATATGCTTGGTTCATGATAAACAGGATTAGCTGCTAATGTTGCAGCTCTCTAATTATCACACTAAATTATTGGTGTTCATGTCTGCTATATATGAGTTTTAGTAAAAAGTGATTGAATCCAAACAAGTTTAGCTGTCACTTGAGCTAAAGACCTATACTCAGACTCAGTACTTGATCTAACCATTGCCCTCTACTTCTTAGAACTCTAAGACACTAAGTTGCCAGTAAAGAAAACACAGTAACCACTATATAATTTTCTGTCATTTGTGTTACAAGCCTGTTGAAAATCGAGTGTGTTACATATGAGTACATACATAATTTTAAAAATTATTACACGTAATAGAAACATGTTAACAAATACACCAAATTTAACAAATTAACCACATATATCATATATATGCTTAAGTATAACTATTATACAAAATATACATGATGAACACTTGTGTACTTAAATTAAAATGTAAAGAACACTTACCTAACGAAGGTAGTTTTACAAAAATTTTAAGTCCACCAACAATCCAATTGAAGAGCTCATTTTGAAATGTATTATTGAACAATTCTAGTTCATAACAGTTTGGTAGGATTATGGAACTAGAATGGTAACTTTAGAATTTTCAGCAACTTGTATTCAAACTCTTTGAATACATATACTTGTTTCATAAATAAGAATATGCTTTAGCCATCCATCAAATGAGAGGAATATGAAGTTTTAGTTTGTTTTTGTTAGTAACAATTTACTAACACAACAAGAACCATTTTTCTCTTTTGTCATTCACCATTTTTAAGCATGTAGAAAAAGAAAAATAAAATTAACTTCACATTCTATTTTTTTCAACTCATTTAAAGGAAAAACAAGACCAAACTTGTCTCTCTCCCTCCCTTCATCTCTTGTTGGCAGAAAATTTTCATTCATCTAAGAATGAAAATCCTTTAATTGTTTTGTTTTAATTTTTTATAATAAAATATTTAATTGTTAGCCAATTTTTATTTTTGTTATTCAACACTTTGATTAAACAAAAATAAGTGCTCCACCAATTTTATTGTTAGTCTCTCACTTAAGATTAATTAATCTAATACTAGAATAATGACTACCTAATTAAATCTTTATCTAACAAATATAATTACTTTAATTATATTAGATAAATAAATGGCTAACATCTTGACCCCTCATTGTATTAAAAATACAATGGCCATGATTAATATATTATCATATTATCTAATAATATAATAATAATATCTAATTTAATTTTCAAAATAATTTTGAATAATTACTTTTTATCTTACTAGTTTTTACTATCAAAGTTAAATAGTAAAACTAAAGTAAAATCAAATCATTGACCAAATTGTGCTACTTGTCAACATCCTATTAATTAATAACTCTTGTTAATTAATTCAATGATGTACTTAACAATTAATTCTTGACAAATGCACATTTTGAGGGATCCCGAAATAATTATTCTATTTTGCTGAAATTTATTGTATCAAATTATTCAATCCAATCCGTTACCCTAGTGCACAACGAGTGCACTTCATATTGTGAGACTCTCTAGGTCTACACCTGATTTGTCATATGGAGCTCATTTATACGTCCATGAACGATGCCCTACATAAACGTTACGAATATTACAAATCAGTGCGTTAGACTATGCAAGTTGAGGTTATTGCATATTTGTATAATCCCTCCATAAAATATATCATGAAAGAGAAGAGATATAGATCATCATCGTCAAATCTCTATTTGCTCAACCATCAACTTATCTCCAGATTTATATTTCCTTAAATAATATCCACAAACACTTTTGTAATATTGTTATCTCTTCGGAATATATTTTTTGAGGTTTATGCTTGTGACCACAAGACTTTCTGAAATACAATCTCGGAGTATCGGGATATACAACCTACTCATATGAGTTGATAGATCTCATATCTACGCACACCGGACTCTATGAGCATCGAACCATACCCAGCGACACACATCGGTCAGACTATGGAAGGTCTCTGACATGTGTAGAACTAAAGTATAGTGGATCACTCACAAGCCCACCGTAGCACTCGGGTCAAAGGACCACAAATACTACTCAACTTAGAAGACCTTCCATTGACGGTTTTATGGGATGTCTATTGGAGGTTTTTGTGAGTTTGTTTAATATCCAGTCATCACTAAATACCTGTATGTCTATACGAGCTTCTATTAAGCTCATAGTTTGCTAAGATTAACCATCTGGACCATCTAGATATAGACATACACTAATCTATATTAATGAGTTCCATCAATAGACCCGTATCGATGAAATTAGATCAGGAACATCGTGTTTCAGAACATATTTGCATAATGACATTTCTTAATACCATCTGCAACTCTTTGCAACTATATCATTATTAATATATTCTCAGGTCATTGTCTCATTTCAGACAAGGCTCTAATTGTTTAGATTTCGCTAACTCTATTAATATGCTAACTCTTAGCACTACTAACTTTTAGTACTTTTAACTATTTGTATTGCTAACTCTTAGCACTGATCTAAACTCTTTTAGACCATATCTGAACTCTTTCAGATCATACAATGTCTGAAACGTTACAAGCATCTTACCATTTATTATAAATAATATTAACGATTTTATTAGAAATGATAATAGTATAAATACAATCATTAAATATTTATACATAATGGGATGGCACGTAAGCACAAATTTCAACAAAACCTAATTAGCATCTGTGAAAGCTGCAAGACTTAGAGATGTTTCTAGTTTAAACAACCACTCATTTCCTCTAGTTCCTTGCAGATATCTCAGTATTCGTTTGCAGCATTGCCAATGTACAGTTGTTAGTGATATCAAGTATTAACTTAGCTTATTAATAGAAAATGATATCTCTAGCCTTGTCAAAGTTACATATTGTAAGGCTCCAATTACACTTCTGTAGAATGTTACATCTGAGAATGGTTTGCCACATTCTTTACTGAGCTTCAGACCTATACTCATTGGTGTTTGAGTACTTTTTGCCTCTGCCATATTGGTCTTCTTTAATAAATCTGTGATATACTTTATCTGGGATAAGTGAATAGTTGATCCAAGGTTTGTTACTTTTATTCCCAAGAAATAACTAAGGTCTCCTAACTCCTTTAAGGAAAAATCACTGCTAAGCTGCTAAATCACTTCTTTATTAGTTTTTTGTTGCTTACTGTCACAATTATGTTATCTACATATACCAGCATCAACAAAATGTCTTCACCACATTTCTTGACGAAGACAGATGTATCAGACTATATATTAGTGAATCCCCATTTGATTAATGCATGTTTAAGTTTATTATACCATGCCATTGGTGTTTGTTTAAGCCTATATAATGCTTTTTGTAGCTTGCAAACATAACTTGATTTGCCTTCAACTTCAAACCCCCTAGGTTGTGTCATAGATATTACTCTGTGAGATCCTTATTCAAGAAGGCATTATTCACATCTATTTGCTTCAACTCCCATCCTTTTGTTACAGCAAGGCTTAGAACTATTCTAATTGTACTTGATTTAACCACTAGACTAAATGTTTCATAAAAATCCATACCTGGAATTTAATGATATCCTTTTGTAACTAATCTAGCTTTGTATCTAGATATAATTCCAACATGATTCTTTTTATTCTAAACACCCACTTATTTCCTACAATTTTGTAATCTGACTTGCAAGGAACTAGTGTCCATGTATTATTATTCATCAAAGCTTTATACTCATCTTTCATGGCTTTCTTCCAGTGTTCCTATTTAAGAGCTTCCGTAGCAATACAAGGTGTATAGAGACCTTCTGTTGAGGTGTTAACAAGTAAAATTTTTGGTTTGTATATTTCATTCTTTGATATTGTGATCATTAGATGGATGTTTATATCATATATTTCATTTGCATTTGGCACTGCATAAGCTGGTTGGTTGAAACTTTGTGTTGATGTTTGTATAGTTCTTATGTCTCAAAATAAGGTTCAGTGTTTAGTTGTGTTTGTTGGTTTGAAGTTTCTGAATTGTGAATTAATGATCCCTCAAAGTATCTTTCATCTAAATTAGGACTTGTATCAGCTCTTGGCAATTGAACAATAGACTTTGGATAGGTTACTGACATATTGTGTGATGAATAATTGAAACCTTTTTTTATTATCAACACAAGAACAAGGAATATTATCATCAACAAATGATCTATCTATACTGAAAGAAAAGTCTTTTTCATCAAAAATCACATGCCTAGCTACATAAATTCTTTTTTTAGTACTAAGACATTTGTACATTTTATATTGAGAGCCATACCTTAAGAATACACACTTCTTAGTGTGAAATGCAAGCTTATGTTTAAAGTATGGCCTTAAATGAGTGCAATAAGCACACTTAAAGACTTTCATAAAGCTATAATCTGGCTTTAATTTAAAAAGAAGCTGAAATGGTAACTTATACCCCAGAATGGCTAAAGGCATTCTGTTTATAAGAAAGATGGCTATTGAGAAAACTTCCCACCAGAACTTAAAGGGCATGTTACTTTGTGCTAAAAGGGCTAAATCAATCTCCACCAAATGCTTATGTTTCTTTCCATTTTACCATTTTAGTATATATGGGTATGAGAACCTATAGTGTATGCTTTTCTGTGTTAGCAAATTTGAAAATAACTTGAACGCTCCTCCAAAATCAGATTGAACTACTTTAATTTTCTTATCTAGTAGCTTTTTACATGGTTCATAAAGTTTTCAATACATTTGACTTTTGTTGTAAATGATACACCCAAGTGAATCTAGTATAGTCATCCACATAACTAACATAGTATCTATACCCATCTCATAAATGTACTGGGGCTGGATCCCATATATCTGTGTGGTCTTTATTTTTGAACTTCTAAAAGTAGATTATGGTTTTTTCCCATTTGACATACATAACAAAAGTAATTATTTTTATTTGCTTTCACTGAGTTGTACACAGTAGTACTTGATACAATCTTATTTAGTACATCAGTATTGGGATGCCTATACCTTCTATGTAGCAACTCATATAAACTTTTATTTTTACAAAACAATGAGCATTCATGACTGATTACATCAGATTTTCTTGCTAAATTTGATTATTTATCCTACAATCAGCTAACAATGACATCATGGTATCTTACATGGTTTAGTGACCAGATTTGCAAAAGGCATATTGTGACCAAAAGTTAATAAGGTAGAGAGCTGATACAGACCATCTTTAGATGTTCTTTTGAGTAGAACATTCCTCTTCACATCATTTATAAGACAAAATTTTGGTGAATTCAACAATAAGGTTGTTATCATCAGTAAGCTTAGATATACTTATGAGATTTTTTGTCATTGAAGGCACATGTAAAACATTTCTCAATGCTAAGTTCCAAGAATTATAAGTTTTTAAATGTAGTTTACCAATATACAAAATCTGTAATTTGTTACCATTACCTACAACAATGTTTTCATTACCTCTATACTCACTACTTGAAGCCAAATTATTATGATTGGTAGCACCATTGTTCAGGTACAAATTCAAATCTTCATTTGCTCATACTGTTTATTGAGACATATATGCTGCTGGTTGAGCTTAGTTATGCTCCTGAGCAGCCACTGCAACTTGAGCTTGAGAAATTTGTGGTTCAAAATCTTCATCAAACCTGTTCTAGCACTTGGATGCACTGTGTTCAGCTTTAAAGTAGATCTGGCAAATCACATTGGAATTATTCCTACTTTGATTTCTATAATTCTGTATTCCTCTACCTTTGCCTCTATAGTTTCCTTACGAGTCTTAAGTATTCTAATTAGCATTCACATTATAACCTCTTCTATTCCCACTTCCTATTTTATTTCCAAATCCATCTTTGAACTTATTTTGAGATTCCATTAGCTATATTTGCTGACATATAGATATTAGATGAATTGTTTGATAACTCTATTCTTCCTTCTTGACTTAGAAGAATAGATTAAATTTTAGCTATAGACATCACATTAGACCTTATTGAAACATACAAAGCCATTGAATTATTTTAGGACTAAGTCTAACCAGCAAGTACGAAATTAAATCCTGATCTGTGACTAGTTTACCAGCCATTGCTAGATTATCAGCTAGAGTTTTAACCTTCATATAATAATCATTCATGCTCAGGTTTCCATTCCTTATAGTTTGGAGTTGAGATCTCAGTTGTATAAACCTAGCTATAGACTGACTGCCAAACATTTTTTTCCAAACAAGTCCAGATTTCAAATGAAGATTTGCACTATACAACAAAACTCAAT
Organism: Ailanthus altissimus; assembly: GCA_946807835.1. Taxonomy (NCBI): domain Eukaryota; kingdom Viridiplantae; phylum Streptophyta; class Magnoliopsida; order Sapindales; family Simaroubaceae; genus Ailanthus; species Ailanthus altissimus. The sequence goes on from OX327695.1 coordinate 25,915,210, forward strand.
ACATATTTTTTTATAGTTGAAAATAGCTAACTCATAAGCAGTGAGCCTTGTCTTTTTCACTGTTGAAACAATGGATTAACAACAGATGCTGTTTCAGGACCTTAATTGACAGCAAGGATGAATCGATCTAGAGAGATTCTTTCTCCAGTTAGCAAATCCTCGAGTTCCTTTCCTTTGGCATAAGCTAAGACTTGTGATTTCTAGAGAAGGAAATTGTTGCAATCTAGCTTTATTGGACTTGAGAAAGTAAAGCTACTGTTTTGATTTACAGACAAAGAATTCATTTGTGAATTGAGAGAGAAAGTGTACGAGTGGTTTGTGTTTGAGTTATTTGCCATTACGATGGCTCTAATACCAAGAAACAAAAACTAATCGAATTAAATTTACTTTGTGTATGAGAAATTTGGGAAATGAACTTTCACTTTCCAAGTAAATGCAGCCAAACAAAAGCTTCAAGAGAAAAAATAGAGTATTTTATTGATTTTCACTCTAATTGAATTATATTTACATCTCCTCACTATTTATACTAACGAGAGAATAAGATTAAAAAGTAAATGATAATTTTAGGGGGAAACAAGTTTGTTGTAACTAACTTGCACAAAATCTGGAACTAATTTCTGCTGACATGGCAATAGCTTATAATTGGATTCATTCATTATTCTTTTCAGTTATATACTACAGCATCAATGTTTAATTTGTAAGAATAGACAACAGAAGGATCCTAAAACACATGGCCTATCACAGTGAGAACTAGAAGTTTTGGCCTGAACAAGCATCTTTAAAAGATTCTAGCAAATTTTCAGCTCTAATCACATTTCTATAAGAGTCAAAACTAGATTGCTTGTTAAAAATCTTATTAGTTTATTGGGGTGTAAGTAAGAAAATGCTCAACAAGATGAAAGTATGGATTTCACCATGCATTTTATACACTCAACTTGTCGAATCACACCTGATGCAGACCAATAATTATCTAAGCTAATATTTCATTATCAAATGAATGCTAAAAGAGCTTACTTCAAGAACAAATCCACGACTTGAGATTTTAACCTAGTTGTCTGCTTATAAAATTTTATTACAAGTGTTAAAAAGAAGTAATTGCTTTTTTAGATGTAATAATAAGCCTATCTAAGTTTTAAGATGGAAATATCAAACTAAAAAATGCAGTCTCATGACATAATTAATTACTAGATCTACTTGTTGGGATTTGTGTTCACGTCTCATCCTATTATTGTATGAATATTTTATTTTATAATATTTATCCAGTTCACTATTTGCTAAATTGCTAATTACTATTATTAAATGGTTCAATGCTTGTGACACTACAGACATTATATGATTTGAAAGGGTTCAGATTTGGTCTAAAAAAGTTTCGATCAATGCTAAGTTAACATTACTGAAAAACTATAAATGCTAAAAGGTTAGCATGTTATATTAATCAGTGAAGTCTAAGAGTTAGAATCTTATCTGTGATAGTACAAAGATATGAGAATATATTAGTAATAACATAGTTGCAAGAGTTACAATAGGTGCTAAGAAATATTATTATGCAAGTCTATTCTTAAATTAGATGCTCCTGGTCTTAATTCACCAATGTAGATCTGTCGGTGGAATCTTTTTACATAGACCAGTATATATTATACTTAGATGGTCTAGATGGTTATTCTTAGCTGACCATGGGCTTATTGGAAGTTCGTATAACATGCAGGTGTTCAGTAAGGACTTAATACTGAAAAGACTCAACGAGGACCCCAATAGACATCCCATGAAGCCGTCAATGGAAGGTCCTCTCGAGTTAAGTAGTATACATGATCCTTTAACCTGAGTACCACGGTGGGCTTGTAAATGATTCATCATACTTTGGTTCCACATATGTCACAGACTTTTCATTGTATGACCGCTGGGTGTCGTTGGGTATGGTTCGATGCTTATGGAGTCTGGTGTGTACAGATATAGAATTCGTCAGCTCACATGGATGAGTTATATATTCAGATGCTCAGAAACTGTATCTTAGAAAGTCTTATGGCTATAAGCAACAAACATAGGAAAAGAGTTTCTTACAAGGTTAAACAATATTGTAAAAGTGTTTGCATATATTGTTTATTAAGATACGTGTTTGGAGATAAGTTCACGGATGAGCACATAGGAATTTGATGGTAGTGATCTATATCTTTGCTCTTCTAGGATATAATTAGCGTAAAGATTATACATATGCGCTATGACCTCAACTTGTATGGTCTACTGCACTGATTTGTAATATTCGTGACGTATGCTTAGGGCATTGATCTCGGACTTGCAGAATAATTCTGTTTGATAAGTCGGGAGTGGACCTAGAGAGTCCCGCAATATGAAGTGTACTTGTTGTGTAGTGGGACAGCATACCGAATTGATAATTCTATCCAAAAAATTCAGTAAACCAAAAATTTACTTTGGTCTCCCTCTAATCGTGTACGTGTCAAGACTTAAGAGTTAAGTATATCAATTAGTTAACAATTAGTTATTGACCAATAGGATGTTGACACATAGTACATTGTGGGCCAATTATTGTTTGACTTAAAAATTATCAAAATACCCTTCTTTGTTAGACAAATAATATTGTTGGACAAATAATATTATGATTTTATTCATTAAAATGTTTATTGAATAAAATGATAATAATAATAATATATGATATTATTATTTAATTGAAGTCAAATAATTTATTTTTTATTTAAATTGGCATGTGTTTCTACCATGATTTAATAAGATTAAATCATTTATTTACTATTGATTAAATGTTATAATAAAAATAAATATGTGACACTTGTAGATGGTAGGCCTTAAATATCACTTGCAAATGAAAAAGAGTTTTTTATTTTGGTCAAGATTTTGGCTAAGTTCATCCAAGTCATTTTTTATTTTATTTATTTTCTTTTTGTTTATTGTAAACAATTATTAACAAATTACTAATGACAAACATTGACCATTATAATTGATGCCATTATGTAAGATAATGGAAGAAAAATGATAAGTAAATTATTAATGGCAAACATTGACCATAATAATGGGTGCCATTAAGTGAAAAAAATGAAAAGAAAATAATAAACAAATAAAATATTAATATGTTGCTCAATATTGTAAGGTGAAAAATTGGCCAAGGTATTAGTGGGAACTGTAGAGAGAATTTGAAAGGTTTCGTGTTAGAAAATTCTTTCAAGTGTTGAGAGCAAAAACACATTCTCTCTATTTTCTCTTCCATTTTGGTCACCCATACTACAAAGTAGAAATAAGAATTCAAGAGTTAAATCATTTGTTGGAAAAGCTGCAATTCTAGCTTCCACAAGCCCATCGTGTTGAGAAACTAGAATTGTGAACGGGTTGCTTCAAGGTGGGTACTTCGGTTCGACTATATACCAAAGGCTTGACAAGGTACTTTTTCTCAATCTTGAAGTATTTTACATCTATGAGATAATATGTAAAAGTTCATTTGTGTTTATCATTGAGTAATTTATATTCCGCTCATCCGCTGCGCATGTCTGTATATGATACATATGCTATACTTGAATGATAGACACAAACACACATGCATGCACCCTAGGTTTAAAATCACTCACACTACGGATATATATTGGCATCCAATGATCTAAATTTCAGTAACAAAGAAATCACCAAGTAGTTTATTTATCAGTAATTACAAGGATTCAACCTCCATTAGGTGTTTGTCTATATAAACCAACAATAACAACAAGACTTTGAAGCTCATTTCATAAAAAACATATGCTAGAGAAAGATTGTAAGAAAAATGATCAACTGACATCCTTCATTCACAACTAAATATAAAGTAACTAGAAAGTTTGGTGGCCACTGAAACTATAGATTTGTTGTCTCCAAGTCTTAAATCTTGCATTATAAGGAATGAAAAAAAAAATTATGATTACTCTTTAACAAGCATTTGAAGAAAGGAAATTTGGTTTGCGGTTTAAACCACACTTAAAAGTTAATGAAAGTATTTTATCCTCATTGTTCAAGGAGTTTGATATAAGTATTCTTAGAAAGAGATATATTATTTGTTGGAGCATTTATTAAATATATGACATGAGATTAAATGATTTACAACTCTTTCTAACAATACTTATATTAAACATCGCATCTACTGTTTCGTATGAATAGAGTAAAATTCTTTTATCACATGAAGGTTTAGACTATATGGTTTGTCTTAGTCAATTAACTTTTGTCCCACACAGAAAAATAAGTGACAATATTCTCTTAGCCTCTAAATTAGTGAAAGGATATGATAGAAAGATTGGGGTGTCTAGTTGTGCCCTCAAAATTGATTTGTAAAAGGCCCATGATTCATGTCTTAGGATTTCTTGAAAGAAGTGCTAATAGGACTTAACTTTCCTTACTCCTTCATCCAGCTGATCATGAGTTGTGTTAAATCAAGTATGTTCTCTATAATGGTTAATGAAAGTCTTAAGAATTTTTGCTCAGGGAAGAAAAGTCTGAGACAAAGGGATCTCATGTCCTCTTTGTTGTGTGTTCTAGCAATGGAGTACTTCAGTAAAAGCTTAAGTTGCATTCTTGAAGATCAGTTTACTTTTCATAAGAGGTGTAGGAGAATAAAGTTGAACCACCTTCTTTTTACTGATGATTTATTCCTTTTCTCTTATGGTGACATAAGCTTTGTTGCCCAATTCAAAGAAAGTTCCTAGATGACTTTTATGTGGTCTCTAGCTTGCAATTTAATGAAAGTAAGAGATATATCTTCTTTGGAAATGTCTTTGGCCCTATTAAAGAGGCCATTTTGCAGTTTACCTAGTTTTAGCATAGTGTATTGTTTTGTCAAATATCTAGGTTCCCTGTGCTCCTTTGATCTCTAGAAAGGCTCGAGAAAGAACATTGTCAAGAATTAATTAAAAAGACAACTATAAGAATATCCAATTGGACAATTAAATTTATGTTATATGTAGGGGGTTTAGAACTAATTAATGTTATTCTAATGAGTATGAATGTCTATTGGTGCTCTATTTTTTGTCCTCCTAAATGCAGTAATCAAGAAAGTGGAAGTTATGTGTAAGAAGTTCCTATGGCAAGGGAATGATTCACAGAGAAAGAGAAGTTTAGTTGTATGGCTTAATATTTGTAAGAACAAAAGTGAAAGAGGCTTGGATATAAAATCCTTGCAAATTTGGAATTAGGCAGCAGTAACCAAACGTATTTGAGAACTGCTAGTTATAAAATCCGCCTTATGGTCTAGATAGGTGATTGATAATAAACTTAGAAGGCTAAGTTTCTAAGGCATCACAAAACCAATAGACTATAATTGGGTATGAAGGAAGCTTCTACAACAGAGAGGCTAAGTAAAGAAACTATTTGGTTACGAGTTAGGAAATGGTTAAACCTTTTCCTTTTGGTGTGATTCGTGGATGAATAGAAAGTCCATAATAGATAAATTCCTCTGTATGAACATTAATGAATCTGATGTACCCCGTGATGCCAAGGTCAAATATCTCAGGCGAAATAAGAATTAGAGCTTGCTTAACCCTTTAGATGAGAACACTGCTTGAGTCTAGGCATACAATAGTAATAAGTTTTCCATCAATGCTGCCAGAGAGGATAGGATAACTTGGATTGGGAGATCTACTGGAAAATTTTTAATTGCTAATGCTTTGAGGAATTTGAAAGTTAAAGGAACCAAGGTTGGGTGGTATGAGCTATTATGAGGAGCCCAGCACATTCTTAGTTATAGTTTTATTACATGGCTTGCATTGAAGGACATGTTGACAACTAGAGTGAGAATAGCTAAGTGGTGCCTCACTTTATCAATTGACAACCTACTTAGTGGTAGAGATAGAGAAACAGTGCAACACATGTTTTTTTTTCTTTCAGTATAGCTCTTTTTAGAGTATTTGCAAACAAGTATTATTGGTTTTAACAAATCAACAAATGACCAATCATTTAGATTAGAGAAATTTTCTACTTTTGCAGGAAAACTAGAGGTAAATCCCTCCTCAGTAAAGTTCAGAGGATTGCTCTCTGTACTACCAATTATTTCATATGGTAAGAGCGTAACTAGGTAGTATTTCAACTAAAAAGACCTACTGCTAATACTCATTTTTAAGTGTATTAAGGATATTGTATGGATTATATGCTTAAGTGCTATGAATGGTTAACGTGCAAATAACATTGTAAATAGGTGATGAGTTGTTACTTCCTAACATACTATCAAGATTTTGAGTTGCTTTTTGTGTATCTATTTCTTTAACCAGTTGTAATTAGCTAGATTAAGCAATATAATGATTTTTTTTGGTTGGTTAAAAAAAGAATCCTTCTATTACATCTAACACCAACTTTACAAAGTCACGTGTGATGAAAATTTCACTACAAATCAAATCATGAATAAATGCTCGTTTAAATATAATTATACACTTCGTCCATTCTTTCTAAAGCAAGATCCAGGTCCTAGTAATGGCATATACATAATCACATTGTCCAGCCAAAGTCTCAGGTTTAAAATTTTTAGTTGCGACTGCATGAATCAACCCCAAAATAATATTTGATTCAAGTTCTTTTTCACACCGTCTCATCCTAAAATCTTTTTAGGTGTCTCCAATTTCTTGTTTACTGATGAAGCTCCGCAAAGTGCTATTTAATATATGCTTCAGTCAACTCCTATTCTTCCTTCCAATATATAAGTTTTGTCTCACTCTTTTATTTTCTTCTTAATGGCATCATATCTTTAGCTTTAAACTCCTTGCATAAACTTCAATTGAAAAAAAATATATATTTCTTGCTAGCCAGAAGCTTATTCACACGTTCCTTAATCATGTTTTGATTTCCTCAATTTATTTCTTTTAAACTCAATTTGGTCACTATAATCTTCAATGCATTAATTTTGTCTGCTTCATTCAAATCCACTTTACACTTATCTTTCAGTCAAACCTTGCTTTACATTCTTAAACCTTCTTTTGAACTAAACCAAACTTGATCTCTTTACTTTCAATCAATGTTTATAATTAGAGCGTATATCTAACAACCTTTGTTCACATTACCAATATTAGATTTAGTGATTCAACAATCTTAATTGGATAAGAATTGTGAAGAATATAAAAAAGAAAAGTCACAAAAATTCAAAAACATATAGGACATGCGAGAAAAAAGCAAAGTAAGACTTGGAAGTGCGAAAAAAGACAAAGAAAATGAGATTCTATAGTACAGTCCGCAATGCCACGGTGCCAGAAGTAGAGAAGCCAGCGTAGCGGCACTGGGTCATGATTCTTGCTGGTTTAAGGTTTCTAGGCTCGTTATAATCCTTATATAAATCGTTGTAAACCCTTTAAATTAATCATCAAGCATTAAGAGATACTTTAAGAGAGAGAAGAACTAGTTAGACACTAAGTGCTTGTGTGCAACTGTTGTTTGAGTGTTCATTGTTCTTGGGAGAACAAAGAAACACTATTTATTAGATCATTTGAGTGTTCTTCATTGTGTTTTCTTATAAATTATCTAGAAGAGGTAATAAGAGAGGCTAAGATCTTTGGATCCATTATGAACGTAGGCAATCAGCTGAACCACGTAAGTGATTTTACTGCGCTCTTATTTATTTGCTTTATATTTTTATTATTTTTGCTTGATATTTGGTTATTCCGTTGCGCAAGAAGATTTAGGTTCAATGTTGAACTTATTTCTAAGATTCTTCGCTTAATCTAATCTCACAAAGAGAATGACATTTGCTTCAACAACCAACTTCTAAAAGTTAAACCAAATTGTAGCTCCAGAGCTTTACATTGGAGACTGAGAGTGAACAAAAGCATCGAATTAGTTTTGTGCATGTGCAAGATCAAACGATCTACTTAATGTTCCATATTAAAACTCGGTGAATCTAGAACTCCTCTAAAAGAAATAAACCTAGTTGATGACATCTAATCTAAAGTGAAAAGCATGAAAAATAAACTACAATAAGCAATTTCATTATAGTAAAGAAAGCAACTTCTAACTCTAAGTGATCTCTTGGGCCTCTTGGCACCAATCAAAGATCAATATGTCGACTAAGAAGCGAATATATAGAAGGTTAGTGATTTTTCAATAATATTTAACTTTTAGTTCCCTCGACAACGAATCCTCGTAGAACAACTCACTATAAAATTTCGGACAATTCCTTTATTATTGGATAAAACTTCCTTTTCATTTGGAATTACTCTAAAACTTCCCTAAAAAATTGAGTTAAACGCTTAAATGGTTAGTTGATTTGTTATTCAAGACCTTGTCATGGGTCAAATGCTTGTTATTGACTCAAAAAATTAGTCTGTTAAATAATACTACCTACTCATTTATATATATTTAATATACACCCAATTTTTATTCAACATAAAATATGACATTCTCTTCTATCCAATCATGTGACACCCTCGTCATGATTTGACTCTAGTTCAAGAATCAATTTAGTCCATATTACTTATTTTTCTAAGACTAAAAAGACCCAATATTTATGTAACAATATTTATTAAAACTTAAAACACTAAATTTTTAAGACTCATTTATTATCTATCCTCCAAAGTCATAAAAAATATATATATATATATTTTGGAAGTACAAGAATATAGAATTTTAATCCAACTAAGAAACATTAAATGCCACTCATTTTCAAAAGGAGACATGTTTAGCCCGGAAAAATTTTATGCGAGACTTGTTTATGATATTTGGTGATAGGACTTCGGAAGGCAGCGCGGCGTGGTGAAAAGAGCACCATCGTGTAGCAATGTTGAGGTAGTATGATATTTCATTATAACCACCAAATTCGAAAAACTCATACGACGTGGAATCATTTGGGTCTTAAAATATCGACCTAACTTTTTAAAACGTGATTACAACGAGGGTTTGATCATGATCATTCTTGACCCGTGGCTACTCATCTGAAGTTAAAACCTCAAAATCAAATCATGCTAATGTTACAACTTTACATGTTTAATCATTAAATTTACCCTATAATTTGTTTAATAGTTAAAATGGCTGTCTAGATAGATAAATGTTACTGAAACAGCACAAGTCGGAGAGTTTTGTTCTAAATTTTGTTAACACGTATAACACAATATTTATTTGAGAAATGTATTTTAAAAAGGTTAAAATATATTTTAAAAAACATGGGTTATATTATTTTTTCTTTAAAAGAATATGGGTGTTATTATTAATATTTATAAAATGTATGTTGTTAAGTTTCAATTAACATCCTCCTTTTTTTTTTTATGTTTTTTATCTAAAAAAAATAATAAAATATATAAATTAAAAAAAAATCCTTTAAAAAAAATAAATAACAAAAAAGTTCCTCTTTCAAAATTACCAATTTATCCTCCTGAAATTGAAACAAATATCGTCAACCAGATCAATCTGAGTGGCATTTCAGCAGATATATTCCAATACCAGGGACAATAAGAAACAAAATCCCGAGTCACGCTCACATGCATCCCCATTGTAGCTAAACCCAGACTCATTTAACCATCTTTCAGGTCCGCCTCCCCAATATTAGCCTCTGCGATCTATCGGCTACTCAGAGATTGCTAGAGATATTATTAACTCCGACCGAGATGTGGCGCTGCGTCTCTCGTAGCCTTCGCTTAATTTCTTCTCCTTCAAAACGATCAGTCTCCAATGATTCTCTCAGATCTCACGTTTCCAGATTCTTCTCCTCCAACTCCGTACGATTCTTTCTATCTGCTGTTCTCGTATATAAGCGCATTACTAGGTTCAGTCATTTGGCAGAGTTTCAGCTCATATTGATAAATTTAGTTCTCAATTTCTTCTCGCAGATTTTGTGGTCAAATTGATAATCCTTCGTAGGTTTTTTTTTTTTTAATGATAATTGTTGGATTTTATGGATTATATTTGATTTTTCATATTGATTGGTTGGGTTTGATATTAATTACTGCAGACTGGGGGATACACGGTAGTGGATCATACGTATGATGCTATTGTCGTAGGAGCTGGCGGTGCTGGGCTGCGAGCAGCCATCGGGCTCTCAGAGCACGGTTTCAACACCGCTTGTATTACCAAGCTATTTCCTACTCGTTCTCACACTGTTGCAGCTCAGGTATTAAAGAATCGTGCTAGCTTTTGTAAACGCTTGTATGTATTGTATGTAGCTGTAGATTGACGGTTTAGTTTCATTAGTTTATTTGATGATTTCAAAGATATTGGGATATTCAATATGCCTAGCCGATATGATATTGTTATTTTAATGAATGATGGTTGGTAAAAGGGGAAGAAAAGGAAACACAATGAAACATATTGGAGATTGTAATTGCGACCATTTGTGAAATATGATTGCCGGTCTTTAGTTGGAAAAATTTGCTGTAAAGTTTCTGATTCTTATTAGTATAGCATATGGAATATGTCTGGATGTCTAAATGCATTGTTGAGAACTTGTGAGTGTAAATGTTTGTTTTTTCATACATTTTGGAAGTGTAATATATGTGCCAATGGATTTGGATGCGTTTATTTATCGTTGCAAGTTTGATAATGAATATATTCTAATTATTTTTGTTGAATTCTTGTTTGATCACTTGGTTTCCTATCTTTAAAATGTTCTAATTAACTGAAGAATGTTCCTCTTAAGTTATATCATAATATAATGGTCCCATGTTCATGTCATTTTTAATTTTATCTGGTTGTTCTGCCTTTTCATTTGGATGAAAAGTATTGAGCATACCGAGCTTGACCATGTCGGTTTTGCTGTTATTGGCTTTATTTTGCTGGCTCTGATACTCTATAACCTGTACAGGGTGGTATTAATGCCGCATTGGGAAATATGACTGAAGATGACTGGAGGTGGCACATGTATGACACAGTCAAGGGAAGTGACTGGTTAGGTATGTCACTTTTGTAAATTAGAATCACTTTTTGGTGTTTGTTTGCTTGGTGATGGGGAATTTGAAATATTAGTTAGTTTATCTACCTGGATTACATAGGTATTTTTGGATTGTTAAATGCTCTATCCATTTTCTGCTTCTTAATTTTTAAGACAGTATATATCTTGTGCAGTATTGTGCCTTCATGAGAGTTTTTCATGTTGAGTTTCTGATATGAAATGCCTCAAGGAAGCAATGTAGGTTGTGCTAAGACATGGTGCCTGCAGAAACAGACGCATGTTCTTTCTTCTCAATTTAATTATACTGTTTCTGCAGGCAGTGCAATTTGAATACTATTTCTGCACAAGGTATTCTTATGTTTATGTGCTAACATGTGACTAAATGTTCTGTAAATAGGTGATCAGGATGCAATTCAGTATATGTGTCGAGAGGCACCAAAAGCAGTGATTGAGCTTGAGAATTATGGTCTACCATTTTCTCGCACAGAAGATGGAAAAATATACCAGCGTGCATTTGGTGGTCAAAGTCTTGACTTTGGAAAAGGTAAGATGAACAAGTTTAAAGTTCTGATTGTAAATAACCAAAGTCATATGATGTGCACCAATAGCCCTTTTAATCTCTGCTTCCTCAATGTTGATTTCATGACAGGTGGCCAGGCATACCGTTGTGCATGTGCTGCTGATAGAACTGGTCATGCTCTATTGCATACTCTCTATGGCCAGGCTATGAAACATAATACTCAATTCTTTGTGGAATATTTTGCTTTGGATCTAATAATGAACAGTGATGGTAAGTTGGTCTTTCCTTGATCAAATCCTCTTGTTACTTTTTTTCTGGGGGTGACATTTTGTTCATTGTTGTTACTTAATATGCAGGTAGCTGCCAAGGAGTAATTGCATTAAATATGGAGGACGGAACATTACATCGGATCCGTGCTGGTTCAACAATTCTGGCCACTGGGGTACTGTACATGTTGTGTAAGCATTATTTGATTCCAGATGATCAATAGTATCTTTATCATTCTTGTCATTTCATTTCAGGGCTATGGTAGAACCTACTTTTCTGCAACCTCTGCTCATACTTGTACTGGAGACGGCAATGCCATGGTTGCACGTGCTGGGCTCCCACTTCAGGTTTTTTTCCCTGCTGCTTGATCTTGAAGTTAGTTCTCTATACTTAGTTTCTTGTGCTTTAATTATATCTCTTTATTTCTCCATACTTCAGGATTTGGAATTTGTACAATTCCACCCAACTGGTATATATGGGGCTGGGTGCCTAATTACTGAAGGTTAGTACTCCTTGCTTAAATGAAGACGCTATCTTGATTGATGTTTCCATGCTATTAGACTTACTGTAAAGATTCCACTTTGTTTTCTTAATCTTTTGAATTTCAATACTATTGTTCAGTTGTAGTGAGACAAAGTTTATCACTGATTTATCTGCAACTTGTAGGATCTCGTGGTGAAGGTGGTATTCTTAGAAATAGTGAAGGTGAACGATTTATGGAACGTTATGCCCCAACAGCCAAGGATCTTGCATCAAGAGATGTTGTTTCAAGATCCATGACCATGGAAATCCGGGAAGGTCGTGGTGTAGGTATGGTGCCTTTCTAGAATCATATATCAGATGCCCCAGGAAAATGGTGTCATTTTGTGTTTTTATCTGCTAATGAGAAAATGGTTTCCAGCTGTTGACTGATAGATATATTATAGTATGTTAGGCATGTATCCTGACCAGTGGATTAATCTAAAAGATTGGTCTTATGACCTCTGATTTTCTAGAAGTGAGAGAAGTTCATATAATTTGTAGTCTTAGCTCTTTCAAATCAATTATGCAGAATGGTGTTTGTCCATGTAGGAAGAGATAATTATGCTGTTGATATATATGCTATGTGTCTTATGCAGACAACGTGTTACATACAACATTCTGTTCAAAATATGTACCTTGCAGCATTGTTGTGGCATAACTTCTGGTTCTGTTTGTTTCGTATCCAAAATAAGAAAAAAAAAGGCTGCGGATCTTATCTACTCCTTCTTTATGCATTGGTAACTTCGATGCTGGTACCTTGCAGGACCCTTGAAGGACCATATCTATCTGCACTTGAATCACTTACCACCAGATGTACTCAAGGAGAGGCTTCCTGGTATCTCTGAAACTGCTGCCATCTTTGCTGGTGTTGATGTCACCAAGGAGCCCATTCCTGTCTTGCCTACCGTTCACTATAATATGGGTGGTATCCCTACGAATCACCATGGAGAGGTGCGAGTTAGAGAAATCACATATTTAGCCCTTACGATCCATGGTTATATTTCATGTACACTTCTATGACCAAAATGTAATCTCTTTTTAAGAACTAATTTGCTTTATATTCCATTACTAACATTTTCCATTAAGGTATAACTTGTGGTAATTCTGTCATTTATGTGTTGATATAATTTTTATTTATTTCATAGATTTACCTGAATATGTATATTCTATTAATCTATTTTCAATTGGTGCTTAAGAAGGGGACACATCAGATGATTTAACACATTAATTTATGAAAATAAACATTGTAGTCTATCTTGAATTTTAAATAGTCAATCTTTGATGTTCAATTGTTTGTTGTTTTTAAATGCTTATGAAATTTGAGAAAGCTGCCGCGATGTTGATATTGTCAATTCTGTACATTGTGTGCAGGTGGTTACTATCAAAGATAGTGACCCAGATGCAGTAGTTCCTGGACTTATGGCTGCTGGAGAGGCTGCCTGTGCTTCAGTTCATGGTGCCAATCGGCTGGGTGCAAATTCTCTTCTTGACATTGTTGTTTTTGGTCGAGCTTGTGCAAATAGAGTTGCAGAGATCCAGAGACCAGGCATGTTTAATGTTCAGTAATGGCTGATAATTATCTCTATTTGTTGTATGGCCAACTAAAGATATCTTACATTCTATTTGTGCAGGGGAGAAACAAAAACCTTTAGAAAATAATGCTGGTGAGAAGACCATTGCTTGGCTGGACAAAATAAGAAATGCGAATGGTTCAATCCCAACTTCAAAAATTCGATTGAATATGCAACGAGTAATGCAAAATAATGCTGCTGTGTTCCGAACACAGGAAACATTAGAAGAAGGTTTTTTTTTTCCCTTGGATTATTGAACATTGGAAGAAAATACCATACTCACCTGATTGAGCTTTATTTAACTCTCCATTTTCTGTGTTGCTTGTGCAGGCTGTCAATTAATTGACAAGGCATGGGAGAGTTTCCATGATGTTAAGTTGACAGATCGTAGTTTGATATGGTAACATTTTGGGCCTGAGAATGTTGATGGTGAAATTTTATATATAATCTATTTACTTCATGGTCTTAATTCTGAGATCTTTTGGCAGGAACTCTGACTTGATAGAGACCATAGAGTTGGAAAACCTTTTGATAAATGCATGCATCACAATGCATTCTGCTGACGCCAGGAAAGAGAGCAGAGGAGCTCATGCGCGTGAAGATTTTACGGTCAGTTTTATTATTTTGTTATACAATTTGTTGTCTGTGTCAATTTTCTATATATTGATGTTACCTGCACCGATTTTTCAGAAAAGAGATGATGAGAACTGGATGAAACACACCTTGGGGTAAGTCACCTTTTCCTTGCTTAAAAGAAAAAAGGTTGATTAGAAATCAAAATAGATTTGTCATTGTCATGGTGGAACTGGAGTTTAGAGAGCCTCCAGGTTTAATTTTCTTATAAGGGCTGTACTGTTTGCTTAAATTTCAAAAAGCTCCCAATTTCCATGAAATTGGTGATTGCAGGCCCTAAATGATGTTTGATGAAAACTTGTCAACTACTTAGAAATTTGAGCCAACACTAGGACTTTTGTATGAGAATTGTCTGCATTGGCTATTAGACTCAAAAAATTATTCAGATAATGTAATTGTTGTGTTTGGTTTAGGCTGTTGAATTTTAAATGAATTGCATTTCTTTGCGGTGGCTAAAACCATTACTATTTAAATATTCAGAAAGCATTCAGGATATCTCTGGCATTTGTTTGCTGCATAAGCATTATGTATTGGAACGCAATGAGCTGCACACTTGATTTTATATAACAATTCAAGAAGGTATCGAGTGCAATTATATTTGTGTGTACCAATGTATTGCAGATATTGGGAGAACGAGAAGGTCCGACTGGATTACAGACCAGTTCACATGAATACATTGGATGATGAAGTTGAGTCCTTCCCACCTAAAGCTCGTGTATATTGATCCATTTGCCCTCCCCAAAATAAGAAAAACAGGTCAAAGCAAGAAATAATGCAATAAATTGTTGTAATTACAGCATTTTGGCGACTAATTATTGCATTCATCAGTATAAAACTTCTGAGTAAAAAGTTTCTACAAATTTCTATCTTGAGTTTAAATCCTGTATTTGCTCAAGTGAGAAATAAGCTTGCTTAACAGTTTGATTGTTGCTTCAACTCATTGTTAATTTCAGATTAGTTGTTCATTTAATAACCTATTTCCACTTTTGCTGGGCCAATTTATGGTCCTTGTTTATTTATTTGTTTGCCGATCTTATTCCCAGCTTAAGGGAAGGTTATTGTGGTTTTTGGTGCTCCTCTAAATTAGGTTTGCATCTTTGTCGTCTCTCTAATCTTCACAACGACCGTCAGCGTTAGCGTATAGCCCCTAGGATGTGTTTGATTCATAGCTCTTACAATTCTTTACATCTGAATACAAGTGTTATGAAATTATCTTTATAAGTTAGGTTGACAGGGATATGTTATAGGAATATGGATAATTTTATCCTAATGTTTTAAGATTAATTAACAATTTTGTTTTGGTTAGATTTAAAATATTTAATTTTGTTTTAATTTGTTAATTTTTATTATTAATTTTAACAGTAAAAAGGTAAAAATATAATTTAATCATATAAATAAATTATACATTGAATAAGTAATATAATTTTATTCATTTATTATTTTTTCGAACATATGTTATAATTTTATTTATTAATTTAATATAATTTTAAAAAATAAATTTTAATAATATGACATTAAATACGTGTCATAATTTGTTTAGTTATTTTTAGACAAATGTTATTATATAATTAGTATATTTTTAAAAATAATTTATAATTAAATTATACAAAAAATTTTAAAATAAAATTAACATTGTTGCCAAAAAACGGTTGTCGGTTACTGTTTTTCGACGACACTTTGATAATAAAAAATTATTAAATTTATATTATTGAATTTTATTTTTTTTTATCAACACAATAGTAGAGTTATTTTTGACAAAAAAAATTCAAAAAATGATCAAACATGATAGAGAGTGGGTGGAAGAGGGCCTCACAGGTGGATAGATCGATTGGTAGTGGCCGCCACCACTCTTCACTATTTTTGATCATTTTTTAGTTTTTTTTCATAAAAAATAATTCTACTATTGTGTAAATAAGAAAAAATATAGTCAAATAATGTAAATTTTAACTTTTTTTTTTATCACCATCGCCGAAAAATGACAACCGATAGGCGCCCATATTCTGACAACAGTACCAATTTTATTTTTAATTTTTTAAATTTATTTTATTAAAATTATAACTAATCATACGATAATACTTATCATTTGTAATAAATTATATGACATCTGTTTATTTACATATATTTTTATATGTATGTTGTTATTTTGAATAAAATAATAAAAATATATTAAATATAAATTTTTTATTCAAATTGACAATAAAAAATAACGGATTAAGATTATTAAATATTTTAAATTTAATTATGACAAAATTATTAAGTAACCTACAACATTAAGATAACATTGCCCTTATCCCTATGTTACATTTTCGTTAAGTTTGCCATTTGTATTTCAAATTCAAAAATAGATCGAGATCGAGGTATCCTTTCAGAAAAGGAAGAAAGCTAGAAGTTTCGATGTTTAATAGTGTCTCTCGTTAGCACGCGGAAATTGAGAAATAGAATATGTAATTTTCAAAACCTTCAGCGTTAAATTGATGACCGTTGGAATATGACTTAGAGGTTAAATTTAGGCTTTTAGCTACTCTTTCAAGTACGACTACAAGTGTCTGTCATTGTCATTGTCATTGTCGTTGTTAACACTATCAATTGTATTGTTCGATTTTCAAAATATAACCTTTGATTTAGTTTTTTTTCCCTTTAAAAGATGCTTCCGTAAATTAATTTTGTAACACGATACCAAACAAATTCTAAAATGGTATGTTTATTGTTATCTAAATATACATTATGGGCTTTTTTTTTAACTAATACCAACCCCCACATATTTTTTCTCAAAACTTAGCAACTTAACGTTGCTGCCTCCGCTGAAGAGGAAGAGGGGCTCTCGACTCTTCGACTTTCTTCTTTTTCTTTCTTTTTTTCTTTTTTTCTTTTTTTCTTTTTTTCATACTCTCTCCCTCCATCCTTCTCTGCATCTTTTATTGTGTTTGTTTTTGAGTTTTTCTTTTATATTATTTTGATTAGACAAAAATTAAGATGAATATTAAATAGGAGAGTCACAAGAAGTCTAGAATGTATAGGATACATATGAAAAAGTTTAGAACGTGTGAGACACGAAGGAAGAAGCAAAACAGGACTCGAAGACGCGAAGGAAGCGAAGAAAAATGCGGCACTCAGTGTCGCGGCGCCAGAGCAGGGAAAAATCTATTTTGATCTAAATTTATGAGTTTTGAAAAGTTTTAGACTTTCAAAACAGTTAAAATTTTACTCCAATAAAAAATAGGGCTAGTAGGCACAAAATAATTACTATGTAAACACTTGTAAACCCTTTAGTTGAGATTAAGCATTAAGAGAGACTTTAAGAGAATGGAAGAACAGGGTAGATACTAAGTGCTTGTGTGCGCTAAAGTGAAATCGTCGTTTGGGTGTTCATTATTCGTGGTAGAGTAAAGGTACACTAAACACTAAGTCCTTTTTAGGGTTCTTCGTTGGGTTTTTCTTGTAAAATCTCTAGAGAGTTAATAAGAGAGGTTAGGATCCTTGGATCCACTATGAGCGTAGGCAATTGACCGAACCACGTAAGATTG
The DNA here is from genome assembly GCA_946807835.1 of Ailanthus altissimus. Classification (NCBI taxonomy): domain Eukaryota; kingdom Viridiplantae; phylum Streptophyta; class Magnoliopsida; order Sapindales; family Simaroubaceae; genus Ailanthus; species Ailanthus altissimus. The sequence continues at coordinate 25,933,084 of OX327695.1, forward strand.
TATTGTAATATTTATTTTTTGCTTTAAATTCTTGCTATTTTGCTTGATATACAGGTTATTTCGCTATGCAAAGATATTATGGTTCAAGGTTGAACTTGGGGTTCTTCAATTTAACTTAATCTCTAAAGGGAGAAGGATGATTCCTTCATTAACAGTTTCTTTTCTTTGGGCTTTTTTTTTCCTGGCAGCTCTCTATTTTTGGGCCAGCCACCAATAATGGTAAGGTTCTTTCGTTGGACAGTGACACTCCGAGTTTCAGTGCTCCTCCTCCATGCGGCCGTCATCATTACCCACATAGCCACCATTCTTCTTCAGCTCTTTGTGTTGCCGCAAGCCTGGCCGACTTCTTATCATAACTTCATCAAGTATACCCCCAACCGAGCTTAGCGCTTCATTCTGTTCGACCTGATTTCCAGCTGTCCAAGATCCTGTTGGTCTAATTTATTTGCCGCCGTCTGCTCTTGCCGTCTAATGATCCAGCCTTAGACTCTTATTCGTCGGCCTCAACTGTCCTCATTTACCAGCTTATTAGTTTTCGGCCACCTCTAGCTCCCATTTACTGGTGTTGTCAATATTCGGTTGTTGTTTGTATTTGGTGGTTGTTTAGTTGTTGAGTACAGAAATGTGATTAGAGTACTAGTATTTTTGTAACTTTTCTTAAATAGTCCTTTTTGAAATAATAATCTTCTTATGTGAGGTAGTTTCTCCTCTTGTATAAGATAGTTGTCATCCTCATGAAGTTAAACTCTTCCTGTGTGAGGGTCGAATCTTCTCTCCGTAATAGGGGTAGATATTCATTTGGAATAAATCATGTTTTCAGGACTTTGTTATATCTTCACGGTTGAAGAAGTAGGTTTGGGTAGGTTACAAAAGTCTTATTTTATCCTTATGAAGCTTTTAGATAATTGTCTGATATATATCAGCAGATCTATCTATGTAATATTATGAAATATTTTATAATGTTATATTTAAATTTTAAATATATATATATATTATGGGAAAAAAAATTCCAAGGTTGGATGTTCTTATTATATCCTAAAGCAAGGTCTCTCTTTAGTTTTTGCATGAAAGTATTTCCTGTAATGTCAACAGCATTTGCAGGGTAAAGAGGATGTGAGCTGTATTAGCAATCACTCGTAAAAACTGTTAGATTTTTAGAATGATAATCCAAGGAACGATACTTTGTGCTCCTTTTCCCGGAAGAAGAAATAAAATCTGGGACTAAGGAGTTTTATTCCTCTCGGACGTGGGTTTGTTTCCAAATTTAGTTTGTAAAAATCAATCAAGCCTTACAGAAAGAACAAAGAAGAAATGCTATTCCAGCTGCTTCAGCATTTGCTGAGCAATGCATGCTCAGCGTCAGCAAGCACCATCTTTGTCGAGGTTGAACTTCCATCATGTGAAATTGAAACCTGGTTGACGTATCAGAGCTAGTAGGTAGAATGTGTGATCATTTCGAACCAAAACCAAAAACAAAAAAGAAAGAAAGCACGTTCGAGGGCTGTGATTCAATAGGAGCTCTCCAAAATTAGTATAAAGCTTGACACTACTATGATTCACTAATTAAGTGAGAGACGAAGAGATGAATCATGTGCACCAAATGGGTGTTTCGAATATTTAATTCTGACTCCTCAAGATTAAAGTGTTTTTAATCATTACTGTGATGACTAACAACGAGTACTTTTAAGTGGAATACATACAATTTGTATTAAAAAAAGAAAGAGAAATAATGAGTAGCTTATTTGATTTAGTGAATGCAGTGTCCTCCACTACCCAAAACCCAGTGAGAAAAAATTCGTTTAAAAGCCACTGTTGCTTCTGTTATTGCCAGTAGTCTACTTTCTACTCGTAATTCCAACAAAAGCAGTCTTTGTAAAAGAACCCATTGCTTAATTGCAACTTTGACTTCAAAAAAAAACTAGAAAAAGAAAACCAAATGGTCGACCTGCTTTCGTTTTAAGCACTTTCATTGATGACTTCAATCCATTGTATTGTTTAAAAAATTGCTCTAACGGGAAAAAGGCCACCATCGATTGTTAAGAAATACAAGAGCATTTCTTAGTGCCATGCAAAATAAGAAATGATTCTACTTCACGTAGAAATGATATAATTAGATAAGATCCACTTTCATCGATTTACTATTACTCCATTTTCCAATTTATTTATAACTTTTGCATTCCGGTGGATGTGGTAATTGAGAGGGGGAAAAAAAATAGTTCTTTATAGATTTGCAAATACGGGGGAATCTAGATGATAATTTTTGCAATTGATTTTGTAATTTTTGGGATTATCCATCTATAGTTGGAAATTGCAAATCACGTGCGATTTTTAATATTGAATATCAATGTTAATAATCATGTTTTTTCTTTTTGGAATTATTATTATTTGACAAAGAGTTTCTTCTATTAAGCTAAGCTAATAGCAATGAGGAAGATGCATATCCTCCAAAACAAGAGTATTAAGTTAATAGCAATGAGGAGGATGCATATCCTCCAAAACAAGAGTTTGAAGTGTAGTTAGGAACAGAATTATATCAAATTACATGTGATTTAAAGCGAAGTGCATACTTTGTTAACCCATGAACTATCTTATTTAATAAACGATAATCATAAAGGATTTTTGGAATTATTATTATCACATCACTGTTAAATAAAATGAGTATTAATATTATTCACTAAAATATTCATAGTGATTTTATAACACTATGAATAGAATTAAAGTTGAAAACTAATAAGATAGTATCATGCAATGTCAAATTTATCTTATGTTCAGTGAAGATTAAAAAAAATTATTTAAATGGTCATACATATTTAATCTTCAGTACTTGATTTTACGAACAAATCCAAACAAAATAGATAATTTTTTTTAAAGTTTTTTTATTTATTGCTTAAATTTAATTATTTATATTTTTAATTTATTATCAACATCATATCACATGACAGTTATTATAATATAAATAATATTATGAATAATGTTACACTTTTTAAATTAAATCTTAAATTTTGAATCTCAAATAAAGTGTCAAGCAATCATTGCGTGGAGAAATAATATAACGAATAATTTTAAAATTTTTAAAAATTATATTTTGATGATAATTTTGATTTTAATTATACTATCACCTTCTCTATTTAATTAAAAAGATAAAAATAGCCTCATAATTATATTTTTTTTTTGTCATGTAAATACTAAAATACCATTAAAAAATAAGGATACTTTTGTCCTTTTAATTAAGTAGAGGTGTAATATTGTAATTAAAATTAAAGCTGCTAGTACAATTTATGCTAACCTCAGGGGTGACAGTGTTAATATCCCATAATATTATCCACTAAATTGTAGTTGCGGTGGTGGTGGTGATTCAAAATTCAAATGAAATGTTTTTAACTGATTGCTGACGTGGCAGGGTGGCAGCCAAGTTGGGCTTAAGAAGCAATGAGACGGTGATTGTTGAAAGTCTTGTTTAAGAGATTTGGAAATAGAGCTGATTAACAGAGCGGCTTTGACGCAACTTCTCTCTCAGATTATAAGCCCATGCATTTCCTGTGATTCTTTTTGCAATATATTCTCCATAATCCCATTTCCAAGTCACTCTAACTCTTTGATCAAATTAGTGAAATACTTGCTCAGTTTTCTCCGCGGACGTAGGCTGAGCCGAACCACACAAAAAAATAAATTAATTAAAAAAATCCTGCTTTCAATTCTTCAATTGTTATTTGTTTTCTGACCTCTGTTTCTTGTTTGTTTTGTTCAAAAATCAACTGAATTAGGGTTCAATTGTTAACAACTATATCATAACAATAATCACACACATATATATATATTAAAATGTATGTATCTTTCAATAGTCTGAAGAAGGTAAGCACCTGAAACAACATTTTTAAAATTTATGAATGAAACATTATAAATAAACTTTGTTTGTCCTGTTGATAAGAGTTTTGCTTGTCTTTTTTTAAGAAAAACTCAAATTCAAAACGACCTTTATCTAATCGAACATAAAACATACCCAAACTTAAATTTATTTTTATAAACAAATTTCATAATAATAAAGATCCAATCATTTTTTCAAACTCTCCATCAATAAATTCATAATCTAAATGACACAGATAGGAAAAATATCCTAAGAAGTGAACAAAATCACGGGCAGGCTTGAAAATTAATCAAGATAAACTTTTAATAAACTTTGGAAGGTCAATGCTGTCATTTTCAGCTGCTTTTTAAATTTTAAATTACCACAATTTGGTAAGAGAGTCTTTCAATTGTTTGTTTTTGTGAATTTATTTTTCTCCAACTTGTATTTTGGGTGCTCGATCTAGATCAGCTAGTTGACATATACATATAAGCTAATTTAGATGTCCAATAAGTTGAGCTTAATAATAATAATAATAATAATAATAATTTGCAAGTGGTTGTTACATGTGCAGACTGAAGCTAGCAGCTGATTCCTCTGACGCTTATGCCTAATTAAGTACTTAAGTAAACCAATTGCCTTGATCATGAGACTAATTAATCGACTCTCCACATAAATTATACATATTAACGGTGTGCCTCTACATGCGTTTTGTGTTTATTTATATGACACAATCTTGTAAGTTATTGTCAGCTCTCATTATATTATATCGATCATAATTTATACATGCCAATGCCGATTATTTGAGGGCTGATTACATGGTATAAGGAAATGAATGCTTTTCGGTCTAAATCCTCAATTGTAGGACTTTAAAGTGAAAATTGAAAGAAAAAAAAAATGTAGAACATACCTTTGTGGAAAGTAAAAAATTTTATGAAAAGTTTAATATAAAACTTGAAATTGGAGGGGTAAATTATAAAAATACTTATTTTAAAAGATAAAATTATAATATTTTACTATTAAGTTTTTAAAAAAAAAATTGGGGCTTCTGAAGCTATGACTCCCTTAACCCTAAAGCATGTTCGACCATGAACATAATCATAAAAATAGTTAGAAGAATTTAAAAATACAACCAAAAACATAATAATAAAAAAAGTTAGAAGAATTTAAGATACAAATACAAAATATAAAAGGGCTATCGAATGGCTAATCTAAAATGCCAATTTTGAGGTATTTATTGGGCTTTCAAAGCTTAAACTAATTTAAAATCAATCAAAATAACATAAGCATAAATAGAGGTAAAATTATAATAGTTCAATTTAATGTAAACCTACATCTATTTCACCTAATTTTATTAGGAGCCTTATAAGTTATAATGAAGCTTTAAGAGTTTTAGAAGCTTAAATAGAGCCTTGTTATGTATATCTAATGTGTGCTATAACAGTCTAGCGTAAATGTATACTATCGTATTAAGTATTATAAAGTTTAAGTTCATATTATTATTCCTACAGAGACTATTGAACCTATTTCCTTGAATTAATTTTTAAAATTATTCTAACTTATTTTTATTTTAAAAAAATTAATGATGAATTTCAACTAAATTAATCTATTGTTATCAATTAAATATAATTTAATATCAAAAGCAATTAAAGATTGAATTCACTAAATGAGAAAAAATCTAAAGTTATGACTAATCTCTTAATATATAATTGAATTCATTAATCCCTTAGTTACTCTTTTCATACTAATTAATTGGCTAAACATTAAACTTTATCATAAATCTTTATCGATGGTCGAATAACTATATTACACCTTAACAAATTACCTATATGTCTATGGTAATCTGAGTAAGATGCAATTTATTAAGAACAAGTCTAAATCAAACCATAAATATCACCTAGGTGTATGTCTATCATAGATGGAACTTATAAATTACCTATATGTTTATGATAATCTGAGTAAGATGCAATTTATTAAGAACATGTCTAAATCAAACCATAATGTCACTTAAGTATATGTCTATCATAGATGAAACTTATAATTGTTACCCTATAATCATGCATCAAACTATTTTAGGCTAAACACATAAATTTCTCTACCGAGTTCATCATGGTTCCTTAAACATTCAAAATATTAATAAAATATAATGAAAGTATTAAAATCAAAATAGAATGAATCAATTGTACTGTATTAAGTTTATAATTAAAATTTTATAAAATTCAACTACATACTAGGTTCAATACGTCTAACCCTAAATTAAAAGAGTTTAGCTCATGATTAACACAAGAGTATCAAAGAAAGAATTAAAAACATCATGAACAAGATCATCTAACTAGGAGAAGAAATAAAATAACACAAATGATACTCTGAGTTGTTCTTCTTTCTCTTGAGTAGAATGCACAAAAACTTATTCTTCAATTTTCAATAATTTGCCTTGATCTCTTGTATTGCTTGTGAATCCGTTTGCTTTATGTTTGCCTACGAAATTGTCTATGTTTTTGCTTTGAAAAGTATACTTTTTATATGTATTTTAAAACCCTAAGATTAATGACCTTCGAATTTAAGTCAAAATAGGAGTTTTGAGAGTAACTTTTATATATCGCATGAGTGCCATGGCGCCGAGACCTAGAATGCAAGCATGGATGACAGCTGGCTGGGCGCCTCAGCACCCAGGCCTGGATTAGGTCACTTTCGTATTTTGAGCGCATATCACTTATTTTTCATCTGATTCGCCTTTCATTTATTCTAATTCGTCACATTTTTTTTTATGCACTTATTTAAAATCAAAAGCATAAATAAATAACCAAATATCTATAATTTAAAAAAAAATACCTAAATCTAAATATTAAATATATTATTATAATTATGCCCTTATCAATATCTCGCTTCTCAAACTATAATCTGCTATTTATCTAAAAAAAAATTGAAAAGAAACCCTCAAAGAGTCCAAAGTTGTGGAGGAAGAGTTTGTTACATTATTGTCTAGCCTAATTTTCATAGGCGTAGATTATGTAATCCTTTTAGAATTGAATTTATGTTAAAAGAACACCTTATTTTAATATTATGTTAAATAGTTACTTGCCTCTAAAAATTTGAACTAATAGCTTAATTGGTTAACAACAATTTTCTACAATCTAGAAAATATTACGTTATAATATAAAATTGACATGATCTGTTCAACGTGTTCTGTTTTTTAAAGATTACTAACAGTGATTTCGATCTTACATATTAATTCTTAGTTGATTTCTTTATTTGGTTGAACTAGGGTTTTTCATCAAACCACTATCACAATAAGTCATTTTTATATACAATTCAGTCAAATTAGGTACTAATGTTTTTAACAAACATGTTTTACAGTAGACACCCACTAACAATGTTTTTTTTTTTTGGAAAATGTATTTTATGAATATTACTTTTAAATAAAAACATTTATCATAGAAATATTTATCTAAATTGTTCAAGATACATTTATATAATTGTCAAAAAAAAAATTCAGAGATGATATTTAAATTTTAATGGTGCAAAAATCGAATAGATACTGCAAAATTTAAATGCGATTGAACTTTTAGGTGGTTATAGCACAAAACTTCCAATGTAGTTTAGATACACCAGTTTTTCTAATACAAGTTTGTTAAGGCATCGTGTTAAGTTCTCTAATTTCGTATTAATTTAGTTACATTTTTAATATCATTTTTTTTTTCTAAAATTAGTCTTAATATTAATTTTATTATCGGTAATTAGTCTTAGCATTAATTTCATTTGTTGGGTTATATGTGTTCTAATATTTTTTGGCCTAATATTTAATACTACAATATCATATGCGCTTTAAAAAAGACTTCACCACAAATAAAATAAAATAAATAAATAAAATCAATCATACAATAAAAAAAATAATTATATACAAAAGATATAAAAATATACGTGGTTTGACAATAACCGCCTACATCTATGGTAGATCATCAAATCTTTACTTCTTTTATATACAAAGAACTCCCTACAAAAGAAATCTAATAAATATAATAAAAAAAACTCTTAAAATAATTTACGAAATACTATCTTATGCTTATATCTAGCACTCAAATATTATACGACACTCTTCTATGCTTATGCCTTGTGGTAGAGCTGTCCTAACTCTATTATTTTTTTTGTTAATGTATTAACAATTTTAATAAATTATAACGATTTATATAAATTTTATATCACCTTTAAAAATCTCATTTTTTATTAGAATAAAAAATCATTCAAAAGGAAGTTTGAAATAGTTCAAAACACGCAATCAAAGATAAAACATAAAAATTTCTTTAAGTTAGTACCGCGGCACTGCAACTTGTTATATGGTCCATTTGCACCTTTTTATTTTTTACTTTCAAGTTTTTGTTGTCGTCTCTTTTTCGTATATTTCATGTATATTTGATCTGATTTTTTTTTAATTTTAACTCAAAATTAAAATTTATTTTAATTTTAAATTATTAAATTTTAACAAAACACGAGGGCTAAAAAATTAGAATAGCCTCAGAGAAAAAAAAGTGATTGGATGTTGAGAATACGAAACCAATGGCCAGAGAAGTGTGAAAATAAAATTGATTTGAAAATGAAATGGTCGGAAAAGGCTTATGGGTGGGCCTCTTTTGGGGGGCCTACATCAATTTCATGTTCAATCTTCCAACCAGTTTCCGATTAAGACGTCTATGTTTTGACTCGTGTTGTTACAATAATAAATATTTAAATAAAAAAGAGTTTATAGAAACATTTGATTCATCATTTTACAGAGTTGATTTGAAGAAATATATAATGAATTCTTTTTGATAGGCTTATGCCATTAGCAGTGTTGTAGAAAGTGTACCTCCTCTTTAGAAACGTTTGTCCTTTTTGCTTGTGAGAGTTAATTATATTTTCTTTTTATTGCGAGAACAATTTATAAAAAAAAATCAAACGAGTTTCACTGGTTCACCCTAAATTGGTACGAACCACGCTGCCCTCCAAAATCAAACCATCAAATTGAACTCCTAGATGACAAATTAAGGTTACTCTTGTTGCGATCATAAAGTTAGTTCATTAATGAGCTGAAGGGACAGCTAAAGAGTTGTAATTTGAAACTTGAAGCCGAGCACCACGTGTTGAATGGCAACAAATTGATGACGTCCTAATAACTTCAAAAAATGTGGACGTTGGTTTCGTTTGAAGTTGAGACATCGCCACTACCGTGCCCAACGTGTTGCTTTCTCGCTTTCGCTTAGCCCAGGCAAAAAAAAGGCTAACGTCTCGCTCTCGTCAAAATTCCTGCACCGTTGCTTTTTTCAAATTGTTTGTTTTCTCGGTGGTTGCATTGCATTTCTGTTGGTCTACGTTCGCCCCTCACTGGGGCCCCACTTGCACCGCTTTTATTTCACTGGTCCTTCGCAGAGTGGGCCCGCATGTAGTCCCCACATGGGCCCATTAACCGCCCAAAAAGAACGGCCCCAAATTGACAAAATTCCTCCACTTTATCAATAAAGAGTAAAAAGAAACCTCCCCATATTAGAGAATTTTCACCTTTTTATCCCTGCTTTTTTCTTTTTCCTTTTTTACCTCTATTGATCCCCCTTTTGATCTTGACCCAAATCCTAGTGCCAACGTTGATATAAATGTTAACAAATGACAAATGCATCATCTCTGGACAATCCCTGAGTCATAAAGGACAAGAGTGATTTTCTTCCTAAGATTTATTATGAAAAAGTACAAAGGTTAATGTCATTATTAATTGCTTCAACGGGTACTACAATGAAACAAATTCAAACGTTTTTTTAAATCCTTTAAATTTCTTATAATATTGTTGAAAATCAATGAAAATAAATATATGTGATAGTTATAATATATATAGATGATATAGTGAATTACGTAATTTATTATATAAAAGTTTGTAAGTACGTAATATTTTGTAATACATTATAAATTTTATAAAAATTATAAAAAATTATTAATTTATTAGGCAGTGATATGTGACAGTATTGCTCACTATATGTTGAACTACATAATCTACTAAATTACTAAACACCGGGTCATTTTGAAGACTTTTCAATTGGGTTTTTCTTGTAAAATTTCTAGAGAGTTAATAAGAGATGTTAGGATCCTTGGATCCACCGTGGACATAGGCAATTGGCCGAACCACGTAAGATTGTGTTGTGATCTTTTATAATCTGCTTTGGATTCTTGGTATTTTGCTTAATTAATAGGTTATTCCGTTGCGCAATGAGGTTAGGGTTCTAAGCTGAACTTGAAGTTCTTCACTTCAACCAAATCTCAAGAGGGAGAAAGGTGTTCCCTCCCTCAACAAACTGGTATCAGAGCTAAATATTCGATAATACACACCTAGGGTAATTAAACCATGGCTGCAATCAAGCAAGAAATAGAGAAGTTCAATAAGATGAATGACTTCAATCTTTGGAGGAAGAAGGTTAGGGCTCTACCAGTGAAGGAATGGTTAGACTCAACCTTAGAGGAAGTCAGCTCCTCAACTAGCGATGAGACGACAATCTCAAAATTCGAGTAGAAAGATTGGGACACTATTCAGAAAAAGGCTCATGGCACCATAATCCTAGCGTTGAGCGACGAAGTATTAAGGGAAGTTGGTGATGAAGAAACGGCTTTGGGGCTATGAAAGAGACTCGAGGTATTGTACATGAAAAAGTCTCTTGCAAATAGACTTCTTGTGAAAAAGAAACTACATTAACTAACAATGCACAAGGGATCTTTATTGAAAGCTCACATTAACGAGTTCAACAAGATCATCATAAGTCTTGAGCAACTGGGCATCAAGACTGAGGATGAAGATAAGGCCATTATCCTGTTAAGTTCGTTGCCGAAGAGCTATGACAGCTTTGTGGATACGCTGCTGTGTGGTAAATAGTCTTTAACGATGAATGATGTAAAGGCATCATTGAACTCAAAAGAATTGACAAAGAGATCTGAGTTCGATAGTGAAGTAGCATTGCTTGCACAAGGAATTAAGAACAAATCAAGGAGGAGGTCTAAGAAGTGTTTCCTTTATAATAAGGAATGGCACTTTGTGAAGGATTTTCCGAAATCAAAAGGCTAAGGAAGGTGGGCTACAATCGGTACTGAGAAAGATACCGAAGTTGTAGACACATTGGTAGCCTCAAGGGAAAAGTACGCTGGCAAATAGATACTAAATTCGAGGTGCAACGTCCATATGTGTCCCGATAGATCAATGTTTACCAACTACAAAGTCAAGAGAGGTAAAACTCTAATGAAGAATGACATGACTTGTGAGATCATGGGAGTTGGTGACATAAGGCTGAGGATGCAAGGTGAAGAAACTAGAGACTTACATGGTGTAAAGCATGTTCTTAAATTGAGGAGGAACTTAATATCCTTAGGCGAGCTCGATAAGGAAGGGTATTCGGTTAGAGCAAAAGAAGAAAACCTAAGGGTAGAGAAATGACCTATAAGGTTTGATGGTGAGAAGCACAATGAGGGGCTCTATGTGCTTACTGGGATGGCCATGAGTGGCCCAACACGGGGTGTTGGGATAATGCAGACTACTAGACGACAACCAAATCGTGCTCACCGAGGTGATAAAGGTTAGAAAAGAGTGCAACACATCCATACCCTATGAAGGTGCACGAATGCCTTTGGAGACCAAAGTCACTAGCCCGAGGAAAGTTACGTCTTGGTGGAGACATAACTGGATTCAACTCTAGGTAATAGAGTATTGGTGTGAATCGGATTCTGAAGCCTTCTTATTTGAAAATTTTTGAATCAAGAAATGGTCTATTGGAAAATTAGTGATTCAAAAATCTTGGTTGGATAAGAATTGAGATGAATATCAAAGTGAAGAGTTACAAGAAGTTTAGAATGTGTGGGACACATATGGGACACGAAAGGGGAAGCGAAATAGGACTCGAAGACGCGAAGGAAGTGAAGAAAACACACGGGGAGGCTATCAGGGCTTAGCGGACCCAGTGCCGCGGCGTCAGACGCGACAGGGAGTCCATTTTTTATCTGAATTTCTAGAGACTTACATGGTGTAAGGCATGTTCCTAAATTGAGGAGGAACTTAATATCATTAGGCAAGCTCAATAAGGAAGGGTATTCGATTAGAGCGAAAAAAGAAAAACTAAGGGTAGAGAAATGACTTATAAGGTTTGAGGGTGAAAAGCACAATGAGAAAATCTATGTGCTTATTGGGATGGCTATGAATGGCTCAATGCGGGGTGTTGGGATAGTGCAAACTACTAGGCGACGTCAAACCATGCTCACCGAGGTAATAAGGGTCAGAAAAGAGTACAACGCATCCATACCCTATGAAGGTGCGCGAATACTTTTGGAGATCAAAGTCACTAGCCCGGGGAAAGTTAAGTCTTGGTGAAGACTTAACTGGACTCAACTCTAGGTTATAGAGTATTTGTGTGAATCGGATCCCGAAGCCTTCTTATTTGGAAAATTTTGAATCAAGGAATGGTCTATTGGAAAATTAGTGATTCAACAATCTTGGTTTGACAAGAATTGAGATGAATACCAAAGTAGAGGGTCACAAGAAATCTAGAATGTGTGGGACACGTATGGAGAAGTTTAAGATGTATGGGACACTAAAGGGGAAGCGAAACCGGACTCGAAGACGCGAAATAAGCGAATAAAACACACGAGGAGGCCATTAGGGCTGAGCGGACCCAGCGCTGCAGGGCCCAGGGATGATCGCCCCGGTGCCAGACTCGATAGGGAGTCTGTTTTTGATCCGGATTTCAAGTTTTAAGAAGTTTTGGACTTTCAAAATAAATGGACTCTTACTCCAATAAGGAATAGGGTTAGTAGGCACGAAATACAACTTATATAAACACTTGTAAACCCTTTATTTCGATCAAATATTAAGATAGAATCTAAGATATGGGAAGAACCGGGTAGACACTAAGTGTTTGTGTGTGCTATGGTGGAACTGTCATTTGGGTGATCATTACTCGTGGTAGAGTAATGGTTCACTAAACATTAGGTCATTTTAAGGTTCTTCAATTGAATTTTCCTTATAAAATCTCTAAGGAGTTAATAAGAGATGTTAGGATTATTGGATCTACCGTGAACGTAGACAATTGGCCGAACCACGTAAGATTATGTTGTGATCTTTTATATTCTATTTTAAATTCTTGATATTTTACTTGATTAATAAATTATTCCGCTACGCAATGAAATTAGGGTTCTAAATTGAACTTGAAATTATACACTTCAACTTAATCTTAAGAATGAGAAGAACGTTCCTCCCTCAATATTAAAAATTTTAAATTTTTCTCAGTCAATTGATTAACTTATTTCTGTTTTTGTTTTGATCGTTTCTTTAATTTTATTGTTCAATGTGTTTGTTTTTGTTTATAAAGTTAGTTGCAAACAATAAATAGAGTAGCAAAATATGTCAATAAAAAGCGGATAAACATATTAGATGTGATGTTCACGTGTCCAGATTGATCTACAAATGTTTATTAATTTTCATTAATATAAAATTATAAATAATTTTCAAAAATTATTTTTCTCTTATTTTTATCTTTTTCTTTATTTTTTATTTTTAACATTTTCTCTACCACTACCATTCATAGTAAAAAATAAAATTATATGTTGTTGTGGAATTGGACTAAGGAAGCTGTGTAGTGCACTGAAGATAGCCAGACAATGAAAAGGAGACGTGAGACAGTAAGTTGAGCAAACCAATCATGGTGGTTGTGGCTGTGGCGAGTAGAGTGGGCGGTTGCCAAATAAAAATTCTTTAAACACAACTTTTTCAAATCATTCGCCAATTCTCTTAAAAGTTTTATAGGTTGTAGGCTATTGGGTAAAATTTCAATTTTGATAATTTCAATAAAATTATCTTTAAAATTAAAGATCAAAACCAAATAAATATTCAAAGGCAACCAAACTCAATCACTAAACCAAAGTCAACTGCAACTCAATCACTAAAATGACCAAAATCTAAATCTGTCACAAATCAAAACTGCAACCAAAATCTGAATATAGATCTTGATCTACCATCGTTCAAACAATGATAAGTATTATTTTTTAATTGAATTTTTTTTTTGTTATAAAGACTGATCAAGTATTGTAATTTACAATTAAAAAAATTTAAAAATTTATAAAGAACTAAAAAACGAATTGTTTTTCTGAATTGGAAATTATTTTATAGTACATAATTGCATTTAAGAATTTTTGGAATATTAGAGACTTTGTTAGAGAAATCAGGAAGAAAAGAGACAAAAGGTTTTTAGAAATAGAAAGTTGTATTTCCCCACGTTTGCTCCAAACTTCAAACAAAGAGAAGGTAAAAAAAAAAGAGAGAGATAAAGAGAAAAAAAAATTAGAAGCTAAAAATAAAAAATAACCAAACTCATAACAAAAAAAGCAGAAAAGAAAGTTAAAATAATTTTAATTTTTATTTGGCCCACTTCATTATTAAAATTGCAAATCAAATTATCGTGGGAGCAATTTGTTGGGGCTTGCTTTTGCTGATAAAACTGGATTAAATGTGAGAAAATAGAAGTTGTTAGTGAAGAGAGGTGCTGCGGGATCGATAGTAATGGAGTTATTTAGGGAAGAATGATAGAGAAAAACTTTAGGCATTACTGAATATACAGTGAAGGACATGGAAATGAGTGTTGATGTTGTTGAGTAAAATGAAGCGAGAGAGTAGATGGGAGGTAATGGTAGAAAAAGAAAATAGAAAAAAGAGAGAAGGTGAGAAAATTATTTTTGATAATTATTTATAATTTTTATAATAATTAAAATTATTAAATTTTTGCAAGTCAGTGATTAACATTTACATATAACATAATATGTTGCATGATAATTTATAATTTACTTTATTAACATATTTTAAAATTTTGTAATGGGTTATAATTTTATCATTTTTATCATTAAAATAAATTTAAAATTTTCAAAACTCATAAAATAAATTTAAAATTAGAATAAACTCGTGGGTTAAGGATGTTTTTATTTCTTAATATATCAAAATGTAAATGTTTTGATAAAAATAGAAAAGTGAGATTTTCTTTTTTATACAGAAAAGTGAAATTTTATTAACTCGACGAAAAATTAAAAATATTTTTAGGAGATCTTGCTTAATGACAGGTTGTACAAATGTTCAGATACGTGGCAAGACATCAAAGCCTGTTTTGCTTCTTGTACGAGGACAGAGTTTACGCAGGGTCACTTTCAATCTCTCAGTAACACCAGTACAGGTACAGCACCAACGAAATTTTTTACTGTGGCGAGGTAAGCTAATAAGATTTTCAAACGGACGGCGGGGATTCTGTTTCAGTCGCCAAGAAAAATCACTGAGACTGACGTCATTAAGACGGCGACGAAGACGCGCCGTATAAAATAATATCGACGTGTTGGTGGTGGATAGGGCCGCCAGGTCCCGCACAGAACGGGAGAAGAAGAAGTTCTACACGTAGAAGCTATTTGGCATGATATTGTTATATGGAGAATCGCGGTCCCACTTTCGTACAACGCCACGTCAACGTGCTTTTGCACAAAACTACAACTGTGACTCCAGAAGAAGAAAAAAAGGAAAAGGGTTATTGTTACAATGTCTCTGTTGTTTGACTTTGATCACAAAAACCACAAATTTCATTTTTGTGTCACTTACATCCCTCTTTATTTCAAAAATAGTCTTTGACCGAGTTTGACCGATGTAATGTAAATTCTTTGTGCAAAATGACCACAATACCCTTCAGAGACAAAAACAAAAATGAAAATTTCCAAACATAACTATCTTATTTATAAAAAAATGCATTAGTCCTTAAAACTTGTAGCAAAACTAAATAAATGAAAACAAGTGTAAAAGAAAGTCAAAAATAAACAAAAGCCTCGTACCATTTGATCAAAATTTAACTGCTATGAACACTAAAAATCATCAACAAGGTTAATTTTAATTGTATAAGTCATGCATTAAATTATTTGGTGAGGAATCATTGCACCCTCTTACCCACATTCTTTAATCTTTGATGATTAATTTAAATACCCTAATTATATATGCGATGGATGTGTATATTTTTTCCATGGGGCTTCACCTTCAAATGTAAATGGTGATGATGTCTGGTGTCAGATTTTTTATTTACATATGCATTTGACATTGAGGTTATCGATGTCTAGCCACTAACCCCACAAAAAAGCATGACTTTCAAAGTGGTTGGGTTTTATTATTTATTTTTTGCGAGAACACATATTAATAATAATTTTATATCATAAGTTATCTTAAATAAAAGTTAATTTAATTAATCTATTTGAGCTATTTTTTACTAGCTTTAGTGTCATCTAATTCGATATAAACTTGTCATTTGTACAAAGTTAATACTAGTTAAATTATAGTTGATAGGTGTTGGGCCTGTATTTGGTCAAGGCTCAACTGGTGACTTAGCCCAATTAGAGAGGCCTTGTTAATTAAAAATATTGAGACACGTAAACAAAGAAAGCCCAAACAGGAACTGACAATATGGAACTGATAGGCCCAAAGTGTTGTTAGATCTAAAAAACAGGCCCACAGATTTTAAAAATTACTAAAATTCTCTTCTGGACAAGATAGACTCCAATTCAAGCACATGGTAGAGTTCAATTTGAACTCAAGTTCCCTCGTGTTTTTCTAACAGAAAATGGACAAGGAACTTGAGTCATGTTCAAATACTTCTTCTCTTAATTGATTTATCTTGATACGTATTAATTATAAGAATAAGGTGAAACATAATTCAATTATAATTATGTCATATAGTATGATTATCCATTTAGTCTTAGAATTTGGCTAAATTCTGTCTGAGGAACCCGACTAAACACACAATAAGTATCTTAATGAAACTTCTCTCTATGAAAGATAAGAACCAAACCCAAAATTGATTGCATCTCTTCAATTTTGAAACAAATTGAAGTTCATCTCACCATAACTATTTAAATTATGATTGAATACTGCACCTTTGCACTATATAAAGCATGCATTACATGTTCTTCATTCATTCAAAGCTAGACTGAGAAATACACATACAGATTGAGAAAGGTTAACATTAGCAAGGACTCTAAAGCTCTCTTGACAACTTTGTTTGATCTTTGAGAGTTCTCCAAACACAGAATCCTCTTACTTGTTAAACATTTTCACACATAAAACGATTATCTTTACTATTTACTTACTTGAGCATCGAAGTATTTTCTTTTGTAGAAGGATAACCTTATCCCAAAAAAAGGTTTTAGGAACTTTTTGAAGAACATAAGGCCAAATTTGAGATTCCTTAAAGATCCAAGGGCGCGAAAGTAATTTTTGGAGGTTCTTAGAAACTGAGAACTTCAATGGAATTATAATTTAACATAATATATAAAGATCTCTTTTAGGGTTGTGATTTTTAAGAGAGATCCTTATTAAACAGTATATAGATTTAATAGTAGAATGTTATTATACTCTTGTATTCTTATTAAAAGTTGTTAATCCCTTGCGTTCAAATTTTTATTGTATGTTTTTCTCAACACCATCTTAATAATTTGACATGATAGATCTAAAATTATATTTTGTGAGTATTAATCCTGATTATGGTTGTGTCTAAGAAAATTTTCTCTTTCCATTGTTGATAATGAACTTTTCTTAATATTTTTCCTCAAATTATCCAATGATGATAAAAATAAAGCTCATTACAAGGAGGCTAAAGTACTTATATTAAACTATGAATCATAATATAAGAAACATATATTTACTTAATAATTTTCTTCAAAATTATCATTACCCATAAAATTTCACAGTTAAATTTGATATGGATGATTTCAATCTATAGGTTCCAACCTTAACATAGGGGAATAGGCAATGGGTAATTATTCACTAGCGGTGATGACAAGCTAATTGCCATAAATCGAAGGATGGTGGTGTGTTTGACTGATTGACGTTTTGGTGGTGATGTAAGGGCAGTTGGTGACTCAACTTTGATAGGTAGAACCTAATAACAAAAATCAAGATTCTAATTTAGTTATTTAGTTTAAGTTGATTTGTTTTCTTTTTTAGATAAGTTCATTTAGATAAGTTCATTTTTTGGTTGTATTTGACTTCTAAGTCCTATTGGATTTATCTTTTTTTTTTTTGTTTATTATAAACTCTATAATTTCAAGTTTTGATCAATGAGAAGGTATGTCGTCTTTTTTCTTCTCCTTAAATCTCTTATGGTATCAGAGCTTCTTCTGGGTTAAATTTTTATTTTTTTTTCACAGCCACCACTACTAAGTAAGAGCTATTTTGCCAAGTAAGAGTCGCTACGCAGCAGGCAGCTATGCAACGGCCAAGCAAAGTTGTTGCCTACGACCAAGTAAGGACCGTTGTATAACAACTAAGCAAGTTTTTTTTTCATGCCTTTCTTTTTGCATGCTCGTGTCTTTCTCTCTCTTTTATAATTTGTTTTTATTTTTTGCCCTTTACTTAGTTTTCTTTTTTTTTTTTATAATTTTATAATGAATAATTTTAAAAGATCCTTTGGATAATCCTATAATTTTTTTTTATTTTAAGGGTTTTAAGAACTAGCATACTCTACTGCTTTATTTTGCTTAATTAAATAACCTTCATATCAAATTTTATTAGCGTATTCTCCTAAAAAGATAGTATGTTTTTTTTTCTTCTTTTTCTTTTTTTAATTGTTTTACAACTCTTTTACTTTTTTTATAAAAAAAATTATCTCTTTTATTAAGTAAGATTTTATTTTTTTCATCCCACACAAAATTTTTTTTGACACAGTTTACACTAGATCATCCATCTTCCGATATTATTTTATTACTTCCATTCTCAAAAGAGTCTTCTATTTTTTGTATTCTATATTTATAACTGGTTATTTTAGAGTCTTTTCTCTTTTATTTTTATCAAAAGCCCAAATTAACTATACTCCGACATTATTATTACTTTTTATCATATGCCGATTACAATCAATTATTGGTGACACGTAGAAAATATAGGAATTTATTCTTAAGTGCAGGATTATCGAAGTAATAAATAACCCGGTGCGAACAGAGTCGATCCACAGGGAAGTAGAATTAAAATTACAAACTATAATAACTTTAAAGATAATTAATGTAGTATAAAATGTTTGCAAATATTAATTCAATTAACCAATTCAAATAAAAGCTAAGGTTAGGGGGATCCACTTTTGGCATAAGAAGTAATAATATATTTAACTCTTTTTATAACTCAATTGGAATCTTTACACAAATGAGGTCCCAACCAAAAAATATAACAATTAAAGTTTATCATCATTTATATATTAATCAGTATTTATTTCTTTCAATTATTATACATCAAATCTTATAAATGTGTTCAAGTATTTATTATGTCAATCTTTATATTTGTCTACAATAAATGAAGACTCCCACTTTACAAGAAATGATATATACGCCAAATCTTGTAAATAGTTTCAAGAATTTATTGTGCCAAATATAAAGTTTGTCAATAATAAATCAAGATACACCATTTAGAAGAAAGGATATTAATATTACAAACAAAATAAATACATCATATATAAATTTGGGTAAGTTAAGAACAAAACATTAAATTCATGAATAAAAGTTAAGTATTACCTTGTCAAGAGTTTCACCCTTTCACCTTAGTATAAAAAAAATTACTTGGACATAGTAAAACTAAAGAAAAAAAAAGAAATGGAAGAGATAACATGACTTTACAATAGTAAACAAGAGAAATAATATTACAAAGAGATAATACAAAAGATAAGTATTTTGAACTAAAATCTAACTCTCTAATTACATGTTTTTAGCATAAAATGCTACCTATTTATAAAAAAAAATTAGATAAATCGAGACAAATGAAAAGGAAACCACTTGGATGATAAAAGTTAAGAATGGTGGTAAATAATTTACATTAATTATCATTAATGCACCCACTTGCTTATCCAATTTATAATTGATGTGGTCTAAATTAACTGTCTCTTAAAACATCAAAGTTATAGATAAATCTCTTATCTTTTCAGATTGAGTTATCTCATACCTATTAGACACATATTTCTATAGTTATGGGATAAATACTAATGATTGTTCAGATTGGGCCTGTATTGCAGATCAATTCTGTTTTAGACCATTTTCACCTTCTAAACGCTCAAAATTAGAATGTCTTGTGCAAAAAAATATGTTAAGCAATTGAGTCAGCTCTTCACAGGATTAAAAATCACTCCAATTGAATTCCTCAGTAGAAAGTTATGCCCATTTTACCGTACTTACCATAAAATAGTTAAAAGCTAACTAGATACAATATTGTAAACATACTTAAATTAAGGGAGTTAAAGACACTAGTAATACAAAACAGTAATATAAAACTCTTATTAAATATATAATTTCAAGTGTTTATCAATAAGCTTCTTAACTTCCTTTTCTTTTTTAATCCTTTCTTTTTCTTATTCTAGTCTTTGAGAAGCCAACAACTTGACTCTTCTTTCTTTAAAATTCTTCAAACTCAATAACTTGAGATAATCTTTAGCTTCCTCTCCTATATTTAATTTCTTATATATATATATATGTTTTCGTTTCTTCAAACTCCCTCTCTTTATCTTCTTTATTATTTCTCTATTCACACTTCTTCTTCTAATCCTCTCTCATTTTTCTATTTATTCTTATCTACCTTTCATCAGTTAAATTTTTTTGATAAAATTTTCTTATAACCATACTTGTATACAAGCCTATACACATATTCTCTTTATATTCTAAATATTGCTTTGTTCCTATTAGTTTACCATGTAACTAAAAAATTTAAGCTGTTAGGTGAATGCCCAATATTAATATTAAAGATAAGTATTAATTGTTTATTTCACATGAAACTTGGATCTGAGTAGGTTTAAACCAGAGTAAATAAGTCTTAATAATCCATCTTGTTGGTGTTATATACGTTGTGTTACAGGTGATTGTGTACATTATTAAATAATTTAAAAATTACATGTCTCATATGCAACGCTGCAAAAATATAATACATTAAAATAATTTCATTACACTAATAAAATTAGGAGACTCACCCTCAAAGCGTACTTTAAATTATTTTAATTAAAAACGTAATAAACTTTTACAAACTAAAATAATAACTTTTTTTTTAAATATAAAATACTTGAAACAACTCTTACTTCACTTTTATTTCTCTCAAATTGTTTTATGGTTAACTCATTAACCTCTCAAAATAAAAAAGACACAACCAAAACATTTCAATTTCTTTTAAAATGTCTTGTCTGCTCGTATATATATAGGTAACTCATTGCCTAAAATTCAACCAATTAAAAAAGAGTTAAATGACACGTGGCTTAACATGATGCAACAAGCATAAAAATAAGTGGCAACTGCTTGTTTTTGTTGACAAAATAATGAAGTAATTTGTGGCTAATTAGTTTAATATGTTGCCACGTCTTACTTTATCAAATTCAATTCTTTTTTTTTTTGGCAAATGAATTGATTCAATTAAATTCTTGTTTTCTTTACAGCAAATAAAATAATCACATGTAGCCATTCATTTTAATTCATCTAGTTGAAGTTTGGCATGTAGCGAATGTTTTAGTTTCATTTAATGGCAACATTATACGTGGCAATGGCTTAATAAATTTAATTTATTTAATAAATAACCGAATTATAAATTAAAATCACAATTATTTTATTTTTTAAATAATTTTATCCATTAATATTTAATTTAGTACTCATATAAATTATTGACATAATTTAAGGTATACACTAAATAAATTAAAATGTTAAGTCTTATTTGATATAATTTTAAGTTTAACACTTAAATCTTAACTATTCTCTGAGAGACCTTGAAATAAATAAGTGACTAATTAATTTATTTAAACAAAACAACAATTATTTTATTTAAATAGTAGCTATATTTATCAATACTCAATTTAGTACCCATACAATTATTGACACAATTTTAGACATACATTAAATAGATAAAAGTGTCAAGTCTTACTTGGCATAATTTTAGGTTTAACATTTAAACTTTAACTGCTCCCCAAGAGACCCTGAATTAAATTCATATTTTTAAAAACTTCTCAGATCGAACAATTTGATTCAGTGCGCAACTCACTTGCTTAACACGTACACTTCATATAGTGAGACTCCCTAAGTTCACACTCATTTTGTCTCACGAAATATTTTTATAAGTCCATAACCGATGCCCCCCTTACACACGTTATGGATAATACAAAATGACGAGTTAAACCATACAAATTGAGATTAATCCATATTCGTACAATCCCTCCATCATTAATATCCTGTAAAAGATTAGACATAAATCAACAACGTCAAGTCCCCTATTACTTAACCATAAACTTATCTCTTTTGATTCGTATTCCAATAAATAATATTCCCAAATTCCTTTGCAATATTATTTACTCCACAGGAAACTCTTTTTCAAGTTAAATGCTTATGGCCAAAAGACTTTCTAAAATACAACCTTAGAGCATCTGGATATTTAACTCACCTATATGAGCTGACGGATCTCATATCTACACACATCGGACCTCACAAGCATCGGACCATATCCAACGACACCCAGTAGTTAGACTATGAAAGGTCTCTAACATTTGTAGAACCTAAGTATGGTGGATCACTCATAAGCCCACTGTGGTGCTCAGGTTTAGGGGCCACAAATACTACTCAACTCGAGAAGACCCTCCACTGATGGATTTATAAAAAATCTATTGGAGGTCTTCATTGAGTCTAGTTTAGTATCCAATCCTTACTAAATACATGTATATCTATACGAGCTTCCACTAAACTCATGGTTTGCTAAGATTAATCATCTGAACTATCCAGATATAGGTATACACTGATCTATATTAATCGGTTTCATTCAGTAGACTTAGCATTGGTAGAAATAGATCAGGAATATTTAATTTGAGAACATATTTACACAATAATATTTCTTAGCAACGCTTACAACTATTTATAACTATGTCATTGCAAGTATATTCTGAGGTTTTTGTTCTATTTTAGACAAAGTTCTAACTCTTTAGACCTGATTTAAACTCTTTCAGATTAATACAATGTCCGAAATGTTATAGACATCTTACCTTAATAAAAATAATTAGCGATTTAATAAAATATATATATTTTATTATATAAGTATGAAAATATAATATTCATACAAAACTGAGATAACACATGAGCACAAATTCCAACACCTCTCAACTAAAACGTGGATTCGAGTATCCAAGTAGGTCTAAATCTGAGTAGATAAGTCTTGACAGTCCACCTTACCTGAAACGTGAATTCGAGTATATTTAAACTATAGTAGATTTTTCATAGGCTGAAACAAAGAGATAAATTAAGAAATCAATTGAAAATAAATACATGGGGGTTCGAACTCAAAAATTTGGTTTTGATATTATATTAGTTTATCATTCAACTCAAAAGTTTAAATTATTAGATGAAGGCCTAATATTAATATTAAAGACAAATCTTAACAACTAAAAAAAAAATCTATAAACACGCAAAAAGCAAATCCATAAAAGTCAAACCTTAAGAAGACAAATAAAACAAAACCTCAAAAATAAAATATACTTCCACCTTCATCGCTGATGTTAAGCATGCCTAGCAATAACACAATTGTCAACTTTTGATAGAATTGTTATAGAGTCTAATCTCAAAAACAAGATAAATCAATGGATGCTCATACTAAATTTTTTTTCACACGCTCAATTTTTATTTTTCAAGAATAAAATTAGACTTTTCTCGCGAAGCTTTATCTTATGAGAGACATGATAACTGAAATTAAGATTTGAATTTAATTATTTAATTTAATTTATTTTATTTTTCTTTTAGATAAATTAATTTCTTGGTTGCGTTTGATTTCTAAGTTCGATTAGATTTATTTTTTTTAAGGTTTATATTTTCTTTTTTTTAATTAACTTTATAAATTTTAATTTTAATTAATGAAAAAATATACTATATTTTCACTTCTCTTTAAATTTTTTTAAAATCTAGTGAATATGATTGTAGCATCGGTCGACAATTGTAGCGACAGCGGCCTCAGGTGGTGAGGCCGTGACGGTGGTGGCCGTGAGTTTTTTTTATCTGTTTTTCAATGAATGGTTTGTGAGAATGACGTGTACCCTCGTACTATTAACATAACTACCGGTCAAAATTGGTCAAAGATTATTTACGAATAAAAGAAAAATAAGAGGGACATATACGACACAAAAGTGAAACTTGTGATTTTTGTGATCAAAAGACAAAAACAGAGACATTTGTAAAATAAAAAAAAGCAGCTTCTAATTGTGGACTGTACATATCAGAGAAGGGGAGTGTAGTACTAACTACGAATAGGGCAATAGCACATTAAACAAAGAATAGGGTTTTCATCATTTCACATTTTTATAAAAAAAAAAAATTTAATTTTATCTGAAATAGTAGGACCCACAGCTAAATTTAGAGGTACTTTTATCAACGTATGTCCTTGTGAAGGGCTGTTGAGTTTCTACCTTCTTTAAATCTATCGTCTCAGTTCTCTGTAGCCCTTTCACTCTGTCTCTCTAGCTGGAGCGAATCCATTTAGCGAACTTGTGATCCCGTTGTTTCTGGGGCTTTTACTTCAGTATGTACTGGCAGTCTTACTCACTCCTAGTGATTTGGTTATAAAAATTTTGTTCTGCTACTACACTTTCAGCAAGCCTTTCTGTCTTACTAACATTTTTTGTGCTAATGTGATGTGAGCACAGATTTTACTTTTTTATTGGGGGAGATTTGGCCGGAGGATGGCGTATATGTGCGCAGACAGTGGAAATTTGATGGCAGTTGCTCAACAAGTCATCAAGCAAAAACAACAACAAGAGCAACAACAGCAGCAGCAACAAACCCACAATCAACAACAGCAGCAGCAACTGTTTGGTGTCAATCCCTTCACTTTAAACCCATGGACGAGCAGCGGTCAGCATTCTTTGTCCAACTCTCCTAATTTTAGCTATGGCTTCACAGGCCCGGGCTTCCCCGACCCGTTAGATACTGGAGAACCCGGATTTCAGTTCCCACAAATTGACCAACACTCTAGTGGGTTTAGATTCTCCGATTTCGGGAGTGGGGCCGGCGGTGAGTTTGACACCGACGAGTGGATGGACAGTTTAATGAACACCGGGCACTCAACGGATAGTTCCAATCTGCCTTCTGGTTGTGACGCGTGGCAGAACAATGCTGATTTTGGACTTTACACTACCGATCCGTTTACTGCTTGTGCCAATCAACTCAACGTGTCTTGCTCTCCGCCGTCCGATCTCAGCCGAGTTGTCTTCACTGACGCGCAGAAGAGCATTCTCCCAGCATGGCCGCCATCTCCACCGCCGCCTCCACCTCCGCTAGAATCAACGGTCAAAGAAGTTAAGGTTTCCAGCCCGTTACGGCCTAGTGTAACCCAAAACGACGGCGCCGGGGCTTCAACCTCAACTAGCTCTCCGGAAGCTGACTCAGCGCAGCCACTAGCAAAGGCTTTAATTAATTGCGCTCGACTTGTCGATTCAGAACCCGACAGAGCCATGAAGTCGCTTGTTAGGCTTAGAGAAACAGGGTCTGCCCACGGGACCCCAACTGAGAGAGTGGCGTATTACTTCACTGAAGCTTTATTTAACAGGGTGAATCCCCGAACGGAGAAAATTGTTACGCCGTTAGAGGCAAACTGTGAGGATAGCATTCTCTATTACAAAGCCTTAAACGACGCCTGCCCATATTCGAAATTTGCTTATTTAACGGCTAATCAATCAATACTCGAAGCCACTGAGAGAGTAAGCAACATTCACATAGTTGATTTCGGGATTGTTGAAGGAATCCAATGGTCATTTCTGTTGCAAGCGCTGGCCAATCGGTCAGGAGGAAAGCCCGATAAAGTTCGGATCTCGGGTATACCCGCTCAGGCTCTAGGCAAGTCCCCGGCCGTGTCAATTCTTGCTACTGGAGAACGTCTCCGTGAATTTGCTAGATCTCTCGATATAGACTTGGAGTTCTTACCCGTTCCCACTCCCGTTAAGAAGCTCAGAGCGTCGTGCTTTCATTTTGATCCCGACGAGGTCGTGGTCGTCAACTTCATGTTTCAGCTGTACAATTTATTAGATGACGAACCAGGTACTGTACAGAAAGTTCTCAAAATGGCAAAATCGTTAAACCCGAGAGTGGTGACCCTTGGTGAGTACGAAACCAGTTTGAACCGAGGCGGGTTTGTAACCCGGTTCAAGAACGCGCTGAGGTATTACACTGCCGTGTTCGAGTCTTTAGAGCCAAACATGAGCCAGGACTCAGAAGAGAGACTCGAAGTTGAAAGACAAATTCTTGGTCCAAGAATTGCCAGTTTGCTTGCACCTGGGAAACCGGGAACCAAACGAGAACGTGCTGAGGATAAGGAAAGTTGGAGTAATTTTATGGAGAGTTCCGATTTTGCACCGGTACCCTTTAGCCATTATGCAATTAGTCAGGCTGAGATTTTGTTATGGCACTATAGTTACAGTCCTTTTTACTCGTTGCCTCCGCCTCACACACAGTTTTTAACTTTGTCGTGGAAGCAGGTGCCTCTTCTCACCATTTCCTCCTGGCGTTGATGAAATGATGATGATCATCATGATGGGTTTCTGACTCATTATTTTGGTAATAGTTTTTCACCTGATAAGGTGCTTACTGATCGGATTTGGCCTTTAATTTTCCCTTTCGCGAGGTTAAAGGTTGATAATCTAGTGGCAGCCAACTGAAACATTGCATTAGCATTGTTAACTTCTTTGTTTATCATTTTGATTTTCCCACTTCGTTTAGCTTTTGTGGGCGTCCCTTGGCCTTATTTTGTTGCGTTTAGTTTCCCAAGTTTCAGAAAGTATTGACAAATTGTAAAGTATGGTGAAATTCCAAATCGTAGTTGAAATGTCTGTGCTTAGGTTGTCCTTGATGTTTTGATTACTCTATACAGATTTGAATGCCGATATGAATGTGGTATCCTCATTTTGAATGCTCAAGTGGAGTGGTACTGGGAGCCAAATTGATTAGTGGTTCAGGGATGACTATGGTTTTATTTGTTTCTAGCTTTCTGACATTTTCAAGCTATCGCTCTGTCTCTGCTGCTGGTCACTGATACCCTCTGGAACAAGTTCTGTGATTCTGTCCTTTTACTCTTACGCCATCAATTTTCCTGTCCGTGCAGAAATTGAAAACAAGAACTGAAACTTAAAAATCTGTCAGTGCCTCTTCTGGCTTTCGTGATTGACATTTGCTGAGTAACCACTAGCTGTGCAGTTCTAGTTTCTGCAATTGCTGTTTTGTCGAAGAGCAACGATGATGTTTCCGTATATATGTGGTTGGCTTACGCAAAAGCTCTTTGTTTTTGGTAAATATTTAGCCAGACAATCTTTTGCCTCTGCTGTTAAACTCTAAAACTCTTTTAAGGTTTTTGTTTTGCTTTGCAAGCCATCGTTTTCCCTGCGTCTATGAATGGAAAAGGACCTGAAATTTGCATAGGTAGCCTTGCTGGCTTTCTTTTAAATCTTATTTCTCAATCTGAGTATTTATTTCTTGATTATTAATGAATGCTAGTCACTTTCACTCTGCAATCAAAGATAAAGACTTAAGAGAGCCACGACAGCTTATCCTTCAGCATAATTGAGAAGAAACAAGGGTGGTGAAAGCAGCCTCTTTCCAGCTCTATCTGAACCAATGGGCCAGGAACGACAAACAATGTGGGCAATGGGCTGCGGGATATTGTTGTTCTAAGTCATAGGCTAAAATTGACCATTGCTGGTGTCAATTTTAGCCTAAATTTCACTTACTTTGGAGAATGTTCTTCTCCGTAATCCATTACAGCCAATCGGATTAATAATGTTACACAAGTTTTTAAGGTGTCTTTAGAGCGTTCTCAGAACCATGAAATATCTTCATGGAGACTTTTGCAGTCATGCTGTGTTGATCAAAGGCCAAAGCCGGTCCCATCTTATCATACACAACACACATTTGTTGTTCATATAAAACAGGTCCTCCCTCCATATGATGTAAACACTAAGAAGGACAGAGTTCTATCTTTGCTTTTGCTTTGTACTTAGAAATTTCTATTAACCCTGGACAAGAATTGCAGAAGGGCTATGATATGTCTTGTTCATCATTTTGACAACTAATAGCCATTTTCAGGCAGTGGACCAGTGGGCTTGGTTTATCTTTCATAAATCTACACAAAATTTGGTCCCTACAATCAGGACCACTTTTTATACTGAAATTAAACTCTAAATGCATGTTTGCCAAGATAAATTGTGGGATGGGATTATTTTGATAATTTTTTATCCAATCTTATGTTTGGTGTAAATAAAAGGGATAAGGATTTGTATGTTTTAGGAGTTTTGCTTAATTTTCAACTTTGTCTTATAAATTTCAAAAAATTTAAAATTGTCTCAATTTATTTGTTACTATTTATTTTAACAAAAAAACTCATTTTGCTGTATAATAACATTTTTATTCTTATATTATGTTATTTACACATAATAATTAAAGAAACTGGACATTTTCAATAAATTTTAATCTTTTTAATCTTTTTCATTATTACAAATTAATATTATAAACTTTATCTTAAAATTCAAATAATTTAAAAATATTAAAATTTTGATTAATTTTAATAATTTCTTACATTTTCAGTAGGTTGAGTTGGTCTCATCATCACCATCATTCTTAGACCTAGCTAAAACGCATTGTTTTTGCAATTCCTCATCTCCCCGTCACCTAAAACCATCATCATCTATGGAGCCAAAATTCATTTATATTCTATTCTTAATATACCACCTAAAAATCTAAAATTTTCTTTTAAATTCTCTCTCTTAGGAGTGAGCATTATTTTCGAATCCGACTTATTTCGATTCAATTCTTTTCAAAATGTTAAGTCGGGACGAAAACGAGAATGGGTTCGAGACTCATTCGAAACGGATCAAATTTGAGAAATTTTTGAACCCAAACTAAAATTTTCGATCTATCCCGAACCCAACTCGAACGGTCCAGAATTGTTTCA
This sequence comes from Ailanthus altissimus, assembly GCA_946807835.1. Taxonomy (NCBI): domain Eukaryota; kingdom Viridiplantae; phylum Streptophyta; class Magnoliopsida; order Sapindales; family Simaroubaceae; genus Ailanthus; species Ailanthus altissimus. The sequence continues at coordinate 25,961,910 of OX327695.1, forward strand.
AATTTGTCCCGAACTCAACTCGAACTGTCCCAAATTATTTCGAACCTGATCTGAACAGTTCAAAATTGTCTCGAATCGTCCCGAACTCGACCTAAACAGTCACGTACTGTCCCGAATTGTCCTGACCCGTCCCAAACTTAAATTAAAATTACGTCGTTTTAAAATATTTAAAAAAAAAGATTTCCCAACCCATCCCGACCTGAGGTCGAAATTTGTCCCAATCAAAACATATTTTTGCGTCCCAATTTGATTCGAGTAGGAATCGAAAATTTTCAAACTCAAACCCGAACCCGAAATTATCCATCCCTATTCTCCCTTGCCATTGTCGCATCTTCACCATCTCTTTCATTGTAGAAAAAGAAAATTAAAATTAAAAAAAGAAAAAAGAAAAAAGAAATTTTCAAATTGAGACTCTTGAGAAAGAAAGAGAGAAAAGAATCGAAAATTTTCAAACTCAGACCCGAACCCGAAATTACCCATTCCTATTCTCCCTCGCCACTGTCGCATCTTCACCATCTCTTTCATTGTAGAAAAAGAAAATTAAAATTTAAAAAAAAAAAGAAAAAAGAAATTTTCAAATTGAGACTCTTGAGAAAGAAAGAGAGAAAAGAAATTTACAGCAGCAGGTTCATCATTGCGACGCTGATTGGGCACGGCTAGGTTGAGTTTGATTCACTCCTTGTCGCTGACCCAGCATTGGCAACCATTTTTGTTGGTCGACAAGAAGGATTCTTCGCTGACAAAAGGTGGGTTCCAGTGAAGGGGAAGAATTTTGGCGAGATGGCCGAAGGGACGGTGATGGGTGTGCGACAATGTGTTGTTGCTGCCTGTGCACAATGATGAACGTGCTACTGCCATGGCAGCGAAGAGCATGCAAGATCTGAAGAAAATTTGGAAAAATGCTACGATCCACATGAGATTGTAGTGCTGCACCAAGCTGATATTAGGAGTATTTGAGGATGAAGGATAAGATCTAAAAAATTGGGTTTTCGAAAATAGGTTGTTGTTTGTTTGGCAAAATTTGAGAAATTTATAAGTTATATTAATTTAAATTTTGTGAAAATATTTTTGTTGAATTATTAAGAGTTGATTCTCTATATTACTTTTTGTAGTTGATTGATACGTAGACATAATATGGCATATTACATTATAATTATATCTCACTTAATAATTTTTATTTTTTATTTTAAATTTTTGTGATGAGTTACAGGTGTGTCTTTTCATTGTCAAAATAAGTTAACATATAAAGATAATTTTAAATTTTTTAAAACTTCTGTGATAATATTAAAAGTTAGATTAAACTCTTAAAATAAAAATATATTATCATGCCCCTACAAATTATCTTAACTCCCATTTTATGGTATAAAAGTTAGAATTTTATCCTATGAGTGCTTTTGGGATTATTTGTGATAAATTATTTAAATCTTAAAAAAAGTTTTATATTATTTTTTAGATATTATTATTTGTAAAATACTATTATTTTAAAATATAGTTAGTTTTATATTAATATAATGTAGTTGGTTTTATTATCTTAGATTATTATCTAACACTATAAATATTTGTTTACTTATTATTAAAATAAATTTTTTGTAATATTTAATATTTAACTTTGTTTTATATATAAAAAAAAGCAATGTTCGTAATGGGTTGTGTTGAAGTGGAGGTCACAATTTCTACTCTCACATTCAAATAGTGTGAAAATTGTCATGTCCATCACATATTTAATATGTGGGTTTGGTGTATAGGATCCCTAAATGGTGATGGAGATCTTCATGGGTGTCCTATCCGATTTTTTTTTTTAATTTTTTAAATATTCTTTTATTTATATTGATTTCATTTTGTAAAATAGTCTTTTATTTCGTACAATCACAAGATATTAAAAAAATTGTAAATATTATATGAAAATATAAATTATAATAAGTCTTCAAATCTTTAACTATTAATTTTAAAAATTAATAACATGAATTAAAATTTAAAAATCACAAAAATTAATTGTTTCTTTAAACTTTGACATCTAAATCATAATTATTTATTTATAATTCAAATATCAAATCTCTATTAAGATTCCTTACAAACATATAATACAAAGTAAAAGAAATTTTGATTTAGATAAGTGATAACTATGAAACTAAAAATAGTAATAAAATTATTTACCTCTTTTATTTGTTCATTTTTATCTTTTTTTTTGTCAACAAATGAGTTCGTTCCGATTTGAAAGTAAGTGTCTAATATTTAATATTTTTGACTTGAAAAAATGGCTTCTCGGATCGACGAGTCTTAAATTTATTGAGGGAGAATCGAATTTGGGCATTGTCTAGACTGGATCGATAGGTACGAGCTTGAATTTTCTGTTTTTCATGTGCTGTGGAGAGGGGATCTGCAATGCATATACAAACACAAGCTCAAAGGTGATCTTGCCGAGGTGGGTTCCGGTAAAGACGCTCCGATGCTTAAGTCAGATAAAGAAATTTTTTTCTCTTAAAAAATATGATAAAATGTAAATAAAATGTTCTTCTAGCGATAGGGGATACCCTTTTACTTCTTTCTTTTTTTTTGTGTTTTATGGAGATTTTTCCATCATCATTTTTCATGTCTCCCTCTTTCTCATTTTACAATAATGGCATTTTAGACAAAAAAAAATTGCTTTTCTCTACAGTATTTTTGTCTTGCACCAGATGTTTCGTGTTGTACTTCTAACACACGCCAGTTATTTTCATACTGTTCCCCTAACATATACGGAATATCCTTTTACAGATTTTTTAACCTCGTTTTTGCCTCATGTCAGATGTAACTTCTGATGTGTTAAACATATTTCTCGGGTTCGTCTCCGTCGACGTTTTTGGTTCAGGCGAGGATAATTTTGGTCGGTTATGGTTAAGTTTCGAACGACTTTCCCTTATTGCTTTGATATTGACGCGGAACTCCTATAACGAAGTTACAAAAAAAATGTAGTCGGTACTTGCTTGGCCATAGTCGCATTTGAGTCAGCAAATGCAGAATTGATTTTATCATTTAACGACCAAATTTCCCGCATCCGAACCGATTTTGTTTTTTTATCGAACTTAGGTCTATTGACCATTGCTCCTAGGCCTGCCTTAATTGAATTCTGAGCCCTTGAATTTAAGAATAGGAAGAGGAAAATTTTCAGAAGGGGTACAAATATAATTTAAAAAAAACAAAAAAATGAATTAAAAAAATAAATAAGAATAAAAAATTTAAAAAATATAGTATAAATAAATTTTATACCTCCAATTTTAGTATGCAACCAATTTTGATTTGTATAAATATATAAATTTTTCTTAAATTAGAGTTTTTTAAATTTTATTTTTAAATCAAATATTTGAGATAAGTTTAGAGAAATTAATTTATTTAAATTATTATATTTAAATGTGTTCTATTTTTATAAATACCTATTAAAATAATCCGAATTATTCTCTATTTAGAGCGGATCCTCGTGGAGTTAATTCCCGTAAAAAATTCTGCTACCACTAAAAAAAATGAAATAAAATAAAATTGAAAGCAAGTACATAAGAGATAAAAAAAGGGATAAGAATACTGGAATGCGCTTCAATATATTAATATGACTTATTTATATAGTCTCCCACCATTTACGTTTGGATGCACATGTATGCTAGGTGGCTAAATGCACGCAACTTAAGTACTGAGAATTTAATTGAAACATTCCCTTTTAAATTCCAAACACTTAATAATAATATTTAGCTTTGTTAAGAAAACACTTGGTGAGATAAAGATCGAAGTAAAAGAAATACAATTTTTAATGAACGACAGAATGATATTGGATGCATAAGTGTTTGTTAAAAACTTTTACCGACAACAAATTAGTGGGATAAAATTTGGTTAAATGAAAAAAAAAAAAATACAATGCGTGTAGATTCAAAATGGATTGGGGTATGGTATTTTTAGATTAAGTATTTTATCATCATTTTTTTAGAGATTAAATGAATTATTTTTAAAATTAAGAGATTGGACAATCATAAGAATACTTAATAAACAAGTTTTATTTATATTGAATCTTCTCAAAATCTTCTGCAAGTCAAGATAATATTTTATCTTCTCAAAGTTTCTCATTTTAAAGTATTATACAGTCATTTGAAACTCTTTAGAAGTTCCAATTAGATTTATGTCATCTACATATATAGTCACAATAAAAAATTTAAAATTCAACTTCTTTTTAAATACACATGGATATATTAGGTCATTAATATAACATACTTTTATCAAGTATTCACTTAAATAATTGTACCACATTAGTCCAAAATTATTTTAATCCATATAAATATGTTTGTAGCTTTATTAAATATAAACTGCGATTACATGCTTCAAATATTTTGAATCCTTTATGATTTTCATATAAATATATGTTTCAAATGACCTATATATGTAAGCGTCACTATATTCATAAGATGCATGTTAGGCTTTTTTTAGACTATTAAGCTTCATCATAATCAATATAAGATCTTTGCAAGAAACCTTGAGCAACGAGTTTTACTTTGTATTCAGTGACCTCGTTATTTTTATTATGTTTTTGTATAAAAACTCATTCGTGTCTTATGGATTTGATGACTTGAGGTGTTCAAACTATAGGTTCAAATACTTCACCCTTGGTTGAAGAAGTCAATTCTGCTTGAATTGCTTCATACTATTAGAACTAGTTGTGGATTTGTTTATATTCATCAATAGTTTGTGGCTCAAAATTATTATTTATAATTTTAGTAGCTATTGCAAATGAAAACACATTATTTATAATTATTTGATCATGTTTTCACATTTCTCCAATGTAAGCATAATTTATAGGCTTTATTTTTGAAATCTTGTACCTCTTCTAGAGTTAATGTCTCTTCTAAAATTTTTGTGTTTTCGAGGACTATTAACTCTTTTAATGTTAGTGATTTAAAGAACGTGAATTTATTTTTTTGAGTATCATTTTTAACAAAATCCTAAATTTCATTTTCTTCTTCTGTGAAATAATATATTTTGAATCAAGTGATCTCCTATGTTTTTAGTGTGTAAACAAATTTGTTTTGCACTTTGATTAGATTGTTCTACAAAAACGATCACCTAAACTGGTATATTGACAACTAGTATATATAACTTGATTATTTTTTATGTATTTATAAATGTATCTGATAATTCATTTATGCATTTTTCTTTATTTTAAAAATTATGTACCTCTTTTAAAATTAATGTCTCTTGTAAAATTTGTGTCTTTAAAGACATATTTCTCTTTAAGACTATTAACTCTCTTGATATTAGTGATTTAAAAAATGAGTAAAAAAGAGAGAGGCTATAAAAAAAGATGCAAGTAAGGTTTCAAGTTAGTGTTTTTGTATTTTTTATATTTTATATTTTTACTTTATTTAAGAAAAGTTACTTTGATGGAGTGTGAGTCTTTTCATTTGACAAGTTGTTAATCCAAATTTAAACTTTGGTAATAAAATTTATTGTTTGATTTTTTTTTCCTTTTGTGGTTAAGGTTATAGACAAATGGTTAATGCATAACTTCTAATCAGTGGTAAAATAGTAACTATATAATTTTTTAAATAAAAATTATGTTTAAAAAAAGGTAGGCACTAACAAACTAGAGTGTTTTAAAGTTTTTTGAAACTATGAGAATTTTTCAATCTATTCATTAAACCATAGGACTTGAAGTCATAGATTTTTGGGGACCGAGTAATGCTATACATTTTAAAATTGGATTATAAATTTTGGATTCTAAATGAAATGTCAAATAAAAAAATTATGTAATAAATAATTTTAAAAATTATAAAAATTAACCACTCAATGTTACTTGACGCTTCGTTTAAAATCTAAATTTAGGATATATAGTATTATTATTGAAAGAATGTGAAGCTCGGGAAGGCTAGGAGTTGGATTTGGAAAGCTAGATAAGTAACCAGAGAATTTCTTGTCTTAAAACAACTTTAAAACAAAGTTTTTGTTGCTTTATATACTTGATCGTGTAACAAACTTGTTAGTTCATAAATATAGGAGCTGTTGAAGTTCATATCTCAAAATGTGGAAAATGAAACTCTTTCAGAAATTGTGTTAATGCGTTGATGCTAATGCTGTGTACTGGCAGATGACGATTGTAGATACGTTGTTGGTCCCTTGCACTAGCAATTGTATGGCTTTTATTGTGTGAACTTTAATATAGTGATCCACATATCCTTTTAGGAATTAATCTTTATTCGTTTATTTATTAAGAAACTGTTACAGCTATCCTCAGAAGTCCCAGACGAAGTAATTTCGTATCCTTTATGAAATTGCTACATAGGATAAAATAGCAATTGAAGAGCCTCCAACTCATTCTATGATTCTATACTACGCTCGCATCATACTGTGTTTGCTTTTTCTTTATGGTCTTATGAACGCAGTTAGAGCTCAAATAATTAAAAGCCCAAGTCATCCATTATTGTGATTAGGCAGAACAGAAACTTTGCATATATATTAAATTTTCTTCGCCATATTTTTGTAATGTCCAAGTTTTTCTCACTTTTCTGTTCGAGGATTTTGGATTGGCAATAAGATTTACCATTAGGCTTTTGGATTGGCTTGATCGTTGAGCATAGGCCTGTAGAGGTTAGAAAGGGGCCTAAATCTGTAAGTAGGTTTTTCGCAATATAATAATCATTTGGGTCATTTCATTTGTCAAGTAACATGCTGCGGCTTTGTACCAAACGCCCAAACAACTGAAAAGGAATAGTTAGTTCATGCCATTTGGCTCACAGCCAGAAGCCATGCAGAGCTTTAGAAATCCACGTCACATCTTCCTCTGTTTCATGGCATTGAATGTTGTTACGTGTTCGAAGCAAGGAGGAGCGATTTCTCGTAGTCTGTAGTAAGAATCGGATCACTCTGTTGAACCGACTAAAATATCTGACTCTAGCCTTCTGTGCGGCATATTATTACTGGTTCATCTCTCTGTCAATTTATATATATAAAAGGAATTATCTGGAAACAAAATCAGGAAAAAAATGAATAACGCAATCAGATCATTTCGAGCCAATCCACAGACTGTTTTCTTTTCTCCTCAGCTCTCTATCTTCGGCCATAAAGTTTCAAGCGTCAAAGTAAGGCAGGTCCAAACTTTGGGTAAGAAACCGGAGAATCCCCAGAACATGGAGACGACCCAGCAAATGGATCCCAATAACCCGCAAGAGAAAACTGGGTTAGTTTTATAATTTGCTTTGAATTAAATTTTTATCCAAAAAATAATTTTATAATTCCTTAATAAGTTATGTAATATGCTTTTCGGTTGTGGGTTAAGAGACGTGATGTCTCATTCGTTTGGAGAGGGATATGCTACGAGGTCAGATGAAGAAGGATTTGGGGGCATCTATGGAGGCAACCAGTCCATTCCTAAAGTTGAAATAGATAAGGAAATCCATGAAAATCACCCAGGTAATTCAATTTTTATTATCAGATCAAAAACTTATAGGAAGAGCTTAGCCTTACTTCGCTATTTTATTTAACACGATTGTTTTGCTTATGTGGGTGTTTTTCTTTTGGCTTTCTGAAGCTTATGACAAGACTCAAGGCAGCGAAGTAAAGGAAAAGGAAAAAGCTAGGCACCAGACCAATGCATCGAACTAGATGGGAATAAACTTTGCGGGCTTGTGAAATGTCTTAAAGCTACTAGTGCATGTGTTAATGAATGTTTGCTGGCTTCATGTTTTTTCTGTTAGTGTTTCCCAAGCGAACATAACTACTGGGTTGCTTAACAACTCTTTGCTTTTACCAGCTGAATAATGATACATAAGTTTGTTATTTTTGGGGCATCCGGATTATTATTTGTTGCATTCGAAATAAAATCAATCTTGTTCAGTCTCATTTTTCTCTGTACTGAACCGTATACGATTAAGAACAGTGCATGTGTATATATCCTCTAAATCTTTAGGCCATCAATGAAATAACATGCCTTTGTTATACCGGGGCTTACATCGAAGAAAGGATTGATGAATAATTTGTCTTTGAGAATCATGAACGCTAATTTCCAAGTAGTGAATTACTTATGCACTTTTCTAATAAGAATCTGATTAATATTGAACAATTTAGATTTTGGTTCCAGCATATCCTTTACATTATGAGCAATTTGGAAAGTTTTGTACCTCAACAACTGATACTCACATCCAATCCATTAGCTGGTAGTCGTTGAGTTTTCAATATCAAATGATTAATCTTGCTTGCAAATTAAGTATTAAAAAGTGGAAAAAGTGCCACTCAGGCTTTGTGGTTGCTCCACAATGGGTGATTCCTGCGTGATTGTTTTTAGAAAATTCCTATCATTGCTAACGCCCAAGTGCTGTGTATTAATTATATTTCTCACGCAATTCGTGATGTCATTTTAGAATTGAACGCATTTTTTTAAAAGGTGGGTATTATTGACCTACAAAGCATAATATTAGGTTGTTAGGCCAGGATTTGTCGCTTAAATTTTAATATTTTAGATTTGGTTACGGATGGGAAGATTGCTCAAAATAAAACCTGGTCAAGACTCGGATCTTAGAATTTTATATCGAGAGATAGGATAGTAATCCGAAAAAATCAATTTAAAATCGGGGTTGTAATTGGGCTTCAATGGGCCCACGGTAGAGAAGTCGACAGTCAGAAAAGGCCCTCAGCCCATAATTAAAAAAAATTGTTTTTAGAAGGCGGATAGAGGAGCTTCGTGTTTCACAAGGTCACCACAAAAAGCTGAAGTGGATCTAATCCAGCTCAAATTAGGCGTTCAATTCTAGACAAACACAAACACGTTACCGAATCACGCACGTTAAGAGGCATCCACAGCCGTAGATCTCACACCTACTCTTTAATCCTGTCCCTCCATTGCATTCAACAAATCTCTATATGAGGACACGTTTCTCGTATTTTATACCATTCATCAGCCATCGCTTTGGCGTGCAAGCGTTTACCTTTTGCTTCGTCTTTCCTTTCTTCCCGTTTCCTTCAGATCTAGCTACGAAGTCGTATGGCTTCTATTTTCAGCTGCTCGCTCTCGAATTCTGTTCGATCGCTGACGATCTGTCTTTTGACACCAGATTTATGAGCTTCAAGCCACGGATTATTGAATTTACTGAAGGTTCGTATGTGGATTTTAGCTTATTTTTCTTGTATATTGTGATCTTTTTTCTGATGGCTTATTTCTTCTTTAGGTTTCAGATCTACACTGATATGTAGTGACAGCCCATAGTCACCGTTCGTTTTGTCGATAATTATGCTTCTCGAGTTCCTGAAACCTCGAATCTGGTGACAGGTATTATCTTAATCACTCAGTTTCTTCTCAAGATTAATCAAAGTTAATTTGCGATTTTCTTGTGTTCATGCGACGAATATCATGGTGTTGCTTTTATCAGATCGGACGTGTTATCAACGGGTGATAGGTAGCAGATTTTGGCTGCTGATTCTCATAGATGAGCCGAGAGGTGGAGGCTGTTTAAGGATCAAATCAACTCGGAGCTGAGATGGTGGAGATTGAATTTGTTGTAAATGGATGTATAAGATGATGTCGGGGCGAGAAAATGGCCTCTGAAATGGAGAGAGGCCGGGTGAGCCCTGATTAATCTTTGTCATCCGACCTTTGCCATGACAGGTGCGCTTGCATGGCAGGTCACCGCATATGCTTAATAAAAATTGCAATTCTTTTGGTTTTTGAGGGGAGATCGCACGGGGATTTCCCGGGTTCTCCCCTCCGCTGTGCTGCGTCTTTTCTCTTTCTCTCCTTCCCTTTCAATTTTCACTCTATATATTTCTCCTGCTGCCTGATCCACATCATCGGCTTTCAGTTCACATGCGAGGCTCAGGTATAATTTTATATTTAATGGTCCATACGCACGCTTTGCAAGCGTATTCATCTTCTAGCAGTTCCTGCAATTCCTACAAGGCCTTAAAATTACGATATAGGAAGATGTGAATATTAATTTATCTGACTAAACATATATTAATATTTTTTATTTACAGTGATGCCATTTATTGCAATCTGGAGTTCATCAGGAACATCATCTGACTAGTGGTTTTGAAAGGTACCGCGGAATTATTGGCTTTTGCCTATGAAGGATAGCCGTAGAATCTCCTGGGAGTAGGCATACATGTTCAACTCAATCTCAGTTAATTGATTTACAGTTACATAATTGCACTTCATCCCATATTTAATTGGTAAAGATCATGATCATGGTTTAAAACATCAGAGTATATTTGAGCAACTTATTACAATTTAGTTATCTCAGTAAGCAAGCAGTAAATTATTTTTCCTTATATTTATCTTGTGCCAAACATATTCATATTCATATTCAGATGGATGTTAGTAAATCTTCAGTTCTCATTTACATTCTGATGAGCTTATCATTGGTATATCATTAAATACATACATCACTTTCTATCCAGTTACTCTCTTGAGAAAAGCTTAACCAATTTTGTAACAATAGAAATCATGCAGTCTCGTTTACAATTTTTCATTTTTCATCTACTTCTGTCGTTCAATATTTAATGAGTTTGTTAGGAAAAGCAATTATGTTGTTGGTGCTCAATTGCTATGAATCAGAAATATTGATGTGCTCTCTGGGCTTGTATATGGTCATACAAATTTCCATTAAATTGTCTGGGAGAATTGTAAAAAAAAAAGGATATCATGCATGCCATAGAGTCTCCTCTGCAAGTTGAAGTGATTTAGTTTCCCAATGGAAAAGCATTACAAGGTGATTGCGCTTGGGGAGATGTAGGCAATTGGCGATAACAATTCCCATGAGGCAGGACAAAGAACATGGTATCGTGAAAATGACTGTGCTGGAGCATGTTTTGGTTTTGATTCCTCGTGTGGACTTGTCTTCTCATCAATTATGGGGAGATGTAGGCGATTGGTGATAACAATTCCCATGAGGCGCAGGACAAAGAACATGGTATCGTGAAAATGACTCTGCTGGAGCATGTTTTGGTTTTGATTCCTCGCGTGAAAGCAGTCTACTCATCAATTATGCTTGTTAGCCTTAGCACCAACGCCTTATATGGTTTGATTTTATCTTCTGAGGTGATATAATATCTTTTATCGTTTTAATTTTTAAGCTTTCTATTTTATTTATTTAGTTCAATTTATGACTTTGTGCAAGAAGTTTTATATCCAGCTTGCTTGTTGAATTCACACATTCTGGGATTTCTGATAAATGTATTCTGACTGTTATTAATTTTTGGCCTTTCAGTCTCTCTTTCTTGGCTGTTGTTCGGCTCTCCTAAAATTTTGGTTAGATTTTTGGACTCTTATAGCCGCGAAATATGTTTTAAATTGCCTATAATTTCATATGTTGTTCTGATCCTATAAATTGGTCTCTGTACTCTTCTCTGTAATTTTTTAATTAATTTTCTATTACGAATACTTTTCTTTTCATAATGAAACTGTAAGTTTTAATTATAAATCTAGTTTAGGGCTGGCAATGGGGATGACCATCCCTATTATAGGGGATGGGGATTCTTAAATAGTCCCTTATATCTGAATTTATTTATTTTTATATTTTAAAAATATTTTTTAAAATTATAATAATACATTTTAATTAAAAAATAAAAAAATAATATTTTTAACTTTCTTAATTTGGAGTTTCAGGGGGGGGTTCGAGGGTTTGAATATAGTTTAGAGATGATGAAATCTCATCCCCCAAACTCGAAAAATCACAAAACTTGTTTTGTTTTTATTTTTTCCATTCGGTCAGGGTTTTGACAGATCCAGTTAAGCCGAAAAAACTCTCTTTACAAAACTATTTCAATAAAAAAATTCAGTTAAATCGGGAATTTGGAGTCGAATATCATTTGAAATTTTAAAATTGATTTATTTTTTTATAAGTATTTATGATTTTTTTTAAAAAGAATTTGTTTTGTGTTGAAAATGAGTTAGAAGCTAGATTTGGGGTTTAAAATAGGAAAATAAATAAAATTTGAAAATTGAGTCAGAACAGTTAAAAAAAAGGGAAATAATGGCCATTTTTGTGATATTTCCGAAGAGATGGTGGACGATTGTTGTTTCCGTTTGAAACAGAGCACGTGGGTATTGTGCTTGTTCGAGACGCCCAGTGGCATGCTCGGTGGGTGTCTTGTGCGCGCTCCTGGCACGTCGGTGGCAACGTGCTATTGTGTGCATTATGCGGCCACAGCATGCCATGTGAATCGATTTTTTAAAATTTATTAAATTAAAGAAAAATTTAGAAAATGTTTAAATATTACTAAATTCATAATTTTATAAATTAATGCTAAAAAATGTAATTATAATAATTGATTAAATTAAATCAGTAAATAATATACGTTATTGAAAATAATTAAATAAATTATTATTGATTAATTATATAAATTAGTTATTAATTTTAAAAAAATAATATAATAATATATGTTAGTTAATTTAATATGTATGTTATTTATTAATAATTATATTTTTTTATTGAAAAAATAACATCTCAAAAAACCTAGATATTAAATTAACATATTTTATTGTTTTTGTAAATTAATAATTAATTTATGTATTTAAAATATTGACTTAATTTAATTATTTTGAATAATTTATATATATTTTTAATTTAATTAATTAATTTAGGAAAATATGAGTTTATTATATTTAAAAAAACTTTTTAATTGTTTTTAAAACTTTGTAGGCGAGCCAAGTGGCATGTATACAGTAGCACATTACACAGGAGCACATGCGTGAGACACCTAGTGTTTAGTGCGCATAAAAAGTTTGAACGCAATAGCTACGTTTGGGAATGTCACAAAAATGGTAAAAGTTTGAACGCAATCGCTATGTTTGGGAATGTCACAAAAATGGTCACTTTCGGTCGGATTTATACCATTTTTTTCCCCACTTTTTTGGCCCATTTTTTGTATCTATTTTCAACTTAAGTTTAATTTTTAATTTATTTTTAACATCATATTATTTTTTAAAATTTAAAGAATTTATTAAATTTTTTTTAAAACTTTTTTGAAGTGATGAATATGCTTAACAAGGCCTTATTTATACAAATGTCAAATTTTAAAATTTTGATTTGAGCGAAATTTTGTTGAGAATAGGGATGACAATTTGTATTTAGGTTTGGTTTAATTTAGATTTAGATTTTTCTTTTAGATTTGAAATTGGGTTTAGTTCGGATTTTTTAGGCTGGGTTGGATCTGGGTTTACATTTGGGTTGGCCTGGGCTTAATTTGATTGAATTTATTTATTTAATTTTTTTCATTGTTTTAGTAAATTTTAAATTTTTTTGAAATATTTATTTTATAAAACAATTGTTAGAATTTATTGTGTATAATTTGTATTTGGTTGGACTCAATTTTTTTTATTGTTTTGGTAAATTTTAACTTTTTAAAGTATTTATTTTATAAAATAATTGTTAAATTGTAAAATTTATTGTTTATAATTTATATTCGCAATTTAATATATATTTTTTCTTTTTTGTTTTAATTTTTTAAGTTAAATTTACATTAATTTAAAATTTTTCTTTAAAAAATTAAAAAAATTCGGATTTGAGTGGGGTCAAATAGCAGTCCCTAGTAGAGAGAGAGGTCAATGGGTTTAGGGAGAAGAAATAAAATTTAAAAAGTATGATTGTTTAATTTTAATATTTTTACTAATAAAAATTAGCCTATTTAAAAGTAGCTAAAAAAAAGGAAAAAAATTAAAATGAAAAGCTAATTATGAAAGTTCCCATAATTTTTTTCGTTGAATTGTGAATCTTAACTGTTATTACTTTAATTTAATTCTTTTATGTAATGACAGCAAAAATTCTTAAATTTTTTGTTTCATCTTTTTTTGTTTTTTTCTGAGAATCATCACCAAGTGCAAACTGAAGGAAGCATTTGTATTAGGAAAAAGGAAGCCCTAAACTTGTGGTACAAATTCTATTTGTTTTGAGGTGACATGGTAATAGTGAGAGTATGAAAAATTTTTAGTTAGTCACTTAACGGATATTCAAATTTGGCATGGGATATAACTATAGAAACCAGGAGATGAAAAGAGAAAAAATAATCGTAACGTTATTTTCTTATAAAGTTTTCTTTTTCGAACGTGACATTATTTCAGCCTTTCAAAAAAAAAAAAGAAGACATTCCTTTTTCTTAAGTGGTGCTGAGCCAGTTCTATGAAACTTATGGTTGGACTTGTGAAGCTATGCTAGAGTGAATTTTGTAGTAGTGTCTCCGAGGAAAAGATCTGTAAGCTCAAAATGGGAAGAGCGCTCAGATCCCGAAGTGGATTTGGGAAGGTAGTGGTTTGAATCCACTCAGATCTGCTGTTTGTTATCCGTCGTTTCTACCTTTAAAGTTCTCACTTCACTTTCTGGAACTATTCATTTGTACAAACTGGACTGCTATGGAAATAGTAATAACAATTATTGTTAGGAATAGCAACGTTAAGTTTTTCTTTTCTTAGTAGAGGTCCGATTGATTCACAAAGTGCTTTTTATTCTATAATTCTTGGTTAATAGTGTTTCCTTACATAATGTTGTTCAAAGAAAGCAATTATTATTCGACAATAAATTATAAGGTAAGTTTTCAATGCTTTCTATATTTTGTGATTGACCATCTAGAGGTGTTGTAGTTATGCTAGGGCTATTGGCATGAGAAGCATGGGCGCACAAAGGCACAGATAATGTTGGTGTGCTAAGTATAGAAAGTGCGATGTGTAGTGCTTAATGCAAAAAGCATAAGAGAACACGTTGTGTGCAGAGATCTCATGGTGAATATATTGTGAGAGCAAAAACACATGGTATGCAGTAGAGTTGTGTGAATGTGTAGGACTTAAGATGTGTGGTACGCGAAGGCGCAAAGCACAAAGTGGGAGAGATAGTGCACTAAGCACAATGTGCAGAGCTTTTTACCTTATGAGACATGGAGATAAAAGAAGTAATATCTCATTCTTTACTTTATAATGTCAATAATTCTTCTATCTTGGCTCATAATAAAGATACTTGAGCTAGTTTTCAGTCGTGCGCGTAAGTTAGTTTAGATGAACCACGTTAAATCTTATTGTGTTCGCTTGTTCCATTTTTATATTGACTGCTACTTATATATGTGTTGTTTATATTCAACACATATGTTTTATGTTGGTTGCACGCCTTAGCTTAGTTCTTCCTGCCATCCCAATTCGCTTGAAAACCCAAGAAAGAGTATGTATCGGACCGACCAATAAATTACTTATTTTAATTTAAATTTAAAGCCCACTACTTTGCCTTAACTTCTTTGATTTGGATTCGGCCGGAAGACTGAACCTTAAAAAGCTATCAGATTAAATCTGTTGAGATAACAGGACAGTTGTGGATTGAATCTCTTTATTCTTCAGGTAATTGCCTAGCCTAGCATTGGTCTTGATCAAACTTGTTTTGTGGTTTTCTGGGTTATAGTCGAATTAAATGTCAACTAGTAATATCAATGCTCAAAGAACTAGTATTAAAGCATTAGCAGGTTAGAAGGAGAGATGAAAGGTTAAAGGATTGTGTGAACTTTTTGCTTTGGAAGTGTTGGGTAAGAAGGAGAGAGAGATTAATTAAATTTAAGTGAGTTTAGATCAAAAGGGAATTATAACTCGGAGTGTAGGCGTTACTCGTTAATCATTGTAATCAAGCCTAAGCTTATACAATTTTACATGAATTAAATTTAGTTTGGGTGAAAATATAAATCATTCAAGCAACAAGATAGATTATTAATTTTAAGTAGGGCCATAATAGCTTGCTTGTGTGCGGTTTAGGTGTGCGAAAATTTAAAATCAACCACCCATTGTGTCATAAGTTATTCTCAATAGGAGGGAAGGAAATCTTTTTAATCAAATTAGTTGCTCAAGTAATTCCTACCTAGACTATGAGTGTTCTTAAAATTCTCGAAGATTTGTGTGAAAAATGCGAGAACTTAAGGACATTTTAGTAATTTTCAAAAGGGAACAAAAGAAAGATTTATTGGATAAAATGGAAAATAATTGGCAAATTAAAGAAGAATGAGGGTTTTGGATTAAGAGATTTAAGCTGCTTCAATAAAGCTAAACTTGCTAAATAAGAATTGAGAATTCTTCAATTTCCAAACTCTTTAATGGAAAGAATTTTAAAGACAAGGTAAAAATAATGAGTTCATGGAAGATAAATTGGACTACTGCCCATTCTATGTAGTTTGTATGGAAAAGTATCTTGTGAGACAGGGAAGTAATGCAAAAAGGCCTTAGGTGGAGATTGGCAATGGTAACAAGGTGGAAATTCACAATCCCAATTGTTGCGTAGACCGAGTATTTTTTTAACCAATCTCTGCACCATCTTGTCCTTCAAACGCCATAGTCGCAAATTTAATCACATCTAAGTGTGGGTATATTTATTTTGATTATTATTCATTCATATATTAAAATATATAGGAAAAATATTATTTTGGTCAATAATTTTATAAATGCATGCTAATTTAGTTTTTACTTGTTAATATATATCATATTAATTTCTGTAGGAACAAAAATAGTAATTGTTCAGGGACAAAAATAATAATAAAAAATATTTCTATAGGGACTAATATGATATTTATTGAAAAAGTGAAAACTAAATTAGTATATATCTATAAAATTATAGTATATATTATCAAATATATAAACTATAAAAATTATTGACATAGTAAATATAAACAAATTATGAGAGAAAGTAAGAAAAAACTAATTTTGAGTATAAAGAGGTATATTAATAGCATTATCCTAAAATTAAATAGTTATTTTCTTGTGCAAATAGTGACTTATCTATATGACTTTAATATTCAATCCTAGCTCATAATCACTTTTTTCGATGAGCATGATCACTGAAAGGTAATATTAAATCTCCATTGTCATAATTACTCAAAGAATAATATGAAAAATATATTATTTAAAATAGTACATAAATTGAACGCTTTTTTTCTCTCTTTTTTTTTTCACTCTTATTCCCTTCGAATAAAAGTAAGCACCCCTTTGTACATTGATAGATAGTTTATGTATTAATTCTAATATCAATAAGAATGATTTAATACATTTTGATTCTTATAATAATTTAATATATAAAACTCTCAAATAATAATAATAATAATAAAATATAAATGTTGTAACTCTCACACATTTAATCTAGATTTAATGATTAATTTAAAGTATTATGACCACTATTTAATGATGATAATTTATTATTAATAGTTTATAACATAAAAGTTATATTTAAATTATGTAACTTATAAATATTTTAAAAAATTTAAATTTTTTTCTCCAATATCAAATAAATATTAGAATGAGAATCTGGTAAAGCAACAATTTTTATATGGGGATGTGAAGAAGATTCTTAGCATTCCTTTACCAAGAAATGATCAAGAAGATCGATTGATATGACACTACAATAAGAGAGGAAACTTCTCTATCAAAAGTGGATACGAAGTTGCCATATGCTTGAAATTTCTAGATCAATTTTATAGCTCTTCAAATGGTGCGAATGGTTGGAATATAATATGAGTAATGTTAGGTATTTCAAATGGTATCTCAAATTGTATTTTAAAAGTGATGTGTCAAATAAATATTGAGTGATGAAATAGTATAAATTTTAAATTATTTATTACACTCAATGTTTGCTTGACACATTATTGTTTAGAATATAATTTGAAATACAATTTGGGATGCCTAACATTACTCATTTAATATGGTCCTTAAATATCCCAACTAAGATAAAAATGTTAGCTTGAAGGGCTTGCTCAAATTTCTTGCCTACAAACAACAATCTATATGGAAGGAGCAGTATTAATGCCTCTTGTTGCCAAAGATGTTTTCACCCAGTGGAATTTATAACATATGCCCTACTAACATGTAAGTCAGCTATGGAGGTTTAGAAGCTATCTCATTTTTCAAAACTAATCATGGGTGAAATGCTCCCATTTTTATTTTTTATTGTTGCTTCCCTTGTAAAATTTGAAACAGAGAGATTGGTCACTACAATGTAGTTTGTTGCGAGAATCAACTTTTATCACGAATCCTACTTAAGAATTAGTTTTACCACTAATTCTTTTCGTTGGGAGTTTTTACGCTATAATACCTTTTGGCTTGATATTTAGTACCATAAAATCTTATGTACTTTGCAAAAAACTTCACCCATAAGTAAAACAATAATAAACAAGATCAACCATATAACAAATATAACATTCAATCATAAAATGCACAATAATATACGTGGTTCGAAAACAAATGCCTATATCCATGGTGGATCATTAGATCCTTACTTTTTTTATTCAGTTCTTTTATATACAAAGAACTTCTACAAGAAAAACCTAAGGAATACAACAATAGACGAGTTCCTAAAGGATTTACACAGTATTTTCTTATATTTATGCCCAATGCTCAATACTCTATAACACTCTTTCTCATTTATGCTCGACATTAAAGCTGCTCCAGTCCTCTATTTTCTCTTTTGTTGATTGATTGTTTATTCTAATGAATTATAAGAGTTTATATAAGCTCTAAACTGCCCATAGAAATTATAATTTTAGTTGGAATAAGAGTCTATGCAAGGGAAGTCCAAAACTGGCTAAAACACATAAGTCGAGCCAAATCAAGACGTTTTCCATAAGTTGGCACTGCGGTGAGACAAAGCTCTCGCTGTAGCATTGGTACGACCTCGTTATAGTGCCTTCTCGTTCTTCCTCGCTTTTGATTTTTCGTTCCCGTTCCTTTCTTATACGTCAAATGCGTACTTAACTTTGTGTTCAACTCCTTATTGGTTTACAACTCAAAATCAAACTCAACCTTAATTTTGAATTACCAAAATTCCAACAATCACCTCTTTAATTTAAAAACTCTTCAAGAAGATTTTCAAGATTTATCCCTCAACCAACACTTAATTACTTTAGTATTGATTCAGTTAAGTCTTATGCCTAAACTTAATCATCTTAAGACTCGCGACTTCGGTCTCCAAAGATTTCGAATGTATTTCTCTCTGAGTAGTTATCATATTATGATCTCTAGTGTCACTTAACACCATTATAACATCTATGTGGCTATATTCTTCTTTACCATATATTCTCTTTCGACCTTTATCACTATAGTGAGATAATCTCTAATATTGTCATTGGCATGCATCCCTTCAATAAATCTATGTTGAGATCCCGCAACATTGCCATTAAGCATATAGTCTCAACTGTGCCTCTCACATATAAACCATTTAAACATCTTTTATATACCTTCTACAAAAAGCCTTCAAGGATTTTACAACTTCAACTCTTATTCACAGAATAATTGCTGCACTTCTACCATTCTTTGCATTCCTCATTGATTGCTCTTCAATCTTTATCCTCGGACCATTTTCTTGCAGTACACAGTCTTTCCTCTAAGACTGTTGCACACCAGGCTCTACATCCTGATATTCTAACCTATACTCTGTAATCTGACTTGTAGACCTCAACCATAACTCTGATGCCAGTTTGTTGTGGGTATCTTTAGCACCAATTTTACTTATAAATTAGTTTTACCATTGATTTTATCTCGTTGGAGTTTTACGTGCTCTAATATCTCTTGGTAGGATATTTAGTACCATAAAATTCTATGTGCTTTGTAGAAGACTTTACTTACAAATAAAATAAGAATAAATAATATTAACCATACAACAGAAATAATAACCAATTAAACAAGGCATAATAATATACATAGTTTAGCAACAAACGTCTATATCTACGATGAATCACCACACTCTTGCTTCTTTTATTCAATTTTTTTTATACATAAAGAACTCCAACAAGAGAAACTTAAGGAATACAATAATAAATGAGATCTTAAAGAATCTATCAAGTGCTTTCTTACGTTTATGCCCAATGATCAAGCACTCTATGGTACTCTATGGTACTCTTTCCAGTACTAGAGCTGTCTCAACCCTCTATTTTATCTTATTAATGTATTATTTATTCTAATAAATTATAGGAGTTTATGTAGACTCTAAACCACTTCTAAAATCCTATTTTTTGTTGGAATATGAGTCCACGCAAAAAAGAAATCTAAAATCAAATTAAATACGCTTAGAAACCTAAAACTCGTGTTTTTACAAAATTGGTCTCTACAATGAGACTAAGTTTGCACCGCAGCGCCAATGAGAGTAACAAGTGGCACTGTGGCCAGACTAAGCTCTCGTCGTGGCCTTAGTGCATTTCCAGAATTGATGCCACGCCGAGAGTTTCTAGTGGCATGGTGAGCCTGCTTGGGCAGGTTTTCTCTTACGCCTTCTCGTCTCTCCTTGCTTCTGGCTCTCCGTTTCTGTCTCTTTTTTGTACGTCTAGCCTATACTTGTCCTCGTATTTGACTCTTTTTTAATTTTTAATTTAAAATTAAACTCAACCTTAATTTTGAATCATTAAAATCCCAACACAATCCATTTTGGTAACTAGAAACAAATTTTATGTGGAGAAGTTAGTGGAACCCCCAATTAAAGCAACGGCCGTAGCTAAGAGTATGTTTTACTCGTTTAAAAGAATTTGTTTCCCCTTTTTCTATGTAGAGGACCTTTCAAACCAAGAGACTACCAAGTATTGGATCCCCTCAAGATGGATGGTTCAAACTAAATATAGCTACGACCATAGCTAAAAGTATGTTTTACTCGTTTAAAAGAATTTGTTTCCCCTTTTTCTATGTAAAGGATCTTTCAAACCAAGAGACTACCAGCTATTGGATCACCTCAAGATGGATGATTCAAACTAAATACAGCTGCGGCCGTAGCTAAGAGTATGTTTTACTCGTTTCAAAGAATTTGTTTCCCCTTTTCTATGTAGAGGACCTTTCAAACCAAGAGACTACCAAGTATTGGATCCCTCAAGATGGATGGTTCAAACTAAATACAGATACTGTATTGAGTGAGAATCTGAATTTGGCAGGCCATGGGACTGTAATTCGAGATGTGAGGGGAGATATTATGGCAGTTGCAGTTTCAAACAGTCTTTTCCGGAATGATGCAGAGTTTGCTGAAGCTGAAACTTCATCTTTTGGTTCCCAGATTGCAATAGAAGCAGGGTTTTACTCCTCTGATCGTTTAGTCTGACTCAAAATATGTTGTTAGCCTAATCAAGGAATTGCAACTTAGCTGCTCATACTCTGGCGAAAATAACATTTGATTATCCAAATTGTGTTATTTCGCTGGAAAACTTTTCAGAAGAAGCCTCATATCTCTTCTAACTTTTTCTGTTGATGAAAATACCTTTTATTCTAAACAAAAAATCTCCATTGCGTCTTCCTGTCCTTGCAATTTGTAATGTCGTATGCAATAAGTCAGTTATATTTCTTCGTGCATCGCAAATGAGTTATGGGACACAACACAAATTCTAGTTCAAAGTGCAAATCCCAATTCAAAGAGATTGCAAATTTGATGATTGTGTATATATATTTGTGATTCATCTCGAACTTGCACATAGAAAACAGAACTGAGATATAAACTAACAAAAAAATTAACAAAAGATCAAAATACAAATACATGAAAATCTAAGAACATATGAAGTGAATTTATCACATTTACAACCCTCGTTGGTGGTGGCATTGACACATGAATATGATCATGAGTCATGACCATCTCCTTTTAGGGCTAGGGAGCCAAGATGACCGTTTCTTCTTTTTCTCTTCTTCAGTCGCCATTTTGAATCTCTCCTTAATCCCATCATCATTATTCGATGTCGCAGCAGCATTATTATTCTTTCTAAAGCTAAAAACCTTGCTTATAAGCCCTAAAGTTCTGCTCTTTTTGCTTCCATTATTTTTATGCCCGATCATATCTTCATCGCCCTCATCATGGTCTTTTCTTATAGACTCTGATAACTTCTCATAACCTGATACTCTTTCAGATTCTGCAGATACAGCATCTGATAAATGAAGCCAGCTCTTTGATTTTGCAAGCTTTACGGAAGTAACCCTTTCAATCCTGAAGCTTCTGCTCCTCATCTCCTTCATTTAACTCTGCTTTTTTTTTCCTTCTGAAAGAAAAAAAATAATTATGAATAATAATAGCTGTTGTCTCTGAAGAGTACCATTTTGAAGTCAAGAGGGTTCGTTTTATTGGTTTAAAATTAGAGTTATACTGTTTTGAAACCGTGTTGGACTTATCAGATAATGCCATGTTTGCTTTATTTGGTGTACATTTTGGCTTGTTAAAGGGTTCTATTCTATTGATGAGGACTGACTCAGAACAACCATCAATCTAGAATTAGTTTATTCAACTTCTTTTTTTGCTTATTTACTATTTTTGAGAAGGATTGACTCGGAATAACCATCATTCATTTTTGTTGGACAAAATAAAGCAATCATCTTCTATGATTAATACCTTAATGAGAAAAAAAGAAGTTTCCCAATATTCTTTGTACTGGATTGAAAGTTCAAAGTTAATTTTAGATAGATTCATTAATTTAGAATGCACAAAAATATATTGCAACTTATCTTGAAAGTCAGTGGAGTATCTATTGATTACAATTTATCTTTTTATCAGTTGTGATTTTCATTTATTAATATTTGATATCATTGATACTTTTTTTATTTATATAAAATGTAACATTTGAGATTTAAGAATTTTGAAAAAAAGAGATAGTAGGATCAAGATGAATGAGATGGGGTGAAGTGCTAAAATTTTAAGTTCAAATTTTTTTTAAACTATTTATGTAGAGTCTTTTTTCAACTAGTATGAGGTAATGTGAAAAAACTCAAGAATAAAATCGTACAGACCTAGGTCAAAAGTGGATAATATTATATTGTGTGGGAGCAGGTAATTACAAATGGTATTAGAGTTGGACCTACCTCACGGTGTGGGCTAGCGAGCTCCCAGTCTGATCTACAGATAGCGCACATATGCCGTGCACCATTGGGATTTAGCCCATATGGGTCAATCATGCGTCCCCAAGCGTTTAGCGCAATCGAGGTCAATGTGTCTCCTAAAGGGTAGATTGTAACACACGATACTCAAGATGAATGAGGTGAGGATCAAGTGCTAAAATATCACATCGCCTAGTTAAAAAAAGTTTATAGGCTATTTATGTAGAGCCAAAGAGCCTGCAATCTTGGCTACAGATAGCACATATATGTCGTGCACCCCTGCAGTCTAGCCCATATGGGTTAGCCATGTGTCCTTAGGGCATAACATACACGGAGCAGTGCGTACAATAATTGTTAAGGTAGATTGTAACATTTGATATCTAAGATTCCCAAGGTCATAAATAACAGGGCCAAGATGGATGAGATAAGGGTTAGGTGTCAAAATCTCACATCGCCTGGTTAGAAATTTTTTTTGGACTATATATGTAAAGCCCATTCTCAATTAGTATAAGGCCTTTTGAGAAGATTCAAGAATAAAACTATACAAACTTAAACCAAAACTAGATAATATTATACTGCATGTAAGTAGGTCATTATATTTGAAATCCTTTTTAAGCAAATCAACTACTAATAGTGAAATAAATAGTTATTGGTTATATTTGATGAGTCTAGAGATTTCATGCATATGGAATGGAGTTCAGATTACTTAGTGAAAGATCTACTTTTAAGAATATCATTGAATAATTATTTTATAATATAAAATAAGAGAGAGAAGAAGACAACACGTTTTTAGCGTAATTCAAAAATTCCTACTCCACAAGGCCACGCCTAAAGATTGAACTGATTAGTTAAGTATCAAAAGATTATAAAGAATTAATTTAAACAAAATAAAATTCCCACTTAAAATTTACTGCAATACTACATTCGCTTCATGAATCTAGTTTAGTGAGATCCCTTCAACTTCGTTGATCTTCTTTGCTTGCACTTTCTTTAAGGTGGAGATCTATATTCTTCCGAAAATAAATAAATTCTTCATTCTGAAGAACTTTTAGTAAAAACACAATACTTAGAAATACTTAAAAGAATTCCTATGGCTAACAATAATACATAAACAAAATTTATGTCTTAAAAAGAGAACTAAGACTTTCTAATAAATACAAGTGAATTTTTTCTTTTTATTAGGCTCTCAGGGAAAAGATACATACATATATATATAGAAAAAATTCACTACCTTCCTTTAATATGAAAAGGAAAAAAGAAAAGTTAGAAATAAATGATAACAAAATCAATTAGTTTTAAATAAAATTTCTATCCTTTAAACAAATTAATTTCCTTCAATTTGTCAACAAAATCAACTAGCTATAAAGACAATATCCATCTTTAAACAAATTGATTTCCTTTATTTTGTTAACCAAATCAACTAGCTATAAAGACAATTTTCAAATTGATTTCTTTCAATTTACTAACAAAATCAGTAAGTTATAAAAAATAATTTCCATCTTTAAACAAATTGATTTCCTTTTGTATTTTTGCCTAATTTGCAATTTATTAGACTTTACAATCTCCCCCTTTGGCATCTTTGTGGCAAAAATACAAAAGAGAGAAAAACAATAAATAAAATATTGGACCTACAAACTAAATATGATTACTTCAAAATAAATATCTCCATCTGAAATCAATCTCCGCTTTTTTGACATAAAGAGCCAAAGAAAATAAAATAATTATAAAAAATACTTAAAGAAGTTCTTAAAAAAAACTAGTCCAACCAAAATAAAACTAAACAAAAACCAATAGTTACATAAAAAATAAACAGAATAAAAGATAAAAGTAAGACAATGCAAAAATAAAGATTAAACCAACTCAAGAAAGCATGAAACAAATTCAACTAACTAAAGATTTAACCAATAGAACGAGAACGCTGAAGTTGAAAAAGCTATCTTTGAAGTGAATTCCAAAAGCTGCTTTTGACGATCTTCAATATGTTGCAAACATTGCCAAGTAGATTCACTCAAAGACTTGATTCTCAGTGAGCTTGTTTGGCAGTATGAGAAATCTTCAATGACTCCTCCCATTTGAAAAAATAACAAGCTTGTTCAATTTTCAACAACTTCAAGTTTATAGTAGTTGAATTTGAATCAGTAGCGAAAAACTCTTTAAACTTTAGCCTTCCAATATTAACAAATTGCCTCTCAAACTTGGACTGCGATTGAGAAGTAGAGTGCACTAACTTTGCAAATGGTGAAGCACGTAGAAGGACCATCACTGGTGTGTTTTTAACAACATGAGTAGAATCATGGTCATCTTTAGCAGGTTCTACTTCTATGGGTTTCTTTTTACTTAAAAAAAAAGAGTTAAATGATATGAGAGGATCAAAATAGGGTAACATTACAGTTTTACGTGCACCGATTATGTGATGAGTGTAATGAAGATGTGCTTTTCTTTTATCTTGCTAATTTCGCGAGAGTAGAAGAAGTTTGTTTATAAGACCCAGTTACACTTGAGGAATCTGACGGAAGAATGAGGAAAGATTAGTATGAGGTAGAATAAGAGCCATGGGAGTGGTGTTCTTCCTTAGAGCATGAGTTGTTCGAGTAGCCACCATGATTGAACTGAAACTCAAGAAGGATGAAAAAGCTTGAAGAAAAATGAGTTAGATATGAAAGAAATATTGAAACAAAGACAAAAGAATTCATATGATGCATTGGATAGATAAGAAAGTTGGAGATTTATAGAGTGGTAGAGAAATATGAGAAAGGAAATAATAAAAAAAGACAATCAAGAGAAAGAAGGAAAGTCATGAGAAAAAAAACAAACAAGAGAAAATTGAGTGCCAAATAAAAATGGGAAAGTGTTGAAGATAAAACAAGAAAAAAATCTCAACAAATTTGGCAAGTTTGCTAATACCCTAATTAAAAAAAAATCCCTAAATTGAAAAAAAATTTTAAAAAAAAAATTCACATAATTTTTTTTGTTATTTTTTTGTTAAAAGACTCATAAATTCTTTTAAAGATCTCACGAATGTAAAGAACTCATGAAATATTAAAGGATGCACAAATTTAAAAAAAAAAGTAAAAATAACATTATAAGGAAGTTTTATTTAAAAATAAACTTAAATAATAAAAAACATGTATCATTCTGAACAATTGAATCTTTATAAAAATTGAAAGCTTTAATCGTGAAAATGCTAAATTAAATATTATACAACACTTAATTTTTTTTCAAAAAAAAGTTTGTGTATATGAACTAAACTTTCCATCTTACCACAAATCTACAAAATTGTTTTCTTTGACCATTTATCATGAAATAGTCTCAACTCTATATTTTTATAGGACTGTGTTTATTAATATTGGAGAGGATTCATTCATGGAGTTAAAAATAAATGAATTCATTGCTATCAAGAGATGCTAAATATTGTTTAAGATAAAAGATTTAGTAAAAATTGAATGAGTCACATTTTTTAAAGATGAATTTTACTAAGTCTGAAAGATGTTTTGAAACTTACACAAATGAGCAAATTGAAAAAGAAACTTCCTCCTTAGAATTTGATGATATATATATATATATATATTGCTTTGATACAAATATAAGGAGGAAGGCTTACAACAAAGATATAAATAGATGGTTAAACTAAGTATTGAGTTTTCACCTTTTTGTGAAGAATAGGTTTTTTTTTTTTAAACTGAGCAATGAGAAAATGTTTCTCTACAAACAAACATTAGTAAAATATTTTAAATAGTGACTC
Organism: Ailanthus altissimus; assembly: GCA_946807835.1. Classification (NCBI taxonomy): domain Eukaryota; kingdom Viridiplantae; phylum Streptophyta; class Magnoliopsida; order Sapindales; family Simaroubaceae; genus Ailanthus; species Ailanthus altissimus. The sequence continues at coordinate 25,988,429 of OX327695.1, forward strand.
AACAAATTTAAATAATTATTGAATTTTATCTGTTGTTTTCTCACCTCTCTACTTTTTACAAAAAAATTGTGTGAATAAAAGAAAATAATCTCAATTTCATGATCAACTATCTCCAAAATCAAGTATTGCCTAATCATTCTTACCATAAGCTTGATATGTGAAATCATCAATAACCTTTTGTAAATCTTTTTTTTAAAAAAAAACTAATTTATCAAACAAAGTATTTGTCAACCGATTTAATCCAAAAGATTTATTTTCAAAGATTTAGAAAGTTAAAAGAAAAACAACAATAACTATTCAATTAAACAATCATATGAAGAAATAAATAGTAATTTTTTTAATATTAAACAAATTTCTAAAGCTTTTTTCAAAGAATCAAAACGAACAAAAGTTTTGGTAAAAATATCAACAAGCTATTTTTCTGTATTGATATGTTCTAAACAAATTATTTTATTTTCAACCAATTACCTTATAAGATGATGACGGATTTCAATTTGCTTTGTCCTTGAATGTTACATAGGATTTTTACATATGTTTATTGCATTACTATTGTCACAATATATAGTTATCATATCTAACTTGATACCATAATCTACCAATATTTACTTCATCCATAATAGCTGGGTATGATAGCTTCCAACAGTTATATACTCAAATTTTGTAATGGACAATGAAATAACATTTTGATTCTTATTGTGCCAAGAAACTAAATTTTTCTGAGATAAAAATAATCACCACTTGTACTTTTCCTATCGTCAGTATTTCTTGTCGAGTCTGTATCACTATATCCTGTAAGATTAACATTAGAGTCTTTTGGAATACCTAATACAATAATCAAAGTTCCATTGACATATCTAATGATTCTTTTTACAACAGCAATATAAGATTCTTTAGAATTTTCTTGATACCTAGCGTACACACACACACATACACTAACAACTATAGCTAATATTTGGTATACTAGATGTTAGATAAAAAATACTTCCAATCATACTTTTGTACAGTGTTAGATTTACACTCTTACCTTCATCGTCTTTTGTCAACTTCAAAGTTGTTGCCATTAGAGTTTTCATATGTTTAGTAGATTTCAATCTACATTTCTTAACAAGATTTATGGTATACTTACTTTGAGATATGAAAATCCTATCATCAAGTTGCTTTACTTGCAAACCGAGAGAGACATTTAGTACACTACCATACTCACTTTGAACTCTTTTTGCGTTTGATTGATGAATTCTTGCACTTTATGCTGAGAAGTTGAACTAAACACAATGTCATCAACATATATTTGAGCGATGATTAAACCAGAACTAAAATATTTAATGTACAGAGTTTTATCAACTCCTCATCTCTTATATTCTTTTTTAACAAAAAATTTTATTAGTCGTTTATACCAAACCCTTGGGGCTAGTTTTAATCTATATAAAGGCACTTTTCACATCCATTTGAAAAAGTTTAAGACTTATAACACACAATATGTCAAGTAACAAATAAATTGATTTTAGTCTAGCAACATGAGCAAAGTTTTATCAAAGTCAATTTCCTCTATTTAAGTGTACCCTTGTGCAACTATCTTAACTTTATTTCTCATGATGGTACCAAGCTCATGTAATTTATTTTTAAAGATCCATTTGGTGTATATAATATTTATATGCTCAAGTTTAGGAATAAGAGCCCAAACATCATTTCTTGTGAATTGTTCGAGTTCTTCTTGCATTGCCCTGACCTAAAACTCATTAGTTAAAGCTTTTTTAAAAACATTTTTTAGTTCAATAATAGATGTAAAACAAACATAATTAATAAAATTAACCAACCTCTTTCTTATAATCATTCCATCATCTAGATTATCAATGATAAGATTAGTCAAATGATTTTTTTGTCACTCTTGTTGATGGTTCGCGTCTGATAAATTCTCCAAAAATGTCATCAGTTAGACTAAAATCAATATGTTTTTTAAGAGACTCGGTGTTAGTCTCTTTTTCTGCAGAATCTATTACCTCTGGGATAGGTTCAACAAGAATAAAACATACAATTTGATTTTCTTGTGAATATTATGCAAAATATTTATAGTCATAACAAATAACATTAGCAGATTCCATTATAGTTAAAGTTCTCTTGTTATACACACGATAAGCTTTACTGTTATTGGAATAACCAAGAAAATCACCAGTGTTACTTTTAGCATCAAACTTACCAAGTTGTTCTCTATCATTTAAGATGCAAAAAATACATCCAAAGATATAAAAATGACTCAGATTTGGTTTTTTTATCTCTTCAGATCTCATATAGTGTTTTGTTTGTACTTGGACATATGTAAACATGATTTTTGGTATAGCATGCTATGTTTATTACTTCGCCCATAGTTTATTGGTCAACTTTTTGCTGTTTAACATAACTCTAGCCATTTCTTGCAAAGTACAATTTTTTTTCTACAACATTATTCTGCTCAGGTGTCTTAGGGGCAAAAAATTCATGAGTTATGCCATTTTTATCACAAAAAGTAGCATAAACATTATTTTCAAATTCCTTGTCATGATCGCTTCGAATTCTTATTATTTTTTAAATGTTTCAATTTTTCTCTACTTTGATTTTCTCACACAATTTCTTAAAAGCATTAAAAATGTTAGATTTTTCTTTTAAGAAATCAACCTAGGTAAAATGTTAGAAATCACCCACACAAACAAAAACATACTTTTTTCTTGCAAAGCTTTCAACTTGAATAAGACCTATGAGATCTGTGTGTAGTAACTCCAAAACCCTTAAGGTAGAAAATGACTGAATTATTTTATATGTTCTTTTTATCTATTTAACATGCTGACACGATCCGCACACTCTTTATGATTGTTCCTCAAATTTTGGCAAAGCACGAACTACACCTGCACTTGTTATTCTCTTAAGAGATTTAGAGTTCAGATGTGCAAGTTTTTCATGTCATAAATCAGTATCATTGATATCGACATTAAGACATGTGTGTGGCAAATTCAAGGTGTAATAGTTATCAATGGATCGCAACCCTTTCAACACATAGTTCCCATTTTGATCAAGAGCAACACATTTTTTACGAGTAAAGTTGACATGAAGGTTTTGGCCACAGATTTGGCTTATGCTTAGTAGATTAGCTTTCAGCCCGTCAACATGAAGAACATTTTTTAATCTTTAAAATTCTTCTATGTTGAGAGTCCCCTTACCAAGGACCTTACTCGTGACTCCATCTTTAAACGTAACATCTCTGTTTGTTATTTCTTGTAATTCATCAAAATACTTTGGTTGCCTATCATGTGTTTAGAACATCCACTATCAAAATACTAAGAATTGGTAGGACATGTTCTCAAGTAAGGAAAAGCAACAAAACATTTCATAAAAGCCTTTTTGACCAAAAATTTCTTTGACTTATTATACAAGTCAACCTTAGGTTTTAGTGTTTTTCTTTTGACATGATTTGAAAAAGAATAAAAAAGAAAAGGTTTTTTTCAAAAAATTTAACATTGTAAAACACTTTGGTTTGATATGACCCTTAACACCACAAAAATGACAAATTGAAATAAACCTTTGAGTTTTTGATAAAAAATTAGAACCTTTGACTTTTTGATTAAAAATTAGTTTTGTGACTATTTTATCCTTTACTGCAAAAATAAATTGTAAGGTCATTTTCATAAAAGCATTAACAACAACAGAACCTGCAGGTTTTACAAAAACTATTTTGAGTCGAATTTTATACATGTAAAACCTAATCCTTGATAATCTCCATATGATTTTTCAATAGTGAGAATCTGATCCAATTTTTTAAACCATGCATTCATCATCTTTAGACCTTTATGAGTTCTTTCAAGTTCACTTAAGATTTTTTTTATTGTTTCATCTCTTGCACGGACTTAAGATTTCGAACCCGTACTTGTGTTTTTAAATAGGGAGGGCAGAATTTCCCACATGGTTGGGGCTTGTGGGTACCCACCCTAAATAAGAAGTAATTTAAGTTGCATTTTAGATAATTTTTAGGAACGGGGTGGGTTTAGGTAATGTAATCCAAACTTGAATTAAATTTGGGTTGGGTTAGGGGATAAGTTAATTTTTTCTAACCCACCCCAAATACCTGATTTAAAAATAAAATTAAAAAAATCGAATGTGAAAAAAATTTATTTATTTATATAAATTAAAGTTGGCTCCATGTTAAATCTGGAGTTATAAAATTTACTTATATTATATTTTTTAAAATTTTGATTCTTATTTATATATATATTATTTTTAATTCAATTTTTTATTTTTTAATTATATTTAATGTTAGACAGCTGCTTCTAAATTGGAGTGAGCTCATTTGTTGACGAAGAAAAAAAAGATAAAGAGGAATAAACAAAATAGGTTAATGATTTATTTATCATTCTTAATTTTTTAGTCATCACTCATCTAACTCAAAATTTCTTTTATTTTATGTTATAGGTTTATGAAGAATCTCAATAGAGACTATGTTTAGATTACAAATAAAACATGATAATTTAGATGTCAAAATTCAAATAAACCATTAATTTTTGTGATTTTTTAAAATTTAATTCATGTTATTAATTTTTTAAATTAGTAGTCGATGTAATTTATATTTTTATGTGATGTTTATAAATTTTTTGGTATATTATAGTCGTACAAGGTGAAAGATTATTTTACAAAATTAAATCAGTACAAATAAAAGAGTATTTAAGAAGTTAAAAAAAAGGTTACCAATGGGGATCCCCTACCTTAAACCTAAGTAACATATATTAGTGTTAGGGTCGTGTCATCCCTGAATGTACATATACTTGTGTATTTATACAAGTGTACATTTTTATTAAATCGTTAATACCCATATATATGGTATTATGCATGTAATGTTACAGACATTGTAAATCTAAAGAAGTTTAGATTAAATCTAAAGGAGTTTAGATAAGGGCTTATAGTTAGCCACGCTGAGACATATAATTGCTAAATGTTAGCACAGTTAAGTGTTAGCTGGTTATAATACTCAGCAGATCCAAGAGTTGGAGCCTTGTCTGTAATAGGACATAGACCGGAGAATATACTAGTAACTGCATAGTTGCAATCGAGTGCCAGAAAATGCTAGTTGTGCAAGTATGTTCTCGAATAATTGTCCTTGATTTATTTCTACTGATGCGGGTCTGTCGGTGGATACCTTTTCATATAGATCAGCATATGTCATACCTATAGGGTATAGATGGTCATTCCTAGCCGACTGTGAGTTTGGAGATTGTATTGACATATGAGTATCCAGTTAGGATTAGATATGAGACAAACTCATGAGGGCCTCCGATAGACATTCAATGTAAGCCGTCAACGGAAGGTCCTCTCGAGTTGAGTAGTATACGTGGTCAACGGAGTGATTCACCATACTTTAGTTTCTCACATGTCACAGACCTTTTATGGTGTGACCGCTGGGTGTTGTTGGGTATGGTCTGATGCTTATGAAGTCTGATGTGTATAGATATGGGATCCGTCAGATCCTATATGAAGTTAGATATCCAAATGCTTCAAGACTGTATCTCAAAAAGTCTTGTGGCCACAAGCAATTATCCCGGGAAAGAGTTCCGCCAGAGTCGAATAATATGGCAAAAGAGTTCGCGCATATTGTTCAGTGAGATACTAGTCTAGAGATAAAACATGGATGGGAACTGGGGATTTGACGATGATTATCTATATCCTCGCACATCTAGGATATCATGATGGAAGGACTATACGTATGTATTGTAACCTCAACTTGCATGGTTCAACGTGCTGATTTGTATATCCGTAACGTGTGCGTGGGGCATTGCTCATGGACTCATAGAATAGTTCCATTTGATGAATCAGGCGTAGGACCTAAGGAGTCCTGCGATGTGAAATGTACTCGTTGTGCACTTGGGCAGCATGCCGGATTAAAATATTTAATCTAGCACTACCACGAGAATGCGTGCGTATCTGTATTTAAGTGTTAAATATAACAATTAGTTAATAACTATCATTTTCTAATTGTATAAGGACACGTGACGTATTGTGGACCCTCGGTTGAGTTTACCTAAGTGTGAAATTTAGTGGGACCCACTAGGGGGTAAACTTGATAACTATTTATGAGAGACAAAATGATCATTTCTTATTTTAATTATTTAATAGTTAAATAATCAAATATCTCTCTTTTTATATTATATAATATATTATTATTATTTATATTATATAATATATTATTATTATTTATATTATATAATATATTATATTAATAATTTATTATATATATATATATATATATATATAAAGAAAGAGAAAGAGAGGGAAGAGAGTGTGTGTTGGTGGCCAAAATTTGGCCGAGAAAGAGAAAGAAGAAATGGAGAGGAAGAAGAGAAGAAGAGAAGAAGAAAAAGAAAAAATGAAATTGTTTCATTTTTCTCTATGAATCTAATTGAATTAATGGTGGATTGCTTCAAACTCTCCATTTTTTATCCTTTTGGAGAAATGATATAAACACACATTCGACCATTTTAGGGATTAAGAGTTAATCCCGTGCTAGATATCAGGTTATTATTTTAGCTCACCAAGCTCACCGAGTTAGTGACTAGAACTGTGCACGAGTTGGTCTCCATGCGGACTCCGAGAAAATATCTGTATAACGTTACACGTTGTGATGAGTTCTCTAACTTTTCTAATATATTAATGTGATTAATATATTTATTTATTGTGTTTAGTGCATATTTCACTCTTCTGTTGGATTTAAATTCGTATATGATACATATTTAGGCAATAGACACAATTGCACATGCATACACCTAGACGTGTATAATATGTATAACGTTACACGTTGTGGTAAGTTCTCTAACGTTTCTAATATATTAATGTGATTAATATATTTATTTATTGTGTTTATTGCATATTTCACTCTTCCGTTAGATTTAAATTCGTATATAATATGTATTTAGGCAATAGACACAATTACACATGCATACACCCAAACGTACATTAGATCTTCCAACAATTAGGTATAGAGTGAGTATGAGGATTCTCATACCATTTGGGTATGGGGTAGGTATTGTGATCCCAGCTCCAACCCACTACATTAACACCTTTATTTTTAAATCATTTTTTATATTTTATTAAATCATATTTTTTTCTTACTAAAAAATAATATTCTTCACATACGTTTACCCATGAAGAGTACATCTTATGATATGCTTCTTGAAGATACTCTTGATCAAAATTTGATCCATCGCTACTTATTGACAATGTTTCAGATTGATCGTTTTTAGTAGGTTCAAAAATTTCTTAACAATTTTAGCATCAATTTCTTGAAATAAATGTGAGTTAAAAGGTATAGAAGTTGTTAAAGCTACATTACTCCCCTGGTTTTCTTCTTCATTATCATCAGAATCATCACTCCAAGTGATTGTCATTACTTTTGACTTTTTCTTTAGAGTATTTTTGCATTCTAATTGAATACATCACATTTTCTACATTGAATCCTTCTATTCTTATTGTTGTTAAAATCAAATGATTTTGAAAAGCTGTTACCTTTGAAACTAGCCTTGATTTCTTTAACATTTTCTTCAAAAATTTATTAATATTTTTTTGTCAATAAGGCTAATTCATTTAATTCTTCAATAACACTACTAAGACGTGACTTTTCGTTTCTTCTTAGAGAGCTTTTAGTGTAATAGTTTTTTTTCTTTCTTTCTCTACTTCATGTTTAGTTTAAAAGTTCATAAAGAACCCATCAGATTTTCTACCTTTAGCTTGTTAAGATCCTTGCTTTCTTTAATAATAGTGATCTTTGGCTAGAACATGTCAGGAAAAGATTTGTAATTTTTTGACAATTTTTGCGTTAGACATTTTTTTCTCCCAAAACAAAAGACTCATTTTAAATATAAACCAATTTAGTATAAAAGTCTGAAAGAAATTTATCTTTTAACATATATAAATTTTCAAACCTAGTAGTATACATAACAAGCTTACTACGTTTATTGTCTCAAGTTCCTTTAAATGTAAAGTGAAGGATATCTCATGCTTCTTTGGCTAACACATAAGTTGAGATTAACTTAATCTAAATAGAATTCATTCCATTAAAAATATAATGAAGAGCCTATGAGTGATTTTAAACCAGAGTGTATGCATGTGAGTTCATGTAGTCATTCAAATATAGTATATGTATCACATACATACATGCGCAGCGGATGAACGGAATATAAATCACTCAATGATAAACACAAATGAACTTTTACATGTTATCTCATAAATGTAAAATTCTTTAAGATTCAGAAATAGTACCTTGACAAGCCTTTGGTATATGGTCGAATCGGAGTACCCGTCTTGACGTAACTCGTTTACAATTCTAGTTCCTCAATAAGGTGGGCTTAAGAAAGTTAGAATAGCAGCTCTTCTAGCAATGATTCAACTTTTGAAACCTTGTTTCTACCATATAGTATAGATGGTCAAAATGAAAAGAAAAATGGAAGAGGTTTGTTTTTGTGCTCTCAACACTTGAGAAAATTTTCTAACACTTAGCAAAATGCACTTCTCTCTCTCCCTTGTTTCTCCTTGGCCGAATTTTTCTTTATTAATTGAGCACCATATTGCTCTTTCATTTGTTTATTATTTTTCTTCTATTTTCTCACATAATGACATCCATTATCTAAGTCAATGTTTGTCATTAGTGTTTTGTTTATTATTGTTTACAATAAACTAAATGAAAATAAAATAAAATAGAAAATTATTTAAATGAACTTGGCCTAAATCTAGGCCAAATGAGAAAACACTTTCTTATTATTAAGAAACATCTTAAGGCCTACTATTTACAAGTGCCACCCATTTATTCTTATTATATCATTTAATTAATATTAAAAATATAATTTAATTATATTAAATCATGGTATAAACACATGCCAATTTATATTAAAAAATAAATTGTTTGATTTTAATTTAAATAATAATATCATATATTATTATTATTATTTTATTCAATAAACATTTTAATGAATACAATAATGATATTATTTGTCCAACAAATAAGGTCATTTTGGTCATTTTTAAATCAAATAATAATTGGCCCACAATGTGCCATATGTCAATATCCCATTGGTTAACAACTAATTATTAACTAATTGATGTACGTCTTGACACATGCACGACCGAAGGGAGACTAAAGTAAATGTCCAGTTTGCTGGAATTTTTTGGATTGAACTATTCAATATGGTACACTGCCGTAGTATACAATGAGTACACTTTATATTGTGAGACTCTCTAGGTCCACTCCTGATTTGTCAAACAAAATTATTATGTGAGTCCAAGATCGATGCCCCGCGCATACGTCACAGATATTACAAATCAGTGCAGTAGACCATACAAGTTAAGGTCATAGCGTATACGTATAATCCTTCCGTCAATCATATCTTAGAAGAGCAGGGATATAGTCACTACCGTCAAATCTCTATGTGCTCATCCATGAACTTATCTCCAAACACGTATCTTGATAAACAATATATGCAAACACTTTTGTAATATTGTTTAACCCTGTAGGAAACTCTTTCTTGGGTTTGTTGCTTATGACCATAAGACTTTCTAAGATACAGTCTTTGAGTATCTGGATATATAACTCATCCATGTAGCTGACGGATCTTATATCTATACACACCGGACTCCATAAGTATTGAACCATACCCAGCGACACCTAGTGGTTACACCGTGAAAGGTCTATGACATGCGTGAAATCAAAGTATAATGGATCACTTACAAGCCCACTGTGGTACTCAGGTCAAAGGACCACGTATACTACTCAACCCGAGAAGACCTTCCATTGACGGCTTCATGGGATGTCTATTGGGGTCTTTGTTGAGTCTGTTCAGTATTCAGTCCTTACTGAACACCTGCATGCTATACGAACTTCCAGTAAAGCCATGGTCAGTTAAGAACAACCATCTAGGCCATCTAGGTATAGTATACACTAGTCTATATAAAAGAAATCCATCGACAGACCTGCATCGGTGAATTGAGACTAAGAACATATAATTTGAGAATAGACTTGCATAATAACATTTCTTAGCACCTATGGCAACTATGTTATTACTAATGTATTCTCAGGTCCTTGTACCGTCACAGACAAGATTCTAACTCTTAGATTTCACTGATTAATATAACATGCTAACTCTTTAGCATTTATAGTTTTCAGTGATGTTAATTCTTGACATTGATTTAAACTTCTTTAGATCAAATCTGAACTCCTTCAGATCATATAATGTTTGTAGCATCACAAGCATTGAATCATTTAATAGTAATTAGCGATTTAACAAATAATGAGCTGTATAAATATTATAAAATAAAATATTCATACAATAATAGAATGGCACGTGAGCACAAATCCCAACAAAGTTTTGTTATTATAGTTAGCTAACTTGTCTTATTTTATAGTTGATAAGTGTGTTTTATATATGATGTTATACATTTCTTAATTTGATAATTGCTTATTTTGAATGTGAATATGTGGCTTTTATGTGTATTAATGTCATTTTATAGGTTTCAAGTTAATGGATCTATTTGAAATAAAAATTCAAAAAAAATAAGATTAAAAAAAATCAAATATGTTACAGTGCTAATAAATAGTAACTTGCTACAGTTCTCTGCACCCAAGCACTAAATCGGGTTTCCATAGGTAGAAAGCTTGGTGCTCAAGTGCCAAAAAGTGGTGCTTAGGCGCCATTAGAACCCTAATTTCATTTTTTTACATTGTACCCTGATTTTGAAGCATATTCTTAGAACTTATAAAAAGTAGATTAAAAGCCCAATTAAAAAGAAAGAGAGAGCATAAAATTTTGAGAGAAAACTAAAAGTTTCTAGTGAGAGAAAATATATTGGAGCTTGGAATCTTGAAGATCCTAAAAGCCCCTCCAACTAGTTTATCACTCTCATTCTATCCCATTTACTTTATTTTCAATTTGTTTTTTGTAATTTGTGTTGTGTTGAACATGGTTACTTTTATGAACTCTTGGACTATTATATTTGTGCTTTTGACTATGGATAGCTAAATTTCATGTTCTAGAACTTGCCATTACTCTACTAAGTACTATGTTTTGATGTGTTTAGTTGATTAATGACAATATTTTGAGTTTTTCATTCATGCTTTTACAAGTTCTATGCTTCTAATTAGATTGAGAAATTGATTAGATGATTTAGACTTGTGGGTTATGTGCTTGGAAAATTTTAACCTATGTGTTGGAATTGAAAAGCATAGGCTTTGATTTTATTGAGTTTGAAGACTTATAAAATTAATGTAATCACTTAAAGATAGCTTAATGCATGTATAGATAACAAGTTAAATAGGGATATCAACTTGATTATGTATTTATAAGATCTAATTTTACGCTCGGGAGAGATAAAGAGATTAGTTATAAACCTTTGATTAATGAATTCACTAGAATAGTCATTAATAATTAATTATGAAGAATTTAGGAAATGTATAGTGAAATGAAGACCCTAGGATCCTTTTACCACAGAATTCTTACCTCTATGATTTATTAAATTATTTATTTTTGGCAATCTTTAATTTTATAATTCAATTTAGTTTTTAAATTAGCTTAGATAAAGTTAGGTTGTCAACATTATAATACTTATCATTAGTTCAGAACATCATTCCTCATGGGAACGATACTCACTAATTACTTTATTACTTACTCATAACCCGTCCACTTACAGTTACAATTCGTGTGTGTTAATTTTACAAATAATAGTCCATTCTAATTCTAATTCTAATTTTTCAATGACATTTTTGGATTCATCAATAGTGGCTGAAGGATTCCAACTTGTCAGAACAGACCTATATGCATTTTCATTAAGAGATTTGATAAATGTTCTCATTCTAACATTCGAATAAGGATAGTTAGAACCATCGAAGAAATGTGGTCTTATGATAGAACTTCCTTCTATAAGTATAGATATAACTGCAAAGCAAACAAATCACATAAAACCAATATCTTCACTAAAAATTTAGTGACCCGCTTTAATACCAAATGAAAATTTTGCTTTTAAGAATATTGCCGAATAATTATTTAAATAATATTATTTTAACAATTATTTCAAAATATAAAATAAGAGAAGAAGAAGAAAACACATTTTTAACATGGTTCAAAAATTCCTACTCCACAGGGCCACGCCTAGAGATTGAACTAATTAGTTAAGTATCAAAAGATTATAAAGAATTGACTTAAACAAAATAAGACTCCTTTTTAATATTTGCCGTAATACTTTTGCAATCACTTCACGAATCTAGTTTAACAAAATTTCTTCGACTTCGTTGATTTTATTTACTTGGACTCCCTCCAATGTTTGAGATTGATCTTCTCTCGAAGACAAACGAGTTCTTCCTGAAGAACTTTTAGTAAACACACAATGTTTAGAAATACTTAAGATAATTCTTAAGGCTAACAATAAGACATAAACAAAATCTATGTCTTACAAAAGAGAACTAAAACTCTCCAAAAAATAAAAGTGAATTTTTTCTCTTTATTACACTCTCTCAATAAGGAAAAAGAATATATATATATATATATATATATATAGAGGCAAAATTCACTACTTTCCCTTAATCTTAAAAGGAAAAAAGAAAAGTTAAAAATAAATAATAACAAAATCAATTAGCTTTAAATAAAATTTTCATCCTTTAAACAAATTAATTTCCTTCAATTTGTTAACAAAATCAATTTAGTTATAAAGACAATTTCCATCTTTAAATCTTTCAATTTGTTAACAAAATCAATTAGTTATAAGTACAATTTCTATTTTTAAATAAATTGATTTCTTTCATTTTGTTAACCAAAATCAATCAGCTATAAAGACAATTTATAAATTGATTTCTTTCAATTTGTTAACAAAATTAATTAATTATAAAAAAAAATTCATCTTTAAACAAATTAATTTTCTTATATATTTTTACTCAATTTCATTAGACTTTACACAGAAAAGTAATAAGAACTCGCATAACGCAAGTAGGAGAAAAGGTTTCCACATTTGGATTTTGAATTAGATTATATTATCATTTACACACAGTGTTGCGTTGAAGTGAAACACACGAGGGCAAGGTTTTGAATCATCTCCCAATTTGACAAACGTTGCTTCCCTTTCATTATCTTTTGTTCTTCTCCCTCTTTTCAAACCGGTTTTACTTTTATTCAAATTTCTAAACCATTTGGGTCAAATCACAACAAACCCACCTGTCGATATTAGTTATTAAAATATGTTAAAAATCTAATGGTCAAACCATGCGTTATTTTCACACCATTCTTAAGACAATTTTTTTTTAAGCATCTGGAAACACGTCTCAATACTTTAAAGAAATTTGTTGTCAAGAGGATCTTTTGAAATCTTCATGCATGTTCTGCGCAATCATAGCAGTATTATAATATTTTCAAATCGCACTGTAAGTCTTTCAGTTCTAATTCAAGCAAACTAAAGAACAAGAATCATATTAAAAACTAAATCATTTAATTTGTCAGTCTCCACCAATGTTAGGTAGATCGAATTATTTCTCGAAGCGATAGTAATACAGAAGCTCTTAGACTTTGATGCATGGGCATTTCTAGAAATCTTGGTTAAAACTCCAATAATTAGTTGAAAAAGAAATGATTTTCTTTGGAGGGTGTCTTTTTTCCCCTGGATTTTGGTATCATATATAATATATGGTCAGTAGCTAGACCCACCATTTGATTTTGCCGGCCATCACCATCGACCTCCACCCATCACACGAGAACCTTTCTTCTTTTTTTATTTATTTTAAAAAATAATATAATTTTGTAAATAAAACTCTCATACAGACATATCATCCTGCACGTAATGACCAACAATAGGACGGGGCTCTTCTAACCAAACTTTGCTCTTCGTAAACACTTGAAAGATAAAGTTAAGAAAGATAATCCCACCACATTATTAAAGATAAAAGATGTAGAGCAAAAGCTAAAAACCTTGCTTATTATTTTTTTTTAAAGAAAATTTATCTTTTTTTTTTAAAAATTTTTTTATTACAAATATTACATGAAGAATTATTAGTACAAAGATTAAAAAATAACCGGATAAAATTTTATTTTCATATTATGCCTAAAGATTAACTCACAAAAGACGTATAAATTCTATACGTAAAGATAAACTCCACATAAAGAGTATAGACTCTCACAAAAAAAAAATGAAAATAAATGTCGCACGTTCAAATACAATAGACTCTAAGAGGATATAAATCTCACAAGTATAAACTACATGCTTAGAGTAAGTTTTACAAAGAGAATATAAATCTCACCAAAAAAAAAAAAATATTATAAAAAGAGAATTATTACATTAACTTGACATTTATTAGAATTTAAACCCTAATTTTACTATTAAAAAAATTATTACACTATCTTAATATTTATTAGAACTTAAACCACTATGCTCAAATGAAAAAATACACTAAGAGAATTGCACTAGGCAAGCACTCAAAGTGCAAATTTATCCCGTTTTAATAAGGCGTTTTAACAAGAAGCCAACATGAATTAATTATCATTATTGCCCTAATTAATCGCCATGGAGTTTTCAGTTTTGCGTTGCTAAAATATTTCCAAAAGTTAAATGTACGTTTGTTGACAGTTGGCTCAATCCTATTATAACAACATATTCATGGCTTGATCCACGTAATCTTTTTTTTTTTTTTTTGATTAACTGAACATAACAACAACTGCTAACAGCTGATTTTCCATTCAAAGATCAAAGTAAAATAATGATGAAAACATAGACCCCATTATTAAGCTGAGAAAAAGCCAACATTTGCAGTTTCGGAGTTCCCACTACAAATTAAAAACAAACACTTTGGACAACCTCTCCCTCCTTTTCATTCCATTTCATGTCTGTTTGGGTTTCTGAATTGAATGAAGTTATCGTGCAGACAGAGGACCTAACAAAACGCATCTCTATCTTATACTTACTGTGTCACCAAGAAAAGTCCTATCTTTTAAATTAGTATTGTTAAACAACTTCTGAATATTGAGCTCTCTCTGTCTTTGCTTCACCAGGTATAATTTTCTACTCAACATTTCAATCTCCAAGAAACTGGAAATTACTCAGATTCTTGTTTTTAATTTATGAAACTGTCTCCTGTCTTAAACATATCAGAATTTGGTGTCGATTTGCAGCTTCAGAATGTTACTTGTATTTTTCATTTTTCCTGTTTCTCTTAGTACTTTGACTCAGGTTTAGATCTTTGAAATTTGAATTTGTTGCATCTTACAAATTCTGATCTAGTTATTGAGTTTGATAGTTTCTAATACACCTTTTTTTTAAATATATATATATATATTAAGATATTGTTCATGTTGAGGACGTTGATTTTTATTCAGGGTATAGATTAGAAGATCGTATTCAACTCTGTTAATTTCTGTCAGAACTTGAAGGTTGGTACTATTATCGTTGCAGTCACATTTATTATTGTTTTGTGTCAACTGCTGAATATTTTTGGAAGAATGGTGCCTAATGTTTACGGTAGGCTATATACGAAACTGCTTTTTTGTTGTTCATGTTTTAATAGGAAACTGAACGTGGCGTCTGTTGAAAATTTGATGCAATTGTTTCTGTTCACTAGACAGTCATCAGGGAAGATAACACACTGTATTTCACCGATTTAAAAGTAATTATATGTGCTTTGATAAATTTGCCATGTACTATCATATTGGTTATATTTGATCAAGCAGTTGGCAAATCTTGAAGAACAAGCCGCTCATGCAAGTTTATCTATTTAAGAGTTGTCATTATGTGTACCTTTACATCGGCATATTCTTCTTTTAGTGATGGAAAATGTGTGCCGATGTGCCCATTTACATTTCAGTTGTTCAATCTTGGGTTCACTTGAGATTAAGTGTCTTAATATTTTGGCACATTCAAGAGCCTATGCTCACTGCAAATTTTTCAATTGGTGATTTGTTTGCTATATTTGTTGCAGTAAACATGTTTCTCCGGAGAAAGCACTCTCAGAATCCTCAGGAGATTGATTCTGGAGAACGGGACGCGAAGGTAATAAGAAGAGTAGATGCCATAAGACAGAGAGCTTTTGTAATTATATGTACATGTTCCTGGATAATATGTTTGACTGCTCTTCTGTCAATTTCAATAACCAAATAAGAGCGTTGCAATTTAACTTGAATGAGTACGTTTACGGAATGTTACAAAAACAGACCCTGAATACTTGTTCTGGATGCAGGTCAAGGAACTCAGAGCTGCTCTTGGACCTCTTTCTGGACGTAGTTTAAAATTTTGCACTGATGCATGCCTGAGGAGATACTTGGAAGCTCGAAATTGGAATGTTGATAAGGCCAAGAAAATGCTGGAAGAGACACTCAAGTGGAGGGCAACTTATAAGCCTGAAGAAATTCGCTGGGTATGTCTATGTCATATTGACTTCGCCTACATTTTAACATCAAAAAGCCATATATATACAGGTTTCTTTCTCTGTTTTACTCCTTTCTGGATTCATGTCATTCATATTATCCAGCATTTGCAATTACGATAAATACATATGCACGCATATGAGGCTATGAGCTTCACTTTCCAATAACAATCAATCATTCTGCATTATCCATAGAAGCCTAAACTAATACAATATATACATTTGATAATCCAGCATGAGGTAGCGCATGAAGGTGAGACTGGGAAAGTGTCGAGAGCAAATTTTCACGATCTACATGGAAGGACTGTGCTTATAATGAGGCCTGGCAAACAGGTTTGTTCTAGAATTCTCTTTCCTATGCACAAACAAAGCTTTTTGTAAAAGGACCTGTTAAATTTCCTTTTGGTTTTGGCAGAATACATCATCAGGAGAAGGTAATGTTCGTCATCTGGTCTATCTCCTAGAAAATGCTATCCTTAACCTTGCCGAGGGTCAAGAACACATGACTTGGTTGATTGACTTCACTGGGTGGACAATGAATACCAACATCTCCATCAAGACTATCCGTGATATAATTTACATTTTCCAGAATCAGTATCCAGAGAGGCTTGCTATTGCCATTCTGTATAATCCACCAAAGTTTTTCGAGTCAATTTGGAAGGTCTGAACTCCTCTCTGTATCTATTTTGATTCATTTTGACACACATTAACTAAACGTGTACCGATTTTAGGCAATTTTGGTTGTCATGGCACAGGAATATGTAAATTGAATATCTGTTGGGATGCTGAGGCTTTTCTTGGCCAGATTGATTTGTGAAGTTTAGATAGTATATAAATGCGGTGTGCTACATAATTGGTATAGGTCAAATAGATATGTTTCTGGTTGCATATCAAAGAATTAAGGTTTATATAAGTTTGTTTTTCTGGTGGTATGAATATAGGTTGTTGATGATACATTAACTAATTTTGTTTAGCATTTTCATCGGTCAAACTTCTTGCCATTTTTTTAACAGGCAATCAGGTACTTTTTGGACCCAAAAACATCAGAGAAGGTGAAGTTTATTTACACAAAAAACAAAGAGAGTGTAGAGTTCATGAAGTCGTTATTTGATGTCGAAAACCTTCCGAAAGAGTTTGGAGGAAATGCCACATTGGAATACGACCACGAGGAGTTCTCAAGATTGATGGCTCAGGATGATGTTAAGACTGCAAAATTCTGGAGGTTTGATGAGGAGAAGCCATGTCCAATTACTAGTGGGCGTTCAAAGGCTGAAGTGGCACCAGTGCCAACTCTCCTTGCACCCCCAGCTAGCTAAATCCACCTGTCTTATGCCCCCCATGTTATCTAAGAAACTCGTAGATATGTAAAACACAGCCCGCATTTGATTGATAGATTGCCACAAATTTTAGTAATCAAATTTTATAGTACTAAAAATGGCGTCCAGTTTCTTGCTCAGGTGAATAAACAGTTAGTTGTTCCGATTATTGCTCACAATAAGAAAAGAGACATATTCCTTAACATAAATGTTATTTTCTTTCTGACATTTCTCATGTAAGATATTTTTTTTAAGCCACCATTCCTAAATATATGATGACTTCCAGTTTTGCTAAAACTTTCTGTTAATAGGAATAAAGAAGGGGAACGGCCACCGATTTTCTAAAATAATGGCCGAGAAAAACACAGATCTGTAGTGGGTGAGGAAGCTTTAACAAATAGCTTCGCTGTGTACATTGAAAATTTGAAATGCCTAAATAGAGACGCATCCAGTTTGTAAACTACACAATCGCCTGCTCAATCTATAATTCTATTAGCAGCAACATTTTATAGTTGCCGAAAGACTACAAAAACCTGTCACTGAACACCTTCATTATAAGACGATATTGACATTTTAGACTCTTTCTGAGTTTTCATGAATAATTTAACTGCTGAGTAAGCAGAAAACACGTACAAGAAGAAACCTCGTTGACAATGACTGCACTTGCTAATTTTCAATTAAAGGTTGTTTTGAATTCAAGTAAAATTCCTAATGATTTAATTCAACTTCCTCCTTCAAGTTTATTCTATATTAAGCCATTGCTACAATTTTATTTGTGACTCCAGCATCTATATAGGAATTCATAAATTCATCAGTGCAGCAAACAAAAGATGTGGAGATACAGCAATTGTGAAGTACACATTGTCAGATTGAATTTATATTACAAGTACAGCATTTCTTATTGCAATCACCCCATTGTTTACTCTGTACACTGGTTTTCGGGCAGCTGAATGAACTTGATTAAAGTTCATTGGAGTAGAGGCACTCATCAACAAGTTGGCGAAGATTAGGATTCTCGAGAGCAGCTGCAACTCTTTCTTTATCATTCAGCTGCTTGTTAACTGCAGATTTGATAACTTGTACAACTTTAGAAATAAATTGGAGAAACTTGAAGAGGAGAATGACAGCAGAGATCAGCTAATGGCACTAAGATGGCATGTAATTTCTACCATAACAGATACATTAACTAAGAAATGACAACAGATCTTCAAGACAAGAACTGAAATGGTTAAATGAACTATGTTTCTTTAAAAAAGAAAAAAGAATCTTAATATGGATTTCCATTATTAATTTGTGCCTTCCTTAGAGAATTTAGCGAGAAGAGAGAGAGAGTGGAAGAGAAGCCGAGCCTGTGGATCTAAATGTCAATGAGAAGTAAATATGCTTTGAGAAAATTCATTTACATTCCTAATATTGAATTTCAGTATAAAAAGGAAAAACCATCATCATAATAAAAGTCGAATTGCAGCATCATAGTAGTTGAACAATTTTACCTGATTCTTCATTGGCATGAGATCCAGGGGCTACTCTGATGTCAAGCTACAAAAGAATAATAGTAAACATAGTAAAAAACTAGATGAATATCAGTTACCTAATGCGCTAAGTACAGAAACTTCTCTCTCTAGAGCTAGTTTGAACATACAAGCAGAGAAGAAAATCCCATAACAGCTCCTGATGTTTCCTGGAGTATAGGCCTAAAGCTATGAACAATTAAAGAATATCGCTTCCGGCAAATCTGGACAAATGCAGATAATCCCACATGGCTGCGAGCCAAAAATGGGAAAGGTGCATGACACTATGATTCCCCAACATGTCAGAAACCAGTTGGCTGTGGATTCAATCTGCCCATGTGCCGCAACATTTTAAATTGCAGTATGAACCGACAACTTATAATACAAATGAGGTAATGGGTTTTGCATTCACAACAGTCAAACAGTAAATATACATAGAGACAAAACAAATTGAGATTAAATTACAGAATAAATTTCCTGATGACTAATGGACTTCTACTTAGGATCACAGATAGAAGGACATAAATTTAAGCTTGTTCAGCCTCCACTTCCAATTGATTTGGAAAGCATAAGGAGAACTGCCAGTTAAGATGTGATTTCTTTCGGCTACCAAATAACATGCAATTCAGTAATCAAGTAAAGACCTAAACTTCTAAGAAAACAAGCCTAAAAATTATTCAAACATTTCAATTTCAACATATAAAAGTTCTGGTAATATAAAAAAACCCATATCAAAAAATGGGCTTAAAAGTGGAAACTGACCTTAAAATGTGGAGGGAAAAATTCTTTTAGTTTAACCCTAAGGCAGAGACCAATTACTGTTGCCATGCTGCAGTGCTGAATTGTTGGAGTGAAAGTTATCCTACAATTTATAATAACCAAATAAATGTAACATGCCTCATAATTAGTTTAAATGAAAACAAAAACATTAAATTGTTATAACTAAAACTGAAACGCAATTCCTATTATAAGATAAAGTAAAAAAAAAATGAAGCTGAATTACACTTACAAAATACGCCCAAGCTTCTCATCAACAGTGATCGATTCCTCAGATAGAACACTGAGTTGCTCCAGGGAATAGGGATGCTCTGGATCTCTTATATCTCTCACATAATTTACCATTTCAAGTCAAAGATCACCATTTCATTTCTCATCATCAATTTTTTTTTTAAGAAAAAACCCACAATCCATTTCACTAAATAAAATAATTAAGAATAAATAAGTAAAAAGAAAATAAAAGGATATCATATATTTCGAGGGGATCAACGGCGTCGTCACAGTGAGTCTCTTCGGTGCGGGCGACCCTTTTCTTCTTAGCGTGAACCACTGGATTCGCATTGATCAAGCCAAGAGTCATTTTTCTCGCTCTCTGTTTTCTCTGTATTTTTCTTTCTTAAGTTGTTTTAGTTCACGGGACTTTTATCTGTAAAAGGGTTGGCGAAGAGTACTTAACTTAATTACGCGATGAATTTTCCTTTTTTTTCCAATAAAGATCTGCCACGTCAGTTTTACTTTTAGTTTGTCTGTGGGTTTCTTGACTCTTGATTGTTTTCAGTGTAGGCTGCCCGTATTTTACGCGTCTCGTACTGTTCTGTAGCAACCTACATTCGTGGGTTCAACTGCGCAGAGTAAATATTTCTCCATTTTTTTTTTCTTGTAAAAAGTTTATACTCACCGTAAAAGTCATTTTTTTTTTATATATAAATATCTCGTTATAAATAAAGTGTACAAATCTCGTTACTATAATTTAAATTTCATTGTAATCGTCTTATTACATATATCACATATGTCTTAAATACAATTGTCAAATTACAATTGCACCATTATCAAATAGGGGTGGCAATAGATCGATTGAGACCGTAATTACAATCTTTGTCTCTATATTCGGATTGTGTAAAATTTTTATACTCACCTCATATTTATTATATATAATTTGAGTTTTGAATAGAGATTTTCAATTAAAGATGAGATTCTCATGGATATCACATATTTATTTTTTTTTTAATTTTCAAATATTTTTTTATTTATACCGATTTAATTTTATAAAATAATTTTTTATCTAGTATAATTATAAAATATTAAAAAAAATTATAAACATCATAAAAATATAAATTCCATTTAGTCTTCAAGTCTTTAACTACTAATTTTAAAAATTAATAACATTAATTAAAATTTAAAAATCACAAAAATTAATACATTCTTTAAACTTTAGTATTTAAATTATCATATTAATTTGTAATATAAATATCAAGTCTTTATTAAGATTCTTCGCAAACTTATAACACAAGGTAAAAGATATTTTGAGTTGACGAGTGGTGATTAAGAAATTAAGAATAGTAATAAAATTATTTACTTTTTTGTTTGTTTCTCTTCATATTTTTTTTAATAAATGAATTCACTCCAATTTTAGAAGTAAGTGTCTAATATTAAATATAATTAAAAAATATGAATAAGAATAATTTAAAATATATATAATATAAGTAAATTTTATACCCTCAAATTTAGTATGTAGCCAATTTTGATTTGTATAAATAAGTAAATTTTTTTTACACTAATTTTTTAATTTTATTTTTAAATTAAATATTTTAAGCACATAGCCAACTTTAATTTATATAAATAAGTAAAAAAAATTTACACTAATTGTGTTTTTAAATCAAGTATTTAAGACAAATTTAAAAAAATTAACTTATTTTCAAACCAAATTCGAACTTAATTCAAATTTGAATTATTATACCTAAATCTGCTTCATCCCCAAAAATGCCTAAAATATAATCCAAATTACTCTCTATTTGGGATACGACCTACAAGGCCCTGACTCCGTAAAAAATTTTATCACCCCTACTATCAAACAATATCTATTTTTTAATTTGAAAAAATAAAATTTTTTTAACCCTTCCCAAACTTGAATCATCGACCTTAAATTAGACATTACTACTTGAACAATGCAAATAGGTGTTGTAAAAGTAAAATTTTGCCCAATTGCTTTTAACAATAAGCAAAATTCAGTTTTAGTTTAATTCAGCCCTGAAATGAACTAAAATTGAACCAATTAATTTTATATAAATGAAACTGATTAGTTCAAATATAAAAAATCGAACTGAACTAGTTTAATTCGACTCGATTTAATTTAATTTTTTATTTTTTTATTTTAACCTATTTTATGTATTTTTTTCAATTTAAATTAAAACCAAACAGATTAATTTTAAATAAATAAAATCGACTAAAAATTGAACTCTAAACTGAACCAATGCCCACCTCTAATTGCTATTTAGTTATTGTATTAATAGTTTTTGATGTAACATAGTAGTTAAAAGAAAGAAAGAAAGAAAGAAATTGATAAATTTATGTAAATAATTATATGAGATATAAATATATATTGTACTTAAAAACAAGAGCGATGCTGTACGTGACTGCTTTCACTAGATTACGAGGTCACTAACAGTCTTTCATCTTCCACGACGATGTTGATGAGGCTGAATCGGAATTTGTAGTTGTTTTTGTGAAACTGAAAGTACATTTTAAGGTAGAGAACGTTGTGTTAAGCTTTGACACTTATTTATATACCTGTAAAACAATGAAGTTTTGGCAAATCAGACGTGTGCTAGACTAGATCTTCGAGAAAGTTTCCATGCCATATAATAATTCTATAATATAATTACAACAAATTTTAACGACTCACAAATCCAAGAGCACATAGCAAGCCATGAATTAAATGTTTGAAAGTAACAATGGTCCTCGAATTTTCGCTTCTTAATTCAGTTTGATTTATTTTTTACGTCTTCGGATTTGTAGTTTCATATTAATCTAAGGCAAGTAACAATATTGGTCCCGTAGCTCAGTTGGTTAGAGCGTTGGTCTTATGAGCCGAAGGTCGCGGGTTCGAGCCCCGCCGGGACCAATTTCATTAAAAGCTTTATTTAATATGATATTTTTGACACCAAATTTTATTATCATTTTGAGCACCGCGAACTCCGAGGCTATTCTTATTTAGTATAATATTTTTAATATTATATTAAAAATTCCCTTGAAACATGAAATTTTTTTTCTTTAGGAATTAAATTTTTTTGTTGAAAATGATTTTTTTACTCCATAAAATCAAAAGAATATCCGCTTTAGGAATTTAAAAATTCTGTTGAAACATTTTTTTTTCAAATATAATTAGGTCAATTAACAAAATATTAATGAAAATATTTTTTTCATCGAAATTAATTAATATTAAAGTAATTATGAGTTTATAGAGCATTAAGGTTTTTTTTTAAATACAAAAGTACATTCAAAGAGTCGAAAGCCAACAAGATTATGACTAATCTAGGCATTGAAGTAGATAGTCCGCAATTTCTTGTTATAATGTCACTAGGAGTGAAATTATGATTATATTTTGAAAAAATAAATTAGAGATAATACATAAAGTTTAAATATCACTCATATCACGTGGAGCACAAAGTTTGATTTAAATTTGCATTTAGAACAAGTTACATATAAATGTTTATATCAATTTAGTTTATCCTTTTGTAAATAGAAAATAGAGAAATAAGGATATTATAAGTATGAGATATCCAAACTATGAATGTTCAAGATATTATAAAATACACAATATTATTTTTTTAATAATTGTTTTGTAAATATTTTATTTTATGAAAAGTAAAAAAATATAATGCATTTTCAAGAATTTGAGAAAAATTGTAGATTAAAAATATATGCTATATGAGTATTTTTTTTTATTAGAATAGAGAAAAATATGTAGGTGGTGTTTGGTTTGAAGAAGGAAAGAAATAATAATAATAATAAAAAGAATTAAATAGAATTAAATAGGAAATTATATTAATTTTGTTTGGTTTATTCCCGACACAGTTACCCTTAAAAGGTTAAAATAAGTAATATTTGTTATTTAATAAGATTGTTTGACATCATTTAAATAAAAGATTGTTGAACATAAATTCAATTTAAAAATATTATATAAATTAAATAATATAAAAATAATTATTTAAATAATAATGAAATAATATAATATTTTGATACATGTAAAAGATTTTAAAAAAAATACTCATATGAGCATAATTGAAAACTATTATTAATGGTTATATAAGGGCATAATTAATAAGGATAGTTTTTTTTATGGTATTGAAAACAAATAAGTTTGAGTAGCGTGTTGGTCTTTCGAAAAGGGCCTTGCGTATTAGTATATTTACAGGGGCAAGGAAAAACTATGGTATATAAAATTTATTTTTGTTCTGTGTTATTCCTGGAAAAGAAAGAAATTTTCCTCTCTCTGTGCTGCCCAAAGCACAGAAAGGGTGAGTGAAAGCAGATAACGCCTTTATAGCTCTAGAACTTCATTCATTTTCTGAGAGAAGATGTGAAACAGAATATTAATTCCTGTTAGCGAATAGTTATTGAAGTGGTTGGTAGAAGATTTAGTGATATCAACTATTATTAGTGAAGGCAGAGATGAATACAGACGAGCTTATTAAGCTTTGTAAAGCTCTGACAATCTCGGAGGCAGAAGGTGATGTAATAGAGGTGGCAGGTAAGTGCAAAATGAAAGGAGAGCAATTAAAGGTGGGCAGTGTGGTTGGGAAAGTTCTGTCTACCAGAGCAATAAGTAGAGAGGCTTTTAGAATCACAATACAAAATGTATGAAAACCGGTTTAAAATATACAGATTGAAAGCTTGGGAAGTAATAAGTTCTTATGTTATTTTTCAGCTCAGAAGATAAAGAGAAGAGTATTGGCAGAAGAGCCCTGACATTTTGACTAATCCTTAATTGTGTTAATTGGAGTAGAAGGAATAGGAGAAGTGGGGAAGCTATCATTTAACCAAACATCATTCTGGGTCCAAATGCAATTTGCCAATAATGTGTATGCATAAGAGTATGGTTTATATGATGGGAAAAAGTATTGGAAAAGTAGAAAAAGGTGAGTTTGATGAGCAGGTGAGTTGTATGGACAAGTTCACTCGAGTAAGAATTAGAATAGACATAACCAAGCCTCTACGCTAATTCATTAAGGTGGGATTGAAGGAGTGTAAAGAAGAAGTGGTAATGCCTGTTATATACAAGAAGTTATTGGATTTTTGCTATTAGTGTGGAAGAATTGGTCACACCCATAGAGAGTGTGAAGAGTATAAGAAGAGAGTGCAGAAGAAGGATAAAGAAGATGACGGCTCTGGGGGAGAGAAAGATGGAGAAATAATGTTTGAATATAGGGCTTAGTTAAGAGCTAGGGCAATGGGAGAGTTTGTGAGACAAATGAGAAGGAAAGAAAGAATGCATAAAGGGGACAGGAAAAAAAGGATGATTGCAAGCCAGCAAGAAGATTGATTGCAAGCAAGAAGATTGATGAAGATAGAGCTATCAAAATCGAGGAAGAAGAGGACTTGCACTCGACCCAAAGCAGCAACCTAAACCCGAAAACCGACAGCAAGGAACCCGAGAAACCAAAACTCGATGAGATGGAAATAATCCCAAGGTGCATTAATGGTGGATGGGATGAAAGTGATGGACAGGAATGTACGGGGAAAGGCTAAGGGAATTGAGGAAAGTCAGCATGGTGTAGAGGGAGTAACCTTGACAAATGTGGAAAATGAGGAAAGGTTGAAAAAGAGGGACATCCAAATGGCAGGAAGATGGAGAATGTTTTGTCGATGGGTTTCCAAGACGGGCCTGAAGATAAATGATGGGAATGGGCTTGGAAATAAAAAAGAAATGAAAGTTGATGGTAAGAGATCCAGGCCTGGAATTGAATCTGGGTATGAAAGTAGGAAAGCCCAGTATAGGAAAAAGAAAAGAATTTGAAGGGCAGCTGGATAGAGAGAAGCCAGAGGAAGAAGAACCGCAACTGAAAAATGACTTTTTGAATCTATGTGGGAGGGAAGTTAGAATCTAGGGGAATGGGCAGAAATTACTGAATTATCGGCGGAGGCTAGAATGTTCGAGGGCTGGGGAACCCTCAAACATTTCGAAGCATACAAAAAATCCTCCAATTATAAAAGCCGCAGATAAAGTTCCTATGTGAAACAAAGTTGATTGAAGTTCAGATGAGGCAAATGGGTCAAAAACTAAATTTTGTGTGTTGTTTTGCAATTGGTACAGAAGGGCTGAAAGGTGAGGTGGCACTATTCTGGAATAGTGATGTGGATATCTCCTTATGAATTTCAACAAATGTCATATGGATGTGGTTGTGAGAGAAACTGGAAATTGTAAGTGGAGACTTATGAGAGTGTATGGTCTCCCAGAAACAGAAAACAAAAAATTTTCTTGGAAACTTTTGAGAAGGTGAACTCAGATAAACCTAGGGATGATGCCCCCTAAGTTTGTTGTGGTGATTTCAATTAAGTGTTGGATATATAGGAGAAGAATGGGGGCAGGCCTAGGTCAGCTAAAGTAATTGAAGAGTTTAAGAATGTTGTAAAGGGGTCCAAGCTTCAGGACATGGGCTAGAGAGGCTTTCCGTAAACTTGGTCAAATATGAGATAGGCCATGAAAGAGTAGAAGAGGGATTGGATCATTTTCTATATACTGATGGATGGTATGACTTGTATGGTAGATATAAAGTGTCGTATATAAGAGCAACAGGATCAAATCACTGCCTTATTATGTTAAAGGCTTGGAAGAAGGTATATGGAAGGGTAAGGAATCAGCTTGTGAACACTAGGTTCTATTATGAAAATATCTGGGATCTTAGGGAGGAGTGTGCTGAAGTGGTTAGAAAGGAGTGGAAAGTTCTGGGAGCCACTGCAAGTGGGCCAATAAAGTGCTTCATTCAAAATTTAGAAAGAGTTAAATGCAAGCTTTAGGAGTGGAGTCGAGAGGCATTTGAGGGAAGGAAGAGGAAGTTGAATAAATTGCCAGGGTAGCTGAGTAAAAGCTTGGAGGCTAATAAGCAGTATGATGAGAGAAACAAAGTCCCTAAGCTGGAAAAAGAAATTGATGCACTGCTCCATGAGGAAGAGATCTATTGGAAGCAAAAAGTGAAATCTGGTGGCTAAGGGAGGGTGACAGAAATACGAAGGACTTCCACAGAGAGCTAGCCAAAGAAAAAAAATAAACAAGATAAGAGGCTTGCTGGATGAGGGAGGAAACTAGAAGGAAGAGGACCAAGATATGGAACAAGTCCTTAAAGATTACTTCCAGAATCTGTTTAAATCTTCTAACCCAACCATGGAACAAAGAGAAGAGGCTATCAAAGGGAATAACCCTTTAATCACTTAGGAAATAAATTGAGAGCTGATCAAGCCCTTCACCAGAGAGGAAGTTGTTAAAGCTGTATGGCGGTCCTGTACATCCAAAGCCCCAGGCCTTGATGGTCTATCTGCAGGCTTCTGCCACAAGCACTGGTAGCATATAGGTGATGACATAACAGCTACCTGCTTGCACATCCTAAATTTGGGAGGTAATCCAGAAGCCCTAAATCATACTCTGATTGTTTGATCCCTAAAATCCTAAAACCCCCCAAAACCTAATGACTTTAGGCCTATTAGCTTGTGTAATGTTATTTGTAGATTTATTACTAAAGCCCTAGCTAATAGGCTAAAACAGATCCTTTATAGCATTATTACTTCCAACCAAAGTGCATTCATTCTAAGTAGGCTTATAAGTGATAATATTATCCTTTGTTATGAGTGCCTACACAAAATTATGGGCAAAAAGAAGGGTAAAGAGGGCTTGGTTATGCTGAAACTTGGCTTTGATAGGAGTTGGGTAAATTTAGTTAAAAGGTGCATATCCACCACATCCTTCTTTATTTTGTTAAATGGTGTTATCACAAGAAGCTTCCAAGAAAAATGAGGCCTGAGATGAGGATGTTCCTTATCACCATACCTGTTCATCCTGTGTGCAGAAGCAATATTAACCCTTATCATTAAAGTTGAAAGAGATGGTCAGATAAAAGGGGTCAAGTTTGGATCAGGATTATCAATTATTCATCAGTTTTTTTGCAGATGATAGCTCAATCTACATCCAAGCTACTGACCAAGGGTGTATTAAGCTCAATGAGTTGTTTGAGTGCCACGCAAGAGCCTCGGGTAGGTCTTCAATTATGAGAAGTTCTCTGTCTTCTTCAGTCCTAATGTGAGTCCAATACAGGTAGCATCTATAAGAGATCCTCTAGCTCAAAGAAGTGTCAAGGCACGAAACATATCTAGGACTCCCTTCTATGGTGGGTAGAAAGAAGAAGCAATTCTTTAGTGGCATAACGCTTAAACTTGCTAGTAAGATAAATGATTGGCAAGAAAAGCTTTTCTCTGGTAAGGGAAAAAAAGTCTTAATACAAGTAGTAGCTCAGGTAGTCTTAGCTTATGCTATGAGTATAGTCAGAATCCTAAGTAGCTTTTGTGAAGATTTGCGAAGGTTATTTACTAGTTTTTGGTGAAGAAAGAATGACCAAGGAAAAAGAAAGATTCATTAGGCTTGTTGGAGAAAGCTGTGTGAGCATAAGAGAATTGGTTTGGGGGGGGGGGGGGGTTGTGTGTGGTTAGGGTTTAAGGATTTGATTTGCTTTAACGAAGCCCTTTTGGCTAAGAAAGGATGGAGGCTAATTCAGTCTCCTGATTCTTTAGTGGCTAAAGTGATTAAAGCTAAATATTATATGAATTGTCATTTTTTGGATGTAAGGTTGGGATTAGTATCTTCTTATGTGTGGAGGAGTATATTATGGGTAGGTAGGTTCTTAAGCAAGGTCTGAGATGGCTCATTGGTAGAGGAGATGGTGTCAGCATATATGGTAGTAATCAGATTCCAAGAAGGCTAACCTTTAAGCCTATGTCTCCCCAAGAGATGCTTGCTAACAGCAAGGTGGAAGTGTTAATGCATCTCAAATGCTAATGCATCTCAAATGCTAAAAATTCCCCTACATGCCACAAAGCTTGAAGACTCCCTTTGCTAGCACTTTGATAAGAAATGAATATATTCAGCCAAGAGTGGCTATTAAGTAGCCTAGAGAAGGAAACAGATTCTAATGCCTGAATCATCTATAGGTATGGAGAAATAGTGGAGGCTCTATAAGGCACCTAAGTTCCCTTGAAGGTGAAGATTTTCCTCTGGATGGCAGTATCAAATCTTCTCCCTACATGTGATAATTTGCGAAGGAAAAAGGTTTTTAATAGCCCAATCTGTAACAGACGTCTAAAAGAAAAGGAATCTATGTTCCATGCTCTGGTAGGGTATAAGGTGGAAAAAAACCTTTGGAGTATCTAGTTTGAAGGCCTGGTGAAAGGAATTCAAGATAGGGATGTGCGGAATTTCTTTCAGAGAGTTACAACAGCAGAAGAAAAGGACATAGTTATCATGATATTATAGGGAAGCTGGCAATTCAAAAATAGTTTTGTAGCCACTCAAAAAAAAAGATGATCCGATCAGAACTCTTGCACGTGTGGACGCCTATTTAGAGACCAGTGAAGCTATAAAAGGAATCAAGCTGAGCCTAATGTCACGACCCGATTTCTCGAAACCGTGCGGCCTTAGACACTTGCTAGTGCTAAGCAGCCTACAAGACCCCAATTAACCAAAGAAA
Source organism: Ailanthus altissimus (assembly GCA_946807835.1). NCBI lineage: Eukaryota > Viridiplantae > Streptophyta > Magnoliopsida > Sapindales > Simaroubaceae > Ailanthus > Ailanthus altissimus. The sequence goes on from OX327695.1 coordinate 26,018,154, forward strand.
GAGATGAAGAAGAAGCACACCAAGTGTTTGAGAGAATGCTCTCGTAATTTATTACTAAAGAGAGATTACAAAGCTATACACTTACAAGCTAAGAGTATTTCTACAATTTGGAGGATGAATTCTCAAATGAGAACTCCACCTATTTATAGCTAAAGCTATATACAATGGACGGCTAGGATTAACTCTAATCCAATGGTCCAAATCTAAAGTGGGGAATATGCTAAGGGATATTCCAAAGATGCCAACTACCCAAAAGTATATCCAAGGAATATGCCTTTTCTAGAAAATTCCCCCACCTACCACACACATGTGGCATCAACCCAAATCCATTGGGCCTTCTAGAAGCTCTAGCCCATTTAACCCAAAATGGACTAAGCCCTCCCTTGGTGGTTCTGTCGCGCGCCAAATGTTCGAGTAATTGCTTGAGAATATTTGGGGCGTGACATTCTCCCCCACCAAATTCACGCGACGCCCTCGTCGCGTCTTCGCTGGAACTTGCGCACCGCGTTCTGCAAACTCTGGCTGTGCGCTCTCGTGTCCCAAGCGTGCTCTCCCATCCGGCAACCCTTTCCACTCGACAAAGTACTCAAGCCTCGCCCTGAGTTGCTCCCCTTTGTCATGGCATGTGGAAATCCCCAAAGGTTCCCGGTTGTGTGGCTCAAATACTGCATCTCCCGTACCTCCACGGTACTGCTTCCAACAGCTTGCGGAATGCACCTGATGTCGCCACTGCCGCTGTCTCGAAGGTAACTCCACCTTATGCGAGACGTTGCCAACTCTCTTGGCAATCAACCTTGGCCCCTCGTCCCCACGATCAAGGCCCTTGTGAAGTGGGCGTGCTGACTTGCATTGTGGTGGAAGTATCGTCTCCATCACCAAGTCCCCCGCACTATGTTTCACACGCCGCTGCTTGTCTTCGACCCACTCCTTGTGCTGAAACTGCACATCATGTGACACCTTGGACTTTTGGATGACACCCGCACCCAACAACTCCTCGAGCTGCCCCTGCAACTCTCCCATCTCCGATGGAGGCGTCGACCCCATAGTTGGAAGCATAATCTCAAGCTCCAACTTGCCTTCAATTACATCTCTTGAAGGCGGTTCTTCCGGTATGACAGTAGGCTTGGCCCCATTGTGCTCCCCGAGCACTTCTGCAACAACCTTCGGTATGTCATCCTTGCCCCCATTTGCCGCATCATCCACCCCCGTTGTTGAGGCTGAATATAACCCTCCTTTGCGCCCAGCATCTACCCTTAGTTGCATTGCGGAAAGGACCTTGGCGTTTGGCTTGGATCGCCCACCTTTGGGCATGTCTACCGTCGGTATCATTCGAGGCCCTCCTTCCAAAATACACATATAGTTGTGTTGAGGAAGTAACACCACATTGTACTGCCGTAAGAACTCCATACCTAGCACCACATCAAAATCATCGAGAGGTGCTACCGAGAAATTTACCTCACCGTGCCATTTGCCAATGTGAATTTCAGCTCCACGAACCACCCCATCTAGCGGCTTGGCTCTTGCATTCACGGACTTGAGGTATCCCTCTCCCTTTTCTACATAAAGGCCCAAGCGTTCCGCTTCCGCACGCCTAATGAAGTTGTGCGTAGCCCCCGTATCAACTAACACTTGAGTCTTGATGCAATTGACATAGGCTTCAATGTACATGAGCGCCGTCCCCGTTGGCGCGTCTGCACGCCGCTTGGCTTTGAGGGAATTGAACAGCTGCATGCAACCCATACGGCTCTGTTCGCCCTCGTATTTTGCCTCATACATTGCATTGAAAGCCTTTTTCTTCGGACAGTCCTTCACCCAATGATCCCCGTCACAAAGGAAACAGTTAGACTTCGGACCATTACCTCTATGGCCGTTGCGTTTCTGCTCCTTCCACTTGGGCGGTTTGCCTTTTTCCTCCTTGCTCTCCGGAGGCTGAAACTGCTTGGCTTCCCCACCCTTGCTGTGATTGGGTTTAGAATTTCTGGACTTTCCCGAATCCCCCTTGCGGTAATCCATGAGCGTCTCCGCCATTGTAAGGGCGTCGGATATATTCTGCACTCCACGCCGCTTCAACTCATTGGCTGCCCAGGATTGTAAACCGTCCAGGAAATTGAACAACAAGTCCTCCTCGGCCATGTTGCGGATTTGCAGCATCAGCAAAGAGTACTCCTCTACGTACTCCCCAATGGACTTTGTTTGTTTCAACTCCTTCAACCGCTTGCGAGCGTCATGCGCCACATTCTCCGGATAGAATTGGCGTTTTAACTCCCGTTGCAATTCATCCCATGTGTCTATGGTGCAGGAACCCTTGCGAATCTCCTCGCTTTTCCTACGCCACCACAGAATTGCATGATCGGAAAGGTATAAAGTTGCGGTACTTACCTTATGTTCGTCCCGCACGCCCATAGCGCCGAAATACCTCTCCATTTGCCAAAAGAAGTTGTCAAGCTCCTTGGCATTCCGTCTGCCGCTAAACTCCTTCGGTTTAGGGGCCTCGACCCTTGGTGCAGCCACCGCAGTTTGAGTAGCTACGCCGTTAGCGACTGCTCGCTTGCACAACACCACATCCTCCTTGACATCTTCAAACCCCTTTCGTAGCTCTTCTACTTGGGCTTGAACTTTGTCCATGGTGTTGTAAACCTTCTCCTGAAAAGCCTTGATCCAGTCCCGTTGCTTGTCAGCATGCTCGTCAATGGAGCTTTCGATGAGGGAGCGCAGCTCATCCCCTTGAGTATCGAGGCCTACCTCGACATTCTGGACTTGCTCCTCCAACTCCCCAAGGCGGTCCGTCGCCTTGCTCACAGCACCACCGAGCCTCATAACCATGACCCCGAGATCATGGTTCGGATCAACGAACTTTTCTGGCGAAATACTCCCATGCCTCCTAGCTTTGGGGTCTCTACCCTTCCCTTCAGTAATCCCCGATGTTCCAGCAACTCCCTTCACCATCTTCTTTGAACCCGCTCTGATACCACTTGTCACGACCCGATTTCTCGAAACCGTGCGGCCTTAGACACTTGCTAGTGCTAAGCAGCCTACAAGACCCCAATTAACCAAAGAAAGAGATGAAGAAGAAGCACACCAAGTGTTTGAGAGAATGCTCTCGTAATTTATTACTAAAGAGAGATTACAAAGCTATACACTTACAAGCTAAGAGTATTTCTACAATTTGGAGGATGAATTCTCAAATGAGAACTCCACCTATTTATAGCTAAAGCTATATACAATGGACGGCTAGGATTAACTCTAATCCAATGGTCCAAATCTAAAGTGGGGAATATGCTAAGGGATATTCCAAAGATGCCAACTACCCAAAAGTATATCCAAGGAATATGCCTTTTCTAGAAAATTCCCCCACCTACCACACACATGTGGCATCAACCCAAATCCATTGGGCCTTCTAGAAGCTCTAGCCCATTTAACCCAAAATGGACTAAGCCCTCCCTTGGTGGTTCTGTCGCGCGCCAAATGTTCGAGTAATTGCTTGAGAATATTTGGGGCGTGACACTAAGCACTGATCAAGGCCAAAGTGGAGGTGCTGTTGTGGAAGAAATTCCTAAGAGTGTCATCAGAGTAAGAACTGATGCAACTATCAATGCTAAGGAAGGAATTGCAGACCTTGGTATAGTCTTTCTTGATGGTAATAGAACCCCTGTTGCTATGGCCACTTCCTGGATAGATGCATGGGAGGATACAGAAAGGGCTGAGGCTAAAGCAATCAAAATGGCCATACAAGTTACAAAAACAGTTATTGAACTGATTAATGGGAGAATTAATTCACTGAGAGCGATCAAATGGATTATCAAAGACATTAGAGACAGATGCACAACAATTGTTAATATACAATTTAAGCATATATCTAGATCTTAGAATGGGGTAGCTTATAAGCTAGCAAAAAAGGTTATTTCTCTTAAATGTACCAAGACTTGGTTGGATTGCCTTCCAGTTTCTTGATAGTAATGAATGTTTCTTATTTTAAAAGAGACAAAGGATATGACTAAAAATCGGGCCTAATTATCAATAATCCTGGCTGTAATAAACGTGTTAGTTCAGAGCGATGGTCTTTTTTTTTTAAAGAAAAAAAAGCATTTAAATTCTTAAAATTTTAAAGAGTAATCAAATTTTAATTATACTCTTAGCAACAGTTTTTATTGTTTTTAACAAAAAAAATTGATAAATTAATATATTTACTCTTAAAATAATTTATGTCACAAATTTAGAATGACACATGTCAAATAAAAATTAATTAAATAAAAATAGTGACGTAATTGTTATATAACAATTAAATAATCTAATAGAGTTTGCATTGTGATTAGGATTGGGGACGGTTCAATTCGGTATGATTTTTTTAACAGTCAAATTGAACTAATTATTTTTTATTTTTTTAAACATTAAAATCAAAAAAATCGGTTGAAGTATAAAAACCAAAATTAGACAAAATTGATTTTTTTAGTTTGGTTTTGTTTTATTTTTTTAGTTTTGGGTTTTTTTTTATAATTTTAAATTGTGAGTTTTTTAAATTTATTTGACCAAAAAAATCGGTTGAATAATTTTTAGACTTAATTTTTGAGTCTATTTTATATTAATATAATTATAATTTACTTAATTTAAAATTATATTTATTAATAATATAATAATTTCTAATAATATCCATAAAAGGGTGTTGTATTTAAGAACTCTTAATAGCAACTTAATTTTTCAAAACTTTTAAACAATTTCTTAGTGGAATTGTTTTGCCAGAAATTGTCAACAACTTAACATTGGTAATTCGGACCCAATTAAACTATTTTCACAACCGAATGGTGAAGGAATGCTATTTGCTAGCTAATAAAGTAAAGAAACCAACTAATTAAAGCAATTTCAAGCAATTGAATTATAAAAGTAATGACTAAATAAACTTTGACAAATAATTGTAGCAACTAGCAAAAACAACTAACAAAAATAGAACAACATAAAAGCACCATTAACAGAGGAAAAACCATCATTACAAAGTAAAGCCATAGTGAAGAAAAAATATGTAACACATAGCAAACTGAACTGCAACATAAAGTCACTGCAAGTCCTTTTTTTTAAATTTATTTATCAACAATACAGTCACAAACAAATATTAAATTCAATCCTTACTACCGTCCAAAGGGGAGTGAGAAAGAGGCCAGAGCAGTGTGGGCAAAATTTTTTAGAGATGAGATAGAGTGAGAGAGATGATTTTGAAAGTTTAAAATTAGAGATTTAAGGTTTTTTTTTTAATTTTTAATTTTTATAGTGAACAAATGAAATTGTGTTTAGGCAAATATATATTTGTAATTTTAAATTTTAAATTTTTAATTATTTAGTGACAAGTGACAATGTAAGAAAATATATTGAAATATTCAATTTTTTGGTTCGGTTATATTTTTAAAAAAATCAAATCAGATCGACCGATCTTTTTAAAAATATAATTGAACCACTTTTTTTATGATATAAAAATCGAACTAAATCAATTAGTTTAATTTTTTTGATGTTCAATTATTTTTACCCACTATTAATTATGATTACTTGAAAAATTATTATTCCTATTCACCAAATAATAGTATAAATGAAAATGAACAACTTTTTTATGCAAGAATATAAACATGGCCTTTAACATTCCCTTGAAAATTCACAAGCAATTCACCAAAATTATCTTAAAATCACAAGAATTTGTAAATAAAACTAATCCATTAACCAAAATGAGAAGGCCCAATCAAAACTTATAAATTTTTTTGGCAAATAAATAGTTAAAGAACTATGAATACCGAATCAGAGTTTAAGGATTCCAAAAATTGATTCTCCCATTGATGAGATCACTGGCGACTAACCTACTGTAAATTTCTCAGAGCCTGATCCATTTTCCCCTCCAACAATGCAGTTTACTGCTCGAAGCTGATGACTTACTGAGGAGGAGAGACCACAATGATCTAATTGGAAATCGAGCTTAAAGATCTTAAGATTTGCTGAAGAGCTAAATGACATATCAACCCTTTCGCCATCGTCCCCGCCACTGTGTAATGCCCATTCGACACCAACGCCATGCATGTCGATCTCTTCACCAACTTCATACACACCATCGCACAACAATTATACCTATATAGTCACTAATTTTGATCAGTCAATTAAATAATCCAATAGTTTGGATCTGAGAAACAAATTTTTGTTTTGTAAAATTATTTTTATTTAATTAAAAATTGGCGACAATGGTCTTTTTGCAATTTTTTAATTTAATTTAATTTTATTAATTAATTAATTAATTGAACATAAACGACATTAAAACGAGGCGTAACAGTATTTTCATTATTTTTACCTTTTTGTTGACTGAAAAATTTGGTACTCTAAGCCAATAAGTTTGAATTTATTTTTGGGGAAAATAAAAATGCGCCTGCTGGACTGGGGTATGTTAAATAGGTACTCCAAACCCAACTGTTCTTTCTTTCCTGCAAAAAAGATGGCTTCATTATGGCTTCGTCAGTGATGGTTCCGACAAGGATCCTTTGATGCTTAAGTTAATAATAAAAATAAAGAGTATTTTAAGAGCTTTTATTGAGAAGACTGTCATTACCTTGGATTGTTGTCAGAACTTTTCTTTTATAGCTAGTTTTCATTTAATTTAAAAAATTATGATCAAGGTATTAAGCTATTTTTCACTCACTTAGTAGTGTAATCGGGGCAATTAAATTGGGACCTATTCGATATTCCAGCCACTTACCTTATAAAAGAGATGCTTTGACATAATTCTGAGATTCTCAAGAATTTATTGAATATGATGCTTAGATTGTGGAATCGATTGGCATTGAGAGTGATTGCTCTCATATTTATGGGTACAAACTACAGCAGCAGAAGGAAGGGCTTGGGCCTGCACTTAAGCTGATTTTTTTAGGGGTTTAGAGGTTTACCAATTTTCAGTTTCAACTAGTCAAGACTAGAAACTAATTTCTTTATCTTGATTAGTTAAAGATTGAGTATGCTTTTCGAATCGTTAGGTAAAGGCTATTCAAGGAATTTTGTTTTTTGTGTAATGGCCCGAGCAACTTATCTTTGTAGTGACTCTCATCTTTAAGCACTTTGCATTTATTGTAAACATATTTTTAGAATTTTATGTGTTGCTTGAATGTCTCTTCTTGATCTTATTACTGATAGGTTTGAAGTGATGCTTTCATTTTCGTATGTCCTGAACCATCATGTCTTCTTAGCTAAAAAGACATCTTTGGGATACTAGATTATCTAGTGCATTCATTTTTTAAGAATGGTTAGGGTTATGACTATTATGGGATTGTAAAAAGTCATCACTTGCATGTGACTTGAAACATTTTATCAGTTTAGCTGAAGGGACCCTTTTTTTGATGTGGGATGATTTAGTCTATTCATTTCAGATGATCGGTCAAGGTTAAGATTGTCGTGGGGACATGAAACGTCATAATCCTTACGTGACCTGAGCAGCTATATCAATTTAACCAAAGAGGCATCTTTGGGCTCAAGATGATCTGATCTATTTATTTCGAACGAATGGTGAGGATTATAGTTGGTTTGGGGCTATAAAAATATCTCTTAGGGGTTCTTCCAACTAGGAGGACAATTCCTCTAAATGAGTTGTATTTGTGTAGTGTCAATATAGGAAATTAATAAATTTTTATCATATTCATATACGATTTGTTTATGTAAATAAATTAGTCACTCAACACACATATTCGATATTTAATATGTGAATTACACAACACGACACGATTAATAAACGAATAACATAAATTCGACCTGTTTATTAATCGTGTCAATTTTCTCTATCCATATTCATTTAAAGCGTGTCAAATTTGTGTCGAGTAATCATGTCATGACCCATTTTATCATCAATACTTCCAACAATCTGTTCATATTTGTTTTTACATTCTTTGGTAGGCAAGAGACATTTTTACAGAACAAGTGAGAAAAAGGCGTGTTCTTCGTGGAGTTTGACTCAGCGCCATATCAGGTTAGTGATTTTTCTCGTTCTTTCCACTTATAAGCTTATATTGTCTATCTCTGTTTTGTTATACCTCTTCCTTCGTTTTTGTGTTTTGTTAGATCTTGTTACTCTGTCTCTCTGCATTTTGCTAAGGTATTTCTTGTCGTTTTAGGTGTAGATATTTTGTCTTTTTTTGCCTATAGAGTATTTAGCTTTTAGAGACTTTATTTAAATGGCTTTATGAAATAGATGTTGGGATTTGTACTTATGTGCCATCCTAATTTTGTATGAATATTGTATTTTTATAATTATGTAATAAATAAATATTTCATTAAATCACTAATTAATTTTTATTAAAGTAAGATGCTTGTAACATTTCAGACATTGTATTGATCTGAAGGAGTTTAAATTAAGTCTAAAGAGTTAGAACCTTATTTGAAATGAGATAAAGACCTGAGAATATACTTGCAATGACATAATTGTAAATAGTTGCAAGCGTTGCTAAGAAATATCATTGTATAAATATGTTCTCAAATTAAATATTCATGACCTATTTTCATCGATGCTGGGTTTATCGAATGGAACCGATTTATATAGATCAGTGTATGTCTATATTTGGATAGTCCAAATGGTTCTTAACAAACCATGAGCTTAGTGAAAGCTTATATAGATATACATGTATTTAGTAAGGATTGGATACTGAAGTAGATTCAATGGAAACCTCCAATAAATTTCTCATAAATCCATCAGTAGAGGGTCTTCTCGAGTTGAGTAGTATTCGTGGTCCCTAGACCTGAGCACCACGGTGGGCTTATGAGTAATCCATCATACTTAGGTTCCATACATGTTAAAGACCTTTCATAGTTTGACCGTTGAGTGTCACTGGGTATGGTCCGATGCTTATGGAGTCCGGTGTGTGTAAATATAGGATCCGTCAGCTCATATGGATGAGTTAAATATCCATATACTCTAAGATTGTATTTTAAGAAGTCTTATGACCATAAGCATTTAACCTGAAAAAGAGTTTCTTGTGGAGTAAATAATATTGTAAATGAATTTGCATATATTATTGGAATACGAATCAAAAGAGATAAGTTTATGGTTGAGTAATAGGGGGTTGACGCTATTGATCTATGTCTCAACTCTTTCAGGATATTAATAATGGAGAGATTGTACGAATATAGATTAACCTCAACTTGTATGGTTTAACTCGCCATTTTATATTATCCATAACGTGTGGGGGGGGGGGGGGGGCATCGGTTATGGACTTACAGAAATATTCCGTGAGACAAAATGGGTGTAAGCCTAGGGAGTCTCACTATATGAAGTGTACGCGTTGAGCACGTGGGTAGCACACCGGATCAAATTATTTGATCTGGGAAGTTTTTAAAAAATATGAATTTATTTTAAGGTCTCTCGAGAAATAGCTAAGGTTTAATTGTTAAATCTTAAATTGTGTCAAATAAGACTTGACATTTTTATCTACCTAGTGCATATCTCAAATTATGTCAATAATTTGTATAGGTACTAAATTTGGCATTAATAGATATAGCTACTATTTAAATAAAATAATTATTATTTTATTTAAATTAAATTAATTATTCATTCATTTATTTTAAAGTCTCTAGTGAAATAGCTTACATTTAATTGTTAAACCTAAAATTATGTCAAGTGAAATTTGACACTTTTATTTAGTTAGTGTATGTCTCAAATGGTGTCAATAATTTGTATGAATATTAAATTTGACATTAATAGATATAACTATTATTTAAATAATTATTATTATTTTATTTAATGTTAAAAATTCATCTTAAAAAGTGAGTTGATTCATTTAAATAATATCATTTCCGTTTCTTTTCATTTAATTGACTTTAAATAAAAGACATTGTAACTGGTTCTTTTTTCATTGGCCATTAATGAATTAAAATAAAAAGTAATTGCAAAATGAAATTAAAACAAAAGGCGATAAATTTGTTTATCATTAACTTCTTATTTATTCGCCTAAAAAATTACCTAGCCACTAAGCATAAATTGAAGCATGAAGAGATAAATTTGTTGACAACTCATGCTTAAATTGAATTGCCACTGAAAGAATTTTAATTGGCTTGAATGGGTAGCGGCATGGTATATAAATAATGACTTATTTCTTTTGTTAAAACCAAGTAGAATTCGAATGAGGCGCACGTTAAGTGTTAACGTGCTTAAATAAATAGATAGATAAATAAATGTTAATTATTATTCTGCGAGATAAAATTTGAAATAAGAGTTGTTTCAATAAAAAGTCCTTGCTATAATTAAATGCTACCATTTTAGCTCCGCAATCCCATCAGATTTGCGAACTAGAATTGCTTGTGGGATTACTTCAAGGTGAAATTCCGAAAACAAAAACTACTTCGAATTGTCTTCAAGGGTAATTTCTTATTTTATGAATGTAATAAAATATATATTTATGTATTTTATTTTTGTTGTGCATGCTTTGCATGTGAGACATGCAAACGTATTAAAATATTAAAATGCACAAATTCACCCGTAACATGGTGCACCCGTACACAGCACCAACAATAGAGACAATATTAATATTAATCTTTCTCTAATAAACATGAAGATGAAGAATGGGTATAAGAGATCCCACTTGTTAGGACACATAGGCCTAAGGAAGAAGGTAGTAGGGCCTAAACTTTAGAGGGCATGAGGGTTCTTGAGTTATTGTCTCGAGCTTGAATATTGTTGAGCCAGTTGAAACAGGTGAGGGTAGTCACCTTTTAAATAAGTATTCCTTAGAAATGACTAAAAAGGTTGGGGATGAATTACCTGAGGACCTCAATCTTATGGAACTCGAACTTGAGTTAAACCTCAAATATCAGAGGTCCAGCATAACTCAAGAGGAATTAGATAATCTTAGGGTTAGATACAATATTTTTGAGCTAATAACCTTAAAAATCCCTAATCTCGATGATTTCTCGAGCCGCCCAAACCATAGGAACATGGCTATTCATGCAAAGTTCCTCAAGGTAAAGCTAAGACTACTTATGCAGCTTTATTTTGCTAGATATTTGCATGTTTAGAGGTAGCTCCATCCCAACTCGGCGCAAATTCCTAGCAAGTTCTTGCCGAGCAGGGGCTTTGAGTTCAAGGGCATTGTCCCTGGAAGAGGTTAGGTGGCTTGTGATGTGGCCTCATATCATAGTGATGCCTAAGGCTAATTAGATGAATAACTTGGACCCGATTACGAGGTTATGTTGTAGTTGAAACTATGATGGATGTAAGTTTCTTATATTCCTCTCTTCTAATTTTGCTAGGACCATATATCTTATTATGCTTGTATTGTTCTTTAAGATGGCCTATGCTTTCTCTTAATGCCAGATAGATGTGATTCAAGTGTCATTGAACACTCAGCAGCTTAAGAAGAGTTTTTCTCAAGCTAGGCATGAGACCTAGCAGGCCAAGCGTGAGGTCAAACAGGCTTGTGTAAAAGCCAATAAGCTAGAGACTTGGGTCTAGGCTTCTGAGGTAGAATGAGCTAAGGTGGAATGCAGGGTCTTTGAGTTGAAAATGCAAAAAACCTTGCTTAAGCAGGAGATGGCTGTATACATGGAATCTGTAGAAAAGTTTAGTCTTGAAGCTAACTTGATAGAACAAATTAGTGGAGGAGCAGTTCGTGGCAACCTGTGTGAAATTAGAGTCTCTGAAGTGAACCAAATACAAGATGACCTATCAAATTAATAAATTCTTTGTAAAGGTTGAAGGTGTTTGGTCTTAGAGGTAGGGCAAGAGTTGGCATTCTGGGGTTGTGGAGGGCTTTCTTGGTTGTGTGAATATTTTTTAGGATAATTATCCCAACCTCGACCTTCGTTGGCTAAAGAGTTCTGTGGCCTGTCTCCTTGATGTGGCTGAAGGTGAGGCCTCAGGTGTAGGATGCCTCTGCCCTTGAACCCCTGGACATGTAAGAAGACATTTTGGTTACTAATCTTGCCCCCGAGCTTCCTCTTGGTCATTCAACCACCCAAAATTTAAGTTCGTCCTTGGTTGCTCTTATTGAAAACCTTTTACTAGTTGTTATGCTTGCTACCCTTACTCCTAAGGTCTCAATCATTGCTGAAATGACTCCCCATATGGTCCATGAAATCTCTTCCCTTAATGAGGGTGGTTCTCTTATCATTGCCGAGGAAGAAAAACTTGGCGTTGCCTTACTTCTCATCAGTGAAGTGGCCGACACTATTGCTGACCAAAATATTGCTCGTGGTTATGCTTTTTTGAACAATTTTTTTGTTTTGCTTTTGGTACTTTTGTTGGGTGAATGCACCCTATAAATTTTTTCTTTTATAATACATTTGCTAGTTATTTACCTTTAAATGCTTTGTTTCATTTGTATATTATATATGCCTTTGGCTAGTTTTGGATAGATCATTTATTTTGATGGACTCGACCTGGTTAAGTCTTAAATCAATTAAAACCCTTAGTAGTGGTGCCTAGAGTTTCACAAGGATTTAAGATCTTTTACCTAAGACCTTGAGTTCTTCATTGGGAACCCTATGGGAATCCTTCGTATAAGGTATTTCGATTTGTGGAGCGTCCAATGGGAATTTCCCACATAGGGTCTCATCATTTTATGGGGTTCTCCTCCGCATAGGGTATTTTTAATTTGTGGAATGTCCTTTGGGAATTCCTCGCATAGGGTCTTATCATCCTATGAGGTTCTCCTCTACTAAGGGTTTTTTAATTTATTGAACGTCATGCGGAAATTCTCCACATAGGGTTGTATTATCTTGTGAGGTTCTCCTTTGCATATGGTCTTTTGATTTGTGGAACGTCCTATTGGAATTCTTCGTATAGAGTCTTTGTTGGGAGTTGTACATTCATGGGTGTTTGCATGTGGGTTTTGTGTTTAATCACAATTTATACATATCTCATATATATAATGAAGCAGCGGAAGCTTAAAGTATTGCAGTAAACACAATCACAATATATTAATCAGAAACGAGATTGAGAAATAACCCTTGAAGCCTTTGGTTGGAGATTGTTGAAGTCCACCAAAATGTTGTTTTTGATCAATTCTAGTAATCAACAATGGTGGGTTTGATTATCTAGAATGACAGCTTTTGATCCAGCACTTGTTTAACTACTTAAACTTGTGTTCTTGATTTTTTCTTTTGATTAACACTTAATCAATTAATCAAAAACCTATTTTGCTAAATTAGTTTTAAGCCTTAAAAGAAAATAATGAATTCAACTCTTGAATCCATTAATTAGAAGACAATTTCTCTTTTCTCTCTTTGTAAAATGGCTGACCTAATTTTGCAAAATCAATTTAACAAAAACCTTTTCAATTTAATTTACATTTGTTTTATTTATACAAATGAATTTAATTTCATTTCATAACACTTAATTTCACTTAATTTCAATTTGAATTTAATCTAACCTAATCATAGTTAACTCTTAACTTTAGTTAGGTTAAACTAACATTAAAATATTCTAACTATAGTTAACTCTTAACTCTAGTTAATTAAAAGAATATTTAATTATTTTAATCATAGTTAACTAATTTAACCATGGTTAGGTTAACTTTTACTTAACCATTAAGTATAGTTAATCTAACTTAACTAAATGGTTAACTCTTAACCTTAGTTAAACTTAATTCATTTATTCAACAATTAAATAAATAAATATTTATTTGAATTATTTAACGATTAAATAATTATCAAGTGAAATTACAATTATGTCCTTACTCGGTTACCAAGTTAACCTAAAGTGGGTCCCACCATCTGACCATATACTTTAGTTAACGTAACCTTAGTAAATTGCTGGATTTTACTGTATTAAACTATTTAATACGGTACGCTGCCCAAGTGCTCAAAGAGTACATTTCATATTGGGACTCCCTAGGTCCACGCCCGATTCGTCAAATGAAACTATTTCACAAGTCCGTGAACGATGCCCCACGCACACGTTACGGATATTACAAATCAGCGCGTCAGACCATACATGTTGAGGTTACTCCATATTCGTATAATCCTTCCGTCATTATATCCAGGATGAACGGGATATAGATCATTACCGTCAAATCCCGATAATTTCATCCATCACTTTATTATCTTCAGATTCGTATCTTTATGAACAATTTACGCAAACACTTTTGCTATAATGTTCGAACCTGGAGGAAACTCCTTTCCCAGGTTAATTGCTTACGACCATAAGACTTTACAAGATACAATCTCGAAGTTCGGATATACAACCCATCTATGTGAGCTGGCGGATCCCATATCTACGCACACCGAACTCTATGAGCATCGGATCATACCCAGCGACACGTAGCGGTCAGACCATGAAAGGTCTCTGACATACGTGGAACCAAAGTATGATGGATCTCCCACAAGTTCACCGTGGCGCTCAGGTCGAAGGACCACAAATACTACTCAACTCGAGAGGACCTTCCTTTGACGGTTTCATAGGATATCTATTGGGGTCCTCTTGAGTCTGTTCAGTATCCAGTCATAACTGAATACCTGTATGTCTATATGAACTTCAACCAAGCTCATGGTTAACTAAGAATAACCATTTGTACAATACAGCTATAGACATACACTAATCTATGTGCTTCACCGATAGACCCTCATTGGTAAACGTAGATCAAGAACTCTTTATTTTGAGAAGATACTTCCATAACGACATTTCTTAGTCTCTATTGCAACTCTTTGCAATTTTGTCATTACTAGTAGATTCTCAGGTCTTTGTTACATTATAGATTAGGTTTTAACTTTTTAGATCCCGCTGGGTATTATAACTTGCTAACACTTAGCATTTATAACTATCAGCTTTGCTAACTCTTAGCCATGGTTTAAACTTCTTTAAACCAGATATGAACTCATTCAGATCATATCATTTTTATAATGTTACAAGCTTAATTACCATTTAATAAAAGTTATCAGCGATTTAATAAAATATGCATTGTATAAATATTACAAACTAAATATTCATACAAACTGGGATGGCGCGTAAGCACATACCCTAACAAACTCCCACTTGCTCTAGTGCCATGCATACTGGTATCTTATACCCATAGCCTCCACGTGTTTCTCAAACACCTTTGGAGTTAAGGCTTTAGTAAGTGGATCCGCTACATTATTTATAGAATCTACTCTACAAATTATTATATCACCCCTAGCCAAGATCTCTCTAATTATGTGGTATTTCCTCTCCACATGTTTAGATCTCTGATGTGCTCTTGGCTCTTTTGCTTGTGCAATGGCTCCATTATTGTCGCAAAATAATGGGACAGGATCTTTCGAACTTGGAACTATTCCGAGTTCTGCGACAAACTTACGTATCCACACTGCTTCTTTTGCAGCTTCAGAAACGGCAATATATTCTACCTCAGTGGTAGAATCAGCTGTGGATCCCTGTTTGGTGCTTTTCCAACTCACTGCAGCACCGTTGAGAATAAACACATACCCAGATGTAGACTTTCTATCATCTAGGTCAGACTGAAAGTCTGAATCTGCGTATCCTCTCACTTGCAAGTCACCATCTCCATAAACAAGAAACTTGTCCTTTGTACCCTTAAGGTATTTCAGGACATGTTTGACTGCCATCCAATGGCTGTCACCTGGATCAGCCTGGTATCGGCTAGTAACACTTACAGTCATACTGATATCAGGTCTCGTGCACATCATAGCATACATCAAGCTTCCGACAGCTGATGCATATGGCATGTTAGACATTCTAACTCTTTCATCTTCTGTTTGAGGAGACATTTTCCTCGAAAGATGAATGCCATGTCTAAAAGGTACACTAGTTGTCTTACAATTAGTGAAACTGTACCTTTCTAAGACACTATCAATATACGATGATTGGGAGAGTCCTATCAGCTTCCTCTGTAGTAACCAGTATCCACGACTGGTAAGAATAAGTATTTATATATGTATAAATATACGTATTTTATTTGTATGTTGGTGATACTTGATTTATATATTGTTATTAGTAGTGTTTGTATAGGTTAAGGTCATATTATTAGCATTGGGTTTAATTGCAAGACTTTAGATTTATTTTAGGGACCAAATTGTAATACTTTGAAAGTTTTAGGGGTAAATTCGTAAATACCAAAAATTAGCCTCTTAGTATAAAAATACACTTTTGAACCCTAATTTACCATTTTTAGGTCGAACTACCCATTTTAAGAGAGAGAAGAGAGAAATAGAGGAGAGAGAAAGAGGAGAAGAAGAAGAAAAAGAAGAAGAAATTGGAATTTTAAATTTCAAGAGGTATATCATACGTATTTCTCAATTTATTGGTATTAATTAAGTTAATTCCTTTAAGTTTTGATTTCTGAAAATATTTATAATTGAGGATTTGTTGTGTATTTCGTAAGATCATATGAGAATTGATGATGATCTATAAGATAGTTTGATAAATCATGATGAATTATGGAATTTCTGCTGGATAACCTCTTGATCTAGGAATTTTATAAATTTTTGTGATTCGATTCTGGTTTTGAATTTTGAGTATATGAAATTAGACATGTTAAGGATCATATGAGACTTTGAATCGATTGAAAATTCTGGAAATTGAATTTATAGTGAATTTACCAAAATGACCCTGAAATTCTAGAAATTTCCTGTGTAAACAGTATAGTACAGTGAAAAATAATTTTTGTCCTACTGAATGATCTTCAAAAATTATGAATTTGTGGAATATGATAATTTTATATGTCTAATATGATATACTCGGAATTGAGAATTTAGATCAATGTGGTTGAAGTGTTATGAATTTCTAAAGTGTATCAGCTCATTGTAATATTTGATTAATAGATTTTTAAAGTTATAGAATAAAATAGTTTTAAAATACTTTTGGCAGTGATTGGGAAGTGAAATATTTATCATGGACTGAGATATGTGTTAAGAGTAATTATGTAGTAGTTTTATAATTTTTGAGTTAGTATATGATTTTATAAAATTGGGAGATTGAATACTGTTCAGTAAGTATCTTGATCCTGTCAGGTTTGTAGTTTGGATTCGATGGTGTGTATGGAATGGATTGTGTAGGAAATTTGATATAATGTTCATATATAAGAAGGATATATGAGTCAAGAATGGTATATTCTGATTTTGGAGTAATTGTACATCATTGGATGTATTAGAAATTTTTGTTAAGTGTAAGTGGTCAGAATGACAGGTTTTGAGAAACCAAATATTTAGACCAATTTGATGTGATAAATGCATTGTGTATAATTTTGTAAGCTATTTAAAGTATTTTGTGTGAATTGTGAGGCTTATGAAAGGATTAATCTCTATTGATAGGTTAAGGAGATTTAAGCCTTGTAGCTGAAAGTGTTAAGAGGTAAGTATACTAGACTTTTTACTGAAATCACAATAAACATAGTAATTGTTTTGTATGATTTTGCAAATGGGGTTAAGAATATGTTTATGTTATGTCAAAGTATATTTTGATATGAAATGTGAATCTATGTTTCTGAATGTGAGCATTAACATTGAGCATGGACATACATGTGTTTTTGTAAGTGAGCTTTCAAAATAAGATGTGTTTAATAAAGAAAGCTTTTGAAGTGTAATATGTCCATGAGAAATATTTTGTATTTTGAGGGTACTTGAACTCACTGTCAACTTAGTAGGCATTTTATGTGATTTGTGGAGCCTTTATGTGTGGCCTTTCCTTTGGGATTGGTATATGTTATGTGTTCCGTATGTAGGGAGGATCCTATTGGTACCTAAAGGAAGAGTGAGTCATCACATTCGTGTGGTGGCGTATTAGTGCATGTGAGAGGACTCACCGATGATCAGGGTGAGGGTTTGGCTTTTACCTTCGGGCATAAGCATTATATATGTGTTATTCAAGACCTCACTTGTACTATTCCTCTCATACGGTATGTCACCTACGAGTGACATTTGGCTCATTATGTGATATGTGATATGTAAGTCCTACTAAGTAGTAGTCGAGTAATGGTATTCCTATTATGTGTTTTGAAAGAATGTGTAAGCGCTTACATGATATGTGATTTGATAAGATTATGATTTTGATTGATCACAGCATATCATACATATGCATTGTGTACATATATGTATTTGTATTTGATATATGAAAAACTAGTATGCTTACTGAGTTTTATACTCATTATAGTTTATGGTGATTTCAGGTAAATAAGGTACATGTGTGCTTAGCGGATTTGGCAAGGCTTCTGCTGTTCCTTGGGTTCCCTAAGTTGTTAGGTTGCTAAGTGTTTCATTTGGGGACACGTAGGATAAAATATTTGATTTGTCCCTGTTGAATAAATACTTATGTATTATTTTATTGTGTGTGGTTGGATTTAGTTTAAGTTTCACCAAGTGTAGTAATGGATTGATTTTAAGTAAGAATTTACAATGAATATATTCTGGGCTTCCGGTAACAAAGTTGCTACTGGTGACGTAGTAGAGTGTTAATCTCTGAGAAAACTCTACGTATCTCCGGTTTACTAATTGTCCCAGTCATAATTCAATTGCTATAATTCTGAAAGAAATTAAAATGAATGTTTAAGTATTATTGAATGAATGTAAGTGATGTCGTGTGTCAGATCTTTTGGGTCTGGGGCGTGACAGCTTTTATTGGTATCAGAGCTAAGATATGATTCTGTAGACTTTTAAGTGTCGAGTCAAGGGAACCGAGCAGATGCCAAATCCTTAGGATTGTATTTGTAGCTTTGTTGTGTAAAAGTTTGACATACTCCTTAAATTTTGTGTGATTTTGTGAAGATGACACAGTATCGTATCCAAGAGCTGCTAAGATTGTTGTTGTTGTGGATAATGGTACCTTGTGGATCTTAATGTTACCATTTAGATTTTTTTTTAAGTTATGACTAATATGCTTAGTAAGAGTGATGTTGAATATCTTATAATGATAATTTGCATGTGATAGAGCAAATTGAGATAATTTTCTCAATGACAAAATATAGAGAAGTAGAGTATTGAAGACATCAATTGAAACAACTTTTATTGAAAAGGAAAACAACAACACAACAACAATAGCAGCAACAAAAATACAATAGAGGCTACAGAGTGAGATTTAAGTCTATTTTGCGCTTCTTCTGACTGTCATGAGTAGACCAATCTAACTGATGCAATGTTGGATTAGACAGAGGAATAAAAGACTGCAATTGATCAATCAGTTGATCAACAATTGGAGCTGAAATAAGAATCCGTCGTGCTAGAAGTGGGATGAATTGTGTTCCCGCTGCATAGTCAAGAAAAGATATCAACCCGTCGTAAAAACCGTTAACATTTAACAAACCAATGGGTTTTTGGTGGATTTGTAATTGTGCCCATGAGACAATTTGAAAAATTTCCTCCAAGGTCCCGAAACCTCCTGGTAGAGCTATGAAAGCATCCGCATGCCTAAGCATTTGAGCCATTCGCTCGTGCATAGATGAGACTTGTAACTCATCCCCAACTGTTTTTCCTACAACATTTTCAATAGTTAGAGGTTTTGGAATGATACCCAAAACTCGACTACCTTTATTGTGTACAGCTTTTGCCACAGACCCCATTAACCCTCGGTTACCTCCTCCATATACTAAATGTATATTTCGCTCAGCTAATACCTTACCAAGATTTTCTGCAACTTTTGTAAACTCTTCAGTATTCCCAGGGTTGGATCTACAAAAGACACAAATTTTTGTGAATCGACGAGCTGAGATTTCCTCCATTGTTACGCTCACCCTAATCTTTGAATGTTTTTGAGTTTGTATAAGGATGCAATAATAATGTATTTATAGAGAAACAAATTGATAATAGCTATGAAGCATATGTGTAAGTATGTTCAAGTATATATTTTTCTCGATTCTTGTGAGGCAAAAAAAAAAAAAAAGAAAAGAATCAGTTTTACTTTATCATTTTATAAGGGACAATAGGTCGCAAAATCTTGAATAAATATATGTTGATATGTAAGTGTGATAAAAATTGTGTCAGAAGCGTGATAAGTTAGGTAAGATAATTAAGAAAAGTCAATAAAGGCCTATTTCATGGATTTAGGGACTTAGCCGTTTTGGCACTAATGGCCGACAATGCATTAATGACTTGAAGACATTTTGAACTAACAATTGGACTTTGGACATGAGGCCAAATTAACTTTATTAATTTCAAGGATTTTTGTGATCTTAACATTGATTTTTGGATAGATTAAAAGCAGATATGAAAAAAGATAAAGCACACTTGACATAAAGATAAAGCAGTAGTCAGTCTCTCTTTGATGTGATAGAGCAACACGGATTTAGTTTCTGTGAAAATAGAAACAGCAATGTAGGTCAAAATGAGTCTCCTTGGTCGCTTTCATCTGTGTCGTATCCGTGAGAGAGGAACTTATGGAGTTGTTGTTCCCATGCATTGAATGAGGGCTCTGGTTGAGTGGAATGTGGGTCTACCATATCTTGATCTTCTCCAGGTGAGCTGGTCTGGATGAGGGATGTGCTGGCTTCCTCTTGGATTTGGGTGTCGGTTGGATAAAGTTGGGAGTCTTGAAAGAGAGATAAGTCAAGATTGGGTTGGTGTTGGTCAGGTTCTGTCGGGACAACTGGCTGAGATTGAGTAGGTTCTGTCGGGACAGGTGGCTGAGGCCATTGGTGAAGGTTATCGATTTCTTGTCTGTATCTGGCATAATAAGTCATGTTTGGGATATGGTGATGGTGGGTAGAGTAATTTGTATTTCTATGATGTGAAAGATAATGTTTTTGTCTTTGTTGGAATTTGAGTATATTGGCAAAATTCAGTTCTTCTGCAAAGTCATCTTCAACCTGTTCCCAAGGTGCAGCATCTTCTGGGGAGATCCAAACGGATGGAGGAATTATCTGGTTTTCTTGAGCAAGAATTCTTTCAAGTTCTCTCTTTTGCTGGATTACTTCTTCAGGCCAGAGCTTAATTGATCCCTTTAGTGAAAGGGTAAAGGTGAGGTAATCCTTGACAGTGGGGTAATAATGGATTTCATGATCTGAAACAATCATACCCTTTCGTTGGAGAAGTAAAACAGACCAAAGATGTTGTCTAGGTACTGCAGCATTTGTCTTGTTTGCAATCATGTGTTGAAATTTAGTTATCCACCATGTCTTTGGGTAAAACCATTGGAGAAAAATCAGGGCTGGATGATCTTTATCACATTTTTCTAATTTTTGGACGGTTCTAAGTAATGGGAATTCCATGACGATTGTATACAGATCCAATAGGTACCATAACAAGTAAAGGACAGATTTGGACCATTGGGAAAATGGGAAAAAATAGTGCAGGTGAAAGAAAGGGTATTCCAAGTTGAACGAAAGGCCACCAAGAACTGTGAGGCCGTGTTCTTGGACTGCCAAGATGGCATAGTGTCTGATGAATTCTTTGGCACGGGAATGGAGTGTTCTGGTTCTGATTAGGTCAGGAAGTTGTGGTGGAGTAAAAAGAACATGAGGAGTTATGATAATAGGATTCATTATGAAGATGGTATGAGGGTTGGTTTTCTTTATTGCTAGAAAAGTGATTATGAGGTTTAGGCTATTTATAGAGTTTTGTGAAAGAAAATCAATAATCGTTTTGTTCTTTTCTTTTTCGTGGATGACGTTAAAGGAATAGTTAAAAAACCATATTTGCCATCGCAGTAATTGTGCTAGTGCAATCTTTTCTGTTTGAAACTGAGCATATTAGAAAAAAAGCAGACATGTCAGTCTCAATGAGAAAATGATGTCCAATAAGGTGGACTATTTTTTTTTAAGAGTTAAAGTAAGAGATATAATGCTGAGATCTATAGTTTAAGAATCAATTGAACTAAAGGTCTTTTTATTGAAGTTGATTTTTGATCGTTTAAGATAATGCCTTCAATATTCTGATTTGAATGACAACTTAGTTGCGTAGAAATGTTACATTTTTTTTTGAATGATATCAAGGTAGTGAATGATATTATGACGTATGAGTATATGTTGAAGGGATTAAAATTTTTAGAGGAGTTAAGAATTTTATGTAAGAGATTAGTATGGGTATTCTACATCTATATTATTCTTTAATGAATAAAAGGTGAAGTGTATAGATGCATATTAAATATTGAACGAATGGGAGAAAAGAATAAAAATATGTGTGTATAATTTTATAAGTCAATAATGTGTGTCATATGTTTATTTTATGGATATATGTTTCGTACTCCTCTCGTATACTCAGCTATGAGCCAACTTAGAGATAATCTAACATATGAATGAGTATTTATTAGGATTTTGGACCACAATGAGCAAATCCTATATACAAAGAAGATTGCTTTGTAAATGTTTTATGAATAAACCATACTGTTGAAAAGGCAACTTGGGAATGAGAATAAGAAATGAGATTTAAGTATCCTCATATGTTTGCTCAAGTCATGAATTTCGAGGACGAAATTCTTATAAGGAGGGGAGAATTGTAGTAACCAGTATCCACGATTGGTAAGAATAAGTATTTATATATGTATAAATATACGTATTTTATTTGTATGTTGGTGATACTTGATTTATATATTGTTATTAGTAGTGTTTGTATAGGTTAAGGTCATATTATTAGCATTGGGTTTAATTGCAAGACTTTAGATTTATTTTAGGGACCAAATTGTAATACTTTGAAAGTTTTAGGGGTAAATTCGTAAATACCAAAAATTAGCCTCTTAGTATAAAAATACACTTTTGAACCCTAATTTACCATTTTTAGGTCGAGCTACCCATTTTAAGAGAGAGAAGAGAGAAATAGAGGAGAGAGAAAGAGGAGAAGAAGAAGAAAAAGAAGAAGAAATTGGAATTTTAAATTTCAAGAGGTATATCATACGTATTTCTCAATTTATTGGTATTAATTAAGTTAATTCCTTTAAGTTTTGATTTCTGAAAATATTTATAATTGAGGATTTGTTGTGTATTTCGTAAGATCATATGAGAATTGATGATGATCTATAAGATAGTTTGATAAATCATGATGAATTATGGAATTTCTGCTGGATAACCTCTTGATCTAGGAATTTTATAAATTTTTGTGATTCGATTCTGGTTTTGAATTTTGAGTATATGAAATTAGACATGTTAAGGATCATATGAGACTTTGAATCGATTGAAAATTCTGGAAATTGAATTTATAGTGAATTTACCAAAATGACCCTGAAATTCTAGAAATTTCCTGTGTAAACAGTATAGTACAGTGAAAAATAATTTTTGTCCTACTGAATGATCTTCAAAAATTATGAATTTGTGGAATATGATAATTTTATATGTCTAATATGATATACTCGGAATTGAGAATTTAGATCAATGTGGTTGAAGTGTTATGAATTTCTAAAGTGTATCAGCTCATTGTAATATTTGATTAATAGATTTTTAAAGTTATAGAATAAAATAGTTTTAAAATACTTTTGGCAGTGATTGGGAAGTGAAATATTTATCATGGACTGAGATATGTGTTAAGAGTAATTATGTAGTAGTTTTATAATTTTTGAGTTAGTATATGATTTTATAAAATTGGGAGATTGAATACTGTTCAGTAAGTATCTTGATCCTGTCAGGTTTGTAGTTTGGATTCGATGGTGTGTATGGAATGGATTGTGTAGGAAATTTGATATAATGTTCATATATAAGAAGGATATATGAGTCAAGAATGGTATATTCTGATTTTGGAGTAATTGTACATCATTGGATGTATTAGAAATTTTTGTTAAGTGTAAGTGGTCAGAATGACAGGTTTTGAGAAACCAAATATTTAGACCAATTTGATGTGATAAATGCATTGTGTATAATTTTGTAAGCTATTTAAAGTATTTTGTGTGAATTGTGAGGCTTATGAAAGGATTAATCTCTATTGATAGGTTAAGGAGATTTAAGCCTTGTAGCTGAAAGTGTTAAGAGGTAAGTATACTAGACTTTTTACTGAAATCACAATAAACATAGTAATTGTTTTGTATGATTTTGCAAATGGGGTTAAGAATATGTTTATGTTATGTCAAAGTATATTTTGATATGAAATGTGAATCTATGTTTCTGAATGTGAGCATTAACATTGAGCATGGACATACATGTGTTTTTGTAAGTGAGCTTTCAAAATAAGATGTGTTTAATAAAGAAAGCTTTTGAAGTGTAATATGTCCATGAGAAATATTTTGTATTTTGAGGGTACTTGAACTCACTGTCAACTTAGTAGGCATTTTATGTGATTTGTGGAGCCTTTATGTGTGGCCTTTCCTTTGGGATTGGTATATGTTATGTGTTCCGTATGTAGGGAGGATCCTATTGGTACCTAAAGGAAGAGTGAGTCATCACATTCGTGTGGTGGCGTATTAGTGCATGTGAGAGGACTCACCGATGATCAGGGTGAGGGTTTGGCTTTTACCTTCGGGCATAAGCATTATATATGTGTTATTCAAGACCTCACTTGTACTATTCCTCTCATACGGTATGTCACCTACGAGTGACATTTGGCTCATTATGTGATATGTGATATGTAAGTCCTACTAAGTAGTAGTCGAGTAATGGTATTCCTATTATGTGTTTTGAAAGAATGTGTAAGCGCTTACATGATATGTGATTTGATAAGATTATGATTTTGATTGATCACAGCATATCATACATATGCATTGTGTACATATATGTATTTGTATTTGATATATGAAAAACTAGTATGCTTACTGAGTTTTATACTCATTATAGTTTATGGTGATTTCAGGTAAATAAGGTACATGTGTGCTTAGCGGATTTGGCAAGGCTTCTGCTGTTCCTTGGGTTCCCTAAGTTGTTAGGTTGCTAAGTGTTTCATTTGGGGACACGTAGGATAAAATATTTGATTTGTCCCTGTTGAATAAATACTTATGTATTATTTTATTGTGTGTGGTTGGATTTAGTTTAAGTTTCACCAAGTGTAGTAATGGATTGATTTTAAGTAAGAATTTACAATGAATATATTCTGGGCTTCCGGTAACAAAGTTGCTACTGGTGACGTAGTAGAGTGTTAATCTCTGAGAAAACTCTGCGTATCTCCGGTTTACTAATTGTCCCAGTCATAATTCAATTGCTATAATTCTGAAAGAAATTAAAATGAATGTTTAAGTATTATTGAATGAATGTAAGTGATGTCGTGTGTCAAATCTTTTGGGTCTGGGGCGTGACATCCTCGCTCTATCTCTATAGAGTTTTATACCTAGTATAAAGGAAGCCTCTCCCAAATCCTTCATGGAGAAGTTCTTACTCAGATAGCTCTTGACTGATTGCAACATACCTATATCATTCCTAATGATAAGTATGTCATCAACATAGAGAACTAAGAAAACTATCATGCTCCCACTGACCTTTCTATACACACAAGCTTCCTCTTCATTTTTGATGAAACCAGACCCTCTGATTACTTCATCAAAACGAAGATTCCAGCTTCAGGATGCCTGCTTAAGTCCATAAATGGACTTCTTCAGTTTGCATATTAGACCAGAGGTCAAGCTGGATGCAAAACCTTCAGGCTGTTCCATGTATATCTCTTCATCGAGATATCCATTTAGGAACGCCGTCTTCACATCCATCTGCCATATCTCATAATCATAATATACTGCAAATGCCAATAATATACGAATTGACTTAAGCATCGCTACTGGTGCAAAAGTTTCCTCATAGTCGATCCCAGATCGCTGAGTATAACCTTTGGCAACCAGTCTGGCTTTAAAGGTTTCAACCTTTCCATCAAGCCCACGCTTCCGTTTATAAATCCATTTACAACCGATACGAACTATTCCTTCAGGAAGCTGAACCAAGTCCCAAACTTGATTCTGATGCATAGAGTCAATTTCGGATTTCATGGCATCTTGCCATTTTCCCGAGTCAATGTCCAACATCGACTCTCTATAGGTCAAAGGATCATTTTCTTCAATTAAGAAAACTCCAAGCGCACCTTCAGGTATCTGACCATACCTAGTAGGTGGCCTAGACATCCTTTGTGACCTATGAGAATGGTGTGTTAAAGGTATTTCACTCGATTGAGCCTGAGTTTCCATCAGTGGTTCATCAGTGTTTTGATTGACTTCATCAAGTTCAATCTTTTTACAATCCCCACAATCCATAAGAAACTGTTTCTCAAGAAAAGTGGCATTACGAGCAACGAACACATTTCGTTGTTCAGGATCATAAAATTGGTATCCCATTGAATTCTTAGGATACCCGATGAACCGATACTTATACCCCCTGGGTGCAAGTTTATCCTATTGTGCAACATTTACATAAGCAGGACAGCCCCAAATTTTAAAATATTTAAGACTTGGTTTCCTTCCAGTCAATATCTGATATGGAGTGGAAGGAACAGCTTTAGATGGAACTCTGTTCAATATGTGAGTTGACGTTTGTAGGGCATGACCCCACAGATATTCAGAAAGATCGGTAAAGCTCATCATCGATCGGACCATATCCAATAAAGTCTGATTCCTCCTCTCCGATACACCATTGTGTTGCGGAGTACCTGGAGGACTATATTGAGCTAGAATTCCATTCTCTTTTAAATAATCCGAAAATTCACCGCTCATGTATTCACCGCCTCGATCTGATCGAAGGCACTTGATGTACATTCCGGTTTGTTTCTCTACTTCAAGTCGGAATTCTTTGAACTTTTCAAAGGTTTCTGACTTATGTTTCAAAAGAAACATATACCCGTATCGTGACAAATCATCGATAAAAAGTACAAAGTATCGAAATCCACCCATAGCAGTATGATTCATTGGACCGCATACATCTGTATGTACAAGTTCCAATAAATCTGAGGCACGGTGTCCTACACCTGAAAATGGAGATTTGGTCAACTTTCCCTGAATGCATGATTCACAAAGCTTGCATACTCATGACACTGCTTGTTGTATCTAATATATAATGCCCATTCACTAACTGACAATCAGCTAATAAAACATCATACATATCATATAATAATAAGGAACAGTTCCGAATATTCATATGATACCCTTCACTGTCGAGTACAGGAAGGGATATTATCTTTCTGATGATGCTGGGAACAAAATAACAATTATTTAATACAACATATTTATTACATGGGAGAAGTAAATCCAAATGTCCTACAGCTTCAACCTGCAGGAAATCACCATTTCCAGCTCGAAGCTTTACCTCTCCTGGCTGCAGCAATCTAACTTCCCTCAGACCCTGTAACATATTACAGATGTGAGAAGGACATGCTGTATCTAATACCCAGCCTGCATTAGCATCAAATGCTAAAGAAATGTCAATGATAGGAAAGCAAATACCTGAGGGAGCCTTCTTCAAGCTTGCAAGATATTTAGGGCAGTTACGTTTCCAGTGCCCCTCATCGCTGCAAAAGAAACATTTTCCTTTTGCCTTGCTTTTCTCTAGAGGTTTGGATATCGGTCGCTTCTGAGGACCTATTCGGGGTGTCTGCCTCATCTTCTTTTTCTTCCCTTTGGACTTCAAAGAAGCCCTCGGGGTAGAAGATGAAGCACCCTGAATTAGGAGGGATGAGCCTCCTTTATTCATATCCTCATATGCTGTCCTCAACATGTTATGAAGTTCAGCATATGTAGGGGTCAATTCTTGCATATTAAAGTTCATGATGAATTGCGTAAATGACCTCGGAAGCGACTGGAGAATCAAACTATTCCCCAAACTATTGTTTAAAGAAATTTCCATAGTCTCAAGCCTCTCAATATATCTGATAATTTTAAGGACATGAGGACTCACTGGACTACCCTCAGGAAGTCTAGCCTGAAAGAGTGCTTTGGCGACACGATATATCTCAATCTGAGGTCTATCACCAAAAAGCTCCTTCAGGTGGAGCATGATGCTGCTAGCATTTTCCATATGGAGATGCTCTCTCTGCAGCTCATGAGACATCGAGGCAAGGATGTAAGATTTAACTTTTAAATCTTCATCCAACCATTTCTGATATGTCACCCTTTCTTCTGTGGTGGCATCATCAGAAACTCCTGAGGGCATTTTCTGATCAACAATATACCCAAGTCTCTCAGAATTCAGAACAATTTTGAGATTAGTCATCCATTCTGAATAGTTATCAGCACCCTTGAGTTGGTTGGCATCTAGAATGCGCATCAAAGGGTTGTTTGAAGCCATATTAATCTTCACAAGACAAAATAGAATAGATATGTGTCAGCGGATTATTAATTAATCAAATCGCTAATAAAAACGTTTTAAATCATGGATATAACAATTATACAATTTTTAATTTAAAAAACGCCCTCCCACTGCTTTACATAATCCCTTTAATCTCTCTAACGAGATAACGATAGTTTAAGAATTTTTAAACTATACAGTGAGAAGTGGACCCCACTGGCATTTTACTCCAGCCTCACGCTAAAGCAATATTGGCCTTTGTAAACCCAATAGGTAGACAACCCTTGTCAATTGCAACTCTTGCAACTCTTACAACTGATCCTAAATACACCTTATCCTCACGCTAAAGCAATATTGGGTAAGTGTATTTCAGATTAACTTGCCAATTATCAAATATATGTTACTGACATTATCCTCACGCTAAAGCAATATTGGATAACATGTTCGCATATATTTTACTCATCTCATGTTTTACCGGCATTAGATTAAATCACACCGACCAAATCCCTCATGCTAAAGCAATATTGGGAAAGACCATAGTGACCTATCTAATACCGTATTGACAAGGCGGATCATTAAAATATTAACACATAACACAATAATTTTTTAATCTGATTAAGAGAGATTTTAAATACAGACACTCATCTCATGAGAAGGTTATTCTCAATCAATTATTCAATCATGTGCAAACACAACTAACCCCCATCAGTGGGGTTCCCTTGTGGTTACCAACATGAAAAAAATAATTGTCCTGGTTTATCATGTAAATTAATAACTCTTATTATTACAACTCATAAACCCCCCACATGCATAAAATAATAAAAAAAATTACTCTTTTTTTTTTTATGAACGCCGCGGCGATGCTCTTTCAGCGCTGCGGCGCTAGGGCTTCAAAAGCCTCAGCGCTGCGGCGATGCTCTTTCAGCGCTGCGGCGCTAGGGCTTCAAAAGCCTCAGCGCTGCGGCGATGCTCTTTCAGCGCTGCGGCGCTAGGGTTTCAAAAGCCTCAGCGCTGCGGCGCTAGGGCTTCAAAAGCCTCAGCGCTGCGGCGCTCTTTTAGCACCGCTGGGGCGCTGCAGGACAGTGCTTTCAGCGCTGGCGCGCCATGTACTCAGCGCCCCTACGATAACCATCGCTGGCGCGTTATGTACTCAGCGCCCCTGCGATCACCATCGCTGGCGCGTTATACACGTAGCGCCTCAGCGTTCATATGAACGCTGCCGCGCTGAACATAAGCGCTGCGGCGTTCCAGGGACAGTTTTTTTTTAATTTTACATATTCAACACTTGAATTGCATCCGAACATCCCCAGAAATTGTCATAAAATTTAACTAACATTTAGCCAACTATAAAAAACACCCAAAACAACACAAAATTGCTCTGATACCAATTGTTGGGAGTTGTACATTCATGGGTGTTTGCATGTGGGTTTTGTGTTTAATCACAATTTATACATATCTCATATATATAATGAAGCAGCGGAAGCTTAAAGTATTGCAGTAAACACAATCACAATATATTAATCAGAAACGAGATTGAGAAATAACCCTTGAAGCCTTTGGTTGGAGATTGTTGAAGTCCACCAAAATGTTGTCTTTGATCAATTCTAGTAATCAACAATGGTGGGTTTGATTATCTAGAATGACAGCTTTTGATCCAGCACTTGTTTAACTACTTAAACTTGTGTTCTTGATTTTTTCTTTTGATTAACACTTAATCAATTAATCAAAAACCTATTTTGCTAAATTAGTTTTAAGCCTTAAAAGAAAATAATGAATTCAACTCTTGAATCCATTAATTAGAAGACAATTTCTCTTTTCTCTCTTTGTAAAATGGCTGACCTAATTTTGCAAAATCAATTTAACAAAAACCTTTTCAATTTAATTTACATTTGTTTTATTTATACAAATGAATTTAATTTCATTTCATAACACTTAATTTCACTTAATTTCAATTTGAATTTAATCTAACCTAATCATAGTTAACTCTTAACTTTAGTTAGGTTAAACTAACATTAAAATATTCTAACTATAGTTAACTCTTAACTCTAGTTAATTAAAAGAATATTTAATTATTTTAATCATAGTTAACTAATTTAACCATGGTTAGGTTAACTTTTACTTAACCATTAAGTATAGTTAATCTAACTTAACTAAATGGTTAACTCTTAACCTTAGTTAAACTTAATTCATTTATTCAACAATTAAATAAATAAATATTTATTTGAATTATTTAACGATTAAATAATTATCAAGTGAAATTACAATTATGTCCTTACTCGGTTACCAAGTTAACCTAAAGTGGGTCCCACCATCTGACCATATACTTTAGTTAACGTAACCTTAGTAAATTGCTGGATTTTACTGTATTAAACTATTTAATACGGTACGCTGCCCAAGTGCTCAAAGAGTACATTTCATATTGGGACTCCCTAGGTCCACGCCCGATTCGTCAAATGAAACTATTTCACAAGTCCGTGAACGATGCCCCACGCACACGTTACGGATATTACAAATCAGCGCGTCAGACCATACATGTTGAGGTTACTCCATATTCGTATAATCCTTCCGTCATTATATCCAGGATGAACGGGATATAGATCATTACCGTCAAATCCCGATAATTTCATCCATCACTTTATTATCTTCAGATTCGTATCTTTATGAACAATTTACGCAAACACTTTTGCTATAATGTTCGAACCTGGAGGAAACTCCTTTCCCAGGTTAATTGCTTACGGCCATAAGACTTTACAAGATACAATTTCGAAGTTCGGATATACAACCCATCTATGTGAGCTGGCGGATCCCATATCTACGCACACCGAACTCCATGAGCATCGGACCATACCCAGCGACACGTAGCGGTCAGACCATGAAAGGTCTCTGACATACGTGGAACCAAAGTATGATGGATCTCCCACAAGTTCACCGTGGCGCTCAGGTCGAAGGACCACAAATACTACTCAACTCGAGAGGACCTTCCTTTGACGGTTTCATAGGATATCTATTGGGGTCCTCTTGAGTCTGTTCAGTATCCAGTCCTAACTGAATACCTGTATGTCTATATGAACTTCAACCAAGCTCATGGTTAACTAAGAATAACCATTTGTACAATACAGCTATAGACATACACTAATCTATGTGCTTCACCGATAGACCCTCATTGGTAAACGTAGATCAGGAACTCTTTATTTTGAGAAGATACTTCCATAACGACATTTCTTAGTCTCTATTGCAACTCTTTGCAATTTTGTCATTACTAGTAGATTCTCAGGTCTTTGTTACATTATAGATTAGGTTCTAACTTTTTAGATCCCACTGGGTTTTATAACTTGCTAACACTTAGCATTTATAACTATCAGCTTTGCTAACTCTTAGCCATGGTTTAAACTTCTTTAAACCAGATATGAACTCATTCAGATCATATCATTTTTATAATGTTACAAGCTTAATTACCATTTAATAAAAGTTATCAGCGATTTAATAAAATATGCATTGTATAAATATTACAAACAAAATATTCATACAAACTGGGATGGCGCGTAAGGACATACCCTAACAGTCTTATCATCCTATTAGGTCCACCTTCACACAAGATCTTTTGATTTACTAAATGTCTTATGGGAATTTCTCGCATTAGGTCTCATTATCCTATAACGTTCTCTTCTTTACAGGGTCTTTTGATTTGTGGAATATCCTGTGAAAATTCCTCGTATAAAGTCCCCATCTTATAGAGTTCTCCTCTACATATGGTTTTTGGATTTACTGAAAATCCTGTGGAAATTTCCCTCATAGGGTCTCATTATTCTATGGAGTTCTCCTCTGTACAAGGTCTTTTGATTTGTGAAACATCATATGAAAATTCCGTATATAGGGTCTCTATCATATGGGGCTCTTTTCTACACAGGGTCTTTTAATTTACTAAACGTCATGTGGAAATTTTATGGGGTTCTTATCCGCACAGGGTCTTTTGATTTATAGAGCATCCTGTGGGAATTATCCACATAGGGTCTCCATCCTATGAGGTTCTCATTTGCACAAGGCTTTTGATTACTAAACGTTTTGTAAGAATTCACCACATAGGGTTTCATCATCCTATAAGGTTCTTCATATAGAATCTTTTAATGCCCAAGAAGCTCGTGATATCCCACATACATAGGATAAGTTGTTCATGCAAAAAACAAAAAAAAAGATAATTAAATGCTAAAAATTCACTTTTATTCATTTTAACAATATGAAATTAAATATATGTTCTGAAAGTTATCAAAACAAGCAAATTGTTTAGGGGTATTACTTTTTCAAAAGCTTGACATTTTATGGCTTCCTCACTATCTTACCATTGGCATGCTCTAGCTTGTACGCCCTTGCTTTAATTCTTCTGATGATCTTATAAGGTCCTTCCTAGGTTAGCTCAAGGACTCTATTTGCTGGGTTCATGTTAGGGAGGACTTTTTTGAGTACAAGATCGCTTTCTATAAACTCTCGTGCCT
Organism: Ailanthus altissimus; assembly: GCA_946807835.1. NCBI lineage: Eukaryota > Viridiplantae > Streptophyta > Magnoliopsida > Sapindales > Simaroubaceae > Ailanthus > Ailanthus altissimus. The sequence continues at coordinate 26,050,669 of OX327695.1, forward strand.
ATATTTTCGTTGTAAAACTGAGGTATTTTCAACTGGTAAGCTGTAACACAGACTTGGGTTATTTTTCTCTTCTGCTCTAGTAGATCTAGGTTTTTTTAATTAGCCCTTTCTTTGTTGTTTCTAAAAATTGAACCACCCGATGAGTTGGGTGCCTACTTCAGCAGGGATTACGACTTCACTACAAATGCTAATGAAAATAGGATTTCTCTTGTGGCAGTTTTGCCTGGTATTTATGAGTTCCCAAAGTACTTCAGGTAGTTTTTCCATTTATCCACTCTTTTTCTCAGACGGTTTCTTCTTGAGTAGCTTTTTAATTGCTTTATTGGATGACTCTACCTGCCTATTTATTTTGAAATAGGTTAGGGAAGTGAATCAAAGCTGAACTCCTAATTGGTCACAAAACCTCTGAAGTTATTACCATCAAACTACTTCTCGTGGTCTGTTACCATTGTATATGGCACCTCAAATTGATAAACTATTTTTCTTTATACGAGATCTCACATACTCTTCTCTGTGATTTTTGATAACGCTTATGTTTTTACCCATTTCGTAAAATAGTCTATAGCTACGATGATGTAATTAACAGAACCTTTTCCCCAAGACATAAGCTCAATCAAGTCAAGCTCCCATTGAGCAAAAGGCCATGGTTCAGCATAGTGTTGAGCCTTTCAGATGGTGCTCAGATATTGTCAGCATTCCTCTGACACATGTCGAATCTCCGAATCAGTTCTTTAGCATCTTAAAGAGTTGTAGGCCAATAATATCCTATTCTAAAGACCTTATCGGCCAATGCATTCGCACTTAAATGGTTCTTGCATATCTCTTCATGAATTTCTTTATGGACTTACTCAATTTCTCTAAGTCTCTGATAAAGGTTTATTAAGTTTAATATTTTTATCTTTCAAACTTAATATTTATTCGTATAAATTAAGATTGTTTGGCTTTTGATGTATTTTATTATTATTTTTATAGATTGGAATCAATAGAGTAAATAGGGTCAAAACACTAATGAAAATAAAGCAAAAACATCAAATTGCTACAGTACTGGCTACAGTAATATGCTACATTAACAAGCTACAGTAACATGCTATAGTACCCCAGCGCCGCAGCGACTAGAAATGAGCTTTGCGGCACTTAAAACAGTGTCTTAGTGTCGCGGCACTTGAACAATAGCGGTGAATAGTACTGTGTGAACAATATTTTTGCTACAGTAACTCGTGAACAGTAATCCTACTTTGACTTGTATTTGATGTTTAACTCTAATTTGAAGGCCAAAACCCTAGAGGAGATGAGAGAAAAAAGAAAATAGACAAAAATTTAGAGAAAGAATTTGTTGGAATTTGTTGGAATTTGTGCTTACGTGTCATCCCTTTATGTATGAATATTTGTTTAATATTTATACTAGTATTATCATTTCATTAAATCGCTAATTATATTTTATATATGGTAAGATGCTTGTAACGTTTCAGACATTGTACGATCTGAAAGAGTTCAGATCTGGTTTAAATGGGTTTAGATCAGTACTAAGAATTAACAATATTGAGAGTTATAAATGCTAAGAGTTGGCACTGATAAGAGTTATAAGGTTATAAGAGTCTGCGATATCTAAAGAGTTAGAGCTTTATCTGAAATGAGACAAAGAACTAAGAATATATTAGTAATGACATAGTTGCAAAGAGTTACAAATAGTGTTAAGAAATGTCATTATACAAATATGTTCTCAAAATTATGTTCCTGGTCTATCTTCACTGATGCTAGTCTGTCAGTGAATACCTTAATAAATATATAGATTGGTGTATGTCTATATCTGGATAGTCAAGATGATTAGTCTTAGCAAACCATGAGTTTAGTGGAAGCTCATATAGAGATACAGGTATTTAGTAAGGACTGAATACTGAACTGACTCACAAAGATCTCCACTAGACATCCCATAAAGCCGTCAATGGAAGGTCTTTTAAGTTGATTAGTATTTGTGGTCCTTTGACTTGAGCGGTGGGCTTATGAGTGATCCACCATACTTTGGTTCCACACATATCAGAAACCTTTCATGGTCTAACCGCTAGGTGTCGTTGGGTATGGTCCGATGCTCATAAAGCCTGGTGTGCATAGATATGGGATCCATCAGCTCATTTAGGTGAGTATTATATCCTAATGTTTTATAGATTATATTTTAGAAAGTTTTATGGCCGTAAGTAGTAATTCTTGGGAAAAGAGTTTAACCCTAAGGATAAATAATATTACAAAAGTATTTGGGAATATTATTTATTGAAATACAATTCTAGAGATAAGCTTTTGGTCGGACATATGGAGATTTGACGGTGTTGATCTATATCTCTGCTCTACCTAGATATAAATGATGGAGGGATTATATGAATATGTTATAACCTCAACTTGTATAGTCTAACGTGCCACTTTATAATATTTGTAACGTGTGTGTAGGGCATCGTTCACGGATGTATGAAGGAGTTCCATGTGACAATTCGGGCGTAGGTCTAGAGAGTCTCACAATATAAAGTGTACTCATTGTGCACTGGGGCAATATAATGGATTGAACAGTTCCATTCTAGAAATTTCAACAAACCGAAAATATGTTTCGGGGTTCCTCGAGTTGTGCACTTGTTTAGACTTAAATGTTAAGTATATTATTTAATTAGTTGACAAGAGTTATTAATTAATTAAATATTAACAAGTGGCACAATTTTATTCTATGAATTATTTTACCATGAATTCAACAATTTATCATGTTAGTAAAATCAAATAAGGTAAATATTAATTATTTAAATAGTTTTTGAATAATTAAATAAATATTATTTAAATAAATAAAATATGATTTTATTTATTTATTATTTTATTCCTAAATAGAAGACATACCTAATTTGAGAAACATAAATTAAATTAAGTGGAGCACCATTTTGTGATTAATGGTTAATTTTATTAGATCATTAAAATGGCCACAAAAAATTGTTTTGGTAGTTGGCCACTAAATCTAATTTTGGTGGAGCATTTGTAAAGTATTGAGAGCACTAAAAATGGTTGAGTTTCAATTGTGTTAACAAGTGTGTGAATGAATTTTTGTGCAAGGATTGAGAGAAAAAAGAAGAGTTAGTTTTGAGAGAGTTTTTCTTTGAAAGAAGACTTGTGAGAAAAATCAAAGGAGAAAGAAAAATAAATCTTTCTTATTTTTATTTCAAGCAATATAAAACCTTATTACTGGAGATTATACTGCTGCTTTTCTAGCTTCACAATCCCACCGAATTGTTGTGAACTAGAATTGAACAAAAGTGCACTTCAAGGTAAGCTCAAAGTTGGAGCAAAGAAATTCAGAATTTGAAATCTTTAAAGGTATGTTTTCTGTATTCTTAAGTTATTAAGAATTGAAGTACATATGTTGATTACATGATAAATTTTGCTACCAAATTCGTGTATATGATACATGTGTTTAGTTTTTCAATATGTACACAATCACATGTATACATCTTAAAATACATCAACAGAATTCACAATACAAAATTAAAAATCAAAGCCAAAGATTGAAGGACTAAGACCAAGATTTAAGCTTCAAGTCAAGATTGAGCGAGAAGCACATCAAGGAGTCGCTTTAATTAGTTTTTCTTCTCTTTCTTTATCATTATATTCTTATTCTTGTTGATCTTAATGAATTTTTTTAGATACTTTTGATTTTTGGATTGGCTAAATTATTTATCTAGGGTTAGACTATGTGAACCTAGTATGAATTTAGATTGTGTTAATTTTTAGTTTATGAATTTGATACATTGAATTGATTCATTCCATCTTGTGTTTAATGGTTTCATTATACCTGATCAATATTTTGAATAATTAAGGAATCATGATGAACTTGATAAAGAGATTCATGTGTTTAGCCTAGGGTAGTTTGATGCATGATCATTAACTATAAGTTCCATCTAGGATATACATATACCTAGGTGGCATGTATGGTATAATTTAAACTTGATCTTAATGAATTACATTCTGATTTGATTACTATAAACATATAGGTGATTGTTAGAATGTATAATATAGTCACTCAACTATCGACAGAAGCTTGTGATGAGATTAGAGTTTAAACCAATCAATTGATATTAATTGATTAACTAAGAGATAAATAAATCTTATAAAATACTAGGGGATGAGTCAAAAACCTAGATTATCTTTATTTGTGAATTCTACCATTTGCTTTTGTTTATGTTGATTTAATTGATAGAATTAGATTAGTTAAATAAATTTCAGATTTTAGTTTTCTAAATAAAAGTTAAGTATGTACAATTTTAGTACTTGATTTATAGAATTAGATCGCATAGTTCCTGTGGGATTGATACTTGGACTTAAAATCCTATATTACTTGATACGATAATGTGCATTTGCGCTTAACTATTATAACATCAATAAAGTTTTTGGCACCGTTGTCGGGGACTAGTTTTATCTATTCTTTAGATCAATATTAATACCAAGCTACTTATTTTTAATTCAGATTTTCATTTTCATTTTATCTTCTTCTTTTTACTTTGATTTTTTATTTATTTATTTTGACAGTTTATACCATGGAGGGAAACAACGATCATATCAATAATCTTGTATTTGAGCTCATGATACCACAGAGCTATTTGAAAGTGTATGCTATCCCAACTACAAATGGTGTTCAGTCTAGTATTTGGCGACCAACCGTCAACGCTAATACCTGAGAGGTATAGAGGGTAAGTTTTTGAATTATGAAGAAAGTTTCTTACAAGCCAAATAATACATAGACTCGGACTTTCAGTCTGGTCCGGATGATAATATGTCTACATCTGGTTATATGTTCTTCTTTATCGGTACTAGATCTATTTGAAAATGTGTTATATAGATGTCCACTGCTAATTTTGCCTTGGAGGTAGAATGTGTTGCAGCCTAAAAAGCCTACAGTGAAAGCATTATAGATATTTAAGTTAGTTACAAGGCTTAAAATAATTTCAAGTTCAGTGGATCCTATCCTACTATAATGAAATAATAACTAAGTAATTACTTAAGCCAAGAAGTCATATGGCACACTAGTATTCTGATAATATGGACTCTGAATACCACGTAATTAGAAAAATTCTTGGACAATGAAGATGTGATAGTGTCTAGGATATAATCTCTGGATAACGTAGCGGACCCACTTAGGCATAAATTCCTTGCATGTTTGAGAAACAAGCAGAGTGTATCGGGATCCGTCAACTTATTGGAGTTGGTGCTTACTTGCCATTCCAATGTTGTATGAATATTAATTGTTAATATTTATACAATATACATTTCATATTAAATCATTAATTCTATAACATATGGTACTATACTTGTAATGTTATAGACATTGTGTGATTTGAAAGAGTTCAAATCTGGCCTAAAAGAGTTTAGATTAGGGCTAAAAGTTAGCAACGCTAAGAGTGATAAATGTTAAGAGTTAACACTGCTAAAAGTTAGCAGATTATAATAATCAGTAAAATTTAAGGTGTTAGAGCCTTTTCTGTAATGCGACAAAGATTTGAGGGTATACTAGTAATGACATAGTTATAAAGAGTTGCAATAGGTGTTAGAAAATATCATTATGCAAGTATGTTATCAAATACTATGTTCCTAATTCACTTTTATCGGTGCAGGTCTATCAGTGAATCCATTTTATATAAGTATATGTTATATCTGTATGGTACAGATGGTTGTTCTTAGCTGACCATGTGCTTACCAAAAGCTCATATAAGCATACAGGTATTTAGTTAGGACCGAGTGCTAAACAGACTCACGAGGCCCCAATAGACATATTGTGAAGCCGTCAATGATGAGTCATCTCGAGTTGAGTAGTATTCATGATCCTTTGACCTGAGCGCCATAGTAGGCCTGTGAGATATCCATCATGCTTTGGTTCCACGTATGTTAGAGACATTTTATGGTCTGATCGCTATGTGTTGCTGGGCATGATTCGATGCTCATAGAGTCTTGTGTGTGTAGATATGGGATCCGTCAGCTCATATAGGTGAGTTGTATATCCTGATGCTCTAAGATTGTATTTCAAAAAGACTTGTGGCTATAAGCATAAATCCGAGAAAAGAATTTTTTAAAGGGTTAAATAATATCGCAAAGGTGTTTGCGTATATTGTTTATCGAGATACAAATCTAGAGGTAGGTTCACGGATGAGCATAAGAAGATATTTTAACAGTGATCTGTGTCTTCGCTCATTCAGGATATAAGTGACGAAAGAATTATATGAATATGTTATGGCCTCAGCTTGTATAGTCTAACGCGCTGATTTGAAATATCCGTCATATATATGTGGGGCATCGATCACGGACTCATGAAATAGTTTTATTTGACAAATCGAGTGTGGACCTAAGACGTTCCATAATGGTTTAATCTAGTAAATTTCAGCAAATCAGAATATTTGTTTCAAGTTCCCTCAAGATGTGTATGTGTTAAAACTTAAAAGTTAAGTACATTAATTGGTTAATAATAGTTGTTGACCAATGGGATGATGACACGTGGCACATTATAAGCCATTTATTATTTGACTTTGTAATTATCAAAATGACCTTACTTGTGAGACAAGTCATTAATTTATTCAAAAATATTTTGAATAAATAAATATATTAATAATTGTTATTAATATTATTTTGAGTCAAACAATTATTATAGTAATAAATCAATTGCATATTTTATTTTATTAATGTAATTAATTTAAAATAAAATATGTAATAATAGCTTAAGAATAAATGTCATGCTTGGTGAGAGATTAGCATTGACTTGTAAAAAGAGAAAAAATTAATAAACAAATAACAATTGTTTTATTTGTTTAGCATTCATTCGACCAAATTAATTCTATAAAAGCAAAAGTGTTTTGTTTAGTCAACAAAAGGCCTTTTTATTCAATTTACCATATGTTCTTTTATTAATTTTATAATTAGAAAGACAAAAAAGTATGGTTATGCATTTTGTGGTAGGCTAATTTTATTGACCATTATTTGAAGCAAAGTGTGTTAATAAATGTGAAGTGGAATTGATTCATTTTGAATAAGAGGATGATTCGACAATGAGATAGGGAGATGAGAGCTTTTATGTTTTTAATTGTTGAAATACTATTCATCATTTTCATCCTCCAATAAAGGTAGCCATGGATGATCAACCTTGAAGCTCATGTTTTGTAATTCAAGAGTTGAATAAATAAAACTATTTTATTGCTTTGATCACAATGTTTAAGGAGTTAAACAAATTGTTAAGAGTTAACCAAGGTGATTAAGAGTTGATCACTATTTGTATTTAAGAATTAAACACAAACAAAACTATTCCATTACTTTGATCACAATGTTTAAAGAGTTTAACAAATGGTTAAAATGTTTAACTATAATCCCAAGCTTAAAGAGAATAAGCTATTGGCTAAGAGTTAATTAAGGTAATTAAGAGTTAATCACCATTGTGTTTAAGAGTTAAACACATTGCTAAAAATTGGAGCTATTATTCTAGCGATCCAATTCCACCCAATTGGATCTTAGCATTGTCAATAAGTGCGCTTTTGTGGTGGACTCTGGTTCGATAATTTCCAAAGGCTTAACAGGTGATTATCGATTCTTAATTTTATTAAATTAATGAAATTAAATTTTTATGTGTTTGTCGCACTAGGAAATAGAGATCTCTATTTTAGTTACGTTTAATTTATGTATGAGATGCGTAAATATTAGTGTAATGAACACGTGCTCTAGAAATTTATCACACTTTCTCTTTAACCTTCGATATTAGAGAAGAATGAGCCTTTCTCAGTTTATATAGAATAACTGGCACATCTATTCCTGTTTTATGCCTGAAATGAATAATAGATCTGTGACTTGGTTTATATAGTGATTGGGGTTCGACACTCCCCGATATATATAAAGGTGGGCAATATGAATCCTTTCAAATGCTTCATATCTCTAAATTCATCAACTAAAGATGATTTCCTCTCCGTCTCAATTTTTTGTGATGAAGGCTAATCCTTATTATATTTTTCCTTGAGCAAATCACATAGTCGCTCATCTAATCCCCGAACCTTCTCTTCAAGAGGCTGTCCAAAATCCTTATTGATCTCTTTCTTCTTGCTTCTCTCTCATTTCTCCCAACTCCATAGTCCTCATTTCTTCATATCTTGCCATATGGTCTGAGTCTCCAACCTAGAACTAGTTGGGTTCTTCTCTGACATTGTTATTGTTGACGTGGATCTAAGACACGTGGGTGTATGCATGTACAATTGTCTCTATTGCCTAAATACATATTTTATACATATTCTACGTGGTGAAAGCGTGTAAATTATAATAAACACAATAAATAAAATATATTAATCACATTAATATATTAGTAGTATAGAGAACTCACCTTAACGTGTAACGTTATATACGTATTTTTTCGGAGTCCGTATGAAGACCAACTTGCAGACAGTTCTAGTCACCAATACGGTGGGCTTGGTGAGCTAGAATAGCAGCCTTATACGTAACACTGAGTTTAACTCTTAAATCCCAAAATGGCGGGTATGTGTTTTTATCCTTTTTTCTAAAAGGATAAGAAATAGAGAATTTGAAACAATTCACAATTATTCCAATTGAAAGCATAGAAAAAATGAAACAATTTTATTTTCTCTTTTTCTTCTTTCTTCTTTCTTTTCCTCTATTTCTTTCTCTCTTTCTCGGCAAAAAGCCTCTCAAAAACACACACCACTTTTTCAAATTCAATTTTACCTCTCTCTTTATATATATCTAATATATATTAAAAAATTAATATAATAGATTATATAATAATAATAATAATAATAAAATAATACTAATGGGTGCCAACTATTTAGCACATAAAATATAATATTATTATATATATAACATCATATAATAAAATATAATATAATAATATATAATATAGTAAAATAATATATTATATAATAAAATAAGAGACATATTTTAATTATTTAACCATTAAATAATCAAAGTGTGAAATAATAATTTTGCCCATCATAAATAGTTACCAAGTTTAACCCCTAGTGGGTTCCACCAAACCTGCACTTTGGTAAACTCAACTGAGGGTTCACAATGCACCACGTGTTATTATACAATTAGTAAATAACAATTATTGACTAATTGTTATATTTAACATTTAAATACAGACGCGCGTATTCTTGTGGTATTGCTGAATATTACTGAATTAAACACTTTAATCTGGCATGCTGGCCCAGTACACAACGAGTACACTACATATCGCAGGACTCCCTAGGTCCTATGTCCGATTCGTCAAATGAAACTATTCTATGAGTCTGTAAGTAATGCCCTACGCATACGTCATAGATATACAAATCAGCGCGTTGAACCATGCAAGCTGAGGTTACAACGCATACGTATAGTCCTTTTGTCATGATATCCTGGATATGCGGGGATATAGATTATCACCGTTAAATTCCCTAGTGCTCATCAATGTCTTATCTCCAGACTTACATCTCACTGAACAATATGCGCAAACTCTTTTGCCATATTGTTCTACCTTGACGAAACTCTTTCTCAGGATTAATACTTGTGGCCACAAGATTTTTTGAGATACAGTCTCGAAGCATCTGAATATCTAATTCCCTAACCAAGGTGACGGATCTCATATCTATACGCACCGGACTCTATAAGCATCGAACCATGCCTAGCGACACCCAGCGATCACACCATGAAAGGTCTGTGATATGCGTAGAACTAAAGTATGGTGGATCGCTTACAAGCCCACCGTGGTACTCAGGTCAAAGGACTACATATATAACTTAACTCGAGAGGACCCTCCGTTGATGGCTTACATAGAGTGTCTATCGGAGGCCCTTGTAAGTCTGTCCTATAACTAATCCTAACTGGATACTTATATATCAATACGAGCTCTAAGCTTACAGTCGGCTATATTTCATTACAGACAAGACTCTAACTCTTGGATCTACTGAGTATTATAACTAGCTAACACTTAACTGTGCTAACATTTAACATTTATATCTCTCAGCGTGGTTGACTATAAACCCTTATCTAAACTCCTTTAGATCTGATCTGAATTCCTTTAGATCTGATCTGAACTCTTTTAGATCTGATATGAACTCCTTCAGATCTGATATGAACTCCTTCAGATTATACAATGTCTGTAATGTTACATGCATAGTACTATTTATATGGGTATTAGCGATTTAATGGGAATGTACACTTGTATAAATACACAAGTATATGTATATTCAGGGATGACACATAAGCATCAACCTTAACATAAATACTTTTAGAGTCATGGCATTAGAATGTGGGTCCGCTAAATTATTTATAGAGCACTTCTATATATAATCACATCTCCTTCAGCTAAGATCCCTCTAATCATGTGAGACTCATCTCAGCATAATTAGAGTATTGGTGTTCTCTTGGCACTTCGGCTTGTACTATGGCCTTGTTTTATCACAAACTTATGGGATATGATTCATCTATGTTGGAACTCTTCCAAGGCCAGTGACAAATCTATGAATCTTCATTACCGCTTCCACTGCTTACTTATTAATAAGCAATAAATCTCAGTTTGGTGCAATTCTAACTCACTTAGTACTAATGAGAATGAGCACATTCCCAGATGTAGACTCTTTATCATCTAGGTCAAACTAAAAGTTTGACTCCATGCATCTTCTCATTTGTAAGTTACTTTCTCCATATTTGAGAAACTTATCCTTTGTACCCTTTAGGTGCCTCAGGATATGTTTGACTACCATCAAATGGTGGTCACCTGAATCAGACTGAAACCCGCTCATAACTCTTACAGCCAAACTGATATCAGGTTTTAAACACATCATAGTATACATCAATCTCTGAAGAGCTAATTTATTTAGTGTGTTAGACACTCTAACTCTTTCATCTTTCATCTGAAGAGACATTATCCTCGAAAGATGAACATCACGTCTATGGATGTGAAATTATTTGGGGGAGTTCTATCAACTTCCCACCTGTATCTCTATAAAGCTTTATACTTAGTATAAAGGAAGCCTCTCATAAATCCTTTAAGGAGAAACACTTACAATTTATTTTTGACCGATTATAACATACTGACATCATTCTCAATGTCCAGTATATCATCAATAAAGAGCATCAAAAAGACTATAATGCTCCTACTGACCTTTCATGCACACTAGACCAGAAGTATAGATGGACATAAAATCTTCAGGCTGTTCCATGAATATCTCTTACTTTAGATATCCATTCTAGAATGCCTTCCTTACATCCATTTGCCAAACTTCAAAGTCATAATATGTTGTAAGAGACAATAATATACTAATCGACTTTAGCATTAATATTGGTCCAAAGGTTTTCTCTTATTTGATCCTAGATCATTAAGGATTACCTTTCTAGAACCAATATAAAGCCTAGAATGACTCTACCTTCTATCTGGCTCCCACTACCTCTTTGTAAACCCTTTACAACTAATGAGAATAATTTCCAGAGGTAGCTTAACTAAGTCCCAGACTTGATTCTGATGCATAAAGTCAATTTTTTTTTAATGGCTTCTTGCTACTTCCCGAATCGATGTCTGACATCTTCTTCCTGTAGGTCAATGATGATTTGCTTTTATCGAGAAAACTTCAAGTTCACCTTCAGGCATCTATCATACCTAAAAGGTGACTTAGACATCCTTTTTGACCTACTGGGAAATGTGCAAAAAGGTCACTGCTCAATTAATCCTGAGTTCCCATCCTTGGTTTATTGATTATTTGATTGACTTCACCAAGTTTAATCTTTCTATGATTTTCACGTTCTATGAGAAACTCTTTCTCTAAAATAGCAAAACACCGAGAAATGAACATACTTCGCTTCTCTAAATCATAGAACTAGTATCCTATTGTATTCATAGGATATATAATGAATCTATACTTGTGCCTCTTGGGGCTATTTATCTTACTGAGTAACTCTTACAAAACATGATACCCTGCTGCGTAACTTGTACATAAACAGGACAACCTCAAGTCTTAACATACTTAAGATACGACTTCCTTTCTTTTTGTATCTCATACGAAGTGGAAGGAACAACTTTTGATATAACCCTACTTAATAAGCAGTTGTATTTGGAGTATATTTTCACATATATAGATCGGTAAAACTCATTACCAATTGGATCATATCTAATAAAGTATGATTCCTTCTCATCAAAACATCATTATGTTATGGATTACCTGAATGACTACAGTGAGTGAGAATCTTATTATTCCTTAAACAAACGGAAAATTTGTTGTTAATGCACTAACTTCCTCGATCTAATCGAAGGGATGTGACATACATTTTGGTATATTTGGTCATCTCCTTGAATACATTATTCATAAACTGGTTAATTCTGTGTGATCAGATTAGAAATCCAACTATTTTTAACCAGACGGATAAGCGTCTCACGCCTATATGACCAAAACGTATATATCACAGCTCCGTATCATTTAAGGATTCTAATCTTCAGATATTTCTAATTGTATATAATGTCCATTTATTAACTAGCATTCAGCTAATAAAATATTATATTTATTATGCAATGCAACTATTGTATTGTATAGAAGAAGTAAGTCAAGCTGCCTAATAACTTTGACTTACAAGAAATCATCATTTCTTACTCTTAACGTTACTTCTACAAGTTGTCGCATTGAAGTCTCTCTAAATCCCTACAATATATTGCAAATATGAGAGGGACATGCGGTATTTCATACCCAGCTTGAATTGGCATTATATGCCCTAGAAATATCTATGTATGTTAAACACAAACTTATGAGAGTCTTTTTGACAATTATAAGGCTTCTAGAGTATATGGATTTTCAATACCCAACCTTACTATAGTTGAAATACTTTCTATTTACACGCTCTCTTGTTGATATTTGAATAAATATTGCCTCTGAGAATTGTTGTTGGGTATCTGCCTCATCTTTTTCTCTTAACATATTTGATCTCATCAGATATACTTTGAGTAAAAGGTGAAGCACTATAAGCAAAGGGGGTCACATTCTCTTTATTCAATCCTCTAGAGAGGTATTATCAAAATTACCTTACAGCAAACTCTGATCAACAAAAAATTCACAATTTTCTGAATCCAAAATACTTTTGAGATTCATCTACTGGTCAGAGTAATTTCTAGCATTCTAGAGTTGGACTGCATCAACTATGCACACCAATTGGTTTATAGTGGCTATTAAATTTGACAAGCCAAAATAACTGGAGATGTAAGCAGAATAGTTATTAAATCACTAATGAACGTTTTAAATCATGAGTATACTAATTATACATTTTCGATTTAAAATGCCCTCCTACTTCTTTACATAATCCTGGTAATCTCTTAAACGGAAAGATTATAGTTTAAACTCTTTTAAACTATACAGTAGGAAGTAGATCCCATTAAAATTTACTTAGGCCTCACGCTGTAGCAATATTGGCCTTTGTAAACCCAACAGGTAGATAACATTTGTCAATTGCATCTCATGCAACTTTTACCCTTTAATCCTAAATACACCTTATCCTCACTCTGTAACAGTACTAGGTAAGTGTATTCTAAATTAACTTGTTAATGATCAAATATATGCTACCGATACTACTCTCACACTGTAGCAATATTAGGTAATACTTTTGTATATATTTGCCTCATCTCATGTTTAACTGGTATAATTCAAGCCCAACCGACCAAGTCCCTCGCGCCGTAGCAATATTGAGAAAAAGCTGAAGTGACTCGTCTAACACCGTATTGATAAGACAGATCAGAATAAAATATTATCTCATAATATAATATTCTTCAATTTGATTAAGAGAGATTTTTGTATCCTTGGTCTCCATTCTCCTAGTAGGGTGATTCTCACTTAATTAATTTTTCTATGCAAGCACAACTAACCCCTACTAGTAGGGCTCTCATTGTAGTTACTAGCACAAAAAAATTTAATTATAGTTTATAATACAAACCGATAACTTTTATCACTGCATCTCATAAACTCCGATTTATAATATAGACTGATAAATTTTATCACTATATCTCATAAATCTACACATGCAAAATTAATTTTGAAACACTATTTTAAATCATTGTAGTTATGAACAGTAAAAATACCGTTCATGTGCTACTGTTCAAGTGAACAGTACGCCACCGCAACACCGAATTGCATCGCTGCAATGTTGGGAGGTCGAACCCCCAGTGCCGCGGTGCCAGCCCTCTGGTGTTGTAGCAACCAATACTTTCCCTTTAGTATACCTATTTCAACACTTGAAACACGCAATTTACACTAAAATTTTTGCATTCATTCACTCAAATAACACCAAAATATATTCTAAATGGCTCTGATACCATTTGTTGACGTGCATCTAAGACACGTGGGTGTATGCATGTGCAATTGTGTCTATTGCCTAAATACGCATCTTATACATATTCTACGCGGCAGAAGCGTGTAAATTATAATAAATATAATAAATAAAATATATTAATCACATTAATATATTAGTAGTATAGAGAACTCACCTTAATGTGTAACGTCATATACGTATTTTTTTTCGGAGTCCGTATGAAGACCAACTCACAGATAGTTCTAGTCACCAACACGGTGGGCTTGGTGAGCTAGAATAGTAGCTTATACGCAACACTAGGTTTAACTCTTAAACCCCAAAATGACCGGTGTGTATTTTTATCATTTTCTCCAAAAGAATAAGAAATGAAAAATTTGAAGCAATTCACATTTATTCCAATTGAAAGCATAGAGAAAATGAAACAATTTTATTTTCTCTTTTCTTCTTCTTCTTCTTCTTCTTCCTTCTTTCTTCTTTCTTTTCCTCCATTTCTTTCTCTCTTTCTCAGCAAAAAACCTCTAAAAAACACACATCACTTTTTCAAATTCAATTTCACCTCTCTCTCTTTATATATATCTAATATATATATTAAAAAATTAATATAATATATTATATAATAATAAAAATAATAAAATAATACTAATAGGCGCCAACTATTTGGCATCTAAAATATATTATTATTATTATATATAATATAATATATTATATAATAAAATAAAAGAGATATTTTAATTATTTAATCATTAAATAATCAAAGTGTAAAATAATCATTTTGCCATTAATAAATAGTTACCAAGTTTACCTTCTAATGGGTACCACTAAATTCGCACTTAAGTAAACTCAATCGAGGGTCCACAATGCGTCACGTATCATTATATAATTAGTAAATAACAATTATTGACTAATTATTGTATTTAACACTTAAATACAGACGCACGTATTCCCGTGGTATTGGTGAATATTGCTGGATTAAATACTTTAATCTGGCACGTTGCCCCAGTGCACAACAAGTACATTACATATCGCGAGACTCCCTAGGTCCTACGCCCGATTCGTCAAATGAAACTATTCTATGAATCCGTGAGCAATGTCCTATGCACACATCATGGATATACAAATCAGCGCGTTCAACCATACAAGCTGAGGTTACAACGTATACATATAGTTCTTCTGTCATGATATCCTGGATATGCAGGGATATAGATTATTACCATCAAATCCCCCAGTACTCATCAATGTCTTATCTCCAGACTTACATCTCACTGAACAATATGCGCAAACTCCTTTGTCATATTGTTCTACCCTGACGAAACTCTTTCCCGGGATTAATACTTGTGACCACAAGATTTTTCGAGATACTGTCTCGAAGCATATGAATATCTAACTCTCTATGGGAGCTAACAGATCCCATATCTATACGCACCAGACTCCATAAGCATCGGACCATACCCAGCGACACCCAGCGGTCACACTATGAAAGGTTTGTGACATACGTAGAACCAAAGTATAGTGGATCACTTAAAAGCCTACCGTGGCACTCAGGTCAAAGGACCGCGTATACTATTCAACTCGAGAGGACCCTCAATTGATAGCTTACATAGGGTGTCTATCGAAGGCTTTCGTAAGTCTGTCCAATAACCAATCCTAACTGGATACTTATATATCAATACAAGCTCCAAGCTCATAGTCGGCTAAGAATGACCATCTATACCCTCTAGGTACAACATATACTGATCTATATATAAAGGTATTCACCGACAGACCTGCATCGATAGAAATAGATCAGGGATAATTATTCGAGAACATATTTGTGCAACTTGCATTTTCTGGCACCTGATTGCAACTCTTGAAACTATGCAACTACTAGTATATTCCTATGTCTATGTCCCATTACAGACAATGCTCCAACTCTTGGATCTGCTGAGTATTATAACCAGCTAACACTTAATTATGTTAACATTTAGTATTTATATCTCTCAGCGTGGTTGATTATGAGCCATTATCTAAACTCTTTTAGATCTGATCTGAACTCCTTTAGATCTGATCTGAACTCTTTTAGATCATATAATGTTTGTAACGTTATATGCATAGTACCATATATATGAGTATTAGCAATTTAATGAAAATATACACTTGTATAAATACACAAGTATATGTACAGTGAGAGATGATACGTAAGTACCGACCTTAACAGTTATATCTTGATCCACTTGTTGAATAGTTATAAAGAGCCTCTAACCTTCCACTTCGTGTATTTTTGATCGGGGTCCTATTTGTACATTTAAGCCCTCGGGGTTCAGATGTTCTTCATGCTGATAAACCTATTGCTCTCCCTCTCTATTTGCTCCCTTTACGCTATTTCAAGATCTCAATCAACAACTTCCTCATTTCTTCTTTTTCATTCCTCAACATTCGCAACTCCTCTTCAATTCCTCCTTGCAGCGAGGTAATCACCCATGTCATCGCATTCTCTTGAGGGTTTGCCCATTGGACCCTATTGTTTCAATCCAGAATTTCAATCAATTTAGGTTTTGGTGATTTTTAGCACTGCTTCGTGAGAGATTTGCTATTTCAGTCCTTAGTAAATATTTCTAAAGCCTTTTATCTCAAATTTCATTGATGATGCTAAAAATTGTTGACTTAAAACCTAGTTCTTTGAGCCAACAAATTTTGAATTTATTTTTTAAGAAAACGAAAATGGGCCTATTAGGTAAGCTATGCTAAATAAGAACTCAGAACCCGACTATTGTTACTTTCTTGCAAGAAGATGATTTCGTTATGATCTTGCCAGTAGTGATTCCGGTAAAGATCCTCCAACACTTAAGTCAATAATTAAAAATATATATTTTGAGAGCTTTTTAATGACAAAAATGTTATTACCTTATATTGCTATTAGACCTTTTTTTTTATAATTAATTTTTATTTTATCTTAAAATTTAAGAGTAGGGTATCAAATTATTTTTCTCTCAATTAGTAGCATGCTCAGAGAGACTAGAATAGGGTTCATCTCCGATCTCTAATCACTTACCTTATAGAGAAAATATTTTGATCTAATCCTATGATTCTTGAAATTTTATTGAATAAAAATGCTTATATTGCAAAATTGGCTGTGATTTAGAAAAATTCTTGTTGAGGGGATGGGTTATGGAGTTTGTCGAAGAGTTTTTGCTCTGAGCAGCTTGCAAAGAGGCAAGACACAAACCCATCCTTTATACCGATTTTTAAGGTGTATGAACTTATATTTGGGTTAATTTAAACCCATCCTGTAAACCGATTTTAAAGAGGATGGGACTCGAGCCTGTGCACTTAGACTGATTTCCTGAAAAGAACATCTTTTTGCCATTAAAGTTAATAAAATTATTATCTAATAAAGATATAATTGAGATTTTAAAAAATCTATAATTTGGTTGCCCTCTCCCCGAAACGGTATGAATTTCAATCTTTTTCCCTTCTTTAAATGCTTGCCTCGTTAGTCGTTTCTTGTGCTGTAGCAAATATCATGTTCTCCACTGTCTTTTCAACTTACTGATTTACACATCTGTTACTGAAGTACGGTTTTTACATTGAAGTTGATCTCCCCCTTTTTTTTTTTTTTTAATTTAGAGAATACCAAATATTTATCAGCAAGTTATTACTATAATGTTGTTGGGAGTGAACGCATGAATTTTTTTTTTTTAATTTCAATTTAGTAAAATTTTAGATCTTGTTTATATCGAATTGATGAAAATTTTGAATTAAGTTAATTCTCAATTAAAATATTACAATTACACCGGCGTTATACCTCAATAACAAAGAACTTGCAATGTAATTATTTGCTTTCAAAGGAAAATAGCAAATTAATTTTTTTTAAATTATGAATATCTTAAAATTATCAAATGCTGTAAACGTTGAGGTTATCATGCAACACAATATTCAAGAAAAAAAATTGAAATTTAATTTGTAAGAAAGGATATGATATATTTTAAAAATAATTCCCAATACTTTTTTATTTTGGAATAACGAATTGGTTTTGAGAATTTAAGAACAGTTATAGATGATTAAAGAAAACTTGACATTCATCCGAGCCGATAAATTTATATCTTGGATAACTTTTTTTTCCCTTTATCGTAATCATCACATTTTTAAAACGTTATCTCAAATAACGATGGAATTTTTTGAAAATAGTCTATATTTTTAGCAATTATATTATAAATTAATAGTTTAATTTTTACTAGCAAAAATTATAATAAATTAATACAATTATTCTTTTTTATTAAATATAATAATATATAAAATATTTAAAAATAAATACACAAAAATTGATTGGCATACTCAAATAATTTTAATTAGTTATTGGGAGCATCTCACACACGAGATGGATGCATCTCTCATGCAACGCCCAATAACTAATTAAATTATTTATTTAATTAATTAAATTATTTATTATAAATATTAATTTATTCATTAAATAATAATAAAAATATTACTTTATTAAAAAAAGTAATTATTAAATTAAACAAACTTGACAATGGAGTCTACAAATTCACCATTGTAAAGCTAAATGATGGAAATACGTAATGAGTTTCGAATAAAACAAGGTAGAGTTAAATTAGTTCTGACATGAAAATTAAATGTTTTATTGCCTTTTGCATGTCTGGTTGTGTATGTGTGTGAGGCACACGAAATAAATTGCGTATGTGTGTGAGGCACCCGAAATTATTTATTTTTAGAATGCTAACCCATTTTTTTTACACTTATTTTAAAATATTTTATTATAATTATAATTAATAAAGATTCCAATATTAGTTTATAGGTAACAAAAATTATTCCCTAAAAATTTGGCGTTTTCGAAAAAATTCCCAATAACGACAAAAGCTAAAGCGTGAATCCACAGTGCAGATTCTCGGTAAGGTCCCGCTACTGCCACAGTTAACACTACAGTACACCATCTCAATAGACTTACGTGCCCAACACCACATTCAAAACCTTACTACAACAAAGCTAAGAAAAACTCCATACGTCAAATCAAATAAAAGAGAAATGTGGCGTAGGAGCTTTGGCAGCATCGCCGACAGCACGCGCATGTTGAAGGAGAAGAAATGGGACGCGCTGGTGATCGGCGGAGGCCACAACGGCTTGACAGCCGCGGCTTATTTGGCTCGTGGAGGACTCTCAGTGGCCGTCCTCGAGCGGCGCCACGTCATCGGCGGGGCAGCCGTGACTGAAGAGCTCATCCCTGGCTTCAAGTTCTCTCGCTGCAGCTACCTCCAAAGCCTCCTCCGCCCCTCCGTCATCAGGTGTGGGTCCCACATTTTCCACAAATACAATTACGTTCATAACGGTTATGTCACGTCTATTTATTTGTTTTAAATAGGGAATTGGAGTTGGGGAGGCATGGACTGAAATTGCTGAAGAGAAGTCCATCATCGTTTACACCGTGTTTGGATGGACGGTATCTTTTATTGGGACCTGATAGTCAACTTAATCATTCCGAGATTTCCAAGTTCTCAAAACGCGACGCCGATGCTTATCCCAGGTTTTCAATTTCATAACAAACGCAGTGCTTAGGATGTGTTTTTTTAAGCTCTGTTAGTTTCGTAGTGTACAACTTTCTAGAAATATTCATGGTGAAAATAAGTGAACGGGAAACCGACGTTTAAATTGCGTTAATAATGACACATGATATTAAGCGATCGTTGAAGCTGACCGTCTTGACGATGGTTTAAAGTCTACCTCTGGTTGCTGCAGTCATTGACAATATTATCTCCCCAAATTTTCTTGTACTTACTAAACACTGGAAAATCATGTCAAAGTAAATCATTTTCCTAATTTTTTTTATAAAAAAAATAAATACAGCAGGACATTCTAATCGGTGAAGTAAAAGGAGCCTTGAAAGTGTTGTTTTTCATGTATGATGGTATACTTATGATCTGTCGTGATTGGTTTGGATTAGGTTAACGAAACGAGCTTAAGAATTAAATTCGTTGAACATATTGGAATAAGTTGCGGAGTAGCAATAGAACTTAAGAATCGACGAAAGAAGAACTTCATATATCTCTTAATTTCACAAGGTTTTGTTACTTCAGCAAGTGAATGAAATTCCTCAAAGTTAACTAAAGATTCAAATAAACTGTACTTTAATTGTGTTTAGATATTTGTCTTTTATTCTAACATCTACTTGAAGCACTTTTATTTGTAATCCACAGATACGAGGAACACCTCGAGAGATTCTGCAAATTCATGGATCTGCTTGTGGATTCACCCACCCCTGAATTGCCACAAGGTGTCCCCTCTTTTAATGAACAATTCAAGTATAAAATACAAAACTCAGCCTTTTGGGCTCGGTGTCTGCGGCAGGCCCTCTCCATGGGGCAAAAAGACATGGTGTAAGGGTTCCTTCTCTAATCTCAAGTGAATTTTAAATGGTGCAACCCCTAACTAGTGTCAATAAGAGAAAGTTAGCATGAATAGTAACTTAACTGTCATGAATTGTAGTCTTTTCCTCTTTTAAATATGTATTCAATTTTTTTAACAGGGACTTCATGGATCTTTTACTGTCCCCTGCTTCAAAGGTTTTGAACAACTGGTTTGAGGTTGTATTCATTTTCTTTATATGTTTCTTTTGGTTCCTAGAACTATAATTGTTAAGAATAATCTTTATTTCCATTTCTTTTAAAAGTGAATATTTATCTGTCCTTTAGCTTTAAGCTTGGTGTTGTTCTGTTAATATCATTCATCCCATGGATCTACCTCCATTGGATTTGTTTAACTTCTCAATAATCTATTCCCTAAATTCACACTTTTGATTATATGCTTCCTATAACAACCCGTTCCCATACAATATGATATTGTTCGCTTTGAGCTTGGACCCGCATGATTTTGTTCTTGAGTTTCTTCAAAATGCCTTATACTGTTTGAGAATAAACTCTACATATATAGCCAGAAAATTTATCTAATTAGGCAACATGGAATTCTAGCACCATCCATCTTGGCCTTACTATCTATAGTCTCAAGAATCTTAGATTTCAATTGTTACAATCTATCCCTGTAAGAGATAACCTCGTGTGTGCTAGGCCCTTGAGGACACATAGCTAACCCATATGGGCTAGACCCCAAGGGTCACACAACACGTGTGTGTTATCTGTAGCCCTAACTGTGGGCTTGCTGGTCTATACCGCGAGGTAGATCCAGCTCTAATACTATTTATAACAATCCGTTCCTACACAATATGATATTATCCGCTTTGAGTCTAAACCCATATGATTTTGTTCTTGGGTCTCATCCAAAGGCCTCTTACAGTTGAGAAAGGTGGTACAGTTCTTCCAAACCTCAAGAGAGTTTGAAGGTAAGGAAGAGGAAGACAATGGTGTTCTCAGGAATTTTCAAAGGAATTTAAAGATAACAAGGTAATTTCTTGAGATTTCGAAATCTGAAAACTTCAAACTGTAATATATTTTTTATACCTCTCCATTCACATAAAAAAAACCTATTGAAATTAAAAAAAACATTTATTTTGAAAAACTTTCAATTATGTCATTGGTTATAATAAATGAATTGTATGCATGGCATAACATCTATAATAGTTTGTACTGTAACAAAATTATATATGATCAATATTACACATACAAAATTCTTTATAATTTTTATACAAATTGAATATAACATATAAATATAAAAGTTAATAAAATAACTAAAATAAATAATGTTAAGGTCCCACCATGGACTTGCCCATTTGTATTTGTTTTTCATTTGTTTCATTAATTATATTTTAATCAAATTAAAACATGTTACAAATGAATAATATATAATTGTTTGACTTGTAACAATAATATCAAATATTATGATAATTATTATTTTATTCAATAAACAATTTAATAAATAAAATAATATTTTTGCTTGTCAAACAAGTAAAGTCATTTTGGTAATTTTTTAATCAAACAATAATGGGCCTATAATGTGTCACGTGTTATCATTCTATTGGTTAACAATTATTGTTAACTAATTGATACACTTAACACTTAAGTCTTGACACGTGTACATTTTGAGGGATATTGAAGCAAATGTCCGGTCTGCTAGAATTACTGGATTGAACTATTTAATCTGGTTACGTTACCCTAGTGCATAAGTACACTTCATATTGCGGGACTCCCTACGTCCATGCCCGATCTGTCAAACAAAACTATTTCGTGAGTCCGTGATCAATGCCCCTGACACACACGTCACGGATATTACAAATCAGCGCAGTAAACCATACAAGTTGAGGTTATAGCGCATACGTATAATCCTTCTGCCATTCATATCCAGGAGGAGCGGGAATATAGATCATCACCATCAAATTCCCAAGCACTCATCCTTGAACTTATCTCCAGACATATATCTCAATAAACAATATATGCAAATACTTTTGCAATATTGTTTGACCCTGTAGGAAACTCTTTTCTCAAGTTTATTGTTTATGGCCATAAGTTTTTCTGAGATACAGTCTCGGAGCATCTAGATATACAACTCACTAATGTGAGCTGATGGATCTCATATCCGCACACACAGACTCCATGAGCATTGGACCATACTCAGTAATACATAGCGATCAAACCATGAAAGGTCTCTAACATATGTGGAGTTAAAGCATATTAGATTACTCACAAGCCCACCGTGACGCTTAGGTTAAAGGATTATGTACACTACTTAACTCGAGAGGACCTACTATTGATGGCTTCATAGGATGTCTATCGGGGTCCTCATTGAGCCGATTCAGTAATCAGTCCTTACTGAATACCCGCATGTCATACGAGCTTCTAGCAAACCCATGGTCAGTTAAGAACAACCATCTAAACCATTTAGATATGGTCATACACTGATCTATAATAAAGGGTTTCACCGACAGACCTGTATCGGTGAATTAGATCAGGAACATCGTATTTGAGAATACACGTGCATAATAATATTTCTTAGCACCTATTGCAACTCCTTACAACTATGTTATTATTGATGTACTCTCAGGTCTATGTCCCTTTACAGACAAGGTCCTAATTCTTAAATTTTGCTAACTTTTATAACTTACTAACTCTTAGTATTGCTAACTATTATCAATTATAATTATCATCATTGCTAACTTTTAGTGCTAGTCTAAACTCTTTTAGACCGAATTTGAACTCCTTCAGATCATATAATGTCTATAGTGTTACAAGCACTGTGCCATATAATAAATGAAATTAGCGATTTAATAAAATGTACTGTATAATTATTATAAAATAAAATATTCATACAAAATAGGATGACAAGTAATCACAATTCCCAACACCTAGTTAGATAAAGTTTTTAGGTTATATATGTAGAGCTTCTTCTCAAACAATAAAAGGCCTTTTGGAGAGACCTAGGAACAAAACCATGTAGGCCTAGACCTAAAGCGGACAATATTATATTATGTGGGAACGAGTCGTTACAAATGGTATCATATTGTGTAGGCCAACGAAACCCTTAGTTTAAGCTACAAATAGCACACGTGTTGTGTGATATTTAAGGTTTAGCCCACATGGGTCATCCATGTATCCCCAAGGGCCTAGTGCTTACGAGGCCATATGTCCCCTAAAGGGGGTAAATTGTAACACCAGAGATTTAAGATTCTTGAGAATATAGATTCAAAGCCAAGATGGATGAGGTTAAGGTTAAATGTCAAAATCCATATCGCTTGGTTTGATACATTTTTGGGCTATATATGTAGAGCTCTTTTTCAAATAGTAAGAGGCCTTTTAGAGAGATCCAAGAATAAAACCGTGCGAGTTAACAATAGTATACAACATACAAAATACTTAATATAATTTTCTTATACAAATTGAATAAAAAAACATATAAATATAAAATTTAATAAAAAAATTAAAATAAATAATGTGAATTAATACCTCTATAACACCAAATCCAAGATTCTTGGGGCTATAGATAGTAGGACCATGATAGATGAGGTGAGGGTCAGGTGCCAGAACCCTATATTATCTTATTATATAAAGTTTCTTAACTATATATGTAGAGCCCCTTCTCAAAGTTTTTTGGGAAGACCCAAGAACAAAATCGTGTTAATCCGGGCCTAAAGCGAATATATTGTATTGTGTAAAAGTTGATCGTTACAAATGGTACATAGTGTGTGGGCAAGAAAGCCCACAGTCTAGGTACAGATAGTGCATATGTGTCATGTGACCCTTGGGGTCTAGCCCACATAGGTCATCTATATATCCCCAAGGGCCTAGTGCACATGAGGCATGTGTCCCTTACAATGGTAAATTGTAACACCCGAGATTCAAAATTCCTGAAACCATAGACGTAGAGTCAAGATGAATGAGGTGAGGGTTAAGTGTCAAAATTTCACATTGCCTAGTTAGATAAATTTTTTGGCTATATATGTAGAGCCATTTCTTAAACAGTAAAAGGCTTTTTGGGGATACCCAAAAACAAAATCGTGCAAGCCCAAGCCTAAAACGAACAATATCATACTATGTAGGAACAGGTCGTTACACTAACCTCTTTCTCCATGTTAGCTAATAACAACTATTTAGTTTTGTATATTATACGACATCATATAAGAACTCATCAAAGCTTTTCTCAACCATGTATAATCTTTTGGAGTCTTAAATTTCTGAAAGGTAATAGCGCATCATGTCATCCCTTAATAGGCAAGGCCATAGGATTTATTTATGTTAGATTTTATTCTTCCAACACATATCCGGAAATAGTTATAATAGTGATAGACATCGTATGAAGAAGGTATTGTGTTAATCTGCTCATTGATTTTCTTTGGTGGACTTTGATATATACAGACAGATGTTTTGAAGGCAACCCTTGCTACAGATGCTGTTATAGGGACCATGGTAAGCATACTTCTTGTTTAGTGTGGGGATGGATCATATTCAAATTTATTTTTTTCTATGTGAACCTACAAGTACTGTGCATTTGTACAACATAGGTTTCTGTAAGTGACAATGATGTGATGAGGGTTCATGTCATTGCAAGTCCATCAGACATTAATTAATCAAATGTTACACTAACTTATTTCATTTTTACTAGAGCTGAAAAAAATCATTTTGCCTCTTCAATTTTCTTTTGTAGGGTAGTGTCAGTACACCCGGGAGTGGATATGTTCTTCTACATCACGTGATGGGAGAAACTGATGGTGATCGTGGAATTTGGTCGTATGTATTTCTGTTGCTAGCTTTATGTATATATTATGCATCAGATAAATACCAAGCCATAAATTACTTACTATCCCTTTCCCATTCTGAAGAATCTTGAAATGTACCTTGCACTAGTAACCACATATTATCTCATTCTTGGAATCTTTAGGAAGAGAACATTGTGATGCAGTTTTATGATTCTACTCTAATAACCCTCTGGAATAATGCCTTGCATACTATATATTATTTATTGAATGCATGATAGTCTTGTGACATGACATTTATAAGTTTGTCCTGGATTCTTGGTGTAGGTGTCATATGTTTCCACAAACATGTATCCTTTGCCCATCTCTTTCTAAATTTATTTACACTTCTGTTGTAGTAACATTTCTAGTGGAAGCTCTTTCTTCTTTTCTGATCAGTATTGAAATATAGTTCAGTGCACCATTTGATATAAGATTGATCACATTATATATGCTCTGTCTTAGGTAACTGGGGTATTTGATAACTAATAATTCTATAGGTATGTTGAAGGTGGGATGGGCTCAGTATCCAAGGCCATTGGCAGTGCTGCTAGGGAAGCTGGGGCTCATATCATGACAAGTGCAGAGGTATGTTCATCTTAGTCACTTCTTTGGCCTTCATAATGCACCTCTTTTCTTATATATGAGTAAAATCTTATTCTATAAACTTGTATGTGATATCTTATTTGGTTGCATGAATATATATAGTTTTGTATTATTTGCAACCAGAATAAGCGTGGATAAATTCTGGAACATACTTGAAGTACATTGACAAATATGTCCAAAGGTTCATATAAGTAAGGAACACTTAATGTGGAAAATCGATAGTAGATCTCAGCATCTTGAATATGTTATTGAGAATCAGATCAATGTCACAAGTTGTGTGAAATGATTCTGGTTAGATCATGTTTGAATATTATGGTTAGACCCCTCACATATGCAATATGCTTCATATGTAAAGAAAAATACCCATTGGTGGGGCACTTGTACTCTTACTGCTGATGGTAGAAACAACATGGAGTTTATGAAACTTGCTTTATACAAATACATGGAAAGGGGAAGGAAAAGGAAATGATCTGGAGGAATTCTTTTGACAACTTTTTATGTAGGTTTTAACAAATGCAAAATTTTCCCCACAGGATTTTCTTGTGCCTACTTTGAGCTTCGTCTAGTGGGAATGAAGGATTCTGCAGTTTAAAATTAGGAATGCAATGATAGAGTCAACTTCATATAACAGGAGAGTGTTGCTGGAGTAGAGAGTAATCGTGAGAACTAATAGACTGCTATCATGCTGTTGGGTAGTAGAGGGATGGTCTTGCACGTACATTGTTAATATTGAGTGCTCTTCAGATTTCTGGGAATTTCCGTGTATATAAAAGAGTGTTGTTTGTTTTTTAATTGTTTGCGACTTTGTTTCTAATTGAAAAATAATATAACCTGTAATGTTTCCTTCACTATCTTTATTTCAAGGATATAGTTGGGGAATGATTTATGATTTTGCCCTTTAACTTTTGCCTAGGTTCACTATATCGGCTGATTCTTTTTCTACTGCTAAGCAATTTCTTTTTTCCAGGTGAAACGATTGGTGATGAACAATTCTGGAAGAGTAAATGGGGTTAGTTTCACTACTATGTCCCCTTTATGAAGTAGGTTTCGAAGTTTTAGTCAAACTGATTACATTGTGCGTGCATGGCTAATTCTATTTAGGTACTGTTAGCTGATGGTACACAGGTGCATTCTTCAATTGTTTTATCGAATGCAACCCCATATAAAACTTTCATGGTAAAGGTTATCACTGTTTATTTAATTCTATTTTACAAACATAAGAACTATTCTGTATGTTAAGCTGTGTTATCTTTCTATTCTAAATAGATTTTGATTGTGATCATAGGCTATGCTATTCTGATGCAGGAGTTAGTGCCGAATAATGTTCTTCCTGATGATTTTATCCTTTCGATTAAACACTCTGACTACAGATCTGTAAGCTCTCTTAATGACATTTGTTTACCTTTACACAGTTTATCAATATGTTGTTCCGTTTGTGTCACATAATCTGCTATTATACTAATGAAGATGTTTTATGGCCTGTGACTCTGTGATAGATGGGAAGATACTGTACAGGTTCATAGTTGGACTATTATTTTCCTGTTAAGGAAAATAATGGGAATAAATTATTTTGTTTAAAGCAAGACGCATGGATCTGATTGTCTTTTATGCCAGAATTAATGGAACTTTGTTGAATAAAAACTGGACACGTATGGTGGAAAGTGGATTGTCTTCTGTAATGATTTACTTCTCAAATATAATATGCGAGGTTTTATCTTTCTATTTCTTTCTCCTGATAAGCTTGTTTTGAGTTAGGGGTAGAACTATTTTGTTCAAATGTTCTAGCTATGTGTTGAATTATGACACTTTCTTAAAAGTCTCTGGTGTTCTAGAGTGTCATGGGCTCATAACTCCAAAAAATTTAGGGTGCTTTGAAGCCATAAGACTGTATGGCTTGTGGAACAAAACTTACCAAATGTTGTCTCAGTTCTTTTCCAATTCTGAACTTACCTTTGTTCTATGTGGCTATCCTTTATTGGAACAGGCAACTACAAAAATAAACTTAGCTGTCAATAAATTGCCCCAGTTTCAATGTTGTAAGTTAAGTCATCCTGGTCCAGGTCCTCAGCATGTGGGTACCATTCATGTTGGTTCAGAGAGGTATGATATTCTTTTGGAATTGTTATTTTGTTGGTATGATCTATATGTTTTCATGATACCTGTGTGTTGTAGGAAGGTTAACTTTTGGATCAATGGAGCAATAATTGCCAATACCTAAGACAAGTGTTAAAGCTCAAATTTGACAAGAAGTAATGTGTTTGACAGGAACTAATATATTTGACTCTGGGTTAAAATGTTTACCTAACTCTTCTGCCAGTTTATTTATTTATTTTTTTTGCTGAGAAAAAAATCATAAAAGATTAAAATGATAATAATACTCTTTAGATGCACATTTAAATCTGAATCCTTTTAGCTTGCATAGGCTATTTTAGTTAGTTAGCTTTTGAAATACAACAAAAAGAAAGAACCGTGACAATTTAGCTAAGAAAAGCAGCACCTTTGACTTCAAAGTAGGAGTTCGATTTTGAGTACATTAATAGAATGGCTGGTCATTTAGCGTTTTTTATGATAGTATTAAGCATAGTGGTTTATGTTGCTTTAGAATATAGCATGTTATTCTGCTACACAAGATCTTACGATCACTTAGAGTTTATTGTCTATCTTATATGGATTTACTCTTTGGGAAACAGATTATCCAAGCATTGATGTGTTGGCAATGTTTGACACTTGCTTTTAAATTTGATTTGGAACCTCTATCTCATTAAATTGTTTAGAGAAAAGAATATCTTCCTAATCTTTGATCTGGTTTATCACTTCTTTAAGCATGGAGGAGATCAATGTAGGCTGTCAAGAAGCCGTCAATGGATTACCATCAAGAAGGCCAATCATTGAAATGACAATTCCTTCTGTGCTGGACAAGACTATTTCGCCTCCTGGTACTCAAACTTTGCCTAGATGATATTCTACCTTTTGTGGAATTTTATCCTCCAAAAACTAACAGAGATACCGGGAACATTTTCAAAAACCGAGAGATACTTCAACGTTTATCATTCTTGTGATTTGTTCACAATGTTTGCAGTTTGCATGAGGTATAATGACATTGTTAGATCATGAATTTATGAAGTCTTAACTTTCTGTTTGTAGGAAATCATGTTATCAACCTGTTTATTCAATACACACCATATAAGCCATCGGATGGCAGCTGGACAGATCCTGCTTACAGAGTAAGTAGAATCGAGAATTGAAGTCTTTCCCATTTCAACTTGATAGCATGATATATTTCATCAGTTTGCCAGTATAGTATTACTACATTAAAATGTCGTGTGACGGAAGTATAGGTTTATTATTGTTCCAACTAATCAGTGATTATTATCTTTGTAGGAGTCATTTGCAAAAAGATGTTTCTCCTTGATTGATGAATATGCACCTGGGTTCAGCTCATCAGTGATTGGCTATGACATGCTTACACCACTAGATCTTGAAAGAGAAATTGGTCTTACAGGTACTTGAGAACTGCAACCATTGAGATCCTAGATCACAACATACAGTCATTTGAAATTCATATAGTGAAATTTCAATTAGTCCCTAATTCTTGAAAGCTTATTTACAGGCGGCAATATTTTTCATGGTGCCATGGGATTGGATTCTCTCTTCCTCATGCGACCTGTAAAAGGATGGTAATTTGACATTACATTTTATTCCATTCTCCCAATTCCAAGAAATTTATTTATGTAATTTAAAAGGATGGTAATTTGACACTACATTTTATTTCATTCTCCCAATTCTAAGCAATTTATTTATGTAATTTTGGATTACAGGTCACATTATAAGACTCCACTGCAAGGACTATACATGTGTGGGAGCGGTGTTCATCCTGGGGGTGGAGTGATGGGTGCCCCTGGACGCAATGCTGCTCGCATGGTACTTCAAGACTTAAAGCAGTGATTGAATTAATATTTATGACTTGCTGCTATACTTTTGTACCATATTCTCCAGTTTGTTTTAATTTTAGCTCGTTTGTGCTATCACAATAAGGCTTTTTTTTCTAGAAACAATCAGTCTTTTCACCGTCGAATATTTCTTGTAGTAGAAGCTTTAACAGAATTGTGGGTCTAGTTCTATTTGTCGCACTTAGAAGACAATCATGAAAGTAGAGCGCAAGCTAGTTGCCATTATTGATATTGTCGTTCTACCACATTTCCTTATTTGTACAAACTGTTCAGTTGCAGAAACCACCTTGCAACTTGCATTACCTATGGTTATTCATAGCATCGAACTCTTGCCATAAACAGAAACTTGACACCTTCATAATCTGTGTAAGTGTACAGACTTCTAAGATTTACAGCTTTATAGTCCTAACCCTCAAAAGCAAAATAATAAACAGAAACTTGGCACATTATGTTGACAAACAAAAACTTGGCACCTTCATAATCTGTGTATACATACTTCTAAGGTTTGCAGCTTGACAGTCAGTTTGCAAACTGACTCTAAGGTTTTACAGCTTGACAGCTGGTTTGCAACCCCTAAAACCAAAATAACTTCTAAGGTTTGCAGCTTGACAGTGACAGTCCTAACCCTTAAATGCATTTAAGGTTTGTAGTTTGTCGGTTTGCAACCCTTAAAAGCAAAATAACTTCCGAGGTTTGCAACTTGATAGTGGCAGTCCTAACCTTTAAACAGTGACAGTCCTAACCTTTAAAAGACTTCTAAGGTTTGCAGCTCGACTGTTGTAACCCGCTTGACAAATAGAAACTTGGCACCGTCATTATCTGTGTGTACATACTTGCTAAGGTTTGCAGCTTGACAGTCAGTTTGCAACCCTTAAAGCAAAATAACTTCTAAGGTTTGCAACTTGACAGTTGGTTTGCAACCCTTAAAAGCAAAATAACTTCTAAGGATTGCAGCTTGACAGTGGCAGTCGTAACCTTAAATGCTTTTAAGGTTTGCAGTTTGTCGGTTGGCAACCCTTAAAAGCAAAATAACTTCTAAGGTTTGCAGCTTGACAGCGACAGTTCTAACTTTTAAACAGCGACAGTTCTTGTTACATCAAGAAGTATTTAAATAATAATTAATATTATTATTAATTATTATATAAATAATTAATAATATTAATAATATTATAATGAGACAATCAATCATTTAATACAATATATAAAAAAATATCAAATATCAAATATCAAATTTAATGAAATTTGATAATATTACTTACATTTTCATGTACCATTAAAATAAATTCATTATATTCAAGAGAAATTATAAAAATTTTAAGTTACAATATAAATTTTTAAACTATTATGTCAAACTACAAATATTCAAGTAGTAGGGTTAATAGTGTAATTATTCAAACAATAGGATATTGCAACAAATACTCAAAAATAAAGAAAATATGAATTCTTATAAACTTTAAGGACTTAAATGAAAAATTCTTGAACTATAAGATTCTTATAAAGATATCTTATAAATTGAGGGGGGAGAAGAGAATTTTTTCAAATATACACTTAATATTAAGGAGGGTCTTATCTTATATAGGCCTAACCAAACCACCTCATACTATCTCTCACCAATGTAAAATTGGCTCAATTGACATATAAATCAATTTTTAACAAATCTCCACCTTGGCGAATATGCCAATCCTCCACAAAACTTCATTTTTTTCAAAAAAATCTCTATCCAAATACAGCGCCTCCAAATTTGCGCCCAATAACGCTATCAAAATCGAACTATATTGATCAAGACCAAACAATTAGTGAATTTAATCGTTGTCACCACTTTAGTAAACATATCTGTGGAATTCTCGGCAGTCCCAATCTTCTGAAGTAAGATTCTTCCTTCACTAATGATCTCCCGCACAAAATGATATTGAACATCAATATGCTTCGTTCAAACATGGTATATTGGATTCTTTGCTAAATAAATAGCATTTTAACTGTCAAAATAAACATGAATCTTCTTCTAACCAATTTTCAACTCATCCAGCAATCCCTGTAATTAAATAACTTTCTTTACAGCCTCTGTAACTACCATATACTCTGTCTCTATAGTAGACAAAGCAACTATAAACTGTAAAGTAGACTTCCAACTCACAGGTGCTCTCACAAGAGTAAACACATAACCGGTTGTTGATCGACGTTTATCCAAATCACCAGTATAATCAGAATCAATATAACTACTAGTATAGTGATCACATGTATCATCATTCTCAAAGACTAAGCCAACATCTACAGACTTCAATAAATATTGTAGAATTTATTTTACATCCTGCCAATATCCTTTATCAGGATCATGCATATATCTGCTCACTACTCCAACTGCATGTGAAATGTTAGGTCTCGTACACACCATAGCATACATTAGGCTACCAACTGCATTAACATATGGAACTTGAGACATATACTCTCATTCCTCATTTGAACTAGGAGATAAAGATACATTGATCTTCATATGAGGAGTAATTGGGGTACTTACAGGTTTTGACTCATTTGAAATACCAAAACGTTGTAATACATTCTTCAGATATTGCTTCTGAGTTAAAACAAATTTTGCAACATTCTCTGTCCCTGCTAATCTCCACGCTAGTTTCTTTTTAGCGTCACCCAAATCTTTTATCTCAAACTCTCGGTTCAATTGAGTCTTCAATTTTTTAATTTCTTCAACATTCTATCAACATGTCATCAACATACAAAAGTAGATAAATGAAAGAACCATTATGTAGCCTTTAAAAATACACATAATGATCAAATTTACTTCTTGTGTACCTCTGACCCATCATAAACCGATTAAATCACTTATACCATTGCCTCGGTGATTATTTCAAACCATAAAGCAATCTTTTTAGTTTGCAAACCAATTTTTCCTTACCAGCAACTTTGAATCCCTTTGGCTGAGTCATATAGATTTCCTCTTCCAAGTCACCATGTAAAAATGCAGTTTTTACATCGAGTTGAACTAGTTTCATATTTAACTGAGCTACTAAGGCCAATAAAATTCTAATAGAAGAATGTTTGACAATTAGAGAAAATACCTTATTGTAGTCAATTCCTTCCCTATGTACATAGTATTTAGCCACCAACCTTGCCTTGTAGCGAACATCTTTCTTGTCAGGAAATTCATCTTTCTTTGCATATACCCATTTGCATCCAATTGCCTTCTTACCCTTTGGTAATTGAGCTAGCTCCCAAATTTCATTCTTCTAAAGAGATTGCATCTCTTCCTCCATAGCTGTCTTCCATCGATCAACTTCAGAATAGCTGACTGTCTTTCTATAAGTGAAAGGGACATCATCATCCACAATTGGAAGTGCATAAGCCACCATATCAATAAATTGAGCAGATCTCCGAATCTCACATATTGGCCTATTTACTACAATAGTTTCTTGTTACTGTTGAGGTTCACGAGTAAAACCTTCTCCATCATCTCTCAAAACCACATCTATCATAAGAGTACCATTATCTGTCTCTACAGATCTAACCGGGTTCAATGTAGTTGTTTCCAACTCCACCTGCTGTTAAGTACGCTCCACCTGTTGTAAAATACTATTCATTATTGTCTGGTTTTCTGTTTTCTTCAACATAGAAGACTCATCAAATGTTACATCTCTACTAGATACAATCTTCCTCCAACTTGACACAATTTTAAGAACTGATCACTGCAATACTTACCACTATTGTCTACTCTTATATGCCTA
Organism: Ailanthus altissimus; assembly: GCA_946807835.1. NCBI lineage: Eukaryota > Viridiplantae > Streptophyta > Magnoliopsida > Sapindales > Simaroubaceae > Ailanthus > Ailanthus altissimus. The sequence continues at coordinate 26,084,445 of OX327695.1, forward strand.
TTTTTCCTGCCTGTTTGTGTCTCAACCATCTTTTTTCATTTAAGGAAATTACTAAATACATCATCTTTAAATTTCAAAACGTATACTTAAGTTCTTCTAAAAAAGTCATCAACAAAAATAATATAGTAGTGCAAACCTCCCATAGATGTAGTATGAGAAGGTCCCCATACATTTGAGTGAACATAATTAAGAATACCCTAAGTATTATGAATAGCGGTGTCAAACTTCACTCTATTCTACTTTTTTTAAACATAATACTCACAAAAGTCTAGCTTGCAAGTATTTGCACCTTTCAATAACTCTCTTTTCACTAAACTGAATAAGGCTTTCTCACCTACATGCCCCAATCGCATATGTCATAATCTAGTGATCTCTAAATCTACATTATTATCAGAAGCGGCCTCTGATCCAATCACTGTACTATTATTATAGTAATACAAGTTGTTCCTTCTAGTGTCTTTTAATGTCACAAGAGCACCTGAAGTAACCCTCAAAATTTCATCTTATATAGATACATTTAGCTTTTAGATTCTAAGACTCAAAAAGAGATAAGATTCTTCCTCAACTTTAGTTTATACAAAACTTCTGTGAGAACTCTAGTTGATCCATCATCATTTTTCAACTAGATTAAATCTATCTCAATAGTATGACAATTATCATTATTGCTCATATATAGAACTCCACCATTAAGCTCTTCAAAATTAAATAACCATTCCCGATGTGGACACATATGATAAGTATAGCCCGAATCCATAATCCATTCATCAGAACGAGACATGAATGAATGACCACTTAAACAAAAATCTGACACACTATCACCGCTTACGCTCTCAATAACACATGCATAAGAAATAGACATATCTTTTTCTTTCTCTTTCAACTTTGGATAATCTTTCTTCCAATACCCTTTCTTCCGATAAAAGGCACACTCATCTTTTCCTACTCTACCCCTCAACTTAGATTTTCCATTTTTTTCTGGTTTCTACTCTGGCTACGCTTTCTTACTGTCAATGCTTTCTACTGACTCATCTTTATGTTCTCTCTGATCCTTTCTACGAATTTCATAGTTTGTCAAAGAAGAACAAACTTCTTCAAATGACAATTTATCTTTTCCATAGATGAGAGTAATATATAAATGATCTAATTCATCTAGAAGAGAACCAATCAATAGTATAGCCTTTATTTCATCTTTGAAGGTTTCCTCTAAATTTAATAAATCAGTAATTAACTTATTAAATTCATCAATATGAGAACTGATACTCGTACTTGGTCTAAACTAAAAACAACAAAATCTCTTCAATAGATACAACTAGTTCTTATTATTTTTCTTCATATATTTGTGTCCGGGATCTAATACATGTGAGTGTATGCATATGCTATTGTGTCTATTGCCTAAAATATGTATCTTATATATATTTAAATGCAGCGGAAGCGTAAATTATGCAATAAACACAATAAATAAATATATTAATTATATTAATATATTAGTAAAGGTTGAGAACTCACCTCAACGTGTAACGTTATACACGTATTTTTTTCAGAGTTCGTATGGAGACCAACTCATAGACGGTTTTAGTTACCAACACGATGGGTTTGGTGAGCTAAAACAACAGCTCTATACGCAGTATTGGATTTAACTCTTAAACCCCAAAATGGTTGGGTGTGTTTTCATCATTTTCTCCAAAATGATAAGAAATGAAGAGTTTGAAGTAATCCACCATTACTTCAAATGAAACCATAGAGAAAAATGCAACAATTTTATTTTTCCCTTTTTTTTTCTTTTTCTTTTCCTTCAGTTTCCTCTTCTTTCTCTTTTCTCTCCATTTCTGTTTCTTTTTCTCTCAGCCAAAATGGCCAACACCCATCCAAACTCATCTATCTCTCTTTATATATATAATATAAAATAATGATATAATATTAATGTAATATATTATATAATAATATAATATGAATAATGGGTGCCAACTATTTGGCACCTAAAATATAATATTATTATATATAATATAATAAAATAATATAATATAATAAGAGATATATTTTGATTATTTAATCATTAAATAATCAAAGTGTGAAATGCCCATTTTTTCCCTCATAAATAGTTACCAAGTTCACTCTTAGTGGGTCCCACCAAATTCTACACTTGAGTAAACTTAACTGAGGGTCTACTATATGCCACGTGTCATAATACAATTAACAAATAACAATTATTGACTAATTGTTGTATTTAACACTTAAATACAGACACACGCATTCCTATAGTAGTGCTGAATATTGTTGGATTAAACATTTTAATCCGACACGCCGTCCCAGTGCACAATGAGTACACTCCATATTGCGAGACTCTCTAGATTCTACGTCCGATTCGTCAAATGAAACTATTTCATGAGTCCGTAAGCAATGCCCCACGTATACGTCACGGATATTACAAATCAGTGCGTTGAACCATACAAGCTGAGGTTACAACGCATACGTATAGTCCTTCCGTCATGATATCCTGGATATGCGGTAATATAGATTATCACTGTCAAATCCCCTAGTGCTCATCTATGTCTTATCTCCAGACTCGTATCTCATTGAACAATATGCACAAAACTCTTTTGCTATATTGTGGCCACAAGATTTTTTCAAGATACAATCTCGAAGCATCTGGATATCAAACTCCCTATGCGAGCTGACGGATTTCATATTTGTACACACCGGACTCCATAAACACTGAACCATACCCAATGACACCCAACGGTCACACCATGAAAGGTCAGTGACATGCGTGGAACCAAAGTATGGTGGATCACTTACAAGCCTACCGTGGCACTCAAGTTAAAGGACCACGTATACACCTCAACTCGAGAGGACCCTCCATTGACAGCTTACATAGGGTGTCTATTGGAGGCCCTCGTGAGTCTGCCTTATATCCAGTCTTAACTGGATATCCATATGTCAATACGAGCTTCAAGCTCATGGTCGGCTAAGAACGACCATCTATACCCTATAGGTACAACATATGCTGATCTATATATAAAGGTATCCATCGACAGACCCGCATCAGTAGAAATAGATCAGGGATAATAATTCGAGAACATACTTGAGTAACTTGCATTTTCTAGCACCCGAATGAAACTTTTACAACTATGCAGTTACTGATATATTCCCAGCTCTATGTCTTATTACAGACAAGACTCCAACTCTTAGATCTGTTGTGTATTATAACAAGCTAATACTTAACTGTACTAACATTTAGCATTTATATCTCTCAGCGTGGCTAACTATAAGCCTTTATCTAAATTCCTTTAGATTTGATCTAAACTCCTTCAGATCGTACAATGTCTATAACATTACATTGCATAGTACCATATAAATTGGTATTAGCGATTTAATGAGAATGTACACTTGTATAAATACACAAGTATATGTACGTTCAAGGATGCACGTAAGCACCGACCCTAACAATTTATTCTCCAAGGCCTTCCACAATGCATTGGCAAACTTTTTTCTAATGAACGGATACTTCTGCTTTCTGCACAGACAAAAACGAATCAATCCATAAGCTTTTATATTAAGCCTATTCCAGTCAGTCTCCTTGATATCTTCTAGTTTTGTTTCTTCCAGAACTATGTCCAAGTCTTGCTGACACAATCCGTCTAACACATCACTTTGTCATAAGCCAAAATTATTTCGGCCATCAAATTTTTTCATATCTACTTTTGCACTAGATACTGTCACTGTCCTCATCGATGTAGATTATGATAATGCTATAGTTACCTCACACAAATGAGCTCGATACACAATATCACAAATAACTAAGCTCAACCAAATAATTATATCCAACAACTAGCAATTCAAAATTAAACAACCCAGAATAGTAGTAAGTATTCAACAGAAAATAGTCACTCACCGTCCTAAACCTGAGGCTCTGATACCACTTGTTGCACCAAAAAGTATTCAAATAGAAATTAGCACTATTACCAATTATTATGCGGACAATCAATAATGCTAACAATACCACAACGAGGTAACCAACCATCTAACACAATATACAAAAAAGAAAGAACACCATCTTTAACGAGGTTTGGTAATGTTACCTATGTCCTTAGGCGCTGCTACAACAAATTTACTATTTTCAAGAGAAGTTACAAAGTTTTTCAGCTACAATACAAATTTTAAAACTATTTAGTCAAACTGCAAATACCCAAGTAGTAGGGCCAATACTGTAATTATTCAAACAATAGGGTATTACTACAAATGCCCAAAAATAAAAGGAAAATATAAATTTTTACAAATTTTAGGGGCTTAAATAAAAAATTCTTGACCTATGAGGTTTTCAAAAAAGAGATCCTACAAATTGAAGGGGGGAGAAGAGAATTATTCCAAAGATACACTTAATATCGAGAAGGGTCTTATCTTATATAGGCCTAACCAAACTACCTCATGCTATCTTCCACCAATGTGTGATTGGCTCAATTAGTATATAAGTCAATTTTCAACTGTCTTAACCCTTAAAAGCTTTTAAAGGTTACACAGAGTGACAGTCCTGACCCTTAAAAGCTTTTAAAGGTTGCACAGGTAGTTAAGCTCTGTATGATATTGTCCATTTTAAATTTAGGTTTAAATAGTTTTGTTCTTAGGTCTTCTTAATAGGCTTCATACTAATTGAGAATGTGCTCCACATATATAGCTCATAAACTATATTTAATCAAGAGATGTGAAATTCTAACCTCCGATCCTTACCTCATACATCTTGGCCTTGTTATCTATGGCATCAAGAATCTTGAATCTCGGGTGTTACAAGCTTCCTTAAGTTATCTATACCAAGATTATTATTGTTATTGTAGAAACTTTCATTATAGTAGTTGTTATTGCTACCTTTGTTATTTCCAAGACCAAAATCCTTCTTTTGACATTAAGGAGCAATATTAACACCAGCACCACTTGCTTGATTATTTATCTTAATAGAATTATTCTGCAAAATCCTACTCTCTTGAGTTAATATAATTGAATAGGCTTCATTAAGATTTATAGCCCCAAGTCTACTTGTTATTAGCACAACAACTGAGTCAAAATCAGATCCAACCTTTATACTAAAAACTAAATGCATAATAAAATCCTCTTTAGTCAGTACATGTCCAGTAAAAGTTAGTTCATCTATAATCTCTTTCAACTTAAGAAAATACTCAGACATTGTAGATTAACTCTTCTTTAACATAGACAACTTAAATTTCAACTGCACAGTCTTAGCTTTCAACTGTTAGTCAAACTGTCTTTCAATTGCATTCCATAATTCAAAAGATGATTTACTACTAATGACAAGCCCTAAAATACTGTCATTGATTGTTGAAAAAAAAACCAGCTTAAAAGAAATTAGTCTTGGCTAATCTAGACTTTAAAATCTGGATTCTCTATTTTGGATATCCTCTTATCTTCATTTCTTGTATTCTAATCTTCTTCCTCATGAACCAAATACTGACTAGGACTGAAGCTCCATTGATCAAGCTTTCCAGTCGATTAGCTCTAATGACTGTAAACATTTATGACTTACATACTATATAATTTAATCTGTCAAGCTTGACAATGGAAGAAAATGAATAAGAGGTCATAAGAGAAATCAAAGGCTTGTTAGAAGTGAAAAGAAAATGTTCTGTTGAACAAGAAGAGAACTTTAATGAATGAATATTGCAAATTTATTGAGTGTATTTCATAATGATCGGTTACAGTACATTTAAATATTTATATTTACAGGAAGGAATCATTCTGATCTAAATAAAACACACTATATTTGTTTACACTTTTGGCAGGAAAGATAACAAATTTTGTCATCTTACGTAACCACCTGCTTGACTTATTATTTGCAATCTAACAACCTTGATTGTTGAGTCAACAATCTTTAACCCTACAGTGTTTACAAATACAGTTCTTTTTAATCACCCTTAGATCACTTCATTCAATGGCTGCTCACTTGATTGAATTCTTGCATTAGATAATCAACCTTCAAATCATTTTATTAGCATATTAGTAGTACAGCAATGTTTAAGCTACTTACCCTCTCTGTTGTATATTCTAAAATCCCCCATCGAGCTGAAGATCGAGAATAGACCTGTAACTTGCTTCTGAGATATAGAAATTGATCCAAAGCTAAATGTTTTGTGAAGATATCTGTTGCCTAATCAATACTAGGTACAAACCTGACTTTCACATCTTGAGTATTTATTTTATCTCTAGTAAAATATATGTCCAGCTTTATATGCTTATTCCTGCTTGAAACCCAGGATTAAGAGCTAAGGCTTAAGCATTCTAATTATCACACCATATAATTGGTGTATGCTTGATTTGGACTTTTAATTATGCTAATAAGGATTTAATCCAAAGCATCTCTGAGCAAGCTAGTGCTAATACTCTATACTTTGCCTCTACTAAAGATCTAGCTAGTACATTCTATTTTTTGGATGACTAAGAGGCCAAATTGTCACCAAGATATACACAATACCCCTCAATAGATCTTTTATCAATAGGATCTAAACCCTAGTTAGTATCAGAATAAGTTGTAAGAGTTAAAGAACCTATTTTAACAATTTTCAGGCCACAATTTGATGTGGACTTTAGATACCTCAATATTTTCTTGCATGGTTGCCAATGTTTAACTAAGGGACAAGCTAAAAATTGACTAAGTTTGTGCACTGACTATGATAACTTAGGTCTTGTTAGTGTAACATACTATAAGGCACCAATTAAGCTTCTGTAAAAAGTTGGATCTGTAAAAACTTCTCCATCGTCTTTAAAGAACTTATGTCCTATACTCATAGGGGTATCTTGCCATTTGCAATCTTGCATATTGGCTCTTGTCAACAAATCTTTATTATACTTAGCCTAAGATAAATGAATCCCTCTGTTGGTAGATGTAACTTTAATCCCAAAAATTAGCTAAAACACCCTAGATCTTTTAAGGCAAAGGTCTTCCCAAGTTTAACAATAAATTCTTCAAGATGAGATGAAGAATGTCCTATAACTATGATATCATCAACATAAATCAACACTAATATCATATTACCATGCACCATTTTTGAAGAATAAAGAAGAATCTGATTTAGAGTTGATAAATTGCCATTGTAATAAGGAATTCTTAATCTTATCATACCAGTCTCTTAGAGCCTGTTTAAGACCATAAAAAGTCTTATTTAACTTGTAGAGATGGAAATTGAGTGTTCATAAAGCCTTCAGGCTGTGACATATACATTACTTCACTTAAATCTCCATTCAAAAATACATTATCGATCTCAAGCTACCTTATTCTTCAATTCTGCATAACTGCTAAACTCAAAAGTATATTGTTGATGCTTTCACCACAGGACTAAATGTCTCAAAGTAATCTATACCAGAGGTTTGTAAGAACCTTTTTGCTACTAGTGCCTTATATTTAAAAACTAACCCATCTGGTTTATATTTGACTCTAAACACCCATTGTTGTCAACAACTTTTGGAGCAGAGTTTGCTGGAACTAGAGTCCAAGTTTGATTATGCACAAGTGCATCAAATTCCTTCTATATGGCCTTTCTCCAATTGTTATTAGTTAATGCTTCTTTAATAGTTCTTGGCTCATGATCAACAACTGATATTTGATTCACATAGGCCTTAGGCTTAAATATTCCTGATTTAGATCTAGTGATCATAGAATGAATGGAGTTTGGTTGTTGAGCAAGTGGTTGAGCTTGTAAATTTTGATTTGGTAAAGAGTTAGAATTTATTGGTGACGACACAATAATGTTAAGTAGTAATGTATTTATGTCGTTTTAAGTATTGTATGTAGGTTCTGGTGAAGCTTGCAGTGTTTGATAATATAAGTGTTGAATGGCAGATGAACCATGCAAATCTTGTGGTGACTCAATTCCAGCTGATAAGATATCATATGAAGAGATGCTACAATTACTAACAAGATTAGAAAATTTAGATAAACAAAAAGATGGAACAACAGACTTATTAGAAGAATAATTATTTTGACCAGGAACTTAAGTTTTAAAGAGTGTAGTACAAAGATAAGAAAACTCATCAAATGTTAAATGTCTTGCAATATTGAATTTACCTAACGAGTGCATGCATTTATAGCCTTTATGTGAAGGACTATAACCAATGAAAATGCACTTTTCTGTGTGAAAATCACATTTATGTCTATTATATAGTTTGATTAAAGGAAACGATGCATAACCAAAATGTTTTAGGAATGCATAAATAAGAGTTGTCTTGAAAAGTTTAGAGAAAGGTGACTGATATGTAAGAACATGAGTTAGAAGTCTGTTAATCAAATATGTTGTTGTGGGAAATACTCCCCACTAAAATGAAATAGGCATTTTTTCTTGAGCAAGCAAGGTTAAGCTTGTTTCAATCTACAATGTCTGAGTATTTCCTTAAGTTGAAAGAGATTGTAGATAAACTAGCTTTTGCTAGATATGTGTTGACTGAAGAGGATTTTATTATGCATTTAGTTTCTCATATAAAAGTTGGATTTGATTTTGACTCATTTGTTGTGTTGATAACAAGTAGACTTTGGGCTATAAGTCTTAATAAAGCCTATTCAATGCTATTAACTCAAAAGAGTAGGATTCTATAGAGTAATTACACTGAGATAAATAATCAAGCAAGTGGTGTTAGTGCTAATATTGCTCAAAAAGGTCAAAAGTATAATTTTGGTCCTAGAAATAACAAAGGCAACAATAACAACTACTATAATAGAGGTTACTACAATAACAAAAATAATCAGGGTATAGGTAACTTTTCAAATGGAAAAGGCATAAACTAGATGCAAAATAGGGGAGAAGATGATATTTTGGCAGAGGAAATATGAAGTTGATTTGCCAAATTTGTGAAAGGTAAGGTCACTCTGTAGCTAAATGCTACTATAGGTATAATTCTAATTATATGCCTAGAACAGTTCCTGGATATAGAGCTAACAAAAAGCATCAGAATAATGGGAATGGTGATTTAGGTAATGGTAGCACAGGCAATAGAATAGCCTTTATTACTTCACAGCAAGTTTAGGCAGGTTTTGTAAATGAAGGGTTGTATCTTGACGCATGAGCTACTCATCACCCAACTTATGATGCTTCTAATCTCAACAACAAGGTTGAATACTCATGTATGGACAAAATAATAGTTGGTAATGGTCATGGCTTAAGTATTACTTTCATTGGTAATGCTAAATTGAAAACAAAACCTGATTATACTCTAAAACTTAAAAATTTGTTATTTGTCCCTGTTATAACAAAAAATTTGAAAAGAGTTTCTAAGCTTGTGGATGATAACAATGTATTTGTTGAATTTCATTCCAATTTGTGCTTAATAAAGGACAAAAAAGAAGGATTTGTTCTGCTACAATGTATAATTATGAATGGGCCATATAAGCTTCTGCTTTCTAGTTTAAAGTTACCTTCTGTCTCATCAGAAAGTTACCTTTCTCAATTGTCTCAGCCATGCCAGCCAAAATCTATGTTGTCCTTATTTTCAAATGATGCATCTTATTGTAATATAAATATGGATCATCTTAATGCCATTGATCTATAATACGTTCAGAATATAAGAGTTTATTTTCAAGTGTAGAATTATCAAAGTAATAAATAACCCAGTGAGAACGGGGTCAATCCATAAAGAAGTGAAATTAAAATTACAAACTATAAATATTCTAAAGACAAATAAAGCAATATAAGAAGTTTGCAAATAATAATTTAAATAACCAATTAAAATAAATGTTAAGGTTATGAGGATCCACTTTTGGCATATGAAATAAAAATATATTCAACTCGTTTTATAACTAAATTGGAATCTTCACAAAAAGGAGATTTCAGTTGGAAGATATAACAATTAAAGTTCATCATCATTTATATATTAACTTTTATTTATTTATTTTAATTATTATGCACCAAATCTTATAAATAGGTTCAGATATTTATTATGTCAATTTTTATATTTATCTATAATAAATCATGACTCTCACTTTACAAGAAATAGTATCTACGCCAAATCTTTTAAATGGTTTCAAGAATTTATTGTGTCAACTATAAATATTATCCATAATAAATCAAGATATACTACTTTACAAGAAAAAGTATAGATATTACAAAATAAAATAAATACATCATATATAAATTTGCTTAACTTAAGAATAGAATACTAAATTCTAGAATAAGATTTGAAGTATATCTTATTGCCTTACTAAGAGTTTCACTATTTCATCTTAGTAAAATAAAAATTACTTGGACATAATAAAATTAAAGAAAATAGATGGAAGAAAAGATAACATGAACTTTAGAATAGTAAATAAAAGAAATAATATTACAAAAAGATAATATAAAATATAAGTATTTTAAACTAAAATTTAGCTCTCTAATTATATATTTTGAATATAAATAGGCCACTTATTTATAGAAAAACGTGAATAATATCAGATAAATGATGAGGAAACTATTTGGCAACTAATTTGCACTAATTATCATTAATGCACCCACTTAATTGTCCAATTTAAAATTGATATAGTCTGAATTACCTTCCACTCAAACATTAAAGTTGTAGATAAGTCTCTTATCTTTCTAAACTGAGTTGTATCATACGTATTAGATACTTATTTCTCTAGTTATCGGCCAAATACTAAATCCTATTCAAATTAGGCCTGTACTATAGATCAGACTTCTTATAGGCCATTTTGGACCCTCTAAATACTCGAATTACAAATTTCTTATGAAATCTAATATTTTATCCCATAAAGTCAGCTCTTTATAAGATCAAGAATCACTTCAATTAAGTTTTTAGGTAGAAAGTTATGCCCATTTTACCAAACCTACTACAAAATATTTAAAAGTTAATTAGGTATAATATTATAAACATGCTTAAGTTAGGAAGATCAATGATACTAGTAAGGCAAACCAATTATGTAAAATCTTTATTAAATGTATAATTTCAAGTATTCATCACACCCTCTAAATATCTTATTGTTAGTCCCTAGTAATTCAAACATAAATAAAATTTAAACGTTACCTAAGTATTTTAAATAAAATATCACTTCAAGATCACAATCGATATTAAGATTATTTCAATCATAGCTTCCAAAATTCTGTATATATATGTGTGTGAATTAAGCCAAAGCCTTCTTGTTACAAACCACAACATATATAACCTTAAAAAGTTTCTTTAAGTAAAAACCTTAACTTCGTATCCTCACAGGTGATTAATTGTTTAAAGGGTTAGAATTTTACTCATGGAGTTGGAAAATAAATAATCGCTTAAGAAAATGTTACATTTTAAGACAGATAGACAAACTAACATTGATCCAAAGATAAAAAAATTAATTATTTAATTCCAAACCATTCTTGCCACATACTAGCTTTAGAACTTTAATTACCTTATGCAAATATTACGAATAATATTCGGTGATAAAACTGCTTCCTAAAAACTTTTGTCTTCTAAAATTTAACGTGAATTGAATTGACTTCTTTTTTTTTCTTCTTTTATACCTTTTTTTTAATAAAAAATATAAAGAACCATAACAAAATAAAAGCAATCTTTCACCAAAATACTTTTTTATAATTTTTTATCACCCTTCAGCTAGGCAACCTAATTATTACTTATCCCAAATAATGTCATTCCAAACAAAAATTAACTATTTTAAAATATCAATAAAAGTTCATAAGCTGGTATCTTAAACCTCTCCACTCACTCACAAAATATGTGTGAGTTTAGAAAAGAATATGCATGCTTAAACATGAAAATTCTCTTGGCTATATATATAGAATCATTCATCTTACCACAAAGTTTAGTATTGTGCTCAAGAAATGATTTCAAAAATTATTCTTTAGTAACTTAGATAGAAAAAGTGACTTAAACCAAATAATTTTATAATCATACCTCGATAACAAAGTAAATTTATTTACACAAGAGTTACCAAGAACATAAGTAATAAACAAATGTACATGAAATGCATTAAAAATAAATAATGTTAGAATGTGTTTCAAAATTTCTATAATTTACTCTTTACTCTGCCATTCTAGATCTAAAATACGTCTCAATAGTACAAAAATGAACCTTTTACTCGTGCTATTTATAAGGAAATTTTTTTTTTTAAAGAACAAAGTGATAGTATAAATTAACACTAACATCTTATATATCAACTACCCTCCCTTAACCAGATTGAGACATTGTCCTCAATGTCAAAATATAGAAAGTATAGTATAGAAGATATCGCTTGAAACATGTTTTATTGAAAAGAAAACCTGCAACAAAATAAAAAAAATCACACAAAATGCTTAAAAATACATAAAAAGTATATAGGCTACAGCTAAGAGTCAAATCTATCCTTAGTTTCTTTTCACTGTCATTAGTATACCAATCTTTCTAACGCATTATTGGATTAGATAAATGTATATAAGCTTGTAATTCATCAAGTAATTGATCAATAATTGAAGAAAAAATGAGAATCCATCATGCTATAGATGAGATGAATTATTTTTCCACCGTTTAGTCAAAAAAAAATAACAACTCATTATAAAATCTATCAACATTTAACAAACCAATAGTTTTTGGTAGATTTGCAATTGTGTCTATGAGATAATTTGAAAATTTTCCTCCAAATTTCTGAAACCTCCAAGTAGAGCTATAAAGGCATCAGCATTCAAAGGCATATGAGATATTTGCTCATACATTGATGATACATGTAATTTATCCCCAATTATTTTTCTTATAATATTCCCAATAGCTAAAACTTTCGGTATGATACCCAAAACTCGATTATCTTTATTTTGTGCAACTGTTACCACACATCTCATTAATTCACGACTACCTCCTGCATATACTAAATAAATTTTTTGCTCAACTAACACCTTACAAAGGGTTTCTGTTACTTCTACAAACTCTAATTTTTTCAGGGCTAGATCCATAAAATACACAAAATTTTGTGAATTTACGGGTTAATTTTCCCTTCATTATTATACTCACCTTCTTTTTTTGAATGATTTTGAGTTTGTATGAAGATATAGAAATAATACAATGTATTTATAGAGTTAAAAGTATTACAATGTAAAGTTATATAAGCAAGTGGTTGGTAATGGATAAGATTAAGTTTTAAATAAAATCAGCTATGGGTGGGTGGTTATTGTTGAAGAAGACGATTAAGGTTGAAAAGAAACATTTAAAAATAATAGCTACGGTAAATATGAATAAGTAGTTGTGATTATATCTTACATCTTCCTCTATTTTTACGTTAAAAAAATGACTTAAACACCTTCTATAGGTCGGGGATAGACTTTTCATCCAATTTTTTTTTTAAATTGGTAAATAAGGTCTTTTAAAGTCAAATTCTCAATACTGTACCGCTCATGTTCCTTTAGAAATATGTCATATAATGCACAAGTTACAATACACACATATCCACTAGGATGCATCTTAAGAGCCGATGAGATATCATCTAGAAACTCATTACTCGGGCCATCGTTAATAAACCAAATTTTATATTCGTGATTTATAGACATCATTCCTAAAGTATGGCATTGTGTGTTACAAGTCATGCGTGCACACTTGTTACAAACACTTAATCTTTTTTACTCTTTACTTTCTTGTAAAAGAGCTTTTATTTAAGCCAGGCATGTAGAAAATTAATAAGTCTGAAAACTCACCTGTCAATCGAACATTGGCTTCAATTAACCAACGTACATCAACGGATATATTCATAATCATTAATAACCTTAATCTTTCATATCTTGCTTGGTGAATTTTCTTTAAGGCATTTTGAGGCAATGAAGGAAAGCGTTTTTTTCAAATTCATTAGAATGTCATCTTTTTTTTTAGAAATGAAAAGAAGAGAAGGTATCAATAATTATGGAAAAGTATTAAAATTGACTTGAAATGTTATAAAGTATAATTATCCACCACTTAACTGGGGTGCAAAACAAAACTTAACATAAAAATACTAAATCGACCTACAAGTACAAATAAAGTTAGAAGAAAATTATATAAATATATATAAATATATACAACAAAAATCAATTAGTCTTGTAACAATGGTCGGATAGAGATATAAATTCTTCTTGAAAGGTTTGATTTGCTAGAAACAGCTTGAGTCTTTGCTTATTTACCTTAGACATATTACCATTTCTAGGATTTTCAATGTCAATTGCTCCATAAGGGTACGCATGTTTTACAATAAACAAATTATTCTATTTTGATCTTAAATTTTTAGAAAATATGTGAAGTCGAGAATTAAAGCAAAACCTTTTGACCAACATCAAAAAAACTTTTTAATTTTTTTTATCATAAAAAGCTTTGATTTTAGTTTTATGAATTTTTGAATTCTCATATGCATCATTTCTCAATTCTTTAAGTTTATTTATTTGTAATTTACATATCTGTCCAGTAAAATCAAGGTTTGCGTTGAAAGTTTTAATAGCCCAGTAGGCTTTATGCTCAAGTTTCACATGTAAGTGACAAGATTTTTCAAAAAATATCCTATAAGAAAACATACCCAATGAAGTTTTAAAAGTAGTTCTATAAGCCTAAATTGCATTAATAAGTTCTAAAGACCAATATTTACGATTTGGGTTTATAATTTTTTTTCAAATTTTGTTTTATCTTCCTATTAGCTAGTTCAACTTGTCCACTTGTTTGAGGGTGATAAAGGGTGACAAATTTGTGAGTGGTACCATATTTTTTTCATTAATGTTTCAAATAGACTGTTACAAATGTGCTTACCCTCATCACTTGTAATGGCTCGAGAGATTTTAAATCGACTCAAGATATTTTCCTTCAAAAATTTTATGATTGTTTTAAGATTATTGTTTCGATATGACATAGCCTCAATCTATTTTGAGACATAATCTACTACGACTAAAATATACATAAATCAAAATAATAGTGAAAATTGTCTCATGAAATCTATTCTCTAACAATCAAATATTTCAATAACAAGAATGAGGTTCAAAGGCATAATATTTTATTTTGAAATAAATCCCAATTTTTGATAATTTTCACACATTTTATAAAATGTATGTATATCTTTAAATAAAGTGACTCAATAAAATTTACACTGCAAAATTTTTGCAGCTATTTTTTTATGAGAAATGTCCCTGACATGCTTCAAAATGAAAAAATTCAATAACTCTACTTACCTTATTGTCGAGTATGCATCTTTGAAATATTTGGTCAGGATAATATTTAAAGAGATAAAAATCCTCTTAATAAAATTTTTTCATCTCAATTTAAAATTTTCTTTTTTTCTTGAGCATTCCATTGAGGTGGCATTTCTTCTATGATAAGAAAATTAAAAATATTAGCATACCAAGGCATTGTAACAGCAGAAAATAAAAATTTATAAGAAAAAGAATCATTAATGGGTGTTATTTCTATTGATGAATCTGGTACGAGTCTTGATAAGTGATATATAACATCATTCTCAACTCCCTTCTTATTCTTGATATTGATATTAAATTCTTGAAGCAACAGAATCTATCGAATCAGTCTTGGTTTTACATCTTGTTTTGACATTAAATACCTTACAGCAACATAGTCAGTAAACACAACAGTTGAATAACCAATTAAGTAAGAACAAATTTTATCTAATGCAAATATTACAGCAAGAAGTTCTTTTTCAGTTGTTGTATATTTTATTTGTGCACTGTTTAAAGTTTTATTTGCGTAATAAATTACATAGGGTTTACCTTCCTTTCTTTGTCCTAATAAAGCACAAACAGCATAATCATTGGCATCACACATAAGCTCAAAAGGCAAAGATCAGTCAGAAGATTGTATAATAGGTGTAGTAATCAGTTATCCAACACCAAAAAGAATAAATATTTATATATATGTATAATATTTATATTTTATTTGTATGTGGATGATACTTAATTTATGTATTGTTATTATTATTTTTTGTATAGATTAAGGACATACTATTAGTATTGAGTGTATTTGCAAGACTTTAGATTTATTTTAGGGACCAAATTGTAATACTTTAAAATTTTTGGGGGTTAATTTATAAATACTAAAAGTTAGCCTTTTAGTATAAAAATACACATTTTAAACCCTAATTTACTCATTTTTTGGTCGAGCCACCCCTTTAGAAAGAGAAAAGAGAGAAATATAAGGGAGAGAAAAAGAAGAAGAAATTGAAATTTTGGATTTTAAGAGGTATATCATAACTATTTCTCAATTTATTGGTGTTAATTAAGTTAATTCCTTTAAGTTTTGATTTCTGGACAAATGAAAATTTGGGTATTTGATGTGAATTTTGTAAGATACATTGAGAATTGATGATGATTATGTAGATAGCTTGATAAATCATGATGAATTGTAGAATTTCTACTTGATAGTCTCTTGATCCAAAAATTTTATAACTTATTGTGCTTCGATTCTGATTTTGCATTTTGAGACTATAAAACTAGACATATATATAATCATTTGAGACTTTGAATCGATTGAAAATTTTAGAAATTGAATTTGTAATGAATTTATCAAAATGACCTTGAAATTCTAAAAATTTTCTCTGTTAACAGTATGATACAGTGAAAAATAATTTTTGATTTGCAGAATGATCTTCAAAAATTACAAATTTTTGAAATATGATAAGTTTAAATGTTTAATATTATATACTCATAATTGAGAATTTATATCAATGTGGTTAAATTTTTATGAGTTTCTAACGTTTATAAGCTCATTGTAGTATTTGATTAACAGATTTTTAAATCTATGGAATAAAATAGTTTTAAAATACTTTTGATAGTGATTTTGAAGTAAAATATTTATCATGGATTGAGATATGTGTCAAGAGTAATTTTGTGATATTTTTATAATTTTTTAATTAGTACATGATTTCATAAAATTGGGAGATTGAATACTGTTCAGTAAATATCTTGATCCTGTCAGGATAATAGTTTGGATTTGATAGTGTTTATGGAATGGATTGTGTAGGAATTATGATATAATATTCATATATAAAAAAATATATATGAGTTAAGAAAGATATATTATTATTTTGGAGCAATTGGACATCATTTGATATATAAGAAAATTTTGTTAAGTATAAGTGGTCAGAATGACAAGTTCTGAGAAACTAAGTAATTAGACCAACTCGATGTAATAAGTGTAATATGTATAATTTTGTAAACTATATAAAGTATTTTGTGTGAATTTTGAGGCTTATGAAAAGATTAATCTCCATTGATAGGTTAAGGAGAATTAAGCCTTGTAGCCGAAAGTACTAAGAGGTAAATATACTAGACTTTTACTGAAATCACAAAAAGCATAGTAATTGTCTATGTATGATTTTGTAAATTTGCTTAGAAATATGTCTATGTTATGCCAAATGATGAGACCATGAAAATGCATATTTATTAAGAGATTCAGTCACCATTTAATGTCACTAATTTTAGCATTTTCTTGTATTTTAACTTGAAATAAAGTGTTCTTCTTAAATTATGGTTAATGAATGTTATTTGCACAGGTTTAGGTAAAATGGACATAACTCTCAATGTAGAAATTTAAATGAAGAAATTCTTGAACCTGGTGTAACATGACTCAATCTTACACAAACTTGAAGATAGTGAAAAAGCCAAATCCAACATGTTATGGGCCAAAAATTGAGATACAATAGAATCGGGCTATAATTTCTGCCCAGCTTGACCTAACTCATGTATTTAGACCGTATCTCACAAAATACGTACTCAATTGGTATAATCTTTAAAGCTGTGAAATATTGACTTAATTATCAACAACTCTTATGTTGATGGTAAAGTCCAAATCAGTCGTTATCATGGACCAAATTGCATTGCAAATGGGTAAAATGGTTGTTGGCTGAAATCTAATGTATCTTTGGAATTTTGCTCATATCTCATTGGATACTCATCCAATTTGCATGAACTCGGTACCTATGGAAAGAAGAGATAAAATTCTACAACTTTCATGTTAGCCACAGAGGCTACATCGATCATTTACATTATCAATGTGCTGCAAGTAGATGAACGAGTTATTGGTCTAAAATTATTGAAGATTGATGTCACCCATGACATATTTCCATTCATTGCAAATGGGTAAAATGGTTGTTGGCTGAAATATGATGTATCTTTGGAATTTTTCTCATATCTCATTAGATACTCATCCAATTTTTATGAACTCGGTGCCTATGGAAAGAAGAGACAAAATTCTACAACTTTCATGTCGGTCACAGAGGCTACATCGATCATTTATATTATCAATGTGCTACAAGTGGATGAACGAGTTATTGGTCTAAAATTATTGAAGATTAATGTCACCCATGACATATTTCCATTCATTTTCTATATAAGGAGACTCTTAGAACATTTTCAACATTAGATAATTATCTCTTCTTTTCTTCTCATTAACATGTATTGTAATTTAGGCTAGATTTTTTGGCAAGGCTAAGAGATGAACTTTTATGTGTAACAAATCTACTTCTATGCTTTGATTGGTTGTCAAGAGCTACAAATGTTGTAAGTTTGGTTTTGATTAAACTCTTATCTAGTTTATTTTCTATAATCTATAGGTTATAATTCTTATGTCTTATATATGTTCAGTCATGCTTTTCTTATGTGATTCTTGTTGAATTATAATTTTTATTGATTACATTGTTTTATATGTTAATCTTTTACTGTAATATTGTCAAATTGATATATTGTCGATCTTGGATAACATGTAAGGCCAATAAATGTTTGATATTCAAGTTGATCTTTTACTGCAATATTGTCAAAATGATATATTATCGATCTTAGATAACTTGTATAAATAAACATGATTTGTGTTAATATTTGTAAAAGAGTTTAGTCATATCAAATGTATGTGTTATCAAATGTGCTATATTTTACATATCTTCCGATTGATTGTTTAGATGTAAAACTGTCAATTGAGTTATAAACACTGAATCAAAGTGTAGAGTAAATTTATAAAGCATAATTGTGATTCTCGAAACCTTGTTTAAATTATCATAAGACATTTCTTTCAAATCATGGACAATTCTATCTCATCCACTTAAATCAATTAAATTTGTCCTTTGCTACTGCTTTAATAGTTTACTTCACTAACTTATTTTGCCAAAAGCTTCCTCGTGGGATCGACACCTCAATTTATATTACGATAGCTGCATTATTTTGAACGTAAACACCAAAGTATATTTGATATGAAATGTGAAAGACATATGTTTATAAAAGTGAGCATTGACATTGAGCATGAACATACATGTTTTTATGAAAGTGAGCTTTCAAAATGAAATGTGTTTAACAAAGAAAGCTTTTGAAGTGAAAAATGTCCATGAGATACGTTTTGTGTTTTAAGGACGTTTGAACTTACTATTTACTTAGTAGGCACCTTATATGATTTGTGGAGCCTTTATGTATGGCTTTTCCTTTAGGATTGGTATATATTAGGGAGGATCCTATTGGTACCTATAGGAAGATTGAGTCATCACATTCTTGTGGTGGCGTATTGGTGCATATGAGAGAACTTACCGATGATCAGGGTGAAGGTTTGGCTCTTACCTTCAGGCATGAGCATTATATATGTGTAATTTAAACCTCACTTATAATATTTCTCTCATACGGTATATCACCTACGAGAAACATTTGGCTCATTATGTGATATGAAAGTCTTACTAAGTAGTAATTGAGTGATGGTATTCTTATTATATGTTTTGAAATAATGTGTAAGCGCTTACCTGACATGTAATTTGATAAGATTATGATTTTGATTTATCACATCATATCATACACATGTATTGTGTACATATATGTATTTGTACTTTGATATATGAAAAATTAGTATGCTTACTGAGTTTCATACTCATTATAGTTTATGGTGATTTCAGGTAAATAAGGTACATTTGTGCTTAATGAATTTGACAAGGCTTCTACTGTCCCTATTAAATAAATACTTATGTATTATTTTATTAGGTGTGGTTGTATTTAGTTTATATTTCACCAAATATGGTCATGAGTGAAACTTTGTGTTGAACTTACTAGCAACTTGCTAAAAATTCCTATGTTGAATTTTAGTTTGAAATTTTATACAATATTAATTATGAGTGCACATTATTGAATGAGTGTAAGTTATGTCGTGTGTCAGATCTTTTAGGTCTGGGGTGTGACAATAGGAGCAGATGTTAAGAGGATAATTAATTTTTTAAATGAATTTTAACACTCTTGAGTCCACTCAAATGATACCTCTTTTGCTAAGAGATTACAAAGAGGTCTAGATATAGCACTAAAATTTTTTATAAACCTGCTATAAAATCTAGCATATCCAAAAAAAAGATCGAATTTTTCTAACTGTTTTTTATGGGGGCAAATGAGCAATGAGTTTGATTTCTTTCTTATCCACTTCAATTCCTTTAGAAGACAATATATGTCCCAAAATAATTTCAGAAGTGATTATGTAATAACATTTTTTTAATTTAACACAAGACCTTTTTCTTCACATCTTTTTAAGACCTTTCCTAAGTTTTTAAAACAATTATCAAAAACAATTTCACAGTTAAATCATCTATAAAACTTCTAAATAATGTTCAATCATGTCACTAAAAATTCTTAACATACATCTTTAAAATGTTACTAAGGCATTACAAAATTCAAAAGGCATCCTTCTAAAAGTAAAGGTCTCAAAAGGGTATATGAAGGTCTAATGATATGAGAATTTGATAATAGTCAGAATAACCGTCTAGATATCAATAGTAGAGATGTCCCGCTACTCTTTCTAAAATTTAGTCAATAAATAGTAAAGAAAAATGATTTTTTTCTAGTGGCAGGATTCAACTTCCTATAATTTATGCACATCCTTCAACTAGATGAGACTTGAACTGGTATTAACTCACCTTTTTATTTTCAATGATCATGATTCTAAATTTTTTTGGTACTACCTGAATAAGACTTATCCACTTACTATCTGAGATAGGATAAATAATTCATACTTTAAGTAACTTGAGAACTTCAGGTCTCACTACCTCTTTTATATGTGTGTTTAATCTCCTTTGAGGTTGTTAGAAAGTTTTGGAATTATCCTCTAAGTGTATTCTATGTGTGCAAATCAAAGGATTAATGCCTTTTATGTCTTTTAAAGTCCACCTTATTGCATTTTTATGCATTTTCATTACTTCAATTAACTTACCTTCTTGTTCGCTTGCGAGTATAGAAGAGATTACCCCTTGGTAAGTTTGTTTTTCTCTAGAAAATGCATATTTCAGTCCTTCAGGTAGAGGTTTTAACTCTAACTTTAGAATTTCGTTATGTTTATCCTCCTTTTCTCCTAATTCTTCAAACTTTGATTTTCATCCTTTATTTTCGATCATCTGTGTATAATCAATTAAATAACATATGTTAGAGATTTCAGAATCTAATTGCATATTTGAGTCAAATAAATTCATTAAATAAATTTTTAAGGGATCAATAGAACTCCCTTTTTTTAATATGATCATTCACAATCGTTTCAATCATGTTAACTTCTTCACTTTCATCCTCCTTCTTATGTGGTTGCTTACACATATTAAAAATATTGAGCTCAAGTGTCAAGTTTTCAAATAAAAGCTTCATTACTCCATTCCTGCAATTAATCAAGCGTTAGAAGTTATTAAAAATGGAAGACCCAAAATAGCAGATATCAGATTACATCCTTTAACGGGTTTTGTGTCTAAGATAATAAAATCCACATAATATATGAATTTATCGACTTGAACTAACACATCTTTCGTTATTCCTCTTGTCACTTTTATTGATCTATCGGTAAGCAAAAGAGATACAAAAGTTGATTTTAATTCATTGAGATTGAGTTGTTGATAAACAAAATATGGTAGTGAATTTATGTCTAAGATAATATGTCTAAGACACAAACGGGTTTTGTGTCTAAGATAATAAAATCCACATAATATATGAATTTATCGACTTGAACTAACACATCTTTCGTTATTCCTCTTGTCACTTTTATTGATCTATCGGTAAGCAAAAGAGATACAAAAGTTGATTTTAATTCATTGAGATTGAGTTGTTGATAAACAAAATATGGTAGTGAATTCACACTAGCACCAAGATCAAGTAAGGCTTGTTCAATTTTATGACTTCCAATAATACATGAAATTGTAGGATAACTAAGATCTTTGTATTTCAAAGCATTATTGTTCTGAAGAATAACATTTACTTGTTCAGGGAAAAATACTTTCTTTTTCACATTCAGTTTTCTTTTTACTGTGCATAAATCCCTCACAAATTTTGCATAAGAGGAAACCTATTTAATAGTATCCAATAAAGAAAAATAACTTTTACATGTTTGAAAATTTTAAAATTTCATAATTGTGATTCAACTTTCAAGCATACATAATACATGAGAAAATAAGGGTGCATGTAAGGATTCAGTTTTTCTTTATTAGGTGTAGATTCAATGCTTTTCTTACTCTTAAAAAATAATTCATCGTTCTCGTGAGGTTTAAGGATGTGTTTTTCAATAACCATATCGCTCTAAAGAGTGATAACCGCTTTAGCTTGATCTATATGTTGGCTTTTCGAATGATTTTTCTAACTATGATTATAGTTTTGTGAATATGGATTATGATTTGACTGTTTGAATGTGTTTAGAACATTAACTTGTTCATGGAGATATTCTTTAAATGCAGGTAAATCATTGGTAGAGTAATCATGGGTTTCACATATGTGACAGACAATTTCTTGAACATATTTTAATTGGCCACTCTTTTTCATTTCTAAGGTTTTGATTTTTTTAGTTATGGATGTTAATTTGGCTTGAAGGTCATAGTCTTTCCTAAGCTGATAAATATCCCCACTAGATGTAGTGATTTGAGTTTTGCTAAATGCCTCACAAGTACCAGCAATGTTCCAAATTTTGAGCATTATTTGCTAGTAAGTCTAGGTAGTTCATTGCCTCTTCTGGATTTTTATCCTCAAATGTTCTATTACACATCATTTCTACTATTTTTCTAACTTGGGGTGTTAAGTTATCATAGAAATTTGAGACTAATCTTCAAGTTTCAAAGCTATGATAGGGACATGTGGTATTAAGTATTTCTTTATACCTTTCCCAATATTGTTTAAGGGTCTTTCCCAGTTTTTGGACAAAAGTAGTAATTTATCTTTTTAAAAGAATTTTTTATATAGGAGGAAAATTGTTTTTCAAAAATTGTTGTTGCATTTCATCCTATGAAGAAACGGATCTTGGCCTAAGGTTTTGGAGCCATGTTTTAGCTTTGTCTTTTAAAGAAAAAGGATAAAACTTAAGTCGAATTATATTCATGTTACAATTTAAGAAAAAAAAAGGTTAAATTTGTAGATAAGTTTCTTATTTTTTTAAATTGAGTTATATCATACGTATTAGATAATTATTTCTCCAGTTATCGGCCAAATACTAAAGCCTATTTGGATTGGGCCTGTACTGTAGATCAGTTCTCTTCTAGACCATTTTGGACCTTCTAAATACTCTGATTACAAATTTCTTATGAAATAATATTTTATCCCATAAAGTCAGATCTTCATAGGATCAAGAATCACTTCAATTAAATTTTTAGGTAGAAAGTTATGCTCATTTTACTAAACCTACCATAAAATAGTTAAAAGCTAATTAGGTATAATATTATAAACATGCTTAAGTTTGAAAGATTAATAATACTAGTAAGGAAAACCAATGATATAAAACCTTTATTAAATGTGTAATTTGAAATATTCATCACACCTTCAAAATATCTTATTGCTAGTCCCTAGCAATTCAAGCATAAATAAAATTTAAACTCTACCTAAGTATTTCAAATAAAATGTCACTTCAAGATCACAATCGCTATTAAGGTTATTTCAATCATAGCTTCTAAAATTGTATGTGTGAATTAAACTGAAGCCTTTTTACCACAAACCACAACATATATAGTCTTGAAAATTTTCTCCCAAGTAAAAAACTCAACTTCATATCCTCACAGGTGAATAATTATTTAAAGGGCTAGGATTTCACTTATAGAGTTGAAAAATAGATAATCGCTCAAGAAAATGTTAAATTTAAAGACAGATAGACAAACTAACATTAATCCAAAGATAGAAAAATTAATTATTTAGATTCAAACCATTATTGCCACATGCTAGCTTCAGGACTTTAATTACCTTATGCAAATATTACGAATAGAGTTTGGTGATAAAACTGCTTTATAAAGACTTTTGTCTTCTAAAATTTAACGAAAACTTCATTGAACTGAATTGACTTCTTTTCTTTTCTTCTTTTATACTTTTTTCTTTTTCTTTTTTTTTATGAAAAACATAAGGAAACATTACAAAATAAGAGTAATCTTTCACCAAAATATTTTTTCATAATTTTTTATCACCGTTTAGCTAGGAAACCAAATCATTCCTTATCACAAATAATGTTATTCCAAACAAATATTAACCATTTCAAAAAATCAACGAAAGTTCAAAAGTTGTTATCACAAACCTCTCCACTCACTCACAAAATATATGTGAGTTTAAAAAAGAATATGCATGCTTAAACATGAAAATTCTCTTGACTATATATATTGAATCATCCATCTTACTACAAGGTTTAGTATTGTGCTCAAGAAATAATGTCGAAAGTTATTCTTTAGTAACCTAGATAGAAAAAGTGACTTAAACTAAATAATTTTAAAATCATATCTTGATAACAAAGCAAACTTATTTACACAAAAGTTACCTAGAACATAAGCTACAAACAAATGTACATAAAATATATTAAAAAAATAAGTTATATTGTTTAGTAATGTACTTTTTACTCTGCCGTATTAGATCTAAAATGCGTCTCAAGAATGTAAAAATGAACCGTTTACTCAAGTCATTCGTGATGAAAAATTTTTTTTAAAAGAACAAAGTGATAGAAAAAATTAACACTAACATCTTATCTATTAACTACCTTTCCTCAACCAGATTAAGACATTATCCTCTAAGTGTATTCTATATATGCAAATTAAAGGATTAGTGCCTTTTATGCCTTTTAAAATCCACCATATTACATTTTTATTACTTCATTTAACTTACCTTCTTGTTCGCTTGTAAGTGTAGAAGAGATTACCACTGAAGATTAGTCTCAATTAACTCTCCAAGAAATGCATATTTCGGCCATTCAAGTAGATTAAACTATATGTTACAGATAATTTCTTGAACATATTTTAATTTATCACTCTTTTTCATTTCTAAGGTTTTAACTTTTCTACTTAGGGATGCAAATTTATCTTGAATGTCATAATCTTTCCTAAGCTGATAAATACTTCCACTAGATGTAGTGGTTCGAGTTTTGCCAAGTGCCTCACAGGTACTAGTAATGTCCCAATTTTAAGCATTTTTTGTTAGTAAGTCTAGGTAGTTCATTGCCTCTTTTGAGTTTTTATCCTCAAATATTCCATTACACATCATTTTTACCATTTTTCTAACTTGGAGTGTTAAGCCCTCATAGTTTTTTTAGACTAATCTCTAAGTTTCAAAGCCATGATGGGGACAGGTATTAAGTAATTCTTTATACCTTTTCAATATTGTTAAAGGGTCTCTCCCAGTTTTTGGGTAAAAGTAGTAATTTATCTTTTGAAATAATTTTTTATATGGGGAGGAAAAAAAATTTCAAAAATTGTTGTTGCATCTTATTCCATGAAGAAGTAGATCCTGGGTTTTGTAGCCATGTTTTAACTTTATCTTTTAAAGAAAAAGAAAAAAGCTTAAGTTGAATTGTGTTCATGCTACAATTTAGGTCATTATACATGTTACACATTTCTTCAAAAAAATTTAGATGTAGATAAGGGTTCTCAACATCTAAATCATAAAAAGTGGATAAAAGTTGGATAATGTCAAGCTTAAAATTAAAATATGTAGCATCTAGAGGAAAATTAAGCAAGATGGTACACTGGTTCGTTTGGGGTTTATGTAGTCTCTAAGTATCCTAGGTTGGTTATGGTCATTATATTGGAACTAATTGTTCCCAAGGTCTATAAATCCCTCAATTTGATTATCGATCATGGTGTTATTTTATGAAGAATGAAAGATAAAGGAGAATCAAATAAACTATCAAAGGAAGTTCTGAAATTATCTTTCACCAAATGATGAGGCTTGTGATCTCGAAACCAACCACTCATATAAAAAAATAAAACAAAATACGAATACAATAAATATACAAACAAGAAAACAAATGAAAGAAAATATTAAATCAAAGTAAATAAAATAGGCAACGCTAACAATAAAATAAAAGTTAGAGGAATAATTAGAAGTTAGATTAGTCAATGTAAAATTTGGATAATAAAATATTAGTAAATAAATGGTAGGTGATTAAGTAAAACAAGAATAAAAAATAAAAAATAATTAAAATAAGCAAAACAGAAAGCTTAACCTTCCATGAAAATAAAATAAATTATTAGTTAATTTCACTTCCCTAGTAATGATGCGAAAAATTTGACATATCCAAAATATAGAAGTTTATTCCCAAGTGCAAGATTGTCAAAGAAATAAATAATCAAGTGAGAACGGAGTCAATTTACAAGAAAATAAAATTAAAATTACAAACTATAAATACTCTAAAGACAAATAAAGCATTATAAGACATTTACAAATAATAATTCAAATAATCAATTAAAATGAATGCTAAGGTTAGTGGAATCCACTATTAGTATATAAAATAAGAATATATTCAACTCTATTTATAACTCAATTGGAATTCTCACACAAAGAAGGTTCCAATCGAAAAATATAACAATTAAGGTTCATTATCATTTATATATTAACTTGTATTTATTTTTTTAATTATTATACATCAAATCTTGCAAATGGGTTCATGTATTTATTATGCCAATTTTTATATTTATCTACAATAAATCATGACTCTCACTTTATAAATAATAGTATTTATGCTAAATCTTGTAAGTGGTTTCAAGAATTTATTGTGCCAACTATAAATTATGCCAATTTTTATATTTATTTACAATAAATCATGACTCCCACTTTACAAAAAATAGTATCTACGCTAAATCTTGTAAGTGATTTCAAGAATTTATTGTGTCAACTATAAAGATTGTCTATAATAAATCAAAATACACTACTTTACAAGAAAGGGTATCAATATTGCAAAACAAAATAAATACATCATATATAAATTTGCTTAAGAATGGAGCATTAAATTCTAGAATAAAAGTTGAAGTATATGTTATTACCTTACTAAAAGTTTCACTCTTTCACCTTAGCAAAATAAAAATTACTTGGACATAATAAAATTAATGAAAATAGATAGAAAGAGATAACATGAACTTTAGAATAGTAAATGAAAGAAATAATACTACAAAGAGATAATATAAAATATAAGTATTTTGAACTAAAATCTAGCTTTCTAATTATATAATTTGGGCATAAATAAGCTACTTATTTATAATATAAAAAAATATGGATAATATAAGACAAATGAGGAGAGAACTACTTGGACGATAAAAGTCAAAGATGGATGCAACTAATTTGCATTGATTATTATTGATACACCTACTTGATTGTCCAATTTAAAATTGATGTGGTCCGAATTAGTTTCCACTCAAAAATTAAAGTTATAGATAAGTCTCTTAATTTTTCAAATTGAGTTATATCATACGTATTTATCCAATTATGAGCCAAATACTGAAGATTGTTCGGATTGTAACTGTACTGCAGATCAATTCTTTTCTAGGTCATTTATCATCCTCCAAATACTCGAATTACGAATTCTTTGTAAAATTTAATATTTTATCTCATTAAATCAACTCTTAATAGAATTAAGAATCATTCCAATTAAATTTTTAAGTAGAGAATTATATCCATTTTATCGAACTTACTACAAAATAATTAAAAATTAATTAGTTACAATATTATAAAAATACTTATATTAGGGAGGTTAATAATATAATAACGTAAAATAATATAAAACTTTTATTAAATGTTTAATTTTAAATTTGTATCAATCCACGTATCATATGAACTCAAACGATTGTAATCTCCGATTGTAATCTCTAACACAAAAGGTTTGGACATCCATATCCTTTAGTGTTAAAGTCTGTGTTCAAACTTACATCCAATTCTTGTAATCAAGAATATAAGATTAATTTTTGTAATACATGTTAAGTAGGCAAACTACACAAAAATCATTTCTTTTTACTTACATCAAAATAAATAAATAAAAACTTTCTTTAAACTTATTTATACTTGATTTATGGGGATTAACACCTTACGAACCAATGAATGATTTTAAATACTATATTAATTTTGACAATGATATAACTGAATTTTTCTATTAAAATTCAAGTCATAATAATTGAATGTTTTTATTCAATTTCATAAACAAGTTGAGAAACAATTTAAACTTCCTATTAAAGCCTTACAATCAAATCAGAGAGGAAAGTTTATGAGTTTTTCTGAATATTAGTCAAGTCACCAATGTACCTCTTCATTTTAAGAATAGAAGCCAACCAAAATAACCTAAGTCACTATGATAATATCGTAAATTATCAAAAAGAAAGCTTTTTCTTTTTTAGTTTTTTGTCAACACCATAGCTCATCAATGGATCAACCAACAGTCTTTAATATCAAGCATCTACTTATATATCAATTCAATACATTTAATGGAGCAGCGTCCAAATAGTGACAGGCCAAAAATCACATCCAAAGAACATGATTTACTTCGTAGTTGGCAGAAAAATATTCTTCCGCTGATAATTTATTTTGTGATACAAAAGCTTCAACAGCAAACCTTTCTGGTAACCACAACTAAAACCTTTTGTCTCTTCTATATTCAAGCTTGTTTCTCGATGCAAAGCAACAATTAAACCAAATTTCAGTAGTCAAACAGGTAAACTCTTCACCAACATAAAAACACGGACTCTTTGCACAGCTTAATATCACAAATCACTCGGACACGAATAAAAATTTGAGAGTGAGTGTGATAACATTTCAAATGTGTGACATTACAATTTTCCATTTTAACAGCTCTCTTTGAAACGTATGCTACCGACTTCGCCAACCGGAAACTGATTTGGAGACAAGTGTGATAGTATTTGAGCCTGATTCCAACCTGCACACAGAATTACCCATTAGTTACATATACAAAGATAACAAAACTGCCCCAGCCCTGGAAACAGAGGGGGGGAAAGAGAGTACTTTGATATTTCTTCAACAGCCTTAATAACTTCTGTAGAACTTGTTTCCAGCACTTGGCCTCCAAAAATAATCTCATCCAGGATAGTGTGCAACTGCAAATTAACAGAAAAGTTAGTTGTAAGAACTCAGCTATGAAACATAAAGGGCATTATGTATTAGGCCTCCTCTAAGGCAACCATTAACTAATTATGTAGATACCCATTATTTCCGGTCTAAATGAAACTGACCCCATTTAACTCCAACATCACTAATCAACATGTTCAAATGAAACCTACAAAACGCTCACTATTTTGGTTGAGAAAATTCAATCAGGAAAAGTTGCTTCACAAATTGACTCAATATTTAACTAAAATGCTCATATCTAAAAGATGTCAACTGGGAGCAAAATCCTTCAATTGATCTCTTGCAGAACACAAGGTTTTACCGGCTCACAACATGAAAAAATATTTGAGCAATTTTTTAACTAAATCTCCCAAAATGCAAATAAAAAAGCTACTTTCCACAGTTTGACAGTGTCCATTACAAATCAGCGAGTATCATGCCTGTTAAATCCAAAATATAGATTTCCATATTTAAGCAAAGAATTTAACATTTCATGAGCGCAAAAATTAAGAGTTTTCAACAAGAAAACAAGAGGAATACACAACCTTGCTGTAATTGAACACAATGTCAAGCTCACAGACATTTTTGAAGCATTTGTCTAATGTCTCCACAAAAACTGCAGTCACCAGAAGATTTAAGAGAACCAAATCATTCAACCAAGTAAAAAATTTCAAATGAAAGAAGTCTTAGAATATACATAATCAGCCAGCTATTTACTTCATATTCAGCTAATTCTGCAAAGAAAAAGACATACGCCGTGGTTGCATAAATTATGTACAATCTCTTGATTCCACCACACTTTTAGGAAGCTGACCATGAAGAATTAACTAGCTAAACTGACATAAAGTTTCTAAAGGTGTCATCTCATCCAATTCCATGTTAATATATTAAGAACTCCCTCTTATGTTTCAACTTCAGAGTCATGTACTACGTTACCAAAGTCTTTATTTGTAATAATGAATATCCAACAAATTTATACATGAATAAAAGATTTTCAATTACCTTAAAGTCAACTTCAATGAGATGATATCAAAACCTTGCAGTCAAAGAAGAAAAAAAATTGGAATGTACCTTGTGTAAGATCAAGCATAGCTAGCTCATTTTCAGAGCTATCAAATACAAAGACAAAGTAAAGAGTCGCTAAGTGCTTATATACGAGGCGGCTATCCTGCAGGCAATGACAAGAAGGGGAAAATTTCCTAAATCAATGAAGAGTTTCAGAACTTCTAATCTAATAAAAACTAAATTAGATCAACTGCTGTTACATGTTGAGCATAACTTGATTTTTAAAAATAAATAAATAAAGATAAAAATGGTGCAGGTAGTGAAAATACCGGACCAAAAATTGAATCAGCCTCGATGAAATTGCTGAAGTTCTCAGATCTACTGCACAAGACTGTATGAATATCAAAATAAAACAAATGGATCAATCACACAATTGTCTACTTGAGTGCACGAGTGAGGGAGAGAGAAAGAGAAAGAGAGACAGACCTCCAAAAACGCTGCGTATGAGCTCATGTTGCTTCTCCAAGGGCTGAAATGAGGAAACTGACGACAATTCAATAAACGTAATTGATTCGAGTAAAATTGGTAGAGAAAGCGTGCGGAAGAGAGGACCTGAAAATCGTAGAATTTGGCAAGGCGAGGCTTGCCCTGCGTGTTCATCACCATCACCGCTTTTATCATTTTTGCTTCTTTTGTGGCTCCTTTGGCTCTCTCTTCACTCTTCAGTCTTCACGCTCCAAGCAATGCAGATCGACCTCTACTCATCAACGATTTTCTTTCTTAATTTTGAAAACTCAGAACTCGATCGTTTGAGAAAGGAGCTTCGTGACCCTCCTATTTGACAGTTGGGGCGGGTCAGGCTTATATTGCTCGGGTCATACTGGGCCGGGTAAATGAACCCTTTCTTAAAATAAAAAAAGAAAAAAAAAACTTTTTAAATTTATATATATAAACCAAACTTCATCGCGATTCTAATATGTTTATACCTTTTCAAAAAAAAATTAAAATAAAAACAAAAACATGCCTATACCTTATAAAAGTGACAAAACGAATAAACTATTTAAAATTTAGTGATTCAATAATTTTATTTAATTGTAATTATAATTTAAATATTTTAGATGTGTATTATCAAATTTTTACTCTAATACTAATTTGTTAAAAAAATCATCATTCTTTCTGTGAGATTAAATTTAAACGAAAAACTTAATCAAATTTAATTTTGAACTCTAATTTTTTTTTACAGCGAAATAATTAAAATATTGAGTAAAAATAATAAGAATATAAATCAGATAATCAATAGTACAACTCAATCACTTACGTGGTTTGGCCAATTGCTTACATTCATAGTGAATCTAACGATCCTATCCTCTCTTATTAACTCCCTAGATAATTTATAAGAAAACACAATGAACAACACTCAAAATGATCTAATGTTTAGTGTATCATTACTCTTTCACGAACAATGAACACTCAAATAATGATTGCACTCTAGTGCATACAAACACTTAGTGTCTATCTAATTCTTCTCTCTCTTAGAGTCTTTCTTAATATTTGATTTCAAACTAAAGGGTTTACAAAAGTTTATATAGGAGTTATTTTGTACCTACTAAGTATAATCCTAATTGGAATAAGAGTTCACATGTTTTAGAAGTTTAAAATTTTCCAAAACTCAGAAGTCCAAAGCAAAAATGGACTTTTCCTGCTCTAACATCACAGTGCTGGTGTGAATTCGATCCAGCAGAGCAGCGCTGGCAGCATAGCTGCTAGCGCTCCTCCCTGAACTATTGATTCTCGTCTTTCTTTCCTCATTTTACATCTTCGAGTCTCATTTTGCTTCCTTATTCGTGTCTCACACCTCCTAAACTTCCTCATGCGTATCCCACACATTCTAGACTTCTTGTAGTTCTCCTCTTTAATATTCTTCACAATTATTACCCAAATAAGATTGTTAAATCACAACTCTCCATATAAACAAATATAACTATTATTGAATCTAAATAAGATATAATAAAATTATTATGAATTTATGTTTGATTCATATTCTCATTTTGAAGTCGATTCATTTTTCAAGCGAAATACAAGAATTCAATCTATTTTTTAAACAAATTACATGAATTCAATTCGTCCTCTTCATACTTGATATCAATATGTAAATGACACAAATTTGACTTAAATTTAATTTATTTTTTATTTAATAAAAGAAATTATCTTAAATTAAAATATATATATCATTAACAACACACAATATTATATATATTATTACGAAAAATCAGCATTAACTTTTAGACTTTGTGCTGACTTTTTATTTAGTATTCATCTTAATTTATATCTATACATGATTATTAAATCACCAATTCTAACAAACTCCTCATTGATTTAAAATCTATCTTCAAAAATCTATCCAACATTATCTCCTCCTTAACCAATGCTCTTTAGCGTTGTTTGCAATCAAGTTCCAAACTTAACTAAGACTTATGACTATAGTCTCCAAATATTATGAATATTAATTGTCTAGAGTAGCCCTTATGTTGCGATCTCTCATGTTCCTCAGACACCATGACCACAATCACTTAATAACTGAAACATATTCTTGCCATTAGCATCCTTTCTACACATTCTCTTTCGACTCCTACAACATAGTGATTATCCCCTCATTAACCAACTGTCTTTAGCGTTTTCTCCAATAAAGTTATAGACTTAACTATAGTTTGTAACTACGGTCTCTAAGGATTTCAAATGTTGATTGTCTATGGTAGCCCTTATGTTACAATCTTCTATGTCCCTCGGACACCATAACTATAATTCTTTAATAACTGAAACCTATTCTTGCTATTACTACCTTTTTCACACATTTTCTTTTGACCTTTGCCACATAATGAGATTTTTTTAAAGTTGTCCTATGATTTGCATCTTCTCAACGACCTATGTTGAGCCATATAAGCACTTTCTTCAAGAACATCTTCTCACTCATAAATTCTTTTTCACCCATTTTAGTATTATTTCTTTTGCCTTTCATGAATATCCCTATTAGTTTTAGCGGTCCTAAATTCACTAAGTTTTATGAGATCAATAACAAATCTCGTACTTAGTCACTCCCTTGTCTTTCCACCATGTAGTCTCAATCTTATTCCATCAATCTCTTATGACTTTATTTATAAAAAAAAGTCATAGCTCAATCCTTAATGAATTTATTATTGGTAAATAACAATTCTCCATGACATCATATGAAAAACTATACCCTAGAACTAAGTATTTCATTCATTAGGCACACGTTCTTATAGAAGCTACATGCTATCAAGGTTTTTCCTAGTCAACATTCTTTTCTTTTTATCTTGTTCTTTCTTTTTAAAATATCCCTTATTAAGTGCCCTAGGCACCTTTTGGATTTATCGTTCAACCTTGATTGTTCTTCTTTTTTCATCTTTATTTTTTTGTTTTCAATTTGAATGATTTTTCTAATTTGTATCTAGATGATGTTGTCTTCTTAGTAGCCTCTTGAAGGGCAATCGCTAACCTAAAACTCTCCAGTAAGGTGATCACCTTTTATTCTTTCATATAATTATCTTCTCCATTATTCTTCCTTTTATTTGTAAGTCTCAATGGTTGACAACCTTTGCTCATTTGATATCTATCTCAATTTATGTTCATATATAATTATTAAATCACCATCCAACATAATATATATATATATATAATTCGTCTAAACTTCATTTAAACACATTATAAAAAAATTATGTTATTTATCCTCAAATTGTTAATGTCATAAACTTATAGATTAAGTTTAGTTATAGTTTTTATAATTTTTATAAGGAATATTATTAATAATACCTTGAAGTGTGATCTAATTTATCCAATATCCATAAGTTTGAAAAATTGACCTTAGTAAATTTTTTTTTAATAAAATATGCACGAATGTCCAATTGTCAGTAATCTAACGTCAAAATTAACAGATCCAAGAGTTATCAAATTCTTTCACACTTTAAACATTTAAATTTATAAAATATAAGAATAATATAAAAAAATAAACTGCTAACTAAATGGCTGTCTGATTCAATGGCCAAACAACTGTCTAATTCCAAGCAAACAAAATGCCTTTTAGTTTAAGATGCCAAAAAGCCACTAGTCAAGGCAACCATAATGGCCGCTAGTGGCCACTAGTTCTAGCGGCTTGGTTCAACGGCCAAATGGCCATCAGTTTAGGTAGTCAAAATGGCCACTAGTCCATAAATGATTACTTAAAACAATTAAATTAATTAACATTCACGAAAAAAAAAATTAAATTAAATTGAACATAAGTAAATAAAATTTTCCTTCATGCAAAAATTGAGTTACATCTTTCATTAACCCGTTTTCTGTGACGATAATCATCAAAAAGCCATGAATAAATAGATAAATCGATGAAAGATGGTGAAAATGAAGAGACAAAAAAAAAGAAGATTCATTGAAGAATTTAAGAGAAAAACAAAAAGTTGAGACTATGATAGTGTAAAGATATGTTTTTTTATATAAAAAAAATACAATAATGCTTAGCTTATAAAGTTGACTGATGTTTCATCTATGGGCCTTCGTTGATGGGTATAATAAAACTACTTATTAATGAAAATGAAAATAAAGATTTATATAAAAATTAAAAGAAAAACAAAAAGAAATTGAGATTATGATAGATTAGTACGAAGATATATTTTTTAAATAATATAATATTATTAAAATTTTAAAATTGAGATATAAATTTTGCATTTCAATTTATATTATATTTTATGTGTTTATTATTGAATAATTTTATATAATTATGATATTAGTAAAAATTAAAAATGATAACAACTAACTTAACATTTATAGTCATGATACATCATTTGAATACAAAATTTATATTCCAAATTTTGTGAACGTAGCTACTCACAATAGAATTGAAAGAAAAAAGTTTGTTTATATATATATGTTATAATTTTCTTTTTTTCTAAAAAAAATTTACAGAAAAAACAAAAGAATATTTTTTTTTTTTTAACATGAGAAAATGTACAAGTGCAACAAAAGATATCTGTTAACAAAAAAAAAAAATTACAAGTAGAAGGTAATAGTTTTGTGCGCGTACTAGATTAGGATAAAAATGATTATAAAATTTGGCGTCTACACAA
The DNA here is from genome assembly GCA_946807835.1 of Ailanthus altissimus. Lineage (NCBI taxonomy): Eukaryota > Viridiplantae > Streptophyta > Magnoliopsida > Sapindales > Simaroubaceae > Ailanthus > Ailanthus altissimus. The sequence continues at coordinate 26,119,813 of OX327695.1, forward strand.
GCCCTAACGACACTGACCATTTAAGGAAAGTGAAAGATACTGGCGCAAGCGGCGCATCTTAGCTTTAGAATATGGCAACTCATGAAGACGATGAAGAGGACATAGATCCCGTCAAAATGCTGTTCCCCTTAGACGAAAAACACGGTGACGATACTTTGCCTACGCTACCACATGACAGCACTTCACCCAACGAACAACAGCTACAGAACCATTCCATCCGTTCCATCGAGTCAACGCTGGTCATACGCCAGCTCCCCTCTCAAGGCCTTTCTTTCAAACTCTGGCCCGCAGCCAGCACGCTCGTCACCCTCCTCGACGACTACCGCTGCCAACCTACCAACAGCCCCCTCGCCTCCATTTTATCTAAGGGTCTAGATCATCCTCAGCTTAACATTCTCGAACTCGGCTCTGGCACTGGCCTTGTTGGAATAGCCGCGGCTGCAATTCTTGGAGCTAAGGTCACGGTCACCGACCTCCCTTACGTCACCCCCAACCTCCAATTCAACGTTGAGGTCAATGCTGGTTTGATTTCCCTGCAAGGTGGGACCGTCGACGTGGCGCCGCTCAGGTGGGGAAAGGCTGATGACGTGGAGGTCGTTGGACTGGAGTTTGATGTTATATTGGCGTCTGATGTTGTGTACCACGACCACCTCTATGACCCTCTACTCGAAACGCTGCGTTTGTTTCTGCATTCGGGTGAGGATACGAAGAAGAAACAGATGACGTTTGTTTTGGCTCATTTAAGGAGGTGGAAGAAGGACTCGGCGTTTTTCAAGAAGGCAAAGAAGCTGTTTAACGTTGAAACTATACACGTCGATCCTCCGTGCAATGGGGCTAGAATTGGCGTGGTTGTTTATCGTATGACTGGAAAGGCAAAAACTTCCCAATGATCAATGCAGTTAAAAATCGAATTTCAAGTCATTTCCATTAGAGCTTCGCCTTTCTAATCCCTAAAAAATAATTGAATCAGAAGTTACGGCCCAAGTCATTCCAAGTCACTATCAAAACAATAGTTCATACAAAAATTACAGAAAATGCACAAACAGACAGGAGTACATTGTATTGCATTTCTCGTGCAACATGCTTTACAAAAATCAACTTAAGTGCGGAAATGGACTTCAAACTAAAAGAGCTTTGATATTCACACGCACACTCTACAAACTAATATATAATTCTCAACCTGTCGTGTATCGTCCCTATACTATACCGTTGCAGTTTTCCACTTCAAAAACAGCATCACTAGTAACAAAGGGCTTTGCAAGCACGGTATTGACAAGGGACAGGGTCGCTCAAAAAGACGTGACTTTGAGCCTTCAAGAACTGTTATATAATTTGTATATAGCTCAAATGCATGCACAGCGATAGCCACTCACAATGCTGAAGTGGGAAAAAATTTCTTTTACCACCACTTGTGCATCATCATCGCTTCCGTAGTGGTGAGCCTTTTGCCACAGCTTTCATACTCTGTGAATCTCTAAAGCAAACAAAGTGCACTAGCGTCTTCCCATTGGGATAGACTGCAAAAACACTAGTTCCTAATTTCTTGTTGCAAAGGGAGCACATACTATCACTGGTGATTTTCACCACTGTTTTCCTCTGGTTGTACAGTTCATCTTTAACCTGTTTCACACAATTCTTCATTTAGAGAACAACAAAAATCCAATGACACTAAATTAAAAGAATGAAAGCACAATTCACAGTTGAGCTATCCAAGCAACAAGTATAACAGCTTCAGATGCAACTGGCACTGAATTTAATGTATAAATACTCACTCACCTGAAAATTTGTTAGATAAATTATTCAGCGAAAAAGGGTAAAACAGAAAATGGCATAGCAGTATGCAAGATGTGGATGAGGACAACAAATGGAGGCGAATAAAACACTGCCATGATAAAGTGGTCAGGGCAACAAGTACCCGCAGTAAGTTCTTATCTAGAGGTTAATCGAAAGCTGCCTGTCTAGAAACTTGATCTGTAATTATTGTAAAGCATTCATACAATGGAGATGACATTGAAAATTTGATGATCTATCATAAAGGCAGATGGGCCTTTATAATAGAAAGCACCTTAGGTGGAGCAAACTTGTGAAGCAGCTCCGCCATCCTTGCGTATGCATGTATACTGATGTCAACAGGCAAGATCTTCTTACCATCAGCCATGCCATCCATAAAGTAACATACAATTTCTATTGATTCATTTCATTAATTAAAATTTAATGAAAACTTTATGTTTACCTGCAGGTTCTCACTCTGCCTCAGACTCTTGATCACTGAAAGGTTACGCCTGGCTTCACTGGATTTTCTCAAAAGAGGTCCAAGAAACGGAAGCAGTTTCTGCACATAATAAGAAAACAAATTCGTTCAGGAATAAACTTAGAAATGATTATCTACAGCCAACACATTGATAAAAGGACTAACAGAATTGGATGTTTAAGGAATCATTGAATAATACTCGAGAAGAACATAAGACTATTTCCTGACAATTTGCAAACCCTCATACACTGTGGCTAACATGAATACACCGCATAATAGAACAGTAAAATAAATATAAGGTATAATTTCAGTAAAGAATCATAGCACACATTTGGCAGTTGGAAGTTTAGAGGTCATTTTAGCAACAAAATTGATACCTGTAGTTTAGTTTCTCTAGGTAAGAGCTTGAGGGCCTGAGCTCCATTGATTCTATCCCACCTTTGGCTCAACAGATCAAGGACCTCATCAAACATGATAGTTGAACCACCTTCCTCACTAGATTCTTCAGCATCGCCATCACTCCTGCCACTGTCAGTGCTGCTGGAACTCACTCGTACATCCTCTGCACCCTCTATCGCAGCAATTTTCTTGGTTGCACGTCCTCCTTTAGCCTTGGCTGAAGATCGTGACCCAAGCTTGGGTATGCTTGAATTCTGAGATGATACCAGATTTGTAATTCGCTTGTCAAAGCTTTTTGTTGTCCTCCGTGGATTCAGATATATTTGCAGAAGAGTGAGATATATATTGCCAACAGAATTTGCAGATGGTTGATGAACTACAGATTCGTATACTCGGTCACAGTAAGCTAGTGCAAGTTCAGGTACATGAAGCTATGAAAGTTAAGAAAACTAAAATTAGAAAAGTCTTACAGAAAACCTCTGATAATATAGAGAAAAATAGAGAATGAAAAAGATGCTGGTTGAAGAAAGTAAAACAAATGAAGGGCATAAAATGAATAGACATAAACAGAGTAGTCAGTTGGAATAATATTTTTTGTGTTTCATTTCGTTCTTTGGGTAGGAGATTGTCACAAACAAAGGACTGCTTCCATATGTGTAGCCTACCATTGCCATTGACCCAGCAACCGGTAAAATGAAGTTGCACCATACACATGTTTGGAATTGAGAGGTTGTAGCTTCAATCCATAGCTATTGTGAAATGGAATCGCTATGGAAAATCGAAAGACAAACAAAAAAATTTGGAAGTATAAAATGTGTTACCAAACACTTTAGTTGTTTTGCTTTCCAAATTAAGATGAAGCACAACAGTTAAAAATACGGCCTATGACGGTTAGGAAAGATTCTATATTCAATTCATGTTCCCTTACAAGTGGTTCCATACTCGTTGACCCTCCCCATTACAAAGAGGAAAATAGGTTGATGTCAGTAAGATAATACCTTATGAACATATAGAGATAACGCAAGCTCATGTTGATTCAATTTACCCAACAGTATTGCACGCTCTTCATATAAAGCATCTGGTGGAAGACGTTTCAACAGAGGGTCAGGATCATATCCCGAGATATTCTCCAAAGCAGACAATAGTTTCTTCCTTGTTGGCGAATAAACCTTCTCATCCCATTTCTGTTGAGCACTCAGTTCTGAATACCAATCAAGTACTTCTGAGAGATAGATTTGTACCTATAATACAAATAATTAACACGAGAAATTCATCTAGTGCTAGAGAAATCAATGAGATAATCACCATTGCCTACATCATGTTCACAGCCCAGTCCAGCATCTGTCATGCAATAACTAATAGTTCTTCTAGAGTTAGAACATAAAGAACTCTTACCATTTCATTTTGCAGCTTTCCAGAGATTGCATTTTCATTGATTGCGAGCATAAGCTCTAAGTATCTACCCTGCATGCTAGGCGCATGCTGCTTCAAATAAGAGTTGACCAAGTCTGCTGGAATATTCCCAGATAAAAATAGCTCAATGGTTTGCGTTGGACAGCTTTCTAGAATAAGCATTGAGAACTCCAGAACAAGCATGGGCTCAGTCCCGCAGAGTGGCTGCATAGGAAAACCCATTGCACCTGTTTCAGCATTCAACATGTACTGGTTCTAGTCTCACTCACCACACACACTCTTCAGTTTCTAAAACAATGATTCACCCAATATAAAAAGCATTCTCTATGCTGCATTCTAAGAAAACAAACATCATGCGTATGTGCTACAGTTTTAATTTTAAATAAAAAATGTCACCAAAATATTATATTGCAATGAGAACAGACGTTATCTCAAAAATCGAGAATATTTACCTTGAGATATTCAATAATTGACTCAGGATTGAACTTTTGGGCAAGCTCCGCTTGTGATTGGATTGATTTTGACTCTTCTATTAATTGATGTAGAAGTTTAAGAGCTTCACGATGCATTGAGTTGGCCTTGTAAAGCTCTACCAATGCAGCATAATGGTTCCTTTTCTGAAGAATCTCCTCGCATATTTTTACATCACAGTAGTTAAGACCTTTCAGTAATTCCAAAGCCGCTGAAGACTGTTCGGTAAGTAGCACAGCTTGGAGAAGTGCTGTATCCAGTATCGCTGCCATCTCCCGAGCACCAGAATTAATGGGGATGGCACTACGACCCTGAAGGAATTTTACATTGTAAATCAAAATAGTAATTTTTATCTATAGGCAAATAATACATGATGACAATGAAATAAGACATATTTTGGAAAAGTTATTAGTCATAACGTATAATTGAAATATACAAAGTAAAATCCTTGCAATATTTGTCCATTACAGAGAATCTTTCTTATTTGATCAAAAAATTAAGAATATAAGGAAAGTAACACTATTTTATGTCCAAATTTTCTAGTAAACAAAAATTAAGACTGTTTCAATTAATTAGGATAAAGTAATATGACAAAAATTATAAGTATGTCAAGGCAAATTCCTTATTGAACTAGCAGCAAGTAAATTGCTTTTTTTTCCCTTTTCTTTTCGTCAATAAATTTATCAGAATGCATAAAGGTAACTTCGTCAATATAAGTCTTGCAGAATTTGGTTTGTGAACAGTCTTTATCAGTTTGACAGAGGTCAAAGCTAGTTACACCACCATAGCTACAAATAAATTAGTTTATGTCTTTGTTTATGATGAGCAGACGTTTATTGCCTAGGTTTACCCAATCATTATGTTGTTTCTGAATGTTAAGGCTATGAAAACATATAGTATAAACAAGTATCATTATTTATGCAATCACAAGAGTGCATTTCTACATTGTTCTTCCTCTTAAAACTAAGTGAAATAAACTAATTTATCAACTATCGAATAACAACTAGCATAATGAACATTTATCAAAGAAAGGAGTACAAGCAAGACCACGTTAAATGTTAAACATTGAACAATAAAACATAGAACAACAAACACTAATAAGGTAATAACAAAAACACATGAAATCTCAAAAATTCATACAAAAGAGAGTAATCCACCTTGTTTGATTTCTTAAACCTGGTGGAATCATAAGATGCAAAGTTATCTCTGACTGCATCTAAAACAACCTCTTCTGTTCCCTCAGCAGTGGCCTTTTCAATTATACTGGACCTCTTCTTCTGCAAGAACTTATTGAGAGCCATTAGTGTATTATGGCTCATTTTCTTGGATTCAAGTGTTGCATTTTCGTCCAACTCTGATGGCTGTGTTGGAGAAGAGGACTCCATTTCATCTGACATCCCAGAAGAACCTCTTGAGAGATATGGAGCATAAGAAGAAATGTCCACCAGCTTCTCTGGTTCAGGAACCACAGTTGTTTTTGGAAGAACAATAGATGGATACAAAGAAAGCACATATGTAATATCCACTTGTGATGCCAAAAAATGTTCTGTGGCCTCTTCATAGCTCCCATTATCAAAAAGATAGTGAGCATATCTGTAAAAGGAGAAATAAACTAAATTAACTCTAGTGTGTGAATTGGACAATGTACAAGCATGATGGATCTATAATCCATTAGTCAGGACATTATCTGCAGATGGGAGAAATACATAAATCATAGGAATCATGCATAATGGTAAAGGATTGACCAGCTAATTATGCACCATACATAAATGATGTGCAATGAACCTGATCTGTCACCACATTTAAGTAAAGCCCTGCAGCAAAGCAAAGGTCACAGTCTGCAATTTTCTATTTTCTTCAGGCAAGCACACTGCATCACTTGGACTGAATAAACTGAAGCTTCAGAAAGCCAGAAAGGAAATCATGACCCATTTGGCTACAGTCAAATTTAAGAACTCTGCTAAAACTTTATTGGGCTCTAAACCCCAGCAATGCGAAGCCAACATTATCCATCACTGACTACCCAAAGGGAAGATCAGGACACTTGGGCCGTCATGTCCCATGACCAAACTCCTCTAGTTTTATATGACACCAAGACCCGACCACTCCTATCCATATGCAGTGATTTAATCTTTTAAATCAAGCTAGCTCCAAGTCATGGAGGTCATACATCATAATCAATTTGTGATAGTGTGATAGACACAGAACTTGATTCATTCCTTTTGCACATTCAGATGCTATATACAAAACTGTATAGCAACTTGATTTGATAAATTACATCTCATCAGTTTTCTTATTTTCTCCTGAAAAAGGGGCAAAAGTAATTGTTTAAAGGAAATTTCCACCTTATGTGAATTGACCCCTCCTTTGCAGCTCGAAGGCTTGAATCTTCTGGTGGAAGCATTTTACACAGCGCCAATGCCTCCTCAAAATCCCCGGATGCTGTCAATTGCACAATCTGCAATGCATTAACAGACATAATAAATGATTTGATTCTTGAAGCATAATATCAACATGTCCTTATACATTAGAATTGCAACAAAATTATGAACAGAATTATTTCACAAATTCTTTTGAAATCTTAATATTATCCAATACGCTTTTACATGTCCCATTATGCATCCATTTGGCATTTATTTTATCAAGAGTATTATGATACCTGAGCACCAAGAGGGACAGGGAAGAGCCCAAAAACACAATTTTCTAGTGCAACAATAACAGCATTGCTGCTTGGGATAAGATGCCGGACATTTTGAAGAACAACTGTCTGTATCAATGGATATGGAACTCGTAGAGACCGAATCTGCAGAAAAAAAAAAGCAGAAATTGCATGAATCCAATACTTCCCACAAATTAAAGAATGCCAATTAGCATATAATCAAACTACCTCAACACGTCTATGTAACAAAGCGATCGCATACGGCTTCTGAATGATAACAGTGGTTGGTGCCTCTGACCAACAAATCCTATCTGCTTGAAGAAGCTTACCATTTTGGTCCACAAAGACCCCAATGTTCTCCTAAAAGCCACAAGAACCATATATCTTATCACTCTCAAGCAAGAAATGTTATATAAGCTGATATTAGAATTCATTTTTTTAAAATAACATAGACTAGCAAGAGTCAAGTTTCAAATTCTTAAGAGACCATTTTCACCATAATGTAAATTATCAAAGTGTTCAAGGTCCCAAGCATAATTTATTCATTGACACATTCATTATATACACATATGGTAACAAGTTTATACTGCAAATTTCAATTTATAGTGGCTGTTTCCTAAAAAGCCATTTAAGTTTGTTTTAAATACAAGAGATGAGCACAATGCAGGACTTTCTAAGTTCAATTCCAGATTTGACTAAATGTCAGGGAGATAACAATGTCTATAAAAAGGAGAAGACTCATAGACATAGCAGGAAAAGAAATGAAATGTTTGCCTTTTTGCATGCAAACATTAATCATCTAAATATAACAACTATTGAACATAAATTCATAATGCAGCACATAAGTTAAATACTCAGCAAAAATAAGTACCTTTCCAAGAAGAAGTTCCCCAGAAGGAAGCGAGATAACTAGTGGTGGGGCAATTCTCCCAGAAGGAAACACCTCAGACAATGCACCATTTATTGCGTTTAGTATCATGTATTCTTTTCTAATCGCTATACAAATATTTTCACCACACCAAGACATCGACTTCACTGTATCTGGTACTACAAATTCTTCCACCTCCACAAATCCTCGCCCCCCTAAACCAACACATACAAATTAACCACATATACATTTTTCAACTAAACTTCTTCATGAAATTTCCCACACATAAGCTACATTCAATTTACTAGCAAATTATGATTAAAGCACAAAGCATATTTCATTTCCTCGTTGAAAGAGTACTTCTCTAAAAGCAAAACCTACTGATTTTTCATATCAAAATATTAGCTTTTTAAAACCTAACAGGTATACTCACAAATTTCTAACCTTTGAATTCTGCCAAACAATTATGTTTGAAATATTAACAAAGTGTGATTCCATCAGCAAATTTCAAGTTTCAAATCCAAAGTTTTAAAGTTTTATCTAATTTTTGCTCGCTACATTTCACAAATTATCAGCAACTAAACAAAGCAAATGGTAAAATTCAGTAATTACCATCGTGTCTGAAAATGCAGATTCTCTTTTGCCTCGCGAAACACAAATAGCCTCTTCGATCATCCCACGAGTACACGTTAGCCCCCTTGGCTTTCGTTAACACCACGATTGTCTCCAAATTGGGGAGCCGATGAAACGCGATCGATTCAGAGAGCGAAAAGAGGAGCTCTCTAGAAACCAGGACCTCCATTGATAAAATGGGCTTCTTGGAGAAGCCGGAGACAGTTCTCTCAAGTTCGTATGGTTCCTTGCGCAGAGCGTGGGGATGGGACGGCGGAGATCGGTCGCATTCAGAGGATGCTGGCCCATAGATTTTGAGAGAGCCATCGGAGCAGCCGAGGAGGAGCTTTGAGCCATACGATGCAACGGCATCGATTCTGGGTGAGCAATTGCTCAGGAGCTCGAAGGAATCATAAGCACTGTGAACCATGTTTGATAATCTTCAATCTTTTCTCACCTCTGGCATTTTATTGAGATCACTTAGTTTGGGCGGGTAATTAGATGAACGACGCAGCCTATCGTTCTGATCAACGATTGGGTGGTAAAGTGGTAACTGAGACAAACGATACCGTTTTAGACCGCTGGACTTCCGATGCACTGCCGCTTTATAACCAGTGGATAGTTGGTGTTTCAATGAAATCTTGATACGTAATAATTTGGAAATATACAATTTCCTTTTTAAAAAAATCTTATATATTCCCGCAGTTATATAATTGTTACCGTAATGTTACATTTTTAAATGGTTTTTAAAATTTTTTACTTTAAATTAATGTGTTAAATATTTATTAAATAATAAAATAAAATAATTTATAAAATAATTTTAATAATTATTTAATATATTATTTAAAATTAAAATTAAAATATTATTTAAAAAATATAACATTATTTATTTTATTAACAATGTCACTTTAGTTAATTTAACAAATACGATGAAGAGTAATAAATATCGATACGGTGTAAAACTTATAATTCATTTAGCCTAATATCCGTCCATTTCATATAGTAAAATAAATTTTTTAATTTTTTATTATAAATACAATTTAGCTATTTTGTATTTTGAGACACTTTTTATAAATAATTTATTATATAACAATTAAAATTAATAAAGAAACTCTGAACTCTATCAATTATTGGCATTGCCTCAATTATCATTCATCAATCTCAATTATCTTTTAATTGTATATTTTATAAATGTGTTTTAATTAATTATTGAAATTTTTAGTATAATGGATGATTGGTTGAGAAATAAATCACACATTAAATTTGATTAATAATATTATGTGTATATAGTTGAGATACTAAATTGTATCTCGATCGATGTGACTTTGCGTATATATTGTTGATATTCAAATTTAATGTATTCATGATTAGTGTTGTATAATCATCACATTTATATAATTAAAAAAGTTAATAACTACCTTACACACAATAATTAATAATATTAGTAATAATACAAAATATGTATACTAAATTTACAAGTCCAATACTACTCTAAATTTGTAGACCAAATCGTGCAAAAATGCATTGTTACCCTTTAGGATATTATTTTTAGTGTAAACAAAACTTTACGATCATTTATCCTTCAGCATTTAACAACTTGAGTTTTATAAAATTACCCTCTCAAAATATAAAATTATAAAATAATTGTTTTTATTTATCTCTGATAATTAGTAATCTATTTATAAATAATAGATATTCTTTCATTTTGAAATACAATCTTTTATATGCATCTATTTTTTTTTCATGATAATTATATAAAAAAAATTTAAACTTAATCACCGGTTCAAGATAAATCAATACTATAAATGATTGTATCCATTTACATATAATATGAATATATGCAACTCTATTTTAAATTTATTTTAAAAAATATAGTTTAAATTAAATGTCATAAAATTACTATGCTTAATGTGTATTTTATTATTATTTTTTTGAGTTAGTGAATAATATTTGATTTTTTTTAATGTGCATTTTTTAGTGTAAGATGTGTAAATTTTTATATGTTAATTTGTAAAAGTGGATAACGAACTATCCATTAAAGTGTATTTAGTTGATTCAATATTACTTAAAAGTTAAAAAAAAAAGATATTTAGTCTTTTAATATTATAAAAAATGTATATGCAGATTCTAATAATTTTAAAAATTTTATCAATATTTTTATTAAGTAATTATTTTTATCTATTTTAATGAAAAAATATTTAGACTTTTAAAATTAAAAAAAATAAATAAACATGTAAATCCAATTTTACTATTAAAATAGATCAAAATCATAACCTAATAATGTAATGATGAAAAATTTAAAATTATTATAATTTATATATCTATTTTTTTAAAATATTAAAGTCTAAATGCATTTTTCACTACTTAAAATTTTATGAACATGAGAATCTAATTTTCCACGCCTTTTACATTCCTAGTAGTCGCTAACTAATGTCAAGTCCAAGTTCCAACACTCTCTTAAGTCAACTTTAAATAAAAGAACAACTTTAATCAAGCTTCTTTTATTTATTTATTTTTATTTTTTTTTGAAAGAAACTGAATTTCATTAAAGAACAACATCAACATATAGATTTAAGGGCTTTTAATATAGAGAAATTAATGGGATCTATAAATAAACTTAAACATTGAAAAATATCCGATCCCAACCCCTTCAAATAAAAGAAGAAATGATTGTAACTTTGATTAAAAGAATACACTATAAAATTAAAGAATCCAATCCTTCAATAGAAAGAAGACAAAAAGAATTGTGGTCACGTAAGAGGGAGATGTACAAAACTCTACTACACTATACAAAATACATCCTCTATATTTCAATACTTTTTAAATACAATCAAACACAAAAGCAACCAACAAAATTCAGATCATCTCAAACGCCAATTGCTTTCCGAAGGTTATTTGATTCAAACAGTCGACGGTATCCCGGTGGAGGACAAAAGAGTGCGGCCATATCTAGCTTATGGAGTCCCCGCAAAGCATCACTTGAGACCGGCAAACTGAGTCATTCCTTAACGGTAGATCGGCGACAACTGCGGATCTCTACAGAGAGTGACTGCACAACTTGGATCTTCTCTTTCTAAACTGGATACCACCGTCAAAAGAGAATAACAGAAGAAGGAAGAAAAAGGCATAGATATAAAGAGAAAGGAAATAAGGAAAAAGAAATAAGGTGAAATCAAGAAGAAGAAGAAAGAAAGAAAGGAGAAAGGAAAGAAAGAGGAGAGAGGGAACCTCACCGGAGAGGGAGCCAGAAGCCCCTCTCCGATGAGAAGGGGCTTTTTCTGTTTGAAGATAAAACTTTTGAGAGAGGTTTTTCGAGTCCCTATACCTTGCTTTTAACTTTAATCAAGCTTCTTGAATACAAAGAATTATGTGCGAATTGCCAACGGAACAAAACCAAAGAATTATGTCCGAATTGAGAACGCAACAACCCCGCTGTTTGAGCACACACCAGTGAAGCGAAATTATCAACTATTAACTAATCACAAATTGAACAATCGAGCTGCAATGTAGTATTGTCAACGACGTGCAGATTTTGATATGATAGCACAAGACATTTTCGGTTTTATCTGTTCAATAATAATATATATACATACACACACAACTAAACTAATGAGATTGCTGGTAGCACAAAGGCAATTTCCTTAAATCTGTTTAATAATACACACTTATTCACACACACATCTAAACTAATGAGATTGCTTCTTGAAATCTTGGAGAACAACTTGAGCGGCATTGCGACCAGGCGCCCCTGTTACTCCACCTCCGGGATGTGACCCACTCCCACACATGTATAGCCCTCTTACCGGAGTCCTGTAACCTGACCTGTAATTAGAAAGGAAATGTATTGTTTTATGATTAAGTTTAGATTATAGGGATATAACTCATAGGAAATCTCCCAGATCACCCAAATGTTTAAGTATTACCATCCTTTGACAGGTCGCATTAAGAAAAGTGAATCCAAACTCATGACACCATGAAAAATATTTCCACCTGTCATGCATATACAAGGTTTAGTAAATTCAGCATTTAACAGATCTAGAAAGAAATTGTCAATGTTTCTATCTTTAAAACAAAGGTCATTGTTTTACCCCATTCCCGGGCGCACAAGATATATAAATATTTATTCTATTGTCCCACAATACATACCAGTTAGACCAAATTCCTTTTCAAGATCTGGTGGGGTCAACATGTCATAACCAATCACTGAGGAGCTAAAGCCAGGGGCATATTCATCAATCAAGGTAAAACATCTTAGTGCATATGATTCCTATAGGGACAGTGATTGTTAGTTACCTAATGGAAATTTATATAGAAAGTTTAAGAAGGTATCAGTGCCAAGTGCAAAATAATTTTTGTTAAAATTGCTACTTACTCTGTATGTAGGATCTTCCCAGCTACCATCTGAAGGTTTATATGGTGTATATTGCGTGAATAGGCTGACAACATGCTTACCTACAAAAGCAAAAAAATGCACGAATCATTCTTAGAAGAGAGAAACTTAGACAAGGTAAATCAATATTACTTTATAGGTGGAATAAATTATATGTACCAAAGGAGAGAATTTATCTATAAGTAAAGTTTTCACATGAACAGATGGTGGAAGATTATGCAAGAGGGAGTACACCTTCCATCTTCCCTTTTACAATTGAGAAATACAGTAAACGAAGAATAGATTCACAGTGTAATGGAGAGGAACCTGGTTCAACCAAATAGTTGCTTAAAGATGATGATTTGACAAGACAAAGGACTAGCGATTGATGAAAGTGGTAATGAATTCATCATCTGTTTTGTATCTGGTTGGCTTGGTGGACAAATGGTTCAGAAGAACTTTTGGGACTTTACACATGATGTGATTTTTTGTCCTCTTGGGTCTTCGTCTATCGTAAACAAGTAATAAGCCAATAAAAAATTTATTTCACAACTAGTGATGATAAAAATGAATATGTTGCCTCTTTCAAGATAAATAATCATTGTTCTCAACTTCCATTCCATGTGCATACAAGACGCTCGTTGTATAAAATGTGAATATCTGCGCATTTCTGGGTTTTCTTTCTTTACCTTACAAATTGACTGACACAATTTTCTCAATATGTTCTTAGTTTGAGGTTTCAGCCAATCAAATGATTGCTAATTGCACAACTCTGTCCTTTCATCTTCCTTCAAGTCCCCAATCCATTGTAGTTTTATCTCTCACCTTAGGAACTATTACAATGTTTCCCTCTTGACAGAAAAGTGGGAATTGATATTATTTTGTGTTTCTTAACTATGCACATCAGTAGAGTTCAAACAAAAGCAATGAATGCAGAAGGAAGATTGAGTTATTTTACCATGGGGAGAAATAGTTTTGTCCAATGAAGAAGGAATTGTCATCTCCATAACAGGTCTTTGTGATGGTAAACCATTCAAAGCATCTTGAAAAGCTGAGGAAATCTCCTCCATACTTGACAAATAAGATAAATAAATTATTTGATGAAGGAGTGGCTTATTGGCGTCACTTTCGCTAAAAGTAAAGAGAGTTCCAACTCATGCCATATTGTACTAGAAAACTAGGTGTGAATTTCTAACTTCAGAGCTCTTTTTGACTCGGGCAAAAAAAAGAAACTGTTAGCAGATGCAGAAGCAGGTGCACCACCCATAGGAGCTTGTGCAGTCAATTGGACAACATCAATTCAAAGAGAGAAAAGAGAGCCAATGCTTTCATACCTTTCAGAACCAATGTGAATACTGGCTGTATGCTGAGGACCCACCTCCAGTTGACTTGATTTAAAACAATGGAACTGGGGCAATTTATCAACAGCAACATTGATTTTGGTTACTCCCTGTTTTAATTAATGACAAACCGAATACTAGTCAGTACATCTTGAGTGACCTCCAAAATGGAAACAAAACCAAGCATAGACAGCGAAGGGGGTGGTGCAGAGTAACCATCAGTTCTCACATGTTCCATTTGGATATTGACATATAACTAGAAGTTACGAAAATGTAACACAAGAAGCATTTCAGACGGAGAATCCATTTCAGGATCCCCAGGTGATTTGAAACCAATTAACTAAAGGTGATGATCAAACAACAAAATCTTTAAGAAAAAGTGATACAAATAATAATCTGAAAACAGAGATTTAAAAATAAATGGGATATAAAGTTTAACATTCTTCCCAGAATCAGTGACAGAAGTTTTCACTAAAGTGATCTTACAGAGTGGTAGTCAGAGTACTTGATAGCACCAAGAAAATCATCAGGAAGAACATCTTGAGGCACCAGTTCCTGCACCATAAAAACATAAGTTTTGAGAGTTTATATACAATAGCAGAAACAGTTTGAAAGTGACAGGAATCTGCCCTTTTACCTGTCACCTAAATAAACTTTTGCACCAAAAAGATTACCAATATTAAACTTCTTACCATGAAAGTCTTATATGGGGTTGCATTTGACAAAACAATTGAAGAATGGACTTCTGTCCCATCATCCAGCAATACCTAGATTATCAATATAGTAAATCGTCTGAAAGTCTCATTAACACGTTAGATCTACTCAATTGAGGCGACACATAGCGTGAACTAACCCCAGTTACTTTGCCCGAGTCCCCAACCATTACTAGTGAAGCCTGGATACAAGGATAAAAAAACTTGGGAACACAAACTCCATAGAAAACCATAGCAAAGTATTCTTATAACAACGTGGCAGTGAAGAAAATCGACAATAAATGAATGAACTTAGTAAATACAAGAAAGTGATAATAAAAATGTTAAAACTCAAAAAGAAAAATTACATTGTAGTTCAACATTTATGTCTTCGTTGGTGAAGAGGTATATTTAGACTGTAAAGTCATGCTTTAAAACCTTCTTGACACAAAATGAGGAAGAAACACTGATCACAGTAAACACACCTCTGTATTCGTTAGAACTTGCACCCCAGCTTCGGTGGCGGCTTTACTTATGGCCAAGGATACTGAACCCATCCCACCCTCAACATGCCTTAAACCAATGAAGTCTCAACCACGTTCAACAAATAATAAAACAGAAAATAAAACTAGACATTTTTCAACAACATGCCAGTTGATATTAAATGTTAATGCTAACTGAAAAGTATTTGTTATAAATCAATCATTCTATGCCAGATGTATTACATTACTAGGGGCCTTGTACAACAATGCTGCAATTCATGTATGCATTCAAGTCAAATAAAAACTCCACTCAATTCCATTCTAGGGACTAGAAAGAAGTAAAAATCCCAACCAACATACTAAAACTGAATGGGAAGTAGATGAATTTTTCATTGGATCAGAAAATGATATGATTACTAGTTTAAAGTTATTGTTAACAAATCTCTTTAACAGATTCCATGAAGCAACTGAATTTTAATCATGTCCGTTTGGAAATGTCCTCTTGAGATCATGAGATTCAAGTACTTTGACAGCACAAATCAGAAGTCCCCTACATTTGTGTGTACTATGTCATGTGTGTGCTTTGTTGCAGACCAAGAACTTCTAATTTGTTGCAACAAGACTGGAGACTTCAAATCATATAAAAATTTCCAACCCAATCATAGTATAACCAGACTTGTCCATCTTTGATGTAAACCCATGCTTTGATATATAACTTTCTCTTAACATAGTTAATTTATTCCACAATTCTCACAATTTACCACTGTATCTTCTCATTTCAAATCTGAAACAGATAAATACAAAATTATAGAACCTAAGGGTTCCATTGTAAAATTTGATCCACCATCCTTGTACTATATTGATAGAGAGAGAGGAATGTGGATAATGGGTACATGACAGCAAACACTGAGATGGGATAATAAAGTAGAACTAATTTTGACCATGGTAATCTGTACCTTGCTATTTTGCTGTGTATAGTTACTACATTGATTATCATATATATAAACTTCAAATTTGAAATACTTACGACCAAACATTATGATCACCATCAGTTTCACCCACCACATGATGGAGCAGGACATATCCACTCCCAGGTGCATGGATGCCTGCCTAAAAGAAATTGAGAAATGCCAATTTAACGATGCATGCAATTAATTAAGAAGCTCATCATAAAATCCCAGTCTCTAGATTTTGAGATAATGTTAAAATAGCATCTACAATTCAATCAATTAAAGAAAGGGATCACCATCCTTATATTGTTATTAATTCAAAAAAAATAAAATTAAGAAGAAAAAAAAGGCAGGGTTATATAGAATGAATGATCCTCTCACCTAAATACTTTTAACAGAACTAAAGGAGTGTAATAAATTATTGTTAAGTAACAGCGAGTGGAAGAGGTACAAAAATCGTAACTTTATAATTACATTGAACCAAATTACCTAAATGCAATCTAACTTCAAACATCATAAGAATAGAAATCTTACCATATTCCCAACAATAGCATCTGCTGCAACTGTTGCCTTCAGTACATCAGTCTATATATTGCAAATAAGAAATTAAGAAAAAAAAAAGGGTATATCAGTTTACATGAAGACAGAAGCACTAGCCAAACTAATTAACTAATAGTCAAACTTGATAAATAACAATTCTGCAAGTAAAATTCATAAATAATAACCTAAATGTAAAATTTCAAATCAGAAGTATTATATTTATAAAAACACTGCTCTGATCATTCCAATGCCAAACTGCAGGCTTACAAGTTACCCCTAATTGTAATGTTAACAGAGGCTAATCTTGTTGCCAACCCCTCACACAGTGAAGCACCTTAGCTAACAGTGAAGATTCCTCAAATTCAACAGTGGCATCGATTCATATCTCAATTTTCACATTAAAAAACACCTTCACTTTTAAAATTTTGGTAGTAGATATCATAGTTCCATAAATTTTCAAGCAATCTAGGATCAATGTAGGATATTTAAATCACAACATTTACTAATTAGAAGAATTAGAATCCAGAGCTTTCAAATATCTAAGCTATGCCTACCTCAAACCACTTATTCAAAACCTTTGACGTGGGGGACAGTAATAGGTCCACCAGGTCCCTGCCAAAATAGTCCAAAACGGCTATTAGCATATATATGAAGAACGAGAGATCTTGAAATAATCTTAAGTAAGTGGAAACTGGTGTATCTTGCTTATGAAGTAACTAACAACAATGGTTCCAAATAATACATACACCATGTCTTTTTGGCCTAAGGACAGGACGTGGCGCAGAAAACGAGCCCAGAAAACTGATTTTTGCAGCTTATCCCTCAGCTGATCATGATAAGACCAATGTCCAGGCAGAGTTTCAGGTGGAGGTGAATCCAAAAGAAAATGCATGATTTTACAGAATTTATAAAGCTGACTTTCAAATCTGTTAAGCATTAAGAAAAAAATAATTAAATAAATCATGAATTAAAAGAGATTAATTCTTTCATAAATACTCAACACATAGTAATGTTATGTTTCTTTTAATATATATGGCACCTTAGATAAGCATCGGCATCACGTTTTGAGAATTTGGAAATCTCTGAATGATTATGCTGATCATCGAAGCCTAAGAGAAGGTATCGGCCATCAAGACATGGTGTAAACGTCGTCGCTTTTGGCTTTAACAACTTCAGGCCATGTCTCTTTAATTCTAGTTCCCTTCCAAATTCCAGCATTATATAAGCATTGTCCATAACGAATACCATGAAGCAAAATGTGGCACTACATGGTAAATGACATTAACATGAGCATGCTGAGCTTTACTAAATACGTGGACCCACCCACCTGATGACGGAGGGGCGAAGAAGGCTTTGGAGATAGCTGCAGCGAGAGAACTTGAAGCCAGGGATGATTTCTTCGGTCACGGCCGCGCCGCCGATGACGTGCCGCCGCTCCAGCACGGCCACAGAGAGGCCTCCGCGAGCCAAGTAAGCCGCGGCTGTCAAGCCGTTGTGGCCTCCGCCAATCACCAGCGCGTCCCATTTCTTCTTCTCCTTCAACGTGCGCGTAGCGCTAGCGCTGCTACTAAAGCTTCTTCTCCACATTTACTCAAGACTCCGGAATGATCATTGAATTTGAGTGGGAGCTTTTTGACTTGAGTTCGTTCATGGAGTCGGCTAGTCAGGAAGTTGACGTGGAACCAACTTTCCGGGAAAAGAGAAATTTTATTTGTCCGTTTTTGAAAATTTAATAATATCTTTTAACAAATCTAAGAACACAATTGGTCCCATGGTCTAGTGGTCAGGACATTGGACTCTGAATCCAGTAACCCGAGTTCAAATCTCGGTGGGACCTTTTTTTCTTACGATTTTGAATTTCTGTATAATGTTATTGATCTAGTTTCTTCCTTCGCGTCTTTTCTTATTCAATTTTTTTTTAATCCTAATTTCCTTTGCTTTTTTCTTTTTGTCTTTTTTTATAAATAATTTCTATGATCAATTCTTCTGATAAGTCATTTTCAGAAACAAGATCTCCTGCAACAAGTTTCGAAATGTTTTGATAATTGCTAAAAGGCTAAAATAACAAGGGTTGTGTAAACATTCAATTTAACCTTATTTTTTATTATTCATAATTTTTAAAATAATTTATTTTTTTAAACATATCCCATTTAATTTCTTATTTATCCTTCTTATCACTTATATTGTTTTCAATACATATATATAAATAATTATTTGACTCATCAATTTAAAATAAAAAATTTAAAATATTATTTAAAAAATATAACATTATTCTTTTTTTTTCTCCTATTTTTTTTAAAATAAATCTCACTTAATGCCAAATTTACCTTTATAGTAATTAATTTACTCGTTATTTTATTTCTCTCCACAAACATGATTTGCAGCTAACAACAAAAATTTAAAAAAAATTGAAAGTACCCAAAGAAACGACAACTAATGGGGATAATTTGATTGCCATTAAAATAAAGAAACATGAAAATATTATTGGAGTTTTTGCTCACACTCGGGTAATAAACTTTATAATTGTTGAACTTTGCATTTATTATTCTCTGTGTGTTGTAATTTTTTTCAAGCCCTTTATTACTAAAATATCTGAGAAAAGTTCTTAAACCTGCTTTAGTTTTGTTCCAAGGAGCAGTTATGTTGAATCAACCAATTTTAAAAGCTAAGGGAAGATGCGAGCACTTACATGTTTCCACTGGCATGATTGTCTTTGTGATCTGACATGATTGATTATTTGATTATTGTTTCTCACATATTTGGTACAGGAAAATGATATTTTAATTTTTTATTTTATAGATATTTATTAATTTAATTCTTATATTTTAATAATTATTATGTTAATTTTTGTTATTAATCAATTATATAAGGATATATATTATTATTAATTTATTATATTATAACACGTGTTATTTTTTACTTTTTAAATTTATATTTAACTTTTTTATTTTAAAAATAACAAAAATACTATTTTACTTTTAAAGATAATCTATTTAAAAGTAAAATTTTAATGATAAAAATTAATATGATAATTATTAAAATATAAAGAACTAAATTAGTATATATATAAAAATAAATGATTAAAATATCATTTTTTCTATTTTACCATCTATTAACTTTTCTATGTAAATTTACACTTTTTAAATAATATTTTAAATTTTGTATTTTTAAAAAATTTATTTTAAATGACATGTTAAACAATAATTAATTAGTAAAATAATATAATAAGTTATAATAATATCTCAAATACTATTTTATCACTTAGTAATTATTTAACACATAAATTTAAAATAATATTTAAAAAGTGTAATACTACTCTTAATTTATATTAGCATGGAACAAGTTATGAACAATTTAATATGCAGAAAAAGTAACTACGCCCTAAAATTGTACTAATGGCAAATGGGTAGGCTGCCTGTAGGCTAGTCAACAAGCACATAATATAGCATCTTAGCACGAATCAGGTGCATGGGCCTGTGCCTAATTTGTAAATTAAATTTTAATTGTTTTTTAATATTTGTAATTATTTTTTTATAATATTTTAATTATAATTATAAATATTATAATGACAATTAAAATTATTAATTACAAGATCATATTAGATTGGAATTATATTAT
The DNA here is from genome assembly GCA_946807835.1 of Ailanthus altissimus. Taxonomy (NCBI): domain Eukaryota; kingdom Viridiplantae; phylum Streptophyta; class Magnoliopsida; order Sapindales; family Simaroubaceae; genus Ailanthus; species Ailanthus altissimus. The sequence continues at coordinate 26,140,477 of OX327695.1, forward strand.
AATCATAATTGAAATTGCAATTATAATTTGTTGATAAAAATTTATCGATATTATTATTTAAAATTGTTAGATACAAATACAAAAATAAATTGTCAAATTTATATTATTATAGTTACAATACATTCCAACTAGATTAACACATACTGAATTATTTATCATTTATAAATTCAACCATTTTTTTTAACAAATTACAAATTCTTATTCCAAATGATCAAATCTCAAAGTTTTAAAATTTTTTGAACATGTCTTCTTGTAAAATTTATTTTTGGTCAATTGCATCATTTTAATATTGTACTCACATTAAACCTTTCAAAGTATTTAATCTATTCTTCATCGCTTTTCGTCTAATATATTGCACCTTGCATTAAAAGTAATTTTTGATGTTATAGTGGAAGAAGTTAGTAGTGTCATGATAGATAACACATGATAAACCATTTTATTTATTTTTTATCATAACAAAATATTAAATTCTCTTTATTATCGTGCACTTAATATAAAAGAGTAGTTAGTATCTATAAGAATTTTTGATTCAAAAGTAGTAGAAATAACAGAACTACAACTAACTTTTCTTTTGCTTTTTAGCAAAATATTCTAAATAACTTGATCATAAATAGTCTTTTCATTTGTTTCTTCTATAGATAAAGATGATTTAAATTGATTTTTATAAAAAAAAAAAGAATAATTGTGTGATAAATTATAAATGTGATCAAAATCATAAGAAAGTCTATAATTTAAATTTTATGAGATCCCTGCAATTAAAACTTTTCATATTAAACCAATTGATTATAGAATTCATTACTACTTGCACAAATAAATAACACATAAATTTATCTCTAATATTATTAAATTTAGTCTATATAACAGTACATGTGATAAAAAATATTGGATTATCTTTATATTTATAAAAAATATCACTAATACGTAGTATTATTAAATACTTCAAAAAAATACATATAATAAAATGTAATTTTTTAATTATTACTAGTGAGTATAATATTTTTCATTTTATCATTATAATAATGTGTAATATAATTAATAAAACCTACACAAGATTTCACCATTGTATATGTAGCATTCTAATAAGTTTTCATGTCAAATTTGAACATTCTATTATTTATTTCACAATTAATTAACACAATTTTAAATTATTGTTGTCTATAAGACGATGAAATAATAATTTTATTGCTTCTATAATTTTTTCAATATAAAAATTAATTATATTCAAATCATTTAGAACAATTAAATTAAGATTATGATAATATATTAAATGAAAAAAAATTGAACCACATGCAAATATTAACTTATAGGAAAATAATTCTATAGCAATAATATTTGCACTTACATTATCAAAAGTAATACTAATAATTTTTTTTACAATTTAAAATTATCTAAAAATATTCATTAAAGAATTAAAAATAATATTAGTGTGTGTGTGAATGTTCTAATTCATGAAAAATAATAATTATTTTTTACAAAAATTAATCATTATCAATATAATGCAAAGTAATACAAATATACCCTAAATCATAGGTGCTGATCTAACAATTAGAAATAACAATAAATACTTCTTTAAATTGTGAGATTTCATTAATTAGATTTTGATTAATTTGATAATATATAATAAAAAATATATAATTTTTAACTATATTTGTAAAAATATGAGAGAAATTAAATTGAATGTACTTTTTCATAAATTTCTCATACATTTTATTTTTGGTGAATGAGAGAAATTATTCACTAATTATAATGTATCTAATTAATTTACTATGCATACGTTGTTGATTATATTTAAATCAAAAAATATTTATTTATGAAAATTTTAGATAATTTCATTTTGAGTTAGATTTTTTGTACTATATACTTGCATACATGTCTTACAATGTTAATACAAAATGCCTTATGCCACAGTTTTACTATCTAAAATTTTAGAATAAAACTTGTATATAATTTTTTTTTTCAAATTTTTCACAAATTATACAAGTCTTTTGTGTGAAATATTTTAAACATACCTCTTTTATTTTTTAAGGGGCTTTCAATATTTCAATTGTGGAAACAAATTGGCTGCCGATAAAAGTTGAAAATTTTATTTGTAATAATATTAACCTGTTTTATTTATTTTCATTACTTTTAATATGAGAAATATTGAAATTTGACATTGTATTGATAATAAATAATTCTGTTAAAAAAATTAAATTTAGATGAATAAATATTAAAAAATAAAAAGAGAAATTTAAACAAAAGTTAAAAATTAAAATAATTTTAAAAATTGAGAGAAATTTAAGATTTGAAAGAGATTTATTATAGTTTTAAATGACACTACAGTGCTATTTTTATTAGACCAAAAATTAATTGTCGATCAACAGTTAATTCTTTAAAAAAAATTTACCTCTAAAAAAAATGTAGACAACGTTATTAATTTTTTATTATTTTTTATTCTTTTAAAAAAATTATTTTAATTTTTTTTCGTACTTGAATGAGTACAGTTCATTAAATTTGCGTACTTGGCCCGACATGACACAACAACAGAGAGTGCCTATAAGCCATACTAAGCCTAACCTCAAGCATGACAGTCTACCTATATTTTTAATTCGTAGGTCGTATCAACACAACACGGTCCACTTACACCTCTGCATGTTATCATTTGAAACAGGAAGATCACTAGACACTAAGTGACGAATAAAAACAGACGTGCCCACGTGAGTAATGAGCCGTGTCCAAATTGGTGTTTACTGCTAAGTACTAACAAAACCCTTTATTATTTTTTATCATATCCTCCTCCTTTCATTCTTTAAAGTTGAGATTCCTTTTTATCACATGCAATACTTATGATCAACGCCAATGAGCAAAATAATTCTGTCTCTAAGAAGGGAGATATAGCAGTTTGTGATTGGCTGAAAGATTTTGTTCAGACTCTTCACTTACTGTCAGAGATTGATTAACAATACGAAGTCAATGATAAGGATGAATGCGAACAACATTATCAATTTAGGGGAAGGCAAATATTTGCAGCTTAATCTCATATATCTTTGTAATTAGATCCTGTGGGTTGTGACATTATGAATTTCTCTTGATCCCGTAATTCAGGCTGATAAAGTTCAGCTCGTGGCTTTTGATTCCTTATCCGTAAAACACTCTACTACGAAGATTTTGAACAAATTTAGCAATCATTAATTTTGTAACTTGGGAATAAAATCTTGATTAGTATCCAGTTGGTTAGTACTTTCTGGGTATTTTTAATTGACCCCAGAGCCCCGAGCTGCTTTCATTACTGTCAGTAGGCAGTATTTTTTAACAAATGATTTTGAAATACTGTCTCTGCTCTCGGATCCATCATAATTAGATATGAAGGAGTAGACTCTAGAAATCTTCAATTTTCTATTGGCAATTCTTATCTGTAACGACTAGTTAAAGCCTACTTGCCATGGTTGCTTGAGAAGCCGTAGCAGAAAATAAGGAATAAAATGATTTCATGAATGACGTGGGAAAAGTCAGGTATGTGGCATACATGTGAAAACGCTTTTATCATTGTGAAAAGTGCTTTAACATAGCCTTTTTTTTAAAAAAAAATAATTTCAAAGTTTTTTTGTGGAAAGATAAAAATTGGTTTAGAAGGCCAAAAAAGCATTAATTCGGAGCCTTTTCTTCTGAAAAACCACTTCCAAATATTGCTACAAAAGCAAAACGAGCCACCAGGGAAAAGTTACAAGTGCCTGCAATATCCCATGTTTTCAAACTAATTTTTGGAAGTGTTTATATAATTTTTTATTGTTCAAAAGTTTTCAAACTTTTGATCGTTCATAAAGACAAGATGGGGAACAGGAATTGGCTTTTAGTCATATTCTTGTTTTACATGTTTCACTAGTAAAAACCCACATGCTTATAAACTATTATAACATCGTCCTTGCAATTGATAAATAAATTCATAAAAGACTTGGACAAGAAGCAATACATTTACCAGAAGAGAAACAAGCTGTTGACTACTGAAAATCACCGAAATATTGATCCTCTCACTTCATATTGTGGTTATATAATGAGAAATCTGTAACTTTGCACTCGGGTTCTCCCTTTAATTCGGTAACTTGATCATCCTCAACTAGTATATATATTAGAACTTGATAACTTGCTTTCTGTCATTGTGTTTCTATTCTAAAGCTTTTGTCAATTCTTAGCCGGAGATATGGAATATTCCGGCCAGCATTCTTCTACCTATAATTCCAACTCAAGTTGGACGGCAAAGAAAAATAAGTTGTTTGAAAATGCTCTGGCAATATACGATAAGGATACCCCTGACCGATGGCAAAAAATAGCCAAGATCGTTGGGGAAACAAGCGCCGAGGAAGTAAAGAGACGATATGAGATCCTTGTTGATGACATCAAGAGCATTGAGTCAGACAAAGTGCCCATTCCTGATTATGGAAGAGATAAAAGCAGCGATGGCCACAGCGGCAACAACATTATTAGCAATGCAGGGCAAAGGTACGTAACAAAATTTTGTACCTATTTCAAAGATTTTCCATCGACTCTTTAGTTAAATTCTTGAAAACATTTTGCGGCAGCTGAATATTTCGGGCTTACTTTGATTTTCCAGGCTGAAGCAACTAAATCTGAATGGAGACTGAATCAAGCTGCGCAGAGGAGTGTGAAGGAGCAACCACTGGCCACTGAATTCATGCATTTTTCAGTTTTCCTTTTCAATGTAACAAATTTTTTGTTCTCTGACTATGCATACAAGCACCATTATTCCTGTCTTCGTCCCTTTTTCTCCAGTGTAGTCAAGTTTTCTCTGTGTTATATATTAGCACGAAGGAAGAGCAATCAGTTCTTTTGGGCACTCCCAGCCGTTCGACCAAATGATTTGGAACACATTTTTTAACAAAACCAAACTGAAATTTTGTAAGGGTAGAAGAATTCATCACCAGTAGTGTAACAAGTTCATTTCAGCAATTTTGCGAGTGCAAAATCGTATTCAAATGATAATTATTATATATCCGTGTCTTTAACATTGTGTTTAGCAGCACATAAATCTTGGTCTCCAAATGCTAAATGCTCAAACCACGCGAACGGATATCATCCAATGAGATACCAAAAATAAAATAAAAGCTACACTGAATATCAGTTTTCTTTTTCTGCACATCTCTCCATGAAGATGAAGATCATACTTTGTGATTATATATTTTAGAAAACATTACAATTAATTTAGAACTTTTCAGTTAAAAAAAAAAAATGTCCACAGAAGATTAGGGAGGTGTAATTTACAAAGATCGAGTGTAAAACTATATTAAATTAACAACATTGCTACGTTTACAATACATCTGGATTTGATAGAGAAGAAGAAAAAGAATAATGAGAGAAAAGATTTAGACTTTTAATTGCTTAGATTTTATTGGAGATGTTTCTGACTATATATATCAGTCTTACATGTTGGAAAGAATAACGAGCTAAGAATATGGAAACACAACTACCCTACCAAAGCTAAAGGTCAGCACTACATGGGCTTATTTAATAGAACAAACAAATGAAATCGATTGCATGATTCCGTGAATGGTGTCACGTATCAGTATATATAGTTGAGATACAATTGTATCTCTACTTATATGATGTCTGATATGTTTGGTATAATATAATTATAAAGTAATAATTATTTGACAAGTGGTCATTCGTAATTGATCACATCAATTAAAATACAAAATGTATATTTTAATTTATAAGTCTAGCACTAATTTAAATTAAATTAAATTAATGATTTTTCACATAAAATTATCAATCCATTCAAATGAGTCTTGGCCAATATGTGATGAACTAAAATATGTAGACATAGTAATTTTTTTTTCCATTTTTTGGGGTCAAAATCCCTATAAATATGGCATTTATTGAATTAATGGCCAATTGGCGAGAGTTGAAATTGGAAATAAGGCTAGGGAAACATCTTGGAAAGAAAATACTAGTTCATGGTTGGTCCTAAACCAGAGATAAGGTAAAGATATGTATACTTGGGTGAAACTTTTATATTGAGTTTATGAGTTGTTTGAATCGACTCATTCAAAAGTGTTGAATGCATAATGATGAAAGACAAGGGACTGAAACTAATTGCTGAGAAAGAATCTTATTCAGCTAGCAACAGATTCAACAGGCGAACGCGGGGGATAGCAGTAGAACCCAATGAGAAAGATTTTGAAACTATCCGTCGTGTTACCAAATCATACGAGTCATAGTTATTTAGCTCTGACTCCGCGTGATTAGTCAGGTTGCCGTTTAAAACTTAAAAAAAGCAACAACTTCTCTTCGACGACATCAAAGTAGATGGTAAGGGCGTTAAATAGATCGAACTACCCAAGCTTGCAATAAGCTTGCCTTGCTTTTTTGTATAGGTCTAGCCTAATCGTCAAATAATTTGGCCAGAGATTATATTTTGGGATCGGCAAACTTGACGGAAAATGCTCATCCAACCTGCCAATTAAATTTGCCAAAAGAAATTATAAATAAGAATAATCAATGAGTTATGTTTATTATTGTAACTTAAAACCATATTTTTTTTTTTCTCTATGTAATTAGTGGATGACAAACTAATTTGAATGCATTAAAACTAATACTCAATATTTAATACATGAATATTTTTATATCTATTTTATTAAAATTTATAGTGTGATTTTTTTTTAATAATTATTGATCCCTTACATTTGGGGTGAAATCTTAATAATGAGGATAAAGACGATTAAAGGCAGAATAAATAAAGATAAATTATTTAAATAGACGATCATCATTATTTTTGGATAAATTTACACTATTTTAAAGAATATTTCTCAAATTACGCTAAGAGATCATGTCTATCCAAAAATAACTACAAATTCAATAAATATAAGCATAAAAAATTTAAAAAGACCAAGACTATATAAAGAAGCATTTTCTCAAGACTTGGCAGGAGCAAAGACTTTTTTCTCTATACATAATATATTTTCTTTTATTCTTTGTAATGGCCATGAAGCCTTATTGTAAGCACCTTGATAAATAGTATATGTAAGTGAGCATAAATTTTAATAAAGTAAACATAAATTCGAATTAAATTGAATTATTATATATCTTGTGACATATTTTTTTTTCTCTATCTTTATTTTTTTGTCTCTATTGAAGCATTTTCAACAAACAAATAAATTTAATTTATTGACTCGGGAGTTTTTTAAATTTTTTGTTAACAATTATAAATATAATTTTTTAATACAAATTTTATCATCTAAATTGATGTGACAAATATTAAAACTAATAAAAAAATAGGAAATTAACATGTCACCCCTTGAGATTTACACAAATTATATTTTGATGACAATTTTAGTTTTAATTATATTATCACTTCCTCTACTTAATTTGAAGGACAAAAATAACCTCCATGTTATACTTTTTTTATCACATAAATGATTAAAATATTCTTAAAAGATGAAGATATTTTCGTTTTTTAAATTAAATAAAAGAAGTAATAGTGTAATTAAAATCAAAACTATCATTAAAATATAATTTATGTAAACCTCAAGGGTAACAGTATTAATACCCAATAAAAAAATATATTTATTAATGTGTTTCATTATTTACATGTAACATCAATTTGTAATTTTAATAATCATTATTATTTTTAAAAAAAGAGTTTTCTAGAAAGAAATCATTGGAAGAGCCCACTCACTAAGTTCAGGCCAACGAGTGGGCTTGAGCTAAATGTAAATTGATAGGCTTCGGCAAGCCTGGCCTGCAAAGGCCACGTAAATATAAGTTCATTCGGCTCAGCCCAGGGAGAAATGTTCTCAGTTCTCTAAATTAGATTTCAAGTAGGAGTATTCTTGTAATTTCATATTGATTTTTAAATTTTACGCTTCGAAGTGAGCAAAACTTTTAGATTATATAAAAATAAACACTGTATTCGCAAATTCGTGGCCACGTTTCTCGTAGCTTCATCCACACTACAGCATCTCGACGAAAGCGGAGTTTGAGATACAGAGATGTGTAACAGCGAATCGTCGTCGTTTAAGGTTCGTTATAGTTGTTTATACAGACTTTTCAATTTAGCTGCGTTTATTTACCATAGGCAGTCAGGCTACTGATTCTCTTTGTCCAAAGTCCAAACATAACAAATAATAATAAGATGAGAGAAAAGGAAGCATAGCTTCCTGATTGGTTGATGTGATGTGATGTGATTTGATATTGCATTTACATGACAGATAATTCTTGGTTCATCATCAAAGGCGCGGAGAGAAATTTTAGCAGAAATGGGATATGAATTTACTATTATAGTAAGTCATTCAGTAAACATTCATTATATTTATATAGATAGATATTGATATATATCCAGTTTCATAGCGGTTTATGCTGTTAGACTGCAGACATAGATGAGAAATGTATTAGGAAAGATAAGCCGGAAGATTTGGTAATGGCTCTCGCTGAGGCGAAGGTATCACTTCTTTACTTGCTACCCTTTCACTTTCACATATGAAACCTTGTGATAATTAACCTTTGGCATATTTGTATACTAGGGTGTCTCTTCATATCAATCTAAAGTCTTTGCTGGCTTATGAATTCTTGTTTGTTATCGGTAGTGTCTTACTCAATGAACCACCAGCAACCTCAAGCGGCCTATTACAAACAACAAAAAATACAATAATGGGGAAAAGAAAATTATCCAACTTTTGTATTTCAATTTTATTATTATTTGAATTTGATTAGTAGAGGGCTATACGGACTCAAATTGTAGACCTTCATCGTAATGTCAGAGGAATCATTACCGTAGGGTATAGAGGGGGAGGTCATAAGCGTCTATACCGTAAAACTGACTTTTGATGGAATGAAAAACACATATATGGTAGAATCGTAACAATAGATTACGACCCCAATCAAAATGCATACATTTGTCTTATACACCAGGTGATGGTGAGAAGAGATATATTTTACATCACTATGATTTTCCCCTAGGCAGATGCTATCATATCAAGACTCCAGAGTGCAGGTCAGCTAAAGGAGGAAGCTCATGCAACTCTGTTGATTACTGCTGACACAGTATGTTTTAATTCCTTCCCACTATTCCTACACTAAAATTGTCTTAATTGGCAACAATTAGTGCCTTCTTTGAAAAGAATCTGTCTTGTAGGCTGTTAATTTCAAGTTCATTAATCTTCTGCCAATCACTGAAACACCAAGGCACCTCCGCTGCGAGGTCATTAATTGAAAGATTCAAATTGCTATCATTCTAGAGTATTTAATATATATAGCTTTAAGGTAGTAAATTAATTTTTCATGTTGCAAATATCCCGTTCCTATTATTTATCAGTCAACCTGGGCTAATCTTGTCAACTTTTGTTATTTATTATCTTCATTTCTCTTATCCTTTTCTGGTGCTGGAGTGGCATATTTTTGCATGCATTGTAGATCTCACTTCATTAAATTTATATATGGCTTATTATTAATATAACATGTTAGCAGTAAACATAAGGAAACAACATTTCAATCTGGTGATTTTCTCTTTGTTGGAAAATAGGGCTTATTTGAGGTTATTTCTTAACGGTAAATCCAATGGATTTTGAGGTGGTGGTGTATAAAGGTACAATCAGAGAAAAACCAACTAGCAGGGAAGAAGCCCAAGAATTTATCAAAGGTTTGTATAATTGGTTTCACAGTAGCCTCTTACCAATAAGAAATAGCCGAGTTTAATGATCACATGGCCATTCGTTGCAGGTTATTCAGGCAGTCATGCAGAAGTTGTAGGATCTGTGCTTGTATTCAATCTTAAGACAGGAACAAGAAAAGGGGGATGGGATAGAGCAGAGGTACTACTTGCTTGAACAGTTACTTTGCTTGTGCCTTGTCCTCAATAGTGACCATACAATTTTCAAAGCCCATGTTTTAACACAAAGTTTGATTGCATTGTTCTCCTTTAAAAATCATTTTTAGGTATTTTATTTTGACTTCAGATAGAAACTTAATACCCAACTTTTCTCAGAGTTCTGTGTTTACAGTGCCTATAATGTTTATATCATTTTCTTGGCAGTTAAGTTATTGTGTCGTATAACTTGAGAACTTAAAAATTGAGATCAATATTTTACCTTGAAACTGATGGGTAATATGTTTTAAGATCAACGTTGGGGTTATACAGGTATATTTCCATTACATACCTGATGAAGTCATTGATAACCTGGTAAAATTTTGTACACACAACTCTTTTAATACCCTTTCAAGAGCTATTCTTTTATGGTGAATGTCACAAATCCCTTTATTATTGGTGAGGTGAGCCCAGATTGACGAGGGAATTACATACAACGTTGCCGGGGGTCTGATGTTGGAACATCCACTGACTTTGCCCTTTGTTGAAGCTGTGGTTTGCTCTTCTCTCTCTGATGCAGTGATTATGAGGATTTGATAATTGCATGTTTGCATCCAATTCTTCTGTTATGAGCAGTGGTTGCTATTTGGCAGGTTGGGGCAACTGATACCGTGATGGGACTTTCTAAAGCTCTCACAGAGAAACTCATATGGGAAGTTCTATAGCCATGAATCGATTCAAACCACCAACTATCAGACATCAAACGTTTGGCTTTCAAGAGTTTAGGGATTGAAACCATTCGAATACTCTGATCATCTGCAAATTGGTTTATTTTGCCTGTTGAAAATGCAATTATTTATTGTTTGATTTTGTCTTCACTAATGTTATGAAGAAAACAAATAAACCCCGATTCTTGCTTATGTAATCCAACAACAAACTGCATTTATGTTCTGTTCTTGCACCCGAAGGTGTTGTTTCTTGTTCATATCTTAGATAGATGATTGTCTCTGTAACAATTGCAGTGAAAATAAAATTCATAATTCACTCGAATACCTATATGAGTGAATATTTCCTTTACTATTTTATTTTCGCGATTGTACTTGGTGGTAAGTTGGGATTCAAATCTTCTTCACTCCTCAAGTCCATAAAAAATAAATAAATAAAAACAATTGACTCTTATTTTACTAGCTTATTTATTTGTAATGTACTTCTCAGTTACGGGTGGAAACAGAAATTAAGGTGGGGATGATTAAATGTTAAAATTTAAAATATATTGAATTAGAGTTTAATTATATAATAATTTTAGTATCAATTTTAAAATTTTGAGAGATTAAATTATAAAAATATATTATTCAATTAAAAAAAAATTGAGGCTTGGCCCCAGACCCTTATGCAGGTTCACCACTGATCTCAATCATTTAGGTAACCAATTGGTCTGAAATATAGTGACTAATAAAAATTTGCTATTTATGATAGAGTGACATATATGTCATTTTCTCACAAAGAAATAAATATTGTTTATATTTTTTATTTTGTTAATTTAATTTAAATATAATAAAATTTGGTCTAATTATAAGCAGATTCATTGAGGCCTTAGGTGCACTTTAGCTGATTGTAAATGCGAATTATCTCATCGGAATTTTTATTTGTTAGTAGCTTTATTGAACTCCTTAAAAATAGTTCAATTGACTTAAATGTTAATGCTTATTTAAAAGTTTAAATTTTAATTTTAATTTTAGTTAATTGGTAGTTTAATCGTGAATTTTTTTTATTTTTATATTTTTAAAACATGAGTGTGACTTGTTCTAATTAATTTTATTAATAATATAAAAAACGAGTCTTTTTTATAAAGATAATTTGACTCCGTCGAATATATATTTATTTAAATTTAAATTAAAAAATAATAATATTTAATAAGTAAAATTTTTCATCTCTATTTAAATTTTTTATTTAAAAAAACAAATTCATTGGTTTTTTTTTATGCAAGAGCTTCTCTTTTAATAATTATAAATTTTCAACTCCTTCAAAGTTATTCCATGATAAGAACACGAGAGGCATAACAGCCAAGCAACCAAGTATTAGTTGCCATCTGTCCAGTTCCCCTCACTTCAGTAGAAATAAAAAGAAACCGTCTGCTCCCCCGTCTCCCTCCATTTGCCAACAAACGGCGGCGGGTAACGGAGTTCCGATCACTCGCAACGACAGCGGCTGAGGTACACATTATATACCCTCGCTTTTGTTTCTTTCTCCTTCTTGTTTATATCCTAACTTTTATTCGCATGTGGTCTTCATTTTTTCATCTAATGTTTCTGGTTCACCAAATGTTCGATGAAATCTCTGTTTGCGTCTTCAATTATATGGTGTGATTTATTAGGTCATTATGAACAGGTTGTAGTAACGAGTTATTTGTACGGATAAAATTCTAGTAATATTATAGAAACGCTATGAAAACCATAATTGCTGTTAGTTCATTGTTGAAATAGTACTTTCGCTTGATTTTTGTTTCTGTTCTTTTGCATCATGTAAAATCATGTTTCCACTATAGCAATTTTGGATGTCGGAAAATACGAAATACTTAGTTCTAAGTTTCACGGTAGATTTTATCCATAGGTTGTATCTAAGGTTGAATGCGGACTATCTTTCATCTTTGTGGATAAATTTTTATTTGCCATTAAGCAGAAGGGTTTTGAATTACTAGAATTTCTCACACGCATTGATAAATTTTCTAATGAAGAAAAATTGCCACTGTATAGATGCCCCCATCTTGTGTAGTGCATATAATTTCATACTCTCTGGATTTCAGTTTTGTTATTATCAGTTTCTACTCTTCAGGATATAGCTGATTTTGTTCATGAGATGACAGTGTGCTTGAATTTGGATGAATGGATGTGTGATTCGGGAATAGGAGCTGCTTCGTGGTTTTATTTTTTTGCCGATGATTTAGCTAACAACTTACGCATGTTTGGTCTCAGGAAATTTAAGAGATAAACTTGCTTTAACAGTGATGGAAGCCAAATTTTTTCGATTTCTGAAGATGGTGGGTGTCGGGTACAAAGCCAGGGCTGAAGCAGAGGGGCGTCTCTTATATCTAAAATTGGGATACAGTCATGAGGTTGAAATCACTGTTCCTCCAGCTGTCCGTGTTTTCTGCTTCAAAAACAATGTAATCTGCTGCAGTGGAATTGACAAACAGAGAACACATCAGTTTGCAGCTTCTGTTCGCAGTTGCAAGCCTCCTGAAGTTTACAAAGGCAAGGGTATATTATACATGGATGAAGTCGTTAAGCTAAAACCAGGAAAGAAGAAAACAAAATAATTGTGGAGTTGGCCGCTACTGTTTTGCAATATGTTTTTGTATCTTGCTTCTGCTTTTGAGCAACACTTTGTTTTGTGAAACCAAATTGATTCCCTGTTCAAGTTGTAGAATGTTTTAACTTATCAAGGATTTTGATAATAATATTGACAGCTTCCAATAAACTGAACAGCTTATTCTATAGATCGGTCTCAGCTGTGTTGCTTTCGGAGGGAGGCCTTGTTATCAGAATTGCATGCTGAAACCTCTCCATTGAAAATTTCTTTACACGAATTTGAAGCAGGTTTTGATTGTCTGTGCATAAGCTATTTATCCAATATAAACTTGGTTCACAACACTGTCTAATCCTCTTTCTTTCAACACATGGATGTCTTCATAATCTCATCATTATGATTTTTATTACGTATATACTTTTTCTCAAGATGTAAGAGATGATGTGATTCATCCTTATCAGTCGTCTTGGCATTGAGACCAACCAAAACTTGATCTTCCTCTCTGGATTTCCATCCCTAGCGTCATCAAAGTCTACCTCAAGATTCTTTCAGAGTTCAGATAATTTGTTGAGTTGGTATCATGAATATTCCATGATAGGTAATACTGTGTTGATAAGTCAAGCGCAATCCTAAAAATCTCACAGAAACAGGTTCCAGTAATCGCCTTTATGAAAACAATAGCTTAAGAGGTCTTGGAACTTAATCAAGCGAGTTTTAGCACATTGTATGATGCAGGGGTTAGTAATTATATTATTTGAGATTTCTTGCAATGAAGTTATCAGATTTGCTTTGTTTGGAGTAAATGTTGGTGAAGGTGAAGCAAAAACCACACGGAAATCCAACCATGGAATTAAGTTAATGACACGAGAGATAAGGGCAGTTTTCTTCAATACAATAGTGAATAACAATCATGGTCCCGTGGACAGCCATTCCCACTGTCAAATGGAACATCACTTAACCGATATAGTCTTTGTACAACAAAAATCATATGGCTCATGAGCCAGTCACTCACATGGTCCTACATCTGGCATAAGGTGGATGAGTTGCATCTCAGAAACCACACCCTGTTTTGGCTTTGACAAATACATTAAACGACTAACTCTTGCACACTGAACTAGTCAAGCATATAGATCCGAGAGGCAACTTCCTGAACCAACCAATCAAATCCCTCAAGCAGCCCCTTACCTGTGTAGGCACTATAACCTACGATTTTCCAGTGTTGAGTTTTGTCCATAGCTTCCAAGCTCAGCACCTGTGGGAAGTGTATTAGAGACAGATTCAGAACCTAAAAAGTTGAAAGTTGATCCAATGTAGAGATATTAAGAAAATAAACTGGAAAATAAAAAAGAATCAAATCAGAAAAGTTTTTTTAACAGAAAAATGGAAAGTTGTGTATCTAACTTCACCATCAATAAAATATTTCAAATTTATTAAGTGTTTAGTTTCTTTTTCAAGGCTTCATTGCCTTAACACACACAAGGGTCAATAAAGACAGTGATGAATGCAAACTAGCATAGCCATCATTTATGTTAGCTCAAAATGTTTGCCCACCAATATAAGGACGAAAAAAGGAAATTTTATACTACAAATTACATGACATGGTATTTCTACATAAGCTTCTCAATCCACAGACTACAGATGTCTATGCAACAAGTCAAAAACAAGGAAATAAATTTGAGCTCTTAAGTCACTGAACATACTTTAGCAATCTCTGCAGGAGTAAGAGCACCTTTGATGTCCTGCTTATTTGCTAGAATCAGTAAGGATGCCCCTGATAGCCTCTGCCATTGAAACATTTGCTGAAGAAAAAATCTTCATAATGCTGCAAACGATCTAAATCAGCATCATATAGTCCAGTTGTAAATATACAATATGAAGCACCCTTTCTAAGTTAGAAAACACCTTATTGCTGCCAGAAAAACATACATTAGAAAGAAGACAACATTCTTAACTATGCTAAAGTTACAGCCATATCTCCACATAAGTTGTATTCCTGCCGATAAATACTTGAACCACATTTTAAATTCCAGACAAGAAGTTTCAGGATTATTTTTGCTCCACCAAGAAGTATCGTAGAACTTTTTCAAACTAAATCTGTTAAGCAACACTAACTAAATATACCTAGTAACATTTTTTTGAATCAATAACCAAAACATGGCAAATACCTCTTCCTTTAAAAGATTGTCAAGCTCCATTTCGCAATCATCTAACCTTCTAAGATCAGAACTACCAGTCCACCCAAACCAACCATCAGTTTGCTCAAAGTAGTTTCTCCAATATGATCTTATAGTCCTTTGGCTCCCGACATCCCATAAATTTAGAGTATACCTGTCAAAATTCATATGATACGGAAATGAAACTATTCTCAATTGAAGTAAACACTATTCAAAGACTTCAAATTCTCCTTTAGGCAAAGTTTAACCTCCGTGTAATAAACCCATAAAATATTACCTTATACTGCTAGCAAATTCATTTCAGCTAAGTTTGAAAGCATTAGGTTTGGTAAAACAAAAAAAGAAAGATCCTCATTAACTGAATGATGATTTACCACTTTGAAACAGCACCCACCAACACAAAATATAATTCATTGAAGTGGATCTGAATACAAAATTTACATCTGTTTAGTGACGGTTTTAATGTTGAAGCCGAGTGTGGGACTTGTAATGCTAGTGTCTTCTCCATTAATCTTCAAAACAATGGTAGTCTTCCCAGAATTATCAAGACCCTTGCACAACAAATAACAATTAACAATTAACAATTCCACAGTTTTACGCACGAAAATGGACAAAATCTAGGATGGGTAATTAATTGCATACAGCATGAGAATACGCCTTCCTTCTCTTTCTTCTTGATCTTCCGTATGATGCTGAGAAGCCCCATTTCGAAACCAAATACCCACACAAGACAACTTTTATTTCAAATCTCGGGTCTAATTCCTGAAATGAACTCAATACGACTAATAAATCACAAATTTGGAATCTACTTCAAAAGCAGCAAAAAGAAATCTAAAAAAAAAATTCAGATGATTCTCCCTTAAGCTTGGACTTTCTGTTATCAAATGCACGCAACACTAAACATTCCACAGATTTTGAACAGTAACCCGAACATTTTGAACGAAGACTTTAAGCAATCAGGTACAAAATCAGAGCTCACAGTATCTCGATTCGCGCGGTTCCAAGTTTTAAGTGTTTGTGTTCTTGGTTTTGTACTCGAGAAATTTGTTTGGTGTTTTGGTTTTTGTTATTACAGAATATAATGGTAGTAGTAGAGACCACACCGTTGGTTTGCACCTCAATCTTTTTTCATTAAACGTCGTAGTTTCATGTCAAGCTGTCTGAATTCCCATCCAAAGGGAAAATGCTTTTTCTTTTTAAGAAAGAAACGAGTTATTTTTATTTAGCACCTGCTATCATTTTATTAATTCATTTCATTTGTTCTCTCATCTAGACACTTCCAAATCGATAACCTTTCCTTTTTTTTTATTGCGTTGCATTTCATTCATCAATAATCTACGCCATTACATTACTTTAGACAAAACTGTGGTGAAGTCACCGTGTAGAATTGGGAGCTTAGCTTTTACTTCTATTATTTCATAAAGAGAACAAGATTACAACAAGGATTGGAGATCCTCGGGCCTCAAGAAAACGAAGATTTAATTCGTTAGCTTCGGTGCCTTGAGAAAATAAATATCCCTCACAAACCCTTTCCCTAGTTCACCCACAGTTCTTAGCACATCAATTGGATCTTTTTCCTCTTCAGATGCTTCATCTCGTCCGCGTTTCTGGAAATATTTGAAGGAACAAGAGATGCAAATTAGCTAATATTGTAACTTTATAAACATCAGAGAATATCTCAGTAAACATTTCAGTTATGCATTCAATTATACCTTTGAACAGACTTTCTCCCAGGTTAGCCCAACAGCATCACCTCCCAAACAATCATACCACAACTTAAACTTCGTCGAGTACTCTTTCTGTACGTATAATAATCGAATTTCAGTCAGAAGCATAATACTGTTAATATCAAGAAAAATGCATTTCCATAGACTTGCCTCTAGATCCTGAACAAAGCACCTCAGTGGATCAAAGTCTACCATCAACTTATTTTTCATTTCCTGTGAACTTCCTTTCATATCCCCAGGCAACAAGAAGGGGTGGAAAGCCTTGCTAGCTTTTCCACGAGCTATATGCCTCCCTGCCCAAAATGTGCACAATATCAGACTTACCTTAACTGAATAAGAAGGTTTTAACAAATTGGGCTGCCGGGTTTGGGAAGGAGTTGATATCAAAGAACACATCATTGCAAGTTAATATAAAAACAAAGAAGCAGTCAAGGTGCAAAATTTCAGGACCATCCCTGAGATATACCTTTGTTTACTTCAGATGGAAAGAGAAGACGATGGGGGTAAGGTAACCTGTCCCTATGGAGAAGAACTACCGCATCATAGTTGTTCAATGGAGTTCGGAAAAGGCACTGCAAGTGGAAAATTGTGCAGTAATAATTCAGCAGCATGCATTATCCAAAACCCACGAGCACAATACATCTGAAAAATATGCCTCACTCACCTCCCATCTGCAAGAATCAGTCTGATCCTCTAATATGAGTTTAGTCAATAAGTTGGCACTACTTCGAGCATAAGCCCCCAATCTTTTAAGCTCCTTTGTGCATCAAGATAGCAACATGCCAACAAAGAACAGGCAGGAAGCAATATCAGTAATAAGTAAACATTTGGATTGTAATCTTCATTTACCAAGCATTAAAGATACAGAATCAAATTTAATTGGAAGCATTGACAGACCATTGAGTTCGGCAAACATCTGGTCCAAGCTTCAGATGCTTTGTCATAAGCTGTGGCCAACAACATTGCTGGGCTTACATTTTGCATATTTCCTTCAGAAGCATTTCTAGTTGACATTAAGTTATCCTACACAGCCATTATGTAATTAATTACTGTAATTATGACATAAAAAGCACCAATATACATTATATATTCTAAAAATTGATTCTGAATTGCACAACTTACATTAATCTCTTTATGGTCGTCTGGGCCAAAATCATTATTTATGTCAACAATCAAAGCAGAAAAGGTCCAATCAAACTCCACTAGAAGACGCAGAAACCTGACAAAATGGTCAATTTTGCACACAATGAACATTGTTAGAACATAGTTCCGACATATGTTTTACATACATTTACAAAGGCAAATATGAGGCCCACAGGACTTGAAAATCCAACAAAATTGGGATCGATTGCTTAATTGACAAAGCAAATTGTTCCATGTGGGCAGATGTACCGGATGTTGCATAACCAATCAAGTTTCTACTTGTTTGTATGTCCATATGTGGTGTCTGATTTTTTTTTGGTCTTTTTTTTTTGATAAGAACTTTCAATAAAGAAGGAATCAAGTAATTCGATTTTCAGGAAATTGGAAATAAAGAACAATAACTGTCAATAAAGAAGGAATCAAGTAATTTGATTTTCAGGAAACTGAAAATAAAATAAAATAAAGAGCATTGCTGACTTTATATACACTCTTTTTGGCCAAAGTGAAATGTATTCTCAACAAAATGCAATTTCAAAGAGCAGCAGAGAACTTAACCTTAAAAAACCAGTGACCCGTGAGCATGGAACACTGAATGGTGAAGGCTTCAAAAAAAGATTTGCAACCAACAATTCAACAGCCTCCTCTACCAAGCACGCAGAAAATAGATGTGACGCAACCCATCTCTTGGCAAGCCTGAAGAATATAAGAAGTGAAGTTAATATGAACTTTTCCTTCTTGGAAGTACACAAATTTTTATTATTGCTAAAACTGAAAACTGAAAACAACAAAAGTTGAAACTGGAGACATTAGCTTAATACAAATTCCAAAAATTCTCACCTGACAACTGGGCCAAATACCGGGTAACGACCCTGTAAACCATTTATCATGCTTGCATGCTGACCACGAATAAAAAGTATCTTGTCTGTAGAATAAATCTGCTTTGCTTGATTTCCATCTAGAAATTCAAATGGTTTCAGGAAGTAAACATCAGAGAACCTTACTAGCAAACGTGTGAATAGGAAATCATAAATCAAACCATTCTTACTTTCCCTTTTTACCAAACTCAACCCTCTTTCATGCAAAATTTTAAGACGAAATGCATATCCGGACACGAAAACATCAACATCATCCTCGCTAGCAGTACATGCCATCCCCCATCTATTCTGGAGACTGCAACAATACCATCGTCAGATAGGACTTTCAGTATGTCTGCAATAGTGTGTGCAAGGTATTGTATATGTGTGTCAGTATGTGCAAGTGCAACGAGTGAACAGATAGAGTTAGCCAACCTCTCTCCAATTTGAATAAGAAAAGCAGATTTAGTTTTCTCTATTGCTACATGATCCATCGGCCAATTCCCAGAGCCTTCCAACTATATCAGAAATAAAAGATCTCAGCAACAATCTAAAAAAAAGAAAAAATATAATGTATGAAGAAAAGACTTTTCGAAAGACGGCCATGCCTGAATCATTACATCCAGTGGTGGAATGCAAGATGGGATGAGCTTATGCAGTCTTGAATGATTCTTTTCATTGGCCAGCGGGTGAGGTTCAGGTGGGAAGACAGATGTAAACCTGAAAGCTGCCAAGTATGATAAGCATACATGAATTTTGTTGGCCAAAGAGTGAGAAATTGGGTAGGGTAAGATATATAAAGCCAAACAAAACTTCTACTTTAGTTATACCACCAATTTATTGATAAGATAAGCCAACCAATCATCTTTCTTTTTTTTAATGACATAAAGTTATGCTGCCGAGTATGAATAATGATAAGCATACACCAATTCTGTTGGCTTAAATGAGAATTGGAAAGGCTCAGAAAGACCTTTTCATTTATAAAGAACAAAACCACAGAAGTAAATGAAACAAATTAGAATTAACATCTAACTTTCTCCACCCTACAATTTCTAGAAAATGTTAATGTCTGTACAATACTTAACGAGAATTTGAGAAAGGTGTCTGTCAAGCAGTTGTTGTGTGTAAATTTAGATCACAACAACCATCAAGACATAATGATGACAAAGCAAAATGATAGAAAAGCTACCATGGAAAACCACTAAAAAGGAATAAAACAAAATAATTGTTTACTGCTAAGAGATAATACCCGAGTCCAAAGGCCGCACACTGGAGATCTTCAAGGGGATGTCATCAATAAGATGCAAGCGCTTTGATAAAACTTCAAATGCCTCGAGCAAACTTGCAGAAAACGATACGGGATCTGAGCAAGTAATAACATAGTTTATGGAGAACTGTATGTTTCCTGGGAAAAAGGGAGGGAGTGCGAAGAAACAACGCACAAAGGACAATCAAAAATACTAATAGCAATTAAATTCAATACTATCACCTTTAGCACCATGAAGCAAAGCAAAGTCGAGTTGATCAACTATTTGTACTATATTCTCTTTTGACATAGAAAGATGACGCAGAAGAACATATTCAACAATTCTTTTTAAAATGAGATGTTTCAACCACTGCTCACTTTCCCAAACTGCAAAAAATTTGAGAAATAAAGTTGGTCTTTTGTTCATCTTTAAGATACACATTCAAGATTCAACCAACTGCAACTAATAGAAACATGGCAAATGCATAACCTGTGCTTTCTGCAATTGTCCCATCTTTAAATCTCCGAAGCTCTGCCTTCTCCCCCCAAAACTTTCGGAACTTGAGAGCCTAGTACAAAGGGTAAGTAAATTTAATACTCAACTCAAGAGAGAGAGAGAGAGGTGGGGGGGGGCGGCGGGGAACCTTTTCCCATAGACCTCAATGAAACATTAAACTCATTTACCTCCTCTTTGTTTTCAGCATTTGGACCAATATCAACTACCCTATAAACTTTCTCCATAGAGCTCAAAGAAATTCCAACAAGTAGTGGCTCCCTATCAAATACTGACAATCCCTGGAATCGTAGAAAAGTAAGGCCAGCTGATACAAGATAGAACAAATCAACAACATAGATGTATTAAAGTTAATACTTGCTCCCATACATTTTCTATACTCCATTCTAAAGGAGTGTTTCTCCAAGTAACACGAATAAATTTTGCTCTATCTCCCAATCCTTGATTCAGCACACTATGCAGCTTCTGCTCATACAATCTCCAACATTCATCATCCAAGCAAAATCCCAATGCATGAACCTCTGCATGTCCCCTCAAATTCAATCTAAAAGAAATATAAGAAAATAAATGCAGAAAGTTACAATGAGGCATAAAAATTGCAACTGGTTAAGAAATTAAAACAATAATGCAACAAGCAATGGCAAATATATTTAAAGCCTATAACTCACACATAGGAACCAAAAGTTGTTTTTTAACTAACCACTAAGCATGAGCAAGGCACATGTAAGTATTTTCATGCTAAAGCTATTAGAAAAGTAGCATGCAACTTTAAGCAGATTCAAAAAGCAGAAGTTGTTTGACCTTTACATTTGAAAAATGTACCCACCATATGCTCTATGGCTAAATGGGTGGGGCTTATATATATATATATATACATATATATAAAGAAACTCAGTCCAGACTGAGACCGAACTTCTAACCGTAATTGAAGGTCATTCTGATACAGGTATAAATATTATATTTAAATAATAATAAAATCAGATTTAGTTGTTGTGGACTATCAAATGTTTGATCCTGCCTGCATACTAAATTAAACCACAATACCTAACATAGTAGTCGTATTTTGCAGGATAGTCAATCTTGGTTAAAAATATATCCTCAAATCCACCATCTCTGCATTTCTCCATGCACCGAAGTGTGGAAGCAGCCTCATCTTGAAGCTGAATGTTGGACAGGAAAAAAATGAAAAGAAAACAAATTAAGATCTTGAAGCAATTGCAATTTGGTCTGACAAGAATAAAATCTAATAAGAGATCCACTTTTCTGTACTCTGTTAATAGAGACAATAATATGCTGCTTAATAGTACCTCAAAGAAAGCCACACTTGTCATCCGAAAAGCCAGATTTACTTGAGTGGATGGGTCAAATATAATAACAGGAAATGATTCTTTACATTGCGCCTTTTCCTGCTTCCCCAAAGTCATCATAAATAGCAATAAGATAAACAATGAAATATCACAGATTTAAAGACAATTAAAAATCAAGGAACACCATGTAGAAAGTAGGAAACTCGTAAGATAAGATGCCGCACTTTGGTAAAATTTTGGAATATCCCAGTCAGTTAGAGATAGACAAACCTCATTCCATCTTTCCAATTAGATTCTAAATTGGATCACAGACATAACAAAGTTACTTCTACTTAAGAGATACATGATTCCATGGCCATCTTCAATCCCATGGATGGCAACAATATAGAGGATGTTCACACAATCACACCAAAAACATCTCTCATATTTTTTTTTTCTTTTTGCATGAGAAAATCTCTCATATCTCAATCAGTGAGAGGAAGTCTGTGCACCACATGTCCATGTCTTGGTGATGCAAAAAGGAGTTTTCATAAAAGATTATAAGAAACTACAAAAAGAATAGATCTATTTTATAATGAAATAGGAAGAAGCAGACCTCCTTTGAAGCTCCCTTTTCGCCTTCTGGTGGAAAGTAAAGCCCACGATTCCACAACTTTGAAGTGGCTACAAATAATAATAATAGTGGTTATAATCAAATACTCCTCTAAAAATTGACCAATTACAGTAACTGTAACCCAAACATTCTTCTTTACTCAGTTGCAAAATAAATAAATAAATAAATAAGATTACTGGACTTCACACAAAGAGTAATGAAAAGGAAAAATTAAGACTTAACATACCAATGAAGTCTAATGCAACACGCACTATCTGCACTGCTTTCATAGCTTTGCTAATTTTATTGGAACTCACAAGATATGACAACAAAACAGAAATTAGATATCCATTTAAGCAATCGTGAACATATATCGAACTTCTCTGCCGAGCCCAAACCTGCAACACAAACAAAAAATAATATTTTTAGGATCTTGTGAAAAGTAATTGTTCAATAATCAAAATTATTGGCAAATGCAATATCATACCTTCAAGAGGATTAAAGCTTCTCCCAGTTCCTTCCAACTACAGATAGTTTTCTTGACATATTCTGCATTATCTTCCAGAAACATGTCTTCCAATACACTACTATTGTACTTGGGTGTGGCCTGTGGAACACCATCTTCAAGATAATACAAGAAATATATAAATAACATAGGATTAACTTAACCACATAGCTCAAAAACAACACCACACAGAACCAAAGATAACTACTACCTTGACTAAAGGCACGCACATTGTTCCGCTTCAAGTTCAACTTTGAAATGCTAAACAGGGAGGAAGTCGCCGTAGGGATAATCCTCACAAAAAAATTAGGAGCCTCAATCTGCTTCACAGCTACAATATCGTTTTCCCATTTCAACAGTGTGACGAGTTAGTGAGTGTATAAATACTTAAATCCCAGAACTCAAATTAATGTAACATGATTGATCATCATTTCAAAAATATGCAAGGAGAAATAAACCTGGATAGGCAACTAATACAGGTTTTCGAGCCTCATTCTGCATGAATGACCATTCCACTTTATCAAATGATGCGGAGGACTTCAAATGCTTCTTTATTACACAGAGGTAAAGGCACCTTTTGGCATGATACCGGTAATTAAGATAATCTTTCTCATGGAAACACTCCTGTTATGAGAGAAAAGCTTTCAGCAAATAAACTAATAACCAGACCTATGATGCATATAAAACAAAGTACTTAAGCAGACATAATAATAATGTAACTTCACAAGTGCTACTATGTCTTCTAGATTTCTAAATATATGCCATGCTAATTACTCAGACCATCAAACGACCACCATGCTCTATCAATTACAAATACCAGGTCCATCTTTTAAGTATTTTCTTACATCTGGACTCTAGTCATTGCTGCCCCAACTTTTGATAAGTACATTCAGTTCTATATCACTGAAACTAACCACTTATATATCATACAATGCATGATATTCTTTAAAGTTTGATTAGTACCTAATCAGGAACACTGTACACTTCATCGTTTTATCATAAGTGATTCAAAAAAATTAATCCCATGACTAGATGATAAATTTTTTCTTATCCAGTAGAAATACCTTGGGCAACCCAACAAAAAGATCCACATTCACATGTGGTTTCACTACACAATTTATCGAGTAACTACCGCCAATTTTAAAAGATTTAGGCTTCTTAAACTTGAAGTCCACTTTGTCCGCTCCAATGTCCCTGACAAAAGTCGGAGCTAAATCTGCAGTAACCTGCACAATTTTTTCACACAAAATTATTTCCGGTGAATTTATTAATTAAATAATGATTAAGAACAAAACTCTAACAACATCAAAAACTACTATATTTAATTTAACTTCGCGAGGCATTTACAATATTAGAAACTGAAAGAAAACACGGGAATTAATTACCGGCAAATCATCGGGGATTTTACGGATGGATTTTTTTATGGAAGAAACGGTGTCGTCCACGAGCTTGGTAATAACAGGCGTTTGGTCAAGGTGGACCTCTTTTAAAAGCTCCTTTACTTTGAAGTCCATTGGATCAGTCAACATGACGGTAGTATCAGCATCCATTGCTCTTCTTCGTTTTTTCACTCCGTCAATTAAACAGTTGGAAGCGGAATTGACTGTTAGTTTACCGGCGACTGGTTTTCACAAATTAGGGTTTAGCAGAGGTTTAGCAGGAGTGGCGGGAGAGGGAGCAGCAAGAAAGGACCCACACCGATAAAAACTGGAAATTAAATGAACTCGGGCCTAACTTTGGACCAATATTATGCATGTACAAAACTATAGTACTTCTACTTAATACACCATGTATATTTTCTAAATGCACCGATTAAATATTTTCTCTAAAAATACACACCCAATAAATATCATCATTTTTGGATGGACTTAGGCCCAATTGTATTTCGACAATGGCAGTACAGCCTCTTTTCTACTTTGCGTAACACTAAATGTACCCCAATAGATTCTGAGTACAGACCCTTCCTAGAAAACCGATATATATTCCTCCTTATTGAGTACGAATTTTTCGTAATGCATCGTAAAGGGAGCAAGGGGTAGTAGAATCTTAGGTTACCTACTCCAACTCCAAGGTCATAAAGATTTGCCAATTGATTGAGACATTTGACCAAAGACATTCTCGTCCTTTTCATCTCGATTTGCACTCGAGATTTAACAAGTGAGAGACAAAAGACACCATCACATTACATCATGTTGAAGACACCGACCATAAATCTTTTAGGACTTTTCAAACCCATCTTAATCTTCTAATTCAATCTTCAATTATCCAGATACCCTTTAAAAATAAATAAATAAATAAACTTTGACTATAGGGGAATTACAACAACGGTTAAAAGGAATTATTACGTTATTGGAACCAAAATAAGCAGCACTAAGCTCTCCCTACTCCGTCAAAAGTTTTTCTTAGTTAAAGTGTTGGGTTAATCTTTTGAGTTATGCGATCGTGTTCTAGCTTTACTAACGACCAATATTTCAGCAATTTGGAAAAGCAGTCTCTGGGTTGTGATCTGTCATTGGCTGAATGCTTTCTGTCATTGAAGAGAAGACTTATTTCAATCAGAATAAAGATTCGTGTACCACAGGAAACAAGAAAATCTGCAATGAACGTGCCCGGAGTAACTGCAGATCTGTGTTGATAGAATCAAAAGGGGAAAACGTTTTGTATATGTGAATTGTTTTAGCCCATAACTATTAATTATTCGGTTATGTTACTCTTAAAAACTAACTGTCATTAATTTACTGGTTAAAAGATTAGGGAAAAAAATAAAAGAAGGTTTTGATTAAGTTGTTGAATGTTTTTTTTTTTCTTCTTTGCTAAAGATATATATATATATATATATATATAGTTAAGTTCTTTCTTCATTCGCAAAACGGTTTGAATAGATTCAAAGCGTTAAAGAAAAAGAACAAAAATTAGAGGGAGGGAAAAAATCAATAGTCACGTAAAGAACATTGTACTGAAAATGCAGGGAGATTAGATTCAGGGTGAATGATACCTCTCCCAAGATTGGGGCAATATTCTACATTTGACATCTCAAATCCGATCAAAAGAAAAACGTTGCTTTTGATAATAACTTTATTATTATTTAATTCACCCTATAATCTTGTGTTAAATTAGAATAAATTTAACTACTTAGTCTTTTTTCTATTCAAAATTTAACGAAAATTTCAAATTAACATATAATCAAATTTTAAGAGGGAGGGAATGCCCTTATCCTTCTTAAGGTTATATTAAAGCGAAGAACTTAAGATTTAATCTAAAATTCTAACCGCATCGAAATAACATGTTAATCAAGTAAAATAGCAAGAATTTAAAATAGAATATAAAAGAGCATAACACAATTTTACGCAGTTCAGCTAATTGCTTACATCTACGGTGGATCCAAGAATCCTAACCTCTCTTATTAACTCACTAGAGATATTATAAGGAAAACTCAATTAAGAACCATCAAAATGACTTAATATTTAGTGAACTCTTACTCTACCTCGAGTAATGAACAACCAAACAACGATTTCACCATAGCGTACACAAGCACTTAGTATCTACCCAGTTCTTCCTATTTCTTATAGTCTCTCTTAATACTTAATCTTAATTAAAGGGTTTATAAGTGTTTATATATGGTGTATTTTCGTGCCTACTAACCCTATTCTTTGTTAGAGTAAGAGTCCATTTATTTTGGAAGTCCAAAACTTTTTAAAACAGGAAATCCAGATCAAAAACTGCTTTTTGACGCTTATGGCATCGCAACGCTGGCCATTATCGCGCCCATTATCGCAGCGCTAGGTTGCTATACTGGGCGCCGCAGCGTTTAGCCCTAGTGGCACTTCCCGCGTTTTCTTTACTTCCTTTGCATCTTCGAGTCCTGTTTTACTTTTTCTTTTGTATTTCACACGTCTTAAATTTTTTCATATATGTTCCATACATTTTAAATTTTTTATAATTCTCTACTTTAATATTTATCTCAAATCTTATTTAATTAAAATTATTAAATTATTATTTTTTTAATATTATGTTAATATGTCAATAAAACTCAAAAAGAATATCTGAAATTACTACCGATGATGTTAAGAATCTGCAGACTAATTACAATCTGATTTTGGAACAAATTACTATATTCTGATTTTATTTATCATGCCAAGACAATGACACGATCGATATTGGGAAGCAATCCATATCTTTACGTTTAGAAAAGGATCCCATATTTTACGTCTTTATTCGATGATAAATAGTAGCATTACCATTGCATGATATCTGATGCCCATTATGCTCACAGCAAAGCAGATACCGTAGTACTGGACACTGCCATGGGAATACTATTCTTAATAATGAGGATGACGTCTAAATTCCAAGTACAATTTCATACGCTCCAACATCACAATTATTTGAGAAGATAAAGCCTAGAATTGATTACAACCATCGTACCAAAACCGCTCACATTGATTGAGGCTTGAGGTTTTAGTGTAGCTACTGTACATTAATCTTTATAAAGGCAGTAGGCTCTCAGATACAAGACAAAGAATGTCGCACAGTCAAAGCACTATAGCTATAGCAATAATCCTGCACCAAGCTAATTAATAAAGGGATAATTAGTGAGTGTCAAAAGTTGTATAAGAATAGCAACACTTTACTTGTACAGCAGAGAAACCCAATGATAAGATAGGAAAATATTTAGCACATTTGAAAGACATAAAGTGGGTATAGATTTCTTGAGGCTGAGAAGCTAGTCTTTAGAGTTCCTTAGAGGAGACAATTAGAGGTTACAGTGAGCCATAGATGTCATGATACTGACAGTAACTTGTATCTTTTTTTGAGGAAAGCTTATTAGATTAGGATTTAGGGGGGGTTTCTCCTAGAAGCTCTCCTTTATGAATGCTGGTCCATTGGGTCCTCTCTCCATCGACCCTCCTTTTTCTTTTCACATCTCCATTTAAATATGATTACTTTAGCCTTCCCTGGCAAAGAAGATCTCAATATGACTAAGAACAATCACACAAGCCCTTTCACAGCAAAAAGATTTTCAAAACACTTGGGAAAAAGATAGAGAGAGAATGAGAGACAGACATTCCAGTTGTATCTTGTTGCTTTTGAGGAATGTATAATTTTTATCGAAGCTCAATACTGTTTCCAAAGCTCATAATTAAATTTGGAGTTCTAGTCTAGGGTGGTTCATTTAATAATAATAATAATAATAATAATAACATATTTGCATGCATGCATGCAAGCAAAGCAAGCAAACTCCGCCCACGACGCCGAGTGGCAAATGGCATGCATAATCTTGATTATAAGAAAAGGCCCGATTATGATTAAATTTGCAAGGCAGATCAGATACGGTCCTTTACCTTGGAAAAGTGGAAAAACCAAAACCCAAATTAGCGGGTCCCACCAAATCCAACGAGCCACATAACATCATGATTAATGAGCATGTTTTCGTAAAACAATATGTAATGTGAGGCGGTGAACCAGAACCACCTTTTTATTTATTATTATTGTTGGTTTTTAGACGAAGATGATTAAGCAAATCCCAGAGTTCCATTAAAAAGAGTATAAACAGATCCTCATTTATTACTCGAATTTATAGGCATTAGAGCAAACCCTAATCTCCGACATTCTCATCCAAAGAGCGTGAGAAGCACTTGAAGAAACTGCCAAGGCAAGCTCGAGTAGAAGTAATACGAAAGTAAGATGAGATCGCGTGAGGGGATAAACAATGCATGTGTAATCGCGAATGTAACACAGTGTGTCTTGGGCTAATCGTAGTTGTATTGTTGGGTGGGTTTGATTTACAAAGTGAATAAATGGAGAAGAGCATCTTTTGGAAAGCGGTGGTCGTCCCGTTTGTCGAACTGATGAAAACTCACCAATCTCTAGACGATCTGATTCTCTCACTCTTTCTCTCTCTTCATGTTTTTTTGAATCTTTTGATCAAATGGGGTCGATATTCCAGAGGCGTTTGTTCGGTTTTGGCTATCATGAAGGTGGGGTTTAGCTTTTGAGGACTTTGGGGTTTTGTTTTATATTTTTGAAATTTAGTAATGTGTTTTTCTTTTTTTTTTTTTTGTTTTTGACCATTTTCTTTATTGAGTTTCCATCTTTGACTACTCAATCAAGATCTCTTATCTCTCTCACTCATACAAAGATGCGCACACATTAAGCCAAGTAAGGAACAGATATAAGTTGCTTGGATGATTGCAGAGTATCTCATTTGGGGATACCTTTATTTATCCATCTTTAGCTTTCTTTTTGGTCTCTCTGATCAATGTCTCCGGATCTTCTACTAGTTCACTGTTACTACTACTATTACATCACTACACACCAAAAAGCTTTTTGGGTTGCGGGGATTTTTGGATTCGGAACTTGAGGTGATTATCATTACTAAATTGGCTTCGTTTGGTTCACGTGATTTCAGGGTACGGCTACTGTATTTACTGATTCATGATAATACTGCAGTAATCCTGTTACTGCTTGAAAATACAATTGGTTATTTTCCTAGGCCATATTATTTCTAGTAATGTCACAAGAATAAATGTACAACAATTGGACTGCCTATAACGACCAACGGAGTGGGTGGACATGCCCTTGTTAATATAGAGAAATGGTCAGTGACGCACACTGTTCCTCTGTTGAAAGCCATGCAATTGCTTAATATGGTAAGTATAAAAAACAAAACAACACCAAACCAAGCCCTGAAAAGACTCTGAATTAAACCCGATTGAATGATCACTTCGAAAATGATAATAATGGTAATGTTAAAAGTTGACACCTTGAGGCCTGAACTATCATTTTTTTAGTAGATTTTGATTTGTTTTTACATATTTCAACTAGATTGAAGTAGAAATTTGGTGTTTATACTTAGCGAGCGTGGAGATGGGAATGGTGAGGGCGCGTGGGGGAAGGGGGGACTATTCCATTTTCCTTGGGAGGCTGGCAGTGACAGAGCAGAGAGAGGATACGGACAGAGGTTTTTTGATGTATTGGGTTTTTGAGATTATTAATAGTATTATTAGTAAATAGTAATAATAAGAATAGGAGAAGTAGTGTGTGTGAGGGTCCTCGTGATCGGAGAAGGCAGATCCATGGAAGACTGTTCCCGCTAGTCACGTGGGCTCTTTTGACTCTCCAATGACCAACCCATCTGCCTTCCCTCTCAGCTTTGTTATGAGCGCCCCTTTCTACTCATTCAACCTTTACCTTACCCTACTAACAGCACTACTGTTCCCTCAACCTCAATCAACAGTTCCTTCAAATTTGATCACAACACGTACAAATCCTTACAATTCTGTATTTCAGAGGGTGCTCAATGATATTTAACCTACTGTGCCTCATGCGGCTAGCTATAAATTGAACTGCCACAACCCACAACCACAGGCAAACTCAATTTGAAAAGCAGTACTTGTAGGCACTACAAGTTACAGCAACATTTGTTTGCTTGCATTGCATCGACTGATAAGTTTGTAATTGCAACAGTAATAGTAATAGTAGGGGTTTTTTTTATAAAAAAAATTTGTATAGTTTCAATTTACACTTGCCAATACCCTACCACTAGTAACACTGACTGAGTCACTGACTTTCTCTCTCTAATATAATACTTTAATCTCCCATCTGTCTATTAACATGCAATCTGGGTCCATCTCTGTCTCCGTGTCTTTACCTCTCTCTTGCTAAATACGTACGCATATCTCTTCATTTGCATTTCACGACAACGTGGACTGCAGGTGCTGACTGGTATTTCGCCATTTTATTAGCTTATAAAGCTACCAGACAACCAACTCTCCTCAGCCCCTCCTCCCTCTCGTACCATTCACCCTCAGCAGCTCTCTCTTCTAAGTTCTTTCTTAATTCAAACTCTATATTATTACATTTCGCTCTCTATTTACTATTTGTCAAGTACTCTCTGCCTCATCTCTTTAACTATAAACGCAACCAATATCACTCGCCCTCTCTTTAGTAAACAAACCTTCTTCTTCTTCTTCCTCGAATTTTTGCTTGGCTTTCTTTGATTCGTTCGTTGGAGTCAACCCATCTGATCTTTTGTCACAGTTTTGAATTGGAGGAGAAAAAGGGAGAGACTGTACTCTCAAGAAATGACGCATAGGTGCAATAGCTCTCAAGGAAACATGGTGGGGTCTTGTTCATGTTCATGTGGTCTGTTTCAAAGCCAAAGCAGTTCCTTTTCCATGTTGTTTTCAATGCCTAACCACAAATCTTTTGAAGAAACAGACATGTATTCTTTCATGTCTCCTCCTTCTTCTTCTTCTTCCGTTGATTGTACTCTCTCTTTGGGAACCCCTTCCACTCGTTTATCCGAAGACGATGAGAAGCGGATCCACCATGATCAAAGACGCTCAGGTTCTTGCATGACAAACTTTTGTTGGGATTTTTTGCAGACCAAAAATTCACCTTATAATGCACCACAAAATCATAAAAGCGGCCGCGGAGGCAATAGTAACTCCATTAGCAGCAACTCCGGAAATGATCCTCTCCTCGCCCGCCGTTGTGCTAATTGTGACACAACTTCTACACCACTTTGGAGAAATGGTCCCCGAGGCCCAAAGGTATAACAAATATCCTTATATTTCACCTCTCAATGCACATGAAATGTACACTTTTAACTTCTTTTTTCCTAATTTGTGTGTTTCCGATTTTTTATATTGTATGAATTTGCAGTCACTTTGCAATGCTTGTGGAATTCGGTTCAAAAAAGAAGAGAGAAGAGCCACGGCAGCAAATGCAAACAGTTCAAATGGTTCAAACGCATCAGGATCAATGGAGCAGCACCACGATTATTACAATAATTCATGGGTTCACCAAACGCAGACCCAGAAAATGCCATGTTATTCTCCAGCTAATGAATTCAGGTTCATTGAAGACAGTGATCAAGCTTCTGATGCAGGCATTCCCTTCCTTTCTTGGAGACTCAATGTCGCAGACAGGCCTGGCCTTGTCCATGACTTTACAAGATAGAAAGAAAAAGTAAACAGTCAAGATCAATCATAACTACTGACTGTAATGTGTATCACGTTGATGATGTTGAAGATGTGTTTGTGATGGTGATGGTTATGGTCCAGTCTCAAGTCTCGTCTCGTCAAATTCTTTTTCTTTTTTGTTGGGTTTCCTCTTTTTCATTCTTTCTTTCTTTTTTCTCCATCTTACATAGATGGAGTGAAAATGAGGATAATTCTATGTTCTTAGTTTGCTTTCCTCTTTAAGCTCTCTTTGGCTTTTTCTCTTTCAGTTAAATATATAACCTTTTTGTTACTAGTTCGCTTTCTCATCACCTGATGGAGATGATCATGATCATGATGGACGGCAATGATGAGAAGTGCAAACCCTTTTATTAGCCTGTTGATGTTATATGATAATATTGTAGAACTTCTAGCTAATCAAGATTTATAGTGTTACATGAATGAACTGAAGTTTTATTTATTATTATTACTGAGTCTCCTGAAACTGAGAGTACTACTGTAACTATTTATTATATGTTTTCATTTTGTGTTTTACTAAATTTCATAAACTCAGAGTAGTTACTAGTTGCTGCTGTTGGTTCAATGCATACGATTCTGTTGATTTAATCTGGTACTCCAATCACCATGCCTATCAACGTCTTTCTCTCTGAGCCGGAGGACACTGTGCGGTTCAGACGATATACAGAACAGTAATGTCTAGTACTTGTCTTATTTGTTTCTGTGTCCTTTAAAAAACCTGACCGGCCAATTGGCCTCATACACGCACAGGTTGTCAAACAATCTTGTACTTATTCTCTTTTTGGTTCTGTTTCCGTATTAGCAAATCAAAATGTTCAAAATCATTCTCAATTCTGCAATAAGTTATGGGATTTGAAACTTCAAGATTATAGGATTTGGGTAAATGAGGTTTCATAAGATTGGTATAGTTGATGTGATTTATATATGATCAAGTCATTAAATGTTGTCATCAGGGAAAGAGTAGACATCTTGTTGATAGCAGAAACATTAATTACAACATAAGTACTGATCAGTAAAAGCACAGTACTAGTTATATGTTTCAGCGTTTGTCAGAAAGAATTGATGTTAAGTGATTTAGGATTTGGTAAACTATGCTTAGAATGAAGGTGCTTTCCATTCAAATTTGGCAGAGAAAAGTTTCTGGACTTTACATGACCCGAAAGGGCAAATTCAGAGCTTGTTAGAAATTGGGTTAACTTATAATCGAATTAGAGCAAGAATAGGTGTAGTAGAGCAATTGGAACAAATCCTCCCTGCAAAAAAAGATCCTATCCAAATTCAAGTTTCTGAATTTCTTTCGACGACAGAGTGTTTTGACTTTCGCATTTGTGTTGTTCATAAAACTAAACCAGAGCTGGAATTATCTTCATACACACAACAATGCTCTTGAGGTGTTACATTTACTTTTCCCTCAAGAAATATGGGTTCATGAGTATGAGATAGAGTAAAGGGATCAAATTGCACAAAATAATATTTGAAGGAAGATAAAAGAAGCAGAAGAGAGACCATAAGTAGAAGAAGATTAGGAATTCCTTTTCAAATACATAAGAAGCTGCAGTAAAATAAATTTCTTTTCACTTCAGCTATGGAGTGTGACTTCATTATTCCCACGTGATTGAATAACATCCAACTCTACTATTTCTCTTTTCTCTATAAGATTCTTTCTCTTTCTTTTCTTTTGTTTTGAGAAACAAAAAATCAGACTGGGCCGTTGTTTAAAAGGTCAATTTTGCTCGGCCACTATGTTCAAATGGGTCCACACTCTTTAGCCCCCATGATGCTCCTCAGATGTTATCAGCAAATCTTAAATCCTTCGACAAAATTGCATTTATGAATTAAAATACTGGTTTTAATTTTGAACTCTATCATAGTGACGAGATTTCTTTCATTTAATGAAAATGCAAAATGCAAAATTTTTCTGATGGACAATATGATCAAATTTGACGTACCAAAAAGATTCTTAAACGTTCAATAAGAGATTGAAAATACGATCCAAATCTTTCAGTGGCATGTGGCCTGTGGCTGGCTGTCTTGAAAAGGAAAAGTGGCAGAACCAAAACTGTTTGAAGATTTGCAGAAAGCAGGCCCAATTCTGTTTTGGATTGCAGTTGGTAGACCCGGTCAAGGCTTTGACCAAACATTTATTGCTGACAGACAAATAAAGACGTGAGGTGAAGATTAGGCGGTGCAGTTGATCAAAATCAAACAAACTTGTATTTCAATCCTATGAACTATTTCTAAGACTCTAGTAAGCAAACCTAAACATGAGACAAATAGTTAAACAAATCTAACCACAAAATATTAGCAAAAGATTTCGTGCAAGATTGAATAACGTTGTATGTCTATAAACTATTTCATAGTTTTCAATAATAAATCTAAGCAGAATACTAATAAGTAAACAAATCTTAACAAAGTAAATATTAGCAAAAGATAGTGAGATTTCGTGTAAGAATTATGTTGTATCTTCAAATTAGATTCGTTAGACTACGAGGGCATATGATGTGTGTCTTATTCATATGTGCTGGCCATCAATTAACTTAAAAATGATTCAAGAAACCAAGACCCGAGCAATCAAGCCACAATAGAAATTTCACGTGTGTTTGTGTTCACAATTGCAAGTATATTAAAAAGCTCTCTTTTTATGACAACGGATAACAACTCGGCACCAAACCTGCCACCTTTCGTAGTTATTTAAAAACCTCTCCCTCTCTTTGTAACTTAGATTCAGAATCAGAGTTTGAGTTCAAGAGGTGAGGAAACAAAGTGAGAGACGCGAGTTACAAAGATGGTGAACTTTGTTGCAGCACAGAAGCCATTGTTGCACGGGCTCATGAAAATGGCTGGGGTGAAACCCTACACGCTAGAGATCGAGCAAGGCACAGTGATGAACTTCTGGGTTCCACGTGAAACCATCAAGAAATCGAAAAAAGGCGAAAAAACGGCCAAAGAGTTGAACAAACCAAACAAACCAGTAGTTGTTCTTGTTCATGGCTTTGCTGCTGAAGGTATTGTCACATGGCAATTCCAAGTTGGTGCCTTAGCCAAAAAATATTCAGTTTATGTACCTGACCTTTTCTTCTTTGGCGGCTCCATCACTGACAAGACCGACCGCTCGCCAACTTTTCAAGCTGAGTGTTTAGCTAAGGGTTTAGCTAAACTTGGGGTGGAGAAGTGTATTCTTGTGGGATTTAGCTATGGTGGAATGGTTGCATTTAAGATGGCTGAGTTGTATCCGAACTTGGTTCAAGCCATGGTGATTTCTGGTTCGATCCTCGCCATGACTGACTCTATAAGTACTGTCAATTTAAGCAAGCTTGGATTCTCTTCTTCTTCGGAGCTGCTCTTGCCTAATTCTGTCAAGGGATTGAAAGCACTTCTGTCTGTTGCCGTTCACAAGAAACTTTGGTTCCCGAATCGGCTTCACAAGGACTTCCTTGAGGTTTGCACCACGTTAATTTCTATCTATTTTTTTACGCATTTCAATTGGTAATTTATGTTAAAAAACAACGTCTCTATTTGAGAATTAATATTTGCAATTTGCATGATTTGTTATCACATGGTTTTAATGGCATTAATATTACAAATGACATGACTAGCAGCACCAGTTAGGTAGAACTTGCACCATAGTTGGTGTTATAATAGAAACTTCGTACTAAAGCTTTTGTTATAATACTTAATCCAGGTTATCTTTGTTTTTGATCAATTTTGGTAACAACTTATACAATGTTTTGCCTTGTTTAACTCACACGCACATCAGTTGCATTGTTAGAGTTAAAAACACATCAGTGCATATACATGAACATATGTAATTTCAATAGCATGTATAATCGAAATAGAACAAATTTAGAGATGAACTTAAGCAATATATTTCCACTAAACACAGCTAAAATGAGTAGAAAAAAAAAATTGTTGAGCCCTCAAGAAACCAGGGATTGTGAAGCTACAGGTAGTAAAACTTCTGAGTTAGACGTGATTAAATAGTCAATGACTGCCAAATTTAAGCCAGAATTAATTTTAAAACGTTTGTGACATACCCACTATATTAAATTATGTGAAGAATGTGTTTAGTCTTTAGAAGAATGTGAAATAAAATCAATCGAATATCTCAAAGTCAAAATCTTGAAGTATAACTGATTATATGTATAGCACCTCTTTATAAGAAAGTGTACAAATCATTCCTCAAAAATCAAATTGTCATAATCAACATATATATATTTTTTCTTTATCTTCTAAAAGAATAGGTAAATTCTGGTTGAGATTCAGATAAAGCCAGAAAGAAAATAATTGAAATGTGTAAGGGCATCGAGATGTGTTGCTTTAATTGGTGTTGCTGATGATAACCCAAACCGAGTGCCCATCATCAGTATTCATAACTCATAAATGCTTTCTGCTCAACTAACGATACCTAATAATTACTATATAAAACTTGCCACCCCACACGAGACATGACATATTTGAAACACGTCCTCACCCAAATTATAGATGTCATGGAAAGAAAATCAACGGTCATCAGAAGACGAATTGTAAAAAAAAATTAACTTCATCTGAGCATTTGTTAAACCGACTCTTTCATATTTTTTTTTCGTGGTCTTTTTTGGGTATGAAATAACGACGGGGTCTTCTGCCTTGTATAAAAAAAAGTATCGATAAATTCTAGAAAATTTGAAGATACTTTTGTTAGTTGTAAAGAAAGTAGATGAATTTTTGTTTTTTTAGTAGTTATATAGCAATAGTTTCTACGAATTTAGAGCTAGCGGGTATTTAGTACGGGAAACAGGTACCAATTGTTATAGAAGCTAGTTAGATCACCGACTAGACGGCGCAAGATAGGGTGAGGGGAAGCTTCTTTTTGCTCGCACATAAAAAAAAAATTGTCGATTAAACCGTCCTGGTTGTTCATCATATTGAACATAAACATACTTATGGTCATGGTTTGCAATTACAGGTGATGTTCACTAACAGGAAGGAGAGAGCTGAACTCCTGGAGGGTTTAGTAGTCAGCAACAAGGATCCTACCATCCCTAATTTTCCACAGGTAACTCAATGACTCCCTCTCTCTATTCTCTAATTTTCCACAGGTAACTCAACGACTCCCTCTCTCTCTCTCTCTATTCTTCTGAGTTTTCTCCGGACTTTATTATCCTGAAAATGACATTCCCCGGTCCGATTTCTTGACAAAAAAACAGAAGATACATCTCTTGTGGGGCGAAAATGATCAAATATTCAATGTGGAGCTGGCCCACAACATGAAAGAGTATGTCAAACTTCACACCTATAGATTAAACTTATACTAATATCCTTGGATCAATTGATCAGGGGTTCAGAATAATGTAATACTTTTTAAATAATATTTTAATTTTTTCTCGTCAATCAATTATTAAATAATTACTTAATATATTAATTTGAGATGAAAATTTTAAAATACCATTTAAAAGGCTTAGTATTACTCAACAAATCAATCTTCAACCATTCGAATAGTTAAAAATAGTTCCCAAAGCAAGTCATTTATCAAAGATGGGTTTTGCTTGGCTGATTACAGGCAACTAGGAGAGAATGCAACATTTCAGGGCATCAAGAAAGCAGGTCACTTGGTTCATCTGGAGCGGCCCTGTGTGTACAACAGGCGTCTCAAGCAATTCCTTGCTTCTCTGCATGCAGATGGATCCCACAAGTGACAATTCGCACCATCCTGATAAAATAAAATCTGCCCTTGTTTCTGTTGTTCTACGTTCATTATCTGTATTCTGTAGCATATCTATAGGTTGTGGAATACAATGAATATCTTGTAAACCCGAGAAAATTGTTCACTATTACAAGAAATTTTAAGAAAAAAATTCCTTGTTCTTCCTTTTCTTCCACCCCTTTTCACAACAAAGCAACTTTCAAAGACAGACCCAATATGATACAAATAAATTATGGAGCAATGAACAAAGCAATTTGCATGAAATACATGGCATATTGACATAAATCCAGGCAGGATTAGGAAAACTATATGGGCGAGAAAAAATTCACTAAAAGTGCAAAAACAATTCACTAAAAAGTGCAAACAAACTCTTTCATCTGAAGGAAAACTGAATTTCTTCCAGACTCCTTCCTTTGGTTTCAGGGACCCAGAGAGACACAAAGGCAACAGTAAAAGCAGCCACTATCGTGTAAAGCAAGAAGGCTCCTGTTGACAGTGAAGAAGCAGCATTCATAAAAAAAACTTGATATTCACCCATCCATCCAAATCACGTATAACACTCCCCAAAACATAGAAACAGAGAAGTACCTCCACTGCTCCAATCTAAAAGTAAATTTGCAGTCATTGTAATAATTGATGACGTCAGCCAGTTCGCCAATGTTGCAGTGCTGCCAGCAAGGCCCTTGATATTTACTGGAAGTATCTGAAATTTGCAAATATGAGAAATGAGGACCTCAAAAGAACTAATTCATCATTTCCACAGTTGCAAAAGAAGAATAAATGGCCCCAACCAAAGGTTCAACAGAAGAACTTCCAACTTCTAGGCCTAACTAAGTTGAGCTCTTTTTTGGCGCTGCACAATTTAAGAAACCCAAAATTTTAAGTTTCTGGATTCTGAGAAAGAAATTTCCAGACACTAACAACGAGAGCAAAGCAAAAAACAATATAGGAGCACATCCATGAGTCCATAATCCATTTAGTACCCATCAATGAACAAACATTTAACACATGTAATGCTACTAAATCATAGTGTTTGTTGAGGCAAATTCACATTTGTGCGCCATCACAAAATTTCAAGTTATTGCATGTCAGTTTTCTCATTTCAGTTCCGTATCAAGCAGGTGTACCCCCCCAATGATATAGGGAGAGTGGAGAGTTATTGAAACAGTTTCTGTACTTGCTATAATGGTCAGAACTATAGGTTGGCATTTAGATTCTTCAAGGTCAGAAAGAAACTACTGAAAACAACAGCAACATTTACTATTCACCACCATCATCCAATAAAACATGCTAAATCATGTGCCTGCAAAATACAGAACAAATCTCGTGCCCAGAAATGAGAAAAACTATGATTTTTGTAAATTTTGAGTACCTCAGACATAATGACCCAAGGAATAGCTCCAACTCCCAAGGAGAAGGAAATCACAAAAGCCTGGATGGAGGGGAAAAAAAATTAGATGGTCAAACTGAATGAGAATTGATAAATAAGCATGACTAGGAAGCTATAAAAAGAGTATAGAAGAAATAATTATAATCTGTATGCACGAGAAATCATACCACAAGCCCCACGAGTGACAGAATCCCTAGAATGGTATATAACTTAGAATCTTTTGATACAACATCCTGATATCAGAGAACAAGAAGAACAGGAAAAAGAAAGCATCAAAAACAAATCTTATATCTTTTTTTTTGAAGCAAACAAAATCTTGTATTAATAGAGAAAAATCTGGAAAAATCTATCATGCAGGGTAACTAAGCTCTTGAAATTGATGATAAACAGATTTTGCACATCCAAACTAATGATGAACAAATGGAACCTATTCTCATTACCAACCTCCAAATAAAATGAAAGTGAAACAAGGAACAAGCTAGCAGTCATCCCTGATGACGATATCTGCAAGGGTTTCAGATAAAAATTATGCTTATTTTATCTTGTCTCTTCAGATTATATAGACTAGAAATAAATTAAAATATGAAGGTTTTCTTTTTAAAAAAAAAAGTTGAGGAACAAAGAATTTGTTCACGCACTAAAAGAAGAAGCCTGCGGCCAGCTTTGTCCATCAACCATGTATTGACCCCAGTGGCAACAACCTACAAAAATGAGATTATCTGATTAGATTACTCAGAACAAAATTCATTTATGATGTTTGGTACCTGTATGAGGAATCACAACAGTGCATGCATGCACGCAATGTTCTACCTGAACAGCCCCAAGTCCACATGTGGCAGCATTACTTGATGAAATCCCTGTTTACATTATAGCAGCTTAGTAAGCCATCAATCTAGGCATTTTAACAATTAGAAGCAACTTAGAACCACTCAGTTTGCATTTTAAACTCAAACCAAATTCCACATTAATATCATTTACCTGGGATGAGAATGAAGAAAAAAGAGGGTAAGCAGATAACTCTCTTAATGTACAATTACATACATAATATTGTGAACCTAACATGGATAAATTCCTTTAAGTTCCCAGTGCGAGACAGGCCTTGTCAAGATATGAGATCCTACCCGAAAGAGAAATAGGAAAAAACAAAAAACAAAATTCTTTCATGCTTTTGATGACATATACTGGGTGGATGTTACACAACAAGTTTGTCTCATATATATCTCATAACCAAAACCTAGTTGCATATTGTTAAATGTGTTTTATACATTTTTAGAGTTTCCAAGTAACAAAGAAATCAGTATATCTACTCTCTGAAGCTTCAAGGATCAGTGAAACGACATTCAAAGAAATACTAATCTCACCGGCACTTGCAAAAATGTTACTGGAATAGAATAAAACACCATTGATGCCACTGAGTTGCTGAAGAACCAATAATCCAATTCCTACCTGCACCATATGAATTCTCATTAAAGCTGCAATGTCAATAAAGTTTAAAGGCAAAGACAACAATATCCAAAAAAGCCAAAACAAAGCAGTTTACCATTAAAGGAAACCAACATCTTTTTCGCTTGAGATCCGCAATTCGTATTGTCGTTCTTCTGCCTGATGATGCTACAGACCTCTGCATATAGCACATCCTTAAACATGGTAAGTTCATGAAACATGCACAAGAATTGCATCCTTAAGCTTTTAATGTGAGATTCCATGTACGCAACTTGGTAAGTTAAATCTAAGTGGCAAAAATTTCATTCAGGTGTCAGAAATAAATTAGCGAAAATCTAGTTCAACACCTTGATTTCATTAACTTCAATAGAAATGTCGGTATCAAAACCCCGTAAAACTTGCAAAGAGGATTCAAATTCTTCAGTCATTCCCATTTTGGCCTGTATGCCAACAAGATAAATCAGCTAAGATAAAGGGATATCAAAACTTCAATTAATGGAAAGCTAATTAGATGAAGTGTACCAGCCATCGAGGAGATTCTGGTATGAAAAATAAGCCAGGTATCAATATCGTACATGGCAGTACTCCTACAAATGAAGTGTAAAAGATTCATCAGTTAAAACTATGCATTGATCAACTTTTTTGCATGACAAATAGTGTTCAATTGAATCTCATCTATACAGTGCAAAGAGAAACATAGACATAAATGAACTGTTCATGATTAGGGAGCAGCACTTGAAGAGCTTACAGTTATCTACCATTTTGTAAACAATTTCTTTTGCAGTTTTTGGTTATTCAAGTGACAAATCTTTTGTCAAAGAGAAGAATGAGTAGACAATTTACACGCACCATCCAAACATGCATAACCCACTTTTAAAGCTTTTTGTTTTTCATAATTATTCAAGTACTTGAAAGAGGTTAAATAATTTATTTCCCTAGAACTACTCAACACTCCTCCTCCTGCTGATGAAAGACCCAAAAGTAAATTTTATGATCTTACCTAAAACTGCAAGCACTCTCCAATTGACAAATAGTCCCAATAGATATGCCAGTAATATTCCAACGGTAACTGAGAGCTAGAAAAACAAAGGAATTGTTGAACTAACTAGTGATTATCATATCAACAGTGGAAAGTAAATATAAATCGGACAAATTGCCTGATTAAAAGTATGAAAATGTAACTAACTTGATTCACAGATCCAAGACTTCCTCTCATGTTTTGAGGTGCTATCTCAGCTATATACACAGGCACCTAGACAATATTAAAACCAACAATATTACTTACTTTCAGCATTATATATTCCCAAAAAAAAAATACAGTGTAAAATAAAAGCAAGAACATTCTAGTTACCGAGTAAGAGATTACACCAACACCAAAGCCTTCCAACAACCTTCCCATAAACAAAAACGAATAATCCTGTAATACCACCGGACAGTTAAACACAGCAAGAAAATAGCATAACATACACAATTGAAATTGCTGCACAATCAGTAAACACTCACTTTGGAGAAAGATATAATGAGCCATCCTATAATATTAGGAATCGCCGCAATCATTAGTGACTGCAATTCAACGTATTAATGCAGAATTCAGCAACAAACATTTGAAACGCTTTTCAACAAATAAAACAAATACATCACATGATCACAACCTTCTAGCACTAAACTAAGGCGGCAAATATTGAATTTCATGTTTCCATCATAATTTAGAGCAAATTAAGCGATAGTATAGCACTGACTTTCCTAACAAAATTAAATTGAATGATTAATTATGTACCCCTTTTCGGCCAATGTACTCCGCTATTTGACCACTAGCTATCGCACCAACCATGGCACCAACGTTTGCTAAAGAGCCAAATATAGAGAACTGTTGGCAATAAAATCAAAATTAATTACAAAGCATATCAACGTAAGCAACCAAATCTCGGATCAATGTCACAAAGTCAAACCTGTGAAATCGATAGTTGAAGATCACGGATGATATCAGCTTGCGTAGGTGAAGAGTAGCCACACTGCATCAAAAAAGTCGAAACAAACTTAATAAATATATGTTAAACGTGCTTAAATTTGATGAGGATAAGGTGCCGCGAATATGTTACAGTAAAACCGAATTGGACGGGGCCAAGGGCGACGATGAGGACGCAGAAGACGACGGAGATGGAGCCGTCACGGAGGATCTGAGCCGACGAAGATATGATACTGGACTGTCTTGAGCCCATTTTGTACCAACTGCCCGTGTGCAGAAACGGCTTTCGAAGATTACTCGCTTCTTCATTGTCTTCTCTAAAACTCATTGCTTCTCGTTTTTCTAAGCTCAACGAAACGGAGACGGAGATTGAGACTGTTTTCGGATCAGAGAGATAATTCGATTAGAGTTTTTGAAATTAGAATTCAAAGTATTCGATGAAATGCTACAAAGAGATGATTGTAGTGGTCAGTGAGGCTGATAGGATTTTGGTCTAAAAATGGAATGTCATTAAGTTTGCCGGACTTGGCACGTGAGAAGACGTGGCGGGTCACTGGTGCTATTTTTTGTCGGATAATAATAAAATCATGTAAGCAACTTGATGCTTTTTTTTGGTGTTGTCGGAGTCTTATTTATCCTCAGTTTCCGAATTCTATTAACGAGCGTGGCTTCATGTTTAACGTTTACAACTTGTTCACTTCAGGTGTAACAGCGAGAGCTGGTAAAAAGACAAGATCTTGCAACGGAATTGGAAGTGGAATACAGAACTGGATCCTAAAATGGCGGGTTTATTGTTGTGGATTTGTTTTACCAGCAATTGGAACACCAAATCAACATGAGATTTTTACTTGAATAAATATACATACCCGTTGAATAGTTTCTAAACTTTTTTTTTTAACATTGACAGACACTAATGGACCGTACATCACTTGTTCACGCTCAATAGCACACCTCCACTAATAAAAGAAAATAATGATAAAAACTATCAAAATATATATATATATATATATATATTTACACAACTTTGACACAGGCTAGGGTTACGAAAGTTTGAACACTAACTAAGATCAAGAGGTATTCAGGTTTTTACCACTCAAATAAGCATACAAGTGTTAATTTGTAACATCTTTAATCATAATATATATAATTGATTTAATGAATTATATAATTTATTATATAATAAATTTTTAAATACATAATAATATTTTATAAATTATACAAAAATTATAAATTTATTAAATAGTAATATATAAAAGTATTACTCACCATATAATAGATTACGTAACCCATTAAATTATATATAAATAGTAGCTTTACATGTATAAAATTAGTTGTGCAAATTAATTTAATTTATCAAGAGTGACATATTAGTTAGAGGGATAAGTAATAAAATAAAAAATAATATAATAACTAAATTAATTATACATACCACGTAATCTCTTATTATAAAAGTAGTTAGTCACTTAATAAGAGAATAGTTGATCTCTCGTTAAAAAAATTAATTTGTTTTTATTAGGATTTGAATCTCATAATGAGATTTAATTTATCTCTCTTCTTAAGAAGAATTTAAAGTATGGGCATTTGTTAATAAGTATAAATTATGTTGTTTTAGTAATTATCTATTTATATAGAGCAGTAGATTTTATAATATATTTGTTATTAATCAATAATATTAAAATTTAAAAAAAAATCACACATACCATGTTAAATAGTAAAAAATTTGTATGATTTAATTTTACATATAATTTTATACTTAATATAATATTATACGTATAAACTCTTATATAAATTATATATAAACTGATCAGCTTTATTATTATAATAAAACTCAACATTGTCTCTCGTAATTAATTTAATTTATTTTTATTTTCACTTAT
Source organism: Ailanthus altissimus (assembly GCA_946807835.1). Lineage (NCBI taxonomy): Eukaryota > Viridiplantae > Streptophyta > Magnoliopsida > Sapindales > Simaroubaceae > Ailanthus > Ailanthus altissimus. Next base: position 26,184,978 of record OX327695.1, read on the forward strand.
TCTTTACTTTCATTTGTTTAATAAAAATTATATTATTCACGCCATTGTTAAAAAAAAAAAAAATTATCCCGCTACTGAAATAAAAGAAATACAACATTAACCTTATCCTATACTTATATGTCTTTGCTTAATATTATAATATTGCATTGATGGTTTTGCTTGATTGTATGTATTAGTATTATAGTATCATGTTTGTTAAGTCAGGGTCGTTGATTTAGCCATAAGATATAACATAATTGGAAATAGTACGGCGTCGTTCTGGTCAAACTGAGAATAGTTTAAAGAGCTGGCCACTGCATTTGTGTAGGGCGGTAAATAGTTCAGCGAAATCCTTTCACAGCTGCCATCCTCCAACAAAACCATAACAGCCACCCTATCACAAATGAAGAAGCCGCCATCTCAGACCTTCACGGCCAACAATATTTCTCAAAACCCCTCAATCTCCTCTAAACTCCCATTCCGACCCCGAAAAATCCGAAAACTCGTCACTAGCACCCCCGCCATCACCATCACCACCAACACCCCCACCACCACTGACGCCAGCGCCCAAGATTCACCCAAATTTATCAGGCCATTAACGTTCAAAGGAGAAATCGATCTCGCGCTGCAACATCTCCGCAGCAAAGACCCTCTCTTAGCAACCCTAATAGACGCGCATCGCCCACCAATATACGAATCCTCTCGATCGCCGTTTCTCTCGCTCTCAAAAAGCATTCTCTATCAGCAACTCGCTTACAAGGCCGCGAAATCAATCTACACTCGGTTCCTTGCCCTTTTGGGCGGCGAAGACAGAGTCCTCCCCGACGCCATTTTGGCAATCTCAGCTCAACAGCTTCGCGGAATCGGAGTGTCGTATCGAAAAGCGAGCTATCTCCACGACTTGGCGGAGAAATATATTGATGGGGTTTTATCTGATGAGTCGATTCTTGAAATGGACGATGACATGATGTTCAAAATGCTTACCAGCGTGAAGGGTATTGGCGCGTGGTCTGTGCACATGTTCATGATATTTTCGCTGCACAAACCGGATGTTTTGCCGGTGGGTGATCTTGGAGTGAGGAAAGGCGTGCAGATTTTGTATGGGTTGAAGGAGCTGCCGGGGGCTTTGAAAATGGAAGAGGTTTGTGAGAAGTGGAGGCCTTACAGGTCTGTTGGGTCTTGGTATATGTGGCGGTTAATGGAAGCCAAAGGGGCTCTACCAAATGTGGCGAAAGTGGCAGAAGCTGCTGCAGTAGCGAGTGTCGAAGCTGCGTAAACTGAAAATCATTGATTTTCATGGGCTTGTAAAGCTCTGGCTGTAATATCAATTCTTAGTGCTTATGATGTCTTTTTTGCCCGGTACTTTCTCCTCTTTGTGAAACTGAATTACATTACCAAATTGGCAAGTTGTGTTATTGTATATACTAAGTTTGAAGAATGTATTGTTCGGTTCATCTTGCTATGTTAAAAAGCAAATTTGCTGTTTGCGCTACTCTTGCTACCAATGCAAATGATTTAAGCCAATAGACATGGCCATATGAATTCAAGAATCCACATGCTGACATTCCATTTTGCCCCAACTCTTTTTGTCTGTCTCTCCAAACTTCAAATTCTGAAGATAGAGTCACTAATGACAAACATCAAGCATGTGTAGTGAAATGTGAGATTGATGAAATAGCTGCTGAGTCAGACGCTTAGATGGCATTCTGTTAACGAGTCCTTCAATAGTTTGTTACTTTTCCTGCTATTTTTCAGTAACAATGCTCAGCACAGCACATTCACTTGATCTCAAGCTGATTAATTGTTACCGGATTCTTCCATTCTCTCGTATAAGTATCAGCAGTGAGTCATCTTGTTACGTTAATAAGCTGAGATATTAATTAAAGTTCTTCAGTAATTTTCTCTGTTTTTCCCAGCATCCAAACATTAAAATTTAAGTGTTACCACAGAAGTGAGTAGCAGTTGCTCAACTCAAGTCATCCATTTCAAGTTTTTCAATGTGACCCAATTGGTAGATATTTATCAGATCATCATCATTTTGATGTTTAGTATCGGTCTTCAGTTCTGAATGGTGTATTTTAGGGTACATTCTTCTTTGAGTGGTACTATTTGACGCTCCCCCCCCTCCCCCTCTTTTTTTTTTCTCGTTAGCCTCTTATTATTAGTTTTTTGTGACTTCTAAGTTTATTCAAATTTCTAATTTCAGTTGCATATTTAAAATTTTACAAATATGTCATAAGTGCTAACATCGTTTATACACATTAAATCCTTAATTTTTTTTACCATTTTTGAAACACAGCTCCCTCTTTTTTAATAAATACACATTATTTTTGAAATAGTTGGAGAAAAAAAATATGCAACAATAGATATCTAATTATGAAGTGGTAATTTTTAGGTAAAGGTCGTACGTATTCTAAATTTATGATCTAAAAAATACTTTTACTTTAATAAAAAATTTAATATTTAATTTTATTCAAATTTATCAAAATTTTCTGTTAATTTGACGAAAATAATGATTCTATAATCATTAGTTCACCTTTATAGCTATTTGAATTTTTACGTACTATTTATTTGGGTAGATTATTATTTTATCCTTCTATCTTTTAAATTGATGATAAAATTTGACGAATTAAAACAATTTTTAGTATTAAAAATTTCAGAGGTAAAAATGTCATTTAAGCCATAAGTTAAGAGCAAAAATAACCTTTGCCCTAATTTTTAAATTATTACTATTTCAGTTTCTTGAGTTTCAATCTTAACTAATAATTGTTTTATAACAAATAAAATGTGGGCTTTTCATAAATAAATTATGGAAAAATTAATTTGTTTCTTAAAAAAAGAAAGAAAGAAACATGCCACCCTTATTTTTTCGGTAAATTTTATAAATAACCTCTGTTTTAATAGATTATTCTTGTTTATAAATATATGACAATTTTTAATCTTTTGTAGTTAAAAGAATTATAATTAAACTATTTTACCTCTAAAAACATATTTTCCCTATTTTTTAGATATTATACATCTAGTGCACCCTGTACTACCAAAAGCCTCATTATTTTTGAAATAGTTGGAGAAAAAAAATATGCAGCAATAGATATCTAATTATGAAGTGGTAATTTTTAGGGTAAAGGTCATATGTATTCTAAATTTATGATTTAAAATATACTTTTACTTTAATAAAAATTTTAATATATAATTTTACTTAAATTTATCAAATTTTTTCGTTAATTTGGACGAAAATCATGATTTGAATGTACAATCATTAATTCACTTTTATAGCTATTTGAGTTTTCACGTACTATTTGTTTGAGTAGATTATTATTTTATCTTTCTACCATCTAAACTAATAACAAAATTTGACAAATTAGGACAAATTTTAGTATTAAAAATTTCATAGAAATAAAAATGTCATTTAGACAATAAGTTAAGAGCAAAAAGAACCTTTGCCCTAATTTTTAAATTATTAGTATTTCGTTTTCTTAAGTTTTGATCTTAACTAATAATTGTTGTATAATAAATAAAATGTGGAACTTTCATAAATAAATTATAGAAAACTTAATTTGTTTCTTAAAAAAAAAGGAAAGAAACAGGCCATTCTTGTTTCTTTGGTAAATTTTATAAATAACCTTTGTTTTAATAAATTATTCTTTTTTATAAATATATGAAAATTTTAAATCTTTTGTAATTAAAAGAATTATAATTAGACAATTTTACCTCTAAAGCATATTTTTTCTCTTTTCTAGATATTATAAAAAATGAGTGAAAAATAGTTTGGAAGTCCAAAATTCGACAAAAATCATGTAATTTTGATTGCTGGCTACGACAATCTTGGATTACGCATGTACCTCCATGGTGTGCATAATATTACGTAGCGCTACTCGTGGCATGCATGCGCTTTTGTGCAACGACATGCACTATGCACGGCACGCATGTGCTTGTGTGCAGTGGAGTGCTCATGCCGCATGCGGTATTTGTAACGTGCATAGGTTTACATATCACGCGAATAGGTCTGCATGTCATGTGTAATCTAGGGTCGTTTGATGTCAATGCTTAGAATTGTGCAATTTTTGCTGAATTTTTTAAATTTTAGACTATTTTTCACTCATTTTTTACATTATTTATCCCTTTTTTTTTATATAATATCTACTCATTTTAATCTATTTATTACAACATAAAATATTATTTTGAAAGAAAAAATTTAGAAATTAGAAGAGAAAGAGAAATATGTTTTATGGGTAAAAAATCTAATTTCTAATTTTTTTAACTATAAAAAATTAAAAATTTTATAATATGACTAAAAAAAATAATACATTAGAATACGAGCTATTTTAAAACATTTCCTAAAGCTTCACAGATCGATTGTTTAAGGTGAAAGTTGAGGCCCATTATCGAAGCCATGCATATTTTGACTCAAATTGTTCTGGACCAACTATAAGAACTAACCCAAAACATTTATCGGAGGATCGAAGTCAAGTTTGTATTATTTGGACTACCAAAAGCCTGTAAAATGGAGGTAAACTTAGTACACCCTGTACTTTTATTAGTTATACTCACAATCGAGAAAGATGAGTTTGGGTTGGCTGGCTCTGTGTTGTGATGTGCACGAAAATCCGGTTGTATCTGGCAGCACCGCACAACATTTTGATGCTCCTTTTTGGTCATTATATAAATTTCTAAATCCATAAATATTATACGACTCTGTTAATTGTTACTTTATTACGACCATTTTTAGCACACATTAATTTGACTCATACGAGAGTTTCCAACTTTTGTTCTTTGTTGATAATTGCTAAGAGAGAAAGAAGTGAAGAGAATTAGCTAGAGACATTCATTTTTATCTTATTGTCACGGCTTAGTTTTTTTAATCAATTTAGTTTTAATTTGACGATTGCATGCATTTCAGGAGAAAATGAAAAGAAAAAAAAAAAAAGAAAACTCAAATATAAAATTTGCGTAGATTTGGAATTTGTTGATATGATGACTTAAATTTATAATATTTTGTGGAATATCTTTCTTAAAGCCAGCAATGAAAAGCAGTAGCAACTTTATAGCAAAGAGATGTTGCAATTACAAAAAGATGCATACAGCGTCTTAAAACAAACAAAACTGGGTATCAATTTCCAATTTACAATTGAGTGTTAATTACTTGATATCATCCAACTGGATTTAGATAAAAGCATGATCAATCCAGCCGTAATTTTAGATTCGTGAAAACGATAAAACTATCTTCTTTTAACAATCACAAGCCGCATATCTATCAAAAGGCTCATTGCAGCCGATCTCGCCGCATATCTATCAAAAGGCTCATTGCAGCCGATCTCGAGTTCGAATATTTTGAGAATACTTCATTTAAAACTTTACAATAAAATTTATTATAAAGACATCTAAGTTTTGACTCATTATTATTGAGAAACTCGATATTAAATAAAAGAATATCTTCAAAACTTACCTATATTTCTTAGCTTTGAAATGTTTTGGTGTTAATTATCATCGGCATTAATGAATATCTTTGACAATTAATTACAGTCGAGTCGATTATTAAAAGTCCTTAGGTATATATAAAAGATATCTAACCACAACCAACCGAGAATTACTATTTCTACAATTTTAGAATAAGTGAAAAATAGTAAAGTAAAGATATATTATAATTCTAATAAAATTTTATAATATAATACAATAAAATTTATAATAAAGAGGCTAAAACATCAAAGAAAGATGAACTTTTTAAGCAAAGCCAAAATCTTAAAACCTCTTATCCACGAGATTTAAAATTCTCTCTTTATGTCTTTTTTTAAAATTTTTTTTATTAATTTATTACTAACTTAATCATTAAAGAATCATTTTTGAGAATAATTTTCAGCCTAACTTAACTTTATTTGTAATTATAAAAAACTTTTAAAGCATAATACATGCCAATATAAAAATTATCTCAAACCAATCCTTCAACATATCTAATCTCTTAAATTCCACGATCAACATTCACAAAGACACAAAAAGCCAATTAATCAAACATATCATTTAGCTTTGATAAGACTTTGTTAGTCGATGGCGTGTGCATTTTGATTTAATTGCTTTTTCGTTGTTATATATAACTTATAGGCAAGGCCCGAATATGAATTTATAATCATTTATCGTCTCCGTTGTCAAAAGAGTAATATGGTTTGTTCAAAAAATTAATACTCCCATGATAGCCAGATTAACATTAAACAGTTAGTGGTTTTAAAAGCCACAACAATATAACACCAAACAAACCCTTTAATCTCTCTGCTGAGTTTGCCTCACAATACTGTGCCCATACTTACGCATTGGATAAATGGTATTTATTCTTTTGTGTAGTTAACAAATACCCTTTACACTTCAACTTGCATTGCTTTTGTGCTCTTCCACAATAAACAACAATCAGTTGGTGCCGTGGAAAAAGTTTGTGATGATAAGTGTAAAATATTTCTCATCTCGGAGGCTTGAGATGATGCATCTTTATTTGGTGGCTGATGAAGGACCCAAGAGAAGAAAAGAAAATGGTCATATGACAATGTTTTGGTTTACTTGAATAAGTTTATCAACAACATTTAGACAAACATTTGACATCAAGGGTCCAAATTCTATATATTTATATGGAATGAAGTCACCCACCATAAGTCAAAAAGTAACAATCAGATGAAAAGGAAACCAAAGCAAATTACTTGAGATTGGTTAAGAGCCCCATTGTGAATGAGAAAAAAAAAAAAAAAAAAGAAAACTAAAGCAAACCAACCAGCAGCAGTCACAACCTTATCCTGATGCTTAGATCATAATCAAGCATGCAAAATTGTTTGGGTGCTTAAATCATAATCAAGCATGCATTGTGAAGCTGAAAGAATGAAGCCAAGTCGGCAAATTGCAATTTGGTTTTACTATCTGGGTCTGGGTTGGATGGTCACAGTGAACCAAACATTTTCTCACACAAATGTGAAGTCAAGGGAATAATCTGATTAATATTTTAACTAATTATTAATTATTTGATTAAATCTCTAACTTTTGTTTGCCGACTGGGTCGCTATTACATAATAGTCCAAAATAAGGACAGGACAAAAGAAGGTATGGGTGACATGACAACTAAGCCCTAATTGATGATCTTACCTTTTAATGAAATCATATATTCTTACAAAACACAAATCATTAAGTTACTTTTCCCTTTTGGCAAAATAGAAGTTCGTGCTAATCTTCATTTGCAACACATTCTTTTTTTTTTTTTTTTAAAAAAAGTTTCAAATTAATTTCATTAAATTATAAAACTTGAAAAACACAAACCCAACTGATCATTCATCAATATATATATATATATATATATATAATTTACTTAAATGAGTCTTTCTAAAGTATATATGGATGCAAGTATGAATTATACAATATTTATTTAATTGAAGATATATTATCTATTTCTATTTCATGTAATTAAATAATTTTTTTTCTTTTTAACTTTGAGAAAAAAAAAAGGAATTTGAACTTGTGACTTCAAAAACAATAAATATAAATTTGAAAACTCGATATTTTTTTAGAAGGTATAATTATCATATAACGTATTAAAATTACGTTATGATTATAAATTGATAATTTATTAATAATTTAATTGTCAGTTAAAAAAATTTATTTAAAATAATAAAATTTTCAGTTACATATTATTAAAATATTTATTTATTATTAAAATTTTAAAAAAATTGACATTAAAAAAAAATTCTTTAAACAATAAAAAAATTTAACTAAGTGCTAAATAAAATTAAAATTATTGCAGAGCAAATAGAACAAATACAAACTACTATTCCATTACCATTACCATTACCATTACACATTCACTGACTCATGAGTGATGACTAATCCGCGTGCAGATGAAAGATGATGATGTGACTGAGGAGAGGAGAGGAGAGGAGATAGGAGGAGGGCAAGAAAAGACACAATAAATCCAAAACTAGATTTGCTTTTTCTGATTCTGATTTTGGTAAAAAAGTCTAGTTCTCATGTTAACACTTCGTACTATTCTTATGCCACTGCTTTAATTTTATTGTTCTGTGGCCTGTGGCTGGGGAAAATTTCCCAAGTAGTTAAAAAAATTTGGATTACTTTTTTTTAATTTAGTTAAATATGTAATTTTATAGTTTTTTCAGTCAAATAATTTAAAATGGATTAAAAAAAAATGCATTTTTCATTATTTAAATAGCATTTGTTATAGTGTACAGTGAAAAGTTAAATTAAAAAAAATGATTGCTGAACTCTCTTAATTTAACTTAAATATCTTAAACATTTTTCTAATTTCAAATTTATTTGAAAGATTATCATCCCTTAATTTCAATTTTTTTTTTTTAGAATAAGAACAAATTTACATTTAACTCTTGTGGTCAATTTCTTTCATTTTTTTTTAACAGAATAAGAATAAATTTGTATTAATTCCTGTGGTTACTTTATGTGATGTGATATTGACATTTATTATGTTAATCAATCAATTATATTCATCATTAATAATTTTATTTTCTTAACTTTTTCGTCCACTTCATCTTCCATTTTCTTCTTTTGTTTTTCCATGCCTATTTTTTTATTTTCTTTATTTTTTTTCTTAAAAAAAGGTTTCTTCAATCTATTTTCTTTTTTTGATTTTTTTATACTTATTTTCTATAAAAAAAAAATCAAGAAATGGCCATTTCATTATTATTTTTATTTTTTTTCTAATTTTTTTTAATTATTTATGGTGCGTATAATTTATAGATTTAAAAGCAATATATGTAATAATGTTGATTTAATATGAGTTATAGGTTGTTGTTTGACTTTTTAGAAAATGTGAGAAAGATGAAGAAAATTTATTGAAATAATTGAGTTATAATTAATTATTAAACTATTTTTTTAAGTTTTTAATGATGATTATAAATTAAAGGCTAATTAGCATATTTTCAAAATTTAATAAAAATTAAATTAATTCATCAAAATAAGAAGAAGATGGAAAGAAGAAGAAAAAGAAATGGCCACCATGGCCAATCTTTTTTTTAAGAAAAAAATGAAAATAAGAAGAAGAATAAAATGGAGTCTACTTTTTTAGAAAAAAAATGGTAACACTCTAGCTAGGTTCCAGAAAAAATGTAACCTAATGCTCAACTAATAAAATATTCTATTTAAATACACACGTATTGTCAAATGAATAAAATTATAACTTTCAACGGTTATAAAATATTCCGTCAAAAGAAACAGTAAATACTAACAAATGAGAGTCTTTTAAATAGTTTTGAAACTATTAAATATTTAAGACGCTTGAACCAAACTAAGGGGCTCAACAATCATTTTTTCATTTAAATTTAAACTTCTTCTAAATTTATCACTTTAAATTTAAATTTTATAATATTAAAAAATTTGAGATTTTAAAGAATCAGATTGTATCATTCAATAAGAATATATCACACTTTTATAATAAATATGGGATAAGGGATGATAAAAAGGCCCAGATCTGAATTAGAATTCAAATCTAAAAAAGTCAGAGTCTGGCCCGGTTTGGATTCGAAACTCAGCCCGAAAAAATTCAGATTTTTTTTGGATCCAGCTTTTTTTTTATTTTTTAATTTAAAAAAAAATTCATAATCTTTAATATATATGAATTTAACAATTACTTTATAAAATAAATGTCCTAAAAATTTAAATTTAGCCTAAAAAATTAAAAATCAAAATTGTAACAAGTATAAAAAATACATATTAAACTATAAATACAAATTTAACAATTATTTTTATAAAATAAATACTAAAAAGGTTTAAAATTTACTAAAACAATAAAAAAAACTAGAAAAAAGGGGCTTAACTCGGAGCTTAGCTTGAAAAAATTTAGACTAAACTCAGGTTTCAAATTCAAAAAAATTTCAAATCCGAATTCTGGTTGAACAAAACCCGAATTTAGATTCAGATTTTACCATCCTTATGTAAGATTTTTATGTCTTTCATCCTACATATTAAATTATAAATATAAATTATACGTGTCACTTATACAAATTATACATATTAAACTATAAATATAGATATACAATATAAACTATAAATACAAATTTAACAATTATTTTTATAAAATAAATAATAAAAAAATTTAAAATTTACTAAAACAATAAAAAAAAACTAAAAAAAAGGGGCTTAACTAGGAGCCTAACCAGAAAAAACTTAGACTAAACTCGGGTTTCGAATTCAAAAAAATTTCATATTCGAATTCGGGTTGAGCAAAATTCGAATTTAGATTCAAATTTTGCCATCCTTATGTAAGATTGGTATGTCTTTCATCCTACTGTAATTTATTTTTATTTTATTTTGTATTGTTTAAAATTATGCTGATGAGTATATATATTTAAATGGAATTTCTTTTGAATGTATAAATAGACCGTTTAACTTTCAAAGTAAATGCATTGTATAATATGGATTAAGTTGCTTAGTTATTAAGTATGAACTAATGAAAAAAAAAAAACTCAGAAAAAATCACACCAAACTCCAGATTGTTTAGTGTAATTGGTTGCATGGTGCGATACTCACAATGGCACTATTGTAGTTTTAAATATTATTTATACACTACTAATATACTTTGAATTTCAATTGCAGATTTCTTTTTAGAGACAATATCATTTTATTCAAAGCTATAAGTATTGATAGCGTGATTAAAAATAAGAAAATATCCAACGATGACGCAGTTGTTTACAAAATTGTTAAATTGATTGCATACAGTAGTCATCCACATTCTCCAATCAAAGGATTGACGAACAAAAAAATATAATAACTTTGCCTTTATAGTATTATAACAACAAAAGACACTTAGTCAAAAATAAAAATTAAATAAAAGGGATGCGAATTAGGTTTTAAAAAAATTAATGTTTTATAATAAATAATATATACAATTACTCTTAATATAAATAAATTAAAACATAAATAATTATAGTAATTAAGATAATAGAGAATGAAAAAATAATACTTGAACTTTTACGTAGTTTGGCCATCCACATGACTTACGATTATACTTTAAAATTAATTGTATTTGATGATTCTACTAATTCGGTCTATCTTCTAATACCTTTAATTAACTTTTTATGTGTTAATCAAACCTTTATAAATTGACTTTTTTAGTTACCAATCAAACCCTAATTAGTTTTTCAGTTACTAATTAAACCCTGATTAATTTTTTAGGTAATAATCAAACTTTTTATAGTTAACTGGTTTTACCGAGTTCTAACAAGACCCTTACAAATATTGATATAGGGTTATCAAACCCTTATATTTTAAACTCTCATAGAGTAGATGCAACATTTACAACTCACGGTAAGTATTACAAGTGATACGAAGATTATAGTACATTCTTACACCTTCTAATATTGAATGAAGCTTCTATTTATAGTTGGGGAGTAAAATAATTGTTGTTGCAGTGATCTGGTCGTTGCTGCAGTGATCTGATCATTACTACACTTGTATCACCGTTAATAGTCGTTACTACAGTGCTTAAACAGTATTTTAACCATTGTATAGTGATTTAACAGTTGTGAAACAGTGGATTGTTGCTACCGTCATAAACAATGAGCAATATAGTGATAAAAAATTTTGAACTTTTTGTATTTTAGTCAATTTTTAAAAAATTTCAAAATTTTACACTTTGGTCCAAAATGTTATTTTTCTTTATTTTTTGGAATCATTAAAACCTCAATGCTTTCTAAGATAACAATCTCTCCCATTTTGATGATGACAAACAATATATGTAGCATTTGAAATTTTACAAAGTATACCTCCCCTTCAATTTGTGCTCCCTTGCAATTAATTCTTTTTATAATCCTTTTGATAAAAATTAAATGTATGTTATCCAGAATTAGAAGTATAAAATAATTTCATAAATTATGTACATATTTCGCTCCATTTGAAATCATAAAAAAATAATGAGACAATTATAAGTGCAAGAGGGATAATCAAAATCACATAGAAAAAATTATACATCAACAATCAAAGATTAATTTGCATTTTTATTTTTTTTGTGTGCATATACTTCTTCCCCTTTGGAATCATAAAAAATAATGAGAAAATTATAAACATAAGAGGGATAATCAAAATCACACACACACACACACACATATATATATATATATATATATATCAACAATAAAAGATCAATATGGATTTTGGTTTTTTTAAGCATAAAATTTTACATCTCCCATTATATATTTTAAAAAATAAAAAATATATGATGGTAAAAAAAATGTATGATGAAATTATCATTCAAAAATCAAGTTCATCCATCAATATAACTTTCAAAACAAAAAAGTTATCATGGATCACTCTAAGATGATTAAGTCTTTTTTTTTTTAGAATATAAGACTCTAATACCCATTGAAAATTCAATAGAAGTAACCCAAGAAGGGAGATGTGAATTGGGTTTTTAAAAAATTAATGTTCTATATTAAATAATATATGCAATTAATAATAATATGAATAAACTGCAGCATAAGTACATGCAGTAATTAAGAGAGTAGGGAAAGAGAAAATGACACCTCGATTTTTATGTGATTCGGTCATCCACAACGCTTACGTCCATGCTTCGACGCTAATCGTGCTTAAGGATTCTACTAGTTTGGTCTATCTTTCAAGACCTTTTAATTAACTTCCCATGTGTTAATCAAACCTTTACAAATTGATTTTTTCAAATACCAATCAAACCATAATTAGTTTCTCAGGTACTAATCAAACTCTAATTAGTTTCTCAGATACTAATCAAATCCTTATAGTTAGTGAACTTTACCGGGTACCAAAAATATTCTTACAAAGATTGATATATGGTTCAATCAAACCCTTACATTTTAAACTCTCATAGAGTAGATACAAGATTTCTAACTCACAGAGAGTATTATAAGTAATATGAAGATTATAGAACACTCTCAGAACTTCTAATATTAAATGGAACTTTTATTTATAGTTGGAGTGAAATAGTTGTTGCCACAGTTCTTTATCTATTGCTACAGTAATTTAACCGTTGCTACAATGATTCGACTCTTGCTACAATTGTATCACTGTTATTAACCGTTACTACAGTGCTTCAATAGTATTCTAACCGTTGTATAGTGATTTACTAGTTACAAAATAATGTCGTTGCTACAGTAATAAACAGTTTTTACTATAGTGATTCAAAGTTTTGAAATTTTTTATTTTAGTCCATTTTATAAAAAATTTCAAAATTTTACAGTTTAGTCCAGAACATTGTTTTACTGATTTCTACCACGTGTCAATAAATTAATGGTCAAACATCATTTTTAAAATGAGTTTGCCCACACGGATAATTCTTATATAATTTTTTAAATTAAAAAAACTTAACCTTAATTTCAACCTATCTCTCTCTCACCACCAATCACCACATCTTTCAACTCTCTTATTTTAAAAGTTTACAATAGCCCCTTCACCTCACAACAACTTTCTCAGTTCATCTCTCTCTCTCTCTCTCTCTCTCTCTCTCATGTCCTTATCTAACATCGCCACCTACTGTCATATCTCACTATTGTCATTGCGGCTTTTGCCTCGCCGTCTCACCTCCTCGCTGTCCTCGCCTCACTGTGAATCATATGAATGTTTGAATTGATGACTTTGTCTCACCATGACAGGAGTCATGCAAATCATTTTTTTTTTTGCTTTAAATTTTTGTGTGTTTAATCTTATTATATGCATATTATGATTAAATGGTTAAAGTTGCTTGAGTTGGATAAGAATTTACATAGTATAATTTGGATGATAATTTGGAAATTAAGATTAAGATTTATATTATAATTTGGAGATAGAATTTAAAGATTAGAAGAAAATTAAAAAATCGAACCGAACTAAAAAAAACGGTTCAGTTTAATTCAATTTTAGATATAATTTTGGTTATTTATTGTGAAAAAATCGAATACCGCAATTTATTTCAGTTCCATTTAAAATTGAACGAATCAAATCAAATTGTGTTCACCCCATCGCACCAAATAGCTTAGTATATTGTCACGGTAATAAATACTATTTAAATAGTAAAAGAATATTTTTAACCTTTTTTTTAATTAATTGACTACAAAAATCATAAAAAATTACATATTTGACTAAATTAAAAAATAGTTCAAATTTTTTGCTATTTCCAAAAACTTTCCTTATGGTTATAGGGTTACCTTATTAATTAATTAATTTATTTATATAAAGAAGGAAGATTTGAACTCGAGACTTCCACCAAAGTGAAGATAAAATATACTACCAAAATTTTTATTATTAAATTGTTAATACAAATATAGGTTACCTTTATTTCTATTATGTAATTTTCTCTATATTAACTAATCTAATCATACTGTCTTATTGTCAATTTAGCATGCAACGCCTGTAAAACAAAGCTTTCTTTCCTTCTTGTTTTATGATGTTGGATAATGATTTATTTATCGACTGATTTTGTTTGAATGATCTAAAAAAATAAGTTTAAAACCACAAAAACCGAACAACAAATGATTTTGGTTAAATACATTTAAATTTATGTTTTTTTTTAAAAAAAATTAATAGAGTAATATTAATATAATATTAATATTAAAGATAAATTTTTATAAACACATGTAAAACGTAAATTTAATTTTAAAATTAAGTAAATCTGAAAGAGACTGAAATAGAGACAAATATTAATATTAAAACAAATTAAGACAAAAATAAATCTTAATGGTATAAAATGTATTCATAAAAAAATAAAAAAAATACTTTATTTGTGCAAGACATAATGAGATTTTCTCACAAAAAGGTTAGTATAAAATAAAATTGAAATATAAATAAAGCATTTAGAGTTTAAACGTTTATAGTAAAGTTGTATCCGGTAATGTCTAATATAAATAAAGCATTTAGAGTTTAAACGTTTATAGTAAAGTTGTATCCGGTAATGTCTAATATAAATAAACATTTAATATGCAAGAAACTTGTCTTTTATTTTAGGAAAAACAACTATTTGCCCTCCGAGATTTCGGCTAATATTCACTTCTCCTCCTACGGTTTCAAAAAGTATCAAAACTCTCATATCGTTACCATTATTTATTGTTCTGTTATCACTATTTTGATAATTTTAACTTTTTTTATGAATTAATAATTTTGTCCTTAATAATATATAGTTTGACAGTTTTGCCTCTAAATAAATTGACAATTTACCCCTATAATAAAAAAAAAAGAGCTTGAAAGGAATTGGACCCTCGACCTCAAAGATAAAATCATCAATTTTCACAACTAGACCAAACTAAAGTTTACATAATATTATATAAAGACTAATATATATACCCTATAAATTAATAAGATGAATTGTTATTTTTAAATTAAATAAATTTTGGTACTAAAAAATTATAAATAATGATAAGTGTAAAATATTTTAAATATCATTTAATTAAAATAAGCTTACAAAAATGAGTTTTTTTTTGGGAAACCCAGAATAAACATCTTCTTATTTTCTAATTATTATTAAATTAATTAAAAAGAAATAAAAAAATATTGATAATTATGTTAATTATAAAAAATAGTTTCCAACATAATTATCAATACCTTTTCATTTAAAAATATTTTTTCTAATATAACATAATTTTTTTCTTTATTAATAGCTCATTTGAGAGCATCGAAGAATTTGGCATTATGAAATTTATTCTTTTATGAGTTGAATATAATTCTCAATATTTACTATTTACAAATTTTTTTTTGTGAATTTTCATAAGTTATAATTTAAAAATTGAATTATTAATAAAAATTTATTTTATTATTTAATATTAAATAATAAAAATTCACGCATGAGTTAAAAAATAACTATTTATTATTATTTTAGAATAATTTATTTTTATAATAATTTTCTAAAAATTAATCATTAAGTCTTTTATTGTAACCATGTACATACGTAATTAAATTTATTATTTATTAAAATATTTTGCACTTATTATTGTGGGATAAGGACTTTTTTGTCTTAGTAGTTTGGGCTAATATCCAATTTTATCTTAATTGTTTCAAAATGGACAATTTTGTCATAGTCAGTCAATCACTGTCCGTTAGTTCTGACAATTGAAGGGCAAACTCGTAACTCTATCCCAAAACGTGATTTAGACTGACAGCATGCAGTCATGTCATGTCCACATGTCTGAATTTGGTTGGCTGTGAGTGAAAAGGGTGATTTTGGTGCTAAAAATACTTCTCGCACGTGCCATAAGCCTCAAGCCTCAAGCATTGCAGACATAACAACAAGTATCTCAAAGGGTGTTCAGAACATCTCAAGAAGATAGTTACAACTTTTAGGAAAAACCAGGCAATCTGGCATGTTTAGAGGGAGGGGCAGAGGCATAACACATTAAGTTTGAAACAAACTCATTTATTTTCATTACCAATTAGTTCACATACTAAATGAAATTACATTTTTATAACACACATTGCCATTCACAATAAAAAAGACCTAACATGAAAACAACTATAACTGTTAAAACTATGAGCCATTGCTTGGTAATTATATCAACGTTTGGATGCCTTCTTATGAGCACTTGTTGTGGAGTATATGAATTAGATATACTTTCATCTTGCATAAGGTGGCTGTTCTTGCACTGAACTCTTCAGGTTTAGGACTTCCAAAATATATAAAACCTGCATTTCCTACGCATGCATCTGAAATCTATCTTATTTTAATTTTCTTCTAATTCTAAAATACTTATAAAGGCCCTTTCATTGCATTGACAGATTCTATTTTTAAATTTTATTAGGTGCCCATTGACTCTATTGAAGCTGGAACTGGACCTGATAGAGGCTCTGGAGCTAAAGTTTTGGACCTGACAGTGTATTCTTATTTTACTGACCTGCTGGATACAAAGTTTTAGGTTAATCAACTAAGTTGATGGCTTCTTGTATGTTTTGTTGTTTATCTGAGAAAATTTAGGTGATCGAATGAATAATTTGGAATTTTGAATTGAGTATTTAAATTGATATTTTATTGTTGACCTGATGGGTTGAAAGGAAAAATGTAATTTGAATTGGGTATGTAATTTTGCCGTTGAATTGCTAGGATTTTTTCTTGTTGAATTGGGTATGTAATTTTGCTGTTTAACTTCTACAAAATATAATTTGAAAATGTAATTTTCTGTTGATGAACAGTGCACTTTTAGGGACTATTAAGTAATGGATTGAATATATTTTTCAGATGCTGGATATCTAAATTTTTGTTTGCATTCCAATGTTGTAGACATGTTTTGAAGCTATTTATTGTCACCATATAATTTGGACAATTTGCCCTTCAAATAAAATAAGCATAATGGTCATAAAAACGTATATATCAACTAATTTTAAGGGCATTTTGGTCTTTTTGTACCCTATTAAAAGCCCATAAGTTCACGTGCTCAATGGCTCTTTATTCTTTTAAAAAATAATTTTTTTTTGACGTGTACGCCCACTTGAATCACATTTTGCACCTACCTTACCAACTAGGAGAAAAGATGTCATTGTGCTGCTAACAGTGAATTTTTGTCAAAACTAACGGAAAGTGATTGATAGATTAGGATAAAATTGTTCATTTTAAAATAATTAGGATAAAACTGGGTATTAGCCCAAACTCCTGGAACAAGGATGTCTTTTCCCTTATTATTGTTTATGATTTTTGAGTATCAAAATTTATTTAATTTAGAATTAACAATTATTTTAAATAGTTTATAGGGTATATATTAGTTTTTATAAAATATTATGTAAGCTTTAATTTGGCCTAATGATAAAAATGAATGATTTTATCTTTGAGGTTAAGAGTCAAAGATAAAATTGTTAATTCATAAAAAAAGTTAAAATTAATGAAATAACGTTAACGAAATAGTTAACAGTAATAATGGTATGAAATTTTGATACTTTTTGAAATCACAAAAAATAAGTGGATATTAGCTAAAACCTCATAAGATAAAGAGTCATTTTTTCTTTATTTTATTATAAAATATTTATTTTAATAAATTTTATATTTAAAAATGTACATTTTATCATTAGAGTGGAAACAAGAATTATCAGCACAAGACAATTAATTTATCATACAAAAATTAAATTTTGAATTCTTTTGTTTTAAATAAAGATCGACATAATAATTTAAGTGAATTGAATTAACCATTCAGGTTCACTTTAAAATATATATAATTATGAAATAAATAAAAACAATTATTTATTGAGATGGGTACAAGTTTGAGGCTTGACTAAATACACTAAATAAAATAATTTTAAAAGAGAGAAAATTGAAATTGTTAATAAGAGTTTGACCCAAAAAAGAAAGAGTAACAAACAAATGTATAGCTCTGAAGTCCTAAAAGCATAAAGTCTAGTTAAGTATAAATTAATTATTATAAAATATAAATCAATTCTCAAATATATTATAAACATAAGAAATAGAATTTTTTTAAAGTACATTAGCTTTAAAATAGGAATAATCTTGAATGAAAATACTGATTTTGGATGGCTAAATAAATAAATAATTAATATATATATTTTTTTAAAATAGTATCAAAGATAAGAGAATCAAATTTTAATGTTAGATGGATCAAAGAGATTAAAACGGCAACAAAAGACATCATTTTAATATTAAAAATAAGTCTTAATAGATGAGTAAATGTGGATCAATTTTATTTTAAATAAATATTGACATAATAATTTAAGTGAATTGAATTAACCATTCAAGTTCACTTTAAAATATATATAATTATGAAATAAATAAAAATAATTATTTATTTGAGATGGGTAGAAGTTTGAGGCTTGACTAAGTACATTAAATAAAATAATTTTGAAAGAGAGAAAATTGAAATTGTTAATAAGAATTTGACAAAAAAAAAAAAGCAAAAAAGACTAGCAAACATATGTATAGCTCTGAAGTCCTAAAAGCAGAAAGTCTAATTACATATAAATTAATTATTATCATATTAAGGTAAGAAAAATATAAATCAATTCTCAAATATATTATAAACATAAGAAATAGAAAAAATTTAAAGTACATTAGCTTTAAAAATAGGAATAATCTTGAATGAAAATACGGATTTTGGATAGCTAAATAAATAAATAATTATTATAATTTAAAAAAATTTAGTATCAAAGACAAGAGAATCAAAATTTAATGTTAGATGGATCAAAGAGATTAAAACGGAAACAAAAGACATCATTTTAATATTAAAAATAAATCTTAATAAACGAGTAAATATGAATCAATTTTAAAGTCGACCGGATTTCAAAAGATAAAAATAAGGACAAGAGACCATAAATCAATAAATTAACTTTAAAAAAAGACATAAAGTTTAAACACATGATCTTAACAATGATATCAAAAGAGAGAAATCATTCAACCAAAAAATTTAAATAATTTAATAAAGACCTAATATTAATACTGAAAATAAATCTTAATAATTCTAAAAAAATATATTTTTAACTATAATTTTTTTGAAAAAAAGTGGGGTAATTTAAATTGGTTTCTATTAATGATAACCATTCAGATTTTTGATTAATCATTGTATCTTACAAATAAGTAGAAGTACAACTGTCATTTACATTCCATAAGTGTCAACTATTATCTTTTTGTTATTAGTTTTTGTATATATCGAATTAGTTTTTGTATTTATTGAATGATAATTTGTAAGGTAAAAAAAATGAGTAGGTCTTATCGTTAGTAAACGATAGTCTTAGGAGTCGTAGTGGATTTTCTATATATGACATTTTATATTGTGAAAAATGATAATAAAAAATTATGTAGAAAATAATTTAAAGTTAAACCAAAGAAAACAAAATGACACAAAATTGTGTATGAGATGAAAGGGTGATATTAGACAAAAGTTGGAGGTGCAAATTTAGGGTACTATTACAAGGTTTGAGTGCTGCGGTGTTAAAACTTGTAAAAACCAATGCTGTGGTGTTGGGGGAGAATGTCGAGATGCCAATGCAAGTTCCCTTATCTCGTTATTTCTGTTTTAATTAGTTTAAACTTTATTTTTTTTGTACAACTCAGATTAGAATTTGTTAGGGATGAGAAAGATTATAATTATGTTACTATTTTAGCTCGAGATATATCACCAAATAACAAGGTATCTATTGTATTCTTAAGAGAGAGATCTTTGAGACAGATCATTTTTTTTGTGATTCAATAAAAGATGTGAGGATTTTGATTCACTGTGAACGTAGACAATTACAAAATCACATAAATTTTATCTTGTGTAGTTGATTTATGTTCTTTTCTTCTTCAAATTTTACAATTCCACACTCTTAATTACTTGTGATAAAAGAATCCTAACATATATATTATTCTCTAGATGTACGAGTGAAATAGTAATAGCTGTAAGTTGAAATTTATTTTGTAATATATAGGAATTTTGTATTGGGTAGTGCTACGTTTATAAATTTGGAATATAAAATTTATATTTTATTTGATATATCACCAATTAGTAACTACTACTTGTTAAGTAATTATTGACTTTTGATTTTGATTAATGTAATAGTTATACAACATCAATTGATAATAAACACATTAAAAGCCATGTCAATTGAAATATAAAATTTGTATCCTTACTTTATAAGTCTAACATTATTATTTTGTATTTATACTTTGTAATAACTTAATTTTCTAATTATTGGTTCCAACCATACATTTTTAAAAATAATAATAATAATAAAGCAAAAAGATACTTGGATCCATAAATTTTTTTAAAAGGGATTTATCCACCCTAATGGTTTTAAAAAAGAGACAAAAAGTTCTCTCTTAAATGTCGATTTTAATCTCTTTAAATGATCAAATAGTCAATAAAGTAGAAAATATTTATATGCTCATACTTAAAATAAATTTAATGACGCGTATCTATAATTTTTATTTTTTAATAAAATTTCTTTAAATAAAATAAAGAAATACTTTTTTAAAATAATTAAAAAAGAAGTAGGTGGCCATGAGTCACCCCCGACCAACTGACCATTACTAGTTGGCAACTAATTGTGAGGTGATTGATGGAAAATTAACTAAATCTTTACATCATCAAACTCAAAATTTTAAAATTTACATGATGACGTGATTGTTTTTATCAATCGAGCACCAAATAGTGCCCAAACAAAAAATAAAGTGGCAGTTACCATATCTTCACCACTAAACAACAGTAAGTGGAGCTGCACTACCACCATCATCAAAATCGCCAATCGGTGATCTAGTTGGTGGAGATGACAGTGCATCTTCACTCATTGTCATTTAATGGTAAATTTATTGTGTTTGTCAATTTATTTTTCGTTTTGGCACTCCTTTCGTACTTTGTTGACAAAAATAACTACATCATCATGTAGATCTTAAAATTTTGAGTTTGATGATATAAATTTTGAGTCGATTCTGTTAGAGTCAGTGTTTACGTGCTATCCCTAAATGTACATATACTTGTGTATTTATACAAGTGTACATTCTCATTAAATCGCTAATACCCATATATATGGTATTATGCATGTAACGTTACAGACATTATAGATCTGAAGAAGTTCGGATCAGATCTAAAATATTTTGGACAAGGGCTCATAGTTAGCCACACTAAGACATATAATTGCTAAATGTTAGCACAGTTAAGGGTTAGCTGGTTATAATACTCAGCAGATTCAAGAGTTAAAGCCTTGTCTGTAATGAGACATAGACTTATGAATATAACAATAACTATATAGTTGCAAGAGTTGCAATCGAGTGCCAGAAAATGCAAGTTGCGCAAGTATGTTCTCTCCCTGATCTATTTCTGCAGATGCGGGTCTGTCGGTGGATACCTTTATATATAGAACAGCATATGTCATACCTATAAGGTATAGATGGTCGTTTTTAGCCGACTGTGAGCTTGGAGCTCGTATTGACATATGGGTATCCAGTTAGGACTGGATATGGGACAGACTCACGAGGGCCTTTGATAGTACTTTATGTAAGCCGTCAACAAAGGGTCCTCTCGAGTTGAGTAGTATACGTGGTCCTTTGACCTGAGTGTCACGGTGGGCTTGTAAGTGATCCACCATACTTTGGTTTCACGCATGTTACAGACCTTTCATGGTGTGACTGCTGAGTGTCGCTGGGTATGGTTCGATGCTTATAGAGTTCAGTATGTATAGATATGAGATCGTCAGCTCGCATATGGAGTTAGATATCCAGATGCTTCGAGACTGTATGTCGAAAAGTCTTGTAGCCACAAGCAATCATCCCGAGAAAAAGTTCCACCTGGGTGGAAAAATATGGTAAAAGAGTTTACATATATTGTTCGGTGACATACAAGTATGGAAATAAGACACAGATGAGTACTAGGGGATTTGACGGTGATAATCTATATCCCTGCACATCTAGGATATCATGACGGAAAGACTATACGTATGCGTTGTAACCTTAACTTGCATGGTTCAACGTGCTGATTTGAATATTTGTGACATGTGTGTTGGGTATTGCTCACAGACTCATATAATAGTTTCATTTAACAAATCAGGCGTAGGACCTAGGGAGTTCCGAAATATAGAGTGTACTCGTTGTGAGCTGAGGCAGCGTACCGGATTAAATTGTTTAATCCAGCAATATTCAGCATTACTATGGGAATGTGTACGTATCTGTATTTAAGTGTTAAATATAACAATTAGTTAATAATTATTGTTTACTAATTATATTATGACACGTAGCATATTGTGGACCTTAGGTTGAGTTTACTCGAGTGTGAAATTTGATAGAACCCACTAAAGGGTATACTTGGTAACTATTTATGAGCGATAAAATAGTCATTTCATACTTTAATTATTTAATGGTTAAATAATTAAAATATCTATTTTTATTATATTATATATAATAATATTATATTTTGGGTGCCAAATAGTTGGCACCCATTAGTATTATTTTATTATTATTATTATATAATATATATTATAATATATATATATATAATATAAAGAGAAAAAGAAAGAGAGAGTTGATTTTGTGTATATGGACATTTTGTCAGAAGAAGAAGAAGAAGAAGAAGAAAAAAAAAAAGATGAAATTGTTTCATTTTTTTTTATGCTTCCAATTGAAGTAATATTAAATTATTTTAAATTCTCAATTTCTTATCATTTTAAAGAAAATGATGAAAAACATACACCAATTATTTTGGAGTTTAAGAGTTAAACCCAGTGTTGTGTAGAGGGCCGTTGTTCTAGCTCACTAAGTCCACCGTGTTGGTGACTAAAAGTGCCATTGAGTTGGTCTCTATGCGAACTTTGAGAAAATATGTGTATAATGTTACATCTTAAGGTAAATTCTCTATCCTATAAATATATTAATGTGATTAATATATTGTATTTATTGTTTTTATTGTAAGTTTCACACTTCTGCTAGACTTAAATATGTATTTAATATTTATTCAGGCAATAAACACAATAGCACATGTATATACCCACGTGTTTTAGATATGGGTACCAACAGATTCGTCACTTATCAGTAGCAGCAACGGTCACTGGGGATAGGTGATCGATGTCTGCATGCTTCATTTTTCAATTTTTTTTAATTTAAATAAATGTTTTTCAATTTTTTATTTAATTAATTTTAAATTTTTTTATTAAAATATAAAAAAATAGTAATAAAATGACGTGTCACTTATGTTTTATATTTTTATTAAAAATATATAAATAATTATATTATCATATGTGTCACTTTGTGTTTAAATTAAAAATTAACATATACCACCTTAAATTTATAATACATATATTTTTTAAGATAAATATACAAATATGCCCTTTCTATCATTTAAACTTAGGGAAACTTTTATTTGATAAGAGTATTTTTATCTTTTTTGAAATTACTAGTTTTAAAAAAATAAATTCCAAGTGTCATTTGTCTAATAATTATAAAAAATTACATCTTAAATACTACAAATATAATTTTTTTTTTAAATGTGCGTAGTAAGTGAGGGTAATTATATTGTACCCAAGACAAGACAGGACGTGAAAATGAAGAATCGAAGCAATGACTGTAAACACACATAATGATATAATTAACATCACAGTCAGCAAGTTGTCACCATTGTCAATAGAAGAATTCAATTTATCCATTGTTCTTCTTCTGGTTTTTAATTATTTTTGGACCAATTTTTGTTTCTAATGAGACATTTGCACGGTTTCGCCATTAATGCTAAGAGATCTAAACTCTAAAGGAGAAAGACAAAACACCTGGCTAGGCTTTTGCCACGTACACAAATCCCAACAACCAGAGCTTGTAAACACATTAATTTATCAAGATTCAGTAACACCCCTTGTCCGAATTAGTTTTTTTTTTTATATTTTTTTTAACACCGATTTTACATTAAATATCTATTATATATTACATTAATAGACCATATATTATTTACATATTTAGGCACGACCTTTATATTAAAAGGACAATACACCTTTACAAAAAATTTAAAAAATATTTATAATATTTACATTATCTTAAACTTTAGTTATGACTCGAAGTCAAGAGATGTACAGATCTGAACAGTGCTTATCAAATTTAATTTAATCGTTGGTTATTCCTTTAATTTAATGATTACCAAAATTGGAAATTGTTTCTTAGTTAACAAATAAAGATGGTGCCCTAATCTAGTGAAAGTTTAAAAAATTGGTTTAGAAAGATCAAGTAGCTTACTCCATCAAGCGCCAACCGTTAATTTCCCAATTAGAATAATTAATACAGTAAGCAATACAGAGCATACGTGACCGTTTTGTTTCCCAATTGACGATACAAAACAACCGTTGTGTCAGGAGAGAGAGGGGGAGAGAGCAAAAAGATGCATGCAACTTGACCCACATACATAATCTTGAATGATCGATGCAATGAGAGAGTGAGGAACTTTTAATTTTATTCGAGTCAAATTTATGTCTAATAATTTATTCAAGCAATGGATGTTGAACCACGTATTCCTATATAGCTACAATTCTTTGACAAATGCCAATAGAATCTTACGAAAGTAGGACTTCCAAAATCAAATTGTGGATATAAATAGGTATAAATTAATTAGAAAATGATTAGATGGGTGCATTTAGAAGATTGTGTTGATGTTCTTTTCGTTCACCATTCAACTCAATATTCCGATCCCATCATTTGGACTAAGTTCCAATTCCTTTGAAATAGATTGGATGTTGGTAATAGATATATATTTATATATAATTGATCACCATTTGATAGGAGCTAGTGATAAGATTTGATTCTTAGTAGAGGGGGATTTGCATGCTTCAATTTAATTATGTGATATGATCACGACATGACTATGCTACAATTTCGGGTGAATTGTAGTTTGCTGGGCCAAATAAATTGAAAGGATTGTCATGCATGCGCATGATATTACGGGATATTTGATGCAAAACGGACGGTTCAATTCATAGGGTTCGCTGGAATAGATCCCTAACATTTATAGCAACACGTTCGACTTTATTAACCACTTAATCAACGCAAGTTTGACCCAGCTTAAGCTCATATAAAAGTGCATGT
Source organism: Ailanthus altissimus (assembly GCA_946807835.1). Taxonomy (NCBI): domain Eukaryota; kingdom Viridiplantae; phylum Streptophyta; class Magnoliopsida; order Sapindales; family Simaroubaceae; genus Ailanthus; species Ailanthus altissimus. Next base: position 26,210,404 of record OX327695.1, read on the forward strand.
TTAATAAATATTAATCATTCAAAAAAAAAAAAAAACTAGCACCCAGTTGCATTTTTTCAATAATAATATTTGTGCACTTCCTGACTTAAGGTTTAAAGTTTTATCTAATTATTGAAATTTACAATTATAATTTATAATAATTGACAGCAGTTGCATGTAATTATAAATCGTTGTAGTAAGATTGAGATGTATACTATGTAATAATATAAAAAGTTATTCAGAAAAAATAATTACCATCTTAAAAAAAAGAAATTCAAGTGATTATATTATTAAATATAATTTAAGAAGTACAATTATAAATTTTTATGGAACTTTTTTTAACTGTTATGATTATGTAAGTTAAGGTTAAATAAATGCACACCAATGGCACAATAAAAGAAGTGGAAAGATTGTGAAATTAACTTGACCTAGAGAACAGCTAATGTAGAGTCGATGGACCAAAAGAAAATGACAAAGCATGATCTAATTAAAGGAGAAAGGGGAAAAGAGTCATCAGTCAATAATGAAGTAAAGGCATCTCTTGACTCGTGGTATTGGGTAACGTCACACTCTAACCACAAAGCAAACGATTAAATGAAACGATAAAAAGATAAGTGTGTTTAAAGGAGAAGAAGATGCCAACAATAGTAGAACACACATAGCATCAATTGCAATTGCTAAAGGCTAAAGCAAACCAAATTTTTTTCCTTTTTCCTTCTTTTAAAGAAATATTAGAAACGGAGAGAGAGCTAAAGGAAGTCATTAGCTAGGGAAATTAAGGAGTGGAGTTGCAGAGACATGGCTGCAGGTGCACAAACTGGAAACAGCCTCAAGTGGTGAGAGAGAGAATCTGACACTACACTAAAAAAGACAAGTGCTGTGTTGTTGTTGTGGACCAGCAGTCTTAACACTTTAAGTCTCTCAACCCACGAAAAGAAATTGGTCCTTTTGCTCTTTTAAATCAATCTCCCTCCCTCTCTCTCTCTCTGTGATTACATTAGGCTAAAATCTAAATTTGAAGAGACTTCCTTGATTGGGGTTTTGTGTCTTATAAACATATACATCTTAATTCAGTTTAATGATCTAGGAATTTGAGATTGCAGGAAGATTCCAGGCAAAGATAGTAACGTCAAGTCAAGACACATTTTTCTCTTTACATAAAATTGATTTTTTTTTTTTGGTAGTTAGGTTTTGGGTTTAGGGTTGCAGTGAGATTGCAGTGAGTGAGTGGGGAAGAGGCAATAATTAAAGAGCTGGACCAGTGTGCAGGCTATGTAAGAGAACTAACATGAGCTTGTCGGTTGTTCTGCAAGAACAACTCTACTTTCTCAGTGTCATTAGCCTCTCTAATACTCATCATCACTGTTTCTTTAATGGGATTGGGTTTTATGGAGTTGGATGGATGCTAGGAAACACAATTCTCTTATCCATCTTTGCCCTCTTCTCTGTTTCTCTTTTTTTCTTACTCATAATTTTATATTCCAATTTTCTCTTTGTAAGAATCAGCGTTTGTTAATTATCTTTGTTCTTATTTAAACCTTGAAGGTCCTGCTATTTTGATGATGCAACCAGGGCCGTCTTTCATCAAATGTATTGTGTACTTCATTAAGGTAAGGTTTTTAGTTAAGTAATTAGCTGAAGTAGAGTCATTAGGGACCCATATATCTAAGTTCATCTACTGTTTCAGTTTCTTAAGCTTCTTTTATTTCCTTTTTTTTTTTCGAGTTTTGTCTGAATTAAGTGCTTTTAAACCTTCTAATCATCTACTGCTCATTCACTTGCTTACGTCTGAAAATAGTTTTGGAATTAATGAAAAATGGGTTAGTGGGTTTAGCACCAAAGCAAGCACGTCAAAATCAAAATAAGGGGGGAAGCAATTATCTTCAACTGGATTGATAATCTGTTTGATTAAGTGCCCTACTTTCGATAGTTGAGGTAGATTAGGGTTTGAAAAAATAATAAACATTAATAATTAAAAGGAAAATCATCTAACTGCTGCTGGTACTGGCTATAATGGTTGGAATTTTATTTTTTAATAAAAAGGAGCTAAACTCAAGACCTAGATCAAGTTTTTAAATCAGATTTAATGGAACTCGGAGGCCAAGACAACAAAATAGGGATGACAAGCTCTTTGTGTTATAATACAAACTCTTCGTCAAAAGTCTCGTCAACACCATTAAATTCAGCTGTGGGAGAAACAAGAAGAGATCAAACTACTGTTCATGGTGACATAATCTTTGATCCACCTCAAACCCTAGATCAGCCTCTTTATCATTCTCAACAATTAAATCCACAACAAAAAATACCCAACAAGCCTGTAGAAAATCCAGATACAATCCCAGATCCAGTTCCAGCTTCGGTTGTCATAACAAGCGCAACAGGCACAAAAGTGACCAACAGATCAAGCCAACGATCGCCAGCAACAGCTCAAAGACAAGCACAAGCAACGGCAACGCCAACATCGACAACGATCATCGCCGTACCTTTGATTAGGTACCGAGAATGCCTAAAGAATCATGCTGCAAGCATGGGAGGCCACGTTGTCGATGGCTGCGGAGAATTCATGCCAAGCGGCGAAGAAGGCACAGTAGAAGCCTTAAAATGTGCAGCTTGTGAGTGTCACCGAAGTTTTCATCGGAAAGAAATTGATGGGGAATCACAGTATGCAGCAAACTCTCATTATACTTATAATACCCCCAACAGAAACAGCAATCAAAGAAACACAGTGCCCCATCATCATCATCAACTTCATCAACAACAGGCCTCGCTTCATCAGCAGCATCATAGAATCTCTTATACTGGTCCTCTGACAGCCCCGATTGCACCGATGATGATGACCTTTGGCGCTGGGGGCAGTAGCGGAGGCGTAGACGAGTCGTCAAGCGAAGATCTCAACATGTTTCAGTCTAGTGCAGGAGGGCACATGTCCGTGAAGCCGAAGAAGAAGAGGTTTAGGACCAAGTTTAGTCAAGAACAGAAAGATAAAATGCTGGAGTTTGCTGAAAAATTGGGATGGAGGATCCAGAAGCAAGATGAGCAAGAAGTGCAGCAGTTCTGTGCTGAAGTGGGTGTCAAGAGACAAGTCTTCAAGGTTTGGATGCATAATAACAAACAAGCGTGGAAGAAGAAGGAAGAGTAAATTTCTCATTTCTTTCAGATTATTAATGGAAGGTAGATAGAGCTAGTTGATGATTTAGATAACTAGATGTGAATAACCAAATAGCTAGGGAGGAAAATCAGACATTAGAACACTGAATACTTCTTGATTTTCCTCAATTTGGGTATTGTTAATTTATTAACATCAAACTTCTTGTAATGTGATCGACTTCTTCAGATTATTCCGAGTTACTCCAATCCTCAGAGACATTATCAGCGATAAATTATTTGTATTAGGTTCGTATTTAAACATGTCTAGATCTTACTTTTCTTTTCTGGATCAATGGCTCAAGATCTTTCAGTAGGGCAAAACTTAGAAACAAACAAATGAACGAAAAAGAAAGAGAAAAGATTTTCTTTCTTTTTTTTAAAAAAAAAACATAGTGATTGTGTCAGTGGCTTTTGTTATCTTTTTCCTTCAATTCTATTTTTGACGGATATTTTATGTACATATTTTCTGCAATACCCCATTTAAAATTTGGCCCCTTAATAGAGGTTTAATTTGGCTCCATGAAGCCCTACCACAATCTGATATCCGTTTTTCTCAAGAATTAGAGCCATTTTAAACGGATCTTGGGATGTTTAATATAGTGACACTTGATATATGTTCCTAATTCCAGTGTTTGATTTTTTCATTTTACCTGGTTTATTTTTTTCTGTGTACTTTTATCTTTTAGTTCTTGTGAATTGTAAATTAATGTTTATAGTAACTTAGCATCCACATATTAGTTGATATTAATGTATTGCTATTTATACATTCATGAATAACTTCTTCCACAATAATATTACAAGAAATCACTAATACCACATTTAGCAAAGTTAAAATCTAAAACTCTGATATCTATACGGCTATACCAAGTGCTTAATAATCAGCTTAACGATTTCAAAGATTGTAAGATCATTAGTAAACCCATCATTCCTGCAATAAGAATGTCACAACAATTACCAAATTCAGACCCTAAATTATAATTGCGTCCTCACTTCATCCACAACGTATATTTTCAGAGATCAAGTTTTCCATGTTTAACACTTAATTGTGTGACAAAGTTGACTTTCACACTTTGTTGCAATATTTGCTTGGCCCAGCAACAACATGGATTTTTGAAGGAGACATATCCCATAAGAATAGATTCTTTTAAGGACTAAAGTAACTCATCCTTGGAAGATGGGAAAATGAAAGAAATCTTTGGTGGATATATCACCGTAGTTTTGAAGGTCAAGAAAAACGATTATTTCACAAGAGAAAATGTATTTTCCTTCGCATTCTTGCAAGACTAATATGGGTAACAAGTTGCCTTAAACAACAGATAGTACGAGTTACACAAGAAAGGGGGTTGTGGGGGGTTAAGTTTCAGCTATCAAACTGTTTGAATATGGACAAAGCAAATAAAGGAATTACATTGAATCTGATCGTATAGCTAGTTCAAGACTTGGGTAAATGATGTGGTCAGAGAGAGAAAAGTGATACCTATTAGTGGTATTCTATAGGATGACAATATGTAGAGCATGACATGTTCAAGTTTGCCACAACAATTGAAGAACTACATATGTGCATGTGTGTGAAATATGAATATGGATATATATTTACAGAAGGAAAAAAGTAGGAAAGTTAGATCAGCTACATGTCTTAGAGGAGATGAACTATAAGTTTTGCAAACCGAGTTGACTGGAACAAGGCACATGAAAGACATGTGAAAGATGAAAACAAAAGGAAAAGAAAAAAAAAAAAAGAAATAGCTGGAAATCCATATGTTTACAAGTCCAATTTCCCTGAAGTACTCAATGAAATGACTCATTGGAGGCATATGTAATGTTTTTGTTGTTTTCTTGTATATACAAATTGACACTGTAAACCCGTGCATGTACAAATACTGGTTGAGTTTCTTCTACACTTAGAAGTTTGATCTCCATATCTCTAGCCTAAAAAATTCCCATTTGTATAGAATTGAAATCATCTATCACACTATTATTTGGGTCCTCCAGTTCTCAAGCTCAAAATGCAAAATGTTTGAGAAAACTTTTCTTGTCAAATTACTATTATTTTTCCCTTCTTAACAGGGGCGTTTGATACATTTAGTATTTTCTTAACTTGCCCTCACACTATATCACTGTTGACTTCAAATTCATTATCCCACAAGGGTTGTCTTTGAGATTAAAAAAAAAAAAAAGCCATTCCTGTACCCCACCTAGGCATCATCATTCATGGACTCATTTAACCTGTTTCAAATGTGTTAAGCCCCTTTTATCCTAATAGCAGATACACAGTAACAATTTAGAATGCCCTGACAATTGGGAAAATAATTAAATATTAAAAAACAACAGTCCTAGGATGCTAAATAATTTTGCATTTGCATACTCATTTGAGAAAAGAAAAAAAGCACAAAACATGAAGTTCCTTGAAAAGGTTCAAATCCTAAACAAGAAACTATATATATAATATTAACAACAGTAACTAACTCACAATGAGGGTCAGCATCTAGCAGGTGTAATTGAGCTCACTCCTCTGAGGTGCCATCCATTCTCATCTTGCTGCCAAGATCACCGGCAGCTTCTGATGCCTTCTCTTTGGCAGCCTCAAAGTTAGTCTTGGCTTGATCTGACATTGTCTCTTTGGCTGACATATATGCTTCCTCCGCCTTATTTTTAGCTTCATCATAGGCACTGGCTGCTTTGTCACTTCCATTCTCCATTACTCCTGCCATTGTCTCTTTAGCATTTTTAGTATAATCCGTGGCCATTTCTGAAGCCGTGTTCAGTTTCTCTTTAGCATTATCATAAGCATTAGCTGTTTTCTCTCTTCCATACTCCATCGCTTCTCCCCACTTCTCTTTTGCTTCATCAACCCGATCGGCAGCTGTCCCTGTCGCGCTGTTCACATTGTCTTTGCTTTCATCATTGACACTTTCTGCTTTATCTTTTAAAAATGACATTGCTCCTCCCATTTTCTCTTTGGCATCACCAGCCTTATCAGACGCCATTTTAAAAGCTTGATCCCCTTTCTCATAAGAAAAGTTGGCTGCCTCACCAGTCTTATCCGAAGCATACTTCGCTGCTTCTGAGAAAATGAACTACAATTTTGTAAACAAACTAGAAAAATAATAGCATGAATAGAGTTCACAATAACTATAAGGATGAAGTATTACCAGATGCAGCTGACTTCATTGTATCAGTAGCCCTTGAAGCAACATCCTCATCATTATCCGTCAATTTCCGAGACACTTCCTGTGTCTCCTTATTTGATTCCCTGGGAGCTCCATCGTAACATAAGAGATCAATATGGAAGGTTTCCTAAAACTAATAAGGAAAGCCTTTCTGATGTTATAGCAATTAATATTTGTCAATCACATTAGTAGAGGGAGATGCGATCCCCATCAAAGCAGTGAGGGTAGTAGATTGAAGGACAAAAGGTGATCAGAAGAGGATCAATGCTGGCATCCGTAGCCCATCAATGCTAATGGAGATTATAATTCAAAGGTGGAAGTTCTCAAAGTATGTAAACAGTTAAATCACTTGATTTCCCGGTAGTTTTAAATGTTTGACCATGTATCATGTGTAGGGACAGATGCATATCACAAATAAAAAATCCAAAATGGAAGATAAGACTATAATTAATCAATCAATTACCAAACAAATATGAATGACCCAGATGAAAAACTAAGAGACAAATTAGAAGATAGTAAAAATTTCATCCCTCATGCTTAAATATTCAAAATTAATTGTTTAACACCACAAACAGACTTCAGGCATAGAATACCTAAAAAAATAAACACTATGCATAGAAACCATACATTCCAAGCCCCATCTAATTAACAATTTCCGGCCCCATGCGATTCCTTTATATTTCCATTGAGACAATACTGTTACAAACGAACAACATTTTCTCAACTTTTAATGGTCATAAAAAAGGAACAACGGTAGTAAGAATTATAATCATATCCTGATCCTGAGCTTTTGCTTAAGTAAATTCAGATTAATGATAATAATTATTAAAAAAAAAAAAGAAGTTAACCATACATTTGTAATAATGTAGACATGTAAACTCAGATCATGAGAGAAAGTTGTACAAAAGTTGAGATTACGTGAGGATGAGTAGGACCATCGAACAAAAGAATGGAAAAGATGTACAGAAACAATGTGAACGTGGCATATATTGTGTACGAGTGCATGATGCGTTTCGCGGTTTCTACAGATAAATTTATGGCAAATGCGAATGAGAAGAGAAGAGAACAGAAGAGGGTTAATTCTTCGACTACTCACCCAGAGAACTTTGAAGATACCCAATCAATCCATGACTCAGCCTTTTCCTTGCTGTCTTTCATGGCATCACTTGTCTTCTCGATCACCTCATCTGCTTTCTGTTTCGCATCCTCTGCTGCATCATTCACCCTATCCTTCAATTCGTCGATCGACACCTTATCCTCTTCCCCTGCCACTACCACCGCCACCGTCAACAACACCAACATCAACAACACCATTCTCTTTCCCATCATTTTTTTTTTTTTGCTTTGCTTTAGCAAGAATCAAGATTAACCAAGTTGAAACTCAAGAACGAATTAAGTTCGTACGTCTTTGTGCAATGTGCACTGTGCTTTATATAATGTAGAAGCTGTTGCTGAAAGCCTGAAACGTGGCACCACAAAGGATAACGTGGCGATATAGGGGGGCCGTTATAATGAGCATAGAGCTAGGTATTCGCCACTTGTAGTATTGCAGGGCCACTGTTGGCAGCATCTTACGCATTTTTTTAAGCATACCAGTCTATTCTTATGCTTCTTTCTCCTACCTCCTGAACCGTTGGTTCGGGGGGCTCCTCCTTGCGAATAGTATCGAGCAAACTGTTAACGTTTCGCCCTATCAGCAGATTGGTTGCAATTCTTTTTACCATGCAATTGACTGCTCAAACATTGCTATTGAATAATAGTCGACAAATATTCCCAAAACTTTGGTTTTCTCTGTTCTCTCTTTTTCAAAATATCAGTCTTTGTCGGCATGCACAATTGATGTAGAGATAACAATATATGCCGCATGAAACGAAACTAGTATGGAGAATAGAAGGGACTTCCCATTAATTTCCATCCGAATGAAGTCCGAGGTAATAAATCAAAAGTAAAAATGAGTGGTCAAAAGTTCATAAAAGATGGAACTGCCACCCGCAGATGTGAGTTCCTAGTTGTAAGCTTTTGTGTTGTTTAAGAGTCGGACACAAATTCTTTTAAACGCTATTGTGTGATGTAAAAAAGCTGATTTTGGGAACTAGTTATAAAATCCTATGGATCAATGATAGAGAGATAATCCAAAATCGCCCAATGTCAGATCTCAAATACGCCATAATTAAACTCCACTTCCCATTCCTATAACAGCCGGCGGCCCATTCCCATTGATCACAGCACCATTACACCCTTAGGCCTTAACGACATAGTTACTCCGTCTGCAATGAGTAGTAGGTTTTCTTTTGTTCTTTTTGGAACAAAAAAAAAAAAAAAACTCAAAGCACTTCACACCAAGAAGATTAATACAATAAATAAACACTGATCTAACTTACAAAAAAGCTAACAAAAATAATAAAAACAAACAAAACTATCTCCGCCAGGTAGGATATAAATGAGAAGCCGCCTTTACCCGATAAGCAAAAACTCGGGCAAATTCCCCACAAACCAGTGCTCGACTGGAAATATTATAACAAATTGAATCAACATAAGAACTCGGTAACTTCACCCCTTGTTATTGCGGAGTGCCATCTCATATATAAAATGCTTCTTTTTCTTTTTAAATTTAATTTTCCAATGAATTCTGTTATTTCTGGCATGGGGGATGCTTTCAGACTGTAATTTGAGTTTTAAGACTTTTTGGGCTGCTGTTGACTACCTTCGGCGGCCAATTTTATTCGCTGCTGATGCTCTGCAACTTTGTAATCTACAACCTCCCTAAACAGCTGGGAATCCAATACACAGTCAGGGTGGGCATATACAGCTGCTTGAACACCAGCCATGAGTTTTGCAATCTCACGGCCAGAGAATCCTTCTGTCTTCTTGGCAGCCTCTCGAATCACATCTTCAGGCAAATCTTTTATAGTTATCTTCTGTGGCTGTTTCTTAAATAGATGACCCCACTTTGATGAGCTGTCACCTTCATCAGAAGAAAGGTATTTACGCAAATAGAGTTTCAGTAGTCTGAAGCGCTCCTCCTCTCTGGGAAGAGGAAATTCAATGACTTCATCAATTCGATCAGTGATAGCGCTGTCGAGATCTCCTGGCCTATTGGTAGCAAGGACAAGAACTATATCTCTTGACTGATCACCAGTTCGAAATAACAATGCATTTAAAGCACTCCGCTGTGCTTCACTCATATGTATGCTGTTACGCCTGCATTAGATAAAAAGTATAATTATTATCCAGGTTGGCAGAAGAAACTCAACCATAATTTAGTAAAGAAAAATTTCTATATCTTGCAACCTAGATTAACATTCAGAAATATTTTCCACATTTACTCGTAGATATTTTAATCAAAAACTATAATTTGGGTTTAGTTGAAAAATGTGGAATTGGAAAGAAATTAAGATGCAGATTTCCAAGTCAAAGTAAACCAGTCCATTATTGGTTTATAGAAAAAAACACAGTAATTTAAAGCCATTATAACCACGGAAGTACAAGCCACCCAATAGCGTTGCTGAAATAAATGTATTTCAACATCTGCATGGCAGAATTTAAGAGAACATGTAAGCATGATGATAACTTACTCGCATAAAAATGCATCAGCCTCGTCAATGAAAAGCAACAAGCCTTTCTTTGACTTCTTAGCCCAATCAAATATCTCATGAATCTTGGTAACAGCCTGTGCACCAAGAGGTGCAACATCTCCACCTGTCATCATGGCATAATCCAATCCCTGCAGTATAAGACACAAGGGTCAAGACTAATTTCTACAAAACCATATAATTTTTTAGAACCTCTAAAATTCATTTCTTCACTCAAAGCTAAGTGCAAAGGGCTGTTATGAAGAACACAGAGAACTCCAGAACAAGTTGTCATGAACAAAATCTTGATGAAGAGTTGCCATATATCTCAGAGAATAATTAAGAAGAGATGTGCCAGGTCCACTGGCGTTGGATATCCTAACATGTTTCCATAGTATTTTCAAATATACTTTAATATTTGTCTATTTATTATTTTAACGCTTAAAATAATGTATGAAAGAAATAATCTCTTGGAAAAAAAAAACTAAATGACAGTTAAACATCCTTATATTCAAAAAGAGCGATTTTTCTCCTGACAGTTAACATTAGCCCAGATTTTTTTTATTCATGTGTGATGTATCCTATAAAACCTTGTTCCATCACGCAAAATAAAAAAGGACCACCAAACATTCAAGTGAAAATGGCAGAAAAAATTAGCATCAAGTAGAAAAACAAAGTATGTTAAAGCATTAGCAATACTATACCGATTTTCTGGCTATCTCCCTTGCAACCATAGTTTTACCAGTACCAGGGGGGCCATAGAACATCATGTTGCGAAAGGGTGCCTGGTGAACTTTGGTGTTTGCAGTAGATTTAGCAAGATGCTCTATCCTCCTTTGTAGTGAAGGATGGAGAACAATATCTCCATTATGCTTTATATCTCCGATGGACCCCCCTGCCCCAGCTGGTGTCTTATGCCCAGAAACTTTGTTCCTTGCTTGAGATAATAATCCTGACCATGGAAATTTACCAAGGGATGATTCTCGAATTAGTGATGGCTGTCCCAGTATCCGGTTAATATAACCCCATGTAACCCTAGCACCTTCTCTGTAAACACAACAAAGGAAACAAAGAGAGTTCAGAATGCAGAACTCAACTACAATTTATGATCAGTAAATGGGTCTGGAAATCGATGAGCCCACTCTTAATGGAATTATGCCACCAAAAGTACATCTGTTCTGAGCCAAAGATAGAGGCCCTGTGAAATCACTGAACATCAGAGCCACTGGAACAACCATTTCCCACAAAACATCAAACTAATCCATGTGCTACCCTCACTGTCGGTATACAGCTTAATGTAGCAGTGCAGTAATTACTACTGCATAAATGATGGCAGTGCTGGTGGTACTTGTACAATGATGTCAGTAGTGGGTGAAGCTATGTAATGGTACTATAGATGGTCAAAACGCTCTGGGAGTCTCAGTCTACCATGCCTCTGCACGACCATCATCTGCCTGGCATGTCCTATTTATACTCATTTCTTACAAGTACCGGAATCAACAATAATATGAACTTTTCGTATCAATAAGTTGTGCTAAATCACACACATATTACAAGCATCCTAACAAAGACAAAGAAAAATATGCCATACAAAATATAGTCTCTAAAAGCAATGAAAAACTTGGTCAATGGCAGAGATGAAAAAAGCACCCATACCTAGTTGTATAAATTCCCGCAGCCAATGCAGTAGCTCCTCCAACAGTCATAACCAACTTATTCCTATCAGTCAATAAAGTTCTAAAACCCTCTGCAAATTTTAAGAAAAAGAAAGTTACGCCAGATGCAACAGTTTATTGAGAACTGAAAATCTAAAGATGCAAAATGTGTGATGCTATGGGCAAGTGCTTAAGTTTTATAAGCCAAAGTAATATATTATGCTTCAGACTCAACTCATGTATCATTTCATGGATTTCCATTTATGTGATTTAGGCATCAAATATTGTAAAGCAGCAAGTACTACAAAACATTCATCAGCCTCTAAAAGTGATTGAGAAAATTTTAACGCATATATGGGGAAAATAAAAGCAAATCACAAATGTCTTAAAAAGAAAAGGAGTAGGATAAATATCTGGAAAAAGGCATTTCAGTGAACTGATTATTTTCATGTAACCTTTATAATTTTCATTCACATACTAGAAGCCTAGATCCCCTGAGCCATGACCCAGTGCGTAATACCAATGACTAAACTAGTTTTTGCTGCAATTGGTTCACTGACCTGTTACAGTTTAGCAATCATAGAAGATACATACAGCAATGAAGAGAAAAGCAACAGAATCAAAAGTCAGGCAAGCCAAAATCTCGTAGGAGCAACAGTTAGAGATACCACTTAATTTACAGCACCAGGTAAACAAACCAACTGAGGTATGGTCATCATGGATACAAAAGCATGTTATTCAGTCAGATACCTTCAATGTGACTAAAAGTTGCATTAATTGCAGCAAGCCATTTGTCTCTTTCACCATTTATCCGTTCTATAAGCATTCTCCTGTTATGATCCTCAGTCAATTTTGCTTCATGGGCTCGGCCTTCAGCCTCAGCCATGGCCTTAACCCTGATGGTTTCCCTTTCTATTTCAGCCCTTTCTTTCTCTGTCTGCCGCTGTTGAGCCTGGATTTGCTCTTCTGTAGAGCGTCTTGCTTGTTCTTTTCGTATAGAAGACTCTTCTTGCATTTTAACCAGTTCAACATTATGCCGCCTCTGCGCTTCATGATCTGTCTGCAAAATTGGCAATAATGTACCATGTAAACTTCGGTTAGTAAAATAAGATTTAAAACAACAGAACATAATAGAAGCAACTTGCTTTGATCCTCATTTGATTTTCAACAAATTAAACACTGCATTCTAGTTTTAATCATTCCATGGTTCCAAAGAACCCATAACTGAAGTATCTTTAAATAGGCTTTGATGTAGCTATTTGATGGCTTATTTCGACAATAAAGAAGATTTTCCAACCAATCAACTAACCCGAAGATTTTTGCAATAAACTTATAAATAAGGCTACTATATGCACCTGCATTCTTTTTCTGGCCAACTCATCTTCATATCTCAGCATTTGTGCCTTCGCCTGTGCTTGTTGCTGCACTAAATTTCTTTGTTCTTCAGCCAATTTTCGCTGCCTTTCCTGCCAATGCAAATGGTCACATTATGAGTTAAAACAGAGATGGGCCTAAGTACCAATGATCCAACAGAAAACATCCTATGTTCTGGTATGAATTAGGAAATTTAAAATATGCTAAAACTAAAAGTCCCAGGCATAAAAAAGCAGTATATGCAAGATGCAGATCAACCTTTGATTTAACATAAAATGTCAACTGCAATACCCATAAGTAAACTACCAAATATCCCCTTCCAACCCCACCCAAAAGGATACTGGAAGATAACTAAGTTTCTGTAGATGTACTTGGGGTGCCACAAGAAGATTATGAGCAAGAACCAAAATTTTGTACAAATCCTACAAGCTGAGGTAGGACCATGGTAATCACTACTGACTAGGATATAAACATAAATCTCATAAGACAAAAACCAGAGTCTTTTCATGAAATTCCCTATTACACAAACCAAACTAAAATCTGCAATCATGTGGATAGAAGGAAGCTTTATCACTCACAATATCCATCTGAGCTTGAATAGCTTCATAATGAACTTTCTCAGCAGCTAACTCCGCCAGCCGATTTTGTTCCTGCTTTCTCATAACATCAAAAACCTGTGGGCAGAAAACGAATTGCAATATCATTACTTCATGTAACAATTAAAGCAAATTAATAAAAATACAATTTATAGTTCAAAAAAAGAACAATTTATAGTTCAAAATTTCAACTTCGCAATAAAAAAAATCAACATCAAACTAAATACGACCTCTTTGGCGTGACGCGAGCTATTAATTTCGCGAAGAGCTTTGGCGGCTCTCTCCAAAGCCTCGGGATCGAACCCCGATCCTCTCGGCTCTTCAGCCTCTCCCGATTTCTTCGCATTTGCCGATTGATCCGCCTGATTTTCACTACTCGACGGAGGCCGAGCTGGCGAAGAGAAGAATGGAAATCGGGACGCCGAGTCGGCGTGCGCACGTTTTGAGGCCGTGGACAGGGACGCCACCGCGGCAGCCACTGCTATGCATGAAGATAATCTTGAAGCAGCCATTGGTAATAAATTACAAAAAATTAAAGAAATTAATTGTTGTTATTAACTAAAACTAGGGTTTGAATTCGGGTCATGGGGATTGAGGAATTTTAGGGTTTAGTGTCTGTAAACCCTAGCTGCCTGGGTTTAAACGGAAACTAGTTGCACTTGCTTGGGCATAGAAAAATCCAATTAGGATAGAAACGGCGCCGCATCGTTACGTGTGGAATAATTGTTTGGTTGCTGAGAATTTAGTATTCTAGTTATGGGTGTTAGGTTATACTCCTGAACTGGTTATTTTTTCACAAATTTCAAAGAGATCATGTCACGCAACGTTAAGATTTAATTTAATTTAATTTATTTTTATTTCTTTGATTATATACTAAACTACAGTGTTTTAATAATTAACTAAAATTACATAATTAACCACAGTATTACCGTTGACATTATCATGATAATATCTTGCATGTAATCATAAAAGTAGATTTAAATTCACTTATAAGTTTAAATTTTCAGGTCAAACGGTTTTACTAATATATATATATATATATAGTAATGAATGTGATTATCGAATTTTTATATTTTTGTTTTTAATTAATTTATAAATTTATAGTTTCTTAACTTTTTTTGTTTTAATTTTTAGAATTTATTTGACTTTAGAATATAAATATTTCACATAAGGAATATGTTAAAATTTGTTTTAATACAAATATTAGTTATTTATTTATTAATTTAAATTTTTAAGTTGAATGAATTTTTAAAAAATATATTATAAACTATTTTATTTTAAATTTTAAAATTAAATTTATATTTTATGTGAGAAACTTATTAAAATTTATCGTTTATACTGTTATTGGCCATTCACTTGTTATTTATAAACGAATTACTCTTTTTTTCATATTTACAGTTTCTTAAATCTTGTTAATTTATATGGGATCCACTTAACCTTACGTTTTTTTAGACTAAATTCATGTTTTATATGAGAGACTTGTAAAAACTCAACTTTAATATTAAAATTGAGTTTTCAAATTTAATATTTTTGGTCGAATTGTTTTATTAATAGATATATTACTTATTTTTCTATTAGATTTTTATTAGGTATATCTTTGAATCAATTATGCAAAAGATGATACACACATACTTTTAATCTAATAAGAAGGGAGTAAGAAGCAATTAAGACTCTTAATTTGATGATTCATGATTCTCAGAGACAGAATTAGGTGGGAGCTTGGTGTTTTTTTTATTATAAATTTTTTTAACATAAATTGAAAAGAATCAAATATATTCTTAATATTTTTTTTTAATTTAAGTCATCCCAAATTTTGTGTTTTATTTAAAATTATTCTTATTTTTAAAAAAACTTTATTTATTATTTTAAAAACATAAATATTTATTTATTTATACTTCTTAGTTTAATAAGATAGAATTAACTTACATTTGGTTTTTTTTTTTTTTGGGATGATGAGTTTCCTTATAATTTTGGGATTTAAATATTATAAATGAATTTATTAGTCATATCTCTTCACAAACTCTTCATAATAATTTTAATTTACTTATTTACTTTCTTTTAAATTACCTTTTGTACGAACTAAAGTTTGTATTTGTCTTTTTTTTAATTCCTTATTTATATATGTTTTAAAGCAAATTTTAACTTTAATAGTTAATTCAATTTAATTTTAATAAATCATAATTAGTAGTACTAGATGAATTTTTATATTTTGACATATCACTAAACACAACTTCAATAATGTATTATTTTTATTTATATAATTTGAAAGCTCATATCTTCCCATATAAGGTATTTTTCTTATAAATAATTTTTTTATCATTAAAATTTATAAAATGATATTAAAAAAAATTATCCTAGTAAAAAAAACAAAAAAAAATTGATTACATCCTTGTTGATTCTCCTACTCCAACATCAATAATGGCTAATGCTTTATGGAAAATTAGAATTTAGCACGATCTTGTTATTAGTTTTAGATCCTTCAGTTCACCTAACTATCGTGAATGCTTTATGGCAATTTTCAGAATTTATCAGGTAAGTATTCATATTCATTTGTGATCACATACATACATATGTTGGCTTTTGATATTGTTAAAGAAAATCAGCACAAATAATTGAGATTGCAAAATTGAAAGATCAAAAAAAAAAAATAGAAATCAATAATTAATTACACATGACACAAAAAATTATATGACTCGATAATTATTTACGTTCATAACGAATTAAGATCATCGTTTCTTTTATAGATCAGCGATTACAAAAAAATTACTTTAGTAATTACAAAAAAAAAATATAAAGTATGACTAAAGGATTTATTATACAACATACATAACCTTAAACTTTAAGTAATATGGTTTTATATAGGGTTACTGCACATGGCACCGGTGCATCCAAGTGGTGGCGCTTCACACCGCCACGACTTAATTTGTGATGTTGCGCCATTTGCTTAGGCTACAGCGCTGGTCCGATTACTTATGGCGCAACTTATTTAGATCATGGCGTTCGAATTTTAACATTGTAGTATTACAATTTAATTTAACTGAGATGCTACATTTAAGTTTTGTCTTAATTTGTCGTTTTAACTCTTCATATAATTTTATACGTGTTTTCTCTTTATTGGTATTTACCTAAAATCATCTTAATTCATGATTTTTAATCGCTAATATCATGGATCTTAGATATAGAAAAGAAAATTGATATTCATATAATCTGAAACGCAATTAACACTAAATAAATTTCATTGCAAGCAACTTTGATACAACATAATGCGTGAAACTAATTGTACAGTAGAAGAGAGATACAAAGAAAGCACTTGCGACAATAACTTCATAATGGACATAATTGCCATTCCCAATACTTCACTGCAGCTACTAAACTATTTCAGAAATCTGCTGACGAGCTACATAATTCAATCACGTAATACGTATAAGGTGGTGGAGCTTTCATCACTTCATCAAGAGCCTGCAAAGCAGAAAGTCAAAAGTTATGATTAGGAGGAAGCAGTTTTGGCCCACAGAGATAATATGAACTTTAAAAATTCTCCCAAAAGGTTCCAAACATTAATTTAAGCTAAATAATCCCGAGTGCCAAGAAGATTATCAGTTTTCAGTAATAAAGTAGCCAAAAGTTCCAGATAAGTTGGAAAAATTTTGGTCCTAGCTGAAGACATGGACAAGGTGATAAATAATATATTATTTAAGTTAGGCTTGCAAGAGAATCCTCAGGGGAATCAAAACTGAGGGGCAGTGTTTAGTATCTGACATGGGGACTTAATTGTTTGAACTTATAACAATGAGAGATCTCTTTGGCTTTGTTATCTGGTAAGAGGGAGATTAGATCTCATGTGGGCTTTCTTTTGGCTTAGGGACAGGATAAGAAGTTGAAAGGAGTGTGGTCGGCAAATGCCTTTTTTCTCTATTTAATGAGTAAATAAATGATAAGCAGTTTGGTGAATAGGTAGCTTGGTCTAAAGATCAGTTTGAAGGACCACTTAGTTAGAAGAAGTGCTTTTGGAGTTCCCCATCTTTACTTTCATGGGTTATTTATTCCAAGGCCCCACTGCAATTTGGTTTCTTTACGGATGATAAGATGATGATTCCCAGTCTGACTCAGAGTCTCTATGGTTTTATCGATCCCCAGGACAAGACATTTAATACTTTATTTTATTTTAACACAAATTACCACGATTCTGCCACTAATCACTAGCATTTGATTAGGATGGCCAGTAGCAAAGTAAAGCACTGCCATTATTGCTTAATTATGTAAGATAATTATAGGTTACTGGTGCAAATCTTGAATGGAACTGTAGCTACATGCAGAAAATGAGCTGATGATAACGAAATTACCTTACGCCCTTCAGTTGCAGCCGTTTCCAGTGGTTGAACGATAATCGGGATGAGGGTACTTGCCAGCCTCAATGTCATTGATATCCTTAACAAGGATCGCATAATGCTTCTTAACATCCTCGACAGATTTCCCGGCCACAGCCCGGGCAACATTATGCCAGCGATCAGGGGTGTCCTTATCATAAATGGCGAGAGCCACTTCGAATTGTTTGTTCTGTCTAGCAGTCCAAGTGGAGCTGGAGCTGCGAGTGGCAGTGAGAGAGTTTGAAGCCATTAGTGAAAATATTAGTCAAGAGGATAGAATAATTAGAAGGGGGCAATGGAAGAGCGAGTAGATTGAATCAAAGAAAAAGGAAAGATTGAGAGAGAGAGAGAGATAAAGAGAGTTGCAGTCAAGGAAGATTACTTGAAGTCAAGTGCTGGTATGGGAGAAGTGATCAGCAGATAGGAGCTCCTTATAAGCAGGAGAAAAAGTGAGGTGGGGTTGAGCCAGTTGGGCGAATATATCCTCTTAAAAGGGCAGATTAAAAAGGTGACTCGTCACCTTAACAACCACAAAACGGAGTTGTAGAGAGGAACAAACAACAATTAGTCAAGAGGGAAATTCGGTATCAAATGACAGGCTATTTATTATTGTTGATTAAACATATCGATATCCTATCCCTAGCTAGTGGACTTTTCTCTATTTGTAACCAGACATAATCAATTGGCATTAAGATCATTTGTACCATAATAATAGCTAGAGCAGACTAGTAATATAATGCTCTCCAGTTGATAGTTTAGCATCATGATTGCACTAAAGATTTAATTTGCAGTACCTGAACCGATAATTCGTCAGCATTTTGTCACCTAGAGTTCATTTGTCGATCAAACTTTAAGGCATGCAGCTGATGAAAGGAGCTTCTAGCTGGTAACAGAGACTATGGCTTTTATTAACTAACTTACTTATATCTGTAGATTTTTGTTACCATTAGCTTAGCCTTGCGATTCGAATTTGAGATCCTAAACAAGTAAACAGATTCTACCTGGTCATCTTTAGCTTTGATATTGGCTGTTAGCTGGCTTGTTGAACATTCAATCTCACTCTGATTGCATGCAGTACAAAGAAGTCAAATAATTTAACTCTTTCCGTACGACGGCTCAGCCTAACTTCACCAGAATCTGCAGAAAAAAGAAGCTTCTAACAGCTAATTTTTTGACATTATCTGGATAAAAGCTGAAGAAGTCGGCATGATCGTATTCGCTGGAGTCATTTGACCCCCAAAAAGAAGAGAAGTGAATCAGGACAGTTTTTAATAGAGCTAGTACCCAGCAAAGGCCCTTTCGGATAAGGGTAATTGGCCCCGACTCTGTGGGCTAGGGATACTCCCTACTAAAGTGGTTTAACATCGACATCGATATGTTAGTGATAGTTTATTAGTATGCTTTGCCGACAGAAATTGAAAGGCTTGGTTCAATATTAGGCAATTTATTGGAAATATTCGGAAAGGCACAGGCTTCATGAAATCATGAAATTAATTTGTCATGTAACTTGATCGGAGTTCTGTTCTGAATTTTGATCAGAAGGGGCAGGTAATAGATGTTTTCTTGACCTCTCGCAGTGCTTTTAAGTTTTAAGTCAATTGAACTTGTGTATATAGAATATTTTTTTTTTATATATTTGTATTTTTCAGTTAAATATTTTTGAGACTTATTTTATATATATATATATATATTATATTAGATATGTATTGTCAGATTAATTTTATATTTTTTTAACTATCAATTATATACTTATATTTGTTAAGGTGGGTATTGAAGCGGAAGTACATAAACAAGTAAATAAAATACATTTTAAACAAATAATAATGTACAATAAATTATTAAGAAATAAATAGAAGAAGAGATAGAAGAAGAACATGTAAAGAATTACGTGGTTTGGTAACTTGCCTATGTCCACAGCGGATCAAGATCACACTCTTCTCTTATTATGAATCACAAGACACTCATAAAGTATGCCTTTTAAAGATTTTCTCTCACAAAAATCCACTAAGATCTCTTGTTTATCACAAAGATTGTCAAGATTATGTTTACAAGCAAATTGATAGCTTTTATATAGGCTTTGGGACGATCTAAGTTTACCCTATACGTGTGGGAGTCGTATTAGGGAGTCCTGAAATAAGTGGGAGACGAAATAAGAAAGTTTCCTTATTTCGGGATACTGTTCCTGTCTCCAGAGCCGCGGCGCTAGGCTCTTATCGCTGCGGCGCTGGAGCGCTTCTGTGGAGCGTTGCGGCGCTGGCTTCCTGGCGCCGTGGCGCTCAGGTTCTGGACTGGGCGCTGCGGCACTCACACCTGGTCGTCGCGGCATTGGCGCCTGGTGTGCCCTTCTTCGTTTTTCACCACCTTTCAATCCGTGCGCACCCTACTCACTTGGCTTGATCTTCAACTCATATTCCGATGATTTTCAATCAATAATCTCACAAATCCCCTCCTTGATTCAAAATCATCTACAAAGCAACTCGATCTCTCATTTTCGCGTCTTCAGTCACATTCACAAAGTGGTGACTCCGGTTAAGTCCTTGCATAGGACGAACTTAACTGAGGATAGTGGCTTAGTCAACATATCAACAGGGTTTTTAGATGACGCTATCTTTGTTAGACTAACGTCACCACTTTGGATAATCTCACGAATGTAATGGAGCCTCACATCAATGTGTTTCGACCTCTCATGGAATACTTGATGCTTGCTTAGGTGTATGGCACTCTGGTTTTCACAATACACACCGGTGTTCACATCTTCACTAACCAATACCTTTTAACCACACGGCCTCCTTGATAGCTTCACCAACAGCTATGTACCCTGTCTATGTGGTAGATAGTGTAACCACGTGTTGTAGAACTGATCTCCAACACACACTACACCCAAACACTGTGAATACGTAGCCCGTTAACGATCTTCTCTTGTCAAGATCACCTACATAATCTGAGTCTACGTACCCTCTTACCATTTCATTGCTGTCCTCATCCCTCTTATACATTAACCCATGATTCGACCTTCCCTTGAGATATCTCAGAATCCACTTTACTGCAAGCCAGTGATCTTTTCCCGGATTTGCCATATATCTACTCACCACACTCACAGCTTGTGCTATGTCTGGTCTTATGCAAACCATTGCATACATGATGCTCCCCACAGCGCTTGCATACGGTACTTTGCTCAGCTGCAGTTTCTCCTCATCGGATGTCGGCGACTGTGCTGCTGAAAGTCTAAAATGCATGGCCAAAGGAGTAGAGACAGCCTTCGCGTTTGACATACCAAACTTCTCCAAAATTTTGACTATATATCGCTGTTATGACAAGAAGATAACATCTTTTTTTTCCCTCACAATATCCATGCCCAAAAATCTCTTCGCTGCTCCCAAATCCTTAATTTCAAAATCGCCACTCAACTGCTTCTTGAGCTTCTATATTTCTTTCATGTTCTTGCACGCAATCAATATATCATCGACGTATAGAAGCAAATACATCATCCCACAACTTATGTTCCTGAAGTACACGCATCCGTCATACTTGTTCCTACTAAAATCACAAGCCATCATAAACTCATCAAATCTCCTATACCACTGTCTAGGTGATTGCTTTAACTCGTACAATGACTTCTTTAGCAAACAAGTATGATCTTCTTTTCTGGGCTCCTCGAACCCTTGCGGCTGTGCCATGTATATCGTTTCTTCAAGCTCTCTATGTTGAAAAGTTGTCTTTACATCCATCTGCTCTAGATGTAAATCAAGGATTGCACACATGGCTAATAAAATCCTAATAGATGTGTGCTTGACAACTGGAGAGAATATCTCATGAAAATCGACTCCTTTTCTCTGAGTAAAACCTTGTGCTACTAACCTAGCCTTGAATCTCGTAGGCTCAATCCCCGATATCCCCTCCTTTACCTTATACACCCACTTGCACCCGACTAGCTTGTTTTGAGGTCTCTCCACCAATTTCCAAGTATTGTTCTTCCTAAGAGAACAAATTTCTTCTTCCATGGCCTGCTGCCATTCTTTCTTGTTTTCACTCTTCATAGCCTTACCATATATCCTAGGCTCATCATACTCAAGAGTATAAGCATAACTAAAAGCATGAGCAACTAAGTCTGCTTGTGCATACCTGACTGGTGGGTTAATCGTTCTCCTTAGCCTGTCTCTAGCAAGCTGGTACTCTTTAAGTTCCAACTCATGAGTTCTTGTCTTTCTTTGGGTGGACTTGGAGGAACTTGCCGATGTTCTTGGTTCATCTTCAAGGATCTCCTCGTTGTAGTGTTGATCTGGGGGCATATCAGATCCATGTTCAGGCTCTACTTCAACTTCTATTGACTCGAGTGCTAAGTCATCCTTGGTCACAGGTTCTTCTTTCTCATCTTCTTGAGAGGTTTTTAGCATCGTCATCTCATCGAATGTCACATCACGGCTTATGATACTCCTTGGTGGTGTTAAGTCTTTACACCACACGTTGTATCCTTTTACTCCTTCGAGATATCCTATAAATACCTCTTTAATAGCTCTAGGTTTCAACTTCCCCTCCTTAACATGTACAAAGGCAGGGCAACCAAATATTCTGAAGTGGTCATATTTCGGAGGATTGCCAGACCATTTCTCTTCTGGCGTCTTGAAGTCAATTGCTGATGAGGGACTTCTATTAATCAAGTAAGCTGTCGTCACTACGGCTTCTTCCTAGAATGTCTTAGACATCTTCGCATTGGTAAGCATGCATCTAACCCTTTCAAGTAGGGTCCTGTTCATCCTCTCAGCTACCCCATTCTGCTGCAGTGTTGATCTTACCGTTCTATGCCTTACAATCCCATGCTTGGCACAAAATCCATCAAACTCTCTGTTGCAAAATTCGAGGCCGTTGTCAGTTCTCAACCTCTTCACTCTTTTGCCAGTCTGATTCTCAAAAAGAGTCTTCCAAGTCTTGAACACATCAAATACTTGATCCTTACTCTTCAACACATAGACCCACAACTTCCTCGAATAGTCATCAATCAAGCTGAGAAAATACCTGGCACCATCACGAGTAGCTGTCTGAGTTGGTCCTCAAAGATCTGAGTATATGTAGTCAAGAGTCCCCTTAGTCTTGTGCTCTCCGGTACTGAACCTCACTCTATGTGCTTTCCCAAGCACACAATGCTCACAAAACTCTAAGGGCTGAAACTTATCCTCACCAAACGCCTTTTGACTATATAACTCCTTTAGGTTTCTCTCGCTTAGGTGTGCCAGTCTAAGATGCCACAACTTGGTTTGCATACTCTCATCATCTACAGAGAATAGTGCAGACTCACTCACGACTTTACCCTTAAGTACATAAACACCTTTGCGCTTCTCTCATCTCATTACCACCATGGAACCTTTCAAAACTCTTAAAATCCCTCTGTCGATCCTGATGGAACATCCATTCTGGTCTAAAATTCCCAGTGAGATCAAGTTTCTCTTTAAGTCAGGAACATACCTAACATCTGTCAACTCTCTCAATTGCCCATCATACAGCCTAAGCGAAACACTATCAATTCTCATCATCTGACATGCAATGTCATTACCCATTACCACCTTACCACTACTAATGGGTTGGAAATTTGTAAACCAGGACTTGTGCGGGCACATGTGAAAAGTACAACCAGAATCTAAAACCCATTGTTCAGAGTTCATACTATTAGTAGCGACGGGTGTTTCTGCGCTGTCATAGCTATCATTATAGGCAAGCGCAGCATCCGATTTTTTCTTATCTTGTGCTCTCTTCTCAGGACAGTCCTTTATAAAGTGCCCCTCTTTCTTGCAGCAATAGCACTTCCTAGGAGTCCTAGACTTCAACCTTGAGCCTTTTTTCTTCCCATCTCTATATGAGAGCCTTCCTCTTACAGATGAACTTTCTGCATTGCCCTCGGTCTGCTTTTCTAATAACTTTGAGTTTAATGATGATTTCACATCACTCATCGTTAAACTCTCTCTGCCGTAGAGTAACGTATCAACAAAACTCTCATAGCTCTTAGGGAGTAAACTCAGCAAGATAATTACTCTATCTTCATCTTCTATCTTGATGTTGATAGACTCAAGACCAAGGATGATCTTATTGAATGTGTCTATATGATCTTTCATCGGCGTCCCTTCTGACATGGACAGCTGATACAACTTCTTTTTTATATGTAATCTGTTGGCCAACGATTTCCTTATATAAAGAGAGTCAAGCTTCTTCTAAAGATCTATTACCGTCGTCTCACCTGCTACTTCCTTTAGTACTTTATCGCTCAATGACAGAACGATTATGCTATGAGCTCTTTCTTGAATGTCCATTCTTTCTGCTTCAGCTTTAGATGACTTTGGCGTTTTCTCTTCATCACTAGATGAAGCTGCAGTCTCCTTTAATGCCGAACCAAGCCTTTGGCTCACCAACAACGCCTTAACCTTCATCTTCCACAGATTGAATTCATTTGTACCATTGAATTTCTCTACCTTGTACTTGGGTGTGGCCATGTCTGCTTAAAACCAAGCTCTGATACCAGTTTGTTGAAGTGGAAGCACACAAACAAGCAAACAAAATATATCCCAAGCAAATAATAATGCAGAACAAGTTATTAAGAAATAAATAGAGAAAGGGGTAGAAGAAGAACACACAAAGAATTACGTGGTTCGACAACTTGCCTACGTTCACGGCGGATCAAGATCACACTCTTCTCTTATTATAAATCATAAGGCACTCACAAAGTATGTCTTTTACAAGAAAGATCACAAAGAAAACTCTCTTTCTCACTTTAGGGATTTTCTCTCACAAAGAACCACTAAGATCTCTTGTTTATCACAAAGATTGTCAAGATTATGTTTACAAGCAAATTGATAGCCTTTATATAGGCTTTGGGATGACTTAGGTTTACCTTATACGTGTGGGAGTCGTATTAGGAAGTCCTGAAATAAGTGGGAGACGAAATAAGAAAGTTTCTTTATTTCGAGATATTGTTCCCGTCTCCAGCGCCGCGGCTCTGGGCTTTCATCGCTGCGGCACTGGAACGCTTCTACTGAGCGTTGCGGCGCTGGCTTCCTGGCGACGCAACGCTCAGGTTCTGGACTGGGCGCTGCGGCGCTGGCGTCTGGTGCGCCCTTCTTCATTTTTCACCTCCTTTCGCATCCTTCTTCGATCTGTGTACACCCTATGCACTTAACTTAATCTTCAAATCATATTTCGATAATTTGCAATCAATAATCTCACAGTGAAAATGTAGATTTTTTTTTTAAAAATATTTTTGATGTGATACTTATCTCCTAAATATTAGAGGAGTCTTCCTCCACCCTTGGTATGATTTCAATTTACATCAATAAATTAGATACACATAATTGATAATACCTTTTGTAAACAGTTTTAATAAGAGGAGTCTTTTGAAGTCATATTCTTAAATTGAAAAGACAAGATAATTTCTATCCAACTCTCGAGCAAAAGGCAATAGTAATTTTAGATCTGATATCAGTGCATTTTGCACTTATTTTATTAATAAAATTTTGATAAATTAATATTCTTAAGATTAAAAAAAATATATTAATTAACTTAATATTAATTAATCGATTAAATAATAAATTATTAATTTATAAAAATATTTCTTATTTTTCTAAAATGTATAAGAAAAATCAAAATCAAGCATGAGGTAGGACAAATTTTTAATTAGAAAATTTCTAATCTTCTTAAAATAGAATAACAATTTTATTTAAATTCTTATTTAGTTTTCCTGAACCGAACCTTTAGGACTTATAGTTTTCCTATATTATTTTAGCTTTCCTCTTTTACTCATATTTCATTCTAGTTCTACTAAGAGTTATTTTATAAATTAAGATTTACTCTTTGATTAGGAATCAACATAGACGCGTATAAATAGGGTCTATTAGCCATAAAATTATCATTCTCTCATCAATAATAAAATTTGTTATTTAAAAATTTAAAGTTTCTTTCGTCTCTTTTCTTTTTATGTGTTTTCCTTTGTCAACAAGTCATATAACAATGGCTTCTCATCTAAAAGGTGTAAAGAAAGCAACAATGATTGATGAAATGTGTAATGCATTGTGCCATTAAAATAAAGAAAATTCAACTTGCACTAAAAAATAATTGCAACAATGGATTTCAGAAAAATTTAACTTGTAAGTGAGTCAAAGGACAATATCAAATACGATCAAGTAGTTTTTAGAGTATCTTTTTGCTGATCTTAATCAAGGTGATGTTAAACAATACAAAGGTACAAAATTCTCCAACGTATAGAAGATTCTCTACGAGTGAATTATTTTATACTACTTTTTTTTATTTATCTTTCTAACAGATAGAATTTCATTAATATAATCGGGACCTTTCGCTAGATTTTAACTCTAACTATCATATAACCATATCAAAATAAACTAATACTGACCCAGTTTTTATATTTATTTGTGGCCTCGAAAAGTTATATGATATTGGAGATTTGGTGATTCAATAATTTTATTTGGACAAGAATTGAGATGAATACTAAAAATTAGAGTCACAAAAAGTTTAGAATATGTGAGACAAGTATAGAGAAGTTTAGGATGAGTGGAAGACGCAGGGGGAAGCGAAACGAGACTCGAAGATGCGAAGGAAGTGACGAAAAAGCGCGAAGGAAGTGCCATGGCTGAGCGCTACGGTGCCCAAATCAGAAGCTCAGCGCCGTGGCGCCGGGTGCAATACACTTAGCGCCGCGGCGTCAGAAGCAACAGAGAGTTCATTTTTTATCCGAATTTTAAGTTTTGAGAAGTTTTGGACTTCCAAAACAAGTGGACTCTTACGCCAACAAAGAATAGGGTTAGTAGTCACAAAAAATCTCTATATAAACACTTGTAAACCCTTTTAGTTGAGATTAAGTATTAAGAAAGACTCTAAGAAAGATAATAACTAGGTAGACACTAAGTGCTTGTGTGCGCTAAGGTAAAACAGTCATTTGGGTGTTCATTGTTCGTGGTAGAGTAAGGGTTCACTAAACATTAGGTCATTTTGAGGATTCTTCATTTGATTTTTCTTGTAAAATATCTAGGGAGTTAATAAGAGAGGTTAGGATCCTTAGATCCACTGTAGACGTAGGCAATTAGCCGAACCACGTAAGATTGTGCTGTGCTCTTTTTATATTCTGCTTTGAATTTTTGCTATTTTACTTGATAAACAGGTTATTCCGCTGCACATAGAGATTAGGGTTCAATGTTGAACTTGGAGTTCTTCGCTTTAACCTAATCTCAAGAGGGAGAATGTCGATTCCTCCCTCAATATATGAGGTGAAAATCTCATGTACGGTTTTATTAAAAAAAAAAGAAAATATGAAAAAAGAATTAATCACGTAAAAGGAAAAAGATTTTCCAAAAAAGATGTATCCGTTAGATATTCCACAATTTAATTTTTCTCAAAGTTGGCTCGAGCATTTCAAATTAAGATATGAGTTCAAAGCATATTGCCGTTTCGGAGAAAGCAAATCTATTGGTATGGAGGGCTTAGGAAATAAGTTACAACCCATAAGGGAGAAAATACAACAATTTGCAATGAAAAATATTTTCAATATAGATGAAACATGAATGTTTATAGGCTATAACCGGATAATTCTCTTTCAACAAAGTAACTTGAAGGGGAAAAAGGCAAGACAAAGAAAGACTTAAATTTGTTATTTGCTATAATGAGGATGGTTTAAAGCAATTTTTTTATGGATTATTGGGAAGTATGTAAACCGTGATGCTCCAAGAATATAAACTTTCTTGTATGAATTGTGGGTATCGTGGATGATTGAGGCATCATTTCAAGAATATGTTAAGCGACTTGATAGAAAAATGGATGGTAGAAAAATTCTTCTGCTTGTCGATAATTGTCTTGCTCATCCAAAAATTAAAGGATTGAAAAACATGGAATTGATTTTTTTTCCACCTATCACAATGTCAAAGACTCAACGTTGTGACGCGGGGATCATTTGATCTTTTAAGATGCATTCTTATCGCTAATTTTATTGTAATCTTATGAAAATTATAAAGTAGGGTAACCAATTGTAGAAAAAAAATGTTTTAAAAGTAATAAATCTTATAATTTTGGCTTGGATAGTAGGTGTTCAATTAAATACAATATATTATAAAATTAGGTTTATAGATAATATAATTTCAGAGAATTTGAATGAATCCTTAGATGGCAGAGGCATTCAAGAATTAAAAATAGTAATTAAAGAGTTGCAATTGTTGGGTTATGGGTTGTGGGGTACAAATTATCTAGGGTGCTTGCATGTGGGTTGTGTTCATCATACAAATAATATACATATCTCATACATACATGTGCACAGCGGAAGATTATATACAATGAACACAGAAAATAACATTTGATTAACTAAAAATTCGAAATTGAGAAATATCACCAATGAAGCCTTTGGATTAATTTTCTTTGAAGTCCACCATGAAATGAATCTTTGATCAATCCTAGCAATCAACAAGGGTGGGTTTGATTGTCTAGAATGGCAGCATCTTAATCCAGCATATATGTTTAACTCTTAAACATTTTTCAAAGTTAAACAATTTAACTTAATCAAATTTGTTTTTCCTTTTATTCAACTCTTGAATAAATAAAACAAATCTTATTTTTAGTTATTACATTTAGTAACCATTTATCTAGTTTGTTTTATTGTTCTAACACTTAAAACACAAAACAAACAATTTCAATTTCTCAAATTGAATTGGCTCCCAAAATGCAAAACCTAAAATCTAAAACATTTTTTGATTTTCAATTTCATTTCACTTTATATACAAATGCATTAATTTCAAACTAATTTGAATTTCATTTGCATTTCATTTGGCTTAACCTAACCTTAGTTAACATTTAACCTTAGTTAGATTATTTTAACTTAACCTTTAAGTTAATAAATATTTAATTAATTTAACCATAGTTAACTAACTTAACCATGGTTAGGTTAACCTTTACTTAACCTTTAAGTAAGGTTAACTTAACTTAACCATTTGGTTAACTTTTAACCTTAGTTAAGTTAAATCATTTATTTAACAATTAAATAAATAAATATTTATTTTAATTATTTAACAATTAAATAATCATAAAGTGAAATTACTATTATATCCTTACTCGGTTACCAAGTTAACCTAAAGTGGGTCCTACCATTTAACCATATACTTTAGTTAACGTAACTTTAGTAATTGCTGAATTATACTGTATTGAACAATTCAATACGGTACACTGCCCAAGTGCTCAAAGAGTATATTTCATATTGGGACTCTCTAGGTCCACACCCAATTTGTCATATGGAACTATTCCATTAATCCGTAATCGATGCCCCACGCACACGTTACAAATATTACAAATCAGCGTGTCAGACCATACAAGTTGAGGTTATAACGTATACGTATAATCCTTCCATCATTTATATCCTGGATGTGCGGGGATATAGATCAACACCATCAAATCCCCATTTGCTCATCCAATAATCTTATCTCCAGATTCGTATCCCGATAAACAATATACGCAAACATTTTTGCTATATTGTTTAACCCTGTGGGAAACTCTTTTCCCGGGTTTATGCTTGTGGCCACAAGACTTTATGAAATACAATCTCGGAGCATCGGATATACAACTTACCTATGTAAGCTGATGGATCCCTTATCTACGCACACCGGACTCCATAAGCATCAGACCATACCCAGCGACACATAGCGGTCAGACCATGAAAGGTCTCTGACATATGTGGAACCAAAGCATGATGGATCACTCACAAGACCACCGTGGCGCTCAGGTCAAAGGACCACGAAACTACTCAACTCGAGAGGACCTTCCTTTGACGGTTTCATAGGATATCTATTGGGGTCCTCATGAGTCTGTTCAGTATCCAGTCCTGACTGGATACCCGCATGCCTATACAAGCTCTAAGCTCATGGTCAGTTAAGAACAACCATCTGAGCTAGTTAGATATAGATATACACTAATCTATATATTGTGAATTCACCGACAGACCTGCATTGGTGATCATAGATCAGGAACATTATATTTGAGACATACTTACATAATGATATTTCTTAGCACCTATTGCAACTCTTTGCAACTATATCATTATAAGTATACTCTCAGGTCTTTGTCTCATTATAGACAAAGTTCTAACTCTTTAGACATCGCTGACTCTTATAAACTGATAACTATTAACAGTGCTAACTATTAGCATTTATAACTCTCAGCTTTGATAACTATTAGTTCTGATCTAAACTCCTTTAGATCAGATCTGAACTCTTTCAGATCAAACAATGTCTGTAATGTTACAAGCATTCTACCATATTAATATGATATTAACAATCTTTATTAGAAATGTTTATTGTATAAATATTAACAATTAATATTCATACAATATTAGAATGGCACGTGAGCACCAGCTCCAACAGCAATTCCATACTAAAATAAATGTCAAGTACCTCTTGAACTATCTTGGAGAAGATGACACAACTTTAAAGATTTTAAATGATAAACAAAGTATTAAGAGTGTTACGAGGAATGATAGATAGGGTAAAGTTAAAGATGATAGTTTTACTATATAACCCCTTTCACACAAAGAAGCACTTAAAGCAATGATGACAGTAAATAATTTCTTGTTGCCATATAAGAACGTTGCACTAGAACTTCTCTCTGTGTTACCAAAAGTTAGAGATGATATTCAAATTTATCTCAATTTTAAAAAGATACAAGTAATATTGGATACATATTTTATGAAGGCGTCCTAGATATATAATATAGATTTAGGTGGTTATTAATTTATGTTGTAAGTGGTTCTATATGCAACTACAAGATTTTTTTCTATATTATATTATCTTATAAATTTATCAAGTTATTAATTTAACATATTGGCCTTAACTCGGGACTGGTAAAAAATATTATTTAGTTGAGATTTTTAATTGATCAAGTATTAATTTATTAAAATTCTACAGTAGTTTCTTATCTCTCTCTATTTAGATATAGAAGTCGTAAAGCTATTATGTTGATGCAAGGGCCTTAAAGGGAACAACAGTGGATCATGGAATCAACAAAATTCATTGTGGCCTAAAATATGGACTAAATGACTTGTTTAGGGTGATATAGTTCTTTATGTGTCTCACTTAAAATACTTATATTGAAAATTGATGATTTAAAATTGAGTTTGAGCATGATTTTAAGTTTAAGATCAATGAGGATACAACACAAGATTGAGAACACCTTGAATGAACGATATTTTAAGTAAAACAAAGAGTCGAAAGTAAGTAGGAGCTCGAAACATGCTAGGAGCCATTTTCAGGCCTTTGGGCTACTGTGCCAGCCTAACAGTAGCTAGGCACTGTAGCCCAGCCTTGGTGATGCCATAAAGCCTTTTTGGTGCCACAGGGTTGGCCCAAGGCTATAGCACTGTCAGGCCATTGGTCCACGATGTCGCAGTGCCATGTTTCCTATTTTGTGTTGTTTTAACATTTTCAAGTTGGTTTTAGATTTTTTTTTCATATGTGGACTTCTATTCCAAGTCGATATAGAATTTTTAAGAATTTTTTGAAGCTTATATAAATCTTTGTTATGCCTTAGGCTTGGGAATGCATCAAAAAAAGAGAGAATAAAGTGTTTAGGGAGTGCTTGAATGTTGAGTACGCAAGAAAGTACTCTATAGACCCTTGGAGAGTTTGTTCTATTATCTATTCCTTGTAAATCTCTTAAGTGGTCTTTGTGATCATTGAGTGAGTGATCTTTGTGATCAATAAGTTATTCGTAATAATTATTGATTAATAAAATAAGTGAGAATCTTAATTCACTATAGATGTAGGCAATTTTTAAATCATGTAAATTCTTGTGTTGTGTGTTTGATTATTATTTTTTGATTTTTTTTTTTATCTTTTCATATTTCACATTCTTAAGTACTTTTGTGTGAAAATCTCAACAAATTAGTATTAGAGCTAAAGTTGATCCAAACATAGCATCTCACAAGTATAAAGTTTAAAAGTTTAATAGGTAAAATGATTTCAATCTGTGAAAGGTAAATGTGGTGGCTTTATTGGTGAGTCAATGGCTTAATTAAGTTCTTGAAAAGAATCTTACTAGAACTAGTAATGAGAAGAAACCTGAGACATTGAGATCTAACCTTGATCATGAGAATATTCAAAAATAGCCTCTAGTAATATTATTCTGTCATTGAGTGATGAAATTTTGAGAAAGGTTGTTAGAAATAAGACTGGAATTAATCTTTAAAAAAAGCTTAATGATCTATATATGATAAAGTTTCTGACAAATTGTCTACACATCAATAAAAAGTTGTGCATGGCTAAAGGCACTTTAATTAAATACTATATTAATACCTTCAACAAGATTATCATTGATCTTGAAATAATTAACATCAAAATAGAAGATGAAGACAAAACGGTCATCTTATTGAGTTCTCTACCAGCCAAGTATGAGTACTTCGTCGATACACTTTTGTATGACAGAGAGTCTTTAATAATGACTAATGTTAAAGCTTCGTTGAACTCAAAAAATTTTAAAAAAATATCAGAGCCTACTAATACTACAACAGCATTGACTGCAAGGGGGAAGGGCTAAGAATAGACACAGAAATAACAAATATTTAAAAGAATCTAAAGGTAAGGTCAAGAAGTGTTATGGTTACAAGAAAGAATGGCATTTCATAAAGGATTGTCTAGAGTAAAATGGCGTAAAGAATGAAAAGAAAAAGTAAGGTGATGTTGCAATAGTCTATGAGAATGACTATGATAGTGTACACCAAGAAACAATATTGGAGATTAGCTCATTAGAGTAAAAGATGTCTAAAGAAATTATATAATAAGAGTGTTATTGGTAGGGATAAATTTCAGCGACTAGGGTTTTGTGGTCATTGTTTACTTGAAAAAACTCAAAGAGTCGAGTATAACAAGGAAGAGCACAATACCAAAGCCACCTAAATGATATACAATTAGAACTTTGGAGACCTAAGTCACTATCTTTAGTGGAATTAAGTTTGTGCAAAGACTTAATCGGATTCATTGTTGTATAATTGAGCGTGTGATATAAAGTAGCTGGTTCCTAGAAAGCTTATTAGTGATTTTGAATTAAGGAGAGATTTGTTAGAAATTGGTGATTCAAAATCGAGTTTTAGTATAATTTTGAGTACAATGCCAATAAGAAGACAACATAAGGCTGAGAATGCATTGACAAATGAGATTTGAAGTAAAACGGAAAGTCAAAAATAAGGAATGACTTAGAATGCATAATGAGCCATTTTCAATCCTTAGTGCCGCAGCCCCAACAGAACCAAGCCATGGTGCTAGGTTTCTTGTTTTATGATGTTTTAACATTTTTAAATTAGTTTTGAATTTTTTTCACAATTGGACTTCTATTCCAAGTTGATATAAAATTTTTAAAGACATTTTAAAATTTATACAAATCCTTATTGTACCTTACAATTGTGAATGCATTAATAAAAGAGAGAATAGAGAGTTTAAGGAGCACTTGAGTGTTAAGTGCGTAAGAAAGTGTTATATAAATCATTAGAGAGCTCATTCTATATGTAAGGCTTATAAATCTTTTAAGTGATCTCTACAATTATTGATTAAGTGATTTTTATGATCACTGAGTGATTTACACTAAATAATAAAAGAAGTTATGATCTTTTAATTCATCGTGAAAGTAAGTAATTTATTAAAACATGTAATTCTTGTGTGCCTTATGTATGATTGATTATTTTTTCTCTTCATTATGTGTGATTTTTGTAATTTTTATATATTTGTGGGTGAAGACTTCTAAAAAAATTCTAACAAATTCAAACACCAAAACATATTTTTTAAGAAATTCATAGCTGCCCCAACAGGTTTCTAATTTTTAGTACATCTTGAAGATATTGGTGGGCAACCAATGGGACCATTTTGATATAAGATCATGTATTTAGTCAAGGCACCCATAAGAACAACTTTGTTGCTTATCGTTTGCCCTTCTCTTGTATCATAATTATGCTTTTCACATCATTGAAATCTTCGGCAAGCTTGGTGGGAAAATAATTCAAAAATTCAAGTGGTTAATTTAAGCATGTCAAAGTTATATATCATGGTGCATTGTCGCATTCCAACTTAAATCTGCTTTGGAGCACTGACTCAAATAAAAAGTATAATCAGGATGGTAATGAGTACATTTCTTGTATATTGATTCAACACAAAGTCATCATCCTCTCACTGTATATTGTTTTTGATTTGGGATATTCTTATGGGTGCTCGTATAGCAAGGGCTAATGTTGAGAAAGCATCCACGTTCTGAAAATTTTCACATGTTAATATAAAAAAGAAAAGAAGCTAGGTAGAGTTGCAATGATTTTGAGAGCTAAATTGTGTGCAATTCACTCGAGCATTCCTTGTTATTTATCAATTAGCATCGAGCGGACCACTATCAAATCTTGGAAGATCTTGCTGGTGAATCTTATCATGTCTGGCTCTTTTCGCAAATTTTTTTCTTTCTATTCTACATTCGGGGCACCTATTGATTCTTCCACTTGCTGATATTCCAATCGAGATTATATTATATTGACTCAAATTTTTTGTTGGAAAAAGATAAATAGTTGCTTGCAATATTTGTGAGGTATATTCTCAACTCAATATAATATCTTGGCAAATACCCACGAACTAATGCCACGAATCCTTTATGAATTGTGCGGCCTCAAACATTTTAAGTGCTAAGCAATTTGAAAATTACAAAAAAAAAAGATATACTAATTATTTGAAAAAATATTCTTTGTTATAATAAGAGAAAATATACGAATTAAGATAGTTTATTACAATTAAGTACATTCTCTTTTTTATATTATTAGTTCTATATAATTAATGATTAAAATTTGTAAACTTATATAACGATCTAACAATAGATAATAAAGATGAAAATTATACCAAAAAATATTTTAAAATGACTCTAAATATTTCATGAAATATTTTTTTATTAAAATAAAATTTACATCTCTTATAAATTATGAGTTTGACCCACATTTTTATCCAAGTTGACAAGCCCTATAAAAACTTGTTAGTGTTCTATAAGTGTAAGTAGCTTTCACGATATTTTATCACGCATCAAATATTTGAAGAAACACTTAGAAATCATTTGAGGCATGACACTTATTTATCTTCCAACAAATTAGTAGTAAAGAAATGTTTAAAAATTATCTCCCAGCAAATCAGTAATAAAAAAAATGCTTTGACAACATTTGAGACAGTGACACATATTTGTCTGGAAGCAGAGACTGAGCTTTCACTAGTGGAATTGTCGTGTCTATATTTCAATAATGGAACCTGAAAGTTGCTCTCTGGCTTAAAAGGAAGAACTCGTACGGACAGTTGAATTTCTACTCCATCTCCATGTATTGCTTTTTGTTGCTATCTGCTGTCACAAAGCAACTTCTATCTTCCCAAGTATTAATGGGCTTGTAACATTATTCTCCCCCTTTGACCGGTTAACATTAGTAGTGCCCCAAACTACCTTAAAAACAATGGACTCATTTCGTCACCAATCTGGATTCATGAGAAAACTGAGCTTCACACGATTAATTGTCTCTGAATTGCTTTTGCTTACTCGCTTGGAATTGAGTTGTGGAGATGGTGGAGTCTTAATCATCGAACTTGTTGCTATGTGAATTAAGGGAATCTCTGCAAGAGATAGTGGTGTCTCTCTGGTCCTCAATAGTATCTCATCCTGCTAATGTTTGGAATCCTTATCATCTCTGGTAAAGCAATGGCCCTGGATTCCGGATATTTTGTTTTTTTTCCCTTTCTCAACTTTTCAACTTCGTTGTTAAGGTAATTTCTTGCCAGCTTCTTCATAAAACCTTAGTCAAAGGGTGTTCACAACTAACAGCAATAGGGCATGCCTGTGAATGGAAGATGTGTCTACATAGAAATTCAAAGTGCAGAAGTTTCGATTAATCGTACTTTGATTATTCCTCTTGCTTTGATCACTCACTTGTCTGCTGCCTGAAGAATTACAAACACTTTTACTTGCTCCATATATATGCCATGATAAGCATGAGAACCCCATTTCGAGGGAATTGTGATTTTTACACTGGAACACTTACTGATTGCAAATCAAATAATTTGTTTATGTGTATGATTTAGAACATGCATAGTTGTTTTCAGATACACGATCTTTGTTATGTAAAAAGGAGCAAGCATTGTCAATTACCGAAAGGAATTTTGAAGAGAGAATTGGTACGTGGTTTGGATTATATGGATGCGACATGATAGAATTATTGTGGTGGAATTGAGAGACCTTGAGTTGACTTTCCATCAATGCCAACCATGAGTTTCACGTTGGTGTAAACTCTAACCCGAGTTTAACTTATTAGGTTTGTTGTTTGTGTTTTATTTTTTTAATTTTTTTTTTATTCGTCATAAAAAAGGTGAGAGGTTTTATTTTTTGTGTTAAAAGGAATGGTCATGAAAAAATTGATTGCGGACACAATTTATAAAATTTTGTATGAAAGAAAATAAGTAATGATGTTTTTTTTTTTTAATGTGAATGATGTCGTTAAAGATATAGAATATTAATATATTAATTATTTATTATATATATTTTATAATTAATAAGTTATATTTAATTTTTTTTTATATCTTTATATTTTTTTATTTATATTAACTTAAAATTTATATAAAGACTGTCTCTGTAACATTATAATAAATAATATTATAATAATAATATAATTTTTTAAGTTTTTTAGTTTCTCTTTATTATTTTTTGTTATCTTTTTCTTTTATATTTTATCTTTTCTCACATGCTATCAGAGCTTTGATTTTTTTTTTCATTGTCATTTTGTATAACTAGAGATTTGCAGGAAAATTTTTAAAACCTGATGAAATTTACCGGAGTTTTTCAAAAAGTTGCCAAAAAATTCTAAAATCTTGCCGTTTTAGCCACCACCCATATCCAATTACTCAGAATCCTCCGGCCGTTTCAACACCGTTGACGATGCGCCGATCCGATTTCGGTAACCGCCGGACGCGCCACCGAAACACCACTGCTGCTGGCCACTGTCACTTCAGATCCCGGCCGTTCTACGGTGACGTGCCTGACACCGCCCCACACCAAACGAATCCTCCATCACCGGCCGTTCAGTACCGCCGACGACGCGCCAATCTGACGTCGGAAATCGCCGGACGTGCCGCCGAAACTTCACTGCAGCCGTTACTATTCTCCTTAGATTCCGACTGATTTCCGGCGCGTTAGCCTGCACCACCCAGACAGCTGCACTCAGAATTAACCGGCGATTCCAACGGCACCGAAATCTTGTCGATCCAAAGCCGCACGCTCCCCCACGCTCCTCTGAACAGAGCTGTCGTCCGCCACCGTCCACCTTAGATCTCTGCCGTTCTTCGGCGAGTTGCTTCTCACCGCCGGCTCCATTCAACTCCCCTCCACTGGATCTATCAGTCCCAGGTCTCCTTTTAAAATTTCGGTGATCCAATTTACAATAAGGGTCTTTTTGCAAACTTTTCAAAGTTATATAAACAGTTTACAGTTTATCTAAGTTTTGGGCCATTTTGTATTTTTATCAGTTTTTATTTGCTTTTTGGTTTTTGCAATTTTCAAATAAATTGGTGGAATAATCTTTCAACACACGTGCACTCGCAGTGGTTGACAATACACTTGCACTTGCACTTGCAACGGTTGATTTTCTGTTTCTTTATCAACGTGTTTGCACTCGCAGTGGTTGGCAATGCACTTGCACTCGCAACGGTTGGTTTCAAGTTTCATTCAACGCGTCTGTATCTGCAAGTGATTGATTTTCTCAATGCCCACCATTACAATAAAAAATATTCTTTTTCAAACTCAAGCTTCTACTTGAGTTTGAGGGGGGATGTTAAAGATATAGAATATCAATATATTAATTATCTACCATATATATTCTATAATTAATAGGTTATATTTGATTTCCTTTTATGTATTTATATTTCCTTATTTATGTTAACTTAAAACTTATATAAAGGCTGTCTCTGCAACATTGTAATAAACAATATTATAATAACAATGTAGTCTTTCAAATTCTTTAGTTTCTCTTTATTATTTTTTGTTATCTTTTTCTTTTATATTTTATCTTTTCTCACAGACATCAAAGAAATAATTAGAAAACCATCTCTGTCATCTCAATAATTGCGTGAGCCACAATCAAATTGACTCTCTTATAATGAAAATTGACAGTGGACAGTTCACACTCCAACCACACATTGCTAGTCAGCTCACTCTGATAAAAACTTCTCCAACACTCAACTCCAACAATTCTTAAACATAATAAACTACATATCTAACTTTATCCAGAGCTTGGCCCAGTTGACAAAGCCATCTTCCTTGGTCCTACGAATAAACCATTGCAGTCAAAAAATTGAAAGAAACAGTATAGACTTTGCCACCACTCCAAATCCCCTCCTTAAGAAAAAAGAATTTTGAAGACACAAACTACAACACCTATTGTACAAGCATATCAACAATTTAGTAAATTCTAAACACTTGCACACAGTTTTATTACTTTAACAAAAGGGGATGATAGTCTCAGACTATAAGATACATTATTAACCTACTGTTAAGGACTACTTCACCTTCTCATACTCTCTGCAGTTATTCCAGGAAGCACATAAAATTGAGATCGAAGCTCTATAAAGAGTTTTGGCAGAAGAAAACCAAATAATTCTCCTATTAATATGGATCTCTCCTGAAGATCAAGCACTTTAGGAGAATGTGTCACCGGACTTTTTTTAAGAGAATAAATAATACTTACTCCATTTTTCACAGAAACCGACTCTGTGCTACTTTAAAAAATATTCGTGAGGAATAATTTTAAAGTTAATATGTGGACAAATTAAGAGAATTTAATGATAAGACCTGATTGAGTCTGCCTCGAAATTTAAAGTTGATTGTGTAAAAATTTGAACTCTCTCACTTTCTTAGTCATTCTTTAAATGCAACGAGGTATCCTCAACAATAATTATATACATGTCATAGTATATTTTGTGTGTAAACTGTACATGTGTTTTGCTAAAAAATATAAACGGAGATATATATATATATGAGATACAAATTACAAAATATAATAACTCATACATTGTATATGTCGTGGCATAATTTCAAAATATAAAGATATTAAATTATATAAATTTCATGTAATAATTTTAAAAAATAAAAAAAGGTGAACTTTCGACTTAATAAATGGACATAAACTTTTTATTTAATAATAATCAGATTAGTAGTAATAAATAATTTTTTATATAACATATTTAATATGAATAATATATATTTACATTTGTAAAAATATGTATCTTATAAATAATCATAAAATTATGTACTAGATAAACATAAAACATATATTGAAATGATAATTTGTCATAAAATTTATTATAAAACTAAATATACATAACATAATACTGAAAATATAAAATATATAACATAAACGACACTAAACTAGTACTTGAAAAAATGTCTCATTTGACCAACTGTAATAAGTTCTTACTGAGGGTGAATCTAATTCAACAATAAGTTTCATACAAAATAGTCCCTGTGGTTGCATAAATTTATAAAATCATTTATAATATATCCAACATGCATGCATCACAAAATAGTTTACAATATTTTGATACCAAATTGACAAAATCTAGTGCCCTTCTTAAAATTTGAGGTGGATCCTATAAAAATATGGACTCTCACATTGTTATGCTCATTATTTAACTACAACACAAGCTTTAGTCATAACATATGATGTAACAATGTTATGTGTCAAAAAAAAAAATATATATATACATATCGTGTTCTATCTTATGATTAACGTACATATATTTGCCGGGGAATATACATAATTATACATGATATATATATACAAAATATGATACATTATATTTGTCATGACTTAACCTTAAAATGTGAAAATATCATACTACATAAAATTTTGTACGACCTCAAAAAAATATGAAAAAAATAGAAAATTATGAACTTACAATTTTAATGAGTGAACATAAATTTTAAAATATTATATAATAATAATAATTATTATTATCATCATCATAAATAATACTTCATAATTAGCATCAATAATATACATTTACATCTATAATAATTTGTATCTTGTAAATAATCATAAAATTGTGTATTGAATCAAGCATGAAATGTGTACTAAAATAATAATTAGTCATAAAATTTGTTATAGAATTGGATATACATAAGGTAATATTAAAAATATAACATTAACATGTATATTAAAAATTATATCAAATTAATATATAAAAAAAATAGAATATCAATATAACAGAGTAACTCATATACTAATAAAATAAAATAAAGATCATGATCTCACTTGATAAGATTACTATATCGCTTAGGTATGATAAATTAACGTGGTCTAACGTACACGTAGAGTAAGAGAGAGAATTAAAATTTTTATATTTAGCATAATTCTAAATATCTAATAAATTCTAAAAACATAATTAATTAACTATTAAAGTATGAGAATCCACGTAGCCAATTCTGCCCCAGACAAAGCCTAACAGGACAAGAGACCAAATTTGTTGGGATCAGGAGAATGCAGCACCAAGAGAAGCCTTAGCTCAAAACATCAAGAGATATTTCAATGAGACCGACATACCATACATGTCACCGTTAAGCCCTACATTCACTTTTCCCAAGTACACGTTGGATACCAGCACTGGCCACTGGCCACTGGCCACATGGGTAATCCGGACTAGCCTCACGCCAGCCGCCTTAACTCTCTAGTCAGTAGGAAAGAATCTCCTCGAGGTAGAAGTACCTTCTCCACGTCGCTAACTCCGACAATGAGAAGGCTAATTGCAATTGGTCCTCAATCCTAATTTGTCTCATAAATATCCTCCAAAAAGATAGAAGTCACTATTATAAAACCAATTAGATTCGGTTTTGGGTTAAATTAAAAACCAACCCGAATTGCTCAGTTTTTAAGAATATAAACAAAAAAAAAAAATTCGTACTGAATAGTAGCAAAACCGATCCGAATTGTTGCGGTTTGGTTTTCGAGTTTAGGTTAAAGTCCAAAATAAATAAAAAATTACTTTAAGTCCATTTCAAGTGCCCTTTTATGGATTTATACAAGCCCAATATAATTTTTGGCCCAATATAATTTATTCTTCTTCTTATTCTTTTTGAAAGAGATTTGTTATTCTTCAAATTAAAATAAATTTTAAAAAAATGAAAACAAACTTATTTTTTTTATCTCTAAATAAAGAAATAAAAACATAAAATAAGTGTAAATAGTTAGTAAAATTAAAAATTTTGAACATGAACCATTTTAAAAAAATTAAAAATAAAGAATATCAATACCATAATTTATAAAGGTAACCAAAAAAAAATTCAACTATTTGAATTTCAAGCAATCAAATAAATAATGAAATCTTACAGATTAAGTTCATCATGATCAGAATCATAACACATGCATAATATATTACCAGAATCATTAAAAAAAATTGCTTCAAGTACAAAACCAACCAATAATTCTTCAAATATAAAACCAACCAACTTAATGTTGTAGAGTTTATGTGAGGGAAAGGCGAAGGCAAAAACAAAATAAACTTGGACTTGGATTTCGGCATCCGAAGGATGTTTTTGCCGCTGATCTGACGCGGGGTAACTATTTAGGCGGCTCAAGTGAAGATTCCGGCGACAAGAAATAGTTGCGGTGGCCGGAAATGGATGAGGTGAGATGAAGGGCTAAAGAAGAAAAGAAGGAGCTGGAATAAAAAGTGAGTTAGTTGAACAAGATTAGGGTTTTTTAAGTTTTGCCTTTATACTTAGGTAGTCAGGATCCCAGGTCATAGGGAGTAGACTAATTATTAAATTACCACGTTAACAAATTTAAATAATATTATATTATTTTTAGTTCTTAGTTTGGTTCTCAGGTCCAATTACTTAAATCGAGAACTCTGAACCAAAAAATTCGGTTTTTTACACTAAAAAATTTAAAAACGGAATTGAAACCTTAAAAAACCAAACGGAATCAATGTTAAGTTCAATTCAATTGGTGTAATTTGATTTACCGGTTTTTGTTCACTCTTAATTCTGGGCTTTATAGTTTTGGGAAATGTCTAAAATAATTATTTTTTTGAGGTTATAAATTTTTATAATAAAAAATTACTTGATTAATTTTTTATTTATTAAGAAGATAATAAATAAATAAAATTATTTTTGTAAATAATATAATTAAAAAAATTTATAGTTTGAATCACAAAATTAACAAAAAAATATTGTTATTGTCCATCTAAAAAAATTTATAAATTAAAAATAAGTAATGTTGTAAATCAATTTTAAAAAAAGAGTATGAACATAATGAAAAATAATAAAATCGAGGATAAAATGATAGGCGAAGTTTAGAATTCTTAGCACATCACATTCAAGTGCAAAAGGGGCTTCGCAGCCCACATCGTACGTGTGGCGACACAAATAGGGGTCTCACACCACACCTTGCATACGTGGTGTGGCACAAGAAGGGGTCTCACACTGCAAGGTAGAGCGCGCGACTCTATCATTGTAATGCAATTTATACTTTGTTTTTCAGTATTTTTTGTATAATTTTATTTATTTTTTAACCATTTTTTTTAGTTATTTTTACTTAAATTTATCATTTTTTAATTTATATTATTCTAAATTTACTTATTTTAATTAATTTTAAAATATATTTTGAATCAAAATTTTAAATAACTTGTAAAAAGAGATGCAAAAAATTTTAAAAATAAAATAATCTAAAAATTAGATATTTAACTAATAAAATTTATAAATATATTAAAGAATTAAAATAAATTTTTAAATTTTAAAAATGACTATTTTTAAATATTTCATTTAACTTGAGGTAAAGTACTTTAGGGTAAGCATAATATTCTCTCTCTCTCTCATTTTTTCACATAATATCAAATATTCCCAAATTTTCTCTCTCTTCTTCCCTTTATTTATTCTTCCTCTTAGATAAAACATTAGGAAAAAAAAAAAAAATCCTCTCTGACTACTGATCATTGTTTTCTTCTTATGTTGTGCAGGTTGTACATATTTGATCTTAGTATTTCATCCTTCAAAGTACCCAAATCAGTTCAAATTCACCATATACAACCTAGACTTTTCATTTAGCTTGACTTCAACACCCTAAAATAAATTCTAAATGTTTGTCATAGTTTTAATAAATTTAAGCAGAAAAAAAAAATACATAGCTCTTTTATTATATGATTTCTTTTCTTCATGTTTTATGATTTATCTTAAAGAATCCATAGCTCAACCTTGAGTAGCCATGAGGTATTTTCTCATTTTAATATGGATTCGTGTTACAATCATCTCATTGTTTTATTCACAAAACTAACCCTTATGAAAATAAAGTAAATGCTATAAATAATACAATTATAATTATAAAAATAATGAAAAAAATCAATCTTTTATATTTTTCATATTAAATTTGAATTTGCTAGTTGAAGCTAGCAGCAAACTTTCTTGGATGATTAATTAGTAAAGTGATTCTATGCGAACCATTTCTTAAAATATTCGCATGTTTATGGAGATTAAAGGAGTAGTTGAGTCCTTTTTTGTAGGCATTATTTTTGTCTTCTTTAAACAACTTAAGAAATACTCATTGTAATAATTAGAGCCAAGTAAATTAGTAATATTATTCGTGAACATATTAAATAATATTAATAAAGAAGCAAAGATGCCTCAAGTTGGCAACTATGTTGCTCATATTTATCTCATCAAATCCTCGTGGCTAATTACAAGATATTAAAAATTCATAATTTTTTTATTTTTGAGATACAGACAATTTAATTCTTTGAATTTGAGTAAATAAAATTTTTATTTTTAGTTAAATTTAAAATATTTAATTTTATTATAATTTGTTAGTATTTTCTATTAAGTTTGATGTTAATTAATTACATTTTTTTAAATATAAAATGTAATAATTAT
Organism: Ailanthus altissimus; assembly: GCA_946807835.1. NCBI lineage: Eukaryota > Viridiplantae > Streptophyta > Magnoliopsida > Sapindales > Simaroubaceae > Ailanthus > Ailanthus altissimus. The sequence goes on from OX327695.1 coordinate 26,254,190, forward strand.
TTAAAATATCAATTGTTAAGTCTAATGTTAATTAATTATGTATCTATTTTGTATTAAATGAATAATTATTTAAAATATTAATTGTTATTAAGCTACTTTTGTAATATTGTCCTTGCTCCCATCGCCATCATAAAAAATTCATTGTTATTTTGGTGAACTTCGAATAACTTCATATTCTAAATTTTATAATCTACACGGATAATCCATTTTAGCATTTGAGCGCTAGAAGAGTATAAAAGGAGGCCTTTGACAACGGTGGCCCTTTAATGTTGGCATCATAGAGTGGCATGTTATAGCACATATTATTGCCATCATTAGATAGATCACCAACAATGAATTTGATGACTATGATGGTGAGCTTTAAAGAGTCGTCTACACAATCGCATTGTATAGAGGAAAATTTACACAAATAATTATTATTTTAAAAGTTATAATTTTTTATATTTAAAAATTAGTTTATTAATCTTTATAAATTAATAAGATAATAAATAGACGAAATTACATTTGTGAATAACATAATTCAAAAATTTGTGTTCACAATAAATTTTAATTTTTTTAATATAATTTGTAAACATATAAGTATATAAATATATTAATAATATATTATAATGAAATAAAGAAAAAATGAAGTGTGTTGATGAAAAAATATAATGAATCGGAAAAAGTAAAATAAAATCGAAGACAGAGAAAAAAAAAAAAGACAGAAACCCACACCTTGCATGAGGTAGGGCCTCGCGTCGCGAGTCTAAACGCTAAGCCTTTTCTCCCACCTCACATGAATGCTTAGAGGGGATGCATGCCACATCTCGTGCCACGAGACCAGGTGCAAAGCCCCTCCTCACATCTCGTGCGAAGTGTGAGAAATTTTGCGTTTCTTTGTCATTTTTAATTTCATTCTTTTCGTTAATTTTTTGAATTTTTACTTTCTAATTAATTTTTTTAACTTTTAATTTTTAAAATATTACTGTTCAAACACTCGATCTATTTGTTTTTAATCTCAAATTTTTTAAACGTATTATTTGAATGAATTTTTTAAAAAAAATAATGAAAAATAAGTTAAATATACTTCAAAAATAAAATGATTTAAAGTTAAATTTTGTGATTATAAAAAATTAGATTTCAATTCTGTGATTATAAAAATATATAAATTTAATATAAAGATTATTTCCGTACATTTTTCATTATGACACTATCATATGTGATCTTTTTCACCCTTTTTTTAAGTTCTCCGATAACAAAAGCACCACCACTATCATCTAATAAAAAAAAATTGAAGACCACCGATGAGGACGGTTCACCAAAATGTTGTTGGTGCCAAAGTCGGACCGTCAGTAGAGGTTCAAGTGACAGCCTGGTGTGGTGCTACATGGTCTTTAATTTTTTTAATTGATTTTACATTATGACACATGTTTATATAATTTATATTTAATTAGACATGAATTGTAAAAAGACTAGAGTTATTCTTTATTCTCAAATCAATTCTATCCTAATCAACTAATTTTTTTTAATTAATTTGTTTATATTTGAATTTGCCTTTTTCTCATTCAAATTATAATTTCTATGTATAATATTTTGGTGAAGCCAGCAATTGCAAAACTCCCTTTTACAGAGAAGATGAGCAATAAAAATTCTCCTAGGAAGTAAAATATATAATTTTTTTTAACAAGTAAATATCTGCACACGGGAAGGGAAGAAAAATAAGAATAAAATTTTGAAATTTGAAAGTTTATACATAGAGAGAGAGAGAGAGAGATTACATTTACATATCTACTGAGAACAATTTAAGAATCTAAGTTCAATATGGATTGAATTTTCTCTAATAATTATTAGCAGAAAATTACCCTTCTTCAGAATAGGAAGGGACTTAAACCAAACTCTTCAATTTGGGAAGTTAGATTATTTCTACGTAACCAAAGGTAAAAGTCGTCTTAATGCTGAGGTGTATTCCTTTTCTTACAAGCAAGGTGAAAGAAAATTTGCCATATTGATCATAAAATTAGGATATGAAAAGAAAGTGACAGAACCGAGCAAAATGATGTGAGCCGAGACGATCTTTGGCTTTTGAAAATATGCATGAACGATGAATTTGCTGCTTAATTAAAAGCCCCAATTGTCTGCCGACCGGCCGTCTTGCCTAATGTCACGCCCCACATCGAATAAAAATTAAGTAGATTTTGAGTATATAAGGGTGGGTATGTAGTATTACCTAACAAGCTAGTCTTTTGGGTCAATGACAAACGTCTGGCCTGTGACAAGTGGTATCAGAGCAAACTCAAATTCTCATTCGTATGTGGACTTCTAAAATTACCCCAATAGAGATTGCCACATGAGATGTGGGTCCCCTATATAGACAGGGGATGGGCAATATGAGTCAAGTGGGCCTTAAAACTCCTGTGTCTTGAGCCCCAATAAAGATTGTCACGTGGGTAGTGAGTCCCCTAATTCCGGGGGGATGGGCAATACGGGCCAAGTTGGTCCTTAAGTTTGGACTGTACCGTAACGAGGGCGTCACGTGATTGAGTGGGTGAGAATGTCACGTCCCATATCAAATAAAAATTGGGTGAATCTTAAATATATAATGGTGGATATGCAGCATTACCTAACAAGCTAATCTTTTGGGTCAATAACAAACGCCTGCCCCGTGACACTAATGTATGTTAAAGGCCCCAATTTTCTGTGATACGTAGTTTCTTTTCTTCGTCAAATGTTGCTTTATGTTTCTTTTGAATTCTTCTTCAGGAGAAAAACGTGTCAACTTCAATCGCGGTAACGTAGTAGCATGTCAAATCGATGATTGATTGTCACCTAACCATGTATTTTCTTCTTCTTTTCTCTCTCTCTTTCTCCTCAAGTCTTAAGAAACCGTCAACCATTGACATCTTTACCAAATGGGATATGGGTTCGATGTTCTCACTCACTACATTCAGTAATATAAACACTAATATTCATTGCACTTGAGAGTTTATTTCAGCGTTTAAATTTTGTGTACCTCTTTTATCGAAGTCAAGTCAAGAATTCAAGATTTGTATGAATATCAAAATATTTGATTTATTTTTTTAATAGGTTTTTTAGTTTGAGTGGGATGGTAAACATACTTAAAGAGATTTGAATTTTGACAAATACCACACAACGCTTGATTTATTTTTTTAATTTTATATGAACTTTTTAATTTAAGTAAGTCGGTATCATAATTCAGATAGAATATACTACAAAGATTTATATGTTGCTTGTTACTCTTTAAAAAATAATTTAATTATAATATTAATAGTGTTGATTAATATAATATCAACAGTGAAATATAATTGATGTAAATAATTAAAAAATATCACTAATATTAGTTTTACTCAAGTATTATATGTTATGTTATATATATATATATATATATATATTGGGAATGTTACTCAAGTATGGCTACATTTTGGGAATGTTCTTTATATATATATATAATAAAAAAAAAAAGAACATTCCCAAAATGTAGCCATACTCCTACTGGTTATAACTTATATGTTGAGCAAGTGTTAGTATTAGTAGGTTCAACTTGTAAAAATCCTTTTAACGAAAGTTGAGATGGCTTAATGGTTAGCCCCCCTCTTATCCCTCTTTAATTTCAAATTTTTTTTGGAGAAATATTTATGCAAAACAAGCGCATTATGTTATTCATTTGTCCGGATAATAGAATTTTGCCATTGATTTTGAAAAATACAAATTATATTAAGAGTAATACTAAACATCCTAAAACTTATTAAAAAAAAATTCTAAATGACATGTTATTTATTGCATAAAAATCATGCAATAATGCAATAAATAACCACAAATTTGTCAACTTACTTAGCCATTTGCACATAACATGCCACCATTTGGATGCATTTTTATGATAGATTTGTGACATTTAATATTACTCTTATGTCAATGAAAAATAATAAAGAGATAGAAAAGTTGTAGGAAAGTTAGTATTACTCTCATTAAGATAGTTCTACCTAGTTTTTTTTTTCCACTAGGTTTTGTATAAAAATCTCGTGTAATTTCAAAAATTACTACATGCAAATCAAATCTATTATTAATTAATTCTCATTTTCTTATATATCGAAAGAGAAAGTTTTAGATGGATCAAATTTAGTAAGATTATCTAATATGGATTTTGATCTTCTCCTAATTATTCTTAACTTAAAACAATGTATTAACATGTTGGATTTATAGAATAGTATAACTAAGATAGAACCTGAATACAACTAAATGATTGAATTTGAATGATCTCTTTATTTTTTTAACTTAATATTTGAATATAAATGATAAATTATTTATAATATGATACCTATTTTCTATAATAAATAAAAAAAAAAACTAAAAATAATAACTTTTCATATTAAGTTACTATCTCATCATTTGACACCAAAACAACGGTAGTCGCCGCCCTCTCCACCATGTTAGGTTGTTTTTTGAAATTTTCGGGCTAAAAATGCTCCAATTATTGTATAGACAAAAAAAAAATCAATAATATAAAATTTTGTCATTTTTATTGGGAGAGACTTATTTTTAATATTAATATTGAGTTTTTACTTATTAGCTTAAGTTTTTGAGTTGAGTAGTAAATTAATATAATATTGGAGTCAAAGTCTTGAGTTCGAGCCTCTATATATTTATTTTTAGTTAATTTATTAGTTTATTAGCTTTTTTGATTTATTAGAGACGGAAAATTCACCTAATTCAGACCTATTCAGATCTATATTTTGTTAGGGTCGGTGCTTACGTGTCATTCCTGAATGTACATATACTTGTGTATTTATACAAGTGTACATTCCCATTAAATCGCTAATACCCATTTATATAGTACTATGCAATATAACGTTACAGACATTGTAAATTCAAAGGAGTTTGGATTAGATCTAAAGAAGTTTAGATAAGGGCTCATAGTTAGCCACGCTGAGATATATAATTGCTAAATGTTAGCACAGTTAAGTGTTAGCTAGTTATAATACTCAGCAGATCCAAGAGTTAGAGCCTTATTTGTAATGGAATATAGACCTGAGAATATATTAGTAACTGCATAGTTGCAAGAGTTGCAATCGGGTGCCAAAAAATGCAAGTTGTGCAAGTATATTCTCGAATAATTGTCCACGATCTATTTCTGCCGATGTGGGTCTGTCGGTAGATACCTTTTTATATAGATTATCTATTTCTGCCGATACAGGTCTGTCAGTGGATACATTTTTATATAGATCAGCATATGTCGTACTTATATGGTATAGATGGTCGTTCCTAGCCAACCGTGATCTTGGAGTTCGCATTGACATATGGGTATCCAGTTAAAACTGAATATGGGACAGACTCACGAGGGCCTCTGATAGACACCCTATGTAAGCTGTCAATGGATGGTCCTCTCGAGTTGAGTAGTATACGTGGTCCTTTGCACTGAGTGCCACAGTGAGCTTGTAAATGATCCACCATACTTTGGTTCCACGCATGTCACAGACCTTTCATGGTGTGACCGTTGGGTGTGGTCTGATACTTATGAAGTCTGATGCGTATAAATATGAGATCCGTCAGCTCCCATATGGAGTTAGATATCCAGATGCTTTGAGATTATATCTCAGAAAATCTTATGACCACAAGCAATCATTCCGAGAAAAAGTTCTATCAGGGTGGAACAATATGGCAAAAGAATTTGCACATATTGTTAAGTGAGATACGATTCTGAAGATAAGACATAGATGAGCACTGGGGATTTGACGGTGACAATCTATATTCCCGCACATCCAGCATATCATAACGGAAAGATTATACGTATGCGTTGTAACCTCAACTTGCATGGTTCAACGCGCTGATTTGTATATATGTGACGTGTGCGTGTGGCATTGCTCACGGACTCATGAAATAGTTTCATTTGATGAATCGAGCGTAGGACCTAGGAAGTCCCGCGTTATAAAGTGTACTTGTTGTGCACTGGGGCAGCGTGCCGAATTAAATTGTTTAATCCAATAATATTCAGTAATACTATGAAAATACGTGCATGTCTGTATTTAAATATTAAATACAACAATTAGTTAATAATTATTATTTACTAATTGTATAATAACATGTGGCGCATTGTATACTATCGGTTGAATTTACCCAAATGTAGGATATGATGGGACCTACTAAGAACAGACTTTGTAACTATTTATGAAGAGTAAAATAATCATTTCACACTATGATTATTTAAATAATCATTCTCTCATTATTATATAAAATTATATATATTATTATTATATTTGGGTGCCAAATAATTGGCACCCATTATATTATTATTATTTATATTATATAATATAATATAATATATTATTATTATATTATATATATATGTAAAGAAAGAGAGAGAAAGAGAGAGGGTGGTGTGCAAGAAAAAGAAAATAATAATAGGAAAAATGAAATTGTTTCATTTTTTCTCTATGCTTCTAATTGAAGTAATGGTACATTGTTTCAAACTTTCCATTTCTTATCATTTTGGATAAAATGATGAAACACACATACCCGGTCATTTTGGAGATTAAGAGCTAATCCCGTGTTGGATATCGAGCTGTTGTTCTAGCTCACTAAGCCCATCTTGTTAGTGACTAGAACTGCACATGAGTTGGTCTCCATGCGGACTTCGAGAAAATACGTCTATAACGTTAAACGTTGAGGTGAGTTCTCTAACCTTCTAATATATTAATGTGATTAATATATTGTATTTATTGTATATTTCACGCTTTCACAGCGTTTAAATTCGTATATGATACGTGTTTAGACAATAAACACATTTGCACATGAATACATCCACTTGTATTAGAGATCCCCACCAACAATTTTATGTGAGGGGGACTGTTAAAGACTTGTCTTTATTACTAATATTGGCCTTCACCTATCAGTTTAAACGTTTGGGTTGACTGGTAAACTAATATGGTATCAGAGCTAAGGTTTTAAATTCGAGCTCTCATATCTTTGTTTTCAATCAATTTCTTGGTTTTTTTGGCTTTCTTGGTTTTTTGGAAACAGAAGATTCACTTGGTTCAGACCTACTCGAATTTACGTTTCACGTGAAAGGACTGTTAGAAACTTGTCTTTAATACTAATATTGAGCCTTAACCTCTCTCCAGTATACACAATCTCATTTTCTCACAATTTTTTAAAATTTTCTTCTATTTTTTTTTCCAATCTTGGCGATCCATACCGTGCAAGCATCGTTATCACCCTCGTTGAGCCTTTTCGGTCTCAATTGAGTCTCTTGGGCCTCGACCGAGCTGCTTAGGCCTCCAACAAGCTTCCTCGACTTTGATTGAGCCTTTACAATGCCTTTGCCAACCTTCATCAGACTTTGTCGAATGTCATCACCCATACTTACCTCCTGCAAAGCTTTTGAAACTCACCGCCACTGCCAACCACCACTAGACAAACAATCACTATCTCCCAAGTAAATATTGCTTACCAGCAACCACTCTGCCCTAGATTCGATGAGGAAGCAATTTTTGATAGCACTCAAGTCTTCCCGTGACCATCTGAACTTGATTTATATTTTTTTCTTTTGATGTAGGTATTAGGGTGATGACTTAAAAAGTTTTATTATTGTAAATATTAGAATTCATGTATTTTTTTTTCTTTTGATGTGGGTATTAGGGTGATGACTTAAAAGGTTTTATTATTGTAAATATTAGAATTCATATGGTGATGTATTTTGTGTTGTTATTCTTATAAGAGAATTATTTTTCTCTTTTTTATATGAGAATAATTTTGTCCTTTATGAGAATATAAATTTTTATTCTTAATAAAAGTAGTTATATCTGACCGTAAGAATGATTCTCTAATATAAAATTCAATTTATTTATTTTTTTTATAAGACAATATTTACGTCCAAGTATACGTCAATAATATATTATGTTATTCTGATAATCTTCTAATTATTTCTCAATAAGCCTTAAGATATAATATCTTGATTCCAATCAATAATATAATATATATTTAAAAAAAATCCAAATATAATCAGAAGATAAGTTTCAGAGAATTCGATCATACTTCCATCGTTGTGTCACTCTCAAGACTGGCATCTATCTGAATTCTCATCCTCCCACATTAAGCTGCCGAAAAGTGACGCCAAGAATTCAAACACTGATCAACCGAAAGGATTGGGAATTCGATACTAAATAGAGAGATTTTAAGCTTTCGAATATATTTTTTGTATTCTTGTTTCAGAAAAGAAAAATAAAAAGCTGCTAATGCTATGCCATTGATCTTGATTGCGAGCCGTGCAAGTCCACTCTTCCAAACAGAAATGTCTGACGAAAAGCGCATGCATTCAGTGTGTATTTGGGTCAATGCCATTTACTCCACTGCTAAATTCGGTAACTATTAAAAATCTTTTTAATATTTGATAATATTAAAAACGGACAGTTATAACTATAATAATATAAATTAAGTTTTTAAAATTATAATATTTTTTTAAAAATCAACAATTATACTTATACAGTATCTAATAATAAAATATATTGTATAAATAATAAAATTATTATATTTATATTATCAAATAATTATTAATAATAATATGAGACCTCATTATTTTATGAATATTATTTAGGGTTAGTTTTATGAGTGCCATAAGGTTTAGTTTTATGAGTGCCCTAAGGTTTGGTTTAAAATTAAGAATGCTCCCGAAGTTTAAAAAATAGCTTTCAATGTCTCTATTATTAAAAAATATTAAAAAATATTTTAATTTTTTTATAAAATAACTATTATACCCTTATTTATTATTTTAATTTATTTTAGTTATTTTGATACTTTTTTTTTAAATTTGAGTATTAAAATAAAAAATATTTTTTTACAAAAATATATATTATTTTTATTTTTATCATTTATTTAAAATAATGTTTTTCAATTTTAGTACTCCATTTTTACTCTTTTACTTGAGAAAATAAAAAATTTAACCAATGTATAATGATAAGTTAAATTTTGAAATAAGCACAATAAACAATATTATGGGACGTGATTTTTATGAATAAATATATAAAATAATTATTTTAACTATTTAAATTAATAGATTTCATTATCTATTAAGCAAATGTATAAAATTCTCTTTTATTTTATTTTTACTTAATTATCTAAATTAATTATACATTTTCATGAGATGAATGATCAAATCATTGATGATCTTACATAACTTATGTCATGTAATTGAAAAGGATGAGTTATTTTTTTTTTCTTTTTTACTTGACTACTAAAACAAAAAATGTATATTATTTATAATTTTTAAAACTTATTTAAAATTTTATTTTTATTGTAGATTTCAATTAAGATTAAAATATTTAAAAATTTAAACAATAAAAAATAGAAATAAAAAATATTTTTGTTTAATTTTTTTATTTTTGTACTCAATTAAAAAAATAGAGTACAAAAATTAAAAAAAATTATTAAAAAATAAATGATACAAATAAAAGGAATTTATATTTTGTAAAAAATATTTTTTTATTTTAGTACTTAAGTTAAAAAAAGAGTACCAAAATAACTCAGAATAAATTAAAAAGATAATAAATAAGAGTATAATAGTCATTTTATAAAAAATTTAGAATATTTCATAATATCTCTCAATAGTAAAGGTATTGAAAGTTATTTTTCAAATTTCAAGAACACCTCTGATTTTAAGTCAAACCTCAGGGGCACCCATCAAATACCCCATATTATTTAATACGAATGTTTGTATTTTTGTTAAAATACAAATATTCAATATTAGTCATTATATTAATCTAATAAATAAAGAAAAGCCATTAATTACAATATAATATAACTATATTGTTTATATAATACTATTTAATTATTTGAAACTATATTACACAATGTTAATTTTATTTTTTACATAGTATTTTATTATGATTTTGTATTATATAGACGTAATTGTTGATTTTTTAAATAAAAAAATTATTTTATTTTTTTAAAATTAATTTATACTGTTACAGTTATAATGGCAAGAGGGTCTTTAGATATTATTTTACAATTAATTATATAAAAATTTAGTTTATATTCACTTTAAAACTATGGGGGAGATGATTTTATATTTTATATAATAAACAATATATCAATAAACATAAACTATACAAACTAAGAATAAATACTCATTGTGTAGGTAGGAAAGGATAAGTTGTTGGGACAAAATTTAATTGTCCCGATAGTTTTATGCCACTTGTTCACTTTTTTAAGTGATAAAATAGACTCATCATATAAACGAATATACAAGAAAATCCTTAAAAGTCATGAATGTGTTGATTCCAGTTGAGCAGTCTTAACTAGTTATGAGGTATGTCTTGGTATAATATTCTAAGCGGTTCTTTACTTTGGTGGGTTTACGTTGTCTGGCCTTTTACATAACGTAGTGACAACTCCATAGGATCTGGAGTCGGAAAACATGAAATCATGATGAAAATAACTCTTTTTTTTTAAAAAAAAATTTCTATCTTTCTGATACAGAGAATCCCTTAGGAAAGGGCAGCTGTAGAGCATACTTGACTGGATAAGTTTCTTTTAAAACTTAGAAAATCATCAACCCATTTTGTGCCTTTTATACTTAAGAGAGACTTTAGAGAACTACCGGAGAAAAGTTTAGAAGCTCATGAGGTAAGGGAAATCAGAGGTTTTTTATTTCTTATTTTTCGATGATCCTTTACAAAAGGAAGGAGTGGCTTTATATAGCCTGAGACTCCAGATACAAACAAAGGAACTAGCTTTTGATGTAGCACGCAAACCACCATACAAGAAAAATAACTTAACTTATAATTGACACGCGTAAAAGAAACATAATGCTGGGCCACGTGATAAATTGTGAGCACAAAGGCTCAGTTTTTTAGGACTGTTTTTATCACGTGGCTTAGGTTCCAGAACTTTATTAGTTGGATCCACTAGGGCTTCCGTCATCATTGAACTGTTTCCATGCACGCTTGGCCAGTCTGCTTTCATATTCCTCCATGAACTCTTCTAGGAGTTTGATGTTGTCATTGCTTTCATCACGAATTTCAGCTTCTTGCGGGGCTAGCTCATGGGAGAACAGTCCTGCTTCCTGTTGGGCTTGTGATTCGATAAGTGGGGGTTGAGCATCTTGGTATAGGGAGAAGGATAAGTTTGGTGGTTCTGCAGGGGCATCATGCATCTGTGTATCTGTCTCATTGGGTTCTGATGGGATAATTATGGGCGGAGAGTTTTCGTGATCAATTCTGGCTCGACAGTACTGGTAGTACTGTTGGGTGTATCTTTGGTGTTGTTTATTCTGTTTGTGTTTGTGGATGTTGGATGCTTGTTGGAGCCTATATAAGAAGTCTTCATCTGTGATTTCTTAGGAGGCATAGTCTTTGGGGTCTATCCATACGACTGGTGGGATGATCTGGTTTTTCTCTGCAAGGACTCTTTCTAGTTCTCTCATTTCTGCTCTGTGGCTGTCCCGGAATAGATGCAGGGGGTATGAAAACATAAAGTAGTCCTCAACGATAGGATAGTAATGCACCTCATGATCGGATATAATCATTCCTTTTCATTGGAAGAGAAGGATAATATGGAATCTTTTGGGTGGCATCCTGGATTGGCTGTGTTGATGAATGAGTCTTTTGAACTTGACTAGCCATTGTTCACGAGAGAGGAACCATTGTAGGAATGTGATTGCATCATGGCTGGACGAGACTGTTTCGAGCCATTTTTTTGTCTTCAGTACTGGGAATTCTATTGCAATGGTGTATGAGTCTAATAGGTACCATAACAGGTAAAGAACGCTTTTGGACCAGGCTTCGAAAGGGGTGATAGTGAATAGGTAAAAAAATGGGAATGTTATGTTGAATAGTGGGGTGCCTAGAGTGCCCCATCCGTTCTCTTCTACAGCTTAGAGGGCGTATTATCTTATGAGTTTAGTGGGGTTTGACCTGATGGTTTTGGTCCTGATTCTTTCTTCGAATTCTGGAGGAGCAAACGGGACTAGTGGATGGATGATGAAATGTTTTTGAGGAGCAGCGGGGGAGGAGGCAGAGGATGAGGAGGCTGCCATCAGGAGGATGGTGTAATAGGATTTGTGTTTTGGCCTTTTGGTTGTGTGTTTAGTAGTGATGTGGTTAGTGAGTGGGTTGTTTGTATTTATAGGGTTGCGGGAGAGGAAGTCTGCTACTGTGTTGTCCTTGCCTTTGATGTGTTTTACTTCAAATGAGAAATTGGAGAACCACTGTTGCCACCTTAGCAGTTGCTGGTTTGGAATGCGTTTCTGTTTGAACTTCAGCATGTGAGTAAATGTTGACATGTCTAGCTCAACTATGAAATTGTGTCCAATCAAGTGAAATTCGAATTTTTTAATTGCTCGTTTCACTGCCAATATTTCTTTGAAGGTGCTGTGGTAGTGCAGTTCTGAGTCTGAAAAGGCCCCGCTTTTGTACCCGCAAATTTGTCTTTTTTCATTGGTTTCTTCTAGGAGGATGACCCCCCAATGGTAGTCGCTTGCGTTTGTCTGTAGGATTCTCTTTCCTTGTGACGGGATTTGTGAGGGTGGCAGACTTGTCGCTTTTTCTTTGAGCATTTTTACGGCTGACGTCTGTTGTTGTTGCCACTGTGGAGGATTCTTTTTTAGCATGTGAAACAGGGGCTTCGTGATCTGTGAGAGGTGATGTATGAAATCCGACATGTAATTTACAATGCCGAGGAATTGTTGGATTTGGGTTTTTATCAAGTTATCGTCAGGGAATCTGGTTAGCTGTTCTGCAATGTGGGGTTGAAGCTCGTATTGTCCATTTTTTATTTGCATCCCCAGAAAATCTATTTCTTTAAGGCCTGCGTGGCACTTGGTAGGTGAGATCATGATGCCCTTTTCTTGTAATATGCTGTCAAATCTCAAAAGTAGTGTTCGTCAACGTTTTTCGAGAAAAGCAGAATATTGTCTATATAGATAAGGGCCTGATCTTGGATAGGTTCAAAGATTTTCATCATTGTTTTCTAGAAAAGAGATGGGGCAGCCTTTAGTCCGAAAGGTAGGACAGTCCACTGGTAGTGGTAGTGAGGTGTACAGAATCCTATTTTGTGTCGGTCGTCATGGTGGACTCCTAATTGCCAGAATCCTGTCTTTAAGTCAAATTTTGAAAACACCTTTGCCTGAGCAATCCTTGAGAATAGCGCCTATTTGTTGGGTAGAGGAAACTTATCATCCTGCAAGAAAGAGTTTAAGGGTTGATAATTAATGACCAATCTTAATTTTCCCCTAACTTGCTCGCTACGTTTATTAACGTATAAGGCTTGGCAAGTCCATTGTGAGGAAGTGTGTTCTATAAGTCCCTCTTGTAACAGTTGTGTGAGTTCTGCTTTGGTTATGTCAACATGGTCCGGCGGCATGCCAAGGTGGCTAGCTTTAGTTGGGTTGATGTTTTCGTTCATATGGAAAGGTAGTCGGACAAAATACTCTTGGTTTTTTCACAGCGGGTGAGGGCATTTGAAGAGGAATTCAGAGTGACTGTTTGATGCTAAGTGATTTTTGATTTACTCAAAAACAGCATTGAGAGGGGTGATGAAAAAATAGTTTAGGATGGTTGACCATGGTAAAAAATGGGCTTTGAACTTTAAACCGTTTGGCTTGGTAAAAACTTTCTTTTCTAAGAGTTTTTGGATCAAATCAAAGTCTATGATCAGGTCTTTTCCTGGGAGTTCCGAGCCTAATAGTTTATGACGGATTCTGAGGTTTGGAAAGAACTGTAGATAAACTTTCTTACTGATCATGGATACAGTAAAGAATTCATCATTGGCTGCTTTGAAGGTTTGGTGATAGGGTTTCCAGTAGGACTCGGGCAGGATGATTGGGTTGAGGATTGAGGCTGCCACGCCAGTGTCCAGTAGTCCGATTACTTTGATTGGCTTGCTGTATTTGGATGGGTATAGCTGAAGTTCTAACATCGGGACTGATATTGTGTGTAGTGACTTAGATGTTATGGGTGACTCTGATGGCTCTGTTTGGATTTTTAGTGACTCCGAGACAAAACTTGAAGTGGATTCTGATTCGGATTCTGAGTAGACAAGGATTGTGTCACTGTCCTTACAGCTTTATTCTGACAAAAGAGATTCCAGGTCTGAATTGATGGGTTCGTCTTTTGCAATAGTGGTGATGGCCGACAACATCTTTTTTCTTTTGTCTTTCTCGGGACACTGTTTTGCAAAATGTCCCTTTTGCCCACAAATGAAACACCTGTTCCTTTTCTTCGAAAAGGCCGATTTTCTTTGAAAAAATCTTTTCTTGGATCTGGGTGGCCGAGAGAATGGTTGCCGAATTTTGAACTTCCGGTGATGGTGTTTTTTCTGAGTTCTGTAAGAGCATTCTTTTCCTGGACATTTAATCTGCAGGTCACGTCGTTCACAGGCCTTTTGAATTCTTTTGCCCATGAGATCAAAATCCTTGAAGAATTTATTTCGTGCACATAACTTGTCTAGGGCTGATAAGACTGCCTGCTGAATTACTCCTATTGAGAAATTCTATAGATTTTATTTTTTGAATCCAGGAGTCGTAAGGCTTCTTGTCCCAATGGTTCTGGGATTGAATTAAGATAGGCTTGTTTCAGATTAGGGTCATTAATTCCCAGAATGTAATATCTGGCTGTAGCGTTTTTGAAGTGTAATTCAAGATCTTTTCATTTGTATAAGCAACACTTCATCTTGAAAAATTCTTCGCGAGCTTTCTCTGTTATTTGGCCTTCTTCTCCGACAAATTCATTGAATAAAATGCTAATGAATTGTTCGATTGAATCATTTTGTTGTAGCATGCGCTATCTGTATTCCCTCAAATGGAGATACCAGTATTTTAGTATTCCTTGGAATCGGACAATGGCCTTTTGTATGACTTCATGGATGGTAATTCCAGCCTTTTGTTGCTCAGCTAAGCACCATGCTTGGAATTCAAAAATGCGATCAACCCATTTATGAGAGCTGATGTCATCGAGAGTTAGCCAGTACTTTTTCTCTGTGTTGTCTGGTCGCGATGATTGGGCTCGTCTTCGTGGGGGAGTTTCTGCCTCGTCCATTGAGGATTCTGGTTCGTGAACTTCTGTTTATGGTCTTGATGTCTGTTGGTCTGGAGGTGTTGTGTTCATGTATTGGGGTGGAAATTGGGAGGTCGTTGACCATGATGTTGACTCAGAGATGGATTCAGGTTCTGAGGCTGATTGTGGTGTGGGCATCTTGGTGAGAGTGAATAGTTGATTCTTAGTGGCTGGAGGAAAAATAGATGTCATAGGGTTCGGGTTTCGATAGAATTCTGGGGGTGGCTGGAGGAAAAATAGATGTCATAGAGCCCCTTCTATTAGGTCAACTTCGCATCACTGCGTTGGTTGCACACACCTTACGTGAAGCCCGAAGCACAATGGCGCATGTCCATAGAGCATAACCACGAAACCATCGGTTGTACACGCCTTATGTGAAGTTCGAAGCACAATAGCGCCTATCCATAGAACATAGCCACAGAACTATTGCAAGCCAGAGGTTTGCACCAGACTCACCACCTTCCCGTTTGACATCGAGGATTTTCACTACATGGCAACACTGAGGCATGACTCTAATACCACTGTCAGGAGTCTAACAAACCACACATCTCTTCACATTAGTATGATATTGTCTACTTTATGCTTAAGCTCTCATGATTTTACTCTTTGGCTATATGCAAAAGGTCTCATACCAATGGAGATATGATTAACTCTTTATAAACCCACAATCCTCCCAATTTCTAACTAATGTGAGATTTTGTTTGTCTTAACAAATTATAACTTTAAAAAATTACTTTTTTTCATTTTCATAAAAAAAATAAATATTAACTTTTTTTTCTTAATATTCTTTTACAATTATAGGAGAGGAGAGATTTAAACCCTTAACCTAGTACACTTACAAAAGAATGCTTGCCATTTTAACTAAGTTTCATATGTAAATAAATACTAATTTAAGTATTAAAATATTTTTTTTCTAAATATTTTAGATACACTTTGTCGGAATATTTTCTTAATAAAAAAGAAGAAGATAATAAAAAATAGGATGACAGATAAACTATTCAGCATTTGGAGTCAACTCCTGCAATTTTATATGTTAATCAAAATAAAAATTTATAATGGTGGACCACATGGAATCGGAAATGGTCAAATTTCATCTTCCATCTTTTTATATATATACACACAACCCACTAGTGAGCTCATGCTCATCTAATCTCCAATCATCACAAAAGAAAATCAACACAAATTAAAAACCATAAAGAGGAGATTCAATTTATGAATAAGAACTAAAAGTGGGTATCCTCTTACGCAGAAATTTACATGCAACCAACTACAACGAAAGAGTTGAAGAAATTTCCCTTATAGTGATATATATTGACTTAGACACTTTCGGACCTTAAATCGGTAATTTTCAGTTGACTGGCTGACTATGGCCCCGATGTGATGACGCCTACGGCCCTGCGCCCCGGGTATTAACACTGTCACCCCCTAATGTTTGCACAAATAATACTGTTATGACAATTATTAAATTTATTATACTCTATCTCCTCTACCAACTTCAGTTATCTTTTTCGTTTGCATTGTTGTTGTTGTTTTTTTTAAATTTGAATTGTCTTATTTTATTTTTATTTTTTTCTTTTCTTTTCTTTTTATTTTGTTTTTTTGGTATTACAAATAAATAAATAATTTTGTATTTATTTAATAAAATAAATAAATAATAATTAAATACATAATTTATTAATTATTATAATGAAATATTATTACATAACTATTATAATAAACTATATACTATAATGAAATAAGAGACTCAAATTAGTTAACATTTGATAATAAGAAATAACAACAGAATATCATTATAGTTTATTTCAAATTGTTATTATAATAAAATAAGAAATTAATTAAGAGAAATATCATTATAGTTATTTTATAAGTATTAATATTTTGCATTATAATTAGTATTTTCATTATAATAAACTATAAACTACAATAAATTAATATTTGAGTCTCTCTTATTATCATAATCACATTCTTGTTATTTGTTAATTGAACTAAATAATTTTTAATTGAACAATTATTCTCTTCAAACCAAATTTGAGTTAGGTTTGTAACATAAGAATGAATGCAATTTTCAAGATACAAAATAAGGAAATGCTACAATGTGGTATTGTATTTGTCTAATCCATTAAGTTTTTTTTTTATTGTATTTTTTCAAGTTCTATTCTAAGTTTTTGAGTTTTTAAAAAATTAAAACTAACACATAAATTAGCATGAAGAATAAAAATTTTAGAACGTGTAATAAAAAATTAAGTGTAGGTATATAATTTTAGTAATTATACTTTAGGCAAACACAAATACTTAACGATTTTATTGATTGTCTATGTTGAAAAAGTTAACCTACCAAAATAGAATACTTAAGTTTATATATATTTGAGGGCGTAATTCGAGTGGTTGCAAAGTATATTGTATTATTTATTTTATTAAATTAAATTATAGTATTAATTTATTACAATGTGTGCAAGATACGCTCAATGACATGTAGCACACGAAACGTGCATATGTTGCTTGTCACGCGGCCACACATGCATGCTCATATATAAGTTGAGCGCGTGACACACTTTACAAAAAATATATATTTTATTTTATTATTAATAATTAATTAATAAAATAAATTTATAAATAAGAATAAGTTTTATTTATTTACTTAATCATTAAATAAATAAAATAATTATTTATTATTTAATAATATTTTATTATAATAATTAATAATTTGTTATTTATTTAATTTATTAGATAAAAAATAATTATTTATTTGTAATGCATAAAGAAAACAAAAGAAAATAAAAAGAAAAATAAAAGGAAAAAAATAAAATAATTAAGAAAAGAAGGCAATTCAAATAAAAAAAAAAATAATAGCAGTGTAAACAGAAAAGGTAACTGAGATTAGGTAGAAGGAGTACAGTGTAATTAATTTAATAGTTGCTATAACCGTGTTATTTGTGCAAACCTTAGGGGGTAACAGTGTTAATTACACCCCCCGGCAATTGAATTGAGATTCCACTGTTTTGGCATGGAAATTGTCAAACCATACCCTGTCCCATTTTGGTCACCACGATAACCTCACATGCATTCTCCTTCACAGTCATCGCAACCCACTTTTTATCCAGCGGATTCCCATAAGAAAGCAAGAGTAGGAACCACTCATACTACAATTGACGGTTGATAATGATCACGACCATCACGGGGCTGTAACGAAGCTGAGTTGACTGTTTAAATGGTTTTCTTTTTCTACAACGTTCAGACCTTTACCCTTACGTAAGTTAAAGATGACGACCAATAAAAACCTGGAAGTGTTATTGAATTTCACTTTTTTTTATAGGTGAAATCAGTTTTAATTTTGCTTCATCTTCTATGCAAAGACTTCATTTTTTTGTGCTGACAGAATCAAACAAAAACGATCAGATTAGTATTTCTGCTTTGCTCCTTATCTTTTTACTTGTTTCTTTTGTGTATAAGCTTGTGTTTCTGAGTTAAGAGGATTAGAACTTCGTCTTGTCTTTGCTCAACTACGCGGAGCTGCTTGGAAATTACTTGATGACTTGAATTCTGCTCGGAATTGAAGTTATTTTTGAAGATATTTTGTGCTGGTTTAAACCTGAGCTGTGGCTTGTCGCCATTTGTATGGTCACAGGTTTTTGTTGGTCCAAAATGAATCGTGGGGATTCCTTTTTTTCGAAATTGATAAATATTTGAGCGAAATTCTCTTGTTTGGGAACTGGGTTTTAGAGAACCCAGCTTCTTGCCATTGGTGTCGTTTCCACTACACTGGGTATTAGGTAAGTGATTCTTTTTGTTTTATTTTATTATAGTAGTAATTAAGTCTTAAAGTAATTCCTTTTATCATAATTTTCATTCCTGTTGAACCAAAATTGAGACTTTATAAGGAGTAACTGCTGGTTGGTGTGTTCCAAATGTTAATTTTGACTATTTTTTACTTGTGAATTTATGTTTAGTATTTTTTCAATTTGGATAAACTCGGAGTGTTTCGTTGGCTGCTATTCTGTTTCTTAACTTGTC
Organism: Ailanthus altissimus; assembly: GCA_946807835.1. NCBI lineage: Eukaryota > Viridiplantae > Streptophyta > Magnoliopsida > Sapindales > Simaroubaceae > Ailanthus > Ailanthus altissimus. Next base: position 26,273,239 of record OX327695.1, read on the forward strand.
ATCGATTCGCATATGATTAGTTGGTTTGTTTGCTAACAAATACTTGGTTTAATAGTAAATCATAATCCATTATTTGGTGGATGATATGGACATGTCTTGTGCAATAATTGTGTGTTTGTGACCCTTTTTATTGTGAATTGAGTGTAGGAATCCAGGAGACTCGCTTCTGAATGAGGACTGATGTTTCTGAGGTAACTGAGACTCTGCCATCTCCTTCTTTCTTTAAGGTATAAATTTATCCTGGAACTCTTTTTTTTTATTGTGCTTGAGTTGTACCATTCAGTTTTTAATTGTGTCCGCACCATAAATATTTTACAGACAAGTTTCTATGAACAAGATATTTAATTTTATGATGTTCATATTTCTTATTATTAGCCATAACATACTTGTATTGTATACATCAAGTGTATTTTTTGATTAGGTGACACAGCGCACTTTTGAGTTTGATTCTTTTGAAGAGAAACAATGATTTGTTGTTTTTAATTTTTTAATTTTTTTTTTCTGGAAAATATGAAGTTAGGACTAAGAACAGCATGATAAGGCTTCTAATATGTTTTCAGTTAAAAAATAGAATGAAGTCCTGTTCCTCTCTTTCAAATTTGTTATTATGTCATTTAAATGAGAAGGGAGATAAAGTGATCTAGTTTATCGAAGTAACAATGAATACCATGATAAGTTCATGGGATTGGATAACTTTAAGTTTTTTTGTAACTTTGAACTTTTCAATGCTTTTATGTCACCTAATTTATCCTGCTAGACCAGAATTTCTCATGAATTATGGTTCATATTTGCAGGTGCATCGTGGTATGTGCACAGAACTTTTGAAATTCGTGGAAAGAACTATAAAAATATTTCCAAAAATAGAAGCTGCTCGACCTGGATGCTCATCAGGGGTTCAGACACTTTGTTTGTTGAGCAATGCAATTGAAAAAGCCAAGTCACTTCTTCAGTATTGCAGCGAGTCTAGTAAACTTTATCTGGTATGTGTTTGAATAAGAGTAGTTTCTGCTAAATGTCATCGAAGTGATAAATGGTACTCAAGCGGATGTGCAAAACAAAAATGATAAATGTACAAGTCTCTCAATTTGTTCTAAGGAACCAAAAGGAAATATTTATGGAAACCATTGTAAGGCAATTATTACATGGTTTTAATACGGTAGGATTTCTGCATGTACTTGGTTTCAGGAGTTTGATTCTAGTTATCCAGGCTTAATTCCACATAGACTGCATCATTACAGAGATTTTTTTATGAAACTCTACAGAGATTGCTCCTTGTGTGACATTATATTGCGCAGGAACTGTTTAATACTCAATGTGGTTGTTCTGTTTTATCTTGCCTAGTTCTTTGATAATTTATGATTGATAATTGCATATTTCAGGCAATCACTGGGGATGTGATAGTCTCGAGGTGCAGGAGATCGAGAAACTTGCTGGAGCAAAGTTTAAGCCAAATTCAAGACATGATTCCAGTAACGTTGGCTGTCGAGGTTGGTTAACCCTGTATGCTTTAAAAGCTATTCTTTTTCTGTTTACCATATGTAGATGTGGTGGTGGATAGTGGACATATGCTGGTTGATGGGAGTAGGGTCCTCGATGAGTTTACCGGGATATGGTCCTAGCTTTATCATTGCTGCTTAAGTGGCTGCTCTCAAGACAAAACTGTGACTTGTGCTTAGCGGCCCAAATTTTCTATCTGTTGCTCCAGGTGATGGTCCCTATGGATGTACATTGATGGTTAAACAATATAATTTGTTACTACTATAGATATGTTTGGAACAATTCCTTGTCTGTACCTTAAAATATCCTTGAACTTGAGCACAATTTACAGAACAAACTTGGTACTGCCTCTTTTTAGTCCTTCACCCTCCAATTTGAGCTGTTTACTTGTTTTGTTTTGAATGGTTGTTGTTCATAGCTTGAGCAAGCTGGTAATCTAGTTGTGTTAATTAGCTAGTTATTTGCCTGAAATACTAGCTGTCATTGTCAATACAAAGAGGTCTGCTATGATCGTTGACTTGCATTGAAAAAGGAAACCATGCAATCCAGCTTTGGTCCATCTACTGATTGTAAAAGTTAGGCAAAGCAATCCGGAGTCCTGCTTATTTCATGTTGTATTTTGCAGCATTCTTGTTCATGTTTGTTGTCTTTGTTGCTAAAAAACAATGTTTTTCATCAATTTATCTTAAGTCACCTCATTTTTCTTGTGTATATTTCTTTTTTAAGTATTTTTTCTAACCCCTGGACTGTAATGATAGAATAGATATTATAACTTCTCTTGCAGGTCTCTCAAATTGTTGATGATCTCAAGGATGCAAATTTTATCCTGGACCCATCTGAAGAAGAGGCTGGGAAGGTTGTGCGAGAATTGCTCCACCAGAGTGCTTCTGCAACAGATTCGCTGGAGTGCTTAGAAATCAAAGCTTTACAACATGCGGCTTCAACGCTTTGTATTACTTCACCAAAGACCATCTTAATAGAGAGAAGATCTATTAAGAAGCTGCTGGATAAAGTTGGTGAGAGTGATCAATCCAGAAAGAAGATCTTAAAATACCTTTTGTATCTGTTGAAGAGGCATGGAAATTCGATTATGGGAGAACAAAAAGACAATGCCTGCATTCAGGATGAGGGATCATTTACTGTTTGTAGTCAACCTTCTGCAGTGGAATCTCGTATAAAATATAGGAAGTATGAAGTAGAAACTAACATCTTAAGTAGAGCCGTGCCTCCCGAGGAGTTTAAGTGTCCCTTATCTTTGAGGTTAATGCATGATCCTGTTGTCATTGAGTCTGGACAAACATTTGAAAAGACGTGGATACAAAAATGGTTTGATGAGGGTAATGACACATGTCCAAAAACTAAAGTGAAACTGGCCCATGAGTCACTAACTCCAAATACGGCCATGAAGGATCTAATATCTAAGTGGTGTATTAAGTATGGAATCACCATTCCTGATCCAAGCATGCAAACACAAGCTCATCACTCATGGGATACTACGTCTACTTCTATTTCTAGTTTCACCAGTTCTATGAGTGATCTACGCCTTCCAGTGGATATCAGCAACATATCACTTGGATCTTTAGATTCTAGTTATAGTTCAGATACCTCATCCAATAAGATTGCAGATGGCTCAAGTTTGGTGCCAATGCAAACTACTGATGATTTTCGCAGATGCCAAGCTCCCGTAAATATAAATGAGACAGATTTATCTAGACTTGCTGAACTCAACTGGGAATCTCAGTGCAAGGTGGTTGAAGATACTGAAAGCTGTTTGAAACAAGATAACCAAGCCTGTCATTCTTTGTCACCCACAAATTTTGTCAAACTTCTCTTTAGATTTCTGAAGGATGCACGAGATTCACATGACCTAAGAGCCCAGAGAAGTGGGTCCCAATTGTTACTGGTATTTGTGAGCAAAAACAGGTAATTAGGTCTCTGGTGGCGGCATTACTTATTTTGGTATTTCTTCTTATGCAATTAAAATCTTAATTTTTTTACAAAGTCCGTTGTTAATGCCATCTATTATATGCTTAAATTGTCTTTTCAGCGCTCAATTATAAAACTTTTAACAGGTTGGAGCGTATAATAGTGGTGTGAGTTTCATCCTTGTTATGTGTTATGTTTTGGTAATACTTTTATGTGATGTTTATTCTTTGTTTTATGCTGCTTCTTGCAGAAAGGAAATACCATATTTGCAAGAAGATGTGTTTTGTCTCCTGGCGTCTTTTCTTGATTCAGAGGTGACTGGAGAGGCCCTTGCCATCTTGGAGGTGTTGTCTAGCTATAAATATTGTAGAGCTGAAATTGTAGCATGTGGTGCTCTCGCTTCCATTTCAAAGATCCTCAATTCTCAGAACAGAGAATTCCAGGAACATGCCACTAAAATTCTGCAGAATTTGTTGTCAGACCATGAAATTCGTCCTCTTATTTCAGCTTCAGAGTGCATCCCAAAATTGGTTCCAGTGTTGAAAGATAAGACTCTCGCAGGTCATTGTTTAGTAATACTGAAGACCATATGTGATACAGAAGATGCTAGGATTTGTGTTGCTGAAACCACTGGGTGCCTACCTTCTCTAGCTCAGCTACTTGAGATTGGTAGCCAGGAGAACCAAGAACATGCAGCAGCCATTCTCCTTTCTTTATGCTCGCAGCGTGTTCAATATTGCCACTTGGTCATGAATGAAGGTGTTATCCCGTCTCTTGTCAGTATATCAATCAATGGGAATGACAAAGGAAAGATATTTGCATTGGAGTTGCTCCGGATCTTAAGAGATATTGAATATTGCGATGAGCAAGAATGTTTTGGACATGAGATAGACCCCTCTAGAGAAGCTAGCAACTGCCCTAAAGAAAAGAAATCATCTCCAAAGACTCCAGGGATTTTTGGAAGGAAATTTTCTCTGTTCTCAAAATCTCAGTTCTCTCGCTCCAAGAAAAAAGAAATGAAACTTCAATTGTAGCTCTCTTCTTTTTGCTTATTTGGACGTTATGGTAGATTTAGGGTGTATATACAAGCCAAACAACAGAGATCCTAAATGTAGTCTGTTGATGAATGGTGGAAGCTTCAGTTTTCACCAAGGGTGGAGGTTTATTTTTCTTCTGGGTGGATTAGTGACACCTCATATTATACCACATGTAGTTTATTGATGGATGGTATTGGTTCTAATGGTAATTCTCACTAGCTTTATTGTCTTTGATACATCTGCACTAATTTTCAGCTGTTTAGTTGACCACAATGCGCATTCTGTTTGATGAGCGTAATAACATGCTGCCGAGTCCATTTTGTTATCTTGCGAGATCTAAACTGCACTTGCCTATGCTTAAAATTTAATTGGAATGTGAACATTTGCATCTGAATGAGATTCCGTGTTACTAAAGTTGTAGATATGGCAATTTAATCGCGCCACGTAGCACACTTACAGGCACAACATCTGCCTAGCGTTGCCCATAAAACCTAACAAACATCAACATTACTGCGTTTAATTTTACTTTATTCGTTAACCTGATAATCTGCAGAACCTGAATGTGCTTAGAAAAGATACATACATGAGATCCAAACTCCGTGCCCATGAGCAGCAATGAGCGGCTATTGTACCCAAACCGGGTTTGCTCTCTCATCGCATAGGATTTCTCCTCGCAAATTGTCCATGTGCTAGGAGCAAAATAGAATGTCATTTATTGCTAATAGCCTTAGCCTGTCAGGCCGCTGGCTTTTACCAATAAGTTGATTTTGAAAGCATGAAGTATTTTTTATGTTCCTAGTCTTCTCCTCCAACCATGCTTGACTAGTCTTCATCTTTGCAAATTTAAAGCATTTTCTATAAAGTTTACGTACATTTGACATTCGGTTAAAGCAATTGTTCCAATAGTTGCATTGTTGGATGCATATGAGTGTAAAACTGAAAGTGAAATATGAGTGAAAATTGCACTGTTATGAAGTCCTTCCTCATTTAATCTGATGCTGTTTATGAACGCCTTTAGAGCTGTGGTCTATTGGAATTTGTTGACTTGTTTTGAAGAACTAATTTCCATAGCGTACATATATCCAAGCAATTAAGCCCATGACCTGATCTTTCATTTCAATCTTAATAGTGGAGAGAGAAGATATGGCCGAACAGATTGTCAGAAATTCACTGCTTATTGGTCTTTTCTCCAGTTATTTCTTCAGAATAGAAGATTTCCTTTAGAGTAACAAGAGAAACCAAGTTGTAACTAATCGAAATGAACTGAACTTGTAAAAGTTTGTCATCTTGAAGTCCAAACTTGGATTGGAAAACATATACAATGATGCATGAAAAGGATTTCAAAAGAATTTGGTTGCCAATGTTAAACAAGGAGCTGTAGACAGTAGACTGTACTGGGCTCTAAGATCTTTGATACTAATAAATCTTCTGCATCGATAATAATGTAATCTTTTCTCCATTTACAATATTTTAATATTGTAAAGAAGTGCTTCTTTGATTGATAGTTCAATTCCCGACTTCATCGCCAGGCAAAAGCCTGCGTACCAAAAAGTCTTATCAAATCAACCCAGTTTTACAAGCAAAGCATACCTAAACACGTACTAACTACAGTAACAAGCATGGCAAGGCATCAAAATAATTATGGATGATCACAGACTGTGATACACGATAAACTGTGATACATGGAGTGGTCTAAACTCTGATACATGATAAATCTCTGTAACTCTATGCCTTGGTTGGCTAACTATTGTGCTGGGTAAAATTATATGACTCAACATAAGCTTGCTTAAAGATTGAATTTTTGGCTTTGAGACTAGGAATTTGCCAGGCTGAGGCTCAAGGGTCGTTGCGAAGTGGGATTTGTGTGTTTTAAGTATTTTTATTTTCTTATTTCTTCCTTCCTTTGTTGACCAATTTGGCACACAGAGAAATTAGAATGTGGGAAAGGTTAAAATCTATCAATATCATCTGGGCATGTGTCTTTTAGTTAAAATACAATGTTCATGGGTCTTATGGCACCGGCAGCTTACTATTTACATTGCAGAAGGGCACCCCAGATTTGGGGTTGGTAAAAATCACATCACCATTGTTGACCAAAGGACCCCATTGCCACGTTTCGATCTATAACGTTTCCATAGATCTGCTTTTCACAGTTAAGGGGAAATAGGCCATGTGCTACAGAAAATAGTAGGGTTGTCATTGGCATTTCAATGAATTTTCTCTAAAACCCAAATCCTTATATGATCACACTTCATTCACAGTACTTTTCACTAAATCTAATTGAACTTTAAGTAACCGTTCAATTTGATTCACTCTTTAACCGAGTCATTAAATTAATTAAAAATTTGGATGAGTATTTTTGAGTATATGAACATCTGCTGGAGTAGCTCAGTTGGTTAGAGCGTGTGGCTGTTAACCACAAGGTCGAAGGTTCAAGCCCTTCCTCTAGCGTTTTCATTTTCACCCATTTTCGAAAGATCTTCTACTCGGTGGGACCTTTTGCCCTCGTTAATGGCTTCCAGTTCCTTTATGACCCTCTTCCCTCTTTTCATCCAATTTCTCTTTCTATATATACGCTTACAGTTACATATTTGAGGCAATAACTCACTTATTTTCAAAAACACCAAACATCAAAGGGCTTTGGATCCCTTTGATGGGTACATATCTTTTTTCAAGTTTCTCTTTTGTTTCCCCTTTTTGCCTGACCTTAAAATGAGAAACAAGAGACTTTTAGGAAGCGTATTTCACGGAGCTCGCGCTTCAGCGAGCTTCAATGCTAACATTCACGAAGCTGCGGACATGTACTTTCTGGCGAGACGGCTTGAGAACACAAGGCTGAACTGGCTTCGTCAGCAACAAAACTCTAAAGTGGTCCAAAACGACTATAGTCAGTCATCGGGCTCTCTGCCGGAGCTTGTGGGTCTTTTTGACAACAGCTCATCAGCTGATGCTGATATATTTGGTTGGCAGGGTAAGCCTGACTGTTACCTGGATAATGATGACATAAACTTCAGCGACATTTTCCCCCCTGAGACTGAGTTTGGTGCTGAGAAATTGGCGTGTACTAACAATGGTGGTTCTGAGATGGATCAGTGTTTCCGCGAGACTTGTAGTGGCCAAGTGGCGGACAAAGAGTCTGATACGGAGGAGGAAGGGGTGGTGCTGATTATAGATTCCGATTCCGAGAGTAGTAATGATGATGACGATGATATGGTGATGCTGGATGGTATTCAACCAATCCCAGCTGATAGAAACAACTTCAGCTTGTTGGGTAAACGAAAAGCAGAGGTGTGTTTCTTTGTTTTTAGTCTTTAACATTCTTTATAAGTTCAGCTTCAGACTATATAAATAGTGTTAAGTTACGTTCTAAATTGATTGTGTGGCCTTGCTACAAATTCTCTAACTATGTAGGTGCTGTAGAATCTTATTTTTATTTTGAAAAACTTCTTGTTTGTATCTATGCAATATGCATGCGGCTTTTTTACAAGTTAAAAGGAAATTCCATTTTCATAATAGACAAAAAAAAGGGTTTAGTTACTGAAAATTTTGGTTTGATGAAGTATATATGAACCATTGAAAGTTAATGGTTTTCAGTTTACGGTGCAAGAGAATTATTATCATCATGAGAAAAGGACAAAAGTGGATGCTGCTTTAGTATCCGACGGAGCTATGGGAACCAAAGCAAAGGCTTCGGCGGCAGATGCTTCGAAATCGTCAGAGCGGCGCCAGAAACCAATTTACAAACGTGGGCGGGCAAAAAACCATAGCCGAAACCCTGAGATTCACAGTTTAGCTGAAAAAGTATGTATCAAAATTTTTTTATTTTTTTTTATAGGTAAAGGAACATTCTTTTTGTTTTCATCAAAGCTATAGGTAGCCTTAACAACAAATTTAAATCGTATTGCACTGATCATATCAGTCCATGGTTTACAGATGAGGAGGCAGAAAATTAATGACAAGCTGCAATGCTTGCTAGAAATGATCCCTGGTAGTAACAAAGAGACCAGTAGCAGGCTTGAGAAGCTTAATGATATCATCATTTATACTAAATTTCTTCAAAATCAATGCTTGGTAACAATAATTTCTATCTAACAGTATATTTGTCATATCAGACCTTTAATATTATCGTTCTTTATTTATATTAACTTGTGTTACAACAGTATTTTCAGCTCTTGTCAGAGAAATCTAGGCCTCAAAATCCGACTCCAGAAAAAAATATTAATAAATTTGCTATAAAAAAGGTAAGAATGCAGCCAACTGGAATTTTATATATCAATTTATTTACATTGCTAGTAATCTAGTACCAGTCGTATGAAGAAAAAAGATAGATTGTTTCCCAATGATTTTTTTTTTAAAAAAATAACTGACTTGTGCTCAACTCTTTTTATATGCAATAGAAGCTCCCTGGTTACATGCGCAACTCCGCAGCTAATGTGTCACTGTCAGCAGTAAATACTGATTTTGCCTATCTAACGCAACAAGTGATGGCTAATTACGTGCCACATTATTGGCAGCAGCAGGCATTTGCGCCTCAAATTGCACCTGGGATACCTTCAACCTCTGCTATGCCTATCCAGCAACAACACTTCTATTATGCCCCACCCTCAGCTGCTGTAACTGCTTAAACATAAACCTAGTTACCAGTTTATGTCATGTTCTGTTTTATGTCATGCCGATATTGATATTAATCATTAACATTGTTATAATATTGCAGCAAGTTCAGCCCGTTGCTTGGGATCCCGAGTCATTGAGCCTTCTGTACGAGAAGCTTTATTGTTGCTGATGATTATCAGCTCTCCTTTTAACGGGAAGAAGCTAACCTGGTCCGAATTTTCGTGAAGTTGGTGAAGAGCTCTCTTATATATGTTCCGCTCGTTTGTTTATTTTATGTAAGCTAAGTATTTGCCTCAGGCAAAATTCGATTCCGGCTTGTAAAGACTATAAAAAGTTACTCTCCGGGAAATTGGGTGTTTTGTGATCTGGACAAATTCCAGATTCCAGCTTTTACCAAATCACTCTATCCAACGAAACTCGTGTTAGTAAGTGTGTTATAATCCTCCTAGTACCTCTCCGAAGACTGGTTTCTGTATGCATAATTTGTATTATTCTCATGCAAAACTGCTTTGCGTATCGACCGCAGATTTGTTTATGGTCTATGCGTTTGCAATATGCATGTTGACAAAAGATAAAATCAATGCCCGGAAATGGGGCACATTCGCTACAACTCGTTTCTGGAAAGATTTGGTACACGGAATTAAAACTCACAATAAATTTGTGTGAATAAAGATTTGATACTTATTTGACTATCTGCGAATATTTACATATAAAGAAGACCAAACGATGTTATTTTTGTGGTAATCTTAAATCACAAAATTGAAAGAATCATCTTTTTTTTATTTTATAATTTATTAATTATTTTCACTCTCATTTATTATATAAATGTTTTTTTTTTAATTTCGTCAATCTTTGATTTTTTATTCTGATAAAGCTATTAATTTACGCTTGTTAATTTTTATATATTCTCAAATGATATATTTTTATCTCTTTAATATTTATATCATTGATATTATATTATTTAAATAAATAATATAAATATTTTAAAATAGATGAGTTAATTTTTTTTGTTTAACTTTTTATTTATTCTCTTCAATGAAGATTGATAATTATTTTGTTTAATTTTTTTATTTAATTTCTTCACATGACGAAGATTGATCGTTATTTTATTTTATATTTTTACTCATTTAATGTTTAATATGTTATTGATTTAGTTAATTGGTAAATTGGTTTATTTTAAAATTATAATATTTTAATATAAATTTATTTATAAGAAGTGTTCTTAAATCTTGAATAGGGTTTAAAATTTTTTTTTGTTTATTTGTGTTGCTTTATAATTGTATTATTTAGTTTTTGTGTTAACTACTTATGAGTTACTTTTATTTATTTTAACTTGAAAATGAGTTTAATTTTAATGAAAAGATTTTTATTGAATTTTCATTTATGATATGATTTTGGTTGTTATAATTTATGAATTTTTTTAAATTAATGTTATAATTTTATATTTTTTATTATATTAATTTACAACTACTTAAAATTAAATAACTTATTATAGATTTGATAAAATATATATATTTACTAGAACGGGTTTGAATAAAATTCTAACAAGTAATCAATTTAAAAAAAAATTAATAATTTATTTTTAAAATAAATATAAATACGAATTTAAAAATATTTGTTCTAAATCCAATCTATTGCTATCTTTACTCGAGAATTAAAGCTATGCGAGGTAGGGACAGATGGAGAGGTCAGTTAAAAAGGGCGGGTGCTGTTGATCGCCATGTGCCAACTCCGTAGCTATTCGGAATGAAATTATAGGAGAGAAGTTTTGGACGGTGCACTGTGGCTGAGATTCTTAACGGGTTTCAATTTCAAAGGATTCTTGTCTCCATACATTCTCAGTCTGCATTGTTAATGTGTAAAATTATGAGGTTGTGTCCGGGGATGCCTTTCGGTTAATTATAAACGTTTTACAATGTAAATGTTTTTATGAGTGTTTTTTCAAACAAAAACAAAAAAAAAAAAAAGAAGAGTTTTGTGAGTGTTATTGGGTAATAATGCACCGGGGAATAACGTTGAATTTAATGAAGGCATTCATGATTTATAATGTGAGAAAAGATAAAAAAAATAATAATAATAAAGAAAAATTAAAAAAATTTAAAAATTATATTATTGTTGTAATTCTGTATAATATTATAAATGTTATATAGATGATATTTATATAAATTTTAGGTTAACATAAATAAGGAATATAAATACATATAAGAAATTTAAATATAATTTATTAATTATAAAATTATATGATAAGAATTAATTGTATTGATTTCTTTTATATTTTTAACATCCGTCCTAAAATTTAAGATGGTAAAAGTTTGAGTTTAAAAAAAAATATTTTTGATTGTAATGGTGCACGTTGAGATATAACCACTGTCAGTGAATAATAACCTTTGTTGGAAAGAGACAACCATTGTGAAAGAGAGGTAATATTGTCGTAGAAGATCAACCACTGTAATTGTAAACGTGTTGATAGGGAGACAAAAAATCAATTGTTACGAGTGCAAGTGCGTTGAGAAATTCTACATTAGAAAAGATAAAGAAAATAACGAAAATTAACTCTTAAAAATAATCAAAAAGCTTTGAGAATGATTATAATCTAACTCTAATACCATGTGAGAAAAAATAAAAAAAATTAAAAAAAATTAAAAAATTTTAAGAATTATATTATTACTATAATTCTGTATGTATTACAAATACTATATAAATTTTAAATTAACATAAATAAAAAATATAAATATATATAAAAAATTAAATATAATTTATTAATTATAAAAAATATATAATAAAAATAAATTGTTTTAATGGTGCACGTTGAGATATAACCACTGTCAGTGAATTATAACCTTTGTTGGAAAGAGACAACCATTGTGAAAGAGAGATAATATTGTCGTAGAGTGACAATGTTATCGGAGTGACAAACACGTCGAGAAGATCAACTACTGCCATTGTAAACACGTTGATAGAGGAGATAAAAAATCAACAGTTGCGAGTACAAGTGCGTTGAGAAGATCAACCACTGCAATTGCAAACGTGTTGATAGGGAGACAGAAAATCAACTGTTGCGAGTGCAAGTGTGTTAAAAAATTCTACATTAAAAAAGATAAAGAAAGTAACGAAAATTAACTCTTAAAAATAATCAAAAAACTTTGAGAATGATCGTAATCTAACTCTAACATTATGTAAAAAAAGATAAAAAAAATAATAAAGAGAAATTAAAAAATTTTAAAAATTACATTATTATTATAATTTTGTATGTATTACAAATATTATATAAAATTTAAATTAACATAAATAAAAAATTAAATATAATTTATTAATTATAAAATATATATGATAAGAATAAATTATTTTAATTTCTTTTATATCTTTAACACGTAACAAAAGGGACAATAGTGGAGTTAGAAAAATGGTGTTCCCGTTAAAAAAATGTGGAATTACAGCACTACCTTTCCTTCCAAATATATACGGTGATTGACTGTAATTCCAATGCTGAGATGCAAGGATATTGTTTTGCTCCGAAGAAACAATTTTCCTGAAGCAATTCTAATTAAGTTTCTGACGCATATGATAAAGATATTTGATGTGCCTCCATTCACGGAATCTGTATATGAAGATTTGGAACATACATCCCGAAGGATTATTCTTTGTCCAAAATTCTTCGGCTAACTCCAAACGTCAAAATCTTAAATTCAAACATTGTTGACTGAGGATGAATTAAGACAGTCGTGAAGTTGGTAATTCATTCTTCACTAACTCACCAACTTCCGTAATTAATTATTTAAATTTCTTTTTTTGACATGACTTATTTATTTATAATATTATTCCTACGAAAGTAACATATATTAATAAAATCACTATTTTGGTTTTACTGATGCTGTAACATTTTTGCGTGAGAAATTTATCCATTTCAGGCATGGTCTATGTATGTAATTCACGTGTTTGTAAAGAGTAATTTTTACAGAATTAAAAATATTAATTAATTAGAAAAGTAGATTGTATTGATGAGAGCTTGATGACATTTTTAATAGATGAAATAATAATAATAATTCAAAGAAAGAAAAAAGCTGGTTAAATGGTGGACGTGTGGAGCAAGTGGTGTAAACTTGTAATTTGGTCTCGTGGCCGGCTGGATTGCTATTTAAAAGAACTTGTCTTCAATTCTTTTTACACGAAAACCGAGAGCAAATAGAAGCAATTAGGGACAAAAGACAAATAATTTTATAATATTAAAATATTTATATTTTAGTATTTATAATAAATATAAATATTAATAATATATTTTTACACCCTATATATTATAAGAAGAATACTAATAATTGGTAGATCTAATAATTCAAAATTAATTTAAGATTAGTTTATTTTTGTAAATAGATAATTATATATATTTTTAATATAACAGCTTATAATTTAATTATAAGTTAGCAAATTTATTATTATTTTAGACATATAAATATTTATATTATTTAATATATTTAAAAATATTTTTAAAATTTATTATAGTAAAATTTATGATTATGTTAGTATAAAACATTTATTTTAAAATAATTATACTTACATTATATTATTATATATAGTAATTTTTGAACGACCATATGCATATCCTCCCTTTTAATATAGTTGTTTTGCGTACGCATTAGACCAGTTTATTTGCTTTGCCCGAGCGATGTATTATTCTGCCAAGTTAAATAAGTTTAGATTCCCCGCTCTACTTATGCGTAAGTTACTTCGTTGTGTTAGATCAGCCTTTCCCTGGATACAAATTTGGTGTGATTTTCATTATGTATATAGTACATATTTCCAAAGTTACGTTACATATATTAAGCTTCATAATAAATTTTATTACAGTTTATATTTTCAGTACAAGTTTATTTATTTTTCAGTATACAGTTTCATATTTATTTTATATTATAGATTTCTACGTATATTATTTATAGTATTATTTATTATTAAATTATTAGTAGAAACTATTATTTACAATACGTATAAAAGTAAATAATATTTTTATATTTTGTCCATTCACTGAACCACAACTTTATCATTTTTTTATTTTTTCAAATTATCACAGAAATTCATGCGATGTGATTGTACTTCACATTTGAAGGGTTGGCCATTACATGCACAATTGTATGAGTGTCACATTTTGTATACTTGGTATATCTTTATGTATATTTCTGTACATGTGTACACTTTTGCTGGGGCCCATAACCTTATTTTATTAGATGAAATGAGTATAAACATGTTCGTTTTATATTATTGTAGGATCTGCCTCGATTTTTTGGGAGGGCTTAGGTCGAGTCCTGTTAGTTTGGTATCAGAGCACAATTTTAGATTCTGTAGATTATGACATGATGCATGCATGTTAAAGACATGTTATAGATTTTCATCATACGTCCACATGGCCAACCTCTCATGAAACCATGGCTGAACTGGGATCTTTCTCTAGACTAGAGAGAAAGGATGAGCCTACTAGAGAAGTGCTAGTTAAGTCATTACCCCTGAACTTAGACCTCAACCTAGCCAAATCTTGTTGTAGAGCAAATGCACTCGTAACTAGTCCCACAACCTAAGACACAGCTTATACAGGGGCAGCCTGATAGACATACCTTAGAGAAGTTTATAGAGAGGTTTGTCCAATTAGTTGCAATTACAGTAAGGAGAAAGAAACAAAGAAGAGAGAAACAAAGAAAAAGAAACAAAAGAGCTGTTTGCAGTCTAGGGGTAGAAAATTTTTCAGGCACTACAGAATCGGCTAATCAGAGTCACGGCTAATTAGAGTAGAGCTGATATTTGATGTTATGAGATGCACTGATGATGAAAGGGTTTCATTTGCCACTTGAGGGTAGATCATATTATTAGTGGACATCAGTTTCATGTAAATATGCAAGAGTAATTAGTTGGGTTGATTTTTATAAAGAGTTTAATGCTAAATTCTTTTCTACGGTTTATCAAAACATCTAGGTTAGTAAGTTCTTTGAGATAAAACAAGGATCGATAACGGTGGATTAGTATGAGAATCGATTTATAGAGTTATTAAAATACACTTTATATACAGTGCAGAATGAGAGGAATAAATATAAGAGATTTGAACAGACCTTATAGGTAATATCAGGACATCAGTCACAACTATGGGGTATAGTAATTTTAGTGAGTTAGTAAGAGCTGAAATAAAGATTGTGATACGTTTGGTAGAGATATGTAGAGCTCAGGAATTCAATCAGAAAGAAGGCCATAGTTAGTCAATTGTGTAAGAGATCAACTGTGTGTGGGTGTATGCATGTGCTAGTGTGTTTATTGCAAAATACGCATCTAATACATATCTTAGCGCATCGAAATTATAAAACATATAATTAACACACTAATTATATATTAATCAAATTAATATATACATGATAAAATTAAAAAATTACCAATACGTGTAACGTTTTACACGTTTTTCTTTAGAGTCTGCCTGGAGTTATACCCGTTGTCAGTTCTAGTTATCAACTTGGTGGACTTGATAAGCTAGAACAATAGCTCTTTAATTCAACATAAGACTAACTCTTAATTCCAAATGGCCAGTTCTTAACCTTTTGCTATTGTCTCTCACGAAAAAGAATGAGAAGAATTAAAAGCAACAATTGCTTCCCTTTCTTTTAGAGCATAAACGAAAAAATGAAAGAAAAATAACACTTTTTATTTTTCTTTTCCTTTTTCAATTTCTCATCACGTTTCCGTTTACAAATTTTACACGTATATATCTCTTTTTCATTAAAAAAATATATCACAATATAATATTAATAAAACATGCATGTTGACAAAAAATAATAATATTATATATATAATGCATGACAACTATCATGCATTATATATATTATATTATTATTAATATAATATTATAAAATAATATATTTTATTAGAAATATTTTGATTATTTAACATTTAAATAATTAAGTGTGAAATGATCATTTTACCCCTTATGAAGAGTTACCAAGTATACTTTTTAGTGGGTCTCACCAAATTCCACACTTGGGTAAACTCAACCGAGGGTTTACAATGCGTCATGTGTTATTTTACAATTAGTGAATAATAATTATTGACTAATCGTTGTATTTAACACTTAAATACACACATGCACATATTTCTGTGGTTACGTTGGATATTACTGGATTAAATAATTTAATCCAGTACTCTGTGCTAGTACACAACGAGTACACTCCATATCGTGGGACTCCTTAGATCTATGCCCGATTTGTCAAATAGAACTATTCTATAAGTCCGTGAGCCATGCCCCACGTATACGTTATAATATTATAAATCAATGCGTTGAACCATACAAATTGAGGTTACAACGCATACGTATAGTCCTTCTATCATATATATCTTAGATGTGCGGGGGCATATATCTACACCGTCAAATTCCCATATGCTCATTCATAAACCTATCTTTAGAATGCTATCTCAATTGAATAATATGAGCAAAACTCTTTGTCATATTGTTTAACTCCATGGAAACACCTTTTCGGGTTATAAGACTATCCTAAGATACTATCTTGGAGCATTTAGATATATCACTCCTTATAAGAATTGATGGATCCCATATCTACACACACCGGACTCTATGAGCATCGGACTATACCCAGTGACACCAAGCGGTCAGACCATAAAAGGTCTCTGACATGTGTGGAACTAAAGTATGGTGGATCACTCACAAGCCCACCATGGTGCTCAGGTCAGAGGACCACGTATACCACTCAATTCGAGAGAACCTTCCATTGACAACAACATAAGATGTCTATTGGGGTCCTCATTAGTCTATCTAGTATTCAGTCCTAATTGAATACCTGTATGCCTATATAATCTCTAAGATCCTGGTCAGTTAGGAACAACCAACTGTACCCTACAGATATAGACATATATTAATCTATGTAAATTAATAGGATCTACTAATAGACATGCGTTACTAGAAATAGAACAGGAACTATGTATTTGAAAACATGCTTGCATAATGACACATCCTAACAATTTATTGTAACTCTTACAACTATATCATTATTAGCATATTCCGATGTCTTTGTCCCGTTATAGATAATGCTCCAACTCTTGAAATATTTGCTAACTCTTAGCACCGGTCTAAACTATTTTAGACCGTATCCGAACTCCCTCAGATATAACAAAGTCTGTAGCGTAATAAGCATTAAACCATATAATTAAAAGGTAATTAGCGATATAAAAAAATATACTCTGTATAGATATCAAATATTCATACAAAACTGGGATAACACGTAGGCATAACCCTAACAAGTTGATAGATCCAATAGTAGTAGAGCACCTAAAGGAGAGATAAACCATATAGGTTATTCGGGTAGTTAATAGTATAGTTAGTGCCCTATATCAGCAAAAGAGCAGAGATAGAGTTCTTCATAGAATTCTATATCTTCATTTATTGGAAGCAATATAGGGAGTCAGAGGCCTCAAAATAGTAGCCACACTAGTTGGGGAATTATTATTTACTGACAGTGTATTTCAGGGATGTGTTATTAGAGTGGGTAGTATTCAGATGGTAGCAGATTTAATCCTTTTTGATATACATGACTTGATGTCATTGTTTACGCTCAAAATATAACGCGGCTATCGCAGTATAGATTGAGGTGTCGATCCCACGAGGAAGCTCTTGGCAAAATAGGTTAGTGAAGTAAAATATTAAAGCAGTAGCAAAGGGTTAATTGATTTAAACGGATGAGATAGAATTGTCTATGAATTGAGAAAAATGTCTTATGATGATTTAGGCAAGGCTTTGAGAATCACAATTATGCTTTATAAATCTACTCTATACTTTGATTCGATATTTATAACTCAACTGAAAGTTTCACATCCCAAACAATCAATCGGAAGGTATGTAATATATAGCACATTTGATAACACACGTATTTGATTTAGTTAAACTCTTTGCAAGCATTAACACACATCATGTTATTTATACAAGTTATCTAAGATCGACAATATATCATTTTGACAATATTGCAGTAAAAGATTAACTTGAATATCAAACATTTATTGCCCTTACATGTTATCCAAGATCGACAATATATCAAATTGACAATACTGCAGTAAAAGATTAACATATAAAACAATATAACCAGTAACAATTATAAATCAACATGAATCACATAAGAAAAGCATGACTGAACATATATGAGACATGAGAATTATAACTTCTGGATTATAGAAAATAAAATAGATAAGAGTTTAATCAAAACCAAACTTACAACATTTATAGCTCTTGACACCGAATCAAAGCATGAAAGTAGATTTACTACACATAAAAGTTCATCTCTTAGCCTTGCTAGGAACTCTAGCCTAAATTACAATACATGTTAATGAGAATAAAAGAAGAGAGAAAATTATCTATTAAAAACGTCCTAAGGGTCTCCTTATATAGGCAATGAATGGACATATGTCATGGATGACATCAATCTTCAATAATTTTAAGTCAATAACTCGTGTATCCACTTGCAGCACGTTTTTGATAATGTAAATGATCAATTCAGCTTCTGCGGCCGACATGAAAGTTGTATAATTTTGACTCTTCTTTCCATAGGCACTGATTTCATGCAAATTGGATGAGTGTCCAATGAGATATGAGCAAAATTCCAAAGATACACCAGAATTCGGCCAACAACCATTTTACCCACTTGCAATGCGATTTGGTCCATGATAACGGCTGATTTGGACTTTACCATAAACATACGAGTTGTTGATAGTTAAGTCAGAAATTCACAGCTTCAATAATTATACCAATTGAGTACGTATTTTGGGAGATACGGTCCAAATACGTGAGTTGGGTCAAGCTGGGTAAGAGTTGTAGTCCGATTCTGTTGTATCTCAATTTTTGGCCCATAACATGTTGGATTTGGCTTTTCCTCTATTCTTCAAATTTGTGTAAGATTGAGTCATGTTGCACCAGGTTCAAGAATTTCTTCATTTCGATTTCTACATTGAGAGTTATGTCCAATTTACCTAAACCTGTCCAAATAACATTCATTAATCACAATTTAAGGAGAACACTTTATTTCAAGCTAAAAATACAGAAAATACTAAAATTGGTGACATTAAATGGTGATTGAATCTTTTAACAACATGCATTTTCATGTGTTCATCACAGCCCCCAACCAGCTTATTGCTAGTCTCTAGCAATTCAAGCGTAAATAGAATATGCAAAACTACCTAAGCACTTCAATCAAAATGTCAGTTCGAGATCACTGTTGCTATCATGGTGTTTTCAATTACAACTTCCATAATTTGTGTGTGTGTGAACTAAGCCATAACCATCTAACCACAAACCACAATAGATATAGCCTTGAGAATTTCTCCAAGTAAAAGCCTCAACTCCATATCCTCACATGTGTATGACTGTTTAAAAGGTTAGGACTTCTCTTATGGAGTTGGAAAACAGTTAAGCACTCAAGAAAAAGTCAATTTTAAGGACAGACATATAAACTAACATTGATCCGAAGATAGGAAAATTATTTGTTTAAAAATCAATTATTCATATCATACGTCAACTTTAGAACTTTAATTGGCTGGTGAGAACAATACAATTATAACTTGGTGAGAAAACTGTTTTACAAGGTATTTGTCTTCTAAAATTGAATGAAGACTTTATTAAACTGAATTGCTTTTTTTTTTTTCTTGTTTTTGGTACTTTTGTGTTTTTTTTTTTTTTTTGAAGAATACAAGGAAGCATTACAAAGGTTTCTCACCAAATTATATTATGCACAAATGTAACCAACTTATCCCTTAATTCAAATAATATCATTCTAAACAAAAATTAACCAATTCAAAGGATCAATGAAAGTTCATAAGCTGTTTTCTCAACCTTTCCACTTACTCACAAAAGATATGTGAGATTAGAAAAATATATACTTAAACATGGGAATTCTCTTGGCTATATAAATTGAATCATCCATCTTACCACAAGGCTTAGCATTGTGCTCAAAAATATTTTGGAAGTCATTCTTTAGTAACCTAGATAGAAATAGTGACTCAACCTAATCAATTCTGAAATCATACTTAGGCAGAAAAGCAAATTCCTTTATACAAGAATTACCAAGACTACAAGCAGTAAACGACAATGCATGAAATATAAAACAAAATAACAAAAAGTTAGTTAAAATGCATTTCAAAAGTTAGTACTAAAACTCCTTACTCTGCCATTCTAATTTGACCTAGAATGCGTCTCAAGAGTTCAAGAATGAACTCTTTACTCTGCCGTTTTAATCAAATGTCGGACCACAATTTTTTTTTTTTTTTTTTTTTTTTTGCAAAATGCAACGTATGTCTACTATCCTCCCCCCAAACCAGATGAAACATTGTCCTCAATGTTTAAATAGAAAGAGATAAAGTATAGGAGACATTACCTGAAACGCCAGTTATTTGAAAGAAACAAACCTGAGAGACACTTAAGCAAATATAAACTAAAATGATGGTACTGATAAATAAATAAATAAAAAGAAAAATTTACAAACGGAGTGTCAGATCTAATTTTCGCTTGTTAAGGCCCACTGACCAATCGATCCGAGTTATTGCTGGGTCAGGTTCGTAGGTAACTGCCTGTAATTTGTTAATCAATTCATCCGCCTCAGTAGCAGAAACCAGGATCTGTCGCGCCGAATGTGAAATAAAATTCTGTTCCACAGCTTGATCAAGAAAACAAAGTAAGCAATCAAAATAGTTATTAACATTCAACAAACCTATGGGTTTTCGGTGGATATTCAGTTGGGCCCAAGAGACAATTTGAAAAATTTCTTCCAAGGTACCAAAACCACCTGGTAAAGCAATAAAAGCGTCTGCATTGCAAAGCATTCTGG
Source organism: Ailanthus altissimus (assembly GCA_946807835.1). Taxonomy (NCBI): domain Eukaryota; kingdom Viridiplantae; phylum Streptophyta; class Magnoliopsida; order Sapindales; family Simaroubaceae; genus Ailanthus; species Ailanthus altissimus. The sequence continues at coordinate 26,294,156 of OX327695.1, forward strand.
CTATACGTTCATGCATGGATGAGACTTGTAATTCTTCTCCTATTGTTTTCCCGGTCAGGTTTCCCACGGCCAAAGCTGTAGGAATAATACCTAAAACTTGACTTCCTCCTAAATGTGCAGCTGTTGACACACACCCCATTAGCCCAAGGCTACCTCCTCCATAAATCAAATGAATTTTTCTTGCAGCTAATGTTTTTCCTAGATTGTTTGCTGCTTCTACGAACACTTTACTCTCCCCAGGACTAGATCCACAAAATACACATATATTTCGAAATTGTCGAACTTGGGTTTCCTCCATATCTACTCTCACCTTTATCTCAATATATGAAAATGAAGAAACTGAGGTGCTGTATTTATAGAGTGCCAAATGACAATAATGATTATGGTAACCCGACAGTTTGTCAAAAGAGAGTTAAAAATAAAACACAAAAATTTAAACATAATGACCCACATGCATTATTGAACAAAAAGATTTGAATTTAAGACATCTACATGAGTAGCCCTACTATTCATAAAATAAAGTTTGAAATTAAAACACATGTATTTACAAGTAGTTGTGATTGTGGCTCACATCTTCCTCTGGTTTTACGTCCAGTAACGGCTTAAACGCCCTCTATGGGTCGGGGATAGGCTTCCCATCCAATTTTCTTATAAATTGGCAAACAGGGTCTTTTAGAGTCAGATTCCCGAGACTATACCGTTGATGTTCATTTTTGAATTTGTTCCATAAATCGAGAAGTTCACGTTGCACGAGCCCGCAGGGATGCGTCTCAAGAGTCAATAGGATATCATCCAAAGACTCCTTACTCAGTCCATCCTTAATGAACTGAATTTTGTCTTCTCGATTTATAGATACGAATCCTAAAGAACGACAACTCCGATTACAATTCCATCGAGCACATTTATGACAGACTTGTAACCTTTTTGCTCGTCGCCTTTTGGCATAAGAGCTTCTTCCAAGACCAGGCATATGAGAAACAAAATCATTTTCAAACTCACCAGACAACCGAACCTTGGCTTCAATTAACCAACGAAGGTCCACAGGGATATTACCCAACATCAATAGCCTTAGTCTTTCACACCGTGCTTTGTAAATCTTAAGTAGAGCATTTTGAGGAAATGAAGGAAAACGTTTTTTAAGGTTGGCAAGAATGCGATCCATTTTGAAAGAAAGAAAAGAGATGAATACATAGTTTGAGGGACAGTTTTTAGGGAACTGAGAAACCGACTTTAATAGTCACGGAGTACCGTATCCGCCACTTGACCGGGAAATAAAATCACACTGAAGAAAAAAATAAAAAGAAGAAAATAAAGTAAAATAAAATGTGCAGGAAAATAAAAGCAAAAATAGAAAGTCAAAAGATAAAATATAGACAAAATATAAAATATGGTACAGATAGATTGAACCTGATCAATCACGATAGACAGGATCCACAAGAGGGATCTCGCCTAGGTACATAGAGTCGTTTACCTTTTCCACGTAGCTTTTTAGCCGCTGTCCATTCACTTTGAAAGTCCGTCCATCAGTGGGGTCTTCTATTTCAACAGCACCATTAGGAAAAACATGTCTTACCATAAATGGACCAGTCCATCGAGATCTCAACTTTCCAGGGTGTAAATGCAATCGAGAATCATAAAGATAGACCCGTTGATTTGGCTCAAAGTGTTTCCTTGAGATCTGTTTATCATGAGCTACTTTCATTTTAGCTTTGTAAATTCTGGAGTTGTCATATGCGTCATTTCGTAGCTCTTCTATTTCTGACAATTGTAACTTTCTCTGGAGACCTGCAGCATTTAAATCAAAGTTAAGGGCTTTGACAGCCCAATAAGCTTTATGTTCTAGCTCAACAGGTAAATGGAAAGATTTCCCATAAACAAGCCGGTATGGGGACATTCCTAAGATGGTTTTGTATGCAGTACGATATGCCCATAATGCATCAGAAAGGCGTAGAGACCAATCTTTGCGATTCGGGTTAACCGTCTTTTCCAAAATCTGTTTAACTTCTCTATTTGCTAGCTCGGCTTGTCCATTTGTCTGTGGATGGTATGCAGTGGAAACTTTGTGAAGAACACCATACCTGCGCATCAAAGCTTCAAAAGAACGATTACAAAAATGTGTTCCTTGGTCACTAATGATGACACGTGGCGTACCGTACCTAGATAACACATTTTCTTTTAAGAATTTTACCACAGTTGTATTATCATTAGTACGACAAGCTACAGCCTCCACCCATTTTGATACATAGTCAACAGCTAAAAGGATGTAAAGATAGCCAAAAGATGAAGGAAATGGACCCATAAAATCAATACCCCAACAGTCAAATATCTCGATAACAAGAATAGGGTTAAGAGGCATCATATTTCTTCGAGATAAAGCACCTAACTTTTGACATCTTTCACAGGAACGACAAAAATTATTAGTGTCTTTGAACAAAGTGGGCCAATAAAGACCACACTGTAAAATTTTCACAGCTGTCTTCTTCATAGAAAAATGGCCACCGCAAGCAGCACTATGGCAAAAATTTAAGACACTAGAAACTTCACTTTCAGGAATGCAACGTCTCATGATTTGGTCAGGACAGTATTTGAAAAGATATGGATCATCCCAATAAAAGTTACGTACCTCAACCAAGAACTTACGCTTATCTTGTGTACTCCAGTCAGATGGAAGTTCACCACAAACCAAATAATTTACGATATGTGCATACCAAGGTATTTGGCTTATAGCAAAAAGATTTTCATCTGGAAAATCGTCTCGAATGGGTGGCAAATCAGTAGAGTCAGTGAACTCAAGGCGGGATAGATGATCAGCAACAACATTTTCAACGCCTTTCTTATCTTTGATGGTTATATCAAATTCCTGCAAAAGAAGAATCCACCTAATTAAACGGGCTTTAGCATCCTTCTTAGAAAGAAGGTACTTAAGGGCTGCATGGTTAGTAAAAATAACAATAGGTGAACCAATCAAATAAGAACGAAATTTATCTAAGGCAAAAACAACAGCTAGTAGTTCTTTTTCAGTAGTAGTGTAATTCATTTGAGCATCATTCAAAGTCCTACTAGCATAATAAACAACAAAGGGTTTTCCCTCCCTCCGTTGCCCAAGAACTGCTCCTACAGCATAATTACTTGCATCACACATAATTTCAAATGGGAGGTTCCAATCCGGTGATTGCATGATAGGAGCGGTGGTGAGTTTGGCAATGAGTGTTCGGAATGCCTCCTCACACTCTTGTGTCCATGTAAATTCTGCATCTTTTAGCAAAAGGTTACACAATGGTCTAGATATGGCAGAAAAATTTTGTATAAACCTTCTGTAAAATCCAGCGTGTCCAAGAAAGGATCGGACATCTTTTACCATTTTAGGTGTAGGTAATTTAGAGATTAATTCAATTTTTGCCTTGTCAACCTCTATCCCTCTTTCAGATACAATGTGCCCTAAAACGATTCCTGAAGATACCATGAAATGACATTTCTCCCAATTTAGCACAAGTCCTTTTTCTTCACACCTACTCAAAACAGATTTCAAGTTAAGTAGGCATAAATCAAAAGAATTACCAAAAACAGTCAAATCATCCATAAAAACTTCCATGCATTTTTCAACCATATCAGAGAAAATACTCATCATGCAACGCTGAAAAGTAGCTGGTGCATTACATAATCCAAATGGCATTCTACGAAAAGCATAAGTACCAAAAGGGCATGTAAAAGTAGTTTTTTCTTGATCTTCTATAGCTATCTCAATCTGGTAATACCCTGAATACCCATCAAGAAAGCAATAAAAAGGATGTCCAGCTACACGTTCTAAAATTTGGTCGATAAAAGGCAATGGAAAATAGTCTTTCCTAGTGGCTGTGTTTAACTTTCTATAATCAATACACATTCTCCAACCACTTACTACCCTAGTTGGAACAGGTATCCCATTCTCATTTTCAACAACAGTAACCCCAGATTTCTTCGGAACTACTTGAGTTGGACTTACCCATTGACTATCAGAAATTGGGTAGATTATACCCGCATCTAATAGTTTCAAGACCTCTTTCTTTACTACTTCTTTCATTGTTGGGTTAAGTCTTCTTTGTGGGTCTCTACGAGGTTGGGAACCTTCCTCTAAATGAATTCTATGGGAGCATATCAATGGAGAAATACCTTTAATATCAGCTATGGTCCAACCTAGTGCAGACTTATGTTCTTTTAACAATTTTATCAATTTTTTCTCTTGTTCAGCACTAAGTTCAGAAGAAATGATGATAGGAAAGGTATCACCTGGTCCCAAGAATGCGTGTTTCAAACCTTTGGGCAGTGGAGAAAGCTCAACTTGTGGTGTCTCGAGGTTTGATGGTTTTGGTCTCTCCCTCTCTCGTGGCAACTCTTCAAAGTGTGGCTGCCAAAATCGAGTCCGTTTATCCTGTGAGTCAAAAATACTAAACACATTAGTTGTTACATCAGGATAATACAATTCTTCAAAATCGAAATTGAGAAGGTTTTTCGAAGAATCATAGCCATGATTTTTATAAGCTTCCTCCGCTACAAGTGTGTCTATCATATATGAATGATAGCACTCGTCTTCTTCTCGTGGTTGTTTGCCAATGTTGAAAATGTTCACCTCAAGAGTCATATTCCCAAAAGATAATTTTATTAGACCATTTCTGCAATTAATAAGAGCGTTAGCAGTGGCTAGAAAAGGTCTCCCCAAAATAAGAGGGATTTTTGACTCCATGTTAACAACAGAATGAGTATCTAAAACAAGAAAATCAACAGGATAGTAAAATTTATCAATTTGTAACAAAACATCTTCTACTATTCCCCGTGGTTTCTTGATTGATCGGTCAGCTAATTGTAGGACTACAGATGTTGGTTTAATCTCACCAAGTCCTAACTGCAAGTAAATAGAATAAGGCATTAAATTTACACTTGCTCCTAAGTCCAATAAAGCTTGACCAAACTCATGTGTCCCAATTTGGCAGGAGATTGTGGGACATCCTGGGTCTTTATACTTGGGTGGTGTCTTTTGTTCAATCACTGCACTTACCTGTTCTGCCAAAAATGCAGTTTTCTTCACATGGTGTTTTCTTTTGATAGTGCATAAATCCTTGATGACTTTGGCATAAGTTGGAACCTGCTTAATCAAATGTAACAAGGGAAGATTAATTTTAACTTGTTTCAAATGTTCCAAAATCTCACCTTGAATTTCTGAATTTTTTCCAACCGGTCGAAGCGCTTGAGAAAAAGGCACTGGGATTGAAAACTTACTTTCGGGCTCTTTTTCCATTGTGGCCTCTTTTTCAAGGGGGGCATCTTTACTACTCATAGATGTGTTAATTTCAGGAGTAGACTCACTTACAATCTTACCACTTCGAGTAGTAATAGCATTGACTTCTTTGAGATTTTGAACATCAGAAGTAGAAGCTTGTGCCATGAATTGTCCTTTTGGATTGGATTGAGGTTGAGATGGAAACTTACCTCGCTCTTGTACAGTTAAGGCACTGGTCAATTTTGTGATTTGACTCTTGATTTCTTTGTTTTCGTCCACCACCTGTGCAAGAATTGTTTCAAATTTTTGATTAGTCTTACTTTGTGCCTCCATAAATGCTTGTAATGTATCCTCTAAAGAACTCCTAGTTGGTCGTGCATTATATTGAGGTGCAACATAAGACTTGGGTGCTTGTTGTTCTTGTTTCCATTGGTTGTTGGCTTGTTGGTCAGATTTCCAACTGAAATTTGGGTGGTTTCTCCAGCTAGGATTATATGTTTCAGAGTAGGGTGAATAAGGCTTCTTGTACATCCCTAGGGCATTACATTGTTCCTCATATATCCCTCTCATCTCACTATACGTGGGGCAATCCTGAGCTAAGTGTTCCGCTCCTCCACAGACAAAACAGACATCGTGTGACTCAACTCTAGCAACCGTGTGGGTGACCCTTCTATCTTTGGATTTCAAGGCCTCTAACTCCCTAGTTAAGACCTCTAATTGGGCTTTGAGGTTATCCTCTTCCCTAAGATGGAAAACTCCATTGGGTCGTGACCTATTTGTGCTTTCAGCAATGCTAGGTCCAGTCCATGTATGGGCTTTTTCGGCTAAGTCATTAAGGAATTCTATGGCTTCCTCAGGATCTTTGTGAAGGAACTCCCCATTACACATCATCTCAACAAATTGGCGCTCTCTAATTGTAAGTCCCTCATAGAAATAACTAACCAAGCGCCAATTTTCATACCCATGGTGAGGGCACAGATTTAGCAACTCTTTAAACCTTTCCCATGCTTGATATAAGGTTTCACTGTCTTTTTGGGAGAATGAAGAAATTTGTCTTTTCAGGCCATTAGTTTTGTGTTGTGGGAAGTATTTATTGAAAAATGCTTGGGTCATTTCTGCCCAAGTTCCTATAGACCTCGGCCTCAAAGAGTATAGCCAACTCTTTGCTTTGTCTTTCAAAGAAAAAGGGAAAAATTTAAGCCTAACAGTGTCTATGGCTTCAGGTTGGCTATGGAAGGTGGCAATTACCTCTTCAAATTCCCTAACATGTACATAAGGATTTTCACTATCTAGACCATGAAAAGTGGGAAGAAGTTGTATCATTCCAGGTTTAAAATCCGAATGTGGTATGTTAGGTGGAAATATAATGCATGATGGTGTGGCTGTGCGAGTAGGATGCAAGTAATCTTTGAGAGTTCTAACGGGATTTTCTTCGTGTTGACTCATTGTGTTAGAATTACAAGATGAACTAGAAGGTGAATTCTCTTCACTTACAAATTGTGGGAGTGGTTCTAGTTCTAGTTCTAGTTCTCTCACAAATCTTCCTCGTTTGTCTCTAGGTCGATGCATACATCCTAATTTTTTTTTTTTTTTTTTTTTTTTTAAGGAAAGAAATGCTTAAGGAAAATTAAGAAGTGGAATAAACACAACAAGAAATAGAAATTAGTTAAGTGGTAAGACCAACCATAAAATATAAATACAATAACTAAACAAAAGACTATAAAGTACGAAAAAAAAAAGAGTACAATAAATAAATAATAAAAAGAAAATACAATAAGTAAATAAATAAAAGGTTAGGCGGTAGAACCGGCCATAAAAAGAAAATACAACATGTTAACTAAAGTAAATAAAGTGCAATAAATTCGTAAAAGAAAATGAAAATAAAGTGCAATAAAAAAAAAGTGCAATAAATAAATAAAGTACAATAAGAAATAAAGAAACTAAGTTAGGCGGTAGAACCAGCCACAAAATAAAAAGAAAATACAACAAATTAACTAAAAAAAAGTACAATAAATAAATAAAAGAAAGTGAACGAAGTTAGGCGGTAAAACCAGCCATTAAAAAAAAAGTGCAATAAATAAACTAAAGAAAATAAAGTGCGATAAATAGATAAAAGAAAATAAACTAATTAGGCGGTAAAACCAGCCATTAAGATAATATAAAATATAACAAATTAACTAAAGAAAACAAAATAAATTAGGTGGTAGAACCAACCATGAATAATAAATAAATTACAACAAAGGAAATAAAACTAAGATTTTGCAAAGAAAAGAAAATATACAAAGTTACCACTTTAGTATTTATAATCGCAACCAACTTTCGCTTAGTGTGCTTCCCCGGCAACGGCGCCAAATTTTTGTTTACGCTCAAAATATAACGCGGCTATCGCAGTATAGATTGAGGTGTCGATCCCACGAGGAAGCTCTTGGCAAAATAGGTTAGTGAAGTAAAATATTAAAGCAGTAGCAAAGGGTTAATTGATTTAAACGGATGAGATAGAATTGTCTATGAATTGAGAAAAATGTCTTATGATGATTTAGGCAAGGCTTTGAGAATCACAATTATGCTTTATAAATCTACTCTATACTTTGATTCGATATTTATAACTCAACTGAAAGTTTCACATCCCAAACAATCAATCGGAAGGTATGTAATATATAGCACATTTGATAACACACGTATTTGATTTAGTTAAACTCTTTGCAAGCATTAACACACATCATGTTATTTATACAAGTTATCTAAGATCGACAATATATCATTTTGACAATATTGCAGTAAAAGATTAACTTGAATATCAAACATTTATTGCCCTTACATGTTATCCAAGATCGACAATATATCAAATTGACAATACTGCAGTAAAAGATTAACATATAAAACAATATAACCAGTAACAATTATAAATCAACATGAATCACATAAGAAAAGCATGACTGAACATATATGAGACATGAGAATTATAACTTCTGGATTATAGAAAATAAAATAGATAAGAGTTTAATCAAAACCAAACTTACAACATTTATAGCTCTTGACACCGAATCAAAGCATGAAAGTAGATTTACTACACATAAAAGTTCATCTCTTAGCCTTGCTAGGAACTCTAGCCTAAATTACAATACATGTTAATGAGAATAAAAGAAGAGAGAAAATTATCTATTAAAAACGTCCTAAGGGTCTCCTTATATAGGCAATGAATGGACATATGTCATGGATGACATCAATCTTCAATAATTTTAAGTCAATAACTCGTGTATCCACTTGCAGCACGTTTTTGATAATGTAAATGATCAATTCAGCTTCTGCGGCCGACATGAAAGTTGTATAATTTTGACTCTTCTTTCCATAGGCACTGATTTCATGCAAATTGGATGAGTGTCCAATGAGATATGAGCAAAATTCCAAAGATACACCAGAATTCGGCCAACAACCATTTTACCCACTTGCAATGCGATTTGGTCCATGATAACGGCTGATTTGGACTTTACCATAAACATACGAGTTGTTGATAGTTAAGTCAGAAATTCACAGCTTCAATAATTATACCAATTGAGTACGTATTTTGGGAGATACGGTCCAAATACGTGAGTTGGGTCAAGCTGGGTAAGAGTTGTAGTCCGATTCTGTTGTATCTCAATTTTTGGCCCATAACATGTTGGATTTGGCTTTTCCTCTATTCTTCAAATTTGTGTAAGATTGAGTCATGTTGCACCAGGTTCAAGAATTTCTTCATTTCGATTTCTACATTGAGAGTTATGTCCAATTTACCTAAACCTGTCCAAATAACATTCATTAATCACAATTTAAGGAGAACACTTTATTTCAAGCTAAAAATACAGAAAATACTAAAATTGGTGACATTAAATGGTGATTGAATCTTTTAACAACATGCATTTTCATGTGTTCATCAGTCATATTTGAGATAAATTGGTTAGTTAATCATCATGTTATAATAGACTATCACATTCAGAAGAGATAGAGAGCTTGATATTCATTATGTGGAGAGCGATGAATGTTAGGATTTATGTTTACGTGTTATCCCATTTTGTATAAATATTTTTATTTATGCAATTAATATTTTATTAAATCGCTAATTATATTTTATATATGATAAGATGCTTGTAATCACTAATCTCAGACATTGTATAATTTGAAGATGTTTTAGATCTGATTCAAAGGAGTTTAGATCAATGCTAATAGTTAGCTACGCTAAGAGTTATAATTGCTAAGAGTTAGCAAGGTATAAGAGTTAGTGAGATTTAAAGAGTTAGGGCCTTATCTAAAATGGGACAAAAATTCGAAGGTATACTAGCAATGACATAGTTACAAAGAGTCGCAAATAGTGTTAAGAAATGTGATTGTGCAAGTATGTTTTCAAATGTTATGTTCTTGATCTATATTCACTAATGCTGGTTTGTCGGTAAAAACCTTATTTAATATAGATCGGTTTATGTCTATATTTGGATGGTTAGTCTTAGCAAACCATGAGTTTAGTGGAAGCACGTATACACATACAGAAATTTAGTAAGGATTGGGTACTAAACAGACTCAATTAGGATCTCCAATAGACATCATATAAAGTCATCAATGAATAGTCTATTCGAGTTGAGTAGTATTTGTAGTCCCTAGACCTGAGCACCATGGTAAGCTTGTGAGTGATCCACTATACTTAGGATTCACACATGTCAAAGACCTTTCATGGTCTGACTGCTGGGTGTCGCTGGATATGGTCCGATGCTCATAGAGTCTAATGTGTGCAGATATGAAATTCGTCAGCTCATATGAGTAAGTTGTATATCCAAATGCTCCAAGATTTTATTCTAAAAAATATTATGGCCATAAGTAATACACCCGAAAAAAGTGTTTCCCGTGTCAAAAAAAAATATCGCTAAAGTATTTGTAGATATTATTTATCGGAATACGAATCTAGAATTAAATTCTAGATTTGAGCATATAGAGATTTGACGGTAATGATTTATATCTTTTTATCTTTCAGGATATATAAATAATGAAGGGATTATATTAATATATATTAAATTTAACTTGTATGGTTTAATACGCTATTTTGTTATTTTCACATTATGTGTATGAGGCATCGTTTATGGACTTACGAAAGAGTTTCATAAGATAAAACGAGTGTAAACCTAGGGAGTCTCACTATATGGAGTGTACTTGTTATGCACTAGGGTAGCGCACCAGATTGAATACTTCAATTTAAGAAGTTCTCAAAACATTGAAATTATTTTAGGGTCTCTCAGGAAGATGATAGGGTTTAAGTGTTAAACCTGAGATCTCGATAAATAGGATTTATCATTTTATTATTTTTATTGAATGCCACATATCATGCCATTAATTGATAATAGCATGATTTCATTAGCTCATTTGATTTGTAATTATTGAGTAAATAAATAAATTGTAAATCTTGCTTTTTGAAAGTTAAAATTCAGCCATTATGAATTATGTATTAAATGGCCACCAAATTGATTCCTATTTGACCAATAAATTGAGAAGTAAAATATTGGTTAGTCATGCTTAAATGTTGAGCATGAGATGGCTAAGAATGAATGAAGCATCATCTTTTGTCATGCTTTAATTCATTCAGCGAAAGCATGACAAAGCTTGATAGTCTTTATCATACTTATTTAGAGCAAACACTGTCTATATTTCATGCAAATTATGCTTTGCCCTGCTTAAATATTAAAGCCATTAATTTGCCTTTGATTGGCCGAAGGTGAGGTTGAAATGGCTATAAATAGCCACGTCCATTTTAATTGAAAAGGAAAATATAAGTGTAAATAGCAATAGAAATAATAAAAAGGTTTGAGAGAATTTTAAGAAGCAAGTGTTGCTTCAGATAAAATATTTTGGCGAGAAATAAGGCTATCATTTTAGCTCAAAGGATTCTATTGAGTTCTCGACTAAAACTGCGCAAAGCATTCTTTAGCAGTGCGTTCTCTAATATCTCATTAGAGTAATGAGACGTTTATTTATATTTTACTGCACTTAATAATACATGTGTGATGTGTAATTAAAAATTAAAATGTACACACTCACCATATGCATAGTGCACTTTCAATGAGTTCTTTTATTTATGTTATATTTGCTATGATTGCCAAACGGTTGCTCATGAATCGATGTTCAGCCTATGTCATTGTTACTAGAGTTAGTGCGGTTAAATTAGAAAATATTTCAGGTTTAGAGATTTTCTAGATATATTTTCTGAAGATCTTCCAAGTTTACCATAAAATACAAAGATTGATTTTGGTATTGATTTGGTTCCTGGCACAGCTCCTCTCCCTAAAGCACCATACTGAATGGCCTCCTCAGAGCTAAAATAATTGAAAATTCAATTACAAGAATTGGTAGATATGAGTTTCATTAGGCCTAATGTATCGCCAAGGAGAAGCATTAGTATTGTTTGTTAAAAAAAATAATGGAACCTTATGTATTAATTATCGGGAGCTGAATAAAGTCACTATACATAACTAGTACCCACTCTCTTACGTTGATGATTTATTTGATTAACTATAGGGTGCAAAGGTTTTCTCAAAGATTGATTTAGGATTAGGGTATCACCAGTTGAAGATTAGAGATACTGATATGTCTAAGACTATCTTCAGAACTCGATATGGACTTTATGAGTTTTTAGTAATGCCATTTAGGTTGATTAATACTCCAGCTGTATTCATAGACCTTGTGAATAAGGTGTTTCATTCATATCTTGATCGGTTTGTTATAGTATTTATTAATGACATCCTTATTTATTCAAAGACTACAGAGGAACGTCCAGAGCATTTAAGGATAATCTTGTAGACTCTAAGGAATAAACAGTTATATACTAAGTTCAACAAATGTCAGTTCTGACTAGATAAAATTACATTTCTAAGTCATGTGATCTCAGCAAATAGAATTTATGTGGATCTTAAAAAAAATAAAGCTGTGGTAAATTAAGAGTGACCAGCTAGTGTGACAGAAGTTAGAAGTTTTCTCGGTCTAGCAGGTTATTATTGGAGGCTTGTTGTAGTAACCAATATTCACAATCAGTAAGAATAAGTATTTATATATATATATATATAAATATACATATTTTATTTGTATGTAGGTGATACTTGATTTATGTATTGTTATTAGTAGTGTTTGTATAGGTTAAGGACATATGATTAGTATTGGGTTTATTTGCAAGACTTTAGATTTATTTTAGGGACCAAATTGTAATACTTTGAAAGTTTTAAGGGTAAATTTATAAATACAAAAATTAGCCTCTTAGTATAAAAATACACTTTTGAAACCCTAATTCACTCATTTTGGTCGAGCTACCCCTTTTAGAGTGAGAAAAGAGAGAAAGAAAGAGGTGAGAAAGAGAAGAAGAAGAAGAAAAAGAAGAAAAAGAAGAAAAAAAAGTTAGAATTTAAGCTTTAAAAGGTATATTATAACCCTTTCTTAATTTCTTGGTGTTAAATTAGTTAATTCCTTTAAGTTTTGATTTTTAAAAATATGTAAAATTGAGTATTTGAGGTGTATTTCATAAGATATTGTGAGAATTGATTATGATCTATGTAGATAGCTTAATAAATCATGATGAATTGCAGAATTTCTGCTTGATAGTCTCTTGATCCAGGAATTTTATAACTTGTTGTGATTCGATTCTGGTTTTTAATTTTGAGTATATGAAATTAGACATGTTTAGAATCATTTGAGATTTTGAATCGATTGAAAATTTCAAAAATTGAATTTGTAGTGAATTTACCAAAATGACCATAAAATTCTAGAAATTTTCTGTGTTAACAGTATGATACAGTGACAAATAATTTTTGATCTACTTAATGATCTTAAAAAATTACGAATTTATGAAATATGATAATTTTATATGTCTAATATGATATACTCATAATTGAGAATTTAGATCAATGTGGTTGAATTTTTATGATTTTCTAAAGAGTATCAGCTTATTGCAGTATTTGATTAACAGATTTTTAAAGTTATGAAATAAAATAATTTTAAAATACTTTTGGTAGGGATTTTGAAGTGAAATATTTATCATGGATTGAAATATATGTCAAGAGTAATTCTGTGGTAGTTTTGTAATTTTTGAGTTAGTATCGGATTTTATAAAATTACGAGACTGAATACTGTTCAATAAATATCTTGATCCTGCCAGAATAATAATTTGGATTTGATGGTGTTTATGAAATGGAATGTGTAGGAATTATGATATAATATTCATATATAAGAAAGATATATGAGTGAAGAAAGATATATTTTGATTTTAGAGTAATTGGACATCATTTGATGTATTAAAATTTTTTGTTAAATGTAAGTGGTTAGAATGACAGGTTTTGAGAAACTAAGTAATTAGACCAATTCGATGTGATAAGTGCAATATGTGTAATTTTGTAAGCTATTTAAAGTGTTTTGTATGAATGTTGAGGCTCATGAAATGATTAAATCTCCATTGATAGGTTAAGGAGATTTAAGCATTGTAGCTGAAAGTGCTAAGAGGTAAGTATACTAGACTTTTTACTGAAATCACAATAAACATAGTAATTGTTATGTATGATTTTGTAAATGTGGTTAGGAATATGTTTATGTTATGCTAAAGTATATTTGATATGAAATGTGAAAGACATATATTTATGAATGTGAGCATTGACATTGAGCATGGACATACATGTGTTTTTGAAAGTGAGCTTTCAAAATAAGATGTGTTTAACAAAGAAAGCTTTTGAAGTGTAATATATCCATGAGAAATATTTTGTATTTTGAGGGTGCTTGAACTCACTATTGACTTAATAGGCATTTTATGTGATTTGTGGAGCTTTTATGTGTGGCATTGCCTTCGGGATTGGTATATGTTATGTGTTCCGTATGTAGGGAGGATCCTATTGGTACCTAAAGGAAGAGTAAGTCATCACATTCGTGTAGTGGCATATTGGTACATGTGAGAGGACTCACCGATGATCAGGGTGAGGTTTGGCTTTTACCTTCGGGTATGAGCATTATATATGTGTAATTTAAAACCTCACTTGTACTATTCCTCTCATACGGTATGTCACATACAAGTGACATTTGGCTCATTATGTGATATGTGATATGTGATGTGTAAGTCCTAATAAGTAGTAGTTGAGTGATGGTATTCCTGTAATATATTTTGAAAGAATGTGTAAGCGCTTACATGACATGTGATTTGATGAGATTATGATTTTGATTGATCACAACATATCATACATATGCATTGTGTATATATATGTATTTGTATTTGTATTTAATATATGAAAAACTAGTATGCTTACTGAGTTTTATACTCATTATAGTTTATGGTGATTTCAAGTAAATAAGGTACATGTGTGCTTAGTGGATTTGGCAAAGCTTCTGCTGTTCCTTGGGTTCCATAAGTTGCTAGGTTGCTGAGTGTTTTATTTGGGGACACGTGGGATAAGATATTTGATCTGTCTCTATTGAATAAATACTTATGTATTATTTTATTGTGTGTGGTTGGATTTAGTTTAAGTTTCACTACGTGTGGTTATAGATTGATTTTAAGTAAGAATTTGCAATGAATATATTCTGGGCTTCCGGTAACAAAGTTGCTACTGGTGATGTAGTAGAGTGTTAATCTCTGAGAAAACTTTGCGTATCTTCGGTTTACTAATTGTCCCAGTCATAATTCAATTGCTATAATTCTGAAAGAAATTAAAATGAATGTTTAAATATTATTGAATGAGTGTAAGTTATGTCATGTATCGGATCTTTTGGGTCTGAGGCGTGACAGACCCGCTACTTATTAGGGTAGTTAACCTTAATTAGAATTTCATAAAATGCTTACTGAGTTTTATACTTATTATAGTTTATGGTGATTTCAGGTAAATAAGGTACATGTGTGCTTAGTGGATTTGGCAAGGCTTCTGTTGTTCCTTGGGTTCCTTAAGTTGCTAGGTTGCTGAGTGTTTCTTTTGGGGACACGTGGGATAAGATATTTAATTTGTCCCTATTGAATAAATACTTATGTATTATTTTATTGTGTGTGGTTGGATTTGGTTTAAGTCACCAAGTGTGGTTATTGATTGATTTTAAGTAAGAATTTGCAATGAATATATTCTAGGCTTCTGGTAACAAAGTTGCTACTGGTGACGTAGTAGAGTGTTAATCTGTGAGAAAACTCTGCATATCTCCGGTTTACTGATTGTCCCAATCATAATTCAATTGTTATAATTCTAAAAAAAAAAAATTACAATGAATGTTTAAATATTATTGAATGAATGTAAGTAATGTCGTGTGTCAGATCTTTTGGGTCTAGAGCGTGACATTTGTTAAGGACTTCTTTAAGATTGCTGCACCACTTACAAAGTTGACAAAAAAGAAATGTAAAGTTTGAGTGGACTAATGAATATGAGGTAGTTTCCAAGAACTTAAAGAGAGATTGACTTCAGCTCTTATTCTCACGCTTTCATCTGGCACCAAATAATTTATAATTTACAGCGATTCTTCTAGACAGGGACTAGGTTGTGTATTGATGTAGCATGAAAAGGTGATAATCTATACTTTTAGGTAGCTTAAAAAGCATGAGTTGAATTATCTAACCCATGATTTATACTTGGCAGCAGTAGTGTTTGCCTTGAAGATTTGAAGACATTATTTATATGGTGTCATATGTCAAATCCTTAATAATCACAAGAGTTTAAAGTACGTGTTTATATAAAAAAAAACCTAAATCTGAGATAACGGAGATGGTTAGAGCCAATAAAGGATTATGATTGTACAATTGACTATAATCTAGGCAAGGCGAATGTGGTAGCAGATGCACTCAACAGGAAGTTTTCTAGATTTTTATCTCATTTGAAAGTGACTTATTTTTTATTATTAGTTGAATTAAGATCGACGGGGGTTGAATTGTATATGGATGAGTCTGAAGTTCTTTTAGCACATTTTTAAGTTAGGCTTATGTTGATCGATCAGATTTGAAAGATGTAAAATCAGGATCCTAATATAGTTAAACTTAAACAATGAGTAAAGAATTGAATGCAGACTAATTTATTGTTGAGAGCTGATAGGATATTAGTTATGGGTAATGGGCTTTGTATTTCGAATAACTCAGAGTTAAAGAAGTAGATTTTAAAAGAAGCTCACAGTTCAGTTTATGCTATGCATCCTGATAGCACAAAAATGTATCGTACTCTGAAAGAACATTACTAGTGGCAAGGTATGAAAAAAGATATTGCAAAGTTTGTATCTCACTGCCTGATTTGTCAACAGGTTAAGGCAAAACATCAGAGGTCAGCAGGATTATCTCAGCTACTTCTAATTCTTGAGTGGAAGTAACAATATATCACCATTAATGTTGTTGTTGGGCTTTTACATATTCAGAGTGGTTATGATAATGTTTGGGTAATTGTTGAGTGACTCAAAATCTGCTTATTTTCTACCTTATAAGGTTTCATATTCATTAGAGAAGTTGGCCTACTTGTATGTGCGTGAGATTATATGGTTATATAGGGCTTCATTGTCCATTGTATTAGATAGAGATCTTTGATTTACTTCTAGATTTTGGCATAGCTTATAGAAGGTCTTAGGCACTAAGTTAAACTTTAATACAGTTTTTCATCATCAAACAGATGGAAAGTAAAAAAAAAAACTATACATATATTAGAGGACTCTCAGAACTTGTGTGTTGTAGCTTAATGGTAACTGGAATGATTATTTATCAATGATGAAATTTTTCTACAATAACAGTTATCAATCGAGTATTCAAATGGTGCCTTATGAGGCTTTATACGAAAGAAAATATAGAACTCTGATTTGTTGAGATGAGGTTAGAGAAAGGAAAAATGTTGGGTCTAGAGATTGTCCAAGTCACTAGTGAGAAGATTAGTATTATAAAAAATAGATTTAAGACAGCTTAAGACAAACATAAGAGTTATGCAGATAAATACTGTAGACAACTTGAGTTTGCAATAAGAGACAGAATCTTCTTACGAATTTCTCTATGGAGAGGTGTACTTTGTTTTGGCAGATAAAGAAAACTGAGTCCTCGATATTTTGGGCCATATGAGATTATAGAGAGAGTTGTTGTGGTTGTTTACTGCTTAACACTACTGTTTGAGTTGTCACGAATTCATAATATGTTTCATGTTTCTATGTTGGGAAGTATATACCTAATCCTTCATATATTCTAGATACTCAGCCAATTCAGTTGAGGGTAAACTTAACCTATGACGAGGAGCTTGTTCAGATATTGGATTATTGCCAGCAAATGCTATGTAATAAAACTATTCCACTTGTTAAAGTCTTATAGAGGAATCATGTAGTGAAAGAAACTACATGGGAGCGTGAGGATACAGAGCTTAGGATCAGATGAGAGCTCTGTATCCTCATTTGTTTCAGATAGGTACATGAATTTCGAGGACGAAATTTTTATAAGAGTGGAGGAGTTATAATACACGTATTTGTAAGGAGTAACTTTTAGAGAATTAAAAATATTAATTAAGTGGATTATATATATGAGATTTGTAAGACACATGGGCTTTAAATAATATACACAGGATTTGATGACGTTTTTAGTAGATTAAATAATAATAATTCAAAGAAAAAAAGAGAGAGAATAGTGAGTGGTTAGATGGTGGAAGTGTGGAATAAGTGGTGGAAATTTATAATTTGGTCTCGTGGGCGGTTGGATTACTATATAAGGAACTTGTCTTCAATTCTTTTTATAGAGGAAACCGAGAGCAAATAGAAGTAATTTGAGACAGAAGAAAAAGGAGAATAAAGAAAAACTAAGAGAGAAGGGAAATAAAAGAAAAGAGAGAGAAAGAATGCCAAAAAAAAGGGAATAAAAGAAAAATTTACAAGAAACAAGATTATATAGTTAAATTTATACTCAATAATTCAATGGGTAACAATTTTACGATGTTAGAATATTTATATTTTAATATTTATAATACATATAAGTACTAATGATATATTTTTATACCTTATGTTATAGGAGGAGTACTGATAGTTGGTAGACCCCAGGATTTAGAACCAACTCAAGATTAGTGTACTTTTGTGAGTGAATAACTATATATATTTTATATGCTTTTAATACAACAATTTATGATTTAATTATATGTTATTATATTTATCATGATTTATTTTAGACATAAAAATATTTATGTTATTTAGTATATTCATAAATATTTTTAGAATTTATTATAGTATAACTTATAATTACATTAGTACAGAAATATTTATTTTAAAATAATTATATTTCCATGATATTATATAATTGTAATTTTTGAACTACTATACGCGTATCATCCCATTTAGTGTAGTTGCTTTATGTATGCGTTAGATTAGTTTATTTATTCTACCTGAGCGATATAACATTCTACTGGGTTAGACTAGCTTAAATCCCCGCTCTACTTATGCGTGAGTTACTTCGCAATGTTAGACCAACTTTTTCCTATGTACAAATTTGGTGTGATTTTCATTATGTATATAGTACATATTTCTAAAGCTACGTTACATATATTAAGCTTCAGAATAGATTCTATTACAGCTTATGTTTTCAGTATAAGTTTATTTATTTCTCATATACAGTTTCATGATTATTTTATATTATAGATTTCTACGTACATTATTTATAGTATTATTTATTATTAAATTATTAGTAGAAGCTATTATTTACAGTGCGTATAAAGTATATAATATTTTTATATTTTGTTCACTCACTCAACCACAAGCTCACTATTATTTTTATTTTTTCAAATTACCACAAGAATTTGTGTTGTGTGATAATACTTCACATTGGAGGTTTGGCTATTACATGTATAGTTACATGAATGCCATAATATCTTGATGTATATTTGTATACACGTGTACACTTTTATTGGGATCCATAGCCTCGTTTCATCAGATGAAATTAGTATAAGCATGTTCATTTTATATTATCGCAGGATACACCTTAACTTCCTAAAAGAGCTCGGTTCAGGTTCTGTTAGTCTAAATGCCTAAACTAGTTTTACTCCGCCTTAAGTATCGGTGCTAGTGTTGTAGTAAGTTTTGAAAAAAATGCCTACTAATGGAGAAATCCTTAAGTGCAAGGGGATTTTATTTGGCTATAAGTTGTCATTTGTGTATATATAATTGTAATTCCTTTTATTGCGAGAGGTGGTGGTGTTTGGCACAACGTAGAAGCAATGTTAAATATCGTTTTAGCATATGTCTTTAATTTACGAGATAAAATACTTACAAAGAAGTAAGATAATTCTTAATTAAAAAAAAAACTAAAATATTATTAAAAATTGAATGGAAAAAGAAACTAAGAATAACAAGCCTAATTATAACTAATGAATTTAACCATAATCTTAATAAGAAAAAGGAAAAATAATCAAATTTTGACTAGGACAAGTTTGTTTTTTTTTTAACTATAAAATAGACTAAATACTAAATTTTAAATAACACACAAACTAAGACTCCTAATTATATACTAAATAGTATATAACTTCTAATTAATCTCGGGTTTTCTGCATCACTTCTCATCTGCTTTGAAAAAAAACTCATCCTCAAGTTTATTAGTAAACAAAGAGGACCGTCAAGATGGTGAAACTTGAAGTAGATCATTGCATTATTTCTTTGTGGTTCGAACACATAACTATTGTAGGTCATTTTATTTGAAACTAAAAAATAATTAAACTTTATTCTTTTCTTGTCTTTGGCGACGACTCTTCTAAAAAATTCTTGGAATTTTTTATTGCATGACATATTTATTATTATATCTTTTTTGTCATTCTCCGTGTGTTGCTCGATGTGCAATTTAATTGACTCCATCTTTTTTAAGGCTAATTAACTCATATTTTCATATGTTTCTCCTTTAAGAATAATCTTCTTACCTTAACTTGGATTGGTAAAATCATACCAATCATTGGTAGATTTTTTTTTATAAAAAATTTGAGCTTTTTTATACAATCTCAATGATGTTATTAATCTCAATACTCAAATTAAGGACAGTTGATATCTCTTCACGTGAAATCTGTGATTTTCTTCAATTTTTTCATAAAGATCATATATAGAATCTCGTGTATATCTTATATCACTTTATTAGAATTAGCAAAAAATCTCGTGCATATCTTATATAACTCTATTCAAATCATCAAATATCTCATGCACATCATCAACTTTAAGTACAATCTTTCCATCTATAGTGTTTGATAAAGTGTTTAACTTAAAAGTTATTTCATCTTCTAAGATTTTGAACAATTCTTCAGACACTTCAGAATTTTCAAAAATAACATTCTCTTTTATAGGAAATACGGAACCTTATCAACAGAAAATTTCTTTTGCTTGCATATAATTTTTTAATTTCTTCTTGAATTTTTAAAAAAATTTGTTGCAATTACTCAAACATGTGTTGCATCTTCTTTATATTAGATTGCAATGACAATATTTTTATAGATTAATATTTGAATGAGGTATCTCATATTTTAGTTACGATGAAATTGATTTCTTCAATGTTTGATTCTTTTTTCTTTTCAATTGTGATTCAAATTGTGAGTTTAATTTGACAACATCAAAATAATTATGGATAGTCGCAGATTGTAAAAAAAATATTTCTTTAATATCAACACGTAATATTCTCAAAAATCCTGTAATTTATTCTGTCTCTTAAAAAAATTCAATTCACACGAGCATGCATGATTCTTATTATAAAATAGACTAAGAACTAAATTTTAAATAATACGAATAGAGATTCCTAAATCGTATATAAACTTTTAAATAAACTCGTATTTTTGGGCATATTTTATATCATGTTCTATATCGAATAAAATTAGGTGGATCTTAAGTATATAAGGGTAGATAGACAACATTACTTAAAAGGATAGTCTTTTGAGCTGGCAAGCGCACAACCGCGACAAGTGGTATGAAAGTAGACCAAAATTCTTATTTATATGTGGACTCTTAAAATCGTTCAATAGAAATTTCTAAAGTGGGTTCTCATGTCTCCAAAAAAATGAACATTATTGGTTATGTAGGCCTTCAAAATTGCCTCAATATAGATTGTCACATGAGTAAGTGAGTCCCCAAGTTTTAGGAAAATGAGTATTATGAGCCAAATAGGCCCTAAAAAATTTTGTATTTTGAGCTTCAATAAAAATTGTTACGTGGATACTGAAAATCTCATGTTTTGAGCTTTAATAGAAATTGTCACATAGGTAATGGTCTTCTAGGCCCGGAGATGGGTAATACAGGCTAAGTTGGCTCATGAGTTTGAATCAAACCATAACAATAGCGTCACATGATTGGGTGAGAGAGAATATCAAATTCTATATCAAATAAAAATTAGATAGATCTCAAATATATAAAGACAAGTAGACAATATTACTTAAAAAGTTAGTCTTTTAAAAATGACAAATACTTGACCCATGATATTTAATAGAGTTATATTTTTTGATATGCGAACTTAATAACTTAATAATATTTTATATTAATAATCTTAAGATATAATAATAATAATTTTAATCAATGATACATCCATCTATTGATAGTTTAAAAAAAAAAAAAAGACATCTACCTATTGATAGTTAAAAGAAAGGACATTTACTAAAGTTGTTTTGAGTGCAAGTTCATTGGTGGTAAATATCCATCACGCCTGCAATGTAAGACCTCATATCCATCCGTTTTTTTTGTTCAAAAAAACATTTACTTGAAACGATATACATACTATGTAATCCTAAAATACCAGCTTTATTTGAGCTTTGAAGTGCGAATTTTTCATTACATTTCTATTTAAGTAAACATCAACATGTGGGGTTTTGTTTTGATTGTGTCGAAAATTTGTTAGGATTATAGAAATTAGTGAAATAAATTCATAATCTCCAAAATATTAAGTAACAGATGTCGTTTGTGAAAACTATTTTTGGTGGGTTAGGTTAGAAAATTCTCGAAATCAATTCATTTTTACATTCGAAGAGACGTATATATAAAATAAATTGGGTGACTGGTGATGTATATATAAAATTGGCTCCTCAATTTCTCTTCAATTCTCGCTTCCCTCAAATTCCTTCACCTGATATTCCATTTCTCACTTCAGTGTATTTTTTTTTTTTGAAAAAAAAGGAAGAAAAGAAAAGGCAAAGATCATGGCAACAGAGTCATCAGAATCAGAAGAAGAAGGTAAGATCATAGGAGGAGAACAACAGTTAACAATAGATGATGATCTTAGAGAAATGGGCAAGAAAGCTGCTTGGAGTGTCAGCTCTTGCAAGCCTGGCAATGGCGTCTCTGCTCTTCGCGACGATAATATCGACACCTATTGGCAGTAACTTCTCATACACCCTCTCCCTCTTTAATCTCTTCTTTATATAAAAACTCTCAATTCTTTTTCTGTACGTTTTTTAAAATTATATTTGTGGGTTTTAGATCGGATGGTGCGCAGCCACATTTGGTTAATGTTCAGTTCCAGAAGAAAGTTAAGTTGCAAGTATGTATTGGTTATTTTTCATTTTTATGAAATTTTTGGGCTTTTCAGTTTGGTTGGTTGATAATGAATTCTGGGATGTGTTTTGCTTTGAAGTTAGTTGTGCTCTACGTGGATTTTAAGCTTGACGAGAGCTATACACCTAGTAAAATCTCTATTCGAGCTGGTGATGGTTTCCACAACTTGAAGGTATTTTCTTGTATCTTGTATAAGAACACTCGTTGATGAATGAATCAACTTTATTAGCAATGTAGGATTTGTTTTATTTTGTTCTCTCTCTATATATATACACTAGTGGACTACGCAGTTCATGGCGAGTAATACTGTCATATGACATTATTTAATCAATTCATAAATTTTACACAATTTACGTGTACTACAAAATCTTTACACGCATTCAAGAATTCACCATATAACAAACAATACTATTACGTGATATTATTTAATTAATTTACGTGATATTATTTAATTAATTTATAATTTTTACATAATTCACATATACTATAAAATTTTACTATATGTTTAGATGTTTACCCTATAATAAGTTACGTAATTTATTAGAATAAAACTCTTATCTGTATTTATATATTTTGAGAGTTAGTTTGGTTGATACGTGTCTACTATTGAAAATGGTTTTAGGAGATAAAAACTGTTGAACTCGTCAAGCCAACTGGGTGGGCTTGACGTAATTTACTAGAATAAAACTCTATCTGTATTTATATATTTTGAGAGTTAGTTTGGTTGATGCGAGTCTACTATTGAAAATGGTTTTAGGAGATAAAAACTGTTGAACTCGTCAAGC
The DNA here is from genome assembly GCA_946807835.1 of Ailanthus altissimus. Lineage (NCBI taxonomy): Eukaryota > Viridiplantae > Streptophyta > Magnoliopsida > Sapindales > Simaroubaceae > Ailanthus > Ailanthus altissimus. The sequence goes on from OX327695.1 coordinate 26,317,664, forward strand.
CAACTGGGTGGGTCTATATATCATTATCTGGAAATGATCCCAGGTAAGCGCTGAGTGCATTATTTTCTGTTCTGTTTATGCTGCTGCACTTAGTGAGTAGTTCAATGTCAATCTGCATTGTATCCTGTTGGCTCATGCTGTTGCTCTTAGTGAGTAGGTCAATATCAATCTTGCTATATCATGTTAGGTTCTTTCATGTTAATTTTACAGTAGATAATATATCTAATTCCATTGTGCTTTCTTGTATCATTTCCTTTGTACTAAAAAACTTGATACTTGACTAACTGGAAACCTGTGAACAGACAGGAGTTTATACGTGGATGGTGTATAAATTTACCATTCTATACCATTTAGCTAATCTCCATATCAACCATTTTCGGGAATGCAATCAGAATTTTTTGCAAAGCCTAATTTTAGTTAGCTTTTCCATTAGAACTGATGGTTAGTAGTTGCTGGCTCTAGGTAATCATTAGTTGTAGAAGTGTAATCAGTGATAGCTTTGGCACAAAAACCTCTGAACCTGAGGATAGTTTTCTACCATCTTGTGATCAAACTTAGGATTTTCAAAATCCAACTGTGGCTTCTCCCATATATCCTTATATGATATCCGGAAAGAAATGATGCCATTGCTTGTATTTCAACAAACTTTTGACACAATCTGGTCTGTTATGTGTTTTGTTTTAGGTCCTAAGGGAAGATGTTATCTGCACACTTTCTGGCACGTCTCTCTACTTTAAGCCTGATCAACAGTAACACAATGAAATACAATTATAGATATGAAGAAATAAAACAATGTTCCGTTTCTGTTTGGAATTCTTTTTCTATCCGGTTTATATGTGTTGACCGTAATGCATGTAGCCTTGATGCTAAAGAGTTGCTAGTGAAATTGAATAGCTTGCAATTGAATCATGAGATATCTGAGATTGCCCATTTCGGACAATCTTGTTTGACTTCGTATGTTCTTTTGCCCTTGAACTTTTAAGTTTTCAGCTCCTTTTCACCTGAAACGGCAGGGAAACTTTTGTCAATACTTTTATGTTGCAAATTGCTGTGTTGTCAAACCACCTTATTGGGACGGATACTCACGTGCGCCAGATCAAGATATATGGGCCTCGACCGTGCGTCTGCTTCCTCATTTCTTTATCTCTTTTCTGTTACTGATACCCACTGAGTAATGCTCTATCTTCAATTTTCTTTAATGCTTTGTTTCAGGAACCCTATTCCGCATCAACAATTTCAGTTTACTTCAAGGGAATTTATCACTTATTCTATGGTAAGGTGAAAAATGTATCCTTGTGGAAGAAAGAAATGAGACATTTAGGACCTTGTGGCAAACTGTAAGAAAACGAAGCTTGAAGTTCTAAGTAATCAGATAAATTGAGAATTGCATGGTGTTCTCTGAGGCATATAAAAGTTGGTCGAGAATATGTTGCTTTATTGATCCTCTGGGTGTTCGATATTTCGTCGTTATTGCTGGAAATTAATGTAAACCAGCTTAAATAGTGCTCATCTGGTGGTGTTCAATTCTCCAGACCTTGCTACAAAATTTGTTGTCCATAAAAAGACACAGTCAAAGTTAAATCCACAACATTATGTGCTATCTGATTCCAGTTTGTTTATACTTAGCTGTCAGGTCAATCATGAATCCAGTCATCACTTATTCGAAGTGTTATAATTATTTATTTTTGAGTTCTGTGGCATTTAGGTCATATAATCAGGACCTAGGAGAATAATGAGTTAGAGGTTTTGCTTCAAATCTTGATTTATAAGTTTTTGAAACATTTTTTCTGGTTGTTTGACTAATGTAAACCTCGGCAGCATTAGTTAGTGGTGTTTCATAAGCCAATCTTAAGATGATTTTACATTCCTTAGCCTTGAGTAAAACATTTGATCGTTCTTATGCTTTGCGGTTTGACCTAGGTAGATAACTCTGGGTTAATCCTTCAAAAGTTACATGATTTGCTCCTATTTATCTCCAGTAGGTGGATGGTGCAATTGTAAGACTTAAAAGAGTTTTACTTTTGAGCTGGTTGAAGGGTTTCAAATATGTGAAAATACTGTAGGTCTATAAGTATCAGATTTAGCAGAAGATTTGCTGTTTATTTTAGCCAAGAGCCTTGTACTATCATGACCTGATAAAAAAAATGCGATTTTTGATGTAACATAACCAAGGCAAAGTTTGCCGTCCAACCAAATTGCATTTGCATGCCCTTTATTCTCCAATAAAGCAGAACATCCTGATGAGAGCAAATTTGATCAGGAAAGCATCCAGATGCTCAACAAGCTTAACTAGGAAGAATCTGAGTTGTTTTCCTCGGACACGGAAGGACTTGCACCAGCTAAAGGGAACCAAACATCATAAAGCCAGTATTTGCATCAGTTCTGTCTAGCACTCATACATTAACTAGATTCTCAGCCTTAAATCTTTTAAAGTGAAGAGGTATTACTTGCAAAGATCAGTAGAGAATTATTACTTGCATCTTTACATGAGCATTTCCCCACGGCCAAGACTCTAAAGCAGCCATCTTCTAACATTTCAACTTGCCAAATAATCCTATGACCGAAAAATCATTTGGCAAAATATTTCTTGGGTAACTGAATTCGAATGAAGCAACCTACCAGGAAAGTGCATTTTGAGGGCATCATTATTTACCTGCCAAGGAAAGCATTCATGCGGAAAGGGGAAGAAACACATCTCCAAATAAGTATTATGCTGGCTTTAGAGAAAAGTACAGTATTGGAAGCCAAGGACGAGAATGCAATTGCTGGTTATAACTTGAAAAATATTTTCAGCATTTTCAACGGAAAATATACTGACTTTAAGTTATAATAAAGGGGAGAGTTTATAAAACTAGAAAAGGGAAGTTATAGGTAATATCAGGCATTAAGCAACGGGTGGATAGCACTTAAAAGTTTTCAACATAAAAGGTGAGTGTACACGAAGAAAGCTAAGCCTGATCTGAGGGGGAAATGCTAATCAGAGGGTAAAAATTTTGTTAGTACTTAAACAAGACACCACTGCACAGCTATATAAATACTATCCATTGAACTTTCAATTTTATTTCAGTACTGCCAAGATGATAGATGGGAATACAAGTTAAATTTTGTGATCAGAAAAACCAGCCACAATGCCAAAATTAACCTGTAAATTGGCAAATTTTTTAAGAAATTAAGTGAACAATGATATCAAATGCCACCATTCATGACTATCATCATTCACAGGCTGGTTTGGTGTCAAAGCTGCTCAGGCATATTGCAAAGGCTTGGAAGGCAGAGAGTGGATAACTATAATCCATAGTGAAGATATCTTTTCCAATTTTCCCAAATTGTAGAATTACCTTTTCCTGGTCCGCTAGTGGCACATTGTGAAATGGTGCAACAGCTGCCACGAGCTGGAAATTCTTAACAGAAGCCACTGTGACACGCCCTTTGAAGTTTAGGCACCAACACTGTAGCTGCTCATGCCATCTAGGAGCCTTGTTTTTTAGAACCAGGGGCCCCAGCGAGCTTGGTTTCAATGGCGGTGATGGTGAGGGGATTGGAGGGCTGCTACATGTGACTTGCTCCTTTCCTTTCAAACTTGGAGAGGAACATAGATGCTCATCAAATGATAGCAGGAAAGATGTTGGTGTTGGGGCGGTGCCCCCCTCCTCAATAGAAGAGACAGGAATAGAGTCCATGATGCAATTCATTCTCCTTGGCCCTCTAGTGCGAAGGACATTGAGTTCATAGGAGACGGAGCCTATTCTGTAGTTATATGCAGGTACTCTTGGAGACACCTGCTTAGAATGGAATCTGCGACTCATCCCACCAGATGGCTGAATTGCCATATGAAACTGAGGTTGGCTGTCATATATTGTGAACTTGGTACCCAGAAAGTTAGACCTGGCAAACATGTTTTAATAAGTTGTTGGGACGCGAAAGGGAGAAAAAAAAAAAAAGTGAAGAACACAAGTAAAAAAGTGTAATGACCACAACTTACCTCAGTTTACCAATATATGTATTGCTAGCCCGAGAAAAATCATCAGCAACTAAAGATATAACAAAATCTGTGCATGTTGCCCTCCTGACCTTTTTGGCCACTAACAGCAATTTATCATTCCCATCTTCAGCTGTCAATTTAACATCACACCAATGAAAACCTATTACTAAGGAATCAATCCCAACAATGCATATAGTCAAGCTGCATAATCAGCCATTCTTTTAGACCCAAAAAAAAAAAAAAAAATCAGATATGAGCAATGTAAGTCTAAAATTAGGTTTTCATTGCTGTAAATTTCACACCTTTTTGGAAGCAATGAATAATTAAGTTCCCCAATACCCAATCACAAAAGAAGGTGTGGTTGATATAATCAATTCAAAAACAGGGCAGAGTGGGGGGTGGGGCATATAATCACTCAAATTGTTGACAGAAATTACAAGGAATCTGATTACAAGTAGAGTTGAAGGAAAAGATATTCTTAAGCAAAAACGTCAATGCATATGTATACAAGTCTAGATTTGCCAAAAATAGATTTAAGAGATCAGGAAAACTTACAAGGCACCAGACCAAAGCACAAATAATATGTAGAAGTTGCTCTATCCCTTCTAATAAAGCATTGTAAGGGAGACTCGCGAGGACCCGGCTGTTTAAAATTCCAAAGTGAAACAATAAAACCAGGTCAAACAACAGGCAAAATTTGGTTTAAGTGAACACACCAATAAAAAGCGTACCTAAGGCACTACCTGCTTTAGTGAGATGGGAAATGTGAACCTTCCACATTGTTCAGGAGTTTTAACAATCTCCTTGGTAACTTCCCTCCATGACCTACAAACTGAGGCACAAAAAACAACAGCAGCACGAGCAGGCCACGTGTTCTCACTCTCTTCTACCCTCTTAACAATGTCTAAGAGCAATTCAGGTGGTAAATTTGCCCACTGACTCTGTTGACTTGAATCAAATTGGAGAAGTGCTTGGTCAGGAGCTATATAAGACTGTTTACGACTCCGTGAATGCTTCCCTTCCCCGCCTCTCCTTGACATACTCCCAATTCCGTCTTTCATTTCCTTAAGCTCACGAACAATGCTTTTGAAGGTCATCTTTACAGAAGCATATCAAGCCCTCCCCATAATATTCAACTGCAATAACATATAATACATAACTTAGAAATTAAATACAAAGAAAAACACTGTCAAAACTAAAACCCACTTGAATTTATCGCAAACAGAGACTTTTGCTTGGATATTTTTAAGAAATTGCATGCAAAATGTCATCTTTTGGTATTAAATATGCTCAAGTTTTTATCTTTAAGCTAACTACAGACCCAAAAAGACAAACTTTAACAATGAATCACTCTCAAAATAAGATAATCAAATTAAAAAATAAAGAAAACACAGACAATACCATCAGAATACATTTAGAGCATGATCAACGAAGAACACATATATTTTTAACACATGATTCAGCAATCAAATAGACCAAAAAGAGCCAACCCATATTCACAATGCAGAACAACAACAACAATATAACGGAACAGACTAACCTGAAGCACCTTAACAAGATCTTCTCCAAGTTCAAATCTAAAGAAGTAAGAACCCGTTCTGTTCCACAACTGGTCTCAGATTCAGTATCAAAATGCCCTCATCACAGTCCCTTCTTTTTTTTTGCTTCTAAGACATCGTTTTTCTCCTCCTCTACCACCACCAGCTACCACCACCAGCAATGCTTCACCCACACACCCCCCTTACTCCAATGAACTGTCTCCACTTTTCTCTCTCCCTCAAGACGGATCCAACCCCACTTTGCCTTTTTAATTCTCATCATCATATTTTAACATTATATTTATTATAATAATAATAATAATTATTATTATTATTAATATTTGGTGCGTCAAATAAGTACAACTAAATAACTAGGATCTCGGAAGGAAAAGGATGCTATATATAATTACAATGGGTGGTGGCATCTACTGTGCTCAGCGTGATTATAGTACACGTGGCAAAGTTTTTTTGGATTTTATGGGGGTGACAGTTGATGAAGACTTGTTCACTTCACTGTTCAGTGACCATCTTTATTCTTTAGAAGCGTTTCTTTTGCACTAATGAAAAAAATGATGCGACGACGATTAAAGTTCAAACTTAAAATGCGCGTTTTAATGATTTCGACCCAAGATTGCAGCAGCTGATTGATCAAAATGATATCTTTTCACCTTCTCTTACACTATTAAAGTGCATGATTAAAGTATTAAGATTTCGACCACGTAAAAGGTGAAATTACTGTCTTTTTAAAAGTTTTTTTTAAAGAAAAGAGTGAAACACATTAGAAAATTAAAAATTTATTCCACAATTTTAATTAAATAAAAATTAAGTTGAATATTAAAATAAAAAATTATAAAAAATTTAAAATATGTGAAATACGTAAATAAAAATTTAAGACGTATAAAACACAAAGAGATAAGTGAAATAGGATTCGAAGAAAGTAAAGAAAATGCACATAAAGGGCACTAGGGTTGAGCGTTGCGACGCCCAATATAGAAGCCCAGTACTGCGATGATGGGCGTGATAATGGCCAATGTTGCTGCGTCCAGGGATGAGCGCTGTGGCGCCAGAAGTGTCAAGAAACTGTTTTTGATTCGGATTTTAAATTTTAGGAAGTTTTGGACTTTTAAAACAAATAGACTTTTACTCTAATAAAGAATAAGGTTAGTATGCACGTAATACATCCTATATAAACACTTGTAAACCATTTATTTCAGATTAAGCATTAAGAGAGACTCTAAGAGAGAGGAAGAACTGGGTAGACACTAAGTGCTTATGTGCGCTAGGGTAGAACCATCGTTTGAGTGTTCATTGCTTGTGGTAGAGTAAGGATTCACTCAACATGAGGTCATTTTGAAGGTTCTTCATTGAGTTTTCCTTATAAAATCTCCTGAGAGTTAATAAGAGAGGTTAGGATCATTGAATCTACCGTGGACGTAGGTAATTGGCCGAATCACGTAAGATTGTGTTGTACTCTTTTATATTCTGCTTTGAATTCTTACTATTTTGCTTGATTAATAAGTTATTTTACTGCGCAAGAAAATTAAGATTCTAAGTTAAATTTGAAGTTATTCGCTTCAACCTAATTTTAAAAAGGAGAAGGTCGTTCCCTCCTTTAATGAACACAAGTTATTATACTCCATAATGATGAGTTTGTATACATTTGAACCTCAAATGTGAAGAAAATTCAAATATTTACTCTATAAATTAAAAAAAAAAGAGTAAAATGACTAAAATATATTATAATACATCTATAATATTACAAAAGAAAAGTTTCAATAATTTTGATCATTTACTATTAAAATCCTAATTAAAATTCTTATCTTGAGTTAGGAATGATTCTTCGTATTAGTCAATTATTAGTGAGTTTTTCTATTTCTTTAATCAAATATGTGTGATAAGATTAAAGATGATAAAAAAATTTGGATTAAAAAAAATTTGGTCTGAAAAAATTTGAGTTGTCGATGGGTTTGAATTCTAATTTTTTGAAAAATTTGAATCTGGGCGGTTTGACATTTTTATATTTTTTAATTTTTAAAAAAATTTTAAATTAATTCATAATCTTTGATATATAAAAATCTAACAATTGTTTTATAAAAATAAATGTCCCAAAATTTTAATTTAACTTAAAAATTAAAAAAAAAAAGTTGTAACAAGAATAAAAAATATATTTTAAACTATAAATGCATATTACACATACATATCACTTATACAAATTATACATATTAAACTATAAATATAAATTATACAATAAAAATTATAAATATAAATCAATTTTTTTATAAAAGAAATATCTTAAAGTTTAAAATTTATCAAAATAATAAAAAATTGAAAAAAATAATGAAATAAATCGGGATTAACCCAAATTTGACCTGACCCGAAAAAACTTGCATTAAACTCGAATTTTAAAACAAAAAAAAAGAATCTAAATTCGAATCTAAGTTAAATAAAACTCGGATCTGAATCTAAATTTTGCCATCTTTAAATAAGATGCGAATAGAGTAACTCATAAATTAACAAAATATGCGCTTAATATAATTTAAGAAGTAGTTTGGGTCATTTTGTCGCTCACCTTCTTTAGCCATATGTATTGGATGATCTTCATTCTTGATTTGTTTGTTTGTTATTATATACTGCTTTTATTAAAAAAATAAATTCCTAATTAGAATATAATTATAAACATATACTACGCCTTTCAGTTAATATAAAATTTTTTAATTTAAATATTTATTCTCCCAAACCATAAGTAGAAAATAAATTATAATTTAAAATTCAATAACATGATAAATAAAAAAATCAAATAAAATATTATTACTATTAGACTTTATTTATTAATGTTAGATGCATGGCTAGTCGTTTTACATGTTCACTTTGTTTCAATCAAATTTAATCTTTGATCAAATTTCCACATCTAGAGAACTTGATAGACTTATTAAGGTTGATGCTGTGTGGTGTCTTTTAACTAGTAGTCTAAAGTTTTGTGTGTTTTTATTGTTAAACTGGTTGGGATTGATATCAACTATCAAGTCATTTCATCTCTTTAACTGGTGCTTTTAAGGATTTAGCTTTGTTTTAATGGTGGGTGGGTGGCTCCAAATTGTGAAGTTGGGAATAGGAACCACACGATTACAATTGATGAATGAAATGTTGTGGGTGTGAAGATTGAAGAAAGAAGCCGAGTGTTAGGATCAAAGGCAGGCCATGTGAGGAGATTGAAAACAATATTGAGTGAAAGTGGTGTTGAGGATTCCCATGTCAATCACTCATTAATATATGGTTCGATGAACATCAAACGAATGGCAACACCTTCATCTTCATCTTCATCTGCAGAATTTTCTTTCTTTTTTTAATATCTGGACCACAATTGCACACATAGCAACAATCTCTCCTTACAAGGTTCTTGAACTTGATCCTCGCAAGATTTGCCCACTAATACATTTGGATCTAATTGCTTTCTCCTAAATCTAGATCATTTTTTCCATCTTACTTTTCCATGCATGCTATGTAATTTGAAATAGTACTCTCATAAAATAATTTTGAGCAAATTAAAAGTGGGTATGTTTATTTTAATACAAAATTTGACATTTAGGTGAAGAAGTAATAAGATATAGAATTATAAAATTAGTTAGAATAGAAGCTCATCGGAAACAAAGGAATGATTATAGCACAAGCTACAAACCCAGCTAGATAGGCCGGTTGCTGGTTGGCTAAAGGGTGGAACCCATGTCTAGCTTTATGGTCATTCTTGTCTCTAACTTTATAAAACTAGTATTAGTTGGATGATGGGAACGACTCAGAGACTCCTCATTGTGGTTGGCATCAACGATAACGTTGATTGATCTCTTAAGGTATTTTTCATTCTTTGTCTTAGCCATGCCAGCTGAATTTGATATGAAATGCCACTGCCATTTGCAGAGACAGATTTTTACGATTCATATTTTCGTATGAGTTTTAGTCCCTGATTTTAGGGATATATGTGAATTTAATTTCTCATGTTTAAATAATTATTATGATAATTTTTGTTGTTAAAATTTTACTGTTAAATGTTAAATTTTTATTATTTTTGTTATAATATTTTTAATTAAATATCTACTAACTATGTGACACATGTTATTATTTAATTAGTTTAAATTTTTATTAAATATTTTTAAAAAATAAAATAAATTAAATAGAAAATAAAAATAAATAAAATAGAACTATCACCGTTATTGAAAAATAGCAATTGACTGGCCGTCGGTCGCTATTTTTCGATAATATTTTAATGATGAAATTTATCAATTTTTACATCATTAAATTTTATTTTTTTTGATCTACACAATAATAAAGTTATTTTTTACAAAAAAAATATTAAAATAGTGGGAGAGGAGCAACAGCCACCGTTGCTAGCCATTAAACGGGGAGCGGTGTGGAGAGGCTAATTGCCAATCTATTCATGGGTGAGGCGGTGCAAGTCACCGCCACTCCATTTGAGGGCAAGCGGCGGTGGCTGCTGCCCCTCTCTTATCATTTTGACACTTTTTTATATTTTTTTGACAAAAAATGACATCACCATTGTGTAGATCAGAAAAAATGAAATCTAATGATATGAAATTTGATAAATTTCATTGTCGCAATGTCGTCAAAAAATGACGATCGATAGGTTGTCATTTTCTGGAGATGTTGACAGTTCTATTTTAATTTATTTTTTATTTAATATAATATATTTTTAAAAATATTTATTAAAAATTTAGACTAATTACATGATGACACGTATCATTTGTAACTAATTATAGTATGACTTGTATCATTTATTTATTATTATATACTTTTAAAAATATTTATTCATTAAAAAATATATATTTATTAAACATATAACCAATTATATAATGCCACATATCATTTGTAACTAATTATATTATGACACGTGTTATTTATTTATTAAATATATCTTTATCAATTTAATTTTAAAATATTTATAATTTTAAAAAATATTTATTAAACATATAAACCAATTATATAATGACACGTGTTATTGGTAACTAATTATAGTATGATAGGTATTTTTTATTTATTAAATATATATTTATTAATTTACTTTAAGAATATTTATTCTTGTAAAAAAATATATTTATTGTAAATATTAATTAATTACATAATGACATATGTCAATATTAATTTATCATATAATAATATGTGTTATTTTTATTTTTATTTTTTTAAAAATAAAAATATTATTTTATCTTTAAAGAGAACTTATTTAACATCACCCTTGATAGAAATTAATAATAATTATTAGAATATAAAAGATTATATGAATATATACTTCTAAAATTAAGGATTAAAGTATTATTTTCTACATGCACGCATATACGTATTGCCATGTCAATTTTTAAGGCAATAATTTGAGGAGTTCAAATGGTTGGGTTTGCTCACTATGTCATATTCCAATTCATATAAATTTTCTGTAATACGTTCGATTTGACATCCCATGTATTGTATTTAAGACGTAGTTTCAAATTATTTTTCGTTTCTTTTCAGTCAAATGAGAATTCGGCAACGTAATAGCTTATGCCTTATGTCACTCATTGGCAATCTTCTGTTTTCTCACAAGTTTCAGGAGCAGTAATTACAGCTGTCTCCCCCCTCTCCTGAAAGAAAAATTAAAAAAAAAAAATCAGTTTTTTTTTTAATTTTTTTATTTTCTTCCATCACAAAAAGTTTACTTTTACTATTTTTATTTTATAATATATTTTTTCTATATTTAAAATTTTATTAAATCAAGTGATTTATAAAAAAAATTGACAAAATAAATGTTGAATTGTGTACCTTCTTAAATTTTGACTTACAAGCTTTTAAGATTTCAATTTATAAGGCACAAAAACTTTAACTCATTAAAAATTTAAAGAGGATCTCGATTCACAGAATAAAAAAAAAAAGTAGGCTTACATAACATCTTTGAACTAAGGGTATACTTTTCAAGTTGGTCAGAACAATGATCAAAATTCGACTATCTTGTTTGGTTAAACTCGAAAAGAAGAGAAGAAAAGATAAATCTACACCCTTTGAGTTGGTTAGAACAATTGTCGAAACTTAACCACTCTGTTCAGTTAGACTCTTAAAAGTGAACTACGCTCTCTTCGAGCTAATCAAAGTAATGGTCGAAGTTCAACTACTCTATTCGATCAGACTCATCATCCACAGGGTCAATCAGAACAATGGTTAAACATTGGCTACCTTATTCAACTAGGCCCTGAACAATGAGAAATAAATTCCAACTTATCTCGAGCAAGGTGAGGTCCAAATACAACTGCTTTAAATAATCAAAAGAAATTTTTAAAAACGACTTAACTTTAAGAGGTATTGAGATTTGTGGATAAAGTCAATATTATCAAGAAAAAATATTTAAAATAAAGGGATGTTTCTAAAATTATAATATAAATCATATTAAGACAAATAAGATCAAGTGTTATTTAAAAAAAATTAAATAATATAATCTTAAAAGAAAATATCTACAAAAACATTCACATTAAAAATGATTCTAAAAATTACGAATAAAACCTATTTTCCTATTCTATATATAGAGGAAGAACCTAGCACTAGAGAACAAGAGAATTACCACATAAATAGGCTTATTATAAAAGCAACTATTTTTCTCACAAAAAGCCATTTTGTTCCCTTTTATTATTTATTGTCTCATTTTTCTCTTTTTTTTCAAACACTTGCTAACTTAGCATTACAGTGCTTATAAAAAAAAACCTTCGACGTGGCTTCACATATTTTTTTGTTACAAAATTCTTGTCAAACATGCTATTTAGGGGAAAGAGCTATTTAAGTGGTCCAGTTTTTTTAACAATATTATTATCATTTAAGTTAAACTTTTTTAAAAAAATAAATTTAACTTATTGACGGTAGAGTTATCAAATTTTAGGATCAATAATATTAATAAAAAAGATCGGTGGTAGAATTAAAAAGTAAGAGAGCTCTATTATTTATTAATAAATATAATTGATACTTTTGTAAAAAAAAATTTGTCTCATTAAACATGTATAGTTATATTTGGTCTTTTTAATTATTTATTATCAAAATTTATTTCTGTAATTCTCGATTTGGGCTAAATGGGTATTATATACTATTGATTTGTTTGAATGCGATTAGCATTTTTTTTTAAAGTGATAAATTGTATGATTACTAGCGGGATGATTAGTTACAAAGATTTTTGTTTGATTAGCAATCCATGATTAAAATGATTAGCAAACATAGTATAAGGAAGTTTAAATTAGAATCAGTTAATCAATTTAGTGAAGATCTGAAAAAGTAGTTGAAAATAATTTTACGAATTTTAGTAATAGTTCAGCCATCATATGTAAGTAAATTAGACCACCTTAGGTTTGGAATAATAAAAGCTAAATTAGCATTTTGCTATTATATGCAGTAAACACAAGGACAAGGTCTTAATCATTAAGATATAAATAAGATAATGCTTTAATGACTGATGGAAAAACAAAGTATCTTTATCTTTTTCTCAACTAATGCAACTCAACTTGTTAGAATTTTTGTTGTTTGCTTATGTTGTTCTATTGATTTATATTGATGATTGATCATCTTTTGTCGCGGCCATGTGAACCTTCGCCTTTTTTTTAGTCTTTTTTTTTTACTTAGATTCTTGCAATAAATTTACAAGGATATATGCTTTACAATCAAAATCATTAAAAGATCGATTATCTTTATTCCTAGATTACAAGAATCGAACGTCGCATTCTCTTAATATCTTCAAATGAAAACCCATAAGATATATGCTAAATTGCTTTTCCAATTTCTTTAATTTGGTTGTCAAGTTTAGTTGACCCTTAATTTGTAATTATTTGATTTCTCTTTTTGTCATACCTTTTATTTTATTTTATTTTGTAGAATGATTATAATTGAGTCATAAGAAGAGTTTTCTTTTTCAAGGTGTTGGTAGATGAATAAATTGTAATCAAGTTTAAATTGATTTGGGTGATCTCCAAATGTGTACATCAGCAAATATTTTGTGGGTTAAGCTAATTGTTTTCGGATGATATTGGCATCTATTAGGAGATAAATGTTTTGTGTTTAGTAAGGAAAACTGAGAGAGAAATGTCTTGCTCAAACATTGGATTATGTTCTCATTTTTATATATATGCATGTAACTCCACCTAACTACAGATACATGAAAGAATTAGTAGCAACCTCTTCATTGAAAAACAAGTTACACTTAATACTCCTGGAATTGAACTACAGCAATTCTTTATTCTTTTGTTTCTTTAAGATTGGTATTTGTGTCCAAAATTGTGTAGGTAAGAAGCAATTGGAAGTTTTATCAGCAAAGCATCTTAACAAGGGTATGAGCCCCAGGCCCCCAAATGAGGAAAACGTATAAAAAAAAAAGCCGCACAAGCTTAGAAGTAAGCTCTTCTGAATTAATTTTTTTAAGTACATAGCCATGGCAAAAAGTTATATTCCTACCTTGCCAGTGTTTTCAGCAGGAAGAAAACACCAATTTGAGAATGACATATGACCAACAGCAGTGACCAAAACAGCATTTTTCATTGGGCAGGAACCATGCAGTTAGATGATTTCATCTTGGACGATATAGAGAATTAATCCTTGCATTAACCATAACCCTAAAGCTGATCCTTTTCCTTAACGGTAAAGTTTAATTGTGTCTTTTGCTGTAAGGCTGGTCTTATGTAGCTTTCATGCTGGCCCAAATTCTTTCAAACATACAGAATAAAAATATAAAATGAAAAAGCAAAGTAAAAAAAAGAAGAGAGAACGAAGCTGATGTTTTATGAACGCTTCATTTTGGCCATGGCAATCCAGCCTCTACGTCAGTAGCCAGCTTGAGGTCTCTATCCGTATTTTGCTTACAAGCTTTCACCATTCTCACCTAATTCTCTACAACCCTTTCTCCTGTAACAAACTGATAGCCCTTTACTCTATACATTCATATATATTCTCCATCTTTGCCTCCATGTCTCATCCACAGCAACTCAAAACAGGACAAGTTTTTTCCATAAGACAAAATGGCAAGCCGGGGCAATTTCTTTTCTGGGTTATCCTTCTTACTCTTTGTGTTTATTGGGTTTGTCTCTTTTCCTGCTGAAGCCGCCATAAAGAAGTACCAATTCGATGTGAGTACTTAAACGCATTACATATAACTGACATGCACTTGTGCCATTAGTTCTTTTTTGAATATTATTCTACTTAGTGATATATACCTTAGCAATATTGGGTTTAACTTCTCAGATCCAAGTGAAGAATGTTAGTAGACTGTGCCATGCAAAACCAATTGTAACTGTAAATGGGAGGTATCCAGGGCCTACTATCTACGTAAGAGAGGGAGATAGAGTTCTTGTCAACGTCACAAACCATGCTCAATATAACATGTCAATTCATTGGTATGATCTGAAGTACATATTCGGATAAAAATACCAAAAAGCATAGTACTTCTGTGTTCTTATTATACCGGCTATGTGATTCTTATATATAGGCATGGACTGATGCAATATCGCAATGGTTGGGCGGATGGACCGGCTTATATAACACAATGTCCGATCAAAACTGGCAGTAGCTACACTTACGACTTCAATGTAACAGGACAAAGAGGTACATTGTGGTGGCATGCACACATTCTTTGGCTGAGGGCCACCGTCTACGGTGCAATTGTCATCATGCCAAAACCGGGGACCCCATTTCCTTTCCCACAGCCTGACAGAGAAGAAGTTATTATACTAGGTTGGTAAAAAATTATCTTGTTTGATACAAGATGGCCTCGGAACTTCGCGAGTTTTATTTATTTGGTCAATCAAACCAGGTTGCCTCAATTTCATTTGTATGTTTTGTAGGAGAATGGTGGCACAATGATGTTGAGGATATCGAAAAGCAAGGAAACAAAATGGGCTTGCCACCAAATATGTCAGATGCACACACAATCAACGGAAAGCCGGGACCCCTCTTTCCTTGTTCTGAAAAACGTAAGCAAAAATCAGCCAGTGAAAACTTCAAGTCATAGCATGGTTTTCTTTCTTAACTACTTGCGCTGAAATAGAAAAATAGTCAGTTAACAGATAGGAAAAAAATTATGATACAGCAAGCCAAATACTAAAAAATAAGGCTTAAAGATTTAAAGAGAAATAAAAAAGCAAGAGTAGATTAAGCTACCAAATCTTTCAAGTCATGTTTTCTCAGGTTTTAAGAAATTGCGTGAACAAAGTGAGAAAGAAAAGCAAGATGTATTTGGTACTACAGTAAGTGTGAAGGAAGTTTTATTTACTTTATCAATTTGCTCCTTTCAGATACTTTTGCCATGGAGGTTGAATCAGGAAAGACATATCTCTTGAGGATCATCAACGCGGCCCTCAACGACGAGCTTTTCTTTGCCATAGCCGGCCACGACTTGAAAGTTGTGGAAGTTGATGCAGTTTATACAAAGCCATTCGCTACTCAAGCTATCCTAATTGCACCAGGGCAAACTACAAACGTTCTGGTTCAAGCCAACCAAAAACTAGGCAGATACTTCATGGCTACTAGGCCTTTCATGGATGCTCCAATTCCAGTAGACAACAACACAGCCACAGGAATCCTTCAATACAAAGGCATCCCTAACACTGTTCTCCCAACACTTCCCCAAATGCCTGCACCAAATGACACAGAATCTGTTTTGAGTTATAACAAGAAACTTAGAAGCCTCAACAGTCAACAATATCCGGCTAATGTTCCACAGAAAGTTGATCGAAAACTCTTCTACACTATCGGATTTGGAAAAGATCCTTGTCCTACCTGCGTGAATGGAACCAGACTCCTAGCAACTCTGAACAATATCTCTTTTGTAATGCCAAAAACCGCCCTTCTCCAAGCTCACTACTTCAACCTCAAAGGAGTTTTCAAGACTGATTTTCCTGACAAGCCTCCTAGAACTTTCAACTACACTGGCGCACCACTTACAGCAAATCTTGGAACATCCCGGGGGACAAGGCTTAGCAAGATCCCCTTCAACTCGACAGTTGAGTTAGTGTTGCAAGACACTAATCTATTAACTGTCGAGTCACATCCATTCCATCTCCATGGCTATAACTTCTTCGTTGTTGGAACTGGCATTGGAAACTTTGATCCTGTCAAAGACCCTGCTAAGTATAATCTTGTTGATCCTGTAGAGAGAAACACAGTTGGTGTCCCCACTGGTGGTTGGACCGCCATTCGATTTAGAGCTGATAATCCAGGTACATTAATTAATATTCAGCACAGCAGCACCTATGATTATGTACTGTGTCAAAATCTAGAGGAGAGTTTATACATATACACACACACTAATGTTGTTTTTGATCATTTGTGTAGGGGTTTGGTTTATGCATTGTCATTTGGAGCTACACACTGGCTGGGGATTGAAAACCGCTTTCGTGGTAGAAGATGGACCGGGACCGGATCAATCTATTCTGCCTCCGCCGAAGGATCTACCACCCTGCTAGATTTCTTCAAGTTTGTGAACATACAAAACAACAAAAATGGATTTGTATTTTTAAAATGATCGATGTTGCAAGAGTTTGCTCGACGACATACACAACTGTTTGAGAATTTATCAAATTGTAATTGATGACGTCCACCAAATGTATCATATTGATGTCTGCATTTTTTATTTCAATTGTCAATAGAAACAAGAAATCATTTCATTCTTACGCATCTTTTTAGATTTTGCAAGTTCAACTATACGATTTGGTGTTTACCATAATCTAAATTATTAGCAATACTATATATAGATTGGAAAAGGGTAAATGCCATTAACCCGAATTAGATTCGTTAATTACTATAACTCCATAATATTAGAATACTTATACTATTAAATAATTAATAAAAATAACACAATACTTTATTATATTATAAATTATTATTTAATACACATGTTTATTTTTTTAGTTAAAATATAAATATTTAATATCAATCATTATATTAATCTAAAAAATAAATAAAAATTATTAATTATAGCACAATATAAATTTATTGTTTATGCAGTATTATTTAATTATTTAAAATTATATTATTCAAAGTTAATTTTTTACTATTTACACAATGTATTTTATATATAAAATTATTGATTTTTTAAATAAAAAATTATTATATTCTATAAAATTAATTTTTACTGTTACAGTTATAACAATAAAGAGATTTTTAGATATTATCAAATGTTAAAAAAAAATTGATACTTAATGAATCTAATAAGAGTAAATAATAAATTCCCATTAAAAAAAAAAGAAAATGAAAGATAACATCTATAATAATCCCATTTAAGCCGTCCAAAAAGATAAACGAACATAAAATATCAAAAGAATATTCGAATATTTTATAAATTTACAATCGAACCATAACGATCAACCGAGAACTTAGCCGATCGTTAAGTTGACGCGCCACTACGAGTCCAAGTTCACAAATGGCGACGGTTTCAATGTCCCTTTCGTTCCCCGCCCTAAAATCCCGAACTTTACGACGATTCAACCGGTGAGTCTCTCTTTTGAATTTCCCGCAATCGGTGCAGTTTCATTTCTGTTTCTTTCGAAAACACATTTTTTATTTTTGACACTTCAAAATTTTCAAATTTTTGGTTGCAGAAAGCCGGGTGTGGCCCTTGCGACAATGAGCAAAGAAGCTGCAGCTTTGGGCGTGCGGGTGACTGAAGGTGAAGGCAATTTGCCGAAGGTTGTGCTCACTTCTGCTGGCGGTAGGTAAGTCAATGCAGCAATCTTGAGCTTCATTTGGTGTCTGATAATTAGTTGTTGTTATTGAATTGAATCTTGTTTGGTGGCAGTGAAGCTGAGATATATCTATTTGGAGGTTGCATTACATCATGGAAAGCTTCTAATGGGAAAGATCTCCTTTTTGTTAGACCAGATGCTGTTTTTAATAAGAAAAAGCCCATCAGGTTACCCCTTTTTTTTTCCCCAATATACTGCATCTATGAGTCCTTTTATTTTATTTTGCTTTATGATTTGTTGTTTTAATTCAGAAACTAAAAAAGTGGCGCTTTTAAAAGAATTACAAATTTCATTTAATCAGTGTTGAATGATTTGAAATTATATTCTTTCCCGTATTATGTTGAAAAGAAAGAATTTTGTTTATAATTGTCTTCAACATATTGTACATTGACATTTCTGGGGTACTGACTATATATCTTTATCGGGATAGTGGAGGAATTCCACATTGCTTCCCGCAGTTTGGACCTGGCCCAATGCAGCAGGTACTACTATTATTATTGTTTATCACTTATAAAGTCTCCATCAGTGATCTCCTATTTATCTGTTGATTCTTGAAATTTAATAGGTGAATGATGCTAACAAAGCTCCCTCACCAATGACTATCTATCTATAGATTTAATCAAACCTGAGTTGCTAGAGAATTGCAATGTGGCATCATGTGTTGCTAAATAAACGTGTCAATTAATAAATTAATGCAGTATGCTAGTGGGGTTATTGCCACCAGGAAGGAGTTCTAAACCAAGGTGTGCAGCTGTTTGCAAGTCTTGCAACTGGTAGAATCTATGGTCTAACTAAAAGTGGAAGACTTAGTCTTCCCGCTTAGTATATACCTGTGAACGAGACTAACACTTCGATAATAACTAGTACACCTGTTTTTGTTCTGTTATATTTTTGTTTTAGCTTCTTAGTTTTGATTTGAAACTCTTGAGTTTTTTTTATGTAATTGACAGCATGGATTTGCAAGGAATATGGACTGGTCCATTATTGACTCTGAAAATGTGGAAGGAAATCCTGTTGTAACCCTCGAGTTAAAAGACGGTCCTTATTGTCGTGCCATGTGGGATTTCAGTTTTCAAGCTTTATACAAGGTCAGTTTAATCACTTTCCAGACATTAACAATATTCTGTTTAGTGACACTCAAGAAAATAGTTAGCTTGATGTTTACCAGTCACTATTTGCTCTCTACATTGGCAGTTGTCCTTATTTTTTTCTTTTGGTTCTTAAATTGCATTGGTAATCTTCTACATAATAGTTATATTCAGTCAAATTGCGGTTGGTATTATATTTGCCTGTAGTCAAGTTCATGTTTCATTTAATTTTTTTTTTTCAGATCATTCTAAATACCAAGAGTATTTCCACGGAGTTGACTGTCACAAATACAGATAATAAGCTATTTTCATTTAACGCTGCTCTGCACACATACTTCAGTGTAAGTTAAACAGTTTTGGTATGCCTCTTTTATTATTATCTCCTTGAATGCATTTATTTAATTACCATAATTATGTGCATAACTTCTACATATTCTTAATTGCTATGGATATAATAGTAGAATTCATCATAATGATAAATGTGGGCTATCTTGGAGTAGGGTGCAACCCTGCTTTTGGCTGTGTCTAGGAAAGTTTTCTTCACCTATGAAGAACAAATGTGTGATTGAAGAATCATTATTGTGTAGTTTCAAAAGACAAATTATAAGCAGGGAGAACTAAAGACTTTTGCTTTCTAATGATTGAGTGGAAAATATCAATGAGATTCAAGGATGAAATTGAATCATTTTAAAATGCAATGCTAGTCAAAGAAAAAGCTTTGGGGCCACTCTTTAACATTCCTTTAAGAGAGGATAAATTGGAAACAATGTGGAGCTTTGATATATATGTATATCTGAACCATTACACATTCTATGGTTACCTGGTTTATGAAAACAAGCATTATCATGCAGGCATCTGTGACAGGGGCATCTGTGAAAGGTTTGAAAGGTTGCAAGACTTTGAATAAAGATCCAGATCCTAAGAATCCAGTGGAGGGAAATGAGGAAAGGTCTCTAGTTTTTTTTTATGTTAACTGTAAATAAAAATGATGTTGTAATTTTTATCGATTGGACAAAATGTGAATGATGGTATCTTTGCAGGTACCCTATCCTTTTTTTTTAAAGAAGTGTGATAGGGACTTGGAATCTCTATGAATTATTTGGAAATTTTCTTTCGGGTACTAATTGTTTCTGTTAACAATTCAGGGATGTGGTCACCTTTCCTGGATTTGTTGATTGCATTTACCTTGATGCTCCCAGCGAGCTGCACTTTGATAATGGCTTGGGTCATAAGATATCTATCAGCAATACGAAGTATGTGGTTGGAGCATCACTTTACAATTTGATTTGGCTAAGATTTACTACAGTTATTTTTTTTTTTTTAAATTTTCTTGCTCTTCTACTTTATGCATTTGCAGTTGGTCAGATGCTGTTTTGTGGAACCCACATTTGCAGATGGAAGCATGCTACAAAGATTTTGTATGCGTTGAAAATGCCAAGGTATTAAATGCTTGCTACTTATTTTCCTCTCCTTTCCCTCTGAAAAAGTTGGTTACGTGTATTCTCTTTGGCTACTCCAGATTGGAACAATCCAGCTAGAACCTGAACAATCTTGGACAGCTAAGCAGCATCTTAGCGTCACCTGAATGATTGCTGTGTGCAATTTTCCGAATTTGAAGGAGACTGGTCTTTTGATTTTACCATTTTTGTTTTCCAGTTTCCAACAACTTGAATAAGAACTTGGACTTGTTCAAAGGTGCTAATGATATGATGTCAAGTTATTGTATATTTAATGTCAGCATATCAAATCCATATGAAGATTTAATTAAATATGAAATGTTCTCCTGAATTGATAACAAAGTTGTATCTTCACCCATAATCGCCACATGTACATCTTCCATCCTTGAAAAGGTGGAACGAGTTCTATCTCGCATGACTAATTCCCTTGCATAGAACTTGAAGATGAGCTTCATCACTGTGTGGCTGTCCTCACAGACGTGGAGATTCTTAGTGATTTGAATTGTCTCCCCAGGTTCAGTTGTGATTAACCCAAATGTGATCGCAAGTTTCTCACTGTGATGATTGATTGCTTTTTCTTTCTCATCATCTTCAAGATCTAACAGTAAGTCTTCTATTGCTGGTTTATATCCTTCGTGTTTTAATCTCTCTGCAATTTGATTCCGCTGTGTGATTAATCTTTTCCATATCTGGGTGGTACTTATCCCCAGTTAAAAATTCATGGGTATTGCCATTCAAACTAATTGAACCACACCCGGGAAGTTTTGAAACTTTCTGGTGTTTCGTCTGCTTGGTGCCATTCCCTTGCCAGATCATAAATACTTGCCAGGTGAATGTAGCCGCCACCATGATCAGGGTCACTTTTAATCAGGACTTTTCCTGCAGTTTGCCTAACTCGACATTTCTATGGATCTGGCATGTCTTGTATCATGTCCTAAGTGTTCTTAAGCATTTATTTGAATACTTGGTGCGCAACAAAGCTTCCTAGAAGCTATATAGGCTGTTGGAATGGATCGCAGGCCGGAGCTTCTAGAAGATTCGTTGACATGAATGAATAACCGGGCCAAGCCTATGACTTATTAGAGAAGTTCACCTTAATTAGAACTCTAATTAAGGTTAAATGGCATTTAGGAATATTTTAGAGCATACTTATCCATCTATAAGAGATAGAATGACATCTAGGAATATTTTAGAGCATACTTATCCATCTTGTATATACATCGTTAGGTCGTTTAAATCTCAGCCATTGATTGTATAGGACTGCTACTATATAAAAGGGAGACCTTCACTTGTATAATTCATCTCATAACTTTGTTTTCTCTTCAGTAATATAAGAGAGCATTCGTGCAAACACTTGGTGTGCCTTTCTTTCTTCTCTTTGTGTGGTTTTCTTGGCTGCTTAGCACGCAACGCGTCTAAGGCCGCACGGTTTGAAAATAGTCTGTGACAGTTGGTATCAGAGCAGGTTCAGATCAGAGATGGAGAAAGACGATGGACCATCAGATTTGACTGAAGAGAGGGGTCGAAATCCCAAAGCTAAGAGGCACGGCAGTGGACCTCGCGACAAGTCTATCGATCCAGGCCATGAGTTCGGGACCATGGTGAAAACACTCGGTGGCGCTGTTGGAAAGGCGACTGATCATTTTGGGGAGTTGGAGCAGCAAGTAGAGAAGATCGAGACGAGACTCGACGCTCAAGGAGACGAGCTGCGCTCCCTCATCAATACATCCATCGAGAGTTACGCTGATCGGCAGCGTGACTAGATCAAGGCTTTTCAGGATAAGGTATACGCCAACTTTGATAAAGTTCAAGCCCAAGTGGAGGAGCTGCGTAGAGGGTTTGACGCTGTCAAAGATGATGTAGTGCTGTGCAAGCGAGCAGTGGCGAATGGGTGTGTTGCTGCTCAAGGGGCACCGAGAGTTGAGGCTCCTAAACCAAATGAGTTCAACGGCAAGCAGAACGCTAAGGAGCTGGATAACTACTTTTGGCAGATGGAAAGATACTTCGACGCCATGGGCGTGCGGGATAAAGACAAGGTAAATACCGCGACCTTATATCTTTTCGACCATGCAATTTTATGGTGGTGCAGGAAAAGCGAGGAGATACGCAAGGGTACCTGCACAATCAACACCTGGGCAGAATTGCAACGGGAGCTGAAGCGCCAGTTCTATCCAGAGAATGTGGCGCACGATGCTCGAAAGCGGTTGAAGGAATTGAAACAGACCAAGTCCATCAGCGAGTACGTCGAGGAGTACTCCCTGTTAATGCTCCAGATTCCCAACATGAGCGAGGAGGACTTGCTGTTTAATTTCCTGGACGGGTTGCAGACATGGGCGTCCAATGAACTGAAGCGGCGCGGGGTGACCAGAATATCCAACGTTTAACATTGACAGAAACGCTCATGGATTACCGTAAGGGTGATTCGGAAAAGTCTAAGCATTCGAGACCCAATCACAACAAAGGTGGGGATGCCAAGGAATTTCAACCTCCGGAGGATGAGGAGGAGAGAAGTAAGCCGCCCAAATGGGAAAAGCAGAAGCGCAACGGCCATAGAGGGAATGGACCGAAGACAAACTGCTTCCTTTGCGACGGGGATCACTGGGTTAAAGACTTCCCGAAGAAGAAGGCTATCAACGCCATGGTTACGGCGCATGAGGCTTGCGAGCAGGGTCAAATGGGGTGTTTGCACCTGCTCAATAAATGAAAGCCAAGCGGCGTACCAACGCGCCAACGGGAAAGGCGCTCATGTATGTTGAAGCCTACATCAACTGCATAAAGACTCAAGTGCTGATAGATACGGGCGCGACGCACAATTTCATTAAGCGTGCGAAGACGAGGAGCTTGGGACTTTATGTAGAGAAAGAGGAGGGGTTCCTCAAATCAGTGAATGCTGCGGTCAAGCCACTGGATGTGGTGGTTCGAGGGGTCGATATTCACCTGGGCAAATGGCGCAGCGAGGTAAATTTCTCTGTAGCACCTCTTGATGATTTCGATATGGTGTTAGGTATAGAGTTCTTGAAGCAATACGACATAGTGCCGCTTCCTCGACACGGTTGCATGTGCATCATGCAAGGAGGGCCTTACATGATATTGACGATAAACAAGCCCAAGGGTGGGCAATCTTAGCCAAAAGCTAACATTAAAATGCTTTCCGTCATTCAACTTATGAGAGTTACTAGACACAAAGGAGAAGTACATCCAGCCACAGTGAGAGGGATGGATGATAAGGCGACAAGAGGCGAGGCCAAGCTACCAACGGGGGTTGCGAAAGTGTTCGAGGAGCATAAGGGGGTCGTGCCAACTGACATACCACAGCTGCAGCCACATCAAGGTAATACCGAGCATGGGAAAAAGTTGGAGCTAAAGATTACGCTTCCAACTATGGTACCGGCGCCTTCATTGGAGATGAGAGAGTTGCAGGGGCAGCTCGAGGAGTAGTTGGATGCGGGTGTCATCCAAAAGTCCAAGACGTCACATGATGTGTATTTGCAGTACAAGGAGTGGGTCGAAGACAAGCGATGACGTGTCAAGCACGGTGCGAGGGACTTGGTGATGGAGACGATACTTCCACCACAACACAAGACAGCATGCCCACTTCAAGGGCCTTGATCGCAGGGACGAGGGGCTATTTTCTGTTGCCAAGAGGGTTGGCAACGTCTCGCATAAGGTGGGGATACCTTCGAGACAACAGCTGCATCCGTTGCCTTCCAAGAGCTATTTGAGCTATACCGAGGGGGTATGGAAGATATGGAGCAGAAACAGGGACCTTTAGGGATTTCCACATGAGACGACAACGGAGTAAAACTTAGTCAAGGCGGACGGGCGGTACAGAGAAGAAATCCACCTCCATGGCATGAGTACGTTGTCAAGTGAAAAAGGGTACCCGATATTGGTGCACGTAAAAAATTCGAGAGCGCACAGCGGTAGATTGAAGAACGAGGTGCGCAATTTCCAGCGAAGACGCGACGAGGGCGTCGTGTGAATTTGGTGTGGGAGAATGTCACGCCCCAAGTGTTCTCAAGCATTTCTTCGAACACTTGGTGCGCGACAAAGCCTCCTAGAGGTTATATGGGCTGCTGGAATGGATCGTGGGCCGAAACTTCTAGAAAACCCGCTGACATGGGTGAATAACCGGGCCAAGCCCATGACTTATTAGAGAAGTTCACCTTAATTAGAACTCTAATTAAGGTAGAATGGCATCTAGGAATATTTTAGAGCATACTTATCCATCTATAAGAGATAGAATGGCATCTAAGAATATTTTAGAGCATACTTATCCATCTTGTATATACATCGTTAGATCGTTTAAATCTCAACCATTGATTGTATAGGGCTGCTACTATATAAAGGGGAGACCTTCACTTGTATAATTCATCTCATAGCTTTGTTTTCTCTTCAGTAATATAAGAGAGCATTCGTGCAAACACTTGGTGTGCCTTTCTTTCTTCTCTTTGTGTGGTTTTCTTGACTGCTTAGCACGCAACGTGTCTAAGGCCGTACGGTTCGAAAATAGTTCGTGACATTTGAGTAGTGCCCCCAAATGACAGAATTTGGTCTTACAGGCTTGGTGTCAATCAACTCTCTGGTTTCCTTCAGCAACCCAGCTCGGCTTAGTGGATCAACCATACGCCCATAATGCTCTATTGTTGGTGAAGTTATATTTTCTCTCTGTGCTCTCAAACAAAGATTTTCCCTCAGCTACTAGTCCTGCATAACTACACGCAGTCACAATCGCTGTGAACGTAATCAGGTTTGGCTTGATTCCAGCCTTCTGCATGCCCATGAATTGCTAAACAAAAATTATAGTTGTCCAGGCAGATACACCTTTCTTCTCTATTCTCATTAATACCTCTAGAGCTTCTTCTATATCCCACACTTTGCATACATATCTATAATAGCACAACCCAAAATTGGGTCGATTTTGATACCCATTTTCTTAATGTAAGTGTGACACCATCTGCCTTGATCCAGAGCTCCTATATGTGCACATGCTGAAATAGCACTTAGAAGAGCTACATTATTAGGTTTAACACAAGCATTCTGCATTTGTTGAAATAAGTTCAAAGCTTCCTCGTTCATGTTGCCTCATTTCACGGACTATTTCTCGAACCCACGCGGCTTTAGATACTTCTCAAGTGTTAAGCAGCCTACATGACCAATTACTTAAAGAAATAGATGAAGAAGAAACACACTAAATGTTTGGGAGAATGTTCTTGTATATTATTATTAAAGAGAGATTACAAAGCTATAGAATTACAACTTTTAGAGTATTGGAGGATGGTTTGCTCAAATGAGAGCTCCATCTATTTATAACTAAAGCTATATACATTGGACGGCTATGATTTACTTAATCTAACGATCCACATCTAAAGAGAATAATATACAAAAGAATATTTTAAAGAAGCCATTTACCACAATAATATCTCAAAGAACATGTCATTTCTAGAATGTGCTACCACATACCAAATAAATGTGGCTTTAACCTAATTCAATTGGGCTTTTTAAAAATTTAAGTCTATACAATACACCATGGGTCAAATACCCTTTTAGTGGTCTTATCACGTGTCAAGTGTTTAAATAATTACTTGAGAACATTTGAAACGTGACACTTAACATAAAAATCATTGTTGTTCGTGAGATGACAATCTTTGCTGTTACAGATTTAAAAATTTCATAGGCAGTTTCCATTTCTCCATATTTTGTGTAGCCATCAATCATTCAGTTCAAGAAATAGTATCACGTTGGGGAATGGGGTCAAAGAAAAGACGTGCAAATTTGATGCTTCCAGTACTGCATAAACGTGAAGCAGGGTATTCATGGTGAAAAAATCTGAGCCAAGTCCCAATTTTATAATTTGAGCATGGATTTGTTGGGTTTCTTTTAAAGTTGGAAGATTGGAACAAGCTTTGAGCAAGAATGAGAAGGCGTAAGCATTGTGCTGAACTAAATTACTGAGCATCTATGGATAAAAAAGCAAGGGTTGTTTTGGTTGATTGTTGATCTCGTATTCTCTGACCATTATGTTCCGTAAACAAATATTGGGACTGCCAATTCTGTCAAACACTATTTGAGTATAGTGTCACGTTTCAAGTGTTCTTAAGCATTTCCTCGAGTACTTGGTGTACGACTAGACCTACTGAAGGTCTCTTGGACCATAGAGTGCTACGTGGACTGGAGCTTCTAGAAGGCCCGTTGTTTGGATGGAGAACTGGGCTTGGCCCGCGACTTATTAGGGTAGTTAACCTTAATTAGAATTCCATAAAAGGTGTGATGGCATTTAGAAATATTCTAGAGAATATTATTCCATCTTGTATGTACACCGTTAGATCGTTTAGATAAAGGGGAGACTCTCACTTATATAATTCATCTCATAGCTTTGTTTTCTCTTCAGCAATATAAAGAGCATTCGTGTTAACACTTGGTGTGCGTGTTTTTCTTCTCTTTGTGTGGTTTTCTCGGCTGCTTAGCACGTAACGCGTCTAAGGCCGCACGGTTCAGGAAAAGGTCTGTGACATTTGGTATCAGAGCAGGTTCAAAGATGGAGAAAGACGGCGTACCATCGGATTTGATTGAAGAGAGGGGTCGGAACCCCAAAGCTAAGAAGCACGGCAGTGTCCCTCGCGATAAGTCAACAGATCCAGGTCAAGATGTGGGGAGTATGGTGAAAGCACTCAACGGCGTTGTTGGGAAGGCAGCAGATTGCCTTGTAGAGCTGGAGCAGCAAGTAGAGAAGATCGCGGTGGGCCTCGACTCTTAAAGAGACGAGCTATGCTCCCTCGTAGACACATCCATCGAGGCTTACGCCGATAAGCAGCGAGACTGGATTAAGGCTTTCTAGGAGAAGGTCCTTACAACGATGGACAAGTTTCAAACCCAAGTAGAGGAGCTATGTCGAGGGTTCAAAACTGTCAAGGAGGATGTGGTGCTGTGCAAATGGGTTATGGCGAACGGGTCTGTCGCCGCTTAAGTTACGGTGTCTACACCGAAGGTCGATGCTCCTAAGCCCAAGGAGTTCAACAGGAAGCGAAACGCTAAGGAGTTTGACAATTACTTCTGGCAGATGAAGAGATACTTCGACGCCCTAGGCGTATGGGACGAGGATAAGGTAAACATCGCGACCCTATATCTCTCTAATTATGCAATTCTGTGGTAGCGTAGGAAGAGCGAGGAGATTCACAAGGGTACCTGTACCATCAGCACCTGGATAGAGTTACAATAAGAGCTGAAGTGTCAATTTTATCCAGAGAATATGGCGCACGACGCTAGGAAGTGTCTAAAGAAGTTGAGACAGATCAAGTCTATTGGCGAGTACATAGAGAAGTACTCACTATTGATGCTGCAGATCCCCAATATGAGTGAAGAAGACTTACTATTCAATTTTCTCAATGGATTACAGACATGGGCGTCCAATAAGCTGAGGCGGCGTGGAGTGCAGAATATATTCGATGCCTTCACATTGGCGGAAACGCTCACTGATTACCGCAAGGGTGATGCGGGGAAGTCTAAGAATTCGAAGCCTAATCACAGCAAAGGTGGAGGAACCAGTAAGTCTCACCCTTCGCAGGATAAGAAGGGGAAAGGTAAACCGCCCACAGGGAGAGAGCAGAAGTGCAATGGCAGGAGAAAGCCGAGATCTAGCTGCTTCCTTTGCGATGGGGATCACTAGGTGAAGAACTGTCCGAAGAATGAGGCTATCAACACGATGTTGGAGACTTAACAAGCAGGCGAACATGGACAATTGGGATGTCTGCAGTTGCTCAATGCCCTCAATGCCAAGCAGGTAGCCCGCGCACGAACAGGAAAGGCGCTAATGTACGTTGAATTCTACTTTAACGGGAGGAAAACTCAAGCGCTAGTGGATACTAGAGCTACGCACAACTTTATTAAGCATGCGGAAGCAGTGCGCTTGGGCCTCAAGGTAGAGAAGAGGATTGGCTACCTCAAGACCGTGAACGCCACAATCAAGCCACTGGACGGGGTCATTCGTGGAGTCGAAATGAGCCTAAAAAAATGGAGCGGTAAGGTAAACTTTTCGGTAGTCCCTCTCGATGATTTTGACGTTGTTCTTGGTATGAATTTCTAGCGGCAGTTTAATGTGGTACCGCTTCCTCGACACAACTACGTATGTATCTTGAAGGAAGGACCATGCATGGTGCCGATGGTAAACAAGCCAACAGGTGGGCAATCTAAGCCTAACGCCCACACCACTCTCCTTTCTGCCATGCAACTGAAGAATGGAGCTAAGCAGGTAGAAGAGACATACCTCGCCACGATATGGGAGGCAGATGATGAGGCGAACGGGGGCAAAGAGGAGCTGCCAACAGAGATCACAAAAGTACTCAAGCAGCACCAGGACGTGATGCTAGCAACACTACCACAGAAATTACCACCAAGACGGGCGATCAATCACGAGATTGAGCTAAAGCCAGGAGCTAAACCTCTAGCCAAAACACCCTACCGAATGTCTCCACCGTAGTTAGCAGAGTTGCGAAAGCAGCTCAAAGAGTTACTGGATGCAGGTTTTATCCAGCCATCTAAGGCGCCCTACGGCACACCCGTGCTTCTTCAGCGCAAGCATGACGGATCATTGCAGTTATGCATAGATTACCGGGCGCTAAACAAGGTCACTGTCAAAAATAGGTATCCTATTCCTTTAATTGTTGACTTGTTTGATCAGTTGGGGCAGATGAAGTATTTCTCGAAGCTAGATTTGCGATCAGGTTACCATCAAGTGCGGATAACCGAGAGTGATGAGCCGAAGACTACTTGTGTGATGCGTTATGGGGCCTTTGAGTTTCTTGTCATGCAGTTTGGCCTCACAAACACGCCAGCCATCTTCTGCACATTGATGAACAATATACTCCAGCCATTCCTTGACAAATTTGCTGTCATGTACTTGGACGACATCATCATCTATAGCAACACTCTCGAAAAGCACGTGGTACACTTGCAGTCTGCTTGAAGGTGCTCTGCGAGAATGAGTTGTATGTGAAGAGAGAGAAATGCTCATTTGCCAAGCCGTAGGTAGACTTTTTGGGTCACAAGATCAAAGACGGCAAGATGATGATGGACAGGGCAAAGATTCGTGCCATAGTGGATTGGGAGGCACCTACGAAAGTTACCGAGCTGCCATCTTTCCTTGGGTTGGTCAACTATTATCATAGATTTATCAAGAGCTACTCCATCATTGTAGCACCCCTTACCGGCCTGTTAAAGAAGACTAAAGCATGGGAGTGGACTAAAGAGTGTCAATGGGCTTTTGATCGACTGAAGACAGCAGTGATCGAGGAACTAGTCTTAGCATTGCCAAACCACTTGTTACCATATGAGGTACATACTGATGCGTCTGATTTTTCCATTGGTGGTGTATTGATACAGTAGGACCATCTAATTGCGTATGAGAGCCGAAAACTCAACGAGATGGAGAGGCGCTATACGGTACAAGAGAAGGAGATGATGGAGGTCATCCATTGTCTGCACACTTGGCAACACTATCTGCTTGGGGCAAAGTTCATAGTGATGATGGACAACATAGCGATGAGTTACTTCCAAAGTCAGAAGAAACTCAGCTCGAAGCAAGCAAAGGTGGTAGGACTTTCTGGCAGAGTTCGATTATGAGCTCGAGTACAAACTGGGAAAGGTGAACGTGGTGGCGGACGCCTTAAGCCAGAAGGTCGAGTTAGCAGCTATAAGCAAGCTGGAAGGTGATTTGCTCGGCCTATTTCATGAGGGAATGAAGTATGATCCTGTAGCCACACAGCTCGCCGCTCAATCACACGAGGGAAAGACTCAATGATTTTAGGTAGAAGATGGGCTTTTCTACACCGAGGGACGCTGGGTATATGTGCCAAAGTGAGAGAACTTGCGACGTAACCTTATTGGTGAGTGTCATGACACGAAATAGGCAAGACATCTAGGACAGCGGCGCACACGTGCCTTATTGGAGACAGTTTACTATTAGCCATACATGCGAGAAGAGATAGAACAGTTTGTCAAGACTTGTCTCGTGTTCCAACAAGACGAGATCGAGCAGCGGAGTCCCGCAAGGCTACTGGAGCCTTACCTATACCGGAGAGACCTTGGAAAAACATCTCTATGAATTTCATCGTAGCCTTACCGAAATTCGAGGGGTGTGGAACTATCATTGTGGTGGTAGATCAATTTTTTAAGTATGCAACTTTCATACCGGCGCCTAAGGAGTGTAGTGCGAAAGAAACAACGAAACTTTTCTTTAAGCACATAGTCAAGCATTAGGGGTTACCGAGAGTGATAGTCAGCAATCATGATACGAGGTTTACGGGGAGATTCTGGATTGAATTGTTTAATCTCATGGGATCGGAGCTTCACTTTTCCACCAGTTTTCACCTATAAACGAATGGGTAGACCGAGAGGGTGAATGCATTACTGGAGCTCTACTTGCAGCACTTTATGGGTGCAAATCAGCAGCATTGGGTCAAGTTACTCGATGTGGCACAGTTCTCATACAACTTGCAGAGGAGTGAATCGATAAACTAGAGCCCATTCGAGTTAGCTATTGGCCAACAACCTCTCACGCCGCACGCACTCGTATCCAGCGATACAGGGAAGAGTCCAGCAGCCTACAAAGCTGCAAAATCCTAGTAGGAACAGTCGGACAAGGCACGGGTATGTCTGGACAAGGCGACAAAACAGATGAAGAAATGGGCTGACGGTAAGCGAAGACATGTTGAGTATAGCATAGGAGATTTAAAAATGGTGAAAATCTTTCTGGTGCAGCACAAGTCTACGCGCCCACTTCATAAAGGCCTTGTTCGGAAATATGAGGGGTCATTTCTTATTGCCAATAGGGTTGGCAATGTCTTGTATAAGGTGGAGCTACCTTCGAGACTTCGGCTACATCCGGTGTTTCATGCAAGCTGCCTAAAGCCATACCATGGTGATGCGGAGG
The DNA here is from genome assembly GCA_946807835.1 of Ailanthus altissimus. NCBI lineage: Eukaryota > Viridiplantae > Streptophyta > Magnoliopsida > Sapindales > Simaroubaceae > Ailanthus > Ailanthus altissimus. Next base: position 26,349,396 of record OX327695.1, read on the forward strand.
ACACGGAGCGTGGGCCACAAACTAGGGCACCATTGGAAATTTCCACATCTTAGACAAGGAGGCTGAACTTATCCTTGATGTGAGGACAGTACGGAAGAAGAACTGCCGTTCTAGTCTTGAGTATCTCGTCAAGTGGAAGGGATTACCCTATAGTGAAGCAAGTTGGGAACCCGAGAACGCATTGTGGCAGTTCAAGAACAAGGTGTGCGAGTTCCAGCAAGGACGCGACGAAGGCGTCGCGTGCATTTGGTAGGGGAGAATGTCACGCCCTAAGTGCTCTCAAGCATTTCCTCGAGCACTTGGTGCGCAATTAGGCCTGCTGGAGGCCTCTTGGACCATGAAGCGCTACGTGGACCGAAGCTTCTAGAATGCCAACTATTTGGATGGAGAACCGGGCTTGGCCCGTTACTTATTAGGGTAGTTAACCTTAATTAGAATTCCATAAAAGGTGTGATGACATCTAAGAATATTCTAAGAAATATTATTTCATCTTGTATATACACCGTTAGATCGTTTAGATCTCAGCCGTCGATTGTGTAGGGCTACTAGTATATAAAAGGGAGACCCTCACTTGTATAATTCATTTCATAGCTTTATTTTCTCTTTAACAATATAGAGCGCATTCGTGCAAACACTTAGTGTGCATATTTTTCTTCTTTTTGTGTAATTTTCTCAGCTGCTTAGCACGCAACGCGTCTAAAATTGCACGGTTTAAGAAAAGGTCCGTGACAATAGGCTAAGCAGCTGCAGAGGTACCGAAAGCTAGCAGCCTACTCAGTGGAATGGTGTCAGCAGCAAGACCTGTTTTGAACACTTTGGCATAAATCTGCTTTAGAGCTTCCATGTTTGAACATCTATTAAGCGCAGAGAGGATCTGTGTAGTATTCGATTCAAAGAGAGTTGTGGTTGGAGTTGGTAAGATGGGTGCCATAAATTTGTTGACAGGATGATAGCTTTTAGAGCTCCAATGATGTACTTCTTGGCTTTTTAGCAATTTGGATAGATAAAGTTCCTACTGTCTCCCAAGATTGTCATTGGTATTCATTTCTCTGTTATATTACGTGTTAAAGATATTGTGGCTGGTCCCCGTTTTCTGAATGCCACATTGCACGCATTTTGTCATTGCAAACAATGAGATTTTTAGGTTCAGATGAAGCCAACAAATAATTACAATTGGCATTTTCCAATCAACTCAATTCTGACTCCAATCTGAAAACCAAAATTTACGGTATAAAATGATGTTCGTCAAAAAGGACACAAGCTCAAATAAAACTTGTATGTGTAGAAGGTTTTTTAACTTGGCTTACAACAGATCAACAATATAATAATACATGGACCTTACGCTATAGGAGCAGGACAACACCAAAGAAGACTCGTGCAACTTCAGTTAAAAGATTTTTTTCTCTTCTCTCAGTAAAGCCTCTAAAGCTCAAAGAAATTGATTGTGAAGTTCAAAACCATCAAACTGAGTTACTACTTTAGAGTAACATAAATGGGGCCATTAGAGAGGAAGGCTCAATGGCATTGAAGCCAGACCTAAATGAAGATTAGTTGCAACAAAATACAGAAAGAGGCACAATTCTCACATTGAAATACTAAAAAAAAAAATCTGGTTTTCATTAACATTGGTATCAGATAACACTAACAGAACCATAAGTGTCATAAACTGAAATTATAAAAATGACAGAACCAAATTCAACTACCCAAGGCCCCCATCAGTGAAAAAACAAAACCCCTCTATCACAGCTCAGGAAAAAACTCAATTAGCCATGAGAATATCTACAGACCTTAGACCCCTCGGCAATATTAAACAAACCCAATTGACAGTGCCCAGAAGATTGTGTTGAGTGACCATTTCATCTTAAGAAGTTAGCAGTGAAATGAGGCAAACCAGCAGTATAATTAGCCCCACAGCCCAAACCCAGAGCACCCATGCCCTCTTCTTCTTCTTCCGCATTTGATTGGCATAGTAAAGACTGTTAGTTCCACCACTGACAAAATTACCCGCATTCACCACGTTCTCTTCAATGTCATCCATTTTTTCCCCTTGTGTCTCCACTAGAACAGCCATATCAAGAAACACCTGGTGCAGCTTTGTCAAACTTCTCTGTATATCCATTACAGCCTCATGCCTCTCCTTACTCCTCATATCTATTTCTGTTTTCCCTTCAAATACTTCAACTTTCCCACTTCCTGAAATCACCTTTTCAATAACCTCTTCACTTGGTTGCTCACCAGTCGCATTGTAGTACCTTCTCTTAAGATCTTCCTTGTAATCTGACAAAATCTTCTTTCTCAGAGACTGGAAATCATTCATCAAGTCCCTAAGCTTGACTCTCAAGCCATTAGTGACGGAAATCCTTGTACGATCAACAGAACTCCCCTCTTTAAAGGCTTGTGACAATCTGCGATTTCTCATATTGGATTTATCAAGTGATTCTAGCCTTGCTTTGACGATCTTGGCTTTGCGAAGAACAGAAACCACGTCTGACTCCATTCTGTCTCTTAGGCCTCGAAGAACTTTGGCGCTGTGAGTGGATTTAGTTCCTTCATTAAGATTTTGAAGGTCAAGCAAGAGATTGGTGATCTCATCCATTTCATCCTTGATTGCTGCAACTTCTTGAAAGAATTGAGAAAGGTTCTCTTCATCTTTGGGGTTGAGTTGGCCTCTTTCAATGTCAAGATCGGCTTCAAGGTCTTTCTGGGCCTGTCTCTTCAGTTCCACATAACTTAAAAACGATTTTGTCATCAGATCATTCATCTTTGCAAGAACTTTGCAAAAACCCACCTGCAAGAAAATTGAGAAAATCAGCAATGCAAAGTAAAGATCTTTAAAATAAAAAGCTAGAAATAATGAAATATAACAACCCACAAAATTGTGAAAACAAAAGCAAACGAATTGAATGTACATATTCAATTTGTCAATAAACTTCTCTCAAGATTCAGGGTTTTCTTTTGAACTACTTCCTCAAGTTATTTGATTTGATTCAAAGAAGCAACCACCAAAACAAATTAGAGACTCTGTAAGTATTAACACTTTACAGTAAAAGAACACAAGAAAACCCATCAAGAAATGTATCCACAGAAGGGAACGGTGAGCATCTAATTATAAAGAAACCATGAAAATCCCGAGATCTAAAGGACAGATAATTCGAAAAACCCATGCAATTTCAAAGTTTTAAACAAATAAACCGAAAATGGGCTTCAAGAAAACCTTGTGTTGAGAAATATCTTTGCTTAGTCAAGTGACAAGGCTTTTCAAGAATGCCAACAATCTCTCTCTCTCTTCCTGTGTGTGGTTTTTGGTGATTGTGAAAGGTTAGAGTTTGATGAGATTAAGAGATGATATCACTGGGGTTTTATAAAGAGAATGTATGATCAGATTCGTTCAGTTACGATATATGAAATGAAATTCAAATTTTAGTTGGTTAGTATATTAGCCGTTATATTAAAAGAGAGCCTCTGTAGTCCGCCAAAATAGATCGGTTACGCTTTGGCTGAAAACGACAGCGTTCGCCAATTAACTTGTTTAATGATTTAATTTTTTAATCGAAAATTTTTATTTTTCTTTTCTTTTCTTTAATTTACTTTCCTTTCTCCAGGTGTTTAAACCAGATTTTTAACATTCTTCTATAGCAATACAATATTTTTATTAAGCTGGGAAAAAAAAAGGCATTTAAGATAACAATCAATTGTCGTTATATATTTTATTGGAGCAGACAATCGAAATATAAATTCAAGTAAATAGAAGATCGAACATCTGTATTGTTATAAAAGGCATTTAAGACCAAATAATTGATATCAGAACTGTGGTTGTTCAAATCCTAGAATCCGATATTTAGTATCAAAACTGTGAATCCAATATTTAGTATCAAAACTGTGGTTGCTCGGATCCTAAAATCCAACACAGTGGTCTCCATTGTAGATGCCAGTCACAGTCTTTACAGTCTGGGTAAGATGGCATTTCAGTTAGGGAGTGAACTCTCTTAAGTTATGTGACAAGCATTCAGGTAAAGACTTGCAAGGCTTTCAAATCAAATGATCTACAGCATATGTTATGCCTCAATGTATGCTTCAGCTTAAGCCTTCAGTACAGAGCATATGTTTTATTATCATGAAAAATCAGTGTGATGTCTGTGTGCAGAATTCTTGTTAGCATTCAGAAAGAAGAAACAGCATATAGATGGTGACATCAGTACATTGTTACAATGACAATTTCTTCGTGAATCTACTTTATTCAAGCAGATCCACTCCTTTAGTTTTGGGGCCTTCGCCTTGGGAACTCAGCTTATCTCCATCAAATCCTTCCGCAACTAAAGTGCTATCAAGAGGCTGTTGTTCTTTGACCTTCTCAGCCTCAAGCTTCCTTAATGTTGTTGAACTAAGCTTTTCTCCACTAGACTCTTCAGAAACTAGATCCACAACTTCAATCTGCATGATCCACGACATTATGGCCCTAATCTTTCAAAATGTTTTCTAACAAATTAGTAGGAAATGTACTTTAATTCAGATGGCATTGAGGAAACTGGAAAACCAAACCTTTAGCTGTGAAAGGCCTCTGTCAGCCCTCTTCTTATTCACTGAGAGGCCACCAGGTAATGTCTCCTTGCTACCAGAAAAGCGAATAAAATTGTCAAGGTCAGTTACGGAACAGCTTTCTTCAGCGGTATAATTACTTAAATTAAGTTCATTCCACGTTATTGCATTCATGGCAAAAGCTCAAGAGAATACGAGCAAATCGAGCAGTTGAGCTGGATACAAGTAAAACAACATAGAGTTAAGATATTAAGAAAATAAAACTGTAATTTGCAGTGACAACCAAAAACTAAGATGATATAAGGAGAGATATTAAACAAGAATACCTGACAACAATAGCCTCCAAATTTTCATCAATGATTGAAGGGCCATAGGGATCTGTAATAGGTTCAACTTGTACTACAAGCTCTGGTTTTACAGACTGCATGTTTTCAAAGAAAAATAGAAATTATCAATAAGTATCATATAAGATGAAAAAGTTGCATACATATACACTACATCCAATTACCAAAAAAAATTAAACCGATTACATTTTACAGCACATTCCATCCATCATAGCGATGCAGGCGGTCCATGTGTTTTGCCACCAAGTCTTAATCATGAGGCAAGTTTCACATAATAATTTTTTGCCAAAATAAGCAATGCTATTAACCAATCGAGTTTGAAAATCGGACGCACAATTAAGCAAGGTCTAACAGAACCCAGGACATTCTTTGCTAATTGAAAATAAAAACCAGAGCAAAGAACATACTTTCTTTTACTAAGTACCTTGATGTAGTTTTCAACACTATGCATCCTTTTCTCGATGGGTTGTATTAGGTCGGAGAACTGCAGACGTGGCAACAAAGAGAATTCAAGAAATCGGGATGCAATACGATAAACTTGTATTGGAAATCTGTTTCAGTCACAAGCGTTAAGATGAAAACAAATTGAATTTTAATGCTCATAAGAGTTCAAAATCTAATATTATCAAATTTAATAAAGTTCAAATGAGAAAACACTTCACCTTTTCCTTCTACCTTTTTTTCCTATTCAAGAAATTTTAGATGAGCAGAAAATAACAGCTTGCACGGCCCAAAATTAAAAGAAAAGATAAAAATAGACCGTTTTCGGTTACTAATTAATTTGAAACACTGATATTAAGCATAATAGAAAATGGGTCATTGTCAGTCATTCTTATTGCAACCGAAAGTAACTGATTTAGACAACTTCCAAAAGAGGGAAAAAATGACATTACACTTTTATAACTACAAAACAAATCAAATGATCCCACAAGATACATGCAACTTCACACATTATCTCTCTTCAATGCTATGAATTTTCAAACTAAAGGATTAACATTGAATCTACTAAGCGATCCATGCAATCCACCGGCTAAGGCATTGAAACTCAATCACAACCAATTTTTTAAGAACCAAAAGATGAATTTATTACATATAAGTATTGAAATTAAGGTAGAAATTTCGAATTACACGTAATGGCATCAAATTAAGCAAATCTAATACTAGAAATTTCAGTTAATGAATAAACTTAATTTCTTCTATTTCAAGGGAAAAAGAAAAAGAAAAAGAAAAAGAAAAGGAAAAGTCACCTGTTTATTGGTCAACATAGGACCGTCGCAAACTCCGATGACAATTCGATCCCGCGCCAGTTCCGCCGACGCCTGATTTTTGTTATAATTTTAACCAAAGTTGAAAAAGAATGTAAACCAAACAGAGTAGTATTGATAACTTGTGAAGAGAGGGAGAGAGGTACCTTGAGAAAAAGGCGATGGCCGTCATGTAATCGGTCAAAGGTACCGCCAAGAACAACGGCCGCGTATGTATTGGGCGGAGATACGTTCGTATTCACCACTGATTCCTCCAATATCGCCATTTGAATTTGATTTTCGCAGCAACCAACAAGTTGTTGGGAGGAGAACTGAATATAGACAAAGTAGTACTTATTGTGATTATTGGTCAATTGTACTTTTTAGCTGGATATTAACACTATTACCCCTTAAGGTTTACACAAATTTACAATTTGATAATAATTTTAATTTTATTAACATCATTACCCCTCTACTTAATTATAAAAAAATACCTTACACTTATATTTCTTTTATTTCATAAACAAGTAAAATATTTTTTAAATTGAGAATACTTTCATCTTTTAATTAAATCAAAAGATAATAATATAATTAAAATTAAAATTACTATTAAAATATAATTTATGCAAACCTCAGGAATAATAAGAAATACTTTTTTCAATTAAATTTGAGATTATAAATAGATTTAATTTAATTTTACAGGAGCACAAATCACTAAATAAGTACGCAGAAGGAATAGATGACACTTTGTATTAGTTTTCTTTTAAGTTATTTATACTAAGTATGCTGATATAACTTGAAAGTAACAATTTTATGTTTTTTTTAATATTGTAAATATATATATATATATATAATTGTATTTTTATAACTCTAAACTCTTTAATTTAAAAAAAGAAAAAGAAAAGCTTAATTTATCTCTAAAAAATAATACACAAATTTATTGGACTTAGTAACGGAGAAAGTAAAATATATTAAAGAAGATAATATCAAATTTACTAAACTTAGTGATAGATAAAGTCAAAGTATGCATACATTTATTAGAGCTCTAGACCTTATTAAAATTTATTAGTCGAGAAAGTTGAATATAAATTTATAATTAGTAAAAAAAGTCTAGTATAAAACTAGTTTTAAACTTATTAAAAAACAAAAGTTGAATATAGACCTATTATTAGTCTAAAAAGTCAACTATAAATCTATTTTTACTTTTAAAAAAAGGTCAAATATAAACCTATTATTAATTTAGAAAGTCAATACAATACCACATTTACTAAAGTTTAAGATTTATTAATCGAAAAAGTCGAGTATAGACTTATTATTAGTCGGAAAAAAATTAAGTATAAATTTACTAATCGAAAAAGTTTAGAAAAAGTCAAAATAACATGGTAGGGTTGAGAAAGGTTGAGTGAGTAATTTAAATTTTTTAAAAAATTAATATATGCTTTTAAAAAAATTTAATATAATTTTTTTTTATAAAATTGTAAATATATTTGAATTGTGTCGTATTTAAACAAAATAACCGTCTTCTTTTCGTTTTCAAAATTTCATCTTCTCCCTTATCCTCGTGGTTTGTTGGTTAGGCACGTGGATGTTAGATTGTAGCGGTTGTTAAAGACTAAAGGTGACGTGGTTAAGGCAGCAACAAAGTGGGTGCGGGTCGGGTGCCTTTTAATTCCAACGTCAAATATGAATTATGATGCTAAAGGATCATTCTTAAATAATTGAGTAATACTATACTTTTTTTAATGATAATTTAATTTTTTTATTTTAAATTAAAATGTTAAATTATTATTAGACAATAAAATATTATAAATTTTAAAAATATTTATTATATTATTTTATTATTTAATAATTATTTGATATATCAGTTAAAATTAAAAAATATGATAAATGTGTAGCATTATTTTAGATAAAATTTTATAATTTGTACATTATAATTTTAAAAAATTTCACCACAAACAATCGTAAATATAAAAGTCTTTTTAACTTTTGGGATAGTCTTACTGGATGACTCTCTTACTTGTCTTGAAACAAAGATATTATATGTATTTGTGTAATTCAAATTTTTAATAAAAATAAAGGATCTGAAATTCAAACATCCTTCGCACTAAATTACAAAAAAGATATATATATATATTTTATAATAATAATAATAATAAAAAGAGACTTTCAAAAATATAATTAAAACGTCAAGGTTAATATCTCTGCCACTGCCAGAGCAAATTCTGAAATAAGTTCCAACAAATAACTGCTTGAAAACGGTCGTTTTTAGCCAATGGTAGTCATAGTTACCACTGGCATGCAGAAGCCATAAAGCAAAATCCCAATATTCCCCTGCCCAAATCCCCCCACCCCCCCCAAAAAAAAAACCAACTTCTAACAAGAAATTTACCCAAATTCAAACCCCTCATACATATACTTAATTTGCATTTTGAGAAACACAACATGATTCAGACATCATTGTCTCTTCTCTCTCTCTCTCTCTCAACACTGTCTGATTTATTGACAGAATCGTCTATCTATTGACAACTGAATGTAAACAATATAACTTGATTACAAGAACGGCTACATTGTTTACATGCTGATTCAATCATTGAAATCACGAGATACATGATCCCTCCAATACATTGCTAATGTCTAATTCACTTGGACACTTTATTGCAACAATTAAAAACTATTTGCTCATGTCAAATTAAAATGGACAATGAACCAATTGAAATAGCACGGGCCAGTAAGATATCTATTTGGCTTTTTTTATCAAAAGAAAGGCAGTTTATAACTTTTGCAGATACTCAATTTACTTTCCTGTGAGATATACGGTGACTGGACAATGTATTTCCTATTGATGATGCTCCATTACCCTTCCATCTGCAGCAACACTAACTGGTGAAGATACCAAATTGAAATCTCTACTCCAACTAATCTGCATTGGCGGAATTTACTGTCTGCTTTGTAGTGGCAAAACACTCTTTCAAGAAATTATGTAGCTCTGACAAATATCTGGTGGGGAAAGTCCGGAAGTGTTCCACATGGGGAGATGACCCAAAATTAACAGAAAATATCTTTCTACCCATCTTCCTCTGCTCCTCAATAAGCAGTTCTACTGACTGATACGGAATCACCTTATCAGCTGTGCTATAGAGGTACAGCTGAGGACAAGATGGCGAGTTCTTTGTCACAGCTGATACAACATTTGTTAATCTCCTGTAGAACAAGGACAATAATTGGTATTTTCAATCAAATCTTGATGCTGTACATATGGTTTTGATCTTATGGAACAGACAATTACTTATCATCAAGGGAGATAAAACTTACTGATTTACATCTGGAAAATTCAGAATATAAGAGAAACACTTCTCCAATAATGATAACAGCATTGTTTCAATCGTATCTGGTTCCCTGTCTTGCATTTGTGGTACACTCACTTCACCTTCTGACCCATTTATTTTTCTAGCCTCAACCATAGGGTACGCTGAAGAGCTATGTTTCTTCAGAATAGCAGCACCGAATCCAGCTGCCCAGACCTGTCAAAGTTGAAAAGGATCTATCATACAATATCCTCTATTGCTGATCGTTAATAAACATCATAAACATCAAAAAGCCAATATCATCTCAAGAGATTGAAGATAAATCTATGAAAAAGGAACTCAAAGTCCATAAGTAGATAAGAAGAACCGATAATTCATGGCTACCTTCTAGTCCTTTTGTGTGCACATGTCTATGTCGCAACCAGATTTTGGTGAGTAAAAAGTACAATCAAATATGTGAATCTCAGATAACAGAAGTATGAGCTTAAAAGTGATGGATGTGTGTCAAGCAAACTTTAGGTCATAGACATACTTGTAATAAAAAAGGAACAGAAGAAAGTAGGTCTTAAGTCTCAGGAATTTCCCATACAATGTAACGCTCCCACTTGGATCAAGATTCCACGCCAATTCATAACCTAGCAAATAGGATTGTCTTGCATAAACCACGGCTCTGTCGGAGAGGACTTTAAAACTACTTTAGAGTTTGAAATCATTTATCAAGAATTCAGGATTTTTTATTACTGTTTCATGAACATCTGACTATCCAAAAGACGATCACTTCTTTGTTTGCTCACACCCTTAGGAACCCCAAACTTGTGTCTGTACTGGCTTCAAGTACACACCTTCACCTTCAGAAACTGCTCCATGATACCACTTAAAGGAGGGGAATGTAGATTAGCATGCAAAAGTGAGGGCGGGTGACACAGTTCACCATTTCAATATAGTAAATGTAGTAGAAGGAATGCAATGTTGATGAGGGCAATAAAGAGTTGTGTTTATCAATAGAGCACTGTCAAAACTTTAGCTTAAGCAACAGAAAGTACTTAGAAATCTTACATAAGAAACAACTATTTCATGCACAGGATCAAATTTGGAATCCATAAGCTACAAAAAGTCTTCCAAGATGGTGACTTCTCATTTTAGTTTCCTTTGTGCATCCTCCCAATGTACTGATTCTAAAATCAGGCACACAATTGCTATGCCAAGTAATATAAATGCATGAGAACCAAACTTATTAATTGGTAAAATGTATCAAATTCAAAGCCCAGTTCAGAGAACAATTTCAGTAAACATGTACATCCGCAAACTAATACTCATACGCTGCTGAAAACTAAACACCACGAAATAAGATGCAAAACATTGACAGTAATATAACATATATTTTACCTTAGGAGTAAAGGGTTCTGCTCCCCCGGAATCAACAATAATCCCCTTCACCTTCTCAATCAAATCCTGCTTACCCTGTATACTGTCAAGAATAGCACCACAGCTGCCCAAAACAAAAAAAAAAAAGAGCAATTAATTAATTAACATCTTCAAGAAAATAATAAACATACATTACAGAATAGTCCATAAAAAAGGAAGCAATGAATCAAACGTACACAAACCAACCGGTGTTGCTAAAAGTGTGAAAAATCAAGGTCCGGTCTCTACCGTCTTCTTCCTTCTGCGAGACCCACGAAACGACCTCGTTTCTCAACTCAGATATCAGCTCTTCAACTCTTCGGCTCAGGTCGAACCATAACAACTCTTTAGGATCAACAACAAACGTAATTGCGTTAATTCCCCTCGAATTGTACCACTCCACGTACCTCCTCAAGTGCTTCCTTTTCGCTCCGAGCCAACCTAATAAAACCACCGTCACAACCTTTTCTTTTTCCTCGAAAATTGACGCATCTTCTCCGTTGATTATCTTGTTCGGAGCTCGGCTCCATTCAAAACCGGTTTCGTTTGGGTCGGAGCGAAACGGGGTGAAATGATTGACGGGGAGTTGGGAACGAGTGTGATTAAATGATTGATAAGAAGAGAAAGAGAGGAAGAAGTTGATGGGATTCGAATTGATGGGGGAAGATGAAGCGCGTACGGGAGTGTAAGAGAACGTGGGTGGAGGTGGAGGTGGAGGGACGGCGTGGTTTGGAGGGTATTTGAGAAAGTGGGTTGTTACTGCGGCTGCAGTGGTGGTTGTTTTAGGGAACAGATGGCGATTTAGGGAGGAGGAGGCATTGAAGAGCCGCACAGGAGCTTCCATTAGCGTGGAAAATCTGAATTCAGAAATTGCGAAGTGGCTATGGAAACTGAGGCTAAGTCCAAAACAGCCGCCTCAAGAAAATGGAATCTTTTATATTAATTTTATTTGTTTTCAATCTTAATCATATATATTTTGAGAGGCATTGTGCCGTTGGCTTGGCTTGGCGATGCAGTGCGTAAGTTTACATTGCACAAGTTTTTGAAGAGTAACAAGTCTAATTTTCACGTGGTAATACCACTCAAAAAAGTAAAACCATTTTTATGAATTATTAGTTAATAAATTTCGAAAATCTTATAAGTCAGATGCAATTTAAGGTAAGTGTGTTCTATCATTAATTCTAGTTTCAATTGTAAATAAAATTTTTATGCTACATTATAAGTAGATTATTTTTCTGTATGTAAAGCTTCGCTAAGGAAATTTTAGATTTTAAACTAGAATTAGTGATTAGGGTATTAAAAATAATAATTTATTTATTTAAGTTAAATGGAATCAATTTTGTAATATGCATAATAGGTCTATATTATGTACTATGAAATGTATAAATTTAACCAATATTATTTGGTATGTATTATATATTTATGTACTAAAGACATAGATAATTTATAATTTTAATTTATTAAAAAAAGTGAAGTAATTATTAAAATTAGTTAAATATGATATTTATATACAATAAAGGAATAAAATATTAATATAAGAGAAAAAAATGAATTGAATGATATAAAAATAAAAGATTAGGAATAAAATAATATTATTATAATTATAATAAAATTTATTAGTAGTTAAATAATTTTTAAAAAATATAATAATTACACGTTAATTTTAATTTTAATTTTAATTATTAAATAAAAAATAATCTAATAATTAAGAATTTATAAAAAAAATTATGTAAAAAAAGAGTACCATAGGTCTTGCGTAGCTCCGGGTAATAAGATTCTTGCTCTTTCATATTGTGGCTTTGAATGGCTCGGCGGAAGCGAAACACTGATTGAAAAAATTATCCAACTCCCGTGAATAAATGTGAGGGAAAGTGCGATAGTGATCCACACGAGGTGATGATTCAAAATTAAAGGCGGATACATATCTCCTCTGTTCCTCAATAAGCAATTCTATTGACTTAAATGGAAGCACGTTATCAGCCGTGCTATATAGGTAAAGCTGAGGGCAATTTGGCTGATGATTCTTTGTCAGCATGGATACCATCCTCCTCATTTTCCTGCAAAATTAAAATTGAAAAAGAAAGTTGAGAGTTAGCAATATGCCTATTACTATAATGTAAGTAAATTGGGGGTATATTACGTTAATTTTAGCTATTTTTAAAGTGCACAACATTATGTAAGATAATCGTATCATTCACTTTTTAAATAAGTAAAAACCCTTACTGTTTAGGATAAGGCAAATTCAGAAGAAATGAACAAAGCCTCTCGAAGAACCATAAAAGCATTGTTTCAGTTATCCTGGCATCTTTCTCTAACTTTGTGCTCCTTATATAAGTTTAGTTTAAGTTTATTAGAATTTTGTCTTTTTTGAATTAGATTTACATTTCTTTTCAAGAAAGAGGAGAAATAGGCTTTGTTTCATGCCAAGAAAATAAGAACTAGTCTATTATACCCACCGTGGATACAAAATCATTTTAGTCTTTGTACTTGGTGCAATTTTTCTTATTCAAACTCAGTTTCTACTTCTGTTGTTCACCCCTTATCAATATGAAATAGCCTCAGGCATAAGAGAAACTTATTTGTTGATAGAATTTTAGTTCTCATATCTGCTAGATTTTCATTAGTAGCAATCTTTTCAATTTTCACATCCATATTTAAAATTAAATTTCTATGTACTGTGCTTCTGTACTAGACAAAGCCACTATAGGTTGTAGTTGTGCTTTCCAACTTATGCAATTCTCACATAATGTGAAATAATATGCAGTGATTGATCTCTTTTTGTATCTATTCCCAGCAAAGTCTAAATCAACTTACCCAATTAACTGGATGCCCTTTACATTGTGCCCGAATACTATTATATATTTTAGTGTACCTGTTAAGTATTTTAAGATTCACTTGATTTCTAGCCAATATTATTTTTCTAGATTTCTTATATATCTGCTCAAGAAATTAATTGTATGAGCTAAGTCTAGTATTGTGCAAATCATGACATATATAATTGACTCCACAACACCTGAATATGGTACCTTGGATCTGTATTCCTTTTCACTATCAGATGAAAAATATTTTGCTATAGAAAATTTAAAATACGTTGCTTAAGGTAAGTTGACTGGTTTGGAATTGCCCATCCTAAATCTATCAGTCACTTTCTTTAAGTGACCTTGTTGATATAGTATCATTTTTCTTCTTTCTGTCTCTTAGAGTTTCTAAGTTTAGTATCTTCTAAGCATTCCTAAGGTCTTTCATCTAGTATTCAGATTTCAATATTCATTTTACTTTTTGCAGTTCTTCATGACTTTGAGTTATTAGCAACATATTATTTACATATAGCAGTAAATACACTTCATCTAATCTTTTTATGCCTTTAAAGTAAAGACGTGTTATAGCTACTTCTCTTGAAACCTATTAAGGTAACAAAAGAGTTAAAACCTTTTGTTCCATTGTCTGGGTGAGTGTTTTAACCCATAGATAGACTTTTTTAGTATGTATACTTGGTCAAGCTTGCTAAAGTCTTCAAATCCTTTCAATTACTTCATGTAGATGGTTTTTTCAAATTCACCATTTAAAAAATAATCTTCACATTCATTTATTGTAGTTTTCAGTCAAAATATGCTACCAGAGATAGCATAATCCTTATGGTTGTGTATTTAACTACTAGAGAGAAAATCTTTATGTAGTATAATCCTTCTCTTTATGAGAAGCCTTTAAACAAGTCTTACCTTAAATCTTACTAGCTCTTTTAGTGTGCTTCCTTCCTTAACTTTATAGATTCATTTATAATCTATCAATTTCTACTTTGAAGATTTTGTGACTAATATCACAGTTTTGTTGGTAATCAGAGAGTTTATTTCTTTCTGCATAATAGACAACCACTCTTTTTTATATCTGTTATTGATAGCTTCTCTATATGTCTTTGGTTTAGTTTCAATGATCTTCTGAGCTATCCATAAGGCAAAAACAATTATATTATAAGGAGCAAATTTAAATGGGAGTTTTACTTGCTTTTTCCCTTTATCTCTAGCAAGCTGGCAATTTAAAAAATCTTCAGGTTGTTGCTATGTACTGGTTCTAGGATCGACTTCATATGAAATATGCTCAAATGAGTGATCATCTAATGCTTCTATATGTTAACGCTCCACCTCAATCTTAAGTTCTCTTTCTTCTTTTGGGCTATTGTCTTGTTTTCTTTTTCAAGCATGGCATATTAGATTCATTGAATACAACATCTTTGTTGACAATGATTTTAAGCCCATTTGATTCTTTCAACCAGAGCTTATATCCTTTAATCATTTTTGGATATCCAAAAAATACACGCTTTTGGGATTTGGGCTCTAATTTACTAATATTTTGGTATGCATAAGTAATGCATCCAAATACTCTCAAATAGATGTAACTAGTAGGCTTCTCTGTCCATAGTATCTAAGATGTTTTAAAATTCAAAGCACTTACTTAAGGGATTCTAGTTGATTAGATAGCATGTTGTACTTGATGCTTTTCTCCAAAATTATTTAGACAAGATTTTGTTAAGGATAATTCTATCCATTCTTTAAGCAACTTCATTTTGTTGAGCAGGGAATTTATTCTGCGCCTCACTATTTTATGATATTTATAATAGTTATCAAACAGTTTATAGTAAAATTCTAAACCATTGTCAATTCTCAGTGTCTTCAATATTTTTCTTGATTGTGTCTCAATAAGTATTTTCTAACCTTTTAATTTATTGAAAGTTTCATCTTTGAATTTAAGTTAGAAAATTGATATCTTTTTTAAGTAGCCATCTATCAAGGAAAAGATTTGCCTCCAAAATTTGTTGAGTTTATAGGTCCATAATATGCAATGTTTAGAGAAATCTAGCCTATGATTTTACCAGTACCAATTAATTCTTGATTGTTTAAATTCAAAAATTTAGTCTCACTGATGTGCCCTAGTCTTTTGTGTCATAGCTCAACTTTCACATACCCTTTTATATACAACTGTTGTAGTACTTTCAGTGACTATTTCTCCTTCTAGAATGTAAACACCCATTTGCTTGGTTTCTTTCATCATTAACATGAAATCCTTGCAATTTTTTATCTGTTTATTCTGAACTTTGCAAGTATATCCTAATTCATCTAGAACTCCTTGTGAAATGAGGTTTCTCTTGAGATTTAGAACATGCCTTACATTCTTCAAGATACTAATTGTTCCATCAAGCATCTTAATTGGTATAGTCCCAAATTCAATTACTTTTCATGTATGGTTATTATCCATTGGCACTTTTTCACCTTTATATAATTCATGAGTATCGAACTACTCCTTATTTGGACTCATATGATAAGTGCAGCCTAAGTCTAGAACCCAATTTTTAATATTATTAGTTGTTATTGCAAGCGCTTCTAAACTCTCATAACCTTTACTTGCCATTATTGCTTCTGTATAGTTTGAACCATTTTCTCTCATCTTTCTAATTCTCTTATAACAGTTCTTATTCATATGCTATTATTTTTCGCAGAAAAAGCATTTTCTTCCACCGGTCCTTAACTTTGATTTGAACTTTCCTTTGTATTTTCCTTTATATTTTCTTTGATCTTCCTCTGGCAAACAAATTTTTTCCATTTTCTTTCTTCTCAGTTTTTATTTCTTACTCTCTTAGTCTTAAAGCAGCCAAATAATCCTCTAGAGTAAGACTTTCTTTACCATATTTAATCATCAATTTTACTTCTCTGTAAGAACTTGGCAAAGAGTTTAGGAGAATAACTGCTTAATTCTCATCACTAATTGTTTCATCAGTATTTGCCAAGTCTATATAGATCTTAAATTCATCAAGATTCTCTTTTAAACCTTTTAAAGGTTCCATCTAAAAATCAAATAACCTTTCTTTCAATAGAATCTTATTGGTTAAAGATTTAAAAATATACAAGCTTTCAAGTTTACCCTAAAGTCTCCTTATTGTGTTCTCTTTATTAACTTGTCATAGTACTTTGTCTCATAACTGTAGGATAATGGTGCTAAAAGCAGTTTCATCCATCTTTGTCATATTCTCATCACTTGAAGTTTATTCTTCCTTCTTCGACTCCAGTAAGGCTTTAGCAACCTTTTGGTGTACCAACAAGGCTTTCATCTTTTTTTGCTATAGATTAAAGTCTTCTTGCCTATTAAACTTCTCCACCTCAAACTTAGTGGTCATTATTCTTGATAATTTACCTTTGAGTCTTCTTCTAATTATTTAAACTTTTGGCTCTGATACCAATGTTAAAAATTTATAATCTAACTCAAAACTCAAATAATTAAGAATTTAAAATCAATGAGCAATAATTGTTGGGGAAGCCTAAACTCCCTCTCATTTCAATCAAGTACTACCAAAGCTGAAGCTTTGTACCTTGCTTTAGACATTCCCCTATACTACAAGGTCTTTAGGGGTATCTCCTACCTACTTATCATAGGGTGGAATTGAAACTCCCTCAAAGGAAATGTGGGTTTGTTCCTGAACCAATGAGGCATCCATCAGCGTAGAAAGATCGACCATGCTCTGTTTGTCAAGAAAAGGGAAAGAACAAATGTTGTTTCATCGATTCTTCAACATTGTCAATAAATGAAACGACCCATAGGATAAAGGGGATGGAGGAGACACGGGAATTGAATCTTGAATTCAACTAATTTCTGTAAAAAAAATGAGAAAGAATGTTAGAATTTATAATGGTTCGATTCTCATGAGCCTATATCTACTTTCTTGTGCTGAAAAATAATCGAGTCTAGAATGATACTATATCTCAAAATATTATAATGATTAATTATATATAATTTTTTTGCACATTCACTTTCTCTCTCTATGAGATTTTCTTTCTATAAACTATTCTCTCTCTAAATTATTCTCTCTCTCTAAAACCTTACTCTTTCTCTCTCTATGTCTCTCTCACTCTCCCTTTCTATCCGAAGAGGATGAGAAAATTAGATTATGAGAGATCTTGACCTAAGCTCCTTATATAAGATTTAATTTAAATTTATTAGAATTTTATTTTTTTTTGAGTTAAATTTGAATTTTTTTTTTTAAAAGGGAGAGAAATAGGTTTGTTTCGTCAAAAAGAAAAAATTTATTTATTTTTATTTAAAAAACCTTGCAACATGTCTTTAAAGTTTTTATTTAAAAAAGCTTGCAACATATCCTTAAAATCCAATTTTTAACCCAAAAATAAAATTTACAATATATATATGTGTGTGTGTGATATGTCTATCTCCACGTAACCATTTTATAGAGAAGTTCGTTCCAAACAAAATTTCAAATACGTGAACGTGTGTATACAGCTATAACACTTCGAGACATACGAGAGAGCTCTTATCAAAATATTAATGTGGAATGTTAAAATCCTATAACGTATGCATGACAGCTCGTAACATGGTGAATAAATCAATTAAGCACGTGAAACATGCACAAAAATAAATGGTAACACGTTATTGCTTTTGTTTCAAGTATTTGTCTATCTTTCAGCACCATATATTATTCTACATATATAAATGTTGTTTCACTTTATCTAGGGATAATCAAAGAGTTTAAGCTTAAATCCTCCTGATATGTATCAATCTTAAACAAAACAATTTCATTTACACTTTTTGCACATGAGGTGAGTAATATATATATGAAAATATTTAAAAAATACTCAAATATATTGTGTTATTATAGTGTAGTTAATGATAATCATTAACTCTTTGTTAATATTAAAGTCTCGAGTTTAAATCATCCTCTTATCATCAATTTGTCGATGTAATTAATTATAGCACCAATAATGTAGTCACTATTTAGCACACAACATCAAATTCATTTTAGTATATTAGAATAAACGTTATTTATATCTAATTATCTGTAAATTGGATCACTACTCTTTCGTAATCTCATTTTTTTTATCTAATCTTTTATTAACATAGAGTTTATAATTAAGAAAAAGTAAATTAATTTTCTAATCTTTTATTTTCTCCATATATAATTAATATGTATCAAAATAATTATAAAATTAAATTAGAAGAAGATCTTAATTTTCGTAAGCTATATTTTACGTTAAAAATTAATTAATTCACTAATTAAATACTTAATTTTATATAAATTAGAACTAGTGAAGATACATACATCTTATTAATTAAAGCTTTTACTAACTTCACATCAAACCCTAATTCCTCATAAATATAACAAACTAAAACACAAAATAAATCAAAGAGAAAGAAGAACACCTTAAGATTGAATGGATCTCCTCCCCCAGAATCAACAACGCACCCTTTAATCTTCTCCATGAAGTCCTTCCGTTCCTGCATTTCGTCAAGAATGAAACCGTAGCTGCAACAAAGTTAAAAGAGATGTTTGAATTTTGTTTTAAGAAAAAAGCAGAGAAGAATAGAGACTGATAGGAATGAAGAAACAAATTAACGTACACAAGCCAACCGGTGTTGCTAAAAGTGTGAAAAACCAAACAACGTTCTCTTCCATCGTCTTCCTTTTCCGAGACCCATGAAACGACCTCGTTTATGCACTCAGAGACTTTCTTCTGAAGCCTCTTCCCGTTATCAAAGACCATCAAGTCTTTGACCTGTAAAATGAAAATGCTTACTTGAAAACCCCTCAAATTGTACCATTCCACGTATCTCTTTAAGTGCTTTGTTTTGGCTCCAAGCCAGCCTAGCAAAACCACTTTCACAACCTTTCTTTTGTCCCCAAAAACAATATTGACGTTTTCTTTGTCCGGGACGTCGTTTTTGATTGCGGTGGTGGTGGGTTTTTTCCCGGAGACATGGCAGCGGTGGGAAGTGCAGCAGGCACTTAAAAGATTTAGATAAGTCGTCATACTACTGTTGAAAATGTGATCTGAGATTGTGTGAAGATTGAAAAGGGTGTGGTTGTTCCATATTTATATTTTGATCTTGATCTTGATCTTGATCTTAACCCACGCAGGTTTCACCCCAAGAAAATCGAAATGCAACAGCTTACATGTACTATTTACTCACAGTTTTCATTTTAAAAAGTTTATTTTTACGCAGAAACACCCATACCCACTAATTATATCAGAAGAAACCGTTGATGACATTAATAAGAGTAAATACACATTGGTCCTACTTTCTGAACTGATTGTATACGAATCTTTCAAAATTAATTGTCTCTATTAACAAGAGAAATGGCGGTGATGTTGGGTCCTCTGATAAAAAGGAAGAAAGAGAGTTATGACAATTGATGACAGGTGGAAAAGTGAGATAGAGTCGTAGGGTTCGCCCAGTTGTTCTTTTGGCACCAAAGAGTAAGACTCTCCCCCCAAAATGCACCGACCATTAATTTCATATTTTTATTTTCCGGGAAATTGAAGCTAAACACTCTTTAAAGAAAGCACACAGAGAGAAAAAATTTAGATCTTTTATTAGCTAAGCTCAGATATACTAAAAGCCGAATTAACAACCTCTTTATACTTAAATAAATACAGAGCAAGAATCCGGAACGACGGAGCGGGGTTGTTACAATTGGCGGGGAAAACTAATTCTGTTATAACAGAATTGGACTACTCTCATTAACTGAAGTCCACATCTGACTTTCTTCCACATCATCAGTTGACTGTGTGTCCATGTCAGTGTAGAAATACATGCTTTCAAAACCACATCAACAATAACGATTGATTTATTTCAATTTTATTCTTTAAACAATTAATACAATCACATTCACCAATTACAATACATTATTTATTATAAATTTAAAACGGTGAAGTACATCGCAATCACACACATAAAATTGTCGGAAAAAATATTTAGATGAAAACTTACATTTAATTAAATTGAGGTTTTTTATTCTCCATTTCAAATTTATTTTTATAAAAAATATTAAATAATATCAAAATAAATAATAAAAAATAACAATACAAAAATTTACGTGATTCGGCTTAAATTTAACTTACGTTTACAAGCTATCAAAGATAAAATTTATTGTATAAAAATAATTACAATTACATAAACTTTCACTACTCACCCACCAAATCGAGCCTACTACAAGAGAACACTAATTTCGGATTCACAAGTGTTTCCCACTATCCTAATGATAGTTACATTATAAATTCCCAGTTAAAACCAAGAGATTACAAGATGAAAAAAATAAAAACAAACTTTTTATTTTTCTTTTCGCACTTTCATTTTTCCTTCTCTCTTCCGTTGCTCTTCTTTGGCATTTTTGATGTCACAATGGTGTTACATTTTGATATCCCCCTTTTTTAATCTCATCTCCAAATGAACCTATTTATAAGTTTTTACAATGCAAAAAAATCTTTATTAATTTCGGTGCCACATACATCAATTTATTTTTCTTCATATTTAAGTCAAATAAATTGACTTAACTACCACCACTTATGCACAAGTCAAATAAGTTGGCTCAACCACCAACACTTATGAACAATTCAAATAAATTGGCTCAACCACTCCTATGCATAATTCAAATAAATTGGCTCCACCTGAATAAATATTTGTCTCCAATATCAACAAAAATAACTTTAATGTTAAAATTTTTATGAAAGTCTTCACTCACAAGTATATAAGCATTGCAAAGATTATACGTAATGAATAAAAAAAAATTAATAACACAAAAAAATTAAGTAGTTTGATAAATTATCTACGTTTATGATGGACCAAATGATCTTAACTTTTTTTATTACTCAATAATTATTACGAATCACTCTATGATCACAAAAATTACTTAAGAGATTAACAAAAAATATATAATAGAACGAGCTCTCTAAGTGTCTATATAGCACTCTCTTGCATACTCATCACTCAATCGTTCTTTAAGCTCTCTATTCAGCATTTTCTTTGATACTTGCCACCCTAATTGCATAACAATGTGTTTATATAGGCTCCAAAACGCCTATAGAAACCTTATATTGACTTAGAATAGAAGTACATTCTTGAATAGAATCAAAAACTGACTTGAAGATATCAAATATGCACTAATATGAGAAACTGGCACGGCACCTAGTTATTGCCAGGCTAGCATTACGGCCTGGTTGCCTTGGGGCTGCCTGGTAAAACATCCTTGCATGTTTCAAGTTTCTCTTTACTTTTGGCTCTTCATTTTACTTTATATCTCATCCATTCATTACGTTCTTGACCTTGTATTATCTCTTCATTGATTTTGGACTGAAAATCATATTCAAACATGATTTTAAAAAACTAATTTTCAACATTTAACATAGTAGCTAAGCTAGGTCACGACTTGCCAAAACCAGCCACTTTTCATAACTAATGTTGCCTCATCGAGCTTCTACAATCGTCCTACTGGCAGTACAATAAATCAAGTGAAGATTTAAGGCAAGTAATAATCTACTTTCTAAGGAATTATTTCTACTTTAATAGTGGCAAAATACTCATTCAAGAAGTTACTTAGCTGCAATGAATATAAGTTGGGGGAAGGTCGATAATGATCCACATGTGCGGATAACTCAAAGTTGAAAGAGGACATTTTAATCCCATTTTCCGTTGCTTCTCAATAAACAACGCTATTGATTGAAACGGAATCACTTTGTCAGTTGGTAAAGTTGAGGGCACGATGGCTGGTTCGAGCATAGCCACTGATCTTATTAGTCTCCTGCAAAATAAGAAACAACGATTTATCGTTCTCCTTAGTTTGTCTCTAGCTAGCTGGTACTCTTCAAGTTCCATCTCAAGAGTCACAGTCTTTCTTTGAATAGACTTGGAAGAACTCGTCGGTGTTCTTGGTTCAACTTTAAGGATCTCCTCGTTGAAGTGCTGATCTGGGGGCGTATTAGATCTATTCTGTGGCTCTACTTCAACTTTTATTAACTCGGGTGCTAAGTCTTCATTAGGCACAGGTTCTTCTTTCTTATCTTCTTGGGAGGCTTTCAGTATAATCGTCTCATCAAACGTCACATCACGACTTATGATACTCCTTGGTGGTGTTAGGTCTTTACACCACACTTTGTATTCTTTCACTTCTTTGGGATATCCTATGAATACACCTTTAATAGCTCTAGGTTTCAACTTTTCCTTCTTAACATGTATAAAGGCAGGGTAACCAAATATTCTGAGATGGTCATATTTAGGAGGATTGCCAAACCATTTCTTTTTAGGCGTCTTAAAGTCAATTGTTGATAAGGGACTTCTATTAATCAAATAAGCTGTAGTCACTACAACTTCTCCCCAAAATGCCTTGGACATCTTTTCATTAGTAAGCAACCATCTAACCCTTTCAAGTATGGTCTTATTCATCCTCTTAGCTACACTATTCTGCTATGATGTTGATCTTACCGTTCTATACCTTACAATCTCATACTTGTCATAAAACCCATCAAACTCTTTATTGCAAAACTCGAGGCCATTATCAGTTCTCAACCTCTTCACCCTTTTATCAGTCTGATTCTCAACAAGAGCCTTTCAAGTCTTAAACATATCAAATACTTGATCCTTACTCTTTAACACATAGATTCACAAATTTTTTAAATAGTCATTGAACTGAGAAAATACCTAGTACCACTACGAGTAGCTGTCTGAGCTGGTTCCCAAAGATCCAAGTGTATGTAGTCTAGAGTCTTCTTAGTCTTGTACTCGCCAGTACTGAACCTCACCCTATGTGTTTTCCCAAGCACATAATGCTCACAAAACTCCAATGACTGAAACTTATCCTCACCAAACGCCTTTTGATTAAATAACTCCTTCAGGTTTCTTTTACCTATGTGTGCCAGTCTAAGATGCCACAACTTGGTTTGAATATTCTTATAATCTACAGAGAATAATGCAGAACCACTCACAACTTCACCCTTAAGCACATAAATGCCTTTGTACTTCTCTCCTCTCATTACCACCATGGAACCCTTCAATACTCTCAAAACTCCTCCGTCAATCTTGATGGAACACCCATTTTGGTCTAAAGTCCCTAGTGAGATCAAGTTCCTTTTGAGGTCAGGAACATATCTAACATCTGTCAACTCTCTCACTCGCCCATCATGCTGCCTAAGTTTAATACTACCAATTTCCATCATCTGACATGCAATATCATTACCCATTAACACCTTACCACCACTTATGGGCTGAAAATTTATAAACCAAAACTTGTGCGAGCATATGTAAAAAGTACAACCAGTATCAAGAACCCATTGTTCAACATTCTTACCATCAGTAGTGACGAGTGTCTCTGCACTGTCATAGCTATCATCATAGACAAGCGCAACATCCGCTTTCTTCTTATCTTATTCTTTCTTCTCTGGACAATCCTTTATGAAGTGTCCATTTTTGTTACAGCAATAGCACTTCCTAGGAGTCCTAGACTTCGATCTTGAGCCTTTTTTTCTTCCATCTCCATATGAGGGCATTCTTCTTACAAATAGACTTTTTGCATTACCCTCAATCTATTTCCCTAATAACTTTGAGTTTAATGATGATTTCACATCGTTCATTGTTAAACTCTCTCTGCCGTAGAATAACGTATGAACAAAGCTCTCATAACTCTTGGAGAGTGAACTCAGTAAGATAATTGCTTTATCTTCATATTGTATATTGATGTTGATAGACTCAAGATCAAGAATGATCTTATTGAAGGCGTCTATATGATCTTTCATCGACGTCTTCTCTGACATAAACAGCTGATATAGCTTCTTCTTTATATGCAATTTGTTGGCTAATAATTTTCGCATATAAAGGGAGTCAAGTTTCTTCCAAAGACCAATCGCCATCGTCTCACTTGCTACTTCCCTCAGTACTTCATCGCTCAATGATAGAACGATTATGCTGTGAGCTCTTTCTTGAATGTTCCTTCTTTCTGCTTCAATTTTAGATGACTTTAGCGTTTTTTCTTCTTCACTAGATGGAGCTGCAGTCTCCTTTAATGTCGAGCCTAACCGTTGACTCACTAATAACACCTTAACCTTCATCTTCCACAGATTGAAGTCATTCATACCGTTGAATTTCTCTACCTCATACTTGAGTATGGCCATATCTGCTTAGAACCAAGCTCTGATATTAATTTTTTGAAGCGGAAACACACAAACAAGTAATATAACTCAAGCAATATAGTGCATAACAAGTAATTAAGGAACTAAAGAGAGAAAGGTAGAAGAAGAACACATATAATTTACATAATTCGGCAACTTGCCTACGTCCATGGCGGATCAAGATCACTCACTCTTATTATTGAATCTCAAAGCACTCACAAAGTATGTTTTTTATAAGAAAAACTCACAAATAAATACTCTCTCTTGTAACCTATGAATTTTCTCTCACTAAGAATCACAAAATATGTTTAATCACAAATATTTTCACAAAGATCACCAAGATGTGTTTACAAGCTAATAGAGAGTCTTTATATAGGTTTTTATGATGACCTAGGTTTACTTTAAACGCGTAGGAGTAGTATTAAGGAGTCTTTGAACCATTAAGAGACGAAAACAAGTTGTAACAAATAAAAAAACTATTCCCGCACTGATCGCCGCAGCAACAATGAAGCATATCGCCTGGGCACCGCGGCTTTGAGCGCATGGCGCCGCAATGCCCAAATTCTGTTTTGTGCGTTGCAGCACCCACACTTAAACACCACCAAATATACCTTTCACATCTATTTTTTATCATTGCACCCAACGCATTAATTTATTCTCTAAATTATATTTTAATTATTTTTAATCAATATTCTCTATTAATATAAAAAATATTTCCCGGGGAAAGACAAACAAATTCTTGAAATCTCGCTGGCTGGCTAACATTCCGCCACAACTCCCAAACACCAACCACATAAACAAAAAAGAAATAGAAATAAAAAAAATCGCTTCCAAGAAAAAATCTCTGCAAAATTTCAGTTCTTTTTTAACAGTCCCCACCCTAGGCCTTTGAAATCACCTCGCCTTTTGGGTGTTTTCTATTTTACGGTATCAAAATGTCTTGTTCATTCGCTGTATCACCTTCTGTTGGAAGAGAACTCCTTGACCCAATTTCTAGTTGCAGGTTCATTTCACCTGCAAGAATTTATCCGCCCAGTAAGCAATTAGTTCATTTTTTGTTGTGTTCCCTATGCGTCTGGCGTTTTGTTGACCTTATGTCTTTTTCTCTCTGAACTTAAAGGAAGCAAATGTGAAATAAGCAGGAGGGGTTTTGCTTTCAAAGGAATTATGGCTTCTGGTGTTTCGGTTGTGGGCTCTTCTTTGGTCGCTGAACCCGCTCAAGGTCCTTTTTTCTCACTATCTGATAATGGCTCCAGAAATTAAAACAATTTTTTTGAGATACAATCTAGCATTTTTTTTTTTGGACAATTCATATTCAATCTTAGTGAAAATGAAATGTTTAACTAGAAATGTTCTATCTTTATAAATTGTAAGGCACGGTTAAGACACTAGAATGGTATATATTTTAGATGTGATAAATAAGGAAATTCCCATTCTTTCAACAACTTGCCCATTATTTCGTTTGGTAATTAAGGTTAAGTTGAATATTTGTGTAGGAGTGGAGAGATTACCATTCAAGCCAGAAGGCTACAATTTTTGGACATGGAGGGGTCACAAAATACATTATGTAGTTCAAGGAGAAGGGTTCCCTATCATTCTTATTCATGGGTTTGGTGCTTCTGCTTTCCATTGGAGGTTTGCTTCCTTATACCCATCTTCCACATTCAATAAAATTTCACATTTTGTTGCCATCCTTGTGGGTGTTTGAAATTAGTATGGTGCAATATCAAAGGCTATGTGAATACAGTTATCTTGTTAGTTTAGTTTTGTAAGCTTTAGAATTTATACTTTTGTACTTACCTGCAAATTTCAAGAAATTAGGAGACTAAGTAGTTGCAGTATGAATTTTTTTTCTTCCCTTTTATGGGCATAATTTTTCCTTCATTGTTGCTGAACTTGATATAATTAAACAAGTGTAAAACACTTTCTAATATCATGTGGGAGTAGTTTTTGGTTTTGTTATGATTTAAATGGAAATATTTGGGTTTACTTTTTTGTAAATTTGTTATGAGAAAAGTCTGTTTTTCTTGGAGTCAAGATGAAGTTTTTCCTTCTTCATGTTTGCCCAGGTACAACATACCTGAGTTGGCTAAAAGGTACAAAGTTTATGCCATAGACTTGCTAGGTTTTGGGTGGAGTGACAAGGCACTTATTGAGTATGATGCCATGGTTTGGAGGGATCAAATTGTGGACTTCATGAAGGAAATAGTAAAAGAGCCAGCAGTTTTGGTGGGAAACAGGTAATAACCTACAATAAGCATCTATTGCTATTTCAACCTTTTTTTGGGTTTTTGTAGTCAAATCTATCATATAACAAAGTTTACAAGTCTCGTGACTTTTGGTGCTTGCAACTTCCGAAATTTTGAGTACTGTTTATAACAATTTCAGCATTCAAGTAGGCAAGTAGCCATTTCACATTTCCTGATTCCTTCAAATTAGTACTTTCTCTGATATTCTAATGTTTTTCGTTCTCCCTTTCTTAAACCGTAGAGTTATCTAAGTGTGCATTGTTAATTAATTAATTTTGTATATTTTAATAGAGCGTTTGATGTCAACACCAAGAGCTTGGTCATTGATGATGGTTGGCTGCCTCTTAAATAATCTCGTGTAAAGAAATCTAGTCTGATTTTTCTAGTTTAATTTTCATTAACTCTCTGTTTTCAGAATTCAGAGTTCTCTCGGAGACCTGATTTGTCTAATATACAACTGACTGACAAAATTGACATTAGAGACTTAGGATCTTCCTCTTCCAAAACAAGGCTTACATCTCCTTGAACTTGGTTTAAAATTGAGCCTTATATTCTTTATGATCCGGTTTATGTTGTTCAAGCTGTTGTATTTCGCAAAAGCACACTTGGCTGTATGCATCCCCATGTAATGCCTCCTCTTGTAAGCTATGACTTATTTTTCTGATTGCCTATTACTACACAGCCCATTTTGTATTTTCTGTCTGAGTTCAGTAAACAATTACATAAGAATTTCTAAATAAACGTGTCTTAACTGTGAAAGAGATTATTCTTAGTACATTTTCTGGATTACAAATTTGGCAGCTAGATTCACTTTTTTTTGGTCCTTTTTCACTATGAACCTCCTTTTTATCCTTTTTTCTCTTCACTGGAAACTGAATGACGTTTTGTATATAGGGCGATATGCCTTCCTGTATCTTATACTATGGTGGTGAAACAAAATTCTCCCATTTTCTATGTTGCTGACTTCCTACCCCCCTTGAGTGAGGTTTTTGTAATGTTGTCTTTTCAGTTAGCATATCTCATAATGATTTCATGATTCATGGTAATATTTCAGCCTTGGGGGATTTACTGCTTTGGCTGTAGCTGAAGGGTTGCCTGAACAAGTTGCTGGTGTTGTCCTTCTAAATTCTGCTGGACAGTTTGGAGATGCAAGAAAAGAAAATAATCAGTCAGAAGAGACAACGCTGCAGAAATTTTTCCTAAAGCCTCTGAAGGAAATTTTTCAGCGTATAGTTCTTGGAGTTTTGTTCTGGCAAGCAAAGCAACCAGCCCGGATTGTTTCCGTCTTAAAGAGTGTAAGTCACTTGCTATGCTTTTGAAGCATGATAGGAACTTAAGCTTAAGATTTATTATTGTAACTGGTATTTGTCATAGACTTGGGATGTGTTCACCTTCTTTGTTGATGTGAAGCATGGCTTGTGGAATATACTCATCACTGTGAAATGCATTAATTTGGTTATTTTTACTTTAACACCTCCCTAGAAGCTTCATTCATCACCTTATCATCTCATAAAAGAATCAAGTTATGTGGTTTAATTTAGTAAAATATCCTGATTGGAGATTTTGGGATTCTTTCACTTTATGCACAATATAATTCATGAGATGTGAGATTATTCTAGTTGTTTCTAGATTATCTGTAGAACATCAACCTAAGTAATAAAAATGTTGTGCATATTATGGCTTTGGTTAGTGACACAAGAAGAGCTGCATTTTTCCATCTGGCATAATGCTACAAGTTAATCCTAAAGTCATAATATTTTCCATTTATTTATGATGAAATCATGCGATTTTGTGCACATTATAAGTATGTCTTTCCTTGGCTTACATAGGTATATATAAACGCCTCTAATGTGGATGACTATTTAGTGGAATCAATAACCAGGCCAGCAGCTGACCCAAATGCTGGAGAAGTTTACTACAGGTATGTATGTTAGTTCCCGACTATTAGAAACCCCACATTTGCTTCAGGATGAGTCGCAAATAATTCTTGAACTATCATCCAGACTGTCCTCCATTTTCTTCACAGTGGAACTGAGTTTTATATACATACACTAATTACAGCAATATGAATTAAAACACCGTAAATGAGCAATTAACATCTACTAAGAAGTGTCAACTTTCTTCTTTACGTGTCTTTCTCAACATTATCTTTTTATAATTGTATGTTTTGGACAGATTAATGACGAGATTCATGTTGAATCAAAGCAAGTACACTCTAGACAGTGTCTTAAGCAAGTTGTCATGCCCGTTGTTGTTGCTTTGGGGTGATTTAGATCCATGGGTAGGTCCTGCCAAGGCCATCCGAATCAAAGAATTCTATCCGAATACATCTGTGGTAAACTTACAAGCTGGACACTGCCCCCATGATGAAGTTCCAGATCTTGTGAATAAGGCTTTAATGGATTGGTTATCGACTCTAACACCGCAAACATCTCTTCAAACACTGTAAAGTATTCAGTTTTTATAGCTTTACTGCTCACATTTTCCTTGAGATTTTGTAATTTACTTGTAACGCAGCTGTATATTCATTGACTAAAAGTGAAATATTTGTGTAATCACAACTTAATTACTGAATTTTTTATAACAATAATTTTATCTTAAATTGAAAATAATTAAAAAAATATAACGAAAAATAAATTAATGTTTGTTATTGTACGAAAATACATAAAGGCCCACATCTAAACTCATACATACGTAAGTATATTTAACAAATTAAGATATAAGAGTTCAGGCCTCTTTATGAAACTCAATCAGTGGGTTTCGTGAGTTGTGATTTAGTAAGTATATAATTGCATTAAGTAAGGTTCAACGTATATACCTTTTGACTAAAACCTACTTATGAAGGTACTTAATCTAAAGTAAAAGCAAATTTTAGTAACGTTAAAGAAGAAATACAAGTTTAATAAAACTTTATCCTAACTCTTAAAATTTTTGTAAAATTAGAATTAGTAATTTATTTATTTTATTTGGTAATTAAATAATTTGATACTATATTATTTAAAATAAAATTATTATCTTACCTTTTGATTTACTAAATCCTAATGAGATTATAATTCATTACATAAATAAGTTTTAACTTAATACAATAAAAAAATCCTAACCCTATAAAAAGAGCCTTATGTACAGAGAAAAAAATAGAGGAATGTAAATGAATTCTTTGCTAAGATGAAATCTATTGTTGATTACTTGGTTGTTGCAGGAAGTCTGATTAATGATGGTGACTTGATTCTATATATTTTGGCTGGTTTTGGTTATGATTTTGATTTTATAATAGTAAATATCATATCTTGAAATGAAATAACTCCTTTGCAAGAGGTGTATGCCATGCTCCTTAATCATGAAAGTAGGATTAATCAACTGACTACACATTTAACCTTAGATATACAAGCCAATGCTGCTAAAGGCAATTCCTCTGCGCATTTTGTCCAGCATCCTGTGTAAAAAAAGAAACAAGGGAAGAAAACGAAACATTAACCAAGGTAGAGGCAAAGGGAAATACTCTGGAGGCAGAAATCCAAACAACAATAATAGCAGTAACACACTTTATGCCAAATTTGTAGAGAAATAATTCCAAAAACACAACTTAGAAGTGTTCACTCTAATTGGAGTAATAAATTTAAAATGCTTCTCCAGTATTTAAGAAACAAGGTATGATTTTTAGACGTCCCTATCCACATACATACCATTAAAATGGTAAAATAGAACAAAAACAACAAACATCTTTTGCAACAACATTGACTTTACTGTCATAAACTGGAATGCTACCATGCTTCCGGTAGAAAGCGATCAAGACTGCCACCAATTACTAACACCAATGCTATGTAATATGTCACCATTTCAAAATATTTTCAATGTCAAACTAAACTATACTTTTTTTTTAAAAAGTATTTGATTTCACTTATTATCCTTTCCTTCAACCATATAAAAATATTAAGTTGTAATTTCGAATAATCAAATGTGTGTTTTATTGGTTACAGTCAAGTTCATAAAGAATATAAGTGTCTTAAATGAATCAGGCGAAGCATATATCGTCCTAAAATATCATTTTCCATGAAGAATAGTTTTCTTTCAACCTTAATTCCAATTTTGGTAGTAAACTAATTTCTAGGTTCACCACTACTGCTTTGAATCAGTTTCAACCTCTATTTCCTCAACTAGTGCATCAACTAGGAGTGTCCTTACCTGTCAGTAGTGTTAATAGTTCAAGAGCAGTATCTACACCAGCTGGACTAGATTTTCTTTATGCATTCTTAGATTTAGAATACTCACATTGCAGCAAACTCCACATATGTACTCTCCATCATTTATCACCTTTTTCCAGGCCAATCTAAAGTCCTTATCAGATGACATCTAACTTGCACATCAAAAAGTTGCACTACCTTCACATGACACCATTACTGTCATTCCTAAAAAGCAACACAAACCTACTCATCCTATGATAACTCGAGCTAAGGCTACTATCTTCAAGCCTAAAACTTTTCTTAGTGCCAACTTGCAAGCAAACTCTATCATTTATGATATTCCTTCTATTTTTGAGCTAGCACTATCAGATGTCAATTAGACACAAACCATGCAGGTAGAATATAAGGTCCTTGTGCTCAACAACACATTGGGATCTGGTTTCTCCTTCTGCCAAACAAAAGCTTTGTAATGGCAATAAACGGGTGTAGAAGATCAAATGGTAATAAATGAGTGTATAAGATCAAGTATCAACTTGATGGAACTGTAGAAAGACTTGAAGCACAATAAGTTACAAAATATATTTGTCAAGTTGTTGAAATTAATCACTTTGCGGCATATAGTCCAATAGGCAAAACACCAACAGTGAGAATAATTTTGAGTTTAGCATTGATGAAGGGTCGGGAAGTGTTAAATAAATGTGAATAATACCTTTTTGAATAGAGATTTATAACATGTTTTATGCCACAATTAGAAGGATTTGTTGATCCTAGTAACCCTCTACATGTGTGTAAGTTGAGAAGAAGCATTTGTATTGCCTAAAATAGGCACTTAGAGCTTGGTTTGAGAAGTTCAAATGAGTTCTAATTAGATAGGGTTCTACAAATGCCAAATCTGATCCTACTCTAATTATTCAAAATAAAAATCCTACATAACTTGTGTGTTAGTTTATGTAGATGGCATTTTTGTTACAATAAGTGATTCAACAATAGTAAATTAAGTTATTTCAGACTTGAGCGGGAGTTTCACTCTTAAAGATCTAATCTTGACATAATTTTCTTAGCATAGAAGTTACCAAGACAAAAAAAGGCATAAAATTTTCACAAGCCAAATATGTTAGTGACTTGTTATAGAGCACTAATACAAGTCTAAGCTAAAAGTTATGCTACACATCTAGTCACTAGTCAAAAGCTCATTAAAGCATATAGAAGCACAATCGATGCATTACAATATATCATTACCAGGCTTGATATTGTCATAAGTTGGGTGATTGTTAACAACTCAAATTACTAGTTTGTTAAGTGCCTATTTGACTATATATTCCCAAGACCCACTTAATTATTATTTGACGTGGGATATGATATTCTCTTTCATCCAATCATATGACATCTTTATAGTAAAGAATTTATTAAATATCGTAGAAAAGCATTAATTTCTTGCGAGATTGAGACTTTTTTTTTTACTTAGAGACTGAGATATTTTAAAAAGGGTCTATTATATGAAATTAATTCCTAATAATATATATACTTGCATGAAACTTCATATACATATCCTCACGAGGATGATGAGCACCACAATATTGAAAACCAACTTTGCAGAGTTGTGTCTTAGGAACTTTTAAAAGTGTAGTGAAATTTTCACTACAATACTTATGTAGATTCTCATTAAAGAGCAAGTATAAATTTTTTTGATCCTTTATGATGCGACTTGGAGACTGGCAGATTCTGTAGTTGTGAATGGAGGGTATTAGTTACATGTTTTTCTTACAATTCCACTTCGGCATTTGCTTTAGATGGAAATGAACTTCTAAGTCTTGTTGATATTGTTAATGTAGACTAAAGCTTCGGGAATTTCTGATGAACAAAAAGTAGCTGGTGATTTCTTTGTACCTGAAATATATGTCACTAGACCTAATAATTGTTTATGTTGTGAGACTACATTTTTTATGGACAGATAGCTAAAGTTAAATCCTGAACTCATGAAGTAGGCTATAACATTCTCCTAATAACAGAATATTTTGAGATAATTGTTGGTGTTAACTAGTTGGCGATGCTAAGAGTTGAGTTGTGTACTTCTGGATCTCTGTTTTTGCATCACTAGTTTTCGTTTTTTATTCGGATGTTTCTCAATGCAAAACCAATTACATATAATTTATGTGATGATTGTTTCCAATTCATTTGGTATAAGAACGAAGGAGGAGAGAAGAATATGGAAATTTACAAACTCCATCAAATATCGTGCCACAATTCTGGGGCAAATCCTACCATCATCAATAAGAACTCCTCTAATGTGGGTGGAAAAAAGTTCTATTAACCAGAAATAAAACCCTATAAATCCTTCAACATATATATACTCCATTGATGGCCCATTGTCATTGACAAAGTGGTTCAAGTCACCTACTGAAAATCAGCATTAACCAATTAGCAACAATAAAGCGAAATTAACATTTCATAGCAAAATTAACATTGCCTGAAACTTATTCATGTATACGGTACGTCGTGTATTTATGAGCGACATGCAACGTATGAGACTCCCCATGTCACGTGTAAGTTGATTAGAAAAAGCATCATCTTCACCAATGATTCTGCTTTGTAACCATCGCATCCATAAATTTGAGGCGTCTTCTTCCATTTCTAAATTTCTTCAGATACCTCATTCCTCTTAATTCTGCAGATATTTACTAAGCGCAATATGGGCCTGTAAGCTTCAATTCTTGATTCTATATAGCCCTGTTTGTTTTCTTTGCTTGAGAAGAGAATGCAGAATTCATCGAGATATAGCAGGGCTCTTCACTTTCAGCCTCATTCATCGACCTCATTGAAGCAGAAAAAGAGCGGATATGAACCGTCTGATACTGAGACAGAGTGGCATGAAAGTCCCTGGACTGATCATAATGCAAAGAAAGGAGAATTGGCTTGTGATGATGATCTTGATCAAGTGCCAAAAGTGGATTTGGATTTACCAAGAAGCAACAGCACCATCAGTCCTACTCCTATCAGATACAGCCGAAGACAAGCTCCAAAAATTGAGAATGATAACGGGTCAGGTTCTTCTTCTACATTTAGCCCAGCTATAACAAGACAGAGCAGCAAATCACCTTTCAGACTAAGAACAGAAAATGGTAATATTATCTCTCTTATGTGTAGAAATAATATTAGTCCTTTCTCAAAGTTTGTGCGTCAAAGACATATCTCTCCTTACAAACCTGTTGGGACAGAGGAGAGTAATTTGGATAATAATATGGATGGTGATTCTGAGATTGTTGTTGCTAATAATCGAAAACAAATTCATAAAACGCCAAGAAGAGATGAAAGGGGAGATAATTCTCATTTTCCTCAAGTTAATAGAGTGAGTGACAAACAAAATTATAATCGTAGATCAATGATTGCACCAAGACCAAGACCCAGAGATACTACAAACCAAGAAAACAATTATGGTCTTACAGAGCAAATTAGAGGGCGGCTAACATCACCGTTGTCGAGGATTATGATTCGGAAGCAAAGAGAAGCTGCAGTGTCCCAAGTGAAAGCACCATCAGTTGGTGAGCTCAATGAAATGGTTGCAAGTATGAAAGTTTCTAAAGGTCCTACAAGTTCTAATGCTCTAAATTTTGAGAGCATAGAATCTACTGGGAATATCTTATTTTTGGTAGAATCAGAGTGTGTACAATAAAAAAAATTAAGATAAAATGAAAGAATGATAACACCGAAATTTTTTAACATGAAAAACTAAAAAAAAAAACTTCAAGGTGATAATATAATTTCCACTATATCAAAATGGGTATAATAATATTTTTTTCAAGTTCATGCAAAACTTGAGGAATACTCTCTCAAAATAATTAAACAAAATTATTTGGTATCTCTTACTCTTTTTTTCTTCTAAATTTCTTGTTCTCTTGAATTTTTCATCCCATTCTCATATATCTTTTTCTCTACATTGCCTCTCTTACAATGCATTTCTCACACCATTGTGTTGCCTTGCAATGCCTTTCATTGCAATTTATTAATCTTTCGAAAGTTTGATATATATAGATAGATGAATGGAGAGGAAGTTTTTATTCAAAGAACAAATTTCTGTCAAAAGAATAGGATTGCACAGATTTTTCTTGCTACCAAAAATTACTTGTCAAATGTAGATGGTTGGACTTAAAATCTTTGTCAAATATAAATGGCTGCCATATTTGAGTTGGAAACTATACTTTTCTCACGATGCCATTGCAAAGAATGGAGGCGTTAAAGAGGATCTACTGTATCCGAGGCCAATGACATTTCCATAAACAGATTCTTCTTCTCATTACCAACGAAGTAGATCAATTAGCAGTATTGATCAAACTTCTCAAAAACCTTCAAGGGTAATAATTGTGACAACCAACTCCTCTGCTGTTAGCAGGCAGACTAATGGCAAGTTTAGCTCTAAAGGTAGTAAGATAAGTGATTCGAGCAATAAAACAAGCACAAGCGCAAAAAAATTTGCCACTAATAGGCAGAAGAGTGTTGAGAGATGATATTTTTCAGACAAGAAAAAAGCTAAAAATCAGCAAAATGTTGCTAGAAGTCAGTAAGTATTTAGTTGTTTTTTTAATTCAATTTATTAAGTCAATATTAGAGTTTGAGTAGGATGTAAATTCTTTGTTTTAGAGTTTATTTTAAAATTTGAAAAAGTTGTTATTGGTGGATTCGACATCCATTTATCTAAAAACTCATGTATAAAATTTCAGTATTCAATTAATAAAATCGTCTCCAATTTTCTAGTAGCCTTATGCTCTTGAGTTTGATCCCTTCAAAGGATCTGAAACAGGTCCTAAAACTCAACATAGTATCAAAGCTATTTTGATCTTAAGGACAGTATTAAATGAGTGATTAAGTTGTAAAGAGAGTAACAAAAAACTTCTTTCTCTATTAAGTCAATTCCCTGCAAATCCAAAAACAAACTAAATGGCCTCAAGCAGTTTTACAGCACCTTCACCTCCATCTTTCTCAGGTGAAAACTACTAAATTTGGGCAGTTAAAATAAGAGCTTACCTGAGAGCCTTTGGCCTATGGAAGACTGTAAACACAGGAAGAGAGCTACCCCATTTGCCTCTAAATCCAACTATTACTCAAATAAAGCAATACAGTGAGGAGTGTTCAAAGAATTTTAAGGCCTTATCTACAATCCATGCCTCTATAACTGACATCATATTTACAAGAATCTTGAATTGTGAATCAGCCAAGCAAGCCTGGGAAAAGTTTAAAGAAGAGTTCCAGGGCAGTAATAAAACCAAGCAAATAGAGGTGTTAAATTTGTGGAAGGCTTATGAAGTTTTGAAAATGCAGGAGAATGAGATAATTAAATAGTACTCAAACAAACTCATGAAAATTGTTAATCAGCTTAGGCTACTTGGAGAAGACTTGGTTAATAAGAGCATTGTACAAAAAGTACTTGTCAGTGTACCAGAGAGGTTTGATGCAAAGATTTTCTCTCTTGAAGATTCAAAGGACCTGACAACAATGAGTTTGTCAGAGTTATTAAACTCACTCAAAGTCATTAAACAAAAAAGGGCTATCAGGGGTGAGGACTCTATAGAACAAGCTTTTCAAGCTTCTCACAAGACCAAGCCAGCAAACAACCATGTAGCAGGACGAAAGCAGGCAATAGACAAGTCTGGAAAGGAAAAAAATGACAGTAAAGGTCAGAAGGCCAACAACAAGAAAGGAAAATATCCATCATGCCCTCGTTACAAAAGAAATAGCCACTCAGAAAATTATTGCTGGTTTAAACCATGGGTTCAATGCAGAATTTTCAATCAGTTTGATCATATTACAAAAGTATGTTGGAACAAAGAAAAGTCGCCAGGACAGCAGGCTCAAATAGCTACATACCAGGAACCTGCAATTGAGAACCTGTTTGTAGTCACCATAGTAGATGAAGTAGAACAACCTTGGCTGATTGATAATGTTTGCTCACACTATATGACTTCAGATGAAGGGAGTTTCAAGTTCATTGATAAAACCTACTGTTCCAGGGTCAAGGTAGGAAATGAAGCCTAGGTTTAAGTCAAAGGCAAAGGAGCTGTCACTGTCAGCATTTCATCAGGTATAAAAATAATCACTGATGTTATTTTTGTACCTGAAATTAGCCAAATTTTGCTGAGTATAGGGCAATTAATGGATAGAGAGTACTCTTTGAGTTTTAAAGATCAGAACTGCATTGTAATTGATCTTAAAGGAAATGAGCTCTTAAGGGTCAAAATGAAGGATAGAGTGTTTCCTTTGATTAGGCCAAAGCTAATTTGATAGCCTATTCCAGTGCTCATGATGAATCGATTCTATGGCACAAGAGTCTGGGACACTTCAGTTACAACACTCTACTAAAAATGGATAATAATCAGACTGTCATTGACCTGCTTGAAATTAGCCAAAATGAATAAGTTTGTGATGTTTGCCAATTTGAAAAACAAAGCAAACTTCCATTCTTTAATAGTACCTGGAGTGGCACTGACAAGCTGCAACTCATACACTCAGACATATATGATCCAATAAGTGTGCGCTCATTAAATGGAAGTAAGTATTTCTTACTTTTCATAGATGACTATTCTAGATATTGTTGGGTTTATTTCTTGAAGCAAAAATCTGAGGTGAGTGTTAAGTTTCAGAGATTCAAGGCAATGGTTGAGAAATAGGCAGGGTGTTCTATCAAAACACTCACAACAGACAATGGTACTAAGTATGGATCAAATGAATTTAGAACCATTTATGCCAAAACAGGTATTAAACACCAATTGACAGTTCCTTACCCCCATCATCAAAATGGAGTAAGTGAAAGAAAAAACAGATCTGTGTTGGAGATGGCAATGTGCCTAATGTTTGAGAAAAGTATTCCAAAGAGTTTTTGGGCTGAGGCTGTTAATACTTCAGTCTACTTACTGAATTTACTACCTACTAAAGTCTTGAATGGCTTAATACATTATGAAGCCTGGACTGGAATAAAGCCATCTGTTCAACATCTGAAAATTTTTGGGAGTATATGTTATACACATATACCTAAGGAAAAAAGAAGTAAGTTGGATAAAAAAAATTCTAAAATTGGAGTCTTTGTAGGTTATAGCAATATCTCAAAAGGGTTAAGAGCCTATAACCTGAACATTGGAAAGATCATAGTAAGCAGAAACATAAAAGTGGATGAGATAGCTCACTAAAAATAGGATTAAGAAAGAATTGAAGTAAATTATAAGGATCAAGCTGTTGGCAAACAAGAAAATGACAGGTCAGACGAAAATTTAGATACAGAAGAAACTGTTAGAGGAACCAGAACTCTTGCTAATATATATGAAAGGTGCAACATTGCAACCTTGAATCCTACATGTTATCAAGATGCAGCAGAACAAAAAGAGTGGAAAACTTCCATAAAGGAGGAGATCACCATGATTGAAAGAAATGGCACATGAACACTGGTTGATGCATCTTATAACCAAAAAATTATTGGTGTCAAGTGGATATATATGACCAAATTGAATCCTAATGGTTCTATAAATAAATTAAAGGTAAGATTAGTGGTGAAGGGACACTCTTAGTAGCCTAGTATAGATTACATAGACACATTTACCCCAGTTGCAAGGCATGATACCATTAGAATGCTAGCTGCACTTGCTATAAATTAGGCTAGAAAGTCTATCATTTAGATGTCAAGTCAGCCTTCTTAAATGGCTTACTTGAGGAAGACATTTATATTGAGCAACTAGAAGGGTTTGTGATACCAAGAAATGAAAGCAATGTGTATAAACTCCACAAAGCTTTATATGGACTCAAGCAGGCCCCAAGAGGTTGGTATGGAAAGATTGATGGTTGTTTGCTATTGCAGAGGTTCCAAATAAGTTACAATGAAGCTACTATATATGTCATGAGAAAGGAAGCTAAGGTGGAGCTGATTATTTCACTTTATATAGATGATTTATTAGTGACATAAGGAGATTCCAATGTTGTGGTGCAGTTTAAAGAGAAAATGAAAAGGGAATTTAAAATGTCAAACTTGGGGACAATGAACTATTTCTTAGGAATGGAGTTATTTCAATATAAAGAAGGCATCTTCATTTCTCAAAAAAAAATATGCTACTAAAATATTGAAAAAGTTTCATATGCTCAATGCCAAATCAGTAGCTACACCATTGTTTATGAATGTAAAGTTCAAGAAAAATAATGAAGAAAAAGCTGATGCTTTTGTATATAGAAGCATTATTGGAAGTCTGTTGTATTTGTCTGCAACTAGACCAGATATTATGTTCTCAGCAAGCCTTCTCCTTACATTTATGCATTCACCAAGTAAGAATCATTTCATAGCAGCAAAAAGAGTCCTAAGATACATTGGAGGCACACTTGATTTTGGTTTATGGTTCAAAAAAGTTGAAAGTGGTAAATTGGAGGGATATGCTGATAATGATTGGGTTGGTTGTGTTGGTGACTGCAAAAGCACTTCAGGATATGTGTTTTCCTTTGGAAGTGGTGTATTTTCTTAGAATTCGAAGAAACAAGATGTTGTAGCCCAATCTACAGTAAAAGCAGAGTATATCTGTACTGCAAATGCTACAAACCAGCAATTTGGCTCAAAAAGATCTTGATTAATCTTGGATAGGCAGCAACAAGATGGTATTGTTATCTGGGTTGATAACAAATTTGTCATAGCCATTGCTAAGAAACCTATACATCATGACAGAACCAAACACATAAATGTCAAGTTCCATGCCATAAGAGAAGCTCAGAAGTCAGGAGAAATCAAGCTTATTCATTGCAACTCCCAAGAGCAGGGTGCAAACATAATGACTAAAGCTCTTCCAAGAGCTGAGTTTGAATACTTGAGAATGAAACTTGGTGTTCTTAAGAAAAATATCAAGAAGGAGTGTTGAGAGATGATATTTTTTAGACAAGAAATAAGGTGGAAATCAACAAAATGTTGCTGGAAGTCAATAAGATATTCAATTATTTTTTAATTCAATTTATTAAGTCAATATTAGAGTTTGAGTAGAATGCAAATTCTTTGTTTTAGAGTTTATTTTAAAATTTGAAAAAGTTGTTATTGGTGGATTCAATATTCATTTATCTAAAAACTCGTGTATAAAATTTCAGTATTCAATTAATAAAATCATCTTCAGTATTCCAGCAGCCTTAGTTCTTAAGTTTGATTTCTTCAAAGGATCTAAAACAGGTCCTAAAACTTGACAAAGAGCCAATCGGATGCCTGGTTTTCTTGTATGGAAAAAGGGACGTGCGGAAAGTCAAAATCATCACCTCAAAGAGGACATTTGATGAAGCTTTGTACATTCAAAAGGCATTTGTTGTAGAAACATTGAGCCAATTTTGGGCTGATAAGCATCAACCTAGCTCGTTGAATGGATTCATATGCCACAAACATGAAGCTCAGCTTCTCAAGGAACTTGTAAGTTATTCTACAAGGCAAATTTTTCATTTGAAATTTGTAATCTTTCTCTATGATGTCTAAATCATATATAAGCAATTGTGTTTTCAGGTTTCTCTTGACAGTTGTCCTCATATCTTGTTCAAGGGACCATCTGGTTCTGGGAAAAGAGCACTAGCCATGTCTCTTCTACGCGAAATATATGGTGACCCATGTTGTAATGTATGTACTCTTCATCAGATGTAGAGAAATTGTGATTTTGAAAGCCTAAGCTGACTCTTTCTTTTCTTTGCAGATATCTCATGATTTGAGATATTTCCCAGTTCAGGTATATTCTGTCACAATAATATGAGTTCTTTTTCCTTTGATGTCAAATTATCAAGAACCTACTTAATAAGCCTTGTATGCCACAACGAATCGTGTATATAATAATAGTTCTCTGAAAAATTCTCTTTTAAATTTTAAGCCACATGTAAATAATTAAATATCTAACAAATTAAGGAGCTGGACTAATACTCATAAAAAAATATATAAGATTTAGCTATTGGAATCCTATGTTGACATCTTTTCATTCTAAAACGCGAAGATTTCTGAGCTTTTCAAGTCCTGAAAAGTTGGATATATCACTATAATTTCGAGTCTAATATAAGGAAGGTGTAATACAGAGCGCTCAGAAACAGTCATTTTTAGTGTATTCTATTTAATCAAAACATTTTATCTTTTACAGGATCATAAAAATAAAAGTACAATTATTTTGATCTTGACAGGAGAAAAGGCCAATCCGAGTGGCAGTCCCATTAGCATCCAGTGCTCACCATGTGGAGCTCAATGTTAACTCGCAAGCCAATGCGAAATATGCACTAATGGGTTTAATCAAGGAAATAAGGGACAACTATGTAATCACCCCCGAAGTCAGCAATGTAAATTTCATAACAGATTACAAAGGTCTGAATTTTTTCAATGCGTTCTGATTCACTTTCAAACAGTATAATCCATCCACCTGGAACTAAAACATTCCCATATCAATTTCAGTGATACTTCTTTATGAAGTGGACCAAGCAGCAGAGAACATTCAGCACTTGATAAAATGGATTATGGACTGTTACACAGATGCTTCCAAACTCATACTTTGCTGTGAAGATGATGTAGATATCCTGGAATTAGTGAAACACCGGTGCAAAGTTATCAAGGTTGATGCTCCTGTAACCCATGAAGTAAGTATCACATTAATTTAGCCTCCAACCTGACTCTTGAACTACAAAGTGTTATGGTGTCCAAGTTGGAAATCTGTTTTCCATGTTATGTTGGTAAGTTTTGATGTCTGTCACAATTTGCAGATAATGGAGGTCCTAATTCAGATAGCAAGGAAAGAGGACTTCGATCTATCCCTAAGATTTGCTGCTAAGATTGCTACCAAATCAAAGCAGAACCTGAGAAAAGCAATCATGGGTCTTGAAGCATGCAAAGCTCACAAGTAAGAAGTTCAATTTTCAATAAATATGCACAATCCTCTCTCAAGCCCCCACCCCAAGTGATTTTAGAAGTCTGTTTGAGATTTAGAATAGTTGTTACTTACAAATGATTATAAACACTTTTGAGAAAAAAAATAATAGAAGAATCAAAATCAGTTGTTGACAAAATCACCCATCTCATAGCAATTTTCAAACTATGATCTGACCTGATCTGATCTTCAGAACCGGATTTTTCATTATATGAACTTTCAAAAATGTCTTGACATCTATCTCTCAAAATTAAAAGTAGTCTCAAATAAATTATTCATATATAATATAAAACAAAATCATGGTTTACATATATAATGCTTCTTTTTAATCATTCCACATGATCACAATTCTTACAATAAAATTTATCATATATATTATAATA
This sequence comes from Ailanthus altissimus, assembly GCA_946807835.1. Classification (NCBI taxonomy): domain Eukaryota; kingdom Viridiplantae; phylum Streptophyta; class Magnoliopsida; order Sapindales; family Simaroubaceae; genus Ailanthus; species Ailanthus altissimus. The sequence continues at coordinate 26,391,862 of OX327695.1, forward strand.
CTCGCGATTTAAAATTCTTAAAATTATAAATAATAATATCAAAATAAATGAGATGATGGACAAGTAACAGAATCTCACATTATGTAGAGCTCTTTTTTAATTAGTATGAAATTTTTTAAAAAGATCAAAAAATAAATTCATGCAAATCTAAGTTTAAAACAAACAAATATCATATTGTGTGAGAACGGATCATTATATATACTCTCATTTTAAATAATAAAATAAAAAATAATTTTTCATATATAATTAATTATTCCTTTAATGAAACTAATGTTTATAAATTTAACAAGTCACAATAGCATCAAATTAGTCCAAAGTAAATATCAATAAAACCTGTGAAGTTGTAACTGTACTTACATAAAGTGATGCGAAGTTGTAACCGTACTCACATAAAATGATGTGATCATGAAACTATCCATTTGCTGACCAACTAATTCTACTTGGAGATAGAACTGGCTGCGAAGTCCTGGTTGATCCATCCCTTAAGGAGGTAGGTGCTAACCCTCCAACTACAAGGCCCAAGCAATATAACTTTACCTTACACAAATTAACATCTGAAAAAAATACAACGTTGTGGAAATCTACACTGTTTGTATCTTAATCTTATGATTTCTGTAAGGATTATGTTATAAAATTGCTTGTAACTGAAAATAAGTATGTGGGATATGTTTACATTTATGAATTTTCTCAGTTTGTTCATTGTCTAGGGAAAAATTCAGAAGCTTCTTGTGGATTATGTTCATCCCAAACTAATTCTCTTGATTATGTCTTCAAATGTTTTAAATTCAATAAATTCAGTTAATTACTTGAGAAAATCTAGTTTACTGAATTGGATTCTGATAAGAATACTTACATGCAGAAGCTTGTAGAACAGCTCCTCAAAGGTGTTGAGGCTAGCTTGAAAAGGGAAATTGGCATGCTTATTATGTAAGTTCCGTCATAGCATATATGCTTTGCAATTTCGGTCTTCCGGAAAAGGTGAAAATAACGCTAAAGCTGAATTATCATTAACAGGATAAGAGGCTACCCACGGGAACAAGTGCTTTACTGAAATTAGAAGGTAATTCCACATTAGCATGAGAATTTTACAAGATCAAAGTCTTTGTTTACAATCATCAATTTACGGATAAATTATGCTAATCAAGGACATCTTTTTGCAGAATTTGTGGCCAAATTCATGAGCATATACAGAAGGAGTTCAGCCAATCGTCAGTTGGTGTAATTCCCTGGGAGTGATTGAAGGTTGTTTACATCCTACAAATCTATAGACCATAGAATTTTTGGTCAATTTGATGTTACTATATTTCAAACTCTTGGGTCCCAAAAGTTTTCAGAATTTATAAACGTACCTCCCTTTTATCTCCTTGTTGAAAGAAAAAGGCAAAATGCACATAATGTATACGTGCACTTATTATTGATGCGTCAAAACTCAAAAGAGGTGTTCAATTTCAAAGCTCTGAGAAACTTGTATAAAGAACGATTGCTAGTCAAAATATCCAGCACTGCAACTGCAAGTTTCTATCTATGATAAACGAACCAACCACCTGGGGGCCATCGATGCTCCTAATAATACAACGCTTGCACGTCCCTTGACTCGTCATATGGCTTTCCTGCAGGACACTACTTCACTGTCAAAAGTTTTGGGTATTAAAGAGAAGCCTACACTTATATTAAAATTTGCTCAATTATGGCATTATCTGGTCTCAACTCTCAGATATCAATGCTCAGCTATCAGATATGAAACGTTTCCCATGACACCTTACATGCTTAAGAAAAACTTGTTTTTGCATCGAATCATTGTGTTACATCACTCAATATTTTGGCCGTCCAAATATCAATTCTTGCCATCATGTTTTACAGTTGTTATATATAACAGGCTTGCTTTCCTTTTGCTTTCAACATACCTTTGTTAAAAATTATCAGCCTTAACGCATAATAACAAATAATGACAACATTAACTCATCCATTTTTCATACAACAATAGAATCTTCATCCAGTTCATTTAGCATCTATAAAGGTCAAAGGATCAGTAATTGTTGCTTTACATACAAGATAAAGGCATAGCGCCAGTTCAAAAGTAATTCTATCCTGAATAAAGTTCTCATATTTGATAACTGCACTGTGCTTAAAAACCTACTAATTTCAGTATTGAAAAGTACAAACACTTGACAAAATGTACATGCAAAGATTTTCTTCCCCATTCTTGGTTAGTGGTATGTAACGTTCAGTCTCTTGGTATATGGCCACTACTGTCAGAAGACTTCTTACCATACCTCTGTCAAAATCAAGCACAACGTTAGAGGGAAGAGAGAAATTACCCTAGCTGAATGACCAACAAAAATTACAGCAGTAGAAATTTAGTGGATTGTTAAAGAACTCACAGGCTTTCCAATGTTTAAAGGAATGTATTTGTATTTGATCATGTGTAGAATTTGGCGTTTCATTGTGAGGACAAATAAAAAAATCCAGTAGCATAATAGTATCGGCCAGAAAACAGGTACGTCCAACACCGAGAAGAAGGTCAGGATAAATGCTACAACAAAAGCCTTTGTAATGGAATACCTGAAGCAGTCATGATAACATATTCTAAATTAGTAAGCTAGAAGACTAATCTCAAACAATTATATCAACAGAGATACATAAGAAGCACATTACAGATCTCTCCTAACAAAGTAGAAATTCGCACTCAACTTGCAAGTGTCTTTGGGTAAACTAGTGCAAAAATACCAGAATAACAGTGACGGGATCCTGTAACACTAAAATTCATTTACAAAAGTCAAGCTAGTCTTTTGAGACTTAAGCTTAGGCATTTGACCAAAGGATCTCACTCTCAGTCAAAAAGTTTAAAAGAGATGGCACACTATTGTAATACAACCATGCAAAGACACCATTAGATCTATGAATTCATTTCTCTTTCATTTTTTTAACCACCACTATGATTGGTGATTTTCAAAATAAATGTACACATAATAATTGGCATATTTTTCTCAATCTATGAAAGTAAAACATATAATAATTGGCACATGCAAGAAATATAGCATCTATTTCTCAATCTACAAAAGTAAAACATATAATAATTGGCACATGCAAGAAATATAGCATCTATTTCTCAATCTACGAAAGTAAAAGCACAATAATTGGCCGACACACATTGCTTCGGGGTGCTATAGTCACTTCAAGCAACAAAATTAACTTTAATTTGAGTCCAACCCTAGTGTAGTATGAATTAAATTGGTAAGCGCAAAAACCTGAATAAGGGATTTCCTTATTCATAGCACCAAAGATTAATTACATGAACTGACATAATGTGCTATTAGAGTCCATGTGGATAGTGGGGCCAATATTGGGAATTGCACCAGAAATATGAAGCAACTATAGTCACATAGATGGTGAAACCAATTATATGAAGCAAACATCTCAATCTCTCTTAGCACCCAAGAAAGAAGCAATTATATTCACATATAATGAAACCAATTATCTCAAGAAAACGTCTCCCAGTCTCTTTACCAAAAATATAAAAAATTTGAATTTAAATCATAGAACTAAACCAAGTTAACCTCATATTAAGTCCTGTACTAAAGAAAATATAAACAGAGATATTAAGCCCCGTACTCCAGAAAATTGAACAAATTTGATTAATTAATATTATCATACAACAGCAAAAGAGAATATAAAGAATTACCAGAACTTGAATTCAGGGAGTCGGCGAATGAAAGGCTTGAATTCATCAGAGCCCTTTGTAGGCAGTGAAGAATTCAAAGCTTCAAGCTCTGGATCAACACTTGGTGACAGAAACCCAATCAATAGATTCAAGATGTATATCCCAAGACCATAGGAAACAACATAAAACCCTTGAACAAAGTACACGTGCAAAACATAGATCAATGCCACTGCCAATGTCGCCAACCACCTCTCCAGTGTACGAGGGGTAGATCTATCCAAGTAATACTGAAATGTTCTTGAAAAGTCACTCCTCCATTTTGCAAGTGGAATGGCTACATCACTTTCTGCTCCCTCCATGATACTAAAGAATAAAGATTGATGTTTGTTTTTTTCTTTTGTTATGTTAAGCTACATAAACCCAAAATGAGAAATTAAAATTGGCAGTAACAAAATCTAGGGCAAGAAGAAACCTTACTAATACCACTCTTTTGAATCCTTAATCTAACTGAAATTTGGATTGATTATTGGTATTGATATTGATTTTAAGGGAAGTTCATAACAAACTTGAGATATACATCAAATTCAAGCGACAAATATTATTATTGCTAATCAGTAAAATCAATATTATAGAAAAAAAGGACAGACATAGGCTTTCGTTTCATGGTAAACAATTCATCCATCTCTTCTTTTTTTTTTTTAAGAAAATTAAATTCTTGAATTTGAATATATTAGGGTTGGATTTGACTTAAATTCTTTAACCTAATCAAAACAAGTCAATATATTTTCTCAGTAATCAATCAGATAATTACTCTAAATCACAGAACAACAAATTGAACTACACGTCTGTCTTCAAGGGCAGAATAATATATGCAATGAATAAAAAGATGCAGTTCTTGAAATCGAGCAAAATTTTAAACCTAATAGCTAAGTAGGGTTTATTCTTTATAGACAGTAGAAATTTACCAGATGAGTAAGCTGGGATTTCGACAATAAACCGGAGGACGAAGGAGCAATTACAACTTTATGCCACTAACCAGCAACCTCTAATTTTATTTTAGAAGTTCGAAAGAAATGAACTACTGCGGTCGAGGGATCTCTTTATACGGTCAAAGGCCGCGAAGTGGGAGAAACGCGTTTTCGTTTTAGTTAGCCGGGGTTATTGTGTTGTGATTTTAGGGATTTTTCCGCCTAGGTGATTGATTATCCTCCTAGAAAAACAATGACACGACATCAATTGATTCAAACTTTGACAAAACTAAAATGTAAAAAATAATATTTTGTTGTGAGGCGGCGAATCAAAGGCGGTTGGGGAGGGGTAAATTAGAGATTTTGAATCTTTTTTGGGTCTATAAATATGTGTATAGTTTTATTTATAATTCATTCACTTTTAATATTTTTATAATTCTTATATTATTTTTGATAGATTTCATATTATATGAGTGTTTTTTTAGTTCTTACTTTTATTATTTATAATACATTATTAGCATAATTTTTAAGTAAATTCAGTTATTAAATTCTTAATTTATTTTATTTTATATTTCTTTAATTTTACATATTTTATTTATATTGTGTTTATATTATTATATAGTATAATCCTTATGAGTATGTATTGTAATTACTATTTATTTAAATTTTTTACATCAAAAAATAAGGATAATATTATATATCAGTTATCTTATATTTATATTATGTTTATTCTTTTTAAAGTTGAATATTCTATATGGAACCTAAAACTTGCATAACAAAATTAATGAATTAGAATTTGTAATTCTAATAATTAATCTCATTAATTTAGAATATGAAGTTTTATATCATAATTTTTAAATTTATTATTTATTCATATGAAAGGTTACGCCTCTTTATTATTATCATCTTATGAAAGGTGATGCATTTTTATTATTATTATTTTAAAAGTCATACCTCTTTATTGTTATTAATAAATAGAAAACTATGCATTCTCAATACTATTGATATATGAAAGACTCTACCTTTTAATTATGATTATTTTATGTATATGGAAGGCAGTGCCTCCTAAAAGTTCTTTTTATATTTATGTTTTACGTTATATATTTGTTGAATAATATTTATATTTTTTCATACTAAATTTAATTTTCTTTTTTATATTTAAAGCCTCGGAAAATATTTTTTATAAGTTTACAAATCCCTGCATTTGACACCTCTAAATAATTACCTATCATAGGAACCAGATGCTAAAATACACCTTCAAACTAATGGTTTAAAAAATGATTGAAAAATAAAAATAACGCGTCCTTGTAGAATATGTCGAAAACTATGATTTTCATTTGTTATCATCTACGTATGAAATTGAAAGCTCAATATCTGAGGACCTGTAGATCTTATATGAAAATTTAGTAGAAAGATATGATGTGTTCCTCCCAAGAGCAAGATATGAGTAGAAGTATTATGAAAATACTTGTTATTAATATAGTGCATTATAAGGCATCTACCAAGGTAAAGGGATAAAATATAAAGACAAAATCTTATTGATGACCTGAGATCTTGAAGATGTTACTTATATAGATGTCTTTAATCTCTTTAGAGAAAAAGAAGAGAACATATATTATCAAGTTTTAATTAATATTTTTATGTTACGTCTTTTTATATGAAATATAATATTTTGTAATGTATTATCTTGATGTCTAAATGAACTTTTATTTAATATGAGGAATGGCTTTTAATGATTAATTGTCCACATTGAAAAGGAAAATTAGGGATGCATGTTTAGCTACTAGTGTAACTACGCACACTATTCTTCGAGATAAGAAATATTTCTCAAAACTAATAATGATTTAAGAAAAATTTAATATTATAACAAGTCCTGCAGATCTGATTGAAGGCTCCATAAAAGCAATAATATTGTTAGTAAGTGGAACAAAGTTATATATAAATGAAACTTTATATTCAAGCAGATCTAAAAGAAATCTGCTTAGTTTTAAAGATATCTACCGAAATGGATATCATATTGAAACCTTAAGTGAAAATGATGTAGAATATCTTTATATTACTTCTAATGTCTCAAACAAGAAATATATACTTTAAAGCTTTCTGCATTATCATCTAGTTTGCTTATACAATTATAAATTCAATTGAGAGTTACGCAGTAATGAACTAGAAATATAGTGATCCAAAAATATTTATACTATAGCATGATTGACTTGGTCATCTAAGATCAACAATGATGCGTAAAAATTGTCAAAAATTCTCACGGGCACCTATTAAAGAACTTAAAGATTTTGTTGCATAATGAGAATATTTGTACCGTTTGCTTACAAGGCAAACTTGTAATTAGACCATCTATTTCTAAGATTGTTCTAAAATCTCCATTATTTTTATAAATGATCCAATGAGATATATGCGGACCAATTCATCAACCAAGTGAACCTTTTCACTATTTTATGGTTTTAATTGATGCATCTGCATGGTGGTCACATATTTGTTTACGATCTACACGAAATGTTATATTCACTAGATTACTATTACAAATTATTAAATTAAGGGCACAATTTTCAGAATACCCTATTAAGACCATACGTTTAGATAATGTTAATGAGTTTACATCTAAAATATTTGATAACTATTGTACATTAGTTGGAATAGATATAGATCATCTTATGCCATATGTTCACACACAAAATTGTTTAATAGAATCTTCAAATTAAACGACTCTATGTTATTACCCGTACTTTATTGGTGTGTACACAATTACCAATTTTTGCATAGGGTCACGCTATTTTGCATGTTGCAGCATTAATTCATTTTAGGCCACTGCATATCTTCAATATTCTCTATTACAAGTTGTACTTGTCATCAACCTGATGTATCCCATTTGCGTATATTTTATTGTGTTGTGTATGTACTTATAGCACCCTCACAACGCACTAAAATAGGACCTCAATATCGCTTGGGGATTTATATTGATTTTAACTCACCGTCAATTATAAGGTATCTTGAACCCCTGATGAGTGATTTATTTACAGTACGATTTACAGATTGTCATTTTAATGAAACAATATTCCCATCATTAGGGGAAAAAAAATTTCCTCCTGAAGTCAAGCATGAACTTTCTTGAAAAATGACCACTTTATCTCATTTGGATCCTCGCACAAATCAATGTAAAAATGAGGTACACGGATTGTTCATCTTCAAAGAATTGCAAATAAATTACCTAATGCATTTACAAATGCATCAAAAATAACTAAGTCATATATACCAGCTGCCAATACACTAGCCCGGGTGATTGTTCATGCAGAACAATCTAATCAAAGAGCGGCAAATGAATCTTTTGTTGCACGTCAGAAGCGAGGCAAACCACTTGATTCAAAAAATATTGTTCCACAGAAGAAGAAAGTGAAAAATCAGGATCTTGTTGAAAATGATGCTCGAGCTAATAAACCCACATTCTTTAAATCATTAGTATTATATAATTTAATAGTCTCTAAAGATACACAAGTCCCTGAAGAGACATTAGCCTCAAAAGAGGGACAAGAATTGAAAAATGAAGAAAAAAAAGTACAAATTATACTTACACAAAAGAAATGTGAAAATATGATGAAATAATTGTCAACAATATATTTTTATTTGTAGTAGCTACTGAAATTATGAATGATGATTTTAAGCCACAAACTGTTAATGAATGCAAAGAAATACATGATTAGCTTCAATGGAAAGAAGCAATTCAAGTAGAGTTAATGATATCAAACTCGTAGGAAATAAATGGTTTTTGTACGAAAACAACGAAATCATCAAATATAAAGCAAGATTCGCTGCTCAAGATTTCTTGTAGAGACCTGGTATTAATTTTGATGAAACTTATTCCCCCGTAATGAACACAATTACATTTTAATTTTTGATAAACTAGTGACCGCTTACTTGTATGGGAGACTTAACACAGATATTTACATGAAAATTTCTGAAAGATTTAACATGCTTGAAGCATGTAATCGTAATTTGTCTTTAATCAAGTTACAAATATCTTTATATAAATTGATGTGGTATAACTTTTTAAGTGAGAACTTGATTAAAAAAAAGGATATATTAATTATCTAATATGTCCATGTGTATTTATAAAAAAAGACAGAATATGGGTTTTCCATTATAGATGACATGAATCTGATTAAGACACCTGAAGAGTTCTTGAAGACCGCAGAATACTTAAAAAAAGACTTTGAAATGAAAGATTTGAAGAAGACCAAATATTATCTCGGCCTGCAAATCGAGCACAAATCAAACGGAATCTTTATTCATCAATATACGTATACTGAAAATATTTTAAGAAGATTTACTATGGATAAAGCATATCTCTTAAGTTCCACTATAGTTGTTCGGTCTCTCGACCCCAAAAAAAATTTATTTCGTCCCAAGGAAGATAATGAGACAATATTTGGTCCAGAAGCACCATATCTTAATGCAATTGGTGCATTATTATATATAACCCAATGCATCAGACCTGATATAGCTTTTATAGTAAACTTATTTGCAAAAATTAATTTTGCTCCAACTCAGCGTCATTGGAATGAGGTCAAACATATATTTCGTTACTTTCATGGCATAATAGATTTATGACTATTTTATTCTAATAAACTTAAAGAAAATTTAGGTCTAGTTGGTTATACATATGTTGAGTACTTATCTGATCCCCATAAAATCTGCTTGCAAATGGGGTATATTTTTACTTACAATAATATAGCAATCTCATGGCGATTCACAAAGCAAACTTTTGTTGCCACCTCCTCATATCACTTTGAGATTTTAGCACTACATGAAGCAACCAGGGAATCATATGGTTGCGATATATCATTCTTCATATTCAGAGTACATGCAGTCAACCTTCTACAACAAATATTTTAACTATAATATTTGAAGACAATGTTGCCTGTATTACTTAAGTTAGAGGCAAATACATCAAATGAGATAGAACTAAACATATATCTAAATTTCTTTTACACTCGTGAGCTGCAACAAAGTAAGATGATTGATATTAAACAAATATGCTCCATAGATAGTTTTATAGATTTATTCACTAAATCTCTGCCTACGTCAACTTTTTGAGAAATTAATTTACAAAGTTAGTATGCACCAGTTCAACAAATTGTCAAATTAATAAATGCTACTCTGAAAGAAGAGCATTTAATCAAGAAGAGTACATTCTTCTAGAAGAAGAATCACATCAATTGCAAACGTGCACTGTACTCTTTCTTTCTTCGACCAATTTTATCCCACTAGGTTTTACTGACAAGGTTTTTATTGAGACAGTTTTAAAACACGTTCACTATCATTATACATTATAGAGTTGTATTTAGTTTTACTTAATTTTTGTCCCACTTGACTTTTTTTAGTAAATGTAAAATACAACTAAAGTTGTGGAATTCAAAGGGGAGTGTTGTGAGGCGCAAATCAAAGGCGGTGGAGGGAGGGGTAAATTAGTAAATTCTATCACCTTTTTCGCCTATAAATATATGTACATCCCCATTTGTAATTCATTCATTTCCAATACTTCCATAATTCTTATAATACATTTTAGAGGTTTCATAATATCTAAGTTTTCTTTACTTCCTGCTTTTATTGTTCATAACATGTTCCATTTTGGTATTACTTGATTAATATAGGAGAATTTCTACATTATTAATAAAAATATAAAAAAATTGAGATAATTTTAATTATTTTATAAATTAGAAAATTTTTTAAATTTCATTTAAAAAAAACTATATTTAGCAAACATCCACTAAATTTTACTTAACAACTAATGCTTTTATTTAGAGTCAAAATTTATTTTTTGAAGGGTAATACTAAATTTATCAAATTATGTTATATATTTTGAATTATATATGAAGTGTTAAATAACCATTAGATGAAAAAAGTAGTGTAATAAATTATTTTATAAATTATAAAAATTACTTAATAATTACTTAACATCTTATTTAAAATTTAAAATATATAGCATTGTTATTTTTTGAAACTAGACAAACCTCTTGCAAAGTTGCCACAAATAATTGCTCTACATGATGACACCAAACCCATTTAGTTGGGTTGATCATATGCTCACTTCAATGTCAAAAATCAAAATGAATATATGAATTTCCCTTCAAATTGGGATTGAAATTAGTAGTTTCTATAATCACCATTCACCTCCTTTATTAAGTAAAAGTAAGAGGCTGAAACATGGCCCAAAAATAAGCAAGACTCTCAATTCTTAGTGTTGGAGAAGGCATCATCACTTAGTCTTAGAAACGACAAAAATAAAACTCATAAAAATACATTAGCAATAGTGAGTAGTCTGTGTAGTCACATCCTTCAAAGGCACTTGCATAATCTCATTCTTTGAAAGATATTGAACACAAAGATGACAACAATTTGGGAGGTTATCCATAAACTAATTTTATTCATAAGAAATGGTTAATTCAATTCGAAATTAAACCAATTGCTTTTTTAATATATATTTTTTAGTTATTGAAACATTACGTCACTTTAGTTTTATTGAATAAGTTTAGATTTTGTTTTTAGATACGGTATTTTTCCTAATAAAATAGCCATTTAATCTAAAATTACACTAAATTAGATTTAAAATTATTATTGATAAGTAATACTATATGAAATTGAATTTCATTAAACGCTTATAAGTATATTTTTACAATGTATATTGAATATTGTTAGACCCTACCAACCTTTTAAGTTACAAGAAAAAAATCATTTTATCATTAGAGTGTGGTTGGTGTGCGTCTTATAAGCATATATTTAAAGACTTAAGATATCAAAATTACTTTTTTTTTTTTAATATTGATATTTCATCAGATATTTACGATACATTTATACATTAATTAAAATCATCCATTACTTAATAAATATACAAATTTGAAGTTACACTTTCATAATAAGAGAAATTAAAATCCTAACAAAAATATAAAAATATTTACGTTACTTTAAATTTTTATTAAATCTCAAACTCTTAAACCAAAATCATATAATGCACAAGCTTTGCCATTTAGGCATAATAATTGGGTGCAGATATGGAATTACTTTTGCAATATAGAAAGATGGTACAAGTTATTTTTTTTAATTATATTTACACACAATTTTTTTGTCTATTGCAAGAGAGAAGAATCGAACTCTAACCTAATGATAGAGGTGTACTTTAGGATATAGATGGTAAAATAAATTACGACACGATTATTGAATAAGAATTCAACATGTTTTAAATAAATATGAAAATTGACACAATTAATAAATAATTTAAATTCATATTACATGTTTATTAATTGTGTTAAATATGTATTTAAATTCTATAATTCGTCGATTCGTTTAAAATACGTTATTGTTTAATTTACTATTTGGTTACTGTATATTTTTACATTCAATAGAGTTATTATTGACTAAAACGTATTTAATTGTGACTTAATTATATTTAAACAAATATTTATTGTTATTTAAATAGATTTAATCCTATTAAACAAATCAAATTTTGTGTTATTATTCATTTAAAAGAATATAATTATAAATGAATCAAATGGTGTATAATCGTGTAAATAAATAGAATTTGATCCATTTATTTAAATATGTCTAATTGTGTAATTCGTTTATTAAACGAATCAATTTTGTATTTGAGAGTCTGATTCGTTTAATAAATAAATCCTAAACGAATGTGATAAAAATTTATTTATTCTCTATATTAACAATATATTAATATAATTTATTAGGATTTGTACTTATATGTCATCCTAATTTTGTATGAATATTATATTTTCATACTTATACAATAAATAAATATTTCACTAAATTGTTAATTATTTTTATTAGGTAAGATGCTTGTAACATTCAGACATTATATTGATCTGAAAGAGTTCAGATAAGGTATAAAAAGTTAAAACTTTATTTGAAATGGGACAAAGACATGAGAATATACTAACAATGACATAGTTACAAATAGTTGCAAGAGTTGTTAGGAAATGTTATTGTGTAAGTATGTTCTCAAATTATTTGTTCCTGATCTATTTTCACCGATGCAAGGTTTGTCGAATGGAACTAATTAATATATATCAGTGTATATTTATATTTGGATTGTCCAGATGGTTAATCTTAGCAGATCATAAGCTTAGTTGAAACTCGTATAGATATACAAGTATTCAGTGAGGACTGGGTAGTAAACAAGACTCAATAAAGACCTCTAATAGATATTTTATAAATCTGTCAGTTGAGGGTCTTCTCGAGTTGAGTAGTATTCGTGGTCCCTTGACTTGAGCACCACGGTGGGCTTGTGAGTGATCCACCATATTTAGGTTACACACATGTCAGAGACTTTTCATGGTTTGACCGCTGCGTGTCGCTGGATATGGTCCGATGCTTATAAAGTCCGGTGATTGTATATGTATAATCCGTCAGTTCATATGGGTGAGTTAAATATCCAGATGCTCTGAGATTATATTCCATGAAGTCTTATGGTCATAAGCATTAATTCGAAAAATAGTTTCCCATAGTATAAACAATATTGCAAAACAATTTGTGAATATTATTTATTGGAATACTAATCAAGAAGATAAGTTTATGGTTGAGCATTAGGGAATTTGACGATGTTGATCTATGTCTCTACTCTTTTAGTATATTAATGACGAAGGGATTATACGAATATGGATTAACCTCAACTTATATGATTTAACTCGCTATTTTATATTATTCATAACGTGGGGAGCATCGACTATAGACTTGGTTATAAAATTACAGAAATGTTCCATAAGACAAAATGGGTGTAAGCCTAGGAAGTCTCACTATATAAAGTGTACGCGTTAAGTATGTGGGTAGCGCACCGGATCAAATTATTCGTTTTGAAATTTTTTTAAAAAATATAAATTTATTTTAGAGTCTCTCATAAAGTAATTAAGATTAAGTGTTAAATTTAAGATTATGTCAAATAAGACTTACACTTTTATTTATCTAATGTATATCTCAATTATGTCAATAATTTATATGAGTACTAATTTGAGCATTGATAAATAAAATTATTAAAATAATAATAATTTTTTAATAAAAAAATAATTCAGTGTTCAAATTGAAATGAATTTAATTTATTATTTTATTATTATTAAAGTGATTGTCAAATATTATATTTTAATTAGATGAATTTATATTAAATGTAAACTGTTGCAAAAGTATTGGTTAAATGCAAATGGAAAAAATCAAATTTAATTTAATTCAATTTGTAAAACAAGAGGTGAAAATAGTTTTGTCACCAATTATTTAATGATTTATCCATCAAATAAAATTAATACTCAACAAAAGTTTAAAGTTATTGCTGGTCATTATAAATTCTTGTTAAACTTCACTAAGTGACAAATATTTTTTTTTATAATCAGTTAATATTGGTGGCAACTATTTTTTTATAAGTTGATCGAGTGAATTCATTTTGAATTTAAAATAGTGGGTGAACTTAATTTAACAGTAAATGACTTTGTAATTGTGTTAAGTATCAACACTAAATTCAATACGAGAGATAAAAATATAAAAAATAAGTATTGCTTCAATATTTATTCGAAGTAGAAAAGTTGTTAGTTTAATTTAAAAAAATCTATTAAATTTTTAATTAAATTTGTATAAAGTATATTTCGAATGTGAATTTTTTAATTTTATTAATATAATAAAATTATTTTAATGTGTATTAATTTTATTATATTATATATGTGATTATTAAATTATTTAAAATACATACGTTCCGGCAGCACAATGCACACACAACACCCAACAAAATTAACACTCCTATGAATATAATTTATTTATATGAATTACCACTCCTATCTTAAAGTGCTTAACCAATTCTGCTATCACCTTAAATAAAAAAATGATACAAGATATTAAATGGGTGATTCTCAAATTTCTCTGAAAATAAAAAAGAAAACAGAATCACCAACATGTCTCGTAATTGGTTGTAGGCCAAAATGAATTTATCTTTTTATCTCCACTTGGGATTATAGTGGCTATTCGAAAAGCAAGTTGAATGAAAACCCAATCTCATTGCTGTGAGTGGAAGCTAACCGGATGATGTTAGAGGCAATAATGTTAAAAGAAAAAAAAAAGTGCTAAAGTTTATCTTTTTCATGTGCACTTTATATTTTAATTAACGTAATATTTAATATATTGATTATTAATTAATATTATATAATTATTATATTAATATGAAAATTTAACTATAATTTAATACATAATAATTTTTTATTAGTGACACATTAATTAAAAATATTACTATTTTAAATTAGTTCTTTAGAATTTTATCATTTTTTCTTAAATTTTGAAAATTAAAAAGAAATGTTGATTATTGTTGTTTCTTTGCTTTTTTTACTTTAATGTTTGCAAATTAAAATAGAGAATATTGATATTGTTTTTTTTAAGAATAAAAAATGGTAAAGAAGTTGTTAAAAGCAAAAATAACGAAAGCATATTATTATTAAAAGAAGAATCGTATCATTTTAATGAACTTATGATTATGAAATGTTTGAATGATTTTATATTTTCTATTTTTTTTAAAAATAAAATGATATCTGGCGTTATTTAAAACATTAATAACTTTAATTGGTAACTTCATTTCTTTTAAAGTAGACAACGAGTTTCTATTATAGACTATGCACCTTCAACTTTGACTAAGTTTCAGAATAATGTATATATTATAAGTATATATTTTTTTTAATTAAGGTGTATTATTTTTTCATTGTGGATATATGAATTCGAGTGTGAGCAAATATATAAATAATGTTTTTAATTTGAGATTAGAGATTTGAGTCTTGACTAAGATCAAAATAATATTACAAAGATTTGAGCTCTATTTTAGTATGATCGTAGTTTAACAGTGAATCAGTAAAAGATAAATTCTCTAATGTTAATATTACAAATGTTAATATTTTATGAGATGCAAAAATTAGAGATGTTTAATATAATAAAATTAAAAATCTACCCGACCTTTTGAATAAACACACAGTTCGAACTTGTAACTACACTCATCATAATTCCACCATTACTATTGATAAAGATAATAAGATAATTTGAAATGGTGGTTTTATTAAGAAATTCTTAATTACTAATACATAAAGGAATTTGAAAAATAATTGACCCAACATTGAATGTATATATTATTATGCAGCTCTCATCATATTCTTAAACACAGATTTATTATATTGCCAATATTAAAAAATAAGTTATTTATTAATGGAAGACTAGCTAAATAAGATATCATTCAAATTTCAAATTGTCGACTTTATGGTATTGATGAGAAGATGGTATATTATTTATTTTTTCAATGTAAATTTATGTCTAATATATGGCACAACGTCTTATTAGTTTACCATATCAACAGACGTCCAATCACTTGGAGAAAAAAAGTCTCTTACTTTAACATAAATCACGTAGTTTTTTTTTATTCTTATGTCATCTGTTTACTACGAACTTTCTAAAAATATCATATTTCATATTCCTAAGAGAGAATCAGGCTCTGACACACAATCCCACATCACTAACCGTACGATCACCTTCTTTTAAAATCCAAGTGCTCAGATTAAGCGTAGACTTGCCGCTGAACTGAATCACTGAACTGAACAATTTGCCAATAATGAATAGAAGCGAGAGTGTGAAACTGAAAGTCTAGAGCGTTTTCTCCCCCCTCCCCCCAACCTTATTCCCTAAATAACCAGAATTGCATATAGCTTCCCAGCTTCATTTTGTTTCTCCATTTCTGTGTATATTCAGTCACGACAGAAGCTTTGCCCATGCCTTTACCCCGACTATATAACAATCGCTGCTGCCATCACTATAAGTTTTTTTTTTCTTTTTAAACTGAGTTTCATTTCATTTGACTTAAATTTCATTATTCTTTTTCATAACGTCGAATGAGGCATACATTGTTGCGCCAAGAAGCGTTCAAACAACAATTAGCACTATCACCAATTATTATGTGGACAATCGATAATGCTAGTCATACTACAATGAGGCAATCAAACATCCAACAATATGCAAAAAAGGAAAGAACACCAAATTTAACGAGGTTCAGTAATGTTACTTACATCCTCGGGCGCCGCTATAACAAATTCACTATCTTCAAGAGAAGTTATAAAGTTTTTGGGTTACAATACAAATTCTCAAATTATTTGGTCAAACTGTAAATACCCAAGTAGTAAGGCCAATACTGTAATTACCTAAACAATAGGGTATTACTACAAATGCCCAAAAATAAAGAAAAATTTTGAATTCCTACAACTTTCAAGAGTTTAAATGTAAAACCTTTAAATTATGAGGTTCTCATAAAAAAATCCTACAAATAGAGAGGGAGAAGAGAAATATTTTAAAATGTACACTACATCTCAATGAGGATCTTGTCTTATATAGGCCTACCAAAACACCTCCGTGGCATCTCCCACCAATGTAGAATTTGCTCAATTTGACATATAAGCCAATTTTCAACATACATTGTCCTTTCTCTTGAGTTTCTTTTTGTTCGCAGCTGCCTTTGTGTAATACTTCATTTAATTGCTGCCCATTTGTGCATGTTTTCATTTTCTACTCTCTCTTTTTTCATTGGGGAGTTTTGCTTTTTATTTGTTTTCCTTGGTGAATACAAACTGTATGTATGCATGTTTGTTTTCATGGTACTATGCTTATGGGTTTCTGTTTAATCTTTTCAATTGATTACTGGTGAGTTTTAAACTATTATATGTTTCTTTATACCAATCATGTTTTAGTTTTAAGTAACTCGCAATCTTGTGTACTTTTGGATTGGTTTGTGTGTTTGTTTTTGTTAGACTGAGAATTCATCCGAGAACTCTGTAAAATAAATACGAGAATACTCTGTTTTAATGGATTTATTAACATGCTGTCTCCTGGGATAATATACCCACTAGAGGTTTTCTTTGTTACTTCCTCTGTGGGTGATCTTGTCTTATTTTTTAATTTTGTTTTTGGTGTTTAATTTTCAGTTGTATTTTCATCGTTCCTAAACAATGGCTGATCATGTTGGATTAGTGGATAGAATCAAACCAGGGATGATTCTCATGTTATATTTATGTTTCTTTTGTCAAGCATTTGCGACTTAGTGGATATGGCTAATCATGTTGGAGCAAGTGAGAAGAATTGCAGCTGCCCTCCAGTGTCTCTTAATGAAAGGATCCTTCCTTCAATGTCACACAGATCTGTAGCTGCTCACCCATGGCATGACTTGGAAATTGGTACATTTTTAATTTACATAAATTAAACACGTCTCCATAGTTTGTTTTCTGTTTGTGCCACTCTCATCTTTCTAATAAGCTTTTTGATGCCTCCGAGTTATATCAAGATCTTGCTTGAACTGTCAAATTTTCTCATGTTGCATATATCTTTTGGTAACCATGCTTTATGCTCTCATTTTTGCAGGACCAGGAGCACCAGCTGTTTGCAACTGTGTAAGTGTTTCTTTCCCCCCTTAATGTGTGTTTCCATGAACTTTAGGATGTTTATGTCAATAGATAATCATATTTTACTTTGGGGCCTATGAGCCATCTGCTGCCATTTGTAGATAGTAGATATAGTTGTTCTAGTCAATTTTCACTAAAGTCAGTAGTGTCTGCATGCTAGAATCTTCATCCAGGAGAACAAACTGAAACTTTAGAGCCTTAGATATATATTTAGTGGAAAGGAAAGTAGATCAATTGTTACAAGGTGGTCTTACTCGTGGAAAAATGGAGATATAGTGACATCTATGGAATAAGATTCCTAGATTGTCACCTACAGAGGATGCTGATTGTTTACTTCGGTGTTGTTTCATAAGTTGATCTTGCTAGAGATATATATGTTTTTCCCCAAAATCAATATTGCTTATATCATAATGTAAATCTCTGTGGCAGGTTGTGGAAATCAGCAAGGGTAGCAAGGTGAAGTATGAGCTTGACAAGGCCAGTGGTCTTATAAAGGTGAGATTCTTCTTCTTCCTGTCTTAAACCTACCTCAAAACTATAAATTAGTTCCATATGTTGCTGTTGAAAATGCAAATGCATTCTTTCTGATAACAAGCTTGCTTAGTTTTTAATCAACTTGAGATTTAGAAATCTTAAAGTTAAGAATTGGTAATGAATTACAGGCACTGCATATCTAATTAGGACTTGGCAAAGCTCGTAGTTCTATATTGATAAATTACCTTGATAAATTTGGGACACCACAGAAGTGTAACAAATTGATTGTGCATATAATACAAAATATTTTTTTCCAAATAAACAATATGTCACTTTTTTATCACAAGGTTATGAATTTTAAATCTTTACTTCTGAAAGTATTATAATGGTCATATTGAGGTCTTTGTTATTCACAATTAATCAGTGAGATGACAACTACTCAGACCTATTGAATTTTTTCATAATACGATGACCATGATAGATTGATTGTCTTATATAGATTCTTTGTCCTGGATTGGTGATAAGATGCTTACATTTCATGTTAAATTATATATTTTTTCATGAGGACAATGACATATCATTGAAGTTCTGAATAATAGGTTGATCGTGTTCTCTACTCTGTTGTTTACCCACACAACTATGGTTTCATCCCAAGGACTATTTGTGAGGACAGTGATCCAATGTATGTTCTGATACTGATGCAGGTAACAATTATTTACTTCTGATTCTTTCTAAAGAAGATATCAACAGATCTTCAAAATTTTCAGGCAAACTATAATATCTGTGATATTTTCTTTTTCAGGAGCCTGTTCTCCCTGGGTCCTTCCTTCGTTGTCGTGCTATTGGATTAATGCCCATGATTGATCAGGTAAAAGGGCTTTCTTTCCCTTAAGCTTTTGAATCCTTGAGTTATTATCTTGGATTAAAGATCGATACCCATGAATTGAATGTTGAGTTAACAAAGGAATTATTGGATATCCAAGAATGGAAATATAGTTCTCTGTCTGGGATCATTTATTTTAAGTCTCTAATGTGAATGCTCTGTATCTCTTTATCTGGCTTAAGTTGAAGTCTGAAAACATGTCTTTATAAACAACAGAAAGATATAAGATTAAGCAGATGAAACTAGCTCTCTTTTTCTGACAAGTGTCTTGATTCAAGAGCTGTTGAATCTATCACAAGAACTCTATTGCAGAGAGAAAAGGACGACAAGATTATTGCAGTATGTGCTGATGACCCCGAGTTTCGCCATTACACAGACATCAAGGATCTTCCTCCTCATCGCCTGGCTGAGATTCGTCGCTTTTTTTAGGACTGTATCCTCTCACTTGTATTTTTCACTCATTCTCTGTGTTATTACTTAATAGATTGTAGGAATTGAGTGATTAGTTTTACACATAATAGTCAGTACTCCTTGCATCAGTTACCTTGCACATTGCATTAGATCTGCTTATCGCATGTACGGTACATACTCCATTTGATGTAATATCCTTAAGTCATCATGAATGACAGACAAGAAGAACGAGAACAAGAAAGTTGATGTGGAGGACTTCCTGCCAGCCGGAGCCGCCATTGAAGCAATCAAGTACTCCATGTGAGTTTTTTAATTCTCTTAAAACAGCTAAACTCAGTTTGTTCTTATGCCATTTCCTATTACCTACACTTCTCCAAGTAGTTTCTCTTACATAGGTGTTTAATGTTTCCTATTGCAGGGACCTGTATGCATCCTACATTGTCGAAAGCCTGAGGCAGTGACTTCTCCAACAATGCAGCAGTGACTCCATTGGAGACGTGTATTATATGAACAAGGCTAGACTGATGGCCATCGTAGATGTGTGTAAAACTTGTAGTTCATGAAATTAATTACTAGGGCATCTGGGTGTGGATGCTGCCCATGTTGTACTGTTAAACATAATTTCCTGTTCTAATACTATGGAGGTGTGTTTGTTTGCGGCTGCCGGAAAAGAAATTTCATAATCTTATTTACAACTTTAGTGATTGCCATTATCTCCCAAATTGACCTTTTCTGCATTTGAAGTTGCTATCCAAGAATAGTGTAATGAATCATAAATATTGCTTGTATTAGGAGTTCAATGAACTACACATATTTCTCTACATTAGTATGATATTGTTCACTTTAAACTTAAACTCTCATAATTTTATTCTTGAGTTTTACCTAAAAGGTCTCATATTAATAAAGACATAGTTCACTCCTTATATATCAACAATCCTCCCAATTTCTTGCTAAATGAGAATTTTGTTTGCTTCCTTAACAATTTTTTTTTTCGAACAAAAGACCACATCATTTTACATGTTTTTAGCCTCTCTACAAATGATATTTCATTCATCTATCTTTTATATTAGAAGACTTCGCTCCCTTCAGTTTGGTACTAATTTTCAGATATTTCATCCGTCTATTTTTCATACTAGAAGATCTCACTTTCTTCAGTTTGGTACTCATCTTCTACTTATTTTTAACGCGTTGAGGTCGTACACCTTACGTGAAACACCAGAGTACCACATCACTACTTAAAAGCTCGCTCTATCAAGTCAATCCCATATTACTGCGTTGAGAGGACATGCCTTATGTAAAGCTCGGGAGCACTCTACTGCCTGTCTATAAAGCTTAATCGTGGATCTCATCGCAAGCAAATTAAGGCTTACCAGAACTATACTAGAATGCCTCGTTCTCTTCAATTTGATACTCCTCTTTTACTTATTTTCACTACATTAAGGCCACACACTTTACGTGAAATACCAAAGTATCACACCACTACTTTGAGAGCCCACTCTACATCGCTACATGTCCACACCACTACTTTGAGAGCCCACTCTATCAAGTCAACTCTACATCACTGAGTTGAGATGAAGCGCCTTGCGTGAAGACCACCGCCTGTCTATAGAGTTTAACCACGGATCTTATTACAAGTAAGTCGTGGCTTACTAGGCCTATACTAGAAGACCTTGTTCTCTTTAATCTAGTACTTATTTTTTACTTATCTTTATTGTATTGAGGTCGCATGCCTTACATGAAATACAAGAGTATCACACTACTACTTTAAGAGCCTGTTCTATCAGGTCAACTTTATATTACCGCGTTGAGAGGACACGCCTTACGTGAAGCCCAAGAGTGCATTACTGCCTATCCATAAACTTTAACTATAGATCTCATCACAAGAAATCGGGGCTTACCAAGCTCACCACTTTTTCGTTAGGCACAAAGGATTTCCTCCACGTGGCTAATTCTAGGGTATAGCTCTGATATCATTGTTATTAGCCCAATGAACCACTCATATCTTCATAATAATATGATATTGTCCACTTTTAATCTAAACTCTCATGGTTTTGCTTTGAGCTCTACCTAAAAAATCTCATACTAATAAAGATATAATTTACTCATTCATTTCTTACCAATGTGAAAATTTGTTTACTTTTTTAACAGCTTGGATCTTGGTGTAGAAAAATTGTATGCAATGAAAGAAAATATAGCAGAATCTTTGAATTTGAATTTATCCTTTTTTAGATTAAGCGAGTGAAAAATAATAATATGTTCAAGTGCAACCTTGATCATGAACGGTTTCATTTTTATATTTAACAAAAAGTTTTTGATCAATCTAAGTAAGATATGTCATAATCATATGCATGCATGATAATGCTAGTTCTAGTTTATTGCTCAGCCCAAGATTTACCCTTTTGTTAAAACCCTTTTAAGAGAGTTGGCGCAAAAGGGTTCCACAGAAAGTCATTAGTTTAGTGCTGTTTAATAATGGGGCTTAGTAATATCCTATTTAAATTTTATATATATACAATTTATTACATTATTATTACTGGATTTCAAAAATAGCCACCAAATGTAAAGATAGTAATTAGGCCGTGCTGAGCTGAGCTTGATATTTCGGCTCGGTTAGAATTTGACCCAATTCATGAGCTCAACACAACTAGATTCCACAGACCCGCTTAACAAGCCATTATATAATATGAAATTTTGTAAACATAACTAAAATTTAATTAAATAAGGGCTACTACTACTAGACTGATTTGTTTATATTTGTCAAATTTTAATGTTTGTTTTAGATAAAATGCGATTAACTTAATAACTATTTTTTTTAAAATATTTTCATAAACATTAAAATTTCATTATAACATAATATTGTAATGTAATTACAATTATAATATTATAATAATAATTAAAATTATAATCGTAACTATATTAAAATTATATTTTTATCATAATTAAAATTGTCTTGTAATTATGATTATAATAGAAAGGATCGTTAATTTCTACTCTTATGTTGAAATATAATTTTATTGTGATAAAAAAATAAAAATAAAATAAAAAATTAGCAAATGTGTCAATAATATTATATTTATTTATATTACCCTAAATCTCAACATTGGATACAACTAGAAAAATAAAAAATTAAATTTACATCATTAATCACTATAGTTATATTATATGTTATTAGGTTGGCACTTACGTTTAGTAATACCATTTACAAATTTAACACTTTTTTTAATAATTTATAAATTTTTATTTTAAAATTCTCAAATTCTCTTTTCAATTCTTCTTACCAATTTTGTTTTTAATGTTGTGTGATATGGTGTGTGATGTGTATAGATGTATATAATTTTAAAAATTAAATACGTAACGGAAGTATTCATACATATTCAAGCATGTATGATCATTCAAGTACATATATATCTCATATATATATTTCATGCATGATATAAAATGAATAACAAATAAATAACCTACTCGGATATGAAGGTAGCTTTACAAATCTTCAAGAACTCCAAGTTTCAATTTGTTGAGCTCACCTTGAAGTGTTCCCTTGCACAATTCTAGTTCACAACTAAATCCGGTGGGATTGTGAAGCTAGAATGGCAGCCTTGAATTTCCAGCAAATGATTGTTTTAACACTTAAAACAATTTGTCCTTATGATTACTACCAAGAGATGAGAAGAATTGGGTGTTTTCTATAGTTCTTTACAACTCTATATGTTGTAACTTGGTAAGCCTTTGCATTTTCTCTCAACACTTTGAGAAAACACTTAGGAAAAGCTCTCAATTCTCTCTCCTTTCTCCTAAAACGAATTTCACTCTATCTTGCACACATTGAACTCTTTCAATTCTTTCTTAAGTGCAAAGAATGATTTCTCTTAGTGCTCCACCACCACTTAACCATGTTTGCCATTACAAACATTAATCTATCATATTTTTCACTCACCAATTTGATTCAACCAATTGAATCAATTTCTAGAGAATAAATGGCATTTAATCAATGTTAAGTGGTTTTACCACTTCCTTAGTGCATCATTTAAGAATTACAAAGTGGTAAACTTTTCTTATTATTAATAACAAGTGCATTCTCCATTAGTAAATGGTGTTTGCCACTTATTCCAATTAATAATAATAATTTGATTAATATATAAAATATTAATAATTCAAAACTATTTTGATTATTTACATTTACCATATATGTATTTACCAAGCAAGGTAAATAGGTAAATACATGGTAAATAATTTATGGAGCAAGATTATGTCACTTGTCAATTTCTTATTGGTTAACAACTCTTGTAAACCAATAATGTGTTTTACCTTCAATTATTGACAAGTGAATAATAAAAGGAACCTAGAAACATTTTTCAATTTGCTGAAAATTGTTGGATTAATTATTCAATCCAATTCGCCGCCCCAGTACACAACGAGTACACTTCATATTGTGAGACTCTCTAGGTCCATGCCCGATTTGTCATATGAAACTATTTCACACGTCCGTGAACAATGTCCCACACACATGTTACAGATATTACAAAACGGCGCATTAGACCATACAAGTTGAGGTTATAACATATTCGTATAATCCTTCCATCATAAATATCCTAGAAGAGCGGAGATATAGATCAACACCGTCAAGTCTCCATATGCTCAACCATAAACTTATCTCTAGATTTGTATTTCAATAAATAATATCCGTAAACACTTTCACGATATTATTTTCCCAAGAAATTCTTGGATGTCTGCTTATGGCCATAAGACTTTCTGAAATACAATCTTAAAGTTACATGATATTTTACTCACTCAATTGAGTTGATGGATCCCATATCTGTACACACCGGACTCCATGAGCATCGGATCATACCCAGCGACACCCAGCGGTCAGACCATGAAAGGTATCTGACATGTGTGGAACCAAAGTATGATGGATCACTCACAAGTCCACCGTGGCACTCAGGTCTAAGGACCACGAATACTACTCAACTCGAAAGATCCTCCATTGACGGCTTTATGGGTTGTCTATTGGAGATCTTTGTGAGTCTGTTCAATATTCAGTCCTTACTGAATACTTGTATCTCTATACGAGTTTCCACTAAACTCATGGTCTACTAAGACTAACCATCTGGACTATCTAGATATAGACATACATTGATTTATATATATATATATATTAAGATCTTCACTAGCAGACCCGCATTAGTGAAGGTAGATCAGGAACATTAAGTTTAAGAACATATTTGCATAACAACATTTCTTAGCACCATTTGCAACCCATTGCAACTATGTCATTATAAATATATTTTTAGGTCTTTGTCCCATTTCAGACAAGGCTCTAACTCTTTAGATTTTACTAACTCTTAGTTCTGATCTAAACTCCTTTAGATCAGATCTGAACTCGTTCAGATCATACAATGTCTAAAACGTTACAAGCATCTTACCATATTTATAAATAAAATAATTAGTGATATATTGAAATCATAAATGTATAAACATAAAGCAAATATTTATACATAAAATGGATGGCACGTAAGCACAAATCCCAACATTTAATTCATCACATCTTTTAATTTTTTACACAAATTAAAGCCTCCAATATTTTTTATGTTAATCTTTATCATTTTTTGTTTAATACCCTATTTCTTCATTGAAAAAATAATTTTAATACTACAATAGACATTGAAGTAGTTAGTAAATCTTGAATTATGATGGATAATATAAATTAAATTCTTTCATTTAGTTTTTTTCACGATAAAATATCAATTTTTTTTGTTTTCTCATTAAAAAAAAATATTTTTTCCTTTTCATGCTAGATGAGAAAATGCAAGCAATTAGGGAGGTTTTTTTTTTTAAAAAAACAAAACTTGAATAGGAAGGGAAAATTATCCGCTCACAATGTGTATACAAATCCATACATTTAATTTGAAAAATCAACCAAAAAAAAATTATTTATTTAAAAATCATAAGCGAACAGAACTTCATTAAAGAGACTACCAAAATCCAAAAGATTTTCACTTTTAAATGATTATGGAAGTAAATGCATGAGTTTGAACATAACGCAAGCACTTAGTGAATAATACAAGAGTTTTACTGGAAAATAGAAAGACGACACGTGTCACGAATCTGTTAATCAAATTGCGAAACTGTAGGAAGAATGGCCGTAGAGAAGAGCTCCCTCGTCGCCCGCAATTTAGAGATACATTTAACTTCGATCGATCTGTATTTCTTTTCTCCTCTTCAAGTCCTAAGAAGCTTCACTCTGAGCTGAAGAAGCGCCCACCCCACCCCAAAAAAAAAAAATGGGAACTTTGGGGAAAGCAATCTACTCCGTCGGGTTCTGGATCCGAGAAACCGGCCAAGCCCTTGATCGTCTCGGCTGTCGCCTCCAAGGCAACTACTACTTTCAAGAACAACGTGCGTCTCTAATTTTTATTCAAATTATTTTTATGATTTTCATATCTCTTGCTAATTTCTTTCTTTTGGTTATTCGTTGACCTAGAGCTTTAATTTTTTTTGGTGCATTTTGAATTTGTTCACTGATCCTCAATAAACAACAAACAGATTGGTGCCGTTAGGTAGCTAATTTCGGATTCTTTTGCGATGCTTAAGAAATGTGACTGTACTGAAATTGTTGTCGCTGCTTGTGATTTTAGATTAATTACGGATGATCATGGAGAGCTATTATTGGTAATTTGGTTTCTTGTTTTGATCAATGTTGAATTTAGTTTAAGAAAATAATATAATGCAGCATTTCAGTTAGTACTGGAATGATTTTGTAACCAAGAAAATAAAATAATGTAGTGAAATGAAATAGGCTAGATGGCTGTTTATTTCGTCATATGCAGTACTAAATTTTCTGGAGAACTGTTGTAATGTTAATGCAAAGTAAGATTTTAGGTCAAACTGTATCTGCTTGCATTATGCATGGGTTAGTGTTATTAACTTACGGATTAACTATGTGACA
The DNA here is from genome assembly GCA_946807835.1 of Ailanthus altissimus. Lineage (NCBI taxonomy): Eukaryota > Viridiplantae > Streptophyta > Magnoliopsida > Sapindales > Simaroubaceae > Ailanthus > Ailanthus altissimus. The sequence continues at coordinate 26,418,674 of OX327695.1, forward strand.
TTCTTAAAATTTTGTGTCAAAATATTTTTGTAAGGAATCTTGAATAGGTTATTCATTCTTTATTGAGGAATTGTCTACTATATGAATCAATGTTCCTTTTATTTGACTGGTGTTATATCTAAGCTCTTACCTTTTTTTTCCTTTTGAACTCTCTCTGCGTGCTACATGGCCTTTTTCCCTCTGTTTGGTCCAAAAACAATTCTGGAATAACTGTTTTGTTAAATAAATCACAAATGTTCATGTGCGTATTCAAGCACCACATTTCTGTATTGATTGGAAATCTTGCTTGTTTATGTTATTGCTGTAGTGTAGAATTTTGCTGATGTACACTGAATTTATTTTTTGAGAAACTGTTTGTTTCACTGGTTCTTACTTTCGGTTATGAAGTGTCTAGGCATCGTACACTGATGAACATATTTGACAAAGCTCCTTTTGTTGATAAGGATGCATTTGTGGCCCCTAGTGCGTCTATCATTGGTGATGTTCAGGTGGGAAGAGGTTCTTCTATTTGGTATGGATGTGTTTTGAGAGGTAAGCTGATATTTAATCCCCAGTAGGTTGGCAATTCTGAAATTTCTTTTTTCTCCTTTTGAGATTTCAATATGTAGTGTACAATACAATAATATCCGTTGTCATTTAAGTGCTCTTTAACTTCATGCTTTTGAACATTAGAAATGCTATCTTAATTAAAATGGGAGCTTAACATTAGAAGACATATGGATTAAAGAGTAATAGATCTTAGTTGATTTTAGAAATTTGATTCCCCAACAAAGTCGCTGGATTTTGTACTTTTTGGGTATTAAGCCTTCAACATGATCAAGTAATTTAAGCCTTAAGATATAATGGTGAAGCCAAGCATCCATTCTCCATGATTTAAATTGGGGAATTGATGTTGATGATTTCTTTCATAATGTGTAACATTGTGGTTTATCACAATTACAATGCATAACAAAAAACCTGTAGTTCTCCATAATGTATATTGTGTAAAAAGGTATTGATTCTTAAAGATAGAGCTTTATTTTCCTCAAGAGACCATTTGAAGTGCATTTGGTGCTAAAAAATGCTATTACGGAAAATTGCATTTGTGACTTTTGTGCTCAAGTATGGTGGAATGTAGTAGGTATTTAATTGCATAATATATAAAATGCTCTCGAAAAGAACAAATTATTTCACTTTCCGTTTCTTTTTATTCTCAACAATCAATAAGAAACTATCACGTTAAAATAATAGTGTGGCTTTAATATAATTCTAAATGAACTTAATTTACTTATTTATTTTGTCAATTTGGGTTTGATTTTGTCCAACTTTAAAACCATTTGAGTCAGTAGTCCTTCTCTCTCATTGTTAGTGTGTAGCAGAAGCACATAGTAGATGTCGGTGGTTCTTATTTGATGGGACTGCCTGTCTCCAGGTGATGTCAACAGCATCGGCATTGGGTCTGGGACCAATATACAAGACAATTCCCTTGTCCATGTAGCAAAATCAAACTTAGCTGGGAAGGTTCCATGTAGCAAAATCAAACTTAGCTGGGAAGGTTTTACCGACTATCATTGGAGATAATGTTACTATTGGTAAGTGGCATACAGTCATCTTTGGAATGCCAATGTGGCCTTCGAGTTAGTTAAATTGAAATGTCTTGAATTATGATTATCATTTTAAATGGACAGGTCACAGTGCCGTGTTACATGGATGTACTGTTGAGGATGAGGCATTTGTTGGCATGGGTGCTACCTTGCTAGATGGGGTTTATGTTGAGAAACATGCCATGGTTGCTGCTGGAGCTCTTGTAAGACAGAACACAAAGATTCCTTGTGGGGAGGTCTGTGAATACTTATCTAGAGAGCTTTCAATATTTGTATGGATGGAATATGTGAATGTTTTTAAAGGTTTGAAGATTTTTGGTATAAGAACTATCAGAATATACTGCACGTATGTAGTAACTATTTTGGGTTGTTTTTCCTTTAGGATATTCGGTCAAATGTAGCTTGGAATTTTGGGTACACCATTTATTGTTGGATTATTTAGTGAATCTCAAAATAAGCACTACGTTAGTGAAGACAGTATTGAGTCGGTTATCTCAGATTGATAATAGGATGCTCAATAATAGAGACTGCAGTAGCTTTGTGGTGACTTGTGCCTGGTTTGCTTTTAGGTTTGAGCCTCATGGCCTTACTTGGTGATGTATGTCATGGTGTGTTGTTGGCCTCTTTTCTCTCTCCCCTTCCTCTCCGTTTTCCAATTGTGCTTTTCCATGTACCAGTTTTGGCTTTTGGTCTTTTGTGAGATGAAGGTAACCACTCCCCGCCCCCAATTGAATTTTGTGGGCCAGATATGTGCTAGACTTGAAGAGCTAGCCTTTAATGCTTTCCTCTTGCATCTCATGCCTGTGGTTGTAGTAATTGTTCTTGGGTTCTCTTGGCAGATCCATGAGTAGTGAGCCTCAGAATCTTAGATGGTTACATCCTCCAGATAGTTGCAACCAAGCTGAACACTGGCATTTAGATTTGGGTTTTTGGCATATTGAAATTTATGATGACAACAAGTTCCCAATATGCCTTAGCATGGCCAGGCTGATTTTGATAGTTTTCTTTTATAATAATCTAAATATTAAAGTTTACACAGTAGATTCAGCCCAGTGGGAATGGCTCTAGCAGGATTTTTTAGCACAATAACTCCTTGCTAAACTTTTCTTTTATTTGTTTATTGTCCAATATTACATGAATTTAAGATATTGAAAGCCATTATATACTGATTACAGGTTTGGGGGGGTAATCCAGCAAGGTTCCTGAGAAAGCTCACAGAAGAAGAGATGGCCTTCATCTCCCAGTCAGCGATTAATTATACCAACTTGGCTCAGGTTCATGCAGCTGAAAATGCAAAGAGCTTTGATGAAATTGAGTTTGAGAAGGTGCTTCGCAAGAAATTTGCTCATCGTGATGAGGAGTATGATTCAATGCTTGGTGTTGTTTGCGAAACACCTGCTAGGCTTATCCTTCCTGATAATATTATGCCAGATAAAGTGCCCAAAACTGCTTGAACGTTACTACTCTGGTGTAGGTTTCTCCTCTTGAGATTCAATGTCACTAGATAATGAATATTTTGATTGCGTGGAATTCATAGGAAATGAGTGATTTTCAATTCCAATAATTTCCGGGGACCAGGCTGAAATGCTGGGATCAAATCACGGTGCACATTTCAGGCAGATGGCTGTGCTGATCCACTTTGGTTTAAGAAACTTTCACTTTTGGCTTTCTAAGAAAATTTTTGATAATGGAGATATGTTTGGATGATGTTTTAATCATCCAGGAATATTGTAATGTATTTCTACTTTTGGAGCACAATTACTTTTGCATTTTTGTTCACCAGAAATAAAGAATATGTGGATTCAGGTATTTGGAGCCTGATATGGATTGCATTGATTTCTATGGTTATGCTATTTCGGACATGGTGGTTGATATATTAATTTTAATTCTTTTCTGAACATCTCCTCTGTTGAATTTTATTACAAACGATGCTGCTTGCTTGTTACAAAATGATTTGTAGAAGTAGAACTTTGAAAATCCCAGAACTTATGCTATTGGACCCGATTCATTATCTTTCTACACCCCATTTCGTGATATTTTCCTCACAACTCCCACCAACTGGACCTAGTGATCTGTGCATTTGGGGTTGGGTTGGTTTGCTTTTCTTTTGAGGGGGTGGTTGGTTTTGACTTGTAAAAATTTATAAAAATTTTGCTTCACCGCCAAACCCTATAAGGCTTGCAAGTCATAACTCATTACCAACTGAATGATTTAGCGTCGTTGTTAAGATTTTTGTTTTCTTTTAATGATTTTTGGACGGCGAGTCTAATGATTCATGATAATGTCAAAAGTTGAGTACTTCAAATTAATGTTAAATGAATGAAATGAAATGGAGTTATCTACACTACACCCAGTAATTTGTAACTTATCCATCTATCAATATATTATTGTAAGTAGATTTGTTTTTTTTTTTTTTTGAGTTTGATTTATCAATATATTATTGTAAGTGGATTTGACTTTTTATGAGTCTAAATTTGTAGACTGCACTTTAAAGGATATTATTATTAGACTTCAAATTATAAATATAAATAAATTGTTGTAATATTTTTTTAAAAAAAAAGCTTATATTATCTCATATAGTTTGTGTGGTGTCTTATAACGCCCTTATCTTAATAATAAAGTCCTATTAATAGAAATATAAAGTTACTTTTGAGTGCTTTTTTATTAATTTGATGTTTTTAGTGAAATTTACCAAAGCCACTTGGAAAATTAATTTTAATGACATAATATAAAAATCGTTGACTTTCAAAAATTTCAATCTAACTCTACGTTAAATTGCAAAAAAAAAAAAAAAAATTTCATGTATTACCGCAATTCGTTTGTAAAAAAATACATTTTTTTGTTGTATTTTAAAAGTAAAATAGTTAAATTGTTCAATAAATATAATTTTATTTTATAATTAAATAATTATCAAACACGCTTTTCTTATTCTATAACTATTTTCGCTTTATAATTAAGGCATCTTCAAAGTCATATAACATTTATACCAATTTAGCAAATAGACTCGAAACAATTTCTTTTACCTCTACCAAATTGCATGTTTAAATTCAAGGGCACTCTTGAGGTTGGCACAAATTACACTTTAACAGTAGTTTTAATTTTAATTACATTATTATTTTTTTATTTAATTAAAAGACAAAAATATTTTCATGATTTTATCAAATAAAAAATATATATTTTTGTTTTTTTTATTAAATAAAAAATGTGACAATATAACTAAAATCAAAATCACTCGAATGGCTCTCGAAGTGTAATTTTTGCCCACCCTAAGAGACGACGGTGTTAATATCCCATAAATTCAAATATCAAATGAAATTTAGGTATAAATGGAAGGGCTATAATTTGATGTTGTCTATTACAATGGATGAAAGGCTCTTCTTAGGACGTAACCTTAGTGCTACAAAGTGGATGACATAACACAAAAGCTTGGCTAGCAGTTTACAGTACTGGATTCAGAGAAAGAGGCAGCAAAAAACAAAACAAAAGCCTGTGTTGTTAGGAAATAATAGCCATACCACCATGTTTATCAGTTATTATCACAGTTAAGCTAAGATAAAGAATAAGATGGCTTTGATTTAACAAGTGACCGACCCTACGATACCATATCAATCAATCACGGAGTGGTTTCTATTTTCGAATGATATATATCTTCAGAATATCATAAATCATCGTCATCATCATCATCATAAACTTAGACTTTAACTCTTCCTGCACGTAACACTCACACATGCATGTGATCGTAGGGGTCCCAGAATTCCAGGGGAGGATCCTCTTTTCTTAGTTTGGTACATGAGATGAGATTGTGGTAAAAAGGGCTCAATTGAGATTTTAATAATTTTAATTGTTGAGAATATTAAATTATGTATTTTAGTTTAATATTTTTATGATATTAATTAAGTCATAATTTTAATATTTTTTTTTTATTTTATATACAGTAAAAAATCATAACTCATACTATAAATAATACACACATGCATATGATCGTAGAGTTTAAAATTTTAAAAGATAATTATCTTTTTTAAGTATTAGAATTTAGTACGTGAGATGAGATTGTGATAAAATGGCCCAATTGAGATTTCAATAATTTCAACGATTATAAATATCAAATCATGTATTTCAGTTTGATATTTTTATAATATCAATTAAGTTAAAAATTTAATATCTTTTTTTATTCTATGCGCAGCAGAAAATCATAACTCACATTATAAATAAGAATATATAATATCAACATATTAATAAAAATAAATAAAATAAATCAATCAATAAAATATAAAATATATGTGGTTCAACCCGAAATTATTTACGTCAACGAATAATTTATAATCTAACTTCTTATTATTAATATAAATTATTACGTATCTTTTTACATTATCAATAATCTTATAAAATCTCTTATTAAATCATCAATTTTTAACATTAATTTTTTCAAAAACTCTCCCAGAATCACAAAGAGCAACACACACCACTTATTTTACACGTTAGAAAATGTTGATGTTGTGAAAACACGGTGTGATTGGTCACGTTGCATATAATGCCACAAAAGAGAGAAACTAGAAAAAAAAAAAAAAGATGAAGAAGATTTGCTAATAAGGTTTCTTTGAATCTTTTGCACTTGAGAAAGAAAAGAACATTTGCTGTATTTATCATTATTTCTACCGGAAAGAAGAAAACTTTATTGTAGCTTATATTAATTTGGCTTTATTTTTGGGGACAAATGCTAAAGTAATCAAAAGAAGATATATAGTTTGTACCGTTCTTACATTTTTTTTTTTTTAAATTTTGTCTAGTTAATAGAGAGTGAGAGGGTGAGACACAAACACATGTTTATTTTACTAATTATTTGTTAAGAGAAGGATAGATAATGGATTAAGTAAATCTTGTAAATGAGGCAAGAATCATTTATCTCTTCATTATGGATGGATGTTTGGTGGTCAAAATTTTCTAACATTTTTAATCATCACATAGTCGAATCTCTTTGAATAATTCATTTGTTTAGTGTATTGAATATAATATATAGTATATACATATTGGGGAAAAGGCCAAAAAAATGAAAAAGAGAGAATCTTTGAGTGACATTTTAAACAATAAGTTTCTAATAAATAAAATAATAAAAGTGATTCAATTTATATATATATATATATTTAAAAAGTGATTCAATATATAGAAACACAACACCTTCGTGATCTATAATAGTATAATTAATCAAATTTAAATAGTTAACTCGAAAATTGATTTCTCAAGTTTAAAATTTTGAAATTTTAAGTTAAAAATTTTTAAATTTGTTTATTTATATATATAAAAAAAAACTGGGTTTTCATTATTGGAGTACGCTAAAATGCATATTCCTTGGTAATTGGCATGTTTGCAATATAAAATAAAAATAAAGTCAGTCTCATTAGTGGTTATTTTAATAAAAACCCTCCAATATTTAAATTAATGAGTGTATAATGTGATTGAGACAAAAGAAGAGCTAAGGGCGTAAGTATGGAGATTTTTTTAATTATATTTACCTATAGTGACAATGTCTTTTTATAATTGTTATATCATCTTAAAAATTATAGGCATTGTGATTGATAGTGCATTTGGAGTAACGAGACTAATCTCAATTTCGAGATTTTTAGGGGATTTTTTTATTGGGTAGAGATCCTAATCCCTAGGTTTTTGGAACTTTTCTTATGAGTGATAATTGACTTTAATTTTGACATTTTGAAAATTTTAAAATAGAACTCTTAAAAATAAAACTTTTAAGAAAAAAATTATTAATTATTTAATTGTTAATTATTTTTTTTAAAGTATTAGATCGTTTGATTATATATTATTAAAAATACTTACTTATTATAATAAAATTTATATTCAAATTTTAAATAATTGAATATTTTTTATATATAAGTTTAAATTTATTATGTATTTTCTTAAATTTATTTTTTTAAAACTAGATAATCAAGTAAAATTAATACATAATAATCAACGTATCAATATAAATTATTGTATTTTGGTACACAAATTAAAAATAAAATAATACTTATTTTAAAAAAATAAAATAATCAATAAAAGATTTTTATAAGAATATAATAGTTGTAGAAATACAAAGAATTAAAGATATATAATAACTTTTAAGAAAATATTAAAAATTTGTTAGTTGAATAGAGTTTATTTTTTATAAAGGTACACAATAGAAATAAAAAATATTATTAGGGTATATATGATATTACATACATATTAAAAAAAAAATCAAAATTTAAATTTTTACAAATAGATGTAAAATAACTTTTTTATTTTTTGATAACTTTCTCTAATTGCAATCAAACGTTATAAAAATTTTTTAAAAAATTTTACATTAAAAAAATTATTTTAATTAGTAGAGAAACTTAATTAAACAGTTACTAAATTTACTTTTCAATGCTATAAAAATGCATTAACTACCCCATATAATGCTAAATTAATATCTAATATTTCAACATCACACTCCTAATTGAAAAAGATAATAATTTTGCACTGGCATAATATTCTAATCTAATCTTTTTATTAACATTGAGTTAGTAGTTCGATAAGAAATAAAATAATTAAAATATAAATATTAACAAGACATAACTAATACAAAATACACACACATATATATATATATATATATATATAAAAGGATGAGATTATATCAAAGGAGGATTTTAATTTTTTGGAATTTATAAAATTCCTTTTATATTTGAGTTAGAATAAAGTATATAATATAGATCATAACTGCGTCTGCAACGAGTAAGTGTATCTAAATATTATAGCAAACTCGTTCCCGCCTTCACACCATCACCACCAGCCAACCAACCAACCAACCAAACTCGTTCCCGCCTTCTCACATCACCTGTCATTCCATTTTCTGCTCCTCTTAATTATCAAAATAAATAAAGAGAAAACATATTTACTGAAAATAGAAAAATACACAATATTTTTAATAATAATAAAAAATTGCGTTAAACAGACTTTTCTTTTGCTTTTATAAAGTATTTGTGCTATCTAACTAGACAAATTTTTTTTTTAATAAATATATATTTTTAAACTCAAATATATTCTCGCAAATATATATTGTGTTAATAGTTTAATAATAAAATATTGATAATACATTTAACTTAATTCTACTAAAATAGAAGTCATGAATTTAAATTCCTATTTTCTGTATAAAAAAAGTATGAAATATGTTGTAATAAGAAGAATAATATTATAATTTTTAAATGATATTTTAAAATATTTTATTTTAAATAATTTGTTAAATAATTAATAAACAATAAAATAAGATAATAAATAATTTTAAAAAATTGTATTATTTTATTATTACTTTATCCCACTGGTTCCTCATTCCTTATTACAATAATGCAAGTCCTATTTAGTCATTTCACATTTTTTTGTTGTCTTCGCTTTTTCGTCGTCCTGCTTCTGATTCTGCAGAGACTCTGCAGAAGCGAAGAGAGAGGAGAGAGAGTGGAGTAGAAAACATAAAACAGAGCTTAATGAGCAAAAAAAAAAACCCTAGAATCTCTCACTTCTTATGGAAGGTCTCTCACATTCTCGGCAACCAAACAAGTCAACTTCTTCACTCTCCAAAAAGGCATGCAATGGCGGCAATTTCATAGCCAAAACTACCTACGACGACGTCTTTGGCGGTCCGCCGAAGTTCGGCCCTCCCACTCTGGCGCCGCGTTTGGAGGAATTCACGGAGATTTTCGGCGGCTTTCACGCGCCACGCGCCTCGTCGATTCCGGTGCTCGATCTTCCGGTGGCCGATGAGGAGGACGTGTTCTTTGATGTCCGGAGCTCCGGATTTGATTACGACGAAGTGTTTGGTGGTTTTGACTGTCTTGATGATTCTGTTTCCTTTGAGGAGTTGATGGTGGAACAATGCAATGGTGTGAATGCTGATGCTGACTCGTGGGAAAAAACTTGGTAAGTTTCTGTTTTTTTTTGAAAAATAAATAATTTTTTTTAGCGTTGTCTTTTGTTTTATTATCTTTTTTTTTCTTTAAGTGAAATAAAGAATTTGTTGTTAATGTTGATTGTTTGTTGTTTGCTAGCTTGTTTCGTTTTTGTTTTTATTTTTGTTGGCTTTGTTATATTAGTGGCCACTGGCCAGTGTCTAATGAGATGCTAAAAATATGAACTTGAAGAAGAGCATTTTATTTTTAGCTTGTATTTTTTATTTTTTGGCTAAGAAGCAAGACTGGACTTTTTCATTTACTTGAATTTTGAGCTTCTCTAAACCATTAGATGTTTCACGATCATGTCGTGTATGATTTTACGTTTCATTATGTTGCAGTCGCAAGTTGCTTATATTGGCTCTAATCAGACTTCTTTTTTTTTTTACTAGGAAGCAAGACAAGACTTTTAATTTACTTGGTATTTATATTAGTTGTGTTGATGCTGCCCTTGTTAATATCAAGCGAGAAAGAAGGCATACTTCTAGGTTTTGAAGTTCATGGGGCTATAAAATTTGATGGTTTTAAGTGTTTGTTCTCTGTCCTCATTTGTAGGACACCAGCTGAAACTGAATCTCTGTCGGGAGAGTCAGATCATTTTGGAAAGAATCAAAGCTTGTCCAGGGGAGATTCTTATGAGTCAATTGATGGCAATATGGAGTTCAACATATCCTATCATAAGGCTAATCAAAGAAGTGATGCAGATATGTCGAATGGCATTACCCACGTAGCTCAACTACATGCTGTTCCTGGATTTACTTTTCTAGTTGACAAAGCCACTTCTTTGGATAAGGCATATTATGAGAATCCACCTTTGGAGGTAACTGATGATAATAATTTTCACATGGATTTTGGTGCAGGAATAATGAGGGAAAGGAAACTCAAGAAATCGCTATCACAACCCGCTAACAGTAGTTCTGCTGAACAGACATACTCAAATGGCCTTAAACCTCAAATAGAATATGTTAGAAATAGTTCTCTTCCCAATGAGATGTTTGTAACTGTTTCTGAAATAAGCCTTAGAACTCAGCCCACAGAGGTGCCACCTCCCTGTAGACCAGCACCTCCATTAGATGTCAAAAAGGGTGATTCTGCTAGATTAGCTAAAAACAGTAAAGCTACTGCATCTGAAGGGATCATGGGTGATACTTCTCCACCTTTCTATGATGTGGAGGTTGATGCAAGTTCTTCCGCTGCAGCCTCTGCTGCTGCTATGAAAGAAGCAATGGAGAAAGCTCAAGCAAAGCTGAAGACTGCTAAAGCATTGCTAGAGAGGAAGAGGGAGGGTGTTGAAAGCCGCAAGCATGATAGGAAGGATAAGCAAGGAAAGGTGTATAGGATTGTTGATGGTTCCAGTAGTTTAAAAGGGGAGCAAGTGCAAGAGAATGGAATGGATTCTTCTATCAGGGAGGAGAGGAAAAATGTTACCACAACAACGAAAGCAGTTCCAGATTCTCTGGAAGCAAAACGATCATTCAACATGGATAAACTGTTGGCACAGAAGCATAGCCAATCTGATAAAATTGATGGAGCTGGTCTGTGGAAAGAAGAAACACAATTTTTTGAATTGGTGAAAACAGATCGATCCACTTTTGAGCAGACAAAATATGTTGAGGTTTTGGTGCCAGATACAAAACAGCACGAGTGCAGACAGAAGATAAAACAGGGAGCCATGGAAGCAGTAGCGAACCAACAAAGAAAAACAAAAGTGACATGTGAAGATCCTGAGCTGGGTGAAAATGAGAAGTATTTAAAGGTTGCAAAAGAAGCTTGTGACTGGCAGGGAAGCAATGGGAGATCAGGAGCATCTAAAGCAACGAGCAAGCATAAAGATGAGAATCGGGTAAAAGTGGCTCAAGAAGCTACTGAACAGGTGAAGGATGAGAAGAAATTCAGAATGCTCCAACATTCCGTCGAAATTGAGAAGAAACCAACCGGAGCTGATGAACCAGAAAAGCATAAGAACCTGGTAAAGATTCAACACGAGGAAAGTAGATTTGAAGGTGAGAAAGCCAGGAGGCATAAGGAAAATGAACTGCCACTCAAAGACACCAATAGAAGTATGGAAAGTGAATCAAGATTCAAGGGGTCTTGTGAGAGAGCAGTCCAAGGAAGAAAACAAAGGGACGTTTTCGAACAGGAAGAAAATGAGAAAAAGATTAAGGCAGATCTTGAACAAGTGGACAATGAGAAGAAAGTGAAGGACACTCTTCAGCACAAAGACAAAGATAGGAGGCTAAGGAAGGTTCCTAAGCAGGAAGACGATGAGAAGAAATTGAAGGAGGTTCATGAAAGAGAACAAAGTGAGAAAAGCATAAAAGAGGTGCTTGAGCAGATGGAGAATGATAAGAAGCAAAGGGAGGCTTTTGAGTGGGAAGAGAATGAGAGGAGACTAAAACAAGCTTTTGAACAGAAAGAGAATGAGAAGCAGCAAAGAGAGGCACATGAAACAAAAGAAAATCAGAAGAGAGTTAACAAGGCTCTTGAGAAGGAAGAACATGAAAGAAGAGAAAAGGAGGGTTCCGACAGAGAGGAAACTGAGAAGAGAATTAAAGAGGCTTGTGAAATAGAAAAGATGGAGAAGAGACTTAAAGAGGCTTATGAAAGAGAAGAGACCGGGAGAACTCTAGGGGAGGTGTATGAGAAGGAAGAAAAGGGGAACATGCCAAAAGAGACATGGTTAGAGACAGAGAACCGGCTTAAAGATGCTGGTGAGGCTGAAGATCTAAAGGAGCTAAATAAAGCATGTGAACAAACTCGGTGGGATGAATTTGGGAAGAAGCTGAAAAAGTTTGAAGGACCTCATATGCTCAAGGAGGGGGAGGATCTTAGGACGTCAGACAAGGCATTTAAGCTGGATGATAATGAGAACTCTAAAGTGAATCGAATAGCTGGCCAACATGAAGACAATGGTAAAAAGGGACAGGTTACTCAAGGGGACTTTGCTTATGAAGAAAATAGAAAGGTAAGGACTGAACACGGAGATGATGAAATGGTAGCAGAAGCAGTTCAAACCACAAATGTGCCAGTTGACAGAAAATTTGAAGTATCTGGTACCCAAGGAAACTTGGAACGCGAAGAATACAGAACTAAAATGAAAGATTTTGCAGAGCCTCTTTGCAATGACCTTACTGTGAAAAGGACAGGTGAAGCTGGAACAGGTATTGAACAGGTGAAAATTAAGAGTGCCGTCCAAATGGACTCCGAAACTAAAACCCAAGGGAAGAAATTTGCTGATGAATGGGGAGAGAGAGAGAATAAAATTAAGCTGACCCAGGTTGGCTTGAATCAGGAAGACAGTAAGGACAAATTCGTGCCAACTCAACTGTTGAAAGAATCTGTTCAAAATGGAAGGATGGAAGCTGTTCAGCCACCAGTGTTGGAAGGGAAAGGAAACATCCAGAGAACTGCTCAGTCAGTGAATGCAAGTCAAAGCTCAGAAAGAAAAGAGAGGAATGTCAGTGAGATGCGTACATCAGAAGGGAAAGAAGCTGAAAAGATGAGAAGGGAAAGAGAGCTGGAAAATGAATATCTTAGGAGGTTAGAAGAAGAGAAGGAGAGGGAAAGGGAACGAGAAAAGGATAGGATGGCTGTCGACATAGCAACTCTTAAAGCTTGTGAGAAGAGATATCCCCAAGCCCGTGACAGGGCAGAAAGATCTGCTGTGGATAGAGCAACTGCTGAAGCTCGACAAAGGGCACTGGCAGAGGCCCGGGAAAGATTGGAGAAGGCTTGTGCCGAGGCTAAGGAAAAGTCATTAGCTGAGAAAGCATCTATGGAGGCCAGACTCAGGGCAGAGCATGTTGCTGTAGAGAGAGCAACAGCAGAGGCTCGAGAGCGTGCAGTGGAAAAAGCAATGGCTGAAAGGGTTGCTTTTGAAGCAAGAGAACGGGTAGACAGAACTTTTGCAGAGAAATTCTCGGCTTCCTCCAGAAATACAGCAATGAGACCAAGCTCCTCTTCATCAGTGAGTATACACTTACTGTTTATATGACTTGCATGGTCATGGCAGCCTTTTTAATATTGATGGTAAATGGCAGGATCTCCAGGATCAGAAATTCCAGAGTGCTAGCTCCTTAAGTGATTCAAGATATCCATATCCCTCAGGTTATGGTGGTATGTAAATTTGAAGCACTAGGTGGTGGTTTTTGTGTAGACTGGGTATTCTAAGGGGTTATATTTTTTTCTCCAATTTTTGACACCCTTCTGGCTTGCACTGAACCGTTTATCTTTTCTGCTTAACCATTTATCTTTTCTGCTTAAAGCTTCATATAATACTGAGAGATATGATGGAGTTGAAGGTGAATCAGCTCAGAGGTGTAAAGCTAGACTAGAGAGACATCAACGTACAGCTGAACGTGCAGTAGGAATTATATCCTCTTTTTCTCCTGGAAATGGTTTCTTTACATCTATCCAAATAACTTCATGCTTCTGGTGCTGTTGCAGGCAAAAGCTCTCGCAGAGAAGAATATGCGCGATCTAATTGCTCAAAGGGAACAAGCTGAAAGAAATGTAAAAGCTTAACCCCTATTGAAAAATATTTCAGACTTCGAATGTAGTAGTTACCTTTTCTGCTTATTGTCTTGGATCTTTTTCTGTTGGCAGAGAATAGCAGAAACGCGGGATGCTGATGTCAAGAGGTGGTCAAGTGGAAAAGAAGGCAACCTACGTGCTTTGCTTTCAACGTTGCAATATGTATGTGTTATGATCCTACAACTCTTTAATGCTGAAAAGCTTGCATTCTAGTTTCCTTTGGTGCCACTATGATTTGATATGCCTGTTAAAATTGTCAAGTATTTGCCGGTATGCTATATGCTTGGTTCAATTATGAGTTGTACTTTCAATTGAAACTTCTCTAGATTGTAAGGACTTCTGTGTGGATTTTATGAGTCCAATTTGTTCAGAATTTATTGATCATTATTGGTTTTCTGTACATAAACTTCTATGTCTGCCTCTATGGATAACATTGTTTAATTTGCTTAATGCTTGGGATAAAAATCAACAATTAAAAATGAAAACGACAACTTTCTTCTATTTTTGTAGTGTGTTTGTAGCCTAAAATAGAAATAATAATCCTGTACCTCTATTTCTGATCTTTAGGTTTTGTCAAATAAATGAATGTATTCTGACTGAACCTTATCTGTTTAAGATTTTATGAACTAAAATCTGTGCTAGCATTTACCATAAATATGTTCAATTCATTGGCAGATACTTGGGCCTGATAGTGGTTGGCATCCAATTCCGCTAACAGAAGTTATAACTTCTGCAGCGGTAAAGAAAGCTTACAGGAAAGCCACTCTCTGTGTTCATCCAGACAAATTACAACAAAGAGGTGCAAGTATCCAACAGAAGTACATATGTGAGAAAGTGTTTGATCTTCTTAAGGTGTGCTATTGGCCTCCATAACTTATGATCTGTTACTTGCAGTAATGCTTGAGAAATGACGAGATTCACATGTGCATGTAATGTTTATAACAATTTTCTGTGTCACTGTCTGATATCCTCTGCAATGGCTGTGATTTTGGTAAGCAATGTTGAAAATTTAGTGAAGGGATAGATATCTGACCAAAATGTTCCAGTACATCATGGGAGATAATATCCATACAACTCTCACACAGCTAGAAGATCTCCTTCACTACACCAATTCTGCTTTCATTGTTGGGGGAAACGTTGTCTTCTTCTTGCCCTTAAGGGTATACATTCACTCTTTATGATAATAAAACGGTCAAAATTTCTGGTCTATTATGATTTAAAAATCTTTAGTTGTCAAGGGATCATCAAACACGGCTTAGTACATTCTTATATTATCTACTTGGTAGGATTTCCTATTCCTCAAGCTTTTATGTTTATTTCTAGGGACTTTTATTCTTTGTTAATGCTTTTTGATGGACAATTGTATTTAATAGATAAGCACCCTGCAATATCTAAAGTTTTCGGCAATTTTTGTTTTAGGAAGCTTGGAACAAATTCAACTCAGAAGAGCAGTAGCCCAAACTAAGTATGTTTTTTCAATTCATACTTATGTACATTTGGTAAATTATACTGCTTGTAAGGAATTATATTTCATGTTCATTTTAGTTTAGTCATCTATGCAGTTCCTAGATCTAATCTTCAGCACAAAGATGTAGGTTATCGTACAAATATTAGCAAAAGATATGAGAACCATATCATTTATTCTGCTATCTAGTATGGATGAAGTGCAATTATTTGTTATAAAAGGCAGGTCATTCATATTTATATTTTGGTTTTACAAATTGCTAATAAGGAATAAAGGCCAGATACTCTTTTGCTCTGTCCATTCCAAATTACGAAAGAGGAAAGTAAAAGGCATTATTTGGAAACTTTGTCCACCAAGAGATTACCTTTTAAACAAACTTTTAGAGCTATAAAAAATATCCACTCATGGTAAACATTGCATAGATAGTCAAAGTATCATGTTTGATTTGCTTTGTAATTAAGTAACCAACTTTTCATGCTTTATTATTATTATTTTTTTTTCTATTCATGTTTGGAAAAAAAAATAGATATAGCAGTAGTGAATGAAGATATATAATGGTATGATCGCAAAGTTTTCTTCTCCTCTGGTAAGAATGACAGCTTAATATTTTAAAACTGTTTTAGTTATTTATTTATTCTTTTTGGTAATGGCTAGGAAAAACTTTTGTAAGTGATCAATGAATGTGCAGTATCAAGTCCGTGGCAGGAATAGCCCAAACCACCCTAAGAATTTTGGGTTGGTGAAAATTAACTGTAGTCAACCCAAATAATTGGACAATTCGAACCAAACTAAACGATTTAAAATTGTTTTGGTTTGGGCCTTAGTATAGACAAATACTATCTTGCCTTCAAAATATCAAGCAGTACACCTAATCATACGGTTTGGTTTGGGATTTGATTTTGATTTTTGACTTGTGAAATGTTTTCTACCCTTACTTGGCAGTGATGGCTTCATGAATGGAGAACTGATAACAAGAGTTAATAGTACAATGTTGATAAAATTAAGGGTAATTTACATCCATGTACTTTAATAAAACTTGAAATAAACTAGGAGTTTGTCAAATTGATTAATTAGTCTCTCTTTTGAATATATTTAATTGTTACAAGCATTTGATATCAAGAGGAAAAATTGATATTATTAGATTAAGATTTTAATTGATTGAAAATATGACATGGTTGTATAGTTAATTTAACAAACTTAAGTTAAGTTGAACCTAATTTTCATTTTAGTTTTAATTTATTAACTTTGAATTTATCAATTCATGCACTAATGGTAGCCTTGGGTGATAGACATAGATATTAGAGGTGTAGAAAGGAAAATGGAGCTTTTATACACGGTTCATAATCAGCATTGGACCACCAATCCCATCCTTCAAGGTCTCCATAAACACCACATGATTAATTGTACTGATGTTTGATTTTGACACGAATATGGTTTTTTTTTTCTTTTCCAAACAAAGTCGTTATTGAAAGATTTCCTAAACAGTTTCATTAAGGGTTTTGGTTCAAAGTTGTGGGCTAATATTATGAGTTTAATACTAGGTGAAACATTATCTAACATTTGCACGAGTGGTCAGGTCTTTCTTTATGGGCTATAAACATCAAAAGTAACCAAGTCATATGCAACTTTAAGAATTTCCAATCTAAGTTGGAAGGTTTAGACTCTATGATGTGTTGTGTGTTAATCTTTCTTCTTTGCTAAAAAATTATGCAAGAATTTTGATGTAATGGAGCTTCTTAGATGCAATATGGGTTACAAGACTTGTTCTAGATATTGAACATAAGAGATTACAAACTATTAGCTTTTTCTGTTTCAATCTTTGACTTTGTTACATTTAAAATTTGTGGGCTATAACAAAAGTCTTGACCACTCAAGTAAATAGATAATGTTCAGTGCACCATTAAACTTAAGAGAATCAGTCCACATTGAACTTAGAGAGTCTGACCATGGAGCCGAACTAAATTGCCGAATGCAACCATTTGAAGATATTTTTCCTGTAATAATTTTGTTTTAAATTTTTTGCAAAAATATAATCGTGTTAAAATCAAACATCGCCAAAACTTGTTCATGTGGTATTGAAATATGTTTTGAATAATGAGATTGGTGAATCAATGTTGTTGTATTCTCTGTATGTAGAAGCTTTATTTTTCTATTCACATCCCGAATCTCCTTTTATTTTAATCCAGCCATGACTGTTATTAGTGTATTAATTGATGAATCCACATTTCTTAAATTTGAAATTGGAACTAAAAGTGGTTTGAAGTATATTTGGATTCAACCATACAGACATGTTATCCCCTTAATTAATTGGAATAATTAAAATCTTAATATAGACAAATACTATCTTGCCTTCAAAGTGCTGAATGCTAGAAACAATAGGAAATGGTCAAGAGACTCCAATGAGCTTGTTGCAATCAAATGGGATTTAGTTGATTGATTCGGTTAACTCTGGTTTATTTGAATTTTAGTTGAGCTTTTAGTACCTGGTGCAAATTATTCATTAGTCATTTTAATATTGTATTGACCCAACCCTAACATTTAAAAATGGCTGAGGGGGCTTATTGAGATTGCTGAATGAGGGACAGTTATTCAATTAACTTCTTTTGACTTTGTCTACAAATTAACTTAAATCAATGTTCTACTCATTTGCTTTGTTTGGCAATATTTTGTGAAACAAAAAATATTTGAGGAATTATTCAAGCATAATTTTATTCAATTCATTTTGCTTTTGGCATACATAACTATTTGTGGGATGAAGATCACATAATGTAAAAAATTCCTAGATGGCTCTAATAGATCTCCATTGCGTTGGAGGAAATAATTTCTTCTTTCTTGCCCTTAACAGTGACGTTCACCTCATTATTATTTAGTCTATTGCGATTTGAAAATCTTTTAGTAGTCAAGGTTCCATTAAACATGCATTAGTACACGCTAATATTATCAATTTGTTGTTATTTCCCATTCCCAAACCTGTATGTTATTTTCTTGGGACTTCCTTTTGTGCTTTATTAATGCTCTTTGATGCACAATTGTGTTTAGTAGATAAGCACTCTGTAACCATTTAAAGTTTTTGTTAATTGTTGATTTTCAGGAAGCATAGAAGAAATTCATCTCAGAAGAGTGGCAGCTCAAACTAAGTATGTATTCTCAGTGCATATTTATGTACTTTTGTAAATCATGCTGATTGTAAGTAATTATCTTTCATGTCCATTTTATAGTTTAGTCATCTATGAAGTAGGTATTAAACAAGTATTAGCAAAAGAATATGAAACCCCCCAGTATTTATTCTGCTGCAAATATTGTATGGATGAAGTGCAATTAATAGTTATGAAAAGCAGGTCATTCAATTCATATTTAATTTAATTATTTTTGTTTGGGTGCTAGAATTGCTAATAAGGAATAAAGTCAAGATAAACCCTTTTGCTCTATCCATTCCATGTAATGGAAGAGGAAAGTAAATGGCAGTATTTGGAAACTTTGTCCGCCAATAGAGTACATGTTATGAAAACTTTTAGCTAAAGAAAATTACAACTCATGTAAACAGTTTGCATAGGTGATTAACGTACCAGATATGCTTTGCTTTATGATTAAGTAACCAGCTTTTCCTGACTTGTTTATTTTTTCGAAAAGAAAAAGATTAAACTTAGGGGTAGTGAATGATGGTACTCTGTCTGGGGGACAAGAAGATGGTAATGATGATGGATTAACATTTGAAAACCTCTTTTATCAACAATAATCAATAGTGCAGTAGCAGGCTTGCAGCAAGGGTGGTAGGGTATAGTTTGAGTTGGATTAGAGCTAGTTGGAATGACTGAAAGAAATTTGGGTTTGTGTAAAATTAACTTTTCTCGGCCAAATTATAATTGGACAATTCAAACCAAACTAAACCATTTGAAATTGGTTCTGTTAGTTAGGGCTTCGGTTAAAATATATTCTTTGTTCTCTAACTATAATTTATACCAAAAGAACTTATATAAAAATTTAATTCAAAATGCCATTTAATAAAAAAATAGGACAAATAATTTAAATAGATATTTAGTCAGTAGCACTGCATGTACAAACTTAACATAGTTAGAAGGATAAATAAAAAAAAAAAGAATAATACTACATATACAAACTCACTCATACTACCTGACATGTCATGGCAGGATTGGTTAAATTATTATCACATTATCTGTTTAATTTATTGTTTTTTTTACTATTTATCCTTCCAACTGTGTTATGCCACATCAGTTAGATAAATGAGTTTGTATGTAGTTGTACATGTAGTGCTATTGTTACAAAAATAATAATAACTAATAAAATAGATAATGTGATCATACCTTAACTAATTCTATCATCCCATGTCTGCAGTATAAGTGAATTTGTATATTTTGGTTCGTACATGTAGTAGTATTCATATTCAATACAAAGAAATAGGTTTAGAATTAAGATTAATATAGTGGTAAGTGGTTAATTGGGTTGAAGAAATTTAACCCAACTTAACTAGTAAATTAGTCAGGTTGAAAATATTTTAGCCAACCCAATCCAACTTAAATTGTTTGGTCTAGTTTCATTTCATCTGGGTTTCAAGTTATGAGTTTGTTTACCCACCCTTCACTTTTGGCGCCGATGGCTTCATGAATGGAGGACATACAACTAGAGCTTCCTAATTACAAAAATCTAGTTGAAGTCCCTTAACTATTTTTGGTTGCTACTAGCATTTGATATTGTGAGTGCGAATTAATATTTTCATTAGATTGATATTTTAACATTTTAAAAGATGACAGGTCATCATTGGTTAATTTAACAAACTCGAGTCATTTTGAATTCAATTTCAGTTACAATTCTGATTTATCAACTTTGATTCATCCAATCATTGATTGTGGCCTTGGGTGAATAAAAAATAAGAAAGAGATAATAGGGGTGTGGAAAGAGAAATGAAAGCTTTCATACGTAGAGCACACATTAGCATGGGTCCGTCGATCCCCTCATTCAACATCCCTTCAAACATCGGACATTCAAATTTAGGTGATGTTTGATTGTTAAATATTTTTGTGATAAAATGAAGTCATTATGAGAAAATTTCCTAAAAGGAGTGCATTGCAGGATTTGGTTTGACTTCAGGGCTGTGGGCCAATTTTATGAGTTCAATGATGGGTTGATAGCTGAAGGTCTAATCATTCAAAGCCACAATAGATAACGTTTCACCCATCATGAATTAGCTCACCACCTTGGTGCCATGACAAAACCCCCCAATGCAACCATTGTAAGATGTTTTCATAATAGCTTCTCATAAGTAGTTTTCCTTTTCACAGAGGCATATTCATGTGAATATCATATGTTGCTCAATTTGATGATCAGGATGGGATCAGCGAGCCTATGGTATAGTGTTTTTAACACATGGAAGCTTTCTTTTTTCTGTTCACAAATCTCAATATCTGTTTTCATTTTTTTCACCCATGACTATTATCATAGTATTAAATGATGATACATTGAACTATCAAAAGTCAATGTATTTAGTGGAGTCCTTATGAGATGTTATGACTTGAAAACACCAAATGATCAATTCTAGCATGGTTTGATTCTCATGTGAATGTTTTTTTTTTTGATGAAATAGAGTTATAATGAGAAAATATCCTAAGAGGGATGCTTTAAGGGATTTAGATTGAGTCTTTGATTGTAGACTAATTTTTTGAGTTCACGGTAGAGATTGATAACTGAAGGTCTTAATCTGTTACTCATATGGCATTAGATAACATTTTGCCCATCATTGAAAAATATTTGTTAATGACCGTTACTTTAAGATGAAAAAGAGAATTATTTCTCATATCTTTCATTGAAAAGAATCATGTATTTATATACAAAACTGTCTATCTATCTTAGATAATTATACACAATTAGGAAACTAGATAAATACTAATTGACAACTATACATTTACAACTAACATTCCCCCTCAAGTTGGAGCATAGATATTAATCATGCCCAACTTGTTACAAAGATAATCAACTCGAACTCCATTTAAAGCTTTCGTGAAGATGTCCTATAATTGTTCTCCAGTCTTCACATATCTTGTAGAAATCAAACCTTGTTGAATTTTCTCACGAACAAAATGACAATCAATTTCAATGTGCTTAGTTCGCTCATGAAACACAGGATTAGATGCAATATGAAGGGCAGCTTGGTTGTCACACCACAATTTTGCTGGTATTGAAATCTTAAGTCCTACTTCAATCAAAAAGTGATATATCCACATTATCTCTCACACAGATTGTGCCATAGCTCTATATTCTGACTTTACACTAGATCGTGATACAACACTCTGCTTTTTACTTTTCCATGATACCAAATTCCCTCCAACAAATATACAATAACTTGAAGTGGATCTTCTATTTGTTTTGGACCTTGCCCAATCTGCATCTGAAAAACACTCAATATAAGAGTGTCCATAATTCGCATACAAAATACCATGTCCAGGTGCTCCTTTCAAGTAATACAAAATTTATTCTAAGGCTGCCTAATGATGAACTATTGGGGATGACATAAACTGACTGACCACATTAACTGAATATGCAATATCAGGACGAGTCACTGTAAGATAATTCAGCTTCCCAACCAACCTTCGATATCTCTCAGGATCTTCAAATAATTCTCCATCTCTTGTAAGATGTATATTAAGGGTCATTGGAGCGTTACAAGGTTTTGTTCTCAAATTTTCTGTCTCAGTTAGTAGATCCAGAGCATATTTTCTCTGAGATAGGAAGAAACCTTTTTTACTTCTTGTAACCTCAACTCCTAAGAAATATTTGAGCATCCCCAAATCCTTCATGTGAAACTGTTTATGAATGAAAGACTTAAGAGATGAGATTCCCGTAGTATCACTTCCAGTTATAACAATGTCATACACATACACAACTAATAGAATGATACCAGCTTCTGAATGTTTATAAAACACAGAATGGTCAAACACGCTTTTCTTCATACCAAATGTTTCAACAGCCTGACTAAATTTTCCAAACCAGGCACGAGGACTCTGTTTCAAACCATATAAAGATTTTCGAAGACGACAAACACGCCCTGTCTCCCTCTGAGCAACAAACCCATGAGGTAGCTCCATATACACCTCCTCCTAAAGATCACCATAAAGAAAAGCATTCTTAATAACTAGTTGATGCAAAAGCTAGTCATGAGTAGCTGCCAGCGAAATAAATAAGCGAACAGAGGTCAATTTTGCAACAGGAGAAAATGTGTCAGAATAGTCTACTCCATAGGTTTGAGTATAGCCCTTAGCAACAAGATGAGCTTTTAAACGAACAACTGACCCATCCAGATTGACTTTGACTGCGAACACCCATTTGCATCCGATAGCCCGTTTCCCTAAAGGCAAATCCACCAAGTCCCAAGTACCATTATCATTTAAAGCGTTCATTTCCTCTATCATTGCATTATGCCAACCAGGATGAGAGATGGCTTCACGAAAAGTGTTAGGAATAGAGATGGAATCAAGAGAAGCAATAAAAGAACAAGAAGAAGACGACAGACCATCATATGAAACAAAGGAAGAAATGGGATACGTACACTGACGCTTACCTTTGCGCAATGGAATTGGAACATCATTGATGGGGACTGGATTTGATAACGAAGAAGCAGGTGCAGGACATGAATCAGGAGGGGAGCGCCTGGAGTAGACGTGAACAATAGGAGGCTTCGCAATAGCTGGTTTCGAGACATGTTCGGAGGATGTGATAGAATAGATCAACAAATCATCATCCTCCCCCTGACGATGAGGAATAGGCGAGGACAGAAAGTAAGGTGTATTTTTCAAGAAAGTAACATTAATTGAGACAAAATACTTGTTAAGATAAGGACAATAACAATGATAACCTTTTTGAAGATGAGAATAACCAAGGAAGACACACTTTAAAGACTTGAGATCCAATTTAGTTACCTGTGGACGAACATTATGAATAAAGCAAGTGCTACCAAAAATTCTAGGACTAACAGGAAACAATGACTTATTAGGAAAAAGAATTTTAGAGGGAATCTCACCATGAAGAACTGAGGATGGCATGCGGTTAATAAAAAAACATGCAGTAGAAACAACATTAGCCCAAAAAGGTTTAAGAACATGCATTTGAAATAAGAGAGCCCTTGCTGTTTCAAGAAGATGTCTGTTTTTACGTTCTGCTACACCATTTTGGGATGGAGTATCAACACAAGAAGTTTCATGAAGCATGCCATTTTGAACCATATAAGTGTGAAATAAAGCAGATGTATATTCTTTAGCATTATCACTTCGCAAAGTATGAATAGAAACATTGAATTGATTTTTAATTTCAGCACAAAAGGCACAAAATAAAGAAAATAATTCAAAACGATTTTTCATTAAATATAACCAAGTTACACGGGAATAATCATCTACAAAAGTTACAAAATACCAAAAATTAGGTTTAGACAAAATAGGAGAAGGACCTTAAACATCAGAATGGACTAATTCAAAAGGAGCACTAGCACGTTTATTGACTCTAGGACTCAAACTGACACGATGATGTTTTACAAACTGACACGATTCACAATTTAAGGAAGACACCTTACTACATTGTGGACAAAGCTTCTTAAGCAAAGGAAGAGATGGATAACCCAACCTACAATGAGCCTCAAAAGGAGAAGGGACACTCAAACAAGCAATAGAAGTGAGGAGCGGTGTATCAAGAACGTAGAGGCTGGCAGACTCATATCCTTTACCAATAATCTTCTTCGTCATAAGATCCTAAAATAAACAATGATCAGGGAAAAATGAGACACAACAATTAAGATTACGAGTAAATTGACTAACAAAGAGCAAATTAAATGATAAGTTAGGCAAATATAAGACAGAGGACAAAGGAAGCAAAGGGGTAGGATGGATAGTGCCAGACCCACGAACACAAGATGGCGATTCATTAGTTAAAGTAACAGTATGAGTGGAAGCGTGTGACTGAAAAGTATAGAAGAGGCGAGAATTACCTATCATATGATTTGTGGCACCAGAATCAATGACCCATTTGGAGGATGAGGAAACAAGATATGCATTGGATTTACCTGAGTCAACAATAGCAGTGACAGACAAAGAGGAAGACTTTAGTGATTTATGATACTCTGAGAACTTGGCAAATTCATCGGCAGAAATAAGGATTGATTTATCGAAAGCATCATTAGTAATTGCAGCATTAGTCGAGTGTTTGTGTTGATTTTTAAACTGTAGCTTTCGACACTCAAACTTGGTGTGACCTGACTTTTTACAATAGTTGCACATAATGCTTTCAGAATCTGACGGGCGAGGTTCAAACCCTTGTGAGGTGCTGCCTTTGTTTCCATTATGGTTAGGTGAATGCCCAGGAGTATAATTATTATTACGACTTACCAAAGCACCATTAAGCGGAACGAGTGGACGAATCTCCGTACGGAGAACACAACTAAAGATGTCTTGCAAAGAGGAGATATCAGACTCAGAAAGAACTTGTGCCTTAGCAGAATTAAATTCAGGAGAGAGCCCTGCTAGAAAACTCATGATAGCCATTTGCTCCCGCTAACGTTGTTGAACCTTAACATCGGGACTAAATGGCAGCAACATATTAAGCTCCTCATACGTCTTTTTAAACGCCATAAAATAGTTTATAAGAGACTGGTCTTGTTTTTCTACACGGTAAAAAGTTTTGCAGACTTCATACATGCAAGAGAGATTTTCTTTGCCAGAGTACAAAAATTCTAAATAATCCATTAGTTCCTTAATAAATTTACAGTGATTAATCAAGCCAATTACCTCACTATCAATAGCATTTCGAATTTGAAGGAACAAACAAGCATCTTCTCGGAGCCATGTGAGATCATCTTTTTGTTTCGAATCAGCTTTAAGAGGATCGTCAGTCAAATGAGAATCTTTGTCAATACTCCGTAGATAAAGGCGAACATTCTTACTCCAATCCAAATAGTTCGAACCATTGAGCTTATAGTCTGTGATTTTTGACATGATCGGCACCACATCCATCACAATGAAAGACGTATTTTTAGCCATTATATTGAATCAAGAAGACAAAGGTAGCGAACACGAAGCCCAACAAATTACCAAGAACAAACCTCGACAAACACAAAGATTGAAGTAAGATGGGTCCAAATGAAGCACAGAACAAGAAGGACCGCAAAGGAGGACAATCGGGAGAAATTCGGCCGGCGAAGGATGACATATGCACCTTCACACGTTGGCACGTGGGAAGTGTCGCAGAATGATGGGGCGGCGCGTGCAAGTCACACATGAGAATTTCGGAGACCGGACTTCGGGTTTTGTAGATTGGCGGCTGGGCTTTCTAGCTAAGGGGGCAGTGAGAACCAAAGACAACTCCAATTAGGGTTTCCGAAATGGAACCCAAATAGATACTATTTAAGTTGTGTTTATGCACAATACCCAAAAAAAAAAAAAAAACTTAATTTCGAATTTGAAAAACTAATGCTCTGATACCATATTACTTTAAGATGAAAAAGAGAATTATTTCTCATATCTTTCATTGAAAAGAATGATGTATTTATATACAAAACTGTCTATCTATCTTAAGTAATTATATACAATTAAAAATTAGATAAATGCTAATCGACAACTATACATTTATAGCTAACAATGACGGCTCATACTAAATCCCTCAACATAACCATTTTAGGATGTTTCTCGTAATATAGCTTTCATTTTAAAAAAACAGAATTGTATCAAAATCATATATTTTGATCATATGATGTTCAAGTATATTTTGAAAGACGGGATCAGTGAGCCTATGTTAGTGTAATATCTATTTAATAGAAATAGAAGCTTCGTTTTATTTCACATACTTGTAGTATTTGTTTTCATTCTAATTCACCCTTGACCATCGGTGTATGAATTGATGAATCTGGTTAGAAGTGAAACCAAACTAAGTTGTGTTTAAGTTAGGTTGGAGTTATTAAATTAACTATACAAAGGAGCTATCTTTTTAAAAACTGAAATCTTAGTACAATGAAAACATTATTCTGTCTGCAGAGCCAAATGGTTTTGTAGTAACAGTTAAAAGATGGTTAAAATGGACGTTAGTGAAGTGATGTATTTGACCGATTTGCAAACTGTGATTAATTTGAATTTTAGTTAAAAGGAAGGAATTGGAGCATTTTTCAACCGATCTAAACTACCTTTTAGTAATTTGAACATTGTGTTGATGCAAACCCAAACGGTCAGGATTGGTGAAATGATCTTAGTGACTGCTTTTAGATCTTTTATTTATTTTTTCGGCTGTCTGCAAAGTGTTACAATTAATGTGACAACCATATATATAGCCAGGTAGGTTGTTTGTCTTGGCAAACAGGCGTAAAACGATTTAGTAAAATCATTATAATTACTTTTGCAAGGATATGTGTTGTGTTTTTGGACACCTCCTTTGGACGCAGCTATCCGCAAGGAAATGTGAAATTCTAACATATATACAATCAAAGTGGTATAAAAGGTGAATGTAATATAATATCAGGGTGATCATTGCTCAATTACAATTTCTGAGTAATTACATCTTATTCATTATTTTTGTGAGAAATATAAAAATAGTATATTTTATTATAAAATATAAAGCTGTACAACGAAATTTTTATATAGACTATAATTTTATTACAAAATAAAAAAATAACATACATAAGAAAATAAAATTTATATTAATAACATGTATATATGGTAGGAGGGTATAAAAAAATTATTTTGAAATCATTTTAAAATAATTTTAGAATTATTCTTTGATATCTCCCTTCCCCCGTCAAACTTAAGATAGTACAGTAAAAACAAGTTTGAGTTTGGAGATTAGAGTATGAAAATGGCATGGAAGAAGAGATTTGGTAAAAATATCAACAGGTTGCTCTTCATATGAGATGAAGTGGAGCATGATAGTGTCTTGAGAAACGTGTTACCGAACAAAGTGACAATTTGTTTCAGTATGTTTAATTCGTTCATGAAACATATCATTGTGGACAATTTGGATAGCACTTTGATTGTCACAATAAAGAAGTGTAGCTCCAGTGTGAGAAATACCCATATTTTCAAGAAGTCAGCGGAGCCAGACAATTTCTTGGGTAGTATCTGCAAGAGCACGATATTCAGCTTCAGTACTTGAGCGAGCAGTAGCTGTCTGTTTCTTATTTTTCCACGAAAGAAGAGAATCACCCAAGAAAAGACAAAATCCAGTAGTTGATCGATGATTCGTAGGATCATTCGCCCAATTCGCATCAGCGTAAGCTCGTAACACAAGAGTAGAATGAGCCGAAAAATAGAGACCGTGAAAAAGTGTACATTTGAGATAACGTAGGATATGAAGAACTGTTGCATAATGAAAGGTATGAGGAACGACCATAAATTGACTTACAACATGAACAACATGAGCAATGTTTGGACAAGTAACTGTAAGGTAGATCAAACTACTAATTAATTGACGATAGAGGGTAGCATCATTGAGAAGAGTACCATCAGAGGATCGGAGTTTGGCATTAGGCTCTAGAGGAGTGGAGGCAATCTTATTGTCTGTCAACCCAGCTTTAACAAGTAGATCAGATGTATATTTAGCCTGAGAAAGATAATACCTAGTAGAATCAGATAGTACTTCAAGGCCAAGGAAATAATTAAGATTGCTAAGATCTTTCATTTCAAAGTGTTGCTAAAAAAAGTTATTGAGAGTGGAAATACCGAAAAGATCATCACTCGTGATAATCATATTATCAACATAGATAAGAAGAAGAACACAACCTTATGCTATCTTGCGACAAAAAGAGCTGAGTCATAGGGATTAGACTGAAAATCATGCTGAAGAATAGTTCTACTAAACTTTGCAAACCATACATGAGGAGCTTGTTTAAGACTATATAGAGCACGGCGAAGCTTACAAACTTTGCCTGGAGAATGTGGATAACTAGGAGAAGGCTTCATATACACTTCTTCAGTGAAATCACCATTGAGAAAAGCATTTTTGACATTCATTTGAAATAATGTCTAACCACGAACTGCAGCAATAGCTAATAAACTTCGAACATAAGTAAGTCTAGCAACTGGGGCAAAAGTTTCTTCATAATCAATTTCATATTCTTGAGTAAAGCCTTTTGTAATAAGACGAGCTTTATAACGCTCAATAGATCCACCAGATTTAGTCTTGATCTTGTATACTCATTTACCTTCAATGACAGTTTTATTAGATGGAAGAGTAACAAAATCCTAAGTATGCAACTTCTCAAAGGCCTGCAATTCTTCTATTATTACTTGTTACTAAACAGGATTAAAACTAGCATCGGAATATGATTGAGGCTCATATAAAGAAAGGGTAGTAGAGAAACAGTGATAATCACGAAGTTTAACAAGAAGTTCTCTTACTCGAGATGAATGACGAAGAAGGGGTGTAAGGGAGGCCTCAAGGATGTTGAGAGCAGATCCTTTAGACAAGGTAGGAGGCTCAGAAGTAGGCGTCATTTCAACAGATTCACCTGTATGAAACTCAGAAGGAATATCTGTAGGTAAAGTATCGAAAAAAAAATCAACAGAATTATCTGTAAAAAAATTGTGATATAGGAGGAGACACTGATTTAAAGTTAGATATAAAAGAAAACATCGTATGCTCGAGAAAGACTATATGACGAGAAACACGAAGATGGTTAGATATAGGATCCCAACACTTATAACCTTTATGTTCTATCCCGTATCCCAAGAAGTAACATAATCGAGTACGTGGCTCAAGTTTAGTGTGCTCATATTTTTTAAGTATGACAAAACAAACACAACCAAATACTTTGAGGAGTTTGTAATTAGGTGGAGTTCCATAAAGACGCTTATAAGGAGACTTGTTTTCTATATCAAGAGAAGGAATACAATTAATGGTAAAGACAGTGGTCAAAGTAGCTTCTCTCCAAAAACGTTCAGGACAAGAGGAAGAGATAAGAAGAGCACTAGTAGTATCTAAAATGTGTTTGTGTTTACGTTCAGCTCTCCCATTTTGCTGAGATGTACCAGGACAAGACCTTTGGCATATAGTATCGTGTTTTTATAAAAGATTTAGAAAATTAGAATCTTTATACTCCATAGCATTATCAGTGCCAAAAATCTTAATAGGACATGAGAACTGAGTTTTAACCATCTGAGTAAAATCTCGGTAAATTTTAGAAAATTCGGATCGTTGTTTCATAAAGAACAACTAAGTATACCGAGAATAGTCATCAATAAAGATCACAAAATATTTGGATCATCTCATTGTGGGAATTGGAGAAGAACCTCATATATCAGAATGTACAAGATCAAATGGAGTATGAGAGACAGTAATACTATTATCAAAATGTAAGGCTGGTTGTTTAGCTAAAAGACATGTAAGGCAATCATCTTTATTATCAGAAACAATACCTAAATGACCGCTGGATACTAGAGATCGGATGCGATTGACTGACGTATGACCCAAATGAAAATGCCAAAGATGTAATAAAGACACTGAAGAGGTAGATGCTGTAGACAAAGGATATAGAAATGATAGATCTAAAGAAATAAGTTCATACAGATGTTCAACCGGTCTTTGGATCCTGCACACAAAAACCAGAAGCAGTAAACAATACATTAAGACTAAGTTTGTATAATTGACCAACAGACAAAAGATTTAATGTAAGGTTAAGAATAAAAAAAGTATCAGATACAGAGAGATTAGGGTAAGACACGTGACCAACATGATTAACTTACATGAGAGAACCACTAACAATTTGAATAGATGGTAAATAGGAATTAAAAGTTTTAGAAGAGAAAATTGTAGGATCAGAAGTCATATTATTATAATATGCAGAGTCAAAATACCAAGAAGAATTACTTGAAATATTGGAATAAGCAGAAATTAAGAGTTTACTAGAATTAAAAAGGAATATACAGAGTAAAAATTCAAGATTATTAGGGGAACAATTCACACTATTCTGTGCAGTAGTAACAGCAGCTCCTGTAAAAGCAGCACTTTGAGATGGTTCAGATATGTGGCATGGCTTAGGTAGAGCAGAACCAACAGAAGTACTACACTTATCTATAAATTTCAAAAACTTTTTTTTAACTAATGACAATCTAGTCTCTAAACTTGTATTAATTACAAGTCAACTCCAAAACTTTTAATAATCATAAATTGGCCCCTTAAAATATTGTAATTGTAAAATAGTGCCCTAAACTTTTCTAAAATTACAAAAATAACCCATAAAAAATATTATAATTGCAAAAATGCTCCAATTTTTTTGGAAATTTCAAACAAACCCTAAAAAAATAGAAAGTTACGATCTGAACTGGAAATACTAAAAAGTTTGCAAACAGGCCCTTAACAGGAATCAGTGAACTTCAGATGGCGCGTCCAGCTTGCTCCGACCTCCAATTAAGGTAAACTCGGCGGCGTTTGAACGGCCGGTGACTGAGGATTATTTTGGTCTGGGCGGTGTCGGTCACGTGGCCATATAACGACCGGGATCTGAAGTGAAAGTGATTGGTAGCAGTGATGTTCTGGCGGCGCGTCCGGCCGTTTCTGACCTCAGATTGGCATATCATCGGCGGCATTGAACGGCCGATGACTGAGAATTCTTTTGGTGTGGGCGGTGTCGGTCACGTCGTTGCAGAAAGGCCGGGATTTGAAGTGACAGTGGCCACCCCGGTGGCAGTGGTGTTCCGGCGGCACGTCCGGCCGGTGACTGAGGATTATTTTGGTCTGGGCGGTGTCGGTCACGTGGCCATATAACGACCGGGATCTGAAGTGAAAGTGATTGGTAGCAGTGATGTTCTGGCGGCGCGTCCGGCCGTTTCTGACCTCAGATTGGCATATCATCGGCGGCATTGAACGGCCGATGACTGAGAATTCTTTTGGTGTGGGCGGTGTCGGTCACGTCGTTGTAGAAAGGCCGGGATTTGAAGTGACAGTGGCCACCCCGGTGGCAGTGGTGTTCCGGCGGCACGTCCGGCCGTTTTTGACCTCGGATTGACGCATCGTCGACGGTGTTGAAACGGCCGAAGGATTCTGAGTAATCTGAGATGGGCGGTGGCTAAGATGGCAAGATTTCAGAGTTTTCCAGTAACTTTTCAAAAAAACTTCGGTGGATTTCGTCGGGTTTTGAAATTGTTTTTAGCAAATTTTCGGCTAAACAAAAAAAAAAAAAAACTTTGATACCATGTGAGAAATATAAAAGGAGTATATTTCACTATAAAATATAAAGTTATACAATGGAGTCTTTATATAAACTGTAACTTTATTACAAAATAAAAAAATAAATACATAAAAAAAATAATATTTTACATTAATAACATATATATATATATATATAGTAGGAAAGTATAAAAAAATTATTTCGAAATCATTACAAAATTATTCCTTAATAATTTTTTTTAAAGTGAAATAACAATAACAAATAAGTAAATATTAAGACTTTTTGTCCTAAATCTAAGGAATAACTCACCGTACCTGTAACAACCAATTCGTGGTTGGTATTTGTTTTACACAATTAATCCAATGGGAAAAGAAGACTAAAATTATATTTGTGTACATTATGTTCTATGCTTAAAGCTTGTGCCTCTTTAAAGGCCTTTCATTTCAATAGGGGAAGAAAGTGCATGGTTTGGTTGTCGTTTTGGGTACCGAACTTATAGACTTTTACTTAGTTATGGGGTGCATTAGTGAAGCCATCAAAGTCTTTAATGGTTCGAATGGTACAGTTGATGAAGAAAGTACTGGGGGGATTCCAAATTTCCAATTCCCCATTAGTTTAGTGGGCTTTCTTCATCTTTTGGGACGTTTATGGAGGATAATCGAAATAGTGGGATCCCCAACACTCCTGTCACACTCAATCCCAAAAATGGCCACCCCGCATGAGTTGGAACTTCGAATCGTATTTTTGCATCACTCTTATTGTTTAAACTGTATGTTAGTGACAATTCTGCTGCTTACTCTTTCCATAAACAATATTTTCTTTTTCTTTTCTTCGTGCCCGTCAAGATCAGTCATAGTTCCTTTTAGGGTGAAGTACACAAATGACTTATTTAATTGAATTTTTTAAATAAAATTTTTAAAAGTAATATATTTAGAAGTAATTTTTTTTTAAAAAAATCATTAATTATTTAATTGTCAATTAAATTTTTTTTTTAAAATAATAGATCGTTTGATTATATAATGTTAAAATTATTTATATGTTATTAAATTATCAAAAAAAACACTTAATAAATTTTATATTCAAATTTTAAATAATTTAATATTTTTTTAAATATAAATTTAAATTTATTACGTATTTTCTCAAATTCAATTTCTTAAATATAAAAATTAAGTAAAATTAATACATACTAATCAGCAAATCAATATAAATTATTATATTTGGTACAAAAATTAAAAATAAAATAATACTTCTTTTTATTTTAAAAAATAAAATAATCAATAAAATTTTTGGTAGATTCTTGCAAGAATATGATTATTGTAGAGATAAAAGAGAATTTGAAATATGGTTACTTTTAAGAAAATATTAAAAATATATTAGTTGGATAAGATTTATTTTTATTAAGGGCATGCTATGAAAATAAAAAAAATATTATTATGGTAAATGTGACATTATACAAATATTAAAAAAGCTCAAAAAATTTTACTCTTAAAAGTTTAAAATTTGAACTTTTACAAGTAGAGGCAAAATAATTTTTTTAATCTCTAAAAACTCTTTTCTAATTACAACCAAATATCATCAAAAAATTTAAAAATAATTTTTGATATTAAAAAATTTCTTTTGACCAGTAGAGAAGCCCAATCAAACGGGCAGGAAGACACCTAAGAATTTCTTTATCTACCTTTATAATTATAAAAGTGATAAAAACTAAAAAAATCTTTATCAAATAATAGATTTCGTTTATTGTTACTTTTAAAAGAACACATATCACAAAATTTAGAATCACACGTGTTAAATTTTAATTTAAATATAAATTATACATGTTATAATATAATTAATTTAATTTATAATAAAAATTTATAAAATAAATGACGTCTATCATTTTGTAAGAAGTTATAAATGACACGTGTTATTATATTATTATTTATTTTTAATAAAAATCTTAAAGTAAATTAAATAAAAAATAACTTAAAAAAAACTAAAATAGTAGTGAGAATCATTGGTGACTATCGCCGAACGACAACTAAATACTGGTGATTCATGGTGGATTAAATTAATTTCTACATTATTAAAGTCAAAATTTTAAGATATATGCGATGAAGTGATTGTTTTCATAATTAGGTAACTTCACTTTTGGGTGGGCCAAAACTTGGGTAGCTAATTTTGTTAACACAATAATTTTGATGAAACTCTTTTATATATTTATAATTTTAATCTTAGAGATAAGAATTTTTTTGTAAATGATCTAAATTTTAAGTCTATTATCTTTTTTAGTCACAAACTAATTATTTAATTTTTTTTAAAATCAAAAACTCACAAAATGAACAAAATTACCCTTAATTGTTTAATTTCATAATTTCTCTTTCTTGACTCTCTTCACAACTAAAAAGGATATCAAATCCTCAACTGGTTAGTAGTGGGTGGTAACAATAACAAGTCATTGTCTAGTTTTATATTATCATATCCAATATAAGTTTAAATTTTATATTATGGATGTTAATATTGTAAATATATATTATGTAAATTGAAAGTGATCGTAAGAATTTTGATTTGTAAATAAAGTTAGAGTTTTAAAGACAAGATAATGGATTTTGTGCTAAAATGAATTATTGAAGTGTTTTTTTTTTATGCAATATTATGTAAAATTTAAGTGTTTGATGTGAGAAAAATCAATAAAAAATATTATAAAGGTTGGTAGTCCACAACGGCACGACGACTGCAAAAAAGATATGGTTTGCACAAAATTTGCATATGTGTGAATATTGTGTATAGTGCGTACGCAGCCACTAGTGCAACTTCTGCAAGTAGTGTGCACGTGACATTCACGCATTGCACAAATGTTGTGCGAACTATAAACTTTTATGTAGTTGCTTGCACCAATGTGAAATATTAATATTTTTATATATTTGTTTTACTTATTTTTTTCACATTAAATATTTAAATTTTACACATTATTACACAACAAACAATCAAATAATTTATTTTGGCTAATCCAAGTTTTGGTCCACACAAAAGTCAAGCTACCTAGTTGATTAGAAATACATTTTTGAACATAATCTTTAAAATTTATTAATTTTTTGACATCATATACTACAAGAATATATATAGCAAAAATAAAATCTAAAATATATTATATTTTTAAATTTTTATAAGTAATTATTAATTTAACATGAAATGAATTTTAAATTTTGAAATAACATAATATACCTAATTTTTAAGTCAAGTTTTTTTTTTTTTTCGGGTGGCGAAACAAATATCCCAAAGTACGTTATATTGGAGCTAACTAATTTAATTAATAATTTATTTGATTTATTATTAGAATATTAATCTTTTAATCCAATTCAATTTGAATCTAAATTATCGCTTAAGTTAAGCTTTTACTTAAGTAAACACTAGCATATGGTTGGCGAGATTGTTAAAACGAAAAATAAATCTTAACCACAAATACATAATACAGAAAATATGTTAAAAGATTCTTAAAATTTTAGGTAAATTTAGTTTAAGAGAAAATTCTAATTCATTTGATACATTAAAATCTAAAATCCAATTTAATTGAGTCTACTAAAAAAATTACAAATCAAGTCAAATTCAATATAATTCAATCTAAAATTATAATAAAACGTGCAATTATACTTAAATGTGTCAATGGATTAGATGTTCGAGCCCAAAATAGGTTTTGTATGAACTTAACTTGCCTTACCTATACTATAGGTGCGTCAAAATTTAAGAATATAGCCCAATAACCTGTTAAGTAATACATGGTGGATGCGTTACAATTAAAAAAAAGAGAGACATTAATAGCCTATTAAGTAATATGTGAACGTAAGTAGTACTTTCAGCAGTAGGTAAGAATATGGCTACAGTAACCATTTTCTCTCAATTTTACTATAGTAACTCGAGTTTGCTATAGTAATTAAGATTGTAGATTGAAGATTTCTCATTTTTCTCTCATCTCTAAATACATATTTTCTCTCTAATCTTAGTGGGTTGAAGTTATTAACGATGATCTACCGACAACTTGCTGTCAAGTGCCCCTTTGATCTAGTGGTTGTTGAGGTCCCCAATCTTAACTTTAAAGATTAGTAATTTATTGCAATTTCAAGTGTTACAGACTATTGTAGTTTACATTTGTTTATGCATCTTTTTAATATGTGCAAAGAAGAGAGTTTTGGTCTAATTTATAAATGATTTATTATCAGTCTCCTTAGTGATAAGTGATTTCAATGCTATCCTAAGAGTCCATAAACAACAAGAAATGATTTTTCAAGCCTATTATTGTGCTAAGATTTTATTGATTCTTGTCAGCTCATAGAAATTCCTTCTTTAGGATTATTTTTTACTTGGGTAAGGACAGTAATAGTCGGTAGTCATATTGATAGAAAATTAGATAGGACTTTATTCAATCTAACTTGGCAGGATACTTGAGATTTTTTTTCTTGTGTGGTGCTCCCTCGCACAGTCTCTAATCATTCTCCATTGGTAATTTCTCTTGGAATTTATAATAAAACAAGTTTTAAACCTTTTAAGTTCTAATCCATGTGGACTTTGTATTCAGGCTTTACGGATACAGTAATTAAAGTATGAAATTCAGTTCCTTGTCACAGATGCCCAATGTTTATGGTTACAAAATTTTTTTATAGGTTTTGAAATACCACATATGTAAATAGCATTGGGAGATTTTTGGGAATGTACATAATAGTCTAAAGAAAGCTTGAGAAGATTTGACTTCAGTTCAAAGTGATATTGGTTTAAGGGGGGCCTTAGAGGATTTGCTTAAAGCAGAGGTAGCAACAAAGTTAGAGGTACTGCATACTACACGAATACAAGCTATTTTTTGGCACAACCGAGCTAGATTAAATGGCTCAAGGATGGAGACAAATGCACCAAGTTCTTCTACTACTATGCAAAATCGCATGCGGCTAAATTACCGCTAAAATGGCTCATGATTAATGGTGCTTTGAGTGATAACATGTAAGAGGTGACTGACTATATTGTGAAGTATTATAAAGAGCTACATGCAGAGGTTGTATTTGATGCCACTAGAGTTTCTCAGGTCTGTAATTATATTCCTTCCCTTGTTTCAGATTTAAATAATCAAGTCTGACCAGTATTATTTTGGAGGAGGAGGCAAGGTCAGTTACTTTTTTATTAGACCCTTCTAATACTCTAGAACTGGATAGTTTTAATGGTATGTTCTTTTAGCAATGTTGGGAGATTATTAAAAAGGATGTGGTACTGGGTATTTAATAATTTTTTAATAAGAATTTTCTACTTTCAAACTTGAACTCAATTTTTATAATACTGATTCCCAAGATGAATGATGCAGTTTCAGTTAATGTTAGGCCAATTGCTTTGGCAAATTTTTTCATTCAAGATTATTACTAAGATCATTAATGATAGATTAACAATTTTAATGTCTAATCTAGTCACACATAATCAGATGACCTTTATTCGTGGTAGACATATTTATTACTGCATCTCTATGGTATCGGAGGGGGTTAATTTACTGGATCAAAAAATTATTGGTGGTAAATTGGAACGAAGTTAGATATAGCAAAAGCTTTTGATATAATTAGTCAGGATTTTCTTTTCAAAGATCTTAATTGTTTTAGCTTTAACAACTAATTTATTCAATGGATTTCTATTATTCTTTATTCTGTTCGCTTATCTATTATGATTAATGGCACTCTGAAAGGATTTTTCAAATGTGGTAGAAGAGTACCCTAGTGGGATCCTTTATATCTTTTATTTTTTTTGTCTAGCTGAGGATACTCTTTTTTATGGTATTCAAAGTTTGTTGGATTCTAAGAGGGTGACAATTCATATTTTATATACAGATGATATTTTTCTCTTTTGTAGGGGTGACAATAATTCTTTTTGTTCTTTGATAGACTTTGTTCTGCTTTATAGTATGGCATCTAGTTAGGTAATAAATAAGGAGAAAAACTTATTCTTCATGGGTAAACATACTGTTAACCGTTGTCAGAATATTTATATTCTTTTAAAGTTCTTTTAAGGCAAACTTGCATTCATTTATTTAAAAGTTCCATTCTTCAGAGACTGCCCATGCAGCCAACACTTGCAAGTTTTGATTGATAAGCTTTGTGCGCATCTTAGTGGCTGAAAAGGAAAAATTCTCTCAACGGTTGGTAGAATTGAGCTTGTTCACACAAATTTCCAAGCACCTTGCTACACAGTTTTAATGTATATCTTTAGCCTAGTTTCATTCTCAAGCAATTGAATGGTTGGGCTCAAAACTTTATTATCTTTGAGGATCATTACTCTCGTAAGATGAATATAATGTCATAGAATAGACTTGACATGCCAAAAAAGACTGGTAGGGTTGGTCTTCATAGACTGGATTTACTTAATAAGACTTGTCTACTTAAAGATCTTTGGGACGTACACTAAATTGATTCAAAATTCTTGAGAAAACGGTATAATTTTTTAGAT
The DNA here is from genome assembly GCA_946807835.1 of Ailanthus altissimus. Taxonomy (NCBI): domain Eukaryota; kingdom Viridiplantae; phylum Streptophyta; class Magnoliopsida; order Sapindales; family Simaroubaceae; genus Ailanthus; species Ailanthus altissimus. The sequence continues at coordinate 26,456,807 of OX327695.1, forward strand.
GCAAGTAAGTGATACCTCAAATCTTCTCTTTGGAATGACTTTAAATCTATTCTATCCTATATTTATGATGGGACAAAATGGATCATTAGTAATGGAATTTCAATTAATTTTTGGTATGATAAATGGCTAGATGAACCCATTTTTTCTATTGGTGGTTTATACTTAGAATATATGGTCAAAAACAAAATTAAGGAGGGACAATGGAGGATTCAAAATTCTTATTATTCTATTTTTTCACATTTAAGGGAATAGATCAATGATATTATTTTGTCAATTAATAGTAAAACTTATAAATTAGTTTGGATTTCTGCTAGAGATGAAATTCTTTCTTTAAAGGAGAGTTATAATTTCTTTAGAAGTGTCACAATAATTGATTCAACTTTATTATCTCTTTAACATGATTTTTTTCCTCTTAAAATTTCTATATTCATGTGTCGTCTACTTTAAAATCTTCTTCCTACTGATAAATTATTGTAGTATCGTGGTATTTGTGTTGTTCTAGTTTACTCCTTTTGTATACACGAGACTGAAATAGTTGACTACATTTTTCTACGATGTCCTCAAATTATGGACCTTTGATATTGGTTCGTACATATGTTTAAACAAAATCTTTCTTTCGTTTCATCTGCCATAGAATTATGAAAAATAATTTTATCAAAAAATTTCAACCCAAAAACTGTTAAACTTATGGAGGTTGTCACCTGCTTATTTGTTATATTTGATTTAGATAAGTCAAAATCGCCTTAGATTTGATAATTATAGTTTCAATTTTTTTTTGCATCAAGGCAAATTATTTTACTCATATTCGCTACTTTATTACTTTCTGTTCTGGGTTTGCATTTGGTGATGATATTCTCACATTAGACCATATGGGTATTGCCATTAATTCGAGACGTGCTAAAAAAATTACTATTATTTTTAAAAAAATTTCTCCTCAAAGGTAGATTAAGATAAACATAGATGGACTTTTCAAAGGTAACACATGTATGACTACTTGTGGAGGAGTCTTCGGGATGACGTGAGTTCCTTTTTAGGGGCTTTTCTTGTCCCTTAAAAATTGAGATGACCTATTATACATAAATAATTAGGGTCATCTTAACTTTAGAGATTGTTATTACTCGCGGATGACATAAAATAATTTTGGAGTTTGACTCTATTTTAGTCTTTCATTTTCTTTCTAACTCTACATTATGTCCTCCATGAAAACTTCATAATAGGTGACAACGTTATAAGGATCATATTAATCGATTGCAATTTAGATTTAATCATACATTTAGAGAGAACCATATAGCGGTAAATAAACTAACGAATCTTGGGTTACAATTTGATAATTTTATATGGTGGTTGCGGCCTCCTTTAAATATTAATTCAGTGTTCTTTAAGGATGTTAATTGAATGTCAAGTTATAAGTTTCATTAATATTTTATTTTTATATGAAATTTTGCCTTAATTTTTTTATTATATATATTTTTTATATCTCATGTATTTTTATTATGGGTATGGTACTTTTAACTATCTCTTCTTTGTAATTTTTTTTATTAATAAAATTTTTAAATTGTTGAATTTGTCTTTAAAAAAATCTTATTAAGTAAAATGTGGTAGATAAGTTGAGCTTAAGTTTTAAGACCATAAACTCATCAAAATATTAAAAGACATGGTAATTTTTTATAGTAGTAGTTTCAATAGTTATAAGTAACTTAAATTTAATAATAATAATAATATTTTTTTTTATAAAATTGATTAATAAATAATACAACACCTACAAATTTTTTATATAAATTGACGTGGTATAATATAATTTAACAATGAAATAAATAATTTAATAATAAAATAAATAATTCAATATAATAAATAAAAATAAATTTTCACATTCAATCATATTATGCTGCATTAATTTATATGAATGAGTTTTTATAAAATAATTTATATATTTAGTTACTTTTTATTAATAATTAGCTTAACAAAAGAGATAATAGCTTCTTTTTTTTATAAAAAAGTTATTATTATTATTTTATTCATATTAGATCAAATTTTTAAAATTTTAAATCCAATTCAATTTTTTTAACTTATTAAATTTGACCCAAAAAAAAAATCGATTTGAATCAAATTAGACAATGGATTGGATTGAATCTCGGACACCCTAATTTAAAGATTTGTTTTTTTTTTGGTAAAAAAAAAATCAGAAGACTTTAATATTTCTTTATTTCAAATGAGATTCATGTATACGCTCAAAAATAAAAAGGCTTTCTTATTAAAAAAAAAATTATTTCCCTTTTCATTCTAAAGAGAAAATGCAATTTTGAGATATTCCTCCGCTCCGGAAATACTCTTACCCCAATCGAAGAAGCTCTATTCTGAGCCGAAGGAGCCCAAAGAATCGGAACTTTGGAAAGAGCAATCTACTCCCTCTAATTCTGGATACCAGAAACCGGCCAAACCCTTGTTTCGCCTCCGAGGAAACTACTACTTTCAAGAATAACGTGGGTCTCTAATTTTCATTACAATTATTTTATGGTTTTTTGCCCGGTTCATTCGTTGACCTAGAACTTTTTTTTTAGTTGCATTTTGAATTTGCTTACTGATTCTCAATAAACATCGAACCGGTTTCCGATTCGTGCGGTTAGGTAGCTAACTTCAGGTTCTTTAGTGGTGCTTAAGAAATGTGACTGTACTGTAATTGTTATCGCTGCTTGTGATTTTAGATTGGTACGGATGATCATACCCAACTATTATTGGTAATTTGGTTTCTTGTTTTGATCAATTCTTGAATTTAGTTTAAGAAAAAATAATATAATGCAGCATTTCAGTTAGTACTGGGATAATTTTGTAATCAAGAAAATAATATACTGTAGTGAAATGAAATAGGGGGTTTTCATGTGATGTTATGCCAGACGGGTGTTTATTTCATCATATGCAGTACTAAATTTTCTGGAAAACTGTTGTAATGTTTGTGCAAAGTAAGATTTTAGCTCAAACTGTATCTGCTTGCACTATGCATGGGTTAGTGTTCACATCTTATGGATTAACTATGTTTGGTGACTAAATTTTGTGACATTCTTAAAATATTTTTATCTGTCAGAAGTTATTGAGTCTAGTCTGTCACTCTTTATGTAAGGAATCTTGTATAGGTTATTCATTCTTTATTGAGGAATTATCTACTAGATGAATCAAGTTCTTTTTTATTTGTATTTAACTGGTGTCGTATCTAAGCTGTTACCTTTTTTCCTTTTGTCAAACTCTCTCTGCAACAGGCCTTTTCCCTCTTTTTGATCCTACAAATTCTGGAACAACTGTGTTGTTAGATGCCTTTTATTGAAATCACACATGTTCATGTGCATGTTCAAGCACCACATTTCTTTCTTCATTGGAAGGCTTGCTTATTTATGTTAATGCTGTAGAATTTTGCTGCTGTACACTGAATTCCTTTTTGATATTGTGTAAAATGGTGTTGATTTTTAAAGATACAGCTTTCTTTTCCTCAAGAGACCATTTGAGGTGTATATTGATGCTGAAAATGCAACTACAGAAAGTTGCCTTGGTGACTTTTTTGCAACGTAGTAGGTATTTAATTGCATGTATAAAATGCTCAAAAAGAAAAAATGATTTCACTTTTCTTTTTATTCTCAACGATAAGATATGAGAAAAATACTATCATGTTAAAACAATAGTGCTGCTGTAATGATGTTGTTAATATAATTGTGAAATGAACTTAATTTACTTATTTTTTTTATGTCAATGTGGTTTGACTTTGTCCGAGTTTAAAACCATTTAAGTCGGTAGTCCTCCTCTCTCATTGTTAGTGTGCGAGCAGAAGCACGTAGTAGATGCTGATGCTTCTTATTTGATGGGACTGGCTGTCTGCAGGTGATGTTAACAGCATCAGCATTGGGTCTGGAACCAATATACAAGACAATTCCCTTGTCTGTGTAGCAAAATCAAACTTAGCTGGGAAGGTTTTAGCTACTATCATTGGAGATAATGTTACTATTGGTGAGTGGCATACAGTAATCTTTGGACTGCCAATTTGGTCGTCGAGTCAGTTTAATTGAAATGTATTGAATTATGATTATCATTTTAAATGGACAGGTCAGAGTGCCATGCAACATGGATGTACTCTTGAGGATGGGGCATTTGTTGGCATGGGTGCTACCTTGCCTGATGGGATTTATGTTGAGAAACATGCCATGGTTGCTGTTGGAGCTCTTGTAAGACAGAACACAGATTCCTTGTGGAGAGGTCTGTGAACACTTATCTAGAGAGCTTTAGATATCTGTATGGATGGAATATGTGAATGTTTTTAAAGATCTAAGATTTTTGGTATAAGAACTATCAGAATTTACTGCACCTATACAATAGCTATTTTGAGTTGTTTTTCCTTTAGGCTATTTGGTCACATGTAGCTAGGGATGGCAAAATGACCTTAGGATGCGGGTACAAACTAGAACCCGGCCTGTTGGGAAGGATTTGGTAAGGCTCGAAGTGAGTTCAGGGTAGGTTTGGTGCACGAGGTTAAAACTTGTAATGGGTTTGGCAGGGTTGCAGGTTGGTTGAAAAGATTTACTTATTTATTTTTAATTTTTCTGAAAAAGAGGACCAAAATGACTTCATCGTATGTATTAATGGTGCCAAAATGACGTTATTTTGGTACTAACCCTAAAATCAAATAATAATCTCATTCAATCATTCTTTATTCTTCTCAGTTCCTAGTATCACCAAGCCTTTGCTCTGTCATCTCTACCTTCACGCTCATCAATTGTCTCTAAAAGACTCAGCTACCACTGGTACGTTTTGATTTCTCTTCAATCTTCATGTCATAGGCTCTCTAAGCTTAGAATTGGAATATTTATTTATTCCTGTTTGCTGAAATTATGGCTCATTGCTAGACCCAGAACATGGACTTGCAACTTTTTAGCAGACATTCTTAAGGTGCATTATGAGATAGATGACGTTGAAGATATTTGATGGGTAATATATAAAGTTTTCAATTTTGGATTTTTATTATTTACCACAATATATGGGAATGTTATAATGAAACTGACGTTACTTTAGATAAATAAATAATATGAATATTTTAAAAGAGATGGACTGAAAATAGAGTAAAATAAAAATATTATAATTGAGCCGTTTGAACCTTTTGAAGGGCAAGGGATCCAACTAGAGGCATTGCTTAACTTTTTGCTTATTTTGTTCACATAATCTCACCTATCATGAGAGTTATAAACAATTTGAATGACTTGCCGTGTTCATGGTTTTCTCAATTTGTAAATTTCATGGTCATAATTTTTCCAATTAATTAAGGTGGTGTTGCTTTCTCAATATCACATGAACATCTTATTGAATTCATAAACAATGCATAGGATTAGGAATATTAGTAAAGGTTCCTCTTTTAACATTTAATGTGTTATTGGATTAGCTAGTTGGCAAATTGGCTTATTTTAGAAACTATAAGATGCCAAGTATAAATTCCTTTCTAGACAAGTGCTTGAATTAGCCTCAGAAACATCGTTTTTGTTTGATTGGGTTGCTTTGTAATTATGTTGTTTAGTGTTTGTGTTAACTGTTTATGAGTTGCTTTTATTAGTTTAACTTGGAATTAAGTTTAACTTTGATGGGAAGACTTTTATTGATGGGTCCTGTCATATATACATATTTTAATGTCATTTAGGCTTATAAATATGATTAAAATAGCTTGCATTTGCCAAGAACCTGCTCGTAAAAATGATTAGATGAAGGTTTAAATGTATAAATTATTTCATTTGAAAAGAAATCACATTTTAGATTTATCTAACTTGAAAGGAATAAAATTCTATTTGAATTATATTTTAAGTTCTATTTTGAATCTTTGTTGTTTAATTGAGTTTGCTTATGATTTCTTGTTAAACAGATGGACGTGTCTATATACCCTTTGATTCGTTACATAAACAACCTGCGCAAAATCTACAACCCCACGAAATTCCAAAAACGCAACATATGCACACACCATTTGTCCTACGAAAATCATCACATAGATATTTGCTCGCTCAACTCTCAACTTGCCTCATATGTCCGCAATCGTAATTTTCCTGCCACATGGGCTCTCTTCTATCACATGCTTTGTGCATGCCTCAACATTAATGCTCACACTTTCACGCCAGTTCTAGGTGCCTGCTCTGCTTTGCATGCCCCAGAACGTGGCAAACAAGTCCATGCTTTAATGGTCAAAACTGGTTGCGATACAGGAACCATAACTAAGACGGCATTAATGAACATGTACTCCAAATATGGGCACTTGGATGAGTCGGTTAAAGTCTTTAAGGAGATGGAGTTTAAGGATGTTGTGACTTGGAATGCCTTGCTTTCTAGCTTTCTAAGACATGGGCTTGCTAAGGAAGCATTTGGTGTTTTGGGGGCAATGAGGAGAGAAAGAGTTGAGTTTAGCGAATTTACTTTATGTTCTATGCTTAAAGCTTGTGCCTCTTTGAAGGCATTTCAACAAGGGAAGCAAGTGCATGGTTTGGTTGTTGTTTTGGGTCGTGATTTGGTTATTTTGGGTACTGCCCTTATTGATTTTTACTCAGTTGTAGGGTGCATTAGTAAAGCCATCAAAGTGTTTAATGGTTTAAATGACACAGTTGATGAGGTTATGAAAAATTCTTTAATTTCCGGGTGTGTTCAGAATAGGCAGTATGAAGAGGCTTTTTTTATTATGAGTACAATGAGACCCAATGTTGTTGCGCTTACTAGTACTCTAGCTGCTTGTTCTGAGAATTCAAATTTGTGGATTGGAAAGCAGATTCATTGTGTGGCAATACGTTTTGGACTTACTTATGATACCCAGTTGTGTAATGCCTTGCTAGACATGTATGCCAAATGTGGTAAAATTTCAAATGCTCGGTTTTTGTTCGAAGGCATTTGGAAGAAAGATGTTGTTTCTTGGACAAGTATGATAGATGCATATGGAACTCATGGGCATGGAGTTGAAGCTCTTGAGCTGTTTAAGAAGATGGGAGAGAAAGGAAGTGGGGTCTTGCCGAATTCTGTGACATTTCTTGTAATTTTATCAGCTTGTGCACATTCAGGGCTAGTGGAAGAAAGTCGATCTTGTTTTAATTCGATAAGAGAAAAATATGTTTTGGATCCAGGGCCTGAACATTATGCTTGCTTTATAGATGCTTTAGGTCGAGCAGGTCAGATAGAAGAAGTGTGGTGTGTGTTTGATGACATGGTTAGGAATGGTACCAAGACTACAACTGCTATATGGAGAGCGCTTGTAAATGCTTGTAGTCTTAATCTAGATGTCAAAAGGGGCGAGTTTGCTGCAAAGCAACTCTTAGAATTAGAGCCAGATAACCCTGCCAATTATGTCTCCCTCTCAAATTTCTATGCGGCCATTGGAAGATGGGAGTATGTAGACAACTTGAGAAGCACTATGAGGGACAAAGGACTATCTAAGGAATTAGGAAGCAGTTGGGTCTCTGTTGCAAACAGCCATGTAAATGCCAGTAATCTCAGTTTGAAAAAATTCAATGATTAACTCAATGTTTTTTTTAAAAACTTATTCAATCATTTCATTATTTAATTTTCTAATTTAATGAGAATTGTTTTTATTAATTTTGATTTATTTAAAAAGGTGATTTTTTTTTTGTAATTTTTGACTTAATTTAAAAAGTCTTTGAATGAAATTATTAAATTTTTTTATTATCCCTTCATATTTAACATATTACATCCTTATCCATAAAAAACTAATATTTTATTTCTATAAAACACTTGCCCATAAATAATTATTTTTTCTATCAAATACCAATTATATAAGATTCATGTTATTGTGTCAATCAATTTTATACTTACATTTTAAAAAAAAAAAATAGAAGAGAATATTTTAACTCCAAAATTTTTAAAAAGAACTTACTCATTTCAACGATTTCAAAAGCGACAAAAAGATTTCTGGTGATGATTTTTAACTTTTCATTAGTTTAAATAATGAAAAAGATAAATTCGTATATTTAACTTTAAAAGAACACGTCGCAACTTTAAGGTGATATGTGTGAATTTTTAATTTAAACACAAAGTAATATTTGGAATAATATAATTAATTTATATATTTTTAATAAAATTATAAAATAAATGACATGTTATTTTTTTAATAAGGTAAAAATAACATGTGTCATCATATATATAGATTTTTTTTATTTTTTAAATAAAAATATTAAAATAAATTAAATAAAAATAAAAAACTAAAAAAAATTAAATTAAAAAATTAAAGAAAAAGAATTAAGTTGTCACTAATCACTAATGAAGCTGTCAGTCGATGGTTAGTCATTGGAAACCAATGATGGATTGACTTAAACTCTATATCATTGAACTTAAAATTTTGATATTTATGTGATAATGTGATTGTTTTCATCAATAGAGTATCAGAAGAGTACTAAAACGACAAATAAAATGGCAATTATTATATCTCTCTATAATACAACAGCGAGTGGAGGTGCATTGCCACCTCTATTGGAGTTGCCGACCAACAATTTAGTTGGAGGTGACAGTGCACGTTCACTCGCCACTTTTGGCAACGAAGATATGGTAGTTGTTATTTTGTTTTCTAATTTCATAATCCTCTGACGCTATTTTAACTAAAAAAATTGTATCATCATGTAGATTTTGAAATTTAGAGTATAATAATATAAAATTTAAATTAATTCGTCATCGGTCACTCATGACCGGTGGTCACTGGTGACCAGTGGCCTGTCGCTTCTTTTTCCATTTTTAAAATTTTTTTGTTAAAAAAAATCTATAATGACATGTCTAATTAAGTTTGTTTAAGAAAGAGCCATTTTTTTTTAACCTTTTGATTATTTAAAGAGATAGAATTCGTCAGCTAAGAAGTTTTTTTTTATCTCTTTTGAAATCATTAGAGTGGATAAGTTTCTTTCAAAAAGAAAAATTGAGTTCTAGATATTATTTTCTTAAAAAAGAATTATAGATTATAAACAATTGTAAAACAATTCATATTAACACTGTTTAAGATTAAATTGTATAATTAAATATTATTTTAGTTATATATGTTTTATATTATTTTATTAATTCAACATTAAAAATTTATAATGGTATAAATGTAAAGTTATTTTTTAGTTATTTTTTATAAAAATAAATAACTTAACATTTATATTTAGATTTTAAGCAAATAAATAAATAAACAATTCAGATTTTGCTTTATTGAGTCAAAATTGGTCATGGCCATAGCCTTGAACATTAAGAATTTGTTTAGGTATAGGAGAGATCAAACTTATTAGATTGACTTATGTTGAGATTTGAACTTGGACTGGTTTAAAAGTAGTGAAATATGGAACATTGGGCTGTGAGTTGTTGAAAAAGGATGATGATGAGATAGAGCTATCTAGATTTGTCTCTTGTTTTGAGTCACTTGCCTTACTTGTATTTAGAAGTTGGGGATATACTTTTGAGTATGGGAGTAATAGCCTAGAGAATTCTCTTTTGAGGGCAACACATGGTTATGTATGATTAAAATATGCCTCTTTAGTAGGGCCATTTTGAAGAAGTGCTAAGTTTAATGGCTCATTGATAATTGAGCTCCTTAAGACTTGGAGTGCAAGTGCCCATCTAATTGAATACTTTATAGGATAGTCAGCTTTGTAGACATATAGACAAGACGTGACCTTTAATGATGAAATTTGAGCTTCAACTACTACAAGTTTACCTCACTTAATTTTAGATAGACCTCATCCATTTGTCCATAAGAAGATAGAGTGTTGGACATAATAATATGGCAATAAAACAATGGCTCCCTAATATTATGCTTCTTCAAAGCCTTATCTTCTTATCCAGTTGCCTAGTAGTGAGGCTCTCTTGGTAAGTTTTAGTGGGGCCTAATGATGACATAGAGCTCAACTTGGCCCTGGTTATGTGTCCCCTGAGTCTAAGGCTCAACGGTGACATGGACACTAACTTAACCTTGCTGATGTATCATATGAAAGCAAAGCTCAGTGGTGAGGTGGAGATTAACTTAGTATAGTTGATATGTCTTCTACTTGTGAGGCTCAGTAGTAGTGTGGATACGGACTTAACCTTACTGATATTTTCTCAAATTGTGGGGCTCAATGATAAAGTGGGTCCTTAGGTGGGCCATACCCTCTTCTCACACTCAACTCAACTCACTCTTTTTACACTCTTCACTCTCTCAATCTCTTCAACTATCTCAACTCAACTCAAATATCTCTCAATTCTCTTCTAAATTATTTCAACTCTCTTTAAAAATTACATTCTCTCAAATAATTTATTTATTAATTTTCATTTATCCAATTATATTTTTATTATCCATACAATGATAAATTTCAATCTCGATACTTTAATGAATTTGAAAATATTTTAATCTCATCAATATAAATTTTGTAGTAGTCAATCTGCTTCCACAATTGAAAATGCTGAAAGTATTAGAAAATAAAAAAGAGGGTGAACATTAGATGTTTGAAATTTTTTTATATTGGAGAATTATACAGATGCAGCTTTTGACAAAATTAAAGAAAAAAGCTATTTGTAAGTTTAGATACCAAAATGGTTTATGGCACTAGGCGTTTGAATCAACACGCCATTGCATGTTTTCGGAAACATGGTCCAAAGGAACTGACTCAAACTTAATTTGCTGAAAGTGCTTTAAAAGTCTTTTTAAATTCTAGCATAATCAATAGTACATGCATACTGAATTGGTTAGATATATTGTAGTAAGCGAACAACTTATCTCATTCACTGAAGATGAAATGTACTAAAAATTTATAAAAAGGTACGTTTAATTCAAATTCTCTTGTGTTCATAGAAATACTATTAAAAATGATATTTTTATCGTATCTGTTCAAAGTAAACAAAAACTAATAGATGAAATCTTACAATTTTAAAGAGTGTTGGTTGTTCTAATTATTAGATGGGTGCCAATATTTTGGGGGTATATTTATGTTACACTGCATTATATTGATAATTAATATTTTTAGAGAATTTTAAATTATTGACAAACTTATTAGTATTACTTTTAATAATGCAAGTGCAAATACACGTGCCATGGGTTTATTTTTAATTCAAATTAATACCTACGCGTGGTTTACTTTTTTTTCATTTACGATGCTTTTGTCATATTCTTAATTTAATTGTTCAAGATGGTTTAATATGATTAATTATCATATTGACAAAATTAGAGAAGTAATAAAATATATTACTTAATCATCTGTTAGACGACAAGAATTTAAAACTGTATTAAGTAATTTTGGATTGGATAGTAGAAAGTTCAAACTGACGTGAAAACTCATTGAAATGCAATATATTTGATTGTAAAATCTTATTTAGGTTTTAATAATTATATTACATATCATTATAACGATAAAATAAAAGAATCTTTACTAAATAATGATAATTGGAAAATCTATAAAATGAAAGAATCTATTTAATAAAGCTATGTTAGTATGTTTATATGTATATCAACTTTCATCTTTTATTGCTTTGGCTCATATATATAATATTAGTTTTTTTTTGGTTAAATATAGAGGTAATTCTATATTTTCTGATAATTGCACTGTTATGGAGATTAAAATTTAAAAATATTAGAGGAAAATTTTTATGTTATTTATTTGTGTAGTCATAATGAATCTTAGAATTTGTTAGTTTGATGTAAAAATTTTAATTTCTAAGATTTCAAAAAATTTAGACTCTGAACTTTATTGTGATTTTGATGAAATTTATAATTTTATCACTCAATTATTTATTTTTTTATGAGAATAAGTTTAGATAAATGGTAACTATAAAAAAAAACACATTAGCAATTTGTTTATGAGCAAACTACTTGTATTATTTTGTTAAAAGGTAAAATAAAGGTAAGTTCTAGTTTCGGTATTTTTGCTACTTATGAATTGAAACAATATATTGATGCTGACTACCCTTCTATGTTCAACACACAATAGTAAAGAGAATTTAATATTTTGTCATGGTCAAATCAAATGAAAGGGTTTACCTTATATTATTTATCATGATTTGAGATCTATTAACATTTTTAGTATCCACTGTAGTATCGGAATCTACTTTAGTGCATGGGGCATGATATTGGGCGAAAAGTGATCAAAATTTGTATCACAAACCTTTAGAGGCTTTACTGTGCATAAAAAATTGGAAAGATCCAAAAGATCGTAAGTAAAATTAGCAAGAAGAGATGATAAAAGATTTTCAGAATTTTGAGATTTGATTATTAGAATTTATAAATAAAAATTAGTATTGTAACTATAGTGATTTAATAAGGGTTGAATTTATAAATGATAGATAATTCAATAGGTGTCAATGTAGTTGGAATGTATTGTAATTATAGTGATGTAAATTTGACAATATATTTTTGTATTTGTATCCAATAATTTTAAATCTAGAATAATATCAATAAATTTTTTTTATTATTAATGGAATTGCAATTTCAAATTTTCAATTATAAATTTATGAATTATGATTATAACTCAATTTCAAATTTTCAATCCAATATAAATTATAATCTTAATTGTTGCTACAATTATTAGTTTTAATTGTTATTATAATTAAAATAATTACAATTAAAATTTTAAAATATTTTGTATGAAAAAATAATTATAAATATTAAGAAAATTATTTAAAATATAATAAAATAAAATACTTAATTTTTTTTTTTTAAAAAAAAGGTACAACTCATGAGCTTGTGTCTGCACATGGCCCTGATGGGCTTGTGCAAGTACTGGTCCCTGATAGGCCTGTGCCAGCACGGCACGATTAGATGAGCCATGTTGTTCTAGCATGACACACTACTGTGCTGGAGTGGCATTGCCCATTTTTCACCTTTAGTAGTTATGTGGATATTGACTTAACTTGCTAATTTATCCTTTATTAGGGGGCTCGATGGTGATATAGGTTCTCAAGTGAGCCACATCTAACTCACCCTCTAGTCTAGTTATGAAGTACTAATAGAATTAGGCCCTTGTTGAGCCTAATAACATGGCTTCCATTTGAGATGGGTGGTCTCTTAAAAGATGCAAATCTTAGTGGTCAAGTGACATCTTAGCAGCCCATGTACTACTATCATTATCTCCCAACAAGTTAAATTCAACATTTAGTTTTATTTAGCATTGAGTTCTATTTATAATTTAGTTAAAAAAAAAACACTACCTAAGTGAACATTTGTACGAAGATTTGTTGAATATCATGGTTCTATCATGTAGTTATAGGAATATGCTCTATTTGGTCGAGCATAATTTTTGGCTTGACATCTCATTTGAGGAAGAACAGATTAGGTATTGATATATTTGGATGATCGATGAGCGAGAGTACCGATTAAGTCTCAGAAATAAAACCATACGATTTAAAAACAGATTTACGCAATGATCTATGAATATTTTTAGAGCTAAAGGTAATTCAAAATAGTTAGTAGTAAAATTGAGCTATTTGACTTGACGATCCTGGTCACCATGTATCGAAGAATGAACTTGTGAATTTTGCTGTGTTATTACTTTATGACATTATTCTTTCATGGCGCTTGCTTACTGGATTGTTTTGTTAATTGTGAGAAAAATAAATGGTGTATAAATTTTCTGCTATTATCAAATGGGCACCTCCTGCATTAAAGTTCTAAGGTTGATGTCTTTTTTACTTTTATTTAAGGACTATTGTGTGTTCAGTCGTGTAAGAATAGTAAAACATGATATGGAACTATGTCAAATCCTTTGATAACTTTTTTACAAAAAAAAAAAATAAATACAAATAACTGAGAACGGTGAGATTTGACTAAACTAATTTTCATCGCAATGCCTCAAGGGGTTGGGTGACTGGTCAAACAATATATCACACAAGCTAAAATTGTGGTGGCTTTCGACTTTTAAGGATTGTATTATATGGAGAAATTATCGGTTTCATCTCTAATTTTATTTTAATTTATCTATTAGTTCTTTAATTTCTTAAGATAATTACATTCTTTAAGAATGTAAGTAATCACTTTTTAAAGATAAAAATGGTACGAGAATATTGATTAAAAATTATTAAAATATGATTTAGGGATTAAGTCAAATGTGTAGGGTGCACACAGATTGAAGATGGACGTGCAAGGAGGCGAAAAATGAGAAGGTGCATCATGTGACCAGCACCGCGGCGACCAGGAGTGGGTGACGCGGCGTCAGAACAGAACACTCAGCGCCGCAGCGCCAGAAAGGCAGCGCCGCAGAGCTCAGCAAAAGTGCGCCAGCGCTGGAGCGACGAGATCCCAGCGTTGCAGCGCTGGACGCGGGAACAGTATCCCGAAATTAGGAAACTTCCTAATTTCGTCTCCTACTTGCTCTAAGACTTCCTAATACGACTCCCACACGTATAGGGAATACCTAGGACGTCCCAAGGCCTATATAAAGGCTATCAATTGGCTTGTAAACACATCCTTGTGATCTTGACAATCTTTGTGATCAAGTTAGTGAGATCTTTGTGATCTTAGAGAGATCTTGGTGATCAACAATAATCTTAGTGATTATTCTTAGTGGTTCTTTGTGAGAGAAAATCCATAGAGAGTAAGAGAGAGTTTTCTTTGTGATCTTTCTTATAATAGGCATACTTTGTGGTTGCCTTGTGATTCATAATAAGAGAAGAGTGTGATCTTGATCCGCCGTGGACGTAGGCAAGTTGCCGAACCACGTGATTCTTTATGTGTTCTTCTTCTACCATTTCTCTCTTTTATTTCTTAATAACTTGTTCTGCATTATTATATTACTTGGATGAATTGTTTAGCTTATTTGTGTGCTTCCGCTTCAACAAACTGGTATCAGAGCTTTGGTTCTAAGCAAACATGGCCACACCCAAGTATGAGGTAGAGAAATTCAACGGTACGAATGACTTCAATCTGTGGAAGATGAAGGTTGAGGTGTTGTTGGTGAGCCAAAGACTTGGTTTGGCATTAGAGGAGACTGCAGCTCCATCTAGTGATAAAGAGAAGACGCCAGAGTCATCTAGAGCAGAAGCAGAAAGAAGGTATATTCAAGAAAGAGCTCATAGCACAATCGTTCTATCATTGAGCGATGAAGTACTAAGGGAAGTAGCAGGTGAGACGACGGCAATAGATCTTTGGAAGAAGCTTGACTCTCTTTATATGAGAAAATCGTTGGCCAACAGACTATATATAAAGAAGAAGTTGTATCAGCTGTCCATGTCAGAGGGGACGCCGATGAAAGATCATATAGACGCATTTAATAAGATCATCCTTGATCTTGAGTCTATCAACATCAAGATAGAAGATGAAGATAGAGCAATTATCCTGTTGAGTTCATTCTCCAAGAGCTATGAGAGTTTTGTTGATACGCTACTCTACGGCAGAGAGAGTTTAACGATGAGTGATGTGAAATCATCATTAAACTCAAAGTTATTAGGAAAGCAGGCTGAGGGCAATGCAGAAAGTTTATCTGTAAGAGGAAGGCCCTCATATAGAGATGGGAAGAAAAAAGGCTTAAGGTCAAAGTCTAGGACTCCTAGGAAGTGCTATTGCTGCAAGAAAGAGGGGCACTTCATAAAGGACTGTCCTGAGAAGAAAGTACAGGACAAGAAGAAAGCGGATGCTGCGCTTGCCTATGATGATAGCTATGACAGCGCAGAGACACTCGTCGCTACTGATGGTATAAACTATGAACAATGGGTTTTAGATTCTGGTTGTACTTTTCACATGTGCCCGCACAAGTCTTGGTTTACAAATTTCTAGCCTATTAGTGGTGGTAAGGTCTTAATGGGTAATGACGTTGCATGTCAAATGATGGAAATTGGTAGTGTTAAGCTTAGGCTGCATGATGGGCGAGTGAGAGAGTTGACAGATGTTAGGTATGTTCCTGACTTGAAGAGAAACTTGATCTCATTAGGGACTTTAGACCAGAATGGGTGTTCCATCAGGATCGACGGAGGGATTTTAAGAGTTTTAAGAGGTTCTATGGTAGTGATGAGAGGAGAGAAGCATAAAGGTGTTTATGTGCTTAAGATTGAAGTCGTGAGTGGTTATGCACTATTCTCTATAGATGATGAGAGTATGCAAACCAAGTTATGGCATCGTAGACTGGCACACTTAGGCGAGAGAAACCTAAAGGAGTTATATAGTCAAAAGGCGTTTGGTGAGGATAAGTTCCAGCCCTTGGAGTTTTGTGAGCATTGTGTGCTAGGGAAAGCACATAGAGTGAGGTTCAGTATCGGCGAGCATAAGACTAAGGGGACTCTTAACTACATACACTCGGATCTTTGGGGACCAGCTCAGACAGCTACTCGTGGTGGTGCTAGATATTTTCTCAGCTTGATTGATGACTATTCGAGGAAGTTGTGGGTCTATGTGTTGAAGAGTAAGGATCAAGTATTTGATGTGTTCAAGACTTGGAAGGCTCTTGTTGAGAATCAAACTGGCAAAAGAGTGAAGAGGTTGAGAACTGACAACGGCCTCGAGTTTTGCAACAGAGAGTTTGATGGGTTTTGTGCCAAGCATGGGATTGCAAGGCACAGAACAGTAAGATCAACACTGCAGCAGAATGGGGTAGCTGAGAGGATGAACAGGACCCTACTTGAAAGGGTTAAATGCATGCTTACCAATGTGAAGATGTCCAAGACATTCTGGGGAGAAGCTGTAGTGACTGCTGCTTACTTGATAAACAGAAGTCCCTTCTCATCAATTGACTTCAAGACGCCAGAAGAGAAATGGTCTGGCAATCCTCCAAAGTATGACCATCTTAGAATATTTGGTTGCCCTGCCTTTGTACATGTTAAGGAGAGGAAGTTGGAACCTAGAGCTATCAAAGAGGCATTCATAGGATATCCCGAAGGAGTAAAAGGATACAAGGTGTGGTGTAAAGACTTAACACCACCAAGGAGTATCATAAGCCGTGATGTGACGTTCGATGAGATGACGATGTTGAAAACCTCCCAAGTAGATGAGAAAGAAGAACCTGTGACCAAGGAAAACTCAGCACTCGAGTCAATAGAAGTTGAAGTAACGCCTGAAAACGGATCTGATATGCCCCCAGATCAACACTTCAACAAGGAAATCCTTGAAGATGAACCAAGAACACCGGCGTGTTCCTCCAAGTCCACCAAAAGAAGACTAGAACTCCTGAGTTGGAACTTGAAGAGTATCAGCTTGCTAGAGACAGGCTAAGGAGAACGATTAACCCACCAGTCAGGTATGCACAAGTAGACTTAGTTGCTCATGCTTTAATTCTGCTTACACTCTTGAGTATGATGAGCCTAGGACATATGGTGAGGCTATGAAGAGTGAAAACAAAAAAGGATGGCAGCAGACCATGGAAAAAGAAATTTGTTCTCTTAGGAAGAACAATACCTGGAAATTGGTGGAGAGACCTCAAAAGAAGCTAGTCGAGTGCAAGTGGGTGTATAAGGTGAAGGAGGGGATACCGGGGATTGAGCCTACGAGATTTAAGGTTAGGTTAGTAGCACAAGGTTTTACTCAGAGAGAGAAAGTCGATTTTCATGAGATATTCTCTCCAGTTGTCAAGCACACATCTATTAGGATTTTGTTAACTATGTGTGCAAACCTTAATTTACATCTAGAGCAAATGGATGTAAAGACAACTTTTCTACATGGAGAGCTTGAAAAAACAATATACATGGCACAACCGCAAGGGTTCGAGGAGCCCGGTAAAGAAGATCATGCTTGTTTGCTAAAGAAGTCATTATACGGGTTAAAGCAATCACTTAGACAGTGGTATAGGAGATTTGATGAGTTTATGATGGCTTGTGGCTTTAATAAGAGCAAGTATGATGGATGCGTGTATTTCAAGAACATGAGTTGTGGGATGATGTATTTGCTTCTATACATCGATGATATGTTGATCGCATGCAAGAATATGGAAGAAATACAAAAGCTCAAGAAGCAGTTAAGTGGCGAGTTTGAAATGAAGGATTTGGGAGCAGCGAAGAGAATTTTGGGTATGGACATTGTGAGGGAAAGAAGAGATGTTATCTTCTTGTCCCAACAGCAATATATAGTAAAAATTCTGGAGAAGTTCGGTATGTCAAACGCGAAGGCTGTCTCTACTCCTTTGGCCATGCATTTCAGACTGTCAGCAGCACAGTCGCTGACATCCAAGGATGAGAAACTGCAGATGAGCAAAGTACCGTATGCAAGCGCTATGGGGAGCATTATGTATGCAATGGTTTGCACAAGACCAGACATAGCACAGGCTGTGAGTGTGGTGAGTAGATACATGATGAATCCAGGTAAAGATCACTGGCTTGCAGTAAAGTGGATTATGAGATATCTCAAGGGAACGTCGAATCACGGGTTGGTGTATAAGAGGGACGAGGACAACAATGAAATGGTAAGAGGGTACGTAGACTCAGATTATGCAGGTGATCTTGACAAGAGAAGATCATTGACAGGCTACGTATTCACAGTGTTTGGGTGTAGTGTGTATTGGAGATCAGTTCTACAACATGTGGTTGCACTTTCTACCACAGAGGCAGAGTACATAGCTGTTGGTGAAGCTATAAAGGAGGCCGTGTGGTTAAAAGGCATATGCGCGGAGATATTGGCTCATAAAGATGTAAACACCGGTGTATACTGTGACAGCCAGAGTGCCATACACCTAAGCAAGCATCAAGTGTTCCATGAGAGGTCGAAACACATTAATGTGAGGCTCCATTACATTCGTGAGATTGTCCAAAGTGGTGAAGTTAGTTTGACAAATATAGCGTCATCTAAAAACCCTACTGATATGTTGACTAAGCCATTGCCCTCGGTTAAGTTCGTCCTATGCAAGGACTTCACCGGAGTCACTACTTTGTGAGGGTGACCAAAGATACGAAAATGAGAGATCGATTTACTTTGTGAATGATTTTGAATCAATGAGGGGATTTGTGAGAATATTGATTAAAAATCATTGGAATATGATTTGGGGATCAAGTCAAGTGTGTAGGGTGCACACGGATCGAAGACGAACGCGAAAGGAGGCGAAAAATGAGAAGGCGCACCATGCGAAGCGCCAGAACAGAACACTCAGCACCACAGCGCCAGGAAGGCAGCGCCGCAGCGCTCAGCAGAAGAGCGCCAGCGCTGGAGCGCTGGACGCGGGAACAGTATCCCGAAATTAAGAAACTTCCTAATTTCATCTCCCACTTGCTCTAGGACTCACTAATACGACTCCCACACGTATAGGGAATACTTAGGACGTCCCAAGGCCTATATAAAGGCTATCAATTGGCTTGTAAATACATCTTTGTGATCTTGACAATCTTTGTGATCTTGACAATCTTTGTGATCAAGTTAGTGAGATCTTTGTGATCTTAGAGAGATCTTGGTGATCAACAATAATCTTAGTGATTATTCTTAGTGATTCTTTGTGAGAGAAAATCCCTAAAGAGTAAGAGAGAGTTTTTTTTGTGATCTTTCTTATAATAGGCATACTTTGTGGTTGCCTTGTGATTCATAATAAGAGAAGAGTGTGATCTTAATCTGCCGTGGACGTAGGCAAGTTACCGAACCACGTAATTCTTTGTGTGTTCTTCTTCTACCCTTTCTCTCTTTTATTTTTTAATAATTTGTTCTGCATTATTATATTACTTGGGTGAATTGTTTAATTTGTTTGTGTGTTTCTGCCTCAACAAATGGTAACAGAAAGATTTAATTAAATATTTAAAAAAAACAAGGACTTAATTAATAAATTAATATAAAAATAAAAATAAAAATAATACTTTTTCAATATATGCACTTGGGTGCTTGCTCATAAAATGCATTTTTCTGATCAAGAGCCCAGACGAATGTTAAGGTTGTATAATTTCTCCGTTCTTTGTTGGGGATTTTTTTCTTTATATGAAATGTATCTCCAAACGTGTATTAATACGAAAGTAATATTGAATTATGTCTTGATTTACCCTGATGTAATATCAGCTGTCAAAAATTTTTTTCTTCTCAATATACTTAGAAAAACTCTAGTTTGGATGTTATGAAAAGAGTATTAGTCATCCAAGCAATTTGAGTGCTTCATCTTGAATCTTTTTCTAAGCTCATGGTGATATTTAATTCTAATTCTTTTATTTTTTTATTGTTATAAATGTTGAATCAACTTCACATTTTATGACAATTATATTGTGTAGTGAAAAATGGGGATTGTTGAGTAGTAGGTTAACTCTGACAAGCAACAGAAATCATGTTGATGTCGTCACCGTGAGTTCTCTTGAAGACTACTTATGAACAATATTTTTATGAGGTTTGTTGGGGTTGTATTAAAAGTCAAATATAGCAACCCGTTAGTTGGAAATTTGAAGCCGAAGAGATTTACTAAAACCTACTTAACAATACCATGCTTTGCAGATTATGCATTAAAATATGCAATAAAAAAACAATTAGCAATTAGCAAACCAAATACGACTACGACCAATTTAATCGAACAAGCCTTAAAATAAAATCCTTCCCTCACCCTATTTCCTTATATAAGAGAGTTGAGTAAACCCAAACATTATCTTGCAGGGTATTACCATTTTCTTCATGAACAAACCATGCTTAGAGCTTTGAGTACTCGGAGGAGCACTAGCGGCTATGAACGGTTGGCTGATGAGTCTGCCGCAGCTCTCTTGGTGGCCAAATTGAAGAGGGTTGCGAGCGTTCCAGCTAAACTATTTACCCCGATAAAATTTACCCCAGAATTTGTCCCTCAGCCTCAGGTGAAGCCATCCAAAAAGGTTAACAAGATTCACCCTCTCTTTAGTCTCTTTGATGGCCGCCGCCGGAAGACGAAAACAACCGCTAAACCAGAGTTCGCCAGGTACTTAGAGTATGTGAAGGAGGGAGGCATGTGGGATGTTAAATCTAATATGCCTGTGATTCATTACAAGTAAATTATTATTGTTTTGGCTTTGTTCTTGGTTACCGTAACCTTTATACCAAGGTGAAATTATTTGAGTCTTTAGAAGACTTGCTTTTGAGAATCAGAAACTTGGCTAAAGCCAAAGATGACTCATTCCTATATGTATATGAATACTATTTCTATTTCATTGCCTCTCCATGCAATGATAATAAGTAGGGGTGGGCAAAAAATCGAAAAATCGAACCGGACCCGAAAAATCGAATCGAATTGGTCGGTTCGGTTCGGTTTTTCTCTTGGTCGGTTCGGTTTTCGGTTTTTTATTTTAAAAACTGAAAAATTCGGTTCGGTTTTCGGTTCGGAAGGCCGAACCGAGAATCGAACCGAAAAAACCGAATTTAAAAAAAAATTAAAAAATTAAAAAAAAATTAAAAAAAAATTAAAAAAAATTAAAAAAATTATAAAACCGACCCAAACCGAACCGAAAAACCAAAACCCAAACCGAACCGAACCGAACCGGTTCAGTTCGGTTCGATTTTTGATTTTTCGGTTCGGTTTTCAGTTTTATTTTTCAAAAACCGACCGGCTCGGTTCGATTTTCGGTTCACACTAAAAATCGAACCGAACCAGATTTGCCCACCCCTAATAATAAGTGGGTATTGGGAAGGACCGGAGATTCCAACTTCCAAGATTGAAAGATCCCGAGTCTGAGATGCGGAATCTTATTAAAAGCATGGGCATGGCCCTGCTCCAAGATTCCCAACTGTTTTGGATCACTTAAATTGCGTTGCTGCTTTGTGCTTCGGCCTTTGTATTTGCCTCTTAATTGTTTGATTGGTATTGGGTATTTGCAATTTGCAGTTTGCAATTAGCCTCCCCCTTAATGTTTGGAGATGTTAACGTCTGCCAAGTTTCGTGGGCATCGATGCTCTAACGCTATAATATGCTGCGGCCCACTTCCAGATTCCATAACAAATGAGTGATGGTCAAAATAATTGCATTTTCATTAAAATTTATGATCCTTGTACAAGCAAATTTGTAACCAAGTCCAGTCTAAACAATTAATAACACAAATTTGTATTCATAATCACATTCACAAAGATGTCATGGCGATAATAATTCTGCAGCGGTGTATGAACGCTAAGTATTGATAATCTATTTTAAGAGGGGTTATTTGAACCCCATCTATAATATACACCATTACAAACTTATAAAATAATCCTAATTCTAAATAAACCTCATTTATTTTCAAAATTTTATTATTCTCTTTTATAACCATTGAAATCGGGAGTCTTTTAGTACTCTAAATCTCATTATCTATTTTCTTTTTCCTTGCTCCTTGTAACATTCCACTAAAAAATATAATACATAAACAATGCAACACCATAATTTAACTTAAATACTGCTTACTCATAGTGAGTTTAAAGTAAAAAAACAAAATTGTCGAACAAAGAAATAAACAATTAGATGTGATTATAATTTTGATATAATTTTTTTTTTAAAAAAATTTTGACTCAAGTTCAATCTAAAAGGTTTAGTGTGATGCACAATTCTTGAGCATCTTGAGTAGCCCAAAAACATCTCACTCATGCCCCATGATTGATCATAAGAACCCTCCATCATGTAGAATACTTCAAAAGCCACCACCAAGAGACTCTAACTTTATACAAAGATGCGTCTTCGAAGCACACTCATAGCTTCAAGTCTTAGAATACTTTTTAACACTAATAAATAAACAACCAACATTAGTTAAGCCACTTGTGAAGATCTCACAAGGCTGATCATTCATCTCTTAGACAGACTAGAAAGCACTCATTTATCTACTTGTTGAGGACAGTGGACTCATAGCAACCCAATGACTCAAACCATCTCAATCCTTGATGACCTCAAAATTCATAAATTTCTCGTATTAGTCCTACTTCGATAAGCTTAGGACGTGACCTAAATGAGAAAGAATCCTATAATTTTCAAGACATGGTTAGAATATAAAAGTAACAATTTGTCTTAATTCTATAAAGATTCAACTATCACATACAATAAGACCTATAAAAAGGTGTAAAGACATAAAGAAATGAGCTTTTTGGCTTCCCTAGAAGTGATTAAAGGAAAAAAGGATGCCTTTTGAATTTTTTTTAGCATGCAACAAACTTTCAAATTTCTTCTTATTCTTTACTCACTTTTAAAGACTCTTTCATAATTTCTATAATCCTATAGTTGCTCTTGAATCTCTTCGACTGCATATTTTATAATTATGTTTATTTATTATAGAGGTTGTGCCTCCTTATACTTTCATTGTAAAAATATCTAAAATAAATTAAGATTAAGTAAAATGAAAGAGTCAAATATAATACTTCACAAATTTTAATATACAAATACATAAAGGGACAACATTAGCAATCTATTTTCTCTTTACACAAAAATTGGGCTATAAATGCAATGAAGGGTTAAGATTAGATAAGTTAGAGTCAAGTATGGTACTTCACAATTTTTTTAATATACAAATACACATAAGGGCAACATTAACAATCCATTATCTATTTACACAAATTTTGGACTATAGACTAAAGAGCAATGAAGGGTTAATATCAGATAAATTAAACTATTATTATCATTAAATTATTTTTCTTTCTCTTCTCTTTACAACTATTATTTTTAGGGGCATTTAAAATTTTAAAATTAACAAAATTTCTTTTTCTTTATAATGTCTTTTATCTCTTCTCTCGTGTCTATTTTCGCCCTCATTTTACTCCTCCAATTACAAAACAATCTTGTTGGCTTGTGATTTTTCAAAGGTACAAAAATAGTAGAGAAAATGTTTAGCACAAAAATTTGAAAAAATTTCAACTACAAAAACTTGATTTTTCCAAATGTTTAGTAGCTATGATGGAAGCCTAAATTTGTTGATCATGACTTGTCCTACAATTAAACTTTTCATCCTTGGAAGGTCGGTAAAAAAAATGAGAGAGAAAAGTCGTTAATGAAGTATAGAGAGGGGAGAGAAAAGTAATTTAATGATGTTGATAATTTAACTTATCTAACATTGACCCTTCTTTACTCTTTAATTTAAAGGTTCAAAATTTATATAAAATAATGTGTTTTTGACTTTGATTGATAAATAATACTGTTACGTAATATTATTTAATTAATTTATAATTTAAATATTTGTTTTAATAAGTAATATAATTTATTATATAATAAATATTTAATCATGTGACACAATTATATAATGCATCTTAAATAAAATGCTTTAAAATTGGACAGTTTGTTCTTATACATTACTTATAATTATATTTATTTATTGATGTCATTAAAATATATTAGTAAATAAATAACCGTTTAAGTGGACGAAATTTGTTAAAAGAAGAAGATTTCATTGAATATTTTTAAAACTATTTGAATTTATACCTTCTTTTCATCAAATCTTGAAGGTTCAACTCTCTTTTTCTTTTTTTCTAAATTATTTTTGGTAATCTTATTAAGAATAAAAATTGATTAGAAGGATTTGATTTCATAAAAAAGAGTTGAAATATTCCCACTTATTTTTTAATTTAAATTTGATTTGATACGTGGGCCCATTCTACTTTGGTGGGCTTGTTATATTTTATAAAGAAACCCAGAAAGATGTCCAAGTCATGCTTCACGTTTCACACGCATTACCAAAATTGAATAAGTCCATATTAAATAAAATATTAATAAAAAAAAGTGGGCACCATCGTCGAAGTTTCTTAATTTGTCTCCGTGGTGCTACGTTCCATTCATTTCTAGACGTTTCGGATTTGACGGGCGAAGCTCAGCTCAGCTCAGCTCCTTGAATTTCAAACTTTTTATCGGTTAACAGACTTTTGAATGATCCATTCCATTCTATGCAGAGAGTACAACATCAAAATGCACAGGAAATAAATTAAAAAACCTACCTTGAGCAACAAGGATAGGCACCCACTTACGTGTACCACTTACCTTATACGGATGATAAATCTGTTTACCACACAGAAATTAAAAATTTGAATTTTATAAATAATTTAAGAAATTATAAATTATTTTATTCACTTTTGAAGAAATTGATTTTCGTGGAGATATAAATTTAAGTGTCAATATTTTAGTTAATCTTTTTGTTATGGAGGTATTGATTTAAATATACTTAAATGATAAATAATATATAATATATGTTAAGTATTAATAAGATATTAATATTTAAAACAAAAAATAAAAAAAAATTAAATTAAAGGTGTTAGTCGAATTAATTAATCATTCTTTAATTGTTCATTTAAATTCGGGGTCAAATCTCACTTATAACCAAATAAAAAAAAAGTGTATATGTATTATTAAAAAGGTGTGTGTTGTACACTAAATAAAAAAAAAAAAGTTAAGAAAAATTATCTTGCAGTCTAATGAGCAGCTTTGAATTTCAAATTTTTTAATGGATAATAAAATAACAATAAAAAAAGGTACCAGCACCAACACAGCAGGACCTGTGAGTCGCCGCAACTAATTTCACGGAGCAAGGTGTAAATTTGCTTTTTGTCTTTTCGAAATTTGACCCACACCAACCTGAGATCAGGGTGACCAATTCCATGACCTTGTCTGTCTCTTTTCAACGGGAGATATATATATATATATATTTATTTATTTTTAAAACCCTCTAATATTTGACCCAAAAAATGTAATAAATTGAAATTCGAAAGCTTAGTTAAATAAATTAAAACCCCAACCTTAAATCCTAATTAATTATTTAGTAAATGACAACAGAGTAATAATTAACTCTTTTATTTATTTATTTATTTTTTTGGGGAGAACTTGAATATGGAAGAGTTTGCTTGAATTTACCGCCGCCTCTACGTCTACGTCTGGGTCTGGGTGCCAACTCAGTCACGTGCTGACCTCACCCATGATTCCATTTCTGTCATGGCAAGCTTTGCAATAACATTTCAAAATATCACCCACCAGAATATTCCACAAGCGGCGTCGTTTCATCCACCCGTACTAAAAAGACAAAAAAAAAAAAAATCAATAATTTAGAATATTAACAAAGAATAATATTATTACTGTAAAAATTTTAAAATTATTTATTATATTATTTTAACATTTAATAATTAATTATCACACTATTTAAAATTTTAATTTACAAAGTCGACATTATTATGATATTTATGTATGAATAACTAGTATAATTTTTTTTAAAAAAAATTTATAAGACATCATAGGATTTATTAAGTTATTATAATATTTATATCTTTAATCATATTATATATATTGAGTGAGTTTGTATAATTTTTAGATAATTTTTAGATAATTTTATACTTTTTCTTTATTATTTAATTAATTATCTATTTAATTTTTCTATTTTAAAAAGAGATAATGATTTTTTTAATAAAAAACAAAAACTGCAATTAAGGCTCAGTTTCTCTTCCAAAAAGAAAAGAAAGGCTATTTCTATAAAATAAGATATTTCCTACAAGAAATATTTTTCTTTAATTTTCATTTAGTTATTTGTTTACATGCAATATATATATATATATATCAGCTTTTCTTAATTTTACCGCTGCATTGCCAACTCAAGACACGTGCATGACCTCACGTCACGATTCCATCTGTCCAAGAAAAAAAAAATTCACGCTTAATAATAAAGATTACTAAAAACGTCGTCGTTTCAGTGTCACAAAAATCCCCCAACAGTAAACCCACCCACCTTTCTTTCCCACGGAAAGCCCAATATCGACATTTCCAAAAGAACGTGAGCGTGCCAAACAAGACACCCACTCACATTTACATCACACGCAGCATCTTAAATTTAGCAAAAATAGATGGAGAAAAATGGAAATGAAAAAGCAGAGCAGCAGCAGCAGCAGCAGCTCACAAAACAAAACTCTCAAATATTTGCGGAGACAACAGAGGGGCGGCCGTTGCGATAAAAGCTTGGTCGAGTCCTTTCCCTTACTCTTTTGCCGGTCAAGAGTTTCATACAGCGCTATTGAAACGACATCGTTATCAAAAGTATCGTGTGCTTATTATTACCACGTCGTTTTTACGTCATCTCTTACCGTCTCTTCACCGACTCGTCTCTGATCTTTCCATTTGATTTCTTTTTATTATTATTTTCCGTAACCGCTTCTAGGGTTTCCTTCTCCTTCGTATTCAAGGTAACCTTTCTTTCCCCGCAGATTTACGTTTTTTTTTTAAATTTTTTTTTGCTTCTTTATTATTTGTGGTCATTTCTAAGAATACTTGTTTAGAATAAAATTTTGAACTTGTTTAAAAAAAAAGAATAAAATTTTGAACTTTTGATAGGAGCTGTTGTTTGGTTGCGGAGTGCATTTAAGGAATGTGAATAAGATTTTAATTTGTTCATTTTTTGTCGTTTGAGGTTTTTGGTAGGTGCGAACGGAATAGCTATGTTAATTTGTCAGCTTTATAATTGTTTTTTCATTTTTGTTTATGAATATTGCTTTCTTTTCGATATCTGCGATTTTTTTTTCTTTTCAAAAGGCGTTTTAGGTTTAATTTTTCGTTCTTCGAATGACGCGTTGATTTTTCTAATTTTATTTTTGGTTGTAAAAGCCAGTAAATGTGGAATTTTTAATTTTCAGCTGGTGCTATATATATTCTTAATTGAAGTAAAATGATTAGAATTTAGGCTATATTAGTTTTTTTTTCCAATTTGTAATTTCCTGTATCATAACAGCTATAATTAAAATATTTTGGTTTATGGAAAATTAATTATAATTCATAATACTAAATTATACTCTTTATTGAATTGGCATCCAAGTGAACTATTTTTTTTTCTTCCTCTTATTTTCTGGTATTGGGGGTGGCATGTGGTGGGGGGTTGGTTGGTTTAGCTCTTTACTGTAGTGAGAACATCATTGAAACTGAGAGTTGTAATTTCTTTTTGTTATTATTTATTTCTTAGTGGACTGAACAGGAATTCCTAAGTAGTTGTTTGATTGTTTTGGTGATGCAGAACCATGCCAACTTTTACTGCTATAGCTTTGGATAGGCTGATAGAACCCAGAGATTCTGAATCTGTCGACATGCCGGTTCCTAATTCAAATCCTCCTCATAAATCAAAGCCTCATTCTAATCTTAATCCAAAGCTTCAGAGGAGACATAGTACTTCAACGGTCGCAGACACAGAGAGGAAAAGTAATCGCCCGCAGATAACACCAGCGCTCTACACCACGCCAGAGACGACCCCGCTTCCTGATTCACCATCTTCATTCCCTCCTTCGCCGTACATCATCAATCACAAGCGGCGTGGGCCACGCCTTTTGAAGAGTTTCTCACAGGCTGATGCAGTTTGTTGCCAAAATGAGATGGATGAAGGAAATATCAGCGAGGATGCAACAAAAAATGTGGAAACAAAGAGGGTTGATTCAGCTAAGGGTGCTTCTGTTAGTTATGCTATGCCTGACCCCATTAAAGAGAAGCGTGAAAATGATGTTCCCAAGAGTCCCGTTGCAAAGGAACCGTTGAATGGTTTCCATGAGGGTAAGGAAATGGAGACTGTGAATGGCGAGCTTGGTAGCAGTCATAGGGAATCTGTGAGCAGTAATTGGGCACTCGGAAGCACCAATACAAGCAATGGGTTGGCCTTAAAGAAGGATGCACCAAGGCCTCTTACATTGAATTTGGAGAGAGATGGTGAATGTGAAGATTTCTTTGATCCATATGATTCAATGAGTTTGACAAGTAACACAGATGGAGAAGATATTGTTGGGCCAGGAAGTTCTGCAAAGACACCAGCAGGAGAGTTTTATGATGCTTGGGAAGGTATGTGGGCTTATCAGTTTGCTATTCTAAATTTTCTTTTTGGCTACTCATGTCTGCATGCATGTATTCGGTTTTTAAAGTATTTGAGACTGGATAAACTATGAAGTTGATATGTCTACATCTTTTCTTGTGCCATCAATTAGTAGAATTGTTCATTTACTTACATGAACAATTTTATTCCACAAGTTATTAGATGAGTTCATATTTTGGTTTTTAAATGTTGGCAATATTTATTACAAGAAGAACATGACTACAATGTTCTTTGCATTGTTAGTTTTGATGTTTGGATATAAGATGTATTATTGTTGTAATAAATGAAAACTTTTGGTGCTAATTTTCATGTGGTAAATGTTGCTAAGAATGTGAAAATATAATTATTGTTCTTTATTTATGTTAGCTCTCAAGTAATCACGGAAATAGCTAGTAGCCAGAAAATTTTTATAGTTAAACTACATGGCTGTATTGGCTTACATACTTATATTGCTTCTTCCAGAATTATCCTCTGAGAGTGGGCAGCATACCTCTTCTGATGATGTTGAGGCTGAACTGTGTGAAATAAGATTGAGCTTACTGATGGAGATAGAGAAGCGGAAGCAGGCAGAAGAAGCTCTGAATGATATGCGTAATCAATGGCAAAGGATTAGTCAACGGTTAGCTCATGTGGGACTCACACTGCCGGCAGATCCAACCATTGTAGCAGAGGGCGAGCAGCCAACTATTGATCCTGCAGAAGAGCTTTGCCAGCAAGTTTATCTTGCTCGATTTGTATCAGAATCTATAGGAAGAGGCATTGCAAAAGCTGAGATGGAGGTGGAAATGGAAGCTCAAATTGAATCAAAGAACTTTGAGATTGCTCGATTGTGTGATCGGCTTCATTATTACGAGGCCATGAATCGTGAAATGTCTCAAAGGAACCAGGAAGCTGTAGGTGAGAATTCTTTACTTAGGATATGCCTTTATTTCTTTTTTTTTTTTCAATCACTTTATGGTTTCTTATAAATCTCTGTTCTTTCAGTCCCATGTTTGATGTTGATTTGCATTCTTTTCCTTCTCTTCTGTCTTGTCTAATTATATTTAGCTATTTGCATTATTAAACATGAGCAGTTGGAGTGAAGACCTACAGTTGGCTTTGTTTGTCTTATGTTCGGCTTCATGACTTCCAAAATGAGTTTTAGAAGCCTGCCCTCTGAATGTTTTTCTGTCTACAAAATGCTTGATTTCTTGGTTTGTGGACAAGCTTTTATATGCAGGGCAAGTGATTGAAATTTAACCTACCCCAAGAAACAGGAATTTAATTATTCTGATTTTGCTTAGTATAAGTCTGTATAGGTAACTTATTATGACTTATCCAAGATAAAGAAAGAAAACGAAAATAATGGGTTCTGTACTTGAGAAAAGGTCAGACTAGAGGGGAAAAATATATATGTACTTGAGGTTTTATCTTCTTATATTTCTTTTCACTTAGCCTATTTCATAAATTTTCAAGCTATCTGATGAATTTGCAAAATTATGCTTGGACAATCTTCAAGTGCTTTATTGTTGTGTTCCTGATGTTTGGAAGCATTCCTACTCCTGTACCAGTTGCAAGGCTGTTTGATTTTGAAATCTGAATACTTTTCTACAGGACTTTTAGATAAAATGAAATTTGGGTAAGTTGTGTGTTGATTCCATGTATTTTAACCTTTCCATCTTTAGTTTTAACTCCCATGCTGTCAGGATGAATTAATCATATTGTCATTCAGTCATTGGATTTGTTATCCAGTACTCCTAATTTTGCTGCATAATATTGGTTTGTACAGAGATGGCACGACGTGATCGGCAAAGAAGTAAAAGAAGGCAAAGGTGGGTATGGGGCTCAATTGCTGCTGCAATTACCCTTGGTACTGCAGCCTTAGCTTGGTCTTTCCTTCCAACAGGAAACGGATCAGCTTCTAGTAGTGGGCCTCGGACACCTGAGCACAATGATGCCACCGCTAAGCAATGAATGGAATCACAACTTTGTTGTTACACTCCTTTGAAGAGAATAAAAAGGTCATATATGCTATCATGTGAATAGCAACTTTTGCTTTTATCAGTTGCATTTTGCTGCTTGAGAGGATATATAGTACAGCCAAAATAATGCTAAGTGCCTGAAGCTATGCCCTTTCTCTTGGCTATAGTATTATAGGAGGTGATGAATTTGAATTGAGTCGGCCACTGTTATGAAAATTAATACCTAATTTGACGAGCCTCAAAATCTTAGCCGTGACTTTCAGACAGCAACAAATTTTGATAAAATTTTCATGTCTCATAGTGCAAAACAAACACTGATTGTGAGTTGTTGAATTCGTTGGTTGGTATATCTAATTAAAGTGATTTGTTGCAAGTAGGATCTGACTCTTGACCCTGAAAGAGGATTATTAATTTGTGTATTCCGGCTTACATGTTTGATCTATTACAAATGTACTGTTTCTGCAACAAAGATACCGGTTTTATTCCATTGAAGCTCAATTTAGAGGCCCCATACTTTTTTTTTTTTTGTTCATTAATTCTTGTATACAAGTTGTTCATAAGTGCTGTGCTTGACCTAAATCGCCAAGAGGATGCAATTTTTTGTTTTTGTTTGCGTATTCAACGGGTTATTCTACTAATGACTTAAAAAGAACTTTATGACGAAATCGGTGCCGGTATGTGCAAGTGAAGCAGTTAAGTAAAACGACGACAGATAGACAAACATTATCCGTTAGGCTTAAGGCAATCGTTACGAGTTAAAAAGCAAAGAAGAAGAAACGAGTATAAGCAAGATCGGAGCAAAGCTCCGATGATGGAGCTAGCTTTACACATTTCCTCATCTCTTCGCAGTCCCTTCCCTCACTATTATAAAGCCTCGTCAACCGTACAAGTAGAGACAATTACCAAGCAACACTTATTGTTAGAGAAAAAATTGTAACAATCTCGAAAATGTTAGCGATAATAGTTGCATAATCAATTTGCTAGCACATGGTATTAGTAAAATTAAAACTGGCACCACGTGGTGCCAACAAATAATATTAAATGAGAAAAATGGTGGACGTAGACTGTTTACGCGCTAAACTCTCCCTATAAAAGGGAGAGTTTAACAATTCATTTAGTATTCAATTTTTAGAGAGAGTTTTAAAACTTTATGTATATTTTTTAAGTGATTTGAGATAATTGAGTGTATTAGAGTTTTGGATTGTAAGGTTAAATTACTACAATACTTGTATTCTCTATTTCTAGTAGTAAAAGATTCTTTTGTCTTCGCCCGTGCACGTAGGCTAAAAGCCAAATCACGTAAACTTTTGTGTTTTGTCTTATTTTTATTTTTATTATTTTTACTCAATTTTGCTTTAGCTGCGACCTTGTATTACCCCTCAATTTTCTAACAGTAGTATTAGAGCTTTTGGTTGAAGGAGGTTACTGTTCATGTATATGATTACTATTCACATATATGGGCACTGTTCATACGTACGATTACTATTCACGTAAAACAGTGGAAGTCGATCCTAGCAGAAAGTAGTCTATGGTGAAAAGCAATGGTGGCAAAATACGAAGTTGAGAAGTTCAATGGAGGTAATTTTACATTGTGAAAAATGAAAATAAATACGATTTTAAAAAAAATAAGTGTTTAAAAGTAATTGATGAAAGGCCCGTGAGTATCACTGATGATATTAAGTGGAATGAAATTAACAGTAATGCAATTGCTGATTTGCATCAACACTTGCTGATAATGTGTTATCCAGTATGGCGGAAAAAAGACAGTAAAAGAGATATGAGATACTCTTATAAAATTGTATAAGGCCAAATCTCTACACAAGAAGATCTTCTTAAAAAGGAGATTGTACACCATTCGAATGGCAGAATCCACTTCAGTGACAGAGCACATCAACACATTAAATACTATATTTTTCTAATTCACTTCCTTGTAGCATAAAATAGAGGCAAGTGAACGTGTGGAGATTCTGCTTCAAAGCCTACCTAATTCGTATGATCAACTCATCATCAACTTGACGAATAACATCTTAACGGACTTCTTAGTCTTTGACGATGTTACAGCTGTTGTACTGAGAGAAGAACGAAGATGGAAAAATAAAGAAGAAAAACAGGAATGTTCGCAGCAAGCAGAAGTTTTGACAATGATGAGAGGTAGATCAACAAAACGTGGCCCTAGTGGAAGTCAAAATTATGGTAGATCAAAATTCAGAAATAAGAAGAACGTTAAGTGCTACCATTGTGGCAAGAAAGGCCATCTGAAGAAGGATTACTGGGGATTGAAAAAAAGTGCAAAGGACAAACCTCAAGGGAATATTGAAAGCACCTCAGATGATGGTGAAACTTTATACATTGAGACAGCAACAATTGTTGAAAGCAAAAAACAGTTTTCTGATGTATGACTAATAGATTCTGGAGCTACATGACACATGACCTCTAAGAGAGAATGATTCCATCAATATGAACCTATCTCCGAAGTATTTGTATATAAGAGGAATGATCATGCTTTAAAAATTACTAGAATAGGATCCATCAAGATAAAGATATATGATGGTACTGTTCGTATTATCCAAGAGGTGCGACATGTGAAAGGCCTCAAGAAGAATCTTTTGTCATTGGGACAATTAGATAACATTTGGTGTAAGACCCAAATTGGAAATGAGACCATGAAAATTCTCAAAGGCTCGCTTGTAGTAATGAAGAGAGAAAAGGTAGCTGTAAATTTGTACATGCTTAATGGAGAAACACTGCAAGAAAGAGATGCATCTATTGCATCAACTAGTTTAGCAGAAGAGTCAACGATAACGTGATATCGCAAACTGAGCCTTATGTCGGAATGAGGTTTGAAGATTCTCTTTGATCAAAATTTACTTCTTGGGCTCAAATCGGTTCATTTACCTTTCTGTGAGCACTATGTCACAAGTAAGTAGTATAGATTAAAGTTTAGTACTTCCAGTTCTAGAAGTAAAAAAATTCTAGAATTGATCCACTCTGATGTTTGGCAAGCATCGGTGATGTCCTTAGGGGGAGCGAGATATTTTGTATCATTCATAGATGATTACTCCAGGAGATGTTGGGTATATTCAATCAAGAAGAAGTCATATGTGTTTGAAGCTTTCAGAATATTCAGAGCGCGTGTAGAACTTGAATCAGAAAAGAAGATCAAGTGTTTAAGGACAGATAATGAAAGAGAATATACTGGTGAGGACTTTGTTGCATTCTATCAACAAGAAGGCATTAAGCGGCAATTCAGCACACTTTACATGTCTCAGCAGAATGGAGTAGCAGAGCGGATGAATAAAACCTTATTGGAGAGAACAAGAGCTATGTTGAGAACTGTAGGTTTAGCCAATGTATTTTAGGCAGAAGCAGTCAAAACCGCCAACAGTAATCGACAATTATGTGGTAAATCAGTCACCATCAACAACAATCGAGTTGAAGACACCGATGAAGATGTAGACTGGGAAACCAGTTGATTATTTTCACCTTTATACATTTGAAAGTCCTGTGTACGTGATGTATAATCCCTAAGAAACAACAAAGCTGGATTCAAAATCTAGAAAATGCCTTTTTCTTGGGATATGTTGATGGACTCAAGAGGTATCGCATGTGAGATCCTACTACCCACAAGGTCATCATCAGTAGAGATGTGATATTTGCAGAAGATAAACTGCAAATGAATGATGAAGATGATAGCACAGTGAAGGAAAATCTAGAGATTACAACGGTACAAATGAAAAATAATCAAGTACAAGAAGATTCAGATTCTTTTGAAGCAGTACCAGAGCACGAAGAATAAGAACCAGTAGAGTCTGAGGCTACAGATGATCATGGATCAACTCGTGAGAGACGACCACCAACATAGTACTTGGTGTATATCATGGAGGCTCGTGTTGCATATTGTCTTCTAACAGAGGATGAAGAGCCAATAACTTTCTAAGAGGCTTCTAAAAGTCAAGATGTTTCTCTATGGATGACAACAATGCAAGAAGAAATTGAAGTCTTACATAAGAACAAAATATGGGAGCTGGTTGCACTACCACGTAGAAGAAAAGTCATTGGTAACAAATGGGTCTATAAGATCAAATAAGATGACAATGACCAAGTGGAGCGGCATCGTGTAAGATTGGTGGTGAAAGGTTATGCTCAGAAAGAAGGTATTGATTTTAATGAGATATTTTTTCCTGTGGTTTGACTCATGACAGTCAGAATAGTCCTGACAATGTTTACTACATTTAACTTACATCTAGAGCAGTTAGATGTGAAGACATTTTTTCTTTATGAATAACTTGAAGAAAACATTTATATGCTCTAACCAGAAGGTTTTAAAGAAAAAGAAAAAGAGAACTTGGTTTACCTGTTGAATAAATCTCTGTACGGTCTTAAACAGGCACCGAGGTATTGGTACAAGAAATTTGATTCCTATATCAATAGCCTTAGATACAACAGACTTAGTTCATACCATTACATGTACTACAAAAGGTTTAAAAATGATAATAATTTTATTATTTTGCTGTTGTACGTGAATGACATGTTGGTGGCAGGCCCCAACAAAAATTGAGTTTAAGAATTGAAGGTACAGTTGGCTAGGAATTTGATATGAAGGACTTGGGACCAGTAAACAAGATTCTAGGGATGCAAATTTACCGAGATAAAAATAACATG
Source organism: Ailanthus altissimus (assembly GCA_946807835.1). Taxonomy (NCBI): domain Eukaryota; kingdom Viridiplantae; phylum Streptophyta; class Magnoliopsida; order Sapindales; family Simaroubaceae; genus Ailanthus; species Ailanthus altissimus. Next base: position 26,492,032 of record OX327695.1, read on the forward strand.
AAAATTTAGCTTTCTCAGAAGAACTACTTAAAGAAAATATTGTGGCGCTTTAATATGCAAGATTGTAAGCCAATTAGTACCCCACTCCCTGTTAATTTTAAGTTATCCTTTAAGATGTGTTCAAGCAAAGAAGTAGAGAGGAAAGAGATGTCTCGAGTACCATATGCATCAGCAATGAGAAGTTTAATGTTCACTATAATTTGTACTAGACCAGACATTGCACAAGCAGTGGGAACAGTTAATAAATACATGACGAATCCTGGTAGAGAGTATTGGGGTTGTGTCAGGAGGATCCTTAGATACATTAAGGGTACCTCAGATGTTGTTTTATGTTATGGAGGATCAGATTTTATTGTTAAGGGTTATGCGGATTTAAATTTTACAGGAGACCTCGATAAAAGAAAATATACTACTGACTATGTGTTTGAACTTGTAGGAGGAGCTGTAAGTTGGATTTCAAAACTGTAAACTGTTGTGATATTATCTACTTCAGAAGTAGAATACGTGACAACTACATAAGCTTACAAGGAAGCAATTTAGATACAAAAAATTATTGAAGGAGCTTGACATTGTTTAACAACTATACGATTGAAGAACTTAACTATTCCTCTCACCTTAACCATAGAAGCGATAAGCATTATTTTATATATATAATTTAATAACTTATATAATTTGAGTATTTAAATACGTAATAAAATTTTATAATACATTATAAATAATATATAAATTATAAATTAATTTAATAATATCACTTTATAATATTTTTTACCGTATAATAAATTATATATTATATTAAATCACTTTTTTTTATATATATTTTGAATAATAAATTATGGAGCATTAAGATTTGTGTAATTATGATATCTTGAGTGCAGAATACGTGGCGGTACTTAGGAAGCCAAATGTGAGAAAGAGTACGGTTGCAAACCAAATGATAGGTCAAAAATTATCAATAAGGACACACAAGCCTCGTACTACAAGGCTTTGAATTCTTGGTTTCTGGTCCAGACTATAGGTTTGATTTTTTATTTTTGTAAGTAATTGATCACTAATAATGGGAGTATTAACACTGTCACCCCCTAAGGTTAATACAAATAACACTGTCATGGCGGCTATCACATTAATTACACTGTACTCCCTTCAACTAACTCTCCGTTATCTTGCTGTTTACATTATTTTTATTTTTTCCTTTTAAATTGAATTGTCTTATTCTTCTCTTTATAGCTATTTAATTTAATTTAACTTTTTGTTTTTCTTTTATTTTCTTTTTGTATTATAAATAAATAAATAATATTTATTTATTTAATAGTTTAAATGAATAACAATTAGTTACATAATTTATCAATTATTTTAATAAAATACTATTAAATAATAAAAAAATAATTTATTTATTTAATGAGTGACTAAATAAATAAAACTTATTATTATTTATAAATTTATTATATCAATTAATTAATAATAAAATAAAAATATATTTTACACAGTGTGTCACGCACGCAATAAGCATACGTGGCGTACATGTGCAAACCCCGTGCAATGCTTGATAGTTGGGTATTAACACTGTCATCCTCTAAGGTTTGCACAAGCACAAATAACACTGTTATGACGGCTATCATATTAATTATACTGTATCTCCTCTACTAACTTTTTATTATCTTTTGTTTTTTACATTGTCTTTATTTTGTTTTTATTTTTTATTTTGTTTTATTTTTTATTTTTATTTTCTTTTTGTATTATAAATAAATAAATAATTTTTTATTTATTTCATAATTTAAATAAATGATAACTAATTAAATAATTTATCAATTATTTTATTAAAATATATTAAATAATAAAAAATAATTTATTTATTTAACAATTAAGTAAATAAATAAAAAAATATAATTATTTATAAATTTATTGTATTAATTAAGGGATAAAGATAATTTTACCCTAACGTTTTAGGCTAATTAACAATTTTACCCTCGTTAGGTATAAAATATCCAATTTTGTCTTAATCTGTTAACTTTTGCTGTCAATTTAGATGAAAATTTTATATTTAATATACTTTTACTATTTTACCCCCAATACATAAATGAACACGTGTCATTGTATGATTTGTTACAAATGACATGTGTCATCGTATAATTTATTATATTATTAATAAAATAAATTAAAAAATTAAAATTGACACTGTTGCTGGAAACGGCCGCTGGCCACCATTTTTCGATAACATATCAACAAAAAAAATTTATCAAATTTATATCATTGGACTCTATTTTTCATAATCTACACAGTGGTGAGATCATTTTTGATAAAAAAAAAAGATCAAAAAATGGTCAAAAATGGTGGAGAGTGGCGACGGCCACCGCCGACCGCCATTAAATGGTGGGGCGGTGACTTGCACCTCCAACACAGGTAGATAGATTGATGGAACTGTGTAGATCAAAAAACATGGAGTCAAATGATGTAAATTTGATAAATTTTTGTTGTTGGCATGTCGTCAGCGGCCGCCGTTTTCGGTGACAGTATCAGTTTTAATTTATAATTTATTTACAAATTATTTTTAAAAAATAAACCAATTACATAATAACACGTGTTCAAAAGTACAAATCATATTTTAACACGTGTCATATTATTAAAGTTTATTTTTTAAAATATATTAAATTAATTTAATAGATGAGATTGTGCCATATATTCGAAAAGACAACGAATGGGGTAAAATTGTACCACATGTTCAATGGGTAATTTATTTAAATGACTAGATTACATTTTTACCCTTCCACCATGAAAACTAACGGCAAAAATTAACGAATTAAAAAAAAATTGGGTATTTTATATCTAATAGAGGTAAAATTATTAATTAGCCTAAAATATTAGGGTAAAATTATCTTTATCCGTATTAATTAACAATAAAAAAAAATATTTTGTATATGCAACGAGCGTGGAATGAGCTCAATGACATGTAGCGTGCGGGACGTACATATTTTGTATGCCACATGATCGGCACATACACGCCACTTATGCATGTCGAGCGCGTGACACACACCGCACAAAATATATATTTTATTTTATTATTAAATCATTAATTATTTTATATAATAAATTTATAAATCATAATAAATTTTTATTTATTTACTTAATCATTAAATAAATTAAATAATTTTTATTATTAATCGTATTTTATTAAAATAATTGATAAATTATTTATTTAAATTATTAAATAAATAAATATTTATTTATAATATGAAAAGAAAATAAAAGAGAAGCAAAAAATAAAAATAAAATAAAATAACTATAAAAAAACAAGAAGACAATTCAATTTAAAAATAAAAATAAAAATAATATAAACGGCAAGATAACGGAGAGTTGATTGAAGGGGTACAATGTAATTAATGTAATAGTCACTATAACAGTGTTATTTGTGCTAACCTCAAGGGGTGACAGTGTTAATACCTCCTAATAATGTTATGCTTGCTTTTGTTACATGTATCAATTCCCGATCATTTACAAGACATGACAAATATAGGAACCTAGGCTTTCCTTTCAAATTTTGAATCATTTTGGGAAATGCAACTAATAGGAAGTAAAATTTTGTTAACTTTTGGTCATTGTTAATTGATTTTGCATCTCATTTTTAAATGTATGTCTAGTACTAATAACCAATTTTATATAGTAGTTGGTGATGTCTTTTCGCACCCAAATGCTTGTCTGGAAAATAAAATCTGTGCACCTTTGACTTTAATCAGAGATTTGAGCAAGTTACAGTGTAAATATTTTTCTATTTTTGAGAGCTCTCGTCACTCTTTATAGGGCATTCTTTTCTCTCATTGTGGAGATATTTGACTGAATGTGCATAAATATATAAGTGAGTATAATCGCGATTGGTGTAATATTGTATGGTTAATTGTTGATGTTGTATCAGTGCCCCCATCCCCCCCCCCCCCCCAACACCAAAAAAAAAAAAAAAGAGGTGATTCCTCTGCAATTTTTGGTGCCATTTCTCTCTCTCTCTCTCTCTCTCCTCCTCCTCCTCCTTCCTATCTTTTCCTTCTGTGTGTATGTGTCTAATGACAATCCTTGTGTAATTGCTTCGGGTCGTTGACTGAAGCGTTGCTTGGCAGATGATACTTTATGATACACCTGGCATCATAGACAAGAAAATGCACAAGTTGGATTCAATGATGATGAAGAATGTTTGCAGTGCAGGCATTAATGCGGACTGTGTTATAGTTCTTGTTGATGCTTGTAAAGCTCCTGAAAAGGTATGCTTCCTTTCCTTTTTCATAAAAATAAAATAAAATTGGGGATGCTATATTTCTTCTTTATTCATTTTCTTCTTTCTAGATTGATGAGGTGTTGGAAGAAGGTGTGGGAGTCCTCAAAGATAAGATACCAATATTGCTGGTATTGAAGAAGAAGGATCTGATCAAGTCTGGTGAAATCGCAAAGAAGCTTGAGGTAATAACTTCTTGCTGGTATATGCCGTCGCATGTAAAATTTTTGGAGCTTGAGAGAGTTGCAATTCTTTTTTCTAACAATATGGTGGTAAGTTTGAAGTTAGCTATTATACTGAATGTACTTGAGAAAATGAAGGATGAATTAGCTTTATCACCCACAAGGTGTTTCTATCAATTTTGGAAGGTTATTATAGAGATTCTCTTTGGTTCATCTGACACTGAGGCAAACCTTCCCCTTGTTAACAGAATAGAAATATATGTATTTCGAGGAATCTCACCTAGCACCTACCAGGTGTTTTACAATGCATGCGCCCATTTTCATTTTTGACATCGCTCGACACCTCCTTGATTCACATGATGTGAACTCAACTCTCTGTTAATACTCCATTCCTTCCAGTGGTTTGAGAAATTTACAGACGCTAATGAGGTCATACTGTGAGTGCAAAATATGGCCATGGAGTGGAAGACATCAAAGATTGGATATTGTCAAAACTTCCTCGTGGGCCAGCGTATTATCCAAAGGTATATCAGAAGTCAAGACTGGAGATATTTGTTTTCTTTTTATTTCGTCTCTTTCAAGAAATGCTAATTCTTGTCTATGACCCTTTGCAAGATATATTGACCTCATGTGAAAGTTTGAAATCAGTTGTGTGATTGAATGACTAGATAAAAAATGTTCCATGATGTTAAAACTACTTATGTTTCTTATTAAAAAAAAAAGAAAGAAAAGAAAATGTCTCTTGTTGAACAAGGAGATAAACCTAGGGAATAAATTATATGAATTTGAAGTAACAACAAAATCTTATGTTGCAAGATTTTTAGGTGAAATTTCATATATCACAGAGAAAGAAGAATTGAAAAAGGCTACACACACATCTTTATTGCTTGATAGACTTGCAGTTATATACAGAAAATTTAGAAGATAAAAGCTACAATTCAAGTTTGTAACAACTTGTTTTGAATTCAAAAACTTAGTCCTAAGATTAAGGAGTTTGAATTACAACCAAACTTGATTTTATTTGACTAAGTAAAATGCTGAAATAGTCACTGCTTGATAAGGTTTCTAACCAGCTCTTGAGTACTCCAAGCTTGTTCCTCTGATTTTCGAATTTTGCTCTAGGAAGAGCTTTAGTCATGATATCTGCCTTTTGTTCCTTAGATTTGTAGTGAACAAGTTTAATTTCTACTGAAGTTTCTGCTTCCCTAATTGCATGATATTTGACTCTGATATGCTTTGTTCTTCCATAGTATACTGGGTTTTTAGCTATAGCAATGGCTGAATTGTTGTCTACTCAGATAAGAGTGTTCTCTTGTTGAAATTGGCCCAAGTTTAATAGCACTTTTTTTAAGTCAGATGGCTTGATTTGCTGCATTTGTAGCTGAAATATATTCAACCTCTGCTAAAGACTGTGCCACCACATCTTGTTTTTTTGAATGCCATGAAAACACAGCACTACCAAATGAAAAAACATGTCCTGATGTGCTTTTTGAGTCTTCAAAGCTCCCTACCCAATCACTATTTGAGAAACCTTGGAGTTCCTTGCTTTTATTTCTTTTAAACTAAAGTCCATGCTGAGTTGTTCCCTTAACATATCTTAGAATTCTTTTAGCCGCTCCAAAATGGATTTTGCTAAAAGATTTCATAAACTTGGAAAGAAAGCTTGTAGAATACATGATGTAAGGCCTTGTTGCAGATAGGTACAATAGGCTACCTATAATACTTCTGTATAGTGAGGCATCTGCTTTCTCATATTCATCACAATTTTTGAGCTTCTCATTCAGGACTAAGGGTGTTGTACTGGTTTAGCATAGAATAAATGAAATTTCTTTAATATTTCACAAGCATATTTGCTTTGTGAGATGAAATATGTCTAAATCCAATTGTTTGATTTCAATTCCTAGGAAATAAGTTATGATCCCTAGGTTAGACATTTCGAAATCTTGCATACCTTTTCTCTATTCATCAGATTTTATAACTTCAGAGTAATTTGCAGGTTCTAATGTGGATGCATTACACCTTGCATATATCTCAGCAAGGGTTTTTGTTCTTCTTATAGTAGGATCAGTGTTAGAGTCATCTTCATGTACAGCTTGATCATCAATTTCAGCCTGATCATGTACCAGTGTCTCAATATTGCCTTTGATTTCAGAAACTCTTCCTTCTGTCCAATTCCACTTAGCACCTTCATCAAACCTTACATTTCTATTTACAAAAAACTTTTTTTGTCTATGGATTGTAGATTCTATATCCTTTGGATATGCTGCTGTATCCTAAGAAAATACCAATTTCAGCCTTCTGTTCAAGTTTTCCCCTTTTTGTCTCTGGTACAAGAGAATAACAAATGCTTTTAAATATTCTAAGATGTCGTTCTGAGGGTTTCAATCCAGTCCAAGCTTCATAGGGTGTAAGACCATTCAAGGCATTTGTTGACAAAAGATTTAGTAGGTAAAGTGAAGTGTTTACTGCTGCAGCCCACAAAGTTTTTGGCAAATCCTTTTCAAACAGCAAGCATCTTGCTATATTCATCTCAATCCTATTTTTTCTCTCACTTACACCATTCTGTTGTGGGGTGTAAAGGACTGTTAGTTGATGTTTTATCCCTTCTTTGTCACAAAATGACTTGAAGTCTGTTGAGGTGTATTCAGCCCCATTGTCTGTTCTAAGCACTTTGATTGAACTTCCTGTTTCCTTTTCAACCAATGCCTTGAACTTCTTGAATTCAGAAAACACTTCTGATTTGTGTTTCAAAAAATAAACCCAGTAAAACTTGGAAAAATCATCAACAAACACAAAAAAATATCTACTGCCATTTAAGGATGGCACACTCATTAATCCACAAACATCAGAGTGGATTAGTTGTAACTTCTCTGTAACTCTCCAAGTTCCCTTTGAGAAGGGAAGTTTGCTTTGACACACTTCACATACACTGTCAGTATGGTTTATTGCAGGAAGATTTAACACAGTTTCAGAGTTATGCATTTTTTGTAAAATGAAGTAACTAAAATAACCTAACCTCTTGTGCCAAAGACTTGACTCATCTAATTGAGTAGGATATGCATTTAATTCAGTTTGTTTCCAATTTAAAGGAAAACCTCTATCCTGTATTTTTACAACCATAAGCTCACATTCTGATGGTTCTATTATAGTGCATTTATCATCTTTAAAGTTCAAGATATAATGCTTGTCCATCAATTGACCAACAGTTAATAAATTGTAACTGATTTCAGGTACAAACAAAATTCTGAGATGATTTTTATACCTGTTGGTATGCTGATATTTACAGAGCCTTTTCCTTTAACCTCAAGCCAAGCTCCATTGCCCACTTTAACTCTGAAAATATAGGTTATGTCCAGATCTATGAACATGTCAGCATCAGGTGTCATATGGCTGGAACAGCCATTGTCAACAAGTCAAGTTGTGTTTGGTGTGTAGGAAGTGGAGTGAGTGGCCATGAACAGATTTTCAGTTGAACTTTCTTTATCTTTTACTATTTGAGCCTGCTGTGTTTGTGACTTTATTTTGTTTTTGCAGACTTTAGCAATGTGCCCCAGCTGATTGCATGCTTTGCATTGTACCCCAGGTCTAAACCAACAAAACTTATCTGAATGGCTTTTCTTTGTACAGTAAGGATGTGGTGGATATTTTCCCTTCTTTTCATATCCCTTTGAATCATCATTCTCCTTCTTATCTCTCCCAGCTTTCTCTGCTAATTGTGCAGTGTTATTTGAAAATTTTCCTTTCTGCATAAACTTTTGTGTAGTTTGCAAGGCTTGCTCAGATGAGTCATCAGCCCTTATGGCTCTTCTCTGCTCTAAAACCTTTAAGGAATTGAAAAGTTCAGACAAGCTCATCCTTGAGAGGTCCTTAAAATCCTCCAAGGATGAGATTTTTGCATCAAATCTTTCGGGAATACTGACCAATACTTTCTGCACTATTCTTTTATCAGTCAAATCCTCACCCAACAACCTGAGTTGATTAACAATCTTCATGATCTTGTCAGAATAATCCTTGACAGTTTCAGTTTCATGCATCTTCAGAACTTCAAATGCTTTCCAAAGATTCAGCACTCGAATTTGATTTGTTGTAGGGCTCCCTTGAAATTCCTCTTTTAACTTATCCCAAGCTTGTTTTGCACCTTCACAAGTCATAAATCGAGAGAAAATTGTATCTGAAGCTGATGAATGGATTGTAGACAAAGCTTTGATGTTCTTAGAACATTCTTCATTGTGCTGCTTCATCTGAGCAATTGTTGGATTTGCTGGTAAGGGTGGTGGTTCTCTACCAGTTTCCATAGTCTCCCAAAGGTCAAAAGCTCCAAGATAGGCCTTCATCTTAACTGCCCAAATAGAGTAATTTTCACCATTGAAAGGTGGTGGTGTTGGAGCTGTAAAATTGCTGGATGCCATTAAAACAAAACTGCAAAATCTTAGAAGTGTTTCACAAGATATATGTTGGTGTCTTAGGCTCGGATTTTGGTGGAGGTTTTGTTTATACAGCCCTTAAGATCTATGAAGGCTCTGATACCATGATATGAATTTGAAGTAACAACAAAGTCTTACGTTGCAAGACTTCTAAGTGAAATTTCATATATCACAGAGAAAGAAGAATTGAAAAAGGCTACACCCACATCTTTATTGCTTGATAGACTTGCAGTTATATACAGAAAATTTAGAAGATAAAAGCTACAATTCAAGTTTGTAACAACTTGTTTTGAATTCAAAAACTTAGTCCTAAGATTAAGGAGTTTGAATTACAACCAAACTTGATTTTATTTGACTAAGTAAAATACTGAAATAGTCACTGCCTGATAAGGTTTCTAACCAGGTCTTTATTGAAGGCAAAATATTTGAATTCTAACAATAAAAGGGAAAAAATGATGAAAGATACTTGACACCTAATATCTGTTTTTGTTCCTTTCTGAACTACTAACTGTCAGCAGTTTTTAACGCCTTATCCTATAATATTCCTGAGTGAAGAAGATTAATTGCAGACCCTAATTTTGTCAAGTTCATGAGTTTCAGGACATTGTTAGTGAGCATCCAGAAAGGTTCTTTGTGGCTGAGATTATTAGAGAAAAGATCTTTATGCAATACTGTGATGAAGTCCCTTATGTATGTCAGGTATGTAACTGAAAATGTTAACATCCACTTGTGCTTGTGATTTTAATTCCTGTTTCAACTTTCACAATCTGTACCATTAGAATTTTCGTTTTCTGATATCTGAATCCTCCAGGTGAACGTTGTAAGTTACAAAACTAGGCCAACTGCCAAAGATTTTATACAAGTGGAGATTGTTGTAGAGAAGAATACGCAAAAGATAATTCTCATTGGAAAAGTAAGCCCAGTCTTGTAATTTACGAGTTTCCTTCACAATTCTTTGATGCCAATTTTTCTGATGACCCATTCAGTTGGCTGGGTTCTGAATATGGTGATGGGATAAAATAGGGCCTCTGGATTTTATGGGGAATAGAGCTGATCAAGAGGCAACACAAAAAAGAGGGTAGCGAGACGGAAAATTAACATTATATTATGGCTCAGCCAAAGATATGGAATCCAGTCCCCTTAAACTTAAAGACCAAATTATGTCTTTTACAGAGTTTTGTGTTTGCATGGCCCTGCAACATATGCTGATGTAATTTAATGTTTTCTGGCACACCCTTATATTGATTTGATGCTTTTCAAAGTTATTGTAGTCATAGATTTACTCTGGAGCATGTACATTAACACATCATTTGGTGTTGATTTCTCTGACTTTTGGATGTTTGTTAAACTCCATATGGTGGGAAGGCTCTTAAACTTCTTGCAACAGCTGCTCGGCTTGACATTGAAGATTTCTAAAGAAGAAAGTCTACCTTGAGGTGCCAACTTGAATCCTTCCATAATAATAATAATCTGTATGGTTTACAATTATTGAACTTTCACAACATAAATGGCACATTGTCAATATCAGCCTCCGTAATTAGGCCACTGCAATAAATTTAAGCAAATTTATCAGAAACCGTTGTTTGTTGTTTCTGGGTTGGAGGTATTCAGCTTAACTGATTTATTGAACAGATTGAAGTTAAAGTGAAAGAGAATTGGCGGGAAGATGAAGGGCTTCTGAAGTACTACGGCTGTGGTGGACAAATTGGAGCACTGTGATCCAGAGTTTTATCAAATTTGACCCACACTCAGTATATAAGTCAAGATGTTCATGCAATTTTAGAAATGAAATAGCTTTGAATTTTGGTTTTGATTTTTGATTAATTTGGAATTCTTGAATTGATCTGGCTTGTAATCTTCAACAAGATGATTTATCTCTTATGATCTTGGACAATTAACCTGCTGCTTTGGGCCAACGAACCTGCTACTCGGCTTTACATGTATGATGTAAGGTTGGCATTATGGAGCTTATTGGGTTGGAAAGAATTAACCTGAAAACTTGAAGCCCAATCCAGTATTAGAAAGTGGTCTGGAGCTTTGCAGAGGGTAGCTCCGATGCGCCACATTTCTGATTTCTGAATCTGAAGCTCTGAACACCATTTAGTTAGCCTGTCGTGTTGGGTAAAGGACCAGACATCCCATTTCCACTTGTCATCTGATAAGTTGATCCGCAAATGGCGCTAATTAATCTGTCGGTGTCAAAGCTTAAGAAGAGAAATTCAGTGTTTGCCGAGATTTACTTTTAAGACTCGTTGGACGTGCCCATTTTTTTATTCTACTCTTTTGACGTTTTCACATAGAACAGACGAAGACTTCAAAAAATTTGCAGCTGCAAATGTGGAAGTACCAATCAATTCAAGAGTAATTCAAGTTTTCAATGTTTTTACCTTTTCCTTTTCTACATTAAAATAGAAGTTTCAAATTTAAAACTCCCATATTTTGTATAAGAAAAAAACTGCAAGACAAATGAAATTTACACTTGATTTTTTTTTTTAAACACAGCTTTGAAGGACGAGACAAACGATATTCTCTTTTGGGCAGTATTAAGACGTGGATTATACAAGGATAGAGGCCTTGAGACATGAAACAAATATTAACATTTGGTTAATGCAGGATTAATGGAGATATGACACATGCGACTCCACTCCAAACATTCAATTAGAAAACGTTACAATGAGATGGGACCTTACCCTAATAAAAAGAAATAAAACAAAAAGAAAAAAGAAAATAGGAGCAAATGGGCCCACTAAGTAGTCGGTAAGGCATTCGATGCCGTTCTTCACATGGGCTCAACCGTGAAAATCCCAAGGTTGCGCCGCGTGGTGGGTTAGACAGAGACATTAATGTGATGAGTATTACGTTTACGTCGTTGGAGATATTGTGGGGAAGCTAAATCCGATGATTTTCACATTAAAAATGAATTCACTTTTGCTTTTTTCTTTTTCTTTTTTCTCTTTTGACTAGATTTCCTGAACTTCGATCTTTGAGAAACCAAATCAACAAAAAAGAAGAGACAGTAATAAAAATAAAAAAAATGCAGTGGCTGTTATTCCAAAAGCTTTCTAAACGTGTAATGGCTGGCAAGAATTCAAGAAATGATGGAAGATGCCCTAGCTCTCCGGGGGTCCATAATATATTAATAATGTCATATGCACTCAAACTTTTGCAACACACAAGATCTAAGATTGAGTTTAAAATGTTTGTTTTGTTCGTGGAAGAATCTATAGATTAATTCTTTCGTTAGTTCATGATTAACCGTGATTATATGTATATAACTACCCTATTAGTAACTTTTTTATACCAAGTAAATTCGGGAAGTACTGTATATCTTATCAAAATTGAATTGAAAATTGCTGTATTTAATAGTCACTGCATGTTCAGCCTTTTTAATTAGACAATTATATTTCATAATTGTTTTGAGGGATTCCTACCATCATTTGAATGAATGGTGCATTTTTCTTTTTGTCCTAGATCCCCACTTGTTTCTCATGCGTTAAATCATGACAACATGATAATGAACAGAAACTTGTTGATGATCCCATGTAACTTCAAAACAAATAAACCAATTAATTCACATTGAATGTGATGCCATGCTAAAATAGACGAGAACAATTCCACTTTTAGGGACTTTGTGGATTTTAATATAATTTAATATATTATTATGGCAGTTGTAAGAAGACAAACTTCTATCTTCAAGCACTAGCTACCTATACAACTACTTAAAACCCACACCTTTCACTGCTCTCCTTTTATATTTATATGCCACATTATTCCTTTATCCACTCAGAGAGACTTGAGAGAGATGAGGCTCTTACATTTGGCTTTGGCTCTTTGCTTCGCCATTTTGATCCACCAGCAGTCTTTTAATGTCTATGTTGAAGCTGCGGGAGATGGTTTTATCAGAACTAGAGGAGCGCATTTTCTGTTGAATGGAAATCTTTACTATGCAAATGGGTTTAATGCATACTGGTTAATGTATGTAGCTTCTGATCCGTCTCAGAGATCCAAAATATCAACTGCTTTTCGTGAAGCTTCAAGCCATGGCCTCACTGTGGCTAGAACATGGGCTTTCAGTGATGGTGGTTACAGGCCTTTGCAGTATGCTCCTGGTTCCTACAATGAACAAATGTTTAAGGTCTAGCTCTCTCATGCTGTTCTTTTTTTATTTTCAGAATATTTTGTTTATTGGTTCAAATCTTTGAAGTTCAAAATGCTGACTATATGGATTCTTTTTTTTTTGGGTGATTTAAAAGGGATTGGATTTTGTGATATCTGAGGCCAGAAAGTATGGGATCAAGCTCATATTGAGCTTGGCAAACAACTATGATAGCTTTGGAGGGAAGAAGCAATATGTGAACTGGGCTAGAAGTCAAGGCCAATATCTGACATCTGATGATGATTTCTTTAGAAACCCTGTTGTTAAGGGTTACTACAAGAACCATATCAAGGTATGTAATTGAAACGTAATTTTCCTTTATTTTTCCTTCTGAGAGTGAAAATATCTTTTCATTTACTGTTCTCATGTTATTTGTTGCTATGGTTTTGGATGAACATCCCTTTCTAGTAGTGTTACTCAAAATTTTATTGGCATGGAAAAGGAGAAAATTCTATGACTTACGAGTTGTCTTTCGATGATGAATGTAATTTCACTTATAATATGCTGTATAGTTCCTTTTCCAAGACAGAAGTTAAGAGTTTTCAGTTTGTTGGATAATGGTTTGCATGAAGTGTTACATGTTCATCCTGATAATGGGAAACTTCTGAGCCTCTTGTTTTATAAACATGAGATGTATGGTGTAATCTAATTAGTCTATGCATTTTGCAGACTGTTCTCAACAGATTCAACAGCTTTACTGGAATACATTACAAAGATGACCCTACAATTATGGCCTGGGAGCTTATGAATGAGCCTAGATGCACTTCAGATCCCTCTGGAAGGACTATTCAGGTTGATATATCTTTCCTCTTAGTTCTGATATTTCTTTGTTTATATCTTAGATCTGGCATTACCTAGTAAAGCTTCAATTTTTGATTCTTCAGTAGCCTACTTCTTTTTAGCTTGCATATGTATCTCAATCAAAATCTTTGAAGCTCAAATTGCATTTAATTTCGTTCAATTTCTTGATCCACCTTAATCACTAAAATCAGTAATTAATTAGGAATCTCAGGTTTACATAGTTCCACCCATTGATATTTTTCCTATCTCAATGAGGGTTAGATCCCATTCATGAACTTTAAAGATGGAAATGTCAATTACCTTTTTAACTACTAGTTCTGACTGCTTCATGATTTGGTAAGTTTTAGACTTGTGTCTTCATTTGATTCATGCTTAACTTTTGCTTGTTGGTGCTGGTGTTATAGGCTTGGATAATGGAAATGGCTTCCTATGTGAAGTCTATAGACAGAAATCACTTGCTTGAAGCTGGTTTAGAAGGATTTTATGGACAATCAACACCTCAGAGGAAGAGACTCAATCCAAATCTTGATATTGGGACTGACTTCATTGCAAATAACCGGGTCCCCGGCATTGATTTTGCAACAGTTCATTCATATCCTGATCAATGGTATGTGTTAACTGTAATTTAACATCATATTTTGATTTCATGAAAAGAGTTAAATCCCGTTAACTGGGGTCTTAAAGTGACCAATTTGAAATGATCTTAAAGACATCATCAAACATAAAAGGAATTTACTCATTATAATCTTGTTGTATGGACAGGTTATCCAATTCAAATGACCAATCCCAACTTTCTTTCTTGAACAATTGGCTCAACACCCACATCCAAGATGCACAACACATTCTCCGGAAGCCAATACTCATAACAGAATTTGGAAAATCATGGAAAGATTCTGGTTACAGCACATATCAGAGAGACCAGATGTTCAGTGCTGTGTACTACAAGATCTACTCATCGGCTAAAAGAGGAGGTGCAGCAGCTGGAGGCCTCTTTTGGCAGCTTCTAACTGAAGGAATGGACTCTTTTCGAGATGGTTATGAGATAGTTTTGAGCCAAAGCCCCTCAACTGCAAATTTAATTACTCAACAAGCTCACAAGTTGTATCAAATTCGTAAGATTTTCACAAGAATGAGAAATGTCGAGAGGTGGAAGAGGGCAAGGGCCGTAAGGAAAGGTCAATGGCAGGGCGGAAACAGAGGAAGGCATATTGGAAACTGAAAATATGCATTTGCTTTTATGAAACTTAGGCTTGTGTCATGTGTGACATATTCAATGTTTCCATATAGTGTACTATAAACTTGTTCAAGGGTAGTTACAACTATGGTTTGTCGGGAAGTTGTCTCTCTTAGAGATGAATTAAAGTTGCTCGTCCAGGAGAGTTGCTAGGGCTTCTCAAAGTATGCTATATCTTGTATCTTTGTATTGAGTTGTCAACCGAATTATTTACTTGTTTACGGCAACACAACACTGAACCATGAAAGTATACAAGTTGAAGAGTTTCAAAGTTGGGTTAATTCCATCATATTTGTAGAAGCAGATGGTTAGTTCTCTTGTTGCTTGCTTGCTTGCTTGAAAGTCTGATTGCATCATTAGACAGGCTATAAGAGTGGCTGTAGACTCTGATCATAACTCCAACCAATCAAACTCATTTGTATTTTAATTAATTCTCTCTTGATCTTGTGTATAAACATCCTAATCTTATCGTATATAATCACAACTGAAATGTCAATACGACATTAGGTGTAATATATTATGTCAATAGCGAATATATTGAGTATGAGATACCATCACTCGTTTTAACTTACAAATGTTGTCCATTGCAGGTAGAAACATCTACATCTATTTGTGCAGCTTATGGCATGTAAGTTGTTCACGTACTGCAACTATACATGCGAGACTTATTGACTTAATTATGTCGTTCTTGTAAGAATGCCTATGATAAGCAATGTAATTAACAGACACAATTAAAAGAATCAAGGTAATAATTTTTCTTTTGGGGAAAAAAATGGGAACGAAATTGAGCATTAGACAGGATTAATGTAAAGATTGGGCCTATCTAGCCCACACGAAATGGGCACATAATATTGGGCATTTGGGCTTCATAATCTAAACTCTCAACTGAATTAAAGTAGGGATATTATTTTAAATATTCTTGAGGTAAGAGTTAATTACAGTAAAATTTATTAATTTGTAAAATATGTTGTAATGCTTAGAGGTGGTAGTAAATAGGCTGTGCCAGGTCGACACGGTCCATAAAAATTAGGTTTTTCCTTTGTGTCGTATTGGCCAGGTCGACACGGCTTAAGAAAATTAGGTCTTTCTTTTGTGTTGTGTTGTTTAAGTACAAAAATTAGGCCGTAACCCAATATGATCCACTAGATTAGCACGAATCTGTGTCATGTCGTGCTAGTACAGTTCGCACATGGGCTATTTTTAAATTTGTTTTTGAAATTGGAAAATGTTGCTACGCTTGCGCAAGTACAGTTAAATCAATGGTCAAAATGACTGTGAACAACGATTACTAAAAGACAACCCCACCTCATTTTCACTCACACTGTGTCAGTGTCACACATCACACTTTCCTTTTCTCTCCTCTTCACACTTTTCTTTCCTCTCCTCTTTACACTTTTTTAATCTTCTCTTAATTCCACTTAAATCTCTTCAATTTTTTTAAATTATTTCAACTCTTTTTAAAAATTATATTATCTCAAATTATTTATTTATTTATTTTAATTTTCATTGATCTAATTACAATTTTTAAATTATAAATCATTATAAAATAAACTCTCAATCACCCTGAAATGACAACAACAACATTTAGTTTTAACCTCGCCAAGATAGTTACAACAAAGATGCTTCGCAATTACGATATAACTGATGGGTGTTGTGTACTTGTGCTTGTGCATCGTGCTACCGGTAAATATGTGTATTTTAAATAGTTTAAAAAATAACATGTCTTACATGCTACGCAACGGAATTAATATACATTAAAATAATCTCATTTCACTAATAAGATTAAGGGACTCGCTCTTGAAGCATGCTTTGAACAATTCTAATTAAAAACGTAGTGAGTTTCTTCAACCTAAAATGATAACTTCTTATTCTCACCAGAATATTTAATTTAAAGCAACTCTTATTTTTTAATCTCTCGAGACACCCAAAAATAAAAACTTAATTCTTTAAATAACAAACCTATATATATATAACTTTTACAACAACCACATTAATCCAAAATAGCATTTATACACTTTACTTACATTTTTTTCTTATCAATTTAAATAAAATAAACTGGCTATTTATAATCATAAATTACCGCTCATTAAGCCACAAATTTAACCAATCAATTGTAAATTGGTGGCCAAGCATGCATTGTCATGCTTTTTTAAAAGATAAATAGCGATTAAAACAAGTGCTGACTGAATACTTTTAAAGTTAGCGGCCTTTAAACTAACTATAATCATGCCACCTCTTATTCGAAGAAAAGCATGACAATGCAATATGTATATGTTTAGTTAAAAGATTGCCAATATATGCATTATACATTATGGCCGAAATATTTATTTGGTGGCTAATTATGAATATATTATATATATAACAAAATAACAATCATTTCATTACTATATATATTAATGTTTAATTTAGTATCTATGTAAATTATTGACACAATTTGAAATATATAATAGGTAGATAAAAATATCAATTCTCATTTGACACAATCTTAAATTTAACATTTAAACTTTAGCTATCCTCTAAGACTTTAAAATACATAAATGACCAACTAATATAGTTTAAATAAAATAAATATTATTTTATTTAAATGGTAGCTATATCCACCAATGCCCAATTTAGTACCCATACAAATTATTGATATAATTTGAGGCATACACTAGGTAAATAAAAGTATCAAGTCTTACTTAGCACAATTTTAAGTTTAACACTTAAACATTAGTTATTCTCCGAGAGATTTTGAAATAAATAAATATTTTTAGAAAAATTTTCTGAATCGAACAATTCAAACCGGTGCGCTACCCACATGCTCAACGCGTACACTTCATATAGTGAGACTCTTTAAACTCAAACTCATTTTGTCTCAGGGAATATTTTCGTAAGTTCATAACTGATGTCTTACACACACATTATGGATTTTACAAAATGACGAGTTAAACCATACAAGTTGAGGTTAATTCATATTCGTATAATCCACTCGTCATTAATATTCTAGAAGAGCGGACACATAGATCAATACTGCCAAGTCCCCTATTGCTCAACCATAAACTTATCTCATTAATTCGTATTCCAATAAACAATATACACAAATTCCTTTGTGATATTATTTACATCACTGCAACATTGAAGGCCTAGTCTCTAGTGTCGCGGAACAAACCTAAACCAACTACGGTGCTAGGGTCTCTAACCTACCACCGTGACACTTAGCCTACAACATTGCGGTATCCTTTTTAGCTACGTGCTAATTATAAAATTTTTAACACTTAAAACACATAATTAATAGTACCGGGATATCTAATTACGCCACGTATACTCCAATACAAGTGTAAACAACACAACACAACGCTTTAATACTAATTTTGATGGGTGTTGTATATGTGTGCATCATACTAATTATGATGCTATACTAGTTAAGTGCAAGTGCACGCTATCGTATCAAGTAAAATAAAATTTTAAGTCCAAATATCGATCCCATAGGAACTATACAATCTAATTTTATAAATCAAGTACTAAAATTGTACCTACTTAACTTTTATTCAGAAAATTACAATCTGAAATTTATTTAACTAATCTACTCTATCAATTAAACTGAACAAAAGTAAGAGTAGAATTCACAAATAAAGATAATCTAGGGTTTTGACTTATCCCCTAGTATTTCATTGGACTCATTAACCACTTAGTTAATCCCTTAATACCAATTGATTGGCTTAGACACTAATCTCGTCACAGGCCTCTGTCGATGGTCAAGTGATCATATTACACATTCTAACAATCACCAATATGTCTATGGTAATCAAATCAGAATGTAATTCATTAAGATCAAGTCTAAATTATACCATACATGCCACCTAGGTATATGTCTATCATAGATGGAACTCATAGTTGTTACCCCATGATCATACATCAAACTACCTTAGGCTAAACCATGAATCTATCTGTCGAGTTCATCATGGTTCTTCAATCATTCAAAATATTGATCAGGTATAATGAAAGCATTAAACACAAGATAGAATGAATCAATTGAATGTATCAAGTTCATAAACTAAAAATTAACGGAATCTAAATCCATATTAAGTTTACATAGTCTGACCCTACATGAATAAATTAACCCATCACAAAATTAAAAGTATCAAACCAATTCATAAAGATAAAACAAAACAAGAACATAATGATAAAGAAAGAGAAGAAAAAATAATCAAAGTGACTCCTTGATGTGCTTCTTCCTCAATCTTGACTTGAAGTTTGAATCTTGATCTTGATTCTTCAATCTTTGGCTTTGATATTTGATTTTGTGTTGTGAATTCTCTCTCTAAATTTTTGCTTCTTTTATCTCTTCTTAGGGTTTTTTTTGGCCTTTTATTTATAAGTTTTTGTTTGCAAAATACTGTTTACGAGTTACTGTAGCAAATACTGTTCATGGGTTACTGTTTATTGACATTGTTCACCTCCCACAAGCGCCGTAGCGCTCAGCTACTGACCTGGGTGCCACGGCTCTCAGTCATGGGCGCTGCAGCCCCCCAGCCCTAGTACCCCTTTCGTATTTTGAGTGTTTCTTTGTTTGAAGTCCGATTTGTCTTCCGTTTATTTCTATATGTCACATTTTTCGTCGTGCATCTATTTATAATTAGAAAACACAAATAAATAGCTAAGTATTTATGATTTGGAGCAAAAATTAAAAGTTGGGTATAAATCATACTAGTATTTTTACGCCCCTATTACGTACTACGGGTAAATATGTACATTTTAAAAAATTTAAAAAATAACATGTCTTGCATGCACGCAACAAAATTAATACACATTAAAATAATCTCATTTCACTAATGAGATTAGAGAACTTACCCTTAAAGTATGCTTTGAACAATTCTAGCTGAAAATATGGTGGGCTTTCTCAAACTAAAATGGTAACTTTCTATTCTCACTTAAATATTTAATTTAAAGCAACTCTTACTTCTTAAATCTCTCGAGACAAAAAAAAAATAATCCTTTAAATAACAAGCCTATATATATAGCTTTTACATCCATCACATTCAGCAGTGAATAACATTTATAAACTTTGGTTACCTTTTTTCTTATCAATTCAAATGAAAAAAATTGGCTATTTATAACTATAAATTACTGCTTATTAAGCCACAAATTTGGCCAATCATTTGTAAATTGGTGGCCAAACATGACAATGCAAAATTATCATACTTCTTTAAAAGATGAATAGCTATTAAAACAAGTGATGACGAATGCTTTTAAAGTTAGTGGCCTTTAAACTAAATATAATCATGTCATCTTTTATTAGATGAAAAGTATGACAATGCAATATTTATATGTTTATTTAAAAGATTGCGAGCACATACATTATACATTATGGTTGAAATATTTATTTGGTGGCCAAATTATGAATATATTTATATATAATAAAAAAATAAATATTTTATTACTATATATATTAATGTTCAATTTAGTATCCATATTAATTATTGGCACAATTTGAGACATACAATAAATAAATAAAAATGTCAAGTTTCACTTGACATAATCTTAGATTTAACACTTAAACCTTAGTTATTCTCTTAAAAATCTTAAAATAAATAAATGACCAATTAATATAATTTAAATAAAATAACAATTATTTCATTTTAATAGTAGTTATATCCACCAATACCTAATTTAGTACTCTTATAAATTATTGGTATAATTTGAGGCATACACTAAGTAGATAAAAGTGTCAAGTCTCACTTGACATAATTTTAAGTTTAACACTTAAACTTTATCTATTCTCTGAGAGACTCTGAAATAAATAAATATTTTCCAAAAAACTTTTCGGATTTAACAATTCGATCTAGTGCTCTACCCACGTGCTCAACGTGTACACTTCATATAGTGAGACTCTCTAGGCTTAGACCATTTTTGTCTCACAGAACATTTTTATAAGTTCATAATTGATGCCTTCCCTACATACACATTATGAATATTACAAAATGATGAGTTAAACTATACAATTTGAGTTAATCTATATTTGTATAATCCATCTGTCATTAATATCCTGGAAGAGTGGAGACATAAATCAACATCGTCAAGTCCTCTATTTCTTAACTATAAACATATTTGCGTATATTATTTACACCACAGGAAACTCTTTCCCTGATTAAATGTTTATGGCCATAAAACTTCTTAAAATATAGCCTTAGAGCATCTGGATATTTAACTCACCCATATGAGCTGACGGATCTCATATCTATATTCACCGGACTCCATGAGCATAGGACCATACCCAGCATTACCCAACGGTCAGACTATAAAAAGTCTTTGACATGTGTGGAACCTAAGTATGGTGGATAACTCATAAGCCCACCGTGGTGCTTAAGTTTAGAGACCACGAATACTACTCAACTTGAGAAGACCCTTTACTGACGGATTTATAGGATATTTATTGGAGATTTTCATTGAGTCTTGTTCAGTATCCATTCCTCACTGAATACCTGTATATCTATATTAGCGTCTACTAAGCTCATAGTTTGTTAAGATTAATCATCTGGACGATCTCGATATATATATACACTGATTTATATAAAATAGTTTCACTCGACAGATCATGCATCAGTGAAAATAGATCAGGAACAAACAATTCGAGAACATATTTACACAATAATATTTCATAGCAACGCTTGCAACTATTTACAACTATGTCATTGCAAGTATATTCTAAAGTCTTATTCCATTTAAGACAAGGTTTTAATTCTTTAGATCTGATCTAAACTTCTTCAGAATAATACAATGTCCGAAATGTTACAAGTATATTACCTTAATAAAATAATTAATGATTTAATGAAATATTTATTTATTGTATAAAATATAAAAATATAATATTCATATAAATTTTGAGATTTCATATAAGCACAAATTCTAACAATAACAATGCAATAAATTTTATTGTATAAGCACAAATTCTAACAATAACAACGCAATAAAATTTATTTTAAATTATTTTACTGTCAGAGGTTCAACACAAATAGAAAACAATCGTAGTATAATATCGTATTGCAATATGTATAATCAAACTTTGACCTATTTTAATTATTCTATCTTAGCGCATATCTATTGGTATGCCACGAATTGTAAAGCTGATTGTTTGAAAAATTATATGTAAAGGTTTAATAATTAATTTAATTTATTTTAAACATTTAATTTTCTTTAGATATTTTAAATTTTTTTAAAATTTAGTAATTATAAATATTATGATAAAAAAAATCAGTAAGAGATTTTAAGAATTTTCAGCCAACCACCAGCCATTGCTCACCAGTTCGAACCCTAACTCTATACTCCACTCATCCAACCTTCTTGATTATCCTAGTCCTCTGTTTGAGAACTCTTACCTCATGGGATAAAAGTTTGCACTTCTCAAGCTGGGGATTATAATAAACAAAAGAAATTGGACGAGTGAAATTGGGACAAGAGTTTCAGTTGGTGGCTGGCCAGCTCAAGTGGTACAAGGACGGATTCGTTAGGCATCTTGAGGTGGTATAACCCACCCGGGTTCGATTCCTTGGGGGTATGCTTTGTGTGAATGGAGGCCACTTGGGAGGTCTGGACCAGTGATGGCCCACTGGGACCGGTATGTCCCGGCTTGTCAGACTAACTGGGTGCGAATCCTCACATAAAAGGCGCCTTTTAATGTGAGGATTCGCACCCAGTTAGTCTGACAAGCCGGGACATACCGGTCCCAGTGGGCCATCACTAGTCCAGACCTCCCAAATGGCTTCCATTCACACAAAGCATACCCCCAAGGAATCGAACCCGGGTGGGTTATACCACTTCAAGATGCCTAACGAATCCGTCCTTGTACCACTTGGGAGTATCCACGACTGGTAAGAATAAGTATTTATATATGTATAAATATACGTATTTTATTTGTATGTTGGTGATACTTGATTTATATATTGTTATTAGTAGTGTTTGTATAGGTTAAGGTGATACTATTAGCATTGGGTTTAATTGCAAGACTTTAGATTTATTTTAGGGACCAAATTGTAATACTTTGAAAGTTTTAGGGGTAAATTTATAAATACCAAAAATTAGCCACTTAGTATAAAAATACACTTTTAAAACCCTATTTCTCTCATTTTGGTCGAGCTACCTCTTTTAGAGAGAGAGAAGAGAGAAAAAGAGGGGAGAGAAAGAGAAGAAGGAGAAGAAAAAGAAGAAGAAATTGGAATTTTGGATCTTAAGTTAATTTCTTTAAGTTTTTATTTCTAGAAATATGTATAATTGAGGATTTGATGTGTATTTCGTATGATATTGTGAGAATTGATGATGATCTATAAGATAGCTTGATAAATCATGATAAATTGTGGAATTTCTGCTTGATAGTCTCTTGATCCAAGAATTTTATAAATTGTTGTGATTCGATTCTGATTTTGAATTTTGAGTATATGAAATTAGACATGTTTAAGATCATCTGAGACTTTGAATCGATTCAAAATTCCAGAAATTGAATTTGTTGTGAATTTACCAAAATGACCCTGAAATTCTAAAAATTTCCTATGTGAACAGTATGATACAGTGACGAACAATGTTTGTCCTACTGAATGATCTTCAAAAATTACGAATTTGTGGAATATGATAATTTTATATGTCTAATATGATATACTCGGAATTGAGAATTTAGATCAATGTGGTTGAAATGTTATGATTTTCTAAAGTGTATCCGCTCATTACAGTATTTGATTAACAGATTTTTAAAGCTATAGAATAAAATAGTTTTAAAATAATTTTGGCAGTGATTTGGAAGTAAAATATTTATCATGGACTGAGATATGTGTTAAGAGTAATTATGTGATAGTTTTATAATTTTTGAGTTAGTATATGATTTTATAAAATTGAGAGATTGAATACTGTTCAGTAAGTATCTTGATCTTGTCAGGTTAGTAGTTTGGATTCGGTGGTATGTATGGAATGGATTGTGTAGGAATTTTGATATAATATTCATATATAAGAAGGATATATGAGTCAAGAATGATATATTATGATTTTGGAGTAATTGGACATCATTTGATCTATTAGAAAATTTTGTTAAGTTGTAAGTGATCAGAATGACAGGTTTTGAGAAACCAAGTATTTAGACCAATTTGATGTGATAAATGCATTGTGTATAATTTTGTAAGCTATTTAAAGTATTTTGTGTGAATTGTGAGGCTTATGAAAGGATTAATCTCCATTGATAGGTTAAGGAGATTTAAGCCTTGTAGCTGAAAGTGTTAAGAGGTAAGTATACTAGACTTTTTACTGGAATCACAATAAACATAATAAGTGTTATGAATGATTTTGTAAATGTGGTTAAGAATATGTTTATGTTATGTCAAAGTATATTTTGATATGAAATGTGAATATATGTTTATGAATATGAGCATTGACATTGAGCATGGACATACATGTGTTTTTTTGAAAGTGAGCTTTCAAAATAAGATATGTTTAACAAAGAAAGCTTTTGAAGTGTAATATGTCCATGAGAAATATTTTGTGTTTTGAGGGTACTTGAACTCACTGTTAACTTAGTAGGCATTTTATGTGATTTGTGGAGCCTTTATATGTGGCCTTTCCTTCGGGATTGGTATATGTTATGTGTTCCGTATGTAAGGAGGATCTTATTGGTACCTAAAGGAAGTGTGAGTCATCACATTCGTATGGTGGCGTATTAGTGCATGTAAGAGGACTCGCCGATGATCAGGGTGAGGGTTTGGCTTTTACCTTCGGGCATGAGCATTATATATGTGTAATTTCAAGACCTCACTTGTACTATTCCTCTCATACGGTATGTCACTTACGAGTGACATTTAGCTCATTATGTGATATGTGATATGTAAGTCCTATTAAGTAGTAGTTGAGTGATGGTATTCCTATTATGTGTTTTGAAAGAATGTGTAAGCGCTTACATGATATGTGATTTGATAAGATTATGATTTTGATTGATCACAGCATATCATACATATGCATTGTGTACATATATGTATTTGTATTTGATATATGAAAAACTAGTATGCTTACTGAGTTTTATACTCATTATAGTTTATGGTGATTTCAGGTAAATAAGGTACATGTGTGCTTAGCGGATTTGGCAAGGCTTCTGCTGTTCCTTGGGTTCCCTAAGTTGTTAGGTTGCTAAGTGTTTCATTTGGGGACACGTGGGATAAGATATTTGATTTGTCCCCAGTGAATAAATACTTATGTACTATTTTATTGTGTGTGGTTGGATTTAGTTTAAGTTTCACCAAGTGTAGTAATGGATTGATTTTAAGTAAGAATTTGCAATGAATATATTCTGGGCTTCCGGTAACAAAGTTGCTACTGGTGACGTAGTAGAGTGTTAATCTCTGAGAAAACTCTGCGTATCTCCGGTTTACTAATTGTCCCAGTCATAATTTAATTGCTATAATTCTGAAAGAAATTAAAATGAATGTTTAAGTATTATCGAATGAATGTAAGTGATGTCGTGTATCAGATCTTTTGGGTCTGGGGCGTGACAGATAATATGAAATTGTATTTGTAATTTATTTAATGTAATTGCAATTTCAAATTTTCAGTTATTAATTTATGAATTATGATTATAATTTTATAAACACATTTCAAATTTTCAATTTAATATAAATTATAATCTTAATTATTATTACAATTATAATTTTAAAATAATTACAATTTTAATTTTTAAATATTTTAAAATTTAAAATATTTGTAAGAAAAAATAAATTATTAATATTACAAAATTTAAAAAATGACCCACAAGTCGTGCCTTGCTAAGCTTGTGATGGGTCGTGCCCATGCTAGGCACGGCCCATCATGGGCTCGTGCTAGCTGGCACGACACTGTAGCGTGTCGTGTTACGTCATGACACGTTGCTCTGCTGTGGTAGACTGTGTTGCCCATAATTTTTTACTTCTAATAATACTTAATTGTTAGAAATTTTTTAATGGAGGTTAATAGAATTTATGTCAAATCACATGAAAAAAGTCTAAACTAACCTTTTAGATTTGTAAAAGTAATAAAATGACACTTTTTTTCTTACATAATAAATAAAAATACGCAATTTTTTATTAAAAAATTGACTTTTTTATAATAAATTTTTTTATTATTTAAATTAGGGATATTTATGCAATAAATAAATATTTAATATTGAATAAATATTAATCATAAAAAGTAAATTTAATATTAATAAATAAATAAACATTTAATATTGATCATTAAAAAAATGATGATTATTAATAATTAGACAAAAATATTACATGATAATAACCCATAAAAAAATTACAATTGCAATTGATTTTGATCAAGAACAAAATATATGAAGAAATAAAAATTTGAAATCTATAAAGCAAAATTAAATACAAAACTCACAGGAAGTTTATATTGTTTCATACTTTTTCCGGTAAACAATATAAAAAAACAAAAACTCATTTCACCCAAATGATAGAGGAACAAGACAATTCCTTTTTTCTGTAAACAATATAAAAGAACAAAAATGACAGAGGAATGAGACAATTCCTTTTTATCTTCATTTGACCCACCATCAAACATGGCGTCTTTCACCCAAATGCTACCTTATGCACCAAGACCAATGACTAAATGAGAATGCTTCTAGTTTTGCATTGAATTTTGCTTATCGACTTTTGCTCCATTATTTAAAAATGTCTTTGGATGACTGATGAAGTGGGTGAATACGACTTGCGTTCATCACCTTCTCTCATGCTTTTTATTTTTACCTATATTACTATTACTGCAATTATTATACAAGAAAACAAATGCATCATTGTTAATTCGAAGAATAAGTTTCCGAAATCGCCATAGTTTTGAAAATCCAGTTGAGTTGCTATTCTTGCAGGTTCCCACGACGCTTCCTTTACTGTTTTTATTTTTTAGGTTATATTAAAATGAAGAATTTCAAGTTTAACTTATAATCCTAATGTTTTTATACAACGGAATAACTTGTTAATCAAGTAAAATAGTAATAATTTAAAATAAAATATAAAAGAGTACAACACAATCTTACGTGGGTCGGCCAATTGCCTATGTTCACTGGAGATTCAAGAATTCTAATCTCTCATATTAACTCTTTAGAGATTTTATAAAAAAAACCTAATTTGAAAAACCCTTAAAGGACCTAATGTTTAATGAACCCTTATTCTATCATGAGCAATGATCATTCAAACGACGGTTCCACTTTAGTGCACACAAGCACTTAGTGCCTACTCCTTTTAGAGTATCTCTTAATGCTTAATCTCAACTAAAGGGTTTACAAGTGTTTATATATGGTGTATTTCGTGTCTACTAACCCTATTCTTTATTGGAATAAGAGTCCACTTGTTTTGGAAGTTCAAAACTTTTTAAAATTTGAAATTCGGATCAAAAACGAAAATCTTATGCGTTTGGCGCTCGTCCCTGGGGGCCGCGGCCCTAGTCATTATCTCACCCATCGCCGTGGAGCTGGACTTCTGTAATGGACGTCGCGGCGCTCATACCTGGCAGCTCCTCCCACATTTTTTTCACTTCCTTCACATCTTCAAGTCTTGTTTTACTTCTCCTTTTATATCTCATATATCTTAAATTTTTTCATGCGTATCTCATACGTTCTAAATTTTTTTGTGACTTTTCACTTTTATATTTATTTTAATTTTTATCTAATCAAAATTATTAAATCATTAATTTTTCAACAATTTTGTTACCAGATGACCACTTGCAGAATGGTCCACTAGTTCTTCTTCCTTCAATTTTGGTCTTTCTTTAATGAATTGCTTCCTTTACTACGAGGTACATTTCCTAAAAGCGTCCAAACAAATATATTCATTTCCATTGAAAATTAAGAGCACGTGGATTTGCAAATTTGAAAAAAAGAAAAATAAAAAAATATTTTTTGTTTTACCATTTTTACTATTTTTCTATGCAACAGTGTTAAGATAACAGTAGCATTTCCTTTTATACGAGCAACCAAATAAAAATTTGGCCATCAATTCGAAGGCCACTCACCAAAAAGCCACCCAGCCACTAAAACAAAGCATGTGTAAAAGAATAATGGCATGTTGGAGGATCCCAGTTATCTGGACATGTAGACGTCCCGGAGGTCAATTCTCAGCTAAAGCATCTATTGAAAACCGGCCACTTACATGATGCTCGCAAAAGGTTCGACACAATGCCTCACCGAGACGAGATTACGTGGACCTCTATGATATCTGGCTATGTCAATGCTATGGACTCCACTGAAGCTTTAGCACTTTTTTCTAGAATGTGGGTTGAACCGGAAATGAAGATGGACCCTTTTATACTTAGTCTTGCTCTCAAGGCTTGTGCACTCAATGTGAATGTGAATTACGGAGAAGCTTTACATGGATACACCGTCAAAACAGCTTTTGTGAACTCGGTTTTTGTGAGTAGTGCCCTTTTGGATATGTACACCAAAGTTGGCAAAATTGAGCTGGGTTGTAGAGTTTTTGAGGAAATGCCTTTGAGAAATGTAGTATCGTGGACTGCTATTATTACGGGGCTTGTTCGTGCTGGTTACAATAAAAAAGGGTTGGATTACTTCTCTGAAATGTGGAGATCAGAAGTGCAGTGTGATTTGTACACGTTTGCTATTGCATTGAAGGCATGTGCTGATTCTGGTGCTTTGAGTTATGGGAGGGAGATTCATACTCACTCAATAAAGAGAGGTTTTGATGTCATTTCATTTTTGGTTAACTCTCTTGCTACTATGTATAACAAATGTGGGAAACTAGACTATGGTTTGCATTTGTTTGAAAGAATGAGCATGCGGGATGTGGTTTCATGGACAATGATAATAACAACTTATGTTCAGATGGGTCAACAAGAAAATGCTTTGGAAGCATTTGTAAAGAATGCGAGAATCAGATGTGAAACCCAATGAGTTTACTTTTGCAGCAATAATCTCTGCTTTGGCGAACCTTGGGAGAATTCTATTGAGCAAGCAGTTACATGCCCATGTTTTGCGTTTAAGCCTCGTGGATTCTTTGTCTGTAGCCAATTCAATCATGGTCATGTATTCAAAATGTGGAGAGTTAATTTCAACTTCAATGGTATTTCATGGGATGAGCAAGAGAGATACTGTTTCATGGAGCACTATAATTGGAGGGTATTCTCAAGGAGGCTGTGTAGAAGAAGCTTTTGAGTATCTATCATTGATGAGAAGGGAAGGACCAAAACCAGATGAGTTTGCCTTTGCTAGTGTGCTGAGTGTGTGTGGAAATATGGCGATCCTTGAGCAAGGCAAGCAACTCCATGCTCATGTAATGTCTGTTGGTTTGGAACGTACAGCTATTATAAAAAGTGCTCTAATCAATATGTATTCAAAATGTGGGAGTATAAAAGAGGCTTTGCAAATCTTTTATGAAACAGAAAGTGATGATATTATCTCATGGACAGCCATGATTAATGGGTATGCTGAACATGGCTACGGCCTGGAAGCCATTGATTTGTTTGAGAAGCTTCCCAGGGTTGGTTTGAGACCAGACTGTGTGACCTTCATTGGTGTACTAACTGCTTGTAGCCATGCAGGACTTGTTGATCTTGGTTTCCATTACTTCAATTTGATGAGTAATGAGTACCAGATTAATCTTTCTAAAGAACACTATGGTTGTATGATTGATCTCCTTTACCGAGCTGGATGACTTAGCAATGCTGAGAGTATGATCAAAAGTATGCCCTATCAACAGGATGATGTTGTTTGGTTAACTCTGCTTCGAGCCTGTAGGCGCCATGGTAATGTTGATTGTGGAAGACGCGCAGCGGAGAAGATTCTTGAATTAGATCCAAATTGTGCAGGTACTCACATTACTCTTGCTCACATTTATGCTGCCAAAGGAAGATGGACGGAGGCAGCAGAAGGTAGGAAGGTGATGAGATCAAAGGGGTTGATTAAGGAACCCGGATGGTCTTGGATTAAGGTAAAGGATCAGGTGTCTGCATTTGTTTCTGGTGATCGGTATCATCCATGGGTTGAAGATATATACCATGTACTAGATTTACTAGCTTCAAGGGCAGAAGTTGCCACGGACGAATTGGATTCTCTAGTACACGAGGCTGAATATTAGCAGAAGGTGGATCTATATGATGATTTTTTATTATTACGGATTGATGCTATCTTCAGTATACACGGTTGACTGTTTATTACAGACAACAGCAAGCCAAACCTTGGCGATACAAATAACTGACAACAGCAAGAAGCTGGCTTTATGTTAACAAAATTATATAAGAACGTGGACAGCATTTAATATTATGAGCCTTGAAAGCCTTTAAGTAAATGAGACGAAATCTTCATCTGCAGCTTAAGCATTACCTCCCAATGCTCGTTACCGACCAGTCGTTTGGTAATTCAGGTCACAGTGGTTTTCTGGTCCTACGCACTCAAGTGCTTCTTAAAGCACAATTATAATGGTTGTGCTTGTCCAACTCCCGGAATCTGCCAACTTTTGGAATACTTTGTCGGGCTAAAGAATCCAGAATCCCGATAGTAGAGTGATATAGCATCCAATATGTTGGTTTCTTAAGGATCACCTATGGTATTAAAGGCGGCCAAGAAGATACAGAGGTTGGAACAATGTATATTTGCTGATGGAAGCTGTAGATGGGAAGTGGTCTGCTTACCAGGCTTATACTTAAACAAGTTAGTTAATGCTTATCAGGCTTATACTTGAACAAATTAGTTAACACCGAAGATCTCAAGGTTTCGCAAACTGTATCTGGCTGCAAAACTGAGATAACTTGAGTTTTGGTTGGGTTGCTCAAGCAAAATGAATTGCTGCCATTGATTTATTATCTTAATATTTTGCTTTTGGGTTGGTCGAAGTAAAGGTTAACCCAGAATTTGTTCACCTCCCATGACTATGACTAGATAGTGCATGCAAATCTTTCATTCTCTTCTGTTTTTCTCCCATACACGTGTAACAAAAATTTCCATTAAAATGTAGAAATGATCATCCAGGATCCAATTAGAGTCAGTTGCCCCATATCTAAAAAAATAAGGTCACAAAAGAACAAATCAGAGCAGCCTACTTGAAGTCGCCTAATCATTATTGGCTTTGACAACCTAAGTGGTAAAGTAAATAAATTTGAACAGGTGACAGTTGATGCATGGAGCTTATTTCAGTTTTCTTATGTCACCATATAATCTAAAAGAAGTTTGTGGAAGTGCTCAAGTAAATGTGTACATGACGCCAGATCAGTGAAGAGAGTCATGGTGCAGTTCATTTAATGATGCCAACTCAATTTCAGACATGAAATCTCATATGCAATTTGAAACTTTGTGACACAAGAATTATCCATTCACAAAGCTCATTCATCGTCCTTGAGCCAATATCGAATAACATACAAAGAAAACCCTAGGCAAAATACAGCAGCTCCCCCAAAAACAAGAATCTGTACCAGTTGATTGGAATTAAAAGCTTCCAGCACAAAAGCTTTCCAAGACAAAAACCATAAAATGGAAAAAGTTGACCCCACAGCAGCACCAACTACCACTTGGCTGGTTGTATGAAGTTGTTGTGATATTCGTAACCATGACTGCAAATTCAATATAATAGGATAGAGATAAGCAGCCAATTTCTTCTATGCTCAATATTTTATTAGTTAAAGGGCTTCAAAGAGTAACGGTCATTTAACAAAGTGCATATTTTAGCAATGACAAATTTTAGCATTGCTAATTCATCTATTGGAAATTATCATTTTGTTCAACGCTATCTAGCAAATAACCACTAAGAATCCACAGCAATTAACATCTTCAGTCAAATACTCTGTTGAAACCAGGCAAGCAGGTGAGAAGGAAATAGAGTCATTATCTAGTAAATAACCACTTTGAATTACAGTAATAAATACTGAAAAGAAAATATAGTTATCATCCAATCACACCAGCATTTGCAAGACCATAATTAAGTAATTCTTCTCGAAAGACTACTATTGTAAACTTCAGTGACAATCTAGCCATGTCTTCTAACCAATATTTACAAGCATGACGTCAGCGAACGTCTAAAAAAATGGTTCAATCTTAAACCACAATAAATTTGTGCATAAATGACAAAATAACTTTCAGCAAGGAAACCAGTTGTTTGTGGGTTCTGTGACTAACTCCAGCGTAATCATAACCCTTCCATTACTGACAGACTACTAAATTGCCTCACAATTTAAGTTTGTGATAGAAACTAGCTGTATTAGATTTTAGTCTTATAGAAGAACTTGGAGAATTTTGCTGCCATGGAGTGACTGACCAGAAACTAAAATAATTAAACATCATGTTTATTTAGATTTAAGTTCCTTCCATAATCAATGATCTTGGAGCATTTAAAATTAACATGTAAAGCATAAAAACTGAGACCACTTTTTATAATACTTACCAGATATGAACCAAATGCCAAGGCCAGTCCACTTATTGTCAATGTAACTTCGTTTATCCCCAGCCATTCCACAACTTCAACAGCATGCAAAAAATACTTCACTATAAGTCTAAACAAAGCCAAAATATAGATTACACTAAACCACTAGCCTGAACTAAGAACAACAATCAACATCTTCAATAACATATTCCCTTCCCCATCCCCATAATAGATCCTGAAGGGGCAGACACATAGCAGAAGGAAGTTATAGTCTATTTGTATGAAACTCTTTTCAATGAATTTGTCTCACACAAGAATGCATTCTGTTGTAACAGCAACTGAAAGGGAAAAGTAAACCAACATCATTCCAGGAAACCAATATACTCTGACAAAAAACTTTTCACTCAGCTGATTAATTAGAATTTTGAAATATGAAGATTTAAGATCTGCCAATCAGAAGATTCGGCCATTGAAGAGTTCAAATTGTTGTTCTTATTATTAGTGCTTCTCTTTGTTCTAAATCATATATTGCAATTAATGGAACAAAAAGAAAGTACTCCCACATGGCAAAAGTTTCACAAGATACAAATCATCTTCAAATATGCCATAGTCAGATTAAGAATTCATAAACCAAAAATTATCACTCAAGAGAAAACATAATAACTTAACAATCACTCTTTCCGTATAAATGTTATAAAAGGAAGTACTTACTTGACAGAATAATAAAGCTAAAAATGAAAAAAATGGATTGTGCATGAGAAGATGGCATCCCAGGATCAGATTTTAAAGTGGGAACGGGTCTTTCTTGGTTTAGAATCTGTTTCAGTGCAACAGATAGCATAGCATTGACAACAGATCCCATGAGAGCCCATAATGCTTCACCATCATGCCTCGCCATAACGATAACACCAAATAATCCAGATACCAGCCACTTGCTCTGTCACCAACAACAAACAAACAACTAACAGCCTTATCAAATTTCAATCTTTTTTAACTTTCTAAAGTATAGCTTCCTATGTTACTCAGGCAACATAATTAATAGTGTGCTTGCTAGCATTTTCTGTTCTGTCAATAGCACTTTCAAATAGTAAAAAGCACTTTTAATTTCCATTATGTAGTGTTTGTCAAAAGTGAAAGGAAAAAGGAGGTTTATAAGATCAAAAAGAGCAATTGAAATGCTTTCTGAAGAAGCAGCAATGCGCTTTCCTAAAATAGTTCCTAACTAAAGCGAACTCACTGGTCAACAATAACTCATTGGTTTAATTCAATTCAGAACCTTTTGCAAATCATTTCTTTCAAACAAATAAAAACAATAGGCCAAAATACACAATTACAGAAATAAAAACTATATGTGTAGCACCAAAAGGAACATAAATAAAAATTGACAAGTCTATGGACAGAAATATACAAACCAGACGATTAATAGTGGACTCCAGGCCAGAAGCCGCGAGCTTATCTGACCCATCAATCAAAGTTTCTTGTTCAAACACTTCAACACCTTCCTCAAAATGACTACTGCTACTCCTACCACTCCTAAACGACGACGTTTTAACCATTTCAGTCATAGAAATCCCGGAAAACCCACCACAAAATCCGGACCTTTTGGAGGAGAATCGGACCAACGAACTAGATTTCAAAGCATTAAACTTAGACGAGCGACTGCGAAGAATTCTGGAAGGGGGTCTGAGCAAAGTGCTAACTGTGGCTAACATTTTTTCGAATAAATAAATAGATAATCGTTGCATTTGGACTCATGATTTTTAATTCTCCAACTATCCTGAAAACTCCAAATGGGTATCTTGATTGGAGCCTTAATTTTCAGGTCCCGCATCCAAAACCCAGAGAGCTAAAAGAGTTCAATGTTCCACGTGTATTGCGCCTAAGCCGCTGAACTTTTGCTTTAATTGCGTTTCCACGCGGGAATTCTT
The DNA here is from genome assembly GCA_946807835.1 of Ailanthus altissimus. Taxonomy (NCBI): domain Eukaryota; kingdom Viridiplantae; phylum Streptophyta; class Magnoliopsida; order Sapindales; family Simaroubaceae; genus Ailanthus; species Ailanthus altissimus. The sequence goes on from OX327695.1 coordinate 26,526,360, forward strand.
AGGTGCCTCGGGCGCCGCGTATTACGTTATTATATATACATACATACATATTATTTTATATATTTAAAATTTAAATTAATAATAATTTTTATTAAGATGGTACAAGAAGAGAAATGAGTTAAAAAAAAAAGTTCGCGTTTAAATAAACAAAATTGTCATATAAAATTTTGACGGAGATAAATGTAGAGGGCGATTTTTTTTTTTAAGAATACTTTAGAAGATAAAAAAAGGTAATATTATATTGTAGGAGGTAACTTATAAATAGAAGTTTATTAAGTATTTCAAATGTTAAAAATATGGTTTTGATGAGAAATTATGTCGGTCAAAAGGGGTTGTTAGAACAACCAAGAGAATGAGGCTTATAAAACTCATTTTAAAAATCAAGAACAAACCATGCATAAGGAAGGCTAGATTGGGATGTTGGAACAAAAATCAAACGAGAATAGAATGAGGGATGCAACAATAATGGAACAAGCACCAGAGGGGAAAGGCTCTAATGTTCAGGTAGTTGATAGATTCAATCTGAGGAAGATTATTACTTTGACGTATGAGGTGAGAATTATTGGTGTGGGTCGACGAGTCATAAGAAATTCTATATCCCTTACTAAGGGATGATGATTGCAAGCTAGAATATCCAGGGTCTTCATGACCCCTATAAATAATCAGAGGTGAAAACTTTGATTAAAATGAGAAATTTATGTATTTTGGGGTTGTTAAAAACAAGAGTTAAACTATCTAATATAGAGACTGTTTGGAGGAAGTTAGAATTGAGAGATTGGAAGATGGAAAATAATTCTGATTACTTTGATATGGGAAGAATTTGGATTGTTTTTAATTCTGCTAGATGTAATATGGTGATCTTGGAAAAACATTGGTAATTTATTCATTGTAAAGTTCTTATTGATAACAGTGAGTTTCTCTGGACTATTTTTTATGGGGCATCTTCTGCAAGAGATAGGGAAAGTCTCTAGACGGATCTTCGGGAAAAGATGGCTCCAAACACTAAACCTTGGCTGATTTAAGGTGATTTCAATAATGTTCTCAACAACAATGACAAATTTGGTGGCCAATTGGTTAATGATATCATAGTGAACCCAATTAAGGACTGGATCTCTAGACTGGGGTTATTCGAGTTAAAAAACTACAGATGCAGATTCACATGGTGCAATAATTAGATAGGAGATCAACGTATTTGGAGGAAAAATAATTGGGCCTTCATAAATGGAAATTAGTTGGATACGTGTGAGGCTTTTGAGTTTGAAGTATTGCCAGCTAGTATTTCAGATCACTCTCATCTTGTTGTCCATATTTCCAAGAAATTCTCTGTGGGAAAAGTTCATTTCAAGTTCTTCAATGCTTGGTGCTCCCACTCTGATTTCCTCAATATCGTTAATTAGGTTTGGTAGCGAAATTGTTATGGCCCTCCAATGTTCTGCATATAGACTAAACTCAAATCTTTAAAATTTGAATTAAGGCAGCTTAACAAAGAATTCTTCACTGATGGTTCTCAGAAGATCGAAGATTGCAAGAAGATATTATTTTCTCTTTAGGATAGCATGGTTCACAACTCTTTCAATAAAACTTTTCAGGATGAGGAATGATGTGTTTATCAACATTTAAAGAAGCTTATTTAGGCAGATGAAAGTATCGTTAGACAAAAATCAAGAATTAAATGGGTCAAACTAGGGGATTCAAACACCATATATTTTCATAACTCAACTAAGCAGAGAAGGGCCATAAATAAAATCACTTTGATAGAATGTCAGAACGGGGAAATCACTCATGATCCAGAGATTGTAAAAATTGCTATTGTGGGTTACTACAAAGATTTGTTAGGGACCAACACAACTACCAAGAAGACCATTCAAAAAGAAATCATAGACGCAGGCCCTAAACTGAAGACAGATGATAAAGATATGTTAAATGCTCTTGTATCTACACAAGAAGTTGAAAATGCTATGTTTAGCATCAAGGGAGATGAAGTTTTAAGACCTGATGGATATAACAACTTTTTTTCCAAAAATACTGGCACATAGTGGGCTAAGACGTAACTAAAGCTGTGCAGTAGTTCTTTTCTTCAGGTCAGTTCTATAATCTTATTAATACCAATGCCATCACTCTTGTACCAAGGTGCCTAACTCTCAAGGCTTAGAAGACTATAGACCGATTGCATGTTGCACTATACTTTATAAGTGCATCACAAAAATAATCACCTTCAGATTGAGGAAGGTGGTGGACTATCTGGTGAACCCTAGTCAGTCAGCTTTTATCCCTCATAGAAAGATAGTAGATAATATCTTACTGGCTCATGAATTGGTGGGGGGTTATGATCATAATTATAGTGTGCCGAGATGTGCCTATGACTCGGGTTCTTGAGATTATATTGAAGAAGTTTTAATAGGGCTTGGCTTTCTATACTCTTTTATCTGGCTAATCATGGTGTGTGTTAGAACTTGCTATTGGGATTTGTGCTTACGTGCCATCCCATAATGTATAAATACATAGTGATTGTATTTATACAATTATTATTTCTAATAAAATCGTTAATATTATTTTTATTAAATGGTAAGATGCTTGTAACATTTTAGACATTGTATGATCTGAAGGAGTTCAGATTTGGTCTAAAAGAGTTTAGACCAGTGCTAAAAGTTAGCAACGCTAATAGTTATAAACACTAAAAGTTAGTGGTACTAAGAGTTAGCAAAATCTAAGGAGTTAGAGCCTTGTCTGAAATGGGACAATGACCTAAGAATATATTAGTAATGACATAGCTGTAAGGAGTTGCAGATGGTGCTAGAAAATGTCATTATGTAAGTATGTTCTCAAATATAATGTTCCTAATCTAATTTCATCGATGCGAGTCTATCGGTGGAACCCATTAATATAGATTAATGTATGTCTATATCTGGATGGTCCAGATGGTTAGTCTTAGCAAACCATGAGCTTAGTAGGAAGCTCGTATAGAGATACAGGTATTCAGTAAGGACTGGATATTGAACAGACTCACGAAGACATCCAATAGACATCTCATAAAGCCGTCAATGGAGGGTCTTCCGAGTTGAGTAATATTTGTGGTCCTTTGACTTGAGCGCCACTGTGGGCTTGTGAGTGATCCACCATGCTTTGGTTCCACACTTGTTAGAAACCTTTCATGGTCTGACCGCTGGGTATGGTCCGATGCTCATGGAGTTCGGTGTGCGTAGATATGGGATCCATCAGCTCATATGAGTGGGTTGTATATCCTAATGCTCCGAGATTGTATTTCAGAAAGTCTTGTGGCCGCAAGCATAAACCTCGGAAAAGATATTCCGGAGGAATAAACAATATCATAAAAGTGTTTGTGGATATTGTTTAATGAAATATAAATCTGGAGATAAGTTCATGGTTGAGCAAATAGAGATTTGACGGTGATGATCTATATATCTGCTCTTCAAGGATATAAATGATGGAAGGATTATACGAATATGTAATAACCTCAACTTGTATGGTCTAACATGCTAATTTGTAATATCCGTAACGTGTGTGTGGGATATTGTTCACGGACGTATGGAGGAGCTCTATATGGCAAATTAGGTGTGGACCTAGAGAGTCTCACAATATGAAGTATACTCGTTGTGCACTGGGGTAGTGGATTGGATTGAATAGTTCGATCCAATAAATTTCAGCAAGAGAGAACGATTGTTTAGGGATCCCTCGGATTGTACATTTGTCAAGACTTAATTGTTAAGTACATCACTTAATTAATTAACAAGGGTTGTTAATTAATAGAATATTGACAAATGACAAAATTTGTTCCATGATTTGATTTTATATTTTTACCATTTAACCATGGTAGTAAAAATTAGTAAGGTAAAAAGTAATTATTCAAAATTGTTTTGAATAATTAAATCATATATTATTATTATATTATTAGATAATATTATAATATATATAGATCATGGCATTGTATTTTAATACAATGAGGAGTCTAGATGTTGGCCATTTAATTACCCATTATAATTAAAGTAATTATAATTGTTAGGTAAAGATTAATTTTGGTGGCCATTATTCTAGTGATTGGTTTAATTAATTCTAAATGGGAGACCAACAATAAAATTGGTGAAGCACTTCATTTTGTTTATTTTTGTTTAATCAAAGTGTTGAATAAACAAAATGAATTTTGGCAAAACAATTGAATTCATTCATTCAATTTTGGGAGAAGAATTTGGCAATGGGAGGAAGAGAAGTAAGAGAGAGTTCTTTGAGTTTTATTCTTTTAAGTGTTGAAAAATAAACAAACTTCTCTTTATCTCCTTCTTTAATGGATGACAAAAAATGAATGATATGTAAATGGAGAAAAAGATAATTATTTTGCAAAGAGTTGTTCAAAATAATTATCATGTAGAAATTGTTTCTAAGATTAATATACAAGAGTTGTATGTTAAAGATTTTTAATTAATACAAGATTTGTATAGAAAATATTTACCATCTCTATTTAAGAAACAAATATTGTATTCAAAAGAATTTGAATACAAGTGTTGAAAATTCTAAATACTAAGCTACCATTCCAGCTCCTTAATCCCACCAAAAGTTATGGATTAGAATTGTTCAACATATATTTCAAGGTGAGTTCTTCACATGGATTGGTGAAAGACTTGAAGATTTTGTAAAGCTACCTTCATTAGGTGAGTATTTTACATTATGTGTTATAATACAACATTGTTCAACATGTTTATATTTGTATAATTGTTATACTTGTTCATATATGTGATATATGTTGTTCATCATGTTCATAATTGTATAATTGTTATACTTATGCATATATGTGATATATGTTGAATTTGTTAAAATGGGTGTATTTTGTAACATGCTTCTGCTGCGCATATAGTAATTTTTGAAATTACGCATACACTCGTATAATCACACACTCTATGATAAACACCCAACACTTGCATGTTCTCGGTGGTGGTAAATGACAGTCTGTTGGTTTTTTCCCAAGGAAAAAAGGGTTGCGCCAAGGAGATCCATGTCCCCCTTACTCTTTGTGTTAGCTATGAAGTACCTGAGCAGAAGCTTAAGTTATATTCCTTAGAATTAGTTCACCTTTCATAAAAGGTGTAAGAGACCAAGGTTAAATTATTTGATATTTGCTGACGATTTATTTCTATATTCTCATGGCGATGTGAGCTCGGTTGGCTATTTTAAGAAAGTACTAGATGACTTCTTCATGGTTTCTGGTCTGCAGATCAACATAAATAAGAGCTTCATCTTCTTTGAGAATGTCTTTTATCCTACCAAAGAGGCTATTTTGCAGTTTACTCAATTTCAAACTGGTTCATTTCCTGTCAAATACTTAGGTATTCTTTTGATCTCTGGGAGACTTAAGAAACACTTTTGTTAGGAGCTAATTAGCAAGATTACTACTAGAATATCTAGTTAGAGTATGAAGTTTCTGAGTTTTACAGGGCGGTTACAATTGATAATCTATGTCTTGATGAGTATGCATATATACTGGTGTTCAATGTTTGTCCTCTTAAAGTCTATCATCAAAGAAATTTAAAATAAATGTCGCAAGTTTTTGCGGCATGGACTTGACCAATAGAGGAATAAAGGACTAGTGGTCTAGGATGAGATTTGCAAAAGTAAAAAAGATGGATCCAATCATCTCTTGAAATTTGGTGGCAGTCACCAAACATATTTGAGATTTGAACGCAGTAGAATTTTCGCTATGGACTAGATGGGTGATTGACAACAAGATTGTAGGCTCAATTTTTGGTGTATTACAAAGTCAAAGGACTGTAGCTAGACATGGAGAAAAATGTTAGACTTGAAGAGCTAAACAAAAAAGTTATTCAACTATGATTTAGGGAATGAGAAATCTTTCTATTTCTTGTGGGATCCATAGATGCATGGGGAATTCATAGTTGAAAAATATCCTAATGTGAACATTAGCCATGCTGACATTCCACGGGATGCCAAGGTTTTTTATCTCTGACAGGCTCGACACTGGACTTTCCCAGATCCCTTGGACAATTATACAGATTATGTTTGGAATCACATACGCAAAAACTTCTCTATTTCTTCAAAAGAGGATGTGATCTCCTGAAAGGGAAGTTCTCAATTGTAAGTACATAACGGTGTTTTACTAACTCCACTGTTAAGGTTGGGTGGTATAAACTAGTGTGGGGCTCTCATCATCTCTATAAACACAACTTTATTACTTTGTTGGCTCTAAGGAACAAGTTATTTACTAGGGAGTAGCTTGCAAAATGGGGACTCATACCCTCAACTATTTATCCTCTTTGTGGTCGTTGTAGAGAGATAGTCTAACATTTATTCTTTCAGTGCAGGTTTTTCCATGGAATCTGGCACAAGATCCTTCTGGCTTGCAATATCAACCATCGCCCAGTCAGTTGGCGGCGTGAGGTTTCTTTATTCTGCAAGAAAACCTAAGGCAAATCTCTCATAAGCAAAATCAGGAGAGTATCTTTTTGTGCATCGATTTACTTCATTTAGAGGGAGCGTAATCAGGCAGTATTCCAAAACAAAACTCCCTCTACCTCCAATGTACCCCATAATATTAAAGATACTATTTGGATTAGATGTCTAAGTGTTATAAATAGTCAAAACATAAATCACTTAACGAGTAAGTGGTGATTTTGGTTCTACTTTCTCCTATGGTGTAATGCCTTTGATCTAATACTTTGTCTTTTGTACTTGGTTATTTTCTGATTTTAGCAATAATATTCATTATTATTTACCCAAAAAAAAAAATTGGTTGATTTCAAAATAATTGATAAAAATTAGACCGAATTGAATTATGCCCACCCAAGCTTGTTGTCATTCTTGAATTTGATTAATAACAAAACATCTTGCTAACTGAAACTAGCATATTTTATTTTAGTGCATGGGTTGTGGCAACTAGTAAGAGCGAATAAATTTTCTTTTGAGGGATCAATTGGATTACTAATAGCTTTCTAACACTGACAGCACATCCATGCAGTGTTAAGTAAGGACAAGTTTTCAGATCGTTTAAACTCTTAACTTCGGCTCTCTCTCTCTTTGTAGTAACTATGAGGCACGACCATAAATGAAAGGAAATAGTTGATCTTAGTTAAAAATGTTGTACAATATACTGCTAGCAGCTTAATATAATGTTCACGTAACTCGCACAATTTAGCTTTATAGGCCTGTTCTCCTGTTCATTTTGCCAATCAAGCCCATTTTTGAATAAACATTGAGGGACATATAATTCTATTAACATTCCCTTCATTATTCCGTGAGAACTCAACATTTTTTTTTATTATTTATAGTTAGTTCTACCACTAGAGAAAATTATGTGAAAGGACAAATATAAAACTAAGCCTAAGTTTGTTTTCTTAATTAGAGTCTCTTAGCAGTTTGCACCCACAAATCATAAACTCCTTACTCTCTCTTAATTTTTATTTAATTTATTTTTCAAAATTATTTATAATTTTGAAATAATAAACAAATAATATAATGACAATGAGCTTGTTATGAGAAAGTGAATAATTGTTGTTATTTCTATAATAAAATATAGATGACATATATCACTATATAATATTTTTATTATTTAAATAAAAATCTTAAAATGAATTCAATAAAATAAAATTAAAAAATTGAAGAAAAAAAAAGTGTGGTCTTATGTGGTAAATTGACTTATAGTTAACATCATCAGACTCAAAATTTTATAATTTATATAATGATAGAGTTTTCTTCAATGAAGTACTAAAGGAGTACCAAAAGTGAAAATAAGAGTGACAACACCTTCTGCAAATGATGACGGATGGATATGTACCACCACTTTTATTGGCTATATCACTAGTTGGTAATTTTAATGATGGTGGCAATGTACCCCAAAATAGTGGCATTATGGTGGCCGCCATTTTTCACTTAATTGTTGACACTCTTTTGGTATTTTGTTGATGAAAACAATCTCATCATAGTATAGATATCAAAATTTTAAGTATAATTATATCAATTATGAGTAAATTCGCTACCAATCACTAACCGTTGATAGGCAATGATAGTTATTGGTGATACTTACTAGATTGCTCCATTTTTAATTTTTAATTTAATTAATTTATTATAAATTTTTTGATTAAAATAATAAAATTGAGTAAATAAAAATGTGCCGCATATCATTAAGTATATTTAAATTTTATTTAGAGGGTAAATAAGTTATTTAACTATTAAAAGAGTATTGTTGGAATTGGTAATTCAACAATTATGTATAAGTATGAATTGAGATAGATACTAAATGAAGAGTCAGCAAAAAGTTTAGTATGCAGTGGTTGGGCAAAGGAGGAGCAAAATAGAAAGTTGGATGCGAGCAAGGGCAAAAAATGAGAAGCCATGAGCATGGTACTATTCACATGAAACTATTCCAACAGGCTGTCTCATATACACTGCTTCATTTAAGTGTCCATTCAAAAAGGCATTATTAACATCAATTTTTTTAATAACCCATTTGTTTATCATTGCCAAACGCAGTACAACCTTTACTGTAGAAGGATTTATCATAAGATGCGATAATTTATGAGTATTTTCTATTTTGACTCAATTGATTTCTTTAAGTGAGATTTGGACTCCCACATGCAAAAAATATTTTTGTGTGTACTTGAGTGGAACCATAGGAGTATCTTTGTTCTTGTGTGAATAAAAGAAATACTAATAAATCCTTTGAGAGTTCGGACTATTCTTGTATTCCTTAAAAAAAATCTCTTACGAATAATTTGAGGATTGAGATGCGACTACTAAGTCCTAAAAGAATAAATAAATCAAACAAAAGAAACCAATTTTTGCAACAGCAAATACAGGTGATAATAAAAAGTAAATGCCCCTTTCCCATTTCCAAGAATTAGGTTCTGATCTCATCAAAGTTTAGTTTAGAATAGTAGTGGATTCTCTTGAATCCATCTTTTCAAATAGCTTTGTTCCCAATTGATCATACTCGATTGATTTTAGGCAGTGACAGTGATAGATGCAAACTTTAATTTATGTTATGAGAGAAGTGATAAAAGTTAAATTTATTCTCTTTCTGAGTCTATAGCAGTTCGTAATTCTAAAAATTATAACGACAAATATATTATGGTTTTACGGTTTACAAAGTTCTATTCGTTTTCTTTTACTAATATGTTAGAGATGGAACTAGTGAAAGAAAAATACAAAGAGACTCACCAAGAACTCCGACAATGTCTCATGGCTGAGCTTGGAGGAGACAAATTAGGGTTCACAGTTGCTGGGCTGAATGTTATTTCTGGAGTTTGATCGAAGATAATAGACGTTGTAGGATTGAGAATTTCAGTAATTGTCAGAGATAAGAGAGGGTACGTACGAGTTTAGTCAATTTTTTTTATTTAACTTGTGAATATGTGGTAGTGGTAGTGGTTGAGCCAACTTATTTGACTTAAGCTGAAGTTGTTGAGCCAATTTATTTGACTTATGCATAAGTGATAGTTGAGTCAATTTATTTGACTTGTGCAGAAGTTATTGAGCCAATTTATTTGACTTAACATAAAAAAAAAAATTAGTGTATGTAACACTAAAATTAATAAAGACTTTTTTGTATTGTAAAAATTTATAAATAGGTTCATTTGGAGATGAGAGGTAACACTCATGTGACATAAAAAATATCAAGAAATAACAACAAAAGAGAAAAAGAAAAATTAGAGAGTGAGAAAAAAAATAAAATATTTATTTTTATTTTTCTATCTTGTATTAAACTCTTAAATTTAACTAAGAATTTATAGTGTACCTACTATTAAGATAATGAGAAATACTTATAATCTTAATTTAGTTTTCTCTTATAATAAGTTTAGTTTAATGGGTGATTGATAAAAAATTTATGAAATTGTAATTATTTTTACATAATATATTTTATTTTTAATAGTGTAAATATAAGTTTGATTTGAGCTGTATCAAGTAAATTTTTATATTATTATTATTCTTTATTATTTTTTTGCATTACTATTTTATATTTTTTATAAAGTTCAATTTGAGAACAAAAAATAAAAAATCTCTATTTAATTACTTATGAATTCTCTTTTTGCGTATTTTTTCCATCACCTCGAATCTGTGACTTATTTCATTAAAAAGAAGATTAGTATCTAACTAGAGGTTAGTTTCATCTTTATTTAGACCACTAATCAATCCTCTCAAGCAGCGAAAAAGTAGGAACGAGGGTGTTTAATTCAAAGTAAAACTATCTCTATCCAACATCTTTTACATATATTCTCCAAGGTCTTTACAGGCAAGAAAAGTTTCATTATCGTGTTAAAAAAGTCTTTTACGTTGAAAATCATTTCTCCACCAAGAATATCTTCTTCAACCACTTTTAACCGACAAGAGAGTCCTGATAGAAGTAATTTTCCACCACCACGGCAACTTTTTGTTCCTAGTCATTATATAATTTTATCTCTTCTTTAGGCTTTCAGGATAATGGCGCATATGACATAACTTTGAAGATTGATATAACGTGCCTGCATAGAAACAACTCAAACAAGCAATACAGCCACCAAGCACATTATGTGTGGCTTAATAATGGAGCCCCCTACAGGTCTCTATTAGTTTCGAATGAAAGCCAGATATAGATTAAACCCGGTAAAATTATGCAGATATTACTGCCCCAAATTCCTCATTGCTCCATTAGGACTTCACTGAAACCTTCGAAGTTTGAGGCTTTAATTTAGTTGAAAAATCTTAATTAATGCGAGCTAGATATAGTGCTCGAGACTTTGCACCATTGGATTCAGATAAACAAGCAAATGTTTTTCCCTTGTGTCAGGGTTGCATGGATAAGTTTGACGACTTTATGGAGAAAAAAAAAACCTGAACTTCAATTATAAATTTATAATTTATAGTTCAATAAAAAGTTTCATCTGCATATGGAGAGGGGGCCGGGGTACCTGAGATGAAATCAAGGGATGCGTGACACGTGTAGGGAGGGGATGTGATGAAGAGAATAAAGTGTCTGATATAAGAGAATAAAAAACAAGAGTTAAAGAGTGGGTGAGTTCTGTCCATCACCATGTCAATGTCAATCTTGAAGTACAAAGAAGTTCACAGAAGCCTATTCGATTCAAATAGCAGTGATTAGTGAACTTGGGCATTAGGCCACTGTTCGAATCTTGTTTCATGTTGTGTTTTTCATAATTACTCTTCCATGGGGCAGCAGTAAAGAGTCAACGTTGAATGAAGTACCCTGACAACTGGCTATTGGCTACTAGCTATTAGCTAGTACTAGACCACGATGACAACTCAAATCAATTTGCATGTACATCCGTATTGAAATTTGGAACCTGAGCTATATGTGAATGAACACACAAGGAAGACACAGATCAACTGAGATCATAATTTTTAGGACAATTATCAAGAATATCCTTCAGTTAAAGTTTAATTATAAAAAAATTTATATTTTTAAAAAATAATACTAATACTCAAACATTTAAAAAATATGTAAGAATATCCTCACGTTTATTATGTTAAAATTAATAAATTTTTTATTCTCACATTATGAATATTATATTAAAATTAATAGATTTTTTATCATTGCGGATTTGATGATTAAATTACTTTTTTAATACTAATTTTATATTCTTATCTTAATAAAAACTTTAATGAAAAATAAAACAATTAAAATATTTAAATAATAAAATAAAATTTAAAATAAAAATAAATAAAATTAATGATAATAAAATTAAAAAAACAAAAAAAACAATTAAACCATAAACCAACTAAAAATAACATAAACTTATTAAAGAAATAAATCAACTAAAAAAAATAAACTTATTAAAAAAATTAAAAAATTAATTTTTTTTAAAAAAAAAGGTAAATGTTTAAAAAAGTGCAAGCCGTGCTGGTTGCTGTTCAATAAAGGACAGTGCCTTGTTCTGGCTACTGTTGTAGCGGCCAACTAAGGCCACGTACGGGGCAACTATATGGTTTTAAGAAATTTTTTTAATTTTTAATTTAATTTATTTTTAAAAGTGTTAAGAATTGAGATTGAAGGGTGAATGACTTTTTTACCCTCAAGTATGTAAAGCATTTGGATATTGTTGTTATTTTTTAAACATATGAATTTTTTTATAATTAAGTCTTATCTTAAGGATATTTTTAATAATATCCCTAACTTTTATAATCGAGAATGATTATGTAGTTAGGTCAGTCTTGTTTCTCTTAAAATTTTGACAATATCCCCATTTTACTTTCTACTTCAAAAGTTCTGTAAAATTCTTATTATTCAAAAGGCCTATAATTGGTATAGAAGCATGTCATTACTGAATCTGTTCCAAACTATATTGCTCATTTGGAAAGAGTAGCTGAGATATGGCTTTGCATTCTCATATCTTTGGAGGGTGATAGAAGCAGAAGCTGTACGTTATTATGGGGGCCATATCCCTAGCATCCCATTTATCCAACAGTAAAAAAAACAAAACAGCTTAAGCCAAGTCTTGCCAAGATATTATTATAAGGTACCCATCTCTTGATATTTGATAATATCAACCCTTCCAGCTAGCTGTTGCCTAAATTACATCCAAAATGTATGTTAAAAGCACTCGACCTTAACATTTTGCCTAAGACAAAAAGCAGCGTGAATCAAGTTTTATTAAGCTCATTAAATCTGCTTTTTCGAAATGGGTATGCAGTTATTAGCACATTCTGTTGTAAAAGCATCTTCTTTTTATATTAAAAAAAAAAAACTTAAAAACACAACGATAACATCTACTTGGGTATGGAGTATGAGCTTTTCCCATGGCTTAACTAGATTGCCTCGGAAAAAAGAGAAAGTTGAGAGAATTCAAATTTGAAACAAAATTCGAAAAACCAATCGCGTGTCTGACAATCACATCTATAGCTTTAGTTTTCAACGGTTTTGCTTTAATGCAAAATCTATCACCTCGGTACCTAACCTGCAAGAAAAGGAAACCTTCTAACTATTTTTACGTTTTAACCACGTCAAAAGGCTCCTTTGCACAGTGAGTTCAGGGAATCAAGGTCATGTGAATATACACATGCCAGCGGCCATAGCCCTGCTACTGTGTATGGACGTGTGATTATTAATTATCTGTAATATGTCCCATTGATAGTTTGGACTATGGTTCCTAAAACCCTACTGTAAATTGTAACTTACGCTCATTCAAGTTTTTTTTTATAGATTTTTCTAAACTATTAATGAAGGCAGAAAATGATTTGGGGAATCAATGATATCTTAGTCTTAGGTCATATACGATATGTTTTCTTAAAGGAAATTTGCTACAAAGCTAGATTAATTATTGAAAGCCTTATGATTATGCTGGGAAAATGGGTGGTTGATTGCGTGATTGTAAATAATTCAAGGTAAAACGTCTATGTAGTCTATTGAAAGATCAAGGTTGTGAATTGAAATTGCTAGAGAACAAGTGGAAAAGAAAGCGAAAAAGAGATTGTAATATGGACGACCACATATTAAAACTTGTTGAATAAATACACTTTGTGAAAACGATGCAAAAAGGGCTGTGCATGAAAAAGAATATCACTCTCAACTCTCAAGGCTGTCGTGGTCCTTATTTCATAATTTCACCACCAACATCTCTCTTATTTTTCAACTTAAAGAAAATGTCACCAGTATAAAAAAATCCAGAGATGAAAATGAGGACATTAGTTATTATGATCCATCTTTTAATGTTCCCTACCTTGAAATTTTTTTAATCATCACTCAATTGGTTACATCTTAAAAACAGAGACAAAGAATGAAAGAAGCAGCAATGTTTAAGCTCTGCTATGTGTCGCAACTTAGCAGGCGATGGAAGAGAATGCGTTGCGAGAGGAGGAGAAGGGACATTAATGAATGACAGGCACAAGTTAGAACCAGAAATGGGATATCTCAGAAACAAAAGGGGATTTGAGTCCTTAAGAATATTTTGGTTAAAGAAGTCCTAGAGCTATAGCTGAAGACAAGAGGCTAAAGCAAGTGGAGAGATATAGGAGCTGCTAGCTGAAGACACAGTTGTTTCAACCTATGAGAGGGGGTTGGTTCTCGTCAGTTCTTCCTTTGTTACTTTTCTCTTGGGCATCTTACTGTGACGTTCTCAATCCTACACCTACCAAATCGAACTAACATGTAAACTATTGATTACCTCAACGGTTGTTGCGACAATATTTTGTTGTCATAAGCATAAATATGAAAATTCTAAGGGATAACTTATAAGTTATCACATCTAATATGAAACCAAAAGTGTCTTAGTTCGAATTGTTGTATGGATCTTCAAATTCAAACCTACAATCCTTTTTTAATGTAAATATTATTACAATGATAAGGATACCATGCCATTAGTAATACAAAATAATACTGCTACATATGTGGATAACAGAAAATATGTCACCATATTCACAGATGATGTAGAATATGTTAGAATCCTATACTTTTATACTGTGGCAATAATAACTCTACATATGCGAATGACAAAAAGTATACCACTATATGCAAGGATGACATAAAAGGTCATAATATTACTATGTGTGGATGGCATAAAATATGTTAACTATATATGGAGATAACAAAAAATATGTCAGAGTTCTCTACTTTTGTGGATGTAAAGACCAGAATTGAATCTCAACACAAGATGGGAAAATGCAATCTTGCAATTTTATATATGTATATATATAACAATGATCTTGCAACGTATATTTTAAGAGTTTGAAAAACCTTTTATTCTAGAAATTCTTTATACATGAAGTTACTAATTCAAAACGTGAAACATGTCATTGCTGAAAACATAGGAATGGATAGACTCGATTTTAGATTGGTTCAATTCAGAACTAACTCGAAGTCGAGGCAATTGGTTGAACACATATTGCAGTTGATGGGAATTGATTCTCTCCATAGAATTGAATGAACAGGTTTAATTTGATTCTCATTTCTTATATACTTTTTAGTTTATTTTAATTTTATATTTTGTTCGATTTAATTTTTTAAAGAGCATAAAATAAAACCAAATTGATTAGTTCTCAAAAATAAAAATTAAAGTAGAACCAAATCAAAACCAAATCAATTCTTTTTTTCGATTAAGTTTGATCAGTTCAATCGACTCGGTCCAAAAAATACCCACCCTTAATAAAAGAAGCATCCTATATATATCTTATACAATTTCTAAAATTTTTATGTCTACATTTTTATTGAATGCAAACATATTCTGCACTCAATTCAAAAATTTGGAATTGTTAGCATATATTAAAAAAAGAAAAAGAAAATTTAGAATGTGTATTGTAATACAATAATTCACCAATATATACTCCACTTTTTCTTTTTTCTTTTTAAAAAAATTTATAGTAACTATTAGGTAATCTAATAATCTTCAGTATACATATACATACAAATAGTAATCTTTAGTATACTTATACATACATACCTCTATATTATATGATAAAATTTATTGATTAATTTTTATATAAATGACATGATACAACAAATGTATTCTATAATTTTAAACAAAAAGAGAAATTAAGTCAAATACATCACATGATTTGTACTATATTAAATAAAATTTTACTACATAATATGTAAAAAAATTGATTTAGTTTGAGATGTTTTTGTTAGATAATATCTAATTTTTATGTTAGATAATATTCTATTAAAATTAGATATTATCTCTTTAAAGTGGTCAACATTTAAAGTTTATAGGTGATGTGGTAACTACCTTATTAGATAACGTACATAATAAATTTGATAAATTTATTTTATCAGATAATGTACGTGAAAAGTGGGTAAGATAATTTTTATCTTGTAACTATCCACTTTCTTGATGGGAGAAAGTGATAAGGTTATTTCTATTTAAAAAAAACTGAGGGTTCCTATTCTAGCGATAAGAGAATTATGTTAATTTTATGCCTGTGAATCCATCATCAAACTCTCAGCAGGAATAAGATAGAAGACTTGAAGTTATTCATTTACTTGAACAACAGTAGCTGGAGGTACGATCTACAGTGATTATATTTTTATTAGTATTTACACAAATTGTGTTTCATGTGGTATCAGAGCCACCTTCATTTTTGTTGTTCAATAAATATTTGTGTGAATCTATGTCTCTATTCTGGACATATTTAAAGTATGTTTATATGTATATGTTTACTTCCTGCCTCTCGAAAATCATATATTCATGTTATTACTTGACTGAAAGTGAAATAATACATTTTTGTATTATTATAGCCTTTAAAGACAAGGAAGTATTACGTTTTTATATTAAAAAATTATTTTGCTTCATTACAAGTCTTATACGCCATTTGAGAACTTGACTTGGTGTTTTGTGGCAGTGTAATTGCTTGACTCCATTAATAGTATTGAAAAGTTTCAATCTGATAAAGTGATAAAGTACTACCTCTAAGAATTTTGATGGCTTAAGAATTATCACGTGATTATGTCTTTTTAGATTTTTATTATTTTTAAATACAATTAAGTCATATATATATATATATATATATATAAAAGGAGGTTAGATATTATGATAATTTTGGACGAGAGACAGTTTGACATTTGTTAAATTACTATTATGTCATGACTTTTTAAATGAATATATATGATTTGAAAATTAAGTTTTGTGTGCACTGTTAATGTATTTTGTTTTTCGTGATTGTAACATTTTATTAGAAAAAAAATAAGACAAATCATTTTGAGTGCATTCTTTATTTAATACACGTTATCGTCATGAAATTTAATTTTCATAAATATTCTAGAGAATTTTTTAAAAAGCATGATGGCTATTATTTTGGCAATTTCAAATAGCACATGAATTATGGATAAAATACTTAATTGTATTAATTCTGTGCTTTAATGCCTTAATAATATGATGCATATTGGTAAATTAATGTGAGAAATATTATTCTAACCTTAAGAGTAGCCATAGCATCTTAAGCTATGATAATATTTATAAAGTATAAAATCACATATGAAATTATTCAAGTGATACAGTTATATGATATTTATCAATTAATGTTAATTCATTGAAATAATTATTTGGCCCTATAGGAAGATAGTTATTTTAATAAATTTTTTGAAAAATGAGATTATAAATAAGATATTTATTAAATAAAATTTTCTAGGCCCATAGGTATGGAAATTCTATTATAGTTTCATATCTTTAATCTCATAAATAAAGTTTATGTAAATTCAATGTGTGATACGATCTCTGCTCATAGGAAGGTTTGAATTTACAAATTAAATTTAACATTGGTTAATTCAATATATGGTTTAATTTTACTCATAGCATTAATATTTATGTAACTTTTCCTATGCAGTGATTCATAATATTTTTAATGATTCTCGTATTCCAATTCCATGTGGTGATAATTTTTCTGAATGGAAGGAGAAAATTCTCATAATTTTGGGGTGCATGAACCTTGACTTAGCACTTCGTGAGGATGAACCAATTGTCCCCACAGAATCAAGTACACTAAGTGAAAAGACTGCTTATCAATCCTGGGAGCGATCCAATCGCTTGAGTTTTATGTTTATGAAGAATTATATTAGCAAGAGCATAAGGGGTTCAATCTCAGAATGTGATAAGGCTAAAAACTTCATAAGGGTTGTCGAAGAGCAATTTGTAAGTTCTGATAAGGCAAGGGCTAGCACCCTTATGAGGAAGATTTCAGACATGAAGCATAACAATTCTACCAATGTGCGTGAACACATTATAGAGATGAGGGACATTGCTGCTCAACTCAAGTATTTAGATATTGACATTTCTAAGTCATTCTTGATTCATTTGATTATGAACTCTCTTCCTAAGGAGTATGGTCCATTTCAGATATCATATAACACATATAAGGATAAATGGACTGTTAATGAACTTCTGACTATTAGTGTTCAAGAGGAGGAGAGACTTAAGAATGAAAAGATAGAAGTTGCCAACTTCACAACTCATGATAAGGAAAATGACAAGAAGCTTAAAGGTGGTCCTAAAGGAAAGAAAAATAATGTGCCAAAACTCAAGAAAGACAATGATGTTAAGTGATTCTTTTGTAAGAAAATAGGGCACATGAAGAAGGACTGCTTGAAACACAAGAAATGGCTCGAAAAGAAAGGTATACCTTTCATTTATGTATGTCATAAATCTCATTTTATTGAAGCTCCTAATAATATATGGTGGATTGACTATGGTACTTCAATTCACGTTGTCAATGTTATGTAGGGTTTCTTGGACCTGAGGAAACCACTGGCAAATGAGCAATACATCTATTCAGGAAATAGGATGAGCTCAAAGGTTAAAGGCGTGGGAACATTTAGATTAGTTCTGAATTCTGGTTTTTATTTAGATCTTAAGAACACTGTTTATATTCCATCATTTTCTAGAAATTTAGTTTCTGTTGCAAAACTAGTAACTTTGGGTTTTAAATTTGTGTTTGAAGATTTAAACTTCATTTTATTTAATAATGGTACTATTGTTGGCAATGGTTTTCTAATTGATGATTTATATAAGTTTAATTTAGATCCCATGTATGAATGCAACCTATCAACCATGCAAAGTGTGAATGTTGGCACTAAACGTTGTATTATTAACGAGCACTCCTCTAAACTATAGCATCAGAGATTATGACATATCTCTATTGAGCGAATTAAAAGATTAGTAAATGAAGGAGTTTTACAAACTCTTGATTTTACTGATTTTGGAACTTGTATAGATTGCATCAAGGGAAAGTAACCTAACAAGAATTCCAAGGGTGCCAAGAGGAGTATTGAAACACTTGAGATAATATATACAGACATTAGTAGACCATATTCTTCCTGTCTGAATGGTCAAATGTATTTTATAACCTTTACAGATGACCATACAAGGTATATGTATTTCTATCTCATAAATCATAAGGATGAGGCACTAGATGCCTTTAAGATTTATAAAGCAGAAGTAGAGAAATAAAGGGAGCGAAAAATTAAAATTGTTAGATCAGACAGAGGTGGAGAATATTATAGAAGGTTCACTGAAAAGGGTCATATACCAGGTCCATGTGCTAAGTTTCTTCAAGAAGAATGTATTATTGCACAATACACAGTACCAGGAATACCACAATAAAATGGTGTTACCGAAAGGAGAAATCGAACTCTAATGGACATAGTAAGGAGTATGATCAGCAATTCAAGTCTTCCTAAAGGTTTATGGAGTGAAGCTTTAAAGATCACTGTGTATATTTTAAACAGGGTTCCATCTAAGGTAGTTACTAAAACACATTTTGAATTATAGTATGGATGGAAATCAAGTTTAAAACATCTACACATTTGGGGGTGTCCAGTTAAAGTGAGAATTTATAATCCTCAATTAAAGAAACTGAATCCAAGAACAATTAGCGATTTTTTCACAGGCTATCCAATAAACTTAAAGGAGTATAGGTTTTATTGTCCCTCACACTCTACAAGAATTGTAGAAGTTAGAAATGCAAAATTTCTAGAGGATCATGAAGTGAGTGGGAGTGAATTTCCTAAAAATGTTGAATTTCATGAAGAAATGGAAAACTATGAATCACCTCCTCAAAATGATTCAATAATTTATTTCCAAAGAAATACTTTGGAATCTAATGTGGAGCAATCTATTCAAGAACACACACTCAATGAAACTTATGAAGAGTCTACAACTCAAAATCTACCAAATAACAACGAGATTGTAGATTTGAGAAGATCTTCTAGAATAAAAAGATATACAATTTCTAGTGATTATGTTATATATCTTCAAGATTCTGACTCTAACGTTAGACTCGATAATGATCCAAGCTCATTTTCACAAGCCTTGAATAGAGAAAACTCTGTGTTTTGATATGATGCTATGAAGGAAGAAATGGAATCTATGGCTAAAACTCAAGTTTGGGATCTCGTTATATTACCAGCTGGTCATACAATCATTGGTTGTAAATGGGCTTATAAAACCAAAAGAAATGCTACTTGCAACATAGAACGATATAAAGCCAGATTTGTAGCCAAAGGTTTTACTCAAAAGGAAGGCATTGATTACCATGAAACCTTTTCTTTAGTGTCTAAGAAAGATTCATTATGGTTTTGGTAGCTCATTTTGATTTAGAGTTACACCAAATGGATGTGAAAATGACATTCTTGAATGGGGATCTTGAGGAAGAGGTATACATGCATTAGTCTGAAGGATTCAATGAAAATAAAAAGGGTCACCTTATATGCAAATTAAAAAAATCTATATATGGGCTAAAACAGGCTTCCCGTCAATGGTATTTGAAGTTTCATAATGTTGTTACTTCATATGAATTTATAGAAAATATCATTGATCAATGTATATATCTTAAAATCAATGGGAGCAAATATATTTTTTTAGTCCTATACGTAGATTACATTTTGCTTGCAAGTAGTGATTTGGGTTTGTTACATGAAACAAAAGTATTTCTTGCACAATATTTTGAAATGAAGGATATGGGTGAAGCTTCTTATGTCATTGGCATAGAAATTTACAGAGATAGATCCAACAGGACATTAAGATTATCTCAAAAGGCCTACATTGAAAAAGTTTTGAAGAGATTTAGAATGAAGGATTGTACTCCTACTGTAGCACCCATTGTGAAAGGGGATAAATTCAGTCAGAATCAATGTCCACAAAATGACTTGAAACGAGAACAAATGAAGAAAATACCTTACGCTTTTGCTATAGGTAGCCTAATGTATGCCTAAGTCTGTACTAGACCTGACATTGCATTTGCAGTTAGTGTACTAGGCAGATATCAAAGCAATCCTGGTATGGAACATTAAAAGGCTGCTAAAAGAGTAATGAGGTATCTATAAGGAACCAAGGACTACAGACTTACATACAAGCATAGCAATCAACTAGAGGTGATTGGATATTCAGACTCGGATTTCGCTAGATGTTCAAATACAAAGAAGTCTACTTCAAGATATATTTTCCTTCTTACTAGAGGTGCTGTGTCTTGGAGAAGCGCTAAGCAAACAATAATTGCTTCGTTTACTATACAAGCAGAATTCATTGGTTGCTATAATGCTACTTCACAGGCATTGTGATTGAGAAATTTTATTACGGGCCTAAAGATTGTCGATTCTATAGCAAGGCCTCTAAGGATTTACTGTGATAACTCAGCTGCAGTATTCTTTGCAAAGAATAACAAAAGTGGAAGTAATAGCAAACATAGCGACATAAAGTTTTTGGTTGTCAAAGACCATATCAAAAGACAAGAAGTGGTTATTGGTCATATAAAGACTATATTTAATATAGCAAATCCCATGACTAAAGGATTGTCGGCTAAATTGTACAAAGATCATATGAATAACATGAGATTTTTGGTCTAGACTTGTCCTTAGTGTTGTTTTCATTCTCTGATTATATTTGTACGTACTCATTTGAATTATTTTAATCATTGAAATATTTTGTGCACATAATGTTTATAAGTTTTAATCCATTAGAATTATTTAAGAGGACCCGAATAACTTATAAGAAGTTCATTCATAAAGTCAATTACTAATTTGAAAATTTTTATACATGTGATACATGGAAGGAAATGTGTAATTATTAAAACACATGACCGCTATGATTCACGTATTGAGATTTTTCTTTAGATAAATAAAATTTCACTATGAATTGTTTTAGGGAGTTACCACAATTTTGTGGCCATAACAAGTTAATCACCCTAAATTTATAATTTAATATGTGGACCAAGTGGGAGAATGTTAGATAATATCTAATTTTTATGTTAGATAATATTCTATTAAAATTAGATATTATCTCTTTAAAGTGATCCACATTTAAAGTTTATAGGTGATGTGGTAACTACCTTATCAGATAACGTATATAATAAATTTGATAAATTTATTTTATCAAATAATGTATGTGAAAAGTGGGTGAGATAATTTTTATCTTATAACTATCCACTTTCTTGATGGGAGAAAGTGATAAGATTATTTCTATTTAAAGGAAATTGAGGGTCCCTATCCTAGCGATAAGAGAATTATGTTAATTTTATGCCTGTGAATCCATCATCAAACTCTCAGTAGGAATAAGATAGAAGACTTGAAGTTATTCATTTACTTGAACAACAATAGTTGAAGGTACGATCTACAGTGATTATATTTTTATTAGTATTTACACAAATTTTGTTTTAGTTTTTTATGTATGGCGAATGATAATACACAGGGACATTGTCTCACTAATCTATAATTTTAATTTTATTACAAGGCAATATATGTACAATTGCGTATTAATAATAAACCATATTGCTTATTAGAATATATATTGTTGGGGTAAAAAATGGTCATGGCCCAAACATTAAGAATTTATTTAAAAGAGGAAAATGAGTTTGTTGAGTTAATATGTGTCGTGAGATGGTCTAGATTAGTTTGAATGTTGTAAAATATAGAGCACTAAATTGGATATTTTTAGGAGTATATGAAGGTGAAATAGAGTTGGTGGAAATCTGCAAAGCACAAAAATAGACTGGTCAAAGATAGGCATTGATGGGGTAGCTGCAATGGTTCTTCGATGCTCAAGTGAGACAGTGGATTTAGTGGTGAATGTATTTTTAGGGTTATTTCCTTAGAAAGAGTTGTAGAAGAGGGAGAAAAATCATTTTGGGTTTCAAATGTTCTATTTTACTTGTGTTTAAAAGTTAAGAATATACCCTTAGCATGTAAGGAAAAAGAGTTTGGAGAATTTCTCTTTAAGACAATACGTGGTTAGGGGCTCTTTGGTAATTGGGCTCTTTGGTAATTGAGCTCTTTGAGACTTGGAGTACATGTCCTTCCTCTGATTGAATGCTTTAAGGGCAGTCATTTTTGTAAGACGGACAAAGAACACATAGTCCTTTATAATGGCACTTGAACTCTATCTGGTGTAGACTTACTCTACTTACTTTTGTTAACAAGGGATAAGGTGCTAGATATGCTAACACATTGATACAAAAATAAGGCTCTAAGATTACACCCCTTGGGACCTTATCCTCTTTTCCAACTATCCGACAATAAGACTTTATTAGCAAACTGCTATAGAGCTTAGTGATTATGTGGGGGACCGACATAGTCTCATTGACATGTCTTTCGACATTTGAGTTCAGTAGTGACTAAACATAACCTCGTTGAAGTGTCCTATAATAAAAGGTTCAATGGTGGCATAGAGACTGGCATAGTCCCATTGACATACCTTTGACTATGGGACTTTGTTGACACGGGGCTTTAAGTGACTTCTATCTAATTAACCCTACAATTTAAATACCAAACATTGATAGGCTTAGGCCATTTCTGAATCTACTTATACAATTCTTATTTGGATTGATTAAGTCTTTATAGAAGTAAGTTTAATGGCTATTTGACCTATTTAGAGCAGTGTCATTAGAATTATCGCGAATATATATATATATATATATATATAAAACTTGAAATTGCAATATAATTATAACAATGAAAAAGAAAATTTGATATATGTACCATAATTTTATGAGAAAAATTGATGTAATTAGAATGATGTTAATAAGGCTATCCCAATAAAAATCTAACATATTTTAACTTCTTTCTTTCGTTATTATTAATATTATTATTGCTGCATTTCAAAATAAATGCAGGTAAGAATTTTATCAAAAGAGGGCATGGAAAATGCGATACACCAATTCCAGCTAAGATTTTCTTTAATTTTGTTGAACTGTCCTACTTCAATTTTTTTTCATATTAAATATCAGCATGTCATGTCCAGTCGCGAGGACCCACCTCCCCTATTTTTCTCTCGGTCAATCGTTATAACGAATTAAGTCTAAGTTAATCAAACATTAAAATTCAATGCATGCTTTCAAGCCTCCATAAAAGGAAAGGATCTGCCCCAGAACCAGAAGCTCTTCAGTTCTGTGAACTTGCAAGAGCTAGCTAGTTTTTGTTACTCGAACAAACCTTAAAAAGCCCACCTTTTCCTCTTTGCACTTTGCCCCCTCACTTTCAATACTCCACTCTCTTTAATATCACTTCTCTTATTTCTCTGTGTGAAAATGGATCCCTATCACTATGATCATGACAACGTGGAAGCTGAGCAAGCTGGCGAGAATCGTCGGTTCGGAAGCTTGGCCAGGGCTTTCCAAACAATCGAGCTCTGTCTCGCTCTATTTTTTGCCTTGTGGCTCTTTATTCGCCTCCCATTCGTTTTCAAAATCTTAGCCCAGTTGCTCCGTCGACTCGTCCTCATCGTCATCACTCCTTTGGTTACTTTCCTGATCTTCGCTGGTATCGCCATCGTTTTCATGTTCAAGTCTTTCAGGTTCTCCAACAAAGACGTCGCTCACGACAGTATGGCCGCAAAATTCTACGAACATATGGTCAACACCAGCGGAATGTACGTGTTTGAGGAAGTTGAATTGGATATAGGGTACGAGGTTGAAGATCAAATGCAGATGAACAAGCCGTTTTCAGAGGAAGATGATGAAGAGGAGTACGAGGACAAGGAGATCATCTCTGACGAAAACACGGCAACTCCCATTTATGAAATCGATGATGACATGGAAACCGAGTATAGGGACATGGAGATCGGGCAGAAAGTGCACGAGCTGCGGCTATCAGAGGCTGCGACGGAGACAGCGGAGACGGAAAGGGTGATTATGTGTCCGAAAAATCAGTTGAGTATGGAGGACTTCAATAAGGCTATTGAGGATTTCATTACAAAGCAACATGAGGTACATCGCCAGGAGAGGCGCAACGATTATAAGCAGAGGCTCATCTACAATAACAGTGTTGCTATTCGCTGAGTTGATTAACTTAGTTTCTGTTCAGTGTCATGTTTTAATATCCCTTTGTCTAAGCGCCTGTTATGCACAGTGTTAGTTTTTAAGTTTCGGTAAAATCAAACCCTGTTTATAGCACTAGCTGTGCTCTGTGAAAGCTCACTTTGTGAGTTTGTCTTCCTTCTTCTTTTTTTGGTCTTTTTAAATTTTTATGTATCAGCTGCTATGTTATTAATTTTTTACTTCAGATATAATATTATTCGTTCGATCTTATATTATCCAATCTGAAATATTTTCGAAATTTACTCGAATGAATATTTGCTTTCTAATCGACCATGATTTAATTGAATTCTAATCTAGAGAGGTCAATACTTTTCCGGAATTTCTGACACTAGTTTTGTTTAGAGAAAGGATAGAGCCAATATTTTGCTTTGAAAGAAGATTGATCTTAGGATTAAGCATAAACAATAAATGGAATGTGGGGTGGTGGTGATCTTGTTATGAAAATAATGGCTAGAGTCATGATTATGGAACCTCTAAGAATCATAGGTGGGTAAACCATCAGGCTTCTTTTTAATCATTATCTAATGACAAACATGGATCTTTATTTGAAAAAGAGATTGTTCTAAAAAAGTTCTACAGTCTTAATTGTTGGATTGATGGGTAAATTAACGAGTCACGCCAAGTTTTCTTAATGGTGCCCATGAGCATAATGCCCCCACTCGGATAATTTCATAAACTTTTTTCTGTAAGCAATAGGGTTAATTTCTTTTGCATCATAGCACCAATCATCATGCAATAATACAAATGTACTTAAAACTTTCATATCCCTGTATTAATCTCTCTAACAAACATCACTTTAGCTTTTCAATTAAGAGATTAGATTCTTGCTGTAGTGATCTCTCGCTCTTGTTCCTCGCCAAACTTTTTGTATTTATTTTATTTGTTGCTCCTTTTACCTTTTTCCCCATTAATAGGGCAGTTATGATTAATTCCACCAAAATAAACTATTGGGGTGGTTCAATTAGTCATCTCAGAGGATATTTAAACATTATTTAACCCAACTTTTGCATTCAATAATGGCTTCTTTATAGACATGTTGAAAACATACATCTTGTTCTTACCTTTTGCTTTTGCGCTTCTTTTTGATATGGCTTTTTGTTAATTTGTAGAAGATTAGGCGTGTTGTACTGGAGTTACTGATGGTTGTCAACAGACTATAATGCTTTCAAGAGGTAATGTATATTCATTCTATATCTAGGGTTTAATTCCTATATGGAAATTTACCATTTAATTTACCTTTTAATAGATTTTTTAATTATAAAAAAATTTTTAATAATATTTGATAATATCTAAAAACCCTCGTGTCGTTATATTTATAATAATATAAATTAATTTAAAAAAAGTATAACAGTCATTTTATTTAAAATAATTAACAATAATATCGATACAATATCAAACAATAACAATGCACTGTGTAAACAATAAAATTAACTTGTATAATATAGTTCTAAATAGTTAAATAAAATTGTGTAAATAATAAATTTACATTGAATTATAATTAATAACTTTTATATATTTGTTAAATTAATATGACAACTATTTTCAACAAAAATATAGATATTCATATTAAATAGTAATTCATAATATAATGAATTCTCATGTTATTTTTATTAATTATTTAATAGTATAAATATACTAATTCTACTTATTTTTATTAATTATTTGATAGTATAAATATATTAATTCTACTGTTTACAATTATACTATTATGAACACAAGTTTTTTTTAATATTATTAAATATTAAGAAGGTTTTAGGTAGTTAAAGAATTTAATAGCAGATTGCTCTTATCCATTAGCTTTTTAGAAGATCTGCTACACAAATTCTTTTGTTGGTGAACATCTTTTTCTATTGCATTACTATAGGAATGTAAAAACTACAAATTCTCGCAAATGGTCTTACTCCAAATCTCACTCTTTTTATGGGATTTTTAACTAGTATTAGTCCATAAAATTTAAGTTAGAAACAAATTCATCTAAGAAATATAATATTAAATTAGAAATGATCTTTTATGGACTAGATTGCAGTTCAGACTTCTCATCCACAAGAGAATCATTTATTATCTCAGCTGAAAGGGACTTGGTAAAAATTTGCTTTACTTTCTGCTTTTATCTCGCCGCTGCATCCAACTAGTTTTATGTGCCTAAATTTATCATATTAAATTAAGGTCCCACTTACAAAAACTTGTTAATTTAGTGAGCTCTCTATCTCCAAAATCCATTTCTTTTCGATAATAATTAAGCAACAGAATGGAATTTATAACTTCGTCCTTCTAAAATTAGGTACTTCACATTTTACAGAATTTTGACATAAAAATAAAATACATGAGATGAGGCATGAATTCCCTCAAATGGCCACGGGCAGCAGCATCTGCACTTATTATGCTATAAAAATGGCAGCACTATTATCTCCAAATCTGGTTTTCAAAGCTGTAGTTGGGGCTTTAACCAGAATTGCTCCATTGATTGGCCAGTAATTTGACTATTGCGACAAATTCCAGATTATATGTTAGCCTAATCGACCAAGATAGCTTCAATTCACGAGTAGCTGGCCTAATTTGAAATGGTTCGTTTGGGTATCTTTGGAATTAAGTAATGAGTTCTCTATTGTGAGAATGCATGTGACTCCATAGATTTTCCATTATCATGCAGACACATTATGCTTGCTTTTTCATTATGACAAGAATGGGCTTATATCTGTGCCCCATTTTTGATGTTCTTATTACGGTAATTGCTATAAACAACTTCCGTTCATCTTTTAACTCAATGTAGCTAAAATTTATGGACTCGGGACTAGATAAAGCTATCTTCGCATGCCCATCAGTCAAGAAATACAGGCGATGACAATAATTGACCGATCGATACCACCATAAGGAATGAACTTGCTTTGGAAAAACTTGAAATATAATGGGTCTTTGTTGCATAACATCAAAACTCATTGGCACTCTTCATAACTTTGGGATTGACAAAAACCTAACTGCAGATTGTACAATGCCACACGTGCCTAGCAAATAACGTTAGTACATTCATTATCTGCTAGGGCCTATATTAGAATAAGAGTAATGACAAAAGTTAAAGTATCCTTATAATAGAATGTTATCCAGTTTGTTAGGTGGCCAAAACTACCATGGATTATTGTTGATCAATCAGATTGTGTTAGCTTTTTGCCGAGCAGGAAGAAGATTCTTGATGCTTAACTATATCTTCTTTTATGTTTCTAGGATTAGTATCCAATAAGCTTGTACAGTTTACATATTTCATTTGAAGTTCTAGGAGTTAAATCTCTGGTGTTACCATCTGGTTCATCAATTCATGAGGTAGGTTAAATTTCATATCTGAAAGGATGTCACTAGTTATTATATTTATGCATTGTGTGTGTGTGTATATATATATATATATATACACACCCTTAAAGTAAAGGAAATTCGAATGATAATAATGTTAAATTTACTCAATGGTAGGTAAAAGGAAGAAGTAACTTCAGATGTGCTATTTTAAAACGAACGCCTCTTATATATTGATTTTACCACAAACATCGAACTTGATTGAACAGAAAATGGGTTCAAAGGGATGAACAAGAGGGAAATAATTTGTAGAATTCAGTCGCAAAAAAGTAACTTGAACTGCTTGCATAGAGGGACAAGCTAGCAGAAATAGGTTTGTTGGAAAAATTGACAACTTGTTTGAACTCTTATCGATTTTTAGGGTCTGGACGTGGCGGGGCCTATCCCATATTATTTGACCCTCTTCACTGTGGGTTATGATAATCTTTCTTTCGATGGCTCTTTTTTGTCCCTTGATAATGGCTTTTACTATGTATCCATTCTTTTTCGTGGAAAAAACTTTTTTGGTACAATTGTTCATCGATTCACTGGGATCGATAAGTCACGTCGACAGACTGCTAAAAATGGAAGACAATGATCTTTTTTCTGGGTTCTGCATTAATCAACTGAATTCATATACATATATATTAGCCATGTCCCCATGTGCTGGGCTGGTGAACATAATACCCGATATATGAAATTTGAACAGGCATAATCATGGTTTTTTCTGCTTTTCCTTTTGCAAGGATTAGGAAACTCTGGCCTTTCCCAGGCTACGTATAAAATTTTATATCACTCACTATAAATACGGACTTAGTCAGGTAACTCGACATTCACTGACTATCTTGGTTCATTTATCTAGTTGAAGTTCAAAAAGTTTGCCACTTTACTAACCTTACAAATTCCTTGGACTAGTTGCATCTTAATTATTTCTGGTTCATAATTCTGAGAGATGTAGAGGATTAGCTAGTCACATTAAGAAAGCAGAGAACAGAGGATTTTATGAAATGAATGAAAACTACCTCCTTTCTGTATCTCATAAGCCAATTAAGCTTCTGTAAATAAGAACAAAAAGTGGAACCAAAAGTATAAATTAGATGACAACAAAACAAGGACCCTCGTGATCATTTTGCTCAATTTCTAAGTGCCACCATAAAACAAAACATGATTTTGGACTAATCTGTTACCCTGCTTAGTGGATGATGGTAGCAATGGCAGCAACGGGGGCCCTCACCTTTTTTCCATGTCCCCCAAATCCTTCTTAATCCACTGTTATTTTTCTGGTTGCATCATGATTTTTCTCTCTTTCACCATACTCCTTTGTTTATTTCTTTAAAGAACTTTCAGCAAAGAAAATTAAAAAAGAAGGAAAAAAAAAGTTATTGAAGATTCAAGTTTTATCAACGTATCATAGTCATAGAAAATTATATTCTTGCGCCGAGTCCTGAGTGAGCCCAATATCGTCCATAGCCTGTTTGCCCCCTTGCTGGGACAGCTGGGCCTTGGGGCAAACAACTTGTAGAGTATACCTTAAGCTTTTTCCGATCTACATTCTGTTTACATCCCTTAGTTCTTTTTTCTTTTTAATTAAAAAGTTAGCATCTTTTCTCGTTAAGATACCACCGTTCATTCGTAAAAATGGATATGTTGAGAACAAAAGGGGTGCCGGTCGAGAACCGATAGTATATCTATCTCTATTTTAATAGAGGTTTCCGAGTTTAAATTCACTCCCCATATAAAAAAAAGAGTGCCTTCGAGTTAACTCCAACAAAATGAAAAGTTGTAATGATGAATACTCCTTTTTCTTATTTATTTGACCATCTAATAAATATACAGTATCACTATTTATTATTTATTTTATAATTAATTAGATAATACATTTCGATAAAAATAAAAGTAATATTAAATATCCTAAATTATATTTTAAAAAGTCGCGTGTCAAGTAAATATTGAATGTAATAAATAATTTTAAAATTTACACTATTTTACAATTTAATATTTATTTGACACATTACTTTTTGAAATATAATTTAGGATGTCTAACATTACTCAAAAAATAATTAATCAATTAAATAAAATTAAGTTTTCCAAAATAAAAAAATTTCACAAATCCAGAAACACAAATAAAATATTTTGAGAATCTGTTGTTAACTTAGTCATAGGAAACTTAAACTAATATTGAATCAAACAATTTGAAATATTAAATCAATTTCCTCTTTATGGATTTTTATAATAATCACTTATTCTTTTTTTCTTCTTTTTCTTGATAATATTTTTTTTTCTTTTTCAAAATTTGGAAAGTGACTCATTACCCCATAAGAGGGAAAAAATCGTAAATAATAATTATATGATTCTATAGAAAGTAATTGACAAATTTCTATTATTGATTGATCAATTGAGATATTAGTTTTTTATTCAAAACTCTTCACTCTTCAATATATCATAAGAGGATAAGTTTTCTAGGTCGCCACAAAAAAAATTTTTGGGAGCTTTATTTTTTGGCATGTTCAAATGTCTGCTCTTTATAGCTTTTGATTGTAAAAATGGATTTGAAATGGACTGCGAAACATATCACTAAAATATATATTTTTTAACGTTTAATTTTTTTTTAAAGTACTTATTTAGTAGAGTTGCTGCACATTAATTAGAAAAGGAAAGACACTTAGATTTATAAGGAAAAATGTGACTCTGCTTAATATACTAATTTTTAAATTCTATACTTGTATCTTAAACCAACCCCAAGTTGCATCTTTTTTCAGAAGTACTTTTAGAAAATATTCAGAAGCTGTCCCATGAATAGTTGCATTTTCTTTTGGTTTCTCAATTAAATTTCTTGTAGCAACCAAGCAAAAAAAAAAGAAAAAAAAGGCTTAGTTACTTACTATTAATTTATTAATTATATATTAGAAAGCAGCATTTCTAGCAAGCACAAGTACAAAGTTAAATATGTGGATGCTTAATTATTAGAACTCACCAGATCTGCATGCATATTCAAGGAGTTCGCCACGACATAATAATATATCACGCACGACTTCTTAAGAACAAGAACAAAGGTGAGGGGCTTGATTTCTTCTTTAGCCATTTCTTCATCCACCATTGTGCTGTAGATCTTAAACAAAGTGTCTAGAATTTTTTCCTCAATACCAAAATGGTGAGTGAGCATGGGTTCTTGAATTGCCCTAACCGTCCTTGCAACCTGAGCGCCATAACTCTAAGCACAAGCTAATCTCCACTTCATTTGAAACATTTCAAGTTTGTCTATGTCAAAGGAACCTTCTTTCTTGACTATCTATTCTATTTCATACTTTGATGGCGCATAGAAGTGGGCATGGTAAGAACCAACTTTTCTTGTCCTATTTCTCCCTATAAAGCATTAAAAAGAAAAAAAAAAACGCAGTGTGATTTGACTTTACATCCATAAAGGTCAATAATTCAATATACTGTCAAGAAATATGCATTTTGAGTCACATGCATGACCGCCAATTTGGGAGGTTTAATTTAGAGGATCTGAGACGCCAAGATGGCGAGGGACCGCGAGAGAAGTTCCCAAAAGAATGAGTTGCCTCTGTCAAAATGATCTGGACCTTCTCTTCCCTAGAAAATGAGCACCATTCGGCCTCCAGGGGAAAGCTCTTGGGAACGAGCTCGGAGGAACAAGGAGAAGCTGTCACGCCCCAGACCCAAAAGATCCGACACACGACATCACTTACATTCATTCACTGCATGTGCACTCATAAATAATATTACACAAAATTTTCAACTTTCATTCAACACAGAAATCCTTAGCAAGTTGCTAGTAAGTTCAACACTAAAATCAACCATAACCTAACATATAAATATAAACTTCTCTTGACAATATTTAAACATTCATTTCAATTTCTTTCAGAATTATAGCAATTGAATTATGACTGGGACAATTATTAAACCGGAGATACGCAGAGTTTTCTCAGAGATTAACACTCTACTACGTCACCAGTAGCAACTTTGTTACCGGGAGCCCAGAATATATCCATTGCAAATTCTTACTTAAAATCATCCAATAACCACACTTTATAAAACTTAAACCAAATCCAATCCACACACAATGAAATAATACATAAGTATTTATTCAATAGGGACAAACCAAATATCCTATCCCACGTGTCCCCAAATGAAACACACAACAACCTAGCAACTTAAGGAACCCAAGGAACAGCAGAAGCCTTGCCAAATCCGCTAAGCACACATGCACCTTATTTACCTGAAATCACCATAAACTATAATGAGTATAAAACTCAGTAAGCATACTAGTTTTTCATATATCAAATACAAATACATATATGTACACAATGCATATGTATGATATGCTGTGATCAATCAAAATTATAATCTTATCAAATCACATATCATGTAAGCGCTTACACATTCTTTCAAAACACATATTAGGAATACCATTACTCAACTACTACTTAGTAGGACTTACATATCACATATCACATAATGAGCCAAATGTCACTCGTAGGTGACATACCGTATGAGAGGAATAGTACAAGTGAGGTCTTTAAATCACACATATATAACGCTTATGCCCGAAGGTAAAAGCCAAACCCTCACCCTGATCATCGGTGAGTCCTCTCACATGTACCTATACGCCACCACACGAATGTGATGACTCACACTTCCTTTAGGTACCAATAGGATCCTCCCTACATACGGAACACATAACATATACCAATCCCGAAGGAAAGGCCACACATAAAGGCTCCACAAATCACATAAAATGCCTACTAAGTTAACAGTGAGTTCAAGTATCCTCAAATCACAAAATATTTCTCATGGACATATTACACTTCAAAAGGTTTCTTTGTTAAACGCATCTTATTTTGGAAAGCTCACTTTCAAAAAAACACATGTATGTCCATGCTCAATGTCAATGCTCACATTCATAAACATATATTCACATTTCATATCAAAATATACTTTGACATATCATAAACATATTCTTAACCCCATTTACAAAATCATGCAAAACAATTATTATGTTTATTGTGATTCCAGTAGTAAGTCTAGTATACTTACCTCTTAACACTTTCAGCTACAAGGCTTAAATCTCCTTAACCTATCAATGGAGATTAATCCTTTCATAAGCCTCACAATTCACACAAAATACTTTAAATAGCTTACAAAATTATACACAATGCATTTATCACATCAAATTGGTATAAATATTTGGTTTCTCAAAACCTGTCATTCTGACCACTTACACTTAACAAAAATTTCTAATACATCAAATGATGTCCAATTACTCCGAAATCAGAATATATCATTCTTGACTCATATATACTTCTTATATATGAATATTATATCAAAATTCCTACACAATCCATTCCATACACACCATCGAATCCAAACTACAAACCTGACAGGATCAAGATACTTACTGAACAGTATTCAATCTCCCAATTTTATAAAATCATATACTAACTCAAAAATTATAAAACTACCACATAATTACTCTTGACACATATCTCAGTCCATGATAAATATTTTGCTTCCAAATAACTGCCAAAAGTATTTTAAAACTATTTTATTTCATAACTTTAAAAATCTGTTAATCAAATACTACAATGAGCTGATACACTTTAGAAATTCATAACACTTCAACCACATTGATCCAAATTCTCAATTCCGAGTATATCATATTAGACATATAAAATTATCATATTCCACAAATTCATAATTTTTAAAGATCATTCAGCAGGTCAAAAATTATTTTCCACTGTATCATACTGTTTACACAGGAAATTTCCAGAATTCCAGGGTCATTTTGGTAAATTCACTACAAATTCAATTTCCGAGATTTTCAGTCGATTCAAAGTCTCAGATGATCCTAAACATGTCTAATTTCATATACTCAAAATTCAAAATCAGAATCGAATCACAACAATTTATAAAATTCCTAGATCAAGAGGTTATCCAGCAGAAATTCCATAATTCATCATGATTTATCAAACTATCTTATAGATCATCATCAATTCTCACAACATCAAACGAAATACACATCAAATCCTTAATTATACATATTTCCAGAAATCAAAACTTAAAGAAATTAACTTAATTAACACCAATAAATTGATAATTAGTTGTGATATACCTCTAAAGATCCAAAATTCCAATTTCTTCTTCTTTTTCTTCTTCTTCTTCTCTTTCTCTCTCCTTTATTTCTCTCTTCTCTCTCTAAAAATGGGTAGCTCGACAAAAATGAGAGAATTAGGGTTTTTAAAAGTGTATTTTTATACTAAGTGGTTAATTTTTGGTATTTACGAATTCACCCCCAAAACTTTCAAAGTATAACAATTTGGTCCCTAAAATAATTCCAAAGTCTTGCAAATAAACCCAATACTAATAGTATATCCTTAACCTATAAAAACACTACTAATAACAATATATAAATCAAGGATCACCCACATACAAATAAAATACGTATATTTATATATATAAATATACATATTCTTACCGGTTATGGATACTGGTTACTACAATTCTCCCCTCCTTATAAGAATTTCGTCCTCGAAATTCATAACTTAAGCACATAGATGAGAATACTTAGATCTCATTTCTTATTCTCATTCTCAATTTTCCTTTTCAACTGTATAGTTTATTCATAAAACATTTACAAAGCAATCTTCCTTGTATATAGGATTTGCTCATTGTGGTCCAAAATCCTAATAAATACTCATTCATATGTTAGATTATCTTTAAGTTGGCTCATAGCTGAGTATACGAGAGGAGTACGAAACATATATCCATAAAATAAACATATGACACACATTATGGACTTATAAAATTATACACACATATTTTTATTCTTTTTTTTTATTCGTTCAATATTTAATGGGTATCTATACACTTCACCTTTCATTCATTAAAGAATAACATAGATGTAGAATACTCATACTAATCTCTTACATAAAATTTTTAACTCTTCTGAAAATTTTAATCCTTTCAACATATACTCATACGTCATAATATCATTCACTTCTTTGATATCATTCTAAAAAAATGTAGCATTTCTACGCAACTAAGTTGTCATTCAAATCAGAATATTGAAGGCATTATCTTAAATGATCAAAAATCAACTTCAATAAAATAAAATAAAAACCTTTAGTTCAATTGATTCTCAAACTATAGATCTCAACATTATATCTCTTACTCTAAATCTTTAAAAAAATAGTCCACCTTATTGGACATCATTTTCTCATTGAGACTGACATGTCTGCTTTTTCTAATATGCTCGATTTCAAATAGAAAAGATTCCACTAGCACAATTATTGCGATGGCAAATATGATTCTTTTAACTATTCCTTTAATGTCATTCACGTAAAAGGAAAGGACAAAACGATTATTGATTTTCTTTCATAAAACTCTATAAATAGCCTAAATCTCATAATCACTTTTCTAGCAATAAATAAAACCAACCTTCTTACCATCTTCATAATGAATCCCATTATCATAACTCCTCATGTTCCTTTTTCTCCACCACAATTTCCAGACCTAATCA
Organism: Ailanthus altissimus; assembly: GCA_946807835.1. Taxonomy (NCBI): domain Eukaryota; kingdom Viridiplantae; phylum Streptophyta; class Magnoliopsida; order Sapindales; family Simaroubaceae; genus Ailanthus; species Ailanthus altissimus. Next base: position 26,561,968 of record OX327695.1, read on the forward strand.
AAACCAGAACACTCCATTCCCGTGCCAAAGAATTCATCAGACACTACGCCATCTTAGCAGTCCAAGAACACGGCCTCACAGTTCTTGGTGGCCCTTTGTTCAACTTAGAATACCCTTTCTTTCATCTGCACTCTTTTTTCCCATTTTCCCAATGGTCCAAACCTGTCCTTTACTTGTTATGGTACCTGTTGGATCTGTATACAATCGCCATGGAATTTCCATTACTTAGAACCCTCCAAAAATTAGAAAAATGTGATGAAAATCATCCAGCCCTGATTTTTCTCCAATGGTTTTACCCAAAGACATGGTGGATAACTAAATTTCAATACATGATTGCAAACAACACAAATGCTGCAGTCCCCAAACAACATCTTTGGTCAGTCTTACTTTTCCAACGAAAGGGTATGATTATTTCTGATCATGAGATCCATTATTACCCCACTGTTAAGGATTACTTCACATTTACCCTTTCACTAAAGGGATCGATTAAGCTCTGGCCTGAAGAAGTAATCCAACAAAAGAGAGAACTTGAAAGAATTCTTGCTCAGGAAAATCAAATAATTCCTCCGTCTGTTTGGATCTCCCCAGAAAATGCTGCGCCTTGGGAACAGGTTGAAGCTGACTTTGCAGAAGACCTGAATTTTGCCAATATACTCAAATTCCAACAAAGACAAAAATATCATCTTTCACATCTCAGAAATACAAATTACTCTACCCACCATCACCATATCCCAAACATGACTTATTATGCCAGATACAGACAAGCAATGGATAACCTTCACCAATGGCCTCAGCTAGTTGTCCTGACAGAACCTACCCAATCTCAGCCAGTTGTCCCGACAGAACCTGACCAACGCCAACCCAATCTTGACTTATCCCTCTTTCAAGACTCACAACATTATCTAACCGACACCCAAATCCAAGAGGAAGCCAGCACATCCCTCATCCAGACCAGCTCACCTGCAGAAGATCAAGATATGGTAGACCCACATTCCACTCAGCCAGAGCCCTCATTCAATGCATGGGAACAACAACTCCATAAGTTTCTCTCTCACGGATACGACACAGATGAAAGCGACCAGGGAGACTCATTTTAACCTACATTGATGTTTCTGTTTTTCACAGAAATTAGATCCGTGTTGTTCTATCACATCAAAGAGAGACTGACTACTGCTTTATCTTTATGTCAAGTGTGCTTTATCTTTCTTCATATCTGCTTTTAATCTATCGGCCAAAAATCAATGTTAAGACCACAAAAAATTTTTATAATTAATAAAGTTAATTTGGCCTCATGTCCAAAGTCCAGTTGGTAGCTTAAAAAGTCTTCAAGTCATATATGCATTGTCGCCCATTAGTGCCAAAACGGCAAAGTCCCTAAATCCATAAAATAGGCATTTATTAACTTTTCTTAATCATCTTACCTAACTCATCACGCTTCCGACACAATTTTATTACACTTACATATCAACAAATATTTATTCAAAATTTTGCGGCCTATTGTCCCTTATAGAATAATAAAGTAAAACTCATTTTTTTTTTCTTTTTACCTCACAAGAATTGAGAAAAACGTATATACTTGAACATACTTACACATATGCTCCACAGCTATTATCAATTTGTTTCTCTATAAATACATTATTATTCCATCCTTATACAAACTCGAAAACATTCAAAGATTAGGGTGGGCATAACAATGGAGGAAACCTCAGCTCGTCGATTCACAAAAATTTGTGTCTTTTGTGGATCTAACCCTGGGAATACTGAAGAGTTTACAAAAGTTGCAGAAAATCTTGGTAAGGTATTAGCTGAGCGAAATATACATCTAGTATATGGAGGAGGTAACCGTGGGTTAATGGGGTCTGTAGCAAAAGCAGCACACAATAATGGTAGTCGCGTTTTGGGTATCATTCCAAAACCTCTAGCTATTGAAAATATTGTAGGAAAAACAGTTGGGGATGAGTTACAAGTCTCATCTATGCACGAACGAATGGCTCAAATGCTTGGGCATGCAGATGCTTTCATAGCTCTACCAGGAGGTTTTGGGACCTTAGAGGAAATTTTTCAAATTGTCTCATGGGCACAATTACAAATCCACCAAAAACCCATTGGTTTGTTAAATGTTAATGGTTTTTACGACGGGTTGATATCTTTCCTTGACTATGCAGCGGGAACACAATTCATCCCACTTCTAGCACGACGGATTCTTATTTCAGCTCCAACTGTTGATCAACTGATTGATCAATTGCAGTCTTTTATTCCTCTGTCTAATCCAACATTGCATCAGTTAGATTGGTCTACTCATGACAGTCAGAAGAAGCGCAAAATAGACTTAAATCTCACTCCGTAGCCTCTATTGTATTTTTGTTGCTGCTATTGTTGTTGTGTTGTTGTTTTCCTTTTCAATAAAAGTTGTTTCAATTGATGTCTTCAATACTCTACTTCTCTATATTTTGTCATTGAGAAAATTATCTCAATTTGCTCTATCACATGCAAATTATCATTATAAGATATTCAACATCACTCTTACTAAGCATATTAGTCATAACTTAAAAGAAAATCTAAATGGTAACATTAAGATCCACAAGGTACCATTATCCACAACAACAACAATCTTAGCAGCTCTTGGATACTGTGTCATCTTCACAAAATCATACAAAATTTAAGGAATATGTCAAACTTTTACACAACAAAGCTACAAATACAATCCTAAGGATTTGGCATCTGCTCGGTTCCCTTGACTCGACACTTAAAAGTCTACAGAATCATATCTTAGCTCTGATACCAATAAAAGCTGTCACGCCCCAGACCCAAAAGATCCGACACACGACATCACTTACATTCATTCACTGCATGTGCACTCATAAATAATATTACACAAAATTTTCAACTTTCATTCAATACAGAAATCCTTAGCAAGTTGCTAGTAAGTTCAACACTAAAATCAACCATAACCTAACATATAAATATAAACTTCTCTTGACAATATTTAAACATTCATTTCAATTTCTTTCAGAATTATAGCAATTGAATTATGACTGGGACAATTATTAAACCGGAGATACGCAGAGTTTTCTCAGAGATTAACACTCTACTACGTCACCAGTAGCAACTTTGTTACCGGGAGCCCAGAATATATCCATTGCAAATTCTTACTTAAAATCATCCAATAACCACACTTTATAAAACTTAAACCAAATCCAATCCACACACAATAAAATAATACATAAGTATTTATTCAATAGGGACAAACCAAATATCCTATCCCACGTGTCCCCAAATGAAACACACAACAACCTAGCAACTTAGGGAACCCAAGGAACAGCAGAAGCCTTGCCAAATCCGCTAAGCACACATGCACCTTATTTACCTGAAATCACCATAAACTATAATGAGTATAAAACTCAGTAAGCATACTAGTTTTTCATATATCAAATACAAATACATATATGTACACAATGCATATGTATGATATGCTGTGATCAATCAAAATTATAATCTTATCAAATCACATATCATGTAAGCGCTTACACATTCTTTCAAAACACATATTAGGAATACCATTACTCAACTACTACTTAGTAGGACTTACATATCACATATCACATAATGAGCCAAATGTCACTCGTAGGTGACATACCGTATGAGAGGAATAGTACAAGTGAGGTCTTTAAATCACACATATATAACGCTTATGCCCGAAGGTAAAAGCCAAACCCTCACCCTGATCATCGGTGAGTCCTCTCACATGTACCTATACGCCACCACACGAATGTGATGACTCACACTTCCTTTAGGTACCAATAGGATCCTCCCTACATACGGAACACATAACATATACCAATCCCGAAGGAAAGGCCACACATAAAGGCTCCACAAATCACATAAAATGCCTACTAAGTTAACAGTGAGTTCAAGTATCCTCAAATCACAAAATATTTCTCATGGACATATTACACTTCAAAAGGTTTCTTTGTTAAACGCATCTTATTTTGGAAAGCTCACTTTCAAAAAAACACATGTATGTCCATGCTCAATGTCAATGCTCACATTCATAAACATATATTCACATTTCATATCAAAATATACTTTGACATATCATAAACATATTCTTAACCCCATTTACAAAATCATGCAAAACAATTATTATGTTTATTGTGATTCCAGTAGTAAGTCTAGTATACTTACCTCTTAACACTTTCAGCTACAAGGCTTAAATCTCCTTAACCTATCAATGGAGATTAATCCTTTCATAAGCCTCACAATTCACACAAAATACTTTAAATAGCTTACAAAATTATACACAATGCATTTATCACATCAAATTGGTATAAATATTTGGTTTCTCAAAACCTGTCATTCTGACCACTTACACTTAACAAAAATTTCTAATACATCAAATGATGTCCAATTACTCCGAAATCAGAATATATCATTCTTGACTCATATATACTTCTTATATATGAATATTATATCAAAATTCCTACACAATCCATTCCATACACACCATCGAATCCAAACTACAAACCTGACAGGATCAAGATACTTACTGAACAGTATTCAATCTCCCAATTTTATAAAATCATATACTAACTCAAAAATTATAAAACTACCACATAATTACTCTTGACACATATCTCAGTCCATGATAAATATTTTGCTTCCAAATAACTGCCAAAAGTATTTTAAAACTATTTTATTTCATAACTTTAAAAATCTGTTAATCAAATACTACAATGAGCTGATACACTTTAGAAATTCATAACACTTCAACCACATTGATCCAAATTCTCAATTCCGAGTATATCATATTAGACATATAAAATTATCATATTCCACAAATTCATAATTTTTAAAGATCATTCAGCAGGTCAAAAATTATTTTCCACTGTATCATACTGTTTACACAGGAAATTTCCAGAATTCCAGGGTCATTTTGGTAAATTCACTACAAATTCAATTTCCGAGATTTTCAGTCGATTCAAAGTCTCAGATGATCCTAAACATGTCTAATTTCATATACTCAAAATTCAAAATCAGAATCGAATCACAACAATTTATAAAATTCCTAGATCAAGAGGTTATCCAGCAGAAATTCCATAATTCATCATGATTTATCAAACTATCTTATAGATCATCATCAATTCTCACAACATCAAACGAAATACACATCAAATCCTTAATTATACATATTTCCAGAAATCAAAACTTAAAGAAATTAACTTAATTAACACCAATAAATTGATAATTAGTTGTGATATACCTCTAAAGATCCAAAATTCCAATTTCTTCTTCTTTTTCTTCTTCTTCTTCTCTTTCTCTCTCCTTTATTTCTCTCTTCTCTCTCTAAAAATGGGTAGCTCGACAAAAATGAGAGAATTAGGGTTTTTAAAAGTGTATTTTTATACTAAGTGGTTAATTTTTGGTATTTACGAATTCACCCCCAAAACTTTCAAAGTATAACAATTTGGTCCCTAAAATAATTCCAAAGTCTTGCAAATAAACCCAATACTAATAGTATATCCTTAACCTATAAAAACACTACTAATAACAATATATAAATCAAGGATCACCCACATACAAATAAAATACGTATATTTATATATATAAATATACATATTCTTACCGGTTATGGATACTGGTTACTACAATTCTCCCCTCCTTATAAGAATTTCGTCCTCGAAATTCATAACTTAAGCACATAGATGAGAATACTTAGATCTCATTTCTTATTCTCATTCTCAATTTTCCTTTTCAACTGTATAGTTTATTCATAAAACATTTACAAAGCAATCTTCCTTGTATATAGGATTTGCTCATTGTGGTCCAAAATCCTAATAAATACTCATTCATATGTTAGATTATCTTTAAGTTGGCTCATAGCTGAGTATACGAGAGGAGTACGAAACATATATCCATAAAATAAACATATGACACACATTATGGACTTATAAAATTATACACACATATTTTTATTCTTTTTTTTTATTCGTTCAATATTTAATGGGTATCTATACACTTCACCTTTCATTCATTAAAGAATAACATAGATGTAGAATACTCATACTAATCTCTTACATAAAATTTTTAACTCTTCTGAAAATTTTAATCCTTTCAACATATACTCATACGTCATAATATCATTCACTTCTTTGATATCATTCTAAAAAAATGTAGCATTTCTACGCAACTAAGTTGTCATTCAAATCAGAATATTGAAGGCATTATCTTAAATGATCAAAAATCAACTTCAATAAAATAAAATAAAAACCTTTAGTTCAATTGATTCTCAAACTATAGATCTCAACATTATATCTCTTACTCTAAATCTTTAAAAAAATAGTCCACCTTATTGGACATCATTTTCTCATTGAGACTGACATGTCTGCTTTTTCTAATATGCTCGATTTCAAATAGAAAAGATTCCACTAGCACAATTATTGCGATGGCAAATATGATTCTTTTAACTATTCCTTTAATGTCATTCACGTAAAAGGAAAGGACAAAACGATTATTGATTTTCTTTCATAAAACTCTATAAATAGCCTAAATCTCATAATCACTTTTCTAGCAATAAATAAAACCAACCTTCTTACCATCTTCATAATGAATCCCATTATCATAACTCCTCATGTTCCTTTTTCTCCACCACAATTTCCAGACCTAATCAAAACCAGAACACTCCATTCCCGTGCCAAAGAATTCATCAGACACTACGCCATCTTAGCAGTCCAAGAACACGGCCTCACAGTTCTTGGTGGCCCTTTGTTCAACTTAGAATACCCTTTCTTTCATCTGCACTCTTTTTTCCCATTTTCCCAATGGTCCAAACCTGTCCTTTACTTGTTATGGTACCTGTTGGATCTGTATACAATCGCCATGGAATTTCCATTACTTAGAACCCTCCAAAAATTAGAAAAATGTGATGAAAATCATCCAGCCCTGATTTTTCTCCAATGGTTTTACCCAAAGACATGGTGGATAACTAAATTTCAATACATGATTGCAAACAACACAAATGCTGCAGTCCCCAAACAACATCTTTGGTCAGTCTTACTTTTCCAACGAAAGGGTATGATTATTTCTGATCATGAGATCCATTATTACCCCACTGTTAAGGATTACTTCACATTTACCCTTTCACTAAAGGGATCGATTAAGCTCTGGCCTGAAGAAGTAATCCAACAAAAGAGAGAACTTGAAAGAATTCTTGCTCAGGAAAATCAAATAATTCCTCCGTCTGTTTGGATCTCCCCAGAAAATGCTGCGCCTTGGGAACAGGTTGAAGCTGACTTTGCAGAAGACCTGAATTTTGCCAATATACTCAAATTCCAACAAAGACAAAAATATCATCTTTCACATCTCAGAAATACAAATTACTCTACCCACCATCACCATATCCCAAACATGACTTATTATGCCAGATACAGACAAGCAATGGATAACCTTCACCAATGGCCTCAGCTAGTTGTCCTGACAGAACCTACCCAATCTCAGCCAGTTGTCCCGACAGAACCTGACCAACGCCAACCCAATCTTGACTTATCCCTCTTTCAAGACTCACAACATTATCTAACCGACACCCAAATCCAAGAGGAAGCCAGCACATCCCTCATCCAGACCAGCTCACCTGCAGAAGATCAAGATATGGTAGACCCACATTCCACTCAGCCAGAGCCCTCATTCAATGCATGGGAACAACAACTCCATAAGTTTCTCTCTCACGGATACGACACAGATGAAAGCGACCAGGGAGACTCATTTTAACCTACATTGATGTTTCTGTTTTTCACAGAAATTAGATCCGTGTTGTTCTATCACATCAAAGAGAGACTGACTACTGCTTTATCTTTATGTCAAGTGTGCTTTATCTTTCTTCATATCTGCTTTTAATCTATCGGCCAAAAATCAATGTTAAGACCACAAAAATTTTTTATAATTAATAAAGTTAATTTGGCCTCATGTCCAAAGTCCAGTTGGTAGCTTAAAAAGTCTTCAAGTCATATATGCATTGTCGCCCATTAGTGCCAAAACGGCAAAGTCCCTAAATCCATAAAATAGGCATTTATTAACTTTTCTTAATCATCTTACCTAACTCATCACGCTTCCGACACAATTTTATTACACTTACATATCAACAAATATTTATTCAAAATTTTGCGGCCTATTGTCCCTTATAGAATAATAAAGTAAAACTCATTTTTTTTTTCTTTTTACCTCACAAGAATTGAGAAAAACGTATATACTTGAACATACTTACACATATGCTCCACAGCTATTATCAATTTGTTTCTCTATAAATACATTATTATTCCATCCTTATACAAACTCGAAAACATTCAAAGATTAGGGTGGGCATAACAATGGAGGAAACCTCAGCTCGTCGATTCACAAAAATTTGTGTCTTTTGTGGATCTAACCCTGGGAATACTGAAGAGTTTACAAAAGTTGCAGAAAATCTTGGTAAGGTATTAGCTGAGCGAAATATACATCTAGTATATGGAGGAGGTAACCGTGGGTTAATGGGGTCTGTAGCAAAAGCAGCACACAATAATGGTAGTCGCGTTTTGGGTATCATTCCAAAACCTCTAGCTATTGAAAATATTGTAGGAAAAACAGTTGGGGATGAGTTACAAGTCTCATCTATGCACGAACGAATGGCTCAAATGCTTGGGCATGCAGATGCTTTCATAGCTCTACCAGGAGGTTTTGGGACCTTAGAGGAAATTTTTCAAATTGTCTCATGGGCACAATTACAAATCCACCAAAAACCCATTGGTTTGTTAAATGTTAATGGTTTTTACGACGGGTTGATATCTTTCCTTGACTATGCAGCGGGAACACAATTCATCCCACTTCTAGCACGACGGATTCTTATTTCAGCTCCAACTGTTGATCAACTGATTGATCAATTGCAGTCTTTTATTCCTCTGTCTAATCCAACATTGCATCAGTTAGATTGGTCTACTCATGACAGTCAGAAGAAGCGCAAAATAGACTTAAATCTCACTCCGTAGCCTCTATTGTATTTTTGTTGCTGCTATTGTTGTTGTGTTGTTGTTTTCCTTTTCAATAAAAGTTGTTTCAATTGATGTCTTCAATACTCTACTTCTCTATATTTTGTCATTGAGAAAATTATCTCAATTTGCTCTATCACATGCAAATTATCATTATAAGATATTCAACATCACTCTTACTAAGCATATTAGTCATAACTTAAAAGAAAATCTAAATGGTAACATTAAGATCCACAAGGTACCATTATCCACAACAACAACAATCTTAGCAGCTCTTGGATACTGTGTCATCTTCACAAAATCATACAAAATTTAAGGAATATGTCAAACTTTTACACAACAAAGCTACAAATACAATCCTAAGGATTTGGCATCTGCTCGGTTCCCTTGACTCGACACTTAAAAGTCTACAGAATCATATCTTAGCTCTGATACCAATAAAAGCTGTCACGCCCCAGACCCAAAAGATCCGACACACGACATCACTTACATTCATTCACTGCATGTGCACTCATAAATAATATTACACAAAATTTTCAACTTTCATTCAATACAGAAATCCTTAGCAAGTTGCTAGTAAGTTCAACACTAAAATCAACCATAACCTAACATATAAATATAAACTTCTCTTGACAATATTTAAACATTCATTTCAATTTCTTTCAGAATTATAGCAATTGAATTATGACTGGGACAATTATTAAACCGGAGATACGCAGAGTTTTCTCAGAGATTAACACTCTACTACGTCACCAGTAGCAACTTTGTTACCGGGAGCCCAGAATATATCCATTGCAAATTCTTACTTAAAATCATCCAATAACCACACTTTATAAAACTTAAACCAAATCCAATCCACACACAATGAAATAATACATAAGTATTTATTCAATAGGGACAAACCAAATATCCTATCCCACGTGTCCCCAAATGAAACACACAACAACCTAGCAACTTAGGGAACCCAAGGAACAGCAGAAGCCTTGCCAAATCCGCTAAGCACACATGCACCTTATTTACCTGAAATCACCATAAACTATAATGAGTATAAAACTCAGTAAGCATACTAGTTTTTCATATATCAAATACAAATACATATATGTACACAATGCATATGTATGATATGCTGTGATCAATCAAAATTATAATCTTATCAAATCACATATCATGTAAGCGCTTACACATTCTTTCAAAACACATATTAGGAATACCATTACTCAACTACTACTTAGTAGGACTTACATATCACATATCACATAATGAGCCAAATGTCACTCGTAGGTGACATACCGTATGAGAGGAATAGTACAAGTGAGGTCTTTAAATCACACATATATAACGCTTATGCCCGAAGGTAAAAGCCAAACCCTCACCCTGATCATCGGTGAGTCCTCTCACATGTACCTATACGCCACCACACGAATGTGATGACTCACACTTCCTTTAGGTACCAATAGGATCCTCCCTACATACGGAACACATAACATATACCAATCCCGAAGGAAAGGCCACACATAAAGGCTCCACAAATCACATAAAATGCCTACTAAGTTAACAGTGAGTTCAAGTACCCTCAAATCACAAAATATTTCTCATGGACATATTACACTTCAAAAGGTTTCTTTGTTAAACGCATCTTATTTTGGAAAGCTCACTTTCAAAAAAACACATGTATGTCCATGCTCAATGTCAATGCTCACATTCATAAACATATATTCACATTTCATATCAAAATATACTTTGACATATCATAAACATATTCTTAACCCCATTTACAAAATCATGCAAAACAATTATTATGTTTATTGTGATTCCAGTAGTAAGTCTAGTATACTTACCTCTTAACACTTTCAGCTACAAGGCTTAAATCTCCTTAACCTATCAATGGAGATTAATCCTTTCATAAGCCTCACAATTCACACAAAATACTTTAAATAGCTTACAAAATTATACACAATGCATTTATCACATCAAATTGGTATAAATATTTGGTTTCTCAAAACCTGTCATTCTGACCACTTACACTTAACAAAAATTTCTAATACATCAAATGATGTCCAATTACTCCGAAATCAGAATATATCATTCTTGACTCATATATACTTCTTATATATGAATATTATATCAAAATTCCTACACAATCCATTCCATACACACCATCGAATCCAAACTACAAACCTGACAGGATCAAGATACTTACTGAACAGTATTCAATCTCCCAATTTTATAAAATCATATACTAACTCAAAAATTATAAAACTACCACATAATTACTCTTGACACATATCTCAGTCCATGATAAATATTTTGCTTCCAAATAACTGCCAAAAGTATTTTAAAACTATTTTATTTCATAACTTTAAAAATCTGTTAATCAAATACTACAATGAGCTGATACACTTTAGAAATTCATAACACTTCAACCACATTGATCCAAATTCTCAATTCCGAGTATATCATATTAGACATATAAAATTATCATATTCCACAAATTCATAATTTTTAAAGATCATTCAGCAGGTCAAAAATTATTTTCCACTGTATCATACTGTTTACACAGGAAATTTCCAGAATTCCAGGGTCATTTTGGTAAATTCACTACAAATTCAATTTCCGAGATTTTCAGTCGATTCAAAGTCTCAGATGATCCTAAACATGTCTAATTTCATATACTCAAAATTCAAAATCAGAATCGAATCACAACAATTTATAAAATTCCTAGATCAAGAGGTTATCCAGCAGAAATTCCATAATTCATCATGATTTATCAAACTATCTTATAGATCATCATCAATTCTCACAACATCAAACGAAATACACATCAAATCCTTAATTATACATATTTCCAGAAATCAAAACTTAAAGAAATTAACTTAATTAACACCAATAAATTGATAATTAGTTGTGATATACCTCTAAAGATCCAAAATTCCAATTTCTTCTTCTTTTTCTTCTTCTTCTTCTCTTTCTCTCTCCTTTATTTCTCTCTTCTCTCTCTAAAAATGGGTAGCTCGACAAAAATGAGAGAATTAGGGTTTTTAAAAGTGTATTTTTATACTAAGTGGTTAATTTTTGGTATTTACGAATTCACCCCCAAAACTTTCAAAGTATAACAATTTGGTCCCTAAAATAATTCCAAAGTCTTGCAAATAAACCCAATACTAATAGTATATCCTTAACCTATAAAAACACTACTAATAACAATATATAAATCAAGGATCACCCACATACAAATAAAATACGTATATTTATATATATAAATATACATATTCTTACCGGTTATGGATACTGGTTACTACAGAAGTCCTCCGCAAATTGCCTAAAATATGCACGGGCCGCATCCAGAGGGCTGGATTTTGAGATGTAAATGTTACCTTTGTTTATTGATTCTCCCCTCTCGACGTAAAGACCTAGGGAACCTGCCGTTGGATCATAAACTTGATCCGGGAGTCTAAACCCAAAATCAATTAAATTGGAGTCCAAATCCATAATCAAGGTCCAAAACTAATAACCTTCTACCTAGAATCTTTTAGGGTATGGTAATTAAGCATGTGAATAATTTAGAAGGATGAAAAAGAATGAAGAAGAATGAGGTGTATGTATGGTTATTGTAATTTTGGATTAGTTTATTTGTGTGGTGTAGGATTATTCTTAAGTAGTATAAATACTCCTCTCCATTTTAGTTTAGGTATCAAGAAAAATTAAAAGCTTCTAAGTGAGTGAAGAAGCAAACTCTAATAAGAGTGAGTTGTAGTATCTTATTTTTGAATGAGAGTGTTCTTGTAATATTTGTTTGAGTTTGAATAAAAGTTGTTTATGTGAGTGTTTCATTTCTAACAAAGTGGTATCAGAGTAAGTTGGAAAGTATACATTATTGCATATCAAATTGAAGGTCTCGATGAGAGGAATCCAACGCCACCAAATTCTCCCCAATCTGAGTTCTGACGCGCCCCCACGCGCCGCCGGAAGACTGCTGCCAGAGAATCGAGTTGACTCATCGAGTTGAGCCGAGTTAGAGCATTAATCGAGCCGCCAAGCCAAGTTGACCGAGCCGTAAGCCTGTTGACCGAGCCATCCAAGCGAGTTGACTGAGCCGTCAAAGTCATTGACCGTTGACCAGGTTAGGGTTGACTTTGACCGTTGACCAAAAATTAAAAATTTTGACCAGGTTTGTCCCAAGGTTTTTCGGCATTCCGGATTCATCCGTGCAATCGAATTTTGCAAATTCTCATTATATTGAGAGATATGGCAAATGGTATGACACCATTCCAAGTTCCGACACTCAACAACAACAACTACGACAATTGGAGTATCAAAATAAAAGCACTTCTTGGATCACAAGATGTGTGGGATATCATACAGAAAGGCTATAACGAGCCTGCGGATGATGCTGCTTTTACACCAGATCAAAAAACAACTTTGAAGGATTCAAGAAAGAGAGACAAGAAGGCTCTCTATCTCATCTATCAAGCATTAGATGATGATGGCTTTGAAAAGATTTCGAGTGCAAGCTCTAGCAAGGAAGAGTGGGAGAAGCTGCAAACCTTTTACAAAGGATCTGAGCAAGTAAAGAAGGTCCGTCTCCAAACATTAAGAGGTGAATTCGAATCCTTACACATGAAAGTATCTGAGTCTATTTCGGATTATTTCTCAAGAGTAGTAACTGTTTCTAATCAATTAAAAAGAAATGGTGAAAAGTTAGAAAATGTGAGGATAATAGAGAAGATACTCCGTTCGTTGGATCCCAAATTTGAGCACATCGTCGTGACGATTGAAGAAACTAAAGACTTGGAAGAAATAACGATCGAGCAACTTCAAGGATCATTGCAAGCATACGAAGAGAAGCATAAGAAGAAGCATGGGTTTACTGAGCAACTCCTCAAGCTGCAACTCAAGGATATGCATGAAAGCCAACGCAATGATAGAAACCAACGTGGTCGAGGCAGAGGTAGAGGCCATGGACGAGGTGGAAGTCGCGGTTATGGACGAGGCTGGAATTATAACAACAACAATTCCAACAACTATGAGAAAGGAGAAAGCTCAACACGAGGCCGTGGAAGAATCAATCCGAACTCAAGGTATGAAAAATCTCAAGTTCGATGTTATAATTGTCAGAAGTTTGGGCATTATACTTCAGAATGTAGAGCTCCCAACAATAAAATTGAGAAGAAGGTCAACTACGTAAAGGAGAAGACAGATGGCAAAGAAACTCTTCTTTTAGCACGAAAGGAAACTGATGGTGGACAAGCAAATTCCTGGTATCTTGACAGTGGTGCAAGCAATCACATGTGTGGAAGGAAAGACATGTTCGTGGAGCTAGACGAGTCAGTAAACAGAAATGTTTCGTTTGGAGATGATTCCACAATAGCAGTGAAAGGGAGAGGTAACATCCTTATCCGTTTGAAAGATGGGAGACATCAGTTTATTTTCAATGTCTACTATGTGCCCAATATGAAAAGTAACATCTTGAGTGTAGGGCAACTGTTAGAGAAAGGTTATGATATTCATATGAAGGATTATAATCTTTCTATAAAAGATGATAAGAATAACTTCATTGCTAAAGTGCCGATGTCAAAGAATAGAATGTTCTTGATCAACATACAAAATGATGTTGCAAAGTGCCTGAAAGCTTGCTACAAAGATACATCATGGCTTTGGCATCTTCGATTTGGGCATCTCAATTTTGGAGGTCTAGAGCTGCTATCTAAGAAGGAGATGGTGAAGGGACTACCTCGCATCAACCATTCTGACCAGCTTTGTGAAGGGTGTCTAGTCGGGAAACAATTCAGAAAAAGCTTTCCAAAGGAGTCAAAGACAAGAGCCAAGAAACCACTCGAGCTCATCCATACCGATGTGTGTGGACCGATCAAGCCAAGCTCTCTCGGTAACAGTAACTATTTTCTTCTCTTCATTGATGATTTTTCAAGAAAAACCTAGGTATATTTCTTGAAACAGAAGTCAGAAGTTTCGAAGTCTTCAAGAAGTTCAAAGCAGCAGTGGAGAGAGAAAGCGGTAGAAAGATCAAAGCCATGAGATCCGACAGAGGTGGAGAATTTACTTCTAGGCGGTTTCAAGAATTCTGTGAAGTAAATGGAATTCGTCGACCAATGACAGTTCCTAGATCCCCCCAACAAAATGGCGTGACAGAAAGAAAGAACAGAACAATCCTCGACATGGCACGAAGCATGCTCAAAAGCAAGAAACTACCCAAGAAATTTTGGGCGGAAGCAGTAGCGTGTGCAGTCTACTTGTTAAACCGATCTCCAACAAGAAGTGTATGGGGAAAGACACCGCAAGAGGTATGGAGTGGAAGAAAGCCTGGCATTTCCCACTTGAGAATCTTTGGAAGTATAGCCCATGTTCATGTACCAGACGAGAGAAGAACGAAGCTTGATGATAAAAGTGAGAGTTTTATCTTCATCGGCTATGATGCTAATTCGAAGGGCTACAAGCTGTACAATACAGACAATAAGAAGATTGTGATTAGTCGAGATGTGGTCTTCAACGAAGAAGAAGAATGGGATTTTAACTCTCATGCAGGTGACTTCAATTTCTTTCCTCAGTTTGAAGAAGATAAGCAGACAACGAGGGAGCAACTAGGACCTCAACAAGAGCTTGAAACTCCACCCACTTCACCAACATCAACCACTCAAGGAGACTCATCACCTTCGTCATCGTCAAGTGGGAGTCAAAGTGAAAGAGTTGTGCAACGTACAAGAAGCCTTAGAGATCTCTATGAGGTAACTGAACGACAAGATAATCTTACATTATTTTGTCTGTTTGTCGATTGTGAACCAGTGAGCTTTCAAGAAGCAGTACGAGAGAAGAAGTGGAGAGATGCGATGGACGAAGAAAAATAGGCCATCGAGAAGAATGACACATGGGAACTCACCTCACTTCCCAAAGGACATAAGGCGATAGGTGTCAAATGGGTGTACAAAACAAAGCAAAACGCCAAAGGAGAGATTGAAAGGCACAAGGCGAGGCTAGTTGCTAAAGGCTATAGTCAAAAGGCTGGAATTGACTATGATGAGGTATTTGCTCCTGTTGCTCGATTGGAGACTATTAGACTAATCATTTCTTTGGCAGCTCAAAACAAGTGGAAGATACAGCAAATAGATGTAAAGTCTGCCTTCCTAAATGGAGTTCTTGAAGAGGAAGTTTACATTCAGCAACCATCAGGCTATGAAGTCAAAGGCTACAAAGACAAGGTGTTGAAGTTGAAGAAGGCTCTTTACGGGCTAAAACAAGCACCAAGGGCATGGAATAGCCGAATCGACAAGTACTTCCAAGAGAATGGCTTCAACAAATGTCCCTACGAGCACGCTCTATATATCAAGATCAAAGATGGAGATATTTTGATCGTATGCCTCTACGTGGACGATTTGATCTTCACCGGAAGCAACCCAAGCATGTTCAATGAATTCAAGAAAGTGATGACGAAAGAATTCGAGATGACAGACATGGGGCTCATGGCGTACTACCTTGGCATTGAAGTTAAGCAACAAAAGGATGGAATTTTCATTTCACAAGAAAGCTATGCAAAGGAGATCTTGAAGAAGTTCAAGATGGAGAATTGTAAGCCGATAAGCACACCAACGGAATACGGAATCAAGATGTCCAAACATGAAGAAGGCGAAAGTGTAGATCCAACATTCTTCAAAAGTTTGGTGGGAAGTCTACGCTATCTAACTTGCACAAGGCCCGATGTTCTTCACGCAGTTGGATTGGTCAGTCGCTACATGGAATCTCCAACAACCACCCATTTTAAAGTCGCAAAGAGAATTCTTCGCTATCTGAAAGGTACAATTGACTTTGGCTTGTTCTATTCAGTTTCTAATGATTACAAGCTTGTTGAATATAGCGATAGTGATTGGGGTAGAGACATAGATAATCGAAGGAGCACTACTAGATTTGTATTTTTCATGGGAGATACTGCTTTCACATGGATGTCAAAGAAACAACCGATTGTCACATTGTCCACTTGTGAAGCGGTATATGTTGTTGCTACCTCATGCGTTTGTCATGCAATTTGGCTTAGAAATCTATTGAAGGAGATAGGCTTGATACAAGAAGAGCCTACCAAGGTTTGTGTCGACAACAAGTCAGTCATTGCCTTAGCCAAGAATTCGGTATTCCATGATCGAAGCAAACACATCGATATTCGCTACCACTATATAAGGGAGTGTGTTGCAAGAAAGGATGTGCAAGTTGAATATGTGAAGTCACAAGATCAAGTTGCCGATATTTTTACCAAACCATTGACAAACGAAGACTTCATAAGATTAAGGAACTTACTAGGGGTCACAAGATCAAGTTTAAGGGGGGGTGTTGGATCATAAACTTGATCCATTATGGGAGCCTAAACCCAAAATCAATCAAATTGGAGTCCAAGTCCATAATCAAGGTCCAAAACTATTAACCTTCTACCTAAAATCTTCTAAGGTGTGGTAATTAAGCATGTGAATAATTTGGAAGGATGAAGAAGAATGATGTGTATGGTTATTGTAATTTTGGATTGGTTTATTTGTGTGGTGTAGGATTGTTCTTAAGTAGTATAAATACCCCTCCCCATTTTAGTTTAGGTATTGAGAAAAATTAAGAGCTTTTAAGTGAGTGAAGAAGCAAATTCTAATAAGAGTGAGTTGTAGTATTTTGTTTTTGAATAAGAGTGCTCTTGTAATATTTGTTTGAATTTGAATAAAAATTATTTGTGCGAGTGTTTCATTTCCAACACCTGCTTGCAGGAAATAATAATACAGCATGTATGCTCGTAGTGACAAAAATTACTAACTATAATTATAAGACGAAGAAGGGAATCCCACCTTAGACAACCGGTGCAAGCTGTTAGATGAATAAACAAAGTGCACAGATTTGTTCGGAAACAGCCTTCCATAAAACGAACCTGGGTAATCTCCAATATAAATAGAGGGGCAATCATTACCAAGTTCTTGCCTGAGCTCCTTTAGAAAATCCGGCAAGGCCTTAAAGAGTGTGTTAAAGTCGTTTGCTGGAAGATCATTCAGGTACACATGGAAGTGTTTTAATTTCTGGAAGATCAAACCACCAGTCCGTACAACATGTTTAAGCATTTTTTGCAGGATTGAAAGTGTATTGGGTCCAGAAGCACAGCCTAAATCAGCTACCACGAAACCCTCTGGCTTCGGAGTTATGTGATCAAAGGCTTCTTTTATTGCTTCCAGGGTTATGTGCTCCGCCTCATCTGTTGCTTGCATCTGTTAACAAATAAAATATCAAATTAGAAACTGTCTTAAAGTAGGCATTAATTAATTATTGTTGACATTAAAGATGAAGAATGGAAGAGAATTATAAACCACAAAGAAGGAATTTCTAGCATAGCTAGTCGAGCCAGTTCCTCCCAACATGTGAAAGATTTTCTGCAAATCCATGTTCATTGGTGTTGTTAACTTTTCTCTGCCTCAGTTTTTGGTTGTGCCTTTAGTTGCTTGGTTTGGGTCTCTTCTTAAAGGCAAAATTTAGTCACGAAATTCCTTTTTTTTTTCTCCAACTTCTTCTGGGCTTGTCATTCTTTAATGCCTTAATTATGCATTAGTCAATTGTCATGGTTGTTCAAATTACATTTGATTTTGGGTTCGATGATAAGTACAAGAGTGATGGTCGACCGGTAGGTGGGCACCAATCAGCATGCCAACCTCATCTTCAGCCTTTTTCCTAACCCATGCTTACGCATAATTTGTAAGTGGGCGTTTGGTTTCTTTTCCAAGATCTTTTGAGCAACATAGTTAAAATTATATTTAATTAGATTTTTTTTCATATTTATTTGGGAATTATAAAATATAATTTTTACTTTTACAATTATAATTAAAAGGTTAAAAATAACTAAGAATGATTTTTGATAGTTTTCCAAAACAATGCTATACGTATTAAATTATATATAATTTTTTTATATTTTTTTATAAGGTTATCATTTAAAATATAAAAAATTATATATAATTTTGACGTGATATTTAATATGTATAATAAAATCATACAATTTTTAAAAATATTTATTAAATTATTTATACATTCACATGATAAATGTTATATCGATAAAAATTTTAAATTAAAATTTGGAATGTGTGGTATTATTATATTTTTTTTAAAAAAAAACCAAATTCTCTTCCCTAATACATTCTTTACTTATTTTCAAAAATAACATTAAATGCTTTCTCTTACTTTTAAAAAAAAAAATACCGAAAGATATTTTCAACTTGAAAATACTTTTCTTTTTTATTTTGACAATAATTTTAAAACAAATACTTGAAAGATAATTCTAAACTCACTCAAGCCTACTTTACAATTTTTCTCTGTGTTCCAACAATTCATCAAAGATGACACAACCTTGTCAATATTGTCTTGTATAACACAATAACTAACAAAGACGAGAGTTTTGGTTTAATTAACGTATAACCTATTGTCAATCTCTTTGATTAATGATTGATGATTTTAATACTGTCCTTAGAGTTCATAAACAATAAGGAGGAGATTTTCCCAGACCGTTATCATGAACAAATTTTAAATATTTTATTGATTCTTGTTAGCTTATGAAAATTCTTTCTTCAGGATTATTATTTCTTTGAGCAAAGACAATTGTTGCAGGTAGTCATATTGAAAAAAAATTGGATATGACTTTATTCAATCTGACTTGGCCGGATACTTGGAATTTGTCTTTATATGTAGTGCTCTCCCGTATTGTCTCTGACCACTTTCCATTGGTAATTTCTTTTAGGATTTATGATAAAGACCTTTCAGGTTCTAATCCATGTGAACTTTACACTCCGACTTTAAGGATATGATAGCTAAAGTATGAAATTCAAATCTTCATCATAGATGTCCAATGTTTATGGTTACAAAATATTTGTGAGTTCTGAAACACCACCCGCATAGATAGAATTGAGAGATTTTTAAGAACATCCATGATAGTATAAAGCAAGCTCAAGAAGATTTAGCTACAGTTCAAAGAGACATTGGTTTAAAAGGGGCCTAAGAGAAATTGCTTGAAGCAGAGACAACAACAAAGTTAAAGGTTGTACATATTACATGGGTACAGGTTACTTTTTGGCGTGACCGAGCTAGATTAAAATTGTTTAAGGATGGAGACAATACATCAGGTTCTTCTACTGCTATGCAAAATCTTGTGCGCTCAAATCACACTTTAAAGGGCCCCTAATTAATAGTGCTTGAAATGCTAGCATGTAAGAGGTGACTGGCCATATTATGAAGTATTACAAAGAGCTCTATACAGAGGTTGCAGTGGATGTCACTAGAGTTTCACAGGTTTATAATTATATTTTCTCTCTTGTTTCAGATTCAGATAGTCAAGTTCTAATTGGTATCCTGTCGGAGGAGGAGGTGAGATCGACTACTTTTCTATTAGACCCTTCTAGTGCTTAGAGCCTGAAGATTTTACTGGTATGTTCTTTTAGTATTGTTGGGAGATTATTAAAAAGGATGTAGTACTGGGCATTCAATAATTTTGTAGCCAGAATTATCCGCTTCCAAATTTGAACTCAGTTTTATAGTGCTAATTCTTATGATATATGATGCAGTTCAGTTAATCTCTTTAGGCCAATAGCTTTGGCGAAGTTTTTCTTTAAGATTATTATTAAGATTATTGCTGGTAGATTAGTAGTCTTAATGTCTAATCTAGTCACGTAGAATCAGATGGCCTTTATTCGTGGTAAGCATATTTATGACCACATCTCTATGGTGTCGGAAAGAGTTAATTTATTGGATATGAGAGTTATTGGTGGTAATATTGGAATGAAGTTGGATATAGCTAAAGCCTTTTATACAATCAGTTGAGATTTTCTTCTCAAAGTTCTTAATTGTTTTGGATTTAACAATCAATTCATTCAGTGAATTTTTATCATTCTTTATTCTACTCGCTTATCTATTATGATTAATGGCACTTAAAAACCATTTTTTAAATGTGGTAGAGGAGTGCTTCAGAGGGATCCTTTATCTCATTTGCTATTTTGTCTAGCTGAGGAAGCTATTTCTTGATGCATTCAATGTTTGGTGAACTCTAAGAGGGTAGCCACAATTTCAGCCCCAAGACGGTGCTTTGCTCATTTTTATATTTTATATGCAAATGATATTTTTCTCTTTTGTGGGGGTGATAGTAATTCTCTTCGCTCTCTAATAAAATTTAT
Organism: Ailanthus altissimus; assembly: GCA_946807835.1. Classification (NCBI taxonomy): domain Eukaryota; kingdom Viridiplantae; phylum Streptophyta; class Magnoliopsida; order Sapindales; family Simaroubaceae; genus Ailanthus; species Ailanthus altissimus. The sequence goes on from OX327695.1 coordinate 26,583,158, forward strand.
TTTGCTATATAGCTTGGCATTTGATCAAGTGATAAATAAGAAGAAAAGCCCATTCTTTATTGATAAACATGTTGCACTTCATTATCAGGAAATTTTTAGTCTTTTAGGGTTCTCGTAGGGCAAACTTTCTTTTATTTATTTAGGAGTTCCAATCTTCAAAGGCTGCCTATACAACCAACACTTGCAAGTTTTGGCTGACAAGGCTTGTGCACATTTTAGTGGCTAGAAAGGGAAAATGCTTTTAATGGCTAGTAGAATTAAGCTTGGTTACATAGTTTTCCAAAGAACCATGTTGTACAGTTTCAAAGTATATCTTTGGCTTGTTTTCTTCTTAAGCAGTTAAATGGTTGAGCTTGAAATTTTATTATCTCGCGAGATCATTTCTCTCATAAGATGATTTTAATGTCATGGAATAGATTTAACATATTAAAAAAGGGTAGTAGGGTAGGTCTTCGTAAACTGAACTTACTTAATAAGGCTTACTTATTTAAAGCTCTTTGAGATGTACACAAAGTGGATATGCTCAAAGTTCTTAAGAAAACGGTATAATTTTTAAGATGCAAATAAACGATACCTCAACTCTTCTCTTTAGAGTGACTTTAAAATTTATTCTTTCATATTTTCATGAGTGGACAAAGTGAATCGTTGGTGATAAAAATTTAATTAATTTTTAGTATGATAGATAGTTAGATGAACCCATTCTTCCTATTTGTAGTTTACACTTAGAAAAAATGGTGAAAGATACAATTAAGGAATGACAATGCTGGATTCTAAATTTTTTTATTCTATTTTTTCTCATTTAAAGGAATATGTCAATGATATTATTCTGCCAATTAATGGCAAGGTTGATAAGTTTATTTAGATTTCTGCTAGAGATGGAATTCTTTCTTTAAAGGAAAGTTATAATTTCATCAATAGTATCACAATAACTGATTTAGCTTTATTATCTTTTTGGTATGATTTTTCTTTTTTTCATTTAAAATTTCTGTATGTGGCGTCACCTTTTAAACTTTATTCCTACTAATAAATTATTGTGGTCTCGTGGTATTTGTGTTGTTTCTATTTGCTTATTTTATTTTAGAGAGACTGAAATAATGGTCCACATTTTTGTTAGTTGCCCTATAGTTATGGAGTTTTGGCATTGGTTTGCTTATATATTTAAACAAAATCTTTCTTCGGTTTTAACTGTTATGAAATTATGAAAAGTGATTTTATCTGAAAAGTGATTTTATTAAAAAAATTTAGCCCCCCAACTTATAAACTTATGGATTTTTTCGGATGCTTATTTGCTCTATTTGATTTAGAGATGTCAGAATTACCTTAGATTTGACAATCGAAGTTTCAATTCTTTTGACATTAAGGCGAATTGTCTAGCTTATATTCGCTACTTTGCTATTTTCTACCCTAGATTTGCTTTTGGTGATGATATTTATATCTTAGACCATTTCGGTATTGCAACTAATTTAAGACATGCTCCAAAAATTACTATTCTTTTTTAAAATTTTCCTCCTCATTGGTAGATTAAGATCAATACCGATGAACTTTCCAAAGGTAACCCAGGTATGAGGTGAGTTCCTTTTTAGGAGGCTTCTCTTATCCTATAGAAATTGAGACGGCCTGTTATGCAAAAATAATGGGGGTCATCCTAACTTTGGAGATTGCTATTATTCGCGGATGATATAAGATAATTTTAAAGTTTGGCTATTTTTTAGTATTTCATCTTTTTTTAAGCCTACATTATGTCCTCTATAGAAACTTCACAATAGGTGGCAACGTTGTAAGAATCATATTAATGCTTGCAATTTAGATTTAATCATACATTTAGAGAAAGCAATGTAGTGATAGGTAAATTGGTGAATCTTGGTCTACAATTTAAAGATTTTACATGGTAGTTGCGGCCTCCTTTTAATATCAATTCTATGCTCTTAAAAGATGCAAATGAAATGCCTAATTATAAATTTTATTAGTATTTCTATTGAACTATTTTGTATCTTTTATATGTTTTTCATAAAGGTATTGTATTTTAATCTTCCATTCTTTGTAACTATTTTTTTCATTAATAAATTTATCATATTGTCGAGTTTGCCTTAAAAAAAACACAATAACTAACACATGAAGCTTTTTATAAATCTTTTTTTTTGTTTTTATAAGAACATAATTTCTTGAATTTAGGGCTGGTTTTGCAAATGAAATCGTTATAATGATTGAAGTTCATCTAAAAAAAACTTTACAATAATTCAGTTAAAATTTCTTCTAAGTTCTATGCGACCATATTAAGATGCTTATGATAAATGTTTGAGTTAGAAACTTATTTGATGGCGATTTTATAATATATATAAAAAAGTCTACAGATGTCTTTATTTTATTAAAAATTCAGAATATACTTTGTACAAATAATTATTAAGAAATAAAATATATTAATTATATAAATTTTTATGTAAAGAGTTGTTTTTTTTTTGTAATCTCATAGTAATGTATAGTATAGAGTACTATGATAAAAATGTTAGGGTCAGTGCTTACGTGCCATCCCTGAATGTACATATACTTGTATATTTATACAAGTGTACATTCCCATTAAATCGCTAATACTTATTTATATAGTATTATGCATGTAACTTTGCAGACATGGTAGATCTGAAGGAGTTCGGATCAGATCTAAAAGGTTTAGATAAGGGCTCATAGTTAGCCACACTGAGACATATAATTGCTAAATGTTAGCACAGCTAAGTGTTAGTTGGTTATAAGACTCAGCAGATCCAGGAAATGGAACATTGTCTGTAATGGGATATAGACCTGGGAATATACTAGTAACTGTATAGTTGCAAGAGTTGCAATCGGGTGCAAGGAAATGCATGCTGCACAATTGTGTTCTCGAATATAGTCCCTGATCTATTTCTACCGATGTAGGTCTATCGGTGGATACCCTTTTATATATAGATCAGCATATGTTGTATCTGTCGGGTATAGATGGTCGTTCCTGACCGACTATAAGCTTGGAGCTCGTATTGACATATAGGTATCCAGTTAGGACTGGATATGGGACAGACTCACGAGGGCCTCTGATAGACATTTAACGTAAGCCATCAACAGAAGGTCCTCTTGAGTTGAGTAGTATACGTGGTCTTTTGACCTGAGTGCCACGATGGGCTTGTAAGTGATCCACCATACTTTGGTTCCACATATGTCACAGACCTTTCATGGTGTGATTGCTGGGTGTCGCTGGGTATGGTCCGATGCTTATGGAGTCCGGTGCGTACAGATATAGGATCCGTCAGCTCCTATATGGAGTTTGATATCCAGATACTTCGAGACTGTATCTCAGAAAGTCTTGTGGCCACAAGCAATCATCCTGGGAAAGAGTTCCGCTAGGGTCAAACAATATGGCAAAGGAGTTTGCGCATATTATTCATTGAGATACAAGTCTGGAGATAGGAAATGGATGAGCACATGGGGATTTGACGGTGATAATCTATATCCCCGCACATCCTGGATATCATGATGGAAGGACTATACGTATGCGTTGTAACCTCAACTTATATGGTTCAATACGCTGATTTGTATATCCGTGACGTGTGCGTGGGGCATTGCTCACGGACTCATGGAATAGTTTTATTTGGCGAATCGGGCATAGAACCAAGGGAGTCCAACGATATGGAGTGTACTCGTTATGCACTGGGGCAGCGTGTCGGATTAAATTATTTAATCCAGCAATATTCAGCAATTCCATAGGAATGCTTGCGTATCTGTATTTAAGTGTTAAATACAACAATTAGTTAATAAATATTATTTACTAATTTTATAAGGACACGTAGCGTATTGTGGACCCTCAGTTGAGTTTATCCAAGTGTGGGATGTGGTGGGACCCACTAGGGGGTAAATTTGATAACTATTCATGAGGGGCAAAATGGTCAACTATGATTATTTAATTGTTAAATAATCATTTTCTCTCTCTCTCTCCCTTTTATATATATATATATATTATTTTATTATTATTATATAAATTATATTTATATTTATATTATATTATATTATATTATATTATATATTTATATATATATATATATATAAAGAAGAAAAGAAAGAGAGGAGAAGAGAAGCAATTTAAGAATTGGCCATTCGGCCGAGAGAGAAAGGAAAGGAGAAATGGAGAAGAAAGAAAGGAGAAAGAAGAAAGAAAAGAAAAAAAAAAGGGGAAGGAAAAGAAAAATGAAATTGTTTCATTTTTCTCTCTGCTTTCAATTGGAGTAATTATGAATGGCTCAAAGTTCTCAATTTTTATCCTTTTGGAGAAAAGAATGCAAATTCTCTCTCGGCCATTTTGGAGATTAAGAGTTAATCCCAGGCTGAATATAGAGCTACTGTTCTAGCTCATCAAGCCCACCGAGTTGGTGACTAGAACTGCACGCGAGTTGGTCTCCATGCGGACTCCAGAAAAAATACGTGTATAATGTTACACGTTTGGTGAGTTCTCTAATCTTATTAATATATTAATGTGATTAATATATTTATTTATTGTGTTTATTGCAAAATTTATATTTTCGCTGCGTTAGGCAATAGACACAATTGCACATGCATACACCTACGTGCCTAGATCCTGCTGCGCCAACAAAACATTTGCAAAAGTCTAAAGTAATGAAACAATCATTTAGCATCAGTACATATAGATATAATTTTAGGGTTATGACCCCACAGTCATTTACTAATTCATTCATCCCCAATCCGTACCCTCTTTATAAAAGAGGTAAAAAAGCACAAGTGGGTTTGATTCCATTAGCAACACTTTGAAGTTCGTGAGTGAAGTTGCTGCTTGCTTCTTGAGGCTTGGCCAATGGCCATCAACTACTATAGTTTTCATATTGGAGTCAATGACAAAAACTAAGTAAAAGAAAAGAAAGAATACTTCTTTTATGGAATGGAATATCAATGTCACATAATGCAAGTTTTATCATTTATGAGTAGTTTGGTCACTTGTCTCTTCCAATTCCAATTGTGAATATGGTCTCAACTCATCTATCCTAATTATTCAGTAGATCATGTATTTAAGATGAAGCCATTTTACCATAGATTTTAATTGGATTTAGTTAAAATTAAAGAAATATTATTTTAGTTAAGTCATTAAATTCAGAGAATGGTGATTAAAATTCATGTTGAAGATGGTTTAGAAATAAGCCAGTGAGAAAGAGATAACATGAGGTCAAAAATAAGGCAGAAGGAGTGAAATTGAAGACTTAAAATTAGAATATGTTTTCAAGTTTGGGCGCTATAATGCTCAAGTAAAAACTTACAGCTCTAAGGAAGTAGTGGTGTGGTACAAGCAACTAGGCAATGCAATATAACAACGCTAAGAAGGTAGCACCGCGACGCTAGTGTAAGTCCTACTAGGACATAGTATTTTAGTCATCTAAACTTTCTTCTCTTGATATAACTTGGACTAAGGTTTACTTAGGACATATAAGTTATAAATAGGACCTTATTTTAGCTTAATAGATATCACCAAGAAACATTAAAAGTAAGAGTTTTTAATTATAATCCTTTGAGAGAGAGTTCTTTGTAATTTTTTTATTCAATAAAAGAAGCACGGATTTTGATTTGTCATAGATGTAGGCTTTTATTGAACTATATAAATCATTGCAAGGTTTCTTATTTTTATTATCTCTTGTCTTCTCATATTCTCTTTTATTCTGTAATCATCATATTTTATAAAGTATTTGCATAATAAACTAGTATTAGAGTTTTGTTATATGATCATAACATCACACAAGTATAAAGTAGAGAAATTCAACAGAGAGAATGATTTTAATTTATGGAAGATTAAAGTCATGGTTTTGCTAGTAAGTCAAGGACTCAACTCTATCCTTGAAAAGACTGCAGCTCTGTCCAATAAGGAGAAAAAGTCCGAGACTTCAAGACCTAAACTAGATTATGAATCCATTCAAAAGAAGGCTTATAGCATGATAGTTCTTTTGTTGAGTGATAAGGTTTAAGAGAGGTTGCTGAAGAAAAAATAAAAATAAGTCTTTGGAGGAAACTTGATGACCTATATATGACAGAGTACTTAGTGAATTATTTACATATCAAGAAAAGTGTACTAGTTGACTATAGCTGATAATACATATATTAAATACTACATAGATGTATTCAACAAGTTTATCATCGACTTAGAGATGACTGATGTGAAGATTGAGGATGAAGAAAAATCAATCATTTTGTTGAGTTTTCTACTTAAGAGATATGAGCACTTTGTTGATACCATTATCTATGGTAGAAGTATTTGATGATGACATATGTTAAAACTTCATTAAACTTTATGGAGTTGAGGAATAGAGTAGAGCTTGTTAGTGCAAAAGGATTAACTACAGGAGGGCGGCCTGAAAAATATAGAAGAAAAGTCTAAGAGAAATTCAAGATTAAAATTTAGAGGCAAACCTAAGAAATGTTATTGCTGCAAAAGGAAAGAGCACTTCATTAATGATTATCCAAAGAAGAAAGAAAAGATGAAGGATAAGAAAGCAAAGGAATAAGACACTGTAATAGCTAATGATGAAAGCTATGATAGTGCAAAGACCTTAGTCACTTCTTATAAGAAAAGTTTTGATGAGTAGATACCAGACTTTGATTGTACCTTTGATATATATGTAAATAAAGCCTTATTTACTAACTATTAGCCTATTAAGGAAGGAAAAAAGTTAATAAGGAATGACATGACCTGTCATGTAATTGGGATTAGTAATAATAGGTTAAAGTTACACGATGAGAAGGTTAAAGAGTTTTTAGAAGTTATGTATGTTTCTGATCTTAAAAAAAAGTACTTTCTTTCCGCATGTTAGATCAGACTAGGTGTTCAATCAAATTAGAGAATGAGATTATGAAGGTGTTAAAATATTTTATTGTAATTATAGTGAAAGGCACAATAGAGTATATGGTGCTACTTGGAGAGGTAATGAATGGTTCTGCATTTCTATTGGCGATAACAATATGCAGGCCAAATCATGGCATATGAGATTAGCTCGCTTAAGTGAAAGGAACTTAAAAAGAGTTATATAATCAAGGAATATTTGGTAATGATATGTTTTAACCAATGAAATTTTATGAGTATTGTATGCTTGGTAAGATACATAGAGTGAAATTGAATGCTGGAGAACACAAAACTAATGATACATTTGATTACATACATTTAGATCTTTGCAGTCGTACACAAACTGTTACATATGGTGGAGCTAGATACTTTCAAACATTCATAAATGACTATTATAGAAAGTTGTGAATATATGTGTTAAAGAGTAAAGAGCAAGTGTTTGAAACCTTTAAAGTATGGAAAGCTCTTATAAAGAATCAAATTGGTAAGAAGATCAAATGGTTTATAATAGATAATGGTCTCAAGTTTTGCAATAAGAAGTTTAGTAGCTTTTGTGTCAAATATGAGATTGTAATGTACAAAATAGTAAGGTTAATACCATAATAGAATGGTATTATAGAAAGGATGAATATGACATTGCTTGGAGAGTAAGATGCATGTTGACCAAAGCAAGAATGTCTAAACCATTTTAGGGTGAGACAGTAGTTACAGTAGCCTACTTGACCAATAAAAGTACCTCATCAGCAATTGATTTTAAAAGATACTAGAAGCGATATGGTCAGACAACCCTCTAAAGTATGATCACCTAGAGATTTTTAGTTGCTTTACGTTCGTGTATGTGAATTAAGAAAAGTTAGAGCCTAAAGTTTTAAGAGGGATATTTATAGGATATCTAGATGGTGTCAAAGGATTCAAGGTATGGTGTACAGAGTTAAAATCATTAAGAAGTATCATTAGTAGAGATGTAACATTCGATGAGATGACCATGATGAAGATCAAACCAAGAAAAAGTAAAGAAGACAGAACTTGTGCATAATGAAGTTTCAGCACTAAAAACTATTAAAGTTGAAGTGGACTATGAGATAAGATTTGAGATGCCCCCAAGTTAACACTTCAGTAAGTCAATAGTTAAAGACATACAAAAAATAATAATTAGTTCCTCAAGTCCACTTAGAAACAAAGTATGACTCTAGAGATGAAACTTGAAGAGTAGTAACTAACCAGAGATAAACTAAAGAGAATGAAAAAAACCACTAATAAGGTATGCATAAGAAGATTCAATAAGTCATACTTTTAATATTGCTTCACTATTGAGTATGATGAGCTTAAGACCTATAAAGAGGCTATAAAAGATTAGTTCTCTCTTAAAGTATAAGACCTGGGAATTAGTGGAATTCCTCAAAATAAAAAAATTAGTTGGGATGAAAATAGGTATATCAGATTAAGGAGGGAATACTGAATGTAGAGCTTGCTTACTAGATTTTTAAGACTAGATTAGTAGTATAAGGTTTCACTCAACATGAAGAGGTTGATTTTCATGAAATATTCAGGCCAATAGTTAAGTACATATCAATTAAGATTTTGTTGGCTATATGTGTAAGTTTAAATTTAAATTTGGAGCAAATAGATGTGAAGATTGCTTTTCTTCATGGAGAATTTAAAAAAATGATATATATATCACAACCACAAGGGTTTGGAGATCCTCGAATGAAAAATCATGTTTGTTTGTTAAAAAAAGTCATTGTATAGGTTGAAGCAATCTCTATGATAATGGTTAAGAGATTTGATGACTTCATATTACATTGTTGTTTCATTAGCAACAAGTATAATAGGTATGTGTACTTTAAAGCACTCAATAGTTGGATATATATATATCTACTTTTTTTTTTTATGTAGATGATATATTAATTACATGTCAAGATATAAAAGAGATACATAAGTTAAAGATATAGTTGAGTGGCAAATTCGAGATGAATAATTTAGGGATAACAAAGAGGATTTTGAGTATAGATATCATAAAGGAAATATTAGAATTTATTTTCTTATCCCAACAGAGATATATACTCAAAATTATTGAAATTTCAAAATGTTGAATGTGAAGGTTGCCTTAATTTCATTGGCTATGCATTTTAATTGTTACTAGTATAGTCATTAAAGAGAGAATAAGAGAAACAACAGATTTTTAAAGTACCATATATCAACGTTGTAGGAGCATGGTGTATGCAATAGTTTGCACAAGACTAGACACAACTCAAGTTATGAGCATTATGAGTAGATATATGACAAATTTTGAGAAAGAACATTAGCTTACAGTAAAGTGGATATTAAAATATTTAGAAGAAAGGCATAAAAGAAAGATGAGATGATTAAAGAATATGTGGATTCAGATTATGCAGGTGACCTAGATAAGAGGAGGTCATTAACTGATATTCACGATGTTTAGATGTAGTGTATGTTGGAGGTTAGTTTTATAGCATATGGTAGCACTATTAACCACGTAGGCAGAGTATATAGTTACAAAAGAAGCTATTAAGGAGGTCGTGTGGTTAAAAGAGATATGTGCGGAGATATTGGCTATGGAACACATTAACTCTGGTGTGTATTGTGATAGCCAAAATGCCATATATCTAAGAAAGCATCAAATATGTCATGAGAGGTCAAAATGTATATAGAGTTATATTTCATCAGAGAAATTATGTTGAGTGGTGAGATTAGTCTAACAAAGATATTGTCGTCTAAAAATTCTGCAGATATATTGACTAAGTCACTACCCTCAATTAAATTCATCCTATATAAGGACTTAACTAGAGTCATTGTTATGTATGTGAGCAGTGTGATGCAGGGACGATGGATTCAAGAATGTTTTTTTTTTTTTGGAGATTTTAAATTAAAGAGTGAATTTATGAGAATGGTGATTAAAAAATCGTGTTGAAGATGGTTTAGACATAAACCAGTAAGAAAGAGATGACACATAGTCAAGAATAAGGTGGAAAGACTAAAATTTGAGGCTCGAAACGGGAAATTAATCATTTAAACTTCTTTTTCTTGATATAACTTAAACTAGGATTTACCTAGGATATATAAGGTATAAATAAAATCTTATTTTAGCTTAAGAGATATCACCAAAAAATACCAAAATCAAGACATTCAATTGTAATCTCTTGAAAAAGAGTTTTTTGTGATTTTTTTGATTCAATTAAAGAAATATGGATCTTGATTCACCACAAACACAGGCAATTGTTAAACTACATAAATCTTTGTGTGTTTTTTTATATTCTTGTTTCTCTTGTCTTTTCATATTCTCTTTTGTTCTGTAATCATTATACTTGTGAAGCATTTTTTTTAATAATAACTCTTTTCTTTCTACGACTCTCTCAAATCTTCCCAAATAACTTATTGTAGATCAAAATATAAACTTTTAGCTAACCCTAATCACCAAATACAATTAAAAGTGCACATTACAAGGGTTGAAGTTGGACGAACTTGAAAGTCAATTTGATTGGGCAAATTTTTCTTTGAGGTTAGATCAAAACTTTTATGTGATCTTTTTTTATTTTTTTTGGGTTTATATGATATTATGATATATGATTTTGTTGTTGGAACTTTTTTTGTGATGTATTTAGAGATGAAAACGAAAATTTGAAGATATGTAGAGCCGAAATCAACAAGAGGAGTTGAAAAAGGTGTCGAGCCTAAATGTGCCTATGAATAAGGGCACCAAAAATGGTTGACAAAACTGTCGAGCCCATTTGGTTGGACATAAATTTATCTAGCGTTTTGAGGGCGCTTCATGGGCACTTTTGGGCTCAATAACACCTGTGCAACCCATAAAGGTGTGCTTAACAGCTCGACAAATACAGATACCACAAAAATGCATAAGCATGGATGTTCATATTTTTTTGGTATGTATACCCTCTCATATAAGTATATAAGTTTTGTTATTTGAAACAAAACTCGTCGGGGGTAACATGAAAATGCTCACAGGAACGGTTAATTAAATTTAGCAAGAGCATTGCCATGAAATTTCGTCTATATGTTGGGTTTTCGGCATTGTGGATTGTGTCAAAGGCGTAGTCTTGTTTGATCATTTGAAGGATCGGAAATAAATAAACATCGTATAGATATAAATATTTCATGTAATGATATCATTTGTTTATCTTTTTTATGACGCTGCACGCATTATGGTACTAATATAACTTTTTTGTGTAAATGTACATTTTAGTGAATTACATGATGCAACATTAGATTTTAGTGCAAGTGGATCTAGTGCATAGGAAAGTCACTTTGTTCGACTCCTTGGTTTGCAGCTACAAGTGGGAGGATCTAGAAGTTCATCTGCTTCCTTTATGTTTAACACTAGCAAAAATCCTTCAACAATTTGCAATTTTCCGAAAACAAGCCCGATTTGATGTCTAATACTTTGCCATTTTGCAGTTGAGAGAGTTACTCAGGTTTGCCTCAACAAGGTAATAATGATGTCTATGGTGTTTTTATATGTAAATGTACAAAGTACTTAATGTTGGGCTGGTCTTTTGACTATGGTCCAAAGCACGAACCATTTTTAAAGATGAAAATGATAATTAAGTTGTGCAGAGATGAACTACTGTGACGTTAAGACGTAGTAAACATTATTTCTTTATGTACCGGTCTCAATTGGAATGAAAGTAGATATTTTCTTTCATATATCCTTGTTGAACTCTTATGTCTTGTTAGTAAACCAAATCAATTACGACTTGCAGATCATTGATCAATAAAAAAGAATAGAGTACGTGAAGACATTATAAGCTATGTGAAGTATTTGTTCATAAAATCATCAAGCTCGGAAAAATCGACGAAATTGCCAGCACATTACAAGACACTGAACAAAACTATTGAGCAAATTCGCTGTGCACTTACGAGAAGCTTTTCGGTGAGCATGCAACAATGTCGCTTGAGACTCTTGTCGAGCATCTTATTATACGTTCGATAAAATTGTGGAGTGCATTGGTCGTACATTTATGAGAAGCGTTTCGGCAAGCATGCGATAATTTTGCTCGACACTTTTATCAGGCGCAATTAGCCACACGTTTGTGAGAAGTTCTTAGTGAGCTCGCAAAAAGTTCACTTGACACTTCTGTTGAATGTAAATTTTGCAAGAGAGTAGAAATCTTGTTCGTTTGTTTTCTTGCGTTTTTTACGCTGAGTTTGAAAATTCAGTCGGCTATATATATACTCCACCCACTTTGTAATGCCTTTATAAGTTTCATTAACACTTCTTTAATCAAACAGTAAAGCTAAAAAGACGTAAAATCATCTATTTTCCACATTAACAAACTGCATATAAGATTTTAAGACCAAGTTTCATATTTCTAACTGAAAAAAAAATCTATTTTCCACACTAATGCACAATGTTAGCTCGTCTACATTTAAGACTGTAATTGTAAATATAAAAGTCTAAAACGAAAGGCTAAAATAAAGTATCTCTGTATACTACAGGGTTCTTGCATATCGCACGATTATGCCCAAATTCTTTATGGTAGCTGCACATTTTAATGGTGACTTTCTTTTCTTATGATGATCTGGTCGGGCTTATTCTATTGAAAGTTTACAAGTATATTCTGCACTTCATTAGTGACAACCCAATTTGATTTATGACTCATAATATAGATTGGCTCAACATGGGCAGTAGTTAGTGCATCTTTAGTATAAGGAATTTTGTCACTTTAGTCCCTACTTCCAGTTTAATTCATCTATTAAATTTTTAATTTTTTTAAAACTCAATTACGTCCCATTTGTTACCATTTTATTCCTAAAAAATTACCATTTATCCCCTTAAAAAAAAAGATTTTGCAATTTCGAAATATTAGGACAAAAAAAAAAAGGAAATGTCAAAAATAAAATCTTTCTTTCCTTCCAGAAACACTTAAAAATGGTAAAACATGTTTCTTTTATTCCATAAGTCGTCACTATCATTGTTCCTTGCTGTCACTCTACCCATCATCACCGTCAAGCGACCACACAAACAGACACCTTATAAGCGGCTTGTCCAATCCCATTGATCTTTGTCACCTAAAATGGCTAGAATTTTTGCCAACTAAAACCTCATAGCAGTACGCGTCTTCAACCTTTGATCAAGTTTCTTTTTTAATAATATTTTCTCGCTATGTCGAGTTTGAAAAAAACCTTTGATCAAGTTTTGGCAACATGATAAAGGTGGCAGACGATTGTTTTTATCTTCGGCATATGCTGTGATTGAAAACAAAGCAGTTGGAACGACAGTGGTGAGGCATTGGTGATGGTTTCTGTGGATTTGATTTTTTCTTTCGGGTTTGCGTTTTTCTTTCTATTTGTTTTATAGATTTTCTTCAATGGATGAAAAAATTGGCAGTGGTTGGGTTTTTTATGAAACAAATTTGATATGTATGGGGTGTTTAAGGCTTGTTTAGTTGCTGGTGTGTGTTAACGGTGGAGGTGAAGGTGTCGTCGTTTAAGACATCTGTGATGTTGAGAAATATTGAGATTGGTGTATTGGCACTTGAATTGATTATTTGTTTCTTTGCCTGATAATAATAAAGAGTTTGATTTTTTTCTTTTTGGCAAATCTCCATAAGAAAATTTTACTAATTAAAAATAAAAAAGAAAAAAAATTACAACTTAGGGGACATAATGAACTTTACCTGTCAAAATACTGATATTATCCAAATTGGATGAAGATTGAAAAAGAAGAAGGATTAAAGAATTTTGAAACTTTCAAAAAAGATTAGTGAAATCTATAGTTCGGGTAATCATTAGCATATCTGTGTAACTTATATAGAATCTCTGATAGTGGGTGAATCCACCATGTAAGATCATCATAATTCAAGTCAATGTTTGTCAAACAATTTGCTATACTATTATTTTCTTTAAAAATATAGATAAATTGAAATTTCATATTAGAGACACACCACTGACAGTTCCTCCATCTAGTAATTAGATTTCAAGGCGGATTTAGCTTAGGATTTGAAAAAAGATGAATAAGTAGCAAAGAATCGCACTCCAGAATCAATCTATGCCAACCACGAGCATACACTATTTCTTTAGCCATAATCGCTCCCATTATTTCAGCATAAAAACCTGTCTCAAATTGTAAAGGATAAGAGAAGTCCCTAAGAAAAGTACCTTTATTATCGCAAAAAACTCCTCCATAAGCCACTCTTTCAGGATTACCTTTCGAAAGACCATATGTATTAACGTTAATCAATCTATTTGGAGGCAAGTTCTAGAAAATCACAGAAATCTTTAGAGCATGACCAAGCTTAAGATTTATACCCAAATTCTGCAAGATTAATCGGTCATTTCCATATAAAATATATCCAGGACATAAAACTGCAAAGAATCTAACATGAGCACGATAATTAGCTTTAATCCCAAGCAAAATAAATCCACCTTGTCAAATCGAAGACAATTTCTATATCGCTATATAGAATATAACAAATGTGTTGTGGATAGAAGCCAAATATTATACAACTGTGGATTGAAAGATTTAGCCAGAATTGCTTTCCATAAATCTAGAACAGAAGTGGCATTTGGAAGATTTGTCTGAAAATTATAAGCGATCCAACTCTAAAGTTCCTTAGAAAATGGGCAAAAATAAATAAATGATCTATCGATTCATAATCTTTCAAAAAGAATAAGCAAGCTGATACAATACAGATCCCTCATAATCTTAGGGCCATATTTATTAGTAAGACGTATTGAAGAAGGCACTACATGAAGATACTAATTTTTGGGAGAAAAAAATTCCTCTAAAGAAAAGATAACATTGCATTAGAAGAAGTTTGATCTTGAATGAAAGTATAACTTTCCTTTAATGACAAGGATCCATCTCGGATAGAAGTCCAAATAATTTTTTCTTCAATATGATTAGAAAATAAAATGATATTGACTATTTGATCTTTCAAGTGAGAAAAAGTCATATAAAACGAGTTTGAAATGTTCCATCCCCCTTTATGGATAATATCCCCCACCTTACATTGAAGGTCTAAGTGGCCGTGCAACTCTCGAGGAAGAATAGGTTTATCAAGCCATTTGTCAAACCAAAAGTTGATAGAAGAGTCATTACCAATAATCCACCGAGTCCCCATATGAAAGTAAGATAAGATAGCTTTAAAACCAGACTAAATAAAATAGCATAAATAGGACTTCTTTTATATTGCTGAAGTCATACCGGCTCTTAAGGAAGTTCGAGCAAACAGTGGTTGAATTATAAATGTCCCATAGGGCTTTGAGAAGGCTAGCTTATTCAAAATATCTAGCCGTCGAAATTCAACTTCTCCATCTTTTTTAAGCAAGCATAAATGATTCTAAGATACTAGAGCCATTTTTCGTTTGATATGATCACAAAAATTAATGAAATTTTGAGCACATCTATGTAATCTTTTCAAGAGAGAAGCTAGCTAAAGGTAGACTTTAAAACTATGTAGTAGAGTACTTTGAAAAATCATACGAACTAGTTCAATCCTACCTGCCATTAAAAGAATTTTATCCTTCCAACTTGTAAGATGAGCAATAGCTTTGTTTGCCAGGATTTACAAATGATAAGCTCATGGACAACCTTTAAAGATCAGCACCTCAAGTAATGAAAATGAAGGCTGCTTTGAGAAAAATTCAGAACATTTGAAATTTCCTAATAGTGGTGCATAAATGATTTTCCAAGAAAGAAAATGTTTTTTTCTTTATTAACTATCTGTCCTGAGGCAATGCCATATTTCTTTATGAAAGTCATAAGGGAAGTAAGGTTTTACAATCACTTCTACAAAACACAAATACATTTTCTACATACAATATATGAAACGGGGCAATATATCCTCTAAGAATTAAAATAAGAGATATTTTTTTGCATTAATTAAAAATTGAATTTCTCTTGAATGAGCATCTCTAGCCAAACAAAGTAAGAGAGGAGAAAATGGATCACCCTATCTTACACCTCAACCACAACATTATAGGGGCCATTGATCAGAATAAATAACTGAGCAGATTTGAGAATGATGGAGATCCAATTAATAAATGTAGAATTGAAACCAAATTCATTAAGAACTTGTAAGAGAAAATCTCAACTGAGTGTATCAAAAGCCTTTGTTATGTCCAACTTCATGCCAATATTACCACCAAAAGATTTCCTATCCAATATATTAATCCTTATGAAACCAATGAATTGCAATCATGAATATAACGATCTCTAATGAAAGCCAGTTGATTCTGATTACCAATGCAGACATAACACCTGCTAATATGTGAGTAATTATTTTGGAAATAATTTTGAAAAAGAAGTTTGCGAATGCAATAAGTCTAAATTGGCTAATCTTCAAAGCATTTGGCACTTTTGGAATTAGAATAATAAAATCTGATTGAAGAATTGTTTAACCCTCAATATTATGTCATTTTTTTTATGATATCCCAACAGTGAAGATAAAAAAAACCTGTAAATCTATCTAGACTTGGTGCACTAGAGGGATCTAAAGAGAACACTGCTAAATGCACTTCATCATCTAAAGGAATGCTAATTAGGAAAACATTATCTTCATTTAAGACTACATTAGGAATATTGTTACAGTACTACAAAATTAAGTCTGGATCTACATTAGTACTTGCGTAAAGATCACAAAAGTAATCAATAATATGGGATAAAACTTGTGGCATATTATCATTCCAAACATTGTTGATGAGCAATCCTTTAATATTAAACTTTGCACCTCGAATTTTAGCTTAAGAGTGGAAAATTTTAGTGCACTTATCTCCCTCCTTAAGCTATCTCACTTTTGCTCGATTTTACCAAAATATGAAATGTAACTAAGAAGCATGAAGAACTTCCACCTTTGTTGCAATTTCAGCTTTCAATAACTCATTTGTGATACCTAAAGTAGCCAAATCTTCTTGAATAGAAGCAAGAGAATCATGGGCTTTATTCAAACGATCATGAATATTACCAAAGACATTTTAATTCCAATTATTTAAATAAGATTTAAGCACCCACAATTTTTTAGTAACCATAAACATTGGACAACTATGGCAATGAATCGAATTCCAAATGTCTGTTACCATATCTTTAAAACTTGAATGATGAATCCATATTGATTGAAAACAGAAAAGATGAGTACCTAACTTATTCAAAGAATTGAAAGAAAATAGTAACGGTGAATGGTCAGATACTGTACGTGAAAAAGCTATACAAGAGGAGAAACTCCAAGTCTCTTACCATTGGAGAGAGGAAAGGGCTTTATCTAGTTTTCTTTCCACGTGACCTCCATTAACCGTAGTTTCAGCCCAAGTAAAATCCAAACCAGAAGTAGGGACAGCTAAAAGGTTACAAGAATTAACAAATTCCTAAAAATCAAAATAAGAACGAGGGCCTAAGAATTAACAAATTCCTGAAAATCAAAATAAGAGTGAGGGCCTGGAAAGCTTCCACCAATCTACTCATGCAAACCCAGTGTGACATTAAAATCTCCTATCACTAACTAAGGAGAAGGACAAGAAATAAACCTTAATTCTTACCAAAGTGCCTGCCTCTGAACATATTGGGTTGAGATGCTACATAGATAAAAGATATCTGACATAAATAAGAGTCCATTGATGTATTAATAGTAATATGTTAAGACCCAATAAAAGTAATATTAACTATTGCCACCATATTACTTTTAAAAACCCATAATTTTAGCAAAATATTATATGTATAATTCACAAAAGAAAGATGTAATGAATTTTAGAAAGAATCATAAATAGAATAAAGAGCAACCATATGATCACTTATTGCCACAAATAATAATTTATACTTCAAACATAAGATGGCCAATGCATTTCTTGATTAAAGATTAACCACTCCCTTAATATTCTAATAGTTAATCTTCATAGATTCAGATCAGAATCCAATCCCTGCAGTTTATAAAACTCAAAAATTTCCTTATTCATAGCTCAAAGTTTCTTTTTCTAAGATTTAGAAATAACAATCTCGAATCCATCCTTCATTGGCGGCTTGGCTAGTACACCCATAACCTTTTGCAAATCATTATCCAATACACCCCTATCAACATTATCTACAACCTTTGAATTCTCTACCTGATCACAAGTCAACATCTCTAGCTTGGGGTTAGTTTCTTCATTAGAAATTAAGATTGCTCTGATGAGCTTCATTAATCTATTGAGTTTCTTCATCATTCCCAGATTTAATAGAGTGTATAACATCAACATTGTTGATAGATTATATCTTAATGTTGCTCTTGTCTATAGGGACTACATTACACGGTGCTACAGTTCCCGTTCCATCATCCATCTTTTCTATATTAGTCACTTCTATAGTATTCCTTCTTTCAGCACAATCATCCATAGTTACATTAATCTTTGAAAGAATAATATTATTATTCTCCAAAGATTTATTTGCATGTAATTGAACCGCCATAAAGGCATCTAGAATTTTCTCTTTAATTACCTAAGACTTAGCAAGAAGCTTTGTTTTTTCATCAAGTTTCTTCAGATTATATACATGATAATAACTAATCTCATGACAAATGACACCACATCTAGAACATCTAGGTGGGAGTCTCTCATAAACCATCTCTACTTGAAAGTCATATCTATCACGCTCAATAATCAAGAATGTAGGAAGTGTTTCCAAAACATCAACTTCTACTAATATTCTTGCATAGAAATCATAAGTTCTTTCCCTTATTGCTCTATTTAATTGAAGAGGAATGCCAACCCCTCGAACAATTCCTAAGATTATTTTAGGGCTCTAATACTCCCAACTAAGGCCATAGATTCTAACCTATACTAATGCCTTTAAATGAATTTTAAAAGAGTACGGATCAAAATTAGGTTTTCACTTATACAACCTAAATTGACTTGATGTAAGTGTGCAACTATCACCGCTCCACTCCTTTTGCATGTCATCTGATGTAAGTATTGGTCACCCTTAATTGTTGGGGAGGTAAATAGGAAGGTTGAAAATCTAAATCAGGGGCAGATAAAAGAATAAAAGCAAAGGATATTTGTAATTACTGGTTCTATGGTTGAAGAAGTGGATTTCTTAGTTTAGGATGCCATGTTAGCCTCATTGTATCTATCTAACAACTTCATCAAGAATCTCCATCAAGATAGAATATTAGTAAGACTCACCAAGTAAGGCACCATGAAATATCTCCGGTGATTGGAGGAGTGGATGATCAATCACCACTAGCAAAGAGCAAGACAGTAAAACTACAGCTGAAAACCCACGAATAGCGACAGAATAGCACCGACATAGCTGAATCAGAACAGAAAGGAAAGCCACCGGAACAGTTGCGGAGACAGCAGCCAAAAAATCTCTCCCAGCAGGTCTCAGCCGAAAAATAGAAAAACCACCGACAGCAGCAGTTCAGTCGGATTAAACACCAGCATAACAGACACCAGCAGCAGTTCATAATCAGGCCATCAATATCAGACAACGGCCAACCAAAAACAAGCGGCAGCAGCAGCAGCTCAGTATAGCCACCAGCACAGCAACAGAACAGAACGATAATACCAGCAGCAGACCACGATCTAGGAAATAGCTACCAGCACCTTAGCCGAGAGAGAAGGGCAGCAGCAAAGAAAGAATCCTCCAGCACAGAAGCAGTAAGAAGGGCAACAGTAGTTCAGAACATCATAAGCCATATATTCACCATACACCAGAAAAACTCAAATGATTATTAGAGCAAGATCAGCCACCCGATCGGTTTAAAAAAAAAAACCACCAGGTAAGACGATTATTGGATGATCAAGAGAAATCTGAGATGAAAGCCGAGTAAAACGCCGGCGATCGGAGAAAAATATTTTCAGGTTACTGTAGCCAAATCATCCGGTTACTGTAGCAAGTTTAGAGAATATTTGCAGCAAAACGCGTTTAACCATGCACTACAAGAACATTTTGATCCTTTTTGTATTTGTATTAATTTAAGTATAAAATCTTAGATTTATTATAGTTGTAAATAATGAAAAAGGAAGAACCGCTATTACTTTCATGACATCGCTAATTTTACTTACTCATTTATATTTTGAAAAATGATCAAACCCATCGTTAAAGGTTTTTTGTTATTTTTTAATATATTTTTTTCTCATAATTTAATAATATTTTCTGTTATTAAATTAATATTTTCTTTAAATAAATTTTAATATTAGTACTAGATTTTTATTTATTCATGTCTTTTTTTATTATATCTTTTTAATAATTTAATTAAAAAACTTTAAAATTATACAATTGAATAATCTGTTGAATTAAATAAATTTTCTTAATTAACAACTACACAATTATAAATTTTTTTATTGTAAAGTTTTATTTTAAAAATATTTATTATAAAAACTTTATTTAAAAAACTTAACGAAACCGTTTGTCTTTATAATATGTAGTCTATGACGACAAATAGAAAGTAAAATTCTCGTTGAAGGGACACTCACTCATAATGTAATTCAATTTCTCTTATTAATAAAAGAATCATTGTTTTTTTTTTTTTTAAATTGTTTTATTTTCATTCTCAATTTTGGTAAGCATCAATTTGAGATCATCGAATCTTGAATCCAATCACATCTGCTCAAATCTTTACACATGTTGAATGATTGACTGTCATCACTTTCTGAACCATCTTCCAGATCAACATCCATTTCACCAACACTAGCTATATCATTAAACCTGCTCACTCGTCAAAATCTGTTATAGTGTACATTGGACGACAATTTGATAGTTTGCGCTTAACAATTTAATTTTGCATACATTTTTAGATAATTATAAAACGAAAGAATCTATTGTGTAGTAACTTTTCAGTATTTATCAATTATTCTAAGAGTAATAATACACTATTCAGTTTTGATCTCAATATATTTTTTTTAATTTTAATGATGTGTTAAATAATTATTAATGATGAAATTATATAATAAATAGTTTTAAAATTACAAAATTTAATTATATTCTTATACATCACTTGAACTGAAAAATATTAAGATCAAATTAAAAAAATGTAGCATTATTTTTATTGTAAATAATAATTTGTAATGTGTTAAAAGATTTTTTTAATATTAAAAAAATAGTAAATTTTGATTGTTAACTTTCTAACAATAAAATTATAAGAATGCCTCAATGATATTTAAAAAAAAAAAAGAGATGAAACTAAAAATATGACTCATATGACAACTAAGGCATAAAATGTTTATCATATGTTTTTTTTTTTACTGATCACATGTTCACGTGGAATTAATCCCGGATGGGAGTTAGTTATCTCAGATGTGATCGACAAATTTCACTAGCAATATTTAAACAAAATAATAGTAACAATCACAAGAAAATGATGCTCTCTTACGGTCGTGTCACAGTTTTTCTGTATTAAAAACCCTAGGCATGAGCCATGCACGAGTGGTTGCCATTGTCAAGACTCAAGAATATATTGCCACTTCTTTAAAAGTTGGTTTTGTGCTTGTGGTGACAGCCGAGTCAACACTGACATGATCAAGTCAACAACATAACAAATTTTATCTGGCCCCCAAATGTTGTTTCAAAATAAAAGTGCCTGCGACCGATTCTGGAAACCTCTTGTATTCTCTATAAATGGAGATCAAAATTCATAATCTGATGTAAATCAACAAGAGTTGATCAACAAAATTCACCCGGTTCTGTTCTCTATTTTCCCCCTTAAATCCTCCTCTCTGGCTGCAGAATTTGTTAATAGGGAAAGTAAGTTAGCCATGGTTTCAGTACGAGTTCCTCACATGATCGTGGAGAAGATGGAAAAAGTAACTATGCCAATAATTCCCACCTTCAGGTCTCTTCATTAACATATACTCTGACTTGGTTTTTTTTTTCTTCATAATTATTAAATAAATATAAATCTGTTGGAGGATATTTTTTGTGACGTATGGGTCAGTTCGAAGAAGCCATGTGGCCATTGAGTCCAACAATTTTAGGAAGCTACTTGGCCAAATAAGAACAAAATAGAGAAGTTCAATAGCAACCTAGACCAATTAGAGTTCAATACTCAAGACGTGGGTCTAGCTAGGTCAGATCCACTTATGGACATACCCTAATAGAGCCCTACAGTTGACATGGATATAAGTGGCAGTTAAATAGTAAAAAATTACTTTGGCCATTCTAACTTCTAAGTTATCACTGACCTCTACATCCATGAGTCATTGAAGCTTTGCCGAAGTGTGACTCTCATAATATGTTTTTATAGAGCATTCAGATATTTACTTTTTTTTTTCATACTCTTGGGGATGACTTATTTATCGCTTTCACTTAGTTGATAGATTGTTCATGTTAAGTGACAGGACCCGAGCTGAGCTCTCCTCAAAAATCGAGGTAGGTCTTGCGATGACATGTGACTAACATACTCTTTACTCATACATATAATATAATAAAGCTATCTGCCTCAACAAAAAGTGTACACATATACTCCAATATACAAAACATATACAAATACACAGACTGAGACACTTATGCAACTATGCACGTTGGCCAACCTCAAAATGTGATGACTGTATCACACTACACAATTCCTGTGACAACTTGAAAAAAATAGGAAAATAGGAAAAAGGGTGAGCTTGTGGCTCAGTGAGTGGATATAATCTGAAAATATCATATATTTTATATGTATTGTACACGTATAAATCTGTATGATAAAATAATCATAAAACTGTATACTGAGTAATCAATAAACTTATACTGAAAGTATGAACTGTTATAAAATCTGTGCTAAAACTAAAAGTATAACATCATATTAGGATCTAAAAATCTGAATGCGCAAATTATCATAAAATTTATTATCAAGTTGAATATATGTAATATAGCTCTGGAAACATATACTACATATATACTGAAAACCACACCAAACTTGTACTCGGGAAAAATCTAGTCTAACCTGGCGGAATAACTCACGCACAGGCAGAGCGGGGGATCTAAGCTGGTCTAACCCGGCGGAATGCTACATCGCTCGGGCAGAGCAAACTAACTGGTTTAACACATGTGTAGAGCAACTACACTAAAGGGGAGGGTACGCATATGGTGGTTCAAAAACTACTACAATATAATATCATGACCACAATTATTCTGAAATAATTATTTCTGTACTGAATATAATTATAAATTGTACTATAATAAATTCTAAAACATTTCTGCATATACTAAATAGTATAAATATTTTTATCTAAAATAAATCATTGTTAAATCTGATAACACGTAATTAAATCATAATTGGCTGTATTAAAAATATATAAAATATATATAGTTATCCACTCACAAAAGTGCGCTAATCCTGAGCTGAGTCTGGATTCTGAGATCTACCCGCTATCGGCACACCTCCTATATCATAGGGTATAAAAATACATCATTAGTATCGATATGTATTATAAATATTAAAATTTAAATATTCTAATATCATAAAACTATTACTCACTAAACCACTGGGTATAAATCTAATTACCCAAACTAATTTTCTAAAATTTTCTATTTTTCTTTTCTTTTCTTCTTTTCCTTCTTCTTTTTCCTCTTCCTCTTTTTCCTTCTCTTCCTTCTCGGTTTCTCCCTTTTTCTTTCTTTTCTTCTTCTTTTCTTTTTCTTCTTTCTTTTCCCTTCTGGTTTTTGCTTCTTCTTCTCTTGTTTCTATTTGCTTCTCTTTCAAATAAAGTAAAACAAAACATATATATATATATATACAACAAACCCATCGCTTCCTTCTTTCCTTTCTTATTTTTTTTTTTCACTAACCAATATACATCAATTGACACATGTATTACATTAAGATTTATTTTTAATGTTAATATTAAATTTTCAACTAATAATTTATAATTAAATTTTTAAGTTAAATTATAAATTAATATAATATTAAAATTAAAATGCTAATTTTAAATTCTCTTGTCTTTATTTTTAATAAATTTTTTAATTTATCTTTATGTTTTAGTCTCGAAGATTCATACTGTTTTAGACTTTAAACTCAAATTCACGTTTCATGTAAAGGAAGTATTATTAAAATTTATTTTTATTTCTAATATTGAATTCTTAAACTTAAATTCACAACATAAAGAAGGATTATTAAGACTTGTCTTTAAAATTAATATTAAATATTCATTTAATAACTTAAAATTTTAAGTTGAATGGTACACTAATAATTCAAATCTCAATTTTGTTAGATGTGAGTTGCTCTCATTTCTTTATATATATACACGCATCGCGTGTAATTATGTTTAATAATTAATAGTCCAAATCTCAATTTTTTTTTTTTAAAGGAGGGGATTACAACATATATATTTATTTTTGCACCACCTAAAAAGAGGGAGAGTCGAACACAAATGAGAATGTGAAACCTTGGCTGAGCCCGTGCTCGTCCAAATCTCAATCTTGTTAGGTGTGAGTTGCTCTCATTTCTTATATATAAAGGACATTGCGTGTAATAATGTTTAATCTGGTGCAAATTTAAGGAAAAACGTGTTCTGTGCCCAACAAGGATGCAATCTTGTTATATGTAGCAAACCGTCTTTAGTCTATTCTTCGTATTACAGTAACGAGGGCCTTTCGTGCTTTTGCCCTTCTCTATTTGGCCTTTCGAGAAATTGATGTTGGAGAAAGCATGGAAACTCATTTTATTATGGATATTCATAAACTAAAAAGATTATTTTATTTCTCATCCCTCATCAGTGATGGGATTAAACTTCCGTATTCAAATTGGCAACCGAATTACAATATTTGAAGTTTATTCTGACCATTGCATTTTATTTTGCAAGAAAATAAGTAAGGTTTTCCTAAACCCTAGTTTAGTTCTTTGTTATGGAGACAACTATATTGATGAACTTGGTCTTCTCCACACTTAGATGCTCGGCCACGTGGTTTGCATATCTAGCAAACAAAGGATCAATTATGAGGTCTCCAAAATGACTAGCTAGCATGGGCTCTACAACAGCTCTTATGCAATTTGCAACATTTTGTCCACTTTGGTGCTTATTAAAAACAAACACTTCGTTCCTCACATCGTCGCTGGGATCCCAATTGACATCAAAAGTTTGTAAATTATCGAGATTGAACGATCCCTGCTTTAGAACAATTTGCCTTACTTCATCCTTATATGGTGTATAATGAGGCAAATTGAATGAATCAATATCAGCCTCTTCAACGAGCCCCTAAATATCCAAAAAAATACCGAATGATGAATATGTATCATGAGTTTATATATGGCGTATAACAAGAGCTTTGAAGCCCAAACCTCCTTCATATCAGGATTAGGAGGGATTTGATTTATATTCAGTGTAAAAGAAAGAAAATTATAAGTAAAAATTAACCTCATCGACCAATTCAAGGAGAGATTTTGTTAGCAGCTCCCAGATGTAACAGCAATCTTTGCTCCAAGGATCTGCGATGCTCCTGCCAATTAAAATAAGGAACATGCGTCCTCCGCAAACTAATTCTTGAGAGCGCAAGCTTAGAAAGTGCGAGAAATCTCTCTGAAATTGCTCCAAGTAAGCTCTATATACACTCGGACAGCTTGACTTTGCCATATATATATTCCTCTTGTTATTCCAAAGATTTTCCGAAACCTAATAACCATTTTTTTTATCTTTATTAGAATTGAGCTAGCTAGAATTGAACAACGCTAAGCCTACATATAATTATAGTTTGTAAAAGAAAAAATGTTAACCTTAGAGAGCCAGTGAAGACTGTAAGAAGAAAGTATAAAATGAACACTCTTGCTTGGGAAGAGCCTGTCGTAGAAGGAACCAGGCACTCCTGCTATGAAACAAGATTCCTTTTCCTCGAGGCGCCTCTGCTGATAGAAAGCAGGAAGAGACTTAAACACGCTGTTGAAGTCATTTCCTGGGAGATCATTTAGGAACACTTGAAACTCTGGTGATTTGAGGTTCACTTGTTGGCACATTCCATGAATAATCTCAATGAATTCAGAAATGAACAAGAGGGTGTTGGGTCCTGAAGAGCAGCCTAAGTCTGCAACATTTAAGCAACTAGGAAAATTTGTGCTTAACAAATTTTTGATAGTTTCCTTCAAGAATGGCCTTGCCTTTAGGATTACTGTTCTCTGAGAAATTGACGTGCATAAAAAAAGAAACAAAAACGTATAAATTAGTTAATAATTGTTTATTTGAATCATAAAATCAATTATATATATATATATATTATATTAGTAAAGCAAGTATATAAATGTGAAAAAAAACGAGACCTGAAGGAGGGAGTTATTGGCATAGCTAGTTTCTCCATCTCCTTCTTTCATGTGAGGAACTTCTACTGCTGCCATGGCTTATTCTTTCTTAATTTATCAGTAAATTTGTGTTTGCCACTATGCCTCGAGTCCTTTTATAAAGGAAACTGGAACAGTAATTACACCACAGGAGATCATTTTTCATATGATTAATTTTTAATTTTTTTTTAAAAATGTTTTTGCTCTGTTGTAAATTTCTCATTCGCTCAACGAGATAACTCCTATCTGGGATGAATTTACCCAAAAGATACACATTTTAGGCGTCAGTTTCCACTTGCGTCTGAAACACGTTTGAAGTTGCAAGTAAATGATCTGCACTTGCCATTGCTACTAACGGAGCAGCTTACTCAAAGCAAAAGAAAGATTGAAATATTCAACGAGTCTCGTTCAGTAACTAATAATTGCAGATAATCAGCGAATCAATTCAGATGAATATTTTCAACGAGTCCCCTCAAATGTGTTGCGGTAGCTGACACCGTCTGCCAACTACTTAATTATTGGCAAGCAATGAATTTAACTATAGTGAATTATGCTAAATTCTCTTGAGAGAATTTAGTAATTTATAATTTTATTTTAAAACAACACAATTTTAAAAAAATTTGTATTTTTTGAGTGATTTGAGATAATTGGGTGTATTGAGATTTTAGATTGTGAGGCCAAAAATACTACAATATTTGTATTCTCCATTTTTAATAGTAAGAGATTTTTTTATCTTTGCTCGTGTACGTAGGCTAAAAGCCGAACCACGTAAACTTGTGTTTTGTCTTATTTTTATTTTTATTATTTTTTTTAATTTCACTTTAGCTGCGACCCTGCATCACCCTTCAATTTCCTAACAAGTGGTATCAGAGCTTCTGGTTGAAGGATATCACTATTTACGTATACAGTTACTATTCACATATATAGTTACTATTCATACATACGATTACTGTTCATATGTACGGTTACTATTCACATGAAACAGTGGGAGCCGATCCTAGCAGAAAGCAGTTCGTAGTGAAAAGCAATTGCGGCAAAATACGAAGTTGAGAAGTTCAATGGAGGTAATTTTATATTGTGAAAAATGAAAATAAAGGCAATTTTAAAGAAAAACAGGTGCTTAGAAGCGATTGATGAAAGACCCACTGGTATTACTGATGATATCAAGTGGAATGAGATTGACGGTAATGCAGTTGCTGATCTGCATCTAGCACTTGCTGATAACGTGCTATCCAGTGTAGCGAAAAAGAAGACAGCAAAAGAGATCTGGGATACTCTCATAAAATTGTATGAGGCCAAATCTTTGTACAACAAGATCTTCTTAAAAAGGAGATTGTACACCCTTCAAATGGCAAAATCTACTTCAGTGACGGAGCACATCAACACATTAAATACTCTATTTTCTCAACTCACTTCCTTGGGGCATAAAATAGAGGCAGGTGAACGTGCAGAGATTTTACTTCAAAGCCTACCAGATTCGTATGATTAACTCATCATCAATTTGACGAATAATATCCTAATGGAATTCTTAGTCTTCGATGATGTTACAGCTGCTGTATTGGGAGAAGTAAGAAGAACGTCAAATGCTACCATTGTGGCAAGAAAGGTCATCTGAAGAAGGATTGTTGGGGATTGAAGAAAAGTGCAGAGGACAAACCTCAAGGGAATATTGCAAGCACCTCAGATGATGGTGAAATTTTATACAGCGAGGCAGCAACAGTTGTTGAAAGCAAAAAAAGGTTCTCTGATGTATGGCTCATGGATTCTGGAGCTACATGGCACATGACCTCTAAGAGAGAATGGTTCCATCAATATGAACCTACCTCTGGAGGATCTGTATATATGGGGAACGATCACGCTTTGGAAATCGCTGGAATAGGATCCATCAAGATGAAGATGTACGATGGTACTGTTCGTATTATCCAAGATGTGCGACATGTGAAAGGCCTCAAGAAGAATCTTTTGTCATTGGGACAATTAGATAACACTGGGTGTAAGACCCAAATTGAAAATGGGATAATGAAAATTCTCAAAGGCGCGCTTGTAGTAATGAAGGCAGAAAAGGTTGCTGCAAATTTGTACATGCTTAATGGAGAAACACTGTAGGAAGGAGATGCATCTGTTGCATCAACTAGTTCAGCAGAAGAGTCAACGATAATGTGGCATCGCAAACTGGGCCATATATCGGAACGAGGTTTGAAAATTCTCTCTGATCAAAATTTACTTCATGGGCTCAAATCGGTTCATTTACCTTTCTGTGAGCACTGTGTCATAAGTAAGCAGCACAGATTAAAGTTCAGCACATCCAGTTCTAGAAGTAAATAAATTCTAGAATTGATTCACTCTGATGTTTGGCAAGCACCGGTGATGTCCTTAGGAAGAGTAAGATATTTTGTATTATTTATAGATGATTACTCCAGGAGATGTTGGGTGTATCCAATCAAGAAGAAGTCATATGTGTTTGAAGCTTTCAGAATATTCAGAGCACATGTAGAACTTGAATCAGAAAAGAAGATCAAGTGTTTAAGGACAGATAATGGAGGAAAATATACTGGTGAGGATTTTATTGCATTCTGTCAACAAGAAGGCATCAAGCGGCAATTCAGCACAGCTTACACGCCTCAGCAGAATGGAGTAGCAAAGCGGATGAACAGAACCTTGTTGGAGAGAACAAGAGCTATGTTGAGAACTGCAGGTTTAGCCAAAGCATTTTGGGCAGAAGCAGTCAAAACCGTCTGTTATGTGGTAAATCGGTCACCATCAATAGCAATCGAGTTGAAGACACCGATGGAGATGTAGACTGGAAAACCAGTTGATTATTCTCGCCTTCATACATTTGGAAGTCCTGTGTACGTGATGTATAATCCCCAAGAAATAACGAAGCTGGATCCAAAATCCAGAAAATGCCTTTTCTTGGGATATGCTTGTTGGGTTTGGGCGAATTTACTTAGGGTTCTTGCATGTGGGTTGTGTTCATCATACAAACAATATACATATCTCATACATACATGTGCACAGCGGAAGATTGAATACAATGAACACAGAAATTAATATTTGATTAAACTGAAATTCGAGATTGAGAAATATCACCTATGAAGCCTTTGGATTAATTTTCTTTGAAGTCCACCATGAAATGAATCTTTGATCAATTCTAGCAATCAACAAGGGTGGGTTTGATTGTCTAGAATGGCAGCATCTTAATCCAGCATATGTGTTTAACTCTTAAACATTTTACAAAGTTAAACCATTTAACTTAATTAAATTTGTTTTTCCTTTTAGTCAACTCTTGAATAAATAAAACAAATCTAGTTTTTAGTTATTACATTTAGTAACCATTAATTCAATTTGTTTTGTTGTTCTAACACTTAAAACACAAAACAAACAATTTCAATTTCTCAAATTGAATTGGCTCCCAAAATGCAAAACCTAAAATCTAAAACATTAATGATTTTCAATTTCATTTCACTTTATATACAAATGCATTAATTCCAAACTAATTTGAATTTCATTTGCATTTCATTTGGCTTAACCTAACCTTAGTTAACATTTAACCTTAGTTAGATTATTTTAACTTAACCTTTAAGTTAATAAATATTTAATTAATTTAACCATAGTTAACTAACTTAACCATGGTTAGGTTAACCTTTACTTAACCTTTAAGTAAGGTTAACTTAATTAACTATATGATTAACCTTTAATCATAGTTAATTAAATCATTTATTTAACAATTAAATAAATAAATATTTATTCTTATTATTTAACAATTAAATAATCATAAAGTGAAATTACTATTATATCCTTACTCGGTTACCAAGTTAACCTAAAGTGGGTCCCACCAATTTAACCACATACTTTAGTTAACGTAACCTTAGTAATTGCTGAATTATATTGTATTGAACAATTCAATACGGTATACTGCCCAAGTGCTCAAAGAGTACATTTCATATTGGGACTCTCTAGGTCTACACCCGATTTGTCAAATGAAACTGTTCCATTAATCCGTAATCGATGCCCCACGCACACGTTACGAATATTACAAATCAGCGTGTCAGACCATACAAGTTGAGGTCATAACGTATACGTATAATCCTTCCATCATTTATATCCTGGATGTACGGGGATATAGGTCAGCACCGTCAAATCCCCATTTGCTCATCCATAAACTTATCTCCAGATTCGTATCTCGATAAACAATATACGCAAACACTTTTGCTATATTTTTTAACCCTATGGGAAACTCTTTTCCCGGGTTTATGCTTGTGGCCACAAGACTTTATGAAATACAATCTCGGAACATCGGATATACAACTTACCTACGTAAGCTGACGGATCCCGTATCTACGCACACCGGACTCCATGAGCATCGGACCATACCCAACGACACATAGCGGTCAGACCATGAAAGGTCTCTGACATATGTGGAACCAAAGCATGATGGATCACTCACAAAACCACCGTGGCGCTCAGGTCAAAGGACCACGAATACTACTCAACTCGAGAGGACCTTCCTTTGACGGTGTCATAGGATATCTATTGAGGTCCTCATAAGTCTGTTCAGTATCCAGTCTTGACTGGATACCCGTATGCCTATACAAGCTCTAAGCTCATAGTCAGCTAAGAACAACCATCTGAACCAGTCAGATATAAACATACACTAATCTATATAAAGTGAATCACCGATAGACCCACATTAGTGATTATAGATCAGGAACATTATCTTTGAGACA
The DNA here is from genome assembly GCA_946807835.1 of Ailanthus altissimus. Taxonomy (NCBI): domain Eukaryota; kingdom Viridiplantae; phylum Streptophyta; class Magnoliopsida; order Sapindales; family Simaroubaceae; genus Ailanthus; species Ailanthus altissimus. The sequence continues at coordinate 26,613,937 of OX327695.1, forward strand.
TACTTACATAATGATATTTCTTAACACCTATTGCAACTCTTTGCAACTATATCATTACAAGTATACTCTCAGGTCTTTGTCCCATTATAGACAAGGTTCTAACTCTTTAGACCTCGCTGACTCTTATAACCTGCTAACTCTTAACAGTGCTAACTTTTAGCATTTATAACTCTCAGCTTTGCTAACTATTAGTTCTGATCTAAACTCCTTTAGACCAAATCTGAACTCTTTCAGATCAAACAATGTCTGTAATGTTACAAGCATTATACCATATTAATATGATATTAACAATCTTTATTCGAAATGTTTATTGTATAAATATTAACAATTAATATTCATACAATATTGGAATGGCACGTGAGCACCAGCTCCAACAATGCTGATGGAGTCAAGGGGTATCGCCTGTGGGATCCTATTACCCACAAGGTCATCATCAGCAGAGATGTGGTATTTGTAGAAGATAAACTGTAAAGAAATGATAAAGATGATAGCACAGTGAAAGAAAATCCAGAGACTACAACAGTACAAATGGAAAATAATCAAGTACAAGAAGATTCAGATTCTTCTGAAGCAGCACCAGAGCATGAAGAACAAGAACCGGTAGAGTCTGAGGCTACAGATGATCGTCGATCAACTCGTGAGAGACGACCACCAGCGTGGCACTCGGAGTATGTCATGGAGGCTTATGTTGCATACTGCCTTCTAACAGAGGATGGAGAGCCAACAACTTTCCAGGAGGCTTCTAAAAGTCAAGATATTTCTCTATGGATGACAGTAATGCAAGAAGAGATTGAAGCTTTGCATAAGAACAAAACATAGGAGCTGGTTGCACTGCCACGTGGAAGAAAAGCCATTGGAAACAAATGGGTCTACAAGATCAAACGGGATGGCAATGACCAAGTGGAGTGGTATCGTGCGAGATTGGTGGTGAAAGGTTATGCTCAAAAAGAAGGTATTAACTTTAATGAGATATTTTTCCCTGTGGTTAGACTCACGACAGTCAGAATAGTTTTGGCAATGTATGCTACATTTGACTTACATCTAAAACAGCTAGATGTGAAAACAACTTTTCTTCATGGAGAACTTGAAGAAGAAATTTATATGCTCCAACCAGAAGGTTTTAAAGAAGAAGGAAAATAGAACTTAGTTTGCAGGTTGAACAAATCTCTATACGGTCTTAAACAGGCACCGAGGTGTTGATATAAGAGATTTGATTCCTATATCATCAGCCTTGGATACAACAGACTTAGTTCAGACCATTGTACATACTACAAAAGGTTTGAAGATGATAATGATTTCATTATTTTACTGTTGTACGTGGATGACATGTTGGTGGCAGGCCCCAACAAAGATCGAGTCCAAGAATTGAAGGCACAGTTGGCTAGAGAATTTGATATGAAGGACTTGGGACCTGCAAACAAGATTCTAGGGATGCAAATTCACCGAGACAGAAATAACAGGAAGATTTGGCTTTCTCAGAAGAACTACTTAAAGAAAATCTTGTGGCGCTTCAACATTCAAAATTGTAAGCCAATTAGTACCCCACTCCTTGTTAATTTCAAGTTATCCTCTAAGATGTATCCTAGTAAAGAAGCAAAAAGGAAAGAGATGTCTCAAGTACCGTATGCATCAGCAGTGGGAAGTTTAATGTTCGCTATGATTTGTACCAGACCAGACATTGCACAAGCAGTGGGAGCAGTTAGTAGATACATGGCGAATCCTGGTAGAGAGCATTGGGGTTGTATCAGGAGGATCCTTAGATACATTAAGGGTACCTCAGATGTTACTTTATGTTACGGAGGATCATATTTTATTGTTAAGGGCTATGTGGATTCAAATTTTGCAGGAGACCTTGATAAAAGAAAATCCACTACTAGCTATATGTTTAAACTTGCAGGAGGAGCTGTAAGCTGGGTTTCGAAATTGCAAACTGTTGTGGCATTATCTACTACAGAAGCAGAATACATGGCAGCTACACAAGCTTACAAGTAAGCAATTTGGATACAAAGATTGCTGGAGGAGCTCGGGCACAAGCAAGAGAAAGTTGAATTGTTTTGTGACAGTCAGAGTGCCTTACACATTGCAAGGAATCCAGCTTTTCATTCAAGAACCAAGCACATAGGTGTTCAATATCACTTTGTTCGTGAAGTGATAGAAGATGGAAGTGTGGATATGAAAAAATTTCATACAGATAATAACCTAGCAGATGTGTTGACCAAGCCCATCAATACCAACAAGTTTGTATGGTGTAGATTCTTGCATGGCCTAGCAAACACGTAAGCAACATGGCTTTGGTGAAAAAGAAAGAATGGTGTGGAGACTTGATTGATTCTCAATCAAATCTCCAAGTGGGAGAAATATTGTGGTAGCTGGCACACGGTGCCAGCAATGAATTCAACCATGGTGGACAGCCATTTCTTGGCTGTCCACCATGCTAAACTCTCCCTATAAATGGGAGAGTTTAGCAATTCATAATTTTATTCTAAAACAACACAATTTTAAGAGAATTTGTATTCTTTGAGTGATTTGAGAGAATTGGGTATATTGAAATTTTAGGTTGTGAGGCCAAAAATACTACAATACTTGTATTCTTCATTTTCAATAATAAGAGATTCTTCTGTCTTCGCCCGTGAACATAGGCTAAAAGCCGAACCACGTAAACTTATATTTTATCTTATTTTTATTTTTATTATTTTTTTTAATTTTACTTTAACTGCAACCCTTCATTACCCCTCAATATCCTAACAAAATGAACATATAACTTGTACATTAAAAATTTTCATTGACGAATATCAAGAGTATTCATATATATGACAGATTATGAATATCAGTATTACCTTTTCCCCAAAAAATAATAATAATAAAAGATCTAAAGATTATGTACGATGTGTGTAACTTCAAATGGACTACTTGGGTTATGTGTGGGTTATGTGTGTTCGGACTTATATTGATAACATTGATTAGTGTTATACTTATAAAATTAGAATAAAAATTTTATATCCAACTAATATATTATCGATCAATGACTATCAAATATATCAAGTAGTTGTTTATATTAATAGTGTTAGACTTATAAAATTAAAATACAAAGTATTTAATTATTATGTGTTTAAGTAATTGTTAAATATTTTGATTTTTATTAATGTGATAGTTATACGATTCTAATTAATAATAAATACATCAAATAATACTTATATATATTATTTCGAAGCTTGCAACGAGGAACAAAATACATAGTTTGTGACTGCAAGGTCTGTAATTTTTTTCCAAATACTTTTAAAGTCTCAAATTCATTTTTAAAATTTTTTATTTTAATTTTGAGCAATTTTTACATGAGTAGTGTTAGGTATATAAAGTTAAGATACATATTTTATATTTTAATTGATGTGATACAATACCAATTAATAATAAACACATTAAATATTACATTACTTAAAATATTAAAATTATATCTCAACTATATAAGTATAATATTAAATATATAAGTGAAAAATTCAGATTAAGCATTGAATAGGAACTTATCCTGTTGCTTCAAGAGATTTGGTTATACCCAGAAGTAACAATGAAGTAGCTGCATGCAATGATCCTGCTTAGTGCCAATGAATGTTCTAAATAGTTTATATAGTCCAATCTTAGGCGGAGAGCTCGACGTGCGATCTATGAATAAATTCCTCTTGTTATCTTGAGGGGTGGGCACGGTTTAACCGAACCGTCAAAACTGATCAAATTGAATTAGAAATTTTGGTTCCATTCATTTGGTTTGGGCTTTCAAAACTAATCAATTGTGCTTCTGCATAATAAATTGGTTGTCAATTTTTAGTTCCATTCAATTCAAATTAAAACCTATAGTTGAACCGACTCTAAAATAGGGGGACAAAAAAAAGCTTGTTGATTTTTGTATTTTGTTTTGAAACCCCTCTTCCCAAAAGAAACAAAAAAAACACAGATAGTCAACACTCAAAATCAAAATTTTCCTTTTGTTTGCATTTTCTCAAGTTTCAATCTCTCAACAACTAGGGCCGGAACTATTATAGGGATTAGGGGCCATGCATAATAAATTAGTTTTGTCAGTTTTTAATCAGTTTTTAATTCGATTCAATTCAAATTAAAAGCTGATAGTTTAACCGACCCTAAAATAGGGGGACAAAAAAAGCTTGTTGATTTTTGCATTTTGTTTTGAAACCCCCTCCCCGCAAAAGAAAAAAAAAAAACACAGATAGTCAACACTACAAAATCAATTTTTTCCTTTTGTTTACATTTTCTCAAGTTTCAATCTCTCAACAACTAGAGGCGGAACTATTATAGGGTTTAGGGGACCATGCCCCCTTCCCCCAACCCTAACATAGCTCCTTAAATTTGTATTATATATATATATATATAATTTTGTAATATTAAAACATTTATTTTAATTTCCCCAAACTTTTTTTAAAATTCTTATAAGGTTAAATTATAAATTTAAGAAAGTGTCCCTTACTAGCATTAAAGATTTTTTTAATACATTATTTAATATTTAAATAATATCTCATCTTTTTCTACTCTAACATCTTTCTCTAATAAAAAATATTTTTTAATTTGTAAGTGATCTCTATTTTATATTTTTTTCAACTTAATTTTCTTGTCTTAGTAAAAAAAATCTTTTATATTTACAAGTGGTCTCATTTATACTTTTTTTTAATACAAAAGAATTTTATATTTGTAATTCTTTTTTTACATGGAAAAGAATTTTTTAATTTAATCTATATAAATAAATTTATAATTATAGAATACTATATATTGATGATTTTATCTTTAACTCTTCTTCCTAACTCAAAGGCCAAGAAAAAAAAAATCTCCTAAAAATAAGTTAGAATCTCTTATATATTTTAATAATATCTATATATCAGTTAGTTAATTAATATCTAATTTTTGTAACTTTATATGTAATTTTTATGGATCTTGTTCTTTGTATCTTTTACTTTAAATATATTATTATTTTTAATTTTCTAATATATAATTTAATTTTTAAAGCTAGTTGCTATGTTTATTATTTACTTATTTTTTATTCATTGTTTGATAATAGCGAATTGTGATTAATTTGAGTTTTTTTTTATATGTTTGTAGAGAGTGAACATTAAGCTCACCTAACAAGTCTAGATCAAGATCACCATGCGCCTATATTAGTAGTGATGAAGGCAATGGTGCTATTGTTATGTCTAAGAAGAGGAAAAATAAAAGAAGGAGATGCATAAAGTACTATGCTACCTTATTCTCAAGTACTAAAAACTTTATCATCAAGATTTAAGGTGTGGAGTATTTTTGTTAGATGTGAGGATATATAATATAAGGCTAAGTGTCTTTACTTGAGAAGTTGTATACTTATAATTCAAAAAATAATATGACAAGTTGTATGAATACGGACATGAAAAAGTGTGATTTGTACTTGAAAACCAAAATTAATGAAGATAAAAAGTTAAATGTTATGGCTAAAGAAGATGGTAAGTAGAGTGGGGGGATCCTAGTCATGTGATAAAATAGAGTTTTGATCAAGAGACTTTTAGAAAGCAGTTGTGAAAATGATTATTTTGAATGAGTTGCCTTTTAACTTTATAGAAAATGAAGGGTTTCATCATTTTTATAGTGTGACAGTCCCTAGATTTGACATTCTTTAACATAGAACAATTACCAAGAATGTGTTGCAATTATATTTTGATGAAAAAAATAACATTAAAAAGTATCTTTAGTGGGAGTAGTCAAAGTGTTAATTTGATTATTGATATTTGGACTTTCATTTAAAATACTAATATTATTATTGTCATCAGTCATTTTATAGACGGTGATTGACATTCGTATAGATGAATTATGAGTTTTAGAGGAACAACTATTTTATGGATTTATCATGTTTCTTAATGGTGTTTAGATTGAAAAAGTATATTTATCCTTCTAAGATTATTAATATTTGGATTTTCATTTAAAATACTAATTTTATATTTGTGATCAACCATTTTATAGACAGTGATTGACATTTACATAGAAGAATTATGAGTTTTAGAGAAACAACTATTTTTTGGATTTGTCATATTTCTTAATGATGTTTAGATTAAGAAAGTATATTTATCCTTCTAAGACTTCTCATAGTTGACTAAAGTTTTCGAATTTCAAAACCTCAAAAAATTAACTCACTACCCTTGAACTTCTTTGGAATTCCGAGAACACCATTGTCTTCCTCGTTTTTGCTTTTATACTCTTCTTAGTAAAGAACAACATCGTTCTTTTGCAAAAAAAAAAAAATACTTCATTACTCAATATTTGATAAAAAAAAATAAAGTGTTGTGTATGTAAGGAATGTTTCAAGGGCAAATAAGAGGGTAATTGGATATTTTAAGATGCTCTCAAAGAATGCTTTTAAGAATCAAGAATAATTAATGGAATTGAAAGAATAAACAATGAAATATAATGTATTTATATAATGGTGAAATTAAATCCGAAATAGAATTTGTGTGTGGGTGAAAATATGCATAATTCAATGCATCCAAAAGATATAAAATTGAATTAGAACCATAATCATTCTTAGAACTTAGAAGTTATAATCGAAAAATGAGAAGGTTCATATTTCAAAGTTGTTTCCTCATTTCCAGAGTATTTCCTTACCTATTTAGAAAATACTTACGGGTTATTTGAGTTAGATTTTACATGTTCATTGGCAGAAAACTCAGATCCAGGTCTTCTCACAACACTGAGCTACGTGCAAGTATGTGTTAAGTCCGATTTAATTGTACTTGGACCAATATCCTTATAAAGGTCCACAATTAGCCCTTAAGTGGCGCGGGCCAACAGAATTAAACATTAAAGTTTCTTTCATGGCATCGAATTAATAATCACTTTGTTGTTTATCACCAATTTGCATCATCATTAAGACATGGTTATGGAGTTTTTGTTCCTTGCACAATATATATACTTGCTAATATATTGTTGATTTCTTACATCAGTAATTTGATTTTGTAAATAAGGATCATCTCTACATACAAAGACTACAATTGTGTGATTGCATATCCGTTTTGATGATTTCATATTACTGAAAGGCACTTTCAAAATTAAATAAAAAGTGGTATTTATAAATTAATGATAAAATGTGCGTCAATGCATAGAAATTTCCAAATTCCTGAACCGTTTTAGGATAATGAGTTGTGAATTTGATTTCGTCAAAGAAACGTACGTGAAGTACACACGTGGTTCTCGATACAACAGAAGACAATATGGAACATTCGAATTTGGAGCCCAAAGATAGTGCTCTAAGGACGCGGCATTAGTTTCCGGCCCTAGAACAATGACTTGGATTTCTTACGTTTTAGTATTCGAGGATACTGTTTATTATTATTATTATTTTTACGATGATATGTCATCATAAATCATATAAAACGGTTAATAATTAGAATTATATTGACAAAACCGACTTAAACCCTCTTTAATAATCAAAGTGAATCCTATAATGATATGAGATTAACATATTTTTTATTTATACATTTAATCTAACAAAGTTAATTGCCTCAATAAAAATATATGCGTATATTTTAATATATATAAAGATATATAAATACATAAATTGAGATACTTATCAGTTATATATACTGTGAACTAACTTTAAAATGTGAAGACTATATCATATTGCACGAATTCTTGTAAAAACTTAAAAAAATAGAAACAATTAAAAAAAAATGATGAACTCGTGACTTAGTAAGTGAACATAATTAAAAAATATTATATATTTTATATGTATTGTATACGTATAAATTTGTAAAATAAACTGATCATAAAATTATATATTGAGTAGTCAATAAACTTATACTGAAAGTATGAGCTGTCATAATATATGTATTAAAATTAAAATCATAACATAATATTGAGGATCTGAAAATCTGAAAGCGTAAACTATCATAAAATCTATTATCAAATTGAATATATGTAATATTACTTTGAAAACATATACTACATATATATAGAAAATCACACCAAACCTGTATCTGGAGAAAAATTAGTCTAACTTGATGGAATAACTCACGCACAGACAGAGTAAGGGATTTGAGTTAGTCTAATTCGACAGAATGCTGCATCGCTTAGGTAGAGCAAATTAAACAATTTTAACGCATGTGCAAAACAACTACACTAAAAGGCAAGGTACTCATATAGTGGTTCAAAAACTACTACTATATATTATTATTAGCATAATTATTTTAAAATAAATATTTTCATATTAAATGTAATCATAAATTATACTATAATAAATTTTAAAAATATTTATGAATATATTAAATAACATAATTATTTATCTGTCTAAAATAAATCATGCTTAAATATAATAACGTGTAATTAAATTATAAACTGCTGTATTAAAAATATATAAAATATCTATATGGTTATCCACTCATAAAAGTGCGATAATCCTGAATTGAGTTTAAATTTTAAAATTTATCCGTTATCGGCACACCTCCTATATTATAGGATATAAAAATATATCATTAATACTAATATATAACATAAATATTCTAACTTCATAAAATCATTAACCACTGAACCAATGAATTTAAATTTAACTACCCACACCTACTTCCTATAAACTTCCTTCTCTCTTCTTTTTTTCCCCAATTTTTCTTTCTTTCTCTTTTCTTTTTTTTCTTTTTTTCATTCTCTGGTCTCAAATTTTCTTTTCTTCTCTCAGCTTCTATTTCTTTCTTTTTTTCTCTTCTGTTTCAGTTTTGCTTCTTCTTTTACCAATTGGAATAAAGCAAAATGAAATAAACAAGTATATATACTTGCTAATCAAGCGGCACCGATTGCCTTGTTTATTTATTTATTCTTTTGTTAAATTTTTGTTTACCACTAAGATCTTCAAAAATAAGATACGTTTATTACAATATCTCATCATTTACATATTTATATATGTCTAGATAATATAATTCCACAAACGAGGAAGAAACAAATTTATATACTTCCGGACCATATAATCCCACAAACAAGGAAGAAAAGCTCCACACAAAAAAAAAGAAAAAAAGAAAGAAAGACCCGTAAATAGGGAAGGAAAGTCTCCATAAGAAAAAAATAATAATTACACTATCTTAGTATTGGCCAGAATTTGAACACTTAACCAAGACTAAAGAGGTGCACAATCTGAGAATTTGTCGTTAAACAAGAGCTCAAATGCAGTGTGATCCTTATCTACAAATTGAGAGTTTATCATTGTTTAATGAAAAGGATAATTAGCTACATGCCTTGGAATTAAGCTCAAGTCACTACAAACTCAATGGTGTAGATTGGTGATGGAATTTTTTCACTTTAAGAGTTTGGATAATTTGTTTTTTTTTATTTCAATAATTTTAACATCAAAAAATTGTTGGTACAAATTTTTATTCTTAGTTATTGGAATGAAATTCACTCTATATCCTCATTCTTTTGGTGGTTATAGATACGAATTCCCCCGTGAATTTCTATAAATACACAAATATTGAGCATTAAATGAGGAGTAGCCACTTGCTGCATGATACTCAATTAGTTCTTAAATTAGTGGAAAACGAAATGGAACTACTTTATACTAATTCAATTTAAATAATAAAAATACATTGATGTACACTTTGAAATTCTAAAATAAATATACAGTATAAATATTGTTCAAATTGTTGTATTAAAAATGCATTTCTACAACAATTTTGACCATTCTATTATGAGATTATACTGCCATTCTTGGTTGTATCCGGAATTAATCTTAAATTAACAGAATTTGTCTTTAATTACATTTGTTTATATATGCACCGGTCACACATCGTCAACATTGCAGAACAGTATCCACTAATTGTTTCCAACATATATTTTGTAAATTTTGTTATCTCATCCTTATCTTTGGAGCATCAAGTTTACTTTAATGTTTAATTAATTAGATTAAAAGTGATAAATTCTAGCTTATAATGATATGGAGAAGACATATTTCACAACTTGTAGGCTTGCAAACTAGCTCTTTATAATTTAAAATTGGAGTTCTATATAAAGGAGTAAATTATATATTATGAATGGATATAGACAAGTATTTCTCCATTTAAGAATTTTAAATATTTTTTTTAATGATTGATATTTGATAGTGTTGGCCTTATATCCGATAAAGCCTAACAAACAGTAAAAGCCCAATGAAAATTTCGCTTATAAAAAAATTGGACTTATCTAAAAAGCTTAGGGTTGGAATTGACAAAAAACTAATAGACGAACTGTCAAGTCTAAAAGGTTATTAAATTAAAAAAATAGGTCTGTTGAGTTTACAAATTATCGAAATACCCTTTTGATTAAAAGGAGATCAAGTTTGAGCACACAACAGAGTTTCATTTAAACTCAAATTTCCTTACATTTTGTTAGTAGAAAACGAACAATGAGCTTAAGTCAATTTGAACATCTCTCTTCTTGTTGATTTATTTTATCTTGATTAATTATCTGATCGTGATTGTTCTATGAAGTGATTAAGATTATATAACATGATTCGCTTATCACATATTTGTTTAAGATGAGACCGTGTTTTGTAATAAAAATTGAATTAACTTATAATAAGGAGTTATAATAAAACTTCTCTTCACGAAAGATAACTCCTCCCATAACAGATTAAGTTACTTCAATATTGAAATGAATTAAGTTCATCTTGTCACAAACTATTTGTATATTAATAAAATTCTATCACATGCATTATAAAAAAGTATACACTATATACTTTCATTCAGACAAAATTTGAGAAAATATTGCATAAGCAAGAATTTAAGTACTTTTGAGATTTTTGAGTAACCTCTAAGAGCACACACATAAAAATCACTTGACAAACATTCTTTATATATAACATAATTTTTTTTTATTGACCTTGACTTGAGTGTTGGAGTATTTTTTTTTTTTTGTGTGTAAGAAGATAACTTTATTTTAGAAAAATATTATAAGAACCAATCAAACGCATGTATATATGCCATTCTAGGAATTCCTTCAATAGTCCATATGCGCAGAAGTAATATTTGGAAGTTCCTAAAAACTGAAAACTTCAGGTAGCAATGCCGCATATCACAACCCCATTTTACCCTAAAGAGGCATTTTCTATTTACACAACTAAATATATATGAGAAGAAATGTCATTACTAGAACAATTTTTGGCCCCTTCAATTAGTAATATTGAATGCATGCACTTTAATAAATTAGGCGATTTCATCATACTTCAGATCAGGACAAGAGTTAATGAAACGACAGCCTTAAAGGGTAGGAGGGGACCCGAACTTTGGAAGGTTTTGATCAAAGTTCAGTTTTGTGAAATTTTGACTATCCTTCAAATGTCTATAAATTAAAATGGACTAGCTTTCATAATTTTTTTTCAACTTTTAATTATCCAGAACACACCTTGATATTTAATGTATGAAATTTTCAAAAAAAAAAATCATTTCTCTTCTCCACTTACCAGGTGCTCTTTGTTTTTTTTACTGTTTTAAAGTTATTCAATGAAAATTTTATTTAATTTAATTGATTGAAAAACACGCCTGACAATAATCTAATTAAAAAAATATATATCAAATGCTTGAGAGGCACCTAACATTTAGTCCCATTAAAAACTGAAAAACTAAAATGTCAAGATATGAATGGTTGTTGAGTCTTTTTAATGCACTCTTATTTGTTTTCGCTATCCAGAGTTAGTATATTTGCAACTTATTGCCATGCAATTTATATCTTTTTGGTTGGTAGAAGTAGATAAGTAGTTTGGCAGACAAAATTTATTAGCAAAAAAAAAAAAAAAAAAAGAAGGGTCTCTCCTATAATGCGATTGTCGTATACAATTTTTGTTTATAAAAGATAAATGTATGAGTGCTACCGCGTTGATAATAAAGGAAGAAGCCATGGTTGCCTTAGGAGTTCCTCGCATGAATGGAGGAGATGGAGAAACTAGCTATCCCAATAACTCCAACCTTCAGATCTCTTTATTTCATATTTCTATACTTGCTTTTCATTCAAATTATAAACAATGATTAACTGTTTTATACTCTTTTAATTTATACACGTCAATTTCTCAGAGAACAGTAATCCTGAAGGCAAGGCCTTTCCTGAAGGATACTATCGAAAAATTGTTCTGCACAAATTTTTCCAGTTGCTTAAATGTTGCAGACTTAGGCTGCTCTTCAGGACCCAACACTCTCTTGCTCATTTTCGAATTCGTTGAGATCATTCACGGATTGTGCCAACAATTGAACCTCAAATCACCAAAATTTCAAGTGTGCCTGAATGATCTCCTGGGAAATGACTTCAACAGTACATTCAAGTCTCTTCCTGTTTTTTTATCAGCAGAGGTGCCTCGAGGAAAAGGAATCTTGTTTCGTAACAGGAATGCCTGGTTCCTTCTACAACAGGCTTTTCCCAAGCAAGAGTGTTCATTTTATACATTCTTCTCACAGTCTTCACTGGCTATCTAAGGTTAACATTTGGTCTTTTACATAATATAACTGTTGAGGGAGGAAATACCCTTCTCCCTCTCGAGGTTATGTTGAAGCAAAAAACTCAAGATTCAACTTAGAACCCTAACCTCTTTGTGCAGCGGAATAACCTGTCAATCAAGTAAAAACAATAAGAATCCAAAGCACAAAATAAAAGAGCACAACACAATCTTACGTGGTTCGGCCAATTGTCTACGTCCACAGTAGATCCAAGGATTCTAACCTCTCTTATTATAACTCCCTAGAGATTTTATAAGGAAAATCCAATTTAAAGAACCCTCAAAAGGACTTAATGTTTAGTGAACCCTTATTCTACCATGAACAATGATCACCCAAACGACGATTCCATCCTAGCGCACATGAGCACTTGGTGTCTACATAGTTCTTCCCCCTCTTTTAGAGTCTCTCTTAATGCTTAATCTGACATCAAGGGTTTACAAATATTTATATAGGGTGTATTTCGTGCCTACTAACCTTATTCCTTGTTGGAGTAAGAGTCCACTTGTTTTGGAAGTCCCAAACTTTTCAAAACTTGAAATCCGGATTAAAAACAAACTTCTGACGCGTCTAGCGCCGCGGTGCTCATCCCTGGGAGCCGCGGTATTGGGCATTATTGCTCCTATCGCCGTGGCGCTGAGGACCCAGCGTTGGGTTGCTGTCCTGGGCACCGCGACGCTCAGCCCTGGCAGCTCCTCCCATATTTTCTTCACTTCTTTTGAGTCTTTGAGTCCCGTTTCGCTTCCCCCTTCGTGTCCCACACGTCTTAGACTTCTCCATACATATCCCACACGTTCTAGACTTCTTGTGACTCTCCACTTTGATATTTATCTCAATTCTTATCCAACTAAGATTGTTGAATCACTAATTTTTCAATAATAACCATATGTAGGCTGAGCATTGCTCAATTCAATGTAGCTCATTTCTAACGGTGAAAAAAAATGGTTATTAGGTTCTAGAAAGTCTTTGGAATGACAATAGGAATATATATATGGCAAAGTCAAGTTGTCCTAGTGTATATAAATCTTATTTGGAACAATTTCAGAGAGATTTCTCGCACTTTCAAAGTCCGCGCTATAAAGAATTAGTTTGTGGAGGATGCATGTTCCTTACTTTCATTGGCAGGAGCATTGCAAATCCTTAGAGTAAAGATTGTTACTACGGCGGGGAGCTGCTAACAAAATCTCTCCTTGAATTGGTCGATGAGGTTAATTGTAAATTCTAATTTCCTTTTTAATTTTCCTTTTTTTACATTGAATATAAATCAAATCCCTCTCAATCGAAGGAGGTTTAGACTTCAAAGCTTGTGTTATACATCATATATAAACTCATGATATATCTTTTGTTGGAGTTAGTGCTTATGTGTCATTTTAATGTTGCATGAATATTAATTGTTAATATTTATACAATATATATTTCTAGTATAATCTTTAGTATTAAATATGTATTTAGTATAGTACTTGTAAAGTTACATATATTGTATGATCTGAAGAAGTTTAGATTTGGCTTAAAGAAGTTTAGACTAGTGCTAAGAGTTATAAATGCTAAGGGTTAGCGCTACTAAGAGTTAGTAAGTTATGAAAGTCAGCAAAATCTAAGGAGTTAGAGCTTTGTCTATAATGGAACAACACTTTAAGGGTATACTAGTAATGACATAGTTGTAAGGAGTTACAATAGGTGCTAGGAGATGTCATTATGCAAGTATGTTCTCAAACACTATGTTCCTAATCTATTTTCATCGATACAGGTCTATCGGCGAATCTATTTCAAATAGATCAGTGTATGTCTATATCTGTAGAGTACAGATGATTGTTCTTAGCTGACTATGAGCTTAGAGCTCTTATAGGCATGCGAGTATCCAATCAGGACTGGATACTGAATAAACTCACGAGAATGTCAATAGACATCTTATAAAGCCGTCAATGGTGAGTCTTTTCGAGTTAAGTAGTATTCGTAGTCCTTTAACTTGAGCGCCACAGTGGGCTTATGAGTAGTCCACCATACTTTAGTTCCACGTATGTCAAAGATCTTTTATAGTCTAACTACTGCGTGTCACTGGGTATGATCCGATGCTCATAGAGTTTGGTGTGTGAAGATATGGGATTCGTCAGCTCCCATAGGGAAATTGAATATTTAGATACTCTGAGATTCAAAAAGTCTTGTGGCCACAAGCACGTAACCCTGGAAAAGTGTTTTCCATAAGGTTAAACATTATTGCAAAGGAGTTTGTGGATATTATTTTATGAAATAAAAATCTGGACATAAGTTCACGGATGAGCATATAGGAATTTAATGGTGCTGATTTATATCCTCACTCTTTCAGGATATAAGTGACGGAATAATTATACATATGCGCTTTGACCTTAGCTTATATGGTCTAATACGCTGATTTGTAATATCTATGACATATGTGTGAAGCATTAGTTACGGAATCATGGAACAGTTCTATTTAACAAATCAAGCGTAGACCTAGGGAGTCTCGCAATAGAAAGTGTACTCGTTGTGCACTGGAGCAGCGTATCGGGATACGTGCGTATCAAGACTTAAGTGTTAAGTACATTAATTAGTTAACATTTTTTGTTAACCAATTAATATTGACATGTAGTGTATAGTAAACTTTCGAACATATTGACTCAAGTGTTGAATTTGGTAGGACTCACGTTAGGTTAAATAAAAGCTTAAGGGTTATTTTATTATAATTAATTATTTAATTGTTAAATAAATATTTAACTTAACTATGGTTAAATATTAACTAAAGGGTTAGGTTAAAATAAATATTAGTTTATTTAATAGTTAAGTAAATTTAACTTTACCATGGTTAATAGTTTAAATTAATAAAGATATTTATTTTACTTAATGGTTAAGTAAAACCTAATATATCTAAAGTTAAAAGTTTACTTAATGGCTCAGTTAAGGGTTATGAAAGATATTTTTTAATTATTTAATGGTTAAACAATCAATTAAGTATTTTTATAAAAACTTATACGATATAGTCCAAATGTTGATTAATTGTTAAGATTTTGAAAATCTATAAATAGTCAGGCCAAATGAAACAATGTAGAATTTAAAAGCTTAGAGTGGTAATCGGCCATGAAAGAGAGAAAATTTGTTTTCATAATTTTAAATTCAAATGTTGAGTTTACTATTCATATCCTTCTTCATTAGGCTTAGGCCATCAAAATTGTTGAAGCGGAAGCATACAAATAAGAAAAATCACCCAAACAATATATACAAAACAAGTTATTAAGAAAATAAAGAGAGAGAATTGGTAAAAGGAGAACACACAAAATTATGTGGTTCGACAACTTGTTTACATCCATGGCGGATCAAGATCACACTCTTTTTATTATGAAGCACAAGACACTCACAAAGTATGTCTCTTCAAAAAAGATCACAAAGAAAACTATCTCTTACACTCTAGAAATTTTTTCTTACTAAGAATCATAACGATTTCTTCTATCATCACTAAGATTTCTTGGGTTATTACAAAGATATCTTCATTTCACTTAGATATATTTACAAGTCAATTAATAGCTTTTATATAGCTTTAGGATGTCCTAAGTTTACCTTAAACGTGTAGGAGTCGTATTAGGGAATCCTGAAGCAAGTGAGAGACAAATAAGAAAGTCTTCAATTCGGGAAACACTTTCCGCGCTCATCACCGCGGCGCTGGTGTGCCTGCATGGGCGCCGCGATGTTGATCACCCAACCCCACGCCTGGGCACTGCCCTATTCGTCTTTTGCCTCCTTTCTCTTCCGTCTTCGATCATTGTGCACCCTACGCACTTGGCTTGCTCTCCAAATCATATCCAATGGTTTTTAATCAATATTCTTACAAAAAGCATTCAAGCTTTTGTTTTATTGGTCAAGAGTTGATCAAGAGTAAAATAAATATTTTCTAAGTTAAAGAGTTTAACTTAAAATATAATTTAAGTGTTAAACTAGAGATTAAAGAGTTAATCTCGAGGTTTAAATGTTAAGCCAATGTTGAAAATTCAGGCTTCTATTCTAGAGACTCAAGCCCACCTAGTTGAGTCCTAGAATTACCAACGGGTTCATTTTGGGTGGTACTCCAGCTTATACTATTTCAAACACTTGTAAGAAGATTATTCTTAATCATTAATATTAATGTGATTAATATACTTTTAATTTATTTCATTAATGTTTTTTTTTAGTTTCATACTTCCGAAAAAAATTACTTGATCAAAAATTTTATTTGTTATGATAACTCGAGGCCACTATGGTTTGCCTTGGAGTTCATAAATACATATGAGGTCAGGTTTATTCTATTCCTTAGAGTGGACTTCTTGAGTTTGTATATAAGATTAGGAGAAAGTCTTGATGCAAAACCTTTAGGTTAATCTATGAATATCTCTTCCTCGAGATATCTATTCAGAACGCCGCCTTTACATCCATCTACTAAATTTTAAAGTTATAGTCTGCTGTAATCGCCAATAATATCCTTATTGACTTTAAGCATCGTAACTGGTGTAACGTTTTCTTAAAATCGATCATTGACCGTTGAGTATAACCTTTTGCTACCAAACAAGCTTTGAAGGTCTCTACCTTTCCATCGAGCCTATACTTCCGCTTGTAAACTCATTTATAATCAATATGAACTATTCCTTCTAGAAGCTCAACTAAGTCCAAGACTTGGTTTTGATGCATAGAGTTAATTTTGAATTTCATGACATCTTGTTATTTTTTCCAATCAATATCTAATATTGCTTCTCTGTAAGTTAAAGGAACATTTTCTTCAACTAAGAAAACCTCAGAGATACCTTGAGGTATCATACCATACCTTTTAGGTTACCTCGATATCCTTTGTGACCTACATAGAGGGTGTGTAAAAGGTAATTTGCTCGATTGAGCCCGTGGTTTCATCCGTGGTTCATTCTGATTGACTTCATCAAAATCAATCTTTTTACAATTATCACGATTCATGAGAAACTTTTTTTCAAGAAAAGTGATGTTCTGAGCAACGAACACATTTCATTTCTCAAGATTATAGAACTGGTATCCCATTAAATTGATGGGATAACTAATGAACCGATACTTGTACCCCCTAGGTACAAATTTATCCTATTGTGTAACTGTTACATAAATAGGACAGCCTTAAATCTTAAAATATTTAAGATTTGGATTCTTTCCAATCCATATCTCATAGAGAGTGGAGGGAATGGCTTTAGATGGAACTCTGTTCAATACATGAGCAGCAGTATATAGAGTATAGCCCAAAATATATTCAAAAAGATCGGTGAATCTCATCATCGATCAGGCCATATTTAATAAAGTCCAATTCCTCCTCTCTGAGACTCTATTATGTTGCGGAGTAGCTAGAGGATTATACTAAGTAAGAATTCTATTTTTCTTTAAATAATTCAGAAATTCACTACCTGTGTATTCATCGCCTCGATCTGATCGAAGGTATTTGACATATATATAAGTTTGTTTCTCTACTTCAAGTTTAAATTCCTTGAACTTTTCAAAGATTTCAGACCCGTATCTCATAAGAAACACATAATAATATCGTGACAAATAATCAATGAAGGTTACGAAGTATTGAAATCCATCCATAGCAGCGTGATTCATTAGACCACATATATCACTATGTATAAGTTCCAATAAACTAGTTGCATAGTGCTCAACACAAGTAAATGTAGATTTGGTCATTTTTTTAATACATAATTTATAAAGTGGATAAGGTTCTATGGTTAAATTAGTTATTTGATCATCCTTAACCAAACGGGATAGATGTTTAACGCCTATATGACTTAATCTCATATGCCACAATTTTGTTTCATTTAAAGTTTTCGACCTACTTACTGTATTTACCTGTACATTCGTAATATTTTATGTTGTATTCAATACATAATGACTATTAATTAACTGACAATCAACTATCAAAATATTATGCATATCATATACATATATAATGAACGATTCCGTATATACATATAATAACCCTCACTATCAAGTATTGGAAAAGATACTATTTATCTTAAAATACAAGGTACAAAAAGATAATTATACAACATTATAGTTCTATTACATGAGAGATATAAATTAAAATGTCTCACAGCCTCGATTTGAAGGAAATCTCAATTTTCAACATGAAACTGAATTTCTTATAGCTGCAACAGTTTAACTTCCCTCAGACTCTGCAATATATCACAGATGTGAAAAAGAGAATCAGTATCCAATACCCAATCAAAATTAGCATCATATGCTAAAGAAATATCAATAATTGGTAAACATATACCCAATGGAGTCTTTTTCACTGAGGCAATGTATTTTTGGCAATTTGTCTTCCAGTGTCCTTCCTCGCTATAGTAGAAATACTTTCCTTTTTCTTTCTTCTGTGGTTTAGATATAAGTTGCCTTTGAGAACCAATCTTGGGTGTTTGCCTCACCTTCTTTTTCTTCCTTTCTTTAGGCTTTCTAGAAGCCCTAAGAGCAGAAAATGAAGCACACTAAATAAAGAGGGATGATCTCACCTTATTCATGTCCTCTTATGCTATCTTCAACATATATAAAGTTTAACATAAGACGAGATCATTTCTTATATATTACAATTCATTATGAACTGTTTGAAAGACCTCGGAAGCAACAGGAGAATCAAACTATTCCCTAAATAATTATTCAACGTAATATCTGTCGTCTCCAACCTCTGATTATAAAAATCATATTGAGGACATAGGGATTGATTGGACTGTCCTCAGAAAGTCTACACTAAAAAAGTGATTTAGTAACCCTATACGCCTTAACTTGAGGACGATCGCCAAACAGCTCATTTAGATAGAGCATAATGCTAAAAGTATCACCTATATGAGTATGCTCTCTATGTAAACCTGTAGACATAGAGGCAAAGACGCAAGATTTAATTTTTAAATTATCATCCAACCATTTTTGATAAGTCACCCTTTCCTTTATGGTGGCTTTATCAGAAATTCTTGTGAGCATACGTTGATCTATCATATATCTAAGTTTTTCAGAATCGAGAACAATTCTCAGATTCATTAACCAGTCTTTATGGTTTTTTGTGCCTTTAAGTTGGTTCACATCCAATATGCATGCCAACGGATTAGATGAGGTCATTTTATCTTCACAAAAGAAAATAAGAGATGTTGAGAAAAATAAATATTTCAATCACTAATTTTCATTTTAGATTAAGGATATAATCAAATTATATATTTTTAAATCTAAAACACCCTCTCACTGCTTTACATAATCCTCTAATTCTCTCAAAAAGAAAAATAAAAAATTTAAACTCTTTAAATTGTATAGTAAGAAGTAGATCCTTTTGGCATTTTACTTCGGCCTCATGCTTTAACAATATTGACTATTGTAAAATTTAAATGGTAGACAACTTTTGTCAATTGCATCACATACAACTCTTATGACTGATCTTAAATACACCTTATCCTGACGCTTTAACAATATTAGATAAGTGTATTTCAGATCAACTTATCAATGATCAAATATATGTTATTGATACTACTCTCACGCTTTAGCAATATTGAGTAATACATTCGCATATATTTGCCTCATCTCATATTTAACCAGCATAGTCCGAATCACACCAACCATATCCCTCACACTTTAACAATATTGGAAAAGATCGATATAATCTGACTAATACCGTATTGACAAGACGGATCAATGTGTAACACTATCTCATAATAGTACACTATTCTATCTGATTAAGAGAGATTACTGAATTCTATCCCCATCTCATAAGGCTGTGATTCTTAATCATACATTAGTTTTGTGTAAACATAACTAACCCCACCAGTAGGACTCCTATTGTGGTTACCAGCATAAATAAATGGCCCGCAATATTTATCACATTTATAACAATTATAAATTAGTAAAAATAAATTATTTATTTTTAAACTCTTAAAATTAAAAATAAATAGTTTGAGTAACTAGTATAATTACGGCTTTCATAGGTTTCAGGAATTGCGACATTGAAGGCCCAACCTCCGATGTCACAGAAACAACCTAAACACGCTGCGGTGCTAAGGCCTCAACCTTAGCGTTACGGCACTCAGTCTACAATGCTGCGATATCCCTTTTAGCCATATCTCGATTATGAAATTTGTAACACTTGAAACATATAATTGATAGCACCGGGATGTCTAATTATGTCATGTACACTTCAATATAAGTATAAACAATACAACACAGTGCTCTGATACTAATTTTGTTAGTGTTATTTGTGTGTGCACTGTGTTACGAGTGAATGTGTGCATTTTAAACAATTTAAAAATAGCATATCACATATGCAATGCAGCGGATTAAATATAACACACAATACTATCTCATTAAATTAATGAGATTAAACGACTCACCCTCGAAGCATGCTTTGAACATTTCTAGTTAAGGATATTGATAAGCGTAAATTATATCTATTATTTTTACTCCTTTAACTTGATTGTTTGCTCATTTTAATAAGAATAATAGGTTTTTTATAGGTTTTATTATTATTTTGTAGGTTAGGAGTCAGTAGAGCAATTGGGGATAAAAATCTAAGAAAAAAAAGACAAAACATCAAATTGCTACAGTACATGCTACAACGATCGCTACAGTGCCATACTATAGTAATTTTGCTAAAGTACCTTTGCCCTAGTAATAAACAGTATTTCACCCCAACAAAATTCTAACGCCCAAAGCTTTTCTCTCCAGCGATGAACATTTATGTGTGAACAATAACTTGTAAATAGTGCTCATAATAGTACCTTATGAATAGTATCATAAACAGTTATTGCGCTACAGTAAAAAAATACAACTCAAATATTCTAATCAATCCTTATATAAAGACCTCTTATTTCAAACCTCAAACACACAACTTAGAGTTTTTAGAGCCACAAGATATTGAAGAAGAGCAATTTTTAAAAAAAGAAGCAAGGAAAATTCAAGGAAGCAAGAGATTATTGGTGAATCTTTGACGTATCAACCAACTGCAAACTGACGTCTATATTGGTTTGCTTTTAGTTGTATCATGTTTATTTTATTTTTCAGTCATAATTCTCTTGTTATCATGAGCTAAATTTATTTTCTAGGATTATTACTTGAACTTAATATGTGCGCTTAATTGTTGGATATTTTTAATATTTATTTGAATTCAATTTTTCATTATTCAAATTATTTGTTCTTAATGCTTCATTATATCTGATCAATATTGTGAATGCTTTGGTAATACTTTGATAAACTCAAAAGAGGCATCATTGTGTTTAGACCTAGATAATTTGATGCATGATTGTAGAGTAACATTCATATTGCATATCAAAGTTTCGAATTAGGATAAGAATATACATAATTAGCATGTATGGTCAATAAGATCTGTTCTTAATAAATCTTTATTTATTATAAGTACCATAGGAAGTACCATAAGAATATAAGTATTTGGTAAATTAAGATATACTTGCATGACCTTGGGAGAGGCTTGTGAATACATTAGTGTTTTGACCAATAATAAGAATTGAAAGATATAAATATTAAAAGAATTAATCTTTAGAAAATATATTGAAGGATAGTAATTAATCTTAGACTTTCTCTATATTGCTATTTTCTTATTTTAGTTGAGTTGTGTCATTTATTTTTTGCACTTTTATTTTACTTAAATTTATTGTAAAATTAAGATTTGATTTTTCTGAATAATTACAATAAAGATATAATTTTAGTACTTGGTAGAAAATAAAAATTATTCCTGTAGATTTGACATCCGACTTTATAAGTCATTTTATTACTTGTTACAATAGTATATACTTGTACTTAATTTTAAGATATAGAAATATTGCATCAGATGTGATGGGCTTCCTCAAATTAGAATGGTAGTTTTTTTTATCTCAAATAATTATTGTGTTAAGTATCAACACTAAATTCAGTCTAAGAGACTGATACTTAAGTATCAACACAATATCAACACTCTTATATTGTGTTGATACTTAACACAATTACAAAGCCTCACTTACTATTGAATTAAGCTCATCCACTATCTCAAATTCAAATGAATTCACTTGGCCAACTTATAAAGAAATGACTGCCATCAATATTAGCCAATCACAAAATAATTATTTACCACTTAGTGAAGCTCGACAAAGATTCTCATTTGCCAACAACAATTTTATAATTTTGATGAGTAATCAAACAACTTGGTGGTAAATAAAAAAAACAGTTAATGGCATAATGGTGTGATAAAATAATCAACCAATTAAAAAGTACATGGTGGCTATTCCTATTGCTAACAAATTGCCACATACCTTTCTTATTAAAAAATAAAAAAGATTTATTTTATTTTATTTTAAATTAAAAATAAATAAATAAAATGGCCGGATACATTTACCTTGAATTAGTAAAAGTAAAACAACAATTGTTATAATTTGTTTTGTTTATCAATGTCTAATTTAGTACTCATACAAATTATTGACATAATTTAAGTCATATACTAAGTAGTTAAAAAGTCAAATCTCACTTAGCATAATATTAAATTTAACACTTAAACCTTAACTACTTCCCGAAAGATCCTGAAATAAATAAATGGTCAGTTAATTTAACTTAAATAAAATAATTATTATTTTATTTAAATGGTAGCTATATCCACCAATGTCAAATTTAATACCCATACAAATTATTGACACAATTTGAGGCATACACTGAGTAGATAAAAGTGTAAGGTCTCATTTGGCACATTCTTAGGTTTAGTACTTAAACCTTAACTACTTATTGAGAGACTTTGAAATAAAATTATATTTTTAAAAATTTCTTGGATTTAACAATTTGATCTAGTGCACTACCCACGTGCTCAACGAATACACTTCATATAGTGAGACTCTCTCGGTTTATACCCATTTTATCTCACAAAAAATTTTTACAAGTCTATAACGGATGCCCTACACACACATGTTATGGATAATACAAAATGGCGAGTTGAACCATATAAGTTGAGGTTAATCAATAATCGTACAATCATTCCGTCATTGATATCTTGGAAGAGCGGAGACATGGATCAATATCGTCAAGTCTTCTATTGCTCAACCATAAATTGATCTCTTCTATTCGTATTCCGATAAACAATATCTGCAAACTCTTTTGCAATATTATTTATACCACAGGAAACTCTTTCTTGGATTTAATGCTTATGGCCGTAAGAATTCCTGGAACACAACCTTAAAGCATCTGGATATTTGACATTCATATGAGTTGACGGATCTAATATCTACACACACTGAACTCCATAAGCATCAAATCATATCCAGTGACACCCAACAGTTAGATCATAAAAGGTCTTTGATATATGTGGAACCTCAGTATGATGGATCACTCACAATCCCACCGTGGTGCTCAGGTCAAAGGACCACGAATACTACTCAACTCGAGAAGACCCTCCCCTGACGAATTTATGGGATATCTATTGGAGGTCTTCATTGAGTCTTGTTCAATATCCAATCCTCACTGAATACTTGTATATCTATACGAGTTTCGACTAAGCTCATAATTTGCTAAGATTAACTATCTGGACAATCTAGATATAGATATACACTGATCTATATTAATCGGTTCCACTCAATAGACCATGCGTTAGTGAAAATAGATCAGAAACTTATAATTCGAGAATATACTTATACAATGACATTTCTGGACAACGCTTGTAAATTTTTGCAATTGTGTCATTATTAGTATATTCTCATATTTTTGTCCTATTTCAGATAAGGTTCTAACTCTTTAGACCTAATCTGAACTTTTTCAGATCAATATAATGTCCAAATTATTACAAGCATCTTACCTTATAAAAATATTTAGCGATTTAATAAAATATTTATTTATTACATAAATATGAAATTAAAATATTCATACAAAATTGAAATGACACATGAGTATAAATTTTAAATATATATATTTATATTGTTGGAAGATAGTCGGCCCACTTCTAGCCGTTCAAGCGATTATGCCTGTTCTAGCCTTACCATCTATCCCTATCATAATGGAAAGGGGTACTTTCGAGCTGATCTGTAACGAATAAAAGCGTCGGGCTAATCTGTGATTGGTCAAGGCGACTGAGAGGACACATAACATACCTCCTCCATATTCCTTAACTTAAATGGGCAAGACTCGGGTACTGCATGCGAGAAACAAAAATGGCTTAATCTTTTATGCCATAAAGCTGACAGTGCTTGAATAGGCCATAAAATGGTGTATTTATCACCCTTGAAGTTTAGAGTATAGTTATTGCTCATCAATTAACCCATACTTAATAAATTTTGATTAAGTTCAGGCATAAATAACATATTACGAACTGATTTAATACTTAAGGGGGTACTGACTTATAACTGTGTCTCTGCGTTTAACATCAACTTATGCTCCATTTCCAACTTTTACCCTTGAAGAGTGAGTTTTGTCAATGCTTTTGAAGCTTCTTTCTTTTGAAGACATGTGGTGGGAACATCCACTGTCTATTAGCCAAAGTTTTCATTTTGTTTCAATTGTTGTGATAACTACAAATAGGTTCTCAGTTGCATGTTCCTGATTTACAACCACTTGTACCTGTTGTTCTTGAGACTTTTACAATATGACCATACTGATTGCAAACTCTGCATTGCACTTCTGGTCTAAACCAATAAAAGTTCTCAGAATGACTCTTTTTTTTTTTGCAATATGGACAAGAAGAATATTTACCTTTCTTGCCACTACTTTTGTGTTCATTATTCTCTTTATTTTTCTTTCCAGGTTTCTCTCTAGTTTGCTTAATACCCCATGCATAATTGCTTGCTAGTTTGGCTTTCTTTGTTGCAAGAAAAGCTTGTTCTGCAGATTCTTTAATCTTGATAGCTCTTCTCTATTCAACAGCTTTCAATGAGTTTATCAATTATGGTAAACTCATCTTTGTAAGGTTTTTAAATTCTTCCAAATATGAGATTTTTGCATCATATCTCTCTGAAACACTAACCAGTACTTTTTGTTCAATTTTCTTGTCTATCAATTCCTCTCGAAGTAGCCTGAGTTGATTAACAATCTTAAAAAGCTTATTTGAATACTTATTAATTGTTTCATTCTCTGCATTCTCAAAATTTCAAAGGCCTTCTACAAATTCAATGTTTGAATTTGCTTGATTGTATCACTGCCTTGGAACTCTTTTTTCAACTTGTCTCGAGCCTGTTTTGCAGCATCAGAGTTAATAATTTTCGTGAAAATTGTGTCTAAAATAAATGCATGTATAGTAGACAAGGCCTTAAAAAATTTTAGCACTCCTCACTATATTGTTTGATCTGTGCTATGGTGAAATTACGTGGTAATAGAGGAGGTTCATTCCTTATGTCTACTATCTCCCACGGGTCGAATGCTTTGAGATATGCTCTCATTTTGGCTGCCTCAATTTGATAGTTCTAACCTAAAAATGTAAGAGGTGATGGAACAGTGAAATTGTTTGAGGCTATTTATTGTCTCAAGTCTTGCAAAGATACTGACAGAGATGTTAATGAGTTCTAGAATACTAGTATTGTTTTTGGTTACTCTCTCACTCACTTAATCTGCCATTCATATCAATAAGGCTCTGATACCGTGATAACAAATTAGCATTTTTTAGCAAAACCTTAGATCACTAGGATCATGTATATGAGAAAGTGATTATATTTGAATGAAAGGCTGCTGGAAAATGAGATATATTTTCTTTATTGAATACTGAAATTTATACATGAACTACATCCAGGATAAGTGAAAATTGAATCCACTAATAACAGCTTTTCAAATTTAAAAAACAAACTCTTAAATCAAAGAATGTAAATTGAATTCAAATATAACTCAATATTTGACTTTAAACTTATTTCTTGTTTGAAAAATATCAACATTCAACAATATTATCTGTTAGGTGTTAAGTTTGCATAGGTTTGTTACAATTTCTCCCTCTCTCAATTTTAAAAGTATAACAAAATTACTAAGTTATAGTATTTTAAAGTTTCTATGCAATTTTCTATTCTAATAAAAGATGTGAGAAAAATCACAATGCTCTTATAGTGTGGATCAATCTCTATTTATCTCCTTATTATTTCAACCATGACTTAAACCTCCTTGCTTTATAAATATATAGCATTATCTTCTTTTTGCATCTAAAATTTTTGTAATCCATGAAATTGTTTTTTCTCTCAGCTATAGGCTCGTTTTCTTTAATTTTTCTCTTTTCTTTTTTAATGTAGGGGTTGTTGAACGTTTATGTGGTATAGTTTGTTTGAATAATGGTATGCAAGTCTAAGAAGTTTACATCATTAAGTTTTTACATATTTGGTAGACTTGAAGTAAACAATATTGCTTATTAGATCAAATAAAAGAAAACTACCTATTTAGTTTATGAAATTTATTTGAATTACTCATGAATTTGAATGTATCATGATGAGACATTTAAATATGCATTTAAAAAAATGAGATAGAATTAAATATATTTCTTTAAAAAATTTTCTTTTAAAATTATGAGCTCTAATAAAATAAGAAAATTGATGTGTAACAAAATCTTTATGAGCATTAACTTTTAAAAAATTAATTCACAAGATTGGCAAGTCTTGGCTCAACTAATTATAAGATTAATAAATGTTACTTTGAAAAGAAAAACTTAATCTGAGATCATATTCCTTAAAGAGTAGAATGTATCAATTATAAATATACACTTAATTATCTTCTTTTTTTTCTTTGACAAAGTTTTAATCTACTACATTTTATTAACAAAATTTTTAATAAAATATTATTAAACACATTTAATACTATTTTATATTATAAGATTATATTTTTAATAATTAAGTTTTTTCTTTAACAATATAAAGAGTGGCCTCCACCATAAATCCCACGTCAACTGAAAACCATCCGCCCACTTGAGTTTGTAAACTATAAATACAAATTTATCTTTATCATTTGAGATATCAATAATAAGGACTTTAATGAATCTTATAATAATTTCGAAAAAAAAAAAACACCTTATCTTAATTTAATATTTGTGTTCATAAACAGATTATATAACACATCTCTATTTCTCATACCCAAGACACACGTCATGCCAACCAATTACCAAATAAGTCATTGTCATTTTCACCATTCAAAAACCAATGACATTAATTTGACTTAGCAAGTTCAATGTTCACCAGTCAATCCCCGTATTGTCCATATCCATAAAACCTTGCCGCCTCGGCGTGGGGTATAAGGGTTTATTATATCACTACCAGTGGCTGTAAATCCACCTTGGCCCGCAACAAATGCTGTTTGAAAATGTTACATTGAGTGTCTTCTTATTTCTCATGATAAACTATTGAAATAAAAAAATAAAAGAAAAAGAGAGAGAAATTTAGTCCACAGTCGCCTTCTCCCGATTTGACTTTTTCTGCTTGGCTTTCGTTACAGATGGCGCTGACTCGGAAAGAGACATTTAATAAACTATCACAAATCTTGTTTAAAATTCGAGGGAAATGTCCGTAAAATCTGATAAAATTCATTAGAATTAAGCTCCCTTAGAAAAAAAAAAAGGGTTTAAACACTAAGTGACTTGAGACCCTTGTATAAAGGTGATGTTTGGTTGGCAGTAACCAACGCTGGAAAGGAAAGAAATACTTGTTTCAATGAAGATTTTAGCGCTAGTTTATAATAAGCAGTGTGAAAGTTTGTGTTTGAAAAGCAATTCATGCAAAATTATTTTTAATTTAAATGTAGAAATTTAGATAAAAGTAATTATAAAAAAGTGAAAGGACTTTAGAGAAAATTTCACAGTATCTAAAACAGATTAAAAAGATATCATTTTAATCAGTAGCATTTTTAAAGTAATTCGAAAGTCTAAAAACGACGTCTTTTTTTAATTGAATATCTGAAAACTAGTGAAGAGAAACCTGTTCCTGAGATACAATTTTCTCTATTACATCTCTCTGAACGTATTTCTAGATCAAGTTAGAGTCCTTTATCACATCTAATTGAGGCTTATTCTTCTATAAAAGGAGTTTACCAAGATCATTAGAACAAGTCTTTACGAGAAGTTTTGACTCATTCCTTTTCTGATTTTAGTGAGAGAAAATCTTTTTCTTGTAGAAAGAGAAAGCTTGTTTTCTACATTCTTTGATTCTGGTTTTGTGATCTTTGAACATCTTGGATTGTTTTTGATAATTTAGAGGAATTTATGAGCTATGGCATGCTCGAAAATGGATGTTGGTTTATTAAGGAACCGAACTACTATTCTATTCTTAAACCTTGAATCGTCTTTCATTTGAACTCTGTAAATTAATTCTCATATGTACTTGAGTGTTTACTTTAGGGGTAAGTACTTGGTTGAGTGTGTCAAGGATTTAAGTCTTGACAGATACAAAGGTAGTATAATAATCCTCTTCTTATATTGAGGGTTTTCTTCCCTTCGTGTGAGAGTTCTACACTATTTCTGTAGAGTTTGTTTTCAAGTGTGTGTTAGTGTAGGGTTTGTTAATATACTTGTTTCTCTATTTACGTTTTTAACTTTTTATTTATTCTATATTTTATCTTAAAATATAAATATACCTAGATAAATTTAATGTATGGTATCTACATAAATATTTTTTTAAAATATATATATTTCAATTTAAATTTTTTTTTTTAGAATAGAATAAAAGAAGAGTAATTTTGTCCATTCCGAATATAATCAATTCCTTTCTCCTTGTAATTCTTTGCACGAACCAAACAGCGAATATATACCCCCTTCACCTTTCTATCTCCTTTCATTGTCATTTTTCTAATCAAATATCACCCAAGTGTAAGCCGGACAAGATCACCTCAAACAACTCCCAAACACCGAGTCAGAAGTTTGAAGATGGCCGGTTGTGAAGATAAAACTCCACGAGTGTTCTGTATTGCAACGGCAGATACAAAGCTGGTGGAGCTCCGGTTTCTCTCGGAATCCGTTCGTTCCAATCTCATCACCTTCTCCAACACCTCTTCCAGAGTTCGTATATTTCAAACACATCCATGCTATGTAAAGCAGTTTTTGGATTTGACAATCATGACTTTGACTAGTTTATATATTGTTAGACTTAGCAAATTAACGAGAGCTATATGTTTTCACTACCGTAGTTTCCAAGAAATGAAGCAAAGTAGTAAAACGCTTGGAAGGAAAAAAACAAGTTATGATATAAAAATATATTGATAATGGAAGAAATTGAATGCCCATTTTTTATTATTGTAATTTCTTTTTTCTTGTTGTTGCTTTACAAAATATGGACTTATCTATTCCATTATAAGCATTTATGCAATTATACCACGCTGGGATATTACTGGATCAATTAACAGTTCTGCTTAGTTGGTTGGAGATTGAGTTTTGTGTTATACCTAGCAAGACTATTTTGTGTGTATTATTGGATTCGTAAAGCGGAGAGGGAGTAGACCTTTATAAACTATGTGCAAGTCGGAAGGCTGGTTCTTGAATTTTCAAATTCTAGTTGTTGGATTATATAATGGACTATTCTTTCAATTGTATTCATGAAAACAGCAGGTCCAAGTTGTGGTGGTTGATGTTTCTGCCAGTCAAAAGGAGACTCAAACTTTGGAGGATTTGATCTTTGTGACTAGAAAGCAAATCCTATCTTGCTATTTTGGGTCAGAAGAGAGAGGCACAGCTATGCTTCCAGATGACAGGGGAGAAGCTGTAGCTATGATGAGTAAAGCACTCGCAAATTTCCTTAAAATAGCACAGGAGAATAATGTGGTTGCCGGAGTCATTGGCCTTGGAGGCACTGGAGGCACATCACTAATGTCATCTGCTTTTAGAACTCTTCCAATTGGAATACCTAAGATCATTGTTTCAACTGTAGCCAGTGGTCAAACTCAACCTTATATTGGGACATCAGATTTGCTTTTGTTTCCGTCTATTGTTGATATATGTGGAGTTAACAATGTTAGCAGGATTGTGTTGTCAAATGCTGCTGCTGCTTTTGCTGGAATGGTAATTGGGAAGCTTGAAATGTCCAGGGATTCCTATACTATTAATGAAAAACCAGCTGTTGCAATGACCATGTTTGGGGTTACAACTCCATGTGTAAATGCTGTCAAAGAAAGATTACAACAAGAAGGCTATGAGGTCCTGGTTTTTCATGCCACTGGGATTGGTGGCAGGGCTATGGAATCTCTGGTTAGAGAAGGATTCATACAGGTAAATCTCTGCACATTTACATGGATTCAGAATTCTCAAGATTTGCTAACTCAAAAGAGTTATAACATTGAAAATGACTTATACCTAGGGTGTTTTGGATATAACAACAACGGAGGTTGCTGATTATGTAGTTGGAGGTATTATGGCATGTGATGATTCGCGCTTTGATATAATCATAGAGAAGAAGATTCCATTGGTCTTAAGTGTTGGAGCCTTAGATATGGTGACATTGGGAGCTAAAAACACCCTACCCCCTGAATTTCAACGAAGAAAGACTCATGTACATAATCATCGGGTAATATATATCCCCAACTATAACTCTGGATTTTTGCCTTAGAATATTGGCATAGAACTGCAATCAGATTTGCATATTATTTTAGTTAGAACATACCCAATTATCTGATATATTTATCTCCTAAAGAAGTAGAACGGCAATTAATCTGTTATTATACTCTGTATTATTACTCTAATGAATTTACTTGATGATTTCTGATTTCAATACTTCTAAATAGCAGATTACAGCCATGCGAACCACCATAGATGAGAACAAGAAATTTGCTGGCTTTATAGCTGAAAAACTGAACAAGTCACAATCAAAGTTCAGAGTCTGCCTGCCAGAAAAGGGTGTCTCAGCTTTAGATGCCCCTGGTAAGGCCTTTTATGATCCGGAGGCAACTTTTGCTCTTATAAATGAACTGCAGAGCCTAGTCAAGACAGATGGAGATCGACAGGTAGTGTTATATCAAATACTGTTGATATTAGTTGCAATTTAATAACGTTACATGATCACACAGATGAACTCTGCATAGTGTATATATTTACAGGTTAAGGTTTATCCTCATCATATTAATGAACCCGAGTTTGCAGAAGCACTGGTCGACTCATTTTTGGAGATCGGTTTGAAAAATCATGAAGAAACCGGTCAAGTCAATCAAGACCCTCATGGGGATTTTGATTTTAACAGGGATTAACAAACTGAACAAGCATAGAAAACCTGCATTTTCTTCCTCCAAAGCTACAGTTTCCAAATTCTGTCAAGAGAACTTCAGCATCCTTTCTCATCAAGTACTTGCATATTACACCTGAAAATAATGTTATAATGATGAATTAATGTTTACTGGTGGCGACGAGATATGACTTGCAGATGTTGCATGTTTGGGATTTTATATTACATTAATGAAATGTTCCACGTTGCAGTAATTCAGTTACCACAACTTATACAGAAGACATGATGACATTGACATATCATAAAAGCCAGTATGGAAATTTATTAATGAAGATATCGTTTTCGTTTACATCAATCAGGTTCGTTGTTTGGCATCACCAGACACCGATGAAAACTTTGCCTAGGATTGATGTGGAAACCAATGCTTTGTGGTGTGTGTTTGCTAGATACGGTTGCACAATATGGTGCCGTTTTGGTAACACTTGTGTTAAAAGGAAATACATTTCTCTTTGTGAGGTTAGGTTAAGTTCTTTATGAGATTAGGTTAAGTGAAGAACTCTAATTAAGATCAATTTTAAATTTTAATCTCTTTACATAATAGAATAATGTGATGACAAATAAAATTAACAAGAATATAAAGTAAATAATAAATCGCACAATATAATCACTTATATAATTTAGTCAATTGTTTATGTTTATGGTAGATTTAAGGATTCTAACCTCTCTTTTTAAATTTCTAGAGAATTTATAAGAAAATACAATAAAACACACTCAAAAAGATCTAACGAATGGTGTATCTTTATTCTCCCAAGAACAATGAATACTCAAATAGCGGTTGCAATCTAGTACACACAAATATTTAGTGTCTACCTAATTATTTTTTCTCTCATAGAGTCTCTTTTAATGCTTGATAATTAATCTAAAGAGTTTATAAATATTTTTATAAGAATTATTTCATGCCTACTAATCTTAAACTTAGTTGAAATAAAAGTCCATGCGTTTTAAGAGTTCAAACCTCCCCAAAACTCATAACGAAGCAAATTTGCACTTTTCACATCTGACGCTGCTCTTTCTGTCTTAAGTGCTGCGGTGCTCAACCTTAGACAATAATTTTGTATTTTTTTTGCCTCCTTTCGCGTCTTTAAATTTTATTTCGCTTCTCCCTTATATTTTTTACACATCCTAAACTTTTTATGACTCTACTTTTTAATATTTTTCACAATTTTTATTCATATAAAATTATTATATCATCAAATTCTAATAACTTAACATGTTGAAAAATATTAGAATGTAAATACCATAACGGCTCTTTCTGTGAACTTGAACTTAAAAGCTTAATCTATTGAATTTTTTTTTTAAGAGCGTATGATAAAGAACCATATATTTATTTTATTTATTAAAATAAAGGTTCTGTGCTTAAATCCTACGTCCCTTATTTAAAACATAATAATATATTATATCTTTCGAGAGGTTATGAATTTGAATTCTGAAAAACCTTCATTTAATTAAGGAAGACATATAACAAGATTATGAATATGTGTTTGTAACCACGTAACAAGAACACGGCCCAGATTATGAATACGTGCCATGTTAAATTTTGTACGATTACTTTGTTAGCTTTATTTGAAATTGTTTTTGTTTTTGACAAATTTACGAGGGATAAGTTTTTTCATTGCGTTTGCTTGCTACGAACTGAATGGCTGTATAATTATATCCTGAATTCACACATTAATAACCTAATGATAGAGAGAGAATAAAATTGAAACAATATTTCGCCTTGGTATCTTATATAAAATCTGAATTATCTTTCCCATCAAATTAAGAACAACTTGTAACTTGTTACGTGTTATTTAAACTTGTAAGTAGGGTTTGTTAGGGTCTGTTTGGGATTGTTGTTAAGGAGGCCAAAAGCGACTTTGAAAGTTAAAAGTTAATTTAAGTGTTTGATAAATTATTTTCAAATTTATTTTTAGTAAAATTATCCCATCTTACAGTAATTTTTGAGAAGTTGTGGGAGAGTTGCTTTTCAAAATTAGTTTTTTTTGCATTAAATATCTTTTCATATATATCTTCATATAAATCAAACAAAGTCAAAATTATTCTTATAGTTTTTATTTAATTCAAAGTTTATCTACTAATAAATAAATAAAATTTAATTTAAATTGTGTTTTATTTATCTATCTCTAATAAATAAATACATTAAAAAAATAAATATTATTAAGAATACCCTTAGAGTATGATCTAATTTTAGTAAAATTTACTAGTTTAAAAAATAAATAATAATGGCCAACCGTTATAGAATATTCTATTAGAAATAACTAAATTACTCTTAGAAACATATTCTATCCTACAATGCACTATTTTTCAAAAAAAAAAAAAATTTAAATAATAAATTAATAATTATTTTTTTAGTTTTTAAATTAATAATAATATTAATAATTTAATAAAAATAATAAACCGAAAGCCATTTGGCCGCTTCTTCCAACGGCCATTATGGCCACTAACCAGCGGCCATTTGGCTGCTTAAATTACGACCAAAATAACCGCTTGTACAATGGTCTGGCCCTTGCACTAAGGCCAAAATGCCTGCTTGTACTACTGCCATTATGGTCGCTTTAACAACAGTCATTTTGGTCGCTATTTTCGGTGGCTATTTGGCCATTGGACTATTCAAGTAGCCATTTGACTGCCGATTCTAATGGCCAAAATGATTGCTAACTTTTGTCTTTTTTTAATTTTTTTTTTTGTTTTAAAAATATTTAAGTGTTTGGATACAAGGTTAATATTGTTTAGATAAGAGATAAATATTTTTGGATATAGGGATAAGGGTATTTGGATGCGGGATAAGGGCTGTTTGGATAAAAACAGCATTGAAATGATGATATTATCTTTTTACAGTTAATTTTAACATAATATTCCCTAACGGTTAGGTATTACTGTCTATTTTCTAAACTAGTAAGTTTTACTAAAATTAAGCCATACCTCAAGGGTATTCTTGATAATATCCTTAAAAATATGTATAAATATTAAAAAATATATAAAAGTATGTTATGTATATATATATTATTATATTTAGATAGAAATATATTATTTATTTTTTTAAAAAGATTATTGTTGTTGTTGTTGTTGTTGTTGTTGTTGAAATTTGTGTTCACGTGCCATCCTATTGTTGTATGAATATTTTATTTTATAATATTTATCTAGTTCATTATTTGTTAAATTGCTAATTACTATTATTAAATGGTTCAATGCTTGTGACGTTACAGACATTATATGATCTAAAAGGGTTCAAATTTGGTTTTAAAAAGTTTAGATTAATGCTAAGAGTTAACATCACTGAAAACTATAAATGTTAAAAAGTTAGTATGTTATATTAATCAGTGAAGTCTAAGTCTTAGAATCTTGTCTGTGACGATATAAGGACCTAAGAATACATTAGTAATAATATAGTTGCAAGAGTTGCAATAAGTGTTAAGAAATGTTATTATACAAGTCTATTCTCAAATTATATGTTCCTAGTCTTAATTCACCGATGCAGGTCTGACGGTGGAATCTTTTTACATAGACCAGTGTATATTATACCTAGATGCTCTAGATGGTTGTTCTTAACTAACCATGGGCTTATTGAAAGTTCGTATAGCATATAGGTGTTCAGTGAGGACTGATTACTGAACAGACTCAATGAGTATCCCAATAGACATCTTATAAAGCCATCAATTGAAGGTCCTCTCGAGTTGAGTAGTATACGTGGTCCTTTGACCCTGAGTACTATGGTGAACTTGTAAGTGATCTATCATACTTTGGTTTTGCGCATGTCACAGACCTTTTATAGTGTGACCGTTGGGTGTCGCTGGGTATGGTCCGATGCTTATGAAGTCCGGTGTGTACAAATATGGAATCCGTTAGCTCACATGGATGAGTTATATATCTGGATGCTTAGAGACTGTATCTTAGAAGTCTTATGGCCATAAGCAACGAACCTAGAAAAAGAGTTTCCTACAGGGTTAAACAATTTTGTAAAAGTGTTTGCATATATTGTTTATTAAGATACGTGTCTAGAGATAAGTTTACGAATGAGCACATAGAAATTTGACGGTAATAATCTATATCCCTACTCTTCTAGGATATGATTGGCGAAAGAATTATACGTATACGCCATGACCTTAACTTGTATGGTCTACTATACTGATTTGTAATATTCGTGACGTGTGCATGGTGCATCGATTTTGAACTCATAGAATAGTTCTGTTTGACAAATCGGGAGTGGACCGAGAGAGTCCCATAATATAAAGTGTACTCATTGTGCACTAGAGCAGCGTACTGATTGAATAATTCGATTCAGAAAATTTCAGCAGACTAGACATTTACTTCGATTTTCCTCCGGTCGTGTATGTGTCAAGACTTAAGAGTTAAGTACATCAATTAGTTAATAATTAGTTGTTGACCAATGGGATATTGACACATGACAAATGTGGGTCAATTATTGTTTGATTTAGAAATTATTAAAATGACCTTATTTGTTGAACAAATAATATCATTATTTTATTCATTAAAATATTTACTGAATAAAATAATAATAATAATATATGATATTATTATTTAATTAAAATCAAACAATTAATTTTTTATGTAAATTGGCATGTGTTTCTACCATTTAATATGATTAGATTATTTGTTTAATATTTATTGAATGAAATGATAAATATAAATTGGTAGCATTTGTTAAAGGTAGGTCTTAAGATGTTTCTTAATAATGAGAAAGTATTTTCTCATTTGGCCTAAATTAAGGCCAAGTTCATTTAAATAATTTTTCATTTTGTTTTGCTTTCATTTGGTTTATTATAAATAATAATAAACAAAAATCAATGCCAAACATAATGGATGCCATTAGGTAAGATAATGAAAGATAATAATAGACAAAACACTAATGGCAAATATAATGGATGCCATTAGGTGAGAAAATGATAGAAAATAATAAATAAAATAAAGAGCAATTAATTGCTCAATTAATTATCAAAAATTCATGCAAGGGGTTAAGGGAAATGAGAGAAGTGAATTTTGCTAAGTGTTAGAAAATTCTCTCAAGTGTTGAGAGCACAAAAACACAACTCTTCTATTTTTTTCTCTTCTATTTTTTTGATCACCCATATCACAAGGTAGAAACAAAGATTTAAGAGTTGAATCATTTGCTGAAAAAATTGCTATTCTAGATTTCTCAAGCCCACCGTGTTGAGGAACTAGAATTGTAAACGGGTTGTGTCAAAGGTGGGTACTCCGGTTCGACCAAATACCAAAGGGTTGACAATGTACTATTTCTCAATCTTGATGTATTTTACATTTATGAAATAACATGTAAAATTTATTTGTGTTTATCATTGAGTAATTTATATTCTACTCATCTGCTATGCATGTATGTATGTGATACGTATACTATATTTGAATGATAGACACAAACCCATATGCATGCACCATAGGTTTAAAATCACTCACAGTTATTAGGTCTATTTTTATTATATCAATTTCTACCACACTATAATAGTAAAATTTATCAAATGCATATATATTTAAAGTACTGTTGAAAACATAATTTACCAAATACTTAATGATTCTTTGTATATCTAATTATTTTTGTTGAGCATATTATTAATAAGTCCAACAGCCCTTCTACTTAAAAATTAGGTTTCAATGCTTGAAGCAAAATTGAGCCTAAAGAAAGATAAACCGAACCTACTAAAGGATAAAACGACCCAAAAGAGCTTGAAAATGAAAAATAGAGTTAGACTAAGCCCAAAAGGGGTAAAACAACCAAATTATCTTCAAAGAAAGATAAAAAGATAGAATTGCTCAAACAACACTACTTCTCTATTCTTCAATCATAATTCTACTTGAGCATGAATTCTCTTAATGAAATCTCCAATCTATTATACAGTTAGTACTTTATCACATGTACACATAATGATAAGGTGATAAGAATTACCATCTTATCGCAAACTTGATATAGTGTGCATAAATTAAACTCTATCACTGCATATAAATTATGATTGAAACTCTGTCAATTTGCACTATAAAAAGACATGTATTATATGTTTACATTCATCGAATACTCATAGTTATGGAGATTATAATCTTATTGGTTACAAGTACTCCCACATACTGCACGCCTGTGTTAATCATAGGGATGGTAAAATTATATGCAAACTCATTAAAACTATTTTGGGATTTTGAAAAAGATTTGATAAGGGTTGAAATAGGTTTGGTACACGTCTGGTATACAAAATTAAAATTTGTAACGAATTTGAGATGGATACAAGTTTGATAAAACAATCTATGGATTCCAGCAACGGGTATCCACAAATACAACATTTTTTTCTTAATTTGTTAAAGAAAAAAATGTGATATGTTGCATATTGCATGCCTAGTATACTTAGCATGCATGCAAAGAGCGCACGTTGTGTAGTAACCACTTATCCAACACCGAAAATAATAAATATTTATATATATGTATAATATTCATATTTTATTTGTATGTGGATGATACTTAATTTATGTATTATTATTAGTATTGTTTGTATAGATTAAGGACATACTATTAATATTGGGTTTATTTGCAAGACTTTAAATTTATTTTAGGGACTAAATTGTAATACTTTGAATATTTTGGGAGTTAATTTGTAAAGACTAAAAGTTAACCTCTTAGTATAAAAATACATATTTTAAACCCTAATTTACTCATTTTTGGGTCGAGCCACCCCTTTAGAGAGAGAAAAGAGAGAAATAGAGGGGAGAGAAAGAGAAGAAGAAATTAGAATTTTGAGTTTTAAGAGGTATATCATAACTATTTCTCAATTTATTTGTGTTAATTTAGTTAATTCCTTTAAGTTTTGATTTCTGAAAATATGTGCAATTGAGGATTTGATGTGAATTTTGTAAGATATTGTGAGAATTGATGATGATTTATGTAGATAGCTTGATAAATCATGATGAATTGCAGAATTTCTACTTGATAGTCAATTGATCCAAGAATTTTATACATTGTTGTGCTTCAATTCTGGTTTTGAATTTTGAGTATATGAAATTATACATATCTAGAATCATTTAAGACTTTGAATCGATTGCAAATTTCAGAAATTAAATATTTAGTGAATTTACCAAAATGACCCTGAAATTCTAAAAATTTTCTTTGTTAACAGTATGATACAGTGACAAACAATTTTTGATCTACTGAATGACCTTTAAAAATTATGTATTTTTGAAATATGATAAATTTATATGTCTAATATGATATATTTAAAATTTAGAATTTAGATCAATGTGGTTAAATTGTTATGATTTTCTAAAGTGTATTAGCTCATTGCAGTATTTGATTAACAAATTTTTAACGCTATGGAATAAAATAGTTTTAAAATACATTTGACAGAGATTTTGAAGTAAAATATTTATCATGGATTGAAATATCTGTCAAGAGTAATTATATGGTAGTTTTATAATTTTTGAGTTACTATATGATTTTATAAAATTAGGAGATTGAATACTATTCAATAAATATCTTGATCCTATCAAGATAATAGTTTAGATTTGATGGTGTTTATGAAATAGATTGTGTATGAATTATGATATGATATTCATATATAATAAGGATATATGAGTCAAGAATGATATATTCTGATTTTGGAGTAATTGGACATCATTTTATGTATAATAAATTTTTGTAAAGTGTAAGTGGTCAGAATGACAGGTTTTGAGAAACCAAGTAATTGTAAGAGCTGGTGCTCACGTGCCATTCCAATATTGTATGAATATTAAATGTTAATATTTATACAATAAACATTTCAAATAAAGATTGTTAATATCATATTAACATGGTAAAATGCTTGTAACATTACAGACATTGTTTGATCTGAAATAGTTCAGATCTGGTTTAAAGGAATTTAGACCAGAACTAATAGTTATCAAAGCTGAGAGTTATAAATGCTAATGGTTAGCACTGTTAATAGTTATCAGTTTATAAGAGTCAGCGAGGTCTAAAGAGTTAGAACTTTGTCTATAATGAGACAAAGACCTGAGAGTATACTTATAATGATATAGTTGCAATAGGTGCTAAGAAATATCATTATGTAAGTATGTCTCAAATATAATGTTCCTAATCTATGATCACCAATGCAGGTCTATCGGTGAATTCACAATATATAGATTAGTGTATATCTATATCTGACTAGTTCAGATGGTTGTTCTTAGCTGACTATGAGCTTAGAACTTGTATAGGCATGCGAGTATCCAGTCAAGACTGGATACTGAACAGACTCATGAGGACCCTAATAGATATCCTATGAAACCGTCAAAGGAAGGTCCTCTCGAGTTGAGTAGTAATCGTGGTCCTTTGACCTGAGCGCCACGGTGGTCTTGTGAGTGATCCATCATGCTTTGGTTCCACATATGTCAGAGACCTTTCATGGTCTGACCGCTATGTGTCGCTGGGTATGGTCCGATGCTCATGGAGTCCGGTGTGCGTAAATAAGGGATCCATCAGCTTACGTAGGTAAGTTGTATATCCGATGCTCCGAGATTGTATTTCATAAAGTCTTGTGACCACAAGCATAAACCCGGGAAAAGAGTTTCCCACAGGGTTAAACAATATAGCAAAAATGTTTGCGTATATTGTTTATAGAGATACGAATCTGGAGATAAGATTATTGGATGAGCAAATGGGGATTTGATGGTGTTGATCTATATCCCCGCACATCCAGGATATAAATGATGGAAGGATTATACGTATACGTTATGACCTCAACTTGTATGGTCTGACACGCTGATTTGTAATATTCGTAATGTGTGCGTGGGGCATCGATTACGGATTAATGGAATAGTTCCATTTGACAAATCGGGTGTGGACCTAGAGAGTCCCAATATGAAATGTACTCTTTGAGTACTTGGGCAGTTTACCGTATTGAATTGTTCAATACAGTATAATTCAGCAATTACTAAAGTTACGTTAACTAAAGTATATGGTTAAATGGTGGGATCCACTTTAGGTTAACTTGGTAACCTAGTAAAGATATAAAAGTAATTTCACTTTATGATTATTTAATTGTTAAATAATTAAAATAAATATTTATTTATTTAATTGTTAAATAAATGATTTAACTTAACTAAGGTTAAAAGTTAACCAAATGGTTAAGTTAAGTTAACCTTACTTAAAGGTTAAGTAAAGGTTAACCTAACCATAGTTAAGTTAGTTAACTATGGTTAAAGTAATTAAATATTTATTAACTTAAAGGTTAAGTTAAAATAATCTAACTATGATTAAATATTAACTAAGGTTAGGTTAAGTCAAATGAAATGCAAATGAAATTCAAATTAGTTTGGAATTTATGCATTAGTATATAAAGTGAAATGAAATTGAAAATCATGAAGTTTTTAGTTTTAGGTTTTGCAATTTTGGGAGCCATTTCAATTTGAGAAATTAAAATTGTTTGTTTTGTGTTTTAAGTGTTAGAACAACAAAACAAATTAGATAAATGGTTACTAAATGTAATAACTAAAAACAAGATTTGTTTTATTTATTCAAGAGTTGAATAAAAGGAAAAACAAATTTAATTAAGTTAAATAGTTTAACTTTAAATCATGTTTAAGAGTTAAACACAAATGCTGAATTAAGATGCTGCCATTCTAGACAATCAAACCCACCCTTGTTGATTGCTAGGATTGATCAAAGATTCATTTTATGGTGGACTTCATAGAAAATTAATCCAAAGGCTTCATTGGTGATATTTTCTCAATCTCGAATTTTCAGTTAATCAAATGTTATTTTCTGTGTTCATTGTATATAATCTTCCGCTGTGCACATGTATATATAAGATATGTATATTGTTTGTATGATGAACACAACCCACATGCAAGCACCCTAGTTTTAATGTAACCCAACACACCCAACAGTAATTAGACTAATTCGATGTGATAAGTGCAATATGTATAATTTTGTAAGCTATTTAAAGTGTTTTGTGTGAATTGTGAGGCTTATGAAAGGATTAATCTCCATTGATAGGTTAAGGAGAATTAAGCCTTGTACCCGAAAGTGTTAAAAGGTAAGTATACTAGACTTTTACTGAAATCATAATAAGCATAGTAATTGTTTATATATGATTTTGTAAATGTACTTAGAAATATGTTTATGTTATATCAAAATATATTTTGATTTGAAATGTGAAAGACATATGTTTATGAATGTGAGCATAGATATACATGACATATATGTGTTTTTGAAAGTGAGCTTTCAAAATAAAATGTGTTTAATAAAGAAAGCTTCTGAAGTGTAATATGTTCATGAGAAGCATTTTGTGTTTTGAGGATGCTTGAACTCACTATTGACTTAGTAGGCATCTTATGTGATTTGTGGAGCCTTTATGTATGGTCTTTTCTTCGAGATTGGTATATGTTATGTGTTCCGTATATATGGAGGATCCTATTGGTACTTGAACTCACTATTGACTTAGTATGTATTTTATGTGATTTGTGGTATTTTCTTCGGAATTGGTATATGTTATGTGTTCCGTATATAGGGAGGATCCTATTGGTACCTAAAGGAAGAGTGGGTCATCACATTCGTGCGGTGACGTATTGATACATGTGAGAGGACTCACCGATGATCAAGGTGAGGGTTTAGCTCTTACTTTTGGGTATGAGCATTATATATGTGTAATATAAACCTCACTTGTACTATTCCTCTCATACGATATGTCACTTACGAGTGACATTTGGCTCATTATGTGATATATGATATGAAAGTTCTACTAAGTAGTAGTTGAGTGATGGTATTCCTATTATATGTTTCGAAAGAATGTGTAAGCGCTTAATTGACATGTGATTTGATGAGATTATGATTTTGATTTATCACAGCATATCATACACATGCATTGTATACATATATGTATTTGTATTTTGATATATGAAAAACTAGTATGCTTACTGAGTTTTATACTCATTATAGTTTATGGTGATTTCAAGTAAATAAGGTACATGTGTACTTAACGGATTTGGCAAGGCTTCTGCTGTCCCTTGGGTTCCCTAAGTTACTAGGTTGCTAAGTGTTTCATTTGTGGACACGTAGTTTAAGATATTTGATTTATCTGTAATGAATAAATACTTATATATTATTTTATAAGGTGTGGTTGTATTTGGTTTATGTTTCTCCAAGTATGGTCATGGGTGAAACTTTGTGTTGAACTTACTAGCAACTTGTTAAGAATTCCTATGTTAAATTTAAGTTTAAAATTTTATGTAATATTAATTATGAGTGCACATTATTGAATGAGTGTAAGTTATGTCATGTATCAGATCTTTTGGGTCTGGGGCGT
Organism: Ailanthus altissimus; assembly: GCA_946807835.1. Taxonomy (NCBI): domain Eukaryota; kingdom Viridiplantae; phylum Streptophyta; class Magnoliopsida; order Sapindales; family Simaroubaceae; genus Ailanthus; species Ailanthus altissimus. The sequence continues at coordinate 26,656,834 of OX327695.1, forward strand.
GACACGTTACGTGCTTAGCATGGGCTGCTAATATACATGATAAGTGGTAAGCACATAACATTGCGCACTTAGCATATGTTTCTAGCATGCTTGTTAAATACTAGGTGCACAACGTTACACACTTAGCATGCGCTTTTAGCACACGTGCTAAGTGCACTAGGCACACAATATTATGCGCTTTTAGCGTTCACTCTTAGCACGCGTGCTATGTGTTATGCACTTAACGTGCGCTTCTAGCATGCATGCTAAGTACTAAGCACACAATGTTGCACACTTAGCATGTGCTCTTAGTATGTTTTTTAAGCGCTAGGTGCACAACGTTGCATGCTTAGCATATACTTTTAGCATACATGCTAAGTGCGTTAAACGCACAACGTTGCACACTTTTAACATTCACTTTTAGCACACATGCTAAGTGCTATGTACTTATTACCAAATTCACTTAAAATTCATAAATAACTTGTTGCAGGTTTGATAATAAGTACATACCCACTAGAGCGAATTTGATATTGAAACTCTAAAGTTTGAACAAATTTGGAAAGCATTTGATATTTTATTTTTTAAACAGATACGAATGTAAGTTTAGAAATATTTATCTCAAACTCAGTCTGCTACAATCCCTAATTAATTATACACTGATTTGAATGTCAAAGTATTCTTTTTTTCATGACGACGATGTTCTTTTTTACAATAATTCGAGACAACTCAAAAAATTAATACATAATTTTATATAAAAGGTTCTAAATTTAGAACTTTCAATTTCTATAGCACAAATAATAGTAATTATTTTTAAAATTACAATATTACCAAACCAACACTTAGTATTAATTTATAAATCTTTGAATATCCAAGAATTCTATCTCTTGCCCACGTTAACAAGAAACAACTATAAATTGGGGGGGTTGGGGTGGGTGGGTTGGGAACAAGTGAACTTGCAAATTCTAAGCTTTCAAGTTCGTTATTTTTTTCTTAAAAGAAAATTATTAGTACTATGGATAGATCAAATTTTAGTATAAGTTTCCTTTTTCTATAAAATCATTTGTTTTTTTAATTTTTTTTATTTATAAAAAGGTAGGAGAGGAAGAATTCAAATCTAAACTCTCCATATATTAGGGCGACAGGTACACTCAATCCTTCATTACTTAACTACAACGACTTGTGCTTGAATCTCAATTTTGTTAGTGTTTGAAAATAGTGTTATTTCATAATTTTTTTGTTATTATTCCTACTCATTGTCATTGGATGACGTGCACACGTCTCATAAGTTTACTGTCTAGCGCTTTATAGGTCCAATTATTAGTACGCCTTAAATTGCAATAACCAGAGAATTCCTCAACTTTATTCTAAGGAGCTTGAGATTGATCCGAATTTAGACGGCATTGCTGCCTTTATTTTTCAATGATTTTGCACTTACTAGAAACATATTAATAAAGGAATGCCCAGGTTATAAGTACCTATAATTCCAGGTTTTCTCAATTTTACTGAAACATAAAGAACAAAATTTTATGTACAAGAATTATTGTTTAAGAATATTTTGTTTAATTATAGCACACACCAAAATCACTTAAATCTATACGGAAGAAGACTAAAGAGTCAAAAATCACCATAAATTTGTAAATTTTAAATGAAAAAAAAAATCAAAAACTACTATAAAATTAATTTTATGTGAAGATAGACCACCATAAATATAAAATTTAGTAAAAACTTATTTTGTTAAAAAAAAAGGGATACAGAGAAAATAGAGAGAAGAGATCTAGAATGAGGAGGAGGTGATGCATTATCGGTTTTTTTATAACGAGGGGGGAGAGGAGAAGAGAGACTGTGATAATTAAAATGAATTAATTAAATATTAAATATACATCTGAGTGCTTTGTCGTTTGCACTGTACATTTGATTAGTATCTCTTTCTTTACTTATTTAAAATCCTGGAATTGATTGAAATCCTAAGAAAAGCTTTGACTTTGGAGAGAGATGAAGCAATATCTGGTGAGGAGTTATTGTTTCGACACCTACATGTCAACTTTTTCATATTAAACTGGAGTTTGGATTATTGTAAAATGAACCACTATTATCCTACTTAGGACTCACTAGAGATTCGTTTCAATTCAACCCCATTCAAAGTCTAGTAAAAGGATCAACCGAAATTCTAAATCGACAAAACTCAAGCGAAGATACTAGAGGAAAATGGCCGATTATCGATACAAAATTCCCAGCGTTTTCTGTATCGGAACTGCCGATACGAAGCTGGAGGAGCTGCAGTTTCTGGCCGAATCTGTCCGATCCAATCTCGGCAATTTCTCTAATAACTCCTCTTCCAAGGTGACATGTTTCTGGGCAGTTTTGCAAAACATTGTTTCGATGTAATTATTACAGATTGGGTTAAATAAATCTAATGAAAACGAATATTAATTGACAAAAACAGGTGGATGTTGTGGTGGTTGATGTGTCTGTTAGCCAAAAGGAAACTCAGAGTGGGGGGGATTTCAAGTTTGTGAAGAGAAAGGATGTGCTCTCGTGCTTTTCTGGGTCCAGTGAGAAAATCCCTGTTGACCTTGACAATGATAGAGGCAAAGCTATTGGCATTATGAGTAAAGCCCTTGAGAATTTTCTTAAAAAAGCTGCGGAGGATCAAGTTCTGGCAGGAGTCATTGGCATTGGGGGCAGTGGAGGTACATCACTTTTATCATCTGCTTTTAAATCTCTGCCAATTGGGATACCAAAAGTCATTGTGTCTACAGTTTCTAGCGGTCAAACTGAACCTTATATTGGAACTTCAGACTTGATATTGATTCCATCTGTGGTGGATGTTTGTGGGATTAATAGTGTTAGTAGGGTTGTGTTTTCAAATGCCGGAGCTGCTTTTGCTGGAATGGTGGTTGGGAGGCTAGAGAGTTCTAGAGACTTGAGTACTAGTAAAGAAACATGTACTGTTGGTATAACCATGTTTGGAGTTACAACTCCATGTGTAAACGCTGTGAAAGAAAGATTGGTAAAAGAAGGTTATGAGACCCTGGTATTCCATGCCACTGGAGTCGGGGGCAGGGCTATGGAGGCTCTGGTTAAAGAGGGATTCATACAGGTATTTCACACTACTACGTCTTTAGACATGATGAACATACATGATTTATCAATAACTCATGCATTAATTTTTTATGTTTACATTTAATTTGCTTGCTTAATAGTTGGACTTGCCATTTAAACCTTCCAATTTATTCATGATTCTATATTGTTTCCTCTTTCCTAAAATTTGTACTAAGGTTTTATATGAATCAAGTTGGTTTACCAGTTAATTTCATTTCATAGTCCTGAATTGTTCATTTGATTTCCCAAAGGGTGTATTGGACATCACAACCACAGAAGTTGCAGATTATGTAGTTGGAGGTGTTATGGCTTGTGACAGTTCTCGATTTGATGCAACCATAGAGAAGAAAATTCCTTTAGTCCTGAGTGTGGGTGCCTTGGATATGGTGAACTTTGGAGCTAAAGATACCATACCTTCAAATTTTCAACATCGGAAGATTCATGTTCATAATGAACAGGTAATGTATCTAAATTCAATTCTTTTTTCTTTTTTTTTTTCCTGATGTAGACAGAGCAGAGTAATTTGATTTGTGTTTCTTCAGTTGAGAATCTTAAGATAGATTGGATAGTCTGCCTTATGTACTTTGGACATGTAATGTTTTCATTTGCAGGTCTCACTCATGCGGACAACAGCGGATGAGAACAAGAAGTTTGCCGCATTCATTGCAGATAAATTGAACAAATCAACATCAAAGATCCGTCTTTGTTTGCCACAAAATGGTGTCTCAGCATTGGATGCACCAGGGAAGCCATTTTATGATCCTAAGGCAACTGGTACACTTATAAGTGAGCTACAGTCACTTGTTCAGAAAAATGACGACTGGCAGGTATACTTATTGCTTATTAAATTTTGCATTGCAATCCTACTTTCTTTGTTTAATTACATATTATGTTTTAGATTTATTTCATGTGCTGTCCATTTCTAATGGCCCTTGTTAATTGAAATTTGTGTATATCAACAGGTAAAGGTGTATCCATATAATATCAATGACCCTGAGTTTGCGGATGCTTTGGTTGACACATTTTTAGAGATCAGTATGAAGAATGTTAAGAATTCCAGTTCTCCCCAAAGTGTCTCTCGTGAACCTAGTGAAGACCATTGTGAGGACACTGTTTCTGATGTAAATACATCAAGCCATGGGACCATATGTTACAGCCCAAGCAACTTCCCTGATGCACGACTAGGTTGTAGTATGATCGCTTCTCCATCATAACACTACATCACATTAACTTATTGAATTTATTGTTATATGTGAACACAGAACTCATCTTAGTGAAGCCTTTAGAAATTATTAGTCGCAATCTTACACTTCATAGCAAGCAAAACTTTAGCAACATATTTATAACATTTGAGATATGCATTTGTGTTCTTTTACTCCTCTAGTTTTGCATCTTTATCCATGTTGTTTGATTGGATACACATTTACATTTGTTCATAGTTAACTAACAAAGAATAAAATGGAATAAATTCTTTTGAATTGTGGAGTTAGTTGGTGGATGTGGTAGTATGTCAATGTGGACAAAAACCTAACGAGAAAATAAACTCTTTATTTAACAGAAACTTTACAAAAGACCCAGGCAATATTGTTAAAACTGAGAGATCAGATAAACAAAGGATTGCCCATAATCGGGGCTGGTGCTGGAACTGGAATATCTGCCAAATTTGAGGAAGCTGGTGGCGTTGATCTGATAGTATTGTACAACTCAGGACGCTTTCGCATGGCAGGAAGGGGTTCCTTAGCAGGCTTGTTGCCTTTTGCAGATGCAAATGCAGTTGTACTTGAAATGGCCAATGAAGTGTTGCCTGTAAGTTCCTATTGCTAAAAAAACTATGCACCTATTTGTCTTCACATACATATTTGCAGGGGGAGACATATGCACTTGTACACTGAATAGTGAGTACAATAAAATTATTTATATATTTGAGTTCCATCTTTTTGCCAATTGTCATCTCTATCAGATTTTCCCATTGAGGTGGTAATGCAATGTTTTCCAGATTTCAAATTTTGTTAAGTTTGCTGTGGTAGTGTTTTAAGATTAAGATGTTAATTCATGACTCTTGAGTACATCCAAGCAGTCCAGGATACTTAAACTTAGCTAAAAAACAAATTGACTTGACAACTACTATATCTTTTAATCTACTTTGAAGGGTGCAACCATTGTCTCTTATTAACATTAGTTCCAAAAATTCTAGGTGGTAAAGGAGGTACCAGTTCTTGCTGGAGTATGTGGAACTGATCCTTTCCGCCAAATGGATTACTTCTTAAAGCAATTGGAGTCAATAGGGTTCTTTGGCGTGCAAAATTTTCCAACTGTTGGGCTGTTTGATGGTAATTTTAGACAAAATCTGGAAGAGACTGGGATGGGATATGGGTATGTTGTAAGTAATACGTTTTATTCATATGCTTGTAAATAATTAATCCTGCCTCTTACAACTAGAATTTTCCTGCTCTAATGATCAGCTTAGAGGTTGAGATGATTGCAAAAGCACATAAAATGGGTCTCTTGACAACCCCATATGCCTTCAACCAAGATGAAGCTGTAGAAATGGCAAAAGCCGGTGCTGATATCATAGTGGCTCATATGGGACTCACTACCTCAGGGTCTATAGGCGCTAAAACAGCTGTATCATTGGATGAAAGTGTAGCTCGTGTTCAAGCTATTGCAGATGCCGCTCATAGGATCAATCGCGATGTTATTGTTCTCTGCCATGGAGGTACAATTTGGAAGCCTGTTATTTGTTGCTATTAAGTCTGCTGGATCTGTATCTCTGAATTTCTGAGACATAGAATAAATAATTTATTATGCTGCTTCTTAAACATGCTTTTGTGTTATAGAAGCCATGAATCAGTTGTTCATCATTGAGTGCACAGAGCCATTGTTGGCAGGACATATCAGTTTAGATCAGGAGCTATATAAACTGTACATTGTCAAATCAAGCTTTCAGTTTCAGTTCTCTTATTTTCTGGCTTAATCTCTTTGTGGCTTTGGCTTCTGCAGTTTCATTTCAGCTATTAATCTTACCAAAGTTTTCAATATTGTTACCTGACTTTCAGCTACTCTGCCATGCTTGTGCATGCAAATTTTGACTTGTTTTCTTATACGTTTTTTCCTTCTATATTTCTGCTCAATTCACATTCAGCATTCAAATTAAATAGTCTCTTTTGATATTGAAGAATATTAATAACAAGAGTCTGGTGCAAACTACAGGCCCTATTTCAGGTCCCAGTGAGGCGGAGTTTGTATTGAAGAGAACAAAGGGAGTTCATGGGTTTTATGGTGCATCAAGTATGGAGAGGCTCCCAGTTGAACAGGCTATAACTAGCACAATGCGGCAGTACAAATCAATTTCTATCAAATGAACTTGGATACGTCTATTCTAACTAAGCCTTCTGCTTTATGCATGCTTATCATCCCTTCCTATTTCCATTTATCTCTTTTTTACAACCTAGAATGACTAATAAATTTATGCTGATATAAAGTTTGAGAAGAATGCTTCTTCACCTATAGTATTTGGTATTGTGTTAATTTTTGTACTTGATAAGAAGTGTGTTGGCACATACTGATTTGTAGAGAATAGTGCTATTTTATTTCAACAAGCTTCTCCTTTCTCGACTGTTTTGGCTAACTATACTTTTAATGACACCAGATACACCCTCAGGAAAGAACAGATGAGTGAGTATTTGCATAGCTAGACCCAACAATTGCAAATGCCCACTACCCACATTGCCGAGTGGTACAATTTTTGTTGCCTTATCGTTTAACTGAGATCTTCTATAAAAAAGAGTGGAGCCTAAGAGTTGCATTTACTTAGTAATGGATACATTACTTATACGATCTGCTTATCTTAAGAAGGAAACAATTATTTATTTTATCCATTACTAGTTACTCAACTAGCACTAGCAGAACTGCAAAATTTCTGAATCGTGTCTCCCTAAGCATGCTAGGCATTTTGCAAATTGTTATTTGCCATTGTTCAAAGGCTTCAAGGTTATGGGACAGCCACTCCTCAGTCGAGGAATATGCATCTTCTTTTCTAGGCTAGGGTCCAAATCATCAACTGTCCACCTACACAATGGGAAGCAACAAGCAATTGAGAATTATATCACCGAAGAATTACAAACAATTTTGCAGTAAAAAGTTAAAAAGTAACTCACTCATATCCACTAGTCAGCCTGTGTAGAAAGATCAACAATGTTATTTTCGCCATATTCATTCCTAAGCATGTCCTAGGACCTGATCCAAAAGGTATGAAACTATAAGGCTTTTGCCTTTCCTGGAGAGGATGAAGATGAATAAATTAGTCGCTTATAGGTGGTTGAATCAGAAGAAAAAGAAACAGAACTGGTTAGGGAGCTCATTACATCAAATCTAGAAGGATTGAATTGCTCAGGGTCCTTGTATATATCTGGGTCATGGTGTATACAAGTAGCATCAATGTTAACATGCCATCCCTTCTTTATTTCAAAACCTGCAATTACCTCGTAGCCAACCAAGCAAAAAATATTTGCATTAGGAAAAAGATAAAAAAGAACAGGGCTTTATCATTTTAAGGCTGTCTTGAAGAAAGAGGCCATTTCTATATTCCATTCAATCACTGCAGCTTTCTATCAATTCTCAGTTTTCTCATAAGCTTAGAGGCTGGTATTTCAGAACGTGCAGGAGTTTCTCTGAGCAATTTTCTAGGAAATTTTTTTAAAACTCTTGGACTCGGTTTTGGTTATATGCAGGTGGGATCAGTCTTTTGCACGAGTTAATTTTTTTAAGAATTAGAGACACTTGCCATCGATTGTGCAGTCGCTAAGTGCAACACGGGGATACCACAGCAAAACGTTTGACATTCTCAAAGTCTCTTTGACAACCTGCAGGACATTACAGGAGGCAGATGATAATATCATTCAACAGGTGCATGCACAGAGTTATGTTTAAGTTGTACAAATGTAAACAACATAAGCTTGAAATATCTTTCTCATACATGGGGCTGTTCAATTTAGATCATCTAACCTTTAAGCCATAAGACATGCTGTTCAGATCTTCAAGGGTAAGAGAGGCTCCATCTGACTTGTTTTTGGTCATTGCCAGTTGTTCTTCCTGTAACTTCATGGTAATGTTAGTGATCTTCCCATGTAACGCACAATGATTAAACATTACAATTCTCACAAATATATATCAAATTTTGAGATGTTTAATATCTCGACAGTTGATTGACATTATCACATTCCTTGATATATATTAATTTCAACTTATACAAGTAACATCACAAATATTACTTCAATTGCCTTACAAATCTTATGACAAACATGATAATCATAGAGAAAGTTATACCATTAATAATATTTTCATCAAATTTGGCCATGGCAGACTTGTATGGCGAGCTAGGTAGTATCTTGTGCTACAGAATACGTTCAAGAGTACTTTATAGAATAACACTGTCATGTGACATTGATTAATCAATCCACGACTTCTATACAATTTATGATCTATTATAGAGTTTTGATATGTGTACAAAAGTTTTCTATATGATAATTACGTAGTCCACCAATTTTTCTTTTTTCTCTCTATGTATATATTCATTTTTCTATGAAGAATAGAGGTTTGAGAAAAGGATTTGGGGGCATGTGATGAATAATTTCTCAAATGAAGACAACATGTATGCTTTTATGTGCATTTTGATATGGAAATTTGTTTTAAAGAAAAGGGATTCTGTTTGATTCATAATACATAATACATATGTTTTAAAGAAAACAAAGAAAAAAAATATATTAGTTGGAGTATTTTCTAAATTTTGTGTGTTTTTGTTATTCGTTTGAGATTTTGTCCCCAATAGTATTATACAACTAAACATTTTTTTTTATAAAGTTCAATTATCTAAACATTATAGAGTCACATTTCATATCGAATAAAAATTGAGTGAATTTTGAGTATATAAGAGTGAATATACAGTATTATCTAACAGGCTAATCTTTTTTATCAATGGTAAGTGCCCGACCCATGACAAGTAGTATCAGAATAAACTTGAATTCTCATTCGTATGTGGGCCTTAAAAATTGTGTCTTAAATCTTGATAGAGATTGTCACGTGGGTTGTGAATCCCCTAACCCTAAAGAGATGGGTAATACATAAAAATTGGGGGGATCTTAGGTATATAAGAGTGAGTATGCAGTATTACTTAACAGGCTAAATTTTTTGGTCAATAGCAAGCGCCCGATCTATGACAAGTAGTATCAGAGCAAATTCGAATTCTTATTCGTATGTGGGACTTAAAATTCTGTCTTAAGCCCTAATAGAGATTGTCACGTGGATAGTGAGTCCCTTAACTCCGAAGGGATGGGCAATACATGCCAGGTTGGTCCTTGAGTTTGAGCCACACTATGACGAAAGTGTCACGAGATTGGGTGAGGAAGAATGTCACATCCCATATCAAACAGAAATTATTTTGGGTATATAAGGGTGGGTATGTAACATTAACTAACAAGTTAATCTTTTGGGTCAATGACAAGCGTTCGACACATGACAATAAGTAAATGCTAACAAGTGAAAAAATAAGCATAAAATTCTCACCCTTAGCTTGTGCTGGGCTTCTGTGTTCTCATGCAGGAACTTGGTACCCCACATCATAGCAGCTGCAGTGGTGGACTGTCCAGCAATTACCAAGGTTAATAGGTTATCCATGATTTCTAAGTCATTCAGCTTTTCATTTGATGGATATGAATCTCTCTCCAACATTGATTGCAGAAAGTCTTCAAAATACTCCTCTCCCCTCCTCCTTTTGTCAATCATCTCTCTAAAGATTCTCATCAGCCTTCTACGGGCCTGTTTCATTAATCTTCTCATTTAGTATAAAAGTATGAACTATAAAGAATATTAAAACATAAACTTGTAAAGATTCTCCTCTCTTGATCTGAACTCACTAATGCAAATTTTGTAGACACTCTTTCACTTACCTTTATGCCTTTATAGTATCTTGTGCCTGGAATCATGAGAGGAATAGATAGCATGGCATCAGAAACAGCTCCACAGTCTTTGTCAATCTCTCGAAGCAAAGAATCATCTGTGATGCTCATCAGCATGTTGCACATTGCATCAATTGTTATCTGCCAGAGCACATTTTTATTTTCACGGAGGTATTATTATTATATAGATTGTTAATGCAAAACAAGAACGACAAATTCAAGTAGGAATTGCGTTACCTTCGTGCCAAAATCAAGTATCGAAAACCTTTTCCCGGTTTCTGCTCGTTTCTTGAGTCTTTCAGATAGCATTTTGTCAAAATCCTTGACAAATTTAGCCAAGGAATTCATAGAGAAAGGATCAGATATGAGACGCCTGATCCTTTTGTGGCTCTCGTGCTGTACACATAACAAGCTGTTTTTCCCAACGGCATTTGCCATTGATCTGAAATATCCTTTGTTAAAATTCACAAAATCATTAGTGAAAATCTTTCTTGCCCCCTCTGTACTTGGAACAAACACATGGATTTTACCAAACGTCCTCGTCCTGAACCACTTCCCATACCTACTTTCATCACAATCATCAATTCATCATGTTCTTTTAATAGGTAAATAGCAATCAAAGTATATACTCTGAATTTGTATCCAAAAAAATTTTCACATTTAATTAAGGCATACATCAAGGTTTTATGACATCAATAAATATAGTCAAGTAGTCTAAAAATTGATGTGCTTAATCTAATTTCATGTTTGGGATAAAACAATTTAAAACATATCAGAAAAAAACAAAAGGTTTAGTTGAGTCAATGTTTCAATAGTGAACTATCATGCTAGTTGAATTATTCTCATACTTGGAATTTCATCATAATTAACAAAAAGTAAATATATTGAAGGGGCAGCTCCATTACGTACTAAAAATATTAGATTATAGATGCTCTGTGTAGTAGGATTAATATGGCACAAGTAGAAGAAAGAATCACTAACCGTTGTCTTCTAAGTTTGACGAAATCATAGCATCCTTTTGTGCTGTTAACAGCTGAAAGAAAAGAGAGAGTTTCACCTATCAAAGGTAAACCCAGCCTTCCAGGGATCTCAGCTTTCCCGCTACCTCTACTTGTCTCTCTTCTCCAAGCTTTTGATACAACAAATGCAACAATTGTTGAAAACACTGTAACAATGATAATACCATAGTAATTCTGTACAAGGAAGAATAGTTCTTCCTTTGATAGATTCGGCATCTTAAGCTTTGTTCAAACTATCCTCCTCTAAACACTCTAGGACAAGGAAATTCTGATCATGTTATGAATATGGTTAACTAGATGTTGCATTTTATATACAGATAAAGATGATTAATGAGGCAAGATTATTCTGATAAAACATTATTAATTAAGGAAAGGCATCTTTAGGTAGCCTCGCTCAGACATAAACAAAGGAGATCCATTTTAGTAAACGACAACCCCCTTATGGCTTATACTTCAATATCAAACGTTGTCCATACTAGTACTGTTTCAAAAGATTGAGCTTAAGTATTAGTTGAATTTTGAGTACTATTTCCACTAACTGAACAGTAGTAAATTAAGATGATGGTTCGAATTTTATAACAATGATGATTATGTTCACAAGATATTCAAAGTTGGCCACTCGCATGCATTAGTGACTCCAAGAAGCGTGTCTTTGCAGATGAGAGATCACTGCTAATGCAGAAGAGGTATGTAAGTATTAGGTCTTTGCAGAATTGTTGTTTTACATCACAAACCACGTGAAATAATTGAATTTCAAGGACCCACTTGAAAAGTATTTAAGGAATTTGAACCGAGTATGTTTTATCGTACTCGCATCATAATAAAAAGAATCAAAAGTAAACTAAAAAGACAAGTTGCAACAGTAATTGTGTTGCCTTACTGAAGAGCTTTGCTTGAATTGACAATTCAACTGTATATGAGAGATTTAAAAAAAAAAAAGCAGTGGGTTGGAGGTGGTGTTGCTCAATTGTCATGATCATGGGAGATGCTGTGCTTGAGCTAATGCAATATGCATTAAAGTTAGATGGAAGCCCATGCTTAGGCAATTGCATGTGTTGTGTTGCAAAATGCAAAAAGAGACTTTTTGATTAAACGAGTATTTGCATTGATATTTTTGTATATGATACGCCAATAGCCACCCAAGTGATCAATCGACATGGACCATAAGGAATTAATGCAAGATTAAAAATTGGGTTGGGCTTGTATTCATATTGGGTTCTACATTATTTAACTTTATCTTTTGTGCGTTGACCACTTAGTTACATGTGTTGTTTGGTTACTTTGGTAACACTAGGGAAACTAGTCCTATTTCCATGTGCAAATGGATTTTCCTTCTTCTCTCTTTATTTCTAGCGTCGAGAATTTTGTAAAATGGATCCATTTCCCTTATCTGGGTACCTTATTCTGCAAATGGATTGTGTAATACAAATAACAAGTAGGGAAAGAAAAGAAGAAAAAAAAATCAAAGCATCAAGGTCCCATATGCAATAATTATGAATTATTCTCACTAAATATGATTTGGTCAGACCTAAGTTTTTTCATTTCTAAGAAAAATAGCATGAGGTTTTTGGGCGACGAATTTAAGAACCAAAGCATAAGCTTGTCAGAAAATTTATTGTATTGGGAGAAACCGGAACAAGGTTATCATAGGTCACATTCACTTAAAGGAAGCCTTTCATTGCCGAAGTATTAAGTATCAACTCAGACTTGTATACTACAAAGAAACAAAAAAAAAAAAATTCCATGTCCTCATGTGAAAAGTCTTCGTCAAGGAAATTTCCATGTGTATTCCCACATCCCCACGATGCAAGACTCGATATGGATATGACAAAGGCAGGTTTGATTATTTGGCTCAACCCAATAATAACGCACAAAGACCAATGACTGGGTCATCACAATGGTCTTCTTGATCTAATAGCGTATGTCTCTTTTCTTTATTGGTCTATTCTTGTTCTCTCTTTCGCCTAATTTTGACAGAGTAGATTGGATATTGTTTTTATTTTTGACAATTTTCGATTATATGTTACTATTTCATATCATTTGACAACTCGCAGCTCCTTTAGTCCTTGCTGTAATTAAGGTCGACGAGTGAAGTTAAAAACATTCCAGGAGAGATGTGATCAATTTTCAAAGTCTATATATGCAGTCTTTTGGGGAAAACGAATTGAAGGGAAACATCTTTAGAGTTTATACAGTCACCTTGACACCAATTCAGAAAGAACCACCGATGTTTTACATGTGTGTTAAGTTTCAGCAGCTCCCATTTACCTACACTCAAAGATGATTCATTATATAATATTCCTGAAAATTAAAAAATTCAAAATAAAAATGAAAAAAATATTTATATAATAGAAGCCAAAGAGCACCAAAACATAGAGCACCATCAATCTCAATCTCAAGTTCACAAACACAGAAATCCAACACCAAAAATGGATGCCTCTTCTCCTGCAGAAACCAAACTAGCCACTGCAAAGACAATCTTATCCACTGCGGCCTCTGTTGCCGCCACAGTAGTGCTGGCTCGATCTGTAGCCCGAGATCTCTTACCCTATGAAATCCAAGACTACTTTTTTCTTCACTTGCGCAAATTTTGTAATCGTTTTTCATCCCAACTCACCATAGTCATTGATGAGCTCGATGGAATGGCCAAAAACCAGCTATATAAAGCTGCCCAAATCTATTTGAGCAGCAAAAGCTCACCCTCCATGCACAGGATCAAAGTGAGCAAACCTGAGAAAGAAGAAAATATGAATATAACCTTGGGAAGCAATGAAGAAGCAGTCGATATCTTTGATGGGGTTAAATTTAGGTGGGTTTTAGTTTGTAGAGAAGAGTCCCGAAACATTCACAACTCCACATTTCAAACCGAGGTCAGGTATTTCGAGCTTAGTTTTTCCAAGAAATACAAAGACATTGCTCTTGGCTCTTACTTGCCTCACATTGAGAAAGAAGCCAAGTCAATGCAACGAGAGAGCAAGACAATTAAAATCTTCACGGTTGATTACAACAATCTTTATGGAAACTGGAGTGATGCGTGGATTCCAGTGAATCTTGATCATCCTGCAACGTTTGAAACACTGGCCATTAATCCAGAGCTCAAGAACACCATTTTGGAGGATCTTGAAAGGTTTGTGAAGAGAAAAGATTATTACAGAAAAGTAGGGAAAGCTTGGAAAAGAGGGTATTTGTTGTACGGACCTCCGGGCACTGGAAAATCTAGCTTGATTGCTGCTATGGCAAATTATCTTAATTTTGATGTTTATGACTTGGAGCTGACCGAGTTGAGTTCCAACTCAGAGCTGCGCACGTTGCTCGTTGCAACTGCAAACCGATCGATATTAGTAGTAGAGGACATAGATTGCACCATTGAGTTGCAAGATCGTCTGGCTGCTGATACTGCGGGAGATCCTCGTGCTAATCTCCAACAAAGACAGGTTAGCTCCTATTTTGTGCTTATTTCTGGTTTTGAGGTCAAAGTGTTGATGTTTTTACCCTGGCCTATGTATGTTGGTTTAAGCCTTTGATACTCTTAAATCTCTCTTAATTTGATATAGACATAGATTACATGACAAGGAAATTAAGATTACTATGAAATTATCTGAAGTCTACGTTTCAGAGTGCACTTTGAGAAAGATTTGATATAACCATAATATTATTAAGTTCTTGTAACTTATAATATTCAAGTAAAATAATTCAATTAATTAGTGAGTACTATGATTTTTTTGAAGAAATGTCTAAGAATAGCCTTTTAGGAAAAAAAAAAAACTTTTCACTATTTTATTAAGAATGTTCAGTTCAACCACACAAAAAAAAATTATTAAAGATGTTACTCAAATTATTAAAGATTAACCTATTAAAAACTGTAACAAAAATAATGATAGTAAAATGCACGCAGGTCAATAGCTTCTATGTGCCCCTCCCCACCGTAAATTAAGGTAGAAAATTTGCCGCGTAATGAAGGAAAAGTCATGGGAAAATAGACTGACAGCGAATAATATATATTTTTCTGTGTAACTTCGTTGAACTTGATCCTGGAAACAAGTTGAACTTAAACAGTTATCAATGATCAGTGATCAATATTCAATAATAAATAAATGAAGCACGTGCTGTGAGTTAGAAACCCGAATCGGAACAGTAGCTAAGAGAAATGAGATTGTGGAGTGCGAGTATTAGGCAGTCTTTCAAGGTATGAATATGATCCTTGTGTTTTAATTTGCTGGTGAGAATAACGCGACAGCAAATCACATAGCATTGTTTTATCAGCCACCCTCCTTGAGCATCTTGCCCATCTGCATAATGACAATATTCTGGTTTCAGTACTTTGAAGATGCATGTGTAATTGGTTTTATGCGGTTCACTGTTTGAAGTCCAATGTTCAATAAGCAAACTAGCCACTCTCATTACAGGTGCGATTACTCCTAAAGAGTTTGTTTTGCTGAAGTTATGATTAACTAATTTATTTACTGGCAATGCAGGTGACATTATCAGGGTTTCTTAATTTCATAGATGGACTTTGGTCGAGCTGTGGAGATGAAAGGATAATCGTGTTCACTACTAATCATAAGGACAAGATTGACCCAGCATTGTTGCGGCCAGGACGCATGGACCTTCATGTTCACATGTCATATTGCACCCCTTCTGGGTTCAAGGTCCTTGCTGATAATTACCTTGGAATTCAAGATCACATATTATTTGAGGAGATTAAGGAATTAATTCGAACAACATAAGTTACCCCAGCTGAAGTGGCGGAGCAGTTGATGAGGAGCGATGATCGTGAAACTGTGCTCAATGGTTTAATTGAATTTTTGAAGGTGAAGAAGAAGCAAAATGAGGAAGCAAAAGCCAAAAATATTCGACAAGAATCAACCGATCAAAACAAAGAAGAAAGTGCTCAGGAAACTCAGAGAGTGAAAGATGATCAGGAAGTCGAATATGAGAAAAAGATAAGTGACAGTTAAATTTCAGTATTTGCACAGAACTTTGTATTTCAGAATGATTATTCGAACTAATTACGTTGGACGTACGAGTTTATTAATTATAAGCCTTTCCTTGCTTTTATTTATTGACTTAAAGACTTCAGAGTCAATTCAATGAATATCATATGTTTTCATAAAAAAAAAATTAAAATTGAAGCTGATATAACGCCTAGAATTTCTCAAGAAATGTTCAGAAAGTTATTTTGAGAATCAGGGATTGAGATAGTGTTGTTGATGGATTGAAAGAGAACAAAGATCTTTAATAATGCTGGCGAATTTTGACATTGTTGTATTAATTCAGGCAAAAGTTTTTTTCCTTTGTTTTTCATTTACAAAATCAAGATTCTGACTTTTTAATGTCGTGATTGAGATAAAAGCAATTTTTTTCTTTTTTCTTTTTTTAATATAAAATATAAATCAGACCTTTCTCTACTTTATGTGAGGTAAGTTTAAATTTCATACGTTTTGATTTTAGATCTTATTTAATTTTCAAGCATTATTTTTACACGAGTTTTATACTGGTTATGTGTATTCAAGATTCATTTTTTTAATTACTTTACTTCTTATTAAAAAAAAGATAAAAGATTATATTAAAAAATGACTCTTTTCATTAATTTTATTTAATAATCTAAATTTATGAGTTACACCATAACAAATACCATGCAAATATTAATCATGATTGTATTCGACCAAATAAATTGACTTTATGGTATTTGAAGATAATTTTACCATATAGCAAATATGTTACAGTGTACAGTAATTCTAGCATTAGGGTGTAGGAAAACTGATTGAGATAAACTAAGACAAAAATTATACATTTAATTTACTTTCTCTTACAAATGTAAATGTCATTCTAGAAAGCCTTTTTTTTTAACAAATATTTTAAAATATAGATATTCTCATACAAAATTATTCTAAGAAAAAATAACATTTAAATCCTTAACGTTTTAAGAAAGATATATGTTAATTTTAATAATTTCAAAAATTACACATTTGTCAAGTAATAGTTTTTATTTATTTTAATGATAAAAGAGATTTACACATGTCCCTTTTCTTAAAATTTTATATGTCTATTTTTCATTAAAATAGATTTAAAAAATATTACCTAATAAAGTTGTTAATGAAAATTTTAAAACTATTAAAAATTTAAATGTCCCTTTCCTATAACATTAGATGTTTAGATGTCATTTTTTTTTTATTGTAATATTTGAATTATTATGTTTATATTTGGATTTAACATTTTATACAATAATATTATAAAATGTTAATGTTAATATTATGTTTAATGTCTTTTAATCAAGTTAACCATGTAGCCACTATTAAGAACGATGTTTTACTCTCAGGACTTTCACATTTTCTTAATGGGATTTGCTTATGGGGCAAAGCTATTTTGATTCAGATGCAATAATACATCAAAATATGTATACATCAAGAGTTATGTATGTAGAGTTTTTATTAGTTGAGATGTGTAATGGAGTAATAAGTATTACCGGTTAAGATTCTATTCATACAATTAGTTATGAGTGTAATCATACAAATTGGTGCAAATTTTATGATATTTATTTTATCTCAGGAGTAATTAACCTGCCCAAACCCATCTCATGCACGTGATTTTTACATCTCCATTTTGAAACTCAAAATAATTAAATAACTTATTTATCCTTTTAAATAAACTTGAATGATACATCTCACTATATTATTGGTCTTTTAAATTTTAATAAAAAAATTCTTTAAATAAAAAAGTAAACAGTAATTAATGATAGATTAACTCTAACTTTACACCATCAAACATAAAATTACTAAATTTACATAAAAATGTAATTATTTTTCGTCAATAGAACAAAAAATATGATGGCCACCATAGTGCTTCTATTTGATGGCAGCACGTTAAGTTGATTTGACACCAACATTAAAGTCAACCACTGGTGATCTAACTAAAAGAGGTGGAAATGACAATGATATTATTATGGTCGCCACTATTTTTTTCTCAAATTTAGCTCCCATGCTCCAATGATAGAAACAACCATGCTTTTGTATAGATATCAAATTTTTAAGTCTGATATTATAAAGTTTAGCGCCCACCAAATGACTAATGATTGCCTTTTTTTTGTTTTAATTTTTTATTTAATTTATTTTAATATTTTTATTTAAAAAAATATAAATATAATAATATAATGACACGTGTTATTTTATTTTATAAATTTTTATTATAAAATATAAAATAATTATATTATGAAAAGTGTTCTTTTAAGCGTGTATATGAATTTATTCTTTTTCTCATCTAAATTAACAAAATCTATTACCTAATAAATCAAAATACTCAACACACGAATTTGACATGATTAACTTTTTTTTAAAAAAAAAAAATTCATTTATAGATATGATTCAATTCCTGTAAGTAATTATCATTTTAAAATGATATATATGTATATATTATTTAAATTATCAAGTATATTATATGTTAAATGAATTAAATAGATTTAAATAAATTTATACTTTAAAATATTTTGTAAACAAGTTGACCTAATTCAATTATTCAAATAAAAATATATTATAATTGAATTTATGAATCATAATACTTAAATACAAATTCAACACAATTATTAAATGGTTGAATGAATTAAACCTGTTTAATAATCGTGTCAATTTTTAATTTAAATTTATTTAATTTGTGTTGTATAAATGAATTGGAACCCATATTGCCACCTTATGTAGAGGTCTTGATATTTATGCGTCAATATGTGTACATAACTAAAAATCAATTAGTGACTTAAATCAATGACATGTTAAATAGGTTTTGATGTAATTAGGTTGTTGTTGCTAAAATTATAGTGTATTGGCTTTTTTTATTATTATTTTCAGTTTTATTATTTCACCTTATTGTAATTAAAATTAATATTAGAGTTAAAAATAAGAATATTATTAAAAAATTAGAGTTATGAGTAAAATTAAATTATTCTTTAATAAGGAAAAAGAACACCTCCATATTTTCGGAAAGCTCCCTCTTAATTTAGATGATTTGTGTTAATTTATATTGTTTATATGTTTATAATAGTTAAATAACTTATTTATCTCTCTTAATAAATCATTGTAATGTTGTTATTAATTTTGTTTTACAGTAATAAAAAGCTAAGCACGACAATTAAAATATGTTAGTAGTTTTATATACAAAACATTTTGACATTCTTAAACGCGCGAGCCATTCTCACGTTTTATTTTGCTAAAGTTTTTTTAATTTCTTAAAAATATTGGAAACTATAAAAATCTTTTTATTTCCACTATCCAAACACTTCAAGCCACTCTTAATATCCATCTAATTTCTTAGAAGCTCTTAGAAACTACTCAAAGCCTAGAAAATTAAATTTCATCTCTACTCTCAACTGAAGAAAATAATTAGTCTTTTTCTTCAAATAACAAATTTTCTACTATTAAATCAGTGGAGAATATATGATCAATCATTTTTTTATTTTCTTCTAAATCATTTATCTTTAGTCATTTTTGTTGATTCTTTTTGTCCTCATTTGTAACTTAGCGAAACGGACAAGTGGATGCTTGAAGTACTACAAAAATAACAAATAGATCGCTTTTTAAAAATATAAGTGATACAAAATTGCAGTTGATTGTCACTGAGTTTGTTAAATATCTTATTTCTCTTCACTGTCAATTGACCTACTATTAATTAACATTGGCCAACTATTCATTAGCGTTTATGGATTGTTGATCAATTAATATCCGATTTTGATTGACATTAATTGATTATTGATCAAGATAAATCAATCATTGTATTGACTCTATGTAAATGCTATTAAACTCTAAATTTTATAATTTATATAATAATAAATTTATTTTTTAACGTCGAGCATTTAAGAAATTTCAAAATTAATGATAAAAGTGACTCATTTATAAGGCTATTATCAAATATATTTTTTTACTAATTTTTAGACTCCTCCAATGTTTCATTAATAAAAACAACTTGTTTATTATATAAATTAAAAAATTTAGAATTCGATGATGTTCATGTTAAGTCAATATAATATCGGTCAATGTTAATCAACACTAATTAATATTATTCAATAGTTAGTCAACTAACAATGAGAGCAAATGAGTTATTTAACAAATTCAATGATGGTCAATGATGTTCATCATTTTTGCTATACTTATGAAAGATATTTTGATAATTTTAATGTCTATTATTATTTATAAGTCTGTATTTAATATAGAAGCGTGCATTCTTGATTCATTTAAAAGTTTTTTTACTTCTAAAATTATAAAAACTTTGATTTACACTTAAAATTGGTTTTGATCTACTTTTTTTGAAGAGCGCATAAACATTTCAAATATAAATGATACTAAAATTTATGAAAGTGTTAAAGTATGTATAATAATTACTTATATTATAATAAAATAATTAATTTTTTTTAAACTTTATTATTTACTTATCTTTTATGATTTTTTTTTTAAAAAAATTCAAGTCAATGCAAGCATTAACAAGTTATCACTGGTTGATATTTTCATTCAAGGTAATAATTTTAAAATTTATCATGCTTCTTATATTACGCTTACAATTTATAGATCATTTATAGAATTTGTTTTTTTAATCTTGTAGAGTGGTTAGCTTTTTGGGTTAGATTTAGAGTTAATCATTAATGATTGTGGAGTTGTCCATTTTAGATTTTAAATTTTAGAAGTTGAATGTGGATGGTGAAATTGAAATATTAATTTTTTTTTGAGTTAATGTTTTAATTTTATTATTAGCTTTGTTGACTTGGGACTTATTATATTAATTTTAAGTTGAGTTGGTATTTTATTTTTGATGGACAATTAGATAATGATTTGTAATTTTGTGATGTATTTTTATATTTTGATGGACAATTTGATTGTTAAGCATTTTCAATAATTCACTTTATTATATTAAAAAATATTTAAGTTAAAATAATAAATAATATTATCATTAAAGAGAATCTTAAACAAATGATGGAAAGAACAAAAAAAAGGATATAATTATTGTATTAAAATTATGTTTAAAATTAAAATACTAAACAATATTATTAAGATGAATCTTAAAAAATGAAGGAAACAACAAAAAGTTATTTTCACCGTTGTAAAGTATAAAATATGTAAATTCTTCCGAACAACTATTGCACATTTTATGAATTCTAAAAGAGAAACGTGTTTAAAAAAATGAGAGTAAATAATCCCTAAAGAACCCAAAACGCAAAAAAATCAATTAACATTTTTGTCATTGTTAAATGCAACTTAGATAAAATACTATTTCACTAATAAGTCACACCTACCTAACAAATAAATCTTTGTATAAATTTAATTTATACCCTTATTTTACATCCACATAAATCCTTAGTTATTCTATTTTATGTACTTGACAAGACAAAAAAAAGTACATAATAATAAGAGAATGAGACAAAAAAAAGGTATAAAATCAATTTTAAAACCTTGATTAGATATATATTAATAAAATATTTAATTTAATAATTAATGTATTTAAATAAAGTATTTTTTAATGTTTACCATATACCAATTATATATTATAAAATTCAAACAATATTAAAATATGAAAATTAGTCTCTTCTTAGAAATTTATTTTATAAAATAGTATTTTAAAGGTATTTTAAAATTTTTTTTTATGGTATTTCTTTAAATAGTTTTTCTGAGCATGTTTTTACTGTTTTTATTTTAAAATACAACTTTTAGAAAATAATACCAAACAACATCATCTAATGTATGAAAAAATGTAATTAAAAATCACTAAAATTATTTAATAAAATAATTTTTAGAAATAACCCTTTACAAATTAATGTTGAATGAGCTCTTTATCTTTTAGTAATTTTTTTTGTATAAAAGAGTATGGATCTCAATTTTAACAACTTTCCAAATGTGTATACTTAAGAATTTCCGTAAAAAATACTGTAAAAGTTGGATTAGAGGTGTCAAATGGGCGGATTCGGGCCAGCCAAACTAAATTAATTTGAGCCTAGGTGGACTTATGGGCCAGGTCAGGTCAAAGCCCATTAACTTTTATGGTCCAACTCATTTGGTGGGCAGACTCTATGAGCCAGAATTTTTTTGAACTGTCCTATAAACTTGATTTATTATAATAGTGTGGACAAAAAGAAATTAAAAGTTCTTCAATTATTTATTTTTATTAATATTTTACTCATTTTTATTAATAAAAAAATATACAAATTTTCATGTGGTGAAAAAAGAATAAGAATTGCATCATTATAAATTTATTACGTCTGATTAGGTTGACACTTATTAAATTATTAATCATATATAATACTCTAAATATAAATATTATAATGATAAATTTAACTCATTAGTTAAGCTTATCATATTCTAGCTTTTCAAAATCTTCAACTGTATCATTACTATCACTTTTATGTTTTATTTGTTGTTGCATCTCAATCATTTAAATATATTAGTCGTTTAAGTATATCATCTGTTAATCTAATATAAATTTTTTTATAAAATTAATACAAATAATTATTTAACTAATAATAATTTTTTCTTTTTTTAGTCTTTCAACTCAAGGATGGATAATCATTATATAAAATTGTAAAAGTAGGGTTCTTCACATATTTTCTTGAGAAAATATCACCATCCTCATTATTATTTTAAAATATATTTAATTATGGAATCTAATGGGTTCAAAATTTAGAGCCGACCTTTTTGCGGGCTACTATTTGTCAAGTATACGGTCTATCAACAAAAGTGGCGATCCACATCACAATTCACATGTGAACAGTTAGTTAATCTTTGGATATGGTGCGTGTACACATCTTAACACTTGATGATACAAAACAAAACGCGAGAGACTCAAATCGGAGCCGTTCATCACTCCACATGTATCAGACAAGACAACATCGTGGCAAGTTGGAATTCTTACATCCTTGGACTTGAATCACTTTGATGATACGACGTGGGGACAGACAGGGACTCAAAACGGAGCATGTTCATTGCTTGACACGTTATCGATTCGGGAAGTGGAGGTAAAATGATTCGAAGATACGAAATGTGGGGCCCACGGACAATTAGAACCGATCATCGATTGACACGTCATCAGCACAATATTTAAGGTCCTCGAAGCTTTTTCTCTGGCTTTTCAGGACACAAAATCACATGGCAGATCAGCACAATATTATTATTTTCTTGTTAACAGTAGGCCCACAGCACATGCATATACGACAAAAATCTGGTTTCTGTACGATGATATGAATGCATTTGATTAGTCACGTGCTGTTCACAGATGAAATGGATTTAGAATCAATCATTGGTTTTTCGAGTTTATAACAATGATTTCTCAACAGCCGACTGCCGTTGCAGGTGGCGGAGCGATTCTGAAAAATAGATCTTTTATCTCCTCTTTCTTTCTTCTCTAGTTAATTACAAAATAAATTCACTTTAAATCTATATTTACGATGGTTTTTGTTTACTTAAATTTAACTTTACGGTGATTTTTGATAAATTTACAAAATAAGTTAAAACAGATAAAAAATATATATATATATTTGTGTTTACAATTAAATACAAAACATAAATTTTTTTTTTCTTTTCTTTTCTTCTTCTTCTCATTTTATACAAAAATTGAGATTCTTAGTCTTCTCTTCTCTCCTCTACTCATTTTATAAAAAAAGTGCAAAGGCTTCTTAGTCTCTTCAATTCATCGGAGAGAATGCTTCATCTCCTCATTTTACTGGAAGAGATCTTCTATCTCTCCAATAAAAATTAGATCTTTTATTTCACCTTTTTGTATAAAATAAGTTTTCATTTATATTTATAAATATAATTAAGAGTGAGCATTATTCTCAAATTTAACCCGTTCTAAAATTTTAAATTAGGACAAGAACAAAAATAAGTTTGAGATAGAAAATTCTGTCTCAAAGGGGTTGGGTTCGGAAATTTTCCGAACCCGAATGGAAATTTCCCAACCCGAACCCCTTTTTTAAATTTTTATTTTTTAAAATTTTAATTAAATTTTGTTTTATTTTTTATTCTTTTAATTTTGTTTTATTATTTATTTTTTAAATTAAATTTAAAAATTTCTGACCGGATCCGTCCCGACCCATCCTGAACTGTCCCAAATTGTTTCGATCCCGAATCAAAACTATGTTATTTCAAAATAATTTTTTTTAAAATTGAGATTTTTTGACCCGTACTAAGGTTGGGTTTGGATTTGTCCTGACCTGAAACATGTCTCAAACGGGACACATTTTGGCATCCCTATTGATTTCGGGTAGGGGTTGAAATTTTTCAAACCCGACCCGAACTTAAAAATACACACCCCTATCTATAATAGTTTTTGTCTACGTAGATTTAACTCTATGGTAGTTTTTAATATTTTTTTTGTTTCTTCCCATTTAAAATTTATAGATTGATGATGCTTTTGGTGGTTTTAGCCCTCCTTTATCTAAATTTATGTGATCTTGGATGGTTTTGAGTGTTAATCATTTAAATTTGGAACATATCAAAATTTATAGCAAATTTGTCACAATACTATCAGAAAATTTTGATCCTATTGGTTGAGCATAAAGAAAGAGCAGCGGAGGTGTCTCATTTGAGCTCAAAATATGAGTGTTTACAATGTGTAATGAGGAAAATATTTTTAAGCGAATATCTTTTGTATACAAAATTCTGCTTTTGTACTTGAGTGTGATTGTTATATCTTTTTTAATATTTATTGCGTAAATAACTCTATAATGGTTAATCTTTGTCTCGAACTTCTTTATGTAGTGTCCAGTTGTAATGGTAAGATTTTGATTTAATGAAGTTATGCTTCTTTTGTAAAAAAGAAATTAAAAAAAAACTAAATACTAAACATAAACTGGATCCAACACAGCTGCAGCCAGCACCTATGGACGTTCATGTTAACTTGTCATATTCAACACCATTTGGCTTCAAAATTCTTCTTCAAAATTATCTATTTTTCTCTTAAAACTTCTTTCCAACAGCAAGCGTTACCCCCAATTGAAGGGGAAGAAAGGGAGCAAAGACCAAAATTATTCAAGAATAAGCAATTGAAAATAAAGAAATAAATGGTTAAGTACTGAGAGAGCGAAAGATGAGGGAGCTATAATTAGTTCAATAATGCATTAATTAGATAGCAATTTCTGGGTATTATGTGATGCATGACAGTAACTTATCTTTCTTTTTTTTTTTTTTTTGTTTGAATCATTAGGTATGGATTTATCTTAAAACCAAGTTACTTTATTAATAATTTTGCTTAAATTTTTTTTATAGTAATTTTAGAGGCAAACAATTGTAGGTGTAGTTTTTTTATTTTTTCCTTTGAGTCCCAATTAAAAATATATATCAAAACTAAAAAAGAATTATTTAACATAGTTATTTTGTCTAAATACTTTCTTTGAAAATATCTGTATGTGAATTAAGCTTAAACAAGCAGCGAGTAAGCTTCAATGTTATCCAAGATTTCAAATAAAAAGATTAGGATATTATGAGCATAAACAACAAAAAGGAAAAGGCAACAGAAATGATTAGAATAAATTCTTAATAAAAAAAAAAGTGTTCTTTTTCCATTCCATTCAAAAGCACTTTTCATGAAAAGATTCTCAAAAACACACTTAGTAAAATCAAATAGCAATATGAGAATGAGGGCAGTCTAGTTGGTTGAACTTCTCCAAAATTCACATTTTTATTTGGGTTTGAACCCTCTCTTCTTTTTAAGTGGTGCAAAAAATAAAATATGTTATAATTTTTTTCAAAAAAGAAAAAAATCCAAATAGCAATACATAATCAACTAGTTGCATAGATGCCAGTTTAGAGAAAATGTGATGGTGAGCATTACTATGTCATGGTGAGCACTACTATTTTAAATTTAGCACATCGATCATAATCATTTAACTGAGAAATTGAGACCACCCATATATTTATAAATCACTTAATTTGATTCCTCTCTTCTCTTATTACATATTAATTTGAACTTTGAAGTCATTTCACAAGGGTCACAAAATGGTTGTTGTTCTAAGTACAACTTGCAACCATGAAATAAAAACTATAAAAGCAATTCCTGATTGTATTATTATACAACGTGATTGATTGCACATCGATATTTGGGAGGCTGGAAATATTTTCGTAAATTTAATATTGATCACTTGAAAGACTCTTGAATTCCCTTAGAAGCAAGAAAATGGATGGTATAGATTGGAAATTTACAAGAAAAATATAACATTTAAAAATCCTTTTTAACTTTCATATCTTAATGTTATAAATGAATAATAAAAAGTGAGAATTAAGAATATCTCAATACTAAAAAATATTATAAAAATTATAGAAATATTGAAAGTGAATGGATTATAAGGAGGGCTATGCTCATATTTATAGCAATACATGATCAACTAGTTGCGTAGATGCCAATTTCAAGAAAATTTGATGGTGAGCACTACTACTTTAAATTTAGCACATCGATCGTAATCATTTAACTGAGAAATTGAGACCACCCATATATCTATAAACCACTTAGTTTGATTCCTCTCTTCTCCTATTACATATTAGTTTGAACTTTGAAGTCATTTCACAAGGGTCACAAAATGGTTGTTGTTCTAAGTACAAGTTGCAACCATAAAGTAAAAACTATAAAAGCAATTCCGGATTGTATTATTATACAAAGTGATTGATTGCACATCAATATTGGGAGGTCGAAAATATTTTTGTAAGAAAATTTTCGTAAATTTAATATTGATCACTTGAAAGACTCTTGAATTCCCTTAGAAGCAAGAAAATGGATGGTATAGATTGGAAATTTACAAGAAAAATAGAACATTTAGAAATCCTTTTTAACTTTCATATCTTAATGTTATAAATGAATAATAAAAAGTGAGAATTAAGAATATCTCAATACTAAAAAATATTATAAAAATTATAGAAATATTGAAAGTGAATGGATTATAAGGAGGGCTATGCTCATATTTATAGCAATACATGATCAACTAGTTGCGTAGATGCCAATTTCAAGAAAATTTGATGGTGAGCACTACTACTTTAAATTTAGCACATCGATCGTAATCATTTAACTGAGAAATTGAGACCACCCATATATCTATAAACCACTTAGTTTGATTCCTCTCTTCTCCTATTACATATTAGTTTGAACTTTGAAGTCATTTCACAAGGGTCACAAAATGGTTGTTGTTCTAAGTACAAGTTGCAACCATAAAGTAAAAACTATAAAAGCAATTCCGGATTGTATTATTATACAAAGTGATTGATTGCACATCAATATTGGGAGGTCGAAAATATTTTTGTAAGAAAATTTTCGTAAATTTAATATTGATCACTTGAAAGACTCTTGAATTCCCTTAGAAGCAAGAAAATGGATGGTATAGATTGGAAATTTACAAGAAAAATAGAACATTTAGAAATCCTTTTTAACTTTCATATCTTAATGTTATAAATGAATAATAAAAAGTGAGAATTAAGAATATCTCAATACTAAAAAATATTATAAAAATTATAGAAATATTGAAAGTGAATGGATTATAAGGAGGGCTATGCTCATATTTATAGCAATACATGATCAACTAGTTGCGTAGATGCCAATTTCAAGAAAATTTGATGGTGAGCACTACTACTTTAAATTTAGCACATCGATCGTAATCATTTAACTGAGAAATTGAGACCACCCATATATCTATAAACCACTTAGTTTGATTCCTCTCTTCTCTTATTACATATTAGTTTGAACTTTGAAGTCATTTCACAAGGGTCACAAAATGGTTGTTGTTCTAAGTACAAGTTGCAACCATAAAGTAAAAACTATAAAAGCAATTCCGGATTGTATTATTATACAAAGTGATTGATTGCACATCAATATTGGGAGGTCGAAAATATTTTTGTAAGAAAATTTTCGTAAATTTAATATTGATCACTTGAAAGACTCTTGAATTCCCATAGAAGCAAGAAAATGAATGGTATAGATTGGAAATTTACAAGAAAAATAGAACATTTAGAAATCCTTCTTAATTTTCATATCTTAATGTTATAAATGAATAATAAAAAGTTAGAGTTACGGATATCTCAAATACTAAAAAACTTCAAAAAATATTATAAAAAATATGAAAATATTGAAAGTGAATGAATTATAAAGGGGGTTATGTGCATATTTAAAGGCGATAAGGAGGATGGAATTCACCAATATAACCCACCCACCCCCAGCCTTTACAATACTCCTTTTTAAATTTTACCACTTTAGTTTTATTTTACATTGTTAAGGAAAAACCTAGTGGAACAAAACCTAAGTAAAATAAGTACAACTATATAATATACAGTGATAGTGAATGTGCTCAAAACTATCTCATTAAAAATCTTGTCAGTAAAATTCAGTGAGATAAAATTGGTTGAAGGAAAAAAGAGTACAATACACATTTGTAATTAATATGAATCTTCTTCTAGAAGAATGTGCCCCCCTTGATTAAATACTCCCCCTCAAAGTAACATCCATTAATTTGATAATTTGTTGAGTCGGTGTTTACCAACTTTGTAAACTAATTTCTCAAAATATTGACATTGGTAAAGATTTGGTGAACAAATCTACAAAATTGTCGATGGAGCATATCTCTTTAACATCAATTTTCTTACTTTACTGCAACTCATGAGTGTAAAATTTTTTTGGAGAAATATGTTTAGTTTTATCTCCTTTGATATATCCGCCTCTAACTTGACCAATACAAGCAGTGCTGTCTTCATATGCTATAGTTGAAATATTTGTTACAAAAGGTAGGCTGCATGTGCTTTGGATGTGATGAATGATAGATCGTAGCCATTCCGTGCTTACTTTATGTAATGCTAGAATCTTAGAGTGATTTGAGGAAGTGGCAATAATAGTTTGCTTTGTAGATTTTTATGAGATTGCTGTATTATTATAAGTAAAAACATATCTCATTTGCGAGTAGGTTTTATAGGAATCAAATAACTACCTAACATTTGCATAAACAAGTAGACCTGAATTTTCTATAGGTTCATTGGAATAAAACAGTCTCAAATCTATCATTTTATAAAGGTAAAGAAATATATGTTTGTCACTATTCCGATGCCATTGAGTTAGTGCAGAACTGAACCTTACCAATAAGCATACTATAAAAGCTATATCCAGTCTGGTGCATTAGGTTAGATATTATATAACACTAATTGCATTAAGATATGGTACTTCTAGGATCAAGTATTTTCTCATCATATTTTTTATAACGAAATAGATCTTTTTTAGGATCAAGAGACCGAACAACTTTAGGTGATTGTACCACATATGCCTAGATTGTTTCAATCTATATAAAAATCTTTGTAGTTTAATTGAATACAAATTACGATTTTATACTTCAAGCATATTGAATTCTTCAGGGATTTCAAGTGACCCATACAGACAAGCTGTCACTACATCCAGAAGACTCATATCAAGCTTTTTTAAGATTGCCAAGCTTATAAAAAATCGAAATGTAATTATGTCCATCATAGGGGAATCAGTTTTATCAAAATCAATACTAAGTTTCTATGAGAAATCTTGAGCAACGAGTCTTTCTTTATATATGATGACTATGTTGTTTTCGTTATATTTTCGTACAAAAATTCATTTATATCTTATGGATTTGACATCTTCAGGTGTCTGAACTACAGGTTCAAATACTTCACACTTGGCTAGAGAAGTCAATTCTGCTTGAATTACTTCCTTTTATTAGAGCTAATCACGTATTTCTCTATATTCATTAATAGTTTGTGACTCAAAATCGTCATTTATAATTTTAGTAGATATTACAAATGAAAATACATCATCGACAATTATTTCATCACGTTTTCACATTTCTTATATGTAAACATAATTTGTACCATTTTTTATTTTTAAATTCTTTTACCTCTTCTGGGGTTAATGTCTCTTCAGAGACTATTAAATCATTCAATATTATTGATTTAGAAAATATGGGTTTATTAGCTCAAGCATTATTTCTAACAGGATCATGATTTTTCACTTTTTTTTCTGTGAAATAATATCTTTTGAATCAAGTGGTCTACCACACTTCTAGCGTACAACAAATAATTCATTTGCTATCTTTTGATTAGAGTTTTTTGCAGTAATAATCACCCAAATTGGTGTATTGGTAGGTAGTATGTATGACCTGATTACTTTTGATGCATATGTAAATGTGTTAGGTAATTCACTTGTAATTTTTTGAAGATGAACAATCCTTCACATATCATTTTTGTATTGATTTATCCGATGATCCAAATAAGTCATAGTGGTTGTTTTTCAAGAAAGTACATGCCTTACTTTAGGGGGTAATTTTCTTTTCCCTAATAATGAAAACATTGTCTCATCAAAATGATAATCTGTAAATCATGCAGTAAACAGATCACTTGTCAGGATTTAAGATACCTTATAATGATAGTGAGTTAAAACCAATATAAATCTCTAAGCGACATTAAGGTCCCATTTTAGTGCGTTGTGGGGGTGCTATAGGCACATACACAACACAACCAAAGATCCGTAAATAGGATATATCAGGCTAATGATCAAGTACAAGTTGTAATGGAGAATATTGATGATATCCAATAGACTTAAAATAAATTAATGTTGCAGCATGCAAAATATCATTATCATATACAGAAATTAGTAATTGTGTGCGAATTAATAAAGTGCGTGCAGTTACTAAAGGTCATTTAATTAAAGATTCTGCTAATTTATTTTGTAAGTAAAAATATGGCACATGATGTCCTACATCAATTTCCACTAATGTACAATAGTCATCAAATATTTTATATGTAAACTCACCAACATTATCTAAATTTATAGTCTTAATAGAGTATTATGAAAATTGTGTCCTTAATTTAATGATATGTGCTAGTAATCTAGTAAATGTAACATTTTTTGTAGACAGTAAATAAACATGTGGCCATTGTGCAGATGCATCAATTAAAACAATAAAATAGCGAAAAGATCTACTTGTTGGATGAATTGGTTCGCAGATATCTCTTTGATCATTTAAAAATGATAGAGATTCTAGACCAACCTTATAAGGTGATAGTCTGATTACAAGTGTATCTTGTGAGCAAGCAGTACAAATATTCTCATTAAGCAACAAAATCTTTAGGTTCTTTAATGGGTGCCCATAAGAATTTTCAATGATTCTATGTATCATTGTTGATCCTAGATGACCAAGTCGATCATAATATAGTATATATATTTTTGCATCATTGTACTTCTTGTTCATTATTGAGTAGCTTTCAATTGAATTTATAATTGTATAATATAGTCTATATGATAAGGTAAGAAGCTTCTCAAGTATGCATTTCTTATTTGAGGTGTTAGAAGTAATGCAAAGATATTCTATATTATTTTCACTTAAAGTCTCAATGTGATATCCGTTTTGGTGAATATCTTTAAAATTATGCTGATTTCTTATGGATCTACCAATATATGAAGCTCATTTATATATAATTTTGTTCCACTTGCTTATAAGATTATTATTTTTTTGAAGCCTTCATTCAAATCTACAGGACCTGATATAATATTGACTTTTCCTTCAATCATTGTTAGTTTAAAAAAATATTTCTTATCTCAAAGGATAGTGTGCGTAGTAGCATTGTCAGCCAAACATGCATCTTTAATTTTTCTCTGGACAATTCATCTTAAAAATTCATTCCTAATATTAAATAAAAATTCATATTAAAATTCTGATAAATACATTACAAAAAGTTACATTTCTTCTTCATTAATACAAAAAGTAATATCTTTTCATGTATTACAAAAAGTTACATTTCATACATTAAAAGTATAACAAAGATCTAATATGGAGATATTAAAACTTAATGATCACTGTTCCATTCTTTATCTCCAAAGAAATTAGAGACATCTAGCTGAATAAGATCTGCAGAATCTAAGTTATCAATAAGATTTGTCTCTACATTCTTTTTTGTTACCTTGATAGATGCCTCATAATGTTCGACTAGATGCTTTGAGTTACAATATGTACATGACTAATTTCCTTTTACTCCACATTAGTAATAAGTATTTTCATAATGCTTAGGGCACTTATTTTCTACACCATTATCCTTGTCTTTGTGTCTCTGCCCTAGTTTAGTATTTCTTCATTCTTAATACTTGTGGCCTCCATTAAGGTGATAACTACGTCCTTTGCCTTTTCCACGACTATGTCTAATTTTGTTATGAGTATTTGCATTTACTTTTGGGAATGGCTGAGAACTAGTTGGACATGATTCGTGATTTTTTAATAAGAGCATATTGTTTTGTTTAGCAAGTAAAAGATATAAATTAATTATGTGTATTTTTTTTAAATTGTCGTTCATGATAGTGTTGTTGTAGAACAATATTAAAGGTATGAAAGGTAGAGAATGTCTTATCTAACATATCATGTTCTGTAACTTTATCACTACACAATTTCATCTGTGAGATAATTTTGAATAAAACAGAATTGTATTCAGCAACAATTCTAAAATCTTATAATCACAGATTCATCCATTCATTTCTTATTTTTAAGAGGAACACATTTTTCTGATAATCATATCTTTCTTTAAATTTTTCTAAAAAATCTGCGGGTCATCTACTGTTAAATATTGAGCTTTTAGGCTCTTATATAGGTGATGACGAAGAAAAATAATAGCTCTCGACTTATCCTACAGGGGCACATTATTTTCTTTTTTGATTATCTTTTCTAAACCATTGGCTTGGAGGTACATTTTAGCATCTAACACCTGTGACAGATAACTTTTTATGGAGACATCAAGTACAGAGATTTATAAATTTGTAAGAGACATTTTTTATGGGCTTTGAATATAAAGAAAGGAATTAAAATTAATGTGATGAAATATAAATATTATTCAACAAATATATAATGTAAAAATATAAATATCAAAAAGCAATTTAGGATGCACAACTTTCCTTATACATAAAATAATCATAGTTAGCAGACAAGGCCTTCCATGTATCAATAGTATTTAAGAGGCATTGTCTTTTATTTATTGATAAGAATATGGAGGCATAACCTTCTATAGATTGATAATAATGAGGAGGCATAACTTTTCATAAATTAATAATAATTAGGAGGCATGGCCTTCCATAAAATAATAGTAATAAGGAGGCATGAACTTCCATATATTGATAACAATGAAGATTAAAAGAATAAGTTATTAAAAGAAATAGATTATAAAGTTAAAAAAGAACATTTTTGTACTTTAAATTTGGCCCAATACCTAATTTTGTCTATTTTTTTTCGAATTACTCAAATTTGTCTCTCTCTTTATTAGTCAATTACCGTTAAGTTTGACAAAAATGCAATTTTTTGTTATAATATTTATTTTGTCCCTGATGGTTATGCATATGTGTTGTGATGTTTAAAGTGACTGATACATCATCAAAAAAATAATTCACATGTTAATATTATTTTTACATGTCAATAAATGATTGGCTACTGATAAAAATTGAACACGCGACACATTTAGATAGGTTCAATTTTAATATTAATTTTTAATTCTTTAAAATTTATTTTTAAAAATAAATTATTAAAAAAATAGAACCCTCAATTGGCACAAACATTTGATAGTGACCCGCCACCATTGCCCACTAGATTCTGATGATAAAAATGATCAAAATTTATATCACTGGACTCCATGCAACGGTGGCACACGTTAAATGGAGCAGCAGTGACATGCACTACCGTGGCCACTCCCTTCATCCACAAAAACGAGGGTGCACATTAAACGAAGCGGCAATAACGTACATCGTCAGTGGCTGTCGCCTTTTATGGCTCCGATTGAGTATTTGACAGCATTCTGGTCTTTTTTTATAAAAAATAATCACACTATTATGTAAATTAAGAAAAATAAAGTCCAATGATATAAAATTTGATTATTTTTATCGTTAGAGTTTAGTGGCCGATGGTACTTAGCACTGTCAGATGTCTGTTGCGATGGTGGTGGCCCACAGTAGAGTTTTATTTATTTATTTAATAATTTATAATCATTTGGCACATGTCACAATATATGAATATTTTTTTATTAAGTTACGATTTTGCCCCTCAATAGTAAAATTTAACGGTAACTAGACTGATAGAGATGGACTAATCTGGATGATTCGAAACAAGATGGACAAAATTGAGTATTGAGCCATATTCTAGAGATAAAAATGTTATTTTTCCTATAAAATTCTAAATTCTAGTTTAAAATTATAATAAAAAATATTTGTCCTTATTTTTTGTTGTGAAAAGTCTAAATGAATGACAACTATAGAACATATTCGTAAGAATTATAATATACAATGATATAAACATATTACAAATAATAATTGAATATAAATAAATATGCCAAAATAAAGAACGTAAAATAAATTAAGTTAAGAATTTAATATGAAAGTTAAAAATTAAACTTATCTAAAATTCGTAATGATAACGTGTTATAAATTAATAATAAATAGTAAGAGTTAATGATATCTCGAGTATTAAAAAAATCTCTAAAAAATATTATAAAAATTATAAAAATAAATAAATTAAAAAAAATTATACACATTTATAAACCAAAAAGTAAAATTTACCGATATGCCCACCGCCTTTGATCACCACCTTTACAATTCTTAAAACATTATTAAAGTAAAATTTCAACATTGGTGATTCTAACTACATATATTATATTAATGCTAATCTATATCCCAACTATGAAACACTTGTGGATACGCAATACCGAAGTCGTTGATTCTTGGTGTTAGTTGTGAGGGCATTGTCAGGGGTCATTTCGCAACTTGCCGTGAGCCTACGACCTGCAAATGTGAAGCAGCACGAGACGATGCGGAACCTGATAAGACATCATTATTCATGGCCACAATTTCAGAGCACGAACTCTTGCTTGGCCCATACCAATTATTCTTTAGCTTGAAATTCATAAACATGACTGCTTTGATCTGACTTAAACCCAATAACATATATAGTATCCCATAATATCACGTTAGCTATGCCATAAGGTTATGAATGCTTTTTATATTGGATGATAGAGGCTGAGCCGCTCTGCCGTCAGCCTGATGCCCTAATCCAAGTCATTTTAATTGGGGTTTATTTTTTTTTTCAAAATTATTTATATACAAAATCTCCTTAATACACCATTAACTTAATTGCCAGAAACAGGATTATGAGATGGTTGTAAAAGCACAGTTCATGGGTTCCAATTATCTGTGCCTCTGGAAGATGATGCATGCAAAGTCAGTAATTGTTGCTTTTATGGCCGAGCTAGCATTCCAAAGTAAATAGAATATTAAAAGAGTACATCTTTTTTTTATAACATGTAATAACTCGTGCAAAAGCATCAAGACAAGAAATTTCTTAGTTTAGTTTGTCAGCAGATAAATGGGTGGCGCCATTACATGAAAAGGAAAGCTGATCATTAAACAATGAAATAGGAAAGCAGCCCTCAAGCAAAGGAAAAGCATGTAAATACACGAACGAAAAGTGCCCATCAGAAAGTAAATAGGGAGTACATTGCCCCGAAGCTTATTCAATTCTTATGGTAATATTTTATTCCAAGGTTATGGACATCTGTCGAACATTGGGCAGTTTGTATTAACTTTAATTATTATTATGTCATGAATAGTTATCAACATTATTAAAAAAAAAAGTAGTTTAATAATAAAAATTTTGTGATAAAAATATATTATTATAAAAAATTTGTGATAAAATCTATCACAAATTTTTTACTATCAACAACTATTATAAATAAAAAATTATATTATTTATTACAAATTTGTGTTAAATTTTATTACTAATAAAAAAATAAATATCATATATTAGTGATAGATATGTTTTTAAATTATTTAATTGCTATCAGCAACCATTTATCTTTTATAAATTTAATTTTATATACTTCTTGAAATTTTGTATAATTTGTAAGGATGAAATGAAATGTTTACTTCTTTCTTATGATTTCAAAGATGTTGATTTTGAATAAACATAAATAATCTTTGCATGTTTTACACTCTTACTTGCAGGATGTATAGTTATGGTCCTCTTTGAGAAGACTGTGCCTAAAACTGTAGGTATAGTATCCTGATGGAGAATGTTGTTTTGTATCTTTTAGATTTTGTTATCTTGTGAAGTGGTCACTTATAATGTCAACAGGGATATAGCAGTAACTTTATTTTCCTAATTTCAATAAAAAGTCTGCTTATTACGGAAAGATTTGTGTTTGTTCTAGGTTAACTATTATTTATGATAGTCACTATAAGAAAGCATCTTCCATGACTCTATTTGTATTCATTTCAACTACTCAAGAAAGCATCATCAAGTAAGAAGATATAAGGATGTCAATACTATTGTGTGTGAAATTCAACATCTGTTTGTTTGATTTAAGTGGTTATAGATATTGTTGAGGGAATAAACGTTCTTTTTTCTTTTGAGGTTATATTGAAGCGAAGAGTTTTAAGTTCAACTTAAAACTCTAACCTTTTTGCTCAGTAGAATAACCTGTTAATCAAATAAAATAGCAAGAATCCAAAGCAGAAAATAAAAGAGCATAACACAATCTTACGTGGTTCGGTCAATTGCCTATGTTCACGGTATATCTAAGGATTCTAACCTCTCTTATTAACTCCCTAGAGATATTATAAGGAAAACTCAATTTGAAGAATCCTCAAAAGGACCTGATGTTTAGTGAATCCTTGTTCTACCACGAACAATGATCACCCAAACGGCGATTCCACCCTAGCGCACATAAGCACTTAGTGTCTACCTAGTTCTTCTCCCTCTCTTAGAGTCTCTCTTAATGCTTAATCTCAACTAAAGGGTTTACAAGTGTTTATATAGGGTGTATTTTGTGCCCACTAATCCTATTCCTTGTTGGAGTAAGAGTCCACTTATTTTGGAAGTCCAAAACTTCTCAAAACTTGAAATCTCGAACCAAAACAGACTTCTGATACGTCTGGTGCTGTGGCGCTGGGCATTATCGCGCCTATTGCCGCGACTCTGAGGACCCGACGTTGGGTTGCTGTCTTGGGCGCCCGGCCATGGGCGCCGCGGCGCTCAGCCCTGGCAGCACCTATCCCTCGTTTTCTTGCTTCCTTTATATCTTTGAGTCCCGTTTCGCTTCTCCCTTTATGTCCCATACGTCCTAGGCTTCTCCATACGCGTCCCACATGTTCTAAACTTTTTGTAACTCTCCACTTTAATATTTATTTCAATTCTTATCCAATCAAAATTGTTGAATTACTACTTTTTCGCAAGATATTTTGTTTGAGAAATAAATAGACTCGTATTCATCACATTTTAGCTATATTGTTTGTAGTCCATTCTTTCTATCAACCTTGTTGTATCCTTTTTTTCAGGTCACCATAATTTAGATGTATGTAGAATGTATTGGTTTGGAACTTTGAAATTTATGTCTACAGTAGTTATCAATGTTGTTCTCATAATAGATGTTTAATAGTTTATTAATTTTGCTAACACTTGAATGCTATATTTTTATTTCAGGATAATGTTTCAATGTGGTATTGATTTTGAGAACGCTAAAGGTGTATCAATTTATAATAAAAATTAATTCGTAGAAGGGTTATTGTTAGCTACATTGTTAAGTTTATTAATGGATTTATTTGAGGATTGGTGGTGAATTGTTTATGGGGTAGATATATTACTTGGATTAGTAATTTGTAGCTAACTTTTAAAGTATAATAGTTTATTTATTTTGCTTTTATAGATATTTTTTAATTACTTGAAATATAAATATAAATATTAATGTAAATATAAATATATAATATAATATAATTTATATATGTATATATATGAATTTAATGTATATATTAAATAATAAAATTGTTTTTAAAAAATAAAAAAATCATCATAAAATTGTGATAAATATTTATCACAAATTCATAATAGTTTATAAAATTTGATAAGGTCACATCTGACGTCACACTTACATCATCTATCATATTTGGTGCCAAATCAGTATTCACGTTATCGTACACGTATATAATTTGTGACACATTTTTTATACACGTAGGATAAAAATTATAATTTAATGATAAATATTTTTTATCATAAAATGATATCACATGCAGGTGATAAAAAATTTATATTACAAAACTCATCTATTATAGATTGGTGATATATGTTTTTTATTGGTGATTTCTAAGATGTCTTTTAATGATAAAAGTTTTTTTTTTTATCAATAAACATGATTCGTGACAACAAATTTTCATCACCAAAACGTTCTTTTTAGTAGTGCAAAGAAAAGTTAATAATCAGTGATATATTAATACCAAAAAAATGATATTGACCAAAAACTATATTATGGGGCTTTTTTTTACTCCAACACAGAAAGTTTTGTTTTTAATGAAGAATGTAACTTTTATTAAATTTGAAAGCCAGTAAAAATACAATAACTCAACCAACGGAACATGGTGTGAATCTATAACGATTCAACATTATTATAAAGACCAAAATTTACCACTAAATGGGCCAGAGTATTTTCACTGTGTCAAATAAAATTACATAAAACATTTTTCAAACTATCTAATTGATGAACCAAGAAGTTAGAATATCCAATTCTATTCTTGAGAAAGACCGCTTATTAATAGCCCGGACAAGATAGAGGCAGTCATCTTCAACAATGTCAAAAGGGTAATTATCCGCCAAAGCCACAAAAATACCATGAAATAACTCCAGGCTTTCCGCAGTTAAGGATGAAAAAAAGCATGAAAAAGTTTTTGAAAAAAAACGAGACAGATCCTACTAGTACAATCACGTATCACCATCCCCATACCAACCAATTTTCTTTCATTATCAATGGCAGCATCAATATTTACCTTGAAGCAACCTTTTGGAGGTTTACACGAGGATCTGCCATTTGTTCCGAGTTCTTATGAAGTATTTGTCCAGAATATTCTTGAATTGAGATGACATTAGCAGGTTGACCCGCCCCTTGTGGATTTTCAAAATGATCAATAAGCAAGCTTGGTCATTGTATAACATTGTTTCTAAGCCACCAATAGTATAGAACAATGTTTCTCCAGCAATTCCACAAAGAATAGTATTGTTTGATTCAGTTGATGAGCTCTTTTAGTGCAATATTGGCAACTCTCTATCTCTGTTCCTGAACCTTCACCACAATAAGCCCTTAGCTTCCCTTCAGTCCCTCTATTTACACCGTCATTATGAGACAATTTAGGAGCCTTCCCCATTGCAGGCTCCTTTCGTGCCAATTGAAATTCATACAGCATGGATCTCGCAGACTCAACTATTACCCGCGGGTCCTCCACCATATTTTGGAAAATTATAAGATTGCTTTCATGCCAGCACCTCTACATGATCATGATCATGATCACACATTCAACATCTTGCACCATATATCTCACTAACACCACCATTAATTGCTCCATAAAGAGGCCCTCGGGTTGACCATCCAGCACCATCAACTGATTAGCAGAGCAACTATTTTCTCATGCATCAAGTAAGAAGGGATAGGAAAAAAGAGCATGAGTGACTGTTTCATCTCCCTCCCTACATCATCGACATATTCTAGAAATGTATACTCCTCAGAAAACCAAGTTATAATTTGTAAGAAGCATATTGAGGTAAGCTCTTCACTTGAATATTTTCACTTCATTTTAAATATTCAATCCCCAAATTGTTTTCCACCATACTCTTATAGGTGATAAACCACTAGCATTTAAATCTTTCTTCATATCCACTTCAACATTATAAGCTGACTTGACTGCAAAACAACCAAAGGTGTGATACCAAATTAGTTTGTCCACACCACTAAATGAGTTGACAGGAATAGATGATATCAGTTGCACATCTACCTTTCATAAAAGAGCATTCATCAAGGTTTTGTCCAATCCTCTAGTAGGTAGAAATAAATAAGAAACTTTGTAAATGTCATTCCCATAACTCAGAGTTATAGGTTTTGTTGACCTGAAGAAGTAGTTCCTTGGATCAACGAACCTTAAATTTATTGAAGAAAAATCAAACTTTAGGCATCGTCTAGACTGGATCAATAGGTACAGGCTTGGATTTCCTATTTTCGCGAACTGTGGAGAGGGGCCTGTAATGATAATACACAAACAAGCTCAAAGGTGGTCTTGCCAAGGTGAATTTTGGCGAAGACGCTCCGATGCTTAAGTTAGAAAAGAGAGATTTTCTCTCTTAAAAAATATGACAAATTAGGAATAAAATGTTCCCTGGCGACGGGGAGGGGTTTTTTTTATCATCCTCCGCCATGTCTCCCTCTTTTTGCTTTTATAGTAATGGCCTTTCAGGGACTTTTTTAGGCTTTCCTCTGCAGTATTTCTGTCTTGCGCTTGATATTTTTTGCTGTACTTCTGACACATGCTAGGTATCTTCATACTGCCCCCTCTGACATACGACGAATATCTTTTCACAGATTTTTTATCCCCGTTCTTACCCCATGTCAAATGTCACTTCTGATGTGCTATGCATATTCCTCGGGTTTATCTTCACCGGCATTTTTAGTTCAAGTGAGGCTTATTTTGGTCCGCTCGAGTCAAATTTTGAACGGCTCTCATTTACTGGTTTGATATTGACGCGAAACTCTCGTAATGAAGTTGCGGTATGTAGTCAGTACTTGCTCGGCCGTAGTCACATTAGAGTCAGCATATGCCGAACAGGTTTCATCATTAGTTGACCAGATTCCTCCTATCTGAACCGATTTTACTGCTCTATTGGGTTTAGGCCCATTGGCCATTGCTCTTGGGCCAGCCTTGGTTGAATTCTAGGCTGAGGGAAACAGGGTTCCACTAGTTTCGAGGCTTGATTTGTCAAAACTGAAAATCTTATTCTGGTCTGGTCGGTCTGTATTAATCACGGGGTTCCCACTTTATATGTTGTCCTCTTTTCATCCGAGCTGACCAACTTTGTTCGCTCTGAGCAGCTTCGTGACCAAGTCCAAATTTTGACAAAGTTAAAGTGGGTGGAATTGTTGTGGTGTCATTATGGCGACTTGAAAAGTCGTTGCCACGTGGTGACGGTTTTTCCCAAGATTTTTGAATTTAATGGTAGGTCTCTTCAAACGTCATGTCCTTCTTTTTTCCCGAGTGATGTTATCTGATTGGAGTCCCTCAGACCGTCCGATTTGTTTAAATCCAACGGTTTGAGCTGCAACCATATGAAGAGACGCGCCTTTATTGCATTTGAGGACTCGAGGCGTTGCGTCTCTGGCATCAAGCGCCAGAGACGCAACCCATTGATCTCGTTCATTTTTTTTATATTTTAAACGGCCTAGATCACTTTACTATTGCTTTTAAATAGTCACTTTCTTCTCCGTTTTGTACCTCTTATTACGCATTTTTGATTTCTTGCTACCTTTCTGCTGTGTTATTGTTGCTTCTTTATTGCTTCTTTGTTGAATGTGCGTTTTTAATCTGGTGACTTCATTTTTCGTTGTTCTTCATTCCGGCTTCTCTGAAGTTTTCTACTACGTCTTTATATTCTCTTTTTTGGATTCTTTTCTTTTGTTTTATTCTAGGCACTTGTTTCAGGCTCTGCTTTTAACCTATTTGCCTGTATTTTTCTCCATCATAGCTTTCTTCATTTGCTTGCATTTTTTGGTCCTGACGACTATCGTATATTTTACCATTTCCAAGCTTGGTTGATTTGTTGCTGTCTTTACCCAATAATTTTTAGCCTCATTTAAGAAGTGCCTTTTATTAGTTGATGGCCTCTAGAGTCGATCTAGATTTCTCAGTTGTGGATATGGCGATTGAGGAGGGGGAACAGCCCTCAGAACTTCTATTAGTTATGAAGGGAAGGGGGGTTGGAGCGAGTGAGAGAGCATCCACCAGTGCGGGTGGATTTCCCTCATCTGGATGCTCCCTCGTCTGAGGTAGCCCTACACGAGGCCGAAACGGTCTTAAGCTACAAAGAGGATGAAGCAACGATCCTGAGGATGGAGTGGCGGGGGAGGGCATGGAGGTAGTAGAATACTAAATGAATACCCGATACTGCGCTTCTTGCCTTATTGAGGATGACCTAACCCTTATCAGGCATTCCTACAACATTCTTGAGATAGTCACCCTCAGGTTGCCCTCCGAGGAGGATTATCTGAGCAGCCCTCTTAATGGCGAGGTGGCTATTCATGTTAAGTTCCTGAGGCTAGGACTCAGGCTTCTCATACAGCGATATTTTGCTAAGATGTTAGCCTGCCTTGGGATAGTCCCTTCCCAAGTAGGTTCGAACTCATGGAGAGTGCTTGCGGACCTCTATTACCTCTTATTTCATGGCCTTCAGAATCTAGTCCCGAGTCGGCAGACCTCTATAAAGGACTGGAAGGGGGAATGGTTCTTTACCTGTAGAGAGTGGGGTCAAAGTGTCCCCAAGAGGGATGGGGGAGAGTGGGTCATTGTTTACGCTCAAAATATAACGCGGCTATCGCAGTATAGATTGAGGTGTCGATCCCACGAGGAAGCTCTTGGCAAAATAGGTTAGTGAAGTAAAATATTAAAGCAGTAGCAAAGAGTTAATTGATTTAAACGGATGAGATAGAATTGTCTATGAATTGAGGAAAATGTCTTATGACGATTTAAGCAAGGCTTTGAGAATCACAATTATGCTTTATAAATCTACTCTATACTTTGATTCGATATTTATAACTCAACTGAAAGTTTCACATCCCAAACAATCAATCGGAAGATATGTAATATATAGCACATTTGATAACACATGTATTTGATTTAGTTAAACTCTTTGCAAGCATTAACACACATCATGTTATTTATACAAGTTATCTAAGATCGACAATATATCATTTTGACAATATTGCAGTAAAAGATTAACTTGAATATCAAACATTTATTGCCCTTACATGTTATCCAAGATCGACAATATATCAAATTGACAATACTGCAGTAAAAGATTAACATATAAAACAATATAACCAGTAACAATTATAAATCAACATGAATCACATAAGAAAAGCATGACTGAACATATATGAGACATGAGAATTATAACCTCTGGATTATAGAAAATAAAATAGATAAGAGTTTAATCAAAACCAAACTTACAACATTTATAGCTCTTGACACCGAATCAAAGCATGGAAGTAGATTTACTACACATAAAAGTTCATCTCTTAGCCTTGCTAGGAACTCTAGCCTAAATTATAATACATGTTAATGAGAATAAAAGAAGAGAGAAATTATCTATTAAAAACGTCCTAAGGGTCTCCTTATATAGGCAATGAATGGACATATGTCATGGATGACATCAATCTTCAATAGTTTTAAGCCAATAACTCGTGTATCCACTTGCAGCACATTTTTGATAATGTAAATGATTAATTCCGCTTCTGCAGCCGACATGAAAGTTGTAGAATTTTGACTCTTCTTTCCATAGGCACTGATTTCATGCAAATTGGATGAGTATCCAATGAGATATGAGCAAAATTCCAAAGATGCATCAGAATTCGGCCAACAACCATTTTACCCACTTGCAATGCGATTTGGTCCATGATAACGGCTGATTTGGACTTTACCATAAACATACGAGTTGTTGATAGTAAAGTCAGCAATTCACAGCTTTAAGAATTATACCAATTGAGTACGTATTTTGTGAGATACAGTCCAAATACGTGAATTGGGTCAAGCTGGGTAAGAGTTGTAGTCCGATTCTGTTGTATCTCAATTTTTGGCCCATAACATGTTGGATTTGGCTTTTCCACTATTCTTCAAATTTGTGTAAGATTGAGTCATGTTGCACCAGGTTCAAGAATTTCTTCATTTTAATTTCTACATTGAGATTTATGTCCAATTTACCTAAACCTGTCCAAATAACATTCATTAATCACAATTTAAGGAGAACACTTTATTTCAAGCTAAAAATACAGAAAACACTAAAATTAATGACATTAAATGGTGATTGAATCTCTTAACAACATGCATTTTCATGTGTTCATCACAGCCCCCAACCAGTTTAT
The DNA here is from genome assembly GCA_946807835.1 of Ailanthus altissimus. Classification (NCBI taxonomy): domain Eukaryota; kingdom Viridiplantae; phylum Streptophyta; class Magnoliopsida; order Sapindales; family Simaroubaceae; genus Ailanthus; species Ailanthus altissimus. The sequence goes on from OX327695.1 coordinate 26,700,805, forward strand.
TGCTAGTCTCTAGCAATTCAAGCGTAAATAGAATATGCAAAACTACCTAAGCATTTCAATCAAAACGTTAGTTCGAGATCACTGTTGCTATCATGGTTTTTTCAATTACAACTTCCGTAATTTGTGTGTGTGTGAACTAAGCCATAACCATCTAACCACAAACCACAATAGATATAGCCTTGAGAATTTCTCCAAGTAAAAGCCTCAACTCCATATCCTCACAGGTGTATGACTGTTTAAAAGGTTAGGACTTCTCTTATGGAGTTGGAAAACAGTTAAGCACTCAAGAAAAAGTCAATTTTAAGGACAGACATATAAACTAACATTGATCCGAAGATAGGAAAATTATTTGTTTAAAAATCAATTATTCATATCATACGCCAACTTTAGAACTTTAATTGGCTTGTGAGAATAATACAATTATAACTTGGTGAGAAAACTGTTTTACAAGGTATTTGTCTTCTAAAATTGAATGAAGACTTTATTAAACTGAATTACTTTTTTTTTTTTTCTTGTTTTTGGTACTTTTGTGCTTTTTTTTTTTTTTTTTGTATTTTTGAAGAATACAAGGAAGCATTATAAAGGTTTCTCACCAAATTATATTATGCACAAATGTAACCAACTTATCCTTTAATTCAAATAATATCTTTCTAAACAAAAATTAACCAATTCAAAGGATCAATGAAGGTTCATAAGCTGTTTTCTCAACCTTTCCACTTACTCACAAAAGATATGCGAGATTAGAAAAATATATACTTAAACATGAGAATTCTCTTGGCTATATAAATTGAATCATCCATCTTACCACAAGGCTTAGCATTGTGCTCAAAAATATTTTGGAAGTCATTCTTTAGTAACCTAGATAGAAACAGTGACTCAACCTAAACAATTCTGAAATCATACTTAGGCAGAAAAACAAATTCCTTTATACAAGAATTACCAAGACTACAAGCAGTAAACGACAATGCATGAAATATAAAACAAAATAACAAAAAGTTAGTTAAAATGCATTTCAAAAGTTAGTACTAAAACTCCTTACTCTGCCATTCTAATTTGACCTAGAATGCGTCTCAAGAGTTTAAGAATGAACTCTTTACTCTGCCATTTTAATCAAATATCGGACCACAATTTTTTTTTGTTTTTTTGTTTTTGCAAAATACAACGTATGTCTACTATCCTCCCCCCAAACCAGATGAAACATTGTCCTCAATGTTTAAATAGAAAGAGATAAAGTATAGGAGACATTACCTGAAACGCCAGTTATTTGAAAGAAACAAACATGAGAGACACTTAAGCAAATATAAACTAAAATGATGGTACTGATAAATAAATAAATAAAAAGAAAAATTTACAAACGGAGTGTCAGATCCAATTTTCGCTTGTTAAGGCCCACTGACCAATCGATCCGAGTTATTGCTGGGTCAGGTTCGTAGGTAACTGCCTGTAATTTGTTAATCAATTCATCCGCCTCAGTAGCAGAAACCAGGATCTGTCGCGCCGAATGTGAAATAAAATTCTGTTCCACAGCTTGATCAAGAAAACAAAGTAAGCAATCAAAATAGTTATTAACATTCAACAAACCTATGGGTTTTCGGTGGATATTCAGTTGGGCCCAAGAGACAATTTGAAAAATTTCTTCCAAAGTACCAAAACCACCTGGTAAAGCAATAAAAGCGTCTGCATTGCAAAGCATTCTGGCTATACGTTCATGCATGGATGAGACTTGTAATTCTTCCCCTATTATTTTCCCGGTCAGGTTTCCCACGGCCAAAGCTGTAGGAATAATACCTAAAACTTGACTTCCTCCTAAATGTGCAGCTGTTGACACACACCCCATTAGCCCAAGGCTACCTCCTCCATAAATCAAATGAATTTTTCTTGCAGCTAATGTTTTTCCTAGATTGTTTGCTGCTTCTACGAACACTTTACTCTCCCCAGGACTAGATCCACAAAATACACATATATTTCGAAATTGTCGAACTTGGGTTTCCTCCATATCTACTCTCACCTTTATCTCAATATATGAAAATGAAGAAACTGAGGTGTTGTATTTATAGAGTGCCAAATGATAACAATGATTATGGTAACCCGACAGTTTGTCAAAAGAGAGTTAAAAATAAAACACAAATATTTAAACATAATGACCCGCATGCATTATTGAATAAAAAGATTTGAATTTAAGACATCTACATGAGTAGCCCTACTATTCATAAAATAAAGTTTGAAATTAAAACACATGTATTTACAAGTAGTTGTGATTGTGGCTCACATCTTCCTTTGGTTTTACGTCCAGTAACGGCTTAAACGCCCTCTATGGGTCGGGGATAGGCTTCCCATCCAATTTTCTTATAAATTGGCAAACAGGGTCTTTTAGAGTCAGATTCCCGAGACTATACCGTTGATGTTCATTTTTGAATTTGTTCCATAAATCGAGAAGTTCACGTTGCACGAGCCCACAGGGATGCGTCTCAAGAGTCAATAGGATATCATCCAAAGACTCCTTCTTCAGTCCATCCTTAATGAACTGAATTTTGTCTTCTCGATTTCTAGATACGAATCCTAAAGAACGACAACTCCGATTACAATTCCATCGAGCACATTTATGACAGACTTGTAACCTTTTTGCTCGTCGCCTTTTGGCATAAGAGCTTCTTCCAAGACCAGGCATATGAGAAACAAAATCATTTTCAAACTCACCAGACAACCGAACCTTGGCTTCAATTAACCAACGAAGGTCCACAGGGATATTACCCAACATCAATAGCCTTAGTCTTTCACACCGTGCTTTGTAAATCTTAAGTAGAGCATTTTGAGGAAATGAAGGAAAACGTTTTTTAAGGTTGGCAAGAATGCGATCCATTTTGAAAGAAAGAAAAGAGATGAATACACAGTTTGAGGGACAGTTTTTAGGGAACTGAGAAACCGACTTTAATAGTCACGGAGTACTGTATCCGTCACTTGACCGGGAAATAAAATCACACTGAAGAAAAAATAAAAAGAAGAAAATAAAGTAAAATAAAATGTGCAGGAAAATAAAAGTAAAAATAGAAAGTCAAAAGATAAAGTATAGACAAAATATAAAATATGGTACAGATAGATTGAACCTGATCAATCACGATAGACAGGATCCACAAGAGGGATCTCGCCTAGGTACATAGAGTCGTTTACCTTTTCCACGTAGCTTTTTAGCCGCTGTCCATTCACTTTGAAAGTCCGTCCATCAGTGGGGTCTTCTATTTCAACAGCACCATTAGGAAAAACATGTCTTACCATAAATGGACCAGTCCATCGAGATCTCAACTTTCCAGGGTGTAAATGCAATCGAGAATCATAAAGATAGACCCGTTGATTTGGCTCAAAGTGTTTCCTTGAGATCTGTTTATCATGAGCTACTTTCATTTTAGCTTTGTAAATTTTGGAGTTGTCATATGCGTCATTTCGTAGCTCTTCTATTTCTGACAATTGTAACTTTCTCTGGAGACCTGCAGCATTCAAATCAAAGTTAAGGGCTTTGACAGCCCAACAAGCTTTATGTTCTAGCTCAACAGGTAAATGGCAAGCTTTCCCATAAACAAGCCGGTATGGGGACATTCCTAAGATGGTTTTGTATGCAGTACGATATGCCCATAATGCATCAGAAAGGCGTAGAGACCAATCTTTGCGATTCGGGTTAACCGTCTTTTCCAAAATCTGTTTAACCTCTCTATTTGCTAGCTCGGCTTGTCCATTTGTCTGTGGATGGTATGCAGTGGAAACTTTGTGAAGAACACTATACCTGCGCATCAAAGCTTCAAAAGAACGATTACAAAAATGTGTTCCTTGGTCACTAATGATGACACGTGGCGTACCGTACCTAGATAACACATTTTCTTTTAAGAATTTTACCACAGTTGTATTATCATTAGTACGACAAGCTACAGCCTCCACCCATTTTGATACATAGTCAACAGCTAAAAGGATGTAAAGATAGCCAAAAGATGAAGGAAATGGACCCATAAAATCAATACCCCAACAGTCAAATATCTCGATAACAAGAATAGGGTTAAGAGGCATCATATTTCTTCGAGATAAAGCACCTAACTTTTGACATCTTTCACAGGAACGACAAAAATTATTAGTGTCTTTGAACAAAGTGGGCCAATAAAGACCACACTGTAAAATTTTCACAGCTGTCTTCTTCATAGAAAAATGGCCACCGCAAGCAGCACTATGGCAAAAATTTAAGACACTAGAAACTTCACTTTCAGGAATGCAACGTCTCATGATTTGGTCAGGACAGTATTTGAAAAGATATGGATCATCCCAATAAAAGTTACGTACCTCAACCAAGAACTTACGCTTATCTTGTGCACTCCAGTCAGATGGAAGTTCACCACAAACCAAATAATTTACGATATGTGCATACCAAGGTATTTGGCTTATAGCAAAAAGATGTTCATCTGGAAAATCGTCTCGAATGGGTGGCAAATCAGTAGAGTCAGTGAACTCAAGGCAGGATAGATGATCAACAACAACATTTTCAACGCCTTTCTTATCTTTGATGGTTATATCAAATTCCTGCAAAAGAAGAATCCACCTAATTAAACGGGCTTTAGCATCCTTCTTAGAAAGAAGGTACTTAAGGGCTGCATGGTCAGTAAAAATAACAATAGGTGAACCAATCAAATAAGAACGAAATTTATCTAAGGCAAAAACAACAGCTAGTAGTTCTTTTTCAGTAGTAGTGTAATTCATTTGAGCATCATTCAAAGTCCTACTAGCATAATAAACAACAAAGGGTTTTCCCTCCCTCCGTTGCCCAAAAACTGCTCCTACAGCATAATTACTTGCATCACACATAATTTCAAATGGGAGGTTCCAATCCGGTGATTGCATGATAGGAGCGGTGGTGAGTTTGGCAATGAGTGTTCGGAATGCCTCCTCACACTCTTGTGTCCATGTAAATTCTGCATCTTTTAGCAAAAGGTTACACAATGGTCTAGATATGGCAGAAAAATTTTGTATAAACCTTCTGTAAAAGCCAGCGTGTCCAAGAAAGGATCGGACATCTTTTACCGTTTTAGGTGTAGGTAATTTAAAGATTAATTCAATTTTTGCCTTGTCAACCTCTATCCCTCTTTCAGATACAATGTGCCCTAAAACGATTCCTGAAGATACCATGAAATGACATTTCTCCCAATTTAGCACAAGTCCTTTTTCTTCACACCTACTCAAAACAGATTTCAAGTTAAGTAGGCATAAATCAAAAGAATTACCAAAAACAGTCAAATCATCCATAAAGACTTCCATGCATTTTTCAACCATATCAGAGAAAATACTCAACATGCAACGCTGGAAAGTAGCTGGTGCATTACATAATCCAAATGGCATTCTACGAAAAGCATAAGTACCAAAAGGGCATGTAAAAGTAGTTTTTTCTTGATCTTCTATAGCTATCTCAATCTGGTAATACCCTGAATACCCATCAAGAAAGCAATAAAAAGGATGTCCAGCTACACGTTCTAAAATTTGGTCGATAAAAGGCAATGGAAAATAGTCTTTTCTAGTGGCTGTGTTTAACTTTCTATAATCAATACACATTCTCCAACCACTTACTACCCTAGTTGGAACAGGTATCCCATTCTCATTTTCAACAACAGTAACCCCAGATTTCTTAGGAACTACTTGAGTTGGACTTACCCATTGACTATCAGAAATTGGGTAGATTATACCCGCATCTAATAGTTTCAAGACCTCTTTCTTCACTACTTCTTTCATTGTTGGGTTAAGTCTTCTTTGTGGGTCTCTACGAGGTTGGGAACCTTCCTCTAAATGAATTCTATGGGAGCATATCAATGGAGAAATACCTTTAATATCAGCTATGGTCCAACCTAGTGCAGACTTATGTTCTTTTAACAATTTTATCAATTTTTTCTCTTGTTCAGCACTAAGTTCAGAAGAAATGATGATAGGAAAGGTATCACCTGGTCCCAAGAATGCGTGTTTCAAACCTTTGGGGAGTGGAGAAAGCTCAACTTGTGGTGTCTCGAGGTTTGATGGTTTTGGTCTCTCCCTCTCTCGTGGCAACTCTTCAAAGTGTGGCTGCCAAAATCGAGTTCGTTTATCCTGTGAGTCAAAAATACTAAACACATTAGTTGTTACATCAGGATAATACAATTCTTCAAAATCAAAATTGAGAAGGTTTTTCGAAGAATCATAGCCATGATTTTTATAAGCTTCCTCCGCTACAAGTGTGTCTATCATATATGAATGATAGCACTCGTCTTCTTCTCGTGGTTGTTTGCCAATGTTGAAAATGTTCACCTCAAGAGTCATATTCCCAAAAGATAATTTCATTAGACCATTTCTGCAATTAATAAGAGCGTTAGCAGTGGCTAGAAAAGGTCTCCCCAAAATAAGAGGGATTTTTGACTCCATGTTAACAACAGAATGAGTATCTAAAACAAGAAAATCAACAGGATAGTAAAATTTGTCAATTTGCAACAAAACATCTTCTACTATTCCCCGTGGTTTCTTGATTGATCGGTCAGCTAATTGTAGGACTACAGATGTTGGTTTAATCTCACCAAGTCCCAACTGCAAGTAAATAGAATAAGGCATTAAATTTACACTTGCTCCTAAGTCCAATAAAGCTTGACCAAACTCATGTGTCCCAATTTGGCAGGAGATTGTGGGACATCCTGGGTCTTTATACTTGGGTGGTGTCTTTTGTTCAATCACTACACTTATCTGTTCTGCCAAAAATGCAGTTTTCTTCACATGGTGTTTTCTTTTGATAGTGCATAAATCCTTGATGACTTTGGCATAAGTTGGAACCTGCTTAATCAAATGTAACAAGGGAAGATTAATTTTAACTTGTTTCAAATGTTCCAAAATCTCACCTTGAATTTTTGAATTTTTTCCAACCGGTCGAAGAGCTTGAGGAAAAGGCACTGGGATTGAAAACTTACTTTCGGGCTCTTTTTCCATTGTGGCCTCTTTTTCAAGGGGGGCATCTTTACTACTCGTAGATGTGTTAATTTCAGGAGTAGGCTCACTTACAATCTTACCACTTCGAGTAGTAATGGCATTGACTTCTTTGAGATTTTGAACATCAGAAGTAGAAGCTTGTGCCATGAATTGTCCTTTTGGATTGGATTGAGGTTGAGATGGAAACTTACCTCGCTCTTGTACAGTTAAGGCACTGGTCAATTTTGTGATTTGACTCTTGATTTCTTTGTTTTCGTCCACCACCTGTGCAAGAATTGTTTCAAATTTTTGATTAGTCTTACTTTGTGCCTCCATAAATGCTTGTAATGTATCCTCTAAAGAATTTCTAGTTGGTCGTGCATTATATTGAGGTGCAACATAAGACTTGGGTGCTTGTTGTTCTTGTTTCCATTGGTTGTTGGCTTGTTGGTCAGATTTCCAACTGAAATTTGGGTGGTTTCTCTAGCTAGGATTATATGTTTCAGAGTAGGGTGAATAAGGCTTCTTGTACATCCCTAGGGCATTACATTGTTCCTCATATATCCCTCTCATCTCACTATACGTGGGGTAATCCTGAGCTAAGTGTTCCGCTCCTCCACAGACAAAACAGACATCGTGTGACTCAACTCTAGCAACCGTATGGGTGACCCTTCTATCTTTGGATTTCAAGGCCTCTAACTCCCTAGTTAAGACCTCTAATTGGGCTTTGAGGTTATCCTCTTCCCTAAGATGGAAAACTCCATTGGGTCGTGACCTATTTGTGCTTTCAGCAATGCTAGGTCCAGTCCATGTATGAGCTTTTTCGGCTAAGTCATTAAGGAATTCTATGGCTTCCTCAGGATCTTTGTGAAGGAACTCCCCATTACACATCATCTCAACAAATTGGCGCTCTCTAATTGTGAGTCCCTCATAGAAATAACTAACCAAGCGCCAATTTTCATACCCATGGTGAGGGCACAGATTTAGCAACTCTTTAAACCTTTCCCATGCTTGATATAAGGTTTCACTGTCTTTTTGGGAGAATGAAGAAATTTGTCTTTTCAGGCCATTAGTTTTGTGTTGTGGGAAGTATTTATTGAAAAATGCTTGGGTCATTTCTGCCCAAGTTCCTATAGACCTCGGCCTCAAAGAGTATAGCCAACTCTTTGCTTTGTCTTTCAAAGAAAAAGGGAAAAATTTAAGCCTAACAGTGTCTATGGCTTCAGGTTGGCTATGGAAGGTGGCAATTACTTCGTCAAATTCCCTAACATGTACATAAGGATTTTCACTATCTAGACCATGAAAAGTGGGAAGAAGTTGTATCATTCCAGGTTTAAAATCCGAATGTGGTATGTTAGGTGGAAATATAATGCATGATGGTGTGGCTGTGCGAGTAGGATGCAAGTAATCTTTTAGAGTTCTAATGGGGTTTTCTTCGTGTTGGCTCATTGTGTTAGAATTACAAGATGAACTAGAAGGTGAATTCTCTTCACTTACAAATTGTGGGAGTGGTTCTAGTTCTAGTTCTAGTTCTCTCACAAATCTTCCTCGTTTGTCTCTAGGTCGATGCATACATCCTAATTTTTTTTTTTTTTTTTTAAGGAAAGAAATGTTTAAGGAAAATTAAGAAGTGAAATAAACACAACAAGAAATAGAAATAAGTTAGGTGGTAAGACCAACCATGAAATATAAATACAATAACTAAACAAAAGACTATAAAATACGAAAAAAGTACAATAAATAAATAATAAAAAGAAAATACAATAAGTAAATAAATAAAAGGTTAGGCGGTAGAACCGGCCATAAAAAGAAAATACAACATGTTAACTAAAGTAAATAAAGTGCAATAAATACGTAAAAGAAAATGAAAATAAAGTACAATAAAAAAAAGTGCAATAAATAAATAAAGTACAATAAGAAATAAAGAAACTAAGTTAGGCGGTAGAACCAACCACAAAATAAAAAGAAAATACAACAAATTAACTAAAAAGAAGTACAATAAATAAATAAAAGAAAGTGAACGAAGTTAGGCGGTAAAACCAGCCATTAAAAAAAAAGTGCAATAAATAAACTAAAGAAAATAAAGTGCGATAAATAGATAAAAGAAAATAAACTAATTAGGCGGTAAAACCAGCCATTAAGATAATATAAAATATAACAAATTAACTAAAGAAAACAAAATAAATTAGGTGGTAGAACCAACCATGAATAATAAATAAATTACAACAAAGGAAATAAAACTAAGATTTTGCAAAGAAAAGAAAATATACAAAGTTACCACTTTAGTATTTATAATCGCAACCAACTTTCGCTTAGTGTGCTTCCCCGGCAACGGCGTCAAATTTTTGTTTACGCTCAAAATATAACGCGGCTATCGCAGTATAGATTGAGGTGTCGATCCCACGAGGAAGCTCTTGGCAAAATAGGTTAGTGAAGTAAAATATTAAAGCAGTAGCAAAGAGTTAATTGATTTAAACGGATGAGATAGAATTGTCTATGAATTGAGGAAAATGTCTTATGACGATTTAAGCAAGGCTTTGAGAATCACAATTATGCTTTATAAATCTACTCTATACTTTGATTCGATATTTATAACTCAACTAAAAGTTTCACATCCCAAACAATCAATCGGAAGGTATGTAATATATAGCACATTTGATAACACATGTATTTGATTTAGTTAAACTCTTTGCAAGCATTAACACACATCATGTTATTTATACAAGTTATCTAAGATCGACAATATATCATTTTGACAATATTGCAGTAAAAGATTAACTTGAATATCAAACATTTATTGCCCTTACATGTTATCCAAGATCGACAATATATCAAATTGACAATACTGCAGTAAAAGATTAACATATAAAACAATATAACCAGTAACAATTATAAATCAACATGAATCACATAAGAAAAGCATGACTGAACATATATGAGACATAAGAATTATAACCTCTGGATTATAGAAAATAAAATAGATAAGAGTTTAATCAAAACCAAACTTACAACATTTATAGCTCTTGACACCGAATCAAAGCATGGAAGTAGATTTACTACACATAAAAGTTCATCTCTTAGCCTTGCTAGGAACTCTAGCCTAAATTACAATACATGTTAATGAGAATAAAAGAAGAGAGAAATTATCTATTAAAAACGTCCTAAGGGTCTCCTTATATAGGCAATGAATGGACATATGTCATGGATGACATCAATCTTCAATAGTTTTAAGCCAATAACTCGTGTATCCACTTGCAGCACATTTTTGATAATGTAAATGATTAATTCCGCTTCTGCAGCCGACATGAAAGTTGTAAAATTTTGACTCTTCTTTCCATAGGCACTGATTTCATGCAAATTGGATGAGTATCCAATGAGATATGAGCAAAATTCCAAAGATACATCAGAATTCGGCCAACAACCACTTTACCCACTTGCAATGCGATTTGGTCCATGATAACGGCTGATTTGGACTTTACCATAAACATACGAGTTGTTGATAGTAAAGTCAGAAATTCACAGCTTTAAGAATTATACCAATTGAGTACGTATTTTGTGAGATACGGTCCAAATACGTGAATTGGGTCAAGCTGGGTAAGAGTTGTAGTCCGATTCTGTTGTATCTCAATTTTTGGCCCATAACATGTTGGATTTGGCTTTTCCACTATTCTTCAAATTTGTGTAAGATTGAGTCATGTTGCACCAGGTTCAAGAATTTCTTCATTTTAATTTCTACATTGAGAGTTATGTCCAATTTACCTAAACCTGTCCAAATAACATTCATTAATCACAATTTAAGGAGAACACTTTATTTCAAGCTAAAAATACAGAAAACACTAAAATTAATGACATTAAATGGTGATTGAATCTCTTAACAACATGCATTTTCGTGTGTTCATCAGTCATCCCTGCTGTCTTTTCTGTGGATACAGGTCCTGATTCTTGTGTAATGTGTTAGACTTAAGGTATTAGCTCTGCTCGCCCTAATTTTCTTTGTTTGCCATTTCTTTGCAATTACCTAGGCGACTGACGTGGAAGTTTTTGAGCAGACCCTTACTCGGATTAACGCTATGCTCTAACATATTTGCTCGGTTTAGGAGCTTTTATTCCCGTCCAGCCTTGTTGAATCGGGAATAGTTCCATCCGTTCTGTCTCTGCCTCGAACCCGAAGTAAGTTTCCATCTATTTTACTCTAAACTTTCCCCTCTCGTTCCCTCTTTTTTGATTCTTACGTTTGTGTAAAATGTAGGAATGTCTGAGTAAGGAGGTGGTGAAAGAAGAAAGAGGAGCTGAATCGAAGGTTCTTCCTTTGGTGGTCTGGGGCCTTTAAACCCCGACAATATCATAGGGATGCTGTTTGGTTCTGGAAGTAGCCAGGGGAGGGGGCCTTCCCAGGGGAGGTCGTCTTCACCGTCCACCGGTGATCGAGCTCGTGAGGATAAGGCTTTCTAAGGTCTGATTGTCTGGAAAAAGGGTCCGGACTAAGGGGTTCTTCTAGGGAATGGGCTCTTACTGAAAGTCTGCCACAGGACTCTCATTCTGTCCAAATGCCAAGTAAGGGGCAGGGCCCCCTAGCTCGTCCCTCAACCCAGGTTGCAGAAGTCGGATGGGCTTCATCTTCGTCGCCCTCCTTGAGGTTGGAGGGGTGGTCTTTCCGCGAGGGGCCCTCTTAGGTGTTCTCCTCCGTGCTGGCCGTAGAGGCCATGGAGGACTTGGGCATCTTGCTCTCGGTTATGAGGAAGCTGAAGAGGTATATGACCCCCATCTGAGCCGGTCAAACATCTTCCCTGAACCTGGCCACGGGCTTCAACGTTGCGCTAGGATCTGCCCTTAATGTAAGTTACCTAACATTTGGATTGTTTCTCCTTTGTGCATTTGCTTGCTCTAACTTCACATTTTTCTGCAGTCCGTTTTCCTTTTTTCTCAGTTTTGAATCGAGATCCTGGGTTTTGCGACCGGTGCTCAGAAAGCAGAGGATGACTTTGCTCGATCCTGGGCTGAGACTCAGCGTGCGAGGAGGATCGCCAAGCAAGAGAGGAAAATGGCCGATGAGACGGGGGCCAAACTTGAGGAGATGATGACCACCAGGGTCGAGGCAGAGAGTAGATTGTCTGAGCTTAAGCACCAGAAATGGTTGGTCAAGCAAACAATGACGAACTATCTGGCGGTGGGTGGGGTTTGAATTAGTGAGTTGACGCACAAAAATGAAGAACTTGAAATGCAGCTTGCTGCTGCTCAAAAGGAGAGAGAGTTGGTTGAGTAAAGTCGATCCTCTCTAATTGCCTAGTTTGAGCAGCAACATAATCAGTGGTCGGCTGGTCACAAAGAGGGCTTTCTTCAAGGCGTGATGGATGGATTACAAAGATTCATCGTCATTTTTGAAGAGCATTATTCAGAGATTGATCTAAAACGGCTATGGTCATTGGGCACTGGAGGCTTTTTCTATAAAGGAAAAACTTTCGGGGCCCATGATGACGATGCGCCAGTGCCTGTTGACGCTAGTGGCGACAAGCCCCCTTTGGCCGATGTGCTTGCCGTTTTTGGGAGTGCTGCTGTTGCAAACGGTGGTGAGGTTACCCTTCTTGCCGATTATGGGAAAACTAGCGGCACTACCTCCGTTGAGTCACAAGGAATTTCAGATGTTCCGGCTGACCCGCCCACTGTTACAGCTCTTTCGGTTAGCAACGTTCCTGAGGCGGCTCCTATCATTGACTTGGACATGCATGATTCTGCTTCTACTGCCTGAGTGAATTCATTTCTCCACAACTGTTTTTCCACAATGTAAATTTTTTTGTTGTTCTTTGTTTATCTTGTTTTTTGCCTTGTAATTAACCAATGTAATCATCTTCAATGAATGAACTATTTGCTCTTTTCCAATGTGTACTCGTTCTCATTTACCTGCTCAGAGTAAATTTATTTCTCAACTGCGTAGTTCGCTGAGATAACCGAACCGCTTATAAAATATAGACTTTCAAAACCAAACCGTTAGTGATAATTGTCGTTCTAACTGACATTTCAAGAATGAGAACAGAATTATAATAAAATAGACTGCTTGGTTTTTTGAATAGCTTTAGTCAGGATCGACTAGCAGTCAATCATTTTCAACACATGGGCCGAACAACTTTTTGTAATCGACACGGTTGAGTGGTTGCTTTTACTCAAACTACAATTAGGAGTAAAGCGAGTAGCCCAAATTGTGTCAGATGGGGTACCCTTCAATACTCTCAGGGGATCATATCAGTGTAATAATGCTGAACAGTGTATTATGGGTGATGTGGAAAGGCCATAATAATACCCTGGAAAAGCCATAGTCTAACCCTCTTTAATGGGCGCTATGGTGCAACCTGTGGAAGAGCCATAGCCCTCACCTCACCAAGCCATCCAGGTGCGATGCTACAGACGAAAGTCAAACCGATCACGGTAAATTACTCCTTTAGCTTCGATCCGGTGATGGTGAAAATAGAACAAAAATCGAACCGATCAAGGAGAATTGCTCTGCGAGCATCGAGTTGATGATGGTGAAAATAGAACGAAAGTCGAACTGATCATAGTGAATTGCTCCACGAGCATTGAGCCGGTGATGGTGAAGTTTTCCTCTAGACACAGTGATGCATTGTGAAAAAAATAAAGATGTCTTTGCCATGATGGCGTCGTCAGGATTCTAAGATGTGGAATGGTATGCTATTTCAAGCGGTTTGATGCAAGACCTTTTATTAAACAATCCAAGGGCACTTTCTTTGGTGGCTCATTACGTGTTCCGATCAATATAATCCTCGCGAATGTCCATGCAATAAGAGGAAAAAAAATTAGAGTTTTCATCTAAGCACGATGTTCATATAGGGAAGGATTACAAATAAAAGTTAGAGATAGTATTTTCTTAGCAGTTCGGCGTTTCGTGGTTTTCTAACGGCTCACCTGTCTATTCTTTTGAGTTCGTACACCCCTCATATGCACCTGAGGATCTTGTATGGCCCTTCTCAAGTGGGACCTAAGACTTTGTTTGTAGGGTCTTCCACCATATTTTGGAAAATTATAAGATTGCTTTCATACCAGCACCTCTACATGATCATGATCATGATCACATATTCAACATCTTATACCATATCTCTCACTAACACCGTCGTTAACTGCTTCATAAAGAGGCCCTCGGGTTGACCATCCAACACCATCAACTGATTAGCAGAGCAATTATTTTCTCATACATCAAGTAAGAAGGGATAGGAAAAAAGAGCATGAGTGACTGTTTCATCTCTTTCCCTACATCATCGACAAATTCTAGAAATGTCTACTCCCCAGAGAACCAAGTTATAATTTGTAAGAAGCATATTGAGGTAAGCTCTTCACTTGAATATTTTCACTTCATTCTAAATATTCAATCCCCAAATTTTTTGCCACTATACTCTTATAGGTGATAAACCACTAACATTTAAATCTTTCTTCATATCCACTTCAATATTATAAGTTGACTTGACTGAAAAACAACCAAAGGTATTGTGATACCAAATTAGTTTGTCCACACTACTAAATGAGTTGACACGAATAGATAATATCAGTTGCACATCCACATTTCATAAAAGAGCATTCATCAAGGTTTTGTCTAATCCTCTAGTAGGTAGAAATAAATAAGAAACCTTGTAAATGTCATTCCCATAACTCGGAGTTATAGGTTTTGTTGACCTGAAGAAGTAGTTCCTCGGATCAACGAACCTTAATTTATTGACGAAAAATCAAACTTTAGGCCTCGTCTACATTAGATCAATAGGTACAGGCTTGGGTTTCCTGTTTTCGCAAACGTGGAGAGGGGTCTGCAATGACAACACATAAACAAGCTTAAAGGTGGGTTTCGGCGAAGACGCTCCGATGCTTAAGTTAAAAAAGAGGGTTTTTATCTCTTAAAAAATATGACAAACTAGGAATAAAATATTCCTTGGCGACGGGGAGGGATTTGTTTATCAACCTTCACCATGTCTCCCTCTTTTTCCTTTTATATTGATGGCCTTTCAGGGACTTTTTTAGGCTTTCCTCAGCAGTATTTCTATCTTGCGCCTGATATTTCCTGCTGTACTTCTGACACACACTAGGTATCTTTATACAGCCCCCTCTGACATACGACGAATATCTTTTCATAGATTTTCTGTCCCCGTTTTTACCCCATGTCAGATGTCACTTTTGATGTGCTATGCATATTCCTCGGGTTTATCTCCACCGGCATTTTTGGTTCAAGTGAGGCTTATTTTGGTCGGCTTAGATCATATTTCGAACGGCTCTCCTTTACTGGTTTGATATTGATGCAAAAATCCCATAACGAAGTTGTGAGACCCTGCATCCGAACCGATTCTGCTGCTCTGTTAGGTTTAGGCCTATTTGTCATTGCTCTTGGGCTAGCCTTGGTTGAATTCTAGGCCTTTGGACCTAAGGGCAGGAAGATGGAGATTTTCAAGGGAGGGGGGGGAACAAGGGTCCGCCAGTTTTTAGTTTTGATTTGTCAGAACTGGAAACTTTATTTTTGTCTGGTCAGTCTGTATTGCTCCCCGGGTCCCCCAGTTTATTCATTGTCGTCTTTTTCATCCGAGCTAACCAACTTTGTTTGCTTTGAGCAGTTTCGTGATCAACTCTAGATTTTGACAAAGTTAAAGCGGGTGGGATTGTTACGGTGTCATCATGGTGACTTGAAAAGTCGTTGCCACGTGGTAGCGGTTTCTCCTAAGATTTTTAAATTTAATGGTAGGTCTCTTCAAACGTCGTGTCCTTCTTTTTTTTCAAGTGACGTTATCTGACTAGAGTCCCTCGGACAGTTTGATCTGTTTGAATCCAATGGCTTGAGTTGCAACCATCTGAAGAGACGTTGTGTCACTTGCACTAGGTGCCAGAGACGCAACCCATCAATCTCGTTCGTTCCTTTTCTTTTATTTTAAACGGCATAGATCACTCACTATTGCTTATAAATAGTCACCTTCTTCTCTGTTTTGTACCTTTTATTATGCATTTTTGATTTCTTGCTACCTTCATGCTGTGTTACCATTGTTTCTTTGTTAAACGTGCATTTTTAATCTAGCGACTTCGTTCTCTGACGTTCTTCATTCAGGCTTCTCTGAATTTTTTTGGTTTGTCTTTATATTCTCTTTTTTTGGACTCTTTTCTTTTGTTTATTCCAGGGACTCGGTTCAAGGTCTACTTTTAGCCCGTTTTCTTGTATTTTTTGCCAACTCGGCTTTCTTCATTTTTTGGTCCTGAAGGCTGTCGCCTATTTTACCATTTTCGGATGTGGTTGATTTGTTGCTGTCCTTGCCCAGTAGCTTGTAGCCTCATTTAAGAAGTGCCTTCTATTAGTTGATGGCCTCTAGAGTCAATCTAGACTTTTCAGTTGTGGACATGGCGGTTGAGGAGGGAGAATAGCCTCTAGAACTCCCATTGGTTATGAGGGGTAGAGGGGTTGAAGCGAGTGAGGGAACACCACATTTGCAGGTGGAGGTAACCCTACATGAGGTCGAACCGGTCCTTAACTCCAGAGAGGATGAAGGCAACGATCCCTAAGACACAGTGGCCATTCATGTTGAGTTCTTGAGGCTAGAACTTAACCTTTATCAGGCATTCTTATGACATTTCTGTTGACGACCTAACCTTTATCAGGCATTCTTATGATATTTCTGAGACAGTCACCCTGAGGCTGCCCTCCGAGGAGGATTATCCGAGCAACCCTCCTAATGGCGAGGTGGCCATTCATATTGAGTTCCTGAGGCTAGGACTCAGACTTTCAATGCAACGATATTTTTTCAAGATGTTGGCCCGCTTAAGGATAACCCTTTTCTAACTAGGTCCTAACTCATAGAGAGTGCTTGTAGACCTATTTGTTTTATAGTTATAGGCAGAGTAGTCCCCCCACCCCCCATTTTTAAGAGTTATGCTACCTGTACCATTTCAAGAGCAATGCCAGAAGCTAGAGGGGTTTTTATTACCTTTCATTTCATGGCCTTCAAAACCCGGTCCTGGGTCGGTCGACCTCTATAAAGGATTGGAAGGGGGAATGGTTCTTTGTCGGCGGAGAGTAGGGTCAAAGGGTCCTCAAGAGGGATGGTGGAGAATGGGTCATCCCTGCTGCCTTTTCTGCTGATGCAGGTTTTGATTCTTGTATAATGTGTTAGGCTTAAGTGATTAGCTCGACTCGGCTGACTTTTCTTTGTTTGCCATTTCTTTGCAGTTACCTGGGCGACTGACATGGAAGTTTCTAAACAGACCCTTACTCGGATTGACGCTGTGCTCTAACACATCTGCCTAGTTTAGGAGCTGCTATCCCCATCCAGCCTTGTCGAATCGGAACTAGTTCCATGATTTCCTTCTCTGTCTTTAACCCGAAGTCAGTTTCCATCTTTTTTGCTCTAAACTTTCCCCTCCCGTTCCCTTTTTTTCGATTCTCACGTTTGTGTAAAATGTAGAAATATTTGAGTAAGGAGGTGGTGAAAAGAAAAAGAGGAGCCGAATTGAAGGTTCTTCCTCTGGTGGGCGGGGGCTTTTAAACCCCGGCAATATTATGGGGATATTGTTTAGTTCTGAGAGGAGCTAGGGGAGAGGACCTTCCCGGGGGAGGTCATCTTCACTGTCCACCGGTGATCGGGCCCATAAGGATAGAGCTTCCCAGGGTCTGATTGTTTGGGAAAAGGGTCCGGACCAGGGGAGTTTTTCTAGGGAACGAGCTCCTACTTGAAGTCTACCACAAGACTCTCATTCTGTCCAAATGTTGAGCCAAGGGCAGAGCCCCCTGGCTCGTCCCTTAATCCAATTTTCACAAGTCGGACAGGTCGCATCTTCATCGAACTCCCTGAGGCATGAGGGGCGGTCTTTCCCGAGGGGCCCTTTCGGTTGTTCTCCTCCGTGTTGGCCCCAGAGGCCAAGGAGGACTTGGGTTTCTTGCTCCCGGTTATGAGGGAGTTGGAGAGGTATGTGACCCCCACCTGGACAGGTTAAACGTCTTCCCTGAACCCCGCTACAGTATTCAATGTTGCACTGGGATCTACCATTGATATAAGTTACCGAACATTTGGATTGTTTCTCCTTTGTGCATTTGCTTGCTCTTACTTTGTGTTTTTCTACAGTCCGTTTTCCTCATTTCTTGATTGAGTCTAGATCCTAGGTTTTGTGACCCGCTCTCAGAAAGTGGAGGATGATCTTGCTCGGTCCTGAGCTAAAACTCAGAGTGTTAGGAGAATCGCCAAGCAGGAGAGAAAGATGGCCGATGAGGCGGGGGCCAAACTTAAGGAGATGATGACTGCTAGGGCTGAGGCAGAGAGCAGGTTGTCTGAGCTTGACCACTAGAAATGGTTGGTCAAGCAGATGATGACGAAAAATTTGGCAGTCGTGGGGGTTCGAATTAGTGAGCTGACGCACCAAAACGAAGAACTTGAAATGCAGCTCTGTGCCGCTCAGAGGGATAAGGAGTTGGTTGAGCAGAGCCAATCCTCTCTAATGGCCTAGCTTGAGCAGCAGTGTAACCAGGGGTCGACTGGTCACAAGAAGGGGTTTCGTCAAGGCGCAATGGATGGATTTTACAGGTCCATCGTTCTTTGTGAAGAGCATTACCTAGAGATTGACCTCCAATGGCTGTGGTCCTTGGCCACTGGAGGCTCTTGCCATGAAGGGAAAACTTCTGGGGCTTATAATAACGACGCGCCAGTGCTAGCTGACGCTTGTCGCGATGAGCCCCCTTTGGCCTATGTGCCTGCCTTTTCTAAGAGTGCTGCTGTTGCGACCGGTGGTGAGGTTACCCCTTTTGCCGACCAGAGGAAAACTAGTGGCACTGCCCCTATTGAATCACAAGGATTTTTAAATGTTCTAGCTTACCCGTCCGCTGTTACAGCTCCTTCGATCAGCAACGTTCCTAAGGCGGCTCCTGTCGTGGATTGGACATGCATGATTTTACTTTTGCTGCCTGAGTGAATTCATTTCTCCACAACCGTTTCTCCACAGTCATTTCTTTACAGCGCAAAATTTTGTTGTTGTTGTTTGTTTGTCTTGTTTTTTTCCTTGTAATTGACCGATGTAATCATCTTCAATGAATGAACTATTTATTCCTTTCCAATGTGTGCTCATTCTCCTTTACATGCTCAGAGTAAAATCGTTTCTCCACTGCGCAGTTCGCTGAGATAGCCAAACCGCTAATAAAATATAGACTTTCAAAACTAAATCGTTAGTGATAATTGCCGTTCTAACTGACATATCATGAATGAGAATAGACTTATAATAAAATAGGTTGACCGGTTTTCTGAACAGCTTTAGTTAGGACCGACTAGTAGTAAATTATTTTCAACTTATGGGCTGAACAACTTTTCGTAATCGGCATGGTTGATTGGATGCTTTTACTTGAACTACAATTAGGAGTAATTTGAAGCTACTTTGGGCATCTTGTAGCGGTGCCCTATTCAATTGAGTAGCTAGGTCGCCCTTAGTGTGCATCGGTCGTTAATGCAGTCTAAAGCGAGTAGTTCGAACCGTGTCGGATGAGGTACCTTTCAATACTCTCGGTGAATCATCTCAGTGTAATAACACCGAACAACGTGTCATTGGTGCTGTGGAAAGGCCATAGTGATACCGTAGAAAAGCCACCGTTCAACCCTCTTCAATGGGTGCCACGGTGTAACCCGTGGTAATACTGTAGAAGAGCGACAACTCTCGTCCTACCGAGCCATCTAGGTGCGATGCTGTAGATGAAAGTCGAACCGATTATGGTGACTTGCTCTGTGAGCGTCGAGCTAGTAATGGTGAAAATATAACGAAAGTCGAACCAATCACGGCGAATTACTCTGCGAGCATCGAGCTGGTAATGGTGAAAATAGAATGAAATCTTAGAGATAATATTTTTTTAGAAGTTCTGTGTTCCATGGTTTCCCGACGGCTCGCCCGTTTATTCCTTCGAGTACGTACGCCCCTCCTATGCGCCTGAGGATCTTGTATGGCCCTTCCAGGTGGGACCCAAGACTCTGTCTGCGGGATTCTTCGTGTTGAGCACCACCCTTCGTAGCACTAAGTTTCCCTCTTTGAAACTTCGGGCCCTGACCTTCCTGTTGTAGTATGTAGTCACCTTTTGTTGGTAGGCTGTTGCTCGAATCTGGGCCTGGTCTCGAAGCTGTTCGATCACATCCAACCCCTATTTCATCAGGTCGTTGTTGATTGTTTTGAAAAAGTTTAGTACTCAGTGGGTCAGGGTTTTAATTTCTGCAGGGATCACTATTTCGCTTCCGAAGGCTAAGGAGAACGGCGTCTCACCGGTGGCTGTCTTACTAGTTGTTCAGAGCGCCCATAGTTCTTCGGGTAGCTCTTATATCCATACTCACTTTCTTTTCGTCAGCTTTTTCTTGAGTAGCTTTTTGATTAACTTATTGAAGGATTCAACCTGACCGTTGGTTTTAAGGTGTGCGAAGGAGGCGAACGATAGTCTTACTCCTAATTGTTCATAGAATTGCTTAAAGTGGTTGTTGTCGAATTATTTCCCGTGGTCAGTGATGATGGTGTGGGTGATGCCGTATCGACAGATCATATTTTTCCATACAAAATCATGAATATTCTTCTCCGTGATCATTGATAGTGGCTTGGCCTTGATCTATTTTATGAAATAGTCGACTGCCACGACCACATACTTGAATGACCCATTGCCTCGGGGGAGTGGCCCAATCAAGTCAAGCCTCATCTGGGTGAATGACTATGGCCTATTCATTGTGGTTAGCTCCTTTGCGGGTGCTTGGATTCTATCTGCAAATGTCTGATATACGTCGCAGCGCTAAACTAGGTGTTTAACGTTGTTAAGGACTGTGAGCCAATAATAACCAGTTTGGAAGACTTTATAGGCCAAAGCTTCCTTCCCCAAATGATTGCTACATACCCCTTCGTGGATTTCCTTTAAGACCCGTTTCGCCTCTGCCGAGCTCAAGCACCTCATGTAAGGGTGAGAGAAACCCCTTCAATACAATGCCCCCTCAATCACCAAGTATCTTGCGGCCTAGTATTTAATTCTTCGGGCTTTCTTTTTGTCACTAGGAACCGTTCCGTTCAAGATGTAGTCTTTGATGGGGTCCATCCAGCTCGGTGTTGATTTTATTTATGTGATCTGCTCTCCTTTCTGGGTACTTGGTTTCGACAAGAATTCCATAGGTACCGTACTAGGGATACTAGCGTCTTCTGCTGACGCCATTCAAGCGATGATGTTCGCTTGATGGTTCTCGTTCCTCGGGATTACCTCTATTTTTATCTCCCTGAACTGTGCGGTCAACTTTCGTACCATCGCGAGGTAAGCGGCCATCTTTTCCTTTCTTGCTTCGAAATCGCCATTGACTTGGTTTACCACCAGCTGAGAGTCGCTTTTAACCAGTACTACATTAGTGGCTAACACTTGAACCACTCTTAACCCCGCTAGGAGAGCTTTAAATTCTACCTTGTTGTTCGAAGCTTTGAACCCGAAGTGAATAGCGTACCTGATCTCGTCTCTCTTAGGGCTGATAAAGACGATCCTTACCCTGCTTCCCTGCAGGTTGGATGCCCCGTCAATGTAAAGTACCCATACTTCCGAGTTTGTCTCAAGGACTTCCTGACTGGCGGCTGTCTTGTAGGTGCTTTTGGTCACGAAATCAATTAGGGCATGCCCTTTAATGGCAGTTCAGGGTCGGTAATGAATGTTGAATTCGTTCAACTTTATGGACCATTTGACCAATCTGCCTAATAGGTCGGGCTTGTACAAGATTTTTCGGAGTGGTTGGTTGGTTAGCACTATGATGGTATGTGCTTGGAAATAGAGTCACAACTTCTTCCTGGTCACGATGGGTATCCAGTTTCTGCCCCGGTGAGGGCCCTGCTTGTATAGTACACCGGTCGTTGCACCCCCTTACTTCACTGGCGAGGACTGAGGTGACCACCTATTCCGAAACTCTCAAGTACACTACCAACGGTTCTTCTTGCATTGAAATTGCCAGGTGTACTGGTTCGGAGAGGTAGGTCTTCAGCTGCTGGAAGACTTGTTCGTATTCTTCGATCCACCGATTCTTCCCCTTGTTCTTAATGGCTAGAAAAAAGGTGAAGTATTTGTTGGTGGCTTTGGACATGAATCTGTTCAGTGCCGCGATCCTGCCGGTTAGCCATTAGATCTCCTTCACTGTGCTTGGGGACTTTATTTCTAAGATAGCTCAGACTTTATTTGGATTGGCCTCTATTCTCCGTTGGCTCAGCATAAAGCCTAAGCATTTTTCAGATTTTACTCCGAAGATGCACTTCTCAGGGTTCAGTTTCATTATGTTCTCCCTTAGCACCATGAAGGCTTCTCTGAGGTCAGCCACATGGTCGGTCGTTTTTACTGACTTGGCTATCATGTCATCCATGTATACTTCTATATTTTTACCAATCCATTTTTTAAAAAGCTTGTTTACCAGCCTTTGATAGGTGGCTCCTGCGTTTTTCAATCCGAATGGCATCACCTAGCAGCAATAGATCCCTTGGTGGGTGATGAAAGATGTTTTTTCTTAGTCAAGGGGAACATCAGATCTGATTATAGCCAGAAAAGGCATCCATAAAACTTAGTAGCTCGTGCCTTGCTGTTGCATCCACTAGTTGGTCGATATTGAGGAGAGGGAAGCTGCTTTGGGGCATGCCTTATTCAGATTAGTGAAGTCAACATACATTCACCACTTTTTACTTGCCTTCTTTACCATTACCACGTTGGACACCATTCCGGGTAGTAGACCTCCTTGATGAACCGGGGCGCCAGTAGCTTTTCCACCTCTTCTGCTACAGCTTCGTTCCGCTCCTGATTGAAGATTCTTCTCTTTTGCTTGATTTGTCGAAATATGGGGCATACAGTCAATTTGTGGGTGGCCAGCCTTGGGTTAATTTCGAACATGTCCCAGTGGGACTAGGCAAAGATGTTCAAGAACTCTTAAATCAAACGGGTCAGCTCTTACTCGACTTCTGGCCCCAACTGGGTTCCCATCCTGATCACCTTCAAGGTTCCTCGACCTTGACCTGAAGTTCTTGTATCTCCTTCGTTGGCTCTGGGGATTCGAGGATTCCCTCTCTTGGATCAATGGTGGAAATAAAAAATGCCTTTTTTGTCGTGACTGCGTAACAACTCCTTGCCACTTTTTGATCTCTCAACGCTACTCTGATTCCTTCTCTCGCAGAGAATTTTAGCTTCAGGTAATGGATGGATAGGGCTACATTAGTATTCACCATGAATGGTCTACCACCACAAACCTAGTCATCAATGTCTTCTTATAGGGCCTTTGTCTGATGGTGAGGCGGGGGAGAGAGGTGAGGGGTCACCACTCCGATCAACGTTATATAGCTTTCCCCGAATCCTTGTAGTGACATTTGGGTTTCCTCTATGTGGAGGTTCCTACAGTTCAGATTGTCTACGATTTTCTTGAAGATTATGTCGATCGAGCTGCCCGGGTAAACTAACACCCTGTTTATTACGAGCGCATCGTTGTGGGGGTAACTTACCCATTGAGCATCTTCCTACGTGAACATGATTGGCACCTCTTGTGGTAGCCTCAGCTTCTTGGCTAAATGGGTGTTGCACATGTTTGATGTTCCACTATTTAGTACTTGAAGTAGTTCTTCCGTTATTTATTCGAGTCTCCTACCAGCATGGGTCTCCTTGAAATAATTGCCATGGAGTTAGGGTTCGAGGTATAGATCAGACTGGTGGTCATTGTCTTTCGATTTGGTTGGAATTCTTTCAGGTTCCTATTCCTCATCAAGTGGTCGATCTATTTTCTTAGCTCGGTACATTCTCCGGTGGTGTGCCTAGGACCTTTGTGTATGTCGCACCATTTCTCAGGATCAGTTCACCGTTTCACCCCATTTCCTTTGAAATTTTTCCGCAACAATCCCTTATTCTAGATAGCTTCGTAGACATCTTCGAGTGGCACGACCAGAGGGATAAATTCCCTAACCTGTGCCACTCTTTTCCCTATACCCGGTGGTTTGTTTCTTCTCGGATTTCGGGGCGCCCCCGGGGGGCGACCTATTCAGAAACGGTTTGTCCGTTGTTTAACACATTGTTTCTTCTGTTACCTGGCGTATAGCACCAGCTCACAAAATTTCTTCCTTACGGCGGACAGTACTTGCCATCCATCTTCTAATATTTTAGCGAGGGAAGCGGGGCTCTATCTCCCCCTCCGTGTCTCACTTCCCCATGTGGCTGTGTCGTTCCTCGAGATGGTTCAACTAATAATCTCTTAGCTTTCTCACCTTTCTCTATTGACATGTATTTTGGGGTTTTATTGTATGCTACCGCGTAGCTTGTGGTACCATTTTTTGCTAAGTGGTACCAAAATTGGTTTAGTCGTAACCTTGCCTTTAGGGAGTCTAGGACGATGGGCTGGTTGAACGCCCCTAGTGCTATTACTTCCCTTGTAGAACCTTCAAATATGGCTCCTTAGGCTCTTTTCTTAACCTTGCCTGATCTGCTTCAGTTGTTCCGAGTGTCCGGCTACTTTGCATGAGCCCTGAAAATATTAGACAAAATTTTCAATTAGCTCATTAAAGAAGGCAATGCCGCGCTGTTTTAGCCCCATGTTCAAGGGTAAAGCTAGTCCTTCCAAGTTCATGTGGAAGAATTAACACATTTGGTCTTACCTCAATCCTACTGTGGATAGTAGGTTGGTGACCTGATCTACGTAATGATTAGGGTTAGTGACCTCTTTGTAGATGGGAAAATTGAGGAGTCGGAACCCGCTCGGGAGCTCCATATCTTTCGTCTTGTCTGTTAGTGGCGACCTTCTCTCATTTTCCGTCCTCTTCTCAAGATGCTGGTCCTTCTCCCTTCTTTCGGCCAAAAGGCTCTAGAACTTCCTTCCAAATTGTGAACCTTGCTTTCAAGGCCCAGTTCACCCCGTTGGTGGTTCTTTCTCTGCCGATGGCTTCGGCCCTCCAGGCTCCATCTCTCCTATTTTGGGGGTCTCTTGGCTTGGCCTGTTTGTCCCGGTCAAATTGTGCGGAGTCTCTGGTCCTTCCCTTTGCTCCGTCTATCGTCGAATCTCCTCCCATGATATTTTGCTCTCAGTTGTTTGTCCCTAATTAACTCAGTAATGAGCTGCCTTAGTTCCTTCATTTTCTCCCTTAGGGTTCTCAACTCTGGCCTTATTTTAGGGTGCAGAGAGCTTTCTGTTCTAGAAAGAGGTCGGTTTGGGTTTAGGTTGCGCTCTCCGGCAATGTGATTCTTGTTGGTGGATGATCGTTCAACCATTCTGGAACATTGCTTCTCCCGACATAGTTTTTTGTTCGATTTTCCACAGACGACGCCAAAAATGTTAACCTGAAGAAGTGGTTTCTCGGATCAATGAGCTTTAAATTTGTTGAAGGGGAATCAAACTTTGGGCCTCGTCTGGACTGAATCAATAGGTATAGGCTTGAGTTTTCTATTTCTTGCGAACTGTGGAGAGGGGTCGACACTGACAACATGCACACAAGCTCAAAGGTGGTCTTTCGGGGTGGGTTCTAGCAAAAACGATTCGATGTTTAAGTTAGAATAGAGGGGTTTTCTCTCTTAAAAAATATGACAAATTAAGAATAAAATGTTCCCCTGGCGACAGGGACATGGGGTAAGAACAGGGACAAAAAATCTGTGGAACGATATTTGACGTATGTTAGGGGGGGTAGTATGAAGATACCTGGCGTGTGTTAGAAGTACAGCAGAAAATATCCGGCGCAAGATAGAAGTACTGCAGAGGAAAGCCCAAAAAAGTCTCTGAAAGGCCATCACTATAAAAGGAAAAAGAGGGAGACACGACGGAGGATGATAAAAGAATCCCCATAAAACATAGAAAAAAAAAAAGAAAAAAAGAGTCACTTCTGATATGAGAAGCATATTCCTCGAATTTATCTCTGCCAGCGTTTTCGGTTCAAGCGAGGCTTATTTTGGTCGGCTCGGGTCAGATTTCGAATGGCTCTCATTTACTGGTTTGATATTAACGTGGAACTCCCATAATGAAGTTGCAGCATGTAGTCAGTACCTGCTCGGTCGTAATCGCATTAGGGTCAGCATATGCCAAACAGGTTTCATCATTAGCCAACCAAAGTTTCTGCATCTGAACTGGTTCTACTACTCTGTCGGGTTTAGGCACATTGACTATTTCTCATGAGCCGGCCTTAGTTGAATTCTAGCCCCTTAGACCTAAAGGCAAGAAAAAGAGAATTTTCAAGGGAGGGATAGGGGGTGGGGGAGGAACAGGTTTAAATGTTGGAGGACGGGGAGTCTATGGATAAACAAATAGAGCAACCGAAGTGCCAATACCTACAAGCCATCTCACGCTCAACTTTAGAATATCACTTCCCCACAAGAGACTATGCCATAAGTAGGATCCTCCAAAACATTTAGAGACATTAGAAAAAGACCGAGATGGGAAATATTTTGCTTTCAAAAATTTGGATGCTAAGGAATCCAAATTACTAAGGATACGCCACCCTGTTTCACCAGTATTGCTTTATTGAACAAAGATAGATACATGAATCTAAGGCCTCAATGCAGCCAATTAATTTTTTTTCACATTCCCTTTCGACCCCACTAGAATCGTCTAATCAACGAATTTAGCTTATCAATGACAGATGATGGAAATTGGAAAATTGACATTGCACATATGTTGGGATTGCTTGCAAAATAGCCTCGATAAGGACAACCTTTCCACCAGCTAAGAGGAATTTTATTTTCCAGGCCTTAAGTAGGCTCCAAACACTATCAATAATGAACTGGAATACATCTTGCTTATTTCTGCCAATGAGTGAAGGTAAGCCAAGGTAGCACCCATATGGCTCAGTACCAGAAACTTCCAGAAAACTCAAAATATCCTGTTGAACTCCTGTATCTATATTATGATTGAAGGAAACCAATGACTTCTGTAAGTTAATCTCCTCCCTAAAAACATCCAGATACGTAGAAATAACTCTTGAAATAGATACACATTATGAAGTGGTGGCTCGACCGAAAATGAGGCTGCCATCTTCAAAGGACGTATAATAAACCATTTGACCATTACGTGTACAAGCATAGCCACAAAAGTTACCTAATTCCACAGCCTTATTAAACAAATACGAAAATCCCTCAGCACACACCAAAAAGAAGAAGGGTGATAAGGGGCATCCCTGTGTTAATCCTCGTGAAGGCATATTTGAGCCTGAAACTGGGCCATTTACCAAAAGGAGAATTCTATTGTTGAAATATATTCATAGATTAGATTCCTCCACACCTCCAGAAATCCCATCTGATTAAGCATAAACAAAAGAAACTCCAACTCAACTGTCATATGCCTTACTCTTGTCTAACTTCAAGGCTATAATTCCACAGAACCAGAATGCCTCCTATTCATAGAATGCATAAGCTCAAACCCAGTTACAAGATTATCAGAAATCAACCTCCCAGGGAGAAAAGCACATTGGCCACTATCTTGTAGGAGATGTTGCAGAGGAAAAAAGGTTTAAACTCTTTGATCACAGATGGAGACTTTTCTTTAGGGATCAGGACAACATTATTCTTATTCACATCCATTAGAGATTCCGAACCATTGAGAACACCCAAGCAGAACTTTATCACATATTCTCCTACAATATCCTAGTAGTGTTGATAAAATGCTGCATGACAACCATGTTGGAAATGAAACACTTACACAAACAACTTTTATTCAAACTCAAACAAATATTATAAGAGCACTCTCACTCAAAAAATAAGATACTACAACCCACTTTTATTAGAGTTTGCTTCTTCACTCACTTAGAAGCTCTTAATTTTTCTTGATACCTAAACTAAAATGGGGAGGGGTATTTATACTACTTAAGAACAATCCTACACCACACAAATAAACTAATCCAAAATTACAATAACCATACACCTCATTCTTCTTCATTCTTTTCCATCCTTCTAAATTATTCACATGCATAATTACCACACCCTAGAAGATTCTAGGTAGAAGGCTAGTAGTTTTGGACCTTGATTATGGACTTGGACTCCAATTTGATTGGGTTTGAGCTCCCATAATGGATCAAGCTTATAATCCAACACCTCCCCTTAAACTTGATCTTGTGACCCCTAGTAAGTTCCTTAATCTTATAAAGTCTTCGCTTGTCAGTGGTTTGGTTAAAATATCGGCAACTTGATCTTGTGACTTCACATATTCAACTTGCACATCCTTTCTTGCAACACACTCTCTTATATAGTGGTAACGAATATCAATGTGTTTGCTTCAATCATGGAATACCGAATTCTTAGCTAAGGTAATGGTTAACTTGTTGTCGACACAAACCTTGGTAGGCTCTTCTTGTATCAAGCCTATCTTCTTTAATAGATTTCTAAGCCAAATTGTATGACAAACGCATGAGGTAGCAGCAACATATTCCGCTTCACAAGTGGACAATGTGACAATCGGTTGTTTCTTTGACATCCATGTGAAAGCAGTATCTCCCATGAAAAATATGAATCCAGTAGTGCTCCTTTGATTATCTATGTCTCCACCCCAATCATTATCGCTATATCCAACAAGCTTGTAATCATTAGAAACTGAATAGAACAAGCCAAAGTCAATTGTACCTTTCAGATAGCGAAGAAATCTCTTTGCGGCTTTAAAATGGGTGGTTGTTGGAGATTCCATGTAGCGACTAACCAATCCAACTGCGTGAAGAATATCGGGCCTCGTGCAAGTTAGATAGCGTAGACTTTCCACCAAACTTTTGAAGAATGTTAGATCTACACTTTCGCTTTCTTCATATTTGGACATCTTGATTTCGTATTCTGTCAGTGTGCTTATCGACTTACAATTCTCCATCTTGAACTTCTTCAGGATCTCCTTTGCATAGCTTTCTTGTGAAATGAAAATTCCATCCTTTTGTTGCTTAACTTCAATGCCAAGGTAGTACATCATGAGCCCCATGTCTGTCATCTCGAATTCTTTCGTCATCACTTCCTTGAATTCATTGAACATGCTTGGGTTGCTTCTGGTGAAGATCAAATCGTCCATGTAGAGGCATACGATCAAAATATCTCCATCTTTGATCTTGATATATAGAGCATGCTCGTAGGGACATTTGTTGAAGCCATTCTCTTGGAAGTACTTGTCGATTTGGCTATTCCATGCCCTTGGTGCTTGTTTTAGCCCGTAAAGAGCCTTCTTCAACTTCAACACCTTGTCTTCGTGGCCTTTGACTTCGTAGCTTGATGGTTGCTGAATGTAGACTTCCTCTTCAAGAACTCAATTTAGGAAGGCAGACTTTACATCCATCTGCTGTATCTTTTACTTATTTTGAGATGTCAAAGAAATGATTAGTCTAATAGTCTCCAATCGAGCAACAGGAGCAAATACCTCATCACAGTCAATTCCAGCCTTTTGACTATAGCCTTTAGCAACTAGCCTCGCCTTGTGCCTTTCAATCTCTCCTTTGGCATTTTGTTTTATTTTGTACACCCATTTGACACCTATCGCCTTATGGCCTTTGGGAAGTGAGGAGAGTTCC
This sequence comes from Ailanthus altissimus, assembly GCA_946807835.1. Taxonomy (NCBI): domain Eukaryota; kingdom Viridiplantae; phylum Streptophyta; class Magnoliopsida; order Sapindales; family Simaroubaceae; genus Ailanthus; species Ailanthus altissimus. Next base: position 26,730,229 of record OX327695.1, read on the forward strand.
CATATGTCATTCTTCTCGATGGCCTTGATTTCTTCGTCCATCGCATCTCTCTATTTCTTCTCTCGTACTGCTTTTTGAAAGCTCACTGGTTCACAATCGACAAACAGACAAAATAATGTAAGATTATCTTGTCGTTCAGTTACCTTATAGAGATCTCTAAGGTTTCTTGTACATTGCACAACTTTTTCACTTTGACTCTCACTTGACGATGACAAAGGTGATGAGTCTCCTTGAGTGGTTGATGTTGGTGAAGTGGGTGGAGTTGCAAGCTCTTGTTGAGGTCCTAGTTGCTCCCTCGTTGTCTGCTCATCTTCTTCAAACTGAGGAAAGAAATTGAAGTCATCTGCATGAGAGTTAAAATCTCATTCTCCTTTTTCGTTGAAGACCACATCTCGACTAATCACAATCTTCTTATTATCTGGATTGTACAGCTTGTAGCCCTTCGAATTAGCATCATAGCCGATGAAGATAAAACTCTCGCTTTTATCATCAAGCTTCATTCTTTTCTCGTCCGGTACATGAACATGGGCTATACTTCCAAAGATTCTCAGGTGGGAAATACCAGGCTTTCTTTCACTCCATGCCTCTTGCGGTGTCTTTTCCTATACACTTCTTGTTGGAGATCGGTTTGACAAGTAGACTGCACACGCTACTGCTTCCGCCTAAAATTTATTGGGTAGTTTCTTGCTTTTGAGCATGTTTCGTGCCATGTCGAGGATTGTTCTGTTCTTTTTTTCTGCCACGCTATTTTGTTGGAGGGATCTAGGAACTGTCATTGGTCGATGAATTCCATTTGCTTCACAGAACTCTTGAAACTCCCTGGAAGTAAATTCTCCACCTCAGTCGGATCTCATGGCTTTGATCTTTCTATCGCTTTCTCTCTCCACTGCTGCTTTGAACTTCTTGAAGACTTCAAAAACTTCTGACTTCTGTTTCAAGAAATATACCCAGGTTTTTCTTGAAAACCATCAATGAAGAGAAGAAAATAGTTACTGTTACCGAGAGAGGTTGGCTTGATCGGTCCACACACATCGGTATGGATGAGCTCGAGTGGTTTCTTGGCTCTTGTCTTTGACTCCTTTGGAAAGTTTTTCCTGAATTGTTTTCCAACTAGACACCCTTCACAAAGCTGGTCAGGATGGTTGATGCGAGGTAGTCCCTTCACCATCTTCTTCTTAGATAGCAGCTCTAGACCTCCAAAATTGAGATACCCAAATCGAAGATGCCAAAACCATGATGCATCTTTGTATCAAGCTTTCAGGCACTTTGCAACATCGTTTTGTATGTTGATCAAGAACATTCTATTTTTTTGACATCGGCACTTTAGCAATGAAGTTATTCTTATCATCTTTTATAGAAAGATTATAATCCTTTATATGAATATCATAACCTTTCTCTAACAGTTGCCATAAACTCAAGATGTTACTTTTCATATTGGGCACATAGTAGACATTGGAAATAAACTGATGTCTCCCATCTTTCAAACGGATAAGGATATTACCTCTCCCTTTTACTGCTATTGTGGAATCATCTCCAAACGAAACATTTCCGCTTACTGACTCGTCTAGCTCCACGAACATGTCTTTCCTTCCACACATGTGATTGCTTGCACCACTATCAAGATACCGGGAATTTGCTTGGCCACCATCAATTTTCTTTCGTGCTAGAAGAAGAGTTTCTTTACCATCTGTCTTCTCCTCTATGTAGTTGGCCTTCTCCTCAATTTTGTTGTTGGGAGCTCTACATTCTGAAGCATAATGCCCAAACTTCTGACAATTATAACATCGAACTTGAGATTTTTCATACCTTGAGTTCGGATTGATTCTTCCACGGCCTCGTGTTGACCTTTCTCCTTTCTCATAGTTGTTGGAATTGTTGTTGTTGTAATTCCAGCCTTGTCCACGACCGCGACTTCCACCTCGTCCATGGCCTCTACCTCTGCCTCGACCACATTGGTTTCTATCATTGCGTTGGCTTTCATGCATATCCTTGAGTTGTAGCTTGAGGAGTTGCTCAGTAAACCCATGCTTCTTGTTATGCTCTTCGTATGCTTGCAATGATCTTTGGAGTTGCTCAATCGTCATTTCTTCCAAGTCTTTAGTTTATTCAATCGTCACGATGATGTGCTCAAATTTGGGATCCAACGAACGGAGTATCTTCTCTATTATCCTCACATTTTCTAACTTTTCACCATTTCTTTTTAATTGATTAGAAACAGCTACTACTCTTGAGAAATAATCCGAAATAGACTCAGATACTTTCATGTGTAAGGATTCGAATTCACCTCTTAATGTTTGGGGACGGACCTTCTTCACTTGCTCGGATCCTTTGTAAGAGGTTTGCAGCTTCTCCCACGCTTTCTTGCTAGAGCTTGCACTCGAAATCTTTTCAAAGCCATCATCATCTAATGCTTGATAGATGAGATAGAGAGCCTTCTTATCTCTCTTTCTTGAATCCTTCAAAGTTATTTTTTGATTTGGTGTAAGAGCAGCAAAAACAGCATCATCCGCAGGCTCGTTATAGCCTTTCTCTATGATATCCCACACATCTTGTGATCCAAGAAGTGCCTTCATTTTGATACTCCAATTGTCGTAGTTGTTGTTGTTGAGTGTCGGAACTTGGAATGGTGCCATACCATTTGCCATATCTCTCAATATAATGAGAATTTGCAAAATTCAATTGCACGGATGAATCCGGAACGCCGAAAAATCTTGGGAGAGACCTGGTCAAAATTTTTAATTTTTCGGTCAACGGTCAAAGTCAACCCTAACCTGGTCAACGGTCAATGACTTTGACGGCTCAGTCAACTAGCTTGGACGGCTTGGTCAAAGGGCTTGGTCAACAGGCTTACGGCTCGGTCAACTCGGCTTGGCGGCTCGGTCAATGCTCCAACTTGGCTCAACTCGATTCTCTGGCAGCAGTCTTTCGGCGGCGCGTGGGGGCGCGAAAGAACTCAGATTGGGGAGATTTTGGTGGCGTCGAATTCCTCTTGTCGAGACCTTCGATTTGATATGCAATAATGTATACTTTCCAACTTGCTCTGATACCACTTTGTTGGAAATAAAACACTCACACAAACAACTTTTATTCAAACTCAAACAAATATTACAAGAGCACTCTCACTCAAAAAATAAGATACTATAACTCACTCTTATTAGAGTTTGCTTCTTCACTCACTTAGAAGCTCTTAATTTTTCTTGATACCTAAACTAAAATGGAGAGGGGTATTTATACTACTTAAAAATAATCCTACACCACACAAATAAACTAATCCAAAATTACAATAACCATACACCTCATTCTTCTTCATTCTTCTCCATCTTTCCAAATTATTTACATGCATAATTACCACACACTAGAAGATTCTAGGTAGAAGACTAGTAGTTTTAGACCTTGATTATGGACTTGAACTCCAATTTGATTAGGTTTGAGTTTGGGATCCCATAATAGATCAAGTTTATGATCCAACAAACCATTCAATCCCGAGGCCTTATGAGCCCTTATGAAAAAACTGCCTTGTAGACTTCAGATGGTGTAAAAGGTTCGTCTAAGAATTTCACCGAATTAATTGCAATCTAGATTGTAGGTTCTGAAACAAATTACCCATTCTCTGCACATTAGGATTGATAGACTGAAATAAATCATTGAAGTGGCTGCAAATAATTTAAAAAGTTTCACCCTCTGATTCATATCACCTGTCTGATGAATAAAAAAGGCTCCCCAATAGATTCTTTGCTCTACGATTGAAGGTTTTGGCATGGAAATATTTGGAGTTCTGGTCCCCCCATCGTAGCCAATCCACATGAGCTCTCTGATGCCAATATTGTTCTTCTTTAACAAATAATTTTTCCAGTTCCCGTTCAAGCACTTTTAGTTCATCCACATCAATCTGTGCTTGGCCTTCCAACACTCTCTCAATCTTTCTTCGAAGGACCTTTATATGTCATGGAACCAAATCCCCATGCAGCTTATTCCATTCAATTAAAGCTTTGGAACATGCACGTAAATTGCCGGTGATTGGAGCTCTCTAAATCCATGCAGACCGAATAACTCCTTTCAATCCGCCTCTTGTAACCAAAGTAGATCGAACACAGTTCCGCAGTGCACCATATCTAAAGTGAGGCAGCTTCCGTATGAGAGAAATATGAATGGGGCAGTGGTCCGAATTATAAAATTCTCTATGATACACCTTTGCGTGTGGAAAGAGAGACCTCTAATGTTCATAGCAGAAAGCATGATCAAGTCTTTCCAGGATAACCTCATTGTTTCTGCTAATACTTTCCACGTGAATCGTGTTCCCACAAAACCCAAATCAATCAATTGGGTATCATCCACCACTTATTGAAGTCGAGCATAGATGGTCTCGAAGATCCCCCAAATTTATCCAGCATAGACAAAATTTCATTAACGTCACCCAAATAAAAAAGGGAGAGTGGAATGACCTTTTAATTGTCGAAGCATATTCCAACTGTGTATATGTTCATGCTTAATAGAATTTTCAAAGAAGCCCACTGCCCTCCACTTATTTTGAATATCGTCCACCATTGTTTCCTCAATATGAAACCTTGAATACCCAAAAATGCTAACTTACCATGCATCATCCCACAAAACCCACATCCCACCACTTTTTCCACAATTTTCAACGTGTAAACAAATCCTCTCAGCCCTTTACCTAAATAATTTGGGCTCGAGGATATAGACTAACTTAGGAGAAAATTCTGCAAGTAGCTTTGACAAACTCCTTACTGCACGAGGGTTCCCCATCCCTCGTGCATTTTAGCATAACAGACTTATATTGCTGGGCGGGGCTGTTCCATAGCCACCGCCTAAGAGGAGTTTCCATCCCCAACTACAGTCTTCCTTTTACTCGGAGAGTTATCAGAATTGACTTAACCTTACGTTTCCTATTAGCACTGACTCCTCTATCCCCATCTTTATCCTCTTAACTTTTCAAGAAAGAAACGCGGGTTATGACATGCCAGAGATAATAGCATCATGTTGCATGGGCTGTACGGAGTCCTTAAAGAAGTTTACTAGACTTGGATTCATGCTTAAGAGAAAAGTGGAAATGGGAATCTTTTTCAAAATTAAAGATGGACATGGGTCATACCATTACATGTGGACGCCAAAATTGTTAAGGGTTCATTCAAATCCCCCGATGAAACAGGTAGATCTTTTTAACCAACCCCTAAATTTTCGATCCCCTAATCACTTTGAATATGGTTTGCCGAGATATGAGGGATTTTTACCATTTGCTCAGCCAGTTCTTTGCTCGTAGTAGATGTCTCTACCACCCCTCCTCCTCCATGAGAAACACCAAGAGGGTTATCTGAATGTTCTTCATCAACATATGAATTAACATGATTACTCCTGCTTGGTCCATTTGCATTTTTCTCATGCTTTTTTAACTGATTATGATTCACTATTCTGCTCCTTATAGCAGCCCAAAGAGTTTTAGGGAACTTATGGTTCTCAGATATTGAAATAGAAGCAATAAATCTAAGAAATTATGCAGCAACAAGCAATTAAGATAATAAATTAAAGGAGAGTAAGAGATAGTACAAAAGATTTACATGGTTTAACAACTTGCTTACATTTACGATAGATTAAGATCTCACTTCTTTTATTACTGAATCATAAGGTAATCACAAAAAGTATATATTTTACAAGAAAAAACTCAAGTATCACAAAGAATACTCACTCAATTGCACTCACGAAGTTACACAATTGATCTCTCTTGTAAACTAAGAGTTTTCTCTCTTATGTTTTTTTTGTGATCATTAAGATATATTTATAAGCCAATAAAGAGCTTTTATATTGGCTTTAGACGACCTAAAAAAATTCTAAAATGAGTGAAAATCAGATTAGGGAGTCTTAGTACACTTAAAATGCATTTTGGGATAAAGCTCGCATTGGCGTCGCGGCTAGGACAAATTGGTGCCGCAACACCAAATTTTCTCGTTGGGTGTTGCAGTACCACCTGTCCAGGGGCCGGCGCTACGGCCCTATCTTCTTGCCGCTGTGGTACCATTTTGTGCTATGGCGCTACCTTTCTTCCGTGCCTCTTTGTGTTTGTTTCACATTCTCGCATTTCTTATGCACTTAGCTTGATCTCTAAATTATTTTATAATGATTTTTAATCAACATTATCACAAATTTTCTTATTGATTCAAAATTATTCACAAAGTATTCAAGATCTTTCATTTTCGCATCTTCGGTTACCTTCACATAGTAGTGACTCCGGTTAAGTCTTCTTATAGGACAAACTTAACTATGAGCAGTGGCTTAGTCAACATATCAACAAGATTTTCAGATGACACAATCTTCATTAGACTAATCTCACCAAATTGGACAATCTCACGAATGTAATGAAGTCGCATATCAATGTGTTTAGACCTCTCATGCAACACTTGATACTTGCTTAGATATATGACACTATAGCTATCATAATACATACTGATGTTGACATCTTCAGTAACTATTACCTCTGCGCATATCCTTTTTAACCATATGGCCTCCTTAATAGCTTCTCCAACAACTATGTACTCTGCCGAGGTAGATAGTGCCACAATATGTTATAGAATTGATCTCCAGGATATACTACACCCAAATACTATGAATATATAACTCATCAACAATAGTTTTTTGTTGTGATCACCCGCATAATCTAAGTCAATATATCATCTTTCCATTTCACTCTTATTCTCAGCCTTTTTATATATAATCTATGATTCCACATTCTTTTGAGATATCTCAAAATCCACTTCACTGCAAGCTCATAATCCTTACCTTGATCGCCACGTATCTATGAGTGATTTTTAACCTATGGTGCATGTATGTGAGTTTGTGTCTATCATTCAAATTTGCATATATATAACATATATATATATATATATATATATGCGCAGCGGATGAGTGGAATACTAATTTCTTAATGATAAACACAATAAGTTTTACATGTATCTCATAAATGTAAACTATATAAAGATTAAAAATTTATTACTTTGACAAGCTTTTGGTTTTTGGTTAAACCGGAGTACCCACCTTGAAGTAACTCATTCATAATTTTAGTTCCTCAACACGATGGGCTTGGGGAAGCTAGAATAGCAGCTTTCCTAGCAAAGAACTCAAACTTGAATCCTTGTTTCTACCTTGTAATATAGGTGGCCAAAATGAAGAAGAATAGAAGAAATATATTTTAAGCTCTCAACACTTGAGAGTTTTTGCTTAACACTTAGCCAAATTCTCACACTTCTCTCTCCAAAATGCTTTTGCCGTATCATCCACCAAATTGGATAACATATTGCTCATTTATTTGTTTTTCACTTAATGGACAACACTTGTCCCATTTAATTACATAATGGCCTCCATTATCATGTTACTGTTTGCCATTAGTGTTTTGTTTATTATTATTTACAATAAACCAAATGAAAACAAAACAAAATGGAAAATCATTTAGATGAACTTGACCTAAATCTAGGACAAATGAGAAACATTTTCTCGTTAGCAAGAAACATGTTAAGGCCTACCATTTACAAGTGCCACCAATTTATTTTTATTATATCATTTAATCAGTATTAAATAAATGATTCAATTATATTAAATCATGGTAGTAACATATGCCAATTTAAATAAGAAATGAATTGTTCGACTTCAATTTAAATAATAATATCATATATTATTATTATTTTATTCAATAAATATTTTAATGAATAAAATAATGATATTATTTATCCAACAAATAAGGTCATTTTGGTAATTTTCAAGTTAAACAATAATTGGCTCATAATGTGCCATGTGTCAATATCCCATTGATCAATAACTAATTGTTAACTAATTGATGTGCTTAATTCTTAAGTCTTGACATGTGTACGAGCGGAGAGAGATCGAAGTAAATGTTCGGTCTGCCGAAATTTTCTGGATCGAACAATTCAATTCAGTACGTTGTTCCAGTGCATAATGAGTACACTTCAGATTACAGGACTTTCTAGGTCCACCCCGATTTGTCAAACAGAACTATTTTGTGAGTCTGAGATCGATGCCCCATGCACACATCATGGATATTACAAATCAGTGCAGTAGACTACACAAGTTGAGGTCATTTCGCATATGTATAATCCTTCCGCCAATCATATCTTAAAAGAACGGGGATATAGATCACTACCGTCAAATCTCTATGTGCTCATCTACGAACTTATCTCCAGACATGTATCTTGATAAACAATATATGCAAACACTTTTGCAATATTGTTTAACCCTGTGGGAAACTCTTTTCTTGGATTTGTTACTTATGACCATAAGACTTTCTAAGATATAATTTTGCAACATTTAGATATATAACTCATCCATATGAACTGACGGATCCCATATCTGTACACACCAGACACCATAAGTATCAGACCATACCTAGCGACACTCAGCGGTCACACCATGAAAGGTCTGTGACATACATGAAACCAAAGTATAGTGGATCACTTACAAGTCCACCGTGGTACTTAGGTTAAAGGACCACGTATACTTCTTAACTCGAGAGGACTTTCTATTGACAGCTTCATGGGATGTCTATTAGGGTCCTCGTTGAGTTTGTTCAGTATTTAGTTCTTATTGAGCACCTGTATGCTATATGAACTTCTAGTAAGCCCGTAGTTAGCTAAGAACAACCATCTAAATCATCTAGGTATAGTATTCAATGGTTTATGTAAATAGATTCCACCGACAGACCTGTATCGATGAATTAAGACCAGGAACATATAATTTGAGAGTAGACTTATATAATAATATTTCTTAGCACCAATTGCAACTCTTGCAACTATATTATTACTAATGTATTCTTAGGTCTTTGTATCGTTACAGATAAGGTTCTAATTTTTATACTTCACTAATTATTATAACATGCTAACTCTTTAGCATTTATAGTTTTTCAGTGATGCCAACTTTTAGCATTGATCTAAACTTCTTTAGACTAAATCTGAACTCCTTCAGATCATATGATGTCTATAGCATCACAAGCATTGAACCATTTAATAATTGTAATTAGTGATTTAACAAGTAATGTACTGTATAAATATTATAAAATAAAATATTCATACAACAATAGGATGACACGTGAGCATAAATTCCAACAGTACCTACTTACCACACTCACAGCCTGTGTTATGTTTGGTCTCGTGCAAATCATCGTATATATAATGTTTCATATAGCACTTGTATACGGTACTTTATTCATCTTTAGTTTCTCCTCTTCGGATATCGACAACTGTGCTACTGAAAGTTTGAAATGCAACCTATGCATTGGATATCCCAAACTTGTTTAGGATCTTGGGTATATATTGTTATTGTGACAAGAAGATAACGTCTTTCCTTTCTTTCACAATGTCTATATCCAATATCATCTTTGTTGCTTCCAAATCTTTTATCTCAAACTCGCTACTTAACTGATTCTTTAATCTCTGTATGTCTTCTATATTTTTATATGTAATCAACATATCATCCACATACAGAAATAAATACATCATCTCATTATTCAAACTCTTAAAGTACACGCATCCATCATACTTGTTTTTACTAAACTCACAAGTAATCATAAATTCATCAAATATCCTTACCTCTGTTTAGTTGATTATTTTAACCCATATAATTTCTTTTTTAGTAAACAAGCATGCGTCTCTTTTTTGGGCTCTACAAACCCTTGCGACTGTATCATGTAAATCTATTCTTCAAGCTCTATATGCAGAAAAGCTATCTTTATATCCATCTACTCTAGATGTAAATCAAAGTTCGCACACATGGCTAAAAGAATCCTAATAGATGTATGTTTGATGACTAGAGAGAAAATCTCATAAAAGTCTATCCCTTCTCTCTAAGTAATACCTTATGCAACTAGCCTAGCCTTGAATCTTCAAGCTCTCTATGCAAAGAAGCTATCTTTATATCCATCTATTCTAGATGTAAATCAAAGTTCGTACATATAGCTAAAAGAATCCTAATAGATGTATGTTTGATGACTAGAGAGAAAATCTTATAAAACTTAATACCTTATGCAACTAGCCTAGTCTTGAATCTTGTAGGCTCTACTCCTGGTATCTCTTATTTAATCTTATACACCCACTTCCACCCCACTAGTTTCTTTTGAGGTGTATCTACAAACTCACAAGTATTGTTCTTCTTAAGAGAATTAATCTTTTTTTCATAGCCTAATGCCATCTTTCTCTATTCTCACTCTTCATAGCCTCACCATATATTCTAGGCTCATTATACTCAAGAGTACAAGCAGAATTAAAAACATGAGTAACTAAATCTGCTTGTGCATACCTAATTGACGAGTTAATTGTTCTCCTTAGCCTATCTTTGGCTAGCTGATACTCTTCAAGTTCTATCTCAAGAGTCCTAGTCTTTCTTTAGGTGGACTTAGATGAACTTGCCAGTGTTCTTAGCTTAAATGTCAAGGAGCTCCTTGTTAAAGTGTTAATCTAGGGGTATATCAGATCTACATTTAGGCTACACTTCAACTTCAATTTGTTTAAGGTGCTGAAACATCCTTGGGTACAAGTTCTTCTTTCTCATCTTCATAAGAGATTTTCAGTATGTCGTCTCATTAAATGTCACATCATGGCTTATGATTCTTCTTAGTGGTAATAGATATTTACACTAAACCTTGTATCATTTCATACCTTTGGGATACTCTATTAATATCCCATTTATAATAGGTTCTAATTTTCATTCCTTTACATGAATAAATGCTGGGCAACTAAATATTCTGAGGCAGTCAAACGTGGAAAGGCTACTAGACCATTTTTCTTCTGAGGTCTTGAAGTCTATCACTAAGGAGGGGCTTCTATTGATCAAATAAGCCACTGTTATCACAATTTCACCCTAAAATACCTTAGACATCTTTGCATTGGTAAGCATGCATTTAACCCTTTCAAGTAGGGTCATATTCATCCTCTCAACTACACTATTCTGCTAAGGTGTTTATCTCACAGTTCTATGCATTGCAATCTCATACTTAGCACAAAACCATCAAACTCTTTATTGCAAAATTTAAGGTTATTATTAGTCTATAGCCTCTTAATCCTTTTACTAGCTAGATTCTCAATGAGGGCCTTCCAAGTCTTGAACGTATCAAATACTTGCTTTTTACTCTTCAACACATAAACCTACAACTTCTTCAAATAATCGTCAATGAATGTGAGGAAATATCTAGCCCCACCATAAGTCGCTATCTGTGCTGGTTCCTAAATATCTGGGTGTATGTAGTCAAGAGTTCCCTTAGTCTTGTACTATCTGGTGCTTTTCTTAGCACACAATGCTCACAAAACTCCAATGGCTAGAACCTATCTTCATCAAATGCCTTTTGACTAAATATCTAGGTGTGCTAATCTAAGATACCACAACTTAGTTTGCATATTCTCATCAACCATAGAGAATGCTGTAGAATCATTCACTACCTCTCTTTTTAGTACATAAACACCTTTGCGTTTCTGACTTTTCATTACAACTATGAAACCTTTTAATACTCTTAAAAACTCACCCGTCAATCTGATGGAACACTCATTCTGGTCTAAACTCCATAGTGAGATTAAGTTTCTCTTAAGGTAAGGAACATACCTAACTTCTAACAACTTTCTCACTCGCCCATCATGCAATATAAGTTTAATACTACCAATGCCCATCACCTGGCAAGCTACATCATTACCTATCAATACCTTACCACCATTAATAGGCTGAATATTAAAAAATTATAACTTATGTGGGCACATGTGAAAAGTGCAACCAGAGACTAGAGTCTCTACGCTGTCATAGCTATCATCATAGGCAAACATAACATCCGCATTCTTCTTTTCCTCTGCTTTATTCTCATCGCAGTCTTTTATGAAGTGTCCCTCTTTCTTGCAATAATAACATTTCCTAAGAGTACCATTGACTTTAATCTTGAGCCATTCTTCTTTACATCTCTATGTGAGGATCTTTTTCTTACAGATAAGCCTTCTATATTAGCTTCTACATGTCTTCCTAATTGCTTTGAGTTTAGTGATGATTTAACATCACTTATAATTAAAATCTCTTTGTTGTAGAGTAGCATATTAACAATGTGCTCATAACTTCTAAAAAGTGAAATTAGCAAAATGATCTCCTTATCTCAATCCTCTATCTTGATATTGATGGCCTCAAAATCAATGATGATTTTTTTAAAGGCGTCTATATAGTCTTTTATCAGCGTCCCCTCAGATATATACAATTGATATAGCTTATTCTTTATATGCAATCTGTTGGCCAATGACTTTTCACTTATAAAGTGAGTTAAGCTTCTTTCAAAAATCAATCGCCGTGAGCCTTTTCTTGAATGTCATTTTTTTCTGCTTCAGTTTTAGATGACTCTGGTGTATTTTCTTCCTCACTAGATAGAGCTACAATCTTCTTTAGCGTCGATCCTAACTGTTGGTTCATTAGTAATATTGTCACCTCAATATTCCAGCGATTGAAGTCATTCGCTCTATTGAATTTCTCTACCTCATACTTGGGTGCGACCATGTCTATTATGAACCAAGCTCTGATACCAGTTTATTAAAGCGGAAGTAATAAACCTAAGAAATTAATACAGCAACAAGCAATTAAGATAATAAGCTAGAGAATGAAAGTAAGAGAAAACATACAAGATTTACATGGTTCAACAATTTTTTTACATCCACGATGGATCAGGATCTCACTTCTTTTATTAACAAATTATAAGGCAATCACAACGTATATTTTTTACAAGAAAGAACTCAAGTATAACAAAGAACACTCACTCAATTGCACTCATAACGTCACACAAATGATCTTTCTTGCCAAATAAGGGTTTTTTCTCTTGTGTTTTTGTTGTGATCATTAAGATTTATTTACAAGCCAATAAAGAGTCTTTATATATGCTTTGGAAGACCTAGAAAAACCCTAAAACGAGTGAGAATTAGATTAGAGAGTTTTAGTACACTTAGGATGCACATTAGGGTGAAGCCCGCATTGGCGCTGCAACTCAGACCACTTGGTGCCAGGGTACCACTTGCCCAGAGGTTGGCGCCGCGACCCTATCTTCTTGGCATCGCGGCACGACTGAGGCAGTAGCTCAGCACCACAGTGCCATTTCGTGCTATGGCGTTGCCTCTCTTCCGTGCCTCATCGCGTCCGTTTCGCATTCTCACATTTCTTACGTACTTAACTTGATATCTAAATCATTTTTCGATAATTTTTAGTCAACATTCTCACTTCAAGTTTTCTCAATACTACTAGAAAGTTTTCCAAACATTCTTTGTAAGTGTGATCCAATAAACCAAACAAAGTGCAAAATTCATGTAATTTTTCATATTTGAAAGTTACCCATAAGTGCTTCTCTGAGCAACCAAGGTGAACCAACAGCCCTGTCGGATTGGCTTCTGAAAATCCAAGTGAACCCTAATTCGTAAAAAACTCCCAGTGCAGGAACCTAATCCGTCCGAGTCCACCTACTGAAAAACACCAATTTTGTTTCTAATGAGTACAGAAAATTCCACATTCATATGGATAATGGGCACCATGCAGAATTTAGGGTTTGTAGCCTTATCTTCAACAGAAACTGGCTCCATTTCCAAAAGGAACCTACTGAAGTTCCAGGGTTGCAACAACAGTACCTTCTCCCTATCATTTTCCTGATCAAACTCACACAAGTAAAGCATTATTTCCAAGCTATTTGAACCCCACTTCCTCTTCGGGTTTCTAGAGATTACGCATCGTTGATTGAGATGTATCCCGCTGGAAGTGTTTCCTAGTCATTACCTTGACAAACAAACCGAATTTATCATTGAGGTGATGCCAGTGAATAACATCATATCTACATCGAGTACATCATTCGAATGTTAACATGCAATGGAGAAAGATTGCCAAAGGGCCTCCACGTCGTCCATTAAAATCAACAGCAAACAAAAAAGGAAAAGCCTAGAGGACGAAAATCAGATCTCTAGAGCTAGTCTAGAGAGAGAAAAAAAAAGTAACATCAAAAGGTTGAAAGCTCATTTAATAACTTTTTGTTTGTGGGTTGGTGAATAAAAACGCCGTGAAAGGTCATCTAAAATAAAGTAGAATTTATGAGTTTCGAAAAAAGAAAATGTAAAATTTAAGGAAGATGACATATTTGTTTGCTATCCAATGCATAAAGGCAGTATCAAAGACACGATTGGCCAAAAAGAAATGAAATCATTAAAAAAGAAAAAGTCCCTTTTCTAAAAAAATTAAGATGCATAAACACTAAGAAAGGCAAGGTTAACGAGAATGACAGTAAAATTAAAGAAGGTAAGATTCTTGTTTATTTCTTGTTTTTAAACGGCTGCATCAAGGATTACTAAAATATTAGTGTAATTGTAATTTAGCTATGTTGAAAAGTTGTACTTCCTACATTTGGTGTCGTGTTATAATAATTCAGCAGCTGAAATATAATTCCAATCAACAATCACGACCAAGCGTATAGACTAACTAATTAAGTCTATACATAACTTTTTGCAAATCATGGATTTACTCTTTTATCATTAAGGGACTAATTTAACCTGTCTAAGAATATATACAAAAAGATTTTTGACATATATTAATGTTTAAGAATTATAATGAACTTTGCCTAGATTGATATAACAAAAATTAAATATAATTTCATTTGTATAGTGTATATAAATATAATTGGAGTAATGTTAGATTTGATATTTTAAATTTTTTATTTTAAATTAATGTGTCAAAAAATTATTGATAATGAAATATTATTTATTCAAAGATAATTTATTATATTATTTTATTAATAAATAGTTTTTGATATATTATTTAAAATAAAAAAATTTAAATTAACAGGTAAAAAGTATAACATTATTTACAATAATTGCGAGATAACTACACATGTGCATGGCAGGCTGGTTGGTGCTGCTTTCCAGCGAAGGTGTATGGCCCTATAGGATTATAGGCTACACCCAGCCGCAGGCGTGGAAGATCAAAGCAAAAGATATGCATGGGAATGGGATAGGATCGAATATTGAAACACACAACCTTGGAAATTAAAGCAGTCGAGGAGCCAACTTGCTAATGATAAAGTTCCTTTCATTCAAAAAAAAACAAAAAAGTTCCTTTCGTTCGGCCAAAAGTCTGCAATGGCTCCACTTCTCAGGGCCTATGTACAGAAATTTTTATGCCACAGTAACCTGTTTGTACATAAATTTCCTAAACAAGCAACAGGTAAATACCATTTTTGTTTTTATGTTTATGACAACATAAATCAAACTGGTGAGTTTTCTTTTGGGTTGATGAGTCCTTAGAATAAAGCAGTGAATAAAATAATTATTATTGTTTTATTCGACTTTGGACTCTCATAGTAGGATTCCACTAATACACGGCTCCCTGAGGCCTAAGATCGTTTATACCCCATAACCTTAGCTACCATTCTTCTAGTATCCAGCAAACTTAAACAAATAAAGCTTCCCCTTCAGAGTCAAAAAAAAAAAAAGCCAATTTGCTGCAACAATGTTTTCAACCGAATATTGGCCTTCAGCTTCATCTTTGTTTACCACTTATGTCTCCGTGACTGCTTCAGTCGTGCTGGCCAAAAACATGGCTAACGATCTTATACCCCAGCCAGTTCGAGATTATGCTTCTTCTGCCTTGCGCTACTTTTTCAAGCCTCGTTCAAAAGAGCTCACTCTAGTTATAGATGAGTCCAATGGTATTGCCCGCAACCAAATTTTTGAGGCAGCTGAGGTTTACTTGGGCAGTAAGTTCAGTCCCAAGACTGAAAGGCTCAAGATAAGCAAAACCCCGAAGGAAAAGACCATCAGCATCCGCCTGGAAAAGAATGAGGAGGTTGTTGAGTCATTTGAAGGGGTTGACCTGAAATGGAGGTTTATTATTGCGGAGCCTGAGAAGAGTACCAATAATATATATCCTATGAGGCTTGAGAAGAAGTCATTTGACCTCACTTTCCATCAGAAAGACAAAGACTTAATCTTGAACTCATACATTCCAAGCGTGATCGATAAAGCAAAAGAGGTGAGAGAGCAGCAGAGGATTCTAAAGATGTATACGCTCAACAACTCTATACCTTTTGAAGAAATCAAGTGGGATGCGGTCAACCTCGAACACCCTGCAACATTTGATACTTTGGCCATGGAACGGTCTCTGAAACATTCTATTATCGAGGATCTTGATAGGTTTGTGAGGAGGAAGGATTTTTACAAGAGAGTTGGAAGAGCTTGGAAACGTGGGTATTTGCTGTACGGACCTCCAGGCACTGGAAAATCAAGCTTGGTTGCTGCCATGGCTAACCATCTCAAGTTTGATGTTTATGATTTGCAGCTTGGAAATGTAATTCGTGACTCTGATCTAAGGAAACTGTTGCTGAGCACTGGGAATAGATCAATTCTTGTGATCGAAGATATTGATTGCAGTCTGGACTTGCCTGACCGGCGAAGTAATGATGCTGATGCACAGGTTAGTACTCTTACCATATATCAATTTTTGTGCATTATTTAATAACTATCGATATTGCTAGATACATTTTGTTTCCATGTGAATAATTACTAAATTCATTAGCAGTAGAAATAACTCCCTTGAAAGACAATGATTTATACCTTGAATTTTATTTTTCTTTATGTTTAGCTTGCTTTCTTTTCTCCCCTTGTTATCGAATCTAAATGAAACAACCTTAATGATTAGCTTCCGCTTTTCCATTTTCTTTTCCTTGTCGGGTTTTAAATGTATATATGTCTTCCTTTTGTTTTTTTTGGTTAGAATGGGAAGCAATTAAGTAATAAATTTAAAATATATAACACAATAATTAAATAATTAAAAATTTTAGAGAAAGAAACTAGAAGAACAATACACAAAATTTATATGGTTGACAATTTTTTTAAATTTATAGCGGATTAAAATTACAATTCTTATTATTAAATCACAAGTTATTCACAAAGTATGTTTTTTACAAAAAAGAACTTACTCTCTCTTCTTAACTAGGGATTTCTATCATTTAAAATTACAAAGAACACTTTGATCACCAAGATCTTCTCATAAAGATTGTTGTGTTCACTTAAATGTGTTTACAAATTCAATATAGGGTCTTTATATAGGTTTTAGAACGATTTACGTTAACCCTAAATATGTGAGAGTCATTTTAGAGAGTCTGAGTAGATTTAGGAGACTGTTAAAAATGAAAAAATAGTTTTCCTACACCAGCGCTGTAGCACTGGCTCGTATTGCACCCAATGCCGCGATGCTGTAGTCTTGGCCTGCGAGCATCGCGATGCTGAATCCTGGCCCCTAGGCGCCCAGGCCTAGGCAATTTCGCCTTCTCCATTTGTCTCATTTCTCGTCCGTTTTATTTCTCTACCCATCCAACGCACTTAACGTGTTCCCCAAATTATATTACAATGATTTATAATCAATTTTCTCACAAATTCCCTCATTGATTTAAAACCATTCATAAACTATTCTTGATATCTCATATCCGTATTTTTTTTATCACCCTTACATAGTAACGACTCTGGTTAAGTCTTTGCATAGGATGAACTTAATCGAGGACAATGGCTTAGTCAACATGTTAACAGGATTTTCAAACGACGCTATCTTTGTTAGACTAACTTTACCACTTTGGACAATATCTCAAATGTAATGGAGCAGTCTATCAATGTGTTTAGACTTCTCATGAAAAACTTGATGCTTGCTTAGGTGTATGAAACTCTGACTATTATAATACACACTAGTGTTCACATCTTCAATAGCCATTATCTTTGCACATATGTCTTTCAACTACACAGCCTCTTTAATAGCTTCTTTAACAGCTATGTACTCCGTCTTTGTGGTAGATACACTAATCCATGATCCGACATCCCTTTGAGATATTTCAATATCTACTTCACTACAAGCCCGTGATCTTTCCTCAGATTCGTCATGTATCTATGTTGGAATTTGTACTCATTGTCATCCCAAATTTTGTATGAATATTATTTTTTCATAGTTGTACAATACATAAATATTTTATTAAATCGCTAATTATTTCTTATAAGATAAGATGCTTGTAATATTTTAAACATTATATTGATCTGAAGGAGTTCAGATCAGGACTAAGAGTTAGAACCTTATCTGAAATGGGACAAAAACCTAAGAATATACTAACAATGACATAGTTGTAAGGAGTTGCAAGTGTAGCTAGAAAATATCATTGTGCAAATGTGTTCTCGAATTATTTGTTTTTCATATCTTTCCACTGACGCAAGGTCTGTTGAGTGGAATCAATTAATATAGATTTGTGTATATTTATATCTAGATCGTCTAGATGATTAATCTTAGCAGACTATGAGCATATTGAAAGCTCGTATAGATATAAAAATATTCAATGAAGACTGGGTACTGAACAAGATTTAATGAAGACCTCCAATAGATATCCCATAAATTCGTCAATGAAGGTCTTCTCAAGTTGAGTAGTATTAATGGTTCCTTGACCTGAGCACCGCGGTGGGCTTGTGAGTGATCCACCATACTTAAGTTCCACACATTTTAAAGACCTTTTATGGTCTGACTGCTGAGTATGGTCCGTGCTCATGGAGTCCAGTATATGTAGATATAGGATTTGTCAGTTTATATGGGTGAGTTAAATATCTAGATACTATAATATTGTATTCTAAGAAGTCTTATGGCCATAAGCATTAAACCCTGAAAAGAGTTTCCTATGGCATAACAATATCACAAAGGAGTTTACGGATATTATTTATCAGAATACGAATTAACTAGATATTTTTATGATTAAGCAATAAGAGATGTGACGATGTTGATCTATGTCTTCGCTCTTCCAAGATAATAAAGATGAAGGGATTACATGAATATGGATTGACCTCAACTTGTATGGTTCAATTTGTCATTTATATATTATCCATAACGCGTGTGTATGTAGGGCATTGGTTATGAACTTACAAAAATATTTCGTGAGACAAAATGGGTTTGAACCTAGAGAGTCTCACTATATGAAGTGTATTCGTTGAGCATATGGGCAGCGCACTAGATCGAATTATTCAATCCGAAATTTTTTCAAAAAATATGAATTTATATCTGAATCTCTCGAGAAGTAGTTAAAGTTTAAATGTTAAATCTAAGATTGTGTCAAGTGAGACTTGACACTTTTATCTACCTAGTGTATGCCTCAAATTGTGCCAATAATTTGTATAGGTACTAAATTGGACATTGGTGAATATAGCTACTATTTAAATGAAATAATTATTATTTTATTTAAATTAAATCAATCGGCCATTTATTTATTTCAGGGTCTCTTGAGGAGTAGCTAAGATTTAAATGTTAAACCTAAGATTGTGCCAAATCAGACATGACACTTTTATCTACTTAATGTATACCTCAAATTGTGCCAATAAATTATATAAGTACTAAATTGGGCATTAATGAATATAGCTACTATTTAAATGAAACAATTATTGTTTTATTAAAATTAAATCAATCGACCATTTATTTATTTCAAGGTCTCTCGGAGAGTAACTAAGGTTTAAGTGTTAAATCTAAAATTGTGCCAAATGAGACTTAACACTTTAATCTACAAATTATTGGTATAATTTAAGGCATTGATAAGTATAGCAATGAAATAATTGTTGTTTCATAATATATATATATATATATATATAATTCGGCCATCATATTTATTCAAATGAATTTCTTTCATTGATTAATCAATACATTGCCATGTGTTGATTCTTAATTTGATAAATCAAAAGTGTATACTAACTTGTTGGATATTTATTGACTAAATAAAATTATCTTTGGAGATTGAATTTGATTAAATCTTGTTAATATGCTGGCAACAGACATTTGTCACTAATTGTCTCATTGAGTTGCCACCAATTTTGAGCCAATTTGACTAAGTATTTGGCTTACTTAGTTGTGCTACAACAAGTGGCATGTAAGCAATTTTCCATTGGCTATTTCAAAGATAAAAGTTGCCCATATATATAAGTGATGACTGAGAGTTCAATTGTTGAGTGACATTGAAATTGTTTCAATTTCTTTGAAGGTTAAAGAGTTAACCTCAAGTTCTCTTAGAGATATAAATTCAATAGAAGTAAAGAGTTGCTTCGGATATTTCAAAAAGGGAAGCTATTATTCTAGCTTGAGGAAGCCTGCTACGTCTTCAATTAGAATTATTTAAAGCATGCTTCGAGGGTGAGTCTTTTAATCTCATTAGAGTAATGAGATTGTTATGTGTTTTTTTTAGCTGTGCAATATTACATGTAAGACGTGCCATATTTAAGTTGTTTAAAATGCAGACATTCACTTATAGAATGGCGCACACAACACCCACAAGTTTTAGTATCAGAGTACTATGTTATGTCCTGTTTGTGCTTAAATTTAGAGTGTACGTGGTATAATTTAATTTTTTGGTGCTATTGATTATGTGTTTTGTAGAGAGGATTCAGAGAAGAAGAAAACTTGTATATACATTGAAAGAAACATATGAATATATAGGCAAGCTTCCACCTTTGTCAAGGTGCAAAGCTTGCCTTTACAATACACACACATTCATTTCCAACTCACACACATTCATTTCCACACTCCCCCTCAAGCTGGAGCATGTAAATCATATGCGCCAAGCTTGTTACAAATGAAATCAATTCTAGGACCCCTGAGAGATTTAGTAAGAACATCTGCTAGTTGATCATTTGAGCTAACATAATTGGTAGAAATAATGCCAGATAGAATTTTTTCTCGAATAAAGTGATAATCAATCTCTATATGTTTCGTCCTTTCATGAAACACTGGATTGGATGAAATGTGAAGGGCAGCTTGATTATCACAAAGTAACTTCATCTGTGAAATATCTGCAAATTTCAATTCTTGGATTAATTGTTTTAACCATATGAGTTCACATGTTGCTAAAACCATTGCCCGATATTCTGCTTCTGCACTTGACCTAGTAACAACAGCTTGCTTCTTACTTTTCCAAGATACAAGATTTCCTCCAACAAGAACACAATACCCAGTGGTAGAACATCTATCTGATGGAGAACCTGCCCAATCGGCATCTGAATATCCAACAATCTGTGTATAACCCTTATTCTCATATAGCAAACCTTTACCTGGTGCATTCTTAATATATCGTAGGATTCGGATAACCGCATTTCAATGACTGTCACATGGAGACTATAGAAACTGACTAACAACACTAACCGAAAAGAAAATATCAGGTCGTGTGATGGTGAGATAATTCAGTTTACCAACTAGTCTCCGATATCTCTCAAGATCTGCAATGGGCTCCCCCTGTCCAGGTAGAAGTTTAATGTTAGAGTCCATGAGAGTGTCTATGGGTTAGTAATCCATCATCCCCATTTCTTGAAGAATATCCAAAGTATACTTTTTTTTAGAAATAACAATTCCAGAGCTAGACTAAGCTACCTAAATACCAAGGAAGTATCTGAGTAATCCCAAATCTTTAGTCTGAAAATGATCAAACAAGTGTTCTTTTAATTGCTTAATACCATTTTGATCACTGCCCGTGATGACAATATCATCAACATAGACTACCAGATATATGCATTGGCCTTATAGTGTATGCTTATAGAAAACAGAATGATATGACTGACATCGAATCATGCCAAACTCTTGGATAACAGTACTGAAACGACCAAACTAGGCACGAGGAGATTGTTTTAAACCATATAATGAGCGACGAAGTTTGCATACCAAACTAGACTCCTCTTGAACAACAAAACCAGGTGGTTGCTCCATATAGATTTCTTCCTGAAGCTCATCATGGAGAAAGGCATTCTTGATGTCAAGCTGGTGCAAAGGCCACTGGCGAATAGCAGCCATAGATAAGAACAATCGAACGGACTACATTTTAGCCACAGAAGAAAATGTATCAGAATAATCCAGGTCATAAGTCTGCGTGTATCCTTTGGCAACCAACCTTGCTTTCAACCGATCAACCTGACCATCGGGTCCAATCTTGACAGTATAAACCCAACGACAACCAACAGTGGAATAACCAAGGGGTAATTGGACTAACTCTCAGGTACCATTATTGTGCAAAGCAATCATTTCATCAACCATTGCTTGACACCACCCAGGATATGAAAGAGCATCACGGAGAGTGGTAGGAATAGTAACAGAGGATAAAGTAAACACAAATGCATAATATGGTGAAGACAGTCGATGATAACTAAGAAAATTATAAATAGGATGAGGATTGTGAGTGGAACGCATACCTTTTCGAATAGCAATAGAAAACTGGTCAGCAGGTGGTAGGACCTCAGTAGGAGAGTGATCGGGAGCAGGAAGTGAGTCAACGGGCCCCTCAAGTGTCACATGAGTAGTAGCACTGTCATCACCTGCAGGAGAAAAAGGAATAGGACTCGTAGGAGCTGGAGAGGGAGAATCCTCAAGAGGAAGATTATTTTGGGGGACGGGAACAAATTCAGTGTTGGACGTAGGAGGAGGAACAATAAAAGGAATTGGGAGAACCTCTGTGAGTGATAGATTTTCAGAAGTAGAGGAGGAAAAGAAAGGGGAAGACTAAACAAATGTGACATTAGCAGAAAGGAAATGACATTGGGTGTCAGGAGAATAACACCGATATCCTTTCTGAAGATGTGAGTAGCCAAGAAAAATACATTTGATGGATCGAGCGGATAATTTATCTTAACCAAGAGAGAATACATGAACAAAACAAGTGTAACCAAAAACACGCGGCGGAAGAGAAAATAATGGTTGATCAGGATATAGAATAGAATGAGGTACCTGATGTTGTAACACAGAGGAGGGCATTCGATTTATTAAAAAATAGGCAGTAAGAATAGCATCCGCCCAAAAACAGAGAGGAACATGATGATGTAGAAGTAAAGTGCGGGCAGTTTCAATGAGATGCTTGTTCTTACGTTCGGCAACTCCATTTTACTGTGGAGTATAGACACAAGAAAACTGATGTAAGATGCCCTGAGATGACATAAATTGAGTAAAAAGAATAGAAAAATATTCACGTGCATTATCACTACGTAATATACGAATAGTGGTAGAGAATTGTGTCTTAATTTCAGCACAGAAAGATTCAAAGATGAAAAATAATTCAGAACGATCTTTCATTAAAAATAACCAAGTGCAACGTGAATAATCATCAATAAATGTAACAAAGTATTTAAAGCCTAAAACAGATAAAACGCGATTAGGACCCCAAATGTCTGAATGAACTAATTCAAAAGAGGACGTAGCCCGATTATTGACCCGCTTTGAAAATGATCCATGAGAGTGTTTTCTAAGCTGACAAGACTCACAATTAAAAGATGATAAATGAGAGAGACCAGGAACTATTTTTTTAAGCTTGAACAAATGTGGGTGTCCCAAACGATTATGGAGAAGTACTGGTGATTCAGCAACAGTGCATGCGACAGATGGTTGAGGAATACTCAAATGGTAGAGCCCTTGTGACTCAGCAACAGTGCATGCGACAGCCTACGCCAATTGTCTTTCCCGTACTGCGGTCCTGTATTAGAACAGAGTCATTAACAAAAGTGATAGCACAGTTTAAAGAACGGGTGAGTTTACTAACAAAGATAAGGTTAAAAGGACATTGTGGGATATAAAGAACAGAGTCTAAGGGTAAAGAAGGCAAAGGAAAAGCACGACCAATTGCTTTAGCAATAGTTTTGGTTCCATTAGCTAACGTGACAAATGGTAACGACCCAGTCTCAGAAATGCAAGAGAGTAATTGAAGGTTACCAGAAATATGGTTTGATGTACCAGAATCAAAGACCCACGGTCCGTGAGAGAAAGACTGAGTAAGCCAGGTGACAGAATTACCAGTATTTGCATTGGAGGAAATAGACTACTGAGCTGCTTGGTATTTATGATACCCCTCATAATCAGTACCAGTAATAAGCATGGAAGGAGAACAATTATTCGAAATGCCAGTTTGATCGGTGTGAGTAAAGGTAGTAGCTCAAAGAGGCCATCTATACAGCTTGTAGCATTTTTCTCGAGTATGGCCCCAACGATGACAATAACTGCACTTGGGGTAATTTTTGCTGCGATCGCCTTGATCTCATTTGAAAGAGTTATGTGATTGAGATTGGAAGGCGAAGACAGAAGAGTCCATTACAGGTGACTCGGGAATGGACCTGGTGCAGAAACACGAAGGAGCCGAGCAAACACCTCATCCATAGAAGGGATAGTTGCACTGGTAAGGATCTGATCTTGTATTGGTGAGAGCTCAAAGCCAAGAGAAGCTAAAGTCAGAACCATAAAAAATTTATCCCTTTGTGCAAGGTCTTCGGCCACAGTCTTACCAACCGATAAAAGTGAGTTGAATTCGATTTTGAGAGATGCCATCCGTCCAAGGAATTCTAACATATCCATAGCCTGTTGTTTTAAATTGACAAGATTCGAGACAACAAAGTATAATTTTTGGATGTAATTTGTATATAACAACTGAGCCTGATGCCAAATATCAAAACAAGTTCGGTAGGCCTTGTAAATGGGATATAGTTGAGGATCATTACTCTGCCATAATTGGTTACACAATAAGGCATCAATCTTTTTCCATTCAGCTGTATTTTTATCTTGCAAATCTGTAATCTTGGTAACTAAATGGCCTTCTAAGCCATATCCCATACACCATAACTCAACAGACGCAGCCCAAGAGGCATAATTACTACTTCATACCAATTTTTCGGTTATGAAAGTAGGAAATGAGTTAAAAGATAAGGCAGAACCTGTTTTGGAGCTTTCAATGGCCATATTGAATCACAAACTGGATAAAGCAGGTTAATTAAAAGCAGAAATTATTTTCCGGTCACAGAGGGCGAATTCCGGCGAAGGTGACGGCGGCCGGCGACGGCGAGAGGACGTATGACAGGTATTGAGTTTTTCGATGATGTCTAAATTGACTGGCACCAGCAGTGAGGATTCACGCTCGCCGAAGGATGAGATCGGCGGTCTAGTGACAGCGGCAGAGATGCAGCGCGTCCAGCAGCCGATGAGTTTTTGGCGGCTGGATTTGAGGTTACCGACTTCGTCTGAGTCTAGTGATGCCGGCGGTGAAACCTCACGCTCGTCGAAAAAAAGAGGGACGACAATTGCAGATCGTCGAAAAGTTTACTGTTTACGGTGTGTGGAGGCGCGTCCGGTGATGAGTCCGGCGACAATTTCTCGAGCCTTGTTGTGAATGAATTTCTGAGATCACGGCCACCGAAAAAAGTGAACACAGTAGCCAGAAAATAAACAGGCAATGTTGCCGGAAAAAGGCTGGGCAGTATGCTGAAAAATGAAAAACACAAGTTAAAAGCCAAACCTTTGCTCTGATACCATGTAGAGAGGATTCAGAGAAGAAGAAAACTTATATATACATTGAAGGAAACATATAAATATATAGGCAAGCTTCCACATTTGTCAAGGTGAAAAGCTTGCCTTTACAACTCACACACATTCATTTCCACATGTTTCAAGTGTTAAAAAATTCATAATCGAGGTGTAGCTACAAGGGATGCCACAGTGCTATAGGCTGAGTGCCGCGGCACTAGGGTAAGACCCTAACACCGCAGTGCGTTTAGGTTAGTTTCGCAACATTGGAGGCTGGACTTTCGATATTGCAGTTCTTGGAACCTAAGAAAGCCGTAATTACACCAATTACTCCAAACATTTTTCTTTTAAGTTTAAAAATAAATAATTTAGTTTTTTACTATTTATAATTATTATAAATGCAATATAAAATTGTGAGCTATTTTTTTATGCTGGTAATCACAATGAGAGGCTTACTGGTGGGGGTTAGTTGTGTTTGCACAAAACAAATATATTGCTCAATATTGCTAAAGCGTGAGGGTAATTTAAGTAACATATATTTGATCATTGACAAGTTAATCTGAAATACACTTATCCAATATTGCTAAAATATGAGAATAAGTTGTATTTAAGGTTAGTGATAAGAATTACATGAGATGCAATTGACAAGAGTTGTCTACCTTTAAAATTTTACATTGGCCAATATTGTTAAAGCGTGAGGGCAAAGTAAAATGCCAATGGGGTGTACATCCTGATATACAATTTAGAGAGTTTAATTTTTAATTTTTCCTTTTGTTTTAGAGATTTAGGGAATTATGTAAAGCAGTGAAAGGGTGCTTTAGATTTAAAATATATAATTTGATTATATCTTTAATCTAAAACAAAAATTAGCAATTGAAATATTTATTTTTTGCTAACATCTCTTATTTCTCTTGTGAAGACAAAATAGCCACATTTAATCCGTTGGCACATATATTGAATGCAAACCAACTTAAATGTGTAGAAAACTATAAAGACTGGTTGATGAATTTGAAAATTATTCTCGATTCTGAAAAACTTGGATATGTGATAGATCATTGCCTGCCCACAAGCATTTCTGATGAAGCCACCCCAGATAAGAGGGTAATTTATCAAAAATAGTTGGATGATAATTTCAAAGTTAAATCTTACGTCATTACCTCTATGTCTATGGGCTTATAAAGGGAGCATGCCTATATGGGTGATGCATTTAGCATTATGTTCCATCTGAAGAAGTTGTTTGGCGACTGTCCTCGGGTTGAAGTATACAGGGTTGTAAATAATTTTTTCAGTGTAGACTTTCTGAGAGTAGTCCAGTTAGTCCTCAATATGATTTCTATAATCGAGAGGTTAGAGAAGATAGACATTACGTTGAAAAAATATATGAGGAATAGTTTGATTTTTTAATCACTTTCAGTGTCTTTCAGATAGTGTATAATGAATTTTAATATGCAAGGAATGACCTCGTCTTATGCTAATCTTCATCATATGTTAGAGACAACAAAAGAGGATATGAACAAGGTAGGATCGTCTCTCTTTGTTCATGGTGCTTCATCTTCTGCTCCTAAGGCTTTTGGGAAGCTTAAAGGAAAGAGGAAAAAGAAGGTGAGGTAGGCACCCAAAATTGGTCCTCAAATGAGACCAATATCTAAACCACAAAAGAAAGATAAAGGAAAATATTTTCACATTGCCTCAGTAAAGAAGAATTCTTAGGTTATTCTCTAAACCAAAAGTGTTATAAGTGTTATTCTTCAAGTGATAAAAAAAATTTGTTTCCCTTGATATCTCATTCTTTGAAAATTAGCCACACTACCTTTAGGGGGAGAATTTAGGAAGGATTGTAGTAATCTTTAGTATTTTAGTACTTTACCTAATCCTGGCCTTATTTTAATTCCAAACATGATCTCATTACCGACACCACCACCACCTGAGACCTTACCTAATCCTTTAGATAATGATCTTAAAATAAAATCCGAACTACAAAAATAAGGTTAATATGCTATGCTTTGTGTTTATTCAAGAAGGGCAAAACTAGTGACAAGTACAAGAATTCATACATCCCAAACATTCTCAAACATCTAATTCAAAAAATAATCTCTACAATATAGTAACCAACTTGATTAATATAGAGGAGAGGCAATAAGTTGATGATCTTGACCTTTTCATTGCTCTACAGAAAGGAAATAGAACATGTACTCTACACCCTATTTTCAACTATGTGTTGAATAACAAGTTGTTATTATCATTTAAGGCTATCACAATAAGTATTAAGAAAACAGAGGTCCCAAGGAATATTCAAGAAGCACTACAAAGTCCAAAATGGAGAGTTGCAGTCAAAGAAGAAATGAAGGCTTTAAAAAGCAATAAAACTTGGGATCTAGTGAAACTTTCAGAAGAAAAGCATATAATAGGGTGCAAATGTATTTTTACTGTTAAGTTTAATTATGAGGGAATAAAGGCGATATACAAAGTGAGGTTGGTAGTAAAAGGGTTCACACAAACACCTGGAATAGACTATACCAAAACATTTTCTCCAATTGCGAAGATGAATTCAATAAGGGTCTTGTTATCATTGGCTGCCAATTTGGATTAGCCGCTGCTTTAGATGGATAACAAAAATACCTTTCTCAATGGAGATCTTGATGAGGGGGTTTACATGTAGGAGCCACTTGGGTTTGAGAGTGCAAGAAATGCTAAAACTATTTGCATATTGAAAATGTCCCTTTATGGATTAAAACAGTCACCTAAAGCATAGTTTGATAGATTTGCAAAATCTGTCAAATGATTTGGCCTTATTCAAAGACAACCAGATTACACACCATTCTATAAACACTATGTGAAAGAAAATATAGCAATTCTAATTGTCTATGTAGATGATATAATTCTTACAAATGATGACAATAAGGAGTTGGCAAGACTAAAAACTTTTTCTGTCAAAAGAATTTGAGGTCAAAGACCTAGGACAACTGAAGTACTTTCTTGGCATAGAGGTAGCTATAAGTAAAAAGGGAATCGTAGTTTCATAAAAAAAATATACACTAGATCTCATAAACGAAACAAGAATGTTAGGGTGTAAATCAGCAACATTTCCAATTAATCACTATAAAATTAGAGGAGAGATTGGAGAATCTGTAGACAGAGAAAGGTACCAGAAACTTGTGGGGAAACTAATTTATTTATCCCAAATAAGACCCGTCATTGCTTTTGTTGTAAGTGTTGTAAGTTAATTTATGCATGATCCCTAAAAACAACACTTAGATGTTATTTACCGAATTCTTAGATATTTAAAGACTACTTCAGAGAAAGACTTACTCTTTAAGAAAAACACAGATAGAAAAGTGGGATGATATACGGATGTCAATTGGTCAAGTTTAATTATAGTTAAAAAATTCACTTCAGGTTATTATTTATATGTGTGGGAAAATTTGGTTACTTGGAGAAGCAAGAAACAACCAGTGGTATCTAGAAATAGTGCTGAAGTTAAGTTGAGAGCACTAGCTTAAGGAACCTATGAACTAATGTGGCTAAAGAAGATGTTAGAAGCATTTCGAGTAACTAATGAAAAACCTATGAGATTATTCTGACAATAAAGCAGCAATTAGTAGTCCTCACAATCTTGTTCATCATGACAGAACAAAACATATAGAGATTGACAAACATTTTCAGAAAGAGAAAATTGAGGAATGAATTATTTGTATGATTTACATTCCAAGTGAATTGTAGCTTGCAGACATTCTAACTAAAGGACTACCAGGAGGATTGTTCGAAGAACTAGTAAGCAAATTAAGAATGATAAATATCTATTCACCGGCTTAAGGGGGAGTATTAAGATAGTAAAATTTATGGAATCATTCTAGAAATGTTACAACTATATATCTGACTTTATGATAGTAGAAAATTTAGAAGAATTAGTCTAAACAGCTGTATTTGACTTAATGGTAGTAAAAAGTCTAGGGGATGATATATTTTTTTCTTTTGACTTAAGGGATTTTGTCCTGTAAATATCTATATATAGAGACCATTCTCTATAAAATAAAGTATAGAAACAAGTAATATGTTTCTTTAAAATACCTTCAGTTCCCTTAGTCTTGCGTTCGTTGGTACTAAACCTCACTTTATGTGCTTTCTCTAGCACACAATGCTCACAAAACTCCAATGGTTAGAACCTATCCTCACCAAATACCTTTTGATTAAATAACTCCTCCAAGTTTCTCTCACTTAAGTATGCTAGTCTAAGATGTCACAACTTAGTTTATATATTCTCATCATCCACAGAGAATAATGTAAAACCATTTATAACCTCTCATTTCAACATATAAATTCCCTTGTGTTTCTTACATTTCATTACCACTATAGAATCCTTTAATACTCTTAAAACTACTCCGTCGATCCTGATGGAACACCCATTTTGGTCTAAAATCTTTAGTGAGATCAAGTTCCTCTTAAGGTCAGAAACACCCTAACTTATGTCAACTCTCTCCCATCATGCAACCTAAGTTTAATACTACTAATTTTCATCATCTAACAAGCAATGTCATTACTCATTAACACCTTACCACCACTAATGGGCTGAAAATTTATAAACCAAGACTTGTGTGAGAACACGTGAAAAGTACAACGAGAATCTAGAACCTATTATTTAGTACTCTTACCATTAGTAGTGACTAGAGTTTCTGCGCTATCATCTTGGTAAGCACAACATCCGCTTTCTTCTTCGGATAGTCCTTTATGAAGTGCCCCTCATTCTTGCTGCAATAGTACTTTTTAAAAGTCCTGGATTTTAATCTTGAGCCATTTTTTCTTCCATCTCTATGTGGGGGCCTTTCTCTTACAGACAAACTTTTTATATAGCCCTTAATCTGCTTTCCCAATAAATTTAAGTTTAATGATAATTTTACATCGTTCATCGTTAAACTCTCTCTGCTGTAAAGTAATGTATCAACAAAGTTTTCATAACTTTTAGGGAGTGAACTCAGCGGATGATAGCATTATCTTCTTCTTCTATCTTGATGTTGATAGATTCAAGATTAATAATGATCTTGTTGAAGGCCTCTATATGATCTTTCATCAGCATCCCCTCTGATATGGACAGTTGATACAGCTTTTTCTTTATATGTAATCTATTGGCCAACGACTTTTGCATATAAAGAGAGTTAGGCTTTTTCTAAAAATCAATCACTGTCTGCTCACTTGCTTCTTCCTTCAATACTTTGTCGCTTAATAATAAAAAGATTATACTGTGAGCTCTTTCTTGAATGCCTATTCTTTCTGCTTCAACCTTAGATGACTTTGACATCTTTTCTTCTTCACTAGATGGAGCTACAGTCTCCTCTAATGCCGAGCCTAACCATTGGCTCCCCAACAACGCCTTAACCTTCATCTTTCACAGATTGAAGTCAATCATCCTGTTAAATTTCTCTACCTTATAGTTGGGTGTGGCCACGTTTGCTTAGAACCTGACTTTGATACTAGTTTGTTGAAGCGGAAGTAATCAAACAAGTAATAAACCCAAAGTATATAACGCAATAATTAAGCAACTAAGAAATCTAGAGAAAGAAAATAGAAGAATAACACACATAATTTACGTAGTTTGATAACTTACCTACGTCTATGACTGATCAATATCACACTCTTCTTATTATGGAATTATAAGGTACTTATAAAGTATGTCTTTTATAAGAAAAAACTCTTAAAGAATTCACTCTCTCTTTATAACTAAGGGTTTCTATCACTCAAAATCATAAATAATACTTTGATTACTAAGATCTTCTCACAAAGATTATTGTGTTTACTTAGATGTATTTACAAGATAATAGATGACCTTTATATAGATTTTAGAACAACTTAAGTTAACCATAAACGTGTAGAAGTTGTTTTAAGGAGTCTGATTAGATTTAGGAGATTGTTTAAAATGAAAAAACAGTTTTCCCGCACCAGTATTTTGGCGTTGGCTTGTATTGCACTAAGCACCATAGTGCTAGGCTTCTAGCACTGCGACACTGTAGTCTCAAGCTACAAGTGCCGCGGCGCTCAGGTTTTGACAATTTTATCTTCTCCATTCACCTCCTTTCACATTAATCTTACTTTTTTACACATTCAACGCACCAAATTTATTCTTCAAATTATATTAAAATAATTTTTAATCAATTTTCTTACGCTCTATATATCCATTTTGCACTAATAAACCAGCTTCAATTTTGAGATTTGATGAATCTTGAATTGTGTTCTGCCATTACATAATTAGCTAATAAAATATACTTATTTTTTGTTACCACTGGCCAGTAGTGGCACTAAAAACCCATGCCACATACTTTTCAACATCCACCAATATTTTTTCCCCATTTTTCATTATGGCCCTACCAACCCAGGCCATATCCAAGTTACAATCAAATGATAGTCTCTTTGTTTTGGAATTTGGTAGCTTTTTTAATCTATTGCCACCGTTTAAGTATATCCATTTCCAGTTCACTAATTTCTTGGTTCACAATTGACATATATTATTGACTTTTGTTTCAATAATTAAACTTTAGTTGCTCCAACAAGGATTTGGATTATGACACATCGTCTAATAAGTACCCCACGACTCAGTAAAAAAGTCTGGGTTAGTTCATCTATACAGCATATTAGATGGGTTAAACTTGGCTTTCTAATTAACCTTGCCTGTGATGCTTCGAGTCAAGACGCTACTGTACTTGCATTTGTCGAAAAGTATTTTTGTTTTGTTTGTAAAACTGATACAAATAGATTTCAAGCAGTACCAGGCTTCAAATTCAAGAGGAGCTGGCCGCGGAGACAAGACAGACTTGGCTGGTGGGAAAAAAAATATGGTAATGTTTTGTGCTTTATTTACCATATAATCCATTATCATTATCACCGATCCAAGATTAACCTTATCCTTAGTATTGATCAATCTATTGAGGATTTCTGAGATGTTTTCTTTTGTCACAGTTGACATTATCTGGACTGCTTAACTTCATAGATGGTTTATGGTCAAGCTGCGGAGACGAGAGGATTATCATATTCACGACCAACCACAAGGAGAGGCTTGATCCTGCATTGCTGCGTCCAGGGCGCATGGACATGCATATTCACATGTCATATTGCACCTTTTATGGATTCAAGCTGTTGGCCTCAAATTACTTGGGCATAACCGGTGAGCACAGGCTCTATGGAGAGATTGAAGACTTGATTATGAGTGCACACATAACTCCAGCACGAGTCGCGGAAGAGTTTATGAAAAGTGAAGATCCTGACGTGGCACTTGGAGGGCTTGTGAAGCTCCTAAAGAGAAAGCAATGCAATGGAGATGCTGATGGAGATGAAGATGCAGACGAAATTGAAGCCCTTGAAATGAAGAAAGTCAAGAAACTGAAGACAGATAAGGGCAAGGCCGAGAACAAGGCCAAGAAGACTGCCGGGCCCAGCACAAGAAGGAAACCCGCAAGAGGGAATTAATAATCAGCCAGCAAAATGGCCCTTGCATACTTACCAGTGAACTTCTAATTAACTATATTGTATCATGGCAGCATTAGACTACCGAGTATGTGTGTGCTAGACTGATGCTAATGATAGGTGATGGGTGTAATTTTACGTCCTATATATGAAAGATCTTTTTTCTGATCTCCAGATATCATCTCGCACCAACATCTTGAAATATCATATATGGCCACTGAGTTTTTTTAATGAAAAATATAGAATATAGAATAAAGAGTAAAGATTTCATTACTAAAGAAAACAAGCACGAGATATTATTCGCGGTAGGATCATCCATCCAAATGACGGGCTTTCTGATGCATTGAGAGCTAACGTAGAAAAAGTATGCGCATGAGCGTCACAGGTCACTGAAATCATTTAGCTATACTTAAAATGTCGTACAAGCTTGTCAAGTAAATGTCCAGACGGCACCTTAATATATACGTGTGAGATTATTGATTAAAAATTATCGAAATATGATTTAAGGATTAAATTAAGTGTGTAGGGTGCGCATAGATCGAAGACGGACGTAAAAGGAGGCGAAAAACGAAGAAGGGCACACCAGGCGCCAGCGCCGCGGCGACCAAGGGTGGGCACAGTGGCGCTAGGAGGCTAGCGCCGTAGCGCTCAGCAGAAGCGCACCAGCGCCGCAACGCTAGAGACAGGAACAGTATCCCGTAATAAGGAAACTTCCTTATTTCGTCTCTCACTTACTCCAGGACTCCCTAATACGACTCCCACATGTATAGGGTAAACCTAGGTCATCCCAAAGCGTATATAAAAGCTATCAATTGGCTTGTAAACACATCTTGACAATCTTTGTGATAAACAAGAGATCTTAGTGGTTCTTTGTGAGAGAAAATCCCTAGAGTGAGAGAGAGAGTTTTCTTTGTGATCTTTCTTGAAAAAGGCATACTTTGTGAGTGACTTGTGATTCATAATAAGAGAAGAGTGTGATCTTGATCCGCCGTGTACGTAGGCAAGTTGTCGAACCACGTAATTCTTTGTGTGTTCTTCTTCTACCCCTTTCTCTATTTATTTCTTAATAACTTGTTCTGCATTATTATATTGCTTGGGTGAATTTTTTACCTGTTTGTGTACTTCTGCTTCAACAAACTGGTATCAGAGTTTTAGTTCTAAGCAGACATGGTCACACCCAAGTATGAGGTAGAGAAATTCAACGGTACGAATGACTTCAATCTGTGAAAGATAAAGGTTAGGGCGTTATTGATGAGCCAAAAGCTTGGTTCGGCATTAGAGAAGACTGCAGCTCCATTTAGTGATGAAGAGAAGACGCCAGAGTCATCTAGAGTAGAAGCAGAAAGAAGGGACATTCAAGAAAGAGCTCATAGCACAATCGTTCTGTCATTGAGCGATGAAGTATTAAGGAAAATAGCAAGTGAGACGACGGCAATAGGTCTTTGAAAGAAGCTTGACTCACTTTATATGAGAAAATCGTTGGCCAACAGATTACATATAAAGAAGAAGCTGTATCAACTGTCCATGTCAAAGGGGACGTCGATGAAAGATCATATAGACGCCTTCAATAAGATCATCCTTGATCTTGAGTCTATCAACATCAAGATAGAAGATGAAGATAAAGCAATTATCCTGCTGAGTTCACTCCCCAAGAGCTATGAGAGTTTTGTTGATACACTGCTCTATGGCAAAGAGAGTTTAACGATGAGTGATGTGAAATCATCATTAAACTCAAAGCTATTAGGAAAGCAGACCGAGGGTAATGCAAAAAGTTTATCTGTAAGAGGAAGGCCCTCATATAAAGATGGGAAGAAAAATGGCTCAAGGTCGAAGTCTAGGACTCCTAGGAAGTGCTATTGCTGCAAGAAAGAGGGACACTTTATAAATGACTGTCCTGAGAATAGAGCACAAAACAAGAAGAAAGCGGATGCTGCGCTTGCCTATGATGATAGCTATGATAGCGTAGAGACACTCGTCGCTACTGATGGTATGAACTCTGAACAATGGGTTTTAGATTCTAGTTGTACTTTTCACATGTGCCCCCCACAAGTCTTGGTTTACAAATTTCCAGCCCATTAGTGGTGGTAAGGTGTTCATAGGTAATGACATTGCATGTCAGATGATGGGAATTGGTAGTGTTAAGCTTAGGCTGCATGATGGGCGAGTGAGAGAGTTGACAGATGTTAGGTATGTTCCTGACTTGAAGAGAAACTTGATCTTACTGGGGACTTTAGACTAGAATGGGTGTTCCATCAGGACCGACGGAGGGATTTTAAGAGTTTTGAAAGGTTCCATGGTGGTAATGAGAGGAGAGAAGCGCAAAGGTGTTTATATGCTTAAGGGTGAAGTCGTGAGTGGTTCTACATTATTTTCTGTAGATGATGAGAGTATGCAAACCAAGTTGTGGCATCTTAGACTGGCACACCTAGGCGAGAGAAACCTAAAAGAGTTATATAGTCAAAATGTGTTTGGAGAAGATAAGTTCCAGCCCTTAGAGTTTTGTGAGCATTGTGTGCTAGGGAAAGCACATAAAGTGAGGTTCAGTACCGACGAGCACAAGACTAAGGGGACTCTTGACTACATACACTCGAACTTTTGGGGACCAGCTCAGACAGCTACTCGTGGTGGTGCCAGGTATTTTCTCAGCTTGATTGATGACTATTCGAGGAAGCTGTGGGTCTATGTGTTGAAAAGCAAGGATCAAGTAGTATTCAAGACTTGGAAGGTTCTTGTTGAGAATCAGACTGGCAAAAGAGTGAAGAGGTTGAGAACTGACAACGGCCTCAAGTTTTGCAACAGAGAGTTTGATAGGTTTTGTGCCAAGCATGGGATTGCAAGGCATAGAACGGTAAGATCAACACCGCAGCAGAATAGGGTAGCTGAGAGGATGAACAAGACCCTACTTGAAAGGGTTAGATGCATGCTTACCAATGCAAAGATGTCCAAAACATTGTGGGGAGAGGCTGTAGTGACTGTAGCTTACTTGATCAATAGAAGTCCCTCCTCAGTAATTGACTTCAAGACGCCAGAAGAGAAATGGTCTGGCAATCCTACGAAGCATGACCACCTCAGAATATTTGGTTGCCCTGCCTTTGTACATGTTAAGGAGGGAAAGTTGGAACCTAGAGCTATCAAAGGGGTATTCATAGGATATCCCGAAGGAGTGAAAGGATACAAGATGTGGTGTAAAGACTTAACACCACCAAGGAGTATCATAAGCCGTGATGTAACGTTTGATGAGATGACGATGCTAAAAACCTCCCAAGAAGATGAGAAAGAAGAACCTGTGACCAAGGAAGACTTAGCACCCGAGTCAATAGAAGTTGAAGTAGAGCCTGAAAATGGATCTAATATGCCCCCAGATCATGATCATATATACAAATTCTGTAATCATGATTATATAATGCATTGTAATCTATGCATTCAATCAGTGCATTATAATGGAATTAATATAATAACAGATTAATATAATTTATTTATAGAGACAATATCAATTCTGTATTTAAACTGTATTTAACTTGCCCCCTACCCCCCTTTTTTTTGTTGTTACCGCATGGAGAATTAACAGTGCATGCCGCATATCTCTTTTTTTCTCTTTAAATAATTACGCATGCAATCATAATTTTTAATATAATTTAATTAATACACAATTTACATCTCATAGTTTAATCTTGATGATTCAATATGAGGTAGCTTTGATACCACTTATTGAATAAAAAATTTATTGGTAAAATAATCACCATAACTAAGATTTCATGTTAAATCATCAAGAAAAATAAAATTGAAAGTGTACCTAAATTCATAGAGACGTAAAAAAATTGGGGTTGATGTTTTCCATGTCTATACCTTTTCTTTATAAGAGAAAAGTTGCCATCACTCACTGATGGGATATGAATGAATAATATGTTAGGGTTTAAACTGGGGACCTCAACCTATTATTTATAGTATTTTATTTTATTTTGGTCCATCATAAAAATAAAATAAAATAACTGGATCTCTACACATTAAAGCTCATGCTATATGTGATGCCCTAAAAGCTCAATAATTAATAAACTTTATTTGATCACTTTTAATGGGCAACAAAATAGATAACTAATAATGTATAATTAATTGATATATGTAGGCCCACTTTAATATACAATACCCAACAAGTTTAGGTCTAAGTCTAGATCTGGACCTAGAAAATGTTACTTCTATAAATAAAAAAAGGACACGTAAAAAAGAACTGTTATAAATGGTCAAAGAAATAGAAAGATGAAAAACCTAATGACAATGCTGATGTAGCAGTTGTTAGTAACGGATATGACAGTGCTGAAGCACTAACAGTTTTTATTACAAGATAATACAACTAAGTGGGTTTTAGATTCAGGGTGTTCCTATCATATATGTCCTAGGAGAAACTGGTTTAAAAATTATCAAGATTATAATGGTGGAAAAGTCTTAATGGGGAATAATCAAGCTTGTAGAGTTGAAAGAATAGGAATAATTGCTCTTGAAATGTTTGATGGGAATATCATAACATTTGATAATGTTATATATATATATATATATATATATATTCCATATTTAAAATGAAATTTAATCTCATTAAGGGTATTAGGTGAAGATGGATATACATGCAAATTTGAAAATGGACAATTAAAAATTAAAGATGGTGCACTAGTTATGATGAAAGGTCATAAGCAAAATGGTTTATATGTATTACAAGGTAAGACAAAAAAAACTAATTTAAATGTTGCTGCTATAAGCTAAGACTTAGATAGAACTGAAATATGGCATAAAAAACTTGGTCACATATGTGATCAGGCTTTACTTGAACTTAGTAAACAGTGTTTGCTTGGCAATGACAAGATTAATAAAATTAAGTTCTATGAACAGTGTATTTTAGGCAAATAATCAAGACGAAGTTTCAACGTCAATTCTCATAAGTCTAAAACCATTTTGGAATATGCTCATACTGATCTGTAGGGCCCATTACACACAATGTCACATAGAAAAAATAGATATTTCTTGTCTATAATTAATGATCATTCTAGAAATTTGTATGTCTATTTGCTTAAGAATAAAAGTGATACCTTTATAAAGTTCAGACACTGAAAATAGTTAATTGAAAAACAAATTGGAAAATGTCTAAAAACACTTAGAACATATAATAGATTAGAATTTTGTAATAAAGTATTTGACAATTTTTATAAACAAAATGATATCCTAAGGCATAGAATTGTAAGGCACACACCTCAATAGTATGACATTACTAAGAGAATGAATAGAACACTATTCAATAAAGTTAAAAACATGGTAATTAGCTCAGGATTAACTAAAAGTTTATGGGGAAGCCTTGAATACATCATGTTATCTCATTAACAAAACACCTTTAAGTTCAATCAACTTAAAAACCTCTAAAGAAATATGGTTAGAAAGACCACCAAGTTATTTTCATTTAAGAATATTTGGATATGCTGCCTATGCTCATAAATTAGAAGATAAACTTTATCCTAAGGGCAATATATGTGTATTTCTAAGATATCCTGAAGGGTAAAATGCTATAAGCTCTAGTTAAGAAATAGTCCAGGTGTTAAAATAATAATCAATAGAGATGTTGTCTTTAATGAAGCCAATATACTGTGTTTAAAATCTATAAATGAAAAATAAGGGGATAATAGTACTGGTCAGCAAACTATTACTCCCTTTAAATAAGTACCACTCATCTTAAGGTGGAAACTTTAACTACTCAGTTGATTGACTTTGAAAAAACCATTCGTGGTAATTCAAATCATCCACTCAATTTAGGTGAACAGAGTAAATTACTTAAGCCAGTTGAAACTACTCTAGATATATATCAACTTGTTAGAAATAGATAGAGAAGACAAATTAAGCTCCCTTCAAAATTTTGATTTTTATGATTTGATTACTTTTGCATTTACTTCTGCTCAAAATATACATGACAATGAGCCTATTTCTTATGATGATGTAATGAATAGTAAACACTCAAGTCAATGATATGATGTTATGCATGATGAAATGAAGTCCCTAAAAATAAACAAGACCTGAATTTTAGTTCCTAAGCCTTTAAATCAGAAACCTATTGATTGTAAATGGGCGTATAAAATAAAAAGAAGAAAATTCACTAACTGAACCTGTTAGATTGCTAAAGGGTTTTCTCAAAAGGAGGGAATAAATTACAATGAGAATTTTTCACCTGTGGTAAAATATACTGCCATAAGACTAATTTTGTCTTTAGTATCAAAATTAAATTGGGAATTAGAATAATTGGATGTTAAAACTATTTTCTTGCATGGCTAATCGGATGAAACAATCTATATGAAATAGATTTTTGGTTTTAAAGAAAATGATAAAACAGATTCAATATTTTTTCTTAAAAAATTATTATATAGATTCAAACAGTCACCTAAACAATGGTATAAAAGATTTGATACTTTTATAATTAAAATTGATTTTAAAAGAAGTCATTTTGGTAGTTGTTTCTAGTTTAACGGTATAGGGAATAAGGATCAGACTTATTTGATCCTATATATTGATAACATGTTATTAACCAGCAGTAATAAGTAAGAAATAATAAATCTGAAAAAGGTTTTAAAATTTGAATTTGATATGAAAGATCTAGGTCAAGTAAACAAGATTCTAGGTATTAAAATAATTAGAAATAGACCGATAATAAATTGTTTGTCTCAAAAAAGTTAGCTTGAAAAAGTTATGAACAAATTTGAAATGATAAACTCTAAGTCAATAAATGTACCTCAAGCTGCACATTTTTAATTTTTTTCTAAATAGTGTCCCTCTATTGATAATGAAAAGCAATAAATGAGTGTTGTACCTTATGCCAGTACAGTAGGCTCTATTATATATTCTATGATTTGTACTAGACCAAATTTAGCCTACTCAATAAGTGTATTAAGCAGGTTTATGTGAAACCTTAGAAAAGAACATTGGTCTGGTATAAAGTCGTTGTTAAGATACATAAAAGGGTTATTGGACTTTGGCTTACTGTTTAGAGGTACTAACAATGATATTGAACTAGTTGGGTATGTAGATTCAAATTTTGTAGGGGATTAAGATAAAAGAAGATCAACAACATCTTACTTATTTACTTTATGTGAAAATTGTGCAAGTTAGCTGTCCTAACTTCAACCAATTGTAGCATTGTCCAGTATTGAAGCTGAGTATATTACTTTGATAGAAGCGGCAAAAGAAGGATATGGTTACAAGGGTTACTTAGTGAGATAAGTATTTTAAATAATATTGTAACTATATATACTAACGGTCAAAATGCTTTGCATTTGTATAAAAATCCTGTTTATCACGAAAGAACTAAACATGTTAATGTAAAATTTTATTTTATTAGAGATGTTATCTCTAAGGGTCAAGTAATTGTCAAGAAGAAACCCTAGCTTACATGGTGCCGTTTCAGTAACACTATATATTTGTGTTTTTCTCAAGTGTTAAGTATCAATCTCATTTTCTAAGCCTCTCATTTTCTCTAAAGGGTTCTGGAGTCTTCTCGGTTTCTCTGGTTCTAAGTCTAAGGTTTGTTGTTCATCTTGATTAATTAATGTTCATCTAGAATTGAGAGTATGTAATCTCTCTAAAGTTATAATCCTTGAAATAATAGTGCAGAAGAGTTTCGTTGTTGAGCTCAATTGAATATAGGTCACTTATAGTAACTAAACCACTATAAATCTAATTTCTCATGTGATTGTTGTTTGTTTCTTATGATAATCTGTGATTCTTGAACTAGGTTTGAGTCTTGTGTTGTATTCCAACATTTACAAACTTCCTAAGTCAATTTATATAAACACTTGGGTTTCTTGAATTATTCTCAAGTTATTCAGCTGCGCTGATTTGACAAGCAAAGTTCTTAACTGCCGTTAACTCCATATATGGAAAGTGATCAAGCTTCGGAGATAAAGAATCATCGTACTTTATTACCACCAGATAACAAAGATTCAATTGGACCCTGCATTTCTTTGTCCTGGACATTAAGACATGAACGTCGAAACGTCCTTTTGCGACTCTAGCTTCCAATTGCATGATAATATGTATAGCGACCGGCATCAAAAGCCACCGACGACTACCTTCTCGTTGAATATATTGACGATCTGATAGAATAATATTATGTTATCATTTGTCAACAGAGGGACTGCTCTTCCAATTGGTAAAATTCACCTTTCTGCATCTTGGTAGCCACTTTTGTTCCCTTTTGGTTTTCTCCATTTGTTGTCCCTAGGTTATTGTTGTGGGCCCATATTTTCTTATACTTATTCGTAAAAACATACTCAAAAGGCTAGATATACCCATAATCATTAAGGTAGAATACTTGCATGTATTTTCCACAGAATTGAATGGCTTCTGTCATGTGCATGTTAATTATTTCCGGAGATGATGCTCCATTTAGCAAACCAACTGTGTTTTGATGCAGGGTGCTTAGAAAAGATGTAGCGACGGCAGAAAAGGAAGTAAGATGTCTAGGGTTTTTATTCGGGTCAATGTCTTTGCAATTGACTACTTTCTAGTTCAGACCATTTTAAATATAATTTTTTCGCACTATCATTTATTTAAGGGAAAAAAAAAAGACATTTACACTTTTACAATTTTAAGGATAAGACATTCAAATCTTAATAAAATCAAAATTTCTATTTACATTCAAGTCAGGCAACGAATTCCGTTAGACTTTAATTGAACAAATAGTAAAATTGAAAATTTATCATATTTTAACTAAAAAAATCAATTACATGCTAAAAAGAGAACTTGAAAAATACGTTAATCAACTAAGTTATTCTAATTTATATTTAAATATGAGTTTTAAATCTATTAACATATTATCTTTAAAATGACATGTTAAAAATTTGAGAAATATTAATAACAAAGATTGAATCTTGGTCACTTGTTTGACAAATAAGGATTCAATATGTTTTAATTAAAAAAAAATCTAAATTCAATTAAATACTAGAAAGAGGATTTGAACGTCTGACCTTAGAATTAAAGGCCAATATTTTAATCAACAAAGCTAATCCAACTTTATATTTAAATATAGGTTGACACATCTATTAATGTATTGTTCTTAAAATTATATATTAATAATTTAAAAAATAATAATAATAAAGATTGAACTTTGGTCACCCACATGATAAAAGCATTCACCATTATGCTACATTAAATTTGTTAAAATAATATCAAAATAAAAAATATAAAAATGTAAAATGACAAAAGCCTAACTACCTTCATGCCACATTCATTGTCATCGATCACCGTTTGCCACAGGCCACCTCAGTCATTGGCTGCCACAACTATACACCGATCATCAGCTGTTGCTTCCCATCACCGATTGGTTGTTTTTGAGCCAATCAGAATGTTGAATGATGGTTAGAGGTGATCGGCAGTTCAAGCCCTCTTTCTTCAATAGTTTATCTAAGGACAATATGGTTAAATGACAATATGTGAATAAATTTGCAGACTTATACATAAATATAAAATTAAAATAGTTTAGTTAATTAAAGTGTTAGCCTTTAACCATAAGGTTATGGTTCAATCTCTATTTCTTACATTTAAATGAATGGAAAAATAATCATACTTTCACTTTTTAATAAATTTTCAATTAAAGTTAAGGGAACTTGTTACTTGATGAGATGTAAATGAGAATTTTCAAATTATTAGAATTTACATTTCTCATTTTAAAAATCTTAGGAGTTCAAATTTTCTTTTCTCTTTATTTAACTTAATTTCTTCTAATTTATATGATCAACATCAAATTTATTTTTATACAGTCACGGGTTTCTCTGATTTATACAGTCAACTTCAAATTTAATTTTTCACACTATCATTTATTTAACTATCAACTTCCTTTGATTTAAACATTCAACTTTAGATTTATTTTTTCACACTATCAACATCCTCTGACTTGTGATGAATCAAGTACAAATGAGATTCAATGTATATAAAAGAAATATCACCAATAGTTTGAAAGAAATCAATAGTTAAGAAGTTCAATAATGGTAGCTACAAAAGACAACTAGTTCTCGTTTGCTAAAAATGCTAACAATAAAAAAATCTATGTATATGGATGAAATTATGACTATATTATGACTATATTATAACAATATTAATACTCATTAATAGAATCTGGCCTGAGCCTTTCTTGGAATACAAGGTGAATTTTGTATAAACATGAACTCTTATGCTTTCATACTTTAAAAAAATGTAATTTATACACTAAACATAAAATGTGTCATATGCCTCTATCCATAATATACAAAGTAACAAG
Organism: Ailanthus altissimus; assembly: GCA_946807835.1. Lineage (NCBI taxonomy): Eukaryota > Viridiplantae > Streptophyta > Magnoliopsida > Sapindales > Simaroubaceae > Ailanthus > Ailanthus altissimus. The sequence continues at coordinate 26,773,280 of OX327695.1, forward strand.
GCTTACCTCCTTTATCAAAACTTTATACATATCACATTTTATCTCATAACTAACTATACATATGTATATTTGACAATATATAAACATAAAATATGCAGAATGTGTGTTGTAATTCAACTTTAAAATGTGGAGATATCGTATTACCTATGACAACTTTTAAAAAAAATAAAGAAAATGTTGAACTTATAACTCAATGAGTGGACTTATATATTTGGATATAATACATATACATACATATATATATATATATGCTTTTTATATAGTGCCAGTAACATGATAAGGAATCAAGATAAATTAAGATTTCAGTTTAATTATTTAATTTAAATTGATTTATTTTTCTTTTTAGATAAATTCGTATTTTAGTAGTATTTTACTTCTTAAGTTCTATTAAGATTTATTTCTTTTGTAGGTTTATCTTTTTACTTTTATAGTTTATTGTAAATTCTATAAATTTAAATATTCATTAATGAGAATACAACGCAATATTTTTCTTTCTCTCTAAATCTCTACATAGTATCAAAGTTTTTTTTTTGGGTTAATCTTTTTTTCTTCCTTCACCAAGTCGTTCGTAATGGCCACACGAAGTCGCTTGTATGGCCAAGTAAAAGTTATTGTGCAGTAATCAAAACGAGTTCATGATTAATTTTTTGTTTTTTTCTCTCTTCGTTTAAAATTTTAAGCATTAGATAATTTCTTAACACTATATTCAATTTCTCTCCATCAATGTATTTCTTTCTTCCCGTGAATAATGCGCATAAACAGTATCTATAAACAATATCAATAAACAATGCACATGAACAATAACTATAAATAGTAACCATTATCTTGGTTAGCCATTATTCTCATAATTTCCTCCTTAACTATGACTGTCATAAATATCCAAATTGTTCTTTACAATATGTAAGAACTTAATTGACCCTTTATTGTCCTTAACATTAACAATTCACTCTAAAAAAAATTAAGAGCAACAATGCCAAGACGCAAAGCAGAAACCCTACAACCACTACCCTCTAACAATATCTTCTCTCTATTTGTCTCTATATATTACTTTAGTTTTGTTATGGAATTAAACTCTTATAAATTATATATCTTCTCTTCTACTCCTAAATGGACATTTTATTTTTTTATTTTTTTTTAAGGGATAACTTTCTTTCACTCTTAAATATATCTTTTATTTTTGCTTTATTTAATGGTTAACCCATTCTATTTCCAAACATAACTTTTACTTTTATTTTAAGGGTTATCTCCCTACTATTCCTAAATGTGTCTTTTATTTCTAGTTTATTTTAATGATTTCACCCATTCCATTTCCAAATGAATTTTTTATTTTATTTTATTTTATTTTAAGAGTTTCCCGCTTCAATTCTCAAATAGTTCCTTTTCCTTTCTATTACTTTCTTATTTTTTTACTATTTCAAAATCTTTCAAGCTCCACAGCTTGAGCTAGTTTCCGATTTTCTTTCTAATCTTCAATTTCTTCTCTATAAATCTCTCTCACCTTTTGTTATTGTTCTTTTGTTTTTAATACTCCTTCTAATGAATCTCTCACCTTTTGTTATTGCTTTTTTGTTTTTAATACTCCTTCTAATGAAGGAGAATCACCAATGATATAAAATTCTTGTTTATCTTTTTAATAGTTTGTTGCTCACTGGATCAAATCAACAAAAGTTGTATGTTCTTATCTAGTAGCAAGTGCTTTAACCTTTCTTAGCAGTCTTCATCACAGTTAGTATAGATGTTACTATAACTCCCTTTCTTTATATAACTGCTCGCTCTAATCGCTGTGGAGCCTTTGCCAATCTTCTTCTGCACACTCAATTTCTTCTCTTGAAGAACAAGATTGAACTCTCCTTTAAGAGCTCCATCTTGCGGAGGCATAATAAGGAATTAAGATAAATCAAGATTTCAATTTAGTTATTTTATATAAATTAATTTGTTTTCATTTTTAGATAAATCTGTATCTTAGTAATATTTAACTTCTTAAGTCTTATTAAGTTTATTTCTCTTTTAAATTTATCTTTTTCCTTTTATAGTTTATTGTAAGCTCTATAAATTCAAACATTCATCAATGAGAATATAATGCAATATTTTTTCTTCTCTCTAAATATCTACATAACAATAATAATTATGAAATTATACATAACATATATGTACAAATCTCTATTATGTAAAATAATCATAAAATTGTATACTGAATAAACACGAAATGTGTAATGAAATTGTAATTTGTCTTAAAATCTATTCTAAAGTTGAATTTATATATATAACATAACACTAGGAACATAATATATATATATACATATACATACTAAAAATTGCACCAAACTTGTGCTCGAAAAAACAATTTGATCTTACCTAGTGGAATATTCACATACACAAGTAGAGCGGATGATCTGGTCTCACCCATTAGAATTATTGCATAACCTAGATAGAGCAACTAACTTGGTCTTATGCATGCGTAGAGCAAACTAAACTAAAGATGATTATACATATTTAGTGATTTAACAACTATTACTATATTTCATTGTGGAAATGTAATTACTTTCAATTAAATATTTTTATATATGATGTAATTATAAAATATGCTATAATAAATCTAAAATTAAATGATAAATAAAATAAACGTGAAAACATATAATTAAATCAATAAATTGTTGTATTAAAATTATTTTTATATATATACACATATATATTCATTTATAAATATAACTGGGTTGCTTTGGAACTTGGGTCTACCAACTTCCAATACTGCTCTTAAATCATAGAGTTTAAAAATATATCATGAAAACCTATAAATATATAATAGATACTAAAAATAAATATTCTATTTCCTTAAAATAAATACTTGCTAAAATACCTAAATTAATTATAACTATACAAACACATTTATCATATATTTCTCTCTTTTTGTTTTTTAAAAACAAAATTCTCTTGGATTCCTTTTTTTTCCTCTTTCTCTTTTGCTTTTCTTTCTAGATTTAACAATTTATCAAAAGAAGCAAATTATTACTTCTATTTAGGGATATTTAGACCCTTAAAATTTTAGGACATAAACATACAGATCCCAATATTTTTAAAAATCTTTGTCAGATAACAGTTTTCATTAATTTTAACCAGAGAAAATGTAAAAATAGAAATTCACCTCCATTTTAACTGAAGAAAAAAAAATTCAAATTCACTTAAATGTTAAAAAGATTGCTTAAACCTCTAGCATTATAGTTAAGAACCCACACTTTAACAAACTAAGTTATTCTAACTTTATCTTTATATATGAGTCTGTAAATCTATTAAATTATTATCATCAAGACCCTATTTTAATAATTTTAAAAGCACCATTAATAAGGATTAAACTCTGGCACCACATGATAGGTAAGAGTATTCACCATTGTACTACAAAAAAATTTAGTACAAATTTGGAATAATATTAATACAAAAAAAATAAAAATATTAAACAATAAAACCCTAGCCACCTTCATATCACCATAAACTGCCACCGGCTATTGTCCGCTGCCAACCACCAGGTCACTAGTTGGCAATCAAAATATTAATCAGTGATCGGTAGCCAATGACAAGCGACGGATGGTAGCCTAAAGGTGGCTAAGGTCTTGTTATTTCACTTTTTATATTTTTTAACAAAATATGTTTATAGCACGATAATGAGTGCTCTTACTTGTCATGTGGATGAACAGGGTTCAATCCTTATCAATAGCTTTTTGAAAACTATTAATATATAGTCTTAAGGATAATTTGTTAATAAATGTGCAATAAGAACTTCGCCAGTTAAAATGTGTGGCTTTAAACCATAAGGTATAGGTTCAAGTCCTATGTACTTTCACTAGTATTAACCATTTTGCCATTAAAATTAATAGAAACTATTATTTGATAGGAATATAAATTACTTGATAGAAATGTAAATAAAAGTTTTAAAAACATTGGGTTTGCATATCTCTTTTTAAAAATTTTAAGAATTCAAATTCCTTCAATACATATAGGGATGGCAGCAGATGGGGTTTAGGACGAATACCCCTAACCTCGTATTCGTAACTGTTTAAAAAATAAAAAAATCAAATCTTTCTTAAATTTGTTGCGGGTATAGAGTTTCATAACCAAACTTGCACTTGCGGGTATATACTTATTATCAAATCCGCAATGGGTTATTTGCAAATTTTAAGCGGGTTTTGAATTATAATAAAAAAGTAAAATTATAATCTTAATTTAATTAAAAATCCATAAAATATAGCAATTAAAATAATATCAATTCTAATTCTAATTTTATTTACATTAAATCTTATAATTTTAATTTCAATTTTAATTTAAATTTTAATTACATTAAATGTTATAATTTTAAATCCAATTTCAATTTTACTTACATTAAATATTATAATATCAATTACGTTAAAACATTTAATTTAAATTCTAGTTTTGATCTCAATTACATTAAATATTACAATTCTTATTTCAATTTTGATTTCAATTATATTAAAATTGTTGAAGCAAAAGCACACAAATAAGCAATATCACCCAAGCAAATAGTACAGAACAAGCAATTAAGGAATTAAAGAGAGAAAGGGTAGAAGAAGAATACACAAAATTTACGTGATTCAGCAACTTACCTACATCCACGACGGATCAAGACCACTTACTCTTCTTATTGAATCACAAGACACTTCACAAAATATACCTTTTACAAGAAAGACTCACAAAGAAAATCTCTCTCTTGTAATCTAGAAATTTTCTCTCACTAAGAATCACAAAGAATATTTAGTCACTAAGATTTCTTGGGTTATCACAAAGATATCTTGGTTGATCACTTAGATCTCCCTTTTGTTTCAAAAAGATGTGTTTACAAGCCAATAGAGAGCCTTTTTATAGGCTTTGGGATGTCCTAGGTTTACCCTAAACATGTGAAAGTCATATTAGAGAGTCTTGAAGCAAGTGGGAGACAAAATAAAGAAGTCTTAAATTGGGAAATTGTTCTCGCTTCCAGCTCTACGATGCTCAGTGCCCATCACTGCGACGCTGGTGCACCCGCTTGGGCTCCGCAATGCTCAGGCTCTAGTTTTGGCACTGCGGCAACCAAGAGTGCCCCCATCTGGGCATGCTCAGTGCCCATGCCTAGCACGCTCTTCTTTATATTTTGTCTCCTTTCGCGTCCGTCTTCGATCTCCACGCACCCTACGCACTTGACTTGTTCTCCAAATCATATCCCAATGATTTTCAATCAATATTCTCATAAATTCTTTACTTGATTCCATATCATCTACAAAAGCAACTTGATCTCTCATTTTCGCATCTTCGATCACCCTCACAGAGTAGTGACTCCGGTTAAATCCTTGCATAGGATGAACTTAACCGAGGGCAGTGGCTTAGTCAACATATCAGTAGGATTTTTAGATGACGCTATCTTCGTTAGACTAACTTCACTACTTTGGACAATCTCTCGAATGTAATTAAGCCTCACATCAATGTATTTCTATCTCTCGTGGAACACTTGACACTTGCTTAAGTGTATAGCACTCTGGCTGTCATAATATAGACTGGTGTTCATATTTTTACTAGCCAATATTTCCGCGCATATACCTTTTAACCACACGGCCTCCTTAATAGTTTCACCAACAGCTATGTACTCATCATCTGTGGTAGATAGTACAACCACATGTTGTAAAACTGATCTCTAACATACACTACACCCAAACACTATGAATACATAACCCATCAACAATATTCTCTTGTCTAGATCACCTGCATAATCTAAGTCTAAGTACTATCTTAACATTTCACCGCTGTTCTCATACCTCTTATACATTAACCCGTGATTTGATGGCACCTTGAGATATCTCAAAATCCACTTCACTGTAAGCCAGTGATCCTTACCCAGATTTGCCATATATCTACTCACCACACTCACACTATATGCTATGTCTGGTCTTGTGTAAACTATTGCATACATGATGCTCCTCACAGCGCTTGCATATAGTACTTTACTCATCTGCGGTTTCTCATTTGCGAATGTAGGCGACTATGCTGCTGAAAGTTTAAAATGTATAGCCAAATAAGTAGAGACAGCCTTTGCGTCGAACATACTAAAATTCTTTAGAATTTTGAGAATATATCGCTGTTGGGATAAGAAGATAACATCTTTTCTTTCCCTCACAATATCTATACCCAATATTCACTTTGTTGCACCCAAATCCTTCATCTCAAACTTGTCACTCAACTGCTTTTTGAGCTTCTGTATTTCTTCTATGTTCTTACATGCGATCAACATATCATCGACATATAGAAGCAAATACATCATCCTACAACTTATGTTCTTGAAGTACGTGCATCCATTATACTTGCTCCTACTAAAGCCATAAGTCATCATAAACTCATCAAATCTCCTATACCACTGTCTAAGTGATTGGTTTAACCCATATAATGACTTTCTTAACAAACAAGCATGATCTTTTTTCCCAGGCTCCTCGAACTCTTGCGGCTGTGCCATGTATATCGCCTCTTCAAGCTCTCCATGCAAAAAAAAAACTATCTTTACATCCATTTGCTTTAGATGTAAATCAAGGTTTGCACACATGACTAACAAAATTATAATAAATGTGTGCTTAACAACTGGAGAGAATATCTTATGAAAGTCAACTCCTTGTCTCTAAGTAAAATCTTATACGACTAACCTAGCCTTGAATCTCGAGGGTTCTATCCCCAGTATCCCCTCATTCACCTTATACACTCATTTGAACCCAACTAGTTTCTTTTGAGGTTTCTCCACCAACTTCTAAGTATTGTTCTTCCTAAGAGAACTAATCTCTTCTTCCATAGTCTGTTGCCATTCTTTTTTATTTTCACTCTTTATAGCCTCACCATATGTCCTAGGTTCATCATACTCAAGAGTGTAAGCAGAACTAAAAGCATAAGCAACTAAATTTGCTTATGCATACCTGACTAATAGGTTAATCGTTCTCTTTATCCTATCTCTAGCTAGCTAATACTTTTCAAGTTCCATCTCAAGAGTCCTAGTCCTTCTTTGGATAGTCTTGGAGGAACTCGCTGGTGTTCTTAGTTCATCTTCAAGGATCTCCTTGTTAAAGTGCTGATCTGGGAGCATATCAGATCTACTCTCAGGTTCCACTTTAACTTCTATTAACTCGGGTGCTGAGTCTTCCTTGGGCATAGATTCTTCTTTCTCATCTTCTTGGGAGGTTTTCAGCATCATTATCTCATCGAACATCACGTCACCGCTTATGATACTCCTTGGTGGTGTCAAGTCTTTACACCACACCTTGTATCCTTTCACTCTTTCACAATATCCTATAAATACCCCTTTGATAGCTTTAGGTTCTAACTTCCCCTCCTTAACATGTACAAAGGCAAGACAACCAAATATTCTGAGGTGGTCATACTTAGAAGGATTGTCAGACCATTTCTCTTATTGCGTCTTGAAGTCAATTGCTGAGAAGATACTTCTATTAATCAAATAAGTTGTAGTCACTACAGCTTCTCCCCAAAATGCCTTGAACATCTTTACATTAGTAAGCATACATCTAACCCTTTCAAGTGGGGTCCTATTCATTCTCTCAGCTATGTTATTCTGCTATGGTATATTGATCTCGCCGTTCTATGCCTCACAATCCCATGCTTGACACAAAACTCATCAAACTCTCAATTGCAAAATTCAAGGCCGTTGTTAGTTCTCAACCTCTTCACCCTTTTGCCAGGTTGATTCTCAACGAAAGCTTTCCAAGTTTTGAATACATCAAACATTTGAGCCTTACTCTTTAACACATAGACCCACAGCTTCTTTGAATAGTCATCAATTAAACTGAGAAAATACCTGGCACCACTACGAGTAGCTGTCTGAGCTGGTCCCTAAAGATCCGAGTGTATGTAGTCAAAAGTCCCTTTAGTCTTGTATTCGTCGGTCTTAAACCTTACTCTACGTGCTTTCCCAAGCACACAATTCTCACAAAAATCAAAGGGCTAGAACTTATCCTCACCAAACGCTTTTTGACTAAATAACTCCTTCAGGTTTTTCTCGCCTAGGTGTGCCAGTCTAAGATGCCACAACTTGGTTTGCATACTCTCATTATCTATAGAGAATAATTCAGAACCACTCACGACTTTACCCTTAAGCACATAAATGCCTTTGTTCTTCTCTCATTTTGTTACTACCATGAAACCCTTTAACACTCTTAAAACCCCTCCGTCCATCCTGATGGAATACCCATTTTGGTCTAAAGTCCCTAATGAGATCAAGTTTCTCTTCAGGTTAGGAACATACCTAACATCTGTCAACTCTTTCACTCGCCTATCATACAGCCTAAGTTTAACACTACTAATTCTCATCATCTGACATGCAGTGTCATTACCCATTAACACCTTACCACTACTAATAGGTTAGAAATTTACAAACCAAGACTTATGCGGGCACATGTGAAAGTACAACTAGAATAAATAACCTATTGTTTAGACCATCAATAGCGACAAGTGTCTCTGCGCTATCATAGCTATCATGATAAGCGAGCATAGCATCCGTTTTCTTATTGTCTTATGCTCTCTTCTCAGGACAGTCCTTTATGAAGTGCCTCTCTTTCTTACAATAATAGTACTTCTTAGGAGTCCTAGACTTCGATCTTGAGCCCTTTTTCCGTCCATATCTATATGAGGGCCTTCCCCTTACATATAAACTTTCTTACATTGCCCTCGATCTGCTTTCCTAATAACTTTGAGTTTAATGATAATTTCACATCACTCATCATTAAACTTTCTCTGCCGTAAAGTAGCATATCCACAAAGCTCTCATAACTCTTGGGGAGTGAACTCAGCAGGATAATTGCTCTATCTTCATCTTCTATCTTGATATTGATAGACTTAAGATCAAAGATGATCTTATTGAATGTGTATATATGATCTTTCATTGGCATCCGCTCTGACATGGACAGCCAATACAACTTCTTCTTTATATGCAATCTGTTGGCCAACGATTTTCGCATATAAAAAGAGTCAAGCTTCTTCCAAAGACCTATCGTCATCGTCTCACCTGTTACTTCCCTTAGTTCTTCATCGCTCAATGATAGAACGATTGTGCTATGAGCTCTTTCTTAAATGTTCATTCTTTCTGCTTCAACTTTAGATGACTCTGGCATCTTCTCTTCATCACTAGATGGAGCTGCAGTCTCCTCTAATGCCGAGCCTAGCCTTTGGCTCACTAATAACGCCTTTACCTTCATCTTTCATAGATTGAAGTCATTCGTATCGTTGCATTTCTCTACCTCATACTTGGGTGTGGTCATGTCTGCTTAAAACCTGGCTCTAACACCGGTTTGTTGAAACGGAAGCACACAAACAAGCAACATCACCCAAGCAAATAGTACAGAACTAGTAATTAAAGAATTAAATAGGAAAATGGTGGAAGAAGAACACACAGAAAATTTACGTGGTTCGACAACTTGCCTACATCCACGATAGAACAAGATCACTTACTTTTCTTATTAAATCACAAGGCACTTCACAAAGTATACATTTTACAAAAAAGACTCACAAAGAAAATCTCTCTCTTGCAATTTAGGAATTTTCTCTCACTAAAAATCACAAAGAAAGTTTAATCACTAAGAATTCTTGGGTTATCACAAAGATATCTTGCTTGATTACTTAAATCTCCTTTTTGTTTCACTAAAATATGTTTACAAGCTAATAGAGAGCATTTTTAAGACTTTGGGACGTCCTAAATTTACCCTAAACATGTAGGAGTCATATTAGAGAGTATTGAAGTAAGTGGAAGATGAAATAAGGAAGTCTTAAATCGAAAAAATGTTCCTGCGTCCATCGCCCTGGCGCTCAGCTCCCATCGCCGCAGTGCTGGTGCTCCCGCTTAAGCGCCGCGGCGCTGATCACCTAGCGCCGTAACGCTTAAGTTCTAGTTTTGTTACCGTGGCGCCCATGCCTGACACGCCCTTCTTCATTTTTCGCGTGCGTCTTCAACCCTCGCGTACCTTACACACTTGACTTGTTCTCCAAATTATATCTTGATAATTTTCGATCAATATTCTCGCAAAAATTTTATAATTCTAATTCTAATTTTGATTAAGATAAATACTATAATTTTATTTTCAATTTTAATTATAATCATTAATCTTTTTGAACTAATTTTATTTAATTTTTATTGAACGGTATGAGTTACGTCAAATAAAATCTAAACCTTTTGATGTTGGCTAAAAATAAATGCAAAATAAATTAACTCATATTTTTATTTTTTTTTAAAAAATTTAAAATATATATATAATATGTACAAATACCTGTTATAAGTATCCGCAAATTTTTTACTAAACCCATATTCATACCAAATCTATTGCAAATACCTGTTATAAGTATCTGCAAATTTTTTACTAAACCCATATTCATACCAAATCTATTGCAAGTTTTAATTTTATATACTAAATTCACTTCAAACTTTATTAAATTATTTTTAATAAAAACGAATTTATGAATTTATAAATAATTTTTCCATTCTAAACACGTGCCATTACTAACATTTCTCTTTCTCTTAAACTTGCCACATGTGGCTCACAAGCATGTCATTAAACTACACGTAAGAAAAGGTGGCCATTAGCTTCGTGTGCTACGGTCATACTTTGTAGATCGATGTAAAGGAGTTTGATGGTAACAATGGCTGCATCATGGAGATTATACGAGATTAATTAGAACCCTATTTCTCTTTTCGTTTTTTTTTTCTAATTTCAATTTTAAGTTTTTAATTCAGTTTACTTGCCTTTTTTTTACATTATACTTGGATATTTATGACATTATTTGGGTATAAAATATTTACTTTACTCTTATGTCATGTTAACTTAAAAAATAAAACAATAGATAGTGATTAGAGGTTAATGACTCTTTTTCTGAAGTTGGACATTTTCAGTTAGAAGTTTGTTAAGATCAGGTCAGAATATGACTTTTATAGAGCGGCCTTACATATATTCTTAGTAACATGCTCAATCTATAACTCATAACGTGTCTAATTATTCTTCACAACAAATAGGAGGAAATCCACTTTTATTTAAAGAGAACTATCCAAAGGGAGTAAAATCACATACCTCATAAAGTGTATAGGCAATGATGATAAAATGACCATTTGGGCAGTCCTTATTAACACGATGATAATTTTTCATAACTTCGGAGATAAGTTGAAAGTTATTTTTTTCTATTTGGACAACCCTTTATGAAGATGATGCATATTTTAAAATTATGGAGATAAGTTGAAAGTTTTTTTTTTTTAAAAAATGATGGTATAAATTAAAATTGAACTCTCTTTTTTTCAACTTTGAAAGTAGATAATTAGATATATTATTTGTTATTTCGTTTCTTTAATTTAAGAATTAAAGATAATTTAATTTTTGGCCTGATTTTTTAAGTTACTTTCTACTTTTTTTATTAAAAAAAAAAAAAAAAGACAACTCTGGTTAAGCATGTTTTTATAATAGAAATCTAACACACACAGGCGGGTCCTGTCACACACGCATAAGGTCAAATTAACGACTGTAATTACCATCAACATAGTGCATGATTACAAACCATTTGCACAAACTTTCTCATATAAATTGTGACAGGATCCGCCCGACTCCTCAAAATTTGCGGCAGTCCTGCAAACTTTTTCATCCGTCGGCTGCATGTCAGGTTCTTAAAAAATTTCTATGCAATAAAATGACTCTAAAAATATGTAATATTCATGTCTTAACTACATAATCCATGAAAATACTCTTTTACATGAGATGGCTACATGGCCCAACTTCTTTACACGAACCTTACAACATATGGGTAGGGAAAATCTTTAAGAAAAAAAAAAGTTCAGTCCAATGACTGAACGAGTGGCTATAAATTTTTAAAAGTAAAATTGCTTCTTAATATAAATATAGATATTAATATCTTGCATAAATTTTTAAATCTCGTAAATTACCATGACGAAATGTGTTGAGAAATCATATACTAAAACATTAAGCCATCGCCGTGCTATACTCATCTATACTATAATAAAACATGTTTATTATATAAATATTGAAAATTACACCAAATAAATATTTAAGAGAATATGTATTACATCGCCTAAACAGAACATGAAAATGTATGCGTCTAACTCGACTGAACATTATCATGGCAAGAGCAGTGCAAAATACTAAACTATATCTTACTTATGCATATGCATAGTAAAACTTATTACAAATACTAAATATACTTACAAATACATTTAAAAAATGTTACTTGATTAAAATAATATTTATATTCTTTTTCCATAAAAATATTTCCTATTGAACATTCTCATTCTTTTATAATCCAATATATACTTAGGTAGCCCTATAATTAATATGAATATAAGCACATTACACAAACTCGCTTGTAACTATATCAAATATAAAAGATGATTTCACTAATAAATCATTTTACTAAAAACATGATATAATTTAAAATATTTGTTTTAGTATGTATAACATTAAAGCTTTTATTCTTTAATTATTTAAAATATTGAACCGATTACGAAATAACTACTCTATAATTTATTGAGCCCTTTTATACATAATGGTCTTCGGATTTGCTAATCAATTGATAATTGACTAATAAACTTTTGTCAATTATCAAAAGAAAAAAATATTTTAGTCTCTTATTTTATGAGTATATACTAACTTAGTCCTCTATATTTTAATAATTATTATATTAATTTCTACCGTTAAAATTATGCTGTTAAATAAACTTTCTTTAAGGGTAAAAGAATACTTTTGACCTTAGTAAAATAAAGCTATTAAATGTCAATAACAGTAATATGATAAATAAAATGACATGTATCATAATATAATATGATAAGTTCATGATGACACATGTCATCGTTTAATTGGTTAATATTTATAATAATTATATATTTTTTGAAAGAATAAATATTTTTAAAAGTAAATTAATAAATATATATTTTAAATTTAAAAAAAAAAGAACATGTATCATAATATGATTAATTATAAATAAAATGTGTTATCATGTAATTGACTAATATTTTTAATAATATATTTTTTAAGAAATAAATATTTTTAAAAGTAAATTAATAAATATATATTTAATAAATAAAAAATATGTATCATAATATGATTAGTTACAAATGACACGTATCGTCATGTAATTGATTTATATGTTTAATAAATATATTTTTAAAGAAAAAAATTTTGAAAGTAAATTAATAATATATATTTAATAAATAAATGACACGTGTCATAATATAATTAGTTCTAAATGATACGTTTCATCATGTAATTAGTTAATATTTTTAATAATATATTTTTAAGGAATAAATATTTTTTCAAAGTAAATTAATAAATACATATTTAATAAATAAAAGACACGTGTCATAATATGATTAGTTACAAATGACAAATGTTATTATGTAATTAATTTATATATTTAAAAATAAAATAAATAATAAGTAATTAATATATTTACTGCCCACCATTGCCGAAAAACAATGACCAGTCGGGCACTAGCACCTATTTTTGGGCGATGGTAGGAGACAAATAAATGTCAAATTTAATATTATTGGACTTTATTTTTTGTAATTTACATAACGATAGGGTCATTTTCTGTAAAACAAAATACAAAAAGGGCACAAAAAAATGGTGAGGAAGGGGCGGCAGTCACAACCGCTCGCAGTCAAACGGTGGGGCGCAAGTCACCGCCCCCCACCTATGAATAGATTAGCCGCTGATCTATTTATAGGTGGGGGAGGTGCAATTCACTGCACCTCTGTTTGATGGCGAGTGGCAGTGGCCGCTGCCCTTCCTTCCACACCACTTTTTGCCTTGTTTTACATTTTTTTATAAAAAAAATGACACCCCCCCTCCCATGGATAGATTAGTCGTTGATCTATTTATAAGGCAGTGGCCGCTACCCTTCTACACCTTTTTTTTGCCTTGTTTTACATTTTTTTACAAAAAAATGACCTCCCCCCTCCCCAATTGTGTAAATTATAAAAAATAAAGTTTAATAATATAAAATTATATAATTTTTATCATCGAAATATCGTCATAAAACAGTGACCGGCCAGCAAATCGCTATTTTTGTGCGATGGTGGCTGTTTTATTTTAATTTCTTTTTATTTTTTATTTTATTTAATTTATTTTAAAAAATATTTAATAAAAATTTAAACTAATTAAGTCATAACATGTGTTAAATGATTGGTGAATATTTAACTAAAGGTATTATGGTAAAAGTAATAAAAAAATAAACATTGAACCACAAATTTGTAACGGCAGGGATTAACATGATAATTATTAAAATATGAAAGATTAAGTTAGTATATACCCATAAAATAAATGATAGAAATATCATTTTTTTCTTATATTAATATATATATATATCTTAGAAAAAAAAAATCTATTATACATAAGAGGTAATACAACTATTTAATGGTGTAATATGTGTATTGCATTATTTTTACAGGTTCCTTTCTTCGGAGGAGTTCTCATTTACTTCGACTTAATATTGATATTGATTTTAACCAAAACATACTCAATACAATTACAACATTCATATTTACTTATTATTCTTGAAACGACGCACCTTAAAATTCGTAAAAGAACTTCGAAGCAAATATTAACTTACTATACTATTAAAAACAACATAACTTAATTTATTAGAGATTATGCATAAAATTCAATAGAGTCTCCTCTATTTCTCTAACTTTACCCACTTATTTATTTATATATATATATATTATATAAAATACTTCTAAAAAAAACTCTATATCACGAAGCGAGTATATAAGGTCTGGCCTAATTTTCATTATCAGAGATAAATTCACGTTTAATACCTTAATAATTAACAACTGTATCATCAAAAAACATTCAGACGTCAAATTTACACATTTATTATTGAGTACAAAATTAAATATTTTATCTACCAATAACACTATTAACCAACTATGTTAAATCAAAATAAAATGACTTGTCGGACTACCACTTGACTTAAACTCTACCGAACCGATTGTTTCTTACAATCTCCAATTATGCTGGAACTTGTTATATAATAACAATAAGTGAATCTTGCGATTTAGTGTGTGAATGTAATTTTAAATTTTAAAATAAGTATGCAACTTTCATAAATAATTTTTTTTATTAGTATTATTTTATTTTTGTAAAAATAAAGTACATGAACTAAACATTTACCTAACATATAAAGTAGCTATATAAAATCATTTGTCATAAATGAAATATATTTCTTCATTTTTGTGTGTAGAAATAATAATTGGATCATTAGTAACATTAACACTGTTAAACTTTGTGAACTTGATTATAAAAATCTACAACTGTTGGCATATTTTCTTAACTGATCATATTCAAAAAATACTTAAAATATCATGTACTATACTTATAATAAAAACACAAATCATAATAATAAAAAAAATTATTAGTGCAGTAAAAGATAATTAAATAAATTAAACCATTTATTAGTGCTATAAAATAATTATAATTATAATAAATAAATTTATTAGATAACAAATAAATATTATTTTTTAATTTATTAATTACACATTCAAATAACTAAATATTAAGAACAAATTAAATAATTAAATATATTAATTAGCAAAAGATAATCAACTAAATTAAATAGCTTAATAACAATTTATTATTAAATAAATTAAACCAATTAAATAACAACAACTATAATTAATAAGAAAATATTTAAAAATAATAATTAAACTATTAAATATAATAATTACTAATTAAATAAATATATTTAATATATTTATAACAATTTTTTAATTAATTAAACCAATTAAATAAAAAAAATTTAAAATGGCAACAACTAAAATTTTATTAAACAATTTAATATATTAATTTTTTATTAAAATTAAATAAGAAAATAAATTAATTACATAACAAACAACTATAATTAATCATAAATTATTAATTAATTAATAATTAAATTTTAAAACATCAAATTAAATTTGATAAAATAATTTTAAAAATGCACTAGCCATTTGGCACCACATTGCATGTGCTTAGTGCCTATGTGTATAATGCATGCATTGGCACTACATTGCACTGAGGTAGTCGATTTCATTCATTTTTAATAATTTTTTATTATTTTTAGTTATTTTTCACTATTTAACTATAAATCTAATCATTTTTACTAATTATTAATAAAAACACAAAATTACACTCCCTAAATTCGAAACTCATCAATTCTTTCCTATTTTTAAAATCTACAATTGGTCCTTTTAGCTACAATGGTCAAAATGTGAGTGCCCAATGAGCCAAACAACTTCTTCACTTAGATTTTGGCTAGGGTTGTTTGAGAGTGTTTTGGATGAAAATGGCAGATTTTTTAGAGTGTTTTAAATGAAAATGTGTTAAAGGGGTAAAATGGTTCAAAAATGAATTATTTGACTATAAAAAATTTAAAAAAATTGAGGGGCTAAAACAGATTAATGCATTCAAAGGGGGGCATTTAAATTTTTTTTCCAAATTTGATTGCGCGTATCATAAAATGACCCACTACTTTTGTTTATTTCTTGGAGAATTTTCTCGGTTCACACTATTTGGTAAATATTCCGCGTGCTGTACACGCAAGACCACTGAAATTTTCTTGGTCCGCAAGCAAGCATATAATCTTCTTCCCGAAGGCAAACCCCCATTTGAATCTATAAAACAAGAAGAAGCTTTCACCAAATTCTCACAGTAAACAAAAATAAGAATCAAGAGTTAACCCACTTCCGAATCATGTTTTCATTTTCAGAAATGCCACGAACAGCGTCCACATTGTTCTCCGCCTACGCCTCTTTTGCAGGAACAGTGATGCTGCTGCGGTCTTTGGCCAACGAGCTCATTCCCCAACAACTTCTCTCTTATTTATTTTCAATTTTCCACAAATTTTTTACTCCTCTCTCTAACAATCTGACTCTTGTGTTCGATGAGTGCACAGGCATGTCGATAAATCAAGTTTACGATGCAGCTGAAATTTATCTGCGTACAAAGATAAGCCCTGATACTGAGCGTCTCAACGTCAGCAAAACCCCGAGACAAAAGAACTTCACTGTGGGCATCGAAAAGGGCGAGGAAGTCACTGACATATTCGAAAATTTTCAGCTCAAATGGAAATTTGTCTGCGTCGAGCCTGAGAACAATCACTATGGCGAAAAAAGATATTTTGAGCTGAGTTTTCACAAAAAACATAAACTCAAAGTGATCTCCCGTTACTTGCCTCACGTTATAGAAAGAGCAGACGAAATAAAACGCGATGAAAAGGCGGTGAAGCTTTACAACCGGGAGTTGCCGTACAATGATGAGGATGGTGATGGCGGCGGCACGTGGGGTTCGGTCAATCTCGAGCATCCGTCAACTTTTGAGACACTGGCGATGGACCCGGAGTTGAAGAAGATGATTCTTGATGATCTTGATAGATTTGTGAGGAGAAAAGAGTTTTATAAAAGAGTTGGCAGGACTTGGAAACGTGGGTATTTGTTGTATGGTCCTCCTGGTACTGGGAAATCGAGCTTGATTGCTGCCATGGCTAATTATCTCAAGTTCGATGTCTATGATTTGGAGCTGACGAGTTTATATTCCAATTCTGAGTTGAGGAGGATCTTATTGTCCACCACAAACCGTTCTATCTTGGTAATTGAAGATATTGATTGCAGCGTAGATATGAAAGATAGACAGGGTGACGACGGATGTAAAGGCTTTAACACAAAGGTCAGAATTTGTTTGTTTGTTTAAATGTACGTTTCATTAGTTTTAGTCAACAGGGTCTGCGATCATTTCTTAGGCTGCTCTGTTCATAATTCATAGTGCAATTGAAATGATCATAAATTTATTTTGCATCTGCACTGACATTGTTATGTTACATTGGGTTTATTGCAGCTGACACTCTCTGGTTTACTGAACTTCATGGACGGTTTATGGTCGAGTTGCGGTGATGAGCGGGTCTTTGTGTTCACAACAAATCATAAGGATATGCTTGATCCTGCCTTATTGAGGCCTGGTCGAATGGACCTTCACATTAACATGTCTTACTGCACCGTTGATGGTTTCAAGATCTTGGCCTCAAATTATCTAGGAATTCAAGCCGAATCCCACTCCCTCTTTGAAGAAATTGAAAGGCTAATACAGAGTAAAGAGGTTACCCCAGCTGAGGTAGCAGAGGAACTTATGAAGAGTGATGATGCTGATGTTGCACTGAAAGGGCTTGTTAATTTTCTTAAACATAAAAGGATTGTAGTTAATGAAACCAATGATAATTAGATTTCGGGTGATGGGGCTAATGAATTGACCCTGAAAGGTTAAGTAGTTGAATACCGGATGATGACGATAAAAAAAAATGTAAAGCAGTAGCCGGCAATGAACCGACTACACCTTGCGTAATAAAATTTATTCAATGCATAATGCATTGTGGGCTGTTTTAAAATTCGCTTGTACAATTTCATGGGCATGGAACATGATTTGCATTTACTACAGTATGGCCTCTGGAAATGAGTGTCAATAGGGAACCATTTTAAAACTTCCTTGTCGCCAATTTTCGCTAAGGGTTAAAGTACTTCAGGAACATGAATAATCAAAGGCCACTCTGTGTCTCCTTCTGTGCTCCTTCAAATCCAAAATATGATTAACTAATAAGCTTACACCTTTTACTTTCTCCAAACAAAAAAAAATCACCTTTCTAGTGAGATTTTTAATAAGATAAGATACTGAATTTTAGATTTTCTTTTACTTAAACTGATATATAGGTTTCTGTGTAAACTTTATGCTGTCCAATAGTTAAAATCTAAATTTCAAACATAGCATCTCATCAACATTATTATCACTATATTGAATAGCACCAACTAACTTCAAAAATAGCTCAAAATTGTATTATTGTTTAAAATTTTAAATAAAAATATTACTTCATTTAAAATTATTGAACTTTCACTTTCATAGTAAGAAGATGGGATGGATCTAGTTTAAATTTTCTGTACTAAAAAAATTTATTAAAAAACAAATAAAAAAGTAAAGTTGTAATTGTAATATGATATAATATTGAAAAAGAAACAAAATAGGCTTTGGTCAAAGAAAGAAGCCATACACTCGCCTTTGTTAAGAAAGTCTAACGGCTCAAACCGCGTATAAGCCGAGCACATCTGTGAAGCTGTGACTACTATGTTGTTGTCTTGTTGACCTGAGTCCCTCCTCGTTGAGTTGACTTTAACCCTGCCGTTAAATTACCGTATTGTCCTCCACTTTTAAGCTCCAACCTAGCGGTAGGCGCACTATGTACAGTTTGACGAAGTATTTTTTGGAATTGAGTTGAATTGAATTTTAAAAATATTTAAAATTATTATTTTTAAAATGAATCATATTAAATTAATTTGATCCAATTTGATTTAATTTAATTTTAAAAAATTAAATTTATATCTGTAAAAAATAAAATTTGTACAAAAAATAACGCAGAAAAAGTATATGCTAGTTTTGAACACTAAATTAATACAAAATAATTTATGAATTAAATAAGTTTAAAAAAATAATTAAAAATTAAAACTTCATTTAAACAAATAAAGTATCCATCAATTTTAAATACTAAATTAATTGAAAGTGTATGAACCAAACAAATTAAAAAATTATTAAAATTAAAATTTATCTAAATAAATAAAACGACCATCGACTTTTAAATACCAAATTAATTAGAGGTTATAAACTAAATAAGTTATAAAATTATTAAAATTAAAATTCATCAAATAAATTATATGAGAAATTTGTGTAAAATTTTATTTATTCCTTCAATTCAGTTCAATATTTTGAGGATGAAAATAAGAACATCAATTCGAACCAAACCGAATTTATTTAGAAATTGAAATTAAAAAAACAAACTGATTAGTTAATTTTTATATTCTAATATTGAATCAAATCAATCAATTCAATTCAATTCTATTAAATATTTTTTTCTTAAATACCTGTTTTGCCCACCCCTACTCCAACCTTTATTCGCTTTTGCTATTAGATCACCAACTCAAGAATGTTTTTATAATTCGGAGATGTAAAATATGCAGATAATTGATAAGAGAAGCAATTGAAGATACCTTTCTACTACAACATTGGCTTGTATTATTATGAAGAGCAGAATTGTAGGTTCTTGAAGGGAATTGTCAAGAATTATTATGGGTTGTTTTAATCATTACTCAAAAAATTTTCATTGGAAATATATTTTGTTGAGTTGTCCAGGATTTTAGCACCCACAGCTTTGATACCAAATGTTGAATACAATGAAACACAAATAGAACACTTTTATTTATATTTTTATATACTAAACACAACACTCACAATACAAATTTTAGTAACTATCATTCTTCCTCACTTAAAACACAACACTCACACACTTTTTATTGAGCTTATTACCTCATCAACTCTTTAACAATACTCAACACTTGATCACTATCTCCCACTTGATCAAGTTTCTAACTGAATCACTTTTTTATCACTAGATCAAGTTCTTAAACACTTGATGCCTAAACCAAATAAGGATGTGGTATTTATATTTGTTGTCACTAAATCTAAACCACACATATTAAATATTTTAAATATATATTAACTATACAATTTTTCATACTTATTCATTGTAAAAACTTATCACCACCTACCTTGAATATTTCTAGAACTTGGGCTTGAGCTTTGGTTCTAGAATCCTCGATATCTTGGCTTGGGCCTTAATTCTAGATTGCTCCATATCTCAGGCTTGGGCCTTGAACCTAGAATGTTCTATGTGTTGGGCTTGGGTCTTAAAGTATTAGATTTTATTATAGGCCTAAAGTTGGTGTTGCAAATTTTAACACTCCCTCTCAACATCAACTTTCTTTTTGTTGCAACATTTCTCTTCTCTTTTCCTTCAGTCTTTAGCGTGAGCAATACTTTTCTCTTTTCTTTAAGTATCTTTTCATACTCCTCTAAAATCATCACCTTATTCTTGGACTCCTCTTTTGGCTCTTTTGTGGATTCCTTTTATTAGTATTTGCAACAATTTCATCTTCAGCAAATTTTTTAGCACATGTGTTATTCTTAGGTCCTTTGACCTCTAGGGTAATTTCATCATTTGAAGTTCCCCGATTACTGAGACCATGCCCTTCATGTTTATAGCTCAAGTGCTTTTTTTTAGAGACACCACCATCAAACACCATTACTTGTGTATGTTTATTCAACTCCTCTAATTTTGCAAGAGCCTTACCTTTTTTATCTCTCACCCATTCTTCCTTCTAACGTTGCTTCACATATTCTTTGCTACCACTTATTTTAAACACAGGTGCCACAAATTCTCTTATTTTATTCACCCATTCTTCCTTCTAGGGTAATTTCATCATTTGAAGTTCCCCGATTACTGAGACCATGCCCTTCATGTTTATAGCTCAAGTGCTTTTTTTTAGAGACACCACCATCAAATACCATTACTTGTGTACGTTTATTCAACTTCTCTAATTTTGCAAGAGTCTTACCCTTTTTATCTCTCACCCATTCTTCCTTTTAACGTTGCTTCATATATTCTTTGCTACCACTTATTTTAAACACAGGTGCCACAAATTCTCTTATTTGCTTTACTTGAGACTCAACTTTTTAGTAACCTCATTGCTATCTTTCTTGTTGATGAACTTCTTCGGCTTAGGAGCTTTAACTCTTGGTGTACCCATTCTAACATTAATAGCAACAACATCATTTTCATCGCTTGCTTACACAACACCACATCTTCTTTAGCAGCTTCAAACTCGTTACACAGCTCCTCCACTTGATTTTGAAGCTTTTCCATAGATGAATTTGCCTCTTCTTGAAAATCCTTGGTCCAATTCTGTTGCGTACTAGCACAATTCTCAATAGATTTATAATGAGAGAGCACAACTCGTTCCTTCAAGTATAAAGGTTCACCTCGACCTTTTCTACTTATTGCTCAAACTTTCCATGGTAATCTGTTGCCTTTTCCACAGCACCACAAATCTTTTCCACGCTTATGTGATTTGGACATCCTAAGTCAACGGTCCAGTCATTTTCATAGTCACTCCATTCATAAATTGTAGTAACCAGTATCCACAACCGGTAAGAATATGTATTTATATATATATATATATATATATACATATTTTATTTGTATGTGGGTGATACTTGATTTATATTGTGTTATTAGTAGTGTCTGTATAAGTTAAGGACATACTATTATTAGTATTGGGTTTATTTGCAAGACTTTAGATTTATTTTAAGGACCAAATTGTAATACTTTGAAAGTTTTGGGGGCAAATTCATAAATACTAAAAAATTAGCCTCTTAGTATAAAAATACACTTTTGAACCCTAATTTACTCATTTTTGAGTCGACCTATCCCTTTAGAGAGAGAGAATAGAGAAATAGAGGGGAGAGAAAGAGAAGAAGAAGAAGAAAAAGAAGAAGAAATTAGAATTTTGAATTTTAAGAGGTATATCACAACTATTTCTCAATTTATTGGTGTTAATTAAGTTAATTCCTTTAATTTTTTATTTCTGAAAATATGTATAATTGAGAATTTGATGTGTATTTCGTAAGATCTTGTGAGAATTGATGATAACCTATGTAGATAGCTTGATAAATCATGATGAATTGTAGAATTTCTGCTTGATAGTTTCTTGATCTAGGAATTTTATAAATTGTTGTGATTCCATTCTGGTTTTGAATTTTTAATTATATGAAATTAGACATGTTTAGGATCATCTGAGACTTTGAATCGATTAAAAATTTCAGAAATTGATTTTGTTGTGAATTATCCAAAATAACCCTGAAGTTCTAAATATTTCATGTGTGAACAGTATGATATAGTGGCAAACAATTTTTGGCCTACTAAATGATCTTCAAAAATTAAGAATTTATGGAATATGATAAGTTTATATGTCTAATATGATATACTCAGAATTGAGAATTTAGATCAATGTGGTTAAATTGTTATAATTTTCTAAAGTGTATCAGCTCATTGCGGTATTTGATTAATAGATTTTTAAAGTTATAGAATAAAATAGTTTTCAAATAGTTTTGGCAGTGGTTTTGAAGTGCAATATTTATCATGGATTGCGATATGTGTTAAGAGTAACTTTGTGGTAGTTGTATAATTTTTAAATTAGTATATAATTTTATAAAATTAGAAAATTGAATACTGTTCAGTAAATATCTTGATCCTGTCAGGTTAGTAGTTTGGATTCGATGGTGTGTATTGAATAGATTGTGTAGGAATTTTGATGTAATATTTATATATAAGAAGGATATATGAGTCAAGAATGATATATTCTGATTTTGAAATAATTGGACATCATTTGATGTATTAGAAAATTTTGTTAAGTGTAAGTGGTCAGAATGACAGGTTTTGAGAAACCAAGTATTTAGACCAATTTGATATGATAAATGCATTGTGTATAATTTTGTAAGCTATTTAAAGTATTTTGTGTGAATTGTGAGGCTTATGAAAGGATTAATCTCTATTGATAGGTTAAGGAGATTTAAGCCTTGTAGCTGAAAGTGTTAAGAGGTAAGTATACTAGACTTTTTACTAAAATCACAATAAACATAGTAATTATTTTGTATGATTTTATAAATGTGGTTAGGAATATGTTTATGTTATGTCAAAGTATATTTTGATATAAAATGTGAAGATATGTATTTATGAATGTGAGCATGGACATACATAACATATATATGTTTTTGAAAGTGAGCTTTCAAAGTGAAATGTGTTTAACAAAGAGAGCTTTTGAAGTGTAATATGTCCATGAGAAATATTTTGTGTTTTGAGGATACTTGAACTCACTGTTAACTTAGTAGGCATTTTATGTGATTTATGGAGCCTTTATATGTGGCATTTCCTTTGGGATTGGTATATGTTATATGTTCCATATGTAAGGAGGATCCTATTGGTACCTAAAGGAAGAGTGAGTCATCACATTCGTGTGGTGGCGTATTGGTGCATATGAGAGAACTCACCGATGATCAGGGTGAGGGTTTGGCTTTTACCTTCGGGCATTAGCATTATATATGTGTAATTTAAAAACCTCACTTGTACTATTCCTCTCATACGGTATGTCACCTACGAGTGACATTTGGCTCATTATGTGATATGTAATATGTAAGTCCTACTAAGTAGTAGTTGAGTGATGGTATTCCTATTATATGTTTTGAAAGAATGTCTAAGCGCTTACATGACATGTGATTTGATAAGATTATGATTTTGATTTATCACAGCATATCATACACACATGCATTGTGTACATATATGTATTTGTATTTGATATATGAAAAACTAGTATGCTTACTGAGTTTTATACTCATTATAGTTTATGTTGATTTCAGGTAAATAAGGTATATGTGTGCTTAGCGGATTTGGCAAGGCTTCTGCTGTTCCTTGTGTAGTAACCAGTATCCATAACCGGTAAGAATATGTATTTATATATATATATATATATATATATATATATAAATATATATTTTAATTGTATGTGGGTGATCCTTGAATTATATATTGTTATTAGTAGTGTTTTTATAGGTTAAGGATATACTATTAGTATTAGGTTTATTTGTAATACGTTAGATTTATTTTAGGGACCAAATTGTTATACTTTGAAAGTTTTGGGGGTAAATTCGTAAATACTAAAAACTTAGCCTCTTAGTATAAAAATACACTTTTGAACCCTAATTTACCCATTTTTAGGTCGAGCTACCCCTTTTGAGAGAGAGAAGAGAGAAATAGAGGAGAGAGAAATAGAAGAAGAAGAAGAAGAAGAAATTGGAATTTTGGATCTTAAGAGGTATATCACAACTGTTTTCAATTTATTTGTGTTAATTAAGTTAATTTCTTTAAGTTTTGATTTCTGGAAATATGCATAATTGAGGATTTGATGTGTATTTCGTATGATATTGTGAGAATTGATGATGATCTATAAGATAGCTTGATAAATCATGATGAATTGTGGAATTTCTGCTTGATAGTCTCTTGATTCGGGAATTTTATAAATTGTTGTGATTCGATTCTGGTTTTGAATTTTGAGTATAGGAAATTACACATGTTTAGGATCATCTGAAACTTTGAATCGATTACAAATTCTGGAAATTAAATTTTTAGTGAATTTACCAAAATGACCCTAAAATTCTAGAAATTTCCTGTGTAAACAGTATAATACAGTGGAAAATAATTTTTGACCTATTGAATGATCTTTGCAAATTATGAATTTATGGAATATGATAATTTTATATGCCTAATATGATATATTCAGAATTGAAAATTTAGATCAATGTGGTTGAAGTGTTATGATTTTTTAGAGTGTATCAGCTCATTGCAGTATTTGATTAACAGATTTTTAAAGGTATGAAATAAAATAGTTTTAAAATACTTTTGGCAGTGATTTGGAAGTGAAATATTTATCATGGACTGAGATATATGTCAAGAGTAATTATGTGATAGTTTTATAATTTTTGAGTTAGTATATGATTTTATAAAATTATGAGATTGAATACTGTTCAGTAAGTATCTTAATCCTGTTAGGTTAGTACTTTGGATTTGATGGTGTGTATGGAATGAATTGTGTAGGAATTTTGATATAATATTCATATATAAGAAGGATATATGAGTCAAGAATGATATATTCTGATTTTGGAGTAATTAGACATCATTTGATGTATTAGAAAATTTTGTTAAGTGTAAGTGGTCAGAATGACAGGTTTTGAGAAACCAAGTATTTAAACCAATTTGATGTGATAAATGCATTGTGTATAATTTTGTAAGCTATTTAAAGTATTTTGTGTGAATTGTGAAGCTTATGAAAGGATTAATCTCTATTGATAGGTTAAGGAGATTTAAGCCTTGTAGCTGAAAGTGTTAAGAGGTAAGTATACTAGACTTTTTACTGAAATCACAATAAACATAGTAATTATTTTGTATGATTTTGCAAATGGGGTTAAGAATATATTTATGTTATGTCAAAGTATATTTTGATATGAAATGCGAATATATTTTTATGAATGTGAGCATTGACATTGAGTATTGACATACATGTATTTTTTAAAGTGAGCTTTCAAAATAAGATGTGTTTAATAAAGAAAGCTTTTGAAGTGTAATATGTCTATGAGAAATATTTTGTGTTTTGAGGGTACTTGAACTCACTGTTAACTTAGTAGGCATTTTATGTGATTTGTGGAGCCTTTATGTGTGGCCTTTCCTTCGGGATTGGTACATGTTATATGTTCCGTATGTAAGGAGGATCCTATTGGTACCTAAAGGAAGAGTGAGTCATCACATTCGTGTGGTGGTGTATTGGTGCATATGAGATGACTCACCGATGATCAGGGTGAGGGTTTGGCTTTTACCTTCGGGCATGAGCATTATATATGTGTAATTTAAAGGCCTCACTTGTACTATTCCTCTCATACAGTATGTCACCTACGAGTGACATTTGGCTCATTATGTGATATGTGATATGTAAGTCCTACTAAGTAGTAGTTAAGTGATGGTATTCCTATTATATGTTTTGAAAGAATATGTAAGCGCTTACATGATATGTGATTTGATAAGATTATGATTTCAATTGGTCATAATATATCATACGTATGCATTGTGTACATATATGTATTTGTATTTGATATATGAAAAAATAAGTATGCTTACTGAGTTTTATACTCATTATAGTTTATGGTGATTTCAGGTAAATAAGGTACATGTGTGCTTAGTGGATTTGGCAAGGCTTCTGCTATTCCTTGGGTTCCCTAAGTTGCTAGGTTGCTGTGTGTTTCATTTAGGGCACGTGGGATAGGATATTTGATTTGTCCCTATTGAATAAATACTTATGTATTATTTCATTGTGTGTGGCTGGATTTGATTTAAGTTTTCAAAGTGTGGTTATTAGTTGATTTTAAGTAAGAACTTGCAATGAATATATTATGGGCTTTCGGTAACAAAGTTGCTACTGGTGACGTAGTAGAGTGTTAATCCCTGAGAAAACTCTGCGTATCTCCAGTTTATTAATTGTCCTAGTCATAATTCAATTGTTATAATTCTGAAAGAAATTGAAATAAATGTTTAAATATTGTCAAGAGAAGTTTATATTTATATGTTAGGTTATGGGTTGATTTTAATGTTGAACTTACTAGCAACTTGCTAAGAATTCCTGTGTTGAATCAAAGTTGAAAATTTTGTGTAATATTATTTATGAGTGCACATGCAGTGAACGAATGTAAGTGATGTCGTGTGTCGGATCTTTTGGGTCTGGGGCGTGACACCTTGGGTTCCCTAAGTTGCTAGGTTGCTAAGTGTTTCATTTGGGGACACGTGGGATAAGATATTTGATTTGTCCATATTGAATAAATACTTATGTATTATTTTATTGTGTGTGGTTGGATTTAATTTAAGTTTCACCAAGTGTGGTTATGGATTGATTTTAAGTAAGAATTTGCAATGAATATATTCTGGGCTTCCGGTAACAAAGTTGCTATTGGTGACGTAGTAGAGTGTTAATCTCTGAGAAAACTCTGTATATCTCCGATTTACTAATTGTCCCAATCATAATTCAGTTGCTATAATTCTAAAAGAAATTAAAATGAATGTTTAAATATTATCAATAGAAGTTTATGTTTATATGTTAGGTTATGGGTTATTTTTTTAATGTTGAACTTACTAGCAACTTACTAAGGATTCCTATGTTGAATTAAAGTTTGACATTTTATGTGATATTATTTATGAGTACACATTATTGAATGAATGTAAGTGATGTCGTGTGTCGGATCTTTTGGGTCTAAGGCGTGACATAAATTATTGTTGAGAATGATATTTTTCCTCCACTAAAATGATTGATGCTTCATAATCTCATTCTTCTTCATAGTTCTTTTCTACGTTTGAGGTAGCAGCATTACCTTCAGTATACTTTTTCTTGGACCAACAATCCTTTACCATGTGGTATATTTTTTCACAATTATAACATTTCCTTCAAACCTTTTCTTTTAAAACTAACTACCATCACCGCAAGTCTTTTATGCTCCTTCTGACTATGAGCTACCTTCTTGATGACTCTTTATCTTATCATCATATCTTTTAGATCCTTCACCAGTACGTCATTTAAATTAACTTTTTCTTTTGTCAACATAGAGTGCCTCTTCATCGCCTTTTAATGAGACCCCACCTATTTGCTTGACAATTACTTTTTGATCAGTATGTAAATTTTTAAATTCAACCAAGGATGGTTGGATTGGCCAGCCTTGTACAACAGTAACAAAGCTTCTATACTCAAGCCTCAGACCATGAATGATAATTCTTTTCATTCTAGATTCAACAATAGCAGCGTCAGAATTTAACTAAGATATTTCACGACATAAGGACTTTACCTTTGTGAAGTATAGGTTGATCGTCATGTTTCGTTCTACAATTGACAAAAGCTCATTCTCAAGAAGTTGCAATCGTGTGTTGTTTTTTCTTTGAGAAAAGTGATGTAAAAATGTCTCATGCTTTATTTAACATCTTTGCCTTTTTTATATTCTCTAACATCTCTTCTTCTATTGGCTGCTTCACTTTATTCCCACCAATGACCTCCTAAAGATCTTGAACTTGAAGGTAAGACTCCATCAACGTCGCTCATATATTGTAATTTTGGTTATTGAGCTTATTAATTCTCTTAACTACTTGAAAGTCACCCATCGTGTCAGCAAGACTTTAATATTGCTGAACAAGCTTGATCTCAAATTACAAGCTTGTAGAGTTCCAAACTCTTCACAACTCAAATGAAGCTCCAATAAGGTCAATTTTTTACTGTCTCATTGTTATTCTTAACAGCGCTTCCATTAGCATTACTGTAACAATGCCTACGTGTTTGTTTATATGAATTTTACACTAGAAAAGTTTCTAGGAAAGACTGGAGAGGTTATAACGATCCTATTTTAAATCCAGACTCCTTAGGCAATATTAACCCTTTTGACAGAACTTTCCTAGACATGTACCATTCATACAATTACACCAGGCTCTAATAATAGTACCATATATTTGAAAAGTACCTATTTAAACAGTAACTAAATGAATAGTACTTTAACTATTGTTCTACGCCCCGAACAACTTGGCTCTGATATCAATTGTTGAGTTCTCCAAGATCTTATGACCCACAGCTTTGATACCAAATGTTGAATACAATGAAGCAGAAATGGAACACTTTTATTAATACTCTTATATACTAAATACAACACTCACAATACAAACTTTAACAGCTATCACTCTTCTTCACTTACAACACAACACTCACACACTTTTTATTGAGCTTATTAATTCCTTAACTCTCTAACAACACTTAACACTTGATCACTACCTCCCACTCAATCAAGTTTCTAACTTGATCACTTCTTTATCATTAGATCAAGTTCTTAAACACTTGATGCCTAAACCAAATAAGGATGGGGTATTTATACTTGTTATCACTAAATTTAAACCACACAAATTAAATATTTTAAAAATATATTAGTCATACAATTTTTCATACTTATCCCTTGCAAAAACAATATCGCCATCTACCTTGAATATTTTTAGAACTTAGGCTTGGGTTTTAGTTCTAAAATTCTCCACATCTTAGACTTGGACTTTAATTTTAAATTGCTCCATATTTCGGACTTGAGCCTTGAACTTAGAATGTTTCATGTGTTGTACTTGGGCCTTAAAGTATTAAATTTTATTATAGGCCTAAAGTTGGTGTTGCAATTTTAATTTTTAATACATTTTTCTCTTGAATCTTTTTTTCTCTTCTGTGTTGAATTTTGTTCTGGTGATTGTTTCGTAATATGTGAGAAGAATGAAGCCTGCTTGCAATCATAATTCAGCAACCTATGCTTACACCCAGTTGCCTGTTTAACATAAGTGATAACAGACATAGAATTCACTCTTTTTTTTTCCCTTCTAATCATAATTGGGCAACTTAGAAGAAAATGAATGTCATTCAAGCAGCTAATCTTGTATTTAATTATACTTATCTTTCAATTTGTGCTAGTTCATTGTTCTTATTTAGCTGGTAAACTCTCAACTTTCCAAATTAGTGCTTGTTATCTTTGGACGTTTGACTCAGAAAGAACTGATCACTGGGCTTGGAAATTTTTGAGAAAGAGCTTAAATGTCATTAAACAATCAGAGTTTATGCATGATTCATGCTCTATTATTAGCTTACCAATCCTTCACATTATTTCCATTTCGATTCCTAACAAATAAGCGTGCAGGGCAACAATTCCAGATTACACATATAAAGCATTCAAGCCAGGAATACCAAATGTTTATGTGTAGATTTCTTCCTTTAATTGCATGAATTGCTAATGGATTTCCTCGCTAATGATAGTACTTGAAGGATCAACTAGCAAGCTTCTATTTTACCCATTGACTTAGATCCAATACTTCAAGTTTTCTTAATGCTTCAGATTTGTCAGTGAGAAAACAGGCAGATGCAATAGTGAGGGTGTTCTTGGAAAGGCTACTAAATACACTTTCTGAGCAGGGCTGCCATGTGAATGAATTTAGGGAGCA
Source organism: Ailanthus altissimus (assembly GCA_946807835.1). NCBI lineage: Eukaryota > Viridiplantae > Streptophyta > Magnoliopsida > Sapindales > Simaroubaceae > Ailanthus > Ailanthus altissimus. The sequence continues at coordinate 26,803,796 of OX327695.1, forward strand.
GTTTGAGAGGTTGCAGAGTGAGCTCCAGTTAATGCAGAGCTTCCTCACAGATGCAGACAGGGTCAAGAGGAAGAGCAAGAACCAAACTCTGCACACATTCATGGCTGATCTGCAGGAGCTGGATTATGAAGCTGAAGACATATTAGCAGACTGTCTTCTCCAATCAAGAGACGATGACCAACTTTCCAATGGCCAGTTGACTTGTATCCACCCTCTAAATATTCAGTTTCTATATCAAACTGGAAAGCGCCTCCAGGAGATCAATGATAAAATCACCAACATTAACCAAAGCATGTCAACTTTTCTTAATATCTCAATTTTCACCCGGACAGACACAATGGACGCCTACAATGACCCATGGAGCTGTGCGGTATATGACCATGCCTTAGTTGTTGGATTGGAAGGTGATACAAGGAAGACTAAAGATTGGCTATTGGAGCCGAGGAAGGGATACTAGCAATTGGTGATGTTGGTATGAGCGGATTGGAAAAGACCACCATTGCTCAGAAGGTCTTTAGTGACAGAGAAATAGAGAATTGGTTTGAAAGAAGAATGTGGGTATCTGTTTCTCAAAAATTTACTGAAGAACAAATTATGAAAAGTATGTTAAGAAACTTGGGTGATGCAAGTGCTGGAGATGACAAACGGAGAACTTTTATGGAAAATTAATCAATATCTCTTAGGCAAAAGCTATTTAATTGTGATGGATGATATCTGGGAAGAAGACACTACTTGGTGGAGTAGAATCCGTGAAGGATTACCCAGTATTATCATCACTACAAGAAATGGGAAAGTTGTCCAGAAAATGGGGGTGCAAAACACAAAGATCCATTTGCCCAAACTCCTCAATGAGGACGATAGCTGGTTGCTGTTTCGAAAAATATCATTTGCCGTAATTGGTGGTCAGTGTACATATTCAAGGCTAGAGGGAGTGGGAAAGGAGATTGCATGTGGAGGGATCATGTTCCATAAACCACCAAACTATCAGAAATGGAAGCAAACTGCAGATAATTTTCAGGACGAGTTGACAGAAAACATTAACACTGTGATGGCTTTACTGCAACTTAGTTACGATGAGCTCCCCTCTACCTGAAATCATGCTTCCTCAGCTTCTGTTTCTATCCAGAGAACTGTACCATAAGAAAAGAGCAACTAGTTTACTGGTGGATTGGGGAGGGGTTCGTCCCTCAAAGAAATTGTAGTTCCCTAATTGAAGCCGCAAACAACTGTTTTGCAGGGTTAACAAATTGATGCTTGGTAGAAGTGGTTGATAAGACTTGCACAAAATGATTAGCACTTGTAAAATTCATGATATGATTCATGATTTGGTAATCAGAGTGGCAGCTGTTGTTGCATTTTTCAGACCAAATAGTATGAATTGCAGTCATTTGGGGATCAAAAGGGATATTGAAAAGAAGCAGCTTATATCCAACCTAAAGTTGCGAGCATTGATGTCCACAACCAAGAGCGCTGAAGTGAACAACAATGCATCTAACATTGCAGTGAGGATTAGCCAGTGTCGTCATTTACGAATTTAAAATCTTTCTAGATCTATATTTGAGATGCCTCTAAAAGGTCTATTATTTGATATTGGTTTTCTTCAACACCTAACTTACCTTTGCTTAAGATACACCCATCCTTTTATACAACTTCCCTCTTCTTTCCAGAAACTTAACAACCTTCAGATTTTGATGTCAGTTATTGTCAAACCTCAAAATGCCACCCTTTGATGTTTCATTCAACAAGATCAGAGCCTTAGATGTAAGCTATTGCGGTTCCCTTGAATACTTACCAAAAGGCTTGAGAAAGCTTTTGAACCTTAAAAGTTTTGTCGGGGTTTAGACCTAAATCAAACAATCAGAAGGTTGTCGGATTTCAGAGTTGAATTTGACTCCACCTAGGAAACTTGGGTTATAACTTGCGCGGATGAGATTGGAGATGACGAGGTCATTGCATTACTAAACCTTAAAAAGCTGCAGTTCTTGTTAATTAATTTCTTTGACAGCCATGGAAGTGACCTCATTGACAAAATTGATGGGTTCTATCCTGCACAGCAACTTGATGAGCTTTTTCTGAATTTTTATCTTGGAAAGATGAGTCCAATTTGGCTCAATCCTGTCTTACTTCCTATGTTAAAATATCTTTTAGTTTCTGCAAGAAACCTTGTAGAAATGCATGAGAATTTTTGGAGAGAGAATGATACTGTCTGAAAAATTGAGGCTGTGAAATTTGTGATCTAAAATTATATTTAAAGTGATAGTTAAGTTTGGAACAAATTCGGGAACAAGTTGGAATCAAGCTCGAAAGGGCTAGAAAACCGATGAAATAGTAGCGAAAGTGCAAAGGAAATAGGGACCTAAAATCTAGGCTCGAATGACGTGGCATCCAGAAGCATTTTTGCCAGTGCTGGCCATTTATGGGAGAACGACCTAGCATTCTCCTTCATAACGCTGGGGTGTTCTGGTCTTTATATATATACCTTATTTTGTGCCTAGGGTTAGGAGAGTTCGAAAATACACACTCAAAACACTGTACAACAAACCTTATAGCTCCAAACTTGATTTGTATCATTTCTTAATCTTTCAAGATTGATTCTCTTGTAATGAAATATCAATAAGAGAGGCTTAGGTCCTTGATCCACCGTAAACATAAATGTTAGAGTTGGTGTTCAAGCGTCATTCTAATTTTGTATAAATCTTATTTATATTTATACAATATGCATTTCTATAAATCTTTGTTTTATTATATGGTATATAATATGTTCTTTTCATACAGTTTACATCAATACTAAAAGTTAGTATTTCTAAGAGTTAGAACCTAGTATGAATTAAGATAAAGATTCGATAATATTTATTGTAGTGACATAATTGTAATAAGTTGTAAATAGTGTTAAGAAATATCATTATATAGTATATTCTCAAAATATGTTCCTAGTCATAGTTTTAACAATATAGGTCAATTGTTAAAATTGGCAAGACTGGTGTATATTTATATCTAAAATGATCAGACGATTAATCTTAACAAATCGCAAGTTTAGTGGAAGTTCGTATAGATATACAAGTGTAAAGTAAGGACTTGACACTGAACGAACTCATAAAGACATCTAATAGACATTCCATAAAACCATTAATGGATAGTTTTCTTGAGTTGAGTAGTATTTGTGGTCCTTTGACTTGAGCGTTACAGTGGACTTATAAGTGATCTACTATACTTATATTTCACACATATCAGAAACCTTTTATGGTCTAACTTCTAGGTGTCATTGGGTATGGTTCAATGCTCATGGAGTCTGGTGTGTGTAGATATGAGATTTGTTAGCTCATATGATTGGGCCGTATATCATAATGCTCGGGATTGTATTTTAGAAAGCCTTTTGACCATAAGCATTTACCTAGAAAATATTTTCATAAAGTAAAACATTATTGTAAAAGAGTTTGCGAATATTATTTATTGAAATACAAATCTAAAGATAAGTTTAAGGTCAAGTAGATATAGATTTAACGGTATATTTATATCTCTACTCTTCTAAGATATAAGTGACAAAAAGATTATACAAATATGGTTAATCTCAACTTGTATGGTTCTATAGGTTATTTTGTTATATCTGTAACATGCTTGTGGGGCAGTGTTCACGGACTTATGGAAATATTTCATAAGACAAAATTGATATAAACCTAGTGAGTCTCATAATATGAAGTGTATTCGTTGAGTACTAAAAAAGTACATAGGGTCAAAAAGTTTGATCCGAAAAAAAAAATAATTTGAATAAGTAGGATTCGGTGTTAACGCTTTTTGAAAAGTACACGTGTCAAATTCTAAGTGTTAAAATCTGACACATGTCAAAATATAATAAAAAATCAAATTAATATTTCATAATTCTCATTTATTATTTTATATTATTAAATTATTAATGAAATAAAATTTTAACTGATTATTTGATAATTATTTGAACACTTGTCATGTTTCATGTACTTTTATCTCTCATTTTCATTGTTAAAATACATAATTTATAAAAGTCATGCAATAAATGAAATAATGCATGTGATATACATTATGTCAAAGAAAAACAAAATAGCGTGTTGGTCATTTGATTTGGATGGGAGACAAAGAAAATATTTTTTCATTAATTTCTCACCTAAGCTTTATTATAATAATAATAATAATAATATATGACACATTTTCCAATTTTGTTTTGTGAGAATGTGTCTTTTGATGACTTTTGGGTATTTGAAAAATAAAATAAAAAATAGGTTAATGAGATACATGAACCGGGAGTGTGCAAGAAAGGAGAGGGAGTTCTTCATTTTTATCAATTCTTCTCTTTTTGGTGCTTTGGTGACTTAAGAGAAAAATTATTTAGGACAAGTCTTAAATTTGTAGAAAAAAATACAAAGAGTTTGAAAGAAAATTGGCTTAAGTGTTAAGCTTTGAAAAACTTAAACACTATGATTAAATTCTACATAATTGTAAAGCTATCATTCTAAAGTCAAAATACCCATATTGATTTTGGCATAGAATTGTTCAAGAGTAACATTTATTATGAGCTTTACACTTGAATCTTAACAAATTTTAAAGCTACATTTATCTTGGTAAGTACTTTCAATTTGTTAATATAGTATAATTGTTGTACATATAAATATATATATGTGTGTGTGATACATATATTTAAGTGTATTAAATGAGTGTAATATGTATATATGCTTCCGTTGCGTATTAAAAAAAATTTAAATTGTATTTATACTCATATCATCACATACTTCTACGAAATAGTATCAAAGCGCGCTAAATTGAGTGCTAATACATGTTGTTGTTTAAAATATTGGATATAGTGATATTTCAAATATCATCATGATGGTGTTTAATATTTTGGACAAGTTAATATTTAATATTTGAACATATTGATGTTTAAAATTTAAACATGGTATTGTTTAATATTTATTTATGTTGATGTTAAAAAATTGAACATGATGATATATGATATTTTAACATAAGGATGTTTATAAATTAAATATGTTGATGTTTAAAAATTGAATATGATGATGTTTAATATTTGAACATAGTTTTGAACATGTTGATGTTTAAAATTTAAACATATTAATGTTTAAAAATTAGAATATGGTAATGTTTGATATTAAAAAAAAAAAATTGTTCATATAAATGCCACAGCGTTCAAGCAGAATACCGCAACGTTGAAATAAAACGCTATAGCATTGAAGTAGAATGCCACAACGTTAATAGTATTAATTTTTTGATTTTAATGTATCTGAGTTTTATATAATGCAATTATATATTGTTTTATAAACATAAGATGTATTAAAATAAAAAAATATTTAATGCTATTAATGCTGTGATGTTCTATTCAACATTGTGGCATTCTATTTCAATGCTGCAACAATCTGTTTGAATGTTGCGGCGTTTATATGAACCATTGTTTTTAATATCAAACATCACCATGTTCTAATTTTTTTTAAAATAAAAATTATCTTACACCACTATATATTACATAAAAAAAGAAAAGCATAAAATATCTTTTTAATTCTCTATATGAATAACATACTCAACATCAGAAATGACAATGGTATGTTGCAAATCAATCAGTTAAGAGTTATTTGAGTAACAATTTCTCCATAAAAGATTTGACAGAGAATTCTTATATACTAAGTATAAAGTTTTATAGAGATAAAGTTAAGAAGCTGATAGAACTTTTTCAATATTTTTACATAGACTAAGTCTTGAAAATGTACAATTTTAATAACTGTGAGACAGTTAATGTCTAGTATATCATATACATCAGATGGAGATAGTTTGATGTATACCATACTATGTACATAGCCTGCAACTTGATGGTTCTAAGTGTTATGAGCCGGTATCGGTCTTGTACAAGTAACGACCATTAAATGGCTGTGAAACGTATCCACTTATACTTGAGAGGTATAAAGGATAAGTTTCTAACTTATGAAAAAAGCTACTTACAAATGAGAGGATACACAGACTGATACTTCCAATTTGATCAGAATGATAAATAATCTACATCTGGTTATGTATTTCTCCTCAACAATACCATAACTAGTAGAATGAGTGCAATTCAAATATCCACATTTAATTCTATCTTAAAGGTCGAATATGTTGCAGCTTGAGGAATCTGCAAAGAAATGGCTATGGATATTTAAGTTAGTTGCTGAGTTCAGAATAAATTCTAAACTCAATAAATCTCATCCCACTATAATGCAACAATAATGAGATAATTGCTCTGATACCATTTTGTAGGAGTATGTGATGGTATGAGTGTAAATATAATTTTAGTTTTTTTTAATACGCAGCAAAAGCTTATATACATATTACACTCATTTAATACACTTAAACATATGTATTATATATATATATATATGTGTGTGTGTATAACAATTATACTATATTAATAAATTGAAAGCACTTACTAAGATAAAGGTAACTTTATAATTTGTTGAGATCCAAGTGTAGAGTTCATAAGAAATGTTACTCTTGAACAATTCTATGCCAAAATCAAGGTGGACATTTTGGCTCTAGAATGATACCTTTACAATTATGTAGGATCTTAGTGTTTAAGTTTTTCAAAGCTTAACACTTAAGCTAATTTTCTTTCACACTCTTTGTATTTTTCTCTACAAGTTTAAGATTTATTTTAGAGATTTTTTCTCTCAAGTCACCAAGACATAAAAAAGAGAAGAATTGATAAAAATGAAGAACTTCCTCTCTTTACTTGTACACTTTCGGTTCATGTATCTTATTAACCCATTTTTCAAATACTCAAAAGTAATAATCTCATCAAACAAATTTGAAATATGTGTCATATATACTATTATTGTCACGGCCCATGTTTTGCGTCACCTGAGGGAAGTGCCCCAGCGTAACCTCAAGTTTGCACGCGACCGGACACCAAACGATACCCCCAAGAAATTGAACCCGGCTCGTAGAGCTTAAATTGCCTAACGAATTCGTCCTTGTACCACTTGAGGTTATGCTGGGGCACTTTCCCTAGGTGATGCAAAACACAGGCCATGACATTAAAAGGCGCCTTTTAATGTCAATTTAAGCTCAAGTGGTACAATGATGAATTCGTTAGCCAATTTAAGCTCTGCGAGTCGGGTTCGATTTCTTGGGGGTACCGTTTGGTGTTCGGTCGCATGCAAACTTGAGGTTACGCTGGGGCCTTCCCTCAGGTGACGCAAAACACAGGCCGTGACAATTATAATAAGGCTTGGGTGGGAAAGTAATGAAAAAATATTTTTTTTGTCTCCCACCCAACCTAAACGGCTAACACATTATTTTGTTTTGACATAATATATATCACATACATTATTTCATTTATTTTATGACTTTTATGCATTTTGTATTTTAATAATGAAAATGAGAGATAAATATAAATAAATCATGACAAGTGTCCAAATGATTATCAAATAATCAATTAAACATTTATTTTATTAACAATTTAATAATATAAATATAAAGGAGAATTATGAAATATTAATTTAATTTTTTTATTATATTTTGACATGTGTCAAATTTTAACACTTAGAATTTGACACGTGTACTTCCTGAGAGATATTAACACCGAATCCTACTTATTCAAAATTTATTTTTTTTGGATTAAACTTTTTAACCCTATGTACTATTCTAGTGCTTAATGAGTACACTTTATATTATGAGACTCACTAGATTCACACCCATTTTATCTTATGGAACATTTTCATAAGTCTGTGAATACTATCCCCCACACATATTACAAATATAACAAAACAACATATAGAATCATACAAGTTGAGATTAATTATATTCATATAATCCTTTTATTACTTATATACTAAAAGAGTAAAGACATAGATATATCGTTAAGTCTCTATCCGCTCGACCTTAAACTAATATTTAGATTTGTATTTCAATAAACAATATCTACAAACTCTTTTGCGATAATGTTTTACTTTATGAAAATATTTTTTGAGTAAATGCTTTTGGCCAAGTGTCTAATGTTATCGTTGGGCACTACGGCGCCCAGAGCTGAGTTTGGTGAATCTCCAAAGAGTTATCTACCCCTTCCATATAATGTGACTTTTTAAAGAAATGTTGTATCTCCTCAGAGAGACATATACAATTCTATAAATACTGCATGTATATTTAAAATATTTAATGAACTTTTGTTCTCAAGTTTTGATTCAAAATTTTCTCTTATAAACTATTTTTTAAGTTTAAAATTTTGTAGTTTAAAAAAAGTATTTTTGTGTGCATTTATTATTTTCTTATAAGTTATTGAATTTTGAAATTATTTTACCAATAAACCTATTTACAAATTTAATTATAATCAAAGTGGAGGTACAAATAGTTTAAGGACAATATATTACACAGCTTGACTTCAAACTTTGTTTGTTTGTATCCTTTTATATTTTTTTTATACAGAACCATTTGTTTATAGTGACTTGCCGGTATCTGGGTCTAGCTTTTGAGCTCAATACAAATTCCTTATTTATGTTGCAAACTTTCAAGTATATTTTTATATTGTCAATGTTTTCATACTGGGATTATTGATTTTGTAATTTTCTTGATTCAACTTTTTCCTACGCTAATATAAATTATCCAAAATATTAAATTAAAAAGTAATGTAAATTTAAAATTTTTATTGATAATATTGTATATTTAAAAAAATTTAATATTAAAATTAAATATAAAATTATAAAAGAGTAGTCCATATAAATGTGAGGATTAATACAAATATGAATATATATAACATGAATTATGAGTAGAATTTTAATAAAATTATATTTTAATGTTTCCGTAAACTCTCAGTATTTTTGAGATGTTCATATAATATATAAAGAAAATGACATTTTTATTTTAATAGTTTGATCTAATTTTCAATCTTACCTCAAGAATTTTGAAAAATCTAAATTGCCCTAATCAATTAACAAGATTTTATTTATTTTAATAGAAAATTTGATTTTTTTGTGCAATAATATTTGTTCTCTTTATGAGTTGACATGAGCTATTGGGAAATGCAATTTGACATGCAAGATGTTCTGTTGTCTCTACGTGTTAATTATAAATTAGCATACAAAAATTTATTAATTTTAATTAATAAAAATTTAAATTAAAAATTATTTTATTCATAATTTGTTATATTTTTTTTTAATTTAATTTTAAACACGCAACACAATTTATAATTGACACATGACAAATATGTTAATCTATTTTAAATTTTTGTCTTAAATTTTGATTTTACCCTTCGCCACAAAAGCAAATGAAATTTTACTAACAAATTAAAATAATTGTGAGTATTTCTTAATTTATAAAATAAAATTAAAAATTATATTAAACACTTAAAATAAAGTTGTCATGTTCCCAAATATATGTTCAGTCTTTCTAATAAATTAATTCCCTTTTCCAACTATACCAACAGAATAGACTAGGCCCGAGGCCCGTCTAAATCCTAATTGAAGGCGAAAATCGTCACTTCACGTAAAGTTAAACCCGGGTCGTTTGGGAACCAAACCGGAATCAGATCCGAAATTTCAAACTCTCAAGATACCATTTCTCTCTCGGAAAGCTCTGAAGAGTCGAAACTTTCACTTGTCTGATCATCTGCAAAGGGTAGCCTTCTATTCTATTTTAGATTTGCGGGTCTCGTTACATTAACAATTAAGCAACCATATACTTGTTGATATCTTGGACTTTGATTTTCCAGAAAGACGGAAAGAGGAAATGGATCCCAATTCGGTGAAATCCACTATGACTACCCTCGCATATGGGAATGTCATGGCAGCAGCTGCTCGTGATTTTCAAAAGGTTACGCTTTTATATCTTGCTTTTTTATATATTCTTATTTAGTTCATTGACACGAACCAATAATTGGCTAATTACGGCAAACTATCACACAAATTCTTCCCTCGGTATTTCAATCATCACCAGAAAATTAATTCTTTTAATTTTAGAAGACTAGGGAGCTGCTTTAACAAAAACCCTTTTGGTTATTTTAGTAGAATTGGATATGCAAGAACGGGATTTAGAGGTTTAGACTCAAGCTATGGGAATTATAATGTAATGAAGTTGAAGACATTAATGAGGAGGATATCATTTATTATTGGCAGTGATCGTAATACTAGCAATGGGATAAAATTGCTTCAAGTTATTGGAGTTCTCTTGTGTTGTTATTATGCTCCCTCACGAGTATACATTCTTATTTTCTTTTGTTTATTATGTTGTCACCGTTGTAAAACGTATATTGATCAAAGAGAAGGGGTTGAATGGCGGGTTGTGTAGATATCAATTAATGTGACAATTTAAGGTTGAATTGTTGATGCTAGCAACATATTGTTTATGACATCTATTATGGTGTATAAAGGGTACATATACTGGTCTTACAGGAAATGCTTGCTAAAGAGAAGGCACAGGCTTCGAGTTCTGTCGACGAGGTTGACCTTGATGAGCTGATGGATGTAAGTTAGTTTGTACATCTGCATTGTACCCTATATAGTTGGTATAATCATTTCATTTGGAATCACAATGGCTGTGCAGGATCCTGAGCTGGAAAAATTGCATGCAGACAGGATTGCAGCTCTCAAGGTTAGAGATTCATATTTTTGGGTGAACTGTCATGCAATTTGATAGTTATATCTGGTTGAGATTTCTGAATTTGTTCACTGTTGGGTTTTATTTGAATAGAGAGAAGCTGAGAAGCGACAAGTATTACAAACAAAAGGACATGGAGAATACAGGGAGATTGGTGAGGGGGATTTCTTGGGAGAAGTCACTGGAAGCGAGAAAGTGATTTGTCACTTCTACCATAAAGAGTTCTATCGTTGCAAGTAACCTTCTGCTTAAACCTCTCTCTTTCCTTCTCACACAAACACACTGCTTATATGCATGGGTGCTTGTGCATAATTGATATTGCAAGATTCATGTGGCCATGTTAATGGATAATTTTTAGGATAATGGATAAGCATTTGAAGGACCTTGTACCAAAACATATTGATACGAAGTTTATAAAGCTGGATGCAGAGGTTAGTATGCACGAATGCTTTTGTGCTTCCAATTTAAGTGAACTTTTTTATCAACCGAGGTTCATGTTGTTTGATTGCAACTGAAATTGAAATGACCTATCTCACAATTTTTAAAAACTTTAGGACAAGTCCTAGCTTACTACTCTATCGGAAATATTATCATCTCACTAGCTCAGTTTCTCCTATTTATGAGCATTATCCACTTGCAACTTAACAAGATAAATACTTGACTAAATTCAATAACATCTAAATATCATCAAATAATCAACTATTAGACAAGAATTAAAATTCAAGCAAACACAACAATTTATTTTCACTCAGTCTCTAACAAAATAAACATGAATGCATCAAACAAATAAACGACTTGTAGCATCATCATGTGGCCCAGTCCTCTAGTCTAAATGTCATTAGCTTGATTCATAAACCACTTTTCTTTCTTCATGTAATGTAAGTTCTAAAAGAAAATATATATATATATATATATATATAAAGAAAAACACATTGGTTATATATACATATCCACTCACAATAAATGGTCTCTAACTTGATTAATCTCGATGTTCTTAGGTGGGTATGGATCTGAAACTTACCCTAAAGCAAACAAATAGACATTACTACCCAACTCAGAATTTAATAGAGCTAAAATTAGTACAAAATAATCCAACGCAAAAGAACTTGGCAAATAAAATACTTTCTATTAGCTCAACCAAATCAATCATGAAGTTGTATATGAAGTCACACTTAGGCTACTAATCAATCACCCATTTAAAGGCAGTTCTGTCCTTTTAACTCAATCTGCTGCCCTCCAGATTAAACAAATCATTATAGTAGCCAACCCACAACAAACACCAACAAGTGTCCATGAATACTTACCCTCTGAAGCCATTGGACATCAACAGTTTTCACACCTCAAAATACAACTTATAACAGTTTCTTTGTGAAAATACGTGATTCCAAATTTAATGGTTAACAATACAAAACATAAATACCAAATTTATTCAAAATCAGAATCACAAACATTGAATAAAATTTGCCTTTACAGAATTGAGATTGTCTCTGCTAAAATCAAAATCGATATAGATTAGGATATATAAGACCATGAAATTTAAGTCAACAATTTCCTTTCTTGATTTAAATTTTAATGCAACTGGTAATCCTAAAATTAAATAAACCTCAGAGATCCAAATCGATATGGAATATTTGAATCAAATACATATATGAAAGAGTGGTTTTGAATCGAACTCAACAAGAAAAGAACTAACTCCTCTATTCTTCAGACTTCAAACTTCAAACCATAAACTTCAAACTCTCTTTGCTACTGGTTATCCTCGCTCTTAACTCAATTAAGTTCTATTAAAGAAACTCTAAATCACATCTATCACTCCCAATTCTCTCTACAAAATCCCAATTTCGAGAACCCATTTATTGGCTCAAATACACACTCTATACTCAGTACACATTCTTTTTGGTTAAGAGCAAACTTTCGTTCTTTTTTCTTTCCATCTTCCCACTTTCATCCCTCTTTTTTATTTTGTTTTCTTTTTTGTTTTCTTAAGCTCGCTGTATTCTTCTTTTCTTTTCTTTTCTTGCATTAAAACCAAGCCATTTTTCCCCCTTTTTTTTTCGGCGTAAGGATTGGTATGGTTAGTATTATGGGTTTTACTTTAGGTCTATGTGTCAAGTTAGGCGAAAGTTTAGTACCATGGGTAATATGTATTTCATTTATGGTGATTGAATATTGATTTTTGTAATTTTGAATTTTAACAATAGTAGTGCACTAGTGGAAATATAGCTTAGAGGTATTATGGACAATAGGCAATATAGAAGTCAATATATGAAGAGAAAATTAGTTTAGGAAGAACTAAATTTAGTTAGAGCTCAAAAGTTGGCATATTTGATATTTTATGAAAAATGACTATTTTTCTTTGTGGTTTATACTATTTGCACTTGACATTTAAACGATATGATTCAGACCTCAAGTATCATTTGATGCCTTAAGTTATTGCTTGATTTAACAGAAGCTATACATGTGTACTATTGATATTGGGGAAAAATTGGTTTTGAAAATATTAATGCTTCTTACATAGTTAAGATTGGTGCCAGAATTATTCGAAATTTTGGGAAATAAATTTTATAAGGGATACCCATTATTGCTTATACTAATCTTTTTTCTAACTTGACCGATGAGCCCAAAGGAAAAATATTGTAATAGTGCCCATACAACCAACCGAAACTCATAACCAACTCAAACCTCATGCCAACAAAAGGAAAAAAAAGAGGGGCTTAGTTTTAATACAAAAGAAAAGAAAGAAAAGGAAAAGAGTGGTTTAGTCTTAACATGAGAAAATAAAGTAGAACTGCAATATACTTGAGAAGGGAAAAAAGAAAAAGAAACAGAAACAGAAAATAGAAGAAAATGGGAAAATGAAATAAAGATGGATTTTGTTTTTAGTTACTTATCCAAACACAGAAGTATGTACACAAAGTGAAGAATGGGCATTTGAGCCAGTTAATAGGGTTTTGAATATTCAGGAGATAATAAAATGAATAAATGAATTATATTTGATGTGATATGAATATTTTATTTAAGACTGATAAATTAAGGCGACATGCTATCATGTGCCATGCAAAAGTAACTATCTTAGTTGCCAATATGGTTTTGGAAAATCATAGTTTGTTAAAAACTTATTAGATGGTATGTAAGATTATCATATATCAAAAATGTATATAATAGTGTCATATTTTATAGTTAGTCATAAGAACATTCGTATTGCATAGATATTTTTATTTGTATTTATTTTGAGAGTTAAACCTTGTAGATTTTGTTTATGCTAGTTTCATTTGGTTAAATGTTATGGCCATATTGGAGTAATCTTGTTTTCTAATGAATTTGAAATGATAGTAATATTGTTCTACAGGAATTGGATAACTGATATGTTATCATGCAGATTAGATTATTGAGGTTGTAGAAACTAGATTTGCGTGAGCCACCAAATCACATTGTTAGTGAAAGAGGGTCATATAATACTTCATGAATCCTTAAAGTGTAACTATGTTTGGACTCCTTGAGGTTAGAGTAATCATGAGTTGTATGTAATATCTGCATTGGTTGGAGTATTATATTGGTAGCAGAGCCAACTCGCCCTCAGGTCTCAATCTTCAAGAGAATGTGAGGTTTAACAAGAGGGGAGATTGTAGGAACTCTAGTGGATAAGCGTGAACCACCAAATTTACATTACTAAGGAGGGAGGGTTCTATATAGTTTAAATACCCTGTAAGCTCCATAAAGAGTAGGGATAGTAAAAAACGAACTCAAGCTCGGGTCGACCCGACCAAACCCGAGTCTTGACGGAGACAAGGATTTCTATCCCGAAGGGAGCTAATTTGGGTCCTTGTCTTGAACCGACCTGAATTTGGGTTGGGTTAGATTAGGAATCGGGACAGGTTCAGTGCCATTTAAACCTGTGGTTTGTCATCATTCAGCATGACAACTGAAGCTAAGTAACGTCTTTTCAATATTCAAGAAACTTCTCTAGTTTATAATTTATTTCTTTAACATGTCAACTGATGAGTGGGTCATTTTCTATAATTATAAAAAAGAAAAACGAGATTTCTAGGATATGTTATTTTGTTGGGGGTGATAAATTATCCATCTGTATAATGATGATGAGATTAGATGGCTTAAAACGATGGCAATTTTTTTCTAATTTTTAATCTTTTTATAATCGAGTAGTTTCATTTGGTCTGCCAGAATGAGAGAAGAGGGCAGAGATAGGATTTGGTAATTGAGAGAAGATGGAAGAGATTACAGAACATAGGGCTTGATGATGAATGATTACATACTTCAAAAAAATTAAAAAATTAAAAATCAATCTATAGCATCTTGATTCGGGATAGGGTTGGTTCCTGGTTCAGTTTAGGAATATCCTGGAACTGAAGGACCTGATCAAGTCCCCCATGATGGGACCTGATCAAGTCCCCCATGATGGGACCTGACTGGTCCCAAATCAAGTCCTAGACCTAGACTGACCTGAAAACTTTAGTCGAGTTTTTTGGGTCGGTCTGAGACTGGGAAAATTGTCAATCCTAATAAAGAGCCTGACCTTCGTGAGGACATAATGTCCAACAAGAGGGGAGATTGTAGGAACCTTATTGGATTAGTGTGAGCCACCAGATCTCACGTTACTAGTGAGAGTGGGTTCTATCTAGTTTAAATTCCCCTTGAGCTCCTTAAAAGTGTACAATTTGGGTTGCAAAGCTCAAAAACAAACCGTCATGGGCTGTGTGCCCAAAGCTGAAGATATTTACACTAGTCCGGGGGTTGAAAAATTTTTGGAGTAGTTTTTTCAAGATGTTAATTTGGCATGCAACGCCTTTTGAGAAGCTCACCATTGTTACTCGATTGCAGAATGCACCATTCTTCGTGACCAAACTTGCAGTAAAAACATTGCCATGTGTCATATTGTTCAGGTAAGGCCATATGTTTTGCATTTTGATTGTTCTGTTTTACACACATTTTGCTATCTTTTGCAAGCATATTATTTGTGTTTTGTGGGGTTCTCTTAACACGTGGGTTTCCGCAAATGCCTTCTGGCTTGAGGTTGCCATTAACATAACTGAACATAACAAAATGATTGCTCAGCTGAAATGCAGTACCATATGCCCAATGGACTACTTGTGCAATAAACTTTAGTATGAGCTTTGCATCATATGTGGAATTTAGAATCATGTGGAATTAAGGAACAACTTATAATGTTTCTCCAATGAATTTTAATATAAAATGTTTGCATTGACTGTTCCCATAAATTGGAAAAAAAATTGATTGCACTGTTTGCATTTAGAAATGGCATCGCAATAGATAGGTTGGTTGGATTTCAAGATCTGAGAGGAAAGGATGATTTCACCACAAAGACACTTGAGGTTCTACTGACAAAGAAAGGTAATGCTTTTATGCGTTGTAGTGCAACTTGTAGCTTTAGGCCAAGTCTGAACCTCATTATTTTATAGGTATAATTAGCGAGAAGAAAGAGGGTGAAGATGACGAAGAGGATGATCATGAGGAAAACAAATGCAGGATGGTGAGATCCTCTGTGAATCCAGACTCCGATTCTGACTGAAGTGAAACCAGGACGTGAAAATGTGGATTCCCGCCTGGAATTTTGATTTATTTTTTTGTATACAAGCTTGTATAATTATTTCTACCTCCAAGTTTTGTCTATTTTCTCAAGAAAGCCATTTTCCAACTCCAAAAGTAGTTATGGATTTGTTATTCTTAATCTATAGGCAATGTTGTAGACTCCAAGCATATATGAGAAACTCAGGCGTTAATTTTGTTCACTCTAAAGTGAAATGAATTGTGATTCCATGGTATTTTATAAGTGCTCTGACCCAGTCATTTAAGGACTAGCTATTCTGGTTTTGGTACGAGGTTCCTGCTTTCATTTTCGTGGAAGGTACATAATTTAAATGGAAGTGGAGGTACTTAGTTGGAAACCCCCTTCCCCATAATGTCCCAAAAAAAGGGGAAAAAAAAAATAGGGGTTGCTACAGAGGTGATTCTTGTGGGTAAGATAGGAGATGGAGAAACATCAAACTGAGTTGTTGAAGGACGTGTTTCAAGTTTCAACAAATACAATGTCAAAACTTTAGAAAATTGTTTTAAAAAGTATAAAGCTAATTTAGACATATATATCCATTTACACAGTGTAAGAATAAATTTGTCGTCAAACATGTATTTCTCTTTATATAATATATATTATCTTATTCAGTCTAGCACAGGTACTATGTTCGCCCTTAGATTAGAACATTTATCATTTCTAGTGCGAGTAATTTAGATATATTTTGGTTTTTATGCACAGGGCTGTGACCATCTTAATAGAACGGTATAATTGCAATCCAACCTATATAAATCTATTTGATCCTAACCTAAGTTTTTATCCGAGTCCGTGACGGTCGTAAATTGATATAAAAGAAAGAACACAGATCATGTGACCTTAAATAAGTAATGCCAGATGGCAGAATGGGCATGTATGGTCCAGAAAATTGGAGGGAAAAGAGGTTAGGATATTCCTATGATTATGAAGGGAGTGGCATTGCATTTCGGTTGGCCTCTCAGAAGACGTAGCTAAACGAGAATAACAAGTTGAAAGCCAAATTAAAAAAAAAAGGCAAATAACAAGAAGTTATTAGCTTATCCTGAGAACCTGAAAGCACTTTCCATCAGTCTATTTTTTAAGACGTTGATCTATTCAGCCTTTATTACTTTAAAATCTCCCCTTTCACTCTCTCTTGCAATTCGGCAGAGGGTAATTATTCTTTTGATGCCTTTTCCCCCTTCTCTCTTTATCTGTTATCTACTAACATTCTCTTTTCCTGAATTTTCTCTTTAAACGTTTTGTGTGTGACAGACATTTGGTGCAAAAATTTTAATTTGGCATCTCTGATATGAGTCCTTGATTCTTATGCCATTTGCTGCACCACCATCCGGTTTGAAGCAAATATAATATATATAAACGAGTGTTAGTAATGGCCGTGGCCGGAGGTCTCTCTCCGAGACAATTAGGTAATTATAAAATAATAATCTCATTAAATTACGCTTCTCTGTTGTTGGTTTTGATGGGTTTATTGTGTTTATCATTTGGTTTTTGTATGTATATCAGAAGCTGAGGTTTTTGAGGATGAGAAGAAGACCAGAATGGGATCATTTAAGAAGGTAGCAATTAGCGCTTCAAAGAAGTTCAGACATTCTTTGGAAAGGGGTAGGAGAAGCAGTAAAGTAATGTGTGTAGTTGAGATTGAGAATGTGCATGACGGTTAGGAAATAAATGATTGTTGATGCTTTCCGTCAAGCTCTGATATTGGAGGAGTTGTTGCCCTCGAGACATGATGATTATCATGTCATGCTCAGGTTCATTCCTCAGGGATCTTCCAGAAGGCATATTGTTTCTATCCTTTATATTTACTGGCATCAAAACTAATACTTTTGGAATATTATACAGATTCTTGAAAGCCAGGAAATTTGATAGAGAGATAACAAAATAGATGTGATCTGATATGCTTAATTGGAGAAAGGAATTTGGTGCTGACATAATTACGCAGGTACTAGCTATTATATGTAGACACAACCACGAATTATTTGTCTTATCTCATCTAGGAAGTTTGAACCATTCGTTTATTAACTTGATTCGTCCTTGTGTGTTTAAGGAGTTTATTAGAATTTAGTGATTGAAAATCGTGTTTGAATATAATTTTGAATTAAAGATCAATGAAGAGATGACACAAAATTGAGAATACGATGGATGGACGAGATTTAAAGCAAAACAGAGTGTTAAAAGCAAAGAGAGGTTTGAAACATGCTAGGAGGGTATTTCCAGACCTTTGGGCTGTGATGCCAGTGTTCCAATTTAAATATTGTTTTATATTTTTTAATTAGTTTGGACTCCTACATCCATGAACTCCTATTCTAACTTGTGGAGGACGCTTAAGAGCTTATATAAACCTTTGTAAAGTTATTAGAGTGGTAAGTATAACAAAAGTATCAAGAGAAAGAATAGAGAGTTTAAGGAGCATTTAAGTACTGAGTATGTAAAAGAATGTTGTGTAGATTCTTGGAGAGTTTGTTCTATTAGTTATTCCTTATAATCTTTTGAGTGATCTTTATGATCATTGAGTGGTTCGTTAATAGTCACTGAGTAATAAAAGAAGTTAGGATTTCATGATCTACCATAGACGTAAGTAATTTATCAAATCACATATATTCTTGTACTTTATGTAAATTTGATTATTATCTTTATTTTAATTGTATAATTTTTTGTAATTCTTGAATATTTATGAATGAAGACTTCTGTACAAAAAATTCCAACAGAGTATGAATATAAAGAGTTAAGCTAAATAGATCCTAACAAGCTCATGCAAGTGACGACCATGGAGCACTACATGAACTATCATGTTAGGGAGTTTGAGAGGGCTTTTGATGTTAAGTTTCCAACTTGTTCAATCATAGCGAAGAAGCATATTGATCAAAATACAACAATCTCACGTTCAAGGAGTGGTATGTCCATGCCTAACAATATCAATTAAAATTTTAATCAACATGAGCTTTGAAATCAAGACAATCCATCTGGATCAAAATTACGTATTTTGAATTTTAAATTTTATCGAATAAGGTCTTAAAATAAAATTTTTAACAAAGCTACTAGAGAACTTATCACACGTCTTTAGAAGATTGATGGTGACAATTACCCTAAGGTACTAACTCATGTATATTCTTATTAAATGTTGAAAATTTTCAACCATAAATAATTGAGAATGTAGAATAATAAAGATCGAATGAAAGCAAAAGAACACAAGAATAAAAAAGCACACAAGTATTTATGAAGTTTGACAATTGTCTACGTCCACAGTAAATCAAGATCCTGGCCTCCTTTATTGAATCAATTATTCACAAAGAACTCTTGATAATAGCATAATGACAATAGTATTTTAGCACTCTAACTTGGGTATTTTTACTTTAATCCATTAATATTTGGCTACTTATTTGTGTTTTTAATCTTAAATATGTGCGTGAAGAAAAATGTGACACATAGGATCAAACGGGAGGCGATTCGGGAGAGAAACGAGTGAGAAGCTTTCAAAAGACGAAAGTAGCGTAGCAGGTGGCTGAGCATCGTAGCGCCCAAGGCTAGGCGCCGCAGCCCCCAGATCAGCGAGTGAGTGCCGTAGCGCTCAGTACCCAGCACCGCGGCACCCGTTTACATTGTAACAACCCTTGTGCTTGTGCCCAGTGCCGCCGGTGCTGGGGGCTCAGCGCTGCGGCCCCCATGCGGATACTTAAATACCCTTATCAACTCTCATATTTTGGGAAGATTCAAAGCTTCTCGCACCTAGGGTTTCTTATAGTAATAAAAACACTATTTTTAGGCAAAAATAGAGAGACTTAGCAAAGAGAAAAATGCAAGCAACAAATACACATTCAAGTCAAAAGATCAAAGTGAATTTATTTAAGATTGAAGAATCAACTCTTGGCAATCAAGACAAGAGGAAAAAGAACAACTCAGAGTATCACTTGTGTTATTTTCTTCCTTAACTTTAAAAGATGATATTGTTCATAATATTTTTATATTTTTGCTTTTATATTCTTGTTGTGAACATGAGCTAAATACTTTTGATCTAGGGTTAGACGTTCTTGAACCTAGTATGTAATTGACTCTTTTAAACTCTTAGTTATAAACTTTTATCCCTTAATTGATTCAATCTATCTATGCTTAATGCTTTCATTATACTTGATCACTATTTTGATTGTTTAGGAACCATAATAACTTTGGCAAAAGGATGCATGTGTTTAGCCTATAGTAGATTGATACATGATCATAGAGTAATATCTATGAGTTCTATCTAGGATAGACATATACCTAGGTGGCATGTATGGTTTAATTAGACTTATTCTTAATGAGTTGCATCTTATTCGGATTACAATAGACATATAAGTAATTGTTAGGTTGTGATATTATCATTCGACTGTCAATAGAAGCTTATGATGAATTCAGTGTCTAGCCAATCAATTGATAATAAGGGAATAACTAAAGGGTTAAATAAATTTAATGAATTATTATGGAATACGTCGAAACTCTAGATTACTTATCAAACTAGTGGATTTTATCTCTGAGTGCTTGTGATATTTTAATTAGGTTTAATTCGATAGCAGTAGTATAGTTAGTTAAACTCCATCTCAGAAGTTAGTTTGGATAAAGGTAAAATAGAGTAATTTTAGTAATTGATTGAAGAAATAGAAACAATAGTCTCGTAGGATCGATAATCTGGACTTAATCCTATATTACTTGGTACGAAAGTGTGCACTTGCGCTAGGTTATTAAATCAGACATCAACTCTCTCACTTGGGATATAAAGAATACTCTTTATTTGTGCTCATTTTCTCAAGCCAAAGGCTTATATAATGCTCTAAACGTCTACAATAAACCCTACTTTAAGTTATAATTGGAGAGCAACTCAAATCCTATTCCAAGAAGAAATTCGGGCATCTTAAAATAAAAAGTCTTCGTGGCACCACAACCCCATCTCCATTGACATAATTATAATTTCCATTTAGGCAAATGTTTGTGGGTGCAGCAGCGCCCAAGTTCTGTTTAGCCAGCGTCCTCGCCCTTTGGTATTACCTTGGCTTTATATTCTAATGCTTCATGTGACTTTGTACCTTCGCCACGTGTCTTCTTCTTATTGACTTAACTCAAAACTATTTTCTATATGATTTTTAATTACCATTTTTCACATTAAACATAGTCCAATTTTAACAAGATAACACAATTGTTGATGTGCAAATATTTGACTTCTCTACAAACCTTGAATCAAATGCTCATTGTTAATGCTAGTTTAGGATTTAGAATATTGTGGAACATGATTAAGTCCTTCCTTGATACTATGACCATGATGAAGATTCATGTAAGGATCGATACACCTCATATTGCTCAACGTAATCCATAATAAAACAACATGGATAATGTCATTTTTCTCCTGAAAGTAGTTGGCATGCTGTCCTTAGATAATTTTCATCAAGGGAATATAATTGATAAACAAAGTTACTATTGCCAGGTTCTCAACAGCAAACATTAGAGCTAGTAGTTAGAAAAAATTAGTGTTAGGTCAATTTCTAATGCCTAATTCGAATTGCCTTTTTTTTCATTTGTCGTTGTTTTTAAGTTTTTATGTGGTTTGGCTTTGTGCTAGTGAGATGTCGGAGTTTTTAAGAGGCAAATGTAGGTATGCTAATCAAAGAGGTTGTATGTGATCTGATAAAGGAACATAGAAGGACCAAGATATCTTGATGGTAACCTAAAAATCTTTTTTTTTTTTCCAGATAGTTGAGTTTGTCCTCGAATTAGCCATATAATATTGATTCATGTGCTTGAAGATGGTTCAAAATAGTGATAACAAATGTAAAAAGAAGGTTGGGGATCAACAATCTAAGGAGAAGACGCTGAAGACGAGACAGTGAGCTCTAAGGTTTTACTTATTCTTTGGAACATCCATCTGCCTTACCTTTCTGTATTTCATTTTTCTTCTTGGTCTTTTACTGATCAACTGCCTTGCCTAATTTCTAACCAATTTACCCAAAAAGATGAATCTTCCAATATAGAAATCCCTAGGAAGTAGTATCTGCAACCATCTTATTGAAGATTTGGTGATTTAACAATCTTGTTTGGACGACAATTGAGATGAATATCAAAGAAAAAAGTCACAAGAATTCTAAAACATTTAGGACACGTATAAGAAAGTTTATGACGTGTAGGACACGAAGAGGGAAGTAAAACGGGACTTAAAGACGAGAAGAAAACGAAGAAAAAGCACAGAGCTAGTGGTAGAGCCATATGCCATTATGCTAGTGCCGCGGTGTTGGGAGTGGCATGCTCAGCGTCATGGCACTAGGACCTCAGCGCCACAGCTGGTGAAATCCATTTTTGTTTCAGATTTCTGAGTTTTGAGAAGTTTTGGACTTTTAAAACAAGTGGACTCTTACTTTAATAAAGATTAAGGTTAGTAGGCATGAAATAACCCCTATATAAACCCTTGTAAAACCTTTAGTGGAACCGTTGTTTGGGTATTCATTATTCGTGGTAGAATAAAGATACACTAAACATTGGGTTCTTCATTAGGTTTTTCTTATAAAATCTCTAGGAGTTAATAAGAGAGGTTAGGATCCTTGAATCCACCATGGACGTAGATAATTTGACCGAATCACGTAAGTGATTGTGTTATGCTCTTTATTTTCTACTTTGAATTCTTACTATTTTTGCTTGATATCGAGGTTATTCCGCTATGCAAAGAGGCTAAGGTTCAAGGATGAACTTGATTAGGGTTATTCGCTTTAACCTAATCTCACAGGGAGAAGGGCAATTTCTCTAACAAACTGGTATCCGAGCCAGGTTCAATAATACACACCTGAGGTATTTAAACCATAGCTGCAATCAAGCAAGAAATAGAGTAGTTCAATGAGATGAATGACTTTAATCTTTAGAGGAAGAAGGTTAGGACTCTACTAGTGAAGGAATGACTAGACTTAGCCTTGGAGGAAGCTAGTTCCTCAACTCGTGAAGAGACGATAATCTCAAAGTCCGAGAAGAAAAATTAGGCACGATTCATAAAAAGGCTCATAGCACCATAATCTTAGCATTGAACGACGAAGTATTAAGAGAAGTTGGTGATAAAGAAACCGTTTTGGGGCTATGGAAGAGACTCGAGGCATTATACATGAAGAAGTCTCTTGCAAATAGACTTTTTGTGAAAAAGAAACTGCATTAGGTAACTATGCATGGGGGATCTTCATTGAGAGCCCACATTGACAAGTTCAACAAGATCATCATAAGTCTTAAGTAATTGGGCATTAAAACTGAGGATGAAGATAAGGCCATAATCCTGTTAAGTTTATTGCCAAAGAGATACAAAAGCTCTATGGATACGCTATTGTATGGTAAGGAGTCCTTAACGATGAATAACGTCAAGGCATCATTCAACTCAAAAGAATTAACAAAGAGATTAGAGTCCGAGAATGGAGCAACATTGTTTGCACAAGGAAGAAAGAACAACCAATCGAGGAGGAGATCCAAGAAGTGTTTTCTTTGTAATAAGGAAATAAACTTTATAACGGATTGTCCTAAATCAAAAGACCAATGATGGTGTGCTACAATTAGTACTTTTAAAGAAGATACCAAAGTTGTAGACACGTTGGTAGCCTCAAAGGAAAAATACGCTGGCAAATGAATACTAGATTCGGGGTGTAACATCCATATATGTCTAGAAAGATCAATGTTTACCAACTATAAATCTAAGAGAGGTAAAGCTCTAATGAAAAATAACATGACTTATGATATCATGGGAGTTGGTGACATAAGGTTAAGGATGTAAGGTGAAAAAATTAGGGACTTACATGGTGTAAGGAATATTTTTAATATGAGGAAGAACTTGATATCCCTAGGCAAGCTCAATGAGAAGGGGTATTCGGTTAGAGCGAAAAAATTAAAAACTGAGAGTAGAGAAATAATTTATAAGGTTTGAGGGTGAGAACAATAGGGGGCACTATGTGCTTACTGGGATGGCCATAAGTGGCCCAACGCGGAGTGTTGGGGTAATGCAAGCCTAAGGCGACATCCAAATCGTGCTCACCGAGGTGATGAGGATCGAAAGGAAGTATAACGCATCCATACCCTATGCAAGGTGCACGAATGCCTTTGGAGACCAAAGTTACTAGCCCGGGGAAAGATAAGTCATGGTGGAGACTTAATTGGACTTAACTCTAGGTGACAGAGTACTGATATGGATTGGATCCAAAAGCCTTCTTATTTGGAAGATTTTTAATCAAGGAATGATTCATTAGAGATTTAGTAATTCAACAATCTTATTTAGACAAGAATTGAGATGAATATCAAAGAAGAGAGTCATAAAAAATTTAGAATGTGTGTAAGACACGTATGAGAAAATCTAGGATGTGTAGGACATAAAGGGGAAAGGGAAAGAAGACTTAAAGACGTGAAGAAAGTGAGGAAAAAATGTAAAGGTGGTGACAGGGTTGAGCGCTACGGCGTCCAAATCAGTGTGTCAGTGTTACGACATTGAGTGTGGCATGATTAATGCTGCGGCGATAGGACCTCAACGCTGCAACACTAGAACAGGCGGAATCTATTTTTGTTTCAGATTTCTAAGTTTTGGACTTCCAAAACAAGTGGACTCCTACTCCAATAAAGATTAGGGCTAGTAGGCACAAAATAGTCTCTATATAAACTCTTGTAAACCTTTTAGGTTGAAATCAAGCATTAAGAGAGACGCTAAGAGATGGAAGATCTGGGTAGACACTAAGTACTTGTGCGCGCTAGGGTAGAACCATTGTTTGGATAATCATTGTTCATGGTAGAACAATAATACACTAAACATTAGGTCATTTTGAGGGTTCTTTATTGAGTTTTTCTTGTAAAATCTCTAGGGAGTTAATATGAGAGGTTAGGATCCTTGGATCCACCGCAGACGTAGATAATTTGGCCGAACTATATAAGTGATTATGTTGTGCTATTTATTTTATGTTTTGAATTCTTACTATTTTTGCTTAATATTTAGGTTATTCCACTGTGCAAAGAGGTTAGGGTTTAAGGTTGAACTTGGTTAGAGTTCTTCGCTTTAACCTAATCTTACGGGGAGAAGGGCGATTCTTTGATTGGTGGTATACTAGCTAAGCGTAAGTGCACTCTATCGTATCAAGTAATATAGGATTTTAAGTCCAAGTATTGATCCCACAGGGACTATGCGATCTAATTCTATAAATCAAGTACTAAAATTGTACCTACTTAACTTTTATTCAGAAAACTAAAATTTTAAATTTTATTTAACTAATTTAAATCTATCAATTAAACTAAATAAAAGTAAATGGTAGAATTCACAAATAAAGATAATTTCAGGTTTTGACTCGTCCCCTAGTATTTCATTGGATTTATAACCTCTTAGTTAATCCTTTAATACCAATTGATTGGCTTAGATTCTAATCTCATCACAAGCCTCTGTCGATAGTCAAGTGACTATATTACGTATTCTAACAATCACCTATATATATGTCTATAGTAATCAAATCAAAATGTAATTCATTAAGATCAAGTCTAAATTATACCATACATGCCACCTAAGTATATGTCTATTCTAGATGGAACTCATAGTTGTTACCCTATGAACATGCATCAAACTATCATAAGCTAAACACATCAATCCCTCTGTCGAGCTCATTATGGTTCCTCAATCATTCATAATATTGGCCAGATATAATGAAAGTAATAAACACAAGATAAAATGAATCAATTATAATAATTAAGTTCATAAACTAAGAATCAATGAATCCAATTACATACTAGGTTCACATAGTCTAACCCTAAAATAACAAATTTAACTCATCACAAAACCAAAAGTATCAAACCAATCCATGAAGAACAGTAAGAACAAAAATATAATGATAAGAAAATAGAAGAAAAACTAAGTAAGAAGATGTCTTGGGTTATTTCTCTCACAACCTTGATTTGAAGCTTAAATCTTGATCTTGAATTTTGATTTCTTGGTTTTGATATTTGATTTTGTATTGTGAATTCTTTCTTTTCGTTTTTGCCTCTCCAAAGTTTGTATATTTGACCTCAAAAGAGTGTTTTTATTGATATGAAAAACTCTAAGGGCGAGGGGCTTCGAATCCACTCAAAATACAAGAGTTAAGAGAAGTATTTAAGCATCCGTACGGGCGCCGCGATACTGGGCACGAGCACAAGGGTCACTATTTCGTTGACGGGCATTGCAAAGTTGGGTGTTGAGCGCCACGACGCTCACTTACTAATCTAGGTGCTGCAGTGCCCAGCCACCTACTGCGCTACTTTCATCTTTTGAGCGCATCTCACTCGTTTCTTGCCCAAATTGCCTCCCGTTTGATCTTATGTGTCACATTTTCCTTCATGTATCTATTTAAGATTAAAAACATAATTAAATAGCCAAATATTTACGATTTAGAGCAAAATACGAAAGTTAAGTACATATCATACTAGTGCTTTTACGCCCCTATCATTCCTCCAACACATCTCTTATTAATTATTAAGACATAGATGTAGTTCTTTTAACTCGTTATTACTAAAACTTCCTTTTTTTTCTTTTGTCATTCATTGTGAATACTCTATATTTTTTCACTATTTTGGTGTTTTTTCTTCCATGAAAACTAAATCCCGTAGGCCCAGATTCAGCAATTTCCAAAATCTTTCAAGCATGAGGATTTTGTTCCAATGCTTGATAAGACTGTGGATACAACAGATTGGTAAAAGGTCATTTAGAATGAACAAATTTTTCAGAAAGGTGTTATTTTCATGCGTATGCCCCTAAAACTAAGAGATGTTTTTTTTTTATGTAGAAAATAAGTCTTGGAGATCTTATAATATTGGGAGTTTTTTATGCCCTAACACCATTCTTTAGTAATTTAACACCCTAAAATTTTAAGTGCATGCAGAATATTTTACTAAAAAAAAAAGTAAAATATCCCACAAAGCAAAATAAAAACAACAATCACATATAAGGTATAAAAAATTTACATAGTTCAGTAACAAATACCTATGTCTATAGTGGATCACGGGATCCTAACTTCTTTTATAACGCAATTTATAAAGAACTCTCAAATCACAAAGATCTCTTATAAGAAATAAAGATTACAATAGATGAACTCTCCAAATAGTCTATCAGTGCTCTCTTACACACTCAGAATCCAAGCACTCTTAAAACAACACTCTCTTTCATGAGCTCAGTCCCTAGTACTTTGCGAGCTCTCTATTTGACACTCTTTTAAATGCTTTTAATGCTTGACAATTTAAGGAGTTTACAATGATTTATATCAACTTTAAAATATTCTTAAAAATTTTATTTTTTTGTTGCAATAAAAGCCTATGTATAAGGGAACTCAAAACTGATTTAAATAAATCAAGATGGTTTAAAACAAAAAAACTATTGAACTTCGATCTGGCACCGCAATAGTAAAAATTCTGAGTTTAGCACTGCAGTGCTGAAGTTTAAAAAATATTCCCTTTTACAAACTTTGACTCCTTCCTCACATACGATTCTCTATTTTTATCTTTTTTTCATACGTCTAACGCATATTTAATTTTATATTATTCTTCATTTATCTCTAACTTCAAATTATACTCAAATTTAAATTATCCTCAAATACAATTTTAAATTTTTAAACTCTAACATATTCAAAATCAAACTTTTAATCACTCGCAGCAGAAGATAGATATGTCATGCATACTGTTAATCGAGATGGGAATATTAGCTCTCAGCTTTTCACTGGAATGATGGCATTCGTTACGGGCATTGTTACAATGAAAGGAGAGACACAGAACATGCCTAAAAGGTTAACGGATGCCACCATCTTCTCCAATCGGGGTTATTGTGTAGATACAGTGAAGAAAAACGATCAGCCTAGTAAGTTGCCTACACCTGGAATTTACGGTGCAGAGTACGTGGCTGTGATGGTACAAGTGGCTGAATTGGCGGAGGCAGTAAGTATTTTGGGCAGAGAAAGAGGAAATGTTAAATGCTGCTGTCAGTATATATAGTCATATAACAGAGTACTGAAAAGACTACATATATGGTCATTTTTGCCTGTCAGGGTTTTTTTTCAGAGCCATCATTCATAGACATAATCTTAGATTATTAACAAAGTCATCATTTTTAATTGGTACTTTTGCTTGTCCTTGTCCAGGCTTTGGAGGATTCGCTTTCTCGACGAGAAGAGTTGCTAGCTTATATTGACAAGAAAAAGAAGTTGGTATGCCAATAAGACATTAACATGTCTTTAATAATATTTCTTTATTTTGTCAACATAATTTATCTGAAAGTTGTTCATATTCAAAATTCTTGGTATTGGAATGCAGTTCAACTGGTAAAGGAAGAAAAGCTGGATGTGCTAAGAGATTTTTATGAAAATGGTGCTGCGCGGCCGTGATTCATGGCCATCCTAATGCACTGAAATTTGATCCTTGATTGTAAATTACAAAATTGAAACTTTGGCCAGAATGAACGGTTTGGCCCCTTTTTTGCACTCGTATATACAGAATAAATTAAAAAGTACAGTTCTTTTATATAAAATTGCCAATCCAAGTGTATGAACATTTTATTTAATTTTTATTGTGTGACCAATAATGAGAGAAAATGTCCTTCTTGGGATCCCTCTTTCCAAGTTGTATAACAATTGAATAAAACATGAGTTTTCATAATGATACACATGATTAACTAAAGATAAAGGGCAGTAACTTTTTGTTAATAC
Organism: Ailanthus altissimus; assembly: GCA_946807835.1. NCBI lineage: Eukaryota > Viridiplantae > Streptophyta > Magnoliopsida > Sapindales > Simaroubaceae > Ailanthus > Ailanthus altissimus. The sequence goes on from OX327695.1 coordinate 26,832,659, forward strand.
AAAACACAAGCTTCAGAATCCTTTATTTATAGCCAAGTGTGATGAAGGAGGGACAAAAATTGTCCCTACGACATCCAAGGCCGTGTAACAAATACCTATAACATTCTTCAAACCAAGAGAAACCTCTAATTTAACCTTGTGAACATGGTACCTTTCAACTTCTGCTTTTTGACATAATAACACATCAACAGACATTATCAAACCAAACCTATTACAAGGTTCAAACATCTCCTTGATATTTAAGAAACCTACATATATTAAGGATGTATCTTGTTTTCATTCAAAAAGAAATTATGCCAAAGATCGGGGCACGAGGCATAGCTTTCTTCTTCTAAGATCATTCTTTGGTTCATCATTTTCGTTGTCCTTGCTTGAATCCTGCAAAGAAGTTAAGTATTCTCTAATTTCTTGTTATTTAAATAACGGATATTATATATGTAATGAAGCAAAACAACTTCAAATAAGTGTTGGTTTTGATGAAGTATAAATGTAAAAGATCTTACGCTGCTAAATGATAACACAAACTGACGAAAGACTGCTGTTTGGTCTAATTCATCCTTCTCTTCTGTCTATTTAAAAACAAGTTTCAGACCAGAACAAAACTATAAAAGAAAAAAAAAAAACAAAGGGGTATAAAATCATTATTAAATAAGTTAATAATGGGTTAAGAAATCACCTGTGCCTGTGGTGGTGGACTTGAGACTTTTTGTGTGTGGAACTTTTCAATAGTTACATACGAATCTCTCTTTGAGTTTGGAGAACTAGGAAGCTTTATCTTTATAACTTTCTTCACCAGTTTTGGCACCTTCAATGTAACGTAAATTTCAGTCTATAGATACTAAAATTGATATTGGTATCAAAATCAAATTGCCAAAAACAAATGAATAGAAATTGATTGCAATCTCTGATGCAATAAGACTAAAATACACAAAACATGAGTAAAGAGATGGCGAACAGTGAACATATTGTATTGGCAATGAAGATAGCCATGATAGTTATTAGTTAAGTAATTAAAGTGAAACCCGAAATTTAAATGCACAACTACTAGTACTGGTAAGAAGAAGACATAAAAATTAGTGCGTACTTCCTCCTCCGGGCTGCTTGAGGAACCACCATCATTTTTAAGCTTTCGCTTGCCCTTATTGTCCAGAACTGTATTGTCTATAAATTTGTCAAGTTGATCAAGAGTAATTTGCCTAGAACTCTTCACATCACCTGAAGAAAGTTAAATTATTCAATAAGCTTAAGACTAATTAAATTAGAAAAAAAAGGAAAATTTTCACAAATAACCAAAAATTGAGGCCATTTAACTAATTTAGCCACAATTCAAAAATTTTAACATATTTAACCAAGCACAACAAATTTGGATGACAATATCTTTTTACTATTTTAACAATACTTACTACAGTGAAGAGTATCCACTACAATTCCTTTGTTTATTCAAAATTAAATTATTTATTTATTTATTAAAATTAAGTTTAGTTTACTTATTTATATTATTTGTTAATTATTTAATCATATTACTACAAAATTTAAATAAATAATATAAACTTAAGTTTAAATAAATATAAATATAATTTTTAAGAAATAATATAAATTAATTATATTATACATAATAAAATATATTAAATTTAAATAAAATATTTATTTATTTAATTATAAATTATTTAAAATAATAAAATTTAAATAAAATTCCCTCCCCCCCTATTACTGCTCAAAAAACAATTAAAAGGGGGGTAAAAACATATTAGGCGCGATATGTTTTTATAGTGCCCAACTTTGAGACTGATAAATTTTTATCATACTTATATTTTAGTGTGATAAGTTTATTTTTTCCCTCAATATTTTAATTTATTTTTTATAATTTTATTTTATTATATATAGCATTATTAATTTATATTATTCATAAATAAATTAAATATATTTATTTAAATTTTTATTTGTATTTGTTTATGAAAATTAATTTTTTAAATAATTTTTTTATTTTATTTATTTAGTTTAATGTAACTACATTAAATAATTATATTATTTATGTAAAATTTGTAGTAATATGATTAAAATAAATAAACAAATAATATAAAATAAATTTAATTTTAATAAATAAAAAAGATTTAATTTTGAATAAAAAAGTTACTGTAGTGAGTGAATACTATTCACCCTAGTTTAAACAGTAAAAATGTATTGCTAAATTAGTTATGTGTCCTAAAAATTTAGTTATTTACAAAAATTTCCCCAAAATAAATCCAGGGTAAGATAATTATACTTGAAAGTATATTGTTGACGTCGACATAATCCTGCGTAATCTGCTTAGAATTCCCACCATCATCTGTACAAGTAAAATTATGTAAAGCTTATAAGTTGAAACAAACTTGTGACAAGTAAATCATATATAATTATAATAAAAATAAAAATAGAGGTGGAAATAGTTGTATATTAATATACGTGCTGCAGTAGTTGCCAAACTTGCAGGGTTTTGAGGAGTAGGGCACCCATGGACATGATGTGCTGCCGGAAGCTGAGGTTCAGTAATGTTGTAATTTTGGAGAAATGGAAGGTTTTTTGCAGGCTGTGCGAGTGACTCATCTGTATTAGAGGGACCGTTTAAGATTTCACTCAGCTCGTAAAAAGCATCTGCTGGCATCTCGTCAATGTCATCTAGAACGAGCCACTGCCCGCCATGGGTGAAATTGCTTTCAGTCATGGGAATTGTAACTGGAGCCGACCATAACTCGTTTGTTATTGAGATGCTTTCGCTCGTATTGTTATTGTTGGAACTGCCATTCCTGTGCATCATCATACAACACACAAAAGTCGTAAATTATATAAAGAACTAAAAATTAGACCAAGTCGGTTACTACTACTATTTGTATTTACATAATAGCCAAAACGAAAACCATACTGATGAGCTATAATCCGGCCCGGACCAAAAAGCTCTTTTTTTTTTCCAAAAAAGGATAAAATAGACAAAAGATGCTAAAACACCCTGAAAAATTGAGTATGATACAGTGAAGCGATCAGTTACTGTGTGGCAAATATATCAAGCAAAATCAAGGAGGCAAATTCCTTCCGCATGGCAAATGAAATTGGTTTATGAACGTCAAATCAAGAGTACATAATAACAGATAAGTAATTAGCTCTATGTTGATCCAAAATAAGAACTGTAAGTCTTCTTTTTCAGTGTAATTTCAATCCTTAGATGCGTGACATGAATAAAATCTTAATTAAAAAAAATATTGAAAATGGGTATATAAATATAATTATGCGAAAGTACTACTATATCTATATATTTAAATCTTTTATGAACTATGCAGACAGTGGACTTAAATCAACTAAACGCGTAGATAAGAATTAAGCGCTAATAATTGAATTACTTGCATTAATTCAACACTTAACGCATGCAGAGCATAAATTAAAATGAAACAACAAGATGACTTACGGAACGAAACTTGAGTTCCAGTCTTGCGTTTCTTGAAGGTCATGGCAAAAAAGTTTCTCATATTCAAGCAGCAGTTGTTGGAGATCCCAAGCAGAACCCATAAAGATATATGACTGAATTAAGACTTGAGAAATTACTAGTCCTAGACGAGTAAATAATATATATATATATAACTTGCTCTATGGCTATGGGAATGTTTCACTCTGACTAATTAGGATATATAGAGTTGGGATGATATGCATTCATTAACCCCAAGTGAGCTATACTTTTCTGGAACTTTATGAAGATGCTCTTTCTATCCAAACCACGTAAAGGGAACATGAAAGACGCATGTGCCAACACTTTCACTATCAAATGGACTTTTTCCTCCGATTCATGATTGAAGTTGCACTATCAGTTGGAAATATTGATACGGAATTTGGAGAGATATATATGAAGCAATATATTTATAACCTTAATTAGATTAATTAACAAATAAGCCAGTGCACACCCATGTAATATCAATAATCCCGTTGATCAGAAAAGTGCTGAGTGCAAACATTTGATATACCATGGGAGTCACTACCTCTCACTCGTTGTCTTACATGCTTAATTAGTGATACACAAATTTAAGACACTTTTCTTTACTTACAATTTTCAAGATACAGAAGATGCCATCAGTCTCTTTATTTATTTATTTTTTTTGAACTTAAAGTTTATACCTTTAATAAGATCTCAAAAGGAGGGGAAGCCCTCCAATACAAAGTGTATTGGAGTTCAAATTGGAATGAGACTTTTTCAAACTAAATAGTTTCAAAGGTCAGATTTAGAGCTAAGTGTGCTAATTCATGGGTCACTCGATTGGTGGACTGATGAGAATAGTAAAAGGAGCAAAAATTAAAAGATGCAAATAAGGTTTTAATATTGTATAATACCAAACCAAATTTTGAAAATGAGTGGGAAACGGTATTGATGTCATGAATAACACCAGCAGCATTAGAAGCAACCTCAATAACAGATAAGCCCAACAGTCTGGCCAAGTGAAGACCTCGAAGTATTGTCATTGCTTTAAGGGTGGCCTTTGAGGATTTTGCATTCAGCGGAACAAACAAAGCTACCAAGATAGCCCCATAGTGGTTACACAAAATTACACATAAATCAGCCTTTGGGAGCTTTGAGGAGAGACTGGCATCAGTGTTGACTTTTATTAAACTCAGCCTAAGTGTCATCCATCTAATGCTTGGTTCACACTTGGTTTCAATCTTTCTTGTTGACATGGACATGAACTCATACCAATAATACATGGACCAATTAAGCACATTATCAATTAGCATTGCTTTCTTTTCCATAACGAATTAGTTTCTAACAAACCATAGTCTCCAAAACATGATTAATAGCACCTCCAAATCCATTACGGATAAGCTCGCCTTGCATTCCGTGAGGAGATCAAGAATATGTGTATTATGGAATATACCAATGCCGTTTAAGAAGGAGCTGGCAAGGCATACCTTTTTCAGTGTGTCACATAGCCATAATGCGTGAATGGAGTTTTCAGCTCCCTTAGCACATCGGCTATAATGCTCATCAATAGGGACATGGTGCCTTTTAAGGTTTGCAAAAGTCGGGATCCAACCATGTATAAGTCTCCAAGTAAAGTGTTTGATTTTATGGGGAATCTTCAGGCACCACAAGTGTTGCCACCAGAATCGGGATTCGGTATTATTATTACTAGGTGATGCTTGGTTTGGAAAATAAGATAGCCAATATCCACTCTTTATAGAGTACTATCCATGTCTATCAAAATGCCACATAACTGAGTCAGTTTGCCTTACCCAAGATGGAGAGCTCGGGACGTTGAGTATTAAATCACATTTTTCAACTGAGAAAGAGTTACGAACTAACTCCCCGTTCCATGCCCCTAATGGGAGTAGTAGTTCTGCCACTAATGAATGCTCAGGAAAATAATGGGGGAAGGATGGCTTGAAAGAGAGCGGTCGCGGTAACCACTGGTCATGGTAGATTGATACAGCTGATCCATCACCAATACGCCAATAAAGCCCTTTTTTAAGTAGCTCTATACCCCATAAAATACTTTTCTAAACCAGAGAATCTGGTCTACGGGGTACCTGCAAGAAAGATGAGTTAGGAAAATAAATACCTTGAAGGGTTTGCGCCATCAATGATTAAGGATTTGCTATCACTCTCAAGCCTTGCTTAGTGAGAGTGGCCTGGTTAAAAAAAGTCAGTTCCCTAAAACTCAGACCACCATCCTTCTTGTGACGGCATAACATATCCCAAGTACACTAGTGGATCTTTCTAGAAGACTCAACACCTCCCCAAAAAAACCCGGCACATAGTCTTTGGATTTCCTTAGTTAGGCTCTTTGAGAGTCTAAAAAAATTCATAACATAGGTCGGTATTGCCTGGATAACTGTTTTAAGAAAAGTCTCCCGACCCCTAGCAGAAAAAAGATGCCTCTTCCAACCCTTCAATTTATTCCACACTTTCTCCTTTACAGCCGCAAAGAGATTCTGCTTATTTTTACTGGGAACACAAAGGTGCCCCAAGTATTTATTGTGGTGGGAAACTTGGACTACTCTAAGATATTATGTGAGATGAGCAGCGACATCCCCATAAATAGATTTGCCAAAACATACCGCAGATTTCTGGCTATTAATCAACTATCCAGATGCATGCTCATAAGATCGCAAGATTTCTTGGATCGTGGTGCAATTGGTTAAAAAGGCCCTAGTGAATATAAAGCTGTCATCGGCAAAGAATAAATGGGAGATTATTGGCCCCAGATTTTCACATCTCAACCCCTACAAGTCCCTACGTTGTTCTGTAGACTTCATAAGAGTAGAAAGGCCTTTTGCACAAAACAGAAATAGATATGGGGACAGAGGGTCACCCTGGCGGAGACCTCTTGAAGGAGAAAAATAGTCGTATAGAACGCCATTAATAATAATAGAGTAGGATACAGAAGAAATGCACAAGTGAATTTTCTGGCACCAATTATCAGAGAAGCCCAGTCTCCTTATCATTGCAATCAGGAAAGGCCATTCCACTCGATCGTAGGCCTTTGACATGTCTAGTTTCAGAGCTAAATAATATCCAGTAGATAATCTATTGCATTTAATGGCATGGAGGCATTTGAAGTCGATTATAGCATTGTCAGTGATTAGGTGTCTAGGGATAAAGGCTCTCTAAGCTTCGAAGATTACCTCATTCATAACACACTGTAATCTGTTAGCCAGTGCCCTTGAAATTATTTTGTACACGACATTAGAAAGGCTGATCGGTCGAAAATCTGCACAGGATTTAAACTAGTTTACTTTAGGGATCAAGGTAATAAGGGTCTCATTGACCTTGTCAAGAGCATCCCCATTATTAAGAAAACCAAGGCAAGCCCGACAGATATCAGGTCCAACAATATCCCAAAATATTTGATAGAATAGAGCAAGCATATCGTCTTTGCCAGAGGCTTTGGTAGGGTGCATCTGGAATATAGCCTTCTGGATTTCATCAGCATGGAATGGGGAATCCAGCCATTGGATGTGTTGTACTGATAATCGTGGCTCCACACTAGAGGTAATAGACGCAATATCTGACCTTGAAGGATTAGATGAGGTGAATAAGTCAAAGAAGTATTCCACAAAAGTCTTTGCAGTCCGATTTAAGTCTAAAATCCAGGTTTCGTCCCTACCCGTAATCCCATAAATAAGGTTCTTCTTTCTTTGGCCTGATGCTTTAAAGTGAATAAAACGTGAGTTTTTATCCCATGCCTTCAGCCACTGCACCCTCGAACGCTGTCTCCAGTAGATCTCCTCTTTATACATCAATGCATCTAGGGATTTCTGGGTCTTTGTTATATCCTGCCAGGTCTGAGCATTTACCTGTTTGTTTAGAGCCCCCAACAATTGTTTTTTTTTCTTTATTCCAGTTTTCACGTTTCGAAAGTGTATTAGATTTCAATTTTTCAGTTGGGATCCAATATGCAAGATATTTCTATACACTGAGTTGAGAGAGTTCACGTTTTGGGACCACCCCTCAGAAATAATTTGTCTGCACTCCTCTTCTTTAGCCCATGCTTCTTCAAAGTAGAATCTGTTGTTGGGGCATTTTGGAAGACTTCGGTCAATAGGCATTCCAGCACCCCCTAAATACAGCATGAGCAGCCGGTGTTCAGAGCCTAAAAAATCCAGATGTTGCACGAAGGCATCAGGGAAAAGGCAATGCCAAGAGAATGAGTACAGCATTCGATCAAGTCTTTCTTGGATAAAGTGGCTAGGATCGTGTCCATTGCACCAAGTGAACAATGGCCCTTTAAATTGGATGTCTAAAAACCCACATTTATCGATGGCATTTTTGAAGTTCTGCATAAGGTAGGGGGGCGAGGCAAGCAATCATCTTTTTTAGAGCTTTGAAGGATCTCATTGAAGTCCCCTCCGCATACACAAAGAAGGAAGGACAACGCGTTAGGACGATCCAAGGTGACCGTAAAAGCCTGTGAACCGCCAGTTGTTCTCCATTTTAGTAATTGAAACATCAATATGAAAATGGGAGTAAGATAGAAGGGAGATGTCTACCTTGTTCGACCATAAAAGCGTCATACCACCGCTGCATCCCACTCTCTCAACAATAAGTTTGCCACCAAAACCGAGTTTCACTCTAAGATCCTCCAATCTTTGTCTGTATGCTCGCATCTCCATAAAGAAGATCACCTCAAAGCAGTGCTCCTGTACAAGTGAGTACATGATATGAAATGTGCGAGGGTTGCCCAATCCTTGCACATTCCAACTTAGGATTGTCATTGGCATCGGTAGTCCTACCTGCCAGCAGGAGCCACCGATGGAAATTCTAGAGAGATATCAAGATTAAAAGGTTCCATACCAGGAGCGATCCGTGCCAAAGCTTAAGGCCCAGATTTTTCATCGTGTACTAAGGGGTAGTGGTTGTGAAACCTTGGTCGGTCAGTGCTTCTTGTTGTACCAAGTAGGAACCTTTTAAATGGGGTAGCTTCTTTTGTCTTATAGTTTCAATTTTTTCGCTTGAGCTTTAAATCATTAATGGAGCCAATGTGTGGCTTATTGTTGCTAGGGGTAGGATTGTTTTGATCGTTTTTACACACTTGGGGGGAGGTATGTATTTGTCTACGTAGTGTCTGTCTAGAGGATCTTCAAAAGGAGCTCGTAAGATTATTTCCTATATTACCGTGGAGAGGGCCATTAGTCTCTTTATTCAAGGCTCATGCCAGCAAAAGTATTAGGAAAAATATTTGGGAAATATCCTAAAATAGCTTATTTTAAAATTTTTTTTTGTAATCATTAACTTAAAACCTAAACTTTATTAACCACAAAAAATATTTTTTGACTACATTACTCTTAAACTCTCTCAACACTCTCTCGAATCACCATTTCTTTTTCAAAACTACTCAAATATTATCTCGAAAAATAATAGATCAATTTGTGTTGTGATTTTAGAAGATTTGAAGCATAAAAACAATATTAAAGAGGTGAAATTTAGAGAAAGGTATATTTTTAACTTATTTATTATTTTATGTTGGTTTTTTTTTGCAAGAAATAAGAAATAAATAGTAGATTTGGGTAATATGAGTTGAGAACAAGTAGATTTGGTTGAAAACGGCTATAAAAATATGAATAAGGGCAAAAAAACGTTGAATCCGATGAAAAAATAAAAAATCCTCCCATCGAGTATACAAGGTGTAAGGGAAAGCCTCACCGATGGCCCTACACCACTAGGCCATCGTTTGACACAGCCGCGTGTGGCCTCACATGTGACTATGTTCCTCGCCTTGCATAGGTACCCACAAAACAGGGTTGCACGCAAGTCCCTGCTCGCGAGACTAGTACTTGTGCAGGAGGCAGAAAATAACATTCTCGCCTCGTGAATTTACAAATTTTAATTTATTTAATTAATTAAATATTATTTTAATAATTTTTATTTTGTTATAGGTGATATGGAGTATGAGTTAATTTATGTACTCTTCGGAGGAAGATGGGAGAGCTCTAGTGATGAGAAAGAAAGATATACTAAATTTGGTAACTTATGTATTATGGTTCCAAAAAATGGTAATTATGAAGAGTTATTAAATAAGGTGTGTTTTGCACTAAGATTTAATAATACGGAGCATAGGGTGTCAATGAAAGTTTCTATGGATATACATATATATAAGTTAAGACCAATTGATATTATAGACGACAACAATGTTCTGTTCTTTATGAGGATCAATAGAAGATCGTTATGTCCTATATATGTAACATTAGAAGTCAGAGCTCTTGTATATGAAGATAATCCACATATGCCCATTCAGAATCAACCATCGGGCACAGCTCCAATAATGCCTGCAATAGATTGCACAACTCCAACAATACCAACTTTTGTACATCCCATAAATATCATAAGTGACTATCATGATTATTTCCCGCCTATGTTTAATGAAGAGCTAACATATACTTACTTTGATAGTGAAATAGAGAATGACGTCGATGGTATTAGAATTACCGGTGATGTAAAAGAAGATGAAGGATCAGATAAAGTTCAGGATGGCAAGCATTGTTTTGTTTCTAATACCTTCCTTAATAAAGATGCACAATCATATACTTCAACTAGAAGAGGAAATGAAGATGAAGAGAAAATTATTTTCAATTTCTTCCTTCAATACCACCATCAGATTTAGTGATATCAAATAAAGTATCTAGTTCTAGAATTGGGGATGTGTTTGTTGGAAGGTTATATGATAGTAAACGTGAACTTCATGAGGCTATTAGCATGCTAGCATTGAACGGTAATTGGAGTTTCAAAGTATCAAGATTTACTAAAGATCGATTTGAGGCAAAATACGATGATGAGAGATGTAAATGATGAGTACATACAGTGTCGACAAAGACGAGGCAACATTTCATTATGCGTAGAATTAATGAGGTTCAGATATATCAACTAGATTGGTTTCGTAATGGTCACTGAAAAATAAAGAGTCAAATTATTAGCAATTATATCAAGAATAATTTTCCAATAATTTTGCATCAGTCAGTAAAGTTTACAGACCCAAAGAGATCCAAACTGACATACGAAAAGAGTTTGGAGTTCAGATAACGTAACCCATTTCTTGGCGATCTAAAGAGCATGCATACAGGTTGATAGCTGGCTCTCTAGAGGTTTTGTTCATATTACTCTCAGTATATTGCTACGTGTTAGAACAACACAACTCGGATACCGTTACTTATATAATAGTTGATGACTGCAATCACTTTAAATATTTTTTTCTAACATTGGGCCATGCATCAGAGGATTTCAGTCATCCATTAGGCCAGTTGTCTAGAAACAATGTTTATAATTGTATGCAAAGATGGAAACATCAAATATTTTCTTTAGCATGGGGGATAGTTGACTTAGAGAATGATTCTTTCTGAACATGGTTTATGGCCAAACTCCATGGTGTTATTAATGATATTGATGATCTTGTTTTCGTCTCAAATCAACACGCGAATATTGAGAAAGCTATTCAAGAGGTGTTTCTCAATGCCTATCATGGTGTGTTGCCTGAGCTTGTAGCTCGTTAATCCTCTGTACTACGTCATTAGACACGGTGGCAATCTGTTCAAGCTATAAAAATATAATCATATTTATTATAAAATACGTTCAGTGATTACTTTTATGGTTACTAAGAAATTACATTATGCTAAACTATTAAAAGTTTATATCGTTGCTTTAGACACTTTTGTGGCTCCGTCCATGTCCACATCTGCGTCCACATCTCTGGGAATGTGACTAGATGGAATAGAGTAGATTAGAGGTTGTTCATGATCTACATATGGCAGGTTCTCGACATAAATCCTCGATGGGATCCCCGAGTTGTAAAGCCTCTAGACAACATCTTATTGTGATTCATAATCTATTGATACTAGCCTACGATGTACCACAATAGTCTTCAAAATTAAAAATTAAAAATTTATGTATCACAATTGAAATATATATAGTTAATAGTTAAAAAAATTATATAGATAATAAAATAAAGTGAAGTAAAACATACATGCTCATGGTTAAAAAATATTTCTTTAATATTTGTCAATTGTAGAGTTACCTAACTCACCCAATTTAACATTGGAGGAAAGCGATCAGCAACTCAATGTGCAAATGCTTCCCCACAAATTGGTATAACCTCATATTCACACCTAATAATTAATTAAAAATAATAAATGAAACTTGATAATAGTATATAACTACATTCAGAACCAATAATAAGGCCAAACTTATGTACTAAAAAAGCCAATGAAAAACCTAACACAATGTAGTTTTCTTTGTTATTTGTAGGGTCAGTTCTTACTTTATTCAACTTTTCAAGGTAGACTGTGCTAAGTGAGTGATAGAGAGTGGACCATACTATGTTTTCCCATGAATAATTATTGAACTCATCTAAATCATCCATAATATGTAGCACAAAGTATTAAACCTCTCTTTGGGCATCATGCAGTAATAACAATTTATAAATCAAATACACCAAAATAAGTTTAATCGTGTCTTCATTGCTGACGATCTCAAAGTTCATCACACTATACCATTGACTAAATTCCTCGTACATCAAACATTTTCTATTTGGCCAGTATTGCTCCCACAGTCGGTGCTGTAATTTTCTCTCAAAATCTTGAATATACGAGTAATTTTCTGACCGCAACCCCGTAATCAGTACAAACTCCCTGCGAAAAAACCGAATTTGTCTACCACCAATCAGGAACCATAATTCCTCGTGAAACTTAAAAGTATATACTTATCGTAACAAAACTTGATGCACTAATATACCTAAAAAAATAGTAAAGTTGTAATTCCAAAAAGTGTCCCATATAAGTTTCCTTGAATATCATCAATTGATTTTTATTCAACTTACTTTTTTATAATAGTAATTACTCTCAAATTCATAATTGTTGACAAAGCTGTAGAGAAATATTCCTCATTTGCAATTTTGTATTCTTTAGCGACATATTTCTTCTTGCAAAATTAATGAAAATTTAATTTAGATTTAAAACAAATAAGCATATTATAACAAATAAGTGAAAATAATAAAAATAAATTTATTATGATCGTCTTTTTTTGGGAATTTAAATATTTATTATTCCTTTTCTAGAAATTTTTAATATTAAAAATTATTTTTCAAATGATTATTTTTTATTTATTATTTTTTTCCAGAATTTTATATTATTATTATATCCTAAAATAATTATTATAATTTTTTTGAAATGTAAATAGTAATATTGTATTTCAAAATTTTAAATTATTTTTCAAAATTTTAAATAATATTAATATATTTAATTATTACTATTATTATTATTCCATAATTTAAATTTTATAAAAATAAATTATTTTTCATTTTAAAAATTAATTATCATTTGTTGCATTTTCAAATAATATTTATTATTGTTATTGGAATTTACAATAATTATTATGGGATTTTAAATATTTATTATTATTTTTCTTGAATTGTTAAATAATAATTATCATTTTCCCAAATTTAAATAATTATAATCATCTTTTTTTTCATTTTAAAATATAATGATAATTATTTTTTGGAATTGTTAATAATTATAATATTTGTGCATTATAAATAAATTATTATTATTTTTATGGAATTTAAATAATTATTATCAATTTTTTAAAATTTTACATATTACTAACTATTATCACAAATTAATAATTATTATAATATTTTTATTAATTTTTATCAAATTTGAAAATAAAAATATTTATTATTATTGTAAATTATTATTTTCAAAAATTTAATTATTTATTTTGATTTTTATAAAATATTAATAATTATTTTTAATTAATAATTAAATTAAAAATATATATACATATAAAATACTGCAACTCGCAAACGTGCTGCACGTACGCAAGTTGCACAATATATTTTTAAACTTGCGACTTGCGCACGAGTCGCACATGTCGCAAGTCATAGACGCGCGTGCGTCTTGCAAGCGCATCCCTGGCAAGACGTTCATGTGCGTCCGCATGACAAAGACACTATTCTTCACCATCTTTCCCAACCACTTTTGTAGGATTTTTTATTTTTTTTTAAATTTTCGATCAATTTAAGTCATATTTATACATTTTCAACATATTCCACTCATTTTCACCTATGTTTACAAAAATATTATACAAATAAAAAAATAAATAAATTTATCAATTTTGAGCTTTTTTTTATTTTTTATCGATTAAATTAACAATTTAGCTTTTAATCTTCACAATATCACCAAAAAAAATTATCGATTTATTTAATTTTAGGTTGATTATTTAAAATTTTATTAAAAGTGAGTTAAACATCGAGAGAAATGCTTCAATGGTAATAATATTCAAAAAAATTCACATTTAATTATTAAACACATTAAAAATTAAAATTATTAAAATAAAATTTTAATTAATTAGAAAGTCTATTTTGAAACATTTTCGAAATTATTTTGCTGACCATTCGGATATCAAGATGTCATTTCTACGTTCAGGTCAGGTGGAATATTATAAAATGGAACATGAAAAGACACGGTACGTACCACTAGCATCTTGCATAAATGGCACACAATTTGGTATGGAGTTCGCATAGGAGCATTATATAGAGGTGTTGCTTGTTTTCAGTTTAATTTAAAACGGTACGTTATCGAATGAATCATAATTAGAACTTGAAAAAGTGTTAGCAGCAAAGGAATCAGTCTCTTCATTCATGTCTGTTAATGGGCAGTCAACCATACGCATGCGCAATATCGAACAATTAAATTGAGTAGTCTTATCGACTTTCAAGTATGTCCCTTGTCGAATAATTAAACCTAAGGAGAAATCTGTTCATTAGGGAGCTTCTGTAGCAAAACTATCTGGAATTTATATCAAACATTACTCGGAAGATTTGCCAGATTTTAACCTCTATCGGCCTATTCTTTATAGCCTGGGTAACTCTTCTCTCTGTATCTTTTGTGATTCGTTGAAGATTTTATAATTTCAACCTTATGAATAGTTATAATTTGTTCTGGTGATATATTTGGATGTTTTATTTTTGTTGGGTTGATAACTTGGCTCTTCTTAAACGGAAGTTTGATAAAGAAGATTTAATTTTTTTTACAAAAGATTTAAATATTTAAAAATAAATTCTGAATGGTTATTGACAGCTGATTGGGGGATTAAAGTTGAAAAAGTACTGTAAGTTCATAAGTATATGCTTTTCTTCGGTCAAAATCAACTGACGTCCAAGATACTCTGCAATGGGAAATATGGTCCCATGCCAAATGTCAACTTGTTTCTGATTTCTCGTTTGTCTTCAAGAAAATTCCCTGCCCTTTATACAAAGCAAATTACATCAATATCGTCATCTACCGCTGTCTACGAGCATATCTCTTCCTGTTATATGAGCATCCCATTATCTGTTATTACATAAAACCTCAGGGGAGGTATGTGTAACTTGCCTGGTCTTAAGCTACCCATTATTTATAAGCGGCCAGTATTGTCATACCTAATTTTATCGTTATACAAAATGAAGTATAGATGATGATAAAGCCCATATTAGTTGTAAGACATTAATCTTTTACATATTTAAGTGTATAAATGAGGTATTTAATGAGTAAATAAAGTTATTATGAAGCCTAAAAAATTAGTCAAGAAAAATTTCCTAACAAAATAAAAGGAATTTTTAAAATTATACTAGTATTGCATTAAGCAGAATTTGAGCATAACTTTATGTCAATAGAAAATTAAATTTGTCAGCTTTTTAAAAAAATTTACAGAAATCAATTTAGAGTTTTTTTTAAAAATAAATTATGACCAAATTATTCAAGTATCTGTAAATTAAAAAGTGCCAAAGTAGACATGCAATTTAGCCAAGGCAATAGTATGGCTTCAAACTGAACATTCGGTTTAAGTGCAGTTTTAAAATCCAATTTGAGATAGAATACATCTCACCCAAAGTGATTGTGCAGTTTACAAAGCAATTTCATTTGGTTTATAAAGCAGTTATCGGTTTGACTTATAATAGCTATATTTTTAAATCAAGCAAAAAATGGTTCCAATTAGTTTAGAAAGTAGCTGTGTAAATGGAGCCCGGAAAGTGTTATAATGACTAAAACTAAGCTCCGACAGTTAGTTTCCTCATTTCTCCATAAATACTTCAATTAAGGCAGCTCAAAAAAATTAAGATATCACACTTCAATATCCTTAAGTTCCATTGTGCGTAAGGGAAAAAAATCAAGATATCACACTTCAAAAAACTCATTTAAAAGTTTAAATTATTTGTATTTTTATCAATTTTTATATTTAATTTATTCAAATATTTGTAAAAAATACTCTGACACTCGAGTGATTTACTTATTCATTATATGGGTTTAGTTGGTATTGAAAACTAGTTTGTTGACACTTGAAAATCAATTACATTTGGTTCTTACCTTGATTTAAGGCGCGATTAGTGGAATACTTAAGGCATTGTATGGACATAGATCATGTGAAGTATTGAAACATATAAATATTTTATGTTAGATTTTTATTTTCCCTTACTCTCTTTAATTTTTCACAATGGTTATTTGCTTATGCTTGTTTATGTCAACTGCTTAGATTAAATTTTTATCACTTATGCATTTAGTGAAAATTGTGCCACATTTACTTCACACTTGTACTTAATTTTTTAAATACTCAATTCATACCCCCCTTCGATTGCCTAAATTAGATTTTCATTTGATATCAAAACAAGATACTTTTGTAAGAACTCAATCATCTTAGGGTGGTCTATGGAAACCCTTAGTTGTTCATTTATCTACAAAGGCCAATTTATTATTAGACCTCCATTCTTTAATAGATTTAATTATAGTTATTAGAAAATTAGGACGAGAACTCACTTGCAAGCCATTCATTATAATTTTTTTAACTATTGTATAAATGGTCCTCTTATTCCCATGAAAAAGAATAGAAAAGACAAGTTTATTTTCATACACAAATTGAATAAAGTAATTGGGATGCTAGAATAGTTTCTTCAAATGCTAAAGTCATGAACTATTTATGCATTAGATAAGAATGTGTTCAATAAATTTGTAAATATAAATTCACATTTGCAATTTGGCATACATTAAAAGCAATATATGAGAAAAATGAAGCTAAGAAAAAAAACAATATCAACTTGGGATGATGATAATTCATTGAAAGAAGAGGAAAAATGTGAAATCTTCAACATCGCACTCATTATAATTGGAAACAACAAATTCGATAAGCGTGATGAGGTATGTGAACAACCCTCCTATGATGAATTACATGAAGCTTTTCATGAATTACATGATGACTTACTAAGCTTACATCCAAGAATGCTTCACTCAAAAAGAAAATTTTTGTCCTTTGAAATAAAGTTGAAGAAGTTCAAAAAGAAAATGATGTTCTTGAAAAGTGAAAATATTTTCTTAAAAGAGAAAACAAGTATTTTGAAGAAGGAAAAGAAACTCTTAAAAATATTTTGAAAAAAGAGAATGAAACTATTAAAACAGAACTTAAAATCTCGAAGACTTGTATTCAAAACCACAATTTTTTTTAAATAACAATGATAAAGGGAATCTAGAGCGAATACTAATATACCCTTAGCATCTTATAAAAGTCTCACACTCAAAAAACTAAAAAAAAAAGATCACACAACGAGGAGATAGACAACCAAGAAAGGAAAGAAAAGAACACACCAATTTATGTAGTTCGGCAAATCATTTTAAGTCCACAATAAATCTGAAGATCCTAACTTCTTTATTCCTTTCTTTTGTACCAAAAGAAAGTTTACAAGAGTTATAAGGAATATCTAAATACCCAATAGCTACCAAAGATCTTTATCACACTATCTTGTATGTTCAAAACACTCAAGTGTAATCTAAGCTCTCTATTCTCTCTCTCTCTCTCTCTCTCTTTTGCCAATTTGATGCTTTATTTGAATATAAAGTGTTATAAGGGTTTATATAATGATTTTAAAAATCTTAAAACTAGTTGGAATAACAGTTTACATGTTGTAGGGGTTCAAAACTGACTTGGAGAAGTCAAAACAGCCTAAAATAGCAACTTTCCCCTTGCTTGCCTTTGCACTTCCAAGTTCTTTCTTGCTTTTGGCTTCTATTTTCTATCCTTTCTTGTCCTTCTAACGTATCCTTAACCTTATTTTAACTCCTCATTGGCCTGTAAGTCAAAATCAAAACTCATCCTTAATTTTAAATCACCAATTTCTAACAAACTCTTCATTAATTCAAAATCCTTCTAAGAATCTTTACAAAGATCTATCTACTTCAATGCTCTATCATCCAACATTAACATTAGTTAAGTCTAGATAGAGACTTAACTCTGTTTGAGCTTGTGATCTTAGTCTCTTAAGATATGAATGTATCTTCCCTCGGATACCCTTCCTATTGTGATTTCTAGTGCCACTCTTAACACCATCATAACACCTAATAATGTCTTTTTAATGTATTCTCTTTCGACCCCTATCACTACGGTGACAAAATCCCAAAGTTGCTCATTTGTAAACATCTGCCAATAAATCCATGTTAAAACCCTACAGCATTGCCAACGAGCACATACAACCTTTTATACTTTTCACATCTCAAAATTATAGATCTTTTCCCTTCATTTAGTATTCATTTTTCTGCCTTAAATGAATGCCCCTCTTGATCCATCATTTCTAGGAATATCAAATTCCTTCTAACTCTAGAAATATGCCTAACTCCATGTAATTTTCTAGTCTGCCTATCATGCATCCTCATCCTAGCACTATTAATCCCCATGACTCTATAATCCATATCATTCCCTATTAGTATTTTTTTTTCTTTAATGATTTTGTAATTGGTAAACAAGAACTTTTTCGGACACACATGGTAAGTACAACTACAATCAAGTATCTATCTATCAGTATACTTCTAACCAGAAGCTACAAAGGACTATGTAATTTTTAAGTCTTCACCACAGACTATTACAGCCCTTCCTTTATTCTTTGTCTTTTTTTGCTGAGCAATCCCTCCTCAAGTGCCCTTTTTTATTATAATTATAGCACCTCTTGGATCTACTTTATTGGTTCTTCTTACTATCTCCTCCTCTTGCAACTATTCCTATTGCACTTTCAGATTTTAATCTTTTTTCATTTTCTTCAGAGTTTAACAAGGTTTTAACATCACTTACTGTAAAAAGTCTCCTTACCATATATTAGTGTGTCTATAAAGTGCTCATAACTTGGAAGAAAAGCGCACAATAAGATAATAATCTTCTCTTCATCTTTGATCTTAATGTCTATTATCTTAAGATCAATAAAAATCTTGTTAAAGATACCAATGCGGTTGCTTATAGAAGTTTCCTCAATCATAGCTAACTGATACAACTTTTTCTTCATATATAGATAATTCATTAAGAATTTCATTATATATAATGCATCAAGTTTCTTTCAAAGATTCATTGCGTCTCTCTCCAACCACCTTTCTCAATACTTTATCACTCAAGGATAGTACTATTGTGCTATAAGCACTTTGCTGAATGGTTTTCTTATCTAAATCTTCAAGCTTTACCAACTTCTTTTATTATTGGTCGGTGGTTGTGTAGTAACCAGTATCCATAACCGGTAAGAATATGTATATTTATATATATAAATATACGTATTTTATTTGTATGTGGGTGATCCTTGATTTATATATTGTTATTAGTAGTGTTTTTATAGGTTAAGGATATACTATTAGTATTGGGTTTATTTGCAAGACTTTGGAATTATTTTAGGGACCAAATTGTTATACTTTGAAAGTTTTGGGGGTGAATTCGTAAATACCAAAAATTAGCCTCTTAGTATAAAAATACACTTTTGAACCCTAATTTACCATTTCTAGGTCGAGCTACCCATTTTAAGAGAGAGAAGAGAGAAATAGAGGAGAGAGAAAGAGGAGAAGAAGAAGAAGAAAAAGAAGAAAAAATTGGAATTTTGAATTTCAAGAGGTATATCATACGTATTTCTCAATTTATTGGTATTAATTAAGTTAATTACTTTAAGTTTTGATTTCTGAAAATATGTATAATTGAGGATTTGTTGTGTATTTCGTAAGATCATATGAGAATTGATGATAATCTATAAGATAATTTGATAAATCATGATGAATTGTGGAATTTCTGCTGGATAACCTCTTAATCTAGGAATTTTATAAATTGTTGTGATTCGATTCTGGTTTTGAATTTTGAGTATATGAAATTAGACATGTTAAGGATCATTTGAGACTTTGAATCGATTAAAAATTCTGGAAATTGAATTTATAGTGAATTTACCAAAATGACCCTGAAATTCTGGAAATTTCCTGTGTAAACAGTATAGTACAGTGAAAAATCATTTTTGTCCTACTGAATGATCTTTAAAAATTATGAATTTGTGGAATATGATAAGTTTATATGTCTAATATGATATACTCGGAATTGAGAATTTAGATCAATGTGGTTGAAGTGTTATGAATTTCTAAAGTGTATCAGCTCATTGCAATATTTGATTAATATATTTTTAAAGTTATAGAATAAAATAGTTTTAAAATACTTTTGGCAGTGATTTGGAAGTGAAATATTTATCATGGACTGAGATATGTGTTAAGAGTAATTATGTGGTAGTTTTATAATTTTTGAGTTAGTATATGATTTTATAAAATTGGGAGATTGAATACTGTTCAGTAAGTATCTTGATCCTGTCAGGTTTGTAGTTTGGATTCGATGGTGTGTATGGAATGGATTGTGTAGGAAATTTGATATAATATTCATATATAAGAAGTATATATGAGTCAAGAATGGTATATTCTGATTTTGGAGTAATTGGACATCATTTGATGTATTAGAAATTTTTGTTAAGTGTAAGTGGTCAGAATGACAGGTTTTGAGAAACCAAATATTTAGACCAATTTGATGTGATAAATGCATTGTGTATAATTTTGTAAGCTATTTAAAGTATTTTGTGTGAATTGTGAGGCTTATGAAAGGATTAATCTCCATTGATAGGTTAAGGAGATTTAAGCCTTGTAGCTAAAAGGGTTAAGAGGTAAGTATACTAGACTTTTTACTGAAATCACAATAAACATAGTAATTGTTTTGTATGATTTTACAAATGGGGTTAAGAATATGTTTATGTTATGTCAAAGTATATTTTGATATGAAATGTGAATATATGTTTCTGAATGTGAGCATTGACATTGAGCATGGACATACATGTGTTTTTGTAAGTGAGCTTTCAAAATAAGATGTGTTTAATAAAGAAAGCTTTTGAAGTGTAATATGTCCATGAGAAATATTTTGTATTTTGAGGGTACTTGAACTCACTGTTAACTTAGTAGGCATTTTATGTGATTTGTGGAGCCTTTATGTGTGGCCTTTCCTTTGGGATTGGTATATGTTATGTGTTCCGTATGTAGGGAGGATCCTATTGGTACCTAAAGGAAGAGTGAGTCATCACATTCGTGTGGTGGCGTATTGGTGCATGTGAGAGGACTCACCGATGATCAGGGTGAGGGTTTGGCTTTTACCTTTGGGCATAAGCATTATATATGTGTTATTCAAGACCTCACTTGTACTATTCCTCTCATACGGTATGTCACCTACGAGTGACATTTGGCTCATTATGTGATATGTGATGTCTAAGTCCTACTAAGTAGTAGTTGAGTGATGGTATTCCTATAATATGTTTTGAAAGAATGTGTAAGCGCTTACATGATATGTGATTTGATAAGATTATGATTTTGATTGATCACAGCATATCATACATATGTATTGTGTACATATATGTATTTGTATTTGATATATGAAAAACTAGTATGCTTACTGAGTTTTATACTCATTATAGTTTATGGTGATTTCAGGTAAATAAGGTACATGTGTGCTTAGCGAATTTGGCAAGGCTTCTGCTGTTCTTTGGGTTCCCTAAGTTGTTAGGTTGCTAAGTGTTTTATTTGGGGACACGTGGGATAAGATATTTGATTTGTCCCTAGTGAATAAATACCTATGTATTATTTTATTGTGTGGTTGGATTTAGTTTAAGTTTCACCAAGTGTAGTAATGGATTGATTTTAAGTAAGAATTTGCAATGAATATATTCTGGGCTTCCGGTAACAAAGTTGCTACTAGTGACGTAGTAGAGTGTTAATCTCTGAGAAAACTCTGCGTATCTCCGGTTTACTAATTGTCCCAGTCATAATTCAATTGCTATAATTCTGAAAGAAATTAAAATAAATGCTTAAGTATTATTGAATGAATGTAAGTGATGTCGTGTGTCAGATCTTTTGGGTCTGGGGCGTGACAGGTTGAGTTTTCTCAAAGGCTAAGTCCAACCCTTGACTCACCAATAGAACCATCACTTTCACCTTCCATAAATTAAAGTTATTATGCCCATTGAATTTCTCTACTTCATATTTGTGAGGAACCATGGTTAAATCAAACCTATATTATAATATCAATTTGTTGATGAGAATCTAGTGTAAACACTAACAAAAGTCTAGTGTAACCACTTAAATACACTTAGCGCCTTACAAAAGTCTCACACTCACAAACAACTAAGAAAAGAAAGATCACACAACAAATAGATAAACAACCAAGAAAGTAAAGAAAAGTACACACTAATTTACATAGTTCGACAAATCTGCCTACGTCCATGATGGATCTGAGAATTTTAACTTCTTTATTCCTTTCTTTTGTACCCGAAGAAAGTTTACAAGATTTATAAGGAATACTCGAATACCCAAAAACTACCAAAGATTTATACCACACTATTTTGTGTACTCAAAATACTTAAGTGTGATTTAAGCTATCTATTCTCTCTTTTGTGTTAATTTGATACTTTATTTGAATAAAGGGATTACTAGGGTTTATATAATGATTACAATAACCATAGAAATTCTAAAACTAATCGAAATAAGAGTCTATACATTGTAGAGATTCAAAACCGATTTGGAGAAATCAAAATAGCCCAAAATAACAAGTTTTCCAAACTAGTGGCACATAGGCACCAAACCTAGCACCTAAGCGCCACTTGCGAGCGCGTAGGTGCCAAAACAAGTTCCCCTTGCTTGCCTTCGCACTTTTAAGTTCTTCTTCGCTTTCCAATTCCATTTTCTACCTTTCCTCGTCCTTCCATCATATATTTGATCTCATTTCAACTCCTAATTTTTTTTTTCAATTCAAAATTAAAACTCATCTTTGATATTGAATCAACAATTTTCAATAAACATAACTACAATATTGAAAGCTTTAAAATGAGTGAAATGATTTTAGAAAATGAGACCATTAAAAGTGTTGACCTACATGGTCATATCAGCTTTGATTTCAATGATAACAAATAATGTTTTTTAACGATATTTTAATTACTTGATATTATCATAATGGTTTTGAAGGAATTATCTATTTAAAGAGAAATCAAGTGATTCTTGACTTTATTGACATCAAATTGAAGGTCAAGACTTGAAATGCTTAATGTATATTTATTTCATAGCTTCTATTGATATGTGTACTTAGCTTATATTTGAGAGCATTTATAATCTGTAAAATACAAAATATTTTTCAAACTATTTTGCAAAGAAACAGGACAAATTTTATAAATTCAGAACTTACAAAAATACTTCAAAAAATTTTGTCCTAAGATAAACCAGGCATATGATTTAAACAGCAGAATTGATTCTGGCTAAATAAGTGTTCAGCCTTTTATGTGTGGTTTGACAATTGGTTTAAACTATTGGTATAGTAAATAAAAAAAAATTTATTTATATAAAATAAATGCAGTGGAAGCCAAATCGTATTGTTCATAATTACATGTATAGGGCTAAAAGATTACTTCAATTTCTCACTATGATATATCTTGAATTGACTGACTCCAATCTTCTCTATTATCCTCAATCTTCAAACTCAATGCGTGTGGGCACATGTATCTTTCTTAATCTCTAAGAAAACTAATACCTAAATATGAGAAAATGGTATTAACTAAATTCTTTTTTCACGTAAGAATATGTAAAAGAATTTTTCTTTGTAATGTTATGGTACACTTTTCTTATTACATACCTCTCATATATATAGGGATTTCTCTTGGGTATTTAGAATTTAATTAGAATTAAGAAATTAGAGTTTGATTAGGATTTGAGCTAGTAGAGGGACTGCAAGACCTATAGGCTTTCTAGCTCCAACTTAAAAAGCCTAGTCTTTATTATCTTATAATACACCAATTTTTCTAAGTTAACCTCATGCTTTTCCACTAAAAGCCAAGGGCTGTACTCTAGTAACATATATTATAAAATAAAAGCTCATTTAATTGAAACTCTATTTAATTAAATTAGGTTTGGTCTTTAGACCAACAATAACCACTTAATTGACCCTCTAATTGATGTCCATAATTAAAGTTAGGCCATGAAAAAATGTCTTGTCTCTTTAATTACTTATTTACCCCTAAGTCACTGAATGTTCTAATGATCATTTTTAATATATCTAATTTGTAAATAAAGTTATAAATAAATATTATTATTCAATAAATAATTTATTGAATGAACTATGGCCACAGGTTCTAGTGATCAAGTACTGCAAACAGCTTAGGTGGACATTAATTATTAGATTACATCTTATAGATATATGTTCTTATGACCTATGAAATTATATCTCCAAGCTATCGAGGTTTTGACAATTTATGTGGATCTCACTCCGTGATAACTCAAAAGATACAACGAATGAATGTAAGTTCATTACCTGCTCAGGATTAAGATCAATCAAGCTTATTAAAGCTTTTGTGAATTAAGATCTACAATATTTAATTATCCAGATCAAAATTCACAATAGTCTCGTTCAATGTAATATATACACTAGTTTTTCTACTTGAAGTCTCTACTTCGATGATCAAGGTAAATTATCCACTATAAGAAGCAGAAAAACTATAACCCTACAAAATGAAATGTCTTTTTTCATTAATGGTTGTAAACTAGATTTAATTTATAAAGAACCTGTGATCTATACCCTCTGTATTAGCATTATATGCCTAATACATAGATCACATACTTTATAAATATGAGTTTATCAATGTATACTCAATTATATGTATGAATAAACTTTATTAATCTGATAAAATGTTATTTCACATGTTTTAAGGGTATAAATAACATTATATGTCTAATATAAATAAAATCTAACCGACTGAGAACAAAGCTCAAACCAGATCTAACCAATTTAAAACTGATTGTGCAGTTTGCAAACTGACCATGCAACTTTGAGTCCAAATGTCATTTTCTTAAAAGTGAACAACCCAACATAGCTTAAGTGAATCAATATAAGTGTCCTTTGTGAATTAATATTGAATTTCCTACTGTCTCACTGTTTTTTAATAATCAAAATCATTAATCGGTAATTTTTAATTGGTTTTCCTATTTGTCTACGCTCTTTAGGAATCTATAGCTTGTATTAATTGAATAAGATGAAGAAGTTGGTGTGCCAAGTACCATAAATATTCTTGGCCTTGCAACGTAGTCCAACTGGTAAAGAAAGGAAAGAGAGAGAGAGAAAAAAAAATAGGCTAGACATGTATGCTAAGAGATTGTTAGCAAAATCTCGTTGTGCGTGTGGTGAAATTTTAGAATAATATCTATCTTGATCATCGTTTTAGGGACGGTAACGAGGTAAATTGAGATAAGGATTACAATTTTCATCTTTATATTGTAAACATTTTTATATTTGATATATATAATTTAAGTTTGAAGTTGAGGATCCTCAAACGAGAATGGAGATTGCTGTAAGTATTTCATATTTAATTTTTTTTTTAATTTTTTAAAATAATTTTTTATTTTATATAATTATAAATATAAAAAAAATTTGTAAACATCACATAAAAAATATAAATTACAACGAGTTTTTAACTATTAATTTTAAAAATTAATAATATGATTTAAAATCTAAAAATCACAAAAATTAATGATTTCTTTTAACTTTGACATCTAAATCATTATATTTTATTTAAAATTTAAATATCAAGTCTCTATTAAGATTTATCGCAAATCTATAATATAAAATATTTTAAGTTAGATGATAATAAAATTATTTATCTCTTTTATTTATTTTTTTTCATTTTTTTTCTTTTCAATGCGTTCACTCTAATTTGAAAACAAGTGTCTAATATTAAATATACTTAAAAATAAAATAATATGAATCAAAATCAAAATTTTAAAAATATAATGTAAAAAATTTTATACTTCTAAATTTAGAACGTAATTAATTTTAATTTATATAAATAAATAAATAAAATTTATACTAAATTTTATTATTTTATTTTTAAACCAAGTATTTGAGGCGAATTTAAAAAAATTAACTTAATTCCAAATTTAGCCCAAATTTAAAATTTTATTTACTATATCTAAATTCACTCTGTCCCTAAATAATACTTAAAAATACAATCTGAACTACTCTTTTTAAAACGGATCCGACAAAACTCAAACCCTAAAAAATTCTCCACCCTTACATCCTTTACTTTTGACAAATACTGCCTTTGATTACGAATACTGTGTTGACTGGCAGCACTAACCTTTTCTTACGAATACTATGTTGACTGGCAGCCGTCAACCTTTTCTTTTACATTTTTGTTCTGAAGACAAGCTGATGGACATGTTTGTCAAGGTGTGGGTAAAATAAGCAAAAGCAAAATTTTTATGTCAAAAAACTAAAAAGAACTACCATAAACCTTTAGCGAACAAAGCACAAAAGAAGAAACATGTTAACTTCATTAAGGAATCACAACTTTTTGCCTGCCTTCATGGAGCTTTAGAGGATTGCAAGTTTCAAACTCGTAGACTTCAAGTTTTCAACACAAACAACTCCATTTTAGTTTTCTAATTTAAGAAGTATACAAATAAAAGAACTCATTTATAACTATAAATATAAAATAAGGCAAATGATATTTTTATTCTAATATTTTGGATAATTGACAATTTTACCGTTAATTTTAATAGTTGAAGATAAAAAAAGTAATTTAACTATAAAAATAAATTACACTTTCGATACATGACACAATCTTATCCATTTATTATTTTTTAAATGCGTGTCACAATTTAATCCATTAATTTAACTCAATATAATTGTAAAATATAAATTTTAATAAAAGAACACTTGTCACAATATAATTAATTACTTTGGACACGTGTCAGTATGTAATTAGTTTATATTTTTATTAAATAATTTTTTAAAATTTTAAAATTAAATAAAAAATAAAAAATAGAGTCGAGTACCGCCAAAAAACAGCTATCGGCCACCTTTTTTGGCCACACTTCAATAAAAAAAAGTAATTAAATTTATATTATTAAACTCTATTTTTTCTTATCTACACAATGGTATGGTCATTTTTTACAACAAAAAAAAGACAGAAAACAAGCAATATGGGTGAAGAAGGGCGACCACCTCTGCTAGTCACTGTTAAAAGGGGGTGGTGCAAGCTGTGGATAGATTGGCCATCAATCTGTCTACAGGTGGGGGTACAAGTCACTGCCCCCTCTTTTGAGTCTTCACCACAGACTATTACAGCCCTTCATTTGTTCTTTGTCTTTTTGGCTGAGCAATCCCTCTTCAAGTGCTCTTCTTTATTATAATTATAGCACCTCTTGGATCTACCTTATTGGTTCTTCTTACTATCTCCTCCTCTTGCAACTAATCCTATTGCACTTTCAGATTTTGATCTTTTTCCATTTTCTTCAGAGTTTAACAAGGCTTTAACATCACTTACCGTAAAAAGTCTCCCTACCATATATTAGTGTGTCTACAAAGTACTCATAACTTGGAGGAAGAGCGCACAACAAGATAATAATCTTCTCTTGATCTTTGATCTTGATGTCTATTATCTTAAGATTGATAACAATCTTGTTAAAGATATCAATACGGTTGCTTATAGAAGTTCCCTCAATCATAGCTAACTGATACAACTTCTTCTTCATATATAGATGATTCACGAAGAATTTCATTATATATAGTGCATCAAGTTTCTTCCAAAGATTCATTGCGTCTCTCTCCAGCCACCTTCCTCAGTACTTTATTATTAGATGGCGACTGAAGGCGGCTGCAGCCCTCTCCACTTATTTTGGCCATTTTTTTATCATTTTTTGGGCAAAAAATAACTATACAAATTTATAGATCAGAAAAAATATATATTCTAATGATGTAAATTTTGAATTCTTTTACCACTCCAATATCGCTAAAAAATGACGACAATAGCACAAAATTTTAATTAATAACTAATCAATTTTATAGTGATACGTGTTCAAATTACATAGTAATACATGTCCATTTTCACATTTTTTTAAAGTATATTAATAATGGGGGTAAAGTGGTAAATGGTTATTAAAAATATATTTTTTATTTAAATAAATGATAAAAAGTGACAAATTTGAGCAAAATTGGGTATTAAGAATTTATATAGGATAAAAGTGTCATTTAAGTCATAATATTATGGTATGTATGATCTTTATCTATAGAATAATATTACACTTCTCAAATGATGCTCCAAATTTTTCATCTCAAATAATTAGTCAAACAATTATTGAATGATGAAATAGTGTACTGGATAATTTAAAATTTACACCATTTCACCATTTAATAATTAATTAACACATCAATTTAAGATATCATTCAAGAAATATAGCATTAATCATATATATATATATATATATGATTTAATGAACTACGTAGCTCACAATATAGTTATCACTTTGACACATGAAAAGAATTCTGTAACACATTGTAAATTGTGCAGAAGTTATGGATTAACTAGACAATGTCACGTGGCAGTGTTACTCACTATATAATGATCTTACACAAATTTTAAACTGTTAAATTATTACATTTTCAACGATTGAGATTAAATTTCAAGTATCTATTAATTACACATATTTAATTTCATCTTAATGGTTGAAAGTATAACAATCTAACTATCTAAAATTTAGACTAAGATTCTCTCTTAAACTAAACTTTCACTTAAGTAAATAAAAAGACTTGATTGGTGAGTAATAAAAAGAAAATTAGTAGAAGAATAGATCTTGACCCCTCATGTCTAAGTATTAACACATGTCAAAATATTTTTAAAAACTTAAGTAAAATTAAGGAAAGGATCCTAATTCTTATATTAAAGGCTCTTTGTACCATTCCACTATCTTCTATGAGAATATCTTTTAGTATTTTGTGTGTGTTGTAGAAGAAGTCATTTTGATTTGTGAAAGTTATAAATGAAAATGCCAATAATTCATTAAAGCTTGAGATCCTTTGACTCGTATTTGAACTACGATTATTGCGTGATTATATAAGATAAATAATTTAAGAATAGGGTAAACTACCCTAAATGAAATTATCACATATTTATCATCATTGCAAACAAACTATATTGATGAGATCATATGAAACGATTCATCTTGAATATTTTAACAATTTGAAATAAATCCTGAATTATTTTTCTAAAAAAAATAATTTAGTCATTGAAATCAATAAATTTTTTTTAAAATAGAACTATATCATATCTATCTTACTTTATCCACTTACAATATTTAATTTTTTACACATCAGCAAATAATCATCCAAAGTATCTGACCTATTATCTTTTTATCTATGTTAAAATAAAACGCATCTTCCACAAATTAAATACTATAATATCAATTCTCCAAATTATACATTTACCATCGAATATAAATGGTTAAGTAGTTATCAACTAATGAACTCTATTATAACTATATAAATATACTAACTAAAAAATAATAACTTCTCGTATTATCGTCTAACTTAAATTCTAAGCTTAAATTTCAATGAGTTGATTAATTCCTGCAATCTCCTAAAAAATATATATAATAAAAATATGGTGAATCAATTGACTCGATGAGTGTATGTAGTTTTAAAATTGAAATAGTTTTTAAAGCATATGATAAACACATGAACATATAACTTTCATAAATAGCAGTGAGTGAATGTAATTTTAAAAGTAAAATAGTCTTTAAAGCATTTGATAAACATATTAATATACAACTTTCATAAAGACTCTATATAAAATAATAGTTGGATCATGAATAATATAAATTATCATAAAATCATATAATCAAGTATAAATATTTAGAATCTGATGTCATATCTCTTTTAAAATAATTATAATAAAATACATTAAGTATTTAAAATATTATATACTATACTTACACTAAAAACCACACTATACTAGTACGTACGGGGAAACCTCATCATACTCAGAATACTCCTTGAGCAAAGCATTGGACGTACTCATCTTATATCCTCATCTTACATATGCGCAGAGCAAAAAGACTCTTAAAGAGAAAAGCGTCCATAAACACAACCCAAAATCTGTGTGTGTGTACAGACAGGTCACAAAAACTTAAATCTTATCTCTATATCTAAAAGGGAGGATACAATTTAGTGGTTTCAAAACTATTTCCTTTAAACAACATATGAACTTATAGCATATCATTACATCATCTCTCATACTCTTTAATCTCAAACTATTTAGTAATCATGACTACTAATATAGGATAATTACAATTCAAGATAAATATTTTAAGAGCCAAATCATAGTATTGATGCTTTCCCTATAACCCAAAATAAATTATTTCATAAAATAAAGCATAATTTAAAATAAATAGCCATTAAAGAAATATATATTATTAATTATAACATCACGCTTTGAATATATTTTTCTAAAACCATGAATTAAAAATTATAAATACAACGTAAATATTTACTCACAATACTCCTTATGCATTTATCTAGTTCAACACAAAGTATCTCTTCCATAATAAGGGTTCAACTTGTAAGCTCGAGGTGGATTTTGTGTTTCTTAACCTAAATTATAATCCTTATCTTCATAGGGTTCTAAAAATATGATAATTAACAATTTAAACCTATAAAGTAATATAATCTGAATTCGGTCATCATTTAAAACTTTAGGTTTCTTAAAACCTTTCAATTTTTTATCACTATTATCCAACTGATTTTTCTTATGTATAAAACAATATCCATTTACCATTGAATAACAATCTATCACTCTTGAGATAAAATTATTATCAAATCAAGTAAATCACATTTATCCCCTTTAAAGTCCAAGTCATAATCATTCTTAAAACTAAGTACTTAATTTGATTAAATTAGAATATCCATTGGTCAGTCTTTAGTATCTAAATTTTATAAAATCACATACTTATTCAAAATTTATAAAACCATCTCAAAATTATTCATGACGTATATCTTAATTTATAATAAATCATTCAAATGTAAATTTATTAAGGACATATTCAAAAACAATTTTATTTTAAAACTTCTATAATCTATCAAATAAAATTATGTACTGAGACTACTCTCTTTGTAAAATTATAACAATTTGAAACTAATGAAGTAAAAGCCTCAATTTGTATATGATATACTAAACAGGCAAAATTATCAGATCTCGATGGGTACCAACCTTGAACTCGAAAGGCACTAGAGGATGAGATCCCGAATTCGAGAGAGGGAGCTCGTGCATGAGAAGATTCTATGAGTGAAGCGCCAGTGGCTCTGAGGTGTCATCCAGCTGGTGGACCAATGTGTTGATAGGTCCCACACAGTTGTTGGTCACATGATTTGTTACTCAAGTTGTCTAAGTATTAGGATGAGTCTTCATCACTGTCTATTGTAGCTACATAAGCCTTCTTCATCTAGCTGTTATGGTTTCCTTTGGGAATAAAGTCTTTATTGAACCTATGCTAGTATTTTGCAGCAATGTGTTTGTACTTAAAGCAGATCTAACACATTTAATTAAAATTCTTTTCACCAGATGCATTGGTTTTACATCCTCTTAGTTGTTGTTTGGGTTAAAGTTGTTTCTGAAATTGCTGTTTGGACTGTAATAGTTTTGTGGGCTGTGAAAGTTGTTACATTTAGTTTTTCCATTCCACATCTTCTTGTTGTTCCAATTAGATTGTGCAAATTTTGCATTAAATTCTGCTGGACCTTCAAATGTATCTTGTGAAACATTTTGCTCAAGTCTATTTTCTTGGGTCAGAAGTAAAGCATAAACTTCTGCCAAAGGTAACTTATTAGATCTTGAGGTTACATTGAACAAGGTCATAAGCATTTTTTAAGCCCCCAAGTATATAATCCATACGTTCATCATCACTGATGGCATATCCAGCATATCTTAGTGCTTCAGTTAAGCTTTTCATCTTCATGTAGTATTGTGTAACACTCATGTAGTCTTTTTTAGTTGATTGGATCTGACTCTTAAGATGTATAAGCCTGGCCTTTGAGTGTGAGACAAATAGGCTTTCAAGATTAATCCACAAGTAATGAGAGTTAGAACATTCAATGACTGCTCCAAGTATCCCTTTTGATAGTAAGGACAGAAGCCACCCCATCAAGTTTTGGTCTTTCATGAGCCAGATTTGATAATCTGGATTCTCTATGGTGATGACAGTGTTCTCATCATTAATGATCACATTTTGTTGCCTAGGACTTGCTTTACTTCCATCAATGAACCATATGAGTCCATTTGCTCGTATGCTAAGAAACACTTGGGACTTTCAAAGCAAATAATTTATGTTTGTGAGTTTAATGGGTACAGAGAAAACAAATGGAGCTGTAGGCATGGTGCTATTTTTTTGAACAGTGCTATTAGTGTTTATTAGTATAGTATTGGTTGAGGTTGAAGCTGTTGGAGATATAGCTCTGATACCAAGTTGAAAAAACCAAAAATGTATAAATTGCAAGAATAATTTTCTTGTATTTCAATGTAACAATGTTATGTTGCATTAGCTTGAATACAGGGATATATTTATATACAAATCAATGTAACTGTCAATTTAAATTTATAGCTTGTTTTGATGACTCGTCGTTGTACCAAATCATTGACTACCTTTGGATTATTTTCTGTTGTACTCGTCTCACTCAGATTATGACACCTTATTGGTGTCTTTTTTACTATGCCATTTTGCATTCCTCTGTATACTGTCCTTTTGGCTGCATATACTCCATTGCTACAGCTGGCATCTTTAAGTGATCACCATTCCTTGGTCTTGGATCAGTTATTCCAGTATGCTCAATGTCGCAGCTTTGGCTAATTAACACCGCGGTGTTGGCTCGAAGTTGCATTATTACCCCAATGATAAACATTGAACGTTGTAGTATTGTTTATTTGAAAAAACTCTATTTTTGGGTAAAATTGTATCCTATAGTCAATTTTGGACTCCTACAATGTTATACTAGTGATATAGAAGATCTGAGTGATTTAGGGGATCTTAATGATTTGGGAGATTTATGAAATCTAAGAGTTTTTTATAAACTATAGTTCTTTGTGAATGGTCAATAAAGAAGCTGTATCATTGATCTATCGTGGACGTAGGCGTTTGTTGCCGAACTACATATATCTTATATCTTGAGGTGATTCTTTATTTATCTTTATTATTGTGTTGATCTTTTATATTCTTGGTTACTTGTAGGTAAAGTTTTTCGCAAAGCACATAGGATTCTTAGAGTACACGCTAAAAACTCCAACAATAAAGTCAATGCAAAGACTAATTTCTAAGTGAAATTGGTGTTAAAGCTGATTTTTTGCAACAAATTAATATTAAAAATATAACAAAGTTGATATTTAAATAGTGTCAAATTTGAGAGTCTTGACTAATACCTTAGAGATTCTCTTTATAAACCTTTCACTCTGTCTTCGTATATATAGAGAGTTCAGAATTCCAATGATAGCCTGAAACTTTAAGAAGATGCCATTTTTATCAACAAAAAAAAAGTGAGACATAATATGAGAAAGATAATATGCTAACTTTGCTTTGTATATATAATTTGGAGAATAGAGAATCCATGCTGAACTTAGCGTCATATTAAACTAATTACTGATAGTTTTTTGGGCCTATACTATCAATACAAGTGGGAGTCTACCTTTATAATAATGGTTTTTCTCAACAATGTATGAAGCAATATTAATTTAAAATGTCATGTAAATTAAGAAAACTATTACTCAGTCTTAATAATCTGATTGAAACAGATTATAAGTTCGATTTCAAGAGGAAACATTAAAGGTATAAAGTGGTCACCAGAGTAGACTCACTTATGCTTATCAATCCACATGCAAGACATTTACCTTAGCAACTTAGCAGAAATGATAGACAGGATAACAGATTGGTTTCTAAATTGGATTTGTTAGCTTTTACGTTGGAGGAAATAACTGCAAAGACTTCTTAGATGCTTTTATTGAGTAAATGGGTTTATTTATGGGAAAATTTCATAAATAACCCTAATAATTTTTCATTATTTTTTTTAACTAACTTTAAATTGACTATTTTTTACTAGCCAAAATTTTTACTTATGGACAATTTTATCCTAAAATAAAAAACATAAGCTTCCTCTCCTTTCTTTCCACTAAGCCAAAAATCATATTAATTGATGGACATTTTTAAAGTTGCTATTGCGTAAATCGAGTGTTGCTGAATATATTTGTCACTTCAAATAAATAAAAATTAGTCAAATCTTGTAAATTTTTCTAAACCTTTTTAGAAATTTTAATATTCGTTAGAAATTAAATAAAATTGCTTTTAAAGTTAGAAATAGGTGTTATTGATGAATTAAATGTAAAAAATGAGTTAGAATGATGTAAAAGACGCTAAAAATATGATTTTTAGTGTATTTGGCTGAAACCATATGGGGCTACCATCAGGTTTCAGCATCTCGGGCCCGAGATGCGCACATGGTCATATCAAGACCGAGATGTCCTGGGATGTGCACAATGTGCGCATCGCAGGGCCATCTTGGGCCCAAGATGTGCACATTGTGCTATTCTCGTTGCGGCATCGCGGACTTATTTTGATTAAATTATTTTATTTTATTTTATTTTCTATGTTTTTTTTATATATTTTTAATAATTTTTATTTTTTGTCAGGTCCTATGGAGTAAGATGCAATTTTTATTTGTTTTGGAGAAAAGTGAGAGAGTTCTAGTGATGGAGAAGAGAGTTATGTTGATTATAGTAATTTTAGAATTTTGGTTCCAAAAGATATTAATTTTGAAGATCTTTTAAATGTAGTATGTTATACCTTGAGAGTCGACAATGTGAACTATAAGGTGACTTTGAAAATCAAAATTGATGCAACGAGGTATAAATTAAAACCTATTGAGATTAGAAACGATAGTGATGTTCGATTCTTTTTTAGTGCCAACAAAAGATCGTACTATCCTTTATGTGTAACAGTGGATCCTAGAGCTCCCATTTATGAATATGAGCCATACATCTCCATCAATTCCAACAGTGGTTCCCTTAAACACAACGAATGAATATCACAATTTTCTCCTATACCGTTCAATGAAGACCTAGCTTATACACATTACGCTTGTGATGACATTGAAAATGTTGAGGATGTGGAAGGGGACTGTGATGATGTTAGAAATGTTGATAATTTAGAAGGGTATGATTTAGCAGAAGGCGGACGTTATTATGTTTCAACAAACTCCCTAAATGTTGAAGTTAGAAGAATAAATTTTTGTGAAGCTGAAAACCCCTTTGCATTTATACCTCCAATACCACCATCAGACTTAGACATATCGGATAAGATATTGAGTAGTAAAATTGACGAAGTGTTTATAGAAAAGTTGTTTGATAGTAAAAACAAACTTCACCAGACTATTAGTATGCTATCACTTAAAGGTAATTGGAGCTTTAAAGTCTTAAGGTCGACAAAAGATTATTTTAAGGTAAAATGTGATGATGATAAATGCTGATGGTGATTATGTGTGGTGTCGACAGATACAAGGAAACATTTTATTGTGCGCAGAATTGATTCAAATCACATATGCCAATTAGATTAATTGCGCGATGGTTATCGACAAGCAAAGTCTCGGATTATTGACAAATTCATAAAAAATAAGTTTGCATCTGTGAGTCGACTTTATAGACTGAAAAAAATCCAAGCAGATATACGTAAGGAGTTTTGTGTGGAGATAACTTACCCTACTGCTTGGCGATCTAAGAAGCATTAGTATTGATACATGGTACTCCAAAGGCTTCATATAAATTACTTCCTGCATACTGCCATATATTAGAACAATAGAATTTAGGTACAGTCACGTATTTGGAGATTGACGATTGCAAGCATTTCAAATATTTCTTCATGGCACTTGGACCATGTATTAGAGGATTTCAATCTTTCATCCGATCAGTTATTGTAGTTGATGGTACATTTTTGAAAAGTGTATACTTAGGAACAATGCTTGTGGCTGTTTTTAAGGATGGAAAAAATTAAATTTTTTCACGTGCATAGGGTATTCCTGACTTTGAAAATGATGCTTCATGGACGTAGTTTATAGCAAAATTCTGAAGAGTCATTGGTGATCTTAAGAACCTTGTATTTATATCTGATCGACATGCTAGTATCGAGAAGGCCATTAAAGAGGTATTTCCTAATGTATATTATGGGGTATGCATCCATCACTTAAAGGGTAATTTGGTCTCACGATATAAGATACCATCAGATACAACAAAATGAGGGGGATATTTGACTTCCTATTTTGTTGCTGCCAATGCGTATCGCGTAACTGATTTTCAAAGAAAAATTAATAAGATACAAGAAATGAAACCAGAGGCAATGAGATACTTGGAGGAGGTTGGTTTTTTAAAATGGGCTTGATTAATGAGAGCATTCAGAAGATATGAAATCATGGCCATCAATATTGCAAAGAGTATTAACGTTGTTGCAAAAGAAGCATGTGGCATGACGGTAAATGCCTTAATTGAGTGGATTAGAGAGTTAATGCAAATATGGTTTGTTGATAAATGTGAGACTGTAGAAAATATGTCAAACTTCTTGATAAATTGGGCACATGAGAAGATTTAGAAGCACAATGATGATTCTACTCGCATGACAGTGCATGCAATAGATCAATCTTGCTTTGTCGTTAAGGACGAAAAAAGAAATGAAACAGTGGACATCCCGGCGAAGTCATGGAGTTATCAAAAGTTTGATTTGCAGTAGCTACCGTGTGCTTATACACTTGCAGTATGTAGGAAGGTCAAATTCTAGTACTAGACTCTTTGTTCGTAATATTACACGATTGAGTCTTTATTGCATGTATACAGTGAACCAGTAAATCTGGTTAGTCATCCATTAGATTGGATTGTTCTAGAGGAGTTGAGAGCTGCTGACATCCAGCCTTCTATAATACGTCGGCAATCAAAAAGATGTTGGAGGAATCAAATTCTATTACAAGATGAGGCTCCCATGAAGAATGTATACAGTCGCTGTAAGCAACATGGACATAATCGACAAACTTATTGAAACCCAATTGCATTACATGGTAGTTGATATGTTCTTGATGAGTTATATTTCAATTTTTAAGTCATGTAGTTATAGGCCTTATTTGACTAGTTAATTGTACGTTGTTACTATTGTATTTAATTGATACGTTTGTTATGTTTTTTTTTCTCAATTGTTGTTAATAGTGCATGCATTGACTAATTATACATTTACTATTAAATGTATAAAATACATTAAAAAAAATTATAAACATACAAACATTTAATTTTCCTTTACTATTTTTTTTTTTTTGCACTTTTCCATAAATCAATTGCCATTTTGGTCCTAAAAAATGACCCATGATCAGGACCAAAATCTAGAGGACAACACAACATCAAAAACTCTATAAATATACAAACATAAACCCTACAATCTTTACTATTCACTATCTGTTGTAGCACTCCCTTCTTTAATCTAACTACATGAAAAAAGGGTTAAGTCAAAAATAATTTGTCGTTGCTCATAAAATCTACAAGCATCTAAGTAGTGGGGTAACAACGTAGATAATGGCACGACATGATTCTCAATCACACCATCAGCAAATCCCTTAATGCTAGAATTATAGATCACTATTTACCGATGCAAGATGTCCACCTCAGCCGTTGATTGTAGTTGACAAGAATATAAACCTATATAAAATTCAAATAAGTCTCACAAACAGTACTACAAGTTATAAACAAAAGTAATAACATTCACACAAAATATTATATTTTACCTTATTAACCTCAATCCACATTTGTGCACCGAGTAAATTTTTTTTCGCGCCTTGAGTATATGCTATCACTTCATCACTTTATGCAATACTAGAAATGTCATTTTTGTGTTCCTAATAAAGGAGTCTAAAAGTCTCCTAAAAATGCGGGGCCATCGAATAATTAATAAAGATTAAATAAAAAAATATAATTAATTTAATTCAATACTCATAGAGAAGTACAAATTCACAAAAATGGACAATTGTGGCAATGCATTAGTGTAATAGTTTTGCCTAAGCCAGATCACCTTCAAATACTTATTAATATGCTGCGTTAACAAACAATTAAATTTAAATTTAAATACATATGATTACCGTCAAGTCACAATGTAAATTTAAATAAATAAAATAAATTTTACTTACAAAGTCATCCAGCCAACTGTGTAATAATTCTCGAAACTATGCCGAGTTAGCGTCAAGGCCAAGTAAGATGACTACACTCTCATCCTTGTCCATTCAGGCCCGAAACTCAACTAAGATGGCCGAGTCTATCTATTGCAATGGATTCATATCTGCTTGAGGTTGTACTTCAATTTCAATTTTTTTCTTCTCATGTATCTTTTGTGGAAATGAATTTGTATATAGGGTGTGCAAATACTGGTAGGCCTATACGATCTCCTATACTGACTCACTCCCTTATGCGGGACAGGTAAGATCTCAACACTTGCAGGACTATCAATCAGTGGCTAAGGCAGTATGTCATGACCAGTAGCTGGGGTTTGAAAATCATATTAACATCCTGCTAGTGTGTTCTCTCCAATCTAAAATATATGTATATATTAAAATAAATCAAACTGCAATTAAGGTCAAGCAAAATTA
The DNA here is from genome assembly GCA_946807835.1 of Ailanthus altissimus. Lineage (NCBI taxonomy): Eukaryota > Viridiplantae > Streptophyta > Magnoliopsida > Sapindales > Simaroubaceae > Ailanthus > Ailanthus altissimus. The sequence continues at coordinate 26,870,961 of OX327695.1, forward strand.
TTTTGATTTTAAATTTATTTTGCTTACCATATTATGGCTTTTGTTGGGTTGGAATAAGCATGACTGCCTAAAGTACATCATCATCTGCTGCATATATTGTGTAAGATCGGTCCGAAATTTATCAACCCTTGTAAAAAATTTATCTTTATCCTTATCCATTCTCTATAAAAGTTCAGCTTCAGTACACTCAAATCTCTTAATCATCTCCTCCCGCAGTTACTCAATCTGATGTCTAACACCATAGTCTGCAGATGCACTGTGTTCAGACTATAAGAAACATAACCATAGTTAATGACTTATTTAGAAATATATGAAAATTTCTCTTTAGTTAATCACGTAATAAGTAATATACCGTTGCTCTGGCACTGGTGCTGACATTTGTGGGTTTATCTATTCATATCCATCCCCCTCCACATCTATATCATCATCGTTAGGGTCGCTGAAATAGATATAGGCCCTCAGGCGCTTGCTCTTGCTCCCGCTGTAATCATACATATTTGGTAAGTCCCCAGCATAGCTTTCATTTGGAATGCCTACATGTCTAACTATTTGCACAACTGCCTCTTTCTTCTCATGATCTTTTGGTACTAATTTACAATGTATTAAAAGAACCTACAAATATAAAATTAAGTTACGCTTAATACAAAATAAAAGTTATAAATATATATTTTTCATTAATATCAACACATACCAAATCATTCCCTAATATTGTATTCTTAACGTCATCGAACTATGGAGTCCCTCGAGTCGTCCAATTCAAAATACGAGAGAAGCGATCACTATAGTGAATACCAAAAATCTCTCTGAACACTAGAATTGCCTCAAAAATCTATACCTAATATAATTATTTTTAAAATATAAGTTTGGCGTATACACAAATAAATAAATAATTAAGATCAAAAAGTTAAGTACAAGAAAATTATGACGTACCAGAAATGAGTGCAAAAATTCATACACATTGTAACTCTCAAACTTACTCTGTGTAAACTTTTTCGTATTTATTTTCTCCAGTTTTTGGAATGCAGTCTTCTTAAGTGAGTTATAAAGTTCGGTCCATATAGTATTGCCCCATGGATACTTATTAAACTCATCAAGGTCGTCCACTAAACATAGTACAAAATTTTGAATCTCACTACGCTCGTCGCGTAGGATCAAAACACGATGCACAAAATAAAATAAACTCAACTTTACTGCATCTTCATCGTCTATATCATTCAAATTCAGACGTCCGTACTAATTATCAAGAAATATGTATGATATATTTTTTACCCCTAAAAAATATGCATCCCACAATCGAATCCTCAATTTTTTATTCAGCTGCTGAGCGAGAGAATAATCTCACATTTGTAGTCCGGTGATTAGTATAAACTCCTGCTGGCTAAATCAGATGCGTTTCCAACATATGTAAAACCACGTTTCATCTTCTAAATTGAAAATATGCACCTCGCGCAATAATAACTCATGCACCAAAATACTAGAGAACGTTAAATCTAGCATATCTAAGAAACACCCTATACACGTCTGCCTAAATAATGTTTTCTGATTTTCTATCAGTTTTTTTTATATTATTTAGACCCCACATCTTTGCATAAGCCATCATTAATGCACGAAAAAATGTATGTTCTGAAAGTCTATATTTTCTTGATACGTTATCTTTCCTGTAACAATTAAGAAAATAAATTAAATTAATAAATTAATATTAAGAAAAATAATAATAAGCATACATATTTTAAATAACATACAATATTATTTACAAAAACAATTCACAAATAATTAATTCAACAAACATAATTTTTCCAAAAGAGAAAGAGAAATTAATTACTAATATATTAGTCAACATATTATAATAATTAATTATATATTAAAATAAAAATAATCATATGATTAATTACAAAAGGTACTCATTAAATAAATAATGTTACAAACCAAAATTAATGAGCCATTTAACCAACTTATTAATTAATGTTAATTAATTGCGTAATAGATTCTAAATTAGATTTTATTTAATTTAAATAAAATTACATTTAATTTTTAAAAATAGAATTTAATTTAATTTATTTCATTTAAATAAAATAAAATAAATTTTTTTTAAAAATAAAATAAAATTATATTTGTGCCACGTGACAACCTATACAAGCGCCACGTGGCTCAACAGTGTAGCATCGCGGACTTTGAGTCCACGATGCTGCACTGTGATGAGCCTTAAAGGCGCATCTCGGGAGCGCACCGCAGGCCAGCGATGCGCTCTCGAGATGCACCTTTAAGGTGCATCTCGAGCCCGAGATTGAATTTTAAAGCAACGGCGGCCGATCGCCGTCAGCATCGGTCCCTTACACTAAACATTTTTATTTTTTGCTCATTTTTTAATTTTTCTTATATCATTCTAACCCATTTTTCACATATCATTAATTTCACTTATTTCTAGTTTCAAATACAAATTCTAACAAAATTTTAAAAATATTTAAAATTCTCAAAAAAGTTTAAAAACTTATCAAAAATCGCTCATTTTCTTCGTTTGAAGTAAAAAATATATTGTATAAGTGCTGATCTATGCAATGATAATTTTAAAAATTTTGATTTAACTAAATTTGTAAAACTTTAAAATTTTTTGTAATTTTTGGTAGAGAGTATGAGAATAATTTGAATTTTTTATTTTAGGACAAAAGTGTTCATAAATAAAAATTTTGGTTAATAAAATATAATTAATTTAAATTTAATTAAAAAATAATAAAAATTTATGGAGATTATTTATAAAATTTTCTTTTTATTTATCGGCACAATTTTAAGTGACTTAGCAAAGTTAAAAAATTTGACTTAGTACAACTGACTCTTGGCAATTAATGGAGAGACTGAGTTAATGGGCATATTGTGATAGAAGGATGATGTTCACATGGTGGCTGACATAGAGAAGATGGAAATCTTATCCCCACACACGTAGATTGCCAAACAAATTGAAGTACCTCTCCCTCCTCTCGGCCCCTCCCATTTGACTTTGTTGGCATGTAAATGTATAAACCCTCGGAACGTGCACGATATAAACTATAGATATTGTTCTGACAATATTACGAAGATAACAAAATATTTACATATAAAAAATGGTTGCAACAAATCCTAACCAAAATGATGGATTTTATAGCATTTGTTTTTCCGACGGGAAACCATGGTGTCCTCCAATCTTTGCGTGAAAGTTGGTTCCCATTTACATGTAAAAGCAACCTGGCATCTTTGGGTTCAGTTTAGTGTTTCAATCGCCAATTCACATAACTCGATCTTGGAAGTTTGATAGGAAAATTGTATAGGCTAGACCCTAGATTGCTCTACTCTTAGTTTCTTTTCTGATTCATTGACTACATGTATGATAGTTTCAACCTTTGTGATAAAAGGAGTCGAGGCTAAATAGTAATGTAAGTTTTTATTAGTGGAATGCCTCAAATCAAATGCATGTTTAAGCTGCGGGAATTAATTGAAGTTGTTTGAGAAGGAGAAAGCGGAGTGGAGCCCAGAAACCAACCAAAAAAAAAAAAAGCAATGCTTTGTTTTGTTAGTATAATTGAAGGCAAAGGTAACCTATCCTGGTAACAATAAATGTCATATTGTCTGCTGCTGCGTATTATCCATTTACACTTGTGCATGAAGTGATGGCGCATTTGTCTGGAGAAAAGTTCTAGCTATTTGTGCAAAAGCAATGGCCATTTTACCAACCATTGTGAAGAGAATCTCTCTTAAAGATCTGCTTCAGAGAATGAGCTGTGTATGAGCTTCCCAAGATCCCAATTCCCATCATTATGCGCACCATGATGTTAATCCTTACTAATCAGCTAGCATCAGTGTAATTTCTCTTTTTCGTCGGATAGTCCTCAGTATTTATTCATATGACGAAACATCTTATCAACAAAGTGGCTGTAGTTTAGTGGTAAGAATTCCACGTTGTGGCCGTGGAGACCTGGGCTCGAATCCCAGCAGCCACATTCCTTTTTTTTACTTCTTTTGTTCAAAGCCACATTGGTTGTTTGGACATTCCTAAGCCTATAACTGGCTATACACTTGCACTCCATAAATGTGGTTTTTTAAAAAAATTAGGTACCGAAGGAATTCAAATAAAAAATCTCATTTCTAACTATATTGAACTTAATATATTTGCAATAATGTGAAATTTGGTAGTAAACAAACTAAGAGTTACAAATAATGAAAATAAATCAAACATTTTAAACAATTAAGACTAAGACACTCTCTCTTTTCGATATGAAGAGAGATACAAAGAATTTTGAAATTAGATTTTTTTTTAGTATTACAACAAATTATTAATATTTATAATCAAAAATGTATTAAGACATAGATATTATTAAATTTATAATTGATTATAAACTTGCAGTAATATGATGCATTTCATTTCTACAATTAAGTACGGAAAGAATTCTTTTAATAGTTAAAAACATATCTCATTTCTAACTATCTTGAACTGAATATAATTTTAATGATATGAAATTTAGTAATAAACAAACTACGAGTTACTAATAAAAGAATGAACATGAAAAAAATTGTTAACTCTAAAATAATGAAAATAAATCAAACACTTTAAAAAAAGTAAGATTAAGACACTTTCTCTCCATTATGAAGAGAGAGATATAAAGAATTTTAGAATTAGACTTGTTATAATATTAGAATAGTTTATTGATTTTATAATTAAAAATCTATTAGAATATACAATAATAATATCTATAGTGACGTAATTTGTAAATTTAAATTTAAAAAAAATTAAATCTACTATATTAAAAATTAAAAAATTTATTTTTTTCTATTCATAAAAAAGAACTCAAATATTGATCTTTAAATTAAGAGTTAAATTATTCACCGTCCTACTAAAAAGTAGTGAGTTTAGAATGAGATTGGATGTTGATGGATTTATTACCATCTATTGGTCTTGAAAAATCTCGCCCCTATTGAAATATGATAATTTTTATTATAATTTTACCCTTTGTTTGAATTAGGGGATAGGGCTGAAGAGAAATAATTGGGGGGATGTTTAGTGACATCCCATTCTTTTTAGGGAAAATTTTATAAATAATTCTCTTATTTTTTTATTTTTTTATTTTTAATCAAATTTAAATTGAACATATTTTATTAACCAATTTTTTTAGTTTTGGACATATTTGCCTAAATATCAAAATTTAACTTACTCTCCACTAAAAATCACCAAAATTTTGAACTTTCACAAAATTCGTTAGATCAGAAATTTTGAAGTTATCATTGCATAGATCGGAACTTATATAACATATTTTTCACTTCAAACAAAAAAAATGAGTGATTTTTGATAAGTTTTGTTGAACTTTTAAAAATTTTAAATTTCTTTAGAAAATTGTTAGAAATTTATTAGAATTTGTATTTAAAACTAGAAATAAATGAAATTATTAAATTATATGCGAAAAATGGTTAGAATGGTGTAAGAAACATTAAAAATAGGCAAAAAACAATAAGATTTTTGGGTGTATTATCGCGATGCAGACGGCGGCCGGAGCGATGGCCGGCCCTCTGTTACCAATCTCGGGCCTGCGATGCACCCTTAAGGCGCATCGCGTGCAGCATCGCGGACGCCAGGATGCCACGTGGCGCAATTGTTTTTAATTTTTTGAAATTAATTTTTTTTAAATGAAATAAAATAAATTTTATGTTATTTAAATTAAATAGATTGAATTAAATTATTTTTTTAAATTTAAAATTAAATATAATTTTATTTAAATTAAATAAAATCTAATTTAGAAGGAATTGATCTAATAGATTAAGTAATTAATTAATATTAATTAATAAGTAAATGACTCATTAATTTTAATTTGTAACATTATTTATTATTGTGAGTGCCTTTTGTAATTATAATTTATATATGATTATTTTTATTTTAATATATAATTAATTATTATAATATATTGATTAATATGTTAGTAATTAATTATTAAAATATGTTATAATTTTTATGTCTATTAAATTAATTATTTGTGTAAATCATATTGTATGTTATTTTTAATCTATATGTATGCATGTTATTTATGAAATTTTTTCTTATTATTATTTTTAATATTAATTTTTTTTGTTTATTTTTTTTTAATTGTTACAGGAAAGAGAACGTATCGAAAAAATATAGAATTTCAGAGCATATATTTTTTCGTGCATCAGTGACGGCTTATGCGAATATGTGGGGTCTAAATTATATAAAAGATAAACTGACAGAAAATCAGAAAATATTATTTAGACAGATGTGTATGGGGCATTTCTTAAATATGTTAGATTTGACATTCTCTGATATTTTGGTGCACGAGTTATTGTTACGTGAGGTGCATACCTCTAATTTAGAAGATGAGATGTGATTTTACATAAGGAGGAAACGCATCCGATTTAGCTGACAGAAGTTTGTACTAATCATCGGACTATAAATGCGAGATTACCCTCCTGCCCAGCAGCTGCATAGAAAATTGGGCACTCGATTATGGGATACATATTTTTTCGGGGTAAAAACTTATCTTACATATTTCTTGATAAATGGTACGGACGTCTGAATTTGACGGATATGGACGATGCAGATGCAGTAAAGTTGAGTTTATTTTATTTTGTGCATCGTATTTTGATCCCACGTGACGAGCATAATGGGATTCAAAAATTTTGTTCTATGTTTAGTGGATGACCTTAATGAATTTAATAAGTATCCATGGAGTAATATTGCATAAACCATGCTTCATAACTCACTTAAGAAGGCTGCATTTCAAAAACTTGAGAAAATAAATAAGAAAGGGTTTGCATAGAGGAAGTTTGAGAGTTACAACGTGTATGAATTTTCGCACGCATTTTTGGTACGCCATAATTTTCTTGTACTTAACTTTTTGATTTTAATTATTTATTTATTTTGTATACGCCAAACTTATATTTTAAAAATAATTGTATTAGGTATGGATTTTCGAGGCAATTTCAGTGTGCAGAGAGATTTTTGGTTATCATTATGGTGATCGCTTCCCTCATATTTTGAATTGGACGACTCGAGGGACTCCACAGTTCGATGACGTTCAAGATACAATATTAGGGAATGATTTTGTATGTGTTGATATTAATGAAATATATATATATATTAGTTTATAACTTTTATTTTGTTTTAAGCGTAACTTAATATTATATTTATAGGTTCTTTCGGTACATCGTAAATTAGTACCAAAAGACCATAAGAAGAAAGAGGCAATTGTGCAACTAATTAGACGTGTAGGCATTCCAAGCGGAAGTTATGTTGGGGACTTACCAAATATGTCTGATTACAGCGAGAGCAAGCGCCTCAGGACCTATGCCCATTTCAGCAATCTTAACGATGATGTTATGGTTGTGGAGGGGGATGGATATGAATGGACAAACCCACAAATGTCAGCACCAATGCTAGGAGCAACGGTATATTACTTATTTATGTGATTAACTAAAGAGAAAATTTCATATATTTCTAAATAAGTCATTAACTATGGTTATGTTTCTTGTAGTCTGAATACAGTGCATCTGCAGACTATGGCGTAACACATCAGATTGAGCAACTGCGGGAGGAGATGATTAAGATATTTGAACGTACTAAAGCTGCACAAGCTGCACTTCTGCAGAGAATGGATAAGGATAGAGATGAAATTTTAACAAGGGTTAATCAACTCCGAATTGATCTTACACAGCAGATGCAGCAAATGATGATGTGCTTTAGGTAGTCATGATCATTCCAACAGAACGAAAGCCATAATATGGTAAGCAAAATAAATTTAAAATCGCAATAATTTTTTCTTACCTTAATTGCAATTTGATTTATTTTAATATATACATATATTTTAGTTTGGAGAGAACACACCGGCAGGCTGTTAATATAGTTTTCAGACCCTAGCTACTAGTCTTGATATACTGCCCCAGCCACTGATTGACAGTCCTGCAAGTGTTGAGCTCTTGCTTGCCCCGTATAAAGAAGTTAGTCAATTTGGGAGACCATATAGGTCTGCATGGTATTTGCACACTCCATATACAAATCTATTTCCACAAATGATACATGAGAAGAAGAAAATTGAACTTGAAGTACAACCTCAAGCAGACATAGATCCATTGCAGCAGATAGACTCGATCATCTTAGTTGAGTTTCAGGCCTGGATGGACAAGGATGAGGGTGTAGTCATCTTACCTGGGCTTGACACTAACCCGGCATGGTTTCGGAAATTGCTACATAGCAAGCTGGATGACTTTGTAAGTAAAATATATATTCAATAATTTGGTGGAATGGTGATTTTATTTATTAAAATTTACACATTGACTTGATGGTAATTGTTTCTTAATGCAGCATATTAATGAGTATTTAAAGGTGATTCGGCTTAGGTAATATGGTTGCATTAATGCATTGCCTCAATTGTCTATTTCTGTGGATTCGTACTTCTTTGTGAGTGATGAATTAAATTAATTATATTTTCTTATTTCATATTTATTGATTATTCGATGGCCATATATTTTTAGGAGACTTTTAGACTCCCTTATGAGGAACACAAAAATGACATGATTGACATTGTATGGAGTAATGAAGTGATGGCATATGCCCAAGGCGTTAAAGAAGATTTACTCGGTGCACGTATGTGGATTGAGGTTAATAAGGTAAAATATAATATTTTGTGTGAATGTTGTTATTTTTGTTTATAACTTGTAGTACTATTTGTGAGACTTATTTGAATTTTATGTAGGTTTATATTCCTGTTAACTACAATCAACAGTATTGGGTGACGGCTGAGGTAGACATCTTGCATCGGTAAATATTGATCTACGATTCTAGCATCAAGGGATTTGCCGATGGCGTGATTGAGAATCATGTCTTGCCATTATCTACGTTGTTACCCCATTACCTAGATGCTTGTAGATTTAATGAGCAACGACAAATTACACATGACTTAACCCCTTTTCATGCAATTAGATTAAATAATGGAGTGTCACAACAGACAGTGAATAATGGAGATTATGGGGTTTATGTTTGTATGTTTATAGAGTTTTTGATGTTGTGTTGTCCCCTAAATTTTGGTCCTGAGCATGGGTCATTTTTTATGACCAAAATGGCAATTGACTTATGAAAATGTGCAAAAAATAGTAAAAGAAAATTAAATGTTTGTATATTTATAAAGTATTTTTTATGTATTTTATACATTTCATTGTAAATTGTAAAAGGGAAAATATAATTAGTCAAAGCATGCATTATTAACGACATTGGAGAAAAAAGAAACATAACAAACGTATCAATTAAACACAATCGTAAAAAAATACAAATTAACTAGTCAAATAAGGCCCATAACTACATGACTTAAAAATACAAATATAACTCATAAAGAACACATCAACTACCATATAACAGAATTGGGTTTCGATAAGTTTGTCGATTATGTCCATGCTGCTTACAATGGCTGCATACATTCTTCGTGGGAGCTTCACCTTGCGATAGAATTCAATTCTTCCGACGTCTTCCTGATTGTCGGCATACTATAAGAGGCTGGATGTCAGTAGCTCTTAACTCCTCTAGAACAATCCAATCTAATGGATGACCAACCGGATTTACTGGTTCACTATATGCATGCAACAAAGACTCAGTCGTGTAATATCGCGAATAAAGAGTCTGGTACTAGAATCTGACCTGTTTGTATACTGCAAGTGCATGAGGACACGGTAGCTGTCGCATATCAAACTTTTGACAACTACATGACTTCCCTGGGATGTCCACTATTCCATTTCTTTTTCCGTCCTTAATGACAAAACGAGATTGATCTATTGCATGCACTATCATGCGAGCGGAATCATCATTGTGCTTTCAAATCTTGTCATGGGTCTAAGTGGTCAAGAAGTTTGACATATTTTCTGCAGCCTCACGTCTTTCAACAAACCATCTTTACATTAACTCTCTAATCCACTCAATTAAGGCAGTCACCGTCATGGCACATGCTTCCTTCATAACAATGTTAATGCTCTCTGCAATGTTGGTGGTCATGATGTCATATCTTCTGAATGCTCTCATCACCAACCTCCTCCTCCAAGTATCACGTTGCCTCCAGTTTCATTTCTCGCATCTTATTAATTTTTCTTTGAAAGTCAGCTATGCGATACGCCTTGGCAGCAATAAAATAGGAAGCCAAATATCTCCATCCTTTTATTGTCTACAACGGTATCTTATATCGTACTATCAAATTACATTTCAAGTGATGGATGCATACACCATGATATATATTAGAAATACCTCTCTAATGGCCTTCTCGATACTAGCATTTCGATTAGATATAAATACAAGGTTCTCAAGATCTCCAATGACTCCTCGGAGTTTTGCCATAAACCACTTCCATGAAGCATTATTTTCAGAGTCAGCAATATCCCATGCAAATGGAAAAGACAAGTTGTCTCCATCCTTACAAACAGCCATAAACATTGTTCCCAAATATGCATTTTTTAAAAATGTACCATCAACTGTAATAACCGATCAAATGAAAGACTGGAACCCTCTAATACATGGTCCAAGAGTCATAAAGAAATATTTGAAGTGCTTGCAATCGTCAATCTCCAAATGCGTGACTATACCTGGGTTCTGTTGTTCCAATATATGACAGTATGCAGGAAGTAATTTATATGAACCCTCTGGAGTACCACGTATCAACACCAATGCATGCTCCTTAGACTGCTAAGCAGTAGGGTAAGTTATGTCCACACCAAACTCTTCATATATGTCTACTTGGATTTCTTTCGGTCTATAAAGTCGACTCGCATATGCAAACTTATTTTTTATAAATTTGCCAATAATCTGAGACTTTACTTGTCGATGACCATCGCACAATCGATCTAATTGGTACACGTGACTTGAATCAATTATGCGCACAATAAAATGTTTCCTTGCATCTGTCGACACTGCACGTAATCGTCATCGGCATCTATCATCATCACATTTGATCTCAAAATAATCTTTTATCGACCTTGATACTTTAAAGCTCCAATTACCTTTAAGTGCTAGCATACTAATAGCCTGGTGAAGTTCGTCTTTGCTATCAAACAACTTTCTTACAAACACATAACCAATTCCACTACTCGATATGGTGGTATTGGAGGCATAAACGCAAATGAGTTTTCGGCTTCACAAAAATCTATTCTTCTAGCTTCAATATTTAGGGAGCTTGTTAAAACATAACAACTTTCGCCTTCTGCTAAATCATCCCCTTCTAAATTATCAACATTTCTAACATCATCACAGTCCCCTTCCACATCCCCAACATTTCCAATGTCATCACAAGCGTAATGTGTATAGGCTGGGTCTTCATTGAAGGGTATCGGAGAAATATTGTGATACTCATTCGTTGTGTTTGCAGGAACCACTGCTGGAATTGATGAAGATGTATGACTCACTTGGTTGCTACCGCTAGCTGACATAAAATGAGTATGAATCGATGTTGGGTTTTGATTGAGAGGCTGTACATCATCTTCATTAACGGGAACTCTAGGATCCACTGTTACACATAAAGGACAGTACGATCTTCTATTGGCGCTAAAAAAAATCGAACATCACTGTTGTTTCTAATCCTAATTGGCTTCAACTTATACCTCGTTGCATCAATTTTGATTTTCAAAGTCACCTTACAGTTCACATTGTCGACTTCCAAGGTATAACATATTGCATTTAAAAGATCTTCAAAATTAATATCTTTCAGAACCGAAATCCCAAAATTACTATAATCAACATAACTTTCTTCCCCGTCACTAGAACTCTCCCACTTTCTTCCAAAACAGATAACAATTGCATCATACTCCATAGGGCCTGAAAAATATAAATTTGATAATTAGTAAAATTATTTTTAAAAAATCAAAATAATTATTTAAAAATAAAAATAAAAAATGCGCAATCACGCGCATTGCGGGCCATCTCGAGCCCGAGATGGCCCCGAGATGCCTAAATTGACGGCAGCCACACTGGGCGCTGTCTGGTTTTCGCCAAACACACTCCAAATCTTATTTTTGGCCGGATTTCAACCTCTATTACATCATTCTAACTCATTTTTCACATTTAATTCATCACTTACACCTATTTTTAACTTTAAATGTATGTTTTATCTATTTTCTAACTAAAATTAATTTTTTTTAAAAAGTTTAAAAAACTTATCAAATTCGACTATTGCTTTGATTTAAAGTGATAAATATGCTTAGCAACACTCGAGTTTCGTAATAACAATTTTAAAAATATTCGGCATCAATATATTTCATGATTTATCAATATACTTCTTGGTTCATCAATATGACTCTTGAAGATTCGATAGAAAAAATGAGAGAAAATTATATTTTTAATATTAAAATAAATGTGTTTAAAAATAAAAATTTTAGTTAATAAAATATAACTATTTTATATTTAATTAAATAATAATAATAAAATAATTAAAAAGTTATTTATAAAATTTTCTCTTCTTTTTAAACAAAGCATGCATTTCTCACGTTCATCCCGAGGCTAGACCGTAGACTTGTAATCGAGAGAAGAAAAAAAAATGAAAAGGGGTGCCTGGTTTCCAACCTAAATTTAAAAGATTTTACTTCTATCTATTTCTTCTTTGATTGCTTTTGATAAACAACAAACCTATCAAACCCATAAGCTCTATTTTAACCTTTCAAAATAATAATAATACTAATAATTAAGCTCTATTTTTAGATAAATCTTAACATATTTTATAACTCCAATATTTTCATTGCCTTTCAATATTTTTGACAATTTTATATGAAGTATATATGTGATTCAAAAGTTTTGAGCTTGATTGACAACATGTAAATATGGAATATAAAATTCAGTAGAATTAGAACAGGCTCATGTCCAAAAAATATGGACTGTGAATTGAAGCATGTATTTGTAAGACTATAACTTTATATGTATTGAAATTATGTTCATCTCTTAAATTTTGTGTATTTCAATCTTTTTTTTTTAGAAAAAAAATTAGTTGAAAAATACACCTAATAAAAAGTAAATAATGCTTCAGAAGTCACTTAGTTTTTAAATAAACATAAATGGGGGAATGACAAAATAATAGTTTGAGAGAGAGAGAGAATTTTGTGGAAAAAGAAAAAGTCAAAGGAACATTAACAAATGTTTGAATATGTTGTTTATTATTTTCAAATTATCAATTTGAAAATTATCATTAAAGATAAAAGAAAAATCATCAATTATCTCCCTATAAATTTCATAATAGCTACTTATCCCTATCTTGTTTTTTTTTTCTTTTTTGTCAATATTCTGTTTGTTATTTACTAACTTTCTCCTTGAAAAATAACCAATTACCTCCCTATGGATTAACAAGGTATTAAAAAAAAGATAAAAAAAGTTAGTGGCTATTATAGAAATCAATGGAAAGAAATTGACAATTTTCCAAAATATAAGTAATACTTTAAAATATTGTTTTCGAGATTTGAAATATATATGTTCTTTTAAAATCATTTTTATTTTTAATTGACTTAAAATTCTTATTAAATTAAAAAAAATAATTTAAGGAACTAAATAAACTAAATTAAATTACATTCAACATTAAAAAAGAAAAAGAAACATGCTAACCAAAAAATCATAAAATATTTTTTTTAATTAAATCGAAATTGACTTAAAAATTTTATTAAATTAAAAAATAAATAATTTAAACAATTAAATAAATTATATTATATTATATTCAACATAAAAAAAAAGGCAACGATGTCTTCGACTCGATTAATCGTGAAACCAACTTTTAAATAATAAAATAGAAAGATAGTATTGAATATATCTATTAATGAACAATTTTATTCAGGATTGGAGGAAAGCACGATCGACAGTTGTTTTTAGTACATAGGACGAGGGGCTCATTAGCCAAGTCCATTGGAAAAACCCAAAGAGCCCAAGACAAGGCACAGTTTCACTTTTTTTTATGTTGATTTTGGCAACCGCAGAAACACGAATCATTCGGATTTTTCGGACAAACACTGAGAAATTCCCGTACTAATACTAGTTTGGTCCGATTTGAATATTACACCCTTACTCGTATAAGTGAACTTTTAAGAACAGTCCTGTACATTGAAATGAAGCCAACCAATTGTCATATTATTTTTTTTCAGAAAGAAAGCAATTATAATTTATATGCATGCTTTGTCTCCCACCTTTTGACGTATATTCAGAATCCAGCAGGCGAATTTTGACAGTTGTATAAAATTAGAGACACTTCGGCTACATTTAGCAACACTCTTTTGATGAAATTTGTTGTAGCTATGGGCTATGGGCTATGGGCTATGACATTTAACATCATATTCCAAATATTGGACATGGCTAATTGCTTACCAACCTTCTGTGTTTCTCCAAAAGCCCTTAAGTGCCAGTCAAAATCCCATTTGATTGTAGAACTGAAATAGAGTTTGGATTACATATAAAGAATAAAAAGAAGGGTTATTATCATAAATACCATTGAGTTTGAATTTAATTATAGGAAAACTCACATATTTGAAAAAGTAACATTAATATCCAAACGTTTAATAAAATATGCATCGATGTCCTGTCGTTAAGAATATTCTGTTAAAATTAACATATTCGAGGATAATAAAGTTATTTCACCTTTCAAAATCTCAAATTATTTTAAAAAATAATAAAATAAAATAACTATTTAAAAAAATATTTTTGGTTTGATTTGACTGGCCGCTGCAACAGCTACCTAAGGTCATGGCAGTGGCTTGATGATGGCCTAATCTAGCCACTAGCAGATCACTTTTATTTTTAAATTTTTTTGTTTTTTTAAAATGTTATTTTTTGTTTTATTAATAATAAAAAAATTAAAATTTTTATATTTATTGTTATTTTTATATTTTATTTTCACTTTTTAAATTTTTTAAAGAGTTTTATTTATTATTATTATTATTATCATTTAAAGGCTTTTATTAAGATAAAAAAAATTAAAATTTGTATTGAAAAGGGTAATTTAGTCATTTGACAAAGAATTTGTTAATTCTAGCTGTATATTCCTAATGGCGAGATATTTGTGCATATTTTGTTAAACGTTTAGATATTTGTATCACTTTTTCAAACACGTGAGTTTTTCTATAAATAGGCTTTACTTTTAGGGGTATTTATGATAATATCCCTAAAAAGAAAGCAAAAAAAAAAAATTAGTTTACTTATTCTTAATCATTTTCGATAAACAATATTTACACACCTTAATATATGTGTTAATAATTTAGCACCCTAAAATTCTAGCACACGTAAAAGACTTTGTTCACAAGTAAACAAAAATAAAAGATCACATATATAATATAGATAAATAATCACATATAAAGCATAAAAATTGCGTGGTTTGGCAACTTTTCTACGTTCACAATAGATCACAGAATCCTAACTTTTTTTATTAATAATGATTATCAATGAACCACTCAATATCATAAAAAATTTCTCAAGAGATTATTAAGAATACAACAATAGTCGAGCTCTCCAAATGGTCTATACAATACTCTCTTGTGCACTCAAACACTCTCTATAATACTTTCTCACGCACTTAGCACTTAAGGCTCTTTAAACTCTCTATTCAACACTCTCTTTTATGCTTCTTGATACATGACTAATCTAATAACTTTATAATGATTTGTATATGCTCTAAACCGTCTTTAGAAACTCTATTTTTTTTGTTGGAATAGGAGTTCGTGTATAAGAGAGTTCAAAATCGACTCAAACTAATCGAATCCACATAAAACTAAAACAATTTTGTAAGTTAGTGCCAGATTTTAACTCCACTAAGAATAATGACTTTAGGTCTCCAAAAATCTAAATACATATCATCTAGGGTAGCTTGATTATGATCTCCCTTGTCATTTTTGACTCTACGACCACAATACCCTAACGGCTAGAACTTATCCCTACTTATAACTCCTTTGCTATATATTCTCTTTTGACCTCTATTATTACGGCGAGTTACTCTCAATGTCATCTCTTGGTCTGCATCATCTCAGTAACATATGTTAAGTCACTCACTTATTCTTATCAGACACATATAACCTATTATGCTTCTTATCCCTTATTAACACTATAGACCCTTCATTACCTTCAATATTTCTTCATCTGAAGCTATCAAGATTTCTACAATATGATAGTCCTCCTTATAGACTATTACAGTATCACATTTATTTTTATTTTTATTTTTCATGGCCTTTCTTTTGAATAATTGTTATTCATATCTCTATTCTCAACCTTACCTCTTGCAGTTAATACTGTCGCATTATTATGCTTTGATCTTTTCCTTAATTTTTTCAATTTCATAGTTGTAAGATTCCATGGTTGAACGACCTATGCTCTAATCCCACTTGTTGAAATTTTTATGTGCCATAATAACACTTATTAGTAATTCAGCACTCTAAATTTCTAGTGCATGCAAAAGACTTTGGTCACAAGTAAATAAGAATAAAAAGATCACACACAAAAAAAAAAAAAGATAAACAATCACACACATGATATAAGAATTATATAGTTTGGCAACTTACCTTTATGTTGGATTACAGGATCTTAGTTTCTTTTATGAACAATATTTACCAAGAAACCACTCAAGATCACAAAGATCTTTTCAAGAAATTATAAGAAATATAACAATAAATGAGCTCTAAAGGGTCTATACAATACTTTATTACGCACTCAGTACTCAAACACTTCTCATATCACTCTCTCGTATACTCAAAGCTTAAGTGCTTTGTGAGCTCTCTGTTCAACACTCTCTTAGATGCTTCTTTATGCATGATTAATTTAATGGCCTTACAATTATTTATATAAACTTTAAACTGTCCATAAAAATTTATTTTTTTATTGGAATAGGAGTCCACGTGTAAGAGAGTTTAAAAAAGACTCAAATTAATCGAATTCACTAAAAAAAAATCATAAGTTAGCGCTGTTGTGACCACGACTTGCATTGAGTGTCGAGTCTCTGCCAAGGTTGGTGTGGTGGCCTGGTCACCTTGGCTCCAAGGCCTAAAATGACTTCTCTTCTTCTTTCGAGTTCATCTTTGTCTCTAATTTTTTGTTTCGTTTCTATTTTGTATGTTCAATGCGTTCTTAATCACATATCAACTCTTCATTAGTCTTTAATTTAAAATTATATTTAAATATAATTTTAAATCATTAAATTTTAATAAGTAAGAAGTAATCTAATTGGATAAGGGAGAAGAAAATTAGCCTAACTATCTCTTGTAAGATAAAATAGCTTCAAATTCAAAAAAAAAAAAAAATCAAACATGTCCAATTGAAAAAAGAAGAAGAAATATTAGAGGAAATGCCTTGTTGATTCCAAAAATGAACCTCTAGCGGCGAAAACTAAAGTTGTGACAGTGACTACTTTGCCAGCAATAAATAATAGCTAGAGGCAGAGGAATACAGTGAGGTTTCGGCAAATTAACGCAAGCCAGGCGGCCTAATAATACGCCTTTCCACGTGGCGTGCCGTTTGCTTCTATGCGAGAAGAATATATGTTTCTTTAAATATTCACGAGAGAGAGAAATGGATTGAAGGAAAAGCAAAGGCTGAATAGGAGAATCATGGAAGCACTTCTTTCACGTTTTACGTTACCAGGCAGCAAAGCCATTTTAGCCACCGCCACCGGCCTTGCCTTCGGCTTTGAGCTAGCTCACTTCACTTCTTCCCCGTAATCGGCTCAGTTGAACTATTGTATTTCGTAGATTTGAAAGTTTATACTAATTTAGGAAAAAGAAATGACTGAAACATGTTTATATATATTAGTAATTGATGATCAAAAAAATGTTTCAAAGCAATTTTTATTTTTATTGCAAAAATACCTTTTAAGAGAAAAATATTTATAATGGTATTTGGCAAATAAAATTTAAACTTGAGTCAAATATAAATTTTTTAATTAATTATATTAATATATTTAAAAAATTATTTATTTACACATTTAAATGATTTAGTGATTAAAAAACTTACAATGTATTAGAGAACTTAAATTCGAATCTCTCATTTTTTATATTAAAAAGAAAAAATTATTATTATTATTGTTTTTGAGAGCATGAATTCCAGCTAAATGTAAGAAGGTTCCATCACTACTACAATAAATGAATATAAATTGATATCTCAATCCATTATATTTATACTATGAAATTTTAAATGATGATTTTTTATATCTCCTAAAAGTTACTTAGATTTTAATCTATAATAGTTAAAAAAAATGGAGGTTTCAATTATTTTAATCAAATCCCCTATTTATCATTATTTTAGCTAAAAAGGGTTATGAGGATAAAAATATCCTCATAATCCCTAACAACTTTATTAATAACAAATAAATTTATTTCTTCCTATAATAAATTTACTTTAAAATAAAGTAAATAAATAAAATAATTTTTTGTGCATATCTAAAATAAAGCAAACACTAAAAAAATCATGTCTGCAAAAAAAAATTATAACCTAAAATAAAAAAGTTTTGTGTGATCTATTTATTTCACGTTAAAGTTCATAATATATTATTCGCTTGTAAGCTTTTTTATAGTATTTATTTAAATAGTATGTAGATACAAAATATCACTTACGTGTAATGTAGGTTGTAAGCTTTAATTGAGTTCTAATTTTGTGTGTTTTCTAGTTCAATGAGATGAAAAATATCATTTTTGTGCAAGTGTAAATTGTGTTCGACAAACTGTGTAGAGTATTATCGAGCAAGTGAAAAGAGCTTTGCTTGATGACAATAGACAATTTTTTTGTAAATGAAATATAAATTAGTCAATGAACCTATGCGAGATTTTCCTTAACAACACTTATTCCATGAAGTAGTACAATACTAATTTAACAACATCCTTGTCTTTTTTTTTTTGAATAAAAATAGAAAGTAGATTAATTAAAGTGGGAGGAATACTCTTCGAGTACAAGATGGTTACATTGATGTGGGACTTTCCCGAACCAAATAGTCTCTGAACTAATATTTAGTGTAATTTGTGCTAATTCATGTGCTACTCGATTGGTGGATCGATGTGAATAACTAAAAGAGCAAATATTAAAAGATGAAGAAATTGTTTTAATATCATGAAGGACCGTCCTCAATTCCGAAAAAGAGTGGGTGTGGCTGTTAATGTCAGCAATGATACCCGCCGCATCAGATTCAACTTCAATAGTCGATAGTCTCAACATCCTGGCCAAGTTAAGACCCCAAAGAATTGCCAATGCTTCAAGAATATCCATTGAGGGTTTTGCCTGAAGTGGAGAGGATGAAGAGGCCAAGACAGCACCATAGTGATCACGTAGAATCATGCCTATACCAGCCTTGAAATGTTTTGAAGAGAGACTAGCGTCAGTATTTAATTTTATTACTCCAATGCCTGGGGTTAGCCATCTATTGCGTGGAATACCAGTGGGTTTAGTTTTTTCCGCACAATGGGATACATATTCATGCCAATAACATTTAGCCCATTTGAGGACATCATCTATCATCATTTCTTTTTTCTCCATCACTGATTTGTTTTTAATAAACCACAATCTCCAAAATAGGATAAGAAGCACCTCAAAAAAATTGCAGATAAGCTTGCTTTGCATTCCATTAAGAGATCCAAAATAGGTGTATTGTGATTGATACTTATACCATTTAAGAAGTCACAAGTCCGACGTACCTTTTTTAGCGTATCGCACAACCATACAGCATGGATGGTGTTTTTTCGCACCTTTAGCACAACGACTGCAGGCGTCATCAATGGGAACATGGTGCTTCTTTAGGTTAGCAAATGCAGGTATCCATCCATGCGTAAACCTCAAAACAAAGTGCTTTATTTTGGGAGGAATGTTCAGCTGCCATAAGTGTTGCCACCAAGATCGAATCTCAAGAGTACCAGAACTGGAGGAGGCCTGGTCAGTAGCATAGAATAGCCAATACCCACTCTTGACAGTAAATTGACCATGTCTGTCAAAGTACCACATGACTGAGTTGGTCAACAACATCCTTGTCTTTAGTCGGGTTAAAATATCATTCTATTAAACAATAATCCAACCCATACATATTTTTGTCAACTTTTCTACTAAAATTTTATATATTAAGTGTGAATGCAACTATTTTCTTTACATGATTTGATTCAAGTACATTTTAAAATTCAAATATGTCGCTAGAAACTTCATGTAAGAGAATTGAATTCGCTTCTTGAATACTAAAAACCACATTTTATAGAGAAAGTTCTTCAATATGCATTTCTCAAATAAGAATGGTTTGTATCACTTACATAGTAAAACTTAAAAATAGATTGCATATCCAAGAATTTATATATGTCGTCTGATTTTCAATTAACTTCTTTTATTTTATTATATGACTATAAATTTTCAATATGATATTATTCAACAACGATCCTCCATCTTAATTTTAAATTTTTAGGAGATCTTACACTTATTGTAGGAGGCCATTGATGTATACAATTATAAAAATATTTAATTAAATTAATACTCATATTTTTAAAATTTGATATTCAATAAATAAATGAAAATGGAATGAATAAAAAATACATAAAAAAGGATAAGAAATTTTTTTTTAAAAATTGATATGCTAAAAATACTTGACAAAAATTTTCAAGAGCCTTTAGCGTGCACAAAGGTGCGCGCTCGACAGCACCCACATGCCCAAGAATGGGCACACATAAGGAACTATCAAATGCTCAAGCCATTTGCTCAGTATTCTCGACAAAATTTTTCAAGTGCCTACAAGTACCCATTAGTGTGTTAGACAAAACTGTCAAGTACCTTCAACTTGATATTCTATTGAGTAATATCAAGTACTCAGTATGCTCAATAATTTTTCAACTTTCTCTTCCTATTTTCTTTAAACACTTCCTCACATTATTATTTATATCCCCTAAATACATCATGAACACTTTTAATATAAAAAATTGTATATTATAATTTTTTATTAAGTCAAAAAAAGTGTATTATAACTTTGAATTTTAAGTAGTTTGGCTTAACCTAAATTTGCATTTGCAAAGATCAAATTATGCTCCTAAATCTGCGAATTTCTAAATTCATATAATGTAAGATTGTTATTATATTTTGTAGTTTGAATTTAATTAAATTTCAATTTATAATTGATTTTTGGGTTTGTTTAGAGAGAGTTGTTAGAGAAAATTGGGAGAGAGAGTTGAGAATGTATGGGGGTATTTATTTATTTATTTTTGAATGAATTATGGGGTATTTGTTTTTACCTTTCAACCCCTTTTTAGCTTTAAATAATAATAAATAGAAGGTTTGATTAAATTAGTACAACTCTATTTTTTTTTTGTTGCTATAATAAATTAAAACTGAAATTATTTCTATATCACTATCAATAATAATGTCTTTGTATTGTAAAAATTATTCCCAAGATATTAAAAAAATGGAAACCGGAAAATTGGAAAAGAAAAAGTGTGGATCCATGAGAACAAGGTCAAGAGTCAAAAGAGTGCGTCAGCTGAAGCTATATTCAAGCCGACGACGTGTAGCGGGTGGTATGCTAATATAATATAAGAGATGATAACACTGTCACCCCCAATATGTATACAAATTACATTTTAATGATAGCTTTAGTTTTAATTATATTATTACTCATTTACTTATTTTTAAGGATGAAAATATACTAAGAACTTGTTTGATGAGTTTTTTAAATAGAATTTTTTAAATAGAGTTTTTTAAAATAGAGATTTAAAAATTAGAGTTTTTTTAAAAAAATTATTAATCGTTAATTATTAATTAAATTTTTTTTTAAAGTATTAAATTATTTAATTACACATTATTAAAAGTATTGATCTGCTGTTAAATTATTAAAAAAGACACTTAATAAAATTTACATTCAAATTCTAAATAATTCAATATTATATATATAAGTTTAAATTTATCATATATTTTCTTAAATTCAATTTTTTAAAACTAGGGGTGGACAAACTCGGTTCGGTTCAGTTTTCAACGTGAACCGAAAATCTAACAGACCCAATCAATTTTTTAAAAATAAAATCAAAAATAAAACAGAACTTGTTCGGTTCGGTTTTCAATTTGGCTCAAATGAACTTAATTTAGATTTATTTTTAGTTTTGTTCGGTTCATTTTTTTTTAATAATTTTTTAAATTTTTTGATTTATTATTATTATTTTTTAATTTTTAATTTTTTGATTCGGCCTTCTGAACTGAGAATTGAACTGAATTATTTATTTTTTTGAATTAAAAAATTGAGAACCGAACCGACCAAGAAAAAAATTGAATCAAACAGGTTGGTTCGATTTTTCGAGTCCAATTCGATTCGTCAATTTTTTGTCCACCCCTACTTAAAACACAATAATCAAGTAAAAATAATACATAGTAATCAATAAATTAATATAATCAATATATTTGGTACAAAAATAGAAAATAAAATAATTTTTTTGTTTAAAAAATAAAATAATCACTAAAAGATTTTGATAGATTTTTATAAAAATATGATTATTATAGAGATAGGGAGAATTGGAGATATGATGACTTTTAAAAAAATATTAGTTAAATAAAGTTTATTTTATTAAGGGTACATTAGAAAAAAATATTATTAAGGTATATGTGATATTATACATATATTTAAAAAGTTATACTTTTTTTAAGGGGATTATAACATATTTCATTTTTTGCACTACTTAAGGAGGAAGGGTTCGAACCCAAGTGGGGATATGAGTATTGAAAGAGCTCAATCAACTAAGTTGAGCCCTTATGTTAAAAAAAAAAACTCTACATTCAAAAGCTTAAAACTTAAACTTTTGTGAGTAGAGGTAAAATAATTTTTTTAATTTTTAAAAATTATTTTTTAATTGTAATTAAATATTATCAAAAAAATTTTAAAAAAATTTCAACATTAAAAAAATTTTTTTTAGCCAATAAAAAAGTTCAATTAAATAGATACTAAAATTATTTTTTATCAACTAAAATATTTTTAAAGAGTGAGAGTATTTTTATCTTTTAAATTAAGTAAAAGAGGTAATAGTCATTCAAATATAATTTGTATAAATCTCATGGTGGTAACGGTGTTAATAACCCTATAATATATAATAAAGAAATATTCGTAAAATTAGCTGTGCACGACGAAGAGCGAAGACTGCAGCGAATGCGAAAGATGATATTTACTAAAACCCGAAGAAACACGTTGCTGCATTACTGTAGTGTCGTTTTGTGTCATGCAGCCCAATATTGCCCCTCTTCTTTTTTCTTTTTGTTCGCTTACATTATGTTATATATCCATTCCCTTCCCTCTCTCAGCTCTGAATCTGATCACGACGAGATAAGGAATCCAAATTCCCATCAGATCGGATA
The DNA here is from genome assembly GCA_946807835.1 of Ailanthus altissimus. NCBI lineage: Eukaryota > Viridiplantae > Streptophyta > Magnoliopsida > Sapindales > Simaroubaceae > Ailanthus > Ailanthus altissimus. Next base: position 26,894,257 of record OX327695.1, read on the forward strand.
AGCATTCAGATCTGATCCAATGTAATTTATATGTATTTCAACTACTTTGGCCTTCGATTAGAAGCCAGTTTCTGAAGAATTAGCTGAGAAATGGCGATGAAAGTTGAGGAATTTTTAGTGTGAAAGCTTAGATTGTCTTCAATTTGAGCTGATTCATTTGTTTTGACTTTATAAATTATAAGTTGCTGTGAATTGGGTCCATTGGGAAAAAGCAAAGTGAAAACTTTTGTAACTTGGAAAAGTAGGTGAGAGCTGAAAAAGTGCTGAGAATAAGCGATCGCTAAAGATCAAAGCAAACAAGTGGTAGCGGCAAGTAAGTATCGATTCTCAAAACCCCTTTTACTCGCTCTCTCTCTCTCTCTCTATATATATATATCTTTGTGTGTGAGTTGAGCTTCGAATTTGATTGTAAGCTGTAGGTTTGTTAGACAAAGTTATCTATGTTTATTTGAGTTCATTCTACAAATATAGTGTCAAATTACAGAGAAATAGAGTAATTTAGATTATGTTTTTCTTATAATGTTTTTTAGGGAAATGGCTACACTAGTTGAACCTCCAAATGGGGTTAATTCAAGGGGGAAGCATTATTACACAATGTGGCAAACATTGTTTGAAATTGACACGAAGTATGTTCCGATCAAACCAATTGGTCGGGGAGCATATGGGGTTGTGTGCTCTTCAATTAATAGGGAGACAAACGAGAAAGTCGCGATCAAGAAGATCAATAATGTGTTTGAGAATCGAATTGATGCGTTGAGAACTTTGAGGGAGTTGATTCTGCTAAGACATATTAAGCATGAGAATGTGATTGCTTTGAAGGATGTCATGATGCCTACTCATAGGTTGAGTTTCAAGGATGTTTATTTGGTTTACGAGCTCATGGATACCGACTTGCATCAGATTATCAAATCTTCACAACCTCTGTCCAACGATCATTGCAAATATTTTATCTTTCAGGTATTAAATCATGTTTCTTTTTTTTCTTAAGAAAAAAACATTATGAGATACTCATTTGATATTGAAGTGAACTGTTATAAGTTCTGCTTCTATTTGGGATTAAAGTGTGCATTGCAATATATAATTTGATGGTTTACACATTTACTTTGGAATGTAGATTTACTTTATTTGGTCATATTAATATTTTGGTAATAATAGCATTTGTATTAGATGGCTCACGAGCGGACTTTATTTAGCAAGAAATAATAAGTTCTATCGTGAAATTGCTTCTCCACACTAGAGGGGTATTGAGCTGTTGGGATGATACTTTTAGCTGTCTCATTGATGGTAACTATATTTGGTAATTTAGTGGCACTGCCAACTGCCAAGATATGTTGAACTTACCTATATCTGTAATGGCAAATTTTCATCTTATTCTAGTTCCGATTGTTTATTTTGTTCATCTATTAGTTTTAGTCCTTTTTATTGAGTTTAAGGCCCTTCTAATAACTTTGATGCTTGTTTGAACCCACACTAATGTAACTCAGCTGCAAAGGGTGATTTTTTATTACTCCTTCCAGGTGTGTAAATCCATCCATAAGACTCATTATATTTCAAGACCGACTGTCAGGCAGCAGTTGTGAACCAACCGATGCATGAACTGCTAAGAGTTTCCTGATTTAGCCTTGCTGCATATTATGGGGTGCTCATTTTACTCTACTAGCAAGGCCCTTTTGTGATATTGTTTTGCTATTTTTGTTAGTGTAAACCCCATTTGCTTTCTGAGGTGGGCTTTTTAATCTGGGTATTGAGTAGTAAATACTATGCAGCTTACTAGTACCTGATGATTACAAGAACTCCCCTGACTCTCGTCTGTGAACTTATGAACATGCTGTATTTAGAGCCTGTTTATCTTGCATTCTGGGTTTCTAAAACTGTGGTTTTACACAAAAGTTTAGTTAGATTTCAAACTTTTTATTTTTTATCTTTGATCTGATTGTGACTAATTAATTAATTAACTTTAAATATTTTAGTTGCTGCGAGGGCTGAAGTATCTTCACTCAGCAAACATCCTTCACCGGGACTTGAAGCCTGGGAACCTTCTTGTCAATTCTAACTGTGACTTGAAGATATGTGATTTTGGACTTGCACGAACCAGCAGAGGCAATGAACAGTTCATGACAGAATATGTTGTCACCCGCTGGTACCGTGCACCTGAGCTCCTCCTCTGCTGTGACAACTATGGAACCTCCATTGATGTATGGTCTGTAGGATGCATCTTTGCTGAGATTCTTGGCAGGAAACCTATTTTCCCTGGAACAGAGTGCCTCAACCAGCTAAAACTAATTATCAATGTCCTTGGAACTCAACATGAATCTGATCTTGAGTTCATTGATAATGCAAAAGCTAGAAGGTTCATCAGATCACTCCCTTACTCCAGGGGAAACCACGTTTCCAGCCTTTATCCCCAAGCCGATCCTTTAGCCATAGACTTGTTGCAAAAAATGCTTGTTTTTGAACCATCTAAGAGAATTAGCGTTACTGAAGCGCTTCAACACCCTTACATTTCAGGGCTTTATGATCCACGATCAAACCCACCTGCCCAGGTCCCAATAAGTCTTGACATTGATGAGAATGTCGGGGAGCATATGATAAGGGAGATGATGTGGAATGAGATGCTTCATTACCACCCAGAAGCTTCACTTGCCAATGAATAGGCGAGGCCAATACAAGCTTCATGTGGTTCTGTCACTTCATTTATATCTTAAGACTTTGTCGTTCTGCTTGGGTGGATTCAACTGAGAATTGTGCTGTGAAAGTGATTCCACCAAGGTTTTTGTCTAGTGTCTTGTTTATTAGTTTGAGTTCCAAGCAAGGGACATAGCGTGTCTTATAACTTGTAAATATGTAAGTTGCTTTGTTGTAGTTTTTGAATGTATGGGATGCTGTATTATTTATGATGCATGTGTGACATCTCTCTCCGACTAATCAAGTAGCAAGGTTAAAGACATGGAGCATCTATGATTATAGTTACTGATGATAAAAATATTAATCTGATCTCGTACTTTGTCTTTCTAGAATCTTGAATATAGCACTTCCAAGTAGATGAGTGTGTGTGCAAGCGTGTGTTTGTTGCCTACACAGGGCCAAAACATATATTTTTACTTTAAGAAAATCGATCTGCCAAAGTGGTTTTCTTGTAAATTACTAGTTATTTCACTGTACATTACTATAGATTACAACACAACTTCTTACCTTTTGGAGTCAGGCCTGTGCAAAGGAGATAATAGATTTCTCTTAAAGATTTATAAACATCCGAAAGGAAAAATTTTCCTTCCAAGTCTGCATTTGATAAATGAAAATGTATGTTAAGGCGATCATTTATGAATTTCTCCTTGAGAGATGACAGCAAATCAAGCTTGAGATGAAACCTCTAAATTTGTATTCATATTTGTTTTAAATAAAATATTAAATTCTTCTTAAATTCATTACAAATTTAAAATTTTATTATCAAATTTACTCTAACGGATATATACTCATTACCATTATTACAACGGGTTATTTACAATAAAAAATATAAAATTATAATATTAATTTTTAAAAAAATTCATAAAATATAACAATCAAAATCATTTTACAAATTTAAATTTAATAAAATTCTTTTTATTAAAGTTCAATTCATTTTCAAATTAAAACTAATAAAAGTAACTCATAAATAGTTAACACAAATACTAGATAACATAATTACAAATTAAAACTAATAAAAGTAACTCATAAAGTTAACACAAATACTAAATAACATAATTACAAAGCAACTCAATTAAAACAAAAAATAATTTTTCTTATGCTTGATTCAAAATTTAAGAACACATCTTACAAATGAATTTATATTGGTATATTATAGTTTTTAGATAAGCTTTGCTAATTAGTTAAACCAATAATATATTAAACATTAAAAGAGTAAAAATATAAAATAAAATAGATATCAATCTCTATCATCCAAAAAAAATTATATTCATTTATTTTAAGTAATGTAATACCAATGAATGAAGATTAAAGAGATATTAAAATATATCGTTTGCGATCAAAGAAATATTTGACATACATGAGCCAATAGCTTTGTGAGACTAGAGAATAAAAAATGATAAAATTGTGGGACAATGTTTGTATGACAAATAAGAGTAAGAACAATTGATAGATTAAAAAAGAGATAAAAAAATGTTCTTCAATTTTTTTTATTTAGAGCTTCAACTAAACCAACATCGCTTGGTCTTCTTTTTAAAAAATAAAAAAAATGTAAATATTTATGGATATCTAATGGGTATCTGTAAATATTTTACCAAACTCGTATACATCTCAGACTTGTTGCAAATAACTTTATGTACCAAACCCATTCTAAATCTACTTTAACTCTTATTAAATCATTCCTAACAAGGGTGGGTTATAGCAAGTTTGCAGATCATTTTTCCATCCCTACCTTGCTCAGCTACTCACATCTAAGAGGTGGATGTCCTAATAAGCTTAAATAGTAAGGGGCAGGAGTGAAGGATTTTTGGTTGATAGTAGGGAGGGAATTTGTGAGCCATCTTTGGTTTTTAGCAAAGTAACTGAAACTTAAAATTAATTGAGGGTTATGGTATTTATTTCACGAATGTGAATCACTACAAGGGCAAAGCTTGGCCAAGCCAAAACTAAGCCTACGAAAAGTAGCCTAAACTCAGTCTTGAACCTGTAGGTTGGTCAATCCAAAACTTGGGGATTGAGATCAAGTGTAAGGATACTGGCGGATCAGGTTTAAGATGGATACTCTTAAACTCGTATCCATATTTGCTTCAAAAATAAAATATCAAATTCTTCTTAAATTCATCACATGTTTAGAATTTCATTACCAAACTCGCTTTAGCAAATATATATTCCTTACCAAACCTGTAACAGGTTATTCACGGATATTAAGCAAGTTGTTAATTAATATAATAAAAATACAAAATTATAACCTTTAATTTCAAAGTAAATCCATAAAATGTATTGTTGGGCTCATAACTAATACTATTCAACAGAGCTTAAGCCCAGTTAAAGAGTCACTTAAATGAGAAAAGAGGCCCAAACTAAAAACCTAAAGTTGAAAACCTGAATCTGATAGCAAGATTGATAGAGGAATTAACAATGCCAAAAATTGTCAGACCAAGATAACATGCTCACTGAGACCATAATTAACGAAATGCCTTTTAGAGAAGAAGAGATCGAATCCAACTTTAGAGTCTTATTTGAACTTAAGCTTCTCACACATTGTTCAACAGAAAACGGATAAGAAACTTGAGTCAAGTTTAAACATTTGTTTCTTTAAAGATTTTGTTTATCAAATTAGTTTAATTCGATTATGATTATTGCACATCGGATTAAATCCATATCACATGTTTAGCTTTATCACATATCTGAATGAGATAATGACTGGTTACGATTACATTTAATCTCATAATTAATCAGTTTTTGGCCTGAAAAAAATTATAATTAAACTTTTCTTAAGAAGAAGATAATTCATCAAAAAAATGGATTAAGTCACTTCAATCCTAAAACGAATTGAACTCCACGTACTTTATAAAGCATACATTATGACGATTACATTCATTCAGAAAATACAACACAACATAGTTAAGAACCCAAGCACTCTTGAGATCTTTGAGTAATATCTGAAAGCACCTATACACAGAAAATAACACCCTCTTACTTGTTTGATAAATACTCCCACACACAACACCTGATTCTTTTAGCTCTTACTAACTTGAGCATCATAGTGTTTTTCTTTACAGGAGGATGGCTTTGCTTCTGAGAGACATTCATGGAACCAATTGAATGTTGACAGAAGGTCATTCTAAAAAATACCTCGAGGATCAAAAGGCGCGGAAATAAATTCTTGAGGTTCCCAAAAATTAGGAATTTCATATATCAATTAAAATTGTATCACAAATTTAAATTTACAATTAAAATAAGACATAACATAATAATAGTAGTTTGATTAATATTTGACATAGTCTCAAATGAAATAAAAATGTATATAAAATGACAAATACAATAAAAAAAATTAAGTTTACAATTAAAGTTCCACAAGCAAGTCTATAACTAATATTGCTTCAAAATATAAAATTCAAAGCTTTAAGAATCCAACACTAAGTTTCAATCTTTATAGAATGGAGAATCGATGATGACAAAGTGGCGGAACAATGGCTTTGTGTGGGAGTTAGAATGCTTGATGGATTGAAAGAGATAAAAATTATTATTTTAATATCTCATTTTAGGCATATAACTAAAACAACGTTATTTTGATATTCTTTAAAGAAAATTAAATATGTAAATATCAATAGATACCCGTTGTAGGTGTCTGCAGATATTTCATTCAAACCGTACTCATTCCAAACCCACTACATATTTTAACTTTGTGTTCTAAATTTGTTTTAAGTTTTATCAAATCTTTTCCAACAAAATTGAACAATTCTAGCAAGTTAGAATGTTTGCAGATCATTTTGCCACTTTTAATGAAATCTATATCCATTAAGAGTGGTGTTATTAGGTTAGGTGTTAGCTCTCAATTGATAGCGCTGGTCCTAAGGTGATGTCTTGCTATTTGGAATTTTGATAGGATTATATGATCCCCTTATAATCTCTTATATCTGTGTAACCCCAATATTGAGTTAAGACCAACTAAACTATAAGCATTTCTAGTTTTTTTTTAAAAATATTTTGTCAAGGATTTGGTGTGATCTCCAATATATCTAGATCTAGGGTTGTTCTTGTTCCTATTCCTATGTATATATCGGTCGTTAGGCTAAGCTTGTCTTTATGAAAGCCTCTATATTTTCTTTTATTGATTCATTTACCCACTCCCCATGCTAATAACTTCTTAGTAGGGGTGAGCAAAACTAATTCGGTTCAGTTTTGGGTTGAATTAAAAACTAAGCTGAATCGATCAATTTTTAAAAAAATACACCCAAAAATCGAACTGAATTAGATGTATAGTGGTTTAACCCAATTCAAATTTATGTCTACTTTACAAAATTTTATAAACCCATTCATATGCACTATTCAACATTCTTCTTACAACAAAGTGTAAGATATTATGGCCATTACAAAAAAAAAAAAAAAACTAATGGGAGGAGAAAAATCATGCAAAGCTTTGGCAGAGAGAGATTGACCCTCCATGAATCTCTTAGAATGACATCCTTTTATAGTTGCTATGGAAGAGTCCTTTTTGGAAGATATTTATTCTTCATCAATCTAATTTAATTCTTTAATTTAATGGATAATAATTTTCTCATAAAGTTCGTGATTTTTAGGATAATAATTTTCTACTTAAATTGTTTCCACGATTTTAGGGATGTAAATCCCTAATTAATTTGGTTTTCTTAAAAGGATGAAGATCTTATTTTTAGGCTTGGGTTTGACCTCGAAATCTAAGGGAACATAAATAAAAATAAAAACCCATAAAAAATAATTGTAAGAATGGTTAACACAGCAAAAGTAAATTTCACAAGCGATTCCCATAAATTGAAAGTTATATAGATGTTGTATATTGTTGGATAGATGAAACCTTAATCTTAATACTTTACACAAATTGGATTTGAGAATTAAGAAATAGAGAAAGAAAATAATCAAGAACACAAAGGAATTACATAATTCTGCAGAGCTTACATTCACGAGCCAAAACATGAATAATTGATGCTATTATTCTAATCAAGATTCAAGAACTACAATTTTAATGTTACAAGCTTTAAATATCAAGATGAATGATGGATTATATAATCTACATTATGCTTCCCAAGTTCGGGTATTTATAAGCCAAGACTGCTTATTAAGCACAGAACTTTAACTAACTTAACTAACTTTTTGTCATGTGTTAGTATTTGATCGGCTCAAACCCTTAAATGAAATGGTGCAATTTCGGTCATTCCAGACCTATTAGGATATTATTATCATAATCCTTCCACTTTCAGCTAATTACTTTAAAAGCCACAAATTTCTTTCGTTAGCACTTAGGTCCAGGAAACTTATTTCAATTTGTGGTTTGGTCCCCAATATAGTACAACTGATTTCTTCATTGATTTTTAATTATCATTTCACAATCTTTACCTTTATTCTAAATTAATGAGCATCATAATCATCTTGTTGACCTCTCCGCATCAACTTCATTTGCTGGTCACAACAATCAAGTTGGAACAAAGCTTGAACTTAGTCGAAGGAAGTGCCTTAGCCATCATATCAACTAAATTAACAAAAGTATGAATCTCAACTAGATTAATAACCCATTTTATAATTTGATCTATGATAAAGTGTGCGTTAATATCAATGTGTTTTGTTCTCTCATGGAATTTTTGGTTTCTGCTATAGCTATCACAAAACATGTTCACTTCCGAATCATCCACTGTTAATTTCACAATCAATCCCATCATCTAAATTTCTTCATTAACTACTTCTACAACCATTACATACTTTGCTTTAGTTGTTGATAAAATAACTATAGGTTGTAATACAATTTTTTGGATTACACAACACCTCTTTATTATGAATAAATACCAAGTCAATGACCTTCTTTTGTCCAAATCACTAAGATAATCCGTATCTATAAATCCTTTAATCTACTCAGCTTCCAACTCATCCCTTTTGAACATCAAACCATAATTAGAAATGCCCTTCAGGTATCTTAGTACCCATTTCACAACAATTTAGTGTTCACCGGACTTGCAACATGGGCAATGTTAGTCATGTTAAGCATTGAACATATCAATGCATACATGATATGTCCAACAACACTTATATAGGGAGTTCTTAGCATCTTTTGTTTATCTTCCTCAGTGGATGGATACTATACATGTAGTAACCAGTATCCATAACCGGTAAGAATATGTATATTTATATATATAAATATACGTATTTTATTTATATGTGGGTGATCCTTGATTTATATATTGTTATTAGTAGTGTTTTTATAGGTTAAGGATATACTATTAGTATTGGGTTTATTTGCAAGACTTTGGAATTATTTTAGGGACCAAATTGTTATACTTTGAAAGTTTTGGGGGCAAATTCGTAAATATCAAAAATTAGCCTCTTAGTATAAAAATACACTTTTAAACCCTAATTTACCATTTTTAGGTCAAGCTACCCATTTTAAGAGAGAGAAGAGAGAAATAGAGGAGAGAGAAAGAGGAGAAGAAGAAGAAAAAGAAGAAGAAATTGGAAATTTGAATTTCAAGAGGTATATCATACGTATTTCTCAATTTATTGGTATTAATTAAGTTAATTCCTTTAAGTTTTGATTTCTGAAAATATGTATAATTGAGGATTTGTTGTGTATTTCTTAAGATCATATGAGAATTGATGATGATCTATAAGATAGTTTGATAAATCATGATGAATTATGGAATTTCTGCTGGATAACCTCTTGATCTAGGAATTTTATAAATTGTTGTGATTCGATTCTGGTTTTGAATTTTGAGTATATGAAATTAGACATGTTTAGGATCATCTGAGACTTTGAATCGACTGAAAATCTCGGAAATTGAATTTGTAGTGAATTTACCACAATGACCCTGGAATTCTGGAAATTTCCTGTGTAAACAGTATGATACAGTGGAAAATAATTTTTGATCTGCTGAATGATCTTCAAAAATTATGAATTTGTGGAATATGATAATTTTATATGTCTAATATGATATACTCAGAATTGAGAATTTAGATCAATGTGGTTGAAGTGTTATGAATTTCTAAAGTGTATCAGCTCATTGCAATATTTGATTAACAGATTTTTAAAGATATAGAATAAAATAGTTTTAAAATATTTTGGCAGTGATTTGAAAGTGGAATATTTATCATGGACTTAGATATGTGTTAAGAGTAATTATGTGATAGTTTTATAATTTTTGAGTTAGTATATGATTTTATAAAATTGGGAGATTGAATACTATTCAGTAAGTATCTTGATCCTGTCAGGTTGGTAGTTTGGATTTGATGATGTGTATGAAATGGATTGTGTAGGAATTTTGATATAATATTCATATATAGGAAGGATATATGAGTCAAGATTAATATATTCTGATTTTGGAGTAATTGGACATCATTTGATGTATTATAAAATTTTGTTAAGTGTAAGTGGTCAGAATGACAAGTTTTGAGAAATCAAGTATTTAGACCAATTTGATATGATAAATGCATTGTGTATAATTTTGTAAGCTATTTAAAGTATTTTGTGTGAATTGTGAGGCTTATGAAAGGATTAATCTCCATTGATAGGTTAAGGAGATTTAAGCCTTGTAGCTGAAAGTGTTAAGAGGTAAGTATACTAGACTTTTTACTGGAATCACAATAAACATAGTAAGTGTTATGAATGATTTTGTAAATGTGGTTAAGAATATGTTTATGTTATGTCAAAGTATATTTTGATATGAAATGTGAATATATGTTTATGAATATGAGCATTGACATTGAGGATGGACATACATGTGTTTTTTGAAAGTGAGCTTTTAAAATAAGATATATTTAACAAAGAAAGCTTTTGAAGTATAATATGTCCATGAGAAATATTTTGTGTTTTGAGGGTACTTGAACTCACTGTTGACTTAGTAGGCATTTTATGTGATTTGTGGAGCCTTTATGTGTGGCCTTTCCTTCGGGATTGGTATATGTTATGTGTTTCGTATGTAGGGAGGATTCTATTGGTACCTAAAGGAAGTGTGAGTCATCACATTCGTGTGGTGGCGTATTGGTGCATGTGAGAGGACTCACCGATGATCAGGGTGAGGGTTTGGCTTTTACCTTCGGGCATAAGCATTATATGTGTGTAATTTCAAGACCTCACTTGTACTATTCCTCTCATACGGTATGTCACCTACGAGTGACATTTGGCTCATTATGTGATATGTGATATGTAAGTCTTACTAAGTAGTAGTCGAGTAATGGTATTCCTATTATGTGTTTTGAAAGAATGTGTAAGCGCTTACATGATATGTGATTTGATAAGATTATGATTTTCATTGATCATAGCATATCATACATATGCATTGTGTACATATATGTATTTGTATTTGATATATGAAAAACTAGTATGCTTACTGAGTTTTATACTCATTATAGTTTATGGTGATTTCAGGTAAATAAGGTACATGTGTGCTTAGCGGATTTGGCAAGGCTTCTGCTGTTCCTTGGGTTCCCTAAGTTGCTAGGTTGTTGTGTGTTTCATTTGGGAACACGTGGGATAGGATATTTGGTTTGTCCCTATTGAATAAATACTTATGTATTATTTCATTGTGTGTGGCTGGATTTGATTTAAGTTTTCAAAGTGTGGTTACTAGTTGATTTCAAGTAAGAATTTGCAATGAATATATTCTGGGCTTCCGGTAACAAAGTTGCTACTGGTGACGTAGTAGAGTGTTAATCTCTGAGAAAACTCTGCGTATCTCCGGTTTATTAATTGTCCCAGTCATAATTCAATTGTTATAATTCTGAAAGAAATTAAAATAAATGTTTAAGTATTATTGAATGAATGTAAGTGATGTCGTGTGTCAGATCTTTTGGGTCTGGGGCGTGACAGCTTTTATTGGTATCAGAGCTAAGATATGATTCTGTAGACTTTTAAGTGTCGAGTCAAGGGAACCGAGCAGATGCCAAATCTTTAGGATTGTATTTGTAGCTTTGTTGTGTAAAAGTTTGACATATTCCTTAAATTTTGTATGATTTTGTGAAGATGACACATTATCCAAGAGCTGCTAAGATTGTTGTTGTTGTGGATAATGGTACCTTGTGGATCTTATGTTACCATTTAGAATTTTTTTTAAGTTGTGACTAATATGCTTAGCAAGAATGATGTCGAAAATCTTATAATGATAATTTGCATGTCATAGAGCAAATTGAGAAAATTTTCTCAATGACAAAATATAGAGAAGTAGAGTATTGAAGACATCAATTGAAACAACTTTTATTGAAAAGGAAAACAACAACACAACAACAATAGCAGCAACAAAAATACAATAGAGGCTACGGAGTGAGATTTAAGTCTATTTTGCGCTTCTTCTGACTGTCATGAGTAGACTAATCTAACTGATGCAATGTTGGATTAGACAGAGGAATAAAAGACTGCAATTGATCAATCAGTTGATCAACAGTTGGAGCTGAAATAAGAATCCGTCGTGCTAGAAGTGGGATGAATTGTGTTCCCGCTGCATAGTCAAGAAAAGATATCAACCCGTCTTAAAAACCATTAACATTTAACAAACCAATGGGTTTTTGGTGGATTTGTAATTGTGCCTATGAGACAATTTAAAAAATTTCCTCCAAGGTCCCGAAACCTCCTGGTAGAGCTATGAAAGCATCCGCATGCCTAAGCATTTGAGCCATTCGCTCGTGCATAGATGAGACTTGTAACTCATCCCCAACTGTTTTTCCTACAATATTTTCAATAGCTAGAGGTTTTGGAATGATACCCAAAACTCGACTACCTTTATTGTATGCAGCTTTTGCCACAGACCCCATTAACCCTCGGTTACCTCCTCCATATACTAAATGTATATTTCGCTCAGCTAATACCTTACCAAGATTTTCTGCAACTTTTGTAAACTCTTCAGTATTCCCAGGGTTAGATCCACAAAAGACACAAATTTTTGTGAATCGACGAGCTGAGGTTTCCTCCATTGTTATGCTCACCCTAATCTTTGAATGTTTTCGAGTTTGTATAAGGATGCAATAATAATGTATTTATAGAGAAACAAATTGATAATAGCTGTGGAGCATATGTGTAAGTATGTTCAAGTATATATTTTTCTCGATTCTTGTGAGGTAAAAAAAAAAAGAATGAGTTTTATTTTATTATTTTATAAGGGACAATAGGTCGCAAAATCTTGAATAAATATATGTTGATATGTAAGTGTGATAAAAATTGTGTCGGAAGCGTGATGAGTTAGGTAAGATAATTAAGAAAAGTCAATAAAGGCCTATTTTATGAATTTAGGGACTTTGTCGTTTTGGCACTAATGGCCGACAATGCATCTATGACTTGAAGACTTTTTGAACGAACAATTGGACTTTGGACATGAGGCCAAATTAACTTTATTAATTTCAAGGATTTTTGTGATCTTAACATTGATTTTTGGATAGATTAAAAGCAGATATGAAGAAAGATAAAGCACACTTGACATAAAGATAAAGCAGTAGTCAGTCTCTCTTTGATGTGATAGAGCAACACGGATTTAGTTTCTGTGAAAATAGAAACAGCAATGTAGGTCAAAATGAGTCTCCTTGGTCGCTTTCATCTGTGTCGTATCCGTGAGAGAGGAACTTATGGAGTTGTTATTCCCATGCATTGAATGAGGGCTCTGGCTGAGTGGAATGTGGGTCTACCATATCTTGATCTTCTCCAGGTGAGCTGGTCTGGATGAGGGATGTGCTGGCTTCCTCTTGGATTTGGGTGTCGGTTGGATAAGGTTGGGAGTCTTGAAAGAGGGATAAGTCAAGATTAGGTTGGTGTTGGTCAGGTTCTGTCGGGACAACTGGCTGAGATTGAGTAGGTTCTGTCGGGACAGTTGGCTGAGGCCATTGGTGAAGGTTATCCATTTCTTGTCTGTATCTGGCATAATAAGTCATGTTTGGAATATGGTGATGGTGGGTAGAGTAATCTGTATTTCTATGATGAGAAAGATGATGTTTTTGTCTTTGTCGGGATTTGTGTAGATTGGCAGAATTCAATTCTTCTGCAAAGTCATCTTCAACCTATTCCCAAGGTGCAGCATCTTTTGGGGAGATCCAAACAGACGGAGGAATTATCTGATTTTCCTGAGCAAGAATTCTTTTAAGTTCTCTCTTTTGTTGGATTACTTCTTCAGGCCAGAGCTTAATTGATCCCTTTAGTGAAAGGGTAAAAGTGAGGTAATCCTTGACAGTGGGGTAATAATGGATTTCATGATCTGAAACAATCATACCCTTTTGTTGGAGAAGTAAGACAGACCAAAGATGTTGTCTAGGGACTGCAGCATTTGTGTTGTTTACAATCATGTATTGAAATTTAGTTATCCACCATGTCTTTGGGTAAAACCATTGGAGAAATATCAGGGCTGGATGATCTTCATCACATTTTTCTAATTTTTGGAGAGTTCTAAGTAATGGAAATTCCATGGCGATTGTATACAGATCCAACAGGTACCATAACAAGTAAAGGACAGATTTGGACCATTGGGAAAATGGGAAAAAATAGTGCAGGTGAAAGAAATGGTATTCCAAGTTGAACGAAGGGCCACCAAGAACTGTGAGGCCGTGTTCTTGGACTGCCAAGATGGCATAGTGTCTGATGAATTCTTTGGCACGGGAATGGAGTGTTCTGGTTCTGATTAGGTCTGGAAGTTGTGGTGGAGTAAAAGGAACATGAAGAGTTATGATAATAGGATTCATTATGAAGATGGTATGAGGGTTGGTTTTCTTTATTGCTAGAAAAGTGATTATGAGGTTTAGGCTATTTATAGAGTTTTGTGAAAACAAAATCAATAATCGTTTTGTTCTTTCCTTTTTCCGTGGATGACGTTAAAGGAATAGTTGAAAAACCATATTTGCCATCGCAGTAATTGTGCTAGTGCAATCTTTTCTGTTTGAAACTGAGCATATTAGAAAAAAAAAGCAGACATGTCAGTCTCAATGAGAAAATGATGTCCAATAAGGTGGACTATTTTTTTTTTAAAGAGTTAGAGTAAGAGATATAATGTTGAGATCTATAGTTTAAGAATCATTGATCATTTAAGATAATACCTTCAATATTCTGATTTGAATGACAACTTAGTTGCGTAGAAATGCTATATTTTTTTTGAATGATATCAAGGTAGTGAATGATATTATGACGTATGAGTATATGTTGAATGGATTAAAATTTTCAGAGGAGTTAAGAATTTTATTTAAGAGATTAGTATGGATATTCTACATCTATGTTATTCTTTAATGAATAAAATGTGAAGTGTATAGATGCCCATTAAATATTGAACGAATGGGAAAAAAAAAGAATAAAAATATGTGTGTATAATTTTATAAGTCCATAATGTGTGTCATATGTTTATTTTATGGATATATGTTTCGTACTCCTCTCGTATACTCAGCTATGAGCCAACTTAGAGATAATCTAACATATGAATGAGTATTTATTAGGATTTTGGACCACAATGAGCAAATCCTATATACAAGGAAGATTGCTTTGTAAATATTTTATGAATAAACCATACAGTTGAAAAGGAAAATTAAGAATGAGAAGAAGAAATGAGATCTAAGTATCCTCATCTATGTGCTTAAGTTATGAATTTCGAGGACGAAATTCTTATAAGGAGGGGAGAATTGTAGTAACCAGTATCCATAACCGGTAAGAATATGTATATTTATATATATAAATATACGTATTTTATTTATATGTGGGTGATCCTTGATTTATATATTGTTATTAGTAGTATTTTTATAGGTTAAGGATATACTATTAGTATTGGGTTTATTTGCAAGACTTTGGAATTATTTTAGGGACCAAATTGTTATACTTTGAAAGTTTTGGGGGCAAATTCGTAAATATCAAAAATTAGCCTCTTAGTATAAAAATACACTTTTAAACCCTAATTTACCATTTTTAGGTCGAGCTACCCATTTTAAGAGAGAGAAGAGAGAAATAGAGGAGAGAGAAAGAGGAGAAGAAGAAGAAAAAGAAGAAGAAATTGGAAATTTGAATTTCAAGAGGTATATCATACGTATTTCTCAATTTATTGGTATTAATTAAGTTAATTCCTTTAAGTTTTGATTTCTGAAAATATGTATAATTGAGGATTTGTTGTGTATTTCGTAAGATCATATGAGAATTGATGATGATGTATAAGATAGTTTGATAAATCATGATGAATTATGAAATTTCTGCTGGATAACCTCTTGATCTAGGAATTTTATAAATTGTTGTGATTCGATTCTGGTTTTGAATTTTGAGTATATGAAATTAGACATGTTTAGGATCAACTGAGACTTTGAATCGACTGAAAATCTCGGAAATTGAATTTTTAGTGAATTTACCACAATGACCCTGGAATTCTGGAAATTTCCTGTGTAAACAGTATGATACAGTGGAAAATAATTTTTGATCTGTTGAATGATCTTCAAAAATTATGAATTTGTGGAATATGATAATTTTATATGTCTAATATGATATACTCGAAATTGAGAATTTAGATCAATGTGGTTGAAGTGTTATGAATTTCTAAAGTGTATCAGCTCATTGCAATATTTGATTAACAGATTTTTAAAGTTATAGAATAAAATAGTTTTAAAATACTTTTGGCAGTGATTTGGAAGTGAAATATTTATCATGGACTTAGATATGTGTTAAGAGTAATTATGTGGTAGTTTTATAATTTTTGAGTAAGTATATGATTTTATAAAATTGGGAGATTGAATACTATTCAGTAAGTATCTTGATCCTGTCAGGTTGGTAGTTTGGATTTGATGATGTGTATGAAATGGATTGTGTAGGAATTTTGATATAATATTCATATATAGGAAGGATATATGAGTCAAGATTAATACATTCTGATTTTGGAGTAATTGGACATCATTTGATGTATTATAAAATTTTGTTAAGTGTAAGTAGTCAGAATGACAAGTTTTGAGAAATCAAGTATTTAGACCAATTTGATGTGATAAATGCATTGTGTATAATTTTGTAAGCTATTTAAAGTATTTTGTGTGAATTGTGAGGCTTATGAAAGGATTAATCTCCATTAATAGGTTAAGGAGATTTAAGCCTTGTAGCTGAAAGTGTTAAGAGGTAAGTATACTAGACTTTTTTACTAGAATCACAATAAACATAGTAAGTGTTATGAATGATTTTGTAAATGTGGTTAAGAATATGTTTATGTTATGTCAAAGTATATTTTGATATGAAATGTGAATATATGTTTATGAATATGAGCATTGACATTGAGCATGGACATACATGTGTTTTTTGAAAGTGAGCTTTCAAAATAAGATATATTTAACAAAGAAAGCTTTTGAAGTATAATATGTCCATGAGAAATATTTTGTGTTTTGAGGGTACTTGAACTCACTGTTGACTTAGTAGGCATTTTATGTGATTTGTGGAGCCTTTATGTGTGGCCTTTCCTTCGGGATTGGTATATGTTATGTGTTCCGTATGTAGGGAGGATCCTATTGGTACCTAAAGGAAGTGTTAGTCATCACATTCGTGTGGTGGCGTATTGGTGCATGTGAGAGGACTCACCGATAATCAGGGTGAGGGTTTGGCTTTTACCTTCGGGCATAAGCATTATATGTGTGTAATTTCAAGACCTCACTTATACTATTCCTCTCATACGGTATGTCACCTACGAGTGACATTTGGCTCATTATGTGATATGTGATATGTAAGTCCTACTAAGTAGTAGTCGAGTAATGGTATTCCTATTATGTGTTTTGAAAGAATGTGTAAGCGCTTACATGATATGTGATTTGATAAGATTATGATTTTGATTGATCATAGCATATCATACATATGCATTGTGTATATATATGTATTTGTATTTGATATATGAAAAACTAGTATGCTTACTGAGTTTTATACTCATTATAGTTTATGGTGATTTCAGGTAAATAAGGTACATGTGTGCTTAGCGAATTTGGCAAGGCTTCTGCTGTTCCTTGGGTTCCCTAAGTTGCTAGGTTGTTGTGTGTTTCATTTGGGGACACGTGGGATAGGATATTTGGTTTGTCCCTATTGAATAAATACTTATGTATTATTTCATTGTGTGTGGCTGGATTTGATTTAAGTTTTCAAAGTGTGGTTACTAGTTGATTTCAAGTAAGAATTTGCAATGAATATATTCTGGGCTTCCGGTAACAAAGTTGCTACTGGTGACGTAGTAGAGTGTTAATCTCTGAGAAAACTCTGCGTATCTCCAGTTTATTAATTGTCCCAGTCATAATTCAATTGTTATAATTCTGAAAGAAATTAAAATAAATGTTTAAGTATTATTGAATGAATGTAAGTGATGTCGTGTGTCAGATCTTTTGGGTCTGGGGCGTGACAATACAACTGAGAGTTTAAAGTGCATAGCCAGAGGAGTACTTACAGACTTGGCATTTACCATCCCAAATCTATCCAAGGTCTTCTAAATCTATTCCTCCTATAATAAGAACAGAACATTCATTCTCTCTCTTTGAATTTACATGCCAAGAATCTTTCTTGTAGAACCAAGATTTTTTATTTCGAACTCTTCACTCAAAGTGTTTTTCAATTTATTGGTCTCTACTATGTCAACAACATGCTATAAGTATATTATCAACATACAACAATTAATAAATGAGTTTTCCACTGTACAGTTTCTTGAAATTAATGTAACTATCATAAGAACTCCTTGTAAAATCATTTTGAGTCATAAAATTATCAAATCTCTTATACCATTATCTTGTTGATTGCTTAAGAACATATAAAGACATTTTAAGTAAGCATACATGATCTTTCTTCCTAGAAACCACAAAACCAAAAAGTCAAGCCATATAGATATTTTCTTCTAGATCCTTATATAAAAATACAGTCTCTATATCCATTTGTTCTAGATGTAATCCCAAATCCACACATAAAGATTGCAAGGTCCTAATGGAACAGTGGTTCACCACTAGAGAGAAGATTTCATTGAATCTTTCCCTTTTTTTTGTGAATACTCATTTGCCACCAACAGTCTTATTACTTGGTGGTTTAGGAACCAATTCCCAAGTTTTATTTTTCATAAGAGAATTGATTTTCTCATCCATTGTTCGCTTTTAGTTTTTGCCGTCATTGCTCTTTATTGCTTCAACATATGTTTCAGGTTCTTTAATTTCTATCTTATTAGTAACATTGAATGCATATGCAATAAGATTGGCATACTCAAACCTCTCAAGAAGCTTTACTATCATTCTTAGTTTTGTCTCTTATCAACTGATACTCTCCAAATTGCTCTTTCAGAGACTTTTGTTGACTTATAGGAGAGTGATCATAAGTTATCTGCATTTAAGTTGAAATTTTAGTGAAGTGGGCTGCGAGTTTGAATCTAAACCATATATCTCATTTTTCTTGATACTCCACTTTAAACTCAACCACTTCCTTATTTTGCTTAATATTACTTCCTAATGCTTCCTCGGTGCTATTAACTTCTTTAAATAATGAAGCTTCATTAAAGATAACATCCTTGCTGATCATTGTTCTAGGTGGATTTAAATTACTACACCATACCTTATTGCCCTTAACCTCATCTGGATAGCCAACAAACTATCCCTTAATAGCTTTTGGTTCTAATTTGCCTTATTTAACGTGAACAAAGGTTGGAAAACCAAATATCCTAAGGTGTTCATACTTTGGAGTGTATCTAGACTATTTCTCCTTAGGTATCTTGAAATCTATTACTGAGGATGGACTTTTATTTATCAGGTAAGTTGTTGTCATTACAACTTCACCCAAAACTTCTTTGGTAAATCATAATTTAACAGCATACATCTCACCTTCTCTAGAATGGTCATCTTCATCTTCTTAGCAAAACCATTTTGTTATGGAGTACCCCTTACTACCCTATGCCTATAGATTCCATAGTTGGCATAAAAGGTATCAAACTCAGTGTTATGAAACTCCAACCTATTGTCAGTTCTAAGCCTTTAAACCATTTTCAAGTTTGATTCTCTACCAATACTTTTTATGTCTTAAAAGCATCAAATGCTTCGTCTTTGTTAAAGTCTTTGTTCTTTAAAACATACACCCAGAGTTCTTTTTTGTTGAGCAATCATTAATAAGGAGTACGAATTACCTTGCTACACCTAGAGACTTTATTTATATAGGCCCCCAAAGATAAGAATAAATGGACTCTAGAATCTATTTTGTAGTGTGTTCACCAATGCCAAACTTCACCCATGGGCTTTTTCTAACATACAATGTTCATAAGACTATAGATTCCCTACTTTTGTTTCTTAATTTCCAAACACTCCATGATCTTTTAGTTCTTTAAATCCTTTTTCTCCTAAATGTGTGAATATCATATGCCATATTTTTTTAATTATCAAGGCTAATATCCACTGATACAACCATTAATCCTTTAATAGCACTTCTATTTAGCATATAAAAACCATTAATTTCGGTCCTTTTCATCAACACAAGTGACCTTCTAATCACTTTCAAGATTCTATTCTATATCTTGAAAGTATAACCATTTTATTCTAATTCTCTTAAAGAGATCAGATTTCTATTTAGATTAAGGATGTATCTCACATCCCATAACTCTCTAATGACCCCATCATACATCTTTATTCTTATATCCTAATCCTAACAATCTTGCATCTTGGAATTTTTTCCATCAATACTTTTCCTTAATTTACATTTTGATAATTCTAAAAAAATTTCAAATTTGGACTCATGTGAAAATTGCATCTATAATCCAGGATCCACTCATCTCAAATAACAGATTTCGATGCAACTAGTGTTACAACACTATCATAGCCATCATCTAAAGCCATTATTGCATCCTTTTTCTGTTCTTACTTAGACTTTATCTTAGCTTCTATTTAAAGATAACCTCTTTTAAAGTGTCATTCTTTCTTGTACAAGTAGTATTTCTTCCCTTTAATATTAGACTTTGATCTGTTAGTGTTCTTTCCTTTTGATTCCCAATTCTTAGGCTTTCTTCTTACTGATAAGCCTTCACCATTATAATTTTTTGTTTCAATCTTCTTTGCCAATTCTTTCAAATTCAAGGAATACTTAACATCATTCATGGTCAAAGATTTACTTCAATACAAGTGATTATCCATAAAATGCTCATAACTAAAAAGGCAATGAACTAAGCAGGATAATAACTTTATCTTTATTATTAATCTTTACATAAATGGTTTGAAGATCAATGATGATCTTATTGAAACTGTCAATATGATCTTTGATTGAGTCCCTTTCACTTATATTCAATTAATAAAGTTTCTTCTTCAGATGTAACCTATTGGCCAAAGAGGATTTTGTTAGGTTGTATGGGATCCACTAACCCTTTAGTTCAACCAACACTGAGATCACTATCCCCCACTAGTCACCACTAGTCAGGCACTGGCGCACCCACACAACCAGCTCAGGTTACTTGCGCCCCCAAGGATTCGAACCCCCGTCCCTATCTCTATGGAGGCCTTATAGACCTTTAGAGGTTCGTCCTTGTACCTATTAGGCCAGCCTGGTGTGCTCACTAACCCTTTAGTCCAACCAGCATCGGGATCACCATCCCCCACTAGTCACCACTAGTCAGGCACTGGCGCACCCACACAACCAACTCAGGTTACCTGCGCCGGTGGCTCTGAGGTGTCATTCCGCTGATAAACCAAAGAGTTGGTGGGCCCTACACAGTCTGACAGATTTAGTCATATACAAGGAATTCAATTTCTTCTACAAGTCAATGGTAGTCTATTCACTGCCCACCTCTTTTTGAACTTCACATTAAGATTCAGGACAATGGCACTTCTAGCTTTCTTCAACATCTCAACATAATCACTATTTACCTTTGAAGATTTAAGTTTCTTGCCATCTGTATTATATAACAACCTCCTTAATTGCCTATTCAAGTCCCTAGCTAACTAAGAGTGCCTCCATTTTAATCTTTCAAAGATTAAAACAATTCTTTCCATTAAATTTCTCAATATTAAATTTATGAGTAGCCATTAGGTTCACAACCAGTATCTGATACCAATTATTGGACCAATGAAACACTAATCTTAATGCCTTAGACATATTGGACTTGAGAAACAAAGAAAGAAAATAATCAAGAATATAAAGCGATCACATGGTTCGGCAAAGCTTATGTCCATAGACCAAAACAGGACTGACTAATGCTATTTTTTCAATCAAGAGTCAAGAACTACAATCTTGATGTTACAAGCTTTACAAACCTTCAAGAATCAAAATAAATGATGGATTACAGAGTTTACATTACGCTTCCCAAGTCTAGGTATTTATAAGCCAAGACTGTTTCTCAATCCTAGAACTTTAACTATCTTTTTACCACATGTCAATTTGATAGGCTCAATCCTTAAATGACACGGTGCATTTTTGGTCATTCCAAACCTCTTAGGATACTATCATCACAGTCATTCTTATTTAAGCTAATTACACTAGAAGCCATATACTTTCTTCTGTTAACACTTAGGTCCTCAAAAGCTTACCTTCATTTGTATTTTGGTCTTCGATATAGTACAACTGACTTCGTCATTGATGTTTAATCATCATTTCACATACATAAGTTAAACACTCAGAGAAAGAGTGGCATTTACATACATCGAACATCACCAAATTTAGTTCTTCATTCTTTTGAAGAACACCTTTCTTTTGTATCTTATTTAAATTAAGATCCAAAAATTTTATACAAAACTTATTAAGAAAACAAAAAAAAAATCCATCTCAATCCTTATACAAAGAACTACTAAAAAGTAAATATGGATATCGAGTTTTCATCTAGAGAAATCAATAAATTAATTTATTAATGCTATGGGGAATGATATCAATTTTATAGTAGGGTTTAAGTGTATATGAAAGTTTTTGGACGAAATTTTTAGTTGAGAAGAGATGTTTCCAAGTTATAAGAACTCTGATGGATGGTTTGTAGTTCTCAAATCAACCTAGTTCACTCTATTATCTATTTGGATGACATCTAGTCTTCATGTAGTTACCTTCTCATCCTTGGAGTTTTTTATACATATACTCAGGATGAGATTTATCTTTCCAATTTGAAATCACAAAACATATCATAAGGACGCTAAATTTATTATCAATTAGAACCCTCTAATGTCCAAATTAGTTTAGGGTTCTTTTTCACAAATATGGTAACAAAAATGGTTAAATAATTGACTTGCCTTTAAGGAAAAATGCTCTAGAGAGATTTTGCTAGAGTTTAGCATAGTAGTCTCCTCCTTAATATTTGAGTTTTCCTTTTATAAGCTTTTACAAGGTGATCATTTAACCTATTTCCTGATAAATAACTATGAGTGGTTGAAATTTGATGTGGTATAACCACCCAAGTTATTAGTGGGTAACTATCATTTATTGGTGTTGATCTTGCGCTCCACTTCTGTTGTTTATAGGCATACATTTGTAATTACCTTCTTGTCCTATTGACATAGTCAAGGTTTACATCTAGTATTGTATAAACTAATGAGAATGATTTTCTTGGCCAATGGATGATAATAATATTGTGGTCAACGTATGAGAATGATTTTGTGGTCATGGCTCTGTATTAATGGATAAGAATGATGTCACAACCAATAGATGAGAATGACATTTTTTGCCTTGCTTGGTACTATCAGATGAAAACGACACCATTGTCTTTACTTGGTACCATCAAATGAGAATGACATCTTGACTTAACTTAGTGTCAACAGATGAGAATGACATTATTGTCTTGGCTTAATGCCAATCAATAAGAACAATATCGTTGCCTTGACTTAGTGCCAATGAATGGGAATAACATCATTCCTTTTACTTAGTGCCAATTGATGAGAACAATATCATTGCCTTGGCTTGGTACTAAAAGATGAGAATGGCATCGTTGCTTTGGCTTGGCACCAATAGATGAGAACGATATTGTTATCTTGGCTGATATCATCAAATGGGAACGATACTATTGTTTTTATTTGTTGGACTTGATGCCAACAAATAAAAACAACATAGCTTCGATGGATGACAATTTGGCCTTGGCTAATGTGACTTTAGTAAACTTGAGTGTTAGTAAGCTAACCTTGATAAGTTGACCTTTAACATGTGTTAACAACTCAAGGTTAATGTGATTTTTTATTTTCTTATTCGAAAATCTCGGTACAATAGTAAACATTTTCTCAGCTCTTTATGTAGAGAGTTAAACTCTATACACAAATTCTTGTATAGTAATGCATTGTAATTTGTAATTTTTTTTTATTTTGCAAATATAAAGAAAATTTAAGGATCAGATTTTAAAAATATAAAGACCTTCGTACTTTAAAATTTACATGATACTATAATTAAATATTATTGTTGTTTTTGGGTTTACAGTAAACTGTGATCACAACAATGGAGAATATAACATATACGAAATCATCAATATTTTTCAGTATCCAAATGGGTTCAGGCTCTACCATCTATTCCTCCAAGAATGAAGTGACATAAACTTTCCTTAAAGGTCAGTAACATAGAAGCACAACTTTTTATAGGTTATTACATTATTTTTCAAAGCTCATCCAAACTTTCTTCAATGGGAATGGATGATGTTTGCAGTCAATTTCGTTCATTAATGAGAACCTCCACTAATCTTCTATGTTTTCCTTTCCTTTTCTTTTTTTTTTTGAAGACCGGTAATTTTGGAGTTAAAAAAAATGATATATATTAATAAGGGCACACTTAGCATTGACTATTCTGCGTTAGACTAGGCTAAACCGAGTTTGAATATAATTATTTATAAGTGAAACTAAATTTAATTATAAATAGTTTGAAGTGAATTTTGATGACATGAGAATGTTTATTAATAAATAAAATAAAATTTACACTTAGTATAAATATATATCATTAGGTGTATTTTGATGAAATAAAATAATTTTATCAATTAAAAAAAGTACACGTTGTTAAAGGATGTAAGAAATCTTACTCCTCAAAATAAAAAATAAAAAATAAAAAAGATGATAATGATGTATGATATAAAAATGTGACGTGTTTGAAATAATGAATATTTCTTTGTTTAGGTTACAATCATATTTACATATGACATGTATATATATATATAGATATTTTAAAATGTTAAGCGCTTATTTATATTTACACATTCTAATCTCTAAAGGGAAGTTAAGTGAGTTTAACCTCCTCAATGACAATAATAGATGTGTAAAATGATTTAGTAAGTTACCTAATTTATTATATGGTGAATAATATTATTAGGTAGTATTGTTTAATTAATTAATAATTTATATATAATTTATAATGTGTTATAATATTTTATCATGTGTTTAAGAGTATTTTATATAATAAATTATGTAATTCATTAAATTATATATATATATATAATTGATCTAATGGATTATATAATTCACCATATGGTGAGCTTTTGAACACGTGACAGTATTATATAGTATATTATAAACTGTTAAAAAATTATGAATTTATTAAATTGTGACATATGACAATAGAATTCATCATGTGGTGTGCTATGTAGCATATTATATAAGTTGCAAATATATATATATATATATTTAGAACTAATTTAGTAGGCGACGAAACTCACCACTCAATGAATTTCAAAACACGTGTTAACATTCTGTAACACAGTGATACTATTTTAATAATGACAAACAATATCACTAAGTGTCTTAGAGCTCGTTGAGTGGTGAACTCTATTGCTCATTAAATTAATTAATTATATATATAAGTTATATAAATAGATAGATAGATAGATAAATAGACACATTCTCATATGCAAACTGTTGGAAAATTGGTGATTCAACAATCTTAGTTGGATAAGAATTGAAATGAATACCAAAGTGGAGAGTCACAAGAAGTCTAGAACGTGTGGGACACGTATAGAGAAGTCTAGGACATGTAGGACACGAAGGCGGAAGTGAAACGGGACTCGAAGACGCAAAGGAAACGAAGAATTCGCGGGGAGCTGACTAACGCCGCGGCGCTTAACACAGAAGCACAGTGCCGCAGCGCTGGGTCACCAGCGCCGCGGAGCCCAGGGACGAGCGCCGCGGCGCCAGAACGTGTGAAAAAGTCCGTTTTTGTTCGAGATTTCAAGTTGTGGGAAGTTTTGGACTTCCAAAACAAGTGGACTCTTACTCCGATAAGAAATAGGGTTTGTAGGCACGAAATACACTCTATATAAACACTTGTAAACCCTTGTTTAAGATCAAGCATCTAAGCTTTCAAGATGTAACTATAGGAGAGAATAGAGGAGTTAGGTAGGCACGAAGTGCGTGGTGCACTAGGGTGTAACCTTTGGGGGTGTTTTCTTCTTTAGGTTCTTTGAGTGAATAAAAGAGAAACACCATAAATTCTTTTGGCTTAGATGCTCGGGCTATTCTTGTATTTCTTTTAAAAATCTCTTATGAGGAGATACTGAGAAGTCATAGGAAATCATGATGATCAAGGGTAGATGCTTAGAGGTCTCTATGTGAGATACTAAGGGGTCTTGTGAGATCATTGATGATGTAAAAAGATACTTAGTGATCTATTTCAATAGTAAGAAGCTGGATTATGGATCCTCCGTAGACGTAGGCAATTTTGGGCCGAATCACGTATATCTTGTGTCTTATTGATTGGTTTATTTACTTTATCTTTATTGGTGTGTTAATCTTATGTGTTCTTACTTATGGTGTGAGTTATAATTTTTCGCTGCGCATAGAATAAAAAGGATATCAAAATTGTAACTTAATTAATGTCATAAAAATATTAAATTAAAGTACATGACTTGATATCTACAACACAAACATATCCGTAAGTTTAAAACGCATTAAAAAATAATGCCATTTTTGACAAATTCTTACTTTAAAATCTTAAGGATGTTCGCACTTGAGAATTTAATATATATATATATACTGTAAATATAAAAATCAAACATCATTAATTTATTTACATTTTCACTACTCTATATACTTTTTGAACCCCGTGTGAAATATTAATATAATGTGGATCACTCTTGGGAATTATTAGATAATAAATATTAGAAATAACAACTAAGATACGAAATAACCATACTGAACAGAACTTGAACAAAATTTGGAAAAGTACAAAATGTGAGCATGGCAGTCCAGTTTAATTCTATCCAAAGACATCCTCCCATCATAATATAAATGTTATAAATATAGGTAGAGTTTCTTTTATTTTAAAATAATTACTTAAATTTTCATTCATTAATTTCATGTAATTCAATAGTATAAATTCAAATGCAAATGTAGCCCTCCTCGTAATCCGCCCATCGAACTATCAATTTTTCAATCAAAAGACAAACTTTCGTATAAAATAAGGCATATTAGAAAACGAACGATTTTTCTTTACCAAGGAAGAAGAGAAATAGCTAAACGGACTTTGCAAAACCAAGGGAAAATATGCTCTGCTTTCTTCTCCTTCTACTGGTTTAATTAGGAAGTTTTGACTTTCCGATTTAGGCTTTAATTTGTCACTTTCTCTTGATTCTTTCCTTTTTGAATAACCAACTTCCTTTTTAGGTGTCTGCTTCCATCGCCGGTAGTGGTGTTTGGCGTTCGCCATGGCAAACGTCCTAGAAGAGATGGCCAATTTGCTCGCAAGCTTTAAGGAGAGACAACCGGAATTAAATAAAGAAGTTCCGACGGTTTTAGTCAGGCCATCCTTTGCTTTTATTCTCTCCACTCCGTTAGATATTTTCACACATCCATTGCAATTGCCCCCTCCTTGTCTTAAAGGAGATAAATTCTTTATCAAGATTGATGAAGATGAATATCGAAGGTGTCTCAATCAAAGTAAATCCAATCTTATTGGCTGCCTAGTCTTAAAAAAAAAAAAGGTTACAGCGAATCAAAGTTTTAAGTGTTGAAAAGTTGCTTTTCACCATTGTTAAGATATTTTGGATGTGTTGGGGTTCTCTCAAGATGTTTACCATTTATTTATTTAGGAGTTCTAATCTTTAAATGTTGTCCACGTAGTCATCGCTTGCGATTTTTGTTGGAATGACAAAATTCTTTCCATGGCTAAAAGAATTGAATTAGTTCACACTGTGTTCCAAAGTATTTTTCTTCCTAGCTTCGAGGTGTATCTTTGGTCGGCTTCTCTTCTAAATCACTTGTATGGATGGGCTCGTAATTTTATTATTTTGGAAGACCATCTTTGTCAAAAGATGGCTTTAGTCTCTTGGAATCGTTTTAGCTTGCCAAAGACGAATGAAGGGGTTGGTTTGCGTTGGCTAAATTTTTTGAACAAGATGTGTCTTATCAATTCTCTTTGGGATATTCATCAAATAAAAACAACATGCTCGATTTACCTAAGGAGGTAATATAGTTTTGGTGATGCAAGACAGACTTATCTCTACTCTTCAATTTTGGTGGGCTTTAAATCCATGCTTTCTTATTTCACAAGGGAGCTAAGTGGATTATTAGAGATGGGTCCTCAATTGATTTTTGGTTTGATAATTGGTTACATGAGCCAATTCTTTCTCGTGATATTTACCGCTCCTTGTGTCTTTTGTGTAAGGTGAAAAAGGTTATTACGAAGGGAAGATGGAATATCCTCAGCTCCTTTTTTATGGTGTTTCTGCATTTGAAAAATCAGGTTGATAATATTATTTTGTCAGCTAATAGAATAAAAGATGAATGTATATGGACTTTTGCTAGGGATGGGTCCTTGTCATTAAGCGAGAGTTAGAGTTTTATAAGGACTCAAAGTTCTATTAACTCGGCTCTTTCCTCTCTCCAGTGAAGTTTTTTTCTCCTAAGATTAGTATTTTCATGTGGCGTTTTCTTTGGCACATTCTTCCAACAAATATGAGTTTAAGATCTCGTGGCATATGTATTTTTTTAGCTTGCTCCTTCTGTTTGAATATTTTTGAATCAATGGATTATTTGTTTGTTTCTTGCCCTTTTTCCATGCTCTTTGGCATTGGTTTGTTCATAATATTCGAACTCATTTTCCACATGTCTCGACTATTTTAGATTTATGGGCAGCAGTCTCTTCTAAGTCGTCTAGCCCCCAGTTTTATAATATTTGATTATTAATTGTTTCTTATCTTTTTTATTCTATTTGACATTATAAAAATTGGCTGAGGTTTGACAACATTGCAATAGGTTTGAATGAGATCAGAGCGGATTGTGTAGCTCACATTTGATATTTTGTTGAGTTTTGTCTTGGGTTTATTTCTTATTTAGCGTATTTGTCCTAAGTTTGGTCATGGCCCTAAAATTTATGTTCTCTTCAGCAAATTCTCCTTGCTAGGATAGATTAAGATGAATACGTATGAGCTTTCAAAGGGTAACCCAGGGGAAGCAGCTTGTGAGGGGGTGTTTTAGGACGAGACAGACTCTTTTTTAGGAGGCTTTTCTTATCCTTTGGAAGTGGAGACGATTTTTTTATATAGAAATCGTGGGTGTAATTTTGGTTATAGAAATTGTTTATGCTCATTGTTGCATCGGCTGATTCTGAATATGATTCTTTACTAGTTATTCTTTTGCTCTCTAACTCAAAGTTAAATCATACTTGGAAGCTTTAAATTCGATGACAGAATTGTAGGGTTATATATCTAATTTGCAGTTTTGGTTCATTTATACATTTAGAAAAATAATGAATTGTAGATAGCTTAGCAAACATTGGTTTGATTGTGATGATCTGGTTACAGGCTCCTTCAATAATTTTATCTGTCCTTCACAAAAATACCAATGATTATCCTAATTATAAATTTTACGTAACATGCATGGTTATTTTCTATTTTATTTAGTTTTCTCTTGTCTTTTTAACTCTAATTTCATGAGCATTTTATAAGATAAGACTCATCATGTCCTCTCGATTATATTTCACTTTTTCTTTTCATTTAATAACATCTCTTGCTGGACAAGATTTGTGAAAAAACAAAGTCATACTAATAAATCTAGAGGTATTGTAAAAATAAAAAATGAAAAAGCATTAAATATAAACTGCAGGAAGAAACCAAATGAAACAACGAATACGTACGTCCATTTGTAAGAGAGCCAGATACTTGCATCAGTTTCTATAAACTCAACGTTTTTGTTTCCGTCATCGATGCGTTTAATTCAAAATTAAAGGAATCAAATTCATCTTCTTTGTTTTTTAATTTTTTATGCTTTCTTTTTACGAATGAAATGCAAAACTGTAAAAATCTGCTACCTCAGGCCTCAACATATCAGAAACATCGATTTACACGATTCGGATTAGACGCATGTAATAATCTTGTATTCTAGTCCTATGTACGGTAAAGATTACAATAAGATTACAATTCAGAACTTTGAATATTTCCAAGAGAATCCTGTCCTATCCTAGATTTCTGCTCCACTATTTCATTTCATGGCTCAATTTGTATTACAATTCATAACTGCTAAATAGTGAATCCGACTCAGCACTTAAATCAGAAATGAAGCAACTTGGGACAAGAATAGACTGGAAATTAACATAAATATAACCCTTTTTTTTGTTTAAGAATGCATAATTGTAACACTTAACAGTTAACACAATAAAAATTGTTACCCAAAAATATATTTGATTTGATGACAGAGAAGGAGAGTTTAATATATATATATATGATCAAGTCAAATTTCAAATGGTTTATACAGCAAAAGTTTATGATTATGAACTGATTTTTATCCGAATGATTGAAAAATCAACAAAAGAAAATGGTCCTACAAACACAATCTCATACGTTTATCTTTATCTTCTTTTTGCCCTTTTTCTTTTTTCAAATTTTGTTTTTCATTTTTGGTCTTGAAAATGAGTATTTTATTTATTTATTAATCAAATTTAAGCTCTATCTGAGATTTCTTTTAAGAAAATAAAACCAATTATATATTTTAAGAAAAAAGCATTTACATCTCCAAAATTTAATTTAAATGACATTTTCATCTCTTGATTTTAAAATTATTTAAAAATACTCATTTTTATTAATTTTTTTTATAGTCCTCACCACTTTTGCTCTTTTTTTTTTACGCTCTTTTGATTGAAATAATACTATCAACATATAAATTAAATTTTTTTGAATATAATAATATTAATAGTAAGTCAAAATTATGTTGTAGTAGTTGTTAAAAGATGTCTTTTTGAATAATTTTGAATTATTGAAAACTATCCTTTAAAATAAAATTTGAGAATTTAAATATATTTATCCCTATAATTTATAACTCAATTTACAAACCTGTTATATATATTTATTACTCTTATTACAAATTTATTATATTTTATTTAAATCATAAAGTTCATTGATTTTTTTTCTTGATTTTTGGGACGAGAAATTCGAATAAGACTCCGACATTAGTTGAGAGATATAATTATCACCATTGATTAACTTAAATTTGAGTGTAAAAAAGTAAAAATAAATAAATGCTACAATTTTAAAATATGTCCACCAGAACCTCTTTCCCCGCTCAACTTCATTTGAATCATTTTCTTGTAAAATGAAAATTTGCTTATAAATCTTTGTTGTTTTCAATTTAATCGGAAAAACAAACAGAGTTTACAGAAAGAACAAATAACTTGTTTTATAACAATTGCTCTTAGATAACAAGATAGAAGTCAAGTAAATTAAACTGACATTAAGTGATGGATATTTGCGTACGATATATGTAAAAAAAAAAAAGGTGAAGTGAAGTTGCACTAATTCCTTAAACCTAAAGGGAGATTTAAATATACATTCTGAAACTCTGATTTTTATATAAACATTGCAGAACTCCCTCGTAAATTTTCACTCTCTTTATTTCTTTTCAGATGTCCTTCACCGGATCTCAAGTTCTTTAACTCCGTACCAAGATCTCTCTTCTTTTCACGCTAGTTCAGAAATTTTTTTATGAGTGTCATGTCACCATTAATTAAAATATTCTATTAGGGTTTGTGACAAAACTCCCGTAACGGGCGCCAAAACCAACCCATTTCAGTCCTGCTCGGATGTTTTTTTTATACTTTTTTTTATATGTTTTTATGAGTTGTCGCTTCATTTGGACTTTTGCTATCCCGATAACTGTGTATCTGGCTATATTTTATAAGTGTTCTTGATTTTCCTTTTCCTTCCCATGAATAATTACATATCTGTTTCATTTGTTTCGAAAAAAATAGTACCTGGGTCGGCAACTTTCGCTATCACCAAGCATATTCCAGTTGTTCTTGTTAGTAATACTATTCTCATTGTTGCTGAAATTATGGCTGCGGCTGGTGGGAACTCTTCTGGGTCAGGCAATCTTTCAAACACAAGGTCTGACAAAAAAATGCGGCGTGTGCATGTTACGGAACAACAGCGAAAGTGCCAAAAAATAATTAAGAGCCGGGGATCTGCACGTCGTTCCTGGGTGCAAATGCAGGACAATAATGATTATTTGAAGGCTATGATCTACCGTCTCAGAGAGGAAAATAGCAAGCTGCGCGCAAACTTGGTCTTGAGCTATCAACATTACTTAGAAAATGCGACACAAAACACATTTCTCAGGCTCAAATTTCATGCTGACAATGTAATTATTGATGATTCCGGTTTCAACTACTCAACCTACGGATTTTATTCCAGGCCTAGTACTGTTCGCTTTGAGGAGTCTGACCAGCTCATTGAAAATTACTTTGGGAAGCCACTCATTGTCGAGTCTCGGTTGTAAATTCAACCCACCGTATCCTTCCACTAGCTGTGTTCTAATTTCCGCTACTAAATATAATTCATGAATCTAGGTTATCCGATTATCATATGTGGTCAATTATTTAAGCTATGGTGTTTGCTCCTAGTTATATGGGTTATTTTCTGTTGTATCAGTCATGGCAAAATATTATTTGAGAAATACATCGTGGGGGATGAAATATGTTTGGTTTGTCTATTTAGTAATTTATATGGGGTTCAAAAAGTTTGTATTTAATTAACTCTTCTTCAATTTTTAAGCTTGTTTATTTTTCCAAAAGATTTATTCGTTTCGTGGATGCTCAAAAAAAAAAAAATTATCATTATGATGATTATTATTATTATAAGGGAAAAAGACATTACAACTCTTAATGTTTTATTGAAAGGGATATATAAATTTCAATGATTTAAAAAATGTCATTGACATTCTTGTTAGGTAACAATTTTTATCTATTTAAAAAAAAAATGACATGAACCATTTATTAATAAGGGCGTCGATGAAATTTTTATAATAAATTAATTGGGGCATGTTCCTTTCCTAAAAGGGTTCAGATATCTTTTTCTCTTATTTTGATTAAACAATGATCATTTAAGTTTTCAAAAGATGGAAGTTCGTAGGAATTTCCTCTTTTCCCTTGTTCACCCCTCAAAATTGCGATAATACACCATCCTCCTATAAAGAAAAAAAAATGCTTCGATGCTTAAATCAATATTTATTTGAGAAAGAAAGTACTATGTACGTAAGGAGTGTTACAAACGTAATAGATTAGTGATGATGAATGTTATGATTTCTCTTAAATCAAATTGAATGCTTGAATGAAAATTAAATCAGTGAGCAATCAAAAATTGTATCTATTTATAATGCATATACTTAAATCCGTGTCAAAGTATGAATTTAATTAAACTTAAGTTAATTAAAAATTTTAATATATTTTAATTAAAGATAAGAATTTAACTGAAATTTGTCTACTTAAAAGAAATCTTTTTTCATGTAGAATAATAATTAATTAATTAAGATTTAAAGTTTTATTCATTTTCGTCTCTCTTTGATGCCCATGACTCATTACAGAGTCCATGGGTTTGTGGGTCTAGTTACTTGACATGCTGGTTTTAAAATCTAGGCTGAGTCCTTTCAAAGGTTGGGTTATACACGAGCTGGTTAGGACTTTATATACTAGGCCTAATAGATGTTTCTCATAAGTGAAAGAGTGTATCGTTTCAGATGGAAGCATTCAAGATACACTTCTTTACTTTCTTACTAGCGAGTGCTTTGTGTATCAAAAGCTTTTCATGCTTCCCGTTTCTTTTTATAATGTTACTATCTCTAGCAGCCACGTCCCTTAAAATGTTGAAGATGTTTCTAGTCTAAAGGCATGCATAGTTTTCTCATACCACATGTTAGTGTCTGACTGGCTTGAATTAACAAATAAAATGGTGTAACTTGAGGCTTACAAATCTGCCTAAGACATTATCATTATATTTTTTTTTTCATTTTGATCTAATTACTCTAAAAGTAACAACAATTAATTTTTATTTACAATTTGGTCCCTAAGTAGTATCATGTGAAAGAACGCTTCCATATTTGTTAGATGGTAATCATGTGATCATGTGAGAAAATGATAATTCTTACTTTCTGAAACATTTGAATAAATTAAACGATACTTCCTAATTTCATTATAGCCATTTTGATATCTCAGTTCTGGCAATGAGTTGTGTTGATTTTGACAGTAAGTTGTGATAGCAGAGAGATCATTGTGCTTCCAAGAGTAATGGCAAGTTGCCTGGGAAGCTCTCGTTGGATACCTTATATTTCCTTTGGATGATTTATGGATGTATGATATTTTCAAGGAAGTCTTATTTGAATTCTGGTATTTCTTGAAAAAAGATGTTATACTTTCAATTGGGGAATGCTTTTTGTAATATTGTGCTTCTTATAAGGGAATGCTTTTACTTCCGATTTAAGGTTCTTGATCTTTGTGCTTCTAATTTAAGAAAATATTTTTATGACATTATGTTCCAATGAAGGAAGGCTTTTGAATTATGTGCCTTCGATGAAAAATTGAAGGGCTTTTTTGATATTATTTGTGCCTTTAGTAAAACCAAAGGGCCTTTCTAGCATTATTTGCGCCTATTGTGAAAACATGAGGGCTTTTCTAATATTATTTGTGCCTACAATGAAAATCGATGGGCTTTTCTAACATTCTTTGATAATATTTGTGCCTTTGGTGAAACTCAAAAGGCTTTCTTGGCATTATCTAGCATTTGTTATGACTCTGGAAAAATGATAGGATTTTTTTAATATAGTGCTTCCTGTTCAGGGAAGTCTTTTGTGGAATAGTGCTTCCTTCTTCGAGGACGTATTTATGAGATGGTGTTTTCTTTATCGGAGAAGTCTTTAAGGTACTTCCTTTATTAGAGAAGTCTTTTGATTTTAATAAAAGGGTGGCCATTAAGCATACGACCTTTCCAGATAAGACTTTTGTGTTTGAACAAGTACTAAACTGAAAAAATATATTAGCATCGAAAATAAAAAATAAGAACTAAAAATGTTTAAACATAGAACTTATTTATAACAGGACCTGCCTTGAGACCCTCTATTGTAGGTCCCAGCGGCCCTGTAGGGCACCTCGACGGAAGTTCCTCCTAATATAACTAGGTAAGTTGAGAAATTTTTGCAAGGCGAACCCCTTTTTAGTTATTGCTACTATTGAGAAAATCTTGTAATATACATGAAAATGACATCTGAATTTAAAAAAAAAGAGGCAGAGTTTTCCATATTTTTCGAAAAATTCATATAAAACCTGCCCAGAAATTTCACTTCTATTTCAAACACTTTTCAATACTATCAATTCGAACCTCCGATTCTTTCCAAATTAAATTCAACACAACTCAATAGTTTCATTTGAATCACAAAATGAGCATACTCATAAAAAGAAAAAACGATCATCATAATATCGAAATCTCTTCTTGTTGGTTCAAAACATACATACAAATATACATGCCTATAACTACTATGCATAAAGTAAAGGGTGCTATTTAGCACATTTACAGATACAAAAATGATCTTCAAATTTGGCACACTACTCGGCAATAAGAGAATCAGCAGCTTGTGTACTGAGACCTGCACCTGGGAATAGGGTTTAGAAAACATAAAACACAAAACGAGTAAGCTAAAGGAGCTCAGTGAATGCAATTCAGATTTCAAGTAAAATAACATTATGCATAGATAGCAAATTCTAAAGTTCATGCATAAATCATGCTTCTAAAACTGATGTAAAGTTGTAAAATGGTTTCTAATATCATATGCTGATAAAATCTTATCGAGCGGGTTTTATCTACGTCTTTGAAAAATAATATCCAAAATCTGTATAACACAATAACTGCCGTGTGCATATAAATGCATAAATGCTATCGATAAATGAAAAACTAGTAAAGTCCTCGCTCGGCCATTTTCTTTCTAAACTATACCAATGGTAACCCTAAAGCTCTATACTCATGCAGCGACTCAACTAGCACCCCACACATGAGTAGATCACGGGGCACCTCAACTAGCAGCACCCACAGTGACATCTTAAGACATCTCACTGGGTATGCAGCGTAATCCTACATCGCATACATATATAGCGAGACAATACCCCGTACACATAGAACGACTCACATGACTTGACATCCCGACTTCTCGGAGTTAGTGACATACCCCATGACTTGTCTATGTGCACGGGATTTATCGGTCAGGTCTAATACAATCACCACCACTATAATCTGAGGGTACCAATGGCCTTTAAAACAAATGCAGAAATTTTAAAGCTATTTCTTAAACCGAACATGTAAATGCATATCTATGGATACATATCAAGATTATAAATCATGTTTATGCATTGAAAGCTCATAAAACATATATTTTCATTATGTGGAAACATAATAAACGAAAAGATAAAAGAAATGGCAGATTTTCACTCACAACCGCGCCGCGCTCAATTTCGCTCTAGATTTTTGCTCCCATTACCGCTTTCAGTTTTCTTCACCTATGCTCCATAAATGACATTTAGAACCAAATCGAATATAAGAATCTCATTTAACTAAACGCTCTAATCGGCATTCAAAGCTTGGATGTATACTACTTCCCGATTTTCATTTACGGAGTCATTTAATCTAATCTAACGCACCACCCGGCGCCCTGAAAATTATTAAACGTCTTATAACTTGGTTGGATATAATTGCCTTTCACCTTTGCAAAATGGACAATTATGTCCCATTTTCTTCATTTTTGGTTTTTTCATCAACCATATACATTCAACATACATAATGCATCATTTACATAATGGACAATTACTTCCCGATTTTTATTTACGAAGTCATTTAATCTAATCTAACTCACCACCCGGCGCCCTGAAAATTATTAAACGTCTTATAACTTGGTTGGACATAATTGCCCTTCACCTTTGCAAAATGGACAATTATGTCCCATTTTCTTCATTTTTGATTTTTCCATCAACCATATACATTCAACATACATAATGCATCATTTACACACAACAACTCAATTAAAACACCACTCAATCCCTAACTTCCCTAAAGTGGCACCATATGTTTCAACACATTTCTTTTCTCAATTTCTTGTTCCAATTATATCAAAATTAAGCCAATTTCATTCTAATGCCCTAATTACAATCAATTGAAGTCTCTACATTCAAATCACCCAAAACCCTAATTCTTACCTTGCCAATTTCTTCAAATTGATGACTCATTCAAGCTCCACACTAGAATTCAACTCAATCTAAACCAAGAATACACACAAGAACATCAATTGAAGTAATCTTAAAAGCTCACTTATAAATTTCACAAAACAATGCTTTTCTTACCTATTTTTCTTGAAT
This sequence comes from Ailanthus altissimus, assembly GCA_946807835.1. Taxonomy (NCBI): domain Eukaryota; kingdom Viridiplantae; phylum Streptophyta; class Magnoliopsida; order Sapindales; family Simaroubaceae; genus Ailanthus; species Ailanthus altissimus. Next base: position 26,931,407 of record OX327695.1, read on the forward strand.
TTTCACTAATGGAGGCTTCAATTGAGCTTAGGGATTGATATGTAACCTTATTTTAGCTTGATTAAGTATGAAAAATCATGAAAAAGAAACTGAAATTTCACTATAGTAGCACCTATCTTCTAGCTCTCTTTTTGCTACGAGTGTTTGCTATTTGATCTCTTGAAAACTCTACACACTTCCAACATATATATAGTGCTCCCTCAATTGACTATTTTTCCCTTCAACTTACTCAAAATTCCTAATTTGCCATTAGTTCAAATGGAAGGATTTAATTGGTTCCTTTGTAACTATCTAGTTAGAATAGTCAAAGGAACTAACTAGAATTCCCAACTTGACAATCCATGAGATTGTTTTTAATTGGTCCATTCTTTAATATATAGATTTTATTTCTCAACAAAAGCTTGTTCCATATATAACTCTTAAATGGAAATTCATGTAGTAAATTAGAATTTTCTTTTCCAAGCCAACAGAGAAAATTTTCAAAAATATTCTAGGGTTGTCTGATGCTCCGATCGAGTGTGAAATTATCAAATTAGGTCTAATATCTCTCACGTGCACCATAAAAAAAATATTTCTAACAGGATTAAAATCGGGTAACCCTACGGTGTCTTTATTGCTCTATACTAAAATTTAGGCGCCAATACTACTAATAGGGATTGGATATTACAATTTATCTTGGTTGTGCCTTATGATGTGGGGATAATTCTTTTTCTATGTCATTGGTAGATGTTTCCAAGTTGCAATAGTGTCTATGCTTATTCTTAGCATTAAAGGCTTACAAAAGCCCATTTTTCAAGTGTCAACACTATAATGAGTGTAATTAAAATCTGAATAAGATTCAAAGTTTAATTTATTTTTACCTCCCCATAATATTTGCAACCCTTTTGTAGGGTCTATAAGTTGACGGGCCTAGTTGCTTGACATATTGGTTCTAAATATGGGTTAAATCCTTTCAAAGAATGGGCTAAAATAGTTTTAAATTTACACAGCTGTTAGTTTTATGGTACTAGTTGGGTGATATCTTGGCCTGCTAACAAATTTATGAATCCCAAGGAGTTTAATTGTTGAACTCAACTTGGCCACTTAAAATCTCTTGTTGATAGGGATGACAAAATGCCGTACGGAGATGGGGCTCCGTTGGACCCCTCGCCAAATGAGGCAAGAATGGGGTATTTTTATAAAAATGGGGTGAGATATGGAGAAAAGTTATTTTGCAAATTATTAATGGGGCAGAGATGAGATTAAACCTCCTTGTCCCGCACCCTATTTTATATAAATATATTAAATGTAATTTTTAGTATTTAACTAGGTTACTAGAAATATTTTAATAATAAAAATTAAAAATATTTAACAAAAAAAACCTAAATTTCAATATTAAAATATTTTATTTTTGAGTTGAGCCGTTAGTCGTTATTAATTTTATTCTCTCGGACTTTCATCAAATTTGATCAACTGCTCTCTTTGAGCTTTCATTAAACTTGCTCTCTCATCTTGAGTAAAAAATTCAAAATTATAAAAAATTAATTTTGGAAGCATCTGAATCTGCATTTAGTACAAGTGATAGTTTTGTAAATCTTCATCATAGTCGATTACATCCAAAGACATTAGAAACTTTGATGTATTGTTCAAGATTGGTTATGGGATGAAATTAAATGTATAAAATATAATTATGTATTATTTGTAAAAATTAATTTTTTTAATTTTATTTGATTTTAACCAACTAGTTCTTATATGAGTTATTTTTATTGTCAACTTCAAATTCAAGTTCTTTTACAAAAATTTAATATCACACATTTATTGAAGATATTGATGAGTTAGACTTCAATGTAATTTCTTGTAAGTTTAATTATGTTAAATTATTTATTACATTATCTCAATGAAAATATAATAAGCTAAAAGTAGTTTATTTATTTTTAAGAATAAAGTCTCAATCTCATGAAGTAATTAAATAGAAGATCAATGATATTAAGTACTAAAATATTTTTTAATTTTTTAATTTATTTATTATTTACTTAAAAATTATTTATTATTATTGAAGGATATTATCATATTATTCTAACTTGTTAGTTTGATTTATTTTTTATTATAATATAAATTAATTTTTTATTATTAAAATTTATAAATATAAATTAATATTTAATATTAATAAAAATGATGAAAGTGGCGGGGTTGGAAAAATTATTCTCCGTATGGGGATTCCCTATCCCCACCCCATTAAATTTATATGGGTAATAAAACTGGAGCTTAAAACAAAAAATGGGATAGAATACTAGAAAGGCCTCCCTGCCCCCACCCCGCTCCATTGCCATCCTTATCGGTTGAGGATAGTTTTGATGCGATTATTAATTCCCACATTCCCGCTAGCAATTAAGAAGATACTAGATAACATATTTTGAGCAATTAAATATCCCAGCCTATTTCTTATCTGCGATTCTATAATTTGCTTCAATTTTGATCTAATGCCAAGCCACCTATGACTTGTTGGAGATTTTCCTCTTAACGATGGCGTATTCTCTATAAAAGTCCAGGCAAATGAAGGCTTGAGCAGTCATGGCAGGTAGGCAAATAGGCGACTAGCTTTGCTGATATTGAGCATTTGGTATGATTTCAATATCTAAAGTTGTTCTACTACAACTATAAGCATATATGGTTAATTAGGTTATGTATTCACTCAATTAGGAATGTATGTTCTGTATTAAATTGTTTTGCTGACAATTACCCATCAAATATTAAAAATAAAAGAAAAGATTAAGAATTTTAAGCCAGTTTTCCTTTTTCCTCATTTTCACTATTTTGTATGCAAAATACAATATACGAATATTATTAATATTTAATGAGAGTTTTTAGTGCTCTGGGAGTATGATTTTAGTTTATTGTACTCCTTTATTAAACGAATACAACTCTATTATGAAGGAGGTTAAAAGTGGTAGTTAGAATATACATCATTGATGATTTCACAATCATCACTATACATACGGGGGTATATGGAGATGGTTTAGAACCATCAACAAAAACAAATGACTGATTGTATTTGTAAAAACTGTGTTGTTTGAAAGAATGATGACGATTATATAAATGACCATCACCTTTCTTAAACAAGAAAAATAGATAAACAGTTCGTTATGTGACGATTTTTCTTTCCATTGTCACCATATTGTAAAGAAAAAAAAATAACAACAGTGAGAATATTGATTAAAAATTATTAAAATATAATTTGAAGAGTAAGCCAAGTGTGTATAGTACGTACGAATTGAAGATAGATGCGAAAAGTGGTGAAAAACGAAGAAATATGCACTAGGCGCCAGCGCCGTGGCAACCAGACGTGGGCGCCGCAGCGTTGTAGAATTGAACAGCATCTCGAAATAAGGAAACTTCCTTATTTCGTCTCCCACTTATTTCAAGAATCCCTAATACGACTCCCACACGTATAAGGTAAACTTAGGTCATCCCAAAGGCTATATAAAAGCTATTAATTGGCTTGTAAACACATCTTTGTGATCATTAATTAATCTTGGTGAGAGGTTGAGAGATCTAAGTGATCATCAACAATCTTTGTGATTCTTTGCGAGAGAAAATTCTTAGAGTGTAAGAGAGAGTTTTTCTTTGTGATCTTTCTTATAATAGGCATACTTTGTGAGTGCCTTGTGATTCATAATAAGAGAAGAGTGTGATCTTGATCCGCTGTGGACGTAGGCAAGTTTCCGAACCACGTAATTCTTTATGTGTTCTTCTTTTACCCATTTTTTATTTATTCCTTAATTAACTTGTTCTGCATATATTGCTTGGGTGATTTTTGCTTGTTTGTATGCTTCCGCTTCAATAAATTGGTATCAGAGCTTTGGTTCTAAGTAGACATGGTCACACTCAAGTACAAGGTAGAGAAATTCAACGGTACGAATGACTTCAATCTGTGGAAGATGAAGGTTAAGGCGTTATTGGTGAGCCAAAGGCTTGGTTCAGCATTAGAGGAGACTGCAGCTCCATCTAGTGATGAAGAAAAGATGTCAGAGTCATCTAAAGCCGAAGCAGAAAGAAGGAACATTCAAGAAAGAGCTCATAGCATAATCGTTCTGTCATTGAGTGATGAAGTACTAAGGGAAGTAGAAGGTGAGACGACGACGATAGGTCTTTGGAAGAAACTTAACTCTCTTTATATGAGAAAATCGTTGGCCAACAGATTGCATATAAAGAAGAAACTGTATCAGCTGTCCATGTCAGAGGGGACGCCAATGAAAGATCATATAGACGCCTTCAATAAGATCATCCTTGATCTTGAGTTTATCAACATCAAGATAAAAGATGAAGATAGAGCAATTATCCTACTGAATTCACTTCTCAATAGCTATGAGAGTTTTGTTGATACGCTACTCTACGACAGAGAGAGTTTAACGATGAGTGATGTAAAATCATCATTAAACTCAAAGTTATTAGGAAAGCAGACTGAGGGCAATGCAGAATGCTTATCTGTAAGAGGAAGGCCCTCATATAGAGATGGGAAGAAAAAAGGCTCAAGGTCGAAGTCTAGGACTCATAGGAAGTGTTATTGCTGCAAGAAAGAGGGACACTTCATAAAGTACTGTCCTGAAAAGAAAGCACAAGACAAAAAGAAAGCGGATGCTGCGCTTACCTATGATGATAGCTATGATAGCGCAAAGATATTCGTCGCTACTGATGGTAAGAACTCTGAACAATGGGTTTTTGATTCTAGTTACACTTTTCACATGTGCCCACACAAGTCTTGGTTTACAAATTTTCAGCCCATTAGTAGTGGTAATGTCTTAATGGGTAATGATGTTGCATGTCAGATGATGGGAATTGGTAGTGTTAAGCTTAGGCTGCATGATGGGCGAGTGAGAGAGTTGATAGATGTTAGGTATGTTCCTGACTTAAAGAGAATCTTGATCTCACTAAGAACTCTAAACTAGAATGGGTGTCCATCAGGATCGACGGAGGGATTTTAAAAGTTTTGAAAGGTTCTATGGTGGTGATGAGAGGAGAGAAGCGTAAAGGGGTTTATGTGCTTAAGGGTGAAGTCATAAGTGGTTCTGCATTATTCTCTGTAGATGATGAGAGTATGCAAACTAAATTGTGGCATCTTAGACTGGCACACCTAGGCAAGAGAAAACTAAAGGAGTTATTCAGTCAAAATGTGTTTAGAGAAGATAAGTTCCAACCCTTAGAGTTTTGTGAGTATTGTGTGCTTGAAAAAATACATAGGGTAAGGTTTAGTACCGGCGAGTACAAGACTAAGAAGACTCTTGACTACATATACTCGAATCTTTGGGGACCAGCTCAGACAGCTACTCGTAGTGGTGCCAGGTATTTTCTCAGCTTGATTGATGACTATTTAAAGAAGCTATAGGTCTATGTATTGAAGAGTAAGGATCAAGCCTTTGACGTATTCAAGACTTAAAAGGTTTTTGTTGAGAATCAGACTGGCAAAAGGGTAAAAAGGCTAAGGACTGACAATGGCCTCGAATTTTGCAACAGAGAGGTTGATGGGTTTTGTGCCAAGCATGGGATTGCAAGACATAGAACAATAAGATCAACACTATAGCAGAATGGCGTAGCTTAAAGGATAAATATGACCAATGCGAAGATGTCTAAGACATTCTGGGGAGAAGCATTAGTGACTGCAGCTTACTTGATCAATAAAAGTCCATCTTCAGTAATTGACTTCAAGATGCCAGAAGAGAAATGGTCTGGCAATCATTTGAAGTATGACCACCTCAGAATATTTGGTTGCTCTGCCTTTGTACATGTTAAGAATAGGGAAGTTGGAACCTAAAGCTATCAAATGGGTATTCATAGGATATTCCAAAAAAGTAAAATGATACAATGTGTGGTGTAAATACTTAACACCACCAAGGAGTATCATAAGCAGTAACGTGACGTTCAATGAGATGATGATGCTAAAAACCTCCCAAGAAGATGAGAAAGAAGAACCTGTGCCCAAGGAAGACTCAGCACCCGAGTCAATAGAAGTTGAAGTGGAGACTGAAAGTAGATATGATATACCCCTAGATCAACACATCAATGAGGAGATCCTTGAAGATGAACCAAGAACACCGACGAGTTCCTCCAAGTTCACCCAAAGAACGACTAGAACTCTTGAGATGGAACTTGAAGAGTACTAACTAGCTAGAGACAGGCTAAGGAGAACGATTAATTCACCAATCAGGTATGCACAAGCAGACTTAGTTGCTCATGCTTTTAACTCTGCTTACACTCTTGAGTATGATGAGCCTAAGCCATATAGTGAGGCTATGAAGAGTGAAAACAAGAAAGAATGACAGCAGGCCATGGAAGAAGAAATTAGTTCTCTTAGGAAGAACAATACCTAAAAATCAATTGAGAGACCTCAAAAGAAGCTAGTCGGGTATAAGTGGGTGTATAAAGTAAAGGAGGGGATACCGGGGATTGAGCCTACAAGATTCAAAGCTAGGTTAGTTGCACAAGGTTTTACTCAGAGGGAGGGAGTCGATTTTCATAAGATATTCTCTCTAGTTGTCAACCACACATCTATTAGGATTTTGTTAGCCATGTGTGCAAACCTTGATTTACATCTAGAGTAGATGGATGTAAAGACATCTTTTTTACATGCAGAGCTTGAAGAGACGATATACATGGCACAGCCGCAAGGGTTCGAGGAGCCCGAAAAAGAAGATCATGCTTGTTTGCTAAAGAAGTCATTATACGAGTTAAAGCAATCACCTAAATAGTGGTATATGAGATTTGATGAGTTTATGATGGCTTATGGCTTTAGTAGGAGCAAGTATGACAGATGCGTGTACTTCAAAAACATAAGTTGTGGGATGATGTATTTGTTTCTATACGTCGATGATATGTTGATCGCTTGCAAGAATATGGAAGAAATACAGAAGCTCAAGAAGCAGTTAAGTGACGAGTTTAAAATGAAAGAATTTGAGAGCAGTAAAGAGAATTTTAGGTATGGACATTGTGAGGGAAAGAAGAGATGTTATCTTTTTATCCTAACAGCGATATATAGTTAAAATTCTGGAGAAGTTTGGTATGTCTAACGCAAAGGCTGTCTCTACTCCTTTGGCCATGCATTTCAGACTTTCAGCAGCACAGGCACCGACATTCGACGAGGAGAAATTGCAGATGAGTAAAGTACCATATGCAAGCACTGTAAGGAGCATCATATATGCAATGGTTTATACAAGACCAGACATAGCACAGGCTGTGAGTGTGGTAAGTAGATATATGGTAAATTCGGGTAAAGATCATTGGCTTGCAGTAAAGGGGATCTTGAGATATCTCAAAGGGACGTCAAATCACGGATTGATATATAAGTAGGATGAGGACAGCAATGAAATGGTAAGAGGGTACGTAAACTTAGATTATGTAGGTGATCTAGATAAGAGAAGATCGTTGACGGGCTACGTATCACAGTGTTTGGGTGTAGTGTGTGTTAAAGATCAATTCTACAACATGTGGTTGCACTCTTTACCACAGAGGCGGAGTACATAGCTATTTGTGAAGCTATCAAGGAGGGCGTGTGGTTAAAAGGCATATGTGCAGAGATATTGGCTAATGAAGATGTAAACACCGGTGTATATTGTGACAGCCAGAGTGCTATACACCTAAGCAAGCATCAAGTGTTCCACGAGAGGTCAAAACACATTGATGTAAGGCTCCATTATATTCGAAAGATTTTCCAAAGTGGTGAAGTTAGTCTAACAAAGATAACGTCATCTAAAAACCCTACTGATATGTTCACTAAGCCACTGCCCTTGGTTAAGTTCGTCCTATACAAAGACTTAATCGGAGTCACTACTTTGTGAGGGTGACTGAAGATGCGAAAATGAGAAATTGAGTTACTTTGTGGATGATTTTGAATCAAGGAGAGGATTTGTAAGAATATTGATTGAAAATCATCGGGATATAATTTGGAGAGCAAGCCAAGTGCGTAGGGTACGCACGGATTGAAGACGGACGTGAAAGGAGGCAAAAAATGAAGAAGGGCGCACCAGGCGCCAGAGCTGCGGCGACCAAGCGTGGACGCCATGACACCCAATCCAGCAACTGAGCTCAGTGGTGCTAGGAGACGAGCGTCGTAGCGCTCAGAAGGGCGTGCCAGCACTGCGACGGTGAGAGCCCAGCACCACGGCGCTGGAGACGAAAATAGTATCCCGAAATAAGGAAACTTTCTTATTTCATCTCCCACTTGTTTCAAGAATCCCTAATACGACTCCCACACGTATAGGGTAAACCTAGGTCGCCCCAAAGCCTATATAAAAACTATCAATTAGCTTATAAATACATCTTTGTGATCATCAATTAATCTTGGTGAGAGGTTGAGAGATCTAAGTGATTATCAATAATCTTTGTGGTTCTTTGTGAGAGAAAATTCCTAGAGTGTAAGAGAGAGTTTTTCTTTGTGATCTTTCTTATAATAGGCATACTTTGTGAGTGCCTTGTGATTCACAATAAGAGAAGAGTGTGATCTTGATCTGTCGTGACGTAGGCAAGTTGTCGAACCACGTAATTCTTTGTGTATTCTTCTTTTACCATTTTTCTATTTATTCCTTAATTAACTTGTTCTGCATATATTACTTAGGTAAATTTTGCTTATTTGTGTGTTTTCACTTCAACAGCAACATTACTTATATTTTCATCTAGAATGGTAGTAAAACAATACTTGATTCTATAACTAGATGTTGTTTACTTTAACAAAAAATATTTGCACTAAACTTATGATATATGGACTTCTAAGATACACATTCGAAATATCATACTTCTATCTCAACAAAACAAAATTTTACATTAGCATGTTATAATAATACAAATCAAGACAAGAATTTATTACAAATTGAATAAGAAGTTAAATGAATCTCGTTAACAATTTTTTTCCTCTAATAATTTATCTTAAATAACGATTTAAATATAATATATCACATATGACTATAATTTACCAATTGAATCTGCAGACAATAATATATTATGCAAGTATTTATGGGTTTTAATGATTGTCATATAATATATGTTCATTTAAATCATCCCTAAAAATCTTATGAGAAACTTCTCATTCGATTGACAATTTAAGATTAGCTTGGTTGGCAACATAAAATACTTGTTTCAATTAAATAAAATAAATAAATCTCTTTTATCATCTATTTGTTGAAGGGTAAGCAAAGCAAAGCAAATTCAAACTCATTTACTACAATACCATTATTATTTTCCACCTAATGAGGGGTGGGTGTTAGTTCAGTTGAACCGAAAATTGAATAGTAAAAATGTTTTGATTTAGTTTGACTTGATTTAAAATTTATTTTTTGGTTGATTTTATTTATTTGAGATTGATCGGTTTAATTCTAATTTGATTTAGGTTCAATTTAATTCGATTCAAATTAAAAAAAACAATATTCAAAATAGACTAAAACTTTCAAAAAAAAAAACAATATTCAAAATAGACTAAAACTTTCAAAAAAATTTGAAAATCGAATCAATTTGGTTTAGATAGGAGTTATTTATGCTCGACATCGGTTTTATTTATATGAATTGATTTATTCAGTTCAAGACCAAATTAAATCGAAATTGAAATTTGCCCACCCCAACACTTATTAATATTTGAAAAATAGAATTCTAAATATAATGTAATTCAGCTCTCATAATTCTTTGATGACGCCATAAAATAAAATATTAAAAAAAATAGGTTTTAGTCCTAGTGCTTTAAGTGTTGCATAGTCTTCATAACTATATTCACTTAAGTGTTGCATAGTCTTCATAACTATATTCACTTATTATTGTAGACTACTTGTGAATCATCCAATATTCCTGAAATACTAAAATTTCACTTCCAAAGATTTTGAGAGCTACTAGAACCATGTCATTAGTGTTAAAATCATCAGCATATTTGGTCTTTCTTCCAATCCATACAGCAGTACTACTTAGCCTTTAATATACTCCTCTTTATGCTAATATCAATTTGTGTAGTAAAATATGATTAATATTAATGTAGTCTACTTATACCTCAAATATTTTAATGACTAAATTAAATTAATTTCAAATATTTAAACGGAGTTTATGTTAATAGGAATGTACTTATTAAAGTGATTTAAGATCAAAGAGGGTCTTTGATGAATCTTTTTATAAATGTTCTAAAGACGAAAAAATACTGAATTCTCAAATAAAATTGTCATGAAAAAGAACTTAAATTGTGTTGATTAAAATTGTGAACCTTTTAAAACTTTTCAACTCCTGCACTTTTGAGTGCTTGCCATATTGGCAAGTATCTTTTTAGTGTCACGGATTAATTATTTGTTATTAATTTAAAATATTAATTTATTAGAAATGTTATATATTCGCTTATATTTAAATTTTTTTAAATATTTATTTAATGTGAAATATGATATTCTCCTTTACCCAATTATGTCACGTCTTTATTATGGTCTGTTTCAAATTCAAAGGTTAATCTGATTCGTATTGCCCACCACTTTTATCCCTTAGGTTAAGGAACTTGTTATTTATATAGTAATTTTTATTGGAGCTCAAGATACAAGATTTTCAATGTTCACTTGACCTGTAATACCCATCTCCCTGAAAATATGGGGAACTCATTTTTCACATGGTAATTTTTCTTTTGGAGATTTTAAAGGTATACATGCGAATAAGAATTCGGGTTTACTTTAATACCACTTGTTACGGGTCAGACACTTGCCATTAAGCTCTAAAACTAGCATATTAGGTAATGCTGCATACCCATATATATATCCAAAAGCCACCTAATTTTTATTTGATGTGAAACATGACACAAGTTTTAAGTTCAAGTCTTAGTGAATTATTAAGGCAGTTAATTTTTTTTCTCATATGGGAGCCTTCTAGTTCAGGTGAGATGTGCTCAAAGTTGTATGTATTACTCTCGATGATCCTGATAATGCAGTTTAAGTGGGATATATCTTAAAATTGTACGTATTAATCTTGAAAAAAACTCTAAGTTAATTTATTTTTTCTTTTATGGGAGCTTTCTAATTCAAGTAAGATGTGTTCAAAATTATATATATTATTTTTGATGATTTCAATAATACTAATTAAGTGGGATATATCTCAAAATTGTACGTGTTATTCTAAAAAATATTTTGATAGTATAATTTAATTATAATATTAATAGTATAATTTGATATAATATCAACATTGTAATCTTAAAAAAAAAAACAAACTCCCTCTAAATTTTTGAATTGGATTTGAGTCTTAGCAAGAATAAACTTACAAATTTTTGAATTTTTAAAGAAAACCATTAAGTCACCGTTTCATAAAAACATTATTAATTTGGGTGAATATTAACTGTAACAATTTTTTTGTATGAAACTGTCACTAATATGTTGCTAAGAGTTTCAGTTCAAACTCACTCAAAGTTCAATAACCGGCTTTGGGTGCCAAAGGGAGTAAATTTTTAATTTTTGAAGAATTTTGGGTATCACTTTTCGGTAGCAGATTTTTTAGAAGTCCTTTCACAGTAATATTTATTTTTCACGGCGGTTATTTTTAAAACCGTTACTAACATGCAACAAAATTGTTTCGAGTTCCAACTTCCTTAAAGAGTTCTAGAACTGATTTTTAGTCCCAGCAGGAGTAAATTTTTATTTTTGAAGAATTTTAGGTAACACTTTTTACTCTGGATTTTTTTAGAAGCCCTTACCAAAGTATTTATTATCCCCGAAATATTTATTATCTTTAAAATTGTCACTATAGCCTAGCTTTTTGTGTTGAGTGACACTTTGTCTTGCCATCATCATCGTTTTAGTGTTAGCATTTTCTCTTTCTGTAGTAGTGACAATGTATATACACGACGATAGGATACAAAATTTGTATTGCGGTTAATATGATAAATGATATGGCCATTGATTCACTCCTGCTACTTAATTATATATTAATAGTATTCTGAAAAAGTTAAAAAAAAATTTAACACATAACAATTATTATTATTATTATGCCTCACATCTATCTGTATAAAACCTTATATCCTAATCTTATAAATGTAGTATTATTGCTATAAAAATAATTTTATTTAATATGTATATCAATTATTCTATAATTATTTAATCGAGATATAGAAATAGCCGAATTGAATATAAGGGTGCAAGGCAAGCACTGATATATATAGTAAGCAAGATTTGTTTGGATATTCTTAATAATATATTTAATGCATTGTTCACAATTCATGTGGCTTCTAGCAAAGGCCGCTGCTATTAACATTATATTTTTTTTTTTTTTGCTCTTGAGCTTGATTTGTGGATGCAAAGAAGCTTCCTACCTTAAGAGTAGTGTAAAGATCATTAACTTGCCTTCATTGACTAATTTCAAAGTTATCATGAGATCGTGGAATTTAGAAGATGCAAGTTCGATGAAATGAATCTTGATGCCGATTCTAGCCCTCAGCTATTCTTCGAGGCTAAGTATATGTAACTAAAAGATTTACAAACATATCTACAGCGCGAAATTACCACGTCAAGGAAAGTAACTCTGAGAATTCAAAATGGAACTGACAAAAAAGATGTTGTTATCGAGAGGCTGGATCGCACTGCGTCGCCAAGAAAAGAAGAAACCACTATTGGGCGGCTGTGTCATCATGTTAGCACCATGTGGAAATCCTGAACTGTAGCACAAAAATCGAAAGAAAAAATAAATGTAAAATGGAGAAATCTGAAAAAATCTTGATTGTAGGACAACAGACTCGTCATCAAGTTGTAAGTTTTTGCATCGGGACCAAGCATCTCGCTAGCTACAAAACTAGCTACATTGCTTCTAATTCAAAAGAAAAATTCTTTCCTACATTGCTAACCACGATCATTTTCGAAAAATTCTTCGCTACATTGCTAACCACAGTCATTTTCGAAAAATTCTAACCACAATAATTGACGTGTGGACATATAAAAAAAAATTAAAAAGAGAAAAATTATAGGCTCGCTCAGTCACTTCCTTCTTATGAAGGACATGTTGAATAAATAAAAGAATGGGCACAATATCTTTTAGTTGTTAGGCCTTGTTATGTATTATTTTTAAAATTATTTTTATTTCTTTAAGATTAATAATTAAGATATAAAGAATTTGTATAATAGTATAATTTAAAATTTTATTAACAAGTAAAATTACAAAAGTATATATTTTATACAATTTTTTTAGATAATAAGTAAGCACTTTAAAATAATTTTAAATTTATTTATAGAAAATTTATAAATCAAAGAAAAGAAAAAAATAATAATAGTGCTCCATCCAATTGATGCCTATAATATATATATATATATAGGAGATGTCTTTTAGGAGAGACACTGAACCTCTTCAAAAAATTACCACGACGCTCAAGTTCCAACATGGAGCATTGTGGTGTTGCGGTGTTACTCTTGAGTATCGTGGCTCCCAAGCTGTTTTCTAATAATTTGACTTTTCTCTTCTCTTTTCTCATTGATTCTTTTTCTTTTACTTTATGTACTTGAAATACACTTGTAATTTTTAACAATCCCTTACAAATTTTAAATAAACCAAATAAGCAAATAACTCCAAATTGAAGTAGAATTTTATTTATATAAATTGATACTTTTTCAAACTATGAACCAACTATTAAACAAGCAATTATATTTTATGGGAATTAAATAAAAAAAAGTTTCTATCAACCTTACTTCCTTTTATGTAAATGGAAAATTTAATGATCATGTCAAACTCTCTAGTAACTTGTTTTGTTTAGTGGTTTGGCACTTTTATGTCCTTGTGTCTTCTTAGTTTTATGAATGCATTATGGATGTCTACCTAACTCTTATAGGAATTGACTTAATTTCACACTCATATAAAATGACACTCTTGTAATATACCACCATACAATAATAGACTATAAAATTCATTAAGAGTATAAAACTCATCATTTTTACTGTAGATGTACTACCTCGTCTTAAGGAGGGACTCACAATAGATCATTAGTATTATAAAAAGACAACAAGTGACTTGTTCTTATGCTTATTAACCTATTTTATGAGATCTCCAATCACATAAGTAAGGTTATCATCACTCGTGCCTTATACTATAAGTAGAAGTCTCATCCTCTTCGAGGTATATTCTACTAATCTCCTATTTAGTGGCTTAGTTAGAAGATCAACCAAATTCATCATTGACCTTACAAAATCAAATTTTAATTGCTGTTTAATTATACCATATCTTGGATGTATGTGTCTACTTTTTTTATTAGAAATTTTACTCTTCGCTCTAACTATTGCAGTTAGACAATCAGAATTGATTAAAATAGATGTATGAGAGTTGCATTAATAAGAAGATCAGTTATGAGGGTTCTTAACCTCTTAACTTTGGAACAATTTTTTTCCAAAGCTCTCAGCATAGACTCTATTATAGATCGAGTTATACATATCTGTTTAGTGAATTTTCAACACACAGCATCCTTACCTAAGGTGAACACAAATCCACTGGTAGAATTAATCTTACTAGATTCAAAGATCTAATTTTCATCACTTATAACCTTCTAGCACAATTTGTGATATACTATAAGTGAGTCAATAAATTTTAGTGTCTATAAAATATTTTGCAAGTCTATTCAAGGCACTTCAATACTCTTTGCCCCAATTGTGAGTATATCTACTTAGTCTCCTTATAGCATATGATATATCAGGCCTAGTATTATTTATCAAATATATAAGACTACTAGTTATTTGAGTATAATAGATCTGATTATCATTATGCTCAATATTCTTACAAAGTTTAGTATTAGCATTATAAGGAGTTGCTATTGGTTTACATATAGCGTACCCAAATCTCTTCAAGAATTTATCTACAAAGTTTTATTGGGATAAAATGAGACCATTAGATATTCTCATTATCTTAATCCCAAGAATAACGTTAGCTTCTCCCATATCTTTTATATCAAACTTAGATAGCAGAAATCTCTTAATCTCATTTATCACTTCCATATTATGACTAAAAATAAACATGTCATCCACATAGAGATATGTGATAAAATTTTGAGTACCAAAGATTTTAAAGTAAATATATTTATCTGAATCATTAATCAAAAAGCCATTTAATACTATACCGTTGTCAAATTTTTCATGCCACTATTTTGGTGTTTGTTTTAAGTCATATAATAATTTTATAAGTTTGCATACTTTATACTTTGTACTAGCACCCACACAATCTTTCAGTTATTTTATATAAATTTGTTCTTCTAAATCTCTATTTAGAAATGCAGATTTAACATCTATTTGATGTATATGTAAACCATAAATTGTAATTAATGCAATCAAGATTCCAATAGATGTAATTCTAATTACATGAGTATAAATATAAAAGTAATCTAAATCTTTTTTCTATGAACCATTTGGCAACCAATCTTACCTCATATTTCTCAATTGAACCATCAAACCTTATCTTCTTTTTGAAGATCCATTTACAATTAGTGTGCATGGTTCTACGAGGTATATCAACAATTTTCCATACATAATTACTTATAATGAAGTTAATTTCATCTTTAACAACCTCTCTTCATAAGGGAGCATCATGAGAGGACATGACCTCTTTAAATGTTTGAAGGTCATCTTCTATAAGAAAGATATATAAATCATTACCAAAGTTTGTGGCTTTCCTCATTATTTTACTTCTTCTAAGTTCATTATTAGAATTTTTTAGAAGATCATCATGTATTTTTAAATAAGTCAATGTTTTTTGGGTTTGCCTTTCTTAGGAAAAATAATCTCAGAAACTCCACATCTTTAGATTCTATTATATTGTTTACACCAAATAAATTAACCCTATTTTCTAATAATAATAATCTATATGCGATTCTATTTTAGTATAACTTATAAATATATAATCAACTATCTTAGGTCCCTTTTTTTTCTTTTAGGATTAGGAATTAAGACTTCCACACTTTGAGATATGATATATTAGGCTCATGGTCTCTCCACAACTTATAGGGTGTCTTACTAGTTTTTTTGTATGCTATTTTATTTTGTATGTGACAAGCAATAAGTATTGTTTTCCCCCACAAGTTTATAAGTGCCCCAGAATTTATCAACATATAATTTATCACGTCTTTTAGAGTTCTATTTTTTCTTTCAACCACTCCATTTAATTTAAAAGAATATAGAGGTGTAACTTCATGTATAATTCCATTGTCCTTATGATAGGAACTAAACACATTAAACACATATTCTCCCCATCGACCAGTTCTTAACCTTTTGATTTTCTTTTCAATTTGATTCTCAACTTCTTGTTTATAAATTAAAAACTTATCATATGATTCATTTTTATTTCTCAATAGATATATTTTGGTATAGTTTAAAAAAATCATCTATATAGATTATGTAAAACCTCTTTTCTCCCATGGTTATGAAATCTTTAAGATCATCAAGGTCACTATGTATTAAATTAAATAATTCGGTTTCTTTAAAAATTATTGATTTACAACTTTTCTTTGTGGATTTTCTTTCTACACACACATTACGTTTATGTACATCTTCTACGTTTACATTAGAAAGTGAACCAATACTTTTTATTTTTTTAAGTAAAGATAATTCAAGTAACCAAGTCCATTATGCCATTTATTTAAAGGCTCAATAATGTAAACTGACGAAGCACTTTCATTAGTAATAATTATATTAAATACATTAAGTTTGAACAAATCGTTAAAGCAATATCTTTTTCCAATGAATGTCCTATTTTTTACAATTTTGTCTCCTTCAAATGAGACCTTTACATTTGCCCTACCAAGCATAAATATAGAAATGAGATTATATCTAATATTTGGAATAAGTAATACATTATTCAAAGTAAGAGTTTTTTTAGCAGGTAACTTAAAAAGAATTTTTCCTTTTTTCACCACAGATGCAGAATGAGAATATCTAAAATAAACTTGTTCTTCTCATTCTTTTGCTTGAATATAGTCTTGGAGTGAACTTTTATTACCAAATACGTGTCTTATGGCTCCATAGTCCATGATCCACTCTTTGTTGCCATTTGCCATCATATTTACTTAGGAAACCATAACGACAAGTATCACATCATCTCCCTCAACTAAATTGGCTTTAAGAGTTTTGTTGTTTCCCTTTTTATTTCTTTTCATGTACTTACACTAATAAAAAAATGACTACCCTTACCACAAATAAAAAAATTACTTTTCTTTTTGAATGAGGGCTTTGAACTTCTAAGGTATGGTTTGTTTATAGTTTTAGGATACTTCTCACTTTGTTGGCTGTGTTGATTCATGAAAAATTAACATTTGAATATATTTTATTTTGTCGGTGGAGTTGTATTTTAGAAGAGTGTAAAGCAGACTGTGACTACTACTCTACTATGAAGGATGAGTTTGTTTCTTATTTTGAGGTTACCTTGTATAATATATGGATGAAAGTTTCATTTCTGAGCTTAAAATTGTAGATTTAATATCTAGGCCATTGAAGATATATTATGACAAGTTAGCTATAGTTTTTATGGCTAAAAACAATAAAAGTGGTAATTGGAGTAAAACTAATAAAATTAAGTATCTAGCTATAAAGGAATGTGTTAAAAAGAAGAATGTGATAATTGAACATGTTAATACTGAATTGTGATTGTTGATCCTTTGACAAAAAGTATATCACCATTGAGATTTAAGGATCATGTAGATCGAATGGAACTTGGTTCGATTATTTTATTTTTATTGTGTAGACGAATGCTATTTAAATAAAACTCTTATTTTTTTGTGATGTTTTCTAATATTTGTGTGCACTTTTCTTTATTTTGAGAAAAAATATTAATGTTGGACTTAGAATAAACATAGGATTTATTCATTAAGTAATGTTATTGTTATGAATAATGCTTATGTGCCATTCAAATTATTGTATGAATGTTTATTTATTTAATATTTATACAATAAATATTTCTTTTATTCGTCAATTATTATTATTTATATGATAAGAAGCTTGTAATTTTTTGTATATTGTAGATCTAAAAGCGTTTAGATCTAATTTAAAAGAGTTTAGGTCAACGCTAAGAGTTAGTAATTCTAAAGAATTAGAACCTTGTCTAAAATAGGGACAAAGACCTGAGAATATTATAGTAATAACGTAGTTGTAAAGAGTTTGCAAATGGTACCAAAAAATGTTAATGCGCAATATATTTTCAAAAATATCATTCATGATCCATAGTTACTGACATAAGTCGATCGGTATTCCTTTCGAATTAGTGTATATCCATATCTGAATTATCCAGATGGTTAGTCTTAGCAAATCATCAGCTTAGTGGAAGTCCGTATGGGAATGCAGGTATTCAATAAGGATTGGATACTATACAGACTCACGAGGACATCTAATAAACATCCCATGAAGCCATCAATAGAGGACCTTATCAAGTTGAGTAATATTCGTGATCCTTTAACTCAAGTACTACAGTAGACGTGTGAGTGATCTACTATACTTTGATTTCACACATGTTAAAAACCTTTCATGATCTGACTGCTGGGTGTCGTTGGGTATGGTTTGATACTCACAGAGTCTAACATGCATAGATATAAGATTTGTCAGCTTATATGGGTGAGTTGTATATCTAGATGCTCTAAGAATGTATTTTAGAAAGTCTTATGGCCATAAGCATTAATCCAGAAAAAAGAGTTTTTTCTTAGGGTTAAATAATATCCGTAACTGGTTAAACAATATCGCAAAGGAGTTGCGGATATTGTTTATGAAAATACGTATCTGGAGATAAGTTCATGGATAAGCTTATAGAGATTTGATGGTCATAATCTATATCTATGCTCTTCCAAGATATAGATGATGGAGGGATTATATGGATATGATTGACCTTAACTTGTATGGTTCAACACTCCGTTCTATAATATCTGCAACGTGTGTCTGGGATATTGTTCACGGACTTGTGAAAATGTTTCGTAAAATAAACAGAGGTGAACCTAGAGAGTCTCACAATATGAAGTATACTTATTGAGTACGAGGGTAGCGAGATCGATCATATAAATCGATTTGGGAAGGTTTCAAAAAGTAGGTTACATTTTAAGACCTATTTGTAAAGTTGGAACCATAGTTTACAAATGTTACAAATATATCCCCAATTCATGCAAAAGTTAAAATGCACACATGACATCCATGTAAGGCCATTTGTGTGACAAATAGCAGCATGCATGGACATGCATGTGACAAATGTTAACCATGCAAAGTGTTTGCATAGATGAGTGACATTTATTACTCATGCATAAGCCTACATTGCATCACATGGCTATATATGTAACGTATGGCCACTTAAATGTCTTAGGCTATTTAAAAACAAGCGAAAGAGTTCATTTATGTGTGAATTCTTTAAATGAAATCATTCGTGCATTGTATGTGAGAAAAAATGGCAACTTTGAGAAAGTTTCATTTTTGTCCCTAAAATTAATCTTTAAGCATCTAATGCATAAACTAGTTAAAGGGTTGAACTAAGTTTGATTCCTGCACAAAATACTGGTCAAAGGCTACTATTTTAGTTACTCTAATCCCACAAAATGTTAAAGTTTAGAACTGGTTAAGGGTGGATTTCATTATAAGTTTAACAAGCTTCAAAGCTCAACAAACTTCATTGAATCGTCTACAAGGTTATGTATTCAATTTTAGTACTGTTTTTGATTTAGTTGTAGTGTGTATATGTTGATTATTATATTTTATTCCACTGTGTAATATTTGTTGGACATGCATTTGAAATTTTTTTAACATGTACGCAATCACATGCATGCACCCTAAAACACGTTAATGAGCGATATCAAAGCATGTTTTGTGTAATTTTGGGTTATTAGAGTATTATTTGAAGTGTTGGAAAACCCTAGAAATAGTTGGAGGTGCATTTTAAAGTGTTTAAAGTGTAAAAAATTACTTACTGTCCAGCGAACACTAGGGCGTTACGAGTAAAACGCTAGGGTATTTATGTGTAGACATGAACACTAGGGCATTCTACGTATAATGCTGAGGCATTCATCTGATTTCTGCATGTAGAACGCTGGGGCATTCAAGCATTGAACACTAGGGCATTCTCAAGGTAGAACGCTGCGGTGTTCATGTATATAACGCTAGGGCATTCGCAAGGGAGAAGCAAGTATATTTCATGCAGAACGTTGGAGCGTTGAGGATATGAATGTAGAGGTATTATCCACACAGAACACTAGAGCATTCAAGCATTGAACGCTGGGGCATTGAAGTAATTTAACACTAGGGCATTTTAGGTTGAACGCTGGGGCTTGAGCCTAAAAAAATGAATAAATTTTTTTTTGGAGCATTATATTGTATAATGCCAAGTTGTTCAACTTTTCACACTAATCATTCTAAACTATATACTCTAATTTGCATTTTGCAGGTGAAATATTTATTTTTTATTATTTAATACAGATATAATTGTTATATTACTATATTATAAACTATAAACATTTGTTTATATTGTTAACTGATGCGATATTTCTATATCATAAAATTAAGTGCAAGTATACACTATCGTATGCAAGTAATAAAGAGACTAAATAAGTCGGATGTCGAACCCACAGGGATAATTTTTTCTTTTAAACCAATTACTAAAATTATATCTTTCTAATAATCATTTAGAAAAAATAAAAATTTAAGAATGAATATAGAAAATATAAAAATAAAAACACAATGCAAAGAGAATAGGGAGATAGCAACGTAAAGAGAACCTAGGATTAATAATATCCCTCAATATGCTTTCTAATGATTAATCTTTTAATATTTAACTCCCTTAGTCTTTGTTATTGATCAAGACACTAATGTATTCACAAGCCTCTTCCAAGGTCATGCAAGTATACCTTAATTTACCAAATACCTATATTCCTATGGTACTTGTAATAATTAAGATTCATTAAGATTAGGTCTTATTGATCATACATGCCAATTAGGTATATTCCTATCCTAAATTGAAACTTGTATATGCAACATTGAATGTTACTCTACAATCATGCATCAAATTACCTAGGTCTAAATATTATGATTCCTCTTCTGAGTTTATCAATAATATTACCAACTCATTCACCATATATTGGCCAGATATATTGAAGCATTAAACACAAGTAATTTGAATATCAAAGAACTAAGTTTATTAAATATTCTAAAGATATGGCAATTAAGCACACATATTGAGTTCAAGTATTAACCCTAGAAAATAAGTTTAGCTCATGGCTACAAGAGAACAACAGTAAAAATAATAATCAATCATGATACAATCAATAGCAAACCGATATAGACGTCGAATTGCTCTTAATTACGCTACCTAAGAACTCTTGATGCCGAAGACGCCTTGAATCTCTCTCTAAAGTTGCTTTAATAAAAATTTCTATTGCTCTCCAAGACTTGTGCTCTGTATTCTTGGTGCTCTTGGGTCGTCTTGGATTGATTCTTGAAGGCTGGGAACGAGTGACTTTTTATAGGGATTGATATGAGCTTGAAAATCTCAATTCTCGTCGGACTAGGACTCGCACTATCGCTGGCGCGCTATGCAGTTATTGCTGGGGCGATGCGTGAAAAAGCCTTCACCGCTGGAGCGATGGGATGATAGAACTGGGGCGCTGCAGTGTCGCTGGCGCAGTGACTCTTCGGCGCTGGGGCGCTAGACGCGATTTAAGCATGTCGTTTTTCTTATTTCGATCACTATTCCAGAGCTGGGGCGATAATCCTTGTGGCGGGGGGCGCTGGACTCAAATTTTGAAAACTTTGCATTTTAGTCCCTATTTTCGCTCCTTTTGCATTCTTTCTTTAAATTTCGTTCAAGTCCCTATAAATAACAATAATGCACATAAATAGCCACCTATTTTCATAAAATCATAAAATATCAATAATAAAAATATGAAAAAATATATGACAAATTTGCCCTTATCATTAACCACAATGGGATCCTTATTGATAAGGGTTAGTTGTGCTTGAATAAAACAAATGAGTGATTATGAATCACATCCTTATGAAATGCAGATAAATTATGAAAATGATAAATCTCTCTTAATTAGATTGAAATATATTATATTATGAGATAATATTATACATTGTCTGCCTTGTCAATACGATACTAGTCTGGTTATCTCGATCTTTCTCCCAATATCTTAAAGTGTGAAGGATTTAATCAGTGTGATTTAGAATATGCCGATTACACATGAGATGAGACAAATATAAGCGAAAGTATTATTCAATATCTCTAAAGTGTGAGGGTAATATCAGTAACTTATATTTGATCATTGACAAGTAAATCTGGAATACACTTTTCAATATCGCTAAAATGTGAGGATAAAGTGTATTTAGGATCAGAAGTAAACATTACATGAGATGCAATTGATAAAAATTATCTACCTTTTGAGTTTTACAAAGGCTAACATCGCTAAAGTATGAGGCCCGAGTAGAATGCTGATTGGATCTACTTTTTACTGTAAAATTATAAATGTTTAGATTTTCTTTTTTCTCGTTTGAGAGATTATAGGAAATATGTAAAGCGGTAGGAGGATGCTTTTAGATTAAAAAATATATATTAATTATATCCATAATCTAAAGTGTTATCAATTGACCTTTTTGAAATGTTTTCGCTAATATATTTTATTTTTTCTTATGAAGATAAGATGGCTTCTAGCAACCTATTAGTATCCATATTTGATGCTAACCCGCTAAAGGGTGCCAACAACTACTCAGACTGGCTAATAAATCTTAGAATTATTTTGGATTCAGAAAAGCTTGGATACATAATAGATTAGAAAATGCCTGAAGGTTTTTCTAAAGCTGCCATTAATGAAGAGGTTCTGACTTATAAGAAATGGGTTGATGATAATTTGAAAGTCAAGTCGTACATCATTGCCTCAATGTCAAATGAGCTTCGGAGGGAGCATGCATACATAGATAGTGCAAGTAGCATTATGCTCCATCTGAAGGAGTTGTTTGGAGATAGACCACATTTAAAACTTTATAGGATCTCCAAAGCACGTTTTCAGCTTAAGTTACCTGAAGGCAGTCTAGTAAGTCCCCGCGTACTTAAATTGATTTCTTACATTGAAACGTTGAAGACTATGGACGCTTCTCTAAACAATAACTTGGGGAATAACTTGGTTCTCTAGTCTTTATTGGGTCTTTTGTACAGTTCATTATTAACTTTAATATGCAATGACTAACTTTGACTTATGCTGAGTTGCATAACTTATTGCAGATAGCTGAAGAGGATATTAAAAAGGGAGGTATGATGTTCATAGTTTAGACTAGTGCTTTATCTTCTGTCACAAAGGCTTTTAAGAAGTCTAAAAAGAAGAAGAAGAAGTTGAAGAAGACACCATATTCAGGTTCTCAAAGACAAGTTATATCCAAGCATAAAGATTATAAGAAAAACAAGGAAAAGTGTTTCCACTACAGCAATAACGGACACTAAAAATGTAATTGTCCAAAGTACATTGCCATAATCAAGAATAACCCATTAGGTATTTATTTACCTATTGTTGACATTTCGTTAGCATGTGATGCTTTTAGTGGCTAGGTATTAAATACCACATGTCTTTCTTACATCTATAATGTGTTGCAAGGTTTGAAAGAAATTAAGTAGCTGCAGTAGAGAGAAGTCTAGCTTTGTGTTAGAAATGGTGATTTCCTACAGGTCAAAACAGTTAGAAAATTTTAATTAATTCTCCTATGTAATCTTACTTTAATGTTGTATAATTGCTATTATGAACCGAACATTATTAGATAGATTATATCCCTCTCTGTGTTAGACACTGAAGGCTATCATATATTTATTCGGAATTATTCTTTGTATTTATGTAATGCAGACAATATTTTATTAGCTAAATGTCAGTTGGTGAATGGTCATTATATTTCGAATGCAATAGAAAATATCTTAAATGCACAGGTAAACACAGATAGTAGTTCAGGAGCTTTAAATAATGTGAAATTTTGGTATATGAAGTTAGGTCATATAAGCATGAGACGCCTAACCCATCTGGTTAAAGATGGTTAGATACTTGATCTTGCCATAGAATTTTTACCAGTTTGTAAATCTTGTATTCAAGCGAAGATGACTAAATATCCCTTTATAGGTGTTGGACATCGAGCTACTAATTTATTGGAACTAGTATATTGCGATGTATGTGGTCTAATTAATCGCACTGCTATAAGTGGTTTTCGATACTCCATCATCTTTATCAATGGTTTGTCACGATATGGACATATGTATCTTATGAAACATAAGTCGTAAACTTTTGAAATGTTCAAAGAATTTCGACAGGAAGTAAAGAAACAAACTGGCATGTATATCAAATGCATTCGATCAAATCAATGCGGTGAATACATGAGTAGTGAATTCACAGCTTATTTGAAGAAGAATGAGATTCTTACTCAATACAGTTCTCCAGGTACCCCTCAACACAATAGTATTTCGGAGATGAAGAATTGAACTTTATTAGATATGGTCCAATCGATGATGAGCTTCACCAATCTTCGAAAATATCTATGGGGTTATGCTTTAGAAATCGCTGCTCACTTGCTGAACAGAGTTCCATCGAAAGCTGTTCTTACTACTCTGAACGAGATATGAACTGAGAAGAAACTGAGTCTCAAGTATGTTAAGATTTGGGGTTGTCCTGCTTACGTAAAAGTTACGCAACAAGATAAACTTGCACCCAAGGGGTATAAGTATTAGTTCATTGGATATCCCAAACACTCTATAGGATATCTGTTCTATGATCTAGAGGAACAAAACGTATTCGTTGCTCGTTATATCACTTTTCTAGAGAAACAGTTTCTCATGGGTCATGAGAATTATAGAATGATTGAACTTGATAAAGTTAATCCATAAATTAATGAACCAATGATGAAACCTCAAACTCAATCGAGTTAAGTACCTTTAACACACCCTCCATGTAGGTAAAAAAAGATGTCCATACCACTCGTAAGGTATAGAATGATGCCTAAAGGTGTCTTTGACATTTTCTTAGTTGAAGAAAATAATCTTATGATCTATAGAGAGACGATGTTTGACATCGATTCAGAAAAATGACAATAAGCCATGAAATCTGAAATTGACTCTATGTATGTCAATCAAGTCTGGGACTTAGTTGAGCTTCTCGAAGAAATTGTTACTATTAGTTGTAAACAGGTTTATAAGTGAAAGCATAGGCTCGATGGAAAGGTAGATACCTTTAAAGTCCGACTGGTAGCAAAAGGTTATACTCAACGATCTGTGATCAATTATGAGAAAACTTTTTCATCAGTTGCCATGATAAAGTCAATTCGTATTCTATTGGCTATTACCATATACTATGATTTTGAGATCTGACAGATGGATATAAAAATGACTTTCATGAATGAAAGTCTCGAGGAAGAGATTTACATGGAGCTACCTGAAGGTTTTACATCCAGCCTAACTTTTAATTTAGTATGCAAACTGAAGAAGTTTATTTATGGACTTAAGTATTTCCTTAAGTATGAGGATTGTTAGTTGTTAATGCTAGTTATAGTGGTAATAAAATTCAAGCATTTCCTTATAATGTTATGAATTTATTTGTCATCTACAACTTTGTGCCTTTATTACTTAAATATGGTGATTACTTATTTTCTTTGTATTACCTATTAGAATTTTTCTTGATTATCAATTTTAGTACTCTATAATGAACAACTATTTGTTTAATAAATCAATTCTCTAAACACATAAGAATTTGCTTTAATGTACAATTTCAAAGCTCCGTTTTATAATTAAGTTTGTCTTTTTCTTCTAAGTACTTTATTGGCCTCTTATCACCATAAAACGATATTCTTCTTTTTTAGCCCCTATAAGATTAAGTGGCATCCCTTTCCCGAAGCTGGAATCTTTGTTTGATGAAGTAATCAGAATGTCTGATTTTGTCAAAAATGAAGAGAGAGCGTGTATATATAAAAAGGTCAGTGGGAGCTTGATTGTCTTTCTTGTTCTTTATGTAGATGACATATTCATTATCGAAAATGATATTAGTATGTTACAATCAGTCAATAGTTATTTAAGTAAGAACTTCTCTAAGAGAGATTTGGGAGAGGCTTCCTGTATACTTAGTATAAAACTTTATAGAGATAGCTAAGAGGCTGGTAAGACTCTCTCAATCTTCGTACATAAAAAATATTCTTGGAATATATAACTTTGCTAATTGTTAGACAGTTAACGTACTTTTCAAATATGGCATTCATCTCTTTCAAAAAATGTCTCCTAAAACGGAAGATGAATGAGTTAAAATATCTAACATACCATATGCATTAGCAGTAGGTAGCTTGATGTATGCCATGTTATGTACAAGACCTGACATCAGTATGGTTGTAAGTGTTACGAACTGGTATCAGTCTGATCCAGGTAGTGGCCTTTGGATGGTTGTGAAACATATCCTACAATTGAGGGGATATACTGACTCAGACTTTCAGTCTGATCCGAATGATAGAAAATTTATATATGGATATGTGTTTCTTTATAATGGTGCCGTAGTTAGTTAGAAAAGTGTTAAACAAGCGTCCACAACTGATTCTACCACAGAGACGGAATACATTTTGGCTTCAAAAGTTCAAAAGAAGCAGTATGGATACATAAGTTTGCCGCAGATCTCAGAGTCATCCCAAGTTTAATGGATCCTATTCCACTCAAGCAAAAGATCCAAAGGCACACCAAAAGTCTAAATATGTGAAGAGAAAATATCACATAATTAGAGAAATCTTGACTAGAGGAGATGTAATAGTTTATAGAGTATAGATTCTATAAATAATGTAGTGGACCTGCTCACTAAGGCTTTAACTCTTAAAATATTTAAGAAACACACGTACAGGATGGATATTAGATATCCTCGTGAATGACACTAGAGCAAGTAGAAGTTGGTTGAAATGGTGCTTACGTTCCATTCAAATTTTTGTATGAATATTTGTTTATTTAATATTTATACAATAAATATTTCTTTTATTCATAAGTTCCCCCCCTGAAAACCCTTTTTTGTTTTTTCCTTTGGGCCTCTAGCCTCTAAAGTTCAATCGAGGATGACCCTTGAAAGCCTAACCAGACGCTCCTTTTAAAAGGCTACTCTCCTCTCAAAGGTTCATAAAAGCTTATACAACGAGTCCAATCTAAAGAGAACCAGCTCGGACTCAGAAGGATCTGCTCGGTAAACGAGAATACATATTTGGCCTTGACGACCTGAACACAACCACGGCCGATCAGGTACTGACAATACATTTCACAAGTTTTGGTCTTGGGAATCCCACATCAACATCAAACTAGTGAGGGAGGACCGTTCCAAATTTGGCTCAAGCCGTTTTAAATAAACCTCATTTAAATCAAAACCGCCAGTGGAGACAAACCTAAGAAATATGCTTAATACATTAGAGAAAAATCTGATGTGTGACAAGAACGGGGTTAGAAAATATGCAGAAGGATAATTGGCATATGTCTGGGGCATAATAGGGGGATATCGGTGTATGTCAGGGGTACAGCAGACGGATTTTTAGTGTGTGTCAGAAGTGCAACAGGAAATATTCGAGGCAAGATACAAATACTGCAGAGGAAAGCTCAAAAAGGTCTTTGAAATGCCATCACTATAAAAAGAAAAGAGCAAGACATTGAGAGGATGATGAAAAAAATCCCGAAAGAACAAAAACAAGAAAAAGAAAATGAGTACTCTCCCTTCCCTCCGTCCCTAACATCATTCTTTATTTTTGTCTTATCATATTTTAAGAGAGATAGAACCCTCTTTCTAACTTAAGCATCAGAGCGTCTTCACTAAAACTGATCTCGACAAGACCATCATTGAGCTTGTGTTCGTGTTTTCTTTGCAGGCTCCCTACAACTCTTGGCAAAGAGGAAACTCAAGCCCATGCTAACCACTCTCGTCAAGACAAGGCCTAAGTTTAATTCTCCCTCATAAACAAATTTAAGGCTTATTAACCCGGAAAGCCATTTCTTCAGGTCAACATCATCAATTATTATATTTATATGGTAAAAAGCTTGTAACTTTTTGGACATTGTAGATCTAAAAGAGTTTACAACTGATCTAAAAGAGTTTAAGTCAACGCTAAGAGTTAGATATTCTAAAGAGTTAAACATTGTTTGACATAGGTTCAAAACCCGAGAATATTATAGTAATGATGTAGTTGTAAAGAGTTTACAAATGATACTAAGAAATGTCATTGCACAATATATTTTTAAAAATATCATTTCTGATCCATGGTTACCGACACAGGTCGATCGGTATTCCTTTTGGATCAGTGAATGTTCATATCTGAATTATCTAGATAGTTAATCTTAGCAGACCATGAGTTTAATGGAAGTCCGTATAGGCATGCATGTATTCAGTAAGGACTGGATACTAAACAGACCTACAAGAACTTCTAATAGACATCCCATGAAGCTGTTAATGGAGGGTCTTCTCAACTTGAGTAGTATTCGTGATCCTTTAACCTGAGTGCCACGGTTGGCTTGTGAGTGATCCATCATACTTTGATTTCACGTATGTCAGGGATCCTTTATAATCTGACTGCTAGGTGTTGCTGGGTATAATCTGATGCTCATAGAGTTCAATGTGCATAGATATAGGATCCGTAAGGTTATATAGGCGAGTTGTATATCCAAAGGCTCTAAGAACGTATTTCATAAAGTTTTATGGCCATAAACATTAATTCCAGAAAAAGATTTTTCCATTAGGGTTACATAATATCGTAAAAAATTTGCAGATATTGTTTACAAAAATACGTATTTGGAGATAAGTTCACGGATAAGCATATAGAGATTTGATGGTCATAATCTATATCTCTACTCTTTTATATAGGTGACGAAGGGATTATATGAATATAATTGACTTTAACTTATATAGTTCAATGCTCCGTTCTATAATATCTGTAACGTGTGTGGGGCATTATTCACGGACTTGAAGAAGTGTTCTATAAGACAAACGGAGGTGAGCATAAAGAGGATCACAATATGAAGTGTATTCGTTGAGCACGGGGGTAGCGAGATGGATCATACGGATTGATTCAGGAATGTTTCAAAAAGCAAGATACGTTTTAGGACTTATTTGTAAAGTTGAAGCTATAGTGTATAAATATTACAAATATGTCCCTATTGTATGGAAAAGTGCAAATGCATACATGGCATCCATGAATAGCCATTTGTGGGACAAATAGCAACATGCATGGACATGTATATGACAAATGTCAACCATGCAAAGTGTTTGCATGGATGAGTAACATTTGTCACTCATACATAAGCCTATATGGTATCACATAGCTACATGTGAGGCGTGTGGCCACTTAAATGTCTTATGCTATTTAAAAACAAGTGAAAGAGTTTATTATGTGTGAATTCAATTTTTGAATGAAAAAATTCGTGTATTGCATTTGAGAGATGGTAACTTTGAGAAAGTTACATTTTGGTCCCTGAAATCATTCTTTAAGCATATGATGCATGAACTAGTTAAAGGGTTGAACTAAGTTTGATTCCTGCATGAAATATTAATCAAATGCCACCATTCTTGCTACTTTAATCCCACAAAACGTTGGAGTCTAGAATTGCTCAAGGTGAACTTCATTATGAGTTTAACAAGTTTCAAAAGTAGACAATTTTCACCGAATCATCTACAAGTGTATGTATTCGATTTTAGTACTATTTTTTGTTCAATTATAGTGTGTATTTATTGACTATATTTGTTTTATTTCGCTGTGTAATGTATGTTGAACATACGTTTAAAATTTTTTAAAATGTACACAATCACATGCATGCATGCTAAAGCACGTTAACAGTTACTACATATGGGATAATATTTAATAGACATAATGCATTATAATACATGAAAGATAATACTCGTTCTTAGAGAACTTATCGCAATGATTCATGTATTATATTTTTTAGTCTTCAAAATTGAAAGATTTTGATTGTCATATTAAGTGGAATATATGGACCAAATGGGAGAATATTGACCACGTTTTCTATTTTTGGTCCAAAGATTGGTCTTATATTCCCTTCATTTTAGGATGTAATCAAATTCTTAATTGCCTCATGTTCGAATATTTTGAGATATTGTAAAGTGGCAACCACCCATGAACATCTTTGATGGAGAGATGTTCATAAAGATATACCAAATGGTCAAGGTCCCTAAATTTGTGTATCTCATTTTTACTTCAAATACACTATCAATGGAGATCAAAAAATGTTTAAAAGAAAAAACAAATACTACTTCAAATATTGCAACTCAATCAAGTATCAATGGTTGGAAGTTAGAATTTCATTCCTATATTCTTTGCATTTGATATTGTATGTTATTTAGTTATAATGCATATTTAAATCATGTTTTGGTGCAATAATTGCAAGGTGGCAACACTAGACTCAATCTTAAAACACAAAGATTAACAAAACTGAAATAAATAAAAAGAAGATCTTTTTATAGTGCTTCAATCACAAAGTCATGAATTACATCCCTTGAGCTTCATCAAAAAACTCTGTCGCACTAAAAGAACTCATTATGGATTACAATCACAAGAACATTGTCTATTTGCTTGCAATTTTTTGAATTATAGAGGAAGAACCTGAGAAAATTGAAAAGAATATCCCTAAAACTTGAGAACCCTAGATCCCCAATATTTACCCCCTTCTCTCTCTTAAGAAAGGGCATACAACTAAACAGGCACATTGCAATGACCAAATGTTTCAAAACTCATATATTTATATTAGAGTCTAAAAAGACAGAAAATCTAGCATAAAGAACAAGCACATGCACTTTTAGCACATTAAGGCACTTAGGTTTACTTAAATTGCTAACTTGTTGCAAAGAAAAGAATACTAGAGAGACAAGTCTAAAGACGTGTCTAGAGACCAATCGATTAAGATAATATATCAGAGTACATAATTCTTAACGGTGATATATAGCATGGGTTAGTGGAGATGATCAAACCAATATGTTATCATTGTCACGGCTAAACCTAACTTGGAGTAAATTATAATCCCATATATAATTGAAACGTCAATTTTCTAACATAAAACTAACACATCCAAATGAAGTTGAATATAGTACATATCCATATACAAGAACAATAAATTAAGTATATCCAAGCAAAATAAAGATCGATATGGCACAAAGTAACGGTCCAACGTAAGAAACCGACCTTTATATTATCCATATGCATCACACATCACCAAAATTCATCCATTCCTTTGAAAAAGTATCTTCTTTCTTCATTAAGAAAGGAAAAGTATACACAAGGATTAAGTTTTGGTTTCTAAGATAAAAATAGCTCATAATGAACACAACATAGATTATATATAAAATAACCAATTCATGATTATTTGGGTTCAAATCCCTATTAAGATCCACTAGAGATAAGAAATTGTTGTGGAAGGAAAAAAGAAAATATTTCTTTTGTTCCTCTCAATCAAGTTGAAAATGAAAAATTAGTTAATATATTCAAGATAATTATGCATTATACTTTCTCGAGATATTCTTTTTATTTCATTAGAGCTAGGATCGTATGGTTTTAAAGGATGAACATGGTATGGACAATTTCAATAAGCTTTCGTCCATAATCAAAAAGTCATATTTTGATCTGTTTAGACATCTATTCTCTATAAGTGAAGTAGCAAGAGTCAAACTTTTCATAAATTGCTTGGTGAAATTAATATAGGAACATTTTATGGATAGGGTGTTACTTTTTCTTTAAACTCATCCACTATGAGCGAGGACCTCTAACGGTGTTGGATTTAAAAGTATGATGTCTATTAGAGATTTGGTGATTCAACAATATTATTTTAGAAAGATTTATAAAAAATATCAAAGACGATAGTCACGAGAAGTTTAGAACATATGAGACACGAAGAGAGATGTGAAATGGGACTTGAAGACGCGAAATGAGACGAAAAAAATACGGAACTCAGTACAGGGCTGAGCGTGGCAGCGCCCAGGGCGAAATGTCATGGTGCCTAGTCCAGCATGTCTAGCGCTGCGGGCCGAGAGTCCAGCGCCACGGCACTGGGTCTTTGATGCCGCAATGCCAGAGTAAGGAGAGTTCGTTTCTACAATGAATTTTTGAGTTTTAAGAAATTTTAAACTTTCAAAATATGTAAACTCTTATTTCAATTAGGATTATGGTTAATAGGCATGAAATGACTTCTATATAAATTCTTATAAATTTTTTAGTTTGAAATCAAGCATTAAGAGAAACTCTAAGAGAGGAAAGAACAAGATAGACATTAAATGCTTGTATATGTTAGAGTACAATCATTGCTCGAGTGTTCATTATTCGTAGAAAAGTAAAGATATACTAAACATTAGATCATTTTAAATGTTCTTCATTGTGTTTTCTTGTAAATTCTCTAAGGAGTTAATAAGAGAGGCTATGATTTTTAGATCCATTATAGACGTAGTCAATTGGCCAAACCACATAAGTGATTATGTTGTGCTATTGATTATCTGTTTTATATTCTTATTATTTTTGTTTGATATCTTAATTATTTTATTACACGAAAAAATTATAATTTTTTCGCTTTAACCTAATCTCATAAAGAATAATTCACCCAACGATGTGTAACATAAAAAAATATCAACTTTCCCCAAAAAAAAAAAAAAAAGTCAACAAGTTTCTACCATTACCTTTCGTTTAGAAGAGGCTGAACTTACAAAATGTTTACATACATATAAAAACGAAAATTCAGAAAGAAAATAAAAAAAAGCACATGCATCTCTTTGCCAAAGGAGCCAGATACTTGCATCAGTTTCCACCAACACAAAGCTTTTCTATTGGGGTTATCTATGTTCTTTAGTTCAACCTAACAATCAGATTTATCATTTGTTTTCTTTTACTAATGCAGACTGTGGAAATTTTGCACTGTTACCACAGCAAAAACATTAATCACTATACGGTACAGCTAAATAATATGATTCCATCAATCGGTCTGCATTTTGCAAACATTATTTCTCAATTGGGGCCAATCTAGTTTGGTGTATGTGATACGTGCTCTGCACGATAAATATTTCAATAAGATACAATGTAATTCAGAAGCAGAACTATGAATATTTCCAAGAGAATCATGTACTATACTAAGTTTATCTCTGAAAAAACAAGAAATTACATATTATATATTATGTGTTTGTAAAGCCTGATAGAATTCAAAATGGTATGTGACCTTATAAGGTTAATGAACTGAGTTTATCATTTTAACTGAAAATAGTTCAATCTAAAATAAAATAGTAACAGAATTTATTGGTATGTAGTAAACTTTTTTTCTTCAAAACTTAATGCCATTTCTTAAGTTTTGAAATTGGCATTTCTGTTATATTTATTATTTTTGTGTAATAAATTAATTTATTATTATTATTATAATGATTTCTAGTTAGATGTTAACTAAATCTTATCTTTTCTTCTCTTTGTCAATAATTCATATGTATGATTATAAGCAAATAATTGTAATCATGAGAAGACATTTATGCGGAGTTATTAATTAAGATATTTAATTCTTTTTAAGGATTTTCTTAAAAAAATACTATTTATATGTATGATGTAAATCTAGACATGACAACTAAATCGTACTATGCTGGCATAATTTACGAAAATCTAGTTTAAGTGAGTTGTTGTGTTGGCCAAGCCTGATCATGAGCACAATCCATTATCATATCGTTGTGTGTCGGCATGCGAGCGCAATGAGTCATGCCCATGGGCTGAGCACAAAATTATTTTTTATTTTTTAAATAAAAAAATAAATAATAATTAAAAATAATTTTACTATGAGTGAATTGTATGCTAATTAAAAATAAAAATAATAATAAAAATAAAAATAATGTAAATTAAAAAATAAAAAAAAGAAGAAGAAACCTAAGTTATTGATATTATATATATTAAAACAATTGACGTCGTGATTCTCATGGATTAATTTTTTCTTTCAACTTTAAATTTTGAAATTAATTTAAAATTGTAAAACATCCGGTAGTTAAGATCAAATTTTTTTCTAAATTCTAATTGTCAAGTTTAGATAATTAAAGGCAATCAAGCTCAATACTTAAGAGAAAATAGATTAAAAAATCAAAATTTTAGAATATCTTAATACAAAAAAAATAATCTACTAAACCTCATTTGTTAAAATTTTGCATACGCCTTCATTCACTTGAACTTGGTGGATTGCTAATGGAAATAATTTTGCATGTTGATCAATTAAAAGATTAATTGAAAATATATGATTACATTTTCTTACCAAAAAAATTTGAAAAAAATGATAAACATCTATAAGTGTAAATCTTTTGTAATCTGAAATGAAATACTTTAATTACTTTAATTAATGTTGGACTTATGATATTTTATATTATACTTTTATTTTACAAGTTACAAAATTTCAATTTTCATACTATGGAAGTTATGAACTTGTAATTTATAGTACTTTATGTATCACATTCTATAATAAGATTTTACTAATGTAGTTGGAATGATTTTGATAAGAAGAAATTAATAGTATATAAAAAAAACACAAATTTCATGTGTATTATAAAAGAATTTGTATCCAATTTTCAAATTTAAAATAATATAAAAAAATACAATGTCATTGACTCATTTGCTAAATTTTTATTTCAATTGAACAGGATTTTGTTTACCTAATTAATTTAGTAAAATAATTTTTATTTCAAATTTATTTTTAAGCCCATAATAAAACTATATTTTAACATATATTACCAAATTATAATTTTAATTTTAATTACATTTACATTAACATTAATTTTAATTATAATCATAATTATGATACAATTTTAATTATGATAAAAACACAATTTTAATACCGTTACAACTAATAATTTTAATTATTAAAATATTAAGAAAATACTTGTTATTTTAATTATATATTCTAACACAAATATTAAATTTAAAAAACATAAATAAAAGATTTATTTGATATAGTGTTAATATTTTATATTTTAATTCAAAACATTATAGTTATAAAATTTAATATTTTATATAATGAGACTCGTAATGGATTGTGCCAAACAAGGGCCCGTGAATCGGATACATTTTGAGCTCGTGATTCGTCGTACCAACACAATCTTTGCCCGCATTTTTCGACCTAGCATAGCACAACGTGCTAGACCGTATCGTGACATTGTCCGTACTAATCCACGATACGCTACAACACCATGCTAGACCAAGCTGCCCGTGCTACCTCTAGACGTGACGCAATCACAAATTCAATAATGTAAACGTTCTACGTGCATGTATTACTAATTTGGTACAAAAGGATTGGCATCTTAGTCATTTTGGTCAATTTAATTGACCTTCCCGATGTGACTGCCACGCATGCTCCTGCTAGTGAACAGCAGCCTACTTCATTAGTTTTGTTTTTGTAGGTAAATTATATTCTTAATCACGCCCAGCTACTTCTCCCTCCACCAGAAACCTCTTTCCCTTCTCATCTAATTCGTTTCCTTGAAAATATTTGAATCTCTTAATTTTCTCAAATGTCCTTGCTCTCTCTTCTTTTCAAGCTAATAATTACTCATAATTACTCATAATAGTTCTTGGTGTTGGATTAGCATGTCACCAGTACTAAGTGAAATTATTATGGTTTATGATAAACTCTTGTCTTACTCTTAGGCGCCACTTACTTCTGTCATTCTCCGTTATTTTCTGTACTGGTTTTCTGGTTTTTTTTTTTTAATGAATTGTCACTTCACTTGCTTTTCCTCACCCCAAGAACTAGCTAGGTGTCTGCATTTCTTCATTGGATAATTACATGAAAACATACATCTCAGTTGTTTCATTATAAATAGCACCTGGGGTCCTTGTTCTTCCCAGCTCCATCTATCAACCGTAATACAACTGTTATTATTAGTAATATTAATTACTGTTCTCATTGTTTCTCATATACCATGGCTGCTGCGAGCCAAAAAACTTCTGTGTCAAACGTGCTTCCAAACTCAAGCTCCGAGATTGTTAATGGTGGAAAAGAGCATAGAAGAATGATGTCCAACCGAGAATCTGCACGTCGTTCCAGGATCCGAAAGCAGGAACAGTTGGACAGTTTAAAAGCTGATATCAACCATTATCACAAGGAAAATGCCCAGATTTGTGAAATGATGCAAATTTGCACTGAAAATTACATGAATGTGACAACTGAAAACGCAATTCTCAGGGCTCGGCATGCTGAGCTCCAACGGAGGCTGAATTCTCTCTATGACATCATTCGTTCAAGCTACACGTCAAGCAACGCAGTTTATACTCAGCCTAGTGCTGTTCAGTTTGCCGATCCTGAACCGCCGCTCACTGTTGAGGATTACTTAGGGGACACATTCAACTATCCTGACAGTGCCATCCCTCCAACTAATGACATGTTTATGAATCAACCCACCAACGCCGTTGCTCCAGCTAATGATGACTTTATGTTCTAATTCCCGATATTAAGGTCACTAATCTAGCTAGATTATGTGGTTAATTGACGCTGTTTGGGTTGTTTTTTACTAGTTGTACATGGTTATTATATATGTGTGTTAGAATTAATGTATACATTATGCAAGATGTAATAGGTCTGTCTGTAAGTACTCTTAGGGGTTCAAACAGTTTGTATCTAAGTGATGTTATCTGGTTATGTTGCTTAGTAATGAGATTATATATTATTATATCTTTCGTTTTTATCCTTATTTAGCTTAGTATCTTTGAGTATGATTGAAGATGTAATAGGAGGTCTGCCCATAAGTACTCTATGGGGTTCAAACAAAATTTGATCAATTTGGAGGGGGCACACAAATTATTTGATCACTATGACTGCTACTGTTGTTGTGACTAAATGACATGTCTTTAAGGTCATCATTTCTATTATCATGCTTGGGTTCAAAAGAATTTTTAAAATTTTATAGTCATATTATTGGTTATTTGATATCCTATATATTAGGTTATTCCTTTTTTTTTTTTTAAATATGCGGTTGGCTGAAGCGTGTAGTATGATTTTGAGTGGTGGGTTTAAGCTGGTACCGATATTCTTTTGTACGATTATATCAAAGA
Organism: Ailanthus altissimus; assembly: GCA_946807835.1. Lineage (NCBI taxonomy): Eukaryota > Viridiplantae > Streptophyta > Magnoliopsida > Sapindales > Simaroubaceae > Ailanthus > Ailanthus altissimus. The sequence continues at coordinate 26,968,372 of OX327695.1, forward strand.
GAGGTATCGGAAGATAGAGTGGCTTTTTGGACAAAAAAATCATGAAAATGTATGATTAACAAAAACTATATTAAATTAAAATTAAGAGATTACATTTGGGTTCTTTCCTTGTCACGTTAGCTGTGAAGACAAATCAGTATGATTCAAACCTAAGGGTTTCTTGCAAGCATAAAATCCTTCGTATATATCCTTGTATTCTCTGTTTGTCTGGTTGTAGTGGACCTTTTAATGCATTTTCTTTTGAATTTTTTTTTGGTTTAATTTTTGAGAAATTATTAGTATAGTTTTTGAAGCTTAATTGAATTACTCAGTTACTCTTTATATTTTTTAAAAATATCTTATATTAGTCTTTATTTTTGAGAAAAAAAAATCGAAGCACACTTTTTAAGGTAATAAAATATATTAATTTAATTTTCTATTCTCACAAAGTAGATTCAAACATTTTTTTTAAAAAAAAATAGACTAATTAAACTATTTAAAAAAATATAAACACTATTAGATAATTCAATTAAACTTAATAAATTAGGCGGAAATATTACTTTGCTCCTTGGTTTTATAGATATATGTCAACTTAATTCTTACTTTTTAAATATATATCATATTAGTGTTTGTAGGGACGTTTTTAATAAGTTTTTGTTATTATTTTCATCATTGAGCAATTATTATTTTTGTCTTTGTAAAGTTTAACATGGTATATATTTAAAAAGTGGTAACTAAGTTAATATATATTTATAAAATTAAGGATAAAAAATGATATTTTTTTATAAATAAAATATAGACATTTTATTTTTTGATAGAATGAAGCTATCCAAACCTACATTGAGCACTAATGTCCCAACATCATCGTAGTTTTTTTTTAGATTTACATATTACATGATAAATTTTTTTATTGAAACTCATTTAGATTGATCTCGTCTATAAATTGAAATAGATGCACATTTACAGCCCGATCAAATTATCACTCCAAACATATATACATATAAAAAAGAAAATGGGATCAACTCTCATTAAAAAAATAAAAAATAAAATAAAAAGAGAAATGTTCTCTCATATGTATATAGAGAGAATCAAATCCCCTCAACACTAGAGTAGAAGAAAGATGCACTTTGTCATCAGATTTAAGGGGATCTTGTAACTATTCACAACAAATTTATTGCTAGATCTAATGATTTTATACTTTAAATTAACCAAATCGAGAGAATATATATGGGGGAAATGCTATTTTAATTTTAATTTTATAAATATATATAAATTTAGTTCTCATTTTTTTTTTAATAAATATCATGTTAGTTTTTACTATCTAAAATATTTCGTTTGAAATTAATATTTTAAAGATAAATATGCCTTTTATCATATTATAAATTAATATTATAAATTTTATATTAAAAAATAAAAAAATTCTCCCAAATAATAAATTTTAATTTTTAATATTCTCCTTCCCAAAAACCCTACCCTAATCCCCCTTCCCCCCAAAATCCATTCTTTTCTGTACAAATTCCTTTGATGTGCTTATGAAACTCCTTTATAAAATATTGTTCTTTATCCTAAAATTAGTAAGAGGTTTCGAAGTTTTCTTTCACTCCTCAAAGATGTCAGAACCAAAGCTCAAAATTAATGCTATATAAAAAGCAAAATTATGAAAAGTTTTCACCTTCAACACTCAGATTTGGTCATTGGTGGATCATTTCTTGCACTTACTGAAACAACTAAATGGAATTGAAACCATAAGCGAAACCGTTGGCCTTGAAGCTTATGAATTCCTAAGCCAATCTTGACTAAAAATAATTGCAAGACAAACAGCCTCCCATCATGGCATATGAAATGGGTTCAACTAAAGCACTTTGGTAGAAATGTTAGTTCTGGACTCAAGCTAGTAAAAAACAAGACTTAGGTCGATAAGGCCACTACTGTGAAATTAATTTCTAAGGTGCTTTTTAAAGTATTAACCATTGGCTAGCACCCATCTCCAGCTCAGTTTCCTGCCTTTTATTTCATATATCATTCCCATATGCCATACATCTTATTTATGCTATACGTCCAAGTCTTCTTCCATCGGTAGTTGGGAGCAGAACTAAGATTAGATGTAACTGAAGAAAAGGGGATAAAGGTACGATAAGAGGGCATCGTGATGTGGCGACTGAAGGGAAGCTTGAGCTATGATGTCGAGGTTAATCAATAATATTTGGTGGTGTTCTGTAATGAAGAGACAAATTGGAAAGAGGGCTAGTTTTGAATTTTTTTTATGGGGGTGGGGGCAAGAGAAGAAAAATTAGAGAAATAAAAATTAAAAATTAAGGTGAGAGGAAATGAAAAATTAAAAATTGGGGTGGGAAGAAAAAAAAAATTATTTGATTTTTTGCTAGTGGATTTTATATTTATTTTTGGGTCTAGGCGTGGGTTTTAGAAATTAAAAGAAGAATGATAAAAGATTAAAGTGAGAGATGGTGGTAATTAGGTGGACTTGTTGCTAGTTTTGGTTTAGGGGTGATTTTTGGGTATGGGTGAGATTATTTGAATTTCGGGAGGTAGTTTTTTTGGGTGAGGGAATGAAAATTAAAAAGTTTAATAAGGTCAAAAGATCAAATTTTAGATTTGAAATCATAAGACATTACATGAATTTGTCTTTATTGAAGACATTTCATAATGGTATTTAAGTAAAAATATAATGTATCTTTATTGTGTCATTTCATTTTTTTATTTAAAACCCTTCTCATTTTTTATAAAGAGACAAACATAAATCATTTGTTATATTTAAAGCATTATAGTAAAAGTAGTAAAAAAAATAACTATTTAATAGAATATTTTTAAAGATAGAGACTAACATAGTATTTATTAAAAAAGATAGGATTAAATTGATTTGTATTCATAAAATTAAGAATTAAATGGTATTTTTTTGAATTTATAAGGAAGCAAACTCGCTATCAAGCAAAAAGCCTATCGTGTTACACCATAAAAAAATATAAAATCAAAATTTTTGGGTTTAAGCGTGGGTTTTTGGAAATGAAAAAGAAATGATAAAAATTGAAGTGAAAGATAGTGGTAGTTAGATGGACCTTGGTTTAGAGGTAGTTTTTGGGTGTGGGCGAGACCGTTTTAGTTTGGGGATGTTGTTTTCTAGTGGAAGAATAAAAATAAAAATTTAATAAGATCAAATTTTAGATTTGAAATTATAAGACATTACATAAATTTATCTTTAATAAAGACATTTCATAAGGGTATTTAGGTATAAACACAATGTACTTTTATTGTGTTATTTCATATTTTTTATTTGAAACCACTTTTCGCTTTTTACATTTGTCAAATCAAGGGCATATTGTAAAAGAAGTAAAGAAAATAATTATTTAATAAAAAAATTTAACGACAAAAATTAATATAATATTTATTAAAAAAAATAAAGACTAAAATAATATATATTCATAAAATTACGGATTAAATGACATTTTTCTTAATATATAAGTAAGGAAGCAAATTCGCCATTAAGCAAAAAGCCTCTCGTGTTACAACTTGCATGTTAAGAAAATATAAAATCAAAATTTTTGGGTTCGGGTGTGGGCATGGGTTTTGGGGAATGAAAGAGGAATGATAAAAAGATTAAAGTGAGAGATGGTGGTGATTAGATTGACCCGAGGTTAGTTTTAGTTTGGGGATGGTTTTTGGGTATAGGTGAGGCTGTTTTAGTTTAGAGAGGTGATTTTTAAATGGGAGAATCAAAATTAAAATTTAATAAAATTAAAAAATAAAAATTTGACTTTAAAAATATAAATAGTACATGAATTTGTTCTTAATGAAGACATTTCATAAGAGTATTTTAGTAAAAACATAATATATTTTTATTGTGTTATTTTATTTTATTATTTGAAAACACATTTCACATCTTATAAGGAGACAAATATCTATCATTTGTTACATTAAGAGCATTATAATAAAAGTAAAAAAAAAAAAAAACACCTATTTAACACAATTTTTCTAACAACAAAATTAAATGTAGTATTTATAAAAAAATGTAAAGATTAAGTTAATATATATCTATAAAATTAAAAATTAACATAATATTTTTTTGAATATATAAGTAAGGAAGCATTTCGCCATCAAGCAAAAAGCCTCTCGTGTTACACCGGGCGCTCTCGTGTTACACCGGGCGCGTAAAAGAAAATATAAAATCAAAATTTATTGCTATGGAATTTGTGATCCAAAATCATGTTTATGATGTTGGTAATGTTTGGAACAAATTCGGGAACATGTCGGAATTATTTTGGAGCCGGAAGCATGTGTGGAAGAGGTGGAATTCTAATGGAACAGTAGAAAAAATTGCAGAAGAAAACAGGGAAAAATTCCCAGGTGTGGGCGCCGCGGCGCAGGAAGCGCTGACGGCGGCATTGGTTCCAGAATGTCAGCGCCGCGGTGCTGGATCTCAATGCTGCGGTGCTGCACTGTTCACGGGTCAATGCTGCGGCGCTGGATCTCAATGCCGCGGCGCTGCACTGTTCACGGTTACTGTTCATTGTTCACTGTTCACAGTTCACAATCTGAAAATTCCGAATTTAGGCTTTTCCTTTCCGTTTTTTGTGGGTATTTTAGACTTCATATAAATACCCCATTATGCCTAGGGTTATGTAAGATGAGAAACACTCTCAAAACTCTTTAGAACAAACCCTAGAGCTCCAAAATTCAATTGTATCATTCCTTGATCTTGTATGATCAATTCTCTTGTAATCAACCAAAGAATAAGAGAGACTTGGATCCTTGATCCACCGTGGACGTAAGCAATTTGCTGAACCACGTATTTTGTGTCTTGGTATAGTATATTTCTACTTTTCTCTATTGTCAATACTTAGCTTTACAATTTAGCTTGTTGTTCTTGCTTGGATTATTTTAAACTACTTCATTGCTTGTATTCTCTAAGTATTCCGCTGCGTGTTAATCTCTACAAATTGGTATCAGAGCTATTATTGGCTGTCTAAGTTTGTTATTGGTTGAACATGGCACCACATAAGCATTAAGTAGAGAAATTTACAGGGCATAATGATTTCAACTTATGGAAACTTAAGATGATGGCTTTGTTAGAGAGTCAAGGACTAGAATCAGCCCTTGAGGAACCCTCTAGTACTAGTGATAAGTTTTCAACATCTAAGTTAGACATGGATCTTGAAACCATTAATAGAAAAGCCCGGAGTGAAATTATCTTGAGTTTGGGTGATGAAGTTTTGAGGGAAGTGGGTGCAGAAAAATCAGCACTTGGTTTGTGGAAAAGACTTGATGAGTTATATATGACTAAGTCTCTTGCAAACCGGTTGTATCTCAAGAAGAATTTGTTTGGGTTGTCTTTGGTTGAGGGTGGTTCACTAAATGAACACATTGATTCCTTCAACAAGGCTGTCATTGATTTGGAGACGGTTGATGTCAAAATCAGTGACGAAGACAAAGCAATTCTGTTATTGAGTTCACTTCCTAAAAGCTATGAACATTTTGTTGATACTCTTCTATATGGAAGGGAGTCATTGACAATTAAGGATGTTAGAGCAGCCTTAAACTCAAAGGTGTTAGTTAAGAAGTCAGAACAACAACAACAAAATTCTGCAGCTGTACTTGTTGCGAGGGGGAGAGCTGAGAGTAGAGAATCTAAAGTGAGAAATTCTTCAAGATCAAAATCGAGGGGCAAATCCAAGAAGTGTTACTTCTGCAAGAAAGAAGGCCATTTCAGAAGGGATTGTCCGGAAAGGAAAGCTAAGTATCAAGGGAAGAGACCTGAAGCAGATGCAGCTATAGTCTATGAAGAAGATTATGAAGTTGCAGAAACATTGGTTGCCTCGAATGGGCAGAACACCGGTGAGTGGATTCTTGACTCCGGATGTACTTCCATATGTGTCCTAATAAAGCTTTGTTCACTAGCTATCAGTCCATTAATGGTTGTAAGGTATTAATGGGCAACAATATGGCTTGTCAAGTCATTGGGATGGGTAATATTAGGCTGAAACTACATGATGAGAGTGTGAGGGAGTTGTTAGATGTGAGGCATGTACCTGATCTTAAAAGAAATTTAATTTCTTTAGGCATGCTTGATCAATCCGGTTGCACATTCAAGGGTGAGAGTGATACATTGAAAGTGATTAAGGGTTCAATGGTTGTAATGAGAGGTGAGCGTAAACACGGGTTGTATGTGTTGAGTGGAGAGGCTGTTATTGGTTCTGCATCTTTCTCTGTTGATAATGAGAATATGCAAACCAAGTTATGGCATTTGAGGTTAGGGCACTTGGGTGAGAGAGGCCTTAAGGAGTTGTATGATCAAGGTGTATTTGGCAAAGGAAAGATTCAGCCAATGGGGTTTTGTGAACATTGTGTACTTGGGAAAGCTCATAGAGTTAAGTTTAACACGGGTGAACACAACACCAAGGGCACTTTGGATTACATACATTCTGACCTTTGGGGACCTGCTCAAGCTGTCACTCATGGTGGTGCACGGTATTTTCTGTCATTCATTGATGATTATTCAAGGAAGTTGTGGGTTTATGTGTTGAAGAGCAAAGAGCAGGTGTTTGAAACATTTCAGAAATGGAAAGCACTTGTGGAGAATCAAACGGGTAAGAAAATCAAAAGACTTAGGACGGATAATGGTCTTGAGTTTTGTAATACTGAGTTTGATAAGTTTTGTGCTAAGTATGGTATTGCAAGGCATAAAACAGTGCGGTACACACCACAACAGAATGGACTTGCAGAAAGGATGAACCGAACCTTACTTGAAAGGGTAAGGTGCATGCTAACCAATGCCGGATTGTCTAAGGCATTTTGGGGGGAGGCGGTAGTAACTGCAACTTACTTGATAAACCGAAGTCCTTCTTCAGCTATTGGCTTTATGACACCAGAACAGAAATGGTCTGGAGGCACTCCAAAATATGATCACTTGAGGGTATTTGGATGCCCTGCATTTGTACACATCAAGCAAGGCAAACTAGAACCAAGAGCCTTGAAGGGGATATTCATTGGATATCCAGAAGGTGTTAAGGGATACAAGGTGTGGTGTACTGATCTTAATCCGCACAAGAGTATCATTAGTATGGATGTGACGTTCAATGAATCTACATTGTTGGAAACCAATTCGGATTCAGTTTTGAAGAAGCCTGAAGATGTGCCAAGTTCAGTTTCTGAATCTGAAACTGAACATCATGAGGTGGAACACGATTTGAGAACTGACATTCCTATAGGTCAGCACTTCAATGATGATGCACATGAAGAACAAGAACCTGAAAATTTCTCTGAAACAGCACCATTGCAGTCTAGCACTCCTGAAGCTGAACTTGAAGAGTACCAGTTGGCTAGAGATAGACAAAGGAGAGTTGTTCGACCACCGAGCAGGTATGCACATGCTGATTTGATAGCTTATGCGTTTAACACTGCTTACACTATAGAATATGATGAACCAAAATCATATGTTAAAGCTATTGAGAGTGTAAATTGTGTTAAATGGCAACAAGCTATGGAAGAAGAGAACACTTCTCTTAATAAGAATCATACCTGGAAATTGGTGGTGAAACCAAAGAACAAGAGGTTAGTTGGCTGTAAATGGGTTTACAAGGTTAAGGAGGGGGTTCCGGGTGTTGAGCCTACCAAGTTCAAGGCTAGGCTTGTTGCACAGGGCTTCACACAAAAAGAAGGGGTTGATTTCCATGAAATCTTTTCTCCTGTTGTAAAACACTCATCAATTCGCATTTTATTATCCATGTGTGTAAATATGAATTTACATCTTGAACAAATGGATGTAAAGACAGCTTTCCTTCATGGTGAACTTGAAGAAGAGCTATACATGGCACAACCGAAAGGTTTTGAAGAACCGGGCAAAGAAGATTATGCTTGTTTGCTAAAGAAGTCTTTATATGGGCTGAAGCAATCTCCAAGACAATGGTATAGGAGATTTGATGATTTTATACTGCATTGTGGCTTCACAAGGAGCAAGTATGATGGATGTGTGTACTTCAAAGCATTGAATAACAGTAAGCGTATGTATCTCCTTCTATATGTTGATGATATGTTAATTGCATGTGAGGATATGGAAGAAATACATAAGCTGAAAAATCAGTTGGGTGGTGAGTTTGAAATGAAAGATTTGGGGTCAGCCAAAAGAATTTTGGGTATGGATATAGTGAGAGGCAGTGATGTTATTTTCTTGTCTCAACAACGGTATATACTCAAGGTTCTTGACAGGTTCAGAATGAGGGATGCCAAAGTTGTGTCGACTCCATTGGCAATGCATTTCAAACTGTCGGCATCTCAATCACCACAAATTGAAGAAGAAAAATTGCATATGCTTAAGGTACCATATGCTAGTGCTGTTGGTTCTATAATGTATGCTATGGTTTGCACAAGGCCGGATATAGCACAAGCGGTGAGTGTTGTAAGTAGATACATGGCTAATCCTGGAAAGGAGCATTGGATGGCCGTGAAATGGATACTTAGGTATCTAAAGGGGACGTCACATTATGGTTTGCTATTCAGAAGGGTTGGCACAGGTGATGAAATGGTGAAGGGTTACGTGGACTCAGATTACGCAGGTGACTTGGACAATAGAAGGTCTTTATCTGGGTATATCTTCACGGTGTTTGGATGTAGCGTATGCTGGAAATCAGTTTTGCAGCATGTTGTAGCACTATCAACTACCGAAGCCGAGTATATAGCCTTAGGAGAAGCAATTAAGGAGGCTATATGGTTGAAAGGTATATGTGCTGAACTTTTGGCTATGGATGAAGTTAATACTTCAGTACATTGTGATAGCCAAAGTGCCATACATCTAAGCAAACATCAGGTGTTTCATGAAAGATCAAAACACATTGATGTTAGGATGCATTTCATTCGAGATACTGTGCAGAGTGGCATTATTAGTCTGTGTAAAATTCCGACGTCGGAGAATCCTGCTGATATGTTGACTAAGCCGCTGCCCTCAGTTAAGTTCAAGTTGTGTATGGACTTAACTGGAATCACAACTTACAATTAAGGTTGTGATGTGGAGGATGGATCCTTGGTTGCTCTCTTGGTGTTGTTGGAGTGATTTTGTATCAAGGAGGGGATTTGTGGAATTTGTGATCCAAAATCATGTTTATGATGTTGGTAATGTTTGGAACAAATTCGGGAACATGTCGGAATTATTTTGGAGTCGGAAGCATGTGTGGAAGAGGTGGAATTCTAATGGAACAGTAGAAAAAATTGCAGAAGAAAACAGGGAAAAATTCCCAGGTGTGGGCGCTGCGGCGCAGGAAGCGCTGACGGCGGCATTGGTTCCAGAATGTCAGCGCCGCGGCGCTGGATCTCAATGCTGCGGTGCTGCACTGTTCACGGGTCAATGCTGCGGCGCTGGATCTCAATGCCGCGGCGCTGCACTGTTCACGGTTACTGTTCATTGTTCACTGTTCACAGTTCACAATCTGAAAATTCCGAATTTAGGCTTTTCCTTTCCGTTTTTTGTGAGTATTTTAGACTTCATATAAATACCCCATTATGCCTAGGGTTATGTAAGATGAGAAACACTCTCAAAACTCTTTAGAACAAACCCTAGAGCTCCAAAATTCAATTGTATCATTCCTTGATCTTGTATGATCAATTCTCTTGTAATCAACCAAAGAATAAGAGAGACTTGGATCCTTGATCCACCGTGGACGTAAGCAATTTGCTGAACCACGTATTTTGTGTCTTGGTATAGTATATTTCTACTTTTCTCTATTGTCAATACTTAGCTTTACAATTTAGCTTGTTGTTCTTGCTTGGATTATTTTAAACTACTTTATTGCTTGTATTCTCTACGTATTCCGCTGCGTGTTAATCTCTACAATTGCAATACCACATTTAACCTACTTAAAATCTTGCACATTTTGACTTTAACTATTCTACTTATACAATAAGAAGAAGAAGAAGCTATTCTTCTTATAAAGCATCCCATCCCAAAACTTATTGTCATCGGATGACCAACATGACCTAAAAACAACTAATAATGATTAACATTGAAGAGCATAGAATATTATTACCATCCACCCCTGCTGCTGTATAAGCAAACAACCGGTTGCTTACCTCAAATAATATAATATAAGACTAATGAAATCTCACTACTTTCCATGGTGAAGTGAAGAGACAGAATATTATGTCTTAACTCTTATTTATAAATGTAGATGTGTTTATAAATTCTCCTCTGGGTAATTTTGATCGTTTGGAAAATATTAAGTCCAATTGGTCATTAAAGACTTACAAATTAAACTATATGCAATCTCATTAAGATATAGATATACACAACGGGGAAAATCAAAGATAACAAACTGATATGTCCTGGCAACTTTCATGCCACTATCAAATTGCAAGCTGCAATCTTCAATCAAGATGACTTACCTATATATATTTTACTGCATGTTGTTTAGTAGTCTTATATATGCTAGCTTTTCTAATCTTTTACTAATGCTTTCAGGAATTTTTTATTCAATGAATGACTAACTATCAAAGACTGATTGATGAGTCTATTAATAAGTTACAAATCCAAATCTGATTAGGAAAATATTAGATATGCAAGTAGATGCAAATCTGTTATAATGGGAAGGAAAAGTTGTCATAACAAAATTCTAATACTATAACTGCTTCTGTCCACGGCTGATGCTATAAAAGAACTTCTATCCACCTCAGCATCCGTGAATGCTCTGCCCACACCATCAGCCAGATCAGCAACAATTAAACTGTCCGAGAAGGTTTAATTTGTTTTCCTGAAAAATAACCATGCAGAATCTAGAACAGAGAAAATGAAGATGAACTTTTTAGATATTTAATAATTGCTCACAACTGATTTACACGGCCATTTGTAAGTTACTGTTGAAGAATTCGAACCTAACAATGTAAATAAAAAACCAAGCAATCAAGAGGATCAAAGCAAAACAATCAAGAAAAGCAGAGGAATAACATGGTTCGATAAAATCTACATTCATGGCCAAAACAAGAACTGATGGTGTTATTAATTCACTAAAAGATTAATTGATACAACTTTAAGACTACAAGCTTTTCACAGCGACAAGAATCAAAGAAAATGGTTCTGATTTCAGTCAATTTTAGGTGCCCAAAGGTTGGGTATTTATTTAGCTTGAGCAACTAGCATTAACCCAAAAAACTAACTGAAATAGTGATAACAAATTTAACAACTTCCATGTCATGTGTCAGCAGCCTAATGGTCTAAGTTGTAACAACTATTCCACATCAACACAAGTTTCCTAACTTCATTTTTTATAACACATCTCCGATCTCCACCTCGATTTTAAATCAATCACCAATCACTTATTGCTTTCAAGCACATCAAATTTCTTCGTTTGCAGCTAACACTAGTCAAATATAAATAAAGCTTGAATTTACTTGAACAAGTATCAAGAACTTGAAACATTATATTTGATCAAGCAATCAGGGTTTGGTAATGATCAAAATCCTAATAAATTCTTTGCTTACAAGAAGATAATGAGTAATTGGAAGTTTTTTTAATTTTATATGTAAATGACATATTACTTATTGAAAATTATGTAAGAGTGTTATTATCAAATAAAAGATGATTATCTAACTATTATGGTATGAATGATGTATGAGAAACTAGTAACATCCTTATGATCAAAGTATTAAAGAGTGATCAAAAGAAAAATGTTAGGTTTATCTCAAGCTGAATTCATTAACAAAATTTTAGTTAAATTTGTTATACACGATTCCAAAATGAATTACTTCCTTTTAGACATGAGATTAATCTATGCAAATATTAGTGTCTTAAGACACCCGAAGAAATAGATCGAATAAAAGGGATTTCTTATGCATCAACTATAGAAAATTTCATATATGTATGCTGTTTACTAGACCAAATATCTGTTATTTACTTAGAATGGTCAACATATATTAGTAAAATCTAGGTTTAGAACATTGGATTGCTGTAAAGTATATATTCAAGTACCTTTGGAGAATGAAAGATTATATACTTGCGTATTTCAATAATGATCTTATACCTATTAAATATATATATTCAAATTTTAAAGCAAATAAAAATACTAAGAGATTAATTTCAAGATATGTGTTTACCTTAGGTGGAGGGTCTGTAAATTAAAAGAGTGCCAAATAATCATAAATGACAGATTCTACTATGAAAGATGAATTTGTAACTACACTAAAGCTATAAAAGAGGTTGTGTGGTTTCGAAAGTCCCTTATGGAGTTTAAGGTGGTGCCTAGTGCTTAGATGTTTATTATTTTTTATTGTGATAATAGTAGGGTACTAGCACAATCTAAAGAATCAAGGTACTATAAAAAGAGAAAATACATTGAGAGAAAAATATCATTTAGCACAAGAATTTGTGTAAAGAAGTGAGGCCATGATATACAAGATTGTGTTAGCAAATAATCTAATGGATTCATTCACCAAATTATTATCAACAAAGAGTTTCGAAACTTATATAAATGATATGGGGGGTTTTAAATGTTTGACATACTTTAAGATTAGTAAGAGATTGTTAGACATTTTATATTTATTGTGTGAATTTAGAACGCATGTGCACATTATCACAAATAAGTAATAGAATAATGAATAAAGTATCATTCTCATAAAAAATTATTATTAAATTTATTAATTACTAAATTGTGTCTTCTTATCCTTATTTAATCAATTAGTAACTTAAGCATTTAAAATCTAAACTAAATAAAGAAAGTAAAAGCAAAATAAAGTTGAGAGATTAACTATAAGTTCACCATAGGATTACAATTATCTATTAATACTTCACTTAAATCTAATTACTCCTCTTAATTTATTTAATCAATATAAATTATTAACTAAGAAACTTAATATGTTCACAAACCTCTTCTGATAATCAAGTGAAAATATCTTACTTAATCAATTACTATATTCCTACGATAATTAGGTTAAAGTAAGATAAATTAAAAATAAGTTCTCTAAACGATTATATATGCCATGTAAGTATATTCCTATTACATATAAAACTCAAAGCTTTACGTATTGATTGTACTCCATTTTATTTAAGGCCAAACACAAAAATTTATTTTTTAAGTTCATTAAGATTTTTCTAATCAATTTAATTAGTGATCAAGTAATTAGAAGCATTAAACACAGAATAAAAAGATTAATTCATCTTTTATTTCTTAAACTAAGGGAAAAAAAATAAATTTAAGTTACATATTAAGTTCAAATTATAATCCTAAAAAAGAAAATTAGCTTATGATAAAATAAAGAGTTTTATGAGTACATTCAGTTCAACATCAGAGAAATCATAGAAAACTAAGAAACACAAAGAAAAAAGAAGTAAACTTATGATGCTTTAAATTCTTTTGTCTTCAATTTGTTCTTCCCTTGATTCTTGGTCTCTTTGACTCTCTAATGCTTGCTCTAAACTTCCCCAAAACGTTGTTCTCTTTAATCCTTTTTTCTTATTCTCCCTAAATTGGCTTTTTGTTTTTTAATTATAGATTTTCGTCTTTAATGTTGGGCAAAACTTTAAGTCTAATTCAGAGTAGGCTTTTTAAATCCAGCGTCTAGCCTTGTAACCTCACTTCTCAGCGTTACGACATTGGCCTAATGTATTGCCACCGTCGTAGCTTTTGTCCTAATGGCTCTGCAGGGCCTACTTTCTACCATTCTTGGCATTGCAGCACTAAATCCTAACACTGCAGCGTTGAGCTTTTAACTTCAAACTTTATTTTTTTGTTGCCATTCCATTGTCATAATCTTGACTTTTGAGCTACGGTGTTGATCCTTGACTTAATTTTAATACTTTTGCCTTTTTTTTTTTGAATTTTTATTTCAAATAACTCTATTGAATTCAAACGTATAAATAACAATAAAATACTAAAAAGTCACGTTAAGACAAAATCTTTAAGGAAACCTATAAATAGAAGAAGTACAGTCCAACACTTGTCTAAGATGGCTTAGTGGTTTAAAGGCGTGTAATGCTTCTTTAAGTGTTCGTTTAGTTGGGTTTTTTTTATCAGCCAAAAGAGTTTCTTTAATGTCAAAAGCTATTTTCAAAATTTTTGATGACGTTTGATTATAATTAAAGAAAAATTTTTAGAGATTAAAAAAATTATTTTGTCTCTACTTTCAAAAGCTTAAATTTTAAGCTTTTGGAAGTAGAGTTATTTTGAGTCTTTTTTTTTAATATTTGGATAATGACATATACCATAATAATATTTTCTTATTTTATATTGTACCCTTAATAAAAATGAATTATATTCAACTAACATATTTTTAGATTTTTCTAAAAGTCATTATACTTCTAATTTTTTATATCTCTACAACTATTATATTTTTATAAGAATTTATTAAAATTTATTGTTAATTTTTATTTTTAAATAAAAAGAATTATTATTTTATTTTTAATTTTTTTTATAAAATACAATAATTTATATTAATTCATTAATTACTATGTATTAATTTTACTTAATTATTATTTTTTAATAAATTAAATTTGAAAAAATACATGACAAATTTAAATTTATATATAAAATATATTAAATTATTTAGAATTTGAATATAAATTTTATTAAGTGTTATTTTTAATAATTTAATAATAAATAAATACTTTTAATAATATATAACTTAATAACTTAATACTTAAATTTTTTTTTTAATTAACAACTAAATAATTAATAAATTTTTTTAAAAAAATTCAACCAACAAACAAGTCTTAGATTCCTCCCTGTATATTAAAACAAAAAAGTATAGTCCAGGCCAACAAAAAAGGGATATATTTGAAAATTTAACTACAACTATCCGTTTTAATTCAAGCAGCAAAGTGACAGAAACGAAACAAGAAAAAACAATGGCAATCAAAAACCCTAGAAAATGGCGGTTTACATGGGAAGCTCAATCTCACTCGCCAACCTTCCGGTTATTCGTCTTCGATTCTGACACAATCCCCGCGATTCAATGTGCCGACCTCAAAGTCAACCTCAATCTACCCCAATCTCACGTTTCCATCACCTGGATTCAGCAACAAGAGTCCCAAAATATGGTGACGCTTTTAGTCCCGATACCGAAAGTTTTGATCGACCCGGAGTCTCCGGTCAGTTACCGAGCTTTGAGTGACCACATTGAAGTTAAGCTCGTCCTGCTTCTTCCTGTTGATCACCCTCTCGTTGCGAGCTCTGATTCCGTGCTTCGGTTGAGTGATAGTGAAGATGCTCCATTTGCCGAATCTGACCTGGCAACAGCACTGGTCATGGATTCTGGTGAGTGAAAATTCTCTTACTTATAGCATTTGTTGCTTGTTTAGTTGTGTTTCGAGATTGTAAAATACGTACTCTGTTTGATATTATCAAAACATATTTGTAAATGAAGATATTGTTGTTTGTTGTATACCGTGAATGCTTTGGTTTAGATATAAAGAGCTTATTGTCGAAGGAGGGAGTACATTTTTACTGCAGAAATTGCTCCACTAGGTTGACTAAAAGACCTATTAGGTAAGAATTCTTTTATCCACATTTTATTAGTTCTGTTCTGCATTTGGTTCAACTCTAGGCTTAAGAATTGAAAGTTCAACATCAATTGAAATTTTTAGTTTTAATCCGTAAATGTAGAAATTTTGTGGAGATGCCATCTGTTAACTGGCAAGAGGTTGCTGACAACTGGTTTGGAGCTTGTTGTTGTTCATTTGGAGGTGTAAGTGAGAAGTTAGTGAACAGGTACGCGCACCACTACACATGTGTGACGGGTATGTGCCTGTTAAGTCATGCAACCGTTACCCTTTTCAAAGATGATCTTGAGGGTTGTAATTTTCCTGACTGCAATGATGGCCAAAACTACCAGGAGAGAAAGGATTTTGCTGACAAAAATGGTTCATGTGAATCTACGCGAGATTCTGGAAGTGATCATGGAAGAATTGCAAGCTGTGATAATGAAAGTGATATAACACATGATTTTTGTGGAAAATTAAGGTTTATGGGTATTAAGGATGAACAATTTGGTGAAACCAGGCAATTTGATGTTGATGGAGATGAAACTAATAGCAGTAGATTTCTTCGCACATTACCAGTATCTGGATTGTCTGAAAATGTGGCTTCTTCACCTGGATGTTGTGTTCATACAATGCATGAAATTCTAGATCATATTGATGAAGCTTGCAAACATACTGTGTCTGAAACATCTTCACTATACCAAAAAACTAACAGAAACATAGAGCTTCTGGCGGATCAGAGATCTTTTCGCGATGGCTTTCTTGGAAATATTTTCATGGCTAGATCGCACAATATCTCAAAGGATATTGAGTGGATTGAATTTTTGTGTCCCTGCTGTTCAGCTCTTCTTGGAGCTTACCCTTGTAGTACTGGCAATGCCCTTGTAGATGGTGGAGTTCGACTCTTTAAGTGTTACATCTCCACTTCTTCTGCAGTTGGTGGATGGGATGACTTATTTCGGTAAGCAAACTTTGATCTACAATTTTTTACCTGTGATATAATTTTTGGACAAGAAACCTTGGAAAGGATATCATCTTCTGTTATTGTTGCTGGCGCATGAATTGCTTTTTCTTGTCACTCACAGGAAATATACACTACAAAGAATGTTCACAAATCAAATTTTAGAAAGTGCAAAAGATGAATTATCATTTCGAACTGTGGTAAGGGATTTGAGAACCAAATTCCCCATGCTACAAATTGTTCTCTTAAATCCAAATGCTTGGTCTGTTACTGGTTATTGTTTGGATGAGGGCAGCACCATGGAGCCAATTTCAAAGTTACATCTACAGCCTATTATTAAGGTTCTGTTTTCTGATTGCAGCAACAACTCAGAATATCAATCGAGGTTAATTTTTCAAATGAGCTTCTGCTGTTTCTGCTTTAAATTTTATGCCAACATTGTATGACATGACTCCTCTATTAGAATTCTTATCTTAAGAATTCATATTTTTTTTCCCATCATAAGTAATTAAAATTTGTTGGATGTGCCACTAGAGTGATATCAGAATATGTCAAACATTCAGTAACTACAAGCACCTTTTTGTCATTTATTCTAAGAGATTTGACATTTATGCAGGACGTTAGAAGATTGGCTAAAAAAGAGCCGAGCTGATGAAGTTTTCATGTTTTCACACCAAATAGAAGAGTTGATTAAACTCCTGGTCCCAGCAAAGTATACCCTCCCACCTTCTTGCACTTCCATTGAGGGTTTACCTTTGTCATCTTTGCAAAGGTAAAGATAATCCTTCAGCTTGGCATTGATCTGGAGTCCTATTCAGTAAATGTTAGAAACTTGATGTTTAACATGTGAAGCAAGAGCATCCTCCTGCTCGAAGAAAGATAAAGCTAACCTTCATGCTGTCAGTGCGATTTAAACTGTTGTCTATTTATCCTTTAAACCAAACTTTTGTTTCCCATTCTTTTTTCTAGATGTAGCTGGTTTATCTTGGATTACCACTGTCTATCACTATTACCCAGTGTTTCTCTTTTAGACTGTCAACTTATTTTGATTTTATACCATCAATATTAAAGATAACCAAAGATAAGTTGCACACAAAATCCAATGTCATTTAAATGACTCGGTTTCTGCTTGGTCTTTTAAGTAATGAGTTCATTTCAAGCAGTATCCGATCAAAATTTTAAGGAATTTTATATAAACTCGAATGCTCTAATCTTTTGAAGCCACCATATGAATATGTTAAGACATTATGGTATTAATTAAACCCATATTGGAATGCAGTATACAAATTTCGTCTTATTTGTATTTGTACCCTAAGAAATACAGTGGACTTATACCCTATAGAAAAGAAAATTAACACCCCGAATATCGCAAACATTTCTTCATAAATAGCCAACTGATAGCAATTAGATTCACTTGGTTACCATACATTACAAAACTACATAACTAATGAGATAAAATCACGACTAGATAGATGTTAAAACAATGTAACTAATGGCACATAAACTAACCCAACAACTTTCAAGTAAATATATATTTGTGAGGTCATAATTATTGGTCATTGTTTGAAGCTTGATCTGCTTCATTCAAGTCCTCGCATTCCTTCTATATCCTCCTCTGCTTCATCCTCTCCCCTTGTATCCTCGAGTTCTTCCACTTCCTTTCTTCTTAAGAAAGCTAACAAGAGGAAGAAGTGAATCCTTACACTCCGCAGGAGTTGTTCTGTCATTTCTGCTGGTGTGAGTTCCCCCTTCTGCATTTCATTTTCAGCATATTTAATCATTTCGCCAGCGTCAGTCATCTCATAATCCTTCAACAGTGCAATAACCCCATTTTTATTTGAACATCAATACGCCCTGGATGCAACAAAGCTTGATTCAGGTCACCCATATCGTCTGATCTGAAGTGAAGATTATAAGTTTCTCTTCTTCACAGCTAGGCCATAAGCCATCGACCAAATCCAGGAGACCGGGCGGTGTTGCCTATGACATTAAACAAAGGAAGCAACGATTATCGACTAGATAAACATGATGCAAATTAGGCTAGCCACAAAGTTAAAATAAGCAAAAATTAAAGTAATTAATTAAGAAGGAAAAAAAAAAGCAAGCACGATTAAGCTACCCCACGATTCATAACTCGAATTCTGGCTTGCAATTGCTCGCCATGGTATTCCTCCTAGATTGGAACTGCCACCACGATCATTTGCTACCATTGTGGTACAATCTGTGTCCTCGCAGGCCTTGAGATTATCTCATAGATGATTGTACGAATTACCATGGTTATGGCTGATGAAGGCGTAAAAGGGTCAAATGGTGGACACTAAATACATCTCTTTGAAAAGGAAAGCACCATTTGGTTGATCTGTTTCAAAACACAAGACTGAACGAATTGTTAGAGATTTAGAGAGTTAAAAGTGTAGCATGTCTATGTCTGCCGTTTGCCATTAACCTAAAAAAATTAGTCCATTAAATAATATTATTTATTCATTCGTGTATTGATTACGTCCATGTGGTAATTCCTATTGAACATGTTTGGTTCACAACTCAAAGGCTTTATCCACTTGTTAATTCTTATTAGGCACATCTAATTTGCACCTAAAGAGCTAAACTAGCTCATATTATTCATTCCCACGTGACTTTTAGTGATTCACATCTTACATTGACAATTTTTTAGGGACTCATATTTCACATGACAATCTTTATTAATCTCAAGACACAAGATTTTTAAAGAACCACATGCGAATTTGAATTTACTCTATTATTATGTGTCAAGGGTTGATGTCTTATGATTAACCCAAAATATTAAGTAATATTACAAATCTACCCACATGTATTCAAGACCACCCAATTTTTAGTGACGTGACAAAAGCAATAACTAGTGAGAATTTGTAGGGAAGTTAGCATTTTAGTCCCTGATTTTTTTTTTTTTGTATATGCCATTTTAGTTCATAATTTTTTCATAATAACTTAGTTAATCGCTGCCATCATAAGATTAATAGTTGAGTTACACCTCTTATAGGCAATAAAGTCTTTCACCATGATTTGGATGCGTATTAACAAAAAGTTGACAAATGTCATTCAATTAAAATTATTTATTTAGTTTTAATAAAAGAAAATATTAAAAAAATTACATAATTAATTAAGTAGAAAATAAGAATTTTGGTTTAAAACTACTAACGGTGATTAAAATTTTATTTGCAACTCTAAAAAATGACTCAAATCAACACCCAACCTTTGCCACCCCCAATCTAGATAATTCTTGCACACATAACTCAAATATTGTTCAAAATACTCAATTAAGAATCTGATTTATTTTTAAAAAAAAACCCAATAAATTCGGATGAACTTTCATGATATGAGGCAATGGTAAGGTATTGGGATTTAATGTGGAGTGACAAGACACTTATTGCATCTACAAAGGGTAGCTCATGGCAAATATGCCAAAGTGACACATGACTTTTATAGTTATACAGCTGCTAGCACATGGTTATGCATGGCGATTGTGCTAAAGGCGAGGCACTGACCTATCATGCTTATCCCTTTGGTGGTGGCTGCAGGTTAGTGAAAAGAGAAAGAAAAAGACTCAAATCAAATTTAAATTTTCATTTGTATATGGGCTCTTAAAAATTTTGTGTCTTAAGCCCCAATAAAAATTATTATGTGGGTAGTGGGTTTCTCGTGAGTAGCAAAGATATGTAATACAAGTTAGGTTAGCCCCTAAGTGTAGGTCAGACATGACGAGGTGTCAGGTGATTGAATGGAGAAGAATGTCATATCTCACATTTGATGTAAATTAGGTGAGTATTGGGAATATATCCATAAGTATGCATTATTACCTAACAGGCTAATTTTTTAAGTCATTGACAAGTGTCTGACTTGTGATTAGAAATGTTAAAGTAGGCTCAATTTTTTATTCGAATGTGAGTTCTTAAAAAAGTAGGTCTTGAGCATCACTAAAGATTGCCAAATAGTTGTTAGGTTAACTCTTGAATTTGGGCTAGACATGACGAGAGTGTCATATGATTGGGCTGAGTAGAATGTCGCTTCTCACACTAGATAGAATTGGATAAGTCTTGAAAATATATAAATAAGTACACAACAATTATCTAACAAGTTAGTCTTCTGAGTCATTGATAAGCGGTTGATTTATGACAAGTGGTATTAGAGCAAACTCAAATTCTTATCTGCATTTGGGCCTTTAAAAATTATGTGTCTTGAGCTTCAATAGAGATTATCATGTAGATAATGGGTCCTCCATGAGTAGTAGGGATAGACAATATGAGTTAGTTTAGCCTCTGAGTATGGGCCAGACATGACGACGACGTCATGTTATTAAGTTAAGAGAGATTATCATATCTCACATTGGATAAAAATTTGATGTCTTGAGAATACGTAAGCGAATATATAGCATTACCTAAAAGGTTAATCTTTGAATCATTGGCAAACACTAAACTATATCACTTATCCTTTATGCTTAAAAGTTGCATAATGATATAGATTAGAGATTATTCAAACATTTGCTTATTATTTTAATGAAAATGTCAAAGTCTTAAAGATATAGAGGAAGAGAAATTTTGATTAAAAGCACAATTTATGAATACAACTCTAAGTATTGTTAGAGAATTTTTAAAATAAATGAATTCTTTAAATAAATACTTTTTTAAAATAACGAGCCATAAAGGTGTCTTTTGAAAGAAATACAAAAGTATCTTTTAGAAGAGGCACCATTAAAGAGTCATAATGATGCCTTTTAAATATATATATATATACATTTTGTGAATAGATATAACTATTTATGGAGTTATTTACGAATGGACACCACCATTCATGATGGTGTTACATTTGAAATGGTAATGGTTCATTTTAGACTATCAATCAAATTTAAAATTTAATTCAATGGCCATAAATAAAGAAATGTGTGTCAAAAGACATTTCAATTGAAAGGGCACATGTACATATATAAATAAGGACCTTTATGCTGGGGGATCTAATATATGTGGGTGTATGCATGTGTAATTGTGTCTATTACCTAAAATACGTATCACATACGAATTTAACGCAACGAAAGCGTAAAATTATAATAAACACAATAAATAAAATAAATTAATCATATTAATATATTAGTAGTATAGAGAACTTACCTCAACGTGTAACATTATACACGAAATTATTCGAAGTCTGCATGGAGATTAACTCGCCGGCAGTTCTAGTCACCAACACGGTAGGCTTGGTGTGCTATAACAGCAGCCCTATAGTCAGCACTGGGTTTAACTCTTAAACCCCGAAATGACCGGGTGTGTTTTTATCATTTTCTCTAAAAGGATAAGAAATAGAGAATTTAAAACAATTCACAATTGCTTCAATTGAAACCATAGAAAAAAATGAAACAATTTTATTTTTCATTTTTTTCCTTCTTCTTTGTTCACCATTTCTCTCCACCTCTCTCGGCAACACACCTTAAAATTCAATTCACAATATCTTTCTCACTTTATATGTATACATACAATAAAATATTAATATAATATATTATATAATATAAATAATAATAATATAATATTACATAATGGGTGCCAACTATTTGGCACCCAAAAATAAAATATTATTATATATTATAAAATAAAATAATATAATAATATATAATAAAGAAATATTTTGATTATTTAACAATTAATTAATCAAAGTGTGAAATGACCATCTTGCTTCTCATGAATAGTTACCAAGTCTACTTCTTAATGGGTTCCACCAAACCTGCAGTTAGGTAAACTCAACCGAGAGTTCATAATGCGCCACATGTCATTATACAATTAGCAAATAACAATTATTGACTCATTGGTATATTTAACACTTAAATATAGACACGCACGTATTCTCATGATAATACTGAATATTGTTGGATTAAACAATTTAATTCGACACGCTACTCCAGTGCAAAACGAATACACTCCATATCGCGGGACTCCCTAGGTCGTATGCCCGATTCGTCAAATGAAACTATTCAGTGAGTCCGTGAGTAATGCCTCCGCATACATCACGGATATACAAATCAGTGCGTTAAACCATACAAGTTGAGGTTACAACACATACGTATACATCACTAGTCATTCCGTCATGATATCCTGCATGTGCGGGGATATAGATTATCACCGTCAAATCCACTAGTGCTTATCCATGTCTTATCTCCAGACTCGTATATCACAGAACAATATGTGTAAACTCTTTTGTCATATTGTTCGACCTTGGTGGAACTTTTTTTTGGGATTAATACTTGTGGCCACAAGATTTTTCGAGATACAGTCTCGAAGCATCTGGATATCAAACTTCCTATACGAGCTAACGGATCTCATATTTGTACACACCGGACTCCATAAGCATCGGACCATACCCAGCGACACCCAACGGTTACACCATGAAAGGTCTGTGACATGTGTGAAACTAAAGTATGGTGGATCACTTACAAGCTCATCGTGGCACTCAGGTCAAAGTACCACGTATACTACTCAACTCAAGAGGACCCTCCGTTGAGGGCTTACATAGGGTGTCTATCGGAGGCCCTCGTGAGTCTGTCCCATATTCAATCCTAACTAGATACCTATATGTTAAAACGAGCTCCAAGCTCACGGTCGGCTAAGAATGACCATCTATACCCTATAGGTACGACATATGCTGATCTATATATAAAGGTATCCACCGACAGACTCGCATCGGCAGAAATAGATCAGGGACAATTATTCGAGAACATACTTGTGCAACTAGCATTTTCTAGCACCTAATTGTAACTTTTATAACTATGCACTTACTAGTATATTCCTAGGTCTATGTCCTATTATAGACAAGGCTTCAACTCTTGGATCTGCTGAGTATTATAACCAGTTAACACTTAGTTGTGCTAATATTTAGCCTTTATATCTCTCAGCACGACTAACTATGAACACTTATCTAAACTCCTTTAAATCTGATATGAATCCTTTTAGATCGTACAATATTTGTAACGTTACATTGCATAGTACTATATAAATTGGTATTAGCAATTTAATGTGAATGTACACTTGTATAAATACACAAGTATATGTACATTCAGGGATGGCATATAAGCACCGACCCTAATAATCTCCCACTTACTTAAGTGCTATTTCTGATGGCATCTCATACACATTGACTCTACGTGTTTCATAAACACTTTAAGAGTCATGGCCTTTAAATAGTGGATTCGCTAAATTATTTATAAAGCACTTTTATAAATAATCACATCTCCTTATGCCAAGATCCCTTTAGTTACGTGAGATTCCTCTCAGCATAATTAGAGTATCGGTGTCCTCTTTACACCTCGGCCTATACAACGACTTAGTTTTATCACAAACTTATGGGATAAGATCCATCTATCTTGGAATTATTCCAAGGCTAATGATAAACCTACGAATCCTCACTATCGCTTCTGCTGTACCATATAAATTAACAGTGAATCTCAATTTGGTACAATTTCAACTCACTTAATGTTGGAGCTGGTGCTCACGTGCCATTCCAATATTGTATGAATATTAATTGTTAATATTTATACAATAAACATTTTGAATAAAGATTGTTAATATCATATTAATATGGTAAAATGCTTGTAACATTACAGACATTGTTTGATCTGAAATAGTTCAGATCTGATTTAAAGGAGTTTAGACCAGAACTAATAGTTATCAAAGCTGAGAGTTATAAATGCTAATAGTTAGCACTGTTAATAGTTATCAGTTTATAAGAGTCAGCGAGGTCTAAAGAGTTAGAACTTTGTCTATAATGAGACAAAGACCTGAGAGTATACTTATAATGATATAGTTGCAAAGAGTTGCAATAGGTGCTAAGAAATATCATTATGTAAGTATGTCTCAAATATAATGTTCCTAATCTATGATCACCAATGCAGGTCTATCGGTGAATTCACAATATATAGATTAGTGTATATCTATATCTGACTAGTTCAGATAGTTGTTTTTAGCTGACCATGAGCTTAGAGCTTGTATAGGCATGCGGGTATCCAGTCAGGACTGGATACTGAACAGACTTATGAGGACCCCAATAGATATCCTATGAAACCGTCAAAGGAAGGTCCTCTCAAGTTGAATAGTATTCGTGGTCCTTTGACCTGAGCGCCACGGTGGTCTTGTGAGTGATCCATCATGCTTTGGTTCCATATATGTCAAAGACCTTTCATGGTCTGGCCGCTATGTGTCGCTGGGTATGGTCCGATGCTCATGGAGTCCGGTGTGCGTAGATACGGGATCCGTCAGCTTACGTAGGTAAGTTGTATATCCGATGCTCCGAGATTGTATTTCATAAAGTCTTGTGGCCACAAGCATAAACCCAGAAAAAGAGTTTCCCACAGAGTTAAACAATATAGCAAAAGTATTTGCGTATATTGTTTATCAAGATACGAATCTAGAGATAAGATTATTGGATGAGCAAATGGGGATTTGATGGTGTTGATCTATATCCCCGCACATCCAGGATATAAATGATGGAAGGATTATACGTATACGTTATGACCTCAACTTGTATGGTCTGACACGCTGATTTGTAATATTCGTAACGTGTGTGTGGGGCATCGATTACGGATTAATAGAATAGTTCCATTTGACAAATCGGGTGTGGACCTAGAGAGTCCCAATATGAAATGTACTCTTTGAGCACTTGAGCAGTGTACCGTATTGAATTGTTCAATACAGTATAATTCAGCAATTACTAAGATTACGTTAACTAAAGTATATGGTTAAATAGTGGGACCCACTTTAGGTTAACTTGGTAACCGAGTAAGGATATAATAGTAATTTCACTTTATGATTATTTAATTGTTAAATAATTAAAATAAATATTTATTTATTTAATTGTTAAATAAATGATTTAACTTAACTAAGGTTAAAAGTTAACCAAATGGTTAAGTTAAGTTAACCTTACTTAAAGGTTAAGTAAAGGTTAACCTAACCATGGTTAAGTTAGTTAACTATGGTTAAATTAATTAAATATTTATTAACTTAAAGGTTAAGTTAAAATAATCTAACTATGGTTAAATGTTAACTAAGGTTAGGTTAAGCCAAATGAAATGCAAATGAAATTCAAATTAGTTTGGAATTTATGCATTAGTATATAAAGTGAAATGAAATTGAAAATCATGAAGTTTAGAATTTGATTTAGTTTTTTTAGTTTTTGCATTTTGGGAGCCAATTCAATTTGAGAAATTGAAATTGTTTGTTTTGTGTTTTAAGCGTTAGAATAACAAAATAAATTAGATAAATGGTTACTAAATATAATAACTAAAAATAAGATTTGTTTTATTTATTCAAGAGTTGAATAAAAGGAAAAAAAAATTAATTAAGTTAAATAGTTTAACTTGAATCATGTTTAAGAGTTAAACATATATGCTGGATTAAGATGCTGCCATTCTAGACAATCAAACCCACCCTTGTTGATTGCTAGGATTGATCAAAGATTCATTTCATGGTGGACTTCAAAGAAAATTAATCAAAAGGCTTCATTGGTGATATTTCTCAATTTAAAATTTTTCTATTTAATCAAATGTTATTTTCAGTGTTCATTGTATTTAATCTTCCGCTGTGCACATGTATGTATGAGATATGTATATTGTATATATGATGAACACAACCCACATGCAAGCACCCTAGCTAATTTGTACCCCATAACCCAACACTTAGTACTAACGAGAATGAGCACATTCCTAGATGTAGACTTTCTATCATTTAGGTCAAACTAGAAGTCTGTCTCTGTGCGTTTTCTCATTTGTAAGCCATTTTCTTCATATTTGAGAAACGTATCCTTTGTACCCTCAAGGTACCTCAGGATATGTTTGACTACCATCAAATGGTGGTTACCTGAATCGGACTAGACTCGGCTTATAACTCTTGCAGCTAAACTGATCTCAGGTCTTAAACATATCATAGTATACATCAATCTCTGAAGAGCTGATGTATCTGGTGTGTTAAACACTCTAACTCTCTCATCTTCCATCTGAAGAGACACTGTCCTCGAAAGATGAACACCAGGTCTATTGATGTGAAATAATTTGGGAGAGTCATATCAGCTTCCTAGCTCTATCTATATAAAGCTTTATACCTTGTATAAAGGAAGCCTCTCCCAAATCCTTTATGGAGAGATTCTTATGAGTTACTTCTGACCGATTATAACATACTGACATCATTCCCAATGACTAGTATGTTATCAACAAAGAGCATTAAAAAGACTATTATACTCTCAGTGACTTTTCTTGTATACCAGACCAAAAGTCTAGTTGGACGTAAAACCTTCAGCCTATTCTATGAATATCTCTTACTTGATATATTCATCCGGTATGCCTTCCTTACATCCATCTACTAAACTTCAAAGTCATAATATGCTGTATAAGCCAATAACATTCTAATAGACTTTAGCATCAATATTGGTCTAAAGGTTTCCTCTTAGTTGATTTCAGATCATTGAAGATTACCATTCATGAACCAATATAGAGCCTTGAAGGTCTCTACCTTTCATCTGGCTCCCACTACCTCTTTGTAAACCCTTTACAACCAATGAAAACAATTCCTATGGATAGTTTAACCAAGTCCCAGACTTGATTCTGATGCATAAAGTCAATTTTTTTCCATGGCTTCTTGCTGCTTCCCTAATCAATGTCTAATATCGTCTCCCTATAGGTCAAAGGATTATTTTCTTCTATCAAGAAAACTCAAAAGTTCGCCTTCAAGCATCAACCATTACTAAAAGGTGACCTAAAATTTCTTTTCGACCTATTAGGAGGTGTGCTAAAAGGTCACTACTTAATTGAGTCTGAGTTCTCATCCCTGGTTCATTGATTTCTAGATTGACTTCACCAAGCTGAATCTTTCTATGATTCCTATGATCCATGAGAAACTCTTCCTCTTAAATAGTGGTATACCAAGAAACGAACACACTTCGCTTCTCTAAATCATAGAACTAGTATCCTATTGTATTCATAAGATACACAATGAACCTATATTAGTGCATATTGGGGCTATTTATCTTGCTGAGTAACTCTTACAAAATAAGATACCCTGATGCATAACTCTTACCTAAGTAGGACAACCTAAAGTTTTAACTTACTTAAGATATGGCTTTCTTCTTTTCTGTATCTCATACGGAATGGAAGGAATAGCTTCTGATGGAACTCTGCTTAATAAGCAGCTGACTTTGGAGCATATACTCACAGATATAGATTGGTAACATTCATTATCAATTGGACCATATCTAATAAAGTCCAATTCCTCATCTCCTAAACATCATTATGTTGTGGAGTACCCGTAAGACTATAATGAGTGAGAATCTCATTATTCCTTAAACAAACGAAAAACTTGCTGTTGATGTATTCACTTTCTCGATCTAATTGAAGGGATGTGACATACATTCTGATATGTTTAGTCATCTCCGTGAACACATTATTCATAAATTGATTAAGTCTTTATGGTCAGATTAAGAATCCAATCATCCTTAACCAGACAGATAAGCGTCTCACATCTATATGACCTACGCTTATATACCACAGTTTCGTATCATTTAAGGATTCCGATCTACAGACATTTCTAATTGTATATAATGTGCATTTATTAACTGACATTTAGCTAATAAAAGATCATACTTATTATACAATACAACTATTGTATTGCATACAAGAAGTAAGTTAAGTTGCCTAACAACTTGGACCTACAAGAAATCACCATTTCTTACTCTCAACTTTACTTCTATAAGCTGTTACATTGAAGTCTCTCTCAATCTCTGCAACATATTATAGACATGAGATGGACATACAGTATCTTATACCCAGCTTGAACTGGCATTATATGCTCTAAAAATATCTATGTTTGTCAAGCACAAACTTGTGGATTCTTCATGACAATGATAAGGCTTCTATGGTAAAGGGATATCCAATACCTAACCTTACTATAGTGGAAACACTTTCTATCTATACGCTCTCTTATTGATCTTTGGATAAATACCGCCTCTGAGGATTTATCTTGGATTTCTGCCTCATCTTCTTCTTCTCACACATCTGGTCTCACCAGATATACTTGGAGTAAAAGGTGAAGAATCCTGAACAAAGAGGGTCACACTCTCTCTATTCAATCCTCTAGAGAAGAATTATCAGAATTACCTTACGACAAACTCTAATCAATAATAAATCTAAGATTTTTTGAATCCAGAACACTTCTGAGATCCACCGGTCAAAGTAATTCCTAGCACTCTAGAGTTAGACTGCATCAACTATGTATACCAACTGGTTCGTAGTGACCATTAGACTTGACAGGCCAAGTTAACATGAGATATAAGCGGAATAGTTATTAAATCACTAATACAATCGTTTTAAATCATGGGTATATTAATTATACATTTTTGATTTAAAACGTTCTCCCACTGCTTTACATAATCCTGATAATCTCTTAAATGAGAAGACAATAATTTGAACTTTTTAAATATACAGTAAGAAGTAGATCCCATTGAAATTTACTTGGGTCTCACGTTGTAGTAATAATTGGCTTTGTAAACCTAACAAGTAGACAATACTTGTCAATTGCATTCTATGCAACTCTTATCACTTGATCTTGAATACATCTTATTCTCACACTGTAGTAATATTGGGTAAATGTATTCTAAATTAACTTGTCAATGATCAAATATATGCTATCGATACTACCCTCGCGCTGTAGCAATATTAGGCAATACTTTCATAAATATTTGCCTCATCTTATATTTAACCGGTATAGTCCAAGCCCAAAAATAATATTATAATAATAATAATATAATATAATATTATATAATGGTTGCCAACTATTTGGCACAAAAAAAGAGAGTATATATTATAAAATAATATAATATATAATAAAGAGATATTTTGATTATTTAATAATTAAATAATCAAAGTGTAGATTGACTATTTTTCTCTTTATGAATAGTTACAAAGTCTACCCCTCATGGGTCCCACCAAATTCGTACTAAGGTAAACTCAACCGAAAGTCCACAATACGCCACGTGTCATTATACAATTAGGAAATAACAATTATTGACTAATTAGTATATTTAACACTTAAATACAGATACGCACGTATTTCCGTAGTAATGCTAAATATTGCTGGATTAAACAATTTAATTCGACACGCTGCCCCAGTGCACAACGAATACACTCTATATTGTGGGACTCCCTAGGTCTTATATCCGATTCGTCAAATGAAACTATTCCGTGAGTAATGCCCCACGCACACATCACGGATATATAAATCAGTGCGTTAAACTATACAAGTTGAGGTTACAACACATACGTATAGTCATTCCGTCATGATATCCCGCATGTGCGGGGATATAGATTATCACCGTCAAATCCCCTAGTGCTCATCCATGTCTTATCTCCAACTCGTATATCACAGAACAATATGTGCAAACTCCTTTGTCATATTGTTCAACCCTGGTGGAACTTTTTTCCGGGATTAATACTTGTGGCCACAAGATTTTTCGAGATACAGTCTCGAAGCATCTGGATATCAAACTTCCTATGCGAGCTAACGGATCTCATATTTGTACACACCGGACTCCATAAGCATCAGACCATACCCAGCACACCCAACGGTTACACCATGAAAGGTCTGTGACATGTGTGAAACCAAAGCATGGTGGATCACTTACAAGCTTATCGTGGCACTCAGGTCAAAGTACTACGTATACTACTCAACTCAAGAGGACCCTCCATTGAGGACTTACATAGGGTGTCTATCGGAGGCCCTCGTGAGTCTGTCCCATATTCAGTCCTAACTAGATACCCATATGTCAAAACGAGCTCTAAGCTTACGGTCGGCTAGGAATGACCATCTATACCCTATAGGTACAGACATATGCTGATCTATATATAAAGGTATCCACCGACAGACTCGCATCGGCAGAAATAGATCAGGGACAATTATTCAAGAACATACTTGTGCAACTAGCATTTTCTAGCACCTAATTGCAACTTTTATAACTATGCACTTACTAGTATATTCCTAGGTCTATGTCCTATTATAGACAAGGCTCCAACTCTCGGATCTGCTGAGTATTATAACCAGTTAACACTTAGCTGTATTAACATTTAGCATTTATATCTCTCAGCACGACTAACTATGAGCCCTTATCTAAACTCCTTTAGATCTGATATGAATTCTTTCAGATCGTACAATATTTGTAACGTTACATTGCATAGTACTATATAAATTGGTATTAGCAATTTAATGTGAATGTACACTTGTATAAATACACAAGTATATGTATATTCAAGGATAGTATTTAAACACCGACCCTAACAATTTAAGTTTTTTAGACATCACCTAAAACTTTTAACATCTCTTTTTTCTCCCACCAAATAGCAAAATCAAATTTTGTATATTTTATTCATATTTTTGTGCATTAAAGTCTCTAGTATTTTATTTTCTACAAAAATAAAATATTAAATTTTGACAGGCTTATAAAATTTAAGAATGTTTGAGTTTGTTTCATCGAGCACAAAAACTCAAGCAAACATTGCTTTACTTTTGTACATCGCTTGATTGGTGGCGACAAATAACATCTTAAAAGAAAGACATTTATAATGTACCTTAAAGCACATATTTATTTTTACAAATTTATTATAATTTTTTCTTTGTGCTTACAAATTTATATACATATTCCATTAAATAAAATTTCCACCATCAATTGTTTTTATTTCTCCTGCAATTATATATTTGTTAAATAAGCACTTATCTATACGGTAATCAAAAGCTTGCCCTTTGATAGGAATTTGTGAAAATCAATGAGCATCAATTCTGATGGTCAAAAGATTTTAAAGATATGTAAGGAGTTCATAAACCACACATATCTCTATATTGGTATGATATTGTCCACTTTTGGCTTAAGCCTTCATAGTTTTGTTCTTGAGCTTTACCCAAAAGACCTCATACTAATGGAGATATAGTTCAGTCCTGATATACCCAAGATCTTCCCCATTTTTTTTTAATGTGATACTTTATTTGCTTCTTTAACAATCCTTCCCTCAAACAAAGGACCACGAAGTCTTTCTTCTAATGATATTTCATCCGTCTATCATCCATATAGAAAGATCTCGCTCTTATTTTGGTACTCATCTTCTACTTATCTTCACTGCGTTGTGGGAGCACCCCTTATATGAAGCACAAAGTACCCCGTACATCGAGAGCCTGCTTTATTAAGTCAACTCCTTATCACTGTGTTGTCAAACACGCCTTACGTGAACCCCGTATCACTGCGTTGAGAGGACACGCTTTACGTGATGCCCAGGAGTACACCACCGCTTGTCCATAGAACTTACTATAGATCTCAACGCAAATAAAGGCTTACCAGGCTCACCACCTTCACGTTCGGCACCAAAGATTTCTTATACATTGCTGACTTCAGGGCATGACTCCGATACCACTTGTAAGGAGTCCACAAACCACACATAACTCCACATTGGTATGATATTGTCCACTTTGGACTTAAACCCTCATGGTTTTGTTCTTGAGCTTTACCCAAAAGGCCTCAGACCAATAAAGATATAATTAACTCCTTATATACTTATGATCTTCCCTATTTCTTTCCAATGTGGTACTTTGTTTGCTTCTTTAACAATCCTCCCATCAAATAAAGGATCACAAACCTCCTATCAAATGATATTCCATCCGTCTATCTTCCACATAGGAAGATCTCGCTCTCTTTTTTATACTCATCTTCTAATTATTTTTACTGCGTTGTGGGAGCATCCCTTACATGAAGCCTAGAGTACCCCCCACCTCGAGAGCCAGCTCTATCAGGACAACTCCTTATTACTGCGTTGGCATACATGCTTTATGTGAAGCCCGCATCACTGCGTTGAGAGGACACGCCTTACGTGATGCTCGGGAGCACACCATCGCCTATCCATAGAGCTTACTACAGATCTCATCACAAACCGAGACTTACCAAGCTCACCACATTTTTGTTCAACACCAAGGATTTCTTTCATATTGCTAACTTCGGAGTATGACTCTGATACCACTTGTAAGGAGTCTCTAAATCACACATATTTTCACATTGATGTGATATTATCCATTTTAAATTTAAGCCCTCATAATTTTATTTTTGAACTCTACTCAAAAAGTTTTTGATTTCAAATCAATAAAGATATAATTCACTTCTTCTATACTCATAATCTTTTTCATTTCTTTTCAATATAAAATTTTATTTGTTTCCTTAGCAAGATATAATAATACTCCCCGGAGAACCTCAAGGACATCAAGTTGCCTAACATTGGTAAAATAAAAGTGACGGATCACTGAACTTCTCGAAGCGTACATTGTTTGTTTTACAGAGTAATGAAGAACCCCAAGAATTGAAAGGAGAATGATGAGGAATGCAAATGCAAATTTGAAACCCGTTTTCTGTTGCATTTATCTTTAGAGTATAACTATCACGCGTGTTGCTTTAGGTTTGCCCCAGTACGTACATACAACAACAGAAGATGAGATTTAGAACTATTTACCTGATTCTTAGAAACACAATCTCTCCATGCCAAAACGAAATGACATTTGGTTGATCATTTCAATTTTCAAGATACATATATTATAGGAGATGACTGTCTTTCTATGCTTAAATCTTTGTGAGATAGCCCATCAGACAATATATTCCATACTGCAGAGATCCAGGAATACCCAGTAAAAATGGACAATCCTCCCTGAGAAGGAAACAGATAAGAGAGTCTGAAACAGAAAGTAAGAAATCCATATGTATCATGTTAGTTCAAAGTGAAGTATAAGTTCATGATGATTTTCTTCTGAATAAATAACTATTCACATTAGGTTTAAGAAAAACTTATTGAGTTACAACTTCGGAATTCGTGAATTCACCATAACAAAATTAGTTGTCCGACAAATCCCCAAGTGTTACAAGCACAAAATAAGGAGCCCAAATAAAACTAGTAGTGTTATAAGCACAAAAGTCTAAAATACTCCCGGTTTATACACTTCATTCCATTACTTATGAAAAGATAGTAGACATATGATTTAAATTGAATGAAAGAAACATTATATAATGAGAGCACCCAAGACTTTCTTTACCAACCTTTCACAATATGAGAGGTGAATGAAGGTGTGGAGAAACGAAAATCGAGTAGTAATATGTACATCTATTTTTTTTATGAATAAAAACACCCTTTTCTTTTTTAATACATCACATTAAAGTTTATAAATTTACTTTATTTTTATAAATAAGTTTCAGTTAATAGCAATTTTACCCCAATTTAATTTTATATTTTTTCTTCCCAAAAGCCAATGTTATCAACAATAAAATGAAGGATCTCTCAATAATAATAATAATAATAATAATAAATAACTAAAATAAAGGAAACACTATAATTTCTCTTAGGTTTTGAAGATTTGTCATCTAGATTAAGCTGATTAACTTGACTCAAAGATACGTTTTCAAAAAAGATATTAAAAAAATAAGTTGTCCTAGGATCGTGGAATATGGGTTCTATTTTGAAACCTTTCATGCCCATAAAGCAGTGATCAAAGAACATAGAAATATAGTGTTTCTTAACTCATTTTTACACTCTCTCAGAAAATAAAGCAGTGATTACAAATTGAAAGCAACTTTCATGGTTTCATTTGTCGAGTCATAACTTGGACTTTTTCTGCTCTAATTTTACATAATTTTTCGAATTTAGGAGAAACACAAACAATGTAGTATTGAATGTGTAACACCGTCGGATCAAAGATCATCAACAAAAATTTAATCATATTCAGACACCACGTGTCACCTTGTCCAGTTTTTCCTGCATGCAAAAGCATGTTATTATTGGCTGCTTTGTCTCAAGCTTCACGTACGCGGTGAAGTGTCACCATACTAAGCCCTGTGAGTAAGTTCTTGAAACTCCTACAAATGCAACGCCCCAAACTTATCTGAAATTGACAACGGACATCTGTCCACATGCTAACCTTCAATGCAAGCGTAGCGGTGTAATTAACTGTGTTAGAGATAAGTCTCTGGATCAGCAGACAACATTATCTGATGGCTTTGTTACTTTAACGAAAGTAAATTTATCAAACCATTCGAGTGTCTATAATAACTACTGCTATGGAATGTCGACATTAAGTGAAAAAGTTAAAAGAACTTTTGATGAAGTACTATCTTATCTTGTTTTCTTATTTTGGTATTGAAGTTTATATTCGTGGCGTTAGATGTCGATTATTTTAAAAAATATATATATATATAGTGTATATATTTATTATATAAATATATATATTTTATTTTTATATAAACATAATAAAAGATTAAAAATTATACAATAAATACATATATATATTTACAATTAATTAAAAAAATTATAGAATTAAAAAAATTTATTTATAAAATCTTTGAATTAAAATGTTTGGAGTTCACAAGAATTAAATTGGTTGATAATTTTAATAATTAATTTGAGTAAATTTAATTAGTTAAAATAGTAGTATACTCAACACTAGTTTAATACTTAAATCATTTAAATTAACACTTAATTTAATTTATATTTTGTTTCAATGTTTGAACAATTAAAATAAACCAATTAGTTATAATAATTACTATTCTTTATTTTTACTTTGATCTTTTAACACTTAAAACATGAAAAATAAGAATTCAAATTCCAATTCTCTTAAATGAAAATGGCAAAACCTTTTGAATTTTAAATTTCATTTTAATTGATATACTAATACATAAATTTTAAATAAATTTAAATTTTATTTACATTTAATTTAACTATTTACTTAATTAAGGTTAACATTTAATTTTAATTGAGTTAAATTAACTTAATCCTTAAGTTAACAAATATCCAACTAACTTAAACTTAGAGTTAACTATTAATTATAATTAAGTTAATATTTATTTAATAATAATAAAAATCTAGGTATTTATGTAACTTAACCATAGTTAATAATTAATCATAATTTAATTAAGCATAAATATCTTTTAACCTAACCTTATAGTTAATAATTAATTATAGTTAAATTAGATTTTTATTTAATTATATTTAAATAAATATCTTTATTATTAACCATTAAATAATCAATAAAGTAAAATTACCATTATACCCTTATTAGGTTACCAAGTTAATTCAAAGTAAGTTATACTATAACCATGTATTTTAGTTAACTTAACTATAGTAATTTGCTATATTTTTATTGTATTAAACTATTCAATACGGTATACTACCCAAGTATTTAACGAGTACATTTTATATTATGGGATTCTTTAGGTCTATGCCCGATTTGTCAAATGAAATTATTCCATGAGTCCGTGAACAATTCGCCACACACACGTCACGAATATTACAAATCAACACGTTAAACTATATAAGTTGAGGATAGAACGCATACGTATAATCCTCCTGTCATTATACCATGGATGTGTTGGGATATAGATCAGTACCGTCAAATCCCTATTTGCTCATCTATGAACTTATATCTAGATTCATATATCAATAAACAATATATGCAAATACGTTTATGATATTATTTTACCTTAAGGGAAATTACTTTGCTATGTTTATTACTCATGATCATAAAATTTTCTGAGATACAATCTCGAAGTATCGGATATACAAGATACCTATGTAAACTGATGGATTCCGTATCTACGCATACCAGACTCCATGAGTATCAGACCATACCCAGCGACACATAACGGTCGGACTATGAAAGACCTTTGACATATGTGAAACCAAAGTATGGTGGATTACTCACAAGACCATTGTGGCGCTCAAGTCAAAAGAACTATACGAGCTTTAAACTCATATTTAGTTAAGAACAATCATCTGCACCAGGCAAATATAGACATATACTGATCTATAAAAAAATGATTCACCGATAAACCCGTATCGATGAAAATAAATTAGGAATTAATGTTTAAGAACATACTTGTATAATGACATTTTTTAACTCCTATTGTAACTCTTTACAACTATATTATTATTAATGTATTCCCAAGTCATTGTCCCATTTCAGATAAGACTTCTAACTCTTAGAATTTTTTTGACTCTTATAACTTT
This sequence comes from Ailanthus altissimus, assembly GCA_946807835.1. Classification (NCBI taxonomy): domain Eukaryota; kingdom Viridiplantae; phylum Streptophyta; class Magnoliopsida; order Sapindales; family Simaroubaceae; genus Ailanthus; species Ailanthus altissimus. The sequence goes on from OX327695.1 coordinate 27,004,849, forward strand.
CTAACTCTTGCAGTGTTAACTCTTAATATTTATAACTTTAAGTATTGCTAACTCTTAGCTCTCGTATAAACTCTTTTAAATCAAATCTGAACTCTTTCAGATTATATAATGTCTGTAATGTTACAAATATAATACCATATAATATTTAATATTAATAATTTTATTCAAAATATTTATTTTATAAATATTAAATAATTAATATTCATATAATATTGAAATGACACGCAAGCACCAACTCTAACAAACTCCCACTTGCTCTAGTGCCATTCGTATTAGTATCTTATACTAATACTCTCAATGCATTTCTCAAATACCTTAGGAGTTTAGGCCTAAGTGGATTCGCTACGTTATCCAAGGAATGTATCCAAGATATTATTACAACTTATGTAGCCAATGTCTTTCTAATTATGTGGTAATTAGAGTCCACATGATCAGAAATCTAGTGTGCTTATTGACTTCTTGACTTAAGCAATTATTCTATTATTGTTGCATTATAGTGGGATAAGATCCAATGAGATTGAAATTATTTTAAGCTCTGCAACTAGCTTGAATATCTATGGTGCTTCCTTTGCAGGCTTCTCAAGTTGCAACATATTCTACCTCTAAGGCAAAATTATCTATGGATATTTGAATTACATATTTCCAACTAGCTCTGATACCGATGATGAGAAACACATAACCAGATGTAGATTTTCTACTATCCAAATAAAATGAAAAGTCTGAATATGTGCATCTCTTTACTTATAATTTTTTTCTTCATATTCCAGAAACTTATTTTCTATACCTCTCAGGTATTTTAGATATGTTTTACAGCCATCTGATGGTTGTGATATGGATTAGACTGATACTAGCTCGTAACACTTACAACCATCTAAATTCAAGTCTTGTACATAACATGGAATGCATCAAACTATCTCTGCTTGATACATATGATAAGTTAGATATTCTAACCCTTTTATCTTTTTTTCGAGGACAATTTATCCTAGAAAGATGAATGCCATGTCTGAAAAGCACATTAACTGTCTCACAGATAATGAAGTTGTGCCTTTCTCGGACTTAGTCTATATACGAAGATTGGGAGAGTCCCATCAGCATCCTAGCTATATCTCTATAAAACTTTATACCTAGTATAGAAGAATCATATTCTAATTCTTTTATAGAGAAGTTCTTTACTCAGATAACACTTAGTTAATTGGCTTAAAACATACCAACGTCGTTTTTAACATTGAGTATGTATTTCATGTAGATAACTAGAAAGATAATCATGCTCTTATTGCCCTTTTTGAACATACACTTTCTTTTCATTCTTAATGAAATCAAACTTTCTAATTTCCTAATTGAAATGAAGATTCCAGCTTTAGAAAAAGTGCTTTAAGTCCACAAATGGTCTTAATCAGTTTGCATACTATTTTAAAAGTTATGCTAAAGGAAAAACCTTCAGGTTGTTCCATGTATATATCTTGCCTGAGATATATATATTGAAATGTCGTGTTTACATCAATTGACCAGTCCTTAAAATCATAACATCCAGTAATAGCCAATAAAATTTAAATTTACTTTAGCATGGTTATTGATGAAAAAGGTTTCTTATTGCCGATCCTAGATCTTTGAGTGTAACATTTCAATATCAGTCGAGCCTTGAAGGTCTCTACCTTCATATGGAGCCCACGCTTCTGTAGTGTAAACTTATTTACAACAAATATAAATAATTCCTATGGGAAGCACAACCAAGTCCGAAACTTGATTGTCATGCGTATAGTCAATTTCATATTTTATGACATCTTACCATTTTCCTAAAATGATGTGAAACATAGCATCTTCATAAGTAAAAATATCATTTTCTACCACTACGAAAACACCAATGGCACTTTCAGGTTTCAAACATACTTAATTGGTAGCCTTGATATTCTTTCCGATCTATGAGGAAAGTGTATTAAATGTATTTCACTCAATTGTACTTAAAATTCACTGTCGGTTTATATATATATATATACATATATTATTAACTTTATCAAGTTCAATCACTCTACAATCCTTATGATCCATAAAAAACTACGTCTCATAGGAGGTGATATCACGAACAATAAACAAATTTCATTACTCTAGACTGTAGAAATCTCATCATATGCTTTGGATACTCAATGAACCAATACTTACACTACTTGGGTACAAATTTATCCTATTTTGTAACTCTTATGAAAATAGAATAATCCCAAGCCTTAACATACTTATGACTTAATTGCATTTTATTATATATCTCATACAGAGCAGAAGAAAAGGTTTTTGATGGATCTATGGTCAATAAGTGAACAATAGATTCTAAAGCATAATCCCAAAGATATTTTAGATGATCACTGAAACTCAACATTAATCAAACCGTATCTAATAAAGTCTGATTCCTTATTTCTAAAATACCTTCATATTAAATAGTATTTGGAGGACTATGTTAAGGGAGAATTATATTCTTCTTTAAATAATTTGTATAAACTGTCTTGATCTAATTGAAGGCATTTAATATACATAAATGTTTGTTTCTTTACATTCTTAGAAAGATAATTTCATATTGTGAAAAATTACTATAAAGACAATGAAGTATCAAAATTCATCCATGGCAGTATGATTCATTAGATTAAATATAACACTATATATCAGTACCAATAAATTAGTTGCTCAGTGTCTAACACCTACATTAAGATTTTATCATTTTTTCTTGAATTCAGAATTCATAAACTAGCTACGATATTATAGTCAGATCAAGTATCTGATCATCCTTAACCAGACAAGATAATTGTCTCACGATTAAGTGACCTTATCTTATGTGTCACTATCTGTCACGCCCCAGACCCAAAAGATCTGACACACGACATCACTTACATTCATTCAATAATACTTAAACATTCATTTTAATTTCTTTCAGAATTATAGCAATTGAATTATGACTGGGACAATTAGTAAACCGGAGATACGCAGAGTTTTCTCAGAGATTAACACTCTACTACGTCACCAGTAGCAACTTTGTTACCGGAAGCCCAGAATATATTCATTGTAAATTCTTACTTAAAATCAATCCATTACTACACTTGCTGAAACTTAAACTAAGTCCAACCACACACAATAAAATAATACATAGGTATTTATTCAATAGGGACAAATCAAATATCTTATCCCACGTGTCCCCAAATGAAACACTTAGCAACCTAACAACTTAGGGAACCCAAGGAACAGCAGAAGCCTTGCCAAATCCGCTAAGCACACATGTACCTTATTTACCTGAAATCACCATAAACTATAATGAGTATAAAACTCAGTAAGCATACTAGTTTTTCATATATCAACTACAAATACATATATGTACACAATGCATGTGTATGATATGCTGTGATCAATCAAAATCATAATCTTATCAAATCACATATCATGTAAGCGCTTACACATTCTTTCAAAACATATTACAGGAATACCATCACTCAACTACTACTTAGTAGGACTTACACATCACATATCACATAATGAGCCAAATGTCACTCGTAGGTGACATACCGTATGAGAGGAATAGTACAAGTGAGGTCTTTAAATCACACATATATAACGCTTATGCCCGAAGGTAAAAGCCAAACCCTCACCCTGATCATCGGTGAGTCCTCTCACATGTACCAATACGCCACCACACGAATGTGATGACTCACACTTCCTTTAGGTACCAATAGGATCCTCCCTACATACGGAACACATAACATATACCAATCCCGAAGGAAAGGCCACACATAAAGGCTCCACAAATCACATAAAATGCCTACTAAGTTAACAGTGAGTTCAAGTACCCTCAAAATACAAAATATTTCTCATGGACATATTACACTTCAAAAGCTTTCTTTATTAAACACATCTTATTTTGAAAGCTCACTTACAAAAACACGTGTATGTCCATGCTCAATGTCAATGCTCACATTCAGAAACATATATTCACATTTCATATCAAAATATACTTTGACATAACATAAACATATTCTTAACCCCATTTGCGAAATCATACAAAACAATTACTATGTTTATTGTGATTTCAGTAAAAAGTCTAGTATACTTACCTCTTAACACTTTCAGCTACAAGGCTTAAATCTCCTTAACCTATCAATGGAGATTAATCCTTTCATAAGCCTCACAATTCACACAAAATACTTTAAATAGCTTACAAAATTATACACAATGCATTTATCACATCAAATTGGTCTAAATATTTGGTTTCTCAAAACCTGTCATTCTGACCACTTACACTTAACAAAAATTTCTAATACATCAAATGATGTCCAATTACTCCGAAATCAGAATATATCATTCTTGACTCATATATACTTCTTATATATGAATATTATATCAAAATTCCTACACAATCCATTCCATACACACCATCGAATCCAAACTACAAACCTGACAGGATCAAGATACTTACTGAACAGTATTCAATCTCCCAATTTTATAAAATCATATACTAACTCAAAAATTATAAAACTACCACATAATTACTCTTGACACATATCTCAGTCCATGATAAATATTTGGCTTCCAAATAACTGCCAAAAGTATTTTAAAACTATTTTATTTCATAACTTTAAAAATCTGTTAATCAAATACTACAATGAGCTGATAGACTTTAGAAATTCATAACACTTCAACCACATTGATCCAAATTCTCAATTCCGAGTATATCATATTAGACATATAAAATTATCATATTCCACAAATTCATAATTTTTGAAGATCATTCAGTAGGACAAACATTGTTCGTCACTGTATTATACTGTTTACACAGGAAATTTCCAGAATTTCAGGGTCATTTTGGTAAATTTACTATAAATTCAATTTCCAGAATTTTCAATCGATTCAAAGTCTCAGATGATCCTTAACATGTCTAATTTCATATACTCAAAATTCAAAACCAGAATCGAATCACAACAATTTATAAAATTCCTAGATCAAGAGATTATCCAGCAGAAATTCCATAATTCATCATGATTTATCAAACTATCTTATAGATCATCATCAATTCTCATATGATCTTACGAAATACACAACAAATCCTCAATTATACATATTTTCAGAAATCAAAACTTAAAGGAATTAACTTAATTTATACCAATAAATTGAGAAATACGTATGATATACCTCTTGAAATTCAAAATTCCAATTTCTTCTTCTTTTTCTTCTTCTTCTCCTCTTTCTCTCTCCTCTATTTCTCTCTTCTCTCTCTTAAAATGGGTAGCTCGACCTAAAAATGGTAAATTAGGGTTTAAAAGTGTATTTTTATACTAAGAGGCTAATTTTTGGTATTTACGAATTTGCCCCCAAAACTTTCAAAGTATAACAATTTGGTCCCTAAAATAAATCTAAAGTCATACAAATAAACCCAATACTAATCGTATATCCTTAACCTATAAAATATTACTAATAACAATATATAATTCAAGTATCACCAACATACAAATAAAATACGTATATTTATACATATATAAATACTTATTCTTACCAGTCGTGGATACTGGTTACTACAATTCTCCCCTCCTTATAAGAATTTCGTCCTCGAAATTCATGACTTAAGCAAACATATGGGGATACTTAGATCCCATTTCTTATTCTCATTCCCAAGTTTCCTTTTCAACAATATGGTTTATTCATAAAACATTTACAAAGCAATCTTCCTTGTATATAGGATTTGCTCATTGTGGTCCAAAATCCTGATAAACAGTCATTCATATGTTCGATTATCTCTAAACTGGCTCATAACTTAGTATATGAGAAAAGTACGAAATATTTATCCATAAAATAAACACATGACACACATTATGGACTTATAAAATTATACACATATATTTTTATTCTTTTCTCCCATTCGTTCAATATTTAATGGGTATCTATACACTTCACCTTTCATTCATTAAAGAATAACATAGATGTAGAATACCCATACTAATCTCTTACATAAAATTCTTAACTCCTTTAAAAATTTTAATCCCTTCAACATATACTCATACGTCATAATATCATTCACTACCTTGATATCATTCAAAAAAAAAAAAATGTAGTATTTCTACGCAACTAAGTTGTCATTCAAATCAGAATATTGAAAGCATTATCTTAAACGATCAAAAATCAACTTCAATAAAAAGACCTTTAGTTCAACTGATTCTTAAACTATAGATCTTAACATTATATCTCTTACTTTAACTCTTAAAAAAAATAGTCCACCTTATTGGACATCATTTTCTCATTGACATTGACATGTCTGCTTTTTTTTTTTTTTTTTTCTAATATGCTCAGTTTCAAACAGAAGAGATTCTACTAGCACAATTACTGCGATGGCAAATATGGTTTTTCAACTATTCCTTTAACGTCATCCACGTAAAAGAAAAGGACAAAACGATTATTGATTTTCTTTCACAAAACTCTATAAATAGCCTAAACCTCATAATCACTTTTCTAGCAATAAAGAAAACCAACCCTCTTACCATCTTCATAATGAATCCCATTATCATAACTCCTCATGTTCCTTTTTCTCCACCACAATTTCCAGACCTAATCAAAACCAGAACACTCCATTCCCGTGCCAAAGAATTCATCAGACACTACGCCATCTTAGCAGTACAAGAACACGGCCTCACAGTTCTTGGTGGCCCTTTGTTCAACTTAGAATACTCTTTCTTTCACCTACACTCTTTTTTCCCATTTTCCCAATGGTCCAAACCTGTCCTTTACTTGTTATGGTACCTGTTGGATCTGTATACAATCGCCATGGAATTCCCATTACTTAGAACCCTCCAAAAATTAGAAAAATGTGATGAAGATCATCCAGCCCTGATTTTTCTCCAATGGTTTTACCCAAAGACATGGTGGATAACTAAATTTCAACACATGATTGCAAACAACACAAATGTTGCAGTCCCTAGACAACATCTTTGGTCTGTTTTACTTCTCCAACGAAAGGGTATGATTGTTTCAGATCATGAAATCCATTATTACCCCACTGTCAAGGATTACCTCACCTTTACCCTTTCACTAAAGGGATCAATTAAGCTCTGGCCTGAAGAAGTACTTCAGCAAAAGAGAGAACTTGAAAGAATTCTTGCTCAGGAAAATCAAATAATTCCTCCGTCTGTTTGGATCTCCCCAGAAGATGCTGCACCTTGGGAACAAGTTGAAGCTGACTTTACAGAAGACCTGAATTTTGCCAATATACTCAAATTCCAACAAAGACAAAAATATCATCTTTCACATCTCAGAAATACAGATTACTCTACTCATCATCACCATATCCCAAACATGACTTATTATGCCAGATACAGACAAGCAATGGATAACCTTCACCAATGGCCTCAGCTAACTGTCTCGACAGAACTTACCCAATCTCAGCCAGTTGTCCTGACAGAACCTGACCAACACCAACCCAATCTTGACTTATCCCTTTTTCAAGACTCCCAACCTTATCTAACCGACACTCAAATCCAAGGGGAATCCAGCACATCCCTCATCCAGACCAGCTCACCTGCAGAAGATCAAGATATGGTAGACCCACCTTCCACTCAGCCAGAGCCCTCATTCAATGTATGGGAACAACAACTCCATAAGTTTCTCTCTCACGGATACGACACAGATGAAAGCGACCAGGGAGACTCATTTTAACCTACATTGCTGTTTCTGTTTTTCACAGAAACTAGATCCGTGTTGTTCTATCACATCAAAGAGAGACTGACTACTGCTTTATCTTTATGTCAAGTGTGCTTTATCTTTCTTCATAACTGCTTTTAATCTATCGGCCAAAAATTAATGTTAAGACCACAAAATCTTTGTAATTAATAAAGTTAATTTGGCCTCATGTCCAAAGTCCAATTGTTAGCTCAAAAAGTCTTCAAGTTATTGATGTATTGTCGGCCATTAGTGCCAAAATGGCTAAGTCCCTAAATCCATGAAATAGGCATTTATTGACTGTTCTTAATTATCTTACCTAACTTATCACACTTCCGACACAATTTTTATCACACTCATATCAACATATATTTATTCAAGATTTTGCGACCTATTGTCCCTTATAAAATGATAAAGTAAAATTCATTCTCTTTTTTTTGTTTTACCTCACAAGAATCGAGAAAAATATATACTTGAACATACTTACACATATGCTCCACAGCTATTATCAATTTGTTTCTCTATAAATACATTATTGTTGCATCCTTATACAAACTCGAAAATATTCAAAGATTAGGGTGAGCATAACAATGGAGGAAACCTCAGCTCGTCGATTCACAAAAATTTGTGTCTTTTGTGGATCTAACCCTGGGAATACTGAAGAGTTTACAAAAGTTGCAGAAAATCTTGGTAAGGTATTAGTTGAGCGAAATATACATTTAGTATATGGAGGAGGTAACCGAGGGTTAATGGGGTCTGTGGCAAAAGCTGCATACAATAAAGGTAGTCGAGTTTTGGGTATCATTCCAAAACCTCTAGCTATTGAAAATATTGTAGGAAAAACAGTTGGGGATGAGTTACAAGTCTCATCTATGCACGAGCGAATGGCTCAAATGCTTAGGCATGCAGATGCTTTCATAGCTCTACCAGGAGGTTTCGGGACCTTGGAGGAAATTTTTCAAATTGTCTCATGGGCACAATTACAAATCCACCAAAAACCCATTGGTTTGTTAAATGTTAATGGTTTTTATGACGGGTTGATATCTTTTCTTAACTATGCAGCGGGAACACAATTCATCCCACTTCTAGCACGACGGATTCTTATTTCTACTCCAACTGCTGATCAACTGATTGATCAATTGCAGTCTTTTATTCCTCTGTCTAATCCAACATTGCATCAGTTAGACTGGTCTACTTATGACAGTCAGAAGAAGCGCAAAATAGACTTAAATCTCACTCCGTAGCCTCTACTGTATTATTGTTGCTGCTATTATTATTGTTTTCCTTTTCAATAAAAGTTGTTTCAATTGATGTCTTCAATACTCAACTTCTCTATATTTTATCATTGAGAAAATTATCTCAATTTGCTCTATCACATGCAAATTATCATTATAAGATATTCAACATCATTCTTACTAAGCATATTAGTCATAACTTAAAAGAAAATCTAAATGGTAACATTAAGATCCACAAGGTACCATTATCCACAACAACAACAATCTTAGCAGCTTTTGGATACTATGTCATCTTCACAAAATCATACAAAATTTAAGGAATATGTCAAACTTTTACATAACAAAGCTACAAATACAATCCTAAGGATTTGGCATCTGCTCGGTTCCCTTGACTCGACACTTAAAAGTCTACAGAATCATATCTTAGCTCTGATACCAATAAAAGCTGTCACGCCCCAGACCCAAAAGATCTGACACACGACATCACTTACATTCATTCAATAATACTTAAACATTCATTTTAATTTCTTTCAGAATTATAGCAATTGAATTATGACTGGGACAATTAGTAAACCGGAGATACGCAGAGTTTTCTCAGAGATTAACACTCTACTACGTCACCAGTAGCAACTTTGTTACCGGAAGCCCAGAATATATTCATTGTAAATTCTTACTTAAAATCAATCCATTACTACACTTGCTGAAACTTAAACTAAGTCCAACCACACACAATAAAATAATACATAGGTATTTATTCAATAGGGACAAATCAAATATCTTATCCCACGTGTCCCCAAATGAAACACTTAGCAACCTAACAACTTAGGGAACCCAAGGAACAGCAGAAGCCTTGCCAAATCCGCTAAGCACACATGTACCTTATTTACCTGAAATCACCATAAACTATAATGAGTATAAAACTCAGTAAGCATACTAGTTTTTCATATATCAACTACAAATACATATATGTACACAATGCATGTGTATGATATGCTGTGATCAATCAAAATCATAATCTTATCAAATCACATATCATGTAAGCGCTTACACATTCTTTCAAAACATATTACAGGAATACCATCACTCAACTACTACTTAGTAGGACTTACACATCACATATCACATAATGAGCCAAATGTCACTCGTAGGTGACATACCGTATGAGAGGAATAGTACAAGTGAGGTCTTTAAATCACACATATATAACGCTTATGCCCGAAGGTAAAAGCCAAACCCTCACCCTGATCATCGGTGAGTCCTCTCACATGTACCAATACGCCACCACACGAATGTGATGACTCACACTTCCTTTAGGTACCAATAGGATCCTCCCTACATACGGAACACATAACATATACCAATCCCGAAGGAAAGGCCACACATAAAGGCTCCACAAATCACATAAAATGCCTACTAAGTTAACAGTGAGTTCAAGTACCCTCAAAATACAAAATATTTCTCATGGACATATTACACTTCAAAAGCTTTCTTTATTAAACACATCTTATTTTGAAAGCTCACTTACAAAAACACGTGTATGTCCATGCTCAATGTCAATGCTCACATTCAGAAACATATATTCACATTTCATATCAAAATATACTTTGACATAACATAAACATATTCTTAACCCCATTTGCGAAATCATACAAAACAATTACTATGTTTATTGTGATTTCAGTAAAAAGTCTAGTATACTTACCTCTTAACACTTTCAGCTACAAGGCTTAAATCTCCTTAACCTATCAATGGAGATTAATCCTTTCATAAGCCTCACAATTCACACAAAATACTTTAAATAGCTTACAAAATTATACACAATGCATTTATCACATCAAATTGGTCTAAATATTTGGTTTCTCAAAACCTGTCATTCTGACCACTTACACTTAACAAAAATTTCTAATACATCAAATGATGTCCAATTACTCCGAAATCAGAATATATCATTCTTGACTCATATATACTTCTTATATATGAATATTATATCAAAATTCCTACACAATCCATTCCATACACACCATCGAATCCAAACTACAAACCTGACAGGATCAAGATACTTACTGAACAGTATTCAATCTCCCAATTTTATAAAATCATATACTAACTCAAAAATTATAAAACTACCACATAATTACTCTTGACACATATCTCAGTCCATGATAAATATTTGGCTTCCAAATAACTGCCAAAAGTATTTTAAAACTATTTTATTTCATAACTTTAAAAATCTGTTAATCAAATACTACAATGAGCTGATAGACTTTAGAAATTCATAACACTTCAACCACATTGATCCAAATTCTCAATTCCGAGTATATCATATTAGACATATAAAATTATCATATTCCACAAATTCATAATTTTTGAAGATCATTCAGTAGGACAAACATTGTTCGTCACTGTATTATACTGTTTACACAGGAAATTTCCAGAATTTCAGGGTCATTTTGGTAAATTCACTATAAATTCAATTTCCAGAATTTTCAATCGATTCAAAGTCTCAGATGATCCTTAACATGTCTAATTTCATATACTCAAAATTCAAAACCAGAATCGAATCACAACAATTTATAAAATTCCTAGATCAAGAGATTATCCAGCAGAAATTCCATAATTCATCATGATTTATCAAACTATCTTATAGATCATCATCAATTCTCATATGATCTTACGAAATACACAACAAATCCTCAATTATACATATTTTCAGAAATCAAAACTTAAAGGAATTAACTTAATTTATACCAATAAATTGAGAAATACGTATGATATACCTCTTGAAATTCAAAATTCCAATTTCTTCTTCTTTTTCTTCTTCTTCTCCTCTTTCTCTCTCCTCTATTTCTCTCTTCTCTCTCTTAAAATGGGTAGCTCGACCTAAAAATGGTAAATTAGGGTTTAAAAGTGTATTTTTATACTAAGAGGCTAATTTTTGGTATTTACGAATTTGCCCCCAAAACTTTCAAAGTATAACAATTTGGTCCCTAAAATAAATCTAAAGTCATACAAATAAACCCAATACTAATCGTATATCCTTAACCTATAAAATATTACTAATAACAATATATAATTCAAGTATCACCAACATACAAATAAAATACGTATATTTATACATATATAAATACTTATTCTTACCAGTCGTGGATACTGGTTACTACACTATCTCTTATTATTCAAAGTTCTTGAACTACTATTTATTCTGTTCACCTATGCATTGAATAGATTTTTTGTTGTATTTAAGATATAACGGTCATTCATTAACCGTCACTCAGTTAGCAGAACATTATCATTATCACATAAACATGATGAACTATTCTTAATATTTTTATGATAACCTTCTTTGTCTACTATAAGGAGTGATATAATTTGCCTAATAATGTTTGACTCAAAATAGCAACTGTACAACATAATGCTTTTGCTAAAATGGAGAAGTGAGTTAAAAGTCTTATCGGTTATCACATATAGGAAATCTCTATTTTCTAGGTGAAATTGTACGTCTTCTTTCATAACATTATAGCATTTCTCAAATAATGCATCATCTTGCAGATATGATAATAACAAGTAGTATCTCATGCCTTTCCACACTTAACAACATATATTAATGAAATGTCTATGATTGGTAAACAAATATCTAATGGGTCAATCTTTCTTAAGTTAAGGTGTCTTGAATAGTAACACTTACTATATCAAACCTTATCACAGTGAAAACACTTTCTATTGTGACTATTCTCTATTTGTGGTTTGGGTATATCAAATAATTTTTCAGACGGAGCTCTAACTACTTGCAAATCTCATGTGCACATACTCGTGCTGACGATCATTAGACATTGAGGCCAGGATATATGATTTGACTCTTAAATCATTCTTTATCTATTTTTTTAAATAAATTCCTACCTCTTATAAAGCAATAATATCAAAAGTGTCTCTTATCATCTTCTGATCAATTATATATCTAAGTTTTTGAATCTTGAACTATTCTAAAATTCATAAGCAAGTTTAAATAATTTTCTTGATACCATATAATTGTTGTGTATAATTCAAGTGTTTTAACAGATTGCTCATATTTATCTTATCTCTATAAGACAAGTATATTAACTCTATCAAATAAATTAGGAGATGTGTAGTGGAATATTTTTAAACATTAATTAATAACGCTTTAGATCATGATTATAACTATTATATATTTTCTAATCTAAAACGCGCTCTCATTGCTTTACTCAATCCTTTTAATTTCTCGAACGAGATAACGATAGTTTAAACACTTTAAACTATACAGTGAGAGGTGGACCGAATTAGTATTTTACTTCAGTCTCATGCTAAAGCAATATTGGCCTTTGTAAACCCAACAGTAGACAACTCTTGTCAATTGCATCTCATGCAACTCTTACCACTAATCCTAAATACATCTTATCCTCACACTAAAGTAATATTGGGTAATTGTATTTCAAATTAACTTGTTAATTATCAAATATATATTATTGGCGCTACCCTTACGCTGAAGCAATATTGAATAACACATTTGCATATATTTGACTTATATCATATTTTATCGCATAGTCCAAATCACACCGACTAAATCTATCATGCTAAAGAAATATTGAAAAAGACCGTAGTGACCTATCTAACACCTATTGACAAGACGGATCATTTAAAATATTATCTCATAATACAATAAAATTCAATTTGATTAAGAGAGATTTTTAAACACATGCACTTATCTCATGAGAAGGTGATTCTTAATCAGATATTTATTTTTGTGCAAACACAACAAACCCTCACCAGTAGGGCTCCCATTGTGATTATTAACACAAAAATATAATTCCAGTTTATAATGCAAAATAATAACTTTTATCATTGCATCTTATAAGCCCCAACATATATATTAATATTTTCTAAATAATTTAAAAAATATATTAATTTTTTTAACATTACAGCACCATGGTGTTGGGCTACCAATGCTGCAGGGTTCAAGGTAATGCCCTAACGCCACGGCGTTAGCCCTTTAGTGCTGGGGCAATGAAGCCCCAATGTCACTGCCCTGGCTTACCAGTACTGCAGCATTAAAGGTCATCATTTCCAGCGCTGCGGTGCCAAGTTCAAACACTAAAGAACACTGCGGCACTGGGGCCTAAAAGCCCTAATACCGGGACATTCTTCATCCAACGCCATGACGTTCTTTATCTAATGCTGCGCCGTTCATCATGAACGTTGTGACATTAGACATGAATGTTTCAGCGTTCTAGGTGTTGTTTTCATCGGTTTTGTATTTTCAACACTTGAAATGCACCACAATAGCCCCATAACTTATCCTATGATATGTCAAACACTAAAAAACACCAAATTAACACAAAATTGCTCTGATATCAATTAGCGGGTGTTGATTATTTTAGGGTGTATGCATGTGGTGTATGTGTTCATCATACAAATATATATATATCTCATACATATACAAGCATAGGGTGTATGCATGTGGTGTATGTATTCATCATACAAATATATATATCTCATACATATACAAGCATAATAGAAGATTAAAAATTATACAATGAACACATACACACACAAATATATATTTATAATTAATAAAATTAATTACAGAATTGAGAAATTTCACCCATAAAACTTTTGGATTAAAATGTTTGAAGTCCACATGAAATAAACTTGTTGACAATTCTAATAATCTACTTGAATAGTTTTAATTAGCTAAAATAACAGTATAATCTAGCATTGGTTTAACACTTAAACTATTTAGATTAACACTTAATCTAATAGAATTAAATTACTTTATATTTTGTTCAACACTTGAACAATTAAAACAAACAATTAATTATAACAATTAATAGCCTTTTGTTTTTACTTTGATATTTTAACACTTAAAACATGAAAAATAAGAATTCAAATTTCAATTCTATCAAATTAAAATGGCCAGCCAAAAATTGTAAATTTTTTTAAATTTTGAATTTCATTTCACTTTATATACTAATGCATAAATTTTAAATAAATTTGAATTTTATTTGCATTTAATTTAACTATTCACTTAATTAAGGTTAATATTTAACTTTAGTTGAGTTATATTAACTTAACCCTTAAGTTAACAAATATCTAACTAACTTAACTCTAGAGTTAACTATTAACCTTAGTTAGGTTAATATTTATTTAACAATAAAAAATATCTAGATATTTATTTAACCTAACTATAATTAACAATTAATCATAGTTTAGTTAAGCATAAATAGCTTTTAGCCTAACCTATGATTAACAATTAATCATGGTTCAGTTAGATTTTTTATTTAATTATTATTTAAATAAATATCTTAATTATTTAATAATTAAATGATCAATAAAATGAAATTATCATTATACCCTTACTAAGTTACCAAGTTAACCTAAAATGGGTCTCACTATAACCATATACTTTAATTAACTTAATCGAAGTAATTTATTATATTTTTACTGTATTGAACTATTCAATATGGTGTACTACCCTAGTACTCACCGAGTACACTTTATATTGTAAATTCATCGATAGACCCACATCGATGAAAATATATCAAGAACTAATGTTTAAGAACATACTTGTATAAAGATATTTCCTAGCTTCTATTGCACTTCTTTGCAATTATGTCATTTTTAGTGTATTCTCATGTCATTGTCCTATTTCAGACAAGACTTCTAACTCTTAGAATTTTGCTGACTCTTATGATCTATTAACTCTTAATATTTATAACTTTCATCATTGCTAACTCTTAACCCTAATCTAAACTCTTTTAGATCAGATTTAAACTCTTTCAAATCATACAATATCTGTAATATTACAAGCTTAATACCATATAATATTTAATATTAACAATTTTATTTGAAATATTTATTATATAAATATTAAACAATTAATATTCATATAATATTAGAATGACACGTAAGTACCAACTCCAACACAATTCCCATGGCCACCACATAAATTTCACCATGTATAATAATGAAGCTGAATCAAACACTGCCAATGTAACATCCAACAACCAAACCAATATCATACCTAGCTATATCAAACAATTTCACTACCTTAAAACTTGATCGATAGAACTACCAGATTTGGAAATCTTAACTTTTTCCAACCATTCGTAGTCATGATCTGGAAGCCTTCATCAATGGCTCTAGAAGAAAACTCGACTCCATTATTATTACAGTAGATGAGAAAGACAATATTACTCCAACTCTTAATCTAGATTATGCATAATGTGTGACGCAAGATCAGCTCTTGCTCCGTTGGCTTTTGTCTTCTATGACAGAAACCATTGTATGTACCATGGTAAATTATGTCTCATTTCATGAGCTTTAGACAACCATATAGAATTTTTTCTTATCCCAATCAAAGGCAAGAGTGTTGTAACTCTATATGCAACTTCAGACAACCAAAAAATGAGGTACAACTGTGAGTGATTATTTTACAAAAATAAAAACCTTGGCTGATTACTTAGTTCCTGCAGGAAATCCAGTCAATGATGAGGATTTAGTATTATATATTTTGGCTAGATTTGGTGTTGAATTTTATTCCGTAATTGTAAATATTACCTTAAGATATGAATTACCTCTACTACAAGAGGTATTTGCCATGGTTCTTAACCATAAAAGCATGATTGATAAGCTAACTACCCACTCAACTCTGGATATGCAAGCCAATATTGCTCAAACCAATTCCATTGCTCAAAACTCTAGATAAAGGAGAAATAATATTGAAAGATGGAACTTTACCAGAGGTAGAGGTAGAGGTAAAGGAAAGTCATCTGGAGGTAGAACTAACAATAACAATAAAGTTCATAAGAACAAAGTTCATAATAACAAAGTTTACAATAACAACAACAACAACAACAACAACAAACCTGTGTGTCAAATGTATGAAAAACTAGGACACATTATTGCCAATTGTTGGCATAGGTTTGATAACAATTATGTTAGACCACAAAATAAAAACAACACACAATAGCCTATATAGCAGTATCAGATGACACTACTGATCAAAAATGGTATATTGATAGTTAAGTTACTAAGGTTCACAATACCCCATTTTCCCTTTTAGCTAAATTAATAAAGTAACATCCACCAGGATTAGTCAAAGTTAGTCTTAGGATTGAATTCAGAAAAGAAAATATCCTTTAATTTGTTTAAATTGCTTTATATGAAGTTAGGACATCCCAATCTAAATATAATGAAGCAAATCATAAAAGAGTCTAAGGACTTCCTTCAATTCAATAAAATTAAATTTGATTCTTTTAATAATCTCAATTCTGTTCTCATTGTCAATATAGCAAAGCATGTAAATTAAATTATGGTGTTTCAATATCTAAAACTCAAAAACCTTTAGAATTAATTCACACTGATCTTTAGGGACCGGTCGCCATAAAATTAACTCAAGGCTACAATTACTACATAAGTTTCCTAGATGACTACACCATATATACTTGGGTTTATCACTTGAATACCAAGTTAGAGACATACACTACTTTTGTGCAATTCAAAGTTTTAGTTGAAAAATAATTTGAACTAAAAGTGTTCAATCTGATAAGGGTGATGAATTTAGACCACTTTTTTTAAATATCTTGAACAACAAAGAATTATATTTAGGCATCCTTGCCCATACACTCATTAATAGAATAGTAAAATTGAAAGAAAGCATAAACATCTTATAGAGATAGCACTAACATTATTATCACAGGCTGATATGCAATTATGTTTTTGGTGGGAAGCATTGTTTCAGCCACTTATCTTATAAATCAATTACCAACACCAGTCCTAGATAAATTATCAACATTTTAGAAGCTATTCAACACAAATCTAGATTATACGTTTAAAAAACCATTTGGTTGTATATGCTATCTATTTCTAAGACCTTATTACAATATAAAATTACAATTCAGCACAAGTAAATGTGTTTTCATTGGATATAGTCAAAGTCATAAAGGGTATAGATGTCTTAGTGAATCTGAAAAAAGTTACATTGCCCGAAATGCTATTTTTAATGAGGAAGAGTTTTCTTTCATTCTTGATCCCAACTTTGGCAATAAATCAACATCTAGATTCACCCATGATGTCATAAGTTCTTGTCAAACACTTTTTCCTCAACTTTTTACACATTATAGAAGGAGATCTATTACAAAACAGCTTTGTTACAAATCTAAGAACAACATCCTTATCAGTAACACCATGTCCTTACTTTGCTTCTTCACATCCAAAATCAAAGTCATCATAAGTTGCCTTCTCCATCTAACACCTTTCCACTAGATGACCAGATCACTTACCATCTCAAATATCAGAATCTCAAATTGTTCAATATATATTAGATACTTACACTACACATTCTAACTCGTAACATCAATCTTTCATAGCACCTATACATCCCATGATCACTCAAGCTAAAGTAGGTATCTTCAAACATAATGTTTTTTTTAAACACTACCTCATAAGCCAACTTTATCACTCATACCATTCCTTCTACTGTTAAGGAAGCATTCTGAAATGACAAGTGGTTAAAGGCTATGCAAGCAAGATATAGAGCTCTTATGATCAACAATACTTAGGACTTAAGTTTCATCGTTTACAAATCAAAACTTTATTGGCAACAAATGGATTTATAAAGTTAAATATCAACCCGATGGTACTGTTGAAAGATACAAAGCGCAATTAATTGCTAAGGGCTTTTATCAAGTTGCTGGAATAAACTACTTTGAAACATATAGTCCAATGGCTAAAACACGTACAGTGATAATGATTCTAAGCTTAACAGTAATGAAAGCATGGGAAGTAAGGCAAATAGATGTCAATAATATCTTTCTAAATAGAGACTTACAAGAAGATGTTTTCATGTAACAACTAAAGGGATTTGTGAATTCTAATAAGCCTCTACATGTATGCAAGTTAAACAAAACTCTGTATAGGCTAAAATAGGCACTTGGAGCCTGGTTTAAGAAACTTAAAGCAGTTTTACTTAGTTGGAAATTTAAAATGCTAGATCAGATCCTACATTGTTTATCCAACACAAGAATTCTCACATCACCTATGTTTTAGTTTATATGGATGATATTCTTGTTACAGGCAGTAATTCAGCAGCAGTGAAGCAAGTCATTACTAATTTAAATAGGAAGTTTACTTTAAAGAATCTGGAACCCTTACATTACTTCTTTGAAATCAAAGTTACCAGAGATAAACAAGGAATGAAGTTCTTATAAGCCAAATATATCAATGACTTGTTGTAGAAAATAAATATGAGTTAAGCTAAGAGTTATGCTACTCTAATGATTACTAATAAAAAATGTATCAAAGAGGCGGGAAACACTTTCACAGATCTTAAACTTTATAGAAGTACAATTGATGCTCTGTAATATCTCACAACTACAAGACTTAAAATAGCATATGTAGTAAATAAACTTAGTTAGTTTATAGAATTTCCCTCAATTATACACTGGTAAGCATGTAAAAGGTTACTAAGATATCTCAGGGGCACATGGATCAAGGTTGATAATTTCCAAATCAGGATAAATTGCACTGACTGCCTATAGTGATGCTGGCAAGGCTTGTGACATAATGGATAAAAAGTTTGTAGGAGGCTATTGTATCTTTCTTAGAAATAATTTGGTATCTTGGTCATTAAAGAAACAAAATGTAGTTGCCAAATTCAACTGTGAATCATAATATAGAGCCATTGCTCATGTCATAGCTGAAATCTTCTGGTTAATGTCTTTGTTATTATAAATATTGATTTACTTACTTCAACATCATTTTTTCTCTGTAGCAATACAAGTGAAACTACATTGACAGCAAATCCCATTCATCATGGAAGAACTAAATATATGGAAATTGACATTCATTTCATTCGAGATAAAGTTTCAAACAAAGAAATTGTCATTGAACATATACCTACTGAAGAGCAAATTGCTGATATATTTGCCAAACCTCTCATTGGCAGTAAGTTTCACTACTTGAAGAACAAGTTGAAAGTTCATTTTTCTTATTTCAGCTTGAAGGGGAATGTTAGAGATAAGTCTCTAGATCAGCACACAACGTTATTTGATGGCTTTGTGACTGAACAAAAAATGTGATAAGACTTATCATATCACGTTGCAGAAAAGATTTTAAAAATTTTTATATCTATTTTAAGTTAGCAACAATAGGGTATGAGAAAATTATCTCAATTGTGAATTTTTCATAGATGTTTTCTGTTAACATCAACAAATCTTTCATGGTATATCTCCTACCAATGAACTGCTCATGTGGGCGAGTTGAAAATTGCAGAAAATCTAAATTTGTGTTCTTAATTTTTTTCTCTTTAGAAAAAATTTAGCCCAAATGAAGCACTAATGAAGAATACATAAAAGTAGTTCTAAAACATCATTTTATAGTACAAAAATCCTTATGTTATCTAAACTCTTAATCCTAATAGGATTAAGATAAAATAATATCTTTATATTATTTTAATTTAGATAATTAAAATGATAAATATAATATCTAATATTACCTTTAATTAAATAATTTAGATAATTCATAATTATTTAATTTAATTAAATAATCTAATTATTTATTTAATTCTATAACTATTATGGATTGGGTCGGTAATTGATTACGCCTAACAAATTTAATCAAATTAAACATGAGCCAATTAAATTAATTAATTGGTCCTAATAAGTTTAATCAAATTAAACTTGAGCCAATTAATATTTTAAATCAAACAATTAATTTAATAGTTTATTTCAATGTTTATGAAGCCAGCATGGAGACTTGATGGACTTACAAAATTAAACTCTAATAAATTAAATCATTTGATTAAACTTTTTAATCGATATGATTTTATTTATTAACTTTATTTTACTCTAATAAAAATAAAAATTGTCTTTATCCATTTAATAATCATTTTATATAGATTAATCCTCTACAAGTGTTTATGATTAGAGTTAGGTCGAGTGTCCCTTAATCTCTCTAATTACATTTTTATCATTGATCCATATTGATCTACATTGATCCTCTTTTAAATATTTAATTTGTGAATTTCACAAATTTATTATTTTCTTTAACTTTTAAGGAAAACTGAGCACTCATTATGTTAAACATCATAATTAATTAATAAGAGAACAACTTATCTAACTTCATTTCAGAAGGCATGAATTCTATATCTGTGAGAAATGTTTCTAGCAATCTATTTTGTTACATTTATAAAACACTTTGTAATTGACTGTAAATCTTTTATAATCTTTCTCTTGTAAATTAATAAACATAATTCAATGAATAAGAGTTCATTAATTAGATTATGATTAAGCCATATATAATTACATTGTGATAAAATAAATTCTCTTTACTAACACAGATGAATAGTGAATTAATTTTATCGTGGTCCAGTACTAGATAATCAATATTATACAAAGTGCCTTCATTGTTTTATGTGAACACATAACATGATCCGAATAAGACTATTGTATACAATATATAAATGGATCGCACTTATAGTCTATCAAAATAAAATTTTCGTCTTCATCCAAACTAACGACAAGTTTAAATTATTATGCTTAAATTTAATCTTTTCGTACATAATTATTATATATTAAGTTTAAGGTTATAGATAATAACAAAAAAAATTTATGATATTTGAATAAAAATAATCATAATTACAAATATAATATTAAATAAATAATTTTTATTAATTATTTTTAATAATATTTAAATATAAATAATTATGCTTTTACATCACACCTCGAGTAATATAATTTGAACTATAGAAATAAGAATGAGCTAATTGTATTTGATTTGAATTGTAAATCTTATCACAGCATTTGTATGTAATGACTGCCACTATGTAATGTTGACATTAAGTTAAAAGAATTTTTGATAAAGTGCTATCTTATCTTTTTTTTTTTTTTATCTATCTAACTGAAACGTGGCGCCTGTAATAACTAGCAGCTGGTGCTATGCGCGTTGATGATCTTCGATTCTCTATATATATAAGCTTGAACCCGCTTAAGGTTCAAGCATTACATTGTCGTAGACTAGCATAACATTAAGCCAAAGTCATAAGTTGGCAATTGCGTTTTCTGATCTGCATTTATAGTTAGGTTCGGTGATAGTTACTGTTACTTGTTTGTCTCTTTACCTTTGAAGATGGCACATTTTCAGAATCAGTACGGTGCGGTTCCACAACCACACGGATATGATGGCCCAATTCTCCTCACAGACGAGTATGGCAACCCAATTCGCCAAACAGACGAGTATGGCAACCCAATTCGCCAAACAGACGAGTATGGCAACACAATTCGCCAAACAGACGAGTATGGCAACCCAGTTCATCACATTGGCACCACCGGTGGCCCTGCAGCGGGAGGATTCGGTTCCACGACTGCGACTGGCGTGCTGGCTCACGATGGCGCACCGACAGCTTGCTCCGGCATAGGTGGAGGTTACCATGAACAAGGCCATCGTGGTCTTCATCGTTCCGGAAGCTCAAGCTCTGTAAATTTCATTCTCATTTATATATGATATCTCCCCGTGTGGAGCTCTCTCTTTTGAACTCCTGTATTTTATTTTTCAATAATGATTTTGTAATTGTTAACATGCAGTCCGAGGATGATGGGCAAGGTGGAAGGAGGAGGAAGAAGGGTTTGAAGGAGAAGATAAAGGAGAAGCTGCCAGGCGTAGGGCACAAAGACTACCAAACTAATACTAGTGCAACCACCACTCCCGTTGGTTATGGTGTGACTGGGAAGGGGCAGTACCACCAGCAGCAGCAGCAGCACGAGAAGAAAGGAATGATGGACAAGATCAAAGAGAAGCTGCCAGGCGTCGGGCACAAAGACTACCAAACTAATACTAGTGCAACCACCACTCCCGTTGGTTATGGTGTGACTGGGAAGGGGCAGTACCACCAGCAGCAGCAGCAGCACGAGAAGAAAGGAATGATGGACAAGATCAAAGAGAAGCTTCCTGGACACCATTACTAGGTATCTTAGTAATAAAGTTGGCCGAAAATTCTCTTGTTTCGTTGTTACTACCAACTGATGTAATAAACAGTACAGAATAAGCCTTTGTACTCGCCGGTTGTTTCTCTTTGTGCACTTTACTATCTTCGGGTTGTATTTTGTTATTTATTTTACTATCTTCGGGTTGTATTTTGTTATGTATCTTGAGCACTATTGAGTACGTCGGTTTGTTGTTTTAATAATCTTGCAAACTTTGATATGTTGTTAATCTTTGAATGTTAAATTGCGTTTTACTTCCGTGTAAAAAGAGTAGATTCCACAATAATCTCTCCTAGTTCTTGGACATGTTCTTGATTTCAGAGCCTTCAAAATTGTATATACCATGTGTCAAAGCCATTACAAAATGGTTCTGCCCGTAAATCCGGAGGCCTGCATTCATACTCTTTAATTTGCTCTGTAAGGAAGAGAATTGGGTTCTCAACTCGCACCTTGAGATATTTATATTCATTCATTGGAAGAAAACTATTCCATCACTTGAGAAAAAAGTGAATTTGTAGTGTTTTGGCCGCTGAGAAAGGAGAAAACTATTCTATCACTAGAAAGAAGTGAATTTGTTGTGCTTTGGCCGCTGAGAAATATGAAGGAAAGCAGAGGAAAATGAAAAACTGAAGACTGGATTTTATCATTAAAGGCCGACGATGACTATAATGAAATTTAATTGGCTACATACACATTGGCGTTTAGTTGGCTAATAGTATGTTTGGAGATACTATTGATGCACCTAAGGGGAAAAAACCAAAAAAAAAAAAAGTGAAGATATATATCGGTGCACCTAAGGGAGAACGTGAAACCCTCAAGCACTGACTAGACATAACAAAGAGGCAATAATATATGTTGCTATCATCAATTTTTTTTCACATGAACAGTTTCACATTACAAATTAAAAAATATCTAGATCAAGAAATTTTCATTTGCAGGCATAAACAAAAAATACCTGGGAATTCTGAACAATAATATCAATAGCAGCTAGATATGGGGCCACAGTAGAGTTTTATTTACAAAATGAACACGATCTTGAATTTTCTTCTGCATCACATAGTTCCGTAATTCTGACTCAAACTTGGTTTGAGCAATCATGTCACTTCCGACAATCACTGCTTGTAGCTTCTTTTCTTTGATCAATTCCAAGCTCTCATAGAAGGAACGAAGAAATAGATCCTGCCCCTTTCCACGAGAAACACCTGAAGTTAAATATTACTTCAGTCTTCTTGAAATATAAATATAGAAAAATAATTATAGACTCTTAAAAACTTATACGTTTTCCCCCTCTCTTTTCCTCAGTTTTTTGTATAGACTAGAGTGAGGTGGGTATTCAATAAGGACGGAGATGATGAGTGAAAGGGTGAAAATAAATCTGCAAAAGTGGTCAGAACAGAACATAAAATTCTTAGCAACCCTCATCAGTTCGCTAGAACCCACAAGCACATGGTAATGTGTACAACTGAACAAGTGACAATAGTGGCAAACTTCTACAAACTGAATCAATTTATGCTATCCCGTAAAAAGGTACTATTAGTGACTATCCAACTTATGTAAAGACGTCTCTTCATCTAAATAAAAGTAGATGCAGCCGCAAATTGCAACACAAAATCTTCTCAACAACAAATTCATACTATTTATTAAGGCAAAAAGCAAATCGTCATTTCGCACTCCAAGAGACTCCCGCACGTGTTCACGTAGAACTCTCTTCGCCACATTGTCTTCAGCAACTTCCATAAGTTCCTTACTATTTCCAAGGTGAACAACAAAGGTATTTTAATCCTGCAAAGATCAAATGATGAAAAATGAGAATCCAAGATTTGAGAAAGGAATTTAGCTAGAGGTAAGATCAGAGACATAGAATGCCACAATACTAAGATCAAAGATACAAAATTGCCACGATAATGTAATTGATTTTAAGATGTGCTATAGTTTTCTGACCAATATAAAATGATATTCAAGAGCCGATCCTTAAAAACTTAAAACTGGAATAGATAATAAACAAAGGTTCCATACAGTGCAGCAGCAAAAACTGACTTTTTTGCCTTAGCATGACTTTTCTGTGCAATGCAATCAAAGTGAAACACAAGGTATGACCAAGTATCCCAGATGCCATGCCTTAATTCTATAAATTAAGAAATTTGTCATACTCGTACCTGCTACGGTTAAAGTTTTTAGTCAATATTTGGAAATGACTCCAGAAGGCATAAAATAATAAAGGATTTATCTTATAAAGCAAAAAAATTGGTGTAAGAAAAACAATAAGAGACTCAATGAGCAAAATTTAGTAGTTTACCTCAAACGCTCTCGAGTCCTTTTCTTCCAGTATTCTGCTGTTATGTGTGAATCAATCATGGCGCCAGCAACCAAAGGAAGGTGCTTGACGTAATCCAATTTGAAGTAATGCCCTCGCATTCCATGGATCCACCACAATACCTTTGGTAAAACACGAGGAACATCTTCCTTGAGAACAGCATCCAGCCATTTCCCAGCAACCGCAGTGTTCAAGACTATTAAATCTACTTTAAGAGCTGTATCTATGGCTTCTTGACCTTTTGCAGAAACCACCTAACAAAGTGTACAAATCCATAAATAGAAGCTAGGCAAATAATTTTTAATCATTTCAACCTCTCATGAACAGCAGACTGTGTGCTCATTCCATCATATGTGAGCCCACATCTAATGTTTATTATTTTTAAAATTTATATATACACAAACTATTGAGCTCAGTGACAATTGCTTTATCAGGTGCTTGTTCTTCCAAAAAGTAGAGATCAGATCGGAGAATATTTTCTTTCATTTTCTATTTGGCCCAGGTATTTTGTCTTTATCATTAAGCTTTAAGAACAAAAAGATAACCAAGATTCATAACCGTAGTTGAATAGCCAAATTAACAATTAAAAAAATTGTAAATTTATTCTCAATTAGGAGACTCAGAGCAAATGTAGTTAAATTTGATTTCTAGTGAACCTAACAATATATTGGTTTTGGATCTATCCACATAATAATATTATATTTTGAGTGCTTGGCATCCATTATGTATATTTTATTATTATTATATATATTTTAGATTATATAATATATTATATTAATATTTTAATATATATATTAGATATATATAAAGAGAGAGATGAGAAAATGAATGTGGTGTGTGTTGGGCAAAAATTGCCCGAGAAAGAGAAAGAAGAAATGGAGAAAAGAGAAAAAAGAGAAAATGGTCAAGAAAAAAGAAGAAGAAAAAATTAATTTTGAAATACTATTCGAAATTATTGTAGCTATAAATAGTAAAAAATACTATGTATGTGTTACTGTTTAAGTGAATAATACACCACCGTGGTACCAGCCCCCTTGACATTGCAGCTCCCAGTGCACATTTATAGGCATATCCGTTTCAACACTTGAAACGGGCTTAATCTCTATAATAGTGATATAGTGGTAAAAAGACCTACAAAGCCTATAAGCACAAATATCTTTTAACTTAATTCTATAGTTAATAAGTAATCATAATTAAATTAGATTTTATTTAATTATTATTTAAATAAATATTTTTTTCTAATAATTAAATAATTAATAAAATAAAATTATTATTATACTCTTACTAAATTAAAGTAGATCTCATAATAATTATATACTTTAGTTAATTTAATTATAGTAATTTATTGTATTTTTATTGTATTGAATTATTTAATACGGTACACTGTCTAAGTATTCAACCAGTAAATTTCATATTGCGAATTCAACGATAGACCCGCATCGGAGAAAATAGATCAGGAACTAATGTTAGAGAACATACTTACATAATGACATTTCTTGACTTTTATTGTAATTTTTTACAATTATGTCATTATTAGTGTATTCCCATGTCATTATCCCATTTCAGATAAGGTTTCTAACTCTTAAAATTTTATTGACTCTTATAACCCGTTAACTCTTAGCATTTATAACTCTCAGCATTATTAACTTTTAGCCATGGTCTAAACTTTTTTAAACCAGAGTTGAACTCCTTTAGATCATACAATATCTGTAACGTTACAAGCTTAATATCATATAATATTTAATATTAATGATTTTATTTAAAATATTTATTGTATAAATATTAAATAATTAATATTAATAAAATATTGAAATGACACGTAAGCATTAACTCCAACAGACTCCTACTTGAATATTAATGTGCTTCAATTGCAGACTTCTCAAACAGCAACATATTTTACCTCCAAAGCAGAATTATCTACAGATATCTAAATTACACATTTCTAACTAGCTTCGATATCGATAAAGGAAAAAATATAACAAATGTAGATTTTTTACCATCCGAATCAGACAGGATGTTTGAATATGTGCGTCCCTTCACTTGTAAGAATTTTTTTTTCTATATTTTAAAAACTTATCTTCTATATCTCTCAAGTATTTTAAATATGTTTTACAACCATCTGATGGTCGTGATCTGGATCAGACAGATTCCAACTCGTAACACTTATAGTCATACAAATCCAGGTCTTGTACATAATATGGAATGCATCAAACTATCTCTGGTTGATACATATGATAAGTTAGACATTTTAACCCTTTCATCTTCTTCTCAAAGACACTTCTCTTAGAAAGATGAATGCTATGTTTGAAAGACACATTAACTATCTCACAGTTAATAAAGTTGTAAATTTTCTAGGACTTGGTCTATGTACAAGATTGAGAGAGTCCCATCAGCATCATAACTATAACTCTATGAAGTTTTATACTTAGTATACATGAAACATCTTCCAATTCTTTTATAGAGAAGTTTTTTACTCAAATAACACTTAGCTGATGGCTTCTAACATACCAATGTTGTTTCCGACATTAAGTATGTATTCCGCATAGAGAACTAGAAAGATAATTATGCTCTCACTGCCCTTTCTAACTACAAATGCTTTCTCTTCATTCTTGATGAAACCAGACTTTCTAATTTTCTTATCTAAACGAAGATTCCAACTTTGAGAAAAGTGATTAAGTCCACAAATGGTCTTAATCAGTTTGCACACTATATTAGAAGTTAGGCTAAATACAAAACCTTTAGACTGTTTCATGTATATCTCTTGCTTAAGATATACATACCAGAATGCCGTGTTTGCATTCATTGACCAGTCCTCAAAATTTAATATGCAACAATAGCCAACAAAATTTAAATTGACTTTAACATGGTTTCTGATGAAAAAGGTTTTCTTATTGCTGATCCTAGATTTCTGAGTGTAACCTTTCAACATCAGTAGGTCCTTGAAGGTCTCTACTTTCATATGAAGCCCACGCTTCTGCAGTGTAAACTTATTTACAATAAATAGAAAATAATTCCTACGGGAAGCACAACCAAGTCCCAAACTTATTGTCATACGTAGAGTTAATTTCAAATTTTATGACATCTTATCATTTTCTCGAAATGAGTTAAACATCGCATCTCCATAAGTAAAAGAATAATTTCTTATAAAAAACACCAAAGACATCTTCAGGTATCAAACATACTTAATTGGTGGCCTTGATATCCTTTTTGACCTATGAAGAGAATGTGTTAAATGTATTTCACTCAATTAATCTTAAAAGTCCACCGTCGGTTCATATATATATATATATATATATATATATTCTGATTGACTTCATTAAGTTCAATCCTTTTACAATCTCCACGATCCATAAGAAACTATTTCTCTTAGGAGGTGATATCATGAGCAATGAATAAATTTCATCCTCTGGATCATATAATTGGTATCCCACGATTACCCTTACTCAAAAGCCACTTCTAATAAGATTGTTTTCAACATCCCCCCACCATTAGAGTTGGGCTTAGCTGCTTTCTCTCGAGTTAAAATGCTTAATGGAGCAAGGTTTTCCTTAGGTGAGGTTTAATAAAAAAGTCAAGTAAGATAGCAGTGACTGACCTACCGCTTATTGGCCGGAATAAAAATTGGATTTGATGGAAGGATAAGGAGTACGACTTGATCTTTCGGGAAGAACTATATGGGACCCCTCCTTCTAGGGTAGTATGCTTCAGATACTCAATAAACTGATACTTGCACTCCTTGGATATAAGTTTATCCTATTGCGTAACTCTTATACAAACAGAATAACCCCAAGCCTTAATATACTTAAGACTTAGTTTTATTTTGTTCTACATCTCATATAGAGTATAAGGAATGTCTTTCGATAGATTTATGTTCAATAAGTGAATAACAGATTCTAAAGCATTATCCCAAAGAGATTTTAGAAGATCAGTGGAGCTCAACATCAATCAAACCGTATCTAATAAAGTCTTATTTCTCATTTCTAATATACCTTCGTATTAAGGAGTATCTGAAGGACTGTGTTGAGTTAGAATCGTATTCTTCTTTAAATAATCTGTTAATTTACTGCTTATGTATAAACTATCTCGATCTAATAAAAGGCCTTCAATATATATAAAGGTTTGTTTCTTTACATTCTTAGTTGGAACGTTTTGAACACTTCAAAATTTCTTGACCTGTATTTTCCAAAAACACATGTTTAATTCGTAAAAAATTACTATAAAGATAATGAAGTATCGAAATTCACCCATGAATGCTGTGGCGTTAGACATAAACGCTACAGCATACCAAGTGCTATTTTCACTAGATTTGCATATTCAACACTTAAAATGCATTACAACAACCCCTCAACTTATCCTATAATATGTCCAACACTAAAAAACACCAAAATCAACACAAAATTACTCTGATACCCATTGTAGGGTGTCGATTATTCTAAGGTGTATACATGTGGTATATGTATTCATCATACAAATATACATATATAAGAACATCGGAAGATTAAAAATTATACAATGAACATACACACACACACGCATATACATACAATTAATCAAATTAATTACAGAATTGAGAAATTTCACCTATGAAGCCTTTGGGTTAAATTTTTTGGAGTCCACATAAATTTAACTTGTTGACAATTATAGTAATCAACTTGGGTGGGTTGGTTAGCTAAAATAGTAGTATAATCTAGCACTAGTTTAACACTTAAACCATTTAAATTAACACATAATCTAATAAAATTACTTTATTTTATATTTTTTTAACACTTGAACAATTAAAACAAATCAATTAGTTATAACAATTAATAGCCGTTGTTTTTTCGTTGACATTTTTATGAGTGTTGATTATCCTAGGGTGGATACATATGAGATTGTGTTCATCATTACAAAAACATGCATCATATATATATATATATATTTGTACACAATGAAAGTCCGAAAATCTAATTTTCTAAGTGATAAACACAATAAAATTTTCATGTTATCTTATAAATGAAATTGCAAAGGTTTATAGAGAATCACCTTATCAAGCCTTTAGATATTTGTGTTCCCGGAGTCTCCGCCTTGAAGTGAACTTATTTTGAATTCTAGCTCCCAACTTAGTGGGCTTGGGAAGTCTAGAATGGTAGCCCAATTCCAGCAAAGGGTTTAACACTTAAATCCTAAGTTTAACACTTAAACTAAATGCTTAACACTTAAGCTAGTTTGGACTACTACAAGCGATCAATTATTTTGTTCAAGTTTAACACTTAAACAACAAAAATATATTTTCTAGTGCTTGTAGTAAATCCGGCCATCAAGAAGGAATAGATGAATAAGATAAGAGAATGGAGTATATTGCTTACTTTCAACACTTGAACAACAAAAGAATTCTCTCTCTAATCTTCTCTTTGGTGGTTGTGTAACACACCCAAAATGAGCAAAATTTTGCTCTTTTATTTGCTTCATTTGTTTTTCCTCTCACAATAAATCAATGGCCCACAAGTATGGCAACACTTGCCATTTATTTTTGTTTACAACTATTTACAATAAATAAATGAAAACCAAGAACAAAGGGATGCACTTGGCTGAATATATAGAGCAAATAGGAACAAATTCACATTTGTAAGTTTTAGCCCCACCGTTGACTTGCCTTTTGTATTTGCTTTTGATACATTTACATTAAATAAATCAAATACAAATAATGGAAGAGTATTAGGCCAAAAGAGACAAAGCAATTTGAAGAAACAATTTCCTCACTTCTCCGGGAAAAGCATGAAAAAAAAGGCTCGCTTGTTTAACACATTTTGGTCCCACTTCTTATATGCCATGCATTAGTGTTTCTTCTTTTATAATTTAATCAATTAGAAATATATGCATAAATATTATAAATAATAATTGTTTGACTTGATTAAAATTAATATCAAATATTATAATTATTATTTTATTCAATAAAAAATTTAATGAATAAAATAATGATCTTGCTTGTCTAACAAGTAAAGTCATTTTAGTAATTCCAAGCCAAATTATAACTGACCTACAATGTGCCATGTGTTATCATCCTATTGGTCAACAACTATTGTTAACTAATTAATGCACTTAACACTTAAGTCTTGACATGTGCACATCCTGAGGGATACTGAAGCAAATGTCCGGTCTGTTGGAATTTACTGAATTGAATTATTCAATTCGGTATGCTGTCTCAATGCACAACAAGTATACTTTATATTGCGGGATTCGCTAGGTCCACGTCCTATTTGTTAAATAGAACTATTCTGTAAGTCTATGATCGATGCCCTATACACACGTCACGGATATTACAAATTAATGCAGTAGATTATACAAGTTGAGGTTATTATGCATACGTATAATCCTTCTGCCATTTATATTCTAGAGGAGCGGGGATATAGATCATCACTATCAAATCCTTGCGCACTCACCCATGAAGTTATCTCTATACATGTATCTCAATAAACAATATATGTAAACATCTTTGCGATATTGTTTAACCATATGGGAAACTCTTTTCTTGGGGTCATTGCTCATGGCCATAAGTCTTTCTGAGATACAAGCTCGGAGCATTCGGATATACAACTTACCCATGTAAGTTTACGGATCCCATAACTGCGCTCACCGAACTCCATGAGCATCGAACCATACCTAATGACACATAGCGGTTAGACCATTAAAGGTCTCTAACATATGCGAAACTCAAGTATGGTGGATCACTCACAAGCCCACTATGACGCTCAGATTAAAGGACCACGTACGCTACTAAACTCGAGAGGACCTACCATTTGCAGCTTCATGGGATGTCTATTGGGTCCTCGTTGAGCTAGTTCAGTATTCAGTCCTCATTGAATACCCGTATGCCATACGAACTTCTAGTAAGTCCATAATCAGTTAAGAACAACTATCTAGACTATTTAGATATAGTTATATACTGATCTATAATAAAGGGTTTCACCGATAAATTCGCATTGGTGAATTAGACCAGAAACATCGTGTTTGAGAATACACGTGCATAATAACATTTCTTAGCACCTATTGCAACTCCTTGCAACTATATTATTAGTGATCTACTCTCGAGTTTATGTCCCGTTACAAACAAGGTCGTAACTCTTAAATTTTGCTGACTTTTATAACCTACTAACTCTTAGTAGTGTTAACTATTAATAATTATAATTTTCAGCATTGCTAACCTTTAGCGCTGGTCTAAACTCTTTTAGACCAGATTTGAACTCATTCAAATCATACAATATCTGTAGCGTTACAAGCACTGTACTATTTTAATTAATGAAATTAGCGATTTAATAAAATATATTGTCTAAATATTATAAAATAAAATATTTATACAAAATGAGATGACACGTAAGCACAAATTCCAACCATTTTAACACTTAAAACATGAAAAAGAAGAATTCAAATTCCAATTCTCTCAAATGAAAATGGTAGCAAAAATTGTTACTTTTTGAAGTTTTTATTTTATTTCACTTTATATACTAATGCATAAATTTTAAATAAATTTAAAATTTATTTGCATTTAATTTAACTATTTACTTCACTAAGGTTAACATTTAACCTTAGTTGAGTTAAATTAACTTAACCATTAAATTAAAAAAATATACAACTAACCTAATCGTAGAGTTAACTATTTTCTCTAGTTAGGTTAACATTTATTTAATTACAAAAATATAATATCTAGATATTTATTTAACCAAACCATAGTTAACAATTAATCATGGTTTATTAAGCAAAAATATTTTTTAACCTAACTCTATGGTTAACAATTAACTATGTTTAAGTTAGATTTTTATTAATTATTATTTAAATAAATATCTTGATTATTTAACAATTAAATAATCAAGAAAGTGAAATTATGAAATAATCAAGAAAGTTAATCCAAAGTGGGTTCCACTATAATCATATACTTTAGTTAACTTAACTATAGTAATTTGTTGTATTTTTACTGTATTGAACTATTTAATAGGTACACTACCCAAGTGCTCAACGAGTATACTTCATATTACGAATTCACCGATAGACCCTCTTCGATGAAAATACATTAGGAACTAATGTTTGAGAACATACTTGCATAATGACATTTTCTAGCTCCTATTGCACATCTTTGCAACTATGTCATTTTTAGTGTATTCCCATGTCATTGTCCCATTTCAGATAAGGTTTCTAACTCTTGAAATTTTGTTGACTTTTATAACCTGCTAACTATTATTAGTTCTAACTCTTAGCATTTATAACTCTCAGCATTACTAACTCTTAGCCCTGGTCTAAACTCTTTCAGATCAGATCTGAACTTCTTCATATCATACTATGTTTGTAACATTACAAGCTTAATATAATATAATATTTATTATTAAAAAATTTATTCGAAATGTTTATTGTATAAATATTAAACAATTAATATTCATATAATATTTGAATAACATGTAACATCAACTCCAATACGATCTTCATGGCTATCACAAAATTTCCACCATGTCTAATAATAAAGCTGAATCAAACACTGCCAATATAACATCCAATAACCAAACCAATATCATGCCTCTCTCAAACAATTTCACTACCCTAAAACTTGATCAATAGAACTACCTGATTTAGAAGTCTCAAATTCTTTCAACTATTCATAGTCATGATCTAGAAGCCTTCATTAATGGCTCTAAAAAGAAACCTAACTCCATTATCGTTACAGTAGATGAGAAAGACAATATTACTACAACTTCTAATTCAGATTATGCATAATGAGTGAAGCAAGATTAGCTCTTGCTCATGTGGCTTTTGTCTACTATGACAAAAAGCATTATAGGTATAGTGGTAAATTGTGTCTCTTCTCATGAGCTTTAGACAGCTATAAAGAAGCTTTTCTAATCCCAATCAAAGTGAAGAGTGCTGCAACTTCATATGCAGCTTTAAACAACCAAAAAAGAAGGTACGACTGTGAGTGATTATTTTGCAAAAATAAAATAAGAATCTTGGTTGATTACTTAGATGCTTCAGGAAATCTAGTCAATGATGACGCTTTAGTTTTATATATTTTGGCTAGATTTGGCGTTAACTTTTAATTTATAGTGGTAAATATTACCTCAAAAAGTGAATTAGCTCCACTACAAGAGGTATTTGCCATACTTCTTAACCATGAAGGCATGATTGATCATCTAACCACCAATTCAACTCTAGATATACAAGCCAATATTGCTCAAAACTCTAAACAAAGGAGAAACAATGAAAGAAGAGGGAACTTTACAAGAGGCGCAGGTAGATGAAGGTCATCTGAAGGTAGATCCAACAATAACAACAAAGTTCACAACAATAAGAACAACAATAAAAAAACTTGTGTGTCAAATCTATAGAAAAATAGGACACTACTGCCAATCGTTGGTATAGGTTTGATGACAATTATGTTGGACCACAAAAGGAAAACAACATACCCATAGCCTATATTACAGAGTTTATGCTCAAAATATAATGCGGCTATCGTAGTATAGATTGAGGTGTTGATTCCACAAGGAAGATTTTGGTAAAATGGGTTAGGGAAATAAAAATATTAAAATAGTCACAAATGAGAAAATTAACTAATTAGTTTATGTGGATGAGATAGAATTGTATATGAATTAAAGGAGAAGTCTTATGATGATGTAAGCAAGACATCAATAATTACAATTATGCTTCATAAATTTATTTTATAATTTTATTCAATGTTTATAACTCAACTGAAAGTTTCACATCCTAAACAATCAATCGAAAGATATAAAAAATATGCCACATTTGATAATACATGTATTTGATATGACTAATGTTTTTTAAACATTATCACAAACCATGTTCATCTATACAAGTTATCTAAAATCGACAATATATCATTTTGACAATATTGCAGTAAAAGATCAACTTGAATATCAAATAATTATTGTCTTTACATGTTATCTAAGATCGATAATATATCGATTGACAATATTGTAATAAAAGATTAACTTGTAAAACAATGTAACTAGTAACAATTATAATTCAACAAGAATCATATAAAGAATGCATGATTGAAAATATATGAACCATGAGAATTATAACATCTGAATTATAGAAAAATTATAGTTAAGAGTTTAGACACAAGCAAACTTACAACATTGTAGCTTTTGACAAAGAATCAAAGTCTAGAAATAAATTTATTACACATAAAAGTTCTTCTCTGGCCTGGCCAAAAACTCTAGTTTAACTTACAATGCATGTTAAAGAGAAAGTACATGAGAGAATTTTAAAACATTCAAAAAAAAGTCCATTAGCCTCCTAAAGGTGTCTTTATATAGGTAAGGAATGAAAACATGTTTAATGTGACTTCAATCTTTAATAATTTAGACCGCCCACTCCTTCACTTAATTGTTGCACGTTTTTTTACAATGAAAATAATCGATGTAGCATTTTTGGTCGACATAAAAGTTGTAGTATTTTGTTTTTTCTTTTCATAGTCAGAAGCTTCATTCAATTTGAATAAGTATCCAATGAGATATAGATAAAATACCAAAGATACGTCAAATTTTGACTAATCCTTTTACCAATTTGCAATACAATTTGGTCTATCAATTTGCAATACAATTTGGTCTATGATAACGAATTCTTTTGACTTTGCTATTAACATAAGAGTTGTTTATAATTGAGTCATTCTTTCTTATCTTTAGGAATCATACTGATTATGTACGTATTTTGTGAAATACAGTCCAAATACGTGAGGCGGGTCAAGCTGAGGGGAAGTTATAATCCATTTCTGTTGTATCTTCATTTTGGCCTATAAAATGTTGGATTTAGTTTTTTAACTGTTCTTCAAGTTTGTGTAAGATTGAGTTACATTTCTCTAGGTTCAAGAATTTCTTCATTTTGATTTCTACATTGAGAGTTACATCTATTTTACTAAACTTATGCAAATAACATTCATTAATCACAATTTAAAGACAACACTTTATTTCAAGTTTAAAAATACAAAAATACTAAAATTAGTGACAGTAAATGGTGACTGAATCTCTTAACAAATATGCATTTTATTATGCTCATCATAACCCATAACCAGCTTATTGCTAGTCTCTAGCAATTCAAGCGTAAATAAAATATGCAAAACTACCTAAGCATTTCAAACAAAAAGCTAGTTCAATAGCACTATTGCTATTATAAGTTTTTCAATCATAACTTTCAATATTGTGTTTGTGTGTATGAACTAAGCCGTAATCTTCTTACCACAAACCACAGTATATATATAGCCTTAAAAATTTCTCCAAGTAAAAGCCTCAACTCCATATCCTCACAAGTGTATGACTATTTAAAAGGTTAGGATTTCTCTCATACAGTTGGAAAACAGTTAACACTAAAGAAAATATCAATTTTAAGGACAGATATACAAACTAACGTTGATCCAAATATAGGAAAAATAATTGTTTAGAAATCAATCATTCTTTACACGCACTAGCTTTACGACTTCAATTGTCTTGTGAGAATAATACAAATATAATTTGGTGAGAAAATTGTCTAATAAAATATTTATCTTCTAAAATTGAATGAAGACTTTATTAAACTGAATTGATTCTTCTTTTTATTTTTATTTTTTTATTTTTATTTATTTATTTATTTTTGAAGAATACAAGGAAGCATTACAAAATAAATAAATAAAAAATAGTTTATCACCAAAATATATTACACATAATTTAGAAATTCACTTTAAATCGTCCTTCAGCTATGCAACCAATTTATTCCTTAATTCGAATAATATCATTCTAATTAAAAATTAACCAATTCAAAAGATCAATGAAAGTTCATAAACTATTTTCTCAACCTTTCTACT
The DNA here is from genome assembly GCA_946807835.1 of Ailanthus altissimus. NCBI lineage: Eukaryota > Viridiplantae > Streptophyta > Magnoliopsida > Sapindales > Simaroubaceae > Ailanthus > Ailanthus altissimus. The sequence continues at coordinate 27,041,884 of OX327695.1, forward strand.
TACTCACAAAAGATATGTAAGATTAGAAAAATATATACTTAAACATAAAAAAAAAAATTCGCTATATATGTTGAATCATCTATCTTATCACAAAACTTAGTATTGTGCTAAAAACTATTTTAAAAATCTTTCTTTAGTAATCTAAATAGAAACAGTGACTCAAACTAAATGATTTTGAAATCATACTTAGGTAGAAAAGAAAATTCCTTTATATAAGGATTACTAAGACTATATGCAATAAATAATAATACATGAAATATAAAACAAAATAACAATAAGTTAGTTAAAATCCATTTTAAAAGTTAAAAAAAAAATTCTTATCTTGCCATTTTTAATCAAATTTGATCTAGAATGGGTCTTATAAGTTTAAAAATGAACTCTTTACTTTGCCATTTTAATCAAATAGGTATGTCGAACCCCATCATTGTGTTTTAATCTTTTAGAATGCAAAATACAATTTATGTCTACTATCCCCCTCCTAAACCAGATGAAACATTGTCCTCAATGTTTAAATAGAAAGAGATAAAGTATAAGAGACATTACCTAAAATGCTAGTTATTCAAAAGAAACAAACATGAGAGACACTTAAGCAAATATAAACTAAAATGATAATGCTAATAAATAAATAAAAAGAAAAATTTACAAACAAAGTGTCAGATCTAGTTTTCACTTGTTATGGCCCACTGACTAATCGATCTAAGTTATTGCTGGGTCAAGTTCCTAGGTAACTGCCTGTAATTTGTCAATCAATTCATCCGCATTGGTAGCAGAAACAAGGATCTATCATGCCAAATGTGAAATGAAATTTTGTTTCACAGCTTGATAAAAAAAACAAAGTAAGCAATCAAAATAGTTATTGACATCCAACAAATTTATAAGTTTCCGATGGATATTCAGCTGGGTCTAAGAGACAATTTAAAAAATTTCTTTCAAGGTACCAAAACCACATAGTAAAGCAATAAAAACGTCTATATAGTAAAGCATTCTAGCTATATGTTCACACATGGATGAGACTCGTAATTCTTCTTCTATTATTTTTTCAATCAGGTTTCCCTCGACTAAAGGTGAGGAACAATAATTAAAACTTGACTTCCTCCTAAAAGTACAGCTGTTGACACAGACCCTATTAACCCAAGGCTACCCTCTCTATATATCAAATGAATTTTTCTTGCAGCTAATACTTTTCTTAAATTATTTGCTACCTCTACAAACACTGTATTTTTTTTAAAGATTAAATCTATAAAATACACATATATTTTAGAATCGTAAAATTGAAGTTTTCTCTATATCTACACTCACCTTTATCTCAATATATGAAAATAAAAAATAAGGTGCTGTATTTATATAGTACAAAATGATAACATTGATTTTAATAACCCGACAATTTGTCAGAAGAGATGTGAAAATAAAACAAAAAAAAATCAAAGATAATGACCCACATGCATTATTTAACCAAAGGATTTAAATTTAAGACATATATATGAGTAGCCCTACTGTTAATAAAATTAAAAAATTTGAAATTAAAATGCATATATATACAGGTAGTTATGATTGTGGTTCATATCTTCTTCTAGTTTTACGTTCAGTAATGGCTTAAACGCCCTATATGGGTCACGGATAGACTTCAAATCCAATTTTCTTATAAATTATCAAACAGGGTCTTTTAAAGTTAGTTTTTCGAGACTATCGTTGATGTTCATTTTCAAATTTATTTCAAAAATCTAGAAGTTCACGTTGGACGAGCCTACAAGGATCTGTCTCAAGAGTCAATAGGATGTCATCCAAAGACTTCTTACTCAGTCCAACCTTAATGAAATAAATTTTATTTTCTTGATTTCTAGATGCAAATCCTAAAAAATTACAACTCCGGTTACAATTCCATCGAGCACATATATGATAGACTTGTAACCTTTTTGTTCTTTGCCTTTTAAAATAAGAGCTTCTTCCAATATCAGGCATAAAATAAATAAAATCATTTGCAAACTCACCAGATAATCGAACCTTGGCTTCGATTAACCAATGAATATCTATAGGGATATTCGTCAACATTAATAACCTTAGTCTTTCATACCGTGCTTTGTAAATCTTAAGTAGAGCATTTTGAGGCAATGAAGAAAGCATTTTTTAAGGTTGGCGAGAATGCTATCCATTTTGAAAGAAAGGGAACAAGAGAAGGGATGAATGCACGGTTTGTGGGATAATTTTAAGAAAACTAAAAAACTAACTTTAATAGTCACAGAGTACCATATCCCCCACTTGACAGGAAAACAAAATCATATAAAAGAGAAAAGAGAAAAGAGAAAAAAAAGAAAATAAAATATGAAATAAAAAAATAAAAAGTCAAAATATGAAATATGAAATATGGACAAAATGAAAAATATAGTACAGAGAGATTGAACCACAAGATGGATCTTGTCTTGGTACATAGACTGATCTACTTTTTCCTCATAACTTTTCCTCAATTTCGATAACACCATTGGAAAAAACGTGCCTTACCATAAACAAACCAATCAATCGAGATATCAACTTTCTTGGGTATAAATGCAATCGAGAATCATAAAGATAAACTCGTTGATTTTTCTCGAATTGTTTCTTTGAGATTTGTTTGTCATGAGCTACTTTCATCTTAGCTTTATAAATTCTAGAGTTGTTATATGCATTATTTCGTAGCTTTTCTATTTCTGACAATTGTAACTTTCTCTGAAGACCTGCAGCGCTCAAATCAAAGTTAAGGGTTTTGATAGCCCAGTAAACTTTATGCTCTAGCTCAACAGGTAAATGGCATACTTTCTCATAGAAAAGTTAGTATTGAGACAATCCTAAGATGATTTTGTATGCAGTACGATATGCCTATAATACATCAGAAAGGCATAGAGACTAATCTTTATGATTTGGGTTAACCATCTTTTCCAAAATCTGTTTAACCTTTCTATTTGCTAGCTCAGCTTGTCTATTTATCTACGGATGGTATGCAGTGAAAACTTTATGATTAACACCATACATGTTCATCAAAGCTTCAAAAGAACGGTTACAGAAATGTGTTCCTTGGTCACTAATGATAACACGTGGAATACCATACCTAGATAACATATTTTTTTTAAGAACTTTATGACAGTTGTTTTTGTTGGAGCTGGTGCTTACGTGCCATTCCAATATTGTATGAATATTAATTGTTTAATATTTATACAATAAACATTTCGAATAAAAATTGTTAATATTCATATTTATATGGTATAATGCTTGTAACATTACAAACATTGTTTGATCTGAAAGAGTTCAGATCTGATCTAAAGGAGTTTAGATCAGAACTAATAGTTAGCAAAGCTAAGAGTTAGCACAGTTAAAAGTTATCAGTTTATAAGAGTCGGCGAGGTCTAAAGGGTTCCTTGTCTATAATTGGACAAACACCTAAGAGTATACTTGTAATGATATAGTTGCAAACAATTGCAACAGGTGCTAAGAAATATCATTATATAAGTATGTCTCAAACATAATGTTCCTGATCTATGATTACCAATGCAGGTTTATCGGTGAATTCACATAATATAGATTAGTGTATGTCTATATCTGATTGGTTCAAATGGTTGTTCTTAGCTGACCATGAGCTTAGAGCTTTTATAGGCATGCGGGTATCCAGTTAGGACTGGATACTGAATGGACTCACGAGGACCCTAATAGATATCCTATGAAGTCGTTAAATGAAGGTCCTCTCAAGTTGAGTAGTATTTGTGGTCCTTTGACTTAAATGCCACGGTGGTCTTGTGAGTAATCCACCATGCTTTGGTTCCACATATGTCAGAGACCTTTCGTGGTCTGACCGCTATGTGTCGCTAGGTATGGTCTGATGCTCATGGAGTTCGATATGCGTAGATACGAGATCTATCAGCTTACGTAGGTAAAGTGTATATCCGATGCTCCGAGATTGTATTTCACGAAGTCTTGTGGCAACAAGCATATACCTGGGAAAAGAGTTTTCCACAGGGTTAAACAATATAGCAAAAGTGTTTGCGTATATTGTTTATCGAGATATGAATCTGGAGATAAGTTTATGGATGAGCAAATGAGGATTTAACAGTACTAATCTATATCCTTACACATCTAGGGTATAAATGATGGAAGGATTATACGTATACGTTATGACCTCAACTTGTATGGTCTAACGCGCTGATTTGTAATATTCGTAACGTGTGTGTGGGGCATCGATTACAGATTCATGGAATAGTTTCATTTGACAAATCGGGTGTAGACTTAGAGAGTCCAAATATGAAATGTACTCTTTGAGCACTTGGACAGTTTACCGTATTGAATGGTTCAATACAGTATAATTCAGCAAATTACTAAGGTTAAGTTAACTAAAGTATGTGGTTAAATGGTAGGACCCACTTTAGGTTAACTTGGTAACCTAGTAAAGATATAAATGTAATTTCACTTTATGATTATTTAATTGTTAAATAATTAAAATAAATATTTATTTATTTAATTGTTAAGTAAATGATTTAACTTAACTATGGTTAAAGGTTAATCATATGGTTAAGTTAAGTTAACCTTACTTAATGGTTAAGTAAAGGTTAACCTAACCATGGTTAAGTTAGTTAACTATGGTTAGAATATTTAAATATTTATTAACTTAAGGGATAAGTTAAACTAACCTAACTAAGGTTAAATATTAACTAAGGTTAGGTTAAGTTAAATTAAATGCAAATGATATTCAAATTAGTTTGAAATTTATGCATTAGTATATAAAGGGAAATGAAATTCAAAATAAAAAAGTTTTAGGTTTTCAAATTTTGCAATTTTGGTAGCCATTTCAATTTGAGAAATTGAAATTCTTTGTTTTGTATTTTAAGTGTTAGAATAACAAAACAAATACATAAATGGTTACTAATTGTAATAACTAAAATAGATTTATTTTAATTGTTCAAGAGTTAAATAAAAGATAAAACAAATTAATTTAATTAGATTAAGAGTTAATCTAATAAGGTTAAGTTGTTTTTGGTTTGCTAGAAAATTAAGAGAGAAATGGAGAACGAAAATTGAAATGTTTCAAGAGTTGAAAACATTTATATTCATCATCTTTTTCAATTAATTTAGCCATTAAAATATGAATTAAATTTATTTTTATTCAAGAGTTAAATAAAAATAAAAATAAATTTAACTAAGTTAAAGAGTTTAACTTTAAATCAAGTTTAAGAGTTAAACTAAATGTTGGATTAACATACTATCATTTTAGACAATCAAACCCACCCTTGTTGATTGTTAGGATTGATCAAAGTTTCATTTCATGGTGGACTTCAAGCAAATTAATCCAAAGGCTTCATGGGTTATATTTCTCAATCTCATTTTTCATTTGATAAATATGTATTACATGTGTTCATTGCATTAATTTTAATTTTCTGTTGTGCACATATATGTACGAGATATGTATGTTGTTTGTATGATCAACACATCCTACATGCAAACACCCTAGAATAATCAACACCCAACAGTGTTATCATTGGCACGACAAGCTATAGCCTCCACTCATTTTGATACATAGTCAACAGCTAGAATGATGTAAAGATAACCAAAAAATGAGGAGAAAAAGCCCTTAAAATTGATACCTCAACAATTAAATATCTAAATAACAAGAATAGGATTAAGAGGCATCATATATCTTCAAGATACAATACATAACTTTTGAAATCTTTCATAGCAATGACAAAAATTATTAGTGTCTTTAAACAAAGTAGGTCAGTAAAGACCACACTGTAAAAGTTTTGTAGCTATCTTTTTTATAGAAAAATGATCGCCACGAGCAGCACTATGGCAAAAATTTAAGATACTAGAAACTTTACTCTCAAGAATGCAATGTCTCATAATTTGATCAGGGCAATATTTGAAAAGATATGGATCATCCGAATAAAAATTCCGTACCTCAAGCAAATACTTACGCTTATCTTGTGTACTCTAGTTAGATGAAACTTCTCCATAAACTAAATAATTTATGAATGGGTGGAACAACAGTGGAGTCATTGAACTCAAGGTGGGATAAATGATCAGCAACGACATTTTCAAAACCCTTCTTGTCTTTAATGGTTAGATCAAATATTTGCAAAAGAAGAATCCACCTAATTAAACAGGCTTTATCATCCTTCTTAGAAAGAATGTACTTAAGGGCTGTATGGTCAGTAAAAACAATAATAGATGAACCAATCAAATAAAAATGGATTTTGTCTAAGGTAAAAATAATAGCTAATAGTTCTTTTTTAGTGGTAGAAACATTCATTTGAGCATCATTCAAAGTCTTGTTAGTATAATAGACAACAAAGGGTTCCCCTTACCTTTATTACCTAAGAACTGCTTCTACAATATAATTACTTGCATTACACATAATCTTAAATGAGAGGTTTTAATCCAGTGATTGCATGATAGTATTAGGATTTGTGCTCATGTGTCATCCTAATTTTGTATAAATATTGTATTTTCATACTTATGTAATAAATAAATATTTCATTAAATCACTAATTAATTTTATTAGGTAAGATACTTGTAACATTTCAGATATTATATTGATCTGAAGGAGTTCAAATTAGGTTTAAAGAGTTAAAACCTTGTCTGAAATGGGATAAAGACTCGAGAATATACTAACAATAACATAATTATAAATAGTTGCAAGTATTGCTAGGAAATGTCATTGTGCAATTATGTTCTCAAATTAAATTTTCCAGATCTATTAGCACCGATGCAGGGTCTATCAAATAAAATCGATTAATATAGGTCTATATCTGGATAGTCCAGATGGTTAATCATAGCAAATCATGAGTTTAGTGGAAGTTCGTATAGATATATATATATATTTAGTAAGGATTGGATACTAAACTAGACTCAATAAAGACCTCTAATAGATTTTCCATAAATCCGTCAGTGGAGGGTCTTCTCGAGTTGAGTAGTATTTGTGGTCCCGAAACCTGAGCATCACGGTGGGCTTATGAGTGATCTAACATACTTAAGCTCTACACATGTCAAATACCTTTCATGGTCTGGCCATTGGGTGTCGCGGGGTATGGTCTGATGCTTATGGAGTCCGGTGTGTGTAGATATGGGATCCGTTAGCTCATATGGGTGAGTTAAATATCCAGATGCTTTAAGATTATATTCTATGAAGTTTTATAGCCATAAGCATTTAACTCGGGAAAGAGTTTCCTATGGAGTAAATAATATTGTAAATGAATTTGTATATATTATTTATTGGAATACGAATCAAAAGAGATAAGTTTATGGTTGAGTAATAGGGGACTTGACGCTATTTGATCTATGTCTTCACTCTTTCAGGATATTAATGATGGAGGGATTGTATGAATATGGATTAACCTCAACTTGTATGGTTTAACTCGCTATTTTGTATTATCTATAACGTGTGTGTGTGGGGCATCGGTTATGGACTTACAGAAATATTTCGTGAGATAAAATAGGTGTGAGCCTAGGGAATCTCACATATGAAGTGTACGCATTGAGCACATGGGTAGCGCACCGGATTGAATTGTTTGATCTGGAAAGTTTTCGAAAAAAGAGAAATTTATTTTAGGTTCTCTCGGGGAGTAGCTAAGGTTTAAGTATTAAATCTAAAATTGTACCAAGTGAGACTTGACACTTTTATCTATCTAGTGTATGTATCAAATTGTGCCAATAATTTATATGGGTACTAAATTGAGCATTGGTAGATATAGCTACCATTTAAATAAAATAATTGTTGTTTTGTATAAATTAAATCAATTCGCCATTTATTTATTTCAAGGTCTCTCGGGGAGTAGTTAAGGTTTAAGTGTTAAACTTAAAATTATATCAAATAAGACTTAACACTCTTATCTACTTAATATATGTCTCAAATTATGCCAATAATTAGTATGAGTACTAAATTGAGCATTAATAAATATAATTATTATTTAAATTTAAAATTATTGTTATTTTATTTAAATGATATTAATTTGCCAAAAGGGGTGTAATTGATATTTTCTTTATAAGAATTTTGAAACCTAAATGATTTTCGACAAAAGCAAATGAAATTGAAATAAATAGAAAAATGAACTTAGCCACCAATTTCTCCATTAACTAAAGTTGGTAAGTTGTTATTAGTTCTTTTATTTTATCTTTGTCATGCTAATTGTTAGCATGTGCTGTTTTCTTCAAATGTCATTTGAATAATATTTTGCCATTAATTTGTTTTGCAATTTGGCCACAACAATACCTTGCCACTAACTCCTTTTTTTGAAGCATGAAGTATGCTTAGTCATGCTTCATGTAAATGGCTACCTATTATTTTTTTATTGGATGTATGGGCAGTAATTTTACTTATAAAAGGCATTTCATTCCTTTGTTGAAATGGTAGTGAATTTCTTTTGTTCCTTAGGTTAAGTGTTAACCTTAATAATTGTTCGAGAGAAAGAAATAAGAAAAAGAAGCAAGAGTTATTTCAAATAATTTCGAAAAGGAATGTTACTAATCTAGCTTGAGGAAGCCCACCACGTCCCAATTAGATTTGTTTAAAGTACGCTTCGAGGGTGAGTCCCCTAATCTCATTAGTGTAATGAGATTATTTTATTGTATGTTATATTTCTGCTATGTTGCATGTGAGACATGCAATATTATAAATTATTTAAAATACAGATATTTACCTATAGCACGATGCACCTGCACACAATACCAACAGATAATAGCAATAGTGAGTTTGGCAATGAGTGTTCGGAATGCCTCCTCACACTCTTGTGTTTATATAAATTCAATATCTTTTAGTAGAAGGTTACACAATGGTCTAGATATTCCAGAAAATTTTTGTATAAACCTCTTATAAAAGCAAGCGTGTCCAAGAAAAAATCGGACATCTTTTATCATTTTGGATGTAGGTAATTTAGATATTAATTCAATTTTGGTCTTGTCAACCTCTATTCCTCTTTCAGATATAATATGCCCTAAAATGATCCCTGAAGACCCCATGAAGTGACATTTCTCCCAGTGAGCACAAGTCCTTTTTCTTCACACCTACTCAAAACAGCTTTAAGTTAAGTAGATATGAATCAAAAGAATCACCAAAAACAATCAAATCATCCATAAAAAATTTCATGTATTTTTCAATTATATCAAAGAAAATACTTAACATACAACGTTGAAAAATAGCTGGTTCATTACATAATCCAAATGGCATTCTACAAAAAAACATAAGTACCAAAAGAGTGTGTAAAAGTAGTTTTTTTTTTATTTTCTATAGCTATCTCAATCTGGTAATATCCTAAATACCCATCAAGAAAAGCATTAAAAGGGATGTCCAACTACACGTTCTAAAATTTGGTCGATAAAAGGCAATATAAAATAGTTTTTCCTGATGGCTGTGTTTAATTTTTTATAATCAATGTAGCCAACTGCTTACTACCCTATTTGGAATAGGTATCCCATTCTCATTTTCTACAATAGTAACCTCAGATTTCTTAGGAACTACTTGAGTTGGACTTACCCATTGACTATCAGAAATTGGGTAGATTATACATGCATCAAATAGTTTCAAAACCTCTTTCTTCACTACTTTTTTCATTGTTAGGTTAAGTCTTCTTTAAGGGTCCTTATGGAGTTGGGAACTTTCCTCTAAATGAATTCTGTGAGAGCATATTAATGGATAAATACCTTTAATATCAGCTATGATCTAACCTAGTGTAGACTTATGTTCTTTTAATAATTTTATCAAATTTTCCTCTTGTTTAGCATTAAATTCAGAAGAAATGATGATAGAAAATGTATCACCTGGTCCTAAGAATATGTATTTTAAACTTTTGGGCAGTGAAAAAAACTCAACTTGTGGTGTCTTGGGGTTTGATGGTTTTGTTGGGGATCAAATATACAAAGGGTGTATGCATGTGCAATAGTATTTATTACAAAAATACGTATCTCATACATATTTGGCATAGCGAAACATTTAAAACATACAATAAACACATAATCATATATTAATCAAATTAATATATCAAAAGTAAAGTTGAGAAATCACTAGAATGTGTAACGTTTTACACGTGTATATATAGAGTCCGCCCAGAGTCTCACTCGAAGGCAATTCTAGTCATCAACTTGGTAGGCTTGGTGAGTTAGAACAATAGCTCCTTTAATCCAACACAGAATTAACCCTTAACTCCAAATGACCGGTTCTTCTTTTCTTTTTTCCTTTCTCTCCAAAATAGAAATGAAACAAAGGAAACAAATGCAACAATTGCATCTCATTTTTCTTGTTCCCGTAACTCACCCAAATATATCTTTATTTTAATTATTATAATAATATTATATATTAAAATAATATTATTTAGCCACTTAAAGTAAAAATAATAATAAAAATAATATTTTACATATATAAATGCATGACAACTATCATGCACAAATATATATTATATTATAAAATAATATATTTTAATAGAAATTTTATGATTATTTAACAATTAAATAATCATAGTGTGAAATGACCATTTTGCTCCTCATAAATAGTTATCAAGTATACTCCTTAACGAGTTCTACCAAATCCCACACTTGGGTAAACTCAATCAGGGTGCACAATGCACTATGTGTCATTAGACAATTAGACAATTAGTTAATAATAATTATTGATTAATTGTTGTATTTAACGTTTAAACACGGACACGCACGTATTTTCGTAGTAGTGCTAGATATTACTGGATTAAATAATTTCCAGTACAATGCTCTAGTGCACAACGAGTATACTCCATATCGTGGGCAGCATATTCGTTGTGCACTGTGTCAACATGTCGAATTAATTTATTTTATTTAGCAATATCTAACACTATCACTGGAATGCGTGTGTGTCTGTATTTAAGTGTTAAATACAATAATTAGTAAATAATTATTATTTATTAATTGTATAATAACACGTGACGCATTGTAGACCCTCGGTTGAGTTTATCCAAGTGTGGAATTTGATGGGATCCACTAAGGGTAGACTTGGTGTAGTAACCAGTATCCATAACCGGTAAGAATATGTATATTTATATATATAAATATACGTATTTTATTTGCATGTGGGTGATCCTTGATTTATATATTGTTATTAGTAGTGTTTTTATAGGTTAAGGATATACTATTAGTATTGGGTTTATTTGCAAGACTTTGGAATTATTTTAGGGACCAAATTGTTATACTTTGAAAGTTTTGGGGGTGAATTCGTAAATACCAAAAATTAACCACTTAGTATAAAAATACACTTTTAAAAACCCTAATTCTCTCATTTTGGTCGAGCTACCCATTTTTAGAGAGAGAAGAGAGAAATAAAGGAGAGAGAAAGAGAAGAAGAAGAAGAAAAAGAAGAAGAAATTGGAATTTTGGATCTTTAGAGGTATATCACAACTAATTATCAATTTATTGGTGTTAATTAAGTTAATTTCTTTAAGTTTTGATTTCTGGAAATATGTATAATTAAGGATTTGATGTGTATTTCGTTTGATGTTGTGAGAATTGATGATGATCTATAAGATAGTTTGATAAATCATGATGAATTATGGAATTTCTGCTGGATAACCTCTTGATCTAGGAATTTTATAAATTGTTGTGATTCGATTCTGGTTTTGAATTTTGAGTATATAAATTTAGACATGTTTAGGATCATCTGAGACTTTGAATCGATTGAAAATCTCGGAAATTGAATTTGTAGTGAATTTACCAAAATGACCCTGAAATTCTGGAAATTTCCTGTGTAAACAGTATGATACAGTGGAAAATAATTTTTGACCTGCTGAATGATCTTTAAAAATTATGAATTTGTGGAATATGATAATTTTATATGTCTAATATGATATACTCGGAATTGAGAATTTGGATCAATGTGGTTGAAGTGTTATGAATTTCTAAAGTCTATCAGCTCATTGTAGTATTTGATTAACAGATTTTTAAAGTTATGAAATAAAATAGTTTTAAAATACTTTTGGCAGTTATTTGGAAGCCAAATATTTATCATGGACTGAGATATGTGTCAAGAGTAATTATGTGGTAGTTTTATAATTTTTGAGTTAGTATATGATGTTATAAAATTGGGAGATTGAATACTGTTCAGTAAGTATCTTGATCCTATCAGGTTTGTAGTTTGGATTCGATGGTGTGTATGGAATGGATTGTGTAGGCATTTTGATATAATATTAATATATAAGAAGTATATATGAGTCAAGAATGATATATTCTGATTTCGGAGTAATTGGACATCATTTGATGTATTAGAAATTTTTGTTAAGTGTAAGTGGTCAGAATGACAGGTTTTGAGAAACCAAATATTTAGACCAATTTGATGTGATAAATGCATTGTGTATAATTTTGTAAGCTATTTAAAGTATTTTGTGTGAATTGTGAGGCTTATGAAAGGATTAATCTCCATTGATAGGTTAAGGAGATTTAAGCCTTGTAGCTGAAAGTGTTAAGAGGTAAGTATACTAGACTTACTACTGGAATCACAATAAACATAATAATTGTTTTGTATGATTTTGTAAATGGGGTTAAGAATATGTTTATGATATGTCAAAGTATATTTTGATATGAAATGTGAATATATGTTTATGAATGTGAGCATTGACATTGAGCATGGACATACATGTGTTTTTGAAAGTGAGCTTTCCAAAATAAGATGCGTTTAACAAAGAAAGCTTTTGAAGTGTAATATGTCCATGAGAAATATTTTGTGATTTGAGGGTACTTGAACTCACTGTTAACTTAGTAGGCATTTTATGTGATTTGTGGAGCCTTTATGTGTGGCCTTTCCTTCGGGATTGGTATATGTTATGTGTTCCGTATGTAGGGAGGATCCTATTGGTACCTAAAGGAAGAGTGAGTCATCACATTCGTGTGGTGGCGTATTGGTACATGTGAGAGGACTCACCGATGATCAGGGTGAGGGTTTGGCTTTTACCTTCGGGCATAAGCGTTATATATGTGTGATTTAAAGACCTCACTTGTACTATTCCTCTCATACGGTATGTCACCTACGAGTGACATTTGGCTCATTATGTGATATGTGATATGTAAGTCCTACTAAGTAGTAGTCGAGTAATGGTATTTCTATTATGTGTTTTGAAAAAATGTGTAAGCGCTTACATGATATGTGATTTGATAAGATTATGATTTTGATTGATCACAGCATATCATACATATGCATTGTGTACATATATGTATTTGTATTTGATATATGAAAAACTAGTATGCTTACTGAGTTTTATACTCATTATAGTTTATGGTGATTTCAGGTAAATAAGGTACATGTGTGCTTAGCGGATTTGGCAAGGCTTCTGCTGTTCCTTGGGTTCCCTAAGTTGTTAGGTTGCTAAGTGTTTCATTTGGGGACACGTGGGATAAGATATTTGATTTGTCCCTAGTGAATAAATACTTATGTATTATTTTATTGTGTGTGGTTGGATTTAGTTTAAGTTTCACCAAGTGTAGTAATGGATTGATTTTAAGTAAGAATTTGCAATGAATATATTCTGGGCTCCCGGTAACAAAGTTGCTACTGGTGACATAGTAGAGTGTTAATCTCTGAGAAAACTCTGCGTATCTCCGGTTTAATAATTGTCCCAGTCATAATTCAATTGCTATAATTCTGAAAGAAATTGAAATGAATGTTTAAATATTGTCAAGAGAAGTTTATATTTATATGTTAGGTTATGGTTGATTTTAGTGTTGAACTTACTAGCAACTTGCTAAGGATTTCTGTGTTGAATGAAAGTTGAAAATTTTGTGTAATATTATTTATGAGTGCATATGCAGTGAATGAATGTAAGTGATGTCGTGTGTCGGATCTTTTGGGTCTGGGGCGTGACACTTGGTAATTATTCATGAGGGATAAAATAGTTATTTCACACGATGATTATTTAATTGTTAAATAATCATAAATATTTTATTATTATATTATATTTTATAATATTATTTTATTTCTTGGTGACAAATAGTTGTCACCCATTATATTTTATATATTATTTTATTTATATTATATTATATTAATATTTTATTATATATATATATAATGAGATGTGTGTGTATGGTAAAGTGTGTGTGTTTTACGAGAAATTGAGAAGGAAATGAAAATGTTTCATTTTTTTGGGGTGGTGTAATGAGAAGCAATTATGAATTATTTTATTCTCTATTTCTTATTCTTTTAGAGAAAATAATAAATACACACAATTGACTATTTTAGGGGTAAGAGTTAAACCCAATGCTGGCTATGGAGCTACTGTTCTAGCTCGCCAAGCTCACTGTGTTGGTGATTAGAACTGACAATGAGTTGGTCTCCATGCCCACCGTATATTCTCCATGCAGTCTCAACACTACTAATATATTAATGTGATTAATATATTTTATTTATTATGTTTATTGCATGTGTAAATGCTTCCGTCGCATTTAATATGTATATGATACATATTTTGGGCAATACACACAATTGCACATGCATACACCCACATATATTAGATCCCCAACAGAAATGGTATCAGAGCCATTTATGACATATTTAGGTGTTGTTTGAGTGAATGGGTGCAAAAGGCCCAATGTAAATGGCACGTTTCAAGTGTTGAAACGAGTATGCCAATGGGCCCTGCCGCGCTAGAGGGTTGGTGCTGCAGCGCTGAGGATCTGGCACCGTGGCGCTAGCAAGCCCACGCTGGGGCGCTGGAAGTTCTGGAATTCGTGCCCCAGCGTTGATGGATTGACATCGTAGCGTCGGGGATTCGACCTTCCAGTGCTGCAGAGGTGCCATCCAGCACCACAGTGGGGGTATTGTTCACTTGAATAGTAACAGATGAACAGTATTATTTACTGTTCACAACTACAGTGTTTTGAATAGTATTTTAAAACTAATTTTGCATGTGTAGGTTTATGAGATGTAGTAATAAAGGTTATCAGTCTATATTATAAACTGGGGTTTATGAGATGTAGTGATAAGAGTTATCGGTTTGTATTATAAACTAAGATTAATTTTTCTGTGTTGGTAATCACAATGGGAGCCATACTAATAGAGATTAGTTGTGCTTACATAGAAGAATTAATTAATTGAGAATCATCCTTCCCATGAGATGGAGACCTAGGATATAAACAAAAATCTCTCTTAATCAGATTAAAGAATATTACATTATGAGATAATGTTTTATTCTGATCAATCTTGTCAATACGGTGTTAGACGAGTCACGTCGGCCTTTTTCCAATATTACTACACCGTAAGAGACTTGGTCGGTTGGGCTTGGACTATACCGGTTAAATATGAGATGAGACAAACATATGCAAAAGTATTGCTACAGCATGAGGGTAATATCGGTAGCATATATTTCATCATTGACAAGTTAATTTGGAATACATTTACCCAATATTGCTACAGCGTGAGGATAAGGTGTATTCAGGATTAAGTGGTAAGAGTTACATGAGATGCAATTGACAAATGTTGTCTACCTGTTGGGTTTACAAAGGCCAATATTACTACAGTGTGAGACCCGAGTAAATTTCAATGAGATCTACTTCTCACCGTATAGTTTAAAAGAGTTTAAACTATCATTTTTCCGTTCGAGAGATTACTGGGATTATGTAAAGTAGTGGGAGGGCATTTTAAATTAAAAATGTATAATTAATATACCCATGATTTAAAACATTGTATTAGCATTTTAATGACTATTTCGTTTACATCTCCCGTTATTTGGGCCTATCAAGAATAATGGCCATTACCAACTAATTGATGTGTATAGTTGATGTAGTCCAACTCAAGGGTACTAGGAATTATTATGAGTGGCAGATGAATCTCAGAAATATTTTGGATTCAAAAAATTTTAGATTCATTGTTGATCAGAGTTTGTCGTAAAGTATTAGTTTGTCGTAAAGTATTTCTAATAACACCTTTCTAGGGGATATGAGTAGAAAGGGTGTGACCATCTTTGTTCAGGGTGCTGCATTTTCTACTCCAAGTAAATCTAGTGAGACCAGATATGTGAGAAGAAGAAGATGAGGTAGAAACCCAAGATAAATTCTTAGAGGCAACATTCGTCCAAAGATCAACAAGAAAGCAATGTAGATGGAAAGTGTTTCCATTACAGTAAGGTTGAGTATTGAAAATACCACTACCCTGGAAACCTTATAATTGTCAGAAAGACTCCTACAAGTTTGTGTTTAACAAACATAGACATTTCTAAGGTATATAATATCAGTACAAGCTAGGTATGAGATACCGTATACCCTATCATATCTGCAATATGTTGTAAGGATTAAGAGAGGCTAGAATGCAACAGCTTGTAGAAGTAAAGTTAAGAGTAGGAAATGGTAATTTCTTACAGGTCCAAATTGTTAGACAGCTTGACTTACTTTTCGTATACAATGCAATAGTTGTATTGCATAATTAGTATAATATCCAAAACATCATCTGACAAATTGACTCTTATTGTATTGCACAGTGAAGGATATTATATGAATATTAGGAATAATTTCTTATGTTCATGTGATATGAATGATGTTTTATTAGTTGAATGTCAGTTAATAAATGGGTATGATATATAATTAGAGTTATCTGTAGATTAGAATCTTTAAATGATACGAAACTGGGTTTATAAGTTTAGGTCATATAGGCGTGAGATGCCTAACCTATCTGGTTAAGGATGGTTAGATACCTAATCTGACCATAAAGGCTTAACAAGTTTATGAATAATGTATTCACGGAGATGATCAAATATACCAGAATATACATTACATCCCTTCAATTAGATCGAGGTAGTGAGTACATTAACAACAACTTTTCTGTTTGTTTAAAGGAGAATGATATTCTCACTCATTATAATCCTTCGAGTAATCTACAACATAATGATGTTTCGGTAAGGGGGAATTAGACTTTATTAGATATGGTCCAATTGATAATGAGTGTTGTCGATCTATATCTGTAAGATTATGCTCCAAATACAGTTGCTTATTAAATAGAGTTCCATCAGAAGCTGTTCCTTCCATTCCTTATATGATACAGAAAGGAAGAAAGTCGTATCTTATATATATTAAGACTTGGGGCTATCCTGCTTACGTGAGAGTTACACAGTAGGGTATCTTGTTTTATAATAGTTACTCAACAAGATAAACAAGCACCCAAAAGGTACATGTATAGGTTTATTGTATATCCTATGATTACAATAGAATACTAATTCTATGATTCTGAGGGGCGAAGTTTGTTTGTTTCTCGATATACCACTATCTTAGAGGAAAAGTTTCTCATGGATAGTGACAGTCATAGAAAGATTAATTTTGATAAACTGAGGATGGGAACTTATGCTCAATTAAGTAGTGACCTTTTAGCACACTCTCCAATTGGGTCGGAAAGGATTTTCGAGAAGCGATAGAATACTAATTCTACAAAGCGATATAATACCTTTTAACATACATGTATAGGTTCATTGTATATTCTATGATTATAATATAATAATAATTCTATAATTCTGAGAAGCGAAGTTTGTTCCTTTCTCGGTATATCACTATTCTAGAGGAAGAGTTTCTTATGGATAGTGACAATCATAAAAAGATTGATTTTGATGGAGTCAATCTAGATATCAATGTACTGAGGATCAGAACTTAGACTTAATTAAGCAGTGACCTTTTAGCACACTGTCCAATTGGGTCAGAAAGGATTTCTAGGTCACCTTTTAGTTATGTTTGATGCCTGAATGTGAACTTATAGTTTTCTTAGTAGAAGAAAATAATCCTTTGACCTATAAGGAGACGATGTTAGACATCAATTTAGAAAAATAGTAAAAAGTCATAAAAACAAAAATTGACTATATACATTAGAATCAAGTCTGGACTTGGTAAAGCTACCCGTGGGAATTGTTCTCATTGGTTGTAAAAGGTTTAATAAGAGGTAGTGGGAATTGTTCTCATTGGTTGTAAAAGGTTTAAAAAGAGGTAGTGGGAACCAGATGACAGGTAGAAACCTTCTAGGCCCTGTATTGGTTCTAGAAAGGTAATTCTCAATGATTTGGGATAAACTAAGAGGAAATCTTTGGACCAATATTGATGCTAAAGTCGATTAGAATTTTATTGGCTCTTGCAGCATATTATGACCTTGATGTTTGGCAGATGGATGTAAGGACGGCATTCCTAAATGAATACCTCGTCTAAGAGATATTCATGGAACATCCTGAAGGTTTTACGTTCAGCCAGACTTTTGGTCTAGTGTGCAGGCTGAAAAAGTCTATTTATGGGCTTAAACAAGCCTCTCGAAGCTGAATCACTATTTTGATGAGATAATTAGATTGTCTGGTTTTATAAGAAATGTTGAGGATGTCTGTGTGTATAAAAGGTCAATGGAAGCATGATAGTCTTCTTGATGCTCTTTGTTGATGACATACTGGTCATTGGGAATAATGTTAGTATGTTATAATCGGTCAGAAGTAACTCGTAAGTATTTCTCCATGAACAATTTGAGAGAGGCTTCCTTTATACTAGGTATAAAACTTTATAGAGATATAGCTAGGAAGCTGATAGAACTTTCTCAAATCATTTCACATCAATAACGTCTTAAAAATGTATAATTTTTTTAACTGTAAGTTAGTTAATGGATCTTTTGGACCTGGTGTTTATCTTTTGAGAAGAGTGTCTCTTCAGATAAAAGATAAGAGAGTTAGAGTGTTTGACGCACCAAATACATTAGCTCTTGTGAGCTTAATGTATGCTATGATGTATTTAAAACCTGATATCAGCTTGGCTGTAAGATTTACGTGTCGATTCCAGTCTGATTCAAGTGACTGCCATTTGATGGTAGTCAAACATATCCTGAGGTACATTGAGGGTTCGAAGGAAACGTTTCTCAAATATGAAGAAAGTGGCTTACAAGTGAGAAGACGTATGAAGTTAGACTTCAAGTTTGACCTAGATGATAAAGAGTCTACATCTGAGAATGTGCTTATTCTCAATAGTACTAAATGAGTTGAAAGTACACCTAACTGGGATTCACTGTTAATTTACATTAGCGCAGCGAAAAAGGCTGTGAAGATTCATAAGTTTATTGTTGGGCTTGGAAGAGTTCCAAGACAGATGAATCTTATCCCATAGTTTGGCGACAAAACTAGGTCGTTGAATAGACCAAGGTGCCAAGAAGACACCAGTACTCTAGCTATATTGAGAGGAGTCTCACATGAT
Source organism: Ailanthus altissimus (assembly GCA_946807835.1). Classification (NCBI taxonomy): domain Eukaryota; kingdom Viridiplantae; phylum Streptophyta; class Magnoliopsida; order Sapindales; family Simaroubaceae; genus Ailanthus; species Ailanthus altissimus. The sequence goes on from OX327695.1 coordinate 27,061,036, forward strand.
TAGAGGAATCTTGGCTTAGGAAGATGTGATTATTTGTAGAATTGCTTTATAAATAATTTAGTGGACCTAGTTTCTAAGTCCATGACTCTAAAAGTGTTTGTAAGATACCATCAGTAATGGCACTAGAGCAAGTGGGAGATTGTTAGGGATGATGCTTATGTGCCATCCCTGAATGTACATATGCTTGTATATTTATACAAGTGTACATTCTTATTAAATCGTTAATACCTATTTATATAATACTATACAATGTAACATTACGGACATTGTACAATCTGAAGGAATTTAGATTAGATTTAAAAGAGTTTAGATAAGGGCTCATAGTTAGCCACGTTGAGAGATATAAATGCTAAATGTTAGCACAACTAAGTGTTAGCTGGCTATAATACTTAGCGAAGATCCAAGAGTTGGAGCCTTGGCTATAATGGGACATAGACCTAGGAATATACTAGTAATTGTATAGTTGCAAGAGTTGCAATCGGGTGCCAAGAAATACTAGTTGCGCAAGTATGTTCTCAAATATTGTCCATAATCTATTTTTGTCGGTGCGGGTCTGTCAATGGATACCTTTATATATAGATCATCATATATCGTACCTAAAGGGTATAGATGGTCGTTCCTAGCTGACCATGAGCTTGAAAATTGTATTGATATATGGGTATCCAGTTAGGGCTGGATATAGGACAGACTCACAAGGGCCTCCGATAGACACCCTATGTAAGCCGTCAATAGAGGGTGCTCTCGAGTTGAGTAGTATATGTGGTCCTTTGACCTGAGTGCAACAGTGGGCTTGTAAGTGATCCACCATATTTTGGTTCCACGCATGTCACAGACCTTTCATGGTGTGACCGCTAGGTGTTGTTGGGTATGGTCTGATGTTTATAAAGTCTAGTGTGTACAGATATGCAGCTCGCATAGGAAGATAGATATTCAGATACTTTGAGACTGTATCTCAAAAAGTCTTGTGGCCACAAGTATTAATCCCGAAAAAGAGTTCTATCAAGGTAGAACAATATGACAAAGAAGTTTGCACATATTTTTTTACTGAGTTATGAGTTTGGAGATAAGACATGAATGAGCACAAGGGGATTTGACGGTGATAATCTATATCGCTGCACATCCACAATATCATGACGGAAGGACTTTTCGTATGCATTGTAATCTCAGCTTGCATGGTTCAACGCGTTGATTTGTATATTCGTGACGTGTTCGTGGGGCATTACTCATGGACTCATGAAATTGTTCCATTTAATGAATCGGGCGTGGACCTAGAGATTAAATTGTTTAATCCAGCAATATCTAGCACTACCACAAAAATATGTGCGTGTCTATATTTAAGTGTTAAATACAACAATTAGTCAATAATTATTATTTACTAATTGTATAATGACACGTGATGCATTGTGGACTCTCGGTTGAGTTTACCAAAGTGTGAGATTTGATGGATCCCACTAGGGAGTAGACTTGGTAACAATTCATGAGGGGCAAAATGATCATTTCACACAATAATTATTTAATTATTAAATAATTATAAATATCCTATTATTATATATTATTATATTATATTATATAATATTATTTCATTTATTGGTTACATAGTTGTCACCCATTATATTTTATATATTATTTGAATAATATTATATTATTATTTTATTATATATATATAATGAGATTTGTATGTGCATGGTGAAGTGTGTGTGGGTTTTACAAGAAATGTAAAAGGAAATGAAAATGTTTCATTTCTTTGGGATGGTGCCATGAGAAGCAATTGTGAATTATTTCATTCTTCATTCCTTATTCTTTTAGAGAAATGAAGAATACACGCAATTGGCCATTTTAGGGGTTTAAGAGTTAAACCTAGTACTGGCTATAGAGCTGTTATTCTAACTCGTTAAGCCCACCGTGTTGGTGACTAGAATTGACAACGAGTTGGTCTTCATGCAGACTCTGAGGATATATGTGTATAAGGTTACACATTTAGATGAGTTTGCAACACTACTAATATATTAATGTGATTAATATATTTTATTTATTGTGTTTATTGCATGTTTAAATACTTCTGCTGCGTTTAATATGTATATGATACATATTTTAGGTAATAGACACAATTGCACATGCACACACCCACGGATATTAGATCCCCAACAGAAGAAACGTCTTTCAATATATCTATGTTCAATAAGTGAATAACAAATTCGAAAGCACAATCCCAAAAATATTTAAAAGATCAGTGAAGCTCAACATTAATCAAACCGTATCTAATAAAGTCTTATTCTTTATTTCTAAAATACCTTTGTATTGAGGAGTATTTGGAGGACTATATTGAGTGAAAATTGTATTCTTCTTTAAATAATGTGTGAATTTACTGTTTATGTATAAACTATCTCGATCTAATCGAAGGCGTTCAATATGCATAAAGGTTTGTTTCTTTACATTCTTAGTCGGAACATATTGAACACTTCAAAATTTTTTGACCTATGTTTCCCAAAAACACATGTCTATATCGTGAAAAGTCACTGTAAAGACAATGGAGTATCGAAATTCATCCACAACAGTATGATTCATTGGATTAAATACAATACTATATACCAGTACTAATAAATCAGTAACCCAGTGTCTAACACCTACACTAAGATTTAGTCATTTTTTTCTTGAATTTAAAATTCATAAACTAGCCAAGATATTATAATCAGATCAACTATCTGACCATCCTTAACCAGACCCGTCTCACAATTAAGTGACCTTATTATATGTGCCACTATTCTTTATTATTCAAAGTTCTCGACCTACTATTTATTCTATTCACCTATGCATTAGAGACATTTTCTATTGTATTTAAGATATAACGGTCATTCATTAACTGACACTAAGTTAGTAAAACATTATTATTATCACATAAAACATGAGGAACTATTCTTAATATTTTTATGATAGCCTTCTCGGTCAACTAAAGAGAGAGATATGATTCATTAACTGACACTAAGTTAGTAAAATATTATTATTATCACATAAAACATGAGGAATTATTCTTAATGTTTTTATGATAACCTTCTCGGTCAACTACAGGGAGAGATATGATTCGCCTAATAATGTTTGGCTCAAAATAGCAATTGTACAACATAATGCTTATACTAGAATAGAGAAGTGGTTTAGAAGTCTTAACGGCTATCACATAAAGGAAATCTCTATTTCCTATGTGAAGTTATACTTCTCTTTTCATAGCATCATAACATTCCTCAAATCATGCAACACCTTGTAGATATGAGAATGACAAGTGATATCTCATACCATTTCACACTAAGCAACATATGTTAATAAATTATCTAAGATTGGTAAACAGATATCTTATGGGTCAATCTTTCTTAAGTCAATGTGCATTGTATAGTAACGCTTACTATTTCAAACTTTATTATAGTGGAAGCACTTTCCAAGCTAAAACGTTGTAGCGCTGGAGCCTAAAAGTCCCAACGCCACGACATTCTTCATCCAATGCTGCAGCGTTCATCATGAACGTTGTGGCATTGGACATGAATGTTACGGCGTTCCATGTGCTGTTTTCACCGATTTTGCATTTGTAATACTTGAAATGCACCATAATAGCCCTGGAACTTATCTTACAATATGTCCAACACCCAAATTAACACAAATTTGCTATGATATCAATTATTGGGTGTGGATTATTCTAGGGTTTGTGGTATGTGTGTTTATTTATAAATATATATATCTCATACATATACAAGTATAGTGGAAGATTAAAAATTATACAATGAACATATATATAATTAATAAAATTAAATAGAGATTTGAAAATTTTCACCCAAAAAGCCTTTATATTAAAATGTTTGGAGTCTACATGAATTAAACTTGTTGACAATTTTAATAATTAACTTGGGTGCATTTGATTAGCTAAAATAGCAATATAATCTAGTATTGGTTTAATACTTAAACTATTTAGATTCAACATGAAAAACAAAAATTCAATTTTCAATTCTCTCAAATGAAATTGGCCGCAAAAAATTGTAAAACTTTTTTAATTTTGAATTTCATTTCACTTTATATACATAAATTTCAAATAAAGTTGAATTTTATTTATATTTAATTTAACTATTCACTTAACTAAGGTTAAGATTTAACTTTAGTTGAGTTAAATTAACTTAACCCTTAAGTTAACAAATATCTAACTAACTTGATCGTAGAGTTAACTATTAACCCTAGTTAGGTTAACATTTATTTAATAATAAAAATAAAATATTTAGATATTTATTTAACCTAGCCGTAGAGTTAACTATTAACCCTAGTTGGGTTAACATTTATTTAATAATAATAATAATAAAATATCTAGATGTTTATTTAACTAACCATAGTTAACAATTAACTAAGATTTAGTTAAGTACAAATATCTTTTAACCTAACCTTATGGTTTATAATTAACTATGATTAAGTTAGATTTTTATTTAAATAAATATCTTGATTATTTAACAATTAAATAATTAATAATGTGAAATTATCATTATACCCTTACTAGATTACCAAGTTAACCCAAATCAGGTTCGACCATAACCATATACTTTAGTTACTTAGCCATAGTAATTTGCTATTTTTTTTTTATTGTATTGAACTATTTAATACGGTACATTGCCTAAGTGCTCAACGAATATACTTCATATTGTGAATTCATCGACAAACCTGCATCGAAGAAAATAGATTAGGAACTAATATTTGAGAACATACTTGTATAATGACAATTTCTAGCTACTATTGCAACTCTTTGCAACTATGTCATTATTAGTGTATTCCCAGGTCATTGTCCCATTTCAGACAAGGCTTCTAACTTTTAGAATTTTGCTGACTCTGATAACTTGCTAATTCTTAACAGTGCTAACTCTTAGCATTTATAACTCTCAGTATTGCTAACTCTTAGCCCTGATCTAAAGTCTTTTAGACCAGATCTAAAATCCTTCAGATCTTACAATGTCTGTAACGTTACAAGTTTAATATCATATAATATTTAATATTAATAATTTTATTCGAAATGTTTATTGTATAATTATTAAATAATTAGTATTCATATAATATTAGAATGGCACGTAAGCATTAGCTCTAACACGATCCTCATGGCCATGACAAAAAATTTCATCATGTCTAATAATAGAGCTGAATCAAACACTGCCAATATAACATCCAATAACTAAACTAATATCATACCTTTCTCAAACAATTTCACTACCTTAAAACTTGATCAATAGAGCTACTTGATTTAGAAATCTCAAACTTCTTCTAGCCATTTGTGGTTATGATCTGGAAGCCTTTAGTAATGGTCTAGAAAGAAACTTGGCCCCATTATCATTATAGTATATAAGAAATACAATATTACTACAACTTCTAATTCAGATTATGCATAATGGGTGAAGCAAGATTAGCTCTTGCTCAGATTGCTTTCGTCTACTACGACAGAAAGCATTATAGGTACAATGGTAAATTATGTCTCATTTCATGAGCTTTAGACAGCCATAAAGAATCTTTTCTCATCCCAATCAAAGGCAAGAGTACTGTAACTCCGTATTCAGACAACCAAAAAATGAGGTATAACTGTAAGTGATTATTTTGCAAAAATGCAAATCTTTGCTGATTACCTAACTGCTACAGGAAATCTAGTCAATGATGATGATTTAATTTTATATATTTTAGTTAGATTTGGTGTTAACTTTGATTCTATAATGGTAAATATTACCTTAAGAAATGAATTACCTCTACTGCAAAAGGTATTGGCCATGCTTCTTAAACATGAAAGTATGATTAATCAACTAACCACCTACTCAACTCTGGATATGCAAGCCAATGTTGCTCAATGCAATTCCTTTGCTCAAAACTCTAGACAAAGGATAAACAATGCACGAAGAGGGAACTTTAGTAGAGGTAGAGGTAGAGGCAGAGGAAGGTCATCTGGAGGCAGATCTAACAACAACAACAACTAACATGTGTGTCAAATTTGGGACTTAGTTCCATCCTCTGTAAATCAAAAACTTATTGACAACAAATGGGTTTATAAAGTTAAATATTAACGTGATGGTACTGTTGAAAGATACAAAGCTTGATTAATTTCTAAGGGCTTTCATTAAGTTGCTGGAATATACTACTTTGAAACATATAGTCCAGTGGCTAAAACACCTACAGTGAGAGTGATTCTAAGCTTAGCAGTAATGAAAGCATTGGAAGTAAGGCAAATAGATGTCAATAATTCCTTTCTAAATAAAGACTTACAAAAAGATGTTTTCATACAACAATTAGAGTGATTTGTGAATTCTAATAAGCCTTTACATGTATGCACCTAAAGCCTGGTTCAAGAAACTCAAAGCACCATTACTTAGTTAGGAATTTACAAATGCTAGATCAGATCCTTCATTGTTTATCTAACACAGAAATTCTCACATCACCTATGTCTTAGTTTATGTGGATGATATTCTTGTTACAGGTAGTAATTCAGCAGTAGTGAAGCAAGTCATTACTGATTTAAATAAGTTCACTTTAAATTATCTGGGACCTTTACTTTACTTCCTTGGAATCGAAGTTACCAAAGATGAACAAGGATTGAAGCTCTCACAAGCCAAATATATTAATGACATATTGCAGAAAACAAATATGAGTAAAGATAAGAGTTATGCTACTCCAATGATTACTTGTCAAAAACTTATCAAAGAGGTAAGAAACACTTTCATAGATCTTAAACTCTATAGAAGTACAATTGGTTCTCTGCAATATCTTAGAATTACAAGACCTGAAATAGCTTATCCAGTAAATAAATTTAACTAGTTTATGGAATGTCCCTCAATTATACACTGGCAAGCATGTAAACAGTTACTAAAATATCTCAAGTGCACTATGGATCATGGTTTGATAATTTCCAAATCAAGATAAATTGCACTCACTGCCTATAGTGATGCTGACTGAGCCTATGACATAATGGATAGAAAGTCTGTAGGAGGCTATTGTATCTTTCTTGGAAATAATTTGGTATCTTGGTCATCAAAGAAATAAACTTTCATTACTAGATCAAATTGTGAATTAGAATATAGAGCCTTTGCTCTTGCCACAGCTAAAATCTCCTAATTAACGTCTCTATTATTAGAAATGCATATTTGCTTAACTTCAACACCATTTTTGCTCTGTTAAAATATAAGTGCAACTGCATTGACAACAAATCCCATTCATCATGGAAGAACTAAACATGTGAAAATTAATATTCATTTCATTCAAGATAAAGTTTCAAACAAAGAAATTGTCATTGAGCATATACCTATTGAAGAGCAAATTGCTGATATATTTACCAAACCTTTCACTAACAATAAGTTTCATTACTTAAAAAACAAGTTGAAAATTCATTCTTCTCATTTCAGTTTGAGGGGGAATGTTAGAGATAAGTTCCTAGATCAACACACATTTTTAAATCAACACACAATATTATCTGATGGCTTTGTGACTTAACAAACAAGGCGGTAAGACTTATCATATCACATTGTAGGAAAGATTTTAAAAATTTTATTTAATTTTAATTTAACCATTAGAGGATATAAAAAATATACTTCAATCTCAAATTTTTAGACCATACTTCCAATGCATGTAATATATAGTTTAAACTAAAGAGATAAGAATCATTTGAATTGTAAATCTTATCACGCCGTTCGAGTGTAAATAATGACTACCACTATATAATATGTAATGTTGACATTAAGTGAAAAAGTTAAAAGAACTTTTGATAAAGTGTATCTTATCTTGTTTTTTTATCTAACTGAAACGTGGCACTTGTAATAACTAGCAGCTGGTGCCATGCACGTTGATGATCTTTGATTCTCTATATATATAAGCTTGAACCCACTTAAGGTTCAAGCATTACATTGTCGTATACTAGCGTAACATTAAGTAAAAGTCATAAGTTGGCAATTACGTTGTCTGATCTGCATATATAGTTAGGTTCGGTGATCGTTATTGTTATTTATTTATCTCTTTACCTTTGAAGGTGTCACATTTACAGAATCAGTATGGTGTAATTTCACAACAACACGGATATGATGACCCAGATCGCCTCACAGACGAGTAAGGCAACCCAATTCGCCACACAGACGAGTATGGCAACCCAGTTCATCATACTGGCACCACCGGTGGCCCTGAAACAGGAGGATTCAATTCCATGACTGTGATTAGCGTGTTGGGTCACGATGGCGCACCAACAGCTGGCACTGGCATAAGGGGAGTTGAAAGTCTGTAGGAGGCTACTATATCTTTCTTGAGAATAATTTGGTATCTTGGTCATCAAAGAAACAAAGTGTAGTTGCTAAATTCAACTGTAAATCAGAATATAGAGCCCTTGCTTATGTCACAGCTGAAATCTCCCTGTTAATGTCTTTGTTATCAAAAATGCAAATTTTCTTAACTTCAATATCTTTTTTACTTTATGACAATACAAGTGCAATTGCATTGACAGTAAATCTTATTCACTATGAAAGAACTAAACATGTAAAAATTGATATTCATTTCATTCGGGATAAAATTTCAAATAAAGAAATTTTCATTGAGCAAATACCTACTGAAGAGCATATTATTGATATATTTATCAAACCTCTCACTGGCAATAAGTTTTACTATTTGAAGAACAAGCTGAAAATTTATTCTTCCCATTCCAACTTGAAAGGCAATGTTAGAGAAAAGTCTCTAGATCAGCACACATCTCTGGATCAACACACGACATTATCTCATGCTTTGTGACTTAACAAATAATGTGATAAGACTTATCCTATCATATTGCAGGAAAAATTTTATATCTATTTTAATTTAGCAATAAGAGAGTATAAGAAAAATATATCAATTGTGAATTTTTCACAAATACTTTCTATCAACACAAAAAAATCTTTCAAACTGCATCTCCTATCAATAGATTACTCGTGTGGGTGAGTTGATAAATTGTAGAAGATCTAAATTTGTGTTCTTAATTTTTTTCTCTCTAAAAAGTATTTATCCAATAAGAAGCACTAATAAAGAATACGTAAAAGTGATTCTAAAACTCCTTTTTATAGTACAAAAATCCTTATGTTATCTAAACTCTTAATCCTAAGAGGATTAGGATAAAATAATATATTTATATTATTTTAATTTAGATAAATAAAAGGATAAATATAATATCTAATATTATCTTTAATTAAATAATTTAGATAATTCATAATTATTTTATTATTTAATTTAATTTAATAATCTAATTATTTATTTAATTTCATAACTATTATGAATTGGGCCAACAATTGATTAAGTATAACAAATTTAATCAAGTTATATATAGGGTTATTAAATTAATTAACTGGTCCTAATAAGTTTAGTCAAATTAAACTTGGGCCAATTAATATTTTAGATTCAATAATTAATTTAATAGTCTATTTTAGTATTTATGGAGCCAACATGAGGATCTTATAGACCTACAAAATTAAGTTATAATAAATTAAATTATTTGATTAAAGTCTTTAATTAATATAATTTTGTTTATTAACTTTATATTACTTAACTAAAAATATAAAGTTGAACTCTTAATTTTACAGATAAATTACAAAATAAAAAACTATATTTGTCAATTTAATAATCATTTCATATAAATCAATCCTCCACAAGTGTTAATAATAAGACCTAAGTTGAATATTCGTTAACCTCTATAATTACATATTTATCCTAACTTCTCTAATGACATCTTTATTTTTGATCTACATTGATTCTCTTTTGAATATTTAATTTATGAAATTCACAAATTTAATATTTTTTTCAACTCTTAAAGAAAGTTGAGTGCTTATTATGTTCAAGATCATAATTCATTATCAAAGAAACAACTTATTTAACTTCATTTCAAAAGAAGTAGATTTCATATCTGTGAGAAATGTTTCCAGTCATCCATTTTATTACATTTATAAAATACATAGTAATTAACTAAAAATAATTTGTAATCTTTCTTTAGTAAATTAATAAACATAACTCAACGAATAGGAGTTCATTAATTACTCAGGATTAAGATTAATCTATATATGATTATATTGTGATAAAATAAATTCTCTTTATTAACGGAGATTAATAGAGAATTAATTTTATCGTGCTCTAATCCTATATAATCAAAATTATACAAAGTATTATTATTTTCTATATCAACACATAAAATAATTTGGGTAAGGTTATTGTATATAATACACAAATGAACCGCACTTATAGTCTATCAAAATAAAATTTTCGTATTCATCCACACTAAGAACAAGTTTAAATTATTATGTTTAAACTTAATTTTCTTGTATATATCTATTATATATTAAGTTTAAAATTATATATAATAATCAAATAATCTTATAATATTTGAATATAAATAATTAAAATTATAAATATAATATTAAATAAATAATATTTATTAATTATTTTTTAAAAATATTTAAATCTAAATAATCATACTTTTAGACCCACCGGCATAATGTATGTATTTTGAACTATACAGATAAAGAATGAGCCATTTGTAATTGATTTCAATTGTAAATCTCATCACACCTGTATATAATGATTGCCATTATGTAATGTTGATATTAAGTGAAAAAGTTAAAGCACTTTTGACAAAGTGCTATCTTATCTTGTTTTTTATCTAACTGAAACGTGGCACCTGTAATAACTAGCAGGCGTAGGGCACAAAGACGGCAAAAACCAAACTAATGCAACCCCCACTCCCGTTGGTTATGGTGTGACTGGGGAGGGGCAGTACCAGCAGCTTATATATGGTATCTCCCCGTTGGAAGCTCTCTCTTTTGAACTCCTGTATTTTATTTTTCATTAATGATTTTGTAATTGTTAACATGCAGTCCGAGGATGATGGGCAAGGTGGAAGGAGGAAGAAGAAGGGTTTGAAGGAGAAGATAAAGGAGAAGGTGCCATGCGTAGGGCACAAAGACAACAAAACTCATACTAGTGCAACCACCACTCCCGTTGGTTATGGTGTGACTGGGGAGGGGCAGTACCAGCAGCAGCAGCCCCATGAGAAGAAAGGAATGGTGGACAAGATCAAAGAGAAGCTTCCTGGACACCATAACTAGGTGTCTTAGTAATAAATTAGGCCGAAAATCCTTTTGTTTCGTTGTTACTAGCAACTGATGTAATAAACAGTACAGAATAAGCCTTTGTACTCTCTGGTTGTTTCTCTTTGTGCATTTTACTATCTTCGGGTTGTATTTTGTTATGTATCTTGAGCACTATTGAGTACGTCGGTTCGTTGTTTTAATAATATTGCAAACTTTGTGATATGTTAATCTTTGAATGTTAAATTGTGTTTTACTTCCGAGTAAAAGGAGTAGATTCCACAATAATCTCTCCTAGTTCTTGGACATGTTCATGATTTCAGAGCCTTCAAAATTGTATATACCATATGTCAAAGCCATTACAAAATGGTTCTGCCCGTAAATCCGGAGGCCTGCATTCATACTCTTTAATTTGCGCTGTAAGGAAGAGAATTGGGTTCCCAACTCGCACCATGAGATATTTATATTCATTCATTGGAAGAAAACTATTCCATCACTTGAAAAAAAAGTGAATTTGTAGTGTTTTGGCCGCTGAGAAATATGAAGGAAAGCAGAGGAAAATGAAAAACTGAAGACTGGATTTTATCATTAAAGACCAACGATGACTACAATGAAATTACAAGATAACAAAGGTTCCATACTGCGCAGCAGCAAAAACTGACTTTTTTGCCTTAGCATGACATTTCTATGCACTTCAATCAAAGTCAAAGCACAAGGTATGACCAAGTATCCCAGATGCCATGCCTTAATTCTTCAAATTAAGAAATTTGTCGTACTCGTACCTGGTACTGTTAAAAGTTTTAGTCAATATTTGGAAATGACTCAAGAAGGCATAAAATAATAAAGGATTTATCCTCTAAAGCAACAAAAAATTGGAGTAAGAAAAGCAATAAGAGAGTCATGAGTAAAATTTAGTAGTTTACCTCAATCGCTCTCGAGTCCTTTTCTTCCAGTATTCTGCTGTTATGTGTGAATCAATCATGGCCCCAGCAACCAAAGGAAGGTGCTTGACGTAATCCAATTTGAAGTAAAACACGAGGAACATCTTCCTTGAGAACAGCATCCCGCCATTTCCCAGCAACCGCTATTTTCAACACTATTAAATCTGCTTTAAGAGCTGTATCTATGGCTTCTTGACCTTTTGCAGAAACCACCAAACAAAGTGTACAAATCCATAAATAGAATCTAGGCAAATAATTTTTAATCATTTCAACCTCTCATGAACAGCAGACTGTGTGCTCATTCCATCATTTATGAGCCCAAATCTAATGTTTATTATTTTTAAAATTTATATATACATAAACTAATGAGCTCAGTGACCATTGCTTTATACTATTGCAAGGTGGTGTAAAACGTGTGTTTCAAGCTGCTCACTATGCAATAGTAACTATGCAACTATCAGGCGCTTGTTCTTCCAAAAAGTAGAGATCAGAACGGTGAATATTTTCTTTCACTTCCTATTTAGCCCAGGTATTTTGTCTTTATCATTAAGCTTTAAGAACAAAAAGATAGCCAAGATTCATAACCGTAGTTGAATAGCCATATTAAAAACAAACAATTTGTAAATTTATTCTCAATTAGGAGGCTCAGAGCAATTGTCAAATTTGATTTCTAGTAAGCCTAACAATATGTTAGTTTTGGATCTATCCACTTGATCTCTATAAGAGTGATATAGTGTATCACTCGTAAAGAGACCATCTAAAAAGCCTATAAACATAAATATTTTTTAACTTAATTTTATGGTTAATAATGAATTATAGTTAAATTATATTTTTGTTTAATTATTATTTAAATAAATATTTTAATTATTTAATAATTAAATAATTAATAAAGTGAACTTATCAATGTACCCTTATTAGGTTACTAAATTAACTGAAAGTAGATCTCATTATAACCATATACTTTAATTAACTTAACTATAGTAATTTATTATATTTATACTGTCTTAAACTATTCAATACGGTATACTGCTCAAGTGTTCAACAAGTATACTTCATATTGCGAATTCACCGATAGCCTTGCATTGATGAAAATAGATTAAACACTAATATTTAAGAACATACTTGCATAATGACATTTCTTAGTTCCTATTGCAACTCTTTACAACTATGTCATTAATAGTATATTTCTAGGTTATTGTCCTATTTTAGACAAGCCTTCTAACTCTTAGAATTTTATAGACTTTTATAACCTGCTAACTCTTAGTAATGCTAACTTTTTGCATTTACAACTCTTAGTATTACTAACTCTTAGCTCTTGTCTAAAGTCTTTAGACCAAATATGAACTCCTTCAGATCATATAATATATGTAACGTTACAAGCTTAATACCATATAATATTTAATATTAACGATTACGTAAGTTTCAACTCCAACAAACTCCTACTTATTCTAGTGCCATTCTTACTGGTATCTCACACTAATACACTCCACGTGTTTCTCAAACACCCTAAGAATTTATGCCTGAGTAGATTCACTACGTTATCTAGGGAATGTATCCTAGATATTGTTACAACTGATGCAGCCAAGGTCTTCTAATTATGTGGTAGTCAAAGTTTATATGATCATAATTCTGGTGTACCTATTAGCTTTTTGGCTTGAGCAATTATGCTATTATTGTTGCATTACAGTGGGATAGGATCCACAGAGTTTGAAACTATTCTAAACTCTGCAACTAGCTTGAATATCCATGTGCTTCCTTGGTAGGTTTCGCAAACGCAATATATTCTATCTTTAAGGCAAAATTATCTATAGATATCTAAATTACACATTTCCAACTAGCTTTGATATCGATGGGAAGAAACACATAACCAGATGTAGGTTTTCTACCATCCAAACCAGACGAAAAGTCTGAATATATGTGTCCCTTCACTTGGAAGAAAATTTTCTCCATATTTAAAAAATCTATCTTCTGTACCTCTCGAGTATTTTATATATATTTTACAACCATCTGATGGTCGTGATTTGAATCAAACCGATACCAGCTTAACACTTACAGCCATCCAAATATAGGTCTTGTACATAACATGGAATGCATAAAACTACCTCTGGTTGATTCATATGATAAGTTAGACATTCTAACAATCATGACCTAACCCATACCTAGCAATATATTATCTGCTTTGGACTCAAGCCTGTACGATTTTATTCTTGAGTTTCATATAAGGGTCTTTCACCCAAAATGTGTCTCACCAATTAAGGTGTGAGTCACCTCTTATAAGCTCAATATCTCTCCCATGCCTTGGAAATGTGAAATTTGCCTAAGGTGTTACATACATCCCCTTAGAGACTTAGCATCCTTGAAATTTAGTTAAGAGATTCTTGAGGAAAATTTAGAGATCAATGAGGTAACTTTTCAATCCTTTAAATTGTTCTTCATGCTATCCATTAATTTAGAGCAATTTTATAAAAAGTATTAAGAAGAATAAGGGATTAATTTGATGGGTTAATTTGATGAGAAAAATAAAGGCTTAACAAGTTATTGTAATCTTTTAGTTTTGTGATAGTATTTATGAGAGAATTTATTTTTGATGTTTAAGTTAAGGGGCCTGAACTTTTGTCGTAATTTAGTAAAATGTAAGTATTCTAGACTTTTATTGGGATCACAATAAACATATTATTGTTTGTGCATATGATGTTTTGTATATGTTTCAAATTATGATTATGTTTTATGCCAAATATATTTTGATATGAAAGTATGATTTTGTTTTGTTTGTAATGTGAGCATTGGCATTAAGCATGGATATGCATAAGACCTTATTTGAACAAGAAATATTTTTTTGAAGTAAACATTTGTCCATGATATAAGTTTTGTTTTTCTAGAATACCTAAACCTGATGTTTGCTTAGTAGGCACCCTTGGTATTTTGTGGAGCATTTTTGTTATGTGTGGCCTTTCCTTTTCTTTCGGTATTCTACTGTTATGTGTGAATCAATCATGGCACCAGCAACCAAAGGAAGGTGCTTGACGTAATCCAATTTGAAGTAATGCCCTCGCATTCCATGGATCCACCACAATACCTTTGGTAAAACACGAGGAACATCTTCCTTAAGAACAACATCCCGCCATTTCCCAGCAACTGCTATTTTCAACACTATTAAATCTGCTTTAAGAGCTGTATCTATGGCTTCTTGACCTTTTACAGAAACCACCTAACAAAGTGTACAAATCCATAAATAGAATCTAGGAAAATAATTTTTAATCATTTCAACCTCTCATGAACAACAGACTGTGTGCTCATTTCATCATTTATGAGCCCAAATCTAATGTTTATTATTTTTAAAATTTATATATACATAAACTAATGAGCTCAGTGACCATTGCTTCATACTATTGCAAGGTGGTGTAAAATGTGTGTTTCAAGCTGCTCACTATGCAATAGTAATTATGCAACTATTAGGCGCTAGTTCTTCCAAAAAGTAGAGATCAAAACGGTGAATATTTTCTTTCACTTCCTATTTAGCCTAGGTATTTTGTCTTTATCATTAAGCTTTAAGAACAAAAAGATAGCCAAGATTCATAACCATAGTTGAATAGCCATATTAAAAACAAAAAATTTGTAAATTTATTCTCAATTAGGAGACTCAGAGCAATTGTCAAATTTGATTTTTAGTAAGCCTAACAATATGTTAGTTTTGGATCTATCCACTTGATCTCTATAAGAGTGATATAGTGTATCACTGGTAAAGAGACCATCTAAAAAGCCTATAAACATAAATATTTTTTAACTTAATTTTATGGTTAATAATGAATTATAGTTAAATTATATTTTTGTTTAATTATTATTTAAATAAATATCTTAATTATTTAATAATTAAATAATCAATAAAGTGAACTTATCAATGTACCCTTGTTAGGTTACTAAATTAACTGAAAGTAGATCTCACTATAACTATATACTTTAATTAACTTAACTATAGTAATTTATTATATTTGTACTGTCTTAAACTATTCAATACGGTATACTGCTCAAGTGCTCAACAAGTATACTTCATATTGTGAATTCACCGATAGCCTTGCATCAATGAAAATAAATTAGACACTAATATTTAAGAACATACTTACATAATGACATTTCTTAGTTTCTATTGCAACTCTTTGCAACTATGTAATTAATAGTGTATTTTCAGGTCATTGTCCCATTTTAGACAAGCCTTCTAACTCTTAGAATTTTGTTGACTCTTATAACCTACTAACTCTTAGTAGTGCTAACTCTTAACATTACTAACCCTTAGCCTTGATCTAAACTCTTTTGGTCAGGTCATTTCTCTTCTTTTCTTTATTTTTTTTCCCACGTTATAGAAGGGGAAGAAAACGTTGGACAAGAAGAAGAAGAATTTAGACAAAACCAAGATTGATTCATCAAATTGTGGGTGGATTAACTAATTAATTAAGTTTGATATTTATAGATATATAATTTTCGTTTCAGTTGAGAAAAAAAAAGTTTTTTTTTAAGTTTATGTTTCAACGTAATTCTATTATAGTTTTATCATTTTACTACATGTTTAATTAATAGGCTTTTATTATTATTATTGAAATTTTGAAAAGAAAAAAATATGATTTTAAGAACAATTTCTTACTATTAATTAAATCCAAAAATTTTACTAGATATTAATTTAAGAGATATGTTTTAAAATATTTTCAACAGCTACTGTTATTATATCCATACACAAGAATTTGTTACTAAATAATTTTCTAATATTCTTTTCTTGAACGATTAGTTGCTTCAGAATTTTTTTAGATTTATCTCTTTTATTTAGTATAAATATTTGGTAAATAAATTTTAGTTACAAAGTGATTATGTAGTTCTTATTTCAGTTATTAAATTTTTAATCACCTAGTATGTACCATTCCCTATTCAGTTATAGTTTTAGATATAGGCCTTGGGGGCCCGTTCAAGCACACACAGAGACTTTGGGCTGTGTGTTTAAATGCCTAGCCCTTTGGGGGCATAGCTGTAGTAACCAGTATCCATAACCGGTAAGAATATGTATATTTATATATATAAATATACGTATTTTATTTGTATGTGGGTGATCCTTGATTTATATATTGTTATTAGTAGTGTTTTTATAGGTTAAGGATATACTATTAGTATTGGGTTTATTTGCAAGACTTTGGAATTATTTTAGGGACCAAATTGTTATACTTTGAAAGTTTTGGGGGTGAATTCGTAAATATCAAAAATTAACCACTTAGTATAAAAATACACTTTTAAAAACCCTAATTCTCTCATTTTGGTCGAGCTACCCATTTTTAGAGAGAGAAGAGAGAAATAAAGGAGAGAGAAAGAGAAGAAGAAGAAAAAAAAGAAGAAGAAATTGGAATTTTGGATCTTTAGAGGTATATCACAACTAATTATCAATTTATTGGTGTTAATTAAGTTAATTTCTTTAATTTTTGATTTCTGGAAATATGTATAATTAAGGATTTGATGTGTATTTCGTTTGATGTTGTGAGAATTGATGATGATCTATAAGATAGTTTGATAAATCATGATGAATTATAGAATTTCTGCTGGATAATCCCTTGATCTAGGAATTTTATAAATTGTTGTGATTCGATTCTGGTTTTGAATTTTGAGTATATGAAATTAGACATGTTTAGGATCATCTGAGACTTTGAATCGACTGAAAATCTCAGAAATTGAATTTGTAGTGAATTTACCAAAATGACCCTGGAATTCTGGAAATTTCCTGTGTAAACAGTATGATACAGTGGAAAATAATTTTTGACCTGCTGAATGATCTTTAAAAATTACGAATTTGTGGAATATGATAATTTTATATGTCTAATATGATATACTCAGAATTGAGAATTTGGATCAATGTGGTTGAAGTGTTATGAATTTCTAAAGTGTATCAGCTCATTGTAGTATTTGATTAACAGATTTTTAAAGTTATGAAATAAAATAGTTTTAAAATACTTTTGGCAGTTATTTGGAAGCCAAATATTTATCATGGACTGAGATATGTGTCAAGAGTAATTATGTGGTAGTTTTATAATTTTTGAGTTAGTATATGATTTTATAAAATTGGAAGATTGAATACTGTTCAATAAGTATCTTGATCCTGTCAGGTTTGTAGTTTGGATTCGATGGTGTGTATGGAATGGATTGTGTAGGAATTTTGATATAATATTCATATATAAGAAGTATATATGAGTCAAGAATGATATATTCTGATTTCGGAGTAATTGGACATCATTTGATGTATTAGAAATTTTTGTTAAGTGTAAGTGGTCAGAATGACAGGTTTTGAGAAACCAAATATTTAGACCAATTTGATGTGATAAATGCATTGTGTATAATTTTGTAAGCTATTTAAAGTATTTTGTGTGAATTGTGAGGCTTATGAAAGGATTAATCTCCATTGATAGGTTAAGGAGATTTAAGCCTTGTAGCTGAAAGTGTTAAGAGGTAAGTATACTAGACTTACTACTGGAATCACAATAAACATAATAATTGTTTTGTATGATTTTGTAAATGGGGTTAAGAATATGTTTATGATATGTCAAAGTATATTTTGATATGAAATGTGAATATATGTTTATGAATGTGAGCATTGACATTGAGCATGGACATACATGTGTTTTTGAAAGTGAGCTTTCCAAAATAAGATGCGTTTAACAAAGAAAGCTTTTGAAGTGTAATATGTCCATGAGAAATATTTTGTGATTTGAGGGTACTTGAACTCACTGTTAACTTAGTAGGCATTTTATGTGATTTGTGGAGCCTTTATGTGTGGCCTTTCCTTCGGGATTGGTATATGTTATGTGTTCCGTATGTAGGGAGGATCCTATTGGTACCTAAAGGAAGAGTGAGTCATCACATTCGTGTGGTGGCATATTGGTACATGTGAGAGGACTCACCGATGATCAGGGTGAGGGTTTGGCTTTTACCTTCGGGCATAAGCGTTATATATGTGTGATTTAAAGACCTCACTTGTACTATTCCTCTCATACGGTATGTCACCTACGAGTGACATTTGGCTCATTATGTGATATGTGATATGTAAGTCCTACTAAGTAGTAGTTGAGTGATGGTATTCCTATTATGTGTTTTGAAAGAATGTGTAAGCGCTTACATGATATGTGATTTGATAAGATTATGATTTTGATTGATCACAGCATATCATACATATGCATTGTGTACATATATGTATTTGTATTTGATATATAAAAAATTAGTATGCTTACTGAGTTTTATACTCATTATAGTTTATGGTGATTTCAGGTAAATAAGGTACATGTGTGCTTAGCGGATTTGGCAAGGCTTCTGCTGTTCCTTGGGTTCCCTAAGTTGCTAGGTTGTTGTGTGTTTCATTTGGGGACACGTGGGATAGGATATTTGGTTTGTCCCTATTGAATAAATACTTATGTATTATTTCATTGTGTGTGGATTGGATTTGGTTTAAGTTTTATAAAGTGTGGTTATTGGATGATTTTAAGTAAGAATTTGCAATGGATATATTCTGGGCTCCCGGTAACAAAGTTGCTACTAGTGACGTAGTAGAGTGTTAATCTCTGAGAAAACTCTGCGTATCTCCGGTTTAATAATTGTCCCAGTCATAATTCAATTGCTATAATTCTGAAAGAAATTGAAATGAATGTTTAAATATTGTCAAGAGAAGTTTATATTTATATGTTAGGTTATGGTTGATTTTAGTGTTGAACTTACTAGCAACTTGCTAAGGATTTCTGTGTTGAATGAAAGTTGAAAATTTTGTGTAATATTATTTATGAGTGCACATGCAGTGAATGAATGTAAGTGATGTCGTGTGTCGGATCTTTTGGGTCTGGGGCGTGACAATAGCTCTGTGCATGAGTGTACGACCAATTAGTATTTTTGCTCTGCCTGTGCGATGTAATGCCGCCAGGTGTATGACCAGCTTATCCCTTTTGCTCTGCCTGTGTGTTAATAGTTGCACCGGGTGTATGACCAGTTATTTTCCTTGGGTACTTGTTGTGTGTCTTTTTCAGCTACTAGTATAATATTAAATTAGAGATTCAGTCAAGTTATTTTACAGAATGATGAAAAATTTAAAAGTTTTTCCTCAAGTGCAAAATATTTTGTTAAATATTACATATAGAATTAGTATGCTCTAAACGAGTTTTTTGTTTACGATATATTATTATAGTTATCATAGTATAAAGTAAGAAACATATTTTGAATATATATATGCGTCCACTCACAGAGTTTTATGCTCACCCTTTTTTTTTCCTAAATTTTTCCCCTCCAGGTTGTTGTGTTTCAGTTAAGGCGTATTAGATTTTTTAAGATCGGCCTCGGAATGCTACAAAAGACTTTTTAGTTCCTTTCTTTTATTAGAACTTAGTAGAGATATTTTGGTATTTATGTTTATAGATGATAATTTCATATTCTCAATTATTTTTTTTATACTCGTAGAATGCTTTCTAGTTATATTTTATTTTTCCTTCTTCCAAGAAAATTTTATGATTGAATAAGATTTTGGTACACTGAATTTTACTCAAGTTAACTGTGTTAAGAGTTAAGAACATACCTAGCCATAAGAGAGGTTGGGTCGTTTCAGTTGGTATCAGAGCACGGTTTAGATTCTGTAGACTCAAATTTCTTACGTTAATTAATATTTCATCATTGAAATAGGATTATATTTTGTAGGCACCACCATGCAGCGCCGTGGCCGTAGTCAAACTAAGAACGTAGCAAAATTAAATCAACCTCGTACAACGACTGGACCTAGTAACCCTGCACCGGTTACAACAGGGGGTCTGACGTCTCAAGCACCATTCCTTCAGGGTCGTAGGAATGCACCGAATAGCAATCAACCTATAGAAAGACTGACAGATCTTCTCTCCACTTTTGTCCAAAATCAGACTCAAGGGCGGGCCCAAACAAAGAATACTATCGAACGGGTGAGAAGACTAGGGGGTAGGAATTTTGATGGATCAGAGGATCCTACAACTGCAGAGTCTTGGCTCGTCAAGATTGAGTGTATTTTTGAGGTGATGGGGTGCTCAGATCAGCAGAAGGTTACTTTTGCAACCTTTTTACTAGAGGACCGAGCATTTCACTGGTAGACATCAATACAGATACGGTACCCTAATGACACAGGAATTTCTTGGGCTGACTTTCGTAAAGAATTCTTTAATAAGTATTTCCCTACAGTATATCGTGATATTAAGCGAAGTGAATTCTTGAGGTTAGTCCAGGGGTCAATGACCGTGACAAATTATGTGAAGAAATTTGTGGAGCTTTCTAGATTTGCTGAGTCTGTGATTGCTGATGAGAGAGAAAAGTGTAAAAGATTTGAAGATGGGCTTCGGAGTCAAATTCGCACGAGTGTGGCGGCTATAGGGTATTCTGTGTTCGGCAAATTGGTAGAAGCTGCTTTGAAAGTTGAAAGGAGTTTAATTGAAACATGTTAAGTGGAGAATTCAAACAAGCGAAATAATCCAAACTAGTCAGTTAATGATCCTTCAGATAGACCTCAGAAGAGAAGTGGTAATTGTTAGGGTGACTTTAAAGATCAAAGAGGCTTTGGGTCAAGAATGGTAGGAGGTTAATTCTGAAGCCATAGTTATGGATTTGGGCAACAACATAGTGGCAGCAGTGGTTGGAACCAGAAGACTCGAGATAGTGGACAACAAGGTGATCACTCGGGTAAAGCTAAGTATCCTTTATGTGAAAATTGTGGTACATATTATGAGGGACAATGTCAGAGTGGTTCAGCTGGGTGTTATCATTGTGGTGAAATTAGGCATATTAAGAAATTTTGCCCTGTATTAGGTTAAGGTGATAACTCCATTCAGGGTTCAGTTTCACAACCACATCAGAGTTTTCGAGCAGGGGGAACTCAAGGTAGAGGATTTTTCTCTGCTAGCAATGCACAAACGTACACATCAGGAACTAATCATAACCCACAGAAGAGCCAGCCTGGACGACCTCGTACTCAAGCTCGGGCTTTTGCTTTGACCCATCAGGAGGCACAGGCTACACCAGACGTTATCTTGGGTATGTTGACTATTTTTTGCCATAAGGCTCATATTCTAATAGATCCGGGTTCTACTCATTCTTTCATTTTTAAAAATTTTGCCATATATGCAGATGTGGAGTTGAAACCACTATATTGCAGTCTAATAGTAGCCACACCTATTGAGGAGTCATTATTGGCGGATAATGTATATTGCGGTAGTAAGGTTAAAATTGGAAGTTATGAATTTGATGCAAACTTAATTCCTCTTGATATTCGAGATTTCGATGCCATTTTGGGGATAGATTGGCTTGCTAATCATCATGCCTATGTAGATTGTTTTAAAAAAGAGATAGTGTTTAAGAAACCTAGAAAACCTGAGGTTTTGTTCCTTGGAGAACGTCATATTTTTCCATCTTGTATTATTTCAGCCATGTCTGCTAAGCGTCTACTCAGGAAGAGATGTACGGCATACTTGGCACATGTGATTGATACCAGAATTGGTGAAGTGAAGTTAAAGGATATTCCAGTGGTGTGAGATTTTCTATACGTGTTTCCAGAAGACCTTTCCAGGTTACTGGTGGACAGGGAGATCGAGTTTAGTATAGATCTTGTACCAGGAACAGCTTCTATTTCCATTGCACCTTATAGGATGTCCCCAATAGAGTTGAATGAGTTAAAGGTTCAGTTACGAAAGTTGGTAGATAAGAGCTTCATTAGACCGAGTGTATCTCATTGGAGTGCACCAGTTTTATTTGTAAAAAAGAAATATGGAACCTTCAGGTTATGTATTGACTATCGAGAGTTGAATAAAGTTACGGTACGAAATAAGTATCCCCTCCCTCGTATTGATGACTTATTTGATCAGTTACAAGGTGCTAAGGTGTTTTCTAAAATAGACTTACGTTCAGGTTACCATCAGTTAAAAATCAAAGAGACAGATGTTCCCAAGACTGCTTTTAGAACTCGATATGGGCACTATGAGTTTTTAGTGATTCCTTTTGGGTTAACAAATGCTCCAGCAGCCTTTATGGATTTAATGAACAGAGTATTTCAACCTTATTTAGACAAGTTTGTCATTGTATTTATTGATGATATACTTGTATATTCCAGGAGTAAAGAAGAACATAAGGAGCATTTGAATATTGTTTTACAAATTTTAAGGGATAAACAACTTTATGCAAAGCTAAGCAAGTGCCAGTTTTGGTTAGATAAGATTGCATTTTTGGGACATGTGATATCAGCCGAAGGGATTCTTGTAGACCCTCAAAAGATAGAAGCAGTAGTGCATTGGGAACAGCCTAACAATGCTAGAGAGGTTAGGAGCTTTTTGGGATTGGCTGGTTATTATCGAAGGTTTGTGAAGGACTTTTCTAAGATAGCAGCTCCATTAACATAACTAACTCATAAAAATGTTAAGTTTGAGTGGTCAGACGATTGTGAGAAGGGTTTCAAAGAGCTTAAAGCACGACTAACATCAGCTTCAGTACTTACACTTTCATCTGGTGGTGAAGAGTTTGTGGTGTATAGTGATGCATCCAGACAGGGTTTGGGCTGTGTATTAATGCAACATGGGAAAGTAATAGCTTATGTTTCTCTACAACTCAAGAAGCATGAACTAAATTATCCAACTCATGACTTAGAGCTTGCAGCAGTTGTTTTGGCATTAAAAACTTTGAGACATTACTTGTATGGGTTCACATGCCAGATTTACACTGATCATAAGAGTCTTAAATACTTGTTCACTCAGAAAGAGTTGAATCTCAGGCAGAGGAGATGGATGGAGTTGATCAAGGATTATGATTGCACAATTAATTACTATCTACGAAAGGCAAATGTAGTAGCGGATGCTCTTAGTAGGAAGTCTTTGAGTTATTTGGCTTGTTTAAAGGCAACCTACCTTCCTTTACTAATTAAGTTAAGGTCCATGGGAGTTGAGCTATCCGTTAATGATTCATGAGTATTATTAGCTAGCTTTCGAGTTTTACCGACTCTAGTTGACCGAATATGTGCAATGCAAGGTCAGGATCCACACTTGGCCAAGTTGAAGAATGAAGTAGTGGCAGGTTTGCGAACTGACCTTTCAGTGAGAGGTAATAGAGTTTTAACCATGGGCAATAGACTTTGTGTACCTAATGTTGGAGATATAAAGAAGGAGATTCTAGAATAAGCCTATTTCTCAATATATGCCATGCATCCAGAGAGTACAAAAATGTATCAAATATTAAGGGAGCATTACTTGTGGCAAGGCATGAAAAAGGAGATAGCAGAGCGTGACTAGGTGTTTAGTCTATCAACAAATTAAGGCTGAACATCAAAGACTAGCAGGACTTTCTCAGTCATTGGCAATTCCAAAATGGAAATGATAACATATTACTATGGATTTTGTGGTAGGCTTTCCTCGTTCCCAAGGGAGTCATGACGGGGTTTGGGTAATTATTGATCGGCTTACAAAGTCTACACATTTTATACCTATTAAAATGACTTACCCGTTGGATAAGCTAGCCAGGATCTATGTGGATGAGATAGTGCGTCTCCATGGTATACTTGTATCGATAGTGTCCGATAGAGATTCGAGATTTACCTCCAAATTTTGGTCTAGCTTACAAGAGGCTATGGGCATACGATTGAGTTTTAGCACTACTTTCCACCCTCAGACTGATGGACAGTCAGAGCGCACCATCCAGACATTAGAAGATATGCTTCGAGCATGTGTGATGGAGCTTAAGGGTAGTTGGGATAAATATTTACCTCTTATGGAGTTTGCTTACAATAATAGCTATGAAGCTAGTATTCAGATGGCACCATATGAGGTTTTATATGGGAGGAGATGTAGGACACCGGTATGTTGGGATAAAGTAGGAAAAATGAGATTACTGGGGCCGAAGATTGTTCAAGACTCTAATGAGAAGATTCAGTTGATCAAAGGTAGACTAAAAGCAGCGTAAGATAGAAAAAAAAGTTATGCAGATATACGAAGAAGAGATCTTGAATTCAATGTAGGTGACAAGGTGTTCTTAAAAATTTCACCATGGAAAGGAATACTTCGATTTGGGAAGCGAAGGAAGTTAAGCCCACGATATAGGCCCTTATGAGATCATTGAACGTGTAGGGACAGTTGCTTATCGACTTTCATTACCACCAGAGCTATCGAGGAATCATAATGTATTTCATATCTCTATGCTACGCAGGTATGTGTTCGATCCAAGTCACATTTTAGAGCAGCAACCGATCCAAGTGAAGGAAGATTTAACTTATGAAGAGGCTGCGGTGGAAATAATTGACCGGAAGGATCAGGTACTACGTAGAAAACCTATCCCTCTAGTAAAGGTTTGATGGCGTAATCAAGCAAAAGAAGAAACTACGTGGGAGCAGAAAGATCTTATGCGAGTTCAATACCCTAAATTATTTCAATCAGGTATAAAAGAAAATTTCGAGGACGAAATTTCATTAAGGGGGGGAGAAATGTAACACCCGTTTTTTTTACAGGGCAATAAAAAAAATTATAAAAAAATTATCCAAACTTTATTTAAAGATAAGGATAAGGAGATGAGATAAATTTTGAAATTCTAAAATACGTAATATTTTAGGGATTATGTTTGTATAAAAAGGGGAATAACTATTAATAAAAAGAGACGTGTATAGGAGAAAAACTAAAAAAACGTGTATTTAAATAGTTATTAAAATAAAGCAATTGAGAGTTAAAGCATTTGGAGACGTGATTTTGAAGGTAGTGAAAAGTGTTTGTGATAGGAGTAAATTCGCTAGTTTTATTCAAGATTAATTTTTAGTTTTGTTAGTTCATATTTATTTTTCTTCTTTTTTTTATTTTTTTTCCACGTTATAGGAGGGGAAGAAAACGTTGGACAAAAAAAAGAAGAATTTAGAAAAAACCAACATTGATTCATCAAATTGTGAGTGGATTAACTAATTAATTAAGTTTGATATTTATAGATATATAATTTTCATTTCAGTTGAAACATAAACTGAAAAAAAGTTTATGTTTTTTTCGGTTGATGTTTCAACGTAATTCTATTAATAGTTTTATCATTTTACTACATGTTTAATTAATAGGCTTTTATTATTATTATTGAAATTTTGAAAAGAAAAAAAAGGGGGAAGATCACGTAAAGATTTTTAGTGGCCGTAGAAAAATAATGATTATATATTACCGATTCATGACTTGTTATAATATATATATTTTAGTTAACGAGAGTATGCATATATGGTTTGGAAAGTTTAGTTATAGTTCAAATAAATTTATTTATTTATTTTTGAAATTATTATAATTGTATGTTTCTTTTCCAGTTCCTTAAAGCCATTTTTTTTTAAAGGGTCATTATTGGCATTAGTTCAAAAGAGAATTATACATTTTGGTAATTGAATTTTTCTTTTAATGGATATTTCTTTTTCTTGAGCGGCAGTACTTTACGTTTTCTACTAATTGGTTAAAACAGTTTGTTTTATATTTGATTTCATTTACCTGATATTAGTAATGCCGGTTCAATTATCATATCTTACTCAACTGCCATAAGCAATAGCAGTATATATTAGGTTTGATTAATAAATAGTTTTTATTATTTTAAACAAATTATTTTAACATTATTATTTTAAAGTATCAAACAGTGATAAACATTTTTGCATATTACAGAATTTTACAAGTTAGTGGGATGTTGGTAATTATTTTATTTAAATTAGGATTCTTAATTATATAGAAAAAATATTTACATAAAAGATAGTTTTTATTTTTTAGTTTATAATGTGTTCTTAAAAAAAAAATTTAACTTAATTTCACGTGAAACCAAATTGCCTAAGAGTTATTCTTGCAAGTAAATATGATTTTAAAAACAATTTCTTACTATTAATTAAATCCAAAAATTTTACTGACTATTAATTTAAGAGGTATGTTTTAAAATATTTTCAACAGCTACTGTTATTATATCCATACACAAGAATTCGTTACTAAATAATTTTCTAATATTCTTTTGTTGAACGATTAGTTGTTTTAGAATTTTTTTTTAGATTTATCTCTTTTATTTAGCATAAATATTTGGTAAATAAATTTTAGTTACAAAGTGATTATGTAGTTCGTATTTCAGTTATTAGATTTTTAATTATTTAGTATGTAACATTTCCTATTCAGTTATAGTTTTAGATACAGGTCTTAGGGGCCCGTTCAAGCACACACAGAAGTTTTGGGTTGTGTGTTTGAACGTCTAGCCCTTTGGGGGCATAACTCTGCGTATGCATATACGACTAGTTAGTATTTTTGCTCTGCCTGTGCAATGTAATGCTGCTAGGTGTATGACCAGCTTATCCCTTTTGTTCTATCTATGTGTTAATAGTTACACTGGGTGTATGATTAATTATTTTTTTTTTGGTACTTGTTGGGTGTCTTTTTCAGTTACTAGTATAATATTAAATCAGAGATTCAGTCAAGTTATTTTACAAAATGATAAAAAATTTAAAAGATTTTTCCTCGTGTGCAAAATATTTTGTTAAATATTACATATGAAATTAGTATGCTTTAAACGAGTTTTTTGTTTACAATATATTATTATAGTTATCATAGTATAAAGTAAAAAACATATTTTGAATATATATATGCGTCCACTCACAGAGTTTTATGCTCATCCTTTTTTTTATTTAAATTTTTTCTCTCTAGGTTGTTGCGTTTCAGTTAGGGCATATTAGAATTCTTAAAGTCGACCTCGGAATGCTGCAAAAGACTTTTTAGTTTTTTTTATTTATTAGAACTTAGTAGAAATATTTTGGTATTTATGTTTATGAATGATAATTTTATATTCTCAATTTTTTTTTTATAACTCGTAAAATACTTTTTATTTATATTTTATTTTTTCTTCTTCTAAAGAAATTTTATAATTAAATAAAATTTTGGTACATTAAATTTTATTTCAATTAATTGTGTTAAGAGTTAAAAACATACTTAACCATAAGAGATATTATACTTAACCATAAGAGAGGTTGAATCATTTCAAGCTCCTCTATATGCTAGAAAATAACTGTCGACCCTATTCTACCTACCCCACATGGCAACAAGTTGTAAGGACTCCTATAAACGTAACCCTATTAGGATTTATCTCTATTTTTACCATGTCAGAAACAATTGTATTGCAGCTTGCGCACGACCATGCATCGCAAACCCAACTATCATTGAACCATAAGAAAACACATTTCTCACCTTCATTCCCTCAAAAATTCTATATGCATCCTTTATGCTCCCACACTTTGAGTACATGTCAATCATCGCTAATCCGAAAACAACATTATTTCTAGGCCCAAACACCAATCTCTCAGCTATATCACAAATCAAATTAGCATACTTAATCTCACCCACTTGAGAACATGCTGAACTAACACCAACCAAGGTAACATCATCTGTTTCAACTCCTTCACTTTGCATACTCTCAAAATACTCTATTGCCACTCTAGGCTTAGCATTCTGTGCATAACTCGTGACCATAGCAGTCTACGCCACCTTATCTTTTAACGGCAATCCGTCAAACAATTCAGCTGCAGATTCCATATCCCCACTCTTCGTGTACGCAACAATCAGCTCGGTCCAAGAAATTAAGTATCTCTCAAGCATTTCATCGAACACCTTACATCCGCACTCCAAAAACCCGCATTTGACGTACATATCAATCATGGTATTACCAACATATACGTCGGACATAAGCCCACCAATCAAAATTGTATGGGCATGCAGTTGCCGACCCAAGCTCGCATCAATAACCTCACTACAAGCCTTGAAAAGCGCCGAAAAGGTAAAAGAAACAGCCCCAATACCTTCTCTCCTCATAGAACCGTACAACCAAATGGACTCTCTTAAGGGTCCTTGTTAAGCATACCCACGAATAACAGCAGTCCAAAGAAGGGGGTTTTTTATTTCACCCGTTTGAAAACTGAACGAGGATAGGCGTCAATGGGCACATTAATTTTGGTGAGAGTTTGAATGAGCTTCGTTAGTACATAGCAGGATTGATTAAGGCCTTTGCGGATTATATGAGCGTGTACTTGTTTGATTTCGAGAAAGTTACTGCAGCCATCAAGAATGGGTATCAATTGTGACTCGAGAAGTTTTCTTGAAGTTCAGAGAAAGGAACGAAAGTTTCAGTTGCTTTTACTTGTCGAATAAACTGTTTCGGGAGATAAAACAGGGAACTCGCCGTAGAGAATTTGCGTGTGAGAACTACCATTTAACACTGTCCGACTACGGATACTCTTCGAGTTGAAGACTGGAGAGGTAAAAGAGGAACCTGAAAACAAAAACGGTGCGTTTTTGCTTTGTTAACTGTAGTTCGATCAAGTGTCTGTTGTATTTCTGTGGTCTGGGAATTTCGAAGCAAGGCAGAATGTTTTTGAGGTATTTTTCAACTAAGCCTAATCCGAAGATGAAGTCAATAGAGCTCAAAACGCCACCGGACCAAACTCAAGACGATCACGAGGATTATTTTTGACATAGTCAAGGAACACGGTCCTCTCACTATTGCCGAAACTTGGGAACGCGTCAAGGTCCGTTAACTTGCACATAAACTGTTTGATCTATTTTCTAATCTGTCTGATCATATAAAATTTCTTGACCTTTTCAGGAAGTTGGAGTGAGAGGATTGACGAGCAAAGGGCATATGAAGATAGTGTTGAGATGGATGAGGGAGAGGCAGAAGCTCAGGCTCATATGCAACCATGTGGGGCGTCAGAAGCAATTTTTGTACATGACTTGGTTCACGAAAGCCAGCAACTCCAGACCGGCAAAACCAGGGAATGATCCTTCACAACCGAGGCTGCCTTAAGATTGCGGATTGCCGGCTAGGATTACTGATGTAATGACAATAAGGCTAAATTCCACACTGCCATAGTTACGGGTGCTTAATGTTTGTTACTTTCTGATTTAGTATATTGTTTTCCTTGGCATTGGGCCACTTGTATTCTGATTTTGAATCTTGATTGTGATACCACCCTCCACATCAAACCATTGGCGATTCTGCTTTCAAGTTCTCTCAGGAATCTGCGACAATAATTTTGTGTACAAATTCATTTCTTACGGATGCCATGAAACCAATGTTATAACAAGAAAAATTTTCATTATAGTTTAAAACTATATTAAAAGGCCACCAAGTTAAATGCCTTAGTATGTACAAAATTTACAGCGGTTTCAGTAAAAGGCAGAACAGTACAGCCATAAAATATGTACCAATATTCAGAAAATTGAGCTCTCATTTTAGTCTATATCATTTTGGATGCAGAAATTAACCACTCCGTCCCTAGCTGCAGCTTCAACTGCAACTGCTTGATAGTCACAGGAGCTTAAACCGCTGCTAATACGAGTGGCCCTTGGATTTCTTTAATACTGCAGCAATTCTCCCTGCCATGTGGTGTTCTAGGAACATTTCGTTGACCTTCTTGTAGCCTCACTTTCCCATTGTTAGCCTCCTCGCAACATGAGTAGCAAGCTTGACGATATTTCCTGCAAGAGGAGTGACCCCTTCTTTCCCAGCAGGATGTAACAAACCCGTCGTCCCATTTACCACAATCTCTGTGGTGCCTCCTGCCGTTGTTCCCTGATATGGAAATTTTGAAGATAAAAGTTACCAATTAGTATCAAAACCTGCTCTGATGCTTTGAACATAACTAAGCAGAATCACATAAATTTGAATGGGAAACTTCGCTTAATACCAGCACGGGTAGCTGAAATGCCATGGCCTCAATGGTTATCCTCCCAAACCATTCTCCTCGAGCCTGAGTAAAAGACCGGGGAAAAGATTCATACAAACTTTGTGATTCAATTAATTCCGCAATGGAAAACTTACAATTTCCCCAAAAAAAAGGAAGGGAGGGAGGGGGGGGGCGCGCGCGGCTGGGGCTGGGGTGGAAACAAAAAAAAAATAGTGAAGATATATATTGGTGCGCCCAAGGGAGAACGTGAAACCCTCAAGCACTCACTAGACATAAGAAAGAGGAAATAATATATGTTGCTATCATCAATTTTTTCTCACATGAACAGTTTCACATTACAAATTAAGAAATATCTAGATCAATAAATTTTGATTTGCAGGCATAAACAAAAAATGCCTGGGAATTCTGAACAAGAACATCAATAGCAGCTGGATATGGGGCCACAGTCAAGAGTTTTATTTACAAAATGAACACGATCTTGAATTTTCTTCTGCATTCCGTAATTTTGACTCAAACTTGGGTGGAGAATTCATGTCACTTCCGACAATCACTGCATGCATTGATGGCACTTGTAGCTTCTTTTCTTTGATCAATTCCAAGCTCTCATAGAAGGAACGAAGAAATAGATCCTGCCCCTTTCCACGAGAAACACCTGAAGTTAAATATTACTTCAGTCCTCTTGAAATATAATTATAGAAAGGAATTATAGAAACATAATTATACTCTTAAAAACTTTTACGTTTTTCCCCTCTTTTTTCCTCAATTTTTTGTATGAACTAGAGTGAGGTGGGTATTCACTGAGGATGGAAATGATGAGAGAAAGAGTGAAAATAAATCAGCAAAAGTGGTAAGAACAGAATATAAAATTCTTAGCAACCTCATCAGTTCGCTACAACCCACAAGCACATGGTAATGTGTACAACTGAATGAAGTGACAATAGTGGCAAACTTCTACAAACTGCGGGTGGATTTGATTTGCTAAAATAATATTATAATTCAATATTAATTTAATACTTAAATTATTTAAATTAACACTTCATTTAATAAAATTAATTTATTTTATATTTTGTTTAATACTTAAACAATTAAAAGAAATTAATTAATTATAATAATTAATAGCTTTTGCTTTTATTTTAATGTTTTAACACTTAAAACATAAAAAATAAGAATTCAAGTTTCAATTCTCTCAAATGAAAATAGCCGACCAAAAATGATAAAAAAAAATTTAATTTTAAATTTTATTTCATTTTAAATACTAATGTATAAATTTTATTTACATTAAATTTAACTATTCACTTAATTAAGGTTAACATTTAATCTTAATAAAGTTAAATTAACTTAATCCTTAAGTTAATAAATATCTAACTAATCTAATCTTAGAGTTAACTATTAACCCTAGTTAAATTAATATTTATTTAATAATAAAAATAAAATATCTAGATATTTATTTAACCTAACCATAATTAACAATTAACCATAATTTAGTTAAGTACAAATATCTTTTAACCTAACCTTATGATTAATAATTAACCATGATTAAGTTATATTTTTATTTAATTATTTTTTTAAATAAATATCTTGATTATTTAATAATTAAATAATCAATAAAGTAAAATTATAATTATACCCTTGCTAGGTTACTAAGTTAACCCAAAGTGAGTCCCACCATAACCATATACTTTAGTTAACTTAACCATAGTAATTTATTATATTTTTATTATTTTGAACTATTTAATACTGTATACTGTTAAAGTGCTCAACGAGTACATTTCATATTACTGGACTTTCTAGGTCCATATTCGATTCGTTAAATGAAACTTTTCTATGAATCTGTGAACAATACCCCACGCACACGTCACGAATATTTCAAATCAGCACGTTAGACTATACAAGTTGAGGTCAAAATGCATACATATAATCCTTCCATCATTCTACTATAGATGTGTGAGGATATAGATTAGCACTGTCAAATTCCCATTTTCTCATCCATAAATTTATATCCAAATTCATATCTTAATAAATAATATACGCAAATACTTTTTATGATATTGTTTAACCCTAAGGGAAATTATGTTCCTAGTTTATTACTCATAATCATAAGATTTTCTGAGATACAATCTCGAAACATCGGATATACAACTTACCTATGTAAGCTGACTGATTTCGTATCTATGCACACCGAACTCCATGAGCATTGGACCATACTCAACGACACATAGCAGTCAGATCATGAAATATCTATGACACACGTGGAACTAAAATATGATAGATCACTTACAAGCCCACCATAACGCTCAGGTCAATGAACCACGAAACTACTCAACTCGAGAGGACCTTCATTTGACGGCTTCATAGGATGTCTATTGGGGTCCTCATGAGTCTGCTCAGTATCAAGTCCTTACTAAATACTCGTATGCCTATACAAGCTCTAAGCTCATAGTCAATTAAGAACAACCATCTGTACCATGCAGATATAGATATACGCTGATCTATATAAAAAAGATTAACCGATAGACCCGTATCAATGAAAATATATCAGGAACTAATATTTGAGAACATACTTGCATAATGACATTTTTCTATTACGACTATTTCCATCTATATTATTATTAGTGTATTCCTAGGTCATTGTCCCATTTCAGACAAGGCTTCTAACTTTTAGAATTTTGCTGACTCTTATAACCTACTAACTCTTAGCATTTATAACTCTCAGAATTGCTAACTCTTAGCCTTGGTGTAAACTCTTTTAAATCATATCTAAACTCCTTCAGATTATACAATGTCTATAACGTTATAAGCTTAATACCATATAATATCTAATATTAATGATTTTATTAGAAATATTTATTATATAAATATTAAACAATTAATATTCATATAATATTGAAATAACATGTAAGCACCAACTTCAACAAACTCCTACTTACTCTAGTGCCATTCGTACTAGTATCTCATACTAATACACTTAACATATTTCTCAAACACCCTAGGGGTTTAGGCTGAGTAGGTTCGCTACATTATCCAGAGAATGTATTCTAGATATTATTAAAACTGATGCAACCAATGTCAATCTAATTATGTGGTAATCAAAGTCTACATGATTCAAAATTCTAGTGTGCCTATTGGCATCTTGGCTTGATCAATTATTTTGTTATTGTTACATTATAGTGGGATAGAATTTATTGAGCTTAGAACTATTCTAAGCTCTGCAACTAGCTTGAATATTTATAGTGCTTCCTTCGCAGGCTTCTCAAGCCGCAACATATTCTATCTCTAAGACAGAATTATCTATAGGTATCTAAATTACACATTTTCAACTAGCTTCAGTACCGATGAGAAAAAACACATAACCAGATGTAGATTTTTTACCATCCAAATCAGACAACAAATCTAAATATCTGCGTCCCTTCACTTGTAAGAAATATTTCTCCATATTTCAGAAACTTATCTTCCGTACCTCTTAGGTATTTTAGATATGTTTCACAGCTATCTGATAGTCGTGATCTAGATTAGACCAATACCAGCTCGTAACACTTACAACCATCCAAATTCAGGTCCCGTACATAACATGGAATGCACCAAACTATCTCTAGTTGATGCATATGATAAGTTAGACATCCTAATCCTTTCATCTTTTTTTCTGATGACACTTCCTTTTAAAAAGATGAATGTCATGTCTGAAAGATATATTAATAATCTCACAGTCAATGAAGTTGTACCTTTGCAGGACTTAGTCTAAGTACAAAGATTTGGAGAATCCCATCAGTATTCTAGCTATATCTCTATAAATCTTTATATCTAATATACAGGAAGCCTCTTCCAAATATTTTATAGAGAAGTTCTTTACTCAGATAACACTTTACTTATTGACTTGCAACATACCAACGTCGTTTTCGCCATTGAATATATATTTCACGTAAAAAACTAGAAAGATAATAATACTCCTACTGTCATTTCTAAACATATATACTTCCTCTTCATTCTTGATAAAACTAAACTTTTAGATTTCTTCATCTAAATGAAGACTCCAGCCTTGGAAAAATTTCTTAAGTCCACAAATAGGCTTAATCAGTTTGCACACTATATTAAAAGTTAGGCTAGATGAAAAATCTTCAAGCTGTTCTATGCGTATCTCTTATTTGAGATATACATACCGAAATACCGCGTTTACATCCATTGGCCAGTCCTAAAAAATTATTATATGCAGTAATAGCCAATAAAATTTAAATTGACTTTAGCATGGTTATTGATGAAAAAAGTTTTTCCATTGCCAATCTTAGATCTCTGAGTATAACCTTTCAACATCAATCGGGCCTTGAAGGTCTCTACCTTCACATAGAGCCCATGTTTCTGCTGCATAAACTTAATTACAATAAATAAGAATAATTCCTACGGGAAGCACAACCAAGTCTCAGACTTGATTGTCATGCATAGAGTCAATTCAGATTTTATGATATCTTGTCATTTGCCCGAAATGATGTCAAACATCCCCATGATCTACAAGAAACTATTTCTCCTAGGAGGTAATATCACGAGATATGAACAAATTTCATTCCCCTAGATCATAGAATTGACATCACATAGTATACTTTGGATACTCAATGAACTAATACTTACACCCCTTGAGTACAAGTTTATCTTGTTGTGTAACTCATATGCAAACAGAATAACCCCAAGCCTTAACATACTTAAGACTCAGTTTTATTTTATTCTATATCTCATACAGAGTAGAAGGAACATCTTTTCAATGGATCTATGTTCAATAAATGAACAAGAAATTCTAAAGCATAATCCCAAAGATATTTTAGAAGATTAATAAAGCTTTACATCAATCAAACTGTATCTAATAAAGTCTAATTCCTCATTTCCAAAATACCTTCGTATTGAAGAGTATCTGAAGGACTATGTTGAGTGAGAATCGTATTCTTCCTTAAATAATATATAAATTTAATACTTATATATAAACCGTCTCGATTTAATTGAAGGGATTCAAAATTTTCTAATCTATGTTTTTCAAAAACACATGTCCATATCGTGAAAACTCATTATAAAGACAATAAAGTATCGAAATTCACCAATGACAGTATGATTCATTGGGCTAAATACAACACTATGTACCAGTACCAATAAATCAGTGGCCCGGTTTCTAACACCTACACTATGATTTGGTTATTTTTCTTTAAATTCAGAATTCATAAACTAGCCAAGATATTATAATCAGATCAAGTATTAGACCATCCTTTACTAGACTCGTCTCATGATTAAGTGACCTTATCTTATGTGCCACTATTTCTTATTATTCAAAATTCTCAGAACTACTATTTATTCTGTTCACCTATGCATTAAAGACGTTTCCTATTATATTTAAGATATAATAGTCATTCATTAACTGACACTCAATTAGCAGAATATTATCATTATCACATAAATATGAGGAACTATTCTTAATGTTTTTATGATAATATTCTCTATCTACTATGGGAAGTGATATGATTCGCCTAATAATATTTGGCTCAAAATAATAATGTAAAATAAATGCATCTACTAGAATAGAAAAGTGACTTAGAAGTCTTAACAGCTATCACGAATAAGAAATCTCTATTTTTTACGTGAAGTTGTACTTCTCTTTTCATAGCATTATAGCATTCCATAAATCATGCAACACTTTACATATATAATAATGACAAGAGGTATCTCATACCCTTCCACACTTAGCATTCCAAGTGCTATTTTCACCAGTTTTGTCTTTTCAACACTTAAAATGCACCACAACACCCCCAGAACTTATCCTACAATATGTCCAACACTTAAAAACACCTAAATCAACACAAAATTGCTCTGATGCCAATTGTTAGGTGTCGATTATTCTATGGTGTATGCATGTGGTTAATGTATTCATCATACAAATATACATATCTCATATATATACAAGCACAGCAGAAGATTAAAAATTATACAATGAACACATACACATACACACACATATATAATTAATTAAATTAATTACAGAATTAAGAAATTTCATCCATAAAGCTTTTGGATTAAAATGTTTAGAGTCCACATGAATTGAACTTGTTGACAATTCTAATAACCAACTTGGGTGGGTTTGATTAGCTAGAATAACATTATAATCCAGCACTTGTTTAACACTTAAATCATTTAGATTAATACTTAATCTAATGAATTAAATTGTTTTATATATTTTTCAACATTGAGATAATTAAAACAAATCAATTAGTTATAAAAATTAATAGCCTTTGTTTTTACTTTGATGTTTTAACACTTAAAACATGACAAACGATAATTCAAATTTCAATTCTCTGAAAAGAAAATGGCTGGCAAAAAGTGGTAAAATTTTTTGAATTTTGAATTTCATTTTACTTTATATATCAAATCCAAAAAATGTATTTCAAATAAATTTGAATTTTATTTGCATTTAATTTAATTTAACTATTTATTTAACCAAGGTTAATATTTAACCTTAGTTGAGTTCAATTAACTTAACTCTTAAGTTAACAAATATCCAACTAACATAACCCTAGAGTTAACTATTAACCTTAGTTAGGTTAATATTTATTTAATAATAAAAATAAAATATCTAGATATTTATTTAACCTAATTATAGTTAACAATTAATCATGATTTAGTTAAGCACAAATATCTTTTAACCTAATCCTATGGTTAACAATTAACCATGATTAAGTTAAATTTTTATTTAATTATTATTTAAATAAATATCTTGACTATTTAACAATTAAATAATTAATAAAGTGAAATTACCATTATACCCTTACTAGGTTACCAAGTTAACCCAAAGTGAATCCCACCATAACTATATACTTTAATTAACTTAACTATAGTAATTTACTATAATTTTACTGTATTAAACTATTTAATACGATATGTTACCCAAATGCTCAAGAAGTACATTTCATATTGCGAATTCATCGACAAACCCGCATCGATGAAAATAGATCAGGAATTAATGTTTAAGAACATACTTGTATAATGATAATTCCTAACTCTTATTACAACTCTTTACAACTATGTCATTATTACTGTATTCCCGGGTCATTGTTATATTTCACACAAGGCTTCTAACTCTTAGAATTTTGCTAACTCTTATAACCTGCTAACTCTTAGAATTTTGCTAACACTTATAACCTGCTAACTCTTAGAATTTATAACTCTCAGCATTGTTAACTCTTAGCCCTGGTCTAAACTCTTTTGACCAAATTTGAAATCCTTAGATCATATAATGTTTGTAACGTTACAAACTTAATACTATATAATATTTAATATTAACGATTTTATTCAAAAAAAATTATTATATAAATATTAAACAATTAATGTTCATACAATATTAGAATGACACGTAAGGATAAACTCTAACACGATCCTCATAACCATCACAAAAATTTCCAATGTCTAATAATAAAGCTAAATCAAACACTGCCAATATAACATCTAATAATCAAACCAATATCATGCCTCTCTCAAACAATTTCACTACCTTAAAACTTGATCGACGAAACTACCTGATTTGGAAATCTCAAATTCTTCCAACCA
Organism: Ailanthus altissimus; assembly: GCA_946807835.1. Lineage (NCBI taxonomy): Eukaryota > Viridiplantae > Streptophyta > Magnoliopsida > Sapindales > Simaroubaceae > Ailanthus > Ailanthus altissimus. The sequence goes on from OX327695.1 coordinate 27,099,330, forward strand.
TTCATGGTTATGATCTGAAAGCCTTCAGTAATGGCTCTAGAAAGAAACCTAATCCTATTATCATTACAGTATTGATAGAGTTAATTAAGTCTAATATTTTCAACTTTTAAACTTAATATTTGTTCGTAGAAATTAAGATTATTTGACTTTTGATGTATTTTATTATTATTTTTATAGGTTTGGAGTCAATGGAGTAAATAAGGTTGAAACTCTAATAAAAATAAGCTAAAAATATCAAATTGCTACAGTGATTCGCTACAATAATCCACTACAGTGCCCAGCCTTATGGTGCACAAAATAGTATCTCAGAACCGCAGCGCCCAGGATTCAACGCCGCAGTGGTAAACAGTAACGCATGAATAATATTTTGCTACAGAAACTCATACATAGTAATCTTAACCAGACTTATATTTGATATTTAACTCTAATTTAATGGTATAAACCTATAAATAGAATGTCAAAAACCCTAATTAAGAAAAGGAGGAGAGGAAGAAAGAAAAGAGGCAAAAACTTAGAGAAAGAATTCACAATACAAAATCAAATATCAAAGTCAAAGATTAAAGAATCAAGATCAAGATTCAAGCTTCAGGTCAAAGAAAAGGGAGAAGCACATCAAGGATTCACTTTGATTAGTTTTTCTTCTCTTTCTTTATCATTATGTTCTTGTTCTTGTTGATCTTTATGATTAGTTGGATACTTTTGATTTTGTGATGGGTTAAATTGTTCATCTAGAGGTAGACTATGTGAATCCAGTATAGAGTTGGATTGTGTTAATTTTTAATTTATGAACTTAATTATTATAATTAATTCATTCTATCTTGTATTTAATGCTTTCATTATACCTTATCAATATTTTGAATGATTAAGGAACCATGATGAACTTGACAAAGGGATTCATGTGTTTAGCTTTGGATAGTTTGATGCATGATCATAGGGTAACAAATATGAGTTGTATTTAGGATAGACATATACTTAGGTGGCATATATGGTATAATTTAGACTTGATCTTAATGAATTATATTCTGATTTGATTACCATAGACATATAAGTGATTGTTAGAATGTGTAATATAGTCACTTGACCATCGACAGAGGCTTGTGATGAGATTAGTGTCTAAGCCAATCAATTGGTATTAAGGGATTAACTAAGTGGTGAATGAGTCTAATAAAATATTAGGGGATGAGTCAAAACCCTAGATTATCTTTATTTGTGAATTCTATCATTTATTTTGTTTAGTTTAATTGATAGAGTTAGATTAGTAAATTAAATTTCAGATTGTGATTTTTTGAATAAAAGTTAGGTAGTTACAATTTTAGTATTTGATTTATAGAATTAGATCGCATAGTTCCCGTGGGATAGATATCTGGACTTAAAATCTAATATTACTTGATATGATAGCGTACGTTTGCGCTTAGCTACTATAACATCAATCAAATATATGAGAAAGATAATATTACTACAACTCTTAATCCATATTATGCATAATTGGTAAAGTAAGATTTGCTCTTACTTAGCTGGCTTTCGTCTACTATGATAGAAAGCATTATAGGTACAGTGGTAAATTATGTCTCCTCTCATGAGCATTGGATAGCCATAGAGAAGCCTTTCTCATCCCAATCAAAGGCAAGAGTGCTGTAACTCCGTATATAGCTTCAAACTACCAAAAAAAGAGGTATGACTGTAAGTGATTATTTTGAAAAAATAAAAACCTTTGCTGATTACCTAGCTATTGTAGGAAATCCCAATCAATGATGATGATTTAATTTTATATATTTTGGCTGGATTTGGTGCAGACTTTGATTCTATAGTGGTAAATATTACCTCAAGAAATGAATTACCTCTACTACAAAAGGTATTTGCCATACTTCTTAATAATGAAAGCATGATTGATCAACTAACCACCCACTTAACTCTGGATATGCAAGCCAATATTGCTCAAAGCAATTCCTTTGCTCAAAACTTTAAACAAAGGAGAAATAATACAGGAAAAGGAAACTTTACCAGAGGCAGAGGCAGAGGAAGGTCATTTAGAGGTAGATTCAACAATAATAACAAAGTCCACAACAATAACAAAGTTCACAAAAACAACAACAACAAACCTATGTGTCAAATCTATGGAAAAATATGACATACTGCTGTTAATTATTGGCATAGGTTTGATGACAATTATGTTAAACTTCAAAATAGGACACATCAAAAGCCTATATAGCAGCATCAGATGACACTACTGATCAAAACCGGTTCATTAATAGTAGAGCCACCCATCATCTGAAAAATGATATTGCCAATCTCAACACTAAAAGTGAATACAAAGGCAATGAAAAAGTGATAGTAGAGAATGGTAATAAACTTCACATATCTCATATCGGTTCAACTCTCTTACCAGTTAAACATCACTCTCACAAACACTTGTTATTCCTCATATTTCTAAAAACCTCATTAGTGTCTCTAAATTAACATCTAATAATTCTATATTTATTGAGTTTCATACAAACAAATTAGTGTATCAAAGACAATAAGTAAGGAATGGTACTACTGGAAAGTTCTGCTAAGAATCGATTATACTAGCTGTTATCTCATGATTCTACTTTCTCAAAGGTGCACAATACCCCATTTTCCCTTGCAGCCAAAATTAATAAAGATACATCCCACCAGAATGAGTTAAAGTCAGTCTTATGATTGAATTTAAAAAATAAAAGATCCTTCAATTTATTTAAATTGCTTTATATGAAGTTAGGATATCCTAGTCCAAATATAATGAAGCAAATCATAATTGATTGTAAGGACTTCCCTCAATTTAATCAAATTAAATTTGATTCTTTCAATAATCTCAATTTCTGTTCTCACTGTCAATATGGCAAAGCACATAAATGAAATTATAATGTTTCAACATCTAAAACTCATAAACCTTTAAAATTAATTCACACTGATCTATGGGGACCAGCCACCATAAAATCAATTTAGGGCTACAATTACTACATAAGTTTCCTAGATGACTACACCATATATACTTGGGTTTATCCCCTGAATGCCAAGTCAGATACACACACTGCTTTTATGTAATTCAAAGCTTTAGGTGAAAAATAATTTGAACTGCAAATTAAAAGTGTCCAAACTGACTAGGTTGGTGAATTTATACCATTTTTTAAGTATCTTGAACAACAAGGTATTATATTTAGGCATTCTTGCACACACACTCATCATCAGAATGGTAAAATTGAAAGGAAGCATAGACATCTTATAGAGACAGCACTAACATTACTGTCACAGGTTGGCACACCATTATGTTTTTTGTGGGAAGCCATTGTTTTAGCCACCCATCTTATAAATCGATTACCAACACTAGTCCTTGATAAATTATCACCATTTCAGAAGCTATTCAACATAAATCCAAATTATACTTTTCTAAAACCATTTGATTGTACATGCTATCTATTCCTAAGACCTTATAACAATATAAAATTATAATTTAACACAAGTAAATGTATTTTCATTGGATATAATCAAAGTCATAAGGGATATATATGTCTTAGTGAATCTGGAAAAAATATACATTGCTCGAAATGTTATTGTTTATGAGGAAGAGTTTCCTTTTATACTTGATCCCAACTTTGGCAATAAATCAACATCTAGATTCACCCATGATGTTATAAGTTCTTGTCAAACACTTTTTTTCTGAACTTATGCACCTATAGAATGAGATCTATTACAAAGCCACTTTGGTACAAATCCAGAAACAACATCCTAATCAGTAAAACTAGGTCATCGTTCTGTTTCCTCACATCCAGAATCAAGTCATCATGAGTTGCCTTCTCCATTTAACACCTTTCCACTAGATGAACCAGATCACTCATCATCTCAAATATCATAATCTAAAACTATTCAACCCATATCAAATACTTACACTACGAATTCTCACCCATAATACCAATCTTTCTTAGCACTTACAATTCTCATGATCACTCGAGCTAAAGTAGCTATCTTCAAACCTAAGGTTTTTCTAAACACACCTCATAAAGCCAACTCTGTCACTCATAAAATTCCTTCTACTATTGCCAAAGCACTCAAATGACAAGTGGTTAGAGGCTATGCAAGTAGAATATAGCGCTCTTATGATCATTAATACTTGGGACTTAGTTTAATTCTCTGTAAATCAAAAACTTATTGGCAAGAAATGGGTTTATAAAGTTAAATATCAACCTAATGGTGTTGTTGAAAGATACAAAGCTCGATTAGTTGCTAAGGGCTTTCATCAAGTTGCTAGAATATACTACTTTGAAACATATAATCCAATGGCTAAAACACCTACAGTGAGAGTGATTCTAAGTTTAACAGTAATGAAAGCATGGAAAGTAAGGGAAATAGATGTCAATAAGGCCTTTCTAAATGGAGACTTACAGGAAGATGTTTTCATGCAACAACCAGAGGGATTTTTGAATTCTAATAAGCCTCTACATGTATGCAAGTTGAACATAGCTCTGTCTAGGCTAAAATAGGCACCTAGATCCTGGTTTGAGAAACTTAAAGTAGCTTGCCTTAGTTGGGAATTTACAAATGCTAGATCAGATCCCACATTATTGTTAGATCCAGCTGTGAATCAAAATAATTCTTGGAAGTAATTTGATATCTTGGTCATCAAAAAATCAAACTATTGTTGCTAGATTCAGCTGTGAATCTGAATATAGAGCCTTTGCTTATGCCATAGTTGAAATCTCCTAGTTAATGTCTCTGTTATCAGAAATGCAGATTTGCTTAAATTCAACACCATTTTTTCTTTCTGACAATACAAGTACAATTGCATTAACAACAAATCCCATTCATCATTGAAGAACTAAACATGTGAAAATTGACATACATTTCATTTGAGATAAAGTTTCAAATAAAGAAATTGTCATTGAGCATATACCTACTGAAGAGCAAATTGCTGAGATATTTACCAAACCTCTCATTGGCAATAAATTTTACTACTTGAAGAACAAGCTTAAAGTTCATTCTTTCCATTCCAGCTTCAAGAGGAATGTTAAAGATAAGTCTCTGGATCAACACATATCTTTGGGTCAGTACATAACATTATTTGGCGGCTTTATGACTTAACAAACAATGTGATAAGACTTATCATATTACGTTGCAGGAAATATTTTAAAACTTTTTATATTTATTTTAATTTAGCAACAAGAGAGAATAAGAAAAATACCTCACTCATGAAATTTTCACGAATGTTTTCTATCAACACCAATAAATCTTCCACACTGTATTTCCTACCAATTGACTACTCGTGTGGGCAAGTTGATAAGTTGCAGAAGATCTAAATTTGTGTTATTAATTTTTTCTCTCTAAAATAAATTTAGCCTAAAAGAAGCATTAATGAAGAATACGTAAAAGTGGTTCTAAAATCCCTTTTTAAAGTATAAGAATCCTTATGTTATCTAAACTCTTAATCCTAATAGGATTAGAATAAAATAATATCTTTATATTATTTTAATTTAGATAGTTAAAAGGATAAATATAATATCTAATATTATTTTTAATTAAATAATTTAGATAATTCATAATTATTTAATTAAATTAAATTATTTATTTATTTAATTCTATAACTGTTATGAATTAGGCTAGTAATCGATTAAGCCCAATAAATTTAATCAAATTAAACATGAGCCAATCAAATTAATTAATTGATCATAATAAGTTTAATCAAATTAAAATTGGGTCGATTAATATTTTAGATCCAACAATTAATTCAATAGTATTATGTACAATATGCAAATGGACTACAATTATATACTGTGAGAATATTGATTGAAAATCAGCGGGATATGATTTGGAGAGCAAGCCAAGCGCGTAAGGTATACGAGGATCGAAGATGGACGCCAAAAGGGGCGAAAGACGAAGGTGCGGTGCCCAGGCATGGATGTTGTGGCAACCAAGTGCTAGGCGTCGTGGCAACTAGAACCTGAACGTCGCAGTGCCAGCTGACCAGCGCCACGATGCCCAGGCAAACACACTAGTGTCGCAGCGCTGAGAGCGATTATAGGTTTACCATTTTGTTGTGACTTGTTTCATCTGTCACTTGCTTCAGGACTCCCTAATATGACTCCCACACATTTAGAGTAAACCTAGAATTTCCTAAAACCTATATGAAGGCTCTTTATTGGCTTGTAAACAGGATTTTAGTGATAGCTTGGGAAATCTTTGTGATTAAGCATACTCTGTGATTCTTTGTAAGAGAAAATTCATAGATTACGAGAATGTGTGTTTCTTTGTGAGTATTTCTTGAAAAATGCGTACTTTGTGAGTGTCTTGTGATTCAATAATAAAAGTGAGTGATCTTAATCTGCCATGGATATAGACAAGTTACCGAACCACGTAAATTTATGTGTGTTCTTCTTCTACCTTTCGCTTTTTAATTTCTTAATTACTTGTTCTGCACTATTTGCTTAGGTGATATTGCTTGTTTGTGTGCTTCCGCTTCAACAAACATGTATCAAAACTTTGTTCTAAGTAGACATGGCCATACCCAATATAAGGTTGAGAAATGTAACAAGACAAATGACTTCAATATGTGGAAGATGAAGGTAAAGGCGGTGTTGGTAAGTCAACGGTTAGGCTCAATATTAGAGGAGACTACAACTCCATCTAGTGAAGAAGAGAATATGCCATTGTCATCTAAACCCAAAGTAGAAAGAATGGTCATTCAAGAAAGAGCTCACAGCACAATCATTCTATTGTTGAGCGATAAATTATTGAGGAAAGTAGCAGGTGAGACGATGGTGATTGGTCTTTGGAAGAAGCTTTACTCCTTTTATATGCGAAAATCATTGGCCAACAGATTACATATAAAGAAGAAGTTGTATTAGTTGTCCATGTCAGAAGGGATGTCGATGAAAGATCATATAGACGCCTTTAATAAGATCATCCTTGATCTTGAGTCTATCAACATCAAGATAGAAAATGAAGATAGAGCAATTATCTTGCTGAGTTCACTCCCCAAGAATTATGAGAGCTTTGTTGATACGCTAATCTACGGCAGAGAAAGTTTAACGATGAGCGATGTGAAATCATCATTAAACTCAAAATTATTAGAGAAGCAAATCGAGGGCAATACAGAAAGTCTATCTATAAGGAAAATCCCCTCATATAGAGATTGAAGGAAAAATAACTCAAGGTCGAAATTCAAGACTCTTAGGAAGTGCTATTGCTGCAAGAAAGAGAGGTACTTTATAAAGGATTGTCCAGAGAAGAATGCACAAGACAAGAAGAAAGCGGATGTTGCGCTAGCCTTTGATGATAACTATGACAGTGCAAAGACACTCATCACTACTGATAGTAAGAATGCTAAACAATGGGTTATTGATTCTGGTTGTACTTTTCACATGTGGACACATAAGTCTTGGTTTATAAATTTTCACCTATTAGTGGAGATAAGGTATTAATGGGTAATGATGTTGCATGTCAGATGATGAGAATTGGTAGTGTTAAACTTAGGCTGCATGATGGATGAATGAGAGAGTTGACAGATGTTAGGTATGTTCCTGACCTCATGAGAAACTTGATTTCACTAGAGACTTTTAACCATAATAGGTGTTCCATCAGGATCAACGGAGGGGTTTTGAGAATGTTGAAAGGTTCCATGGTAGTAATGAGATGAGAGAAGCATAAATGAGGTTATGTGCTTAAAGGTGAAGTTGTGAGTGGTTCTGCATTATTCTCTGTAAACAATGAGAGTATGCAAATCAAGTTATGGCATCTTAGACTTGCACACCTAGGCGAGAGAAACCTAAATGAGTTATTTAGTCAAAAGGCATTTTGTGAAGATAAGTTCCAACCCTTTGAGTTTTGTAAGCATTGTGTGCTTAGGAAAGTACATAGGGTGAGGTTTAGTACCGACGAGCACTAGACTAAAGGTACTCTTGACTACATACACTCAAATCGTTGAGTACCAACTCAGACAGCTACTCGTTGTGGTGCCAGGTATTTTCTTAGTTTAATTGATGACTATTCAAGGAAGCTGTGGGTCTATGTATTAAAGAGCATGGATCAAACATTTAATGTGTTTAAAACTTAGAAGGCTATTATTGAAAATCAGACTGGCAAAAGGGTGAAAAGTTTGAGAATTAATAATGGCCTCAAGTTTTGCAATAATGAGTTTGATGGGTTTTGTGCTAAGTATGGGATTGCAGGGCACAGAACGATGAAATCAACACCATAGAAGAATGGTGTAGCTGAGAGATGAATAGGACCCTACTTGAAAGGGTTAGATGCATACTTACCAATACAAAGATGTTTAAGGCATTTTGAGGAGAAGCTGCAGTGACTGTAGCTTATTTGATTAATAGAAATCCCTCCTCATCAATTAACTTCAAAACGCCAAAAGATAAATGGTCTGGCAATCCTTCTAAGTATGACTACCTCAGAATATTTGGTTACTCTGCCTTTGTACATGTTAAGGAGGGGAAATTGGAATCTAGAGCCATCAAAAGGGTATTCATAGGATACCCTAAAGGCGTTAAAGGATACAAGGTGTGGTGTAAAGACTTGACACCACCAAGGAGTATCATAAGCCGTGATATGGTGTTCGATAAGACGACCATGCTGAAAGTCTCTCAAGAAGATGAGAAAGAAGAACCTGTGCCCAAAAAAGACTCAGCACCCGAGTCAATAGAAGTTAAAGTAGAACCTGAGGATAGATCTGATATACCGCATATTAGCATTTCAACAAGGAGATCCTTGAAGAAGAACCAAGAACATCGGCGAGTTCCTCTAAGTCCACCCAAAGAAAGACTAGGACTCATGAGATAGAACTTGAAGAGTATCAGCTAGCTAAAGACAGGCTAAGAAGAACAATTAACCCACCAATCAGGTATGCACAAGTATATTTAGTTGCTCATACTTTTTAATTTTGCTTACACTCTTGAGTATGATGAGCCTAGGACATATAGTGAGGCTATGAAGAGTGAAAACAAGAAAGAATGGCAGCAGGTTATGGAAAAAGAGATTAGTTATGTTAGAAAAGTTCTGTTAGGAAGAACAATACTTAGAAGTTAATTGAGAGACCTCAAAGAAACCAATTGGGTGCAAGTGGGTGTATAATGTAAAAGAGGGGATACCGGGGATAGAGCTTACGAGATTCAAGGCTACGTTAGTTGCACAAGATTTTACTCAGAGAGAAGGAGTTTACTTTCATGAGATTTTCTCTCTAGTCGTCAAGCACACATCCATTAGAATTTTGTTAGCCATATGTGCAAATCTTGATTTACATTTAGAGCAGATGGATGTAAAGACAGCTTTCTGCATTGAGAGCTTGAAGAGACGATATACATGGCACAACCGCAAGGGTTCAAGAAGCTCGGAAAAGAAGATCATGCTTGCTTGCTGAAGAAGTCATTCTATGGGTTACAACAATCACCTAGACAGTGGTATAGGAGATTTGATGAATTTATGATGGCTTATGACTTTAGTAGGAGCAAATATGACGGATATGTGTACTTCAAAAATATAAGTTATGGGGTGATGTATTTGCTTCTATACGTCGATAATATGTTGATCGCATGTCAGACTTTCAGCAGTATAGTCGCTGACATTCGAAAATGAGAAACTGCAGATGAGTAAAGTACCATATGCAAGCGCTGTAGGGAGCAGCATATATGTAATGGTTTGCACAAGACCAGACATAGCACGGACTGTGAGTATGGTGAGTAGATACATGGCAAATTCGGGTAAGGATCACTAGCTTGCAGTGAAGTGAATTTTGAGATATCTCAAGGAGACGTCAAATCACGGGTTGATGTATAAGAGGGATGAGGACAATAGTGAAATGGTAAGAGGGTACGTAGATTCAAATTATACAGGTGATCTAGAAAAGAGAAGATCGTTGACGGATTACGTATTCATAGTGTTTGGGTGTAGTGTATATTGGAGATTAGTTTTACAACATGTGGTTGCATTATCTACCATAGAGGTAGAGTACATAGCTATTGATGAAGCTATTAAAGAGGCCGTGTGATTGAAAGGCATATGTGCGGAGGTATTGGCTAGTGAAGATGCGAACACCGATGTATATTGTGACAGCCAGAGTACCATACATCTAAGCAAGCATTAAGTGTTCCACGAGAGGTCGAAACACATTGATGTGGGGCTCTATTACATTTAAGAGAATGTCCAAAGTGGTGAAGTTAATCTAACAAAGATAGTGTCATCTAAAAACCTTACTAACATGTTGACTAAGTCACTGCCCTCAGTTAAGTTCATTCTATGCAAGGACTTAACCGGAGTTATTACTTTGTGAGGGTGATCGAAGATGTGGAGATGAGAGATCGAGTTACTTTGTGGATAATTTTGAATCAAAGAGGGGATTTGTGAGAATATTGATTGAAAATCATCGGGATATGATTTGGAGAACAAGCCAAGCACGTAGGGTATGCGAGGATCGAAGCCGAACACGAAAGGATGTGAAAGACGAACGTGTGGCGACCAGGTGCTGGGCACCGCAGCACCCAGAACAAAACCTGGGCGCTGCGGGGCCAGGTAACCAGCACTACGGCAGTAAGCGCGATGACAAGCTTCCTATTTTGTTGCGACTTTTTTCGTCTCCCATTTAATTCATAACTCCCTAATGCGACTCCCACACGTTTAGGGTAAACTTAAAACATTTTAAAACTTATATAAAAGCTCTCTATTGTCTTGAAAACATTATCTTAATGATAGCTTGGAAAATCTTTGTGATTAAGTATACTTTGTGATTTTTTGTAAGAGAAAATTTATAGATTACGAGAGAATATTTTTTTGTGAATATTTCTTGTAAACGGTGTACTTTGTGAGTGCCTTGTGATTCAATAATAAGAGTGAATAATCTTGATCTGCCGCAAATATAGGCAAGTTGCCGAATTATATAAATTTTTGTGTATTCTTCTTCTACTTTTCTCTTTTTAATTCTTTATTATTTATTTTGCACTATTTATTTAAGTGATATTGCTTATTTGTGTACTTCCACTTCAACATATACTAGTAAAATAAAATTTATCTTCATCCACACTAAAAATACATTTAAATTATTACGATTAAACTTAATTTTCTCATATATCATTATTATATATTACATTTAAAATTATATACAATAATCAAAAATAATTATGATATTTAAATAAAAATAATTATAATTATAAAAATAATATTACATAAATTATTTTTAGTAGTATTTAAATATAAATAATCGTATTCTTTTAACGCACACTTCCCACCGACGTAATATATATTGTTTGAACTAATAAAGAATGAGACGTGTGAATTTGATTTGAATGGTAAATCTCATCACACCTGTATATAATGACTGCCACTATGTAATGTTGACATTAAGTGAAAAAGTTAAAAGCACTTTTGACAAAGTGCTATCCTATCTTGTTTTTTTATCTATCTGAAACGTGGCACCTGTAAAAACTAGCAGCTGGTGCCATGCACGTTAATGATCTTCGATTCTCCATATATATAAGCTTGAACCCGCTTAAGGTTCAAGCATTACATTGTCATAGACTAGCATAACATTAAGCAAAAGTCATAAGTTGGAAATTGCGGTTTCTGATCTGCATAAAATCGTTATTGTTACTTGCTTGTCTCTTTACCTTTGAAGATGGCACATTTTCAGAATCAGGACGGTGCAGTTCCAAAACCACACGGATATGATGATCCAGATCGCCGCACAGACGAGTATGGCAACCCAGTTCATCACACTGGCACCACCGGTGGCCCTGCAACGGGAGGATTCTGTTCCACGACTGCGACTGGCGTGCTGGGTCACGATGGCGCACCAACAGCTGGCACCGGCATAGGTGGAGGTTGCCATGAACTAGGCCATCGTGGCCTGCATCGTTCCGGAAGCTCTAACTCTAGCTCTGTAAGTTTCATTCTCATTTATATATGATATCTCCCCATTGGAAGCTCTCTCTTTTGAACTTCTGTATTTTATCTTTCAATAATGATTTTGTAATTGTTAACATGCAGTCCGAGGATGATGGGCAAGGTGGAAGGAGGAAGAAGGGTTTGAAAGAGAAGATAAAGGAGAAGGTGCCAGGCGCAGGGCACAAAGACGACAAAACTCAAACTAATGCAACCCCCACTCCCGTTGGTTATGGTGTAACTGGGGATGGGCAGTACCAGCAGCGGCAGCCCCTCGAGAAGAAAGGAATGGTGGACAAGATAAAGGAGAAGGTGCCAGGCGTAGGGCACAAAGACGACAAAACTCAAACTAATGCAACCCCCACTCCCGTTGGTTATGGTGTAACTGGGGAGGGCCAGCACCAGCAGCGGCAGCCCCTCGAGAAGAAAGGAATGGTGGACAAGATAAAGGAGAAGGTGCCAGGCGTAGGGCACAAAGACGACAAAACTCAAACTAATGCAACCCCCACTCCCGTTGGTTATGGTGTAACTGGGGAGGGGCAGTACCAGCAGCAGCAGCCCCACGAGAAGAAAGGAATGGTGGACAAGATCAAAGAGAAGCTTCCTGGACACCATAACTAGGTGTCTCAGTAATAAAGTAAGCCGAAAATTTTCTTGTTTCGTTGTTACTAGCAACTGATGTAATAAACAGTACAGAATAAGCCTTTGTACTCTCTGGTTGTTTCTCTTTGTGCATTTTACTATCTTCGGGTTGTATTTTGTTATGTATCTTGAGCACTATTGAGTACGTCGGTTCGTTGTTTTAATAATATTGCAAACTTTGTGATATATTCTTAATCTTTGAATATTAAATTGCGTTTTACTTCAGAGTAAAAAGTGTAGATTCCACAATAATCTCCTAGTTCTTGGACATTTTCATGATTTCAGAGCCTTCAAAATTGTATATACCATATGTCAAAGCCATTGCAAAATGGTTCTGCCCGTAAATCCGGAGGCCTGCATTCATACTCTTTAATTTGCGCTGTAAGGAAGAGAATTGGGTTCCCAACTCGCACCATGAGATATTTATACTCAATTCATTGGAAGAAAACTCTTCCATCAATTGAGAAAAAAGAGAATTTGTAGTGTTTTGGCGGCTGAGAAATATGAAGGAAAGCAGAGGAAAATGAAAAACTGAAGACTGGATTTTATCATTAAAGACCGACGATGAATACAATGAAATTACAAGATAACAAAGGTTCCACACTGCGCAGCAGCAAAAACTGACTTTTTTGCCTTAGCATGACATTTCTATGCACTGCAATCAAAGTCAAAGCACAAGGTATGACCAAGTATCCCAGATGCCATGCCTTGATTCTTCAAATTAAGAAATTTGTCGTACTCGTACCTGGTACTGTTAAAAGTTTTCAGTCAATATTTGGAAATGAGTCCAGAAGGCATAAAATAATAAAGGATTTATATTCTAAAGCAACAAAATATTGGAGTAAGAAAAGCAATACGAGAGTCAATGAGCAAAATTTAGTAGTTTACCTCAAACGCTCTCGAGTCCTATTCTTCCAGCAACCAAAGGATGGTGCTTGACGTAATCCAATTTGAAGTAATGCCCTCGCATTCCATGGATCCACCACAATACCTTTGGTAAAACACGAGGAACATCTTCCTTGAGAACAGCATCCAGCCATTTCCCAGCAACCACAGCGTTCAAGACTATTAAATCTGCTTTAACATCTTGACCTTTTGCAGAAACCACCTAACAAAGTGTGCAAATCCATAAATAGAAGCTAGGCAAATAATTTTTAATCTCATGAACAGCAGACCGTGTGCTCATTCCATCATATATGAGCCCAAATCTAATGATTATTATTTTTAAATTTTATATATACATAAACTAACGAGCTCAGTGACCATTGCTTTATACTATTGCAAGGTGGTGTAAAACGTGTGTTTCAAGCTTCTCGCTATGCAATAGTAACTATGCAACTATCAGGTGCTTGTTCTTCCAAAAAGTAGAGATCAGATCGGAGAATATTTTCTTTCACTTCCTATTTAGCCCATGTATTTTGTCGTTATCATTAAGCTTTAAGAACAAAATGATAACCAAGATTCATAACCGTAGTTGAATAGCCAAATTAACAACCAAAAAATTGTAAATTTATTCTCAATTAGGAGACTCGGAGCAAATTTAGCCAAATTTGATTTCTAGTAAGCCTAACAATATGTTGGTTTTGGATCTATCCACTTGATCTTCATAAGAGTGATATAGTGGTATGAATGGTAAAGAGACCATTAAAAAGCCCATAAACACAAATATCTTTTAACCTAATTTTATGGTTAATAATGAACTATAGTTAAATTATATTTTTATTTAATTATTATTTAAATAAATATCTTAATTATTTAACAATTAAATAATTTATAAAGTGAACTTACCATTATATCTTTATTAGGTTACCAAATTAACCAAAAGTGGATCCACTATAATCATATACTTTAGTTAACTTAATTATAGTAATTTGTCGTATTTGTATTGTCTTAAACTATTCAATATAGTACACTGCCCAAGTGTTCAACAAGTACAGATCATTTTGTGCATTCACCGATAAACTTGCATCAATGAAAATAAATTATGAACATTGTTTGAGAACATACTTGCATAATGACATTTTCTAACTCCTATTGTAATTTTTTACAACTATGTCATTATTAGTGTATTTTTAGGTCATTGTTCCATTTTAGACAAGCCTTCTAACTCTTAGAATTTTACTGGCTCTTATAACCTGCTAACTCTTAGTAGTGCTAACTCTTAGCATTACTAACTATTAACATTTGTCTAAACTCTTTTAAACCAGATCTGAAATCCTTCAGATCATATAATATTTGTAACATTACAAACTTAATACCATTTAATATTTAATATTAACGACTTTATTTGAAATATTTATTGTATAAATATTATACAAGTAATATTCATACTATATTGACATCGCACATAAGCTTCAACTCTAACAAACTCTCATTTGCTCTAATGTCATTCGTATTGGTATCTCATATTAATACACTCCACATGTTTCTCAAACACCCTCAGAATTTATGCCTAAGTGGGTTCACTACGTTATCTAGGGAATGTGTCCTAGATATTGTTACAACTGATACAGCCAAGGTCTTATAATTATATGGTAATCAGAGTTTATATGATCATAATTCTAGTGTGCCTATTGACTTTTTGACTTGAGCAATTATACTGATATTATTGCATTACAGTGAGATAGGATCCATAAAGCTAGGAATTATTCTAAGCTCTGCAACTAGATTGAATATCCATGTGCTTCCTTAGTAGGTTTATCAAACCGTAACATATTCTATCTCTAAGGCAGAATTATTTATGTATATCTAAATTACGCATTTTCAACTAGCTTCGGTACCAATAGGGAGAAACACATAACCAAATGTAGATTTTCTACCATCCGAACAAGATGGGAAGTCTGAATATATGCGTCCCTTTACTTGTAAGAAAATTATCTCTATATTTCAAAATTTTATCTTCTCTACTTCTCAAGTATTTTATATATGTTTCACAATCATCTGATGGTCGTGATCTGGATCAGACCGATACCAGCTCGTAACACTTACGTCATTCAAATTCAGGTCTCGTACATAATATAGAATACATAAAAATACCTTTGGTTGATGCATATGATACGTTAGACATTCTAAATGTCATGACCCAACCTAGACCTAGCAAAATATTATTTGTTTTGGGTCCAAGCCCGCACGGTTTTGCTCTTGAGTTTCATGCAAACGTCCTTTACCCAAAACGTGTCTCACCAATTAAGGTGTGGGTCACCTCTTATAAACTCAGTATCTCTCTCATGCCTTGGCAATGTGGAATTTGCCTAAGGTGTTACACACACACCCTTAGGAACTTAGCATCCTCATTGAGGTTTTTCCCACCACCACTCTGCTACGCATCGAGAGTGGCTCTAATACCATCTGTCATGACTCAACTCAGACCTAGTAAGATATTATCCGCTTTGGGCCCAAGCCCACACGGTTTTATTTTTTAACTTAACCCAAGCGTCGTTCATCCAAAATGCGTATCACTAGTTAAGGTGTGAGTTACCCCTTATAAACGTAGTATCTCTCATGTGTCTTGGAGATGTGAAATTTCCCCAAGGTGTTACATAAAAGACTTAAAAATGGTTACAATTTCCTTAACTCGAACTTATGACTAAATGGATGCAAATGCCTCCACGTTGCCAACTGAACTAAAGCTAGTTCAGTTGCAACAACCCCAAAATTTTAAGGTAAATATTTAGAATATTCAGTTATTTATTTAATTGAGCTAATATTTTAAGTTATATGACTAGAAATTAAATTTTCTAAGTCTTATTAGGATTCTTTAAGTTTTATATAAGAATATGACTTGGATTAGGATTTCTTTATGCCTTAAGGAAAAATCTTATACTATAAATAAGTTAATTTAGAAGCCTTTAATCATACAATACACATTTTTCCTAAAGAGGACGACCCTAGAAGCTTTGAAAAGGAGTTAAGAGATTCTTGAAAAAATTTGGAGATCAAGGAGGTAACTTTTCAAACCTTTAAATTGGTCTTTATGTTATTCATAATTAAGAGCAATTTTATAAAAAGTATTAAGAAGAATAATGGATTAAGTTTTAAATTGGATGTTCTAGGGTTATTAGGCTTGTATTTGGAGAGTCATTGACTAAAAGAAATCAATACATAATATAAGATAAGAATCAATAAAGTTTTGCAAGTTCTATTCATGACAGTATTATAATTCAAAAATTAGGTTACATCTTTTGTAACCTTATGCTGGATTAAAATATACATCTAGAGGATCATATAGAAATTTTATTCGTTCAAAAATACTATGAATTAGATTCTTAGTGATTTTCGATTCAAACCCTGAGTTTCTGGAATCTGTTTGTCTTTACAGTATGATTAACCAACTGGAATTATTTGAATGATCAAAACTCCTTTGAAAATTATGAAATTTGGTTTAATAATTCTTTTATGTGTCTAATATGACATATTAAAATTTTGTGCTCGAATTCTTTGTATTCTAGTTTTTATGAATTTTATAGTATATACGTATCAGTACAAAATTTTGAATAATAGAATCAAAAGACTTTAAAACAGAATTCACATAAAAATATTTGGATTGATTTAAGACACGGATATTTTTTTATGAATCCTATATGCGTTTATAATAGTCCTGTCAAATTTTAAGAAATTTTGATAAGTTTATTATTAATTAAAAATTGGAGGTTAAGGACTATTTAGTGAAAGATTGGCTTTCGACCAAGTTTTGTTCTAGATTTAAAAATTAGATAAAATATGGTTATAAAGATTTAATGTCTTATATTTTTTTATATAAGTTTTAGTATTTTAATAAAACTAAGATATTTTGAATTTATAAGCATTTGGCGTTGTTTAAGCCCTAAGAAAATTTGGATAAATTAAAAGGGTCAGGTTTGGTAAGTTAGAGAGACTAATTTGATGGGTTAATTTGATAAAAACAATTAAAGGCTTAACAAGTTATTATAAGCTTTTCAATTTTATGATGGTATTTATGAGAGATTTATTTTCGATGTTAGGTTAAAGAGCCTGAACCTTTGTTGTAATTCAGTAAGAGGTAAATATTTTAGACTTTTACTGAGATCACAACAAATATATTATTATTTGTGCATATTATGTTTTGTATATGTTTCAAATTATGATTATATTTTATGACAAATATATTTTGGTATTAAAGTATGAATTTGTTTTATTTGTAATGTGAGCATTGACACTAAATATAGACATGCATAAGACTTTATTTAAATAAGAAAGTTTGTTTTTAAGTAAAAATTTGTCCATGATATAAGTTTTGTTTTTCTAGGATACCTAAACCTGATTTTTGCTTAGTAGGCACCCTCTGTATGTTGTGAAGCATTTTTAGTATGTATGGTCTTTCCTTTGGGATAGGTATATGTGTGGCTTTTTCTTCGAAATTGGTATATGTGATCTACTTATTATGCTACTGTATGTTGAGAGGAGTCCTATAAGTACCAACGGGCCTTATGAGTCTTCACATTCGTGTGTTGACGTATTGGTACATGTGAGAGGAATCACCGATGATCAGGATAAGGGTTCAGCTCTTACCTTCAGGCATATGTGTACTCTGTATATGAAATCTAAGCCTCATTTGCGCTATTCCTCTCATACAGTATGTTGCTGATATATGACATTTTGAACTCATTTTGTAAGTTATGAAAGTCCTACTAAGTAATAATTAAGTGAAGGGATTCTTATCATAAATTTAAAAAGAATTTTAAAAGATAAAGATATGATATGATATATTTTCAAGTTTGAAAGTGATTTTTTTTTTATTATAGCACGTCATGCACATGCATTACACAGATGTATTTTTTTTTATGGGAAAAACTAGTTTACTTACTGAGTTTTATACTCACTATAATTTATTATGATCACCAGATGATGAAAGGTTTGTGTGTATAGTAAATTTGGGGGGTGGCCTACTGCCCCTTAGTTCCCAATAAGTGGTTAGGATCTTTAAGAATAGACTTTTATTTTCTCACTTTTGACTTTGAGGATTATTATGATTAAGTATATTTTCTTGATTATTTATTAAGTAATGGATATAAGTTTTGCACGATAAGTTATATGTGAATCACTCTTTTAACCCTTTCAGGTGAGGGCGTGACACTAACCCTTTAATCTTTTTTCCCATGACACTTCCTCCTAGAAAGATGAATGATATATCTAAAAGGTACATTAACTGTCTCACAGTCAATGAAGTTGTACCTTTCCAACACTTAGTCAATGTACGAAGATTAAAAAAGTCCCATCAGCATCCTAGCTATATCTCTATAAAACTTTATACCTAGTATACAGGAAGCCTCTTCAAAATCTTTTATAAAGAAGTTCTTTACAAAGATAACACTTAGCTGATTGACTTGCAACATACGAATGTCATTTCTAACATTGAGTATGTATTCTTCACATAAAGAACTAGAAAGATAATTATGCTCCCACTACCCTTTCTGAACACACACGCTTCTGTTGGGGATCTTTTATACCAGGGTGTATGTATGTGCTACTGTGTTCATTGTATCAAATACATATCTCATACATATTATAGCGTAACGGAATAATAAAACATACAACAAATAATATATTTAGAGTCCACCTGGAATTCTATTTATTAACAGTTCTAGTCACCAACATGGTGGACTTGGTAAACGAGAACAGCAACCTCAATTATCTAGCATCTAGCACCAAATTTAACACTTATACCCTTTGAATTTATTTTTTCTTAATCAACTCTTTGATCAATAAAATAAATTTCTTGTGTTATTATTATTAGTAGCCAACAAAAGCAAATCAATTTCAACACTTGAAATTAACTCAAAATTGAATCAAAATCCCTTCTTATTTGCTAATTGTTTGGCTAGCCACTATACTTCCAAAACAACAACAAAAATAATTATTTTCCATTTCTTTCTTCCACACATTTCTCTCTCATCTCTTTCATATATATCTTACATTTATATTAAAATATTATGTAATATAATTAAATAATCTAAAATTGGCCACCAAATTTAGAATAAATTAATATAATAATAAATAATATTATAATATTTATAAATACTTGCCAACCAAGCATAAATATTTAATTAAAATATCTCTCTACTATATAATATAATATTATATAAATTATTATATTATATATTAGAGATATTTTGATTATTTAAATATTAAATAATCAAAGTATAAAATTATCATTTTGCCCCTTATAAATAATTATCAAGTATACCTTTAATGGGTTCCACCAAACCCCACACTTAAGTAAACTCAATTGAGAGCCCATAATGCGCCACATGTTATAATAATTAATAGACAACAATTATTAACTAATTATTGTATTTAACTCTTAAATACGTACATGCGCATTCTCGTGGTAGTGCTAGATATTACTGAACTAAACAATTCAATCTGGTATGCTGTCCCAATGCACAACGAGTATACTCCATATCGTGAGACTCCCTAGGTTCACACTCAATTCATCAAATAGAACTGTTCCATGATTCCGTGAACACTGCCCATGCACACGTCACAAAAATAAAAATTAGCGCGCAGACCATCCAAGCTGAGGTCACAACTTATACGTATAGTCCTTCTGTCATCTATATCGTGAATGTGTGATAACATAGATCAACACTATCAAATTCTCATGTGCTTATCTGTAAACCCATCTCCAAACTTGTATCTCACTGAACAATATAAGTAAACTCTTTGCTATATTATTCAATCCTGACAAAATCTCTTTCCTGGG
This sequence comes from Ailanthus altissimus, assembly GCA_946807835.1. Taxonomy (NCBI): domain Eukaryota; kingdom Viridiplantae; phylum Streptophyta; class Magnoliopsida; order Sapindales; family Simaroubaceae; genus Ailanthus; species Ailanthus altissimus. The sequence goes on from OX327695.1 coordinate 27,119,578, forward strand.
ATAAAGACTTGTGGCTACAAGACTTTTTGAGATATAGTCTCAAAGCATCTGGGTATCAAACTCTCTATGCGATCTAATGGATCCTATATCTGTATGCACCAAACTCCATAAGTATTGGACCATACCTAGTGACAACCAGTAGTCACACTATGAAAGGTCTGTGACATGCATGGAACTAAAGTATAGTTGATCACTTACAAGTCCACCGTGACACTCAGGTCAAAGGACCACGTATACTACTCAACTTTAGAGGACCTTCTATTGACAGTTTATATAGAGTGTCTGTAACGACCCAAATCCCACATCGGGCAAACTCGTCTAAAATGAAGGCCTTATAAAAAAAAATCCCCTTTACCCTCATGAGGCGCCTTTTGGAGATGGTGATGTGTTCCACCTATAAAGGACAAAACTATGAGGGGGGAGGACGCTTGCATGAACCCCAAAGTGGATAATACCTTGCACAGGGATTTGAGTGGGCTATTTTATTTGGTATCAGAGTCGAGGACAGCTCTGTTTTGATGGTGGGAGGTATTGTAATGACCCAAATCCCACATCGGGCAGACTCGTCCAAAGTGAAGGCCTTATAAAGAGAAATCCCCCCTACCTTTATGAGGGGCCTTTTGAGGATGGTGATGCGTTCATCCCATAAAGGACAAAACTGTGAGGGGGAATGATACATGCGTGAACCCCAAAGCGGACAATACCTTGCACAGGGATTCAGGTAGGCTCTTTTAATGTCTATCAGAGGTCCTCGTGAGTCTGTCACATATTCAGTCCTAACTAGATACCCATACGTTAATACGAGCTCTAAGCTCACAATTAACTAAGAATAACCATTTATACCCTATAGGTACGACATATGTTGATCTATATAAAGGTATCCGCCAACAGAACCTGTAGTTACTGTTGGCGCAGCAAGATCTAGGCACGTGGGTGTATGCATGTGCAATTGTGTCTATTGCCTAATGCTGCAGAAATATAAATTTTGCAATAAACACAATAAATAAATATATTAATCACATTAATATATTAATAAGATTAGAGAATTCACAAAAAGTGTAACGTTATACACGTATTTGTTTTTGAGTCCGCATGGAGACTAACTCGCTTGCAGTTCTAGTCACCAACTCGGTGGGCTTGCTGAACTAGAACAGCAGCTCCATATTCACCCTGGGATTAACTCTTAATCCCCAAAATGGTCGGGAGTGAATTTACATCTTTTTCTCCAAAAGGATAAGAAATGGAGAACTTGGAGCAATTCATAATTACTCCAATTGGAAGCAGAGAGAAAATTTTCTTTTCCTTCTTTTTTTTTTCTTTTCTTCTCCTTTCTTTCTTCTCTTTTTCCTTTCCTTTCTCTCTTTTTCTTTCTTTCTTTCTCAGCCGAATGGCCTTCCTCTCTTGTTTTTTTTTTCTTTTGCTTCTTTATATATATATATATAATATAATATAATAATAATAAAATAATAATATATATATATATAAAAGGGAGAGAGAGAGAGAAAATGATTATTTAACAATTAAATAATCAGAGTTGACCATTTGCCCCTCATGAATAGTTACCAAGTTTACCCCCTAGTGGGTCCTATCAAATTTCACACTTGGATAAATTCAACTGAGAGTCCATAATACGCTACGTGTCCTTATACAATTAGTAAATAACATTTATTAACTAATTGTTGTATTTAACACTTAAATACAAACACGCACGCATTCCCATGAAATTGTTGAATATTGCTGGATTAAACAATTTAATCCAGCACACTGCCCCAGTGCACAACGAGTACACTCCATATCACGGGACTCCCTATGTCACGCCCCAGACCCAAAAGATCTGACACACGACATCACTTACATTCATTCAATAATACTTAAACATTCATTTTAATTTCTTTCAGAATTATAGCAATTGAATTATGACTGGGACAATTAGTAAACCGGAGATACGCAGAGTTTTCTCAGAGATTAACACTCTACTACGTCACCAGTAGCAACTTTGTTACCGGAAGCCCAGAATATATTCATTGTAAATTCTTACTTAAAATCAATCCATTACTACACTTGGTGAAACTTAAACTAAGTCCAACCACACACAATAAAATAATACATAGGTATTTATTAACTAGGGACAAATCAAATATCTTATCACACGTGTCCCCAAATGAAACACTTAGCAACCTAACAACTTAGGGAACCCAAGGAACAGCAGAAGCCTTGCCAAATCCGCTAAGCACACATGTACCTTATTTACCTGAAATCACCATAAACTATAATGAGTATAAAACTCAGTAAGCATACTAGTTTTTCATATATCAAATACAAATACATATATGTACACAATGCATATGTATGATATGCTGTGATCAATCAAAATCATAATCTTATCAAATCACATATCATGTAAGCGCTTACATATTCTTTCAAAACACATAATAGGAATACCATCACTCAACTACTACTTAGTAGGACTTACATATCACATATCACATAATGAGCCAAATGTCACTCGTAGGTGACATACCGTATGAGAGGAATAGTACAAGTGAGGCCTTTAAATTACACATATATAATGCTCATGCCCGAAGGTAAAAGCCAAACCCTCACCCTGATCATCGGTGAGTCCTCTCACATGCACCAATACGCCACCACACGAATGTGATGACTCACTCTTCCTTTAGGTACCAATAGGATCCTCCCTACATACGGAACACATAACATATACCAATCCCGAAGGAAATGCCACACATAAAGGCTCCACAAATCACATAAAATGCCTACTAAGTTAACAGTGAGTTCAAGTACCCTTAAAATACAAAATATTTCTCATGGACATATTACACTTCAAAAGCTTTCTTTGTTAAACATATCTTATTTTGAAAGCTCACTTTCAAAAACACATGTATGTCATGTATGTCCATGCTCACATTCATAAATACATATCTTCACATTTCATATCAAAATATACTTTGACATAACATAAACATATTCTTAACCCCATTTGCAAAATCATACAAAATAATTACTATATTTATTGTGATTTCAGTAAAAAGTCTAGTATACTTACCTCTTAACACTTGCAGCTACAAGGCTTAAATCTCCTTAACCTATCAATAGAGATTAATCCTTTCATAAGCCTCACAATTCACTCAAAATACTTTAAATAGCTTACAAAATTATACACAATGCATTTATCACATCAAATTGGTCTAAATATTTGGTTTCTCAAAACCTGTCATTCTGACCACTTACACTTAACAAAACTTTCTAATACATCAAATGATGTCCAATTACTCCAAAATCAGAATATATCATTCTTGACTCATATATCCTTCTTATATATGAATATTATATCAAATTTCCTACACAATCCATTCCATACACACCATCGAATCCAAACTACAAACCTGACAGGATCAAGATACTTACCGAACAGTATTCAATCTCCCAATTTTATAAAATCATATACTAACTCCAAAATTATAAAACTATCACATAATTACTCTTAACACATATCTCAGTCCATGATAAATATTTCTCTTCCAAATCACTGCCAAAAATATTTTAAAACTATTTTATTCTATAACTTTAAAAATATGTTAATCAAATACTGTAATGAGCGGATATACTTTAGAAAATCATAACATTTCAACCACATTGATCTAAATTCTCAATTCTGAGTATATCATATTAGACATATAAACTTATCATATTCCATAAATTCGTAATTTTTGAAGATCATTCAGTAGGACAAAAATTATGTTTCACTGTACTATACTGTTTACATAGGAAATTTCCAGAATTTCAGGGTCATTTTGGTAAATTCACTATAAATTCAATTTCCAGAATTTTCAATCGATTCAAAGTCTCAGATGATCATTAACATGTCTAATTTCATATACTCAAAATTCAAAACCAGAATCGAATCACAACAATTTATAAAATTCCTAGATCAAGAGGTTATCCAGCAGAAATTCCACAATTCATCATGATTTATCAAACTATCTTATAGATCATCATCAATTCTCATATGATCTTACGAAATACACAACAAATCCTCAATTATACATATTTTCAGAAATCAAAACTTAAAGGAATTAACTTAATTAATACCAATAAATTGAGAAATACGTATGATATACCTCTTGAAATTCAAAATTCCAATTTCTTCTTCTTTTTCTTCTCCTTCTTCTCTTTCTCTCCCCTCTTTTCTCTATTCTCTCTCTCTAAAAGAGGTAGCTCGACCAAAATGAGAGAATTAGGGTTTTAAAAGTGTATTTTTATACTAAGTGGCTAATTTTTGATATTTACAAATTTACCCCCAAAACTTTCAAAGTATTACAATTTGGTCCCTAAAATAAATCTAAAGTCTTGCAATTAAACCCAATGCTAATAGTATCACCTTAATCTATACAAACACTACTAATAACAATATATAAATCAAGTATCACCAACATACAAATAAAATACATATATTTATACATATATAAATACTTATTCTTACCAGTTGTGGATACTGGTTACTACACCCTAGGTTCTATGCCCGATTCGTCAAATGGAACTATTCTATGAGTCCGTGAGCAATGCCCCACACACACGTCACGGATATACAAATTAACACGTTGAACCATACAAGCTGAGGTTACAACGCATACGTATAGTCCTTTCGTCAGGATATCCAGGATGTGCGGGGATATAGATTATCACCGTCAAATCACCATTTGCTCATCCATTTCCTATCTCCAGACTTAAATCTATGAACAATATGCGCAAACTCCTTTGCCATATTGTTCCACCCTGTCGGAACTCTTTCCCGGATCATTGCTTGTGACTACAAGACTTTCTGAGATATAGTCTCAAAGCATCTGGATATCAAACTCAATATAAGAGCTGACGGATCCCATATCTGTACGCACCAGACTCCATAAGCATTGGATCATACCCAGCGACACCCAGCGGTCACACTATGAAAGGTCTGTGACATGTGTGGAACCAAAGTATGGTGGATCACTTACAAGCCCACCATGGCATTCAGGTCAAAGGACCACGTATACTACTCAACGCGAGAGGACCCTCCGTTGACGGCTTACATTAAATGTCTATCGGAGGCCCTCGTGAGTCTGTCCGATATCCAGTCTTAACTGGATACCCATATGTCAATATGAGCTCCAAGCTCATGGTCGGTCAAAAACGACCATCTATACCTGACAGATACGATATATGCTGATCTATATATAAAGATATCCACCGATAGACCCGCATCGGTAGAAATAGATCAGGGACTATTATTCGAGAACATACTTGCGCAACATGTATTTGCTAGCACCCGATTGCAACTCTTGCAACTATACAGTTACTAGTATATTCTCAGGTCTATGTCCCATTACAGACAAGGCTCCAACTCTTGGATCTGCTGAGTATTATAACCAGTTAACACTTAACTATGCTAACATTTAACAATTATATGTCTCAGCATGGCTAACTATGAGCATTTATCTAAACCCTTTAGATCTGATCCGAACTCCTTTAGATCTACAATGTCTGTAATGTTACATGCATAATACCATATAATTTGGTATTAGCGATTTAATAGGAGTGTACACTTGTATAAATACACAAGTATATGTACATTCAAGGATGGCACGTAAACACCGACCTTAACAATAACCAGTATCCATAATCGATAAGAATAAGTATTTATATACATATTTTATTTGTATGTGGGTGATACTTGATTTATGTATTGTTATTAGTAGTGTTTGTATAGGTTAAGGACATACTATTAGTATTGAGTTTATTTGCAAGACTTTAGATTTATTTTAGGGACCAAATTGTAATACTTTGAACGTTTTAGGGGCAAATTCGTAAATACTAAAACTTAGCCTCTTAGTATAAAAATACACTTTTGAAACACTAATTTACTCATTTTTGGGTTGAGCTACCCTTTTACAGAGAGAAAAGAGAGAAATAGAGGGGAGAGAAAGAGAAGAAGAAGAAGAAATTAGAATTTTGGATTTTAAGAGGTATATCACAACTATTTCTCAATTTATTGGTGTTAATTAAGTTAATTTCTTTAATTTTTTATTTCTGGAAATATTTATAATTGAGGATTTGATGTGTATTTCGTAAGATATTGTGAGAATTGATGATGATCTATGTAGATAGCTTGATAAATCTTGATAAATTGCAGAATTTCTACTTGATAGTCTCCTAATCCAGGAATTTTATAAATTGTTGTGATTCGATTCTGGTTTTGAATTTTGAGTATATGAAATTAGACATGTTTAGAATTATCTGAGACTTTGAATTGATTAAAAATTCCAGAAAATGCAATTTTAGTGAATTTACCAAAATGACCCTGAAATTATGGAAATTTTCTGTATGAACAGTATGATACAGTGACAAATAATTTCTAATCAGCTTAATGATCTTCAAAAATTATGAATTTATGGATTATGATAATTTTATATGTCTAATATGATATACTCAAATTTTCAAATTTAGATTAATGTGGTTAAATTATTATGATTTTCTAAATAGTATCAGCTCATTGCAGTATTTGATTAACAGATTTTCAAAGCTATAGAATAAAATAGTTTTAAAATACTTTTGGCAGTGATTTTGAAGTAAAATATTTATCATGGATTGAGAATTTTTAACTTCCTTCTTTATCTTTAATCTTGTCCTTGAGGATGAAACAGTCCTTAATAGGATGACCGGGGACTCGGTGGAATAGGCAGTCTTTAGGGTCTGCGCTCTTTCCTTCTTCACTCGGCCTCTTGCATGGTGGGAGCTTAATCTTGTCATGCTTTATTAACTCTCATAAGATGCTCTCAGTTTCGTCAACGTCGAAGTCATACTTCTTGTTGAGCCGTTCTTTTCTTAGAATTCGCGAGCCCTCTAAGCTTTCTTGTCTTTCAAGGCTTGGTCTTTCTTTCTCATTTGGTTATCTTTTTGGCTGCCTTGTATGTGTCAAGAGTATTTCGGTGGTACTTTAATAATTTTTTAGTTAGTATATAATTTTATAAAATTGGGAGATTGAATACTGTTCAATAAATATCTTAATCCTGTCAGGATAATAGTTTTGATTTGATGGTGTTTATGGAATAGATTATGTAGGAATTATAATATAATATTCATACATAAGAAGGATATATGAGTTAAAAATGATATATTCTAATTTTGGAGTAATTGGACATCATTTGATATATAAGAAAATTTTGTTAAGTGTAAGTAGTCAAAATGATAGATTTTGAGAAACCAAGTAATTAGACCAATTTGATGTGATAAGTGCAATAAGTATAATTTTGTAAGCTATTTAAATTATTTTGTGTGAATTGTGAGGCTTATGAAAGGATTAATCTCTATTGATAGGTTAAGGAGAATTAAGCCTTGTACTCGAAAGTGCTAAGAGATAAGTATACTAGACTTTTACTGAAATCACAATAAACATAGTAATTGTCTATATATGATATTTTAAATGTGCTTAGAAATATGTTTATATTATGTCAAAGTATATTTGATATGAAATGTGAAAGAAATATGTTTATGAATGTGAGCATTGACATTGAGCATGGACAAACATGTATTTTTGAAAGTGAGCTTTCAAAATAAGATGTGTTTAACAAAGAAAGCTTTTGAAGTGTAATATGTCCATGAGAAATATTTTGTATTTTAAGGGTACTTGAACTCACTGTTAACTTAGTAGGCATTTTATGTGATTTGTGGAGCCTTTATGTGTGGCCTTTCCTTCGGGATTGGTTTATGTTATGTGTTCAGTATGTAGGGAGGATCCTATTGGTACCTAAAGGAAAAGTGAATCATCACATTCGTGTGGTGGCATATTGGTCTATGTGAGAGAACTCACTGATGATCAGGGTGAGGGTTTGGCTTTTACCTTCGGGCATGAGCATTATATATGTGTGATTTAAAAACCTCACTTATACTATTTCTCTCATACGGTATGTCACCTACGAGTGACATTTGGCTCATTATGTGATATGTGATATGTAAGTCCTACTAAGTAGTAGTTGAGTGATGGTATTCCTATTATATGTTTTGAAAGAATGTGTAAATGCTTACATAACATATGATTTGATAAGATTATGATTTTGATTGATCACAGCATATCATACATATGCATTGTGTACATTTATGTATTTGTATTTGATATATGAAAAATTAGTATGCTTACTGAGTTTTATACTCATTATAGTTTATGGTGATTTCAGGTAAATAAGGTATATGTGTGCTTAGCGAATTTGGCAAGGCTTCTGCTATTCTTTGGGTTCCCTAAGTTGCTAGGTTGCTGAGTGTTTCATTTGGGGATACGTGGGATAAGATATTTGATTTATCCCTATTGAATAAATACTTATATAGTATTTTATTGTGTGTGGTTGGATTTAGTTTAAGCTACACCAAGTGTGGTTATTAGTTGATTTTAAGTAAGAATTTGCAATGAATATATTCTGGGCTTCTGGTAACAAAGTTGCTACTGGTGACGTAGTAGAGTATTAATCTCTGAGAAAACTCTACGTATCTCCTGTTTACTAATTGTCCCAGTCATAATTCAATTGTTATAATTCTGAAAGAAATTGAAATTAATGTTTAAAATTATTGAATGAATGTAAGTGATGTAGTGTCTGATCTTTTGGGTCTGGGGCATGACAGAACCACATTAGTAAAAATAGATCAGAGACAATATTCGAGAATATACTTGCACAATTGACATTTTCTAACAGCTGATTGCAACTCTTTCAACTATGTAGTTACTAGTATATTCCTGGGTCTATGTCCTATTACAGACAAAGCTCCAACTTTTGAAACTTCGCTGAGTATTATAACTAGCTAACATTTAGCTGTGCTAACTCTTAATATTTATATCTCTCAGTGTGGCCAACTTTAGTCCCTAATTTAAACTCTTTTAGATTAAATTTGAACTTCTTTAGATCATACAATGTCTGTAAGGTTACAATGCATGGTACCATATACATAGGCATTAATGATTTAATGAGAATGTACATTTGTATAAATAATAAGTAGATGTACATTCAGAGATAACACATAAGCATTTACCCTAACAACTTCCTCTTCATTTCTGATGAAACTAGACTTTCTGATTTTCTCATCTAAACAAAGATTTCAACTTTGAAAAAAGTGCTTAAGTCCACAAATGGGCTTAATCAGTTTACACACTATATTATAAGTTAGGCTAGATGTAAAAATTTCAGATTGTTCCATACATATCTCTTACTTGAGATATACATATAGGAATGCCGAGTATACATCCATTGGATAGTCCTCAAAATCATAATATGCAGTAATAGCCAATAAAATTCAAATTGACTTTAACATAGTTACTTATGAAAAAGTTTTTCTCATTGTCAATTCTTGATCATTGAGTGTAACCTTTCAATATTACTCGGGCCTTAAAGGTCTCTACCTTCATATAGGGCCTATGCTTCCATTGTGTAAACTTATTTACAATAAATAAGAATAATTCCTATAAGAAGTACAACCAAGTCCCAGACTTCATTGTCATGCATAGAGTCAATTTTAGATTTTATGACATTTAGCCATTTTTCTGAAATGATGTCAAATATTATTTCTCTATAAATCAAAAGATTCTTTTCTATAACTAAAAAAACCAAGAGTACCTTCAAGTATCAAACATACCTAATTGGTGGCCTTGATATCCTTTTAGACCTATGAGGAGAATATGTTAAATGTATTTCACTCAATTGAACTTAAAAATACTATCGTCAGTTCATATATATATATATATATATATATTATCTGTCTAACACCTTATTGACCAGACAGACCATTTAAAATATTATCTTATAATATAATAAAATTTAATCTGATTAAGAGATATTTTTAAACATATGCTCTCATCTCATGAGAAGATGATTCTCAATTAGATATTTATTTCTATGCAAACACAACTAACCTCTACCAGAAGGGCTCTCATTGTGGTTACTAATACAAAAAAAATAATCCAAGTTTATAATGCAGAATAATAACTCTTATCACTGCATCTCATAAACCCCGACATGTATATTAATATTTTTGAAACAATTAAAATAATCCAACATTAAATGTAGCAACGTCATGGTGTTGGGCTACCAACGTTGCAACATTTAATGTAATCCCTTAATGCTGCGGTGTTAGCCCTTTAGCACTGCAGTGATAGAATAATGAAGCCCTCAATGTCGCGGCGTTTTATTACCAATGCTGCAGCACTAAAGGTCAGTACCTCTAGCACCGCGGCGTTAAGCTAGAACGCTGCGAAGTTGAGGCCTAAAAACCCCAACGCCGAGATGTTCTTCATCCAACGCCGTGATTCATCATGAATGCTACAGCATTCCAAGTGTTGTTTTTACCTGTTTTGCATTTTCAACATTTGAAATGCACCACAACAACCCTAAAACTTATCCTTCAATATGTCCAACACTCAACAACACCAAATTGTTCTGATATTAATTGTTGGGTGTCGATTATTCTAAGGTGTATGCATACGGTGTCCGTGTTCATCATACAAATATATATATCTCATACATATACAAGCAAAATTAAAAATTATACAATGAACACACACATACAAATATATATATATATATACAATTAATCAAATTAATTACAAAATTGAGAAATTTTACCCATCAAGCCTTTGGATTAAAAGGTTTAAAGTCCACATGAATTAAACTTATTGATAATTCTAGTAATCAACTTGGCTGTGATAGATTAGCTAGAATAACAGTATAATTCAGCACTGGTTTAACACTTAAACTATTTAGATTAACACTTAATATAATAAAATTAATTTATTTTATATTTTTTTAACACTTGAATAATTAAAACAAATCAATTAGTTATAACAATTAATCTTTTGTTTTTACTTTGATGTTCTAACACTTAAAACATGAAAAAAAAAAAGAATTCAAATTCCAATTCTCTCAAATGAAAATGGTTGTCAAAAATTGTAAAACTTTTTGAATTTCATTTCACTTAAATAAATTTAAATTTCATTAGCATTTAATTTACTATTCACTTAACCAAGGTTATGTTTTAACATTAGTTGAATTAAATTAACTTAACCCTTAAGTTAACAAATATCCAACTAACCTAACTGTAGAATTAATTATTAACTCTAGTTAAGTTAACATTTATTTAACAATAAATAAAATATTAGGATATTTATTTAACCTAACCGTAGAGTTAACTATTAACTCTAGTTGCGTTAACATTTATTTAATAGTAATAAAAATAAAATATCTAGATATTTATTTAACCCAACCATAGTTAATAATTAACCATAATTTAGTTAAGCATAAATATCTTTTAACCTAACTTTATGGTTAATAATTAACCATGGTTAAGTTAGATTTTTATTTAATTATTATTTAAATATCGATTATTTAATAATTAAATAATTAATAAAGTAAAATTACCATTATACCCTTACTAGGTTACCAAGTTAACCCAAAGTGGGTCCGGCCATAACCATATACTTAAATTAACTTAACCATAGTAATTTGCTATATTTTTACTGTATTAAATTATTTAATACGGTAAACTGTTCAAGTACTCAACTAGTACACTTCATATTATGAATTCACTGATGAAAATAGATCATGAACTAATGTTTAAAAACATATTTGCATAATGACATTTTTTAACTCCTATTGCAACTATGCTATTATTAGTGTATTCTCATGTCATTGTCCCATTTCAGATAAGGCTTTTAACTCTTAGAATTTTGTTGACTCTGATAACCTACTAACTCTTAGCAGTGCTAACTCTTAGCATTTATAACTCTCAGCATTGCTAACTCTTATTCCCATGTCATTGTCCCATTTCAGACAAAGCTTTTAACTCTTAGAATTTTGCTGACTCTGATAACCTACTAACTCTTAGCAGTGCTAACTCTTTACATTTATAACTCTCAGTATTGCTAACTCTTAGTCCTGGTCTAAACTCTTTTAGACCAGATTTGAAATCTTTCAAATCATACAGTATATGTAACGTTACAAGTTTAATACCATAAAATATTTAAAATTAATAATTTTATTAGAAATATTTATTGTATAAATATTAAACAATTAATATTCATATAATATTAGAATAACACGTAAGCATCAACTCTAACACAATCCTCATGGCCATCACAAAAATTTCCATTATGTCTGGTAATGGAGCTGAATCAAACACTGCCAATATAACATCCAATAACCAAACCAATATCATACCTCTCTCAAACAATTTCACTACCTTAAAACTTGATTGATAGAACTACCCAATTTAAAATTCTCAAATTCTTCCAACCATTCGTGGTCATGATCTGGAAGCCTTCATTAATGGTTCTAGAAAGAAATCTGACCCTGTTATTGTTACAGTATATGAGAAAGACAATATTACTACAACTCATAACCCAGATTATGCACAATGAGTAAAGCAAGATTAGCTCTTGCTCAGTTGGCAATAGTCTATTATAGCAGAAAGCATTATAGGTATAGTGGTAAATTATGTCTCCTCTCATAAGTTTTGGACAACCATAGAGAAGCTTTTCTCATCCCCAATCAAAGGCAAGAGTGTTGTAACTCCATATGTAGCTTCAGACAACCAAAAAATGAGGTATGACTATGATTCATTATTTTGCAAAAATGAAAACCCTAACTGATTACCTCGCTGCTGTAGGAAATCAAATCAATAATGATGGTTTAATTTTATATACTTTGGCTGGATTTGGTGCTGACTTTGATTCTATAATGGTAAATATTACCTCTAGTAATCAACTTAAGTATAAGCCAGCATTGGTTTAACACTTAAACTATTTAGATTAATACTTAATATAATAGAATTAATTTGTTTTATATTTTGTTCAATAACATGAACAATTGAAACAAATCAATTAGTTATAGCAATTAATAGCCTTTGTTTTTGCTTTGATGTTTTAATATTTAAAACATGAAAATCAAAAATTCAAATTCCAATTCTCTCAAATGAAAATGGACGGCCAAAATTTGTAAAACTTTTTTAATTTTAAATTTCATTTCACTTTATATATTACGCATAAATTTCAAATAAACTTAAATTTCATTTTCATTAATTTAACTATCCACTTAACTAATGTTAATATTTAACTTTAATTGAGTTAAATTAACTTAACCCTTAAGTTAACAATATCCAATTAACTTAATTCTAGAGTTAACTATTAACCCTAGTTAGGTTCATATTTATTTAATAATAAAAATAAAATATCTAGATATTTATTTAATCTAACCATAGTTAACAATTAACCATGGTTTACTTAAGCACAAATATCTTTTAACCTAACCATACGGTTAACAATTAACTATAATTAAGTTACATTTTTATTTAATTATTATTTAAATAAATATCTTAATTATTTAATAATTAAATAATCAATAAAGTAAAATTATCATTATACCCTTACTAGGTTACCAAATTAACCCAAAGTCGGTCCTAACATAATCATATACTTTAATTAACTTAACTATAGCAATTTGTTGTATTTTTACAGGATTGAACTATTCAATACGATAAATTACCCAAGTGCTCAACAAGTACACTTCATATTACGAATTTACCGATAGACTCGCATTAATGAAAATATATCAGGAACTAATATTTGAGAACATACTTGCATAATTACATTTCCCAGCTCCTATTGTAACTCTTTGTAACTATGTCATAATTAGTGTATTCTCAAGTCATTATCCTATTTTAGACAAGGCTTTTAACTCTTAGAATTTTGCTGACTTTTATAACCTGCTAACTTTTAAGATTGCTAATTCTCAACATTTATAACTCTCAGCATTACTAACTCTTAACCCTAGTCTAAACACTTTTAGACCAAATCTAAACTCTTTCAAATCATATAATGTCTGTAAGGTTATAAGCTTAATACTATATAATATTTAATATTAACAATTTTATTTAAAATATTTATTGCATAAATATTAAACAATTAATATTCATACAATATTTAAATCGCATGTAAGCTCTAACTCTAACAAACTCTCACTTGCTTTAGTACTATTTATACTGGTGTATCATACTAATACACTCCACGTATTTTTTAAATACCCTAAAAATTTATGCCTCAATAGGTTCGCTACGTTATCAAAAAATATATCTTAAATATTGTTACAACTTATAAAATTAAAATCGTCTAATTATGTGATAATCAGAATCCACATAATTAAAATTTTAATGTACCTATTAATTTTTTTACTTAACAATTATTTTATTATTATTATATTACAGTGGAATATTATCCACTAAACTTGAAACTATTAAAGACTTCTGAATATCCATTTGCTTCTTTGACAAATTTCTTAATCCTAAATATATTTTACCTATGGCAGAATTATCTATGCATATCTAAATTACACATTTGTCTTTGATTTGAATGGTAAATCTTATCACACCTGTATATAATGCCTGCCACTATGTAATGTTGACATTGAGTGAAAAAGTTAAAAGCACTTTTGACAAAGTGCTATCCTATCTTGTTTTTTTTATCTATCTGAAACGTGGCACCTGTAAAAACTAGCAGCTGGTGCCATGCACGTTAATGATCTTCGATTCTCCATATATATAAGCTTGAACCCGCTTAAGGTTCAAGCATTACATTGTCGTAGACTAGCATAACATTAAGCAAAAGTCATAAGTTGGAAATTGCGGTTTCTGATCTGCATAAAATCGTTATTGTTACTTGCTTGTCTCTTTACCTTTGAAGATGGCACATTTTCAGAATCAGGACGGTGCAGTTCCACAACCACACGGATATGATGACCCAGATCGCCGCACAGACGAGTTTGGCAACCCAGTTCATCACACTGGCACCACCGGTGGCCCTGCAACGGGAGGATTCGGTTCCAAGACTGCGACTGGCGTGCTGGGTCACGATGGCGCACCAACAGCTGGCACCGGCATAGGTGGAGGCTACCATGAACTAGGCCATCATGGCCTTCATCGTTCCGGAAGCCCTAACTCTAGCTCTGTAAGATTCATTCTAATTTATATATGATATCTCCCCGTTGGAAGCTCTCTCTTTTGAACTCCTGTATTTTATTTTTCAATAATTATTTTATAATTGTTAACATGCAGTCCGAGGATGATGGGCAAGGTGGAAGGAGGAAGAAGGGTTTGAAAGAGAAGATAAAGGAGAAGGTGCCAGGCGGAGGGCACAAAGACGAAAAAAATCAAACTAATGCAACCCCCACTCCCGTTGGTTATGGTACAACTGGGGAGGGGCAGTACCAGCAGCAGCAGCACCCCGAGAAGAAAGGAATGGTGGACAAGATCAAAGAGAAGCTTCCTGGACACCATAACTAGGTGTAGTAGTAATAAAGTAAGCCGAAAATTCTCTTGTTTCGTTGTTACTAGCAACTGATGTAATAAACAGTGCAGAATAAGCCTTTGTACTCTCTGGTTGTTTCTCTTTGTGCATTTTACTATCTTCGGGTTGTATTTTGTTATGTATCTTGAGCACTATTGAGTACGTAGGTTCGTTGTTTTAATAATATTGCAAACTTTGTGATATGTTGTTAATCTTTGAATGTTAAATTGCGTTTTACTTCAGAGTAAAAAGAGTAGATTCCACAATAATCTCTCCTAGTTCTTGGACATGTTCATGATTTCAGAGCCTTCAAAATTGTATATACCATATGTCAAAGCCATTAAAAAATGGTTCTGCCCGTAAATCCGGAGCCTGCATTCATACTCTTTAATTTGCCCTGTAAGGAAGAGAATTGGGTTCCCAACTCGAACCTTGAGATATTTATATTCATTCATTGGAAGAAAACTATTCCATCACTTGAGAAAAAAGTGAATTTGTAGTGTTTTGGCCGCTGAGAAAGAAGAAAACTATCCATCACTTGAAAGAAGTGAATTTGTTGTGTTTTGGCCGCTGAGAAATATGAAGGAAATCAAAGGAAAATGAAAAACTGAATACTGGATTTTGTCATTAAAGACCGACGATGAATACAATGAAATTACAAGATAACAAAGGTTACATACTGCGCAGCAGCAAAAACTGACTTTTTTGCCTTAGCATGACATTTCTATGCACTGCAATCAAAGTCAAAGCACAAGGTATGACCAAGTATCCCAGATGCCATGGCTTGATTCTTCAAATTAAGAAATCTGTCGTACTCGTACCTGATACTGTTAAAAGTTTTTAGTCAATATTTGGAAATGAGTCCAGAAGGCAAAAGATAATAAAGGATTTATCTTATAAAGCAACAAAGAATTGGAGTAAGATAAGCAGTAAGAGAGTCACCGAGCAAAATTTAGTCAAATGCTCTCGAGTCCTAATCTTCCAGCAACCAAAGGAAGGTGCTTGACGTAATCCAATTTGAAGTAATGCCCTCGCATTTCATGGATCCACCACAATACCTTTGGTAAAACACGAGGAACATCTTCCTTCAGAACAGCGTCCAGCCATTTGCCAGCAACCGCAGTGTTCAAGACCATTAAATCTGCTTTAAGAGCTGTATCTATGGCTTCTTGACCTTTCGCAGAAACCACCTAAAAAAGTGTACAAATCCATAAACAGAAGCTAGGAAAATAATTTTTAATCATTTCAACCTCTCATGAACAGCAGACTGTGTGCTCATTCCATCATTTATGAGCCCAAATCTAATGTTTATTATTTTTAAAATTTATATATACATAAACTTATGAGCTCAGTGACCATTGCTTTATACTATTGCAAGGTGGTGTAAAACGTGTGTTTCAAGCTGCTCCCCATGCAATAGTAACTATGCAACTATCAGGTGCTTGTTCTTCCAAAAAGTAGAGATCAGACCGGAGAATATATTCTTTCACTTCCTATTTAGCCCAGGTATTTTGTCGTTATCATTAAGCTTTAAGAACAAAAAGATAACCAAGATTCATAACCGTAGTTGAATAGCCAAATTAACAACCAAAAAATTATAAATTTATTCTCAATTAGGAGACTCGGAGCAAATGTAGTCAACTTTGATTTCTAGTAAGCCTAACAATATGTTGGTTTTGGATCTATCCACTTGATCTCTATAATAGTGATATATTGGTATCACTGATAAAGAGAACATCTAAAAAGCTTATAAGCACAAATATCTTTTAATCTAATCTTATGGTTAATAATGAATCTTAGTTAAATTTTATTTTTATTTAATTATTATTTAAATAAATATTTTGATTATTTAATAATTAAGTAATTAATAAAATAAAATTATCATTGTACCTTTATTAGATTATCAAGTTAACTCAAAATAGGTTCTATTATAACCATATACTTTAGTTAACTTAACTATAGTAATTTGTTATATTTTTATTATTTAAAACTATTCAATACGGTATACTGCCCGAGTGTTTAACAAGTACACTTCATATTACAAATTCACCGATAGACCTGTATTAATGAAAATAGACTAAGAACTAGGGATGACAGCGGGCGGGTTTGAGACGGATACCTCTAATATTATATCCATATCCGCTTAAAAAATAAAATACCGTATCCTTCCCAAACTCATTGCGGGTTTGGAGTACTGTTACCAAACCCGCACTTGCAGGTTTGTACCTATTACAAAACCCGTAACGGGTTATCCGCAGATTTTAAGCGAATTTTAAATTAATATAATAAAAAATAAAATTATATATTGATTTAATTGAAAATTTCTAAATTATAGCAATTAAAATAATATCAATCATACTTCCAATTTTATTTACTATAATTTTAACTTCAATTTTAATTTTAATTACATTAAATGTTATCATTTCAAATTTAATCTCAATTTTAATTACGATAAATGTTATAATTTTAATTATGTTAAATATTTTAATTTTAATTTTAATTACGTTAAATATTATAATTCCAAATCTAATTTCGATTTCAATTACGTTAATGTTATAATTTTAATTTTAATTTCGATATCAATTATGTTAAATATTATAATTCTTATTCCAATAAAATTTCAATATCAATTATGTTAAATACTATAATTCTTATTTCAATTTTGATTTCAATTATGTTAAATGTCATAATTTTAATTTCAATTTCAATTTCAATTACGTTAAATGTCATAACTCTAAATCAAATTTTGATTTCAATTACATTAAATTGTTATGATTATAATTTCAATTTCGACAGTTAAATATTATAATTTCAAATCCAATTTCAATTATGTTAAATATTTTAATTTCAATTCTAATTCTAATTTTATTTACATTAAATATTATAATTCTTGTGTTAAATGTTATAATTTCAAATCCAATTTCAATTACATTAAATGTTATCATTCTAAATCCAATTTCAATTGCGTTAAATGTTTAATTCTAATTAGAATTGCAATTTCAATTACATTAAATGTTATCATTCTAAATCCAATTCTAAAAAAGTTAAATATTAAATATTTTAGTTCCAATTTCAATTATGTTAAATGCTATAATTTTATTTTTAATTTCAATTACAATCATTAGTTCCTTTGAACTAATTTTATTTATTTTTATTGAATGGTATGAGTAATGTCAAATCAAATCTAGATTTTTTGATGTGAGATAAAAATAAATACAAAAATAATCAATTCATATTTTTTTTAAATGTAGTATGTGCGAATACCCATTGTGGGTATCCGCGGATTTTTCACTAAAATCATATCCGTACCAAATTCGTTGCGGGTTTTAATTTTGAATACCAAACCCGCTTCAAACCTTACCAAATCCTTCACAATGCGGCGGGTTTACGGGTTTGCAGTTTTTTTGTCATCCCTACTAGGAATTAATGTTTGAAAACATACTTTCATAATGAAATTTTCTAACTTCTATTGCAATTATGTAATTATTAGTGTATTCCCAGGTTATTGTCCTATTTTCACAAGCCTTCTAACTCTTAGAATTTTGCTGACTCTTATAACCTGCTAACTCTTAGTAATGCTAACTATTAGTAGTGTTAACTCTTTGCATTACTAACTCTTAGCCTTGATCTAAACTCTTTTAGATCAAATCTGAACTCCTTCAGATCATATAATGTTTGTAACGTTACAAGCTTAATATCATATAATATTTAATATTAACGATTTTATTTGAAATGTTTATTGTATAAATATTAAATAATTAATATTCATACAATATTAAAATCTCACGTAAGCTTCAACTTTAACAAACTCTCACTTACTCTAGTGCTATTCGTACTAGTATCTGATACTAATACATTCCACATGTTTCTAAGAAACCCTAGGATTTTATGCTTAAGTGGGTTCGCTACGTTATCCAGAAAATGTATCCTAGATATTGTTACAACTTGTGCAGTCAAAGTCTTCTAATTATGTGGTAATGAGAGTCCACATGATCAGAATTCTAATGTGCCTATTGGGTTTTTGGCTTGAGCAATTATTCTGTTATTGTTGCATTATAGTGGAATAGGATCCACTGAATTTGGAACTATTCTAGGCTCTGCATCTAGCTTGAATATCCATGTTCGTCTTTGGCAAGCTTCTCAAACCACAATATATTCTACCTCTAAGGTAGAATTATTTATGGATATCTAAATTACACATTTCCAACTAGCTCCAATATCGATGAGGAGAAACATATAACTAGATAAGAAGTTTGAATATGTACGTCCTTTCACTTGTAAGAAATTTTTCTCCATATTTCAAAAACTTATCTTCTTCAGTACCTCTCAGGTATATTATATATGTTTCACAGCCATCTGATGATCATGATCTGGATCAGATTGATACTAACCCGTAACACTTACAGTCATTCAAATCTAGGTCTCATACATAACATGGAATGCATCAAACTACCTCTAGTTGATGCATATGATAAGTTAAACATTCTAACTATTATGACCTAACTCAGACCTAGTAAAATATTATCTGCTTTTGGCCCAAGCCTGCACGGTTTTGTTCTTAAGCTTCATGCAAACGTCCTTCACCCAAAATGTGTGTCACTAAGTAAAGTATGGGTCACCTCTTATCCATGCTTTAGTAATATGGAATTTACCTAAGTTGTTACATACGCCCCTTTAGGCACTCAGTGTCCTCACTGAGGTTTTCTCCACCACTGCTCTGCTGCACATCGGGAGTGGTTCTGATACTATTTGTCATTACCCAACCAAGACCTGGCAAGATATTGTCCGCTTTTAGCCCAAGCCCGCACGATTTTATTTTTTAGCATCACGCAAACATCCTTCACCCAAAACGCGTCTCACCAATTAAGGTGTGGGTTACCCCTTATAAATCCAGTATCTCTCATGTGCCTTAGAGATGTGGGATTTGCCTAAAGTGTTACATAAAAGAGTTAAAGATGGTTACAACTTCCTTAACTCGAACCTATGACTAAATAAATGCAAATGCCTCCACGTTGCCAACTGAACTAAAGTTAGTTCAATTGTAACGATCCAGAATTTTAAAGTAGATATTTGGGATATTCAATTATTTATTTATTTAATTGGGCTAATATTTTGAGTTATATGACTAGGAATTAAAATTTCTAAGTCCTATTAGGATTCTTTAAGTTTTATATAAGAATATGACTTGGATTAGGATTCTCTTGCACTTTAATAAAAAATCCTACACTATAAATAAGTTAGTTTAGAAGCCTTTAATCATACAATATATGTTTTTATCTAAAGAAGACAGCCCTAGAAGCTTTGAAAAAGAGTTAAAAGACTCTTGAGAAAAATTTAGAGATCAATAAGGTAACTTTTCAATCCTTTAAATTGTTCTTCATGCTATCCAATAATTTAGAACAATTTTAAAAAAAGTACGAAGAAGAACAAGGGATTAAATTCTAAATTGGATGTTCTATGGTTATTAGGCTTGAATTTAGAGAGTCGTTGACTAAAAAAATCAATACATAGTATAAGATAAGAATCAATAAAGTTTTACAGGTTTTGTTCATGACAGTATTATAATTCAAAAATTAGGTTACATTTTTTGTTGAGTTATGTCATGATCCTTATGCTAGATTAAAATATACATCTAGAGGATCTTATAGAAATTTGATTCGATCAAAAATGCCATGAATTGGATTTTTAGTTATTTTTCGATTCTAACCCTAAGTTTCTGGAATCTGTCAGTCTTTGCACTATGATTAAACAATAAAAATTATTCAAATGATCACAACACCTCTGAAAATTATAAATTTTGGTTTAACAATTCCTTTATATGTCTAATATGATATATTAAAAATTCATGCTCAGATTCTTTGTATTCTAGTTTTTATGAATTTTTTAGTATATAAGTATTAGTACATAATTCTGAATAATAGAATTAGAAGGCTCTAAAACAAAATTCACATAAAAATATTTAGGTTACTTTAAGACACAATTTTTTTTTTTATGAACCCTCTATGCGTTTATTATAGTAATGTCAAATTTCAAGAGATTTTACAAGTAAATTATTAATTACAAATCTAAAGTTAAGGATTATTTAGTGAAAGATTGGCTTCAGGCCAGTTTTTGTTCTAGCTTTGAAAATTAGATAAAATACGGTTATAAGGATTTAATGGCTTATGTTTTTTTATATAAGTTTTAGTATTGTACTAGGACTAAGATATTCTGAATTCATAAGCATTGGACGTTGTTTAGGCCCTAAAAAAAGTTAGATAAAGTTAAAGGGTCAGTTTTGGCAAGTTAGAGAGACTAATTTGATGGGTTAATTTGATGAGAAAAATAAAGGCTTAACAAGTTATTGTAAGCTTTAAGTTTTGTGATGGTATTTATGAGAGAATTTATTTTCGATGTTAGGTTAAGGAGCCTGAACTTTTGTCGTAATTCGGTAAGAGGTAAGTATTCTAAACTTTTACTGGAAAAATAACAAACATATTATTGTTTGTGCATATGATGTTTTATATATGTTTCAAATTATGATTATGTTTTGTGCCAAATATATTTTAATATGAAAGTATGAATTTGTTTTGTTTGTAATGTGAGCATTGGCATTAATCATAGACATGCATAAGAATTTTTTTGAATTAAAAAGTTTGTTTTGAAGTAAAATTTGTCCATAATATAAGTTTTATTTTTCTAGGATACCTAAACCTGATTTTGCTTAGTAGGCACCCTCTGTATATTATAGAGCCTTTTTATTATGTGTGTTCTTTCCTTCGAGATGGGTATATGTGTGGCCTTTTCTTCGAAATTTGTATATGTGATATACTTATTTATGCTACTATATGTTGAGAGGAGTCTTAAAGGTACCATCGGGCCTTATGAGTCTTCACATTCATGTGTTGACGCATTGGTGTATGTGAGAGGAGCCACCGATGGAGTTCGCTAGAGTTCTATTCATTGGCAGTTCTAATCACCAATACAGTAAACTTGGTAAGCTAGAACAACAGCCTCAATTATCTAGCACTAGATTTAACACTTATACCCTTAAAATTTATTTTTTCTTGAGCAACTCTTTGATCAATAAAATAAATTTCATGTTATTATTATTAGTAGCCAACAAAAGCAAGTAAAAAAATCAATTTCAACACTTGAAATTAACTCAAAATTAAATCAAATCCCTTCTTATTTGCTAATTGTTTGGCCGACCACCATTCTTCCAAATAAACAAAGAAAAATAACAATTATTTTCCACTTTCTTTTTTCCACACATTTCTCTCTCATCTCTTTCATATATATCTTACATAAATATTAAAATATTATGTAATATAATTAAATAATTTAAACTTGGCCACCATGTTTAGAATAAATTAATATAATAATAAATAATATTATAATACATATAAATACTTGCCAACCAAGCATAAATATAATATTATATTAATCTTATAAATTATTATATTATATTATATTATATATTAGAGAGATATTTTAATTATTTAATAATTAAATAATTAAAGTATAAAATTATCATTTTGCCCCTTATGAATAGTTATCAAGTATATCCTTAATGAGTTTCATCAAACCCTACACTTAAATAAACTCAATCGAGGGCTCATAATGCATCACATGTTATAATAATTAATAGACAATAATTGTTAACTAATTATTGTATTTAACATTTAATTACGAATACGTGTGTATTTTCGTGGTAGTGCTGGATATTACTGAACTAAATAATTTAATCTGGTACGCTTCCCCAATGTACAACGAGTACACTTTATATCGTGAGACTAGTTAGGTCCATGCTCGATTCGTCAAATAGAATTATTCTATGAGTCCGTGAACACTACCCCATGCACACGTCAAGAAAACACAAATCAACGCGTGAACCATCCAAGTTGAGATCACAACTTATACGTATAGTCCTTTTTTCATCTATATCGTGAATATGCGAGGACATAGATCAACACCATCAAATTTTCATGTGCTCATCCATAAACCTATCTCCAGACTTATATCTCACTGAACAATATAAGCAAACTCTTTGTTATATTATTCAATCCTGAAGTAATCTCTTTCCCGGGATAAATGCTTGTGGCCACAAGACTTTTTAAGATATAGTCTCAAAGCATCTAGATATCAAACTCCCTATTTGAGCTAACAGATCCTATATCTATACACATCGAACTCCATAAGCATCGGACGATACCCAGTGACACCCAACAATTACACCATGAAAGTTTCATGATATACGTGGAACCAAAGTATGGTGGATCACTTACAAGCCTGCCATAGCATTCAGGTCAAAGGACCACATATACTACTCAACTCTAGAGGACCCTCCATTAACGACTTATATAGGGTGTTTATCGGCTCGTGAGTCTATCATATATCCAATCCTAACTAGATACCCATATGTCAATACCAGCTTCAAGCTCACAGTTGGCTAGGAACAACCATGCATACTTTATAGGTACGACATATGTTGATCTGTATAAAGGTATCCATCGATAAACCCGCATTAGTAAAAATATAACAGGACAATATTTGAGAACATACTTACGCAATAAATATTTTCTAGTAGCTGATTGTAACTCTTGCAACTAAATAGTTACTAGTATATTTTCAGGTCTATGTTCTATTACACACAAAGTTCCAACTCTTGGATCTTTGTTGAGTATTATAACCTACTAACACTTAACTATGCTAACTCTTAGCAGTTATATCTCTCAACGTGACCAACTCTAGACCATAATCTAAACTCTTTTAGATTAGATCTGAACTCCTTTAGATCATACAATGTCCGTATGGTTACATTGCATGGTACCATATATTAGGGTCGGTGCTTACGTGCCATCCCTGAATGTACATATACTTGTGTATTTATACAAGTCTACATTCTCATTAAATTGCTAGTACCAATTTATATAGTACTATGCATGTAACGTTACAGACATTGTACGATCTGAAGGAATTTGGATCATATCTAAAAGAGTTTAGATAAAGACTCATTGTTAGCCACACTGAGAGATATAAATTCTAAATGTTAGCACAGTTAAATGTTAGCTGGTTATAATACTCAACAGATCCAAGAGTTATACTAGTAATTGTATAGTTGCAAGAGTTGCAATCGGGTCCCAGAAAATTCTAGTTGCGTAAGTATGTTCTCGAATAATTGTCCCTAATCTATTTCTACGGATGTGGGTCTGTCGGTGGATACTTTATATATATCAGCATATGTCGTACCTTAAAAGTGACTGTGTCCTCTTGTACCCTCATGGTCAACTCCCCTTTTTGCACATCAATGATTGTTCTTCCAGTGGCTAAGAAATGTCTTCCAAGGATGATAGGGATCTCCTTGTCTTCTTCCATGTCCAGAACAATGAAATCGGCAAGGAAGATGAATTTATCGACTTTAATCAACACATCTTCAATTAATCCATTGGGATAGGTGAGAGAACGATCTGCTAGCTGAAGTGTGATATTTGTTGGCTTGGCTTCTCTCAGTCCCAATTTTTTGTACACGGACAGTGGCATAAGATTGATGTTAGCTCCCAAATCACAAAGTGCCTTCCCAAAATCATAATTTCCAATTGAGCATGGTATGGTGAAGCTCCCAGGATCTTTAAGCTTTGGAGGTAGCTTCTTTAGAAGGATGGCGCTATACTCTTCTGTCAGGGCCACAGTCTCAAAGTCATCTATTCTTCTTTTCTTTGATAGAATTTCCTTCATAAATTTCACATAGCTCAGCATTTGCTCCAATGCATCTGCAAAATGAAGATTAATATGTAATTTCTTAAAAACATCAAGAAATTTTGAAAACTGCTTATCTAGTTTCTTCGTTTGCAGCCTCTGAGAAAATGGAGGTGGTGAAGTGAATGACTGCGTAGGTTGCTTCTGCGGGTTGCTATTGGTATCTTCTGCTGCATTTTCTCTTTTCTGTTCTTGCACTTGAATACCATTTTCTATGCTTTTCTGCGTTTCAGCACTTTTCTCTTGACTTCTTAGCTGCTGTAATCTCTGAGGAAATGGTATAAGTGGTCTATATGGTTGCACGTCATCTTGCTAGACTACTGGTTCTTTTTCCTTCTCTATCATTTCCGAAAGCTGTGGTTGAGGAGTGTTATCATGTAAGACTTTACCACTTCTTAGGGAGATGGCTTGGCACTGTTCTACGCTTCCTTTTGGATTGACTTCAGTGTTGCTTGGTAGAGTTCCTTGAGGTCGATTGTTTATTGCTGTAGCAAGTTGTCCTACTTGACTTTGGAAAAGTGCATCTGTTTTCTTCATAAATTGTAAGAGCATGTCTTCAATGTCTGATTTTTGCTCTTGCTGGATTTGCGGTTGGAAGCCAGGAGGAGCTTTAGAATGCTATCCTTGATTATTATTGCTCCATGAGAAGTTGGGGTGATTTCTCCATCCAGAATTGTAAAAATTTGATTTAGGATTGTTGCGGTTGAAGTCCCCTATATATTGAGCAGTCTCCATGCATTGTCCATTAGCATGATTTCCTCCACAGAAATCGCAAGTGATAGGTTGACTCTTGATGGCATTAACTCCCAAGTTGCTTAAATGTTTGATCAAAAGGTTGACTTGAGCGGATAATGTGGTCAAAGTGTCTACTTCGTGTAGTCCAACGATCTTTCTTGTGGTGGACCTTTCGGTGGGCCATTGATAGACATTGGACGCCATCTCATCTAGTAGATCATAAGCTTCATTGGTGGATTTATTCATAAGTGCTCCTCTAGCTGCAGCATCTACTATCGTTCTAAATTAACCGGCTAATCCATTATAGAATGTTTGTACAAGTAACCACTTCGGAACTCCATGATGAGGACATTTTCTTTGCATATCTTTGTATCTCTCCCATGCCTCATAAAGAGATTCTCCATCTAGTTATAGGAATGATGTGATATCGTTCCTCATCTTGGTAGTTTTAGCAGGTGGAAAGAATTTGGCGAGGAACTTTTGTGCAAGATCATCCCATGTAGCTATGGATCCAGATGGAAGTGATAGTAGCCAGCTTTTTGCTTTGTCTCTCAAGGAAAAGGGAAATAATCTTAGTCGGATTGCATCATCAGACACCCCATTGTACTTGAAAGTGTCATATATCTCCAAGAAGTTGATAATGTGCATGTTTGGATCATCATTGGGCAATCCACCAAATTGTACCGAATCCTTGAGCATTTAAATTGTGCTTGGCTTGATCTCGAAGTTATTAGCTTGAACAGTTGGTCTTTGAATGCTTGAATGGATTCCATTAACTAGGGGAACAGCATATTCCCTTAGTGATCTTCCTTCATTGTTGGGTGTAATTGGTACTTCATCTTTCATGGTGTTAACTTGATTTTGCTCTCTTCTAATTCTTCTTAAAGTTCTTTCAATCTCTGGATCAAAAGCAATCAAGTCTTCACTTTTCGATCTTCGCATGTACCTCGTAAGAAAGAAAGTAAAACTAAATTAAGAAAAAGAAAAAACAAATTCTGAAGTAAAAACTAGAAAGATTGGTATTAATATTGGCAAAAAAAAGTAGTTAATTATCCCCGGCAACGGCGCCAAAAACTTGATGCGATATATCTATATCATAAAATTAAGTGCAAGTATACACTATCGTATGCAAGTAATAAAGAGACTAAATAAGTCGGATGTCAAACCCACAGGGATAATGTTTTCTTTTTAACCAATTACTAAAATTATATCTTCCTAATAACTATTCAGATAAATAAAAATCTAAGAATGAATGCAAGAAATATAAAAGTAAAAACACAATGCAATGAGATTTAAAGATAGCAACGTAGAGAAAACCTAGGATTAATATTATCCCTCAATATGCTTTTTAATGATTAATCCTCTAATATTTAACTCACTTAGTCTTTATTATTGATCAAGACGTTAATGTATTCACAAGCCTCTTCCAAGGTCATGCAAGTATACCCTAATTTACCAAATACCTATATTCCTATGGTACTTGTAATAAACTGAGGTTCATTAAGATTAGATCTTATTGATCATACATGCCAACTAGGTATATTTCTATCCTAAGCTGAAACTTGCATATGTAATATTGAATATTACTCTACAATCATGCATTAAATTACCTAGGTCTAAATATTATGATTCCTCTTCCGAGTTTATCAATAATATTACCAACTCATTCACCATATATTGGCTAGATATATTGAAGCATTAAACACAAGTAATTTAAATAATAAAGGACTAAGTTTATTAAATACTAAAAGATATGGCAATTTAAGTGCACATATTGAGTTCAAATATTAACCCTAGAAAATAAGTTAGTTCATAGCTACAAGAGAATCACAGCAATAAAAATAAAAATAAAACATGATACAATCAATCGTAAACCGATGTAGACGTCGAATTGCTCTTGATTGATGTTGCTCTGGATTCTTGGTGCTCTTGAACTGCTCTAAGTTCTCTTTTTCTTGCTCTAGGTTCTTCTCTGGATTCTTTTGATTATTCTTGAAGGTTGGGAACGAGTGGCTTTTTATAGGGATTGATATGAGCTTGAAAATCTCAATTCTCATCGGACTAGGACTCGCACTACCGCTGGCGCGCTATGCAGTTGTCACTGGGGCGACGCGTGAAAAAGCTATTACCGCGGGAGCGGTATGTTGATAGCGCTGGGGCGATGGAGCGTCGCTGGCGCGGTGACTCTTCGGCGCTGGGGCGCTAGACGCGACTTAAGCAGGTCGTTTTTCTTATTTCGATCACTATTTCAGCGCTGGGGCGACAATCCTTGTGGCGCTGGGGCGATGGACACATATTTTGAAAACTTTACATTTTAGTCCCTGTTTTCGCTCCTTTTGCATTCTTTCTTTAAATTTCATCTAAGTCCCTATAAATAACAATAATGCACATAAATGGCCATCTATTCTCATAAAATCATAAAATATCAATAATAAAAACATGAGAAAATATATGACAAATTTGCCCTTATCAGAGGGGCATTGCTCACGAACTCATGGAATAGTTTCATTTGACAAATCAGGTGTAGGACCTAAGAAGTCCTGCGATATGGAGTGTACTCATTGTGCATTGGGACAGCGTGCTGGATTAAAGTGTTTAATCTAGTAATATTCAGGAATACCACAAGAATGCGTGTGTGTCTGTATTTAAGTGATAAATATAACAATTAGTCAATAATTGTTATTTACTAATTGTATAATGGCACGTGGCGCATTGTGGACCCTCGATTGAGTTTACCCAAGTGCGGATTTAGTGGGGCCCACTAGGGGTAGACTTGGTAACTATTTATGAGGGGCAAAATGATCATTTCACACTTTAATTATTTAATGGTTAAATAATTAAAATATCTCTCTTATTATATTATATAGTATATTTTTATATTATATTATAATATATTATTATATGATATTATATAATTTGTTATTATATGATATTTTATATATAATATTATTATATTAGATAATGAGTGTGAGTTATCACCCATTATCTTTATTTTATTATTATTATCATTATTATTATTATTATTATTATATATATATATATATATAAAGAGAAAGAAAGAAAAAAAGTGAGTTTTGATGGGTGTGTGATTTGGGCAAAGATTGCCCGAGAAAGAGAAAGAAGAAATGGAAAGGAGAAGAAAGAAAGAAAAAAAAAAATTGAAATTGTTTCATTTTTTCTATGCTTCCAATTGAAGCAATAATAGATTGCTTTAAACTCTATATTTCTGGTCCTTTTAGAGAAAATGATATAAAAACACACATCGGCCATTTTAGGAATTAAGAGTTAATCCCGAACTGAATATAAGGCTGTTGTTCTAGCTCACCAAGCCCACCGTGTTGGTGACTAGAACTGCACACAAGTTGGTCTTCATATGGACTCCAAAAAATTACGTGTATAACGCTACACATTGAGGTGAGTTCTCTACCCTATAAATATATTAATGCGATTAATATATTTTCTTTATTGTGTTTATTGCAAGTTTCACGCTTTCGTCAGACTTAAATATGTATTTGATATATATTTAGGCAATAGATACAATTGCACATGCATACACCTACATGTATTAGATCTGCCGCCAACACCATATACATAGGCATTAGCCATTTAATGGAAATATACACTTATATAAATAATAAGTAGATGAACATTCAGGGATGGCACGTAAGCATAAATCCTAACAGCTTTCTCTTCTAAACAAAGATTTTAGCTTTGGAAAAAGTGCTAAAGTCCACAAATGAGCTTAATCAGTTTGCACACTATATTAGAAGTTAGGCTAGATGTAAAACCTTCAAACTGTTTCATATATATCTCTTACTTGAGATATACATACCGGAATACCGCGTTTACATCCATTGGATAGTCCTCAAAATCATAATATACAATAATAGCCAACAAAATTCAAATTGACTTTAGCATGGTTACTGATGAAAACGGTTTTTCAATTGTCAATTCTAGATCTCTGAGTACCTTTCAATATCAGTCGAGCCTTGAAGGTCTCTACCTTCATATAAGGCCTACGCTTCCATCACGTAAACTTATTTACAACAAATAAAAACAATTCCTACATAAAGCATAACCAAGTTCCAGACCTCATTGTCATGCGTAAAGTTAATTTCGAATTTTATGACATCTTTCCATTTTTCCTAAATCATGTCAAACATCGCTTCTCTATAAGTCAAATGATTCTTTTCTACAACTAAAAAAACAAAGAGTACCTTAATGTATCAAACATACGTAATTGATGCCCTTGTTATCCTTTCTGACCTATTAGGAGAATGTGTTAAATGTATTTCACTCAATTGAACTTAAAAAAACTACCGTCAGTTCATATATATATATATATATTTGATTGACTTCATCAAGTTCAACACCTTATTGACTATTTCTCCTGAGAGGTGATATCATGAGCAATGAACAAATTTCATTCCTCTGGATCATATCATTGGTATCCCATAGTATACTTGGGATACTTAATGAACCAATACTTGTAACCTTTGGATACAAATTTAACCTATTACATAACTCTTATACAAACAGAATAACCCCAAGCTTTAATATACTTAAGTCTCGATTTTATTTTATTCTATATCTCATAATGAGTAGAAGGAACGTCTTTTGATGGATCTAAGTACAATAAGTGAATAACAGATTCTAAAGCATAATTCCAAAAATATTTTAAAAGATCATTGAAGCTTAACATCAATCAAACCGTATCTAATAAAGTCTTATTCCTCCTTTCGAAAATACATTCATATTGAAGAGTATCTAACGGACTATGTTGAGTAAGAATCGTATTTTTTATTAAATAATCTGTGAATTTATTGTTTATGTATAAACTGTCTCGATTTAATTGAAGGCATTCAATATACATAAAGGTTTTATTCTTTACATTCTTAGTTGGAATGTTTTAAACACTTCATAATTTTGTGACCTACGTTTCCTAGAAACATATGTGTATATCATAAAAAATCACTAGAAAGACAATGAAGTATCGAAATTCACCCATAGTAGTATAATTCATTGGGCTAAATACAATACTATGCACCAGTACCAATAAATCAGTGGCCTAGTGTCTAACATCTACACTAAGATTTGGTCCTTTTTCCTTGAATTCAAAATTCATAACTAGCCAAGGTATTATAGTCAGATCAAGTATCTAACCATTCTTAACCAGACTCGTCTCACGATTAAGTGAACTTATTTTATGAGCCATTATTTTTTATTATTCAAAGTTCTTAAACTACTATTTATTTTGTTCACCTATGCATTAGAGACATTTTTTGTTGTATTTAAGATATAACTGTCATTCATTAACTGATACTCAGTTAACAAAATATTATTATTATCACATAAACATGAGGAACTATTCTTAATATTTTTATGATAATCTTCTCTGTCTACTACAGAGAGTGATATGATTTGCCAAATAATGATTGGCTCAAAATAGAAATTGTACAACATAATGCTTCTGTTAGAATGAAGAAGTGGCTTAGAAGTCTTAACGGTTATCACATATAAGAAATCTCTATTTCCTTTGTGAAGTTATACTTCTCATTTCATGGCATCGTAGCATTTCTCAAATCATGCAACACCTCTCAAATATAAGGATGACAAGCAATATCTTATACCATTCCATACTTAGCAACATATATTAATGAATTATCTATGATCGGTAAACAGATATCTAATGAGTCAATTTTTCTTAAGTCAATATGCTTTGAATAATAATGCTTATGATTTCAAACCTTATCACAGTGGAAACACTTTCTATTGTGACTATTCTATAATTGTATTTTAGGTATATCAAATAATTTTTCAGATTGAGCTTTATACTATTTACACATCTCATGTGCACATGCTCGTGCTGAAGATCATTAGACATTGAGGCCAGGATATATAATTTGATTGTCAAATCATTCTTTATCCATTTCTTATAAATTCCTATCTCTTCTAAAAAGATATTATCAGAAACGTCTCTTATAATCTTTTGATCAATTATATGTCCAAGTTACTGAATCTAGAACTATTCTCAGATTTATAAACAAGTTTAAATATTTTTCTCGGTACCCTATAGTTGGTGTGTATAATGCAAGTATACTAACGGATTGCTCAGTAGTTATCTTATCTCTATAAAACAAATATCTTATCTCAATCAGATAAATTAGGAGATGTGGAGTGAAACATTTTCAATCGTTAATTAATAATGCTTTAAATCATAGGTATAACTATTATACATTTTTTAATCTAAAACTCCTCCCACTGCTTTACTTAATCTCCTTAATCTCTCAAATGGGATAACGACAGTTTAAACGCTTTAAACTATACATTGAGAAGTGGACTCCATTAGCACTTTACTCTAGCCTCACACTAAAGCAATATTGGTCTTTGTAAACCCAACAGGTAGACAACTCTTATCAATTGCACCTTATGCAAATCTTACCATTGATCATAAATACACCTTATCCTCACATTAAAGTAATATTGGGTAAGTATATTTCAAATTAACTTGTCAATTTTCAAATATATGTTATTGACACTACCCTCACGCTAAAGTAATATTGGATAACTTGTTCGCATATATTTGACTCATCTCTTATTTTACAAATATAGTCCGAATCACGCCATCCAAATCCCTCATGCTAAAGCTTATTAGGAAAGATCGTAGTGATCCGTCTAACACCGTATTAACAAGACAGACCATTTAAAATATTATCTCATAATACAATAAAATTCAATCTGATTAAGAGAGATTTTTAAACACATGCTCTTATCTCATGAGGAGGTGACTATCAATCATATATTTATTTCTATGCAAACACAACTAACTCCCACTAAAGGGGCTCTCATTGTGGTTACCAATACAAAAAATAATCCAAGTTTATAATGCAGAATAATAAATCTTATCACCGCATCTCATAATCCCCGACATGCATATTAATATTTTCTAAACAATTTAAAAAATATTAATTTTTTTTTAAAGTGCAACACCGCAGCGTTGCAGCGCTAAAGGTCAGTACCTTTAACACCGCAGCGCCGGACTACAAATGCTGCAACGTTCAATGCAAACCCTTAATGCTACGTCATTAGCCCTTTAGTGCTGCAGCACTGGAGCAATGAAAAGCCAATGTCGCGGCGCTAGATTACCAGCGCTGCAACGCTGAAGGTCAGTACCTTTAACACCGTGGCGCCAAGCTAGAATGTTGCGGAGCTAGGGCCTAAAAACCCCAACATCGTGACGTTCTTCATCCAATGCCGTGATTCATCATGAAAGCTGCGGCGTTCCAAGTGCTGTTTTTACCGGTTTTGCATTTTCAACATTTGAAATGCACCACAACAGGCCCAAAACTTATCCTTTAATATGTCAAACAATAAAGACGCCCAAATCATACACAAAATTATTGTGATACTAATTGTTGGGTGTCAATTATTATAGGGTGTATGCATGTGGTGTCTATATTCATCACATACACACACACATAGTTCTATATATATACAATTAATCAAATTAATTATAGAATTGAGAAATTTCACCCATTAAGCCTTCGGATTAAAAGGTTTAAAGTCCACATGAATTAAACTTGTTGACAACTCTAGTAATCAACTTGGATAGATTAGATTGGTTAGAATAGCAGTATAATCCAGCACTGGTTTAACACTTAAACTATTTAGATTAACACTTAATCTAATAAAAATCATTTATTTTATATTTTGTTCAATACTTGGACAATTAAAACAAATCAATTAGTTATAACAAATAATAACTTTTATTTTCGCTTTGATGTTTTAACACTTAAAACATGATTAACAAGAATTTAAATTCCAATTCTCTCAAATGAAAATGGCCACCAAAAATTGTAAAACTTTTTTAATATTGAATTTCATTTCACTTTATATACTAACGCATAAATTTTAAATAAATTTAAATTTCATTTGCATTTGCATTTAATTTACTATTTGCTTAACCAAGGTTAAGTTTTAACTTTAGTTAAGTTAAATTAACTTAACCTTAAGTTAACAAATATCCAACTAACATAATCGTAGAGTTAACTATTAACCCTAGTTAAGTTAACATTTATTTAATAATAGAAATAAAATATTAAGATATTTATTTAACCTAATCGTAGAGTTAATTATTAACCCTAGTTGAGTTAACACTTATTTAATAATAATAATAATAAAATATCTAGATATTTATTTAACTCAACCATAGTTAATAATTAACCATGATTTAGTTAAGAACAAATATCTTTGAACCTAACCTTATGGTTAATAATTAACCATGGTTAAGTTAGATTTTTATTTAATTATTATTTAAATATCTTGATTATTTAACAATTAAATAATCAATAAAGTAAAATTATCATTATACCTTATTAGGTTACCAAGTCAACCCAAAGTGGGTTCGGCCATAACCATATACTTTAGTTAACTTAACAATAATAATTTGTTATATTTTTACTGTATTAACCTATTCAATACGATAAACTGTTCAAGTACTCAACAAGTACACTTTATATTATGAATTCACCGATAGACCCGCAACGATGAAAATAGATCAGAAACTAATGTTTAAGAACATACTTGCATAATAATATTTTCTAGCTCCTATTGCAATTATGTCATTATTAGTATATTCTTAGATCATTATCTCATTTCAGACAAGGCTTCTAACTATTAGTGTCACGCCCCAGACTCAAAAGTTCCGACACACGACATCACTTATATTCATTTAATATATGTGCACTCATAAATAATATTACACAAAATTTCAATCTTTAATCCAACATAGAAATCCTTAGCAAGTTGCTAGTAAGTTCAACACTAAAATTAACACATAACCTAACATAAAAACCTAAACTTCTATTGATAATATTTAAACATTCATTTCAATTTCTTTCAGAATTATAAAAATTGAATTATGACTGGGACAATTAGTAAACCAGAGATACGCAGAGTTTTCTCAGAGATTAACAATCTACTATGTCACCAGTAGCAACTTTGTTACCGGAAGCCCAAAATATATTCATTGCAAATTCTTACTTAAAATCATCCAATAACCACACTTGATAAAACTTAAACCAAATCCAACTACACACAATAAAATAATACATAAGTTTTTATTCAATTACTAAAATTCTATATCATAAATCAAGTGCAAGTATACACTATCGTATGCAAGTAATAAAGAGACTAATTAGTCGGATGTCGAACCCACAGGGATAATTCTTTCTTTTTAACCAATTACTAAAATTATATCTTCCTAATAATTATTCAGAAAAATAAAAATCTAAGAATGAATGTAAGAAATATAAAAGCAAAAACACGATGCAATGAGATTTAAAGATATAGCAACGTAGAGAGAACCTAGGATTAATATTATCCCTCAATATGTTTCTAATGATTAATCCTCTAATATTTAACTCACTTAGTCTTTATTATTGATCAAGACACTAATGTATTCACAAGCCTCTTCCAAGGTCATGCAAGTATACCTTAATTTACCAAATACCTATATTCCTATGGTACTTGTAATAAATTAAGATTCATTAAGATTAGGTCTTATTGATCATACATGCCAATTAGGTATATTCCTATCCTAAGTTGAAACTTGCATATGCAACATTGAATGTTACTCTACAATCATGCATCAAATTACCTAGGTCTAAATATTATGATTCCTCTTCCGAGTTTATCAATAATATTACCAACTCATTCACCATATATTGGCCAGATATATTGAAGCATTAAACACAAGTAATTTAAATAATAAATGACTAAGTTTATTAAATACTAAAAGATATGGCAATTAAGCACACATATTGAGTTCAAATATTAACCCTAGAAAACAAGTTAGCTCATGGCTACAAGAGAACAGCAGTAGAAATAATTATAAAACATGATACAATCAATCGCAAACCGATATAGACGTCGAATTGCTCTTAATTGCGCTGCCTAGAAACTCTTGATGCCGAAGAACGTCTTGTATCTCTCTCTAAAGATGCTTCAATTAAGCTTCTATTGCTCTCCAAGACTCGTGCTCTGTATTCTTGGTGCTCTTGGGTCGTCTTGGATTCCTTCTTGAAGGCTGGGGACGAGTGGCTTTATATAGGGATTGATTTGAGCTTGAAAATCTCAATTCTCGTCGGACTCGGACTCGCACTACCGCTGGCGCACTATGCATCTGTCGCTGGGGCGACGCGTGAAAAAGCCTTCACCGCTGGAGCGGTGGGATATTGGCGCTGGGGCGCTGCATGAAAACGGCTTCACCGCTGGCGCGGTGAATTTCTGGCGCTGGGGCGCTAGACGCGACTTAATCAGGTCGTTTTTCTTATTTCGATCACTATTCCAACGCTGGGGCGAAAATACTTGTGGCGCTGGCGCTATGGACACATACTTTGAAAACTTTACATTTTAGTCCCTGTTTTCGCTCCTTTTGCGTTCTTTCTTTAAATTTCGTTCAAGTCCCTATAAATATCAATAAAGCACATAAATAGCCATCTATTCTCATAAAATCATAAAATATCAATAATAAAAACATGAGAAAATATATGACAAATTTGCCCTTATCAAATTCCCCCAAACTTAAATACTTGCTTGTCCTCAAGCAATAAAATAAAACTAAGAGAGAAAACAAAGGGTTATACTTGACTCATTTAACAAATCAAAACAAAATATACTAATACTAGTAAGATGATCAAAATCATTGTCTCAAAGGCTGACGAAATGGTACAAATCTTTAAGGTAGACAAATAGCTATTAACAATTCTAATTATCTTCATTTAGTCCCTTATTCTTCCTCATAAATAATCACCATGTGTGTGTGTGCAAGTAGCAAGCAAATAGCTAAAACATACTTTGATTTACTTTATACTTTAGTTTGTACAGAAAAGATGATGTCTCGGCATTTAATTTGTATAATGACACTTCCATAAGCTTGTCTTTATTACCACTCTCCACTAATGTAGAAAATCACATGTCTAGGAATCTATTTAGGACTTTACTTAGCTTGTAATGTAAGGCTAAGGTCAGGGTGGGATAAAAGGATAAATATATGAAGTTCAATTCACACCATGAACACTTAGATTTTACCTAGAAACCTCTTGATCTTCTTTTCCTTGTATTATCTCTTCCCCCAAACTTATTGTGTTCCCATCCTTCTTTTCAACCTTTTTTTTTTTCAAAGAATTTCTTCTTTTTCTTAAGCTGGGGGTATTTTATTTTACTTTTTTTTTACTTTTTTTTTATTTTTATTTTTTTTTTATGAAATACCCCCAAACTTAGATTGACAAATACCACCCAAACTTATTTTTCTCATATCACCACAACTTTTTTTCTTTTCAAGAGTATTTCTAAGTAAATGCAAGGTTTATGATGTTATGGGTAAATTTCTAGATAAGTAAACTTTAAGTCTTGGGCTTGTAATGTGGTTAAACCAAAGAATGGGTAATTAGGCTCAAAATAGGGTACTAGGGATAAATATACAATAAAAGGTAGGCTAGAAAGGCTCAATCGGTCCAAAGATGGCCTAATGTCATTTCCCTATTCATGTGTTTCCTAGAATTTCGCCTCAAGTAGTAACTAAAGACAAGTTCTAGAGTGTCGGTCTTCGAGACTGTGGTGTACTCCCTAAAACATAAGTATCTCTAAGTAAT
This sequence comes from Ailanthus altissimus, assembly GCA_946807835.1. Taxonomy (NCBI): domain Eukaryota; kingdom Viridiplantae; phylum Streptophyta; class Magnoliopsida; order Sapindales; family Simaroubaceae; genus Ailanthus; species Ailanthus altissimus. Next base: position 27,157,072 of record OX327695.1, read on the forward strand.
AGTTATAACTATTCATGCTTATAAAGTGTTCAAAAAAATTGGTGATTATGAATAAGGTCGAACTTGTTCCTAAACTTGAATAATCAAAATTGTCTCAAGTATCTATCATTCCCTATGGATGTGTAAAAATAAATTCAACCATGTATTCTTTTTCTTATCATAGACTAATGATCATCTTATCAAAACCTAATAAAAATGAATTAACTAAAAAAAACTAAGTAACTAAAAAAAAATTTTTAACCCACAAGAATGACCACTCAAATCATGCAGAAAAATGAACACAAGAAAGTGTTTCCCACCCCCAAACTTAATTTAGACATTGTCCCCAATGTCGAAAAAATAAAGAAGTGAAAGTAAGAGACTTCCCTGGTCAATTTTTCGCTGCCGCGCTGACTCTCCGTCGCTGGGGCGATGTTCTGGCGCTGCCGCGGTAATCGTCTGTCGCTGCAGCGCTGAAGGCTGATTTCTGCACAGTTACTGGAATTTGCGCTGGCGCGATGTTGCGTGTACCGCGGGGGCGGTGGTGCTCGATTTTTCTGTCGCTGCCGCGCCATGTTATGCCGCTGGAGCGCTGAAATTCTTTGGTTTTTTTTTTTTTTTTTTTTTTTTTTTTTTTTTTAAGATGCTAAAAAAAATGATAATAATAATAATAATATTTTCCTTGGGTTGCCTCCCAAGTAGCGCTTGATTTAACGTCATCGGCTTGACGGGGCTTCCTTTTCTTTCATGGTGGATCGAAGATGCTGGTGGAAGCATTTGAGTAAGTGATTTTGCTGGCTTTCTTCTTTTTCGGCTTCCATATTCTTGCAATTAAACCTTGGGCAGTATCTTTTGTTGCATTCTCCTTATGTCTCTCCGGAAAGACTTTAATCTTAGACCGGGGAGATGGTTCTTCCTTTTCTTTCTCTTTGCTTGCTTCGTCGTGATGCTGCTTTTTCTTCTTCTCTCTTGCCTTCTTATGCTTCAATGCTCTTTTTCGAATGTGAGGATCCAATGTCTCCATATCTTTAATTTGCTTGACACTTGGGTGCATCACATTAATGCAGAAACAGTCTTCATTTTCAGCTGGTAATTTGATCTCCTTGAAGACCTTAAAAGTGACTATATCCTCTTGTACTCTCATGGTCAACTCCCCTTTTTGCACATCAATAATTGTTCTTCCAGTGGCTAGAAAGGGTCTTCCAAGGATGATTGGGATCTCCTTATCTTCTTCCATATCCAAAACAATGAAATCGGCAGGGAAGATGAATTTATCGACCTTAACCAACACATCTTCAATTAATCCCTTAGGATAGGTGAGAGAACGATCTGCTAACTGAAGTGTGATATTTGTTGGTTTGGCTTCTTTCAGTCCCAACTTTTTATACACGGACAATGGCATAAGATTGATGCTAGCTCCCAGATCACAAAGTGCTTTCCCAAAATCATAATTTCCAATTGAGCATGGTATGGTGAAGCTCCCAGGATCTTTGAGCTTTGGAGGTAGCTTCTTTAGAAGGATGGCGCTACACTCTTCTGTCAGGGCCACAGTCTCAAAGTCATCTATTTTTCTCTTCTTTGATAGGATGTCCTTTATGAATCTCACATAGCTCGGCATTTGCTCCAGTGCATCTGCAAAAGGGAGATTAATATGTAATTTCTTAAAAATATCAAGAAATTTAGAAAATTGCTTATCTAGTTTCTTCTTTTGCAGCCTCTGGGGAAATGGAGGTGGTGGAGTGAATGACTGTGTGGGTTGCTTTTGCGGGTTGCTACTGGTATCTTCTGCTGCATTTTCACTTTTCTGTTCTTGTACTTGAATACCAGTTTCTATGCTTTTTTGTGTCTCAACACTCTTCTCTTGGTTTTTGAGCTGCTGTAATCTCTGAGGAAATGGTATAGGTGGTCTATATGGTTGCACGTCATCTTGCTGGACCACTGGTTCTTTTTCCTTCTCTATCATCTCCGAAAGCTGTGGTTGAGGAATGTTATCATGCAAGACTTTACCACTTCTTAGGGAGATGGCTTGGCACCGTTCTACACTTCCTTTTGGATTAATTTCAGTGTTGCTTGGTAGAGTTCCTTGAGGGCGATTGTTTATTACTGTTGCGAGCTGCCCTACTTGATTTTCCAAGGCTCTAAGTGAAGTTGCTTGACTTTGGAAGAGTGCATCTGTTTTCTTCATGTATTGCAGCAGCATGTCTTCAATGTTTGATTTCTTCTCTTGCTGAATTTGCGGTTGGAAACCAAGAGGAGCTTTGGAATGTTGTCCTTGATTATTGTTGCTCCATGAGAAGTTAGGGTGATTTCTCCATCCAGGATTGTAAAAATTTGAGTTAGGATTGTTGCGGTTGAAGTCCCCTACATATTGAGCAGTCTCCATGCATTGTCCATTAGCATGATTTCCTCCACAGAAATCGCAAGTGATAGGTTGACTCTTGATGGCATTAACTCCCAAGTTGCTTAATTGTTTGGTCAAAAGGTTGACTTGAGCAGATAATGTGGTCAAAGTGTCTACTTCATGTAATCCAGCAATCTTTCTTGTGGTTGACCTTTCGGTGGGCCATTGATAGGCATTGGACGCCATCTCATCTAGTAGATCATATGCTTCATCAGTTGATTTGTTCATGAGTGCTCCTCCAGCTGCAGCATCTACTATCGTTCTAAATTGACCGGCTAATCCATTGTAGAATGTTTGTACAAGTAACCACTTCGGAACTCCATGATGAGGACATTTTCTTTGCATATCTTTGTATCTCTCCCATGCCTCATAAAGAGATTCTCCATCTAGTTGTAGGAATGATGTGATGTCGTTCCTCATCTTGGCAGTTTTAGCAGGTGGAAAATATTTGGCGAGGAACTTTTGTGCAAGATCATCCCATGTAGCTATAGATCCGGATGGAAGTGATAACAACCAGCTCTTTGCCTTGTCTCTCAAGGAAAAGGGAAATAATCTTAGACGGATTGCATCATCAGACACCCCATTGTACTTGAATGTATCACATATCTCCAAGAAGTTGATGATGTGCATGTTTGGATCGTCATTAGGTAGTCCACTAAATTGTACCAAATCCTTGAGCATTTGAATCGTGCTTGGCTTGATCTCAAAGTTGTTAGCTTGAACAGTTGGTCTTTGGATGCTTGAATGGATTCCATTGACTAAGGGAACAGCATACTCCCTTAGTGGTCTTCTTTCATTATTGGGTGCAATTGGTACTTGATCTTCCATGGTGTTGACTTGATTTTGCTCTCTTCTAATTCTTCTTAAAGTTCTTTCAATCTCTGGATCAAAAGCAATCAAGTCTTCACTTTTTGATCTTCGCATGTACCTCGTAAGAAAGAAAGTAAAACTAAATTAATGAAAATAAAATAAAATAAAATAAAAAAATTCTGAAGTAAAAACTAGAAAGATTGGTATTAATATTGGCGAAAAAGTAGTTAATTATCCCCGGCAACGGCGCCAAAAACTTGATGCGATAATTCTATATCATAAATCAAGTGCAAGTATACACTATCGTATGCAAGTAATAAAGAGACTAATTAGTCGGATGTCGAACCCACAGGGATAATTCTTTCTTTTTAACCAATTACTAAAATTATATCTTCCTAATAATTATTCAGAAAAATAAAAATCTAAGAATGAATGTAAGAAATATAAAAGCAAAAACACGATGCAATGAGATTTAAAGATATAGCAACGTAGAGAGAACCTAGGATTAATATTATCCCTCAATATGTTTCTAATGATTAATCCTCTAATATTTAACTCACTTAGTCTTTATTATTGATCAAGACACTAATGTATTCACAAGCCTCTTCCAAGGTCATGCAAGTATACCTTAATTTACCAAATACCTATATTCCTATGGTACTTGTAATAAATTAAGATTCATTAAGATTAGGTCTTATTGATCATACATGCCAATTAGGTATATTCCTATCCTAAGTTGAAACTTGCATATGCAACATTGAATGTTACTCTACAATCATGCATCAAATTACCTAGGTCTAAATATTATGATTCCTCTTCCGAGTTTATCAATAATATTACCAACTCATTCACCATATATTGGCCAGATATATTGAAGCATTAAACACAAGTAATTTAAATAATAAATGACTAAGTTTATTAAATACTAAAAGATATGGCAATTAAGCACACATATTGAGTTCAAATATTAACCCTAGAAAACAAGTTAGCTCATGGCTACAAGAGAACAGCAGTAGAAATAATTATAAAACATGATACAATCAATCGCAAACCGATATAGACGTCGAATTGCTCTTAATTGCGCTGCCTAGAAACTCTTGATGCCGAAGAACGTCTTGTATCTCTCTCTAAAGATGCTTCAATTAAGCTTCTATTGCTCTCCAAGACTCGTGCTCTGTATTCTTGGTGCTCTTGGGTCGTCTTGGATTCCTTCTTGAAGGCTGGGGACGAGTGGCTTTATATAGGGATTGATTTGAGCTTGAAAATCTCAATTCTCGTCGGACTCGGACTCGCACTACCGCTGGCGCACTATGCATCTGTCGCTGGGGCGACGCGTGAAAAAGCCTTCACCGCTGGAGCGGTGGGATATTGGCGCTGGGGCGCTGCATGAAAACGGCTTCACCGCTGGCGCGGTGAATTTCTGGCGCTGGGGCGCTAGACGCGACTTAATCAGGTCGTTTTTCTTATTTCGATCACTATTCCAACGCTGGGGCGAAAATACTTGTGGCGCTGGCGCTATGGACACATACTTTGAAAACTTTACATTTTAGTCCCTGTTTTCGCTCCTTTTGCGTTCTTTCTTTAAATTTCGTTCAAGTCCCTATAAATATCAATAAAGCACATAAATAGCCATCTATTCTCATAAAATCATAAAATATCAATAATAAAAACATGAGAAAATATATGACAAATTTGCCCTTATCAACAAGGCTTCTAACTATTAGTGTCACGCCCCAGACTCAAAAGTTCCGACACACGACATCACTTATATTCATTTAATATATGTGCACTCATAAATAATATTACACAAAATTTCAATCTTTAATCCAACATAGAAATCCTTAGCAAGTTGCTAGTAAGTTCAACACTAAAATTAACACATAACCTAACATAAAAACCTAAACTTCTATTGATAATATTTAAACATTCATTTCAATTTCTTTCAGAATTATAAAAATTGAATTATGACTGGGACAATTAGTAAACCAGAGATACGCAGAGTTTTCTCAGAGATTAACAATCTACTATGTCACCAGTAGCAACTTTGTTACCGGAAGCCCAAAATATATTCATTGCAAATTCTTACTTAAAATCATCCAATAACCACACTTGATAAAACTTAAACCAAATCCAACTACACACAATAAAATAATACATAAGTTTTTATTCAATAGGGACAAATCAAATATCATATCCCACGTGTCTCTAAATGAAACACTCAGCAACCTAGCAACTTAGGGAACCCAAGGAACAGCAGAAGCCTTGCCAAATCCGCTAAGCACACATGTACCTTATTTACCTGAAATCATCATAAACTATAATGAGTATAAAACTCAGTAACCATACTAGTTTTTCATATATTAAATACAAATACATATATGTACACAATGCATGTGTATGATATGCTGTGATAAATCAAAATCATAATCTTATCAAATCACATGTCATGTAAGCGCTTACACATTCTTTCAAAACATATAATAGGAATATCATCACTCAACTACTACTTAGTAGGACTTACATATCACATATCACATAATGAGCCAAATGTCACTCGTAGGTGACATATCGTATGAGAGGAATAGTATAAGTGAGGTTTTTAAATTACACATATATAATGCTAATGCCCGAAGGTAAAAGCCAAACCCTCACCCTGATCATCGGTGAGTTCTCTCACATGCACCAATACGCCACCACACGAATGTGATGACTCACTTTTCCTTTAGGTACCAATAGGATCCTCCCTATATACGAAACACATAACATATACCAATCCCAAAGGAAATGCCACACATAAAGGCTCCACAAATCATATAAAATGCCTACTAAGTTAACAGTGAGTTCAAGCATCCTCAAAACACAAAATATTTCTCATGGACATATTACACTTCAAAAGCTCTCTTTGTTAAACATATTTTACTTTGAAAACTCACTTTCAAAAACACATATATGTCATGTATGTCCATGCTCACATTTATAAATACATATCTTCACATTTCATATCAAAATATACTTTGACATAACATAAACATATTCCTAACCACATTTACAAAATCATACAAAACAATTACTATGTTTATTATGATTTCAGTAAAAAGTCTAGTATACTTATCTCTTAACACTTTCAGCTACAAGGCTTAAATCTCCTTAACCTATCAATGGAGATTAATCCTTTCATGAGCCTCAACATTCATACAAAATATTTTAAATAGCTTACAAAAATACACATATTGCATTTATCACATCAAATTGGTCTAATTACTTGGTTTCTCAAAACCTGTTATTCTGATCACTTACACTTAACAAAAGATTTTAATACATCAAATAATGCCCAATTACTCTAAAATCAAAATATATCATTCTTGACTCATATATCCTTCTTATATATGAATATTATATCAAAATTCTTACACAATGCATTCCATACACACCATCGAATCTAAACTACTAACCTGACAGGATCAAGATACTTACTGAACAGTATTTAATATCCTAATTTTATAAAATTATATACTAACCCAAAAATTATAAAACTATCACAGAAATACTCTTGACACATATCTCAATTCATGATAAATATTTCACTTCAAAATCACAGCCAAAAGTATTTTAAAATTATTTTATTCTATAGCTTTAAAATTCTGTTAATCAAATACTGCAATGAGCTAACACTCTTTAGAAAATCATAACAATTTAACCACATTGATCTAAATTCTCAATTCTGAGTATATCATATTAGACATATAAAATTATCATATTCCACAAATTCGTAATTTTTGAAGATCATTCAGCAGGCCAAACGTTGTTTGCCACTGTATTATACTGTTTACACAGGAAATTTCCAAAATTTTAGGGTCATTTTGGTAAATTCACAAAAAATTCAATTTCTAGAATTTTCAATCGATTCAAAGTCTCAGATGATTCTAAACATGTCTAATTTTATATCTCAAAATTTAAAACTAGAATCGAATCACAATAATTTATAAAAGTCCTGGATCAAGAGACTATCAAATAGAAATTCTGTAATTCATCATGCTTTATCAAGCTATCTACATAGATCATCATCAATTCTCACAATATCTTACGAAATACACATCAAATCCTCAATTATACATATTTTCAGAAATCAAAACTTAAAGGAATTAATTAATTTAACACTAAGAAACTAAGAAATGGTTATAATATACCTCTCAAACTTAAATTCTAACTTTTTTCTTCTTTTTCTTCTTCTTCTTCTTCTCTTTCTCTCCCCTTTCTTTCTCTCTTTTCTCACTCTAAAAGAGGTAGCTCGACCAAAATGAGTGAATTAGGGTTTCAAAAGTGTATTTTTATACTACAAGGTTAATTTTTGATATTTATGAATTTACCCTAAAACTTTCAAAGTATTATAATTTGGTCCCTAAAATAAATCTAAAGTCTTGCAAATAAACTCAATACTAATAGTCTATTCTTAACCTATAAAAATACTATTAATAACAATATATAAATCAAGTATCAACTACATACAAATAAAATATGTATATTCATATATATATATATATATAAATACATATTCTTACCAGTTGTGGATACTAGTTACTACAATTAGAATTTTGCTGACTCTGATAACCTGCTAACTCTTAACAGTTGTAACTCTTAGCATTTATAACTCTCAGCATTGCTAACTCTTAACCCTGATCTAAACTCTTTTAGACCAGATTTAAAATCCTTCAAATCATACAATATATGTAACATTACAAGTTTAATACCATATAATATTTAATATTAACAATTTTATTAAAATATTTATTGTATAAATATTAAACAATTAATATTCATACAATATTGGAATGACACGTAAGCATCAGCTCTAACACGATCCTCATGGCCATCACAAAAATTTCCACCATGTCTAATAATGGAGCTGAATCAAACACTGTCAATATAACATCCAATAACCAAACCAATATCATACCTCTCCAAAAAAATTTCACTACCTTAAAAATTGATTGACAGAACTACCTGATTTGAAAATCTCAAATTCTTCTAACCATTCGTGGTCATGATCTTGAAGCCTTCATTAATGGCTCTAGAAAGAAACCTGCCCCCATTATCATTACAGTATATGAGAAAGGCAATATTACTACAACTCCTAATGCAAATTATGCACAATGGGTAAAGTAAGATTAGCTCTTACTGAGCTGGCTTTCGTCTACTATAACAGAAAGCATTATAGGTGCAGTGGTAAATTATGTCTCCTCTTATGAGCTTTGAACAACCATAAAGAAGCTTTTCTCATCCCAATCAAAGGCAAGAATGCTGCAACTCCGTATGTAGCTTCAGACAACCAAAAAAAGAGGTATGACTGTGAGTGATTATTTTGCAAAAATGAAAACCTTGGTTGATTATCTCGCTGTTGTAGGAAATTCAGTCAATGATGATTTAATTTTATATATTTTGGCTGGATTATAGGTACAATGGTAAATTATGTCTTCTCTTATGAGCTTTAAACAGTCATAGAGAAGTTTTTCTCATCCCAATCAAAGGCAAGAGTGCTGCAACTCCGTATGTAACTTCAGACAACCAAAAAAAGAGGTATAAATATGAGTGATTATTTTGCAAAAATGAAAACCTTGGTTGATTACCTCGTTTGCTGTAGGAAATCCAGTCAATGATGATTTAATTTTATATATTTTGGCTGGATTTGGTGCTGATTTTGATTCTATAATGGTAAATATTACCTCTAGTAATCAGTTTGGGTATAATTCAGCACTAGTTTTATACTTAAACTATTTAGATTAACATTTAATCTAATAAAATTAATTTATTTTATATTTTGTTCAACACTTGAACAATTGAAACAAATCAATTAGTTATAACAATTAATAGCCTTTGTTTTTTCTTTGATGTTTTAACACTTAAAACATGAAAAATAAGAATTCAAATTCCAATTCTCTCAAATGAAAATAGTCGCCAAAAATTGTAAAACTTTTTAAATTTTGAATTTCATTTCACTTTATATACTATGCATAAATTTCAAATAAACTTGAATTTTATTTGTATTTAATTTAACTATTCACTTAACCAAGGTTAATATTTAACTTTAATTGAGTTAAATTAACTTTACCCTTAAATTAACAATATCCAACTAACCTAACCCTAGAGTGAACTATTAACTCTAGTTAGATTAATATTTATTTAATAATAAAAATAAAATATCTAGATATTTATTTAATCTAACCATACAATTAACCATGGTTTAGTTAAGCACAAATATCTTTTAACTTAACCATATGGTTAACAATTAACTATGGTTAAGTTAGATTTCTATTTAATTATTATTTAAATAAATATCTTGATTAATTAACAATTAAATAATTAATAAAGTGAAATTATCATTTTACCCTTATTAGGTTACCAAGTTAACCCAAAGTGTGTCCTAACATAATCATGTACTTTAATTAACTTAATTATAGTAATTTGTTATATTTTTACTGTATTAAACTATTCAATACGGTACACTAATTAAGTGCTCAACAAGTATACTTTATATTGCGAATTCACCGATAGACCCACATCGATGAAAATAAATTAGGAACTAATGTTTGAGAACATACTTACATAATGACATTTTCCAGCTCATATTGCAACTATGTCATTATTAATGTATTCTCAAGTCATTGTCTCATTTTAGACAAGACTTCTAACTCTTAGAATTTTGCTGACTTTAATAACCTACTAACTCTTAGTAGTGCTAACTCTTAGCATTTATAACTCTTAGCATTACTAATTCTTAGCCCTGGTCTAAACTGTTTTAAACTAGATCTGAACCCTTTCAGATCATATAATGTTTGTAACTTTACAAGCTTAATACTATATAATATTTAATATTAACGGTTTTATATATAATATTTATTATATAAATATTAAACAATTAATATTTATACAATAATATTAAAATCGCACGTAAGCTCCAATTTTAACAAATTTTCACTTGCTCTAGTGTTATTCGTATTGATATCTCATATTAATACACTTTACATATTTTTCAAACATCTTAAAAATTTATATCTAAGTGAATTCGCTACATTATCCTAAAAATATATCATAAATATTATTACAACTTATACAGCTAAGATCTTCTAATTATATGATAATTAAAGTTTACATAATTAAAATTTTAATGTCTATTAACTTTTTAACTTGAACATTTATTTTATTATAATTATATTATAATAAAATAGCATCCACTATTTTAAACTCTATATCTAACTTGAATATCCATGTTCTTAGACAAATTTTTTAAACCGCAACGTATTCTATCTAAAGTAGAATTATTTATGATTATCTAAATTACACATTTGTCATTAATTTGAATTGTAAATCTTATCACACCTGTATATAATGGCTGCCACTATGTAATGTTGACATTAAGTGAAAAAGTTAAAATCACTTTTGACAAAGTGCGATCTTATCTTGTTTTTTATCTAACTGAAACGTGGCACCTGTAATAACTAGCAGCTGGTGCCATGCACGTTGATGTTCTTCGATTCTCTATCTATATAAGCCTGAACCCGCTTAAGGTTCGAGCATTACATTGTCGTAGACTAACATAACATTAAGCAAAAGTCATAAGTTGGCAATTGCGTTTTCTGATCTGCATTTATAGTTAGGTTCGGTAATCGTTATTGTTACTTGCTTGTCTCTTTACCTTTGAAGATGGCACATTTTCAGAATCAGGACGGTACAGTTCCACAACCACACGGATATGATGACCCAGATCGCCGCACAGACGAGTATGGCAACCTAATTCACCAAAGAGACGAGTATGGCAACCCAGTTCATCACACTGGCACCACAACGGGAGGATTCGGTTCCAAGACTGCGACTGGCGTGCTGGGTCAGGATGGCACACCAACAGCTGGCACTGGAAGAGGTGGAGGTTACCATGAACAAGGCCATCGTGTCCTTCATCGTTCCGGAAGCTCTAACTCTAGCTCTGTAAGTTTCATTCTCATTTATATATGGTATCTCCCCGTTGGAAGCTCTCTCTTTTGAACTCCTGTATTTTATTTTTCATTAATGATTTTGTAATTGTTAACATGCAGTCCGAGGATGATGGGCAAGGTGGAAGGAGGAAGAAGAAGGGTTTGAAGGAGAAGATAAAGGAGAAGGTGCCATGCGTAGGGCACAAAGACAACAAAACTCATACTAGTGCAACCACCACTCCCGTTGGTTATGGTGTGACTGGGGAGGGGCAGTACCAGCAGCAGCAGCCCCATGAGAAGAAAGGAATGGTGGACAAGATCAAAGAGAAGCTTCCTGGACACCATAACTAGATGTCTTAGTAATAAAGTAGACCGAAAATTCTTTTGTTTCGTTGTTACTAGCAACTGATGTAATAAACAGTGCAGAATAAGCCTTTGTACTCTCTGGTTGTTTCTCTTTGTGCATTTTACTATCTTCGGGTTGTATTTTGTTATGTATCTTGAGCACTATTGAGTACGTAGGTTCGTTGTTTTAATAATATTGCAAACTTTGTGATATGTTGTTAATCTTTGAATGTTAAATTGCGTTTTACTTCCGAGTAAAAAGAGTAGATTCCACAATAATCTCTCCTAGTTCTTGGACATGTTCATGATTTCAGAGCCTTCAAAATTGTATATACCATATGTCAAAGCCATTACAAAATGGTTCTGCCCGTAAATCCGGAGGCCTGCATCCATACTCTTTAATTTGCGCTGTAAGGAAGAGAATTGGGTTCCCAACTCGCACCTTGAGATATTTATATTCATTCATTGGAAGAAAACTATTCCATCACTTGAGAAAAAAGTGAATTTGTAGTGTTTTGGCCGCTGAGAAAGGAGAAAACTATTCCATCACTTGAAAGAAGTGAATTTGTTGTGTTTTGGCCGCTGAGAAACATGAAGGAAAGCAAAGGAAAATGAAAAACTGAAGACTGGATTTTATCATTAAAGACCGACGATGACTACAATGAAATTACAAGATAACAATGGAACCTACTGATCCAGTTATTAAATCACACGAAAACTGCACATAACAAACTTTAACTGCTTTCTGGCGGAAGTATATAACAAATTTTTGACTGCCATCTAGACTACGGCTGCCTGTCTACATACACATTAGCGTTTAGTTGGCTAATAGTATGTTTGGACGTGCTTATAGTATGTGTAATAGTAGTAGGAACTGGTTGTATGAATAAAGGTTCAATATTTTCTGGTTTGTGGTTTGAATTGTGTTGATTTGATACATGGATATTTGGATAACCCATTGCAAGTTCTGAGTACAAGCTGTAGCATTTGGATATTTGGATTGTCCGAAATCTTCTATGCAGAACATTCAAATCATCTGTTCTAGTCCAAAAAAGCATATAAGACTGGACTAAATCCTGTTTACAAAGTGACAGACTCGTATTTAGAGTAATCAAATTTGTGCTGGAAACTTACAGGTTTGCACATTAAATGACCGAGTACTATTAACTGGTAATATAGAAAGCAGAGAAGAGTTCTATTACAAACAGAGTTGGTGGTTATTTCATCCCTTTTGTTGAAGATCTTAATAGCAGGCTAGTATAATCCATTATCAGCAACACCCCCCTTCATTCCTGTCCTCTTGTCCTTTATACATTATATGTATTTAGTTTTTCCTATTTAGATTTTAATAAATTGTGCTTAAACGTTTTCATATAGGTTAGAGACATAAAACCTATATAAAGGCCACACTAATGTAATATTTTAGAGCAAGAGTGAGATATAATTTCTTCAAATTCTCTAACAATACCCATAGCCATATCCAGTTTGAACCTGTGGATCTACTGAATCTGCTTCTGCACTCAGGTTCTGTGTTCCCCATCTTAAAGAAGATTTGACGCACTTGCTGTGGAAATCCTCTTCGTTGATAGCCACCCTGAAATGCACCTTGGGTAGCTGCCATGATAGTGGCCTTGATTGCCTTCAGATAGCCTCCTTGATAATTGTTTTGATAACCTCTACACGCAGCTTGATTCCCTCAATTATTAGCACCTCCATAGCCACCATAACCTCCTTTATAATTGCATTTCCCAGCATCTGAACCGCCACCATAGCAATTTCCAGAATTACCTCCCTTTCTACCTTTCTTCTGAATCTGCTTTACTTGAGCATAATTTGCTTTAATATTAACAATAAAATAATGTTTCTCAACTCTACTCTCACGAGTTAAGGTCCTTGAGTAAACCTCATTGAAATCAATTGATTCTAACCTACTCGGAACATGAACCACCACAGGGTCATAACCTTTGCCTACACCGGTCATAATATGCATTATCAAATCATTTTCATTATAGCAAATGCTTTCATCTTCGTGAAATACTCGGAAACAGATTTTGTTATTTTTTGTTGCATTACTCAGTTCAGCTTTCAACTGCATGATCTTTGCCTTTTGAGTGAGATCCAAATAGATGGTCCAAAGCTGTCCACAGATCAAATGAAGCTTTGCACCCAATCACCAGACTGAGAATGCTTTTTCTCTGATTGAAGAAGTAGCCAGCTATTGATCCAACTAATCCAACTGGATGTTATTATTAACAATGATGTAATGAATATTATGAGATTGCAAGATACTTATAGACAGTTTCTAAGAGAATAATCCAGGAGCTACTGATCCAACTACTTTCATCACACGTGAACTGCACCAAACAAACTTTAACAGCTTCTTGGCCTGAATAGAGCAGACCTTGACTTTTGACTGCCGCGTGGACTGCCTTCACACCTCAGCATTTAGTTGCTGAGTCAGCTGGGAGTTTTCATGACTCCCCATTACACCATCAAAGGATGATAATCTGAAAATGAAAATGCATAAAAATTAAAACGTAGTAAATTTAACCAAAGGCAACCTTCAGCTCTTCTGGTTATCGATAGAGAACCTCTATGAGGTACATGATTTCTGGATGTATCCTTGTGGCTATAAAAGACTTTATTTTCCATTTTATTATGGTCATAAAATCAACAAAATCTTCTCAGTGAGTGCTGTATCAGCATTTACTGTTTTTTGAAATCAATGTGTTGAGAAGTTATAAATAAATCATTTCTGTCAAATAATCTGACACAAAATGAAACAAAAAAAAAATACCTTGAAGCAACACAACTCCCACTATCAGAGAGAAGTCGTACTTGTCGGGGTGAACTGAACGGGTTTTGTTTCTCGAAATTCTTTACGATCAAAACCATAGAATGCGAAGCTCTACCTAATGACCGTTGAGTTGATGCAAATTAAACAATATTCCACAATTAACTTCCAGGTGGGGACTAATGGTGGGAGTTCAGTAGCCAAAGTATTTTGCCAAAGAATTACATCACAACCAACCTTGGACGGCATTCAAACCCCACGTCTAATCACCAGAAGTTACCACAAGAACAAGATCCATAGCGGAAATGATGGAACCTTGCATTATCTCTCACAACAATCTCTCTCCCAGTGATTTGAGATGCACCACACATAAACAAGTGACAATCTTCGCAAATTCTCAGGTTCTTCATAATCCTTATAGTACAACCAGCACTTGTAGTGATCACCCCAAATGCAAAAGCTAGCTTCTCACTGTGAGTCATCAGTATACGGGTCTTTTCTTCATCGCTCACATCATAAGGCAAACAGCCAAGATTTGAATGGTATCCATGAGCCCTCAATCGATCTAGAAGATCCTCCAGTGCCTGCATAATCTCAGCAGATTTTGGATGGCTCAAGTCACTGGCAAAGAACTCATGAATGACTCCTTTCCCTCCCTCCACCCAGCTGCATCCAGGATTCTTTTTCATACCTGTCTTTTGTAACAGTTTCCTAACCCTTGAAACATCATCCCATCTTCCCACTGATGCATATATGTTTGAGAGCACGATGTAGTTTCCAATAGCATCAGGCTCCAGCTCAAATAGATGGTTTGCAGCAATCTGGGCGATGTCTGGATTCCGATGAATCTTACATGCTCCAAGAAGTGCTCCCCACACCCCTGCATGGGGATCTGTTGACATTGTTTGAGCTAGTTCAAGTGCTTCTTCCAAACGCCCAACTCGACCTAAAAGGTCAACCATACAAGCATAGTGATCAGCTGATGGAGCAACACCGTAGCTCTTCTGCATGCTAGCAAATAACTGCCGGCCCTGTTCTACCAGCCCCACATGGCTACAAGCTGTAAGGACTCCAATAAATGTAACCCTATTAGGTTGTATCTCCGTTTTTACCATGTCATGAAACAACTGTATTGCAGCATGAGCACGCCCGTGCATCGCAAACCCGAGTATCATTGAACTATAAGAAAACACGTTTCTCTCCTTCATTCCCTCAAAAACATTATATGCATCCTCTATGCTCCCGCACTTTGAGTACATGTCAATCATCGCTGATCCGACAACGACATTATTTCTAGACCCAAACCCCAATCTCTCAGCTATATCACAAATCCAATTAGCATACTTAATCGCACCTACTTGAGAACATGCTGAAATAACACCAACCAAGGTAACATCATCTGTTTCAACTCCTTCACTTTGCATACTCTCGAAATACTCTATTGCCTCTCTAGGCTTAGCATTCTGTGCATAACCTGTGACCATAGCAGTCCACGCCACCTTATCCTTCAACGGCAATCCGTCAAACAATTCAGCTGCAGATTCCATATCCCCACTCTTCGTATACGCAACAATCAGCTCGGTCCAAGAAATTAAGTCTCTCTCAGGCATTTCATCGAACACCTTACGCCCGCACTCCAAAAACCCGCATTTGACGTACATATCAATCATGGTATTACCAACATATATGTCGGACATAAGCCCACCAATCAAAATCGTCTGGGCATGCAGTTGCCGACCCAAGCTCGCATCAATAACCTCACTACAAGCCTTGAAAAGCGCCGAAAACGTAAAAGAAACAGGCCCAATACCTTCTCTCCTCATAGAACCGTACAACGAAATCGACTTTCTTAAGGGTCCTTGTAAAGCATACCCACGAATAAGAGCAGTCCAAAGAAAGGGGTTTTTGTATTTCACCTGTTCGAAAACTGAACGAGGATATGCGTCAATGGGCACATTAATTTTGGTGAGAGTTCGAATGAGCTTCGTTAGTACATAGCAGGATTGATTAAGGCCTTTGCGGATTATATGAGCGTGTACTTGTTTGATTTGGAGAAAGTTATTGCAGCCATCAAGAATGGATATCAATTGTGACTCGAGAAGTTTCTTTTGTTCTTGAAGTTCAGAGAAGGGAACGAAAGTTTCAGTTGCTTTTACTTGTCGAATAAACTGTTTCGGGAGATAAAACAGGGAACTCACCGTAGAGAATTTGCGTGTGAGAACTACCATTTAACACTGTCCGATTACGGATACTCTTCGAGCTGAAGACTGGAGAGGTAAAAGAGGAACTCTGAAAACAAAAACGGTGCGTTTTTGCTTTGTTAACTGTATTTCGATCAAGGTCTGTTGCTTTTCTGTGGTCTGGGAATTTCGAAGTAAGGCAGAATGTTTTTGAGGTATTTTTCAACTAAGCCTAATCCGAAGATGAAGCCATTAGAGCTCAAAACGCCACCGGAGCAAACTCAGACGATCACGAGGGTTATTTTTGACATAGTCAAGGAACACGGTCCTCTCACTATTGCCGAAACTTGGGAACGCGTCAAGGTCCGTTAAATTGCACATAAACTGTTTGATCTATTTTCTAATCTGTCTGATCATATAAAATTTCTTGACATTTTCAGGAAGTTGGAGTGAGAGGATTGACAAGCAAAGGGCATATGAAGATAGTGTTGAGATGGATGAGGGAGAGGCAGAAGCTCAGGCTGATATGCAACCATGTGGGGCGTCAGAAGCAATTTTTGTACACGACTTGGTTCACAAAAGCCAGCAACTTCAGACCGGCAAAACCAGGGAATGATCCTTCACAACCGAAGCTGCCTTAAGATTGCGGATTGCCGGCTAGGATTACTGATGTATTAAAAATAAGGCTAAATTCCACACTGCCATAGTTACGGGGGCTGAATGTCTGTTAGTTTCTGATTTAGTATATTGTTTTCCTTGGCATTGGGCCACTTGTACTCTGATTTTGAATGTTGATTGTGATACCACCCTCCACATCAAACCATTGGCGATTCTGCTTTCAAGTTCTCTCAGAATCTGCGACAATAATTTTGTGTACAAATTCATTTCTTACGGATGCCTTGAAACCAATGTTATAACAAGAAAAAAATTCATTATACATTAAAACTATATTAAAAGGCCACTAAGTTAAATGCCTCAGTATGTACACAATTTACAGCGGTTTCAGTAAAAGGCAGAACAGTACAGCAATAAAATATGTACCAATATTCAGAAAATTGAGCTCTCGTTTTAGTCTATATCATTTTGTATGCAGAAATTAACCACTCCGTCCCTACCTGCAACTGCATCTGCTTGATAGTTACAGGAGCTTAAACCGCTGCTAATACGAGTGGCCCTTGGATTTCTTTAATACTTCTTTTAGTACTGCAGCAATTCTCTCTGCCATGTGGTGTTCTAGGAACATTTCTTTGACCTTCTTGTAGCCTCGCTTTCCCATTGTTAGCCTCCTTGCAACATGAGTAGCAAGCTTGACGATATTTCTTGCAAGAGGAGTGACCCCTTCTTTCCCAGAAGGATGTAACAAACCCATCGTCCCATTTACCACAATCTCTGTGGTACCTCCTGCTGCTGTCCCCTGATATGGAAGTTTTGAAGATAAAAGTTACCAGTTAGTATCAAAACCTGCTCTGATGCTTTGAACATAACCAAGCAGAATCACATAAATTTGAATGGGAAAGTTCGCTTAATACCAGCACGGGTAGCTGAAATGCCATGGCTTCAATGGTTATCCTCCCAAAGCATTCTCCTCGAGCCTGAGTAAAAGACCAGGGAAAAGATTCATACGAACTTTGTGATTCAATTAATTCCGTAATGGAAAACTTACAATTCCGCCATCCTCCCTCCCCTCCCCCCCACCCCCAAACAAAAAAAAGGAGGAGGGGGTGGGGGGGCAGACAGACAACAAAAAAAATGTGAAGATACATATTGGTGCACAAGAGAAAATGTGAAACCCTCAAGCACTGACGAGACATAAGAAAGAGGCAATAATATATGTTGCTATCATCAATTTTTTCTCACACAAACAGTTTCACATTACAAATTAAGAAATATCTAGATCAAGAAATTTTCATTTGCAGGCATAAACAAAAAATACCTGGGAATTCTGAACAAGAACATCAATAGCAGCTAGATATGGGGCCACAGTAAGAGTTTTATTTACAAAATGAACACGATCTTGAATTTTCTTCTGCATCACATAGTTCCGTAATTCTGACTCAAACTTGGTTTGAGCAATCATGTCACTTCCGACAATCACTGCATGCATTGATGGCACTTGTAGCTTCTTTTCTTTGATCAATTCCAAGCTCTCATAGAAGGAACGAAGAAATAGATCCTGCCCCTTTCCACGAGAAACACCTGAAGTTAAATATTACTTCAGTCCTCTTGAAATATAAATATAGAAAAATAATTATAGACTCTTAAAAACTTATACGTTTTTCCCCTCTCTTTTCCTCAGTTTTTTGTATGGACTAGAGTGAGGTGGGTATTCAATGAGGATGGAGATGATGAGAGAAAGGGTGAAAATAAATCAGCAAAAGTGGTCAGAACAGAACATAAAATTCTTAGCAACCCTCATCAGTTTGCCAGAACCCACAAGCACATGGTAATGTGTACAACTGAATAAACTGACAAGAGCGGCAAACTTCTACAAACTGAATCAATTTATACTATCCCGTAAAAAGGTACTATTAGTGACTCTCCAATTTATGTAAAGATGTCTCTTCATCTAAATAAAAGCAGATGCAGCCGCAAATTGCAACACAAAATCTTCTCAACAACAAATGCATACTATTTATTAAGGCAAAAAGCAAATCCTCATTTCGCACTCCAAGAGACTCCCGCACGTGTTCACGTAGAACTCTCTTTGCCACATTGTCTTCAGCAACTTCCATAAGTTCCTTACTATTTCCAAGGTGAACAACAAAGGTATCAGGCATTTTAATCCTGCAAAGATCAAATAAATGAAAAATGAGAATCCAAGATTTCAGAAAGGAATTTAGCTAGAGGTAAGATCAGAGACACAGAATGCCACAATACTAAGATCAAAGATACAAAAATGCCACAATAATGTAATTGAAGATTCCCATTTAGGTGACAAATTCTACCAATGTATAATCCGCTGAACTTTCCAATCACTGATTTTAAGATGTACTATAGTTTTCTGACCAATATAAAATGATATTCAAGAGCCGATCCTTAAAAACTTATAACTGGAATAGATAATGAACAAAGGTTCCATACAGCACACCAGCAAAAAATGACTTTTTTGCCTTAGCATGACTTTTTATGCACTGCAATCAAAGTGAAAGCGCAAGGTATGATCAAGTATCCCAGATGCCATGCCTTAATTCTTCAAATTAAGAAATTTGTCATACTCATACCTGGTACTGTTAAATTTATTAGTCAATATTTGGAAATGACTCCAGAAGGCGTAAAATAATAAAGGATTTATCTTATAAAGCAACAAAGAATTGGAGTAAGAAAAGCAATAAGAGAGTCGATGAACAAAATTTAGTAGTTTACCTCAAACGCTCTAGAGTCCTATTCTTCCAGTATTCTGCTGTTATGTGTGAATCAATCATGGCACCAGCAACCAAAGGAAGGTGCTTGACGTAATCCAATTTGAAGTAATGCCCTCGCATTTCATGGATCCACCACAATACCTTTGGTAAAACACGAGGAACATCTTCCTTGAGAACAGCATCCAGCCATTTCCCAGCAACCGCAGTGTTCAAGACAATTATATCTGCTTTAAGAGCTGTATCTATGGCTTCTTGACCTTTTGCAGAAACCACCTAACAAATTGTACAAATCCATAAATAGAAGCAAGGCAAATAATTTTTAATCATTTCAACCTCTCATGAACAGCAGACCGTGTGCTCATTCCATCATATATGACCCCAAATCTAATGTTTATTATTTTTAAATTTTATATATACATAAACTAACGAGCTTAGTGACCATTGCTTTATACTATTGCAAGATGGTGTAAAACGTGTGTTTCAAGCTGCTTGCTATGCAATAGTAACTATGCAACTATCAGGTGCTTGTTCTTCCAAAAAGTAGAGATCAGATCGGAGAATATTTTCTTTCACTTCCTATTTAGCTCAGGCATTTTGTCTTTATCATTAAGATTTAAGAACAAAAGGATAACCAAGATTCATAACCGTAGTTGAATAGCCAAATTAACAACCAAAAAATTGTAAATTCAGAGCAAATGTAGACAAATTTGATTTATAGTAAGGCTAATAATATGTTGGTTTTGGATTTATCCAGTTGATCTCTATATGAGTGATATAGTGGTATCACTGATGAAGAGACCATCTAGAAAGCCTATAAAGAAAAAAGGGAGGGTGCACCCAGATTCCTTTCTTCTAAAAAGAGCTAGCTTGTTCACTTTCTCGGAAAATTATAACCCACTCTGAGCAGGGGAAAAATAACATGCCAATCAATAAACAATAACAGAGCTTTACTTCGGTTGCAAAATAACTTCTAACTCGTCACACTTAAAAAATATTAAATGAAAGTATGGCAATATTGCTCAAAGTAAAAGCACCATTCCAAATAAAGGTCATTGCTCATTAAAAACAAATTATCACATACCACTTAATAATGGCAGAAAATATAAAGAGAAGAAAGGAATAGCAGAAATCCAAAATATAAAATAAAAAACAAAGTAACGCAGGTATTGAACAAATTATACAAGATGTATGTACTCAGATCCAACCATCCAGAGATCTTATAACCTGTACTCCTCTGTCCATCATCTTATGCTCCAAGCTGTATATCACCTCATCTTCTTCAGAAGGCTTCTGGATAGTCATCCATTTAACCTCAGCACCAACACCCCTTAATAGAAATGCTAGCTCCATCAGTAACAATGGACCACCTGGGGAATGTTACAGCAATCTATAAGAAATATACCAACAAACTTCTCTTGTTTTCAGGAAGAGAAAGATGTCGAAAAATTTTATCATTGAATACCTCAACAAATAAAGGAAACCAATTATTAAAAATTTGCTAAATTGAAATGGATGAGATAAATTTCTAGCCATAACTTCTAAATGAAACATATACTCATTCATCTACCATAAAAGACAAGAAAAATCAAGAATTGAGATCCAATGGAACCCCAACACCCTAACCCCCAACCCCCCCCCCCCCCCCCCAAAAAAAAAGAGAACCTGCTACGTTGTCGTTTCCATTATGTAACAACCACTTGACAGTTGGAAAAAGAAATTGTAATTTTGTACATTGCCGCCTGCCACATCATTCACTCAAAATGTTTCTCATGCAAGAATAATGACAAGAACGAATGAAATTCTATATATGGTACATGCTACTATAGCAGCAGTTCAGCAAGATTATTCCTGCATGCAACAATATAGTAACTGTAGATAATTAATACCTTAGGAGCAGCATTCTCAAAAGTTAATCCTACACAAGGCAAACTAAACCACCTTACTGTACAGCATTAATGAAAAGCAAGAGCACTTTCATCTACAACTACCAAGTTTTGTATTCATCATTTGACAACTACAATTATCCATTGGACAATTTGTTTCCCTTTCGTGAAGTAAGGCTCTGACAACCTGCATTTTTTAAAGAACATTTACAAAATGGAAGGAAAAATACATACAACCCCTTATAGTGAAGTTCCCAGCAGAAATACTAGCATCATGTTTCCCTGATTTCACACTGTAATGAACTCAACGCGATGGGAAGCCTTGTCGATATTCTCTTAAAATCTCGTGTTTCTCAATTGATAATCAATGCATATTCCTTCTACACCTTCTCCTTAGTTAAATTTAACTACAGCACTTAAACCCAAAAAAAAAAAAACGTATATACTACACTCCTGGGTTAAAAAAAAATGAAAGTATAAACAGTGAAGGATGAGAACATCGTAGTAAGTTAAAAAAATCAAGGATACCAGAAAGGGACAGCTCATGCGAGACCAAGAGAACGAGCTTGGACTTCATGAAGCTGAGCGGACTCGATTTGGCCTCGAGTTGCGGAGCTGATTGAACTCGATTCTCGGCAACCTCCAGGTGACGATCGCAAGGATCGAAGGCAGCTCTAATTAAGAACGCAATCAGAGTCGAGATCGACAGCATGATCAGCAGAGCAAGTATCCACCGTTTTTGCAATGGGACCCACCACCCACCGGCGGCCGAGTGCTTCACCATTTCTTCTTCTTCTTCTTCTTATCGTACGTTTGTAGACAGAGCTTGAGTTTGATAGGTCGGACGGCTTCACCCGTCTCGGCATTTTAGGGTTTGAAGATTTGTCTCTGCGTGGTGGCGGTGAATTTTGCACATTTGGCTTTGTGAGCAGTGACACTTGTTAAATGAATACTCGTAAGCTCGCTGTAGCTCTGTGTCCACTGTTTGATTTTGAGTTTGATTCTGTGCCGTGCCTTGTGGGTTTCTTCTGTTCTCTTAACTTCGATCAAATGAAAATGAAATTATATCACTATAATTCTTTATTAATTATGTAATTAGAAGATAGAGGCTACCCGGGTTTGTATATATATTTTTATTTTCCTGAAAAAATAATATTATGTTTCAAAATTTAATTTTAATATTTTTATTTAAAATGATTTATAAGTTTTGTTTAAAAAAAATTATTTATTATATTATTTTATTCTTTAATAATACATATAGAATGATTCATTAAAAAATGTTACGAGAGTTTGAGAAATGTGGTATTATTATTATTATTATTATTATACAAAAATTAAAAAATATATATATAATCGCATTTCTTTTTCAATAAACTTCTAATTAATGCAAAAAAAAACTCTTTTTGACCGATGACATAATGTATCTCTTTCTTTTTTTTTTAAGATAATAGGAGTTCAATTTTTTTTTTTGGTGCATATAAGAGTTAGTAGATATCCAAGTTCAACTATAAATAAACTTAAAATTAATGAGTCTAACATATATGAAATTAAGAAAAAAATAATTTTTTGAAGGTTTTAAAAAAAAAGTAGAAAGAAAATAGATAAATTGGGTGTTCATCGAGATAACTTTAATACTTTGATTATAATCAATTAATTATCTTTATATATAACCTTTTATGGCTGTAATTTTATAATTTTAATTAATTCAATTCAAGAAGAAAATTAATAAAAAAGAGAGAGAGAGAGAGAGAAATACCTTTTAGCAACAATATTGAATGAAGAGTAATATCTATATTTAACATAATTTAATTTCTAGATTAATAATTTATATTTCTATGACCAACTTTTTTCTTAAGTACCTAAATGAATAAGAAAAAAAAATTTATTTATTTATTTCACGTAGATCCTAATAAATAAAAAAAATTCCGCGCTAAATAAAAAAGAGTAAAGAACTGGACTCGAGAACTGAGCTTGGTAACAAAAAGCCCCGCGACCGCGAGTCGGTTTGGCCATTATGCAAGCTGGACAAGATAGCAAAACAAATAAAGAAGTCTCTTCAAGTTTTACACAAGGCTACTTGCGTCATATAAAAATTCTCGGCGAGAAAATTTTCACTCCAGCCAGCTTGCATTTCAGGTATTTCTCAGCCTCTGCTGCAAATCTCAATTTCGAAACTATTTGTTTACGCGCATGTTTTTGCTACATTCTGTAGCACTACTTGTCATATATAGCTGCAAATGACATTAATACTCGGTTTCTCTGATTCAGTTTCTACGACTGCCTAATTATCACAATTTGATAGCTTCATTTCCACCGAATATTCTAGAATTCTAAAATTTAACAAAAATCTCTAACGCGTCTTCATATCTTTTGCGTTTCTCCATTTTGTTGTTTACGATTCACGACGAGCTTAGGTGACTGCGTTTTGCGCATTGAAGCGATGCGAAGCGAACGATGTTGTTTAAAAGCGTACTTATTGGATTACTTCTTGATAATAGTTGCAGGTAATGTTTCCATTTGATTATGTTTTGAGATTGGTGTAGATTTTCTAAGTCTGGATTTAACTCTAATTGTTTTTTTCTTTCAGCTGTTGTTTTACGGGGACCTGGAGCTGTCGCAGTTGTTGTACCGAGATCCAATTGCTATGTTCTTGATAATTCCAGTCGCATTGTTGATTTTGTATCCTACATTGCGTTGTGTTTCAATTTTTTGTGATAATTAAAGAATAAATAGGACGTACATTTGCATAATGGAGGTTTTGTAATTGGAATGGAGATAGTTATGCGTTTGCAAGTGTTTTGTAGAATAATCCTTTGTAGAAAGCATTCTGATCTTAAAATGCTTCTGTCTTCTGCAACTAAACGCTGCAAGAATGTTCTGTCTTCTTAAAGTTTGGCTTTAATCTCTGATGAGGTTGTTTTCACTTAAGTTGCGGTTCAGAGTAGCTGGATCGGACAGCCTTTTGAGTATGAAGATAAGGTAATTTCCTCATGTAAATGTCATGATGATGATGAAAGCTCGGCTGCATACAATAGCTGTGTATTGTGTTTATAGATCTTAATGTCCACGGAGGATTACATCTTAAGCTTGTCATGATACAGGACTCTGACTTGGTGGTTCGATTTTGCAAAGATGTGGAGAGTAGATCACAAATGGTAGTCCATAACACCATGTTCTCAAGTACTAAATCATTGTGCTTTTTCTTTCCTTGTTTGTTAATTGGATGTACTCAATTAGAGAAATAAATTTCATAGCTATACTTTAGAAATTCCAGTTGTGTAGCAACAAATGCCATTTTCATTTGTAAAAAGAAAAAAAAAAGACCTCTAGATACGACAAATAGTAATTACAGCATGCTACAGTTGATTGGTTCTTTAACTTGATGCATGTAGCGTGATCCTACAATTTAATTACGCTACCAGTTCTCTGAAAATTGTATAGAAAACGACTACAATATTTTGTTGTTTCCTCATTCCGTTTACTCGGGACTCACAAACCACAAAAAAAAAACCATTTATGACCCTAAAACATGATTAAGCTTTTGCATCATACTCTCATCTTTGCTTTCTTCCACATTTTTCAGTTTTAGTTTCTCATGGAATTCTCGAAAACTTTGCACCTATT
Organism: Ailanthus altissimus; assembly: GCA_946807835.1. Taxonomy (NCBI): domain Eukaryota; kingdom Viridiplantae; phylum Streptophyta; class Magnoliopsida; order Sapindales; family Simaroubaceae; genus Ailanthus; species Ailanthus altissimus. Next base: position 27,182,417 of record OX327695.1, read on the forward strand.
TTCTTATACTAAAAATCCTTACTTTTGCACACATGTTAAAGAGATGTAGTCCAGGTTGTGCATTAAAGGTCACATGAAAATCAGAACTCTGACACATCACTCAGCAAGGTACAGATAAAAGTATAAGTAAATTACAAGATATTCTAGAGACATATTCAAGTCTTTAGTTGATAGTTGTTTCCTATTTGATAAGGTATTGTGGATGCATGACAAGGAGACTAAAAGTATATTGAAATTTGACAAGAAACTTTGTGGATGCTCAAAATAGTAAAAAATGGATTAATTGGAGTGTTCTTGTTTTGTTTAGAAATTCCTTCAATCAGTCTTGCTGCTAACAACTTTAAACAATGTTTTATAAGTTTATATTTGCTCATTTATTATTTTGTGTCATTGTATACATTGTCCATAAGTCTCAGGTGATCGAAATGTAATTTGCATTGTGTTAACTTGCTCAAAATTGTGCAGGGATATGTCGATTTTGGCCGATTTGATAGGTTCAATCACTTTTTTGCTGGTTCAGGACATATTGACTTTGTTCAAGTAAGCTCTTCAAACACAAATTGTGAACTTAGTACTCATAAGTGAAGTAGGTGGCTCTTTCTGTGTAGTGCAACTTTGGAGTTTTCCAGACTGCCAGAGTAGTCTCCCTCTTGCTCTCTTAGTTGTCCAGGGATAAGTAGCATCATGATAAGAAGGACAATAGTAATCATACTTTCTTTGTTTTCTGTATTACAAGTCTTTAAGATTTCCTTTAGAACTAGTTTTGAACTCAACCCCGCCCCTGCACTCCCTTGTAAATTTCTTTTCTTTAATGTATGCATAGTTTGCTTCTTTATCTCTTTCTTTACAAGAAGAGATTGAAGCATTCTCTGTGTGTGTGTGTGTGTGGCTGGCTGGCTGAATGCAAGTATCAGATAACTTGAAATTGTCAATACACTGTAACTACAATGTTTATTTTTCTCAATAATTACCTGTTAACTTGAATTTACACAGCAGTTTGTATAAATAAACATTATTTTTCTCCATAATGTTTATTTATATTTGTAGCGCCTGATGTATTGGCATTTCTTCGTATTTCTAGAGGTTTTACAATGGTGACCTTGCAAACTGTGAGCAAAGTTATGATAAAATGGGACGTACAGCTCAGGTTTGTGATACCAAATTGTGGGACATGCGTAACATGCTGTTCTTTTTTCAAGTTCTCAAGTTTTACTGACAATGTTAATTCTATAAGTTCATGTAGTCATCTTCCCTTCTTCATGTATTCATCTTCCACATTGTACTCATAAGCAATTATTGAGTTGTTTTTTCTTCTATTATTAATTATCTCAGGTAAATGTTATTTGTGGGAGTTGTTTAAATGGACAATGCAAAGGTTCGTAAACTCTTAATCTCTGAGTTTTAACATCTTGTTGCTTCATTTTCTGTTCATACTTCATATTGTGGGAGTTGAGGATGTCATGCCCCAGACTCAAAAAATCTGATACACGACATAATTTACATATTCAATAATGTGCACTCATAATTAATATTACATAAAATTTCAAACTTAAATTCAACATAGGAATCCTTAGCAAATTACTAGTAAGTTCAACACAAAGTTCTACTCATGACCACACTTAGTAAAATATAAACTAAATACAATCACACCTAATAAAATAATACATAAGTATTTATTTAATACGGACAAATTAAATATCTTAAACCACGTGTCCACAAATAAAATACTCAGCAACCTAGTAACTTAGAGAACCCAAGGGACAGCAGAAACTTTGCCAAATCTGCCAAGTACACATGTACCTTATTTACCTGTACCTTATTTACCTGAAATCACCATAAATTATAATAAATATAAAACTCAGTAAGCATACTAGTTTTTCATATATTGAATTATAAATACATATATGTACACAATGCATGTGTATGATATGTTATTATAAATTAAAATTATAATCTTATCAAATCACATGTCAGGTAAGCGCTTACACATTCTTTCAAAACATATAATAGGAATACCATCACTCAACTACTACTTAGTAGGACTTACATATCACATATCACATAATGAGCTAAATATCACTCGTAGGTGACATACCGTATAAGAGGAATAGTACAAGTGAGGTTTAAATTACACATATATAATGCTCATGCCCGAAGGTAAGAGCCAAACCCTCACCCTGATCATCGGTAAGTCCTTTCACATGCGCAAATCCGCCACCACACGAATGTGATGACTCACTCTTCCTTTAGGTACCAATAGGATCCTCCTTACATACGGAACACATAACATATATCAATCCCGAAGGAAATGCCGCACATAAAGGCTCCACAAATCACATAAGATGCCTACTAAGTCAATAGTGAGTTTAAACATTCTTAAAACACAACATATCTCATGAACATTTTTCACTTCAAAAACTTTCTTTGTTAAACACGTTTTATTTTGAAAGCTCACTTTCATAAATACATGTATATCCATGCTTAATGTCAATGCTCACATTTATAAATATGTCTTTCACATTTCATATCAAATATATTTTAACATAATATAAACATATTTCTAAACACATTTACAAAATTATATATAAATAATTACTATGTTTATTGTGATTTCAGTAAAAGTCTAGTATACTTACCTCTTAGCACTTTCGGGTACAAGGCTTAATTCTCCTTAACCTATCAATAGACATTAATCCTTTCATAAGCCTCACCATTCACACAAAACATTTTAAATAGCTTACAAAATTATACATATTGCGCTTATCACATCGAATTGGTCTAATTACTTGGTTTCTCAAAACCTGTCATTCTGACCCCTTACACTTAACAAAATTTTCTTATACATCAAATGACGTCCAGTTACTCCAAAATCAGACTATATCATTCTTGACTCATATATTTTTCTTATATATAAATATTATATAATAATTCCTACACAATCCATTCCATAAATACCATCAAATCCAAACTATTATCCTGACAAGATCAAGATATTTACTGAACAGTATCCAATCTCCTAATTTTATAAAATCATATATTAACTCAAAAATTATAAAACTACCACAGAATTACTCTTGACACATATCTCAATTCATGATAAATACTTCACTTCAAAATCATTGTCAAAAGTATTTAAAACTATTTTATTCTATAACTTTAAAAATCTGTTAATCAAATACTACAATGAGCTGACACTCTTTAGAAAATCATAACAATTTAACCACATTGATCTAAATTCTCAATTCTGAATATATCATATTAAACATATAAACTTATTATATTGTAGAAATTCGTAATTTTTGAAGATCATTCAGCAGATCAAAAATTATTTGTCACTGTATCATATTGTTAACATAGGAAATTTTCAAAATTTCAGAGTCATTTTGGTAAATTCACTACAAATTCAATTTTTTGAATTTTCAATCGATTCAATGTCTCAAATGATTCTAGACATGTTTAGTTTCATATTCTCAAAATTCAAAACCAGAATCGAAGCACAACAATTTATAAAATTCCCAGATCAAGAGACTATCAAGTAAAAATTCTGCAATTCATTATGATTTATCAAGTTATTTACATAATTATCATCAATTCTTAATATATCTTACAAAATTCACATCAAATCCCTAATTTTTTATTTTTTTAAAAATTAAAACTTAAAGGAATTAACTTAATTAACACTAAGAGACTAAGAAATAGTTATAATATACCTCTTAAAATTTAAATTCTAAATTTCTTCTTCCTCTTCTCTTTCTCTCCCCTCTCTTTCTCTCTTTTCTCACTCTAAAAGAGGTGGCTCGATCAAAATGAGTGAATTAGGGTTATAAATGTGTATTTTTATACTAAGAGGCTAATTTTTAGTATTTACGAATTAGCCTCCGAAACTTTTAAAGTATTACAATTTGGTCCCTAAAATAAATCTAAAGCCTTACAAATAAACCCAGTACTAACAATAGGTCCTTAATCTATACTAACAATACTAATAACAATACATAAATCAAGTACCACCTACATACAAATAAAATATGAATATTATATATATATATATTCTTACCGGTTATGGATAAGTGGTTACTTCAGATGATCTTTCTTTTGAAAGTGTGGAATTTATTAGCATCTCCAATGTCACTAAAGCTCTTTCTTTCGATGTTTAGAAGAATAATTAAAAGTATATTAGGAAATCATTTAAATAATTTACAAGTTAAGACAATACTCTTAGTAAAACTATTAAATTATTTTAATGAATAATTAGATATAGTGGAAAGTTTTGACAATTACATTTAGTTTACCCTTGTTAACCTTATACTTTTTTTTCTTGTATGTGCTTATGTTCTAATTCAACACAACATTTAGAAGGCATGCTTTAATTCTAATGTTTTTAAAATGAAATTTTATGTTGTTGCCACAGTTTAAACTTTCAACTTGATGCAACCAACTTGCCTCCTCGATATGGGAGCAGCTTTCTGAAGAGAGGATTTCTAATTCGAACTCATATTTATATGAAATTAGGAGACTAAAACCTGCTATAATCTGTGTTTTCCCAATTTCCTTGTCCATTGTCAAATAGATTGCAAGTGTCTTTTTTTCTTAATATAGGCATTGTTGATTGTCGTGTTATTCATTTGGGTGCATTTTTTTCATCTTTCTATTTACTTGCTTCTGAGCAGCAAATTATTTCTTTGTTTTTTTTTTTAATATTAACTGTCCATGTCTGTGGTGTCTCTGTAACTTGATGTAATTCTTAAGACCTATATCATTATCTTTGTCTTATTTCAGGTGGACTTGGGTGCATTTGCAATGTTACTCATGAGTCAAGTTGCAGGTCTTCTTTGCAGCACCTTGAGCTCCATCTTATATTGCACTTATCTTTCCTTTTCCTCTGATGTAGAGTTCCTTATGTTATTAATTCATGTATGCTACTTCTAATAACAATGCTAGAAAATTGGACTTAAATATGCTGAAGATGCACTAGTTAGAAAATGGAGGCCAAATAGTATTGAAAGTACTGGGAGCTATGCAAAGAAAATCTTAATTCTGTGCCAAATTTTTCTTAGCATAATTATCTAGAAAGCCTCTTAAAAGCTTTTTAACTAGAGAATTGATAAAGTTGAACATGCATTTTTTAAATTGACAAATAAACAATAAATAATGGATGAATAGGAAAAAGAAAATAAACAATTAGCAAGAAAGATGTGAAGCCACCTGTTTACAGTTCCTTGACAAAAAGATTTCTCAAATAAACAAATTTTCAAACTTCCTGTTGGAATATGATGATAACTAAGATAGTAGATATGCAGTCTTATAAGATTTGCCAATAAGAGTAAACAATATTATGATTGGTTATCTAAAGCTTAATGGATAGAGTTCTCATATAAAAATATCTTATCTGCATGGTGGAAAATCTTCTAATCTAAAAGGGAGAACACGCATGTCAGAATTACCCAAGTATGAATCGTAGGTTTGCATAGAAGAGCTTTAAGGGGTCGAAAAGTTTCCTGTCATCAAGGTTTACTAGTAAACTGAATGACTACAGAACAAAGTAAAAAGAGTATACTAGTGGCCGAGTTGCAACTGCTTTTGAATAGACATTTTTCCAAACAATGGCTGACCATTTATCATTTAATTTTGTGTCAATATGTTGATATCGAACATTTCAAGTTCTCTAAATCTTGGCTATTTCAATTCTTGCAGAGTTTTTATTGAACTTGCCGTTCCATGTGAGAAACCAGGTCCACGTGTATTTGAAGGCTTCACTGTTGGTTTTCATCCGCGATCATGGGAAATTGTAAGAAACTGTATAATCCTCGCTGACATATGCTAATTTGTATGGAGAAGATGACAATGTTTAATGAGAAGAATTACATCTTGTAATTTGAAGGTTTACAATGGAATGATTCAACTAGGTTTTGAAAAGGCTCGCCGTGATTTTAGGTATGTGATCTGTGTTCTGAATCTTTGTTGTAATATTGTCCTTTGTTTATTTGTTTATTTTTTCTTTTTAATTTTATTTTGTTAGCATTAGTCTGTAATTTGATTCATAGATCAAATCTGTTTTCTGTTATTGTTTCCCCATGCAGTTTCAGCACTGAACAGAGTCATGTGGCCCTTTATATGACAGCAATTGCTTCTGTTTCTACTTTGGTGCAAAAACCTAGTTTTAAGGTATGCCTTTTTTCTGTTAGTCGAATGGATGAAAAATCTTTTAGTGCTGAATAATTTCACTCAATGTTTGATCCTGTTTGTTTGAGTTCCTTCACAGGTTTCTCCAGAAAGAGGACTGGAGGTTATGTTATCAGGATCTGGGGCAACTGGGAGCCCTCCCACAACTTTGTCACCCACTGTATTGATTGTAGATTGGAGATGTACGAGTATCACTTCTTACAGTGATATTGATGTTTCTCCATATATTATCTTTTAAACTTTCATTTTTAACTTTTCAGGTGAGACAGCCCGTAATAATCCATATGAAGTTAATATCACCATACCAATAGAGGGTTATGAGCCCATTCAGTTTTTTCTTACAAAGATGTGTGGTAAGCTCATGTTCCTTTTAACAAGCTAAGTTGCTCTCTCTTTTCTCCTGTTGGTAGGCTTTATCAACAGTTAAATCCTCTGTTCTTGGATGAATATGTTGCTCTTCAGTTGCGATGATTCTTTATGCTAAAGAACTTTTCGGTTGATATCTAATTGTAATATATCCTTAAAAATCTATCAAATGAGAATGGGTCCCAGTAATGCATATATTCTCCTGCAATTTGTCAGGACAAATTTTTGTATAAGTGGGCTATAAGAAATGTGAGACAATAGATAAAGTTTTCTGAGCTAGATGCTAACATTGTTGCGTGCATTATTGACAAAAGCTTGTTCTGCCTTCAAATCAAGTTAAAACTTCTGGTTGATGTTTCAGTCCAATTTTCTAATCATACTTATCTCTTTCTTGATTTGTTCAAAATTTGCAGAATATAGACAGGATCAAGGAGGAGACTCTACAGGAGGATGGGCTACATTCGGGGTGATATCTTGCATGTATAATTCCTGCTAAATTTATGATTTGTTGAAGTAGTGGGAGAATTTGTTAGATTGTGCAATTGAAACACCTGACAATTAACATGTACGCTAACATCTGCATGATATGCATTTTGGTCTACCTTGTATCTGTTATGTGTTTGCTGACTAGTAAATTGTCTAATATATTTTTAGATAAGTATAATTAAACAAACAAACATATAAATCCTGTAAAGAGGCAGAACAGAAGGGGAAAAGGGGAGATTTGAGAGAGAATAGGACGTTGGGGAAGGAGAGAGAGAGAATGGTAGTGTTAGTGGCAGATCATATAGAAGGTTATTGTGCTTCAATCTCTGTTGACTCTTTCAGTTATCATAATAACCTGGATTTTATGCCTTAGGATTTTTTGGGATTAGAAAGTCAAAAGTTCCTGGTTAAAAATTTTTTTAGGTTTGTGTCATTAGTTGTAAATTTAAAATTGTGCCTTAACTAGTTCATGGGAAAACCTCTCACTTTGTTAATTATTTGACGAATCATTGAATTCTCTTTCTTCCCCAATAAAAATGTAATCCCATAATTTGTTCTGAATTTCTTTGGTTGTTAAGACTTGAATCATAGACCTAACTAAATTCCACTCCATCCCTTGACCACCTTTGATTAAATAAAGAACCCTTTTCCACTTGAATTAAAATGCAAACCGCTGTTCATTATTTGTTCTTATTTTTGATATCAAATGAATTGATATGGAGCAGATTCATTGTTGCATCAACAGTATTTTGTTGTGGAGGTTTCATTTACAGGACACGTGTGGATAGACTGGTACGTCATCTAGAGAGTTCAATGTAGTTTATTTCTTTTTCTTAGTTTTTAAAAGAGTAACACTACGCTTACATAGTTGGAGTACAAAATTTGTATCTCAACTGATGTAACATTTAATGTATCCATTGTTGGTTGGTAATTTATAATTATTATATTAATAAAAAAAAAGTCAACAACTACTTGACAAATGACATTCACTAGTTGGTGTCAGATTAATTGAGATACAAATTTTATGTCCCAACTTGTAAATGTAGCAATACTCTTTTTAAAAAATATTCATCTACTTATTTACTTAAAATTTACATTGAATGCAGCGGGGTATTGATGCTTTGCCAGGCATGACAATTCTTTCTGCGTGTTTAGAAACTGTAAGTAACTATAATAATGGCACTCGTGAACTATGGTCAAATCTTGGTTATGTTGATGTTACCTGGATATGAGACCTGGCAATCTGTTTGGACAGTCCAAGTTTGTTATTATCAGGTTTAAATAGTTCAATGGTCAAATCTGGGGTATGTTGATGTTACTTGGATATGAGACCTATCAATCTATTTGTACAGGCTAATTTGGTTCGAGTATGATATTATCAGGTTTAAATGGTTTATAGACGTCTGTTGGCGTGTTTAGAAACTGTAAGTAGCTATAATAATGGCACTCGTGAACTATGGTCAAATCTTGGTTATGTTGATGTTACCTGGATATGAGACCTGGCAATCTGTTTGGACAGTCCAAGTTTGTTATTATCAGGTTTAAATAGTTCAATGGTCAAAATCTGGGGTATGTTGATGTTGCTTGGATATGAGACCTATCAATCTGTTTGTACAGGCCAATTTGGTTCAAGTTTGATATTATCAGGTTTAAATAGTTTATAGACGTCTGTTGCTGCTGTTAGCCAAGCTCTGCCATGGCCTTGACGGGCACAATCTATTTTTCTTCAATAGAGCTCTGTGATTTATCATGATGTTGGTATTACATGCCTAGAATTATCTCTTATACAGTAGTTGCTAAGACTACATTCTTTTTTTTCCTCAAATTATTTTCAACAATTTAAGCTCCCCCAAAGGGTTCCTAGTCTAAATGGTAATGGGACCTTGTCTAACGTTGATTTGACTTCCCACTTGAAGTATGTGATTTCACCTCATGTTCTCTTTCTAATATTAAGTTCAATTTTGGGGTGTAATAACAGGTGAGTGGAGCAGCGCAAAGCTACTCGCGACCAGAGAATCTTAACGGTGCCTTTACCAATGGAGCCTCTTGGGAGCACTCACCCGCTTCTGCTCAAGATCAAGGAACATGGAAGCCAAGTGAAAGAAAATATGGGTCAATTTGAAATCCACGTCCCTTGCGTTTTTCAACATTTCTACATATTGCAATATTGCAAAAAAAAAAAATTACATTTCACCGAACTTATTAAAAGCAAATCTACAGATATTAGGGAGATCATAAATCTTTAGAAACATTTTTTGTGGGCTGTAATCGAAGTTCCTAGCAATTGTTTGTTATTTAGCATTGGGATTATTCATTCAAACTCATAAATTGCCCCACCTCTTCCAATTTTTTTTTTTTTTACCCTTTATCAGGTGGTTGGAAGATAGATGTGCTTGCTTTGCTTCGAGGCAATGATCTTAATATTTGGCTAATTGTTTTAAGTTTAGAGGGAGAGGCCAAGTCAAATCATGGTACGTTCATGGACTTGACATAAAGAAATCAGATTCGTGGACTTGACGCGTGGAACGATTTCCTCAAAAAGAACGATGCTTCAATCAGATCATGCGAAATAAACGTTAAACATCATTATTTTAATTTGATCACTTTTAGGAAGAGTCCAAAGGATAAGCATGTACTAATCCTATTCTCTTTAATTGAAGAGCGGCAAGAGCTGTCTTGCATACGAAGGATTATTATTAAGAAGCGTTGTGGAGTAGGTGTCCAAACGCTAGCTATACCTATACTTCTTCATCAGATTATTGGTTTAATCGGATTAACCTAATATTTTCTCATCATGCTTTAGATTAGATTCCATCTACACCAATATTATAAAAGACAAAGCTCAAAAGATTTGAAGTCAAAAAGACACACGCCATTATTTTGTTTTAGAAAAAAAGATAAAGAAAGACACATGCCATGAAGAATAATATATACAATTGCGTGAATAACAATTAAAAAGTAACTTGATGGTCCAGAAGTTAATGAATACAACTGGTTAAACGAGAAGTCACAAGAACATGAATATTTCAAAACCATTCAACTGCTTTTTATATCATTCATGATCTGCCTTCACAGTCAAACTTTACATGAGTTGTTTTTACATTTTAATAGAAAATTGGAGACGATCACATTGAGGTGATGAATTTTTCCACAGAGCAGTTGAGTCTACTCCAAACTCTTTTGCCTCTTTCTCTACCAGGCTTGTCTTCATCTATGGACTCAACTTTAAAAATTAGTACCAGGTTGACCAGACTTTAAGAAAGCAATCATCAGGTTTAATATGTAGTTTGTATCTATTAATTCCTCTCGAATTGGCACTTTATTTTGAACCTCTCGAGTCTGATTGATATATTACTTAACATTTACACATCAATTGCATTACTAAGAAAATAAACAAATGTACACAGGACGCAGAAGGCTAGGCCCCCTCCGACTTCATTTCAATAACAAGAGAGAAAAAAAAAAAGTTGAACTTGCATGTGAACGGAACTTTCTTACTCTATAAACTCTTCTTCAAAGGTGACAAAAAATAATCATGATGGTACCTTAGGCGTCACGTTTTCAAGGACATAATGAAGATGGGATGTTAAAATCAAATGCAATATAAAATGAGACTGGTGAAAAGTATATGTACTAACTCCTTTGCATGTCAAAGTACAAGTTATTATTGTACTGCAGAAGTTATGCTTCAATGTAATTAGATAAGAAGAAATGTTTACAGCTATTTTATCATATTGAAATAACCAATACAAGCATAGAAAGCTACCAACTCCAGGCTTAAACCCACTATTTCTACTTGATGTTGATGTGAAGCTGTTAGTTACCGACTCCAACTTTATGGTTCCCTACAATTCTTCTTCTCTGACTCTGTCTTTCTCAAGGCATTTCACAAAGTCTGCTCTATAAATACCCATACCACTCATAACTCCTATCACAGAAAGTTTTGTTATTCTCTCTTCATATATAGCTCCAAGTGTTCTTCTATCATTATACAAGTATTAGTATTGGTCTTGAAAGTGAAAGACAAAGCATAAACAAACATCAATGGCTCAGTTTATGAGCTTCCTCATTGCTTTTTCTCTGCTTGCCTTTGCCCCCCTGTGCTTCTGTGGCAGCAAGGCTACTACTGCTTATCTCTACCCGCAGTTTTATGACCATTCCTGCCCAAAAGCTCAACAGATAGTGAAGTCCATTGTGGCCAAGGCTGTTGCAAAAGAACCCCGCATGGCTGCTTCATTGCTTAGGCTCCATTTCCATGATTGTTTTGTCAAGGTATGCCACTTGCCAGAACTATATTTCTACCGCTGTCCATTTGACATTTTGATGCCAACCACACGTACTGAGTAAAATATAAAACTTCAGAGCTACGTAATTGTTTCACTGAATTGTTTTTCATATGGTTAAAAAGAACTATGCCATTATTATGATTGAAACACTTAATTGATGCGCTATCTTCTACATGTTACAGGGATGTGATGCATCATTACTGTTAGACAGCAGTGGCAGCATAATTAGCGAGAAGAGATCAAATCCTAACCGGAATTCGGCTAGAGGCTTTGAAGTCCTTGATAAGATCAAATCTGCTCTAGAGAAGGAGTGCCCTCAAACTGTTTCCTGCGCTGATATTTTGGCTCTAGCTGCTAGAGATTCCACTGTTTTAGTAAGTAGTACTGTAACAATTTTTTGCCATGCCATGTCACATGACCATACTGGCGAACTCAAAACTAACCAATTTTTGCATGTGCAGACTGGAGGACCAAGATGGCAAGTCCCATTGGGAAGAAGAGACTCCAGAGGTGCAAGCTTGAGTGGCTCTAACAACAACATCCCTGCTCCAAACAACACTTTCCAAACTATTCTAACCAAATTCAAGTTGCAAGGACTTGACGTTGTTGATCTCGTAGCCTTATCTGGTAAATTTACTGAAATTGGACTTGTTTGTATAGGTTTTCGGAAACCAGGCATGTAATGTAAGTAAAAACTTTCTACTACTTTTCGTGCAGGGAGCCACACAATCGGAAATGCCCGTTGTACTAGCTTCAGGCAGAGACTCTACAACCAATCCGGCAACGGGCAACCTGACTACACTCTTGAGCAATCATATGCTGCTCAATTGCGAGGCCGGTGCCCGAGATCTGGTGGTGATCAGAACTTGTTTTTCTTGGACTTTGTCAGCCCGTTCAAGTTCGACAACAGTTACTTCAAGAATATATTAGCATCAAAGGGCCTGTTAAACTCTGACCAAGTTTTGTTAACAAAGAATGAAGCATCAATGGAGTTGGTGAAGAAATATTCAAAGAACAACGAGCTTTTCTTTGATCAATTTGCCAAGTCTATGATTAAAATGGGTAATATCTCTCCATTGACGGGTTCCAGGGGTGAGATCAGAAAGCACTGCAGGAAGATTAACTCTTAAAGCATGAACCATCGCTCACTCTCACTCTCAGTTTCTGTTTTATGTTCATTTCATCCCATTTTTCCAGTGTGTTTGTTATGGAAATTATAATGAAGGCATCTTGTTGTTGATTTCCAGTTATGTGATTGTTGAAACTTCATGTAATTTTTTTCAAAACATAAAGCTTACTCCATATGAAGCGGCCTGCTACTTCATATTATTCAGTGTCTCCAAAAAAAAGTTAATAGCTAGGACTATATGGGACCAGATGGGCATTAAATTGCAGTAACAAAACACTGAATTTCTAAGCTGGGTTCCCACAGAAGCATCTATATCCATAATTCATGCAATGGCAACATCTCCCAGAAGCCTCGAGCTTTGCTTATTCACAAAGTTTATAACATAATCGGATGTTTGCAATGATGTATTAATACTATCGTAAGACTTCGGCCAATGGGCATGGAGATCCAACAGTCCGGTTACCATTACCAACATCTTTTTTCCTTTTATGTGCGTATCCGGGAATTTCATATAATCGCTTGAAATGTAACTTCTTTTTTTCTCCACAATTTTGCATTCAATTTAACACAATATATGAAATATCCTTTTCATCGATTAGGATTCTCTCTTAATTTAATTTTATTTCATTATTAAGGTTAAAAAAATAATTATAGCAACAAACAATAGCCCCGACCTATAAAATCAACAAATCCAAAACACGCAATGCAGATTCAAAAGAGTGACGCTACTTGACCCTCTTCATTTGTTTCATAAATCCCGAATTTCTATTATATCCCATTAATTGTTTTTTTTTAATAAACATAAATATTTGTTGAAAAATAACATGTCAAAGAACTCTTAAAAGTTATAAATAATATATTAATTTTTTTTACAACCATAATTAACTGTTTAAATTAATTATATCTTTGCAACAATATTTTTTTATAAAATTTTTGAAACATAATAATTAATAAATTGAAAAAGGGAGTGTTAACAATAAACTCACATGCAATAAACACACTTAATTTTTCTCTTTTATATACAAATATCGCTTATTTTGTCTGTTAAGCATAAATTATTAGTCAAAGATCAAAACTAAAAAACAAATTGACATAATTTAAAATTTAGCACTTCATCTTGAAATATCTCTTGTTGCATAAATTTATTTTTCCATTATTTAAAATAAATCTGTAATTATTTTAAGAGAGACTTTTTAGATTTTGTAAAAACATTAAGAGTTTAACATATATAAAAGAATTAAATGTCTATAATATATTTCTACATGTTTATATATATATGAGTTAATTAAAAAACAATTTGATAGTTTTATTAAGGATAAAATTAAAATTCATATAAAAATGACAGTAAAAGTTGATGAGATAAAAAAATAGAATATGTACAAATTAAATCATATAAATTCACTTATACTACTCTATTAATACGATATAATTAGTTAAAATTTATTATATTATATATTTTATTTATTTTTTAATTATATTATATCATGTCAAATTATATAAATAAATTTATATAATTAATTTGTATATATAATACTTTTTTTAAAAAAAAAACGTATATATAATACTATTGAAAAAAAAATACAACACCAATCCACCGAAAATTTGTGGGTCGTAAAAAGTCAGTAGTGCACGCAACAAATAATGGCCCAGGCCCATAAATCTACAAACCAAAAAAAAACAAAAGGACATAAAAGTAAAACGGCATCAAAACTCTCTCCGCTCGTAGGGTTTATGCAAATCTTGATCACTGGATGAATGCATTCAATTGACGAAAACAATTCCCCCAAAAATGAGATATTTACGCATCATTTCCCCGCTTGTGTGCCGAAATTTCAAATCCATCCCTTATGTTTCTAGAAATACCGCCGCAGCGACACGGATTTCGGCGCGTGACTACTGCACTCCATCACAGCAGCAACCTTCGGAAAAGGTATCCGCAATCGTCGACGAAATCACGGGCCTCACGCTGCTCGAGGTTGCGAACCTGACGGAGGCCCTCCGGCAGATAATGGGAGTGAAAGAGATGCCGAACATGTTCGTGATGATGCCGGGGATGGGGTTCTCCGCGCGGGGCGCCGCCGCGAAAGGCGGAGGCGGGCCCGGGAAGGCCGAGGAGATAGCGGAGAAGACGATGTTCGATTTGAAGCTGGAAGGGTACGACGCGGCGACGAAGGTTAAGGTGATAAAGGAAGTAAGAGGGTTTACGGGTTTGGGGCTGAAAGAGGCAAAGGAGTTGGTGGAGAAAGCTCCAAGATTGATGAAGAAAGGCGTTACCAAAGAGGAGGCAGAGACTGTCATTGCTAAAATGAAGGAAGCTGGCGCTAAAGTCTCCATGGAGTGAGGTATGTTGTGTAATCAAATTTGTTTGTGTTTCTCGTCATGAAATAGTTTGGTTCAATTGTTGAAAATTCATGAAATTATGCGTATGGAGCTGCTTTTTTATTTTGTAATTTTCTTTTTCTTGGTTCTTGGGTTAGTAATGATGTGGGAAGCTGTAATCTGATTAGTAGTTTCCTAAGTCGGGTATGATTTTATTTTTTAGAGTGCAAAAGATTTAATTTAAGATTGATTAGGCTATTTTTAAGATTTTGATCGTTCTGACTTGATGAGTTAATGGATCCTATGTGATGTTGATGATAAACGGATTTGGGATGATGCTTTGGGTCTTTTGTTGGATATGTAATTATGAAGAGTGTTTTGGACCTCAATCTGGTGACTTCCAAATTTTTTTCTGTAATTTCTAGGGGGGAATAGTCAATTTTAATGAATTCATGTTTGATTAACAGATGGCCAAGGGGGACCTATTATTAAATAAGCAATGGAACTTTGTTGCATTGGGAAATGGGTGATTTTGTGGATTCAGGTCGCAATTTCTTGATGAGGAAATCATATATAACTGACCATAAACATGAGAAGAAAAAAAATGATATAACTGAAGAAGGGAGGTAGGCTCTGGCTCTTTTAGGTGGCTTTGTTTAATTGAACTTAGTTTTGTTATACTTAATGATTGAATCTAATAGCAAGAAACTAAGGCAAGCAGCTTGAAGTTGAAGTTTCGAAAAGAGAGAATATGTTGTAGCTGACACTATAGTTGCAAGGGCCAGTGGTTTTCTGTGATTATGATGGCAAAGAAGCAAATCTTTAGTAATTAAAATCAATAAATGCAGCTTCTCCTGATGATGAGCAAGAATCAATTGCAGTCATCAGAGGAAAACCGAAAGGGCATATGGATCCTAGTCGTTGGTAATTTTATTTTATTCCTTTCAGAACCTAAGTTTTATACATTATAGTTTGTTTTATGTCTAATATCAAATAGTTGGAAACAAAACCCATGAACTAGAAGGCGACCTTTGCTTATCATCTTATTCTTCTTTCAAAATAGTCTTGGAGCATAGTTCGGAAACCAAGAAGAGGAATGAGGTTGATGTTAGACCAAAAGGAGCCAAGGCTTTGATAGTTACTTATGCTGCAAGCTATAGCCTACTAGACATGCATTGAGCATTATTAATTAGTGAAAATGAGAAAGTTGGTGGTCTTACATTTATTACAGTAGAAAAAGCTCCTGTTTTCTGCAGTTTTCTGCAGTTTTTAATTAAATATATGTTTGAGGGGAAGGGATACAATGATCTAGTGAAATGCTACGAGATAATATGCTACTCCGTTTTAGAATCCAGTGATATATTAAGCCCAATAATTCTTGACAATACATCTTATATTGGTGGTTTTTATTGTTCTGTTATATATGTGAATAGCAGTTTGCAATTTTCTCCCCTTTTGAAATTGCAAAATTGCTCTTTGTTTTCAGCTTAACTTCCGAGGATGGAAGGATGAAGAACTTCAACTCAAGGCTTTGCAGCTATGGCTTGTCAAACTCAAAAGTAAAGATATTGATCTTTAATTCTGGGACTACCTAAGAGTGATGGAGGGCATCATGGGTCTCTTCATAATACAGAACATTCTTTGATTAAAACTAATTTGGGTATGTTCCGAGTTATAAGAAGTAGATCTGAGCTCAAGTTATGTTTCCTTTTTTTCAAACTGGTCTTTCACAAATTTTTTGATGCTTATGAACACCTGTAGAATAATTGTGATGAAGGGTTCATTGTGTAAGAATCCAATTGATTGAACCTTGCAGCTTGGTGGATGCAACAAAATTTTGTTGACAGAAAAAGAAAAGACCTAAAACAAATTTTCTATACAGGAAAAGGGTGTTTTTGAGACGGCAACGTATTGCTTTACAGAAGAATTTGCCGTGTGAATCCCATCAAATTGCACCAAGAGCAGTGATCAAATACATCTTAGAAATAAGATTCTCACTCAATTTTGAACTTTTTTTTTATCGGAAATTTCAGTACTTTGAATTTCCAAATATAGTATAGCACTATTATTTATTCCAAAAACACTTACATTTCTCTCCAATATTTCGGGTGGTATCTCGGGTATAGATCTCACCATTAATACTTTATAAATTCACTTTAAAAATAAATAATTTTTTTAATTTATTTTATGAATCTATCTAAATTTTCATTATAATCTTACTATTAAACCTTTTTTAAAAAAAAATTTACCATTATTATATCTTAACTTATTAAATTTAGATAGTTAAAATATTATATATATATTATTGATTAACTTAATTTTATACATCAAAATTTGTATTAAAGTCAAATTTTATAACAATATAAGTAAAAGAGAACTAAATAAAAGAAAAAACTTTTTTTTTTGTTTTCTTGGACATTAATTTCCTCTTTCATAAAATTAATTTGCAAACTGACACTAAATACAAAATGAAATTTAAAATAAAGAAGATGAGTGTAAGTTGAATATGTTTAACAAATGAATTTAAAAATGTGTATAGTGAGTAGAACACATTTATTTAATTTTCTTTTAATTATATTATTACGTCAACCATAATAATTTGTCTATGAGTATTTTAATCATTAAAAATTTATTGAAAAATGGGTTTACAAAGAATTATGAATTATGATGGATTCAAATAGCTACACCCCAATATAACTAGCACATCAAATAATACATTTTTAATGTGGTTAGCAGTTATAATTTGATTGAAAGAAAACCTTGGAAAATTTTTTAAAATGGACAAAAATTTTAATATATTATTTTTGTAGCCACAAAGCAATTCCTTGTTCTATTGTAGCCAAAACTTGGGTATATGGTTAAATTGCCCTTATGTATAAAATATTAAAATTAAATGTCTCAAATCGACACTCTAAAATCACTCTCAAAATACACATTTTAATATATTCGAATTTAGAATAAGTAGATTTTAATCTTGTAATTGATAAAAATGTATGATTATTTACTATTATTATAAAATAAAAATTATTTTTATATTTTTTTTAAATTTAAACTTTATCAACTTTGAGTTACGACTGTAATTTTGAGTCTTGAAATTTTTGTATTTATTTTATAAATGTATGAACATAAAAATATAAATTTATTGAAGAAGATCTAAAAATATTTAGAATGAATATGAAAAAATTATAAAGTTGTGAAAAGGCCAAAAAAAAACCCAAAAAAGTTGTGCGATACAACGTGGGTATTGCACGAAACACGCACCCTTCCCACACAAGAATGTTGCACGAATGTTTTGCGCTCCCATTTCTCATAGGAAGGGCATGCACTATGTGAAAATGCTTTGTGCGACTCGCACAATGCAAATTTCATATGACTTCATGCGTTTTTCTTGAATATTAGTTTTTTAATTTTCTAAGTATTTTTTTTTGTTATAGGTGTCATAGGATAAGTCACTTATTGTATATTTTGAAAAAAATTTAAAATATTTTTAATAATGGTGATGAGAGATATATTTAGAACATAAATATGAGTATTTTAATTTCAAATGGTGTGAAATATGAAGAGTTTTTAAATATAATGTGTTGTATAATTAAAATTGATAATGTGTAGCATAAAGTGTTTTTGAAAATTTATATTGACACAATGAGACTGAAGTTGATATTAATTAAAATTAAAAATGATAACGATGTGTCTTTTTTTTATGGAGGTCAATTAAAGAATTTTAACATATTTATGTGTAACAATGAATTTTAGAGTTATTATATATAAAGAGGATGCATAGGCACTAATTGAGAATCAACAACCCTACCACAATCATTTTATATTGGCAAACGGTAGCAATTAAGTGAGTAACACAGTCCCACTAATATCAATTATTGTGTTTCTCACAAATACTACAATTGATTATCCTTATTCTCATATAATGTTCAACAAATACCCAACTTATATGCATTTTTATAATCAAACGTCTTGATCGTAATAGAAAATATTGATAACGTAGGAAAATTTGATGGATTAGATGACATATAGGAAGGCAAGCAATCCTATGTTTATAATAATTCTCATAATGAGACACATGCATATGCTTCATATAGAAAAAAATAAAATTTAAGTAGAAAACTCTTTTCGTTTTTTTTTTAAATCACTATCAAACTTGACCATATCGAATAAGATATCATATTATAGAATTATAATATATTTGTAGAAAATTTTTTATGATAGTAAAAATAAATTTTATCAAACTATTAGCTTACTAACACTTAAGAATATTTGAAAGTTCAAGTTTTGAGATCTACGAAAGATAATTTTGAGCAAAAATGCGATGATGAAAGATGGCAAGTAGTTAATACATTTTGTGTCAATGGATACGCAGAAGCACTTCATCACACGGAGAACAAATGCAAATAACACATGTAGGTTAGACCAATTGCATGATAGTTATCGGTAAGTTAAGAGTTGAATTATTAATAAATTGATAAAAAAAAATTACATTGGTCAATAGAATTTTCAAGTAAAAAAAATATAAATTGACATACGTGAAGAATTTGATATAGAATTAACAGGTCTTACTACTTATTTTCATTGAGGTTAATTGTTGATACTCAAAGGCATCGTTTAGTTTACTATTTACCTACTGTTATGTGCTGAAACTATAAAATTTGAGTATAGTTATTCGTTCAAAATTAATGATAATAATTACTTTATATATTTTTTGGTGGCTTTAAGACCATACATCAAGGGTTTTTAATTATCTATCTGATTAGTGATTATAATTGATGGAACATTTTAAAAGAAGTGTATATTTTGATAAAATATTTGTATTTAGATAATGAATAATTTTTTTTTTTAGTTTAATTAATAATACAAAACTTCTTACGGGAGAATCTAGTATCTATTGGATATAAAAAAATTATAATTCTTGAAACACATTTGTGGATTCCACTTATTTCACTAATATTTTATGAATTAAAAATTAAAAAAATGTGATATTCTCCTATTCTAAAATTTTATCCAAACATATTGTTTTAAAGAGTTTCATCTGGGTGGATGTCAAATTAAATCGTGTAAGGTACGAGGCTTATATTTTTTTAGTATAATGTTACATTCGTATTAAAGTGCTCTTTTCTTCTTGTAAAAAAATTTATATAATACAAAGGATTATTTAAATGCTTCCTCCAGAATTACAGCGGATTTGGTCCCGCTTTTCTTCTTGTAAAAATTTTTATATAATACAACAATTAAATATAATATAATAAAAAATATTAATAAAATATTTCAATACAGTAAATAAATTAATTATCAACTAACTAAATAAATTCATATTTACAAACTACAAAATATATTAAAAACAAGTACAAGAAATTCAAATAAATAAATTTTACAATTTAATAATTTATTAACAAATAATTATTTTAATAATTAATATTTATTATATACTAACTAATAAATTATAATTAAATAATTAAATTCCATAGACATAAACTAAATAATTATATAACTTTAATTAACTTTAAACAATTCATTATGTACTAAATAAACAAATTTACATTTATTTAAATTAATTTAATTAAATTAAATTTCATAAATTAAATTAAATTAAATAAACTATGTTAAATTAAAAATAAAAAATTAAATTAATGTAAATATAAACTATACTAAATTAAAAAACAAAAATTAAATTTATTTATTTAATTTAAATTAATGAAATTTTGTATAGCCCGTACCGCGGATGCGCACACATACTTGTTGCCTCCCAGCTTTCACGCATGCCCCGTGCACCTTTCATAAGTTATACGTACCTTTCTTGTGTTATTAATTGTTGTCTTTTGATTTTTTTTTTATAAATAGTCAAAATTAGGGAGATTTTAACTTTTTAGGCACTATTTTAACTTTTTATGTTTTTAGTCAAATAAACTAATTTTGAACATATTTATTCTCAAAGTATTCTCTCGTTCAAAACGGGTAGGCACATTTGGGGTAGCAATAGCAACGACAACGACGGTGGGTGATTTGTATTATTTTTTAAAATTGTTAATTGTGGGTGTGTGGTGGTTTTGGGTGATTTGTGATTTTAGGTTAGAAAAAATTGTTATAGGAATGTGGTGGCAATGGAAGTGGAGGAAGGGAGATTGTGGGGTTATGGGAAGAGTTGGCGTGACAATGGAGGGTTTATAGATTTTTGAGGTGGCGGCAATAAATTTTACAATATTATTGCACGCGGATGAAGCTGGCGCAATAAGAACATATTGCCCCTTATCGCACCATTTTGTTGGCGCGATAAGATTGTATCGCCCTTATCGTATTGGCAAAACGGTACAACATGGAGCGATAAGAATCTATCATCGTTATTGCACTGTTTTGCCAGCATAATAAAAATTTATTGCCCTTATCGCGTTGGCAAAGTAGCACAATAAGATAAACTTATTGCCTTTATTTCACCGGCGCGCTAAAGGGCAACAGGTTCTTATCGTGCTAGCAAAATGGTGTGATAAGTGGCGATAATCGCTCCAACTTCATCCGACGTGATAAGAACATCAATTTTATCACCTTCGTCATCGCCATTTGCCACCCACAAACTTATTGCCGTTATTGTCAAGCCACTGTTGCTGTCACCATTAAGCTGACTTGCCGTGTTCCCCCTAAATGTGCCCACACGATTTTGAGAGAGAAGAAAATTTTGAGTGAGAGAATGCTTTAAGAGTAAATGTGTCCAAAATTAATTTATTTGACTAAAAAAATTAAAATTTTGAAATAGTAATTAAAAAAATTAAAACCTACATAATTTTAGTTATTTATGAAATTTTTTCTTATTTTTTTTACTTTGTGTTTGGTCTTTCTCACTTATTTGTTTTATACAAACACAACATTCATTCATAAACTACAAGCACTAAAACAATAATTATGTAACACTAAAATAATAAACTTGCCATATATTAACAATACAAATATACAATGTAATAATAATTTTAAGTGTGCTACCGATTACAACGGCCGATCTCTAATTGTCAATGTCTTAAATTTTTTTTTAGGATTTCGAAAAATGCAACGGGCATGAGAGAAAATAGACAGAAAATATGTATGAGAATAATTGTGCCTATTTTTTAAAAAGTTTTAATTAATAAAAAAATAGAGAGTTGTTTATGGTTAAAATAATAATAGCTCTAAAATTTGACCAATTCGAAAATTTCTGCAAAACCTTTCTCATGTCAACGACATCGTTTTTGCACCTAATTGTAAAACCTTTGCGACCAGTTGTCTATCAGCCAACCCACCGGCAACGGCCGCACAGTTCAACGCTATGACTGGCAAATTTAATTTAAATACAGAACAGTGATTAACGATCGACGGACAAGGTTCTGCCCCTGCGCTCGACTCATGTTGCTCAAATGAATTTGTTCTCTCCGCTTCAATTTCTGCGAAGTTTTGCCGTCGCAAATAATAATGTTAGAGACGAAGTCAAAGTCGCAGTCGAGGCAGTGGCAGTGGGAAAATGCTACGGCCGGAGCCGTTGCAGGCTTCGCCACCGTGGCTGCTATGCACCCTCTCGACGTTGTCCGTACTAGGTTTCAAGGTCAGGTACTCTTTTTTTATTTATTTATTTGTTGCTTGAGATTCTAATTACGTTGTTCTTGAAACGTTTTGGTTTTTTGCTTTGTTGATGTTGAAGTTAATGATGGCCGAGTGTCCAATCTCCCAACTTACAAGAACACAGCTCATGCTATTTTAACAATTGCTCGCTTGGAGGTTCGTTCTTTCTTTCTGTTTCTGTTACTCCTCTAGATGTTGTGATTCCAATTCCAGAGCTTTGATTTCATCTTTGTGTATACAAAGTGAGTTTAGAATTAAATGTTGTCAATTAATAGAATACAAAGTGAGCAGATGCTCTTTCTGCTGGATAAATTGTTTTCACTTAGCAGAATACTTTATGCCTCAGGGTCTGAGAGGGCTTTATGCTGGTTTTTCTCCTGCAGTTCTCGGGTCAACACTTTCTTGGGGTTTATATTTTCTCTTGTAAGTACTAATTAAATGCAACTATCTTGGCCATTTTTTGGTTTGTTTCTTTAGTTTTCAGTAACATTCTCAGTTTATTTTTTTGAACTAAAAGTATTTTTTTTTTCTTGCTTCTCTTTGTAGCTATGGCAGAGCGAAACAAAGGTATTCTAAGAATGGGGAGGAGAAGCTGAGCCCTGGTCATCATTTGGCTTCTGCTGCTGAAGCTGGAGCTTTGGTAAGATTCCGAACATCCATTGTCATCACTTGGAAGGGTAACTGAGGATTCGTTAATGTCAAACTGTATAAGTGGTAATATTTTTTTATAATGTTAATAGATACAAAGGATAAAAGACTGTATACGGAAAGAATTAAAACAAAATAGAGAAAAGAAGAAGAGACAACTGGCTAGTCTGAGCAACATCAGTAATTTTTGTGAAAATGAGGGTAAGTGGCATGTCACAAAAGTTGTTCTTTCAAACTACAAATGAAGTGTGGCACTTTTCAAAGTATAGACGCACTTAGAAATTTTTTGGGGTACAATAGCTTGTATTCTTATTATGATGCGTGTTTGCTTTGGTTTTAAGTTTCTTTTTACAAATAAATTGCACCTCTTTCTTCATTTTTCCTTTGTCATATCAGGATGTGGTAAACTTGTATCCTACTGATAAGTGCAACATTGTGGCGTTATCAGGTTTGCTTCTGCACAAATCCTGTTTGGCTAGTCAAAACAAGACTGCAGCTACAGACACCTCTTCATCAAACTCGACCGTATTCTGGGCTTTATGGTCTGCTCCAAATCTAACACTAATATGCTAATAATGTGCTCTCTCAGATATACTTTTTTACTAGTGAGTCATATGCACTTAAACTCCAAATATTAGCAATCAAATTAAGTTCTTGTATATTTCTCCTGAATTTAGGTTTCTGTTGTTTGGCTGAAAACTTTTATCAGACACTATCAAATAAGGATGTCAAACATGTGTGGTGACTCAGAACTGAAGTAGCAGCATTTGGTTCTGAGAATATTGATTGATAATCCATTCCATTTGTCAGCCTTAGTGTATTAAGGAGCCCTTAATTAGTAACCGTAAACTTATAAGACTGACTTTCATGTACATTTCACCTCCATCTGAGGATAGTTTTTGGTTAATGTGCTGATAATCATTACCTTATCTTTGTTGTTGCTTGCTGATAGTATAATTTTCTTTAATGTGCCTTCAAATTTCAGATGCCTTAACAACCATAATGAAAGAGGAAGGGTGGAGTGCACTTTATAAAGGGATTATCCCTGCTCTTTTCCTGGTAAGTTGCTGTCTTTTGTTTTATTCATTCTTTTCTACAGTTCTTTTGTTATTTTTATGTCTTCTCTCGTGCACTACTAGATGATGTTGCATACCGTATATCATGGGATTTTATTTATGTACAGTTATTTTTCTTCTTTTCCCTTTTCTTTCTCTTTTGTACGCTCTTTGTATTTTGTTGTTTCACAACCATTTTTTTCCGGCTGCTGGTATCTGGAAATTGCCTTGGGAAGTTGCCAAGATTGTGGGTGGGCACGGTACGGTTTTCTTCAAAACCGAACAGCACCAAAAAAAGATCGGATTTTTCTCATACACAACCAAAACGAACCGAATAAACACCAAGACTGAACCAATCTGCTATGGACTGGACCCCGAAGAAGATGGGGCTTGGGCTTTGCATTTGCAATAACTAACTGTAGTTTTTTCATTTTCATGATATTCCATCTAAGATCACAGGCAAAAAGTAGTACTTTCATCAATAAAAAAAGTCCTAAGAATATTCTAATACACTTTCAGATAACAACACTTGAGGCATTGAAACATTTCAGATAAGAAATCCAATTTGGAACACTTTCATTGTAGGCAATGATCTCAGAACATTAGAATTTACAACTAATGCCATAACCAAGAGAAATCTTAAATTCTCCACAACTTATATCTCACTAAACAAAAAATAATCACTAGCCCATTAACCAAATTGAAACAAAAAATAAACCAAAGGGCCTATAAACACATTTAATTGAAACCTAAAAATTGAATAATCAAAATTAGATAGGAATGCCAAGAACCCATCTTGAAAACCAAACAGAACCAGCAAAATGTTTCAAGAGACACCCAAAAGATGATAAAAAATTAAACCACTTCACCAACTTCTTAAATCACTAATCAATAAAACACTAATTACACATCCTTAGACTTCCAAAATTTAATAAAACACATGAAATCAAAACCAATCTTAGTTAAAGTCCACACGGCAACAAATCAGGGAAAACCAAAATATATAAAAAAAATCAATTAACCAAATAGTATGAACCTACTTAAACTGATGACACATGCCTCAAAACAGCAGTAAGAGGAGCCTAAGAATGTAGTTATGGTGGCTGTCAAGGACCAAGGTAGTAAATTAGCTTAGTTGGAGGCAAAACACAAAGGCGGGCATGTTTTGAGGCATGCGAATGAGACTGTGGAGAGAGATTAGGGTGTGACTTAAGATAGGCAGTGATTGGGAATAAAATTGTGGGAAGAATTTATATATTTTGTGATACAGTACATGCAATCTCATTGTAGTACTTATTGTCCACTAATAATAACATGCCATGTGTCCACATGTATATTCAACCCTCGGTTCGGTATTTTGTTCAGAGAATTCCAAACTGAACCTATTCATTTGGTTCCTGGGAAAAAAAAACCAACAGTTACGTTTTACACATGAAAACTGGACCAGACCTACCGTTCTTCCGATCCGGTTTGATTTTTCAATTTCTTGTGCTTTTTTACGCACCCCTAGCCAAGATATTACATCTCACCAAAAGTGTTACTGCAATATTCTTTCGCAAGTTGTCTGTGATATGCATGATGCGGGCATATGAGACATCATATTTTTCTTTATATCTGTGGTCTTTATTGGTGGATTTTTGTATTTGTTACGAGTCACGTCACATAGGTTTATGTTATGATATGCATATTAGATTTGTTTGTTACATTTGTGATGGTCATTTTTTAAATCAAAACAAAGAAATTGTCTCCTTGGTTTCATCTTACTATGGATTTGCATCAAGTTCATTACACAGTCTCTGTTGCTATTAAAAGATACTTCACTCATTAATACGCCAAATTCCTTTTGAACCTTCATTTTTAATAGGTCTAGAAATTAGAGTAAACAAGGGCAAGGATATTAGCTGTCCCTTTTTGAGTTCACGTACTCCATTTTACGCACATGAAATTCAGTTGTGATTATGCGTTACTATATTTACTGATATGGCAAGATGAAATTGCAAGCTGACAAATATCCATGTGAATTAAAGAAGAAAAGTCTTATAATGCCACCATCCAATCACATAATGTCACGTGTTGCTAAGTACACTAATCCCTTGCTAATTTTCATCTCAATTTTGGCTTCTTTCCTCTCCCTTTTCATTCATCTTAAATTCAAATCAATTATAACTGCAGTCTGTGCACTGTGTACGTGTGAGAAAAGAAAACATGGTATTATGTGAATGGATGGTCGTACCATGTCAATATGGTGTCACTATGGGGATGATCTAACTTGAGATCTCAATTAGGGTGGATACTGGTGATTTTTCTCTTCCAAACGTTCTCAACTTACTGGTTTCTCTATTGCTTCAGCAGGTTTCTCATGGGGCTATTCAGTTTACAGTGTACGAGGAACTTCGTAAATTTATTGTTGATTTCAAATCTAAACAAAGGAAACAAAGTCCCAATCGTGCTGATAATTTATTGGTAAGTACCGAAAAATTGGGGGAACTGAGCATTGATCATATTGTTAGGTTTTCATATGAGTTGTCTATTTGCATTTTTCATATGTTCTCATATTGTTAGGTTCTCATATAAGTACCGAGTTAAAAAAGACACACATATGAGTTGGTCTAGGTTTTTGTATAGTTTCCATGACTAGGAATATATTTGAAAAGTGCAACTTGATTGCTTTTCTGTTTCATTGCCCTCATGCAAAACTTAGAGCTTCTGTTATAGGTCTAGGTAGTATATGCTGATCTCTTGCTAAGGAGTTCCATTTTCTATTTCATTCTAAGTTGCTATACAATTATTAACAGTCTCTAGCATATTTTCACAGAATTCGGCTGATTATGCTATACTTGGGGGATCTTCTAAAATTGCTGCCATTCTTCTGACCTATCCATTTCAGGTTCTTATTCATTGTAGCTACTTTGGATAATGTTTTTCCCCCTTCTGTCAATCTCTTTGCTGATCACTTGTGTGGTTGGGGGATTTATGTTTTCAGGTTATTCGAGCTCGATTGCAGGTATAATTGTTGTTGAAAATCTTTTTGTGTATTTGTGGTTTGTCAAATTGATTGGAATTTATTAGAGGTGTCATTCCCTTCAGCCTCAGTATTTTAGGTCCCAGTCTTTTGAGGATCAGTAAAATTCAAACATTCTCTGAAGATACTGTTTAGTTTTGTTAATTTACCTGTCTCTCTCAAGTTTAATGCTGACTTGAATTGGGCAATATATTCTTTGATCTGCAGCAAAGACCCGGTAGTGATGGGATTCCGAGATATATGGATAGCTGGCATGTTGTGAAGGAAACTGCGCGGTGAGATTATTGGCCGTTTGGCAACGTTTATTTTTGTTTTTTGTTTCTTTTTTGGGGGTTTTTGCGTGTGTAAGCTGGTTTTACAACTGAATATTTATGGAGACCACTCGATATTACTAACACACTGAAGCTTGCCTAGAATATGTACTCACGGTAGGGTAGAGCATAGCTCCCACAATTTATTTATTGGGGCAAGAGAACACACCTGAGCCACCCGATATTACTGACACTTTTTGCCACTAGGCCACTGTTGACTAGAATGGAAGCGGTTTTTAATAGAGTTTTTGTTTTAAGAAATTGGAAGTACTTTTTAAAAAGTTCAGCAAAATACTTGTACTTGCTTCAATGATTTAACTTGTATTTACTTCACACCATTTGTTGCCATTTGATTGTCAAGAGATACTATGGAGTAGACTTGATCCCCCACCTAGCAGTTACCCTACAAGTGAAATTTATTGTCAGAACTTCTCGTGCTATGAAATAGATAACACGTTGATTAAAGTTAACGGGTTTCCTGACTTTGCTTGTGAGCCGTACAGTTGTGTCCAACGTAACTTATTACTTGCATGTTTCCACTTTGCCCTGTCGCAATTTCCGAAAGGAATTGCTTTACTGCAACTTTGCGAAGGACATTTATTTTGTTATGTTTCCTGCGATTATGACATTTAGTATCTA
The DNA here is from genome assembly GCA_946807835.1 of Ailanthus altissimus. Taxonomy (NCBI): domain Eukaryota; kingdom Viridiplantae; phylum Streptophyta; class Magnoliopsida; order Sapindales; family Simaroubaceae; genus Ailanthus; species Ailanthus altissimus. The sequence goes on from OX327695.1 coordinate 27,210,445, forward strand.
TCATTTGGGGCTTGCAGGTTTGAGGGTCTTCGAGGTTTTTACAAGGGCATCACGCCAAATCTATTGAAAAATGCACCTGCTGCTTCTATAACATTTATCGTGTACGAGAATGTCCTAAATTTTCTAGGGAGAGCTGGAAAGACTCCCTGAAAAATTTTCTCAGGTTCTTCTTATAGTGTTAGCTATTGTCAACAATGATTTTGGAGGTTAAAACGGACTTAAATGATTGGCTTAGACGACTCTCGTTAAAAGTTATTTTAAAGAGTTTGAATACTCATTTATTATTATTATTATTTTTTTTAAAAAATTGATATAATATCATTGATCAATATCATTATACACATCATAGGACTTTTGATGCTACAATCACATGATTATAACAGACAAAATATAATAAGTACACATTGACTCTTCCTGAACTTAATCTTAATCTCTTATAAAAAGAGTGGAAAAGGACGACATTTTAAAAGAAGGGAATAAATAAAAGACCCTTTCAAAAAAAATATATATAGACCGTTCAAAAAGGGAACTCAAGTCTCTTGAAAAAGAGAGACAAATTCCTTAGAAAGGAAAAATTATTAATTCCTAAACGGAAAAATCTTATTCTAAAGACAAATTACATAAAATTATTCAGTGACCGCAGCTTATCACCAAACAAACTATAACCATCGCCAAAATCGTCACAAAGCTGAAGTACTATAATTCACGGTAGAACGCAACCGTGGCTGGGGTGAAGCTTACAAGAAGAAAAAATGGCGACATTCAACGAAATCCGGCAAGGAGACACATCGAGGTAGCCGCTGTAGAATCGGTGCGTGCACGGACATGGGAGTTAGAGGTCGTTTAGATGTGGCAAGGCTCGGCCGGAATTCGAGGGAAGTCGTTGAGGCGGTGGAATGGAGACTAGCAGTAGTCCAAAAAAACAGTGTAGCCACAGAAAGATCTTGAGGCCGAATGAGACTTGCGGCTGGAATCGAGACTTACTGTGGCGTCTTGTACTAGCCGCTGTCGACTGGAATGGATGAGACAGCAAATAATAAAATAGAGTGGGTGAAGATAAAGAGGAAAATGGAGGCTATGACTGACTTTTTACTTGTAGTAGGAGTTTGAGAGAGTTTTCTATTTTGTCTTATTTATTAAATTTTTCTTTCAAAAAAATTTACTCTCTAAATTCATCAAAATTTCAAACATACTCTCAAAATAACCCCTTAATCCCTTCTATTTTAGTTTTTCTTTTCTTCCATACACTCACAATGCTTTTTTTTAAAAGGGTTTGGATGGAAATTAAATATTCTGAATATTCAACTTTTGTTCTCAATTTTTATTCAAATTAGAATGATCACAAATGTAGCGCACCTTTGCCACCATTTGAGCAACGCAATAGGGGTTTTACACCCACAACACTTGTGATTTAAGATTTTTTTTTTTTTTTTTGAAAAGAACGGGTCTTTAATAATTAAAATTTTTCTATATCAAAGTTTGTCTTACAATTCAAGGGCATTTTTCCTCGAAATTTTTTAATTTTTTCCCCCTCATAGTTGCAGCTTATCTTATTGGTCTTTTTTGGCAAGAACAATTTCTGCCATGAAAATCTTCACATGCGATTCAATCTGATGTAATTGTAATTTCCAATTTTGGATAACTTTGATGACAAAATTTTTATCAATGACGTCGAAAAGAAAAGAAACGGGGAGAGAATGATATTTTGAAGCAGAGAAAGAGAAGAATGATAAGAAGACGGATGATGCAACAAGGACTTTGAAGATTAATTTGCAAGATTCTAGTAGTTCTTTGTTTGAGTTTCTCCGGACAACTTTTAAATTCTAGTTATATATATATAAATGATTTAGCTAGTTACTTAATTAATAACATTGTCACTATATTTTGTTTAATTAATCTGTAATTTTTATATAATTCATATAATTTTTTTTAAGTGTATATTATAATTATTACAATATAAAAAAGGAGAGACTCGAACTTTTGACTTTTAATTAGGGGGTGCACTCATAAAAAGAGCTTGTCACTTTAACTAAACTTTTATGTACAATAATTTATATAGTTTTAACTAATGTACGGAGCAAGTTATATAATTCATTAAATTATTTAGCTCGTATTATATTACTTTGTATGAATAAATTTAATTGTAAATTACATCATTGAAATGCAAATCGCACACTCTCTTAAGGAGGGAAAGGGACAGGATAAACACCTAAAAAAAATCATTTTCAAAATAGATTTACAATTGAAAATCACAAAGATATAAGTTATATACGTTTCATACATGCAGCCAATGAAGAACAGTCGGGGGCGAAAGTTTTCAGGAATTACAATAATGGGTGAAGCTGTAATCAAATCCCATCTCATCACCGAGGAAAGACACAACCTCGCAGCAAAAAACACCACCATTGCAGCTCATTTTCAGCTACATGACCAAATACGATAACAAACACAAGAAACCTGATTATCGTTAAGAGAAAAATCTTCTAGTTTCTTGGAAACCTACAGAGGAAGGAAAAGATTTCCAGCGAGACCTAACGATTTTGATATATCAGTAGTTAATTTTGATTAAATTATAATAATTTCATCTTTTCACGGGTTCTGATATGTTAGTAATTAATTTCGAAGAAAATTTCTTTAACGATAGAATATTTGTGACTATTTTTAAAAAATTTGTGGTTATTTTTTATATAAGGTCATACTTAAACTTAAAGAATATTGCTGATAATTTTTCCAAAATTATTTCATCACGCCCTTGTGAAACTTGTCCTCGTACACTTACCATAAAACAACAATCAATTGTGAATCAATTTACTAATCACGAGTTTAAGAAAAAGTTGAAAATTCACTGAGCATATAGGGAGAATTTTTGGGTGTGTAGAGTTAAAATATAGCATTATTTATTTTTTATTGTTTAAAACACTTTCGTTCAAATGTTGATTCAAATTTTAAAATTGTCTTTAAAAAAAAATAAAAATTGTCTAATTAAGATTGTTTAAGAAAAATAACAATAATATTATACTTATATAATTAAGATATAAATTTTATAACTGATTGATGTGTTATTTGATATGTTCATTATTGATTAGTGTTGTATAATTATTATATTAATAAAAATTTTAAAAAAAATCAAGAGTTACCTGACATATGAAAATCAACAATTATAAAAACGATCAATATAAACTACCATAAGTGATTGGCTCACGACTCCATAGCATGAGATTCTCGCTTTCTTTGACTGTTCAGCTGAATCATAACAAGAAGTTGGGGTAGTCGGCAGATGCTTTGTATCCGAATTTTGTAAACTTAGTATTACTTAAAAAAAATATTAATTTGATTAAAAAAAGGTTTTTTTGAAAACAAATGATTGTAACTTCAAAGCAAACATGATGTTTATTTTGTCCATTCAAGTAATTTAATAAAAGAAATTATTACAATAATAGAAAAAGTAAGAACTTGGGTATGATCATAAGATGAAAAAATGAGGTTTAAGTAGTATTACGAGTACTAGCGTCAGTTACGATTGTATCATTCACTGTTTTTAAAATCAATCCAAGTTTTTCTTTTTCTTTATTTGTATTAATATTAATACAATTGGAGGATCGTAATTGATTTAAAACAACGACTCACATAATCACAACTGTCTGTTACTAAAAATAATAACAAATGGATCGAAGACACAGGCATGAGCTAGTCTAAGTTAGTTTTAGTTGCAATGACTAAGATCGTACTGAAAAGGTTTAAATTGGCTGCTTTCTTGCTTCATTGCATTCATTTTCAGCGTTTTGTTTTCTTTTAGGTTCAGGATGTAAACTGATTTCTTGCTCGGGAATTTTATTTTTTTTATTGTTTTGGCAATATGACCATACTAAGTTGGCAAACCTCATGCATCGATAGCATTTATCATCTATGAGAATGTCCTAAACTTTCCAGGGAAAGCCAGAAAGACTAAACTGAAAGTTTCATATTTTGAAATGCGGGTAGACAGAAAAGGACTTCATTTGATTTTGTTACTGCCCGTGTTCATTTCGTTGGGAGAGGAAGAATAATACTATATAAACATTTTCCAGTGACATTTACAAGTGAGCAAAGAAGTGAAATTCACACACTAAAAAGCAATATAACCGGCCAAAGTTTGCCGCAACAGAAATTGCAATATCCATTCAGCTTGATCTGCAGCTCTGATAATATTGTTTCTCAATTCTCTAGTTCTATAATTGAAAACAAGATTACTCAAATTGACATGGTGACTGTAATTTATTTGAAGTTTATATCACATAGGAGGACGGACACAACTCTGATTCGAATTAAGAGAAAGCCACTAATTTACTGTAAACTTGCGAAGGAAGGAAATAATTTCCTCTGACACTTCTTGAGCTCTCTCTTGGTTGATGAAATGGTGACCATCTAGAATAACAACTTCAATGTTGGGGACCAAGCTTTTGAAAACATCTCCTGTTACATATTCTCTTGTACCATTGCATTCGAAACCTATATCTTTGTCACCCACTATAAATTTTGTTGGAACCGTATCTTTTGTTCGGCTCCATGGTGCAAGAAGTTCCCAGTTCCTGTCATTCATCATTTAACAATTAACAGATGAACAGCATTGCAATTTACAAAAGGTATGCAAACCAACATCAGGTTTTTACAGAAGTCAGTGTTGACTACTCTGTTTGTATTCTTTAAAATTTGCAAGTTGGAGATAAAGCACTTGTTAAATTCAAAGAAAACTTCCTGTTTCCATTAAAAGAAAAAAGTGTAGCTAAGTATATGTGGCTTACAGGTCCATAGCACGGTAATAGTTGAAAGCACCAGTGAAGCCAGATTCTTGAAACTTGTCAGCGTAGACCTGGAGTTCCTCTTCAGTTATCCATGGTGGGAGAATTGACGGTGTCTCCAAATAATCGATGAGCTCCATACCCAGGGGGGCTATCAGATTATCAGTCTTTGTAATCAACAAGAACTTCTTCATGACCGTTAAATAATCATACCTTGGAAATGCCCTCTCTGCTATTCCCGGTTCCTGCACAATTCACCACACAGATGACAGAACTACCCCAATAACAAGACAAATATATGCATATGCATTCTTCATCATATTCATGTTTGGAGAGAAATGAAGAAAGATTACCTGGAATTGACAAACATAAAATCCATCTCCAAACAATTTTCTAAAAGACTCGATTGGTTTAGCATTTGAATCTCTTTGAACATGTGGAACAGAAAGGCTGATAAACCCTTGACTCTATCTGGTCTGAAAATGCTTAGTCCCCATCCAATAATAGCTCCCCAATCATGTCCGACAACAAAGGCCTTCACGCATCATATCAAGAGAAGAAATCAATCGAGCAAAACGTTGTTAAAAACGTATTTCTCAATTGTAGCCACCCAAATTCAGCTAAATCAAAAGGAATTATAATAGCTTCAAACTCAGATATACATTCTAAGCTTTTAAATGAAAGGAATTATAATAGCTTCAAACTCAGATATACATTCTAAACTCTTAAATGCTCATGTGTTGTTAATTAAAATGTTAGATTTTGAGTTTATTAAAAAATACGTTTTCAACAATTTATATCAAAGTTAAATAACATTTTTATTCAATATAATATGACAGTATTTTAACTCATTGTTATTGAATAAAAATATCATTTGCCTCTGATACCAATTGTTAAAAACGTATTTTTTAATAAATCAAAAATCTAATATTTATATCAATAACACATAAGCATTTAAGAGTTTAGAATGCATACGTGAGCTTGAAGCCATTAGAATTCCCTTTGATTTAGTTGAATTTAGGTGGCTGCAATTAAGAAAGAAGAAGAAAAGAGATACAGGAGAGGAAGAGGAAGAGAGAAAAGAAAGAGAAAAAGAAAAGAGAGAAGAATTTCTACCCTCTATCCTGTGCAACAAAATTATAAATTTAATGAGCTAACCTTATAATATATAGGATGAGGGTAAGCACCTCCTCAATAAGAAAATATACAATATGTATCTTATTATAGGTTGCAAATAATATTCATAAATGGTCACACTCTAAATAATATACTACTAAATATAGGTGTATTAAAATAATTTATTAATAATATTGTGATCACTAATTAAAAGAAATAAAAAAAATATTTTAAATAATTTAATATCAGTCACGTAATAATCTGATTTTGTTAAAAAAAAAAGATTATACTAGTTCACCAAAAATTAAAAATTTAAACAAAATATTTCTATTAATGTTTATACACAGGACAAAAATATTAATGCTAGCGTTTGAGAGAGAGAGAGGAGAATAACCTGTTGTTCACCAAAATGGTCAAGAAGGCCAACAATATCACCAACAAGATGTAAAGTAGTATAAGAGCTAGGACTTAAAGGAGAGTCGGAATCACCATAACCCCTTAGATCGGGAGCAACAACATGGTAACCCTGGTTGGCCAACAAGGTGATCTGGTGGCGCCATGAATACCAAAATTCTGGAAACCCATGAAGCAGAACTACAAGAGGGCCTGTCCCTTGCTCTGCTACGTGCATCCATATACCATTAGTTTTAATCCTTTGGAACTTGACCTCACTCATCATGATACTAGCTTTCTTATGCTTTCCTCACAGAAGAAATGAGCAGATATGCTTGTTATGAAAAAGAAAGTTGGGGAGTTAACATATGATCTAATCTTTGTTAACCAGGACACCCATCTGAACTATTTTGAATTTTGTTTTTGTTGCAATGAGTCAATGACTAATATCATATTAAAATTGGTTTTAATTAGCCGTTTTCCTTCGTCATCTTGTTATAGGTGTAGAACGTAAATGATTTCTTGCTCGGGAAGTTTTTTTTTTTTCAAATTTTTTGTGTCTTGGAAAATATGACCATTCTAAGTTGCCAAATCTTTTCGACAATGCCCATGCTTTATGATGTTTCCTCTATTAAAATTCCGACAGAAAAGGACTTTTTTTTTTTTTTTTCCTGTAAGCCTGCCCTTGTTCGTTTCATTGAGAGAGGGAGAATATTACTACACAAAACATTCATTTCTCAGAAGACATTTTCAAGTGAGGAAAATAAAACTCACAAACATAAAAAGCAATATAAGCGGCAAGGAAGATCAATCTTGGCCAAAGTTTGCCTCAACAGAAATTGCAGTATTCACCAATCTCGACCAGAAGCTCTCATATTGTTTATGAGTTCACTAGTTCTATAATAAAAAACAAAATGATACTGATTCATATGGTGATTGCAGTACATTTTCGTTTATATTATACACGAGGAACGACACAGCCCTGTTGTAAGTAAGAGAAACACACTAATTTGCTGGAAACTTGCTAATGAAGGAAAGAATTTCCTCGGAGACTTCTTGGGCTTTCTCCTCATGGATAAAATGGTGACCATCTAGAATGACAACTTCAAGGTTGGGAACAAACCTCTTGAAAACATCTCCTGTAACATAGTCTCTAGTCCCATTACATTCAAAACCAATATCTTTGTTACCCACTATGAATTTTGTTGGAACGGTAACTTTTGATCCCTCCCATGCTGCAAGAAGTTCCCAGTTTCTGTCATTCAAAATATCAGAGACATTAGATGAACAGCATTGCAACATGCAAAGGTAAGCTAAACAATACCAAGCTTTCGCAGAAACCAGGATTAAATAGTCTGCTCATGTTGCTTCCTAGTTTTAGTTATCATGTCAAAATTCTCTAAAATTTCCAATTTACTGATAAAGCACTTATGAAATTCATATATAACATTTTGCTTCTCTTAAAAGGAAAAGGTGTAGCTAAAGTATTTGGCTTACAAGTCCATAGCACGGTAGTAATTGAAAGCTCCGGTGAAGCCAGATTCTTGAAACTTGTCAGCGTAGACCTGGAGTTCCTCTTCAGTTATCCATGTTGGAAGAATTGATGGTGTCTCCAAATAATCAATGATCTCCATACCAAAAGGAGCGATCAGATTATCAGTCTTTGTAATCAACAAGAACTTCTTCATGACTGTCAAGTAATCATACCTCGCAAATGCCCTCTCCGCTCTTCCCGGTTCCTACAAAATCCATTGCACAGAACCCCAATAAGGGAAACAAATATATCCATATGCATATCCATCTTCATGTTCGCAGAGAGATAAAGAGAGAGTACCTGGAATTGACAGATGTAAAATCCATCTCCAAACACTTTTCTACAGGACTGAATAGTTTTAGCACTTGGATCTCTCTGATGATGTGGAACACAAAGGCTAACAAATCCCTTGATTCTATCAGGCCTAAAAGTGCTAAGACACCAACCGATAACAGCTCCCCAATCATGTCCTACCACAAAAGCCTTCTCATATCATATCACAACAAAAATCAACCAAAGTTTATCAGTACATATACACACAAGGACATGAAAAATGAATGTTTGTGTTTGTGAGGGGGAGGAGAATAACCTGCTGTTCACCAAAATGGTCAATAAGGCCAACAATGTCACCAACAAGATGAAGAAGAGTGTAAGAGCTGGGACTTAAAGGAGAGTCCGAATCACCATAACCCCTCAAATCGGGAGCAACAACGTGGTAACCTTCCTTGGCCAAAAAGGTGATCTGACGGCGCCATGAATACCAAAATTCTGGAAACCCATGAAGCAGAACTACAAGAGGGCCTGTCCCTTGCTCAGCTACGTTCATCCATATATCATTTGTTCTAATCCTTTGGAAATTGACCTCACTCACACTGATCATCGTGCTTAGCTTTTTTTCTATTTTGCTGAGAGAGAAATGAGAAGAAAGTAATGCGGGCCTGGCACGGTGGTGGAATGATTTTGAATTTTTTTTTATTGCTTGATGAAGAAGTTGGCGAGTCGAAAAGTCAAAAGAAAAAAAAATTATTAGTCACGGGTTAGTTAGCTGATAAGAATTTCCTTCCTCAGTTCTTACCAAAAACATAAATTGAAATGTTATGTAACGTTAGAAAATTGACCGCCCTCGTCTCGACTTCAGGCTAAAATTATGATCTGCTGCTGCTCAGAACATCAATGGTTGACTAAATTTTCAAGTTTGAACAACAATTCTATTTCATTTCAAACAAAAAAATTACTTTAAAGATGGGGATGAAAGGGAAGAAGGGACACGTGAAAAATAAATGAATATAAGAGGAGCTTTAAAATTGAGGTTCAAGGATGACTATCAAACACGAGATATGACGTCAAAAAGGACACCGGAAAGGCAAAGCCGCAGTTAAAACAAGAGCCCATTTAGTAATAGTGGGGGATAGTGGGTAACCTGACAACTTGGTCTGTTCGAAAAAGGACTAATAGCATTGGTGTGGACTGTAGCCAGCATGTGGTTAATACACCTAAGCCCATCTCTGCTCCAACATAAACATCCGAAAAATGATGAAATGATACCGCGCCAATCAACTAGGAATAGCAAATTCCCTAAAATTTAAAGTGAATTTTGTATAAATTTAAAATATAAAGTGAAAATCTATAATAGATTTGGTATAAATATAAGTTCGTTATAAAATTCGTAGATACTTCTTGTTAACTTTTTTTTGCTTCACAATTGTTTTTTTATTATAATAAATTTTAAATTTTTTTACTCTCATCTTTTTTTTAGACTTACAGATCAAACAAAATGAGTTTATTTTTTATTTATTTAGTAAATTTTTATTATTTTTTAAAAATAAATTATAATTATTTTTTTAAGAATAAAATTCTTAAAAAATTAATATTAATTTATATTTTTTTATAAATAAAAATATATCTGATTCACATTCCAATCATTTCATAATTTCTCATCATAACAAAAAGAATAACCTAACTCCATCGTTAATAGAAAATGAACCAATGATATTAATAAGTTATTATGTCAAATGATTTAATTATTTTTATAAGTTATCATTAATTTTTAATACTTTCTTATTGAATAGAACAAAGTTAATAATAATTTATTACATTTTAACAAGTGATAAAAACTTCATACAAGTTAAAATAGATTCAAACTAAATATTAACGACATTTTAAGAAATTATAAATAATATATAAAAATTACTATATTTTAATTGATAATATTTTTAAATTCATAATATAATTATAAACTTATAATTATTATATTATATAAATTTTTATATAAATTTTTATTATTATTTTATTTTTTATTATATAAATTCACAAAACACTTAAAATCGAATAATTCGTTATAAATTTAATAATTAATACAAACTAAGTAAGGCGAATATAATAATAAAACTCTAAATTTATAATAAATTTAATATTTTATTTTTATGCAAATACAAATTTTAAAATATTCGTCCCAAACTTAATCCGCAGTCATTCCTACCATCAACGTACGCATACACATCTCTACCATCAATGTACACATCTCAACATCAATCCCAGCGAATGGCACAAGATTATAAATGGCCTAATATTATGCGACAACAACATTGCAGAAGATCTTACTTCAAAAAAAAAAATTGCAGAAGACCTTCGTAACAGTGAAATATAAATAAATATATATATGCTGCCAAACAGGGACCTAATGAATTGCTTATAGCAATTGGTTTTACTTACTACGATGAGAAATCATCAATTGATTATGCTGCCAAATTATAAGCAGCGGCTTACAGTGTCATGTTCATGAGAATATAATTACAGAAGGATTGAAGTGTTTCATGCATCTCTCACCTGGGTTAACCACAAAGACCTGAGAAAGTTTGATCCTTTCACATCGCTCGAAACAGAAAATAGTTACTCTTTACAAATAGCAGAGCAGGCATTGCCATTTACAGGAGTTATTTAAGCATGGAGTCTTAAGATAGCATTTTATGAATGCTTCTCTACTCTTTTGCTTTCAGTTTCCTTTCAAATTGGAAGCCACCTACTCTTTAACATTTAGGCTAAATGATGTGAGAGGATACATTGCTAATTACACTTTGTCATCATGGAACCACCACCTGGTCTCCTTAGGGGATCTGCCATTTCTACAGTTCTTCACATAGCGATCATTATCTTCAGGGCGTTGCTGCAAACCAGGTCAAGATGTATCAAATTCATCAGAACATACTTTAAATAAAGAAAAAAAGCTCAGATCCCTATCCCCTCAAGCTTCTGAATTATACAATCCAAAATCATGTTAAGGGCATGCCCCATCATTTACTGAAGCACGTTGATCATTCTCAGTTTGAGAAATTCGGCAAAACAACGAGTAGACCAAATTAGTACATATCATGAAATACTAACAAGAGTGACTTTATAATTGAGGGGATTGGAATGGATCTAGAAATTCAGGTGAAAATGTAATCTAACCTTCACAGTAGAGCTTGATAGCATGGAGAGGATGCTGATACAAATGGAACTAACGGTCATGGCTGGTGACCAAGAATCATACAGGATATCTACAGAGTAAATGTAACAATTATACACATTAAATGCAAGCTTTGATGCAAACATATTGAAGTACGACTACACCAAGACAATCAGACAAGGTCAAATGCATTATGAACAAAAATGAGAGAGTTCCCACAACCCGAGTTAAAATTATCTCAGACAAAAAAAAAAAAATTGCAAGACAAAAGCCAACTAGTCCTGTCTTTGTTTTGGTATCTGTATAAGGCGCGGGGGTAGGGGTATTCATCATGTCGTAACATTACTGATCATGATGTCCAAACACCTATAGGTGTGAAGAAAACAACCTGTACCACTTATTCATAGCAAGTCAGTAAACATAATTCGAAAGTCTTAATAAATGTAACCAAACAAAATTTTGGCAAAATCCAGTGATTGTTTTGTTGAGAGAGAGGTTTAGTTACAAGCACTTCTCTAACATTTAAATCAAAATTTTAACTATTTGTCACATTCTATATTTGCTGCCAACCAATCAGCATTTAATTTATTTGTCACGTCCTTTGGCCAAAGGAAACTACAGCTTGTGTAAGTAATGACCTTCAACCAATATGGAAAACAAAAATCTTCCAATAAATAAAAACAGGGACATATAATCTAGATATGGATCACCGTTGCCAACAGGACATCACTTTCAACAAAAGAGTGAACCCAATTCATGCATATACAAAACAAATAAGCATGTGATGTGAACAAGACAGTGCAAGAATAAGATATGATATAGATAAACCTCCAACCAATAGTGGGCCATGATGATATCTCAACCTAGGAAATTAAAATACAGCAACTGGCTTTAGATATTATATAACATAGACTAAAACAGAGATATTTTTGAAAATTAGTTGAATAGAAAACACGAACGTACAAAATTACCTAAGCAAATGTGACCATTGCTGTAAATGTGAGGATGAAGTGGAGCCGGATGAACAAAAATGACCTGTTAATCCCATCACCAGTTATTAAAACAAAAATAAATAAATAAATCCCATCACAGATAGCAAATATGAAAATTATATCAGGTAGCCATTAGAGAAAAGGAACTTTAAAAAAATTGACAAACTTTAAGTGAACCTGAGGGGCTTCCATAGGGTAATGTTCAGGAAAATCAACTTGAAGCTGGTAGGTTTCGTTAGCGTAGAGAGTCCCTGGAGCTCCATTTACTTCAATAATCCACCTTCACGTTTAAAAGATTTAATATTATAAAACTAAACTAAATTTTTAAGAAAATAAGATTGGAAAAAAAATATTTTGAAACCGAAAAGAAAAGGGATATAAACCCATGTGAGCAAATTCTTCATTTCTAACATAAAAACGATTAAAAAATATAACTGAACCAGAAACATTGCGCAAGATCCGGAATTTTTGCCTTCCCATCAATAAAAAAGAATGTCAAAAAAAAATTCTTTAAGAAGGAGAGGTACCTTTGGAGATTATCGCCGACCTTATGTTTGAAACCAGAAGGAGGGTTGACCTGCCACTCCAGAAGCTCTTTCTGAAGGCGATTGCAAGCAATCTTACTCAGAGCCTACAACATCATGAAGAAGAGAGGAAAAACAAAATTAACAATGAACCTAAAAGGAAAATTGAAATCCCATATCAAAAATTAAAAAAAAATGAATCGAACGAATAAATCAAAAGTTCAATCATTTTTTAATCGGGTTGTATGGTATGGATATTATTGAACCTTGCGAGCAGCGGCTGAGGAGCTAGTCATCGTTTGTATCTGAAAATGAGGAAAATGAGAGAGAGAAAGGAGGGGTTTTATTGAGGAGATGGGTTTGGGTTTGACGGAAACAAAAAGGACATATGAGAAGCAGGGACTCATGTAATGGGTGATGTGTTGTTGTTCCCCACAATATCTTTTTGGTATTATCCTATTGGAGGTCTACATTTTTACTTTTAGCCAAACGGCGTCGTTCGCCGAGCCTTTAATTGAATTGAAGACGTTAAAAATGATTTGGGGTCTTTTCGTTTTCTCTTGGATAGTGTTTTCTTGCTAATTTATGTTAAGCTATTTGCATAATTTTGTATTAGGTTGAAATATATGCTCAATTATGATAGTGATTTTAGCTAACTATAACCCAATTAATAAACGATACATTATCCTTAATTTGATGGCATCGGATCCCGTTTCCACTAGTATTAAGGATGAAATATGCTCAATATGAAAATGATTCTCAAATAAGAATATAAAATTCAAGTAAAAGGGTTACATTCTAATTGTTTATATTTTTTAGGTTAATTATTATTAATATAGAAATCATGAATTTTTTTTATTGATCCACGAATATTTCATCTTCATCTTTCATGACTAATAGTCCACTAAAATTTGATATTCACACATAAAGCTACCATAGGTATTTCCCTTTTCTATACATGCTTGAATGAAATTCCAAGTCTGGTTCAAATTCCTTCAAGTTGAACACATGACATTTGGAAGAGAAAAAATCGATTGTTTTCCCTTTTTTTCTGCCTTACACACATGATATGTCAAGAAAAATATATATAATTTTTGTTCTTATTATAGTTATTACAATTTATTTATTATTTACTATTTTCATTTACATTTACATTTTTTTGCACTAGACGACGTGGGACAGTTTCAACTTTCAGATGACTTGTTAACTAAAGAGCACCGGTTTTGTTCCGGCCCCGGGCAGGTCTCGTGGTTAATTGAAATCTGAAAGTGTAGCATCAGGAAGGAATTCAACATCCCACAACCACGGAGCACTCAGATAAGCTTTATTTCAAGATTAATAATTTGGTTATAACTGATCAATTTTGGTATTAAAAACAATAACGGGTCGGGGGGACCTCTCCAACTCTCCATTACTCCTACTTTATTTTTTACTATTATTATTATTTATAAGGTTGTATCTTAATTCTTACATAATTACTTGCAGTATTCCATGTCCACTCATTTTAATATCACGACTCAAACAAAAATTAAGTATATTTAAAATATATATAAATAAATAATATTATTTAATTGACTAATTTTTTAAATCAATAACAAACAATCATACCGTAACGTTAAGCAATCCAAAATTCTCTTACCCTCCAGATTTTTCCATCTATCCAGGCAGGATGTGCTCCTCTTTTGACTTATCCTCCAAGTTTGTTCTCCTTTTAAAAAAGCTTATATTAGGATTAGCATATTCTAGACTTGGTTAATGGGAATGTTCCACTACAAGTTGTCTATTAAAAAAGCACATCAAAGATCGGTTTGGATATGGAAATATGAAAAAGGCAAACCAAGAAAAGGACGGCAAGACGTTCACAAATAAGCAATTAACAATATTCGTTAATTGCTTATATTCCTTTAGACCTGCTTTAACATTAACATAATTCGAAGCTTTTAGGTTCTCTTTCGGCCGTATGGGCTCCAAAGTTACAGAATTTGTGCCCACGCAAGTGAAAATAAGGGCTCGTGATGAAAATGGGGATAAAGAGAACCGATAAAACTTGCTTCACAATTGTTCTAGGCTGTATTTACAGAAGAATCTGAAATCTCACATATTTCATTCACTAACAAAAGTCACAAGCGAGTTGATGGCGAATGAGGTTCAGATCAACAAGAAGCGGTGCGGCCAAGTGCCAAGACAGTATGAAAGTCCAAATGAACGAAAAAGCAAAACTAGCATCTATGCTCTTCAGCTTGGAGGCTTTAAACTGTCAAATGGGGAAAAAGGGCCAAAAAAAGGATTTGGATCCATAGATTTCCAACTTGGGACCATTCTAATCGGGAGTCGTAGAAACCAGTTTCAGCTTTCCATTGCATCGAGATAAGTAGACAGAACGTGACTTGAAAATCTTGAATATCAATGAAAGCTAAACATTTCTGAAGTATCACACTTTGAAAAAGGCTAATAACTTTGTTAGATGAAAGTTATTTCACTTTCAACTTTTTAAGTTAGATGAAAGTTATTATGCATCTCCATATTGATTATTTGCGTTGATCATTTATTCTTATTTACATTTGTCATTTGATTTGCCCTAGAAAATCTCAAGTGCTATCCTTATTCACCCACAAAAGACTTGGTCATATTCTGCCCGTGACAATTTCATGGCTCCCTTTCCCGTGTTCCCAGGCCGATTATTCAGTCCTAGGCCCTCTTTCTTCTTCTAATTTCTTTTGGATAAATAAATCTAGGTCACCTTAACCCCACAACACATTCTAGAAATTAAGCAATAAAGGAACCATTTCACAGAAAGGACATGGTACATGAATAAAGTTTCTAACCTTGGTGGTAAGGATTGAGGGAGTGAGGTAGAACTTTATATAGGTTGAGTATCCCGTTCGGGTCCAGCAACTTTTTGATTGAGCCATTACTTGAACCTGTCCAAACATTTTCTTTGTTTTATGATCTTGTTGGAAGCAACAATAGTGAATCTGAGAACAAGCCGCTATGTGGAACAATAAAACAGTAGGAATGTTTTATAAATCCAAAAGAAGGGGGGGAAAGCAGAAGAAAAGAACTCACTGTTTCGGGCAATTTGTTATAAAAAAATCTAATTAGCTTTCATCAATCCCAGGCCGTGCTCTGCACTAATGCTCCTACGGTGCTTAGATGTCCATTCATGCACGTAAGGTTCAATTTGTGCTAAAATCTGCAATGGTATACATCCAGAACGCATAATAACAACAATAAATAATATAGGAATATAACCAACCCTTTGAGATTGGCCACAGGAAATTACCATATCATCATATTGTGGAGTCGAAATATTAAGATGTAAATTGCCATCTCCAAGATGACCATAACCCTTTACTTTGGCCATCACACCTAAAATTTTAAAGTATAGATTAAAATGTGGATTTGGGACTAATACAATTCAATACATAAGATAAACAATAATGTTTTCTTAGAAATAATGAATCATGCATGAAATTTCAACAGGCTATTCCTAACAACATGAGAACACATGTGATGGCTGTTTCAACAATTCAACAATTTGACTGAAAAGTGTTTTATTCCCTGAAGGATCCTGCAAGTTTGTCATCCAATCCCTGAAGAGGACTTGTCTTGCCTCTGCTGAAAAGGAAAACGATATTGCAAATGTATAGTTAATAAAAAAATTTAGTTTGCTTACTAAGTCTTGGTCACATTTCCTCAACAAGATCATACATCTTTTCAACAGGTAATGATAAATCATATTTGTAAACAGCCCTGCTTTCATCAATGCTTCTGATATGCCCTCTAATCAATTTCAAAGAGTAAGAAACATTCTTATAAGAAGGATGATTTTCTTTTTCTTCACCACAATTACTGAATTACTATAAGGATAATGACCAGTAACAAAACAACAACAAGATTTATATAGTTTAACCTATATAACTTTAGAATTGGAAGACAAAGATGGACAAAATTGAAGATGTTGCATGTAGATCACAAGTAAAAAGGATTAAGTTGAATAATTTGCTTGTGATTAAAAATCAAGTGATTGAGACTACGTAGTAAAAAAGATAAGGGAGGGACTAGGTATGAGATTTTATTCCTCATCTCATGAAGACCTAGAGGACTCGGGACTGCTAGATCGAAATAGGGAGATTCATGGAAGGCATACAGAAGGAACACTAAATGGGGAAGCAAAAGGATCAGGGAGTGATAAAGCACAGAGGGAGGCTATGTGCTTGTAGGAAAGTGCTTAGAATGGGATCAACATAAGGGTTGATTTGAAACAGACCATAAAGCAGCTTTCGATATATCACTTTGTGGCAGGGGTCGAAAGAGAATGTGTGGGAAGAGTAGCAATAGCGAGAATGGGATTTTCACCATTAAGGGTTATGGTCATGGTGTCTTCGGGACATGGAAAATCATAACATTGAACTACTCTAGACATCAGCATTCAGGAATCTTTGGAGACCGTAGTCGCAAGAGCCTTAGTTAAGTCGGGGACTTGACTTATAGACTATGCTAGTGAGCATTGGTCAAGGAGGGGTGACGGTGATTAGCTTCATGGGAAGAGATTTTGAATCAATGAGGGGATTTGTTGAAAAATTGGTGATTCAACAATTTTGATTGGACAAGAATTGAGATGAATACCAAAGTGGAGAGTCACAAGAAGTCTAGAACGTGTGGGACACGTATGGAGAAGTCTAGGACGTGTGGGACACGAAAGGGAAAGTGAAACGAGACTCAAAAACGCGAAGGAAAAGAAAAAAATCGCGGGGAGCTTCCAGCGCCACGGCGCCCAGGGCTGAGCGCCGCGACGCTCAAAACAAAAAACCAACGCCGTAGCGCTGGACGAGAGAAAGGCCAGCGCTGAGGCGCCCAGGGACGAGCGCCGCAGCGTCAGAACGTGTGAAAAAATTCGTTTTGGCTCGGAATTTCAAGTTTTGAAAAGTTTTGGACTTCCAAAACAAGTGGACTCTTACTCCAACAAGGAATAGGGTTTGTAGGCACGAAATACACCCTATATAAACACTTGTAAACCCTTGATTAAGATTAAGCATCTAAAGTTTCATGATGTAACCATAAGAGAGAATAAAGGAGTTAGATAGGCACTAAGTGCGTGGTGCACTAGGGTGTAACCTTGGGGGTGTTTTCTTCTTTAGATTCTTTGAGTGAATAAAAGAGAAACACTATAGATTCTTTTGACTTAGATGCTCGGGCTATTCTTGTGTTCCTTGTAAAAATCTCTTATGAGAAGATACGAAGAGATCTTAGGGAGTCATAATGATTAAGGGTAGATGCTTAGAGGTCTCTATGGGAGATACTAAGGGGTCTTTGTGGGATCATTGATGATGTAAGAAGATACTTTGTGATCTATTTCAATGGGAAGAAGCTGGATCATGGATCCTCCGTGGATGTAGGCAATTTGGGCCGAACTACGTATATCTTATGATTGGTTTATTTTCTTTATCTTTTATTGGTGTGTTAATCTTATGTGTTCTTGCTTATGGTGTGAGTTATGATTTTCCGCTGCGCAAAGGGTATCAAGGTTGTGGCTTAGTTGATGCCATAAGGGTATCAAATTGAAGTGCATGGCTTGATATCCTCAACAAAAATCTATATAGTTTAACCTATATAACTTTAGAATTGGAAGACGAAGATGGACAAAATTGAAGATGTTGCATGTAGGATCACAAGTAAAAAGGATTAAGTTGAATAATTTGCTTGTGATTAAAAATCAAGTGATCGTTGCAACAGTGAGATCTCATACTATTAGAATTGAAGGTGCTAAAAAGATGGGGAAAGACAGAAAGAACAATTGACTTCCACTGCTAAACATAATATTCAAGTGAAGGAAGATACTAAATAAATACAGCATAAGGCCCATAAAATATACCATGGCAGAGTAGAAATAGCAAGAAAGGAGTCACATAGCTGACTATAGTAACAAATGTATTTTTTTGACTCAAAGCACTAGATATGAAGTAAGCAGTAAACCAAATGCACACATAAAAATTATTTTTGTTTAACATTTATTCATGATATGAAGTAATGCCAAAATTAGGAATGTCTCCAGAAGTTATATATACAAAGAATTCTGTGCGTAAAGATAAATCGGTGGAGTTAAAATTGGGAACCCCGTGTATTCGCCAAAATGAAGATGCTTTATTTATGTCTTGTGCAATAGCACCATCAGAAATCAGCCTACCCTCCATTGAGTGAAGTAGGAAGGCCTCGAGTTTCTCTCTGTAGACATCAAAATTATATTTGTAGAATCTTAGGATATAAACATGTTAGCCAACAAGAATAAATTGCAAAGCTAAATACATCGTGCAATGGATCTATAAGAATTAAAAGATGGCGTCAAATGTTAGTGTCACGTCTCAGACCCAAAAGATCTGAAACATGACATAACTTACACTTATTCAATAATGTGCACTCATAATTAATATTGCATAAAATTTAAACTTGAATTCAATATAGGAATCCTTATCAAGTTGTTAGTAAGTTTAATACAAAATCAACCCATGACCATACTTGGTGAAACATAAACCAAATACAACCACACCTAATAAAATAACACAAAAGTATTTATTCAATAAGGACAAATCAAATATCTTAAACTATGTGTCCACAAATGAAACACTTAGCAACTTAAGAACCCAAGGGACAGCAGAAGCCTTGTCAAATCCACTAAGCACACATGTACCTTATTTACCTGAAATCACCATAAACTATAATGAGTATGAAACTCAATAAGGATACTAGTTTTTCATATATCAAAATACAAATACATATATGTACACAATGCATGTGTATGATATACTGTAATAAATCAAAATTATAATCTTATCAAATCACATATCAGGTAAGCGCTTATACATTCTTTCAAAACATATAATAGAAATACTATCACTCAACTACTACTTAGTAGGACTTCCATATCACATATCACATAATGAGTTAAATGTCACTCGTAAGTGACATACCGTATGAGAGAAATAGTACTTGTGAGGTTTAAATTACACATATATAATGCTCATGCTTGAAAGTAAGAGCCAAACCTTCACCCTGATCATCGATAAGTCCCCTCACATGCACCAATACGCCACCACACGAATGTAATGACTCAATCTCCCTTTAAGTACCAATAGGATCCTCCCTACATACGAAACACATAACATATACCAATCCCGAAGGAAATGCCAAACATAAAGGTTCCACAAATCACATAAGGTGCATACTAAGTAAATAGTGAGTTCAAGCATCCTCAAAACACAAAACGTATTTCATGGACATTTTTCACTTCAAAAGTTTTCTTTGTTAAACACATTTCATTTTGAAGGTTCACTTTCATAAACACATGTATGTCCATGCTCAATGTCAATGCTCACATTCATAAACAAATATTTTTCACATTTCATATTAAATATACTTTAGCATAACATAAACATATTTTTAAGCACATTTACAAAATCATACATAGACAATTACTATGCTTATTGTGATTTCAGTAAAAGTCTAGTATACTTACCTCTTAGCACTTTCGGCTACAAGGCTTAATTCTCCTTAACCTATCAATGGAGATTAATCCTTTCATAAGCCTCAACATTCTCACAAAACACTTTAAATAACTTACAAAATTACACATATTACACTTATCACATCGAATTGGTCTAACTACTTAGTTTCTCAAAACCTGTCATTCTGACCACTTACACTTAACAAATTTTTTTTATACATCAAATGATGTTCAATTACTCCAAAATCAGAATATATCATTCTTGACTCATATATCCTTCTTTTGTATGAATATTATATCATAATTCTTACACAATCTATTCCATAAATATCATCAAATTCAAACTATTATCCTGACATGATCAAGATATTTACTGAACAGTATTCAATCTCTCAATTTTATAAAATCATATACTAACTCAAAATTATAAAACTACCACAGAATTACTCTTGACACATATCTTAATCCATGATAAATATTCCACTTCAAAATCACTGCCAAAAGTATTTTAAAACTATTTTATTCTATAGCTTTAAAAATCTGTTAATCAAATACTACAATGAGCTGACACTCTTTAGAAAATCATAACAATTTAATCACATTGATCTAAATTCTCAATTCTGAGTATATCATATTAGACATATAAACTTATCATATTCTAGAAATTCATAATTTTTAAAAATCATTCAGCAGATTAAAAATTGTTTGTCATTGTATCATACTGTTAATACAGAAAATTTTCAGAATTTCAAGGTCATTTTGATAAATTCACTACAAATTCAATTTCTGAAATTTTCAATCGATTCAAAGTCTCAAATGATTCTAGACATGTCTAATTTTATATACTCAAAATCCAAAATCAAAATCAAAGCACAACAATTTATAAAAGTTTCGGATCAAGAGACTATCAAGAAGAAATTCTGCAATTCATCATAATTTATCAAGTTATCTACATAATCATTATCAATTCTCACAATATCTTACGAAATCCACATCAAGTCCTCAATTGTACATATTTTCAGAAATCAAAACTTAAAGAAATTAACTTAATTAACACTAATAAATTGAGAAATAGTTATGATATACCTCTTAAAACTCCAAACTCCAATTTCTTCTTCTTCTCTTTCTCTCCCCTCTATTTCTCTCTCTAAAAGGGTGGCTCGACCCAAAAATGAGTAAATTAAGGTTTAAAATGTGTATTTTTATACTATGAGGCTAACTTTTAGTATTTACGAATTAACCCTCAAAACTTTCAAAGTATGACAATTTGGTCCCTAAAATAAATTTAAAGTCTTGTAAATAAACCCAATACTAATAGTATGTCCTTAATCTATATAAACAATACTAATAACAATACATAAATTAAGTATCATCCACATACAAATAAAATATGAATATTATACATATATATAAATATTTATTCTTTTCGGTGTTGGATAAGTGGTTATTATAGTTAGAAACAACCAAAAAAAAAGGGAAGATGTAGGAAATATTCACAAATGAAGGGCGTTATTTGCGTCTATAAACTGGTAAAAAATAAAAGTGGAGTTAAGCAAAGGGAGCAATCAAAAAAGAAAATGAATTACTATACAAAGGAATAACCTAGTTTCGTAATTGGTTGAATTTTTAACATGTAGAGTAGTTGGGGAACTTATGTTTCTAAGTTAAATTTACAGGAAAGTAAGACAAATATAAGGTTGGTTACTTTCTCCTTCAAATTGCAATCAAAATTTAAACTCGAGATAAATATTGACATGATGGCAAGGTGTTACTTGTCAGAAGACTCGTCACTGCCCATTGTCTCGATAAAAAATATAGAAGTTGTGCATTGATGTAGGTAGCGGATTCCTAGCACCTTCCAAATGATTTAAAACCTGACACATAAAATAAATTAAATTCATTCTGAAAATGAAAGAGAAGATCAAAACTAAAAGCACCCACATATCTTATAAAGGAACAAGAAACAAGGTGACCTCTTGACGAAAATTCTTAACTCATGAGAAAATATATACACTAGCAACTTAGTCAGATTAAAAGGTAGGTAAGACAATAACCATAAGAATGATGATATTACAAAAGTTCCAACCTTTTCTGCCAATTACAAAAATACAAGGACTGACAAATAAATGACACAGGCACACAACTTAATTTCAAACAGAATTATAAGAAGTCAATGTTAAACAATTTTAACATCTTCATATAAACATCATTGACAAAATTGCCAATGAAAACATCGAAAAGTACATTCAAGTTAACCACCAAATATAAAATTAACCAGATAATCCATAAGGCTTCGTAATCTATTATACCCTATATACTGTTCTCAAATTAGAATCATGAAGAGTGGTCCATAGATGCCATGAATTATTAAAAAAAAATAGAGGTGCAAAAAGAGCGCAATGTTCATTCATAAGGTTAAGAAATTAAGATAAGAATTAAGGCCAAATTGTGATTTACAATGTCTTGAAAAGGAAACTTTTGCATCTAATTTAAAATGGAGTTCAACTAAGCTTCAGCCATATCTGCAATTTCTAACTAACACATGATGTCAAGACGCAAGAAGAGGATTATAAACTATGAACAAAAACTCCCCAAATCCATTGATTGGTTATCCAAAAACTCAAATGCAGATAGAATCTCCCCGAGCTTCCTCTTTGCTTCCAGGAGAAGTTTCTAACAAACATAGAATCAGGATAAGAAGGGAAAGTTCCTTTTTTGCTAAAAGACTGAGAAATAATGAAGCAAGCAAAAGATTACAAAAGGAAATTATAAAGATAATTTCTGGTTAAACTTCGCTCTCCCCCCAAGATATATAAGGAAATTTATAAATTAGAGCAAAATTGTCAAGTGACAATATTTTACTCTTTGAATTTTGTGACGAAGACCTTGAGATTATTGATGCAAGATATATCCTAAAGTTCTGTTTCTGGTTTGACTGATTAATGGTGTGGCACACAAACCAGCATAAAGAATCAAGCAATCATATCAAATCTCGGACTGATCAAAGTAGAGATGAACTACAGCCATCGGACCATTTGCAAGTAAACAGTTAAGCGATGCCAGCAACAAGAAAAAGATAAAATAATAAAACTAACATACATAATGATGGATAGATTTATTATTAAAAAAAAAGATTGTCTTAAAGAAAACAAAATTGAGAGAGGAAATTGGGTCATCCCTGACAGCTGAAATAATCTTAGCATCCAAGAAAGGCTAAATTTACAGAAGATAGTTTTGGAGGGGTATGGAAACTTTGGTTACAATTCCCAAGGATCATTCACTTCCTACATTAAGCAGAGCACAAATGCATGGAATTGAACTCTCGACTGAAAAATATACTTGTCTCACAAATGTTTGTAAAATATAGAGCAAGCACATACCTATAAATAAATGCTTTAGGTCATACCCAGTATTATCTTTACATAAAGTCCCGAGCATGTCAAGCACATCACCATTTGCTAAAACAGCTTCAAGACCTGTGACATGAGTACTTCATGAAAAAGGGGAAAGGAAAGATAATCAACAAATATTTGTGAGATCAAATCAGATACATGAAGTGAAAGGATTGAGTATAATGGAAGAAAACTGTTAAAGTTAAATTAGACGGCTTGTATTTAAGTTAAATTAATAATTAGTGTTTTCTCTTTTTATCCTGGTGTTAGCTCTATATATATAGTATGTAATTTCTCATTATCAATACCTAGAACAAGATCTTCTGGTCCTTTCTCTCTCTGTCAACAAAAGCAATTGTCCACTTCACTAGACACCAAAGTTTGATAAATAATAACAATACTCACCAAGTACATTCCCATGTAGTGAACCATAACGGATGAGGCGCAAACCACCAGCATTAGTTGAAACGTTTCCACCAATTTGGCAGCTCCCTTTTGCACCTAGGTCCAGTGGCATAACAAATCTGGATCGAAGAACAATTTACTTTGATACGACAAGAATAGTTTTGTCAAACATAGACCTACATTATACTAAATGTAGAGATACACTTCTACATAAAAGGAGTCAAAGGAGGGAAAAGAAATAACATTTCTGAACAAATTGTTACGAAGGTACAACACAACAAAGTGTCAAAGGCAACGCACGTGGCACCATTCCAGAAATTCTCTAAGAGATTTTCCCATGGCAAGTTCAAGAAATAACAGAAGAGATGATTTAGTTATCTAGTTGTTTATTTTACTACATGTTAAAATAAAAGATGTAATTTATATCTTCTTTAAGATAAGTTATCATAAAAGATTAGGATTGTTATTAGGATTTCTATTGTTATCCCCTCATTAGTAGGGATGTCAGTTGCTTGTTGGAATTGTATTTAAAGACATGATCAATAAAATGAAGAACAAGCAAGAACTGTCATTAAAATTGTGAGATCAGTGAGATCTCTCCAAAATTGAGCTCTCATATTACAAATTATCAAAATAGGGAGAGGTAGGAAAAATCCAAACAAGTCCCCTTCTCGGGTTGAATTCAAAGGCAGTCCTGAAGTATCTCGACCCATTACTCAATCCCAAACAAAGGCAGCTAACAAATTACATCTTTTATTTTAACTTGCCGTAAAATAAACAACTAGATAACTAAATCATCTCTTCTGTTATTTCTTGAACTTGCCATGGGAAAATCTCTTAAAGAATTTCTGGAATGGTGCCACATGCCTTGCCTTTGACTCTTTATTGTGTTGTACCTTCGTAACACAAATTAAAAGGTGCTTGTGGTTATTTCACAATGGCACAGAATTTCTGACACAGATTTGCTATATAGCCAATAATCAAATAATAGAACTATTGTAAGAAAAATGTTC
Organism: Ailanthus altissimus; assembly: GCA_946807835.1. NCBI lineage: Eukaryota > Viridiplantae > Streptophyta > Magnoliopsida > Sapindales > Simaroubaceae > Ailanthus > Ailanthus altissimus. The sequence goes on from OX327695.1 coordinate 27,235,538, forward strand.
AGTTCTTCTGCTAAACTTCATTATGTTGCAGGTCCTCCAACAAAGGAAAAAGATGTATATACTAGAAATTATCTATGGTTGTCTAGGAAAGAAATCAGATTCTCCAATATGCATCCTGCTTCGCATACCAGTATACCACTGACTTGAAAAAGAGTGTACGACTGTTACTTCAAAACCAAGTTCACATTAATGCTGTCACAGCCTCATCAAAAGTGGAAGCCAAAACTTTATTCTGATAAAATGAACTACTGGAAAGGAATTTAAAATACAACTCAAGGAGGACATTACTGGAACAATAGAAAGCTCAAAATGCAAAAATTAAAAATAAAATAAAATAGAGAGAACCAAAATGCAAAAATTAAAAATAAAATAATGAGAGTAAGGTCTGAGACATGAGCATTTATAGAAGAAAGCTAAGGGGGAAATTTGAAACTACTACAATATAATGGTCTGAAATTTCTACCTTGTGGAATGTTATTATGTTATGCATTCAACCCATATTGATAATCACCTGCAGAATCATATGAACAAATATATTACAAACTATATTTGTAAATGAAAAGTTATGGGATATTGCACAGGTTTCAAATGTATTGCAAAAACAGGAACACTCATTTCGGCTGGTAGAGAAATTTGGAGTAATACTAATCAGTAGCAGAACAACTGTGTTACCTCATCAAAAACAGGAACACTTCCACCTGCAAGACCAGTGTTTCCGCTTTGGGGAACAACAGCCAAGCGCCTAGAATTACAGTACTTAAGAATTTGAGAGACCTGGAAAACAAAATCGATGAAATATCAATAAAAGCCCTCAATTTTGTAATAATCTCACAATTGCTACAAAATTTACAATAAAAACTTGCTCAAGTGGGAACTAAATAAGAATATACACCTCGCTTTAAATAAACAGACTTCAAAACCAGAAAGAAGGGAACCTCGTTAGTGGTCCTAGGTTGTAGCAGAAGCTTACTAGATCCTTTGTATTTTCTCATCCAATCTCAGCAACACATCTTCATCCTCAACAACATTTTTTTCACCTAATATTTCCTTAAAATAGCTTACGTCATCAGAATTCAACGCCGAAATAGGCAGCGTTTCTCTCAATTTTTGTAGCTGCTGAACAAAAACATCTGTAACGGATTGTGGTTGCCTTTCCAGGACTTCCTTTTATAAGAGTTCGACGGTAATCTGTTACAGATGATGATAAATGACTAAAACCAAAATTTAAGTAAAATGGCAGGAATGATAATGATGATCACAAAGCTGAATTGTAAGAATTAAAATTTGATCGACGATCAGAGAGTAAGTTTGATGAATGCCTAAGGAGACGATGGGTAATTCTCCACTTCTCCATTATCGATTTCTTCCGTTTCAGCGGGAGTTGAAAATGATAGTCTGCAAGCCTGCTACAGTGAATTTCTATGCTGAAATGACTATAGTACCCTCAAATCAATGCTGCGTTTTAAAATTTTACAAACAATGCTTTTGCCTCGAAAAGAGAATCGTGTATAAGCGGACACGATGCGTTTTGGGCCATTTAGAAAAACGTTGCGTTTCGAGAATTATGGTTGAGACTTGAGCGGAGCAGCTCCTAAGCTAAAGCCCTATCCAACTTTCTAGTTTCTCGACAGACTCCCTGCTGCTCTTTTGAATGGCGTCTTCTCTCTCATCATCCTTCTCATCGATCTTAAATCAACCACAATGCGCGCTTCGTCGCATCAGAATTCAAAAACGGTTCTGTTTCAGCCTTAGATTCCTCTCTTCAAATACTCAGAATTCTCTCGATGCGCGTTGCTCTCGCGGCTTCACGACTCGTCAACAAAAGGGCAGTTTCTCTCTGAATCTCTCTAGAAACTTCTCTCAGTCTTCTGTGAACGTCCCCGACGGCCCCGGCCTCCACCACTTCATCGCCAAAGTTTCTCTTACCGCCTCCCAACCCCTGGCTGAGTAAGCTTACTCACATTCATAACATCCATGCGTACATAGACACATATATCGAATTAATATTATAATTACGTCAATTGTACATCGAATTTTATAATTAATATTTAATATTGTGAGTTGTTTTTATCTTGCTGAACTTTGTTTTCCCTTTCTTGGTACCCCTTACTCATAAGAAATTTAGTACTGGTACTTAATTTGATTAGAAGCTATCTTTTATTACTTATTAGTCCACGCTATATTGGAATTTTTACTGGAGGAGGATAGTTTTCATATGATATAATAAGACAAGGGTAGAATTAAATAACCATACAGACTTGTTTCTTGGCGAACATCCAGAGTGTTAATTAGCATGAGATGTTACTATATGCTCTTTTTTTTTCTGTAATTTAAGAAAATAGGATTCAATTTGGATGTAAATATCCAATTTATGTAGGAATTTATATTTTTTTTCTTTACCCTCTCATAGTAATACTGAAAATGTTTTTAGTTTGAATATTGTGTCAATGATGCTTCGGTTTTAGATGATTAAGTTTTCTCATTTCTTCTCTGTTCAGTGTTGTGCCGGCTTCAGAGGTTTCTCCAGTGCCTGCTTCTGAAGTCCCTAAAAGAGGTCGTATTTATCAAGAGACATATGGATGTCAAATGAATGTCAACGATATGGAGATTGTCCTTTCCATCATGAAGAATGCTGGATACGATGAAGTCATTGACGTTCCTGAGAATGCAGAAGTGATTTTTATCAACACTTGCGCTATAAGGGACTATGCAGAACACAAAGTGTGGCAGAGGCTAAATTATTTTTGGTTTCTAAAGAGGGAATGGAAGAAAAATGTTGCTACGGGTAGGTCACAGTCCAAGCACCCTCCGAAAATAGTTGTATTGGGATGTATGGCCGAGAGGTTAAAGGAGAAGATACTGGATGCAGATAAGATGGTTGATGTTGTGTGTGGCCCTGATGCTTACAGAGATTTGCCGCGTTTATTAGAGGACGTAGACTATGGTCAAAAAGGGATCAATACTCTTCTTTCACTTGAGGAGACTTACGCTGATATTAGTCCAGTTCGAATTTCAAAAAATTCAGTTACTGCTTTTGTTTCAGTGATGAGGGGTTGCAATAATATGTGCTCATTTTGCATTGTTCCTTTTACAAGAGGTAGAGAGCGGTCACGTCCGGTGGAATCAATAGTGAAGGAGGTGGCAGAACTTTGGAAAGAAGGCGTGAAGGAGGTGACACTTCTTGGCCAGAATGTGAACAGCTATAATGATACATCTGCGGAGGAAAAGGAAGTTGAACCAGGAGCTAATTGGAGATTTAGTAAAGGATTTAACAGCATGTGTAAGGTGAAAAACATGGGTTTACGTTTTGCTGATCTCTTGGATCGACTTTCTTTGGAGTTTCCCGAGATGAGATTCAGATACACATCCCCACATCCTAAAGATTTCCCTGATGATTTGTTGTATATAATGCGAGACAGGCACAATATTTGCAAATGTATCCATTTACCTGCTCAAACAGGGAGTAGCACAGTACTTGAAAGAATGCGTCGGGGATATACCAGAGAGGCATATTTAGATCTTGTGCAAAAGATAAGAAGAATCATTCCAGATGTGGGATTAAGTAGCGATTTTATATGTGGTAAGTGATTTTCAGATTATTATAATTTTTCCTGGGGAGAAATCAGTGGTTGGAAACTGGCCTCCCATGTGCTGGCTTGCTGTTGACACAAATCCTAGTCCTTGGCAACCTTAGAATTTCTAAACCATTTGGATTTGTCTATTTTTCTTGGTTTTCCTTTTTTTTTTTTAATTCTGAGTATAAATTGTCCTAATTCTTCCAAACTCATTGAGTTAATTTGCTCTTACCTAGCCTCATCACTGGCCCCATCCATTCTCAAGTGAACACTAAAGGCAGTGCATTAAGGATTAATCACCTACATGCAGTGTGAGGATAATCATATTTGAATTTCTGTATAGTAAGGATAATAAGTTAATAACTTGTACTGCAATTCTATGTAGGTTACTACATTGAAAATCTCCTATGCCACTGAAAGTTCTGCTACAGAAGATTGGTCCTTTCAAAGTACTTTTGGTCATAATTTAAACTTTCTAGTAGTGATCAGAGCCAAAATGGAGGTGATCTTAGTTACTGACTTTGTATCTTCTTATTTAAGGAGGGATGATTGCATGATTAATCATAATCAATTTTAATTTTTGATTTTGAGACCTTCAATATTTTGGTGAGCATCCAAGGACCTATTACTTAAAGATCCTCGTGCTTAGCTACTCCTACTTTTGCATCATGATTATACTTGTATGCATGCCTCAAAAAACATGCAGCTAGTAGATTGCTACATTTATTGACAAGCGTGCTTTGCATTGATTTTCTACGTTATTATTATAACTTGGTTGCATCACACTAAGCATACTTTTGTACGTCTGAATCTTTATTTGTTTGCTTGAGTAGTGGATGAGTACCTCTAGCGCTGTGTTATAAGGAGTTAAAAATACTCTCCTGAGAATCTTTTTTTTTTTTTGGGAGTGCTACATATTTGCTCATTGATGTAGGTCTAGGTGTTAGGCACTGAAAAAGATGCTGGAAGAATAATGACCTCTTTTCTTGAATTTATTCAATTCTGTGAAAAGTTCCACCCAGAGTCATTGGTGTTACTGACTAATTATCTGGATCTTTTCGTAGGTTTCTGTGGAGAAACAGAGGAAGAGCATGCAGACACACTAAGCCTGATGAAAGCTGTTGGCTATGATATGGCATACATGTTTGCATACAGCATGAGGGAGAGAACCTATGCCCATCGGAACTATGTTGATGATGTGCCTGAGGAAGTTAAGCAGAGGAGGCTTACAGAACTTATTGCAGCTTTCCGTGAGAGTACAGGTCAATGTTTTGACTCCCAGGTTGGAACTGTCCAACTTGTATTGGTTGAAGGACCCAACAAGAAAGCTCCTGATACAGAGCTTCTAGGCAAGAGTGATAGAGGCCATAAAGTTGCATTTGTTAATCTGCCATTGACAGAAAGAGATAATGTCGGAAGTAATAAGCGGAACCCTGTTGCTGGTGATTATGTAGAAGTTCGAATTTTGAGATCTTCACGAGCATCACTCTTCGGAGAAGCACTTGCTATTACTAAATTAACTACATTTTTCAATAATGCGGATGAAGAAGCCATTGCCTGCGCAAGAGGTTGAAACCTTACCACTTTTGAACATGGCCTGCTATTTCCCTTCTCTCTTTTTCAATGAAATTATGGCAAAATTACGATTATTCTTACCTCACAATGTGGGAACAGCTTCTTGCTGGGCATTTGGATCTCTATCCAAACAAAATTTGATGTAAATGACGTGGTAGGTTGGTCTTGCCATGGAATGGCTTTGATTATGACAGATTTGCCATATGTAGCAAAGCTTAGATAGTTTAAGGGCAAACATTTTTGTTAGTCTTTAGTTGAGAACATTTTCATAGATGAACTGTAGGAATGATAATTTTTCATCTTTCCTTTTCTGCTTGTGGCTTTCGAACCTTACACACTCATAGGCACTGTATTGCAGTATCTTTTACTCTTGCCTTCAAATAATCTGCGTTCCAAATTGTCCCTAGCTTAATCATTTTCGTATTATATTGACTATAGTTTCTGCAGAACTTCCTAATTGTTCCCCTTCTACTACAAGAATGTTATTGAGTCTTATGTTCCCTTAAAATCGCTTTATTAGATTCCTACCGTGGCAATCAACTTCCCAAGATTAGTTTTTGACCAAAGTACCAAACGGAAGTGTTGATTGGAAAATCATTCCGAATTGTACAAGGCATGTGCATCAACGAATTTTTCAGTGATTGAATGGTTCAATTGCAATTGATGAATTGATAATGCGTATGCGCAGAGAAAGAAGTGTTAAAATCGGTGTTGGGTCATAACTGATTGACCTGAAGAGATTGGTGTGCAAATACAAAGAAGCTGCTGTGTAAATTGCACGAAAGAGAGAGAAAAGAAAAGACTGGAGGGAGAGAGAGAGAGATGGTGGCGGCTGGTGGTTAGTGTGGGGAAATTCTGAAGAATGATGACGACAAGACGAGGGGGGTTTAATGCATGCAAAAGGTTGATTAAAAGAGAAAAAAGAGGCTTTAGCAGCTGACAATTAGGCGCTCCTCTCTCTCGGCCCATGGGCTTTCCCTCATGCACGCGCTCACTCACTGTCTTCGATAGACCTCTTAATTTTTATTTCCCTTGGTTTTTAATGTTCTACGTGTTACAATTTTACTAAATATCGACGTCCTGCCTTACTTCAACAATAGAGCTCTCACTGTTCGGCTGTCATCTCCCATTCATTCTCAAGGTTAGAAGGCTTTAAAAAATTAAAAGATCAAATCTCCACGCATGAAAATAATTTCTTCGTTTTGAGATTTATCAGTTTCTATTAACGTGCTTTCATAAAGTCAGAGCATGAAACATTTAAGAAAAACAAATACTCAGTCAAATTATATTATATGGGAAATAAATATTTTGCCTAAAAATCTTGTTTGATACCTATAAGAACGTCGTTTTGGAAAAAAAGAACTCTTTAAGCACGTGTTATATATGACTATATGTTATGCGTTTGAATTATCCATAAATGAGAAATAATTATCTTCACAAAGACTCTAATATTGTTCACTCCTTTTCCTTAATTATTTGTTTTTAAAATGGCCCTTTTTTTTAATTATTTCACCCTTGAAAAGCAATGAAATCAATACCTCAAAACAAAAAAATAATTAATTAATATAAGCCCATTTATCCAAATTTTGGCATGGAACAAGCATATACCCATTATATGTATTAAATGGCTTGGGGACATAACATATCTAAACTAAATGAAATGAAGACAAAATGAACAAGCGTGGCGCATTTGGTGCACCCAATATGGCCACATCATTAAATGATGGTGGCAGCAAAGGCTCTAGATCTTCCGAATCTCCCACCCTAGATATCTATCTATACCCCTCCTCATTCAATTTAATTTCTCATCACCAGGAGTAGGACAAAGCAAAGAGATCAGTTTTTCCTTCCCTTCACTCGTAAAGCAGTCTCCCTTTCACTCTCCCTCAGAAAAATAAAGCTGCATGTTCCGAGAACCCAACCATTTTTTTCTTGGCTAAACCTAAAACGAGGTTGCAGGAATTTAGTGCTAGGGCTTCAGCTGATTGTTTACACACAAAAAAAAAAAAAAGAGTTTCGATGATAATGGCGTGGGTTCAAGGATGCTGGATTTTGATGGGTGTTATTATTATTATTATTATAACGGGGTGGTTTTGGTATAGGATCAAGACCAAAACGGAGAAGAAAAGTGGAGTTCCAAAAGGGAACTTGGGTTGGCCTTTCATTGGAGAAACTCTTGACTTCATTGCTTGTGGTTACTCTTCTCGACCAGTCAGCTTCATGGACAAACGCAAATCTCGGTAAGCTTTTTCTTTACTTGTTTCAATTCTTGCCTTTTAATGCATGGTGGCTCTCTTTTCTTGCCAGCATCTTTTTCCCTTCCTATATTCACCATAATTCCCGCACAAGTTAATGTCCCTTAGTGAAATGAATATTGTTTTATGTAACAAAATTCAACTTTTATCACGAAAAGAAAAAGAAAAAACATAATTAAGTTGAATTTAGAAAAAAGAAAGAGTGATTAAGCAATCTTGAAAACTTCTATTCTAATCTTTCTCTTAGATGATAAAAACCCTAGAGAGACAAATCTTTAGTTTATCTCACTAGATGTATTATTTATGATCTGTTTTGAATATGATAATGATGGTCTAGCTAGTTTTATAATTCAGATGATCGTCACTATGATTATTTAGCTGTATTGAACCATTTGCTTGTCAAAAATATCTTGTACGTAGTATAAAGTAAATCCTTATGGTGACAAGTTAAGCATTTGTTATGTAAGTAATTAGGCATTTGTTATGCAAATTACTTAGATTCAACCCTAGAGAGATAAAGGGGTAAAATCTTTTGTGTTTGCACAACTCCTACCTTTTACAACGAAAATTTTTTTTAAAAAAAAAAGTAAATCCAGTCAAACGAATGGTTACAAATAGCAAGGCATTTTCCTTCAATCTATTGGTTTTCCATACCTTTTTTGAACGTAATATTTAATATTTTTATCATTTCCATTTTTAACATCATATATGATCCTGTCACCGGTCCATCAAATGATGCTAAACGAGACCGTCTGGTCGTCCCATTCACTCAAAAATGAAACAACCAAAAAAAAAAAATCCCTGCCTTAGTTCTTCCCAAATGAAGGATTTGATTCTCTGTTTGCTGAACACGAAATTTGATTGCCGCAATGGCAATTGAATCGATCAAGATGGTTTTTATTAAGAAAGTGCGTTACTTTAATTATGACCACCATTAATTCTTGAGCAATCAATCCTTGTGTTATGACACAACACTACTCTTATTAATTACCATTCAAGTTTTAAATCCGACGATAGCATTAATAACCAAAACACTGAGAGAGAAAAGGAGTATTGAAAGCAAGTAAAACGTATTCTGCACAATCCTGCAGGAATTTAGACCTTGAAATTGAAAGTCCTATTGCTTGTGCAGGCAGTAACCACAGCACTATTCTCTAGATTATTTTATCTTCTCAATGAGATGACCATTTCCTTTCCATTTTGTACCCATCTTTCATCTGTTCAATGAATGAAATCTAGCTAAAACAAGTAGTGGGAAAAAACAATTTTCATTTCTCGCTCTTTGATGCAGGTATGGGAAGGTGTTTAAAACACACATACTGGGAACTCCCATCATCGTGTCCACAGATCCCGACGTGAACAAAGTGGTTCTGCAAAACCATGGCAATAACTTTGTCCCTTGTTATCCGAAATCAATAAGGGAGTTACTTGGAAAATCCTCTATACTTCAAATGAATGGAACCCTTCAAAAGAGATTGCACGCACTGATCGGTGGCTTTCTCAGATCACCACAACTCAAAGCCAGAATCACAAAAGCCATTGAAAATTCTGTGACACTCACTTTGGCTTCTTGGAAAGACATGCACTCAATACACGTCCAAGAACAAACCAAAAAGGTCATTTCTGCAGATTGATAATCATATATAGTAATTGCATGGAAGTTTTTGTTGTTATTACAGTTCAACTGACAACACTTTAATGGACCTCCTGCTTTCAGATAACGTTTGAAATTTTGGTAAAAGTATTGATGAGTATCGGTCCTGGTGAAGATCTGAACTTTCTCAAGAAGGAATTTGAAGAATTCATCAAAGGGTTAATTTGCTTGCCAATCAAACTTCCAGGGACAAGACTTTATAAATCTTTGAAGGTAAATAATGAGAGAGAAAAATCAAAAAGAAAGACAAATATATACATTAGGGTTTTATGACTACGTTTACTTGTTCATGCAGGCTAAGGAAAGATTATTAAATATGGTGAAGAAGATCGTAGCGGAGAAAAAATTGGCCATGGAGAAATCAGAAAACAAAGGCGCTGCTGAAGATGTAGTGGACGTGCTGTTACGTGATGATGGTGAAGCAAACGAGAGGCAATCTTTACCGTCAGATTTCATCAGTGGGAATATCATAGAGATGATGATCCCGGGGGAAGAGACCGTTCCCATGGCAATGACCCTAGCTGTCAAATTCCTAAGTGACAGCCCTGTCGCACTAGAGCAGCTCACGGTACGTACAAATATTATATGGCCTTTAGATTTCAGACATTTGCTTTTAGATTTGATCCAACGGTTAGGATCATTTTCATTTCCGCGGCCGCATGATTTCCGTTGAAGTTTTTGACTTTGTTGAGAAGTCGTTTTCATTAGACACACGAACGGTACCACAACTGTTGATTGAGAGTTCGTGTGAGGGCCCACATAGTTTGATAATTATACAACATTTTCTGACCGCGTGATTAGGATTGAACGGCTGTTAGGTGAGGACAAGCTATTAATTCCGTGCCTGTGCGAGTTGCGACCATTGGCGGTCATATAGCCATTGTCGGTTTTGTCCCCGTTTCTGTTTTTATTTGGTCATAATGTCATTTATCTCAACTTGTTAGTCGTATTTCTCATTTTGACCGGTTGAGTTCTTTTTTACTTATATATTTTAAGGATTATGCATTTTTTTTAATCATAGATGTTACAGTATTATTACTCTTTAAAATAGAAAAATATCGGAACAATAAAATATAGACTTATTAATGATAATTCGAACCTAAACCTTTTTTGGGAGCCAATAACTTCAAAATTAAAAATTATATAAATAAATTTTACTACTCTTATTGGGATAGAGAATCTTACCCTCCCGTAAAAAAATTTTTACTACCTCTTTCTTCGTAGAAAAAAAAAATTTATTCTCACTTAAAAGAGAGAAATACAAAAACCATATTCAAGAAGCACAAAATCTAAGATAGAGAAATACAAAAACCTCATTTAGGAGGCACAAAATCTTTACACAGAAGATTATTAAAAGTAACACACAATAGATACATTCCAATCCGATCAGCCCCTAAGTTCTAATCCTACAATTAAACATAACCAAATACTTAAAATTAAAGCATAGTCCATATATCAATATGGATCATCAAAGAGTGCATTTCACCAGCTTTGGGTATGAAGCGACAATCTGTGAGCTTGGCATGGTCTGTTGACAGTAGCTACTCCCAACATGTTGGAAATGAAACACTCACACAAACAACTTTTATTTAAACTCAAACAAATATTACAAGAGCACTCTTACTCAAAAATAAGATACTACAACTCACTATTTATTAGAGTTTGCTTCTTCACTCACTTAGAAGCTCTTAATTTTTCTTGATGCCTAAACTAAAATGGAGAGGGGTATTTATACTACTTAAGAACAATCCTACACCACACAAATAAACTAATCCAAAATTACAATAACCATACACCTCATTCTTCTTCATTCTTCTCCATCCTTCCAAATTATTCACATGCTTAATTACCACACCATAGAAGATTCTAGGTAGAAGGTTAGTAGTTTTGGACCTTGATTATGGACTTGGACTCCAATTTGATTGATTTTGGGTTTAGGCTCCCATAATGGATCAAGTTTATGATCTAACACCCCCCCTTAAACTTGATCTTGTGACCCCTAGTAAGTTCTTTAATCTTATGAAGTCTTCGCTTGTCAGTGGTTTGGTAAAAATATCAGCAACTTGATCTTGTGACTTCACATATTCAACTTGCACATCCTTTCTTGCAACACACTCCCTTATATAGTGGTAGCGAATATCGATGTGTTTGCTTCGATCATGGAATATCGGATTCTTGGCTAAGGCAATGGCTGACTTGTTGTCGACACAAACCTTGGTAGACTCTTCTTGTATCAAGCCTATCTCCTTCAATAGATTTCTAAGCCAAATTGCATGACAAACGCATGAGGTAGCAACAACATATTCTGCTTCACAAGTGGACAATGTGACAATCGGTTGTTTCTTTGACATCCATGTGAAAGCAGTATCTCCCATAAAAAATACGAATCCAGTAGTGCTCCTTCGATTATCTATGTCTCCACCCCAATTACTATCGCTATATCCAACAAGCTTGTAATCATTAGAAACTGAATAGAACAAGCCAAAGTCAATTGTACCTTTCAGATAGCGAAGAATTCTCTTTGCGGCTTTAAAATAGGTGGTTGTTGGAGATTCCATGTAGCGACTGACCAATCCAACTGCGTGAAGAATATCGGGCCTCGTGCAAGTTAGATAGTGTAGACTTCCTACCAAACTTTTGAAGAATGTTGGATCTACACTTTCGCCTTCTTCATGTTTGGACATCTTGATTCTGTATTCTGTCGGTGTGTTTATCGGCTTACAATTCTCCATCTTGAACTTCTTCAGGATCTCCTTTGCATAGCTTTCTTGTGAAATGAAAATTCCATCCTTTTGTTGCTTAACTTCAATGCCAAGGTAGTACGCCATGAGCCCCATGTCTGTCATCTCGAATTCTTTCGTCATCACTTCCTTGAATTCATTGAACATGCTTGGGTTGCTTCCAGTGAAGATCAAATCGTCCACGTAGAGGCACACGATCAAAATATCTTCATCTTTGATCTTGATATATAGAGCATGCTCGTAGGGACATTTGTTGAAGCCATTCTCTTGGAAGTACTTGTCGATTCGGCTATTCCATGCCCTTGGTGCTTATTTTAGCCCGTAAAGAGCCTTATTCAACTTCAACACCTTGTCTTCGTGGCCTTTGACTTCGTAGCCTGATGGTTGCTGAATGTAGACTTCCTCTTCAAGAACTCCATTTAGGAAGGCAGACTTTACATCCATTTGTTGTATCTTCCACTTGTTTTGAGCTGCCAAAGAAATGATTAGTCTAATAGTCTCCAATTGAGCAACAGGAGCAAATACCTCGTCATAGTCAATTCCAGCCTTTTGACTATAGCCTTTAGCAACTAGCCTCGCCTTGTGCCTTTCAATCTCTCCTTTGGCGTTTTGCTTTGTTTTGTACACCCATTTGACACCTATCGCCTTATGTCCTTTGGGAAGTGAGGTGAATTGCCATGTGTCATTCTTCTCGATGGCCTTAATTTCTTCGTCCATCGCATCTCTCCACTTCTTCTCTCGTACTGCTTCTTGAAAGCTCACTGGTTCACAATCGACAAACAGACAAAATAATGTAAGATTATCTTGTCGTTCAGTTACCTCATAGAGATCTCTAAGGCTTCTTGTAAGTTGCACAACTCTTTCACTTTGACTTCCACTTGACGATGACGAAGGTGATGAGTCTCTTTGAGTGGTTGATGTTGGTGAAGTGGGTGGAGTTTCAAGTTCTTGTTGAGGTCCTAGCTGCTCCCTCATTGTCTGCTCATCTTCTTCAAACTGAGGAAAGAAATTGAAGTCACCTGCATAAGAGTTAAAATCCTATTCTTCTTCTTCGTTGAAGACCACATCTCGACTAATCACAATCTTCTTATTATCTGGATTGTACAACTTGTAACCCTTCGAATTAGCATCATAGCCGATGAAGATAAAACTCTCACTTTTATCATCAAGCTTCGTTCTTCTCTCGTCCGGTACATGAACATGGGTTATACTTCCAAAGATTCTCAGGTGGGAAATGCCAGGCTTTCTTCCACTCCATGCCTCTTGCGGTGTCTTTCCCCATACACTTCTTGTTGGAGATCGGTTTGACAAGTAGACTGCACACGCTACTGCTTCCGCCCAAAATTCCTTGGGTAGTTTCTTGCTTTTGAGCATGCTTCGTGCCATGTCGAGGATTGTTCTGTTCTTTCTTTCTACCACGCCATTTTGTTGGGGGGATCTAGGAACTGTCATTGGTCGACGAATTCCATTTGCTTCACAGAACTCTTGAAACTCCCTGGAAGTAAATTCTCCACCTCGGTCGGATCTCATGGCTTTGATCTTTTTACCGCTTTCTCTCTCCACTGCTGCTTTGAACTTCTTGAAGACTTCGAAAACTTCTGACTTCTGTTTCAAGAAATATACCCAGGTTTTTCTTGAAAAATCATCAATGAAGAGAAGAAAATAATTACTGTTACCGAGAGAGCTTGGCTTGATCGGTCCACACACATCGGTATGGATGAGCTCGAGTGGTTTCTTGGCTCTTGTCTTTGACTCCTTTGGAAAGCTTTTCCTGAATTGTTTCCCGACTAGACACCCTTCACAAAGCTGGTCAGGATGGTTGATGCGAGGTAGTCCCTTCACCATCTCCTTCTAGATAGCAGCTCTAGACCTCCAAAATTGAGATGCCCAAATCGAAGATGCCAAAGCCATGATGCATCTTTGTAGCAAGCTTTCAGGCACTTTGCAATATCATTTTGTATGTTGATCAAGAACATTCTATTCCTTGACATCGGCACTTTAGTAATGAAGTTATTCTTATCATCTTTTATAGAAAGATTATAGTCCTTCATATGAATATCATAATCTTTCTCTAACAGTTGCCCTAAACTCAAGATGTTACTTTTCATATTGGGCACATAGTAGACATTGGAAATAAACTGATGTCTCCCATCTTTCAAACGGATAAGGATGTTACCTCTCCCTTTCACTGCTATTGTGGAATAATCTCCAAACGAAACATTTCCGCTTACTGACTCATCTAGCTCCACGAATATGTCTTTCCTTCCACACATGTGATTGCTTGCACCACTGTCAAGATACCAGGAATTTGCTTGGCCACCATCAGTTTTCTTTCGTGCTAGAAGAAGAGTTTCTTTGCCATCTGTCTTCTCCTCTATGTAGTTGGCATTCTCTTCAATTTTGTTGTTGGGAGCTCTACATTCTGAAGCATAATGCCCAAACTTCTGATAATTATAACATCGAACTTGAGATTTTTCATACCTTGAGTTTGGATTGATTCTTCCACGGCCTCATGTTGAGCTTTCTCCTTTCTCATAGTTGTTGAAATTGTTGTTGTTGTAATTCCAGCCTCGTCCATGACCGCGACTTCCACCTCGTCCACGGCCTCTACCTCTGCCTCGACCACGTTGGTTTCTATCATTGCTTTGGCTTTCATGCATATCCTTGAGTTGTAGCTTGAGGAGTTGCTCAGTAAACCCATGCTTCTTCTTATGCTTCTCTTCGTATGCTTGCAATGATCCTTGGAGTTGCTCGATCGTCATTTCTTCTAAATCTTTAGTTTCTTCAATCGTCACGACGATGTGCTCAAATTTGGGATCCAACGAACGGAGTATCTTCTCTATTATCTTCACATCTTCTAACTTTTCACCATTTCTTTTTAATTGATTAGAAACAGCTACTACTCTTGAGAAATAATCCGAAATAGACTCAGATACTTTCATGTGTAAGGATTCGAATTCACCTCTTAATGTTTGGAGACGGACCTTCTTCACTTGCTCGGATCCTTTGTAAGAGGTTTGCAGCTTCTCCCACGCTTCCTTGCTAGAGCTTGCACTCGAAATCTTTTCAAATCCATCATCATCTAATGCTTGATAGATGAGATAGAGAGCCTTCTTGTCTCTCTTTCTTGAATTCTTCAAAGTTGTTTTTTGATCTGGTGTAAGAGCAGCAAAAGCAGCATCATCCGCAGGCTCGTTATAGCCTTTCTCTATGATATCCCACACATCTTGTGATCCAAGAAGTGCCTTCATTTTGATACTCCAGTTGTCGTAGTTGTTGTTGTTGAGTGTCGGAACTTGGAATGGTGCCATACCATTTGCCATATCTCTCAATATAATGAGAATTTACAAAATTCGATTGCACGGATGAATCCGGAACGCCGAAAAACCTTGGGAGGGACCTAGTCAAAATTTTCAATTTTTCGGTCAACGGTCAAAGTCAACGGTCAAGGTCAACCATAACCTGGTCAACGGTCAATGATTTTGACGGCTCAGTCAACTCGCTTGGACGGCTCGGTCAACAGGCTTACGGCTCGGTCAACTCGGCTTGGCGGCTCGGTTAATGCTCCAACTCGGCTTAACTCGATGAGTCAACTCACTTTTCTGGCAGCAGTTTTCTGGCGGCGCTTGGAGGCGCGTCCAAACTCAGATTGGGGAGATTTTGGTGGCGTCGGATTCCTCTCGTCGAGACCTTCGATTTGATATGCAATAGTGTATACTTTCCAACTTGCTCTGATACTACTTTGTTGGAAATGAAACACTCACACAAACAACTTTTATTTAAACTCAAACAAATATTACAAGAGCACTCTCACTCAAAAATAAGATACTACAACTCACTCTTTATTAGAGTTTGCTTCTTCACTCACTTAGAAGCTCTTAATTTTTCTTGATGCCTAAACTAAAATGGAGAGGGGTATTTATACTACTTAAGAACAATCCTACACCACACAAATAAACTAATCCAAAATTACAATAACCATACACCTCATTCTTCTTCATTCTTCTCCATCCTTCCAAATTATTCACATGCTTAATTACCACACCATAGAAGATTCTAGGTAGAAGGTTAGTAGTTTTGGACCTTGATTATGGACTTGGACTCCAATTTGATTGATTTTGAGTTTAGGCTCCCATAATGGATCAAGTTTATGATCCAACACAACAATGGTTGGCCTTGGTAGTGGGTGGCTAGAAAGGGTGGCCAGAAAGAGCGAAGATATGGTGTTGAAGGGCTGCTGATGATTTTCAGTAGGTTGTTCCGGCGATCGGCTAGATCCAAGCTGGAAAACAACTTCGGATGGATCCAAAGCCTCTCAACCTAAAAGATGTCAGCAAGGGTCGATTATGAAGGTCACGAGCTAGGTCGTCAATCTTGGAATATGGTCGAAAAAAAAGAGCACGGCAGACTCGAGGAAACCCGTGACGATCGGAAGAGCTCAGTTTGGCCGAGGAAGGCTTCAATCGAGATGGCTCCGATAAATGCCACATAAAGATTCCAACAAGAGCAATGTCGGCCGATTGGAAAACTAAGAGAAGCCGTGAAGAAGAAAGACAAAAAAAAAAGGGAGAAAATTTGAAAAACTTAAAAAAAAAAACATAGACAAAGAGTTGCTACTAAAGACTTAGAGGAGAGCGAGAGCGAGAGGGAGGGGGGGCCCTCTCCAGTGTAGACAAGTTTGAAATGGGGGCTGCTTGCTTTGTTTGGTTAGAGAGAAAATTTAATTAGGATTTTGTTTTTTAGTTTGGTTTTTTAAAATATAATATTAGGGTAACGTTACATATTTTGTATTTTTACTAGAAAATAATGTTTTTTAACAATGATATTATTGAAATAAATAAATACTAATACATAACACTTAAATTTGAGATATTAAAAAAAATATAATTATAAGATTTAATGAATTACATAACTCACTAATATGATACTGTTTAGTTAATTATAACTCCACCACATTTTATAATGTGTTATAGAATCTTATTATGAATTTTGTCACGTGCTCTCTATATTATAAACTACATAGTTCATTACAACAAAACTCTCCTTATATGTACATACAGAAAGAGTTTGTAGTGCTTAATTCTACTAAAGTAATGATTCTGTATTTAAATCTTCCTCTCCCATATAAATAAAAAAGGTTTATAGTTTCAAATAAAATTTTAAATTTTATATCAAAACTTATTTTAAATATTAAACACATAAAATATAACTTAAGTCAAATGAGATAATATTTGCTAAGCAAGCTCAATTACAAGGCATAAGAGGATTCTTCTTTTATGAACTTAAAAACTAAGGTAACTCTCAAAGAAACACTAAGGGACCTTTTGGACTTTGGTTTGATTACTTCATAAAAAAAAATTATGAACTTAGGATATAATAAGAAGATTGTGAATATAAATCAAATAAAAAATTCATAGAAAACAGGTTTTTTACTAAAAAATTTATTACCCAACATATAACGAGTTCCAGCCTCGAGGTGGTGGTCACCCGAAGTTCTTGTGCCTCGTATCTTTTCATGCAAAACAAAGGCAGTGGGTCACACTGAGAACCAGCCATATATTTATGTCGTCTCGCTCTAAAAGTTACCATGTTTATTTATGTAGTGTTTCGTATCTTTTGACATTAAGATATGCCGAAAAAGTGGGTGATAATCACTTTTTTTTTTCAGCAGCTTTTCTCTAATTTTATTTCAGTTTTGTTCAAAAGAACCTTGTCGTATTTAAGACGGAAGATTCATGAGATGAAATTGATTTTTGTCACTTTTGTTCAAGATTTTACTGCTTTGGTGCTAATTGTACATGTGTTGTAAAGGAGGAAAACATGGAATTGAAGAGGCGGAAGAGCGAATCATGTGATGATTATAGTTGGAGCGACTACATTTCTTTGCCATTTACTCAAAATGTGAGTTGGGAATACTGAAAGATATGGAATAACATTCTATTTATCGCACAAAAGTATACGCTCATTCTGATTTTATCCTCTCTAGGTGATCAATGAAACTCTTCGAATGGCAAATATCATTAATGGGGTCTGGAGGAAAGCTCTCAAGGATGTGGAAATTAAAGGTCTAGTTTCTCAAATTTGTTAGTTGAATTAATGTGCACATGGAGAGTTTCTTCCGTGACAAAATGAAGAACTGAACTTATTAAGAATATCAATCATATAATATCTCCATTTATAACGTAAGTCTGAGTTCACATGCTTACTTGTTTTGGAGATCATTTTGCAGGCTATTTTATACCTCAAGGATGGTGTGTCCTTGCATCATTTATATCTGTCCACATGGATGAAGAAAAATATGATAATCCTTGCCGATTTGATCCATGGAGATGGGAGGTAATATAAGAAATGATTTGACATATGAAATGCAAATTTTTCTCTCAAGTCATTGTCAAAAACATAAAGTATTTCTATGTCATCTCATTATTAGGGTAGAAAGATTCCTTACTCATTTGATTCCATGCACATTTCAAATGTATATATATACACGTATACATATACATGTTGTCTTTGTTAATTTGCAGAAAATAGGAGCTGCTATCAACTACAACAATAACTTTACACCTTTTGGTGGGGGTCAGAGACTGTGCCCTGGTTTAGAATTATCTCGGCTCGAAATATCAATCTTCCTTCACCATCTTGTCACTAGTTATGAGTAATGATCTTGCTCTAGCTTTTTATGAATTATCACATAAACATACAAGTCTTTTGCTTATGATCATATGCATATAGTACAGGCCATGCATAAATACCTAAATGATTGAGAAGTTTATAACAATCATATACCCAAATCAATCATCACACAAAAATAGTCTTTTGCTTATGATCATATGCACATATAGTACAGGCCATGCATAAAAATACCTAAATGATATTTGAGAAATATCACTCCTATATCCAAAAAGATAAGCTGACGATGCATTGCTTAACTTGTTGCATGATAATAGTGAATGGCGCCATCAGAAGCCAAAAATCCAGACCATCATGGCAGTGAAAGTTAGGCAGTTAATTGACCATTTAGTATTTTGGTTGTATATCTGCAGATGGGTGGCTGAAAACGACGACATCGTTTACTTTCCAACCGTGAAGATGAAGAAGAAACTGCCAATTAAAGTTACACCCGCAAGGACTAAAGCTCACTTACTTTGCTCCATTTCGTTTGCAAGCCTGGAACCACAGTTAGATCTTGAACCATTGAGTAAAACGTGTACAAAAAATCTCAATCTCTCGAGACAAGACAAGACATATCGATGAGGTGGCATATGCATCTTCATTACATGTAAAGTCATAAAAAAAGGCTATGATAAAAAAGAGATCGACTCCTTTATGGGGCTCTCTTTAGTCTCTCGTTAGTTCTGGTGTCGTAATCTATGTTTAACGTAGCAGAAGGGATCTTTTGGGCCCTTTTTTTTCTGAAAAAAATCAATGCATGCAAGTGGGGTTCCTTTGGAATTCAGCTCTGGTCTCCATCCATTCAATTTTTTTGGTGAGATTCGATAATAACACTTGTGGTGGTCGTGAAGAACACGAAAGGTGACGGGCTGTTGATTTGATCGTACAGAAGGCCACATGCTCCAGTCCACTTTACCCCATTCAATAATATTGAGTTGGTGGATCTAATAGTACAACTTTTGTCCTACGGCAATCACCGTAGTAGGATCCAAAGCTTGTCCAATATCATTTTGGCAGCTTAAAACTTTCCCTTGACACCATATCCATTGATTATGAGAGTTTCCCTTTACAGAGTTACAACAACTAAAGAATCGATAGGAAATATCTACCAACCGAAGAGACAATTGCTGAATTACAAATGTTAAATTTTTAAGTGTTATTTATAGACGCTTAAAATTTCACATTTTGAATAAAATTGAAAAGACTACCAGAATGTCTTACTTGGTTATAAAAAGAATTTTCTTTAGGGGAAAAAAAATGGAAAACAAGCAGCAAATGCTGAGCATTTTCTGAGGATCAATTGAACTGCATGGGCCGGGGGGGCAAGAACCCGAAAGAGAACAAAACGATTAAAATGGGCCAAGATCCCAGCCAATCCAAAAAATATAAAGCTTTTAATGATTTCGACACTTGACAATTTGATAACTTACAAACCCACTTGCAGGGTAAAAGCAACAACTCACAAACCCAATAGAAAATCTTGAATCAACTGTGAGGCCTACAAGATAATACCGTCTGATTCAATATTTGAGCTTGTAAGGAGAGTTTAAGCTTTGTATTTGAAAAATAGAATGGTGATATTGACAACGTCCTCCATTGTTTGTTAATAACACCCCACTAATTTTATCTTTTTGCAGTTGCAATTTTATGCTTACATAAGATAATTAGAAGAGAATACTATCAGCACTGGTATGAAACTCCACAAACTGAAATCTTGACACCCAGTATCCTTAAGTTTGAACCAATTGATTGATGGAAGATACTAGCTAGACAATCAAAATGACAACAGGCCCAGATACATGTGTTGCCGAAAAGTCAGTCAAGAAACTGAAGTTAGACAAGAGATGGAGAGTGCAATGAGTTCCAGAGTTACCAGATACCCAATAGAAATAGGTGTGCTGGGACTAAAAGGAGTCGGAAAATAATAATAAACGTTAAAATGGAGAAATAAAGTGTTATTACGCTAAAAGTAAGTGAATTCATAAATGAAGAGTTATTTACTCCAGTAATCCTATTCCCCCCTATAAAGAGACCAGTTTTCTTCATGCATATAAGAACTACTGCAGGAAATCGGACGAAGAATATGAAATTATGGCCCTGCAATGGATAGAAATTAGAGATGAATTCCATGGGTAAAGCATGTGTTAAATCAAGCACTCTCATCGGGAGTTATGCAAATGTCAAATGGATTAAAGGCTTCGAGGGCACTGTTTTTACAATGTTAGCATCAACCATATACACAAAAAAGGGACACGTATCACAGGTATACTTGTCTAAGCGTACGTTAATTATTTCACTTGCTGCAGCTTAAAAAACAGCCCAAGAAAGCACCAACAAAGTATACAGTTAAAAGCCAACTATTCAATCCCACTAAGCTCCTAAGAAAATGACTAGGAATCCCGAGCTATTAGATGTTTAGCTCACCATAGACCAATGGAAGGGGATGACGTGCTCCAGAAACTACACAACATCCCTAGTGTTGTCTATGGTTTCAAGACATTATACTAAGAAACCAAAAATTTAGGAGAAGTTGAATTATCAAAGGTCAATCACAAAATCTTTGAAAAAGAAGGAAAATTTTCAAGCCATGGACGTTTTCTTCTCTTCTTCGAGGCGCTGCAGCTCTGAGAGTCTTTCAGCCCATGCTCTTTCCCTTGCCACTGCAGCTATCTTGCGCTCTACCCTCTGAATACGTTTCTTTCTGTTAGCCTCCTGCAATTGAGCTTTCCGCTTCTTTGCCTCCACCTGCACATGTTCAAAACCCAGTTGATATTGTAAATAAAACCAATGTCTTGTAGAGATCCGCCTCATTATACCAGAAATATGGGCAACTCGGCCGCATAGACTTTGTGATAGAAATGTTGACATCCCGACCTCACAATTGCATGCAAAATAAAGAGCCACAACACAATATGGAAGAGACAACAAATTATGAATCCAGCATAATGCACAAACATTGAAGATGTTACTAAAGTGAACAAGAGCAAATAAGACCGCGTGGATCTCATAAAAGGAGGGCATGCGAGTGAAAATATCCACAAGAATAACCGAAATGAATTTTGAACAAAAATGAAAGCTTCCTCAGGATAACCAATATCTTTAGATTATGGACCATAAGCCTATTTTGACACAAGTGGCTTCCATACTATGAGATTACAGCTTTGGAAAGGAATCCATACGGTTGTACATGTCGTGCAAAATTACAGTCAACACAGTTTTAGTTACATTGAAGCACATTACTGAGCATTTCCAAAAGAACAAAAGCAGCCAAACAAAATTTGTAATACTTCCTGTGATCAACAGATTAAATAATGTAAAAAGGCCATCAAAGCTTTAAAGACAGCAACTTCAAAATTAGCTATCTTGTAGTATAATTTTCACTAGTGACAACATGAGATTCAAGCAACTTCGAAAGCTCTATTCCCTATATATAAATCAAGCATGATATAAATGAAAATTTTGGAAAGAGAGAGAGAGAGAGAAAAAAAATCCATATTGGTTTTTGCGTAGCATCAATCCATCTAGTCAAAATCAACTATACTGGTAAATTTACCAAGAAATCCAAAGTGATACGTCATAGGTAGCACTTGCAACCTACATGCAAACCTTACGGCCAGCTGATAGAGAAAGTGTTTCTACAGATTCTACCCAATTAGCAGCAATGTCTTTCATTAAGTGATACAAGACCGCAGTCAAGATTGAAAGTATCATATACGGGAAATAATACCACGTATTACAAAATTTTCTTTAACCAAAGTCCTAATTCTGCATAAGTATTAAATTGGCACAACCTTGTGTAGAATTTAGGATATATGCAAATCAGCGGTCAAGGTATTATTATGTCCAATTGTTGGGTGTGGTTAATAGTTACTGAGCAATTTCCAGATAATTGACAAAACTTAAAAGATTACTTACAACTATTACTTAAACAGAGAGCAATGAGCATGAGTAAATTCCTCAGGAGTGTGTAACATGAATTAGCCAAAAATGTGAATATCAATTTGGCACAAGGAATGGAGTCAAACTGTGGGCCGAGAGCTAAGGAACAAGGAAGATTGACTGAGCAAAGAAGTCAATGATCAAAGCTGCTTCTCTAATAGCCCCATTAATTAGGAGGGCAACAGCTTTTCGAAAAAAAAGTCTGATTTTGTCTCGTAAATGCATTTTTTTCCTTTCTATTGAAAGAGAGAGGGCTTCAAGTTCTTATTCTTAGGAAGAGCCATACAAGGCAGCTCACATACGCGGGGTTTTAAGTTTAAAATAGCCAACCACAAAAATTAACAGCCCAACAAACAATTAGAAAAACCTACAAAAATTATTGAAAGAAAGCAAACTTAAAATTGATGACTTTGGCAAATGTAACTCAACATGACAAATACTGTTGCTACTCCAAAACTCACCATAAAACAATTAGTAACCTAGCGACAAACCATTACCATTAATCAGATTTAATTTATCTTAAACTTTCCAATAGGAACCTGGCAAAAATGAAATCTCACAACACAAGCAGTTCTGTGAATGCAAGACTCAATAGCAAGCTTTGCTGATAGCCAATAGACCATCTATTCAAAATTTATGCTAGTTATCGCACATATAACAATTTATTTGCAGCACCCAATTGTTCATTTACAAACTTGTTAATCTTATTCAATGTTCATTTCATTCGGTGCCTCTTACCATTCCATATTGATAACAAAGGAAAGTATAAATCAATTGACAAGTTAAAAAGAAATAAATCTTTATAATAAGTTCAGTAAGAACGCACCAAAATGAAAGCGCGGCGCTGCCTCATCCGCTTTTTCTCGTTTCTTCTTTTGACACTCCCTTGATTAGGATTATTGGGACTAATCGGCTGCCCTGGTGTGTACTTCACCCAAGCATAAGGCCCTGCAAATCATTGTTTACTTACCATAGTTATATCAATCTCAAAATCAATTACAAACCAAAACCTGCATTAAATAATGACCTGGGGGTCGCAAGCTGGCTCTTTTCCGACGAGGCCTGTCAACGGGTCTCCGCTTTGGAAATCTGGTGTCGGTTAGGCTGTGGAAATGGTACGAAATCGGGATCCATGGAGATTGGCGAGTTGAAACAAACCGAAACTGGGGTTTTAAGAACGAAGGGGAGGAGGAAAACGCCGTCGTAGAAGAAATGGATGAGGTGGGTGAGATGAGGGTTCTTGATAGGGGACGAATGATGCTTCTTAGCGCTCCAAATACCATCTTGAAATTGAATGATCTCTCAGCTTCGAGCGACTTTGTAAGGAAGCTTCTTTGCCGTCAGAACAGAGTGGTGTTCTAAGGAGTAAGAAGTTTGTTCTTGACAAACTCGTCCAATACTAAACCCCCTGATAGAAAAATGCCACAGATTGCTTTCGAATTCAGTTGTATTGCTTGAATGGCAACGTAGGTCGGGTTCCAAATTTTAGAAGAATTCAATTAATTTCATTCTTTATAATTTGTAATTTAAAATATATTGAGAAGGATTCAAGTAATTTCATTCTTTATAATTTGGGTTCAAGTAATTTAATATGTATTGACAGTTGTGATGACAATTTGAAAAGTACACATTGTAATTGAAATGTAATGTATTGAAGTTGTAATTTGCATTGGTAATTTGTAATTTAAAATGTATTGATACTTGTGATAGCAATTTAAAAAAGAAATGTATTGAAGTTGTAATTTGTATTTGAAATGTATTAAAGTTTTAATTTGTACCGGTATTTTGTAATTTAAAATGTATTGACAGTTGTGATGGTAATTTAAAAAGTACACATTGTAATTGAAATGTATTGAAGTTATAATTTGTATTTGAAAAATACACATTATAATTAAAATGTATTGGAGAAATGTATTGAAATTATAATTGCCGTCAATCAGATATCAAACAGATGTGTAGAGCAAAATAGATGCTGATCTATTTTGATTGAAAACTAACAGAAAGAAAAATCCATGTCTCTTTTTGTTTTGATTTTTGCTTTGTTTTTTATTTGGAATTTTTGATGCAATAGTTTTTGGAGACTATATAATAGAAGGAATATTATGGGTTTGACATAAATTAAGAGATGTAAAGATTTAATTTTAGAAGATTTTAGTGATTTGATATACACATAAGTTTTTTTTCGGTTTTTTGAATTTCTTTTAATTTTCTCCATCTTTGAAACATTAAAGTTGAAGGAGAAATCAGTCAATTCAAAATGCACTAAGGGTATAATAATAATTACATAAAATTAAAAATAATTAAAATATTTTTTTCAATTCAAATGGGTGTTAATGTCACATGTTTTCCCAGTCAAAAATATCATACTGTCAAAGACAATTTTTAAAAGAATTTTATGTTAAAACAAACAAAAAAAATTTGACGAAGGGGAGTGTTTCACAATTTTTTGAAACCATGAAAATATTTTTGTCACGCGCAATAAAATATAGAGGCTCAGAAGTCAAAATCCAAAAATATATAAAACCTAACGTGACCCAATAATACAGAAAGAACAACCCATTTGCAAGCATAATGAAAAAACTCATTTATTATATTTGTGTTTTTGTCGTAGGCATGACAAAATGGACAGGTTTTTAATATTTTAAAATTTTAATTATTTTAAAATTATTAAAAATGTCAATATTTAATCTTAATTTATTTATTCTATATTATTATTTTTTATATTTCAACCCATAAGTCCAATCATTACAAAGCGCAGCCTATATAATATAGTTCACAAAGAATGAGCTTAGAAATTCAAGTTCAAATGCTATAAAGGTATATAAATGTCCTCCAGTTAGTTTGTAATTCTTTTCTTGTCAACATCATCCTCAATCACCGGGTACTTTCATTGAGTTAATTGATCACATTGATTGTACACATGTATTACCACAAAGAAATATAAACTCATTATACTTTTCACAAATAATACTTTAATAATTTTGGCATGAGTCTTATATTAGTAAGAAATATCTAATATTATTTGGGTAAACTCTAATATATGAATTTATAGAATTTAACGAACCATATATATATCTATATTAGTATGATATTTGTTTATTTTAAATTTAGACATTCATAGATTTATTCTTGGGCTTTTACCCCAAAAGACCTCATCCTAATGAAAATATTGTTTATATCATATAAACTCATAATTTTTTCAATTTGTAACCAATGCGGGACTTTGTTTATATTTTTAACAATCATTCTCTTGAACAAAGGATTATACCATTTCTCATGGTTTGAGTCTTTCCTCAAATAATCATCTATCTATTTATTTTTCTCACTGAATATGCTCCATTAAGTCGGTTATTTATCTTCATTGTGTTTGAGCACATGCTTTTTATGAAACACTAGAGTACCATATACATCAAGAGCTCACTATCCTGGTCAACTCATCATCACTGCGTTGATGGAGTCACGTCTTACGTGAAATACCATAGTACACCTCCTGTCCAATATGCTCAGTTATGGATCCCATCACAAGCTAATTGGGACTTGCTATCTTTATTTGACCTTAAGAATTTTTTCCACATGCCTAATTCAAAGGCAATACTTTGATTATAGGGACCAATGAATCACACATATATCTATATTAGTACGATATTATCTACTTTAAGCCTAAATCCTCTAGACTTGGTTATGAAATTTTACCCCAAAAGTCTCGTACCTATAGAGATTTTTGTCATACTTTTATATACTCGTGATCTTCTCCATTTATAATTAATGTGAAATTTAATTTGCATTCCTAACGAATTTAAATAGGGAAAGTCTTTATGACTTTTAACCCGAATAAGAATCTACAACTATGTATTAAATTCACATTACAATCCTATAAAATAGAGTCTAAATTGTTGAGTTAAAATAGGCATAAAACACATGAGAGGTAGAAAAGATACACATAAGACATATGCATAATGATGATCAATGTTGACAACCACATAGATTTAGACATCATCGTTTAAATACATATACGCAAACTACTCTGCAAGATTTGAATTTTTTTAACCTTCAAGCATTCAGCAAAACTTCCACTTTACAATTGATCATCTTTTTTTCTTGTTCTCATACTATTTTCTCTTCTTTTTTTTGTTACTAACTTAAGTATTTGAGTGTCTTCATTGGAAAAAAAAATTTGGCGTTGCCTCACTTTTTTTTTAGTGTAGGACTCCTAGCAAGCTTAGTGTCTTTTGAATAGACTAGTCTAACCAAATTTTTTCCAAAGTTTAGATGTTATTCTAATAAAAAAAAAGTTAATTTCATGACAATCAAATTTATGGTCAAGTTATATTAGTACTTGTTGGAAAATTTGTGATTTAACAATTTTGGTTACACAAGAATTGAGATGAATATCAAAGTGAAGAGTTACAAGAAGTCTAAAACGTGTGGGACACGTATAGAGAAGTCTATGACGTGTGGGTGATGAAGGAGGAAGCGAAACGGGACTCAAAGACGAGAAGGAAGCAAGAAAATGCGAGATAAGCTACAGGGCTGAGCACCGCAGTGCCCAGGACAACAACCCAGCGCCGCAGCTCTGGGTTCTCAGCACCATGCCGCCAGATGCGTTAGAAGTTTGTTTTTAACCCAGATTTCTAGTTTTGGGAAGTTTTAGACTTCCAAAATAAGTGGACTCTTACTCCAATAAGGAATAAGGTTAGTAGGCACAAAACACACCCTATATAAATACTTGTAAACCCTTGGTTTCAGATTAAACATTAAAAGAGACTCTAAGAGAGGGGAAGAACTGAGTAGACACTAAGTGCTTGTGTACGCTAGGATGGAACCGTTGTTTGAGTGATCATTGTTTGTGGTAGAGTAAGGGTTCACTAAAGGTTTAAGTCCTTTTGAGGGTTCCTCATTGAGTTTTCCTTGTAAAATATCTAAGGAGTTATAATAAGAGAGGTTAGGATCCTTGGATCCACTGTGGACGTAGGCAATTGGCCAAACCACGTAAGATTATGTTGTGCTCTTTTGTTTTCTGCTTTGGATTCTTGTTGTTTTTGCTTGATTGACAGGTTATTCGGCTGCGCAAGGAGGTTAGGGTTTTAGATTGAATCTTAGATTCTTCACTTCAACATAACCTCAAGAGAGAGAGAAAGACGTTTCCTCCCTCAACAAACTGGTATTAAAGTTAGAGGTTCAATAATACACATATGGAGTATTTAAACCATGGCTACAATCAAGAAAGAAATAGAGAAGTTCAATGGGATGAATGACTGCAATCTTTGGAGGAAGAAGGTTAGGGCTCTACTAGTGCAGGAAGGGCTAGACTCAGCTTTGGAAGAAGCCAGCTACTCAACTAGCGATGAGGCGACAACCTCAAAGTCCGGACATAAAGAATGGGACACGATTCAGAAAAAGGCTCACATCACCTTATTCCTAGCGTTGAGCTACAAAGTATTAAGGAAAGTTGGTGATGAAGAAACCGCTTTGGGTCTATGGAAGAGACTCGAGGCATTGTCATGAAGAAGTCTCTTACAAATAGACTTCTTGTGAAAAAGAAATTACATGAGCTGACAATGCACGAGGGAACTTCATTGAGAGCTCACATTGACGAGTTTAACAAGATCATCATAAGTCTTGAGCAACTGGGCATTAAGACTGTGGATGAAGACAAGGTCATTACCTGTTAAGTTCGTTGCCGAAGAGTTATGAGAGCTTTGTGGATACGCTGCTGTATGAAAATGAGTCTTTAACAATGAATGATGTCAATGCATCATTGAACTCAAAAGAATTGTCAAAGAGATCTGAATCCGAAAGTGGAGCAGCTTTGCTTGCACAAAGAAGGAAGAGCAACCAATTATGGAAGAGATCCAAGAGGTGTTTCCTTTGTAATAAGGAATAACACTTTGTGAAGGATTATCCGAAATCAAAAGGCCAGGGAGGGTGGACTGCAATCGGTACTGAGGAAGATACCGAAGTTGTAAACACATTGGCAGCCTCAAGAGGAAAGTATGCTGGCAAATGGATACTAGATTTGAGGTGCAGCGTCCATATGTGTCCCGACAGATCAATGTTTACCAACTATAAAGCCAAGAGAGGTAAATCTCTAATGGGGAATGACATGACTTGTGAGATCATGAGAGTTGGTGACATAAGGCTGAGGATACAATGTGGAGAAACTAGGGAATTATATAGGGTAAGATATGTTCCTAAATTGAGGAGAAACTTGATATCCCTAGGTAAGCTTGATGAGGAAGGGTATTCGATCAGAGCAGAAAAAGGAAAACTAAGGGTAAAGAAAGGACTTATGGAGTTTGAGGGTGAAAAGCACAATGAGGGGCTCTATATGCTTACTGGGATGGCCATGAGTGGCGTAACGCAGGGTGTTGGGGTAATCTATATGCTTACTGGGATGGCCATGAGTGGCGTAACGCAGGGTGTTGGGGTAATGCAGACCATTAGGTGACATCCAAACCGTGCTCACTGAGGTGACAAAGGTCGAAAAGGAGTGCAACGCATCAATACCCTATGCAAGGTGCGTGAATGACTTCGGAGGCCGAAGTCACTAGCCCTGAAAAAGTTAAGTCTTGGTGAAGACTTAACTGGACTCAATTCTAGGTGATAGAGTATTGGTGTGGCTCGGATCTCGAAGCCTTCTTATTTGGAAGATTTTGAATTAAGGTAGGGTTTGTTGAAAAATTGGTGATTCAACAATCTTGGTTGGACAAGAATTGAGATAAATACCAAAGTGAAGAGTTACAAGAAATTTAGAACGTGTGGGACACGAAAGGGGAAGCGAAACGAGACTCAAAGACGCGAAGGAAGCAAGAAAACGCGGGATAAGCTACAGGGCTGAGCACCGCGGTGCCATAGCTGAGCGCTGCTGCGCCCAGGACAGCAACCCAAAACTGCAGCGTTGGGTTCTTAGCGCCGCAGCAATAAGCGCGATAATGCCCAGTGCCGCGACGCCCAGGGATGAGTGCCGCGGCGCCAAACGCGTCAAAAGTTTGTTTTTAATCCGGATTTCGAGTTTTGGGGAGTTTTGACTTTCAAAACAAGTGGACTCTTACTCCAATAAGGAATAGGGTTAGTAGGCACGAAACACACCCTATGTAAACACTTGTAAACCCTTAATTTCAGATTAAACATTAAGAGAGACTCTAAGATAGGGGAAGAACTGGGTAGACATTAAGTGCTTGTGTGCGTTAAGGTGAAACCGTTGTTTGGGTGATCATTATTCGTGGTAGAGCAAGGGTTCACTAAACATTTAGGTCCTTTTGAGGGTTCTTCATTGAGTTTTCCTTGTAAAATCTTTAGGAAGTTATAATAAGAGAGGCTAAGATCCTTGGATCCTACGTGCACAAATGTCTTTGGAGGCCGAAGTCACTAGCCTTGGAAAAGTTAAGTCTGGGTGAAGACTTAACTGGACTCAACTCTACGTGATAGAGTATTGGTGTGGCTCGGATCTCAAAGCCTTCTTATTTGGAAGATTTTGAATTAAGGTAGGGTTTGTTGAAAAATTGGTGATTCAACAATCTTGGTTGGACAAGAATTGAGATAAATACCAAAGTGAAGAGTTACAAGAAGTTTAGAACGTGTGAGACATGTATGGAGAAGTCTATGACGTGTGGGACACAAAGGGGGAAGCGAAACGAGACTCAAATACGCGAAGGAAGCAAGAAAACGTGGGATGAGCTACAGGGCTGAGCGCCGCGGTGCCATAGCTGAGCGCTGCTGCGCCCAAGACAGCAACCCAGCACCGCAGCGATGAGCGCGATAATGCCCAGTGCAGCGATGCCCAGGGACGAGTGCCGCGACGCCAAACGCATCAGAAGTTTGTTTTTAATCTGGATTTCGAGTTTTGAAAAGTTTTGGACTTCCAAAACAAGTGGACTCTTACTCCAATAAGGAATAGGGTTAGTAGGCACGAAACACACCCTATATAAACACTTGTAAACTCTTGATTTCAGATTAAATATTAAGAGAGACTCTAAGAGAGGGGAAGAACTGGGTAGACACTAAGTACTTGTGTGCGTTAGGGTGGAACCGTTGTTTGGGTGATCATTGTTCGTGGTAGAGTAAGGGTTCACTAAACGTTTAGGTCCTTTTGAGGGTTCTTCATTGAGTTTTCCTTATAAAATCTTTAGAAAATTATAATAAGAGAGGCTAGGATCCTTGGATCCGCCGTGGACGTAGACAATTCACTGAACCACGTAAGATTGTGTTGTGCTCTTTTATTTTTCTGCTTTAAATTCTTGTTATTTTTACTCGATTGATAAATTATTCCGCTGTGCAAAGAGATTAAAATTTTAGATTGAATCTTAAATTCTTCACTTTAACATAACATCAAAAGAGAGAAAGGTGTTTCCTCCCTTCCTCCCTCAATGGTACTTATTACAATTTTACATTAATTTAAATACTAACGTGCACCTTTCCCATCAATATTAAAGTCCTAAATTTAAATCGTATATCCCCAAATATCTCAAAACAAAAATTATGTTAAATTTCTAAAGTTATAATTTAAACATATAACTTTAAAAATTGAAAACGATAAAGAAATACTAAACTAATATGATATAGGCATTACTTTTTCTTTTAATTTTGTTGGTGTTACATTTGCATTACACATTTACAAATGATACGTTTTAAAATTACATTTATCAGTTACAAGTAAACAAATTATAATGTGTTAAAAGTTATAGCAATAAAGTAATTACACAAATTATTTTTAAAAAAATGAAAATTTTAAATAGTTGACAAATTTTCAGGCGTCAACGAGCAGTAGCAGTTATGGCTTTGGAGTACGCAACGGCAAGGCAAAGCAATAACGATCTAGCTAGGCTAATCGTTCCGGTTTGAGGGCGTGCGACAAGTTTTGTGCCAATGTGGCAAGCGATCGGCAATCAGAGAAGCAACAGCAATGGCGGATGACCAGCGAACGTAGACCATCTTTAGGTAAGGGCTGCGGTAGCGACCCACATTCTTTCTCTTAAAATCTTTTGTGCTTTCTCTTGATCTTTCTTTCATTTCTATATTTTCAATTTTTTTTTTGGGTTAACTTTATAATGTAAATTGCAATTTATAAATAATATTATTTACACATAAGGTCATTAATTCTAATTTTGATGTTTACAACTAAATTTGATAAGTTTATGTTTTTTTAATTATTATTTCATAAGTTGTTTTGAATACTTGCACAATTAATAGTCAATAATTTAAACCAAGATGAAGCTGTTGATCAATTTGAAATATAGTTAATCCGTTTGTAAGGTCAATAATTTAAATAAGTTGATATAGTATTTTTCATTTATATTAATGTTTCATGTTAAATTTTATTGTTTTTTTAATATAAATTATGGAGCACATTGAATTTTAATTAAGTTTTTTCTTTTATTATTATGGTTGTGTATGATTTCAAAATACGTATGTTATAAATATTTTAATACAATATTACATCACTTTAAAAATTAAATTTACCAAATATACATACTATGCTTTTAAAATTCATAGCACTTCAAATAACATATTCTTTAAAGAAAAATAAATTACGTACCTCAAATCTTAATTGTTCATGAACTATTTTAAAGTCATTTTCACTTCTTAAAATAATTTAAAAGTATTTTCTAACCTATTTTCCTTAAAGCCTTACTATTATGGAGAATAAAATTATAATGCATGTATACTTTAGGCTAAGTTAGGGACCTATTACAGAAGGATTCAAATTCTCTCTTAAATTAAATTTTATCTAATTTTTTTATTAGTACGTGATTAATGAACATTGGTGATTGTCAAAAAAAAAAATAGTAAAAGAATATATTTTAACCACCCGTACTAAAAATAGAACACGTATAAAAAAAATCTTTAAAATTTTTTTGTAAAAAGATTCCAATTTTTTTGTAAAGATAGTTTATAATTTATGATCTCTTGAACTTCCTACTATTAAAAAAGTGTGGCATCAAAATAACCGTTCACTTTCATTCATCAAAGAAGTGATAAGTTATAAATACCTTATACACTTTTATTATTTAAATGAACCACTTAAATTTTGTATTGTCATTAAAGAAGTGCTAGATTTATAAAGTTAGGATAGAAATTTTGTATTTTAATTGTGTGTTGCTAATTGTTGAGTATCACATATTAGATAATTATTAATTTTTTAATTTTTATTATTATAGTAATTATACAATATTAATCAATATCAAACCAAATATTACATTAATTAAAATACAAAATTTATATTTTAACTATGTAAACATAACATTATTGATTATCACTCTCCCTTAGAATGAATACTCAATAATTACTAAACAAACACTTGAAATAGACTTTCATTATCTCTTAAAATACATAGATATGTAGTTCATGAGTTTTTTTTAATTAATTAACCATTTAATATGTGGACCATGTAAGTATTATAATGTTGTTTTGATCTATTCAATAGTTAAAGTGTTTTCTAGACTATTCCACTGTAGAGGCTTTTTTTATGATGAAAAATTCTATACTTGTTCGTAGGCAATAATTAAGAAAATTTTAATTTATTCAATAGTTTGTATTGTTCCCATCGTGTCTGGCTCATACTCAAATTTTAACTTAATTTGTATTGATAATTTTTATCCCCTCATCAAATTTTATTCATACTAAAAAATTAATCTAATTCATATTACTCTATTGCCCTTATCGAAAGCTAATCTACTTCGTATTGCTCTATTACTTTTATCAAATGTCAACTTAGTTTGTATTTAGTGGTCATCCTAATCTGTATTGGCAATCTCTATTGCCCTTATCAGAAGCCAACATAGTTCGTATTGGTAATATTTATTGGAGTTTAAGACATAATTTTTTGAGCCTATATATATATGAAGATTCAAGTTTACTCTGATATCACTTAACAATCTCTATTGCCCTCATCAGAGGCTAACCTAGTTCGTATTAGCAATTTTAATTAGAGTTTAAGACATAGAATTTTTAGGAAGCCTATATATAAATAAGAATTCAGGTTTATTATGATACTACTTGTCAAAACCGAATGAGACCAACCTAATTTGTATTGGTAATCTTTATTGCCCTCATCAGAGGTAAACTTAGTTCATATTAGCAATCTTTACTGAGGCTTGAGAAGTAGGATTTTTGAAGGCCTACATACAGATAAAAATTTGCCAACCTAGTTTATATTAGCAATATCAACTGGAGTTTAAGATAAGATTTTTAGGGACTATATATAGATAAAAATTCGAGTTTACTTTGATATCACTTGACAATCTCTATTGCCCTCATCAGAGGCCAACCTAGTTCATATTAGCATCTTAACCAGAGCTTAAGACATAAAATTTTTAAAGAGTTTACATGTAAATGAGAATTCGAGTTTATTATAATACTACTTGTCAAAACCGAATGCTTGTTATTCACATCAGAGGCCAACCTAATTCGTATTGTTAATCTTTATTGTCCTCATCAGAGACAAACTTAGTTCATATTGGCAATATTTATTGGAGTTTGATGGAGGATTTTTGAAGGCTTATATAAAGATGAGAATTTGCCAACCTAGTTCGTATTGACAATCTCTATAGAGCTTAAGATAGACACATAATTTTTGAAACTTATATGTAGATGAAAATTTAAAGAGCCTATATATAAATGAAAATTTAAATCTATTCTAATACCACTCGTTAAGATTAAGTGTTTATCATTTACATTAAAAGTCAACCTAATTTGTATTGACAATTTTTACTTTCGTTATGTTTTACCCTTTTTCAAAAGTCAACTTAATTTATATTGACAATATTTATTATGATTTAAAATATAAAATTTTTTAAATTCATATGTAAATAAAGATTTAAATTTACTTTAATATCACTCAACAACACTTTCGTTATTTACTAAAAAAAAATTTGTTAATTAAATAATATTATTTATTACCCTTAAATACTTAAAAACCATCTAATTTTTATTGAATATGGATGTGACGGAGTGACATAATTCTCTTGAAATTTCCATCACCAACATTTGACGGAATGTCTGATAGTAACACCTTTGTTCTCTTTATTTCCTAATTTACAATTAGATCAGTTTTGATTTATGGTATTTCGGTTTACACTTGATCATTCTTAGTTTGTGGTATTATGATTTATTTTCTTATTTTTTGTTGTAATAATTTGCACTATGGTGGTTTTTGTTTCAAATCTTAAGGATTTTGATGCTCAATTCTGAGAGCTGGCAGAATGGCAAAGATCGAACTTCTTGAAAGATTAATCATAATTTCAATTAGAGAAACCAAATCAAGAGACGGAGAGTATTTTAAAGAGCACCGTTTTTTCTCTCCTTGATTATCAATGGGCAAGTTAAAAAAAAATTGGTTTTTAATTTTTCTCCTTTATCGATCTTTTTGTAATTTTGTATTCTTTTTTAATTTTAAAAACAACTATACAAGCTATGAAGCCTAGGAATTCGATTTCTTGGAAGTTAGGAGTAATACTAAGTTACTAACTGGAAAGCAAAAAGTAATAATAATAGGGAAAGATGCCTTTTTGGAGTGAATATACAGTCGTTGCCTATAAGATAATAATAGGGAAAGATGCCTCGGATTCAAAGCTTTTTTTTTTTTTTGGGTTGTAATCTTTTGAAGCTAATTGTTCATCAAATACCCCGTACTCGCTTTCTCTGTTGAAATGCAATCCCCAAATCCAACCCTAAACTCAATGCAGACTTCGACGTTACCGATGGAATTAATAATCGACATACTGACCCGACTACCCGTGAAGTGTCTCCTGCGCATCAGATGCGTGTCGAAGCAATTTCGTTCCATAATCGACGGCCCAGATTTCGTCAACCTCCATATGAAACGCTCCGTCGAAACCAACTCCAATCTCAGTCTCATTCTCTCAGGTGTGAGGGCGCCGAACAGCTGGGAGCCGGACAGCAGGATCTTCAGTGCCAGCTTGGATTCGCTACCTCTACATGATTGTGTAGAAGTTGATCACCCCTTCAAGAATCACGTATATGTTCGGGATTATGGTACTTTAGTGATCGGCTCTTGTAATGGATTGCTCGTTGTGCACAACCGTCAGGTAGGTGCATTATTGTTGAACCCATCAACTAAGAAACACAAAATGCTACCCAATTTTCATGCTGATTTGTCTAATTCTGAAGCTTATTATGATGGGTTTGGGTATGATGTTGCCACAGATGACTATAAGTTGGTAAGCATTGAAATTTCCACCAGGTTGCAGTATAGTGAATTAACTGTTTATAGTCTGAAAACTAATACTCGGAGAAGCATTAGTAATTTGCCAGGTTATTGTTTCATAAGTCGAGTAAGTGGAGCCTTCTTACATGGTTCTTTGCATTGGATAGCAAACCGAAATCTAGAACCCATTGCAGATGAATGGGTAATATTTGCATTTGATTTGAGAAGCGAGGAATTTTATGAAGTGCAACTTCCTGATGTACGACATAAACATTTTTTTGTTAAGGTGGAGGTTTTGAGGGGGTGTCTATCGGTAGTTTGCATGTGCGGTCATGATCGACCTCGCGATGTATGGATGATGAAAGAATATGGGGTGAAGGATTCTTGGACTAAAATTTTGTCTTTTGAAGATGGAGCAATTGGAATAGGTACTTGTGTGAAAGCTTTGGCTTATTCAAAGAGTGGGGACAAAGTTTTAGTTGAAAGGAACTGTGGGAATCTTCACTGGTACGACCTAGAAGAGCAGAGCTGGAATCGTGCTGAGATTCGTGGCGCACCACCAGATTTCTCAAATGCCAATATTTGTGTGGACAGTCTTGTTTCAGTTGATGCTTATGTAGGACAGATGATTTGAGGCAGAAGAGCAGGCAGACTGGCAGAGGATGAGGTAAAAGCCATTTGAAGTTTTAAAATACCTTTACTTTTGTTTCACAACATGAAGGCTATGGTTGTCTAACTCACTTTGCCAGGGAATAATAGAGAGAACTTTCTAACCATAGAGAAAAGTTAATTTGTTGAGCAAATGGACTGTCATTCATCCTTCTTATTCATTCTTTCCAATATAATACCATTGCAATGGGATGATTTCCTTTTAAAGGGATTCAAATTGATCTTATTAGCACATGGGGTAAATTTGCAAGTTCTTTGACATTCACACATGCTGAATTGATATTTGATTGGAAGAAGTAATCTAGATTTCTTTCCCGAGCAGAAGTATATGCAAATTTCCTACTGATATATCTTTGTGGTTTTGTTTTTCTTTAGTGTGGATTGTGGATGGCTTGGTTAATAGTTGAGCACATGGGGAAGTTTCTGGAGATGAAAGCTTGCAGGGTTTGGTGAATATTTTCTTGTAGCACATATCAGAGTTATGCTTTTCAAGCAGATTGTGCCTAATTTTTTTTGTTACTTATAGTTTAAGAATTGCTCTTTGGTATATGGGTTTGTGAAAGAATTAGCTACTTTGCTTTTGAAGAATGCTCAACTCTTGAAATTGACTAAAATAAATGGATGTACATACTCTATTTGTATCTAGATCTTCTTTCTGTCCAGCATTAACAAATTTATTGCCAATAGAAAATGTGAACCAAAAATTAATAAGGTACGGTTATCTAGCTTACAAATGCTTGGAATTGGATTATCATGCAAGGTTTTATGAATCCGAAATCTGCATCAAGAAAATCGTGATGCAAGTAAGCATGTTTGTTGAAAACACAATCAGCAAAGAGAGTTCGAAAGATTGGCAACAAAGTTACAAACAAACGGGGTCTGCCAACTGATGCCCTATTTACTGAAGTCCGGTGACGAAACAATTGCATCTATTGCTCTTTTGGTCGAATTTCTGGTGGGTTTTTTCCACTCTTCCTCTGAGAATTTTCTCCTATCAATATTGCTATGAAAGAAAAGGGTAAATCACTGATATGTGTTAATTAAGAGTTGATACTACACGTAATATCTCAACCATTACACAATTAGAATAATTCAAAAAAAATTTGATTAAAGTTTTAGGGCGGGCTATTGGCCCCTCCAAATACTTCTTTAAAACTCTTTCAAGATACTCACCATTTTAATCCTAGTGTAAATCTCTTTTAAGATACTAACCATTTTAATCTTAGTTTAAATTATCAAAAAACAAAAGTAATATCTACTTAAAAGTAATGTTATCTTTTTTAAATATTATTCATTTTCATTTTAAATTGTTGTGTCAAATAATTATTGATCTTTCAACTAATGCCAAATTTATTAAAGTCCAGTGACGAAATAAGTGCATCTATTGATTTTTCGGTCGAATTTCTTGTAAATTTTTCACACTTTTTGAGAATATTCCCACTCTTCTTTTGAGAATTTTCTCCTATCGTATTACTACAAAAAAAGAAGAAGGATAAACTACCGTATTTGATATGTATTAATTAAGAGTTGATACTACGCGCAATATCTCAAACATTACACTATTAGCATAATCTAAAAAAAATTGATTAAAAGTTTTAGGGTGGGCTATTGGCACCTCTCCAAATACTTCTTTAAAACTCTTTCAAGATACTCACCATTTTAATCTTGGTTTAAATCTCTTTTAAGATACTAACCATTTTAAACTTAATCTTAGTTTAAAATATCAAAAGACAAAGTAATATCTACTTGAAAGTAATGTTATTCTTTTTAAATGTTATTTTAAAATTTTCATTTCAAATTGATGTGTCAAGTAACCATTAAATAATAAAATGATGTAATTTTTAAAATAATTGTTATATTATTTTACAATCCAATAGTTATTTGATATATTATTTAAGATAAAAAAAATTTAAATTAACATTTAAAAAGTGTAATATTATTCATCTGCACTCTAATTTACTTTTCTTAACAACTCTTCACCCATTAATTTTACATAAAATTATTTGTTTTTAACAACTTTAAAAACACACCTTTCATAAATCCCCTTTTCTTTTCTTTTTTTTAAATCCTAATTTAACTGCATTTATTTATTTTTTTTATAGTTCTTTGATAAAAAGTGAATTAAAGGTTTAAAATTAATGATTAATTGAGCAATTAATGCAAAAGGGAGAAGTTGATCATGAAGAAGTAAATTCTCAAGGAAAAAAGAGAAAGAGTAATGTTACACGTATTAAGTTGTATCTCAAGTAATAAAAAGTTAAATAAATATTAGGTGGTGAAATAGTATAAATTTTAAAATTTTCTATTACACTCAATGATTACTTAATACATAATTACTTAGGATATAACTTAGAATACAAACTTAAGATGTGTAGTACTAATTAAGAGGAAAAATTGGCCAAGAAGTAAAATTTCAATATTGTTCTATTATTATTTTTTAATAATTTTCTCTCTTGTTTTTTCTTTTTGAAAGAGGGAACCATTAATTGAAAGTTTTGGGTTTGAACAATAAAAAAAGAAGTATAAAAATACTGGAGTTTATATTTAAGATTATTTTTATCGTTAAAAATGATATTATAAAATCTTATTTAATTAAAGTTTTAAAAAAAATAAAGAAAGAGACAGAGTTTTAAGAGATATTTAGAGAAGTGCTAATGAATAATACTACACATTCCAAATTGTATTTCAAAAAATAATGTGTCAAGTAATTATTGGGTGGTAAAATGATATAAATTTTAAAATCATTTATTACATCATTTTATAATTCAATAATTACTTAACATATTATTTTTTAAAATACAATTTGAGATGTATAACATTATTCGCACCAATACCCAATAAGCTCACTCAAATTTTATGGCTTATTAAATATAGAGGGATAGAAATATTCATTATCTCTGTTTATAAGCATTGTTTTAGTCATATATACTCTTTCCATTCCCTTACCAAATACTAATAAATATAAACAAAAAATTAAAATTAAAATTTAAAACAAACACATGAAGATATTTAAATATTCTCAAAATTTGGCGGTGTTTACATAAAATGGGGTTTGATCTGAATAGATGTATACTCCCATAAATCAACATACTTTAGAAGCAGCACAAATTATGCTAGTCTTGATACGACATACCAATCGGTCAACTTCATATCTAATATGTTTAGGCTTTTAGATCACCAATGTACTGAACCCATATAGAGTGATATTAAGTTTTGGGAATTTTTTTTGAAATTGCTCAAATTTTAAGTTTATTATCTTTTTTAACCGCAAACCAACTTTAAAATGGACTACATTACCCTGATTATCCCTTATAAGCTTCTACAACCGTCGTTAGTTGCTTTCCAACCATCCTCTAATTTTGTGATCTAATTGATTTGCTACACAATTGTCACCAATGTGAGTTGTGATGCGGCCCTTTTCGCTCTTTCGGTGACAGTCATCCCTTCACCTCGATCTAATTCAAGTGCACAACCAGTGATTTGTACGAGTCTCTGGCCATATTTTGACTCGTCGTTGAGCTGACCATTGCCGAGTATCCAATCCCTACATCCGAGCAAACACTACTCACTCAGTTCATACTCATGCCTATTTTGATGTAAAGCTAATACTAGCAGTCACCAAACTACTTTAGTATTAGAAATGGAAAAATTTGGATCCGAATTTTTGTCACGCCCCATACCCAAAAGATCCGACACACGACATCACTTACATTCATTCACTGCATGTGCACTCATAAATAATATTACACAAAATTTTCAACTTTCATTCAACACAGAAATCCTTAGCAAGTTGCTAGTAAGTTCAACACTAAAATCAACCATAACCTAACATATAAATATAAACTTCTCTTGACAATATTTAAACATTCATTTCAATTTCTTTCAGAATTATAGCAATTGAATTATGACTGGGACAATTATTAAACCGGAGATACGCAGAGTTTTCTCAGAGATTAACACTCTACTACGTCACCAGTAGCAACTTTGTTACCGGGAGCCCAGAATATATCCATTGCAAATTCTTACTTAAAATCATCCAATAACCACACTTTATAAAACTTAAACCAAATCCAATCCACACACAATGAAATAATACATAAGTATTTATTCAATAAGGACAAACCAAATATCCTATCCCACGTGTCCCCAAATGAAACACACAACAACCTAGCAACTTAGGGAACCCAAGGAACAGCAGAAGCCTTGCCAAATCCGCTATGCACACATGTACCTTATTTACCTGAAATCACCATAAACTATAATGAGTATAAAACTCAGTAAGCATACTAGTTTTTCATATATCAAATACAAATACATATATGTACACAATGCATGTGTATGATATGCTGTGATCAATCAAAATCATAATCTTATCAAATCACATATCATGTAAGCGCTTACACATTCTTTCAAAACACATAATAGGAATACCATCACTCAACCACTACTTAGTAGGACTTACATATCACATATCACATATCACATAATGAGCCAAATGCCACTCGTAGGTGACATACCGTATGAGAGGAATAGTACAAGTGAGGTCTTTAAATCACACATATATAACGCTTATGCCCGAAGGTAAAAGCCAAACCCTCACCCTGATCATCGGTGAGTCCTCTCACATGTACCAATACGCCACCACACGAATGTGATGACTCACACTTCCTTTAGGTACCAATAGGATCCTTCCTACATACGGAACATATAACATATACCAATCCCGAAGGAAAGGCCACACATAAAGGCTCCACAAATCACATAAAATGCCTACTAAGTTAACAGTGAGTTCAAGTATCCTCAAATCACAAAATATTTCTCATGGACATATTACACTTCAAAAGCTTTCTTTGTTAAACGCATCTTATTTTGGAAAGCTCACTTTCAAAAACACATGTATGTCCATGCTCAATGTCAATGCTCACATTCATAAATATATATTCACATTTCATATCAAAATATACTTTGACATATCATAAACATATTCTTAACCCCATTTACAAAATCATACAAAACAATTATTATGTTTATTGTGATTCCAGTAGTAAGTCTAGTATACTTACCTCTTAACACTTTCAGCCACAAGGCTTAGATCTCCTTAACCTATCAATGGAGATTAATCCTTTCATAAGCCTCACAATTCACACAAAATACTTTAAATAGCTTACAAAATTATACACAATGCATTTATCACATCAAATTGGTCTAAATATTTGGTTTCTCAAAACCTGTCATTCTGACCACTTACACTTAACAAAAATTTCTAATACATCAAATGATGTCCAATTACTCCAAAATCAGAATATACCATTCTTGACTCATATATCCTTCTTATATATGAATATTATATCAAATTTCCTACACAATCCATTCCATACACACCATCGAATCCAAACTACAAGCCTGACAGGATCAAGATACTTACTGAACAGTATTCAATCTCCCAATTCTATAAAATCATATACTAACTCAAAAATTATAAAACTACCACATAATTACTCTTAACACATATCTCAGTCCATGATAAATATTTCACTTCCAAATCACTGCCAAAAGTATTTTAAAACTATTTTATTCTATAACTTTAAAAATCTGTTAATCAAATATTGCAATGAGCTGATACACTTTAGAAATTCATAACACTTCAACCACATTGATCCAAATTCTCAATTCCGAGTATATCATATTAGACATATAAAATTATCATATTCCACAAATTCATAATTTTTAAAGATCATTCAGCAGGTCAAAAATTATTTTCCACTGTATCATACTGTTTACACAGGAAATTTCCAGAATTCCAGGGTCATTTTGGTAAATTCACTACAAATTCAATTTCCGAGATTTTCAGTCGATTCAAAGTCTCAGATGATCCTAAACATGTCTAATTTCATATACTCAAAATTCAAAACCAGAATCGAATCACAACAATTTATAAAATTCCTAGATCAAGAGGTTATCTAGCAGAAATTCCATAATTCATCATGATTTATCAAACTATCTTATAGATCATCATCAATTCTCACAACATCAAACGAAATACACATCAAATCCTTAATTATACATATTTTCAGAAATCAAAACTTAAAGAAATTAACTTAATTAACACCAATAAATTGATAATTAGTTGTGATATACCTCTAAAGATCCAAAATTCCAATTTCTTCTTCTTTTTCTTCTTCTTCTTCTCTTTCTCTCTCCTTTATTTCTCTCTTCTCTCTCTAAAAATGGGTAGCTCGACCAAAATGAGAGAATTAGGGTTTTTAAAAGTGTATTTTTATACTAAGTGGTTAATTTTTGATATTTACGAATTCACCCCCAAAACTTTCAAAGTATAACAATTTGGTCCCTAAAATAATTCCAAAGTCTTGCAAATAAACCCAATACTAATAGTATATCCTTAACCTATAAAAACACTACTAATAACAATATATAAATCAAGGATCACCCACATACAAATAAAATACATATATTTATATATATAAATATACATATTCTTACCGGTTATGGATACTGGTTACTACAATTTTGCTCAACCCAGATTTGGATGATTTTTTTATTGAACTTGGAACCTCGAGTTTTACCTGAGTTTTTTTGGTTTTGAGTAATCTGGATCCAGATTTTAGCCCGGATTTGATTTTTTTTAAATTTTAGGTGAAATTTGAACTTTTGAGATATTTATTTTGTAAAATAATTATTAGATTCATATATATATATATATATATATATATTAAAGATTATAAATTTTATGAATTAATTTAAAACTTTAAAAAAATAAATAAAATTCTGGTCCGGGTCCCTGCAAAAACCAGATCCATATTTTTCAAAAAAATGAACCCAAATTTGGGGAAAAACCTAAATTTTTTAGGTCAGATTCCAAATCCAAGTAAGGTTCTAAGTTTTTTCAAATCCAAATTTTTTTGCCATCCGTATTCATTGTTGCCGCGTAGAGCAATCTTATCATTCAAGATCATATTATTTTATTGTTCTATTGTGGTTGTATTATTAGTAGAAGTTGAAAGTTTGATAAGAGTTTTTGGTTTGTAATATGTAGATGTTATACATGTAATATGGTGATTATGTGTACCCTTTATGCGCGAGGGTGTTTATTGTCCTTTTGCATGAGGGTATTTTTGTCCCTTTATTTTTGAAGGTAGTTTTCACTCTTTGTGAGGGAAGAATTTTTCCTTCTTTAATAATAAGGGTGGACAAAAAAAATTGGGAATCGAAAATTGAACCGAACCGGTCGGTTTGGTTCGGTTCGATCCGGTTTTCTTTTAACAAAAAATCGATTTGATTTTTTTGTAAAAAAAATCGATTAGTCCGATTTGGTTCCGGTTCGATTTTTTCCACCCAAAAAAATACAAAAAAACCCAAAAAAAATCGAAAAATCCAAAAAAAACAAGACTGAAAATTAAAAAAATTCATAATTTAAAATAAAAAAAGAAAAAATCGGATCGGACTAAAAAAATCGAACCCAAAAAAACTAGTTCAGTCTTTCTCATTAAAAAAACTAGTTTCGATTTTATTTTTAAAAAAAATTAAACTGGACCATATCCACCCTTATTTAATAAGACAAACAATTATCCTTAAATACAAGGATGGTCTCTCATTCTAAAATTATTATATCTTTTTTTTAAGACTTTTAAATCTAAGCGTCTGTCAATAAATTTATATTCTAATATCTCGTTAATTCTCTACTTACATATTAATAGGCCTTGTAATATATATATATATATATAAATTTTCTTTTACGATATTATAATTATTTTGAAAAAAAAAAACTTTGAATGGAGCTCGCTGAGGAAGAAGGATTTGAGGTAGATCCTTCCTTCTGCGGCTCGGCATAAAAGGCCGGATTTAAGGAAATACCAAGAGGCACAATTGTCCAACAAAGCCTCTCTCTACCAACCCTACACCTATAGAGATTATCGAGAAGGACGAAGTTTTCTCAAGAGATGGTAAAATAATTGATAATTCCTTTTAAATAAATCCTTTTTGAATTTTGAATTTTAAATTTTGAATTGACCAAAGGAGA
Organism: Ailanthus altissimus; assembly: GCA_946807835.1. Classification (NCBI taxonomy): domain Eukaryota; kingdom Viridiplantae; phylum Streptophyta; class Magnoliopsida; order Sapindales; family Simaroubaceae; genus Ailanthus; species Ailanthus altissimus. Next base: position 27,279,821 of record OX327695.1, read on the forward strand.
GACCGCATTTCACTAAATTAAATAAGAAAGTCAATTGGTTTTAAGGTAACTTAACCGAATGAGAAAGAGAAGTCATTAATTCAAAGAGTAATTTAAAACAAAACTCAAAATAGATATTTAAAAAAAAAAGAGAGAGAGAGAAAAAATTAAAAAGAAAGAATAATAAGAAACAAACTTCTTTTTTAATACTTCTAAATTCTTTCTTTTCATATTTTTTTTAGTTTTTGTCCTTTCATAAATTTATTTATATGTTTCTTTAAATAAATCAAGAAATAGTTTTTGAAATGAAAATTTAATAATTTAAGAAAAATTCCTACACATATATAGCAATAAGGGGTATTTTTGTAAAAGAATATTTTAAAGAAGGACCTTTTTAGTCTTTATAGTGAACAGACTGTAACTATAAATAGTAGTGAAACCGTCATTTATAAATAAAGATGACAGCGGATTAGGTTTGGAACGGATAACCCGAAATTTGTATCCGCATCCGCTTAAAAAATAAAATATTAATTTTTTTCAAACTCGTTGGAAATTTGAAATTTTATTACTAAATCTACTCTTGCGAATATATACTCATTACCAAACTCGTAACACGTTATTCGTGAATTTTAAGCGAATTTTAAAATAATATAATAAAAAATAAACTCATTTTTACAGATGCAACTAACAAAATTATATTATATTTTTATTTTAACTTACTCTTTTTAATATTTTATATAATTTGTTTGTAGTGTAATTACAATTGAATTTCACTAAATGTACAATATTCACCAATATTAATTTAATATTAATATAAATAATTTCATTAACTCTGTTTCAAGATGTCGAAGTTACCTCAACCAATAAATAGTAATACTTAAACTAAATATCAATATCTAGTTGTGTAGTATTTTTGTATTAATATGGATTCAACATAATGTTGACTCTATTTAACTTGACTATAATGATGTACTTTAGTGTTTAAATTTGATAATTATATAACAATTTTTTAGTGTTAAGGAATCATTTTGTAACAAATAATTCATAATTTATAATTATATTACAATTTATTTTGCATTACAATATTGGACTATATAACTGAAATTTGTTGTGTTGTATCCTAACATGTAGTAAAAATTATTACTTATAAATAGTGCTTGAATAAAAATGTGCTTATAAATTCATAATGTAAAAATTATGTTTGAATAAAAATGAGCTTATAAATTCATATTATAAAAATAGTGGTCGAATAAAAACGTACTTATAAATTCATAATGTAAATTTATACATAATTAAATTTATAAGTAATTATCTCTAAAAAAATTATAAAAAGTAATATTTGTGGATAGTGAATATTCGTGAATTTTTTATCAAACTCATACTCATCCCCATCCCAAATTTGATGTGAGTTTTAATTTTGTATATTAAACCCGCTTTAAACCTTACCAAATCATTCTCCATACAGGCGAGTTTTAACGGGTATTTTTTCAATCCCTATTTGCAAACACTCTCTCATTATAATTATAATTATAACCATTTTGAATAATTTTGGTACAAATAAAGTTACATTTTTAAAATAATATCTTAAAATTTTCATTTCAAATGTGTAAAAAAATTATTAGCTAATAAGTTGGTGTAATATATAATTTTAAAATTTGTATATTTATTTGGTATCTTAATTTAAAATATAAAATATAAAATAATATTTAAAAAACATAACATTACTCTTCCAACACATATAACAAGAAGTGATATTATTGTAAAAAGATATTTTAGAGAGTGATTTTTTAGTCTTGTAAACCCTATTTTACTGTGAGCACAAAATTTCATTATTAATGAGAGATATCCATTTTCCATTTTCACTCTCACTCATCTGTAGTAAGCATCAATATCGAGATTATGAAGATTCAATTTTAGATCCTCAGCTGTCCATCGCAGAAACTGCAACGGCTCCTTACTAACAACTTCTGATTTCTCTCCTTTATTAATCATGTGAAGGGAATTCAACATAAAATGATAAATCATTGATATGTTCTTCAATTGTACAAGCTATGAAGCTTCTATTTTCCTCGACTTCTTTTGAAGACTACGAATTTGTTTACTTGGAACTTAGAAGGAATAATACCGAAGTTAACGAGTACACAAAGGAAGGGCGTTGCTATGAACTGTAAGCAGCAGCAAATACTAAATTGTCTTCATTCTTTGATTCTGCTGTTTGGTCATGAAAATATATTCCAGCTTGATTAAACATGGAAAGCAAATGCAGCAACTCCTCATTAGACAGCTTTGAAGGCCTCTTATCCTCAAATGCTCCTGATTTTAGAACCTCGATGATCTTTTCTTTGAACCAACTCATTTCCATATCCGAGCAAGAAGATGAACAAAAATCTTCAACAGCACCCTCCTCTTCATCATTGTCATCATCGTTATCTTCAGCGGAATCACAACTGTCGCCATTTACAACATTTTCACTACTAGAACCCATCTTTTTGGACAACCTCAATAGCTCAATCACTTTCTTCTTCTGCTTAAACGTTGCCCCAAGCGTTCTATTTTTCTTGCTAAAACAAGTTCTAGTAAAAGCCCACCACTCATCAAGATTGACATTGGGTATTTCAGCTTTTGGCCTGATTATTACTACCGAGGAATCAACTTTTGGGCAAGGAAGAAAGTCCCTCTTGCTTACATCCATCACAAACTCCACATCGGCCACCAATTTCACATTCACAGCCAATCTATTAAACTCGGAGTCGCCAGGATTCGCCAGCAATCTCCTTGCAAACTCTTTTTGAAGAAGAAGTGTCGCACTCCTAAACGACTTCGTTCCATATACTAATTTAGCCACAAGTGGAGAAGATATTCCATAAGGGATGTTAGCCACAACAAGGTCAAATTGCGGAAAATCGGTCTTCAATGCATCTTTACATATAACCTGCAATACCCATTATTCAAAAAAAAAAACTCAATTTTAGTCAGCCCATAATTATTTTCTCTCAGACAATTCATCGAACTGGTACTAACAGTTAACTTACAGTAAGCTGATCTCCATACCCGCGTTCACCCACGCGTTTGTTGAGAAAATCTACCATCCTCTTGTCTATCTCGATTGCGAAAACCTTTTTAGCGACTTCTAGAAGCTTGACAGTGAGATTTCCGGTACCGGGTCCGATTTCTAAGACGGTGTCGTCTGGGTTTATATTGGATTTTCGAACTATAGCATCGAGGACTCTTTGGTTGGTGAGGATGTGTTGACCCTTGCTTTTATGGAAAAACATTTTATCCTCGTGATTTTTACTTGGATTTCGAAACTCCTTGTCGTCGTCGTTTTTGTGAGTGTGTCGTTTAGCCGGCTTTGTACGTAGTTGCCTGAGAGCATGTTGCTGCTGGTAAGCGAATCGAGTGAGGTAGAATGGGATTGATCTCGGCTTGCGAAGCATCGATATCACGATGAAATTTAAACTTTCAACGAGTTTGAAACTTGATTTTCAGGACTCTAATGATAGAGATTGTTAGATAATCGGTGGGTCTAAGCTCTAAAGCTTGTTTGAACATTGAGTGATGAACAACAAGGCGTCGTGCCCAAGCACATTGGTGTCGAGCCAACCCGATAATGAATAGTGTTCGTGTTGTGCCACTGCCAGCCCAAACACCACATGCAAATAATAAGCCCAACATTTACACTTGGACTGTGTTGTGCTCAAGCTTGCTATGCTGGGCTGGGTCTAAGCTCTTTGGTCTATCGAATTTTTTTTATTTATTAACTTTTTTAATTATTATTATTTTTAAAAATCTTTTAAGAATTTAGTTCACGAGGGTTTGAACCGTAGGCCTCGTGTTAAAAAGTTAATTACTTCACTATTCAACCAATTCAAAAACCTAATAGGTTTTAGCATCTTTTAATATATATAGAAATGTCATATGTCAAGTATTAGTTTAATAACTAATTATTTATTAAGATTTTTATAAATATTTAAAATTTCATAATATTTTTTCAAATGTACATACAATAATTCCAATTGTAATTGCAATTAAAATTATAAATATAATTGTAATTATAACTACATTTAAAGTTATAATTACAATTATAGTTATGACATTAATAACTTCAATTACAAAATTTATGACTACAAATTTAGAATTGTCATTATAATTACCATTCTAATTACCATTACATTATTACAACCATAATTACAATTTCACTTATGAGTATAATTAATAGCATTTTACACTTAAAATTGTAGTTCTAACTATTATTATTATATTTAAATTCTATTTTTAATAGTATTTACAAATATGATTACAATTACAATTGCAATTATAATTACATTTTGAATTACGATTGCAATTGCCATATTTACAATCAAAGTCATAAAAATAATTATTATTATTATAAAATGATAGTATAACTATAATTTTAATATAATTATGTGTAATTGTAATTAATAATAGTTGCAACTTCTGTAACTGCAATATAATTTTAACTGTAATAACTATTATTGAAATTGCAATTCTAGTTGCTATTATTAAAATTATAATTGTAAAACTAATTGCAATTACACTTGGAGCTAAAATTACAATTACAATGACATTTATAATTATAATTGCAATCATTATGTTAATGGTAATATAATTAATCATAGTTATAATAGATGTAATTTTAATTATGATAAAATTACGATTACAATTACAATTTTAATTATTTTTACAATATTATAATTGTGATTACATTAGAATTATAATTACAATTACATTTGTAATATTACGTAATAATAACTACAAATTCTACAATTGTGAAACTGAAAGCCATTCTTTTAATGGCGATACAATTATAATTATAGTTAGAATTTTAATTACAATAGCAATTAAAATTAATAATTATATGTTAATTACAATCAAAACTAAGAAAATGACTTATAAATTGTAATTATACTTATAATTGTACATTGAAATATAATATATCTCTAATTGCAAATTCAATGAGAATTAGAAATACAATTATAGTTAAAATTTTAATATTAATTATTATTATTGTCGGTCTCATTATTTGTAGGCTTAACTAGCTCGCACATAACCCAATCCATGAGCCTAGATTTTAGATTTGTTATACTTAGTAATCGAGCTCGCCAACCCATAGGTCTTGCAAACAGGTCATGGACTTTATGGGGATATGAGAATAATTTGAAATCGAATTATATTCAGGTTTTAATTGTTTAATTAGTATTATGCATGAAGAGCAATTTTTTATAAGCGAAAGAATTTAACTTAAATCCTTATTTTTTATTTAAAATAGATTATAGCTCCTATTTAATTAAATTATATTTTGATTTAGATTTATGCATTCATACTCTGATGCAGATTAAAATTTATACACTATAAATAAGTATGCCACCTTGCTCATTATTCATTAAGTATATTATTCACATACTCTATTATACGCTCCACCCCCCAATATTTAATTCTCATATATGTTATTTATTCATCGCACTCTTATTTATCTTTGAAACACTCTTGATACATTATCACTTGTTTTTTTTAATTAAGTACTGATTTAAGTGTTGAAATATTTTTTTTATAGGAGAACAATATTTTTCCACAATTTTAAAGAGCAACCAAGGGTAAAGAGGTAATTATTTTGAGATTCCAAATTGAGAAACTTCAATTATAATAAATACCATTATAATATTTATAATTAAAACTAGAATTGCTTATAAAAATAATTACTATTATGATGAAAATTTTAATATTCATAAAAATGTTTTAGAAAATTTACTCATTATTTTAGTCATATTTTATTTATACAAACCATTAAAAATATGCAAAAATAGATTAAAAGCTTGGCTTTTGTATAGTGATAGCCCTCACTCTTTTTAATTAAGTTTTTGGCCACGAGATCTTGACGAATTGTTAAGTGAGTTGTTTTACGTTGGCTACAAAAAATAAAATATACTTAAATTTATAAGTAAAAAAAATCATTTCATATAACAAAATAATTTTTTAAGTTGAATATCTAGATCATAGACTCGACTCTCACAATAATAACTCAAGACCTCATTGTTACAAAATATGAGTATTTATGTAACAGTTTTTTCTAGCTTTATTGGGCTTAGTCCTCAAATTAGGCCCATTTGCTCTAATCATGTCCAGCTTAGGCCTATAAAGCATGAGTCAATACCTCATGGTTATTAAATTTAAGTACTTATGTAATGGCCTTTTACCGTTTTGTAAGGCTTAGCCATCGAATTGGGCGCATGGGCTCTAATCGTTTAAACCCGTCATGCACATGTCCAACACGGATTAGTTATGGGCTCATGACAACACAACCCATCATGTTGCAAAACCCAACCTAGCAAAACTCAACTATATAGGCTTTGTCAACACCACGCGATATCGTAGCATGTTATGTACCTATCATGCCATAAAATGCAGCCCCATGACACAACCCAACTTAAACCTTTAATTATATGGTTGGTGTAATATATGTAAAAAAAAATTATAAATATATTTACATGTAAACATTTTATAGAGTTGAGTCACATCCTTTTACTCAAAGAAAGTGAGAATTAAAGTAGTTGGGTAACTTTAATTTTCTATATTGTCCTTAACTATTAAACATTCAAGTGCGAGGTACTTGGATAAACTAGATAAAGCACTTATAGTAGCTCATCTCTCTCACACTTTTTATGGAAAATATGTGTGTTACCTATTTGTTAGAGTGGGTTATACTCTCATCCTTAAATAGGCTAGTAAACGGGTTAAAGACTAAATGAGTTTTCTAGTTCAAACTTAAAGGGCTCACTTCTAATCAAGTTATAAACCCATTAAGTTATTCAAGTTAACCTAAGGCTATTCCACTAAAAGTCTAATACTGTATTGTAGTTGGTCTATGTAATAAATAAATATAATTTCAATTAAAATTCTTTTAAGTAAATTAGGTATGGTCATTGACCAATAATAACTACTCAATCAACCATTTATATGATGCTCATAATTAGAACTAGATCATATAAAAATGTATGTCTTTTTAATTACTTATTCATTTTTAAGTCATTGAATATTTTAATGATCATCTTTTGATATGTTTGTATTTGTAAACTTTTACAAATAAATATCATTATTTAATAAATAATTTATTAAATAAACTACGGTCAGATAAAAAAATTAGTATATGTGATACATTGAACTAGACTAATATGTTTTAAGCTAGTTAACTAAATTCATTTGTCTTAATTCACAAAGCTTTAAACTTTAATTGACCTTAATCTCGAGCATATAATAAACTTGCAATTTGATACAATATCTTTTGAATTATCATGGAATATGATCCATATTAATAGTTGAAACTTCGATGACTTGGAGGTGCAATTTCATGGTCGAGGGGACATATAAGATGAAATCTATACTTAAGATATATTATCCATTATAAGTGAAAAAATATAGTCTTACATAATGAAATGTGCATTCTATTAATGGTTGTAAATATTGTTTAATTTATAAAGAATTTCTTATATATATATATATATATATTCTATATTAGCATCATATGTCTTATATATAAAATCACATATTTTATAATATATAGACTTATTAATTTTTACCTACAAAATATATATGAATTAAGGGTGTTCATAATTCAATCCAATTCGTTCAATTTGATTCAATTTAATTTACATTTTTATAGAATTTAATAGATTAATGAATTAGACTAGATCAAAAAATTTAAAATATGCCCTTAACAAATTTGCTACAATCAAATATAATAAAAAAAAAAATGAATATCAATTTATAAATAAAATAATTGTTAAACGTTGCCTTTTTTTTTCTTTGTGCCATTATATTAAAACTTAAAAAAAAAAATTAAGCGACAAAATTTAGATAAAATAATTAATTACTTTTGCTAAATTTAAGTTTCCTTTGATTGTTGAACTATCTTGGCATCAATTTTTTAGTATTTTAATAGAATTGGTGAGCCTAAAATTTAATCCCATATCACACCACACAACTCGAAACATAAATTAGACAAGTTGGTCTGAGCTTGAGCAGCTCACCTCAGTTGACACTTTTGAATGAAATCGATGTTTTTTTTATTAATTATAATTTTTGATTAAATTTGGTTGGATATGAACTTGCAATTTTTTTAACGAATTGGATCAAAATGAATTTTACATTTTGATAGATTAGATAGGATTGAAAAATCACCATTTGCTTAATGATGAATTAGATTTAACCCCTTAAATTCAATCCAACAAACACCAGTAATATGAATAAATTGCATAGTTAAAAAATGTAAATACACATACTTTAAGATGACTAATAACACACAATGTCTAACGATATAAAAGTTTGTAAAATGATAAAACATGCATAAGTTTAATTAATTAGATTTGTATATGTACTAATGTCATTATAATTAAGAATAAAACACAAAGTTCAATGAGAAAATTAGAGGGGGCTAGAAACCCACTCTTATTGGATGAGAATGTTTGATAGTGTGATAGCTTTGCAAACCACTTTTTTTTTGTTTTATATATAAAAAAACAATTTTTTTAGACAATTTCCAATTAAAACTACTACTAAAAAATTATTTACTAATTATTATAATAAATGACTTGATATATATTGATACATTTTGTTTAATTACATATTTATCATAATAACTTCAACATACATATATGTTTATTGATGCATATAAATTGAGATACAAAATTTTATTTATCATTGTTAATTACATTATTTATAGGCTTAATTAGCTCGCGTTTAAGCCTAATCTACAAATTCATATTTCAATTTCATCTTGTTAGGTAACTCGGCCCATCAATTCATAGGTCTTGTAAACGGGTCACGAACTTCATGAAAAGGTAAGAATGAATTAAACTTTGAATCATATTAATATTTTAATTAATCAATTATTATCCTGCAAAAAGAAGAATTTCTTACAAATTAAGAAATTCTACATAAATCATTCTTTCTTGTCTAATACATATTATAATTTCCAATTGACTATACATTTATTAATTCACATTTTGATTTTGAGTTGGATTCGTGCATTTATACTCTAATATGGATTAAGAATTACACATTATAAATAACTATGCACTTTTACCTCATAATTCATTCAATTTAATTAACTCATAAAAACTGGAGCACTCTTGAGGCATTCTAACATTCTCTAAGAGCATCATCGAGCAATTCAATTTACCTCTTGTTTACTTAAATATTCCCACATATAATACTTTATTTTTTATTAGACATTGACAATTTTTTTTTAATATAAAAAGATAGTATTATTCTAAAATTTAAAAAGTGTTCGAAAACAAGAAAAGAGAAAGACGATAATATTTTTAAAATTCTCCTGAAAAATCAAGAGCACATAAATAATTTCTTAAAATTCAATCACGTTTACAGTACCACATTTCTTTAGTTTGGAGCAATGTTGAAATTCTTTGTTTTATAGTTCTTATTGCCAATATTATTATGGTGGGTGCAGCAGAAAACATGGGTTTGAATTGGAGCGGACCACCAAGCCAAGTGTGGGAAATGGCAATGATATTTGTCCCCATAAATGCTGTCTGCTTATATGAACACAAGACTGCATGCAGCCTTTGATCTTATTATTGATAGCTACGTATAATCTACCACATGCAGTTATCCATATATATATATATACATATATATAATAAAACCAATATTATGATTAGAGCATGGAGCAGCTCATCATTGTTTGTTGCTTAGGTTTGAAGTTAATAACCTATATAATGTGAGCCAAATCAATGTTGCATGTCATTAAACAACTGTTCCCTGCTAAATCAATTCATCATTAATCTAATTAATTATTTAGTAATACTTGTGGTTTGTGGGATGTATCCATCGTGCAATACTCTTGTTTTGAGTGCTAACCTTTTGAATCACAAAACCGAAACACAATCATATCAGGAAATGTCAATTTTCATGGTTAGTTTTTCCATTATCGACCATTTTGTGGGATGTAATGGTATCAGTGGATCAATACATATGCTAACCTTTTAAATAACAAAACTAAACACAATTATGTCAGGGTTCTTCATGCCTAGCTAGTAACACGGGACTCCAAAATAATTTGACCAAATTGCAGATATTTATTGATTATTATTTGGCATTGGCATTCAGATTAATCACTTTGCATCCTCGATAATGCCACAATGTCATTCAATAAACGGGTGAGAGAATTAGGGATGCTCCTTGATCAATTCAAAATCAATGAGGGTTGTCGAAACTCAATCAAACCTAACTTTTATTCATTCGTAAACTTTTACTTGGATCTATTATGCCTTTGAATAGAAATTCAAACCAAAGTCAATTTAACAATGATCAATTTTGTTATAAGGAGAAAAAAAAAACCATCTGACATTTAATTTTCAACGATTTGGATGATATGATTAAGAGAAATTGAGAAAAAAATCATTAACATATAATAAGAAATATACTCTATAAAGGTTTGATAGATAACATTTTTAAAGTTTTATAAACAAATATATGAAGTAATTTGCTAATATACAACTTCAATTCAATTTGTTAGAAATCATTCAAACTATTAAAATCAATCAATAAAATCAAGACCGATCAATTGAAAATATTAATTTACCACTTAATCTAAAAAATTAAAATGATAGATAAAAATTCAATATTAGTATTAAAGATAAACTTTAACAATCTTTTTTATATTAAATGTCAATTTGATTTTAAGTTCTGAGACGGAAGTTTTAACAGTCTCATTCACATAAAATGTGAATGCGATTTTAAAGTTTGAGATAGAACAAATTTCTAAAGATTAAAATAGAGATAAGAGTTTAAACTTAGAACTTTTGATATCATATTAATTTATCACTCAATTAAAAAAATTTAAAATAATAAGTTAATTATAAATGTTTAATATTAATTTTAAAAATAAATCTAAACAAAATATATTATATGTATAATTCATTTTAAAGTATTGTTAGTTAAAGGGTGCATTATGAAGTACGGTGGGGGGCAGCATATAAAATTTTCTCTTGTAATGGCATGATTGTTCCTCCCAACGTCTAATTAACGACATTAATAGACTTTTTTTTTACCGTTATTGGCGCCAAATTAGCATTAAGACAACAGTTGGGTTCAGGATAATCATTTAGATTTAGAGAATTAGAAGAGTGATGGCCCCCCAGAAAAGAATTGCAGAATCCAATCTGCTTTATCAGTATGGTCTAGCTGAAGAAAAGAGTTAAAGAGAGAGAGAAATTAGTGATGAGGAAGAGAAGAAAAGCTTAAGATATATGCGAGATTATGGCACATGGAACCCTACGAAAGATGAAAAGAGCCAACATCTAGGCCCCAAAAGTGTGAAGAAACTCTCTTGTGGACAATCATGATCATAAAAAGTACATCAAATGGGTAAGGGTAAAACTTGTATATGAAGTATATGGGCATTTTAAGTGCATGCAAAATCTTGTGAATCAAATTCTTCCACTTTTCATGGCCTATATCTTTGATGGGTTTGGTAATTGGATTTGGCACCACACCCTCAATTTGTATGCTTTAATGCTAATTGCAGCCATGTGCTAATTAATCATTATCTTGATGAATATGTAAACCTAGTTAAAACTTTTCTGGTTTTTCTTTTTTACTTTTTCCAACGGATCATATGGCAAAAAGATGAAGACGGTTGAATATTTTATTGTATGAATCACAGAGTATTAGGTCGTTACTGAATTATGTTGTATTCTTCTTTTCCTTGATTAAAATAGTCGATTCAGTTAGGTGATGATAACCTGATAGAAATTAAAAAGACAAAAACATAATACATGTACAAAAGATTCAACACTTACATGATCATCCTCGATCGTTATTCATGAAATTGCTTCCATGAGAATACAATTGTTGGTTCAAGCCATGGGAATCACCTAACCGTTATGTAAAATTACTGAAGATTGAAACTGTGATTAAATCATTCTTTTCCCAAAACCATCTTAATGTTAGAATGATTTTTGATTCTAAGTATTGGCACGCGGATCAAATAGGCAAGTCCATATATATATAATCAGTATCATCATTCAAAATTTCGGATGTTGCCCACCTATGGGCTTATCAGTCAGTACACAATTTAAACATCTTCAAGATTAATTGTTAACATATGCTTTATCAATCCGTTAACTCCATGTAGTGTTAATAGAAATATGGATGCCCTCAACTTTTTCTTTAATCTTTTGTTTTTAAAGGATAAATTTCCTCAAAATTCATCAAAACACGATTTCTAATTCATTATACAACACTTCATTAGCTTTGCAGCGTTTTTTACGTTGGCAAACAAACCCTAAGCACATGGCTTCTGAAGCGAAATTTAATAGAGAGAGTAAAAGCTGATGCAAGTCAAAGGTGCTAAATCGGCCACGTGGCTGCGGACATAACATAGGATCCATTCCAATCCAACATAGATTCCGTTTTACTTTTACTCCTACCTCTTACACGTGATTGGAGGATATGCCCTCTCAACGCGATCGCCTTGCGCGTGAAAGAAGCGAACTCGCCCATATTGCACCATTTTCACTGGAGAGAAGCAGAAGTGTAAAAACCACTCCCCCAACCGTACGGTAAACTACAAAAGAATATTCCGTCAGGGATTGAAAAGGGCAAAACTGACAACTCAGATTAACGGAACCGTATCCCACCGACGCTGACGGAAGAGAATCTTAGACATTGAGAGTGAGCAGCCAATGAGAGAGCGCAACGTAGTGACAGTGTCTAACGACGTCTAGCTGTCAAGTATAAAGTGATAGATTTGGGTGCTAAAGGGCAATCATGTATGGCACGTGCACCGACGCTTATTATATTTTTTTTTGTCACGGGCCCACAAACGACAGCCACGCTTGTGCGGACCTTATGTGTCACGTGTAATATCACTCGCCAGCCAATCGAGCGGTCGCGTGACTTCTTGTGGCCTTCGCGATATTCTTTATGGCCATCGAATCCTTTGATGGACAGCTCGGTCTATCTTCTTAATCATCGTCTCCTCCTGAACGGCTCTTTAACAGTCCTAGAAACTTTGATTAATTATGACTTCAAACGGCACCGTAACAGTTACCATTAATTTTTAATTATTGTTATTTCTACTTTCGTTTTTGCAATACAGGGTACCGGACAATACACGGTTAATATATATTTTTTTAAATGCTATATTTTATAAATAAAATTTAAATTTTTTATTTTAAAAATTAAATAACATATCAAATAATTATTTAATAATAAAATAATATAATAAATAATTTTAAAAATTTATAATTTATTAGTTAATAATTATTTAACATATCAATTTAATATATTAATTACATATTAATTAAATTTTTTATAAAAAGTGTATCATTACTTTTTCATTTGTGATAAAGAGAATCCACGTGATAGTGGTTTGAGGTTGGTGTTATGTTTAGTATATGTTTTATTTATATTAATGACATTTGTTCTTCCAAGAATACTTGAACTTTTCAATGGAATTTTTTTATTTAATGATGAGTAATTTGATTGTTATTTGAATAATGTTATATTTTTTAAATAATATTTAAGATATTTTTTAATTTTCAATGATGTGTTATATAACTATTAAGTGATAAAATAATATAACAAGTTATTTTAAAATTTACATAATTTCATCATATAATAATAATTATACACATTAATTTAAAATAAAAAATTTAGAATATTATTTAAGTGTCAATTAGAAACTTTTTTTTGGTAAGTAAATTTTTTTATATAAATGCTAAATTCCGCTGGTATTACAGAGTAAAGATTCAATAAAAGAGAGAAAGTAAAACAATACAATCCCAGACAGTTAACTACATTTACCAACCAACTGCAATGTGGTCAATCCCTTGGCCATTTACAGCACTTATACATCTAATCCAAATAACATCCTTAATCTTTTGGTAGACTTCGCTTGTAGAAGGAGTTTTCTGTTGGAAGACCTTCAAATTCCGTTCTCTCCAAATAAAGTAGATTGTAGCGCAGAACGATACTCTTCTAATCTTACTGAGAGTGGATTTGCCTTTAGATTTCCTGCACATGAAGGAGATTACTCGTTGCCATCTGTTCGGGCACTGATTGAGTTGACACGCCCTTAGTACTTTGTGCCAAATTTCACTACAAAAGTTGCATTGGAAGAATAAGTGTGTGATTGTTTCCTTGTCATTAGCACAAAGGGGGCAATCATCTGATGGGATAACCCCCCATTTTTTAAGTCTTTCTCTGGTAGATAATCTGTTCTTCAAAGCTAACCAAGTAACGAAGTTGTGTCTAGGTATATGTTGCGTTCCCCATATCAGTTTACTCCATCCCACCTTAGCCTCATTGTTCTTAAGATATCTCCAAGTACTCGCAATGGAAAACTTTGCATTGGGACTTGCGGTGAATGAAATTCTATCTTCTCTTCCCGAAATTGAAATATTTTTACGGAGATAGTCCCATACCTGAGAAGTGTACTCGTCCAAAGGGTCAGGAAGGTTCCAATGACCATGCTGCCATAGTTCATTAACCTTTGCACCCCGAGGAATATCCGCATCGGAGATTTGTATGTGGGGGAATTTATTAACTATTGATTCTCCACCCAGCCATGGATCCCACCAAAATTGAAAGGACTTGCCGTTGCCCAGTTCATAGGAGAACAATTGTTTTATCTGACTTCTCAATCCCAGCATCTTCCTCCAAGTCCAGCTACCATCCATTGGCTTTGTGATGCCCCAAAAATTTAGTCTCCGCAGTTTGTTATCAATTACCCATTTTGCCCACAATGAGGCTTTCACAGCAACCAGCTCCCAGATGTGTTTAGTAACTGCCGCTGAATTCCATAAGCTTATAGATTTAATGCCAAGACCCCCCTCAATTTTATCTTTGCACACCTCATTCCAGCCCACTAAACCTCTCTTCCCCTGCTGGTTACTTCCATGCCATAAGAAATTACGACATTTGCTTTCAATTTATTTGGTGACCGACTTAGGCAGGGTGAACATAGAACTCCAGTAGACATGCATGCTCATTATGACTGATTTTATGAATTGCAACCGCCCCGCATAGCTCAGATATTTCACAGTCCAGCTTGAGATTCTTGCAGAGACCCTATTAATGAGCTCCTGACAGTGGTCTTTCTTCAGTCCTCCAGAGATTAAGGGGATACCTAAGTATTTGATAGGCAAAACACCTTGCTGGAACTGAGTCACTTGAAGGATTGTCTCCTTGGTAGGTTGAGGCACATTCCCAAAGAAGATGAAGCTCTTACCAGCGTTTAGGTGCAACCCTGAGACCATTGAGAAATCATCAAGTGCTTGTTTAAAGTAGCCCACGGACTTGACATCCCCATTAGAGAACAACAATAGGTCATCTGCGAACATCAAGTGGTTTAGTTTCAGCCTGTTACACCCTTTGTGATATATAAACTGGTTTTGAGGAATACAACTTAGGCTCCTACTGAGGTATTCCATGGCCATAACAAAAAGCAAAGGGGACATGGGATCCCCCTGCCTCAAACCTTTCTTCCCCGGGAAAAAGCCTTCTAGTCTGCCATTTACCATAACTGAGTACGTGCTTGTTCTGACACACTTCATGATGATGTTGATAAAGTGATAAGGGAAATTCAGACCCATCAATACCTCTTCTAGGAAATCCCAAGATACTAAATCATAAGCTTTGCGGAGATCTATTTTAAGAGCACACCTTGGGCTCCCACTGTTGCGATCATAACCCCTCACAAGCTCATGAGCTAGTAAGACATTATCTGATATCTTCCTATTAGGGATAAATGCTGATTGACTAGGGCTGACCAAGTAGCTCACCACTCTCCTCAGTCTGCATGTTATAATTTTGGTAATACATTTGTAGAGGACGGTACAACATGCAATTGGTCTATAGTCCCCCAAGCTATGAGGATTATGAACCTTAGGCACAAGGGTAATGGCAGTGGCATTTATGGGGTTGTAGAACTGACCTGAGGAGAAGAAATGTTGCACAGCTGCAGTGACCTCCCTTCCTATTATGTGCCAGCATTTTTGAAAGAAGCAACTGTTATAGCCATCCGGTCCAGGGGCTTTATCACCATTGATGCTGAAGATAGCACTTCTGACTTCTTGTTCTGTGACAGGGGCATTCAACATGTCTCTATCATCAACCTTCAATTTAGGGCCCGCGTCCATAATTCTCTTTTGTATGGACGTCCTATGAGAGGTAGGGGTACCCAACAAATCTTTGTAATATCGAACAATGGCTTCTTTCACAACCGTGTCAATTAGAAACTTGATCTATCTACACAAGTGCAAACTACTGATATGTAACATTTTGATGTAAATAGAGTGAAAATTGATATTATAAATAATTAAGATCAGATATAATAGGAGGATTCGTTGAGATTAGGAGTGAAAGATTTTCACCTTTAATATTTGATCAAATGGTAGTTTGATTCACCCAATTCTTAATTATTTTTAATACAAAACGACTAATACTTGTAACGAGATCAAGCATTGAAGTAAGTATACATTCTATTCTCTATATTTAATTTTGAATTTAATCGTAAAATCTTTTTTAAAAATCTTTTTTACCAAAATAGTTAGGGAAATCACACATAAATTAGACTTGGCTTTTAAAGATGAAAGTTGATGCATAAAAAAGCAGGTGAATGTGCATGTGGAATCAATGGATGGATTCACATTGTCTTTTTTAATCGAGGGCCGTGATGTGAATGCTTCAACTAAAATTTTAGGTCATAGGTGTGGTAGGACGTTCACTTCACACATAATAAAACCCATAACCCCACTCCCATCTCTCTAATTTAATATAAAGATTGAAAACTCCAAGCAAAGCTTATTAAATGCTAACTACACTTAGTTAGGGATTAGATCGTATTGATTTTAAGTGTTCTCTCGTTGTTAAATAATAATAATGTTAAATATTTTAAATTGTATCACAAATTATATTTTTAAAAATTATAAGTTAAGTAATTATTAAATAGTAAAATAATTTAATGAGTGATTTTAAAATTTTAATTGTTTCACCATTCAACAATTATTTAACACATCATTTTTAAATATAATTTAAAATTTAATTTGAAATGCTTAACATTATTTTTTAAACAATTTCTTAGTGTATATAGTGTAAAGGATATTTTTTTTATTAGCAAAATACCATTCAACCCATTTGATATCCGGCTTAAATACACCCAAATTTTTGTTTACTGTACACTATTACTGTCTCTAGCAATTCCCCAAAGTGTGGTTATGGATATTTTCCTCTATCTATTTCTTTTTTTTTGCTTTTTATGGTCAATCCGAATTGTTAAGAAGTTAGCAAAGCAATATCATGTCACTAAATATTGAATTGATAGAGAAGGAAACATCGACATGACCTTCTTTGGAGCTTTAAACTTTAGAAAAATGTTGAGAGTTAGGTGAGATTGCCGAAGTGCACAATCAAATGGTTCTTAGTTTTACGCAAGTAGCTAGAGGATATATTGCTACATCAAACATCGTATTCGAAGACAATTACATAATAGTACGTGTTATTATATAGCTACACCATAATAGCTAGTGGTGGAGTGGAATTTTATGTGTTAAGTTCACGAGAAATGATTGTGAAAACAACAGCGTGCGTTTAAAAATATTTCGACTTAATACTCATTAAAACTTTATAATCATAATCCTTGATTGCTCAGTCAATTAATTTGATAACAAATTTTTTTTCTTCAAAATATTATCATTCTAAATAAAAATTAATTAATTAGGTCTTGGGCTAATTTTCATTACAATTAACATCACAATCCTAAATAGGCAAGGAAAAAATGGATACTCTTATTATTGAATTCCTCTTTTTATAGATCTTGTAGTAGAGTTCTTTTTAATAATGTAATTAATTCTTATTAATTTTCATAAATTTTATGATTAAAATATAATAACTTTCATTAATTTTATGTTTCAATTAACTCTTCATTAGCTCATTGATTTAAGGGATGTATTTTGTTTTTAAATTAAATTATTTTAAGGGATGAGATCTCTTTTTAAGGATTAAAGTTGATTCAAAATCTTAATAAATATAAAAATAATTATCACAAATCGGCAATAACTTCAGGATTATTTGAAATTGTTTTTTTTTTTTTAAGAATTCACACTTTGAATTAAGATCATACTGAAAATACTCCCAAATAAATCCTTATTGAAAAACAAAACGTATACATCATTAATTTCTTGCGTCACATTTAGCATTAACGAACCGTTGACATTTATCATAATATATGATGTCAGTGGCTGACCAAATTAATCAATAAAAATCCGAAATCTGCGGTGAGAAGTGGGTGAGGCAAAGTGGTCAGATTTGCGACCAAGGCCCCATTGTCTTAGGGTTCCCCACTCTACTTCACAAATCACAGTTCACAATTCACTTTCTTCCGTCCATCTCGCCATTGAACGCTATAAACAAAACAAAAGAGAAAGGACCATGGAAAGAACAAAGATACGTACGTAAAGAACCTAACCCACTTGACTCGTTTTGTTAATGCCCCCAAAACCCTAACCCTTGCTCAAAAACATGCCACGTGGGTGACATTTATCAGGAGCCATTAAAGATAATTAATTGAGAACTACCCATTTAATCTGCCGCATTAGTTGACTCTATAAAGACACTGACTAAATCTGAATTAGCTGAATGAACAAGTTATTTTTAATGGTATGATAACATTATTATAATGTAAAGTTGGAGCTTTTCTTAATGCGAGGAAGAAGAGAAGAGCATCTTTACATTCTCCATCTTTGAATCTCGAGGAACAGTAGCCTTGTTTTTACTTGTAAATTATGTAGTCAGCTAACATTAGTTAATTCCTGCTTTTTTTTTTTTTTTTCTTTCTGTTTTCTCTTCTGCTGAATATACTCACATGTATGGCTGCTTAAGTGGGCAAACAAAAGTGTCAAATCATGTCCTTGTTAATTGTTAATTTTTTTATTAAAAAAAATGTAGAATTGATCCAGAAATCAGAACATTCCTTTCAGACCAAAATGCAACATACAGTTTTCTTCTGGCCATGGGACAAATACTCATCTTTCATCGATACTTCCTGTGTAATTATCAAATCAAATCAAAGTACATATTTCTAAAATTTACTCTGGCACGTATTAAAAATGGATGGTCAATGCTGTACGTAAACACATTTAAAGTGGGATCCATGCCTTATCAAATAAAAGAGAGGTAAAATTTCTTGCAGAAATTAATAAATAAACACATTGAAATATTATTTATTTAAGAAACAGTGAGAAAGAATGGAAGTGACAGCTAGTGGTCGTTGTGAGTTCGACAAAAATCAGAGATACGAGATCTACTGAGAGACAAATAAGGAGATGGAGATTACAGAACTTTCATTTGGAATTGCAGGCAAGATACGAAGAATTCTTTTTAAAAGAAAGGAAAAATTGGAAATCGATAGGGGGGATGGTTTCATGTAATGTAAGAGATTTTGCTTGCGGGCTCACATGGAAACTTTTCTTCTGTGGGCCTGCGAAGGACCAGAGTCCGGAGCCGGGACAAGAGCAGCAAATGAAGCGTTACTGTAGAAATAGATAGGTCATCAACTCGTCATCTACCGATCTTTTCTTGTCATTACCATATTGCCCTTGGTCAGTAACGATAAAGACTACTGTCGGCTGCTAGCTTTTTTGCTTTACTATGGTTCTAAGTTAAATTTGGAAGCAGGGTCATAAAACTGAATGCTGATGTACATGGCCTATTTTGGGCACAGTGCATGCCGCCGTGAAATAGTAAAGACAAGATGTTACGTATTGTAAAAAAACTCTCGTCAATTTCTCACCAAAGCAGAGGCACTGGCAGTACACTCTTAATCTGTTTTACAAATCGTATCCGTTTATATGTTTCAATACAGATTTTCTAACATTGTATTTTGATAAACATCATCACGGCTTCATGCTCATGCAAAGCCTTAATCTTTAAGCTATTAGTTTAACCTTAACGGGAAAACCAAACTCGGATACCAAGATACTGAAAACATGCCCTTTCTTTAACTTTACTGAATTTTCTGTTAACGCGTGATAAACACTCACCAATAATATTACAAGGTTACTGTTAATCTGACATTAAAACGAGCTGTAAAAGGTACTTAAATTTACTAATGTGGGTCACATTTTTTCTTGTTTGTCTCACTGTCAGCTTGTCAGTTCGCTAATTTACTGCTGCTTGTACTTAAATTTACTTGGTAGGCTCATCAGCCACGCAGTCATCGTTGTGGACACGTGTGAAGTGAGCGAGTGAAAGCTGTATTCTATAGTGGCAGTGGGATATCAAAATCACTTATAAATTTGTTGTGTGCTCAGAGTTTTCAGTCTCCAAAGCAAGGCAAATGGACCCTTTTGTTCTTGCTTTACAATAAGCCAAGAAGACCTCCACTCCACAACCGTCACACCTCCTCTATCTCACATTGTGTTTCCTTTTCTTTCTTTAGCTTTTAATTTTCCCTCCACCGCCAAAAGGAGAGAGCTTCGGAGCTTTCTTTGTGTCTGAACAACTGAAGCTTCAGATTTGAAGAGACGAGAAAAAAATGGGAACTTTCTTTTTCTCAAGGTTGTTCATTGTGTTATGCTTGAGCTTATGTTTTGGCTTTCAATTGATTCAGTGTAGCGTTACCTACGATAGGAAGGCAATAGTGATAAATGGACAAAGAAGAATCCTTTTCTCTGGTTCCATTCATTATCCAAGAAGCACCCCTGATGTAAAGCAATCCGTTCCCATTTATCTTCTTTGTCATTATTTCTTCTTTTCAGTGTTGTTTGTTTTCGTTAGAGATTTTTTTTAACTATTTGGAATCTGCTGCAGATGTGGGAAGATCTGATACTCAAGGCAAAAGATGGAGGTGTGGATGTGATTGAAACTTATGTTTTCTGGAATGTGCACGAACCTTCTCCTGGCGATGTAATTTACCTTCTGTTTATTATTTTTATACACTGTTTTGCTTTTTTTTTTTTCTCTTAAGACTCCAATGTTTTCTTGGTTTCTAATTTCTGTTGGCATTGGTTTCAGTATAATTTTGAGGGGAGATATGATCTGGTGAGATTCATAAAAACCATACAAAACGCAGGGCTTTATGCTCACCTTCGCATTGGACCTTATGTTTGTGCTGAATGGAATTTTGGGTACCCATAATTTCTCTTTCTCTAGATCTAAGTTTCTTTATTTGGTTATTTCCCCATGATTGGTTATTTCTTTTTTCTTGCTTCACTTTTCACTCGTTAAGGCATTTACTTTTTTTGTTTTGTTCTTAATATTCTGTTTGTGGTTTGTGTAGAGGTTTTCCTGTATGGTTAAAGTATGTTCCGGGCATCAGTTTCAGAACAGACAATGAGCCTTTCAAGGTCATTTTTCTTTTCACTTCTCTGAATTATAATTATGTTATATGTTATAGTTTAGTTTCCCTCTTTGAGCTGCATGACAAAATGCAAGGAAAATTTCATTAAACTCTTGGATTATCTGCTGTCGAGTATAATTCTATTAAATATTTTTGCAGAGGGCCATGCAAGACTTCACCCAAAAGATTGTGAATCTGATGAAGAGTGAAAATTTGTTTGAGTCCCAGGGTGGTCCCATTATCCTCTCTCAGGTTTGTGTTTTTGGGTTTCTGTCATTTCCATTTTCACGCATTTTTATTTACTTATATAATTTGTTAAGTATAGATTGTATTACAATTCGGGGTTATATTAGTACTCAAATAATCTAAAATTTTAATTTTTATGGCGATGAACATTTTCTTTTTGGGCGTTTGTACAGATTGAGAATGAATATGGGTCACAGAGTAAGTTGCTAGGAGCTCAAGGCTATAATTATATGACTTGGGCGGCTAAGATGGCTGTAGAAATGGGAACTGGAGTCCCCTGGGTGATGTGCAAGGAAGAAGATGCTCCAGATCCAGTGGTGAGTAGTCTCACTCAAAAAGCATCAGATCTGAACGACTGCATTTTCCTACACAAAAAACCTTACAGTGCAGAATTAGTCCTGTTAACCTTTTACTATCATCCTTTTTGCAATATGTTTTCATGCTTAACGAACTGTGAAGGTAACTTAAGATTAGAATGGATTTTACCAGACAGCCTAACATTGTGCTTTTATAATATGATGCTAGAAAATAGTTTGTTTTAAATATCAGTCTATCCTGTGAAGATGAGTTTGTATCTTGATTTCTGGTGACAGATAAATACATGCAATGGTTTTTACTGTGATGCATTCACACCCAACAAACCATACAAGCCTACAATATGGACAGAGGCTTGGAGTGGCTGGTAGGTGTATTATTTTGTCTTTGTAGCCCCAAATTAACAAATTTAGTGTAAAATCTTATTCACTGGTCAAACTCTTCTTTGTGAAGGTTCACGGAGTTTGGTGGCCCAATTCATCAGCGCCCAGTTCAGGATTTGGCATTTGCAGTTGCTCGATTCATACAGAAAGGAGGATCCTTCATTAACTATTACATGGTTGGTCTTTTTCTTGAAAAATTCTTCTGTTGTATGATAGAGTTTACAGTTCAAAAAGCTAACTTGAATTTTTTGTTTGTAAACAGTATCATGGAGGGACCAACTTTGGACGCTCAGCTGGAGGCCCTTTCATCACCACCAGCTATGATTATGATGCTCCTATAGATGAATATGGTAAGAAAGAAGGTCCAAAAGCTCATCTCAAAATAGATCATATTGTTGAGTTGCCCGACTTTAAGGAGTAATCTGCTGTATAGAATGGGAAAAAAAGAGAAGACAATGTGAATATAATTTTAACTTTCTATGGTAAGATTGTATCCAAGATCTGACCCCTTTTATTGCACGAAAGACCAAAAGAAATGCTGATATTCATAATCACATAAATATGCTGCAAACTGTAATTTGGAAATGTAGCTAACAGCTTTACTGCTTTAAACCTAATAGGTCTGATCAGGCAACCAAAGTATGGTCATCTCAAAGAGCTTCACAAGGCTATTAAAATGTGTGAGCGAGCTTTGGTTTCAGCCGATCCTATTGTTACTTCATTAGGGAGCTTCCAACAGGTCTTCCCTTGTACCTCGTACCTTGAACACCTCTACCTTCCATCCCCCTCCTGTTTGAAAGTTGTGTGATTTAATAAGTTTACTGAATCTCATCAATGTTTGGCATTCTGCAGGCTCATGTATATTCTTCAGAATCAGGTGATTGTGCAGCTTTTCTCGCCAACTATGATACAAATTCTCCTGCAAGAGTATTGTTCAACAACATGCACTACAACTTGCCTCCTTGGTCCATCAGTGTCCTTCCAGATTGCAGAAATGTAGTGTTTAATACTGCTAAGGTATTAATGTTTAAAACTTAGTTTTGATGTGTTGGAATCAGTTAAGAGTGGCTGGTAAACAAGCTCACGCTCTGTGAGACAACATTTTTCTTTCCATTCTCATGATATTTTCTATGGTCTAAGAGTTAATGAAATGATAAATCCTTGTCTTCCTCCCCTTCAGGTCGGAGTTCAAACATCACAAATGGAAATGTTGCCAACAAATGCTCCAATGTTCTCTTGGGAGAGTTATTTTGAGGATATTTCTTCACTAGACGACAGCTCTTCATTCACTACTCAGGGTCTTTTGGAGCAGATAAATGTCACTAGAGATGCCACTGATTATCTGTGGTACATAACTAGGTGAGATCAATCCCCAAGTGGCTGTTTTTGCCTCCATAATGTCTATCCCGCAGCTTCTATCTCATTTTTTAATAATTCATTTGTTTTACTTCATTTTATTTAGTCCATAGTAAAAATCATTGTGTGCTTTTATCATTGATCATAACCGCACGTTTTTCATTACTTCTCTAATGGACAGCTTCCAATTGGCATCACATTTTGTATATTCCTCATTTTTACATGTCATGCATTCCTAAAAGATCCATCATAGTGCTATTGTAATTAAAAGAAACACCAATGAGAACTGAGAAAAGAAAAATAAACCGTCTAAAAGATGAATATCTGTGGACAACATTAGAAGACTTCCTAGCACCTCAATGTGTCCTTAAACTGCTTGACATATCTGCCAAATGTAAATTTCTACCAACAGATTAGTAGAGAGACTTTGTAGTTAAATACATGTTTAACAATATCCCTTTCTAATATTATCACAGTGTTGATATTGGTTCATCTGAGTCCTTCCTGCATGGAGGGGAACTCCCCACTCTCATTGTTCAATCATCAGGGCACGCTATGCATATTTTTGTTAATGGACAGCTTTCAGGTATATTGTTTGAGTTGATTTTCTAGAAACTTCCTTTTGTCAGATTAGAAGTAATTACACTAACATATATTGCTATAGCTTCTGCATTTGGGACAAGAGAGAATCGGAGATTCACTTACACTGGCAAGGTGAATCTGCATGCTGGAAGAAACAGAATTGCACTCCTGAGTGTTGCTGTTGGGTTGCCGGTTAGTTCCCCTGCCTTGCAATTTTTTTTTAATCTCTAAATTTGGTGATTCTGATGATGGAAAAAAATGTAATAACTTGATTGCCCTATACAACCATGTATTGAAGAGTCAATGGAGACTTCCGAGTCCATGCCTTAAATACTTTATCCTGAACCTGAGATTACTTGGCCAGTGCATCAGGCTAGTAATCCAAACAAGACAGGATTGGAAATGGTTATAATTAATCTATCTTAGATCCAGTGTAATTTCTTGGTATTTGATTTAATAAATTACCAAAGCCTTGTGTGTATCACACACCTATTAACTTTTGATGGTAACTTTGTTCCACTTTGCAGACCAGGAAAGAAGAAACCAATCTAACACTGAACAAATTGTCCTATTTGACTAGAAACTTAAATCTATCACCACCTTTACCAGCTTTACTGGCTTTCTTTTACCATTAAATGGAGAAAAGGGAGAAAAAAAAATTTAGGAAGCAGAAAATGACAGTTTTTCTCCATTTTTATTTTACCGTTATGCTAATAATTCTTTTTGTCATCACAAAGAATGTGGGAGGACACTATGAAGCATGGAACACGGGAATCCTTGGTCCAGTTGCACTGCATGGACTTGATCAAGGAAAATGGGATTTGTCCTGGCAGAAATGGACTTATCAGGTTGCTAATTCTAACTCTTTATTTCTTATTTTTCTGTCATTAATTGAAAGATTATTTTCCTAATGGCTGCCACCCTGTACAGGTTGGGCTGAGAGGAGAGGCAATGAATCTTGTTTCTACCAATGGTGTCTCCTCAGTTGAGTGGATGCAGGCATCACTGTCTGCAGAAAGGCAGCAGCCATTGACCTGGCATAAGGTATTTTGCATAAGAGACTGCAACTTGCATTTATGGTGGCTAGACATTGTTTTGGGGATCCAATCTTGTTCCCTTCAATTTGCAGGCATATTTTGATGCACCAGAAGGCGATGATCCTCTAGCATTGGACATGGAGGGTATGGGAAAGGGTCAAATATGGATAAATGGGCAGAGTATTGGCAGATATTGGACTGCATATGCTAATGGAAATTGCAATGGCTGCAATTATGCTGGGGGATACAGGCCCACTAAATGTCAATTGGGATGCGGCCAACCAACCCAAAGATGGTAACTGCTCATATGAACAGAGATACAGAACAAATTTTGTAGTGTGTGAAACTGCATTATAATATCAAATTGCCTAAAAGGATAATAAATTTGTTCAAATTTAATCCCTAACAAAATTTCATTCTAGGTACCATCTGCCTCGTTCTTGGTTGAAGCCAACACAGAATTTATTGGTTGTATTTGAGGAGCTTGGAGGGGATCCCTCAAGAATTTCTCTCGTGAAGAGATCAGTAACCAGTGTTTGTGCGGAGGTCACTGAGTACCATCCAACTATCAAGAACTGGCACATAGAAAGCTACGGAAAACCAGAAGAGTTCCACAGTCCTAAGGTTCACCTGCGATGTAGTCCGGGCCATACCATTTCATCCATTAAATTTGCAAGCTTTGGAACTCCTCTGGGAACTTGTGGGAGTTACCAGCAGGGACCTTGCCATGCACCAACATCTTATGCCATCTTAGAGAAGGTACTCATCATCCATCTCATATGTACCATGAATTATAGTTCATTCATTTTTCTTACCCTTGGTTCTTTATTTTTAATTTCACAGAAGTGCACGGGGAAGCAGAGATGTGCAGTCACCATATCAAACAGTAACTTTGGCCAAGATCCATGTCCAAATGTGTTGAAGCGGTTATCAGTTGAAGCTGTTTGTTCTCCTACAACTTCAACAACCACGCAACCCAATTGGAGGGGTTAACTATCTTAAGGAAGGGTGGAAGCACCTGTTAATATCATATCGCATCTACTGAATTAACTATATATTACCAGCATGAGAAGCAAGCAACAAAGAAAGAAATATAATGAAGAGTACAGGGGGGAAGGTTTTCTATTGTTAGGTAGAAGGAGCCATAGCTTTTCAAATGTAGAGATGCCCTGGTGAAGAAGTTTGGTTGTAGGCAGCTAGTTCTTAATTTAAGTGGTAAGTGGACTTGTCTGTAAAATAGTGGTTGTTAATTGTTAGTTAGATACGCGAGTTTGTAAATTCACCAAGGTCCTGTATTTGGAGTCCTCGGGTGAATTTCAAGTTTGATCAATCCCGAGTCCCTGCCTTTTATCCGAAAATGGGCCCTGGGAAAGTGATGAATACCATTACTAGTGTGACTTGTTTTGCTGTCTAAGTGTTCACGGGGAAAAAGATTAAAACCCCTATTATAGAGTTCATGTTGGGAGCGGATCCTAGTATGACCATTGTTCCATTGTTATATGTGCAGCTTCCGAGTGTAATCTGAAACAGTCCTTTGTTCTGTCAATCAATTTCTATTTCCTAGTCTTCCATTTTTAGTTAGACAAATGAACGATTCATTAGGTATAAATCATACCAAAAATATAACACTATGAAAAAAGAGCAAACCAACTTCAAGGTCATCTAATCATAATTGATCAAAATTTTGCCTAGATTTAGCTCGAAAATTGAACGGGATCATATACTTTGATTCACTAACCGACCATATACTTTAAATTTACCATTGAACTAACTTTTTAGTGCATTGAGAGAATAGAGACTTGGATCTACTAGTTATCTTTTCCGCTCATAAGTCTAGCAACCGTCGTGGAAATGGTTGCTTTTGGACACCAAGGATGAATATGGATATGAACTTGCTCCAGTCCCCATCTCTCAAACAAGTCGAAAGTAGATCCTTCTCAGATATTTGAACTTGGTTCCCAACAAAATACTGGGCATTTTCCGGAAACTGGCAAATAGATCCGAACATTCAACAGGTGCTTTTCAGCTGATCACCTGGTCTAAAGATCTTCAAAGAGATGGATATACTATTGTCTTTGCAACTTGTATCAACAAGACTAGTGGCCAAACCATGGGGCAAGAGAGTTCATGCATGTGACCTCATATAGTATTGTGTCAAACCTTCTCACCCTTGATCATACTTGCTCTAACATGACAATTAGTTCAAACACCGATGATCTACCACTAATAAGAAATGAAATATTGGAAACACCATGAAATAAGCTTCACAGAACTGTTTATTATGCAATATTCAGACACAAAAGCAAACGAAATAACATAAGTAGTCGACAATTCGAAATATTAAAACAGAGTTACAGACTACTAGCCTAAGAGGAGGTCCATAGCCTCTAAAGTTAATGGCAGAGTGATAACTGATTAGGCAGAAGCTGTGGCCATATGCTTGGCTATAGTCTGCTGCAGTTCTTCTTTCTTAGCTCCCACCACCTTGTCCACAATCTTGCCCTCCTTCAGGAACATAAATGTTGGCATAGCATCCACAGCCCAGTCGGTTGCAACAGACTGAAAAGCAACAAAATAGATAGATAAATAAATAAATAATTTAGCGCATAAGGTTTCCCTGAAGAGAATGTATACTGAGTTTGAGTCTATTACCTTCAGTTCATCCACATCAACCTTCAAAAACAAGACATTTGGCAGTTTCTTGGCCAGCTCTGCCAAGAAAGGTGCAATGAAGCGGCAGGGTCCACACCATGAAGCAGTGAAATCAACAACCACCTGTGTCAATTAAGGAGCTTAGAAACATTCTAGAGACCTTTAGTCTCATGAACTAGTGTTTAATGCAAGCAACAATTATCAGCAAATATCTGCTACTCCTTCCATAAAAACATGTCTATTACAACTATTAACAGCTGCAGTTGCTTGCACCACAAGCACTACAATTTACTAACAATGCTAGAATCAATCCAAAAGAAAATTAGTTTAATGAGGAAACCATGGGTATAAGATCAATTAAGGGTAGTCGGAAACAACAGAGTGACTGTTCCAATGTACACATTATTTGCATGAACTGAATCACACATTCTTGAAAGGACAAAACTGAATTTGTAGATATTTAAGGCATCAAAGATAATTAATTCAACTAAAACCCCATTTCAGTAAATGTAAAAAGCTTTAAGGGCTATCAAACTGAATCACGTTCTGAGGCAGCCCTTGCAATATAAAAGGAACTAAAGAACAGTAAAGAAAACTATTGCCAACACTCAAGCATGAAAATCAATTACTCCTTATCATCATGAGAAACAGTGCAATACCTACACTTACTGAAGGATGCAATCATTTCAAACATGGAGTTTAGCCCCAAACTACCTGAACATGTATAGTACTTCACATACCCATATACTTATACTATAGCGCCTGATTGATCCAATCAGAAAGCAATTCAGCAGGGGAAACAAAACTAAAGTCTAACCATCCATATTTTTGGTCAATAAAAGCAAGCAGGCGCTTTTCCTACCTCCGAGATACCCACATAATCAACTTGAACAAGACCGAGAGCAGGTAAAAAGGGCATAAAATTCACCACCAAATGTCTTAAATGATGAAGATGAACAGAGAATATTTATCTATATTTTAAAAAGATACCACCTTTCATCTACAAAAGATCATTCATAATCCCACATAACCATCAAAACCTCGCTTACCAATCAAACCAATCATTTCATCCCAAAATTCAGATTTCCGACCATTGTTGCTCTGACATAATCATTATCAATCAAAACATTAAAAAAAATCCCCATTTTAAAAAATAACTCTTTTAGCAAAAATAATATACATTATTACAAAACTTTCAACTAGCTATTCGAATCAAAACACGCTAAACAACAGCAACAACAACAACAACAATAATAATAAGAATAATAATAATCATGACCAACCAGCAACACCTAATATTTATGAGTGTTAATTTTAAGGTTTTAACATTAAAATCATCTACGCTGAATAAAACAACTACAACATCTCAATTCGAAACGAAGGTTAAGAAAATCAAAACAAACCAGATCCACCAATATTTAGAACCCAAAACGACAATACAATAATCAAATAAATTTTTGATAATATATATATATATATATATAATAACTTTGTTACCAGTTGCTTGGTTTCGTTGCTCTTCCTGAGCTGCTCGTTCCAAGCCTCAACGGTGTGGCAACCGATCACCTGTCCCTCTTCTGATGATGCCATTTTTTTCTTTTTCTTGCTTTCAACTAACACAAGAGCAAGAAGCTTCGAGACAGTTTCAGAATTAAAAAAAAAAAAGTGTTCTCGATCCTTTAAAATGTTTTGCCCTTGTGAAATAGATCTTGGTTTTTTACAACTGATGTATTTTTATTGAAGTAACCGATGGATTTTTATTGTCTAACTTCTAAAGAAATGCCAACCACCAGTCCCGGTTTTTTTTTTTTTACGCATATTTATAACACCCGTATGCAAATCTGCACATAAGCAGGTGAGAGAATGAACCTTCAATTTTTTTTAAAATATATTTAATACTATTTTTTTAATATATATATATATATATATATATATATACTAATACTCACATCATACTTGGGAAGAGAAAGACGAATTTAATTAGAAATGTGAGTTTTGGAAGCGTTCAACTAATTTGATTGAATCCTCACACTCAATTGAAAGAATGAACCTTCAACTTAATAATCGTAATTTTTTTTATATATATTTATAATATATGTATGTAAATTTACACTCAAACAGTTGAGAGAATCAAACCCTCTAACTTAATAGTCGTACATGATAGTTGGTATTAGTATTTTTAATATTAGATAAAAGATTTAAATTTTATTAATTTTTAAAAATTAATAATAATTTATAATGTGTATATGGATTGTGAGTATGAGTATTATAAATTTAATAGTTTGATAAATATTATAATGAATATAAGTATTGTAAATTTGAATATTAATACGAGTAATTGTATATAAAAAAATTGAAAAAATATATTATATAATTTAATATAGTTTAATTTTTTTATTCTATATAACATATTAATATAATTTTTAACTTTTTTAAGAATTTTGTTTAAGTAAGCTCTTTTTTTTCTCCAACTTCTTTCTAATTCTTATCTAATTATATTTCCTTATAATTATTTATGTTTTTAAACATAAAATGATAACATCAATTCAAATGGTGAAAACTAGAGTTTGTAATATATTTTTACTTACAATAATTAAAAATATTTTTTTTATAAGTAAGTATATCAAACATTTTCATATTTACAAGTAAATTATTAAATGAATTTTTTATGTAAATTTTTTTTTACATAAATATATTTATATATTAGATACTGAGTAAATAAATTAAATTTACGAGAGGGAAGTTGGAGTTGGGGTTGATGTAATGTCTTTGTTTATTTGGATTGTGCACATATATATATATATATTTTAAAGTTTACAAAAACTTTTTAATCGTTAATGATTTTACAATTAACAATTTGTGGAAAATATATATTTTTTTAATCCACTAGGCACTATATATATCTTAGCCCTTAGGGAAGGAATCCCAATTTGTTTACTTAGTAAGATTAACTCGAGGTGTATGATATTTTAATACTAGAATTAAGTTATTATTATTATATAATAAAAAAAACCACAACAACTAGATAAATATTTGTTGGCCGTACAGCTCTTTAATTATCTGACTAGTGTATTATTAATTTATTTTAATATATATATATTTAGCTTGAATTTTTTTTTTTGGGTTCGACTTGAGCATTCGACGATTAGATGGTCATATTTTTATATTAAATTAAGTAAATTTTTTTAAAAAATATATATATATAAAAAGAAAAGAAATTTTTTCTTTGTTTTTTTAAATAAATACTATTATTACATTATTTTTATAAGAAAAAAATATTTTCATATTAAAATTTTTATTTTAAAATAATGTATCAAGTAATCTTAAATAATAAAATTATATGATTTTCAAAATAATTATTATATTATTTATTATTTAATAATTATTTTACACATTATTTAATAAAAAATTAAAATATTATTTAAAAAATATAATATTATTAAAAAAAAATATCAATACACTCATCGAATGGGGCACAATTTTTCACCCTCTAATATTCTAAAAAAATGATTATTATTGGTAGTTAAGAATTATCATATAAATATTTTGAGATTAATCTAATTTAATTGTAATAATTATATTTTTATAATATATATTTGATATATTATTTTAAAAATATTATTTTAAAAAAAAATCCGATTCCATTTCATAAATATGATTCTGCTTTGTTTTCGTAGGAAATTCAAATTGTGTACTTTTTTCTATAAAAAAAAAATCGTCTACCTCGTACGAACTAAATTCTTAGTCGTCGTCCTGGTCTTTGTTTTTGTTTTGCGTCATCACGTGACTTTTGTTGAGTGATTTTACGGGCTTTCACATCATGTCGTTTTCTTTGTTTGCGGTCGGCAGGCCAGCATTCAATCAAACCGACCAAATTGCGACATCAAAGATATGAATTTCGGCAGAAGAAGCCTGTCAATGGATGATGGGCCGACCGTAAATCTGTGTTGCCAAACCGCTGGCTTTAACAGCCCAGATGGGCTTATTGGTTTGGCTGGACCTAGTATTTAAGTTTCTGAGCCTGAAGTGAAAAGCTATTAAAACCCCACTTTTGATCTATTGAGGCCCCCAATTTAAAATACACATTATTAAAACTCGGGAAAAAGGTATTTAGATCCCAAAATTTAATCCAAGTAACAGTTTCATCTCTCTATTTTTAGAATTGTATAAAAATACCTCTTTTTTCTAATTATTTATTTATTTTTCTTACAAATTTTTACTCTTCTTTAATGTTCATTTGAGTTAAACAATGTTATTATTACGTATTATAAAATTTTAAATATGATAATATCAATAATAAATCAATTTTATTATCATTACCGTTGAAAAAATTCTTTTTGAATAATTTAAAAAACAAATGAATTAAGCCATCTTTAAATTAAATTTTAAGGATTTTAATAACTTTATCCTTTAAAACTTTTAAAAATTATAATTAAATTCTTAATTCCATACTTGCCCTTTTATTGTCTATGTACCAGTTATATATCCTACATTGACGTGATGCCTACTTTTGAAGTTGCAAATGCACATCTTTTTGTTCATAATCAATCATTCTTCATCTACTTCCCTACGATGCTTCAGTGGCTACCTCTTCAAATCGTTCAAATCTCTTTTTCACATCCAAATTAAAGACACGTTCACCAAAATAAATTAGCAGGACTAAACGAATCGGCCTGTTTAAACATAGTTCAATAAGATTTAGTACTTGTTAATGACAAAGGGACGGATTTAACATAGATACCTCTAAGTTTATATTCATATTTGTTTAAAAAATAAAATATTAAATTTTTTTAAAATTTATTATGAATTATGAATTTTATTATTAAATCAATTCTAAAAAGTTTGTACTTATTATTAAACTTGTAATAAGTTATCATGAATTTTAAGTGATTTTAAACTAATAAAAAAAAATTCATTTTTATAGATGCAACTAACAAAATAATGTTACATTTATTTTAATTTACTCTTTTCAATATTTTAATAGTTGTGTTTGTATTTTCTATTAATATAGAATAAACGTAATGCTGACTCTATTTAACTAAACTATAATGACATAAGTTTAGTGTTAAAATCGATAATTATATGATAATTTTTAATATCAAAGAATTATTTTTTAATTTTGTAATAAATAAATTATAATTTATGAATATATTATAACTTATTTTGCATTATAATATTTTTTTTTGACGGGATTTTGCATTACAATGTTAGAATATATAAAACTAAAATTTGCATTATTGTATCTTAACATGTAATAAAATTTATTATTTATAAATAGTATTTGAATAAAAATGTGTTTATAAATTTATAATGTAAAAATAGTGTTTGAATAAAAATATGCTTATGAATTATAATATAAATTTATAAACAATTAATTTTATAAGTGAATATCTTTAAAAAATAATTATAAAAAAGTAATATTTGCAAATAAAAAATACTTACAATGGATATCCACAAATTTTTTATTGAATCCATATCAATTTTAAATTCGCTAGGAGTTTTAATTTTATTTATTAAATCTGTACCAAACTCACTTTAATCTTTCTTAAATTTTTCTCAATACAATACGGACGAATTTTAACGAATTAGAAGGTTTTTTTGCTATTCCCAATCTCAAGGATAGTATCATTCAGTGGTAATTACTGGATTGACATCGTTATTTCGGCAGCAGTTGCTTCTCTTTAAGTTGTTTACTTCAATAAAATATATATATATTGAAAATGTTTAAGATATGTCTGCCAAATAATTTTTAGTTGTTAAGTCAATTAAAGTCACATTGGAATGTATTTGTTTGTAAAAATAAAAGAACTAAAACAATCGAAATACAAGTTGGATTTCAAAAACAAAGGGAAGAATTTCATGTAATCATGCGACAAGAATGGAGTTCAAACAGTTGCACTCGAGCCTGAATCTGCATATACTTCAACCTTTTGGGCTTAACCCAGCCCAAGATGTCCATTCTACATATTTTGAAGTGTGAATGCAGAAGTTAGCTTTCTAGCTCAAGGAAACTAAGCAGTTAGTTACAACCGAGGAAAATTTTGTGCCTGTGCATACATATACAACCAATAAAAGTCAGAAAAATAAAGAAAATAATCTCCATTGCAACCATTCACAGTAGTCCATGTGTAGAAAACTAAATCAGTGTAAACTAATGAACTACAGTTCTTGTACATAATGACAGTCAAGCTGAGTAAAAGCTACAATTGGATCAAATTCTTGAAACAGTAAGTACCGAGAAGAAACCAACCAACAAGAAGGAAGATGAAGAAGGCCAAGAAAGTTAGGTAGGTCAGGCCCCCAAATGTGAGTCCAAGAAAGGTTACAACGAAAAATGGTAAGAAAGTTCGCAGCATGGATACTTTGCTGACCCACTGACCCTTGAGGAAAATAAAAGCTGCAAGGTTCACCACATTCCACCCACCGGAATTGAGACCCAATCTGTTTAGGTTGTTTGCTACAAAGGAGTGGCAATTGCAAGTAAAAAGGTTATAAGCTCGGTGTTGGAACTCCCGTGTGCTTTTTCGTAGTGCATCATCCCAGGTCAATGTGTCTTTTCCTTGTTCACCTGGCTGATAATGATCATCACCATCAAATGCAGACAGATATGGAGAAATGCAACACTGCTGACCAAATATCAGGGAGAAAGAATGCAATTAGGAAGGAGCATAAATATCTTTAATACAAAATAAGCTTTACTTTATCAATATTTCTATAACTCTAATAAGCTAGCAGCTTGTCTTAATGAGAGCACAGCATAGCACACCACATCAATGTCAAAACGGGTGCTGTAAAGTGCAAACTATTCTCTGAAGAAATAAGGACATTATCAATTTCCCAAGTTCTCTATTGGTGATATTAACAGAACCTTCCATATTCTGGCGATTATGCTTGCAGGTAGCCAGCTGATAATTGCAACAGTTACAATATATAGATTGTGAAGTACGCAAACCTCAGCTTCATGGATGAGAACTTGAAATTACCTTTTCCTTGTCAACTTGAATGTAGCGAGTTGCCGATCCAAATGCAAAGTTGTCTACACACACAAAATTAGGCCCTGCAAAGTCAAGGATTACTCCATCCTCTCTGCATATGCCAATGTGACCAATGAAAGGAACCAGCCAGGATATGACAGGAAGGGGTGACCAGACAATACAGCAAGGAAACCGTGATCTACTTGGATCAATCTGCATTTTTTGTAGATAACTTTCTCCAATCATCATGGCACGCTCAGGGTCCGCATCTCCTTCCATCACTGAGATTATACAACACCAAATTATTGAAACACATTGGATTCTCTTTAAAATAAACAAAAAGATATATTATGCCGAAAACTTAGTAAAGTGCTATCTTGAAATGGAGTAGTTCCAAAGCAAGTTGACCATCTTACAATTGTGCATTTCCTAAGCTAAATCAATGCAACGGATATGGAGAAACATACAACACTGTTCTTAGAG
Source organism: Ailanthus altissimus (assembly GCA_946807835.1). NCBI lineage: Eukaryota > Viridiplantae > Streptophyta > Magnoliopsida > Sapindales > Simaroubaceae > Ailanthus > Ailanthus altissimus. The sequence continues at coordinate 27,315,207 of OX327695.1, forward strand.
GACATTTTCCTATTATTATGATGTGATAACCGCTTGAGTAATCCACAAGCAGCATAGATAAACAAAATGAAACTTTTATTACACAGATATTAACATTCTGCAACAAATGGATCCGAGCAATGCATTGCATTCATTGCCCTATAGGTATTCGATAACAAGAATGCACATTTATCATACTCCATTAGTTTAACAAACAAGAATGAGAAGACAAAAAATGTTCAATCTATTTTAGTACCCATGTTGAAATTATTCGATCTTCGTTAAATTTAAAAAAAATAAAATTGAAGAGTTCCACCAAGTTAAATGCAAATACGACCGCTAAACCTTAGATTCATCCTGTCCAATTCATACAGTAATACATCTTGGCGATTCCTGGTTCTAAACTAGATCTAATCACTCAAAAACCCTAATTTGTAACATTTGGACATCATGAAACACGATTGTTTACATTATTCACCCGAGTTTTAATTTAACACTCATCAAGCGCGTCTCACCCTAGTTTCTGCATTTCCATGAAAAGTTCATATTTTTCAGTAAATGAAGATTAAAGCATAAGAGAGATGAGATATGAAGCTTACAGAAGGGGCAATTAGAGAATTACCTAAAATTGGGATGAAAAGAGAGAGATCCAAGCCCGGGAGCGTTGTGCTTCTGATTGGATTCAGATTCAAAGCTGCAAATCAGGTGTCAAAAGTCGGGTAAAACCGGTCTGTCGTTGGTTCGAATGTAAAAAATTCATTAAAGTCTCTAACCTTTCGCTTAAATACTTTTAAAACCTTTATAGTTTCTTTTTAAAATCACCACAAAAGTGCTATTTACTTTTCTTTTTTTTTTTGGTAAAGAGAGTAATGGAATTCGAACCCAAGACAATGAATAAATACACTCTAAATCCGTTACAATTGAGCTATCAACATAAGAATACAAATATAATTGCTTTTTTTTTTTTTTAACTAAAAAAATATTTAAAGCAACAACTAGGCTGATAGATGAAGATTATTCATTACAAAATATTACAATTAATAAGGGACTGTTATCCAAATTATCTCTTGAGATACAGTTAAGGCAAATGTAGCCAATTCGTGAGCTACCCTGTTAGCTTCTTTAGGGATATAAGATATAATATATGATGTGAATAAACTAAGGAGCTCTCTAACATCATGCATTAGCAAACCCTTATTGTCTTTATCCTAGGCATTAGCTCTATTTCATAACTTGTATTTATTAATTTTTTTTCTCAAGAACATTATATTATGATAACGTGCCTGACTTATATTATATATAAGTAATTATAATTAATTTTCATAATGTAATACTCATTAATATGTAATGAATAAAAAAAAATAAATAAATTATTGTATCGTTGGTCCATATATTAGCGAGACTTCTAATAAGTAGTCACGCTAAACTTTTATATCATGTATAAATTCGGTGAATTGGATGTTCGACTTTGTAATATGCTTAAGTTTGAGAACCCATTTCCATTTTTTGGATGGAATGCATAATTTTACTATCATGCAACAGTCCTTATTATTCTCATGTTTGTAGAGCACAAACTTTCTATATACTTTTAAAACTTACACAAAATTTCAAATTTATTAGCCATTAATAAGAAACAGAATTTTTCACAATATATATATATATATATATTTCATTTTATTTAAAAACGCATAAAATCTTCATATTTTCTAAAGAGAATCTTTTCAACGTTTGCATACAATGGGAGGCCTTTGTTTGACTAATTTAAGAGGTGAGGAAAAAAATCATCCTCTTTGCACTCAAATGTTGATCCACATATCGAGATTGCTTCGTAGATCCAAACTTGAGATAATAAAAAATAACAATCTCAAATAACACTAATTTCTTATATTCTTTAATACAATAAAAAATAATTATTTTTTCTGCATTTTAATACAATAATGAACTAAAATAATTATTCACCAAGAATGCATGATAAAAAACATACATATTATATAATTCATTCTACTGACCGCGTCTTTTTCTGACCTTCATTTATTTTTTAACTGTCATTATATTTAAGTTATTTTAGAGCACATTATGCAATCATGCCTCATATGTAGGCATTAAACTTATCTAAATTGTCAACGAGGCAAAGCATAAAATACTAGATGGCCTTATTCCGGTCACATGGTATCAACAATTTATGAAATAAATAAAATAAAGACATGTTCACAGCATCTGTGTCATCATCAGCACTAAAACTTATTAGAGATGGTGCTTACGTGTTATTCTAATATTATATAAATGTGAATTGTTTAATATTTATATAATAAATATTTCGAATCAAATTATTAATATTAAATAATAAATAATAAGATGCTTATAGCATTTCAAATATTATATGACCTAAATGAGTTCAGATCTAGTCTAAAGAAATTTAGATCAATGCTAAGAGTTAGCTATGCTGAGTGTTATAAATTTTAAGAGTTAGCATTGTTAAGAGTTAATAAGTTATAAGAGTCAGCAAAATCTCAAGAGTTAGAGCTTTATTTGAAATGGGATAAAGACCTGAGAATATATTAGTAATGACATAATTGTAAGATTACAAATAATGTTATAAAATGTCATTGTACAAGTATGTTCTCAAGTTTTATGTTCTAATCTATATTTACTGATGCGGGTTTATCGATGAAACCTTATCCTATATATAGATCAGTGTATGTCTATATCTAGATAGTACAGATTGTTAGTCTTAGAAGATCATGAGCTTAGTGAAAACTCGTATAAGCATACGAGTATTCAGTAAGGACTGGGTACTAAACAGACTTAATGAGGACCTCCAATAGATATCCCATAAAATCATTAATAAAGGGTCTTATCAAATTGAGTAGTATTAGTAGTTCTTTGATCTGAGCACCGTGTTGGGCTTGTGAGTGATCTACCATACTTAAGTTCTACACATGTCAGAGACATTTTATAGTATGACTGCTGGGTGTCGCTGGGTATAGTTCGATACTCATAAAGTCTGGTATGTGTAGATATAGAATATGTCAGCTCATATGAGTGAGTTGTATATCCTTAGGTTCCAAGATTGTATTTCAAAAAATCTTGTGGCCATAAGCATAAAACTCGAAAAAGAGTTTTTAGTGAAATAAACAATATTGTAAAAGTATTTGTGCATATTGTTTGTAAAAATATGAATCTAGAGATATGTTCATAGTTAAGCATATACAAACTTGACGGTGATAATCTATGTCTCCGCTCTTTTAGGTATAAATGACGGAGGAACTATATAAATATGTATTGACCTCAACTTGTATGGTTCAATATGTCATTTTATGATTTTCGTAATATGTGTGCGGGGTATCGTTTACAGACTTATAAAATGGTTTTGTAAGATAAACGAGTGTGAATTTAAGGAGTCTCATAATATGAAGTGTACTCATTGAGCACTGTAGTAACACACCAAGTTGAATAATTCGATCTAAATTTTTTTTTTAAAATAAAAATTATTTCAAGATCTATTGAAAAACTACTAAACTTAAGTGTTAAATTCAGGAGCTTGACAAGTGGCAAATTAATGATTTGCCATCTCATGCCCACACTTGCCACCACTTGGTATCTGTTCATTGTTCATCCATTTAATAGTTAAATGGATGATATATGGCATAATGATGTCATAAACACTTGACAAATGGTAAGACTATTAGCCACCAATTTTTTTTGTTGAAGGACACATGTTCTTTAAGTTAATAAAATATATTTTATTACAAATGTTGGCGTTTTAAAAGAGGTGTGTGGCATTCGGTGGATGTTGTGTGTGAATTGTAAAAGTTGCAATTACCACTTAAGAATTGTCTAAGAATTAGACAAATAAGAAAGTATTGCCACACTTAATTAAACATGGACATGTGTCTTTGACGTGTAACCTTAATGGCAATTGATTTTTCAATTGTTATTTAAAAGGAGAAAATAAGTAATGAAGGATTACACTCGAGCGACGGCAATTAAAAGTGTCTTAAGTGTTGGACATTTATAAAAGATAAAATAAATAAATACAAAAAAGTTTCTTTCTTTTATTCATTTATTTAGGCCGAGAGACAAGTGGAAAGTAAGTAGTTGTTTCAGATTAATTTTAATTTTAATTGAAATTTAATGCTATCATTTTAGCTTTGCAATCTTATTTACAGATTATAATTATTCGTGGAATCACTTTAAAGTGAATTTTGATAACAGAAAATATCCCAAATTATCTTCAAGAGTAATTTTGAGATTTAGATTCAGTATATATATATATATATATATATATATTGTAATAAAAAATTAAGTTTCTTTTTCGTTGCACTGATTTGTATGTGAGACATGTTAACAATTAATAAAATAAAAAATTATATTATACACACTTGCACCTATTATAAACTTACGAAACTAACTGCATTGAACCATGTATTAACTCTTTGTAGGTCAACTCTCTTTTATTTTTAAAATATATATCATATAGTCTATTATTCAATTTTTTTGTTCAACTCTTTTATTGAGGGATAATCTTCTATCTTCAACCTCATAATCAAATAAGATTTTAAATTGGAGAATCTAATTCGCTTTTGACACACAAGAAACTGAAATTCTTTATATAAATTGTTGGTATGCATTTCTCTTAGTAAATCTCATAAAATACAGTATGTATTTAAAAAATAATTAAAATATATGGTATTAAATAATTTCATCTGCCTTTCTATCATCGAGTCTGTAGCCCACAATTTAAAATAAGTATTGATTGGAGAACAATAAAACTCATTTTTTTGAAATTATATATGATTTGGAGACATTTTGCTTCTTAAAAAATATTTATTAGTATATGAGCAGATAATAAAATAAATTTAATCAATTAATAACAAACATTTACCTACATGTTAAATAACAATTTCGTATGTAAATAAATAAATAATTTATTTACATTTTTTGAATAAATTTATTTACCTATCTTAAACAATTAAATAAAATTTCAAATTTTTTTTTAAAAACTTTTAAATTAAATAAAAATTTTAAAAATTAATTAAATTAAATTAAATAAAGTTCATGTAAGAACTTAAAAATAAAACACTCTCAAGTGCTCCAAACTTTGTATATCACGAAATTTTCTTTTAAATGAAAAAAAAAATCAGCCTTGTTTATATAGAACAAAGGCTAAGAACAGTTACAAATTACACCATTTAAGATAACTGCAGCATAACTCATTTGTAACTCCTTTTGTAACTCCTTTGCATTTAACTTCAACTTGCACACCGCATTATATTAATCATATCTAATCATACTCCTTAATCACATCTGATCCATTGAACCTTAATTTGCACTCCATAGCACCTGATCACCAACATGGCTGAATGGCCTTTTTATTTTTCAAGATAAGCTAAAAACTTCATTCTAATAGGGCTGAACTCTTGTCTTCATGATTTGGACTTGCTTGAATCATGTTGATCATTTTAGATTCTTCTTGCATCCTTAGAACCTTGATCGAAACTTGATTAGCTTGCTTCTTTTAAATGTTTTCCATTAAACAAGTTAAGGCTTCTTTCATTCTTTTAGCTTTATCTCTTGTCATTGGTCCTCTATGAACGTTTAAAGGATCTTTTTCAACCTTAGCCGAATGGTGATCAACTTGCTGGTTCTCATCATTCCCTTTTTCCTCGAAAGGATTCGTCCTTGAATCAGTATCTTTATCATCTACATCAAATAAAGACAAATCAGAAACATTAAAGGTTGCACTAACATTGCCATACTCACTGGGAAATTTCAACTTGTATGCATTGTCATTAATTCTTTGAAGGACTTGAAATGGTCTATCCCCTCTTGGCATGAGTTTAGACTTCCTTTGGCTAGGAAATCTTTCATTCCTCAAGTGTACCCAAACCCAATCTCTAGGTTCAAATACTACTTGCTTTCGGCCCTTGTTGTGTTGCTTCTCATATTGTAGAGTTTTCTTTTCAATTTGTGTGCGCACTCTTTCATGCAAAGCTTTGATAAATTTAACTTTTTGCTTACTATCCAAATTAGCTTGTTCTAAAGGTAAAGGTAGTAAATCCATAGGAGATAATGGATTGAACCCGTATACAACTTCAAATGGTGAATGGTTTGTTGTAGCATACACACTTCAGTTATAAGCAAATTCCACATGTGGCAAATATTCCTCCAAATTCTTCAAATTCCTTTGAATTATAGCCCTAAAAAGTGTTGATAAAGTTATTTACCACCTCCGTTTGTCCATCCGTTCATGGATGACAAGTGGTTGAATACAGCAGCCTTGTTCCCAACTTGTTCCAAAGTGTTTTCCAAAAGTGGCTAAGGAACTTCACACCTCTATCACTCACAATTGTCCTTGGAATGCCATGTAACCTCACAATTTCTTTGAAGAACAGCCCCACAACAGGTGTTGCATCATCTGTTTTGTGGCAAGGAATGAAATGCGCCATCTTGCTGAACCTGTCAACAACAACAAAAATAGAATCTCTCCCCCTTTTAACCTAGGTAATCCCAATACAAAATTCAAGGATATATCAACTCAAGGCTCACTAGGTATAGGAAGAGGAGTATACAGCCCATGAGGCAATACTTTAGATTTAGCTTATGTGCAAGTAATGCTTTTCTTATATATTATCTCAACATTTCTTTTTATGTGTGGCTAAAAGAAATGATCACTTAACACATCCAAAGTCTTTCTAACTCCAAAATGCCACATTAACCTGCCACTATATACCTCTCTCGCAAGTAATTCTCTCATTGAACATTGAGGAAACACAACTTGTTTTCTTTGAAAAGAAAACCATCATGCCTAAAGAACTTGTCAAAACCCCTTTTCTCACATGCTACATAAATATTAGCAAAATTAATGTCAAAATTGTATAAATCTTTAATGTACTAAAAACCCAATAATTTTGCATCAAGTGTAGAAATTAGAGCATACCTTTTAGAAAGAGCATCAGCAATCACATTTTCCTTACCTTATTTGTACTTGATGATGTATGAAAAGGATTCGATAAACTCCACCCATTTTACATGCCTACGGTTTAGCTTTCCTTGTCCTTTGAGATATTTCAAGGACTTATGATCAGTGTGTATAATGAATTTCTTATACCAAAGATAGTGCTGCCATGTCTCTAACACTCTCACCAAGGTATAAAACTTCTTATCATATGTCAGGTAGTTAAGACTTGCTCAACTTAGCTTCTCACTAAAGAATGCAATGGGTTTGCCCTCTTGCATTAAGACTCCTCAAATACTTATCCCACTTGCATCACACTCGATCTCAAAAGTTTTAGCAAAGTTATGCAAAGCAAGCAAAGGTGCTGAACTAAGTTTGTCTTTAAGCAAGTTAAAAGCATCATCTTGTTCTTTACCTCACCTAAATCCCACATTCTTTTTAATGCATTCTGTTAATGGTGCAGCAATGGTAGAAAAATCCTTAATGAATCTTCTATAAAAGTTGGCAAGACCATGAAAACTTCTTACATAAAAAACACAAGTGGTTTCGACCACTCCCTAATTACTTTCACTTTTTCTTGATCAACATGTATTCCTTTATCATTAACAACATAACCAAGAAAAGTAAGTTCATTAGTATAGAAAATGCATTTCTTTAGATTAGTATATAAATTTTTTTTTCTAAGCACATTAAATATAATTTTTAAATGTGTAACATGCTCATCTAAATGTTTGCTATATACGAGTATATCATCAAAATAAACCACTATAAACTTTTCAATGTAAACACGCAAAACATGGTTCATCAATCTCATGAAAGTGCTAAGTGCATTAATTAGACTAAAAGGCATTACCAACCATTCATATAGACCATGTTTAGTTTTGAAAACGGTTTTCCATTCATCACCCTCACACATTCTTATTTGATGATATCCAGATTTCAAATCAATCTTTGAAAACACACAAGAATCATGCAATTCATCCAACATATCGTTTAACCTAAGAATAGGATGTCTATATTTTACCGTAATTTTGTTGATGGCTCGGCAATCAACACACATTATCCAAGAACCATCCTTTTTAGGTACTAATAAAACAGGAACCGCATATGAACTTATGCTTTCACACACATATCCCTTTTCCATTATTTGGTATCAGAGCTTGGCTCAAGTTTGAGGTTTGTGTATCCATTTATTTGCTGTTCCTTTTAGTTATCACTTCGTTTCTTGTTTCTCTTTTAGCACCATATCTTAATTGTTGTGCTTCTTGAGGTTATTCTTATTATTTTCAGCAGATTTTAAAAAAAAAATTTGCGAAATTCAAGGGATTCTTGCAAAAAAACTAAAAAACTAAAAAAAAAAAAATATACAGAAATCTTTCTATGTTCATACGATTACTTGTTTCGGTTTGGGAAATATTTAAAATTTTAACTTTCTTAACCAAAACAGACAAAAATTCTTGTTGGGATAGAAATTGATATTTCAGTTCTAATCTTTGCTTGTAATATTTCAGTTCTAAACTTTGCTCGTGATATTGAATTATCTTTTATCTGCTTTCTTAGACCTACCAATTTTCACTCTATTAAATTTGCCATAATCTAAATTGTTTGTTTAAGGATCTTAGTTAACCTAAGAACCCAAAGAACAAAACAAGAATGGTAAAAGGTAAGAGTGGTGAGATTAGCATCGAAAAAAGCCAAATAATTGTGTGAAACATGAGTGGTATGAAATTTTTGAGTGAAACACGTGAGGGAGTGATTGAGAGGCTGTTCTAATATATTTTTTTTCTCATAATTTTAAACATGTCTAACAAAGATAAAGATGTGAGTTCTTCCTCAAATGATATGGTGATTCAAGCAATACAGCAACAATTTGAACAATTGTTCCAAGTGATTGGGGATGTAAAAATCATCTAGAAAGACATGATGAAGCAATTACCAAATTGCAGGGAGAACCACAGTAAAGAAGACAACCACATTTTATCAATGATGTATATGATGATGGAGAAGATACAGATGATGGCCAAGCTACCATAATCGGTCAAAATGTTAATCCTATGAGACAAACTAGAAGAGGACGTTTTGATGGTGTGGACCGAAACATAGGCAGCATCAAAATGAAAATTCCTTCTTTTCAAGGGAGGAACAATCCGGAGGCCTATTTGGAGTGGGAACGAAAAGTGGAGCTGATCTTTGAATGTCATAACTACTCCGAAGAGAAAAAGGTAAAACTAGCCGCTGTTGAATTTTGTGATTATGTTATTGTTTGGTGGGATCAATTGTGCAAAGACAGGCGTAGAAATGGTGAAAGACTCGTAGAGACTTGGATGGAGATGAAACAAATCATGAGGAGGAGATTTGTCCCTAACCATTACTACAGGGAATTGCATTAACGGTTGCAAACTTTGACACAAGGTTCCATGAGTATAAAAGAATATCACAAAGAGATGGAGATAGCCATGATAAGGGCTAATGTGGAGGAGGACCGTGAAGCCACCATGGCTCGATTTTTGAGTGGGCTAAACAAGAACATTGCTGATATTGTGGAGTTGCAACATTATGTGGAGATTGAGGACATGGTGAATGTGGCCATGAAGATTGAATGACAACTCAAAAGGAAAGGCACAAGGTATGATTCAAAACCTTATTCAGGTTCTTATTCTTCTTGGAAATCGAATTGGAGTAAAAAGGATGATAAACTCATTGTTAAGCCTAAATTTGATGAAACTAAAAGCAAAAATGAGATAGGTAGCAAGGGTAGAGGTGAGAATTAATAAATAAAATTTTAAAATAAAATTTAATAAATTAATAAAAATTAAATTAATTTAAAAAGTTAAATAATTAATGAAAATAAAATTAAAAATTAAACTAAATAAAATTTAGTAAACAAAATATAATTAATAAATAAAAAGATAAAAAAATTATTAAATTGTCATGCTACATAGCAATGTTGCGCATTACGACATGGGCAAGATGCAACTTTAGACTAAAATCAATAATTTTCAGTCATTTTTTTTTTCATTTTTCAGAACTTTCGGCAATAGATACTCATTTTCAATTTCTGTATCACATTCTTAACATTAAATCTAAACATTTATATTAATGGAATAACAAAAACATAATAAAACAATATTAAATTCTAAACTCACCAATTTTTTCTTATTTTTATTTTTTTTTCAATTTCACAATCTATGATTTTATTTTTAATCTTTAAAATGTGATGATTTTAAAGTTATTCTACAAATTTACGAATAAATTGAGTAGATTTTAAAAAATTAACGTGTGGGTTTTAAGAGAGAGGGGAAGTTTCAAAAAATCAAATGCTTTTGTGAGAAAAGGCAAAACCGTCAAAAATTGAGTGTTTAGTTATAAAAGTATAAAATATTTGATAGTGGCCAAATAAATTTACTTATTAAAATTTTCAGTTATTTTCGAAAATTTCCCATTATGTTCGTGTCTAGATGAACTAAAATTTTCAAATCAAATTACATTTAACCCCTACTGTATTTCTTCAATTACATTTACACCCCTAGACTTTTCTAATATCTTCAAATAATTGAATTGAAGCTCGTGTACTGAACCGATATTACATAAAAAGGCGTGTGATGCCTGGTCAATTTGTTTTAGGCTGCATGTCGTTTTGATTAGGATATAGTAGGATACGATGGATTAGATTAGATTGGATAACGTATAGTTTTCTCTCATATTTGGTGATGTATCGAATAGGACACTATTAAATATTTAATTTTACTATTAATCTAATTAAAATTAATTTATATTTAAATATTATTTAGATTTAATTATAAAATATACAAATATGTATTTAATATAATGAATTTATAAATATAAATAATTTTATAATTTTGAAAAAAATATATTATTGTCTAATTAATAAATAAAATTAATTACTAAGTATCCATGAATATTTTACTTTATAATATAAATTAATTAGTGATGATATAGTGACTATTATTATTATTATTATTACAATTATATTATTTATTATAGAATTATTATTTATAAAAAAAATTAGAATGACACCTTTTTATCTTTTTTTTTTATAGTTTAAAGTTAATTTATTTTATTGTTTTGAATACAAGTTAAAAGTTATCATTAATTTCTTTTTAGTTATTTAAACTTTTAGCTCGTATGGCTATTACGCTGCTCTATTGATGATTTTGTTGCCACCATTGCGAAGATTTGATTATTTAGAATTGGAAAAAAGATTTTTTTGTTTCACAAGTTTGATATAATTTTCAATTTTATCTTATAAATTTTAAAAATTTTAATTTTATTCTAATCCGTTAATAAAATTTCGTTAAATTTAATAGAAAATCTCTTTTAATTGTACATTGACAAATTTTTCCTCAATTATTATGTTAATTAGAAATGGTGATATGAATATATTATACAATGTACACGTGTCAGTTTTTAATTGGTTATTAAAAATAAAAAGACACGTGGTACGCTTTAATAAGTTCAAAATTTAATATTCAATAAAAATTTATTTTATAATTAAAATAAATAAAACTGAACTACCAAAATTGGCGATTGCCGTCGTCGGCCACCACCAGTTGCCAGATTTCGGGAAAGAAAATAAGCAAAATTTATGTCATTAAATTCTATTTTTTTTATATCTACACAATAGTAGAATCATTTTTATCAAAAGAAAATAAGACGGTGACTAAAAAGTATATCAAAAATAGGGGGAAGGTGACAGCCACTGCGCGCCACCATGGAATAATGGGGCGGTGGCGTGCACTGCCCCCATCGTTGGATAGATCGGCGGCTGATCTATCCAATGGTAGGGGTGGTGCACGCCATTGCCCCACCGTTCCATGGCGAACAGTGGTGGCCGTCATAAACACCCCCCACCGCCGGTCGTGCGTCGAATGACAGAGCAATGGCGAGCACCGCCCCACCGTTCGATGCGCAACTGTCGGCTCGTGGTGGTTGGCGGTGGCCACTACCATTTGCCGTCGAACGGGATGGCGGTGACATGCACCGCCCCCACCGTTGGACAGATTGACCTGTAGGGGTGATGCACGCCACCGCCCCACCGTTCGATGTGCAACTGTAGGCCCGTGGTGGTTGGTGGCGGCCACCACCGTTCGCTATCGAACGGGATAGCAGTGGCAAGTATCGCCCCCACCGTTGGATAGATCGGCTGTCGATCTGTCCAATAGTGGGGGCGGTGCACGCCATCGCCCTACTGTTCGACGGTGAACAGTGGTGGATGCCACCTCCCACAATATTTTTTTTCCCTACTTTTGGCACATCTATGATACTCCGTTGATAAAAAAAATCATACCATTGCATAGATAAAAAAATTTTGAGTCCAATAATGTCAATTTTGAGTCAAATTGTAATTGGTTATCGGCGGCCGGTTGGCTATTACCGACGGCGGCGACTGCTCTCTTTTTATTTATTTATTTTATTTTATTATTTAAGTGATAAATCAGTGGTTGATACATGGATAAAATTATGTAGAGTGACTATTTTGCCCCTCCAGTGTTAAAATTAACAGAATCTTACTAACTGATTAGGACAAAATTAAATTTTTTAAAATTTAAATAATAAAATTAAAATTTAGATCAATCTCGTGGGATAAAAATATCCTTATCCCTTTAAAATTCATTGTTGTAGTCCATGTATCATTTTTTTTTTGACTCTATCGTATTAGTAAAAGTTTCGGTTATGGATTAAGATTCTCTTCTAAGTTAAAAATTTACCTAAATAAATATAGTATGTAATTAGTGATTGATAAAAAAAAAAAAAATCTTGACCACTGATATTTAATATAATTCAAATATTAAAAAATTCTTAAAAATTTAAATAAATTCAATTTAGAAGAGAATCTAATTCTTCGATTACAAATGAAGTGGCTCTGACTTAATTTTTAATATGTATTTAATAATATTTTGTAAATATATAAATACAAAGTATTATATATAAATATTATAATCATGTAATATAATACAATATATTAAATAAAAAATTAAAATAATATATTTAATACATTTAATAATTATAATATAATATAATTTTATTATAACACATTACTATATTTTTTATTTAATAATGTAAACCATAAAATATAATAGATTAAACAAAATAAAGGCAATTATAGTCTCTTAATTAAGAAAATTAATCAGGCAATTATGATCTCTTAATTAAAAAAATTGATAAGGCAATCATAGACATTGATTAGACAATTTTGATCTCTTAAATTAGGGAATTATAAATCATAAAATAAATTATATTAAATGACTCTCTAAAAACGCTTACCACAACAATTATATAAAAGAAAGCCTTACATCAAATTGGATAGGTTTTGAAATTTTTTCTCTCACTTTTTATTTTCTCTCTTAAGATTTTTTTATTTTTAAATTAATTTAAGTGTTATAGTGTTTTTACTGCATTCTCACTAATCACATCATAATCAATTTTTTTATTTTACAACACACAACTTTACGAAACCACGTAAAAAATAACAACGTTCTGTTTTTTCACAATACAAATTCAATTCGTTGACATTAAATTTTTAGGTTAATAATATATTTTTAAAAAATTTATTTAATAATGTAAACAATAAAATATAATAAATTATACTAAATATAAGAATAAAAATAAATTTTATTGCTTTTTTTTATATCACGCGGTCTTAATTGTGACACGTATCATTAACATATTTGATTACAAAATATAAATCAACTTCCACTTAAACTTTGGTCAAAAGATCTAATTATAATTATAATAAATTTTTAATTCAAAGAAAGAAAAGTTACTAGAAGAGAAGTCTGATTGAATATTTTTAAAATTAGAAAAAAATTAGACGCCCTTTAATTAAACGCTAGCATCTTGTTGTTATTAATACTTTTCAATTGCTCCATTATGAGATCCCATAATGGAGCATTTTATAAACTTTAAAAATCTTATGGTAAACTTTGTAATCAATTCTAGGAAATGCAGAATGACAAAGAACGTGCTCCCTTAGAGAGTAACCACACAGAGTGCAACTGAGTCTAAATTCTTTCCTTACATAATGATGCTTGAAATTTTTTCGTTTCAAATGATGTGTGAAGTAAGAATAGTGACCATGGTAAAATTATGCAAGAATGTAAGAATAGTGATATGCTTTTCAAATAATTAAGTATAAATAAGACTTGACTCTCTCACCCTGAAAGATAGCAAAAGAAACCCAAGCATTATTTTACTGTAATGCTCTCAAAACTTGGAGACATGGGTGCTGCAATGAGCTTGGTGACATTCTTGTTTCTATTGCTAAACATAGCTGGGGTCTGCAATGGTGGTGCTACCAGTAATTATGTTAGAAAATCAGAACCATCGGTTGATATGCCACTTGACACTTTCCCTCCACCTCCTGGCTACAATGCTCCTGAGCAGGTATTGTGGTGTAAAAACATTCAGACTAATTTTTCTATATATATATATTTTTTTGTGCTTTCATGTTCAAGTTTGAAGATGCTGAAAGAATTTGCTATATGGGTTTACAGGTTCATATAACTCAGGGTGATCATATTGGAAGAAGTGTGATTGTTTCTTGGGTGACACCCTTAGAGCGTGATCCTAACTTTGTGACATACTGGGAAGCGACAAACTCCAAGAAGAAACACAAAACTCATTCAATGATCACAACTTATAGATACTATAATTATTCTTCTGGCTACATTCACCATGCCACTATCAAAAGACTAAAAGTCGGTAGATTTTGTTGTATTCTTTTCAGATTCTGATGGAACTCTTTTGTTATATTGACACGACGAAAATTTGCTTCTGATGGGATACTTGCAGTATGACACTCAATACTTCTATGAGCTTGGGGCTGGGAATAGAACTCGTCTGTTTTCATTCACAACTCCTCCGAAAGTAGGACCAGATGTTCCATACACATTTGGCATTTTAGGTAAACAGTTTTTCTCTTTGCACTTTGTAATTGTTATGTGCATTCATGAGCTGCTTTTTTTATTTTTTTATGATATAGTGCAAAATTTTGAACAGGTGATTTGGGACAAACATATGATTCCAATCAGACATTTGAGCACTATGTTTCGAATTCAAAGGGCCAAGCCATGTTGTTTGTTGGAGATCTTTCTTATGCAGACCATTATCCGCACCATGACAATAGGAGGTGGGATTCATGGGGCCGTTTTGTCGAAAAGAGCACTGCATATCAACCATGGATTTGGACCGCTGGCAATCATGAACTCGATTTTGCTCCTGAAATTGTAAGAGCTATTGAAATTGCAAAAATCTGATTTTTATACTGACACTTAGGTGACAAATTAAGTATTAACAACCAATGTTGATTGGTGATAATATCCAAGGAAGTGATTATCAATTGCACTGGTGATCGTCTAAATTTCATGTATTTTCAGGGTGAAAGTGTTCCTTTCAAGCCATTTGTGCATCGTTACCATGTACCCTACAAGGCATCACAGAGTACATCTCCGCTTTGGTATTCCATTAAGCGTGCATCTGCTTACATAATTGTCCTTTCTTCTTACTCAGCATACGGTATGAAACTTCTTTCTTTAGATGTATATCATTTGGCTAGAACTTTTTTTCTGCAGGCTAAAAAAAAAGGGGGCCTAATCATTATAATTACTATTGACACAGGGACATATACCCCTCAATATAGCTGGCTTGAAAACGAGTTGCCAAAGGTTAACAGAGCTCAGACGCCGTGGCTGATTGTTCTTCTTCACTCTCCTTGGTACAACAGCAATGGCTACCATTATATGGAAGGAGAGAGCATGAGGGTGCAATTTGAACCTTGGTTTGTTGAACACAAAGTTGATATAGTCTTGTCTGGTCATGTGCATTCATACGAGCGTTCAGTAAGTTTACATACTACTCAATGCAAGTGTAATTTCTAAACAAAACTTGTGGTACTGTAGTTTTAACTAACATTGGTTCTGTTTACTCCAGAAGCGAGTTTCAAATGTGCAGTACAACATAACAAATGGATTAAGCTTCCCAGTTAAGAATCTTTCTGCTCCAGTTTACATAACTATTGGTGATGGTGGAAATATAGAGGGTGTTGCTAATCGGTGAGCTTCATTCAAATATCTCTTCTTATTAAAGTGGTATTTATATTCCATTAAAGGAGAATTTGCAGTTCTATTATCTGATCTCTTAGTTGAACCACTCTTGCCCTGTGCAGTTTTACTAATCCACAGCCTAGTTACTCAGCATATCGGGAAGCAAGCTTTGGACATGGGATGCTTGAGATTAAAAACCGAACTCATGCCCATTTTACCTGGCACCGTAACCATGACAATGAAGCTGTTGTTGCTGACTCCAAGTGGTTGTTTAATAGACACTGGTACCCAGAACAAGAGCTTAGCTAGGCTCTACTTATATGCTTTAGAAGTGATGTTTATGTTTATGATCTCTAGCTGGACTAGTATGTGTGTTTATGATCTCTCTGTTTTATTTATGCTAGTTAAATTCATGATCTATTTAGAACCTAAATTTTGAGTTCTACAAGCATAGATTTTGTTTCATATCAGTTTACACAGTTATCAATCCCAAAGCAAATGGGAATTAACTACAATATTTGCTCTAACTCCTAGCACAACTTCAGCACCTTGGCTGGTCTTAGTTATTTACTCGTGCTTAACTGAGTTCAGTATGGCCTTAAACTTCTCTTTGAAATACAAAAAGGGTTATTGAAAGTCTATTTCTTAGTGGCAAAT
This sequence comes from Ailanthus altissimus, assembly GCA_946807835.1. NCBI lineage: Eukaryota > Viridiplantae > Streptophyta > Magnoliopsida > Sapindales > Simaroubaceae > Ailanthus > Ailanthus altissimus. The sequence continues at coordinate 27,331,863 of OX327695.1, forward strand.
CATATTCCAAAGAAGATGCATTTCCTTGGCCTCATAAATAAATAACACAAGTACTCAGAGAATTTGGTATCTTTAACATCCATCATACTTTCGATTTTCTCAATTATTACAGGATCCAATTTGATGCTTTGTCTTGTGTTGACTCCCACTTTTCTTGAAAAAAACATTTGTGCCCTCTCATAGTCTTCCTTTTTACCTCATTTCAAGCCGCTGAACAGAACCAACTTCTGTTGCTAGTTAGAGACTTCATTTCTGGAGCTGCTGACAAATTTTGTGGAAATGATGGAACTTGGAAATGAAAGCTGAGGGCTTTTGTACCTCTGCTGAATTATCATTCACCACCAATAGTGGGAATTAATGGTTGGACTAGTGAGGATTTACCAGGATCTTCCATCCAAGTGTCCTCAGATATTGAGGAAATCTCGGCCTTCTGTGTGGCATATTTACTTTCTTCATTTTTCCCCAGAACGACCAGATACAATCCGGCTATGATTAACATTGCTCCGATGATCCTGCACATTGCATTTAACGCAAAGAGGAATAAGATTAATAAAACTACAATAATTGGTATTTAGGGAATAACTAGAACAATGAGATTAAGTACAAAAAGTGATTCTGTCACATTATAATACAGGATAGGCCTCAGAAATCTCAAGCTTGAGCTGAGATGACCAAATCTCAAGCTAGCAGCTGTAGCTCTTTAATAATGAATGGGATTGAGTGGCAGTATGGAAGAAAATACCTACCCTCCCAAGTAAAATTCTTCTCCTAAAGCAATGGTGGCCATTATCGCAACAAGCATAGTTTGTAGAGGTAGATATGCTGAAACAAATACCGGACCTCCCCTGTCAATGACCCATATCTGCACTGCAAATGCCATTGCTGAAGCCACCAACCCCTGCAAATGTCATTGCTGAAATCACCCATTTCTCCGTCACTTTTATTTATTTTTATTTTGATTTTTATATTTTATGGCAAAACAATATGATGTTATGGAAGAAGTATAATTACACTTACGGTAGAACAACATGTTGTTGCACAATATGTGAATAGCCAAAAACAAGCATTTGGTAAAGCTAAAATTCTGATACATCTTGACGTTGTTCAAGTATTGTTAAATCAAACCTAGGAAGCAGGTGTTTACAGAGAGAAATTGTTGGGAAAATTGGTGATTCAACAATTTTGGTTGGTTAAGAATTGAGATGAATACCAAAGTGAAGAATTACAAGAAGTCTAGAATGTGTGGGATACGTATGGAAAAGTCTAGGACGTATGGGACACAAAGGGGGAAGCGAAACGGGACTCAAAGACGCGAAGGGAGCAAGAAAACGCGGATAACTACGGGGCTCAGCGCCGTGGCGCCCAGGACAGTAAAACCAGCGCCGCAGCGCTGGGCGCGATTCTGTCCAGCGCTGCAGCGCCCAAGGACGAGCGCCGCAGCGCCAGAACGCGTGGAAAAGTCCGTTTTGATTCGGGATTTTGAGTTTTGGAAAGTTTTGGACTTCCAAAATAAGTAGACTCTTACTCCAACAAGGAATAGGGTTAATAGGCACGAAATATACTCTATATAAACACTTGTAAACCCTTGATTTCATATCAAGCATTGAGAGAGACTCTAAGAGAGGGGAAGAGCTGGGTAGACACTAAGTGCTTGTGTGCGCTAGGGTGGAACCGTTGTTTGGGTGATCATTGTTTGTGGTAAAGTAAAGGTTCACTAAACGTTTAGGTCCTTTTGAGGGTTCTTCATATTGTATTTCCTTGTAAAATCTCTAGGAAGTTATAATAAGAGAGGCTAGGATCCTTGGATCCACCGTGGACGTAGGCGATTGGCCGAACCACGTAGATTGTGTTGTGCTATTTTGTTTTCTGTTTTGAATTCTTGTTGGTTTTGCTTGATTGATAGGTTATTTCGTTGCGCAAAAAAATTAGAGTTCTAGGCTAAATCTTAGGTTCTTCGTTTCAATATAACCTCACGAGGGAGAAGAACGTTGCCTCCCTCAACAGAAACAGATTATGCCGATTCTAGATTTGGCCTTGATTTCCTGGCATGGTTATAAGCGCTGATTTTTTTGCAATATGGTAAGTTGCGATTAATTAGATCCTAAAGTCATACCTGGCTGCCTAGAATTTAGTAGAAGGATGAATAGTTGTGAGTTACATACTGCATAGAAAACACTGAAGACTTCCCAGCCAGTGTGAAACTGCCACGCTTGTGAATCTCTCTCAAAGTATGCTGCAACGGCCAAAAACTGCATAACACTAAAAAAACAACTATATGAGACAACTGAGAGTCGAGCCGGATATTTCTTCAAGAGAGGTGACTGTAACACGATCCAGCTAGACCAAAACAGGCAGTGACCAATGAGACAAACGCAACCTAAGGGCCAGTTCTTCTCTTTGGCATCTCCCAAGAATGACAAATTTGACTGATTTGAAGCCGAATTTGGCCTATAAATAATTGGTCCCTTGTATAAGGTTATGACTGAAGCTCCTGCAACAGAAGTAAGAGTTCCGAGAACCTTAGCTATGCCATCTTTCCGGGTCAAGTGTACCTGCTCTATTCTGGAAGTCAAAGCATCACAAGACACTATTATTTAAAATTTTGCAGCTACCAATAGTAATAAACCAAAGTTGAATTAATGTTATAGACTTCTGAAGTTCAATTGCTTGCCTGAGCAGGGCAGCCAAGATAAAGGTAATGGCAGGTACAGCATTCTCTACAGCAGAAGCAAAAGTAGGTGAGGTGTTATCCAAACCAAATATGTAGGATCCTTGATTCAGTGTTATTCTGCCGCACAGAAAATAAACAAAATGAAGATACTGTTCACAAACTTTCATTTCATCATCACATATTAATCCAAGTGCTATCTCTATAAACCGATCATACCCAACAAGTCCGAGGAGGAAAAATTGTATTAGAAAAGAAGGGGTTAGCGGTGGCCTGTCTCTTCTGCAAAGAAAAAGAAGAAAAAGAATTGTGAATAGATTAGAATCCAAACTCTATTTTCCTCACGTAATATTAAGCGATTTCCTTCACATACTTTTCTAGAAAATATGCAAAGGGGATGAGCACAATCAGAGCTATGATGTTCCTGTACAGGGGAAAAACTAGCTTGCTTACACCCATATTGAGTGCAGTTCTCATGACAACATGGTTTCCCGCATAACCAAACTGGAAAATTGTCATGGCCATGTGCAGCTTGGCTCGTTCAGGCACCATATACACTCTCTTTGCAGGCGCTGCCCCTACCTCAGCTTCGGCCATTGGAGCAAGGACCAAGATGCAATCAGAAACGTAAAGAGTTCAATAACTGCAGACAAGTAATGCTAATATAAAATGTAGGAATGAGAAAAAAGGGATCAAATCAAATATGTGGAGCTGTCCCACAAAATGGCTTCCGAAATTTTATATTCAGTTGGAAGTAGTAATTAGAGTAGGGATCAGAAACTCCCGAGATCATGGTTGTAATTACTAATAATTAAAGTGCTCTTCTGCTTTTTTGTATCTCAAAGAGCCAATTTTCTGCTGACTTTGCATGTTAAGGCTTCCATCTTGGTGCATTTTTTATTATATGCTTTCGCCAATATGATGAAGGCGACAAAGCAACTAATTGAGCAGCAGAAAAATAACCATCAGAATAATAGATATTTATAGAAACCCCAATCTCTTTTTGTCTTCTTCACGAAGATTATTTTTTCTCTGTCTTAGCAATCAAAATTCTACACGGAACTAGTGTATCAGCCTAAACTGCAATGGTTTTTTTTTTTTTGGGGGCCAAAGCATACTTTTCATAGGAAAATGAAAACGAAAATATATACGGTTGACCGAATGACCAGGAATGTGTATATGTATTGTGTGATTTGTCGGATTTAATAATTATCAATTGAATTGTCATACCAACGCAAAGTATGTAAACGACTTGTCGTTAGTGTAGACTAACTAAAAGAGTACACTTTCTACAAAGATTTTGAAGTTTTTTTGCGCTACCATATATCCTTTCTTCTCTGTGGTTCAATTTCATCTTCAATTGGCAATAAATAATTTAAATATATAACAGCTAATTAAATAAGTTATTAATTTTTTTAATAAAATATTATTAAATAATAAAAAAAATAATTTATTTAATAATTAACTAAATAAGTAAATAACTTATTATTTATTAAATTAATTATTTTAATTGTTTATTTAAAAATAAAATAAAAATTTCGCGCAATGTGTATCGCGCACATGCAGCATGTACGTGGCAAGCAGCATACACAGGACGCTCCCAATTGGCGTCCCACTCATGCATGTTGCATGTGCAACATGCTGGACGCGAAATATATATATATATATTTATTTTTATTTTTAAATAAATAAATAAGAAATTAAAATAATTAATTAAATAAATAATAAATTATTTATTTACTTAATCATTAAATAAATAAATAAATTTTTATTTAATAATATTCTATTAAAATAATTAATAAATTATTTAATTAGTTGATATTTATTTAAATTATCAAGTTATGTGTGAATTTCATTTTAAAATTTTTTATTTTTTTCTTGATTCATTTTATTTCTTTTCTAATTCATCATATTTCTCTTAAATTCATATTATTTTTTCTGCACTTCATTACATTACACTTTTTCATTTAAAAAATAAATACAAAAAACTTCAAAATTTTGAATTTCGTGAGAGATAGTTCAAAATTTTAACTTAGGGACATAATTGTTCAATTCTTTATTTCTTAACTAATAAAGATTAATCCATTCATATGTGGTTTAAAAAAAATAGCTTAAAAGTATGGGTCATTTATGAAAAATTCCAAAAAAAAAGAACAAAAATAATCATTAACCTATTCATTTGTGAACAAAAATGATCTCTTAATTCTTTAACGATGGTGATAATTATTCAAGCCAAAATAAGACATTTATATAGCCTACATACGTCTTAAATTAACTCTAATATGAGTTAGAACAAGATAAATATTTAAAACAATTTAGAAGTCCTCTTAAAATCAAAATAGGTTATGTTAACGTAATAGCGTTCGGCTCTTGAATACTACGGCATTACGACAATAAAACTATCATTTGGGTGTTACTTCTGGACATTGCAACATTCCAATTTTTAGAATTGTTGCTGCACCATTTACTTTTGAATGTTACATACTAGAATTGGCGCTACGACGATCAAATTTTATCGCTGTGATGTTCTCCCATGCACTTTCACCACATGCTCCTTTCTCATTGGTCGACTCCAAATTATTATCTTCATGATTTTTATAAAATCCACTCTTTAATTCAAAATCATCTGAGAAGTTTTCATAGATCTTTCATCTCTGTATAACATTTTCTCGCACATAGTGGTGACTTCTGTTAATTCCTTACATAGGACGAACTTAACTGAGAGCAATAGTTTAGTCAATATATTTATAGGATTTTCAGACGATAGAATCTTTGTTAGACTAATCTCGCTACTTTGTTATCTCTCTAATAAAATGAAGCCGTATATCTATTTATTTTGACGTCTCATAAACAACTTGATGTTTGCTTAAATGTATGATACTTTTGCTATTATAATAGACACCGATGTTAATGTCTTCAATAGCCATCATCTTTGTGCAGATTCCTTTTAACCACAAGGCCTCCTTAATAGCTTCACTTATAGCTATATACCATGCTTTCGTGGTCAATAATGCGTCATGTGCTATAAAACTAACATCCAGTACACACTATATCCAAACACCATAAATACATTGTTAGAGTTGTGCTTACGTGCCATCCCAGATTTGTATAAATATTTGATATTTATACAGTGTACTTTTTATTAAATCATTAATACCTTTTATAATATGGTTAAATGCTTGTAATGTTACGGATATTGTATGATCTGAAAGAGTTCAAATTTGATCTAGAGGAGTTTAGATCAGGGCTAAGAGTTAGCATCACCGAGAATTATAACTGCTAAGACTAAACAAGTTATAATAATAAGTGAAATCTAATGAGTTGTAGCCTTGTCTATAATGAGATAAAGACCTCGGAATATACTAGTAATGACATAGTTGTAATAGTTGCAATCGGGTGCTAAGAAATATCATTATGCAAATCTGTTCTTAAATACATTATTCCTGATCTATTTTCACCGATGCAGGTCTGTCGGTGGATCCATTTTCATATAGATCAGTGTATGTCTATATCTGTAGGGTATAGATGGTTGTTCCTAGCTAACCATGAGCTTGGAGCTTCTATAGACTTACGGGTATTCAATCAGGACTAGATATTGAATAGATTCATGAGGACCCTAATAGACATTCTATGTTGCCATCAATGGAAAGTCCTCTTGAGTTGAGTAGTATACATGGTCCTCCGACCTGAATGCCACGATGGGCTTGTAAGTGATCCTCATACTTTGGTTCCATGCATGTCTGAGATATTTCATAGTCTGACCACTAAGTGTTGCTAGGTATGGTCTAAGGCTCATGGAGTTCGGTGTGCGTAAATATGAGATTCGTCAGCTTACATAGGGAGTAGTATATCTAGATGCTCCTAGATAGTACTCAAAAAAGTCTTATGGCAATAAGTAATATACCCAAGAAAAATATTTTCATAGGGTCGAACAGTATGACAAAGAGTCTGGAGATAGGTTTATAGATGAGCACATAGGGATTTGACGGTATTGATCTATGTCCTCGCACATCCAGGATATAAATAACGGAAGGACTATATGTATGAGTTGTGATCTCAGCTTGTATGATCCAACGCGCTGATTTGTAATATCCATGACATGTGAGTGGGGCATTGTTCACGGACTCATAGAATAGTTCCATTTGCGAAATCGGGCGTGGACTTAGGGAGTTTCACGATATAGAGTGTATTCGTTGTGTACTAGGGCAGCATATTAGATTAAATTGTTTAATTTATTAATATCCAGTACTATCACGAGAATGCGCATATGATCGTATTTAAGTGTTAAATACAATAATTAGTTAATAATTAATGTTTACGAAGTATATTATAACATATGGCACATTGCAGGTCTCGGTTGAGTTTACCTAATTATAGAGTTTAGTAGGATCCACTAAGAGGTATATTTAATAACTATTCTTGAAAGATAAAATGATAATTTTACACATTAATTATTTAATTGTTAAGAAATTAACATATCTTATTATTATATATTTTTATAATATTATATATTAATGCTTAGTTGTAAAATATTTATACATATAATATTATTATTTTAATATATATTTAAGATATATATATGTGTGTGTGGGATGTGAATTACTTTAGGTTTTGGCTTTGTTTCATTTTTAATACGTATGAAACAAGTGCTAGAAACGTGTAGAATTTGAGAAGCAATTGGATTGCTTTTGTTTTTGTTGTTTTGGAAGCAAAGAAGTTGTTTTCTTTTACATATTGGTGGCTGGCCAATTACATATTATTTCAAAGGGATATTTATCCAATTTTTAGTTAATGAAATTAATTTTTAGTGTTGAAATTAATTTTTTATTTACTTTTTATTGGCTACCAATTAAAATAATACAAGAATTTATTTATTAATTAAAGAGTTGATCAAATGAAAAAATAAATTCATTGGGTTTAAGTGTTAAATTCAATGTTGGTATTTGAAGCTGTTGTTCTAGCTTACCAAGCTCATCGAATTGGTGACTAGAATTGTCGATGAGTTTGACTCCAAGCGAATTCTAAAATTCACGTGTAAAGAGTTATACATTTTAGTGAATTCCCAAACTCTCTTTTATATATTAATTTGATTAATATGTTATTTATTGTGTTTATTATATATTTTAATTTCTTTACTGCACTTAAATATGTATGTCATTATATGTATTTTGTACAATGAACACAGTTGCACATGCATACATTCACCTTAGTATAATTGATTATCTTCTCTTATTGAGGTTACCTACTAATCTGAGTCAACGTATCATTTTACCATTTCATCAACTTTCTCAACTTTTTTATATATTAAACTTTGCTCTGACGTTCCTGTTAAATATCTCAATATCCATTTAACCGCAAGTTAATGTTCATTTCTAAGATCTGTCATGTACTTACTCATAACACCCATATCTCGAGTTATGTCAGGCATTGTGCAAACCATCATATACATGATGCTCTCAATAGCACTGGCATATGATACTTTACTCATCTGTAATTTCTTTTTTTCAGTTTTTGGCAACTATCCTGCTGAAAGTTTGAAATGCATGGCTAAAAGAGTGGAGACAGCTATAACATTGAACATACCAAATCTCTCTAATATCTTGAGCATATATCTTTATTGGGACAAGAAAATGACATCTAATATTTCTCTCACGATATCTATACCCAAGATTCTCTTGGTTGCTCTTATCCTTCATTTTAAACTCGTCACTCAATTGTTTTTTCAATTTTTATGTTTCTTCTATATCTTTATATACGATCAACATATCATTCATATACAGAAGTAAATACATATACAACTCACTACTTAAGATCTTAAAGTACACACACCCATCATACTTATTCTTATTAAACCTACAAGTCATTATGAAGTCTTCAAATCTCTTATATCACTACTTTAGAGATTATTTCAGCCGATATAACAACTTTTTCAATAAACAAGCATGATACTCTATGTCGGGTTCTTCAAATCCCTATAGTTGTGGCGTGTATATTTTCTTCTTTAGCTCTCCTTGTAGGAAAGTGGTCTTGACATCTATTTACTTTAAATGTAAATTTAGGTTTATACATATGGCTAACAAAATTCTAATTGATATGTGCTTGACTATATGTGAGAATCTATTGTAAAAATCAACTCCCTCCCGTTGAGTGAAGCCTTGTGCCATTAATTTAGCCTTAAATCTTATATGATCTATACTTGATATCCATTTCTTAATCTTGTATACCCACTTGCACCCTACTAGTTTCTTAATTTAAGGTCTCTCTATAAATTCTTAAGTATTATTCTTTAGGAGAGAACTAATCTCATCTTCAATGACCTACCACCACTTCTCACTATTCTCACTCTTTATAGCCTCTATATATGCTTAGGCTCATCATATTTAATAGTAAAAGTAAAATTAAAAGTATGAGCAATTAAATCTGCTTGAGCATACCATATTGGTAACTTCATCATTCTCCTTAGACTACCTATGGCTAGTTGATACTCTTTTAGTTCTATCTCTAGAATTCTAATTTATTTTTAGGTAGATTTGAGGAACTAACCGGTGTTTTTTTTATACATCTTTAAGGGATGACTTACTAAAGTATTGATCTGGGGGCATCTCAGATTTACTTTCAAGCTCCACTTTAAACCTCAGTTGTTTCTGGTGTTGAAACTCATTTTGTCACAAGCCTTTTCTTCATTTCTTCTTATTTGAATTTTAGCATTGTCGTCTCATCGAACGTCACATTTCTACTAATGATACTTCTTAGTGGCATAGCTCTATGGACCATACTTTGTATCCTTTCACACATTTTGAATACCCTATGAATACCTCCTTCAAGATTCTAGGTTTTAACTTACCTTGACTTATATGCACGAATGTTAGGAAACTAAAAATCCTTAAGTAATCATACTTTAGAAGGCTACCTGACCACTTCTCTTCTGCTATTTTAAAGTCTGTTGTAAAGAAAGGACTTCTATTGATTAAGTAAGCTGTTGTGATTACAGCTTCACCCAAAATGCCTTACACACTCCAGCGTTGGTCAATATGCATCTCATTCTCTCAAGTAAGGTCTTATTCATCTTTTCTGTAAGATCATTCTATTGTGGTGTAGATCTTATAGTTTTGTGCCTTGTAATCCCATGCTTAGCATAAAATCTATCAAACTCCTTGTTGTAATACTCAAGACCATAGTTCATCCTTAGCCTTGTAATCCTATACTTGGCACAAAAACTATCAAACTTCTTGTTGTAATTCTCGAGACTATTGTTTATCATTTGTTTCTTGATTTTTTTTGTCAATTTGATTTTCAATAAGAGCTTTCCATATTTTGAAGGTCTTAAACACTTGCTTTTTACTCTTCAACCCATACACTTATAATTTTTTAAAACAATCATCTATAAACGTTATAAAGTATCTTGCTCCATCATGTGTAACTGTTTGTGCTGCCCCTAAAAATTTGAGTGTATATAATCATGAGTCCCTCTTAATTTTGTGCTCTCCAGTATTAAACCTAACACTGTGTACTTCACCAAACACACAAAGTCTAATGGCTAGAACTTATCATCACCAAACACTTTTTTTTATCATAAAACTCCTTTAGGTTCCTTTCACCTAAGTGAGCTAACTTTAAATACCATAGTTTGGTTTGCATAATCTCATCATCTATAGAGATTTGTGTAAAATTCATTGACAGCCTTTCTATGTAACACATATACATCATTGTCCCTATCACCTTTTATAATTACCATAGAGTCCTATAGCACCTTAAGAATCTCATTCTCAGCTCTGATTAAACACTCATTCTAGTATAGCATACCTAGAAAAATTAAGTTCCTCTTGAGGTTAAGAACATACCTAACTTCTTGTATGTAGCTTAAGCCTAATACTATAAATCTCCAATGCTTAACAAGTCATATCGTTCCCCATTAATACTTTTCCTCCATTAATGGGTTGAAAATTAGAAAATAAAGACTTATTTGGATACATGTGAAACATATAATTAGAATCTAATATCTATGTATAAATTTTGCAATAAAGACAATAAATAAATATATTAATCGCATTAATATATTAAAAGACTTAAAGAACTCACCAAAACGTGTAATGTTATACACGTATTTTTCTTGGAGTCCGCATGAAGACCAACTCGTGTGCAGTTCTAGTTACCAACACGGTGGGCTTAGTGAGGTAGAACAGCAGCTTTATGTTCAACTTGGGATTAACTCTTAATTCTCAAAATGGCCGAGAGTGAATTAATATCATTTTCTCCAAAAGGATAAGAAATGGAGATTTGAAGCAATTCACAATTGCTCCAATTAGAAGCGTAAGAAAAATGAAACAATTTCATTTTCCCTCCCTCCTTTTTTTCTTTCTTTCTCCTCCATTTCTTTCTCTTTTCTCTCTGCGCCGATTTAGCCAAATTCTTGCTTCTCTTTCTCTTTCTTTCTTTCTTTATATATATATATATAATATATAATATAATATAAATATAAATATAATAATATATTATATAATATAAAAAGAAAGATATTTTGATTATTTAACTATTAAATAATCAAACTTAGAAATGACAATTTTCCCTTCATGAATAGTTACCGAGTTCACCCCCTAGTGGGTCTCACCAAATTCTACACTTTGGTAAACTCAACTGAGGGTCCACAATACGCTACATATCATAATATAATTAGTAAATAACGATTATTAACTAATTGTTACATTTAACACTTAAATACAGACACGCACGTATTCCCGTGGTAATACTGAATATTGCTGGATTAATCCGGCATGCTGCCCAAGTGCACAATGAGTACACTCTATATCGCGGGACTCCCTAGGTCTTACGCCTGATTCGTTAAATGGAACTATTCCATGAGTCCGTGAGCAATGTCCCACGCACATGTCACGGATATATAAACCAGCACGTTGAACCATACAAGCTGAGGTTACAACGCATACGTATAGTCCTTCCGTCATGATATCCTGGATGTGTGGGGATATAGATTATCACCATCAAATCCCCTAGTGCTCATCCATATCTTATCTCCAGACTTGTATTTCACTGAACAATATGTGCAAACTCTTTTGCCATATCGTTCTACCCTGACAGAACTCTTTCTTGGGAAGATTGCTTGTGGCCACAAGACTTTTGGAGATACAGTCTCGAAGCATCTAGATATCAAACTCCATATAGGATCTGATAGATCCCACATCTGTACGCACCAGACTCCATAAGCATCGGACCATACCCAGCGACACCAAGCGGTCATACTATAAAAGGTCTGTGATATGCGTGGAACCAAAGTATGGTAGATCACTTACAAGCCCACTGTGACACTCAAGTCAAAGGACCACGTATACTACTCTACTAGAGAGGACCCTCCGTTGACGGCTTACATTAAATGTCTATCGGAGGCTCTCGTGAGTCTATCTCATATCCAGTCCTAATTGGATACCCATATATCAATACGAGCTCCAAGGTCACGGTCGGCTAGGAATGACCATTTATACCCTATAGGTATGACATATGCTGATCTATATATAAAGGTATCCATTGACAGACCCGCATCGACAGAAATAGATCATGGACAATTATTCGAGAATATACTTGCGCAACATGCATTTCTGGCACCCAATTGCAACTCTTGCAACTATACAGTTACTAGTATATTCCTAGGTTTATGTCCCATTACAGATAATGGTCCAACTCTTGAATCTATTGAGTATTATAACCAGCTAACACTTAACTGTGCTAACATTTAGCATTTATATCTCTCAGCGTGGCTGACTATGAGCCCTTATCTAAACTTTTTAGATCTTATTCGAATTCCTTCAGATCTATAATGTCTATAACGTTACATGCATAATACCATATATATGGTATTAGCGATTTAATGAAAATGTACACTTATACAAATACACAAATATATGTACATTTAAGGATGATACGTAAGCACCGACCCTAACAATTACAATGTCTCCCTTCTTCTTCTTGTCCTTTATCTTTACCTTTTTTTTCGAACAATCCTTTATAAAGCATAATTCTTTTTTATAATAATAGCATTTTTTAGGTTTGCCCTTTAACTTCGATTTTGAGCCTTTTATAGACTTTCTTTCTCTTTATTCATACATTCACTTGCAACTAATCATCATGCATTGCTAGTCTTTGTTTTCTTTCTTAATTATTTATAGTTTAATAATAATTTCACATCTGTTATAATTAAACTTCCTTTGTTGTAGAGTAACGCATCAACAAAGTGCTCATAACTCTAGAGTAAGGAACTCCGCATAATGATCGCATTATCTTCATCTTCAATCTTTACATTGATTGTTTTCATATCAATGACAATCTTTGTTGAATGCATCTATATGGTCTTTAATTGGCGTCCCCTTTGACATGGACAACTGATAAAGCTTTTTCTTTATGCGTAAATAATTTATTAACTACTTCATCATATAAAGATCGTCGAGTTTTTTTCAAAGACTAATAGAATTTTTTTTTCTCTAGTAATTTCTCTAAACACTTTATCGCTCAATGATAAAAATATTGTACTATAAGTTTTCTTTTGAATGGCATCTTTATCTACTTCAAATTAGGACGTTTTAGGCTTTTTCTCACTGCTAAACAGAGCTGCAGTTTTCTAAAGAGCCAAATCTAACCCTTGACTCAGAAACAAAGTCATAACTTTAACATTTTATAGATTGAAGTCATTCTCAACGTTGAATTTCTTACTTCATACTTTTGTGTGGCCATGATTGCTAAACCTTACTTTAATAGTAGTTTGTTGACAGAAATGCTTTAACAATTATGAAATTACTTCAACAATGAAAGTATAAAGAGAATTAAGAAAGTACCAAAAAACAAAATTTACATGGTTTGAAAATTGTCTAATCCACGACGGATTAAGATTTATATTTCTTTTATTGAATCATTAAAAACTCACAGAGAGCACTTATAAAAAAATAAAAAAAATCTCTCTATAAGAATTATAATTGATATCTGAATTCTCTAATGATGGTGATGATTATTCACGCTAAAATAAGGCCTTTGTATAGCCTATATATATATATATATATATATATATCATAAATTAACCCTAATACAATTTGAAATAAGATAGGGTGTTTAAAACTATTAGCAGAAAATTAAATTTGTGGGCTGTAAAAGTCTACGAATTTGACATTAAAAAATAATGCATTTATTTTTCCTTGATTCTAGGAGATTTTCCTCTTTTTTATGTTTGATATGTATTTATATATTCAATCATTCTATCAATAAAATCATATGTGAAATATTTAATAAATCTATATGGTATCAGAGCAAGGCTTCAGCTCTTTGAGCGAATTTTTTCATTTCTCAGTTTTACTGAAATTTTTTTCGGACTGAATACTATTCACTTACTGCTGGTTATTGTTTACAGACCAAAATTTAATTTTTTTCATTCTCAAATCTACTGTGCAAGTCGAGACGGCTCTTATTTTGACTAAAACAGTTTTCATTTCAATAAATTGTGACAATTTTTCAATTACTGTTCACTCACATATAGTTACTATTCACCTGCCAGTGACTACTCTTTAGGCGCATTATTGTATATCGATGATATCTAGACGTTCAGAAGACGCTGACGATCATAAACTCACTAGAATTACTTTAATCCGAGATTAGAGTAGCTCTCACTTGCCTCTCAAAGTTTTATCGCCGTTTACCTTTCAACTTAGATCCCAATAGTTTTCGAGCGTGTTTCTCCTCATCGCCAACACCATTTGACTACTCTTCACTAGATCTATCGATCTATGATGTACTTGCACAGTGACCAACGATAGATGAACAGTGACTAAATAACATCTGTTAGAGATGAACAGTATCCGTAGTCTCTTCCATTGTTGCCCAGAATTTTATTATTATTATTATTTTTAGACGCTACCATTCTCGTAGCTTCCTCCATGTAGATCCAAGCTTCTATAAACTCTGGTGACCCTGTCACTTCTTTTCATGGTGGAGACAACAACTCTCCCCACATCACTACCCATAAACTTGATGGTAGCAACTTTCTTTATACTTTAATCTCTTCAGTCAATTCTATGGCATCTTAAATCATTGATTCAGGCGCCTCCAACCATATGACTGGTGTCTTTGATATTTTTCACTCATATGTACCTTATTTTAATAAAGCTACTGTTAAAATTGCTGATGGCTCATTGTTTTTTTTTTGTAGGAATAAGAACTGTTAGATTATCTAATGGTCTCACTCTTACATCTATTCTTCATGTTCAATCGTTAACTTATAATTTGATTTCTGTTAGTAAACTTACTCGTGATAATCACTGTGTTGCTAAATTTATATCTTCCTTCTGTTATTTTTAGGATCTATCATTGGAGGGGACGATTAGCAGTGCTAGGATTCATAAAGGCCTTTATTTCATTAAAGATCAAAATAAAGAGAGTCGACAAACTCTTATGTCTGGTGTTACTTCTGTTTTTACTTCTAGTTCTAATAAGTTAATGTTATGACATCGTAGATTTGGTCAACCTAACTTTTCTTATTTGCAGTGATTGTTTCCCTCATTATTTGATAATAAAAGTTCCATTTCCTTTTAATGTGATATATGTCAATTTGCTAAACACACTCGATCCTTTTTTCTTCCAAAGTCATATACTCAGCCACTCATTTCTCTTTGATCCATAGTGACATATGGGGACTATAAAAAATCACAACTTCCCATGAAAAAATATGGTTTATCACTTTTGTTGATGATCACACATGTATCAGTTGGGTTTATCTTCTTTGCAAAAAATTTGAAACATGTGAAGTGTTTAAAAATTTCAATAACATGATTCAAACCCAATTTCAGACAAAAATTTGTGTGCTTTGACTTGATAATGGTAAAGAGTATTTTAACTCTATTCTTGGTGAATATTTGCTCTATAATAGAATTATTCATCAAAGTTCTTATGTTGATACTCTACAACAAAATGGAGTCTTTGAAAGAAAAAATTGTCATATATTAGAGGTCGCCTGTGCTCTTATGTTTGCCTTGAATGTTCCACAGTATTTGTGGGGTGATGCCATCTTGACTGCCACTTATCTCATAAATCGCCTTCCAAGCCACACTCTTAAGTTTGAGTCTCCCTTCTCTATTCTCATAAAGTCCTATCTATATATTCAAACAAATATTCTTCCGTTAAAAACCTTTAGTTGTACTGCTTTTGTACACATGCATGATCACAATCGTAGTAAGCTTGACCCTAGAGCATTAAAGACTATCTTTATTGGTTATTCTCCAACCCAAAAAGGGTATAAATGTTACCGCCATAATTTCAAGAAAACTTATGTTTCATGTGATGTCACTTTTTTTAAGATAATCTTTACTACTCTCCCATTTCTCTTTAGGGGGAGATTATTTATCAGGAAGCTCAATGTTCATGGGATAATTTGGATGTACTATTAAACCAATCTATCACTTCAACCATACACTCCTCTTTCATTATGACGAACATTTCTACTCCAATAATGTCTATTACTGAAACCAGTCTAACCACTTCTTCAAGCCAATTACAGGATAATTTGCCAATACTAGAAATAGGAAGAGAAACAATTAAGCCAAATCAGCAAGAGTTACATGTCTACTCTAGAAAAAAAATTCTCTTAGGGAAATGAGCAAATCATGAATCCTAATCACAGTTAAGAAGCCGAACCATTGATAGAACCTCAGTCTTCAGATAGCTTAGGTAATAAAAATTCAAGTTCTGATTCTGATCTAGATGTTCCTATAACAATTAGAAAGGGTATTAGGTCATGTACTCAACATCCCATTTCTAAATATATTTTTTATTCTAATTTATCATCTTCATTTCATGCTCTTACCTCAAATGTGTCTAGTGTTGTTATTCTCAGGACAATTGAAAAGGCTATTTATATTCCTGAATAAAAGGCTATAGTACTTGAGGAAATATGTGCGCTTAAATAAAATAATACTTAGAGGTTAGTGGAGCTTCCGCATGGTAAAAGTATTGTAGGGTGCAAATGAGTATTCATGGTCAAATATAAAGGTAATGGTTCCATTGAGAGGTATAAAGCATGGTTGGTGGCTAAAGGATTCATACAAACTTATAGGATTAACTACAGTGAAACCTTTGTTCCTGTTGCTAAACTCAATACTATCCAGATTCTTTTTTCACAAGAAGCAAATTTTGACTGGCAACTATATCAGCTTGATGTAAAAAATGCATTTATGAATGGTGACTTTGAAGAGGAAGTGTACATGAGTCAACCTTCAAGCTTTGAACAAACGATAGACAGCCGAACTATTTGTAAGTTCAACAAGTCCCTCTATGGTTTGAAACAATTTCTTTGTGCTTGGTTTGATCAATTCTCCAAAGTGATGAAAAATCTTAGATATTGTCACGCTCCAGACCCAAAAGATCTGAAACATGATATAACTTATCCTCATTCAATAATGTGCACTCATAATTAATATTACATAAAATTTCAAATTTGAATTCAATATAGGAATCCTTATCAAGTTGCTAGTAGTTTAATGCAAAATCAACCCATGACCATACTTGATGAAACATAAACCAAATACAACCACACCTAATAAAATAACACATAAGTATTTATTCAATAGGGACAAATCAAATATCTTAAACTATGTGTCCATAAATGAAACACTTAGCAACTTAGCAACTTAGGGAACCTAAGGGACAGCAGAAACCTTGCCAAATCCGCTAAACACACATGTACCTTATTTACCTGAAATCACTATAAATTATAATGAGTATGAAACTCAGTAAGCATACTCATTTTTCATATATCAAAATACAAATACATATATGTAAACAATGCATGTGTATGATATGCTATAATAAATAAAAATTATAATTTTATCAAATCACATGTCAAGTAAGTACTTACACATTCTTTCAAAATATATAATAGGAATACCATCACTCAACTACTACTTAGTAAGACTTTCATATCACATATCACATAATGAGCCAAATGTCACTCGTAAGTGACATACTGTATAAGAGGAATAGCACAAGTGAGGTTTAAATTACATATATATAACACTCATGCCCCAAGGTAAGAGCCAAACCCTCACCCTGATTATCGGTGAGTCCTCTCACATGCACTAATACGCCACCATACGAATGTGATAACTCACTCTTCCTTTAGGTACCAATAGGATTCTTCCTACATATGGAACACATAACATATACCAATCTTAAAGGAAAGGCCATAAATAAAGGCTCCACAAATCACATAAGGTGCCTACTAAGTAAATAGTGAGTTCAAGCATCCTCAAAACACAAAACATTTCTCATGGACATATTCCGCTTCAAAAGTTTTCTTTGTTAAACACATTTCATTTTGAAAGCTCACTTTTATAAACACATGTATGTCCATGCTCAATGTCAATATTCACATTCATAAATATATGTCTTTCACATTTCATATCAAATATACTTTGGCATAACATAAACATATTTCTAAGCACATTTACAAAATCATACATAAATAATTATTATGTTTATTGTGATTTCAGTAAAAGTCTAGTATACTTACTTCTTAGCACTTTCAGCTACAAGGCTTAATTCTCCTTAACCTATCAATGGAGACTAATCTTTTCATAAATCTCAACGTTCACACAAAATACTTTAAATAGCTTACAAAATTTTACATATTGCACTTATCAAATTGAATTAGTCTAATTACTTGATTTCTCAAAACTTGTCATTCTAACCACTTACACTTAAATTTTTTTTCTTATACATCAAATGATGTCTAATTGCTCTAAAATCAGAATATATATTTCTTAACTCATATATCCTCTTTATGTATAAATATTATATCATAATTTCTACACAATCTATTTCATAAACACTATCAAATTCAAACTATTATTCTAGCAGAATCAAGATATTTACTAAATAGTATTCAGTCTCCTAATTTTATAAAATTATATACTAACTCAAAAATTATAAATAAAATTACACATATTGCACTTATCAAATCGAATTGGTCTAATTACTTAATTTCTCAAAACTTGTCATTCTGACCACTTACACTTAACAAAATTTTCTTATACATCAAATAATGTCCAATTGCTCCAAAATTAGAATATATCTTTCTTAACTCATATATCCTTTTTATGTATAAATATTATATCATAATTCCTACATAATCCATTTCATAAACACCATCAAATTCAAACTATTATTCTGGTAGGATCAAGATATTTACTAAATAGTATTCAGTCTTCTAATTTTATAAAATCATATACTAACTCAAAAATTATAAAACTATCATATAATTACTCTTGACACATATTGCAATCCATGATAAATATTTCACTTCAAAATCCCTGTAAAAGTATTTTAAAACTATTTTATTCCATAGCTTTAAAACTTTGTTAATCAAATACTGCAATGAGCTGATACGCTTTAGAAAATCATAACAATTTAACCACATTAATCTAAATTCTTAATTTTGAATATATAATATTAGACATATGAATTTATCATATTTCAGAAATTCGTAATTTTTGAAGATCATTCAGCATATCAAAAATTATTTGTCACTGTATTATACTGTTAACACAGGAAATTTTCAGAATTTTAGGGTCATTTTGATAAATTCACTACAAATTCAATTTCTGAAATTTTTAATAATTCAAAGTCTAAAATGATTCTATACATGTCTAGTTTCATAGCATCAAAATTTAAAACCAGAATTGAAGCACAACAATTTATAAAATTTTCAGATCAAGAGACTATCAAGTAGAAATTCTGCAATTCATCATGATTTATCAAGCTGTCTACATAATTATCATCAATTCTCAATATATCTTACAAAATTCACATCAAATCTCCAATTTTACATTTGTCAAGAAATCAAAACTTAAAGAAATTAACTTAAGTAACATCAATAAATTAAGAAATAGTTATGATATATCTTTTAAAACTCCAAATTCTAATTTCTTCTTCTTTTTCTTCTTTTCTTTATCTCCCCTCTATTTCTCTCTTTTCTCTCTCTAAAGGGGTAGCTCGACCAAAAAATGAGTAAATTAGGGTTTACAATGTGTATTTTTATACTAAGAGGCTAACTTTTAGTATTTACAAATTAACCCCCAAAACTTTTAGAGTATTATAATTTTGTCCTTAAAATAAATCTAAAGTCTTGCAAATAAACCCAATACTAATAGTATGTGCTTAATCTATACAAACAATACTAATAACAATATATAAATTAAGTATCATTCACATACAAATAAAATATGAAGATTATACATATATATTTATTCTTTTCGGTGTTGGATAAGTAGTTACTGTTGTGATATGGTGTGTGATGTGTATAGATACATATAATTTCAAAAATTAAATACGCAACGGAAGTAATCATACATGTAATACACTATGTAACAAACTCAAGTATATAATCACATGTATAATAATTCAAGCACATATATATATCTCATAGATATTTTTATGCATGATATAAAATGAATTGTAAATCAATAACCTATCCGGTTATGAAGGTAGTTTTACAATTCTTCAAGAACTCCAATCTTCAATTTGTTGAGCTCACCTTGAAGTGTTCCCTTGCACAATTCTAGGTCACAACTAAATCCGGTGGGATTGTGAAGCTAGAATGGCAGCTGATGAACACTTGAAATTACACATTTAATAAGAGTTTTACATGATTGTTTTGTATTACTAGTGTATTTAATTTCTTAACTTAAGTATGTTTACAATATTGTACTTAATTATCTTATAACTATTTTGTGGCAGGTTCGGTAAAATGGGCATAACTTTTTACCTAAAAATCCAATTGCGGTGATTCTTAATCCTATGCAGAGATGACTCAATGGGATAACATATTGTATTTCACAAAGAATTGGAAATTCGAGTGTTTAGAGGGTGAAAATTTGCCTAAAACAGAATTGATCTGCAGTACAGGCCCAGTTTGAACAGTTATTTGGCCCATAACTATAGAAATACGTATCTAATACTTATGAGATCACTCAATTTGGAAAGATAAGAGACTTATCTACAACTTTTATGTTTTGAGTGATAACTAATTCGGATCACATCAATTCCAAATTGGATAATCAAGTAGGTGCCCTAGTGATAATGAATGCAAATTATCTTGCCACCATTCTTGATTTTCATCAACCAAGTGGTTCCCTCCAAATTTGTCTCGATTTATCCATATTTTTCTATAAATAGATGGCTTGTTTATGCCTAAAGGATGTAATTAGAAAGTTAGAATTTAGTTCAAAATACTTTTCCTTTGTATCCATTTCCTTGTACTATTATTTCTCTTGTTTACTATTAAATCATGTTATTTCTTCTTCCATTTCTTTTCTTTTCATTTAGTTTTATTATGTCCAAATAATTTTGTTTAAGCTAAGGTGAAAGGGTGAAGCTCTTGGCAAGGTAATAAGATATGTTTAATATTTATTCATGAATTTAATGCTTCATTTTTAAGTTATGCAAATTTATATATGATGTATTTATTTTGTTTGTAGAAATAATACCATTTCTTCTAAAGTATTGATTCTTGATTTATTATTGACAAACTTAATACTTGGCACAATAAACTCTTGAAACCATTTACAAGATTTGGTGTATATAACCTTTCTTGTAAAGTGGGAGTCTTGATTTATTGTAGACAAATATAAAGATTGGCATAATAAATACTTGAACCCATTTATAAGATTTGGTGTATAATAATTGAAAGAAATAAATACTAATCAATATATAAATGATGATGAACTTTAATTGCTATATTTTCCGGTTAGAACCTCCTTTGTGTGAGGATTCCAATTGAGTTATAGAAAAAAAAAAATATATTCTTACTTCTTATGCCAAGAGTGAATCCCTATAACCTTAGCTTTTTATTTGAATTGGTTAATTGAAATAATATTTGCAAACATCTTATATTGCATTAATTATCTTAAAAGTGTTTATAATTTGGAATTTTAATTCTACTTCCCTGTGGATCGACCCCATTCTCATCGGGTTATTTATTACTTCGACAATCCTGCACTTGGGAATAACTTTTATATTCTGGACGTGTCAGCAGCCTTGAATTTCCAGCAAAGGATTGTTTTAACACTTAAAACAATTTGTCCTTATGAATTATTACTACCAAGAGATGAAAAGAATTAAGTGTTTTCTTTAGTTCTTTACAACTCTTTGTTTTGAACCTTAGTAAGCCTTTGCATATTCTCTCAACACTTTGAGAAATACACCTAGGAAATGCTCTCAATTCTTTTTTTTTTCTCCTTGAACGAAATTCTCTCCTTCTCCTTCACAAATTGAACTCTTTCAATTCTTAATTAAGTGCAAAGTATGATTACTTCTCTTAGTGCTCCACCATCACTTAGCCATGTTTGCCATTACAAACATTAATCAATCATATTTTTCACTCAACAAATTTATTCAACCATATGAATCAATTGTTAGTGCACAAATGGCTATTAATCAATGTTGAATGGTCAC
Organism: Ailanthus altissimus; assembly: GCA_946807835.1. Classification (NCBI taxonomy): domain Eukaryota; kingdom Viridiplantae; phylum Streptophyta; class Magnoliopsida; order Sapindales; family Simaroubaceae; genus Ailanthus; species Ailanthus altissimus. The sequence continues at coordinate 27,354,025 of OX327695.1, forward strand.
ACCACTTCACAAATGCACCATTTAACAAATTCTAAGTGGCCAACATTGCTTATTATTAATAACAAGTGCTTACTCCATTACTAAATAGTGTTTGCCACTTATTCCAATTAATAATAATAATTTGATTAATATATAAAATATTAATAATTCAAAATTATTTTGAATATTTACATTTACCTTATATGTATTTACCAAGCAAGGTAAATAGGTAAATACACGGTAAATTATTTATGGAGTAAGATTGTGCCACTTGTCAATTTCTTTTTGGTTAACAACTCTTGTAAACCAATAATGTATTTTACATTCAATTATTGACAAGTGAATAATAAAAGGAACCTTGAAACATTTTTCACTTTGTTGGAAATTGTTGGATTAATTGTTCAATCCAATTTGCTGCCCCAGTGCACAACGAGTACACTTCATATTGTGAGACTCTCTAGGTCCATGCCCGATTTATCATATGAAACTATTTCACACGTCCGTGAATAATGTCCCACACACATGTTACGGATATTACAAAACGGTGCATTAGACCATACAAGTTGAGGTTATAACATATTCGTATAATCCTTCCATCATAAATATCCTAGAAGAGCGGAGATATAGATCAACACTGTCAAGTCTCCATATGCTTAACCATAAATTATCTCTAGATTTGTATTTCAATAAATAATATCCGTAAACACTTTTACGATATTATTTTTTTGAGAATAAAATTAATTCTCGGATATGTCTACTTATGGCCATAAGACTTTCTGAAATACACCCTTGGAGTTTCAGGATATTTTACTCACCCAATTGAGTTGGTGGATCCCATATTTGTACACACCGGACTCCATGAGCATCGGACCATACCCAGTGACACCCAGTGGTCAGACCATAAAAGGTATCTGACATGTGCGGAACCAAAGTATGATGGATCACTTATAAGTCCACCGTGGCACTCAGGTCTAAGGACCACGAATACTACTCAACTCGAAAGATCCTCTATTGACGGCTTTATGGGATGTCTATTGGAGATCTTTGTGAGTCTGTTCAATATTCAGTCCTTACTGAATACTTGTATCTCTATACGAGTTTTCACTAAACTCATAGTCTGCTAAGACTAACTATCTGGACTATCCAGATATAGACATACACTGATCTATATATATTAAGGTCTTCACTAACAGACCCGCATTAGTGAAGATAGATTAGGAACATCAAATTTAAGAACATATTTGCATAACAACATTTCCTAGCACCATTTGTAACTCATTGCAACTATGTCATTATTAATATATTCTTAGGTCTTTGTCCCATTTCAAATAAGACTATAACTCTTTAGATTTTACTAACTCTTAGTTCTGATCTAAACTCCTTTAGATCAAATCTGAACTCTTTCAGATCATACAATGTTTAAAATGTTACAAGCATCTAACTATATTTGTATATAATATAATTAGTGATATATTGAAATCATAATTGTATAAACATAAAGCAAATATTTATACACAAAAGAGATGACACGTAAGCACAAATCCCAACAGTTACTACAGATAAATCCAAAGGCAAGCAGATCATACACTATTTTAAAACACTTAGAAAGTGGAAAGATAACTATTTTGATAGTTTATGTTGATGACATCATAGTTACTGGGGATAATATTGAGGAGATAAATAGAATTAAACAAATGATAGCAATGGAGTTTGAGGTTAAATATCTTGGAGCATTGAAATATTTTTTGGGAATAGAATTTACAAGAAGCAAGAAAGGTATTTCTGTGTCACAAAAGAAATACACTATTGATTTATTAAAAGAAATTGGTATGTTGAGAAGTAAGCCAAGTAAAACTTCGATTGAACTTGGAAATAAAGGAAAAATGTTCGAAGGAGATCCAGTTGACAAATAAAGGTACTAGCGATTTGTGGGAAAGCTCATTTATCTATCTCATACAAGACTTGACATTACTTTTGCTATAAGCCTAGAGCCAGTATATGCATGCACCTTGTCAAGGTCATCTTGATGCAGTGTATATAATTTTGAGGTAGTTGAAACAAACACCTAAAAGAGGATTGTTCTTTGAGAAGACTGATGATCGAAAAATTAAAGTTTTCACAGATGTTGATTGGACTGGTTCAGTTGATGATAGAAAATCAATATCAGATTACTGTACTCTATTATGGGATAACTTAGTAACTTGAAAGAGTAAGAAATAATTTACCGTAACAAGAAGTAGTGCAGAAGTCGAATATAGAGATATGACTCATAGAGTTTGTAAAATTATCTAGATAAAAAGTTGATGGAAGAATTGAAAATTAAATACGAGAATTCCATTCATCTTTATTGCAATAACAAATCAACTATCAGTATAACTTACAATTCGATACATTATGATAGAACAAAACATATTAAGATGGATCGATATTTTATTAAAGAAAAAAATTAATGATGGCATTACCAACATTAAGCATGTACCTACTGATCATCTGCGTTCAGCAGCAGTCCTACTCCTCAGAAGAGGGGAATTCGGCTGCGTTCAGCAGCAGTACTCCTCTTCACAATTAATTGATATACTTACTAAGGGTTTTACAGAATAGGTGTTTGATTTTCTCTTAGACAAACTTGGTCTCATCAATATTTACAATCAAGCTTGATGGAAAGTGTTAGCAGAAAATCAAATTAGTGGGTTGCAAAAGTCAACAAATTTGACATTAAAAAATAATGTATTTATTTTTCTTTGATTCTAGGATATATTTTTCTCTTTTTTATGCTTGATATGTATCTATATATTCAATCAATCTATCAATAAAATCAGATGAGAAATATTCAATAAATCTATAAAAATAACTTAGGAGTCCTTTTAAAATCAGAATAGATTGAGCTAACGGTGCAGCATTTGACTCTTGAATGCTGCAACATTGCGACAATAGAACTATCACTGCGGCATTACTTATAGATGTTGTAATGTTCGATATATTGAAATTAACGTTGCAGCGTTTGATTCTTATCGTTCCGACATTCTCCATTGCACTTTCAGCAATGTCCTTTTCTATACAATATTTTTAAATAATATCACGATATTTTATATTACATATCTCTTATATATATATATATATTATCACATAAAAGGAGATAAACTACTTACATTAACAATTTTAATAATAAAGGATTAACAATCAATCTGTCTCAGATTCGAATGTTTCCTTGATATAAAAAAATATTATCTTATTAAAAAAAAGAGAAATATATTGTATTATTAAAAAAATAAGTTTCATTTTTTTAAAATAAAAAATAAGTTTCTAATATTTGAATTTGAAAGTTTTTTTTTTTGAAAGTTTTAAATTATTTTTTAAGGGTTACTATTATTAATACCTTTGAGGTATAACTTAATTACAATAATACTCATAAGTTTAAAAAATTGATATTAATACCTCATTTTTATTTATAAAATATGCACAAATACTCATTTGGTAAGAATATATCATCAAACTTAATAGATCTAAAGGTAATAACATTTTAACCATTTAAATTTAAATAAAATATTAAAATAATAATAAAATTTTTAAAAATTGAAAAAAAAATAAAATCGGCCATTTTGGCCAGCTGTATTGGTGGCTATTTTGATTGTCTGTTTTAGCGGCTAAATGGTTGCTTGGAATAACATCCTTATGATTGTAGTCGCTTAATTCAGGCTGTCAAAATGGCCTCCTGTTTCAACGGTCAAATAGGTCGCCTGAATTTTTAAAATTTTTTTATTATTTAAAAATCTTATTTTTTTTATATTTAAAAGTTAAAACATTGAAATTTGTATAAATCATTGTCATATTAGTATCAAAATGATCATTTAATATTAATTAACATAAAATCTGTTAAATTTAATGAAATATTCTTAATGATTAAATATTTATGCATAATTTGTTAAAAAATTACATACTAACATTAATTTTTTTAATTTATAAATGTTATTATAATTAAGTCATAATTTAAGAATATTGATGATAATATTTTTTTTAATACGTGATTAATAAACCACTAAATTGTAATATTGTTTTGAACTAAGAAGTGAAGGCAGGTGGAAGAGTTGGATTGTACAGGTCTAATTGGTCACTAACCACTGTACGCCGAGGTCACTCAGCTGAAGCAAAGACCGGGAGAGAGCAATTTATCGGTAAATCAAGCGAATAGGCCGAACGAACACAAACATAAACCAAACATGAGGAAACGTGATTTGGCGATTCTCATGCTCTCAGCTTTCGCCATTTTCTTCTCTCTTCAGGTTCGTTATCTTCCGTTTTCTTTACTCAATTCGTCTTTAAACCCTAATTCTTTCATTTGATTTCCACGCAATTCATGCTTATTTCATTGACTTTTTTTTTTTTTTTTTGTTAATTTTTCTTCTACTTTTGGGTTTACAGCACGAAGGAGATTTCTCGTTTAGAGAGGCTTGGTTTCATTTATCTGAAGAATATCCAATCAAATACGAAGCCGACCGCCTGCCTCCTCCAATCGTTGCCGATCTCAACGGTGACGGTAAGAAAGAAGTCCTCGTCGCCACTCACGACGCCAAAATTCAGGTTCTCTCTTTTATTTTAGGTTATTAAATTTTGTTCCGCTAGCTTTCAAAATAACTCGATGCAGTTATTTTCGTTTGTGCATCATCATATTGTATGGTTTAATCCATCAAATTAAAGCGAATTACAGTTTGATCAAGTCGTTAATCTGGGTTTGACCGCGAATTTGGCAACGTGATTACATATTTAGTGATGAGTTTTCTTAGATTTATGAATATGTTAAATCATGTGGATTAGGTACTGGAGCCCCATGCAAGGCGGGTGGATGAAGGGTTTAGTGAAGCGCGTGTACTGGCTGAAGTGAGCTTGTTGCCGGATAAGATCCGGGTTGCATCTGGTAGACGTGCGGTAGCCATGGCCACGGGTGTTATTGATCGAGCATATAAAGAAGGCCAACCACTGAAGCAGGTTTTGGTGGTTGTTACCTCAGGTTGGTCAGTCATGTGCTTTGATCACAACCTTAAAAAGCTATGGGAAAACAATTTGCAGGTCTGTGCACTACTAAGTTTTGATTTATAACTTGTGGTAGGTTGTGTCTTTGAACTTAGAAGCTGATAATGTTTTGTTTGAGTTCCATAGGAGGATTTTCCACCTAATGCTCACCACAGGGAGGTTGCAATTTCTATAAGCAATTTTACTCTGAAGCATGGGGATACAGGGTTGGTGATAGTTGGTGGAAGAATGGAAATGCAACCACATGTATGTATTTCTTTCTTTTTGCCCCCCTCATTTAGACATATACGTAGCTTGTCATTTACAATTCACTGCACCTCAACTAATTATTGTTGTGAAGTTTTAAATTGTACTTCTACCCTTCTCTGTGAAAATAAAAAGTTTTAGGCACAAATTATAGGAACAAACAATAAATATACAAATCCAATTGACCTGTATATTATGGAAAATTGAAATGAAGAATGGAGAGCATTGAAGTGATGATACAAATAAAAAAGCTTTTGTGAACTTACAAATGATGTTGCTAAGAAATTTAGAAGAACTGCTCCGTTATATCCATCCTTGTAAATAGTCAGACTGGTCTTTGGTAGCACTAGCCTTAAACAGTCCAGCATTGGAATGTACCGAGAATTTGGAGTTCTGAGGTTGAATGGTTGTGTCACATCTCAATTATTACACAAACATGAACATCACTGTTTTTGGACAGTTGATGTTTGAAACAACCTAATGTGCTCCTGTCTGTCACTTGTTTTCAGAATCATGTGTACATGCTTACTCTACCTGCTGCTTTTCCATTTCAGTTCTCTTTATGGTGTATTCATAACTGATGTAATATACCCAGCTAATCTGATTCGACATTTTCATTTTTCCACTCATGTTTTATAAATCCAAACATTCCTTTAATGTAACAACTTCTAACTCAGTGTTAATTATACATCACAAATACTGTAATGATGTGCGAACCGTAAATTCTTAGAATGATGTCTCTTCAATGGATTTAAACTAATTGTTGTTACCAATTGTAGATTTTCATGGATCCTTTTGAAGAGATTGGTGTAGCTGAGAGGAATGCTGAGCAGCATAGAAGAAGTGCTAATGAGAAGGAGGTAAGGGATTTTGTGGCTTATACTAGTTAAACTATTTGTACCTTCACTTGTGCTAGTCATGCATAACACAGTTTTGCAAGTAGATTTGTTATTGCAACTAGATCGGCTATAATGTAGGCATAGTAAGAGCTACAAAAACCTAGACACTGGTTTTTCAATTTTTATAAGTTTCAATTGAAACTTGAAAGGTTTATTCCTGATGTAGAAGCTTTAAATTGTGTATGTGATGCCTAAAAGTGAGTTCCAGGTTTCAGAGGTAGTGGGATAGGCCAGGTGGTGCCTATTAATTTCACTAGGATGACATCTTTTACCCCTTTTTTACATGATCTTTAACATGTTCACTTTTCTTATTACACCAGGTTGTTAATATGGTTTTCCAGATAGATATGAAAATCTACATAAGAAATAAGCATGATAATTATGTATGATTTCCATTTAAGTTTTCCCATAAATAAAACATTGGCTCTATTACTTCAAGCGTACTATGAAGTGAAGTTAGTGAATAACTGTTGACTGGATAAGCTTTTGAATGCTTTTTCAGATGAATACCTCAGTTTTAATTTCCAATAGGTGTGAATTGGTTACATGTCTTTGATATACTTAGGGTGCTTTAGGTGTAGAAGTGTAAGAATAAGCAATAGTGGAATTTCACTAAAGGTTCTTATTGAAATTTATGCTTTTGCCACCTTATAGATTTTCTACCATTAAGTCCCAAACTTTTTGAATGTATGCATCTCAGCACATCATTCTATTTACAAACATGTTACAATTAGTTGGCCCAAAAACTAAAGCAAGCTGGGGCACCCCTGAATTGTTAAAACAAAGTAGGGCTACTGCAAGAGGCTTTCCTCTCCACATTACTTCTGTTGACTTAAATTCTTTATTCAATGTGTTGAACTTCATTGCATCATGCTTTAGCAACTTTGGACTAAAACTTTCCCTCTTCAATTGTGTGTTTGTATTGGATTATGCATGGAGGCATGTCAACTTGGTGCTTTTGTTTTTTTATTCCAATTTAAGCGCCTGTTTTGGAGTTGAACTCGTGGATGCATGAACTATTCCGTGCAACTGATGACAAGTCAATGTAACATCCTTCTTTCTCTCCGTATAATTGATTAATAAACCATCGGGTACTTGGCATGTAGGCTTTTGAGAACTCAGGAACTGTGAATTTACGCCATTTTGCATTTTATGCATTTGCGGGCCGGAGTGGGGTGCTTCGATGGAGTAGAAAGAATGAGGTGACTCATATTTTTATACTTTTCCAATATGATTTTATCATAAACATTTTACACTCTTTTCTAACTACTGTTACCATTTCTTTGCTGGTATAGAATATTGAAGCACAGTCTTCAGATGCCTCGCAGTTGATTCCTCAGCATAATTACAAGCTAGATGTGCATGCATTGAACAGTCGTCATCCTGGTGAGGTATGAGTTGAAGTTCAGAAAATTTATTTACTTCCTGTTTTGATTATTAATGCTAACACATCCTGTGATTCATTGTAACTGGAAATAACATTTGTGATATTTCCATTAATTATTTTATCACCGTTGATTGTTTGGAATAGAGGAAGTGGGTTCGTGTAACTAACCCCTACTAATTTAACAGTGAGGCTTAGTTGAGTTGAGTTATACTTTTGTAGTAAAAGTAATAAATTGGTGACTTTTTACCATTTTCTAGATTAAATTGTTTTTCAATATTTATATGTCTTCATTGTGTCTGACTTGAAATCAACCTCTATAAGCTTCTATAGAGATTTAGGCACACATAAACACGGTACTCCTACCTTGAGATCTGCATCTTCTTTAACTTCTATTTCAAGGAATCAGGCTGTTTGAAGGGAAAGAGGGAGGGAGATTGTTGTATTTTTAATTTTAATTTAAAGATAATCCACAGTGGAGGGAGAGAGGAAATTGCATTTTCTTTAATCTCTAATCTAAGGTTCACTACTGTTTATCTAGGTCTCTTTCTTATTTTTGCAAGATCTGCAATTGTATGGATGAATGGTTATATTTTCTTAAGAGTATTTCATCTTTTTCAAAAGATAATCTCTCTGAGACATTTGAGCTGAAGTTTGAATGCAGGGAATTCAGAGAATCAATCCTAGGAGTTGTGCCGCATCATTGGGTTAGCTATTCTCTTTGAGAATTAAAAAAGTGACTTTTTTCGTTTTCTCGGTTGAGGTTGATCTATATGACATGCACTTTTTATCAGGATAGGAGAGAAGATACCTTGTTGAAGCTGGCACACTTTAGGCGGCACAAAAGAAAAACATTGAAAAAGGTAGCTGGAAAAACTACGAACTACCCCTTCCACAAGCCTGAGGAACACCATCCTCCGGGAAAGGACTCAACCAAAAAAATTTCAAACTTAATTGGAAAAGCTGCAAAATATGCTGGCTCAGCAAAAGCTAAGAAGGTAATGTCTCCCAACAGCCTGTCTGATGGTTGCTGGATATGCTGGCACACTGACATAGAAATGCATTAACTTTTTAAGTTAATTTTCTTCAAGGGATCACATACAACCAGTTTGTTCTTAAAGGTTTGATATAAAAAATTACATGCTACCTTTTTTTTTTCTTGTCAGAATTAAGGATACCAATTTCTGAAGTTTGCACATGGTCATGCTTTGTAATTTTAATTCACTTTCTATTATATCAACCTATTGCACTTCTATCATATTGTTCTCCTTTTTGCTTTTAGAAGTTCCTCAAAATGTGATTCCAAGTTAAAAAATTTTAACATGTTTTCTTATTGCTTTTGCTTTTATGCATGAAAATTCTTTTATAAGCAGAACTTGACTTGAGACTGGGCACATGTCGCTGCATTAGTCTACAGTTTTTTAAGCATCAAAATGAATAGTCTTGTGTCCATTGCGGGATTCAAATTGATTTATTTAAGTGTCTTCATCAAGTTTAACAGCTTCAGATCTCAATTGCTGGCCTTAAGTTGTGATTTAATTGCCTGTGATTTTAAATTTGGTTGGCGAAAGTAAATTTTTGTGAGTTTCTAAATCAATGGCCAAATATTTACTCAGAAGAACTCTTAAATTCCTCATTTTAAACCATTTTGTTTTTGCAGCCAATAAATTATATTCCAACCATAACAAACTACACTCAACTTTGGTGGGTTCCTAATGTTGTTGTGGCTCATCAAAAGGAAGGGATAGAAGCTGTTCATTTGGCATCTGGTCGGACTGTTTGTAAGGTAATTATTCTGTCACCTGAATATTAATTAACCCAGTATACTAACAGAGTTATTTCTTAGTGTTAAAATTACTTGTGTATGTGCATAACCAATTTAATTATGTTCTACTAAATTCATTTTTTGTATCAGATTTAACAATGTGATGTGTAATACAATTTTAATTGATTTTATCAGCTTCATCTTCAAGAAGGTGGCCTTCATGCGGATATCAATGGTGATGGAGTTCTTGATCATGTTCAGGTGCCTGTTTTTTCAGCTATGTCTGCAATTTCTTGCTCATCTCCAATTCCAATAGGTTTTTTGCAGCAAAGAATGAATGAAAACTGGTCAGCCAGATGGTAGAACTAGGTCTCCCTTGAACATGTTAAATATGATTACTTAGATTCCTTCATAAGTATGGCACCTTTTAAGTATAATCAAGTACCATTTTACTTAATGCTAGTAGCTACACTATTGTGAGATGAGGATAGTAATGTAATTACATCAGCAATTTTGCTTGACTACTATGGTATATGGTGCTGCAATGCTGGCTATAACAATTTAAAGAAATGGTAATAGTTAATTCCCTATTATCCTTTCATGTTTGTGGCCAATGTGCTGGCTTTTCCAGTTAAGTTTTCTTTCTGTATATTAAACAATGGTATGAGATTCAAGTATACAATTTTCTCACTCACAAACTACAAATCAGAAAATGGAAAAGGAAAAGGCACAAAAGATGTGATAAATATAACATAAAATATCTTTCCTTCTCTTAAGGCTGTTGGAGGAAATGGTGCTGATCAGACTGTTGTAAGTGGATTGATGGAAGTACTTCGACCCTGTTGGGCTGTTGCAACCTCGGGTGTACCTGTTAGAGAGAAACTCTTCAATGCTTCTATATGTCATCATTCCCCATTTAACTTATTCCAGCATGGAGAGTTCTCCAGAAATTTTGGTCGAACTTCAGATGTAGCTTCTTTAGAGGTGGCAACACCCATTCTCATCCCAAAGAATGATGGTCATAGGCACCATAAAGGGAGTCATGGTGATGTTGTGTTCTTAACAAATCGAGGGGAGGTATGTTGTTATGGCTTATATTAAACTAGGCTAGGTCTTATCTAGTTATAACATCATGTTTTTAGCCATTTGGAGGCACCAATTTGGGGATTCGTCTGAAAATTTATGTCTGAATGATGACATAAATTTGATTGGTTGCCAACTTGCTTGAAATGTTTATATGCTTGAAAAATATGCTATTTCAATATTTTGGAGTAATATTCTACTCATTTGGCTGCAGATACATATTACTGTTTTCTTTTCCTGAAGTTTTGGATGACTCATAAATGTGCCATTTCTTTCAGGTAACAGCATACTCTCCTGGCTCCCATGGCCATGACGCTGTTTGGCAATGGCAACTGTTGACGGATGCTACATGGTCAAATCTGCCTTCCCCATCAGGGATGATGGAAGCTGGCATGGTGGTCCCCACATTGAAGGCATTCTCATTGCGTGTGCATGACAATCAACAAATGATCCTTGCTGGAGGAGACCAAGAGGCTGTAGTGATATCCCCTGGAGGAAGTGTACTAACATCAATTGACCTTCCCGCACCACCCACCCATTCCCTTGTGTGCGATGACTTCTCAAATGATGGACTCACTGATCTTATTCTCGTGACCTCTAATGGGGTCTATGGCTTCGTCCAGACCAGGCAGCCTGGTGCCCTCTTCTTCAGTACATTGGTTGGATGCCTTATAGTTGTGATGGGAGTCATTTTCATAACCCAACACCTGAACTCTATGATGGCAAAACCCCGTGCTTCATCTGGTCTACGGTGAAAATAGTGGCTTATTTGTCTGTGGTATTACAACTGAAGATCACACCAGCCTATATGCGTTGTGCCAAGGGAGCATTGGAAGATTTCATTCATCTCTGGAGAACAGCTGTGGTTTTAGGAGCAGTGTCAACACTTGCCGTGGAAAGAGCTTTTACTTTGTAAAATTTATAAATTTGATGTTAGAGAGGACATTTAAATAAAAAATATATTTTGAACTAAATAGAAAACGTTAAAGTGACCCATGATGTTGCGTGCCTAACTTGTCAATAACAACCTGATATAATTATTGTTGCCAGTTCAGAAACTATATCTCAAGCTTGCCGGGGTGAATAGATCCTGGATGCTCTCTCTCTCTCTCTGTCAAATTTTCACTCCTGTTTGGAGTTTCGCAATTCATTAATTATTCTCAGCATTGAGCCACATAAAATCTGGACAAGGAGAAAATGGGAAACTCCGGTCGGATGTATGTCCTCTTTATATTCGGTTTATAAGCTTCTCTGGCCTATGCACAGGGCACGGAAAGCTATGTGCCCAGTCATTTCTTCTATTCCAACAACCAAAATTTCTCTGCTTAAAATGTTGTGAAGATCAATGGGGATAAGGATGATTGTCTTGAGAATGCAGAGAAATTAACCCCGATTTGAAATTTTAACTAATTTCGTTTCCTCTGTGGATCCGTACATCCAAACGTAGGAGAAAGCAAAACCGTGGGCTTCTTTAACAAAAGAAGCAAGCCATGCTTCATCTTAATTTCCCATAAATATCCATTATCATTTATCGACCGTCATGACGATAACTTGTAAAATACGTTAACCCTTAGCCTGCAATGGCAATGGCAATGGCAAAGACAGGAGCAGGCCCGTCCTTGATCAAAACCTAGTCAATTATGAGATGGGTAACTAGAGCTCCTATTCCTGAACATGAAGGTCATGTGAATGTACTGATCTTTTCAACGTGATTTAGCTATATCTGATCCGAACGGGGTCCATTGAGCTTTACTGATCCAGCAACACCTAACTCTAAGCAGTAGTAGGTTCTTTCTGTCACTCTTCATATTTCCATCGAAGATGATATTGATCACATTTCAATTAGTTACCAAATTTATACTTTCACTGTGTGTTTCCATTTCTGCTTTTAATAAAATGGAAGTTAAAAGACAAAACACACTCGGGTTAAAACCTCCTTTTGCCCTCTTTCCCACCCCTCCTTTTGAATTGGGGCTTTAGAAAGGAAATCTTCGTGTTCTTGAATCCCATGAAATAGGATCCTTGGTTTCCGTGGACATTAAGACGGGAGTTCAATTCTCTTAAGCCAACGCTGATGTTTAATAAATATAATTTTATAGAAAAGGTAAAGGTAGACATATGTATGTTTGAAATTTTTTTAAAGGACCGATAGATTTCGATGTTTTAAAATAGTTATAAAGACCTAATTAGGTGACGGATTTGATCTATTTTAACAATCAAAAAGGTTAAATCGATAAAAGTATTATAATGCCCATGGATTAAAATTATTATGTCCATTTTATCCCCCTCAAGTGACGAATTTCCTCTCTTTTACCAATCAAAAAAGTTAAATTATAGAAAATATTATTATGCCTCTCTATTCAAATTTTTATACCCATTTTACCTCTGTTTAAGTGATAGATTTTATCTATTTTAACAATTAAAATAATTAAATCATAAAAATTATTGTTATACTCCTATATTAAAATTATTATGCTCATTTTATCATTGTGAGATGGATTCTGTCTCTTTTAACAATTAAAATAATTAAATAATAAAAAGTATTATTTTATCCTCGTATTAAGATTGTTATGTCCCTTTTACTTTAATGAGTTTATAATTATATCAACCTACAATTTTTAAAAAAATTTATATTATCTAATGTAAATGAGTATTTAATAGTTTTAAAATGGTATATTATATGTAAAATTTTAATGTTTTTAGTTCAAATTATAATTTTTAAAAGTTTTTTGGTTAAATTTTTTGATTCTAAATGATGTATTTTTCTTAAAACGGTAGGATTTCAAATGTCCTTTTTTTATAATAATATTTGTTATGTGTATAAATAGTTAATATGAATTGCAAATAACTTTTATGACTGCTCCATAAACAAATAATCGTCTTTTTAATAGACAATTTACAAATAATTCCCGAGGCCTGTTAAGTAACCAAACAGAAAAAATTAAACAATTATGGGACATAAAATAGATCGTCTAAACCAAGATGATGATAAGGTCAATAACAAAGATAATAGACCTCAATCATACCAATTATTTAGAGGAATATATTTGAATTTTAAATTAAAATTTAAGAATTTATTTATTTTTTTAATAATATAAATTATGGGTGTATAAAATATATATATTAACAAGTTCTTGAACAATCATATATATATATAGTTTTTAATATTATTTGTACAAAAAACTATATTTAAAGAATAAAAATATACGCGAATTCAAAGTCAATACTTTCTATTAGAATTCAAACACTTTAATTATTAAACTACAAGAATTTTGTTGATATTGAATTTTTTTTTTATATATTCAATACAATAACTTGAACAAAGTAGCATGTACAATATCTCCGTCGAATAATAATGGTGAGTGAAAGTACACCACCACATTCATCCACTAGATTGTTAGTTGGCGATCACAATGATAGTGATAGTGCATATCCACTCACTGTTTGGAGGCAAAGATACGGTGGTCGTCACTTTATTTTCAATTTTGGCTCTCCTTCGATGCTCTATTAATGAAACAATCAAATTATCGCGTAGATCTTAAAATTTAGAGTTTGATAATGTAAATTTTGAGTTCATTCGCTATTGGTCATTGACAATCGACTGTGGCCGTAGTAGTAGTAGCTCATGGTCACCTAATTTTTTTTTCATTTTTTTAAAATTTAATTTATTAAATTTATTTTTAATTTTTAATTTATTCATATTTGTTTATATTATTGTATTTAATATATAAAAAATAAATAACTCAATATTTGAGACTTGATGATTAAAGTATTTAACTTTTAATCAAATGTCTTAACTTCAAATCCTATAAGATCTCTGTGTTTTTATTTCTCTATTTTAAATATATAAACATAACATTCTTTTTACAATTTAACTAATTTAATTTTTAAAAAACAATATAGTCTTTTAATGGTTAAAAGACATAAATCTATCATCTGATAAGGTCTTTTGAAACATTAAAGGCCTACTAATCTCTTTTATCTCTCCATTTTAAATATAAAAACGTAACAATATTTTTTTAATAATCTAAATTGTTAAAAAATAATTTAGCTCTTTAACCGTAAAATAAAAAAAAAAAAGGGTATCCATAACTTAACAAAGATCTTTTCTAACTCTTTTAAAACGTCAATGATCTATCATTCCCTTTTAAAAAAATCTGGGGTCGAAGTTTCTTTTACCCATTATAAAAAGAAAGTATTCTCTAGCAATCACTAATTAAAAAAAGTATTATATGTGCATATATAATAATGAGAACGTGCACCATTTGCGAGAAGAAAAAGGCTTTTCATAGTGGCATTATGAGCATATTATATAAAATAAGGTAATGGGAGCATGTAAAAAGTATGAAGTTCCCATATTACTATTTTCGGCGGTGCATTACTTTCTCCCCATGCATTAAGGTAATAATAATAATAATAATAATAATAATAATAATATCTATGATTTGGATGGTACTGATTCTTTTCTTGTCTAATTGAGATGACTTCAAAATGATGAAAGTTATGAAGGGACATATACACCAACTTTTCAGCATTAATTCTGCTGTTAATCTTTAGTTATTTTAATTTTATTATATATTAAGACATGGAACATTGTTGCAAACTTTTTCATTGGAGCTAGGCTAAGAATATAGAATATAGTCATATCAATTGATTATTAATCACAAAAATTATTCACCAAAATGATCTATATATTAGTTTTAAAAAAATGAAATAATATTGTACTTCTTAACTTATATTAATTTAACTTCTTTTCAAGTGAGATGACATTCATAAATTAGAATGTAAATTAATAAATGAAGCAGTGCTAAAAGAAATAACAAAAACAAAAATTCAAAATAATGATAATAAATGTAAAACAAGGCCTTTCCCAATTCAATTAAGTATAATATTAAATTGTTCATGTTTTGGATTGGTTCATCTAATGACAATCGTGTAGGTCTGCATTGGGATTGTGCCTAGAAATAAGTCCCATAAATTTGAGTAGACTCAATAAAATGAAAGAAACAAACCTAATAGCTATAAATAATAGATATAAATGATCTCATTACAATTACAGTATTATATTAAAATTAATTTACATCGTTGGATTAAATTTAAGGAATATAAATAATTTCATTATTAATATAATAACGTAGAATAATCTAATAACTAATTAACCTAAGAAAATTTTATTGAAGTCGCGCGACCCATAGCTGGCACTTCGAGAAACAAGAGGTATAAGCTTAATTCAAATGAGAAAATTTAGAGAGCTTAGTCATATTGAAACAAAGGTTAATTAAACCAGAAGGGTAATCACTTGTTGGTGAAATGAATTTATTCAAATTCCATGATTCTAGAATCATTTGACAAATTGCCTTATATGAAATGAAAGATATGAACATCATTTTTCAGCTGGTTGATATCGCATTTAATAGCAGCGTACCGAAAAACCATAATTGAAGCACACAGATTTTATGAACTCATAACGGTATCTAAATCAGTTGACTAGTCAGTAGTCATTGGTCCTTGCCATGGCCGAAATGAAAAATGGTCCTACCGCAGAAATTATCTGAAAATAAACGCACGTCTCTTTTTTGAAGCTAAGTACAAACTTGTCTACATCAATATAATTATTTCTCCATTATAGCGCCTGTAACTGCTAGTAAATTAGGCACGAATTGAGCAAGTCAATGGCCCTAACAAATTATGCCTTAGACTTCATTTCTAGGGTGGGGGGTGATTGTTGATGAAGCAACTAGCTAGCCACTGCATATATGACACCAAATTATGATGCTACTTTATGCATTGTATACGCAAAAGAAACAAACAAACTTGAAACTTCTTTCCTGAGCAGATAGCAAATGCATTCTTTGATCAATCAGTGTTATATAATATGTGACAATTAAGCATTTTGGAAAATGCTTTTCAAATTCTTTTTCCCCAATGTCATTGTGACTGACACGCAATGTGTGATTTAACAGATAATGAAGCTAACAAATCATGGACACAAACCCTAAATACAAGACACTCAAACAACACAACTCTTTGTTTGTGAAATAGATGTTTGGTCCTCGTAAGAAAGACATCAAAGAAATGAGCGTCTAGAACCCTTTGGTTATAAGTGTCTTTCTAATGTCATGGGTTTAAATTGTCTTAAATTTCCAAAACAAGACAGGTTCTGAAACTGGCAAGTCAGCAGCTACTATAAGAGTTTGGGGGGTCAAAGACTAAGCCAAAAAAAAAAAAAAAAGAGTGGCAAAGCAAACACAAGTGATACAACTCACAATACCTTTAACCTTTTTCTTGAAATTCTCTTTCTTGCATGCAAAGGCAACCGCAAAACTTCATTAGACGTTAGGTCGTTAGTTAGCTCGTTGAGTCGTCATTATTTAATGCAAATTAACAGCACCATTGGGTCCAGTTGAAGATAGGATTTGCTATTTAATAAAAGTACTGATTGTGGTTGTGGTTTACGTATGATAATTTTCTATAACTTAAAAACCAATCAAATTTGTAATGTTCGGCACTACACTTGCAGCCTTTTACGTATTATACAAGCAAGTTTTATATTTCATATTAAAAAAATTCACATTTTGTATAAATATTGTATGTTATATAAGTCTTATATATACACTTATCAGCTACTGAAGGAACTTGAGACATCTAAATGAAATTTGAGAAATTTTTAAAAATTTTTTTTTTTGAGAAATGTAACAGACAAAAAGAAGTATTATACCGATAAAGCCGTTGTATTACTGGGTTCTCTTTTCTAGAAATTTACAATATAATTAAGAAAATATAATTTTCACTCTTATTCATAAGAGTCTTAGAAAGGTTTTATTTTATTTATACTTAAAATGCAAGAAGAAAAGGAAAGAAATTAAGTAAATATAATTACATGATTTTAATAATATTTTACTAATTATGATTGACTAACATAATTAATTGTGTTTTCTATTTCCTATTTAATAAATCATTTTTGAAGATTAGTATATGATTATAAGAATTAATCATGATTCTTATATCCTCCCTCAAGCTGGTGATGAAATTTTTTTGGAATTCTAGCTTGATATCATGAATCTTAACTGCAAATTTTCTTATGATCTTATTATAAGATTTTTTTTATAATCTTGCCATGGAGGCTCTTCAATGATCTTATCATGAATTTTTTTTTCTATGATCTTGTTACAGATTTTCTTTTTTATGAATATATCATAAGAATTTCTTATAAACTTGTCATGAGCTCCAAGATTTTTTTTAAATATACCCTTATCGAAACTTACTTTCTTTATCTTTTCTTCCTTTCTCTATTTTTTTTTTAAATTTTAAACATACTCAAAAACTAATCAAACATGCTCGAAACCATGTTTATGGTGGCCCATTGTCACATAGTATTTATTTAAATGTAAATGCTTAGAAAACTCTCAAAACGAATTCTCAAACTCACTATCAAACTAGCTTTGATATCATATAGAAATTGACAATATAATTAAGAAAAGATAATTTTCACTCTTATTCATATAAGTCTTTGAAAGAATTTATTCATACTTAAAAATATAAAATAAATAAATAAATAAAAATAATTACATAATTTTAAGAATATTTTATGATTAATTAACATAATTAATTGTATTTTCATTTCTTATTAGATTTGCATTATATTAAGAATCAATCATGATTCTTATATCTTTTATCAATTTCTTATTCTTACTCGTATGTTTAATAGACAATAGATGGAATCCTTGAACACGCGTGGACATCGAGACTTTCAAGGGGGAAAAGAAAAGGTAATACAAACTAACTTAATATTAAGACTAGAAAAATTATCCGAGAAGCATCTTTCTACGTCAAAACTGCACAAACGTCACGGGCTCATTTCATATTTCATATGGACAGCTATTAATTTTTGTGCTGGGGACTAATTATCTACAGTACCTTACTCTTACAGAGAAGAAGATGCCTGTAAATTGATGTGGTTGTGTTAACACCCTACATTTCATATAGACAATTAATTAACTATAGATCATTAAGTAAATTAGGCACGCGAAAGCTGAGAATTGTGGTCCTAAACAGTCCTATAATGCATCTTTTTGAGGGTGATAATAGAGTTGGAATTTATCAAAAGCTAAATTGACAATTTTTTTTGTAAGAGATCAACAGCCAGAAACGTATTCAAATGGTCATAAAATTAAAATCTTGGGGCCAACATCGCCGTGCTGTATTAATGGTATCGTTAGGGTTTTTCTAATGACCTGGAGAGTGGTTAGTTCATACAAGTTGGAAGCTGAGGTCAATGATAAGATGAGCTGTGAAATGCTATGATATGATATGTATGATATGACATGGTAAAGAACAGGAAAAGAGGGGGTATGTGAAAATTAAAAATAATAGTAATTAAATACTCCGAGATCAGTCATATAATAATATATGACTTCAATGTAATAATATTTTAGTGGCGTGTGACTTGGTATGGGATGACATTATGACAAGATGGTTTCATTTGAGAATGAAGCATAAAGAAATGCCTATGTATGCGGTGGAGTTGCATAGGGGCAGGTTTAATTTTATCCACAAAAGCTGCTTCATCATATATTGGAAATTTGGATCTGATTTGAGAAGGGGTCACATTGAAATTCTAATTGGCCTAAAGCCATAAAGAGCTCCAAACCCTTTTGGCAAATCAAGTAGGGTTTCCAAGATTTTCCTGTCATGTAATTTTCTGGATGATTAAATAGATAATGGAACAGGGACGGGTCCATATCTAGGTATTCCAATTAACAGAACTAAGACAAGGCAAAAAGGCAAACGTATTGTTCCCTCCAAAACAAACGCTAAGAAGTACATGCATAATATAAAGCACGCATGTGCTGAGAAATCAATGAAGGACCAAAATAATGGTGGCAAGAAAATTTTGTTCAAGACTTGGGAGTGTTATACCAATAACAATAAAGTTTTTTCAAGATTCAATCCAACGAGTAAAGACAAAACCATGCACATGCATTAAAAGGGATTTGTACTGTGCAAGATCTAAAGGAGATGATCAATCATAGAAGCTTAAATAAGGAAAATTTTTATTAAAAAAAACAGTGCAAGTTTATGTTTTAAAGTGGGTAAGTTTGAAGTCGATCTAATAAGTTCGATGGTAGGGATTAGAAATTATATGTCAGATAAGTTGAAAAGTCGCCCCCACCTCTTAGCTTAGCTGGGTGAGGATAACCTTGCTCCTCTGGGTTTGAATCTCAATTTTTTTAAAAGAAAAAAAGTAAAATTTTAAAATTTTATAAGAGAAAATGTGATTAGATTTATAATTTTGAGTAGTTATAAATTTTTTTATGAATATCGACCAACCGAGGGAGAGCAATAAAATTAAAGAAAAAGTAAGAACACCTCGTTAGAGAGAACATAGTGAACTTTACTTCTTAGGAGATAGAAGAAGCTAATACAAAACCAAAAGAATGAAGAAAAAAAAAATCATAAAATGACTCACAATAATATTAAGAAACAAATATAGCGATAAGAAAGGAAACCCATTAATATCTCTAAACAGCTAATTCAAACTATTTGTAGGAGCCTCAGATCGCCAAGTTTAAATAGTCGAATACCATATTTTTAATATAAATATGTAATTGGTGATTAATAAAAAATAATATTTTAATCATATATATATATATATTTAATGTAATATACCTATCAAAATTTCTCACAAATTTAAATAAATTCAGCATAATTTTTATTTTTTCAAAAGAGATATGTATAGAACTCATTGTTATTGTGGTTTCAATTTACAAATGCAGTGAAATCAATGATGGAGTCAAGATAGGGCAAGGGGCTCAGTTGCCCTTCCTGGATTCAAATTTTTTTTTTGGGTACATGATCGTAAAATCTCTCACAACTTTTAATTTATTACCAAAATACCTGTTTGATTTTCTTTTTTTTTAAAAAAAACTTTAAATGAGATGAATTTTTTTTTATCTATGAAACACCAACTCTTACTCTCTATTTTCACTCGACTCAGGTGGTAGTGGTCGCACCCGTCTTGCCCCTTTTAATTTACTTGTCACAAAATGTTCCTCTAATTTCTTAACTAAGCTTTAAAATTAATTGTTGTAGTCACTCGAAGTCAATCTTTCTTTATAATTGTCATGTGCTATTCTATACTTTTGAAAAACAATTTCTTGCAAATACTAAAAAAAAAAGCGTAAAACTTTGAATTTTTAGAACATAATTTACATGTATTTTACGTTAGTTAGTGTTTGTTAAAACCATAGTTGATTTTCTTTAGAAATCATGCAAAATTCAATGCACGATTAGAGAATCATTATAATATTCAAAAGTAATTTAATCTTTTAAATTATGAAAATTATTCTATGAGAATTATAAATATACACGAAAATATAATCAATTAGTTTCAAAATTTATATTCATCACAGAGTTGTCTCTTGAAGAAATGATAACTGGTTTTTATTAAAAAGACGAATAAAATCTTATTATTTTTTTAAAAAAAAATTTGATGGGGAGTTAAATATCCCTAAATAATTAATTTCTGTCCTCATATTTTTACTTGAAGGTGGCCACGAATGCTGTGCATTTTGGTGGCCAATCGAGTCAAGCGCCCTGTAGGCAAAATTTTATTATTCCTTTGTTTCGGAAGACATGACAAAGTTAGAATTAGAAAGAGGTGTGTGTTGATACAAAATGCTCAAGATGATCAACAAGTTGCTTTAGATGCACAAAAATCAAAATAATCTTCTAAAGTTGATAATGGGACCAAACCCTAATCGAAAGCGAGGTCTCACCTCAAACACTTTAAAGAAAAAACGAGGAGTGGTGGGGTCTGAATGACACTGCATTTGATGTGCCAAGTTCCCAACTTCTCACACTAAGTTTTGGGTCTCTTTTTTTCTTTATACCACTTATATTACATTAAATATTTATTATTCGCTTACATCAATTGAGATCATATGTCATTTATATTATCTTAAATCTTAATCAGAGACTCTCGAAACCCTAATCTCAAGTTGGAGGTATACAGTCTTTCCATGTATGGTCAAAGAAGCTAGTTGCATTTTGAATCTCTTTTATCATTTCAAAATCCAAGTCCAATAAATGACGAATAGAGAAGCAGGAATATAATTTTGCTTTCGGTAGGAATAGGAATAGCAACCAAATCTTTTGCGCATATTTTTATTTCCATTACCATCAGCCTCCCCCCATTAATTGCTTGACAGAGACTCTAACCCCTTTTTTAATGCACCACACACAACCTATCTCCCCTTTGCTATCAACCAAAACAAAACAAATAATACAAATCATTAGTAAAACAAGTAACACACTACATTGATTGACGATAAAAAAAAATTATATCAAAACTTTATAGTCCTTTAAAAAAAAATTGAATAAGTAAATGTTCGATAAATAGTCCTAATAACACCAGTGGAAATACACACAAATAGATTTAGCACATTAACATTATCGCAAGAGTTAAAAGAAGAATTTTCTCTCACCCTTAATGATGGAAAATTGGACACGGAATCTCTGATCTCTCTTTGTAGTTTTTACCGAAAATGGGAAGTAATGATAACAAACATATAAGGAGCTAATGAAGAAGAAGAAGAAGAAGAACTACTCACCCTTTAACAAGTCAGTTGCTTTGGGATTTGTGGCTCTTTTGGGGGGTTTTTCTTTACTTTGTCCTAACTCCTAACCTAATTATGTGTCTTCTATCTAATGGTAGAGGGTAAATCTCAAACCAGATGTGCATTGCGAACATGCATTGATACGTTTTACTGTTGAAGAAAGATGAAAGAACAAGGATCAAATAGTGTTAATAATTAACAAAGTAATTAAAGTTAACGCGTTTTCTCATAAAAGAACGTTTCTTCTGTGCCTGTGAACTATTAAAAGTTAATTTTGATTACAGTAGTCAACTATGGGAACAAACACTGGGCTCGAGACGAGAATGCCAGGCGACAGATGTACGTACACACAATTTACAAATTATTGGGACTCGCACACATCATTCATCACTTGTTTTTTTTTTTTTTCTCTTAAGATTTTTTCCAATAACTCTTCCTTAAATCGCGTGGCGGATTTATTCATAAAGAAGCTTCAACTGCTGCGCTGCACAGACATCCCATCAACGGTCTCTCTCTCTCAGTTTCACTTTCTCAAACCGAAATCTTTGTTACTGTGTCTGTGTTGGATATAGGCATTTAGTTTAAAATACACTGCATCTTTTTCTTCGAGGAATTACTTTGATGAAATGTCAGCGAGCTTCGTAAAAATTGATCTGGATTCATTCCATACAAGGATGATCAAGCTTGCCCCTTTTAGATTGCCTAGAAAATATGAGATATGATGAGACCTATTACAAGATCAGACCATATCCAAAGATGGGTCACGAAGATCTATTTGTAAGTTGTTGTCTATATAGAGTTTAACTATTAAAAAAATGAAAAAAATCTATTGCCACATAAAAAAAAAATTGATTTACATTATATGTGTAGATATGAAGTTGAAAGTTGGAACCAAAAAGATTAGCATAAAAGATTCCAGGATATATTCCGACACTATATTTTGAGAACGGATATTTTGATTGTCGTCAAGAGAATGTTCAAGCTAATGTAGATATTGAATTCCTCTCACTCTTTAATCTCAGTGGAATTTAGATGGCGCATCTTCATCGGGATTTTGAAAGTTTATGATAAGTAATGGAGATAAAATGTATAAAACTGAGTTAATTAAAGAGTTAAAATTTTGTTTCTTCTACTTCTGTGAGAGTAATTGGTCCATTTTTCAAAAGCGTCTATGTGACATTATTTGAATTTTTTTGTAAGAAAAAGTAGGGTTCGAACCAACGTTAGTATGTACATGTATTGTATTATTCTGATAATTTTCTAATTATATATCAATAAGTCTTATGATAAAATATTTTAATTTTATCAATGAATTATATCATTTCAAAAAAAAAAACAATTATAGTGAAATGTACTAAAAGCAAGGTGAAAACATGTAGAAAACAAGTAGAAAGTTAAATACAAAGGTGAGAAATTGCAAGAATGCAGATCCTAAGCTAAGATTTGACTCCAATAGGTTACAGGTAGAGACAATCTTTAAAGACAAAGAAATAGACTCAATTCATCCTAATGCGGCAATGCTCTCAAATCTTACCTTCCCTCTATAAATTTTTAGCAGTATTCATATAAAAACACATTGTTGACGAAAACAATGCGGCTATGAAATTCTAAATAAGCATGCATGGACAGTTTTCTCCAAATCATGAATAGGGTTTTGCAGCTTTACTCTTTAATCTGGTGAATATGTGGTCATTCTATATGCATATATAAGTAGATATGACCAAACACATATAGCAAACTTACATGTATCTTTCGACGCAAGTGTTTAATCAGATTATGCAATTTAAGCTTTGAAAGTTTTAGGCATTTGTAGGTGGCCAGCTGTACAAAAATTATAAAGTTGAAAACGACGAAAACCTTGGTCGTCTTTTCCTTTCAATTCACTCAAAGTAAAGGAGTCAATTCTGTGAATCGAGGTACCATGTTTATCGTTGGATGTTTTTGTGTTGTTTCACTAGCTAGTACTGGTGTCTTCAAAACTACAAGTTTTTCGCAATGGCAGCTTGCTTATTTTATAATTAAATACCTTTTCACAAATTGGATTGATGGTAGTGTGTCAGTTTGCTTTTTTTTTTTTTTTTCATTGGAAATAGTATAGCTATCAACGATAGCAAGCCCTGTTATCCAACCAGATATTTTTAGATACAGTACGTCTGTTACCACAGGATGTTTACTCTCTTTACTTTTATATAAAAAAAAAAAAAAATTCTAGCTTAAGCTTATACTGTGTTATACTCTCGCGAAGAGGTGAGTAGTAATTGCGCAATGAAAGTTGAAGCTCCTGGGACTGGCAAAAAAAATATTTGAACTTAACGATATAAAAAAGTAGGAAAAATAATATTTTATTTGAAAGTTTAGACTAATTCTTAATTTTATTTCATAAATTTTTAAAAAGTTATTTTTGTTTCATTCATTAACTTTATACTATTTATTTTAATTATGAGATGACAAAATTAAAATTTATCATAAAAATTTAAAGGGAATGGATTGATTAAATGAGATTTACATTCACACATAATATGTCTATGTTTATATATCAATTAAAAATTAATTATTAATAAAAAAAATAAAAAGAACACATGCAATCGTCGGTTGGTTGCCACCGTCACTCACCAACGATGGTAATAGGAGTTGTTATTTATTTATTTATAAAATAATTTTTAAAAATAAATACTTTAAATTTAAATTTATTAAAATATATCACGTGTTTAATTTTTTAAAAATTTTTAACCTTATTTTTACACTGTATGTTTTATTAAAATTGTGTTACTTGAATTTTAATAAGAGTGAGAATATTATTATATAAGAATATATTTTTTTTGTAAATTTAAATGCAGAAGACTTATAGATAAAATTAATTTTTTTAAAATCTATAAAATAAAATTGATAATTATTTTGAACTTACGTTCTTTTCCATAAAAATACGGGTGAATTGTGATAATATGAATATCTTTAACAGGCTACAACTTTTGAACCCTTCTTAAAAAAAACTTGACTTTCATTTCTGGTTAATCAAAATTCAAAAAGGGAAACTTCTGCTTTAAACTTCTATCATTCAAAAAAGGTAGACAAAAATCCTTCTTTTTTTTTTTGAACAATTAAATTTAGGATTTACTACCTCCTTTCAAATGTATAATCGACAATTTTTGACAATCAAGTCAATTATCAAATTCTATAATACTCATATCCTACAAAGGCAGACTAATTATATCACCAAGAATCTCTTGATTGAAACTAGGGTTTCTAATGTTAGCATGGCACGAACCCTATTTCAGATTGTACATGTTTCCTTCCATCCAGATATAAATTTGTAAAATAAGTACTCTTCCTTTGAATATTCTAACATATATACTGGTGAAAATGGGTTCTTCATGAATGTCTAAATCATACATAGTTCTTTAAGTTAACTGGAAATTACTCGGAAAACTTTAGATTTCAGAAGAAACAAATTAAAATCATGTGCACATCATTTCAGGCTTTAGGATCTCTTTTCTTTTCTGAAGACATGAAAGGCAAATGTGTTAGTTAGTTCAATGACCATTTAATGTAATAGAACAGACTTCATTGAGACTATAGGGTTGAATGTGACAGATTTTAGAACTTTAATTTAATCAGTCCAAAACGAGAGGAGGACCGACCTACCATTAGCTTTCGTGTTCAAAAACAAGTCTATGACTCAAAAGTATGTGATTCTTCGCCCTTGGGATATAAATGTTTAGGTCATCTTCTTCAAATATTTGACTTCTCGCGAAGTAAAAATTATGCCGCCACATGTCGAATTTCAAAGCTGGAATGGTCCACCTTTTTTTTTATTTCTATCTACTTCGTAATTATAACAATTTAGTTCATAACTTGAAGGGATTGGTGAAGAGCCTGAGCCTGAGCCTTGTACATTACTAAAATTTCATTTCTCATTCATTCGCGAAGAGGACAGTCTGCAATTCCTTGTAACGTCCATGGCAATGGCATGGGAAGTATCATGGAAGGGACAATTTGGTCATTTTCTAAGCAGACATGCCTGGTTTTTGTCAAAATTGTCATCCGTGTCTGAGTAGAGGCAGCATACTGTGACCATAGAAGCCAGAAACTGTGGATCACCAAAAGCCTTCTACCTTTGTCCCTACTGCACAGTACAGTCTGCACTGCAGTCTCTTCCATGCATATTAGATTTTGGCATTTTGTTTTTTTAAAAAACTAATTTCATATCTTAATTAAGATAGTAAAGAACTTATTATTGTACAATCACAAAATTACCGAAAAAAAAATAAACTAGACTCCCAACCGGAGATTTTGTCTAAACAAGAGCACACCAATCCTTTAAAGTAAAGAACTAATAATGATAATATTTTTTTATATATAAATAACAAATTTTTTGATCACATTGTGATGAATAATTCTGCTATAAAATTTTATCTACATAGAAAAATATTATATTTAAAAAAAATTAACTTCTAAGAAAATTAAAATAAAATGTAGACTTATAATAGTGATTGGACGGTAAAAGACTTACAGTGCACTTTCTATTATTAAAATAGATTCTTAAATTCGAATTCTTGCATCATGTCAAAAATAAAATAAAATAAGAATTACTACCATAACATTTTTCTTCTTCTATTAAATAATTACACTAAGAGCGTTTTGGGTGGACTATTTTGTTGCATACATATTTAGAGAGACTATCTTATCTAAATGGTACTAAGAATTGATTAGATTTGGTTATAGAGCCAGACATAAGACATAGTTTGGCTAAGAAAAAGAAATTCCAAGGTGTTATTGTGACAACAATATTGCTAGGGCAACAAAGCTATTTGTTTGAATAAATGTCTCTCAAAAGAGAGCAATAGCATTGTTGTGAAGAAATTATTGCTAACAACACATGTTATGTTAGCAGGAAAGATAATTAGTAAAGGAATTGGGACACTGACTGGGGGCATGAAGAGAGACCTTTTGGCTTTGGAATCTTTGTTTTTGCCGCATAACTATTCACTACTCACTGCTAATTTGAGCTTACGAGAATTGTAGGTCCCCCATATGATGTGGAGAGATTACATGGTGTGGACATGCATGAAGTTCGCTGTCCCCCACTTCCACGCTTACCAAATTTTTCCTTTGCAAAAATGATTGCTTTGCTTTGCTTTGTGACTATCAACATAGCTCAGCTCTCCGAACAAAATGCAATCAAAAAATTTTTATTTTTATTTTTATTTTTAATAATAAAAAGGTTTTAAGAACAAAATAAAATAAACACTGGCTGGCCCAAAGAATTTAGTACGGACTACGATCCTTGTCAATAGGCCTCGCTGCAGGCCGGCTGGGTCCGTTAGTATACAGTTGTTAAGTAGACTACGGAAAAGACAGATTTGCCCTCAAAACAGTGTTTAGTCAACCACCCACCATCGCTCAAGCGCACATCATTTAAGAAAAAACAGTAAAACAAAATGGTCCCCCCCAGAGTCACTTCACTTGATGTACAGATATAATTAAAATATAATAATTATATTATTTTAACACGATAAAGTTATTATAATTTCTATTATTTTTATAAAAGGACAAAAAGGTACAAGGAGGTGGCGCTGTGTTCCCCTCTGTAGTCACAATTTTATACACGAGACATGATTATTATTATTATTTTTTAATGAATTCGATAAAATACGCCTCTTTTTCACTGCCCAAATCTTGCTACCGGCGATTAATTAATAAGAAATTTGAAAGACAATTTAGATAATGCATGGCAACTTTTGATTCACGAGATTGCCTTCCTATGGGCACGTGTCCGGCGATGAGTCGACTGAAATTTGCTTCACAGCTACAACTTGGAGTAGGGAATTACAATTCGTCCTTCTTCGATGAATTAAATCATAGCTTATACGCATAATTTAAGTCTTAGCGAGGAAAATGAAGTAAAGGCATTGGGCCAATGGTGGATAATTAAGTGATGTAAAATTAATAAATTAAAAGGGGGAGAGGGGGGTGGGAGGGTCACAAATAATAATAAAGTAGCGGTTTTTCCGGTGCGAAGGGACAGGATAGGAAAAAGCTGGTGGACTTACACGTGGCAATACGATGACCGTTAGATAAGAGAAGGCAAAGTATGATCACAGTTGGCGATCATAATTCATATGATTCCATTTGCGATGAGGAGTGACGTCCATAGAAAGGAAACGAAGAGAGACAGTTAACTTGTTCAGTGAAAGAGTTGAAGAGTTTTTATTTCGAGAGAGAGTTGTTTTGTTCAATTGTTCTACGGATACAAGAGCTTAGCTTAGCTTTGCTCAGAGCCCAAAAAAATTCAGCTCATACAAAAAAAAAAAAAAAACAAGACCTGCAAGAAGTTACAGAGGGAGATGGGTTGTGAGAGAGTGAGCCTTAAATTAGGGTAACAGAAGAGAGAGAGAGGATTAGGAAGCATGGCGGCTGCTGCAGAGGGAGAGCTGTAATTCTATGGTTTTCGAATTAATGCTTATAAACATCAAAACCAACACTGCGATGAGAAAGAAGATCGAAGCAAGAGAAAGGAATTGAAGACTGCCCCCCCCCAAATACACTCGACGTGTGTCATCTCACTCATCATCCTTAGTGAAGACATACACAAGCTTACAAAAGAAAAAGGAACTCGAAGAAACAAAAGTGAGAACGGTTTACATATTGAGAATCAAGAGGCTTTTCCCATATGATATGTGGGTAATAATATCAAAATTCAAAGTGGGAGGGAGATTCTGATATGGATTGTCTCTCACAATTGAGGCCTTGGTCAGGTGTTGAGGAGGAACAATGGCTGATTTTTTTTCATTAGGAGCTGCTGCAGGAAGACTAACCAACAACGACAATCAAGAAGGGCAACTTCATAATCCATCAATTAATCCAGAGAGTTGGCTTCTGTACAAAAATGACGAAATTTCTTACAAGGGTTTTGATCTATGGCAACAACAAACTGAAGTACTTATCCAACAAAGACAGCAACAGCAGGATCTTTCCTCATCGGCAGCCCTTTTAGGCATGGCACCCAGCAGGAGCTTAATCAACGTGGTGGATGATAATCCCTCATCAAGATCGGGCTTGATGTTGATGAGGAGTTCTGTAACAGGCGGAGGAATTAGTTGCCAAGATTGCGGCAACCAGGCCAAGAAAGACTGTATTCACATGCGATGCAGAACTTGTTGCAAGAGCCGGGGATTCGACTGCCAAACTCATGTTAAAAGCACTTGGGTTCCTGCTTCTAAACGCCGTGAGAGGCAACAACAAATTGCTACCTCGCAGCAGCAGCAACAACAACAACTTCAACTTCGTGGAGATAATAACAAAAGACTCAGAGAAAATCCCAGCTCTTCTTCTCTTGGTTGCTCTCGCTTGCCCACAAACGCACCCGGTACAGTTTTGTTTGCTTTTTTTTTTTTTAGGTTCTTTATTTTTAATTTTTTTTTATTTTCATTTCTTTATTATATTTCCTTGAAACACCCAGTCTCAAAAATTGACTCTTTTACAAGAATTGATGGACGGCATCTACACAAATTCTAAAAAGAGACAAAAATAATTGAAAAAAAAAAAAGAAAACTTGCGTATTTCTATGTAATGAAATCGACTTCAAAGGAGAACACCATCAACTTTTCTTATCTTTTTTTCTTTACATATAATTTTATTTAGTAATCTTGACGAGTGGATTGACAGGGAAATGAAACAAATTTTCCTCTTTATGTGTTTTTTTCTTGATAAAAATTGAAATATATTGCTTTGGCTTTGGATTTCATTTAGGGTTTGAAGTGAGGAATTTTCCGGCAGAAGTGAGCACACAAGCGTTATTCAGATGCGTACGAGTGAGCGGCATTGACGAGACTGATGATCAGTTTGCATATCAGACATCAGTAAACATAGGAGGGCGTGTTTTCAAGGGAATTCTCTATGACCAAGGTACTGAAAGTAACTATATGACTGGCGAAAGCTCTTCTACCGGTGGTGGACGACTCCAGCCACTGAATCTTATAAGCAGTGCAGCCGGCCCCATCAATACAAACACTGCCTCCGCCATTGCCGCCACTGTAGGTTCTGCTGATGTTGTAACAGTGGCCTCTACCTCCGCATTTCTAGATCCTTCTACTATATATTCAACTCCAATCACTGCCTTCATGGCTGGTACGCAATTCTTCCCAAGCCCAAGGTCTTCGTAAAAGCACCTTCTTCCCTCTTCTTGTTACTTCTCTTTAACTCTCTCTATCTTGTCAACAACTTTAGACGATTATGTTGTTGAAGTAGATTTAATATCAACCCATTGAGGTAGGACTAAGAAGGAAAAAAAGAAAGACAGAAAGACCAGTTTAAAAAAGAGAAAATGGAGAACGATCGAGATGATTAAAATGTAGATCGATGTCTTTCTTTTCTCGTACTAATTTCGAAGCTTTTGTTAACAACTTAACATTATTATCATTATATAGTCTTCTCTTCTTCTGCTCTTCTTTTCCTTCATATCTAAAGTGTTGTTTTCGTACAAAAAGGGCAAGCATCAGCACATATAGCTTATGAGGAATGTTGGGTCTGCTTCTTCTTCTTCCTCTTTTTCTTTTCGTGTTTCTCTTTAACTTTTAATATGGTGCCTTTTAGTTTGTCTTGTGGCTTGAATTCCCATTACGCTTTCTAGTTAGTTTTGAACGTGGAAGCTTGCTTTTTCCTGTTTACTCGTATGTTTGCTTGCCCGTTTCAAATGGAAGGAATATTTACTTAGCGTGTTATGGGAGGTGTCCAGCCATGCAAGAGCCAGCTATCCTTCAACTTCTAAGGGGAAAATTAGAGAATAATAATAATAATACTCTCTCTCTTCCTATGTCTCTACATGTAAGCATTAATTTTCCTGTATGATGGTCAGTTTTTATAAATTAGAATTAATAGGCATGCATCGATGTGACTTCGATGGTAAAATGGGAAAACTACTTATGATACACTGCTCTTAGTTTAATGCACCGACTGCTAGAAAGAGCTTCATGTAACATATATGTACCTGTGTATATAAAGACATATAGCTGCGTGAGTTACAGTATTTCATTATTGTAAGACCGTTTCCCATTAAGTGAAAAGTTTAGAATGTATAAACCGAAACCGAAACCGAAATTAAAGCAAAGATTTAGAATCTTTCCTTAATCTACCAATTTTCGGTTCGTTACATGTTCTATTCTTTTGCCACATCGAGGATCTCAACGATGTCATTTCTTCTCAGTTCCCAAGAGGAGGGTGCCTTTGATGTGGCCTTACTAGAGGACATGCTCATATAATGTATACTATTATAAATACCAATGTGTAGTGAGTCTATATTTGCTCTTTGGTTTTTGTTATGTTCTCTCTCTTTTTCTTTAAGTAATCTTGGTAAAAAGAGAACATTTTTATTAATAAAAAAATGACACTTAATCAAAATGGGGAAATGATTTTATATCTCCTATAATATGCCTAAAATTAAAATAATAATAATAAAAAACTACAGAAACAACTAAAAATATAAACATCTCCTATAATTTTATTTATTTATTTTATTATTTTTGGCTGACAATGGTGATAGTCTGGCTTATATAGTTTCATATTGTAACACTAGAAGATTAGAACTCCTGAGTGTAGATAGAGCTTTAGAGAAATGATGGGTGAGGTGAAGCAAGATTTTGAAGTTCTATGTTATTTATTTGGAGTATGTTTCAGTTATATTTTACAGAACCATTTTCCAATAAATTCTAGCTTTCTAGAAGAAATTAAATTGTGGTTAGAACTTAGATTTAGAAGGGGCAATATCATACTATATCATAAGAACGAGTCATTATTAGTTAGTTTTACAGATCTTAATTTTTGAGCTGTTAATTTATATGGGCAACTGCATTGGTAAGATCTATAGGCAATATAAACTAAAGAAATGATAGGCATAAATTATATATATATAGAGAGAATGTATGTGTGTGGAAAACAAGATAAGTTAAAATGGTTTAGTTACTTTAGTATATAAGAATACCAACAACCATAGCCACATGGAGTTTAGGGATAGTATGATTATTTAGCTTTTAAATCTTTTATGCTGTAACATATAATTACAACAAAATGTAGTTAAAAGAAGGGTAAACCATGAGTTTTAATGTCAATTCAGAGCACTACTAGGGATTGTAGGCTATAACTTTATAAACTCACTTTTCAGAAATTTCAACCTCTACTAGAGTCTTGTACATATGATTTATATCTACAATGGTGAGGCTACACCTGACAATATAGAACCTTACCTTTATGAACTGAGGAGGTCTATATATACAAGTTAATTTGATTGGGGCACAGTATCGTATATGGTTTAAGTAAAAAAGTTTGCTACATGATATTAATTTTTGGTAGATTTTCCATCTTTTCTCATTCAATATGGTTTCTTTTTCAAAAATCCACTGCTGTTATTTCCTGAGTATGGCTTAGCCGGGCCGTGGGGAAGTAGCTGGTACTGATCTGGTTTTACCCTTATTTGACACTTACCTTCTCTTAACCTTGAAGAACCGATCAAAATAATCCTATTAGGAATATGGTTATGGGAGACTGCGAAAGGCTTCCTCTCTCTCTCTCTCTCTCTCTCTCTCTCTATATATATATATATATATATATATATATATATGGCTATTTATATATAGACTTGCTTTGTACATTAATGTGTCTCAGGAATATTTGAAGGAGACTCATCCATCGCGTAGGGTGTATGCATATAGAATCAGTGTGCCATCAGGTAGCTAGAATGAACTCAAGCATAGAAGTAATAAGTCTTATTGAGTGTTCATTTTCACAAGTACACGCTGGATATATTCAAATACAAGCAATCAAAACACTGAACTATTTAGGAGGAAAAAAAGGTGAAGTTTGTTTAATGCATGACAGTACATCATACCAAATGTATCGATGAACATTTCCCTCCTGGGAACATTATTGCTTGTCATTTAATTAAGTGACTGGGACTATACTTGTCTTGTTCTCTCTCCCTCTCTTATTTTGACTAAAGCAATAAGTTTTCCATTTGATTTTTATAGCTAGATAGATGGATAGATTCGGTGTATATATATATACATTAATAAATTTCAATTGAATGGGAGAAGATAATTTTCTTTAAAAAAAATTTATGACGAGTCTATCTAGCTAGTAAGTAAAAGTTAATGTGAATATTGTACCAAGACTTAAATTGTGCTTAATTGCACCAATCATCTGGACAAGCTCTGTTTAGAAGAGAACTTAAGTTTGTACTTGTGTACTTAGTAAGCTCGTACCATTTTTTTTTGTGCAAACAAGTAAAGTGTTACGTCAAAAATCTAATAAAAATTTGAAAAATTTTGAATATATGAAAGTGAATATACAATATCATTTAACAGGTTAATTTTTTAAGTTAATAATAAATGTTTGACTCATAATAAATGATATTAGAGTAGATTTAAATTTTTATTTGTATATAAGCTTTTAAAAATGCCTCAATGGAGATTACTATATGGGATGTGGGTTTCCTATGCCATAAGAGAGATGGACAATACAGGTTAAGTGGGCTCTAAAATTTTTGTGTTTTGAGCTTCAATAGAGTTTTTTAAGTGGGTAGTGAGTCCTATATTTCGGGGAATAGACAATACGGACCAAATTGGTCCTTAAGTTTGGACCATATTGTGACGAGAGCATTACGTGATTGGATAAAGAAGAATGTCACATTCTACATCAAATAAAAATTGAATAGATCTTCAGCATATAAAAATGGATATGCAGTATTATTTAACAGTTTAATCTTTTGAGCTAATAACAAGTGCCCAACTTGTGAGAAAAAGCATGAATCATCATCATAGTAATTACTCTCTCTCTAGCTAGCACACATATATTAATATTCAAATTTAACTACTTTCCATCCGATAAACTTCAATTATATGTAGAAATGATGCTATGCCTAAAGCATTAGGATGAGTGGTTGTTTAATTAGGTATCTAGATGTATGATATATGTTGCTTCTTTTGTTGTACAAGCATCATTATTCTTCGGCATGTCGATATGACATAAGATTTACAATCCTGATTGATAGAAAACATAACTCTTTCTCGTTAGATTGACCTTAATGAGATTTATCCATAGGTACTATTTTGCTTTCTTCTTCCTTTAATTTCATTTTTTTTTTAATTTTTCTATTTTTTATGTCCTTCAGTACATCCAATATTCAATACATACAAGTCAGGCAGTTAAGGTGAATTATTATAAATGAAAAAACAGTGTTAATTGCACTTGCCATAATAATCTAATGGTAAAGAACTTGTAATATAGAATCATGATCATTTCTTAAGTTTTCACTAATCTATAAATAGTATGTGATTGGTAAGAATTAGTGATTGTTAAAAATAAAAATAAATTTTGATCATTTATATTTAATACATAACACTAGAATATTTTTAAAATTTTAATAAAATTTAATTTTGGAGAAAATCCTAATTCTTGCAATGTCTCTATTCCTCCAATAGCGGATCTTAACTTGAAATGCCCCTTCTCTACGTTAAAAAAAAAAAATTATAATGTTAATTAGTCAATGTTCTATTAAGGATATGAGCTGGTTGTGTTCTGGATTTTCTTTGCATAGACGGCAGCTTCTGACATTTCATTTAAATTTCCAATACTATTACTACTGTAGTTGGCTTAGGCTATTTGCCTAATGTCAAACTTTTTTCGCTGAGAAAGAATCTAACTTAGATCTCTTCCCTAGCGCCGTTAATTTCGGCAAGA
Organism: Ailanthus altissimus; assembly: GCA_946807835.1. NCBI lineage: Eukaryota > Viridiplantae > Streptophyta > Magnoliopsida > Sapindales > Simaroubaceae > Ailanthus > Ailanthus altissimus. The sequence continues at coordinate 27,388,756 of OX327695.1, forward strand.
CATTGCCCCATTGATTTACACTTTTATTTAGAGCAAGTTCTGATGATTGGCATGAAAAACATGATTTGCTTATGTTCTTCGATCTCGTGTTGCATAAGTATTATTCTGTTTCAAATGTGTTCCATTTCGCCGTCTTTCCCGGAAAAGGAAGACAAAAGCCACCAAATGGGAATAATAAGATGTAAGGGTTATGACTCATGACCTCTCCTATTGCCCAAAAAAAGAAAAGAAGTAAATAGTTTTATAGACTTCGCCTCAGATTATCATGACCAGAATGTCTCCGTATTTCCAACTGCAGAAACTTTGACTTTTTTTTATAGATTCTCATCATATTGAGCAGCACAAAGTGCATAACACTAAGGGGAACTCCCACTTTGGCTGCTGATTCTCCTCTCATTTAGTTCCTCTAAACACCTATAGTTAATATTGAACCCTAGATTTTGTAAGCAGCCTAGACAATCAACAATCAATAACCATATGTAAATTGTTATGTGTACTGCTAACAGAAAAACACAGATGAAAACATGCCTCGTACCTTAAATATATGACATTCATTTAGTTCGAAGTTCGCATCAAAGAATTATCGCCACCGATAGCTGAACTTCATCAAGCTCCCGTTATGCTAGCCACCAGACCTTTGTCATGTTTGATTTCTTTAGCTACTGCCTACTGTTGTTACGATATTGATAGACTAATGTTTATGGGGGTCGCTGGAACTCCCTTTATTCATTCCTAGAGGGAGATAAAGAGAGAATAAGTCCACAGTGCAATTATTACCCCCATCTTAAAAAAATTTCCTCTCGAAGCCATAACACACTAAAGATATTTACTCATTAGAAAGAAGACTAGGGTTTGTTCTGGCATTAGGGAACTGTAGCTGCGTGCCATTCTCAGCTATAGAGTGAGGTCACGGAGATAGGAATCCAGTGCAGCATAATGCAGTTCCTTTTTCTTCATAATTTTTGTGGTCCCAGCAAGCTTTCTAATCATCGATTGTCTCAGCTTTTTTTTCTCTGTTTCAAAAGATTGTGGCAATGATCAACTTGCTGTTAAGATAGAACCCTATTTTGCTTGTGACAAAGGCAAGCATAAAGTGGGGGACAGCCTGTTTGAGTACTACAGTTTAATTTACATAGAGGCTAACTATGAGCATGCAAATGAGTTCAATTTTTTTCTCCAAAGAAAATGGTAGCCTACGGAAGCAAGTGGGCGTAAAGTAATGTGTTTTAGCAGTGATTTTTTTTTTTTTGGGAAATTATTGAAGCAAAAAGCTTGCTCTAAGCTGTACTCCTTGTTTTTTTTTGGCACTGTAGATGTTTCATTTAGTTATGCATAGCTCTTTTGTCAGACCTAAGAAACTTTCTGAAAAGTAATGTGTTAAGGACTTTTATGCTCCGCATTATACAAAAAGATACTTAATTTCTGAAAAAGTTTGTAAGGGCAAATCCAAGCCCAAAAGCGACAGGTCACTTGACAATGGAGAGTAATATATAATTGAATTTCTTCACTGTTTCAGTGGGTGTAAACCATCTACCACTTCCTGTCTATATAGAAATTTCCTGGGCTATTTATGCAGCCTTAGTTGAAAGGTCATCAATCCATCGGTTTTTCAGTACTACTCATCACTACTTAAGATTTTCATGTGTCTAGTTAGTTTCTCTGACGAGTTAACACTTTCTTGAAGAATCCAAATCTGTTTTTGCTGGTTCCCTTTTCTGAAATTATGAGAAGCTTAATCGGAAAAGCCAATTCATTCAAGTCTTCGCAACTTGACGAACTACTTTATAGGGTCAGTTATTATATAAGTTTCATTACTAATTGTTCTATATATATAAAATCAGAAACAAGTTAAAAGGATATATATATATATATATATATATATTTGTCTAGCAAAATGGTAATTGCTTGATCATTCGAAACTAACCCAGAAATAGAAAAAAGGCAAAGAAAACACAGTGCTCTAAATCCAACTGAACAATTATGGCGTAAAATCAGGGTCAAGATGGTGGAAATTATTGAGATATAATTAAATTGTCATAATGTTGTCTGAGTCGTGAGGTAACCCATCTTTCAACTGCCCCACAGGGGTTCAAATTTCAAAACTTCATGCATGGTGCCCTATATTCTGGCCAATTTTGGATCATTGCACCCGACTACTAAGTAGAAAGAGTTTGAGCGGACAGAATAATATATCATGTCATTAGTATCTTAATCTAAACAAAATTTCTTAACATGTACGTTTCTGAATGAAATTATTCAATCATGATGACAATTTTGACGGAATTAATTAGAATGACAATTCCTTTGATGGGTGTGAGTACGTACGTACCCTTAACGGCTCCGCTACTCTATTAGGATTTAGGGGTGCACAATTAGGAGGCAAAATGCTCCTCGTAAATGGTATTCGTCGGCTCCGTTTTGAATGGAATAAGAATAAAATAAATTTTATGAAAATAGAGTGGATTATAAAATTTTTTAAAATTGTTAATGGATTGTGATGAGAGTAAACTTCTTAGTCATGTTTTTTTTATGAATATATTAAATGTAATTTTTTAATATATATTTATTATTAAATAATTTATTAATTTTTTATTTTATAATTTATTTTAATTGGACATACTTTAATAATATAATAATAAAAATAAAAAATTTCTAAAAGTTACTTTTTTTATCATAAAAAATAAAAAGAATTTTATTTTTGAGTTTAGCGACTATTGATTTTAATAATAATATAAAACAATTAACAAGAAAATCAATTATATTAAACCTTAGAACATTATTTAAATTTTTATTTTTTATTTTATATAAAAATTTATTTACTAACTACTATTCACATTATTGAAAGATATTGTTATATTATTCTAATTTGTTAGTTTTATACTTTTTTTTAATTATAGTATAGATTAAATTTTTTATATTATTAAAATTTTTGAATAAAAATTAATATTTAATATTAATAAATAGAGTAAAATAAACAAATAGGGTGGGGATAAAAAAACATTCATCATATGAAAATTTTCTATCCGTGCTTCGTTAAATTTTTTAAGGAATAAAGTAAAAAATAAGGCTTAAATAAAAAATGCAAGAAAGACCTCCGCTCATAATTGCCATCTCTAGACACAATCTGTGAGGTTTATATTATTTCTTCCATACTCAAATGCAATCCTCCCTATTTTATATATATAATTTCTTTATAAGATTAAATTTAAAACAATAAAATATTTACTCTATAATAAAATTGAATAATCTCATATACCTAAAATGACATAGTATAGTTCATTTAATTATTATCACATTATCAATTTTATTATTTTATATTTAATTTTTTAATTATGTTATGTCACATCAAATAATAAATAAATTTATATAAATAATTTGTATATACAGTATTATTGATAAAAGTTACTTTAACCTAACAAAAGGTCAAAAGTTGCTTTTCCTAATAAGAAAAATATCATTTTAAAATTAAATATAAATTTTATTTATTTATTTATTCATCCATGTCCTCTTTTTCTCCATTTTCCCTTACAATTGTTTTTTCTTTTATTCAAAGCATCTAATTGAAAAGTGTAGATATCTTGGCAATGGTTGAAACCCTCTCTTTGTTGTGTTGTTGTCATATTTAAATTCTTTACTTGCATTCCATTTAAAGGGCTACTTATAAATATATAGTTTCATATCATAAAATATTCTCTTGACATGGTTATTTTCTAATTGGAGACTTACAACCTTCACTTCATATCCGGATCCTTACTTTCTAATTTAGTTTCAAGCTCCAAAAAAGAAAGTAAGAGAGAGAAAGAAAAAGCAAGGAAAAAAGATGAAGAAGAAAAGACAATTTTATGTCTTATTCAAGGGTTTTCTAGTATTTTCATATAAAATTATAAGTTTAATTTTTTATTTTTTAATTTAATATATTTAATTATTGTATTGTTCCTCATTTGTTAACGATTTGACTTTTAAAAAATTTAGGGATGGGTGTTTGTCGATTTAGTATAGAGGCAAAGTAGAAATTACCCAAATATGTGCAATAAAAAAACTAAAGTACCATTTTCTTTAATTAACTAATCACAAGAATACTTTATGTGTTAATTACAACTTTAGCTTTTTGCTTAATTAGTCGTGCATATAATCATGATCTCCATTTTTAGCTCTTATAAAAAGTACTTTTGTTTAATTTTAATTTCACATACTGAATTGAAAATTATAAATTTTGCTTATAGCTAATGATAAAGAAGAATACATATATCTTAATTAATAAGTTTATGTTAAAAATATCTAATCAGTTTAAATCTTAATCAAGAACAAATTGTAAAGTAGTTTAGAAGCAAACTCAAAAAAAGAAAATTGCACACGATAATTATAGTTGTTTAGTTCCAGAAAATAACCTACATCCACTTTGAGCTAACTAAACTTTAGAATATTCACTAATCTCATAACAAAAAATACAAGTTACAATAAAGAATTACAAAAACAAGCTTTAAAATTGAGCTCCTAAAATAATCTCACACACAACATAGTTCTTGAAGTTTCTCAGTTTAATTTTTAAGAAAAAGATGATAAGATATAATCTTGCTTGGCACCTCCTCTCCTTTTATAGCTGAATCAACGTTGTAATTGAATCAAGAAGCTATAAAAGATTGAGAATTTAGCTAAGAAATTGTTAAAGGAACATGTAGGAATCAATGGTTGTAACTGAATTTTGTAGTTAACAAAACGACATTGTGTGGGAGTTTGGTTTTATTTCAAAATTGTCATTGTTGTGGTATCAAGTTATGCTCTTCAATTTAATCTCCCCATGGCATCAACTAAGCCACAACTTTGATATTCTTTTATCGCGTGCAGAAGTATAACTCACAAAATAAGTAATAACACATAAGATCAATACACCAATAAAGATAAAAAAAAATAAATCAGAACAATACAAAATATATATGTAGTTCGACCAAAATTGCTTACGTCCATATGAGATTCATGATCTAGCTTCTTTCATTGATTTAGATCACAAAGTATTTTCTTACATCATCAATGACCTTAGAAGACCCTTTAGTATCTCCCACAAAGACTTTTAAATATCTTTCTAGATCACTATAATCTTTACAAGACCTCTTAGTACTCATCATAATATATTTTTACAAAGAAGACAATAATAGCCTAAGCCTCTAGCTAAAAGAATCTATGGCGTTCCTTTGTTCACTTAAGGACTAATAGAAAACATTCCTAAAGGTTACACCCTAGTGCAGGTTCCACACACTTAGTGCCTACTTGACTCATCTATTCTCTTTTATGGTTTATATATTGAAATCTTAGATGCTTGGCTTTTTTTTTTAATATTTTAAAAGTTTTATATAGTGAATAAAATACCCCTAAAAATCCTAAACCTTATTAAAATAAGAGTTCACACATTTAGGAGTCCAAAACCCCCCACCCCCCTCAAAGAAGTTAAAAAATGAGCCAAAACGGACTTTTCAAAACTTAAGTGCTGTAGCGCCAAAGGGTTAGCACTCACTATTCTACGCCAGCACTGGGGGGATGTAACTTGACATGTAGTCTTCAATTTTCTTCGCCTTTCCATATTTTCAAGTCCCGTCTTACTCTTCCGTTATGCATCTAACACGTGCTTGACTTCAAAGTAACTCTCCTATTGGTATTTGTCATAATTTTTACCTATATAAGATTTTTTAATCACCAATTTTCAACAATCATCCTACAAATCATGTCATTTTTCTTTACAATTAAAACACTACAAATTTTTATGTTGTCCCTTAAATTATTTCAAATTACTTTTGGATCAATAAATTTAATAATCTACATTGGTCTTAAGGAAATTTAGTCCTCTATATTAGTATGACTTTCGCCTTGGTATACCAACTCATATATTCTTAAACTTAATCAACTTTTATCAATGTGAAATAAGTTCAAACACAATTTGAACTTGTTCACTGATAATAACTTTATTCCTAAATTTGTTGGATTCTTATCAGTGGCTATTTTACTTAGTTTAATAGCCTTTTTTTGCAATCACTTCTCTAATGAAAATAATACTTAATCTCCATATGTTTGATTCTATTATGAAAGAATGGATTTTTACATAAATATGATGGCACTTTGATTATCAGAATGAACCCTTGTTACTATTTTTAAGATGCCTATATCATTAAGCATACCTTGCAGCCATAATGCCTCTTGAACAACCCGAGTTGCTGCAATATATTTAGTTTCTGTGCTTAATAAAGCAACTACAAGTTGGAGCTAAGACTTCTAACCGATGCATTTACCACAAAGAGTGAAATAATATGAAGTAGTAGATCACCTTATGTCCTTATCCTTAAAAAAATCAGAATCTACATAGCAAATAGGTTCATTATCTTCTCATCATGGCCAAAAACTATCCCATAGTATCAGAAATGTATCTGTGTGTCTACTTAAGTCCAAGCCAAGGTTATTTGCCTAGATTTTCCATATATTTACTCAAGATACTAATTGAGTGTACAAGATTAAGTGTTGTTGATCATTGCATATTTGATTTGATCCAATTGCACTTAAATAAAGAACTTTGCATACTTATTACTTTTCCCTTCAACGGTAGGGTATTGCTATGTTAAGAACTTCAAATGACCTATTTGGGAAAAACTGTTGGCAAATTTCTCAATAATTTTCTTTAAATAACATTGTTAGCTTAAAACCAACCTTCTAGTTTGAATATGGTTGATGATTTCAATATCCAAGATCCTAAATTTCCTCAAGATCTTTGATATCAAATTCAAGCTTCAAATGAATTCTTTATTTTTTGAATTTTAGTCATGCTATAATTAGCAAGCAATATATCATTTACATATAATAGTAAGTAGATGACATTTCCTTCATTAAGATCTTAAAGTGGAAACATGTGTCACAATTGCTTCTCTTAAATCCAATTTTAGTAACAAAAGAGTCAAATCTTATACACCTTTGTTTATGATTAATTAAGTCCATATGAAGATCTCTTAAGTAAACACATCAAGTCTTTTTTGTTGTTTTTCTCAAAATCTTTAAGTTATTCATATAGATGTTTCTTCTAATTCTCTATGTAGGAATGTAGTCCTAACATTAATCTGATGAAGTTTCTAATCAAAGTGAGCAACTAATGATAACATAACTCTAATAATGGTGTACTTGACCACTAGTAAGAAGATATTGATTACAATATCTTCTCCTTGAGAAGCCTTTGGCAATTGGCCTAGACTTAAATCTCAGTTGTTTTGATAGCGTGCTCCCATCTTTGTCATTGAAAATCCACTTACAATTCACAAGCTTTTATCTTTTTAGTCTTGGTATTGTTATCCAGATCTATTTCAATTTTAAGGATTCTATTTTTTGATGCATTGCTTTTAACCATTGATTTTTATATTTGCTATTGATAACTTTAGCATAAAATTGTGGTTCCTTTTCTATTATATCTTATGTAGTCATTAAACAATGTAACTAGGTTATAATAAGCATATTTGCTAAGCAGTTTTACCTATTTCTATATTTTATCTCTAGTGAGCTAAAAATTTAAAGTTGATGGATCGGTTATTGCATTGGTTTGCTATTCAGTTTTATAAGTTGGTTCATTAAGAGCTTATAGAGGCTGATTTCTAGTTAAAATTGTGGGAGGCTCCACCTTAATTTTTGTCTGCTTAATTCTTTATGATGTTTCAATGTCTTTATCAGTATGATTGTTACCCGTACCTGTTAGTTTCTTACTCAAACAAAGAATATTAGTTTCATTAAAGATAACATCTCTGTAAATAATAATTTTTTTACCATTTGGATCCCTTAATCAGAATCTATAACCTTTGGTTCCCTTACGGTATCCTAGGAATATGCATTTATGAGATCTAGGATTCAATTTTCCTATATTTTGATGTACAAATGCTGCATATTCAAAAACTCTTATACAATTATAACTATGTGGTTTAGCATACCAAAATTCTTCAAATGTCTTATAATTTAAAGCACTTGAAGGATTTTTGTTAAATAAATAACATAATGTATGGGTAGCTTTATCTTAGAAATGCTTTGATAACGTTGAGCTAATTAGCATGTATCTAATTTATAAAATAATGTTCTATTCATTCTCCCAGCAACTTTATTTGTTGAAGAGTGAATTTAATAGCTCTATGTCTTACAATGTCATGTTCTTTGCAAAAGTTATCAAATGTTTCATTTCAAAACCATTAGTTTTAAGCCTTTTATCACATTGATGTTTTACCATTTTTTTAATGCTTAACTTTAGAGAATGTTTCATGCTTATGTTTGAGTAAATAAAGACATACCTTCATTAAGTATTTATCTACAATTAAGAGAAAGCACATGTTGTCCCCATGTGTTGTTGAGTTGGTTGGTCCCTATAAATCAGCATAAACACATTCCAACACTTTCTTTAGCTTTGTGGTTGCCAAGTTTGAAGCTTAATATATGTTTCTTTCTTAAAGTGAAAATTTACAGAAATCTAAATTTATGAATTTTGCTGCTCTAATCAGTCAGTGTTATTCAAATGTAGTAAGTCTGATTCACCAATATGACCTAACCTTTCACGCCACAGATCTGTTTGGTCATAGCCTACTTAAGTAGTAGTTGCTGCTGATTCAATTACAGTTGTTCTTTGCAAAATAATAGAGACCTTTTTATTTGACCCTTTTAATTACCACCAGAGATACTTTGCAGATCTTTAACTATCCATCTTTAAGTTTATACATGTGTTAATTTATTAAATATCTCTAGAAAGATTAAATTCTTCTTTAAATCATGCATATGTCTGATATCATTGAGAATTTCCATCATACCATGCATATTCATGGTAACTAATCTAACTTTAACAAACTTTTATAACTTATTATTCCTCATCAATACCTTACCATCTATTTTTCTCATAAGTGTCAAACCAGTCTCTATTAGAGGTCATATGGTAAGTATAATATGAGTTAAGAACCTCTTCTTCTAAAATTTCTTTAGTAAAGACAACGAGGGCTTTAGAACTTTCATACCTTTCACAGGCTAGTATTGTATCTTCATTTTTAAACCTTTTTTCCTTGATTCTCTCATAACAATTTCTTTGTAATAACCCTCCTTGCCACAGTAGTAACATTTTCTTGGACCTTATTTTGGCTTAGATCTTGATTTCTCCTTGAATTTTTCTCTATTATTCTCTCTTTTATCTGATCTCCTTCTTGCATACAAGTTCTCTCAATTTCCATTAACCCTTGTTTTAGATTTGAATTCATGATTTCTAGATCTAAGTACAGATAAACCATCTTCTGAAGTTAATGATTTCCTTTCATATTTCATTGATGACTTGACTTCTTTATAAGTAATAGACAGGGAATTCACTATAATTACAACTTGATTTTCATTGGTTATAGTTTCACTAGTATTCGAGAGATCAATGCATATTTTTTTAGATTCATCAAGATTCTTTTCAAGATCGGTCCATTCTAAAGTCTAGTAGTTTCTTTTAATAATATCTTGTTGATTAATAATTTTGAAATGTAAAGAGTTTTAAATTTATTCAACAAACCTCTTGCAGTGGTTTCCTTATGAACTTGTCTTAATATATTGTTTAGCAACTACAAGATTATTATGTTGAAAGCTATGTCATCCATCTCAATTCTCTAATCGAATTTCATAGTTGGTGGTAAATCTTTAGAGTCAACTATAGCCTTTGCAATCTTTAGAGTCATTAAACTTCTTCTCCTCAAATTTGGTTGTACTAATCTTGATTGTAAATTATTTGAATATTCAATTTGTCCTTAAAACCAGGCTCTAATACCACTACTAAAATTATCCAACCTAAAATTCACTAGTTTCAACTTAATCAAGAACAAATTCCAAACTCAAAGAACAAAGCTAGAAAAAGAAGATCGATTCTAGAAAAGAACCTACATCTACTTTGAACTAGATAGCCAACGTTTAGAATATCCACTAATCTCACAACGATAAACACTGATTACAACAAAAAAATTACTGAAAAGAAGTTTTAAAAATTGAGCTCCAGAGACAATCTCACACACAACACAGTTCTTGAAGTTTCTCTCTCTAACTATAAGAAAAAGATGATCGGATATAATCAACTTGGAACCACCTCTCCTTTTATAGCTAAATTAGCCTTGTAACTGAATCAAAAAGTTATAAAAGATCAAGAATTCAACTGAGAAACTGTTAGTAGCACGCGCCAGAACTAATCTGGGTTATAACTGAACTTCAAGTATTCAGTTGATAAAATGACGTCTTGTGAAGAGTTTGGTTTTATTTCAAAATTGCTTGAGTATCGCTTTATCTCCATAACCGCTCCATTGAGTTGATGGAGGAAAAAAATTGAATTTTATAAGACTTGATTCTATTAAATGGACATGTTAAGACCTTCACACCCATGGCTTTTTTCCAATCGTCATACCTAATATGATTTTTCTTGAACTAGAATATTAGGACCTACATCCATATCCTTTATTATTCCACAAATAACTCTTCAAAATTACTCGAAGAATTGCAAGAGAAAAAAAAAATTATATTTTTTGCAGAGAGGAAAAGTTTTGCTAAAATTACTCGAAGTAAAGTTATGCTAAAGATTCATACCCTTAATTGCATTGGTAATAATAGAAAAAAAAATGTTTTACAGGAAATTCACAAAAACAAAAATTACCCAAATGATAAGAAATCAATCAAGATAAATTAAGATTTTAATTTAGTTATTTAATTTAAATTAATTTATTTTTATTTGTAGATAAATTTATATTCTATTAATATTTGACTTCGTAAGTGGTTTATTTCTTTTTAAGTTTATCTTTGTAAACTCTATATTTAATTTGTTAATAAAAATATAATACAATATTTTTTTAAAAAAAATTCTTCTCTTTAAATTTCTACATAAAAAAAATGATGCTTAATAAGACAAGTGTAAAAGTAATATCAATTCGTTGTAATTAAACAGAAATGGAGAAACAAGTTATTTAACAATAGTATTATCCACAGGGAATATATTTGTATGCTAAGTGGATCAACCTTGGGGTCATTGAGAATGGCCCATGCATGAACGATATTCTCCCACGCGCTGCTCCAGGAGCAAAGGCGGTGCTCAGGACTCACATTATCTCCGAGTCTTTTGGATCCTGAGACGTTCAAACTTGGAATTTTTCAGTGTCTCGGAGTTCCTTTTTATAAATCTTATTTCCATCTTCGTCCACAAACAATGCTTAAACTTCTCCTTCGCTTCTGCTCTCCCAAAGAGGCAAATTTAGTAGCCCACTTCCATTTCTACCTCTAAATGAAAAAAAAACCCTAACCAATGTTTTCAAATCTCGTATTGATCTTCACATTCATCTATCCCTTTCTTTGAATTACAACAATGCCTCTAGGCAAGCGTGGCGTCAAGCGCTTATCTTCTTCGCCAGCAACATCAGCTGTAACAACGATACTGTTCTTATCATTATGCGTTCTTGGCGTATGGATGTTCGGCAACAACTTCGTGCGACCATCGAAAACTACCTGCGGCGGCGGAGACATTACTGCTTTCTCTAGAAATGAACCTGAAACTATGAAAACCAGTGAGAAAAAACAGCACACTGTCTTTGAGGATAACCCCGGCGTTCTCCCCAGGGATGCCATAGCCAGACAATCGGATGAGCCGAAACAGACTCAAAGTGTTAATGACTATGATAGGGCCAAGCCAAAAGAAAACCATGCTATCATTAGTGGCATTGATAGAGAAGTAAAAGGGCATGCAAGTATTGGTGGTGATAGCCAAAGCAAGGTTAGTTATGAAGAACAGGTGAAAAAAATTATTGCAGAGAAAGAGGATTCACCGCAAGGTTTACGAGGCAAAGAATCTGCTGACGAACAGAAGAAACAGAAAGAAGGTGAGACTCAAATATCTCAAGAAAGTACATTGACTCAAAACCAGCGAGGTGATCAGCAACAACAACAGCCAAAGCCAGACTTGGATAGCATTGCTAAAGCAACTGACGAAATGGTGAAACAACAATTGCAAGAAAATGCTGGAAATCAGACAGCTTTGCAGGAACCTGCTGAAAATCAGATTTCGATAGAAGATAAACAACCGAAAATCGAACACCATCAAGATGAACAAGCACAACAAGAAAAAGAAGGCCCTTTTTCCAAGTTCACTGATGAAACCATCCCGGAAAAGCCATCATTACAGCAAGAATTTGAAGCTGTAACTCGCATTGGCAATGAGACGACTCAAGTTTCTTTGCCAGAGACAAAGAAACCAGAGCAAAATAACGAAGCAAAATTAGAAAATGAACAAAAAAGCAACAGTAAGAGAGCAAAGGAACATAAGCCGAATAATCCTAACCTGGGAGAGACATTTACAGGTAAGGGCAATTCGGGGATACCAAAAGAATCAACAGAGTCAAAGAAGTCCTGGTCAACTCAGGCGAATCAGTCGGAGAACGAGAAAGAGAGGCGCAAAGAAGGTGAATCAAAGGGTAATGAAAGTACCTACGGACACACGTGGCAACTCTGTAACGAAACTACCGGTCCTGATTTTATCCCATGTTTGGACAACGAAAAAGCTATAAAGAAGTTACGTACTACCATGCACTACGAACATCGTGAGAGGCATTGCCCGGAGGCGGAGCCCACTTGCCTGGTCCCGCTTCCTGTGGGTTACAAAACACCAATAGCATGGCCGAAAAGCAGAGATAAGGTAAGAGTGATTATAAACCGTTTGATTGGCGTGATTTTCGTGGGGCTCTAACTTTGTTAATGTCGTCCGGCAGATATGGTATCAAAATGCACCAAATACGTTGCTGGTCCAAGTGAAGGGGCACCAGAACTGGGTTAAGGTTACGGGTGAGTTCTTGACTTTTCCTGGTGGCGGTACCCAGTTCATACATGGCGCTCTCCACTACATTGATTTTATTCAAAATGTGAGTCATCTCATAATCAACGCACCGGGTTTGTTCACTTATGGTACTGTTTTAAGAAGTGCAATGCTGTAATATCTTAAATTTGGATCAGATTTGCTAATACTATACTCACTAATGTTGCACCTAGATAACTTTTTAACCCTATTAACATTAAGTAATATATGAGAGCTGTTACTTATATAATTTGTAGCTTTTAATTTGCTTTCATTTAATAACTTGTTCCTCTGAATTGATTTTGTGACTCGGCAGGCGGTACCCATTATTGCATGGGGGAAGCGCTCTCGAGTTGTGTTAGATGTTGGCTGTGGAGTTGCCAGTTTCGGAGGTTACCTTTTTGACAAAGATGTGCTTACAATGTCATTTGCACCAAAAGATGAGCATGAAGCTCAGGTTCAGTTCGCCCTTGAAAGAGGAATTCCTGCAATATCTGCAGTCATGGGTACTCAGCGGCTGCCATTTCCAAGCAACGTCTTTGATATCGTTCACTGTGCCCGTTGCAGGGTGCCTTGGCACATTGAAGGTCAAAACTTTTTCCATATCTTTATTCTGTTAGCTTAACTTTGAGATTTATATATTTCACTGGCCATAATTTGCTAACACAAATTGAAGCTTTTGTCAAGGTGGTAAGCTTCTTCTGGAATTGAACAGAGTTTTACGACCTGGTGGTTACTTCGTCTGGTCAGCTACTCCTGTGTACCAAAAGCTTGAGGAAGATGTGGAAATCTGGAATGGTAAAACTAAAGAGTGTATGTTTATTTGCCAAATAGCTTAAGCTTAATTTTATTCAAGTTGACATAAATTCATTTTTTCTAGCAATGTCCAATTTGACGGTATCCATTTGCTGGGAACTTGTTACAATCAAGATTGACAAACTAAATTCAGCTGGCTTTGCCATCTACCGCAAACCCACCACAAGCGACTGCTACGAGAGAAGAACTCATAACAATCCTCCAATATGCAACAACGACGACGATCCAAACGCTGCCTGGTAATAGCTAGGCGTTATCACAAAGTTTAATCTTGGTGACATATAATAACACTATTACTGTTACATTTATAGGTATGTGCCTCTACAAACGTGTTTGCACCGCGTGCACGTTGAAGAGGCAGAGAGAGGAAGCCGATGGCCAGAGGAATGGCCCGCGCGACTTTCTACAGCTCCTTACTGGTTAAACAGCTCCCAAATGGGGATTTATGGGAAACCAGCTCCTCAGGATTTCATAAAAGATTATGAACATTGGAAAAATGTGGTCAGCTCGTCATATATGAGCGGACTGGGCATCAGTTGGTCAAATGTGAGAAATGTCATGGACATGAGAGCAGTTTATGGAGGGTACTATTCCTTTTTTTCTCACTTCTTTGACAGACCAAATCCCTAGGTCTAGGAAGTAATTTTTTGGCAAGTGAGACTCTAGTTAAGCCTTGCCGTTCTTGCAGGTTCGCGGCAGCTTTGAAGGAACATCAACTTTGGGTGATGAATGTGGTGAACGTAAATTCTCCTGATACACTTCCTATCATATATGAGCGAGGTCTTATTGGCTTATACCATGATTGGTGTGAATCCTTTAGCAGTTACCCTCGTTCATATGATCTCCTGCACGCTGATCATCTTTTCTCAAAGCTGAAAGAGAGGTAGAGAAGATCGATTATAATTTATAACCCTTCTTTTCCTCAATCTTTCCATTATTTTTTCTTTAGTCTTTGAATAAAGCTAGATGACTAAAAATTGTAATTATTTTGTTAGGTGTAAACTTGTCCCTGTTATGGCAGAGGTCGACAGGTTAGTTAGACCTGGAGGCAAATTGATTGTTCGGGATGCATCGAGTGTAATAGGTGAAGTTGAGAACTTGTTGAAGTCTCTACATTGGGAAGTTCGTTTTACCTTTTCCAAGGACCAAGAAGGGATACTCAGTGCTCAGAAAGGGAATTGGCGGCCAGAGACTTATCAAGCTTCTTCTTGAACTTTAACAGAGAACATATAATAGTACACTCTTGGACAGTGAGTAGTCCAGCACGGGCGACATCTTGCCTTCCGTAGCATTGTCATATTAATAGAGTTTATATACGCCTAATTTTGGCAACGGCAAGGTAAATGCTTCTAGTATTGTTCTAGCTTGAATGCAAAACAGCAAGGAATGCATAAAAACACAGTGACGTGGTGTAACCGGATAACTGACCTAAATTTCGGTTGACAACCTTGGTTGCATAAAGCATAAAAAGAAGGATTCCTCAAAACATTCTTATGTAGTATAGGAAATTGTTATGGGCATTTGGTGAGCGCAAACATATATACAGTCGATAATTCCCTACCAACAGAAAAGCAGATAAAATCTTACTAACTTGGAGAAAAACAGTGATGGAAGAACATACCAAATCAAGAGCAGCAAGCATCAGCCAGCATTCACCTAAGACTCCACAATAGGATGACTGAACTTCATAAAAAATATGTCATGACATAAAGGAGATTTCCCATGCATCAATTACTATTGAAATGTCTGAAAATACAAATTATTCTTATCATCATGTACAAATTATTCTTATCATCATGCTTTAACGCACATATTTATTAATTAGGAGAACAAATTCTCGTTGCTAACAATCATTTTCATCTTTAATCTTACAAGTTGTCACACACATCAAAGCCAGCAACAGAAAACTGCAAATATAATCTGAATTCCAAGGGCTAAGACTCAAGGAACATGTCCTCTCAAACTCTTCTAATTGCAGATAATGTACTAAAGAAAAAAGAAAAAGAATACCTTACAATACTGTTTAGTGGGGCTGACCCTTAAAATAAGGTACGAAAAAGTTTACCTTAGACTTGAAATAGAAATCTTAGGTCTCATCCCTTCCAATTTTCAGAATAAGGGTACATCTAAGGATATTAATGCACAGTGATGGCATCATCTTAATTTCCTTTAAGAAGTTGGAAAATGTGATTTCACTTGTGATAGAAAATGCATAAATGATGTAATTCCTCACTCTCACTATGCAGTTTAACACAACTAAACTTCAGCTTCTACAATTGGAGGCCTCAAAACATTTTCGAAGTTACATTTGGTAATTTTGATTTTGACATCCAGACTACACATACACCAATTCTTTTGACCCAAACATCAATTTTCTACAATGATGGGGGAGTCAAATGCTATAATGTTCTTGGCTTACATCATAGAGCAACCCAAGAAAAAAAAATGTCACCAAGTAAAGCTCCAATGAGATGAGGTACCAAATCTTCACAGAAGGTTCTAGATAGATGCTTGTGCCTCTCATCTGTGTGGCTGATCAACTTGTACCAAGTAGTTTCTGCAACTGATCGCTCGTGACTGCAGCTTTAAGATCTGAATCATGAAAATTTAAGTGAAAGAACATAAGTAAAATGCAGAAAATAATACCAAACAAAAGCTACTTGGATCCCAAGGCTAAGGTAACAGGATAACATTTAAATGAAACATAGAGTGAGCCAGAGAGAGAGTTGAGAAGAAACCATCAGAGCCACCAATGTGTTTTCCATTCACAAATATTTGTGGGACGGTACGTCGGCCTACCAGATCTAGAAGAACATACTGAATTTGAGCCCCGTCATCTGAACATATTTTCAATCATTAAAGCAACTTTAAACCATTTATCCGAATTTATAAGACACAACAGCTAGCGTAAACAACAATAGCGAATAGATACCTCGAAGATCAAGTTCCACAACATAAGGCTGCTCCTTCAGTTCAGCGAATACGCGCTTGACACGCAAGCAATACCTAGAAAAAAAATCCAAGAAAGCACAACCTTCATTCCAAGTACAATTTTTGCAGTATATGGAGTTTTAATCTAATTATCAATTGAAGCACCCTTTGCATGACATCCTTGAACTCAGGCCATCCAAGAAGCTTAGAAAACAACACGAATATACTTATTTTTATACGTAATTGAAAAAAAGCAACAGTCATTCAGTCATTAAACTCAAACTAAGCATTTTCTACTGTCTGCGAAATCTTTGGTTAAATTGAACACCACAATCAAGGTCCATATACTCGGACTATAATAAACATAAAAATAAAAATAAAAATAAAAAACTACAGCATCTCTCGCAAGAGGAAGGGCGTCATTTCAAGTTTGTTTAATAATTATACAAGTCTCACAATTTGGCATAAAACACAGACAATGAATATCCCAGTTATTCCAATCATACCAGTTTTTCTTATGCAACAACAATTTTCAAAACAAGCGCAGGCAATAGTCTCCCACTTCTACAATGCAAATCACAGATAATTTGTCTCCATGTACAACAAAATAACATTATATAGCACCAGTACCCCACCATGACAAAGTTTCATTTCTCGAATCAATTTAACTACATTTATCACCACTGTGTCCAAATTGGGCTTTCCGATGCTGTGGAGCTAGCAAAGTCCTGGCTATTGTGTAAAATTTATCATTTGAATTCAATAAATTTAGATGTGAATAGAATTGTATGTATAAAAGCATCGAATTCAGTACGATAAATAAAAAAAGAAAAGGAGATATAGAGGATTAAATCAAAACGTACGGACAGTAGGATTTCGAGAAAATTACGATCTTGTTGGAGAAGATGGAGTTCTGTACAAATCCGGAAACTGAATGGTTGGCTTCTGCCCCTTTTGGTGCGTTTCCGAGCACCAACACCAACAATACTGCGACCGCGCTGAGAAAATACCGCGACTCCAAACTGCTCTTCATTTCGTGAATCGTCACAGAGGAAAAAATTGACTTGTCATTGTGAACGCTTTTATCTTCTTTACCGAGATGGCTCAAGGACACGTTCATTTTGGGCCAAGGCCCAGCTTACCATTTTCAATTTTTCTATTTTTAAGAAAGTATTTTTTTATTTTTTTTAAATATTCATCTATTATCATTGTTAAACATTAAAAATATATATCAGGGAACTTTGATGGTACAATCAAAGGGTTATCAAGATAAAATATAACAAGTATACAGTGATACCTCCTTAAACTTAAACTCTTACAAATAAGAGCATAAATTATCTTATTATTGAAAAATAACAACCCTTCATATTGAATACGAAATGTTTCCTCGATCGTCGAAGTAGCGCTTAACATACGCTGCACCTGTCATTTTTGGGATATTCTCCGCTCTAGTCCAATCCATCTTGGACCATTATCTTTCGCAGACATCTGACTTAGAACTTTGTTGCCCATGATTGACTTGAGAAGTAGTCTGACTGAGGTATCGATCGTAGTACTCATTTTCTAATTAAGTGTATAAATAATTTCTTTAGGAAATATTTTTATTTCATCGACAATTTTATCTTTTTTTTTTTTACCTTTTGAGAAAATAAATAGTTTATTTGGAAGGATGTTCAAATTTTATATGTTGGCCAAAATTCTCTCTTAACGTGTAATACTTTAGAACTGAACTGATCATCTCACATAAATAATAATGTACATCATATATTAAAATATCCTTTCAAAATTTTAATTAAAGCTACAAGAATATTTATTGGATCGTAAAAATTTTCGTCAATTTTATTTAACTAATTTTGACCCCAAATTTTGGACATCTTAGGTCAAGAAGTTAAATTTATATCTCTCTATAATAGTGATTGAGCTTGTAAATAGGTTGAGTTATGATAACCGTTTATCAATACATACAATGATCCTAATTCATGTTTGTGCTTCAATATGTATCGGACCTTCTGAATTTTGATCTTTAGATTTGATCAAGAATAAGAAAAAAAATTATCATAAACAAATATGAGATAAAATTATAATAACTCTACTTCACGAGAACTTATGTCCATTTCATTGAACTTTTGGCTCACTCAAATGATACTATTGAAGAATAGTTTTACAGTAAAAGTATAAAGAGGTCATGCCTCTATAAAATGAGCATCATTCTAAATATTTGTCTTAGGCTTCGATGATTGTAAAGAGCCTTTAGAAGCTTGTGGTGGAGCCTTTGGAGGGTGCAATCCCATTTAGGAGAATTTAAAAGATAAGCTAAAAAAACTTGGTTCTAGAAGGAGGAAGAAGATTCTCCTTTATTATTTAGGCTCTTATTTATATACGTTGATATACTTAAAAGTAGAATTCTTGTAGAATTAGGATAAACTGATACCTTCTTATTCTGACCACATTCTGAAGTTGTAAGAGACTTTTATATTCAAACCACATCTCAAGATTATAGGAAGATTTACATAAAAAAATTTAGGATTTCGAGATTCTTGGGAATAGAGGCAGTTTAAGTCTTTGAGTTAGTTGGTTCAAGTGCTTAATCCCCAGTCAGTAGCAAATAAGTGCCTTCACACCTACGAAGAAGTGATCGGCTTCTTACATGATCTGCTTGGCCAAAACTAGTTACCGATGATTACTCATTGGCACCAAAGAGTATTTATTGGTATTGAAGATGTTTAAGTCCGAGGCTTGTAAGTATGTTATGAGTATATTTCTTTCTAATATTTAAGTTCCCAACGATGGTGGGCCCGAGCTTGAAAGGTCTTCTCAATGAGTCTCGCAATGGTTAACCATATACTTCAGGTGATGAGTCCTCATAAAGATTAAGGCCAAAGTTTGTAGGTATCATTAAACCTTCTAAGAAAATTTGGTTTGAATTAAGATCCCAAGAGAAAACAACTAAGTGTTTAATCCTCAAAGTAATTTTTGAGCCATCCATCCAAATGGAATAGAGCAGTTATCATGTAGTATTCTAAATAAGATTTGAAGTTCAAACAAGATTTGATGTCTACAATTTATTTAACTAAAGCTTTAAGTATCATTCACGTCGAATTGTGAACTACTCTTATGCATTAGTGATTTGGTAATAGTACTTTAATTGTCAAGATTATTGGGTTTGGCATATTATTTATTAGAGAGTAATCTATTATTTCTTTTCAATTGAATACATATTGTAACAATATTATAATCATTCAAATATGATATATACTTTAAAAAATATTGTAATTGTTGTGAATAATAAGATGAAGAAGTAAAAATTTTGAACTAGAATGCAAAGTGTAAATATAAATAAACACTTTTGCAAATATATTAATATTTGAACTTGTTTCTTACTTATACATAAATGAAAGTATTCACCTATATTTATAGAGTAAGGGAATGAGAAAGAAGTGAAATCTTTCCAATGTAGGATTTTGATGGAGGACACTGTTTATGATACTGTTCACTTATATGATACTGTTCATCTATATGAAACTATTCATTTATACGATACTGTTTACTTGTACAGTACTGTTCACTATTATATTTATAACACTCCCCTTTGGACTCCACCATAATCCCAACTTTCCCTTTAGGTTACACCATTTTTAATTGTATTTTACATTGCTAAAGAAATACAACTCTATTTTGTACAACGGTGTCTAATGTATTTAATACTGCCTCATTAAAACCTTGCCAGTAAAATTCAGTGGGATAAAACCTGATCGAAAGAAAAAAGAGTGCAGTACACGCTTGTAACTAACATTTTTTTTCTTTTGAAAGAATATGCTCCCCTTAATGAAATGCTCCCCCTCAAAGTAACATCTTATCAATTTGCCAACTTGTTGAGTAGACGCATGCCAATCTTGTAAATCAGTTTCTCAAAAGTTGAAGTTGGTAGAGATTTAGTGAACAAATCTGCAAAGTTGTTAGTAGAACGTATTTGTTTCACATCAATCTTTTTGTTTTGTTGCAGTTCATGGGTGTAGAAGAATTTTGGAGAAATATACTTAGTTCTATCTCCTTTGATATATCGGCCTTTAACTTGAGCAATACAAGCTGCATTATCTTCATATATTGTTGTTGGAATATCTGTTGCAGAACGTATGCTACATGTACTCTGAATGTGATGAATGACGGATCGTAGCCATATGCATTCTCTACTTGCTTCGTGGAGTGCAAGAATCTCAGAGTGATTTGATGAGATGACAACAAAAGTTTGCTTTGTGGATCGTCATGAGATTGCTGTATTGTTGTAGGTAAAAACATAACCTGTTTGTGAGCTAGCCTTATGGGATCAGATAAGTACCTAGCATTTGCATATTCAACTAGACCTGAATTTTTTGTTAGTTCATTAGAATAAAATAATCCCAAATTTATTGTTTTACATAGATAACGAAATATATGTTTGACACCATTCCAATAACGTCGAGTTAGTGCAGAGCTAAATCTTGCCAATAAATTTACTGCAAAAGTTATGTCCGATCTAGTACATTGGGCTAAATCTAATAAAGCAACAATTGCATTTAGATATGGTACTTCTGAACCAAGTATCTCCTTATCATCTTCTTTATGGCGGAATGGATCCTTTTTAGGATCAAGAGACCGAACAACCATAGGGGTACTTAATGGATGGGCTTTATCCATATTGAATCTTTTCAAAATCTTTTCAATATAAGTAGATTGATAGATAAATATTCCATTTGATTTATACTCGATCTGCAAGCCCAGACAGTATTTGGTCTTTCCTAGGTCTTTCATTTCAAATTTCTTCTTTAAGTATTCTGCAGTTTTCAAGAGTTCTTCAGGAGTCCTGATCAAATTCATGCCATCCACATATACAGCTACAATAGCAAATTCAGTGTTTGACTTCTTTATGAATACACATGGACATATTAGGTTGTTAATATAACCTTTTTTTTATCAAATATTCACTTAGACGGTTATACCACATGCGCTCAAATTGTTTTAATCCATACAAAGATTTCTGTAGCTTGATTGAGTACAAATTTTGATTACATACTTCAGGCATTTTAAATTCTTAAAGGATTTTCATATAAATATCTGTGTCAAGTGATCCATATAGATATGCCGTTACTACATCCATAAGATGCATACCAAGATTTTCTGAGACTGCCAAACTTATCAGAAATCTAATGTAATTGTGTCCATCACGGAGAAATAAGTTTCATCATAATCAATATCAGGTTTCTACGAGAAATCTTGAGCAACAAGTCTTACTTTGTATCTGATGACTTCATTGTTTTCATTACATTTTTGTACAAAAACCCATTTATGTCCTACGGGTTT
Source organism: Ailanthus altissimus (assembly GCA_946807835.1). Lineage (NCBI taxonomy): Eukaryota > Viridiplantae > Streptophyta > Magnoliopsida > Sapindales > Simaroubaceae > Ailanthus > Ailanthus altissimus. The sequence goes on from OX327695.1 coordinate 27,410,684, forward strand.
AACATCTTCAGGTGTCCGGACTACAGGTCCAAATACTTCTCGTTTAGTTAGTGAAGTCAATTCTGTTTGTATTGCTTCTTTCCATTGAAACCAATCATGTCTTTCTCTACATTCATCAACAGATTGTGGCTTAAAATCATCATTCATAATTTCAGTAGCTACTACAAATGAGAACACATTATCAGTGATTGTTTTATCTCGTTGCCACATCACTCCTGTATAAGCATAATTTATACTATTTTCTTCATTTTGAAGTTCTTGTGTCTCTTCCGGAACTAATATGTCTTCTGAAACTTTTGTCTCTTCAGGGATATGTGTCACTTCAGGGACTTGTGTCTCTTCGGGGACTATTAATCCTTTTGTTGTTTTAGAGAATATGGATTCATTTGCTGCCATTTGATTAAATTGTTCTACAGGAACAATCACCCGGGCTAGTGTATTAGCAGCTGGTATATATGATTTGGTTATTTTTGATGCATCTGTAAATGCGTCAAGTAATTCATTTGCTATTCTTTGAAGATGAATAATTCTTTGCACCTCATTTTCACATTGAGTTGTGCGAGGGTTTAAATGAGACATAGTGGTCATTTTTCAAGAAAGTTCATGCCTTACTTTAGGAGGCAAATTTCTTTTCCCTAATAATAGGAATATTATCTCATCAAAATGGCAATCCGTAAATTGTGCGGTAAATAGATCACCTGTCAAGGGTTCAAGATATTTTATAATTGATGGTGAGTTAAAATCAATATAAATCCCTAAGTGACGTTGAAGTCCCATCTTAGTGTGTTGAGGAGGTGTTATAGGTACATATACAGCACAACCAAATGTACGCAAATGGAATATATTAGGTTGATGACCAAGTACAAGTTGTAATGGAGAATATTGATGATAAGCAGTGGGTCTAAAACGAATTAATGATGCAACATGCAATATAGCATGTCCCCATGCAGAAGTTGGTAATTGTGTGCGCATCAATAAAGTACGTGCAATTATCTGAAGTTGTTTAATTAAGGATTCTGCCAATCCATTTTGTGTGTGAACATGTGGTACAGGATGTTCTACTTCAATTCTCATTTATGTACAGTAGTCATCAAATATTTTGGATGTAAACTCACTAGCATTGTCTAAAGTATTGTCTTGATAGGGTATTTTAAAAATTGTGCCCTTAATTTAATAATCTATGCCATTAATTTTGCAAATGCAACATTTCATGTAGATAATAAACACACATGTGACCATCCCGCAGATGCATCAATTAAAACCATAAAATATCAAAAAGGTTCACTTGGTGGATGAATTGGTCCACATATATCTCTTTGGACCCTTTGTAAGAATGATGGAGATTCTAAATTAATCGTAGAAAGGGATGGTCTGACTATGAGTTTGCCTTGTGAGCAAGTAGTACAAATATTTTCATTAGATAATAGAATCTTCAAGTTCTTTAACGGATGTCCATGAGAATTTTCAACTATCCTACGCATTATTGTTGATCCTGGATGACCAAGACGGTTATGCTATAGTGTAAACATTTTTGGATCACTGAACTTCTAGTTCATTACTGCGTAGCTTTCAGTTGAATTTATAACTGTATAATACAAACCCAATGATGAAACATGAAGCTTTTCAAGTATGCATTTCTTGTTTGAGATATTAGAAGTAATGCAAAGATATTCTACATTATTTTCATTTAAAGTCTCAATGTGATATCCATTTCAGCGGATATCTTTAAAGCTCAGCAGATTTCTTCTAGATCTACCAGCATATAAAGCCTCATTTATATACAATTTTGTTCCATTTTCTAACAAGATTGTTGCTCTTCCAGAGCCTTCAATCAGATTTGCAGGACTTGATATAGTATTAACTTTCCCTTCAATCATTATTAGTTTTGAGAAATATTTTTTATCTTTTAAGATAGTGTGTGTAGTTGCACTGTTAGCCAAACAAACATCCCCATCTTTTCTCTCTAAAGTGGACAGTTCATTTTTGGAAGCCATATCCTTTAATAAAATATTTAACATTAGAAAATAAAAATTACAAGAAAACATGAAGAGAAACCAACACAATAAATATTAAAAACAAGAAAAGATACAACATACTGACATAAAATAAAAGTACAAATATAGAGCTTTTAAATAATTAAGCCCCATTTTCAATTTTTAAAGAAGTTAGAGACTTCTAGATGAGTATGATCTGCAGAATTTGATTTATCAATAAGATTTGTCTCTATATTCTTCCCTTTTCCTTTGACAAATGTCTCATGAAGTTCAATTTGATTTCTTGGTGCATGACATGTACGTGACCAATGCCCATTTTTACCACATCGATAATATACATTTTCATGATACTTAGGGCGTTTGGTTTCCATATCATTTTCTCTGTTTTGGTGCTTCTGTCCTCCTTTAATATATTTGTCTTTGGTATTTATAACAACCTCGAGGGTAATAACCACGCCCTCTTCCTCTTCCACGACCACGTCTAGCATTATTATAAAAATTTGCATTCACTTCAGGGAATGGTTGAGAACCTGTTGGACGTGATTCATAAGTTTTTAATAACAATTCATTATTCTGTTCAGCAACCAGAAGACATGAGATTAAATCTGAATATTTTGTATACTGTCATTCACGGTACTGTTGCTATAGAACCACATTAGAAGCATAAAAGGTTGAAAATATTTTTTCCAACATATCATGCTCTGTCACTTTCTCCCCACATAATTTCATCTGTGAGGTAATTATGAATAAGGCAAAATTGTATTCAGTAATAGTTCTGTAATTCTGCAATCGCAAGTCTATCCATTCATATTTTTTCTTTGGGAGGAACACATCATTTTGATGGTCAAATCTTTTTTTTAAATTTTCCCAGAAGATCTGCAGGTCCTCTATGGTCAAATATTGAGCTTTTAAGCTCTCATGTATGTGGTGACAAAGTAAAATTATTGCTTTCGCCTTGTCCTGCAGGGATGTACCATTTTATTTTTCAATGGTTTTTTCCAAACCACTGGCTTGGAGGTGCATTTTAGCATCCAGCACCTATAATAGGTAGTTTTTTTCAGAGACGTCAAGTGCAGAGATTTGCAAGTTTGTCAAAGACATTTTATTCAGAGGGCCTTTAGATATGAAAGAATAAAATTAAAATTAGTACATAGAATATTAACCTTATGCAGAATATCAAAAATAATATTTATGAGACATGACCTTCTATATGTCACATTGTAAAATATAAATATCAAAAGTAAAGTTCAGGAGGCATTGCCTTCCTTAAACAGAATAATAACAATTAAGAAGTTTGACATGTATGAAGTAATAACAATTATGAGGCAAAACCTTCCATTCAATTAAGTAATAATAATAATATAAAGCATATAATTAGTATAAGAATTTCTTATTTCAAAACTTGAATTATGACAAGAATGAGCCAAAGTAGCAAAGGGGTTGAACCGAAGATCCCCGATCTACTTTATTGACTATCTGAAATATATTCGGTCTTTTATAAAAAAAATCGTTATTTAACAGTTTTAAGGTAGTAAAGATTTAAAGTAAATTATTACAATTATTTTAGAGGGCATACCCTCTCAAATTGTGCAAGAAGTAAATAATATGAAATAAATTGCATAATTTAAAAGAGGGTGTGATTTACAACCAAGGCGACAGAGCCGACCGACCGGTTATCCCATATAATATTTGAAATTTAAGAGAGTGTAATTTACATAAATAATAAAAAAATAAATTGCATAATTTAAGAAATGGTGAAATTTATAACCAAGGCGGTAGAGCCAACCGACCGGTTATCCCACATAATATTTAAAATCTAAATGAAAGAAAGTAAATAATTCTTACTTGTAGTTATCGCAAATCGTGCTATGACTACCGCGAATCATGCTGATAACTTGTTGTGAATAATAAGATGAAAAAGCAAAAATTTTGAATTAGAATGTAAAGTATAAATATAAATAAACACTTTTGTAAATATATTAATATTTGAACTTATTTCTTACTTGTACATAAATAAAAGTACTCACTTATATTTATAGAGCGAGGGAATGAGAAAGAAGTGAAATATTTCTAATGTGAGATTTTGGTGGAGGACACTGTTTACGACATTATTCACTTATACGGTACTGTTCATCTATACGATACTGTTCACTTGTACAGTACTGTTCACTATTATATTTATAACAGTAATGACATTATAATCATTTGACATATATGTTAAGTTTTATTATTTCTTAATGTGAACTCACATATTGACTACAATTATAAATTATGAGCTATTTTAAGTAATAGCCAATTTAAGTGATATTTGTGTTATCTCTTATTGAGTTTTAGAGACATCTAATCAGAATGAACTTATCATGTGTAGAAAATAAATATTAGTTAAATTATGGTTGATAAGATTATAGTTTAACCTATTTTAAGTTGTGATCCTCAAGTCAAATCATTACACGTAGAATTTTTATCATCTTTTTCATCATAGAGATAACCATATTGAGCACTATTTAAAATTAATTGTAAAAGATTGTTATACTCTTGATTCTCGTTGAAGGCTACTGATACTCGCATTCTAATTACTATAAATCTCTCAAATATATTTTTTCTTAACATCAATCATAATAATTTAACATAATAGATTTAAAAATTATATTCGTTATAAATTCAAGTATATTTTTATTAATATTCATCGTAATAATTTGATATAATAGATTTAAGAATTATATTCTATAGATATTAATCCTATTAATATTATGTCTACCGATACAATGTTGAATGCTTGAAAGAAAAAAAAAAAAACGAGGATCGAGTTTTTAGTTTGAGCAATTATGTCATTTCATCATTTTAGAACAATAATACATGCATACAGCTTTCAAGTGTTTTCCCTCGATGCTCGTGAACATAAAACATTATGTAAAAGTACTTGTGTCGTAAATTTTCTAACAAACGAAATGAAAAATGGAACGCCTCATATGGGAAAATGATAAAGAAAAGAAAGAGAGAGAATCCCTTTTATTAACGAATCATCAACAATCGCAGCACATAAAAATGTACATCGCTAAGAAATGCAAATCTGTGAACCAAATTAGTGGCACAAAATGGGGTGCTTAATTAGATTTGGCGTTGTCGGAATCGCTTTTATAGAGCTTGTTATAAGCGTCAAGCTCCTCATAATACACATCCCACACGCATCTAACGCATCCGCTCCCACAACAATCCCCAGGCTCCGGCTTTTCCGGCGGAGGTGGCAAGATCTTCTCCGATTCCTTTTGCTTTTCTTCTTCTTTCCTACCGATATTCTCCTCTTTTGCCGATTCTTCGCTGTTCTTCGTTTCCATATCTTCCGCGACTGCGTTCACGCAGAAGATTCTTGTGTTACGATACCTGTTGATGGTTGTATTTGCAGTGACGCGTTTTAAGGTTAGATCTGGTCTCAATCTCATGGCAAAGACGACATGAGTTCGGGCATCCTTTGTCTTTGCTCGAATTTGATTGGCTATTGGTGACCCATTATTACGATGATGATAATGGGCGGCTGTTTCCATACAAGCAAGTCGCAAAACGCGACTGGTTTACATGTTGCAACGAAGCTTCCAAATTCTAATAACAGCAGAGCGCGTGCAACTTACGCCTCAATCAGGGTTGTCGATTTTCTTGCCACCGCGTATTTACTGGAAAAGGCTTGATTATTACATGTGGCGATGGTTTATTGGTGACTCGGTGCATTGGTTCCTTTGAACACCTTGTAATTATTAGTCGGTAAAATAGTATTATTTTTAAAATAATTTAATATATTATTTTATTACTTAACAATTATTTCACATGTTATTTAAAATATTATTTAACAAATATAACATTATTTATTGTGCACACCATAGTTGATTATGTTTCTTAAAAGGAATTAAGGATTTTATTGTTTTATTTAGTTTAGTTCTGATGAGAGAATTTCATTCAATTTTTCCTAATTTGAACAGATACTTCAATTTATTTTGGTTCATTTTTTTGGTATCTGATTAAGCTTTTGCTAATATCAGAAAAATACAAAATGAATTTTTTTTTAAATTTTTTCAAAAGCATTAGCAAAAGTGGAAGAAAGTTTCAATGGGTTAATATAAACTAACATAATATTTAAGTGTCAATTGATTTAATCAATAAAATTTCTTGAAGTGATTTAAAAAAATTCTGCGTTTCAAATTTCGCAAAGGATTTTATTAATATTTCATATAATTAAAACAAAATATATAAGATAGTGAAATCAATACGAGTGTGCATCACTCAGACAGGTTGATGGGTATGCATTTTTAATCTCATCTGAGAGGCGCACAAGGTAAAGTTCATGGCTAACGAACCATAAGATTTCAAAGTAAACAAACAGCAACAAGCAGTGAACATTATTTTTATGTGCGAGAGGGTGGAGACAGTTCAATGCGAGTACATAAAACTGGTATCAAAGTGCTACTTTTTCAACCCCAGCATTAGCAGCAGCAGGTTAAAGTAGTCGAAGTTGTATGCCAATTTGAGGAAATTCAGCTTGAAATCATTCCATGGCGGATACCTTGGCTCCAGTTCAAGGAGGAAGCTTCTTTGCATAACTCCTTTTTCATGGCTGAAAGTGTCAAAAGAATACTTCCCATGGCATCTTCCGTGGCCGCTCTGACCAACACCTCCAAATGGTAGCACATCACACAAATGCTGCACAAATAATAAGCATTGAGCAAGCTTTGATTTGATTTTGTTTATTTTTATATAAGATTAATATTATGAAATTAGTGAACTGAAAGAAAAGCAAAGCAATACTTGGACTAAAGTGTCGTTGAATATTAGACTTCCAGATGATGTTCCTGATAAAATTTGCTTCTTGAACGTTTCTTCTTTGGTAAAGGCATAAATGGCAAGAGGCTTGGGCCTAGAATTGATAAATTCGATGCTTTCTTGAATGTCATTTAACTGTTAAAAAAGAATGGCATCAAATTGAGTTCATAATAATGGTTGAAGGGAGCTTTGCAGGAACAAGTAGATTAGATTGTTTCTCACCGTGATTATGGGAAGCAGTGGACCAAAGATTTCCTCTGTCATGATCTCTGCATCAAGTGGAGGATTTAACAAGATTGTAGGCTCGATGAACCTGTCGAAATGATAAGTCTATAAGATCAGAATGGTTATTGGCAAAAGACCATTTGAAGGTTTAATGAACAACCATGAACGATGTGTATTATGAGAATAACTTACAATTTCTCTTCGTCTAATGAACCACCATGAACGATGGAATCCGCAACAAGAGGATCTTTAAGAAGTTTGCAGAGTCTATCAAAGTGGTGCTTATTGACAATTCTACTGATGCTGTTTGAGTCTTTGGGGATTTCACCGTAAAATTTCTTGATGGTTGTCTTCAGTAAATCAATCTAGATGGTGATAAACCTTAAGTATGTAAATTGAACTTTGGCTTTGTCTTACAGCAAAATACAAGAGAAAAGTTAATTTAATTGTTTGAACACAATTTTGACTACCAGAATTGAAGCAAATTTCTCTTCCACTAGTACATAATCTATTCCAATGCAAATTTGTCCCAAGCAAGAAGCCCACTTCCCACCTACTATTCTTTTGGCAATGACCTGCAAATCACAATAACAAGAGAATATTATAATAATTAACCTCTCTTCAAAATCAATATCTTGCTTCCAATCACTCTCCAAAAAAATTGGCAATTTGTTTGTTTTTAAGCCATTATAGACTAATTAGTCAAAAAAAAAACCTTCATGTCCGAGGGACTGCTAAAAGTATCAAGGATGGCGGGGCATTTTCCACCCAGCTCCAGAGTGACAGGTGTTAAATGTTTAGCTGCTGCAGACATAACAATGCTTCCCACGCGTGGACTTCCTGAATATTCATTGATAAAATGGCAAAAATACACATTGATCATTCACAGGATTGCTGGTTGAAAAACAAAATAAAAATTGCTGCAATTGCTACACTTTCACTTGGAACTATCACCTATTTGTAGAACAATGGCCCCGGAGGGCACTGCCACCGATGAATATGATGTTGTTATTTTCAAGGACCTGGTGAGTTTTAAATTAATAAGAGGAGGAGGTTATACCAGTGAAGAAAATTTTGTCCCATTTGTGTTGTAGTAGTCGTTCGCTCATATCTACTTCACCATTAATGACCTTAATAGCTTTGGTGTCCAAATAAAGAGGGATGGTTTCAGCGAGAAAAGAAGCAGTTTCCGGGGCTAGCTCTGAGGGTTTTATCATCACTGTGTTTCCTGCAGCAATTGCTCCTATCAATGGTTCTAACGACAGAGCTGCATCCAAGAATATCATTGGCTCATTTACAGGGTCTAAAATTATGTGGACAAATATATAAACATGATACAATTTATTTGAAACAAAGTTGTCATTCTCCATCTGAATGTAACTGGTATAGAAAAACCGATTAAGAAGAATTCCCAGCACGAGGGTTAATTTTTGAGATTAGCTCAAATGCAATTATCATAATCAAAGATTTTGTATGGTAGGAAATATACTAATTCCCATCAATTTATGAGTATATAAGAAGGTAATAATATAACAAAATCCTATAAAAGAATTCCATATTTGATTGAACTCACATATAGGGAAGTTCCAAGTTGAGAAAATGAGGACTACACCAAGTGGTTCAGGAAGCACTTCTCCACTCGCCGGGAAGAATAGCAATGGTAAGCGAGTCTGCCCAAAAGACAAATTAAGTTATTAGAAGAGTTGCTTTCATGGCACTAAAAAAGAAATGCTGTAATATTAAAAAAAAAAAAAGAGATATTCTAATAGCATGTGAAATAAACCAAATATTTATATTTATCACTTTAAATAATAATTAACAAAATATTTTTTTATATTAATGTTAAATTTCTAATCTATATGTAAAAAATACTAATACAATCTAAATAATAAATATCATTATAATAAAAAAAATAACAAAAAATATTATAATTGAACAATATCTAAATAAGAAAACTTAACATAGTACTAACTTTAATATTCTTCTTCAAACTTAAGGTTAGAAAAGTAACTTGAGGTTGCAAATTAAACTATGAAGCAAAAATAAAGATGTATATGAGAGAGAACTACTGTTGAATAGAGATGGTCATTTTTAAAGAATAATAATATTGTTAAAAAATGACAAGTATCATAAGAGAACCATTAGGAGTTCAAATGTATTCTAAAGAAATTATTGAAAATAATTATTGTACATGTAAGTGCATTAAGAGAAAATTACAGACAAAGAGAGTACAAAATAAGAGTTTATTGCAAAATAAATATAGGTAAACTTAAAGAGATCATAAACAAATTGTGAAGAGATCATGAGTGAAGTAAAATAGGAAACAATATGATAAAAATTAAGTTTTCATTAAGTGAATTTGCTCGATAAATGAGAAAATACCACTGTTTCTTTTAAACTAAATAACAAAATTATTAATCCAAAAATCTCCAAAGAAATTCAATGGGGTATAAAGTCTTCTAACTTGAACTTAACTTGGTGTACGGATTTAGAGTTGATACAAAAAAATAACAAAAGGTCCCCCACAAATTTTAAAAATTTATATCAAATCCAAATTTATTATAAATTTTAGATATATTCCCAAACTTATGTGAAATTTTTTTATGTTAAAATTGGTGATTCAAAATTTTATTTAAATATAATTTTAAATTTGAGATCAACGAAGAATTGATACAAAGTTGATAATGTGTTAGACATACAAAAAAGAGTCAAAAATGAAAAGCTGAAATTGAAAAGAGGCTTGAAGCATAAGAAGAACTGAAGCCACATCGTAGTAGAGGAGCCAACATCTTGTCACATTGATGCTTAGGCGCCAACTTTCAAGAAATTTTTTGCTTTTATGCGAGTTGATTTATTTGAATTTATTTTGAAATCTTATAACGCATAAACTCTTATTTTAATTAAAAATAAATTTTTTAAAGACATTTGAATCCTAAAAAACTCTCATAACTCTTTAGAATAATTAAACATTAAAAAAAATTATAAAAGAAATAATAGAGTTAGAGAGTGGTTGAGCATTGGGTGCACAAAGAGAGTTAGGAGTGCTTGAGTACTGTGTGTACAAACAAACACTAATAGATCTTTTGAGAATTCGTCTATTATTGTATTTCTTGATAATCTCTTATGAAAGATCTTGATGATCTAAGAGTTCATTGTGAACTAATAAAAGAAGTTAGAATTTCATGATCCACTGTGGACGTATGCATTTATTGCCAGACCACGTAACTTTTTTGTGTCTTGTGTGTGATTGTATATCTTATTGTGTGATATATTCTTATTCTTATTTTATTTATGGGTAAAGTCTTTTGCATATAATTAAAAAATTTTAAAGTGCACGCTAAAAAACTCCAACATCATATTTACCATAGATTTATTTTAACTTCAAATATTTATTTATTGTTAGAGTATAAGTAAATTCACAAAATGAAAGAAAATTGTTATAATGAACTTTTCTGCCAACATTGTATTTGTTATATTTGAAGCATAAATCACGGATCAAATGACGTGTATTTTTCTTATGTTAGATGTTTTATGTTATTTTATACTCCTAAAGTATGTTCAATAATATTTTATTAGATTAATAAAATTTATTTATATATATAATTGAATATATTAATGAGCCCATATTTATAAAGTATGTAATCTATGTATTAGGCATATGATGCTAATACAAAGGATATAGATCACAAATTTTTTATAAATTAAATTTAGTTCACAACTATTAATGAAAAATGGCATTTCATTATGTAAGGTTGTAGTTTTTCTCCTTTTTATAGTGAATGATTTACTTTGATCATCAAAGTAGAGACTTCAAGTAAAAAAACTAGTGTATATGTTACACTGAACGGGACTACTATGAATTTCGATCTAGTTAACTAAATGTCGTAGATCTTAATTCACAAAAGTTTTAATAAGCTTGATTGATCTTAATTCTGAGCAGGTAATGAACTTACATTTATGCGTTGTATCTTTTAAGTTATCATAGAATGAGATCCATATAAATGGTCAAAACCTCGATAGCTTGGAGATATGATTTCATGGGTTGTAGGAACATATATTTGTAAGATGGAATCTAATAATTAATATCCATTTAAGCTGTTTGCAGTACTTGATTATTAGAATCTGTAGCCATAGTTTATTTAAGAAATTATTTATTAAATAATAATATTTATTTGTAAATTTATTTACAAATATATAGATATATTAAAAGTGATCATTAGAGCATTCAGTGATTTGAAGGGAAATAAGTAATTAAAAAGGTAAGACATTTTTTTCATAGTCTAACTTTAACTATAGACATCAATTAGAGGGTCAATTAAGTGGTTATTATTGGTCTAAAGACCAAGCATAAATTAATTAAAAAGAGTTTTAATTAAATGAATTTTTATTTTGTAATATGGGTTACTAGAGTATAACCCTTAACTTTTAGTAAAATAATGAGGGATTAACTTATAAGAATTAGTGTATTATGAAATAATAATGATTAGACCTTTTAAGTTAGAGTTAAAAAGTCCATGAGTCTTACAGTCCCTCTACTAGTTCAAATTCTAATCAAACTCAAATTTTTTTATCTTAATCAAATTGTAAATACCCAAAGCAGATTTCTATATATATGAGAGATATGAAGTAGTAAAAATTACTACAATTATATAGAAAAAAAAAATCTTTTTACGTATTCTTACGTGAGAAAATAATTTAATTAATATTATTATCTCAGATTTGAGTATTAATAGTTTTAAAGATTAAAAAAAATCTACGTGCTCACACGCATTGAGTTTGAAAATTAAGGATAATAGAAAAGATTGCAATCAATCAATTCAAAATCTGTCACAACGAAAAATTAAAATAATCTTTTATCCATATATATATATAATTATAATTAAAACGATATAACTTTCGTTATGTTTAATTTTATATAAACAAAAAATAATTTATTTACCAACCAACAGCTTACTCTTTTTTAAACAGTTAATTATTATGAAATCGAATCCAAACAAATCAATTCTTTCATTTTCATTCAGTTAGATATTCTTTCTTCCTTGCTCTGTTTCATCTTTACCATGCCAAACAATCTTGAAACTTCCCTTTATAATTTTAAATTAGCCCTAGATTTATTTGAAATTGTAGATCTACTCTAGATTATTAAGATTTTGTCAAATGACTCCTTGGGCAATTATATTTTAACACGGATAGTTCTTGAAAATAACAAAAAGAAAATTTAAAAAAAAAAACTCCTCGGCGATCGTTAACGAACCAACGAAGGTCAGATTTCAAAGAGTAGACGACATTGAAATTGATTGACAATGGCAGAGTTGTTTCAATCACGGTGAGCAAGTGGCAATTTTCCACAACGGTCTTGGCTCTCTTGGGGTGAATTTGAGCTGTTTTGAGGTTGCATTCTCGGCGTGGATCAACAAAATGGCGGGAGAAGAATCTATTGTTGAGGATAAACGTGTGGCGGATGAAGGCATATCATCGCACGGCGGTGCTCACGGAGATTGTTCCAAGTTTTGACGTTTTCCAATGCTTAAATGACAACAGAGATGGTTTAAATTGATCAGATAGAGTCTTAAAAGTCTAGAGATGATCTCGATGTGTTGTTTCGTGACAGCGGGTTTGGACACCCGATAGAGAAAAAATAAAGACTGAATTTTTTTTGACCCAGCTTTGATACAACATTAGAAGAGACGCTTCGATACCATATTAGAAGAATTCTAGACATTGATTGATGCAATCGTATGCAAGAATTACAGACCTTTTTGGGTGCCATCCATTTTTCCACACAGCTCAAAGCATAGTCAGCTGATTTTAGACTTATTCCAATCTACATCAAAGTAATGAAACAACCACAACTACAAGTTAATATGATGACGTGAAACAAGCTACTTAATTTACATGCAAGATTAACACAAAGTTAATTAATTACCTCATCCCGATAAGCTTCAGCAGGGTGTTTTCCAAGATCTTGATAAAGAGCTTTAAAAATCCTGTCTTCTTTCTCATGGATGAGCTCAACAAGCGCTGTAAGCTGTTTCTTTCTCCAGGCAACGCTTCTGGTTATTCCACTTCTGAAGGTTTGCCTTAGCTCAGCTATGCTGTCTTCGAGCTCTCCCATTTTTGCCGTGATTGATGAAGAGCCCACATGAGTCTTACAATATGAATGGACCCTATTAATAATCTCTAGGAAGACGTACCACATTTTGGTTCATATTAAATGCGTTGACATAAAGTGGCTGTACAACTATAAATGCTCTCAACGAACTTCCTTTTGATTAAAGGGTGATTTAAATATCCAACGACCAACTAGTTTTCAGAAATATATTTTATATATTCGTATTTTGAAATCTGAGAAATACATTTTTAAGGAAATTTTTACGAGTTCCGCCTTAGTGTTTTCCATTAGAACTCATAGTTCAACCTTCGAGGCCCAGCAGTATTGACTTCTTTCACGCAACTTCATAACAAACGACGTGTGGCTAAAAGACGGAGTTGGCTAGTATTTGAATTTTTTATATGACTCGCCGCTTTTGGACAGTGACATCGACTGATACGTGACGACAGAGCACAGCGAGTCCAATTAATTCTAATCTGAGAACAAACTTGGGAGTTGGGTCCGGAGGATGGGCTGGGCTATACATTGCTTTATATTTGGAAGCGATAAAAATAATTTAATTTTTTTTAAATTTAAAATATTTATTTTTATTCTAATTTATTAATTTAGATGAAAATAATAATTTTAATATGTAATTATCAGTTTATTTAATTATTTGTCCTCTAATTTTAGACTAGCAGCACAATTTTATTATTTATTATTTTTAAATACGTAGTGCAATCTCATCAATTTATTTAATTTAATGTAATTAAAAAAATAATTTTTTTTATAAATGACACGTATTATAATATAATAAATTACAAATGACACGTGTCATCATATAATTAATTTATATTATAATAAATACTTTTAAAAATAAATTAAATAAATAAAAAGCAGTTGGTCACTTTCATATTCGAAGGTCGAACGGCCACTAACGACGGTAGCGATTCAACTCAAAAATTTATAATTTATGTGATGATAGAATTTTTTCTTTAATGTATTACTGTAAAGATGTCAAAAGTAGAGAGACTCCATTGGACAAATCTGTTGTTGATCTGTTCAATGATAGTGATAGCAGTGCATGTCATTACACCATCATTTAATAGCGGAATGATGGTGGCCGCCACCCCTCTCACTATATTCTCTCAATTTTTGGCACATCTATTGTGCTTTGTTTATAAAAAAAATTTTACTAGTAAATCACAAAAAATTAAGTTTGATGATTTCAATTTTAAGTTAAATTACCACTGGTCACTGATAATTAGCCGATTGACTAATTTGCAGTGTCTACTGGTGACTGGTAACAGTGTTAAAGAAGATGCGAATTTTGATCTCTTAAAAAATTAGTGCTTGATATTTGTTTTTATAGTTAAATTACTTTTTTCATCTTTCTTTTATCTAAATTGATGATAAAAAATAAAAAATAAAAATAAAAATTAGCATTTTAAATTTAGTTGGGACAAACTTATTAATTAAGTCAATTTTGTGGGGGATAAAACTTGTACTTATCCCTTAAAACATTCGCAATTGTTGTTGCTATTGGATTTTGGCTTACGAAAGAGGTTTCGAGGTCCTTTTCTTGTCTACAAGGCGAGAACTGTGTCGTCGTTGTCCTTGCCACCTTGGAAATTTATGGATCTACTTATCACTGAATTTAAGAACATGATATCTAATATTCTCACATTTGCAAAGGTGATATGTATCTGACAATTAAATTATTACCTTACCCTCGGTCCCTCTTTTGATTCTGTCATTGGTGGGATACTGCACCTACTGATATTGTCAAGGAGTTAGTGAATTGATATTGATTTCGTTATGAGATAGGGTAGGAAGAACCCAGTTTTCGGAAGATATCTATCCTCATTTCTAATTTTGGGGAGTTCATTGATTGCAGTTCACGTACCAAAAAAATTTCTGTTCTCATCTGCTGTTATATGCTATAGTTCATGGGCTTGAAACCTACTTCTCTTCTTGCGTTGCGGATGTGATGACTTGTGTGCCCATTGCTGCTCATTTTTATGAAGCACCCCGGGGTCTATTGCTACGTTTCATTCATTTTCTTATTTAGTAAATATAACAACCTAGATGCTGCAATGGCACCTAGAGAATCAATAAAGAAAAAAATCAATTCTTCTTTAAGTGATTATAACGTAAATCACCCTAGTAATATTTTGTATTTTGTCCAACTTGGTGTGCTCTTAGATGATCTTTATTGTAACTTTCTGCCTGTCAAGTCAAGAATTGCCATAGGATTCACCAGTGGGTCTGCCAGATGTCCAATTAGAACTCTGATTTTCATTATTTTTCTTTTGTACCCTAAGTGCATTCATTGCGTCTTGTCTCCCATGGGGAAACTGCGTTGTTCTGAAAGCTTTGAAGATTTCTAAGTTTGAACAAGTGTCCATTTGATTGAGGGAGAGAGAGCTAGCGATGGCATGCTAAAGACAGAACTAGACAAGAGCTAGAAACCAGGCTAGTATAGCTATTGAAGAGATGGAACATAAATGAGATCTCAGAAACTGGGGCATGACAAACATAGAGATGGGAGATTATAGATGAGACAGAATCAATTACCTTAGCTGCCTAACAAGTAACAACGTCAATATCTTGGAGAACTCAATATCATTTCCTCGTTTTTTGAAGCTCAAGTAATTAATTCTTGACGTCTATATCAGCCTCTAGCTTATTGATATAATTCTCAGATTATAACTCATTGGATTTTCTGTGTCAACGTGCCGGATTTTAATGTGCCTCTGAGCCAACCGCAACTGTTTTTGAAGGAACAACTTTCACACATAAGAGAGAGCTAGCTGTTAGCTAGAAGTTAAAATCTACGTCTACTTGTTTGTCTCAAATGCCATTCATCGATGGCTTTAATTTAAAGCCTTCGACTTTTCTTTTCTGCATTTCAAGAGTCAAGCTACCATGGACAAGTGAAGTGACCGCGTATTCTGTCATGGCTAGATTCTCAAGAATCAAGCGGGAAAAGTCGCAGAGTTAGATTCTAAAATGAAAATTCGGCTTGCGCTTTGAATTCGATTCATCCAACTGCTTGTTTCTAGCAATGCACATGAGTTCAATATCCTTTTCAAGGGGGTAATTATATATGCTTGGAAGCCAATATTCCCATTATAATTTGATTTACTTATTAAAGGAACGTCCGATTCCAAAAGCTATGAAACAATCAATAATTAGGGGACAATTTTGAGTGTCTTTCTTTTATCATATTATGATTTACGTGGTTATAATCAAAGGAAGAAACAACAATTAAAACAACTTTTTGGTTCTTTTGCTTGTAGATATTAAGTTTGTCTTGAAATAGCACCCACTAACTATTTCTGTGAACTCTCCATCAATTTAAAAAAATTTATCACACCCAAGGAGCTTACAAGGAAACTCTTATCTGATCTCGATGTCAATGGTTCTGTGATGGTCCAAGCTCCTCCGACATCACATGTTATCAACATGTATTACACTTGCTTAATTCAATAATTCATCAAATTAGCAAATATTCTTGGTTACACAAGAACCCTACTTTCTATATCACATGACAAAATTAGAACCCCGCTTCCTTCTTCTTATTTACTTCTTCTCTTTCCCTTCAAGCCTATGGAAACACAAAGCTCTTAGCTCTTATCATTTTGTTTAGTAACTCTACTAATCGATCAAGTACAGGAATTTTCACCAGAAGAAGGAAACAGAGATGGGTCGTGGCAAGATCGAGATCAAGAGGATTGAAAACCCTACCAACAGACAAATCACTTACTCTAAGCGAAGAAATGGCATCTTTAAGAAAGCACAAGAACTCACTGTTCTTTGTGATGCCAAGGTTTCACTTATCATGTTCTCAAACACTGGTAAATTTCACGAGTACATAAGCCCTTCAACATCGTACGTTTACAGATCCATCACTTCACTTTCTCTTTGTGTACATTGAATTTATACATATACATATGAGCGTGTATATGCCGAATCCTAGTGAAATGGGGTGATGAAATTAAGTAACTAACTTTGTCTTTGGATTGATAATCAGGACCAAATAAATGTTCGATCAATACCAGAAGACTTTAGGAGTTGATCTGTGGGCCACGCACTATGCGGTTTGCTTTGGCCTTTCATATATTTTTGTGTTTGATCTATGAGCTGCTTTGTTATAAAATTTTGATTAAGAGATTTAGCTCCTTATTTGATGTGTTTGTGTCTTTGCAGAAAATGCAAGAGTCGTACAGGAAACTGAAAGAGATTAATAATAAGCTAAGGAGAGACATCAGATAACTCTTAACTAATTCAATTAAAAGCCTTGGTGTAAATTTAAGAAATTCAAAGTAGAACCGATTATGGTGTTTGTGATTAGAGGCAGAGGATGGGGGAAGATTTAGATGATCTAAGCATTCAAGAACTGCTTGGTCTTGAGCAAAAGATGACTGCCGCTGCGAGTACCGTGCGTGAAAGAAAGGTTTGGTCTCTGACTCTTGTCAATGGAACTTAGCTTTTCAAATTCTTTTCCTTTAACACTGGCTTAGAACTTTGATCTACTGCTCAATTCTTATCATTTTTGCAATACTTGTTGGATATGATATTAATCAGCTGGAGTTACAGCATTTTTTAAACACAAGAACAATGGAGTCCGAGAAACTATACGGGCTTTTGTACATCATTATGTCAGAAAATAACTTATCAACATTGTTTATTTAGCTACGTCACAATTCACACCGCTTAAAGTGCAAATCCACTTATAATTATATATTCGAATTAAATGTTTCAGCAATTAAATAATTGAATCGATGTTGAGGTATAAATTTACCAAGCTCTGAATAAACCCAAGTAATTAACTTGTTAAGTAAGATAATAATTGATTCATCAGGTATATTTATGTAACCATATACACGGACGAAATATGAGATTCATGAAAACCTACACCAAAATGATTGATGACAAATTTTATTGACTTGTCATAGGATGATGAGTTCAACTCCATAACAGGAACTCAGTTGTAGAACTCCATTTCTTATGATTCAATTCTTATGAATGTATAGGGTTTCGGTATTAGATCATGTGATTTGTTAGTATGAGCTGGTTATCACAAACTTGATTGTTGCTTACAGTACCATGTGATCAAGACGCAGACAGACACACCTATAAGAAGAAGGTAAATTAATGAGTAACTAAACATGTTATACATAATTAAATTTCTTTATCTTCTCACACATGCTGAATAATTGAAATCTTACTTAAATAGTCTTTGCACTGCTATTGCTTTCGTTGCAGGTAAGAAATTTGGAGGAACACATGGGAACATGCTGCTGGACTTCGTAAGTTTCTCAACTTCATTGTTCTAGTTCCTTTCTTCATAACCATATTTTATCAAAATACTTAGAATTTGTGGGATGTGAATCATCTGATTATGATTTTTTTTTTACCCTCTTATTTTCTTATTTAAATTTAAGGAACTAAAATACGATGATCCGCACTATGGCTTAGTTGACAATGGAGAGTATCAATCTGCGGTTGCATTAGCAAATGGGGCATCTAATCTTTTTGCTTTTCGCATGCAACAGCCAAATCTTCTGGAGGGTCCAGTGATCTGAACCTTTCTTGATTGCATTGGAGAGATTGCATTCATCTCTCTTCAGGCTATAATCTAAAAATATCTGTTGTGTTATTCATTAATAATTAGAATGCAAATGAATTATAATTTGGAGTTGGAATAGCAAACCTGTATTTCTACGTATGGTGTGCTTGCTTTGATAATAATTAACCATGACCGAATACAAAGGCTTGCACGAATTTGTAAGGTTGTCGGTGATATAATAAGTTTGTATTTTAATTGAAATTGAGTGCTTGTAAGGGTGTTTAATTTATAATACAATAAATTTGTACCTAAATCAAGTGTTTGTAATGCTGTTTGTGTTCATGCTCAAATTTGAGAAGCTAGAATACGAACATTTAGAATTTGTTTTGATGTGTAAAAGTTGAGTTAGGTTGTGTGATTTAGATAATGAATAATAGATTTTGAGGTGTTTCGATGCTAATAAAGGTCAAGATCAAGGGTTGAATAATTATTGTTGGAGAAGAGAGTGACCAAGTAATTGCAAAATATAGAGAGAAAGAGCATTGACAGCGAGCAACAGCAACGACCCTCCAAAATTTATGTTACGGTAGTACTTAATTGGAATTTTTCTGTTCTGTTTATACCCAAGAGAAAGAAAATAAAGATGAAAGTAGAAAGAGAGAGTATCTTAATAAGATTAGAATGATGTGAAAATGTAAAATTTACTCCTTTTTTTTTAACTAACTTGAGTGGAAGCTTGATTTTACCCCCTTAAACATGGCAAATTTGAAGGGGAGATCACTTTCTATTGTAACATCGTTTAGAAAATTTTATTATCTTTTTACTTGCAGAGCAAGGATAGCTGTAATACTGTGTTGGGTCTACAAGACCCATCATAGTCACTACTTAAAAAAAAGAGATATGGTGACAGATATTTCTATTACAAACCATAATTTGTGATAGAATTATTCTATCACCTTATGTCATTCATGTGTATGGTAGAATATATTTGTTATATAATTATGATAAATTATGTCTAGTTAATTTATAATAAAAAAAATTTATCACAAATTATTATACGTGATAATTAATATTGTGTATCAAATAATTAGACAAGTTGAGTTGTCATACAATGTGATTGGAGTTGTCATGTATAAAGTGAAAACATAATTATTAAGTAACATGATAAACATAATTATTAAGTAACATGATAGATCATGATTGATGATGTGATAAAATTAACTATCACAATTTTATAACAAAAATAAGTACAAAGTTATGACATTCAATATCATAATTTTATGACAAAAAATAAAATAAATTTATGATATTTGATATCACAATTTTATATTAAAAAATAACACAAATTTAGAGTTGCATTCATACGTAATATATAAACTTTTTTATACGTGTATAATTTATATTGCCAAAAAAATAATTTAAAATTCATATAACTATATTAATTTATAACCTACTACAAGAAATATGTTACATCCTATCCTAAATTAGTGCATCAAAAATAAAACATAAATATTGATCAATTTTATTATCAATGTGCATCCTAAATTGTATAATAATTTAGCAACCCTTCACTGAATCCCAAAAATAGTGGTATTTGTAATATATGTTTCCTTCGCTAAATTCCAAGAGCACCTACAAACAAAGCATGAAGACTATGAATTAGAACACTCTACAGTTGAAAGAAATAAGGGTTATAAGATGATTTAAGCTATGAAAGATTTATTATTTTAATAGCAAAACACTCTACAGTCTCAATGATTCACAATGTTTTAAAAGGGCCAGAAGAAACAATTACTCGATCATTTCCCTAGAAGGCCACTCAAAATTCATATGCACCATAAATGACAAGTAGCAACTAAAATCTCATCTCAGGATGACTGAGAATTTCATCCCTTTCTCAAGGCCAATAAGACAATCATTCATGGAAGTTCCGGAGGCAAAAAATGCATCTTACTAGCCTATACATCCATGGTTACTCTTAAAATCAATATGTTCAACAAATATAGACACTGGCCCAACACCAGTATAATTTATTACCATTACCAAAACCCTAGTGCAAAAGGCAAAATACAAAACACATTAGAGACAAGATACTTGGACCAAATATCAAATTGAGTTCAGTAATATAATTCTAATTCCAAACCTATTTCACAAACAAATGTATGGTAAAGACACTTTACATTAAACCAACCAAATGCCACAAGTAAATTCTTTTGATATATATTTTTTTTATTTCTTGGTGCAATTAATTACTATTACTCAAATCTACTCCTCTTCCTTTTGTAGTTTTTAAATAGGTATATGTTTCAATTTTATTATTATAGATACAGAAGAAAACTCTACTACTCAACTAGAGCAAGCCTATAATTATATTAAACTCATTTTTAAATTAAAAATAATAATAACAACTCAAATAGTTAACACAAATATTAGACAAAATAATTACAAAACAACCCAATAAAATAAAAATAGTTTTTTTAAGTTTGATTCAAGATTTAAGAACATTTCTTGTAAATGAATTTATATTCATATATTATAATTTTAAGATAAGTTAATTTTTCAATTAACTAAACTTATAATATATTAAATATTAAAAAAATAAAAAATAAATAAAACAAATGGTTATGAATCTTTTCATGTGAAAAAAAAAAGATAAAAAAATTAAACAATGTCGTAAATAGTGAAATTGTTGAGCTAAATGTCCTTAGTTTGACAAGATGGCTCAAATTGCCAAGGAAGTAATCGTTGAGCAAAAGGATCCAGATGTGGAGGAAGGAGAGTTTGCCCATTGGGCTTAGAAATGTTACTATTGACTTTACCGTAGAGGTTAGGGCTAACCTCAGAGGTTTGTAGAACACTGTAATTTGTGTTAAGGGTTTATTCATCTGTATTTGGAGCTTGACTTGGTTATTTCTAATCTGGAATATACTGAATTTGGTATATTAGAATGCTATTACGTAAGGATTTTTCACTATTTTTCTTATCTCGTAATTCATGGAGTTTCATATCTCAACCAAATCATATCAATAAATGAAGCTTTCTAATGTAAACAGGTATCAGTAAATGGAGCTATGAAATTTAAATATTTCTATGCACAAAGCTTTTAACTTTCTTTCGGGACTAAAACTTGGAGATTAATTTCACCATGAGCCACATGATTTGTAAATTGATTAACAACAAAATTAATTAATCATTTTGGCATCCTTGGTGATTCTCTGTAAGTTTGCACTAAAGGGTTCCACATTTGCAATTACCCACATACAAATGAATTTAGGAGAAAATTAAACATAGATTTTGAGCTGATGGAAAGGGATCTAAGGTACCATCATTTCGTTCTTATTATTAGTTTTGTGCTTCAGGTGATCCATTGATCTCTTTCTCCATATATGGCATCTCATTTTTTTTACCAACAATTCCACTATAGCCTTGACTTCGAGTTACATTGGGTCTTCGCCAACGACTTATGGCTTTTTTTTATATAAAAGTTTTGAAGAGACTAGGAATAGCAATGGGAGGGGAGGTATGTCTCATATCTCGCTTCTTTTTCTATTGTGAGTCTTATTTTCCACATTATTTTTCAAAAAAGTTAATTAGACGGGATGGAGAATCTTCATGTTAGGAAATGCATTTTTCATCTCCATCCCATTTTTAATTTTTAATTTATTAATATTAAATACTACTTTATGTTTGCAAATTTTAATAATATAAAAATTTTAATGTATTTTATGATTTAAAAATATCAAATTAAATAAACTAAAATAATATAACAATATCTTAATCAATAATGTGAATAATAATTAGTAAATAATTTTTTAAATAAATAATAAAAAAAAAATATTTTAAATAATATTTTAGTGCTAGCATCTTTAATTTTCTTGTTGGTTGCATTAGAATCAATGGTTGTCCAACTCAAATAAAAATCTTGTCAATGCCTATCAATATTGATCACTTGTTAATCAAGAGTATTATAGTAATTATAATAACTATCATCTAACTTATTAGAAAAAGTTAACAAATGAAGTATATTTATGTATTTTTAAAATAATGCAAATAAACTGTCACTTAAAAAAAAGGTCCAATTATTCTTTACCTTTAAATTAATTATCCATCCTTGGTCACAAAAGGAAAAAGATATGTAAAGTAGCAACGGTTGCATGGCAAGCAATTAAATATGTGTGATATATGCTGAGTAGTGAATGTATCTGCTAAATAATTGAAATATATTTTTGAGCAAGATGACAATTACTAAGCATTCAAATTAAGTAAGTGTTAAAAATCAAAATACGTGTTGAGCGATATAAATAGGTGTTGAGAAATCAATATACGTGTTGTGTTGTGCCAAATAATCGAAGTCATAAAAAATATTTTTTTATTTTATTTTATTTTATTTTTTATATTAGATGAGAGTGAAATCAAAACTAAAACTTTTTAAATGCACTATAAACTCATTAACCACTAAACCATTTTAAAGTAAGTGCTCAAAATTCAATCAAATTTCTTAGAATTTATACAATTACACTCCCCAATGCTACTAGTGGCATTTATGAAGACTTAAATACAAAAATAAAATACAAACAGATAATATAAAATTAACATAACAGACAACACCAACTACTGATACAAACATATATGACTAAGCAAAAAAACTCAACAATAACAAGCCTCTAATTGGTCTAATAAAATCATACTACTTTTTTCCAAAATGATCCAATTTATTCATTATATCTTTTTAATTTTCATCTTATTCATTATCTCATCTTTCACATAATCTCATCAATTTCCTTTTTCGTGGCCCTCTTTCTTTATATATTAAGATTTATTTTACAACTTTTTTTTTTACTATATTCAACCTATTTGTTCTTTAAATAGCTTACCTAAAGTTATATCTTTATTAAGAGAACCCTCATCAAAACACAAGGCAATCAACTTCACAAGTTTAAAAAGAAAGAACATATGAGCACTTATATGAGTTTGAAATATATATCTTTTACTTTTTTGATATAGTTGATTTTGTTAAAAATAATGCCCTAAAAACATGTATTAGTACTGTTCTTTAAATAGTTTACCTAAAGTTATATCTTTATTAAGAGAACCTTCATAAAAACACAAGGACAATTAACTTCACAAGTTTAAAAAGAAAGATCATATGAGAACTTATATAAATTTGAAATATATATCTTTTACCTTTTTTTTTATATAGTTGGTTTTGTGATAAACTCTACATTAATGTTGACTTTAGACCGAACCACGTAAATTTTATAATTTATAAATTTTTTTTAAAAAAAATTCTTATTTGATTACTTGTTAAGATTATGTTGAATCAAAACTTAAACCTAATTAGACTTTAACCCTTTCTAATAAGTTAAAGACACCAAAAAAAAAAATGTTCTCTAAATTAATATAAAAGTCTAGGTTTAGCTTTATTGAGCTTTGCGTACACTCTATGTTATTATAATTACCTCAGTTTCACCATGAAGACTTAGCCTTAGTCTTATTTTCAAGTCCTCTATGTCTAGATCGCATCGCCATCAAAATGTGTTTTGAACTCTTCTCTTAAGATAACTCAACCCCTTTTAAACGCCTCTTCATACCTCAAATACAACTTCAATTACCTTGTTTAACCAAGTTTAGTCTAGCAACCTTCTCAAAGTAGTTCTTTGTTTACTACTCCTAATCTTTGAAAACTTCTACTTAACTGTAACTTTTCTTCGTCAAAACAAATTTTTATTCGAAGGATGAGCTCTTTTTCAAATTCACACATAAAAAATTTGTAATAAATAAATTTGTATTTTATTAGAGTGTTTTGTATTGCAAGAAGTTTAAGTTATTATCAAAGTTTTTTCTTTTGTTAAGAACTTAAACTCCGAGATCTTGTTCTATTTTTGATTGAGTGTCAGTAGATTGCATGAAATTAAATATTGAATTTTTTTTGTTAACATATTAATAAATTATTATGAAATAAGAATGTATCTCCACTTATTATGAAATAAGAATATCTAAATTTAGAGAAAAATTATTAGTAATATATGCATGGAAGCTCCAACGATCAGCTGAAATATGGGCAAATATTATTGGTGCATGCAAGCTACACTACCCACAGACATAATTGATAATTGTCTCAGAAGGAGAGTAGATTATAGAATTTACCGAATAATTAATACATTAATATATAGTATTTCACTTGACATCGGAAGAAATTGAATCTCCCTAATGGGTGGGAGTTGGAATTTCTAATAGAATTTGTAGTCCCACCAAAAGTTTTGCATAAATATTTTTACTTAATAAATTTAACTTTTAAACGAATAATTTTAGATATTTTAAATTATATTTTAAAAGTGATGTGTCAAGCAATCGTTAGATAATAAAATAGTATAAATTACTTGATAAATTACTTTTTTGTAATGCAATTTAAGATATAATTTGGAATGCTTAGCATTACTCTTTTTAAATACTTGTGTTAATAATTTAATGACAATATATTTACTCCAAATTTCAATTCTTTATCCCTTGCATAAAAAAAATAGCTTTACTTTTTAAAATCTTGGTATATTCTTAGATATAAATGTAAGTAAATAGTAATGAAAAAAGAAAAATCAAAGTAAACTAGAATTGAGTAATGCTACACATTTTAAGTTGTATTTTAAATTATAAATTTTAAGAAAAAAACAGAAATTATAAAGAGAAACTGAAAAACTTTAAAGACTATATTGTTGCTGAAATTCTTTGTTGTGAGAAAGTTAATTAAAAATTATTGTAATATGATTTAAGGAATAAGCCAGGTGTGTTAGATGCACGAAAAAGTAAGACGGAAGAGAAAAGAGGCGATTGGAGAAGGCATGACTGCCCAAGGCTGGGCGCCGTTGCACTAGGATTCAGAGCTGCGATGCTCGCAGGCTGAGGCTACAGCGCTATGGCGCTGGGTGCAATTTCATCTAGCACCGCGACGCTGATGCAGAAAAAGCATTTCCCGTTTTGAGTTCATTTCTTACTTGTTCTAAGTCTTCCTAAAATGACTCACACACATTTAGGATTAACCTAAATCGTCCTAAAGTCTATATAAAACTCTCTATTGGCTTGTAAACACATTTAAGTGATCTTTGTGATCATAGCATACTTTGTAATTTTTAGTGAGAGAAAATCCTAATTTACAAGAGAGAGTTTGTTCTTTGTGAGTTCTTTTTTGTAAAATGTATATTTTGTTAGTACCATGTGATTCAATAATAAAAAGTGTGATCTTAATCCGCCATGGACTTAAGTAAGTTTCTGAACCATGTAAATTTTGTGTATTATTCTTATACTTTTTTCTCTAGCTTTCTTAATTACTTGATTGCTACGCTATATACTTAGGGTTTATTGCTTGTTTGATTATTTCTACTTTAACAAACTAGTATCAGAGCTGCCAAGTTTTAAGCAAACATAGCCACACTTAAATATGAGGTAGAGAAATTCAACGAGACAAATGACTTCAATCCGTAGAAGATGAAGGTTAAGGCATTGTTGGTGAGCCAATGGTTAGGCTCGGCATTAGAGGAGACTGCAACTCCATCTAGTGAAGAAGAAAATACGCCAGAGTCATTTAAAGCTGCAGCAAAAAGAATAGACATTCAAGAAAGAGCTCACAGTAAATTATTCTGTCATTAAGCGATGAAGTATTGAAGGAAGTAGCAGGTGAGACGACGGTGATTGATCTTTGAAAGAAGCTTGACTCTCTCTCTATATATATGCAGAAGTTATTGGCCAACATATTGCATATAAAAGAAGAAGCTATATTAGTTGTCTATGTCAAAGGGGACACCGATAAAAGATCATATAGATACCTTCAACAAGATCATTACTGATCTTAAATCTATCAACATCAAGATAAAAGATGAAAATAAGGCAATCATCCTGTTGAGTTCACTTCCCAAAAGTTATAAGAGTTTTATTGATACATTACTTTATGGCAGAGAAAGTTTAACAATGAGCGATATGAAATCATCATTAAACTCAAATCTATTAGGAAAATAGATTTAGGGCAATGCAAAAATTTTATTTGTAAGACGAAGGCTCTCACATATAGATGGAAGGAAAAAGAGCTAAAGATCGAAGTCCAAGACTCTTATGAAGTGCTATTGCTACAAGAAAGATGGGAACTTCATAAATGACTATCCGAAAGAAAGAAAAAAGCACAAGACAAGAAGAAAGCAAATGTTGTACTTACCTATGATAATAGCTATGATAACGCAAAGACTTTAGCTACTACTAATGGTAAGAGTACTGAACAATGGGTTCTTGATTCTGGTTATACTTTTCACATGTGCTCACAGAAGTCTTGTTTATAAATTTCTAGCCTATTAGTGGTGGTAAAGTATTAATGGGTAATGACGTTGCTTGACAAATGATGGAATTGGTAGTATTAAACTAGGTTGCATAATAGGTGAGTGAGAGAGTTAATAGAAGTTAAGTATGTTCCTGACCTCAAGAGAAACTTGATCTCACTAGGGATTTTAGACCAAAATGGGTGTTCCAGAATAGACATAGGGGTTTTAAAAGCATTAAAGGGTTCAATAGTGGTAATAAGAGATGATAAACATAAAGGCGTTTATGTGTTAAAAGTAGAGGTTTTAATTGGTTATATATTATTCTTTATAGATGATGAAAATATACAAACTAAATTGTGGCATCTTAGACTAACACACCTAAGTGGGAGAAACTTGAATGAGTTAATTAGTTAAAAGGCATTTAGTAAGGATAGGTTCCAACCATTAAAGTTTTATGAGCATTGTATGCTTGAGAAATCACATAGAGTGAGGTTTAGTATCGGCAAACATAAGATTAAGGAGACTCTTGACTATATACGCTTGGATATTTAAGGACCAACTCAAATAGCTACTTATGGTAGGGCTAGATATTTTTTTAGCTTAATTGATGACTATTTGAGGAAGCTGTGAGTCTATGTATTGAAGAGCAATGATCAAGTGTTTGATATGTTCAAGACTTGAAAGGCTTTTATTGAGAATCAGACTGGAAAAATGGTTAAGAGGTTAAGAAGTAAAAATGACATTGAGTTTTGCAATAGATAGTTTGATGGGTTTTGCGTCAAACATAGGATTGTAAGGCATAAAACTGTGAGATCAACACCGCAGTAGAATGATGTAGCTGAGAGAATGAATAGGTCCCTACTTGAAAGGGTAGATGCATGTTTATCAATGCAAAGATATCCCAAGGCATTTTATAGAGAAACTGTGGTGACTGTAACTTATTTGACTAATAAAAATACCCCCTAGACGATAGACGTCAAGACACCAGAAGAGAAATGGTCTGGTAACCCTCATAAGTATGACCACCTCAAAAATTTTTATTGCCCTACCTTTGTTCATGTTAAGGAGGAGAAATTAGAACCTATAGCTATTAAAGAGGTATTCATAGGGTATCCCGAATGAGTGAAATGATACAAGGTGTGATGTAAATAGTTGACACCACCAAAAAGTATCATAAGCCGTGACGTGATGTTCGATGAGACAAACAATATTGAAAGCCTCCCAAGAAGATGAGAAAGAAGAACATGTGTCCAAAGAAGACTCAGCACCTAAGTCAATAGAAGTTGAAGTAAAGCTTGAGTATAGATTTGATATGCCCTTAAATCAGCACTTCAACAAGTAGATCCTTGAAAATGAGCCAAGAACACCAGTGAGTTCCTTCAAATTCGCCCAAAGAAAAACCAGAACTCTTGAGATGGAACTTGAAGAGTACCAGCTAACTAGAGACATGTTAAAAAGAATGATTAATCCACCAATCAGGTATGCACAAACAGATTTTATTACTCACGCCTTTAACTCTACTTACACTCTTGAATTTAATGAGTTTAGAACATATAGTGAGACTATAAATAGTAAAAATAAGAATGAATGGAAGCAAGCCATGTAAGAAGAGATTAATTTTCTTAGGAATAATAATGCCTGAAAATTAGTTGAGAGACCTCAAAAGAAACTAGTGGAGCGCAAGTGAGTGTATAAGGTTAAAGAGGGGATATCGAGGGTAGAGCTTATAAGATTTAAGGTTAGACTAGTTGCACAAAATTTTACTTAGAGAGAGTGAGTTAACTTTCATAAAACATTATCTCCAGTCGTCAAACACATATCAATTAGGATTCTGTTAGTCATGTGTGCAAACATTAATTTACATCTAGAGTAGATGGATGTAAAACAACTTTTTTACATAGAGAGCTTGAAAAGACGATTTACATGGCATAACCGCAAGGGTTTGTAAAGCCCGAAAAAGAGAATCATGCTTGTTTATTGAATAAGTCATTATATGGGTTAAAGCGATCACCTAGACAGTAGTATAAGAGATTTGATGAGTTTATGATGACTTGTGAATTTAGTAAAAACAAATATGATGGATGCGTGTACTTTAAGAGCTTGAGTAGTGAAATGATGTATTTGCTTCTATACATCGATGATATGTTGATCGTATGTGAAACTATAGAAGAAATATAGAAACTCAAGAAGCAGTTGAGTAATGAGTATGAGATGAAGGATTTAGGATTAGCAAAGAGGATATTGCGAGAGAAGGAATGAATTTTATCTTCTTGACACAATAATAATATTTACTCAAAATTCTTGAGAGATTTGGTATGTCAAATGCAAATGCTATCTCAACTCCTTTAGCCATGCATTTTAAACTTTTAATAGTACAATCGTCGATATTTGATGAGGAAAAACTGCAGATAAGTAAATAACCATATATAAGCGTTGTAGGGAGCATCATGTATGCGATGGTTTGTACAATACCAAATATAGCATAGGCTGTGAGTGTGGTGAGTAAATACATAACGAATCCGGGGAAGGATCACTGGCTTGTAGTGCAATAGATATTGAGGTATCTCAAAAGAACATCGGATTATAGATTGATGTATAAAATAGATGAAGACAACAGTATAATGGTAAGAAGATACGTAGACTCAAACTATGAAGGTGATCTAGATAGAAGAAGATCATTGACGAGTTTTGTATTTATAGTGTTTAGGTGTAATGTGTGTTGGAGATTAGTTCTACAATAGGTGGTTGTACTATCTACCACAGTGGTAGAGTATATAGCAGTTTGAGAAATGATAAACACTTGAAATTACATATGTAATAAGGGTTTTGTATCATCGTTTTGTATTACTAGTGTTTTTAATCCCTTTAATTTAAGTATATTTACAATAATGTACCTAATTAGATTTTAACTATTTTATGGTAGGTTCGGTAAAATGGGCATAACTTTTACCTAGGAATTCAAATTGAATGATTCTTAATCCTGTAAAGAGCTGACTTAACATATTGTATTTCACAAAGAATTCGAAATTCAAGTGCTTAGAGGGCAAAAATGGCCTAAAACAGAACTGATCTGCAATACAGGCCCAATCCGAACAGTCATCAGTATTTGACCCATAACTATAGAAATACATATCTAATACGTATAAAACAACTCAATTTGGAAAGATAAGAGACTTATATATAGCTTTGATGTTTTGAGTAACAGTTAATTCGGACCACATCAATTCCAAATTGGATAAGCAAGTGGGTGCATTAATGATAATCAATGTAAATTATTTACCACCATTCTTGATTTTTATCATCCAAATGGTTCCCTCTTCATTTGTCTCGACTTATCCATATTTTTTTATAAATAGGTAGTATGTTTATGCCCAAAATATGTAATTAGAGATCTAGATTTTAGTTCAAAATATTTATCTTTTGTATTATCTCTTTGTAATATTATTTCTCTTGTTTACTATTGTAAAGTCATGTTATCTCTTTTTCTTTTTCTTTTTCTTTAGTTTTATTATGTTTAAGTAATTTTTTTTATACTAAGGTGAAAGGGTGAAACTCTTGGTAAGGTAATACTCAACTCTTATTTATGAATTTAATATTTTATTCTTAAATTATGTAAATTTATATATGATGTATTTATTTTGTTTGTAATATTAATACCCTTTCTTCTAAGTGGTATATCTTGATTTATTATTGACAAACTTTATACTTGGTACAATAAATTCTTGAAACTATTTATAAGATTTGGCATATATACCATTTCTTGTAAAGTGAGAGTCTTGATATAATGTAGACAAATATAAATATTGGCATAATAAATATTTGAACCCATTTATAAGATTTGGTGTATAATAATTGAAAGAAATAAATGCTAGTTAATATATAAATGATGATGAACTTTAATTGTTATATCTTCCGGTTAGAACCTCCTTTGTGTGAGGATTTCAATTAAGTTATAAAAAGAGTTAAATATATTCTTACTTCTTATGCTAAGAGTAGATCCCCATAACCTTAACTTTTATTTGAATTGGTTAATTGAATTAATATTTACAAACATCTTATACTGCATTAATTGTCTTTAAAATATTTATATTTTGTAATTTTAATTCAACTTTCCCGTGGATTGACCCTATTCTCACCGGATTATTTATTATTTAGACAATCCTGCACTTGGGAATAAACTCTTATATTCTGGACGTGTCAAAAAGCTATTAAAGAGGTCGTGTGGTTGAAAGACATATGCGCGAAGGTAATGGCTACTGAAGATGTAAACACCAGTGTATATTGTGATAGCCAGAGTGCCATACACCTAAGCAAGCATCAAGTGTTTCATGAGAGGTCTAAACATATTGATATTCGACTCCATTACATTCGATAGATTGTCCAAAGTGATGAAGTTAGTCTAACGAAGATAACGTCATCTAAAAATTCTGCTGACATATTGACTAAACCACTGCCCTCAGTTAAGTTTATTCGATGCAAGGACTTAACCGGAGTCGCTACTATGTGAGGGTGACCGAAGATGCAGATATGAGAGATTGAGAATAGATTGTGAGTGATTTTGAATCAATGAGAGAATTTCTAAGAAAATTGATTAAAAATTATTTTAATATAATTTGGGAAATAAGCCAGGTGCGTTGGATGTGCGAAAAAGTAAGACGGACGCGAAATATGATGATTAAAAAAGGCGCGACTGCTCAAGACTGACAGATGCGACATCAGGAGTCAGCGCCACTGTGTTGGTGCGGGAAAAGTGTTTCCTATTTTGAGTTCGTTTCCTACTTGTTCTACGTCTCCCTAAAATGACTTCCACACATTTAAGGTTAATCTAGGTCGTCCTAAAGTTTATATAAAGGCCCTCTATTAGTTTTGTAAACACATATAAGTGATCTTTATGATCATAGCATACTTTGTGATTTTTAGTGAGAGAAAACTTTAGTTTACAAGAGAGTTTGTTCTTTATGAGTTCTTTTTTGTAAAATGCATACTTTTGTGAGTACCTTGTGATTCAATAATAAAATAATGTGATCTTGATCTACCGTGGACGTAGGTAAGTTATCAAATTACGTAAATTCTGTGTGTTATTCTTTTACTTTCTTTCTCTAGCTTTCTTAATTGCTTGGTTGTTGCACATATACTTTGAGTTTATTGCTTGTTTAATTGTTTCCGCTTTAACATATGTATTATAAATGCTATATAGATGACCTTTAAATAGACTTTAAGTTAACATAAATAATGAATATAAATACTATATAAGGAAACCAACTATAACATATTACATAAGAAAATCAAATATAACATATTAATTATAAAATAGATATGATATAAATTAACTGTCTTGATTTCTTGATATCTTTAACATCTCCATTCCCCCTCCTTCATCAAACTCAAGATGGTAGAAGCTTGAGCTTGAAAAGAAATATTTTTAATTGTAATGGTGCACGTTGAGATGCAATCACTGTCGGCGAATGACAACCCTTATTTGAGAAAGACAACTCTTGTGGAAGAGAGGCAATGTTGTCGGAGTGACAAGCACGTTGAAAAGATCAACCATTGCGATTGCAAATGCATTAATAAGGAAAAAAAATCAATCATTGCGAGTACAAGTGCATTGAAAAGATCAACCACTGTAATTATAAATACGTTGATAGGGAGATAAAAAAATCAATCGTTGCGAGTGCAATTGTGTTAAGAGATTCCATACTATAAAAGATAAATAAAACAATAGAAACTAGCTTTTGAAAAGAATCAAAAAGCTCTTAGAAGAATTGTAACCTAACTCTGATATCATAATAATTTACCACTTAACCGAAAAATTTATGTTGATAGGTGAATGCTCAATATTAATATTAAAGACAAGTCTTTAACAATTCCCCTCACATATGCCCAAAAAATTAACTTAAAATAAATATATAAAGGCTTAAACTAAAGATCTTGACTCCGATACTATATGTGAAAAAAATTTTAAAAAAAAGGACATCAGACATTATAAAGAAAAATTGAAAAATTTTAAAAACTATATTATTGTTGTAAATCTATATTACAATGTTATATAGATGACTTTTATATAGATTTTAAGTTAACATAAATAAAGAATATAAATAAATATAAAGAAATTAAATATAACCTAATATATAAAAAAAATCAAATATAACATATTAATTATAAAATATATATGGTATGAATTAATTGTCTTAATTTTTTTATATCTTTAACATAAATAAAGATGTGTTAAATAATTATTATGTAATAAAATAATATAAATTTTAAATTTATTCACTATATTCAATAATTACGCATATTATTAATTATAATATAATTTAAAATATAAATTTAAAATATATATCATTATTTATTAAAATAATAACATAGAACTGTTGTCACTCTCTATTTGAGAATATAATTTCAGAAATATTGCATTTATGACCTTGGCCCATTAACAATTATGTGTCATCAATCATATCATTATTCATTAAGTGAAGTTATATTTTAGACATCAAACATTCTCTAAAAAAATCATGCATGCCGTATGTCAATAGAAACACATCAAATGGAAAATCGTCTATGTATTATTTAAAAGAATAAAAATCAAAATCAAAATTATAGATATTTTTGCAAAGAAGAAAGGGAAGCAAATTTGCCCTCGGCAGAGTATTAACAGTGACATCCCCTGATGTTTTCCAAATAACATATGACGATTAACAGTGACATCCCTGATGTTTTTCCAAATAACATATGAAGAGACCAAAGTTTTATCTTTAGCCACTATCACCCCCTCTCTACCTAACCCGGTTGACTTGACTAATAGTTGACTCTGAAAAATAATCAAAACGACGCAAATACCCTTAAAAGAATTTTTTTACTCTGTAAAAATTAAAAGAGAAAAAGA
The DNA here is from genome assembly GCA_946807835.1 of Ailanthus altissimus. Lineage (NCBI taxonomy): Eukaryota > Viridiplantae > Streptophyta > Magnoliopsida > Sapindales > Simaroubaceae > Ailanthus > Ailanthus altissimus. The sequence continues at coordinate 27,444,564 of OX327695.1, forward strand.
CATTCAACTCTTAATATTTTAAAAAAAGATATATATAAATTTTAATAATTTTAAAAAATTCATCAATACTTTATCAAGATTTTTACTTGTTTTAATGTAAATAAAAAATAATCTAAATCCTTAAAATTTTAAAATAAAAATATGCAAATTCCTTTTTAACATTGAAATAAATAAAAACTATTTCATAACAAAAGTGTTAATAAAAGTTTTTTAAACCATCAAAATTTATACATTTATTTTCTAAAATACTAAGCTCAAATGTCATTTTCCTAAATTAAAATACAGAGACATCATCATAACAAATATAATTTTGTCTTTCGTGAAAATAAAAACCACATTGTAAAAAGCATATTCATAGAACCTTTCACTCCCTCTCTCTCTTTATATATATTTTTATATAGGTCAAATTTGTGTTGTCCTTCAAGTTATTTTTCATAACATAAATATAAATACACAATTAAAGTGAAAAAAAATGATGAAAAACACTTTAAATATCTTGAGCATAAAATAACATATAAGTTCCTACTCTAATAAAATAGAGGAAAAACAACAAAATTACTTATTTGCGAGACTAATAAATGTTTAATATAAAATCATATTAATTTTTTTTTTAAAAAAATCACAAGTGAACATTAACTACCCATCTTAAAATATCACTAAATGTTAGAATTTACAAATCCCAACGCTTGGTTGTATCTTACATACTTGTTAAAATAATAGAAAATAAACAAATAACCATTCAAAGATATTGTAATTAAGACACTTCTATCATATAACTAAAATCAAAACAATAAAAAATTATAAGAAAAAAATTACTAGATATTGATAGTTGAACATCACAGAAAAACCAAACACAAAATCAATTTTATCTATATATGTTTTTAAACAAATTGTTACTCTTTCTCATATATTTATTAGCCTCTTCACATTTTTTTTTTGTTTCACTCCTTATGCGATAATAAAACCATTGCGGATTTGATTTAGATTTTCTTTTTACAAATACTTTATTCTATATTATGATTAAACAGATATAAAATAAATTAAAATTAAACCATGTTGATCTTTAGGCTTTGTAATTTGTAGAAGCATAATTAACCGTTTATAATCAAACTTTATTTTTGCTAATTCTAATATTTTATTTTTGCAATATTCAATAAAAGAAAATTAAAAATAAAGTTTGGATATCCTCTCTTTTGTTGTCAAATAAGTTTCTACCTATATTTATATCTATGTTGGTGTTTTTTTTCTCTTAGATCTAACTTTGTGATAGTTTTTAGTACCTTTTGGTTTCTTCCCACCTAGATCTTGCTGATATACGGTGGTTTTTCAGATCTTTTATTTTCTTCCATTTAAATCTTTGTGATAATAGTTGATTTGGTGATTATCTTTTAGATATGGAAATATACTACATTACTTTTGTTGATAAAAAAAAAATAGTTATTTGGATCAACAAATTTTAAATTTATTTATTAACAAAAATTAATTTTTGGGCTTTGTGTTGGTTGGACTTGCCTGCATAAGTTTGGATCTTCTCTTTATCGTCAGCTATGACAGGACTTGCAAAACACTAACACTATTATCATGATGATCTCATTGTGGTGGATTTCGGTGAAGACTCTCCGATACTTAAGTTAGAAAGAGTCTCTTGATATGTCCAAAATATAGAAATTTATTCTCAAGTGCAGGATTTTCGAAATAATAAATAACCTGGAGAGAACGGGGTCGATCCACAGAGAAGTAGAATTAAAATTACAAATCATAAATACTTTAAAGATAATTAATACAATATAAGATGTTTGCAAATATTAATTCAATTAACCAATTCAAATAAAAGTTAAGGTTAGGGAGATCTACTATTGACATAAGAAATAAGAATATATTGAACTCTTTTTATAACTCAATTGAAATCCTCACACAAATGAGGTTCCAACCAGAAGATATAACAATTAAAGTTCATCACAATTTATATATTAACTAGTATTTATTTCTTTCAATTATTATATACAAAATCTTATAAATGGGTTCAAGTATTTATTATACCAATCTTTATATTTATCCACAATAAATCAAGACTCACATTTTACAAGAAATGGTATATACGTCAAATCTTGTAAACGGTTTCAAGAATTTATTGTGTTAACTATAAAAATTATTTATAATAAATCAAGAGGCACCACTTTAGAAGAAAGTGTATTAATATTACAAACAAAATAAATATATCATATATAAATTTACATAGCTTAAGAATGAAGCATTAAGTTCATGAATAAGAGTTAAGTATATCTTATTACCTTGCCAAGAGTTTTACCCTTTCACTTTAGTATAAAGAAAATTACTTAGACAACATAATAAAGCTAAAAAAAGGGAAACAAAATGGAAGAAGAGATAACATGACTTTAGAATAGTAGACAAGAGAAATAATATTACAAAGAGATAATACAGAAGATAAATATTTTGAACTAAAATTTAGCTCTCTAATTACATTATTTAGGCATAAGCATGCTACCTATTTATAGAAAAATATGGATAAATCGAGACAAATGATGAGGGGACCACTTGGATGATAAAAGTCAAGAATGGTGGCAAATAATTTACATTGATTATCATTAATGCACCTACTTGATTATCCAATTTGGAATTGATGTGATCCGAATTAGCTGTCACTCAAAAATTCAAAGTTGTAGATAAGTCTCTTATCTTTTCAAATTGAGTTGTCTCATACGTATTTTTATAGTTATGGGCCAAATACTGATGACTGTTCGAACTGAGCCTGTACTGCAAATTAGTTTTGTTCTAGGCCATTTTTACCATCTAAACACTCGAATTTCAAATGCTTTGTGAAATAATATATGTTAACCCATTGAGTCAGCTCTTAACAGGATTAAGAATCATTCCAATTGGATCTTTAAGTAGAAAGTTATACCCATTTTACTGAACCTACCATAAAATAGTTAAAAGCTAATTTGTTACAATATTGTAAACATACTTAAGTTAAGGTGGGTTAAAGACACTAGTAATACAAAATAATGATGTAAAACCCTTACTAAATGTGTAATTTTAAGTATTCATCACACCCTCCAACCAGCTTATTGCAAGTCCTTAGCAATTCAAGTATAAATAAAATTTGAACACTACTTAAGTATTTCAAACAAAACGTTAGTTAAAGATCACAATCGCTATAAAAGTTATTTCAATCATTATTTCAAAAATTTTGTATGTGTGAATTAAGCCAAAGTCTTCTTACTATAAACCACAATATATATAACCTTGAAAATTTTCTTCAAATAAAAGCTTCAACTTCATATCTTCACAGGTGAATAACTGTTTAACGGGTTAGGATTTCACTCATGGAGTTAGAAAATAGATAATCCCTTAAAAAAAATATTACATTTAAGGACAGACAGACAAACTAATATTGATCCAAATGTAGAAAATTTAATTATTTAGAGTCAAACCATTCTTGCCATATGTTAGCTTCAGAACTTTAATTATTTATGCGAATCGTACGAATAGAGAGTCCGGTGATAAGATTACTTTCCTAATAACTTTTGTCTTCTAAAATTGAACGAAGACTTTATTAAACTAAATTGACTTCTTTTTTTTTTTTTGCTTTTTTTTTTGTTTGTTTTTATTTTGTTTTTTTTAAAGACATAAGGAATCATTACAAAATAAGAGTAATTTATCACCATAAGATTTTTTTATCATCTTCAACTAAGCAATCAAATCATTTCTCATCCTAAATAATGTCATTTCAAACAAAAATTAACTATTTCAAAATATTAATAAAAGTTTGTAAGCTGTTATCTCAAACCTCTTCATTCACTCACAAAAGATATGTGAGTTTAGAAAAGAATATGTATACTTAAACATGAAAATTCACTTGGCTATATATATTGAATCATCTATCTTACCACAAGGCTTAGTATTATGCTTAAGAAATAATTTCGGAAGTTATTCTTTAGTAACCTAGATAGAAAAAATGATTTAAACTAAATAATTTTGAAATCATACCTCAATAGTAAAGCAAAATTATTTACGCAAAAATTACCAAAAACTTAAGCAACAAACATAAAATGCATTAAATATAACTAATTAGGATGCATTTTAAAAGTTTAGTAATATACTTTTTACTCTGTCATTCTAGAACTAGAATGCGTCTCAAAAATGCATAAATAAACATTTTACTCACGTCATTCATGATGAATTATTTTTATTAGAGAACAAAGTGATAACAAAAAAATAAATAACACTAACATTATATATCAACTATTCTCCCCCTAACCAAATTGAGTCAGTGTCCTTAATGTCAAAATATAGAAAGAGTAATGTATATAAGATATCACCTGAAACATTTTTTATTGAAAATTAAACCTGTAACAAAATAAAATAAGCCACACAAAATGCTTAAAAATATATAAAAGTAGATAAGCTATAGATGAAGCGTCAAATCTATCTTGCGTTTCTTTTCACTATCATCGGTATACTAATCTATCTAACGCATTGTTGGATCAGATAGATGTATAAAAGCTTGTAATTCATCGAATAATTAATCAACAGTTGAAGCAGAAATGAGGATCTGTCGTGCTGTAGATGAGACGAACTGTTTTTGCACCGCATAGTTAAGAAAAAATAACAACTCATTATAAAAACCATTAATATTTAACAAAATAATAGGTTTTTGGTGGATTTACAATTGTGCCCATGAGACAATTTAAAAAATTTCTTCTAAATTTCTGAAACCTTTAGGTAGTGCTATGAAGGCATCAACATTTCGAAACATAAAAGACATTCACTCATGCATTGATGATACATGTAACTCGTCCCTAATTATTTTTCCTACAATATTTTCAATAGTTAGAGCTTTCGGTATGATACCTAATACTCGACTGTCTTTATTTTGTGCAGTTGTTACCACACATCTCATTAATCCAAGACTACATCTCTCGTATATTAAATGATTTTTTTCGCTCAACTAACACCTTACCAAGGATTTTTGCTGCTTCTACAAACTCTTTAGTTTTTTCAGGGTTGGATCCACAAAAGACACAAATTTTTGTGAATTTACGAGTTGATGTTCCTTCTATTATACACCCACCCTCTCTCTTGAATAATTTTGAGTTTGTATGAAGATGTAGAAATAATGCAATATATTTATAGAGCCAAAAGGTGTTGTTAAGTCACATAGGTTGTTGGCTTAAAATGCAAAATTTTCAAAACGTTTGAGGTTGAAATGAAACATTTAAAAACAATAGCTACAATAAATATGTACAAGTAGTTATGATTGTGGCTCATATCTTCCTCTGGTTTTACATCCAGAAACGGCTTTAACGCCCTCTATGGATCAGGGATAGGCTTCCCATCTAATTTTCTTATAAATTGACAAATAAGGTCTTTTAAAGTCAGATTCATGAGATTGTACTGCTCATATTATTTAGGAATATATCCCATAATTCACGAATTATAATATGCATATATCCACTAGAATGCGTCTTAAGAGTCAATAAGATATCATCTAAAGACTTCTTACTCAGGTCATCCTTAATGAACCTAATTTTATTTTCATGATTTATAGACACCATTCCTAAAGTGCGGCAACATGTGTTGCAAGTCATGCGTGCACACTTATAACAAACGCTTAATCATTTTGCTCTTCATTTTTTTGCAAAAGAGTTTTTACCTAAGCCAAGCATGTAGAAAATTAATGAGTTTGAAAATTCACCTGTCAATCGAACTTTGGCTTCAATTCACCAATGTACATCAACAGGTTCATAATCATTAATAACTTTAATCTTTCACATCTTGCTTGATAAATTTCTTTAAAAAATTTTGAGGCAATAAGAAAAAACGTTTTTTTTAAATTCTTTAGAATGTCATCTATTTCTTTTTAGAAAGGAAGAAGACGAGAAGGTATCATTAATTATGAAAAAATAAAAACCTCGACTTGAAACAGTCATGGAGTACCGTTATCTATCACTTAACTGGGGTGCAAAATAAAACTTTAACAAAAATACTAAATTAACCTACAAGTAAAAACAAAAAAATATATATAAAGTTAGAAGAAGAATAAATTTATATAAAAATATAAATATGTAAAATAAATATTAATTGGTCTCGTAACAAGGGTCAAATAGGGACATAAATTCTTTATGAAAAGCTTAGTTTTCTAAAAATGGCTTGAGTCTTTACCCATTTACCTTAAACACATTACCATCCCTAGAATTTTCAATGTCAATTATTTCATAAGGGTACACATGTTTCACAATAAAATGGTCACTCCATCTTGATCTTAATTTTTTAGGAAATATGTAAAGTCGAGATTTATAAAGCAAAACCTTATGACCAGTATCAAATATTTTTCTTTCAATTTTTTTATCATAAAAAGTTTTGATTTTAGCTTTTTAAATTTTCGAATTATCATATGCATCATTTCTCAATTCTTTAAGTTCATTTATTTGTAATTTACGTATCTATCTAGTAGAATTAAAATTTGCACTAAAAGTTTTAATGGCCCAGTAAGCTTTATGCTCAAGTTCCATAGGTAAGTGACAAGATTTTTCATAAACTATCCTATAAGGAGACATACCCAATGAAGTTTTAAAAGTAGTTCTATAAGCCCACAGTGCATCATTAAGTTTTAAAAACCAATCTTTGCGATTTGGGTTTATAATTTTTTTAAAATTTTGTTTTATCTCTCTATTTGCTAATTCAACTTGTCCACTTGTCTAGGGATGATAAGGGGTGGCAACTTTATGAGTAATACTATATTTTCTCATTAATGTTAATGACCTATTACAAAAATGCTTACCCTCATCACTTATAATGGCTCAGAGATTCCAAATCAACTTAAGATATTTTCTTTCAAAACTTTCATGACTGTTTTATAGTCATTATTTCGACATGGAATAACCTTAATCCATTTTGAGACATAATCTACTGCGACTAAGATATATGTAAATCCAAATGATAACGAAAATGGTTCCATGAAATCTATCCTCCAACAATCAAAGATTTCAATAACAAGAATGTGGTTTAAAGACATCATGTTTCGTTTTGAAATGGATCCCAAATTTTGTCAATTTTTATACGTTATACAAAATACATGTATATCTTTAAATAAAATGGGCCAATAAAATTCACACTGCATGATTTTTGTAGATGTTTTATTTGATGAGAAATGTCCCTCACATGCTTTAGAATGATAAAATTCAATAACTTTACTTACCTCATTATTGGGTATGCATCTTTAAATTATTTGGTCACGATAATATTTGAAGAGATAAGGATCATCCCAATAAAACTTTCTTATATCAATTAAAAATTTCTTTTTATCTTAAGCATTCCATTGAGATGGCATTTCTCCTGTTACAAAAAAATTAACAATATTAGCATACCAAAGCATTGTAACAGTAGAAATTAAAATTTTATTGGGAAAAGAATCATTAATGGGTATTATTTATGTTGATGAATCTGGTGCGAGTCTTGATAAATGATCTACAACAACATTCTTAGCTCATTTCTTATCATTGATAGTGATATTAAACTCTTGAAGCAATAGAATCCATCGAATCAGTCTTGATTTTGCATCCTGTTTTGACATTAAGTACCTTACAGCAGCATGATCAATAAACACAACAGTTGAAGAACTAATTAAGTAAGAACGAAATTTGTCTAATGTAAATATTACAGCAAGTAGTTCTTTTTTAATTGTTGTGTAATTTATTTGTGCACTATTTAAAGTTCTACTTTCATAATAAATTACATAGGATTTAACTTCCTTTCTTTGTCCCAATACAGCACCAATAGCGTAGTCACTAACATCACACATGAACTCAAAAGGTAAAGACCAGTAAGGAGATTGTATGATAAGAGCAGATGTTAAGAGGTCAATTAATTTTTTAAACAAATCTTGACACTATTGAGTCTACTCAAATGATACATCTTTTGCTAAGAGGTTTAGATATAACACTGAAATTTTTTATGAATCTCCTATAGAACCAGCATGTCCTAAAAAGGATCAGACTTCTCTGACTATTTTTTGTGGAGGCAAATGTGTAATGAGTTCGACTTTTGCCTTATCCACTTCAATTCCTTTATAAGACACTACATGTCCCAAAATAATTTCAGAAATAACCATGTAATGACATTTTTTTTAATTCAACACAAGACTCTTTTCTTCACATCTTTTTAAGACCCTTTCTAAGTTTTCAAGACAATTATCAAAAGAATTTTCAAATACAGTTAAATCATCCATGAAAACTTTTAAATAATACTCAACCATGTCACTAAAAATACTTAACATACATCTCTAAAATGTTGTTGGGGCATTACAAAGTCCAATGGGCATTCTTTTAAAAGCAAAGGTCCCAAAAATGCATGTAAATATAGACTTTTCTTGGTCCTCTAGTACTATAGAAATTTGATAATAGCCAGAATAATCGTCTAGAAAGTAATAGTAGGGATGTCCTACTACTCTTTCTATAATTTGATCAAGGAATGATAAGAAAAATGGTTTTTTTTAGTAGCCAAGTTCAACTTCCTATAATCTATGCACATCTTTCAACTAAATGAGACTCGAGTTAGTATTAACTCACATTTGTTATTTTCAATGACTGTGATTCCAGATTTTTTTGGTACTACCTAAAAAACTTACCCATTTACTATCTGAGATAGGATAGATGATTCTCATTTCAAGTAATTTAAGAACTTCAGCTCTCACTACCTCTTTCATATATAGATTTAATCTCTTTTGATGTTGTTAGAAAATTTTGACATTATCCTCTAGGTGTATTCTATGTGTGCAAATCAAAGGATTAATGTCGTTTATGTCTTTTAAAGTCCACCAAATTGTATTTTTATGCATTTTTAATAGTTCAATTAACTTATCTTCTTGTTCACTTGTGAGTGTAGAAGAGATTACCACCAAGTAAGTTTGTTTCTCTCCAAGAAATGCATATTTCAGTCCTTCAGGCAGAGGTTTTAACTTCAACTTTGAAATTTCGTTATATTTATCCTTATTTTCTCCTAATTCTTTAAACTTTGGTTTCCATCCTTTATTTCCAATCACCTGTGCATAATCAAGTAAAGAACAAATGTTAGAGATTTTAGGATCTAATTGCATATTTGACTCAAATGAATTTATTAAACATATTTTTAAAGGATCGGTAGAACTCCCTTTTTAAATATGATCCTCCACAATCTTTTCAATCATATTGGTTTCTTCACTTTCATCCTCCTCCTCATGTGGTTGCTTACACATATTGAAAACATTGAGCTTAAGTGTCATGTTTCCAAATGAAAGTTTCATTACTCTATTCCTACAATTAATCAAAGTGTTAGTAGTTGCTAAAAATGGATGACTCAAAATAACAGGTATCAGATTACATTCTTTAATAGGTTTTGTGTCCAAGACAACAAAATTCACAGGATATGTGAATTTATCAACTTGAACTAAAACATCTTTCATTGTCTCTCTTGATACTTTTATTGATCTATCGACAACTAAAAGAGTTACAGAAGTTGATTTTAACTCATCGAGATTGAGCTGCTGATAAACTGAATACGACAGTAAATTCACATTACCACCAAGATCAAGTAAGGCTTGTTCAATTTCATGACTTCCAATCATACATGAAATTATAGGACAACCAGAGTCTTTATATTTCAAAGCATTATTATTCTGAAGAATAGTACTTACTTGTTTAGCTAAAAATACTTTCTTTTTTACATTCAGTTTTTTTTTACTGTGCATAAATCCTTCAAAAATTTTGCATAAGAAGGAACCTATTTAATAGTATCCAATAAAGGAATATTAACTTTTACCTGTTTGAAAATTTTAAGATTGTGATTCATCTTCTTAGTATTACCTAATGCATGAGAAAATAGGGATGGAGGTAAGGGTTTGGTTTTTTCTTCATTAGGTGTAGGTTCAATGTTTTTTTTAACCTCAGAGATTGATTTATCATTCTCATGAGGTTCAAGAATGTCTTTTTCAACAATTTTACCATTCCGAAGAATGATAACCTCTTTAACTTGATTCATGTGTTGGCTTCCTGAACTACATGTATTTGAGTTATGTTGTCCTTTAAGGTTTGGTTGTGGCTGAGAAAAAAAATTTCTTTTCTCATGAATGTTCAATGCGGATGCAAATTTAGTAAAAGTATCTTTCAAATCAACAAATGTTTGAACATTTTGAGAATTAATAGACTCTTGCTTTTCAATGAATTCATGCAAAGTTTTTTCAAGATTTTTCTTAGGAGGTGGGGCATATGTTGCATAACCTTGATGGTTTTAAAATTTTTGATGTAGTTGGAAAAGTGGTTGTGAAGCTTGTGCTTGAATGTCATTCTTCTAACTAAATTCGGGTGATTTCTTCATCCAGAATTATAGTTTTGTGAATATGGGTTATTGTTTAACCGATTGAACGTATTTAGAACGTTGGTTTGTTCATGGAGACATTCCCTAAATGCAGGTAAAGTTGGACAATCATTGGTAGAGTGATCATGAGTTTCACAAATGTGACACACAATTTCTTGAACATATTTTAATTTACCACTCTTTTTTATTTCTAAGGTTTCGACTTTTCTAACTAAGGATGCTAATTTGGCTTAAAGGTCATGGTCTTCCCTAAGATGATAAATACCCCAACTAGATGTAGTGGTTTGATTTTTGTTAGGTGCCTCACAGGTACCAGCAGTATCCCAATTTTGAGCATTTTCTGCTAGTAAGTCTAGATAGTTCATTGCCTCTTCTGGGTGTTTGTCATCAAATGTTCCATTACACATCATTTCTACTATTTTTCTAACTTGGGGTGTTAAGTCCCCATAGAAATTTGAGACTAATCTCCATATTTCAAAGCCATGATGGGGACAGGTATTAAGTAATTATTTATACCTTTCCCAATATTGGTAAAGGGTTTCTCATGGTTTTTGGGCAAAAGTGGTAATTTATCTTTTAAAAGAATTTGTTCTATGGGAAGGAAATTTTTTTTTAGGAATTGTTGTTGCATCTCATCCCATATAGAAATGGATCATGGTCTAAGGTTTTCTAGCCATGTCTTAGCTTTATCTTTTAAAGAAAAAGGAAAAATTTTAAGTCGAATTGTGTTTATGTTATAATTTTGGTCATTATACGGGTTATACATTTTTTCAAATTCTTTTAAATGTAAATAAGGGTTCTCTGCATCTAAACCATAAAAAGTGGATATAAATTGGATAATTTTTGGCTTAAAATTAAAATGTATTGCATCCGGAGGAAAAATTAAGCAAGATAATGCACCGGTTCGTGTAAGGTTCATGTAGTCTCTAAGTGTTATAGGTTGGTTATGGTCATTATGTTGGGCCTGATTGTCCCCTGGGTCTATGAGTTCTTCAATTTGATTTTCGATCATAGTGTTAATTAGTGAAGAATAAGAAGATGAAGGAGAATACAACAAATTATCAAAGAAAATTCCAAAATTACCTTTCACCAAACGATAAGAATCAGAATTTCGAAACTAACCGCTCATATAAAGAAATAAAATAAAATACAATAAAAATAAATAATACAAATAAGAGAAAATAAAATAAAATATTAAACACAGGCAAATAAAATAGGCAAAACTAAAACTAAAATAAAATAAAGATAAATAATTAGAAGTTAGATTAGTAATACTAGATTAGTCAATATTAGATTATATAATAAAAAGTTAATAAACAAAATAGTATGAGGCTTAGCCTTCCATGAAAATAAAACAAAAAAATGTTAATTTTACTTTTTCGGCAACGGCGTCAAAAACTTGAAATGTTCAGAATATATGAGTTTATTCTCAAGTACAAGATTATCGAAGTAATAAATAACCCAGTGAGAACAGGGTCGATCCACAGGGAAATAGAATTAAAATTACAAACTATAAATACTTTAAAAACAATTAATACAGTATAAGATGTTTGCAAATATTAATTCAATTAATCAATTCAAATAAAAGTAAAGGTTAGAAGGATCCACTCTTGGCATAAGAAGTAACTCTTTTTATAACTTAATTACAATCCTAACATAAAGGAGGTTCTAACCGGAAGATATAACAACTAAAGTTCATCACTATTTATATATTAACTAGTATTTATTGCTTTCAATTATTATACACTAAATCTTATAAATAGGTTCAAGTATTTATTATGTCAATCTTTATATTTGTCTACAATAAATCAAAACTCCCACTTTACAAGAAATGGTATATACGTCAAATGTTATAAATGGTTTCAAGTTTTTATTGTGCAAACTATAAAAATTGTCTATAATAAATCAAGAGGCACCGCTTTAGAATAAAGTGTATTAATATTACAAACAAAATAAATACATCATATATAAATTTGCATAACTTAAGAATAAAGCATTAAATTCATTAATAAGAGTTAAGTATATCTTATTACCTTGCCAAGAGTTTCACCCTTTTACCTTACCATAAAGAAAATTACTTGAACATAATAAAACTTAAAAAAAAAATGAAAGAAGAGATAACATGACTTTAGAATAGTAGACAAGATAAATAATATTACAAAGAGATAATGCAAAAGACAAGTGTTTTGAACTAAAATCTAACTCTCTAATTATATCCTTTGGGCATAAACATGCTACCTATTTATAGAAAAATATGGATAAATCGAGATAAATGAAGAGGAAACCACTTGGATGATAAAAGTCAAGAATGGTGGCAAATAATTTACATTAATTATCATTAATACTCCTACTTGATTATTCAAATTGAAATTGATGTGATCCGAATTAGCTGTCACTCAAACGATCAAAGTTGTAGATAAGTCTCTTATATTTCTAAATTGAGTTGTCTCATACGTATTCGATACATATTTCTATAGTTATGGGTCAAATGCTGATGACTATTTAAACTGGACTTGTACTGCAGATTATTTCTGTTCTAGGCTATTTTCACCCTCTAAACGCTTAAATTTCAAATGCTTTGTGAAATACAATATGTTAGCCCATTAAGTCAGCTCTTAACAGGATTAAGAATTACTCTAATTGAATCCTTAGGTAGAAAGTTATGTCTATTTTACCAAACTTACCACAAAATAGTTAAAAGCTAATTAGGTACAATATTGTAAACATACTTAAGTCAAGGAGGTTGAAGACACTAGTAATACAAAATAATAATGTAAAACTCTTATTAAAGGTGTAATTTCAAGTGTTCATCATCTCTATGATGAGAATCTGGTTAGAAAAGAAGTAAAAATGTGTTTATAATGAAGGGAGATAAACCTTTCTTTCTTTATGTGTTTGTTCTCCTACTATTTGGGTATCACCTAGAGTATTTGAATGGGCATTTTTTCATCATCCCCTCATTTTGTGTTTTTCTCTCATTTTTATAATATTGATCTTCGGAGGATATTTTGGATATTCTACCTCTATTGTGCTTCTGTCATACGCCAAATATCATTCTGCAAATCTTCCTCTGGCACGCTTCTGACTCTGTTTCTGCTATGCTTCTAACACACGCCAAATATTCTTTTGCAGATCTTCCTCTGTCATGCTTCTGACTCTACTTTTGTTACACGTTAGGTATCTTTCTGACTATGTTAAGCATAATTTTAGCATATTCCTTATGTCCGTCTTTGCTGGTGGATTTAGTTAAGTGCAAGGCTAAGCATGATCTGCTCGAGTCAGTCTTCTGGTAGCCTCTTCCCATTCGATTCGAACGTGATCCGAGGTCTTCCTAAAAGCTGGTCTTTTAGTTACTTCACTGGTTATATATAGTCGACTTATTAGGCAGATAGTCATTCTAATGTTTGTTCTAACCCGGTTTCTTCGTTTGATCATGTGGGTGTCAAGACGAACCAATTTGGTCAGTGTGTAAAAGGTGGTCTTGGTCGTATCTTGGCCGGTTTTACTGAGCAGGTGTTTTAAGTCGCCGATCAAGTTCTCTGAATCTGAGCAGATTTTGTGTTGTCCGGCCTTGCTAAGACTTGGTCCAATAACTGTCATTATAAATTTATCTTCGGAGTAAGTTGTTCTGCAATGAGTGATAGATTCTGAGGAGGGCTATCTTATAAGAAACACCTTGGGGCGGGGGGACAACTTTAATTTAATTTTTATAACAATATACTACAATACCATGTGAAAAAGATTAATTTTAGTTACGAAGAACAAAAAAAGAGTAGTAATTGTGTCTCATTTGTACTTGAAATTTAGAGGTGTCTCATCTCTGATTCATTGTATTTTTTAATTTTTGAAATATGACTTTTTTAGTCTAGGTCAAATAATAATTTTTTTCTTTTTAAGTAACTTCTTTTTTTTTTTTGTAAGCTTTGTATTTATTTTTTTGAAAAGGTTTTTTTTTTTTTAGTGGACCGACTTTTTTGGTGTAGAATATGATTGATTTTTTTTATCTTTACAAAAATTTATATTTCTTTTTTTATAGGATTTACTTTCTTAATATAAGATATTATTAATTCTCTTATTTATAAAAATATGTGTTTAAATATATGTTAATAAATAAATATAATAATTTATTTTTATATTTAATTTCAGTATTTGAAAAAAAAATAGGGAAAAGTTCACAAATAGCCTTTAAATTATTTTATTATTTTATTTTAACCAAATATAAAATGGTTATACTTTATTAGCCAAATAATTTAATTTTGGACAAATTTATCCTTATATCAAATTTATAACTTCGTGTTTTTTTTAAGAAACTTTAAAGAAATAGCTTACCGAATATTTTTGAAGTTATTATTCTGAAAATCAAAGGGTTGCTGAGGATCGCTTCGAATCAAATCAAAGAAATAGCTCGGGTAAATTTTCTAAACTTGTTAGAAATTAGATAAATTTACATTTGAAGTTAAAAGTAGTTGTTATTAACCAACTAAATGAGTTAGAATGGTATAAACGGCGTTGAAATCTGGCCAAAAATAAGTTTTGGAGTGTGTTTGGCGAAAACCAGACGGCGGTCGCTGCAGCGGCCGTCAATTTAGTCATCGCGGGACACATCTCGGGCCCGAGATGGCCCCGCGGCGCCCACATTGTGTGCATCTCGGGTTCGAGACGTGCCTCTGCGATGCGCACATAGTGCGCGCCGCGGGGGCACGTATCGGGCCCGAGACAGCCCCGCGATGCGCATTTGTTTTATTTTTAAATATTTTATCGTTTTAAAAAATTTTACTAAATTTTTCATTTGTGAACTTTTCCTAATCTTTTTTTTTTTCAGGTCATATGGAGTGTGATGCGATAGTTATTTATTTTGGAGGAAAGTAGGAGAGTTCTAGTGACGGGGAAGAAAGTTATGTTGATTATAATAATTTTGGAATTTCGGTTCCGAAAGATATTAATTTTGAAGATCTTTTAAATGCAGTATGTTATACCTTGGGAGTCGACAATGTGAAGTGTAAGGTGACTTTAAAAATCAAAATTGATGCAACGAGGTATAACCTAAAGCCTATTGAGATTAGAAATGACAATGATGTTCGATTTTTTTTAAGCGCCAATAGAATATCGTACTGTCCTTTATGTGTAACAGTGGATCCTAGAGCTCCTGTTTATGAAGATAATGTACAGCCCTCCAATCAAAATCCACCATCAATTCATTGTCATTTTATGTCAGCTAGCGGTAGCAACCAAGTGAGCCATACATCTCTATCAGTTCCAGCAGTGGTTCCTGCAAACACAACGAACGAGTATCACAATGTTTCTCATATACCCTTTAATGAAGACCCAGCCTATACACATTACGCTTGTGATGACATTGAAAATGTTGGGGATGTGGAAGGGGACTATGATGATGTTAGAAATGTTGATAATTTAGAAGGGGATGATTTAGCAGAAGGCGGACGTTGTTATGTTTCGACAAGCTCCCTAAATGTTGAAGCTAGAAGAATAGATTTTTGTGAAGCGGAAAATCCCTTTGCGTTTATGCCTCCAATACCACCATCAGATTTGGTCATTTCAGATAAGATATCGAGTAGTGGAATTGACGATGTGTTTGTAGGAAAGTTGTTTGATAGCAAAGACGAACTTCACCAGGCTATTAGTATGGTAGCACTTAAAGGTAATTGGAGCTTTAAAGTGTCAAGGTCGACAAAAGATCGTTTTGAGATCAAATGTGATGATGATAGATGTCGATGGCAATTACGTGCAGTGTCGACAGATGCAAGGAAACATTTTATTGTGCGCAGAATTGATTCAAGTCACGTGTGCCAATTAGATCGATTGCGCGATGGTCATCGACAAGCAAAGTCTCGGATTATTGGAAAATTTATAAAAAATAAGTTTGCATCTGCGAGTCGACTTTATAGACCGAAGGAAATCCAAGCAGACATACGTGAGGAGTTTGGTGTGGACTTAACCTACCCTACTGCTTGGCGGTCTAAGGAGCATGCATTGGTGTTGATACGTGGTACTCCAGAGAGTTCATATAAATTACTTCCTGCATACTGTCATATATTGGAACAACAGAACCCTGGTACAGTCACACATTTGGAGATTGACGATTGTAAGCACTTTAAATATTTCTTCATGGCTCTTGGACCATGTATTAGAGGGTTCCAGTCTTCCATCCGACCGGTTATTGCAGTTGATGGTACATTTTTAAAAAATGCATACTTGGGAACAATGTTTGTGGCTGTTTGCAAGGATGGAAACAACCAGATTTTCCCACTTGTATGGGGTATTGCTGACTCTGAAAATGATGCTTCATGAAAGTGGTTTATGGAAAAACTCCGAGGAGTTATTGGCGATCTTGCGAACCTTGTATTTATATCTGATCGGCATGCTAGTATCGAGAAGGCCATTAAAGAGGTATTTCTTAATGTATATCATGGTGTATGCATCCATCACTTGAAGGGTAATTTGGTAGCACGATATAAGATACCATCGCATACAACAAAAGGAGGGGGATACTTGGCCTCCTATTTTGTTGCTGCCAAGGCGTATCGCATAGCTGACTTTCAAAGGGAAATATATAAGATGCGAGAAATGAAACCGGAGGCAACAAGATACTTGGAGGAAGAGGTTGGTTTTTCAAAATGGGCTCGATCAGTGAGAGCATTCAGAAGATATGACATCATGACCACCAACATTGCAGATAGCATTAACGCTGTTGCGAAGGATGCACGTGCCATGACGGTGACTGCCTTAATTGAGTGGATCCGAGAGTTAATGCAAAAATGGTTTGTTGAGAGACGTGAGGCTGCAGAAAATATGTCAAACGTCTTGACCACTTGGGCCCATAACAAGATTTGGAAGCACAATGATGATTCTGCTCGCATGACGGTGCATGCAATAGATCGATCTCGTTTTGTTGTTAAGGACAGAAAAAGAAATGGAATAGTGGACATCCCGGGAAAGTCATGTAGTTGTCAAAAGTTTGATATGCGGCAACTACCGTGTCCTCATGCACTTGCAGTATGCAGGCAGGTCAGATTCCAGTACCAGACTCTTTGTTCGCGATATTACACGACTGAGTGTTTGTTGCGTGCATACAGTGAACCAGTAAATCGGGTTGGTCATCCGTTAGATTGGATTGTTCCAGAGGAGTTGAGAGCTGCTGACATCCAGCCTCCTATAGTACGTCGGCAATCAGAAAGACGTCAGAAGAATAGAATTCTATCGCAAGGTGAGGCTCCCACGAAGAATGTATGCAGTCGCTGTAAGTAGCATGGACATAATCGACAAACTTGTCGAAACCCAATTCCATTACATGGTAGTTGATGTGTTCTTTATGAGTTATATTTGTATTTGTATTTTAAAGTCATGTAGTTATGGACTTTATTTGTACTCTTATAAACATGGAAATTTTATTTTATTTTCTAAAATTTCTGGATTAAAACGGACAGAGTTTCTCCTATTTTTTCTCAAAATCTATATTTCATAAACCTGCAGAAAATACACTTCAAATATTTCTCACATCTCTTAGCTGTAAAGGGAACCTCCCGTCCCTACCCAAATCAATCAACATCATTTTACAATCTTTATAAACATACATAAAAACATACAAATCAATCAACATCATTTCACTACTTTTTTGCACATTTCCATAAGTCGGTCGCCATTTTGGTCCTAAAAAATGACCCATGCTCAGGACCAAAATCTAGGGGAAGACAACACATCAAAAACTCTATAAACATACAAACATAAACTCCACAATCTCCACTATTCACTGTCTGTTGTGGCACTCCATCCTTTAATCTAATTACATGAAAAAGGGTTAAGTCAGGTGTAATTCGTCGTTGCTCATATAATCTACAAGCATCTAAGTAACGGGGTAACAACATAGCTAATGGCAGGACATGATTCTCAATCACGCCATCGGCAAATCCCTTGATGCTAGAATCGTAGATCAATATTTGCCGATGCAAGATGTCCACCTCAGCCGTTACCCAATGCTGTTGATTGTAGTTGACAGGAATATAAACCTACATAAAATTCAAATAAGTCTTAGAAATAGTACTACAAGTTATAAACAAAAATAACAACATTCATACAAAATAGTACTACAAGTTATAAATAAAAATAACAACATTTACCTTATCAACCTCAATCCACATACGTGTACCGAGTAAATCTTCTTTAGCGCCTTAAGCATATGCCATCACTTCATCACTCCATACAATGCTAGTAATGTCATTTTTGTGCTGCTCATAAAGGAGTCTAAAAGACTCCTACAAATGCAAGGCCATCGAATAATCAATAAAATTGAAATAACAAAATATAAATAATTTAATTCATCACTCACAAAGAAGTACGAATTCACAGAAGTGAACAATTGAGGCAATGCATTAGTGCAACCGTATTGCCTAAGCCGAATCACCTTCAAATACTCATTAATATGCTGCATTTAGAAACAATAACCGTCAAGTGATTCTATAAATTTATAAAAAAACTGCAAGAGGATAATTATTCAATAATTTACTTACAAAGTCATCCAGCCAACTGTGTAGCAATTCCCGAAACCATGTCGGGTTAGCTTCTAGCCCAGGTAAGCTGACTACACCCTCATCCTTATCCATCCAAGCCTGAAACTGAACCATGATAGTCGAGTCTATCGGCTACAACGGATTCATGTCTGCTTGAGGTTGCACTTCAATTTCAAATTTCTTCTTTTCGTGTATCCTTTGTGGAAATGGATTTGTATATGGGGTGTGCAAATACCATGCAGGCCTATACTGTCTCCCAAATTGACTTACTCCCTTATGCGGGGCAGGCAAGATCTCAACACTTGCAGGACTGTCAATCAGTGGCTGGGGCAATATATCATGACCAGTAGCTGGGGTCTGAAAATCATATTGACAGCCTGTCGGTGTGTTCTCTCCATACTACAATATATGTATATATTAAAATAAATAAAACTGCAATTAAGGTAATTGTGTTTAAAATTTATTTTGCTTACCATATTATGGCTTTCGTTCTGTTGGAATGAGCATGACTGCCTAAACCACATCATCATTTGCTGCATCTGCTGTGTAAGATCGGTCCGGAGTTGATTAACACTTGTTAAAATTTCATCTTTATCCTTGTCCATTCTTTGTAGAAGTGCAGCTTGCGCAGCTTCAGTATGCTCAAATCTCTTAATCATCTCCTCCCGCAGCTGCTCAATCTGATGTGTTACGCCATGGTCTGCAGATGCACTGTGTTCAGACTACAAGAAACATAATCATAGTTAATGACTTATTTAGAAATATATTAAAATTTCTCTTTAGTTAATCACGTAAATAAGTAATATACCGTTGCTCCTGCCACTGGTGCTGACATTTGTGGGTTTGTCCATTCATATCCACCCCCTCCACATCCATAACATCATCGTTAGGGTCGCTAAAATGGGCATAGGTCCTGGGGCGCTTGCTCTCGCTGAAATCAGACATATTTGGTAAGTCCCCAGCATAACTTCCGCTTGGAATGCCTACACGTCTAGCCAGGCGCACAATTGCCTCTCTCTTCTCATGGTCTTTTGGTACTAATTTACGATGTACCGAAAGAACCTATAAATCAACCAACCATATTAAGTTACGCTTAAAACAAAATAAAAGTTATAAACCAATATATATATTTTTCATTCATATCAACACATACCAAATCCTTTGCTAACATTGTATCCTGAACCTCATCGAACAATGGAGTCCCTCGAGTCATCCAATTCAAAATACGAGGGAAGCGATCACCATTATGATAACCAAAAATCTCTCCGCACACTGGAATTGCCTCGAAAATCCATACCTAATATAATTATATTTAAAATATAAGTTTGACGTATACAAACAAAATATATAATTAAGATCAAAAAGTTAAGTACATATGGCATACCAGAAATGTGTGCGAAAAGCCATATACGTTGTAACTCTCAAACTTCTTCTGTGCAAACCCTTTCCTTTTTATTTTCTCAAGTTTTTGGAATGCAGTCTTCTTAAGTGAGTTATGAAGCACGGTCCATGCAATATTGCCCCATGGATATTTATTAAACTCATCAAGGTCATCCACTAAACATAAAACAAAATTTTAAATTCCACTACGCTCGTCACGTGGAATCAAAATACGATGCACAAAATAAAATAAACTCAACTTTACTGCATCTGCATCGTCCATTTTCTCCAAATTTAGATGTGCGTACCATTGATCAAGAAATATGTAAGATAATTTCTTTACCCCAGAAAAATATGTATCCCATAATCGAGTGTCCAATTTCCTATGCAGCTGTTGGGCGGGAGGGTAATCTCGCATTTGTAGTCCAGTGATTAGTACAAACTCCTGCCGGCTAAAACGGATGCGTTTCCTCCCTATGTAAAACCACATCTCATCATCTACATTAGAGGTATGCACCTCACGCAACAATAACTTGTGCACCAAAATACCAGAGAATGTCAACTCTGACATATCTAAGAAATGCCCCATACACGTCTGCCTAAATAATATTTTCTGACTTGTTGTCAGTTTATCTTTAATGCAATTTAGACCCCACATCTTAGCATAAGCCGTCACTGATGCACGAAAAAACATATGCTCTGAAATTCTATATTCTTTCGATACGTTCTCTTTCCTGTAACAATAAAAAAAAATAAACAAAATACATTAATATTAAGAAAAATAATAATCAGAGAAAGATTATTTACAGAAACAATTAATTTAACATACATAATACATTAAAAATAATTAATTACTAACATATTAATCAATATATTATAATAAAATCAAACCAAACTTAATAATTAATTTACTAACATATTAATATTAATCAACATTAATTATATATTAAAATTAAAATAATCATATATAATTATAATTACATAAGGTACTCACAATAATAATAAAAAATATTACAAATCAAAATTCATTTAAGCAAATTTTCCCATCTATTAGATCAATTCCTTCTAAATAGAATTTATGAAATCTTTTATTTAATTTAAATAAAATTACATTTATCTAAATTATTAATGTAATTTTATAAATATATTTAATTAATTTAAATATAATTAAATTTAATTTAAAAAAACCTAATTCAAATAAATTCGCGCCACGTGGCGCGAATTTTGCGGCATCGCCGACGTCCACGATGCGCCTGTTGAACGCGCATCGCGGGGTCATCTCGGGTCCGCGTTGTGCGCCCGCGATGCGCGTTAAGGGTGGCCGCCGCCGTCTGCATCGCGAATATGACCCAAAAATCACAATTTTTTGCCCATTTTCAACGTTTCTTACACCATTCAAACCCATTTTTCACATAGAATTCAATAATTTCGTCTATTGCTAACTTTAAATATAAATTTTAATAATTTTATAAACAAATTTAAAATTTTCAAAACTTAAACAAAACTCACCAAAAATCGGCCATTTTCTTTGTTTGAAGTGAGAAATCTGTTGCAAAAGCTCCGATCTATGCAGTGATAACTTCAAATTTTTTGATCTAACGAATTTTGATAATTTTTTATTTTTTTGATTGATTTTCGGATGAGGAAAAAGTTAATAGAGAAAATGGACAAATGTGTCCAAAATATTTATGTTTGGTTAATAAAATATATTTGATTTTAAATTGGTTAAAATATTATAATAAAAAAATAATGAAGTTATTTGTGAAATTTTTCAAAAAAAATAAGGGTTAGGGATGCCACGAACAACAAAACGTACCGTACACCACGTGGGAGAAAGAGCTTCAGCAGTGACTTTTCACTTTTAAGCCTTTACCCTTTGCTTTAAGTTACTTAAATGCCCTTTAAAAGCTAACAAGCCAACGGTACTGCCAAGCAGAGAAGGGGGGACAAGGTTACAATAATTAAACCTTCTCTGTATCTGTTAATTAGACAAATGTAAGGGAGCTCAATGTTAATACTCACCTTCAGCGCTTTTTATAAACCATAGACCATAGTCCCATTTTCTTAAAATAAAATAAATAATAATTTCTAGCTTGACATTCACGAGGTCCTCTAAAGGCATTACCCGCGTTTTTGCAATCTCTGCCACTTACACACTCGTACAAGTCAAATTTCTCAGAATATTATCCTTCTTTTCAAAATTCAAGTTTATTTCCATGTAAATCCTCAATTTTTTAACTCCGAAATACTGATCAATTTAGCTGTAAATTCAGTTCTGGAGTAGTTATTTTTGCACACATGGCAGCTCTTGCTGCTGTTGCTTCAGTCTCTTCGTGGATTCCCGAAGATGACATCTTGCTGAAGAACGCCGTTGAGGTACCTAATTTTTGTAATTTAATTTCGAATTTTCTCTTAATTTAATGAACGAGAAACCCTAGGTTAGTTCTTTCGTTTTAATGACTGTTACTAGATCAGTAGATTGGCAGTTTAGATATCAGTTCGTACGGTTTTGATCTAAATTGTCGAAACAGTCCTTGTAATCTGAATAATTTTCCGTGTTATTATGTTTGAGCTTTATGGAGCTTTATGGAGCTTTTTTTTTTTTTTTCAAAGAATCATTTGAATTGTCATTACTGATTATAAAGTTATTGTGGTTGTAAGACTCTGTTTGGCGGCTTGGAATTCTGTCATAAAAAAATTGGAATTGGACGGAATTGAAGGTTTTTTTCCTCAAGAGATCTCCCAATTTGTTCAATTCAAATTGAACTGTTCTAATTCTGTGCTACCAAAAAAACAATTTTGTTTGATGACAATAAATGTTATATATGATTTTGCATGTAGTTGCTTTAGGTATATTTAATAAGCAACAAGTATCTTGGAGAAGCCTAATCAATTTGCTGTTTCTCATATGCTTGTTGTGAGGATAGATCTTGAATTATTCATTCATTTCTTTACTTACTATTCCATTGTGTGTTTGTGTGCGTGCACACGCAATTTCAGGCGGGTGCTTCTTTGGAAGCACTTGCGAAAGGTGCTGTGAGATTTTCCCGTAGGTTTACGATACGAGAATTACAAGATCGGTGGCATTCTCTCCTTTATGACCCAGTTATTTCAGTGGAAGCCTCAGCTCGTATGGCTGAGTTTGAACTTTCTGCTTCATTGAAGTCTGTTAGGTCTGGTATTGGTATGCACAATGCAGAAGTTGCTCCAAAAAGAAAAGTTGAGAGTGTCCGTAGACTATATCATGCCTTGAGGAAGAAAATTTGCACCCGACCTTTAAACTCCCCTAATGCAACCCTTTTGGGTTCACCAAATGGTAGTCACGGCAATGGAGATGGTACTGCTCGTCAAGGGAACCATGAGACTCCAGTTGTAAATTCGGTGCTTGGAGATTGTGTTCAGAACTGTTTTGACTTTCAGGAAATGGATGTAGATCTATTGCATCATGGGGCACAAGATAATAATTTAGTCCAAGAATCAGTAGAGCATGACATTTTTTTCCAGAAAAATGCAAACGAAGATCCTGCTCATATTCTGGGAGAGACTTTTGTTGATTTTGCAAATTGTCCAGGTGTTGACGGAATGGGACCCTCCAATGCATTGCCAGAAAGTGAGACTTCATTTCACTCATTGGGATATTCATCTCCACAGCCCAGGACACCTCTCTGGAAAACAATTGAGGATATTCCAGCACCTGCAATGCCAATCAGCTTGAGCCATGCAGATAAAGGTCAGTGTTCA
Source organism: Ailanthus altissimus (assembly GCA_946807835.1). Taxonomy (NCBI): domain Eukaryota; kingdom Viridiplantae; phylum Streptophyta; class Magnoliopsida; order Sapindales; family Simaroubaceae; genus Ailanthus; species Ailanthus altissimus. The sequence continues at coordinate 27,468,584 of OX327695.1, forward strand.
GAAGAGACATTTGTACTTCTTGATGATTTGGATGAGAAGAAAACAAGTTTATCTGCTGTCTCAGAAAGTTATTTAGCTGTTCTTTCAGACTCTCTTTTAAACTTAGAGAATGAAGAAGAGCTTCATCCCACAGGTGCAGATGAGAAGGACGCTATCTACAAGTCTTATTGTGATGGAAATAACCCAATATTATCTAGTTCTGCTAAACATGCTCATGAAGATCATGTACCTGATGTTAAAGAACCTGAGACATCCCCTGTAATCCCTAATGGTTCAAGGCATGCAGAATTGGAGGTTATTGTCGACCAATCGCTCTCTGGCAATGGGGATAAACATGGTATGTGCTGTTCAGAAGTCAATGTGCCATCATCTACATTAACAAGAAATTGTCAGTCTCATGAACTCCCAGATAGAGAGATGGAATGCCTATTGAATAGTGAAGACCCAGAAATCCCTTGCAACGACGATTTTATCTCAGGTAATGTGGTTGCTTCTTCTGCAATGCAAGCACGATATAAAGAGGCTAGTGACTTGGCTTCCTCTGCCACCCAGAAGAACAATGAACAGATGCTAAGCAAAGTGAAGAAAGAAGACAATTCTGCTCAACATTTTACTGCTTTCAGAATGGGAGGAACAGACTTGTTTCCAGGAAGCAATCACAACCATCCACATTTTAGCTGCGGAATCAAATGCAAGTCTCTTGATGTTAACTGTCCTGCTGGTGTCTCTAGACAAGCTAACAATGCCCATGCAGATCGAAGCCAATACAGATCGATACTTGCCACCCAAAAGTCTGTTGCTCATGGAGGACAGGAGCAAGAGCCATTTCATGCTTGCAATGTCTCAGATCTGCCATTACATGTGAAATCAAGTTCCACTGCAAACACCTCTGCTGAACCAAAAGCAATTCCCTTAACCTTAGATCAGGAAGCATTAATAGATCAGGAACAATCTGAGAGTGATGAGGACATTCCATACTTTTCTGTTATTGAATCTATGGTAAATCTTGCTAATTCTATAATGAGGGGATTCATGTTTTCATTTTCCTTTTTAAAGTTTTATGTTATTTATTTTATTATCTTTCCTTTCAGATACTGGATATGGATTTATGCCCAGATGATTCAGATCAATGTTTTAGTAAAGAAGGTAGTCCTTCAGGAGCTCAGTTCAATTAGCTTATAACATTTCTCTAATACAGTAATGTCTTATTAGAAATTATTTTTTAGAAACTCCACCATTATAGCATACGTACATTTTATTATGACCTACCTTTTTTTTGGGTTTGTAATGTGATTAAGTTTTCTTCTACATTATATATTTGTCTTACTGTGATTTTTATTCAAAACGGGCTTCACCAGTGGCTATATATTATTCTATGCATAGAGATGAGTGTAAATTAGATGAATTTTTGCTCAAGGTAATCATTTTAGTTGATTTTCTTTCCTTTAAATGCCTAGTGTCAAAGTATCAACACGACGATAGCAAGAGGGCTATCATAAGGTTGGAACAGTGTGCTCGATCTGCTATGCAAAGAGCTATTGCTTACCAAGGTGCGCTTGCTATCTTTTACGGCCGCCGTTTGAAGCATTATATGAAGGCAACTGAGGTATTTGTTTTCTAACAAACTTTGACCTTTCTTTCCTCAGTTTTACATTTTAAAGTTCATTTGCAGCATTTAGGAGACTGTTCGATTGCTTGATGATAATGCCCCTCTATTAAGCGTACTTTGGTGTAGTTGGGACTATCAAACCATAAGAATGTAGGAGATACATCCGCACCGGTCTAGAAAGTAGTAAAATGTAAATGGCTTAAGTTATATTTATTTGAAATATGCTAAAAGTCTTTTAGTTTGTTTAACCTTGACAAAATATATATGGCTTATGGTTGCATCTGTTTTCCTACTGACCTGAAAGGTTCAGGCTGCCTTATGCATTTCTTATTCAGCCATTTGGATTTAAATGTGAATTCTGGTGAGATTGATGATATGTAATTGATGGAAACCTCGAATTCCTTAAATCATAGCTTTGTTAATGCAGAGGATTAATGCTAACCTAACTCTATATAAACATGGATGTTATATACTATTTTCTCTTCTGTACCATATATTCAGGCAATTTTGACGCAAAAATGTTCTCTTCTTCCTAGTGTAACCTCTTTCTACTCTATAGATCATACTTGGCAGAGCAACAGATGATACTGATGTTGATGTCGACTTGGGAAGAGAAGGGCCTGCTAACAAAATATCTAGACGACAGGTGACTTTTTTTCGGTTTCCTTATTGTGATTCTTCTCATACTTGCATTTCTCATTCACTGCCAAGATCTTTAGTTGATGTTGTCAATTTGTAATGAGGAAAACATATTAGTTCTTATTGGTCTATGAACGGACACGAAGTGCATGGGTATAGATTTTCTTTGCTAGGTGACTCGTATATAATAATAATCAGATTAGGGAAAGGGCAAGAATGTAGATTAATGATTAAGCACTGTTAAAGTGATTGAATATTTTCAGGTGATTCTTTTTCTCTGGTTGTTTTTACCAGAGACCTACAGGCAATTTTATAGATCAAAGGTGAGAAACTAATTCTATTTTGGGGCATGCTGTTTGAGATTCAAGGGCCTTTGCTGCTATAAATTTGGTGTTCATAATTTTTACTTGGCTCTTGAATCAAATCCCTTGATTTTCTTTTACTTGCCCTGAATTTTCCTTAAGTGTAAAATTTGTGTTGATCATTTCTGCTAGGCACTTGTAAAGATGGAACAAGATGGCTCCTTCTCTTTGAAGAATCTTGGTAAGAGTTCCATATTTTTGAACGGCAAAGAAATTCTTACAGGACAGACTGTGACACTAAGTTCAAGTAGTTTGATTGAGGTACACTTGCTTCCATCTTCATATACTTTTTATTCTAGCTTATGGCTGTGAAGTGTGCACTAACTTTTATGCCTTGACAATGCACTTTCTAAATGGGCAATGGTTTATTTGCAGATCAGGGAAATGGCATTCATGTTTGAAATAAATCATAAATCTGTGAGGGAGTATGTGGCAAATGTCACCAAAAGAAACCAAGAAAAGAACACCAATTTTCAATGGTCCGAAGGGGTTCCATGATCTGAGAAAGCTATAAATGGTTTGGTCTCTTGGCCCCTAGTTTCTTTCGGAATACTAATCAACCTCTTGTTAAAATTCACGAGCATCATCTGCTGTAGAATTAATGTACAGTATTGACAGATACTAATTACATGTAAAGATATATACTGTATGAATGATAGTGTCTCTCCTCTGAAAGAGAGATCAAAAAGGACAGCAAGGGAGAGAAACTGTTAATTATGTAGGCATAGCTACCCGTAATCAAAATTATTGTATTGTTCTAGTTTTGTTTCAATATAACTGCGTTTGTTCTAGTTTTATTATTTCTGGACTATGAATCGTAGAGCATTTTCCCATGCAACGTAGAGACTTAACCCATTTGATCAGAGTTTTGTAATTTGCATAGTGACCATTCAAGCCGTTTAATCCGTTCTCCTTTGGACAAGAAAAAGCGGTTTTCTTTCAGATCGCCATAAACAAATTCCTGATCTTGACAAAATTAAAAGTTTTTCCAAGCGTCAGATTTTAGCTTACAGAAACAGAATAGCTATAGCTGTGAGGCTATGACATACACGTACGTATTTAATTCTGCTGTATTTGTACTAAAAACCCTGTCAACAAAAAAAAAAATTTCAAGGCCTATGGCGCGTCAGAATCAGATCGACCAAACTAGCAAACCGGTTAAGTACCCTGCAAGTCTGCTTCGCCGTACCACTGCTATTCCATAAATACAGTGTTATAGCCGTTACATTAGATCTCAATTGTATGGTTAATACTTACTCTTCTACAAGTTTTACTAATGTTACTTTGTGATTCTACTTAAACATCTTCTGCTTCTAATCACTGTGTTTTCCTTCCTACGTTGAAACTTATTCTTGGCATTGTAAAATGACCAGATAGATCATCAATAATACTAACTAATAAACAAGATAAAATTAAAAGCACGAACCACCACAACGGGGACCCATAAATAATGAAGAAAATTGAGATAATGTAACGATTAAGAATTATTAATCTGAAGGAACAATTTAGTTACGTCGGGTGTACCTAATGCGAATCTGCATGCTGGAAGATCAAATGATAAAGACTTTGGTTGTAAGTTCAAAGTTCGTTAGCATACTATTACTTTATGTGAAAATTAATATAATAGTTAATACAACCACCAACTTTTACCTTTTACATGAGAACCAGATGCCCATTACTCTTCAACTTACAGTGTCTTTAGATATCTTTTAGGGGTTGGGGATGCCAAAGCAATACGTGCTGGCATCTGATTCTAGTGGGCAATGGCCAGCTTTGGTTTCCGTTTGCCTAAATATAATTAAAAGCTGATTTGAATGCTATTACTATTTCAGGAATTGCAGAGTTTCTCATAGGCAATGAATGTTGAAGCTAAAATTTTATTTGCATATTTTCGTGTAACACACCTCAACTGATTGAAAATTGTGCTTTTATCATAGCTCGTCAGATTTATCCACACCGTCAAGCTGGTTTTGATGTGGACTTTGAATATAGATCCAAAGAGAGCCCATGTGAAATTTCCAATTTGATGGAAGTAGCAGTACTGGAATCATTACTTTCGATTCCAGTTTCATGAAATGAATTAAGTAAAAAGTAAAATTATTTTAATTGCTTCGACTGCAGCAACGCAATATTGATTGATAAAGCTGTAAGGTTCCTTGGAAATGATTTCTAGAGTTACATTGCAATCTTCTTCACCATGGAAGCTCTACATATCCGACGATTAGATGATTCAAATGCTGAGCCATACTCTTACCCCAACTGATTCGAATGTTAATAAAAATTAAACAAGGCTGTCAAAATATTAAATTCGTTCTGCTATTTTTGCATTGAGCTGGCTTGGAGATACCTAATTCATACATCTAACTTACATATAAAATTTGTTCTAGGGATGTCAGGTTAGTGGGTCACTTTAAGCAAATGTTTGATGATTTTTTAATGGTCTCAGGGCTGCACTTAAATACTGGCAATAGCTTCGTCTTTTTTGGGAATGTGCCTCAACCTACCAAGGAGACAATTCTTCAAGTGATTCAATTCCAGTAAAGTGTTTTACCTATCAAATACTTAGATATCCCTTTAATCTCTGGAGAACTGAAGAAAAACCATTGTCAGGAGCTTATTAATAGGATATATGCTAGAATCTCAAGCTGGACTGTAAAATATCTGAGTTATGCAGGGCGGTTACAATTAATAAAATCAGTCATAATGAGCATGCATGTCTACTGGAGTTCTATGTTCACCCTGTCTAAGTCAGTCACCAAAGAAATTGAAAGCAAATGCCGTAATTTCTTATAGCATGGAAGTAACCAGCAGGGGAAGAGAGGTTTAGTAGGCTGGAATGAGGTATGCAAAGGTAAAAAAGAAGGAGGTCTTGGCATTAAATCTATAAACTTGTGGAATTTAGCGGCAGTCACTAAACACATCTGGGAGCTGGTTGCTGTGAAAGCCTCATTATGGGCAAAATGGGTAACTGATAACAAACTGCGAAGACTTAGTTTTTGGGGTATCATAAAGCCAATAGATGGTAGCTGCACTTGGAGGAAGATCCTGGGATTGAGAAGTCAGATAAAACAATTGTTCTCCTATGAATTAGGCAACGACAAATCCTTTCAATTTTGGTGGGATCCATGACTGGGTGGAGAATCAATAGTTAATAAATTTCCTCACATAGAAATCTCCGATGCGGATATTTCTCGGGATGCAAGGGTTAATGAACTATGGCAGCATGGTCATTGGAATCTTCCTGACCTTTTGGACGAGTACACTTCTCAGGTATGGGACTATCTCACAAAAATGTTTCAATTTCTAAAAGAGACGATAGAATTTCATTCACCGCAAGTTCCAATACAAAGTTTTCTATTGCGAGTACTTGAAGATATCTTAAGAATAATTAGGCTAAGGTAGGATGGTGTAAACTGATATGGAGAACGCAACATATACCTAAACACAGCTTCGTTACTTGGCTAGCTTTGAAGAACAGATTATCTACTAGAGAGAGACTTAAAAAATGGGGGGTTATCCCATCAGATGATTGCCCCCTCTGTGGTAATGACAAGGAAACAATTACACACTTATTCGTCCAATGCAACTTTTGTAGTAAAATTGAGCACAAAGTACTAAGGGCGTGTCAACTCAATCAATGCCCGAACAGATGGCAACGAGTGATCTCCTTCATCTGCAGAAAATTTAAAGACAAATCTACCCTCAGTAAGATCAGAAGAGTATCGTTCTTTGCTACAATCTACTTTATTTGGAGAGAACGGAATCTGAAGGTCTTCCAACAAAAAACTCCTTCTATAAGCGAAATTTACCAAAAGATTAAAAATGTTATTTAGATTAGATGTATAAGTACTGTCAATAGTTAAAGAATTGACCACATTACAATTAGTTGGTAAATGTAATTAACCGTCTATGAATTATATTGTCTTACTTTCTCTCTTTTATTAAATCTTTATTCTGTAATACCCGTTAAATTTAACATTTATATAAACTTTTACTTATAAAAAACAAAAACTTACATATAAAATTAACTCTCGAAATATTTCCGTCGAAATTGTGTCAAAGCTCAACTGTAATTATCCCAATTTTCACAGTATCTCATCATTCTTTTGAGCTCCTATGTTCCCCAGAAATTACGGTGGGTGACAACCACCACGACAGCTCAACAGAATAAGCCAAGTGTATTGAGCCAACACACTTGGTCACTATTACAACAAACTCGCATCACATATGTAGCTTCTTCTCTCTCGTTGAAACATAGTTAAACAAAATTTAAATATGAGCATTTATATAAGTTTGTTCTGACACTAGCCCGTGAAACCACCCACAAAAAGATCTCTGCACCAAAAACCAAAAGCAGCAAAAAGAGTACTCAGAGGTCTATTTCTCTTCTCTTGCGTCCTCCCCACTTTTGCTGCCATTCTCTCATCACTAAACGAACGGTCCTGATTCTCTCTTCTTTTGTAAACCAGCCTCCTTATTTTATCTTCAAAGCGCCCACGTTCACATCATCATTCAAATTCCCTTCAGCAAAACTAAGCCGATGGGCACTCTCAGACTCAGTTTATCTGTTTCTTTATTCGTTCTATTTCTCACAGTTCCATGGCTGCTAGTGGTAACAGAATCAAAGACTTTTTGGGGAGACGTTGAGGTTTTGAAAGAGCTAAAGAATTCGCTGGATCCCAACTCTTCGAGTCCAGGTTCTTGCTTGAGCTCCTGGGACTTCTCAGTTGATCCATGCGACAATCTGTTCAGTGAAAAATTCACGTGCGGGTTCAGGTGCGACCTTGTAGTCTCCGAGTTAAGCCGAGTCACTGAACTGAGTCTTGATCAGGCAGGTTACTCTGGTTCACTCTCTTCTGTTTCATGGAACCTTTCTTATGTAGAAACCCTTGACCTCTCAAACAATTACTTCTCTGGGTCTATCCCTGACTCGTTATCTAACCTAACACGGCTGATTCGACTCGGCCTGTCAAGGAACTTGTTTTCGGGCGAAATACCCTCCTCGATTGGTTCACTGTCTAGCTTAGAAGAGTTGTACCTGGATAACAACAACCTTGAAGGCACAATTCCTGCGAGTTTCAATGGCTTATTGAGCTTGAAAAGGCTCGAACTTCGATCAAACAAGCTCAATGGCGAGTTTCCAGAGTTGGCTTCACTCAAAAACCTCTACTTTTTAGATGCAAGCGACAATGCCATAACTGGACAATTACCAGCAACACTTTCAACATCTCTGGTTCAAATCTCCATGAGAAACAACTTCTTAGAAGGCACAATTCCAGAAACTTTCAAGCATTTGGGTTATTTGCAAGTGCTTGATCTAAGTCACAACAATCTCAGCGGCTCAGTTCCTTCACTCCTCTTTAACCAGCCTTCTCTTCAACAACTCACTCTCTCATTCAACCAATTCACGTCCATTCAGTCGCCCACTCTTTTCAGTTCCACCAAGAGCCAGCTCATAGCCGTAGACATAAGCAACAACGAGCTCCAAGGCCTGCTCCCTTTATTCATGGGTTTAATGCCGAGGCTCTCAGCATTATCTCTAGAAAACAACAAGTTCACGGGCATGATACCAACCCAGTACGCAATAAGAGTAGCCATACCCGGGTCCGGATTTGCCACCTTTCAGAGGCTTTTACTTGGAGGAAACTACCTGTTTGGACCCATTCCAAGTCCGTTAATGGAGCTTCAACCTGGTTCTGCTAACGTGAGGCTGGCTGATAATTGTTTGTACCGATGTCCATTTTCGTTCTTCTTCTGTCAGGGAGCTAAACAGAAATCGTCAATGGAGTGTAAACGATTTAGCCCTGTAATCCCATTTAACCATGTAATTCCTTGAATAATATTATTATGATCAGAGCTTGTAATTAATCTAGATTACCAGATTAACTATATGTATTTATGTTGTCTTTTGTCCTTTTATTTTTCTTTTGGCTGCTAGATTTGTGTTCAAAATCTTCCTGTATTGATAAGTAAGCAAGGATACAACAGTAACGATGAAAAGCAGCAATGGGACACTGAGCAAACGCGATCATCAATCACTGGATTTTTTGTCTGCTTCTCTGACAGATGACGTGACTGAACGGGACGTGGGGTAAGCGCGAATATTGTGGGCTAAATATGGGGTCCATTTAATTTTTCGGATAGGTTCTAGACCACAACACTCATATTGCCACGTCTTATTATACTGCCAATTTTATTTTGACAAATTTGCGTACGCAGGAATCAAATTTGAGGGGCCATTTAGAAATAATAAATAACCCAATAGATATTTTTTTTTTTTTGGTGCTACATCACATGAAGCTTGTTCCATTGTCGTAGGAGGAAGCTTCCCTTCTTATGTTAGTTTTTTAGATGTGGTTTCAGTCCAATTCCGTCACCAGTGTCGGTTTTTTTTTTTTTTTGGTTCTCGGAAGATCAAACACAATGTTTATAAAAATTTCAGAACTTCGTGGGCTAGTTTTATATAATTCTTTCACAAGTGAGCTCTTTTCAGTTCAGGACAATTCAGACTAAAAATGAAGGTTGTGTACATACATCATCTAAGTCTTAACAGCTTATCTTGGAACAGTTTGTCAGTGGGTCATGCAAAAATTTGGAACTCGATTAGGTTCAACATAAAATATGAAGTTCAATAGAGAGCATGACAAATGAGAAATATTTAGCACCATTAAGCAAGAGATTAACGCTAATGAAAAAACCTGCAAATGGTGGAGATTTCACATGCTAATTCAGAGAAAGAAGACATGAGATTTCATTCCTAAATAAATTGTACATGTACACTTGTATAGGAATTCTCAACTACGGATGTCTTTGTACTTTGAAATGCAAAATTAAATTATATAGCATGCTATATTCTTAAAAGATAAAGGATACAGAGACTTCTAGTCTTTTTAAAAAAATTTGCAGAGTTTCAAAGTTTAAAAAAAAGTCATAAAAATTTAAAAGATTGTTTTCGTTTAATTTAACAGTCAATAAATTAAAATTATTGAAAATACTATTATATCTTTATATTAGAATTGTTATGTCATTGAAAAGTTCATTAAAGACGTTTTATTTATTCAATAATTTTTTATTTTACCACTACTTAATTATAAATAAAAACTCTTATGATAAACTTTTAAAAAATTTAAACTATGAATAGAAATTTTTGATGGATGAAATCAAGAATCATTATTTTTTAATACTTGAAAGGAAATTTATCACACCCCAAAAGATTAGTATAACGAATAATCCCTTTTAGAATCTCATGTTTTCATCATTTATCATTACTTCCTTTTTTTTTTATTCTCCTCTTACTTATCTTATGTTTAGGATTTAATTCTAATAGAATTTGATATTATTAAAAAAAAAAGAATTATTGACAGTTCTATGATATTTCAATTTAATAATTGTAAGGGTAAATGATATTTAGACTCATGTGTTATAATAAAAGTGCAATTTACTCACCATATTTTTAAAATTACTCATTTTCATCTTTTTTTTACAATTTTTTTTGGTTAAATTTGAAAGAATTACTATTTTTTTCTTTTTTTTATTGCCAATTGGTATTATTGACAACTTTCACTTTCATCAAATTTAAAAAAATGTAATTTCATCAAAATTAATGAAAAAAATTGTAGAAAATAAGTGAAAGTGAATAATTTTAAAAATATGATAAATAAACTATCACTTTCACTATAACATAAATATCTAAATGTCCTTTTCCTAATTAGAGTAATTGTAATATAATCACACCCCTCCAATTGAGTGATAAAAAGGGCCATATAAACCCCTTTTAAAAGATGATTTTCGTCTGATTTAATAGTTAATAAGTCAAAATTATTAAAAGTACTCATCCAAGACTTTTAGATATAAATCAAACACTTTACTATTGTGCTACAAGTACTTTATTGACATTAAGTTCATTTATTTTTTATACATACAATATACCACTCTGAACAATAAATTAAATAAATAAATAAGATAAATAAATTAAAATATAAAAAATAATCAAGCAGCCACTTGTCACCGGTGATTGCAATCACTTATCGTCCGACAGTAATTGGTGATGGATGGACTCTAAATTTATATTATTAGACTTCAAATTTCGAGATCTACATGATGGTATGGTTATTTTTATCAATGGATCATTGGAGGAAGGCCAACATTGTGAGAAAAGTGATGGCTATTATATCTTCATTGCCAAATGGTAGTGTGTGGAGGCACACTGCCACCTCCATCCACTAGATCGTCAGCTGGAATTCGTAATGGTGGTGGTGGTGCATCTTTACTCGTTGTTGTTTGGCGGTAGACATATATGGTGACCACCACTTTTATTTTTTAGTGTTAGCCCTCTTTTGATAATTTATTGATAAAAAAAATTATATTATTGTGTAAATATCAAAATTTAGAGTCTGATAATATACATTTAGAGCCTATTCGCTACTAGTCACTGTTGTTCGGCCAACGGGGGAAATCACCAATAGGCTCTTGATTTTTTTTAAAATTTTAAATTATTAAACTCATCGTTTAAGATGTTGTATTGTATGTACAGAAAATAAATAAATTTAGTGTCAATAAAATGCTTGTAGCATAATGGTTATGGTACTTGATTTTTTTAATCAAAATTTTTAAGTTCGAGTCCTATTAAATACATATTTTTCTCTCTATTTTATAAATACAATATATAACAGTATTTTTTGATTATTGGATAGTCAAAAAATAATTTTGTTATTTTGAACATTAAATCAAACAGAAACCATCTTTTAACAAGAATTTTTGCATTTCTTTTGAAACTTTAAGATCTATATGTCATTTTAAAAAAATCTCAAGAGGTCTAGTATCCTTTTATTTTATAAATACATTATATATAGTAGTATTTTTTTATAATTAAAAAATAATTTTATTATTTTGACCATTAAATCAAACAGAAACCATCTTTTAACAAGGATCTCTACATTCCTTTTAAAATTTTAAGATTTATATATCATTTTTTAAAAATCTCAAGATGTCCAATATCCTTTACCTTTTAATATAATGTATTTTGAGTAATTTTAGAGTTATAAATCGTTATGCAAATATCTTGTAGTAGAAAATTGACCCCGCACTTGAAGTACATTAAAAATACTCGCCATAAATTAGTACACACATGTTGCCCCCGTATTCTTTTCCTAAAGAATTATTCATTTGACTTGAGCAATAGAAATTTGAACCTGCAAATTTACCCAAATCCATCTGTATCTTTAAAAGAATTCCATTCCATGATACAATTGTTAAATACTTAGACGTTATGATGCTGTCCTCCGATACTTATCTTCTTGTTGCATCCTTATTTGCCATCATCATCAGGGGTGGCTTGCAAATGCACCTTCATTACAATTTTTTGCAATCCAGGTCAGGGGTGACAATGCTTATCAAGAACTGAAACTATTTTATACAAATGCACTACTTCTTAACATGGTCCACCAGTAGGTCCATCTGTAATGTTTGTTAGACAAGTGGGCTGGGCCTTATCGTGACAAAAGTCCACATAAAAGCACTGGACTGACAAATGGGTCATTTATGGCACTTTTCCAGGACCCTACTACTACCAGGAAACTCATGCAGTTGCCCATTACCTACAACTAATTGGATATTTAGCATGCGTTGGCAATATTAAATTTCAATCTCGCTAACTACGTTTTCAAATTGTTGTTACAAGTACAGAAAAAGTTGAATTTTTTAATTGTGGAAAGAGCCATAGATATGTAGATCTGCCACGATGAAAGCTCTTTTACGTTAGTTTCATTGCCTTGATTTGAAATAATCAAAAGCATCACATGGGATTAAAGAGAATAGGTAGAATTTTTTTTGAAAGAACTGGATTGACATTTTTGAAAATAGCACTTTCAGACTTTTGGTGTCTTCCAATCAAAAAAGGGTGACCGTTGTATAAAATTGGAGAACAGATATGGGATTTAAAATGCCCATGTTATTACTGACACCATAATTTTGACTGCTAGAGCCATTTTCTACTTATTGACGTATGTGTTACTGTTAGCACGCTCCTCGACTTAAAAAATAAAAAAATACACATACACATATACACGTACACGCACGCTCATTCAATTTCCCCCCCTCTTCTTAATTTGCATAGCCCATAACATATTCTGCAAAACCAAATTGTATGGTCCCAAAACTCTCTTATGGATTTATCAATCCGCCGCAAAACCTTCTCATTCATTTTCCTTCTCTTCTGTCCCTTCATTTTCTTGTTACTTTCCTGCAAAGCATGCCATGAAGTTGACAAAGAAGCATTACTCCAGTTCAAGCACAAAATCACTTCTGACCCTTCAAAGCTTTTGCAGTCATGGACTGCTTCATCTGATTGCTGCACTTCTTGGGAGGGTGTGGCTTGTGATTTTTCAAAAAGAGTCGTAAATCTCTCGCGTCCAGGCCTTGTTTCGGGCGATGATTTCATTTTTGAAACCTACATGACAGGAAGATTGTCTCCTTATCTGGGGAATTTATCCAAGCTTCAAGTGCTGGACTTGAGTGATCTCAAGGACTTGAAAGGTCCAATCCCACAAGAGTTTGGCAAGTTAACACATCTTACTCATGTCTTTCTAAATTCAAACAAACTTACAGGCTCAATACCAATGACCATTAAGTATCTTGTTCAACTGAAGAAGCTCTATCTTGATGATAATTATATATCAGGTAGTGTTCCTTCTTCTCTTATTGGTTCTTTGACATCATTGTCAGAGCTGGGACTATCAGGCAATCAATTGTCCAACTCGATTCCAGCTGCCATTAGCAAGTTGGTGATGCTAACTAAACTTGATCTTCATGGGAACAAGTTCTCTGGAAGTATTCCTCCAGGCATCGGTAAGCTCCAGAATTTGAAATATCTTGATTTATCAGAGAATCGGATAACAGGGAGAATTCCACAATCTATCGGCGAACTTTCTGCATTGGTGGTACTATATCTCAATCAAAACCAGATTTCGGGAAGCATTCCTGCTTCAATCTCTGGACTCAGTTCACTGATATTCTGTCGATTATCAGAAAACAAGTTAACAGGAAGTTTACCAGCATCAATCGGCATACTACCGAAGATTCAGAGGCTAATTCTTGAGAACAACAAGCTTACTGGTAAACTGCCAGCAACCATTGGCCATCTCGTTACTCTTACTGACATGTTCTTCTCAAACAACCATTTTACAGACAAAATTCCTTCGAGTTTTGGCAATTTACAAAACCTTCAAACACTTGATTTATCAAGAAACCAACTCTCTGCCCATATTCCTCCCCAGTTAGCTAAATTGCAGAGGTTACAGTCCTTAGACCTGTCATTCAATCCCCTGAGACTAGTTAGCATACCAAAATGGTTTCAAAAATTGAAATTATTTAGACTAATGTTGGCAAAAACTGGTATTCAAGGGCAGCTTCCAAGTTGGTTAGCTTCATCTCCAGTATCCGTGCTTGATTTATCAAGCAATGCATTGACAGGTAAATTGCCACATTGGATTGGAAACATGACCAACCTTTCCTTTCTCAATTTGTCAAACAATTGCTTTCACTCATCAATCCCAGCTGAATACAAGAACCTTTCACTTTTAATGGACCTTGATCTTCATTCCAACAAGTTCACTGGCCACCTGAATACAATATTTTCAAAAGAAACCCAAGACCCCCTTGGCCATTATAATTCCGTTGATCTTTCTAATAATATGTTCATTGGCCCTATTGATGATAACATTGGAGACAGACCGACATTGACTAACATCAAATCACTGGTTTTATCATACAATCCGTTGGGAGGACCAATACCAAAGTCATTGGGAAAACTGAGTGAATTGCAACAATTAGAGCTAGTGGGTACTGGTCTCTCGGGGAAGATACCAGCGGAGCTTGGTAATGCTAAAGAGTTGACAACAATCTTGCTTTCAAAGAACAAGCTAAATGGAGCTATCCCAGAGAAGGTGCTGAATTTGAAAAAGCTTCAGAAATTCAACGTGTCTGGAAACAGACTAAGTGGCAGGATCCCTCTTCACAGAGCCAACATTCCTGTATCTGCGTTCAAGGATAATCCAGGCTTGTGTGGTCCTCCACTTCCACCTTGTAAAATGTCTTAATATTTTATCATTATCGTTTTTCCTTTTTGCCTTTTTGGCTTTCATATTCTGCTTTACACTTAAGGTGAAAAGTTTCTATGATTAAGAGCAAAAGTAATATTTGTTCCTTCTGTTATCTTCTTTTTTTTTTTCTTTTTTCCTTCTTAATAAGCTCTGACTGTTTCACTCTCGTTTGATCGTTTTCAACTTCCATGAAACCGCAGTTCCACATTTCACAAAATTAAGGAGCTTCTCATTGGACAAGACTCTGCAATGGCAAGTGCTTTCAACTGAAATTTTTTGTTCTAACGTCTATTAACTAATTTGGAGCAGCATGTGAGGTAGCCTGTGACTTTAGAGTGACAACAATAATAAAAAACAAATTTCCCATGCCTACTCAAATACAAAAGAACAGAAAAAGTACCCATCATGGGACACTTCTTTTTTCTTGTCTTTCCTCGTTGGCCCATTCCCTTATAACGATCATGCACACAGAGGCCACTACGTCCTATTCACTACCTTAAATAAAATAAAATAAGATAGAAAACCCTTAAAAACCTACGCCATTATCCTCAACAGTTGCTGTCATTAGGCATGTTTGTTATGTATTTTATAAATTGGAATTGCTGTGGACTTGTATCTTCTGCTTGTTTTACGATACGGGGGTGTCAAAACTCAAAAAGGCTGCTATGTAACGGCTACAACACATTAACATATCTCAAAATAGACATAATTACTTGGGGATGCTTATCTTGATATTAAAAACAATTACATCCAACCAAACGAATTTGGACAACCACTTTTTTCCTAGATAGAGCGAATATTTAGACCCCATCTGCACCTGCTGACCCTGTGTCGCTGAATTGGAATAAATTTTTGGCCATCCTCGCTTTCTTTTGTAAGGTATTTCTTAATTCCAGTCATGATACTTATCTTTACATTGTCATTAAATTTCGGGCCGTTGTTTGGATCATATGTGCATGCCCACCACTTTCTTGGAAGAGTCCTCACCGGATAGATTTTTCTGAAGGAGTAGATTTGGTCCATGTCGATTGACGTCTGAGCTGTACTAGCAGGTCTCTAAATGTAAAGAGATTGCAACGCAATCTTTGAAAGGTTTTCCCTTTTAGACATAAGATCTTATATAGACCGAAGCTAACATCTGGCACCAGTGGTCTAGTGGTAGAATAGTACCCTGCCACGGTACAGACCCGGGTTCGATTCCCGGCTGGTGCATTTTTTTTTTTGCCAATTGGATCAAAATTCAAAAAAGGGATGTACGAAAAATTTCATATATTAATGGGGTGTTGCGAGAATCGAACTCGCGACCTCTCGCACCCGAAGCGAGAATCATACCACTAGACCAAACACCCATATTTTGTTTATATGTACTCGTTTTAGATCTAATCCATTAAATTCAAAGGCCAATAATTAAGATGCACTTTCCTACTCCTTTGCCAGCAAAGCAGCTTTGCACTCCAATCTTTGACACCTACAACATAAATGCTATAAATAGTGTCTTCCAAGAAGAATCAGAGGCTGGAGGCCGAAGGATCCAAAGGGATAAGCAATCAGCGACGCAGAGAGCTTACAGCATCCACTTCATCCTTCAAACGACAATCAACTAAGTAGCAAGCAACAAGCAACAAGCAACAAGCAACAAGCAGCAATCAATTAGGACCAGAGCAAGCAAAGCAATCAAGATAAGCAGCTTCCCCCAGGCCAAATTCATCAAGCAACATAATCTAAGAAGCAGGACAATTTATTGATACCAATATCTAATTTAAGTTCAATTTTTAGAGCAAGGTAATTATTCTTCGAACATGTACACCCAAATGTGGGTTGATGTAAAATTTACAAGGTCATAACCTAAAAGTACGACCCATCATCGAGCAAACTTTTAGGATTCGGTGTAGTGAATTAATTACAGGTCTTTCGTGCAAAAGTAGAGCATTAAGTGTTCTCGTTG
Source organism: Ailanthus altissimus (assembly GCA_946807835.1). Lineage (NCBI taxonomy): Eukaryota > Viridiplantae > Streptophyta > Magnoliopsida > Sapindales > Simaroubaceae > Ailanthus > Ailanthus altissimus. The sequence continues at coordinate 27,485,237 of OX327695.1, forward strand.
ATATTTTTTTCAAATGTCTTGACAAGTTTTAGAAGTTGCGTTGGACAGAGTTTACGTACATGCCTGAACAATGTTTACGCAATATCAAGCTAGTACCATATCCCCGAAAGAGTTATTATTACAATAATTTATCTGTCCGTAAGAGTGACATACAGCAACCTTCAAGTTCGGTTATGGACTCTTAAGCTTTACCCGTGCTTCAAACTGAGAATCATGCCATATTCAAAAGTTCATTGAGGCTTTTCCATGTTGGGAGAATGTCGGAAGAGATATTTTTCTGTATGAAAAGAATAGCTCGACTTATGCTGGAATGGGTGACAGAACAACAGCAATAGTAGTAGTACTATCCTCGGCTGCAGCTGATAGTGCGCTGTGCGTAAGTAGGCACGTATATTTTAATTTTTTAATTTTACACATTTTATATGTAAAATATATGCAATAAAATAAAATATATAAAATTAAATATAAATTTTATTACATTAATAAAAAATTCACATTTGAAGCGTGTTTTAAGTAATTCTAATCAAAAATTAAATAAATTTTTTTGAATTAAAATAACAACCTTATTTTTCGTTAAAATTTGAATTGAAACAACGTTGCTTCACTATTATACCTCGCGGCCTAGGTATATATACTTTTTGTTCACTTTACTTACCATTCACTTGTAAATTCAAATGAAAGAAATTGACTATTTATAGTCATAATTGCCATACATTCGCCCAATGATATGAATGTTAGTGGCTAAATCAATTAAGCATAAGGTGTTGCAATTTTGAAACTTAAAATTGCACCTCGTGCTAAATTGAAACAATTGGTAGCTAGAAGCTTAGTATAGTAGTCAAAATAAGCATTAGAAGTGGCCATTAACATCAATAATACGCCACCTCATGTAAAAGAATAACATGAGTAATCATGCTTTGTTACCTTTTACTTTATTTGTTTTGGTTATTATATTCTCAATATATTTTGGTCGAAAATTGCCCCTTTTGTAAATTAATTTATTTAGTCAACATTTGAACTATAAATATTTAATAAATAAATAGGACAATAAAATTATACTACGTGTTATATCATTACAAATTAATAACAAAACATGTGATATTCAATATAAAAGATAAAGTGACAAGTATCATTTGTTGAGATCTCATACTTATTACTTAAACCCTATCATCTCTCTGAGAAACTCTGAAAGAATTTTAATTTTATTAAGAACTTTTCAGATCAAATTATTCAATCTGATGCGCTACCCCAATGCACAACGAGTATATTTCATATAATGAGATTTTAAAGTTTACACCCGTTTTGTATTATGGAATTCTTTCATAAGTCTATAAACGATGCCTCATACACACATTATATAAATAACAAAACAACGTATTGAACCATAAAAATTAAAGTTAATATATATTCGTATAATTTCTTAGATCATCATTGTCAAGTCTCCATATACTCAACACTAGAACTTATCTCCAAATTCGTATTCCAATAAATAATATTTTCAAACACTTTTACGATATTATTTCTTACACGGGAAAAATATTTTTCGGGTTTATTACTTATGACCATAAGATTTTCTCGAACACAATCTTGGAGTATCTTGATATACAACTCACTTATATGAGCTGACAGATCCCATATCTGCACACACCGAACTCGATGAGCATCGGACCATATCTAGCGACACCCAACGGTCAGACCACGAAAGGTCTCTGATATGTGTGAAATCTAAGTATAGTGGATCACTCACAAGTCCATTGTGGTGCTCAAGTTCAGGGACCACAAATATTACTCAACTCAAAAGGATCCTCCATTGACGGCTTTATGGGCTGTCTATTAAAGATCCTAATTGAGCCTGATGAGTACTCAGTCCTCACTGAATACCCTCACTCTATACGAGCTTCCACTAAATTCATGGTTTGCTAAGATAACTATTTAAACCATATAGATATAGAAATACACCGATCTATATTAAATAAGATTTTCATCAACAGACTTGCATCAGTGAAAATAGATCGAGAACATAACGTTTGAGAACATACTTGTACAATGACATTTTTACCACTATTTACAACCCTTTACAACTATGTCATTACTAGTATACTCTAAGGTCTTTGTCTCATTCAGACAAGACTTTAATTCTTTAGATTTTGTTGACTCTTATAACCTATTAACTCTTAGTAGTATTAACTCTTAGCAATTATAACTCTTAATGTGGCTAACTCTTAACTCTGGTCTAAACTCATTTAAATAAGATCTAAATCTTTTCAGATCATATAATATCTAAAATGTTATAAGTATATTACCATATATATATAATATTAAAGATTTTAATCAAAATACTTATTGTATAAATATTAAACAATTAATATTCATATAAAATTGAAATGACATTTAAGCATTATTTGCAACAGCAGCAGTATGAATATCATCTGCAGCTGCAATAATCTGTGCAACAACAACCATTTGATGATGTTGATGATTGTAGTAACAATAAAGGATGACGTGGATTGATAATTAAAATATTTAATTAATAAAAATATATAAATGGCACTTGCTTAAATGGCCACTGGTAAAGGGCTTGTAGTACATTTCTTCATTAAAATGGAGATTCCAAGTTTGCTTTCCCCCATTTCCCAAGTAAAAAAAAATATAAATATGAATTAATTTTGAAGTAGTTTATTTAAATTGTTTCTTGGTATCAGAATTATGTCTATTTCATTTAACTCAGAACAAATACATACGATAAACTTGAATAACCAAATGAACATGATGGCAGTAAATCAAAACAACAACTTTTAATTTTACTAATCTAGTAAAGCTTGACAATAATAATTTCCTTTTATAGAAGTTGCAAATTCTTGCTTCAGCCAAAAGAAATGATCTCGAGGAGTTACTTACAAATGATAAAACCTTGTCTACTAATTTCTTACTACATCATATTTAGATATAAACATATTACTAGCAATAAATCAAAAGTATAATCTATGGAGAAAACAAGATTTTATGCTAATGAACTGACTATTTTCTTCAATGTTAGAGTCAGTTTTAAGCTCAATAATTCAATGTAAAACCTTACATGAGATTTAGAAATATCTAGAATAGATGTTTCGTAGTTAGTCCTTAACTAGATTGAAACAGTTAAGGTCTCAATTATAGAAAATTAGGAAAGGAACAATGATTATGAATGATTCCTATCTAAAAGTAAAATGCTTAGCTGATAGCCTTGCTATGATTGGTAAATCGTTACCAAACATGATCTTGTAACTTATTGGTTTAGGATCAGAGTATGATCCTATAGCACTCTTGATCTTTAAATGTTATTGGCATAAGTTTATGCAATTCTATTTAGCCAAGAAAGTAGAATTGAACAATTAAACCTTAGTTTTGGTGTCTATAGTAATATGTCAACTAATTATGTCAATACTAGTTATAAACAAAAGTTTAAAGGGAAATTTGAGTATAAGGGAAATTTTGGTAATAACCAAACAATCAAGGCAGATTTAAAGAAAAAGGTAAAAGGAAACAAAACTTTAACAATCAAGACAAAGCTAAGATAGCTTATTGGATATGTTTTAAAATTGGACATAGTGCACTTAAGTGCGGGAATAGGTTTAATGAGGACTTTGAGCCTCTTATGTCACAAAGTCAAAATCAAAACAACAATCAGAGTCAAGCAATAGCTTATATGGCAACACCAGGTCTTGAAGCCTTTAATGAAGATGTTGGTTAGTATATAGACAATGGAGCTACAAATCATGTCACAATAATAACAGCAGCATGGCTCCTAGGTCAAATTACAGAGTTGATGATGTAATTATAATAGTAGACTTAAAATTTTGAGTATTAGTACATGTATTTTACCAACACTTGCCTAACAAAAACATGCACTTAAACAAGTACTTTATGCACCTCACATGACAAAAAACTTGATCAATATTTCTAAATAATAGATGATCATAATCTGACCACTGAATTTAACAAACATTTATATATTGTCAAGGATGTGAAGAGAATTATTCTTCTTCAAAGAATTGCTAAAGATGGACTATATGAGCTGGTATCTTCTCATTGTTTCAACTCATAAATCCTTTTAGTCTTTTAATTTAAAGCCTCCTTATTTGTTGATAATATAAATAAATTAGTGTCTTATAGACTTGATATAATCAGCCATGTTTCTATAAATAGTTGTACTTTGACAAATGCTAATGTTAATGTATTGCATAAGAGGTTTGGACATCCAAACACAGAAAAGTCTTAAACATATTGTATTCATTCTTGATATGCATACTTAATAAAGCAACATTTCTTAAATACTTTTTGCATAACTTGTCAACTTGGTAAAAACCACAAGTTGCATTTTAGTTTTTCATAAACTAAGACTTCAAAGCCCTTAGAAGTCATATATGCTAACGTTTAATGTCTTACAAGTGTGATATCAAGTGATGGTTATAAGTATTATGTGAGTTTTGTAAATGAGGTCACAAGATTTACTTGGATATATCCTTTACAATAAAAATCTCAAGTGTTAAGTACATTTTTATCCTTTCAACTAAATATAGAAAGATTACTAAATAAAAAGATTAAAATTGTTCAATTTGATTTTGGAGGAGAATCAAAATATTAGAAGAAGTGTTAGCATAGAAAGGTGTTATACATAGGTTATCTTGTCTCTATACTCACTACCAAAATAGAAAAGTAGAAAAAAAAACATAGATATATTGCAGTAGCTTGACCTTACTTGCTTAAAGTAACATGCCTTTAAAGTACTAATAGTTTGTTTTCTTTACTATTGCATTTTTAATTAATAGAATGTCATTCCCCATGTTGAAACATAAATCTTCTTTTGAAATCCTTTTAGTTAAAAACCAGATTATTCTTTTTAAAATTTTTTTGGATGTTCCTGTTTTTCACACTTGAGCCCTTACCACAAAAACAAACTAAACTTCCATGTAGAGAGATGTGTTTTCATGGGTTATAGTAGCAAACATAAAAGGTATCAGTGTATGACTTCAAAATGCAAGTTTTATGTTGATAGATATATTGTGTTTGATGAGTTAGATTTTCTTTTTAAGTCTGATTAGTCATTTATTGCATCAAATGATACTCAACCTCTAAAAAACGTGTTTTTTCCTACACAATCCAAGAATTTTTATTTCCTTATGATCCAATCATGACCTGTCCTTTAAATGTTGAAATTAGTTTAAATATAACAATTCTATAACTTCAATAATCTCAAAATGGTCACTATACTATTTTCCTTGCTAATGAACAAAAGTCTCATTCAAACTCTATTGACAACATGCCAACCAGTACATCTTAAATACCAAACATAAACACTGAACCTTAGACATAAATAAATAACCAGAATATTCAATCACAAATAGAAATAACAGAAAGTGAACTACAAAATACAGTATTAATTTCAAATACTATTATTAATATGCATCCTATGATAATGAGGTTAAAGGTTAGGATTTACAAGCCTAAGATTTTGATCACCAAAATAGAAGGAAATCCAAAATTTACACTTAGAATAGTCTCTAAAGCCCGTCACAATGGAGGAAAATAATGATTGATGAGTTTCAAGCTTTGCTAAGGAATAAAACACAGAAATTAGTACCACCTAGGTTAAGCTAGTTAATATTGTTCGTAATAAATGAGTTTTTAAGATAAAACGAAATCTAAATGATAGTGTGGTAAGGTATAAAGCTGCTTGCAACCAGAAGTTATTATTAGACTATTGGAATAGAATATACTAAAACTTTTAATCCTATAGTCAAGGCAAGTACTGTTAGAGTTATATTAAGTCTTGTGTGACAAGGGAATGAAAGTTAAGACAAATAGATGAAAATAATACATTTTTAAATAATGAACTCTTAGAAACGGTATATATGGCTCAGCTTAAAGGGTTTATGGTCAAATGAGAAGATAATTATGTTTTCAGTTACAAAAGGTCTTGTATGGTCTGAAGTAGGTCCAAAGGTATGGTATGATAAGTTAAGAGCTGCATTAATCAAATAGGGGTTCATTAATGCCAAGTAAGATACTTCTGCTTTTGTCAAACGACATTCAAAAGGAATTATTATGATCTTAGTGTATGTGGATGACATAATACTCACCGTAATACTCACCGGTGATGATCCTGATGATGTTCAAATAGTTATAGATTAGTTACATGTAGATTTTACCTTGAAAGCATTAGGACATTTGAATTAGTTTCTGGGAATTAAGGGCACCAAATGTGGCAAGAATCTTTATCTGTTACAAGTAAAGTATATTGTTGAATTGTTAAAGAAAACAAACATAACAGAAGCAAGTAGCAGCCTCACTTTAATGAGTAATGGACTTAAATTATCTAAAGAAGAAGAAGAAAAGTTTGGAGATGCTTTCTTATATAAAAGTGTAATAAGGGCCTTGTAATATTCACTTTAACAAGATCTGAGATATCTTTTGCAAAAAATAAGTTGAGCTAATTTCTTTCAACTCCATAAAAAAACAATGACAATGTTGCAAGAGAATACTCATTACTTATAGGGAACAAAGTTTCATGGCCTATTGTTTAAACCTGAAAAATCTTTAAATCCAGTAGCCTTCACTGATGAGGATTATGGCTGTGATATTGATGATAAGAAATCATTTGAAGGGTATTGTGTGTACTTTGCTGGTAACTTAGTGTCATAGAGTTTCCAAAAAAACAAAGAATGGTGTCTAGATCTAGAACTAAATCAAAATACAAAGTATTGACACATGTGAAAATAGAAATTACACACCTACAATCTTTGTTTTCTGAGTTGTTCATCAAGCAATCTACTGTTTCTATTGTGTGGTGTGATATCAGAGAGCAACCTCACTTGTAGCTAATCTAATTTTCCACTGTAAGACTAAGCACATTAAAATTGATGTGCATTTTATTAGGGACAATGTTCTGAATCATAAAGTGGATGTTAGATATATTCCTACTAAGAATCAAATAATTAACATTTTCAATAAATTTTTAACAATTTCTAGGTTTAGAGACTTAACTTTCAAGCTCAATGTCATTTTTAGACGCTTGAGCTTAAGGGGGGATGAAAAGAGTAGCTTTACTAATGCTAGAATGGGTGATTAAGAACAACAACAGCAGTAGCAGTACTATCCTCTGTTGTAGCAGTATAAAGATCATTTGCAACTACAGTATTTATGCAATAGCAACCATTTGATGATGCTGATGAAAGGAGCAGCAATTAATGATAATGTGGATTGATGATTAAAGATTAATAAAAATATAAATATGAATTAGTTTTGAAGTAGTTTCATTTTTTGTTAGGCAATTAGAATATTTCCTACTAAAATGTACAACTTGTATACCCTTGTAAATTCAAACTATAAAAAAGATTTGTAATACATTTTTTTATGATATAATAAGATTACTTAGAAAATTTCTCATTAATTTACTCTCTTTTAGTTTAATATTCCTATTTGGATACATTTTCTCCTACTTTTTTATACTTTCTTGAAAAATTCTAGAAATACAATAATTACTTAAATTCTTTCTCTGTACAAGTGTACCAATGAGAGCTTTATATCTTGCATAGAGAATCTCTAGCCAATGCATGATCAGGTCCAAGTCCAAAGGGTATAAAAGCATTAGAATGCCTTTGCTTCTCTTCTTTGCAATTTAGATCGAACCTTTTTGGCTTGAACTTTTTTGTTTCTAGGAAATTCTCTGGATCATTTGCTAGTACTTCAAGTGCTAGCCAGACCCATGTGCCCTGATCATTAAAATAAATAAACAAAATTCAGCATTATATAAACAAATTTAGATTGATGGATAATTGTAATGTTATCTAAGGTATATTTGACATTGATGTTTTGTATCTTTTAATCTGCAACTATTGTTAAATAGAATCATAATTGATTTTCCTAAGATTTCAACCTAAAGCCTATTTTTCTCAAGAGGTTAGTTTTACCTTTGAACCCTGGACGACCCAAGGTCCTTGATAATGACTGAGATCCTTATAAAGAGTACTATAAATACTATGGCCTATCTCAGAACCACATAAATTAATGATTTAGTAATTATAACATTAAGCAAGGTACCCTTGGTAGTTAATGAAATTGGGTAGGTCATCAAGAATAATTGAAATAGACAAAGCAAGGCATCAGTACTTCCGTCAAGACCAAGCACTCTTTTTCGAGCAAGGGTACTTTTCCAAAAATCAATAGTTAACTAATCGCTCAAAAGATGTGGCCCACACTTAAATTCTGAGATCCTCAAAACCTAGAGATTCCTTAAAGAGAAATCTCCTCTAATTTTAGGATATATCCTAAATAATAAAGGAGACAATTTGGCCTAATCACACCAAGACTTAATCATTAATGAAGGTTTATAAATTAAAGGCTAACAGATAAGGACGATGGAGAGTTTTGAAAGGAGGCACAATGAAAGTTTCTTTTTAGTTTTTGAACTTTATCAAAAGAGAATATAGGTTTAAGGTAACCTCAAAAATCCTCTTGAAGGAACAAGTTCGCCCCAACTTTTTAGAAGACAACATATCCCAGAGGCTCGCATAGTTAAAAATGTGATCTATCATGTAATCATTTTTTGTATTTTTCATTGAACCAATACTCTAATAATAGATTGATAATGATTTTAAAGCCTTGGTACAATGGATTTAGACTCTTTTAAAGCTAAACCACTATAATTATATCTTGTGAATATTTACATGTTTTTTCTAAATTTCAATTAAGATTTAACACTTCGTATGGGTGCCCGTGTGCTATCATCATGCATCATAAAATTCAAAAAAGACAGGTCCAAAACCATGTTCCCTCTGCAAACTATAGATTTAACTAATTGACTCAAAATCACCCAAAATTCATATCAATAATAATCATTAAGCATAAATATGTAAAAAGTTTGCAAACACTTGATGCTAAAAAAACAAAAAAAAGCAGGAGTTGCCAATAAAAAAACTAATATGCTTTTAAGATAAGAAACACGACATAAAAACACTTGGTTAATATGTTTGACAATATCCTAGAGAGACAGTAACCTCCCATATTTACTTATTTTGCTATTTCTCTAGCAACTAATGGGAAAACTGTATAAAACCTCATAGCTTCTTTCATCACCTGTAATCAGGCCATCCATGAATTTATGGCTTCCCATAATTAATTTGATTGGTCGTACCTGAGGTTGAGGAGTATGTTGCACCAAGAAGCATTCAAACAACAATTAGCACTATTACCAATTGTTATGTGGACAATCAATAATGCTAGTAATACCATAACGAGACAATCAACCATCCAACATAATATGCAAAAAAAGAAAGAACACCAAGTTTAACGAGGTTCGGTAATGTTACCTATATCATCGGGCACTGCTAAAACAAATCCACTATCTTCAAGAGAAATTATAAAAATTTTGGGCTACAATATAAATTTTCAAACTATTGGTCAAATTATAAATATCCAAATAGTATAGCCAATACTATAATTACCCAAACAATAGGGTATTACTACAAATGCCCAAAAATAAAGGAAAAAAATTAAATTCTTACAACTTTCAGGGACTTAAATATAAAATCATTGAACTATGAGGTTCTTATAAAGAGATCCTACAAATAGAGGGGGAGAAGAGAATTATTTCAAATATACTCTTAATATCAAAGAAGGCTTTGTCTTATATAGGCCTAACCAAACCACCTCCATGCCATCTCTCACTAATGTAGGATTGGCTCAATTGGCATATAAATTAATTTTCAACAGAGTAGGCACTATTCAAAACCGAAGTAAAATAAGACTTGCTGATAGGGAAATTTGTGTTGAAGATCATGAGTGGTTGGCTTCTGATCACGGGGACCAAACCCATCAATCTCTGTAAGAAACTTTCTCTCAACTTATAGATGTCCAACTACCAAGTACACAATTGCAAACATCGTAAAAACTACTGTTGCTGATCCAGCAAGTAGGTGCTCATAAGTTAATGTGCAACTTACGTAATCAGGGCTAAAAAAGATTCTCGATGCTCTCTTATTTCCTTGCCTTCAATATAAGAGATAGGAAGTCTTTTGATCCACGATTTTTCTCTTGCATTCTCATCTATACGATGTCATTAATTTGGTAACACAATTTCTGATTATTCCTCTCAATTTTCTAGTCCATAGTACCAGGTATTCTCTTAAGAATCTTTTCAAATGGCTCTTGAAGTATAGGAACAAGTAGGCCTAATATGATGGACAGAACCTGTTAAATCCATCTTAGCTTGGGTAGTGGAGAAGATGTGATGGTTAATGAAGTCCGAGACTGTGTCTTTGTGGCCTTGATTATAAACACTATTACTGCTAATGAACTACTGATAGATTGTGGTTTTGAAAGGCCAAAGTTAACGCTAAAGGCAGCTTTTCTTATCACATCTATGGTCAGCCAAAGATTTGGGTTAGAGAAGGTAATGTCATTTTTTTATGACTCTGATTCAATGATTTGTATTTATCTTTAATATTAATATTGTCTTTTAATCTTTCTCTAGGGATCTATTTTATTCGAGACATTAAACTCTCTATTTCAATCTCTGGAGATCTATTCTATTTCATACCTTAAATTTTCTATTTTGGTTTTCAGGGGATTTATTCTATTTCAAATCTTAGACTCGGGTCTACAAGGATCCATTCTATTTTGGATTTTAAACTTTTTATTTTGATATTTGAAAAATTCATTCTATTTCAGACTTTAAACTCGGATTCACATTTCATATAAAGGAGATTTTTTTATTTTTCTTTATTTTCGTCTTTGTGAAATTCATTCTATTTCAAATCTTAAACTTAAATTTAAGTTTTACATGAAGAGAATTATTAAAATTTGTCTTTAATATTAATATTAAGTATTTGTCTAATAATTTAAGTTATTGGATTTAATAATAAACTATCACATTGTGGACACTAAATTGGCCAAAGTAAAATGGCTGGTACAATGATAATATTGTGTTTCACATATTTGCTGGATTTGGTTGATAAATTTTGGTGATGTGTTTTTATAAAAATTGGACTCTATGTACCACATGAGTTAGTTCGGGATGTTGAAGTCCCACTTTCTCTTCATTCCATTATAGTGCCTGATGGCCAATCTTATGTTTTGAATTAATGAAAGCTTCTTTTTTATATTAAAAAAAAAATGTATTGCAACAACATAAAGAAAATTTTATTATATAAACCACATTCTGAAACAATAAAGAAAATAGAAGAATTAATTTCTAAAGACACAGATAAAAGTAACAGACCCACGTGATGACATTTTTAACATTTTTAACATTTTATCCATTTTAATAAAATTTCATTGAAGATGTATAACAAATTATTTAAAAATTAATTATAAAAATAATCCCACTTTACCGAACAACTTATAAAATTATTTGAAAATTTAAATATTAAAATAAAAAATTAAAGTGATTATTTAAAAATCCAATGCAATCCAAAATATATCGTTAGTCATTCATTTGAAAGTTACTACATTTATATGATCAAATGAAAATAAATGGACTGGAAAATACTATCAACAAAGATTTTAATTAGTTTCTTACATCATGAAAAAGAAAAAATTTATAAAAAAAAAAAAAAAAAAACTTCATGCAAAATCTTAGAAGCAAGTTCAATTCATGAGTCGCATTTTTGAAAGGAAAGGAATTGTAGATCAGGCTTTAGTTAGAATAGAGGAGAAGTTTTGCAAAGGAAATTTTTTAGGCATAAAACCGCAAAATTGACCTGAAAAAAAGCAGTATAGTTTGGCAAGAACAGAAAATACACAAGGGCCATACTGGATCATCCGGGGGAAGGTGTCCTACGAGAGGGATTGCTGGTGGGCCGGAAACCTTCCTGACTTTCCAGTACGGGCCATACAGGTAGCCAAACAATCCTGCCAGTATTGCTAAAACTGTGGAGGTGGCAGTTGATCTCAGAAGATTACTAGTGTAAAAACATGCTTTGTTCATCAAGAACCTTGGAAGAATTTCAATCACTAAGGCCATTGGTTTCTCTGTATGTTAGTGAGTGTTTTTAGAAGGATGAAGTGGGATTTGGTTCCAATTCTCATATGGATGATGGATGCCTAAGGTTTAAATAGTGGGTATCTCGCTAAGCATCTCTGTTTAACACTGGAGCATCTTTTTGGTTGGTTTGTGAACGACGATAGTTTGGTGAAACGAATACGCATTTGTTTGCTTTCAAATCAACTCTGCTTCATCACAAAAATAATTTCCACTCACTTGGCGGAGTGTCATTTGCTTCTATCTCTCAGATGCTGTCGGGGGGTCCTCTACGAAATTTGAGGTCAGAAGAGCTGGATGATTGCGTACTCAAAATATGTAAAATGGCACTGATCATGTGTTCTGGTGGGATAAGGTTTATTTGCACCATTATCATTCTTGTACTCTCGGGCATTAACAATAGAAAGTAGAATGAAGAGCAGGATGACTGCGTACTCAAATATGTAAAATGGCACTCAGTTCTAGTGGAATAAGGTTATTTTCATACGTTAACACTTGTCGACCATTATCATTCTTGTCTCTCGCGCATTAACAATAGAACGTTACCGTTCCTCATTTGCTGCTGAATTAAGCCATTTACAAGGTCTAATCACTTTAATTTCCATACTGTAAATGGGGACCATATAAGTCAATTTTTGTGGACAAATTACCATCAGAAGGCCTTGCACCAAATTGATTGGCAAATTGTTTAACTCCTTCTTCAACACCATTTCGGTGTGATGGTGTTGGTAAATTGTTTGTTTCAGCAGCAGTTACTTGTGGGATTTTTATAATTAGTTCATCCAAGTTCCGTCTTTAATATTTATGTTTAGCCAAATCCAGATATTGATAGATGTATGGCAACGAAGGAGTAAGAACAAGTCTGTCCATTTCTGAAGGATATAACTTATTATGACAGTACCGCCATCAAATTAGTTTTCTCCCATATGTTAATTAAAATTGCACAATGCTCAAGTCTTGTAAGGAGACAGGCTTTAAGCGAATATAGATAAAAAAATTGACACAATTAATATACAAATTAAATTCATATTACTTATTTATTAATCATGTCGAATGTATATTTAAAATTTACGATTCGTTAATTTGTTTAAATTATATTTAATAAACGAATTATATTTATGTATGTTCATGTATTTATGTGTCTAAGTCATGTTTAACTAAATTAAAAAATTAAAAAAATATATAATTAAAAATTAAAACCCTATTGTATTTAAAATTTTAAACTTTAAAGACTCTTCTCCTTTTATACTCTACCATCGTTCTCTCATCTCTGCCAGCCAAAGCCCTCACTATCGCCACCCCTAAGCCATTCTTCCGACCACCACCACCAACAACAACAACTACAACACCATTCACAAGTTGAGGGTTGGGTAAGAGATTATTGATTTTTTAATCTTAGAAAGTTTTTAATCTTAGATGACGAAGGGGCTCCCTTTGTTAGGCTCTGTTTCAATTGTTTGCTTATTTTTCTTGTTCATTTTCATTTGTTTCACAATATATTGATCTTGTTTTTCAATTTCCATCAACAACAACTCTAATTGAATGCACTCATTGTTTTTCCACCGAGATGCGATATGTATGTCAGATTTAATATTGTTTTGGCTACACTATATAATTTTAATAGCCTGATATTGCGTCAGATTTGTAGCACTGCCATATTTCAGGGCTTTATCGTTGGAGAATAATCATAGTTGCGCCTAATAAGTTTCATAAGTTAATTTATGGTCTTTTCAATAACTTTAATAGCCTGATATTTCCATTTTGATTACAATCATCTAGAATTGTTATTGAGAGTTGGTCTAATAGGATGCTTATGGTTTCAATAATTTAGAGATGAGTTATTGTTATTGATGATAATAGTGTTGGTGGTACTGTTGGAGAAAAGGATATATTGTAATGAACAATACTTTAATGCTTATTTTTGTTGTAAAATCTATGTTTGTGTTCTCTTCATTCAACTTTTAATGTCTGCTATCTAAGATGTTATATCATCTTATAATTTTGGATTTTGGATTTTGTAAAATCTGTATTTGTGTTTGTAAAATTAATGTGAATTTTGGATTTTGGGTTCTCTGTTGCCACTGTTAATGATGATTTCACCATTGCATGGACTGTTTCTCTAAAACATAGAAGTCATAATGAAGAATAATTTACTGGGTTGATTGTTTATGTTATGCGTAGTACTTTTTGAGTTAGCAATGTCCCTTTCTCATTAAGCGAATTCATAGCTTTTGTTTTGCAACTTTTGTTCAACTTCACCTAAATATTGTAATTTTTTGCACGGGGAATACGAAGGAATAATTTTAAAATTATTTTGAAATAATTATTTTATACCTTCTTATTATATATACATATTATTAATGTAAAATATTATTTTTTATGTATATTACTTTCTTATTATGTAATAAGGTTACAGTCTATATAAAAGTTTCATTGTACGGCTTTATTTTTTACAGTGAAATATATTCTCTTTACATTTCTAACATGGTATCAGAGCTTTGATTTTTTTACTGTTATTTTGCTTAATTAGAGATTTGTCAGAATTTTTTTAAAACCCGACGAAATCTATTGAAATTTTTCAAAAAGTCGTCGAAAAATTTTGAAATCTTGCCGTTTTAGCCACTGCTCATCTCTAATTACTCAGAATCCTCCGACCGTTTCAACGCCGTAGACGACGCGCCGATCCGAGGTTGGAAACAGCCGGATGTGCCGCCAGAAAGCCACTACCGCCGCCCACTGTCACTTCAAATCCCGACCGTTCTACGGTGTCGTGACCGACACCGCCCACACCAAACGAATCCCCCATCACCAGCCTTTCAGTGCCGCCGACGACGCGCCAATCCGAGATTGGAAACCGCCGAACGCGCCGCCAAAACTTCACTGCCGCCGATTACTTTCACTTCAGATCCCAGCCGTTATACAGCGGTGTGACAGACACTGCTCAGACCAAAATACCCCTCAGTCACCGGCCGTTCACACGCCGCCGAGTTCACCACAATCGGAGATCGGAGCAAGCTGGACGGGCCCTCTAAAGTTTACTGGTTTCTATTAAGAGCCTGTTTGCAAACTTTTCAGTATTTTCCGGTCAGATCGTAATTTTTTTATTCTTTTGGGTCTTTTTTATAATTTTTAAAAGTTTTGGGACAATTTTGTAATTATAGTATTTTTAAGGAATTATTTTATAATTATTAAAAGTCGGGGGGTTTATTTTTAATTAATACAAGTTTAGTATTAAAAAAAAAGAGTTTTGTTTTTATTGGAATTTATGGATAAGTGTAGTACTTCTGCCGGTTCTACTCTACTTCAGCCATGCCATATATCTGGAACGTCTCAAGGTGCGACTTTCATAGGAGCTGCTGTTACTACTGTACAGGATAGTGTGGATCGTTCCCTTAACCTTGAATCTTTATTCCATCTACTCCTCTTTTTTTATAAACCCTTAATTTCTGCTTCTTCCAATATTTCAGGTAATTCTTCTTGGTATTTTGACTCTGCATGTTGTAATCACATGACTTTTGATCCTACAATTTTCTCTTCTAAAACTCTTAATTCCTATTTACCATCTATTCAAACTGCTAATAGTTCTCTCATGAAAGTTAACCATGTTGGTCACGTGTCTTGCCATAATCTTTCTGTATCTGACACCTTTTTTATTCCTACCCTTATCTTAAATCTTTTGTCTGTTGGTCAATTAGGCGAACTTGGTCTTAATGTCTTGTTTACTGCTTCTGGTTTTTGTGTGCAGGATTCAAAGACTGGTCGGACGCTTAGGACAGGCCGTAAAGTTGGACGTCTGTATGAACTCATCTCTTTATATTTATCCTCTCTATATCCTTCATCTGCAGCATCTACCTATTCGGTACCTTTGTTACATCTTTGGCATTCTCGTTTGGGTCATGCGTCAATCAATTGCATCCGATCTCTAGTATCCAGTGGTCACTTAGGTATTGTCTCTGATAATAAAGATGACTGCCTTACATGTCCTTTAGCTAAACAACCAACCTTACCTTTTGATAATAGTACTACTGTCTCATATGCTCCATTTGATCATATATATTCTGATATATGGGGTCCTTCTCCAAATCCTACAATGGGAGGATTCAAATATTTTGTGATCTTCGTTGATGACTATTCTCGGTATACTTGGTTGTTTCTTATGAAACAACGATCTGAATTTACTAAAATTTATCGAAACTTTGCTCAGATGGTTAAAACTCGGTTCTCGTGTCCTATTAAGATTTTCCACACTGATAATGCTATGGAGTATAGAGATTTTGATTTTTTAAATCTTTTATAGGAACACGGTACTATATGTCAAATGTCTTGTCTTGGTACATCTCAGCAAAATGGAAAAGCTGAACGTAAACACAGACACATTTTAGATATTACTCGTGCTCTTCTTATCTCTTCCTCATGTCCTGAATATTTTTGGGGAGAAGCTGCTTTAACCGCTGTCTTTACCATTAATCTTATTCCTTCTCCTGTTATAAAGAACAAGTCACCTTATGAGCGTCTTTATGGAACTCTACCTAATTACAAACTCCTCAAAGTATTTGGTTGTGTTTGTTTTGTTCTACTTCAAAAATATGAGCATACTAAACTTGAGCCATGTACTCGATTATGTTGCTTCTTGGGATACGGGATAGAACATAAAGGTTATAGGTGTTGGGATCCTATATCTAACCGTCTTCGTGTTTCTCATCATGTAGTCGTTCTCGAGCATACGATGTTTTCCTTTGTATCTAACTTTAAATCTGTGTCTCCTCCTATGTCAAAATTTTTTACAGATAATTCTGTTGATCTTTTTTCCGATACTTTACCTACAGATATTTCTTCTGAGTTTCATACAGGTGAATCTGTTGAAACGACGCCTACTTCTGAGCCTCCTACCTCGTCTGAAGGATCTGCTCTCAACATCCTTGAGGCCTCCTCTATACTCTCTCTTCATCGTTCATCTCGGGTAAGAGAAATTCCTGTTAAACTTCGTAATTATTACTGTTTCTCTACTACCCTTTCTTTATATGAGCCTCAATCATATTCCGAGGCTAGTTCTAATCCTGTTTGGCAGCAAGCAATGACAGAAGAATTGCAGGCCCTTGAAAAGTCGCATACTTGGAATTTTGTTCCTCTTCCTTCTAATAAAACTGTCATTGGATGCAAATAGGTGTACAAGATCAAGACCAAATCTGATGGATCTATTGAGCGTTATAAAGCCCGTCTGGTTGTCAAAGGCTTTACCCAAGAATATGGAATAGATTATGAAGAAACTTTTGCCCCAGTTGCTAGACTTACTTCTGTTCGAAGTTTATTAGCTGTTGCTGCAGTTCGTGGTTGGACATTATTTCAAATGGATGTCAAAAATGCTTTCCTCAATGGTGATCTCACTGAAGAAGTATATATGAAGCCTCCTCCCGGTTATCCACATCCTCCAGGCAAAGTCTGTAAACTTTGTCATGCTCTGTATTGTCTTAAACAAGCTCCTCGTGCATGGTTTGCAAAGTTTAGTTGGATTATTCTTCAGCATGGTTTTCAGTCTAGTCCCTATGACTCAGCTTTTTTTGTCCGCAAGACAGTACAAGGTTGTGTTCTCCTACTTATCTATGTTGATGATATGATTATCACGGGTGATGATCTTCTTGGTATTTTCACTCTCAAGAACTTTCTTTAGCAACACTTTGAGATAAAAGATCTTGGCAACCTTAGTTATTTCCTTGGCCTTGAAGTACTATCCAACTCTACAGGGTATTATCTTTCTTAGGCTAAATATGCATTCGATCTACTTGCTAAAGCTGGGTTGATAGACAGTAAGACTGCCTCCACTCCTCTAGAGCCTAATGCCAAACTCTGATCCTCTGATGGTACTCTTCTAAGTGATGCTACTCTTTATCGTCAATTGGTTGGTAGTTTGGTCTACTTTAAAGTTACTCGCCCAGACATTGCTCATGCTGTTCATGTTGTGAGTCAGTTTATGGCCATTCCTCGTACCTCTCATTATGCAGCAGTTATTCATATCTTACGTTATCTCAAAGGTACACTTTTTTACGGTCTCCATTTTTCAGCTCACTCTCCTCTTGTGTTACGAGCTTATGCTGATGCGGATTGGGCAGGTGATCCTACGGATCGTAGATCAACTACTAGATTTTGTCTTTTCTTGGGTGATTCTCTTCTTTTGTGAAAAGTAAGAAACAGACAGCTGTTGCTCGCTTGAGTACTGAAGCTTAATACCGTGCTCTTGCAGATACTACCCAAGAAATTGTCTGGCTCCGCTGGCTTCTTGAAGATATGGGTATTTCTCATACTGGAGCTACACCTCTTTACTGTGACAATCAAAGTGCTATCCAAATTGCCCACAATGATGTGTTTCATGAGCGGACTAAACATATTGAAACAGATTGTCACTTTGTTCGGCAACACGTTTCTCAAGGCACTATTATGCTCTACTCCATCTCATCTGAGGAGCAACCTGCTGATATTTTTACCAAATCTCTTCTCCGTGCCGTTATCATGCTTTAGTCTCTAAACTCAAACTTGCTTCTACTGCGCCATCTTGAGTTTGAGGAGGGATATTAAGGAATAATTCTGGAATAATTCCTTTATACCCTCTTACCATATATACATGTTATTAATGTAAAATATTATTTCCTTATGTATATTACTTTCCTATTATGTAATAAGGTTACAGTCTATATAAAAGCTCCATTGTACAGCTTTATTTTTCACAGTAAAATATATTCTCTTTACATTTCTAACAAGGAACAAATATTTTCTCATGGTAACAAATAAAGATTTTGTTTGTATGCTTCAAAACCTTTTGTTGCATTAAAGCTGTAATAGATGATTGAGACGAATAATCATTGAAAATAGTACTGAAAAATAATTACTCCCACAAGAACACTTTAAATTATAACAGTGGCTTAACTCGTGATGCAGCTTTATTATCAAGGACCCAATTCTAATTCAACTAGCTTTTGATTTCATTGATGGGAATTCTAAACCATAAATCCATTCATCATATTCAAGTTTTTAACTGAGCCCTTAAGCTGTTTAAGAGTTTTGCATCTTAAAATTATAAGTATCTTAAAATTATCTAAATTTATTAATCATGACTTAAACGTATTTTAAATTAATTAAATATTTTGTATAAACGAATTAAATTAAGTGTTATTATTCGTTTAAATTGGATGTAATCGTAAATGAATCGAATCGTGTATAATTGTATAAACAAATTGAATTTGATTTATTTATTTAAATGTATCTATTCGTGTCATGTCGTATCTTGTAATTTGAATACTAAACAAATTGAATCTATGTTTGAGTGTGCAATTCATTTAGTAAACGAATTATATGTGAATACAATAAAAAAATTATTAATACCCTATATTAAGATGACACAAAAACGATTCATATACACGTATTGCCACCACTAGTTGGAGTATCAGCATCGTACTATTGGAGTTGCATTGCAACTATATAATATATGTATGATTTTTTATTATGCCAACATAAAAGAGAAAGTTTTTTCCTCAACAAGAGTGGCCAAAAGTTCAAAGAATAAGAATGTATTAGATTAAACTAAACTTAATTAGGAAAAATTTTAATTACCCTATTTGAGTGAGATCAGGAGATTCTTAAATTAGTAGTTTTCTTGTAGGATTTATCTTATTAAAGGTAGAGTCTAAGTTGTACAAAGATTAATAATACAAGTTTAACAAAGAATTATATATCACTCACTGTATAAAATGGTTAGAGAATCTATAAAAAAAAATTATGAGAGAGAAACTATGTGAGGGTCATATAAAAAATACTTAGAGTATTCTTGTATTTTATATTATAAGATTATAGTGGATTATTCTCTCATCTATGAATATAGCCTAAATTAGAGAGAATCACATTAAATTTATTGTGTTCTTTGTATGATTTATTAATCTTAATATTTAATATGCTTTTACTATATTTTCTAAATAAAATATAAAAACTAAAATACTAACAAGTAGTATCAGAGTCAAGTTAAAGATCTTGGAGTGAATATTAAAGTCAAGTTAAAAGCAGCCAAAGATAGGCCAAGTTGAAGATCTTGGTTATATTAGCACCAGCATATTTCTCAGAGGCAAATAAAGCAGGGACAAATTTACAAAAAAGAAGATCAAGTATATCTTCATCAACAATAATAGACAAAGAACAAAGTTTAACATCTGTAGGAGTAGCGTCCATGTAGAAGCCAAATAAAAAGAAAAAACCCTTGATTCAGATTGATGGAATACTCAAAATTATTTGGGAACAGTGTTGTCCTAATAACTGAAAATCTCAATTGAGTTTTAAAAAAATTTAATGATATGGATCTAGTAGCGTCCATGTAGAAGCCAAATAAAAAGGAAAAACCCTTGATTCAGATTGATGGAATACTCAAAATTATTTGGGAACAGTGTTGTACTAATAACTAAAAATCTCAATTGAGTTTTAAAAAAATTTAATGATATGGATCTAGTAAGTTGTTAAAAAATACTTTTGATTACTCTTTTATTTTATATTATAAGTTAGGGAGAATGGCATCTTTATCCCAAGAGTTTGGGTTAATACTTAATTTTATCCTAATTATTTTAAAATAGACAGTTTTGTCTTAGTCAGTTTTAAAATAGTTTGTCAGTCACTTTTCATTAGTTTTGACAAAAATTCACTGTTAGCAGCACAATAACATCTTTGCCCCTAGTTGGTAAGGTAGTTGCAAAATATGATTCAAGTAAAAGTACACGTCAAAAAAATTATTTTCTTAAAGGAATAAAAAACCATTGAGCACGTGAACCTATGGGCGTTTAATGGGTCACGAAAAGATAAAAATGCCCTTAAAATTAGCCGTTGATATATACATTTTTATGATCGTTATGCTTATTTTAATTAAAGAGAAAATTGTCCAAATAATCTGCTGACTATAGATAGCTTCAAAACATGTCTATAATACTAGAATACAAACAAAAATTTAGATATCCAACATCTGAAAAATACACTCAATCTATTGCTTAACAGCCCCTAAAAGTGCACTGTTCATCAACAAAAAATTACATTTTCAGATAACATTTTGTAACAGTTCAATAGCAGAATTACATACCCAATTCAAATTATATTTTGTCTTTTAACCCATTAGGTCGATAATAAAATATCAGTCTAAATACTCAATTCAACAAGAAAAAATCTCAAATTATTCATCAGATCACCCAAATTTTTTCAAATCAATAACAAAACATATAAAAAGCTATCAACTTAATTGATTAACGCAAAATCTTATATTCAGCAGGTTAGTAAACTAAGAATACACTATCTAAGCAGCAACAAAAAATCACATAATATCATGGACCAAAACTTCAGCTTCAGAACCTCTATCAGGTCCTATTCTAACTTCAATAGAGTTAACGAGCACCCAATAAAATTTAAAAATAGAATTTATCAATGCAATGAAAGGGCCTTTATATGTATTTCAGAATCATAAGAAAATCCAAATAAGCTATATTTCAGGTGCATGTGTAGGTTTCATATGTTTTGGAAGCTAGAACCTGAAGTGTTCAATGCAAGTCAAATTTGAATTATGATAATAGTCACCTTGTGCAAGATGAAAGTATATCTAATTCATATACTGCACAACAATAAGTGTTCATTAGAAGGCATCCAAGTGTTGATATAGTTACCAAACAATTGCTCATACTTTTAACAGTTATAGTTATTTTTAGAAATAAAAATATGCATTCAAAACATAAATATTTCCTATCAACATAAAACACAATATCCACACCTACAATGCAAATATACTCTATAAAATCAAAATATGATTTTCAAGTACAATTCTGTCATCAAACACGACATCAACACCCACAATGCAAGCATACTCTGTAAAACTAAAATAAAAATTTCAAAAATGCAACCAAAATTTCAACACACAAAATCCTAGATTTTGAACTCATAACAAAAAAATCCAAACAAACCCTTGAAATTACTAATTCGATAATGAAATATGATGGATCAGTGACTAAAAAATCACAAAAATTTATACATAACACAATTTTCTAAAAAACTTTATCAAACTATACTAAAAAAATATTTTTAAAAAAAAATCATACATCTTTCCTTTGGTTAAATGTAATTAATGCAACAAAAATACAATATATTTTAATATAATTAAATATGGTTAAATATGAGTACAGTATTTAGTTAGAAAAAATCACGACTATCTTACCTTGAAACAGTGCTTCGCACTTTTGTGTGGAAAGTTGGTAAATGGAAGACGAAAGAGCTGATTGATGATATTTTGTGGATTATAATCAGTCAAAAAAATAAATGGAAGAAGATTGTTGTTCGGCGAGATAGAGAGTGGCTAGTTCGAAATAGAAGACGAAGTGAAAGGCGAAATGTGCAAGAAGTGCTTTTAGAGCCAAGACCGCTCTTTTCACTCACAGCCAACCAAATCCAAACACGTGGACATGACGTGACTGTATGTTGTCAATCTAAATCACGTTCTGGTGTAGAGTTACGAGTTTACCCTTCGACTGCCAAAACTAACGAACAATGACTGGCAAACTATGATAAAATTATTCATTTTGTAACAATTGAGATAAAACTGGATACTAGCCCAAACTACTGGAATAAAAATGTTATTATCCCTATAAATTATAGTGAATTTTTTGTGTTTTTTTGTGTGATTTATTAATCTTAAAATTTGATATTTATTATATTTTCTAAGTTATAAGAGCTAAAATTTTAATTGCGTGGTACATTAACAAAGTACTTCCAAAGGTAAATACAAAGATCACAAACGCCAACATGCCAAAACTTGCTAAATTCCAGGAGTTAAAAGCACTTGATAGGAAAAATTATTGGAAATACTAGCTTTAGTTGCAGATCAATTCATAGACTAGAAAGGAGAGTAAACGGACTCGTTTTCTCCAGTTACTTGTCACTCATGATACCTTAAACTTGTGAATGTGACAGGAATGTCTTGATGACTCAAACGACTTGTTGTTCTTGGTTCCACGAGTTAGACAACATCACATGTGATTCCCGCAATAAATGGTTTGTCATTCCCGCGGGCCTCGGCGGCAAAGAGACATGTTTATTTACATCTGAAAACAATTTATAAAGCATCTTTTAATAATGCTCTAAAGGGGAAAAAGACTGAACTAAGAAATTGTGAACGAGTCAAGATTCAATGTGAATATAATTGAATTGAAGTTTCTATATGAAATGACTAATTCAGAGGATATCCATAAATTTGAATGCATATGAGCAAAATTTGCTTTGTACACGCTTCAATTGTTTGCCAAGAAGTTAATTATCTGGTTTATATATATAGATAGAGTCATCATTCCTTCACATATTGCGACTTGGAACTGCTTTGTCTTTACAGAATGATGTTGTATGATACAGGACGCCATGTAAATGTCCAACCACATGAGAAGTATTGGATATTGAGGCTTTAATTGTAAAAACATTTCGAGGTTTGAAGGGAAAAGGTGCGATGGCCCCGTTAAGACCGTGCAATAAAATCATATCACATGAGATGTGTAAATGAAAATTTTAAAATATTAAAAATTTACATATCCCTTTTTTTAAATTTTAGAGGTTGAGATGTCGTTTTTCCTCGTTATTATCATAGTTGATCAATTTTCATTTGTAATAATAAAATGAAAGGATTAATAATTGATGTGATACGCTTATTCCACGTAAGATTTTTTTTTTCCTGAATGTAGTTATTTTGAGAGAGTTAGCAATGGAAGATGTGAAGTGGCTTGCTCTACGAGGAAAGGAAGATATAGTCTTCTCTAATTCTTAGATGGGTTAGATTCTCATATGATCATGGCAATTGGAACCCTAGGTTTTTGTTACAACAACACACTGGAAGTCTTTACAGTGTAGCATAAATGTTTAGCTAGCTAGTCATGTTTTCAGTTTCGTATTTGAAGATAATTCTTTTTCTCCTCGGTATCGTGTATTCTCAGTAAGTCCAAGTCTGGCTGCTAATTAAAGTTATAGGTTGAACCAAAAGAAATTTTTTATTTCTATGCTGAAGTTGAAGATATTCAAATCAAAATATGTACTGAATGAGCTATTTGTTGGCATCTGAATCATCACCACCACAGTGAAATGAACATTTTATAGCTCTTTCTACTCGCACGACGCAAAGAGGACTATTCCCACTGTCAATATAGGGGCTTGCATATTGCAGAAACCATGATACCTTGTCACTTAATCTTCACCTTTATGCTTTTGTCGACCATTGTCACTCTCTACTCTTCTTCCCCATTTACCGAAAGTTACTATTCTCTTTTCCGCTGGAACAAGAGTCTTATCACTTTTTCAAAGCACACGCACCGTTTGAAGGGTACCAAACTATTAAAGAACATGCACAAAATTGACTGGCGATTTTCTGTAACTGATCGTTCTTTAACATAATTTGGATTTGATTTTGTGAAAGAAAAAAAAGACAGCAGAAATAATAAAAAAAAATTAAAAAAATTTAAGAATTATATTATTGTTGTAATTTTGTGTGTTACAATTATTATATGATAAATCTTTATATAGGTTTTAAGTTTGACATAAATAAAAAAATAAAAGACAATAAGAAAATTAAATATAATACATTAATTTAAATTATAAAAGGTAATGTTAAATATAATAGAGATTGATTTCTTGATTCTCTATATCTTTAATATTCCCCTTAAACTTAAAATTTTACAATTTTGAGTTTAAAAAAAAAATTAATGGTGAGCATTGAGAGAGTCAACCACTTGTAAATATAAACGCATTGAGAAAAATTTGAAAACAACAATTATGAGTGCAAGTGTATTGTCAACCACTACGAGTAAAAATGCATTGATACAGAAATAGAAAATCAACCATTGCAAATGCAAGTGTATTGTCAACCACCGCGAGTGCAAATGCGTTGATAGAGAAAAATTAACTACTGTGAATGCAAGTGCATTGAGAGATTCACCTATCAATTTATTTTAAATTATAAAACTTAAAGAAAAACTTCATAAAAATAAGAAATTACAAAATCACCCAAAATTTAGATAAACTGTAAAATGTACATAGAACTTTAAAAAGTTTGCAAAGAGATTTCTATTGCAAATCAGATCACCGAAATTTTAAAATAAGACTTGAGACTGATAAATCCAGTGGAGAGGAGTCGAATGGTGATGGCGATGATGAAAAATTTGCTAAAAACTAATGCAAATCGGAGATAAACAGGAGTTTTATCAGTGAGAGAGATAACCTAACTCTAATACTATGTGAGAAATTATATTGTTGTTGTAATTCTATGGGTTATAATTATTACATGGTAAGTTTTTATATAGACTTTAAGTTGATATAAATAAAAAAATTAAAGATAAAAAAAAATTAAATATAACACATTAATTTAAATTATAAAAATAGTATTAAATATAATAAAAATTAATTTCTTAATTCCTTATATTTTTAACAGATTTCAAGGGTCATTCGATTTCTCTTCCAAATTTCATTGAGTGCTTGGGCCTATAATTGATGATTATGGATCAAGACCGTAGCTCATAAAGCTACTCCCCCTTGACCCAACGAAGAGTATAATTATGCGACAGCCATTACCCATTATATTAAACTTGATTTTTTTTATTCAAAAAAAAATTAAAATGACCTAAATTTTTAAATAATATTATCTTTTGGCCACAAAGTAATAGGATAATTTTTATTAATCAAAATAATATAAAATAAACATAATTGCTCTTATTAATAAAATATCTAAAAATAAATACATAAAAAATCAGTTGAGTTTTTAAAAATTTATCTCAAAAAATATATTACAACATTTTATGATAAAATTCTGAAGAAAAATAGAATGTATAAGAAAAAAACCCACAAATCTAAAAATTTGAAAAGTTTAAGATTTTTTTAATAGAAAACTCATCGCGCGAGCATTTTTTGCTTGTTAGAAATGGGATGCACATCCTTAAAAGAAATTTTTTTAATTTTATTACTTTTGTTAAATAATAAAATAATTAATTATTTGTTATAATTATTTAATTTTATTACTTATTTTTATTATTTGTTATAATAAATAATTTTATTAATTGTTTTTTAATTTTACTTATTTAATTATTGATTTATTAGAATATAAAAAAATTAAAATTAAAATAAAAAATTATTTCGCGCACATTTCTCATGCGCGAGAAACAGCACGCGTACGAGCCATTACCCACTATACTTAAACTTGATTTTGAAACAATTAAAAATCACCTAACTTTTTAGATGATATTTTTTAAAATCACAAAGTAGTAGGTTAATTATTTTTAGTTAAAATAATACAAAATGGATACAATTGCTCTTATTGATAAGATATAGACAAACAAAAATATTTTTAAAAAAATCAGTTGAATTTTTGAAAGTTATCTCAAAAAATACTTTCTAATATTTTATGAAGAAGTTTTAAAGAGAAATAGAGTGGACGTGGGAGAAAAAGTCACAAATCTCGTAAATTTAAAATTTTGAGAATTTTGAAATATTTTTAATTGAAAACTCATTGTGTGAGCATTTCTCGGGTGCAAGAAATGGCACGTGTCCCTAAAATTATTTTGTAAATTTTATTATTTTTGTTAAAGAATAAAATAATTAATTACTTGTTATAATTATTTAATTTTTTACTTCTTTTACTACTTAATATAATAAATAAATTTACTACTTATTTTTTTAAAGTTAATTGTTTAATTATTGATTTAATTAAATTATTAAAATATAAAAAATTTAAGAAAAATAAATAAAAAACTATTTCGCGTGCACAAAAAATAGCACTCAAATGGGCTTAATATATAAAAAAATAATAATAATTTTTAATTTTTAATTACTTTTTATAATTATTTTATTTTATTAATTATAATAAATAATTGTATTACTTGCTTTTAATTTTATTTATTTATTTATTAAATTATTAATATATAAAATAATAATAATAATAATAATTTCGCACACAAGAAACGGCTCACGAATGAATAGAGGCATCGCGCCAATTGCATGGGTGCGTCCCATTTCACGCGTCTCGCATAACAATACAATTTCACATGGATTTTCAAAATATTGTTTTCTTTTCAATTTAAATAGTTTTTTTAATAATCTTTTAATTTAATAATTTTGAATAATTTGCTAACTTTTTTCTTCTGAGTGTTTTTTACTTGTAATTGTAATAACTTGTGTTTGTTATTTGATGTAGTCTGTTGTGATATTTAATTACAATAAAATTGCATTTTGTTACCATAATTTAACTTAAATTTATCATTCATATATATGAAATGGCTTAAAAGATTTAAATTTAAATCATGCATAAAATTTATTTATTTATTTTAAGACATGTATCCACAAATCTACAGTCATCTTCTATCTAAAAAATAAATCAGACTTAAAATTAAAATTTAAGACTGACTAAACATAAGGTACTCAATTAACATACAAATAAAAATTTTACAATCTCTCATCTGGACCCTCTAAGGGGGCTCACCATTTTTTAATCTAATTACATTAAATTATATTAAGTCTAATATAATATCCATCCTTAGATCGTAAAACCATCAGCCCTATAGATAATGTGGCATCATAATTTATAACGGAGTGACATGACTCTCTATCACACTGTCAACGTATCTATTGAGGCTGAAATCATAAATAATAATTTTCTACTGCATCATTAACTGTTCAATCTTCTATGCAATGCCATAATTATATGATGTGCTATATTCAAATTACATAGAAAAATAATAACAATTAATGTACATTTTAATACAATAATTAAGCTAATTTGTGAAAAGAGAATGTATTGTTACTTCAGACATTTATGGGGCTTCTTCTTCATGGATACCCTGAACATCAATATCATATCTAGGGTCAATGAAACAGTCAAAGCGCCTCTTGCTTTATATAACACCATGAGTATGTGGCAGGTCTACAATATAGCTCTCAGTTGAAATTCTCAAATTTTTTATCAACTGAATGGTCTCATTTCTCTTTTTATTGTTCCTATGGTACTAATTTATGATATAATTTTAAAAACTATAAATATTTTAATATTAGATAACACATAATTTTGACACAAGAATTTTAGAATTATATGTTAATGGATTGAAAACATATTAGATCTTTCTCCAAAATTGTTGCTTCAACATCCATGAGAAAAAGAGTCCCCTTACTTTGTCAATTCAAATAATAGAGAAATAGTCACTATTGTGCTTACCAAAAACTTCACCACATACCACTATTATCTCATAAATTCATGCCTTAGATAATTAAAAAATATAAATTTTCTTAATAAAAAAATATATTAAGATCAATAATAATCAACAAAATTATTACGCTGTTAAAAGTTGTATATAAATTCGTACATATTATATTTTTTTACCTCTTTTGTAATAATTTTTTTTTTTATTTTTGTTAACTTTTGAGAGGTCGCTTTGTAAAATGACTCATACAAAATGGTCCATGCAAAATTTTTCCTTTGGGTGCCTTACAATTGCACTTTGCAAAACGAAAAATTACATTTTCAAGACTATTTTTAATTAAATTTTTACTATTTTTTTACATTTTTAACACATTTTTTAAAATAATTTATTCATATTTCACTTATTTGACTCATAGTTTAATTATTTACACCCATTTTTTTTTATAAAAACTATTAATTTCATATAAAATTTAAAAAAATTATCAATTATCAACCTTTTTTTCAAATTTAAAGTTAATCACCACTATAAAAAATTATTGATAAATGCCGTCTTGATCCACATAATGTCAATTTAAAAGTATTTTTGTAAAGAGAGAGACTGTCCGATTTTGCGAGAAAGAGTATTTTTTTAGTGGAGAAGAAGAATAAAACTAGAGATATAATTATTAAATTTTAAAATTTTTAATTATAAAAAAAATTAACTTTTACAATAGCTAAAAAATAATATTAACTTAATTTAGCCCCATCAGGCGGAGGGCCCCACAGTGATAAGCTAAAAGGTGAAGATCCACGTTAGCTTGTCCTTTCTAAGATAAGCAATTTTGCCCCACTGGGAACTTTGTGCATTACAACGCGACCCTTTGCATGTGAAGCGTACCGAAACTGACGAATCCTTATTTCCAAGCAATCACGTGGAATGCCTTCTGTCTTGTACCTCAATACTATGCACCCTCCTCATCTTGCCATGTGGCACCAACTCTCAAACCCATCACCACGACGATGATTTGAATGGTAAATAGAAACCATTATATATTGCTTTTTTTTTTTTTCTTCTTCTTTTCTGATTACCATGGAGTGGGTTCATTATATTGCTTACAGAACAGCTTCTTCACATTGGCTGAATAAAAGTCCGTTTGTATTATTACTACAAAGACTCGAACATTATGATCATTGTGGTCCTAATTCATGTATTTTACAAAATTTTCATTTTGTTCAGTTTTATGAACATCATTGATCATTTCAACGCTCGGCAAGTAGCTGCATGTATTTTAGAGATATATATATATATATATATATCATACGTAGCAAGCTACAGAAAAAAATACCTGTTAAAGAGGTACTAATGAAGGGATGTGTCTCTTCGCAAAGGAATTAAATAGAGATGTGAAAATTAATGACTTGTTTTTTTGGGGGGTGGGGGGTGTGGGTTGGAAATTCACTTTCATCAATACTTTCAAATCAATAAGCTGAGAAATAGATTGTAAAACATCCAATTTTCACTTCTCTCATTGGCTAAAAGTGTGTCCATGCTTTCCTCCTGCAAGTTTTTGGAACTCGTCACCGTTGCCATCTATTGTTGGGCAAAGCCTCTCAAGCAAACATTATTAACCAATAACTGCTTAGCCCTAAATTCAGTGAAAAAGCAATCTTTAATAACGTTCAAGTCTCTCCACGGTGACCTGAGCTTGATTGGTATTTTTTCTTTTGATGTATGTGAAAATGTATGTATAGCCAAAAATAGACTCTACCTAAAATCAGGTCAAAGTTTTAATTGTTCAAATTGACTGTGTAGTAATTAGTAATTAGATTGGCTAAGTTTTATTTGACTACTCCTAAGGTCAGTTATTAATGGAATTTCTTGTCGGCTCTTTGAAAAATACTCATTTGAACGAGGGCTTCTAAACACATCATAGACTAAACTCGTGCTACAAATAACCAACTTAAATTAAAGACTTAGAATGAGTTTATTGTTGAAAACCATAAAGGACATAAGAAATCATTTAGTGGTATATTTTGTAGTGTCCCATCTATGTGAGAATAATTTTATATTTTTTATCTTGAGGATAAGATTTTTTGTCTTTAATATGAATAATAATTTTTAATTTTAGAGATGATTCCTTATTATAAGATTTTAAATTGAATCTCTTTTAATAACATATTAAATTTGAGTGTACATTAATAAATCAATATAATATAACGTTTCGATAATTTTTTAATTATTATATTAATATTCTTTGACGTAATATTAATAATTTTATTAATATTCTTTGACGTAATATTAATAATTTTATTAATAAAATTATTCAAATGTTAATATATCTTTCTCTTTCTGTCTGCAAGCAGACTTTGCGTTCTTTTAAAAGAAAAAAGAAAAACAGGCCTTTCGTGTTAGATTGTAACAACAGGATCACATGGATGAGTCGAGATTAAAAAAATGATGTCACCCCTTTTTTATTTGTGTAACGTGTTCAATATTATAGTTAAATAGGATAAAAGCTAATGGTCAATTATTAGCTTGGTGTATGTGTGTCTTATTGCATGGGGATTGTCGACTGAACAAAGTTAGCTTTAGACGTAAAGTACCTCCATGAACATGCGCTGCTTATGTTAGCCTAACTAGATGCTAGCTACAATTAGCACCCTTGAAAAGTTAGTGGCTTATTATACGTCATTATTATTAAAAAAATAAAATAAAGGAAGAAGAAGAAAGAGGCTGAGATAAAATAAAGATTAACTTCAAGAATATGGATACAAGCAAGTGAATGACAAATGAAGATCATTCGACCGTTGGCTTATATATTTTCTTCTGAACTTATGAGAAATGTGTGGTTGTTATTTTTTTTTTCTTTAAATCTTTTTCTAGCCCCTTCTTAATGGACAAGTGATGCCTTATCTATGGTTCTTTTTCTTGCCTTAAAGAAATGAGAATAAAAAACGTGCACTCACCGCACCAAATGGTATATTTTATCTGGATCAAGTTCACTGGGGAGAGATTTCAAAATGCAGGTAAATTAAATCTTGATTTGAATGGTCACGAGTGGTGTCTGCTAATTTTAAACAAATCAAATTAATTTTTCTAAAAACATATTCGTGTCTATTCACCTAAGACACAAATTCAATTATAAATTAATATATAATTAAAAATAAAAATATATTTATCGTGACTTAAACATGTTTAATCGTATTAAACAAATCAAATATTTCAAGTACACGAATTAAATTTAATATTTTTATTAAATGAATATAATTATAAACAAATGTAATTGTTTATAATCATATAAACAAATTGAAATCAATCTATTTATTTAAATATTTTTAATCGTATCGTGTCGTATAATTTATATATTAAATAAATTGCATTATGTTTAAGTGTCCGATTAGTTTACGTAAATGAATCGTATGCAAATATAATGAAATTTTTTTAATACCATATATTAACATGACATAAAATACGATTTATTTATATAAATTATCATCTTTAAATGCATGTTTCATAGTTTACAGTTGTGACTTTAAACTCATGCTATTTATAATGTAAAAGAAATAATTATCACTTGAAAGTAAATGAGTGTGTGATAAATACTAACCGTCAAGTAAATATTTTTATAAAATTTAAAATGTTAACTAAATCTTAACAAACAAATTTAGAATTAAATTGACTTAATTGTTAGAAACACAACAACTGAAGTATTTACTGTTGTGCATCTACAACAATTAAATAGAAACATATAAATAACCAAATCTAAATAAATTGTTTTTGCCTGAACTATATCTGGCCGAGCCAATTAATAATAATAACAAAGCGAAGCTTAACGAAACTTTGTAATGTTGCAAAACTTTGAATCCAAACTGCGTAACATTAACACGTAGCTCCCTTTGAATATTATATCTTAAGACATGCATATTTACACACGTTTTATCTCTGCTTATATATAAGCAGGCGGGAAAATGATTTTCACCTTTCTCTGTGTCATATAATATATTATAATATATGATACATCTGAATCTTCTGCAACATCTATAGTCCTAGATTTTATTTCTGGTGATGAGAATAATATTTTATTATTTCATTCACAATCGGTTAACGTCAAGTACAAAAGCACCCTTCTCGATCTGATAAAAACCATTGCTTTTATACAAGAAGAAAGCTAAAGCCTAAAGGCGAAATTACAAAAATTCAGTTGGAGCACATCCCATTCTTGTGCAAGCTTATCTGCCATTCCACCACCAGTCCCACGTCAATAGTCGACATCACTCTCAGTTTTCTTTTACTTTTTTTGCTTTTACTCTGTAGCTATTGACCAATATCTAACCTAAGGCTGATGAACGATGGCAGTCACATCGTACAGCTAAGTAATAACTTTAACCCATGCTTGCTTGGGTCGGGAGTCTGGGACCATCTGAAAATTCACATCGATCATGCAGTTGAAGGTGAGGCTAATAAGGCTAGGGCATAGTAAATTCCCTAGTTCATTTCGACTTTCAAGTAATGTCTGTATATGCACAGATGAGTGTCCAAAATATTCCCTTTCATATATTATATCATTCATTTGTCCGTTTTACAAGAAGCTACTGCTGTAAACTTATTGCACCACTGTTCAATGCCATTGGTTTCGAGTGTCGTTCATTCCTGTTTGTCTATGAAATTGATTTCAAAGTAAATCAAGAATATTTTCTTATAAGAGAGCTTGTACTTATTTTGTATTACGAATTTTTAAATAAAATTCACTCTTAAAAATTAACTTATAAAGAAAGGGTATCAAAGAATTAATAAATCACCAATTAATCTAATACTTAACCGATATGGGATCTTAACATATCATTACGTTTTCGACACCAATATTTATGGCGGCTCACTCTGGGTGGCCCACTCTGGCCTTCTCAAATCGCTCATTCCTCAAGGTGAGCGCCTGTGTGGAGTTAGCTCTGATATCAAATATTACGAACTCTTAAATAGAACTCACTCTTAAAAATTGACTTATAAAAAAAGGGTGCTTAAAGATTAATAAACCACCAATTTATCCTATATTTAACTAATGTGGAATCATAACATTTTGATGCGATTTAATAAACCTTTTAAATTAGGAAAATATATCAGTAGAAATTTCCTTAAACCCATTTTTCTTTTCTCATCAACCCAACAGAGCTATGCCTTCAAAATGCCACACAAACAGGATTTATAAGTTGCTTATCAAGAAGAAAAAAATTGTCACAAAATGGAGAACGCTTCTTTGATATAAAGGTTCAATTTTATTTACTATTCACAGAAAAAAAATTAACATGTCATTTTCTTGCTTCACAAACAATTCAGTTACACAGTTCTCTCGATTTAAGAATTAATCTGTCAATTACGTAAAGTGAGATAAGTACTATATGCAAACTTTTGCTGTTCATCCCCACAGATTATCAATTTTTTTTCCTATTGAATAAGAGATAATTTATATATCTTTTATCTAATACTCATAAAGAAATTTTCTTCGAATCACATGGATAATTCTAAATATTTTTTAAACAATATAATTACATAAATATTTGACATACACTTTTCATGTCAATTAATGCGTCATCAATATGTTTATCATATATATGTAAAGTCGATTTTATTTTTTATCATCAAATACTAGTTTAAACTTTTAATAAATAGCCAGACAAAAAATATTACAATATAAATTTTATACCACAATATTATAAATATAATATTATTCGGATTTTTTGGTCATGTTCATTATTAATTTCTTAGTTATTATGCAATAAGCTCGAAAATAAACCCAAAAAGAGAAACTATATACCATAACGGGGAAAGGGTTTATTTTGAACTTTATTATTTTTTAAAACAAGTATTACATTAAAAAAAAATTAAATTTGAAAGAATAACAATAATTATAATTGTTAATAACTACTTTTCAATAATTTAAAGAATAAAATATTTTATAACCTCTTCTAACTTAAATTAACGGGTGTATAAACTTTATTATTAAGGCAAGCATTTAAACACTATTTTGAACTTTATTATTGAAAACATATCTTAAACTTTTTCTGGAGGAAACTTCCTTAATAACGTTTTCTTCTTTCAAACTCGAACGTTATTATCTTTAAAAAAAGAAGACAATCGCATGATAATAAAACTCCGTATCAAGAATGGACGTCATTTTAGGAAACCATCCCTTGGAAATTTCATTAGATTCCGTACATCCTGTCTTTTTCCTCGCCGAGAGCTCTGTTTTTTCGTACAACTCTCAGTTTTTTGCATTATGTTTTGACATGGACACGATAACCATACATGTTCAGTGACTCAGTGACTCAGTCAGTGTCCTAGATTTCCCCCCGAGGACATTCTCGTAAACTCATCCCCCCATGCCCCGGCAACACAAATCCGCGGGGGGCACTCCCTTTTTTTGCTATTTCATTTTTGTATTTCGTTGGTTATTTGAATTGGGCGAGCGTGAGACCGAGAGAGAGCCATATAAACTCCGATTTTAAAATTTAAAATTTGAAGCACAAACACTTTGAAAAATAAATAAAATAAAAATCAAAACAACAAAAGCCTGTGTGGACTAACTTCGTTCTGTCAAATAGCGCAAGCCAATTAGAAGATAACACGTGAGGGAACGAACAACGACTTGGGGGGGCGGCTGAAAATGACACGGCCTTTTTAGCCGGCTGCTTCCTGCTTGTGCGTGGGCTTTCTCCTCGTCTATGATTTTAGTTTTTACTCGGTAAAAAAACGTCGACTTTTGGAATCTTTGATACGTATTCAACTTTGTTGCACTACAGCAACTTCTACTGTCTTTTTCTTTTCGCTTCTTATCTTCTTGACCAAAATACTCCCAACAATCAGCCATTATTACACAATGGTCGTCACCCAATTCGAGGACGACCTAGTTATTAGTGAGGTTACATTCTTTTAGAAACAAAAGTGATTATAGAAACTTTTCAAAATATTTTCCAACTAATTCATACAAAATATTCAATTCATTGGTGGAGATAAAGGGCTGGAGAAGATTTTATGCGGGGGCACGTTAATAATTAGCAGGGAATTAGGAGGTATTATGCTATGACTATGTCAATCGATTTCTTTTATCGAAAGCAAATAATGAAGTTTTGTCCCATGAGAGTAGGAATCATTTCAGCTGGGCTACTTGGGGACAAAAGCTGGCATGGTTTCTTTGGCTTGTTATCACTTTCATCTTGCTTTGCTTAGAAGGCATGTGGTATCCGAACTTTGGTAATTATTATGGGAGGGTACGTTGGTACTTAAACGGTAAGCTTGGTCATTGTATTTGGTTGGACCGGGTTGTCCGAAATAAATTAACCCTCGGCGGGCACCAATTTGGACTCGACCGTTTTTGATGGCATACCAGCATGTGCCTCGTTCAAACATTTACGATGTTTCTATTTAAATTGAATGACATTTTGGATGATGAAGCTAAGGAAATTAATTTGAAGTTTATGTTAGATTAGACGCATGAGATTTGGTTAGCAGTTTTATTTTTGATTTCATTGCCTTTCAGAAGTGCTTAATGGGATAATTCTCATCAGAATTGACATGTATTTACAGATAATTCTTCGTTAGTATAAGTTGTCCCTCTCACGAAATACATGCATGATATTCACAAATAAACGTAAAACAGGTTGATGGATTGATTTAGTAAAATGTCGTTAGCCTCGATAAAAATGTTGAAGAAATATTTATATAACGCTGAAATAATTTTGTTAGAAGTAAGATCACAGGGAAGGACTATGAATGCTTGAGAAATGATATTGATCGATTTTCTATAATATTTATCTTTATTCATTCTCTTTTCTCAAAACTCATTTTGATATAAACCTTTCTTAAGAGTTTTCTTATAAGCAAGAGTCAAACTTGGTATCTCTTGTACCACTTTTAGAAAACACATTACGAATAGAGATAATTAACTCTCACTTACAATTTTAAAATGATAATAAGATGTTTAATAACTCTGAACTCACATTGAAATGGGTGTTTGAGAACATATATAAATTCTCTACTGCTGAATTGATCTCATGATTTTTAATGAACTTTTAATAATTTGTGTTTATTTAATTTTAAAAAACATTTTAGACATTAATATGTCATTGAAAAATTTACATAGCAATATATATTTAAATTTGATAAGCTAGCAATAAACAAAGATTGTATTTTGGTTAGTTTAAAGGCACGAAAATGCATCTTATTTGTTAGAATTCTTTTCTCATATTTATTTATTTTTTGGATACATTTATCACATAAATTTTCAATTTTCAAATACTTATTACATTACAAATTTTAAATTAAATTTGTTGACTTCTACTAAAATTCGAACCCTTAACCTAATGTATTTTAACTTAGGCTAGAAGGTACACAAATTATACCGCTAGGGCAATCATTCTTTTTTATAAGTGGTCAAAATAAATTTTGAATTTTCTAATTTATTTAGGATGATTTAATTAATTTCTTTCCTTAAGGTATAAATTATAACTGAAGAATTTTTTAGTCCATATTCAGATTTGTTTAAATTATTAAAAACATAGGAGTTGTAGTGTTGTTGACATGAAATTCATATTAAATCCAAATTAGGACCTAAAACGAAATATTTCAATGGTAAGAAGTCTAGTGAAGTGTGCAATTTATTCAGAAATCAATCATAATAAACAAAACAAAATTGGAAATCTAAGAGCGGGAACAAATGTTAAACGACCAAGACTAGCGGCGCCCAACGCGCTGTTAATCACGTAAATAAATTAGTCAAAAGAGCTGGGCCAAATGAGTCCTCCTCGTTCCTCAAACAAGAAAAGTAAAACCTGAAAAGAAAAAATCAAAATTATGCTGCCGGTTTCACTTCATAGGTCTTCACGAACTCCATTTTTGTTAGGCCGGGCAAAACGTCAAACCCCCATCTTTCAAAAAAATTCAAAAAAACAAAAGCACTTAAAATTCTACTACTACCACCCCCTGCTCACAGGGACAGAGTACGGGTTACTTAGCAATGGTGCCAAAACCAACCAAGAAAAAGAACATTAATATCCAGTAATTTTAAAAGAAGGGTAAATTTAATTCCTTGTAAATTCAGACAATATCTATATATATATATATATAATTATGACAAAGTACGTTATAGGTAAAGTATTTATAAATTATAAATATACTGATAACGTATGAAGGAATAGATGCATATACGGTACAGAGTTGACATGATATACGGAAAAGTAAAAGTAAAATTAGAAGAGAGAGATAATCAGATAAATAACGAGGAAACGGCACTTTTAGTATAAGCCACGGACGCTTTCAGCCCTCATTCAATGCTTTACCAAACTCACCACCCCAATTTCTTCCAATTTCACATCTTCAACTCCATAACCATTCCTCTTTCTGCAACCACCTCAACTTCTGTTTTATCTTCTTCCTCTTCTATTGTTCAGGTATATATTTTATGTTTATTCACTCCTCTTCTTTAGTGGGTGCTTGCGAAGAAGAATAAGATAGTAAAAGAAAGCTTTTTGTTTGTTGTGGTGGGGGGTTTTTCGTGTTATAAATTTTGTTGGTTTTGTGTGTGTTTTTAGGAAATGGAATGCGTTGAAGCCGCTTTAAAGACCAGTTTAAGGAAGGAAATGGCCCTGAAACCCAACCCACAAGTGGTTTTAGATGATATTTGCGCCGTGAATTTGCAAGTTGTTGATGACTTTTTCGTTGACGACCTTCTTGACTTCTCTAATGAGGACGGTGCCCTTGAACCACAAGAGCCCCAACAAAAAGACGAACCAAAGAAACAAGGCTTCTTTGTTTGTTCTCCCAAACAAGAACAGCACGAAGAGGATAATAACTTGGACGAAAGTTTCAATTTTGACGATTTGGGGCCCATTCCAGCCAGCGAACTCGCCGTCCCGGTACTTTATTTTCGTTACTCTCTGTTAAAAGTCAATTTTCGTAGGGGTATTTTCTAATTAAAGGTAACATTTTTACAGGCGGATGATGTCGCGAACCTTGAATGGTTGTCTCATTTTGTTGAGGATTCTTTCACGGAGTTCTCAGCACCATTTCCCGCCGGAGGTTTGCTGCCGAAGCCGAAAGACAACATCTCTGAACCCAAAACACCGGTTTTAGCAAGCCCCTGTTTTAAGACCCCGGTTCCAGCCAAGGCCAGAAGCAAGCGCACTAGAACCGGCGTCCGAGTCTGGTCTCTTGGGTCGCCTTCTTTATCAGACTCATCCTCAAGTTCAACTATTTCCTATTCTTCAAGCTCTTCAAGCCCTCGGCTTCTTAACATTAACTCCGGTTCAGTGGGCCGCTTGGGACCGGCTGAACAGTTTTCTGGCGAAAAACTGCCGAGGAAAAAACCGAAGAAAAAAGCTGTATCGGAGGGGTTCAACGGCGGAGGTGGGACCCTCTTCGCACGGAGGTGCAGCCACTGTGGCGTCCAAAAGACCCCACAGTGGCGAACCGGGCCGCTTGGGGCCAAGACTCTGTGCAACGCATGTGGGGTTCGTTACAAATCTGGCCGGCTCTTTCCTGAGTATAGACCGGCATGTAGCCCGACTTTTTCTAGCGAACTGCATTCGAACCACCACCGTAAAGTGCTGGAGATGCGTCGGAAGAAGGAACTGCCGGTCCAGGCCGAACCCGGTTTGACTCCACCGGTTGTGTCCAGTTTTTGAACGAGGGATTAAAATCTAAAGATATAAGTCAAATAGGGAGAATTTAGGATATAATTAGGAGGTGAACCGGGTGAGATTTAGCCCGGTTTAGTTAAAAGGTAGGGCCGGTTGGAATTAGTGTACATTTTTTCGGGGTGGGTGCGGTAGGTAGGTTTTTTAGGAAATGTAACCGATTTAGGGAAGACTTTTAATATGTATTGATTTCTCTCCTTTTATTTTTTCTTATTTAATTTTTCTATTTTATTAAGTTCTAATAAGTAGAGTGTGTGTGTGTTTTTCCCCCTCTTTTTAAATGTATAAATGCATTTGTAAGAGTAAGGACTGCGTCTCTTCGGTGCGTTTTGATGAAACCATTTAACCCTTTTGTGGGTAGGCGTGGCCGTTCAAAAGCAAAAACATTGTGAAGCATTAGCAAAAGGTTATTGTTTGAAATAAGCAAGAGAGGTGGGGTGGGTGCGCGTGGTGGGTAGTCCCCACTCTACAATCATCACCGTAAAAATTTAAGTTTTGGAATGGAGAAAATTAAACGTAAACGCCGAAAACGGGACGCTTGGAATTAGTGTACATTAAGGAAAGTAAGTAATTAAGAGGCATAATTAATAATGGATAGAGTAATTTGAATTTTTAAATTGAGATTACCGGGCTTTTTAAAATGTTCGGTGGTAATTTTCATGCACAAAAGAAGGCCTCGTATTAATATAATAATATTTAAACGAGAGGATCATCATTGATTTCATTATGTGTTCATGCACTAACGACTCGAAACCTGCTGTGCTTTTACCATGCAATTTGATGAGCGTAACGACTAAGGCCTATCTGATTTGATTTAGACGTTCATCATAAACAAGATGCTCTGCGCTTCGATGCGGGTGCGTAAATAAGACGCTGTGAGAAAAAAAAATTGGAAGGAATATGGTGTGATTTTGGATGCCAACAGAGTTTACTAAACTAGCTCCGCTTTGAATTTATAGTGACCTACTTTTTTTTAGACTAGTATTTCTAATGGAAAGCTTACTAAACCAGCTCCGAATATAAATTTTAAAATATTTGTAATTTGGGACACGTAATATGTACAGGGTCTACCTCTATAATAAACTACTCCTAATTTAGATGTTATTTTAATTGTTTAAATTTATTAATTTAAAATTGAGTTAGAGTTTAATTTTAAGTTAGAAATTAATAAAGAGTTGACATGAAAATAAGTATACGCTAAATGTATGAGAAATCAATGAAAACGATGAGCCTAAGGTGAGGAAGGATGAGAAAGCATAAGAAAATATTTTTTTTTAAGCATTGGCGCCATGGTGTCCACTTTGAAAAAACTGCGTTTTTAAACTGTCTTAAGTTGTTTCGGACGATTTTGAGTTTTTTAAAACATATGGACTCCACAGTAGATCACAGAATCCTAATTTTTTTTATTTATTTATAATTTTTTTTATTTATTTACATTTCATAAAAAAATTTAAGATCACAAAGATTTACTATGAGAGACTCTCAATGAATACAAAAATGGGCGAACTCACAAACAATTTATTAGTGTTATTTTGTGCACTTAACACTCAAATACTCTTATGGCACTCTTTCGCGTATTCAGCGCTCTAGAGCTGCATCAGCTCTCTATTATCTCTCTTGTTAATGCATTGATGCATTAGTGAGTTAACAAGAGTTTATCTAGACTCTAAAATGTCTTTAAAAATCTTATTTGCATTTGTAAGTTCAAATATGACATAACGGAAGCACCCAAACGCTTGCTTCAATGGTAAGTGTTGTGCACTTTCTTAATCTTGATTAGGAGTTCGAATATTGACAATGGCCAGAGTAATATAATTTTTTTTTTATTATGTGAGGGCTTCCATCCCTCTGTGTAGAGCAATCTTCTCTTACAATAGGGTCTTCCTATGGTGCATATGTGTAAAGTATTCTTTTTTCGTAGAAGGTCCTCCTGTCGTGGATGGATGTATTTAGATTCTTCTCCCTTCTCACATAATGGTGTCTCCCATGGTGAAGATGTGTAGAGCATTCTTCCTCCGTAATAGGGTTCTCTTGTGGTGGAGAGATGTATATGGATTCTTCTCCCGTAGTAGAGTCTTCCTACAGTGAAGATGTGTAGAGCATTTTTTTTTATAGTGAGGCCTTATTATAGTAAAAGGATGTATCCTAACATGACTAAGTGTGTGAGTGATAATGTATATGGTCCTAATTAGTGGACTCCATGATAAAAATGTATAGAGCATTCTTTCTTATAATAGGATTCTCTCGTAGTGGAGAGTGTATTTAAACGTGCGTAAATATATAAGTAATTATATATAATCCTTGTTAGTATGTTGTATAGTTAGTGTTAGAAAAAAATGACATAACGGAAGAATTTGAGTCTAATTAAAACAATCTTGCTATTCCGTAAGAATCTTTATATCAACTTCTCTCTCTCTCTTTTTTTTTATAATAAAATTGTTTTTCACTTGAGTTTCATAATTTAGGTGCCCAACATATAAATATAAAAAAAGAATAAAAATAAATGAGTCTAGTACCGGTGGCTCTATCCGTTCTAACGTAAAGATATGCTTTAAGGAATAAGACAAAAGTTTTTGGTCAAAGTGCTTAAGACTTGCAGTCCGAAAACTTAGATTTCGAATCGTTAATTACTAAGTGCCTGCCGTATGTCAAAAACTTCTTGTACTGAGACTTATTACAAGCTCCACGAGTCAAAATGCAAAGTCGTTTCTAAATTACATAATATCTCAGCAAAATGTTTAATAAAAAACTCCGGCCTTGTAGTTGAGTTGGAAGTGTAGAAAAGATAATTAATCGTGTGGGGGAAGAATCCTGTTGTTTTGAGTAATAAAATATCTCAACTGATCATGTGGGCCGCGCCGCTCATCACGTGCATTCTAAGGCCCACTTGGGTCACCTCAAGCCATACGTACCTCCCCACCAAAATCAAAACTAATCCGACACCTAATTTAGATATAGATATATATATATATATATATATATTAAAACTCGGAAAATTACCCACAAATTTTTTTTAAATATATTATGGGTTACGTGGCGATCTCGTGAGGGCTATCTCCCACCGGTTCCCAACAACTCTCCAACGTCTATAATAGTTGCAACATTTAAGTATAGGGTTAGACATGGGCAGTGGCTGTCCCGTGTTGATATGGCTCATGAAATTTCAGCTTAGTTGGACCGTTGTGCATGAACAATTTTGTGTCGATCTAGGTATAATAATCAGAGGTTCAACTTAATACGGTTCATTGTTGTGTCGTATTGTGTCGACACATGAGTTCAATGAACCGTGCTATGGGCTAAGTACAAATTTTTGTTATAATTTTTTTTAAAAAAATAAAAATTTATAATTACAATTTTAATTTTAATTGAAAAAAGTTCACAAATAGCTTTATTATTTTTTTATTATAATATTTTAACCAACTTAAAATTAAATATACTTTATTAATCAAACATAAACATTTTGGACACATTTGTCCATTTTCTCTATTAACTTTTCACTCATCCGAAAATCAATCAAAAAAAGCAAAAATTATCAAAATTCGTTAGATCGAAAAATTTGAAGTTATCACTGCATAGATCGGAGCTTTTACAACAGATTTCTCACTTCAAACAAAGAAAATGGCCGATTTTTGGTGAGTTTTGTTTAAGTTTTGAAAAATTTAAATTTGTTTATAACATGATTAGAATTTATATTTAAAGCTAGCAATAGATGAAATTATTGAATAATATGTGAAAAATGGGTTTGAATGGTGTAAGAAACGTTGAAAATGAGCAAAAAATCGTGATTTTTGGGTCATATTCGTGATGCAGACGGCGGTCGGAGCGACGGCAGCCACCGTTGCCAATCTCGGGGCCATCTCGGGTCCGCGATGCGCGCCCGCGATGCGCCCTTAACGCGCATTGCGGGCGCACAACGCGGACCCGAGACGACCCCGCGATGCGTGTTCAACAGGCGCATCGCGGGGCCATCTCGGGCCCGCGATGCGCTCTAAGGGCGCATCGCGGACGTCCGTGATGGCGCGAATTTTTTTGAATTAGTTTTTTTTAAAAAATTAAATTTAATTATATTTAAATTAATTAAATATATTTTACATTAATAATTTAGATAAATGTAATTTTATTTAAATTAAATAAAAGATTTCATAAATTCTATTTAGAAAGAATATTATTG
This sequence comes from Ailanthus altissimus, assembly GCA_946807835.1. NCBI lineage: Eukaryota > Viridiplantae > Streptophyta > Magnoliopsida > Sapindales > Simaroubaceae > Ailanthus > Ailanthus altissimus. Next base: position 27,528,314 of record OX327695.1, read on the forward strand.
ATCTAATAGATGGGAAAATTTGCTTAAATGACTCATTAATTTTGGTTTGTAACATTTATTATTATTATTATTATATATGATTATTTTGATTTTAATATATAATTAATGTTGATTAATATTAATATGTTAGTAAATTAATTATTAAGTTTGGTTTGATTTTATTATTATAATATGTTGATTAATATGTTAGTAATTAATTATTTTAATGTATTATGTATGTTAAATTAATTGTTTTTGTAAATAATCTTTCTCTGATTAATATTAATGCATTTTGTTTATTTTTTTTTATTGTTACAGGAAAGAGAACATATCGAAAGAATATAGAATTCCAGAGCATATGTTTTTTCGTGCATCAGTGACGGCTTATGCTAAGATGTGGGGTCTAAATTGCATTAAGGATAAACTGACAATAAGCCAGAAAACATTATTTAGGCAGACGTGTATGGGGTATTTCTTAGATATGTCAGAGTTGACATTCTCTGGTATTTTGGTGCACGAGTTATTGTTGCGTGAGGTGCATACCTCTAATGTAGATGATGAGATGTGGTTTTACATAGGGAGGAAACGCATCCGTTTTAGCCGGCAGGAGTTTGTACTAATCACTGGACTACAAATGCGAGATTACCCTCCCGCCCAGCAGCTGCATAGGAAATTGGGCACTCGATTATGGGATACATATTTTTCTGGGGTAAAGAAATTATCTTACATATTTCTTGATCAATGGTACGCACGTCTAAATTTGGAGAAAATGGACGATACAGATGCAGTAAAGTTGAGTTTATTTTATTTTGTGCATCGTGTTTTGATTCCACGTGACGAGCGTAGTAGAATTCAAAATTTTGTTTTATGTTTAGTGGATGACCTTGATGAGTTTAATAAGTATCCATGGGGTAATATTGCATGGACCGTGCTTCATAACTCACTTAAGAAGGCTGCATTCCAAAAACTTGAGAAAATAAAAAGGAAAGGGTTTGCACAGAAGAAGTTTGAGAGTTACAACGTATATGGCTTTTCGCACGCATTTCTGGTACGCCATATGTACTTAACTTTTTGATCTTAATTATATATTTTGTTTGTATACGTCAAACTTATATTTTAAATATAATTATATTAGGTATGGATTTTCGAGGCAATTCCAGTGTGCGGAGAGATTTTTGGTTATCATAATGGTGATCGCTTCCCTCGTATTTTGAATTGGACGACTCGAGGGACTCCATTGTTCGATGAGGTTCAGGATACAATGTTAGCAAAGGATTTGGTATGTGTTGATATGAATGTAAAATATATATATATTGGTTTATAACTTTTATTTTGTTTTAAGCGTAATTTAATATGGTTGGTTGATTTATAGGTTCTTTCGGTACATCGTAAATTAGTACCAAAAGACCACGAGAAGAGAGAGGCAATTGTGCGCCTGGCTAGACGTGTAGGCATTCCAAGCGGAAGTTATGCTGGGGACTTACCAAATATGTCTGATTTCAGCGAGAGCAAGCGCCCCAGGACCTATGCCCATTTTAGCGACCCTAACGATGATGTTATGGATGTGGAGGGGGGTGGATATCAATGGACAAACCCACAAATGTCAGCACCAGTGGCAGGAGCAACGGTATATTTACGTGATTAACTAAAGAGAAATTTTAATATATTTCTAATATTTCTAAATAAGTCATTAACTATGATTATGTTTCTTGTAGTCTGAACACAGTGCATCTGCAGACCATGGCGTAACACATCAGATTGAGCAGCTGCGGGAGGAGATGATTAAGAGAATTGAGCATACTGAAGCTGCACTTCTACAAAGAATGGACAAGGATAAAGATGAAATTTTAACAAGTGTTAATCAACTCCGGACCGATCTTACACAGCAGATGCAGCAAATGATGATGTGGTTTAGGCAGTCATGCTCATTCCAACAGAACGAAAGCCATAATATGGTAAGCAAAATAAATTTTAAACACAATTACCTTAATTGCAGTTTTATTTATTTTAATATATACATATATTGTAGTATGGAGAGAACACACCGGCAGGTTGTCAATATGATTTTCAGACCCCAGCTACTGGTCATGATATATTGCCCCAGCCACTGATTGACAGTCCTGCAAGTGTTGAGATCTTGCCTGCCCCGCATAAGGGAGTAAGTCAATTTGGGAGACAGTATAGGCCTGCATGGTATTTGCACACCCCATATACAAATCCATTTCCACAAAGGATACACGAAAAGAAGAAATTTGAAATTGAAGTGCAACCTCAAGCAGACATGAATCCGTTGCAGCCGATAGACTCGACTATCATGGTTCAGTTTCAGGCTTGGATGGACAAGGATGAGGGTGTAGTCAGCTTACCTGGGCTAGAAGCTAACCCGACATGGTTTCGGGAATTGCTACACAGTTGGCTGGATGACTTTGTAAGTAAATTATTGAATAATTATCCCCTTGCAGTTTTTTTATAAATTTATAGAATCACTTGACGGTTATTGTTTCTAAATGCAGCATATTAATGAGTATTTGAAGGTGATTCGACTTAGGCAATACGGTTGCACTAATGCATTGCCTCAATTGTCCACTTCTGTGGATTCGTACTTCTTTGTGAGTGATGAATTAAATTATTTATATTTTGTTATTTCAATTTTATTGATTATTCGATGGCCCTGCATTTGTAGGAGTCTTTTAGACTCTTTTATGAGCAGCACAAAAATGACATTACTGGCATTGTATGGAGTGATGAAGTGATGGCATATGCTCAAGGCGCTAAAGAAGATTTACTCGGTGCACGTATGTGGATTGAGGTTGATAAGGTAAATGTTGTTATTTTTGTTTATAACTTGTAGTACTATTTTGTATGAATGTTGTTATTTTTGTTTATAACTTGTAGTACTATTTCTAAGACTTATTTGAATTTTATGTAGGTTTATATTCCTGTCAACTACAATCAACAGGATTGGGTAACGGCTGAGGTGGACATCTTGCATCGGCAAATATTGATCTACGATTCTAGCATCAAGGGATTTGTCGATGGCGTGATTGAGAATCATGTCCTGCCATTAGCTATGTTGTTACCCCGTTACTTAGATGCTTGTAGATTATATGAGCAACGACGAATTACACCTGACTTAACCCATTTTCATGTAATTAGGTTAAAGGATGGAGTGCCACAACAGACAGTGAATAGTGGAGATTGTGGGGTTTATGTTTGTATGTTTATAGAGTTTTTGATGTGTTGTCATCCCTTAGATTTTGGTCATGAGCATGGGTCATTTTTTAGGACCAAAATGGCGACCGACTTATGAAAATGTGCAAAAAAGTAGTGAAATGATGTTGATTGATTTGTATGTTTTTATGTATGTTTATAAAGATTGTAAAATGATGTTGATTGATTTGGGTAGGGACGGGAGGTTCCCTTTACAGCTAAGAGATGTGAGAAATATTTGAAGTGTATTTTCTGCAGGTTTATGAAATATAGATTTTGAGAAAAAATAGGGGAAACTCTGTCCGTGTTTCCATGTTTATAAGAGTACAAATAAAGTCCATAACTACATGACTTTAAAATACAAATACAAATATAACTCATAAAGAACACATCAACTACCATGTAATGGAATTGGGTTTCGACAAGTTTGTCGATTATGTCCATGCTGCTTACAGCGACTGCATACATTCTTCGTGGGAGCCTCACCTTGCGATAGAATTCTATTCTTCCGACGTCTTCCTGATTGCCGACGTACTATAGGAGGCTGGATGTCAGCAGCTCTCAACTCCTCTGGAACAATCCAATCTAACGGATGACCAACCGGATTTACTGGTTCACTGTATGCACGCAACAAACACTCAGTCGTGTAATATTGCGAACAAAGAGTCTGGTACTGGAATCTGACCTGCCTGCATACTGTAAGTGCATGAGGACACGGTAGTTGCCGCATATCAAACTTTTGACAACTACATGACTTTCCCGGGATGTCCACTATTCCATTTCTTTTTCCGTCCTTAACAACAAAACGAGATCGATCTATTGCATGCACCGTCATGCGAGCGGAATCATCATTGTGCTTCCAAATCTTGTTATGGGCCCAAGTGGTCAAGAAGTTTGACATATTTTCTGCAGCCTCACGTCTCTCAACAAATCATTTTTGCATTAACTCTCGGATCCACTCAATTAAGGCAGTCACCGTCATGGCACGTGCATCTTTCGCAACAGCGTTAATGCTCTCTGCAATGTTGGTGGTCATGATGTCATATCTTCTGAATGCTCCCACTGATCGAGCCCATTTTGAAAAACCAACCTCTTCCTCCAAGTATCTCGTTGCCTCCGGTTTCATTTCTCGCATCTTATATATTTCCCTTTGAAAGTCAGCTATGCGATACGCCTTGGCAGCAATAAAATAGGAGGCCAAGTATCCCCCTCCTTTTGTTGTATGCGATGGTATCTTATATCGTGCTACCAAATTACCCTTCAAGTGATGGATGCATACACCATGATATACATTAGGAAATACCTCTTTAATGGCCTTCTCGATACTAGCATGTCGAACAGATATAAATACAAGGTTCGCAAGATCGCCAATAACTCCTCGGAGTTTTTCCATAAACCACTTCCATGAAGCATCATTTTCAGAGTCAGCAATACCCCATGCAAGTGGAAAAATCTGGTTGTTTCCATCCTTGCAAACAGCCACAAACATTGTTCCCAAGTATGCATTTTTTAAAAATGTACCATCAACTGCAATAACCGGTCGGATGAAAGACTGGAACCCTCTAATACATGGTCCAAGAGCCATGAAGAAATATTTAAAGTGCTTGCAATCGTCAATCTCCAAATGTGTGACTGTACCAGGGTTCTGTTGTTCCAATATATGACAGTATGCAGGAAGTAATTTATATGAACCCTCTGGAGTACCACGTATCAACACCAATGCATGCTCCTTAGACCGCCAAGCAGTAGGGTAAGTTAAGTCCACACCAAACTCCGCACGTATGTCTGCTTGAATTTCCTTCGGTCTATAAAGTCGACTCGCAGATGCAAATTTATTTTTTATAAATTTGCCAATAATCCGAGACTTTGCTTGTCGATGACCATCGCGTAATCGATCTAATTGGCACACGTGACTTGAATCAATTCTGCGCACAATAAAATGTTTCCTTGCATCTGTCGACACTGCACGTAATCGCCATCGACATCTATCATCATCACATTTGATCTCAAAACGATCTTTTGTCGACCTTGACACTTTAAAGCTCCAATTACCTTTAAGTGCTACCATACTAATAGCCTGGTGAAGTTCGTCTTTGCTATCAAACAACTTTCCTACAAACACATCGTCAATTCCATCGTCAAGTCTGATGGTGGTATTGGAGGCATAAACGCAAAGGGATTTTCTGCTTCACAAAAATCTATTCTTCTAGCTTCAACATTTAGGGAGCTTGTCGAAACATAACAACGTCCGCCTTCTGCTAAATCATCCCCTTCTAAATTATCAACATTTCTAACATCATCATAGTCCCCTTCCACATCCCCAACATTTTCAATGTCATCACAAGCGTAGTGTGTATAGGCTGGGTCTTCATTAAAAGGTATAGGAGAAACATTGTGATACTCGTTCGTTGTGTTTGCAGGAACCACTGCTGGAACTGATAGAGATGTATGGCTCACTTGGTTGCTACCGCTAGCTGACATAAAATAACCATGAATTGATGGTGGATTGGGGGGCTGTACATTATCTTCATAAACAGGAGCTCTAGGATCCACTGTTACACATAAAGGACAATACGATCTTCTATTGGCGCTTAAAAAAAATCGAACATCATTGTCATTTCCAATCTCAATAGGCTTTAGGTTATACCTCGTTGCATCAATTTTGATTTTTAAAGTCACCTTACACTTCACATTGTCGACTCCCAAGGTATAACATACTGCATTTAAAAGATCTTCAAAATTAATATCTTTCGAAACCGAAATTCCAAAATTATTATAATCAACATAACTTTCTTCCCCGTCACTAGAACTCTCCCACTTTCCACCAAAACAAATAACTATCGCATCACACTCCATATGACCTGAAAAAACAAAAAAGATTAGGAAAAGTTTACAAATGGAAAATTTAGTAAATTTTTTTAAAACGATAAAATATTTAAAAATAAAAAAAATGCGCATCGCGGGGGCACATCTCGAGCCCGAGACGTGCCCCCGCGATGCGCACAGATTGCGCGCCGCGGGGCCGTCTCGGGCCCGAGACGTGCCCCCGCGATGCGCACAGATTGCGCGCCGCGGGGCCGTCTCGGGCCCGAGACGTGCCCCCGCGATGCGCACAGATTGCGCGCCGCGGGGTCGTCTCGGGCCCGAGACGGCCCCGCGGCGCGCAATCTGTGCGCATCGCGGGGGCACGTCTCGAACCCGAGATGCACACAATGTGGGCGCCGCGGGGCCATCTCGGGCCCGAGATGTGTCCTGACCAAATCGACGACCGCCGCAGCGACCGCCGTCTGGTTTTCGCCAAATACACTCCAAAACGTATTTTTGGCCGGATTTCAACGCCGTTTATACCATTCTAACTCATTTAGTTGGTTAATAACAACTACTTTTAACTTCAAATGTAAATTTATCTAATTTCTAACGAGTTTAGAAAATTTACCCGAGCTATTTCTTTGATTTGATTCGAAGCGATCCTCAGCAACCCTTTGATTTTTAGAATAATAACTTCAAAAATATTCGGTAAGCTATTTCTTTAAAATTTCTTTAAACTTTAAAAAAACACGAAGTTATAAATTTGATATAAGGATAAATTTGTCCAAAATTAAATTATTTGGCTAATAAAGTATAATCATTTTATATTTGATTAAAATAAAATAATAAAATAATTTAAAGGCTATTTATGAACTTTTCCCATTTTAATTATAATTATAATATAATTTTAATTTAATATAATTAACTTATTTTAATTATTATAATATTTATAATTATAATAAAATATTATAATATTAAAAAAATTAAAAATAAAATTTACAGCCCAGCACAACCCAACTTCTTAAGCCGTGCCCGCCCAAACACAATACTATAATATATTAGTCCAATCTATTTGCCACCTCGATATAGGGTTGGCCTCAACGTAAATGGATTCATTGGCTAATGTCTTATCCGCGCAAACTTAGCTCATTTTTAATGATTCATATAACTTGTTATCATTTGAATTTTGAATCTCTTTATAGCGGACTTTCCTCAACACAACATGTGACCACTCCCTTTCCCTCCCTCCATTTTCAGTACTTCATTTACAAAATTAACATTTGAATATTCTTCATTTTCAATATGGTTTCGGTACGTATTCTACCCACATAAATTTCTACTCGTCATATGAAAACTATTTATTATAAGTCATTGAAGTAGGCAATGTGATAGTGCCCAAAAAAAGAGACTTTTTATAATGAAGAAGATGTAATAAATACTTTGAACTAAATTCTGAAAGTTCAACGACAAAACTAAAAATCAATTGACTCGTTTAGATCAAACCATTAACGGACAAAAATGATAGTATGAAAGAAAATCTAAGATGTTTTAAGAACACAGAAAAAGATTCAAAATGACATGATTTTAACACTCGACTCATTAGTAAAAGAACTTACGTATCAATTGAGAGTCAACTAAGAAATGAGAACGTATTGATAATGGAATCATTGAGGATGAGACTTGATGAGAATTTGAGATTAGTTATTCGGAAAAGATAACTCGCGTATACAAAAATTCAAGCCGGCACTTCACTCACTCATTTTTTTAAGTGGGGATTATTTTTCTCTTGCTTTCCACTTAGTGTCTAGCTCGGAAGATACAAGTGAAAAAGGCTGAGGCAAATATTTTTAAATTCTTGTCCCTTCTATCTACTTAGTGTTTTGAGTAGTGATGAATGTTCGCCACCATTTGGCCTTTGTTGACTTGCATGTAAAATCATGTGCGTCTTTGGCTCTACTCTATCCTCTCAAAAAAAAAAATCATGGATTCTACCTAAAAAAGATCACTATGATAAATTATCAGTGGAATATATAATGGTGGGCTGGCCTAGTTGCTGGCTTGCGCTTGTCCATTGTTAGTCTCCTGCTTGAATATGATCAATGAAACTGATAATTTTTTCATATATATATATATAAATGATATTATACATTGATAAAACGTTACTGATATTATTTTAAATGATCACTGATATTATAATCAAAGGATTATTACCACACAATAATATACTTACACATTAAGGTATGTTAAAACTTCTTCTCTTACAATGAAGAGAAACAACTAAACCCTATAGCAGTAGATTATCCCTAAGACAATGGACCACAATATCTTTTGAGAAAGGAAAATCCTACCCTCACAATAGATGGACAACTTAAAAATTATTGCCATACAAACTAACCATTCACCAATAATTACAGAACAACTCAACCGACCATCAACATCATTTTTGTAGAGCAAAAATAAACTCAAAAGGCTGTAGTGGTTTGCTTACTTGGAATGTTGTCGGCGTTGCTTGCTCAAAACGATGGTGGAGAAGCAAGATCCAACAGCGTTGTTGGTTCACCAAGGTTACTGGTCTAGCAAATCGGGAGTAGGCATGCGCAAATGGCGGCAAGCGGAGATAACAATCTACAGTGGTGAGGGCATGGGTAGTGGAGAAAACAGCACCATTATTCAGCGGAGATGAAAACAAGCCACCGTAGATCTAGATGTAGATGGACCCAAAGATTCTAACAAAATAACTATAAAAAAGAAAAAAGACCACCATTTTCCATCGGAGAAAAGACTAGATTGTTATCTCCGCTGAATAATCTAAACTTTTTTTTTAAACTTTTAAACTTTTTTTTAAAATTAGGCTTCGGCCCAAATTTAAACTTTTTTTTATTAAAAAAATTAAGTAAAATTTACAATTTTTGAGTAGCTTTTCTTTTTTCTTTTTTAAGAGAGAGGAGAGAGAACAAGTTTTTGAAATGTTGGAATTTTTTAATTTTTTCATATTTAATTGTGTCAAATTAGTATTTTTATAAGAAAGTTGATTGAAAATTATTATAATATAATTTAGAGAGTAAATTAAGTGTATTGAGTATACAAATAATGAAGACGGACGCGAGAGAAGGTAAAAGAACGAAGGCCACACTACTTAGGCTTGGGTGTCGCGGCACTTAGGCTTGGGTTTCTAATTTTAAACAGTCTCCCAATCGTTATAGAACTCTTTAATTTGATTCTCACTCGGTTTATACTTTTCCTAGATCATTCTAAACCTATATAAATGCTCTCTATTAGTTTGTAAATATATATTTGTAAACTTATGGTTTCTTTATGGTCTTAGTGGGAGAAACCCTTATATTACAAGAGAGATAAAATTATGTTATTTGTGAGTGCGATTTTAGAGTGTTCTTTTTGTGAGACTTGGTGTTCTTTATTGTAAAAGACATACTTTATGATTGCCTTGATGATTCATAATAAAAGAAGTGAGATTTCAATCTATCGTAAATGTAAGTAAGTTGCAAAATCACATAAATATTGTGTGTGTTTTCTTTCGTCATTTCTCTCTAGTTTATTCTTAATTACTTTATTATTACATTATATACTTGAGATTATTGCTTTCGCTTCAACAATTTTCATTTTATCTTTTTTGGATGAGAATTAAGAAAATTAGCACATTTGTCTAATTAAAGCAGTTTACATATGTAAATTAATCTTATTTTTTTATCAAATATAATTAATAGATTCTAAATTAAAACTGATACAGGATAAAATTTTATTAGCTAAGATCTTCAGTGTCTTCAATGAGCCATTACTATTTATGAATTCAAAATTTGATTTAAAAAAAAAACTTTTACTTTAAACTCTAGTTAAATAATATAATAATGAATTTATAAATGAGTTTTCTATTTAATTTAACAAGATTAAGTTTTTTTATACACATTGCTATTGATATTATGTCAAGTTATACTATTGAATATTTAATTAGATTATATAATTGGGATCATCAGAAATACTATTTTACATTATGCTGAAATTAGTGATTCAAAATTAAATTTTAGTTTGATTTTGAGTTGGAAATCAATAAAGAGTTGATATGTGATAAAAAATGCAATAGATAGATGAAAAAGGAAGCGAAGCAAAAAATCGAATACGAGGATGAGCATAGAAAGCATAATAAGGAACCTGCCCAAGTATAAGTGCCATAGTGTTGGGAGTCCAACATTGCGGCACTGCGAACAACATGCTAAACGCCACAGCATTGGCCACCAAACGTCGTGGCATTGGTTCAAATTTGCATTTGGTGTCGCGGCGTCAACTCTTAACACCACAGTGCTATTTATTCGAAAAAATTCGTTTTAGGTAGAATTGCATCCTAAAACCAGTTTTAGCTTTCTACAATATGTGAACTCTTATTCTAATAAGAAATAGAGTTTTAAGGGACATTCTAAATACTATATAAATTTTTGTAACTCTTTAAAATTTATTGAAATATCAAATATCAACAAGAGAAAGAATAGAGCTTAGATTATACTTGAGTATACAAAATAGTGTGGTATAGATCCTTAAGAGCTTTTGGGTATTTAGGTATTTTTGGTATCTCTTGTGGGGGTTCTTTATGTATAAAAGAATGAAATAAAAAAAGTTAGGATCCTAAGATTAACCTTGGACGTAGGCAGTTATTGTCGAACCACGTATATTGTTTATATTGTTTTTTGGTGTGTGATTGTTTATCTACTTGATTGTGTAATCTTTATTATTCTTAATTGTTTGTGAATAAAAAACTTTCGCAAGGCATTAAAGATTTCTTAGAGTGCATGCTAAAACCCAACACATTCTTTATGTATATCCTACCTAGATTATAAAGCCCCACAAAAAAGAAGAAATAATTATACTGCTTTGACATCAGCTAGAACTAAAACTCTTAACCTAAGCTAAGAAAGTATATAGAACCTACCGTTGGAGCAAGTGTTTATTCCAACTGTATAGATCCTTACCTAAACGAAGAAACTCTTAACATAAACTTAGGTTATATTTGAATACTTTAAGTCCATAAAATAGTGTGGTATAAATCATTGAAAATTATTGAATATTCGAATATTTTTTACATCTCTTATAGAGGTTTTTTATATATAAAAGAACGAAATAAAAAAGAAATTTATTATAAACATAAATAATTATTGCCGAATTATATATATTGATTATGTTTTTTTTGTGTGTAATTATTTATCACATTAATTGTGTGATCTTTGTTATTATTAATTGTTTGTGAATAAAAAAATTTTATAAGACTTTTAAATTTTTTTAATATGCATACTAAAAATTCGAACACATTTTTTATCCATATTTTGTCTGAATTGTAAAATCTCTATAAAAAAACATAATTACATTGTTTTAGTATGTATCAAAACTTAAACACTTAATTTAAAATAAAAAAAATGTATAGAACTTATTGAAGTAAGCGCTCAAATGTATAGAACTTATCATTTACCGCGTTGAAGTAAGCGCTCAAATGTAATTTAATAAAATTATTAACTAAAAGAGTTTTGATGACATGTTTTAAAAACCACGAGAATTTAGATGTATATTAAAATAAGCCAAACTTTTAAGAATTTAACCACCCTTCACCCTGTGAGGGTAATTATAAAATTCCAAAGAATGCATTGCAAAGAGCATTCAGTGAAGGCCCATTACCGAGGCGTAAACTGCCTAGTGATGACTATAGGGCATTTTTATTTCTTAACCTTTGACCCAAATAATTCATTTTTATTTGGGTACAAGAACCTAAGAGCTATAGCCTACAGGTAACATTATTCTAATATTTACATCTGGTTCAGTAACTCAAATACTAGCGTGTATAATATCGCTAATCTGGTTCAGAATCTAATGACTTTTAAGCAATGTCCCATGATAAGGGCACTTAAATTGTTGATGGGTTCAAGACTTCCTTAAAACCACATTATTTTTAGGCAGCTAGGTGTCGATGAAAAATATTATTCAAAGTGATGTGTAATATAACAAATAAAATAGAACCTCGTGAAACTATGTATGTTCTGGAAAATAGAGAAGAAGCACCCTTTATTCAACGTCTAGTTTTCTACATTACTCCCCTGAAAAATGAAAAAACAAAACTTGGCCTACATCAAATCTTATGTAATTCAAATTGTACAAGGGAACCCTCCAGATCTACAAGTAAAATAGATTTACTTGAACTAGGTAATCCAAACTTATGGGAATATGGAATTGGCATTGTTTCTTCAACTCCATCATAATCCTCAGATAAACCATCTAACAAGATTATCTCAGCCAAAATAAAAAGGGTCAAGGAGATTAGGCGTATCTTGATTACTCACCAGAAGTGAGAGAATTCAAGAATCTGGTTGTATGCGCCGTCATGCATATAAAGGTTTATTTCCAACCTTGAATATGGTCATAAAATTGTAAAAATATACAGCACCCTCTTCATATATTCACAAGAAATGCTAGTTCCTCTTAACAGCAGAACTTCTAGAATTCTCTATCCCGCATAATTGTATATTACCTCAGTTTAAAAGTGACAAAAACGTAAGATAGAGAGAATGGAAATCTTAACACAGTCTGGATCCAATGCCAGGACGACGCTCAAACACCTCAAGGATGCATTACTTCGCTCCACATTCTATGTCTAGTCTGTATCTCTTTATTATACAAATACTTGAAGCATAGGAAAAATGGAAAAGAGAATTTCTATACCAACCCCAACTGTTCAACCAAAATGTAACAACTAAATCCAAAATGTGCAGCCAAGTTAGCATAACTAATCATAAGTAACTCCGTCGAAAAGAATAACAAGTCTCCCTATAATTTTTACAGCAAATGGAGACTGAAAAAGGGGGCCTCGAGTAAAACTGACCGAAACAAGTTTCCACTAATTCCAGGTCTAGTTAGAGACCTCTGAGAGTAGGAAGAACAAGTCATTTGCAACCTGAAGTTAACACACCGTGTATCAGTTAAATTTAGCTACCCCAAATGATGTAACAAAAGAAAAAAAAAAAAAAATAGACCCGAGGTTATAGTTAAAGTCTCTAGTAGAAACAAACGTAACTAGTTATAGTAGGCATGAAGGAGCTAAAGATTCTGGTTCATGGTTTCTCTTAGCCGTATGGTTCATGCAGGAGCGAGATAGAGCTTCAAGAACTAGTGAATAGTCTTATCAACACACAAATGTTTTACTCCCCAATAATTAAAAAGAAAATAAATGCACTACTCTTCCAGATGATCTCTGATCTCACTGAATGCTCTGAGAATGATCACCCCCATAACATCTTCCACGAGATCGCAAACCACCGCACTCACTTTGATCCAGACTTTAAACAACTGAACCATTAAAACTAGTTCAAGAAGATTCAGTATAAGACGAGAAAACTCAAAACTTATACCATTACTTTCAAATAACCAACAAAAAGGACATTGGATGAGAAGCTATTATGCACACTGATGGCACAAGAAAAGACAAGTCAGTATCCTTACCAATCCAGAGAAGTAAGAGAATTCGATAGACTGGTTTCGTGAACCATGAAAAGAATAATGACTCATGAATACTAGTTCCAAGTTTCTCAAGAAGAGGATTCTAAATTCTGCATTATAAAATCATCGCAATTTAAAAGTAAGAAAAACATACCATATATAACGTGGAAAGCTTTGGACTTTTCAGGATGTTAATTAATGTGATTTTTGTTAGGATAAGTATTATGAGTTCTAGTCTTATTTAAATTTACTAGTTAAATGGGATAAAAACATCTATGAGTATTTTGTATTATTTAAAAATAAGTTTTAAATAAGCTGAAAGAGAAATAAAAAGAAAGAAAAACGCATTCCCATTCTTTGTTTTATTTTATTTTTTCCCATGATTGTGCTCAAACCACCAATATAAAATAACATAGAGATAGAGATAAAGAAACTAGGAAAGAAGAAAGTTGTTACGAGGAGACTTGACATAGAAATACAAGTTCATCAAATATAATAGTTCAATAATCTAATCTTATGTGCTTATATTTAATAGAGAAAATTGTGATTTTTTTTTTTGATGTAAAGATGCAAACTTTTTTCATCTTTCTTGATTTATGGGATTTTATAGAAGAGAAATTTGAAGAATTCAATTCAACACAAGAAGATCCAAAAGAAAATATTGACAGCAGAGCATAAAAAATATATAAAAGAGAAGTAACAAAGAGATAATCTCTTGGGAAGATTTAAGGCATTTTATATACAATCTTTTTGAAAAATAATTGGTACAAGAACAATAAAAGAGGCATTGGATATTTTTCAAGATAAATTCAAAAGGAGTATAAAAGTACAATCTTTTAAACTTGAAGATCTTAAAAGAGACTTTGAAAATATAAAATTAATGGAGTGTGAAATCATATAAGAATTTAGATAAATTTATAAAACTTGTTAATCAAATAAAAATATAATGTAAACATATTGAAAGGAAGAAAGTTGTTGAGAAAGTCTTTATTAATTTACTTAAAATTTTTGATATAATTGTTTCTATGATAGAAGAAGGAAAGGATTTTTTTTTTTATTAACAATACAAGAGTTGATGAGTTTTCTAAAATTTTGTGAGAGAAAATTGATGAATGCTTTTGAAATATTTGTTGAGAACGGGTTTCAATCTAATCTCAACTAAAAGAGCTTTTCTAGAAGGACAAACTAGGAATATGAAGAGATGGAGAGGGAGGAAAAAATTTAATAATAAAGAACCATCTTAATCACAACAAAAGTCCAATATTTATAAAAAGAGTAATTACATGGAAAACGATTGTTGACATAAGGAAAAATCTTAATATTTTAATTATAAAATATTTGAGCACTTACAAAAAAACTGTAGATTAAAAAACAATCAATAAGCAAGTGTTGCAGAATAATAAGAAGGTAAAGGAAATTTATTTTTTCTTGGCAAAGCGCCTTTGAAAAAAAAAATATTTGAGTGTAATCAAGTGGAACTACCATTGGTGGTGAATGACAAATTGAAGATAGCAAATGTGGGTAATGAGACTTATTATAGAATTTTGATTGAAAATTTATTCTATCTCACAATTATAAGACTTGTTTTATGTTTGCCTCAATTTTATTATCCAAATTTATGAATTCTCCTAACCATTTTTATCTTTGGGCATGCCAGCCTCTATTATCAAAGGCACAAAACGCTCATACCTGTCTTGTTTCATAATCGGGATGTCAAACAACTTAAAGGATGACCGCCTTAGCCTTGCTTATGATTTTCTGAGGCTAGAGATAGTTTGACTTAGAGTCGAGGAGTCTAAGATTAATATCCTCATTACTAGACTAGCTTCACATGATTGCTGTAGAGGGGGTGGCGAACTTATAGTTGAAAGAGAAAAAGGAGGCTGAACTACTAAATTAATAAAGACCTCAGACGACCTCTTCCCCTTATCAGCTGAAGCACTTCCAAAATTGATTCCTGTTGCAACCACACTCCTTGTGCCCTTTTTTTGTAGGCTGAATAGAGCAAGAACACCTGAGGGATTCCTGGTCAATCCTCCTAAATCTGGGTCTCAAATAGAAGAGTACGTTTTTTTTTCTACCACCTCTTTGCTCAATTTCTGTGAAAGACCGAAGAGAAATTAAAAAAATAAAGTGTTAAACTTTTTTAGACAACCGAACACTACTAAAATTTAAGGATTATCTCTTCCTCCTCTTTTTTTTTTTTGGTAACTCGATAAGTTTATTGACCAAGCTTGTACTCTCTAAGTTCTATAGAGTGAAAAGTTCTTTCATGGAAGCCCCTTATCTTCGAGGTTGGGCAACTCAATCATTCTTTTTCCAAGTAAACTTAGGTGTTGACGCCCAAAATATTGTTGAAATAGTAAAGATGGTTTGGATATGAACTAGCACAAATATTTACAAGAAAGAATAGACAATAAACATAGACATGATGTAAAAAATAATCTCAACATAAATCTTACTCTAATAATCTCAAGATTTGTCCTAGTTAAAAAAGTAAAGGCTTTTCCTAATTTTAAAAGGATTTTACAACCAAAGCACAACAAGACTTATAAAAGAAGGCTAAATAATAAAGAAATAGGCCTCTTTTGAGGACTTCTTCTCCTCGAAAACTCTCAAGATATTCTTCAATTTGGTCTTCGACTTTTTTCTCCCTAGGCAAATTATAGTTTCCAAAGCTCTATGGTGGTTTCTAAGGCTTTATTACAGTCTTGTTAGATTCTATTACAACCCACAAGGCTCTAAGGTTCTATATTTGCAATTTTATCGATTTTGTAAAAGCCTTTTCTTTATTATAATCATTGTTATAAAGTATTATTTAATAGTGTTGTATGAGTAAGCTTATCAAACTTGATGAAGTGAATGTAGAATTACGTTGAGCTAAATTACTATAATTCTTTTTCCACTTATGATTGTTTAATTGTTTTGGATTAAAAGTCTAAGTATGCACTAAGCCTATACATGTTAATAATGGATCATCTTAGCCCAATCTATCAGAAGGCTCAATTATTATTTTTTATAATAAGTAAATTTAACTCGTTAGCTCAAAACAACTTAAAATCTAGATTAACATTTTCTTTTCTTTTTTTTGAAGATAGATATGCGTATACAACAATCTAAGGTGAAAGAAATTGAACCAAGCACTTTGGTCACTGCTTTATAAAAGGGGATTATATTTCTCTTGTCTGCCACTAGCATCTAAGAAGATACAAGGGAAAAAAAGAGTTGAGCCAAATATTTTTAATTATTGTCCGTTTTATCTACCGAGTATTTTGAATAATGATGAATATTTGTCATTATTTAACTTTTATTGACTTGAATGTAAAATCGGGTGTGGCTTTTAGTTCTATATAATCTCCACAATAATTATGGTTCTATATACATAGTATCACTATGATTTATTTGTCAATGAGATACTATATTGGTGGGCCTAGATTATTTGAGCCAATATGTAATGGTAGATTGTATGAATATCACTAAATGTGATCTGTTATTGTATTATTGTAATTTGGTAAATTAAGACGTATAAATTGTATTCAATTGTTAAACTAATTTGTGTCAAATAACCATATTTAATATTTAACTTTTCTTCAAGTGAAAAAACAAAGCAAATAAGAGTGTTCTTCCCTCGATCTCGGCCCATAATTATGCTTCCCAACTTATCTGCTATAGTTCACAAGGTCAGGCTACAAGCACGAACTCAATGGTCATAAAGGCACGCAGGTATTGTTGAGCTAGTTCATAATCCTCTTCTCGTCAATCTTGTCCTTAGTAATTAGATATACTTTTTGATTTGACCAACTACTCTAGTCATGCTCTAATCATCCTAGTCGCACTTAGACAAATTTAGAATAACTCAACTATGGAGAATTATATATAAGATATACTTTCTATCAACACAGTTCCTATAATCTTGATACAAATCTTACATATATAAGAAAGATCTAACCCTATTTAAGTAAAACTTTAATATTAGAGTCCAGAAAGTGAAAGTCTTGAAAGACTTCTAACTCTATTAGGAATTTAATACTACATATTAAATATGATTTGCAACTTTATAAATAAGGTCCAATTTTACTGAAAGATACATGATTATGATTATTGTGATTAAAAGACAGGAGACTGTCATTCTTAATAACAATAATCTAGTCAATAATACTTTAAAGGCTTTAAGCCATTTCTTCCTTAAGACCCTCAACATAATTTTATATCATCATTCATCATCCATTTTTCTTGCTCTTTTCTTTTCATTTCTCTTTTTTTTTTTTGCATCGTTGTTGACTTAAATATTAGAGTGCCTTCACAAAAAGATCTTGGACACGGTCTCATTTTTATCTTTAATTGCAAGATGCTCTTTAAGCCTCGTATCATTGGAATGTATCAACCTAGTCCAATTGGTAATTCTTCCCAAAATCTAGCTAAACTTCTTAATATAAAATTAAAAAAAAAAGATACTCTTAGTCTTAAATGTCATGAGTAATGTTAACAATAAGGGCAACAGCTGCGATTCGCTACTTTGTTTACACAACAAGTGTTCTTTTTTATGGCTATTTTTGACAGTTCAATTTGAAATTAGAAAATTACTCGTATTATTACTTTCGACTTTATTTCAACTTTGCTCCTCGTCCAGATACAGAGGCTTTTTTCCATAAGCAACCTATTAGCAGATAGATTTATGATTTACATTACAACTTCTATGATCTCAAGCTTATTTTAAACTTGTCATCATGTATATTTACAAATAATTCAAGAAAGAAAGATATGATTAAAAGGTTTTTGAGTTATAAGATGGTTAGCACTTGGTTTAGCTCTTACCAATTTTGAAAGTGTTCTCTTTTTGTTTTAATTTTAATTTTCAGGGTTTTTATATAATTGTCCTACTAATATAAAAGATAAATATCTATTTCGTTTGTGTATATGAAGTTGGAAGCCTAATGTGAATTGCTCTGAGAAGCTTCAAATAAAGATAGGGTTGTAAATTGATTATTGAGATGAATGGCATTGTTGAAATAAGGTTAAAAATAGTCCCTCTAGCACTACTCTAAAAGACATTATGATTGATCATAATAGCCAATATGCAAGTTTCTATATAACGCTAATTCGTCTGCTGTCTTGACTGAATTGTATATTAGATAAAAGTGGGGTTAATTATGTAGCTACTCTCCTTGGAAAGTCTGTTGAGTCTTGCAATCTTTGCTTGTCCACCAGATGGGAAAATGATCACTTCACAACTAGGCCTGGTAGTTAAATTGATCTCAGAAATTTCATCCAACCAAATGGTTGTTCTTTGGAGGGAAAATTGCAAACTGGTGTGTTGACAATTTAGTGAACTGGAAACGCATCTTGGAATAATAAAGATGACAAAATTACAAGGTGTATATGTGTAGCTGTCACAACTAATGAAAGTGAATCAAGTACTGGGCACTTGGACTAGTGGAGGCTTAACCCAAGAATATAGAGATTACAATAAAAGAATTTATTATACAAATAATCAAAATTGTGCAGAAGATATTCCTACATTTGATTCTTTCATTTCCTGTATAAATAGAATTATATTGTAATACATTTTTGTATTCAAAAATACAAAAAGGCATCCATTTATATTTCCCCTGTTTTATCTTCATTTACAAAATCTATCTTGGTATCAGAGCAAGGCAGTCAATAACAATGGCTAATGCAAGCTCGGTCATTGGAATACAAGCTGATACTCCTACAAACAATATGCAGAGACTCATTCCAAGTGAAACTACAAATAATCTCACCTTGGCAGTCCTAATCAAACTTGATAAAAACAATTACATCAAATGAAAAACACAAGTTCTACCCTTTATTAGGGGAAATGAACTTGATGATTACATATATACAAGTAAACACATCTCAAATGGTTTCATCATAACATTGGATGAGAACCAAGCTTCCAAAACCATTTCAAATCCCTTGTATGGACTTTGAAGGAAGCAAGATCAGCTATTGCTCAGCTATCCTCATTGAGGGAAAACATACTTAACTCAGTTACTGACTGTAGCACATCCATAGATCTGTGGTTTGCCTTAAAGAGGATGTATTTCTCTCAATCAATGACACATATGATTGAAGTGAAGAGACAACTCAATGTCACAAGGAAAGACTCAATGAGCATGAGTGCTACTTCATAAGATGAAAAAACTTGCTGGAATACTAGCAACATCTGAAAAATCTATTTCAGACATAAAACTCATGCAATTCATTTTAGGGGGACTGAGGTCAGAATATGATCTTATTGTAGTGATCATAACATCTAATCTGAACCATACTACCCTAAAAGATGCTTATGTATCCTTGCTGAACTTCGAAGGAGGATTAGAAAGGAATGCCACTAAAATCACTGACCTTGAAGCTAACATGACTTACAATAGAACAAATCAGAGAAGGAATCAATTTGGTAGAGGTGCTGGTAGCAAAGAAACTCCATCCTATGGTAGAGGTTCTAACCATAACAATAACAAACAGAACTACAACAAAAACACCAAAAGAAAGATGAAGTAATAAGTGAATAAGAAAAAGTCAAAAGTCACTTGTCAAATCTGCTGAAAACCAAGATATGAAGTAATGGACTGTTGGTATAGATTTAAGCAAGACTTCACACCAAGATCAACCAGTCAACAAAACTCTACATATGTTGCTGGTCATGAGGATGAGGAAGATGAAGAGTGGTACCTCGACAGTAGAGCAACAAATCACATCACCAATAATCTCAACAACTTGACCTCAAAGGCTGAATACAAAGGTAATCAAACTCTGGTAGTAAGTAATGACAATAAACTGAATATCTCTCACGTTGGAACCTGTAATCTGAATCTACCACACACTAATGAACCCTTAATACTCAAACATGTTCTCTTTGTGCGTAAAATGATCAAAAATCTAATAAGTATATCAAAATTAGTACAAGACAATGAAGTTACAATACAGTTTTTTTTCATGATTTGTGTGTTGTGAAGGACAAGATGCAAAGAGTGCTTCTCCGAGAAATGGCTAAGGGTGGTCTATATTAGATGGTTATGGCAGGAAGCTTCTTTAATTCTACAGATGTTAATTTTCCTAAGTCTGTTGTTTCATTGTTTGCTTCATTTCTAGAAAAAGTCTAAAAAAAGTTTAGTTCATCTCTCAGCGTCTAGAGAACATGATTCTAACTTGTTAAATAAATTGTCAATATTTCATAGACAAATTAATCATCTTAGTGATCAAGTCTTAAGAAGAGCTTTGATTTTATGTAGCAAGTCAGTCACCTTGAATAAAAATATAAAATTACCCTTTTGAGATGCTTGTGAAATGCGAAAGAACCACAAACTAAGCTTTAGAAACTCTGAAAGCTATACCGCAAAACCTTTTGAAATTTTTTATGCTGACCTCTAGGGTCCAGCACCCACTATTTTAGAAAATAGGTTCAGGTATTACCTTGGTATTGTTGATGATTACTCAAGGTTCATTTGGATTTTTTCATTATAAACTAAATCACAAACCACTCACACTATACTGCCTTTTAAAGATTACATAGAAAAATAACTTGAAACATAAATAAAGACTTTACAAACTGATATGGGCAATGAGTTCAAACCATTAGAATCTCACCTAAGAAAATATGGCATACATATGAGGCATACATGTTCCTATACATCAGAACAAAATGAAAGAGTTGAAAGAAGACACAGACAAATTGTAGAAGTAGGACTGACACTTCTATCACAAGTAAAAATGCCACTTAATTTTTGGTGGCAAGCTTTTGAGACAGCCACTCGCTTAATAAATATACTGCTAACACCAGTCATAAACTACTGTACTCCATATGAAAAACTCCTTGGAAAAACATTTGATTATAGCAAACTTAAGGTTTTCAGCTGTGCATGTTTCCCACATTTAAGACCACTCAACAACCATAAATTAGATTTTCATACCCAAAAGTGTGCCTTTATAGGTTACAGTCAGAAACCTAAAGGTTACAAATATTTGCTTCCTACAGGAAAGGTTTTCATCTCTAGACATGTAACATTCAATGAAAATAATTTTTTCTTTGAAAGTGATGAATCCTATAAGAGTAACCAAATTCAAATATCTGATAGTAGCATGCATAGATAGCTTATGTGTCTACCTTTTCAGAAGATGAACAAAGGTGCCACAATTATTGATATAGAACAGCCAAGTTCAGACAAAGGAGAAGCAACTAATGATCATATCATTAATCACATGCAGTCATCACCAACCTCAGTTACATCTACTCTTGACACACATTCTAGCAATCATCAATAAACACAAGAACAATTTCCTCAAATAGAACCTGGTGAGAGAATACAGCAACTACCAGTAATGCCTACACACCCTATGGTCACTAGATCAAAGTCTGGGATATTCAGGCCCAAAATCGACCTAACAAGTCTAGTGAGTAACACCTATATAGATGTTCCAACAAGTGCAAAAGAAGTAATGAAACACTCAAAGTGGAGAGCAACTATGATAGATGAATATCAAGCCTTGTTGAAAAATAATACTTGGTCACTAGTCAATTACAAACCTGGTATAAAAGTTATAGGAAACAAATAGGTTTATAAAATTAAATACAAGCCAAATGGTGAAGTGACAAGATTCAAAGCAAAGCTTATTGCCAAGGGGTTTCATCAAATTGAAGGTGTGGACTATATAAAAACTTTCAATCCTTTAGTAAAGTCAGCAACTATCAAGATTGTGATTAGTCTTGCAGTACACTTTGATTGGGATATTAAGTAAGTTGATATCAATAATACTTTCCTAAATGGAGACTTGGCTGAGGAGGTTTTTATGACTCAACCTGAAGGCTTTGAAGATAGACAAAGGCCTAACAGTGTGTGTAAACTCAAGAAAGCTCTTTATGGACTTAAACAAGCACCAAGGGCTTAGTTTCAAAAATTAAAATCAGCACTAGTACAATGGGGCTTCAAGAACTTAAGATTAGATCACTTTTTGTACTCAAGGAAAATGAAAATTTGGTAATGCTACTTGTATATGTCGATGATATACTAGTTACAGGAAACAATGAAAGGTTCTGCAACTCCATAATCAACAGACTTGATTAGACCTTCTCACTTAAAGTACTAGGATCCTAGGGTTACTTTCTAGGGATAGAAGTAAAAAGGAATGAAAAAGATTTGCACATTAATCAAAATAAGCATATCTTATATATAGGGAAAAAGGTAGGAATGTCAAAGTGCAAATCATGTCAAACACCAATGTGTACAAATGTGAAATTCACAAAGGAAGGAGGAAAAATTTTAAAAATGAAACCTTGTACAGAAGCACCATTGGAGCACTACAATATGTGACATTAAGAAGGCCTGAAATAGCCTATAGTGTCAATAGGCTAAGTCAATTTCTCCAAAGACCAAAAATGGAGCATTAGATTGGATGTAAGAGAATCTTAAGATACCTACAAGGAAGTTCAAGTCATGGATTACACTTTACCAAGAACAGAAAGTTAGAGCTGAAAGGTTACACTGATGCGAATTGGAGAAATGATCTAGATGACAGAAAATCAACTAGAGGGTACAACATCTTTCTTTGTGGCAACCTGGTGTCATGGAGCTCAAGAAAATAAAAGGTGGTAGCAAGATCAAGCACTGAATCTGAGTACAGGTCATTAGCACAAACAGGGGCAGAGATAGCTTGGATTAACTCATGATTATCTGAATTACACATCAAACTCTCAACAAAATCATTAGTGTGATGTGATAACCAAGGTGCAGTTGCATTGGCTAGCAATCTAGTATATCACACAAGAACCAAACATATTGAGATCAATGTACATTACATTCGAGATCAAGTTGTCAACAATGTGCTTGAAATAAATACATATCCTCGAAAGATCAAGTAGCAAACATAATGATAAAACCCTTACCATTTGAGAGATATAACTATCTTAAGAACAAGCTCAAGGTGTTACCAGAACCCTGAGCTTTAAGAGAAAGGGGGGGGGGGGGGGGAGAGGAGGAGGAATTCCAAATGATTATTTGTTGGGGGCAAAATTGTAAATTGGTGTACTAGTAATTTAGTGAACTAGAAACACATCCTAAAATAAGGAAGATGACAAAATTACAAAGTGTGTGTGCAACTGTCACAACCAATGAAAGTGAATTAAGTACTAAATACCTGAATGAATCAGTGGAGGCTTAACCCGAGAATATAGAGATTACAATAAAAGAATTTGTTATACAAATGATTAGAATTGTGCAGAAGATATTCGTACATTTAATTCTTTCATTTCTTTTATAAATAGAATAGTATTGTAATACATTTTTACATTTTTGTATTCAGAAATACAAAAAGGCGGCCATTTACATTTCCTTCTGTTTTCTCTTCATTTACAAAATTTATCTCTGGTAAATAGACGCTCCACCAACAAGAACTTTGAATACTTGAGTCACGTTTACTGCAGCGCAAATAATGATCTCGTGTCAATATCATGCGGATGTTGTCTCTAAATCAGTATGCAAAGCGAATTTAGTGACAAATTTGAGTCGGCAAAAGCGCTACCACGGTGGAAGATTCCAAAATCTCTGCTCCCATATATAACGTCGCCATTTTGCATGGCCACCTGAGTGGTAATTAAGATGAGTTTGCTTGCTCCTCACAAACTCTTTTGCTGTGCTAAAATTTTTCTATGGCCCACAGCACCAGCACCACTTCCACCATGAGCTCCTTCCCCACCACCTTCGCCACCGATTTTGTCTCCACCTCCCCACCCATGAACTGTACCGTTTAGTCCATGACCTCTGAATCCGCCTCTGCCGCAACCACCAGCACTACCGCTGCCTCCACCTTTGCCCCTGCTAACTCCTCTTCCTTCGCCAGTTCCTTTTCCTCTCTTTCTCGTCACAGGTTTACTTTTTAACCCTCAACCTCAACCACCACCACCACCACCAACCGCTCCTCCTCCTCCACTGCGATTGCTCATAATACTACTGATTTTCCTTAATATATCTTATATCCTCAACCACATTATTACTAAATAAAATCGAATGACTCATAGCAAAAACGAATTCAGAGTGGTTGTGCTTTCGAGTGTCCTTCACTGTCTTGATCATACGATAAGTCGATAATTCTATACAGGTTAGAAAATATTCTAATTAACCACAATTCATAGTCTTGTGAGGCCTAAAATGGTGGGTGTATGCTTGTCTGCCCAATGGGGAAGGAAGCTTCAAGTATGGGCCGGAGTGATTAAAGAAGGTCACTAAGAGATCAGGCTACAGAACTTATCTGTTGTAGTTACAAGGTCAGGCTACAAGCACGGACTCAATGGTTATAGAGGCATGCAGGTATTAATGAGCTAGTTCATAGTCCTTTTCTCGTCAATATTATTTTTAATAATTAGATATACTTTTTGATTTAAATTACTCTAGTTATGCTTTAATCACCCTAATCACACTTAGACAATTTTAGAAAAACTCAATTATGAAAAATTATATATAAGTTATACTTTTTATAAACACAATTTTTATAATCTTGATATAAATCTTACATAAATAAAAAACATGTAAGTCTATTTAAGTAAAACTTAATAATTAAAGTCCAAAAAATAAAAGTCTTGAAAGACTTCTAACTCTATTAAGAATCTAATATTACATATTAAATATACATTACAACTTTAAAATAAGGTCTAATTTTATTGAGAGAGATATGATTATGATTATTGTGATTAAAAGACATAGATTGTCATTCTTAATAACAATAATCTAGGCAATAATGCTCTGAAGGCTTTGAGCCCTTTTTTTTTTAAAACCCTCAATATAATTTTATATCATCATTCACCGTTCATTTTTCTTGCTCTTTTTTTTTTATTTCTCTCTTTTTTTTCTTGCATCGTTGTTGGCTTAAATATTAGAATGTCTTTGTGAAAAAATCTTAGACACGGCCTCAATTTTATCTTTAATTGCAAGATTCTCTTCAAATCTCGTATCATTGAAATGTATTAACCCAGTCCAATTGGCAATTCTTTCGAAAATCTATCTAAACTTCTTAATATAAAATAAAATAAATAAATAAAAAACAAAAAACAAAAGAAGACACTCTTAGTCTTGAACGTCATGAGTAGTGTTAGCAATAAGGGCAACAGCTGCGATTCGCTACTTTGTTTACACGACAAGTGTTCTTTTTTATGGCTATTTTTGACAGTTCAATTTGAAATTAGAAAATTACTCGTATTATTACTTTCGACTTTATTTCACCTTTGCTCTTTGTCCAGGTACGGCGGCTTCTTTCCATGAGCAACCCATTAGCATATAGATTCATGATTTACATTACAACTTCTATGATCTCAAGCTTCTTTCAAACTTGTGATCATATATATTTACAAATAATTCAAGAAAGAAAGATATGATTAAAAGGTTTTTGAGTTATAAGACGGTTAGCACTTGGTTTAGCTCTCACCAATTTTGAAAGTGTTCTCTTTTTGTTTTAAGTTTAATTTTCAGGGTTTATATATAATTGTCCTACTAATACAAAAGATAGATATCGATTTCGTTTGTGTATATGAAGTTGGAAGCCTAGTGTGAATTGCTCTGAGAAGCTTCAAATAAAGGTAGGGTTGTAAATTGATTATTGAGATGAATGGCATTGTTGAAATAAGGTTAAAAATAGTCGCTCTAGCACTACTCTAAAGGACATTATGATTGATCATAATAGCCAATATGCAAGTTTCTATATAACGCTAATTCGTCTGCTGTCCTGACTGAATTGGATATTAGATAAAAGTGGGGCTAATTAAGTAGCTACTCTCCTTGGAAAGTCTGTTTGAGTCTTGCAATCTTTGCTTGTCCACCAGATGGGGAAATGAGCACTTAGCAACTAGGCCTGGTAAATAGACGCTCCACCAACCAGAACTTTGAATACTTGAGTCACGTTTATTGCAATGCAAATAATGATCTCGTGTCAATATCATGCGGAAATTGTCTCTAAATCAGTATGCAAAGCGAATTTAGTGACAAATTGAGTCGGCAAAAGCTCTACCACGGTGGAAGATTCCAAAATCTCATGCTCCCGCTCCCATATAACGTCGCCATTTTGCATGGCCACTTGAGTGGTAATTAAGATGAGTTTGCTTGCTCCTCACAAACTCTTTTGCAAAGCTAAAATTTGCTATGGCCCACAGCACCGGCACCACCTCCACCATGAGCTCTTCCTTCACCACCTTCGCCGCCGATTTTGTCTCCTCCTCCCCTCCCATGAACTGTACCGTTTACTCCATGACCTCTGAATCCGCCTCTGCCGCAACCACCAGCACTACCGCTGCCTCCACCTTTGCCCCTGCTAACTCCTCTTCCTTCGCCAGTTACTTTTCCTCCCTTTCTCGTCACAGGTTTACTTTTAAACCCTCAACCACCACCACCAACCGCTCCTCCTCCTCCACTTTGATTGCTAATCATACTACTGTTTTTCCTTAAATATTTCCTATATCCTCAACCACATTATTACTAAATAAAATCGAATGACTCATAGCAAATAAAAATTCAGAGCGGTTGTGCTTTCGAGTGTCCTTTACTTCATTATCTTGATCATACGATAATATTCTACAGGTTAGAAAATACTCTATTTAACCATAATTCATAGTCTTGTGAGGCCCAAAATGGTGGGTGTATGCTTGTCTGCCCAATGGGGAAGGAAGCTTACACGTATGGGCCGGAGTGATTAAAGAAGGTCACTAGGAGATCAGGCTACGCCTATACATGGCGAAGAGTCCCTGGACCAGGGCATGCTCAAGGTCAGCCTATGTTACTAAGCTCTTTGGTTTTGAGCTATAATTTCTTTTTATGGAGATGTGGATATTTATTCTTAATAGTGCTACTTTGTTTGTCATTATGTGTGTGAAAGAAGAAATAATCTAATTTTTCTTTTGCTATTTATATTAACACTATGGGTGTTAACTGTTAATCTCCAGTTGCAAGATATTTCATTAATTTACCTTATTCATCGACATAGGACAAGAATTGGCTTGTGGAACTCTAATTATATATTGCCTGCAGTTATGGGGTTGATGAAAATCAAGTGGATAAAGTCATATATGGAGGATTATAAAATCGAGAACTTTATCAAGGATACATAATCACTGTTGCGTGTGTGTGTGTGTCAACTAACTATTGCAATTTTTTGATGCAATGTCAATCAAAGAAATAAGCTCCAAATAGTTGTAACCCAAGATTAAAATTTTATTAGACAGTCTGATATTGCTAGTATAAAAGGCACTCCACTCACCGAATTTTGACATTTATTGGCAGTACAAAAAATTATTTTCTGCGTAGCTAGAAATCTTATCAACTTTACCTAAAGCAGTACTCGGAGCACAAAGTAAAAGACAAGACAAGAACACCATAGGGTTCTGAAATGTTATGCACCCATGCAACGTGCATTGCATTTGCATAGACACCCTATTGGAATTAGTTGTGAGGAGGAGCAACTCTTCCTCTGGCTGATTTTTTGTGGCCACCGCCGCATCCCCAAATCCAACAATTACCATTCCCATAGCCCCCACCACTGCCTCCACCCCAGCCCCATCCTCCACCTTGTCCCCCTCCTCCACCTCCACCACCGCCCCGGCCACCTCCACCACCGCCTCCTCCTCCACCATTACCGCCACCTCCCCCTCCACCACCCCCCGCACCACTTCCTCCCCCCCATCCACGACCTTGACCATTTCCTCCTCCACCGCCGCCTCCTCCACCACCACCGCCGCCGCCGCCGCTTCCCCCACCACCACCACCTCCCCCATTTCCTTTTCCCTTCTTTCTTTTGTGTGGTTTACTGTTTCCTTTTCCACCACCTCCGCCATTTCCTCCTCCGTTACCAGCACCGCTACCGCCACCTCCTCCACCACCACCACCCCCACCAGTACCACCTCCTCCTCCTCCAGCACTGCCATTGTTCATATGACTACTGCTTTTCATTAAAGCTCCTTTAGATGAGTTTGTGTTTCTTTCTTTTATATCCTCAACCACATTGTTGCTTTCATGTGAAAGCTTGAGATTGGAGATAACATTGAACTTAGCAGCACCGTCACTTTCCTCAAAGCCATGCAGTCCATAAATCAAATATGAGCTCAATACCGCCGCAAGTAGTAGGAAAGATCCAAATCCTCTTGCAATCTCCATTGTTAATTTGCCTCAGTTTGAGAATTCACGAGCTCATTCGACGCTTTTATACTCTTCGCATTGTACATCTAATTATCTAATAGACGTTGACAGGTAAAGACAGTCCCCACAGCAACAAACTCGGAGCAACCAAAGCCAAACTTCTTTCAAAAGGCTGCAAAAGGGAGGCAAAGAGATGATAATGGGCGGATAGAAAATGCCTTGCGGCTCAATTTGTCCCCACCTCCAGCTTCAGTGGCTAATGCATGCTTGAAAGGCACACTAGGCGCATGCACTCACCATCCATAGCTTCATTCACCTCCCTTAATATCTTTAGATGAGGCCTCACTTTCCCAGATTAATTAACGTAATAAAAGCAGCTTTTGTTTTGTCTCTATCATGTGCTAGAATCTGAACATATCAGAAAAACACGTTTACATACAAGAGATTACTAATAATATAATCATGGAAAACTGAAATTCATTACATAAGAATTATTTAAGATGGTGATTTTAATCATTAAAGGGTCAAGAAGTAGACCACCCACCGGCCCAAAAACTTTTTGGACCAAACTAGCATAGCACTTGGATAACACGTTTCTACGTGCTAGTCCAAGTAAATTTAACCTAAATTTTGCACGGACTAAAAGCCTACTACTATTTGCTCTAATCTTCTTCTAAGAAATTCCTACTAACAGCTCAATAGGTCTTTGAATTATATCGAAATTCATTGATAGGACTCCATGATAGGACTTAACTCGAGTGGTGGGTTAATATAAATATTATTGCTATTGCAATTGCACTTGAAAATATATCAACTTAAATGTCGATCACATGTGATGCTTGCCTTTTGCTTGACGAATGAGAATTGGGTAGAGAGGGAAGTGCTGCCCATGTGATAGACGATCATAGTGGAGACAATTCGAGTTGGTTTGGTTCTGATTTTTCCCTTGAGAGGATAATATCCCACTAAAGTTGTGGGTTTCCAACTTGTTAAATTCACTGAAGATAAGTTTAAGGACCAATATTTTTATATAAATTTAAAAGGTTCTTCGTATCATTATTTCACCATGTGCCGTATTTGGCCATTTCTTCAAGCTATTGTTTACACCAATAACTATTACCATCTCTCTGTCGCTCTATATCATGATCTGTCATGAAACGTGTAACCCCAGTTTGATCCAACTTCTTAACGTATTAAAAAGAAATCTCTCCTACTTTGAATTTTACATAAATGAATGAAATTTATGTTTTTGTTTGATAGTTACTGAAAAAGGAATGAATAAATTTGAATCGCACATTACAAATAGTAATTGTGTATCAAGATATATTTAAAAGTTTAGATCAACAAAACAATTCATGGTCTTAAACAAATTTATAAATATAGCCTTTTGTACAAATTGTGTTCGAAAAAAGAACCCAAAATCTTCAATCCCCCATTTGTTTTGGTCTATTCACTATTCAACATGGTAGCTATGACTATTATATTAAATTTTTTTATTTATATTATTAATAAATTAAGATAATTTTATTGTGTTAATTTTTTTTTGTTATTATTAATATATTAAAAATAATCAGCATACAATATTAAAAAGTAGCTGATGCATTATATAACTCAAATGGTATTCTATAAAAATTAAAAGCATCAAAAAGTCACGTAAAAGTGATTTTTTCTTAATTTTTTATAACTATCTCAATCTGGTAGTATCTTGAATACCCATCAAAAAAGTAATAAAAGGGATGGCCAGTTATACGTTCTAAGATTTAGTCGATAAAAGGTAATGAAAAATAGTCTTTCCTAATTGCTGTGTTTAGCTTTTTATAATCAATGCACATTCGCCAACCATTTACTATCCTAGTTGGAATAGGTCTCTCATTCTCATTTCTATAACAATAACCCCAGATTTCTTTAGAACTACTTGAATTGAACTTACCCAATGATTATAAGAAATTAGGTAGATTATACCTGCATCTAATAGTTTCAAGGCCTATTTCTTTACTAATTCTTTCATTGTTGGATTAAGTCTTCTTTGAGAGTCTCTACAATGTTCGGCATCTTCCTCTAAATAAATTCTATAAGAGCATATTAATGAAAAAATTCCTTTAATATCAATTATGGTCCAACCTAATAATTTTATCAATTTTTTCTATTGTTCAACACTAAGTTTAGAAGAAATAATAATAGGAAAAGTATCACCTAGTCCCAAGAATGCGTGTTTTAAACTTTTAGGCAGTAATACTTGCATCTAATAGTTTTAAAACCTATTTCTTTACTAATTCTTTCATTGTTGAGTTAAGTCTTCTTTAAGAGTCTCTATAATGTTGGGTATCTTCCTCTAAATGAATTCTATGAGAGCTTATTAATAGAGAAATTCCTTTAATATCAATTATGATCCAACCTAATAATTTTATCAAATTTTCTTATTATTCAACATTAAGTTCAAAAGAAATAATGACAAGAAAAGTATCATATAGTCCCAAGAATGCGTGTTTCAAACTTTTGAGCAGTAAGGAAAACTCAACTTATGGTGTCTCGAAGTTTGATGGTTTATGTGGGGATACGCACTGTTTAGTCTGACGAGCCGGGACATACCGGTCCCAGTGGGCCATCACTGGTCCAGACCTCACAGTGGCCTCCATTCACACAGTACCTATTGTTTCTCTTTTGGCCTCCCCAACGCTCGAACCCGGGTGGGACATACCACCTCAAATGCCTAACGAGTTTGAAGTCAGTACCATTAGAGCGTTGGGGAGGCCAAAAGAGAAACAATAGGTACTGTGTGAATGGAGGCCACTGTGAGGTCTGGACTAGTGATGGCCCACTGAGACTGGTATGTCTCGGCTCGTTAGACTAAACGGTGCGTATCCTCACATAAAAGGCCGGCTCCTCAGACTAAATAGTGTGTATCCTCACAGTTTCAATCTCTCCTTCTTTCGTGGCAACTTTTTAAAGTATAGCTACCAAAATTGAGTTCCATTATCCTGTAAGTGAAAATACTAAATACATCAGTTGTGTCATTATGATGATGTAATTCTTCAAAAGTAGAATTCAATAAATTTTTAAAAAAAATCAGAGTCATAATTTTTATAAACTTTCTCCACTACAATTGAGGTTTGATGATTTCATTTTCTCCCTCTTTTATGACAACTCTTCAAAACATAACCGTTAAAATTGAGTTTCATTATCCTGTAAATTAAAAATATTAAATACATCAATTGTATTGTTAGGATAACGTAATTCTTAAAAAATAGAATTCAAAAAATTTTAAAAAAAATTAAAGTCATAATTTTTATAAATTTCCTCCATTATAAATGTGTTTATCATATATTTTTTATGTATTATATTTCATATATAAGTAATGAATTTAATGTTTATATACGAGTCCTCTTTATAATTATATTTAGAGAGTAAAATATAATTTCTTTTAATTTATCTATTTTTTCTCTTCGGGGCTTTCAGTGCATCTGCAGCACGAGTACCACCGTCGGCCACTGCGTTGTCGTTGTCGCCAATCAATAAGTCGATATCACTTTTAGATTCCTCAGTGACCTAGCCATGATTTTCCAACTTTGTTGCCTCTATCCCATCATTGTGTCACGCCCCAAATATTCTCAAGCAATTACTCGAGTATTTGGCACGCGACAAGACCACCAAGGGGGTGTCTTAGTCCATTTTTGGTTAAATGGGCTAGAGCTTCTAGAAGGCCCATGGAGTTGGGTTGAGGCCACATTAATGTGGTAGGTGGGAGAATAATCTAGAAAAAGCATATTCCTTTGGATATACTTTTGGTAGTTGGCATTTTTTAGAATATTTCTTAGAATATTCTCCTCTTTAGATTTGGACCCTTGGATTAGAGTTAATCCTAGCCGTCCATTGTATATAGCTTTAGCTATAAATATGTGGAGTTCTCATTTGAGAATCCATCCTCCAAATTGTAGAAATACTCTTAGCTTGTAAGTGTATAGCTTTGTAATCTCTCTTTAGTAATAAAATACGAGAGCATTCTCTCAAACACTTGGTGTGCTTCTTCTTCATCTCTTTCTTTGGTTAATTGGGGTCTTGTAGGCTGCTTAGCACTAGCAAGTGTCTAAGGCCGCACGGTTTCGAGAAATCGGGTCGTGACAAGTGGTATCAGAGCGGGTTCAAAGAAGATGGTGAAAGAAGTTGCTGGAACATCGGGGATTACTCAAGGGAAGGGTAGAGACCCCAAAGCTAGGAGACATGGGAGTATTTCGCCAGAAAAGTTCGTTGATCCGAACCATGATCTAGGGGACATGGTTATGAGGCTCGGTGGTGCTGTGAGCAAGGCAACAGATCGCCTTGGGGAGTTGGAGGAGCAAGTCCAGAATGTCGAGGTAGGCCTCGATACTCAAGGTGACGAGCTGCGCTCCCTCATCGAAAGCTCCATTGACGAGCATGTTGTCAAGCAACGGGACTGGATCAAGACTTTTCAGGAGAAGGTTTACAACACCATGGACAGAGTTCAAGCCCAAGTAGAAGAGCTACGAAAGGGGTTTGAAGGTGTCAAAGAGGATGTGGTGTTGTGCAAGCGAGCGGTCGCTAATGGCGTAGCTACTCAAACTGCGGTGGCTGCACCAAGGGTCGAGGCCCCTAAACCGAAGGAGTTTAGCGGCAGACGGGATGCCAAGGAGCTTGACAACTTCTTTTGGCAAATGGAGAGGTATTTCGGCGCTATGGGCGTGCGGGATGAACACAAGGTAAGTACCGCAACTTTATACCTTTCCGATCATGCAATTCTGTGGTGGCGTAGGAAAAGCGAGGAGATTCGCAAGGGTACCTGCACCATAGACACATGGGAAGAATTGCAACGAGAGTTAAAGCGCCAATTCTATCCGGAGAATGTGGCGCACGACGCTCGCAAGCGGTTGAAGGAGTTGAAACAAACGAAGTCCATTGGGGAGTACGTGGAGGAGTACTCTTTGTTGATACTGCAAATCCGCAACATGACCGAGGAGGACTTGTTGTTCAATTTCCTGGACGGGTTACAATCCTGGGCAGCCAATGAGTTGAAGCGGCGTGGAGTGCAGAATATATCCGACGCTCTTACAATGGCGGAGACGCTCATGGATTACCGCAAGGGAGATTCGGGAAAGTCCAGAAATTTTAAACCCAATCACAGCAAGGGTGGGGAAGCCTAGGAGTTTCAGCCTCCGGAGAGCAAGGAGGAGAAAGGCAAACCGTCCAAGTGGAAGGAGCAGAAACGCAACGGCCATAGAGGTAATGGTCCGAAGTCTAACTGTTTTCTCTGCGATGGGGATCATTGGGTCTTGTAGGCTGCTTAATACTAACAAGTGTCTAAAGCCGCACGGTTTCGAGAAATCGGGTGGTGACAATTGGAATGACAATATTGAGGCAAAGACCACCGGAAGGACCGGCATTTCATTTGTTGTCGTCTGCCATGAGTTGCACAATAATAATAATAATAATATATGTTGAATTTTAATTAGCATTTATACTTTATAACTTGTATGTTGATTTAAATAAATGTTGACTTTTTGCCATTAATACTTTTTAATTAGATGTTGATTTTTCCACGGAGTAATAGAATTCTAATTGCCAGGTGAGTTTGGTGGCGTCTCAATGACGTGCTATTGCACCAACAAAAATTTTGTTGGAATACATGGTATTGTTTTCTTGAAAAGACTATCGATCTGGCTACACACTAAGTAGCCTATCAAGGGTATTACTTATTAGGCTGAGAGGAATTTGGTCAAGGTCCGTTAGAGCGGCACAATCCAAAATTTTCAAATGGCCTAACGTTGAATCTGCAATGTGATGAAGAGAATTCACTCCGAACTTAGAAATAACACACAATCAAACAGCGTTTCTAGAACTATTATCACAAACACTACAAGAAAATATACTATTAGTTACAATTTCTTCTACGACAAAATTAATTTTTTTTGCTAAAAATAATATGTAACAACAAAATAAAATTTTTGTTGCAGCAAATAAATATATTTTGTCAATCAAATTTATGCCAGGAAGGCAACAAAATATTTTTCATAAGTGACAAAAATATATTGTTGCAATAAATTTTTATAGTAAAAAAAGTAATTTTGTTGCACAAAAGGCCTTATTCTTACAAAAGACAGAATTTGTTGTTTAATATCTTTTAGATTAAATATTTGCACTAATTGAGACAAACTATTTTGCCGAGACAAATCATAAACAATGAGAAATAGATTCTTGTAAGAACACACACATACACACACGTACATCTATATACATACATACATATATAAGTATAATAATAATAAAAATTATGTTCATAAAGTAAAGGATAATCAAAATATTGCGTTGAAAATTCTTGTATTTTATATGTGGTAAAAAAAAATTATTATAGCACAAAGTATAATAAAATGATTTGTGTAAAGTTTAAATTCTACTTTATAGTCTCAAATTTTATCTTTTATTTAGTTCATTAGTGCAATATTTGCTATTTGGTATCAATATTTTGTTTATCAAGGTAATTTTATTATTTTTACTTCAATGATAAAAAAAATAAAATTGATTGTATAAGTAACGTTTATAATACTAGTAGTAACAGCAGTACTACTTAAAATAAAAATAATTATCACAATTGTATTGGTGATGAGATATTAATATATACATGCTTATATATAGATAGATAAATAAATAATGCACTCTTTTCTGTTGATATCATATCAACAAATTGAATGATGATTATAATCTTTAATAGATTAATTTGAATGGGTGAAGGAATAAATAGAGAAGTTAGGTCATATTCTACTAACAAAATATATAATTATTTAGTTTAATTGATAATGTATATAAATTATTAATTTTAATTTATTAATTCAAAATATTAATAATTTAAAATTTTCAAATTCATTACAAGATTACAACTCTAACTTCTCATTATTTTAAGTTGTCGACAAAATGCCTATTGTTTTGGATTGATATTATTTTGATTATTTTAGTAAGCATATTACATTTTCTTTTTCAAGTTGAAATAAAACATTATATCACTTTGGGATGTTTTAAGATAGTTATTTGCAAGTAAAACTATTTTAAATTTGACTTCAATAAAATTTTATAATTTAATTTATTGTGTCCTTCTAATTGTGATGAAAAAGATTTTATTTTATAAATAGGTTAAACCGAATTAAATTGGTATAAGGGGGTTTTTATCTTATTTCAGTTGGTTTGGGTTGAAAAAAAATGACAACATAAAAATTTTAAATTTGGTTTGTGTTAATTCTAACTCAATCTAAACTGCAAGTTTTCCATCCTTATTAGTGGGTTATAAAGTTTTCGCCAATTCAAAATTAAGTTTTTAATTAATAATTATTATTCAATATAATAATCACTTACAAACAAGATTATAAATATGCTTGATGTATTTATTTTTATAGGAAATAGAGTTGGTGTATCTAAAAGAGGGTTAAATGATAATTAAATAATAGTAAAAACTTATATAGTAATATATCAGCAAAAAAATTAGCAAGACAATTTCTCAATTTTCACGCCCATTATCTAATAAAAGGCGCTATCTACAAAGCAATTCCTAATCATTTTTTTTTAATAGGAAATACTTTTTCTAAAGAGTTTTACCACTTTTTAATATTGAACCAAGTCTTTAATCAACCATCAAATTTACTTTTTTTACTGTCTATGGCACCATTACCACTTAAGAATAGCTTTGCTTAAAGATTTGAGAGCCTATTACTTCTCAAGGTAAATATAATTGCTCTTCTTTAATTAAATACAATAATATTTTATATTTATTTTATTGCATTAAGAATCCATTTTGACTTTAATGCAGTTTATTAAATTAATCTGGTGCATGGGTTTTTTGAATTTGACAAAATTTTGTGAGCATCATTTGGGTTGGGTTAGTCAGTTTATGTTTTAATTTTTTCTTGAATTATTCTTAGTTTTTAACTTGATATAAATTCTTTTGTTTTCTTCTAATAAAAATTAAAGTATTTTTGCAAATAAATTAATGAAATATTTTTTAAAAAATCAACTCAAAGTGATGATAACTTTTCGAAAAAAGAAGAGAACATTTTTTAAAACAAATAAAAATTTGTCACACTCTTTTCATTTTAATTTTTTCTATATAATTTCTAACTTTTCACATTGTAAGTGGTGAAAGTTTGAAGCCATTACTTGTTTTCTTTGAATAAACAAATTTATAATATTTTTGTTTCTTTCTTTTTTGTCTAATAATACTATCTAAAATACTTATAATACATTTTTTCTTTTATTATAGGTAATCTTTCTTGCAATAATTCTTGAAAGACTAATGTATGAATCGTTGGTATATATAATATCTATCTGCAAACAATTCTTTAATTACTTGGTAAATTATTAGCATCTATTTTGCAATAATTCTTACATAACCATCACCATTTTGTTCTGTTGTGATAATCTCTGAAGGCAATTTAACTTCCTTTATAGTTTATATGTTATCCTTGCTTTTAAAATGATATACGAGTCTCTAATTTAGATAGCCATTATAGTGATGTACATGGTTTTTTTTTTTTTTTGGTGTTACTTAGGTTGTTTGACAATAATATATTAAAATAATTGACTTAAATTTGTTAATATATTGAAAAACAAAAAGCCATACGCATAGTGATACTTAAATATATATTGTTTTCTATGATTGAGTTATTGCATTTAGAAGTGTATGTTTTGCAGTTTCTTCTTTTCTGACAACAAAAGTTTGAATAAGAAACTCAATTTCATTTATCATACTCAAGATTCAAGGTATAACTTAGAATTTTAAGGTATTAAGTACTATTATGTACTGGTTTTCTTTTATTTCCTGTTTTATTAATTGTTAAACAATACTTAATAATTTTACAATATTGAGGTCAATATCACAATAAAATATGAAACTTAAGTACAAATGTGATATGAGGTGCAACCTAAATTTTAGAAATGTGCAACTTAAGAAATTATGGGATATACAAGAAAAGAGTAGCTTAAATGAAAATGATAATATAGAGAAACAAGTGTATCAGTAGAATGATTCATTTGATATTAATCTTGTTGTAGAATTTAATGATCTTGATGCACAATCATATCGCAGCTAGAGATGATGTTAATCTACACATTACTGATGCATCAAATTTGAAAAGTAATAAACCAAGAGATCTTGATTTAAATGATTTCATATGCGATGAAATTGAAAAAGAAGTTGAAACAATGGTAGAATATTGCTTTGGCAGTGAAGATGATTTGAAATCCATGATAATAGTGATATTGATGTATAAGACATATAGTATTTATTTCAAGAATGAATTGGTTGATTAAAATTTCTTTTATTTGTTTATGCAATTAGGCATTCTCAAAATAGTTAGATATATATATTTGATTATTTACATTTACATGAACTATAGTTTTTTATTCATGTCCTTCTATTTTTTTTCTGTTGAAGCGAAAGTACATAAACAAGTAAAAACATTCACTCAAATAATGTAATAATATAGAACAAGTTATTAAGAAATAAATAGAGAAAGGGTTAGAAGAAGAACACACAAAGAATTATGTGGTTCGGCAACTTGCCTACGTCCACGACGGATCAAGATCACACTCTTCTCTTATTATTAGTCACAAGGCACTCACAAAGTATGCATTTTACAAGAAAAATCACAAAGAAAACTCTCTCTCTCATTCTATGGATTTTCTCTCATAAAGAACTACAAAGATCTCTTGTTTATCACAAAGATTGTCAAGATTTTTAGTTGATCACAAAGATGTATTTACAAGCCAATTAATAGCCTTTATATAGGCTTTGTGATGACCTAGGTTTACCCTATACGTGTGAGAGTCGTATTAGGGAGTTCTGAAACAAGTGGGAGATGAAATAAGGAAGTTTCCTTATTTTGGGATACTATTCTCGTCTCCAACGCCGCAGCGCTCAGGTTTTGGACTGGGCGCCGCGATGCTCACGCCTGGTCGCCGCAGCGCTGGCGCCTGGTACGCCCTTCTTCATTTTTTACCTCCTTTCGCGTCCGACTTCGATCTGTGCGCACCCACGCACTTGGCTTGATCTCCAAATCATATTTCGATGATTTTCAATCAATAATCTCACAAATTTCCTCTTTGATTCAAAATCATCCACAAAGTAACTCGATCTCTCATTTCTACATCTTCAGTCACCCTCATAAAGTAGTGACTCCGGTTAAGTCCTTGCATAGGACGAACTTAACCGAGGGTAGTGGCTTAGTCAACATATCAGTAGGATTTTCAGACGACGCTATCTTTGTTAGATTAACTTCACCACTTTGGACAATCTTTCGAATGTAATGGAGCCTCATATTAATGTGTTTCGACCTCTCATGGAACACTTGATACTTGCTTAGCTGTATGGCACTCTGGCTATCACAATACACACCGGTGTTCACATTTTTACTAGCCAATACCTCCGCGCATATGTCTTTTAACCACACGGCCTCCTTGATAGCTTCACCAATAGCTATGTACTCTGCCTCTGTGGTAGATAGTACAACCACATGTTGTAGAACTGATCTCCAATACACACTACACCCAAACATTGTGAATATGTAGCCCGTCAACGATCTTCTCTTATCAAGATCACATGCATAATTTGAGTCTACGTAACCTCTTACCATTTCATTACTGTCTTCATCCCTCTTATACATTAACTCGTGATTCGACGTTCCCTTGAGATATCTCAGAATCCACTTTACTGCAAGCCAGTGATCTTTTTTTTGGATTCTCCATGTATCTACTCACTACACTCACACCCTGTGCTATGTCTGGTCTTGTGCAAACCATTGCATACATGATGCTCCCCACAGCGCTTGCATACAGTACTTTGCTCATCTGCAGTTTCTCCTTACGGATGTCGGCAACTGAGCTGTTGAAAGTCTGAAATGCATGGCCAAAGGAGTAGAGACAGTCTTCGCGTTTGACATACCAAACTTCTCCAAAATATTGACTATATATCGCTGTTGGGACAAAAAGATAACATCTCTTTTTTCCCTCACAATATCCATACCCAAAATTCTCTTTGCTGCTCCCAAATCCTTTATTTCAAACTCGCCACTCAACTACTTCTTGATCTTCTGTATTGCTTCCATATTCTTGCACGCAATCAACATATCATCGACGTATAGAAGCAAATACATCATCCCACAACTTATGTTCTTGAAGTACACGCATCTGTCATACTTGCTTCTACTAAAGTCACAAGCAATCATCAACTCATCAAATCTCCTATACCACTGTCTAGGTGATTGCTTTAACCCGTACAATAACTTCTTTAGCAAACAAGTCTGATCTTCTTTTTCGGGCTCCTCGAACCCCTGCGGCTGTGCCATGTATATCATTTTTTCAAGCTCTCCATGTAGAAAAGCTGTCTTTACATCCATCTACTCTAGATGTAAATCAAGGTTTGCACACATGGCTAACAAAATCCTAATAGATGTGTGCTTGACAACTGGATAGAATATCTTATGAAAATCGACTCTCTCTCTCTGAGTAAAACCTTGTGCTACTAACTTAGCCTTGAATCTCATAGGCTCAATCTCCGGTATCTCCTCCTTCACCTTATACACCCACTTGTACCCGATTAGCTTCTTTTGAGGTCTTTCCACCAAATTTTAGGTATTGTTCTTCCTAAGAGAACAAATTTCTTCTTCCATGGACTGCTGCCATTCTTTATTGTTTTCACTCTTCATAGCCTCACCATATGTCCTAGGCTCATCATACTCAATAGTGTAAGCAGAATTAAAAGCATGAGCAACTAAGTCTACTTGTGCATACCTGACTGGTGGGTTAATTATTCTCCTTAGCCTGTCTCTAGCAAGCTGGTACTCTTCAAGTTCCAACTCAAGAGTTTTAGTCTTCTTTTGGGTGGACTTGAAGGAACTCGCCGGTGTTCTTGGTTCATCTTCAAGGATCTCCTCGTTGAAGTGTTGACCTGAGGGCATACAAGATCCATGTTCCGGCTCTACTTCAACTTCTATTGACTCGGGTGCTAAGTCTTCCTTGGTTACAGATTCTTCTTTCTCATCTTCTTGGGAGGTTTTCAGCATCGTCTTTTCATCGAACGTCACGTCACGGCTTATGATACTCCTTGGTGGTGTTAAGTCTTTACACTACACCTTGTATCCTTTTACTCATTCGGGATATCCTATGAATACCCCTTTGATAGCTCTCGGTTCCAACTTTTCCTCCTTAATATGTACAAAGGTGGGGCAACCAAATATTCTGAGGTGGTCATACTTTGGAGGATTGCCAGACCATTTTTCTTCTGGCGTCTTGAAGTCAATTACTGAGGAGGGACTTCTATTGATCAAGTAAGCTGCCGTCACTACGGCTTCTCCCCATAATATCTTGGACATCTTCGCATTGGTAAGTATGCATCTAACCCTTTCAGGTAGGGTTATGTTCATCCTCTTAGCTACCCCATTCTGTTGTGGTGTTGATCTTACAGTTCTATGCCTTGCAATCCCATGCTTAACACAAAACCCATTAAACTCTCTGTTGTAAAATTCGAGGCCGTTGTCAGTTCTCAACCTTTTCACTCTTTTGCCAGTCTGATTCTCAACAAGAACCTTTCAAGTCTTGAATACTTCAAAGGCTTAATCCTTGCTCTTCAACACGTAGACCCACAGCTTCCTCGAATAGTCATCAATTAAGCTGAGAAAATACCTAGCACCACCACGAGTAGCTTTCTGAGCTGATCTCCAAAGATCCAAGTGTATGTAGTCAAGAGTCCCCTTAGTCTTGTGCTCTCCGATACTGAACCTCACCCTATGTACTTTCCCAAGCACACAATGCTTACAAAAGTCTAAGGGCTAGAACTTATCCTCGCCGAACGCCTTTTGACTATATAACTCCTTTAGGTTTCTCTCGCCTAGGTGTGCCAGTCTAAGATGCCACAACTTGGTTTGCATACTCTCATCATCTACAGAGAATAGTGCAGAACCACTCACGATTTCACTTTTAAGCATATAAACACCTTTGCACTTCTCTCCTCTCATCACCACCATGGAACCTTTCAAAATTCTTAAAATTCCTTTGTCGATCCTGATGGAACACCCATTCTGATCTAAAGTCCTTAGTGAGATCAAGTATCTCTTCAAGTCAGGAACATACCTAACATCTGTCAACTCTCTCACTCGCCCATCATGTAACCTAAGGTTAACACTACTAATTCCCATCATCTGACACGCAACGTCATTATCCATTAGGACCTTACCACCACTAATGGGCTGAAAATTTGTAAACCAAGACTTGTGCGAGCACATGTAAAAAGTATAACCAGATTCTAAAACCCATTGTTCAGAGTTCATACCATCAGTAACGACGAGTGTCTCTGCGCTGTCATAGCTATCATCATAGGCAAGCACAACATCCGCTTTCTTCTTGTCTTTTACTCTCTTCTCAGGACAGTCCTTTATAAAGTGCCCCTCTTTCTTGCAGCAATAGCACTTCCTAGGAGTCCTAGACTTCGACCTTGAGCCTTTTTTCTTTCCATCTCTATATGAGGGCCTTCCTCTTACAGATAAACTTTCTGCATTACCCTTGGTATGCTTTCATAATAACTTTGAGTTTAATAATGATTTCACATCACTCATCGTTAAACTCTCTCTGCCGTCGAGTAGCGTATCAACAAAACTTTCATAGCTCTTGGGGAGTGAACTCAGCAGGATAATTGCTCTATCTTCATCTTCCATCTTGATGTTGATAGACTCAAGATCAAGGATGATCTTATTGAAGGCGTCTATATGATCTTTCATCGGCGTCCCTTCTGACATGGACAACTGATACAACTTCCTATTTATATGTAATCTGTTGGCCAACGATTTCTTCATATAAAGCGAGTCAAGCTTCTTTCAAAGACCTATTACCGTCGTCTCACTTGCTACTTCCCTTAGTACTTCATCGCTCAATGACAAAACGATTGTGCTATGAGCTCTTTCTT
Source organism: Ailanthus altissimus (assembly GCA_946807835.1). Taxonomy (NCBI): domain Eukaryota; kingdom Viridiplantae; phylum Streptophyta; class Magnoliopsida; order Sapindales; family Simaroubaceae; genus Ailanthus; species Ailanthus altissimus. The sequence goes on from OX327695.1 coordinate 27,570,881, forward strand.
GAATGTCCTTTCTTTCTGCTTCTGCTCTAGATGACTCTGGTGTCTTCTCTTCATCACTAGATGGAGCTGCAGTTTCCTCTAATGTCGAATCAAGCCTTTGGCACACCAATAATGCCTTAACCTTCATCTTTCACAGATTGAAGTCATTCATACCATTGAATTTCTCTACCTCATACTTGGGTGTGGCCATGTCTGCTTAGAACTAAAGCTCCGATACTAGTTTGTTAAAGCGGAAGCATACAAACAAGCAAAACAATTCATCCAAGCAATGTAATAATGCAGAACAAGTTACTAAGAAATAAATAGAGAAATGGTTAGAAGAAGAACACACAAAGACGGATCAAGATTAGACTCTTCTCTTATTATGAGTCACAAGGCACTCACAAAGTATGCCTTTTACAAGAAAGATCACAAAGAAAACTCTCTCTCTCTCTCTCACTCTAGGGATTTTCTCTCACAAAGAACCACAAAGATCTCTTGTTTATCATAAAAATTGTCAAGATTTCTAATTGATCATAAAGATGTGTTTACAAGCCAATTGATAGCCTTTATATAGGCTTTGGGACGACCTAAGTTTACCATATACGTGTGAGAGTCGTATTAGGGAGTCTTGAAACAATTGGGAGACGAAATAAGAAAGTTTTCTTATTTCGGGATACTGTTCCCGTCTCCAGCGCCGCGGCGCTGGGCTCTCATCGCTGCAGTGCTGGCGCGCTTTTGCTGAGTGCTGCAGCGCTCAGTTTCTGGACTGGGCGCCGCGGCGCTCACACTTGGTCGTCGCGGCTCTGACGCCTGGTACGTCTTTCTTCGTTTTTTATCTCATTTCGCATCCGTCTTCGATCCGTGCGCACCCTACGCACTTAGCTTAATCTCCAAATCATATTTCGATGATTTTCAATCAATAATCTCACATTTTCTTTAATATTATGCTTTAAATCATCTTTTAAAATTTTATTTCTTTCTATTAATTAATTTTTGTGTTTTGATTGGTTTGTGGTATTCCTAAATGGTGTGAGAATGAAACTTTATAAAGTCCTTTATCTAAAACTTTTAGTAAGCTCTAAGTTTGAAAAGGCTTTTAAAGAAGAAGAAAAAAAATTTTATATTAATTTATTTTACTGTATTTGTTATTAGTCCTTGAAGATTTTAATATTTACTTTTTAAATAATTAGATGGCTCTTGGGCATAAAGGTACCAAACATATAACACCGGAAATATCTCAACCCTTTGTACCTGATCAAAGATTCACATAAAGTGATGGTACTCCAGAATGTGGTATATAATGAGTATAATTTGTCTTTTTTTTAAAGGCAATGTGCTATAATTTTCTTATATTAATATTTATACTTATTTATGTTAGGTTGCCAGCTACCACAAAGAAAAACTCATGCACCAACATATGAAAAAAATTAGATGATATTGTGCAATCATCTGAAAAAATAAAGTTATATATTTCATTTGAGACTAATAGACCAATAGCTTACAAATATTTTTTTCATGTTATCTAGTGAATGTGGTTATTTAATTAGGAGGTTTGCACCTTTTAAATATAAAAAATAGAGTAAGATTTCAGAATTAGAGAAGCAAGTTCTATTAGATCAACTTTTAGTAAGTAAAACACTTCTATTTCTTATTATATATCTTTTGGGTTATATTAAAAAATATACTAAATCACTCTTTTTTCAAAAATATTTGTTAAAGTTTGATATTGACTTAAACTTGCTATACGTTTGTTGATGTGGGAATGATATCATGAGTATGAGATATTGTGATTTTTTTACATTGGATATATGTATATTATTTGGATTATCCATCCATGTAGGATGCACTTAAGCATCCATATCCAAACATTCGTCAAGATGATTGGGATTGGCTTTGTCATAATATTTTTGATTCTACAAGTTTTAAGATATATTGAAATTAATGTTATAAACTTCAATTTTTCTTTTCAAGTTTATTTAATATACTTCTATTTTATTTTATCTTTATTTTTTTTATAATAAATTATCTTAATTTTCTTTTAACTATAGATTTAATCTACCAAAAATAAAGTAAATCGTGCTAAGCTCCCATATAATCATTGTAGAGGATCAAGACCTTTTGTTAATTATCTTGAGGATGAGATAATAGATGGTGAAATAGAGTTTTTTTCACGTCACCCACTATAGCAAGACAAAGGGTTAGGTGAATGAGGAGGCAAAGTCAAAGCATGTAAGTATACTTCATTTATTGTGAGAGGCTTTTGATTTTCTTTCTTTAATTTATGTCAGCTTTGAAAAATAATTAAAGTTTATTTCTTGAACTTTCTTTCCTTTTTCTTTAGGAGCAAAAATTTCATGAAGACCAAAAAATAAACTAATAACAACACCAATAAAGTTTATTTATTGTTTTTGATTTCTTTTTATTCATTTACTAACAAAGTTTCATCTTAAACCAAATGATAGAATTACAGAACCAATAAATTGATTTATAATTATTTTTTTCTTTTTTATGTATTAACAAAGCTTTATTTATAGGATTAAATGATTGAGCTTCAACAACAACAAAATGTTTCAAAGGAAAAAGAACCATTGACTCAATAAGATATATGCACTAAAATGCTTGAAAAGAAATCAAGCTATTTTTGGGGGTTTGGTAGAGGACCCCACCCTCCTTCAAGGCATGTTAAAGATAATTTTGAGGTTAAGAGGTTGCAAGATATCATAACTTCACAACAAAGTAGATTGGATTCTCAAGATAACTTCACAATTTATCAATTGGAATCCAAGTTGTCCCAATTTGAGGGCTTCGTAGCAAATTATGTCTTTATAAGGAATATCATCTCGCTCTATAAATTTAGCTAACTAAAGATAAATGGTATATATCTTTAAGCATTTGAGATATATGACATATCATCACTTTTGGGACTTGGTAACAAATATTCTGTCAAGATGTTAATTTTCATACACAAAATGTTCAAGCTAATTTCTAGATTTGATCAACGGATATTAGAACTTTGGATAGATGACATTAACCTTTTGGACTTGCTTATTACTAGATATATTCTAATGATATCATTACGGTGTATTTTGGATATTATTATAGTGTATTGTAATATATTAATGTCATGTATTTCAATGATACTATTATGTATATTTTGGATATAAAATGTCATTTTTTTTAGTTTAGCTTATTTATGTGCAAAAATATTTTAATTTATTTCGTTTATATTGAATTTTTATTTAGATTAATTGTCTTATAACTACATAATGTTGAATTTTCACTTAATATTTCGTAGTAAATCTTCTCCAAATACAATTTATAACTTAAAATTATGATAATTTATCTTACTATAAAATTATTTATAGCCCTAAGTAATAATAATTTTATTAGAAATTATGAATATTTTTCCCTTGGTAACAAAAACGTTTTGTTGCCAAAATTAAATTAGGCAGCAAACTGGTTTGTGGCCTAATATTTTTATAACTATTTTAATTTTTTTTGCAACAAATCTTTTTTCTTGCAAAAACTAAACTACAATGATAAAAAAATTATTGTTGAGCAAAATTACTTTAAGCAACAAAACGAGATTGTAGAGCAAAATATGTTTGGGCAACAAAATATTTGTTGCCTGGTGATTTTTTCACATTTTCTTTATAATCTTTAGCGACAAAAGTATTTTCTCGCACAAGATTAACTTAGGCGACAAAGTTCTATTTTTGTAGTTGTAGAGGTAGCGCAACGGTGGTAGGGTGACGATCTTAGCGACAAACATATTTTTCTTGTAATAGTCTATGACAACAAAATTACAACTTTAGGCTATAAAATTCATTTGTCGTCGAAGACCATTTCTGTTGTAGTGAAAGACGACAAAATTTGTGAATCATCTAACTTGAGATTAGGTGTTTGAGTTTTAGCAACAATATAAAGTATTGTAAATATTTTTTTTCCTCTTTTAAAAATAGTTAGTCCTTTCATTATAAAAGTAAGTGATGTATAATTTTAGTAGATGTATATACTATATCTAATATGTGATGTATTATATTATAAAAAAAACTATTATAAAAAATGTTGAGAATCTTAATGTACTAATCAGTAGGGTTATACGTCTTTTTTCTAGTAATACAAATGATGACAATACATTTTACATTATTTGGATTCTATAACAATTAATACTATGTTTAGAAATAAATTAAATTTGCTCGGTCATTAAGAACGTATGATCTAATGGTTTAAAGTTCCCAAGGAAATAATTTGAATAAAAATCACGTTTCGTTTACCTATTAATATTCTTTCTTAGTAAAGGGAGAGAAGAAAAAATTGCTCTCTCCTAAAATCAAAACTATGCCACTTACCATCCCCAGAAACTTAGCCATCACCATTGTCGTCCCCATCTCTACTGGAGAGAGGGACTTTTAGCCTTCTCTCTGATAGACTAATAGTTTCTTTCTATTTTTCATGCTTTTTCTTTAATTTTTTTTAGCTTTTCTTTTCTTTTCTTTTCTTTTGTCTTCTCTAGACTCCAGCTGCCATCGCCTCCTCCACTGGGTTTTGGACGCCACTGGTCTATCTCTATCTCCATCTCCATCTCCACTAGTTTCTCACTCTTCACTGGAGTTTGGCCGTCACAATTATGCTCGTGAAGGGCTTAAATCTCCTCTACTAGCAAACTCTCTTCACAGTTACTAGTCATCGTTGTGTATAAGTAGCCTCATCACTACCTCGTGCATGTTTGCCTCAATCTGGTGGCCAGGTAGCCCTCCGGGAACTTCATGCTTCTCCACCATTGATCAAAGCAAGCAACATCGTCTTTTCGTACAAGCATATCTTAACAGTCATTGGTTCAGCATGTCTAGCGGCCTAACAATTTTGGCAACCCCTAGTTCTTATTAGTTGCTTGGTCTTGAGCGTTAGTTTGTTATTTAGATGGATGTTGGTAGTTTGTTGTATTAGAAAAATAAAAGAATAGACATAACTTTTCTTGGTTGTCAAGACATGCTATATACTACCTTTAAAATTATTTCTACCCCCTCAAGATTAATAATTCATATACAAAGGGCTTGTATGGTAGTATAGTTTCTAGGATTCAATGACCAAATAAAATTGTAAGAGTGCACACTTTATGCAATTTCATTGGATAATAAGTAATCACTTTGAAATGGATTAATTTGTAGAGAATTTTGTGAATCAAGGAAATGATTATTCAAAAAGCATCTTTTCAATTGAGATGTGCTTACAATAAATAGAGAGGAGATGTCTCTTTGGAAAGATATTAAGCCTCTTCGTAAAGCCACACTTTAAGGCATAGTAAGTTAGGCTCATAGCCTTTCCATAACTCATAAGGTGTAGTTCTATTTTTTTTTGTATGAAATTCTATTTTTTATATGGTAAGCAGTTAGAATTGCTTTTCCCTACAAGTTCATAGAAGCCCCATAATTTATTAACATGTAATTCTCCATGTCTTTCAAAGTTTTGTTTTTTCTTTCAGGCACTCCATTTGATTCTAAAGAATATGGAGGTGTAACTTTATAGATAATTCTACTATTCTCACAATATGAATTAAATAAATTAGACAAATATTCTCCTTCTTGATCACATCTTAATCTTTTGATTTTCTTACTAAAGTGATCTTTAACTTTTCGTTTGTAAATTAAAAGCTTATCAAATGACTTATCTTTATTTCTTAATAAACATATTTTGGTATATCGTGAGAAATCATCTATAAAGATTTATGTAAAATATTTTTCCCCTTGTAGTCATGTTATCCTTTAGACCACCAAGGTCATTATGAATTAAACTGAGCAAATCAATCTCTCTAAAAGCTAGTAGTTTACAACTTTTCTTTGTGAATTTTTCTTCTATACATACATCACACTTATGAATATTATCTAAGTTCATATTAGAAAGTAAACTATATCTTTTCATTTTTCTTAGATAAAGATAATTCAAGTGACTTAGTTTATCATGCAATGTATCAAATGACTTAACAAAATAAACTGAAAATGTACTTTCATTAATCTTTGAATCTATCACATTTAGGGTGAACAAATCATTAGAACAATATTCTTTTTCAATGAATATTTCACTTTTGGTCATTCCAACTTTGTCGCCTTTAAATAAGACTTTTACATTTGTTTTATCATGAGATTCAATCGTATCATAATTTCACCATGTGCCGTATTTGGCCATTTCTTCAAGCTAATTACACCAATAACTATTACCATCTCTATGTCGCTCTATATCTTGATCTATCGTGAAACATGTAACCCAATTGTATCCAACTTTTTAACATATTAAAAAGAATTTTCTCCTACTTTGAATTTTACATAAATGAATAAAATTTATTTTTTTAATTGATAGTTACTGAAATAGGAATGAACAAATTTGAATCGCACATTACAATTAGTAATTATGTATCCAGATATCTTTAAAAGTTTAGATCAAGAAAACAATTCATAATCTTGAATAAATATAGCCTTTTGAACAAAATGTGTTCGAAAAAAGCACCCAAAATCTTCAATCTCCCAATTGTTTGGGCCTATTCGCTATTCAACATGGTAGCTATTATTATTATATTAAAATTTTTTTATTTATGTTATTATTAAATTAAGATATATTTATTAGGGTAGGCAAAATTATCGCAAACTAGTTAAAATTTACCCATATTGAAAAGAATTTGATACGGTTTGAAGTAGATTTGGCACGAATTTGATATGCAAAACTAAAACTCCCAATAAATTTGAGACAAATATAGGTTCGATAAAAAAATTGCCGATACCCGCAATGGATATTCGTAAATACTACAATTTTTTTTTAATTTTTTAAAAAAAGAAAAAGAAGTACGTTTCATATTGCACGTCTATTGTGCTTAGCATGCGTGCCAGGAGCGGATGTTGTGCGCTTAGCATTGACTCATAGTATGTATACTAAGCACTAGACGTACAACGTTATGCGCTTAGCATGCACACCTAGCATGCGTGTTAAGAGTTTAACTTTAAACACGCAACATTGCGCTCCTAACACGCGTGCTATGTGCGCTTAGTATACGTTCCTAGCACAAGTACTAAGCGCGCTAACGTACAACATTGGGCACTTTTAGCATTCTCTCCTACCACGTGTACTAAGTGTTGTGAGCTTAGCATGTGCTCTTAGCATGCATGCTAAGCGCTAGGCGTGTCATTGTGAGCTTAACATGCACTCATGGTATAAGTGCTAAGCGCGTTTTTAACGTTTGATTTTAGTAGATATGCTAAATGTTATATACTTATTATTAAACTCGTTTAAAATTTGTGGATAACTCGTTATGAGTTTAGTAATGAGTTTATATCCGCTAGAACAAGATTGGTATTAAAACTCCCAACTTCCAACGATTTAGAAATAATTTATTATTTTATTATTAAAACGGATGCAGATAGAAATTTAAAGATATTTGTCTCAAACCCAATCCGTTAACATCTTTAATTTTTATTGTATTAATTTTTCTTCTTGTTATTATTAATGTATTTTTTTATGTATTATAATTTTTATGTGAATAATAAATTTAATGTTCATATAAAAGTCATCTTTTATAATTATATTGAAGGAGTAAAATATAATTTCTTTTAATTTATCTATTTTTTCTTTATTCTGTCATTTTCAGTGCCACCATCGACCACTGCGTTGTCGTTGTCGCCAATCAATAAGTCGACATCACTTTTAGATTCCTCAGTGACTGGCCATGATTTTCCAACTTTGTTGCCTCTATCTCATCATTGGAATGGCAAAATTGAGGCAAAGACCACCGGAAGGACCGGCATTTCATTTGTTGGCCATGAGTTGCACAATAATAATAATAATAATAATTTTTAATTAGCATTTATACTTTGTAAGTGTACGTTGATTTAAATAAATGTTGACATTTTAGCTACATGTTGATTTTTCCTGGAGTAATCGAATTTTAATTGCCAGGTGAATTTGGTGGCGTCTCTATGACGTGCTATTGCATCAACAAAGATTTTGTTGAAATACATGGTATTGTTTTCTTGAAAAGATTATCGATCTTGCTACACATTACACACTGGCCTATCAAAGGTATTAATTATTAGACTGAGAGGAATTTGGTCAGAGCCCATTAGAGCGGCACAATCCAAAATTTTCAAATAGCCTAACGTTGAATCTGCAATGCGACGAAGAGACTTCACTCCGAACTTTTCGAAGTAATACACAATCAAACAGCGTTTCTAAAACTATTACAACAAGGCGATAAAATTTGTGTATCATTTAATTTGAAATTAGGTGTTCGAGTTTTAGTAAAATTTTAAAATATTGTAAATATATATATATTTTTTAAAATTTTAATCCTCCTATTATAAAAATATAAATTTAAAAATAAATGTATAATTTTAATAAATCTATATAAAATATAATAAATATATGATTTATTATAAAAACTATTATAAAAGATGTTGAGAATCTTAATGTACTAATTAATAGGGTTGTACGTCTATTTTTATTCTAATAATACAAATGACGACAATACATTTTGTATTATTTGAATTCTATAATAATTAATATTGTGTTTAAAAATAAATTAAATTTGCTTGATCATTAAGGACATATGATCCAATGGTTTAAAGTACCTAGGAAAATAATTTGAATAAAAAACGAAGAACCATCACAATTTTGTTTACCTATTAACGCTCTTTCTTAGTCAGGGGAGAGATGAAAAAGATCGTTCTCTCCCAAAATAAAAACTATGCTACTTACCATCCCTTAAAAACTTAGCCGTCACTATTGTCACTCCATATCCACCAAGTAAGGAACTTTTAGCCTTTTCTCTAATGGACTAATAGTTTCTTTTTGTTTTTTCTCTAATTTTTTAAACTATTTTTTTCTTTTTTTTTTTGTCATTTTTGGACTCTAGCCGCTACTGCCTCCTCCACTGGATTTTTGCGCCATTATTCTATCTCCATCTCTATTAGCTTGAAGTTAAGTGTTCGAATTTTAGCAACAATTTAAAATATTATAAATATTTTTTTTCTCTTCTAAAAATATTTAATCCTCCCATTATGAAAATGTAAATTCGAAAATACTTAAGTGATGAATAATTTTAATAAATGTATATAATTTATAATAAATATATGATATATTATAAAATTTATTATAAAAGATGCTGAGAATCTTAATGTACTAATCAACAAGGTTGTACGTCTTTTTGTTCTAATAATACAAATGACGACAATACATTTTGCATTATTTGAATTCTATAACAATTAATACTGTGTTTAGAAAAAAATTAAATTTGCTTGATCATTAAGGACGTATGATCTAATGGTTTAAAGTATAAAAATCGAAGAACCATCATGTTTTTATTTACCTATTAACGCTCTTTCTTAGTTAGGGGAGAGATGAAAAAGATCGCTCTCTCCCCAATCAAAACTATGCCGCTTACCATCCCTCAAAAACTTAGCCGTCACCATTGTCACTCTATATCCACCAAGCAAGGGACTTTGTGCCTTTTCTTCGATGGATTAATAGTTTCTTTTTGTTTTTCCTGTTTTTTCTCTAATTTTTTTTATCTTTTTTTTTTGTCATCTTTGGACTTCAGCCGCCATTGCCTCCTCCACTGGATTTCGGCTGCCATTATTCTATCTCTATCTCTTTTAGCTTGAGGTTAGGTTATTGAAAAATTGGTGATTCAACAATCTTAGTTGGATAAGAATTGAGATAAATACCAAAGTGGAAGAGTCACAAGAAGTCTAGAATGTGTGGGACACATATAGAGAAGTCTATCACGTGCGGGAACACAAAGAAAAAAGTGAAACGGAACTCGAAGATGCGAAGGAAGCGAAGAAAACATGCGAAGAGACCACCAGGGCTGAGCGCAGCGATGTCCAGCATAGAAGCCAATGCCACGGTGGTGGACGTCACGTGGCCAGTGACACTGCTCCCAGGGATGAGCGCCGCAGTGCCAGATGCGATAGAGAGTCCATTTTTTTATCAGATTTTTGAGTTTTAAAAAGTTTTGAACTTCTAAAACAAGTGGACTCTTACTCCAATAAGGAACAAGGTTAGTAGACACGAAATACACCATATATAAACACTTGTAAACCCTTTATTTTTTATCAAGCATTAAGAGAGGCTCTAAGAGAGGGGAAGAATTGGGTAGACACTAAGTGCTTGTGTGCGCTAGGGTGAAATCGTCGTATGGGTGATCATTGCTTATGGTAGAGTAAGAGTTCACTAAACATTAGGTCTTTTTAAGGATTTTTCAATTGGGCTTTCCTTGTAAAATCTCTAGAGAGTTAATAAGAGAGGTTAGGATCGTTGGATCCACCATGGACGTAGGTAATTGGCCGAACCAGGTAAGATTGTGTTGTGCTTTTTTATATTCTACTTTAGATTCTTGCTATTTTGCTTGATTAAAAGGTTATTCTGCTGCACAATGAGATTAAGGTTCTAGGTTGAACTTAAGGTTCTTCGCTTTAACATAACCTCAAGAGGGAGAATGGCGTTTTCTCCCTCAACAAACTGGTATTAAAGTTAAAGGTTCGATAATACACACTTTGGGTATTTAAACTATGACTGCAATCATGCAAGAAATAGAGAAGTTCAATGGAATGAATGACTTCAATCTTTAGAGGAAGAATGTTAGGGCTCTACTAATGAAGGAATGGCTAGACTCAGCTTTGGAGGAAGCCAGCTCCTCAACTAGCGATGGGACAGCAACCTCAAAGTTTGGGCAGAAAGATTGGGACGCGATTCAGAAAAATGCCCATAACACTTTATTCCTAGCGTTGAGTGACGAAGTATTAAAGAAAATTGGTAATGAGAAAACCGCTTTGGGGCTATGGAAGAGACTCGAGGCATTGTACATGATAAAGTCTCTTACAAATAGACTTCTTATAAATAAAAAAACTACATCAGCTAATAATGCATGATGGAACTTTATTGAGAGCTCATATTGACGAGTTCAACAAGATCATCATAAATCTTGAGCAACTAGGCATCAAGACTGAAGATGAAGACAAGGCCATTATCCTATTAAGTTTATTGCCGAAGAGTTATAAGAGTTTTGTGGATACATTATTGTATGGTGAGGAGTCTTTAACGATGAATGATGTCAAGGCATCATTGAACTCAAAAGAATTGACAAAGAGATCTGAGTCTGAGAGTGGAGCAGCATTGCTTACACAATGAAGGAAGAACAACCAATCAATGAGGAGATCCAAGAAGTCTTTCCTTTGTAATAAGGAATGGCACTTTGTGAAGGATTATCCGAAATCAAAAGGCTAAGGAGGGTGGGCTGCAATCGGTACTGAGAAAGATATTAAAGTTGTAGACACATTGGTAGTCTCAAGGGGAAAGTACGCTAGCAAATGTATACTAGATTCAGGGTGTAGCGTCCATATGTGTCTCATCAAATCGATGTTTACAAACTACAAAGTCAATAGAGGTAAAGCTCTAATGGGGAATGACATGACTTGTAAGATCATGGGAGTTGGTGATATAAGGCTGAGGATGCAAGGTGGAGAAACTATAGACTTATATGGTGTAAGGCCTGTTCTTAAATTGAGGAGGAACTTGATATCCCTAGGCAAGCTCCAAGAGGAAGGGTATTCGGTTAGAGCGAAAAACGGATAACTAAGGGTAAAGAAATAACCTATAAGGTTTGAGGGTAAGAAGCACAATGTGAGGCTCTATGTGCTTACTAGGATAGCCATGAGTGGCTCAACGCGGGGTGTTGGATTAATGCAGACCACTAGGCGAGATCCAAACCATACTCACCGAGGTGTTGATGGTCGAAAAGGAGTGCAACGCATCCATAACCTGTGCAAGGTACACGAATGCCTTTGGAGACCAAAGTCACTAGCCCGGGGAAAGTTAAGCCTTGTTAGAGACTTAATTGGACTCAACTTTAGGTGATAAAGTATTGGTATGGTTTAGATCTCCTGAAACCTTCTTATTTGTAAGATTTTGAATTAATAAAGGGTTTGTTGAAAAATTAGTGATTTAACAATCTTAGTTAGACAAGAATTGAGATGAATACTAAAGTGAAATATTCACAAGAAGTCTAGAACGTGTGGGACACGTATGGAGAAGTCTAGGACATGTGGGACATGAAGAGAGAAGCAAAACAAGACTTGAAGACACGAATGAAGCGTAGAAAACACGCAGGAAGACCACCTGGGCTGGGCGCCGCGGCGCTCAGAGATGAGCACCGGGTGCCAGACACTGCAGAAAGTCCGTTTTTTATTCGAATTTTAAGTTTGTGAAGTTTTGGACTTCTAAAACGAGTGGACTCTTACTCCAATAAGGAATAGAGTTAGTAGGCAAGAAATACACCTTATATAAACACTTGTAAACCCTTTATTTCAGATCAAGTATTAAGAGAGACTCTAAGAGATGAAAAGAACTAGGTAGACACTAAATGTTTGTGTGCGCTAGGGTGAAACTGTCATTTGGGTGATTATTTCTCGTAGTAGACTAAGGGTTCACTAAACATTAGGTCCTTTTGAGGGTTCTTCAATTGATTTTTCCTTGTAAAATCTCTAGGGAGTTAATAAGAGAGGCTAGGATCGTTGGATCCGTCGTGGACGTAGGCAATTGGCCGAACCACGTAAGATTGTATTGTGCTCTTTTATATTCTGCTTTAAATTCTTGCTATTTTGCTTGATTAAGAAGTTATTTCGCTGCACAATGAGGTTAGAGTTTTAGATTGAACTTAAGATTCTTCGCTTCAACATAACCTCAAGAAGGAGAAAGGCGTTCTCTCTCTCAACACAGGTGTTCGAGTTTTAGCAACAATTTAAAATATTATAAATATTTCTTTTCCTCTCCTAAAGATATTTAATCCTTCCATTATGAAAATGTAAATTCGCAATACTGAAGTGATGTATAATTTTAATAAATGTATATAATATATAATAAATATATGATATATATAATAAATATATGATATATTATAAAAACTATTATAAAATATACTGAGAATCTTAATGTACTAATCAACAAGGTTGTACGTCTTTTTGTTCTAGTAATACAAATAACGACAATACATTTTGCATTATTTGAATTCTATAACAATTAATACTGTGTTTAGAAAAAAATTAAATTTGCTTGATCATTAAGGACATATGATCTAATGGTTTAAAGTATAAAAATCAAAGAACCATCACGTTTTTGTTTACTTATTAACGCTCGTTCTTAGTCATGGGAGAGATGAAAAAGATCGTTCTCTCCCAAAATCAAAACTATATCGCTTACCATCCTTTAAAGACTTAGCCATCACTATTGTCACTCCATATCTATCAGGCAATTGACTTTCAGCCTTTTCTCTAATAGATTAATAGTTTTTTTTTCTATTTTTCCTTTAATTTTTTTCCCTTTTTTTCTTTTTTTCTTTTTTTCTTTGTCGTCTTTGGACTCTAGCCTCCACTGCCTCCTCCATTGGATTTCGGCTGCCATTATTCTATCTCTATTAGTTTCTCACTCTTCACTAGAGTTCGGCTGCCACCGTCATGCTCGTGAAGGGTCTGAATCTCCTCTGTTGGCAAACTCTCCTCATAGCCACCGGTCACCGTTGTGTATAAGTAGCCTTATCACTGCTCCATGCATGTTTGCCTCAATGTGGTTATATCCCTTCGGGAACTTTATGCTTCTCCACCACTAATTGAAGCAAGCAACATTATTTTTCGTACAAGCATTTCTTAACAGTCAGTGGTTCAACATGTTCGGTGGCCCAACATTTTTGACAACCCCTATTTCTTGTTAGTTGATTTGTCTTGAGTGTTAGTTTGCTCTTTAGGTGGATGTTGGTAGTTGGTTGTATTAGAAAAATAGAAGAATCGACACAAATTTTCTTAGTTGTCAAGGTGTGCTATGCACTATTCTTAAAACTATTTCTACTCCTTCAAGATTAATAATCTTTATGCAAAAAAGTTTGTATGGTAGTATAGTTTTCAGGATTCAATGACAAATAGAATTGCAAGTGTGGACACTTTATGCAATTTTCTTCGATAACAAGTAATGACTTTGATATGGATTGAGTTGTAGAGAATTTTGTGAATCAAGGAAATGATTATTCAAAAAGTATCTTTCCAATTGAGAGCCTACAATATATAGAAAAGATATGTCTCCAGACACTGAATCTCTTCATAAAGCCATATTTTAAGGTATGATAAATTAGGCTCATAGTCATTCTATAACTTATAAGGTGTAATTTTATTTTATTTTGTATGAAATTCTATTTTATATATGGCAAGGAATTGGAATTGCTTCCCCCACAAGTTCATAGGAGCCCTAGAATTTATTAACATTCAATTCTTCATATCTTTTAAAGTTTTATTTTTCTTTTCAGATACTTTATTTAATTCTAGAAAATATGAAGGTGTAACTTCATGGATAATTTCACTCTTCTAACAAGTTAGACATATATTCTCCTCCTCGATCAGTTCTTAATTTTTTTAATTTTCTTACCAAAATAGTTTTTAACTTCTTATTTGTAGATTAAGAACTTATTTAATGACTTATCTTTATTTCTCAATAGATATATACTGGTATATCTTGAGAAATCATCTTTATGTAAAATATTTTCCTCCTCTAATCATATTATCTTTTAGATCACCAAGGTCACTATGAATTAAACTGAGTAAATCAGTCTCTCTGAAAGCTAGTGATTTACAATTTTTCTTTATGGATATTCCTTCATGCATACATCATACTTATGAACATTATTTAAGTTCATATTAGAAAGTAAACCAAATATTTTTATTTTTCTTAAATAAAGATAATTCAAGTGACTAAGTGTATTATGCCATGCATCAAATGACTCAACAAAATAAACTGAAGAAGTACTTTCATTAATCTTTGAATCAATCATACTCAATTTGAATAAATCATTAGAATAGTACCTCTTTTCAATGAATATTTCATTTTTTGTCATTACAAATTTGTCCCCTTTAAATGAGACTTTTACATTTACTTTATCAAGTATAAATACAAAAATAAGATTGTATCTAATGTTAGGAACATGTAATACATTGCTCAATACAAGAATTTTTTTTAAAAGTCAATTTAAGAAGAACATTCTCTTTTCTCACCATAGGTGCTAGAGAGAATCACCTAGTTAACCTTGTTTTTCTCCTTCTCTTGTTTGAACATATTCATTTAAAGCATTTCTGTCACCACATATATACTTTATGGTTCCAAAATCTATAACCCACTCTTTGTTGCCATTGACAATTATATTCACTTGGAAAATCACAACAGCGACAATCACATTACCTTCTTATACCAAATTAGCTTTAGGAGTTTTATTATTTCCCCTCTTATCTCCTTTTCTATATTTATATTGATAAACAAAATAACCACTCTTATCACAAATAAAATAATTAATTTTCTTCTTGAATGAGAGCTTTGAATTATTAAAGTAAGGTTTATTTGTGGACTTTTGATACTTTTTACTAGGGTTTTGAATTCTTTGGTCTTCTCATTGTTCTCCCGTCGACAATTCTTCCCTTTAATTCTAACATGCACAATAGAATCTTCCAACTTCACATGTTTACTTTTGTGCTTGTTGCTTTTCTTGTAATCTTTATAAGCATTCGATAATTTTTCAATTAAGCAACAAACCACAAAAGGCTCAAGGAGAACAATACATTTATTCTTTAAATCAATGATTATTAAATAAAAATTATAAATTTGAGATGTCACATCTATTTCTTTAGATATTTTAAAATCTAAAAAGTTTGCAATAACATACTTTGGGCACTAGTATCTTCAATGACTTATTTCTTCTTTAATTGTACTTAAATTTTATGTGCATATTTATATATTGAATAGACATCATAAAGCTCATTGAAAAGTGTGTGGAGAATGGTATTACGACATACCTTGTTCACCTTATTCTATTTGAAAAATTCTTCATTGTAATTTTTAGCATTGACCTCTGAAGAAGGTTGTGTGAAATACTCTACCATAGAAGAATTTGTAACCTCAAATAAAGATTTGGATTTAGCCAATAAAGAAGAATCACAAGTTGTATCCATAAAAATAATTTTAAAATTGTTAAAAAAATAGTAGAATGACACAATTTTTCTTGGTTGTTAAGGCGTGCTATGCACTGTTTTAAAAATTATTTCTACTTTTTCAATATTAATAATTCATATGCAAAGAGTTTATATGGTACTATAGTTTATAGAATTCAATGACAAATAATATTGCAAGAATGTCCACTTTATGCAATTTTTTTGGACAATAAGTATCACTTTGAAATGGATTGATTTATGAAAAATTTTATGAATTAAAAAAAATGATTATCGACTTCGGAAATATATCTTAGCTCCAATAACATATAGAAAATGGAGATATTCATGGTGAGGTCAGTGTGACTACGCATGAAGTAAGGAGCCAAAGTGTTATCAAGTTATAATGAGTTCTACATAAATTAGATTTTTTGTTGAAAAAAATTATTTTCAATTTACTTGTTCAAAAGGTTTTAATTAACTTTTGGGTGTTCTAGTCGCCTGGTCAACCTGTTAATATTGATCTCATCAAAAATAATTGGGCCAAGTCGCTGTCATTCCTACTGATAAGATCAACACAAAGTGGTATCATCCCACAGAAAAACATTTTATTATTTCTTACTGCGATGATTTAGACATTAGTGATGTTAGTGTCTTACCAACTTCTAGTTTTTCCGGTTTAGAAATTATGTTGAACGGGACCAAGTTGGTGGCCAATTAGATCAGCTTAAGTTATTGTAGCTGCAGATAATTTGTGATTATAGCTTTTGAAATCCAGAAATATGGGAGCGTAAACCTCGACGCCTCACTATAATGTGGAGATACGTACGCTAGGTTTTGTCAACTGCAAGCTTAAACTCAATGAATTTTGGATTTAAACAGACAAAAGATAGTAGAAGCCAAAAGTTCTGAAATAAAGGACGTGAAACAAGCAGTTGTAGGGTATTGAGCAAAAATGTGGAATAATTAATTTATTTGTTCCCCTTCCATTTATTTTTTTTAGCTTAAAAGGAAGAGGTTGTATCTGAGCCTTTCTATCTCTCATTTGTTTATGGTTTATATCCTTTTTGTTACAAATGGCTCATGGCTCCACCAATCTTGTTGTTCCAATCAAAATATCTAAACTTTTTATTTAGCGCCCGTCTCTTTTGGTGGTCCATATCAACCACCTAATACTTAATAGGATTCCATTTAGTTAATGTATCCTAAGAAAATTTTGAGAAATAGTGGAGAATATTAGAGTTATTTAGTCTTTTTAAATTTAAGATATCTTTTAATTTAAGATATTTTTATTCTGTCAATTTTCATATCATATTGTGTCTATGGATCTCCTGCCCACTCACACGCTCTTTATCAAATCCTCGTAGCAAAAAGGACTACTCCTGCTTGCTCTTGGCCTTGGCTGCATAGAGACATCTATTGAGTTCGTCTATGTAATTTTTATACATTAATTCTTTTTATATAGATTAGAGATTTGATATTTATATAAATGTCATTTTTTGTAAATATTATTCTGAGTGAAAATATAGATACTTCAATTTCTCTAACATACATCCGAGTTTTATTTTTAATTTTATCTAACATGGTATTAAAATTAAGTTATAAATCAAAGTCAAATTAATTTTATATTAAGTTAATTTCAGAGCTTAGGTTAATTTTTTGGTCTTTCTTATTCAATCTTTGTTGCTATACTCTTTGGTGTCTAAAATTATTATTGCCACACAATTATTGTCGATTGTCTTCCACCACCCCTCGCCACCACTAACTTTGATTATCCAAACAGCAAGACTCAAATGTTATTGGCGATCTCATTCTTGCTCTCCACGCACCTCCATATACCGTCAATCGTTGTAAAATTATCACAACCTAAATTAAACCCTCCTTTCTCATTGCCATTATTTTTTGACAAGTTAGTGCATACCGTCAAACCAATCAAACTCAAAATTGATTGGCAAACTCAATGGCACCGCTCAATCATTTGCTACCGTCTTAGATGTTGTCCCTTTTTTAATGCATTTGTCCTTATCGCTAACACCATTCGATTTCTCATCATTGGATTTATCAATCTACCTCATTACATTTCTCGATCTACTCACCACAATTTAATTTATAAGGTCCTCTTTGAAAATATTTCAAATTTCTCTTAAGGTTAGATTGCAAATTTTACTAAAAAGTTGAGATAAGATTTTAATTTCTTAAACCTTTCAGGTCATTCTGCAATTTATAAAATTTTTGGAATCACTTTGTGATTTTTAATTTACTTAGGGCCCTTTTATAATTTACCAATAGATTTAGGGTCTTTCTAAAATTTATATAATTTTGGGGTTGAATCTGAAAGTTTACATAAATATAGGATCTGAGCGCCTTTTTTGTAAGTTTTTTTTATCGTACCAAGTTCAATTTTTTATTTCTTTCTACACCATTGATTTTTTTTTTTTTTAGATTTTTAAATTGAAAATTTTGTTATCTTGGCTCAATTAAAAATTTTGATTTATTAGATGAAGCCACCTAATAAAAATTTAGTGTTGCAACTCATCAAAAATTTTAATCTTTAATAACTTTTGGTCTCTTTACTGTTCTTTTATGATCTCTTAACAACACCTATAAATTTTTATTTTAAACTCTCTAACCATAATTTTTATATTAATACACTTGCACTCAATAATTATTTTCATTTTTTTATTAATGTGTTTGTATTTGTAGTAATTGACTGTGCTTGTCATTTTTAACAGCATTGATACTTTTAAATAATATTATCTCTTTCTGACAATGATTGCTTTTCGTTGACAATAATTACCTTCTCCAATAACAATTATCTCATACACAATTTATTATAGACTTATTATTATGTTATTTTATTATCTTTTTTCAATTTACTTCTTAATTTAATTACAAACTCAAGTTGTTTTCTTTACCTTGAGTTTGTGGAAGAATATTAGAGTTAGTATATTATTTAGTCTTTATCGATTAATTAAGATATCTCCTAATTTATGATATTTTTTATTATGTTAACTTTCATATTATAGTCATAATTTTTTTGTATTAATTCTTTCCATATAAATTAGAGATTTAATGCATGTATAAAAATTACCTCTTATTTAAATTATTGTTTAGAATAAAAATACAAAGACTCCAATTTCTCTTACATATATAATATCATAACTGTTGGAATGTTTTATTGTTATGACATTCATAACATAACGGAATAAAAAATAAAAAATTCTATAATCTTTGTTTTCATTAGATAAAAACACTTTTTATGTAAGAATCTTATGAATATATGAATTTGATGTTAAAGTAAATAAATTTTAACAAAAACATACCTTGAATTCACGTAGAGTTTTCTTCTACCAAAGGATTCCAAACCAAGCCTCTTATTCTACAGTGAGAGGAAGAGTGAGTTTTTTTTTTCTTCTCTAAAAAATATGTATCCTACGTTTTTCACATATGTGTGTTGTGTTTTATTTAGACTAGTTTTCTTATTTTAAAATAATAATTTAATTAATAATATTTACTAATTAAATTATTATCTCTTAAAATGAAACCTAATTCATGTAAACCACATAGAGTCTTACTCTTTGTGGTTAACATATAATACTCAACATTTGAGTATTATTAGTCTTTTAATGAAAGAAAAATACTAAAATTAAAATTAAACTCTTTTTGATATTTTTAAAAATTATCCTTAAGATTTTATTTATTTAATTTCTTAAATTAAATATTTAATTATATTTGGATAAAATCTTATCTATATTAATTAATTCTTAATTAATTAATTTTATCCAAATATAAACTATACGTATTTGAAAATTATTTTTTTGGAATAAACAATTTGTGTAATAACACAATCCTTTTTATTTGTTCACTGTAATAACGAAAGAGGTGGTATTGGGGACCTATGGACCTACAATTTCAAGCTCCAATAAATTTTGAATAATTAATTAAACTCTTTAATTAATTAATTTAATTTATTAATTTCAGTGTTATTCCATTAAAAACCTGGAATTGCACTCTTGAAATTGTAGATATAATTTACTCAGAAAACTTAGAGCAATCCATTGATTTAATCACTACGTGCAATTTAACCCTCCATAGATGGTTCATAATTAGAGTTAGGTTAATTACCATTTTACCCCTCTAATTATTTCTTTATCCTTAAATACCATTAATTCACCAATAAATAATTAATTTGTAATATTATTACAAATTACGCGCTTTAACCGTTCAGTTCTAAAATTAACCCTTAAGAGAACCTTCTTTCTAACTTCCATTAAGAATGAATGAATTCTATATCTGTAAATCATATTCTCAACCGTTTATCTCACAATGCTATCAAAATATAAGTTTTTAGTCTGTTCTTTAAACAAACCGTAATGAGTATTTCAAATGACATAATGATACAAACAAGAGTTTATGATCACTCAGGATTAAGGTTAATCAGCATATGATCATCGGTTGACATTATTTGAATTCTTAATTAACAACGGTATTTTACATAAGAATTCAAACTATGTCTGGTCCAGTCCTATATAATCATATTATATAGTGCATCCACCATAATGTCACTACATTAGTGATCCGGATAAGATCACTACATTTTAAATGTTTGTAGACCGCACTAATAATATTTAATTAAAGATCTCAAACTTTAATTAATTTATTACGGACTTTTCCTGTTTATTATTCATAACTTTAATCTTCTTGTATATAACAATTATATACTAAAATTATAATTACATAAATAAATAAGAGATTTTTTTATATTTATTTCATAAAATTATAAACACTCATCAAATATAAAATTACAACTTTATTAATTTTATAAAAACAATATAAATACATACTTTTAGGATATTATCCCTAACAATAACTTCAATTTTAAATTTATCTAATATAAAATATGCAAAATATTACTATTGTACTAATCCATGATTACTCTTCTTTTACAGAAGCTACATTTAAAAAAAAAAATTTAAAACAAACACATTAATTATTAAAAGAATTTCGGACATGACAATAACATTAAGTAGTTTACTTATCCCAAAAATATAAATTAGTGCGTTTCAAAAGACTATAAACGTTTATTGAAGGACAGCGAGGAATATGATATAACATCCAAAATCCTTCTTTTTTAATTTATAAAATGACAATTATTATGATTTTTTTTTAATAAAGTAGTAAAGTAACCAAATATCTATCCTTTTTTTTTGTAAAAAAAAAACAATTTTAAGTAAATCATTCATGAAAGAAAGAGGGAGTTAATTAGAAATATAATTAATCTAGTGTGTTTAGGGAGAAATATGATAACAATAATAAAGGACCAAATCTAATAATATAAGACCAATTTCAAGCCTAAAAGTAAACCGAGATTTTGTAAGTAATGATGTTATCATTCATGAATTTCATTAGCAATTTTGTAATGCCGAAAATTCTATCTAGCATTTAAGCATCGATACGAAGCAATCTATTGATAACGAATTTCCACATTTCGGATACAAATTAAATCATCACCAACCTCGCTCTCGTTTCTTAACCACAATATAATTAAATAATACTAACCTACGTTAATATCAAAATCTAATCAATTAATTGTACGAAAATGACTCTTAGTGCTTATAATGGACTTTCATTTTCTTCCATTAAAAAAAAAATTATTTAATTTGATATTTGTGAATAATTACTCCATTACCATCTAAATAGATGTGAGTAATTATTTGTTATTATCCAAACTTTCAAAAAAAACAAATTGTGAGTTGTTGTTAGTTTATCTTCTAGAATTTGTGCATATAACTATACAATTATCCATGCATGTATCTTTATAATTCTTTTACATATTTCATAAATATAAATACATGTATATTCATAATTTGTTAATTTTTATACATATGAATCGCTTTAATAGATATTAAAAATTATGATCGTACCATTAATGACTTGACATTATTTTCATGATCTCAATTAATACTTTGAGATTATACATATCTGATTTCAAATGTTAGGAAACCATTATTACCCTCCAAATTTTTTCATATATGCCTTGTTTTTTAAAAGATTTATACTTATTAAAGAGAGTAGTTGATTATTTTTTTAATGCCATTTGTTTCCTAAAAATTCTCCAAAAAAAATTGTAACGAATATTTTAAAAAAAACTTAAAGAGGTAACTATGTTTTTCCCTCAAATATTTAAAAAAGATTTGAAATGCCATTTCAATAAAATAATTTCCCCCACAAATAATTATCAATCCCAATAGCAATTTCGAACCTAAATTAACTTTATTGGACATTAATGGAAGGCCAGAATCCATAAGAGGGAGAATAGCTCCTATGATTTATTTATTTATTAGGAAGAAAGCAATTTAAATTACCGCGACTAATTAATATGCAGGTGCACTGAAATTTTTTTAAAATATCTATAGTTATTTGTTAAAATTTTTAATTGTCTTAATATTAATTGTTTAGAATTTAACACTTTAAAATTCTAACATACGTGTAAGACTTTACTCATAAATAAATAAAAATAAAAAATTTTATACATACAATATAAATAAATAATTACACACAAAATATAAAAATTATGTACTTCAACAACTACTTACATCTACAATAAATCGATTCCACTGTTAAATCTCTAGCAAATTCCTCACTTGATACAGCGGTGTTCCGGTAGGTAGCAATTAGCATGTGACTGCAGTATGTCATATTATGGCTTTCGGGTCATTAACGGACATGATGAATTTGTTCTCAGTTTAAGTTTTAATCATAATAATATTTTATTTTTAATGAATGAAATACCGTACATAGAGAATACTCATAAATTTTTTTGTTAATGTGATGCAATACAAAAGTGGTATTAGATATCATTTTAGTGTACAAATTCATATACTAGAAACAATCACAAAGAACAAAGTAAAAAAAATTCACAATGAAACAACACAATTCTGAATTGAGAAATTAACTGAAATATTATTAATAATTGTACGAGAAAAAATTGGTAACAATAAGTTAATTTATAATTAATAATTTAATACTAATCCTAATAAGAAAAAAAATCTAACTACAAAAGGATTTTTATCTAAAACAAATTAAATAAGAAATCTAAATAATATGTGGACTTCGAATTAGACTCGAATTCGGCATTAATTGTTCTCTCCTTTAAACAGCAAAAAAAAGAAAAAAACTGGTTCTCAAGTTTTGTAATGAACAAAAAAAAAGGACTATTAGAAGCATGAAACCTAAAGTAGACCATTATATTATTACGTTGTGGCTCGAATATGCAACTATTGTAGTCATCTTCTTACCTAGTTTTATAACTTTCTTTCAGTTTTTTCATATTTGTGCTCGATTGGAATTCTAAGTTGTTGGTGTATAAACTCTCACTTAGAACACTAAATACAAATAACTCTAGTATTATTAATCTGCTATTAATTGTACAAAAATAATTACGAACAAAATAACAATTATTGAATTGTTTAAATGAAAGTAATACTCAGCATATACGTATTAGGAAATAAAACACTAAGCCCCAATATCGAATTTGATAATCAAACACTCAATCACACTAATATATTGCAATACACCACAATATATCACAAGTATGAAGCAACCCAACGAATTAAAAAATCAATCACATAGATAATACGTAGAAATAACAAAAATACGAATATATCACAACACAACGTATACGTGGTTTGGCCAAATACGCATACGTCCACAGTGGATCAAAGATCCAAGCCTTTTTATTGATTCCTGGGATTGTAAGGATTACAAGTGAGAGATTTGGAGCTCAAATGATCAAAATACACACTTGAACAGTGTATTTTCTTTGTATTTCGGCCCCCTCTTTTTTCTCTCACTTCCTCTCTCTCAAACCCTAAAAATAGAAGGAATAGCACGAGCGCCGCGGCGTGGGCAACTTATGCCTATTCTGGAAGTGGCGCTCCGGCCAATGCCTTCCAATGTCGCGACATTCACACCTAGGAATTTTTTCCTTATTTTTTGCATTTCTCAAGCATTATTCCATTGAGTTTTTGACCCCTTTCGACTATTTTTTTGGCTTCATTTCAACTTCGAATTGGTCCCCGAATTGGTCCTCGATTTAATGCTAATCAACACATGATTTTGAATCACCAATTCAATAAATTCCCTCCTTGATTCAAATTTTCCAAAGAGATTAATTGGGATCCATCCACCACATCACACGCTCAACTACCTAGCGGTGATCCAGTTAAGTCACTCAGACTTAACTCTTTTGTCTTCAGTGATTTAGGCCTCCACAGGTACGAATGCTTCAAATGTAAGTTAGTTTGATTGTGATCTCTTCGACAACTCATGACACATAGACCACAATGCCTCGGTGGCTGCAACTTATATTTTCTAACAACTCCCTTACTAGTCATTCCCTTCCGGCCTTTACCACTTCGGTGAGTATCACTAAGATGCTGCCTCTCTCTATGCCCCTCCTCAACAGCAACACATGCAAATGAGTCGGAATGCAATTTCTCAACAACACATGCTGACTTACTCTCAGACTGCACTCTCTCAACAACACATGTTGAATCTAACTTGGCATACTCATCAACAATACATGTTCTTACAGCATTTTCAACAAGCACAAATAAACCATTATGCTTCTCACCCTACATAATAGTAATCATCTCTCTTGCTACTGTTAGTAATCCTTTTTCATCTTTGAATGAATATCCCACTTGATCTAGTATACTTAGAGAAATCAAGTTCCTCTTAAGAGTAGGAACATATCTTACATTCTGCACTTCCTTAATCTTTCCATCATGCAATTTCATCCTCACACTACCAATTCCCATAAATTTACAAGTTATATCACTGATAGGAGTGTAAAAGTACTATTACTATTTGTACCAAACTTTCGTATTTTACTCCAAATCATAACTATTTGGCTATTTAATTGTAATTTTTTTTATCATAAATAGATGCACGATGGAAAATCTGACGTATATGAATAAACGGGAAGCGAATCGAACGTCAAAATACGAAAGGGGCACCAGGGCTGAGGGCCGCAGTGCCCAGCGACTGAGCGCCGTAGCGCCCACAACCCAGCGTTACGGCGTTCACAACGGTGAACAGTATCAAAAAATAGTATTTTTGCTATAGCATCCATGAATAGTATTTTTACTACAGTAACTCGTAAACAATATTTTGAAGATAAAAAACCTATAAATAGAAAATCAAAAACCCTAAGAGAAAATAGGAGAAAACGAAGATAGAAAAGAGGCAAAAACTTAGAGAGAGAATTCATAACACAAAATCAAATATCAAAACTAAAGATTGAAGAACCAAAATCAAGATTCAAGATTCAAGCTTCAAGCCAAGATTGAGGGAGAAGCATATCAAGGAGTTACTTTGATTAGTTTTTCTTCTCTTTCTTTATCATTATGTTCTTTTTCTTGTTGATCTTTATGAATTGGTTTGATACTTTTAATTTTATGATGGGTTAATTTGTTCATCTAGGGTTAGACTATGTAAACCTAGTATGGATTTGGATTGTATTAAATTTTAGTTTATGAACTTGATAAATTCAATTGATTGATTCTATCTTGTGTTCAATGTTTTCATTATACCTGATCAAAATTTTGGATGATTGAGGAACCATGATGAACTCGACAGATGGATTCATGTGTTTAACCTAGGATAGTTTGATGCATGATCATAGGGTAATAACTATGAGTTCCATCTAAGATAGACATATACCTAGGTGGCATGTATGGTATAATTTAGACTTGATCTTAATGAATTACATTCTAATTTGATTACCATAAACATATAGATGATTGTTAGAATGCGTAATATAGTCACTTGACCATCGACAGAGTCTTGTGATGATATTAGTGTCTAAGCCAATCAATTGGTATTAAGGGATTAACTAAGTAGTTAATGAATCCAATGAAATACTAGGGGACGAGTCAAAACCCTAAATTATCTTTATTTGTGAATTCTATTCTTTATTTTTTTGTTTAGTTAATTGATAGAATTAAATTAGTTAAATAAATTTCAGATTGTGATTTTCTGAATAAAAGTTAAGTAGGTATAATTTTAGTACTTGATTTATAGAATTATATTGTATAGTCCTTGTGGGATCGATATCTGGACTTAAAATCCTATATTACTTGATACGATAGCGTGCACTTGCGCTTAGCTACTATAGCATCACAATCAATCACCGCCCACCAATACATTACCATCAATAGGACGATAATTGGCAAATAAGGACCTGTCATAACAAATGTGAACTACAACCAAAGTCAAGTATCCATTCACCAGCCATTTTACCATCTAAAGCCACCAATGTCTATGTAATTTCATAGTCTAACTCATAAGCTATTGCAGCATCAGCTTCTGGTCTTTTTCCTTGCATTTTGGCTCTCTTCTCAGGACAATCCCTTATCAAGTGCCCTTCATTTCTGCAAAAGTAACACTTCTTGGATTTCCATCCAAGTTTCAATCCTGAACCACATTTCTGCCATGCATTTCTACTAACGATCTTCCCCATTGCAGCCAATTCAGCTGCACTACTTGAAGACTCTGATCTTCGGGTCAATTTCTTGAAATTCAACGAGACTTTAACATCCGAAACTGTTAAAGTCTCTCTGCTATACATGAGTGTGTCCACAAAATGTTCATAACTCAGAGGTAGTGAACTCAACAAGATTAGTGCTTTATCTTCCTCACTGATCTTCACATCTATGGTCTCAAGATCAATGATAATCTTGTTGAAAACTTCAATATGGTCTTTAACCGAAGTCTCCTCAGCCATAGACAACTGAAATAGTCTCTTCTTGACGTATAGACAATTAGCTAATGACTTTGTTATATACAAACTATCAAGCTTCTTCCAAAAATCAAGAGCAGTTTTCTCTTTACCAACCTCCTTCAACACTTCATCACCCAATGACAGAATTATCTCACTTCGGGCTTTCCTATCGATCATTTGCGGATCAAGGTCACTTGAAGATGTTGTAGGCTTCTCACTTATACTAGAGGTATCATCTATAGCTGATTCAAGTCCTAGACACTGTAACATAACCATCATTTTAACCTTCCACAAATTAAAATTATTATGCCCGATAAATTTCTCAACTTCATACTTCTGGGATGCCATAATTATATCAAATTCGTACAATATGCTCTAATACTAGTTTATTGGTGTATAAACCCTCACTTAGAACACCAAATACAAACAACCCTAGTATTATTAATCCGCTATCAATTGCACAAAGATAATTACGAACATAATAGCAACTACCGAATTATTTAAGCGGAAGCAATACCCAGCATATACGTATTAAAAAACAAAACACTAAGCCCCAATACCGAATTTGATAGTCAAACACCCAATCACACCAATATATTATAATACACCACAATATATCACAAGTATGAAGCAACCCAATGAATTAAAAGATTAATCACATAGATAATACGTAGAAATAGCAAAAATATGAACATACCACAACACAACGTATACGTGGTTCATCCAAATACACCTAGCCCACGGTGAATCAAGGATCCGAGCCTCTTTATTGATTCTTAGGATTACAAAGATTACAAGTGAGAGATTTGGAACTCAAATAATCAAAATACACACTTTAACAGTGTATTTTCTTTGTATTTCGGCCCCCTCTCTTTTCTTTCACTTCCTCTCTCTCAAACCCTAAAAATAGAATGAGTATATATAGAATAGCACGAGCGCCGCGGCGCTCAAACCAATGCCACGGCATGGGTAACTTATACCTATTCTGAAAGTAGCACCCCGGCCAATGCCTTCCAATGCCGCGACGCTCACACCTGGGAATTTTTCTCATGTTTTCTGCACTTCTCAAGCACTATTCCCTTGAGTTTCCAACCCCTTTCGACTATTTTTCCGGCTTTATTTCAATTTCAAATTTGTCCCCGAATTAATTCTCGATTCAATACCAATCAACACATGATTTTGAATCACCAATTTAACATAAGTAATTTTGCTTTTTTCAAATAAGTTTTTCCGCAAGATTTACTTTCTTGTCTTTAACATGAATAAGTAAAATTATATCAATCATAGGAAAATTCTCTTCAACTTAATCTTCATGTATAAGGTTAACGTGGTTCTTAATATTTTTTGTTAAAGGTAGTCTAACTGGTAACTTTTCGAGCACAATGTCAAGAAATTCTATTAATAGTGGCTGAACTTCTTCTGGTACACACTCAGGTATACAACTAATTCTTTAGGTACAAAATTAAGTATACGTGTTATCCTTTCCTCTATGCATTGTTTTCAAATCAAATTGCCATGGTCTTCCAAATAATATATGACATATATCCCTATTAACAACATCATGGAGTATTTCATCTATGTATTTGCCAATAGAGAATGGAATATGAAACTGTTAAATCACTCTAATCTCTCCAACATCTTTTATTCAACCAATTTGATACGGGGAAGGACTTTAGCTACAATTTGTCGACCATAGTTTTAGAAACAATATTCTCACTACTTCCATCGTCAATGATGGACACATACCTTTTGATTGACAATGCACCTTCTCTTGAAGATACCATGTCTCTAAGTCTCATCCTTCTTCCTTGGTGTATACATCAATATTTCTACTATAAAAGATATTCCTTCATCTTCATAGATTCAGTCTGTTGAATCTTTATCTTCGTCAAACTCATCACCTCTATGTATGAATTCTTTCTCATCGTCTTCATTCTTTTATTAGAACCGTTGAGTTGGTTTCATAGGTCGACTCTATTTGATTAAAATCAATCCTTTCAATTTGGTCCAAAATCAAAAAATAAGTTTAAAATAAACAAAAGAATTGGACAAAAGTTGAACTAAACCGAATTAGTTCAGTTCAATTCTTAGTAGGCTCTGACTTTTTTTTAAGGATTTTCTTTTGAAGTTTTTTAGAGGAAGAAATTTTTATAGTTAGTGGTGGCGTGGATTTGGTATGTACATTAAGGAGGATGATAACCGACTAAAGAAAGCTACTATGTCAAGCATAGAAGTCGGCTCTGATACCACTTGACACAACTTGAAAGCAATACTATATATCATTCCAATGTATGTCTCGAATCCGTAAGATAAAATACTCACAAAAAGAACAAGATAAATCTCAATTAAGAAATTAAGTGAAATATTATTAATAACTAAATGAGAAAAAAAATTCATAATTATAAATCTATTTATAGTTAATAATTTAATACTAATCTCAATAGAAAGAGGGAAAAAAATTCAATCCAACTACAAAAGAAAAAAGATCTAAATAACATATATATAAACTTATAATTAAACTTAGATTTTCTATTTATAACCGTTGGAATTGTAATTCAAAATTATGTTTGTGCATGATTTTGAGTTGAATACCAATGAGAAGTCAATGTGAGGTCAAGGACATTTCGAATGTATGAAAAAGAAAGTAAAATGAAAAGTCAGAAGTAAGAAGAGGTGAGAAATGGTAAGAGAAGACTTGCCTAGGCAAGATTACTGTGGCGCTAAAAACTCAGCACCGCGATGCCAAGAACAATAGCCCCAGCTAGGTTTTTCTTGCTGCAATGTTGAGGCAAAATAGTGTCTTTGCCGCGGTGAGAGCTTTGTCTCACCGCGGTGCCGCCTATTCGAGAATTTGACGATTTTCTCTCAAATTGACTTCTTTGAGTGGAATTTAGACTCTTACACAAATAGACTCTTTTTCTAATAAGAAATAAAGTTTATGGGGACATTCTTAATACTATATAAACCATTGTAACCCTATTAGATTATTCAAGCATTAAAAAAATCTAAAATATAGAACTAGAGATCCTTGAGTGCTGAATATACAAGAGAGTGCTATAGAAGTACTTGAGATCTGAGTGATCAAGAAAGCACTGATAAATTCTTGAGAGCTCATCTATTGATTGATTCATTGATTATCTCTTGTAAGAGATCTTTGTAATGTGTACTCTTTATGAACCGATAATAAAATAGGTTAAAATCCCGTGATATAAATTGAATGTAGGTATTTATTACCAAACCACATAATTTTTTTAAATGATTGTTTTATTTTTTTATTATAATTTTTTTATTTTTTATTTTTTATTTTGTAAATAAAATCTTTCACACACATTTAAAAAATTCTTAAAGTGCACACTAAAAACTCCATCAATAACATTATACACAGAATTAGAATGCCAAAAATTTAAGGACATACAGAAACTCATATTTCAATCAAGCCATTTAAGTTAAGAACTTCTTTTGACAACCTTTTAATAAAGAAAACTATAAACAAGACGGTTGTCATTATTAACATGCATAATCTCATTCATTTACCTTTTTTTTTAAATTATATTTGGCTAATTTACAGTAATCATCATTTTTATCTTAATTATGGTAAATTTAAGAAAATAATTAGGTAAATATAAGAGAATAAATGACCTCTGCCCAGCTACCTAACTTTTCTTGGGATAAAAAATCCCGACTCCCTTCATTATAGCTACAGTGCGTAGGTAATTTTCTTCACCACTCCAATGTTGTTGCTTCACATTTTAGATTTCTGTCTTGATTTGAAATATATATATCATTCATTCTACAATTTATAGTTTACCAAGAAAAAAAGCATGATTTTTATTTGTTCAAAGGTGCAATCACAAAAGGGGAAAATTATATACAAAACCCCTAGAAAATTCACCATTTTTTTCATAAAAAACAAAAGTTTCTAGTTGGAGATTTTGACCCCATCCAATCGAGTTTCTTCTACGGTCTATTTTTCTTAATGATGTGGCGGACCTGTTACGCTTTCTAATCCCAGGTTCAAATTTTCCAATTGGTCTGCTTGTAAAGCTGACAAGGCCACAGTATCCACTAGGGTTTTCAACGTACAGGCCATGGATATGAAGTGGCAGCTTTATGGCTTGTGGCGGTCCATTACATGCCAAGTTTGTCACAATTAAGTGAGGTATTGAGAACACTTGTAATAATAATGATAGACTTTCGTGCTTTTCAGTTTTAAGCACTTCATGTTTAAGCTGCCTAATAATAATAAGTGCTTTCACATTGACATCACTGTAAATGAATAGAAAAACCTAGTGGGAAGATATCACCATCATCACTTAAATCTATATGTTGAATAAGCTAATTAAAAAAATGATGACGTTATAGTGATGCTAAAACACGCAATCTAAACTCTTATCTTGGATATTAAGTATAATATTGATCAAATAATTATTGGCATAAAATTTTAATAACATTTTACATGACTTTGAAGGCCAAAAAGATTGTGAAAGAAATGGTGAGATGAAATGAAACTGTCAATGATTCTAATGTCTAACCACGACGGAGACCCAGGGAAACCAATAAGGTCTTGCATCAAATCTCTCACCTTTCAATTCTGATGAAATAGCTTAGGTTTAGGTCCCATGTTTTGTTGCCTGCTCTGGCAATGAAGCATACACACTATTTAGTGATGCGTGGCACATGCAGAATGGTCAATAATCTAAGTGATTAGTTTGGGATTAAGTACAAAGTAATTAAGCCCCGAAAATATGAAAATTATGGAAAATTAAGGATGAAGTAGATGGCTTACCGCGATTAACGTTGTAATAATGAAGTAATTTGAATAACTAATTGATACACTTTAATTATCTTATCTAATGTTGTGTTTTAATTCCACGGATTTAATTTTAGATGCCATTTATAGATAGATGGCTTTATGTTATACTTGAGCTGAATTTTAATTATATTATCCTCCGAACTTGCATGTGACATGAGAACTTAGAAATTATGACTGCCTTTTCAAGTTAAATGTAAGAGTATTAGAAATTTGAGCTGCCTTTTTCAAATTAAACGATTGAGTAATACATCTCATTGATAGGATATTTATTATTGACCTAAAAAAATAGTCTATTAGATATTATTTTTTTATTTTTTTATATTTGAGATTCACTTATTTTTTATTTAATGTAAGATTTAACATATTTTTTTACCTAAACACATAACGTTTCATTATGATTTGATTCAAATTTAAAAATTAATTTGACTCGTATTGTTCATTCTTATTAAAATTATGAATGATCCACTACTCATATAGTAATATTTATTGAGATTCAAGACACAATTTTTAGGATTTGTTTAATTTATAATGACTATTCTCATTAATTTTTAAGATTTATATTTTTTATATAATAATCTCTATTAAAATAATTATTAAAATTGACATGCGAAAGAGAGTTTAAATCTACTCTAATATTAATTATCACAAATCACTCACTTGTTATTAATTTAAAAAGTTAATTTATTAAATAATATTATCTAAAAAATTAATTTATTAAATAATATTATCTATTCATATATTTTTAAAATCTCTTTAAATTTTATTAGATATAGACGTTGGCAAGATAATGGTGCCAGAGGGCACGATGTTTCTTTCATATGCTTCCTCAAATTGCAACATATGTACATAACACGATCTTTCGTCACCAATACCAATTAAAATATAGTGTGTAGATATTATCCCAACTCGCAACAAAAATAAAAAATAAAGACTTGTTTAGGCAGTGGACCAATTCGTAGTCGGTATAAGCTATTAAATTATCCACTACTAGAACTATTCAGCTCAATATCTTTCGGGCTTAAAGCTCAATATCTAGTTTAATGTCTTTTAGCAATAAAAAAAAAATAGTGGGTCCAGTAATATTATAAAATGATTTTCCTATACCACTAGTTATTGTTTTATGTGACTTGTGAACTCATAAAATAATTATCGTATACACATAAAAGTTATTTGTTACAAGTGTTAGACATTACCTTTTGCTCATTTAAGAGGATGATCTAACATCAACGTCAAATTAGTAAAGGAAATTATCGGTTTAGTTTCTAAAATTTAGTTGAAATGTCTATTAAAATTTTTAAATACTTCAGTTAATGTTTGTTTTAAAAAAATAATATTTGAAGTGCATCCAAAAACTTGTGTATATAAAACACCATCATATCTTCCTCAACCTAGCATCATTAAAAGTTGCGAAACTAAGCACATTTATTCATGTCCACAATTAGCAAAAACATGGATTCTCTTATTGAAGCTTTGCAACCTTTGCCCATGACCCTCTTCTTCCTTATCCCTTTACTGTTTTTTCTTGGCCTTATCCGTCGTCTACGCAGGAGAGCACCATACCCGCCGACCCCAAGAGGGTTACCGATCATTGGTAACATGCTTATGATGGATCAGTTAACTCATCGGGGACTTGCTAAACTGGCTCAAAAATATGGCGGTTTGTTTCATCTTCGCATGGGATTCTTGCACATGGTGGTTGTTTCAAGTCCTGATGTAGCTCGTCAAGTTCTTCAAGTTCAAGACAGCATTTTCTCTAATAGACCAGCCAATGCAGCCATCACTTATCTCACATATGACAGAGCTGATATGGCTTTTGCTCACTACGGCCCGTTTTGGCGACAGATGCGTAAGCTCTGTGTCATGAAACTGTTCAGCCGTAAACGGGCTGAGTCATGGGAATCGGTTAGAGACGAGGTTGAAAGGATTATAAAAGATGTAGCTGCCAACACAGGCAAGCCAGTGAACGTTGGCGAGTTGATATTTTCACTAACGAGCAATATCACTTATCGGGCAGCTTTTGGTGTGAATGCTAATGAGGGCCACGATGAGTTTATTCGTATTTTGCAGGAATTTTCCAAGCTTTTCGGTGCTTTTAACATTGCTGATTTCATTCCCTGGCTTAACTGGCTTGACCCACAAGGGCTCAACACCAGGCTCGCCAAGGCTCGTCAATCACTCGACAGGTTCATTGACTCGATCATCGACGACCACATGCGGAAAAAGGAGATAAACAACGGCTCTGATAAAGCTAACACAGATATGGTGGACGATTTACTAGCTTTTTATAGTGATGAAGCAAAAGTAAACGAATCAGACGATCTACAGAACGCCATCAGACTCACTAAAGATAACATCAAGGCTATTATCATGGTAGGTGAATTTATATCGAACAAAATTAATATTCATATAGAAGTAGGTGAATTGTTTATAGAACAATATTTGTTTTGTCATTTTTTGTTCCAGCCATGCACGTTTCTTATCCTACCATGATTAAATTTACTTGTAAAAGTAAACGACTTAATCAAGTGAAACTGTATGCAGGATGTGATGTTTGGTGGCACTGAAACGGTGGCGTCCGGGATCGAGTGGGCCTTGACGGAGCTGATGAGGAACCCTGAAGACCTAAGACGAGTCCAACAAGAGCTCGCCGACGTCGTTGGCCTTGACCGCCGGGTTGAAGAATCCGATTTTGAAAAGTTGACGTATCTAAAATGTACACTAAAAGAAACTTTAAGAATTCACCCACCGATCCCTCTTCTTCTCCACGAGACCGCCGAGGACGCCGAGGTTGGGGGCTATTACATTCCGGCGAAGTCACATGTTATGATCAACGCATGGGCTATCGGTAGGGATCCGGGTTCTTGGGAAGATCCTGATACGTTCATGCCATCAAGGTTCTTGAAAGAAGGAGTGCCTGATTTTAAAGGGAGTAATTTTGAGTTCATTCCATTCGGGTCGGGTCGGAGGTCCTGTCCGGGTATGCAACTCGGGATGTATGCAGTTAAATTTGCCGTGGCTCATTTGCTTCATTGCTTTAAGTGGGATTTACCTGATGGAATGAAACCAAGTGAGCTTGACATGAGTGATGTGTTTGGACTCACCGCACCGAGGGCGAGTCGACTCATCGCCGTGCCGAGTAAACGCCTCGTTTGCCCTCTCTGAAGGAGAAATGGTCATGTGCTGAGGGTAAAAGGTAGTGAATTGCATGAAGATAAACAAATAATGGGGACAGGTGAGTTGTTGCAAGGAAATTTTCTTTTATTAAATACTTGGGAAAATAATAACTCGAAAAGAGATCAACTGATCATGGCTGTGGCCTGTGGATAAAACTCTATTGCATTTGATTTACGTGGACACTTACTTGTCATCTTGTATTATCTATTTGTTGTTTAATTTTACTTTTTAATGACTCAAATAATAATGTTTCACGAAAGAATTTTATTATTCGGGTCAAGCGAAAAAATTTTGTGCATACTCTATCTATCTGCATGCGAAAGCGCCTCGTGGTAAAATGATGTAATAGTTATGTAAGGAGTATACGAATTATATATATTTTTACATTAGTATAATATTATTTATTTTAAATTTAAGTTTTCGTGATTTTGTTAGTAATTATGTAAAGAGTTTACGAATTATACATATCTTCACATTAGTATGATATTATTTATTTGAACTTAAGCCCTCATGATTTTGCTATTGACTCTAATAAAAAGACGTCATACTAATAGAGATATAGTTCACTCTTTATATATCTATGATTTTTTCCATTTCTTTTTAATGTAGGACTTTATTTGCTTCCTTAACAATCTTTCCACTCCTTATATATTCATGATCTTCTCTATTTCTTTTCAATATAGGATTTTATTTGCTTCCTTAACAATCCTCTCATCTAACAAATGACCACTAAGCCTTCTCTTAAATGATATTTCATCTGTCTACTTCTACATAGGAAGATTCGCTCTCTTTTTTATAATTATCTTCACTGCATTATGGGAGCATGCCTTACGTGAAGTCCAAAGTACCGCCTACCTCAAAAGGTCGCTCTATCAAATCAACTCCTTATCACTACGTTAGGAGACACGTCTTACGTGAAGCCCGCATCACTGCATTAAGAGGACACGCCTTACGTGATGCTCAAGAGCACACCACTGTCTGTTCATAGAGTTTAACCATGAATCCCATCTCAAACCAAGACTTACTAGGTTCACCATCTTCTCGTTCGGCAACCAAAATTTCTTTCACATAGCTAACTTCGGAGTATAACTTTAATATCACTTATAAAGAGTCTACGAACCACACATATCTACACATTAGTATAATAATATCCACTTTAAACCTAAACCTTCATAGTTTTGCTCTTGAACTCTACTTAAAACGTCTCATATAAATAGAAATATAGTTCACTATTTATATACTCATCATCTTCCTAATTATTTTTTAATTTAAGATTTTATTTACTTCTTTAACAAGTTATCTCTAAATTAGGTCAACCAAATGCATGCGTTAAAGAAGGCAAATTCACGAAAGGAATGAAGCATTAACATCAAAACCCAATTGTTTCTATCAATATCAACTTTCTTTTTTCACTCCTATTGCATACGATGATATATAAATAGATTCTTTCGCTACTGCATAGTGACCCACCATTGTTGCAGCAGATCAGAAAAACTAGGCCATATTGCTGTTAGATATGGTATGCAAATAAACCAAATAACTATACATATATTTAGGGATTTAAGCCAAGTGGCTATATAGTTGTCATTCAGTAAAAGAAGTTTAATGCGATAAAGCATGTGCTTTGCTGTTAAGATTAGTATCCACAGGAATGTAAGATGAGAAGGACTGCCACAACAAAGTAGATGGGATTTTGTAATTTTGGTGGCCTTTCATTTGTATTCTTTCTTTGAAAGAACGCTTGTGCGGTATCTTCAAGACTTCAATTTCCAACCACTTGACGAATGCCACAATATCAGCTTTGGACCATTGGGTGCGTGTGATGGGTACTCAGATTAGGATATACTTTTCTATCGTTGATTGTTTATAAAGACCCATTACTTCTTCAATTTCCTATGTAGTTATGTCATTTAGAGTTGGCAAATGGCTAGTCGCCACCCTAGCTAGCCTGAAATTTGACTGGCTTCGCAAATCCCAGCTAACCACAGAGTAAACCACATGCAACATTGTGTGTATTTAAAATCTTTATAAACTGGTCCAATAAGTAGACCACATGCACGGCCCCAGTCACCTAATAGATAGAACATTGCATGACAACAAGCAAAAGTAATAACCCTAAACCTGCTTTTAATGGTATGTTTTGGAAGGAAAGGCAAATCCAAAAACAAAACTGCTGCTATTTCAGCGGTCAGCAACAACAGATATAAATACGCACCATTTATTATGTCTTTCACCTAAAAGGGCGGAGAAGGTAAGCATTTACTGGGTGGGTGACTTGCCAAAATCAAATAAATGAGTGGGTAATCCTAATTATGATCAATATTGACACAAGCTTTGTTTTTATGACCCAGAAAGGGAATAGTCAAAATTACTGATAAGAAGTACCAGCTGCGGATGCCGTCTTGTCTGAAAACTTCCATATACGGCAATGGAGTGGACCATGACTTTCTTAAGTCGTATTCGAGCCAAAAATTAGTTTAAAGCTTTTCAACGGAAGGGCAAATTCAGGATTTTTGTTTTCATATTTGCACAGCTTAGTCTTTCCTTTTGCTCTTTTAACATGGGAAGAAGGTGATGGGCCGATTGCTGTCAAAGTCTTTTGACGAAATTTATGGTAAATACTAAAAAGTTCATTAGATATCCAAGGTATTATTTTATTTATAAATAAATTAATAATTTTTTATTTTATTTTTAGAATAGCCAAAAATTTGGGTGATTATTTATTCTTTTTAACGAGTATTAAATATTAATGTATTAAAAAATATTAATTTTAATAAAAATATGATATAAAAATAATAATAAAAAAATAACTAATATATTCATTTTTCTATAATAATTTTAATATATTATGATTTTAATTATTTTATTATTATTATTAAAAATATTACATTAATAATTTATAAAAAAATAATTTGAGAGTAAATTAATAAAATACAATAAATAGTTAACATTATTACAAAAACTATACCAACGAGGCATGAAGTGAATTCATAACGACTCAAACATTATTACTAAAACTATATTTTGCCACGAAATGAGTTACAGTATTCACATTGCACCGAATAAAAAAG
Source organism: Ailanthus altissimus (assembly GCA_946807835.1). NCBI lineage: Eukaryota > Viridiplantae > Streptophyta > Magnoliopsida > Sapindales > Simaroubaceae > Ailanthus > Ailanthus altissimus. The sequence continues at coordinate 27,608,708 of OX327695.1, forward strand.
TACAAGAGACATTCTTCAAACCATTTAGATTATGAAGCTAATACACCACCTTCTTCTCTTGCGAAAGACTACTTATTAATGGCCCTGATTAGAATGATGCAGTCAACTCCACCCCATATCAAGAGGGCAATTATCATATATAGTTATTTAATTTTGCAATGAAAAGTTATGTAAATAATTTTGTATGGTTTTAATTTATTTTGTTCCAGTTTTAAGTTTAATTATTTGTTATGTTGATAAATTTAAATTCTTAGTTGTTTATAAATATAATTTTTTTATCATTTAATATTTTGTATCATTTTTATTAATATATATTTTTTTTTTGTTTTTTTACAAGAAGAATCTAGTTTTTAAGAGAATTATAATTCCAGTTACAGACCATTTTTCGCTGATAATAACATCTTTGCTCACTTTTTGAAATTGTAAGAATCCACTATCTTGACAAGAAAAAATACTTCAACCCTTAAATTAATATTTATTCAAAAAATATGATATTTGTGTAATAAACAAGATATTATAAGTGTTGAATAATGAATGAATAATGTGTCATTAAATAGTATACTAAATATTCACTGAATTGAATGAATATAAAATAATATGTTTGAAATAATAATGAATTATGAGCAAGCACTCATTCATATGTATAGTGTAGGAATTCAAATCTTGTTCAAAGTGTGAATTTAATTAAATATAAGCTAACTACAAATTCTAAAATATTAATAAGTCATCAATTAAAAGATAATAATTTAAATAGAATTTTTCCACTTGTAAAAATTTTTTCTTTGTATAAAATAATAATTAATTAATTAAAATTTAAATAAAATTTAAAGTTTAATATGTTCTCCTCTCCCTATCCCTATAACTTTCACAACTCATTTATGAGGTTTATTTTGAAACTTCATTAATAAATTGTTAATTACACAAAATAAAAATACACATTATAATATTATTAAATAGTTGCAAGAAAATGTAATAATAATTTTTTTTTTTTTGTTGATTTTGGAATCTTCATTTCCGGTTGGCACGATTAGAAATGCAAATATTCAATTGGCATTAAATGATTATCTCACGATGGCACTAAATAAAATTACGTGTACACGTTTATGATTAAGGTAATGATATTGTTTTCCATTATTTTGTTTAATTACAACCCATCTTTTAAATCACTTTATACTTATAATTTTACACTTGAATAAACTATTTAAGAAAATACATAATACTAACTCTAATAATTATTTTCATTACTTCAATATATCTTTATATCACATAAATCATAATTTTTTTATGTATGCCAATTTTTACTATTTTTTGAATTGAAAATATATTTTAAATATATATATGATATTTTAAATAATAAAAAGAAAAAATATTCAGTAAAAATAACTTAAAAGAAAAATATATACTTATATACTAATTTTTACTTTTTTTTTTCTTTGCATTAGTGTGATTCTATGTAAGGGGTATTGTTTCATAAATGAAGTAAGAGGTATGCTAATAAAAGAAAATGAAAAGAAAAAAATTAGAGTTTATTTATAATATTTTAAAATTTTAATAAAATATATTAATAAAAAAGGCGTTATTACACAAAATATAAGTGAAAATATCACCACCCTTATATATGGCACGAGTAATTATCTACTTCAGAGTATATAATGGCTTGTTATTTTATGCAAATAAAAATGAATATAAAGTAAGCACGAGAGTGAAATAATTGAAAGATAGTGAATTTGTATGCACCGCAAGTAAGAAACCCTAGTCCCAAAAAATGTTCTCTAGTAAAAAGAAAGAATTAAACCCAACTGCCAAGCTCCTTATTGGAGAGGGGCTCCGGCCTTCTCTTCGGTGAGGCCCCTCACCCCTTTCACTCTTCTCTCTACCATTTTTTCTCTTTTCAATGCCTTTTAATTTAATTTTGTTTTGTTTTTCTGTTTGTTAATCTTTAAGCATTGTTTCTCCACCGTGTGGGTTTCCTTTAGTTTCTCCGGCGTGTCCTACTAATGCCAGTCGATTTCTCTGCCATTGTCACCAGCTGATGTGTGCTGTCATTGTTTGTTGTTGTGCTCCACTGACAGCTGCTCCTAAACTGATCTCACTGTCGAGCCCCTATAACCAAGAGCCAAACCTCTACGATCAGGTTCGTGTTTTTCTTAGCACACGCCGAACAATTTTTGATCTACAATATTTTTTCAACTCTAGTCAGCATCTTTCGATCACAAATCCCCCGACCGCCATGAGTCTCCTACTGATCAACACCATAGAGTTTCTCCTCTAACTCTGACTTAACTGAAACCTATTTGGGCCATTGCTGGGATTTTAGGGGTGACCTAATTTTTCCTTACCTGATCTTTTAGGTCTTGGACAAAAGCTGACTAGATCCTCACTGCCGTCAGAATTACCATTTTTGTCCCCACAGACAACTTTAGAATGCCCGTGGTTGAAGGCAACCATTATGGCCATAGCTTTGCTATCCGAACTCTATACTCCGACTTGAAAATTTATTGATTCCAACATTACAGCCCAAACTCAAATTGTTATATCTACTGCTATTGTGTTGGATTTGTGTAATGATGGTTGTCTTTTTAGGTTAGTTGTAGATTGACTGGGTAGTGTTGTGCCCTTGCGTGAGGTTGTGTTGTGCCCCTGCGTAGGATAGTTTATTTTATGTAGTTATTAGCTTTTTGCTCCTCCTACGTGAGGGTAGGATATCTCTCCTTTGTGGGAGTAGGTTATCCCTCCTACACGAGGGTATGTGTCCCCGTTATGGAGTAGAGGTAATAATTCCTTAGGGAATAGTCCCCTTACAAGGTTGGTTTATTCTCTCAATAAGAAGAGTAATAGGTCCGAACGAGCCATAATTGCTATATCTTATCCTTATATAACATCTTGATAATCATTCTGATTTTATATCAAAAGTCCTACATTATTATATTACTTATTGAATCAATAATATTACGCTTGAATATGAAAAAAAAATGCAAGCACGAGAGTTCACAATCTCACTAAATCTGTCTCGAATATCAAAGAAACATCATGTCATTTTATGCAAACAAAAATGAATATAACAATAAGCACAAGATTTCACAATCTCAAGATGTGTCTCAAATTTTGAAGAAACATTATGTGGGGTCCTATCACCACCATGGGCCTTGACCAACATCATAGAATTTTCTTTATAATTGAACCAATTGTCCAAGAGACTAATAAAAAATACTACATTCCCAAGCCTTGTTTAGTGTATAAATTACTTTAGTATTAGATAGTTTTATTTTAGGGTTAATATTCAGAAATGCCCACTTTTTTTTAAAAAAAATTAATTTAGCCACAAAACAAATTTAAGACCTTTATTATTCATACACCTTATTTTTGTACCATTTTGCCTTTGAAGTATTTCTGCATCTCTTTCTCACAAATTATTTAAAATTTTGATTCAAAACATACTTTGAAATTAGTGAAAATGAGTAATTTGGAGTATAATAGGTTGAAAATGACTGGAAAACTGTGAAAAAAAGTAAAATCTAATAAAAAACGTTAAAGAAAAAGGTTGAGGTCGACAAAGCCTCATGCCATACCTCGCACGTAAGGTGTGGCGCGAGGCCTCAACTTGCCCCATGCCTCGAGTGCAGGGGCATGGCGCAAGACCCCAACTCTAATCACCCCCTGCACGAGAGAGTGGTGTGAGGCCCCTCCCTGCGTCTTGCGCAAGGTGCCAGGAATTTTGGTTTTGTTCATCATTTTTGTCTTTGATTTCATTATTTTTCATCATTTTTATACCTTTTTTTGTACATTGATGCACAAAATTACTCGTTTTTAAGTTATAGAGTATTTTTTTTTCAAATCTATTTAGACAATAATAACATTTTTTTTGTTGATTTTGTGGCTCAAACTACAAACATTTTTTGAGTTATAGTATTCATAAAGGCAGTTTCGTCAATTAATTATCTTCTTGGCTAATAAAGATTTGCCAAATAATTTTATGCTATAAAAATTTAAAACATTTTAAATGTGGTTATTTATGAACATTTTCCTTTATTTTATCACAACCGAGGTAATTTCTTATTTTGCAACTAAAAAAGGGTAAGAATAAATGGTGGAATATTGTATAAGAACCCCATTTACCTCTAAATTTGAGAATAACTTATCTCAACATCATAGGGTAAGCTATTTCTTAAAAAATAAATTTTCATTTGATAATTATAATTTAAACTATTCATCTCTAAAAGTAATAGAGAATATTTAAATAATTATGATTTATAAAAGAAATAATTTATTAGATAATAAAATGAATACAAGTAAAAAAAATTATAAAATATAAGTTATAGAGAAAACAAAGTATTAATAAATTAATAATTAACAAAAGTTAATAATACAAAGTTTAGGTATAATAAATTTAAATTCTATTTTATAATACTATAAAATGCATATTTAAACATCAAGTAATGATAGGCATTCAAAAAAGTGATGTATTAAGCAATTATTAAATTATAAAATAGTATAAATTTTAAAATTATTTATTACACTCAATAATTACTTAACACATTACTGTATAATTTTGATCCCTAATATTACTTTTAAACATTTGATTTTACTATGCAATAAATACCTACCGTAGAAATTTAGTTTCATACACTTGCTCGTTTCATCTTTGATTTGTGTAGTTATGAAATTTCGTTCAAAGTTAGCAATAGCTAGCTACACTAAAGCTGACGACTACAGCCAAAGTTGAGGTAGGTTTTGGCAAAACCTGATAAAAATATGAAAATAATTAAATCTCTACATTTATCTTAGTAACCCCAAAATAAATGCCATGCAAAATGTGCTACAGTGTTGGCCACCAAACACTACAGCGTTAGTTCAAATTCGTATGTGGCATTGCGGCATCCGCTTTTAGTGTTGTTTTAGAGAAAGTTTCTTTTTACATAAAATTACATCTTAAAATCAATTTTAAACTCCTACAATATATGAACCATATTTATTTAATTCTTAAATAATTATGATTTATAAAAGAAATAATTTATTAGATAATAAAATGAATACAAGTAAAAAAAATTATAAAATATAAGTTATAGAGAAAACAAAGTATTAATAAATTAATAATTAACAAAAGTTAATAATACAAAGTTTAGGTATAATAAATTTAAATTCTATTTTATAATACTATAAAATGCATATTTAAACATCAAGTAATGATAGGCATTCAAAAAAGTGATGTATTAAGCAATTATTAAATTATAAAATAGTATAAATTTTAAAATTATTTATTACACTCAATAATTACTTAACACATTACTGTATAATTTTGATCCCTAATATTACTTTTAAACATTTGATTTTACTATGCAATAAATACCTACCGTAGAAATTTAGTTTCATACACTTGCTCGTTTCATCTTTGATTTGTGTAGTTATGAAATTTCGTTCAAAGTTAGCAATAGCTAGCTACACTAAAGCTGACGACTACAGCCAAAGTTGAGGTAGGTTTTGGCAAAACCTGATAAAAATATGAAAATAATTAAATCTCTACATTTATCTTAGTAACCCCAAAATAAATGCCATGCAAAATGTGCTACAGTGTTGGCCACCAAACACTACAGCGTTAGTTCAAATTCGTATGTGGCATTGCGGCATCCGCTTTTAGTGTTGTTTTAGAGAAAGTTTCTTTTTACATAAAATTACATCTTAAAATCAATTTTAAACTCCTACAATATATGAACCATATTTATTTAATTCTTAATAAATTGGTGCAACCAAAACACATGCATGGGGTGAGTGACTGTCACGTGTATATAATATAGAATATATAGATTGAAATTAAGCAGTTGGTTGTACCCCTAACCCTCTTTCAAAATATAAAAACAAAAGGCAAGCAGGAAAAACACAATTGCAGTTGCTTCAGCAACAGAGATGAATATTCATGCACAACCTTATTATCACTTCAATTGCTTCACCTCTGTTGAAGTGGAAGTACTCAAATAAGTAAAAAATTTACCCAAGCAATATAATAATGTAGAACAAGTTACTAAGAAATAAATAGAGGAAGGGGTAGAAGAAGAACACACAAAAAATTACGTGGTTCGATAACTTGTCTACGTCCACGGCGGATCAAGATCACACTCTTCTTTTATTATGAATCACAAGGCACTCACAAAGTATGCCTTTTACAAGAAATATCACAAAGAAAACTCTCTCTCACTCTAAGGATTTTCTCTCACAAAGAACTACTAAGATCTCTTGTTTATCACAAAGATTGTCAAGATCATGTTTACAAGCCAATTGATAGCCTTTATATAGGCCTTGGGACGACCTAGGTTTACCCTATACGTGTGGGAGTCATATTAGGGAGTCCTGAAACAAGTAGGAGACGAAATAAGAAAGTTTTCTTATTTCGGGATACTGTTCCCGTCTCCAGCGCCGCGGCGCTGGCCTCTTGGCACCGCGGTGCTCAGGTTCTGTTCTGGGCGCCGCAGCGCCCACACCTAGTCGCTGCGGCGCTGGCGCCTAGTGCGTCCTTCTTCATTTTTTGCCTCCTTTAGCGTCTGTCTTCAATCTGTGCGCACCCTACGCACTTAGCTTGAACCCCAAATCATATTCCGATGATTTTTAATCAATATTCTTACAAATCCCCTCATTGATTCAAAATCATCCACAAAGTAACTCGATCTCTCATTTCCGTATCTTCAATCACCTTCACAAAGTAATGACTCCGGTTAAGTCCTTGCATAGGACGAACTTAACCGATGGTAGTGGCTTAGTCAACATATCAGCAGGGTTTTTAGATGACGCTATCTTTGTTAGACTAACTTCACCACTTTGGATAGTCTCACGAATGTAATAGAGCCTCACATCAATGTGTTTCGACGTCTCGTGAAACATTTGATGCTTGCTTAAGTGTATGGCACTCTGGCTATCACAATACACACCAGTGTTCACATCTTCACTAGCCAATTCCTTCATGCATATGCCTTTTAACCACACAGCCTCCTTAATAGCTTCTCCAACAGCTATGTACTCTGCCTCTGTGGTAGATAGTGCAACCACATGTTGTAGAACTGATCTCCAACACACACTACACCCAAACACTGTGAATACGTAGCCTGTCAACGATATTCTCTTGTCAAGATTACCTGTATAATTTGAGTCTACATACCCTCTTACCATTTCATTGTTGTCATCATCCCTCTTATACACTAATCCATGATTCGACGTTCCCCTGAGATATCTCAGAATTCACTTTACTGCAAGCCAGTGATCTTTTCCCAAATTTGTCATGTATCTACTTACCACACTTACAACCTGTGCTATGTCTGGTCTTGTGTAAACCATTGCATACAAGATGCTCTTCACAGCGCTTGCATATAGTACTTTGCTCATCTGCAGTTTCTCTTCCTCGAATGTCGGCGACTGTGCTGTTGACAGTTTAAAATGCATGGCCAAAGGAGTAGAGACAGCCTTCGCATTTGACATACCAAACTTTTTCAAAATTTTGACTATATATCGCTGTTGGAACAAGAAGATAACATCTCTTTTTTCCCTCACAATATCTATACCCAAAATTCTCTTTGCTGCTCTCAAATCCTTCATTTCAAACTCGCCACTCAACTGCTTCTTGAGCTTCTGTATTTCTTCCATGTTCTTGCATGCGATCAACATATCATCGACATATAGAAGCAAATACATCATCCCATAACTTATGTTCTTGAAGTACACGCATCCGTCATACTTGCTCCTGCCAAAAATCACAAGCTATCATAAACTCATCAAATCTCCTATACCACTGTCTAGGTGATTACTTTAACCCGTACAATGACTTATTTAGCAAACAAGCATGATCTTGTTTTTCGAGCTCCTTGAACCCCTATAGCTATACCATGTATATCGTTTCTTCAAGCTCTCCATGTAGAAAAGCTGTCTTTACATCCATCTACTCTAGATGTAAATTAAGGTTTGCACACATGGCTAATAAGATCCTAATAGATGTGTACTTAACAACTGGAGAGAATATCTCATGAAAATCAACTCCCTCCCTCTGAGTAAAACTTTGTGCTACTAACTTAGCCTTAAATCTCGTAAGCTCAATCCCCGGTATCCCCTCCTTCACCTTATACACCCACTTGCACCCGACTAGTTTCTTATGAGGTCTCTCCACCAACTTCCAGGTATTGTTCTTCCTAAGAGAACAAATTTCTTCTTCCATGGCTTGCTGCCATTCTTTCTTATTTTCACTCTTCATAGCCTCACCATATGTCCTAGGCTCATTATACTCAAGAGTGTAAGCAGAATTAAAAGTATGAGCAATTAAGTCTGCTTGTGCATACCTGACTAGTGGGTTGATCGTTCTCCTTAGCCTGTCTCTAGCAATGTGGTACTCTTCAAGTTCCAACTCATGAGTTCTAGTCTTCTTTTAGGTGGACTTGGAAAAACTCGTCAGTGTTCTTAGTTTATCTTCAAGGATCTCCTTTGTTGAAGTGTTGATCTGGGGGCATATCAGATCTATTTTCAGGCTCTACTTCAACTTCTATTAACTCGAGTACTGAGTCTTCCTGGGTCACAGGTTCTTCTTTCTCATCTTCTTGGGAGGTTTTCAACATCGTCATCTCATCGAACGTCACATCACGGCTTATGATACTCCTTAGTGGTGTTAAGTCTTTACACCATACCTTATATCCTTTTACTCCTTTGGGATATCCTAAGAATACCCTCTTGATAACTCTAGGTTCCAACTTCCCCTCCTTAACATGTACAAAGGCAGGGCAACCAAATATTCTGAGGTGGTCATACTTTGGAGGATTGCCAAACCATTTCACTTCTGGCGTCTTAAAGTCAATTGTTGAGGAGAGACTTCTATTAATCAAGTAAGCTGCAATCACTACAGCTTCTCCCCAGAATGTCTTGGACATCTTTGCATTGGTAAGCATGCATCTAACCCTTTCAAGTAGAGTCCTGTTCATCCACTCAGCTACCTCATTCTGCTGCGGTGTTGATCTTACTGTTCTATGCCTTGCAATCCCATGCTTGGCATAAAACTCATCAAACTCTTTATTGCAAAACTTAAGGCCGTTGTCAGTCCTAAGCTTCTTTACCCTTTTGCCAGTCTGATTTTCAACAAGATCCTTCCAAGTTTTGAATACTTCAAAGGTTTGATCTTTGTTCTTCAACACATAGACCCACAGCTTCCTTGAATAGTCATCAATCAAGCTGATGACTATTCATGAGTAGCTGTCTGAGTTGGTCCTCAAAGATCCGAGTGTATGTAGTCAAGAGTCCCCTTAGTCTTGTGCTCACCAGTACTGAACCTCACTCTATGTGCTTTCCTTAGCACACAATGCTCACAAAACTCTAAGGGCTGAAACTTATCCTCTTCAAACGCTTTTTGACTATACAACTCCTTTAGGTTTCTCTCGCCTAGGTGTGCCAGTCTAAGATGTCACAACTTGATTTGCATACTCTCATCACCTACAGAGAATAATGCAAAACCACTCACGACTTTACCCTTAAGTACATAAACACCTTTGCGCTTTTCTCCTCTCATCACCACCATAGAACCTTTCAAAACTCTTAAAATCCCTCCGTTGATCCTGATGGAACACTCATTCTGGTCTAAAGTCCCAAGTGAGATCAAGTTTCTCTTCAAGTCAGGAACATACCTAACATCTGTCAACTCTCACTCGCCCATCATGCAGCCTAAGCTTAACACTACCAATTCTCATCATCTGACACACAACGTCATTATCCATTAGCACCTTACCACCAATAATGGGCTGAAAATTTGTAAACCAAGACTTGTGCAGGCACATGTAAAAAGTACAACCAGAATCTAAAACCCATTGTTCAGAGTTCATACCATCAGTAGCGACGAGTGTCTCTGTGCTGTCATAGCTATCATCATAGGCAAGCGCAGCATCCGCTTTCTTCTTGTCTTGTGCTCTCTTCTCAGGACAGTCCTTTATGAAGTGGCCATCTTTCTTGCAACAATAGCACTTCCTAGGAGTCCTAGACTTCGACCTTGAGCCTTTTTTCTTTCTATTTCTATATGAGGGCTTTCCTCTTACAGATAAACTTTCTGCATTGCCCTCGATCTGCTTTCCTAATAACTTTGAGTTTAATAATAATTTCACATCACTCATCGTTAAACTCTCTCTGCTGTAGAGTAGCATATTAACAAAACTCTCATAGCTCTTGAGGAGTGAACTCAGCAGGATAATTGCTCTATCTTTATCTTCTATCTTGATGTTGATAGACTCAAGATCAAGGATGATCTTATTGAAGGCGTCTATATGATCTTTCATCGGCGTCCCCTCTGACATGAACAGCTGATATAGCTTCTTCTTTATATGTAATCTGTTGGCCAACGATTTTTTCATATAAAAAAAGTCAAGCTTTTTTCAAAGACCTATTGCCGTTGTCTCACTTACTACTTCCCTTAATACTTCATCGCTCAATGACAGAACGATTGTGCTATGAGCTCTTTCTTGAATGTCCTTTCTTTCTGCCTCAGCTCTAGATGACTCTGGCGTCTTCTCTTCATCACTAGATGGAGCTGCAGTCTCCTCTAATGCTGAATTAAGCCTTTGGCTCACCAATAATGCCCTAACCTTCATCTTCCATAGATTAAAGTCATTCATACCGTTGAATTTCTCTACCTCGTACTTGGGTGTGGCCATGTCTACTTAGAACCAAAGCTCTGATACCAGTTTGTTGAAGTGAAAGCACTAAAACAAGCAAAAAATTCACCCAAGCAATATAATAATGCAGAACAAGTTACTAAAAAATAAATAGAGAAATGGGTAGAAGAAGAACACACAAAGAATTACGTGGTTCGACAACTTGCCTACATCCACGGCGGATCAAGATCACATTCTTCTCTTATTATGAATCACAAGGCACTCATAAAAGTATGCCTTTTACAAGAAAGATCACAAAGAAAACTCTCTCTCACTTTAGAGATTTTCTCTTACAAAGAACCACTAAGATCTCTTGTTTATTACAAAGATTGTCAAGATCATGTTTACAAGTCAATTGATAGCTTTTATATAGGCCTTGGGACGACCTAGGTTTACCCTATATGTGTGAGAGTCATATTAGAGAGTCCTGAAACAAGTGGGAGACGAAATAAGGAAGTTTTCTTATTTTGAGATACTGTTCCCGTCTCCAGCACCGCGTCGTTGGGATCTCGTCGCTACGACGCTGGCGCGCTTCTGCTGAGCTTTGCGGCATTGGCGTGCTTCTGCTGAGCGCTACGGCGCTGGCCTTCTGGCGCCGCGGTGCTCAGGTTCTGTTCTGGGCGCCACGGCGCCCACACCTGGTCGCCGGAGCGCTGGCGCCTGGTGCGCCCTTATTCATTTTTTGCCTCCTTTCGCATCCATCTTCGATCCGTGCGCACCCTACGCACTTGACTTGAACCCCAAATCATATTTCAATAACTTCTTAATCAATATTCTCACAACCTCCGTAAGGGCAGAGAAAGTGAGGATTAATTAATGGGTTTGTGCCTGTAAGGAGTTGAACAAACCACACATATCTCTATAATGATATGATATTGTTCATTTTGAGCCTAAACTCTCATAATTTTGCTATTGGGCTCTACCCAAAAAGTCTCGTACTAATGGAGATATATTTCATTCCTTATACACCCATGATCTTTGTCATTTCTTTTTAATGTAAGATTTTGTTTGCTTCCTTAACAATCTTTCCCTCAAACGATATTCTTTCTGTCTATCTTTTATATAGAAAGATCTTGCTATCTTTTTTGTATTTATCTTCTACTTATATTCACTATTTTGTGGGAATACGTCTTATGTGACGCTTAGAGTACCGCTTACTTCGAGAATTCGCTCTATCAAGTCAATTTCTTATCACTGTATTGACAGACAAATTTTACATAAAGCTTACATCACTGCGTTGAAATGACACACTGTACGTGATGTCTGAGAGCATACTAATACTTGTCCATAAAACTTATTACGGATCTTATCGTAAATCGAAGCTTAACAAGTTCACCAACTTCTTATTCAACACCAAAAAAAAATTTCACATGACTAATTTCATTTATTTTCTTAGCGGTGCAGATAATGAACGGAAATGAACGGAGAATAATCCCTAATTATGTTCAATTTCGATACGTGGATTTTTCTTTGGTTTAGACCAAAAAGAAGGCAATGAGATTGAGAAAACAGAAGATGAGTCCCACGTTTATTATTACTTGTGGTGTCCTTGGAATTGCGTGAGGAAGCTATCAGACATTAAATGGGACCATGACTTTTAAGTCATGCTTGGGGTGGGCCGCATTTAGTGTAAACGAGTCGTGGAAGGAAAAGCTCCCGCCAAAATAGAAAAGTTTGAACATTTTATGGCAATATTCAGACGGCTCTCTCTTTTCTTTTCTCTTATTAGCATGCGTGAAGATATGTGCCGATTGCTATCGGAGTCTTTTTCACAAAAATTATGAACTTTTTTTTTTTGGTTTGCTGTGATCAGCATCATACAATTGTGTCATACATGGTGCTATATTTAACTGCAATTAAATCGGGGGTAATAATTCAAATAAGCCTCTTATATTAGTGGGTTATTCTAAACAAAGATGGTTGAAGCAAAATTGTTGAGATTGTTATGTAGCAGGATATCGCAGGCTACAAGTATATTATATTTACGTGGTTGACGATAAGAACAAGCAGATTTGGGTTTAATCATTGGATATTCACCTTTTTTTTTCAATTGAGTTCAAAGAGTAAAGTCCATTGTACTCTTGAAGAATTTTCGAAATTGAAGGGTTTTAATATTGCGAATTTACTCTGACAATCTTGAACTTAAAGCCTTTTAATTAAATAAATTCAATTTTAAATTATAAGAAGTATGAGATCTAAGTTTGTAAAAAAAAAAAATAATGGAGAAACACCAATCAAAGAGGCTGTGATGACATTATTATAAGAGATTTAGTTTTGCATAAGATATATTTTACATGTGGAGCAAGACTAGGGTTTTAAGCCATCCAAATACTAGATTAGAGATTTAATAGAACTAACCTTTAAAAATCTTGTCTAAGGTACTTGGATTTGTTTTTTTTAGCATTGTCAGCAATAAAAAAATATACACAACTATTGTGATTACGACTAATTTTTTCAGTATTATAAAGATTATGAAAACACAAAGTCGCTACGATTGATTAAAGTGCTCTAATTGATTGGGGTTCAACGAAGAAGTGAATAAAGAGAGCGTGAATATACGAAGGATAGATTAGTGATGCATTTAATGATTGAACGATGTCTCTTATGTGTGAAAAGAAGATTTTTAATAGTTAGGATTTTGTATTAAGTTCAATTTTTTTTTTTGTTTGACCCTTAATTTTTCTAAAATTTATAAAAGAAAAATAGTATACAAAAAGAAATAAATACTTGAGTTTTATTTTAAATAAATTTTTAATGTGTTAATTACTTACCATAATAGATGAAATAATTGAGCCTTATAGTTTTAAAAGAATTTTAAGGGTTAAAAAGTATTTTATTGTATTTATATATTTTTATTAAACTAATCATAAAAACACATTCATATTAGTTGACGTGACATAATATGGTTGGAAGTATAATATAAAATAATAAATAAGATAGATAATGTGATAGCAAGCGAGTCAATCATATCATATATGTCGAAAAGTATAAATGAGTTTGTATATATAATATTATTCTTTAACAAAACTTAGGAACTTCTATTTTTTTAGTCGACGTGATTAAATATTCATATAACATTACAAGATTTTTTTTCTTGTATAATACTAAATCTAAATTGAAAGAACTAGGGGTGCAGTTTGGATTGACACGTCTTTGACATAATTGTTTAACTATTAGATCAATTCAAACACTAATAATAGTTCAGATTCAATTAAATATGCATATTTAATGTATAATTAAAAAAATGCATTAATTGAACAGTTAAAAAATTATATCAAAACCATGATGTCACAGAACCTTTAAACCTTAACAAATTTTACAAATTATCTTCCTAATAATGTGATCAAATATTTATTTAGCATCACATGATTATCTTGTGTATAATACTAAATCTAATTGTAGTAGTAGAGGTGACAATCTAAAGAGACGAGTCATATTCGTATTATGTTAAATAAAGATAAAATAATAACTTAACACAAATATTACTCGTTTATAATCGTGTCTTGAATCACACACCTAACGTAAAATGATTATTAAATTGGTCATAATTCTAATATTTTTTCTTAAATAAATATGGTACTTTATGCTCAAGCTGTAATAAATTTTAATCTAAATATAATTAAATACATTTTAGATATAAAATAATCATATCAGATCATAAATGAATCCTGTTATAAACGGATTGGCATGTTAAAACTTTTATAATATCATTTTAGATAAGATAGTAAAATTATCCATAAATTTATTAAATTTTTTTTATATTAAAAATAATTTAGTAAAATTTAAAGTGAATTTAGGACGAATGAATTCAATAAAAAAATCTCAAACTTGCAATGAATATTACATTTTTTTTCTTAATTATTTTAGAAACAAAATAATATGTTGTGTATTACATGTCTAGCGCGCTTAGCATAAACTCTTAACACACATGCTAAGTGTTAGGTGTGCAATGTTGCGCGCTAACACGCGCTCCTAGCACGTGTGTTAAGCAAACAATATTGCACGCTTAACATGTGCTCCTAATACATATATTAAACGCACTAAACGCACAACATTGCGTACTCTTAGAGTTCACTCTTAGCACACATGCTAACCGTTGCGTGCTTAACGTATATTCTTAACACGCATATTAAATATTAAACGCACAACGTTGTATGCATAATGCATAATATTGTACATTTTTAATATACATGTTAAGTGTTATGTACTCATCACCAAAGTCACTTAAAATTTATGAATAACCTATTATAAGTTTAATAATAAGTACATATCCACTCAAACGAATTTGATATTAAAACTCTAAACTCGCAATAAATTTAAAAAAAAATTAATATTTTATTTTTAAAGCAGATACAAAGACTATCTCCGACTCAAATCAAATTTGCTACCATCCTAATTTTAGATCAATTTGAACTCAATAATTTTGTGTGGAATTGACGAGTTATGTCACAAATTACCACTCTTTGCAATAAGGTAATCACCAAATTGCATCCACAAGATTTGGGCATTGGTAAGCATTGGTAATTGTCCTCTCCCGCAGCACGGTTTATCAAAATTATCCATTAAATTATTTCATTACCCTCTCAAATACCACCACTAAACATATTGTCCAAATAGTTCACTTCCTTTTTGCAAGATGGTGGGAATATGTTAATTTCATTTTGAATTCTTTTCATATTAGAGTATATGGGTCTCGTAAGCATTAATCAACATTTAACATTGTTACAGACAAGATGCTTTTTTTTTTCTCTAGTGTATTTTTCGGCATAGAATAGCTGCAAAAAGTTGAGCTATTCTTAACCCCCCCCCCCCCCATGTTGATTATTTCTGCTATTGTCTGTTGGTTTGCAATTCTACTGTTTTACATCAAGATGCGTACTACAGCAAGACCAACTGCGGACATGGAAACAAGAGAACCTATGCAGTACTTTATCACCTCATATTTTGCCGCTTCCAACTGAGCCCTTAATGCATGAATTTCCTGAAAATTACAAATATATGATAGACAATGCTAAGGCAAAGTAGAAATTTCAATCAACTGAAACAAACCATTTCTCAAGTTTGCTTATAGTACTTACACGATCAAGCTTGTTAGTGAGGTTAGAGGTTTCAGCATTCTGGTTTGCTAACTCATCCCGTATCCTCCTATGTTTAACACAAACCAGAGGAAGATAATGCAGACAGCATCAGAGAGATATAACAGAAACAAAGTATACGGCATGGTGAGAAAGCACATAATTGATGTATATTACTTTCCTTACCCTCTTTCAAGATTCAAATCCAACCGTTGCCCGGCTTTAACTTTATCAATTTCGTGCCTACATCATATTCAATATCTTCGCACTATGAGGCCATGAAATATCACTCGAAATTTCACGAGGTTTGAGTAAAAATATAGCATGCTTAGATACTCTACAAAACAGACCTCAATTCACTGTGCATCTTCTCTATATCATTTCGAAGTTTCTCAGTCTCGTGTTGCAACAAAGAAAAATGGTGGTCCTGCAGTACAAAAATTATTCAGGTAACCAAAGAACCAGGCATCGAAAACATTAGTGGAGTAATTATTTATTGTTCGTCATAAGGATTGTTCAGTTCTAAGAAAGGGCAATGAAGAGTGAGGCTGCAATATTTGAAACAGTAAGGCCACATTATATCTTCAGCATTTTTCATTTTGAGTTGCAAATAGAACTCTGTAGAACAATCATTTCATCTTCCATTGCTTGCATGCCTCAGGTACTTGAAGCATCTGTAAGTTTATAGTGCATCTTAAACTAAGACAAGAAGAAATCAGTAGAAAATTTTCCTTTTGCTACAACTAAGTCTTTCTATTTCCGAAGTACCAAATTGACCACATCTAGGGCTCCACTACATCTATATAGAGCCATGCTTATCCTCAACCAAAAAATTTATAAAATAAAAAAACATTGCACTGTAATACCAAAAAAAACAAAAGCAAAAAGTGAGACATAGATAAAAGGCATCAGTATACATTATTTCCCCAACAAGCACATAAAAGTTGTTTGATAATGTATAACAGTCTCCAGAAAAGTTGTCTGAGAACATGTAACAATCTCCAGGTCAGTTTGGTGGTGTCTAAATGACGTGCTATTGCATCAGAGAATATTTTGTTGGAATACATGGTATTGTTTTGTTGAAAAGATTATGGATCTGGCTACACACTACACAGTGGCCTTGCTAGTTATTAGTTATTAGACTGAGATGAACTGGTCAAGGACCATTAGGGTGGCACAATCCAAAATTTTAAATGGCATGCTTTTGCATCATACAATATTGTTACAGAACAATCCAGAAACAACTTCTCATGGTTGCGACAAACAAACATGGAAAAGAGGAAATAGGAGCTTCAAGATGTTCAACATCTAATGTTTCCAGACAACTACTTCAAATCTTGCATTACTAATGGCAGCATGATGCAAGAGAGAAGACAGTTGTTAAACTTTATAGCATCAACTCCATGAGCAGTGAGAACTTGCACCAAACAGGTGATTTAGAAAGCATTCATACATAAGAAGACAATCCCTAAAAATTAACATTTAAATTACTTATAAAGGTTAATCCGTAATTATCTAGCAATCGCAACGTTGGTGAATAAATAGATCTCAATCATCACAAACAATAGAAGCTGTCCACAAGAAGTAAAGATGAGACTGAGCCATTCATCCAAAATCACAAAGAAAAAACATGTTTGAATGGTGGCAATGAATCTAAAACCTACATGCCAATATCACTAGATAAAAATTGAATAAATAAAACCAGTCAAATACCTGTGAACTTTGAACTTGGGATTTGAATTTTGACAAATTGGATTCCTGAATCATCTCACACTATCACCAAAAGCAGACACACCCATTTAGAAAGTCACAATAACAGAAAAGAAAAACTTGCAACTGAAACCACATAAACAAACCTACTATTCACATATAGTTCATATAAACCCATCTTGCATTAACAAATATCTATAGAGGCCAATCATCTAAAACAGAAATTAAAGCGGCAAATGATCCAAACCAAAAGACGTACTTTCTGCATCTCCGCCTTTGAAACGACCGACTGAGATACATTCTCTAAGCTGTCGTGCAAAACATCAGTTATGGCAGCTGTTATTGCCTCGGCTTGCTTCGAGGGCACGCCTTGTGCCTCCAATTTCCTAACCTACATACATGGTAGCGTTCAATTTCCTAACATTTAATCATTAGGCAATCGAAGGAGCAACAAAAGGCAACAATTCAAAGATAATAAATAAAATTGTTTCAGTTACCAGAGCCAAAGTGTCAACAAGAAACAACCGATTTCCGTTGGATGAGGCGAGCTGCGAAATCTGTCTACAATCAAATTTCCGATGAAATGAAGTCGACAACTGAACAGCTGACGGGTCGTGTTGTGGGTTCCTATCAGAGGGGCCAAACCCTCTGAATCTGCTCAAGTTGAAACCTGAATTCGTTCCGATTTGCCCCACACGCTTACAAGCCGCGACAGCGGCCATTCGATTACGCAACGAAGTAAGAATCTTTAACGGATAATGTCGAGCCCTAAAATTCACCAATCTCAAATCTGACTTCAAAAAGGAAAAAGGGGGAAAAAATCGATTCTGAAAATCCTAAAATTCGAATCAAATGTCACATGAAATGCATCTCAAAACAAATTGAACTATTCGATCCGGTGTTTGGTTTGGTTGAAGGAATTGCATAAAGAAATCGGTACCTCAGAAATGGAATGAGACGTTCGTTTCACGGAAGACGAAGATAATAATTCCTTTCGTGTCTGCCTCGTGAATATGGCAAAGTTATTTCTCGGTTACTTCTTTGAATATATTTTAACCAATTTTACAGGTCAGCTGTATTATATTTAAATTAACCAAAAATGGGAGCAACGTTCTCAATGTCGATGCTAATGCCTCAGGTCCAACCAACAAAAAAATTAAAATGAAAGCCGGTATATTAACTAACTATTAACCGTATAAATTTTCAAAATTCAACCTTTTCCTTTGTTTAATTAAGATCAAACAGCAAACTAAGTTCCTGATAACTCGTTACTAATCCAAAAATAAACACACAAGAGAGTGATAATGTTTATTATTTTGACCGGGAAAGCTTGATTTATTTTTCAACACAACAAATTTCTGCTTCCCATGGAAAGAAATTAGAATTACAACATCCTAACAAGCCACATCCATTAGCCAATCCTCCAAAGAGAATCTTTGTTCTGTTCTGTTCCCTTCCCTGCCACTGTCAGAAATTCTAAATCATGTGACTCGGTAAATTAAGCTGTAGCAACTGGTTGCAGGTAAAAACATCAGCTGTACAAGGTAACATTATCAGGTAAACATTTTTTGCAACTGTATTATACAAAAATTGCCTCGTCGCCCATCCTTCCAACTGGGTCAATCGACATCATTGTAATCGAAGATTACATGCCTAATGCGCTAAAAATATAAGCCAAACAAATCTATGATTAGCGCAGAGCAGGAAAATTTGTAAAGTGAATGCCAGAGCTCTAACACAACACGAATTCCAGCTCCTCGGGCAAGTTTTATGCTCTTCATAAATACAGCATGGGCAGCCTTACTTGCGTGGCTTTTGGTGTGGGTACAAGATATCATCAACACTCTTTTTTATGTAGTTCCCCACTCGACGAATGTTCCTGGCCACTCCCGATGCAACTAGGTTTGCATTTCTTGTAAACCTGCAGTGTTGCATGAACACCAGAATTTAGCCTTCATTTATTAATCCAGGTTTTGAAAAAGAATAGTTATTAATATTTGCTTGCCTGCTCAGAAAGTCATGCCCTGATGAATGAGCTGGGTTATTATGAGCTCGAGGCCGAGGTAATTCACGGACATCTTAAACAAAACAAACCCAATCATTAAGTAGATGATAAGTTGTCAAAAAAAAAGGTAGATGATACAAGATCAAATGGCTCCACTATGAAATTTCCAATAAACTGGCTGCATTCTGGTATGAAGTAATAGATGATGATTTTAGATGGCTCTCTGTTCAAGAGAAACAAAACAACACTTGCTAAAAGAAAACAGAAAAAGAAAGATGATTCAAGAGGCAGCAAAATCTATGAAGACACCCAGACATGCTTGCTGTCCTATATGGCACCATTAACCACCAAATTATCATAAACCAAGTGCCCCCCGCCTAGATAAGATTCATAATAATGATGGGTTGTGACTTTTTAAGTCAAAGAGCACACCATCGCAACCAACCATGAAATCAAAGAGCACCTATCTCACAATGTGTTGATTCTATTTCCTGCCTTCAAAACTCTAAAAGGCTATAGTTTCTCCATCTAGGTGAGCTGAAATTTTGACTAGGCCATTTGTAGTCAATGATTGCTAGGTATTTGGACTAACTCAAGCAACACAGAACTTAACGTGCGCATATGCATGCACGCTCTAAGACCAACTCCGTAACTCATGCAGGCCATACCCATCAAGACACCAATGCACAAAAACACACAAACAGAACAAGGAAATAAGAAATTAAAAATAAAAATGAAAGGGAGGCATCATTTAGATGCCTAAGAAATTAAGGTATGGCCACCACATATGGTTGTTTTTGCTGTCATACCATCCATTAAAATGTTTAAAATGTTAATAATTGGGTTCAAAAGTTCAAACACCAGCCCTTCTGGCCTAAGGGATGTTCTGCCCCAAACTAAGAGGTCAGGAGAAGAACTATTCTTTATCTAGAATTTACAAATAGTAAAATGGCAGTAAAGCAATAGCAAATCAATCAATAAAATTCAGAGATGGGATGTAAAGTAAAACTAAAAGACGAACATCAATTAAACAAGATCAGTAGTTGTTGAGAACAAAAACAGCATTACATTTAATGCATTTACACTAAATTTGACATATCTTTGAAATAACCTCAGAGTAGGATATGCATTTTGGCTGTTCTTCCTTTATGACATATATTTTCTTTCATCTTCCCATGTGATTGAGAACAAAGGCTGGAGATACAAACCCACAATTTGATATAAATAAATCTTATGTAATCTTTAATGTCAAAGCACCTAGTGTACCCAAAAACCAGCAAGTGAAGTCCTCACCTTCTCTGTTATGAGCATGAGCAGCAGCAGGAGTAGAAGCAGCTTTAGCATTAGCAACCGGTCTATCCACTAGAAACTGCAGCAACTAGTATCAGTTAGATATACCATGCATCAGCGAAAACAAAAATTGAGACCAAACATTAACTGCAATATATTCATCACACAAACAGACACAGCAAGAAAGAGAGAGAGAGAGAAAGAAAGAGAGCTAAACCTCCAGGCCAAAACAGATTGGCAGTTCCCTTTTTGTTCCTTGGTTATCATTTGAACCGTCTTGTACATTATTTTTATATAGAGAGTAACCAGCACAAGCATAATAAAAATCTAAAACAGCCCTCCCATTTTCCGAAGCTACAGCCTCAGATAGTCCAAAATTGTGTTTAGGTACTGCCCATCAAACTTGAATATCAGTACATATCACATTAATATTATTAACAATTATAATTTCTAATACAAAGCAAACAAACACTTCAAATAAAATGTCAAACAACAAAGCTTGACCACCATTTATAGTAAAATATGGCTTTTCTTGAACCAATAGTAATCAAGCCCGCTTGTTAATTGCGATTAAAACGAGCAACGGAATCAAATGCACGTCTTTTTTTTTTTTTGCCCCTACAATTCTTTAAAAAAAACCAAATTGACTGCAAATTAGGAATAGCAAAATGACTCACAAACCCGTTAGAACCTATGCCTGTTGGGAAGGATTTTATAAGGCTTGAAGCGGATTTAAGATCGGTTTAGTATATAAAATTAAAATCTGCAACAGGTTTAGGACGAGTAGGGATTAGGGTATCCGCGAATATTTACAAATTTTTTTTTTCCCTAAAAGAAGACAAAACGATGTTGCTGTGGTTGCAACCCTAAATGAAAAATTGAAAGACCGATTTCTATCTCTCCTTTAATCCATTAATTGTTCTCACTCTCACTTGTTATACAAACGTCGTCCAGTAGTTTTGTCATCTCTGATTCTCTATTCTCATAAAATTATTGGCTCACACTCGTCGAATTTGTTTCTTTGATTCTCAATCGTCGAATTTGTTTCTTTGATTCTCAAACGACATGTTTCGATCTCTCTTTAATTTTTATGTCGTTGACTTTACATTACTTAAATAAATAATATGAATATTTTAAAAGAAATGGATTGATTTTTTTATTTAACTTTTTGTTTATTTTCTTCACATGATAAGAATTGATAATCATTTTATTTAACTTTTTTTATTTATTTTTTTCATATATATAATGGAGATTGGTAATCATTTAATTTTACCTTTTTACTCTTTTAATATTTAATTTGTTATTGGCTTAACTAATTGGCAAATTGAATTATCTTAAAATTATAATATATCAATATAATTTCATTTGTGAGACGTGTTCTTAAATCTTGAATCAAGTCTAAGAAAATTTATTTTTGTTTAGTTGAGTTTCTTTGTAATTATGTTATCTAGTATTTGTGTTAACTATTTATGAGTTATTTTTATTAGTTTTAATTTGCAAATGAGTTTAACTTTGATAAAAAGATTTTTATTAAATTTAAATTTGTGATATAATTTAAATTATTATATTTTATATTTTTTAAAAAATTAATGATATGATTTTTATCTTTTTTTATTATATTAATTTACTATCCTTAAAATTTATGAATAATTCGTTGTGGATTTAGTAAGAATACATATTTGTTATAGCGAATTTGGTAATGAACTTCAAACCCACAAGGTATTTCATTTTTAATGTGATCTTGGGTTTAGGAGTATATGCCATGTATGTTAAAGTTTCTTTAGAACCAAAAATTGAAAAAAAAAAAGAAAACAAGAAACTTCTACTAAAAGTCACACGATCGCCACTGAATTCAAGAATGTTAAAATAAATATAGTAATTGAACGATCATAACAAATAAGACCTAATAATTTGAAGAGTGAATTAATTAATTAATAACCTTGATGGAGAGAACGAGGGACGCCGATGCAACGAGGGCTGCGATTACGGGATTTGAGAGAGGAAGAGTAATAGAGAAATCCCTTGCAAGCTTTTCCCTTTGTACCTTCTTTTACAACTTTACTCGGCTTTTGTTGTTGTTGTTGTTGTTGCTGCTGCCTATCGTCTCCTCTCTCTTCTTCTTTACTCGTATCCATGCTCGCTTGCTTCGATTCACTTCTCCGTCTTCTCGGTCTTTGATTCTGTACTGGACAGAGAGAGAAAGAGTAATGGTTGGTGAATCACAGCAACACTCTCTCCAGTTTTAAGACTTACTCCGACGTCTTTTCGTTTACTGTGTACTGGAGATGACGATACCTTTCCCTGCGCCTGTGCTTCTTATATCTTGCCATACGGTTTGCCTGATTGTGTGATTTTTTATTTTGACAATGATTGTGTGAATTTTTCGGTCGCCATGATAACTTTAAATAGTTATACATGTCATGTCATTTAATTTTTAGGAAAATATTAAGGTTTTTGGTGTTTGGTTTCTCTGCTTGTTAAAAAAAAAAATTTAATATTAAAAATTTTATTAAATTTTTTTCATTTGGTACTAATTAGAGAAAAAGTTTTTTAAATTAAAAAATTTAATTTGCTTCTATTTTTAAAATTTTAAATTTTAGAAATAATTTTTTTAATTTTTTTTAATATTTATAATATTTTTTTATTTTTATATGATACTTTTAATAAAAATGAACTATATTTAATTAATATATTTTAATTTTTTTTAAATTATTATACCTCTAATTCTCCGTATTTCTAAAATTATTATATTTTCATAAGAATCTATCAAAATTTATTGTTGATATTTTATTTTTTTTAAAAAGTATTATTTTATTTTTAATTTTTGTATAAAATACAAAAATTTATATTGATTCGTTGATTATTATGTGTTGATTTTACTTAATTAATATTTTTTAATAAATTGTATTTGAGAAAGTACATGACAAATTTAAATTTATATATAAAAAATATCAAATTATTTAAAATTTGAATATATATTTTATTAAGTGTCCTTTTTGATAATTTAATAATAGATAAATACTTTTAATAATGTATAACTAAACAATCTAATACTTCAAAAGAGTTTTTTTAATTGATAACAAACGACTAATGATTTTTTCTTAAAAGCTATACTTTTAAAAACTCTATTTGAAAAGTCCAATTAAACGAATCCTTAATGAATATAAGAAAAAAAAAATTCTGCTTTTATTATTTTTACCAAGTTTTTTAATTTTTTTTTAATTTCGTTAAAAAGAGGATTTTGAAGGCAAAAGTATTTCCATTGTCTTTAAGAAAACAACCTTAATACATTTATTTGTATCTAATAAACTTTAAACTAAAAAGCAAACAACAATGTGCATCTAAAATAAAGTAAATACTAATAAAATTATTTATGTACAAATATTATAACCTAAAATTTGAGTGAAAATAAAAACAAAAAATTCGTGATTTATTTATTTTATTTTAAAAGATCATAACTTATTATTTGCTTGTAGGGCTTTTTATTGTGTTATGGTATAATGTAGTTTATGAGGTCTAATTGAGTTTTAATAATTTAACATGATGAAAAATATTATTTTTGTATAATTGCGGATGGTGTTCAACAGTGTTTGATAAAAAATTTTAGAGAAACTTTTTCAAGTTGACCAAATTTGAAATTGTTTGGTTAAAATAACTTAAACAATACTAATTAAATATTTTTTTACTATTTTACCCTTATCCTAAAATAAAATAAAATTTTTAAATCACACTAAAAATTCCACCAACACTCTTCTCTCCCTCTCCCTCTCCCTCTCACGGTTAACACAAAAATTATCTATCTCACAGTTTCACTCATAAATTTGAATTTAAAAAATTTTAAAGATTGAAGATATATTTGATTAGTGTAGAGTTGAAAAAAAATAGGAGAAAATTAGTAAGTATATTTTTTTTAATTTTGAGTATTTTTATATTTAATTGTTAAAAATGTGTAGATGTAATATAAAAAATAAATTAAAAATATGTGTGAAATCAAAATGGTTAAAAATTGCGGATTTCATCATTTTTTTACCTGAGACGCACCGGCGCGTGCGTCTATGCACTGTTGATGGCAGGCACGTAGACGCACGCGCCACCGAGTTAGGCACACGCATCGCTTGATGTGCACTCAGCAAGCAAAACCACCAAGCAAGCATTTTGCTCATTGGGTGCGCGCCCAACAAGTTTTTTTTATTTATAATTTATATTATTATTTTTTAAAAATTATTATTGTTATTATAAATAATATTTTTTATAATTAATTAAAAAATTAATTATTTAAAATTTTATATTCTCAATTAATTTATAAAAAAAAGAAAATAAAAGATTAAATAAAAAAATTATTAAAATTATAATAAGGATAAAATAATCAACGTAACATATATTTGATTAATAAAATTTAAAATATTTGATTTCAATCAAAAAAAATTTATATTATATTAATAATCAACCTCAAAAATTCACCAAATTTTTAAACATATGAAAAGTGCTTGACAATTAGCTTTTGCTTGACTTTAAACATTATCGAGCATCACTTACACTCATACAAAAATGATATTTTTCATCATTCTAAATATTTAAACATCATAAAATAAATTTTAGTGTCTTATAACTAGCCAACTAAACATATATTTATATTATTTTAAGTAAAATGGAACAAATGGTACCCACGTATGGGCATTGTTAAATGCCTACAAGCGCCCATTTTACATGAGCCCCGAGTGTCAACAAAATTTGTTAGAGCGCACTTATGCCATTCGGCTTGACAAAATATTTTTATTTATTTATTATTAATAATAAATAATAAAAAAGTAAAGGTAATTCATTTCAACAAAAGACTTATACTTAATTCCATAACTTTGTGTTCGTTATTCCAATCATGATTTTCTTATCTTTAGAAAGAAGAATCTTTCCTTTTGAGTTGGTTGTGGGTGAGAAGGAGTTCGAACCTCTGACACTATAGTTTGTAGCCACATGTTATAAAAGGTGTCTTAAGAATATACGATAAACTTGCACATACATACACACGTATATATATATTGTTTGCATGTTGTCACGCAATTTGCTTATTTTGGAACTTTATGCCAAAAAATATTATAGAGATTCTGAAATTTTATTTATGTTGATGCAATTCTGTTTCTCTAGTTTTCTAGTTCATCATGTTGAGCTACTAAGATTGACCTAAGGTGTTAGTCAAGTCAGCTTTGTTTTGCTGACATGGCAAAGAGGTTGTTATAAAGCTCTTATAAGAGTGTTATTTTTTGCTAATATTATCAAGTCTCTGTTTCTAGTAATTTCAAGAGACCATATAAGAGATTATACCAATTCATTTAATCTTTAAATAAAGATTTCCAATTTTAGAGTCCTTTGACTTTCACTTTCTATCTTATTTTCTCTCACTTTTCGAACAACCAAATATATCAAAGTTAGTTTGCTTTATATAGTATCAGAGCCACAATGACAAATGCCAATTCTTCGAACATGACATCTACAAGTTTGAATCTCAGTTCTTTATATACTTTCTCTTCAACCGTGAAGTTTGATCAATCGAACTTTATAATTTGGAGATCATAAGTACTCTCAATGATCAAAGCTAACATGCTTGAAGAAACTGTCAATGGAGTTAGCATTTATTAAGAACAATATGTCAAGAGCATTGAATCGAGTACAGAAACAAATGGAGTGAAGCTGTTATTATACATTCAGAGTTTGAAGGATGGATGAGGCAAGATCAGATACTGCTGAGCTAGTTATTTTCAAATATTCAAGACTGTATTCTTAATTTAGTCATTGATTATAAGTCCTTGCATGAGCTTTGGTCAATAGTTAACAAAAAAATTGACTTAAATTCTAAGGCTAAAATTATTTAAGCTGCAAATAGCTTTGTTAAGAAAGAGTCGAATGTCTATATCTGAGTATGATTTAAAGCTTAAAAGAATTGTTGATGAATTAGCTATAGCTAGTAACAAGATTGATAAAAATAATTTTATTACACATTTTATTACTAGTATTGGTGTTGATTCTGACTATGATACTATAGTGAACTTAATAAGTAGTAGAATAGATAAAATAACACTCAACGAAACCTATTCAATGTTGCTTACTCAAGAGAGTAGGTTATCACTTGATTCATCAGGAAAGTCAAGTAATTAAAATATGTTCAATGCCAATTATGTGCATAAAAGTGCAAAAAGACGAGGTTTTAATACTGGTGGCAGAAGTAGTAATAATAATGGGAATAGCTAGTGTTAGAAATTATGGCAGTTATAAAATGGTGGTTTTAATTCTAGATTTGGATATGGTAGAGGAAGTTTTGGTAATAATAAAATAAGAAATCTAGGAAAACAAGGTGCTTGGAATAATTATAGAAGAGGTAATGTAAAACTCATTTGTCGAGAGACAAAGACACTCAACAGTTAAGTGCTACTATAGATTTAATAATGATCACATGAGAGAGCAAACTCAAAATGGTGGTGGATATAATCAATTTTTTTGAAAATCAAGGACTTAGAAATTCTGATGCACAGATGAGCAGGAAGGGCTAGTAGATCAAGGTTGGTACCTTGATTCTAGTGCAACTCATCATCTCACTTTTGATGAGTGCAAACTCAACAGCAAAAATAGCTACTTTGTTCAATTGATCATTGGTAATGGTCAAGGCTTTGATATAACTTGTGTTGGTGATTTCTGTTTGAAATCAAAATCTAGTAATATATTGCCACTTAAGAATATATTGTGTGTACACTCCATAACAAAAAATTTACTAAGTGTGTCAAAATTAGTTCAAGATAACCTTGTTTTATTGAATTTTACTTTGATTGTTCTCTTATAAATGCTAAGAAGATGGGAACCCTATTGTTGCAATAAGTGGCTAAGAAGGGATTATATAGGTTGCTACCAGGCTCCCATCTTAGTTAACTTGTAAATCTAGAAGTTTATCTTGTTCATAAGTTTGATAAGCCTTTATCTTTATTTTCCCAGCTTGTAAAACTAGCACCCTTTTATAAAATAAATAAGAGTCAATTTGGTGCCATTGACTCACCCTATCTTGCTCTTGTATCACAAAATTCAAAATAAGTTAGTTTTGATATATGAAAATTGTGGCCTCTGAGACTTAGCCATCCAAACCCTTTAATCCTTAAAACTGTATTGAGAAGTTGTAAAAAGTGTCTTTCTTGTAATAAAATTCCAAATGGATCATTTTGTGATGTATGTCAGTTGGGTAAAATGCATAAACTTTATTTTTCTTCTATCACTTCCAAAACTAAACAGCCTTTAGAGCTTATATATACAAATGTCTAGGGACTAGATCCACATGAAACATTAGATATATTTAGATATTATATAAATTTTGTTGATGAACATACCAAGTACAGCCCGATATCTCCATTGAAAACAAATTCTAAAGTACTAACCACCTTCACACTTTTTCACAAACAAATAGAAAGACAATTTAATACTCACATTATATCAATACAATCAGATTAGGGTGAAGAATTCAGACTTTTTACTAAGTATTTGAAGCAAAATGGCATTCAATTCAAATTGACTTACCTAAATATACATCACCAAAATGAAGTGATAGAGAGAAAGTATAGACATATTGTTGAGACTAGCCTTAACCTTTTAACTCAAGTCAAAAGTTCTCTCTATTTCTGGTGGGTAGCCATTCATATAGCCACCTATCTTATTAACAGACTTTCCACACCAATTTTAACTACTCTTTACCATATCAAAGACTTTACAAAATAGTACCAGATATAAGTTTCTCAAACCTTTTAGTTATTCTTGCTTTTCATTATTAAGACCTTATAATAGATACAAGTTCAATTTTCACTCTGAAAGTGTATTTTCATATGTTATAGTTGTTAGGGTCGGTGCTTACGTGCCATCCCTAAATGTACATATACTTATGTATTTATACAAGTATACATTTTTATTAAATCGCTAATACCAATTTATATAGTATTATACATGTAACATTACAGACATTGTAAATTTGAGGAAATTCGGATCAGATCTAAAGGGTTTAGATAAGAGCTCATAGTCAGCCACCCTGAAACATATAATTGCTAAATGTTAGCACAGTTAAGTGTTAGTTAGTTATAATACTCAGCAGATCCAAGAGTTAAAGCCTTGTCTGTAATGGGACATAGACCTGGGAATATACTAGTAACTGCATAGTTGTAAGAGTTGCAATCAGGTGCTAGGAAATGCATATTGCGCAAGTATGTTCTCGAATAATAGTCCCTAATCTATTTCTACCGATGCGGGTCTATCGGTGGATACCTTTATATATAGATCAGCATATGTCGTATCTGTCGGGTATAGATGGTCGTTCCTGACCGACCATGAGCTTGGAGCTCGTATTGACATATGGGTGTCCAATTAGGACTGGATATGGTATAGACTCACGAGGGCCTCCGATAGACTTTTAATGTAAGCCGTCAACAAAAGGTCCTCTCGAGTTGAGTAGTATACGTGGTCCTTTAATCTGAGTGTCACAGTAGGCTTATAAGTGATTCACCATACTTTGGTTCCACACATGTCACAGACCTTTCATGGTGTGACCGCTGGGTGTCGCTAGGTATGGTCTGATGCTTATAGAGTCCGATGCGTACATATATGGGATCCGTCAGCTCTTATATGGAGTTTGATATCCAGATGCTTCGAGACTATATCTCAGAAAATCTTGTGGCCACAAGCAATCATCCCGGGAAAGAGTTCCGCCAGGGTGGAACAATATGGCAAAGGAGTTTGTGCATATTGTTCATTAAGATACAAGTTTGGAGATAAGATATGGATGAGCACAAGAGGATTTGACGGTGATAATCTATATCTCCGCACATCCTGGATATCATGACGGAAGGACTATACGTATGCATTGTAACCTCAGCTTGTATATCCGTGACGTGTGCGTGGGGCATTGCTCACGGACTCATGAAATAGTTCCATTTGACGAATCGGGCGTAGAACCTAGGGAGTCCCGCGATATAGAGTGTACTCGTTGTGCACTGGGGCAGCGTGCCGGATTAAATTATTTAATCCAGCAATATTTAACGATTTTACAGGAATGCGTGCGTGTCTGTATTTAAGTGTTAAATATAATAATTAGTTAATAATTATTATTTACTAATTGTATAAGGACACGTAGCATATTGTGGTCCCTCAGTTGAGTTTATCTAAGTGCGAAATTTGGTGGGATCCACTAGAAGATAAACTTGGTAACTATTTATGAGGGACAAAATGGTCATGACAAACTATGATTATTTAATTGTTAAATAATCATTCTCTCTCTCTCTCTCTTTTTATATTATATAATATATATTATTATTATTATATTATATTATATATATATATATAAAGAAGCAAAAGAAAAAAAAAAGAAGCAAGAAGGCCAAACGGCCGAGAGGGAGAAGAGAGAAATAGAGAAGAAAGAAAAGAGAAAAAAGAGAAAAAAAAAATTAAAAGGAAAATAAAATTGTTTTATTTTTCCCTCTGCTTCCAATTAGAGTAATTATGAATTGCTCCAAATTCTCCATTTTTTATCCTTTTGGAGAAAATGATGTAAATTCACTCCCTGTCATTTTAAGGGTTAAGAGTTAATCTCAGGCTGAATATGGAGCTGCTGTTCTAGCTCACCAGGCCCACCGAATT
The DNA here is from genome assembly GCA_946807835.1 of Ailanthus altissimus. Taxonomy (NCBI): domain Eukaryota; kingdom Viridiplantae; phylum Streptophyta; class Magnoliopsida; order Sapindales; family Simaroubaceae; genus Ailanthus; species Ailanthus altissimus. Next base: position 27,639,100 of record OX327695.1, read on the forward strand.
GATGACTAGAACTGCACACGAGTTGGTCTCCATGCGGACTCCAAGTAAAATACGTGTATAACATTACATATTTGATGAGTTCTCTAACTTTATAAATATATTAATGTGATTAATATATTTATTTATTACAAAATTTATATTTTTACTGCGTTAGACAATAGACACAATTACACATGCATACACCTACATACCTAATATTCTAACTGCGCCAACAATAGTCTTATGCATAGAAGAGATAGGTGTGCATCCATCTAAAAACAACTATGTTGCAAGACATGTTACTATTAATGAAATCTCTTTTTCCTATCTTGAAACTTTTCCCCTTACAACAAGCTACTAATATTGATATATCAAATTTTCAATCATCTATTCCTTTACAAATTGATGTTCCTTTAAATACCCTTTATAATCCTAATGGCAACAACATGTTAATCTCAACAAGTTTACTTCCTGTGATAGCAGAACAGTGCTTAGCATATCAACCTGTTATTCATTCTTAATACACGCAATCCCCAACACCATTAACTTCACCAGCTAATTTTCTTCTAACAGCCCAACTCCAAGTTAAAATTCTGTTAGTTCTATTTCTTTAGAAATAGCTCACAATCAAGCAGCAACAATTCTTATATATCAAATGATTACCATGTCAAAAAAGCCATTTTTATACCAAAATGTATCTCAGTCATTCTTTTAAACAATCTAAGATCCAGTACAGTTGTGGAAGCTTTAAGCAACCCCAAATGAAGTATCAAATATGGTCACTGGTTCCTTGTACAGAAGAAGTAAAGGTAGTCAGTAACAAGTAGATTGTTAAAGTCAAATACAACCATGATATAACTATTTCTAAATACAAAGTCAATCTGGTTGTTAAAGGATTTCTTCAAATACCAAGAATTGATTGCTTTGAAATTTTTAGTCCAGTTGTAAAGGCTAACACTTGAAGATTGTTCTCAGCCTAGCAATTATGAATAAATGACCAATAAGGCAGATAGAAATACACAATGGTTTTCTTAATGGAAATTTGACAAAAGTAGTGTACATGTCACAACCAGAAGAGTTTATTAATGTCGATAAACTAAATCATGTTAACAAATTAAAGAAGGATCTCTACGGTCTAAAATAGGTTCCTAGAGCTTGGTATAATAAGCTCAGACATGCCTTGCTACAATGAAGTTTTTAGAACTCAAGGTCTAACTCTTCTCTCTTCATTAAGCATTCATCTGAGCAACTAATTTTGGTACTAATCTATGTTAATGATATAATCATCATTGGTAATGTATCAAAATATTTGGAAGAGTTTATCAAGCAACTTAGCTCTCATTTTGCCCAGAAAGATCTTGGTGATTTTAATTATTTTCTTGGCATAAAAGTTATATCTACTACTAGTGGTTTACATCTCTCTTAAGCCAAGTATATAGCAGATCTATTGAAGAAGGCTAATATGCAAAATTGCAAAGACTACGCAACTCTAATGCGTACAGGACAAAAGTTACTCAAAGATGATGATAAACTGTTTGAAAATAAATCTTTATACAAAAGTTTATGAGGAGCACTTCAGTATATACTTCTTACCAGACCTAAAATGTCTTTTGCAATGCATAAGTTAAGCCAAGTCTTGGCTAATCCCACTGTTAAGCATTGACAGACTTGTAAAAGGTTGTTAAGATATCTGCAATCTACTCCTTCTCATGGTCTTGGGTTGTTCTCAGTAGTAGTGTTGCTTTACCAATATATTCATATGCTGATTAGGGCTGTGATATTAATGATAGGAGATACATTGAGAGGTATTGTATTTCTATGGTTAGAAATTGGTTTCTTGGTATTTAAAGAAGCAAATAATAGTTACAAGATCTAGCATGGAAGCGGAATATAAAGCCCTTGTTGCAGCTTGCTATGAAACTATCTGGATCAAATCTTTACTTCAGAAGCTTCATTTTCCAATCAATAAAGTGCTTGTTCTATGGTGTAATAATCAAAGTACACAAGTCTTAGCAATCAATCCAGTTTTTCATGCTAGAATTAAGCACATTGAGCTTAATATGCACTTTATCGGAGAAAAAAATAGCAGCCAATGAATTGGAGATGTGTTTTGTTCATGGTGAAGATCAAATAGCTAACATTTTGACCAAGCCTTTTATCAAATTATCAATTTGTTCATTTGCAGTCGAAACTTCTGGTCACTCCTTGACCATTAGCTTGAGAGGAGATATTAGAGAGATTTTGGATTCTGATTTCTGCTGATACAATTCTACTTCTCTGGATTTTTAGTTCATCATTCTAAGCTATCATCATTTTGCTGAGCTTATCAAGATTGGTCTAAGGTGTTAACCAAGTCAACTTTGTTTTATTGATGCGGCAGAGAGGTTGTTATAAGAGTTTGTTATTTCCCGCTAATAGCTAGTGGCAGGGTTGTTGTCAAGTCTCTGTTTCTAGTAATTTCAAAGACTATATAAGAGATTGTATCAATTCATTTAATCTTTGAATAAACATTTTCAATTTTAGAATCCTCTCACTTTCTTTCTTATTTTATCTCACTTTCCGAGCAACCAAACATATCAAAATCAGTTTGTTTTTAAAAAGTACGACAATCATGTACAAACCGAGGTAACAGGATGCAAAGAAAAGTTGAGCAGCTAGCAACAAGCATAAAACTTGGTTGGTGCTGAGTTGCATGTTGCAACAAGCAAAAAGGAAAGACTTGCAACTAAATCAGGAACTGAAAGATGAAGAATCTAAGATTGAGAAACGCTATTCTTTAACTCGAGTGCTCCTAAAAACAGGATAAAATGCATCTAGATCAAGCTGATCCAAAATCTGTATTAGAAAATTTGTAATTCCTCCATAATGATTATACAACTAGATAAAGAAGAGCATTCAGAGCCACATGATGTCAAGCATCATAGCCCTTTGTTTGTCTATTACAACTTGTGTTATCTTCAGGTATATCTGTAAGACAAGCCGAAAGAAGTTCATACAGAACAGTCACTTTCCTGGGATAACTGAGCACTCTTTTCTCTTTTATAGGTCTTTCATCAAACGTTCTGCCAGACCCATCAGTTGCATCTTCAATGCCTAGTAAATTACTATTTGTCTCCTCCTGAGTTGTTAAGTTAACATTTTCTACTTCGGAGTGTGACCGCATTTCACTCTTGACCAATAATTAAAATAAGTATAATAATATTAAATAATTAATAGGGTTATTATTATAAATATTTCTGAGGTATGATTTAATTATATAAATACCTACTAATTTTAAATTTTGTTAACAATATCTAAAAGTTTAAAAAAAATTCACTGATACACTTTTTTTAGAGAATCTTTCGTCAAAATTAGTAAGATAAAAATAATAAATTATTTTATCAACTTTAATTTTAAAAACCAAATTTCACCAACCCAAATTTCAACATATCAAAGCCATTTCATTACACTTAAACCTTCCCAGCCACAATGCCCACCACTGCCACAACATATAATCTCCATCGCAATCTTTCATTACACCCATAACTAGACTGGAGCTTTCAATTACAATCAGCAGAACATTCTTATTAATGTCTGATTAAAATTATTGCTTGGCAACAATTCACAAGGTCTGCCCACACTGCCTTCACTAATCAGTCTCTTTTGCCACGCAATCGCGTTGTAGCTTGCTTCACTAGTTTTTCAATCTCAATTACTCCCTCTCCCTCTCTGGCAACACTTAGGAAGAGCTCCATCCCGAGAACCAAAGCCTATCGCGACGAAATCATGGGCAAGTCCTTTGTATACGCTCTGTTATTGTTGTTGTGTTTTTGGGCGCAGGAGAAATGATGAGTAACCGTCTTTGGCTCAGTTGAATTAGTGAATTAAAATTATGTGTTGATTAATATTGAATTACGAATCAATTCGGGGATAAATTTAGAATTGAAACAGAGTCAAAAAAATAACTAAAAAAGGTCGAAAATTTTATAGAATAGTATTTGAAAAGTATAATAATTAGAAAAAAAAAATTTATCTGATATTAGAAGGCATTGGCCAATGTCCTGACCAATGCTTTGGCGTTGGCCAAGGCATTGATTGCAGAATGGGCATAAGTTGCCCACGTCACGGCATTGGTTTTGAGCGTCGTAGCGTTCATGTTATTCTTTATATACCTCTTCTATTTTTAGGGTTTGAGAGAAAGGAAGTGAAGGAAAAGAGAGAGGGTCGAAATATAAAGAAAATACATTGTTCAAATGTGTATTTTGATTATTTGAGGTCCAAATCTTTCACTTGTAATCTTTATAATCCTAAGAATCAATAAAGAGGTTCGGATCCTTAATCCACCGTAGATGTATACGTATTTGATCGAATCACGTATACTTTGTATTGTAATATGTTTGCATTTCTGCTATTTCTACATATAATTTATGTGATTGATCTTCCAATTTATTGGGTTACTTCATACTTGTAGTATATTGTGAAGTATTACAATATATTGGTGTATTTGGGTGTTTGACTATCAAATTTAGTATTAGGGTATAGTATTTAATTCCTAATACGTATAAATTAGGTATTACTTCCTCTTAAATAATTCGATAATTGCTATTATATTTGTAATTGTATTTGTGCAATTGACAACAGATTAATAATACTAGATTGTTTGTATTTAATATTTTAAGTGAGAGTTTATACACCGATAAGCTCATTAGATGGTGACTTATAGAAATGAATTTGAAAGCCGCTAGTATAAAAGAGTCTTTAAAATACTTCTCTCAATAGTTATTTTCTTTTTTAAAAAAAAAAAGAAAAAATTTAAATCCGACTTTTGAATCCGAAAAATCATTTGGATCTACAGATTTGCCCAACCTTGCTCATTATCGTCATATTTTTGCTGCAGATCCTTCTGCAACTTATTATTATATATAAGGGTAATTAAAATATTTTATGCTTACTAACATAAAATCTATTTAACTTTGATAAAAGATTTTTAATGAAAGTGCAGAAGAAATTTTTTCATACCCTTAGATATTGTTGAAAAAATTTAAAATTTATAAATTTTTGTGTAATTAGACTTTATCTGTTCATGATAAAATCCTAATTCATGGAGAAGATCCAACAGTTTCCTCAAGCACAGGCCATGCTGCGGAGTCAATATCTAGAAACCTGTTCATAAAAAGTTCAAAGAGAAAATCAACAAAAATCACTCTTAAACCAACATCCATATAAAGATTAAAAATTTATTGAACATCTCCTTTTCCTATCAACAACCATGCTCAAGGATGAAATCATGGACCCCTTTCAAGCATGAGTTGGAATAATTCCAACATTAGAAAGTTCGTTCTCTTTAACAATTAGATTGCGGCTTCAATTAAACTGAAGGAGGTCACCTCGAGAATAAGGAAACTCCAGCACTCAAAATCTTACATTAATTTCTTCCTATAAGTCCTCTCAATAGTTGATAATCAATATGATCAATACAATACGGATTACAGACATCTATATGGCAGTTGAGTCAATGTAGAAGAATCACGTGATTACGTGAAGGAATGAATTAATTGAAACAAAAATATCACTAAAAGCAAAGTGGCTGAAACCACCTGAAAATGGGGAGGAGGCCCCAGTTCTCGTAGACCCAAAGCTCGAGGATCATCGGCGACCGAGTTATTGCTATTACTGGTACTGGCTCGCTCTTCTGTTGAGTCTTTTACTGAGGGAAAGCATAATGGGCAAGTCTGATGGATCTGATCCTGGTAAAAAGCGATTGCGAACAATGCTCCGACATCGTACCTCTAAGTTGGCGACAAAAAAGATTTCGATTCCATAACCCAAGTTTCAACGACGAACAAAAGGTTAAGGTGTTATGGCTTAACCATTTTTGTATTATTTTTGTTAAAGAATTCAGTTGTGAAATAACGATTGTAAGGAATAGTTGTTAAGTTAAAACGTCATTCTTTCTATCACGCCCCCAAATGTTGTTAAGTAATTACCAAGAGAATATTAGGCCATGATAAATTATATGGGCTGAATTTTTAAAAAAAACTTAATTGATTTGGATTAAATTTACATTTATTATGTTGTTTAGCACTTTGAAAAGTATTTAAGATTGCATAAATTTGAGAAAAATCTATGACACTTCTTAATATCTAATCCAAAAGAATAAAATAAAACAAAATGGAAAACAAGTGTGGCGGAATTTAAAAAGTAACGACGGCATTTTCACAAACTGATTAATTTTATTTACATATCACTACCTTATGTCGGGCCTCCTAACAAATTAGTTTATTTGAGAGGCTTTTTTTGTGAGAAAAGAAATAGTTATTTTAGCCTTTAAAATTGTTACACATTGACTTTATCACTTGAAGACTTGCTTTCAGAGATAAGTTTTGCACATTTTATTAAGAGAGGCTAATGTCTTATAAAAGTCTTTTAGTTTAAGCCTTAATAGATATTAAGATAGTTAATTTATTCATCTTGTTTTATAAAAGTCTTTTAGTTCAATAAGATGTGCTTAAAGTCGTACATATTAATTTTTTTTTTTAATTTATAAGAATCATTTATCTAGATAAGATATACTCAAAGTTATATATGTTACTCCTAACGAATTTAATAGCAAGTTGTATGTATTAATTTTTTCTTCTATCTTGTAAGAGTTTATAATCCAGATAAAATGTGCTCAAAATTGTAAGTATTGCTTATAATGAACCCAGTAGCATAATTTGAATTCTAGTACAAGTAACATGTGCTCAAATTAGGGCAGTTAATTTATTCTTCTTGTCTTATAAAATTCATTTAGTTCAGGTAAAATGTACTTAAAGTTATACATATTGATTTATTCCCTCTATCTTGTAAAAATTTTCTAGTATAAATAAGATGTGCTCAAAGTTGTATATGTTGCTCTCGATGAACCAAGTAAGATGTGCTTAAAGTTGTACATATTGATTTATTTCTTCTATCTTGTAAGAGTCTTCTAGTCCAGATAAAATGTACTCAAAGTTGTATGTGTTGCTCCTTATGAACTCGATAGCAAATTATATATATTGATTTATTCTTTCTATTTTATAAAAGTCTTCTAGTTTAGATAAGATGTGTTCAAAGTTGTACGTATTGTTCTGGATAAACTCGATATCATAATTCGGATTCTAGTCCATGTAAGATGTGCTCAAATTAGGGCAGTGAATTTATTCATCCTATCTTATAAAAGTCTTTTAGTTCAAATAAAACATGCTTAAAGTTATATATATTGATTTATTCCTTCTATCTTGTAAAAGCCTTCTAGTCTAGATATGATATGTTCAAAGTTGTACATGTTGCTCCCGATGAACTCGGTAGCGTAATTCGAATTCTAGTCTAGGTAAGTTATGCTCAAAACTGTATGTATTGCTCCTAATAAACTTGGTATTGTAATTCAGATTGAGTGTGTCAAAAAAATATACGTGTTACTCTAGAAAAAATCCTAATTGTATAGTTTAATTATAATATCCTTAAAACAGCTATATTGTATCTGAGTAAGATGTGCTCAAAACTTTACATGTTGATTAATTCCTTCCATCTTGTAAGAGTCTTCTAATCTGAGTAAGATGTGTTTAAAATTATACGTGTTGTTCCTAATGAACTCGATAGCGTAATTTGGATGAAATGTGCTTAAAAAACATACATGTTGCTCTAAAAAAAATTTCGATTGAATAATTTAATTATAATATTAACCAACTGTATAATTTAATTATAATATTAATAATGTAGTCTGATATACTATCAACAAAAATATAGATGTTATTCTAAGAAAAATTCCAATTGAATAGTTTAATATAAGATCTTAAAAAAATTTCAATTGTATAATCTAATATAACATCAACCAATAGGCCAATTGTATAACCTAATTATAATATTAATAATGTAATCTAATATAGTATAAATATTGTAATATAATTAATATAATATATATAAAAGAAATGGCGGAGCATCTTAACTCTATAACCAAAAGAAAATTGTAAGGCCAAGATTGAAGAATTACGCACAACTAGTTTGAGTTGGCCAAGTCATTTACCATAAGAGCCCAAGTGGTTAAAAACCAAGATTCGCAATTTAAGGGGTGTGACCATCTTCGGCTAAGTTCCAATATTCTATTTCCACGTCAACATATATTCCAATTCATACATCCAACCCTTTTTGAAGACCTGAACCCAGAAAAAAAAAAAAATTTCTCAACAGAAAATAACTCGCTAACTTGAGATATCACATACCTCAAAATTTGACCCCTCACCTTCTGTCGGAACATATTTAGAAGTGGGAGAAGCCTCTGAAATTCAGATGAATTTCCTTTCATTCAGGTAACTAGCATTTAAATGTCTAGCAAAAGATTATAATATTTTACAATCATAGGACAGCAGTCAGCAATACCGAACTGCTAAACTATCGAAAATAATACATTTTACGTGATTGCATTTGCATCTTTGATTAACTGATACTTATACGGGTTAAATTATTACTGCCTAAGACAAAATAATAAGTACACAACTAAATGCTCACAACTGCTGTGGAATTGTGATTCATCGGTGCCAGTAACTACATGATGCACCCTTCCTGCAATATCCACTTTCATGAAATTTACAAACTTGCTGTTCTTTGGGTGGCTGTCTGAAAGAATATCCTCCATTTCCAATATCATATATTGCCTGCCCGTTATGGAACGACCTACCCCTCTCAAATCTAGAATCCCCAGCATGAAAATCATGGTCTCTAGGAGCAGTAAGTCCATCCACAACATACCTTGGTTGGCTTTGCCAAATGCCTGGATTTCCTACAGAGGTGCCCATATTCATGTTGACATGCTGATGAGCAATCCACTGATCTGTTCCAAAACCCATTCTGATTCCTTGAGCCAATCCTCTGAATACTGAGTTTGCATTTCCCTGCACAGCTCCCTGACTAATATTTGCAGTTTCTAACCCCAACCTCCAAGAAACATCTGCGGCAGCAATGTTCCAACTTGTAACAGGCGGCAAAGTAGGCTGCATATCTGAACCAACTTCGCATTGATTTACAGAATCATCACTGGGCTTTCTATCTTCTTCAACTTCAGCACTCGAGGAAGAACGCCCGCCAGAACTTTTATGATTAAGGACTTCAGCCTGACATACCCCAAATGGTTCATCCGTCACAGTTGAATGAGAATGCATTTGTAAATCACTACTGGAGCTCAAGGCATCACTTTTTCCCGGATCAGGTGTTGGACTTAACCCTCCCATAGGACTAAAACAATCATTGTCAGAACCTTGTGCCAATTCAAGACCACAGCACATAGTTGAAGTTGGAGAAGCTAAGCGATTAAGTGACTCCATTGCTTCAACTTCAGCCAATAGATCTGAAACCGACTCATCAACCAAAGAGGTAAACTCGTCAATTGCCTGCCAACTACCCGCATTTGATGCAGGGTGTGATGGAGAAGAATAAGCCAGTTGGCAACTTCCTGAAGTTGGAGTAGCAGCATGATCACTGGCCACTTCAGTTGGCTTCAGAGATGATGCAGGCATGAGTTCAGGGTCCCATTCCTCCACAGAATGTTTTGCTGGAGTAGGGGAATGCCCAACCCATTCACCAGCTACATCAGGAAGGTGTGGTCTGCCACCCACCGGACTGGAAGCTGTACTCCAACTGGGGCCTGATTCCTGTACCAGAGCTTCTGAAGGCACAGAATGTTTGAATTGAGCATCCTGTGCTTTCAAATCTCTGTGGCTTGGCTTAGGAGTGGGACTGGGCAGATCTGAGAAATTAATCTCCTGATTTTGGTCTGACATTTCTAGAGCCTTTGCCAACAAGGAAAAAGTAGAGATGGCATCCCAGTCATTAGAAGAATGACCTACAGTTGGAGGTCCGCACTTTTGGTTAGACAATTGGCCTGGATTCTCCTCCCTGTCGACTTGCTTGTCATTACTGTTTCCAATATTAATCTGACCTTCTGTGGTATTGTGAAAGCCCCCATTTATACATTGCTGATCAGATTTCCATTCACCTTCCTGCTTTTCCTTCACTTTATGTAACATAGTTTCACATTGCTTCTCAGCAAGCATAGGCAGAGGAAGTGAATTGCACACAGGGGATTGATGAGGCCAAGAGTGATTATCCTTCAATGTGTCAGCACCTTGTAAACGACTTCCATTCCTCCCCTCAATGGAATTGACATCTGCAGGTGTAGTCAAACTAGAAGACTCACCGCCACCGCTATTGCTTTTCACAACTTCATTCATACCCTTAGAATGGGCATGACCATCATTTTGCACTTCATCCACACTCTTAGAATCGGCACTACCATCATTTTGCACAACTTCATCCACACTCTTAGAATCGACACTAACATTATTTTCCACAACTTCATCCACACTCTTAGAATCAGCACTACCATTATTTTGCACAACTTCATCAATACCCTTAGAATCGGCACTACCATCATTTTGCACAACTTCCTCCACACTCTTAGAATGAGCTCTATCATCATTTTGCATGGAGTTCAAATCTTTCTCCGCTGTATCCATACTTCCACTCTGCTCATGATCTAGAGTTTTACTCCTATCATCTGAGGTGGTTCTTACCTGTTGAGGAACTAAACAGCTGTTATAAAGTAATAATGGTTCTTTATCATACTGCCCATCCAATACATCAGTCAGTAATATGGAGTCTTCTTGCTTTTGATTTATCCTCCATACTAAAAAACAAGGTGGAAAATGTCCGCTTGTACTCCATTTACGCAGCTGCACCAGGGAAAATGGTCCTTGAATCCTTCCAGCTGGGTCCTGATAGTGCCACAATTTCTCTGTCGCAAAATCAATAATAGGTTGTGCCATCCCTGCAGAATTTGATGATGGCAATTCTCTAGATGAAACCCCAGATGACTCAGATGCCAGGACAGCATTATTTTTTTGACAAGCAGTCACTGGAATGGTAGAACCAACCCTATTGATTGCTGACCCATTAAATTCTTTTCCCTGATTCCATGGAGATCCATTCATGCTTTGATGAAGCTGGGTCGTACCATCTCTATCCACATTATCCGTCATAGTCACTTTCGTCTTTTGTTCTGAACTTGCAGCTAAGCCTTTTTGCGCCTTGCTTCCTAAACCTGGCTCCTTTTCTTTCCGACCAAAGCTGGGATTTCTTGGTTTCATGCGGTTATCTGCACATACACCAGCAAAAGTATCCACACAAAAATTTAGAAAGAAACTAAATGACATGAAATTCTCCATACTCATAAGTTAACACTTTAGACCTTGCTTTTTCTCATCACATTCTTTAGAATCTTCTTCAGACTCATAACTTGGATCCATATGTGGATCGGCATGTACTTCAGGAATTTCAAGTAGCTTGCGATTACGTTCTTCTGGTGAGTTTAGAATCTGTAACTTCTCTACACATTCTCTGAGGGTGCATCTTGGTCAAGGAATAGCAATTTCTCATGAAACACACAATGACATGTTTAAGAAATTATCTTGTAATCCAAGGAGAAATAGATGGGGGTGTAGAGTAAGAAATGATAGGGAAAGAACAGATGCAACTCTCCAAATTTTGAAGATTTAGCCATCCTTTTTCTGGTCACATAAACCACCTGAGTTCTCTAGAACATAGCAACATGTCCATCTTGACAACAATTTCCAATTACTCTTAATTCTATGACAGAGGAAACAAAGCTCTCAAAAAGATTTTTGGGAGTACTAGAAAGCCTGCAGAAAAGATATTCAATCTAAAAAAACCCACAAAAGTATTCTATCCGTATAAAGGTCCTACAAGACAAAATCTAAAGAACCGATAACACATAATTTCCTTTTTTTTTTTTTTTTTTGAAAGACAATAACACATCTTTAATTTCACTAAAAGTCGTATTATTGAATTTTTGGGAGGTAAGAACCATAATATACAGTTTAGCTTATGATGATGCTATCTTATATGTTACACTTATATTAGTCTAGATATTTTGACAATTTTAAGACTTTGTTGTTACTTTTTTTTCTTTATGATTCTAAAGTTTTGAATATTTTGAACAAATGGACAAGGGACAAATTAAAAAATCTCAATTTTTGTTACAGCAAAATTTCTTATGTGGGACGTGTAAATTTGCATTGGTAATATTAAAATATATGAAACACCGTGAACTTGCTAATTATGAGTCTACTCTTAAGATATATAGATATAGGATTTAATAACAAAAATGTGTTTTGGGATAAGCATTTCTTTAATTAAAAATACCAACATCCAGGTTTTCTACATAAGAAAATATTATTGCAATTTGTTTTAAATATTTTTTTATGGGCTTTGAGTACTTCTCCCAAAACTTCACTTTCTAAATGTGAAAAGTTGTCATATGCCTCACGGTCACTAAACTTAGTAAGGTTAACAGGACTAGTTATGCAGCAATAACTGTTAAGCATGGAAAAATTCAAACAAAAGAAGGTTATAATAATATCTAAGAAACAAAGGATATTCCTTTTCATGTCCCTTTTCACTTGCTCGATCACGGAGATTAGTAAGCCGCAATATCTCTGACTCCAGCAACTGGAATGGAAAAGTAGGAAACCAGTGCAGGTTTAGAACTTACACTAACAAGTAAAAGCTAAAACAAATAAACAGAATAAACCAACATAGAGAAACACCAAAAGTTCTTAATTCAATAAAGAACCAGAAAAACCACACATTAGCTTTACCGGTCACAGACAATGAAGAACTTACATCAGTAACTCTCAGTGCCTTAAGTGACATTGCTTTCTCCTGAATCTCGCCCTACAAGCAAGCATAAATGGTTTTTGGAAATGGAAATGGAAATGCAAATATCAATGCTCCAAAGTAGAAACACAAAGATGCATAGATTTACCACTGTCAAGCATTTGATAAACCCACATTTAATACTCTGGCGTAACCGTCTGCATTCATCCTGGAGCATAATCAACAAAAAAAAACAAGGGTCCAAATTACTAAAGCTGACTCAACAGTCTTAATCACTGCTAAACAAAAACTGAATAAATGACCACAATGTGTATTGGTGTAATATACTTTAATTAATATTGTCAAGAAATTGCAAACGATGCTCGTACTCTTTTCAAGTCAATCAATTATAATAAAGTTACAGTTGTATGCATGCCCTAACACCAATAATCCACATGGTGAATTAGAGAACTTAAATGCAGAGAAATAGCGACATTCTTGTTTATTATATCTCTATCCCTTTCATAATGCCATCCTCCTCATGTCTCCTTAATCCTCAATATTCCAAGACATGTTAGACTACTTTCCAGCAGGTACAGAACCAACTAGATAAATTAAATACAATATGCCAATATAGTTTCCATGTTTGTATATGAAAGAGTGTGCATGTCAGTGTGTATGATTGTATGATGGTTAATGACACAGATGCTTTCAGTAATTAATAACAAATACATATTATTTGGCCAGCAATAACTAAAAGTAATAAAAAACGTATAAGATAATAGTCATCATAGATCATTTGTAATTATAACTGTCTATTTCTTATGCAAAGCAGAAAATATATGTTAAAAGAGAAAATAATTACAAGAGCTGACAGGAAATCCACAGGGCCAGCTAAATCTAACCTATCTCGTTTATGCATTGGAATCATGACTAAATACAGAAAGCAAAGACCCTATAACAGTTGTGATTACAACTACCTGTTAACAACACCTATAACTACCAACAGAATAGAGTCAGAAAAGTACAAGCAAGAGTGACTCTACTTCTAAGGATTCAGTCAGCTGAACCACTCAAATAACAACAAAACAACATTCAATGCAGACTTCTTACAAGGTCTAGCCATATATTCCTATGAATGCTTGAAAAAAGCTCTATGGAAAATTTCATGGTCCTTCGAGACATGCAAACAATGCTAGAACAGCACTTTGTTTCTTATTTACACATAAGTTTGGAAGCTACGGGAAATAAATAATATTTTCTAGCACGGAAATTGGCATTTATGGGGATGAGTTTAAACACCTCAGAGAACTCCTGATTTGAAATCGTGTCAATGGAGACCACCTCTTTCTTCTGTAAATTACAAATTTCAAGAATAACATCAGTGGTTCTTTCTCCAATTTTATATGGTTCAGCTGCCTTGCTAGTACCTGTACAAAGAGTCAACAGCAAATTACAATTTAACATAACAAAATTATACAGCCTACACGGACATGAACAGCTAATTTAGGAGCATTTCCCAGAAATTTTATCTTTCCTGAAAAGCAACCTGGAGAATTGGTCTATACAAGTATATACCTATTACTTGCACAAGCCTGTACATATCAGGCTTTTGATCACTCCCAGGTATTTTTATCCGGACAATAGAGCCAACAACCTTGTCATGAAATTTGTCAGCCTCAACAATCAGGTTTTCCATCAAAGAACGTTTCAAGTATATCAATTTAATATTGTGAAGATCAATTGCTGCATATTCATTCGGATTAGCCTGTGCTCCTCTCTTATCAGCCTTTTTAATTGTTTTACTCCTCTTATCATGTTCCACAATTAGTTGGTTATCATGATTTTCAAAGGTCTCCACCTGGCTTGCAACAACTCCCGTAACAGCATGAATAAGAAAGTGAGACTCAAGAAGCTTAAGCATTTCAAAGTGACCCATCCGTGCTTTTCCAAATAAATTAATGAGCCTCGAATCACAAACAATTTGAGATTTTTGACGAGGATCACGAAGACCATTTTTCTTTATATACTCTAGCAGAAGACACTGGACATCAAACTGAGACATGATAGTTGCATCACCATTTTTCATGTGTGCCACAAGCTCCAAGAGCTCATTTGTGGCCCATTTTGCACCCACAGATAAAGGCAATCCTTTATCACCGCCTGATTTTTCCATATTTAGAGAGTGCAGCTGATTGGGAGGCTCTGGCTGCTTCTTATTTTTTCTCCTTTTAGCACGATTTGCTTCCAAGTCTCCACAAAAATTTTCTGAATTGGGACCTCCACCGCAATTACTATTATAAACTTCACCAGAGGATTTCCCCTTAGAAGTTGTAACATTCAAAGGATTTTTAGCTTGGGTGAGCTCATTTAAAGTTAAGCACAGGTTCTCTTTCAAGCAAACCCAGTAAACCTTGAAGAGATACTCCCAGCTAGTATTATCGTCAAAATCAACTTCAAGCTGCACAGTTACAAGCAAGAGAAAGATACAACTGCTTCAGATGACTGAAAAACTACAAATAAAATAAGGTAGCCACATACAGACATAAAATTTTGAAAGAAATACGTAAAGCGCCACTTAAACTTAGAACAAACTTTAAGACAATTAGCTTCGTGAGCAAAGAAACGAAACTGCACTTCAAACATTAATCAGCAAGTTAGGACACTGCTGTGATGGAAGCAGGGGAAAAAATAGGAAAAATAATAACCACCCAAAAAAGTGCAAGTCACAACATATCTCAAGAAAGGCTTCCCAGCTCCTAAAGAATTATTGGTTCTAATTCTATATGCAACCAATCTGAGAAAGTTCAGCATTAAAAACAAAAGTCCCCACACCTTTTCCTGAATTCCTTTAGGATAATCTTCAATCAGCAAGATCGTTCTCAGGCATACCCCGCAAAATCCTTTGTTCCCTCTCACACAATAGTAATCAGCACCTTCAATGCATCCTTTGCACAGAGAATAGGTACAAGTGTAGCACACATAATAAGAAGCCCTCTCACAAGTACTGCATATGTGCCACCCTGAAATCCAAGACGCAAATGGCAAGTAAATGAATCACACAGTCGCAAAATCAAATTTCAACTTTGAGATTTTATCCAAGACTAAATAAAATATATAACAGTTAGAAAAAAGAATACTATAATTGGTAACTCAATGATCTACAACAACCATAGTGACTTCTTGAGGGTAAACAAGAATTCAATTGAACAGCCTCAAGGCATCAATCAAGACACTAACTACCATATATAATAACAGATAATTTAGCTCATCCGATTAAAAGAATTGAGATATTTACTATAAAATGAAACTAAAGACATAAATACTACCACCAAATATCCCTCCCATCAACACAACACACCCTCCATTGCCATGAATCCACTCTGAATCATATAACACCATAAAGTATCATTCATGCGCATGAAAAAAGGTTTCAAGAGAACAATAATAATGAAACATACCACAGTTCCATTTAGCCTTAGACTTGAAGAAATTGTCGTCCCGCTTTATACAAGCTGGATGATATGCCTTTGGACATCCCCTGAATATAATCACAAATGGAAACAACATAAATATCACATAAAATGCAACAAATTGAAAACCCTAAGCTTCGAAAACGGACAAAAAAGAAT
This sequence comes from Ailanthus altissimus, assembly GCA_946807835.1. NCBI lineage: Eukaryota > Viridiplantae > Streptophyta > Magnoliopsida > Sapindales > Simaroubaceae > Ailanthus > Ailanthus altissimus. Next base: position 27,655,377 of record OX327695.1, read on the forward strand.
CCAAAAAGTGATCATCAACCAACAAATTTAACTTCATTTTGGATAATAAAAGAATCTTCTTGTTCAAATCCTACTACATTTGGCTGAGAAGAACCTACTTGCGATCACATAACACAAGACTGCCACCATCGAAGCAAATGAAGCAAACGTCTTCTTCCTCTTTCTTTCTCCGTGGCGGTGGCGGTTGACGCCGCTTCCTTTTGACCTGACCCCCTCCCGTCGACCTTCCGGGCAGCCGCTTCCTTCCCCCCATGGCCGTCTCGACAAATTGGACCTCCACGTCAACCATACCACTCTCCTCTCTCACCGCCACGTCAGCGCAGTTGACAACCACGTTCACCGGAGCTCCAACCAGCTGCGAATCCTCCATTTCTTGTACGTTATCGCATTGATCGACGCTCATAAGCTCGATTTCACATAAATTGTGGTCGAAATTCTGCGGTGGCTGCCGCTCGTCGCCTTCTTGCAGCGAAGGCTTGTACAAATCCGATGACTGTTCTAATTCCATGAGCATATCAGAAAATTCAAGACGATTCGAGACCAATTTTTTTTAGCTCAAAGCAAAAACCCTAGCTTTTGTTGATTGTGTTGACGAGTGGACACGTGAAGATGAAGATGGACTGAGGAAGCATCGTTTGTGTGAAATTAAGAGGCTCCTTATTGCTGTTGGGTAAGAACGAGAAGACGACCACGACACACGTTAAAAATGAAAGATATGAAAAAAAAAAATTAAAAAAAAAAAAAAAGCAAGGAAATTGCTTTTCTTTTTTTTTTTTAAAGAATTTTACTACAGTGGCTTTAGTTTAGTATGAGGAGAGGAGGGAGAGACGAGAAGCGGCAAACGCGGCTCTTGCGTTTGCGTCTATCTTGTGTCCAATTCTCAAAGGTCTAATCGGTCTGTCTTGACCACCAAGTGCCACGTGGGCAGTGATCTGTACAAAGGAAAGCGACTGGGCAGACTGGAAGGAGTGGGGCCTATGCTTTTGGAAATTGAAAATTTTTTTTGTTTTTGGGGTTCAAAAGCTAAAAACATGATCGAAACAAAACCACTTTTTTTTTATCTCTTCTGCGCACTTTTGGCATTTTCCGGATCGGATTCGGCTTCGGTTGACCCGGTGATTTGGTTTGTCTCTTTGGAGACAAGACTGGAAAGTGAAAACTATTTACCTGCTACCGCTCAAATTGGGAGGATGCAAGGAACCAGAGAATGTAGGTAAATAGATTTTGGGTCGTCTGTGCTTTTGAGTAGCGGCGATAACGGGTTAGGTTGGTGCTGATCGACAATCTAGCGTATCGAAAACCTTCTTTTTCAACTTCAACTTAGCTAAAATTATTTATTACTTTAAATATGTACAATTCTAGTAAAAAAGTAATAATTTTTCATAAATGTCAAATAATTTTAGATAACTTTTTTTTTCCTAACTTCAAATGTGGAAGTTAATATTTTGAAAATAAGGAATTAAAATTTGAACAATTATACGTCTAATTTATATTTTTTCTATTTCTCTCAAAAAAAAACACTCTAAAATTTGATTAAAATAGAGTAAATTGTAAATAAAATAAGTGACAAATAAATATATTATATTGTAAATGAATTAAAAATAAGTAAAAATGAAAAAAAAAGGACCAAAATGAAGTTTTTGGAAATAAACATAGCAAACGAGGGAATTTCTTGAAAATAAATACACAAAAAAATCAGCTTCCTTTTTAAAAATCTATATTAAAAAACATACTCTAATATATAATTATAAAATTAATAAAAAAAATCACAAATCTAAACATTTTTACAACTTTAAAATTAAAAATTCATCGCAAGACCATTTCCCGCATGGGAAATGGTCTTGCGAAATGGACTCTTTTATTTTCTTTTTTTTTATTTTTTCATTTTATTAATTCTTTTAATAAAATAATTAATTACTTTTTATGGTTTTATAATTTAAATATCTAATTAAATATTTATTTTTCATCTAATTATTGTAAATTAAAACAATATAAGCAATTATAACAAATTAAAAAATCATTTGCGTTTTGCGTGTGTTTCGCATAGCACGCAATGGGTGCTCTCGCTTTTTTTCCTCTTTAAACCTTTTTGTATTTTTTATATTTTAATTTAACAATTAATTATTTAAATTATAAATTATTTATAATTAAAAAAATTAAAATATTTTTAAAAATAAATTATATAATATTATTTGTTAAAATAATTTATTAAATTAAAAAATATCAATTAAATAATTTAATAATTAATATGTTTAATTATAATTTAATAATTAAAAAATCAATAAAAGAAAATTAAAAGAAAGGGATAGTCAAAGATAGACCGACAATCATTTTGTGCGACTAATCTTTTACACAAGAATAACCTTTAAAATAATTTGCGCATAACTTTCTCGTGCACCAAATTGCCCGTGCAAATTGTTTTGCATAACTAATATCACACGTGAAGAAGCCTTGTATAATGAATTTGAATCATTTTGTAAATTTTTAAATATTTTTAAATTTGTACCCTCATTCACCTTATTTCTCTCAATAATTTTACCGCATTATATTGAGATTATATTTTTATGTTTGTATATATACAAAATAAACACAAATTCAAAAATTTACATTGGTAACTCAACTTTTATATAGAAATAAATATATTATATGATAATATAAATAGTCTTGCTTCTTTTATAATTTATAACTTGAAATTTACTTATTTTTAATTTTGAAGCATATTTTTTAAATTGATTTATAAAAAGTTGACCAATTTGGTGTTTTTGTTTTTAAATATTTTATTTATCATTATATTTTATTGAAAGATACAATTATTTCTAGGCATTGTTTTAGCTAATAAAAATTAGTCAATTATTGTTTCAAAAAAAATAGCCAATTACTTTACGATTAAAAAATATATTACCTAAAAATTTGGATCATTGTGAAATTTCCCCAAAAGAAAATTCAAATAACATTTTTGAAATTAACACAATAATAAAAATCATGTAGCCAATAAATGCTCAATTCACATTAAATAAAGCTTCAATAATGGAAATAAATCTAAATCTATTGCAAATAAATGAAGAATACAAGATAGTAGTTGCCCTCGTGAGAAGTTATTTTTGCTCGTGGTCCACTCTAACAAAGTATTAAATTTGGATATGAATACTCTTTTAAACTAAATTTTTATTTTGTCTTTTATTAGTATGTAATTGGTGGAGATTGGCGATTGTTAAAAAAAATATATTATTAACAATTCATATTAAATACATAACACGGGTTAAAAGATTATTAAAAATTTAAATAAAACTTAACTTAAAAGAGGATCCTAATTCATTAGTGTTAAATTTTAGTTATTCAAAATTGAATTTTAACTTTAATTTTAGTTTAATTTTGAGTTGAAGACCAATGAAAATTCGACACGTGATTAAATACCCATTTGACATATTAGAAACGAACGAGAATGGAGAGTCAAAAATGAAGAGGAATGCAAAAATAAAAAGAGGCCTTTTTTGAAGCCTTGGCACTGCAACACCACTTTTTAAAAAAAAATATGTGTTTTGAATTAACTTGATTTGTATAAGTCAATTTTGGATTCTTTACACACACACACGTGGACTCCTATTCTAACAAAAAATAGTATTTTGGGGAATGTTTTTGAACCTGAGCCTATATAAATGATTGTAAACCTATTATATTATGTATACATCTGCATGCATCAAAAAGCGAAAGAATAGAGAGATGAGACAACTCTAAGGCATTGAGTGTGTCAAAAAATGCTATGAGAGTGCTTGAGTGCTGAGTGTATAAGAGAGTGTAAATAAACATTTTAGAAAGCTTGTCTATTGTTGTATTTCTTAGTATTCCATTGTGTTAAAATCTTTGTAATCTTGAAATCTTTATAATTTGAGAGCTCTTTGTGAACTGAATAATAAAAAAGAAACTAGGATCCTGTGATCCACCTTAAACGTAGGCATTTATTATTAAACTGTATAAATTTTTGTGCCTTGTGTGTGATTATTTATCTTTATTATATGTTTGATTTTTTTATATTCTCGTTTTATTTATAGGCAAAGTATTCTGTGTGCCTTTAGAATTTTAGAATGCTAAATACCAACTTATAAGATATTTAGATAGGTAAAAATCTTAACAAGTAGTATCAGAGCTAATGTTAAGGCTAATACCTAAGTGATGTCAAATTTAAGAGCCATGTTTGATTCCAACAAACTAGTATCAGAGTTAGGTTAAAGTTTAAATTACAGAGCATATGTTGTTCAACCATAGTAACTCATAAGTATAAAGACAAAAGAATTAGAAAAAAGATATAAGCCTAATTGTGCAGTGGTCTTGACTGAGGATGGGTTGTAAACTGCAAGAGAAAAAATTGAGAATAGAGATTGAAGAATAATTAAGAAAGAAAGGTAAAGATAAGTAGAGATGCTACAATAGTTTGTAATGAGGACTTGAAGTTGCAGAATTATTAGTAGTTTCAAAGGAATACTAAAGAGTCTAAGGGTAAGAAGCACAATGGAGGCTATGTGTTTGAGAAAAATGTTGCAAGGGCTTAACATGGATTATTAAGAATATGCATACAAAAAGGCAACATTGAAGATTATCATACTAAAGTGACAATGATCGAAAGATAATATATGATAAGGGAGCTACTGACAAAAATAAAATTCAATCACTAAGGTAATGTGATAAAGTCAATAGTGACTTTGGAGATAATATTATGAAGGCTACTCAATACAATATGCATTCAAAATATTTGGAGACCAAAGTCATAAGTCTTATAGAGTTAGGCTAGCACAATAACTTAATTGAATCAACGCTAGAGTAATTAAGTGTTGGTTGAAGAGAGAATATATCCTGTAAAGCTTTTTAAAGAGATTTTAAATCAATGAGGTGTTTATTGAAATTTGATCATTCAAAATCGAGTTTGAGTTTGATTTTAAGTTAGAGACCACCGAGGAATGGACAAAAGGTTAAGTGAACGTTGGATGTAGGAGAAACGGATGAAAATGAAAAGCCAAAAACGATGAGAGGTTCAAAAGCAAGATGATGCCTTTTTTGAGGCCTTGGCGTCGGGACACTGAAATATGCATTTTAAGTTTACTTGATTTGTTTAAGTCGATTTTAGACTCCCTACATGCGTGAATTCCTACTCTAATAAGACATAGAGTTTATAAGAACAATTTTAAGCCTATATAAATATTTGTAAATCTATTAGATCAAGCATGCATCAACAAAATAGATGATAGAGAGTTGAGGCAGCTCTAAGGCATTGAGTGCGCAAAAGAATACCATGAGAGTACTTAAGTACTGAGTGTACAAAAAAGTGCTAATAGACTATTTGAAGAGCTTATCTTTTGTTATATTCACCGGTAGTCTGTTGTTTAAGATTTTTGTAATATGAGAATTCTTTGTAAATTGAGTAATAAAAAAAAATTAAAATCCTTTGATTTACTATAAACATAAATATTTATTACTAAATCACGTAAAATTTGTACTTTATTTGTAATTGTTTAACTCTATTATATATTTAATTTTTTTTATTCTTATTTTACTTATTGACAATATTTTTTACATGAATTAAAAATTTTAAAGTGTTAAATATATAAAAGATATTAGAATACGTAAAAATACTTAATAAATAATACCAAAATCAAAACTAAAGTTGATACCTAATTCCTATCAAATTTAAGAGTCAAACTCGATCCCTAACAATTAGATTTAGATTTAGATTTGAAGACTATATTAACATGTCTCCGATCATAGAAAGTGGGTCTATATTTAATCCGGAAATCTTAGTTGCCCTCACTTCCCCTCTTGTCCTAGGCATGTAGTGGATAATCTAAACTTTGTTAGGTAACTATTACTTAAATCTGTAGCCATTTGCCAACATCCTACCTAATGATATGCTGCGATGGCATAAACAAAATTGAACTATTGCCTCTAACTTCATTTATATCTATAATTGGCATTGATTAAAAAAGGACTTCACGGGTTACCGACGTACAAAAGAAAATAGGTAAATGTGATTTACAAAAAATTGAGTAGACAAGGGATGGATTGAGATGGAGTGAAGATCAGAGAAAGCAACCTCTTCTAATCCATCGTCTTGTTGTCCCGAGAGTCCTGAATTTACAGCACGGTCGATTTCAGAAGAATTCAAATGACTATGTAGTAATGGAGTGTGACTGTGCATGCCCAGAAAGGGAATTCACAAACACTGGAGCGACGCTGCTTTTATGCAATGTTAGGTCTTTTTCTCCCTTTTTACCTTATTTAAACTGCAATTTTATATGCTTCAGTTCTGATACTTCTGTCACCTTTTCTCTTTGCGCAATGCATTTCTAGGGCCACCACAGCTTTGAATAAAGTTTTTTTTATTCACGTGGGTGCGTTGAATTCACGAGTTCAAGAATACATATTATTGTCTGATTCGTACCAAATTACGAAGAATAATGCTACGTTCAATAAATTAAAATAATATCTCAGTAATGTTGCATTAGAAAATTATGGTAGAAGTGATTGATTGATTGATTGATAGAATCTCCTAAATTCGTATGCTTAATTTTGACAAAATTCAAAACAAGTCATTTTAAACAAGCAAAGGAATATTTGCTTGAAATCGCTATTTTGAATTGTATAGACTTAAGTAGGGATTAGATATTCTCAATTGGAAGCCAATAAGGCAATGACTTTTTTCATCATTTTCTCAATCTGTAATAATTTTACTTCACTCTAATTGGTTTAATATTCAATTGGAATGTGACAACAATTTCAAGTCAATAATAGTGAACCGAATGACTTTTTAACTTTGGAAAAACATAACTATTATTATTAGTATTTAATTTGCATAGCATTCGGTCATTGGATACTGAACAATGCCAAAAAATAGTTGATGCCTGATGGTTACACCTAGCAGTAAAGTGGAGTTATAGCTCGTTAAAAAAAATGATATATAAAATACACTAAGATTTGTGCTTTAACGGCACAATTAAGAATTTAGTTTTCATCATTCGTATGTTGGGAGGCAATAATCTCCGGTGTTGGGGGCACAAGCCCCTGTGCCAAATGTGCATCTTCTCTAATGCCGGGGTGGTTCAATTTATGTTGTGCGCCGATTTTTGTAGTGTTCGTTTGTGGCATATGTGGCATGTTTCATGAACCAGCCGAAGAAAAAAAGTTGTTGGTGGTCAAAATGGACATACACATAATCACATTGGTGACATTGCAAAATGCACATTAGTGTTGAAATTGTGGCCCTTATTTTCCTCAAATCACAATGAAAGAAAGGAAAACATAATGACTTATAAGAACGTAATATGAAAGCATTACTCTTTGTTCTTTTGAAAACGAAGGCAATGTGAAATGTATTTATAGATTTGAAGGCTTGGAGGTTGAGAATGAAGATGAATCCACCAAACCAAACTCAAAATAGGTAGCCATTTCGCTTTAATGATAAGGACTGAGAACTTACTGGTCTCGAGATTTAGCACAAGCATTAAATCAACATTTGCTGGGCCTACCGGCCAAAATTGACAGTTGCCAAACAGCAAGACACATCACGATCATGTGCCATCATCGCCGTCCTCCTCTCTAGTTTTAACATCGCTGTAGCCTAAGCCCATGACCATGAAGCTGTGTGGGCTTATTCTCTAGACAAATTGCCGATCGAGACATCACTTCATCTAGTGGTGCAAGTAACATAAAATATGAGTACACGATGTGGGGTCCATTACAGATTATCAAATCATACGGGGTATTAACATTGTCATCCCTTATGTTTATATAAATTACATTTTAACAAAGACTTTAATTTTAATTTACACTATCACTTTCTCAATTTAAACAATATTTCAGTTATTTACTCTAAAAAACATATATAATTTTAAAAATATTAAGTAAAAAGGTGTCCTATCCTAATATGGGGTATGATTGTTAATCTTTTTTTATAAGAGTTTAAATTCAGAGATGTGTCAATGTGTACTTATTATATTATATTTTAATAATTTTTTAATTTAAATATTAAAGACCCTATGATATAATATCTTTAATGTTCATCAATAATATGATATCAGAGTAGTTAAAAAAATAAATAAATAGAGAGTTTATGGTATAATTTGTATAAACTTTAGGGGTGACAGTGTTAATATCCCCAAATCACACGGTTCTCCTCCTTCATTATTTCTTCTGGTGGCAATATCGGGATTTTCAGAAAATAGTACATTCATTTTCTTTGGCGTGCATTATTCCTCTAATTTGGAATTGACATAAAAAAAAAATGATTGCATTATTCATCATAGATCTTGGGATTTGAGAGATGGTGGAAAATTTTTTTTTATTTTAAATTTTTATATAAAGAAAATAAAAGAAGAGAGAAAAATGAACCTTCATTATTCATCATAGACTCTCCTTGCTTATAAATAGATTTTGAAATAATAATTGAAAATTAAAAATAATACACGAGGCATTTGACTGCTGATCAAGTGGTCCCCGGTTCGATTCCAGTTGGGCCCTCTAAGATATTTAACTTTTTATTTATTTTGTGCACTACATGGGCCTATGGTTGGGTCCGTCTTTCCTAGATAATCCAACATCTCTTTTTAAATTATTTTATGTACTACATGGGCAACATTGTTGTTGGGCCCGTCTCTCATCTTTAACTATAAAATAATAAGAATAATGCCACGCTTTACTGTATGGGCAACATCGTTGTTGCGTTTGCCTCCCCCTAGAGAATTCAATATCTCGTCTTCAACCATGTTAAATAACATATTAAATTATATTATTTAATAATTATTTAAAATAATTTTTTTTACTCAAACTGGTCTAATTTCTCAAACTCAATCCTCATCTCTTATTTAACTTTTAAATTAAAAATTCTAACCCTAATTTTAAATTAACTCAAAAGACAACTTAAAATCAAACCATTTCATTTCACGTCTCTCTGTCTTCTCAATTCCCAGTCCTCTTCTCAGTTCTCACACACCTCTCTCTCTCTTCTTGTCTAACAAACATCCTCATCTAACAAACACAGTAACACCCCATTCGCCATTCACTTCGCAGTCATGATTCTACTATCGCTGCTGTCGCTTCGCCACCTCACTATCGCCGTCTCGCCTTCTCTCCGACTCACCATCTCGCTTTCTTGCCAGCTCACGGTCTCGCCTTGACGCTAGCTCCTTGTCAACGCCTCGCCGTCACCGCCGTTCATCTCTCTAACGTGGATCACCGACATTTTTGCTCTATATATTTTTATTTTATAATTTTACACTGATTTGATTTTCTTGTATGGTTTACATTTGATGTCCTTGTTAGAGTTTGAATCTTGAATTTTGTTGGAGTTTGAATCATGAATTTGAATCTTTAATCTTAGCTTTGATATCTCAATTTGTGTTACGAATTATTTTTCTAAATTTTTTCGGACAAAATTAGAGGATGTTTTTCTTTTTATTATATAAAATAAGAAAATTATTTGAAAAAGAAAAAATAGTTTTTTAAGAGACATAATTTGGAGAACTATAAAATTGCGGTTCGGTCCAATGTTATTTATTTTAAACTCGGTTCGGTCCAATTTAGCCGGCACCGAATGGAACCGTGCCCCTTTTTTACACAGTATCTCAATTTTTTTTATATATTTTATGCTTTTGGGCATTATATAGGCCCATGCAACATTACTATTGGTCTTGTCTCTCCTATATAATCTAACATCTCGTCTTCAATCATAAATAAAATTACTGTAAGCTTATGCAATATTGTTGTTGGTCCTGACTCTCGTATAGAATTCAACATCTCGTCTTCAATGGTGAAAAAATTAAAATAATATTATATTTTTTAAATATGATCTCAAATTATGATATAATTTTTAAAATTATTTATTATATTATTTTATTATCTAATAATCATTTATGATAAAAAATTATAGATATTATTTAGAATCGTAGCATTACTCAAAAAATAATCCAAACATCTCTTGCCTTCAATATATATACATTTTAAAGGAATTTCCTTGCCACAAATATAAGCAAATTTAGGTAATTTTTTTAATATCAAGTATAAAGTCACTCTAAATTTTGAACTAATTAGAGACATCCCTTTTGAATTGTGCTTTTCAATTCAACTACAAAATTTAACGTTAAATTTCATTAGTCAAAGTCTTTAAAATTGACCGGTATTATTCATACACGTGTTGACTATGTAGGAAAATTTTGCTAATTTTCTTGAAGATTTCCCTCAAGATATAATCTATACACATAAAATAAAAGTTATATATATATATTTTTACTAAATTCAATACAATATACAATTAGTTTCAATTATTAATTAACAATATATTTTTGTAACAATATTACAAGTATATTTACAAAATCTATTATTATTAATTAAAATTTATTAAAATAATAAAAACATAATTAAATTAAATATAAATAATCAGTTTTAATCTTAAATCATTCAATTAAGTTAAATATAAAAAATTGTATATTTATTAAATTTTTAATACTTTAATAATAAATATATAATAATATTCATTCTAATCCTATCATACTCAGATTAATATAGTTTTACTTGACTTCTCTCGTAATATAATATTCATACATGTGTTACATTTTTTTTTTAACACGAGGAGGAAGGATTTGAGTATTTGAGATATTTATTAGAGTAAAGGTACATAATTAGGAGCAAGTATCGGTTCAGTTGAATCAAAAATCGAATCGAACAAAAAATTTATAGTTCAATTGGTTCAATTTATAGTTAAGTTCTTAATCAATTTTATTTATTTAAGACTGATTAATTTGATTTTAATTCAGTTTTGGCTATGTTTAAATTAAAAAAAATACACTTAAAATAATTTAAAAATATAAAAAAATTTGAACTGAATCGAATCGAATCAAATCGAACCGATTCAATTCAATTTAATTTTTTATACTTGAACCAATCAATTTTATTTATATGAAACCGATTGATTCAATTGAAGACTAAATCCAATCGAAATTAAATTTTACCCAACCTTAATACATATACTACTAACCTTTCACTATTGACCCACAAGCACAAAATCGCACATTTTTTAAACTAATTTAAAGGTTCATTTGATTAAACTTTTAAATAAAATTTTTAGAAATATAACTTTTTAAAATAAAATTTTTAGAAATAGAATTTTTAAGAAACAGTTATTAATCATTTGATTGTCCATTAATTATTTTTTGAAGTATTAGATTATTTAATTATACATTATTAAAAATGTTTATCTGCTATTAAATTATTAGAAATGACACTTAATAAAATTTATATTCAAATTCAAAACAATTCTATTTTGTATATACAAGTTAAAATTTATTATGTATTTTCTCAAATTCAATTTCTTAAAATACAAGAATCAAGTAAAATTAACACATAATAATCAACAAATTAACATAAATTATTGTATTTGATATAAAAATTTGAAAATAAAATAATACTTTTTTTTATTTAAAAAATAATATAATCAACAAAAATTTTAGTAAATTCTTATTAAAATATGATAGTTATAGAAATACGAAGATATTAAAAACTAACACAAGTGATGGTTGTAGAGCTTTTGTATACATATTTAAAAATATATTAAAAATATGTTAGTATAATTTATTTTTATTAAAAATATATTAAAAAAATAAAAAAATATTATTAAGATATATGTGATATTATATAAATAATAAAAAATTTTAAAAAGTTATACTACTAAAAGCGCAAATTTGAGAGACAAAATAATTTTTTGAATCATCAATTTTTTTTTAATTACAATCAAATGTTATAAAAAAAATTAATATTTTTTTTATTATAACTAATAAAAAAATCTAACCAACTGATCGGATTATTCATCCGAATATAAAAAATAAATATACATGAGAAGTGTTTAGGTGGATCCCATCAGCCAGATTTCAACATTACGTGTCATCGTAAGGAACCGTGTGGACAAGGCCAAGGGCTTCTTCCGTTTCGTATATATTCATTAAGTAAGAGCTGTGAGTTGCTTTCGCGAAATTAACGGAGATTTTTCATTTCTTCCATAAACGAAACGAAAAGCTAAAACAAATACGAAAACCTACCAAATCCGAACTCCGGATGTTGCAGAACCAGCGAGCCAGACGACGCTGCGATGGCATGGCCATGGGCGCCATCGTTCTCGATCTTCGACCTGGAGTCGGCATCGGACCTTTTTCTCTCGGTATTAACTAATTTCATTCGACTGAACTATACTTTTTCGATTAGTTTTGATCTTTCAAATCGATTTAAATTCGATCACTTAGTTTGCTGGTTTGATAGTTTTGAACCGAGGAGGATGTCGTATTTCAGCTGATATGTTGAGAACTCGATCGTTTTGTGTGGCTGAAGTGATAAATCAAAGTGATAAATCGTTAGTTGTTCGTTAATTCGAGATTCGTTTGACTCTGTTTAGATTGTATTGGATGTTGTTTTAGGTATGCCGATATGTGAAGCATTTGCCCAGATAGAACAGCAGCCCAACATTTATGACGTCGTCCATGTTAAGTATTATGACGAGGTTTGGCACAATGAATTAAATTAAATAACATGTACAATGTTTGTCTGATATCATGCATGCAATTTTATGACTTGTATATGAATATGCCAAATAGTTCATGTATATTTTACACAGTTCAACTTGTCAAATGGTGCGAAATGGTATGATGATTTTGTTTTACGGGATATATCTCTCAGATTGGTGTAGAACCGTGATGCAGTTAATAATTTAGCATTCATTGCTCTGTTTTGTGCAGGAGCCACTTAAGCTCGATATCATTATTAGCTTTCCAGATCATGGTTTTCATCTTCGTTTTGATCCATGGTCTCAGGTATTATTTGTTCGCTTAGGTGCTGATGTAATGTCTAGCAATGCTCTGTGGTACTGTTTCTTTTCTTTAACTCAGATTTCTGTGACAGAGGTTACGCCTTATTGAAGTTTTTGATATCAAACGTCTTCAAATGCGCTATGCCACTTCCTTGATTGGGTAGGTTATGCTCTGAACTTTGCTCTGGTGCTTTATATTTGTAACATATTATTACTAACACTTCTCTGGTGCTTTACATTTGTTACATATTATTACTAACACTTACATATTACTTAATTTAGGGGACCATCAACTCTAGCTACTTTTATAGCTGTATATGCACTTTTTGGGCCAACCTTTCCTGGAGTTTACGACAAAGAAAGAAGTGTTTATACACTATTCTACCCAGTATGTACCTTGAATGCACAATTATCAGGGTGCTTCAGTATATTTTAGCATTTATGTGTGCTAAGTGGTGGGATTTATTTGATGTTTATGTTTTGCAGGGGTTGTCCTTTGCTTTTCCAATTCCCAGTCAGTATGCAGATTGCTGTCATGAAAGAGAAGGTGTTAATGAATTACTTTTCTCTCTTATATGCTTATTTTACCTACTTTCATGTTTTAATTAGTCAACTCCACCTTTTTTTTCTTTCCTTTTTGACAGCGGAACTACCATTAGAGTTTCCAGATGGCACTACACCAGTTACATGTCGTGTCTCTATATATGATAGTTCTACGGATAAAAAAGTTGGTGTCGGGTCTTCAATGGATAAGGCTATTGCTCCTCCATTACCTCTGGGAAGCTTGTATATGGAAGAGGTGCATGCAAAGGTTTGGCTCTTTCTTCACGAGTTTTTGTAGTAATTCTATTTAGTTATATTATTTTAATGAATTGAATTTCTGTCTGCTTAGACTATAGTTTTCAGATTTTAAAAAAAGGGTTTCTATGAGCCTGTTTGACTGTAAATGTTTTGAATATAACAAAAACTTCACATTTTTGCATTTTCAGCTGGGAGAAGAATTATATTTTACCATTGGGGGTCAGCATATTCCTTTTGGTGCATCACCGCAGGTAAATTTTACATATAATGTGCTTTTTCTTTTGTGTTTTTACAAAGTTGATGTTGACTCCCTATTTACTATTTCAGCTATTCCCTATTCCGTAAAAGGGGGTATATATGTTCTGTTGCATCTTTTGTTCTGATGTCCCCCTCTAGTTTGTGACTTATCGGCCTTTATGCTGAAGAGCTTCTCTTTTAATACAGGATGTGTGGACGGAATTAGGCCGGCCTTGTGGAATTCATCAAAAGCAGGTATTCTTGACTCATTGAACTGGGACATGAAATTTTAAGCTTTATAAGCTGGTTAGACATGTTAATCTTGTTTTTGCTCGCTTTATAGGTAGACCAAATGGTCATTCACTCTGCCTCTGACCCTCGGCCACGATCTACTCTCTGTGGCGATTACTTCTATAATTATTTTTCTCGTGGTTTGGACATCTTGTTTGATGGGCAGGTATTTTCATCTCAAGCTGAGTTAATGTCATGTTGATTCTTGTTATCATTTCTAATATTGAGAAAGGCACTGCCATGGTTCTGGTGATTTTTCAGTCATGGTATCTTGTTTAATAGTCTTGGCTCTGAAAGTTGTTATACCTTTGTTTTGGTTTTGCAGACTCATAAAATTAAGAAGTTTGTTCTGCATACAAACTATCCTGGTCATGCAGATTTCAATTCATATATAAAGTGCAATTTTATTATCCTTGGTTCCGACTGTAAGTTATTTATTGATTTATTTTCTGGGTTTAAAAATGTTTTGATGAACGTTGTTGGAGCATGCAGATAAAACTTTTTTTTTTTCTTTTTTCTTGCCTGCAGTTTCCGAAACTTCTGCAGAGGCACATAGCTATAAAAACAAGATTACACCAAACACAAAATGGGAGCAAGTGAAGGTAAAGTGTTTAATGCCCACTTATGTGCAGGTTAGTTGGACAAACCAAACTGTTGAGATGTGAAAAATGCAAAAAGAATTCTTCAATTGTGCTAACAATGGGTGTCTTAATTTTTTTATTAACTCTGTTGAGAAGATTATTTTGAATTTTCATTTTGGTTTGTATTCTCCTTATTTTGTAATTAAAAGAAATGAGGATCTAAAATTTTAATATTATCTTTTCCATTTCTTTATCATTCATCATAGTTTTCCAGAAATGATACCTTTGTCATGATCATTCAAACTAAAATTATTGAGATGTCTTAATAGATTCTTTTTATAGGGCGCCAAAATCTTCTTCCATTTCAGATTGTGAGCACAATTAGTTAATCATACTTTTCTTTTTTCTTTTTTTGGTATTAAGTGTTGTCATTGGTGTGAATATGTGAATTTTTGTAACAAGCATTTACACTCGTTCTTGCACTTGATGTAGATTTATTGGTTCTGTCCTCATTTTCATTTATTGCTACTGAACATTTGTTTGCCATTTATAGTTTGTACTTTATGTTCAAAAGATGACTGCAACTAAAGTTTAATACTTATTTACAGGAGATCCTTGGGGATTGTGGCCGGGCAGCAATTCAAACACAAGGGTCAACCAGCAATCCTTTTGGATCTACTTTTGTATATGGTTATCAAAATATTGCATTTGAGGTGGACAATTGATATCTCTTTATTGACCTTGCTTACCCATTGTTGTTATTTTCTTATGATAACTTCCTCTGGATGCGACACTGTTTTTGAACTTTATTTACAGTTGGTTGTGGGAGACATCTGATGAGTATCTCTCTGTATGGCAGGTCATGAAGAATGGCTATATTGCAACTGTAACTCTGTTTCAATCATGATGGCTATTATCCTCCCTGGTACTTGCTCCTGTGAACCATTTCTTAGCATTACTAAATGTGTTCTACTTTTTTTCAATATATATCACTCTTTACCCATCCACTAGTATGTCACAGCAAGGCTTCCTCCGGTTGAACAATTTTAAGCTAGTTGTTGACTTTCAAGGACAAATGTTTATATTATCTGATCTGCTCTTATTTTTGTGTTTTGCCACCTTTTGTTTTCCGAGTAATTGGGATTGGTGCTTTTCTTTCTAATTGACGTGATTTATTTTTTAGATGGCATGCCCCAGCTAGATGACGCCACTTGGTAAAGAGCAGTTGGAGATTTGGACTTGTACAGATGTGTTAAAGCAAAAAATGATGCTAGTAGTATCAGAATCTGGGAAAGGCAGTGATAATTGTACAGTTTGTATAGGTTTGTACAGTTAACTCTTTGATTTAGCATGTAATTATCGCGTACCTATTGTATTCCTTCTGGTATTCTTTCTCAAGTAAAAGACTGAAATAATGCAGTTTGCTTCTCAACTTGCATGTGCTTTTCAAGCTTAGATTGCTTGTTCCAAGTCCGGTTGGGTCGTCTCAATTGTTGAGATTCTCATTCTGTGCTTTGCTGTTTAATGGAAGTTCCTTTATTTATTTAAAGTATCTTTTATTTTTTCCTGCAAATTATGTCATCGCATGAGTTGTATTAAACTGTAGAATATCTTTTTGTGGTGACCGTGGGAGTAGGCTTTACGAACGTATTCTGGGTTGTTATTGTAAATCTTTCTTGGAATCCGTCCTCTCTCTCCATCTTAGACAAAATCAATTTTTATAGTTGCACGAAGATGGTAATAACGGATTTAATACGTAGTGTGAGAATAGTTAAAATCACAATTGATTTAAATCTTAAGTTTGCAATATGATCAATTGATTAATCTAATCCATATCAAGATCATTAGGTTTCCCTTTTTGCATTGCAACACTGCTGTATTTTCAACACGTAGCCTGGCCTTCGACAACTTTGGAATCTAGGGGTGGGCAACGGTTCAATAAATTAAAATTTTGATTAAATTGAATTAAATTTTTTGGTTTGATTCAGTTTAGTTTATTGGTTTAGAACTGTTTGGTTCAGTCAGTTTTTAGTTCGGTTTGAGTTCAACTGGACTGATTTGAGCTTAGCTTGGTTTGAATTGAACCGAGTTCGATTTGAGCTGAATATAAAATAATTGCAGAACCAAACCTATTTATTTTATTTTGTTATAAAAAAATGTTGCGTTTTGAGCTTTCTTTTGCCCTCAATCAAAACGCAAATTGCCAAAACGATCAAACTTCGATTGCCTGGCATGCACCATTGCTCTGGCACCTTCGAATCGAAAACTAAATTAAGGACGATAATTTGGTTTGGAATTAAAAAAGTTTGAAACTCAGTCTTGCTTGATTTGAAAAAATTCTAAGTTTTTTTTTTTACAGATCCGAATCTCCTTTTTTTTTTTTATAAATTAGGATTCAAATTTTTATTGAAACTTGAAAACTCAACTTGAAATTAATTTTTTTTTTTAAATTTTAAAATTTTTTTTTTTAAAATTAATTCATAATTTTTTATATATACAAATCTAACAATTATTTTTATAAAATAAATATTTTAAAATTTTAAATTTAACCTTTAATAAAAAATTAAATTCAACTTGAATCTGACCTTACCCACTTTAAATGTAAACTCAAAACCGGATTTGAATTAAGCAAAACTCAAATTCAAGTCGAGTAAAACCCAAATCTCGATTCGAATTTTGTCCATATACTGAACTCTAAAATCAGAACCTACTGCCTCAACGAGTTCTGCCCCACCCGCAGCCGCACTACCACTGCCTGCTGCTGCGCCTCCCCTTAGAAGCCTGAACCCTTGCTTTGCTACAAATCGCCCACTGCGAATTCTGCTCCAACCTCAGGGTATTAGTTTTTCATTTAGCTCTCTTAAACTTAAAAGTCTTCATTGCTTTGATTAACAAAACTACACGTTATAATACTATTTGTTTAATTATTAATGAAACACAACAACAAAAATAACAAATTGGAAGCAAAATTTTTCTCATTGCAAACATATACTTTTAGTTTGACAGGATTTAAAGTCAAGTTGAAGCATGGGTAAAATTAAAACTCAAAGCATTAGAAAGGAGATGTTGAGAAGTAGTAATGATCAACATCATGTTAATTATTTCTTATACTCGAAAGATATTAAGCAATCAATTCAAGTCAACCAAGGCCTACGGGCGGGGTTTAACGGTTGTTAGGCCTTTGTGCTATGTTATCAATTTAGGTTCGATCTTAGAAAAGTAAGAGGGTAAAACTTTTTGTGCTTTACCTTTATATATTTAAAAAAAAAATCAAGTCAACCAAAAAACAAAATAGTTAAAACAATGTTTCCCCCTTTGTTGTTTGTGAGACATTTATTTTGATTGGATCTATTATCATCCGATTAGTAAGTGTTTTTTTTTAATAATGTATTTAACTCGAAGAGATTATTGATTGATGAAAAATAAACATGAGACGAATTGTTAATTAGGATACGCTAAGCGTCATGTAACTATTTTTTTAGATAATGAAATACATTCAAGTCAGCATTAGTTGGTTTGCAAATTAACTATTTTTAGTAAATATGTTAAATATTTTTGTAGATGATCATGTGGTCTATTGTGAATTGTAAATAATTATAATATTTTTATTTATTTTTAAATGAGTGAACATTTGAGGAGCTCACCCAATAACTTCAGATCTGAATCATGTGTTCTCGTTGATAGTTAAGAAGGCAAAAGTATTAGTGTTATTATCTTTTATACGAAGAAAAAAAAAAGTAAGAACATGAATAAAATACAATGCCACCTCCTTTGCTAGTGTCTAAAACTTCATTACTAACAACAATAATGTTTTTATTGTGAAAAAATGTATTCATGCACAAGATCTTAAGTGTGGAAGGTTTGTTAGATGCGAGGATATTGAAGATAAGACAAAATGACTTTATTGTGAGAAAATGTATTCATATAATTTCAAAAATAATGGAACAAGTTGTATGAATACGCATATGAAAAAGTATGATATGTATTTGAAGGCTAAAATTGTTAAAGATAAAAAATAAAAGATTATGGCTAAAGAAGATGGTTAAATTGAGAGGAGAGATGCTAGTGGATTTTGATCAAGAGGCTTGTAGGAGAGTAATTATAAAAATGAGTTGCTTTTTTTATTTATAAAAAATAAAGGGTTTTGTCATTTTTATAGTGTGGCGGTCCTTAGAATTTAGAATTGGTGTCCTCTCACGAAGAACAAGTATTAGAGATGTGTTGTAATTGTATTTTGATGTGAAAGCATTATTGACGAGTATTTTTAGTTAAAGTAGTCAAATATTTTGTTTGACTACTGATATTTGGACTTTATTTCAAATATCAGTTGTATGGTTGTCATTGACTATTTTATAGATAATGATTGACATTTACATAAAAGGATTATGAGTTTTTGTTTATTGTCTAATTATGAAGGGGAAACAATTGAGAAGCTTTTAGAATCATATTTGCTTGATTAGGAGATACAAAGATTATTCAATGTTACAATAGATAATGCAAGTCTAAATGAAGTTACTATTGAATATTTGAAGAAGAAGATGAAGAATTAGAAGGCATGTGTTGGATATTGAGTTCTTACGTATGCATTATTGTACACATATTATTAATTTAATTGTTAGTATTAAGGTGAAAGATTTAAATAAGAGTGCAATTATATTCAAAACATTGTGAAGTGTGTAAAGTTTTTGAGTTCCTAGTTGTAACATTTTAAACAACTTATGTAGTAGAAAAAAATTGATTATAGAGGCAGCATAGTCTTAGATGTGTTAACGAGATAAAATTTCACTTTATTTGATGTTGGTAATTACTTTAAAATTTCAAAATGCATTCGATTGCATGACTGATGAAAATGAATTTTATGAGGCATATTTTTTAGAAGAGAAAATGGAAAGAGAAAGTTAGAGTCATTGCTCATTGATGATTAAAAATATACTAAAAGATTTGTTATATTCTTGCAGTCGATTCTGGACCAAATCGGGACCAATATATGCTCAACCTTACTTTAGATTATAAAAAGAAAAAGCAAGAAAAAACTTGCAATAACTTTCAATTAAGGGTATAACTTAGGCCAACTTAACCCAGTTCAATTGACTTTTTGTAGAATAGAACCTGCTATATTATGAGTTTGTTATACTAAAACTTGACTTCGTTATATTATTTGTGCTAGGGTTAAGGGATTGGTTTGATAAGATAACCCAATTTATTTCACTGTAAATGAGTCAGGCCTATTTTGAATGTTAATGGATTGTGAAACAAACTAGGCTCTTATCCATTAAATGCATGTTTGGTTGGGCTTTTTTTATTGGTTAAAAAAAATTTTAATATCAAAAGCAATTTTTATTTTGTTGTAATTATAGAAAAACTTTTAGAAATTTGAAAAAAAATTATTTTACCTTTACTTGTAAAAACTCAAAATTTGAGTTTTTAAGAATAGAGTTTTTTGAGTTTTTATTTTTTAATATTTGTGTATTAACAAATATACTCTAATAATTTTTTTTTTTAATTTCATTACACATCTTTTAATAAAAATAAACTAAATTCAACTAATGTATTTTAATGTTTTGTTAAAAGCTACTATATCTCTATATTTTTACAACCATTATATCTTTATAAGGTTTTATCAAAAATTTATTTTTTTGTCATAGATACATAGTTATTTATTTCATTTTTAATATTTATAGCAAACATAATAATCTATTTTATTATTTAATTGCTATATATAAAATTTATTTGAATTCTTGTAAAATTATATTTATTAATGTTTAAAGCTCTAATTATTTGGGTTATTATTTTAACAATGATCGTAAAACTAAATTTTAGCATGAATTATTTTTGTGTTCTCAATAAAAATATGTTAGTAAATTTTAAAGATTAGATTGTAAAATTTATTTTATGTAAAAAAATTAAACTGTTTAGAATTGATTATAAGCTTTATTAAGTATTTTTTTGTAATATAATAATGAATATATACTTTTAATAATATATAATTAAATGATCTATTATTTAAAAAAAATTTTTAATTAACAATCAAATGATAAATAACTTTTTCTTAAAAATTTTACTGCTAAAATTGAAAGCTCTATTTAAAAAAATTATATATTTAAAAGTGCTTATTTAAATGGCATAACAATTAAAAATTTTGTAGTATATAAAATTTATTTAAATTCTTGTAAAATTATATTTATTAATGTTTAAAGCTTTAATTATTTAGGTCATTATTTTAACAATGATCGTAAAACTAAATTTTAATATGAATCACTTTTGTGTTCTCAATAAAAATATGTTAGTAAATTTTAAAGATTAAATTGTAAAATTTATTTTATGTTAAAAAATTAAACCGTTTATAATTTGATTATAAGTTTTATTAAGTATTTTTTTTGTAATTTAATAACGGATAAATATTTTTAATAATATATAATTAAATTATCTATTAATTAATAATTAAACGATTAATAATTTTTTTTAAAAAAATTTTACTTTTAAAATTTAAAACTCTATTTGAAAAAATTATATGTTTAAAAGTGCTTATTTAAATGACCTAACAATAAATTTTTTTATAACATATCTTAAAGTTTTAAGTTTAAATCTCTGCTTTTTTTATATTAAAAAAAATTATATACTTAAAAACCCAACCGAAAAATCCCTAAATCAAGAGTTGGCCCGTATTAGTTTCAGACTTGAATCCGGTAACCTCCATTTGATAACACGTGGCAGATCTCTTAAACCAAATTAACAATTAAGAAGAAAGAACGTGCTTATTAAATTAAAAAGAAAGCCAGCTATATTTCTGGGAAATTCTCGACGTCTAAATCAGGTACTTCAAAACCCTAACTATTTAAAATCTGCTAGTCGTTTTGCCAACTACCAATGGATCCACCCATAGCAGACGATGGTCTTAAGAAATTAGAGTACCTTTCTCTCGTTTCTAAAGTTTGTTCCGAGTTAGAAACCCATTTAGGGTTTGGGGACAAAGTTTTGGCCGAGTTCATTACTGAGTTAGGTCATAATTGCGAAACAGTTGGTGAATTTGATTCTAAATTGAAAGAAAATGGAGCCGAGATGCCCGATTACTTTGTTCGTACATTATTAACTATCATTCACGCCATTCTTCCTCCGAAACCGAAATCGGCAGATAAAGAATCTAAAAGAGAGGGTGGTGCTGATGGAAAAACGGGAAAGTACAAGGCTCTTGCGATTGAAGATAGTAGGGACAGAGTCAAAGATCTTGAAAGAGAACTCGAAGCTGAGGCACGTGAGCGGCGGAGGGAAAATGAGGATAGAGAAAGAGAGAGAGAAAGAGAAGATGAGTATAGGAATAGAGACAGAGATAGGAGGGATAGAGAAAGAGACCGAAGAGATCGAGATAGAGATAGAAGAGACAGGGACAGGGATAGGGATAGGCATAGAGACAGGGATTATGATAATGATGACAATGGTGGTGATAGGAATAGGGGAAGACACAGGGATAGGCATGAGAGGAACAGGAGATATGATGATGATTATGATGATGAGAATGGTGAAGATGGAGATGGGAGAAGTGGGCGGTACAAGCCAAGTGAGCCTGAGTTGTACAAGGTGTACAAGGGGAGAGTATCGAGAGTTATGGATTCAGGTTGTTTTGTACAATTGAATGATTTTAGGGGTAAAGAGGGTTTGGTTCATGTTTCGCAGATTGCGACTAGGAGGATTGGTAATGCTAAAGATGTTGTGACGCGGGATCAGGAGGTTTATGTCAAGGTGATTTCAGTTTCAGGTCAGAAATTGAGCCTTTCCATGAGGGATGTTGATCAGAATACTGGTAAGGATTTGCTTCCACTGAAGAAGAGCTCAGAGGATGATGCTTTGAGGACTAATCCTTCGGGAACAAGGGATGGGCCAACAACTAGGACGGGTCTTTCCGGGATTAGGATTGTGGAGGAGAATGATGCTGTTCCATCACGCAGGCCGTTGAAGAGAATGAGCTCACCAGAGAGGTGGGAAGCAAAACAGTTAATTGCTTCGGGGGTTTTGTCTGTGAATGAGTATCCCATGTATGATGACGATGGGGATGGAATGGTTTATCAAGAAGAGGGTGCTGAGGAAGAGCTTGAGATTGAAATGAATGAGGATGAGCCTGCATTTTTACAAGGGCAGACCAAGTATTCAGTGGACATGTCGCCAGTGAAAATTTTCAAGAATCCAGAAGGTTCATTGAGCCGTGCTGCTGCTCTCCAATCTGCTCTCATAAAGGAGCGGCGAGAAGTAAGGGAGCAACAGCAGAGGACAATGCTTGATTCAATACCAAAGGATCTGAATCGTCCTTGGGAAGACCCAATGCCAGAGACAGGTGAGAGGCATCTTGCACAGGAGCTTAGGGGTGTTGGTTTGTCAGCTTATGACATGCCCGAATGGAAAAAGGATGCATATGGGAAAGCGTTGACTTTTGGGCAGAGGTCAAAGCTTTCCATCCAGGAACAGAGGCAGAGCTTGCCAATTTACAAATTAAAGAAGGAACTGGTTCAGGCTGTGCATGATAACCAGGTTCTGGTAGTCATTGGTGAGACAGGTTCAGGTAAGACTACCCAAGTAACACAGTATCTTGCAGAGGCTGGTTACACTATAAGAGGTAAGATTGGGTGTACTCAACCCCGTAGGGTGGCTGCAATGTCCGTGGCCAAGAGGGTTGCTGAAGAGTTTGGTTGCCGTTTGGGGGAGGAAGTTGGTTATGCCATACGATTCGAGGATTGTACTGGACCAGATACTGTGATCAAGTACATGACTGATGGTATGCTTCTTAGGGAGATTCTGATTGATGAGAATCTTTCTCAGTATTCAGTCATTATGCTTGATGAAGCTCATGAGAGAACAATCCACACTGATGTCCTTTTTGGGTTACTCAAGCAGCTTGTTGAACGGAGACCCGATCTTCGACTGATTGTCACATCTGCCACATTGGATGCTGAGAAATTTTCAGGATATTTCTTTAACTGCAATATCTTTACAATTCCAGGGAGAACTTTCCCTGTTGAGATACTCTACACCAAACAGCCAGAAAGTGATTATCTAGATGCAGCACTGATCACTGTCTTGCAGATCCATTTGACTGAACCTGAAGGTGATATCCTTCTCTTCTTGACTGGGCAGGAGGAGATTGATTTTGCATGTCAGTCTCTTTATGAGAGAATGAAAGGGCTGGGTAAAAATGTTCCGGAACTGATTATTTTACCAGTTTACAGTGCCCTGCCTAGTGAAATGCAGTCAAGAATCTTTGAACCTCCTCCGCCAGGAAAAAGGAAAGTGGTCGTGGCCACTAATATTGCTGAGGCTTCTCTGACAATTGATGGAATATTTTATGTTATTGATCCTGGATTTGCGAAACAAAATGTTTATAATCCAAAGCAAGGGCTTGATTCACTGGTCATAACTCCCATTTCACAAGCATCAGCCAAGCAACGAGCTGGACGTGCAGGGCGTACGGGTCCTGGAAAATGTTATCGCTTATACACAGAGAGTGCATATCGCAATGAGATGTCCCCTACTTCAATTCCAGAAATCCAAAGGATTAATCTCGGAATGACCACTCTCACAATGAAGGCTATGGGAATAAATGATCTCCTGTCATTTGATTTTATGGATCCGCCTTCACCCCAGGCTCTCATTTCTGCCATGGAGCAGCTTTACAGTCTAGGAGCTCTGGATGAGGAGGGGCTTCTGACTAAACTGGGTAGGAAAATGGCGGAATTTCCTTTGGATCCTCCATTGTCAAAGATGTTGCTGGCCAGTGTGGACCTTGGGTGCAGTGATGAGATATTAACCATAATTGCCATGATTCAGACTGGCAACATATTCTATAGGCCTAGGGAAAAACAAGCTCAAGCAGATCAGAAGAGGGCCAAATTTTTCCAGCCTGAGGGAGATCATTTGACCTTGCTTGCTGTGTACGAGGCATGGAAAGCTAAGAATTTTTCAGGGCCTTGGTGTTTTGAGAACTTTGTTCAGTCTCGCTCTTTGAGGAGGGCGCAGGATGTTAGAAAACAACTTCTCAGCATTATGGATAAGTAAGTTTATCATTTTCAATTTGATATTGTTTTCACTCTTCTTTTGTGATGATCTTTTGCTTTAATTCATGCTGTTTAGTTGTAGAATATCTTATCTGTCCTATTGATTTTCTAGGCCTTTTTTCCGAGTTAAGTGGAATAATTTTTTCTGATTTGCTTGACAGTAGTAATCAGGGGACAAAGCTAATTAATTACACGATTTTCATTATTCTTGCGTCAATTGTTTATAAACTATAGTTCAAATTTTGTGGTTGGTGGTATTATGTTTATTTGCTTTCTAATTGTATACCTTTGACGCAGCGTGGAAGTGATTCTAGATGTGTTCTAGCGTATGTCTTGAATTCATGAAAAAAGATAGCTCTCTTGACATCAAATTCATGACAAAGATAAATCCTAAGGGAAATTATAACTGACATAATATTGATAAAACATTCCTAAAAGTTATAATATAACAAGTATATTTATACTATTAATTGACTTATCTAACAATACTAATCTTAATAAGAAATTATTATCCAATCCAACTAGGAAAAGATTTCTATCTAAAATAAACTAAATATGATTCTACTAAAATTAGGACATCAAATAAGACTCGAATAAGAATTTTTAAAATAATCTATCCTTAGTTTTTGTCCTACATCAACCTGTTTACTCAGTGGTATGATTGTGGATTATCATGGGTATGAGTAGTATAAGTTAATAAATAGGTGTTGAGATGCGACTTGTTGATCCTGTACAATCTTATACCAGCTAATTTTTTTGCTCTTCCTACTTTACGAGTGTATGGTAAAATCTGGGTTTCCATGAGTCAAACTAATCATTTTAGGTTCTATTTGTGCAAGGTTAATTCTTTTGACAGGATGCTACATTATTTCTTGGGCAAAAGCTATTAATGATTTATTATTTAGTTGCACTGTTAGATTTTGATTTTACTTCTTCTTTCCCCAGTTGTTCTACCTATTATTCTATTCAGATAACCAGCCTGTGGATGCTTTTTTCATGTCTTGCTGTTTCCCTTTGATGTAGCCATGCAAGTAACTCTGGAGAAATCGGACCTCTCTTTTCTAATAGAAGTTTTGTTTCTTTTGTAGAAGGGAAAAAACTTGTGGAGATACTTTAGACATTGTGCATTTAGCAATAAAAAAGCATAAAGCTTGGTCATATGCTATTGTGCAGCTTGAATTCTGGCTATTATCTGATGGATGCATTTTTCTCCACCTGTAGATGATTTATGTGTCTCAGAACAAGGAAATGTTTGAAGACCACCTGCATTAGAGTGGCTAGAGCACTTTCTCTTTGTTCATGAACACATCCCTTGTATAGATAAATTACACTCCGTTATACATATATGGGATTCTAACTTGATGCTGTATTTCAGATATAAATTGGACGTTGTGAGTGCTGGAAAGAATTTCATGAAGATAAGGAAGGCAATCACAGCAGGATTCTTTTTTCATGCAGCCAGAAAGGATCCACAGGAGGGCTATCGGACCTTAGTTGAGAATCAGCCTGTTTATATCCACCCGAGTAGTGCCCTTTTCCAGAGACAACCTGATTGGGTCATCTACCATGAGCTTGTCATGACTACAAAGGAGTACATGCGCGAGGTAACAGTTATAGATCCAAAATGGCTCGTGGAACTGGCACCAAGATTCTTCAAGGTGGCTGATCCGACAAAAATGAGCAAGCGCAAGCGTCAAGAACGCATTGAACCGCTGTATGATAGATATCATGAACCTAATTCTTGGCGGTTGAGCAAAAGGCGTGCCTGATATATGGTTTATTTGCGTCAATATCAATGTCTCAGATCACTATTTGATATCACATCATTTCGGACGTGTTATTGTATATATTTTTTTGTATGATATTATGAGCTAATTTTTAACATTTCTGGTGACCCTTCATTCAGGGGATGAGGCAGAAACTTGAGGGCAAAAGTTTATATGTATCACATATTTTTAATATGGCCGTCTGTCAGTCATTGCCTTCAAAGATGATAGTGATGGAAAATTCTTCGGGATGTTCTTGGTTGGTGGCTTTGCCATTGGCTTTCTATTAACTTATGGGTCATTGTTTCATGCTAATTGAATTTAGGGGTTACTGTTTCATACTAATTGAATTTTTCTCCAGTTGGCTACTGTTTAACCAATCAAAGCTTTTGTAGGTCAACCTTCCATCTTTATTTGTATGGGACTACAGCATACGCATATTTTATGCTTTCAACATGTGCTTAATCTTTGAGAGTCACTACCCGATATTAAGAATCTTTTTCAGGGACAGGATGATATTCTTATTCATGATGAACAAACTAACAGTAAATATTAAAGGGGGCGATTTATTCTGTGAATTGATGTTGAAAAAGTGTTAACCGGTGGGTAGAGTTAGGCATGTCAAAACTTCAGTCAGGATCATGTTTACACGAGTGCCAGTCATAAGAAATGGAGTTTATTTATTGAAATAGAAAACTTTAACATTTACACCTAAATTTCTATACGTAGCCACTGAACAAAATCGAAGATGTCAAAAATTAGGAAGCCATTGATAGCCATCAATAAAATCAACTGAAATAAACGGTTGGGCCTCCTGTTTCGTGAGCTCCCTAGACCACGAGACTCGTCCTGCATAATCAGCTCCTGGCCCTGAACACTTATACTGCCCGAAAAACACAGTCCTGCAAGCCAAATATCATCGTCATACAAATCAATCTATCTTTTTCCTCCTAAATTATAATATGAATTGATTAAAACAGCGAATTCTCTCTCTCTTTTTTTTTTGGGAATTCGTTTATGTTGTTAATCAGAAAAAGAGAGAAAGAACCATACATTTCTCTGTTCTTATCTCCCCAGTCATACCATCCTCTTGGGGTGATGATTTTGTCCATGTAAGTGTAAGCAAACACAACTCTAGAGAAAGTGCCCCAAGCCCTGCCCAAGTAAAGGGCACCTGACCCTGTAACCTTGCATTTGACAAAGGAGAAGCCCGTTTCCTCAAGCAAGCTCTCCCTCTTTTGGGCTGTCAAGGCTCCAAATCTGTTGGTTATAGCATGCAAATGGCAGTCTTTGTACAAGGAGAGGCCATTTCCGAATATAAAGTCCACGGAGCCTTCAATGTAGCAGTTCTTGAAGTAATGCCTGCCTATGTGATCATAGAGAGTGTCTTGTGAACCGATAAATTTGCAGCCTATAAACGCTGCTCTGTCTGCTGAGATTCTAAGTGCCACTGCTTGCTTTCCTAGAGCTCCTGATGGTGGTAACGGTGCATTATTCTGTTTTAATTAAACAACACCAGTATAAAGAAACACCAATATGAAGTTTGAAGAAAGAATGTCAGAATAATTTTTTAGTACATCTGCGATAGCTTTTGGAAAAAGTGAATTGAAATTCGAAAGTGTTTCTAACAACAACACTTGGTTAGCGGTTCAAAATTTTTTTATCTTTAAAAGAAAATTTTCTACAAAGATCAACCGAATTCATCATAAACTCATCCCAAAGTAAAACACTAGAATGTAAATACAAGAAGCATTTTTAGCCATTTTAGATCCACCGCAAGTGTAAACAAGATACTGTTAGCTCTGGCTTGATTATGGGGAACATAGAAACTATTGCAACTACAGTGTCAAAATATTTTGCTGACCTTGAAGGTGATGTCTTTCGCAATAAAGTAAGGAGAATTAACAGCAAATGTTGCTGATGCATATGTACCCAATGGACGCCCCTTCTGCCCCATTCGATCTGCTGTGTCGTTCCATTCAATAACTGTGTTGTCTGCGCCAGCCCCAACCAGGCTGATGTAGGCCATGGTCGCTGGAATCTCAACCTTCTCCCTAAGTTAGCAGAACCAAACACATTACTAAGGTTAAAAAGAAAGAGAA
Source organism: Ailanthus altissimus (assembly GCA_946807835.1). NCBI lineage: Eukaryota > Viridiplantae > Streptophyta > Magnoliopsida > Sapindales > Simaroubaceae > Ailanthus > Ailanthus altissimus. Next base: position 27,684,030 of record OX327695.1, read on the forward strand.
AAAAAAAGCCTATGAAAATACATCTTTGTTAGATGAAAATAAAGTGTTACAGAATATAGATGGTATGTTAGCAGGACATAAAATAAAATTAATAATACAGCATATTTATCACCTGTAAGTTCCTGCATCAATCAAGATGACAACCCGGCAGAGATTTACAAGTGGAAGAGAATGAATGGCTTTTTGCACTGTAACAAAATATCCTAGTCTCGGGTTTTTATTCACTTTAATAGTTTTGCAAGGCTTGAGTTTGTTCTTCGCTTTCTCCAAGAGAGGGTGCTTCAAAGAAAGAGAATTAACCTGCTGTTTAACCCAATGCAAGTATGCTTTTTCAACCATTGCTAACTCATTACTCCTATTAGAAGTCACCCAAGAACTTGCTCTATCGACCAATAAAACCGATAAGAATAGCTTCAACAACATTATAGTTGTAGAAGAACGTAGAGAGAAAGTGAGGTTGAAGAGTTTTTAAGTAATTTAGCAGATAAGGTGTAAAATGTTTATAATGACAAGTTTGAGAAACTAAGAGGACGAAAAGGCAGAGGAATCTGGCTTGCTGTGGCTGTATCTATATTGGCCTTTAGTTTTACTGTCACAACCCCCATTAAAAACCAGCATTTGAGTTTTTAGTCGATGGTGTTTCTTTTTGTATCTTTTGGTGAACTGAAAATTTATTTCTTAAATTATTTCTGTTAGACTCGAAAATTCCAACTCTTAAATTAATGAATTAAATTTATTTTATTTGTTAACAACACTTTGATAAAAAAAAAAAAAGAGACATAAATATATAATGGTTAAGCTAATTTAGGTATACCTCTATTTTATCGAACCTTATAAATTTACTCACATACACGATAAAAGTGTTTACAATTAAACATCGTAATCATTATAAAAAATAAAAAAAAATTTATTTAGATTATTATAGAGAAAAAAAATGTCTAAATCTCTTATAATAGCATTTTTTTTATAATTGTGAAAGAATCGAATTTTATTAAATATATCGTCAATTTTAATTCATTAATTATTAAAGTTGACCAAAATTTAGGAGAGAACAATTTTATATTATTGTGCAATAAAATAGTGGTTTTAACTTTTAACAATTCTAAACTGTGTTCATCAGATAAATTATATGATTATTCCGTGAATGTACTTAATTTCCAGTCTCCATTGACTGTCAGTAGGAGCTTGTATGCTACTATAACAACAGAAACTAATAAAAACATTGAACATAAATGCATAATGGGGGCCATTGAAAATATAATTCCCCTCTTCTTATCTTTTTTTTTTTTTGTTTTATCTTTTTTTACATATAGAAAACATATTTTAAAAGAACATGCATAATTGCTGAAGTTTTTCTTTTGATGGTCATATATTAAGCAATAAATCCTGCAATGGGTGGATACAGAACTCATAACAGTGTGGTCCATTTGTATTGTAACATATCACTTGCTGTTTGTAGAGTGGAAATTGCTTGCTTGCCAATGAGATAAGAGAAAGAACAAGGGAAATGGTGAGGTTTTTGGCAATGGCGTGGGTGGAAGATGACTAAAGGTGGCATGTTCTGTAAATATTCATGATGGCGATGCTACATAAGCCATTGGAAAATGATAACACAATTTGACATAGGCCTCACCGTCCATTCCAACTGGGGATGACTTGTTTGCCTCTCTGAGATATTGCTCCATGAAGTTGAAGAGAATAAGACTCAACGATGAGAAATAACTATTTACATTCTTTGTTTGTATTACATTGTCTATTTAATAAATTTTAGGGATATTATCGCTAATATTTTTAAAGTATGACTTAATTATAATAATACTCATAAGTTTAAAAAATTGATATTTGTATCTAATTTTTTTGATAAAATATGCACAAATGTTTAATCGTTAAGAATATTTCGTTAAATTTAACAAATTTTACGTCAATCAGTGTTAAAAGACTATTTTACCCCTTACACACTTAACAAAATTAACATAACAATGACTTGCGTAAATTTTAATGTTTTGACTTTTAAATATAATAAAAAAATAGAATTAAATAATAATAGAATAATAAAAAATAAATTAAAAAATAAAAATAATAAAAAATTTAAAAATTTAGGTGGCCAAAATGGCCACCTGTTTGGCCGCTGTTCTAAGCGGCCATTTGGTTGTCTAGTTCGGCCGCCAGTTCCAACAACCAAAATGGTTGTTGGCCGATTGTATTAATTTTTAATTTTTTTAAAAATTTTATTATTTAATTTATTTGGTTTTATTATTTTATTTAAATTTAAATATCTAAAAAGTAAAAAGGCGTTATTACCCTTGAATTTGTTAAGTTTGACAATAGATTCTCGATGATTGGGTATTTGTGCATATTTTGTCAAAAAATAAGGTATTAACATTGATTTTTTAAATTTGTAGTTATGGTTGTAATTAATCTATACCTCAAAAGTATTAATGATAATATTCCTAAATTTTATAAAAAGAAAAAAGATATCTACACCTTAACATTAAAAAAAAAAATGTAAATCATAATGTTGACATGAAAAATGATTTTTCAAACCAACGAATCTTAAATTTATTTGGGAGTGAGAAACGAAACTTAGGCCTTGTCTTGATGGGAGTGATTAGCACTGGCTTGGATTTTCTCTTTGCTATGAGCTATGAAAATCCTGCAAAAAACATAAACACAAGCTTGATGACAGTCTTACTATGGTAGGTTTCGGTGAAGACACTCTGATACTTAAGTCAGAAATGGCTTTTTTTGTTGTAATGGGAAGTTAGCAAGAAACAGAATAAAAAGAGAAATGTGTCTGGAAGGAAGGGAAAAGAACATTTTTCTTTCTGAGGGTTTATTTCTCTGTTCTTTTAGGCATCATCCTCCTCAGCATCTTTTTTTTCTTCTTCTTTTTATAGTGCCGATCTTTTGAGGACTTTTTTGAGTTTTTTGCCTCTGCTGTGCTTCTAAATCACGCCAAATATCTTTCTATTATGCGTCTGACACACGCTAAATATCCTTATGCGGATATCGTGATCTCGCTTTTGCTGCATGTCAGGTACCCATTTGATGTGTTAAGCATATTACTTAGGTTTGTCTTCGTTGGTGATTTTGGTTAAGTGTGAGGTTAGATTCAAGTTGCTCAGGTCGGCTTTCTAGCGGCATCTTCTCATTTGGCTCGATTGTGATATGAGATCTTCTTAAGAGCTGGTTGTTTACTGATTTTACTGATTGTACTTGGTCAACCCTTTCGGCAGACAGTTGACCTAGTTTCTTCGTCGACTACGCAGGCATTGGGGTGAACCAATCTGATTAGTACATAGATGGAGATCTTAGTTGTATCCAGGTCGACATTGCCGAACGGGTGCTTCAGATTATTAATTAAGTTATTTGAGTTTGAGCTGGTTCTTCTCTGTCTAGTTCTACTGGAACCAGGCCTATTGGCCACTATCTTGGGTTTGTATTCGAATTGAACTCTTATTCAAGTAATGATGGACCCCAAGGAGAGCTATTTTAGAAGGAAACATCTGCTTGGACCTTTGGGGGCCATCCTCCTTTGAGTCTGGAGGCCTTAAGCCCAAAAAAGGAAAAAAGGAGGAGGGATGGGGTTTTGGCTCAAATTGTACCAGAGGTGCTCCCCAGGTATCTTAGAACCCCATATTGTCATGGGTTTGAACCTCGGAAAGGCGAAAGAAAGGAGAGGGGGACTCTGATATTCCTTTGAGTGGATAGCTTTCTGCTAGAGTAGGGAGGGGACCCCACAATTTAATTTATTCAAAATTAGAAACTTTATTTTATCCTAGCCGGCTCAGGTCACCCCACTGATCTCTATTTGCTTTCTTCGTTTCCTTTTGTTGGGAATTGAGTGTGTGACATACGAGTATATACATAATTTCAAAAATTACTATATGTAGCGGAAGCATGTTAACATATACACTCAATTTAACAAATTAAACATATATATCACATATATAGATAAGTATAATTATTATACAAATTTATACATGATGAACAATTGTATTAAATTATTATGTAAAATACTTACCTAATGAAGGTAACTTTATAAAATCTTCAAGTTTTCCACCAATCTATGTAAAGAGCTCACCTTAAAGTGTATTGTTGAACAATTCTAGTCCATAACGGTTTGATAGGATTATGAAGTTAGAATAGTAGTTTTAGAATTTTCAACAACTTATATTCAAACTCTTTGAATACAAATATTAGTTTCATAAATATGAATGTGGTTTAACCATCCAAGGAAGGAGAGGAAGATGAAGTTTTATTTTGTTCTTGTTAGTAACAATTTACTAACACAGCAAGAATCATGTTTCTCTTTTGTCATTCATCAATTTTAAGCATGTAGAATAAGAAAAACAAAATCAATTTCACATTTTATTCTTTCAACTCCTTGAAAGAAAAAATAAAGACCAAACTTGTCTCTCTTTCCCCCCTTCCTTCTCATGGCTGAATCATTCATTCTCTAAGAATGAATATGCCTTTCATTTTTGTTTTGTTTCAATTTTGTAACAATAAAATAATCAATTGATTTTATCATTTTTTAAATGTATGAAACATCATCATTACAACAAGAAATGCTCAACTCAATAATAGTAATGAATACCCATTATTACTATAGTGGTTTAGACACTTGATTACACTTCAAGTGCTTCACTCACCTCTTGAAAAATATAGTCGGATGTAACCCTTGCAAAATGAATGAAAAAATAATTTATTTTAATTTAATCAAATGAATAAAAAATTCATATGATGGCTAACATAAATGCCACTTGATTAACCATTCATAATGGTTAAATATTTAATTTCATTAAATAAATATTAATGCAACTAAATGATATAAACAATGTTTAGTGGATTAAACATATATTATAATATTATAAAATAAATCAAAAACTATTTTTTATATTATTTTATTAATATATCATGATACAAAATGAAGGGCTTAAATTTTACTATTTATTACTATCTTATTAGTTAACAACTCTTGTTAATTAATTAAATGATGTACTTAACAATTAAGTCTTGACAAATGCATATCCCAAGAGATCTCTAAATAATCATTCTATTTTGCTGAAATTTATTGGATCAAATAATCCAATCCACTACCCTAGTGCGCAACAAGTATACTTCATATTGTGAGACTCTTTAGGTCCACACCTGATTTGTCATATGGAGCTCTTCCATACGTCCGTGAACGATGTCCCACACATACGTTACGGATATTACAAATCAGCGTGTTAGACCATATAAGTTGAGATTATTGTATATTTGTATAATCCTTCAATTTATATCCTTGAAGAGCAGAGATATAGATTATCACCGTCAAATATCTATTTGCTCAATCATGAACTTATCTCTAGATTTATATTTCATTAAAGAATATCCACAAATACTTTTGTGATATTATTTATTCCTTCGGAATATATTTTCCTAGGTTTATACTTGTGGCCACAAGACTTTCTGAAATACAATCTCAGAGCATCAAGATATACAGCTCACTCATATAAGCTGATGGATCCCATATCTATGCACACCGGACTCTATGAGCATCAGACCATACCCAGCGACACCCAACTGTTAGACCATGAAAGGTTTTTGATATGTGTAGAACCAAAGCATGGTGGATCACTCACAAATCCACCATGACGCTCAGGTTAAAGGACCACAAATACTATTTAACTCGGAAAATCTCCAATTGATGGTTTTATAAGATGTCTATTAAAGGTCCTCGTGAGTTTGTTCAATATCCAGTCCTTACTGAATACTTGCATCTCTATACGAGCTTTCGACTAAGCTCATAGTTTACTAAAACTAACTATTTGGATCATCCAGATATAGACATACACTAATCTATATTAATGGGTTCCACCGATAGACAAGCATCAATGAAATTAGATCAGGAACATTGTGTTTGAGAACATACTTGCATAATGACATTTTCTAGCACTATCTGCAACTCTTTGTAGCTATGTCATTACTAATATATTCTCAGGTCATTGTCCCATTTCAGACAATGCTCTAACTCCTTAGATTTTGCTAACTATATGAACCTGCTAACTCTTGGTTTCACTAACTCTTAGCACTACTAACTCTTAGTATTTCTAACTATTAGCGTTGCTAACTCTTAGCACTGATCTAAACTCCTTTAAATTAGATATGAACTCTTTTAGATCATACAATATCTAAAACGTTATAAGCATCTTATCATTTAATAATAAATAATATTAACAATTTTATTAAAAATAATAATTGTATAAATACTATCATTATATATTTATACATAATGAGATGGCACATAAGCACAAATTTCAACACCTTTTACCGTCGGTTTGTTTGAGTTGGTTTGAATTGGTCTCTAGGCGGCGTTATGATGTCACGTGATTCGTAGTCTTTTGGGGGTGTCAGGGCTGATCGGCTCGGTGTGATGATGTCATAATTGCTCGGTGAGTTCCTATCACATAATGGAAGCTTCCCTCAAACTTTTCTTCAGTGATAATGGTGAATCTTTTCAAACGTCATCCTTGATTCGTGTGAAGAGCTTCTCGAGTAAAAAACTAGTCGCTAGCCATTAATCCACGCATGGCTAATAGTAGTTGAGGCCCAAGGGTCTCGTATTTTCCATTTCCCGAGTGCCGTTTGTCTGGTTAAAACGTTCTGGACTACTTGATTTGTTGAATCTGATGGTTTAGATCACTGTTCTCTGATGGGACGCGTATTTATTGCATCTAGGAACTCGAAACGTCACGATTTTTTGTCATCGAGGGTTTCTTCAATTTTCCCACTGATCTCCTTCGTTCTTTTTGATTTAGATGTCCGGATCATCTTATTGCCGCTATAAGTAGTCACATTCTCCTTCATTTTGTCCCATTTATCATGCATTCTTCTTCCTTGCTATCACTCTGCCGTGTTGCCATTGGTTTATTTTTCTGTGTCGAATGCGTCTTCCCCGCTTGACAATTCTCAGTCATTGTCGTTGTTGATTCTTTTGGATTTCTGTATTTCTTTTGGGTAAGCTCGTGCCTCTATCTCCATTTAGAATCTTTTTGTTTATTTTGCCTGCATTTGTCATCACCTCTGTTTTCTGGGTGGCTAGACAATTTCTTTAGGCTGTTTTTCTAGTTTTTTGTTGTTGTTTCTTTGTTTTGGTTGTTTCTGCATTTTCTGGTCCTTATGTTTGTTGCCTGCTTTTATCGTCTTCTGGGTGTGTTGGTTTGTCATTGTTCTTGCCTATTTGTCAGTAACTTTATTTAAGAAGTATTGATGGCTTTTATGGACAATTTAGACTTCCCAATCGTGAATGTGGTCGATGAGGAGGAGGAACAATCCTTAGAGCTTCCATTGGTTATGAGGGGTAGGAGGGCCCGGGACGAGTGAGGGGGTGTCCACCTCAGAAGGTGACTCTCTTTGCTCGTGAGAGGTAGTTCTAGGCGAGGCTGAGTCGGTCTCTAGTGCTAGAGAGGGGGAGGGCAACGATCTCGAGGACCTTCAGGTGGGAGACGACGTAGAAGTGGTAGGATTTGAGATGAACTCTAAATATCACGCCTCTTGTTTGAACGAGGGCGACCTATACCTCATCAGGCATTCATATAACGTTCCTGAGATAGTCACCCCTAGGCTGCCTACCGAGGAGGATTATCCAAGTAGTCTTATCAATAGTAAGGCGGCCATTTATGTATAGTTTTTGAGGTTGGGTCTCAGGCTTCCTATGCAGGGATATTTCATTGAGATGCTGGTCCACCTCAAAATAGTTCCATCTCAGCTAGGACCCAATTCTTGGAGGGTATTAGCGGGTCTGTACGTCTTGTGGGCAAGGGCAGGGCAATCTCCTATTTTTTTTAAGAATTATGCTACCTATACTACTTTAGGAGCAACGCTAGAAGCTAAATGGGCTTTTATTATCTTTCATTCCATGGTTTTCAGAACCTAGTCTACCCACCTCTGTGAAAGACTAAAAGGGGGAGTGGTTCTTTGCTGGGGGAGAGTGGGTTGTTCTTGCTGCCTTTTCTATGGATGCAGGTCTTTGTCATTTCATATGTCCACATTTTATTATCCTGCACGGCTAAGATGAACCCTTTTGTTTGTTTGTTTGTTTTTTGCAGTGACCTGGGCTATTGATGTAGAGATATTCGAACAGACCCTTAATCGAATAAACACCACGCTTCAACACATTTATCCGATTTAGGAGTTGCTATTTCCATCCAGCCTTGTTTGATCAGGCATAGTTACCTCTGTTCCGTCCTTACCCCGAATACGAAGTGAGTCTTTGTTCCTTCATTTCAGACCTATTCTTTCTGCCTTTTCTCGATCTTACACTTATGCAAAATGCAGGGATATATGAACAAGGTGGTGAAGAGAGGAGAAAAAGGAGTCGGACCAAAGACTCCTCAGGTGGTTGGGGACCTCTGAACCTTGACAGTGTCATGTGCATGCTTTTTGGGTCAGGGGGAAGCCGAGTAAGGGGGCCCTCCCACGAGAGGGGATCATCTTCTTAAGCCGCTGGTGGGCGGACTTGTGAGGAAAAGGTCACCCGGAGTTCACCTGTCTAAGAGAGAGGACAGGCCTAGAGCGGCTCTTTATTGATGGAGCGAGTCTCCGCCGTGACTCGGTCACAAGATTCCCCCATCGCCCAAACTTAAAGCATGGGGCACGATTCTCTGGCTCGCTCCCAACACAAGTTACATCGGTTGGGCGGGCCGTGGCATCGTAGAAGGTCCTTCCTCTCGCGTGTCGGCCTCTGTCCTGGTCTCGGGAGTTAGAAAAGATATGAGCTTTCTGCTTCTTGTAATGCGGGAGTTGGAGAGGTACGTGACCCCCACCTGGGCGGGTCAAGTGTCTTTTTTGGACCCCATTACAGGGTTCAACATCGAGATGGGGTCTTCCCTTGATGTAAGTAGTTTTTGCCCTTAGTTCTTTATTTTTGTCCATATTTGCTTGCTCATACTCTTTCATATCTCGTGCAGTCCGTTTTCCTTCTTTCTCGGTTCTGAGTCGAGATTATGGTTTTACAGCCCAAGCTCAGAAAGTAGAGGATGCATTGCTCGATCTAGGGCCAAAACCCAACAAGCGAAAAGGATCGCAAAGCAGGAAAGAAAAATGGTGGACGAGGCGGGGGCCAAGCTGGAAGAAATGATGACCACTCGTGCTGAGGCAGAGAGCAGATTTTCTGAGCTTGATCACCAGAAATGGCTGGTTGAGTAGAAGATGACGAATTCTCTTGTTGCGGTGAGGGCCCAAGTTGCTAAGCTGACGGGCCAAAGTGAGGAACTCGAAGCACAACTTACAATGGCTTAGTGGGAGAAGGAATTGGTTAAGCTGAGCATGAGTTCTTACAGCAGCCCAGTTCGGGCCAACGAGCCTTAAATTTGTTTGAGAGTAGGAAACAAAACTTAAGCCTCGTCCTGATGGGAGTGATTAGCACGAGCTTGGATTTTCTCTTTACTATGAGCTATAAAAATCCTGCAAAAAATATAGACACAAGCTCGATGACAGTCTCACTGGGGTGGGTTCCGATGAAGACACTCTGATGGTTAAGTCAAAAAAGACATTTTCTGTTTAAATGGGAAGTTAGTAAGAAATAGAATGAAAAGAGAAATATGTTTGAAAGGAAGGGAAAAGAACATTTTTCTTTCTGAGCCTTTATTTCTCTGTTCTTTTAGGCATCATCCTACTCAGTATCTTCAATTTTCCTTTTTATAACGCCGGTCTTTTGAGAATATTTTTGGGTTTTTCGCCTCTGCTGTGCTTTTGACTCACGCTAAATATTTTTCTATTGTGCGTTTAATACACGTCAAATATTATTCTGCTGTGCGTTTGACATACGCCAAATATTATTTTGCAGATCTTGTGATCCCGCTTCTGCTGCATGTCAGGTACCCTTCTGATGTGTTAAGCATATTCCTTAGATCTGTCTTTCGCTAGTGATTTTGGTTAAGTGTGAGGCTAGATTCAAGTTGCTCGGGGTAAGCTTTTTGGTGGCATCTTCTCCTTCGACTTAGTTGTGATCTAAGATCTTCTTAAGAGCGGGTTGTTTATTAATTTTACTGATCGTACCTGGTTGGCCCATCCGGTAGACAGTTGACCCGATTTCTTCATTGACTATGCATGCATTGGGGGTGAACCGATCTGATTAGTACATAAATCGTGATCTTGGTTGTATCCAAGTCGACCTTATTGAATAGGTGCTTCAGGTTATCAATCAATTCCTTTAAGTTCGAGCTGATTTTTCGCTATCCAGCTCTACTGGGACCAGGCCTGTTGGCTACTATCCTGAGCCTATCTTCAGATTAAACTATTTGTTAAGTAATGGTAGGCTCAGAAAAAAGCTATTATAGAAAGAAACATCTGCTTGAACCTTTAGGTGTCGTTCTCATTTAAACTTGGAGGCCTTAAGCCCAAAAAAGAGAAGTAACACATAATAATTTAAATTTTTTGTCAATATTATTATTAAGTAACTATTTTTATATGTTTATCAAAAAAATTATTTAAAATTTTAAAATTAAAAAAAATATTCAAACTTCTTTTTTATCATTAAAATAAATAAAAATTATTATTTAAATATTAATAAATTTTTTAAAACTATTAAAATTTATTCGTCTTTTTCTCAAAAGGTTGGGATGTCATTTTTCTCTTATAAAATTTTATTAGGTTTATAAAGTCCACCCGTGACCCATCTCATTTGGTCATATATGCATACTAGAAAACGCACCGTATGCTGTAATTCCTCGCTAACTCGCTTGATAATTAATATGCGGTGAAACGCACCGTATTATAATCCTTTGGCAGTCAGCTCTGGTCCATGAAGCAGGGTTTAGTGTTTTCTGTAAGCCCTCGATAACAATATGTTACAGCATAAATACCAAAACTAACCAGATTTCAATCAAATCCAGGTACGTTGTCCCTTTTATTCCGCTTTATTTAGTTTTTTCTTTTATGAACTTCAATTTTCTCTGTTAGTTCTCCATATATTGTTAGTATCGTGTTGTCAATTTTCTTCCGGCATGAGAAGGGTGGGAATTGTACAGTGAAGTGTTCTGCTTAGCTTTTTTCGATCTTCGAATTTCTTGATTTAAGAATGCAATTTATGATTCTAAGCATGTCCAGTTATTTCAAAACGTGTAATCATGGTTTTTTTTCCCCCTTGAGAGTTAATTGTTTGCCCCATGTATAATAAACGAACCTGCCTGCTTACAACGCAGTTTGGTGTTATAAGTTTAGGCATCAGCTGAATTTTAAAAAAAGCGCCGAAGAATTCGATAATACAACGAACCAATCAGCAACTAAGTTTCAAATCTCTCTAGCTAAACGAAAGAGTGAAATTCTCATACATTATCAATAATATAATGCACAAAGTAGAGAAAAGAAGAAGGGTTTTGTTTTGAAAAAGTGAAATGCTTGTTGGCTGATGGCGAATTCAGTTGCATGTTCCCAACATTCTTATGTTTTCTTCTGAGGAACACTAATGTTGTAGGAAAATCTTCTATTTTATCTTTATGATGTTTTTTTTTTTAGGTTTAATCTCGTTCAAAATGGTTCATGATGTTGGCCTTATTGAATTATTGTGATTGATCATTGTTTTACTTTTTGTTGCAGCCATCGATTCATAATCTTTCATCGTGAAGCCAGTATAGCGGTTTTGACTACAACTCAGATATACTACAAGGATGTCTGTGTCTGGGTTTAATGGTAGTCCCTCAAGGTGTTGCCTTAGGATACCTTTACGTAGCACAGGGTCATTGAGGCGAGTTTCGGCTTTTCCAAGCTCTGGGAAACCTGAGGAGCAAATTAAACTTCCCTGCATAGAGAGGTATTGCTAAATTTGTTAAACGATGAATGGTTGTTATTTTTCACCATGATTCATGATTTTCACCCCTTCTGCAATTTTACAGATGTTATTGGGCTGGGTCTGCACGAGGATGCAAGAAGCAACAGACTTACTCGGTCAAGTGTGCAATGGATGCTTCCTACAGTGATAAGTCATATGGATCAGATGGTAATGTTTACTTTGATTTTGGCAACTATGAAATTGGTATGAGGCACCCATAGTTAATTCTTAGGGGAACAGAATTCCATTGTGAGGGGATGATTATATAAATAAACCTGCATAAATATGCATGTTAAGTAGGCAACTTTCTCTGCGAGATGAGAAATTACAGGAATCTTGAAATCTAATTTTCTTTTCTTCTTGAATGCGCATGCTCAAATACTGATACTGTTGTTTGCCTCTTTCTTGGCTATTAATGTGGGGCTAACAACTTTATTGTGTTGAGATGTATCATTTTGTCGGTTTAGGTTGAGGGAAACTACTTTTAAGAAGTATGATTATTTTAATGTATGAGGAGCTGGTGGAAGCATTGACCAATATACTGGTTGTAGATCAAGATGCAGAATTTTGTATGATAGGATAATATCTGGCCTGCACCTGATAAGTAATTTGGTATGTTGGTGAGCAGTCTTAGATTGTGTGACCTTACTGTATAATTTAGCTGCATTCCAAAATTTAATGCACAACTCTAGCAACCTCTCTTTCCATGCAAATTACTCTGTAATGTAGTGACATTTCCATTAACGTGGTTTGTTTACATTAGATAATTACAGTATTGTATTCACTCTCTAAAACTTTCTGCTAGTTCAGCTATCTTCCCTAGAATTAACGTACGGGATCCATATAAAAGGCTTGGAATAAGCAGGGAGGCTTCTGAAGAAGAAATTCAAGCTGCTAGGAACTTCCTTATTCAGAAATATGCAGGGCATAAACCAAGTGTAGATGCAATTGAATCTGCTCATGACAAAATAATCATGCAGAAGTTCTATGAAAGGAAGAACCCAAAAATTGACATCAAGAAAAAGGTTAGGGAAGTTCGCCAGTCACGAGTTATGCAGGCTGTAATGAGCAGGTTCCAAACTCCATCTGCTAAGATCACCATTAAAACATCTATCACGTTTCTAGTACTCGGGGTTCTCACTGTTCTCTTTCCAACCGAAGAAGGCCCAACTCTTCAGGTAGCCATATCCCTGATTGCTACCATGTACTTCATACATGAGCGCCTGAAGAGCAAAATCCGAGCTTTGCTTTACGGGTAAGTGACTAATGTCTGTTTCTTTACTTTTACATCTATTTAACATGTTTCATGATGTTTCTGATGTTCTCATTTATGGAATTGTTCTTTGAAAATGTTGTAGAGAAAATTTTCAGAGAGTAACTCCTATTCTGAACTCGATATAATCTTGTAATATTTATGAACAGAAAACATGTCTATATCCCTGTCATGATTCTCATTGCTAAGATAATCAGTACTAAATAAAGCCTTCCTAATCCCGATTTTAAATGCATTAATTACAAAAACTTCCCTGCTATTGAGATTTTGAATTGTTGGAAAAAGTAAAAGACTTCGAATCATACTTTGATTTTATGGTGCAGGGCTGGGGCATTTATTTTCTCCTGGTTGTTGGGAACCTTCTTGATGGTAGCTGTGATTCCACCTATACCTATAATTAAAGGACTTAGGAGTTTCGAAGTAACAACTTCATTGATAACATATGTGCTACTTTGGGTTTCGTCCACTTATCTTAAGTAGAACTGTTAAGAAGTGCTTGACATCTGTTGTTACAAGGCCCAAATTTTGTCCTGAGTGTTCAAGAATTTTCTTGGTTGTTGGTTCATTGGTTATTAAATCTTGCCTATGCAGAGCTGTCTCAAATTTCTAATTTCACAGCCTTAATGCTTCTAGAAATTACCTGTTAAAATTTGGTCAATGATTTTCCGGTTTGGAAATAGAGATTTGAGGAATTGGCCTTTTGTTGTTAGGAAAAAGGATGTAAGACTTGATCAAATTAAAGAATAGATAGTGCATTTCATGGTTTCTAAAATGTTCTACATTTCTTCTTTTTCTAGCAATTATCTCACACTGGGTTCACTTCTCAAATTTACACACGGAACAGATCATTTGCTTTTTGGGGCTACTTTGGTAGCTCCATAAGAACTTTTTCAGTGTTTTCTAGCCATTTGAACTCAAACTAAAAATTTAAAAATATGAATGAACCGGGATCATACCCTATCCACAAAAGCTCTTAACCATATTTTCATGCTTTCAAGACTTTGTTCTTCAGCAGTTGCTTGAATGATTCAGTAATAAAGAGTTGTTTATTCCTCTACTGCAATGAAGATTTTGAATTCAAATCTCCTCCAAAGACTTCGTTCTTCCATAATATATTTATTTATTTACATTTTATATGGGCACACAAGTGGTCGATTTTTTTTTGGATATGGGCATGTGATGTTATAATCAGGATCATCGATTCATCATTTTGATGAAAGCATACTGCTCTGTGCTAGAGGTAAAGATAACCACCGAGTCACATTCTTCTTTCAGTTTGCTATGGGTCATCAAGACACTGGTTGAATGCTGGACATTCAGTTAATATTGTCTTGGCTTGCCCTCCTGCCTAAAAATATCTGCAACTTGTCCCATTTTTCCAGAACTAATGGCCATCATTAAATATTTTGATATTAAGAAATTTTTGTGATACTTAGGCATCAACCACTAAAATGTGTCATATAAGTAATTCAGAAAGGTAAGGTTGATTTGGAGATTGTGCTTGTAGAAAATGTTCAGAATAAAAACTTTCAACAAAAATATACAGTAATATCCTTAAACATACTTTCCATCCATTTTAACAAAGACTAGAAAATATATAAAAAAAGGTTTTTAATTTGATTTTTAATTCTAGTTCCATTCTACTTCTAAAAATGGAATTAATGGTTTTTGATGACATCAAGATTCGAATTCCTTAATTTGGAATGACTATCTATTTCTTGCCTTTTCTGGGTGATTAATTCTATTACAGATGGACCAAAAGAGTTGAAAAATTTATTATTGATGGTTCAGTACTTGGGTCCCAGGAGAGATTATATTTCATGTGGTTTATTTAGCGAATTTCATTTCTCGTGGTCTCACAAATTTGAGAAAACCCAACCACTAATCTTTAAGGACTAGGTGCTATTTTCACACACATGCAGACTTGTGACTTTTCTCTCCTCAAATCAACCACGTAAGCAAGTTATCATGTGACCTGGCAAAACCCAATTGGTTAGTGCATTCCAGCCCCAAATGAGATCTCTCAGTGTGAGCACGTATAACTATAAATTCAGTGAATTGTAGCGAAATGTTTGCGTTAAAAAGCTCGAGGGAGAGAGTAGTTATAACTTCTGGTAACTTCTTGTTACGTTGCAAGAAAATGGCCTCAGCTTCTCTCTTCAAGACTTCACCAGTTCTTGACAAGTCTGAGTGGGTTAAGGGTCTGACACTTCGCCAACCTTTGATCACAGTTGTTAGATGCCAACCAGTTTCACCTTCCGGCCTCACCGTGCGTGCTACTACATATGCTGATGAGCTTGTCAAGACTGCGGTAAGTGTAGCATCATTCTTTCAAGCCCCATACAGTATCGTAGTTATAGTCACGTTTAGAACCCTTTACAGAAAAAAATGTCACTTGCTTAAGCATCAATCTAGATAGGGAAAAAAAAACATCTAGTTTGCATATGGGTTCTTAAATCTTTTACGTAAGAGAAGTTTCACATACTTAAATCTACTGAATAAGAAACAAGCATTTTGTTGGATGGTGTAGAAACAATTGCATCACCAGGCCGTGGAATCTTGGCCATGGATGAATCAAATGCTACCTGCGGGAAACGTCTAGCCTCAATCGGGCTTGAGAACACCGAGGCAAACCGCCAGGCTTACAGGACCCTCCTTGTTACAGCTCCTGGCCTTGGCCAGTACATTTCAGGTGCCATCCTCTTTGAGGAGACACTCTACCAATCCACCGCCGATGGCAGGAAGATGGTTGATGTCCTCAAGGAGCAGAACATTGTTCCCGGCATTAAAGTTGATAAAGTAAGCAACATTGCGTTTTCATATTTGACAGATTGCAAACGACTTTGATTGATTACCATATGAACAAATTGATAAACGTGTGATGGATGATGAATGATGCAGTTCCATTGGCTGGCTCAAATGATGAATCGTGGTGCCAAGGTCTTGATGGACTTGCATCTCGCTCTGCTGCTTACTACCAACAGGGAGCTCGCTTTGCCAAGTGGTATACATATCTTTTATCCCTTATCAAGTGCTGGCCATTAATCTTCTACTTTTACTTCAGCAGAACGTGTGAAGTGTTTCTATTTGATTTCACAGGCGGACTCTGGTGAGCATTCCCAACGGGCCATTAATCTGGTTCGCTATGCTGCTATATCGCAGGTAATTCACTAAAGAAAGTGATTACACTAATTGTTAACGGCTATTTTGTCATTATCCATTTCAGCGTTCTTGTGAATTTGTTTTGAGTAACTTTTCCTATGGAATTTTGGCAGGACAATGGCTTGGTTCCAATTGTGGAATCTGAGATCTTGCTTGATGGTGAACATGGCATTGACAGAACCTTTGAAGTTGCCCAAAAGGTGTGGGCTGAGGTGTTCTTCTACCTTGCTGAGAACAATGTCATGTTTGAAGGTATTCTGCTCAAGCCTGCCATGGTCACTCCTGGTGCTGAGTGCAAGGACAAGGCCACACCAGAACAAGTTGCTGACTACACCCTCAAGCTCCTCCGCCGAAGATTCCCCCCAGCTGTCCCTGGAATCATGGTAAGTGATCAACCTAACAAGCAAGTGCTTCCTAAGGCAGACAGAACACACTCAAATGTACATGAATGGTTTCTAAAGCTCAGATTCTAAGCGATCATCTTTCACTGTTAAATGGTTGGCAGTTTTTGTCTGGTGGGCAATCTGAGGTTGAGGCTACCTTGAACTTGAATGCAATGAACCAAGCTCCCAACCCGTGGCACGTTTGCTTCTCATACGAGAGAGCTCTTCAAAATACTTGCCTCAAGAAGTGGGGAGGCAGACCTGAGAATGTGAAGGAGGCTCAAGAGGCCCTGCTTGTCCGGGCTAAAGCCAACTCTCTTGCTCAGCTTGGGAAATACACTGGTGAGGGAGAATCCGATGAAGCCAAGCAAGGAATGTTTGTCAAACGCTATGTGTACTAGGCTGTTTGAACCAAAATCTGTAATGAACATTCTGTAACGCAAATGGTGGTGATGGTAGCTATGAGAAGTGATGAAGCAGATAGCCTCCACCATCCTTGCAGTATCGGAGATTATTTTTGCTTATAGCATGTACTCCTAGCAACCTTATATATTTCCCGTGAGAATGTGAAAACACATTAACGTGTCTCAACAGTACCACTAGAAACATGGAGCTCTCTTTATTTATTTATTCATTTTTTGATACGAAACAAGGAAGAATCCATTAAATAGAAAGAAAGAAGATGCAGAAGTGGACTAGATGTCTGCGAAGCGAACTAAAAACAAGAGTATTGAACTCAAAATAATCAAAATAACAAGAATTTCCACCTTTAAACCCAACCTAAAGTATACAAAATTATCTTAAAACCCCTTCACAATTTAAATGTATAAATGTATAAAGAAAACCTGAATCTCTCTGATTAGATGAAATTAGTTAGTATCCATGTTAATTTAAGGTATTAAATGCTTGGAATGTGTAGTTTTAATCACAGATTGTATCATTCCACAAACTGAATTAAAGGTAAAAGAGCCAACTTTGGGTTATCTGAGAAATTATTTTTATAAAAGGTAATATTGGGTTTAAGTGAAATTTCATATGTACTAATCAACCAACATGGAGAAAAGAATCCGGGGTAATTTTGAGCTCACAAGTCCTCTTTAAGTCCCCAACTGTGGAATTGACACAAACAATGAAAGGCAAGAGTCATTCTTGCACTTATTTCAAGTTGGCATTGCAGAAAATTAGTTGAGGGTCTTTGCAATCCAAACTGTTAAATTGACTCAAATTGAAATTTGAGTATATTAGTCCATGTACTACAAGAATAGTTAATTCCCTTAAGTCATTGTCGGGTGTTAATAATAATATGCCATGTAAAATTAAAGCCTTTTAGCTAGTTTAGCCATAACTTATCTTTTAAAACTGTCAAGTAAGAACTTCTAGTCAAGATAAAAGGAACTATTGACAGTCTAAGTTTTATGAATATTGCTTACCATAAAAGTCATGGGGGTTCATAGTCTTAGTATACGTAAAGTGTTAGCAGAAAATCAAATTTGTGGGCTGCAAAAGTCAACAAATTTGACATTAAAAAATAATACATTTATTTTTTTTTGATTTTAAGAGATTTTTTCTTTTTATGTGTTTGATATGTATTTATATATTCAATTATTCTATCAATAAAATTAGATGAGAAATATTCAATAAATCTATTTAGTATTAGAGCATGGCTTCAGTTCTCTGGGCTAATTTTTTTATTTCTCAATCTTATTGAAATTTTTTTAGAACCGATTATTTTTCACTTGCTGCCGGTTACCATTTATAGACCGTAATTTAATTTTTTCATTCTCAAATCTGCCGTGCAAGTTGAGACGGCTCTTATTTTGACCAAAACAGTTTTCATTTCGACAAATTGTGATAGTTTTTCAAATACTGTTCACTTATCTCTAGTTACTGTTCACTAGTCGGTGACTACTCTTCAGGCGTGTTACTGTACATCATTGATATCTAGACGTTTAGAAGACGCTGACGGTCATAACCCCATCAGAATTACTCCAATCCGAAATTAGAAGAGCTCTCACTTACCTCTCAAAGTTTTTGTTGCCGTTCACCTTTCATACACTATTTTTCGATTCTCCAAAGTGATGAAAAATCTTGAATATATCTAAGGACAAGCAATAATACACTATTTTTCAAACACTTAGCAAGCGAAAAGATAACTATTTTGATAGTTTATGTTGATGACATCATAGTCATCGGGGATAATATTAAGGAGATGAATAGAATTAAACAAATGATAGCAAGAGAGTTTAAGGTTAAAGATCTTGGAGCATTGAAATATTTTTCATGAATAGAATTTGCAAGAAGCAAGAAAGGTATTTCTGTGACACAAAGGAAATACACTATTGACTTATTAGAAGAAATTGGTATGCTAGAAAGTAAGTCAAGTAAAACTTTGATTGAACTTGGAAATAAAAGAAAAATGTTCGAGGGAGAACCAGTTGACAAAGGAAGGTACTGACGACTTATGGGAAAGTTCATTTATCTATCTCATACAGGACCCGACATTGCTTTTGCTATGAGTCTAGTGAGCCAGTATATGTATGCACCTTATAAAGGCAGTATATAAAATCTTGAGGTATTTGAAACAAACACCTGGAAGGGAATTATTCTTTAAGAAAAACGATGATCGAAAAATTAAAATTTTCACAGATGCTGATTGGGCTGGTTCAGTTGATGATAAAAAATCAACATCAAGTTACTATACTCTATTATGGGGTAACTTAGTAACTTGAGGAGTAAGAAACAATCTGTTGTAGCAAGAAGTAGTGCAGAAGTCGAATACAGAGCTATGGCTCATGGAGTTTGTAAAGTTATCCGGATAAAAAGATTGATAGAAGAATTAAAAATTAAATATTAAATATGCGGATAGCATTCATCTTTATTGCAATAACAAATCAACTATTAGTATAGCTCACAATTTGGTACATTATGATAGAACAAAACATGTTAAGGTGGGTTGGTATTTTATTAAAGAAAAAATTGATGATGGTATTATCAGCATTGAGTATATATCTACTACTCAACAATTGGCTGATATATTTACTAAAGATCTTATAAAATAAGTGTTTAATTTTATCTTAAATAAGTTTGGTCTCATCAATATTTACAGTCAAACTTGAAGATAAGTATTATAAAAAATCAAATTTACGAGTTACAAAAGTCAACAAATTTGATATTAAAAAATAATACATTTATTTTTCTTTGATTTTAGGAGATTTTTTCTCTTTGTGCGCTTGACATGTATTTATATATTCAATCATTCTATCAATTAAATCAAATCAGATAAGAAATATTCAGTAAATCTAAGTAAATCTATATAAAAGAAACATATATAAAAGGAATTAATGACACGCAATAGAACCTAGTGACAACTTGGGCTGTCAATAGGCAAAATGCATGACCATTGTCACCTCGAGTCAATAAGATGACCGGTTTAAACAAGCTTTAGTCACCTGATGTTGTCGTCTAGTATTGTAGCTTGAGCTACAAACAAAACAACTTAATAAGATTTATAATCAGGATTTCTAGAATTGAAAGCCAAAAGAAAAACAATAATCAGATGCATTCCAAATGAACATGGAATAGAGATCAATAATTCTTCAAAGCTTCTAAGGTTACAACATTGTATGCCCATCTAATTTGTACCACTTACTTATCACAGACTAAATATGCTGACTGTCATTATCTGCAAAGATGAGTGAGCAACACAACATGCATGTACTTGAGTTAGAAAGGAACCTCTCAAAACGTTGAAATTTTTTTCCACTTTTGAGTGTACGAATTACCTATACCCTTCATTGAACCTTCTCTCTATGCATGTTCATGAACTCTCTATCTATGCACGTACAGTGAACAATCTTCATGTGAAGGTTTCAACAAATGTCAATTATGGTTTACTGATAGCTTTAATGTGAAGAGACTATGATCATTTAATGTGTATTAGAAAATTTAGAAAGAAGTCATAGTGTACAAACAACTTCACCATTGATACATAAAGATCTTATATGTCACATTACGAATCTTGGATCATATTACACGTCTTATCATAACAAGGATTCTATGCACCTACAAGTTAGAAATTGAGAAGGAAGCATCTCAAGTAAAAACTAACCCAAAGTTTTGGGTCAAGCTATAATGCCTGAAAACTCTCTTTTTCCAATCTAGCTGGGCCCAAGCTTGAAGACTCACCCATTGGGTCGGGAGAGGCTGCCATCTGAGATGATTCTTTCTTCAATGCAGTTGGCACACCAGAAACCTCCTGCAGGAAATGAATAAAAATCTTATTGTCAATCAACCACCGCTACATTGGATATCAGCTACAAAATGAAATACATACATTATCATATAGTATCTCCCCCTGGGAAAACCTGTGAGAGTAAACAAGAAACAATAAATTTACCTTCATCAAATGCAACCTTAAGTCATAAGGTCGAACTTGATTTCCGATGCATGCCATTACGAATTTTGAATATCCGAACAACACATCAGCAGCCGCTTGTTTTTCCTCTTCAGTCTATAATCATGTATATCATGCTCTTTATGATTAAAATAACGATAAAGAAAGCTGAGATACAAAAACTGTTAACTGAAATGAAAAAAGTGAGCTAAATTTTGGCACATCAGTCATTGTTGAGGTACAAAATTGTCAAAAATACGAAGTTTTGTTCATCTTGTATTGCGAAATGAAAAATTATGATATCGAAATTGTCATGAATTCGATTATTGTCAACTAAGCCTTAATCTAAATGTAAATGTTGACTCTGAACATGCAAGAACAACAAACCTAAAAACAAAAGCTAATTGATTTCAGGAAAAATTGACAAAGTAAAGTTAAAATAAATTCAATGAGGAATCACAAATTGCAAACAATTCAAATTGAAAGCATAAGGCAGCGATTGAGAAACATATTAAATCTTGTCGCAAGACAGGAAAGTAATCTGAATTATTGTGATGGTTGTTGGAAAAACTATTAAGAATAATGCCCTAAAAGTATGTATTTGTACTGTTTTTATGTAATTAATAAAATTGTAATTTTATACTTGATGAATGTTCATAATTTTATGACATAAATATCAGAAAATTCATTATTTATTTATGTAATCATAACTTTAGTATATAATTGTTATATATAAGAGGATTAAAGTTATAGATAATAAACAGAAAAAGTCCATAATAAATTAATTAAAGTTTGAGATCTTTAATTAAATATTACTAGTGCGGTCCACAAATATTTAAAATGTAGTGATCTTATTCGGATCACTAATGTAGTGACATTATGGTAGAGACATTATATATAATATGATTATATAAGACTGGACCAGACGTAGTTTGAATTCTTATGTAAAATACCGTTGTTAATTAAGAATTCAAATAACGTCAACTGATGATCATATGCTGATTAATCTTAATCCTGAGTGATCATAAACTCATGTTTGTGTCATTATGTCATTTGAAATATTCGTTACGGTTTGTTTAAAGAACAGACTAAAAACTTGTATTTTGGTGGCATTGTGAGATAAACGGTTGGGAATATGATTTACAGATATAGAATCCATTCATTCCTAATAGAAGTTAGAAAGAAAGTTCTCTTAAGGGTTAATTCTAGAACTGAACGGTTAGAGCGTTCAATTTGTAATAATGTTACAAATTAACTGTTCACTGGTGAATTAATGGTACTTAAGGATAAAGAAATAATTAGAGGGGTAAAACGATAATTAACCTAACTCTAATTATAAACCATCTATGGAGGGTTAAATTACAGGTAGTAATTAAATCAATGGATTGCTCTAAGTTTTATGAGTAAATTATATCTATAATTTCAAAAGTACAATTTCAGGTTTTTAGTAGAATAACACTGGAATTAATAAATTGAATTAATTAATTAAAGAGTTTAATTAATTATTTAAAATTTATTAGAGCTTCAAATTGTAAATCCATAGGTCCCCAATATCAACTCTTTTGTTATTACAGTGAACAAATAAAAAGGATTGTGTTATTACACAAATTATTTGTGTCCAAAAAATAGTTTTCAAATACGTATAGTTTATATTTGGATGAAATTAATTAATTAAGAATTAATTAATATAGATAAGATCTTATCCAAATATAATTAAATATTTAATTTAATTTAAAAAATTAAATAAATAAAATTTTAAGGATAATTTTTGAAATTATCAAAAAGATTTTAATTTTAATTTTAGTAATTTTCTTTTATTAAAAGACTAATAATGCTCAAATATTGGGTATTATACGTTAACCACAAAGAGTAGGACTTTATGTGGTTTACATGAATTATGTCTCCTTTTAAAAGACAATAATTTAATTAGTAAATATTATTAATTAAATTATTATTTTAAAATAAGAAAACTAGTATAAATAAAACTACAATACACATACGTAAAAAAAAATGCAGGGATACGTATTTTTCTTAAGTGAAGAAAAAAAAAAGAAATCTACTCTTCATCTCACTGTAAAACAAGAGGCTTGATTTGGAATTCTTTGATAGAAAAAAACTCTGCGTAGATTCAAGGTATGTTATTTTTAAATTTATTTACTTTAACATCAAATTCATATATTCATAAGATTTTTAAATAAAAAATATTTTTATTTAATAAAAATAAAGATTAAATTTTTTTTATTTTTTATTTTACCGCATTATGAATGTCATAAACAATAAAGCCATCTAACAAAAACACTATAAGATCGAGCAGGTTCAACGACAACAACTATACAATTAAAAGAAATTTTTAAAAAAAAAACTTTAAAACCTTAAAATATGTACCTCATAATCTTTTCCCATCGCCGTAGTCCGTTTCTACGATTCAATTTCTTTCGTTTTCCGATGAATTGATGTTCAATTCTACAACTCCTCTTGGAAACAAAAACTTTATTATTTAATTATAAAAAATAATTTGGAGGTAAAGTAGTTGTTTTGAGAATCATGCTTGTAGTGACAAGGTCGTAGGTTCGAGACCCGTATCGACCAAAAAATGTGTAAGTATTTTGTTATTTTCTTTCAGTTATTAGTTTTTAATTAATTTTGATTTTTTGAATTCTTTTAATTTTTTTTATAAAAATTTTCTTCTATGGAATCTTTTTAAAATTGTTTGTAGAAATAAATTAACTATCAATTCTTTATTATTGAATCGTTAAAAGCTTATTTGATTGAGTTTTTTAAATAAAATTTTTAAAAGTGAGTTTTTAATAAAATTTATAAAAAAATTATTGATTTGTTTGATTGTTAATTAAAAAAGCTCATTTGGTTATACATTATTAAAAGTGTTTATTTATTATTAAATTACCAAAAAGAATACTTAATAGAACTTATATTCAAATTCTAAATAATTTAATATTTTTCATATATAAATTTAAATTTATTATGTATTTTTTTAAATTCAATTTCTTAAAACATAATAAAGTAAAATTAATACACTTTAGTCAATCAATCAATTAAATTATTGTGTATAGTACAAAAACTAAAAATAAAATAATACTTATTTTTGTTGAAAAAAATAAAATAACCAACAAAAGATTTTAGTAGAATCTTATAAAAATATAATGATTGTAGAGATATAATGACTTTAAAACAAAATTAAAAATATATTAGTTAAATAAGATTTATTTTTATTAAAGGTAACTATGAAATTAAGAAAATATTATTAAGATACGTGTGACATTACATAAAATCATAAATATAAAAAAAAAAGTTTAAGAAATTTTATTCACAAAAACTCAAAATTTGAATGTTTACGAGTATAGGCAAAATAACTTTTTTATTCTTGAAAAACTCTTCTACAATTATAACTAAACATTATAAAAAAAAATTTAAAATTTTTTTTAGTTGTTGACCGAAAAAAGTTGTTCTTCGGGCCAACGAGTTTTGAATTTATTTTGTTAGCGGGAATCAGCACTTGGGTCTCGTCCTTATTAAGTTTGTTTGTGGGAGCTTGGATCTTCTCTTCTTCTGTGGTTACGATAGAATCTGTAAGTCACAAGCAAGACTAATCATGATGATCTTGTTAGGGTGAGTTTCAGCGAAAACTCTTCGATACCTAAGTTAGAAAAAAAATTTGTGGGCAGGAGGAGTCTAATAAATAAAGGTGATAACAAATGCTTCCAGAATGAAGGGAAGCAAACCTTTTTTCTCTCTGTTAATCATTCTAAATTTTGGGCATTCATTTTTTTAGTGTCTTTTTCTTATTTTTATAGTACTGATCTTTGGAGGATTTCTTGAGTATTTTACCTCTGTTGTGCTTTTGATACACGCCAAATATCCTTCTGCTGTGTGTCTAACACATACTAAATATTTTATGCAGATCTTCTATAGACCTTCTTCTTTTATGCTTCTAATTTCGCTTCCGTTACATGCCGGTATCTTTCTGATATATGCTAAGTATATTCTTGACATATTTCTTATGCCTGTCTTCGCCAATATATTTGGTTAAGTGTGAGGTGAAGCTTGATTCGTTCGGGGGGGTTTCCTGGTAGTCTATTCCTGTTCGGCTCGGAAGCGTTCGGAGTTGTTTCAAAGAATTGGTCTTCTGGTAACTTTACAAGCTACGCCTGGTTAGCCCGTTAGCCATAGATTCGATTCGCTTTTCTCGTCAATCTATAGGTGTTGAGACGAACCAACTAGGTTAGTGTGCAGAGGGTGGTCTAGATCATATCTTGACATATTATACTGAACAAATGCTTTGGGCAATTGATCAAATTCTCTGAATCTGAGCAGGTATGACACTGTTTAACTTTAAAAGAGCTTGACCCGATGGTTCACTATAAACCTCTCTGCGGAGTAGGCTATCCTACCAAAAAAACATCTGATTAAGCATTTGAGATTCAACTTCTGCTTATACCTAAAAACCTTGAGCCTATAAGTGATTTTTTTGGGAGAGCATTAATATTAAAAAAAAAACTTCATTTAATCGTGAGAAAAGTCAAACCAAACATACTCAACAAATACCTAAACTCTATTATTTTACAAGTGCCTAACTGTATTATTTTAGTATTTTGGGACGGTACACAGAGTTGGACATAAGAGACTGATTTTGCAAGCATATCTGTAGGTAGAGATTAAACCAGTTTTTATAAGATTATGGATGTTACTAAAAAAAATACTGTTTAATATACACAAGTTGGTACACAAGACTACGATTACACTGGCAATCCTTAATTTTAAAAAAGAAAAAGAAAAAGAAAAAAAGTGGCAATGCCTTTACATAAACGAGACTTTAAAGGTTGCCCACCCTTAGGTTTTATGAGCTGTTGCCTTGTGAACTGCATCGGGGTAACTGCAGCTCTTGGCATCGCCTGAAATGGAAAAGTAACACAGTTTTAGAATTTATAGCAACATAGTTTTGGATTGGAAGATGACAAGCTTTGAGATCTGTTCATAGTATGAAGAAGGGCACAACAACCATCAGTCTTTCCACCTTCTGCACCAAATTTTAACCGCCTTCTAAATCTTTGATTGATGCATGGCTTACTGCGTTAATGAAAACCATTTGAGCACATACTATCATTAATGCAGCTGGTTCTAGGAACAAAGGGCAGCAAACAATTCTAAGGATAAATCTGGAACTCTATTTTCGAATTGAATGTTTCCTCTCTATAAAGAAAATTCTACCAATTTCTCTGGCATTTCATGTTTATGCATTTCTTTTAAGCAGTGTTACCAAAACTACAAGGACTAGAAAGAAGAAATAAACTCCTGTCGATGTTGAGGTTCTCCAAAGGCCCTTCCAAGAAAGTATACATCTTAGGCAGTTCAAACTTCTAAATAGATCAAGTACTTGCCATCCAATATTAATATTTTAGAATCTAAATTGACGTGTTAAAGAATCTAGTGGCAATCTTCTGATGGGGTAAAGTGTTTAAATGAGCACTTAAAAAGTTAGAGCAACATATAAGCCAATTGCAACTACGTACCTTCGAGACATGGAAGAGATTGGGGACACCCTCGCAAATCAGTTCCATAGCCGCAGTTGTGACAAGTGATGGCGTATTAAGAACTTGGGAAAGTTCAAATGAGGTATGTTAGTAAAATATAAAAAACAAAACAAAAGAAAGAAACTACATTATTTGTGTTAAAGACTTGTCTTTAATATTTATATTGAACTTTCAATTATCAACTTAAATTTTTGAATTGAGTGGTAAACTAATATAGTATTAGAGTTAAAATTTTGAGTTCGAGCTCTTGTCTTTGTTTTAGTTAATTTCTTTTTAATCTACGAAACGAGAGGATCCACTTGGTTCAAACATATTCTATGTCTTTGTTTTCAGTTAATTTCTTTTTAGTCTACAAAATGAGAGAATCCACTTGATTTAGATCTACGTTTCACGTGAGGGGGACTGTTAAAGACTTGTCTTTAATACTAATATTAGTCCTTCATTTATCAGCTTAAATTTTTGTATTGAGTGGTAAACTAATAGTCTGTTACTGTTAAAAACTTGTCTTTAATACTAATATTAAACTTTTACCTATCATTTTAAATTTTTAGGTTAGGTGGTAAACTACTAATCTGTTATCCAATAGCCATTGCACTACTATATAGGATAATTTGAAAATTGAGATTCAAATTAAATTGAAAATAAATACTAAAATTGAGACTTCAGTTATTAGTTTAAATTTTTAGGTTGAGTGGTAAATTAATAGTTTATTATCCAATAACCATTGCACTACTGTAGGATAATTTGAAAATTAAGATTCAAATTAAATTGAAAATAAGTGTGTCCTAAAGGGAAGTATTTGATATTTATGTGTGCTACAATGCCATGATAAAATCAAATTGAAAAAATAATAGGAATAATAACAAGTCATTTATTTATTTATTCTACTTCTTCCAACAATTGTGTCATTAAGTTTCTAAATACAAAATTCACTATCTAGAGATGAAATTTGTTTGTATGCAACACTCAGTTATTTATCTTAGCAGTAAAGTTTATGTATTCTTTAATTTAGGTTATGGATTCGGATTCTAATCATGATCATGATAGTTTTAATGAGTAACTATAGTACCTCTAGTTGTTGAGGCAATTTTAATTGATTATTCTTATAATTAATTGATATTAAAATTATTTATAATTTGAATTATGATTTGTAATTGAGATGCAATCCTTTGTAATTTATAATTAAAATTGAATACTTTGTTTGGACGCTAGGAATCCTATGAGCCATTTGTGAACCTGCAAATTCACAAAATTTCAAAAGAACATGTGAACTATAAAAGGTGAACGAGACGCAATCTCCCATATGCTAGTTACTGGTCCCTCGCTGAAGCCCTCACTTAGATGGCATGCATGTCCTCGAGAACCATATATATATATATATAATATTCATATACAAAATTACTTTTAGGTGTGAATTTTTATTTCTTTAATTGTTGACCTCAAAATTTATTAATTCAGAAGTCTACAAGTTGAATTTATTCTTTTAAGAAAGCTTGACTTGAATGACAAGGATGTGATCAAAATTAGATCAATTTTATTGCCCTTTCTCTTATTAATAATACGTTTGACAGAGATTCTGTAACCAAAGAAGATATGAGGCTATGTCAAAAATATTTTTAGTGTAGACATTTTCATGCTTAAATTAGTAAAGATTTAAAAAAAGAAAAAAGTAAGGCAAAATAAAAAAAAGGGAGTAGGACAACTCAATGTGTCCCCTTGTGCTGGTTTTCTCCACTATTTATAGAGTGAGGTTGTATAAGTTTTACATGTAGCTTTTAGAATTATTTTTAATGTAAATATTTTGTGGACATTCCTTTTTAGGATTTTGTTATCAGTGTTTTTTTGAAATTGCTCTGGATCTTACTTGTCTTAGTAAATTTTATATTATAATTTTAGGAATGTCCCTTAAATTTAGAGATTTTTCTTTTATAAATTTGACTTTATCCATAACTCTCTAAGTCTCTTATAAGTTAAGTCATTTGTACGATTTTTTTTAATCTTTTGAAGTGGTTGTATTTTGATATTCCTTTACTTGATATAAACAAAGGTTAATTTTTCTTATTTAGAGCGTGGTCGAATAGGGTAGTCGATATTCGACCATTATTTTGACCAGTTTTAAGAGTGATAAATTTGATTGAACAAGATAGCCAGATTTCAACAATTACTCTGACCAGATCGAAGAGAGCTTAATTCTCTTTTGAGCGTCTTATCGAACATAGTAGCCGAATGTCAATCATTATTCTGACCAACTTGAATGGTGTTGATTTGTCTTTTTTCTTTTGGAGTCTGATCAAATATGGTAATCAAATTTTGACTATTACTCTTATAAGCTCGAAGAGATTGTCATTGATTTGAGGACTTCTTGTGAGTCGATACTTTTCTCTTTAATCAATACTTTTCTCTTTAATCAAGTGGGTCGAAGACCTCTTTAGACTTTGGTGGGTTGAGGTCTTTGTGCCTTTTCAGCTAAAGACCTTGAGTCCTGTAA
This sequence comes from Ailanthus altissimus, assembly GCA_946807835.1. Lineage (NCBI taxonomy): Eukaryota > Viridiplantae > Streptophyta > Magnoliopsida > Sapindales > Simaroubaceae > Ailanthus > Ailanthus altissimus. The sequence continues at coordinate 27,713,096 of OX327695.1, forward strand.
GTCAAAATTAAAAAAAATATATAAATAAAATTCAATAATCACTTTTTTCTTAAAAAAAAATGGTTTCTAATTAGTATTTTCATTAAAATTTTAATAATAAAAGAGTTTTCACTATATTTATTCTCTCACTTTATTAAAGGTTCGATGTTCGATTCTCTTTGTCAAAAATAAATGTTTCTTCTTAGTGTTTAATATTCAATTTTATCTTAAAATCCTAACATATCTTCATATTTTAAATAGGACAATTTAAAAAATTTAAAAGACATAAAATATTTAAAAAATCCTAAACTCATGTATTGAGTTGATAAGAAGTTGTATTTAACCTGAAGCATTTCAAAATTTAGAGAGGTGAAGTGAAAGCCCGAAAAATGAGTTAGCTGTCAATTTACCTTTTAATATTGGAGAACTAAACGAGGGTGTGATTTGATAGTTATATGGCAGAATAAGCAGAACACGATAATAACTCTTTAAATTCTCCATTGAAAACCCTAATATCTCTCAACTTTCTCTTTGAAAAAAGAAGTGCTGCGCGAGCACACACCTCCACCGGAGAGGGGTTTCACCGCCCTTCTCCAGTGGAACCTTTCTCCCTCTCCCTCCTCTTCCAGATCTCATTCTCTGTTCTAGTTCCCTTTCTTCGGTTTTCACCTGTGCCCTTCTGTTGTCTTTAGTGGCCTTTTGCCGATTCTGTCTCCGAGTTTTACTTCGCCGGCGTTCGGGTCATGTTCCCAGGTCAGCTTCCATCGTGTCGCTAGGGGCCGCAGTGCTCCTCGACCATGACCAGCGGCGGAGGCTGGAAAGTATATCTCGACCTTTTGCCGATTCTGTTTTCCGAGTTTTGTTGCTTCGTCGGCGTTCTGGCCATGTTCCCAGGTCAGCTTCTATCGAGTAGCTTGGGGTCGCGGTGCTCTTCAACCATGACTTGCGGCGGAGGCTGGAAAGTATATATGTATGGGGTGTGAAGGTGTGTCCAGTGGCCGGCAGGGGCTAAGACGAAAATGGTTCACCATCGTGACGCCAACCTTCATGGCGCACCAGCCACGACCGACCCTTATCTACAACAACTGACTGATTTTCGCCGCTTTCATTTCAATGACGTGACCACTGCTCCCTTCGCTGGACACCATCACATTTCCTATCTTCCTGTCGGTCTCACTGGGCCACCGGTCATCCAACCACATCTGCACTTGCCCAGCTTCTATGGTGTTTTGCTTGAGTCCGGCCGCCTTTTTCCACATCTCCCTTCCGACTTGAGGCTCTTCGGCGCATGGTTCGGGGCTTGCCTCTGGTGAAGTCGGCGACAGTATCTCCGCTCTGTCCTGCACGGTATTCTAACCCCAATTTGAAGCTGTAACCATGCCAGAGCAATACATTTGTCATTGATCTATTTTGACTATGAACATTATTTTTTATGGTTATAAAATAAAATTTGAATTATCTTAAAATATGTTTTATTATAAATAGTATGAATTTTGTAATAATTCATTCTTTTAATGAGATCTGTAATTCTCTCATTCCCTTCATTCGTTAAAATTTTTGTATTTCTCTTATTTGTTGAGATTTATTTTTTTTTTAAAAAAATTTAAAATTCACTTTTTTTTATTAAAAAAGTTCGTATTCCTCTTTAAGGTTATCCATTATAAATATGACTAATACTCTTCTTTAAAAAAACTTGGTACAAGAAGATATTTATATATATTCATTCAAATATATTTTGGTAATCCTTAATTACAGAATCAAATATAAGTTGATGTATTGTTTTTAAAGTTATATAATAATAAAGATCATTATTCTTAAAAAAAAAAAAAGCAGAACACAATAAGTAAAACCGAGTGCATGCGTGTTATTAATAAATACTGATTAATATACATGGATCCAGCCCTACGCACACAAGGTGGCGAGTAACACTGGCAAATGCCTTTCTTAGATGAGCATTCAAACATCTGTCGAGGAGGTAACACATTACATCTCAGTTGTTTATTGAACAATTTTCACATTTTTAGCATCACCGCCGCCAAATTATTACAGCAAACTTCTACCGGTGTTTTGGCATTGAGACAGCCACAAATCAATATTTTGTCTGATCTGCTGCCTAACTTTGTAAACTGCATCAGGGGAACTGCAGTTCTGGGCATCACCTGAAATGAAAAAGAACTCTAAATTTCAGAGGGAAAAAAAGAATCAACAATGGCAAGTGCTTTCTTTAAAATTGATTATTGACAAGCACTGATATCCAAGCACAGTTTTGCTGAAGACAATAACAATATTGACTTTTCAAACTTCTGTCTCAATTATGTAATCGCCTTCTGAAAGATGCATGAATTTTATTGGCCCTTAGAGTTGACCATTTAATGACTGTTGATAACACAACCAGTTTAACACAATTTCCTTTGTGCAACTGGTTTTATGAACAGTTGAGTGGAACAGTTTTAATGATACATCCAGTACTCTCATTTTATACTGACAATTCAGCCCTGTACAATTCTTTTAAGCCGGGCTAAAAGCCGAAACTACAAAGAATAAACAGAAGAAATGAACTCATTAAATATACAAGTTTTCTATTGGATTTGGCCCTCATAAGGTGTTCACTTAGAAGGTAGTTTAAACAGAACATATATTATGCCAACCATAAAGGAATATTTGGAATCTTAATTATATATTTAAGAAATTCTGTGGCAAACTTCTGATGTCACAGTGTCTTCAATGTGAACTTATTGGTTTAAAGAAACATAAGAGCCAATTGGAAAAAAATACCTTCAATACTTAGAGGAGATTGCGGACATCCCCTCAGATCAGTTCCATGGCCACAATTATGACAAGTAATGATATATGAAGGCACTGGAAAAATCATGCAAGGCATATTAAAAATTAGTGAAGAAGAAAAAAAGTAAAAACAAAAAAGGCACACCAATGTTAGTTATCCACGACTGACATGCTTCAGAAAAACTTAAGGCTGAAGAGGCAAAATCGAGAATCAAATGATCCACAGTACAGCACTCTTATAGAGAAGTATATGGCAGGATTGAAGAAGATTAAAGTCAGTCACCACTTGTAAAATTTAGGCCCATTAAAAAATTGAAATTAATGGTAAGCTGAGCCCTAGAGTGGCGTAATGGACCCATTCCATACTTTTTTTTTTCTTTTTTGGTTTTCTGTGAAATTCAACAAAACAGAAAACTTACTATCAGGAGATGAGATTTGTTTGGATGCATGACGCCATGGATCTTGTGAGCCATTTGTGAAAATAATTTTTGAACCTGCAAATTTACAAATTTTTTTAGAAGAACAAGTGAACTATGAATGAAGAAAAAAAGAAAAGAAAAGAAAAATAAGTAGCTTGTTAAACAATCCAAGATCATGATTGGAAGGTTAATTTCCGGACCAGCAATTCTTGTGCCTCCATAGTATATGTTTGTAGAATCAACATCAGGATAGATGCCTTCTCCAAAGACATTCTTGCAAAGATCTAAATGGTATCTGCAACAAAACAAGTGACCATTTGTATAGTTAGATAAGCAAAAAAGATAGCAACGCAAAAGAATATAATACCCATAACAAATATGCTGATTAAAGGCATGCCTTGCATCCACTTTTGAAGAGCGAATGCTATCATTTGAAGGCGCCACTTGAAAATATGCAACTTCTGTACAAACTTGGAACCACCACAACCGATCAGCACTTTTGTCAGTGACAGCAGTATCTTTCAGGTGCTTCTGATTATATGTCTGAACACTGACACCAAAACTTCCAATGTAATACTCCTTTACATATTTGGCATATGCGTCCTGCATTACAAGAAATGCCGGTAGAATTATTGATAGCTTAACAAAGACAAGAAATGCAGGAAATTATGGCATAGATTAATAGCGTTGCAGAGTGAAATATAATATAAAAATAATTGTTGTGGAAACTGTGAACCTATACAAAGAAACTACTAATTGCAATCGTATTTTTTTTTAAAAAAAAAAGGATTAAACAAAGACTTATCAGACAGCAGCCACCCATTCGCCATCTGTGCCCAGGCCTAGGACCAATCACAACCAAGGATATAATCTATCTACAAGAGAAATAGGCATTTTATGAAGGCATGTATATGCATGTTTTATTTATTTATTTTTGTTTTTGCTGTAATTGAATAGTCCTGTCCATCATTTTTCAAGCTGGCTAAAAGAATATGATGCAATGGTTACACAAGTGAACCAGAATGGCAGTTTTGTATTTATCTCACCCAATAGAAATTATAAAAAATAAGAAGAGATAGATATCAAGAAAGGAAAGCCTACCACCAAATCCTCTCCAGCCTTCTTAGCTTCAACAAGAGGTTTGCACAGTTTATCTGGATTTCCATATTGGAACTGCAAAATTTAAATTCAGGATCATTAATTAGAAAGATTAGTGTAGCAACAAAACTAGTAAGAAACCATGCTTACCGCTATAACTGCTGCATCTGCTAGAAAATACAGGAAATCACCATCAATCTCAAGCTGCAATTACAGCTCAAGAGTCAACATACAAGATAAAGTAAAAATGTTTTTCTCATTGCTTCATAATTGACTAGGTTTTGGGGACATAATGAACCAGAGAAAGGATAGGAAACCAAACCTCAGCTGCACCAAACAATGCCTTCACTGCTTTTCCATTAGATGCAAGCCTCTCTTCTACAAGTCGAGTAGTATCTTGTAGTGCACCTTTACATTCAGCACCAGCTGACTCACCAATCTGAACAAAAAATGTGAGATCGAAAAATTAGGGGAAATTTGCAGCAAAGGAACAATTTGCCATACAGAAACTCAAAGCAACTTACAGAAGATTTTTTTTTTTTAAAAAAAGAGCAATAAAGTGCTATTTGCAAGACACATCATTTCACTAAATTTGCATTTAGTCAAATTAGCAGTGTTTGTACCTGCTGATCAAATTCAGTGAAGTTGTAAACAGCAAGAACAACTGCGGAGCTTGCAAGACTTCCACATGTTAAATGAGGGAACTTAAGACGAAACCAAGCACTAAGAGCTCCAGGGTACGAAATGCCAAAAACAAACCACGGATTCTCGACATTTCCTCTATTGTGCTTCAGGTTTAGTGACTCCTACAACAACATGATGAGTTTGGTAACAACAAGAATTAAAAAAATTCTCCATGACAGGTGAGATATATATCAATAAAATTATATTAACCTCATGGTAAAGCCACTCTGAAAAATACCAAGCACAAGAAGTCTTGTACTGTAATAAGAACTACTAACATGAAGAAAGTTTATCAAATCTGTAAATCTAGTTCCACATACTGGTAAGCCCACATTCATGAGTGTAAACTAACACACACACACACACACACACACACATCTGCACAACTATAAGATTTTGTTGCATATGATCTACACTCATATTAATTAACAAAGATATAAAAGAACGAGACATGAAGAACTACGGATGCACCAAATAGAAGATGCTACAGTTTGCCAGCAGAGTTTTTCTCTAGGTATTTTCACAAGAACAAGAGCCGCTTCATCGGTAGGCTAATGTTGATCAAAATACAGAGGAAAAAGAGTTGCAGAGAAATGAAGAAAAAAGAAAAAAAACTTACCTGATAGCGCTGACGGAAAACAGCCAAGTCAAAAAGAGCCTGTTTAGATGAAAGATATCTCAAATTTTCAGTTTTTAGTGACTTAAAGGGTGAACTCTTCCCATAGTAACGATGCTCAAGTGCAACAACAGCTGCTCCAAACTTCTTTGCCAAAACCTGCAAAATAATGGGTGGTTTAAAATTATCGTAAAATTAGCATTCGTACTTCACAGGATGCAATTGTTTTCGCAATTCATCAAAAATACTCTGTCAAGTCCATGAGTGGCATTTCCAAATGATGTTTGTACACTTGATGAAAACAATCAACTATTAACAAAAAATTTAACGTCTTTTTTGGAATTAAAAAAAAAATTGAAGTACAGGAACGAACTGCATTAATAAAAGCAAAATCATTTTCTATTGCGTTTTCAGTAATTAAAGATAACAAATAAAACTTACAGCAACGTAATCATTTTGTATGCCATTGCATGCTGATTCACCACAAATTACCAAAAAAATTGGCCCATCTGGTGATCGAAAGTTGCCAAGGAATTCATAATAGCGCTGCTCAAACCGACGGTGATCCTGCAATTAACAGTGCCATCTAAGACTACGCAATATTTCCAACAAAGCAACAAAGGGTTCCCATAAATATAAAACTCGCATAGAATTTCTGCTCCACAAGAATCAAATTATACATTATATATGTACTTCTATCATCATCATTATCATTATCATTATTAGAATTATCTCAAGCAGCTCGTGAATTTTCTCATAATTTATATTACATTTCCTTAGAAAATCGTAAATTGAAATGGCTTCGTTCAATTATATATCTTGCAAATTTTCTGGCTGTCAACAAAATAAAACGAAAATCTATCCATTGAATGTGGAAATATCAACTAATTCAGCAGGAGACAAACACAAACAAACGGCCAAAAAAGAATCAAAATGAACTGAGAAGTTCGTGTAGATAGAGAAAGGGGGGGTTACATATGGAGAGTAATGATCGAGAGTCTGATTGAACCACAGTTCTTTGGTGGTCAAGTATTTGCTGCTGTTGCTGCCTCCCGATAATTTGTCAAGCATTGTCCGAGGTGGCCTGAATCCATTGGAGAGGCCCAAGAGCATCAACAAGCAGAACAACACGACCGTCAGCCGCGACGACAACTTCATAGTCGTCGTTCCCATTGACTGTTCTTCTTTCTGAACGCAGAATGAGATGTCGTTTTTTCTGTTTCTACTTGGGTGGTAGATGCATACATATTGAAGAAGGTAAACGCTTGGGTTGATCGAGCGCGTAACCAGCACGTGCGCGTTTTCTTGGGTTTGGGGATTAACGATGGTGGGCTCTTTAACTACCACGTGGCGCAATATCGAGTGGTGATTTTACAGAAACGATTAAATATGATTTGGGTGCACCATCATTGGACCGACCAACCGGGAAGAAATTGGGCTTTATTATCCCTAAATAGTAAAAAAAAAAAAGGAGTTTAATTTTTTCAGCCAAATCTCTTATTTTTAATTATTTTAGTTACTGTAGAGGCTGCGAGTCGTTATAATCTCCAACACCTTATCAAAAAACAGTTTTTTTTTAAAGACTTTATTAAACGGTTTTCTAGTACTCTCTTTCAACACTTTCTCTCAACTCTCTTTTAATTCTCTTTTCTAATTCAATTAAACTATATTCTCTAATAAAATAAAATATAAATATATTTTTATAATTTTATTAAATTAATATCACTAAATACACAAATTTAAAGATTTGAGAGCATATATTACTCTCGACAAATTAAGACCATAAAATACACAATTTAAGGTTGAGTCAAATTTGTATGGTGCAATTTTAATTGAATTAATGTGGGCTAAATTTTAAGAATCAAACGATACGTGTATGCTATTTATAGCATAGACTATAAATTCATTGACCCACAATGTAAGATAGGTCTGACTCTAATACTATTTATAACGATTTACTCTCATATGATATGATATTGTCTATTTGGGCTTAGGCTTACACGATTTTATTTTTAAATTTTTTCAAAAAGCCTCATATTAATTGAGAAGGGGCTCCACATATATAGGCGATGTAAAATTTTAGCACTTGACCTCATTCATCTTAGGTGTTACAATCTACCCCCTTAGGGTACACATGACTTCGTGCGCGCTAGGCCCTTAAAGATATATGGTTGACTAATGTGAGCTAGACTTCAAGAGTCACACGACACGTGTATGCTATCTATAGTCCAGACTGTAGATTCACTGCCCCACAATATGAGGTAGGTCTAACTCTAATACTATTTGTAACGATCTACTCTCACATAGTATAATATTGTCTACTTTAGGCTTAGGCCTAGATGATTTTATTCTTAGATTTCTCCAAAAGGTCTCACATTGATTGAGAATGAACTCTACATATATAGTCTATAAACTTTATCTAATCAGGTAATGCAAAATTCTGGCATCTAACCCTTACCTTATCCATCTTGGCCTTTTTCTTTATGGCCTCAGAAATAATGGATCTCAAGTGTTACATATGTAAACCTTAACGTTTATTTTATAATTAGTATACAACATGCTTATTCGAGAGGTGCATACAACAAAGCTTTTTGAATAAGATGTGATTTCTAGCATCCAAGAAATAAATTATATTTTCTTTTATGGAGTTTGGCTTAATGATGGGCTTAAATTTTGATTGTACTTGAATAAAATTATATTTAGGAAAAAGTTGTATTGATGCCTAAGGGATAAATATTTCATAGGAAAAAGAGAAAAAAATGACTTGGTTGGATAACCATTTCATGGAGTTGGATTTTAATCAAATTAATGATGAGGATGTAGTTAAATTAAGCTTAAAATATTTCACAAGATGAGTATTGTTTAGGAAGGTACCGTGGGCAAGTTCATAGACCTATTTATACTTGATGCAGTTAATTATTTGGATAAATTTAATAATGATCTGAAAATTCTAGATAGGCAACTCAAGAAGGAGGAGGAGGGTGAATTGGCTATTTAAAAATTAATGCTTTGATATGAACAATGTATGCAATTATTAAAATGTAAACAAATTTAATAACAAATAATTGTAATAAATAATAAGGTAAAGATAGAGAGAATGACACCCGGATGTTTACGTGGTTCGGTACTCCACACGGCCTATGTCCACGCCCCAAGCAACTCGCCTTGAGGATTCCACTAGCTTGCCTTAAACCAAGGCCAAGAATAAATACACTTGACTTTTAAGGTGTCAAAAAATCTTTACAATAAATTAGTTTTTCAGGTACTAATTAAACCCTTACAATAAAAGAGTAATAACTCTCCTCTCAAAATATTTTTCACAAACACTTGATTTACAACAAAAGAGTAACCACTTTATTCTCAAAGTGTTTCCCACAAATACATGAATAAACAATACAAGAATTGATAAATAAAATAATCTAAACTCCCAAATGAGTAAATATGAAGATGTAGAACAATGAAGCTCTCAATTCTATTATATGATGTTTTTCTATTGTTCTCTTCTTCTTGAGCTTAAAATGAGTGAGGTATTTATAAGCAGTGAAAAATAGTCATTGCAACAGTACTTAATTGTTATACAGTAACATAACCATTGCTGCAGTGTCATTACCATTGCTACAATGCTGCTACAATGATCTTCTCAAAGTTTTGATCTTTTACATTTTAATCTATTTTTTAAAACTTTCAAAATTTTACACTTTAATCCAAATTTACCATGCTTGAATGATTTGATCATAAATTTTTATAGATAACTCTAAATTTACTTCCGTAAAAATTTTTGGAAAGCTGATATAATTATCTTCTCATTGTCATCAAGTTTGTGCATATGTTTTGTTTCATATAGTATCAGTTGATGAACACTTAAAATTACATATTTAATAAGGGTTTTATATCATTGTTTTATATTACTAGTGTCTTTAACCCCCCTAACTTAAGTATGTTTACAATATTGTACCTAATTAACTTTTAACTATTTTGTATAGGTTCAGTAAAATAGGCATAAATTTATACCTAGAAATTCAATTAGAGTGATTCTTGATCCTGTGAAGAGCTGACTCAATGGGCTAACATATTGTATTTTACAAGGCATTTGAAATTTGAGCATTTAGAAGGTAAAAATGGCTTAAAACAGAACTGATTTGCAATACAGGCTCAATCCAAATAGTCATCAGTATTTGACTCATAACTATAGAAATACATATCTAATATGTATGGGACAACTCAGTTTGGAAAGATAAGAGACTTATCTACAACTTTGATGTTTTGCGTGACAGCTAATTCAGACCACATCAATTCCAAATTGAATAAGTAAGTGGGTGCATTAATGATAATCAATATAAATTATTTGCCACCATTTTTGACTTTTATCATCCATGTGGTTCCCTCTTCATTTGTCTCAATTTATTCATATTTTTTTTATAAATAGATAGCATATTTATGCCTAAAACATGTAATTTAGAGAGTTATATTTTAGTTCAAAATATTTATTTTTTGTATTATCTCTTTGTAATATTATTTTTCTTGTTTACTATTGTAAAGTCATGTTATGCTTTCTTCCATTTCTTTTCTTTTTCTTTAGTTTTATTATGTCCAAGTAATTTTTTTTATGTTAAGGTGAAATGGTGAAACTCTTGACAAGATAATACTTAACTCTTATTTATGAATTAAATATTTTATTCTTAAGTTAAGTAAATTTATATATGATGTATTTATTTTGTTCGTAATATTAATACCATTTCTTCTAAGTGGTGTATCTTGATTTATTATTGACAAACTTTATACTTGACACAATAAATTCTTGAAACCATATACAAGATTTGATGTATATACCATTTCTTATAAAGTAGGAGTCTTGATTTATTGTAGACAAATATAAATATTGGCATAATAAATACTTGAAACCATTTATAAGATTTGATGTATAATAATTGAAAGAAATAAATACTAATTAATATATAAATGATGATGAATTTTAATTGTTATATTTTTCAGTTGGAACTTACTTTGTGTGAGGATTCCAATTGAGTTATAAAAGGAGTTAAATATATTCTTACTTCTTATGTCAAGAGTGGATTCCCCTAACTTTAACTTTTATTTGAATTGGATAATTGAATTAATATTTGTAAACATTTATAATGCATTAATTATCTTTAAAGTATTATAATTTGTAATTTTAATTCTACTTCCCTGTGGATAGGGTTATTTATTATTTCAACAATCCTGTACTTGGGAAGAAACTCCTATATTCTGGACGTGTCACCAGTGTAATTTTGAATATGCCATTCTATTTTTTTTTTGCTTTTAATTTACCTCACTTATGTATTTAATTCTTTCAATGCCTAAACATGAGATTTGTTATCATCAATGTAGTAACCAATTATCCACAATCGGAAAGAATAAATATTTATACTTGTATAATATTCATAATTTATTTGTATGTGAATGATACTTGATTTATGTATTGTTATTAGTAGTGTTTGTATAGATTAAGGACCTACTATTAGTATTGAGTTTATTTGTAAAACTTTAAATTTATTTTAGAGATAAAATTGTAATACTTTAAAACTTTTGGGAGTTATGTAGATAGTAAGAAATATTGAGAATTGATGATGATTGTGTAGATAACTTAATAAATCATGATGAATTTGCACAAATTCTACTTGATAGTCTCTTGATCCGAGAATTTTATAAATTCTTGTACTTCGATTCTGGTTTTGAATTTTGAGAATATGAAACTAGACATGTCTATAATTATTTGAGACTTTTAATCGATTAAAAATTTTAAAAATCGAATTTGTAGTGAATTTACCAAAATAACCCTGAAATTCTAAATTTTTTCTGTATTAACAATATACTACAGTGAAAAATAATTTTTGATCTGTTAAATAATTTTTAAAAATTACGATTTTATAGAATATGATAAATTTATATGTCTAATATAACATATTCAAAATTGAGAATTTAGATCAATGTGGTTAAATTGTTATGATTTTCTAAAGTATATCAGCTCATTGCAGTATTTGATTTACAGATTTTTAAAGTTATGAAATAAAATAGTTTTAAAATACTTTTGGTAGGTATTTTGAAGTAAAATATTTATTTTGGATTGAAATATGTGTCAAGAGTAATTTTGTGATAGTTTTATAATTTGTGAATTAGTATATGATTTTATAAAATTAGGAGACTGAATACTATTTAGTAAATATCTTGATCCCGCCAGAATAATAGTTTGGATTTGATGGTGTTTATAAAGTGGATTGTATAAGAATTATGATATAATATTCATACATAAGAAGAATATATGAGTTAAGAAAGATATATTCTAATTTTGGAGTAATTGGACATCATTTGATGTATAATAAAATTTTGTTAAGTGTAAGTGGTCAGAATGAAAAGTTTTGAGAAACCAAGTAATTAGACCAATTCGATGTGATAAGTGCAACATATGTAATTTTGTAAGTTATTTAAAGTGTTTTGTGTGAATGTTGAGGCTTATGAAAGGATTAATCTACATTGATAGGTTAAGGAGAATTAAGCCTTGCAATCGAAAGTGTTAAGAGGTAAGTATACTAGACTTTTACTAAAATCACAATAAGCATAGTAATTGTCTATGTATAATTTTGTAAATGTGCTTCAAAATATGTTTATGTTATGCCAAAGTATATTTGATATGAAATGTGAAAGACATATGTTTATGAATGTGAGCATTGACATTGAGTATGGACATACATGTGTTTATGAAAGTGAGTTTTCAAAATGAAATATGCTTAACAAAGAAAGCTTTTGAAGTGAAAAATGTCCATGAGATACGTTTTGTGTTTTGAGGATGCTTGAACTCACAATTTACTTAGTAGGCCCCTTATGTAATTTGTGGAGCCTTTATATGTGGCATTTCCTTTGGGATTGGTATATGTTATGTGTTCTGTATGTAGAGAGGATCCTATTGGTACCTAAAGGAAGATTGAGTCATCACATTCGTGTGGTGGCGAATTGGTGCATGTAAGAGGACTCACCGATGATCAGGGTGAGGGTTTGACTCTTACCTTCGGGCATGAGTATTATATATGTGTAATTTAAACCTCACATGTACTATTCCTCTCATACGGTATGTCACCTATGCGTGACATTTGACTCATTATGTGATATGTGATATGAAAGTTCTACTAAGTAGTAGTTGAGTGATAGTATTCCTATTATACGTTTTGAAAGAATGTGTAAGCGCTTACCTGACATGTGATTTGATAAGATTATGATTTTGATTTATCACAGCATATCATACACATGCATTGTGTACATATATATATATATATTTGTATTTTGATATATGAAAACTAGTATGCTTACTGAGTTTCATACTCATTATAGTTTATGGTGATTTCAGGTAAATAAGGTACATGTGTGCTTAGCGGATTTGGCAAGGCTTCTGTTGTCCCTTGGGTTTCCTAAGTTGCTAGGTTGCTAAGTGTTTCATTTGTGGACATAGAGTTTAAGATATTTGATTTATCTCTATTGAATAAATACTTATATATTATTTTATTAGGTGTGGTTGTATATGATTTATGTTTCATCTAGTATAATTATGGGTTGATTTTATATTAAACTTACTAGCAACTTGATAAGGATTCCTATGTTGAATTCAAGTTTGAAATTTTATGCATTATTAATTATGAGTGCACATTATTGAATGAGTGTAAGTTATGTCATGTTTCAGATCTTTTGGGTCTGGGGTGTGACAATCAAAATATCAATATATATGATTAAAAAGTCAACAATCTCCCCCTTTTTGATGATGACAAATACCTCATGTATTTTGATGACCTTAGTAAATATTTTATATCATCAAAATTCTTCCTCTTTTGACATCATCAAAAGACCAAAAACTTATTAGGGTATTTATTAAAATTCTAAAGCTCAAATAACATTTCTCCCTTTAAAAACATTTTCCCAATATGTATAGTAACTTATAAAATCTTCAAAACATTTTAATAGGAAAATATGACTCAATCATAATCACCATAATATAAGTAATATTAATCAAATCAAAATACATTTCTCCCTCCGTGAAAAATAATTTTTCAATATTTATGCTATTTCATCAAAACATCATATCAAAATGCATCTATTATTTTTAATATTATAAATCATCAAGAACTTGTCCATGAGGAGATTTTCAAACTATGAAGAATTTATTCACAAGTTCTAAGTGCAAGCAAAAATATCATTCTCAAACTATATGCTTATAATGCTTTGCTCCCCCCTAAAAATAACATACACAAATCTCCCCCTTAGAAAATTAAAGATGTAATGATATTTTCAAAATGGTTAGAAAACTATATAATTCCTCCTATGACAATCAAATGTATATTAAATAATTTAAAAGAAATAAACACAAAAAAGTTTCACACAATATCAAGGTGCCATCAAATATGATATCCATCAACAAGGCAAAAATTATTACTAACATTTTTTTTGCCTCTCTTGATGTACTTATAAAAATAAATTTAAAATACACATTTCGATACCCAACATTCCTTAGGTCCTTAAAAATTAGTAATGGTTCCTTTTAAAATTCAAATTTGTTTTACTCCAAATTTTTTGAAAGGATAATTATAAATTTTACAACCATTTTTATTGCAATAATGACAAATTTAATTAGGTTCAATTTTAAAATTTAATTTTTCAAGTGTTTTTTCTTTAGAGATGGTTTATATCCTATACCTCTCTTGTCAAATACACATATTTGAGAGTCAAGTAATTTTTCAAAATTCTTTTGCTTATTTGTAAATTTTAGGACAATTTGTTGTAAACAATGAGTTTTTTTTTAATGGTTTCATTTTCTAAAATTATCTTATTGAATTTGGGGTTCTCATTTAACTCTTGAATGCATACTTTAGATACTTCAAGTTCATTTTTAAGATTTTTTTTTTCTTGTTAAAAAGAAATTACCTTTTTTTCTAAGCAAATTTTTCACTTTTTAGCTTATCATTTTCTTTTCTAAGTTCTTCAACTTTATTTGAAAGATCAATTTTTTTTTTCCTAAGTAAAGTATTTTTAGATGCAAACTTAGTCATGGCATTATGCATTTATTGAAAAGTATCATACAATTCATCATAAGAGGGTTTTTCACACACCTCATCAAGATTGTCAAATTCTTCATCTCTTATGGCTATGAGTGTAAGATGCGAAGTCTCACATTCTTCTTCTTCTTCATCATCATCCCAAGTTGATATCTTATTTTTCTTTTTCTTAATTGCACTTTTCCCATATAGTACTTCTATTGTATGCTAAATTGTAAATGCAAATTATAATTATAAATTTTATTGATCACATTTTTATCTAATGCACAAAATAAGTGGTTCATGGGTTTTACATTTAAAGAAGCATTTCAAAATCTCCTTTAAAACTCCTCTTCGAGTTTGGGAATAAGTTTGCCTTTTTTATTTTTTTTTCGTGGGCATATGAGAACTATTTTGAATAATAATCCAAATTTTATAATTAAAAACTTGCAAATAAGTCCTCATCCTAATTTTTTAAGAGCTATAATTGACTTCATTAAAAAATTAAGGTATCATGGTAGATTTTTCCTCAACCATATTAGGTTCTCTAAGGGTTGCCAAGAATTACTCTGAGACAACTAAGTTTCTTTTCTAGAGAACGAGGTTTTGATACCAAATGAAAATTCTAAATAGGCAAATCAAGAGGGGGGTGAATTGAGGATTTAAAATTAATGCTCTAATATGAACAATGTATGCAATTATTAAAATGTAAACAAATTTAATAATAAATAATAAAGTAAGTGATAGAGAGAATGACACCCAAATATTTACGTAGTTCAGCATTCCATAGGGCCTACGTCCATGCCCCAAGCAATTCGCCTTGAGAATTCCACTAGCTTACCTTAAACAAAGGTCAAGAATCAATACACTTGACTTCCAAGGTGTTAAGAAACCTTTACAACAAATTAGTTTTTCAAGTACCAACTAAATCCTTATAATAAAAGAGTAACAACTCTCATATCAAAGTGTTTCCCACAAATACTTGATTTACAACAAAATATTAACCACTCTATTCTCAAAGTGTTTCCCAAAAACACTTGAATAAATATACAGGAATTGATAAATAAAATAATTTAAACTCCTAAATGAATAAATATGAAGATGTAGAACAATGAAGCTCTCAATTATGATATATGACATTTTTCTCTTGTTCTTTTCTTTTTTAACTTCAAATGAGTAAGGTATTTATATTAAGTGAAAAATAGTTATTGCCACAGTAACCTTCCCGTAGCTACAGTGCTTGCAACAGTGTTTTATTGTTGCTACAGTACTTGATTGCTATACAGTAACATAATCGTTGCTGTAGTGTCATTATCGTTGCTATAGTGTCACTACAGTGATCTTCTCAAAGTTTTGATCTTTTGCATTTTTGTCCATTTTTTAAAACTTTCAAAACTTTACACTTTGGTCCAATTTCAATATGCTTGAATGATTTGACCATAAATTTCTATAAACAACTCCAAATTTACTTCCGTAAAAATCTTTAGAAAGTTGACACAATTATCTTCTTGTTGTCATTAAGTTTGTGCACATTTTCTGTCTCATAGAGTTATTGGGTGTATCGAGTGTGTGATATACGAGTATATACGTAATTTTAAAAATTACAATATGCGCAGCGGAAGCATGTTACATATACACCCATGTTAACAAATTCAACATATATCACATATATGAATAAGTATAACAATTATACAAATATAAATGTGATGAATAATATTGTATTATAACATAATGTACATACTCACCTAATGAAGGTAGCTTTATAAATTCTTCAATTTCTTCAATAATCCATATGAAGAGCTCACCTTGAAGTGTATCTTAAAAATTTCTAGCCCATAACTTTTGGTGGGATTAAGGAGCTAGAATGGTAGCTTAGTTTTAGAATTTTCAGCACTTATATTCAAACTCTTTTGAATACAATTTTGTTTCTTAAATGGAGATGGTAAATAATTTCTATACAACTCTTGTATTAATTAGAAATATTTAACATACGACTCTTGTATATTAATCTTAGAAATAATTTTTACATGATAATTATTTTGAACAACTCTTTACAAAATAATTATCTTTTTCTCCATTTTCATTTCATTCATTTTAGCCATTTATTTAGAGAAGAAGAAGAAGAAGAGAAGTTTGTTTATTTTTCCAACACATGAAAGAACAAAAACCAAAACTCTCTTATACCTCTCTTCCTTGCCATTGCCGAATTCTTTACAAGAATTGAATGAATGAATTCAATTGTTTTGCCAAAAATCTATTTTGTTTATTCAACACTTTGATTAAACAAAAAAAAGTGCTCCACCAATTTTATTGTTGGTCTCCTACTTAGGATTAATTAAACCAAGTACTAGAATAATGGCCACCTAAATTAATCTTTACCTAACAATTATAATTATTTTAATTATAATGGGTAATTAAATGGCTAACATCTAGGCCCCTCATTGTATTAAAATATAATGCCATGATAAACTTATTTTAATATTATCTAATAATATAAAATTTAATTATTCAAAGCAATTTTGAATAATTACTTTTTACCTTACTTATTTTTTACTACCATGGTTAAATGGTAAAAATGTAAAATCAAATCATGGAACAAATTTTGCCATTTGTTAACATCCTATTAATTAACAACCCTTGTTAATTAATTCAATGATGTACTTAACAATTAAGTCTTGATAAATGTATAATCTGAGGGATCCCGAAACAATCGTTTTATTTTACTAAAATTTATTGAATCGAACTATTCAATCAAATCCGCTACCTCAGTGTGCAACGAGTACACTTCATATTGTGAGACTCTCTAGGTCCACACCTAATTTGTCATATGGAGCTCCTTCATACGTCCATGAACGATGCCCTACACACACGTTACGGATATTACAAATTAGCGTGTTAGACCATGCAAGTTGAGGTTATTACATATTCGTATAATCCTTCAATCATTTATATCCTTGAGGAGCAGAGATATAGATCATCACCGTCAAATCTCTTATTTGCTCAACCATAAACTTATCTCCAGATTTATATTTCATTAAACAATATTCACAAACACTTTTGTGATATTGTTTATTCCTCTGGAATATCTTTTCCGAGGTTTATGCTTGCGGCCACAAGACTTTCTGAAATACAATCTCGGAGCATCAGCATATACAACCCACTCATATGAGCTGATGGATCCCATATCTACGCACACCGGACTCTATGAGCATCGGACCATACCCAGCGACACCCAACAGTTAAACCATAAAAGGTTTTTGACATATGTGGAACCAAAGCATGGTGGATCACTTACAAGCCCACCGTGGCACTCAGGTCAAAGGACCACAAATACTACTCAACTCGGAAGACCTTCCATTGACGGCTTTATGAGATGTCTATTGGATGTCTCCGTGAGTCTGTTCAATATCCAGTTCTTATTGAATACCTGCATCTCTATATGAGCTTCCTACTAAGCTCATGGTTTGCTAAGACTAACCATCTGAACTATCCAGATGTAGACATACATTAATCTATATTAATGGGTTCCACCAATAGACCCGCATCGATGAAATTAGATCAGGAACATTATGTTTGAGAACATATTTGCATAATGACATTTTCTAGCACCATCTGCAACTCCTTTTAGTTATGTCATTACTAATATATTCTCAGGTCATTGTCCTATTTTAGACAAAGCTCTAACTCCTTAGATTTCACTAACTCTTATAAACTTACTAACTCTTAGTGTTTATAACTATTAGCGTTGCTAACTCTTAGCCCTGGTCTAAACTCTTTTAGACCAGATCTAAACTCCTTCAGATCATACAATGTCTGAAACGTTACAAGTATCTTACCATTTAATAATAAATAATATTAACGATTTTATTAGAAATAATAATTGTATAAATACCATCACTATATATTTATATATTATGGGATGGCAAATAAGCACAAATCCCAACAAGAGTATGTTAGGGTTTGTACTTACATGACATCCCTGTTTGAATGAATATTTATTTTGTAATATTTATACAATGAATATTTTATTAAATCGCTAATAACCTTTATTAAATGGTAATTAAGCTTGTAACATTATAGGCATTATATGATCTGAATAAGTTCATATCTGGTTTAAAGAAGTCTAGACCAAGGCCAAGAGTTAGCAAAACTGATAGTTATAAATGTTAAGAGTTAGCAAATTATAATAGCCAACGAGATTTAAATAGTTAGAACCTTATCTATAATGTGACAAAGACCTGAGAATCTACTAGTAATAATATAGTTGCAAAGAGTTGCAATAGATAGTAAGAAATGTCATTATTTAAGTATCTTCTTAAATAAAGAGTTCCTGATCTACGTTCACCAATGAGAATCTATCGGTGAAACACAATAATATAGATTAGTGTATGTCTATATCTGTATTGTACAGATGATTATTCTTAATTAACCATGATCTTGGTTGAAGCTCATATAGACATACAGGTATTCAGTTAGGACTGGATACTAAACAGACTCACGAGGACCCCAATAGATATCCTATGACACCGTCAAAGGAAGGTCCTCTCGAGTTGAGTAGTATTTGTGGTCCTTCGACCTGAGCGCCATAGTGGGCTTGTGGGAGATCCACCATACTTTTGTTCCACGTATATTAGAGACCTTTCATAGTCTGACCGCTACCTGTCACTGGGTATGACTTGATGCTCATAGAGTTCGGTGTGCGTAGATATGGGATCCGCCAGCTCATATAGATGGGTTGTATATCTGAAACTTTGAGACTGTATCTTATAAAGTCTTATGGCCGTAAGCAATCAACATGGGAAAAAAGTTTCCTACAGGTGTGAACATTATAGCAAAAGTGTTTGCGTATATTGTTCATTAAGATACGAATCTGGAGATAAAGTAATAGATGAAATTATTGGGATTTAACAGTAATGATCTATATCCCACTCATCCAGGATATAATGACAGAAGGATTATACGAATATGTAGTAACCTTAACATGTACGGTCTAACGTGCTAATTTATAATATCTGTAACATGTGCGTAGGGCATCAATCACAGACTTATGGAATAGTTCCATTTGATGAATCAAGCATAGACCTAGAGAGTCCTAATATGAAATGTACTCTTTGAGCACTTGGGCAGCGTACCGTATTGAATAGTTCAATATAGTAAAATTCACAATTTACTAAGGTTAAGTTGATTAAAGTATATGGTTAAATGGTGAGACCCATTTTAGGTTAACTTGGTAACCTAGTAAGGATATAAATGTAATTTTACTTAATGATTATTTAATTGTTAAATAATTCAAATAAATATTTATTTATTTAATTGTTAAATAAATAATTTTAGTTTAACTAAGTTTAAGAGTTAACCATTTGGTTAAGTTAGATTAACTTTACTTAATGGTTAAGTAAAAGTTAACATAACCATGGTTAAATTAGTTAACTGGTTAAAATATTTAAATGTTCTTTTACCTAACTAGAGTTAAGTGTTAACTATAGTTAGAATATTTAAATGTTCATTTAACCTAACTAGAGTTAAGAGTTAACTATGATTAGGTTAGGTTAAATGAAAATTGAAATTAAGTGTAATAAAATGAAATTAAATTCATTTGTATAAATAAGATAAATGTAATTAAAATTCATAAGTTTGTTAATTTTCATTTTGCTAAAAATTTGGCCAGCCATTACAAAGAGAGAAAAGAGAAATTATTTTCTAATTATTGGATTCAAGAGTTGAATTCATAATTTTCTTTTATATGGCATAAAACCAATTTAGCAAAATAGGTTTTGATTAATTGATTAAGTGTTAATCAAAAGAAAAAAATCAAGAACATAAGTTTAAGTTGTTAAATTTCTACTGGATCAAATGCTATCATTCTAGATAATCAAACCCACCATTGTTGATTACTAGAATTGATCAACGATTATATTTCAGTGGACTTCAACAATTTTCATCCAAAGGCTTCAAGGGTTATTTCTCAATTTCGTTTCTGTTAATTCATTTAATATGTAATGATTGTGTTTACTGCAATGTTTTAAGCTTCCGCTGCCTGATTATATATATGAGATATGTATATATTATTGTTAAACACAAAACCCACATGCAAACACCCTTGAATAATCAACTCCCAACAGAGTATGAGTGCATTTAATTCTTTTGATGCCTAAACATAAGATTTGCTATCATCAAAACATTATTATGTTTAACTAGAAAGTCAACTTTATCCTTAGGGCAATGTGGTGTACACATTTTTATTGCACTATTTACAAAAGACATTGCAGAACTAACCGATGAGATTTTATAAAAAGAAGTCAGACAAAACTTAGTTATAAGGAGGAGAAATATAATCTAAATTGATTTACTTACGCATTTCAAGTACTAAATATTTTAATTATTTATTATCTTATATCAAGTTTGTTATTAGATGCTAACTTTTATGTAATTTTAATTTTTGTAGATTTTGATTTTGGAGGCAATTCTCATTTTTGGTGAGCAGTTTGGACGAGTAACTCCCAACTTGATTCTACTTATTTTGAAATGGCAGAAGAAAAAACTCCAAATGACACAACGTGTAATAACTTCTTCAGTTAGACCAACATGAGTTTAAAATTACTCTTCGTATTTATTTTTGCAACTAACACTTATTTATATAGTTTTCACATCATGTTTTTGTAAAACATTTGTAATTTTGTGCAGTTACGTCCATATAAGGTTTTAACTCCTACCATAGAAGAAAATTATGAATAGGTGATTGTAATTTTGATGACGTTGATGTTGAATTAGACAATATAAATGGCACAAGCAAGGGTAATAGAGTTTGAGACTCATACACAAATGAAGTAATCCTTATTAAAGTTATTAACATGTAAATATTAATAATACTATTGTTGCTCACTAATGTGAATAGATATTTTTGTTTAAGTGAGACAACAAACAGATTGGTCAGTCTTTTAAACAATATGCAAAAATAAAAATAAGATGAGATAGTTAGACAATTTGAATAATTGAAGGTTGACATATCTAGACTAAGCAATAAAATCCTCCATATGATGAAATAACCTCTCCATCTTAGGTTGTCAGTAAGACAGAAAGATAGGTCTATAGTTTCTAACAGATATACATTTTATGAATCTATAAACAGATATGGATTTTAAACTGAGCTTGTTCCATTTTATATACCAATAAAGTTAGGTAAAGACTGTTTTTGTAATACACTAAAGATTTATAAGCATTCTCTAGATTATATTTTATAACTTATACATATGCTTAGATAATGTTATGCTTAATGATGAATATGACCTAACATAAACACTTAGCAAACAATTACCTAATTTAATCCTATCTTGATGACCCATTCATCAATAACTTCTACATATGCTTAGATAATATTATGCTTAGTAATGAATATGACTTAACACAAACACTTAGCAAACAAATACCTAATTTGATCCTATCTTGATGACTCATTCATCAATAACTTATACATATGCTTAGATTATGTTATGCTTAGTAATGAATATGAACTAACACAAACACTTACCAAATAATTACTTAATTTGATCATATCTTGATGACTCATTCATCAATAACTCTTATATATATGCTTAGATAATGTTATGCTTAGTGATGAATATGACCTAACACAAACACTTAGCAAATAATTACTTAATTTGATGACTCATATACAAACCTAACATGTCCACCAGAAGTGAGTGAATTTATCATCATGTACCACTCAAATAGATACTATAAACAGATGATGTCTATGTGAGAAAGAGTGTAGGATTGATTGAAAAAAATTAAAAACTGGAGTGTGTATGTGAGTTGAGAGTGTTAAACTATAGAACAACCAAGTGTTGATTTGAAAAGGAAGGAGAAGAAGATAGTTAAGTGTTAAGTAGAATCTTACTCACGGGTATGTTTCTCATTTTCATGCTATAATTTCTTTAGTTATATTTTTCATAATTATGTAGGGTTCATCATTAGTTAACATATTTTTATGATGAATTGACAATGAAAATGGTCTATAAAAAGGTTATGTAGAATAGAATTGAGAAGAAATTATATGAAAATTATGTGTTAAGTTTATGAGTAGTGTATTGCATAATTAAACTGACGTTTTAAATAATTATTTTAAATATGATTCTTTCAAATGAATTATATTTCATAATTATTATTTAAAGCCTTGATTTTTATCAAGAACTCTTTAGTTTTGACTTTTGAATATATATATTTATATATGTAATAAGTGGGATTTTA
Source organism: Ailanthus altissimus (assembly GCA_946807835.1). NCBI lineage: Eukaryota > Viridiplantae > Streptophyta > Magnoliopsida > Sapindales > Simaroubaceae > Ailanthus > Ailanthus altissimus. The sequence goes on from OX327695.1 coordinate 27,735,979, forward strand.
GAAAAATAGAGAATTTAACAACATGTATAATTTATTGAATAAATTGTATCTATACACATGTATTTTTATACCAATATTTTTACTATTTAAAAGCTAACACAATAAGGATTCTGGAGAATTTTGTTTCACTGAAAATCTCCAAGAATTCAATTTTATATGAATTTCTAAAATAGTGACTGCAATGTTGGAAAACAGAAATTTCAGCAGTAAACCCGAATTTAGAAAATAGTTTCACCTATCAAATAATCTTAAAAAATTCTAAAATTTTATTTACTTGCTTTTATATATGTCTAAGTATTCCTTTTTAATTTCACAAGTTTTAGACAATTGTAAAATATTTTATGACCTATGTTCACATACAGAAACTGTTTGACAGATTATGTCAAGCAGAAATATTAATTTGTTTTTAATAGTTTTTCTAAACCAAATATTTCAAATAAATTATATGTTGAACATTTATGTATCTACTATAGATGAGAATAGATTTTATATGAATCCGATATATAAAATATGAGATACGAATTTTGAACTATTTATTGTTCAATACTGAAATAGATAGAAGGATAGTAATAGGTTGAGAGATATATCTAGTTGGAGAATGATTATGATAGATAATTAATTATTATCTTGATGAATAGGATACTTGCGGTATTCGGATAAGTAGAGATATTCTTTGACGTATTTGACTTTTGTTGAGGTAAGTAACTTCATTCATAATATATCCATTTTGTTTTCAAATAATAAATATTATTATTGTGATATTCGAAATATAAAAAATGCTTAAAGATATTTATAATTTGTTATTACTTCTAAAGCTTGTTTATGATTTTTCAATTAAATTATTTTCCATTAATTTTGATCAAAGAATAAATATATCTTTAAAGTTTATGTATTATTTTGAAGTTTTCAAATAAATGATTTGTTTATAGCTTTTAAACATATCTTTAAACAAAATTACAAAATTATAAATCTCTATATGATAACTCAAAATTTGGGTTCAATTTTAGGTTAGTTGGATAACGTTTATAAAAATTTTGCAAGCTACTGTTATGAAAGAATTGAAGTTATGATATTTGAAATAAATTGATTACTGAATCTGAAATTTAAAAAAAATGTTTTAGCTCATTGTCTATAGTCATATAATATTGAACAATTGACATGCTATATGATTTAAAATAGCTGATATCATTTTTGAAAGTGTACACAACAAATGATTATTGGTCGGGTCATCGAAGGTACAAGTGACATTATAAAATTTTGATATTGACCAGGTCACCGGGGGTAGAAGTGATGTTATATGACATGAGCAACCTCTGTTTACCTTTTTATATGAAAGCTTACAAGAATTGTTATCGAATTAATTTTCATATTGACTTATGATATTGAAGAGTTTTGCTGTGATAAATTTGAAATTAAAATATTTTATTGATATTATGGATGATATTTTAAAGATGCTTGTAGCCTTTAAAACAAGAACCCTAATACATTATGAATGTTTTACTTACCCAGTCGACGATTCACGCTTCGCCATTAACATTTTTGCAGATTAAGTTTTAGCTTGGTGAGTTACGTCGGAGTTGGAATTTGGCAATCAGGAAGCTATCTATTACTTAATAAGAGAAAATTAAGTCTTTAGTAGTTTAAGTGTTGATTTCTTTAAGTTTTAAGAATGGTTCAAAAGCTGGAGTGTTATTTTAGAGATTTATCTTTGTCTTTATGTGGCGAGATATTGAGAAATTTTGGTTTGATGAATAAAGATTTGATGAATTTTCATAGAAAATGTGAAGTATAGTACTTTGGTTCTGTAATAGAATTAGTAGCATCCTCTATTTGACTCATGTTTTATACATGTGAAATTTAGAGTGTTATATTTGTGATATCAGAGTGCTGTTAGGATTCTGTAGACTTTTATAGGAATAAGATTTGTCATTGGTCTAATGTGTGACTTTTGATGGTTTTATAAATATGAAGGGGAATAAAAGTATTAGGAAGAGTAGATGATGATGAATTGAGTTTATGCATTTATGGCAATGAAGTAAACAAAAAAAAAAGTTAATTGCTCAATAAATTTATTTGTGTAAGTGTTAGAATGAATATTGTGAGAACAAACCTAGTGGAATTAAGAGAGATTTGGATTAAGAATGTTAGTAAAAAAGAATTAGAGTTAAATCCATTTCCTATTAGAATGGAAATTTCTTTAACCTAAGTCTCCATAGGTCTTGAGGCATATTTAGTAACTAGAATCTTTATTACATTATCATTATAACTCTTGAATTGTTTAAATTATCTTAAACTAGAAGATTCTAGTATTAATAAATTATGAATTGTTATTTATTCTTTTAAACATCTCTAGCAACATTAAATGTAATTGTGTTATAATATTTGGTGATGTCTTTATATAAATTTATAAAATTTTCTCTTCCTGAAAAGAGCTTACATTTTGTGGTTAAACGAAAATGCCACCTAAGAATTCTAAGAGGGCGAATGCTTCAAACTCTTAAAACACTACACGGACCAATGTTGAAACTGACCTGACATTACAGGAGTTGACTTAAGAAGCCAATCCCATGATGCAAATGATGGCTAAACTTGTGAAATCTCAAAATAAGCTGATAAAGGAGTTAACTCGAGAAAAATGTGTTTCTCGAGGTAATGCTAAAGTTAAAGGTCAAGCTAGTGCCACAGATGATGAAGCCACGATGACTTTGGAAAGGTTTAAGAAGTTAGGGCCATCTACTTTCCATGGAACTACAAACACTTTAGTTGCTGAAGCATGGTTGAAGCAGATAGATAAAATATTTGAAGCTATGGGCTGTGTAGACAACCAAAGGGTGATTCTTGTTTCATTTGTGCTCTAAGGAGAGGCAGATCATTGGTGGGATGCTAAGATTCAACTTTTAAGGGCTAATTTAAGAGAGATACCTATCACTTGGGATATGTTTATGGAGGCTAGAAAAATATTTTCCTCAGCAAGTTCATGATAGGATAGAGGTTGACTTCCTAAAGTTGAACCAAGGCATGAAGTTAGTAGCTGAGTACGAGGTACAATTTACTGCCTTGTCTCGCTTTACTACTACTTTGGTTAATACAGAAAGTAGTAAATGCAAACAATTTCTTGAAGGGCTACGTCTAGCAATTAAGTCTCGTTTATCTGTTTTGAAGATATCAGAGTATAGTGATTTGGTTGATCGAGCCATGATTACTGAGAGGTGCTTGAATGAATCAGACATCTCAGTAGATCAACAAAATAAGATGAATAGACATGGTAGATCTCGAGATGGGAACCCAAACAAGCAAGAAACCCAAACTCAAAAGTCGTTCTATAAAGGAAATAACATCGGTCAAAAAGTGCCTTAGTAGCTACTATTAAAACAAATGCTACTTCTTGCTCGCATTGTGGTAAGATGCATTTTGGAGAATGTTATTTAAAGTTGGGAGCCTGCTTTGGATGCGGAGGAAAAAGGCATAAGCTTAAAGACTTTCCGAAGAAATGCAGTGCTATCTTATATACCCAAGCTGAGGAGGGACAAATGAAGAAATCAAAAGTTCAAGGAAGTGTATTTGCCATGACTGAACAGGATGCTAGCACATCTAATGATGTAGTATCAGGTACACTGTCCTTATTCTCCAGAGAAGCTAAAGTTTTATTTAATTCTAGTGCAACACATTCCTTCGTGTCTTGTGCATTTACTTGTTTTACGGATAGACCTATAGAACCATTGGATTTTCACTTGTCAATTGCCACTCTGATGGGAAACTATATATTAGTAAATTGTGTCTACAAATCTTGTGTGGTTAGTTTTTGTGGTAAAGAATTTCTAGTGGACCTTTTACCACTAGAAATGTTTGATTTCGACGTGATATTAGGGATGAATTAGTTAGCAGCATATCATGCCACTGTAAATTTCTTTACCAAGGAAATTATGTTCCAAATACTTGGTGAGATAGAGTTTCGATTCCAAGGTAAGCAAAATACTTGCAGTGGTTTGCTCTCAAAGAGCGAAGCCAAGAAAATGTTAATGAAAAGTTGCAAATGATTCCTCATTAATATGTCAATAAATGGTAGTAGTGAGAATTTCCTTAACCATATCCTTGTAGTTAAGAACTTTGTTGATGTGTTTCCTGAAGATTTACTCGGGTTACCTCCCAAGAGAGAGGTAGAGTTTATAATTGATTTGCTACATAATACTACACTAATTTCTAAGGTACCATATCGTATGGCGCCTATAGAGCTGAAAGAATTAAAGGTGTAGTTGCAGGAATTTCTTGATAAAGGATTCATTCGCCCTAGTGTGTCACCTTGGGGTGCTCCAGTATTGTTCGTAAAGAAGAAATATGGTTCGATGAGGTTTTGTATTGATTACCGATAGTTAAATCGAGTCACAATCAAGAACAAGTACCCTCTTCCACGAATTGATGATCTATTTGACCAACTGCAAGGTCCTGTAGTGTTCTCTAAGATCGATTTAAGATCTAGGTATCATTAATTAAGGGTGAAGGCTGATGATGTACCTAAAATAGCTTTCCGAACACGTTATGAGCATTTTGAATTTCTTGTAATGCCTTTTGGTTTGACCAATGCTCCTGTAGTTTTTATGGACTTAATGAATAGGATTTTTAAACAATATTTAGAAGGAATCCAATATACAAAATATGAGATACGAATTTTGGAGTATTTATTATTCAATACTGAAATAGATAGAAAGATAGTCATAGGTTGAGAGATATATCTAATTGAAGAATGATTATGATAGGTAATTAATTTTTATCTTGATGAATAGGATACTTGCGGTATTCAGATAAGTAGAGATATTCTTTGAGGTATTTGGCTTTTGTTAAGATAAGTAACTTCATTCATAATGTATCCATTTTATTTTCAAATAATAAATATTATTATTGTGATATTCAAAATATAAAAAATGCTTAAAGATATTTATAACTTGTTATTACTTCTAAAGCTTATTTATGATTTTTCAATTAAATTATTTTCCATTAATTTTGATCAAAGAATGAACATATCTTTAAAGTTCATGTATTATTTTGAAGTTTTCAAATAAATAATTTGTTTATAGCTTTTAAACATCTCTTCAAACAAAATTACAAAATTATAGATCTCTATATGATAACTCAAAATTTGGGTTCAATTTTGGGTTAGTTGGATAACGTTTATAAAAATTTTGCAAGCTATTGTTACGAAAGAATTGAAGTTATGATATTTGAAATAAATTTATTACTGAATCTGAAATTTAAAGAAAATATTTTAGCTCATTATCTATAGTCATATAATATTAAACGATCGACATGATATATGATTTAGAATAGCTGATATCATTTTTGAAAGTGTACACTACAAATGATTATTGGCCGGGTCATCGGAGGTACAAGTGACATTATAAGATTTTGATATTGACCGGGTCACCGGGGGTAGAGGTGATGCTATATGACATTAGCAATATCTGTTTACCTTTTTATATGAAAGCTTATAAGAATTGTTATCGAATTAATTTTCATATTGACTTATAATATTGAAGAGTTTGCTGTGATAAATTTGAAATTCAAATATTTTATTGATATTATTGATGATATTTTAAAGATGCTTGCAGCCTTTCAAATAAGAACCCTAATACATTATGAATGTTTTACTTACCGAGTCGACGACTCATGCTTCGCCATTAACATTTTTGCAGATTAAGTTTTAACTTGGTGAGTTATCTCGGAGTTGGAGTTGGGCAATCAAGAAGCTATTTATTGCTTAATAAGAGAAAATTATGTCTCTAGTAGTTTAGATTTTGATTTTCTTAAGTTCTAAGAATGGTTCAAAAGTTAGAGCGTTATTTTAGAGATTTACCTTTGTATTTATGTAGTGAGATATTGAGAACTTTATTTTGATGAATAATGATTTGATGAATTTTCATAAAAAGTGTGAAATATAGTACTTTAATTCTGTAATAGAATTAATAATATCCTCCATCTAACTCATGTTTTTATATATGTAAAATTTGGACCGTTACAATTTCTTTGGCTTCTGCACTTAAAATCAAAGTCCGATTTTAAAGAAATGGAAGCAGAGGAAAAAATGCACCTAGCCAAGTGAAAGATAAATATTTATTTTAAATAAAATTAAAAATATAAAAAAAAATACGAAATTGGGCCATTCATAAAATAAAAGAGGTGTCTTTAGTATTATATAATATAGAATAACTATTTTACCCCAAGTCTATTAAATTTAACAGAATCTACCAACAAAATAGATGACCTCCAAAAAAGTACCGCTAAGTTGATGTTTGTCAATATTGACATGGATAATCCCTAGTTAACCCTATTAAAACATGAAACAGGGTATAGCTAGAAATTTATGTCTCAAATTAGCATTATAATGCCCTTACAAAAAGTAACCTAGGCATTAGCACAAACATAACATCTGAAATAAAGACATAGATTACATTAGACTGCAAGATTTTGTTTATGAATACTAGCTCTGGAGATTGTCCTGGCGAATAATTTAAAGAACTAGACTACATAATTGATTTATTATACTACACTGGCATGCTAGAAGCGGTTGAGGAAAGTTATTATTACGATGGTGCTCCGCTTGCGTTTCTGGAGGAAAAGATCATGCGAAGAACCAAGCTTCTAGATTCATCATTACTTCTTCTGCGAGAAACAACAAACAGAAGTTCCTCAGATACATTGACAAGACATTGTTTGTGAATTTGCGAGGTAAGAATAATTATGCTGCCGAATTAAAGTAAATGTGCAGATCAGCAAGAGTGGAAACTTCTCTCAAGTTATGCTATTTAGTTCTAAGCTCAAAATATGTTTCACAAGTGCTTACTATCTCTATCAATTGCGTGAAGAAATTCAATTTTTTTTGGCTCTCCTGGAACATATTTTGTTTCGAGCTTTTAATCATAACTGGTGGTTATAGCTAAATTTTGTTTAATGGGTCTGTTTGAAGGAACAAAAGAGAGGTAATGCAGTGAAATATGATTAATCTAACCTCATTATTACTAGATTATACCTAAATTAAACAAAACTAAAGATCCAGTTGCTTGCATGTGGACAATGAAGACAATCTAACCTCATTTTTTGCTGGCTGGCGAGGCTTCCTATTCAAATCAATCATTCTGGTACCATTCCTAGAACTCCTAATAGTACTAGGCCCAGCCACTGAAACGGGAGAGACACTCTGATTTTGTTGAGTCTCTTCTTCCATCAGTTTCAGAGGCTCATTTTGTCCCTTTCCAATCTCAAGTGCTTGATTCATGGGTTGAGGAGGTGAAACAGGAAAATCCAGAAGTGAGTCAACTGGAAACTGCAAAACAATGGCGTGTGTGAATTTTAAGGGACTTTTAGATTAGACAAAATTATAACGCAATTCTCAAAAGAGGTTAGGAACTAATCAATTACCAGAACCCTCTGCCTCAGCATCAGAAACCTTGCATGAGTTCTTTTGCCTCCAACGTGGACAACCATATCGCATTGCAGACAAAGGGAAATTCCATCTACCTCACAGTAAAAGAAAGCTGCACGTGTGTCTCAAAGAGGACAACACAAGTTAAAAACCCTTCCAAGTTCCAAGGAGAGCACGAAAGTTGACTTCTGAATTTACCGCTATCCAGAACAAAAATAGTAATATTTCTGAAATGATAAGGAGAAGTCAAATATGGCGTACCAGGTGCACTGTCACATAGTTCACATTTGGGAACTATGCCGGGATTTGCCAGAGCAAGCCGCACATGGCGGTTAGCGAGCTTGTTACACATGTGGACCTGCAAAACCAATTGACAGCTCAAAACAGTTCGTTAAACCCAGACATAGAATTTTAATTTGTAACAAGAACAAAGATTTTGAATCTTCAAGAACTTAATAACACAAAGCAGCTATTTGGAGACAATAACACAGGACAATACAAACACTCTTCTCCAAAATCATTAACATGTTTAACATTAAGTATGCAACTTTCAGTATGGAGCTCAAATGCAATGAAAAAAGAGAAGTTCAGTTAATCACAATCATAAACCCCACGTGCAAGAGAATTACACAACATCAAGTACAACCCAAATTATAGACCACAAAAAGTTAATGGTTTTTTTTGTGGATAATGGACTATTACTTTTACGAATAGTTGACATAATTATTTTACCTTATAACCAAAGAACACAGCAAGTTCGTGAACCTTCATATAACCGAGCGTCAAAAACAAGAATTAGATGCATAAAAAATAATAAATAGAAAAAAAATGAAAAGAGAAAGAAAATGAAACCACCTTCTCGTCGCATGAAGCGCAGAGAGCAGCCTCATCGGCGGGGCAGAACACGACAGCAGCAGCACTCTCACAAGCATCACAAATCGCTCGCATGTTTACTCCTCAGAATTCTCATATCCAGTGCTTCAACCAACCCAAAACCTCCATCGATATATGCCCCAAAACCTCTGACGAGAACAGGACACCACTCACCAAACCCACATGAAAAAGCCTGCGCTCGTGCCTCAGATGTTTTGGTCTCGACGTTCAATGAATGACAATAGACCAAGGACTAGGATTGGTAGAGCAAGATATCGTGGCTTGCTTGTGAAGGCTTCGCCAGAGGGGCCTGGGCCGGGACCTGCGCTGATTCAAGGAAACAAATGTATGTGGGGAGAGTATATAAAGCACGTTTTATGCAGAGGCAGAGGATATATGAAGTGTATCTCTTGTTGTCAAACTTTGTTTGGGCAGTTGATGATGTGAGCTTGGACCGTAGCCACAAACTTCAAAGTTATTGTGGGGTTTTTGACACTGACTCTTGCATTATTTTCCGTCACTAGTTAAATATCTGGGGATGGGGCCTATATCATTTAGTTACTTTTGCTCATTGTTTTTCTTTTCTTTCTGTGCCGTCTTCAATTCATAGCCCAGCCGTCCAGAGGGAATCTAATGTCTTTTATCTTGCGAAAATTGTATCCAATTCTGCATTATAATTATAAGTTTTCTCGTTAAGAGGAAGTAGGTTCTCAGGGATCCCTTCCATATCTTGTCTATGTACCTTATCTCCTTTCCCATCACCATTCACCTTGTTACTTTCATAATCTGTTTGCTACGAGTAGATTGTATTCCATATGAGTAGATAATTGGCACCGTTCCTCCCGGGATTTCAATGTATAATGCTTAAGGTATTTGGCCCAAATACCTCATCTCATAAAAATTTAAAGAGGACCTCAATTAATAAGATTCAAAGAAAAGTGTTAATTCATAAAACGTCCTCAAATTAAGGATATACTCTCTGAATTGGTTAAAATTAAGGGTGGGTATTAAAAAAATCGAACCGGACCAAATCAATTTTCCTAATAGAAAAAATTGAACTGGACCGATTCGGTTTTTCTAATTTTTTAATTTTAAATTGTGAATTTTTTTAATTTTTGATTCGGTTTTTTTGAAAAAAAATCGAACCGGACTAGTTGATTTTTTCTCCAAAAAAATCGAACTAATTTTTTGTTAAAAAAAATGGACCGAACCGAACAAGCCAATTCGGTTCGATTTTTCGGTTCTCGATTTTTTTTTCCCACCCTTAGTTAAATTAATGGTCAAAGTCTAATTATCCTATCCGGTCAGACTTCTAAAGAAAAAAAAGATCAATTTACACTATTTCTGCTAGTCAGAATAATGATTAAAGCCTAGTTACCTTGTTTAATCAGACTCTCAAAATAGAACTATACTCTTTTTGAATTAGTCAGAGTAATGGTTGAAATTCGATACCCTACTCGATTAGACTTATTATCCACAAGGTTAGTCAAAACAATAGTCGAACACCGACTATCATATTTGACCTGGCTCTAAATGAGGAGGAATAACCTCTACTTATAACGAGTAAGGAAAGATCTAAGTATGACTACCTCAAATAATAAAAAAAAGTTCTTTAAAAAGACTTTAACTTATAAAAAGGTGTAAAGAGTTATGAATAAAATTAAACTTGTCAAGAAAAAATATCTAAAATAAAGGGATGGATAAAAATACAATATAAATTCTACTGAGGTAAGTAAAATCGAGTACAATTTTATAAAAACTTTGATAGTAAAATTTAAAAAAGAATATCTATAGGACCCCTACATAAAAAAATTCTAAAAATTACGAGTAAAACTTATAATTTCATCCTATAAATAAAGAAAAAAATAAACACAAGAGCAGTGTTATCACACAATTAGAATTATAATGAAAGCAATCATTATAAAAAGCTCATAGCAAAAGAGTCATTTGATTCTCTTTTGTTATATTTTCTTGTCCTTTCTCTTTTTACGAGCATTCGCGAACTTAATTATTAGAGTGTTTACGTCAAAAAAATCTCTAATGCAGTCTCACATCTTCTTTAATTACAAAATTCTCGTCAAATGCAATATTTGGGAGGAAAGAGTTATTCAAGTAGTCTTTTTTTTTTTTTTTACATTCTTGCAATCCAAATCAATTCAACTCATTAACTCTAGTTATCAAATTTAAGGGTCAACGGGCACTATAGCCATTTATGTATAGATGATAACCCATGGCCATTTACAGGCAAGCATGCTTAAAAGGCAAATTGAAAGCAGAGCTACAGCTCTGCAGCAAATTCAATTCTTTTCCTTTTCTAATTTTTCTAATGATTATGAAGAATCCAGACATTTATAGATGGACCAAGATTCAAGAATATACCTTACACTCACCTTCCTATGAGCTCTCATTCTCAAAATTACAGCAAGAATTCTTTTTGTTTTGTCGTGATCTGTGAGAATAAACCAGTAGAGATATTAGAGACCATCTGTGTGGTGTTCATTTTTCTAGGGATTTCCTTAATCCTTGCGGTGCTTATATTTTTCCGGGTCCCCTTCCAGATTTTTAATGAGATATATGAGGAACCCAATTCAAAGTCTATTGAGTGGATTGCATTTCAAGGGACAGGTACTAAAATTCAAAATGAAAATGAAAAAAAGGTGGCAGAATTGCTGCAGGCAACATAAGCATCCACTAAGATCAATATCGCGTTGAAAACAAATCTGGCTTGTGAAACCAGGACATAAATTCACAGCCTCTTGTTTCCGATGAATAAATTTCATCGTCCTTCTGTTAATAGTAGCCACATACCCACATCTTGGTTTTAATTAAAACGTAGAAAAAGGCCAAAAAAGTACATTCGACGCAGTTGACAACTCAATATATTTCACAATTTTATTGCACAGTACCACGTAATTGATACAGACTCCTCCACCAAACCGAGACACAAGAAAGACAATACAAGATCTGTGGTACAATAGCAAGATTGCAATATCTTTGTTTGAACAGACAAAACAAAATGAAATCACGCTCACTCTTTTTTTTTTTTGGGCAAATAATTACTTTAAAATGAAAAGTTCATCATGTCCATGCTGAGGCTCTCCATCATCACAGTCTCCATGAATTCGCAACTGCAAGTGCTTGGTGCTGCTCTCTTGAAACTTCCCATTCTAGGCTTGAACGAGCAGGAAGATAGAGGGATGACTGGAATATTTTCACAGTTGCATAGTTCGATCATGTACCCATCTGGGTCATGGAAGAACACTTGATCAACCTTGATTCCATCATCTTCGACCACGGCTGTCACATACCGCATCCCTGTATCTTTCAGCCTCCTCTTAACAAGGCCAACATCAGTGCACTGTTCCAATATTATATACCAACATTAAGCTTTGTCGATTGTCACAATTACGAAGATCAATTACATAAATAGAACGTAACAGATGAGAAGATATGGTCACCCTATTAATATTATATTACTGATATGAGAACATGTCTTACTTGGAAGGATATGTGGTTATCCTTGGGATTGATAGGTCGCGGTTCATTGATGGTGTCAAAATCATCAATTGATGGGTTCTCGATCAAGTGTATCCCGATACCGTAATTGTACAACCTACCCAAAATGAGACAGATTAGTCAGTCTTTTAGAAACAAGTGTGTACGTGCGCTTTAATTTCATAAGAAATTAAATAAAGTTCTTGACTATAAATGATCGGCTGATGAAAACATGAAGGCTTGTATATGTTTTACACAAAGTAGACCATGCAATTTTGGGTAAAATTCTTCACAAATGTTGGTAGATGTATAGCTTTTTGATTCTTCATTTAAATCTTTCATTTTCTCTTTTAAAAGAAAAAGGTTGCATGAACGGTTTGCAACGGAAAATAATATAACACAGAGAGAGATTGTGAGACTAACCAAGCTCCTCTGAAATTGAAAGAAGAGGGGCGTTTGATAAGAACAAAACCCAAGACATCTTTATAGAACCTAACAGAATCCCACACAGATCTGCACAAAAGAGACACATGGTTCAATGAGAGAAGAGGCAGTGGTGCCTCATAGTTGCTTGCTTCCTCAATCTCAATGACCATTTCTCCCTTCTTTCTTCAACTTCTGTCTCTCGTTTCTTCACTTCTCTTAGTATGCCTGAACTACACTACTATCATTGGCCTTTATATAAAGCAATATTGTTTACTATACGTAATTCAAACGCAGGCTTAGATAGTCTTGTCCCAGTGAGAAACTGAGGAACTTTCCTAGCAGATTCTCGTAATTCAATCAGACAAATGTAATGCAGTCAACATCATAGACATTGTTTTGATACACATTTTAGTTGTTAAAACTAATATCGTGTTTGGTTAGATAAAATTTTTAATTATATATAGTACTTCTTCTTAAATAGTACAAGATATTTTAAAATTTTTTTAAATAAAATCGTACGAACTTAAGTTTAAATTATATAAAATCTTTTAAAGAGATTTAAAAACAAAATTATATAAATTTAAATTAAAAGTAGACAATATTATATTATGTAAGAGCAAATTGTAAAATTTAAATTAAAAATAAACAATATCATACTATTTAAGAGCGGATCATTTTACATTAAAGATAAAAAAATTCCAATCAATTCCATGTTATGCTAGAATTTTCGATAGATCAAGTCCAACATCTCAACGCTATTCAGTATTTAGCTGTGGTGTTAAGTACAATCAAAACCCATATCCTAGAAAGGTTAAATTTTCATAGCTTTGTACAATCAAAACCATATCCTAGAAGGGTTAGATTTTCATATAGCTCGCCCAAAGCTAACACATGATAATTGAAAGCAATAGGCCAGACTCCTTATAAACTGTTGATTTCGTTTCATTTCAAAACAAATTCTGTCTTGTTGGCTTCGTAGAAAGTAGCATGTGATTCAATTCAGTATGTTTTACTTTTTAATAGCATTACATATACAAACTAATCATACAAGTTCATTCATACTACCTAATGAGATATAACATGATTAAAATGATAAATATAAAATGATAAATAAAATAAATAATCTTATAATAAATGAACTAATCATACCATACCATATTCAATAATATGAATAAATTTGTATGACTTATTTATATATGTAATATTATTCTTTACTTTTATAAATTCTCCTGCTTATCCATTCTTAATTTGTGGAATGATGATTAGAATTTTTAATCTCTCTCTCCCAAAACAAGATGAAATTCGAATTACACTATACGTCAAAATCTCTGATTATGAAGCTTAGTTTGCTTGAAATCCAGTACTAATGGTTTAGCTAATAAAGTGGAACAAGCTGAAGTTACTGGCTAATGTAATGTATAAAGCAAAACCTGTTTTTGTTCCTAAAAGGGTGATTTTCTTGTCTCTTAAGCTCAATGAAGTGATTCTCAAATAAAATAAAATAAAAGGGCTGTTAGCTCTTCAAAAAGATTGTTAAGTTGAAATTCGAAAGTAGAAGGTTCCAAAAGACGAGAAATTTCTTTGATGTTTCGGGTCACACGACAAAATCACTTCTGTTTCCTCGATATACACTCAGAAATCCATAAGGGAGAGGGACGGACAGGCGGTGGCATGATCTTTGTTTCTATGTTGCAGCATGTATCACATCGCCTACAGGTATATATGTATGCACCAACCTGCTGTTGCATTGCTTTTACTTTACTTCTAGGATTCACTTGTCTCATCAACAAGGCCTACAATTCCAAAAATCAGTTCCATTTTTTTGCTTGGTTCAGGCGTTCAGCCATGCGATTTCTTTCTCTTATTTTTACTTCCTTTTTGGCCGGTGACAAACATTTTGGCATGCTCATCTCATTCTAGTTATGTAAATTTATTTGGTTGAGATTATCTCTCCAGGTGAAGGATATTTGTAGGGGATATTTTCTTCATTCTCATGATTTCATTGACCACTTTCACTTGTTACTTATGTTAAAGATATAACAAAATTATTTCAATTAATTCTTATCATATATATTTTATAATTAATAAGTTATATTTGATTTTGTAATAGATTATATTTAGTTTCCTTATATATTTATATTCTTTATTTATGTTAACTTAAAGTATTTGTAATAAATAGAATTATAACAGAATATAATAAAGATTTAGCCTTTACAATTTTCTTGTCTCTCATTATATTTTTGCTATCCTTTATCTCTTTTTAATTTTCTTGTCTTTTCTCACATGGTATTAGAACTAATTTATAATCATTCTTAGAGTATTTTGATCATTTCTAAGAGCTTTCTAATATGAAATCTCTCAACACATTTGTACTCATTACAGTTGATTTTTTATTTCTCTATCAATGCGTTTACACTCGTAATGGTTGACAACGCACTTGTACTCGCAACGGTTGATTTTTTTCTTCTCTATTAACGTGTTTGCACTCGCGATGGTTGACAATGCATTTACATCCGCAACGGTTATTTTCAAGTTTCTCTCAATGCGTTTGTCACTCTAATAATGGTTGCCCCTCTCCAACAGCGGTTGTATCTCAACATGCACCATTAAAATAAAAAATGTTCATTTTCAAACTCAAACTTCTACCATATTGAATTTGAGGGGGATGTTAAGGATATAAAGAAATCAAGACACTTACTTCCTACAATATATATTTTATAATTAATAGGTTATATTTCGTTTTCTTATGTAATATGTTATATTTAGTTTCTTTATATGTATTTATGTTAACCTAAAGTTTATATAAAGGCCATCTATGTAGCATTTGTATTATACAAAATTACAACACAATATAGTAAAGATGTAACATTTACAATTTTCTTGTCTCTCTTTATATTTCCGCTATTCTTTATCTCTTTTTTATTTTTCTTGTCTTTTTTCACTAACTTAATTTAGTAAGGATCTATTTAGTATAATAGAGTTTTCATATAAGGTAAATTTTTAAGAAAACATTATTAGTGGTTTAATATTCACTCACAAATTTTAGTAAAATTGTGTAGCTTTTTCTTTATAAATACATATATATATATATTTAGATTATGTTATAAGAGAGTAGACATAAAAATTTTAAAATAAGAATATGTTGGAGCCTTTGGACATATAAGGGGAAGCTTAATATATAAGTATCCAATCTAAAAAATTAGCTTAATAGGTAAAGAGACTATCATTCTTATAAACCCAAATATATATCAATATTATTTTAGCCAACGTGGGACAACCAACTTACTCAACAATTTTCTCTTTGAACGAAGTGCATTACAAATCTTTTTGTTCGACAATGAGTTCATGTATATTTCGGCTATTAAATTCTGACTCTAATACTACTTGTTAGGGGGTCTTGGGCTTATAAGAGGAACCTTAAAATTTAGATATCCAACCTAAAAGACTAGTCTGATAGGTGTGGACAATCCTAGTTATAAACCCAAGTATTAACCATTTTCTAGCTAATGTAGGACAACTAACTCACTCAATAATTGGTATCATTTGTAGGGCCTAATAAACTACACACATCTCTATATTGGTATGATATTGTTCACCTTAGGCTTAGACCCACATGGATTTGCTATTGAGCTTTACTATAAAAAGCCTTTTATCAATGAAAATATTGTTCATACCCTATATACCCATGATCTTTCCCATTTATAATCAATGTGGAAATTTATTTGCATTTTTAACAATCCTCTGCTTAAACAAAGAACCACATTATTACTCATGGTTTGAGCCTCTCCTCAAATGACCACTCATTCGTCTACCTTTCTCACTAAGAAGACATTATTCTATTAAGTCTGCTACTCATCTTCACTGCATTTGAGCTCACATCTTACGTAAAGCACTAGAGCATTGCCTACCTCGAGACTCACTCTATCCAGGTCAACTTCTCATCACTACATTAGTGGAGGCATGCCTTACGTGAAACACCAGAGCATACCACCTTCACAAACTAGCCGAGGCTTACCATCTTCGTTCGACACTAAGAATTTTTTTCACATGGCTAATTTTGGGGCATGATTCTGATACCATTGTAGGGACCAATGAACCATATATATTTCTACATTGGTATTATATTGTTCATTTTGAACCTAAACCCTTATGAATTTACTCTTAGGCTTTACTCTAAAAGATTTCATACCAATAAAGATATTGTCCCTATCTTATATACTCATGATCTTCCGCATTTGGAACTAATGTGGAATTTTGTTTGAATTCTTAACAGAATACTTTAAATAAATCAACAATTAATATTTTTAAAAAGCCATTTAATCTTAACTCTTAAAAACTTAAAATTCAAGTTGCTTCTAATAAAGATATAATAGTTTTTCTTTTAATCCAAAAATTTCTTTTCTAATTACAATCAAATGCCACCAAAAAAAAAAATTCAATAAACTTTTTAACATTAAAAAAGTACTTTTAGCCTGTAAAGCAATAATACCAAGTGGGCTCTAATATATTTACTTTCACTTAGTTTTTCTAATATTGATCTTGGGCTTGAAAAGGAAAAATCTTTTATGCAGAAAAAATATAATTATATTATATAAAGAAAATTGGTAATTAAAGTTCTCGGGTTTTGAAATCTCAATAAATTATTGTAGTACCTTTGATACTTCTAAAGAATTCCAAGAATATCATCGTCTTCCTCCTTGCTTGCCTTTATATACTTCTTGAATTCTAGAACAATATCTTTCTCTTGCCAGAAAAGGCACTCCAACACTCAAGTCAATAATAGGTCAAGAAAAAAGGTGTTGTGTTGTGTAGGAAATATTTAGGCAAGCAAGAGACTTAATTAAAATTGTCTAGGGATGCTCTTAGAGATTGTTTGATGATCTCAAGAGTACTCTCGTTCCTGTGTCTTGAATTGATTGAATAATTAGCCAATATAGTATATTTATTTATAATGTTTAAATTCATCCATATCAGAATATGAATGCATGAATTCAAATTAAAGTGTAATTTAATTAAATATAGTTAATTAAGAATTATAATCAATTTCAAACAAGGGAGAAAGATTTAAATGAAATTTCTCTACTTGTGAGAAATTCTTTTTCATGCAGAATAATAATTAATTAATTAAATTTAATATGATTTGAATTTTGGACTTGAGCTATACGCAAGTTGATTAGGCCTATAAATAATGGGTCCAATAATAATAAATATAATATGTGAATTATAATGTTTCAATTTAGGTCATAATTTTTTTTTTTTAAAAAAAAAAAAAGCCTTGATGGGTCATGGCTGATGCCTCCATAGCCACTAATGACTAATAAATATAATAATTAGTAATGACATTTTCACATACCACATTTTGTATGATCACATCTCACTTATTAATGTAACCGGTCAAAATTTTAATATACTATAAATACACTCCAAAATTATTAAAATATATGAAATTAAAGTTAAGGCAACTCAAGAAGGAACTTGGTTGTTAAAACATTAATACAAAAATTAAAAATAATATATTGCAATTTATAGAACAATAATTAAAACACAATTAATATACTAAATAGAGTAGGAGTTAAGAGAAATACGACATTATTTTATGTGGTTCAACTCTTTACACAATTTACGTTCATACCTTAAACCAAATGCAACGAGAAATCTACTATCTTTGTCCCAAATCAAGGAAAATTTATAATTTGACTTAAAGTGTGTCAGTTAACCTATTCAACACACAAGATTACTCACAAATTGAGTAATTTACAGGATTTTTTTCTCTATAAAAAAATATGAAATATATGTAATAATACATTACTCAATGAGTAGATATATAAGTTTAAGTCCTAGGATGTTGGTATATTTTTTAAAAAATTGAGAACTTAATTGTTTCCAATTAAAAATGAACAAGTATAAGTATTTTGAAAACTTAATGAAACTTTTTTAAGTGAAAAATAAGCTTTATATATAATAGAAATGAGAAAGCAATTGTTTATAGCCATTCAAAAAAGTTCAAAAATATACAGAACCACATGGTTAATTTGTCTTAGGGATGATAGCGAATCGAGTTTGGGACAGATACCCCTAAAATCGCATCTGCATCTGCTTCAAAAATAAATTACCAAATTTATTGAGGGCTTGGAGTTTTAATACTAAACTTGCTTTAGTGGGTATGTACTCATTACCAAACCCGTAATAGGTCATCTGCCAATTTTAAGCGGCTTTAGTAATTAGTACATAGTGCTTAGCAAGCGTGCACTCCTAGTACTAGGTACGCACCGTTGTGCACGCTTGTTAGGAACAAATGCTAAAAGTGCGTAACGTTGTGCACCTAACGTACTTAGCACGTGTGCTAAGAATTGTACGTTAAGTTGCGCGCCTAGCACTTAGCACGTTTATTATGGGCCTATGCTAAGCGCGCAATGTGCTAACTTAACATATATGTTAAGCGCGCTAAGCATGTAAAATACAATGTATTACCTTTTTTTCTCTAAAAAATTCAAGAAAAAAAATATAATATCTGTATTAATCCATTGCGGATATCTATGAATTTTTTATCGAACCCGTACTCATCCCAAATTCACTATAAATTTTAATTTTGTATGTCAAACCCGTTTCAAACCTTACCAAATCTTTTGTAATAAAAATAAATTTTAGTAAGTTTACAGGTTTACAGATAATTTTGTCATCTCTAATTTTGTATGATTGCTGGACTCAAAACCGCACGATTAGTTTACAAATTATTTTCTAAAATATAAAACTAGTTTCAAACTGATTGGTGCTGGTTTGCGTTGTGGTCACAATTAGTTAATCTCTATTTAAGTTAGTTGTGAAACTAGCTTGTATAATGCATAACTGATTTAACTAATTACCAAAACCACACCGTTGGTTTTGCTTTACCAATTCTATAATTTAAAAATGCATAATCAATTTTTCTTGGGTTTGTCCCGTTTTAAAATAAAATATATTTTTTTAAAGATTTAGAAAATAATTTAAATATATTTTATGAATTAAATAAAAGCTCTATATTAGAAATAAAATACAACATGAATAAAAATAAGGGTGGCAATTCGTATAAATGAATTGTATTCATGTCATGTCTATAAGATATTAACAAATTTGTATAATATTTATATATGATTCCTTTACTAAACAAATTAAACACTTAAACACATATTCAATTCATTTAATATGCGAATGACATGACACATTATGATTAGATACATTTAAATAAATGGATCAAATTTAATTTGTTTACAATTCGATTAATTTATAATTATATTCGTTTACAATTCGATTTATTTATATGATTATACATGATTTGATTCATTTATAATTATATTCGTTTAAAGAATAATAAAATCTAATTCAATACAATTACACGAATATTTGATTTATTTAAAACACGTTTAAGTCACAATTGATAAATTTTATATAAAAAATAAATATTTAATGCATCTACTAATAAATTTATTCTAACAATTAAAAAACAAATTCATGCAACATAATTGAAGAAATAATTCATCATACATCAAATCCACTAAAAATAAAACTAAACTAATTTAATAGAAGAAACACATCAAAAATAGGTAAATAATCTGCAATCAAATAAACAGAGTCAATTGTCAAGTTCAGTCAAATTAAGAGGACATATTTTCTAGTCCCAACTCTAAGCGACGAACTTGTAAAATGAATTTCAAATTAGCATGAATATATAGCTCTTTGAAAAATTTAAAAAGATTTTTGATAAACTATTATGATTCATGAACAAGTACTCACAATTAGAGTAATAGCACTTTTTGCACATGAAATACTATTGTTGATACTTAAGTTTAATATATTTGAGTAATATCATTCAATTTTGTCATTATCAATTAATATAATTGTAAACAAAAATAAAAACAAAATAAATATTATAATAATGTTAATTAAAAGTAATAAATGAATTACAATATTGTCCAAACAACAAATCTCTTAAGCAAAGTAATGTCTCCACAATGTTGAACTTAAGTGAACTTCGAAATTGATCATAGATTTTACCATCAATATTGAAAGTCGATTCTGTTATGGTCGCTGCTTACGTATCATCCCTAAATGTACATATACTTATGTATTTATACAAGTGTACATTCTCATTAAATCGTTAATACTCATATATATGGTATTATGCATGTAACGTTATAGACATTGTAGATCTGAAGGAGTTCGGATCAGATCTAAAGGAGTTTAAATAAGGGCTCATAGTCAGTCACGCTGAGAGATATAAATGCTAAATGTTAGCACAGTTAAGTGTTAGATGGTTATAATACTCAGCAGATCCAAGAGTTGGAGCCTTGTCTGTAATGGGACATAGACCTGAGAATATACTAGTAACTACATAGTTGCAAGAGTTACAATCGGGTGTCAGGAAATGCAAGTTGCGCAAGTATGTTCTCGAATAATTGTCCCTGATCTATTTTTGCCGATGCGGGTCTGTCAGTGGATACATTTATATATAAATCAGCATATGTCGTGCCTATAGAGTATAAATGATCGTTCCTAGCCGACCGTGAGCTTGGAGCTTGTATTGGCATATGGGTATCCATTTAGGACTAGATATGGGACAGACTCACGAGGGTCTTCGATAGACACTCAATGTAAGCCGTCAACGGAAGGTTCTCTTGAGTTGAGTAGTATACGTGATCCTTTAACCTGAGTGTCACAGTGGGCTTGTAAGTGATCCACTATATTTTGGTTCCACGCATGTCACAGACCTTTCATGGTGTGACCGCTAGGTGTCGCTGGGTATGGTCTAATGCTTATGCAGTTCGGTGCATACAGATATGGGATTCGTTAGCTCTCATATGGAGTTTGATATCCAGATACTTCGAGACTGTATCTCAGAAAGTCTTGTGGCCACAAGTAACTATCCCGGGAAAGAGTTCTGTCAAGGTGGAATAATATGGCAAAAGAGTTTGCGCATATTGTTCAATGAGATAAAAGTCTGGAGATAGGACATGGATGAGCACAATGGGATTTGACGGTGATAATCTATATCCCCGCACATTTAGGATATCATGACGGAAGAACTATACGTATGTGTTGTAACCTCAACTTGCATGGTTCAACGCGTTGATTTATATATCCGTAATGTGTGCGTGAGGCATTGCTCACGGATTCATAAAACAGTTCCATTTGACGAATCGGGCATAGGACCTAGGGAGTCCCGCGATATGGAGTGTACTCGTTATGCACTGAGGCAACGTGCTTAATTAAATTGTTTAATCTAGCAATATTCAGCATTACCACTAGAATGCGTGCGTGTCTGTATTTAAGTGTTAAATACAATAATTAGTCAATAATTGTTATTCACTAATTATATAATGACACGTAGCATATTGTAAACCCTCGGTTGAGTTTACTCAAGTGTGGGATTTGGTGGGATCCACTAAAGGGTAAACTTGGTAACTATTTATGAGGGGTAAAATGGTCATTTCTCATTTTAATTATTTAATTATTAAATATATTTCTTTTTATATAATATAATATATTATTATATTATATATATTATATATATTATATATATTATTTTATTATTTATATTATATATATATATATATAAAGAAAAGAGAGAAAGAAGAATGTGGTGTGTAAGGTCGAATTCGGCCGAGAGAGAAAAGAGAAAGGAACATGAGGAGAAGAAGAAAAAGAATAAGAGAAAAAAAAAATAGAGGGAAAATGAAATTGTTTCATTTTTCTTATACTTTCAATTAGAGTAATTGTAAATTACTTTAAATTTTTTATTTTTTTATCTTTTTAGAGAAAAAGATATAAAACACACACCGGCCATTTTGGGGATTAAGAGTTAATCCTGGGTTGAATATTGGGCTGTTGTTCTAGTTCACCAAGTCCACCGTGTTGGTGACTAAAACTACACACGAGTTGGTCTCCATGCGAACTCTAAGAATAACACGTGTATAACGTTACACGTTGTGGTGAGTTCTCTAACTTTTTTAATATATTAATGTAATTAATATATTTATTTATTATGTTTATCACAAAATTTATATGCTCCGCTGCCTTAAACAATAGATACAATTGCACATTTATACACCCACATACCTTATATTCGCCAACAAATTCGATACTTGCATCTTGGTTTTTCATTAACAAATTAACTGAATGGCAATTTATAGAATAATATCCAAACCTTTGAAGTGAGTTTCCTTTTTTAGTTTTCACCAACTACATTCTACCATGAATTTTTTTTTCAATCTTCTTTTTTAGCCTTACAACCAACATCATCATCCGTATTATTGTCAATAATGATACTCTTAAGTCTATCAAATGAAGTCTATTAAATTCATATGCCTTGTGTTGAATTACAAAAAACAAAAATATCAATTCAACATAAAATATAAAAAAAAAAATTCAAATGATATAATTTCAACATTATGATATAATTACATAGGAAGTAAAACACTTATTAATATTATGCTAATTTTGGAAAAGAAAAGAAAAAAGCTTTTTTATTCTAATCGTTACCTAGCTACTAACAGAATATTAACATGAGGTAATATTATTTACTGTCAAATTAAATTAATTTGTTTACCTTTAATGAGTTCACACAAAGAAGTCAGCTTATTGTTTAGGGTCGCATAAGATTAGAGTTAAGTTTTTATAAGTACTTTTCTCTCAAGTGAGAGTAAATATATATATATATATATATTTTCCAATTTAGAGATAAATCCTTTGTATTGGAATTGGACTAATTTAATCAGAATGTTGACCAAATATTTTTCTTTTTGTGTCCGTACTTTAAAAAGTTCATATTATAGGAAAGAAAATTGAAAAACAAATAAGCATTGTAATTATAACCCATAATTTTTGGCATAGAAAAGGAACAGCTAGATGGGAATTATTGTCCTGCATGAAGGTTTTCATTTTAAGTAAAAAATGATGGCACGGCGGCAGAGTAAGAAGGCAAAGAAGAGGAAGAGGAGCATTCTCCATCCTCACTCTCATTTCCGAATAAATTCAAATGGGTTATGATAAAAATCCTCAGATATTCCAATACAAACAATTAACAATCAGGATCCTCAAGCAAGAATTTACCAATATGCACAATCGTCACTCATCATATATATACACTTACGAATTACCTAGTTGATGAAACCTAGCAACAAGCCAAACAACCTGGGTAGTAGCAAGTTATTTAAGTGTTCACTAAAAACAAAGATCCCTTAGTTTTGAGATTCAGAATTTTCATGCATATGATCAAGATTCATGACAAAACAACAATTATATATCAAATCAGCCACATCAGACATACTTTCTTTACATTTTAACCACATGCAATCAATTTAATGTATATTACAAACCAATAAATTGAAATTAATGTGAAAATTTTGAATATTTCAAACACATACCCCGATATTTGAGCCATTAAAGTAGCTAAAGATGTAATCAATATTAAAATTTTCAAAATTTTTAACTAACTAAAAAAAACTTAATAATAAATAATTAAAGGATAAAAAGAGAAATACTTACGTTATGAAGAAATTTGAAGAACGATTAGCCAACAAGAATGCAAAGGGAGAAAGAAAAAGATATGCAAGGATTGACAAAGGATAAAAGAAGAATTGCTAAGTCATGCAAAGGGAGAAAGAAGTTGATATGCAAGGATTGACAAAGGATAAAAGAAGAACTGCTAAGTCTTGCTTGTGGCAAGTAACAATAGAGTTTAGGGAAATTGAAGAATAATGGAAGTTTTAGTCTTTAGGGCAAAAATAATTTTTGCCAAGTTTTATGCTAAAACATAACGCCGTTTTGGGGCATACATTTAAAAAAAAAAAATTTAACGCATAAAAAAAGGACAAAGTCTCGAGACTAGAATTTGTATTAATTTTTTTATAAACTTAAATTATTTTTAATAATTAATTTTTTGAAATAAAAAATTATTATTTTTTCTAATTTATTAGATTTATTTTTAATTTTATAATTTAATTAAACATGATTTAAACAAATAGATATACGAATAGACATGAATATGATTCATTTATTAAACGTGACTTAAACGAATTAGTGAATTATAAACCTCAAACATGTATTTAACACGATTAATAAACGGCTAACATGAAATCGATTCGTTAATTAATTGTGTCAATTTTCTCAACTCATATTTACTTAAAATGTATCAAATAATCATGCCGTGATCTATTTTACCACCTCTAAATATAAGCTAACAAAGAATATATAATAATGAGTTTGTTCAAAGATTGTCTTGATCTTCAATTTGTCTCTACAAAGTCTAATAATACTTATTTTTTCTCTTTAGACAAATAATTCCTTCAAAACAACTTGTGAGAATATCAAATAATAAAAGAAACTAAATAATTTTTTGTTATCATCATAATTGAAATTAATATGACCTTGGTCAATAATATCCTTATCTCATATCGCAAAGTGAACCATAATATTGCTAATATGCTATAAATTAACTTTTATAATATTTCTTTAAAAAAAAAACTTATAAAAAAATCTATTAGTATATAAGTTTTCGTGAATTGATATTTTGACAAATAAAAAATTAATATAAAATTTAGTTTTTTATTTTACCTTAATTTTTATGTATATCTCTTTTCTTCATTATTTTATTAAAATATTTTTTATATATTAAAAATATATTTCAATTCAAAAGAGTGTGGTTAAAAAAAGGTTTTATATGGTAAATTTTTTTAAAATAATATAAATAACTATTAAATTACTATTTATTTATGTCTTTAATAGTTATTTCATGCAAGGAAAAATCTTATTTTTTTAAAAAAAATTATAAAAAAGAGAAATTATTACATAAAATATGGGTGGAAATATCACTACCCATAACAATAGACAGAGATCCATTAACAAAGAAAATGATATAGGCCCAAAGTGTCATTCACATGGGCTGATTACTGATATAAACTGTGCTAGGGTCTCTCATTTTGAGATAGTTATGAATCATTCTCTTTGGGCTTGAAGCAAATTAAACTGGGTCTGCTAAAGATTTTATTACAATGGAGCTAATTAAACCCCATTTTTTTTCTCTTTAAACCCCAGAAACAAAATTTTAATAAATAACTCAAAAAAGGGTGAAATTATAATTAAAAAATTAAAAAAAAATAGGATCATCACTCACTAAAATATAAGAAATTGCGCATATTACTATTTTATAGGAAAAATAATTGTTAAACCCTTTTTATTTGACTCAAATATTTTAAATATTTTTTTAATTTTAAAATTATCTAAAGGATTCGTTAATTATTACTGTTTCTTTTAACATAAAAATGGTAAAAAAAAAATATTTCAACCCCCTGTAACCATTGTATGAAACGTGAAATTTTCTTTTTTTCATTTTTTTTCGTGCACTTTTTCTTTCTTTTTTCTTCTCTTTTTCCATGCACTTCTTCTTCTTCTTTTTCTTTTTCTTTTTCTTCAGCATGGATCTTCACCAAATTCACTTCTCATTTTTTTCTAATTCATCTTCTTTCAAAGAGAGTGCAGACTGCACAACAGTAATCTCCCTATCTCTCTCCTTTGGCTGAAGTTTCAAATCTTCTATGTGAGGTGGCTGTTACATAGGATGCGAAATTGACAAAATAGTGAATTGGGGCAGGATCGAGATTTTGGAAAAATGATAGGACCGCGGGAGGAGGAGTGGTGACGACACACATAGACTATTAATAGTGGTTCTGCTTCTACCTCTTGTTGGGGGTCGAATAGGGGATCTTGTTTTTTTTTTTATTTATAATTTTTTTTAAAAAAAAATTAAAGAAATGAGAGAAAAATAATAATTTTTAATTTTTTTTTAAAAAAATATCAAAAGAAATGGTAACTAATAGATGGAGTTCTTAAGTAATTTTAAAATTAAACTAGTGTTTAAGGCACACTAGAAAAGTTCAACAGTTATTTTTCTATTTTTTTTAAAGGTTGTTGTTTAATATTTGATTTCAATATTCATAAATTTAATAATAATTCAAGTTAAAGGAGTGTCTTTATTCGAAAAGTGTGATTTTGGTAATTTCCTTTCCTCAACTTTTAAAAGATTTGCAGTAATAATAAAAATTTATTTGCAGACAATTGTGACTAAATTACACAATTAACATGAGAAGGTTTATATGATTTCCATCAAAACACATTTACCAAATAATTACTTAAAGATACTATAATATTTAGTAAAGAAAATATAATGGAATAAGGGAGTTTGGGTGATTCACAAATGGGAATCTGGAGATTATGTGATGAACAAAGATAAGGGCATAATTGAAATGAATCAGTTGACCTAAAAATATTAGTTATTAGATATAATTGAATTGTACCAAAATACACAACAGATATCTCTGAATAGCTAGCAAATTATGATGATTGGAATGAGCTTGATATGGGGAAAATTGTGCCTGATCTGATTTTGCTTAGACAAGCAATATCAACGTATCGTTCTCTTCCTTTCCTTTATAAGTATTTGGGCTACCTGCTCCACTACAAAATTGCTGCTAGTGTATGGCTTTATTAATCGATTACCTACGTAACCATACAAATTTGAGAATGTTATATGCTTAAGGTACCTAATTAGATTACATGATCATCAAAAGCTAAACATATATATTAAAAATTGATCATTTAATAATTTTATATAGAAAAAAATTGTGAAAAATATAAAAATAAGAGTTATTATGAAATTAAGTACGAATTGAGTGTATAAGAAAGAAATAAAATGGAAAGCTAAAAGAATGAGAATTGTTCACGTAACGATACTGTTTACTTCGAGCACTATTTTGAGGTTACTGTTTACGTAGCAATTTAAGGCTATTTCTTATTTTAGCTTAATTAATTTCTTTAAGTGAGATTAAGACTCCTACAAGTAAGAACTCTTATTCCAATTAAGTTAAAAAAATTTAAGGGTGTTTTATTTACTATATAAATTTTTCTAAACACAACAGAAAAGATAAGCATCTAAAGTTTTAAAATATAAATCATAAAATAGAATAGTGGAGTTAAGTAGGTACTAAATTCGTAATACACTAGGGTGTAACTTATGAGAGTGTTTTCTTTTGATTTTTGAGTGAATAAAATAAATACCATAAATCCTTTTGATTTAGATGCTTAGGCTATTTTTATATTTATTATAAAAATCTTTTATGAGGAGATACTGAGAGATCTTGAGAAATTCATGATGATCAATAGTAGATATTTAAGGATATCTATGAGAAATACTAGGATGATCTATGAGAGATACTATAAGTATTGTGAGATTATTGATGATGTAAGAAGATATTTAG
Source organism: Ailanthus altissimus (assembly GCA_946807835.1). Classification (NCBI taxonomy): domain Eukaryota; kingdom Viridiplantae; phylum Streptophyta; class Magnoliopsida; order Sapindales; family Simaroubaceae; genus Ailanthus; species Ailanthus altissimus. The sequence goes on from OX327695.1 coordinate 27,763,474, forward strand.
TGATTTATATCAATAATAAAAAGTTAGATCGTGGATCCTTCATAGACATAGATAATTTTGGACCGAACCATGTATATTTTGCGTCTTATTAATTAGTTTATTTTATTTATCTTTATTGGAGACTTGATCGTATGTGTTCTTACTTATAGAGTGAGTTATGGTTTATACTGTGCATAATTAATGGTATCAAAGTTGTAACTTAATTAATGTTATAGGAGTGTCAAACTAAAGAACATGATTGGATATTCGCAACAATATATATATATATATATGATTGAAATATAAAATGTGCATATGAATATATTTAACTTATAACTCTAGGTAATAAATGAGAATTTCGCCTGCAAGTTTCACATGATGTAAAGAGTAGTAAATATAGAATGACTTTGTATTAAGGAATGTGTAGGTATTTCATTGAAGAGAATATAGAGATTGAATGATAGAAGAATATTCTGCTCTTGATGTTTTCAAGTACAATTTTTAAGCATAAAATTTTCACTCTATAATTATTGTTGAATATCTGTACGTATCAGATTCAGACTCTCACTGAAATTATGTTGAAGAAATCGGAAGAGCCAAATACTTGGTAGACATTCAAGATAGTTTGCTTACTTTGCCATCACGGGCCCGTGGTCACCAGACTTCACCCTCATCCCACAATGTGTCATGTTCTTTTCTTTCTCCAAAAGACAATATGACATGTCCCGATACTTGTAATCATATAGGGCATACGGCCCATTTGATTTGTCTCTGAATTTCCAATGAAAGATCAACCTGTTTTGTTTTGAAGTCTTTGTTGGGTTCCCTTAAACAAGTCAGGTGTTTATGTAGCAAAATTTTAAGCATATAAACCCTACTTAAATGAGTGGTTTTCGCCCTACGAAAACGAGCTATATGTTTGTCAATGAACCTTGAGAGAAGTTTTATAATTCAGAAAAAGAAGTAGCAAGAAATATTAGGTCCCTTTAGCCATGTGCCATGGCTGCTAGTTAATTTGTTGCGGAAAATATAAGACAGAGCGTTTAATGACCGAAGAAATTAATCTGTCATTGAAAATTATGCTGAAAGTAGAATGATAATAAATTATTACCACCAATTCAAATTTGTGTGAAACTTCCACTGTCGGCAAAGCATGCATGGGAGGGAGAAATATTAATGAAATCATATGGACAGGATAAAAGGTGCAGTACATGCACATGCATGCATTCACTTTAAAAGTCCAGCTCTGATAGACCCTGCTATGTTTTCATCCTTTTAATTTTCTCTTTAAACAAACAAATTTTCATTAGTCACATGCATGGGTCGCCCAATCAAAGACGAATTTTATATCATCATCATCACATGGGCTGTTCATTATTATAATGATTCTTTCGGTCAAAACAGTCCCCACTTTCTCTTTTAACTTTAGCAGCTTTCTCTTTGCCTCCCTTCTTTGAGGGAAATAAATTCAAAGCCAGCTCATATGATATGATCAGAGGGTCTTGCTCGCATTATAAGGATACCAGTTCCACTGAACCTTAAAACTTGAATTATGAAATATAAAATCCTATGATTTTATATTTTGTATTAGATAACAAATTTTATGTTTTAATTCAAAAAAATTATAACCATATATTGGTGGATTGACTATCCTTTTTATAAATTAAATTGTATTCTCATTTTTAATCAAAGTGGATCAACAACTCAACAATCTGTTCTCAAACGAAATCTCTGCAACATAAACGAAATCTCAAGAATTACCTTTCGAACGAAATCTCCACAGATAAAGGAGTAACAGTAAGTTATATTATACAGTAATGACAACTTGCAGTATGGTGCTTTGTTTTTGTTTTTCTGAAAATCTCTTTTCAATAAAAATGTTGATTGATGTTGTGTTGCGGGAGCTGGTGAAAGCCATACATCAAATTTCATAAGCATCGTCCAAACCTACTTGGAATGACAAGGGTGTGTTACCAATTAAGATTAATTATCAAGTTTAACGTGATAATAATTAGGTATTAAGAGATTATGCTAATTAATTTATAGGTAATCAGTCTCATATACAGAGTAAATGCTTAAAAATGATGCTCATCGTGCATGCAGATGCAGTTTTCCATTAAAAAGAATGTTGATTGAGGGTGTGCGGCAGGTGAAAGTCATATATCAAACTTCATGAGCAACGTCCAAATCTACGAGAATTGACGAGCATGTGTTACCCGTTAAGATCTACAATCATAACAATATATGTTATTTTAGTTTGAGAAATTGCTATTTTTCTCTCGTTGTTTTTCATATTTATTACTTTTTTTATATTATCTTATTAATTTTTATTGTTAAAAAAATTCTCTTAAATGTTATTTTTATAAATTTTTAAAAAATTACTAAAATATAAAAGTTAAAGCATACTAAAAGATAAAAATATATTTACTAAAATATTAAAATTAGAATGCACTAAAAATTAAAAATTATGTCAAAAATCATATCTTTTAAGGTAGTTTATTAAATTTAAATATAAAAATATGAATTAATCATGGAAATGGATCTTGGTTCTTTCTAATAAGGGGTGAAATTATTTATTTATTTATATTTAAAAGGTTTGGTAGAGAATTAAAAATCTCACTCACTAAACATCAAAATTTATTCACTATTTACTCAACCTCCGGTCTTACCTTCTATTTTTATTTGAATTCCAATAATCGCATATACAAAGTGCATTTACGACTGATCAAGGATGGAACTATGTTTAGACCAAGTCCCCTCAACTCCTACAAAAAATTTTGCCAATAAATATATTAATTATGATTTTATTTGATAATTGGGATTTTACATTTTGGCCCTGATTAATTTTTTACGTTCACAATTTAACTTTGCACTATATAATTTTTAAGTCATTCAACTTTTCAATTTAAATATTTCGATCTTCCATACTGTTAATTTTGAGTTCGCACCAGTTTATAATAAATATATAATTATATTTAAAAGGCATATTCTATTCTTAATGAGTCTAGTCTCATTATTGAACCTTTCTTAAATTATGTCTTGTAGAATTTAGTCATGATTGATCTGGAAATAGAGATTGCAAAAAACAATTCAGCGTTCGGATTCTAAAAAATTTGAAAACTAAAAAATTTGAAAAAATTAAATTTTTTCTCGAATCCAAATCCAAATCCGAATTCCAATTTTTCTTTTTTCTTTCTTTTTTGTTCCGAACTTTTTTTTATTCAGAAAAACTTAGCTGGGAACCCAAGTTTTTCCTTAATCTTCATGGCTCCTGGAATCATGTTTTATTCACAACTCTCTCTGTCTCTCCTCTTCCAGCCTCCTCTTGGTCTCTGTCTCTACTGTCCTAATACAAGCCCTCTATCTCATGTCTCATCATCGTTCTAAGAATATGACACATGCTAGCTTCGGCATACAAGAATATGAATTCTCTTGCAGCAAAACCCCAATGCTTTTTTTTTTTCCTTTTCACGTGCAAAAGGGCAAACACCATTATTTCTCATGCATCAATCCCCTCAAGTCATTAGAGAGGAAGAAGAAGAATTTTATAAATTTATTAAAAATTTAAAAAAAAATACATATTAAAATTTGAGTTTCGGATCACTTTAAACTCACTTGGATATAAATTCGGATACAATTTTCACTTAAAAAAATTCAAAGTGTTTTAAAAAAAACTTTTGAATTGAGTAAAACTCAAACTCAAATTTAAATTTTGTCAACTCTATTTAAAAGATGCCGGGATTTTAGATGTTTGAGTTAATTTTATTTTTAAAAAAAAACTTAACCCTAGTTTTTGTTTTTTTTTTTGAAACGTGAATTGATGCTAATTATTTTAGAGAGTAATTCATTTAATACATATTTTGACCTTGGTGAGCAATTTGGCCGGTGGCAAGATTTTGTTTATTTGCTTTGTACTTCCACGCAAGGAAAGCATGAAAAGGTGCCATGTGGCCCAAATTATAATAACGCGAGCTTAAGAATTATTTTATTTAACTAAACAAATGATTAGGTTGAGGCTTGATAGGAACGCAAATCAGGTACAAAATTAAGGGTAGTTTAGTAATTATGATCGGCAAAGTTAGTTAACGTCTCGCTTAGCTTAGCGCGGTAGTTTTATTTCAAAGGCTAATATCTAACGAATGATTAATGAAGAGGTCGACGCCATAACCACACACCCTCAAATTCCCACATTTTGCAGATTACTAATTTAAGGGAAAATTTAAAAAAAAAAAAAAACCAAAAAATGAAAAGCTTGAAGCTTCCAGAGTCCATTTCTCGTTTCATAATTTTAGACATCGAGAGAAAGAGGGAAGGACCACCAGATATGTCACTCTCTCTCTCTCGATCTCTTTCTCGACACATTTGTTAGATTTTACGTACTTGTTTTGTTTCAGAAAAAGCAGGCTTTGAAATAACGTCACAGCTGCATGAGGTGAGAGAGAGTTACAACTGTTTATTGTTTATTTATTTATATTGTTATTAGTAACTGATTCATGAGAATCATGGCAATTGCACGAAAATTTGAAAATGTTTGTACTAAGGCTGCGTTTGTTTACGCAGAGAAGGTTTTTTTTTCTTTTTTTAATTATCTGATTCAAGTTCTACGGAGCTAAAGGTCTTATTATTTATGCTTTGATTCTTTGAATTTCTGAGAAGCTTTTATTTTTGGAGCGAATTTCTTGTGGAATGTCGGGAAATTTGAATTTTGTTTGAGATTAGTTGTTATTTTTTTTATATTTGGGCTATTTTCGTATTGGTTGGATTTGAAGATCTGTTTCCCAAGTCATATCTAATTTATTTCGGATTTTTCTGTCAACGCAGCTGAATTTCAGACGGCATTGGAACTACCAAAAACACGAGATTTGACAATTTTTAAACGACCAAATCTGCACATGGAGTTAGTGATGTAGAATCTTCGGGAGATCAAAAACATTCCACTGTCAATTCTCTTCCTGCAAGGTAAAATTTCTCTCTGTATTTTATTTTATTTTTTTTAATTTTAAAAGCAAACAATTTTTTGGTCTAATAATTCCAAGCGCATTTCATATTAAAATAACGTGAGACAAGAAGGAGAAGACTTTTGACAGACTGTAATTGTGGACCTGGACCATTAGAGGAAAAGTCCAAATATGAATATTAAATTTACATAAACCCAGCTGTTTGTTTGTTAGTTATTAGTCCCAGATAATGATACCAGCTGATGATTGAGAATCTGTGTTTTTTTTTTATAATGAAATGTTTAGATTAAAAACGTTATATAAAGAATTGGGTTTCTAGGTTAAGACACACTGAGAAATATACTGGTTGAGGGTTGAATTTAGCTCTTAACCCATGATTAGTTTGTTGATGCAGATGATGATCGAGGTATCTAAAAGTTGGCTTGTCCTTATGTTTCGTAGGAGACCAGCAAGACCTACTTTATAAGGCAAAATCTGAAAGGTGAAGCATTAATTGAATAGTGAAAAAAAAAGTTGTGAGGAGATGAAGAAAATAGAAGCAAAAGATGGAAGTCTTGGTTAATAAATTGGTTTCTTTGTTTATGGCTTCATTTGATATACTTTTAGGAGGTGAGTTTGTTAAAACCTGTGACAGAAGGTGAGAGATGGGAGCAGCTAGTGAGGAGGATCCAACACGAGCACCAAGCCCAAGCGGCCGTGCGGAGAAATTTTTTGTTTCAGTTCGGTTGAGGCCTTTGAATGAGAAAGAAATTGCAAGGAATGATGTCTCGGACTGGGAATGTATCAATGACAATACTATCATATACAGGAACACTCTTTCAATTGCTGAACGGTCAATGTATCCAACTTCATATACATTTGGTAAGTGCTTAATTGCATCAGAATTTGATGCCCTGTTTTTGGCCATTATAGTAAGGTGCAAATTTGCCATGTTCACAAAAGGTTTATCCAATTTTAGCTTCAAGCAATAATTTTCTATTCATTTTATATGGTTGGATGCATTGATATTTATCAACTAGAGAATTTCAATGAGTTGAAATTAGTGTTTTCTGCTACTTAGTTTTGTTAGAGAAGCGGATTGTACAGTTGTATATGTCAGCATTTTGTCTTGCATAGAATCAGCATCAGTCTACTCGTACTCTTCTGATCTGTTTATTCTGGTCTATTTGTTGGTTTAATTTTTGGTTCTAGACAGAGTGTTTAGCTGCGATTGCAATACAAGGAAGGTGTATGAGGAGGGAGCCAAGGAAGTCGCTCTTTCAGTTGTCAGTGGCATAAACTGTGAGTAGTATTCATCTGCTTTCTCCATTCGTTTCATTTTTCTGTTTCTTGAACCTTGCCATCAACTCCTTCAACTAATTTTATGAAATATTTTGCAGCAAGTGTTTTCGCATATGGACAAACAAGCAGTGGAAAGACATACACCATGAGTGGAATTACAGAGTACACAATGGCAGATATATATGACTACATAGAGAAGGTAACCAAATATTATAATTTGTTATAATTCCAAATGACCTTATATTCAATCCCCCTCAACATAATAATTCTCCAGTTTCCCCTTGTTTAAAAGAAAATTATAAATTTTTTCCATTTTTTGTAGCACAAGGAAAGAAAATTTGTTTTGAAGTTCTCTGCTTTGGAGATCTACAATGAATCTGTCAGAGACCTCCTTAGTGTGGATACCACTCCACTTAGACTCCTAGATGATCCAGAGGTGAATTTCAATCTTTTGCATGGTGAAGAATTGGTTTTTTTTTTTTTTAATATCTAATCATGCTAACTCTGTTCAGTTTATCCTGATAGAGAGGAACTATTGTTGAGAGACTCACAGAGGAAACTCTGAAGGACTGGAATCACCTTAAAGAGCTTCTATCCATCTGTGAAGGTGAGGATGATCTTTACTAGTTTTGTTTTCACTATATCAGTCATTGTTGTATATTTGACTAGTGTCCAAATAACTTTTTGGTAGCTCAAAGGCAGATAGGGGAAACTTCTCTGAATGAAACAAGCTCCAGATCTCATCAGATTTTGAGACTGGTAACCTATGGTTGATTATTAGGAAACTCTAATTTGACACTGCTTAATTCTTTGATATCCGTGTTTACCGAATTATGTTTCTGTCTCAGACAGTAGAAAGTTCTGCACGTGAGTTTTTTGGCAACGACCCAAGCGCCCTTACTGCCACAGTGGTACACATCATTAGATTTCTTTTTCTTCTAATAAGTAAATTGATTTTTTATTTAGTACAGCAGAATCAGAAAAAGCCATAATATATTTTCTGTTTTGTGCAGAATTTCATTGATCTTGCTGGAAGCGAGCGTGCATCTCAGGCCTTATCAGCTGGAACAAGATTGAAAGAAGGTTGCCATATAAATCGCAGTTTACTAACACTGGGAACTGTTATCCGTAAGCTAAGGTTAGCTAATCTGCCAGCAGTGTTGTACTCTAAACATTTTGCTTGTTGGTAGTACTCAAGAAATTTGCCTCTTATGGGAAACGGTTGAATGACTTGTTACAGTGACAATGAGATGCACATAGGGCAAATAAAATCTGGTGAATTTCAGCTTATTTTAACATTTGTTGGAAGCTCCGAGAGAAGATGATTACGATATGCTGTAATACTGTCAATAGTTGCATTTAATCATAGTTTCCTTCCATGTTCCTTCAGTAATTAAGAGGATCTTCCATGATTCCTTCCTGTTATGACAATTATTGATAAAGCAAACAGTTCTAGAAAATTCTTAGCAGAATTCTAATTTATTTTGAAAGTCAAAGACGTTTGGCCTTTAAATGATTATTGATGGTTGTTGCAGCTGATCTTTACTTTGCTTGAAGAAAATGAAATATGTTGTATTAGAATACTTGAAATTAATAGCCAATATATTCCTTGTGAGTTTGATGGGTGCCTTCTGAGTCCAATGTGTTCAAACCTGTTAAACCTTGAGTGCATGTTTGGTTGATATGCTGGTACATCCTGTGAATTGTTTCAAAGAAAAATGTATTTCAGATGACTGCTTTTCTTTTGTTTATTTCTTTCATTAATTTTAACATTTAAAGTTCTAGCATTCAAATGATGTATATTATAATACTTTTCTTGCCTATCTACATTACTTTTATGGTTGGATGCAGCAAAGGAAGAAATGGCCATGTTCCTTTTAGAGATTCAAAGTTAACCCGCATACTTCAGTCCTCTTTAGGAGGCAATGCGAGAACTGCCATCATCTGTACCATGAGCCCTGCACGAAGCCATGTGGAGCAATCAAGGAATACCCTCTTGTTTGCTAGTTGTGCTAAAGAAGTAACAACCAATGCACAAGTCAACATAGTCATGTCTGACAAAGTGTTGGTAAAACATTTGCAAAGAGAATTAGCCAGATTGGAGAATGAATTGAAAAGTTCAGGACCACCCTTTGTTAGACCTGATTCTGCTGCAATGCTGAGAGAAAAAGACCTTCGGATACAAAAGGTGATGAAATAGTTTCATAATATCAACTTTTGATGCCCATTAAGTTCTTCAAACGCCCATTGTGTCTCTAATATCAGGACAAAATGCTCATATTCTATCAAAAGTGGAAAGATATATCATGAGTGATATATGCTTGAGGTATCTATCCTCTTAATATCAGATGTGGTTAACGAAACTTAAATTGCAGATTGGCGACATGTTGCACATTATTACATATACATCTTATTAGCTCAGCCATGAACTACCATCTATGACTAGATCATTGTTATTCTTAAGGTTGAGAAATTTTATCGTTTGCATTTGTTCCCTCATGCTCCCTTTTTGCTTACAGTATCTCTGTCGCAACTTCCTTCCGTTGGTTCACTCTGTCCTGCTACCCGTTATCAATTTTCTTTTAAGGTTGCCAGATCCTGCACTTCTTTTTTATCATCTCTGCTCGTTTCTCATCTAAAGCCTTTAGCTTACTGTTAAAGTTTTTCTTATAAATGATCATAAGTCTCTTCAATTGACTCTAAATTGCTATTTAAGTGATGGAGCCCAAGCTTCTTAACCACAACAGTAAAGTTATAATTCTAATTTGTTTAAGTTAATTTTCTTTTCCTTAGTTTTAGTTTTTCAGTTGAAAATATCAAGCACATTGAGTTTAGGCAACCTATAGTGCAAGAGAAGTTGATGACTGAAACCACAAAAATTCACTTGGTGGAAGGACTGTGACCTCTGAAAATTTCAATACTAAATTTTTGCAGTATAGAGAAACATAACTTCTTTCAAAACTTATCCGAAATGCAACCTTTGCTCTTTCCTGACATAAATAACCTTTAAAGCAATTTCTTTCAAAGCAAATTGGGCCTGAAATTAAATATCAGTTGATGTACATCTCCAACTAGTTTGGTATAGAGGCTAGTTTGATTTGGGTTATGGTTCAGTTGAATTGTCAAATGGAAGCATGTGCATGATGATATGTTACAGATTTTCCTACTCGTGCAACAGTGATCAACTAATACCTTTTTTTTTTTTGTTCTTTTCTCCTTTTATGCAGCTGGAAAAAGAGGTAGCTGAGCTGACTCTGCAACGAGACCTTGCTCGGGCTCAAGTTGAGGATCTTCTCGAAGGGGCTGGAAAGGAATCAGATGATAAGCCTCCATTGGTATATGTATGTGAAGTTTAATTTTCAACTTAGTTTTCTGATTCTATCTTCATGTACCTTTCCTATCCTTATTTTTACTCTGCCCATTGTCCTCTTCCAGGCTTACCCTAAATTGCGAGTGCGAAGTTCATGGGATTTTGAAAATCTCAAGATACAGACCCGGCATTCAACAAATCCTCCCTGGGTAGATATCAGTATAAGGTCTTCGGACACATCTTCGTGTTCTCATGGACATAGCAGAGGAAGTTCCGATGAGAACTTCTACCAACTTCCTGAATTTGAAGAGAAAATCCAGCACACTAAATCCTATCATCAGGACAAAGTCAGTGTTCCTAATTTTATTGAGACTGATCTGCATCGGGAGGAGATTGAGGAATCAAATGATGAGAATATAGAGTATGTTAGTGTTCCTAATTTTGTTCAGAGTGATCTGCATCACGAGGAGATTGAGGAACCAAATGATGAGAATATAGAGTATCTTTACAAGGATGTCCGTTGCATGATGGAGGCAAGCACAAATACAGATGCTGATGAAAACACATCAGACGTTCAATGCATTCAGATGGAGGAAAGCACAAATGCAGATGCAGATGCAAATAAATCAGATTTCATCCTGAAAATAGAGGGAGATTTGAATATGCCATCCACTTATGTAGACCCAGCTCCCTCTGGTTTGACTGAGACTGATAACGAAGAAGGAAAAAGTGCAGAAGTGAAGTCACTCACCTTGAAGGAACAGAAAGAGTGGAAAAACAACATTCTTGATTCTGTTATTGCATCTACCATAGAACAACCTCCATGGTTTGTGGAGAAAGACACGTGCACACCTTCCAACTTGAAGTTAGCAAGGAGTAAAAGTTGTAAAGCAAGTCTAATGAATAGTTTGTCCTCCTATCGATTTGGGAATGATGAAAAGCATGAGAGCACACCTCCAATTGTTTTTGAGAAAGATTTCACTGGAAGACCAGGGATTCTGCCAAGAAAATTTTCTACATTGAAATTTGTTGTTGATACTGAGAATTCATCAATAAATGGATCTCAGATTTCAAAAAGGAGTTCAGCTTTTGATGAGCTGAAAGAACAGAATGTTGAAACTCCAGATGCTGCATCAAGTACCTGTATTAGTACCTCAGTTGCACAAACTGAGGAAATGACTGATTCTAATCACAGTACCAAAGTTGTACAAAGGGAGAAAATGACTGATCCTCAGGATGAGAAGAAACTTGCTTGGGAGGAAATGAGTGATCCTCAGGATGAGAAGCAACTCGCTGATGATGAGGTGTGTATTTAATTTAGTTATTTTTCTTTATAATCTCGTAGAAATTGATTTTATGATCTCAAATTTGGCAGAATAGCAGAATCTTGCTAAGAAACTTTGTAGGACTGCTTCTATCTCTTCCCTTTCTTTAGCAAAGTATAGGCAGGTCCCTTAGAATCTCAGTTGTTCTTTATACTCAGTTGTAATGCATGATACAGGACATACAGGCAAAGTCCATTACACCTGTAAAGAGTGTAAGAGACGTCGGTGTGGATCCAATACAAGATGGTTTGGTAAGTCATTGGGAGTGGCCTCTTGAATTCAAGAGGCTTCAAGGAGAGATCATCGAACTTTGGCATGCTTGCAACATCTCGTTGATTCACCGCACCTACTTCTTACTGCTATTTAAAGGAGATCCGGAAGACTCTATCTACATGGAGGTAGAGCACAGGCGGTTGTCCTTCCTAAAGGACATGTTTTCCCGGGGCAATCAAGCCGTGGAAGATGGCCGAACTGTGACACAAGCTTCAAGGTAATACAGATTCTCATTGCGTGTCATTGATATGGCCCGAGTTTTTCATTTTCACGTGTATCAATTTTCAAGTGCATTGTGTTCGTAATTAACAGCATGAAGGCACTACAGCGAGAGAGGCATATGCTGAGCCAGCAAATGAAGAAGAGGTTCACCAGAGAACAGAGACACAACCTATTTCTAAAATGGGGTGTTGGGTTGCAAACAAAGCATAGGAGATGGCAGTTTACCAACCTCTTGTGGACTGAAACGAAAGACATGAACCACATTGCAGAAAGTGCTGCCATTGTGGAAAAGCTGGTTAGTTTTGCCAAGCCTGAGCCGGCTTTCAGGGAGATGTTTGGTCTCAACTTTTCACTCCGGCGCCCAAGCAAGAAACGTAATCTCTGGCAATGGAGTGTGAAGGCCATCTTATAAGCAAGCACCTCCAGCCTAATTGGTAATCCCATGGTTCATTCACATGGTGGTTTCTTAATTTTCATAGATCTTTACTTTTTACGTATTTTCTGATTATGTTGTGATTGATTGCTAAGAGCTTGTAAATCTCATGCTAGAGAGTATGCGTAAAAGGGAGTGCCATATATAGCTATTTACAAATCAAACACTTTTTTTTTTTTGACTTTCGGGTCACTACTCGCTACTTTCTTTACTTGTGTTTGTTATATATATGATAACTAAATCCATTGCTAGAATTTCATTAAACAGAAGTCAAAAACGGTTGGCCGTATCGAGTATCATTGCGTTTCTTTTGATCAATACCACATGATCAACGAATTTAAAGAACAAGCGTCACAGATGGTGCGATCAAAGCGAGGATAGCTAGATTTTGCAGAGACTCCTCTTCTACTGCCGTTTAACTCGGCCAAAAATTTGGCATCACGTATCGTAAAGCACGTTTTAATTGAAATTGCAAATCTCTTTGATCTCACCTCCACTGATAATGTTTCTAGCAAATGCATTGTGCATATGCCATTGATCGAAATGGCATTCGCTTATAATAAATTTTGTGATCGTCGAGCATTTAGTAGTAATGCCTATATACTCTCTGGCCTAAGGTCAGGGGTGCAAGTATTAGAAATAAGTTAAATTTTTTTTATTTATTTTTATTATTGAACTTTGTAGTGTCTAAAGTCATGGGTTAAAATCTTGAGAGCGGGCTTGAGAGTTTTTTTAAATATTAAAAAATTATTATTTTTAATTATTGAAATTTGAGAGAGGTTCTGACTTTCCGACCGGTGTGTAGTTATAGGGTTGCTATGGATTATGTCCCTCGTTGGTACCGAATCCTTTGTTGGAGTCGCATTGGCCAAATCGATTCCCCTCCGCTCTTCACCACCTATCCCCCTCCTCGGTGAGCCAGGTTGTTTTGGCCACCTCCTTACTGCTTTCCTCTTTGACAAGCTCTTTGGATTCAAATGCTCAACGACGTTGTCATTTGAAGCTTCGTTGGCAATTACATTAAATCCAACTACATCTCAGTGTCGAACTCATCTTATCCCAACAAGCTTTAGCCGGACTCAACAACGCCCAACTGGCAAATTATGCCCACAATGTTTGCTAGCAAGCCGCAAGAACTAGTAATTGCCTCCGACGACGTAGATTATGCTCATTTTTGGTTTATTTGATGGTTATGACTTTATTGATTCTGTTGGTAGATTTTAAACTCTGTTATTGATGAAAATTATTGTATTTATTACAACAGTATGTAAACCTCCTTTTTTTCATGTGAGTATTCCCTTTTTTTCTTTTTATTTTTAAAGTTATTTCTCTCCTTTTTTTTTTTAAAGGGTCTTTTTTTCATTAGAATTAATCTCCCTCTATGTTATTAAGGGGTTGGGTAGGTGTACATCAAACTTTGGGCCAAAATTTTAAAAGAGAACAATTTTAAATAGAATTGTTGAAAGAAATTGAGAGTAAAATAGTTCTTAGACGCTCATTTTTAACTAATAAGATAATAAAACTTAAAGACTTGATTTTAAATAAATTGAAAGCCCATGAAAAAGAGTTTAATATGATGAAAATTCAGATTCCTTCGGGATCCAAAATTTTTAGATTAAGCGTGTGAAAAGAGTGTAATTAAACGCCCTCCCATTCTTCTGTTTCCGTTTATTTGTCAGTAATGTACTAAGTAAATGACTGGTTTGGGCTCATTGACCGAAAATAAAATGTAGGCACAGACGGGATTGGATATCCTATTGTTGCAACTCTTAATTTGAATTCTCAAAATCGGTTGGGTATTTTGGTGCTGAGCTATGAGAATGAGAGTTGCTACTTGCTTGCTGCATTAACTTAAAAAAGTGTAAAAATAAAATAATATTAAGCATTTGAAATTGTATTTTAAAAAATAATGTGTTAAATAATTATTAAATAATAAAATTATATAAATTTTAAAATTATTTATTATACTATTTTACTTCAAATGATTACTTAATAAATTATTTTTTAAGATACAATTTACGATATAATCTAAAATGCTTAACATTACTGCATATCAATTTATAAACATTCTTAAAACCAAGAGAAATTATATTGTTAAGTTATTGAATTTGGAGGCAGATTGTCATCAGAGGTTTTGCTTGGGTGGTAGGAATTAAGAACCATGGCTCAAGACCAAATAGAAGAAGGGAATTAAGAACCAAAATGACCCAAAAAATTGGAGGTATTCTAAAATACATTTTTTTATAATAAAAAAATTTAAAATTAATTATTGTTACCACAAAATTGCATGTCTATTTTACCAAATGCACCCATATATACTTTAATAATATCAAGAATAATCTCTGATATCTGTTATTTTTAAGGCAGGTATTAAAATAACATTTTATTCAGTATTGTGGGGAGAAAGGAGTCTAAAACCAAGAGAAGTTACATGTTAAGTATTTGAATTAGGAGATAGGTTGTCACCAGATCGTGTGCCCTCGGTGGTAAGAATGCCTTTGTGTTTTTCTACGCCACCGTGGCTCAAGACCTGGTAGAAGAAGGAAAATAAGAACAAAGATAGCTCAAATAAATGGAGGTATTTTAAAATACCTTTTTTTTTTCTTTTTTAAAATTAATTCTCGTTTATCACAAAATTGCATGTTTATGATATGTTTTTTTTTAAAATATCGTGAATAATCTCGCAACACTGATACATGTTAATTTTAAGGTTTACAAGTTTTATTTTACATTTTTATAGTTCAATTTATAGATATAATTTTTCTTTTTACTACTTTTACATTAACTTATATTTACACGTCTTATGTGTGGTTTATGAGATTTATTTAATTTTATATTTTTAGGTAAATTTCTTATTTTTATTTTTAAATTTTAAATTTATAAATATTATAATTTACTTATAGTTTTTTTCATCATAATTTCATATTTTATATTGAATATACATGTTCAACTCTAGTTTACAAGTTTTATGTTACTCTTATATATTTTAGTTTTATTTACAAATATAATTAGCCTTTAACTAGTTTGACGTAGTATATTACATTCGCATATTTTATGTGTGGTTTATGAAATTTATATAATTTGTTTATGATAATTGTTTCTTTTAGTTAAACGTACAAATTTTAATTCAAAATAAATCTCAAAATTTAATTTTATGGTGTTCTATTTTCAAATTATTTTATAATAATATAATTTTGTATTGTAAATTTTTTCTCTCAATTTTTTTCTTCTAAAGTCTCTGTTTGTGTTATTAAAAGAGTATTTTTATAGTTATGAGAAATTTTAGGGGTAAGAGCCTTTAAATTTAAGTCAAAATATAAGAGTTAAAAGGAAATTTTATACATCGCACAGGTGCTGCAGCGCTAGGAGTTTGGCTCCGTGGCACAAAGACCTGAAAATGGGACTTCGTGGAGCATCACCAGGCATCGCAGTGTTGGATTATGGGTGCCCTAGCGCCCAATTACTGAACTGAGTTCTTCTTTGTTTTACATTATTTGCCTCCCGTTTATTCTTATACGTCACATTTTTTGTTGTGCATATATTTATAATCAAAAACACAATTATATATCTAAATATTTATGATTTGGAGTAAAATACGAAAATTAAGTACAAATCATACTAGTGCTTTTACGCTCCTATCAGACTTAATATAAGTTGTCGAGAAGATGTAGACTAAGAGGTAATATTGAAAAATTAGCTTACTAGAGTGACAAGAATCGAAAAATAATATATAGTAAGAGTGCTATTGGCATGGATAAGTTTTAACCATTTAGGTATTATGATAGAATTATGAGTGACACTATAAATCACAATACAAAGACTACTTGATATGAGATACATTCGAATCTTTAGAGACCGAAGTCACGAGCCTTAATACAGTTAACTTTGGGTACAGACTTAATTAAAGTTAATGCTAAGTAATTGAGCATTGACACGGATGAATCCTAAAAAACTTCTTAAGAGATTCTGAATCAAGAAATAGTTTGTTAGAAATTGGTGATTCAAAATAATGTTTGAGTTTGATTTTTAGTTGAAGACCGATAAAGAGTCAACACAAGGTCGATTACGTGTTAGACGGACAAGAAAAGGATACAAATAGCGAGGAGGGATTAGAAAGCACGTTGGAGTATTTTGTAAGCCTTGGGGCCGCGACTCAAGGTGGCCAGGCTATGGTTCCAATCTTGAAGAGGTTGGACACCACAGCGTTAAGGAATTTTTTTTTTTTTTCTGTTTTTGAGCTGTTTTGCATTCCTAAGTTGATTTTTGGACTTCTTAAATGCATGGATCCTTATTCTAATTAAAAAGAAAGTTTTTATAGATATTTTAAAATTTATATAAACTCTTGTAAACTCATTCAATTGACGAGCATCAAAACATCAATAAAAGAGAATAAAGAATTTGGAGAATACTTGAATACTTAGTGTGCAAGAGAGTGTTGTATAAACTTTTAAGGAACTTTGGCTATTGCGTATTCTTTATAATCTCTTATGAAAGATCTTTATAATATGATAGTTTTTTGTGTATTGAGTAATATAAAGGTTAAAATTCTGTGATCTACTATAAATGTTAATATTTGTTATCAAACTATATAAATTTTTTGTGCTTTAATGTGTATGATTGTTAATATTTTTTTTTAGTATGATCTAATCTAATTTTTAGTTACTTATAAACAAAGACTTTTTAAAGTGTTTACATTTTTAAGAGTGCATATTAAAGGTTACAACAATTTCAAATTGATTAATGATTTTTTACTTCAATTTAACAATTTTATCAAACGGGACTTTGAAAGTGTGTTACTATTCATTCTTTATTTATTCAGAAATTCCAACTTAGTCAATGAGTCCATGAAAATTGTGAATAATCTTTAAGTGTCGTCTATGCATTTCACAGGAGTGTTTAAAATGCCTCCAAAGCGGTTGTTGTCTCACTACAAGCTTGACGCCAGAAGGAAGAGACTTATTACCCTGTCATGCAATGCAGAGGATATGCTATTGCCGCGCGGTAATTTTACATTTCATGGTAAGAGAATAAAAGATTACTTTTTTTTTTCAGAAACGTGGTAAGAGATATGCGTTTATGTTTGTTACTTTGTTGCCTTTTTTTTTTAGCATATAAACCTAGTAATTGATCTATTAATATTTGCAGAATTTGACTCGAATTTCAAGTTGTTGCAGCCGCGAGAATTGAACATTCCTGATCACTTGATGAATCATGATTGGGCTTTCATTGACGCTCATTGTTAGGAAATTGAGAGGTGATGCAAGTTACAGTTAAAGTGAAATTAAAAAAATAATAAAAATAAAAATAAAAATAGAAATTTATGTGGTTCAGCTTTTAGTTTACGTTCATGGGCGAAGACAGAAGAATCTCTTATTATTAAAAATGGAGAATACAAGTATTGTAGTGTTTTAACCTTACAATTCAAAATTCTAATACACTAAATTCTCTCAAATCACTCAAAGAATACACAAACTCTCTCAAAATTGTATATTAGAATAAATTGCTAAACTCTCTCATTTATAAGGAGAGTTTAGCATGGTGGACAACCAAGAAATGGCTGTCCACCATGACATAAGCAATTATATAGCTAGCACACGGTGCCAGCTACCAGTAATTCTCCAACTTGGAGATTTGATTGAGAATCAATCAAGTCTCCACACCATTCTTTCTTCTTCGTCAAAGTCATGTTGCTTACGTGTCTGTTAGGCCATGCAAGCATCTACACCATACAAACTTGTTGGTATTGATGGGATTGGTCAACACATCTACTAGGTTATTATCTGTATGAATTTTTTTCATATCCACACTTTCATCTTCTACCACTTCACGAACAAAGTGATATTGAACACCTATGTGCTTCGTTCTTGAATGAAAAGCTAGATTCCTTGCAATGTGTAAGGCATTCTGACTGTCACAAAATAATTCAACTTTCTCTTGCTTGTGCCTGAGCTCCTCCAGTAATCTTTGTATCTAAATTGCTTCCTTGCAAGCTTGTGTAGCTGCCATGTATTCTGCTTCCGTAGTAGATAATGCCATAACAGTTTGCAGTTTCGAAACTCAGCTTACAGCTTCTCCTGCAAGTTTAAACATATAGCCAGTAGTGGATTTTCTTTTATTAAGGTCTCCTGCAAAAATTCGAATCCACATAGCCCTTAACAATAAAATCTGATCCTCAGAAACAGAAAGCAACATCTGAGGTACCCTTAATGTATCTAAAGATCCTTCTGACACAACCCCAATGCTCTCTACCAGGATTCGCCATGTATTTACTAACTGCTCCCACTGCTTATGCAATATCTAGTCTAGTACAAATCATAGCGAACATTAAACTTCTCATTGCTGATGCATACGGTACTCGAGACATCTCCTTTCTCTCTGCTTCTTTGCTAGGACACATCTTAGAGGATAACTTGAAATTAACAGGGAGTGGGGTACTAATTGGCTTACAATCTTGCATGTTGAAACGCCAAAAGATTTTCTTTAAGTAGTTCTTATGAGAAAGCAAAATCTTCCTGTTATTTCTGTCTCAGTGAATTTTCATCCCTAGAATCTTGTTTGCTGGTCCCAAGTCCTTCATATCAAATTCCCTAGCCAACTGTGCCTTCAATTCTTAGACTCAATCTTTTTTAGAGCCTGCCACTAACATGTCATCCAAGTACAACAGCAAAATAATGAAATCATTATCATCTCCAAACCTTTTGTAGTATGTGCAATGGTCTGAACTAAGTCTGTTGTATCCAAGGCTGATGATATAGGAATCAAATCTCTTGTACCAATACCTCGGCGCCTGTTTGAGACCGTACAGAGATTTGTTCAACCTGCAAACCAAGTACTCTTTTCCTTCTTCTTTAAAATCTTCTGGTTTGAGTATATAAATTTCTTTTTCAAGTTCTCCATGAAGAAAAGCTGTCTTTCACATCTAGCTGCTCTAGATGTAAGTCAAATGTAGTACATATTGCCAGGACTATTCTGACTGTCGTGAGTCGAATCATAGGGAAAAATATCTGATTAAAGTCAATACCTTCTTTCTGAGCATAACCTTTCACCACCAATCTTGCACGATACCGCTCCACTTAGTCATTACCATCTCGTTTGATCTTGTAGACCCATTTGTTACCAATGACTTTTCTTCTATATGGTAATGTAACCAGCTTCCATGTTTTGTTCTTATGCAATGCTTCAATTTCTTCTTGCATTGCTGTCATCCATAGAGAAACATCTTGACTTTTAAAAGCCTCTAGGAAAGTTATTGGCTCTCCATCCTCTGTTAAAAGGTAGTATGCAACATGAGCCTCCATGACATACTCCGAGTGCCATGATGGTGGTCGTCTTTCACGAGTTAATCGATGATCACCTGTAGCCTTAGACTTTACTAGTTCTTGTTCTTCATGCTCTGATGCTGCTTCAGAAGAATTCGAATCTTCTTGTACTTGATTATTTTTCATTTATACTGTTGTAGTCTCTGGATTTTCCTTCATTGTGCTATCATCTTTATCATTCCTTTGCAGTTTATCTTCTGCAAATATCATATCTCTGCTGATGACGACCTTGTGGGTAGTGGGATCCCACAGTCGATACCCCTTGACTCCATCAGCATATCCCAAGAAAATACATTTTTTGGATTTTGGATCCAGCTTCGTTGTTTCTTGGGGATTATACACCACGTACACAGGACTTCCAAATGTATAAAGGCCAGAATAATCAACTGGTTTTCCAGTCCACATCTCTATCAGTGTCTTCAACTCAATTGTTGTTGATGGTGACCGATTTACCACATAACAAGCGGTTTTGACTGCTTTAGCCCAAAATGTCTTGGCTAAACTTGCAGTTCTCAACATAGCTCTTGTTCTCTCCAACAAGGTTCTGTTCATCCGCTCTGCTACTCCATTCTGCTGAGGCGTGTAAGCTATGCTGAATTTTCGTTTGATGCCTTCTTGTTAACAGAATGCAATAAAATCTTCACCAGTATATTCTCCTCCATTATCTGTCCTTAAACACTTGATCTTCTTTTCTGATTCAAGTTCTACCTGCGCTCTGAATATTCTGAAAGCTTCAAATACATACGACTTCTTCTTGATTGGATACACCCAACATCTCCTGGAGTAATCATCTATGAATTATACAAAATATCTCGCTCCCCCTAAGGACATCACCGGTGCTTGCCAAACATCAGAGTGGATCAATTCTAGAATTTCTTTACTTCTAGAACTGGATGTGCTGAACTTTAATCTGTGTTGCTTACTTGTGACACAGTGCTCACAGAAAGGTAAATGAACCGATTTAAACCCAGGAAGTAAATTTTGATCAGAGAGAATCTTCAAACCTCGTTCTGACATATGGCCCAGTTTGCGATGCCACATTATCGTTGACTCTTCTGCTGAACTAGTTGATACAACAGATGAATCTCCTTCCTGCAGTGTTTCTCCATTAAGCATGTACAAATTTGCAGCAACCTTTTCTGCATTCATTACTATAAGCGCGCCTTTGAGAAATTTCATTATCCTATTTTCAATTTGTGTCTTACACCCAGTGTTATCTAATTGTCCCAATGACAAAAGATTCTTCTTGAGGCCTTTCACATGTCGTACCTCCTGGATAATATGAACAGTACCATCGTACATCTTCATCTTGATAGATTATATTCCAGCGATTTCTAAAGCATGATCGTTTCCCATATATACAGATCCTCCAGAGGTAGATTCATATTGATGGAACTATTCTCTCTTAGAGGTCATGTGCCATGTAGCTCCAGAATCCATGAGCCATACATCAAAGAACCATTTTCTACTTTCAACAACTGTTGCTGCCTCGCTGTATAAAATTTCACCATCATCTGAGGTGCTTGCAATATTCCCTTGTGGTTTGTCCTCTGCACTTTTCTTCAATCCCCAGCAATCATTTTTCAGATGGCATTTCTTGCCACAATGGTAGCACTTAACATTCTTCTTACTTCTAGATTTTGGTCTACCATGATTTTGACTCCCACTGGGGCCACGTTCTGTTGATCTACCTCTCATTATTGTCAAAACTTCTGCTTGTTGCGAACATTCCTGTTTATCTTCTTTATTTTTTCATTTTTGTTCTTCTCCCAGTACAGCAGCTGTAACATCATTGAAGACTAAGAAGTCCGTTAAGATATTATTCATCAAGTTGATGATGAGTTGATCATATGAATCTGGTAGGCTTTGAAGTAAAATCTCCGCACGTTCACCTGCCTCTATTTTATGCCCCAGGGAAGTGAGTTGGGAAAATAGAGTATTTAGCGTGTTGATGTGCTCTATCATTGAAGTGGATTCTGTCATTCGAAGAGTATACAATCTCATTTTTAAAAAGATCTTGTTGTGCAAAGATTTGGCCTCATACAATTTTATGAGAGTATCCCATATCTCTTTTATTGTCTTCTTTTCCGCCACACTGAATAGCACATTATTAGCAAGTGCTAGATGTAGATCAGCAACTGCATTACTGTTAATCTCATTCCACTTGATATCATCAATGATACCAGCAGGCCTTTCATCAATTGCTTCTAAACACTTGTTTTTTTTCTTAAAATCGCCTTTATTTTTATTTTTCACAATGTAAAATTACCTCCATTGAACTTCTCAACTTCGTATTTTGCCACAATTGCTTTTCACCATGGACTGCTTTCTGCTAGGATTGGCTCCCACTGTTTTATATGAATAGTACCCGTATGTATGAATAGTACCCATATGTATGAACAGTAACTATATACATAAATAGTAACTGTATACGTGAATAGTAATCTTATTCAACCAGAAGCTCTGATACCACTTGTTAGGAATTTGAGGGGTAATGTAGGGTCGCAGTTAAAGTGAAATTGAGAAAAATAATTAAAATAAAAATAAGACAACAACAGAAGTTTACGTAGTTCGGCTTTTAGCCTACGTCCACGGGCGAAGACAGAAGAATCTCTTACTGTTAAAAATGGAGAATACAAGTATTGTAGTATTTTAACCTTACAACCCAAAATCCCAATACACCCAATTCTCTTAAACCACTTAAAGAATACACAAACTCTCTCAAAATTGTATATTAGAATGAATTGCTAAACTCTCCCATTTATAGGGAGAGTTTAGCATGATGGACAGCCAAGAAATGGCTGTCCACTATGACATAATTGCTGGCACCATGTGCCAGCTTCCAACACTCATTACATATATATATTGTTTTAGGCATACTACAACTATGGGGAGGGGGATCGAACCCTAACCTCAGGTAGGGGTGCGCTTATAAGGGGCCCTTGCCATTTTGGCAAGCCCTATACGCGATGCTCATTACGTATTATTCGTTAACCGTATGAAGGTTGATGTCCTCAGGAATGAATTACGGAACTACTATATTTATATTACAGCAAAAAGATCGTTTAATCTATACATATATTTATTATAGCTGTGCCACATGCATGTTTAAGTTCAGGATCAATGACAGCAGTTCTTGGATTATCTCCAATATATCAGCATTGTCAGTGAACCCCAGAAAGCCTACGTCTCTCATTTACTTGCTTCCACGATTCTCAAACGAATCTAATATTGGATTTCAAGATTTGAGGTTGCCTGTGGAAGCTCTTTCGCAGATGTGGCTGCTCTATGTTGGTAATGCTTTTGAAGTTCATGATGTTGATAAAAATTCAGAGATTCAAATACATGCTTGTTCTTGTTCTATCAGTGGTTAATTTCCAAAACTTATTCGGTAACATTACACAAATTCTTGAAAACTTTGCTGTTTATACTTGACAGGATACGATTGGCAAAGTGGTAGACTAGACCATTCAATCATGAATTTAAATGAACGTGAATATGCGTTGTTGCCCCATCTTGTTCAGGTATTAGTTCTTAAATCCATTGCTTCACAACTTGATAAACATTTGTAGAGAATGCATATTATTTACAATTTGATAAACACCATTTTCTTGTTTGGAATTGTAATTGCATTACTAAGGTGTTAAATAAAATACCCATGTTACACAGGTTTCTATCAACTTAGATGCCAATGGGAACTCCCAAAAATGTAGTGTGGAGCCTTTAAATCAATGGAATAAACCCTCAGATCTTCCAATCATCAACCCTACATTCTCTGGCAACAAAAATACATGCATTTATGCTGCAACATCTTCAGAATCTCGCAAAACTTTATAGCATTTCCTGTTTGACACGGTGGTGAAGCTAAATGTATTAACCAAATCTACTCATACATGGTCTGTTGAAGCTCGAAGATTTATTGGTGAGCCTATCTTTGTCCCCAAAGAGGTTGAAGAAGATGATGGTTACCTTCTTATTATTGAGGTAAGAAATTAACTTATCAGTTACAACTTTAAAGCCCTTTTATAAGATTCAATTATTAATATCTACTTGTTTTCCAGTATGCAGTTTTTGTACAAAGGTGTTTTTTTTTGTTGTTTTGGACCCCAAGAGGATTGGAGAAGCTGATACACTCGTAGCTAGACTTGAAGTCCCAAGACATTTCAATTTCCCACTTGGTTTTCTTGGTTTTTGGGCCAACAACTGCTAACTTTATGCCTCCTAATTAGAATTTGAGGTAAATGAGGAAGAAAGTTGATGGTTGCTGAAACTTGTACTGTTATATTGAATTGTAACTTGAATACTAGCTTGATTTACAATGTGAGTATGCTCTATTATATATATTGCAGTGAGAGCCATGATTACATGATTCCAGGTGTCAGTAAGTTTGGTAAGATTCTCATTGTCAAGGCCTATATTCTCGAAAATGCATTTCATTGGTCCACCTATTATCCTTTTCTATTGCAGAATAGTAGCTGTATTTTTTGTCATCTTCTGTAACAGATTGCAGGATCATCAGTGCATGTTTTGGAGCTGTGCATTCCATCCAATACAGCTTAGCCTTGCACAATGGTGGACAGCTTCAATACAGCTCAGCCTTGCACAATGCTGATCATTTTTAACTCCCTCTATCAAACTCAGAGGTCTGGAGTGACTTTGAGTTTGTTCTTTAGATAATTGAATCTTTCTGCAGTGAGAGCTTTTGTTATTATATCAGTCGTCTGCTCTTTGGAGGAAATGTACTTTACTTCAAGTTCATTGTTTGCTATCTTATCTCGAATAAAATGCACATCAATTTCGATGTGTTTAGTCCTAGCATGGAATATTGGATTAGTTGCCAAAGCAGATGCCCCTTGATTGTCACACCAAATGACTGGTTCTGCTATCAGTTTGATATGCATCTCTGTGAGCAGAGAATTTAGCCAAGTGATTTCAGCTCCTATATGTGCAAGGGATCTGTATTCTGCTTCAGTGATGGACCTAGTTACCACTTTCTGTTTCTTTGAACACCAAGAGATTAAGTTTCCACATAGGTAGATATTGTAGCCCCCTGTGGATCTTCTGTCATCTACATTGTTAGCCCAGCTTGAATCTGTATAGCCTTTAATTTTCGGTTTTCCATTTCTTGTGAAATAAAGACCATGGTTAGAGGTCCTTTACAGATATCTTAGGATCCTTTTGCAGCTTATCCAGTGAGTTATCTTTGGTCTCTAAAGGTACTGATTAAGCTTATTGACACTATAAGCTATATCGGGCCTAGTGATAGTTACATATTGCAAAGCACCTATAGTGCTTCTGTATATAGTAACATTATTGAAGTCTTTTCCTTCTTCTTTTGATAGTTTTAGATCAGTACTCATTGGGGTTTTACTAGGTTTGCAGTTTAACAACCCGACCCTTTTCAAGATATCCAGAACATATTTATTCTGGTTCAAGTGTATCCCTTCTTTGTTCCTCTTTACTTCTATTCCCAAGAAATAATTCAATGATCCTAGATCTTTAAGGGAGAATTCTTGATTCAGGTTTGTTATAACTGAGTTGATCATGCTATCATCATTTCCAGTTATCAAAATGTCATCAACATATACTAGTAATAAGATCAGTTTATCTCCCCCCTTTAGAGATGAAAAGTGAGGTATCAGACCTTGCATTCTTGAATCCCCATCGCTGCAATGTTGTTCTAAGTATTTCAAACCAGGATCTAGGTGCTTGCTTTAAGCCATAGAGTGCCTTGTTAAGCATGCAGACTGAGTTTGGCTTCTGCTGGTCTTCAAACCCCTCTGATTGAATCATGTAAACTCTTTCTGTCAAGCTTCCATTCAAGAAGGCATTGTTTATGTCTACTTGTCTGATATCCCAATTAAAAGTTGTGGCTAGACTTATCATTACCTTAATTGTTGCTGATTTAACCACTGGGTTGAATGTTTCTGTATAATCAATCCCTGCTGTCTGGTGAAATCCTTTGGCCACAAGCCTTACGTTGGATCTCCCTACTTCTCCATTTGGCTTATACTTTATCTTATAGACCCATTTGTTCCCTATTACTTTCATTCCAGGCCTATACTCAACCAAATTCCAGGTTCTATTCTTCAGCAGAGCTTGATACTCCTCTATCATTGCTGCCCTCCATTTTGTGTTTTCAAACGCTTCTTTGGTACATGTTGGTACTTCTTCACTGGTTTTATTTTGTTGCTAGGTTAGATAGATTTTAGATTTGTATATTCCCGACTTTGATCTTGTGATCATGGGGTGTGTTGGCTCTATTCTCTGTGTTTGATCATGGCTAACAGGATCTGATTGTTGATTTGATGATGGTGATGTTAATTGTGGTAGTGTAGATGCTGAACTATATTGGTGATGTTCTTGTATTACTTGTGTATTTCCAGATGTAGATGTTGATTGTGAACTGTCAAGGCCTTGAATAGAAGGCACTTCTGCAAGATCTGGAACTGGTGGTCTTATTCTTGAATTTGTGATATCCATTGGCACTTGTTGCAGTGGCTGATGAAAATGAGATTTTTGTATGAAATGATCAATATGTTGTGATGATTTTTCTTGACTCAATGACACAATCTTATAAAGAAATTCAGATTCATTAAAAGTTACATGTCTAGAGATAAAGACATTCCCTGATGGCAGTAGGCACTTATAGCCTTTGTGTTTAGTACTGTATCCAATGAAAGTGCACATTTTTGTATGAAAGTCTAGTTTGTTCTTGTTTAGAGGTCTTAGGTGGGGAAAACAAGCACACCTAAATACTTTTAAGGGATGTTAATCAGGTGCTTTTCCAAATAGCTTTTCATGTGGTGTTTTGTTGTTCAAGACAGGTGTAGTAACCAGTATCCATAACCGGTAAGAATATGTATATTTATATATATAAATATACGTATTTTATTTGTATGTGAGTGATCCTTGATTTATATATTGTTATTAGTAGTGTTTTTATAGGTTAAGGATATACTATTAGTATTGGGTTTATTTGCAAGACTTTGGAATTATTTTAGGGACCAAATTGTTATACTTTGAAAGTTTTGGGGGCAAATTTGTAAATACCAAAAATTAGCCACTTAGTATAAAAATACACTTTTAAAACCCTAATTCTCTCATTTTGGTCGAGCTACCTCTTTTAGAGAGAGAGAAGAGAGAAAAGAGGGGAGAGAAAGAGAAGAAAGAGAAGAAGGAGAAGAAAAAGAAGAAGAAATTGGAATTTTGGATTTTAAGAGGTATATCATACGTATTTCTCAATTTATTGGTATTAATTAAGTTAATTCCTTTAAGTTTTGATTTCTGAAAATATGTATAATTGAGGATTTGTTGTGTATTTCGTAAGATCATATGAGAATTGATGATGATCTATAAGATAGTTTGATAAATCATGATGAATTATGGAATTTCTGCTGGATAACCTCTTGATCTAGGAATTTTATAAATTGTTGTGATTCGATTCTGGTTTTGAATTTTGAGTATATGAAATTAGATATGTTAAGGATCATCTGAGACTTTGAATCGATTGAAAATTCTGGAAATTGAATTTATAGTGAATTTACTAAAATGACCCTGAAATTATGGAAATTTCCTATGTGAACAGTATAATACAGTGACGAACAATGTTTGTCCTACTGAATGATCTTTAAAAATTACGAATTTGTGGAATATGATAATTTTATATGTCTAATATGATATACTCGGAATTGAGAATTTAGATCAATGTGGTTGAAGTGTTATGAATTTCTAAAGTGTATCAGCTCATTGCAGTATTTGATTAACAAGTTTTTAAAGCTATGGAATAAAATAGTTTTAAAATATTTTTTGCAGTGATTTGGAAGAGAAATATTTATCATGGACTGAGATATGTGTTAAGAGTAATTATGTGGTAGTTTTATAATTTTTGAGTTAGTATATGATTTTATAAAATTGGGGGATTGAATACTGTTCAGTAAGTATCTTGATCCTGTCAGGTTTGTAGTTTGGATTCGATGGTGTGTATGGAATGGATTGTGTAGGAATTTTGATATAATATTCATATATAAGAAGTATATATGAGTCAAGAATGATATATTCTGATTTCGGAGTAATTGGACATCATTTGATGTATTAGAAATTTTGTTAAGTGTAAGTGGTCAGAATGACAGGTTTTGAGAAACCAAATATTTAGACCAATTTGATGTGATAAATGCATTGTGTATAATTTTGTAAGCTATTTAAAGTATTTTGTGTGAATTGTGAGGCTTATGAAAGGATTAATCTCCATTGATAGGTTAAAGAGATTTAAGCCTTGTAGCTGAAAGTGTTAAGAGGTAAGTATACTAGACTTACTACTGGAATCACAATAAACATAATAATTGTTTTGTATGATTTTGTAAATGGGGTTAAGAATATGTTTATGATATGTCAAAGTATATTTTGATATGAAATGTGAATATATGTTTATGAATGTGAGCATTGACATTGAGCATGGACATATATGTGTTTTTGAAAGTGAGCTTTCCAAAATAAGATGCGTTTAACAAAGAAAGCTTTTGAAGTGTAATATGTCCATGAGAAATATTTTGTGATTTGAGGGTACTTGAACTCACTGTTAACTTAGTAGGCATTTTATGTGATTTGTGGAGCCTTTATGTGTGGCATTTCCTTCGGGATTGGTATATGTTATGTGTTCCGTATGTAGGGAGGATCCTATTGGTACCTAAAGGAAGTGTGAGTCATCACATTCGTGTGGTGGCGTATTGGTACATGTGAGAGGACTCACCGATGATCAGGGTGAGGGTTTGGCTTTTACCTTCGGGCATAAGCGTTATATATGTGTGATTTAAAGACCTCACTTGTACTATTCCTCTCATACGGTATGTCACCTACGAGTGACATTTGGCTCATTATGTGATATGTGATATGTAAGTCCTACTAAGTAGTAGTTGAGTGATGGTATTCCTATTATGTGTTTTGAAAGAATGTGTAAGCGCTTACATGATATGTGATTTGATAAGATTATGATTTTGATTGATCACAGCATATCATACATATGCATTGTGTACATATATGTATTTGTATTTGATATATGAAAAACTAGTATGCTTACTGAGTTTTATACTCATTATAGTTTATGGTGATTTCAGGTAAATAAGGTACATGTGTGCATAGCGGATTTGGCAAGGCTTCTGCTGTTCCTTGGGTTCCCTAAGTTGTTAGGTTGCTAAGTGTTTTATTTGGGGACACGTGGGATAAGATATTTGATTTGTCCCTAGTGAATAAATACCTATGTATTATTTTATTATGTGGTTGGATTTAGTTTAAGTTTCACCAAGTGTAGTAATGGATTGATTTTAAGTAAGAATTTGCAATGAATATATTCTGGGCTTTCGGTAACAAAGTTGCTACTGGTGACGTAGTAGAGTGTTAATCTCTGAGAAAACTCTGCGTATCTCCGGTTTACTAATTGTCCCAGTCATAATTCAATTGCTATAATTCTGAAAGAAATTAAAATAAATGCTTAAGTATTATTGAATGAATGTAAGTGATGTCGTGTGTCAGATCTTTTGGGTCTGGGGCGTGACAGCTTTTATTGGTATCAGAGCTAAGATATGATTCTGTAGACTTTTAAGTGTCGAGTCAAGGGAACCGAGCAGATGCCAAATCCTTAGGATTGTATTTGTAGCTTTGTTATGTAAAAGTTTGACATAATCCTTAAATTTTGTATGATTTTGTGAAGATGACACAGTATCCAAAAGCTGCTAAGATTGTTGTTGTTGTGGATAATGGTACCTTGTGGATCTTAATGTTACCATTTAGATTTTCTTTTAAGTTATGACTAATATGCTTAGTAAGAGTGATGTTGAATATCTTATAATGATAATTTGCATGTGATGGAGCAAATTGAGATAATTTTCTCAATGACAAAATATAGAGAAGTAGAGTATTGAAGACATCAATTGAAACAACTTTTATTGAAAAGGAAAACAACAACACAACAACAATAGCAGCAACAAAAATACAGTAGAGGCTACGGAGTGAGATTTAAGTCTATTTTGCGCTTCTTCTGACTGTCATGAGTAGACCAATCTAACTGATGCAATGTTGGATTAGAAAGAGGAATAAAAGACTGTAATTGATCAATTAGTTGATCAACAGTTGGAGCTGAAATAAGAATCCGTCGTGCTAGAAGTGGGATGAATTGTGTTCCCGCTGCATAGTCAAGAAAAGATATCAACCCGTCGTAAAAACCATTAACATTTAACAAACCAATGGGTTTTTGGTGGATTTGTAATTGTGCCCATGAGACAATTTGAAAAATTTCCTCCAAGGTCCCGAAACCTCCTGGTAGAGCTATGAAAGCATCCGCATGCCTAAGCATTTGAGCCATTCGCTCGTGCATAGATGAGACTTGTAACTCATCCCCAACTGTTTTTCCTACAATATTTTCAATAGCTAGAGGTTTTGGAATGATACCCAAAACTCGACTACCTTTATTGTATGCAGCTTTTGCCACAGACCCCATTAACCCTCGGTTACCTCCTCCATATACTAAATGTATATTTTGCTCAGCTAATACCTTACCAAGATTTTCTGCAACTTTTGTAAACTCTTCAGTATTCCCAGGGTTGGATCCACAAAAGACACAAATTTTTGTGAATCGACGAGCTGAGGTTTCCTCCATTGTTATGCTCACCCTAATCTTTGAATATTTTTGAGTTTGTATAAGGATGCAATAATAATGTATTTATAGAGAAACAAATTGATAATAGCTGTGGAGCATATGTGTAAGTATGTTCAAGTATATATTTTTCTCGATTCTTGTGAGGTAAAACAAAAAAAAGAGAATGAGTTTTACTTTATCATTTTATAAGGGACAATAGGTCACAAAATCTTGAATAAATATATGTTGATATGTAAGTGTGATAAAAATTATGTCGGAAGTGTGATAAGTTAGGTAAGATAATTAAGAAAAGTCAATAAAGGCCTATTTCATGGATTTAGGGACTTAGCCATTTTGGCACTAATGGTCGACAATACATCAATGACTTGAAGACTTTTTGAGCTAACAATTGGACTTTGGACATGAGGCCAAATTAACTTTATTAATTACAAAGATTTTATGGTCTTAACATTAATTTTTGGCCGATAGATTAAAAGCAGATATGAAGAAAGATAAAGCACACTTGACATAAATATAAAGCAGTAATCAGTCTCTCTTTGATGTGATAGAGCAACACGGATCTAGTTTATGTGAAAATAGAAACAGCAATGTAGGTCAAAATGAGTCTCCTTGGTCGCTTTCATCTGTGTCGTATCCGTGAGAGAGGAACTTAT
Source organism: Ailanthus altissimus (assembly GCA_946807835.1). Taxonomy (NCBI): domain Eukaryota; kingdom Viridiplantae; phylum Streptophyta; class Magnoliopsida; order Sapindales; family Simaroubaceae; genus Ailanthus; species Ailanthus altissimus. The sequence continues at coordinate 27,793,878 of OX327695.1, forward strand.
GGAGTTGTTGTTCCCATACATTGAATGAGGGCTCTGGCGGAGTAGAATGTGGGTCTACCATATCTTGATCTTCTCCAGCTAAGCTGGTCTGGATGAGGGATGTGCTGGCTTCCTCTTGGATTTGGGTGTCGGTTGGATAAGGTTGGGAGTCTTGAAAGAGGGATAAGTCAAGATTGGGTTGGTGTTGGTCAAGTTCTGTCGGGACAACTGGCTGAGATTGAGTAGGTTCTGTCGGGACAACTGGCTGAGATTGGGTAGGTTCTGTCGGGATAGTTAGCTGAGGCCATTGGTGAAGGTTATCCATTGCTTGTCTGTATCTGGCATAATAAGTCATGTTTGGGATATGGTGATGATGAGTAGAGTAATCTGTATTTCTGAGATGTGAAAGATGATATTTTTGTCTTTGTTGGAATTTGAGTATATTGGCAAAATTCAGGTCTTCTGTAAAGTCAGCTTCAACTTGTTCCCAAGGTGCAACATCTTCTGGGGAGATCCAAACAGACGGAGGAATTATTTGATTTTCCTGAGCAAGAATTCTTTCAAGTTCTCTCTTTTGCTGAATTACTTCTTCAGGCCAGAGCTTAATTGATCCCTTTAGTGAAAGGGTAAAGGTGAGGTAATCCTTGACAGTGGGGTAATAATGGATTTCATGATCTGAAACAATCATACCCTTTCGTTGGAGAAGTAAAACAGACCAAAGATGTTGTCTAGGGACTGCAGCATTTGTGTTGTTTGCAATCATGTGTTGAAATTTAGTTATCCACCATGTCTTTGGGTAAAACCATTGGAGAAATATCAGGGCTGGATGATCTTCATCACATTTTTCTAATTTTTGGAGAGTTCTAAGTAATGGAAATTCCATGGCGATTGTATACAGATCCAACAGGTACCATAACAAGTAAAGGACAGATTTGGACCATTGGAAAAATGGGAAAAAATAGTGCAGGTGAAAGAAAGGGTATTCCAAGTTGAACGAAGGGCCACCAAGAACTGTGAGGCCATGTTCTTGGACTGCCAAGATGGCATAGTGTCTGATGAATTCTTTGGCACGGGAATGGAGTGTTCTGGTTCTGATTAGGTCTGGAAGTTGTGGTGGAGTAAAAGGAACATGAGGAGTTATGATAATAGGATTCATTATGAAGATGGTATGAGGGTTGGTTTTTTTTTTATTGCTAGAAAAGTGATTATGAGGTTTAGGCTATTTATAGAGTTTTGTGAAAGAAAATCAATAATCGTTTTGTTCTTTCCTTTTCCGTGGATGACGTTAAAGGAATAGTTGAAAAACCATATTTGCCATCGCAGTAATTGTGCTAGTGCAATCTTTTCTGTTTGAAACTGAGCATATTAGAAAAAAGCAGACATGTCAATCTCAATGAGAAAATGATGTCCAATAAGGTGGACTATTTTTTTTAAAGAGTTAGAGTAAGATATATAATGTTGAGATCTATAGTTTAAGAATCATTGATCATTTAAGATAATACCTTCAATATTCTGATTTGAATGACAACTTAGTTGCGTAGAAATGCTATATTTTTTTTGAATGATATCAAGGTAGTGAATGATATTATGACGTATGAGTATATGTTGAATGGATTAAAATTTTCAGAGGAGTTAAGAATTTTATTTAAGAGATTAGTATGGATATTCTACATCTATGTTATTCTTTAATGAATAAAATGTGAAGTGTATAGATGCCCATTAAATATTGAACGAATGGAAAAAAAAAAAAAAAGAATAAAAATATGTGTGTATAATTTTATAAGTCCATAATGTGTGTCATATGTTTATTTTATGGATGAATGTTTCGTACTTCTCTCACAGACTAAGTTATGAGCAAATCTTATATACCAAAAAGATTGCTTTGTAAATATTTTATGAATAAACCATACAGTTAAAAAGGAAAATTGAGAATGAGAAGAAGAAATGAGATCCAAGTATCCTCATCTATGTGCTTAAGTTAAGAATTTCGAGGACGAAATTCTTATAAGGAGGGGAGAATTGTAGTAACCAGTATCCATAACCGGTAAGAATATGTATATTTATATATATAAATATACGTATTTTATTTGTATGTGAGTGATCCTTGATTTATATATTGTTATTAGTAGTGTTTTTATAGGTTAAGGATATACTATTAGTATTGGGTTTATTTGCAAGACTTTGGAATTATTTTAGGGACCAAATTGTTATACTTTGAAAGTTTTGGGGGCAAATTTGTAAATACCAAAAATTAGCCACTTAGTATAAAAATACACTTTTAAAACCCTAATTCTCTCATTTTGGTCGAGCTACCTCTTTTAGAGAGAGAGAAGAGAGAAAAGAGGGGAGAGAAAGAGAAGAAAGAGAAGAAGGAGAAGAAAAAGAAGAAGAAATTGGAATTTTGGATTTTAAGAGGTATATCATACGTATTTCTCAATTTATTGGTATTAATTAAGTTAATTCCTTTAAGTTTTGATTTCTGAAAATATGTATAATTGAGGATTTGTTGTGTATTTCGTAAGATCATATGAGAATTGATGATGATCTATAAGATAGTTTGATAAATCATGATGAATTATGGAATTTCTGCTGGATAACCTCTTGATCTAGGAATTTTATAAATTGTTGTGATTCGATTCTGGTTTTGAATTTTGAGTATATGAAATTAGATATGTTAAGGATCATCTGAGACTTTGAATCGATTGAAAATTCTGGAAATTGAATTTATAGTGAATTTACTAAAATGACCCTGAAATTATGGAAATTTCCTATGTGAACAGTATAATACAGTGACGAACAATGTTTGTCCTACTGAATGATCTTTAAAAATTACGAATTTGTGGAATATGATAATTTTATATGTCTAATATGATATACTCGGAATTGAGAATTTAGATCAATGTGGTTGAAGTGTTATGAATTTCTAAAGTGTATCAGCTCATTGCAGTATTTGATTAACAAGTTTTTAAAGCTATGGAATAAAATAGTTTTAAAATATTTTTTGCAGTGATTTGGAAGAGAAATATTTATCATGGACTGAGATATGTGTTAAGAGTAATTATGTGGTAGTTTTATAATTTTTGAGTTAGTATATGATTTTATAAAATTGGGGGATTGAATACTGTTCAGTAAGTATCTTGATCCTGTCAGGTTTGTAGTTTGGATTCGATGGTGTGTATGGAATGGATTGTGTAGGAATTTTGATATAATATTCATATATAAGAAGTATATATGAGTCAAGAATGATATATTCTGATTTCGGAGTAATTGGACATCATTTGATGTATTAGAAATTTTGTTAAGTGTAAGTGGTCAGAATGACAGGTTTTGAGAAACCAAATATTTAGACCAATTTGATGTGATAAATGCATTGTGTATAATTTTGTAAGCTATTTAAAGTATTTTGTGTGAATTGTGAGGCTTATGAAAGGATTAATCTCCATTGATAGGTTAAAGAGATTTAAGCCTTGTAGCTGAAAGTGTTAAGAGGTAAGTATACTAGACTTACTACTGGAATCACAATAAACATAATAATTGTTTTGTATGATTTTGTAAATGGGGTTAAGAATATGTTTATGATATGTCAAAGTATATTTTGATATGAAATGTGAATATATGTTTATGAATGTGAGCATTGACATTGAGCATGGACATATATGTGTTTTTGAAAGTGAGCTTTCCAAAATAAGATGCGTTTAACAAAGAAAGCTTTTGAAGTGTAATATGTCCATGAGAAATATTTTGTGATTTGAGGGTACTTGAACTCACTGTTAACTTAGTAGGCATTTTATGTGATTTGTGGAGCCTTTATGTGTGGCATTTCCTTCGGGATTGGTATATGTTATGTGTTCCGTATGTAGGGAGGATCCTATTGGTACCTAAAGGAAGTGTGAGTCATCACATTCGTGTGGTGGCGTATTGGTACATGTGAGAGGACTCACCGATGATCAGGGTGAGGGTTTGGCTTTTACCTTCGGGCATAAGCGTTATATATGTGTGATTTAAAGACCTCACTTGTACTATTCCTCTCATACGGTATGTCACCTACGAGTGACATTTGGCTCATTATGTGATATGTGATATGTAAGTCCTACTAAGTAGTAGTTGAGTGATGGTATTCCTATTATGTGTTTTGAAAGAATGTGTAAGCGCTTACATGATATGTGATTTGATAAGATTATGATTTTGATTGATCACAGCATATCATACATATGCATTGTGTACATATATGTATTTGTATTTGATATATGAAAAACTAGTATGCTTACTGAGTTTTATACTCATTATAGTTTATGGTGATTTCAGGTAAATAAGGTACATGTGTGCATAGCGGATTTGGCAAGGCTTCTGCTGTTCCTTGGGTTCCCTAAGTTGTTAGGTTGCTAAGTGTTTTATTTGGGGACACGTGGGATAAGATATTTGATTTGTCCCTAGTGAATAAATACCTATGTATTATTTTATTGTGTGGTTGGATTTAGTTTAAGTTTCACCAAGTGTAGTAATGGATTGATTTTAAGTAAGAATTTGCAATGAATATATTCTGGGCTTTCGGTAACAAAGTTGCTACTGGTGACGTAGTAGAGTGTTAATCTCTGAGAAAACTCTGCGTATCTCCGGTTTACTAATTGTCCCAGTCATAATTCAATTGCTATAATTCTGAAAGAAATTAAAATAAATGCTTAAGTATTATTGAATGAATGTAAGTGATGTCGTGTGTCAGATCTTTTGGGTCTGGGGCGTGACAACAGGTGTAGGAAGAATATTGATCAAGTGCACAGCAGTCTCAAATGCTTCCCACCAGAAGTTGAGGGGCATATTGACTTGTGCAAGAAGAGTCAGTCCTACCTCTACAATTTGCCTGTGTTTTCTTTCTATCTTTCCATTTTGCTCTAAGGTATAAGGACAAGTATGTCTTAAATGTACTCCATCATTCTTTAGTGGCTGTTCTAGTTGTCTGAATTCACCCCCCATGTCTGTTTGGATACTTTTATTTGTTGGTTTAATTATTTTTCAGCAAATTTTTTGAATTGAAGCACATCAATGGTGGTTTGTGATTTGGTTTGTAATGGTAGAATCCAGACATATCTTGAGAAACTATCAACTATACCAAGATAATATCTGTACCATTTACTATACAAGAGTGGTGCAGGACCCCATAAATCAATGTGTAGTAATTCAAGTGGATGTGTTGCACATGTTTTAGAATTTGAGAAACTTAATTTGTGGTTCTTGCCCATTTCACAAGCATCACAAAATGGTAAACTTAGTGATTTTTTTAAACTGATATTCTTGTTACAAGTTGGCAATACTTTCTTCAATACTTGATCATTGGGATGACCAAGTTGCCTATGCAAAATTGACAACTTGTTAGACAAGGCTAAACTAGATTTTTCATATTCTGAAAGACCTACTTCTAGTAAGGAGACAAACAAAGAGACTGTTGGACTAAGGCTCTTGTCTTTGGTAAGAATTTGGTCACTGCCAGCCATGGATATCACATTTAATTTGTATAAATCTTCTTTAGCCATTCCTTGCAGGAGTACCTTTTGCATCTTATCCTTCACAATACACAAATCATGGTGAAATTCTATGGTGATGTTGTTATCTTTCATCAGTTTTGAAATACTCAAAAAGTTTTTGGTCATTTTGGGGACAAACAAAACTTGTTTTAGTAAAAGTGTTTCATCTTAGTGTGGTATGTGCAGTGAACAATTACCAACATGTGAAATAAGAAGTTTATTGCCATTGCCAACAACAAGTGCTTGTTTACCTTTGTATTCTGCCCTTGTGGTGAGATTGTTGATGTTGTTGGTAACATGATTCGAGGCTCCACTGTCCATGTACCAACCATCATCTTCTTCATCTTCTTGTGCTGCTACATAAGCTAAATTTTGCTGAACTGTTGCCTTTGACATAAAATCTTGATTAAATTTGTGCCAGCATTCTATGGCCTCATGTCCAGGTTTGTTGCAGATTTGGCATGTTACTTTGGGTTTATCTTTGTTTCCCTGTTGCTTTATTTTTCCTTTGTTGTTTTTTCCAGTGGGGTTTCCCTTGTAGTTAAAGTTTGTGTTTCTACCAAAACCTCGGCTTTGCATTGGTCCTCCTCTTCCTCAATTTCCTCTGTCATATTGACTTTTTCTCTGACTTGTTCTGTTGAAGGCCATATTGGCTTCATAGTCAGCATTTTCAGAGGCATTTCTCTCAAGTCTACTTTCAAAACTTAGCAGTGATGCATATATATCTTCAAGAGTGGTATTGTTTAAATTGGTGGTTAATATTACAGCTACAGGATCATATTCTGACCCTAGACCACCCAGAATATATTGTATCAGTTCAACATCTGTGATTGGCTTCCCAGATGTTGCCTAGACATCAGCAAGTTTTTTCATCTTGCTGAAGTAATCACTCATGCTCAAAGACCCATTTCTTGTGACATTTAGCTGTCTCTTGACCTCAATGACATGAGCCATTGATTGGGAGCAGTACATTCTCCCTAGGGCCATCCAGAGATCCAAAGAGGTGCTGCAGTCAGTGACTGAGCTTAGGATATTCTCACTTAGTGAGGACAGTAACCAACTAAGAATGAGTTGGTACTGTTTCCTCTATAGTGCATAGAGTGGATTGGTTGTTGTCGTTGGCACTTGGTTCTCATCCATGGTGACTATAAACCTGCTTGGTTGGTGTTTGTTTTCATCAATATATTCCTCAAGATCATTTCCTCTGATGAACGGCAGAACCTATGTTTTCCAGATTATGTAGTTGGTTCTGTCTAGCTTGATTGTCACAGTAAAAGTTAGATTGTTTGTTACACTATTAAGCACAATATTTTGTGCAGTGTTCTCTGCTGTTATGCCAGGATCTGAGCTGAAACTTGCCATTATTATTGGCAACCTTGCTCTGATACCAAGTTAGAATTTGAGGTAGATGAGGAAGAAAGTTGATGGTTGCTGAACTTAAACTGTTATATTGAATTGTAACTTGAATACCAACTTGATTTACAATGTGAGTATGCTCTATTATATATATTGCAGTGAGAGCCATTCTAATAATTACATGATTTCATGTGTCAGTAAGTTTGGTGAGATTCTCATTGCCAAGGCTTATATTCTCATAAATGCATTTCATTGGTCCACCTGTTGTCCTTTTCTGTTGCAGAATAGTAGTTGTATTCTTTGCCATCTTCTGTAACAAATTGTAGGATCATCAGTGCATGTTTTGGAGCTGTGCATTCCATCCAATATAGCTCAGCCTTGCACAATGCTGATCATTTTCAACTCTCTTTGCTTATGTAAATACAAACCAAGTCGGCTTCTGTTAAAGGTCATTAAGTTACTGCAATGCAGTTGTTTCTGGACGCTGGATTTAGGATTTCATGACACATTATTAGTAATTATTGAAAGGCTCATTTCCTTGTACACTGAAAAATATTTGTTAAGCAATTATTAAAGAAGTCACAGGTCTATTTGGTATAGAAGTATTGTGGCAAGGCAATAGCTAATTTGAAGAAGAAGCATTAATTGTGAAATCGAAGAAGATGGGTGTAAATAAACATCGAAATTTAAAGTAGAAATTATATTATTAAAACACTCTTAACTGTTGTGTCTCTATAGCACAGCAGAAACACCGGTATATCAAAATAAAACCTACAAGAGTTTAAAGATGTGAATGTTTACAGCTACAGTGGTAATGAAATGTAATTTTTTTGGAAAACTTTTATGCTTCCGATTGCAGTGAATCCGATCCTTGCTTTTATAGATAACATGCTTGAATGCATATTGTATTGAGTTTTGAACAAACTCTGAACCTGGTGAACCAACCATGATCATTTTACTCAAAATCCATTCTTATGTACTACGGATCCTGATCGTATGATGTTCCTGCACAGAGATCGAATTGGTTAATATGTCTACAACAGCATCTGCATACAAAGCGTGAGGTTAAATTGATTTTGAAACTACACCTGTTCATTTGTCAGATACAATAAAGAAATACTATTTTTATCAGCTAAAATAATTATGTTAAGACATAATTCATTTATCAGATGTACTACAAAGAATTCGTCACTTATCAGAGACTGCAATGGAGCTCTCCCTAAGCTTATTTTAGTTGTTAATGTTACTTTACATCCTGGGGATCAACTCAATATAACATTTTAGATGACTTAATCTTGATGAAAAGAATGGTGGGCCGCCGAGAAGCTCCGAGCTTCTATTGCAATTCAGAGATGGGGTAGTGGGCTCTGACTAGCAAGACTTAGAGTGGTCTTATTTTCTTTTCACATGGTGCCAAAAAAGATATGGAGCTTTGTTAGTTGAAGAACGGCTTAAGTAATCCCAGCTAGGATAATCTATACAGAAGAGTAAAGGTGGCTCATTTGAAGGTTACAAGACTCCAAGTCTATTTATTGAATTGAATGATTGATAAAATTGGCTAAAGAAATTCCTTGGTTTTATGATAGAATTTTTTTTAACCTTTTGCAGTTTAGTTGTTAGCAAAGACGACTTTGTGATAGAAGATTGCCGCCACTAGAGCAACCCCAAAGTACAGGGGAGTAAGATATACTTACATCAAATAAATATGTATATTAAGTTTCACCATTTTCTCTTTTACTATGTAATAAGTATACTTGGTTTTGTGATTTCTCTTTCAATGTTTTAAAGTTTTTACATTGGAAAGCATGCACGGATCAATGTTTTGTTGGTGCGTCCACCAACTCTTTTACACATATTTCATAATGACATCTACTTGATGGGCTTAACCTTTGTTTGGTTAATTGAATAGAATAGAATAGAAAGGTGAATTAAATACACACACTTTTGCTGGTTTATAAGATTTTACCTTGCTAAGGAAAGGGATGTAATGAAGAACTAGATGGCATGCCTTAGTAACATCCCAAAGGAGATAAAATAAAGGACCTTCTCTCTCTTTCTTTTTCCCTTTTCCACTCTTATCAGATGACATCAATGCATAACCCATGAAAGAATCTAAACACACATTTAATTGAACATCATAATCTAATCGGTTATATTTTGGAACACTGAATTTTAAGGACTAGGTCTGCCACTGCAATCATAAAATCCATTTTGTAGTAACATTAACAACAATTACAACGGGAAAGCGAGGATAGCAACGCTCACAGACATTAATAATTCTAATGAAACAACATTAGTTGCAGTAAACAGCGAAAATAAACAAAAGCTTAGAGACAATATTGGCACATGAAAATAGTTAACAAGGAGATTGCATAGACAACCCAGGTAGCCCACTTGAGACCCAGGGGAAAAGGAATAGCAATGGTGAAAACAAATGTTGTGGCAGCAAGGATAACTGCTGCTATCTCCAACACCTGAGATTTGGTTGTGAACTTGTGGCCAATTAAGTTAGCAACAAAAAGAGAGAGAAAGATCAGCAAGATAGCAAAGGATAGCAAATGGAAGGAAAGTGGAAGCTGGGATTGAGTTTGTGCAAACAAAATAGCAATTTCAAGAGCTGATGAAAAGCAAAATGCCATGACAACATTTTGCCACTGCAGCAGAAACTGATTGCGGTGCCGTTCAGCTTCGGCAACAACAAGTTGCGGAGCTGCAACTTGTTGATATTCCGAGTCATTGATAGAAGAAGAAGAAGATGACATTGATTATGCAGGTGAGTCTGATCTTGGACGGCGTTGGGACATGAAGTTTACAATTCAAGTTGAAAATGCCATGACACTCTTGTATTGAACATGTTAATTTGTTTGTGTTGCTAGCTAGAGCTCTCGAAAATGCCTTTTATTTTATAGAAGGCTTGTCGGAGTCTTTTATCCGAATATGGATGCCAATTAAGAAAAGATTGTGGGGAAGTACTTTGACCATATAATAAATCAAGACTTTCGCTATAGTCCGATATGCGATCCGAAAGTTACATAGTTCCCTTTCCTTCTTCCGTGTAGTTCTACCCAAGAAAAAAAAAAAAAAGCATAAGGGTTGACTCTGGTTTGTATATTTATATAATACTATTACACCTTCAAATTGAATTGATTTGGCAATCATTTAGTAATATCTCATAGAGTAATATTATTAGTATATAGTGGTGACAATTGACCGTCCGATCCTCGGATCTCAATTGTCCGATCAAGTGGTGTACAAAGAGTGGTAAACGGGAAGCACCTCTGAAATTTGAACTTTTCAGCTAGTAAGAAAAGGAAAGGTTGCTCTTGCTCTATAACATTAAAAAAAATTTATATTAAAAAAAAAAAGGAAAAACATGTTTGGACCCACTAAATGGAAATAAAATATCGGTCCATATCAGATCGAATCGGATCGGATCGGATCTCCTAGTATGAGCTGATCGAACTTCGAACTCCGAAATCTGAATGGGTAAGGTGCCTGGGTGGATTAACTAGGCACGTGTCTCATGGTTTGCTATTTGATGGGCCTAAGCTAATGGGCCCTAAGACAGAAGTTACATGAGACAACACATGCATTAAACCCAAGTAAAGTGAAAAAAGAAAAGCCTAATGTAATGGGCTTTTGGTTATAGTAACAAAAATGGGTGTGCCTATGAATCAGTGGAGTGCATTTAGGTTTACCCAAAACAAAATCCAGAAGGCCATAACCACCTTCGCTACCTTTTATTTTTGTTTAAAAAAAAAAGAATATTTTGAATGTTAAAAGGATTTTTTTCTAACACCAACATTGTTAGTAGAAAATTTGCCCAAACGAGTTCAAAATAAATTTTTTGACAATAAGGCCCAAAAGTTTTAATCTATCTCTACAACAAATAAGAAGAAATTTAATTAGAATAGAAACACCTATGGGACTCCAATCTATATCTCATAAGAATAAAAGTTTAAAATATTTGGGCAACCCTCATGAGTTTTAGAAGGGTTATTTACTTCGACTTAAAGTTTCATATTAGTCAAAGAGATTACTTAGAAATTGCTTGCTTCAAAAATAAGCCCAAAATATATATTGTCCTAGTCTTCTTTCCATAAAAATGAGACATAACTTCATTAAATATTAAGACTATTACATTAGAGATTGTGGGTGTTAATTGGTTTAGTTAATAAAGTTTATTAAGTTGGTGTAAAAAAATTTTGTGTTCAAATCACATTTACATTAGCAATGTTATGGAAAAGAAAAGGCGATATGTCTATGACTATATTAGGTGGATCTACATTCATTTTGTTACTTGGCAAATCGATTTCTATATCATGAACTGAGTTGATAAGAAAAATGTTGTTACTTGGCCGTGCACAAGTATTGCTGGTGATTTTAACTGAAAAGGATGTTGAAACCTTTATTCAAATCATATCCGATCTATTATATTTGAATAATATGCAGCATTTCATTCCAAAAACAAAATCACATTTGATCTAATTTCTGAAAATTTTATCTATCTCCTTTCTTTTCAATTAGTGTTGTGAGGCCGCATTGGCTAGTGCATGTAGGTTTTTTTTTTTTTTTTTTAATACTGATATTCTATCATATACCTATTATATAATAATACATCAATTAAGATAATAAATCATTTTAAACTTATACATGTTCGAACCACATACCTATTATACAATAATACATCAACCAAGATCATATATCACTTAACACTTGCGTATAACTGAATCATATGCCTCCACAATGGAAGAAGTAAAAGTCCTCGCAAAAAGATGAAAATATTTACATTATCCTAAATTTCTGTCAAGACTCGAACTCTTGATCAAATGTTTTACTGCATTTGCGTTTCCCTCATATTCTGGTTACTTTGATTTCCATCACCGGGTAAGTGTAACAAAACTTCATTAAGATAACAGATTACTCTACTTCACAAATAATTACGAGAGCAAATGCAAGAGCATACAGTTAAATGCTGCAAATATTTTCCCTTATTGTCATTACATTTTAATCTCACTCTCACGAGTCGAGTCATGCTCACCTCCACTCCACTTGCAAATGGATAACGTGCATGCGCAGGCCATAGAGCAAATAATGTGTGAGTTGACGCAAGTATGATCCACTGCACTAGCCACTAGCCATTTTATTATCTCTCTCCTTAAGCGAAACGACTGTTTTCTTTCTTCTTTGTTGAGATATCAAAGCTTGTGAAACTGGCAAAATAATTGCATATGTGGGAGGGCAACGGTGAATGGAAATCACTACCAAGTCCTGAACTTTTTATTTCCCTGCTACAAGAGCAATTTGTATAACAGTATCAATAGCGTAATGAGTTAATTGCATGTGTTGGAATCTTATATTAGTGTCAATATCGCGTTGAGGATTTAAGATTTCATAAAACAAGTATTCTCTTGTATAAAATGTTGTAATAACACAATTTCGGAGTCCAAAAACTTAGCTCTCTCTCCACTACAAAGTGAGTCATATTTTTTTACCATATTTTAATCTTTTTCTTCCACTGTTAGTTTTTAGTTTTTATTCTTTTCTCTTGTTGATAATAAGTGAATTTTGATTACTCAAAATCTTGATTTAGATTGATGTTTTTTTTTTTGAACATTTAGGTTTTGGTATAGATTAGATCTTTAAATCTTTATGATTTTATTCTTTTCTTTTAAAATAATGTTTTTATTTCATATATAAAATTTTATTAGTTCAAATTTAGCGAGTTGCAGGAATTCAGTATAATACATTTTATAAGAAAGAATTGATAAGTGCATCCTTATAGAATACTCAATAAAGACTTTAGATAAGTCCACTTTATTATAAGTAGTATAGAAGTTCTCCTTCACCTCAACACCTCATTAAAAATAATATAAAATAAATAAATTTTAAAGCGCTATGTTATACAGCCTTATTCACAAAAGGTCTTAATCAATATAGAATTGTCAAATAGCATTGAGATAAAACCCACATTATCACTAATCTCTATTCTTCATATGGCATGTGTTAATACCATTATTAAAATAATGACACTTATTGTGCATATTTTTTGTCATCAATAAAGATCTAGACCAAAGACGTTTATTGAAATGTCCTTAGTTAAGAGGGATATTTCTTAGTACAAAAGAAATATTTTAACACTTTTTTTCAAAACATGATATATATAGCCCTAAAATATTCTTCTTCTTTTTATCTAAGCATGCATGACATCTAATTTTAAAGATATTACACTTTTTTCTCTATTAAAAATGCCTCTAAATAGTCTACGAGATTATAATAACTTATGCTATATAAACATCACTTTCTCCAAGAATGAGAGATTATTTTTCTATCCCTCTTTTTTATATCCATATTCTCTTTTAGAGTTTTCTTCCTATTTATTTCTAAATTGGGATTTCTCCTTTAACCCTTATTACCACCACCAATCAAGTCATTCACTCTCATATTTCCCATGGTCATCTTATTTATTCTTATCTAATCTTTCCCTTATGAGTAACATTCTTTCTTTCTTTTATAACCCTCAACTTATTATTTGATAAAATTTAAAAATTATCCTTTATTTTTAATGAAAAAACCTCCATCAAAGCATATAAAAATTACCTCTACAAGTTACAAATTTAAAAAGGGACGAACTTATGAGATCATAGCCTACCAGTGTTATTACTTTAGTTATAATTTATATATTGTAATCTTTCTTTTATATAGTGGATTTAGTGATAATCTCCACCCGTAAATGTAAGCCTTTATGCCAAATCATATAAATTTTGTGTTTTACTTTTTCTTATATTGTATTTTCTTATTAATTGCTAGTTAAATTGTGTTTAATTTAAAAATTACGAGATTAACCCAAACATACATTATTCAGACCTTAACCCCTTTTTTACTAGGTTAATAAAGTCAAAAACCTTTCTCTAAGCTAAACTCTGATGAGCTTTATTAAGTCTTGCTTTGCTATAATCATTTATGGACAATCCCTTTACTTTAGCTCTATTATTATTGTTGGGATTTGTGCTTACGTGTCATCCCATTATATATAAATATTTAACTATAATATTTATACAATTAATATTTCTAATAAAATTATTAATATTATTATTAATTATTAAATGGTAAGATGCTTGTAACGTTTCAGACATTGTATGATTCGAAAGAGTTCAGATCTAATTTAAAGCAGTTTAGATCAGTGCTAAGAGTTAGCAACGCTAAAAGTTATAAATGTTAAGAGTTAGCAGTGCTAAGAGTTAGCAGGTTATAAGAGTTAGCGAAATCTAACGAGTTAATGTCTTGTCTAAAATGGGACAAAGACTTAAAAATATATTAGTAATGACGTAGCTGCAAGGAGTGACAGATGGTGTTACGAAATGTCATTATACAAGTATGTTCTCAAACATTATGTTTTTGATCTAATTTCATCGATGCGGGTCTATCGGTAAAATCCAATAATATAGATTAGTGTATGTCTAAATCTGTATGATCCAGGTGGTTAGTCTTAGCAAATTATGAGCTTGCCAAAACTCGCATATAGATACAAGTATTCAATGAGAACTGGGTATTGAACAGACTTATGAAGACCTTCAATAGACATCTCATAATAGCCATTAATGGTAGGTCTTTCGAGTTGAGTATTATTCTTAATCCTTTGACCTGAGTGCCACGGTAGGCTTGTGAGTGATCCATTATACTTTGGTTCTATAAATGTCAAAAATATTTCATGATTTGACCACTAGGTATGGTTTAATGCTCATGGAGTTTGGTGTGCGTAGATATAGGATTCGTCAGTTTATATGAGTGAGTTATATATCCTGATGTTCCGAGATTGTATTTTAAAAAATCTTGTAGCCACAAATATAAACCCTAAGAATAATTTCTATAAGGCTAAACAATATTACAAAAGTGTTTGCGGATATTGTTTATGAAAATACAAATCTGAAGATAAATTCAAGGTTGGGCAAATAAAGATTTGATGGTGGTGATTTATCTCTCTGCTCTTATAGTGAATTTTTATGTCTTTGTTCTCACTTGTAATCTAATAATTTTTTTGTCACTAAGAATCATAAAAATTCACTGAGATTTATTATGATCACTAAAATTAAAGAGTTCTTGATTTTTTTCTTATAAAAGGCATACTTCGTGAGTGCCAAGTTATTCAATAATAAAAAAGTAGGATCTTGATCCACCATGGACGTAGGTAAGTTGCCGAACTACGCATTTTGTATGTTTTCTTCTACTTTTTCTCTTTAGTTTATTCTTAGTTGCTTTGTAGTTGCATTATATACTCAAGATTATTATTTTTGCTTTAACAAACTAGTAGCAGAGCAAGGTTTTAAGCAAACATGGACACATCCAAGTATAAGGTAGAGAAATTCAACGGGACGAATATCTTTAATCTGTGGAAGTTGAAGGTAAGGGCATTGTTGGTGAGCCAACAGTTAGGCTCAGCATTAGAGAAGGCTGCAGCTTCTTTTAGAAAAGAAGAGAAGACGCTAAAGTCATCTAAAATTGAAGTAGAAAATGAGACATTTAAGAAATAGCTCATAGTACAATTGCTCTATCATTGAGCGATGAAGTCTTAAGGGAAGTAGCAGATAAGACGACGATGATTAGTCTTTAGAAGAATCTTGACTCCCTTCATATAAGAAAATCATTAGCCAATAGATTAATTATAAAGAAGAAGTTGTATCAATTGTTCATGTTAGAGGGGACACTAATGAAAGCCATATAGATGCATTCAATAAGATCATTATTGATCTTGAATCAATTAACATCAAGATAAAGGATGAAGATAAGACGATCATTCTACTGAGTTCGCTTCCTAGAATTTATGAGAGCTTTGTTGATATGTTACACTATAGCAGAGAGAATTTAACGATGAGTAGTGTGAAATCATCATTAAACTCAAAGCTATTAGGAAAGTAAATTGAAAGCAATACATAAGGTTTATCTGCAAGATAAAGGTCCTCAAATAAAGATACAAAGAAGAATGGCTCAAGATCAAAGCCTAGGACTCATAGAAAGTGTTATTACTGTAAGAAAGATGGGTACTTCATAAAATATTATCTGAAGAAGAGAGGTGAGAAGAGAAAAAGTGTTTATGTACTGAAGAAAAAGGCTGTAACTGGTTTTGTATTATTCTCTATACATGATGAGAGTATCCAAACTAAGTTGTGGCATTTTAGACTAGCACACCTAGAAGAGAGAAACCTAAAAGAGTTATTTTGTCAAAAGGCATTTGGTGAAGATAAGTTTTAGTCATTGGATTTTTGTGAGCATTGTATGCTAGGAAAAGTACATGGAGTGAGGTTTAGTACCAGTGAGCACAAGACTAAAGGGATTTTTGACTATATACACTCGGATCTTCAAGGACTAGCTTAGAAAGTGACTTATAGTGGGGTTAGGTATTTTCTCAGTTTTCTTGATAACTATTTGAGAAAGCTATGAGTCTATATGTTGAAGAGTAAGGATCAAGTGTTTGATATGTTCAAAACTTGAAAAGCTTTTGTTGAAAATCAGACTAGCAAAAGGATAAAGAGGCTAATTGACATTGACCTTAAAGTTTACAATAGAGAGTTTAATGAGTTTTGTGCCAATCATGGGATTACAAGGCGTAAAACTGTGAGATCAATACCGCAGTAGAATAGTGTAGCTGAGAGAATGAATAAAACCCTACTTAAAAGGGTTAGATGCATACTTACCAATGCAAAGATGTCTAAGGCATTTTGGTGTGAAAATATGATGACTGTAGCTTATTTAATTAATAAAAGTCTATTATCAACGATAAACTTCAAGACCCTATAAGAGAAATAATTTGGCAGTTTTTCTACTTATGACCACCTCAGAATACTTAGTTGTCCAACCTTTGTTCATTTGAAGGATGGAAAATTGAAACCTAGAGCTATCAATGGGATATTTATAGGGTATCCTGAAGGTGTGAAAAGATACAAGGTGTAGTGTAGAGAGTTGACACCACCAAAGAGTATCATAAGTCGTGATGTGACATTCAATGAGATGGTAATATTAAAAGCCTCTCATTAAGATAAGAAAGAATAACTTATGCCCAAAGAAGACTCAACACCTAAGTCAATCAAAGTTGAAATGGAGACTAAGTGTAGATCTGATATTCCCCTAGATCAACATCTCAACAAGAAGACCCTTGATGATAAACTGAGAACACTAGTGAGTTCTTCCGAGTCCACCCAAAGTAAGACTAAAACTCTTGAGAAGAAACTTGAAGAATACCGGCTAGCCAAAGATAGGCTAAAAAGAATAATTAACCTACCAATTAGGTGTACACAAGCAGATCTAGTTGTTCACACCTTTAATTTTGCTTACACTCTTGAATTTGATGAGCCTAAAACATATGGTGAGGCTATGAAGAGTAAAAATAAAGATAAATGGTAGCAAGTCATAGACGAAGAAATTAGTTCTCTTATAAAGAATAATACTTAGGAGTTGATGGATAGACCTCAAAAGAAACTAACGGGGTACAAGTAGGTGTACATGATTAAGAAAGGGATATCGGAGGTAAAGCCTACATGATTTAAGGCTAGATTAGTTGCATAAGGTTTTACTCAAAGAGAGAGATTAGACTTTAATGAGATTTTCTCTCCAATCGGTAAGCATACATCCATTAAGATTTTGTTAGCCATGTGTGCAAACCTTAATTTACATCTAGAGCAGATGGATGTAAAGACAACCTTTCTACATAAAGAGCTTAAAGAGATGATTTACATGACACAGTTGTAAGAGTTTATAGAGCTCAAGAAAGAGGAAAATGCTTGTTGATGAACACATAAAAATGCATATTTGTTAAGAGATTCAGTCACCATTTAATATCACTAATTTTAGCATTTTCTTGTATTTTTAGCTTGAAATAAAGTGTTCTCCTTAAATTGTGATTAATGAATGTTATTTGCATAGGTTTAGGTAAAATGAAAATAACTCTCAATGTAGAAATCGAAATGAAAGAATTTTTGAACCTGGAGCAACATGATTCAATCTTACACAAACTTAAAGAATAATTGAAAAGCCAAATCCAACATGTTATGGGCCAAAAATTGAGATACAATAGAATCGAGCTACAACTTTGTACATTTTGAGCGTAACCAAAATTTGGCGCCGTTGCCGGGGAAGTACACTAAGCGAAAGTCAATTGCCTTTATTAATACTAAAGCAGTAACTTTGTACATTTTCTTTTCTTTGTAAAATTTTGGTTTTATTTCCTTTGTTGTAATTCATTTTATTGTTCATGGTTGGTTCTAGCACCTAATTTATTTTATTTTTTAAAGTTAATTTGTTATATTTTATATTATTTTAATAGCTGATTTTACCGCCTAACTTAGTTCATTTTCTTTTATTTATTTATTGTACTTCACACTTTATTTTCTTTTATTTATTTATCGGACTTTACTTTTTATTTATTTATTACTGTACTTTACCTTTTTTTCAGTTAATTTGTCGTATTTTATTTTATTTTAATAACTGATTCTACAATCTAACTTAGTTTATTTATTTTTATTTATTGCACTTTAGTTTATTTATTGTACTTTATTTTTATTTTATTTTATTATTATACTTTATTTTTTTTAATTAATATGTTGTATTTTTATTTTATTTTAATGGCCGGTTCTACTGTCTAACTTTTTATTTATTTACTTATTGTACCTTTTTTTTAATTTATTGTACTTTATTTTATTTTTTCTTTAATTTATTTATTGTACTTTGCATTTTATTTTCCTTTATTTTTTGTACTTTCTTTTCTTTTATTTACTTATTGTATTATTTATTTATTTATTTATTTATTGTACTTTACAGTTTATTATCTTTTGTTCATTTATTGTATTTATATTTCATGGTTTATCTCACCACCTAACTCATTTCTATTTCTTGTTGTATTTTATTTCACTTCTTAATTTTTCTTGAGCATTTCTTTCAAAAAAAAAAATTGTTAAGATATATGCATCGACTTAGAGACAAACGAGGGAGATTTGTGAGAGAAGTAAAACTAGAATCACCACCACAATTTGTAAGGGAAGAGAATTCACCATCTAGTTCTTCTTGTAATTCCAACACAATGAGCCAACACGAATATAACCTTGTTAGGACTCTAAAAGATTATTTGCATTCTATTCGCACAGTCACATCATCATGCATTATATTTCCACCTAACACACCACATTCAAATTTTTAACCTGGAATGATACAACTTCTGCCCACTTTTCATGGTCTAGATAGTGAAAATCCTTATGTATATGTTAGAAAGTTTGAAGAGGTAATTGCCACATTCCATTGCCAACCCGAAGTCATAGATATTATTAAGCTTAAATTTGTCCATTCTTCTTTTAAAGACAAAGTAAATAGTTGGCTATACTCTTTGAAGTCGAGGTCCATAGGAACTTGGACAGAAATAACCCAAGCATTTTTCAATAAATACTTTTCAGAATATAAAACTAATAGCCTGAAAAGACAAATTTCTTCATTCTCCTAAAAAGGCAGTGAAACTTTATATCAAGCATGGGAAAGGTTTAAAGCGTTGCTAAATCCTTGCCCTCATCATGGGTATGAAAATTGGTGCTTGGTTAACTATTTTTATGAGGGACTCACAATTAGAGAGCGTCAATTTATTGAGATGATATGTAATGAGGAGTTCCTTCACAAAGATCTAGAGGAAGCCATAGAATTTTTTAATGACTTAGCCGAAAAAGCCCATACATGGACTGAACCTAGAGTGACTGAAAGCACAAATAGGTCACGACCCAGTGGCGTTTTCCATCTTAGGGAAGAGAATAATCTCAAAGCCCAATTATAGGTCTTAACTAGGGAGTTAGAGACCTTGAAAACCAAAGATAGAATGGTTACCCACACGGTTGCTAAGGTTGAGTCACACGATGTCTGTGGAGGAGCAGAACACTTAACTCGGGATTGCCCCACTTATAGTGAGATGAGAGGGATGTATGAAGAACAATGTAATACCTTAGGGATGTACAAGAAGCCTTATTCACCATACTCTAAAACCTATAATTCTAGCTGGAGAAACCACCCAAACTTTAGTTGAAAATCTGACCAACAATCCAACAGTCATTGAAAATAAGAACAATAAGCACCCAAGTCTTATGTTACACCTCAATATAATGCACGACCAATTAGAAGTCCTTTAGAGGATACATTATAAGTATTTATGGAGGCACAAAGTAAGACTAATAAAAAATTTGAAACAGTTCTTGCGCAGGTGATAGACGAAAATAAAGAAATCAAAAGTCAAATCACAAAGCTGACCAGTGTCTTAACTGTACAAGAGCGAGGTAAGTTTCCATCTCAACCTCAATCCAATCCAAAAAGATAATTCACGGCACAAGCTTCTACTTCTAATGCTTAAAATCTTAAAGAAGTCAATGTCATTACTACTCGAAGTGGTAAGAATGTGAGTGAGCCTACTTCTGAAACTAACACATCTACGAGTAGTAAAGACGCCCCCATTGAAAAAGAGGCCACAGTGGAAAAAGTGCCCTAAAATAAGTTTTCAATCCCAGTGTCTTTTTCTCAAGCTTTTCGACCGGTTGGAAAAAATTCAGAAATTCAATGTGAGATTTAGGAACATTTGAAACAAATTAAGATTAATCTTTCTTTGTTGCATTTGATTAAGCAGGTTTCAACTTATACCAAAGTCATCAAGGATCTATGTACTATCAAAAAAAAGTACCATGTAAAAAAAACTGCATTCTTGCAGAACAGGTAAGTGCAGTGATTAACAAAAGACACCACCCAAGTATAAAGACCTAGGATGTCCCACAATCTCCTGCCAAATTGGGACACATGAGTTTAGTCAAACTTTGTTGGACTTAGGAGCAAGTGTAAATTTAATGCCTTATTCTATTTACTTGAAATTAAGACTTGGTAAGATTAAACCTATATCTGTAATCCTACAATTAGCTGACCGATCAATTAAGAAACCATGGAGAATAGTAGAAGATGTTTTGTTGCAAATTGATAAATTTTACTACCTTGTTGATTTTTATTTTTTAAAACTCATTCTATTGTTAATATGACCCTCTTATTTTGGGGAGACCTTTTCTTACCACTGCTAACACTCTTATTAATTACAAAAATGGTCTAATGAAATTATCTTTTGGAAATATGACTCTTGAAGTAAACATTTTCAACATTGGCAAACAACCACGAAAAGAAAACGAATGCTATCATTCATTTATTTACTGAAGAAGTTATTATATGGGTTAAAGCAATCACCTAGACAATGGTATAAGAGATTTGATGAATTTATGATGACTTATGGATTTAGTAGGAGCAAGTATGACAGATATGTGTAATTTAATAGATTGAACAGTGGGATGATATATTTACTTCTGTATATAGATGAAATATTGATTGCATGTAGAGAAATAGAAGAAATACATACATGAAAGAAGCAGTTGAATGGCGAGTTTGAGATGAAGGATTTGGGAGTAGTAAAGAGGATATTGGGTATAGATATTATAAGGAAAAGAAGAGACATTATCTTCTTGTCATAATAGCGTATGTATTCAAGATCTTAAAGAAGTTTGATATATCTAATGCAAAGGCTATTTCCATACCATTGGCTATGCATTTCAAACTTTCAGCAGCACAATATTAACATTTATAGGAGAAACTGTAGATAGATAAAGTACCATATCCAAGCACTGTAGGGAGCATTATGTATACAATTATTTGTACAAGACTAGATATAGCACAGGCTGTGAGTGTGGTGAATTAAGACATGATGAATTTGAAAAATGATCACTGACTTGCAGTGAAGTGGATATTGAGACATCTCAAAGGAACATCAGATCATAGATTAGTGTATTAAAGGAATGAGAACGAGAATAAAATAATAAAAGGATACGTCGACTTAGATTATGTAAGTGATATAGACAAGAAAAGATTATTGACAGGTTACTTATTCATAATGTTTAGGTGTAGTGTATATTGCAGATCAGTTCTACAATATGTGGTTGCACTATCCACCACAGAAGTAGAGTAAATTACTGTTAGTGAAGCTATTATGGAAGCCATATGGTTAAAAGGCATATACGCGAAGGTAATGGCTATTGAAGAGTTAACATTGGTATGTATTGTGATAGCTAGAGTGCTATACATCTAAGCAAGCATCAAGTGTTTCATGAGAGGTCTAAACACATTGATGTGCGGCTTTATTACATTTGAGGGATTGTCCAAAGTGGTGAGATTAGTCTAACAAATATTACGTCGTCTAAAAATTCTGTTAATATGTTGACTAAGCCACTATACTTAGTTAAATTCATCCCATGCATGGACTTAATCGAAGTCACTACTATGTGAGGGTGATCAAATATACAGAGATGAAAGATCTTGAATACTCCGTGGATGATTTTGAATCAATGAGGGGATTTATAAAAAGTTAATTAAAAATCCCTAATTTGTATCCTAAGAGAAATAAGACTTCATAAATTAGTATCCTAATTTATATCATAAGTGAAATAAGACTTTCTATACCAAATTTCACTAGGTTTAGGAATAACCAAAGACATCCAATGCCTATATAAAGGGCCTAAATTGGCTTGTAAATACATCAGAAGAAGTATTAATGAAATCTTAGTGATCACAATAAATCTTAATGAGAGAAAAATCCTAAATTACAAGTAAGAGCAATTTAGCGAGTTCTTTGGGAGTCCTGGAGTTCTTTCTCGTAAAACACATGCTTTGTGAGTATCTTATAATTGAATAATAAGATAGTGGGATCATTCTTAAAGTTAGGTAAGGTTTGAATTCAATCATTCTTGAAATTTATTACTTTTTGCTTTATGATTCTTATATTTATATAAGGAATCTTACTATTAACAAAGTTAAGTCCTAATGAAAATAGAACTATCGAACCAATCAAACGAGATTAAAAGACTAAATACAATCCATTTTAAAATTAATGATTAAGTACTATAGAAGCATAATATTTTCATTAACCAAGATAATCAAGTTTTTAGCATAACAAATTGAACCTTAAAGTACTCTTGAGAATTTGTGAAACCTTGAGAGAACTTACCAACATAAATCAAATACTTTTGCTTGAAACATTCCACACACAGTAATTAATCTTTAGTTTAGATACTGACTTGAGCATCAAAAGGTTTTCTTTGTAGGAGGACGATCTTGTTTTGAGAAGAAAGGCTTTTCTCGAGATTTCATTGAAAACTCAAGGGCACATAAGTAATTTTTAAAGGTTTTAAAAATCGAAAACTTCAATGGCCTCATCTATAGAAAAGTTGTCAAAAACTTTCTTAGCGAGAAAGTGTGTAAAACTAAAACATACTCATAGATTCTTAAACCATCAATCCAGAATAGATTACCATGACTTCACAACATAACAACCAAACTAACCTCGAAAATTCATCAAAAAGATCATTTTCCTAGGAACTCATTGATCTGGGCGATGAACTTACTCCCAGAGTGACTGCTTTCCTTGCCAAATTGTGTTGAAAATCGAGTGTGTGACATACGAGTGTACACATAATTTCAAAAATTACTACATGCAGCGAAAGTATGTTACAAATACACCCAATTTAACAAATTAAACATATATATCACACATATATATAAGTATAACTATTATACAAATTTATACATGATGAACAATTTATTAAATCATTATGTAAAACACTTACTTAATGAAGGTACCTTTACAAAATCTTCAAGTCCTCTATCAATCCAAGGGAAGAGCTCACCTTAAAATGTATTGTTGAATAATTTTAGTTCATAATGGTTTGGTGGGATTATGGAGCTAGAATGGTAGCTTTAGAATTTTCAGCAACGTGTATTCAAACACTTTGAATACATATACTTCTATTATTTCAACTCTTTGAAAGGAAAAACAAGACCAAAAATGTCTCTCTCCCTCCTTCCGTCTCTTGTTGGCCGAATACTCCATCCTTCTAAGAATGAATATCTTTCATTTGTTTTGTTTCAATTTTTTAATAATGATAACGTTTCATCCATTATAAAAATGATGAAAGCAATTGAATTTTTTATCATAAAAAATACTACTCAACTCGAAAGACCTTTCATTGACGACTTTTTGAGATATCTATTGGAGGTCCTTGTGAGTCTATTCAATATTCAGTCCTCACTGAATACCTGCATCTCTATACGAGCTTCCACTAAGCTCATAGTTTGCTAAGACTAACCATATGGACCATCCAGATATAGACATACATTAATCTATATTAAAGGGTTCCACCGATAGATCCGCATCGATGAAATTAGATCAGGAACATAGTGTTTGAAAATATACTTGCATAATAAAATTTTATAACACCATCTGCAACTCTTTGCAACTATGTCATTACTAATATATTCTTAGGTCATTGTCCAATTTCAGACAAGACTCTAACTTCTTAGATTATGCTAACTTTAATAACAAGCTAACTTTTAGCACCACTATCTCTTATTACTTTTAACTATTAACCTTGCTAACTCTTAGCACTGATCTAAATTCTTTTAAACTAGATCTGAACTCCTTTAGATCATATAATGTCTGAAACGTTATAAGCATCTTAGCATTTAATAATAAATACTATTAACGATTCTATTAAAAATGATAATTGTATAAATACTATCATTATATATATATAATAGGATGTCACGTAAGCACAAATCTCAACAAATTGATCCAAAAAATTGATGACTATTGCAACGAGAATCTGGAACTCTAAGATAAAATCATGCTTATGCAAGGAGATGGAGATGATGGGAACCGAGAAAAAAAAGTTGGAGTAACTATCAACAAATCCATACACCTCACTAATAGTGCCCCAAGCTTCTAAAAGAGTCCTTGAAACGTCAACACTGAATGCCACAACCATCCAATAACCCAACTTGAAAGCCACTAAAGTAGAAGACAAAGAGGACATAAAAACTTCCATCTTGAGGAAAATTGAAAATATATATTCAATAGCTCAAATGATATTACCTTAATAATGATAAGGATGAACCAGGATGTAATAAGGTTACCCCTAAGACCTGAGAAGTTCAGCGTCCCTAGTTTTCATCTATTTGATAGAACTGGCGACTTTGAGGAACATATCTTTTACTACAACACATGGATGATTATGCATACATATGATGGGGCATTAAAATGTATCTCCTTCTTATCTAGCCTAGAAGGACCTACTTAGGTTTAGTTCTGGAACTTAGAGCAGAACTCTATCTCTTCCTTGAAAATCTCACCGAGCAGTTCATTAAGCAATATCTATGGAACAGGAAGACTAAGAAGTCTACCTCTAACTAATTTTCCATAAGTCAAGGAAAAAATGTATCCATCCAAGACTTCCTCCACCATTTTAATAAGGAATTGATTGAACCTAGAAATTATGATACTGAGATAGCAACACTAGCTTACAAAAAGGTTGTCAGGCCATCTACCAATTACTAGAAATATATAATTCAAAAGAGCTTTACTTTTTTCAAATTGATCAATCAAAAGTTCATTCAATGGATAAGAGTGGAAGAAGCTAAAGTACCTACAAAAAAAGAAGCTTCTGTAATAATTGTAAATGATGCTGAAAAATCATCATAGAAGACTAAACATAAAAAGAACACGTAGCAGGAAAAATGCCTTAACTTCCAAGAAGGCAAGGAATGAACAAAAGAACTCGATGGCCACTAGAATCATTAATTCCAATCAATACTCCAACATAATAATTCTAGGTAAACTTGAAAGATACTAAAATTTTCTAGACCCCAACACCGATACCTATTTATGGAACTCATGAAACAAAGCCAACATTGTCATTTCCATAATGACTACAATACACTATTCAGAGCTACAGGGCCATTCACTTCCAAATAAATCAACTCATGAACGAAGGGCGATTAAAGAAATATAGGGTTAACGACATCCAAAAGCCCTCAAAACCAGTAAAGAACCCAACAAAACATAATCAAATAGAAAACGCCAATACACCGGTCTTGAATGCCATACATGGTTCCATATTCGACTCCAACATTAGAACAATAACTACAGATTCTCTAGCATGTGGTATAAATAAATTCATACTCCCAGAACATGAAGGACCTGATAAAATCGATGAACCAATTAAAGCATTATTGGCCAAATAACTAATTAATCACTTATATTTGGAAGTAGTACATGGCAGAACCCTTGAAAAATTTAGAGATGAAAAGAATTAACCATTATTTTGAAGAGCCTCTAAAATACAAATGCGGGGAATTACCGACACATTAACCTCATACTTGATCACCCAAGAACTTAGTGAGATCAAATCCTTAAGAAACGATCTGACGGATATCGTAATGCCATATTTAGATCCACTTGTGATCAGTCTAAACATCTTTAGAACCATAGTAAGAAGAGTATTAGTGGATTGAGGGAGTAGCGTTGATGTCTTAATTTGGGAAGCATTTTATGGGTTAAAGCTAAAAGTAAAAGACCAGAGACCCTTTAATACGAAACTCATTACATTTGATAGAGCAAATATCCAAGTAAAAGAAGTAATAACCTTACCTATCATAATCATTGGCAATCGGTTAGATATCGACTACTTAATAGTCCAAGCACCTATTGCTTATAACGCTATTACAGGTCATTTCTAGATATAAAATATGGAAGCAGTTCCTTCCACACTGCACCAAGATGTGAAATGTGTCTCAACCACAAGACTAGGAATAATAGACATAAAAGGAAAATAAATACAGGCAAAATAGTGCTACGCCAACTCCTTAAAAGCTAGCATAATCAAAGAAGAACTCAGAACCAGCACGGTAAAAGACTAAACCATGTATCCTTCTCAAGAAGTAAATATTAAATAGCAATTACTTAATCGGTGGCCAAAAGGTTTTCCTAATGAAAATAAGTACGTGCTACCAAGCACTAAGAAGACAGAGGAAATAGTCTTGAATCCCGAGGCCCTCGATCGGAAAGTTCTTCTAGGAACCCATCTATTTGAAAAAGAACAACAACAATTGACAAAACTCTTGATCAGGAACCAAGATATCTTCGCCTATTCCTATAAAGATATGATAGGAATTAATCCAAAAGTGATGAGTCACATACTAAACATTCAGAAGGATTACAAACCGATCAAACAGAAGTAAAGGCACTTTACACCCTAAATAAACCAAATTATAAGTGATAAAGTGGACCAGTTATTGGAAATCGGGTTCATTAGGGAAGCGAACTACCTTGAATGGCTCATCAATGTAGTTGTAGTTGGAAAAAAGAATAGCAAATAGAGAGTATGTGTTGATTACACCAACCTCAATAAAACAACACCTAAAGATCCCTTCCCTTTATCCAAAATAGACCAAATGATAGATGCAACAATGAGGTATGAACATTTATCATTCCCAAATGCATAGAGAGGATACAACCAAATCAGAATGGCAAGCGAAGGTGAGGAGAAAACTAGTTTCATCACAGAAAAAAGAATTTACTGTTACAAAGTGATGCCTTTTAGCCTTAAGAATGCATGTGCAACTTTTCAAAAGTTGGTAACCATATTCTTTAATAAGTTCATCGGAAAAATAGTAGAAGTTTATGTCGATGATACAGTAGTCAAAAAGCAAGATCACATTGCGGACTTTCAGGAAGTCTTCAATGCATTGCAGAAGTACCAAGTTCGGTTGAGCCCCTTTAAATGCATATTCAAAATTTCATTTAAAACCTTCCTATGGCATATAGTCAGTACATGTGGAATCGAAGCAGACCTATCTCAAGTTCAAGCATTGCAAAACTCTACAGTTCCTTATACCCTTAAAGAAATTTAGACACTGACTAGCAGAATTGCGACGCTAAGTCGATTCATATCTAGAATGTTAGACAAATGTAGGCTATTCTTCTATGCGCTAGAAATGAAGAAGAAAGATAACTGGGAACAAATTCAAACGGAATCTTTGCTAAAACTGAAGGAATACCTAACCGCCCCCCCCCCCCAATCCTTTCCACGCCACTTCCCAATAAGACATATGTTGTATAATGGTTACATATACTAGAAGAGACTACCCATCATTGCGATTGTAACGGTCATATATTATGCTGTATAATGGTCACATATTTTATTGTATAACAATCACATATGTTGTTCTATAAAGAGCTTTTGAAGCTGATTTGAAATCATTGAGCATCCCATTGAAGCTGATTTGAAATCATTGAGCATCTCATAAAATTTCCAGAACGCTATGCAAACTCACTGAATTAAAATCTATCACTTTCAGCAACACAAAACCAATAAAAATAAGTAAATCATTTAGTAAACAAGTGAGCTATAAATCAACCACACAAACAAAGCAACTGAAAGTCTTAGAACACAATAAATAACTAACAGAAATCAATCAAGCTTTCATAGCATTACATGTAAGACCTTCAAATAAATGGTGGACTGATTAAGTTTAAAAATAGGAATTGTACATGTAGAGTAAAGGTATGAGTTGCTATTTCAAAAACATATTAAAATTATAATAAACTCTAATTTTTTTTTACAGATTAGAGTTGAGTTGTGG
Organism: Ailanthus altissimus; assembly: GCA_946807835.1. Taxonomy (NCBI): domain Eukaryota; kingdom Viridiplantae; phylum Streptophyta; class Magnoliopsida; order Sapindales; family Simaroubaceae; genus Ailanthus; species Ailanthus altissimus. Next base: position 27,822,251 of record OX327695.1, read on the forward strand.
CTATGATGCACTATGAAATCGATTTAAGGAGTTCACCATAAAGATGAACAAGAAAATACACAATGAAAAGATGAATAGGGATATAATCAAGTACACAAACAATATTTGTTATTATGGTAAGACAGATGATATTGGAATTTCAGAACGAAACCTAAATCTGCACAAACTTTACTTCTACTGCAACAAAAAATCAGGATGTCGGTTTTTTAAGTCTTGAAAATCTACCAAATAATAGTTAAACCTACTACAACAAATATTTAACTCAAGCATCAATTCTTCTACTTGGAATACAAGCAGCCTGTCTTCTAATTCAGACACCAGTAGATTAAATTAGACAAAAAGTCAATGTTGTATTTATAATGAAGAACTAAGGAACATAAAGTACACTTAAGCAACCATAAAAAATATTTTATGGTTGCTTTTTTGCGGCTCAAGGTGTTGGTTGGCTTCACAATTTGAGATTTCCTTTCCTGTTATTTTTTTACATGCAACGCCTTTGGTGTGTTATTTTTGGTTAGCATTTCAACCCTCATTTGCTTAATCTTTTGCGCTTACCAGCATTTTTCTTGATTTTTTCTATATAGCGTACTAAGAATGTTATTCGTTTCAAAGAGGAGTCTTTCTCCTCGCATAAAATTCAACAAGATTGTCGGGCTTACTTGGGTTTTTTTTTCTCCAAATTGGCTCCAGGTTTTGTTTCTTTTAAAGATAGGAAGGTCGTGAGCAAGTTGGGGTTGCAGTTCTCTATTGGTAGAGTTCCAAATGTTGTTATTTTGAAATGGGATACTCCTCCTCAAGGTTAGGTTAAGGTTAATATGAATGGTCTCTCTAAAGGTAATTTGGATGTAGCAGCTTATAGGGCGGTCTATCGAAATAATTGTGGTGAATTCATTAGTGGTTTTAGTGTTGCTATTGGATATAACACAGCTTTTTATGCTCAGTTCATGGAAGTTATTTTGGCTATAGAGTAGGCTTTTCTCCAAGATTGGTTCAATCTTATTCTAGAGAGTGACTCAATGCTTGTAATCCATCATCTTCGCAATTAGAGTCTTCCTCCTCAACTAGCCTTTTCGAAATCATTGGATTAATTGTCAGTGTCATTTTTCCACCATGAACTTTCGTTATGTGTATATGTTCCAGGAAAATAACACAGTAGCAGATACCTTGGCTAATATGAGCCTTTTTCAGAAAGGTTTTACTTGGTGGGAATATCCTTCAGCCAACATTATGAAATTTCTCTCTGGTAATGCGAATGGCTTCCCAAATTGTAGATTTTCTTAGCTCTTTATTTTTATGTTATATCCTTAGTGGTTTCTCGTTTCTCTTTTTGTTGTGATATCTTATTTCTTTAAGAAAATTCTCCTTTCTATTGCGGGGTTTGATTAAAAAAATCATAAAGAATATTTTCATCATTAGATTGGTATTATTGTGTGTGTATGTTTAATGGTAGTTAGGTCAAAATGATATAAATGACAAAAATATGAAAAAGGAACAAACTAACAAACACACATGTATTTTATAAAAAAATTATATATATAAGTAAATAATGTAAGTCAATGATGAAATAGCCAACCAAATTAAAGTGTTATACAAATTGTTTGTAATCTAATAAAAACCACTAAATATGTGCACGCATTGTGTTTAACTGTAACTCACTTTAGTGTTAAACACAACTCTCATGTACACATGACTAGAATCATAGTAAGCCATGGAACAAAAAATAATTAACCCCATCCCCTTCTAAAATAACAATAAAAACACAAGTATAACTATGTATGTATATGTACTGTTGTATGCTTCATTTCTCTATTTACAAAATACTTTATGTAATTGGTTGCATGATTCCGTCATAGTTGGAAGAAAAGAAAAAAGAAATTGTATATGTTCATATTAATCTTTTAAAGAGTTTTAGAGGCAATTGAAAATGTAATAAAGGCAAAATGGCACATAACTTTGCCATTTGTAGGCACATCTTTCTTGGATGTGAAGGTAAAGGTTGGCTAAAACCAACCCTTGATCCATGCGGCAACCTTTTCTGCCTCTTTGGAACAATCTGAGAACTTGAAACTTCAGTTGACTATTCATCAATTGAGGTCCTGAATTTTTTGTCTACTATAGATTCAAAACACACTATCAATCACTCTAATTTAACTAGCCACCAACTATAATAAGCTAATTTCTGAAGGTCAGACATGTTTACCATTTTCTTGGGGCATGTTTTCTTGTTGTGCCCTACTGCCTTACAAAGTTTACACTTGAGTGTGAACTTTTTCCTTGCATTGGCTATGAAATTTGAAGCTTCCTTTGGCTCTTTTCTTTTTTTCACCTTGGGTCTTTCAAGTTATACAAGCTTGATAGGAGGTAGTAAGTTAGGCCTATTAAGTTTAGACCACTTTTCTTTATTTGAAATGGGAGTTAATGAAGTAGAATATGTTTACAAATATGCCTCTCTAGTTAGGCACTTGTCAACAAACTCAATAGAATTAGCATGCTTCTAGATAATGCAAGCAAAGGCATGCTTGCATGGCAAACCACTTATATACCAACCCAAACAATTATAATTTTTGTTCCTTAAATCTACTACATAATGCCTCTTTATTTCAAACACATAATCAATTACCTTAAACTGAGTGTTGTTGGCTTTAATGATTAGCACATGTCTTGCTTTATTTTTTTAATTTTTTCTAATTTGTCCCAAACCTTAGAGGCAATTTTGAATCTCATGCCTCAACTCTTTCTAGTCATTCTCTTCATTTTTTTAGTCTAATGAACTTCAACAACTCCAACAAAAATTGCTTCCTGTATTAATTAAGGAAGTCATTTCATGACTTACACATGTTATTAGTAACATGGTCTGACTTAAAAAAAGCATCAAGGAAATGGTTGGCCAATGTATTGGGCTCACTATCCGCAGACTTGTGTGCCTCTTTACTTTATGATTATTCACAACAAGCTCAAAGTCTTACTTGTTAGTTGTTCTTGTGCCTTTTAAAAAATACTCACTGAGAACTTCACTTAAGTAATGCCTTCTAAAATTAACATATGCGTGCCTAAAATACTAACTAATTGAGGTATTAGGTATTAATTCTTATAGCATAAATAACATCCTTCCACCTATCTAACACCAAGTCATTTGTCATATCATTGTGGATACCCATGTACTCTTTAAATTGATGCGAAAACCAAAACCAATAGTTTTTACTTTCCTGCTCACATATACAAACAACCAAATGGAAAATGCCATTATTGGCATCCATAAAAACAACTGATAACAAAATCCCTCTAAATGTGCTTTCAAGTGGCAACCATCCAAACCAATAATTCTTTTACAGCCCTTCATAAAGTCTTTATATTGAGGTTTGAAACTCAAAAATAGTCTTTTAAAATAAGCACCCCTATCTCCTCCAATCTCATGTTGTAGCTTACATATTGTCCTATTATTTTTTATTATAGTCACGTTGGCATAAGTAAGGAGATAAGCATACAATTTCAAAAAATCAGTGTCTGACAACTTCATAACTTTTCTTTTTGCCTTATACAACCTTTTCTTATTTGTGGTAGTATCAATTTTTTTTTTTACAACTCAATAACCATGATAAAGGGTTTGATACTAGGGTTATTCTTAATATTGTTGAACAATTTCTATACCACCCAAGTATTAGTGATTTTTGAATTCTTACTTAACTTCACACAAATGTGCCCTTCCCCTTTAAGTGTCTTTATTATGAAACTAACTTTATGAACCATCACAGAGATATGACTCCTCCAATTACAACCAAATAAGGTATATTTAACGGTCACTCTCAGTTTATCATTCTTAATTTTGTGCAACATTGCCCCTATTAAATGGTATGGACTTTAAAAACACTTATAAACTCATTCACTATCCTATCCAACTTGAAAAATTACTTCCTCAGCCCGAACTCTCCTGAACTATCTTCTATTAATCTCTCACACCATTTCACCAATGACATCATCTTCCTCATTGTCATTGTTAGAAGCTATAACATCATCTTCACTCTCACAATTTAGCATATTATTCTCATTCTCAAGGGAATTATCATCATATACATTTATAATATTATCAGTATCTATCTCACTGTCACATTTCATCATATCTCTAATATCCTTGTCTATCTAATTAATACTGTCTATATGTAGTTCTACACTCTAAGAGTATGAAATGGGGATTGTCTTTTGTCTTTTCAAATTGTACTATAACTTCTACTCTTTCAAATTAAAAAATAATACGCACAGGTCAAAGTACGATTTTACTCTCCAAAAGTTAGTTTTTGGTGTTAACGTTATCACAATAAAAACTAAAGTGAATTTTTTAAAAATTTAGAGACTACAATGATAAATTCAAATTAAACGAGGGACCTAAGTGCCAATTCCCTTTATTTTGTTTTACCTTATAATAAGATATTTTCTTTGTTTTCAATTGTTCTATATATAGTTTTATCATGATGTTACAATAATCTTTAGTAAAAGGATATGAGACATCCATATATGTTGCTATTTTGGAGAAAAACCTTCGAAACTGTTTCTTTGTCTAGGAACTAAGCTCCATTTTGAATTTGCGATTGGGAATAGTTCACATAATGTATAGCTATTTTAAAGCAAAAGATAATAATAATAATAATAATAAATGCTGCTCCTTTTTTTCTTAATTTTTGGCTTAAACGAGGAGCATTATTAGCTTGAAGCATGACCCTCAGCCTACTTGCAATTGCAACAAGAGTATATGATGCAGAGTGATATTGAATCAATTGTCCTCTATCTGCACGGTCACTTGCTCTCTTTAGTCGTCATTTTTGTCACTTACAAAAATTTAACTTGAAGAGATTCTCACGTCGTTGGAGCACTAAATGAGCTCCTCCATTTTCACCCCATTTACGACATTAACAAAGACTCAGACCATGCTTTCAATAACTTGGCTTAATATTTTCAGCTAACTATCATTATGTTTAAATTTAAAATAAGTTTTCTTTTTTCCAACCCTAAAATTTTTCTTTCAAACCAAAGAAAAGGCGCCGTGCAATCCCGCCCTCCTTTTACTTTTCCGCCCGGAGAGGGGCTTTCTTGGCTCCTCTCCAGCGGATCCTCTCCATTTTCAACCCTATCCGCCCTTGTTATTTATTTTTCACCTTTAACTATAGTTTCTTTTCTTTGTTATGCAGGTTTCTTTCTAAATTTCCACTTTCTTTCTTCAATTTGTTGCTTGATTTTGCCAGTCGGTGAGCACCTTTTGTTCTGTCGGGGAGGTTCTCATTTGCCATCAACATCATTCACCTACGCCGAGTTCCTCGGCCAGTGTCGAGCATCCTCGCCCCCACCATTTCCTCTCCGACTGCCTCAGTGTGTATTCCGGCCAGTGGACTCCGTAGGACCTACTTCACCGGGAGCCTCTGTGCTCCCCGCCAGCCCACTAGCCTCAAGTCCGATCAATTCCAGCCACCACCAGTGTTAAATGGCATCTCCGGTCACCTATCTGAATCGGCCGCCAAGCCAACCACCGTCGACCACTCAGCCTCTGCATCCGATATCGGTTCTTACAGATTGACTACTTTGGTATTTTGTAAGTGTATCATTAGTGGAAGTGAGTTTTAAGATGGTGTAGATATGTAATTATGGAGAAAGTATTGTAAATGGTGGATTATGTTTACTCTTGCTTCTCGGGGTTTTTGTGCTTTTATGTTAAGTTTCTCCTGTGTGAGAGAAAATTCCTCATGTGTGAGATAGGACATCCTCATTCTTAATTAAGAGTAAAAAAATAACTGTAGATGATCTTCAGTTACGAAGTTTATTTATTTATTTTATAAAAAAAATATTAGTTCCGAGCTGTCATCAATAAATTTGTATATCCTTTGTGTTTTCTTTAATTAAGAGTTTGTTTTGTTTCGATAATCTTTTATTTTATAACAATAAATCTTGTAATAATCTTGATTTATTAATATATTAAAATATTAAAAAATTAGTAATTCAACAATGTTAATTGGATAAGAATTGAGATGAATACTAAAGTGGAGGGTCACAAAAAGTCTAGAATGTGTGGGACACGTATGGAGAAGTTTAAGACGTATAGGACACAAAGAGAAAAGTGAAACGGAACTTGGAGACGCAAAAGAAACAAAGAAATCACAGGAAGCTGACCAGCGCCGCGGCGCTCAAAACAGAAGACCACCGCTGGGTCCCCAGCGCCGCGGCGATGGGAGCGAGAAGGGCCAGCACTGCAGCGCCCAGGGATGAGTGCCGCGGCACCCAGACGCGTCAGGATGTCGGTTTTGGTTCGGGATTTCAAGTTTTTAAAAATTTTGGATTTTCAAAACAAGTGAACTCTTACTCCAACAAAAAATATGGTTAGTAGACACGAAATACACCCTATATAAACACTTGTAAACCCTTGTTTAAGATTAAGCATCTAAAGTTTCAAAATATAACCATAAGAAATAATAGAAGAGTTAGGTAGGCAATAAGTGCGTGGTGCACTAGGATGTAACCTTTGGAGGTGTTATCTTCTTTAGATTCTTTTAGTGAATAAAAGAGAAACACCATAAAATTTTTTTGACTTAGATGCTCGGGCTATTCTTGTGTTCCTTATAAAAATCTCTTATGAGGAGATACTAAGAAGTCTTAGGGAGTTATGGTGATCAAGGGTAGATATTTAGAGGTCTCTGTGGAAGATACTAAGGGGTCTTGTTGGATCATTGATGATGTAAGAAGATACTTAGTGATCTATTTCAATAGTAAGAAGCTGGATCATGGATCCTCCGTGGACGTCGACAATTTGGGTCAAACCATGTATATCTTGTGTCTTGTGATTGGTTTGTTTTCTTTATTTTTATTGGTGTGTTAATCTTATGTGTTCTTATTAATAGTGTGAGTTATAATTTTTTCGCTGCGCATAAAGTGTAAAAAATATTAAGATTGTAGCTTAATTAATACTATTAAAATGTTCAATTGAAATACATGACGTAATATCTTTAAAATAAAATTACTTCAAAAAAAAATTATCATTATAATTTTTAAAGAAAGTTATTATTTATTAGGCTAACGATCAGTTATATACTAATTTGCTAAATGATCCATTTTAATAGTTTTTTTATTAAAAAAAAAACATAATTCAACACCAGTAAGAGCTTGTAAGAACAAGTAGCTGAAAATTGAAACAAAACCGATAAGACGGTGACCAGTAGCTAGCATTCATCTAAAGAAAATAGCCACACGAGTTGTCGGAGTCGTAGTAGAGTTTCCACTCGCAAAAAGTTGACATAAGAGACAAGTTATAGTACTAAGACTGGTATGGTGAAACTGCATAGCCATCCCATCTGACTCTTCTTTTCTTGCAAATTGATGGATCAGTTGTCAGAAATTTGTACCGATATCTAATACGGATTCGAAACGTAGCACCCACCCACATGGCTCTCCTGCGTCAGACTCCTTCTTCCCGTCAAATACTCCGCAATATCAGCAACTTGAAATGATAACACGAATCTTAAGAGAGTAGACCCTTCAAAAGAGTACTTGTGCCATGTCAGTAGCGAAACCAGCCATGGTGGTGAGCCCTCTGTCCATGTGGTTTTTAACTTTCCACACACCCAAATGCTAATATGACTGCGAATCACTAAGCCGAATGACCATGGCTCCACCTTGATCGATGACTACGCTGAATGCAATTCGAGATTTTATTTAATTTTATAAATTTTATTTTGGCATTCATTCATTTATCATGATCAATGACCACTCGTGTTCCACGGCCAATTTTCATGATAATGACATAAGATAAGTTCTTAACGTGTACTATGAAAAAAAAATTTAAACGTATACAAAAGATTTTACTTTTAAGAAAGTAAAAATTTATAATAAATATATTAAATAATTACACAAAAAATTTACATAATTTAATATTAAACATTTATATTTACAATAGATTATTGAATTGTAACATTTTTTATTTAATTTATAAAAAATTTAAATCATAAAAATCTCTAACAAAATATGATCAAGAAGTATAATTATTATATGAACTCTTAAATATCTATTAGTATTTTTTTAATCACTCGAATCTTAAGAATTTTTATAACACTTATTTACGTACTCAATACTCAAAATTCTTTCTATTATTTCTTTTAGAGTTTTTCTAATGCTTAATTAAATTTTAAGATGTTACAAGAGTTTATATAGTGTTTAGAACATCTTTAAAAATTTTATTTCTATTTGAAATACTATTCTACACGTGTAAGAGTCCAAGTCATACTCAAAGAAATTGATTTAAACTAAAAACAAAAGTTTTCCAAAATTGGACGTTACGGCGCTACACTTCCAACGCCACGAGCTTGTGCAATCTTGTATTGGCGTCACAGCATTATATTCCAGCATCGTGGCATTGAGGCTTCTGACTTCAGCGTTGTAGCGCTGAGAAGCTAGCACCATAGCACTCACACTTGAGAATGACTCGTGCTTCCATGCCTCTCATTGCTTTTGACTCGCTATTTCTTATGCATTCATCACGTACTCAACTTTGTATTAACTCTTTATTTTCCAACTCAAAATCATGTACAAAGATAATTTTGAATCACCAAAATTATAATAACCCCTCCTTAATTCAAAACCTCTCTTTAAGAAATATTTTAGGATTTATCCACGCCAACGCTTTATCATTTAGTGCTAACTCTAATTAAGTTTTTGTTTAAACTTAACTCTTCTTGACGCATGACTTCGATCTCCAAATATACGAATACTTCTTATCTATGATAGCTTTTGTATTCCAAATTCTTATATCCTTTTTAACACCATGACCACAATCATTTGATGGCTTCAACTTATTCTTGTCATCACCATTCTTATTATATATTCTCTTTCAACCCCTGTCACTTTGTTGAAAAATTCTCCAATGTTGTCTCTTAGTTTATATTCCTTCAACAACTTATGTTAAACTAATTACAGCATTCCCATCAAAAAAAAATATAGCCATTGTGCTTTTCATGTTTCATCATCATCATATATCCTTTCATCACTTTCACTATAACTTTTTTTACTTTGAATGAACATCCCTTTTAATCCAACACTCTTAAGGATATCAAATTCCTCCTAACTCTAGAAATATGTTGTACACTAAATAACTCTCTAACTTTGCCATCATGTATTCTTATCTTTATGTTACTAACCCTCGTGGCTTCACAAGTCATATTATTACCTATTATTACTTTTATACTTTTAATGCATTTATAATTAGTAAATAAAGATCCATTAGGACATATATAGTAACTATAGTCAGAATTAAGAATCTATTTACCAGCATATTTTTTATCAAAAGCTACCAAGGATTCTACTACTTCAAAGTTCTCTTCACAAACTACTACAACATCTCCACCCATCTTTCTCTCTGGACACCCCTTTATCAAGTGCCCTTCTTTTTTGCAAAGATAACATTTCTTGAATCTATTATTTGATTGATTATTCTTTCTATTTCTTCATCTTTCAACAAAACCTGTTGCACTACCAAACTTGGATCTTTTCTCTTATTCTTTTGAGTTCAACGAGATTTTAACGTTATTCTCCGTAGTTTTTTTTCCATATATAAGTGTATCTACTAAGTGCTCATAACTTGGAGGTAAATAGCACAAAAAGATAATTGTTTTATCTTCATCTTTAATCTTGATGTCTATTATCTTAAGATTTATGATTATCTTATTAAAGACATCAATATGATTTTTAATTATAGTTCCTTTAGCCATAAACAACTGTATAACTATTTTTTAACATACAAACGATCTATTGTTGTCTTTTCTCTAGTCACCTCCCTCAAAATGTCCTCACTTAATGACAAAAGTACGGTACTATCGGCATTCTTCTAAATGATTTCTCTATCTATCTCAAATCCAGATGTCGCATGTCTTTTCTCTACGCTAGTTGTTGCTTAAGTCTCTTCAAACGCTGAATTTAACTCTTAACTCACCAACAGAGCCATAATTTTTATTTTTCACAAATTGAAATCATTCTACCCATTAAACTTTTCAATCTCATACTTATGAGTTGCCATAGATGAATAACTTATATTCTTTGATATACTATAAAGGTAATATCTATAGCCTGACTCTGATACTACTTGTTGACATTTTTAGAATGCACTCTAAAAAATTTCTAAGCACGTGTAGAAGACTTTACCTACAAGAAACACAAGAATAAGTAAATATCACAATAAAGAGATAAAACAATCATAGAAGAAAGTTACATGGTTCAACCATAAATGCCTATATTTAAGGTGGATCGTGGGATTTTGACCTCTTTTATTCAATCCACAAAGAACTGAAATTACAAAAATATCTCTCAAGAGATAATCAAAGAATACAATCAATATACGAGCTCTTAATGATCTATTAATATTTTTTTGATCACTCAAATCTCAAACACTTATATGGCAATCTCTTGCGCACTCAAAGCTCTCTCTTCTTTCTCGTATTCTTTAATGTTTGATTAATTATAAATTGCTACAAGTGTTTATAAAGTGTTTAAAACATTTTTAAAAATATTTTTTTTTAGTTAGAATAAGATTTCATGTGTGTAAGAGTTCAAATCTCACTCAAAGAAGTCGATCCAAATTAAAAACAAAAGTTTCTTGAAACTAAGTATCGTAACACTATACTTCCAACGCTACGACGCAAATGCAATTTTATACTGGCGCTACAGCACTACATTTTTAGCGTTGTAGTGCTGGCTTATAAGTGTTATAGCGCTAAAGTTAGAACTCTCAATACTGCAACGTTCACAATTGGAAATGTCACCACTCGTGCTTTTATACCCCTTCTCACTTTTAACTCTCTGTTTTTCGTATGTTCAATTCATATTCAATTTCATATTGACTCCTCGTTAATCTCCAATTTAAAATTATGCTAATTCCACGAGCGTAGCCGATTCTCTGATATAGTTTACAAAAACTTTATTTGTTTCTCTTGACACTAAAGCTTTACACATTACTGAAAAGCTTTGACAATTTTGATTTCTCAGACAAGTTATAACTGTTTCGCACAACAAAGAAAAGCGAGCAACAAAATAACTTACCAATGCTGTGAGAGCTTAAGTATCTCAAATTTTAGAATTTCATCATGTAATGGTGGAGAGACATTCACAGAATTTCCAAGTGTAAAAAAAATTTAAAAAGAAAAAACCTCTTCCAAAATAAAGAACACGTTATATTTCGGAGTTAACATCCATTAGTTATTTAATTTTAGACATGTTTGTTCGTGGCAGCGATCTGCTCACATACAAGCTTCAACATCAACTCAAAACAGGTGGAACTTAAAACTACAAGAACTCAGAAGAAGAGTCGATAATTTAAACAACATACATGATCAGAGCACTATCTTCTCTTTTCAAGGTAGGAGATCATAATATCAAGGCCATTTGCCGATCATCGGAACTGACCCACCAGCATCAACGATCCGTTGCTCCAAAGTGATCAGTGTTCGGAGCTTGTTCTTCAGTAGAGAGTACTCATGATTCACTTGTTGCAGACATCTCAAACACCCTTCACGGTTTTGGGCCTGGGAAAAATTTCTGAAGGGAATCCATATATCCTTAACTCTGGATGCACCAACACTGGAACTACTACCCTTCATTTGATGGACGTGCATTTCTACCAGTCTGAAATCAACACTCGGTTGTTCTAGAGCTTTGGCCACGATGTCAATAATCTTCTGAGAGTCATCAAAGAAGAGAGATAAAATCTCCACCATAAAATTTGGGCTGCTTTCATCTTGTAGTCTCTGCAACTGAGTGAACTGCTCATCCACATATCCCTCACGATAAAGAGATGCAGTGTATTCAACACACTGTCTCTGCAACTGGCTGACGACATCCATGCTTGCTTGCTCTCTTGCTCGTTTGTTTTTGTCGCTTTTAAAATGACTCAAGACGATATCAGCAGAAGGCAGATCTTTCAGATTAAATACTCGCGACTCTTCTAAATCTCATACTTGCACGTGATTATTAACTACAAAGAAAAGAAACAATAAATAAATATATAAATAAAAGGAAAACTAATAATTAGAGGTAGCAAAAAAGCCGCGATTCTATAATTCGACAAATTTTAAGTGATTATTAATAAAAGTAAATTGAGCGTGATTAATAAATATGTTAAATTTATATAATTTATTCGTGTTGAATATGTATTTAAGTTATATAATTTATAAATTTGTTTAAGATAATTTATTATTAAATTAAATAAATTAATTTGTGATTTGTTTAAAATTGAATTTGTATTTAAATATTATTCCTTTCAGACCTAAATTTGAATATTATTAGATGCATTAAATGTTTGAATTTTTTTGTATAATTTTAAAATTTTATTTATTATAATTTAAACGTGTTTAATCTTATTAAACAAATCGAATATTTGTGTAAACAAATCGAATATTTGTGTAAACAAATCAAATTTAATGTTATTATTTATTTAAATAAATATAATTATAAATAAATTTAATCGTATATAATTATATAAAAAAATTTAATTTAATTAATTTATTAAATATATTTAATTGTGTCATATTATATAATTTAAATAATAAACGAATTATAAATAAATATAATAAAAATATGTTAATATATTGTATTAACATAACATAAATACAATTCGTTTATAAGAATTGTCAACCCTACCAATAGCTAGTAAGGTGAGCCCACATATGATTAACCCAAATTTTCACTAATATATATGAAAAAATTTTAAATGTAGTGCCATTTTTGGAAAAGTCAATCTCATTCTGTTTATAAAAAAAAACTGTCTCACCGTGAGATTCAGTTCTTTATTTGACGAAGGAAAATATTTAGATGGGTAAATTTCATCCAACTATAAAAGTTTTTACTTAACTTTATCTAACTATCACAAATATTAGAATATAAAAAAACTACTATATATTTCATAAGGCATTATTGAACTAAACATCTATTTGAAATTCACAATAAAATACTAAATGAGTCATATGACTAAGACTAACAAAAATATAGATAATATTTTCTTCTTTTCCCTAGCTCTTCAAACCTAACTTAGCAAATTAAATCCAAGATTTCTTAACTTCAAGTGGATAAAAGTCTGAACTCGAAGTAAAATGAAGATTTTGTAACTAAATAAAGTAAAATTGAAAAATAAATTGATTTTGAAACCACAGTTAATTTGAAGTAAGATAAAGTTAACGAAGAAGGGCTCCGCAAAGGTTAACCCAACAAACCCAGTTGCCATCGTTGATGGAGCTACCCATGCAAAAAGTAGAAAGGAGAGCAGTTGATTGGCAGCAGTTGTGATGTCTCAATAGCGATGAACGATGAAGAATTGAGTGGTGGTTGCTTGTAGACAAAGTCCAATGGTGAAGTTGATCGACAATAATGAAGACATGATGACAAGATCGAATAGTTTCACAAGAATTATTCTTGCGATTATATTTTTGTTTTCTGTGTTTTTCGACGATCAAATGGCGTTGAAGACCGTCAGACATTATTAATATGGTGGTGACAGCATCGGTCAATGGTGAGGATGGTATTAAAATAGTGGTAAGGCGGTGCAGGTGTTGGTGGTTTTGGTTTGCTTTTGTTTTTGTTTTAGTTTTGTTAAATCAAATGTAATCAAAACAGTAATATTAAACATACAAATTTCTTTATACAAATTCATACATTCAAACTAATCCTGTAATAAGATGAAATTAGACCGGAAAGTGTAAGTTAGTTGAACTAGTAAAGCATTTTGGGCAGAACTAAAGAGGTACAGATTCAAACCCTGCTAACACCGGAATAGGAGGAATATATGATTTAAATTTAATACAATAAAAATGTTTTTAAAAAAAATTAAATTATACAAAAATTTAGTAGCTAACTTAAAATTCTCAATATCAGATTTCTAGGTGGTGTTTGTATCGATTTCCCTATCGTTTTTTATTTTTCAAAAATAAAATGTTGGTGTACATATTCAAAAAAACAAAATTAAAAAGACTATAAAAGATCTTTGGTATATAAATGCAGAGTTCTCAATCCTTTACTTTTCTTAGAGGTGAAATTTTTTGAATTGATGGATTCGATTCTACTTCAATTTTATTTCAATATTTTTGTTCTGAGAACTAGGTTCGATTTAGTTTGAAATTAAATGACTAAAATTAAAATAGATAAAAAAATAATAAAAATACAAAATCAAACCAAATCGATTCTATTTAACTGCATGATCAATTATGATTAGTTTCAACATGTGTGAAACCAATCAATTTAGTTTTGAGTTATTTTAAATTGAATCCAATTTAGCCATATCCCTAACTTTTCAAAGTAAAGCAAAAGACAACAAAATGGTATTTTTCACTTATTTTTTGTCGGTCCAAAAATTACTGTTAAAATTTGGTGATTTAATAATTTTGTATGAGTAAGAATTGATATAAATACTAAGAGAATAGTCATTATGAAGTTAATAAGACATTGAATGTATAAAAAAGGAACAAAACGAAAAGCCAAAAAGAATGAGTACTGTTTATCAGATACTGTTCACAATGATTACTGTTCACAATGATTACTATTCATAAGTGGGTACTGTATACGTGGTTACTATTCTCACGGTAATTTTAGGGTATTTCTTATTTTGGCTCAATTGACTTCTTTAAGTGGGATTAGGACTTTTATAAGTCAAGACTCTTATTCCAACTAGGTATATGGTTTTTAAGAGTGTTTTATTCACTATATAAACCATTTTAAACACAAGAGAAAGACAAGCATCTAATGTTTCAAGATGTAACCATAAGAGAGAATAGATGAGCTAGGTATGTACTAAGTGCATGGTGTACTAGAGTGTAACTTATGGGAAGTGTTTTCTTTTTATTCTTAAGTGAACAAAAGAAACATCATAGATCCTTTTAGCTTAGATGCTTGGGTTATTCTTGTGTTCCTTGTAAAAATCTCTTATGAGGAGATATTAAGAGGTCTTAGGGAGTCATGGTGATCAAGAGTGGATATTTAGAGGTCTCTATGGGAGATACTAAGAGGTCTTGTGGGATCATTGATGATGTAAGAAGATAGTTAGTAATCTATATCAATAATAAGAAGCTGGATCATGGATCGTCCGTGGATGTAAGCAATTTTGGGCCAAACCACGTATATCTTGTGTTTTGTTGATTAGTTTGTTTTCTTTTATCTTTATTAGTGTGTTAATTTTATATGTTCTTACTTATGGTTTGAGTTATGGTGTTCCACTATTTATAGAATAAAAAGAGTATCAAAGTTGTGTCTTAATTGATCCCATAAGAGTGTTAAACTGAAGAGCATAGTTTGATATCAGCGACAAGTACCTTACAGACTTTAAAGCAACTCAAGTTAAGGATCACACCATCTGCCCAACCTCAAATCTTGTATTGCGTCCTCTCACATGTGGCAGAGTTCAAATAAATTTAAATGCGACTCTAAATCTAGCGAAAAGAAATACAGGTGTAAGTGTGGTAATTTGAGATTTCCATGGTGAAAGTGCTACTGTCAGCATGGATCCAAATAAGAACATTATATCTAGTTAATGTTGCAGAAGCTTTGGCTATAGACTCTGTAGGATAAAATTTTTACTTGGTTTAAGAATCATTATTGTTAGGATCTCATGTAAAATTATAAAATAAAATAAAATCGAAAGCGTACTTGAATTTATAGAGACGAAAAAAAATTAGAGTTAATGCTTTCCAAAATTAAATTTTTTTTTTATGAGAGAAAAATTGTCATCACCCACTAATGAGATGTGAATGAATAATACGTAGGATTTAAATCGAGGACCTCAATCTATTATTTATAGTATTTTATTTTATTATGACCCATCATAAAAATAAAATAAAATAATTAAGTCTCTATATATTAAAATTTATATCATACGTAATACTTTAAAATTTTAATAATAAATAAATTTAATTTGATCATTTTTAACAAATAATAAAATAAATAACTAATAATATATAATTAATATATATATTTATTATCTATTAAAAATAATTAAATAAAATAAATAATTAATAATATATAATTAATATATATATACCCACTTTAATATATAATATTTAACAGAATCTTCTTAGCTCCGGGAGTAAATGCTATGGAAATAGAATCAGATGCCGAATCAATCATTAAAGACATTCTCGCCAGGACTCCTTCAATTTCCGAGCTTGGCATTATCCTTCAAAACATTATTTCTCTTCTAGTTTGAAAAATCCTATGCTCACCTCGTTCAACAAACAAGGCACCTCATGGGTTAGCAAAATTACTTTTAATTTGGAGTTGGATGTAGTATAGTATGGATCAGTTCCTAGTCATCTTCAGTCTATTGTTATTGAGGATTTAAACACTCCTGCTGCTAATTAATCTTTAAAAAAAAAGAGTACTTCGTTTCGAAAGAAAAAAAAAAAAAAAACTTTACTGCATTCCACATGTCCTCTCATGTCTTTTCCACTTGAAACTAGTGCAAACAAATATTTGATGGCTAGAGTCTACAGAGGTCATCACTTACACGAATTATATAATTGATTTTGATTAATTAGTTTTCATATTTTTTATTATTTATAACATATTAATGGGTTTTAATTTATAATAACAAAAAATAAGGAGTTTTAATTATTTTTGTCAACTCTTCCCATTTATTATTATTTTGGACAAAAATAATTTTTATGCGCCACTATCACGCGACATGTAAGAATTCTATTATTTATTGTAATGTATAAAATAGTAAAAACCTTATTCTTGATCACATGATCTCCATTCATATTTAATAAAAAATTTACATCTCTATATATCATAAAATGTGCATTAGTTTTACACATATCATTATTAATTGTAAAAATATTTTCATTTCCAAAATATACTTAATCACGTTAACACCAAGAATATTACCTACCGTATCATAAAGTGATTGACATATAATATCTAATTGAATCATAATACTCAAACTTGCTTGTCTCTTTAATCCTCAATGTCTTTAAATAAATTTTTTCATTTTTTTGCCAAAATAAAGGATAAGTGACACTTATTTTATTTTATTTAAAACAAAAATAAAATTTATTTGTCAGATAATTAGAAAAGTTAAAATGTATTTAGTTAAATGATGTTTGGATTTTTTAAAATAATAAAAAAAATAATTTCATACAAATTGTTTTTAAAAGACCTTTCTCAACGTGTTCGACAAAAAAAAAAATTAAGCACTGTCGAGCGCAACTTTAGATGATCAACAATGCATCTTTAAGTGCTCTTGCAAACCACTTAAACCAAGCATTGTTTAGCTATTTTTTTGTGCTCAGCAGCTTACACTTACGCGAAACTGATTTTTTAAAATCAAATTTAATAGCAAAATTTATAAAATCGAAAGTCAATCAAACCTAATATACTACAATACATATAACTGATGTTTTGTATTTTATATTATTCAAATAAACACTATAAAAGACTTATGAGTAGACAATATGTTATGAACTTTAAAGTGAAATAAACAAATTATGAAAACTTTTTTTTTCTTAAATATTCAATCTATAAATTTCTTCAGACAACTGATTTTTTAAATATTTACTTTATTTTAAATACATAGAAAAATCGTTTAATTTATTTGCTTTATTTTAGAGTAAATTTGGTGCATGATTAATGAATTTGTTTGTTATAAATGAAGTTGTTTGGGCTGTTAGGGATATTTTTCCTCGTAGCCTCTTCTTTAGTTAAAATAACAAAAAATGGAGTTGCCTAAAATAATTAAACCCCAAAATTTAGATTTTATGGATTAAAATTCTATATTAATAATATACTTTAGGGACTAGGGATGACAGCGGGTGAGTTTGGAACGGATACCTCTAATACCATATCTATATCCGTTTACAAAATGAAATACCATATCCTTCCCAAATTCGTTGCGGGTTTGGAGTATCGTTACCAAACCCGCAACGGGTTATCTGCGGATTTTAAGCGGGTTTTGAATTAATATAATAAAAAAATAAAATAATAATATTAATTTAATTAAATTTTTTTAATTATAGCAATTAAAATAATATCAATTATATTTCCAATTTTATTTACATTAAATGTTATAATTTTAATTTCAATTTTAATTTTAATTAAATTAAATGTTATAATTTCAAATCTAATCTCGATTTTAATTACGATAAATGTTATAATTTTAATTACGTTAAATATTTTTATTTTAATTATGTTAAATATTTTAATTCCAAATCTAATTTCGATTTCAATTACGTTACATATTATAATTTATAACTCCAAATCCAATTTTGATTTCAATTACGTTAATATTATAATTTTAATTTTAATTTTGATATCAATTATGTTAAATATTATAATTTTTATTCCAATTTTGATTTTAATTACGTTAAATATCATAACTTTAAATTAAATTTCGATTTCAATTACGTTAAATGTTATAATTTCAAACTAATTTCGATTTCAATTACGTTACATATTATAACTCCAAATCTAATTTTAATTTTAATTACGTTAATGTTATAATTATAATTTTGATATCAATTATGTTAAATATTATAATTCTTATTCCAATTTTAATTTCAATTACGTTAAATGTCATGATTTTAAATCCAATTTCGATTTCAATTACGTTAAATATTATAATTCTAAATCTAATTTCGATTTCAATTACGTTACATATTATAACTCCAAATCCAATTTCGATTTCAATTACGTTAATATTATAATTTTAATTTTAATTTTGATATCAATTATGTTAAATATTATAATTCTTATTCCAATTTTGATTTCAATTAAGTTAAATGTCATAATTTTAAATTCAATTTCGATTTCAATTACGTTAAATGTTATAATTCCAAACTAATTTCGATTTCAATTACGTTACATATTATAACTCCAAATCTAATTTTAATTTCAATTACGTTAATGTTATAATTATAATTTTGATATCAATTATTTTAAATATTATAATTCTTATTCCAATTTTAATTTCAATTACGTTAAATGTAATAATTTTAAATCCAATTTCGATTTCAATTACGTTACATATTATAACTCCAAATCCAATTTCGATTTCAATTACGTTAATGTTATAATTTTAATTTTAATATCAATTATGTTAAATATGATAATTCTTATTCCAATTTTGATTTCAATTACGTTAAATGTCATAATTTTAAATTCAATTTTGATTTCAATTACGTTAAATGTTATAATTCCAAACTAATTTCGATTTCAATTACGTTACATATTATAACTTCAAATCTAATTTTAATTTTAATTACATTAATGTTATAATTATAATTTTGATATCAATTATGTTAAATATTATAATTCTTATTCCAATTTTGATTTCAATTACGTTAAATATCATAACTCTAAATCAAATTTCGATTTCAATTACGTTAAATGTTATAATTCTAAACTAATTTCAATTTCAATTACGTTACATATTATAACTCCAAATCTAATTTTAATTTCAATTACGTTAATGTTATAATTATAATTTTGATATCAATTATGTTAAATATTATAATTCTTATTCTAATTTTAATTTCAATTACGTTAAATGTCATAATTTTAAATCCAATTTCGATTTCAATTACGTTAAATATTATAATTCTAAATCTAATTTTGATTTCAATTACGTTACATATTATAACTCTAAATTCAATTTCGATTTCAATTACGTTAATATTATAATTTTAATTTTAATTTTGATATCAATTATGTTAAATATTATAATTTTTATTCCAATTTTGATTTCAATTACGTTAAATGTCATAATTTTAAATTCAATTTTGATTTCAATTACGTTAAATGTTATAATTCCAAACTAATTTCGATTTCAATTACGTTACATATTATAACTTCAAATCTAATTTTAATTTTAATTACATTAATGTTATAATTATAATTTTGATATCAATTATGTTAAATATTATAATTTTTATTCCAATTTTGATTTTAATTACGTTAAATATCATAACTTTAAATTAAATTTCGATTTCAATTACGTTAAATGTTATAATTTCAAACTAATTTCGATTTCAATTACGTTACATATTATAACTCCAAATCTAATTTTAATTTTAATTACGTTAATGTTATAATTATAATTTTGATATCAATTATGTTAAATATTATAATTCTTATTCCAATTTTAATTTCAATTACGTTAAATGTCATGATTTTAAATCCAATTTCGATTTCAATTACGTTAAATATTATAATTCTAAATCTAATTTCGATTTCAATTACGTTACATATTATAACTCCAAATCCAATTTCGATTTCAATTACGTTAATATTATAATTTTAATTTTAATTTTGATATCAATTATGTTAAATATTATAATTCTTATTCCAATTTTGATTTCAATTAAGTTAAATGTCATAATTTTAAATTCAATTTCGATTTCAATTACGTTAAATGTTATAATTCCAAACTAATTTCGATTTCAATTACGTTACATATTATAACTCCAAATCTAATTTTAATTTCAATTACGTTAATGTTATAATTATAATTTTGATATCAATTATTTTAAATATTATAATTCTTATTCCAATTTTAATTTCAATTACGTTAAATGTAATAATTTTAAATCCAATTTCGATTTCAATTACGTTACATATTATAACTCCAAATCCAATTTCGATTTCAATTACGTTAATGTTATAATTTTAATTTTAATATCAATTATGTTAAATATGATAATTCTTATTCCAATTTTGATTTCAATTACGTTAAATGTCATAATTTTAAATTCAATTTTGATTTCAATTACGTTAAATGTTATAATTCCAAACTAATTTCGATTTCAATTACGTTACATATTATAACTTCAAATCTAATTTTAATTTTAATTACATTAATGTTATAATTATAATTTTGATATCAATTATGTTAAATATTATAATTCTTATTCCAATTTTGATTTCAATTACGTTAAATATCATAACTCTAAATCAAATTTCGATTTCAATTACGTTAAATGTTATAATTCTAAACTAATTTCAATTTCAATTACGTTACATATTATAACTCCAAATCTAATTTTAATTTCAATTACGTTAATGTTATAATTATAATTTTGATATCAATTATGTTAAATATTATAATTCTTATTCTAATTTTAATTTCAATTACGTTAAATGTCATAATTTTAAATCCAATTTCGATTTCAATTACGTTAAATATTATAATTCTAAATCTAATTTTGATTTCAATTACGTTACATATTATAACTCTAAATTCAATTTCGATTTCAATTACGTTAATATTATAATTTTAATTTTAATTTTGATATCAATTATGTTAAATATTATAATTTTTATTCCAATTTTGATTTCAATTACGTTAAATGTCATAATTTTAAATTCAATTTTGATTTCAATTACGTTAAATGTTATAATTCCAAACTAATTTCGATTTCAATTACGTTACATATTATAACTTCAAATCTAATTTTAATTTTAATTACATTAATGTTATAATTATAATTTTGATATCAATTATGTTAAATATTATAATTCTTATTCCAATTTTAATTTTAATTACGTTAAATGTCATAATTTTAAATCCAATTTCGATTTCAATTACGTTACATATTATAACTCCAAATCCAATTTCGATTTCAATTACGTTAATGTTATAATTATAATTTTAATATCAATTATGTTAAATATGATAATTCTTATTCCAATTTTGATTTCAATTACGTTAAATGTCATAATTTTAAATCAAATTTCGATTTCAATTACGTTAAATATTATAATTTTAAACCTAATTTTGATTTCAATTACGTTACATATTATAACTTCAAATCCAATTTTGATTTCAATTACGTTAATGTTATAATTATAATTATAATTTTGATATCAATTATGTTAAATATTATAATTCTTATTCCAATTTTGATTTCAGTTACGTTAAATATCATAACTCTAAATCAAATTTTAATTTTAATTACATTAAATTGTTATAATTATAATTTCAATTTCGATAGTTAAATATTATAATTTTAAATCCAATTTCAATTATATTAAATATTTTAATTTCAATTTTAATTCTAATTTTATTTACATTAAATATTATAATTTCAAATCCAATTTCAATTTCAATTACATTAAATGTTATCATTCTAAATCCAATTTCATTTTCAATTTCAATTGTGTTAAATATTTAATTCTAATTACAATTACAATTTCAATTTTAATTACGTTAAATGTTATAATTCTAAATTTAATTTCAATTACGCTAAATATTAAATATTTTAAATTCAATTTCAATTATGTTAAATGCTATAATTTTATTTTTAATTTCAATTACAATTATTAGTTCCTTTGAACTAATTTTATTTATTTATATTTAATGGTATGAGCAATGTCAAATAAAATGTAGATTTTTTGATGTGAGATAAAAAAAAATGCAAAATAATCAATTTATATTTTTATATTTTATATTTTTTTTAAATGTAGTATGTGCGGATACCCGTTGCGGGTATCCGTGGATTTTTCACTAAAACCATACCTGTACCAAATCCGTTGCGGGTTTTAATTTTAAATACCAAACCCGTACCAAACCCGCTTCAAGCCTTACCAAATCCTTCCCAATGCGGGCAGATTTTAGCGGGTTTGCGGATTTTTTTGCCATCCCTATTAGGGACAAGTTGAAGTGTTTTGTTTGAATAAGAATTTTTGTTTTTTTCAAATCATCTTTCAGTTCCACTTGTACTTTAAAATAAAATTTAGTTATTTCCTTTTTTCTTCTTTAATTTGAGATATAAAATATATTATTGTCATTAATTATGAAGATATTGATTGAAAATTATAAAAATATGATTTAGAGATTAAATTAAGTGCGTAGGGTGCGCATGGATCGAAGATGAACGCAAAAGGAGGCGAAAAACTAAGAGGTGCACACTAGGCGCCAGCGCCGCGGTGACCAGGCGTAGGCAACGCGGCGCTGGAGACGGGAACAGTATCCCAAAATAAGAAAACTTCCTTATTTCGTCTTCTACTTGCTCCAGGACTCCCTAATTCGACTCCCACATGTATAGGGTAAAGCTAGGGTATTCCAAAGCCTATATAAAGCCTATCAATTGGCTTGTAAACACATCTTTGTGATAAACTAGAAATCTTAGTAATCTTTGTGATCAACAAGAGATTTTTGTGGTTCTTTGTAAGAGAAAATCTCTAGAGTGCAAGAGAGAGTTTTCTTTGTGATCATTCTTGTAAAAAGCATAACTTTGTGAGTGCCTTGTGATTCATAATAAGAGAAGAGTGTGATCTTGATCCGCCGTGAACGTAGGCAAGTTGTCGAACCACGTAATTCTTTGTGTGTTCTTCTTCTACCCCTTTCTCTATTTATTTTTTAATAACTTATTCTGCATTATTATATTGCTTGGGTGAATTTTTTGCTTGTTTGTGTGCTTCCGCTTCAATAAACTGGTATCAAAGCTTTGGTTCTAACCAAACATGGTCACACCCAAGTACGAGGTAGAGAAATTTAACGGTACGAATGACTTCAACCTGTGGAAGATGAAGGTTAAGACGTTGTTGGTGAGCTAAAGGCTTAGTTCGGTATTAGAGGAGACTGCAGCTCCATTTAGTGATGAAGAGAACACACCAGAGTCATTTAAAGCAGAAGTAGAAAGAAGGGACATTCAAGAAAGAGCTCATAGCACAATCGTTTTGTCATTGAGCGATGAAGTACTAAAGGAAGTAGCAGGTGAGACGACGGCAATAGGTTTTTGGAAAAAGCTTGACTCTTTTTATATGAGGAAATCGTTGGCCAACAGATTATATATAAAGAAGAAGCTGTATCAGCTGTCTATGTCAGAGGGGACGCCAATGAAAGATCATATAGATGCCTTCAATAAGATCATCATTGATCTTGAGTTTATCAACATCAAGATATAAGATGAAGATAGAGCAATTATCCTGCTGAGTTCACTCCCCAAAAGCTATGAGAGTTTTATTGATACGCTACTCTACGGTAGAAAGGGTTTAACGATGAGTGATGTAAAATCATCATTAAACTCAAAGTTATTAGGAAAGCAGACTGAAGGCAATGCAAAAAGTTTATCTATAAGAGAAATGCCCTCATATAGAGATGGGAAAAAAAAAAGCTTAATGTCGAAGTCTAGGACTCTTAGGAAGTGCTATTGCTGCAAGAAAGAGGGGCATTTCATAAATGACTGTCTTGAGAAAAGAGCACAAGATAAGAAGAAAGTGGATACTGCGTTTGCTTATGATGATAGCTATGACAGCGCAGAGACAATCGTCGCTACTGATGGTATGAACTCTGAACAATGGGTTTTAGATTCTGGTTGTACTTTTCACATGTGCCCGCACAAGCTTTGGTTTACAAATTTCTAGCCTATTAGTGGTGGTAAGGTCATAATGGGTAATGATGTTACATGTCAAATGATGAGAATTAGTAGTGTTAAGCTTAGGCTGCATGATGGGCGAGTGAGAAAGTTAACAGATGTTAGGTATGTTCCTGACTTGAAGAGAAACTTGATCTTGCTGGAGACATTAGACCAGAATGGATGTTCCATCAGAATCGATGAAGGAATTTTAAGAGTTTTGAAAGGTTCCATGGGGTGATGAGAGGAGAGAAGCACAAAGGTGTTTATGTGCTTAAGGGTGAAGTCGTGAGTGGTTCTGCACTATTCTCTGTAGATGATGAGAGTATGCAAACTAAGTTGTGGCATCTTAGACTGGCACACCTAGGCGAGCGAAACCTAAAAGAGTTATATAGTCAAAAGGCGTTTGGTGAGGATAAGTTCCAGCTCTTAAAGTTTTGTGAGCATGGTGTGCTTGGGAAAGCACATAAAGTGAGGTTCAGTATCGGAGAGCACAAGACTAAGGGGACTCTTGACGATATACACTCGGATCTTTAGGGACCAGCTCAGACAGCTACTCGTGGTGGTGCCAGGTATTTTCTCAGCTTGATTGATGACTATTCGAGGAAGCTGTGGGTCTATGTATTGAAGAGTAAGGATCAAGTATTTTATATGTTCAAGACTTGGAAGGCTCTTGTTGAGAATCAGACTGACAAAAGAGTAAAGAGGTTGAGAATTGACAACGACCTCGAATTTTACAACGGAGAGTTTGATGGATTTTATGCCAAGCATGAGATTGCAAGGCATAGAACGGTAAGATCAACACCGCAACAGAATGGGGTAGCTGAGAGGATGAACAAGACCCTACTTGAAAGGGTTAGATGCATGCTTACCAATGTGAAGATGTCCAAGACATTCTGGGGAGAAGCTGTAGTGACTGCAGCTTACTTGATTAATAGAAGTCCCTCCTCAGCAATTGACTTCAAGACGCCAGAAGAGAAATGATCTAGTAATCCTCTAAAGTATGATCACCTCAGAATATTTGGTTGCCCTGCCTTTGTACATGTTAAGGAGGGGAAGTTGGAACCTAGAGCTATCAAATGGGTATTCATAGGATATCCCGAAGGAGTGAAAGGATACAAGGTGTGGTATAAAGACTTGACACCACCAAAGAGTATCATAAGCCATCATGTGACGTTCGATGAGATGACGATGCTGAAAATCTCCCAAGAAGATGAGAAAGAAGAACTTGTGACCAAGGAAGACTCAACACCCAAGTTAATAGAAGTTGAAGTAGAGCCTGAACATGGATCTGATATGCCCGCAAATCAACACTTCAACGAGGAGATCCTTGAAGATGAACCAAGAACATTGGCGAGTTCCTCCAAGTCCACCCAAAAGAAGACTAGAACTCTTGAGTTGGAACTTGAAGAGTACCAACTTGCTAGAGACAGGCTAAGGAGAACGATTAACCCACCAGTCAGATATGCACAAGCAGACTTAGTTACTCATACTTTTAATTCTGCTTACACTCTTGATTATAATGAGCCTAGGATATATGTGAGGCTATGAAGAGTGAAAACAAGAAAGAATGGCAACAAGCCATGGAAGAAGAAATTTGTTCTCTTAGGAAGAACAATACCTGGAAGTTGGTGGAAAAACCTCAAAAGAAGCTAGTCGGGTGCAAATGGGTGTATAAGGTTAATGAGGGGATACCGGGGATTGAGCCTACGAGATTCAAGGCTAGGTTAGTAGCACAAAGTTTTACTCAGAGAGAAGGAGTCGATTTTCATGAGATATTCTCTTCAGTTGTCAATCACATATCTATTAGGATTTTATTAGCCATGTGTGCAAACCTTGATTTACATCTAGAGCAGATGGATGTAAAGATAACTTTTCTATATGGAGAGCTGGAAGAAACGATATACATGGCACAGCCACAAAGGTTCGAGGAGCCCAAAAAAGAAGATCATACTTATTTGCAAAAGAAGTCATTATACGGGTTAAAGCGATCACCTAGACAGTGGTATAGGAGATTTGATGAGTTTATGATGGCTTGCGGTTTTAGAAGGAGCAAGTATGACAGATGCGTATACTTCAAGAACATAAGTTATGGGATAATGTATTTGCTTCTCTACGTCGATGATATGTTGATCGCGTGCAAGAACATTGAAGAAATACAGAAGCTCAAGAAGCAGTTGAGTGGCGAGTTTGAAATGAAAGATTTGGGAGCAGCCAAGAGAAATTTGGGTATTGATATTGTGAGGGAAAGAAGAGATGTTATCTTCTTGTCCCAACAGCGAAATATAGTCAAAATTTGGAGAAGTTTGGTATGTCAAACGCGAAGGCTGTCTCTACCCCTTTGACCATGCATTTTACACTTTCAGTAACACAATCGCCGACATCCGATAAGGAGAAACTGCAGATGAGCAAAGTACCATATGCAAGCGCTGTGGGGAGCTTCATGTATGCAATGGTTTGCACAAGATCAGACATAGCATATGCTGTGAGTGTGGTAAGTAGATACATGGCGAATCCGGGAGAAGATCACTGGCTTGAAGTAAAGTGGATTCTGATATATCTCAAGGGGACGTCAAATCACGGGTTGATATATAAGAGGGATAAGGACAACAATGAAATGGTAAGAGGGTACGTAGACTCAGATTATGCAGGTGATATTGACAAGAGAAGATCGTTGACAAGCTACGTATTCACAGTATTTGGGTGTAGTGTGTGTTGGAGATCAGTTTTACAATATGTGGTTGCACTTTCTACCACAAAGGCGGAGTACATAGCTGTTGGTGAAGCTATCAAGGAGGCCGTGTGTCTAAAAAGCATATGTGCAGAGATATTGGCTAGTGAAGATGTAAACATCGGTGTATATTGTGATAGCCAGAGTGCCATACACCTAAGCAAGCATCAAATGTTCCATGAAAGGTCGAAACACATTGATGTGAGGCTCCATTACATTCGAGAGATTGTCCAAAGTGGTGAAATTAGTCTAACTAAGATAGCGTCATCTAAAAACTTTGCTGATATGTTGACTAAGCCACTGCCCTCGGTTAAGTTCATCCTATGCAAGAACTTAACTGAAGTCACTACTTTGTGAGGGTGACCGAAGATGCGAAAATGAGAGATCGAGTTGCTTTATGAATGATTTTAAATCAAGGAGGAAATTTGTGAGAATATTGATTGAAAATCATCGGGATATGATTTGGAGAGCAAGCCAAGTGCGTAGGGTGTGCACGGATCGAAAACAGACGCAAAAGGAGGAGGAAAATGAAGAATGGCACACTAGGCGCCAGCGCCGCGGCGCCTAGTCCAGAACCTGAGTGCCGCGACACCAGAAGACCAGCGCCGCAGCGCTCAGCAGAAGCGTGCCAGCGCCGCAGCGCTCAGCAGAAGCGCGCCAGCGCCGCAGCGCTGGAGACGAGAATAGTATCCCGAAATAAGGAAACTTTCTTATTTCGTCTCCCACTTGCTCCAAGACTCCTTAATACGACTCTCACACGTATAAGGTAAACTTAGGTTGTCCCAAAGCCTATATAAAGGCTATCAATTGGCTTGTAAATACATTTTTGTGATCAACTAGAAATCTTGGTAATCTTTGTGATCAACAAGAGATCTTTGTGGTTCTTTGTGAGAGAAAATCCCTAGAATGTAAGAGAGAGTTTTCTTTGTGATCCTTCTTATAAAAGGTATAACTTTGTGAGTGCCTTGTGATTCATAATAAAAGAAGAGTGTGATTTTGATCCGCCGTGGATATAGGCAAGTTGCCAAACTACGTAATTCTTTGTGTGTTCTTCTTCTTCTCCTTTCTCTATTTATTTCTTAATAATTTATTCTACATTATTATATTATTTAAATAAATTTTTTATTTATTTGTGTGTTTTCGATTCAACATAAAGAACACCATTGAACTAGTGTTGCACGTAATCATTAGTGCGTATTCATACTAGCTATCGAGCTTTCATCGCAATGAACCAAATTTAGTTCTAATGTCTTGATAAATTTGCCTAATAACCGAAGTGAGAGAGTTTGAAATTAAGGGTCTTAAGACAACAAGAGAGAACCAGAAGTATAAGGGCAGTGGGAGAATAAAATTAGAAAACAAAGGCAAGATTACAGTACAGTTCCACTCTTCGTATACAAAAGCTGGAATAGGAGACAAATTATGGTACTAAGATTATTGTGCTAAATTGCTCGACGGTTCATCCTTTTTTCTAAAAGAAAATTGCCCAGCCATTCATCTTTACCTTTTCAGATGGAGATGAAATTCAATGTCAGAAAATCGTACCGAAATTATAATAGGTATTGAAACGTAGCATCCTTCCACATGGTTCTTCTGAAATTTGTTCCCGTCTTACACTCGCCAAGATCTGCTACTTTGAATCATTATAAATATCGTATCTGCTAAAGTTTAAAGAGGTTCTGAACTCGTTTCAATTTCTTTTTTTCATGTGATAAAGATTCTGACCTCTCGTCAACTTGTGTATAGTTGTGGGACTGGGACCATTTGTAATTTTCTGTATATTTGAAACGACACTAACATGGCCTACCGTTTTGTGGCTGGTACTATGCTATCACCTTTTCGCATCTTTCTAAAATTAACACAATAAAAGAAAAGGATAAAAACACCTGGACTCTTAGTGTTTGACAAAAATAACAATTTTCCTCCAAAAGTATAAAATGTGCCCAAAACAACCTCGACTATTACAACTATAATGGCCTCTTGAATGGATTATTCATTAAGAATTAAGGGCAAATTGATAACTTTAACAATAACTTATCCCTAATTTAGAATCTAGGATATGTGGCAGGTGAGATGAGTATTGGCTTAATGTAATAAGTGCCTGTTTGATTGGGCTTTTTTATTGGTTAAATAAATTTTTTTAATGTCAAAATTTTTTTTAAAATTTTTTGATAGCATTTGATTATAATAAAAAAAAATTTTAGAGATTAAAAAAATTATTTTGTCTCTACTTGCCAAAGATCAAATTTTAAGTTTTTAAAAATAAAGTTTTTTGAGCTTTTTAAATATGTCTATAATATCACATATATCCTAATAATATTTTTTTATTTCTATAGTGTACCCTTAATAAAAATAAATCATATTCAACTAATATATTTTTAATATTTTTTTAAAAGTCATCATATCTCTAATTCTCCGTATCTATACAATTATCATATTTTTATAAGAATTTACCAAAATCTTTTATTTATTATTTTATTTGGGAAAAGTTCACAAATAGCCTTTAAATTATTTTATTATTTTATTTTAACCAAATATAAAATGGTTATACTTTATTAACCAAATAATTTAATTTTGAACACATTTATCCTTATATCAAATTTATAACTTCGTGTTTTTTTAAAGAAACTTTAAAGAAATAGCTTACCGAATATTTTTGAAGTTATTATTCTAAAAATCAAAGGGTTGCTGAGGATCGCTTCGAATCAAATCAAAGAAATAGCTCGGGTAAATTTTTTAAACTTGTTAGAAATTAGATAAATTTACATTTGAAGTTAAAAGTAGTTGTTATTAACCAACTAAATGAGTTAGAATGGTATAAACGGCGTTAAAATCCGGCCAAAAATAAGTTTTGGAGTGTGTTTGGCGAAAACCAGACGGCGGTCGCTGCGGCGGCCGTCAATTTAGTCATCGCGGGACACATCTCGGGCCCGAGATGGCCCCGCAGCGCCCACATTGTTTGTATCTCAGGTTCGAGACGTGCCCCCGCGATGCGCACATAGTGCGCGCCGCGGGGCTGTCTCGGGCCCGAGATGTGACCCTGCGATGCGCTCAGTGTGCGCATCACGGGGGCACGTCTCGGGTCCGAGACGGCCACGCGGCGGGCAATCTGTGCGCATCGCGGGGGCACGTCTCGGGCCCGAGATGTGCCCCCGCGATGCGCATTTTTTTTATTTTTAAATATTTTATCGTTTTAAAAATTTTTACTAAATTTTCCATTTGTGAACTTTTCCTAATCTTTTTTGTTTTTTCAGGTCATATGGAGTGTGATGCGATAGTTATTTGTTTTGGAGGAAAGTGGGAGAGTTCTAGTGACGGGGAAGAAAGTGATGTTGATTATAATAATTTTAAAATTTCGGTTCCGAAAGATATTAATTTTGAAGATCTTTTAAATGCAGTATGTTATACCTTGGGAGTCGACAATGTGAAGTGTAAGGTGACTTTGAAAATCAAAATTGATGCAACGAGGTATAACCTAAAGCCTATTAAGATTAGAAATGACAATGATGTTCGATTTTTTTTAAGCGCCAATAGAAGATCGTACTGTCCTTTATGTGTAACAGTGGATCCTAAAGCTCCTGTTTATGAAGATAATGTACAGCCCCCCAATCAAAATCCACCATCAATTCATGGTCATTTTATGTCAGCTAGCGGTAGCAACCAAGTGATCCATACATCTCTATCAGTTCCAGCAGTGGTTCCTGCAAACACAACGAACGAGTATCACAATGTTTCTCATATACCCTTTAATGAAGACCCAGCCTATACACATTACGCTTGTGATGACATTGAAAATGTTAGGGATGTGGAAGGGGACTATGATGATGTTAGAAATGTTGATAATTTAGAAGGGGATGATTTAGCAGAAGGCGGACGTTGTTATGTTTCGACAAGCTCCCTAAATGTTGAAGCTAGAAGAATAGATTTTTGTGAAGCGGAAAATCCCTTTGCGTTTATGCCTCCAATACCACCATCAGACTTGGTCATTTCAGATAAGATATCGAGTAGTGGAATTGACGATGTGTTTGTAGGAAAGTTGTTTGATAGCAAAGACGAACTTCACCAGGCTATTAGTATGGTAGCACTTAAAGGTAATTGGAGCTTTAAAGTGTCAAGGTCGACAAAAGATCGTTTTGAGATCAAATGTGATGATGATAGATGTCGATGGCGATTACGTGCAGTGTCGACAGATGCAAGGAAACATTTTATTGTGCGCAGAATTGATTCAAGTCACGTGTGCCAATTAGATCGATTGCGCGATGGTCATCGACAAGCAAAGTCTCGGATTATTGGCAAATTTATAAAAAATAAGTTTGCATCTGCGAGTCGACTTTATAGACCGAAGGAAATCCAAGCAGACATACGTGAGGAGTTTGGTGTGGACTTAACTTACCCTACTGCTTGGCGGTCTAAGGAGTATGCATTGGTGTTGATACGTGGTACTCCAGAGGGTTCATATAAATTACTTCCTGCATACTGTCATATATTAGAACAACAGAACCCTGATACAGTCACGCATTTGGAGATTGAAGATTGCAAGCACTTCAAATATTTCTTCATGGCTCTTGGACCATGTATTAGAGGGTTCCAGTCTTCCATCCGACCGGTTATTGCAGTTGATGGTACATTTTTAAAAAATGCATACTTGGGAACAATGTTTGTGGCTGTTTGTAAGGATGGAAATAACCAGATTTTTCCACTTGCATGGGGTATTGCTGACTCTGAAAATGATGCTTCATGGAAGTGGTTTATGGAAAAACTCCGAGGAGTTATTGGCGATCTTGAGAATCTTGTATTTATATCTGATCGACATGCTAGTATCGAGAAGGCCGTCAAAGAGGTATTTCCTAATGTATATCATGATGTATGCATCCATCACTTGAAGTGTAATTTGGTAGCACGATATAAGATACTATCGTATACAACAAAAGGAGGGGGATACTTGGCCTCCTATTTTGTTGCTGCCAAGGCGTATTGCATAGTTGACTTTCAAAGGGAAATATATAAGATGCGAGAAATGAAACCGGAGGTAACGAGATACTTGGAGGAGGAGGTTGGTTTTTTAAAATGGGCTCGATCAATGGGAGCATTCAGAAGATATGACATCATGACCACCAACATTGCAGAGAGCATTAACGCTGTTGCAAATGATGCACGTGCCATGACGGTGACTGCCTTAATTGAGTGGATCCGAGAGTTAATGCAAAAATGGTTTGTTGAGAGACGTGAGGCTGCAGAAAATATGTCAAACTTCTTGACCACTTGGGCCCATAACAAGATTTGGAAGCACAATGATGATTCCGCTCGCATGACGGTGCATGCAATAGATCGATCTCGTTTTGTTGTTAAGGACGGAAAAAGAAATGGAATAGTGGACATCCCGGGAAAGTCATGTAGTTGTCAAAAGTTTGATATGCGGCAACTACCGTGTCCTCATGCACTTGCAGTATGCAGGCAGGTCAGATTCCAGTACCAGACTCTTTGTTCGCGATATTACAGGACTGAGTGTTTGTTGCGTGCATACAGTGAACCAGTAAATCTGGTTGGTCATCCGTTAGATTGGATTGTTCCAGAGGAGTTGAGAGCTGCTGACATCTAGCCTCCTATAGTACGTCGGCAATCAGGAAGACGTTGGAAGAATAGAATTCTATCGCAAGGTGAGGCCCCCACGAAGAATGTATGCAGTCGCTGTAAGCAGCATGGACATAATCGACAAACTTGTCGAAACCCAATTCCATTACATGGTAGTTGATGTGTTCTTTATGAGTTATATTTGTATTTGTATTTTAAAGTCATGTAGTTATGGACTTTATTTGTACTCTTATAAACATGGAAATTTTATTTTATTTTCTAAAATTTCTGGATTAAAACGGACAGAGTTTCTCCTATTTTTTCTCAAAATCTATATTTCATAAACCTGCAGAAAATACACTTCAAATATTTTTTACATCTCTTAGCTGTAAAGGGAACCTCCCGTCCTTACCCAAATCAATCAACATCATTTTACAATCTTTATAAATATACATAAAAACATACAAATCAATCAACATCATTTCACTACTTTTTTGCACATTTCCATAAGTCGGTCGCCATTTTGGTCCTAAAAATTGATCCATGCTCAGGACCAAAATCTAGGGGATGACAACACATCAAAAACTCTATAAACATACAAACATAAACCCCACAATCTCCACTATTCACTGTTTGTTGTGGCACTTCATCCTTTAATCTAATTACATGAAAAGGGGTTAAGTCAGGTGTAATTCGTCGTTGCTCATATAATCTACAAGCATCTAAGTAACGAGGTAACAACATAGCTAATGGCAGGACATGATTCTTAATCACGCCATCGGCAAATTCCTTGATGCTAGAATCGTAGATCAATATTTGCCGATGCAAGATGTCCACCTCAGCCGTTACCCAATGCTGTTGATTGTAGTTGACAGGAATATAAACCTACATAAAATTCAAATAAGTCTTAGAAATAGTACTACAAGTTATAAACAAAAATAACAACATTCACACAAAATAGTACTACAAGTTATAAACAAAAATAACAACATTTACCTTATCAACCTCAATCCACATACGTGCACCGAGTAAATCTTCTTTAGCGCCTTGAGCATATGCCATCACTTCATCACTCCATACAATGCCAGTAATGTCATTTTTGTGCTGCTCATAAAGGAGTCTAAAAGACTCTTACAAATGCAGGGCCATCGAATAATCAATAAAATTGAAATAACAAAATATAAATAATTTAATTCATCACTCACAAAGAAGTACGAATCCACAGAAGTGGACAATTGAGGCAATGCATTAGTGCAACCATATTGCCTAAGCCGAATCACCTTCAAATACTCATTAATATGCTGCATTTAGAAACAATAACCGTCAAGTGATTCTATAAATTTATAAAAAAACTGCAAGGGGATAATTATTCAATAATTTACTTACAAAGTCATCCAGCCAACTGTGTAGCAATTCCTGAAACCATGTCGGGTTAGCTTCTAGCCCAGGTAAGTTGACTACACCCTCATCCTTGTCCATCCAAGCCTGAAACTGAACCATGATAGTCGAGTCTATCGGCTGCAACGGATTCATGTCTGCTTGAGGTTGCACTTCAATTTCAAATTTCTTCTTTTCGTGTATCCTTTGTGGAAATGGATTTGTATATGGGGTGTGCAAATACCATACAAGCCTATACTGTCTCCCAAATTGACTTACTCCCTTATGCGGGGCATGCAAGATCTCAACACTTGCAGGACTGTCAATCAGTGGCTGGGGCAATATATCATGACCAGTAGCTGGGATCTGAAAATCATATTGACAGCCTGCCGGTGTGTTCTCTCCATACTACAATATATGTATATATTAAAATAAATAAAACTGCAATTAAGGTAATTGTGTTTAAAATTTATTTTGCTTACCATATTATGGCTTTCGTTCTGTTGGAATGAGCATGACTGCCTAAACCACATCATCATTTAATTCATCTTTATCCTTGTCCATTCTTTGTAGAAGTGCAGCTTCAGTATGCTCAAATCTCTTAATCATCTCCTCCCGCAGCTGCTCAATCTGATGTGTTACGCCATGGTCTGCAGATGCACTGTGTTCAGACTACAAGAAACATAATCATAGTTAATGACTTATTTAGAAATATTAGAAATATATTAAAATTTCTCTTTAGTTAATCACGTAAATAAGTAATATACCGTTGCTCCTGCCACGGGTGCTGACATTTGTGGGTTTGTCCATTCATATCCACCCCCCTCCACATCCATAACATCATCGTTAGGGTCGCTAAAATGGGCATAGGTCCTGGGGCGCTTGCTCTCGCTGAAATCAGACATATTTGGTAAGTCCCCAGCATAACTTCCGCTTGGAATGCCTACACGTCTAGCCAGGCGCACAATTGCCTCTCTCTTCTCATGGTCTTTTGGTACTAATTTACGATGTACCGAAAGAACCTATAAATCAACCAACCATATTAAGTTACGCTTAAAACAAAATAAAAGTTATAAACCAATATATATATTTTTCATTCATATCAACACATACCAAATCCTTTGCTAACATTGTATCCTGAACCTCATCGAACAATGGAGTCCCTCGAGTCGTCCAATTCAAAATACGAGGGAAGCGATCACCATTATGATAACCAAAAATCTCTCCGCACACTGGAATTGCCTCGAAAATCCATACCTAATATAATTATATTTAAAATATAAGTTTGACGTATACAAACAAAATATATAATTAAGATCAAAAAGTTAAGTACATATGGCGTACCAGAAATGCGTGCGAAAAGCCATATACGTTGTAACTCTCAAACTTCTTCTGTACAAACCCTTTCCTTTTTATTTTCTCAATTTTTTGGAATGCAGCCTTCTTAAGTGAGTTATGAAGTACGGTCCATGCAATATTGCCCCATGGATACTTATTAAACTCATCAAGGTCATCCACTAAACATAAAACAAAATTTTGAATTTCACTACGCTCGTCACGTGGAATCAAAACACGATGCACAAAATAAAATAAACTCAACTTTACTGCATCTGCATCGTCCATTTTCTCCAAATTTAGACGTGCGTACCATTGATCAAGAAATATGTAAGATAATTTCTTTACCCCAGAAAAATATGTATCCCATAATCGAGTGCCCAATTTCCTATGCAGTTGCTGGGCGGGAGGGTAATCTCGCATTTGTAGTCCAGTGATTAGTACAAACTCCTGCCGGCTAAAACGGATGCATTTCCTCCCTATGTAAAATCACGTCTCATCATCTACATTAGAGGTATGCACCTCACGCAACAATAACTCGTGCACCAAAATACCAGAGAATGTCAACTCTGACATATCTAAGAAATACCCCATACACGTCTGCCTAAATAATGTTTTCTGACTTGTTGTCAGTTTATCTTTAATGCAATTTAAACCCCACATCTTAGCATAAGCCGTCACTGATGCACGAAAAAACATATGCTCTGAAATTCTATATTCTTTCGATACGTTCTCTTTCCTGTAACAATAAAAATAAATAAACAAAATACATTAATATTAAGAAAAATAATAATCAGAGAAAGATTATTTACAGAAACAATTAATTTAACATACATAATACATTAAAATAATTAATTACTAATATATTAATCAACATATTATAATAATAAAATCAAACCAAACTTAATAATTAATTTACTAACATATTAATATTAATCAACATTAATTATATATTAAAATTAAAATAATCATATATAATTATAATTACATAAGGTACTCACAATAATAATAAAAAATGTTACAAACCAAAATTAATGAGTCATTTAAGCAAATTTTCCCATCTATTAGATCAATTCCTTCTAAATAGAATTTATGAAATCTTTTAATTAATTTAAATAAAATTACATTTATCTAAATTATTAATTTAATTTTATAAATATATTTAATTAATTTAAATTTAATTTAATTTAATTTAAAAAAAACCTAATTCAAAAAAATTTGCGCCACGTGACTCGAATTTTGCGGCATCGCGGACGTCCGCGATGCGCCTGTTGAACGCGCATCGCGGGGTCGTCTCGGGTCCGCGTTGTGCGCCTGCGATGCGCGTTAAGGGCGCATCGCGAACCCGAGATGGCCCCGCGATGCGCCTGTTAAACGCGCATCGCGGGGCCGTCTCGGGTCCGCGTTGCGCGCCCGCGATGTGCCCTTAACGCGCATCGCGGGGCCATCTCAGGCCCGAGATGGCCCCGAGATTGGCAACGGTGGCCGCCGCCGCTCCGGCCGCCGTTTGCATCGCGAATATGACCCAAAAATCACGATTTGTTTGTCCATTTTCAACGTTTCTTACACCATTCAAACCCATTTTTCACATAGAATTCAATAATTTCATCTATTGCTAGCTTTAAATATAAATTCTAATAATTTTATAAACAAATTTAAGTTTTTCAAAACTTAAACAAAACTCACCAAAAATCGGCCATTTTCTTTGTTTGAAGTGAGAAATCTGTTGTAAAAGCTCCGATCTATGCAGTGATAACTTCAAATTTTTTGATCTAACGAATTTTGATAATTTTTGGTTTTTTTGATTGATTTTCGGGTGAGGGAAAAGTTAATAGAGAAAATAGGCAAATGTGTCCAAAATGTTTATGTTTGGTTAATAAAGTATATTTGATTTTAACTTGGTTAAAATATTATAATAAAAAAATAATGAGGTTATTTGTGAAATTTTCCCATTTTATTTTATAAATAAAAAGTAATATTATTTTATTTTTAGTTTTTGTACTAAATATAATAATTTTATATTAATTCGTTGATTACTATGTATTAATTTTACTTGATTATTATGTTTTGAGAAATTAAATTTGAGAAAATACACGATAAATTTAAATTTATATAAATAATGTTGAATTGTTTAGAATTTGAATATAAATTTTAATAAGTGTTCTTTTTGGTAATTTAATAACATATAAACACTTTTATCAATACATAACCAAATAACCTAATACTTTAAATACTACTACAAAAATGAGCTTCACTGACATTATGCTACTGACATTTTTTTAAATAGTATCAGTGAATTGTTGATACTATAGTATCAGTGAAACGAAGTGTCAATGAATTATTGATACTATGGTATCAACAAATAAAATGTAAGTGAATTAATGATACCGTAATATTAAAAAATTACTTTTAAACTTATTAAAAAAGTACCAAAACTACGTTGTTTTGGGGATTAGAAAATGAAAAAAAAATGCCCTAAACGATGTCATTTGTGGCGTTGTATTTACTCGAATTTCCTCAAGTTTTATTTCTTCGTTCAATTTTCTTTGCAACTTTAGCAAAGAACATAACCAATTCGAGAAATTAATTGAACTCAAAAAGCCTCATTTGCTCATCCTCTTCAATCTTCTTCTTCTTTCCTTTCCCAATTCGAATAATCAATAGTTGTTTAAAACATCTCAAGCCCACTTCGCTCTATCCTTGCCCTCTTCACTCTCTCTCTCTCTCTCTCTCTCAAGTATGACACTGTTTCACCCAGAACTGATGACAAATTCGAAAAGTTTATGACAATGACGGTGAGTACGAAGAAGCCGATTACTAGCCATGAATCTCTCTTCCCTCCCTTCGTTCTACTCATCTTTACTTTCTTTTCATAGTTTGTAATCATTTTCACTCTCTCTTTACGGTTTGTAATCGATCCCAATATAGGTATATCGACAAATTGCTATCAACGACAACAATGAAGTCTTAATATGTCTCTTCTTTTTTCTTCTCTCTATTCTCATTTTCCATATTAATTTTCTTTTATTATTTATATCAATAAATTTTTTTTCAACTTTCTTATTAAATAAAATTTGTGATTCGAACTAAATTTTAGTTTTTAAGTTGTTGACTTTGCTTCAATTTCAACATAATTGAAGGTAAGCTTTTTGAAATTTTTTATTAGGGTTTCTTCAATTTCTATCAAATTATTGTCAATTTCTAGTTAGAGTTTTATACTAGCTGTTCTAGAAATGGTTCAATGGTTGTAATCAGTTTAAGACAGATTATTGGTACCGATATAATTAAATTGTAAGATAATAGCGATAAGTACAGGGACGTAACTATAGAGAGGAGGAGGAAGGGATTAGTCTTCGAAATGATAGAGGGAGTGGAGGTGATAACCAGATACTAAGTTTAAGTTCATAGTTTTGTTTGTATTGTAACTCAATTTTTTTTTTATATATCAATTCAATTATTCATCTTTGACTGACTCTATAGATCGGTCGGTAAACCACTCAC
Organism: Ailanthus altissimus; assembly: GCA_946807835.1. Classification (NCBI taxonomy): domain Eukaryota; kingdom Viridiplantae; phylum Streptophyta; class Magnoliopsida; order Sapindales; family Simaroubaceae; genus Ailanthus; species Ailanthus altissimus. The sequence goes on from OX327695.1 coordinate 27,861,113, forward strand.
CTATTTGATTTTCTTTTAATATGCTATAAACAACTGGGAGGAAGGGTTTTAAAGACAGAAGAAGAATCAGAGTATTATTGGTACAGATACTGAAATAATCTTCAAGAATGTTGGACGAAGAAAACAGAGCTATAAGTGTTGGCGGATTTAATATACGTATAAGTGTATGCATGTGCAATTGTGTCTATTGCCTAAATACGTATCATATACGAATTTAAATCTAACGGAAGCGTGAAACATGCAATAAACACAATAAATAAATATATTAATCACATTAATATATTAGAAAGCTTAAGAACTCACCTCAACGTATAACATTATACACGTATATTCCTGGAGTCCACATGGAGACCAACTCATGTGCAGTTCTAGTCACCAATTCGGTGGGCTTGGTGAGCTAGAACAGCAGCCCGATATTCAGTCTGGGATTAACTCTTAGTCCCCAAAATGGCCGGGTGTGTGTTTATATCATTTTCTCCAAAAGGATAAGAAATGGAGAATTTGAAGCAATCTACAATTGCTTCAAATAGAACCATAGAGAAAAATGAAACAATTTCATTTTTCTCTTTTTCTTCTTCTTCTTCTTCTTCTCCTCTCCATTTCTTTTCTTTTCCTCTCACGGGCATAATGCCCACACACACCTACATCTATCTTTCTCTTTCCCTGTATATATATATATATAATATAATAATAATATAATATATTATATTAAATAAAATAAATAATAATATATTATATAATATAAAAAGAGTGATATTTTAATTATTTAACCATTAAATAATCAAAATAAGAAATGACAATTTTATCCCTCATAAATAGTTATCAAGTTTACCCTTAGTGGGTCCCACCAAATGCCACACTTGGATAAACGCAACTAAGGGTCCACAATATGTCACATGTCATAATATAAGTAGTAAATAATAATTATTAACTAATTATTGTATTTAACACTTAAATACAGACACGCATGCATTCCCGTGGTAGTACTGAATATTACTGGATTAAACAATTTAATCTGGCACGCTACCCTCGTGCACAACGAGTATACTCCATATTGCGGGACTCCCTAGGTCCTACGCCCGATTCGTCAAATGAAACTATTTCATGAGTCCGTGAGCAATGCCCCACGCACACGTCATAGATATACAAATCAGCACGTTGAACTATGCAAGTTGAGGTTACAACGCATACATATAGTCCTTCCGTCATGATATCCTGGATGTGCGAGGATATAGATTATCATCGTTAAATCTCCTTTGCTCATCTATATCTTATCTCCAGACTTATATCTCACTGAACAATATGCGCAAACTCTTTTACCATATTGTTCTACCTTGACAGAACTCTTTCCCAGGATTGATACTTATGGCCACAAGATTTTCTAAGATACAGTCTCGAAGCATCTGGATATTGAACTCCTTATATGAGTTGACGGATCTCGTATCTGTACACACCAAACTCTATAAGCATCAGACCATACCCAGCAACACCCAACGGTTACACCATGAAATGTCTATGACATGCGTGGAACCAAAGCATGGTAGATCACTTACAAGCCCACCATGGCACTTAAGTCAAATGACCATATATACTACTCAACTCAAGAGGACCTTCGTTGACGGCTTATATAGGATGTCTATCGGAGGCTCTCGTGAGTCTGTCCCATATTCAGTTCTAACTGGATACTATATGTCAATATGAGCTCCAAGCTCACAGTCGGCTAGGAACGACCATCTATACCCTATAGGTACGACATATGCTGATCTATATTATAAGTATCCACCGACAGACCCACATCGGCAGAAATAAATCAGGGATAAGTATTTGAGAACATACTTGCGTAACTAGCATTATCTGACACCCGATTGTAACTCTTGAAACTATGCAGTTACTAGTATACTCCCAAGTCTATGTCCCATTACAGACAAGACTCCAACTCTTGGATCTGCTGAGTATTATAACCAGCTAACACTTAATTGTGCTAACATTTAGCATTTATATCTCTCAGTATGGCTAACTCTATGCCCTTATCTAAACTTATTTAGATTTGATCCAAACTCCTTTAGATCTACAATGTTTATAACGTTACATTGCATAATATCATATAAATGGGTATTAGCAATTTAATGGAAATATACACTTGTATAAATACACAAATATATGTACATTCAGGGATTGCATGTAAGCACTGACCCTAACAGTAAGAGCCATATTTCACACATTAATTGATCATTGGAATTTTACAGTCACTTTTATTTGATCTTGCATTGTTTATTAATCAGTCACTTGTGAATCCTCATATCCATATACTGAACACTTATTATTATGTTATTTTATTGTTTCCCCAGGTTAATTTTGTTACTTTAATTGGTTTTTATGTGGCCTTAGGTAAGGCACATTAATTGCCAAAAGAGACATGTTCTCAGCTTGATAAACAAAGTATTTTGGGCACTCATAGACATTTTTTATTGGACCAGACTTTGGGTTTCCTACAAGGAATCAAATTGTATTACTGTAATACTATGGGTAACTCTCCTTGCTTTATAGTTTTCTATTATGTACTTCTTATGTAATTGCAAGATAGGGTTCCTTATATAAGGTTGAAACCTAGACTTGAATAGTAGTTTTGTTGTTGGATGTGAGCTCAGTTAGTTTGTTTCTCTTTCAGGGTGTTGCTATGTCTTGCATGAATAATATATTATCCAAATGGGTTCCTGTGGCTAAGAGAAGTAGATCATTAGCTCTAGTGTACACTGGGATGTGGCTTGGATCAATCATTGGCCTGACCTTTTCTTCATTTCTAATACATTAGTTTGGTGGCCATTAGTCTTTTACTCTTTTGGTTCTTTGGGAACAGTATGGTTTGCTGTATGGCTAAACAATGTAAGTTTCAGTGCCATTGTTAACTATAATGGATTTTTAATCGACATTTGTTTGAAAGGTTTCTTGATTATTATGTCTTATCTATGAAACTCTAGCTATTAATGCATTTGTTTGATCTTTAGGTTGATTTTTTTTATCTAGATTTAAATGCCTTTGTTAGAGAGTATAATCTTCTAATATAAATGTTCACTCAAATCCAAGTACTGGTTTACTATATGTCACCTTTTCTATTTTTTGTGCTATTGGCTTATAGTACACCTTTTGAGGATCCTGAACTAAGACCTGAAGAGAAGAAGCTAATTATTACAAGCTGTGCTTTCAAGGAACTTACTAAAAAGATACCTTGGTGATTAATCTTGCCAAAACTACCTGTATGGGTTGTTATAGTGTCTTACTTTTGTCACAGTTGAAGGACTTTCATTCTATTGATATGGATGCCAACATACTATAACCAAGTAAGCATTTCTTTTGCAGTAAAGCACATTTTGTGACCATGCATCATAGACAGTCCATGAGACTTTAAGTAACTGCAAACTTTGTCTTTTCAAATTTCATTTAAATGTAACTAGTGGAAAAGAATTATTGAAAGCCAAATTATCAATTTCAAAATTTTATTTTACACTAGTCATATGCTTATCCATCAATAGCATATATCCAAATGATTTTCACGGCATGGTACATATGACGTAACAGATTAGATGTTCAATTTTTGTCATCATGTTTTTTGTCTTTGGACGTAATTACTATTGAACCTTTTGGTTTTCTGCTTACTACCTTTTGTTATAAGATGTTTTAAAACAAAAAGTACACATAACATTGAATTCTATCTTATTGAGGTAAAACTAATATATAATCTAATCCTCTTGGTTTGTTTTAAAATATTGTACTGCTTGCCATCATAATATTCACATAAGCAACTTCTATTTTGGTACCAACATAGGTCTTGCAGTTCAATTTTACAGAATCTAGTAAGTTTTAGTTTTTGCAAGTTCATTAAATGTTGGGGGAACATCCTGAAACAGCTAAAATTCTAGCCAAAATTTGCTGGTAGATAAATTTATTGACTTAAAAGTTTAATGAATTTGATTTATAATGCATCTTACCTTATGTTCTGTTTGAACCATTTAAGAGAGTAAGAGGATGAACTCCTCGTTATTTTGTTGCTAATACTGATGATAAAAAAAGGATGAATTGTGTGTTATAGTAGAAATTTGTGTAATTTAAATGTGGTGACATTACCAATGGTCTTTCAATGATTATACTTCCAAACTTAGGTCAAGAACTTTACTGGTGGTTGATGTAACTATATTTACAGTTAAATTTACCATGCAGAAAAATGTAAAACAAACTTATCTAAACTACTTTTCTAATTGATCAAGAACATAGTTTGACTAATTTTGGTGCAGTCATGTGAAGCTTCTGAATTAATCTTGACATTCTATGACTTTAATTATATACATCATGGTTCTAATAATCTATACTCAAAGAGTCTCTTCTTCCTATACTTTTTTAAGTTTATTGTTTTTTTTTCTCTTTATTTACATTGACATTTTAACCCTGCCAAAGATAATAATACATTACAAGTTCATTTCCTTAAATGTCATGCACACTTGCATCAAATATTAGCTTATTGAAGCTAAACTTGCAATTTTTTTTTATCTCTTAATGATTATATGTCTGCTCTTAATTTTGAAATTAGTATTTCTCAAAGTGATACATTGATCTTAACTTTGTCATAGTCATGGTGAGATGTTTATATTTGATAAGTTTCTAGCACAAATGTCATTGCAATTAATTTTCTAATTGCTAAAGAGTTTTTTTTGTCACAACCCCCAGTCATTAGTGAAACTGTTCTTGCTTGATGAGTTAGATGCTATGACAAAAGATGCTCAGTTTGCCTTGCCTAAGAGGTACCAGCATTTTTTTTTTTTATAGTTAAGTATCTCACATCTTTCTTTTCTAGTGTGTGTTCTCTTTAGTGATTGAGAAATACACAAAGAATACTAGGTTTGCCAAGTTGAATTGTAGCTGGCCATTGTTGATTGGAAATGTAGGATAAGCTTTGGTTATTAAATTTATAGGGAGCAACTATGACCATTACCAACTAAAACCTTGGCAAAAAGTCCTATTTCTTGTAATGTTTGTTAGTCTCACTATAAAACAGTGGCTGGATTTCTTACTTTAGTAAAACAGAAAGGTTTTTATTATTTATTCCATTTTTTATTTTATGTACAAATTAAGTATTACTGGGATTAGGTCAGAGAAATTTCCTAGACAACACCTTCATATGGGCTAGATTATAAAACCTTGAAGGCTTGTAATACATAGTATCAGTGTTGCCAAGGTTAAATTTAGCAATTAAAATAGTTCAATATGGTAAGTGGATTCTTCTTCTGTCAACAACAAGAAGATTGATAGCTTAAGCAAATAGGATGCAAAGCAGCCAAAATATGTATACACTATCAACATTGGTAGGTTGATTCTTATTCACTTAAAAATTTATTGAATTTGATTTCTAATCCATCTTACTTTGTACTCTATTTGAAGCATTTGACAGAGTAAGAAGAGAAACTCCTCTTTATTCGTCTAACATTGATCTGTATACCTCAAGAAGTTGAACAAGCTAGTAAAGCTATGCAGAGCTTCAGAATAGCACGTTACCATCATCTAATCAATGCAGCATGCATAGAGTGGATGAATTTGCTCTCACTTGTTACAAGTGGTATGAATGACGAAGAGGTTACACTAAAGATGACATTACCTCGATACGTGACGATGGGGCAGCTATATGTTTAACTAATTTTCAAACTTTGGGATGTTTTGAAATACTGTAGTACTTAATGATTTAGTCTGAGATATTTAACAATATATATAAAATTAAGTTTGAATGCTTTAACAATTGTAATTTTATAAATTTAAATAAATAAATAAAATTATATTTACTTAGGTGTGGTATTTATATATGAAATTATAGTTTATAAATAAATTTAAAATTCTAGTCTAATAATTCAATTTGAAATTATTAAAAAAAATATTTTAAATTAAATACAAAATTTCTGATACCACGATGCCAACGATTTACTGATACTACGGTGTCATAAAGTCATTGATACTATAGTATCAGAGAATCATTGATACCACAACGTTAGTGATTTATTGATACCATGGTATCAGAGATTCACTGACACCATAAATGGTGTCAATAATTTTCTGGCTCGAGCAACATGACACTATGAAGTAGTGTCAATGAATGCCATTTTTGTAGTAGTAAAAAAAACTTTTTTAATTGACAACAAAATGATCAATGACTTTTTCTTAAAAACTCTGCATCTAAAAAATCTACTTTCAAAAGCTCTATTTAAAAAGCTTAATTAAACTAGCCCTAAATCTAACTTAATCTTTGTGGATACTCTAAGCATGTGTCCGAAAGTTAAAAAAATTTAAAAACTTCTTTTTTTTGTTTTATTGCTTAAGAAAAAATTCTTCATCAATTCAATTGAAGGTGGACACCGCCACCACGAACACAAGCGGCTGCTAAGTAGGGCTAGCATATCAAACTGAGCAAGAGAAGGCAACCCTGTAAAATAGAGATGAAGGTTCCTCGACTGAATTGCAGCCTTAAGATTGTCAAAATCAAAGCACACCTGAAGCCATTGAGTGGCATCTTTGGAGACTTGACTAGAAATGAAAAACCGATGACCACGATAAGGTGTCGAGATCGAAGCAATCCTTGAACCTTTGACTTTGACCTAATGCTAATGATGATAAGTCAGCCTTTTTGGCAAGGAGTAGCGACTGAATCGTGAGCTCCAAGATGAATAATTCACAAACCTTGGCAAAGAGAATTAAGGCCTCGGCCGTTGTAGTGGATGAGGCAGTGAATCAGCACAATCGCAATGGATGACGTGGTGAAACAACACCATGCCATTAATTATAACAAGCAAAAGTCTTTTTAGATGCATTTACATTTTAGGGGGAAATTATCATTTTCACCAAACGTCAAGGATCAATTGTCTTCATTCCATAAAAGAATAAACTTCTCTTGAAAATCAAGAACAAAATCATTCAAAAAACAAATACGACATCTTTTAGACGTCTATTTGTTAGCTTAGTGATTAGTCTTTTTATCTCTATTTTTATATTTCTTGTCTCTATTTTTATATTTTAGTTTTATGTAGGAGTGACACAAAAAAGTACCTAAACCAAAAATATTGAATTGAACTGGATCAAATCGAACCGAGTAGTTTAGTTCGATATTGAAGTATAAAAATTAACCAACTAATTTATTTTATTTCGGTCCCTAAATAAATTTAGTTTGGTTCAAATTTTTAATTTTTCTTTTCAAAAATATCGAACTGAAAGATATAAATAAAATTTTATACAATTTTTTTTCATATAATTTATTTAATGAATTTTAATTTTAATAATTTTCTAATTTATTTAATTCATAGATTTTAACTAATTTGGTGCTTAAAAGTTAATGATCACTTTATCTATTTTGCTAGATTTAAATTGGAAAAAGTTCACAAATAACCTTTTAATTATTTCATTATTCTTTTTTAACCAAATATAACATGGTTATACTTTATTAGCCAAATAACTTATTTTTAGACACATTTATCCTTACATCAAATTTATAACTTCTTTCATTTTTTTTCTACAAAACTTCATTGAACAAAGTTTATTGACCGAATATTTTTCAAGTTGTTATTGTAAAAATCAAAGTGTTGCTGAGGATCGCTTTGAATCAAATCAAAGAAATAGCTCCGGTAAATTTTCTAAACTTTGTTAGAAAATTTAAATTTGTTAGAAATTGGTTAGATAAAATTTACATTTGAAGTTAAAAGTAGTTGTTATTAACGAACTAAATGAGTTAGAATGGTATAAAAGGCGTTGAAATCCGGCCAAAAATAAGTTTTGGAGTGTGTTTGGCGAAAACCAAATGGCGGTAGGTGCGGCCACCGTCAATTTAGGCATCGCGGGGCACATCTCGGGCCAGAGATGTGCCTCGAGATGTGCATATTATGCTCGCCGCGGGCCTGAGATGGCCCCACGGTGCGCACATTATGCGCATCTCGGTTTTGAGACGGCCCCGAGGTGCTCACAACATGCGCATCGCGGGGGTACATCTCGGCCCGAGATGTACCTCCGCGATGCACATGTTGTGCCCGCCTTGGGCCGTCTCGGGCCCAAGACGGCCCCGCGATGCATAATTTTTTATTTTTTTAAATAATTTTACTAATTTTCCCATTTGTGAACTTTTCCTAATTTTCTTTTTTGTTTTTTCAGGTCATATGGAGTGTGATGCAATAGTTATTTATTTTGGAGGAAAGTGGGAGAGTTCTAGTGACGGGGAAGAAAGTTATGTTCATTATAGTAATTTTGAAATTTCAGTTCCGAAAGATATTAATTTTGAAGATCTTTTAAATGCAGTATGTTATACTTTGGGAGTCAACAATGTGAACTGTAAGGTGACTTTGAAAATCAAAATTGATGTAACGAGGTATAACCTAAAGCCTATTGAGATTAGAAATGACAGTGATGTTCGATTTTTTTTAAGCGCCAATAGAAGATCGTACTGTCCTTTATGTGTAACAGTGGATCCTAGAGCTCCTGTTTATAAAGATAATGTGCAGCCCCCCAATCAAAATCCACCATCAATTCATGGTCATTTTATGTCAGCTAGCGGTAGCAACCAAGTGAGCCATACATCTCTATCAGTTCCAGCAGTGGTTCCTGCAAACACAACGAACGAGTATCACAATGTTTCTCCTATACCCTTTAATGAAGACCCAGCCTATACACATTACGCTTGTGATGACATTGAAAATGTTGGGGATGTGGAAGGGGACTATGATGATGTTAGAAATGTTGATAATTTAGAAGGGGATGATTTAGCAGAAGGCGGACGTTGTTATGTTTCGACAAGCTCCCTAAATGTTGAAGCTAGAAGAATAGATTTTTGTGAAGCGGAAAATTCCTTTGCGTTTATGCCTCCAATACCACCATCAGACTTGGTCATTTCAGATAAGATATCGAGTAGTGGAATTGACGATGTGTTTGTAGGAAAGTTGTTTGATAGCAAAGACGAACTTCACCAGGCTATTAGTATGGTAGCACTTAAAGGTAATTGGAGCTTTAAAGTGTCAAGGTAGACAAAAGATCGTTTTGAGATCAAATGTGATGATGATAGATGTCGATGGCGATTACGTGCAGTGTCGACAGATGCAAGGAAATATTTTATTGTGCGCAGAATTGATTCAAGTCACGTGTGCCAATTAGATCGATTGCGCGATGGTCATCGACAAGCAAAGTCTCGGATTATTGGCAAATTTATAAAAAATAAGTTTGCCTCTGCGAGTCGACTTTATAGACCGAAGGAAATCCAAGCAGACATACGTGAGGAGTTTGGTGTGGACTTAACTTACCCTACTGCTTGGCGGTCTAAGGAGTATGCATTGGTGTTGATACGTGGTACTCCAGAGGGTTCATATAAATTACTTCCTGCATACTGTCATATATTAGAACAACAGAACCCTGATACAGTCACGCATTTGGAGATTGAAGATTGCAAGCACTTCAAATATTTCTTCATGGCTCTTGGACCATGTATTAGAGGGTTCCAGTCTTCCATCCGACCGGTTATTGCAGTTGATGGTACATTTTTAAAAAATGCATACTTGGGAACAATGTTTGTGGCTGTTTGCAAGGATGGAAACAACCAGATTTTTCCACTTGCATGGGGTATTGCTGACTCTGAAAATGATGCTTCATGGAAGTGGTTTATGGAAAAACTCCGAGGAGTTATTGGCGATCTTGAGAATCTTGTATTTATATCTGATCGACATGCTAGTATCGAGAAGGCCGTCAAAGAGGTATTTCCTAATGTATATCATGATGTATGCATCCATCACTTGAAGTGTAATTTGGTAGCACGATATAAGATACTATCGTATACAACAAAAGGAGGGGGATACTTGGCCTCCTATTTTGTTGCTGCCAAGGCGTATTGCATAGTTGACTTTCAAAGGGAAATATATAAGATGCGAGAAATGAAACCGGAGGTAACGAGATACTTGGAGGAGGAGGTTGGTTTTTTAAAATGGGCTCGATCAATGGGAGCATTCAGAAGATATGACATCATGACCACCAACATTGCAGAGAGCATTAACGCTGTTGCAAATGATGCACGTGCCATGACGGTGACTGCCTTAATTGAGTGGATCCGAGAGTTAATGCAAAAATAGTTTGTTGAGAGACGTGAGGCTGCAGAAAATATGTCGAACTTCTTGACCTCTTGGGCCCATGACTAGATTTGGAAGCACAATGATGATTCCGCTCGTATGACAGTGCATGCAATAGATCGATCTCGTTTTGTTGTTAAGGACGGAAAAAGAAATGGAATAGTGGACATCTCAGGGAAGTCATGTAGTTGTCAAAAGTTTGATATGTGGTAACTACCGTGTCCTCATGCACTTGCAATATGCAGGCAGGTCAGATTCCAGTACCAGACTCTTTGTTCGCGATATTACACGACTGAGTGTTTGTTGCGTGCATAAAGTGAACCAGTAAATCCGGCTGGTCATCCGTTAGATTGGATTGTTCCAGAGGAGTTGAGAGCTACTGACATCCAGCCTCCTATAGTACGTCGGCAATCAGGAAGACGTCGGAAGAATCGAATTCTACAAAATAAAATAAACTCAACTTTACTGCATCTGCATCGTCCATTTTCTCCAAATTTAGACGTGCATACCATTGATCAAGAAATATGTAAGATAATTTTTTTACCCCAGAAAAATATGTATCTCATAATTAAGTGTCAATTTCCTATGCAGCTGCTGGGCGGGAGGGTAATCTCACATTTGTAGTCCAGTGATTAGTACAAACTCCTGCCGGCTAAAACAGATGCGTTTTCTCCTTATGTAAAACCACATCTCATCTTCTAAATTAAAGGTATGCACCTCACGAAATAATAACTCGTGCACCAAAATACCAGAGAATATCTACTCTGACATATCTAAGAAATGCGCCATACACGTCTGCCTAAATAATATTTTCTGATTTGTTGTCAGTTTATCTTTAATGCAATTTAGACCCCACATCTTAGCATAAGCCGTCACTGATGCACGAAAAAATATATACTCTGAAATTCTATATTTTTTCAATACGTTCTCTTTCTTGTAACAATAAAAAAATAAATAAAATACATTAATATTAAAAAAAAAATAATCAAAGAAATATTATTTACAGAAACAATTAATTTAACATACATAAAAATCATAATGCATTATAATAATTAATTATTAACATATTAATCAACATATTATAATAAAATCAAACCAAACTTAATAATTAATTACTAACATATTAATATTAATCAACATTAATTATATATTAAAATCAAAATAATCGTATATAATTATAATTACATAAGGTACTCACAATAATAATAAAAAATGTTACAAACCAAAATTAATGAGCCATTTAAGCAAATTTTCTCATCTATTAGATTAATTTCTTCTAAATTCTATTTATGAAAATTTTCCTTTATTTAATTTAAATAAAATTATATTTATTTAAATTCTATTAATGTAATTTTATTAATATATTTAATTAATTTAAATTTAATTTAATTTAATTAATTTAAAAAATCAAATTCAAAAATAAATTCACGCCACGTGGCATCTTATACAGGCGCCATGTGGCGAACAGTGTGGCTTATACAGGCGCCACGTTGCATGCCTGCGGGACCATCTCGGGCCCGAGATTGGCAACAGCGACCGACGTCGCTCCGGCCGCCGTCTGCATCACGAATATCGACCCAAAAATCTCATTTTTTTTGCCCATTTTCAACGTTTCTTACACCATTCAAACCCATTTTTCACATAGAATTCAATAATTTCATTTATTTCTAGCTTCAAATACAAATTCTAACAATTTTATAAAGAAATTTAAAGTTTTCAAAAGATAAACAAAACTCACCAAAATTCGGTCATTTCCTTTGTTTGAAGTGAGAAATATATTGTATAAGCTCCGATCTATGCAATGATAACTTCAAAATTTTCGATCTAATAATTTTTTATAATTTTCGGTGATTTCGGTGATTTTCGGGTGAGAGTAACGTTAATATGATATATGGGCAAATGTGTCCAAAATGTAAATGTTTGGTTAATAAAGTATATTTGATTTTAATTTGGTTAAAAAATTATAATAAAAAAATAAAGGGGTTATTTGTGAAATTTTTTCATTTAAATTTTAATATTTTTCTAACTTGTTTGGTTTATAGGCTTTCAATTAATTTGGTATTTAAAATTGACAGATTTTATTTATTTAGATTAACTTTAATTTTTAATATTTTTATAATTTACTTAGTTCATAGATTTTTATTAATTTTGTATTTAAAATTAACATTCTTTTCATTATTTTTTATATAAAATTTATTTTTTACGTATATAATTTTAGTTTTTTTAAAAATATTTAAAAAATAAACCAAATTAAAATAAACCGAATCAATTTGATACAATTTAATTTTTATATATAATTTAGTAGGACTTAATTTTAAAATTAAAAAAATTTATAATTTTTAATATAATTTAATTTTATAAAATACCTAACCGAACCGAATTGTATTATATTCAATCCTTAATTTTAAGAGCCCGAATAATTTTGAGTAACAAGAGAGCGGAAACAAAAAAAAAAAAAAAATAGAGACAACTATTAATGATTGTTCTAAAGAAGCTAGATGTAGTTGTTGGAAGTCAACACAATTTCCACTGACAAAAGTTGGCATGCGATACGAGACAAACTGTAGAAGTAAGACTAGCATGATGAAGCTGCAAAGCCATCCCACCTGACTCTTCTTCTCTAGGAGATGGATGCATGCATCAATTGTCCGAAACTTGCACCCGCTCACATGGCACTCTGAAGAAGTTTCTTTCTCTCCTGTCAAGTGCTCTCTGCAACTTGGAATGACTACATATCTTAGAAAGATTCAATTCAAAAGAACTTGTGAACGCTGACACCAGCAAAGCAATTGTGACGTCTTCTGTCCATTTACTGTTTTTAATTTCCCAGTCCGTTCCAATACGATTTGTAGCGTGTTGTGAGCTGGTATGACACGCTATAGCATTGTATTTTTTTTTTTTAATATAATACCAAAAAATTATTAAACGAAGAAACAAAGATTACAAACTAAGGGGAGGACAATGAGAACTTTACCCCTTTGAAGAGACATAAATCTGAAATAAGACTGGGCTAAAGAACATAGACAGGATCAAGGCAATACATAGTCTACTGAAATCTATAATTTGAAAATTCCATTAGTATGTCAAAAAATTATGGATCGGATCACTGTAGGAGCACGAACCCACCAAATAAGATCATTAAAATTTAAACTAAGATTTGCAATACTATTATTTTCTCTAAAAGTAAGAGCAAAACGAAATTCACTCTACTGAAGAGATTGTGACAATTTATTCATCTTAAATGAAGCGTCTAAGGTGGAAGAAGATGTTTATTAGATAAAATATGAATAACTAAAATAGAGTCACATTCTAAAATAATCTTGTACCATTCACGAGCAAACACAATTTTTATGACTAAAATAACTCTCATAAACTCAGCATAGTATGCAGTCTCCACTCTTAAAGGAGAAGAGAAACCTCCTAAGAAAATTTGTGAATCATCTCTTAAAATACCTTGACATGCCACTCTCTGCTGATACGCTATATCATTGTATTTGAATGGCACGATTTAATTAATTGTGTCATACTAAATTGTAAGTTGTAGCTCAACATGTTGTGCTAACACTAGTCATAATGAGCTCAGCATGAATTAGATCCATGGGGTTGTGTTGATTTGTAAATTAGTTTTTAATATTTTTTAAAAAATTTGTAATTATTTTTTATAATATTTTAATTAAAATCATAAATATTATAATAATAATTAAAGTTATTAATTGTAAGTAACTAGATTAAATTTAAATTGTGTTATAATTATAATTAAAATTAAAATTATAATAATAATTTGTTGATAAAAAAATTATTAATATTATTTCAAATATAAAATTATTTGATATAAATAAAAAAATAAAGGGTTAAATTTAAATCATTATAATTACAATACATCCCAACTAAGTTGGCACCTATTGAACCATCTATCATTTGTAAATTCAACCATTTTTTACAAATTACAAAATTCTATTTCAAAATATCAAATCTCAAAGTTCTAAAATCTTTGAACATGCCTTCGTGCCAATTTTATTTTCGATCCATTGCATCTTTTCAATCTTTTATACATATTAACGTCTCTAAAGTATCTAATGTCAACCTTGATAATATAATTTTTCATTTAAAATCTTGCCCTTATACTGAAAGCAGAATTCGATGCCACATTGGACATAAGAGGAATTAGTAGATCTCAAGTCATGTTAGATAATATAGGGTAAATCTTTTCATTTTATTTTCACCATAACAAATATTAAATTCTCTTTGTTGTCATATACTCAATATAAAAGAGCATTTAGTATTTATAAATTTTTTCAATTCAAAAGCAATAGATATAGTGGAATTGGAACTAACTTTTTTTTATCTTTAAACAAAATACTCTAAGCAACTTTGTTATAAACAAATTCTTTATTTGTTTCTTCTATAGATAAAGATGATCTCAATATATTTTTATAAAACAAAATGAATAATTATGTTATAAAATCGTAAATTTGGTCAAAGTAATAAAAAAGTTCAGTATTCAAAATTTTTGAGATCTCTACAATTAAAATTTTACACTATACCAATTGATTTTAAGATCCATTATCACTGCACAAATAAATAATATATGAATTTTTCTCTAATAGTTTAGAATTTAGTCTCCAAAACAGCACATATAAAAAAATATTGGATTATCTATATATTTAACAAAAATATCACTAATATATATGAGTTAAAATAATAGAAGATTAAGGTTTATACACATATAAACATACTAACGTAGCATTGTTAAATACTTGCAAAAAATGCATATACTAAAATATATTTTTTCAATCATCATTAGTTAGTATAGTATCTTTCATTTTATCATTATAATAATACACAATGTAACACTAAGACCCACACAAGATTTCACCATTATATATGTCGCATTCTAATGAGTTTTTATATCAAGTTTGAACCTTCTATTATCTATTCCATAATTATTCAACACAGCTTTAAATTCTTATTGTCTATAAGATGATAAGTAACATATTTTATTGCTTTTCTAAATTTTTCAATATGATAATTAATTATATTCAACACTCTTAGATAATTAAATTAAGAATATGATAAAAATACCTAAAATGAAAAAAAAAACTTGAACCACGTGTAGGTGTTAACTAATGGAAAAATAATTCTATAGCAGCAATATTTACACTTGTATTATCAAAAGAAATACGAATAAATTTTTAATAATTTAAACTTATCTAGAAATATTTATTAAACAATTAAAAATAATATTAGCTGTATGTGAATGTCTAATTCACAAAAAATGATAATTCTTTTTTTTTTTTTTGCAAAAACTAATCATTATCATTATAATGTAAAGTAACACAAATATACCTCAAATCATTGATACATGTCCAATAATCAAAAGTAATACCAAATACTCTTTTAAATTATGAGATTTCATCAGTTAGATTTTGTTTAATTTGATAATATACATTAAAAATATTATTTTTAAATATATTTTTAAGAACACGAGAGAAGTTGGGTTGAATTTACCTTTTCATAACTTTCATACTCGGCAATCAGAATGGTTATTCATTAGCTCTAATGTATCTAGTCAATTCACTACACATGCGCTGCTAATTATATTTAAATATAAAAAGATTTTCTCCAGAGAAATTTTGGGCAATTTCAATTTGAGTTAGGTCTTTTGGACTAGATACTTGTATATATGCCTTAGCATGTTGATGCAAATGCCTCAAATCCGAAGTTTTTCCATTTAAAACGTCAACACAAAATTTACATATGGCTTTTTCCTCAATTTTTTAGAAATTATACAAGTCTTCAGTGTGAAATTATTTCAAACATCTGATGTTTAACTTTATTTTTATTTTTTAAAGTTTCTAACATTTTTAGTGTGGAAGTAGATTGGCTGCTGAAAAAAATTAAAAAATCTATCTGCAGTAGTATTGTCGTGTTTTCGTCACACTCATTACTCTTAATAGTATGAATATTGAAATTTGACATTGTGCTGAAAATAAATAATTGTGTTAAAAACTTAGAATTTGATAAATGAGTATTAAAAAATAAAGAAATAATAAGAGAAATTTGAGTGACAGTTGAAATTAAAATAATTTTAAAGAGTTAAGAGAGAGTTGAGAGAGATTTCTTGTGATTTGAAAAGACACCCACGGTGCTATTTTATAAGGCCAAAAATTGATTGTTGATCAATGGTCCTTTACTTAAAAATAAAAAAAGAAAGGCAAAAGACCTACTACAACTAGAATTAATAATTTATTATTATTTTTAGAAAATATAATTTCTTGTGCTTGATCCATTGAACTCGCATGCTTAGCACATCACGACATGACAATGAGTTATGCCTATGGGCTATGCTAGGCCTAACCTCAAACTATCATGTCGGTCTAAGCATGACAGCCTATTTAGACCTTCATTTCATAGACTGTGCCAGCACGGCACAACCACTTGCCACCTCCAATTACAAGCATGATTAACAAGCTCTACAACCATACTTCAACTTCTTTATTCGAGCTAAGAAAAATACTATATTATTTGTTAATGATGCATTCATATATTTAGTGGTATTTGTTAGGATATTATAGGGTTAAGATGTGGCAAATGTTTCTAGATGTGATGGATTTTTTTAATTAATAATTGTTCAACTTGAATTTTGAGTTGTCATTTAGGCTTTTATAGTATGTACTTGACTTTCAATTGAAATAATTGTATGGTTACTTTAATACACATGTTTAAGTTGTTGAAGTCCTAAATTTAATTATTAGTTTACCACTCAATCCAAAAGTTCAAATTTATAGGTGAATGTCCAATATTAGTATTAAAGATAAGTCTCTAACAGTCTCCCTCACGTGAAACGTAGATTCAAATATATCTAAACTATGTGAATCCCCCATCTTCAAGAAACTAAGAAATTAATAGAAAACAAAGATATAGGGGCTCGAACTCAATACCTTAACTCTGATACCATATGAGAAAAGATAAAAAGAAAATTAAAGACAGTAAAAATAATAATGAAAAACTGAAAAAACTTTAAGAACTACATTGTTACTATAATTCTGTATATTATAATGTTACAGATATAACTTTCATATAGGTTTTAGATTAATATAAATAAAAAAACATAAACATATAGAAGGCAACCAAATATAACTTATTAATTATAGAATATGTATGACAAAATTATTAATTCTAAAATATATATATATATTATAAGAATCAATTGTCAATAACAATCAAAGAAGAATAATCATAGACAAATAAGAGATAGAAGTATAGTGATTCAGCTCTATAAGAGTTTAATTCATTTCATTGAGTTACATTAACTTATTTAGATGCGTTATTGAATTTTTTTTTTATAGAAATATAAAGAGTTAGAGTCTTAAAAAAAAAAGTAAATATTTTTATGTGTTCCTTTGCTTAGTTATAAAATCTTTTTAGAATTAAGGTAAACTTTTTTTTTTAACTATAACAAATCTTGAGATTTTTAGAGTATAATTTATGTTGGAAATCTAGAAATTTTGAAATTTTTTAGAGACAATAGTGATTTTGAATTCTCGAGTTTGTACGAGTCATTAGTCCTTGGTAAATAGTAAATGGACACTTTCTTTAAGGGTGGTTTGCTTCGAGGAGGGCTCGTGGTCTCCTTACCCCTGGTAATATTAGTAATTGAGAATGCTTGTTGATATTGAGGATTTTAGGAGTAAAGAACTGTACAAGTAAGTCCGGAAGATATTTTCTCATACAATGGAGGAGCTTTCGAGGGGGTGGGCTAGAGCTAGTGATGCCTGCCTGCATAATGGACCTAGCTGTAGACTACTCGAAGAGGGGTTCTTGGGATACAATCATTCAAGCTCGGGGTCCAAGGGCTGTTCTTGGCTTTTTGTTGAATTAGGCTTGGGGCGAGATTCTATGGGTAAATAATAGTTTAATTTTAACCATCAAAACTTTATTTAGTCAAATAATTTTTATATTTTAAACAATTAAATTTTAAATAAAAAACTTTTTTTGGATTATTTTTTTCTTTCTATAAAATTAATATATATGTTACTGCAAATTGATATCAATTAGTATTTTTTTTTTCTTTCCATAAAAATTTATATATTTTTACGAATGAGTTTAAAAATTAGCATAATGCACCTCCACATTGAATATATTTTAAAGTTGACCTTTGATTATTATTTATTAACAAAAATGCATTTTCAACCACCACCTTCGGTGGTTCCCTCTTTCTTCCCCCTCTCTCTTTTTACTATTTTTGCATTTTTCTTTCTTTAGTTTTAGTTTTCTTTTGTTTTTCTGTATCATGTCCCCGTTTTGCAGATGGTGTCGCCCCTGCCCTCTGGCGGCCAAACGGAGACCCATTGGATCTGGTGTTCGGCAGAACTGGTAAGCAGCAGTGCCGATGCTCCACCGTTAGTCATAATCAAGCGCAATAGTGACGATAACCCACCGGCAGGCTTCTTTCTCACCGACGCCCAATCTACTCTTTAGCTAGTCCTCAAAGCTTCACTGGCCCTTACTGTGCTTGACGCCTTCTGATGATTCCCGCACTGGACACCGCCGCACTTCTTTCTCCGACCGACCCTTTTTAGCAACCCATCACCGTTGCAACCACTTTTGCCACGCGTTTTGTTCTTTCCGAGCATACTACTCATCGCATTCAAAGCCTGGCCCTTCAGGTGGCATCTAATTCGCTGCACCACCATCTAGATTAAACCAGCTCCACGGGCTTTATTTTTTTATTAGGTTGAGTTATTAGTAACTCTGGAGTTTGTGATTTAATGTGATGTGAAAGGGTTTTTTGTGTAACTGTTAGTCGCAGAAATTGTGTATTTATGCGACATTGTCATTATTTTGTAGGGGATGTATAGTTTTATCAATAGTGTTTTTGCATTGCTCCCTCCTATTTGAGGGTTGTATTTTTTGTCCCCTTTTTTATAAAGGCTTTCTCTCTTATGTAGAAGAGTTGATTCGTCAGTCGGGAAAAATGTTATTCCCTTCGGATGCAAAGGGTTGGGGCTGGCGGACATTCTTAGTTTGTAAGTATATCTATAGGTCCCGTATATCTCTGATGATATATCAGAAGCCCTTAATATATATTTTTGATGTTTTTATAAATGGTATTCACTTTATTTTTTTTAAAACAAGGGATCAAATTATTGGGTTTAAGTACTTAAATCCCTATGCCCCATATAGTTATATTCAAGCATAGAGTAGTTGACGGTAAGGACTATGTCACAATGCATTTGAGTTGTATTTGTCTTTTTTTATCTCAATTTTTTTAAATAATTTAATATTATTGATAAAATCAAATATTATAAGAAACTCTGTTATGAAAGTAAAAAATTATTAAAATAATATAAATATTAATTTATTAACGAATGTCTGTTAAAACTTTTTCTATAAAAAATAATAATAATCTTATAACTAAAAATTGTCCATAAATGGATTCTTTTATCTATATTGAGGATAGGGAGTTCTATCTTCACATAGAATAAATTTTACAACTTCATAAAAAATATATTCACCTTTATGTAAGAGAAAAAATATAAAATAAAACCATTTCGTAGGAGAAAAGTTACACAAAATATTCATATACTTAATACAACTTTATACTCAAACCACTCGTAATCTAACCAAAATCACACCAGAATAATCAAAGCTACTGGAACTGATAAACGCTAGTAAACGGGAGCCAGCGATGAAGCTTGCGGTGGCCAGGAGAATGGGCAGCGACCGAATCTAAAGAAGGTAGGGGCAAACAATGGCGGCAGCGGTCAGTTTCAATCTAGCAAGGATGCAGGGTCTCGGTCAAGACTGGCTGGAATAACGACGGAGGCTCACAAAACTAGAATGGTTCACCGAGGAGACTCAGTGGTAATAGTAATGCTGGCCATGGGCACGGCTGTTTAGAGAAGGCCATAGAGATTTTTGGGGCCATAAGGTCTTTACGTCAGTCGATAGTACAGTGGCGACTTCCAAAATAGTGATGCAAGGTCTCGGTCGAGGTGTTCTGCCATTATTATGGCTGGTGACACCGCCTGATCGAGGCAAAAAAAACCACTAGAAAAATAAAAATAGAAAACAAAGGGAGATTAAAATCAAAAGAAAAAATAGAAAAAGAAAAAGAAAGGTAAGAGATGTTGAGAATGGAGAAGAGGGGAAGGAGATTCATTCGCTGGAGAGGGGCATAAGGCCTTCTCTCTAGCAAAGGAAGAAAAGAGTGCAGCGACTGCTTGTTCTTCGGAGAGAGTTAGAGAGAAAAACTAGAGGTAACGAAGAGCGTTAATGAATACGTGCTTCTTGTGTAGCTTTACTTCTTGCTTTTTCTACCTCAGTTTAGTTTTATTCACTTTGTCACTTCATTGTTCACCAAAATTTACTTGAGATTTTCCCGTCATTATATATAATAGTGTAGGAACTGCTTCACTTAATCAATAGAGAAATTGAAAGTTTTAGTTTTTAATCTTTTTTAAATTACTTATTAGCTATTTAAATTTTTTGAAATACTCAATTTCATTTTTATTATAAAAAAATCTAAAGTGTATTTTCTAAAGATCAGTGAGATAAATTTAATAAAAAAAAATTAAAATTTTTTATTAAAATTTAACATATTAATTTATTGTATTGTTCTTAAAAAGTGCACCTCAAATGCTATAAATTTTTTTTTGTCAATAATGACTAAATTTGATATTTTAAAAAACTTAATGTTCTAAGAAAATATTTTTAAAAGCATTAAGGTCTCATACCATATACTTAATTTCAATATTGTCGTCAATAGTTATGAGCTATCAACTATCTTGCTTTGGTTTTTAGTTTTAAGTGTTCAATTAGTTTTGAGGTAAAAGGGAGAGAAAATGAAAAAGAGAAAATTAATATCAATATTGTTTCTCGTCTGGAGGGCATTACTTTGTACCAAAAGGTTCCTTGCTCTGTGATGAAGCTGGTAATTTCCTCGTCTTCTTTCGTTATCTTGATCTTGTTGTAGCGGCTTTAAGCATCTAGGAAAGACAATTGTTGGTAACTGGTTGTAGCATCAACCATATGGTTTATCTTTGGTAAGGGAAAGGAATTTTTTGGTGTGACGTTGTTCAGGTTTGTGTAGTCCATGTAAACTCTCTATAAGTCCTCGAAAATTACTTCTTGACCCAAAGCCTTCAAGCCTAGGAAGAAGTTGGTCCCTAAGGCTCAATCAAAAATCTTTCTAAAAATGCAATCCTTCCATAGTCCACCACTCGTTGCGGGACAGTCCACTCTTAGGACAGGACTATAATAATAGCTATTAGGCTAGGCCTTAGTAAGGCTAGATAACAGAGAACTTGATCGATAATTTGAAGTACCTATTCGGTAGACATGTCAGAATACAACCAAAATCATCATTTACATACTAACTGGATCGAGTCATCTTAGCACCTACATAATCAACGAAGAAACGGGCTAGAATAGACATCAGTTTGGCTATCTGCCGAACAGGTCGACTAGGAACAGCCAATGAAGTCACCAAAAGATCATCACTTCGAGAAGACCTCTGGCCATAGCTGAGCCAAACATGGAGAGACTATCAAAAAATCGACCTGAGCAAATCAAATATAGCCTCACACTTAACCAAATACACCAGTGAAGACAGACATGAGGAATATATTAAGAATATGTTTAAAAAGATCTATAGAAGGATATTCAGCATATAACAAAAACATAGTAAAAGTAAAGTCAAAAGTGTGTCGAAAGATTTGTAGAAGAATATTTTATGCGTGACAAAAACATAATAGAAGGAGAATGTCAAAAAAACCTTTCGAAGATCAACACTATAAAAAGAGAAAATGACACAAAAGTAAGGAATGATGAAAAAAAGACAGAGAAAAATGAAGGTTTGATTCCCATCATCTTAAATATATTCTGACATTTTTCTTTATTAGATCCCATCACATATACATTTTTTAATTTAAGTATCAAAATTTTTTTGTCAAAATTTATCATAACGAGACCATCATAATAGTTGTATTAGTGTTTTATAGATCTTGTCATAATTGACGACGAAGAAAAAATTTAAACTCATACAAATAAATCTAACTAAAATGAAGCCTAAATAATATTTCTTGCTCATAAATAAATTTAATACTTGTTGACACTAAAAATCACTTTTTTTCAATTAACAAATAAGATTACTTTAAAGAAGCATAGTCGTTGCAAGTATTAACACATTTTCCACCGACAAAATTTTGAGGTAAAAATACTGTAGAATTAAGACTAGCATGGTCAATGTCAGAGACATGTATCAACTTCTCATATGCATTCGAAACGTACGTAGCACCCACTCAAGCTGCACTTTTGAAGAAGTTTCTTTCTTTCCCGTCAAGTACTCCGCCATATCAGCAACTTGGAACTGATTACATGCATACCCTAAAAGTATTCACTTCAAAAGAACTTGTGGATGCTGACACTATCAATTGTGACGTCTTCTGTGCATTTACTGTTTGTAATCTCCTCTACACCTAATTGCAAGGCATGATTAATTCTTTTTTTTTTTATATATAAATAAAATGCAAGCATGATTGAGGAACAGGCTCTACCACCATCACGTGAACTTCTTTGTTCGGCGAAGAAAAATATTATATTATTTGTCAGGATTATTACCTCACTTTTGAAGTATGGTATAATATTAAAAATATTTATAAATTTAAAAATTAGACAATAATATTTTTTTTGTTATTAAAGTTAATAAATTCTATGATATAGCACGTAAAATAATTCAGTTACTCCTATTAATAAAATTAACATAATAATCATATTCTTTTGTATGTTATTTTTTGAAGTCATTAATATTAATAATTATCATCTCTAAAAACTAATTATAAAATAAATTAATAAAAATCATTTACAATCTCATCATCATCATCACCAACACATCTCCGATCTCTCCAAAGCTATCTTCATCTTCTGCAAATTCGTCTCCGCCGACAAGTTCAACAACAAATTCATTGCAATGTCATCTCCAATAGCCCCAAAAGAAGAAAAAGAAAATAAAAAAGTCAAAATTCTCCAATTTAGCAAATCCACTCTACTTTGCCTCATTTTTCAATTCAGTTCAGTACAGTTTAGTTCGATCCCAACTCTTCACAGGGCCTGCTTTTTTCTTTTTAATTTTACATATGGCATAATCCACAATTTGCCAAATCAGGGAAATTAAAATTAGACTGAGATTGAGTGTAAATTGGGTTATACTCCAAAGAATCATTTCCCATCTCCAAAGTTAAAGACCCATTCTTTCTTGAATCCCACCATTGTTTTTATTTGCTCATATAAAAAGACAGCCACGTCTCTGCCGCTAGCATCCCAGTAACTATTCTTTGCAGTCCTTCTTGGAACTAATCTTTTTGCGAATGGGATGTCATTAGGATCATAGGCAGCCAAATTAATGTCTTTGATGGTGTGTAAGTGAACCCATTTGGCAGAAACGATTCTAGAGTCGACTCAGCTACCGTTAACGTTCGCTGAAACTCGTCTTCCGATGGTGGGACACGTACCACCCACAAGAACTTAATGCTACCTCGCTCTAACCCAATAACCATCTTTTTCAATTGCTTGGCGGCGCACAGTGGCTTGCTTGTGACCGCTACCATAGCGGTGCTTTTAGTGGTGGAGGCAATCACTGAAGGTGCGGGCAAAAGGTTGTTAATAAGGAGAGAGAAAGGATTGGTAATGAGAGAAGGCCAAAATTTAAGAATTTTATTAGAAAACAATAGAATATTGGGAAATAATAGAGAAGAACAGAATTTTAAAATATTTATTTACAATTTAAATGTGATTTTACTATTTTTTTTTTCGTTAACTTTGGTAAAATATTAGCACGTCAAATTATTTCTCAAATTCGTAAGCATTTTTAATACAGGTATTAACCATAATAACCCTATTTGTTAATGATGCATTCATGGTAATTGTTAGGATATTATAAGGTCAAGATGTGGCAAATATATTTTTTTTCGATGTGATGGTTTTTTTTATTAATAATTTAAATTTAACTATCAAAATTTTTATTATAATCAAATACTTTTTATTTTTAACCATTAAAATTTAAATTAAAAAAACATACGCTTTTTGTTGTTGAAATTTATTGGACGTATTTTCCTCTTTCCATAAAATTAATGTTACTGCAGACTGATAATAAAATTTCAAAAAACAAATATGTGTACATTAAATATATTTTATAAATGAAATTAAAGATTAGTATAATAAATCCCCACATTGAATATATTTTAAAGTTGACCTTTGATTATTATTAACCAACAAAAGTGCATTTTCAACATAACAAAAACTACTCCTTAAAAGAAACAACTTCATTTTTGGCGGATTTCTCACAATTGGTTGCCAACAAACGCCTATTTTCAAAGACATCAGGTCCCAATCAGTGATTATTACCGTCTAAGATGCGGAATGGGGGCAGAAAACACAATCCATACTTCATAGTATTGTACAATTTTGAAACCTGTTCGAAATTTGTGTGATTTTATGCAGGTTGTGATTTGTTTGCACCTTAAATCAATTTGTGAGTTTATAAACTCAGCGATGCATAGGCTGAATGATAATGACTTACATCTTCTTTGTATTATTCTGTGGATAGATTGGTATGCTAGAAATCAACAGAAGTTTTCAGAAATTTATGTGAAAGCTTATAATATTGTGGGCTGGTCAAAAGCTTATTTAGCTGAGTTTAAGTCTTCTCAAGTGGAGGGGTGGGTTTAGACAATAGCTAAAGGTGTTAAGTGACGCCCACCGGCCATGAATAGTCCGAAACTAAACTCGAATGCAATCCTTGATGCAATAAGCAATCAAACAGGCTTTGGTTTTGTTGTCCGAGATCATCTCGATTGTGTAATAGACGAAGCAAATAAATGAAGATTGCAAATATAAAATGTTTAAAAATTTATGTAAATAATCAAGAATATATTATAATTTATTTTTAAATAAAAATTACAATATATGTCATTATAATTTAAATACTTTTATAATCTCTATTAGATAATTAAATATTTATGATTAAATATACTTGTAATCTGTGAATGCATAAAATATATTTAAACAAAATATTAATTTACATTTATAATGCTTACTATTTACAGAATAACTGATACACTTTCGAGGATATCTTAAATTTTTCATGATTAATAAACATTAATTTATCTAATTATGTATGTAATGAGCATTTAAAAAGGATAAATGGTCTTTAGTTTTATATATGAACCGTCTTTAAGTTTGGCCAATTTAGTGAATAACAAATTATACCATAAAGTCATATATATACGGTAACTCATATAGAAAAGGCATTAATGTGTGCGAAATACATCAAAAATATTTATAATCACCATCAAGATTATCCAAAATATAATATATAACAAAGTCAAAATTAGTATATGTACATGATAAAGACAATCATTTAATATTTTGATTTGGCCACACCTAAATATGAGGTAAAAAAATTCAACAGGTTAAATGACTTCAATCTGTAGAATATGAAGGTTATGGCGTTATTGGTGAGTCAATGATTAGGCTCAGCATTAGAGAAAACTACAGCTTCATCTAATGAAGAAGAGAAAACACCAAAGTCATCTAATGAGACGATAACAATGTGTATTTTGAAGAAGCTTGATTCTCTTTATATGAGAAAATCGTTGGCTAACAAATTGTATATAAACAAGAAGCTATATCAGTTGTTCATATCAGAGGGGACACCTGTGAAAGATCATATTGATGCCTTTAACAAAATCATTATCGATCTTAAGTCTATTAACATAAAGATAGGGGATGAAGATAAGGCAATCATTCTGCTGAGTTTGCTTCCAAAAAGTTACGAGAGCTTTGTTGATACGCTATTCTACGGTAAAAAAAGATTAACAATGAGCGATGTGAAATCATCATCAAACTAAAGTTATTAGGAAAGCAAATTGAGGCTAATGCAGAAGAGTTATCTACAAGAAGAATGACCTTATATAAAGATGGAGAAAAAGTGCTCAAAATCAAAATCTAGGACTCCTAGAAAGTGTTATTGCTAAAAGAAATAGAGACACTTTATAAAGGATTGTTAGGAGAATAAGGCACAAGACAAGAAAAAAAAAACGAATATTGCGCTTGCCTATAATGATAGCTATGATAGCACAAAGACATAAATTGCTACTAATAGTAAAAATACTGAACAATGGATTCTTGATTCTGATTGTACTTTTCACATGTGCCCATACAAGTCTTGGTTTATAAATTTATAACACATTAATGGTGGTAAAGTGTTAATGGGAAATAATGGTGGTAAAGTGTTAATGGGAAATAATGGTGTATGTCAAGTTATGAGAATTTATAGTATTAAACTTAGATTGCATGATGGACGAGTGAGAGAATTGATTGAAGTTAGGTATGTTCATGACCTCAAGAAGAACTTGATCTCACTAGAAACCTTATACCAGAATGGGTGTTTTATTAGAATCGACAAAAGGGTTTTGAAAATATTAAAAGGTTTAATGGTTGTTATGAGAGGTGAAAAGCACAAAGGTGTTTATGTACTTAAATGAGAGGTTGTAAGTGGGTCTACATCATTCTCTATAGATGATATGAATATGCAAACTAAGTTATGGCATCTTAGACTAGCACACCTAGGTAAGAAAAACTTGAATGAGTTATTTAGTCAAAAGGCATTTGGTGAGGATAAGTTTCAGCCATTAAAGTTTTGTGAGCATTGTGTGCTCGAAAAAGCACATAGAGTGAGATTCAGTACTAGCGAGCATAAAACCAAGAAAACTCTTGACTATATACACTCAAATGTTTGGGGACCAGCTCAGACAGCTACTCTTGAAGGTGCTAGGTATTTTTTCAGTTTGAATTATGACTATTCAAGGAAGCAGTAGGTCTATGTGTTGAAGAGCACGATCAAGTATTTGATACGTTCAAGACTTAGAAAATTTTTGTTGAGAATCAGACTGGCAAAAAGGTGAAAAGGTTACGGACTGATAATGGCCTTAAATTTTGCAATAAAGAGTTTGATAATTTTTTGTGCCAAGTATGGGATTGCAAGATATAGAATAGTAAGATCAACACCACAACAAAATGACATAGCTGAGAGGATAAATATGACCTTACTTGAAAGGGTTATATGTATGCTTATCAATGCAAAGATGTCAATGGCTTTTTAGGGAGAAACTGTGATGACTATAGCATACTTAATCAATAGAAGTCCTTTATCAAAGATAGACTTTAAGACGTCAGAAGAGAAATGGTCTGGTAGCCATCCCAAGTATGATCATCTCAATATATTTAGTTTCCCAGCCTTTGTTCATGTCAAGGAGGGGAAGTTGGAACCAAAAACTATCAAATGAGTATTCATAAGGTATCCTAAAATAGTTAAATAATACAAGGTGTGGTGTTAAAAATTGACACCATTAAGAAGTATCATAACCTGTGACGTGACGTTCGATGAGATGACAATGTTAAAAGCCTCCCAAGAAAATGAGAAAGAAGAATTTGTGCCTAAGAAAGACTCAGCACCTAAGTCAATAGAAGTTGAAGTGAAAACTGAGTGTAGATATAATATACCTCTAAATCAACATTTCAACAAGAAGATCTTTAAAGAAGAACTAGGAACACTAGCGAATTCCTCTAAGTCCGCCTAAAACAAAACTAGGACTCTTGAGATGAAACTTGAGCAATACCAACTAGCCAAAGATAGGCTAAGGAGAACGATTAACCTGCCAATTAGGTATATATAAGCAAATCTAGTTGCTTACACCTTTAATTTTGCTTACACTCTTAAATTTGATCAGCCTAAAACATATAGTGAAACTATGAATAGTGAAAATAAAGATAAATGACAACAGGTCATGAAATAAAAGATTAGTTCTTTTATGAAGAATAATACCTGAAAGTTGGTGAAAAGACCTCAAAAGATACTAGTGGAGTACAAATGAGTGTATAAGGTTAAAGAGGGGATACCAAAAGTAGAGCATACAAGATTCAAGGCTAGGCTAGTTGCACAGGGCTTTACTTAGAGAGAATGAGTAGACTTTAATGAGATAATCTCTCCAGTCGTCAAGCACACATCAATTAGGATTTTGTTAGCCATGTGTGCAAACTTATATTTACATCTAAAGAAAATTGATGTAAAAATAACTTTTCTGCATAGAGAGCTTAAAGAGATGATTTACATAGCACAACCGTAAGGGTTTGTAAAGACTGAAAAAAATGATCATGCTTGTTTACTGAAGAAGTCGTTATATAGGTTAAAGCAATCACCTAATAGTGGTATAGAATATTTGATAAGTTTATGATGACTTATAGATTTAGTAGGAGCAAGTATGATGAATGCATGTACTTTAAGAGCTTGAGTAGTAGGATGATGTACTTGCTTCTATACGTTGATAATATGTTAATTGTGTATAAGAACATAGAAGAAATATAAAAACTCAAGAAGCAGTTAAGTTGCGAGTTTGAGATGAAGGATTTAAAAGCAGCAAAGAGAATATTGAGTATGGATATTGTAAGAGAAAGAAAGGATGTTATTTTCTTGTCTCAACAGCGATATATACCAAGATCTTAAAGAGGTTTGGTATGACCAATGCAAAAGCTGTCTCCACTCATTTAGCCATGTATTTTAAATTGTCAACAGCACAATCTCCAACATCCGAAGAGGAAAAACAGCAAATGAGTAAAGTACCATATGCAAGCGCTATGAGGAGTATCATGTATGCGATAATTTGCACAAGACTAGACATAACATAGGTTGTGAGTATGGTGAATAGATATATAGCAAATCCGAGTAAATATCACTGACTTGCAGTGAAATGAATTTTGAGATACCTCAAGGGAACGTCGGATCACAGATTGATGTATAAAAAAGATGAAGATAACGATGTGATAGTAAAAGGATACGTAGACTCAAATTATGCAGGTAATCTAGACAGAAAAAGATCGTTGACGAGTTACGTGTTCACAGTGTTTAAGTGTAGTATATGTTGGAGATCAGTTCTACAACATGTGATTGCACTATCAACCACAAAGGTAGAATACATAGCTGTTGGAGAAACTATTAAGGATGCCGTATGGCTGAAAGGCATATACGCGGAGGTAATAGCTACTAAAAATGTATAACACTGATGTGTACTATGATAGCCAGAGTGCCATACACCTAAGCAAGCATTAAGTGTTTCATGAGAGGTCTAAACACATTAATGTACGGCTCCATTACATTCGAGAGATTGTCCAAAGTGGTGAAGTTAACCTAACGAAGATAGCGTCGTCTATCCTGTTGACATATTGACTAAAACACTGCCCTCGGTTAAGTTCATCTTATGTAAAGACTTAACCGAAGTCACTACTGTGTAAGGGTGACCGAAAATACAGATATAAAAGATCGAGAATACTTTGTGAATGCTTTGAATCAATAAAGGGATTTGTGAGAAAATTAATTAAAAATCATTGGAATATGATTTAAAGAGTAAGCCAAACGTATTGAGTGCGCAAGAATTGAAGACAGACGAAAAAAAGAGGCAAAAACACAAAGACGGTGCTTAAGCGTAGGCTATGTGGCACCGCAGCGCTGGACGTGAGTCTATCCGACACAGTGGCACCAATGCAAAAAAATTATTTTTTATTTTATTTTGTTTTGTTCCGTCTCCTACTTATTTCAAATTTTTTTAAAATAATTCTCACAAATTTGAAGTTAACTTAAATCATTTTAAAATTTATATAAATACCCTCAGACAAAGTGAAATTTATTTCATAAATATTGAGTTTTTAAGGGAGGTGAGAAGTCAGCAGACACGTACCAACTTCCTCACCAACTGCTCATATTTCAAGCATATGATAAAATTCACAACCACGGCATAAAAAAGAAAGCAAGCAGACACATCTTACAGTTGTAGGATGGAGTTCAATATGACAAAAAAATTTTTAAGATAAAGGTCTAATTATCTTCATATCTTCCAACTTATTCTGGCCTAAGGAGAATAATTGCTTTTATGCAAATTATCTTCATACATGGTAGCATTTGACAGGTCGAGCATCTACTCTGTTGATGTAGAATAATTGCTTTGTGTAAAGAACTGATGGCAAAATTCCCACGTAGATCATGAACCTGTGGTCAAAAGCAACCAATTGAAAAAAAAATGACATCGCTAGAGGATCACGGTAGGTTTAGAATGACAAAAACCTATTTCTGTTGAAGAAGGACTACGCGCTTTGTGTTAAATACTAAAGCAGAAACTCCCATGTGAATCATAAACTAAACTATCATCTGTTACAAAGGAGTTAGATGAATACTGAATGCTTGGGGAAAGCAACCATTATCCAAAAACATCCAAATTTCAGCATAATAGAATCAAAATACACAATCTCTAAGTATCGGCACATTAGATAGCTGAGATGAACCTTTAGCTTCAATCTCATTTGAGGCAACTTCCAGATAGAATATACAATTGTAGAAGGCAAAAAAATACGTACTCACCAATAAGTGACCTTGAAGGGTTCCGCTGCCAAAACCAAAGGAGGAACATTCTCTTTCCCACTTCTGCTTTGATTAAAATAAAATGACCTGAAGAGGCATCATAAGCCAAGGTAAAAACTCTTTGCTGAATTTAAATTAATATTACACACGCTGAAATTTAAAGGAGAAGAAAGACGATTACATGACATACCCGACTTCATAAATAAGAGTGGAGAAACCAGAAGAAATAGGGTCTCCAGTGAGCCATAGCAGAAGAGGGTCCCTAGGTTTCTTTAATTGACTCAATACAGTAGTAGTACTAGAAGTCTAAAACTACAGCTATAGAACTAGAATAGCTCCTTCAAGATTCAACTTCTTTAACAAGCTGAAGTGAAGCTGCAACTTGCAACCATCAAGGGATCATTCTTTTAACCTTGCCAAATCTGGAAATTTTGTTTGTTGTTGTCTGATAAATTTTTAGGCGATCATCATTCCTATTTCTATGTACAAACTGGAAATGGTGGAATGGTGGGTCTTGGGGTGGCTTCTCTTCATCTCAAAACACATACCAACCATTTATTGCACATCCAAACTTAACTTGAGTTACATTAACCAAACTCAAATTTTACCTAGTACAAAAGTAACACGTGACTCGTGTTTAAGTCTTGTGCTTTTAGAATCTGTAAATGTTAAAAGAAATTTAACAGTCAAAACTTCCCAATAAATCCATGTTAAAAAAATTATAAAATAGAAACTCAAACAGAAAAAACTTCAGTGCAAAGAAATAACAACTTAGTTTACTTTATGAAAAGTGAAAACCCAAATGGACCGTGATTGAAATTGACATCACCCCCAACAAAATAACATGTAAATGTCAAATTCATTTGACTGTGATTGAACTCCTGAACTGACATCAGCTCTAGCAGACGGATGCTAACAGGAGTATTAACACTGCCACCCCTGAAGTTGGCATAAATTGCATTATGGCAGCGGCTATTGCCTATTGCCTATTGCATTAATTATATTATCACCCCCTCTACTAATCTTTTATTAAGTCCATTTACTCGCCTCTTGAAGCCTAGTTTGCTGATACAATATATAGCATATGGCCATATCCTAAGACTGAAAAGCTTAAAAAAAAAAAAAGAAGATTTTGTTTGAAATGTTTACAGTATTAGCATTATTAAAAGCGAGAGAAAGTAAAGAAGCTGAAGTAAGGCAAAGAATGGTAATTAACATGATGATTAAGCAGCTTGGAACTCGTAGTTGGTAAGATTATTTTTCGGCTGGAAAGATTGACTAAAAGTTAAACATTGATGCGGAAATATTAGTATAGAACATTTATAATAGTGAAATAGTTTATAATGACTATTCAGAAAAAAAGTACTGCACAAGAAGTTAGGGTTGAAACTCCTCGATCTTGGGGTATCCTTTCATCTAAAATAGGGTGTGCCAGATGAATGCCCCTTACAAAATTTAGTTTTCCAAGTAGCAATGCTCACCAAGCTAAGATGGACAGGGAAAACATCTATCCCTCGCTTGGATTGCAATTCCTACATTTATCCCTTTTTTTAAGCTGCTTTGGAAACTGAATGCGTATCTGTCAAGCTCAAGTTTCAACTTAATATCTTTTCCATAAAAAAAAATGTTTCAAACTTTATTTGCTTAAGAAACTTACCTTGGTTGCCTAGAGGTACACGTTGCCTGTTCTTCCGCTAAACAACTATCTTGAACAATTTCAGTTTATAATTGTTAATTTGCATACAACAAAATAAAATGTTTAGGTATGTATTGGCTTCTCAAATTTAGGGAAAGCTCAAATATTATTTTTTTAATTTTATATAAATTAATTGTTCAAATAGAGACATTGCCTAACAACTTGAGATAGACTAGATGATAAATTTTAAACTTTATTTTATTATTACATTTATTTATTATTTTGAGAATTAATATAACTTTACTTCTCATTAACAAATAAAGAATTTTATTTATTAAAATAAGGACATTCTTGTCCTCGGATTTAGTTTGATAAATAATTTTGTTATATTTAAATTTAAAATACCCAATTTATTTTTTTGTTAATTTAAACAGAGT
Source organism: Ailanthus altissimus (assembly GCA_946807835.1). Taxonomy (NCBI): domain Eukaryota; kingdom Viridiplantae; phylum Streptophyta; class Magnoliopsida; order Sapindales; family Simaroubaceae; genus Ailanthus; species Ailanthus altissimus. Next base: position 27,893,783 of record OX327695.1, read on the forward strand.
AAAGACATTTGGGTCAATTATACACATTCTTCCTAAATTTTGGAGTCATATTCTAACCCTAAAAAGAAGGGTCAAGCCTAATTTAATTAGAAAATAAATGTATCCCTTAAATTAAGAAATTATTGTCTCTAAAATTAAGAAATTTATAGGGAGTTAATCATAGAATTAAATACAATTGATTAAATTTGATGACATACCTAATAAAAGCTTAATCTATCACACCCATAAAAAGAGATCATGCTAAGAGATAGGGGAAAAAATTTCTCTCTACCAAAGATCTTACTGTATGAATTATTTTATCTCTCTTTATTTTGTTATAATGGCCATAGCATCTCATATTACTATTGTAAATACTTGTTAAATAATGCATATGAGTAAGCTTAAAATTCAATAAAGTGAATATAAGGTTAAATTAAACTAAATCATTATATATTTTATGTTATTTTCTTTTTTTTTTTATCTTTATTTTTGTTTCTATCAAAACGTTTTCAACAAATAAATTGAAGTTAACTCATTGACTTGAAAGCTGTCCAAATTTTTAGGTTAACAATTTCATACCACCTATAAAAATGCAATAAAAAATTATTGAGACCAATCGAAATTCAAAGATAAATTTTTAATTTTAATTATTATTTTTTTTTGTCATGTCTTAATTTTATACAACTTCTTGCATGATACGAAATCCATTCATGTCAATAAAAAAAAGTTTGTGTTAACGCTCTAATTTTTAAAAAAAATTAAATTTTTGACACAATAATTTATAAAAGAAAAAGAAAAAGGAGCAGTTAAAATGTTATTTGTTGCCTGCTCTTTAAAAGAAGACAAAAAAAAATGATTAGGCAAAAAGGAGAAAGAAGAAAAGTTACTCGTGCAAAAACTTTTTGTTATGTAAAAAAAACAGATTGTGTGCAAAAGAAATGTACAGTCAGGGAGAAAAAAATAAAGCAGCTGGTGTGCAGTAGCGAAGATAAAAAAAAATATGTGTAATTAAGGGTGGATAAAAAAATTGAAAATTAAAAAATTGAATTGAATTGATTGATTTGGTTTAATTTTTTTTAAAAAAATTAATTTAAATTTTTTGGAGAAAAAATTGATCGGTTAAATTCAATTTTTTTTCACTTAAAAAAATTAAAAAAATATATAAAAAATTAAAAAAAAATTGAATTAGACTAGATAAAAAAAAATTTAATTTGATTTAATTTTTTTTATTAAAAAAATTAATTTTAATTTTATTTATTTAAAAAATAAAATCAAACTAATTTAATTTAATAAAAAATTAGACCGAATAATATCGAATCGTGTCCAGCCCTATGTATAACAAATGTAAGATGGGTGCAATTAAAAAAAAAACAAAAACTGAAGATATCAGAAAAAAAAAATCTGTCAAGTGTCAAGAATGCCTTCTCGAGACCGAAAAGAAAAGGGGCGGGTGAAAAAAAAAAAATGGCAATGCGCCTTTGCCTCCTCTGGGCATTAATAAAAAAATAGAAGATAAAAAAGAAGGATGTTTTGTTAATAAAAGATAAAAAAAAGGAGGATGTGTTATGAATAATAAAAGTAAGAATTAAAAAAATCTTAAATATTATTAAAATTTTAAAAGATATTATAAAAATTATAGAAGTATTGAAAATGAATGAGTTATAAATAGAGTTTTATACATATTTATAGACAAAAAGGGGAGTAGAATTTACTATTTTTCCTCTTTCTTTATTGTTTTAATCTTGTCGTCTTATAACACTCTTTTTTTAATTTTATCACTTTAATTGCACTTTACATTTACTAAAAAGATTTAGTGGGATAAAATTAAGTAAAAATAAATACAATTCTATAATATACAATGGTAGTGGACATACTTCAAGACTGCTTAATTAAAAACCTTACCAATAAAACCTAATGAGATAAAATTTGGTCAAAAGAAAAAATAGCACAATGCACGTTTGTAATTAATGTGATTCTTCTTCTGAAAGAATGTGCTCCCCCTGATTAAATACTATTTCTTAGCATAACATTCATTAATTTGACAATTTATTAAACTGGAACATACCAATTTTGTAAATTAATTTCTCAAAATTTGACGTAGGTAGAGATTTGGTGAATAGATCTATAAAATTTTCGATGGATCATATTTGTTTAACATTAATCATCTTACTTTGTTGCAACTCATAAGTGTAAAAGAATTTTGAAGAAATATGTTTGATTCTATCTCCTTTGATGTATCCGCCTTTAATTTGAACAATAGAAGTAACATTATCTTTGTATATTATAGTTAGAATATTTGCTACAAAAAGTAGGCTGCATTTACTTTAGATGTGAAGAATAATAGATCCCAATCATATGCACTCCCTGCTTGCTTTTATGTAGTACTAAAATCTCAGAGTAATTTGAGGAAGTGATGACAAAAGTTCTCTTTGTGGATTGACATGAGATTGTTGTATTATTATAAGTAAAAATATATCCTGTTTGTAAGCGGGCTTTATAGGGATCAGATAAGTACCTAGCATTTGCATAACCAACTAAACCTGAATTTTTTGTAGATTTATTGGAATAAAATAGTTCCAAATTTATTGTTCCACGAAGGTAACGAAATATATGTTTGACCTCATTCCAATAATGTCGAGTTGGTGCAGAATTAAATCTTGCTAATAAGTTTACTACAAAAGTTATGTCCGGTCTAGTGCATTGGAATAGATATAATAACACATAAATTGCATTAAAATATGGTAGTTTTGGACCAAGTAGTGTCTTATCATCTTCTTTGGGATGAAATGGATCTCTTTTGGGATCAAGAGACCGAAAAATTATAGGGGTACTTAAAAGATGAACTTTATCCATATTGAATATTCTTAGATCTTTTCAATATAGGCAGATTGATGGATAAAGATTCTATTTGATTTGTGCTCGATCTACAAGCCGAGACAATATTTAGTCTTTCATCTCAAAATCTTTTTTTAAGTGTTTTACGATCTTCAGAAGCTCTTCAAAAGTCCTAATCAGACTCATGTCATCCACATATACAGCCACAATAGCAAACCCAGCTTCTGTCATTTTTATAAATACATATGGATATATTGGATCATTAATATATCATTCTTTTATCAAGTACTCACCCAGGTGATTATTCTATGAGTGTTGATTATCCTATGGTGCATACATATGGGATTTATTCATCACTACAAAATCATGCATCATATATATATTTGTGTGCAACGGAAGTCTGAAAATTTAATTTCCTAAGCGATAAACACAATAGGTTTTTCATATTATCTCATAAATAAAATTATAAGGGTTTGATGAGAATTAATTAGTAAGCCTTTAGAATTTGATTGAACAAAAGTTTCTGCCTTGAAATGAACTCGTTCTCAATTTTAGTACCAAACTCGGTGAGCTTGGGTAGTCTAGAATGACAGCTTCTTCTAATAAAGGTTTAACTGTTAAACCTTAGTTTAACTTTTTAAACTACAAGCTTTATACTTAAGCTATTTTTTATCAAGCAATGAAGTTGCTTTAATTACTCAACATTTGAAGTATTCGAAACAAGTTTTATTTGCTTTTATAGCCAGCCAAATAAAGAGAATGGAGAAGATTTTATTTTTTAAATACTTTGAACTCAACAAAACAACTTTTGTTTCTCTCTCACCTTAAATGATCGAACCTGTTTTTGCCAAATGAACAAAATTTGCTCTTTTATACATTGCTTTATTTTTCCCTCAAAGTCACAACTATGGTCCTACAAGCATGGTCTATACCTCCTACAATTTTGGTTTATTTTTATTTCAATTGTTTATAATAAACAATTGATAAAATCTAATAATGCAAGTATGTTGGCCGAATTGTGAGAGAAAGTTAAATGAAGAAACAATTTCTTCATTTACTTATAATATACATCTTGACCCTATAATTGACTTGCCCATATACTTTTGCTTTTGATATATTTATATTAAACAAATCAAATGTAAACAATGGATGAGTGTTGGCCGAGAGAGACAAAGCAATTTGAAGAAATAATTTCATCATTTGATTGTAATACATACTTTGGTCCCACTAATCTCATGTTATGCTTTAGTGTTTCTTCTTTTTAATTTTATTTATATTAAATCAACTAGAAACACATGTATTATGTAATACATAATAATTATTTGACTTAATTAAAATAATAATATCAAATATCATTATAATTATTTTATTCAATAAATAATTTAATGAGTAGAATAATTACCTTGCTTGTCCAATAAGTAAGATCATTTTGGTAATTTTTTGTCAAACAATAATTAGCCTACAATGTACCACGTGTCATTATTTTATCAGTTAACAACCAATTTTAACTAATTGATGTACTTAACTCTTAAGTCTTGACATATGCACATTCCGAGGGATATTGAAGCAAATGTTCGGTCTACTAAAATTTACTGAATTGAACTATTCAATCCGATACGCTGCCTCAGTACACAACCAGTACACTTTATATTGCGGGACTTTCTAGGTCTATGCTCGATTTGTCAAATGAAACTATTATGTAGATCTGAGATCGGTGCCCCACGCACACGTTATAGATTTTATAAATCAGCGCAGTAGACCATACAAATTGAGGTCACAACACCTACATATAATCATTCCGCCATTTATATCCTAGAGGAGCAGTGATATAGATCAACACCGTCAAATCCCCATGCACTCATCCGTGAACTTATCTCCAAACACGTATCTCGATAAACAATATCGCAAAATGCAAACACCTTTATGATATTGTTCAACTCTATGGGAAACTCTTTTCCCAAGTTTATTGCTTATGGCCATAAATCTTTCTGAGATACAATCTCGAAGCATCTGGATATACAACTCATCCATGTAAGCTGATGGATCCTATATCTGTGCACACCTGACTCCATAAGCATCGGACCATACCTAGCGACATATAGCGGTCAAACCATGAAAGGTCTCTAACATATATGAAACCAAAACATGGTGAATCACTCACAAGTCTACCGTGGCGCTCAGGTCAAAGGACCATGTACATTACTTAACTCGAGAAAATCTGCCATTAACGGCTTTATGAGATGTCTATTAGGGTCCTCATTGAGCCGGTTCAATATTTAGTCTTCATTGAATGCTCGTATGCCATACGACCTTCCAGTAAGCCTATAGTCAACTAAAAACAACAATCTAAACCATCTAGATATGGTCATACATTGATCTACAATAAAGAGTTTTACCGACAGACTTGCATCGGTGAATTAGACTAGGAACATCGTGTTCAAGAATACAGTGCGTGATAACATTTCTTAGCACCTATTGTAACTCCTAGCAATTATGTTATTACTGATATACTCTTGGGTCTATGTCTCATTACAGAAAAAGTCTAACTCTTAGATTTTGCTGATTTTTATAACCTACTAACTCTTAATAGTGCTAACTACTAGCAATTATAATTCTCAATATTGTTAACCTTTAGCGTTGGTCTAAACTCTTTTTAGTAAGATCTGAACTCCTTCAGATCATATAATGTTTGTAGCGTTACAAGCATTATACTATTTAATTAATGAAATTAGTGATTTAATAAAATGTACTGCATAAATATTATAAAAAAAATTCATACAAAATAGGATGACACGTAAGCACAAATCTATATAAAGATCTTTGTAACTTAATTGAACATAAATTGCGATTACATGCTTAGGCATATTGAATCCTTCAAGGATTTTTATGTAAATATCTGTGTCAAGTAACCATATAGGTAAGCGGTCACTATATCCATAAAACGCATATCAAACTTTTTTTTAGACTGCCAAGTTTATCAAAAATTGAAATGTAATTGGGTCTATTACGGAGGAATAAGTTTCATCAAAATCAATACCAGGTCTTTGCGAGAAACCTTCAGCATCAAGATACCTTATAATTGATGGTGAGTTAAAATCAACATAAATCCCTAAGCGACGTTGACGTCCCATCTTAGTGCGTTGTGAGGCTGCTATAGGTACATACGCAGCACAACCAAAGATACACAATTGTGATACATCAAGTTGATGATTAAGTACAAGTTGTAATGGAGAATATTTATGATATACAGTGGGCCTAAAATAAATTAATACTGCAGTATGCAAAATAGCGTGACCCCAAGCAGAAATTGGTAATTGTGTGTACATCAATAAAGTACTGGCAATTACTTTAAGTCATTTAATTAAAGATTCTGCTAATCCATTTTATATGTGAACATGTGGAACACGATGTTCTATATCTATTCCTACTAATATACAATAGTCATCAAATATTTTAGATGTAAATTTACTAGCATTATCTAAACGTATGGTCTTAATAGGGTATTCTAAAAATTGTGCCCTTAATTTAATGATTTATGCTAGTAATCTAGAAAATGCAATATTTTGTGTAGACAATAAACAAACATGTGACCACCATGCAAATCTATCAATTAAAACTATAAAATAGTAAAAATGTCAACTTGGTAAATGAATTGGTCTATAGATATCTCCTTCGATCCTTTGTAAAAATGATGGAGATTCTAGACTAATCTTAGAAGAGGGTGGTCTAAGTACAAGTTTTCCTTGTGAGCAAGCAGTACAAATAATTTTCAATAATTCTACACATGATTGTTGATCTTAGATGACTAAGTCGATCATGCCATAGTATAAACATTTTTTGATCACTATATTTTTAGTTTATTACTGCATAGCTCTCAATTGAATTTATAACTTTATAATATAAAGTAGATGATAAGACAGAAAGCTTTTCAAGTATGCATTTCTTATTTGAGACATTAAAAATGATGCAAAGATATTCTACATCATTTTTATTTAAGCTTTCAATGTGATATCCATTTCAACGGATATCTTTAAAATTAAGCAAATTTCTTCTGGATCTGCCTGCATATAGAGCTTTATTTATATATAACTTTGTTCTATTTGCTAACAATATTTTTACTCTTCTAGAACCTTCAATCAAATCTATAAAACTAGATATAGTATTAATTTTTCCTTCAATCATTGTTAGTTTTGAGAAATATTTTTTATTCCGAAGGATAGTGTGTGTAGTTGCACTGTCAATTAAACATGCATCCCCAATTTTCTTTTCCAACGTGGACAATTCATTCTTAAAAGCTAATCCTTATATTAAATAAAATTTCATATTAGATATCAGGATAATACATTACAAAAGGTTACATATCTTATTCATTCATTCAAAAAGTTACATCTTTTCATCAATATTACAAAAGTCACATTTCATGCATACAAAAAAAAATTTTAACAAAGATTTAACATAGAGATATTTAAAACTTAATGATTAGCGTTCCTTTCTTTATCTCCAAAGAAATTAGAGACATCTAGATGAGTAAGATCTACAGGATTTGAGTTATCAACAAGATTTATCTTTACATTCTTTTCCTTTACCTTGATAGATGCCTCATAAAGTTCGACTAGATGTTTTAGGGTATAACATGTTCGTGACCAGTGTTCTTTTGTACCACATCTATAACAAGTATTTTCATGATACTTAAGGCATTTATTATCTACACCATTATCTTTGTCTTGTTGTTTCTGCCCTATTTTAGTGTTCCTTTATTCTTAGCACTTACGATCATCATAAGGGTGATAATTTAACCCTTTTCCACAACCACGGCCACATCCAATTCTATTATAAGTATTTGCATTCATTTTTAGGAATGGCTGAGAACTAATTAAATGTGATTCATGATTTTTTAATAAGAGCTCATTATTTTGTTTAGCAAGCAGAAGACATGAGATTGATTCTGAGTATTTTTTGAATCGCCTTTCGCGATACTGTTGCTGTAGAACAACATTAGAGGCATAAAAAGTAGATAATATTTTCTCTAACATATCATATCCAGTAACTTTCTCACCACACATTTTCATCTATGAGGTGATTCTGAATACATGAGATTAATTTTGTTTAGCAAGCAGAAGATATAAGATTAATTCTGAGTATTTTTTGAATCGCCTTTCGCGATACTGTTGTTGCAGAACAACATTAGAGGCATAAAAAATAGATAATATTTTCTCTAACATATCATATCCAGTAACTTTCTCACTACACATTTTCATCTATGAGGTGATTCTGAATACATGAGATTAATTTTGTTTAGCAAGCAGAAGATATAAGATTAATTCTGAGTATTTTTTGAATCGCCTTTCGCGATACTGTTGTTGCAGAATAACATTAGAGGCATAAAATGTAAAGAATGTTTTCTCTAACATATCATATCCAGTAACTTTCTCACCACACATTTTCATCTGTGAGGTGATTCTGAATAAAGTAAAATTATATTCAACAACAATTCTAAAGTCCTGCAATCGCAAATTCATCCATTTATGTTTTATTTTTGGATGAAATACATCTTTCTGATGATTATATCTTTCTTTTATATTTTTTCAGAGGATCTGTGGTTCATTTATTGTCAAATATTGAGCTTTCAGGCTCTCATGTAGGTAATGGCAGAGGAAAATCATAGCACTCGACTTGTCCTGCAGGGATATATATATATTTTTTTTCAATCGTCTTTTTTAAACCATTAGCTTGGAGGTGCATCTTGGCATCTAGTACCCATGATAGATATTTTTTTTCTATAGACATCAAGTGCAAGGATTTAAAATTTGTAAGAGACGTTTTCAGGAGCTTTAAATATAAAGAATGGAATTAAAATTAGTATGATGAAATATAAATATTATTCAACGAATATATAACATAAAATATAAATATAAAAAGAAATTTTAGGAGGCACTGTCTTCCATATACATAAAATAATCATAATTAAGAGGTAGGACCTTCCATATATCAATAATATTAAAGAGGTATAGCCTTCTATTTATTAATGATAATAAGGAGGCATGGTCTTCTATAGATTAATAATAATGAGAATGTATAACCTTCCATAAAATGATAATAATGAGAAGGCATAACTTTTCATAAATGATAATAATGAAAAGGCACAACCTTCCATATAACAATAAGAAAGCATAGTCTTCCATATGAATAAGTAATAAATTCAAAAATTATAATACAGAACTTTAAGTTTTAAATTAATGAGAATAATTATTAGAACTATAGGTACCAACTTATTAATTTTGTTATGCAAGCTTCAAGTTGTATATAGATATTCAAATTTGAAACGAATATCCATAATACAAATACAAGATAATTGAGGCATAATATTTTTCTTATTTTCTTATGTGGAATCCAAATAAATAGCAATCACGGTGCATACTCATAAGGATTATACTATACAATAATATAAACACAATACAAATAATAGTTGAATATAAATGAAACATGTAGAATTGAAGGAATATAAAATAAAGTAAGTCAATAACTTAATATAAAAGTTAAGAATTAAACTTACTTGAAAATCGTGTTGATAACGTATTATGAATAATAAAAGTAAGAACTAAAGAAAACTTAGATAGTATGAAACCTCAAGAACGTATTATAAGAATTATGGAAGTATTAGAAGTGAATGAATTATAAATGAGGCTGTACATATATATATATATATATGGGCAAAAAGGGGATAGAATTCACCTTTTTGCCCCTCCCTCTACTGCCTTAATCTTACCGCCTTATAACAAGATGTTGTTTGTTTTCTAGAGAACGGTAAAAGAATCCTCAAAAAAGAGGAGAGGAGAGAAAAAAAATGTGATATGAAAAAAGGTTAGAAGAAGACAAAACAAAAAACATTTCAAAGAGGAATGTGACATACCTCCTCAGGAGAAATAAAGAAAATGATAGTTTTAGAATGCCTCAAAGAAAAGAACTAGAAAAGATTTTAAAAAAAAAAGTTGCACAACATCAAAGCTTTGCTATTCTTTTTCAATAAGGCCCATTTTATTTTAGAAAAATTTAGAGTTAGCCTAATACTTTGAATATTTTTTATAACTGCCCTTGATAGAATAGTTTTTTCCTCAAAGCTAATCACTAAAGACCCCGAGCATCTAATTCTCTCCAGGCCCAACCATTTAGGCTCCTAAGAAGCCTATATAAAACTTTCACAAATAACCTTGACTCAGCCACTTAGACTCTCGAGGAGCTCAATTACTTTAAACTTTCACAAAAGCCAATTACCTAAGTTTTCACCAAAGATCCCGACCCAATCATGCAGGCTCTCAAAAAGCCTAATTACTTAAGTTACCATCAAGAATCCTGAGCACCTAAGTTTTACCCAACCACAACCAAAACCACAATCACTTAGGCTCTTAAGGAGCCCAATTACAAGAGTTTTCACCAAAAACCCGACCCAGTCACTTAGGTTCTCAAGTAGCCCAACCATCTAAGTTCTCGTCAAAAAACTCCGATTCAATCACCTAGGCTCTCAAAGAGCCCAACCACCTAAATTCTTACCAAATACCCCGAGCATGTCACTTAGGCTCTCTGGAATCAAAATTATTTTTCTCACCAAAGACACCAAGCCGGTCACTTAAGCTTTTAAAGAGCTTGACCATCAAAATTACTTCTCGCCAAGAACCCCAAGTCAATTAATTAAGCTCTCCCCAAGCCCGACCGCTTAAACCCTCATATAAGGCCATCGTAAGCCTCTATACAAGACTGTCATAAGTCATCATACAAGACCTTGTACAAAGGGTCGACCCCCATAAGAAGATCATAGGAAGGTACCAGTCCTACAAGATAACTTACAAGACCTTGTATAAGGGATCGACACCTACAAAAAAATTCAAGGTAAGCACCAATCCTACATGATAACTTATAAGACCTTGTGCGGAGGGATTGACCCTCATAAGAAGATCCTAGGCTAGTAGTAGCTCTATAGGATAATTTATATGACCACCTCAAGACCACTTAAGCCCTTCTCGAGGTTACATAAATCATTCTTAAGGCTACGTAAGTCTTTTTCAACACCGCATAAGCCTTTATTGGGGTAGCATAAAACCCTTGCCAATGCTGACCACTACTAAAAGCTCTTTGAGACTAACCATGAAATCCAGAATACTAAGATACAAAATTAATCTGAGCACAAAAAAATAAATTAACCGAATACTCTAAGACTAACCCAAAATTTCATGGTGAATCTTCCAACCCAAAATACAATTAAGTTTTCAATATTAACACATTAATACTAAAAACTAAGAAAACTTTATTACCCCATATATTTTGGAGTCAAACCCTAACCCTAAAAAAGGAATTCTTATCCATTTTAGGAAGCCTAGTTAAATTAAGGAATAAATGCATCCCTTAAATCAAGAAATTTATGAGGAGTAAATAAATCGAATACTCCAAGACTAACCTGAAATTCTATGGTGAATCTTCCAACCCAAAATACAATTAAATTTTCAGTATTAATAAGTTAATACTAAAAACTAAGGGACCTTATTACCCTCTATTTTTTGGATTCAAACCTTAACTCTAAAAAATGGATTGTCATCCATTTTAGGAAGCCTAGTTAAATTAGGGAATAAATGCATCTGTTAAATCAAGAAATTATTATCCTCAAAATCAATAAATTTATGAGGAGTAAATCAAGGAATTTTTTAAGAGTTAATCATGGGATTAAAGATGATTGATTAGATTTGATGACATGTCTAATAAATGCTCAATTTACCATACCTATAAAATGAGGCTATTCCGAGAGATATGGGAAAGAAATTCTCTCTACCAAGGATCATACCACGTGAATTGCTTTGCTCTCTTTATTTTGTTGTAATGGCCATAGCACCTCATCCTACTATTGTAAACATTTGTTAAATAGTGCATGTAAGTGAGTATAAAGCTCAGTAAAGTAGAAATAAGCGTAAATTAGCTTAACCATTCTATATTTTGTGTCACTTTTTTCTCTCTTTATCTTTATTTCTGTCTTTTTCAAAATGTTCTCAACAAATAAAATTGTAGTAACCACTTATCCACAACCGAAAAAAATAAATATTTATACATATATAATATTCATATTTTTTTTGTATGTGGGTGATACTTGATTTATGTATTGTTATTAGTATTGTTTGTATAGATTAGAAACCTGCTATTAGGATTGGATTTATTTGTAAGACTTTAAATTTATTTTAAGGACCAAATTATAATACTTTGAAAGTTTTGGGAGTTAATTTATAAATACTATAGTGACAAACAATTTTTGATCTGCTGAATGACCTTCAAAAATTACGAATTTCTGGAATATGATATATTCAAAATTGAGAATTTAGATCAATATGATTAAATTGTTATAATTTTCTAAAGTGTATCAGCTCAATACAGTATTTGATTAACAGATTTTTAAAGCTATGGAATAAAATAGTTTTAAAATACTTTTAGTAAGGATTTTGAAGTGAACTATTTATCATGGATTAAGATATGTGTCAAAAGTAATTCTGTAGTAGTTTTATAATTTTTTAGTTATTATATGATTTTATAAAATTGGGAGATTAAATACTGTTCAATAAATATCTTGATCCTGTCAGGGGAATAGTTTGGATTTGATGGTGTTTATGAAATGGATTATGTAGGAATTATGATATAATATTCATATATAAGAAGTATGTATGAGTCAAGAATGATATATTCTGATTTTGGATTAATTGGATATCATTTTATGTATAAGAAATTTTTATTAAGTGTAAGTGGTCAGAATGATAGATTTTGAGAAATCAAGTCATTAGACCAATTCAATGTGTTAAGTGAAAAATGTGTAATTTTGTAAGCTATTTAAAGTATTTTGTATGAATGGTGAGGCTTATAAAAGGATTAATCTCCATTGATAGGTGAATGAGAATTAAGCTTTGTAACCGAAAGTGCCAAGAGGTTAGTATACTAAACTTTCACTGAAATCATAATAAACATAGTAATTGTTTATGTATGAATTTGTGAATGTCCTTTGTAATACGTTTATATTATGTCAAAGTATATTTTGATATGAAATGTGAAAGACATGTGTTTATGAATATGAGCATGGACATACATGACATATATGTGTTTTTTAAAGTGAGCTTTCAAAATGAAATGTGTTTAACAAAGAAAGCTTTTGAAGTGTAATATGTCCACGAGAAACATTTTATATTTTGAAGATGCTTGAACTCACTATGAACTTAGTAGGTATTTTATGTGATTTGTGGAGCCTTTATGTGTGGCATTTCCTTCGGGATTGGTATATGTTATGTGTTTCGTATGTAGGGAGGATCCTATTAGTACCTAAAGGAAGAATAAGTCATCACATTCGTGTAGTGGCGGATTGGTGCATATGAGAGGACTCACCGATGATCAGGGTGAGGGTTTGGCTCTTACATTCTGGCATGAGCATTATATATGTGTAATTTAAACCTCACTTGTACTATTTCTCTCATGCGGTATGTCACCTACGAGTGACATTTGGTTCATTATGTGATATGGAAGTCCTACTAAGTAGTAGTTGAGTGATGGTGTTCCTATTATATGTTTTGAAAGAATACGTAAGTGCTTACCTTACATGTGATTTGATAAGTTTTGGTTTTGATTTATCACAGCATATCATACATATGCATTATGTATATATATGTATTTGTATTTTGATATATGAAAAAAAACTAGTATGCTTATTGAGTTTTCTACTCATTATAGTTTATGGTGATTTTAGGTAAATAAGGTACATGTGTGCTTAGCAGATTTGCCAAGGCTTCTGCTATCCCTTGGGTTCCCTAAGTTGCTAGGTTGCTAAGTGTTTTATTTGTGGACATGTAGTTTAAGATATTTGATTTGTCCGTATTAAATAAATACTTATGAATTATTCTATTAAGTGTGGTTGTATTTGGTTTATGTTTCATCAAGTATGGTCATAAGTTAATTTTTGTGATGAACCTACTAACAACTTACTAAGAATTCTTATATAGAATTCAAATTTAAAATTTTATATAATATTAATTATGAGTGCATATTATTAAATGAGTGTAAGTTATATCGCGTGTCAGATTTTTTGGGTCTGGGGCGTGACAAAAATAAATTTAACTTATTAACTTGAGAGTCATCTAAATTTTTGGGTCAGCAGTACATTTAAATTTAAACCAGCATTAGAACAATGATTGAAAAAGGGCAGCTAATCACCAGTCATCGATAGCCATTGTTAAATCATTGGTGATTGATATTGGATTCACTCAAAATTGACATTACCAAACTCAAAATTTTGTAATTTATATGATTGTGGAGCTTTTTCATTAATAGAGCACTTGAGAGGTGTCAAACATAGAGAGAAGTGCAGAGACCACTATAACGCCAACATTTGGTTCCCTGCCACCATTATTGAAGTTGTTGACTATCGATTTATCTGATAGTGATGACAGTGCACCTCTATTCGCAGTCATTTAACCACAACGTTATGGTGGCCGTCATTTTTCTCTCCACTTTTGACACCTTTTTGTTAATAATATAGTTAGATAAATTAAAATCGAAGTGTTAATACCATGTTAGAGGAACTAGAGTTTTTATTTTTCTACTCTGAATAATTATTTATGGGCGTTAAATCCCTAACTTATATAGAAAGAATTAATACATAAAAACTATGATTGTGATTTTAAAAAAATGACAAAATAGGATATATTCTTAAATTTAGAGATATCCTAACTTGATAATAATTAAATAAAACATTAAACGGGAATATTCTCCTCAAACTCAAGGTGTGAAAAACAACTTGAGTTTGTATATTAAAAAAAAGCAAACGGAAAAGAAAATATTAAAATAACTGAATAATAAATAAAAAATGTTATACATGATAAACAACCATTGTCGAATGAGGCAAGAGAGGCAACTATTATTGGAGAGAGACAATATTGCCGAAGAGTGATAAGTGTGTTGAAAAAGTTAACCACTGTAAGTGTAAATGTGTTGATAAAGAAGGTAAAAATAACTGTTGCGAGTACAAATACATTAATGCGAAAATCACAATTAGGGATTGAAAAAGTAAAAACTCATCGGTGTTGTTAAAAGACCATAGGTGAACTATGAATAGATCAAGATGGCATTATCAAGAGACCATTGGAAAATAGTGACTAAACCAAGTTGGTAACCATAAGCGAATAATGAAGAAATAAAGACTCATTGGGAAATGGAAGGGATAACCTCTTAAAATAAAGTCCCTTTTAGGAATGAAATGGGAAAAGTTTTAAAATAAAATAAAAATAATGATATTTTTTTTAAAATAATGACCCTTAAATTAAAGTAGATATAAAGATTGTTTTGAAATTGAAAAAAAAACCCTTAAAATAAATTAGAAATAATGACCTTTTTTTAGAATGGAATAGATAAAAATACATGGGTATGCAAACAAAAATAAATAAATCTTAGAAAAATCTTTGCCAAAAGAGTAGACGTGAGTTCAAACTCACCACCCTATAATAGAGAAGGGACAGTTGCCATAAAGTGGTGATAAAATAAATAATAATAATTTAGGAGAGGCTTTCAAACTCACCACCCTATAATAGAGAAGGGACAGTCGCCGTAGAGTGGTGATAAAATAAAAAATAATAATTCATAGGAGGCTTTGATACCAAATTAGAAAAATTAAAACTGAAACTCTAATACCATGTTAGAGAAACTAAAGTTTATATATTTTCACTTTGAGTAATAATTATAAGAGATAACTTTAAAAATTCAATATAAAAGGTCTATGCAACTCAAGAAGGGAGTGTGCATTATGTAATTAAAAATTAATGCTCTAGAATAATTAGTTTATGCAATTAGTAATAATATATATAAAATAAGTTGAAATAATTATAGTAAATAAAGGAGTTAGGGAAAGAGAAAAATGAAACTTGAATTTTTACGAGGCTCGGCCATCCACACAATTTACATCCACACCTCGAAGTTAACAATGTTTGAGAATTCTACTAAATCGGTCTAAAATTAATATTTTTCTCTATTACTTGAAATCATCAAAACTTCAATGCTTTCTAAGCCAACAGGCCTTTATATAGTCATGAAATCTCTAAGTTATATAAAAATAATTAATGCACAAAAACTACGATTATGATACAATAGATGATAGAATGAAAAATATCCTTAAATTGAGAGATATTCTTTTTTTTCTTTTTTAAACAAACTTCTATTTACAAACTTCAATACAAGAATGAGATTCCTTAACAACAAAAGACTCCAACGACCTTGGAACAACATTCCTCCAATGTAGTAACCAGTATCCATAACCGGTAAGAATATGTATATTTATATATATAAATATACGTATTTTATTTGTATGTGGGTGATCCTTGATTTATATATTGTTATTAGTAGTGTTTTTATAGGTTAAGGATATATTATTAGTATTGGGTTTATTTGCAAGACTTTGGAATTATTTTAGGGACCAAATTGTTATACTTTGAAAGTTTTGGGGGTGAATTCGTAAATACCAAAAATTAGTCACTTAGTATAAAAATACACTTTTAAAACCCTAATTCTCTCATTTAGGTCGAGCTACCCCTTTTAAGAGAGAGAAGAGAGAAATAGAGGAGAGAGAAAGAGAAGAAGAAAAAGAAGAAGAAGAAGAAATTGGAATTTTTGGATCTTAAGAGGTATATCACAATTATTTCTTAATTTATTGGTGTTAATTATGTTAATTTCTTTAAGTTTTGATTTCTGGAAATATGTATAATTGAGGATTTGTTGTGTATTTCGTAAGATCATATGAGAATTGATGATGATCTATAAGATAGTTTGATAAATCATGATGAATTATGGAATTTCTGCTGGATAACCTCTTGATCTAGGAATTTTATAAATTGTTGTGATTCGATTCTAGTTTTGAGTTTTGAGTATATGAAATTAGACATATTTAGGATCATCTGAGACTTTTAATCGATTCAAAATTCTAGAAATTGAATTTGTTGTGAATTTACCAAAATGACCCTGAAATTCTGGAAATTTCCTATATAAACAGTATAATACAGTGACGAACAATGTTTATCCTACTGAATGATCTTCAAAAATTACGAATTTGTGGAATATGATAAGTTTATATGTCTAATATGATATACTCAGAATTGAGAATTTAGATCAATGTGGTTGAAATGTTATGATTTTCTAAAGTATATCCGCTCATTACAGTATTTGATTAACAGATTTTTAAAGCTATGGAATAAAATAGTTTTAAAATATTTTTGGCAGTGATTTGGAAGACAAATATTTATCATGGACTGAGATATGTGTTAAGAGTAATTATGTGGTAGTTTTATAATTTTTGAGTTAGTATATGATTTTATAAAATTGGGAGATTGAATACTGTTCAGTAAGTATCTTGATCCTGTCAGGTTTGTAGTTTGGATTCGATGGTGTGTATGGAATGGATTGTGTAGGAATTTTGATATAATGTTTATATATAAGAAGGATATATGAGTCAAGAATGGTATATTCTGATTTTGGAGTAATTGGACATCATTTGATGTATTAGAAAATTTTGTTAAGTGTAAGTGGTCAGAATGACAAGTTTTGAGAAATCAAGTATTTAGACCAATTTGATGTGTTAAATGCATTGTGTGTAATTTTGTAAGATATTTAAGTATTTGTGTGATTTGTGAGGCTTATGAAAGGATTGATCTCCATTGATAGGTTAAGAAGATTTAAGCCTTGTAGCTGTAAGTGCTAAGAGGTAAGTATACTAGACTTACTACTGGAATCACAATAAACATAGTAATTGTTTTGTATGATTTTGCAAATGGGGTTAAGAATATGTTTATGTTATGTCAAAGTATATTTTGATATGAAATGTGAATATATGTTTCTGAATGTGAGCATTGACATTGAGCATGGACATACATGTGTTTTTGTAAGTGAGCTTTCAAAATCAGATGTGTTTAATAAAGAAAGCTTTTGAAGTGTAATATGTCCATGAGAAATATTTTGTATTTTGAGGGTACTTGAACTCACTGTTAACTTAGTAGGCATTTTATGTGATTTGTGGAGCCTTTATGTGTGGCCTTTCCTTTGGGATTGGTATATGTTATGTGTTCCGTATGTAGGGAGGATCCTATTGGTACCTAAAGGAAGAGTGAGTCATCACATTCGTGTGGTGGCGTATTGGTGCATGTGAGAGGACTCACCGATGATCAGGGTGAGGGTTTGGCTTTTACCTTCGGGCATAAGCATTATATATGTGTTATTCAAGACCTCACTTGTACTATTCCTCTCATACGGTATGTCACCTACGAGTGACATTTGGCTCATTATGTGATATGTGATATGTAAGTCCTACTAAGTAGTAGTTGAGTGATGGTATTCCTATTATGTGTTTTGAAAGAATGTGTAAGCGCTTACATGATATGTGATTTGATAAGATTATGATTTTGATTGATCACAGCATATCATACATATGCATTGTGTACATATATGTATTTGTATTTGATATATGAAAAACTAGTATGCTTACTGAGTTTTATACTCATTATAGTTTATGGTGATTTCAGGTAAATAAGGTACATGTGTGCTTAGCGGATTTGGCAAGGCTTCTGCTGTTCCTTGGGGTCCCTAAGTTGTTAGGTTGCTAAGTGTTTCATTTGGGGACACGTGGGATAAGATATTTGATTTGTCCCTAGTGAATAAATACTTATGTATTATTTTATTGTGTGTGGTTGGATTTAGTTTAAGTTTCACCAAGTGTAGTAATGGATTGATTTTAAGTAAGAATTTGCAATGAATATATTCTGGGCTTCCGGTAACAAAGTTGCTACTGGTGACGTAGTAGAGTGTTAATCTCTGAGAAAACTCTGCGTATCTCCGGTTTACTAATTGTCCCAGTCATAATTCAATTGCTATAATTCTGAAAGAAATTAAAATGAATGTTTAAGTATTATTGAATGAATGTAAGTGATGTCGTGTGTCAGATCTTTTGGGTCTGGGGCGTGACAGCTTTTATTGGTATCAGAGCTAAGATATGATTCTGTAGACTTTTAAGTGTCGAGTCAAGGGAACCGAGCAGATGCCAAATCCTTAGGATTGTATTTGTAGCTTTGTTGTGTAAAAGTTTGACATATTCCTTAAATTTTGTATGATTTTGTGAAGATGACACAGTATCCAAGAGCTGCTAAGATTGTTGTTGTTGTGGATAATGGTACCTTGTGGATCTTAATGTTACCATTTAGATTTTCTTTTAAGTTATGACTAATATGCTTAGTAAGAGTGATGTTGAATATCTTATAATGATAATTTGCATGTGATAGAGCAAATTGAGATAATTTTCTCAATGACAAAATATAGAGAAGTAGAGTATTGAAGACATCAATTGAAACAACTTTTATTGAAAAGGAAAACAACAACACAACAACAATAGCAGCAACAAAAATACAATAGAGGCTACGGAGTAAGATTTAAGTCTATTTTGCGCTTCTTCTGACTGTCATGAGTAGACCAATCTAACTGATGCAATGTTGGATTAGACAGAGGAATAAAAGACTGCAATTGATCAATCAGTTGATCAACAGTTGGAGCTGAAATAAGAATTCGTCGTGCTAGAAGTGGGATGAATTGTGTTCCCGCTGCATAGTCAAGAAAAGATATCAACCCGTCGTAAAAACCATTAACATTTAACAAACCAATGGGTTTTTGGTGGATTTGTAATTGTGCCCATGAGACAATTTGAAAAATTTCCTCCAAGGTCCCGAAACCTCCTGGTAGAGCTATGAAAGCATCCGCATGCCTAAGCATTTGAGCCATTCGCTCGTGCATAGATGAGACTTGTAACTCATCCCCAATTGTTTTTCCTATAACATTTTCAATAGCTAGAGGTTTTGGAATGATACCCAAAACTCGACTACCTTTATTGTGTGCAGCTTTTGCCACAGACCCCATTAACCCTCGGTTACCTCCTCCATATACTAAATGTATATTTCGCTCAGCTAATACCTTACCAAGATTTTCTGCAACTTTTGTAAACTCTTCAGTATTCCCAGGGTTAGATCCACAAAAGACACAAATTTTTGTGAATCGACGAGCTGAAGTTTCCTCCATTGTTATGCTCACCTTAATCTTTGAATATTTTTGAGTTTGTATAAGGATGCAAAAACAATGTATTTATAGAGAAACAAATTGATAATAGCTGTGGAGCATATATGTAAGTATGTTCAAGTATATACGTTTTTCTCAATTCTTGTGAGGTAAAAAGAAAAGAATGAGTTTTACTTTATTATTCTATAAGGGACAATAGGCCGCAAAATTTTGAATAAATATTTGTTGATATGTAAGTGTAATAAAATTGTGTCGGAAGCGTGATGAGTTAGGTAAGATGATTAAGAAAAGTCAATAAATGCCTATTTTATGGATTTAGGGACTTTGTCGTTTTGGCACTAATGGCCGACAATGCATCTATGACTTGAAGACTTTTTGAGCGAACAATTGGACTTTGGACATGAGGCCAAATTAACTTTATTAATTTCAAGGATTTTTGTGATCTTAACATTGATTTTTAGATAGATTAAAAGCAGATATGAAGAAAGATAAAGCACACTTGACATAAAGATAAAGCAGTAGTCAGTCTCTCTTTGATGTGATAGAGCAACACGGATTTAGTTTCTGTGAAAATAGAAACAACAATGTAGGTCAAAATGAGTCTCCTTGGTCGCTTTCATCTGTGTCGTATCCGTGAGAGAGGAACTTATAGAGTTGTTGTTCCCATGCATTGAATGAGGGCTCTGGCGGAGTGGAATGTGGGTCTACCATATCTTGATCTTCTCCAGGTGAGCTGGTCTGGATGAGGGATGTGCTGGCTTTCTCTTGGACTTGGGTGTCGGTTGGATAAGGTTGGGAGTCTTGAAAGAGGGATAAGTCAAGATTGGGTTGGTGTTGGTCAAGTTCTGTCGGGACAACTGGCTGAGATTGGGTAGGTTCTGTCGAGACAGTTAACTGAGGCCATTGGTGAAGGTTATCCATTGCTTGTCTGTATCTGGCATAATAAGTCATGTTTGGGATATGGTGATGATGAGTAGAGTAATCTGTATTTCTGAGATGTGAAAGATGATATTTTTGTCTTTGTTGGAATTTGAGTATATTGGCAAAATTCAGGTCTTCTGTAAAGTCAGCTTCAACTTGTTCCCAAGGTGCAGCATCTTCTGGGGAGATCCAAACAGACGGAGGAATTATTTGATTTTCCTGAGCAAGAATTCTTTCAAGTTCTCTCTTTTGCTGAATTACTTCTTCAGGCCAGAGCTTAATTGATCCCTTTAGTGAAAGGGTAAATGTGAAGTAATCCTTAACAGTGGGGTAATAATGAATCTCGTGATCTGAAATAATCATACCCTTCCGTTGGAGAAGTAAGACTGACCAAAGATGTTGTCTGGGGACTGCAGCATTTGTGTTGTTTGCAATCATGTATTGAAATTTAGTTATCCACCATGTCTTTGGGTAAAACCATTGGAGAAAAATCAGGGCTGGATGATCTTCATCACATTTTTCTAATTTTTGGAGGGTTCTAAGTAATGAGAATTCCATGGCGATTGTATACAGATCCAACAGGTACCATAACAAGTAAAGGACAGGTTTGGACCATTGGGAAAATGGGAAAAAAGAGTGCAGGTGAAAGAAAGGGTATTCTAAGTTGAACAAAGGGCCACCAAGAACTGTGAGGCCGTGTTCTTGGACTGCTAAGATGGCGTAGTGTCTGATGAATTCTTTGGCACGGGAATGGAGTGTTCTGGTTTTGATTAGGTCTGGAAATTGTGGTGGAGAAAAAGGAACAGGAGGAGTTATGATAATGGGATTCATTATGAAGATGGTAAGAATGTTGGTTTTCTTTATTGCTAGAAAAGTGATTATGAGGTTTAGGCTATTTATAGAGTTTTATGAAAAGAAAATCAATAATCGTTTTGTCCTTTCCTTTTACGTGGATGACGTTAAAGGAATAGTTAAAAAAATCATATTTGCCATCGCAGTAATTGTGCTAGTGGAATCTTTTCTATTTGAAATCGAGCATATTAGAAAAAGCAGACATGTCAGTCTCAATAAGAAAATGATGTCCAATAAGGTGGACTATTTTTTTTTTAAAGATTTAGAGTAAGAGATATAATGTTGAGATCTATAGTTTAAGAATCAATTGAACTAAAGGTCTTTTTATTGAAGTTGATTTTTGATCGTTTAAGATAATGCCTTCAATATTCTGATTTGAATGACAACTTAGTTGCGTAGAAATACTACATTTTTTTTTTTTTGAATGATATCAAGGTAGTGAATGATATTATGACGTATGAGTATATGTTGAAGGGATTAAAATTTTTAAAGGAGTTAAGAATTTTATGTAAGAGATTAGTATGGGTATTCTACATCTATGTTATTCTTTAATGAATGAAATGTGAAGTGTATAGATACCCATTAAATATTGAACGAATGGGAAAAAAAAAAGAATAAAAATATGTGTGTATAATTTTATAAGTCCATAATGTGTGTCATATGTTTATTTTATGGATATATGTTTCGTACTCCTCTCGTATACTCAGCTATGAGCCAACTTAGAGATAATCTAACATATAAATGAGTATTTATTAGGATTTTGAACCACAATGAGCAAATCCTATATACAAGGAAGATTGCTTTGTAAATGTTTTATGAATAAACTATACAGTTGAAAAGGAAAATTGAGAATGAGAAGAAGAAATGAGATCTAAGTATCCTCATCTATGTGCTTAAATTATGAATTTCGAGGACGAAATTCTTATAAGGAGGGGAGAATTGTAGTAACCAGTATCCATAACCGGTAAGAATATGTATATTTATATATATAAATATACGTATTTTATTTGTATGTGGGTGATCCTTGATTTATATATTGTTATTAGTAGTGTTTTTATAGGTTAAGGATATATTATTAGTATTGGGTTTATTTGCAAGACTTTGGAATTATTTTAGGGACCAAATTGTTATACTTTGAAAGTTTTGGGGGTGAATTCGTAAATACCAAAAATTAGTCACTTAGTATAAAAATACACTTTTAAAACCCTAATTCTCTCATTTAGGTCGAGCTACCCCTTTTAAGAGAGAGAAGAGAGAAATAGAGGAGAGAGAAAGAGAAGAAGAAAAAGAAGAAGAAGAAGAAATTGGAATTTTTGGATCTTAAGAGGTATATCACAATTATTTCTTAATTTATTGGTGTTAATTATGTTAATTTCTTTAAGTTTTGATTTCTGGAAATATGTATAATTGAGGATTTGTTGTGTATTTCGTAAGATCATATGAGAATTGATGATGATCTATAAGATAGTTTGATAAATCATGATGAATTATGGAATTTCTGCTGGATAACCTCTTGATCTAGGAATTTTATAAATTGTTGTGATTCGATTCTAGTTTTGAGTTTTGAGTATATGAAATTAGACATATTTAGGATCATCTGAGACTTTTAATCGATTCAAAATTCTAGAAATTGAATTTGTTGTGAATTTACCAAAATGACCCTGAAATTCTGGAAATTTCCTATATAAACAGTATAATACAGTGACGAACAATGTTTATCCTACTGAATGATCTTCAAAAATTACGAATTTGTGGAATATGATAAGTTTATATGTCTAATATGATATACTCAGAATTGAGAATTTAGATCAATGTGGTTGAAATGTTATGATTTTCTAAAGTATATCCGCTCATTACAGTATTTGATTAACAGATTTTTAAAGCTATGGAATAAAATAGTTTTAAAATATTTTTGGCAGTGATTTGGAAGACAAATATTTATCATGGACTGAGATATGTGTTAAGAGTAATTATGTGGTAGTTTTATAATTTTTGAGTTAGTATATGATTTTATAAAATTGGGAGATTGAATACTGTTCAGTAAGTATCTTGATCCTGTCAGGTTTGTAGTTTGGATTCGATGGTGTGTATGGAATGGATTGTGTAGGAATTTTGATATAATGTTTATATATAAGAAGGATATATGAGTCAAGAATGGTATATTCTGATTTTGGAGTAATTGGACATCATTTGATGTATTAGAAAATTTTGTTAAGTGTAAGTGGTCAGAATGACAAGTTTTGAGAAATCAAGTATTTAGACCAATTTGATGTGTTAAATGCATTGTGTGTAATTTTGTAAGATATTTAAGTATTTGTGTGATTTGTGAGGCTTATGAAAGGATTGATCTCCATTGATAGGTTAAGAAGATTTAAGCCTTGTAGCTGTAAGTGCTAAGAGGTAAGTATACTAGACTTACTACTGGAATCACAATAAACATAGTAATTGTTTTGTATGATTTTGCAAATGGGGTTAAGAATATGTTTATGTTATGTCAAAGTATATTTTGATATGAAATGTGAATATATGTTTCTGAATGTGAGCATTGACATTGAGCATGGACATACATGTGTTTTTGTAAGTGAGCTTTCAAAATCAGATGTGTTTAATAAAGAAAGCTTTTGAAGTGTAATATGTCCATGAGAAATATTTTGTATTTTGAGGGTACTTGAACTCACTGTTAACTTAGTAGGCATTTTATGTGATTTGTGGAGCCTTTATGTGTGGCCTTTCCTTTGGGATTGGTATATGTTATGTGTTCCGTATGTAGGGAGGATCCTATTGGTACCTAAAGGAAGAGTGAGTCATCACATTCGTGTGGTGGCGTATTGGTGCATGTGAGAGGACTCACCGATGATCAGGGTGAGGGTTTGGCTTTTACCTTCGGGCATAAGCATTATATATGTGTTATTCAAGACCTCACTTGTACTATTCCTCTCATACGGTATGTCACCTACGAGTGACATTTGGCTCATTATGTGATATGTGATATGTAAGTCCTACTAAGTAGTAGTTGAGTGATGGTATTCCTATTATGTGTTTTGAAAGAATGTGTAAGCGCTTACATGATATGTGATTTGATAAGATTATGATTTTGATTGATCACAGCATATCATACATATGCATTGTGTACATATATGTATTTGTATTTGATATATGAAAAACTAGTATGCTTACTGAGTTTTATACTCATTATAGTTTATGGTGATTTCAGGTAAATAAGGTACATGTGTGCTTAGCGGATTTGGCAAGGCTTCTGCTGTTCCTTGGGGTCCCTAAGTTGTTAGGTTGCTAAGTGTTTCATTTGGGGACACGTGGGATAAGATATTTGATTTGTCCCTAGTGAATAAATACTTATGTATTATTTTATTGTGTGTGGTTGGATTTAGTTTAAGTTTCACCAAGTGTAGTAATGGATTGATTTTAAGTAAGAATTTGCAATGAATATATTCTGGGCTTCCGGTAACAAAGTTGCTACTGGTGACGTAGTAGAGTGTTAATCTCTGAGAAAACTCTGCGTATCTCCGGTTTACTAATTGTCCCAGTCATAATTCAATTGCTATAATTCTGAAAGAAATTAAAATGAATGTTTAAGTATTATTGAATGAATGTAAGTGATGTCGTGTGTCAGATCTTTTGGGTCTGGGGCGTGACACCAATAAAAGCTGTCACGCCCCAGACCCAAAAGATCCGACACACGACATCACTTACATTCATTCACTGCATGTGCACTCATAAATAATATTACACAAAATTTTCAACTTTCATTTCAATTTCTTTCAGAATTATAGCAATTGAATTATGACTGGGACAATTATTAAACCGGAGATACGCAGAGTTTTCTCAGAGATTAACACTCTACTACGTCACCAGTAGCAACTTTGTTACCGGGAGCCCAGAATATATCCATTGCAAATTCTTACTTAAAATCATCCAATAACCACACTTTATAAAACTTAAATCAAATCCAATCCACACACAATGAAATAATACATAAGTATTTATTCAATAGGGACAAACCAAATATCATATCCCACGTGTCCCCAAATGAAACACACAACAACCTAGCAACTTAGGGAACCCAAGGAACAGCAGAAGCCTTGCCAAATCCGCTAAGCACACATGTACCTTATTTACCTGAAATCACCATAAACTATAATGAGTATAAAACTCAGTAAGCATACTAATTTTTCATATATCAAATACAAATACATATATGTACACAATGCATATGTATGATATGCTGTGATCAATCAAAATCATAATCTTATCAAATCACATATCATGTAAGCGCTTACACATTCTTTCAAAACACATAATAGGAATACCATTACTCGACTACTACTTAGTAGGACTTACATATCACATATCACATAATGAGCCAAATGTCACTCGTAGGTGACATACCGTATGAGAGGAATAGTACAAGTGAGGTCTTTAAATCACACATATATAACGCTTATGCCCGAAGGTAAAAGCCAAACCCTCACCCTGATCATCGGTGAGTCCTCTCACATGTACCAATACGCCACCACACGAATGTGATGACTCACACTTCCTTTAGGTACCAATAGGATCCTCCCTACATACGGAACACATAACATATACCAATCCCGAAGGAAAGGCCACACATAAAGGCTCCACAAATCACATAAAATGCCTACTAAGTTAACAGTGAGTTCAAGTACCCTCAAATCACAAAATATTTCTCATGGACATATTACACTTCAAAAGCTTTCTTTGTTAAACGCATCTTATTTTGGAAAGCTCACTTTCAAAAACACATGTATGTCCATGCTCAATGTCAATGCTCACATTCATAAACATATATTCACATTTCATATCAAAATATACTTTGACATATCATAAACATATTCTTAACCCCATTTACAAAATCATACAAAACAATTATTATGTTTATTGTGATTCCAGTAGTAAGTCTAGTATACTTACCTCTTAACACTTTCAGCTACAAGGCTTAAATCTCCTTAACCTATCAATGGAGATTAATCTTTTCATAAGCCTCACAATTCATACAAAATACTTTAAATAGCTTACAAAATTATACACAATGCATTTATCACATCAAATTGGTCTAAATATTTGGTTTCTCAAAACCTGTCATTCTGACCACTTACACTTAACAAAAATTTCTAATACATCAAATGATGTCCAATTACTCCGAAATCAGAATATATCATTCTTGACTCATATATACTTCTTATATATGAATATTATATCAAAATTCCTACACAATCCATTCCATACACACTATCGAATCCAAACTACAAACCTGACATGATCAAGATACTTACTGAACAGTAATCAATCTCCCAATTTTATAAAATCATATACTAACTCAAAAATTATAAAACTACCACATAATTACTCTTGACACATATCTCAGTCCATGATAAATATTTGGCTTCCAAATAACTGCCAAAAGTATTTTAAAACTATTTTATTTCATAACTTTAAAAATCTGTTAATCAAATACTACAATGAGCTGATACACTTTAGAAATTCATAACACTTCAACCACATTGATCCAAATTCTCAATTCCGAGTATATCATATTAGACATATAAAATTATCATATTCCACAAATTCGTAATTTTTAAAGATCATTCAGCAGGTCAAAAATTATTTTCCACTGTATCATACTGTTTACACAGGAAATTTCCAGAATTCCAGGGTCATTTTGGTAAATTCACTACAAATTCAATTTCTGAGATTTTCAGTCGATTCAAAGTCTCAGATGATCCTAAACATGTCTAATTTCATATACTCAAAATTCAAAACCAGAATCGATTCACAATAATTTATAAAATTCTTAGATCAAGAGACTATCAATCAGAAATTTTACAATTCATCATGATTTATCAAACTATCTTATAGATCATCATCAATTCTCATATGATCTTACGAAATACACAACAAATCCTCAATTATACATATTTTCAGAAATCAAAACTTAAAGGAATTAACTTAATTAATACCAATAAATTGAGAAATACGTATGATATACCTCTTGAAATTCAAAATTCCAATTTCTTCTTCTTTTTCTTCTTCTTCTCCTCTTTCTCTCTCCTCTATTTCTCTCTTCTCTCTCTTAAAATGGGTAGCTCGACCTAAAAATGGTAGAATTAGGGTTTTAAAAGTGTATTTTTATACTAAGTGGCTAATTTTTGGTATTTACGAATTTACCCCAAAACTTTCAAAGTATAACAATTTGGTCCCTAAAATAAATCTAAAGTCATACAAATAAACCCAATACTAATCGTATATCCTTAACCTATAAAAATATTACTAATAACAATATATAATTCAAGTATCACCAACATACAAATAAAATACGTATATTTATACATATATAAATACTTATTCTTACCAGTCGTGGATACTGGTTACTACAATTCTCCCCTCCTTATAAGAATTTCGTCCTCGAAATTCATGACTTAAGCAAACATATAGGGATACTTAGATCTCATTTCTTATTCTCATTCCCAAGTTTCCTTTTCAACAATATGGTTTATTCATAAAACATTTACAAAGCAATCTTCCTTGTATATAGGATTTTCTCATTGTGGTCCAAAATCCTGATAAACAGTCATTCATATGTTCGATTATCTCTAAGTTGGCTCATAGCTTAGTATATGAGAGAAGTACGAAACATTCATCCATAAAATAAACACATGACACACATTATGGACTTATAAAATATATACACACATATTTTTATTCTTTTCTCTCATTCATTCAATATTTAATGGGCATCTATACACTTCACCTTTTATTCATTAAAGAATAATATAGATGTAGAATACCCATACTAATCTCTCACATAAAATTCTTAACTCCTCTAAAAATTTTAATCCCTTGAACATATACTCATACGTCATAATATCATTCACTACTTTGATATCATTCAAAAAAAAAATGTAACATTTCTACGCAACTAAGTTGTCATTCAAATCAGAATATTGAAGGCATTATCTTAAACGATCAAAAATCAACTTCAATAAAAAGACCTTTAGTTCAACTGATTCTTAAACTATAGGTTTTAACATTATATCTCTTACTTTAACTCTTTAAAAAAAAATAGTCCACCTTATTGGACATCATTTTCTCATTGAGACTGACATGTCTGCTTTTTCTAATATGCTCAGTTTCAAACAGAAAAGATTGCACTAGCACAATTACTGCGATGGCAAATATGGTTTTTCAACTATTCCTTTAACGTCATCTACGGAAAAGGAAAGAACAAAATGATTATTGATTTTCTTTCACAAAACTCTATAAATAGCCTAAACCTCATAATCACTTTTCTAGCAATAAAGAAAACCAACCCTCTTACCATCTTCATAATGAATCCCATTATCATAACTCCTCCTGTTCCTTTTACTCCACCACAATTTCCAGACCTAATCAAAACCAGAACACTCCATTCCCGTGCCAAAGAATTCATCAGACACTACGCCATCTTAGCAGTCCAAGAACACGGCCTCACAGTTCTTGGTGGCCCTTTGTTCAACTTAGAATACCCTTTCTTTCACCTGCACTCTTTTTTCCCATTTTCCCAATGGTCCAAACCTGTCCTTTACTTGTTATGGTACCTGTTGGATCTGTATACAATTGCCATGGAATTTCCATTACTTAGAACCCTCCAAAAATTAGAAAAATGTGATGAAGATCATCCAGCCCTGATTTTTCTCCAATGGTTTTACCCAAAGACATGGTGGATAACTAAATTTCAATACATGATTGCAAACAACACAAATGCTGCAGTCCCCAGACAACATCTTTGGTCAGTCTTACTTCTCCAACGGAAGGGTATGATTATTTCAGATCACGAGATTCATTATTACCCCATTGTTAAGGATTACTTCACATTTACCCTTTCACTAAAGGGATCAATTAAGCTCTGGCCTGAAGAAGTAATCCAACAAAAGAGAGAACTTGAAAGAATTCTTGCTCAGGAAAATCAGATAATTCCTCCGTCTGTTTGGATCTCCCCAAAAGATGCTGCACCTTGGGAACAGGTTGAAGATGACTTTGCAGAAGAATTGAATTCTGCCAATTTACACAAATCCCGACAAAGACAAAAACATCATCTTTCTCATCATAGAAATACAAATTACTCTACCCACCATCACCATATCCCAAACATGACTTATTATGCCAGATACAGACAAGAAATGGATAACCTTCACCAATGGCCTCAGCCAGTTGTTCCGACAGAACCTGACCAACACCAACCCAATCTTGACTTATCCCTCTTTCAAGACTCTCAACCTTATCCAACCGACACCCAAATCCACGAGGAAGCCAGCACATCCCTCATCCAAACCAGCTCACCTGGAGAAGATCAAGATATGGTAGACCCACATTCCACTCAGCCAGAGCCCTCATTCAATGCATGGGAACAACAACTCCATAAGTTCCTCTCTCACGGATACGACACAGATGAAAGCGACCAAGGAGACTCATTTTGACCTACATTGCTGTTTCTATTTTCACAGAAACTAAATCCGTGTTGCTCTATCACATCAAAGAGAGACTGATTACCGCTTTATCTTTATGTCAAGTGTGCTTTATCTTTCTTCATATCTGCTTTTAATCTATCGGCCAAAAATTAATGTTAAGACCACAAAATCTTTGTAATTAATAAAGTTAATTTGGCCTCATGTCCAAAGTCCAATTGTTAGCTCAAAAAGTCTTCAAGTCATTGATGTATTGTCGACCATTAGTGCCAAAATGGCTAAGTCCCTAAATCCATGAAATAGGCTTTTATTGACTTTTCTTAATTATCTTACCTAACTTATCACACTTCCGACACAATTTTTATCACACTTACATATCAACATATATTTATTCAAGATTTTGCGACCTATTGTCCCTTATAAAATGATAAAGTAAAACTCATTCTCTTTTTTTTTTTGTTTTACCTCACAAGAATCGAGAAAAATATATACTTGAACATACTTACACATATGCTCCACAGCTATTATCAATTTGTTTCTCTATAAATACATTATTATTGCATCCTTATACAAACTCAAAAATATTCAAAGATTAGGGTGAGCATAACAATGGAGGAAACCTCAGCTCGTCGATTCACAAAAATTTGTGTCTTTTGTGGATCCAACCCTGGGAATACTGAAGAGTTTACAAAAGTTGCAGAAAATCTTGGTAAGGTATTAGCTGAGCGAAATATACATTTAGTATATGGAGGAGGTAACCGAGGGTTAATGGGGTCTGTGGCAAAAGCTGCACACAATAAAGGTAGTCGAGTTTTGGGTATCATTCCAAAACCTCTAGCTATTGAAAATGTTGTAGGAAAAACAATTGGGGATGAGTTACAAGTCTCATCTATGCACGAGCGAATGGCTCAAATGCTTAGGCATGCGGATGCTTTCATAGCTCTACCAGGAGGTTTCGGGACCTTGGAGGAAATTTTTCAAATTGTCTCATGGGCACAATTACAAATCCACCAAAAACCCATTGGTTTGTTAAATGTTAATGGTTTTTACGACGGGTTGATATCTTTTCTTGACTATGCAGCGGGAACACAATTCATCCCACTTCTAGCACGACGGATTCTTATTTCAGCTCCAACTATTGATCAACTGATTGATCAATTGCAGTCTTTTATTCCTCTGTCTAATCCAACATTGCATCAGTTAGATTGGTCTACTCATGACAGTCAGAAGAAGCGCAAAATAGACTTAAATCTCACTCCGTAGCCTCTACTGTATTTTTGTTGCTGCTATTGTTGTTGTGTTGTTATTTTCCTTTCAATAAAAGTTGTTTCAATTGATGTCTTCAATACTCTACTTCTCTATATTTTGTCATTGAGAAACTTATCTCAATTTGCTCTATCACATGTAAATTATCATTATAAGATATTCAACATCACTCTTACTAAGCATATTAGTCATAACTTAAAAGAAAATCTAAATGGTAACATTAAGATCCACAAGGTACCATTATCCAGACCAACAACAATCTTAGCAGCTATTGGATACTGTGTCATCTTCACAAAATCATACAAAATTTAAGGAATATGTCAAACTTTTACACAACAAAGCTACAAATACAATCCTAAAGAGTGTCTGATGAATATTGTTCCATAACCGGTAAGAATATGTATATTTATATATATAAATATACGTATTTTATTTGTATGTGGGTGATCCTTGATTTATATATTGTTATTAGTAGTGTTTTTATAGGTTAAGGATATATTATTAGTATTGGGTTTATTTGCAAGACTTTGGAATTATTTTAGGGACCAAATTGTTATACTTTGAAAGTTTTGGGGGTGAATTATTTTAGTATTGGGTTTATTCTCAGAGATTAACACTCTACTACGTCACCAGTAGCAACTTTGTTACCGGGAGCCCAGAATATATCCATTGCAAATTCTTACTTAAAATCATCCAATAACCACACTTTATAAAACTTAAACCAAATCCAATCCACACACAATGAAATAATACATAAGTATTTATTCAATAGGGACAAACCAAATATCCTATCCCACGTGTTCCCAAATGAAACACACAACAACCTAGCAACTTAGGGAACCCAAGGAACAGCAGAAGCCTTGCCAAATCCGCTAAGCACACATGTACCTTATTTACCTGAAATCACCATAAACTATAATGAGTATAAAACTCAGTAAGCATACTAGTTTTTCATATATCAAATACAAATACATATATGTACACAATGCATATGTATGATATGCTGTGATCAATCAAAATCATAATCTTATCAAATCACATATCATGTAAGCGCTTACACATTCTTTCAAAACACATAATAGGAATACCATCACTCAACTACTACTTAGTAGGACTTACATATCACATATCACATAATGAGCCAAATGTCACTCGTAGGTGACATACCGTATGAGAGGAATAGTACAAGTGAGGTCTTTAAATCACACATATATAACGCTTATGCCCGAAGGTAAAAGCCAAACCCTCACCCTGATCATCGGTGAGTCCTCTCACATGTACCAATACGCCACCACACGAATGTGATGACTCACACTTCCTTTAGGTACCAATAGGATCCTCCCTACATACGGAACACATAACATATACCCATCCCAAAGGAAAGGCCACACATAAAGGCTCCACAAATCACATAAAATGCCTACTAAGTTAACAGTGAGTTCAAGTACCCTCAAATCACAAAATATTTCTCATGGACATATTACACTTCAAAAGCTTTCTTTGTTAAACGCATCTTATTTTGGAAAGCTCACTTTCAAAAACACATGTATGTCCATGCTCAATGTCAATGCTCACATTCATAAACATATATTCACATTTCATATCAAAATATACTTTGACATATCATAAACATATTCTTAACCCCATTTACAAAATCATACAAAACAATTATTATGTTTATTGTGATTCCAGTAGTAAGTCTAGTATACTTACCTCTTAACACTTTCAGCTACAAGGCTTAAATCTCCTTAACCTATCAATGGAGATTAATCCTTTCATAAGCCTCACAATTCACACAAAATACTTTAAATAGCTTACAAAATTATACACAATGCATTTATCACATCAAATTGGTCTAAATATTTGGTTTCTCAAAACCTGTCATTCTGACCACTTACACTTAACAAAAATTTCTAATACATCAAATGATGTCCAATTACTCCGAAATCAGAATATATCATTCTTGACTCATATATACTTCTTATATATGAATATTATATCAAAATTCCTACACAATCCATTCCATACACACTATCGAATCCAAACTACAAACCTGACAGGATCAAGATACTTACTGAACAGTATTCAATCTCCCAATTTTATAAAATCATATACTAACTCAAAAATTATAAAACTACCACATAATTACTCTTGACACATATTTTAGTCCATGATAAATATTTTGCTTCCAAATAACTGCCAAAAATACTTTAAAACTATTTTATTCCATAGCTTTAAAAACCTGTTAATCAAATACTGCAATGAGCTGATACACTTTAGAAATTCATAACACTTCAACCACATTGATCTAAATTCTCAATTCCGAGTATATCATATTAGACATATAAAATTATCATATTCCACAAATTCGTAATTTTTGAAGATCATTCAGTAGGACAAACATTGTTCGTCACTGTATTATACTGTTCACATAGGAAATTTCCAGAATTTCAGGGTCATTTTGGTAAATTCACTATAAATTCAATTTCCAGAATTTTCAATCGATTCAAAGTCTCAGATGATCCTTAACATGTCTAATTTCATATACTCAAAATTCAAAACCAGAATCGAATCACAACAATTTATAAAATTCCTAGATCAAGAGGTTATCCAGCAGAAATTCCATAATTCATCATGATTTATCAAACTATCTTATAGATCATCATCAATTCTCACAACATCAAACGAAATACACATCAAATCCTTAATTATACATATTTCCAGAAATCAAAACTTAAAGAAATTAACTTAATTAACACCAATAAATTGATAATTAGTTGTGATATACCTTTAAAGATCTAAAATTCTCATTTTCTTCTTCTTTTTCTTCTTCTTCTTCTCTTTCTCTCTCCTTTATTTCTCTCTTCTCTCTCTAAAAATGGGTAGCTCGACCAAAATGAGAGAATTAGGGTTTTAAAAGTGTATTTTTATACTAAGTGGCTAATTTTTGGTATTTACAAATTTGCCCCAAAACTTTCAAAGTATAACAATTTGGTCCCTAAAATAATTCCAAAGTCTTGCAAATAAACCCAATACTAATAGTATATCCTTAACCTATAAAAACACTACTAATAACAATATATAAATCAAGGATCACCCACATACAAATAAAATATGTATATTTATATATATAAATATACATATTCTTACCGGTTATGGATACTGGTTATTACAATTCTCCCCTCCTTATAAGAATTTCGTCCTCGAAATTCATAACTTAAGCACATAGATGAGGATACTTAGATCTCATTTCTTCTTCTCATTCTCAATTTTCCTTTTCAACTGTATAGTTTATTCATAAAACATTTACAAAGCAATCTTCCTTGTATATAGGATTTGCTCATTGTGGTCCAAAATCCTAATAAATACTCATTCATATGTTAGATTATCTCTAAGTTGGCTCATAGCTGAGTATACGAGAGGAGTACAAAACATATATCCATAAAATAAACATATGACACACATTATGGACTTATAAAATTATACACACATATTTTTATTCTTTTTTCCCATTCGTTCAATATTTAATGGGTATCTATACACTTCACCTTTCATTCATTAAAGAATAACATAGATGTAGAATACCCATACTAATCTCTTACATAAAATTCTTAACTCCTTTAAAAATTTTAATCCCTTCAACATATACTCATACGTCATAATATCATTCACTACCTTGATATCATTCTAAAAAAAAAAAAATATAGCATTTCTACGCAACTAAGTTGTCATTCAAATCAGAATATTGAAGGTATTATCTTAAATGATCAATGATTCTTAAACTATAGATCTTAACATTATATCTCTTACTCTAACTCTTTAAAAAAAAATAGTGCACCTTATTAGACATCATTTTCTCATTGAGACTGACATGTCTGCTTTTTTCTAATATGCTCAGTTTCAAACAGAAAAGATTGCACTAGCACAATTACTGCGATGGCAAATATGGTTTTTCAACTATTCCTTTAACGTCATCCACGGAAAAGGAAAGAACAAAACGATTATTGATTTTCTTTCATAAAACTCTATAAATAGCCTAAACCTCATAATCACTTTTCTAGCAATAAATAAAACCAACCTTCTTACCATCTTCATAATGAATCCCATTATCATAACTCCTCCTGTTCCTTTTTCTCCACCACAATTTCCAGACCTAATCAAAACCAGAACACTCCATTCCCGTGCCAAAGAATTCATCAGACACTACGCCATCTTAGCAGTCCAAGAACACGGCCTCACAGTTCTTGGTGGCCCTTTGTTCAACTTAGAATACCCTTTCTTTCACCTGCACTCTTTTTTCCCATTTTCCCAATGGTCCAAACCTGTCCTTTACTTGTTATGGTACCTGTTGGATCTGTATACAATCGCCATGGAATTTCCATTACTTAGAACCCTCCAAAAATTAGAAAAATGTGATGAAGATCATCCAGCCCTGATTTTTCTCCAATGGTTTTACCCAAAGACATGGTGGATAACTAAATTTCAATACATGATTGCAAACAACACAAATGCTGCAGTCCCCAGACAACATCTTTGGTCAGTCTTACTTCTCCAACGGAAGGGTATGATTATTTCAGATCACGAGATTCATTATTACCCCACTGTTAAGGATTACTTCACATTTACCCTTTCACTAAAGGGATCAATTAAGCTCTGGCCTGAAGAAGTAATTCAGCAAAAGAGAGAACTTGAAAGAATTCTTGCTCAGGAAAATCAAATAATTCATCCGTCTGTTTGGATCTCCCCAGAAGATGCTGCACCTTGGGAACAAGTTGAAGCTGACTTTACAGAAGACCTGAATTTTGCCAATATACTCAAATTCCAACAAAGACAAAAATATCATCTTTCACATCTCAGAAATACAGATTACTCTACTCATCATCACCATATCCCAAACATGACTTATTATGCCAGATACAGACAAGCAATGGATAACCTTCACCAATGGCCTCAGCTAACTGTCCCGACAGAACCTACCCAATCTCAGCCAGTTGTCCCGACAGAACCTACTCAATCTCAGCCAGTTGTCCCGACAGAACTTGACCAACACCAACCCAATCTTGACTTATCCCTCTTTCAAGACTCCCAACCTTATCCAACCGACACCCAAATCCAAGAGGAAGCCAGCACATCCCTCATCCAGACCAGCTCACCTGGAGAAGATCAAGATATGGTAGACCTACATTCCACTCCGCCAGAGCCCTCATTCAATGTATGGGAACAACAACTCCATAAGTTTCTCTCTCACGGATACGACACAGATGAAAGCGACCAGGGAGACTCATTTTGATCTACCTTGCTCTTTCTATTTTTCACAGAAACTAGATCCGTGCCGCTTTATCACATCAAAGAGAGACTGACTACTGCTTTATCTTTATGTCAAGTGTGCTTTATCTTTCTTCATATCTGCTTTTAATCTATTGGCCAAAAATTAATGTTAAGACCACAAAATCTTTGTAATTAATAAAGTTAATTTGGCCTCATGTCCAAAGTCCAATTGTTAGCTCAAAAAGTCTTCAAG
This sequence comes from Ailanthus altissimus, assembly GCA_946807835.1. Lineage (NCBI taxonomy): Eukaryota > Viridiplantae > Streptophyta > Magnoliopsida > Sapindales > Simaroubaceae > Ailanthus > Ailanthus altissimus. The sequence goes on from OX327695.1 coordinate 27,930,749, forward strand.
TCATTGATGTATTGTCGACCATTAGTGCCAAAATAGCTAAGTCCCTAAATTCATGAAATAGGCCTTTATTAACTTTTCTTAATTATCTTACCTAACTTATCACACTTCCGACATAATTTTTTTATCACACTTACATATCAACATATATTTATTCAAGATTTTGCGACCTATTGTCCCTTATAAAATGATAAAGTAAAACTCATTCTTTTTTTTTTGTTTTACCTCACAAGAATCGAGAAAAATATATACTTGAACATACTTACACATATGCTCCACAGCTATTATCAATTTGTTTCTCTATAAATACATTATTATTGCATCCTTATACAAACTCAAAAATATTCAAAGATTAGGGTGAGCATAACAATGGAGGAAACCTCAGCTCGTCGATTCACAAAATTTTGTGTCTTTTGTGGATCCAACCCTGGGAATACTGAAGAGTTTACAAAAGTTGTAGAAAATCTTGGTAAGGTATTAGCTGAGCGAAATATACATTTAGTATATGGAGGAGGTAACCGAGGGTTAATGGGGTCTGTGGCAAAAGCTGCACACAATAAAGGTAGTCGAGTTTTGGGTATTATTCCAAAACCTCTAGCTATTGAAAATGTTGTAGGAAAAACAATTGGGGATGAGTTACAAGTCTCATCTATGCACGAGCGAATGGCTCAAATGCTTAGGCATGCAAATGCTTTCATAGCTCTACCAGGAGGTTTCGGGACCTTGGAGGAAATTTTTCAAATTGTCTCATGGGCACAATTACAAATCTACCAAAAACCCATTGGTTTGTTAAATGTTAATGGTTTTTACGACGGGTTGATATCTTTTCTTGACTATGCAGCGGGAACACAATTCATCCCACTTCTAGCACGACGGATTCTTATTTCAGCTCCAACTGTTGATCAACTGATTGATCAATTGCAGTCTTTTATTCCTCTGTCTAATCCAACATTGCATCAGTTAGATTGGTCTACTCATGACAGTCAGAAGAAGCGCAAAATAGACTTAAATCTCACTCCGTAGCCTCTATTGTATTTTTGTTGCTGCTATTGTTGTTGTGTTGTTCTTTTCCTTTTCAATAAAAGTTGTTTCAATTGATGTCTTCAATACTCTACTTCTCTATATTTTGTCATTGAGAAAATTATCTCAATTTGCTCTATCACATGCAAATTATCATTATAAGATATTCAACATCACTCTTACTAAGCATATTAGTCATAACTTAAAAGAAAATCTAAATGGTAACATTAAGATCCACAAGGTACCATTATCCACAACAACAACAATCTTAGCAGCTCTTGGATACTGTGTCATCTTCACAAAATCATACAAAATTTAAGGAATATGTCAAACTTTTACACAACAAAGCTACAAATACAATCCTAAGGATTTGGCATCTGCTCGGTTCCCTTGACTCGACACTTAAAAGTCTACAGAATCATATCTTAGCTCTGATACCAATAAAAGCTGTCACGCCCCAGACCCAAAAGATCCGACACACGACATCACTTACATTCATTCACTGCATGTGCACTCATAAATAATATTACACAAAATTTTCAACTTTCATTTCAATTTCTTTCAGAATTATAGCAATTGAATTATGACTGGGACAATTATTAAACCGGAGATACGCAGAGTTTTCTCAGAGATTAACACTCTACTACGTCACCAGTAGCAACTTTGTTACCGGGAGCCCAGAATATATCCATTGCAAATTCTTACTTAAAATCATCCAATAACCACACTTTATAAAACTTAAACCAAATCCAATCCACACACAATGAAATAATACATAAGTATTTATTCAATAGGGACAAACCAAATATCCTATCCCACGTGTTCCCAAATGAAACACACAACAACCTAGCAACTTAGGGAACCCAAGGAACAGCAGAAGCCTTGCCAAATCCGCTAAGCACACATGTACCTTATTTACCTGAAATCACCATAAACTATAATGAGTATAAAACTCAGTAAGCATACTAGTTTTTCATATATCAAATACAAATACATATATGTACACAATGCATATGTATGATATGCTGTGATCAATCAAAATCATAATCTTATCAAATCACATATCATGTAAGCGCTTACACATTCTTTCAAAACACATAATAGGAATACCATCACTCAACTACTACTTAGTAGGACTTACATATCACATATCACATAATGAGCCAAATGTCACTCGTAGGTGACATACCGTATGAGAGGAATAGTACAAGTGAGGTCTTTAAATCACACATATATAACGCTTATGCCCGAAGGTAAAAGCCAAACCCTCACCCTGATCATCGGTGAGTCCTCTCACATGTACCAATACGCCACCACACGAATGTGATGACTCACACTTCTTTTAGGTACCAATAGGATCCTCCCTACATACGGAACACATAACATATACCCATCCCAAAGGAAAGGCCACACATAAAGGCTCCACAAATCACATAAAATGCCTACTAAGTTAACAGTGAGTTCAAGTACCCTCAAATCACAAAATATTTCTCATGGACATATTACACTTCAAAAGCTTTCTTTGTTAAACGCATCTTATTTTGGAAAGCTCACTTTCAAAAACACATGTATGTCCATGCTCAATGTCAATGCTCACATTCATAAACATATATTCACATTTCATATCAAAATATACTTTGACATATCATAAACATATTCTTAACCCCATTTACAAAATCATACAAAACAATTATTATGTTTATTGTGATTCCAGTAGTAAGTCTAGTATACTTACCTCTTAACACTTTCAGCTACAAGGCTTAAATCTCCTTAACCTATCAATGGAGATTAATCCTTTCATAAGCCTCACAATTCACACAAAATACTTTAAATAGCTTACAAAATTATACACAATGCATTTATCACATCAAATTGGTCTAAATATTTGGTTTCTCAAAACCTGTCATTCTGACCACTTACACTTAACAAAAATTTCTAATACATCAAATGATGTCCAATTACTCCGAAATCAGAATATATCATTCTTGACTCATATATACTTCTTATATATGAATATTATATCAAAATTCCTACACAATCCATTCCATACACACTATCGAATCCAAACTACAAACCTGACAGGATCAAGATACTTACTGAACAGTATTCAATCTCCCAATTTTATAAAATCATATACTAACTCAAAAATTATAAAACTACCACATAATTACTCTTGACACATATTTTAGTCCATGATAAATATTTTGCTTCCAAATAACTGCCAAAAATACTTTAAAACTATTTTATTCCATAGCTTTAAAAACCTGTTAATCAAATACTGCAATGAGCTGATACACTTTAGAAATTCATAACACTTCAACCACATTGATCTAAATTCTCAATTCCGAGTATATCATATTAGACATATAAAATTATCATATTCCACAAATTCGTAATTTTTGAAGATCATTCAGTAGGACAAACATTGTTCGTCACTGTATTATACTGTTCACATAGGAAATTTCCAGAATTTCAGGGTCATTTTGGTAAATTCACTATAAATTCAATTTCCAGAATTTTCAATCGATTCAAAGTCTCAGATGATCCTTAACATGTCTAATTTCATATACTCAAAATTCAAAACCAGAATCGAATCACAACAATTTATAAAATTCCTAGATCAAGAGGTTATCCAGCAGAAATTCCATAATTCATCATGATTTATCAAACTATCTTATAGATCATCATCAATTCTCACAACATCAAACGAAATACACATCAAATCCTTAATTATACATATTTCCAGAAATCAAAACTTAAAGAAATTAACTTAATTAACACCAATAAATTGATAATTAGTTGTGATATACCTCTAAAGATCTAAAATTCTCATTTTCTTCTTCTTTTTCTTCTTCTTCTTCTCTTTCTCTCTCCTTTATTTCTCTCTTCTCTCTCTAAAAATGGGTAGCTCGACCAAAATGAGAGAATTAGGGTTTTAAAAGTGTATTTTTATACTAAGTGGCTAATTTTTGGTATTTACAAATTTGCCCCAAAACTTTCAAAGTATAACAATTTGGTCCCTAAAATAATTCCAAAGTCTTGCAAATAAACCCAATACTAATAGTATATCCTTAACCTATAAAAACACTACTAATAACAATATATAAATCAAGGATCACCCACATACAAATAAAATATGTATATTTATATATATAAATATACATATTCTTACCGGTTATGGATACTGGTTATTACATATTCTTACCGGTTATGGATACTGGTTATTACAATCGCCTTTTTTTGTGAGGATACGCACCCAGTTATCCTGATAAGCCGGGACATACCGGTCCCAGTGGGCCATCACTGGTCCAGGCCTCCCAAGTGGCCTCCATTCACTCAATCAGCATACCCCCAAGGAATCGAACCCGGGTGGGTTATACCACCTCAAGATGCCTAACGAATCCGTCCTTGTACCACCTGAGCTGGCCAGCTCAGGTGGTACAAGGACGGATTCGTTAGGCATCTTGAGGTGGTATAACCCACCCGGGTTCGATTCCTTGGGGGTATGCTGATTGAGTGAATGGAGGCCACTTGGGAGGCCTGGACCAGTGATGGCCCACTGGGACCGGTATGTCCCGGCTTATCAGGATAACTGGGTGCGTATCCTCACACAACTTATTCAAAACAAAGAGCTAACTTGACTAAATTATTAGCTATTATATTTATATCTCTAAAGGTAAATGAAACCTTAGAGAGAGCAAAAGAATGCAGACACTCATAAATATCCTTTATAATAAAATTTAAATTAGGAGATATTATAAATTGATAATGATTAAATAAGATAGTAAATTTTACTAAAAATAAATTTATTATCACATAAATTATAAAATTTTAAATTTAATAATATTAATTTTAAGTCAATCTAACATCGATCAATAGTAATAGTGATGGTTGTCGGCCATAATCAAACCATGGTGGATTGTCCCCTTTTTAGTTATTTTGTATGTTTAATTTAATTTAAATATATTTTAAAAGTATTTTATTAAGATATAATCTAATTATTAAATTTCAATTATTTACTAAATTTAATTTGATTATTATGAAACGGACTATTAGGCCGCTACCCCACCCGACTCGCCCAATTCGATTTGGCTGCCTAACACGTGCCAAATATTTTTCACCTAATTGTCTACGTATTTGTTTTACAAGAGACGGGACTGAAAATTAGGTTTTTTTTTTTTAAATTTTTTTTTAACTGTTAGAAAATAGAAATTTTGCAGCTGATGACTTTCAGTTGGAGAGTGGTGCGTAACATATTATAACAATTATCAAAGGCGGTACTATGATTGCTCAGTACAATTTGCTAGCTCCACTGCCGCCGCATCAGCCGTCCTTGCCGCCGACTGACGACACCATCGAATTCAGCACTCACCGCCCGTGAAACCCCATTTATCACCCCACCATTTCATCGACAGAAACGCCGATCAAAGCCACCCGAGCTACCCGCACCACCGCTTCAAATTGTTGTCAATCGCTGCAACTTCAACTCCACCAACCACTCCAGTGTGCTTATCGTCGCCCTAAATACCAGGTCCGATTATCTACCTCTGTTTTACGGCCTCAGTAAAAAACTGTTATATCTATCTATCTATCTATCTATCTATATATATATGATTAGAAAAAAGAATATTTATCTGAATTTTCTTTTCTGGCTTTCTCTCTGGATTTTTTAAAAGTAGCTTTGAATTATTTGAAGGCAAATACAGTATTATGTATGTGTACTGCGTGATTTTTTATTAAGAATATATTTTAAAGTTGCTTTGATTCCATTGAAGGCAATTCAGAATGGAATCCCCAACGTTGCCGGTGGAACTAATTGTAAAAATACTAAGCCGACTACCGGTGAAAAGTCTCCTACGCTTCAGGTGCTTGTCGAAGCAATTTTGTTCCATAATCGATGGCTCACATTTCATCAACCTCCATCTCCAACACTCCATTGAAACCAACTCCAATCTCAGCCTCATTCTTTCTTTTTACAAGCGGCCGTTCTGCAGTAGGATCTACTCTGTGAGCTTGGATTCACCATATGATTGTGTAGAAGTTAATCACCCGTTCAACATTCTGAGAGAATATGGGACATATGATACGTCAGTGATTGGTTCTTGCAATGGATTGGTTGTTGTGCGCAACTGTGAGGAACGTATATTATTGTTGAACCCGTCAACTAAGCAACATCATATATTACCCAAGTTCGATAAATGGTGGGATGGTTATGATGATTATCTTGATGGGTTTGGATATGATGCGGCTAATGATGATTACAAATTTGTGAGAATTTCAGTGTTTTCGTTTCCATATTATAATGACGTTACTGTTTATAGTTTAAAAAATGATTCATGGAGAAGGATTCAAGATGTCCCTGAATTTTTTGTCTTAAATGTTAGAAATGGAGCTTTCGCAAGTGGTGCTCTACATTGGGTAGTGAGTGATCATCCAACAGCAGATGTGGAATATGTTACAGGTAGTGCTTTACATTGGGTAGTGAATTATCATCCTGTAGCAGATGTGGGTTATTTGATGCTTGCCTTTGATTTAGGGAGTGAGGAATTTTACAAGGTGGCAATGCCTGATGTTGAGGATGGAGGATTTTTTACTGGGGTAGAGGCTCTGAGAGGATGTCTGTGTGTAGTTCATATGTATGACACTCAGCAGCCTTGCGATGTATGGGTGATGAAGGAGTATGGAGTGGTGGATTCTTGGACTAAACTGTTTACTTTACAAGAGGGGGTAATTGGATCCTGTGATTTTGTGCAAGCTTTGGCTTATTCAAACAGTGGGGATAAAGTTCTTGTTGTTAAAAACCAAGAAGAGCTTTATTGGTATGACCTAAAAGAGCAGAGAGTTGAGAGTTGCGTTGAGATTGACGGTGGGGTGCGTGGTTATGGTCTTGCCATTACTTGTGTGGATAGTCTTGTTTCACTTAATGCTTATGGGAGTAGATGATTAGAGGTAGAGGAAGAGAAATAACAAGTTATCAGTGCAGTTTAATGGTTTGTACTTTTCAGTTCTCCTCGTTATACCATAATCTTTATATGGTAATCCGATTGTCTATACTTACCGAGGTGCTAAATGTTTGAGTTTCTCAATTCCTTTGACGTTATTGTTGATTGAAGAAAAGCAAGTAGTAATATGAAATTGAGATAGCCCTTGCAACTGTTTACCCCCTTCGTCATATGGATGGTTGTAATTACATTTAGTTTCCAAATGTTGTTTCTGGAAACAGGACTGCCTTAAGCTGTAAGTCTTATGGAACTGAAAATTTTCGGATCAGGGAGGTTATTATAATTCTTTCTCGGTGAATGCATTATGGATGAGGATTTTCAAGTATAGCCTGCTTTTGTCATGTCTATATAGACTTCAAGTCACTGAAAATCCGAATTTTCGTCTTAAAGTTGCAGGTCAAGTTCAAAAGCTCTTGATCATAAACCTTCATGTCTTAAGAGCAGTCTTGCCCTCCATTCAGGTAAGTCTCCAGACCTGAACCAACCAAAACGCACGCATGATTAAGAAGTAAGAAGCCATCTTTTGGGAGCTCTTGATCTCTGTGAGACAAGAAACAGGCTTAGCAGTGGCTGCTCTATAGTTTCTATCATAGTTGAAGATACAATCTAGTGACATTGAACTGTCAGAACCACAAATAGATACATAAACCAAAATCGGTTCCGACTCCATGATGAGAGCAAGAAAATCAAATCACTGTTTTGAGCCAATTCCAATTTACTTGTCCATGCAAGCTCTCTGTTCCCGAGGAGATGGGTCGATCCCGGAACAAGAAAACCCTCTCTGTGAACACCACTGATAATCTTCAGTAACATAAAGTTAACTTTCATGATCAATTCAACACTTAAATATCATTTTCTTTAAAAAAAACCACTGAAAGAATAAGATAAGCCAATATATTCAGTGAGTTAACTAAAAGTTCATGCAAAATTCAAGAGCCATGAACTCAAATACAACTCTAGAAGCTATTTTAACAGTGTGATAAAGCTTTAGCAGCTGAAAGATCATCAGAGATTAAGTAATTTAATTCAACAGAAGTCCATGGAGAGGCGTCATGAAACTTTATTGACATAATAAAATGAAAAAAAAATGAATTTATAATTAGTATATAAAAAAAAAAAAATACTGTCAAGGCAAGGAAGGAGTTCAAAGTTGCAGTTGAACAAAAAGTTGAAATTGTCCATGAATTTGGTAAAAGCATGCTTTTCATGCTTATGTAACTAGTGTTTTTCCTCTCCTCCTTATTGTTGTCTGATACGTTTCAACTGAAGATAAGAAATATAGAGAGTGATTTGAAAAGAAAAAGAAAACAAGGTTAGGTTTAAAAGAATCGTTTTCTTCAAATAAGAAACATAATTTTCTTATTTCAATAAACTTTTTTACATCTAATCTTTGGAAAATTTTATAATTTTTTTCTTCAATATTCTGATTCAAATATCCATGAGTTCGCCATTTGCTTACTGGCTTCATTTAATTTATAAAACACTAAGTTTTTTTTAGGCCTCTTATTTTTATCTCTCATAAAAAAGTGCTATTCATTGTTTATTTAACTGACTCCCAGTTAACCCCAGCGAATATTCAAATATGTTACGATAAAATTTACAGAATTATTATTTTGACTATTAATACCATTACATTAAAGGAAGATAATCTTTATCTTTATTTTTTTTTTCCTTCTTAAATAGTTATTAAGTTAATAGGTAATATAACTTCTTTCTTTAAATTCCCTTGTACTTACTAAACATTAATTAATATAAAAAAATTCTTAAATTAATCATATAATTAAAATAAATTGTTACTACATGTTTTTTTTTAAATATGTATATATGTATCAATAACAATTGAAATATATTATTAACAACTGAAATATATTTTCTTAAAAAATATATGTCATTAACAATGGAAATATATCAACTCTTAACAATTAGAAAATGAATAATTCTTTTAGATAATTTAATTTTAAAATTAGTTCAATTTTTTTTATAAAAAAAAATGAAAAACTAGTTTAGTCAAATAAGGATTTTTTTCACAGTATTTAAATAGTTAGTTTCCTATTAGATTTTAAAGAGTAGTAAAGTTTATTTACTTTCTTTAATGTGTGTTAGTTGGTAGATATGCTAATTTTTTTTAGTAATTTTAAATAATGTATTAAATCCAATGTTGTTGTACAAAAATCAATAAAAAAGTTCAAATTCAAGTCCAAACCCATACATATGATCAATTAAGTCGTAATATATGTTGACTCGAGTCACTTAATATTTAGGTTATGATTTGATGGTATAAAGCTGCTAAAATCCACTTGGTCAAAATGTTAGCTCGAATAAAAAAAAAGCCTATTTGTTTAGACTAATGAAAAAACATGAATCCAAATAAAACATCTTTTGTCTCTCAAAGTCCTTGTAATACTAAAGAAGGAAGTTACTAATGTATTATGATAAGTAATTAGAGCATAAAGGTTTTATTCAAAATAATACTCGGTATTTATTTCCTTTTATATGTTAAATTAGTTTTTCTCTTTTAGTTAATGTAAATAGGAGAATTAGAGGTTAAGGAGTTTTAACTTAATACAAAACTCAACTTATAAAAATTCTATGATTCATACAAAAAGACATTGTGATTTACTCTTTTTTAATGCATAATCCAACTATTTTACGTTCTTTAAATATTCTCCTTCAACCTTACTCGCAACTCAATAGCTTTACATGATTCTAATATTCGTAATACTTAGAAAATAATTCTTGTAACCTTGAAAAAAGACTTAAGAGGAAAATCTTTAAACTAGTGCTTACTATGGTTTAAAACCCTAGCTTTGTGTTATATGCAAAGCAATCCTAAATAGAACAAAATCACTTATAAATAGTCTCCTTACACCTTTCATAACCATGTTTCTCTATTATTTATTATGCAACCTCAGCATGTACCTCTCACAACTTAAGAATTTATTTATTTGATTAAAAAGTTTTAAATCTAAGACTGTCGAAGTAAATTTACAAAACTATACCCTTTGGACTCCAAAAAAACTTCAAGAGTGCGATAGCCTAAGTTTAAACTCAATTGAGGCAAAGAGGCTAAGACTCAGTGCTTATGCCTAAAGCTCATTCTTATGCCTTACCACACATTGTGATATCGCTACAACTAATAGTATTTTACCTCGTGGCGATCTTAAGATTCTATTTTAAAATTTATGTAAGTGTTGATATAATTTATCATAGAATATTATATAATGACCTCTAATTTTCATTGGCCAATTAATTCAAATACAAACACAAATACACTAGTGCACAATAATTGCATTTGCAATTGAGTATAACCACTAAAAGTTTAAAAGATAACTACAACCTAACCTATAGACTACAATTGTTACACTGCTACAATTTATAATTATAATTTTATTAAAGTGGAGATTTCGAGCCTAGAGTGCCAGCCAAATTGGTTGGGCATCTCAACACTCACCCCTTCGACCAAGTCGTGGGTTCAAGTCCCCCCTAAATGTGGTGTGTGTATATATGTAAAAAATAAAAAATAAAGATTTCACTATTAAATTCTCCTTCAAAAAAAAATAATAATACTAACATAACTCATTGACTCAACCACTCTTGTTCATGCAGCATTAGGTTGAATATTATAAGGAATAAGGTTGTCCTTATCTTAACAGTTTAGACAATTTCTCAAATTTATCTAAAAAGCTTTGAAAAACTCAAATTTATCTCAAATCGTTAATTTATCTTTATTTATTTTGATGGTGAAAAGACAAAATAGTAGTTCACATAAAAAAATTTGAAATAAATTGACAAAGTGAGATGTAACTTGACACGCAACATGTCATGTCATATCCATATTATAGAATGACCAATAAAAATTTATTAATTTTAATTAATATAAAATTTATAATTAGTTTTTTAAAGTCATTTTCTCTCCCTTCCTTACTTTTTATTCTCATTTCTCTCTCTGTCACTACTTGCTATCTACTCTTTTATCTATACTTTTTTAACAACATCAACATGCATTCCCATGTCTTTTACCATATATTCAGCAAAAGCACCAACTCTAAAGTCCTTCTCTATCATTCCTTCCCCAAACAACTTCATCATCATCGATCCTATAGTACTTCCCTTTACTGAATCCTTCCATTTACTCACATTCAACCCAACTTTAATAGCAAACACAAGCCCTTCACTCAACCCTAATAAATTTGCTCTTACAATAATTTTGATTTACAATTTTACAACTTTGCACATATCCCCCATCGCCTATGTATACGAGTCTCTCCATAATCTTAAATAAAGGAGTTAACCATTGGGTTTAGGTTTGAGAGAATGCTAGAGATAAGATCGAGGGCAACTGGTTGAACATTTTGTGCTTTGCCCACCATGCTTAAAACGGCTTCGTTGGATTTGGCCAAGTCATGCAAAGAAGCAACAAGAGTGGTGCCTTGCGATTAGAGTTAAAGGCTTTTGATAAGATGTGAACATAGATGGCAATGGAGTAGCCAGCGGTGAGAAAACAGGAGGCTATGGTAACACCAATACACCGTTTCTGATCCAATTGAGAGAAAATTGGTAGAGGGCATGGAGTTTCCATTTGTAGTTGATTTGTTTGATAAGTGAGAAAAAGCTTAAAGATAATAGACTTGGTTATTTGGTTCTTGGTGGGTCAATAAAAAACAATAGGGAAAATTATTCAATATTAAGAATAAAGAAAAAAAAATAGTTGAGATATTGTGTATGAAAGCTAAGAAATTTTTACTGTCTTATCATTTAACTATTAAGTGGATATGTGATGTGTAAAGTGTACATATAATTTTAAAATTTCATACATGCAACGGAAGTATTTCATACAATATAGTATAATCAAACACATATATCTCATATATGTTCATATGTTTCATTTAAATAAATTACAAGTAAATAAACCTATCTGGATTGAAGAGAGCTTTCCAATTCTTCAAGAACTCTAATCTCTAAGTCTTGAGCTCACCTTGAAGTCTGTTGTTGCATAATTCTAGTTTACAGCTACAAATCAGTGGGATTGTGAAACTAGAATAACAGCCACAAATTTTCAACAATAAAATATTTTAACTTTTAAAACACTTTAATCTATATGGTATATATTTCTTGTGAGTGATGAGAAGTAGTTGAATTTTCTAGGTCTTTTTCTCTCACAACCATTTGTAAGAATATCAAGAACTTAGCCAAAATGATTTCTTTTCTCTCTTTACCTCACAATAGCCGAATCATGCATTACTTGAATGAATTGAATTCATTCAATTTTTATTTCAATTTTTTAATGCTTTTCATGACCTTCCAATAAATATTATTGGTCATTTCATTGCATTATCTTATCAAATAAAATTTATTAATAGCCATCAAATATTTCTTTACCTAATGTTGGAATATTTTTAATTATTTTAAGTAATTAATGGCCAACATTAAAGTCCCTCATTAGGTAAATCATACTATTGTCATAATTGATATTTATCCATTTATAATAATAATAATAATAATAATAAATAAATAAATAAATAAATTTTACATTAATTATTCAAAAACTATTTTTGAATAATTACTTTTACCTCACTTGTTATACTAGTAAGATAAATCAATAATTTTAAGGTAAAAAAAATATATGTACAATATTGTTCCATTTGTTAACATTATATTGGTTAACAACTCTTGTCAATCAATTATGTGATGTACTTAATATTTAAATCTTGACAAATACACATCCTAAGAAACCCTTGAAACATATTTTCAGTTTGCTGAAATTTCTTGCACCGAATTGTTTGATTCAATATACTGTCTTGGTGCACAATGAGTACACTACATATTGTGAGATTCCTTAGGTCCATACCCGGTTTGTCATATGAAACTTGTTCATACGTCCGTGAATAAAATCTCACACACATGTTACGGATATCATAAAACGGCGCGTTAGACCATACAAGTTAAAATTATAACATATTCGTATAATCTCTCAATTATAGATATCTTAAAAGAACGAAGATATAGATCAACACCGTCAAATCTCCATGTGCTCAACCATAACTTATCTTTAAATTTGTATTTCAATAAATAATATCCACAAACACTTGCGATATTATTTATCCTTAGGATAAAACTTTTTTTTCGGGTGTAACTGCTTATAGCCATAAGACTTTCTGAAACACAATCTTAGAGCAACAAGATATATTACTCACCCAAATAAGCTTATGGATCCCATATCTACACACACTGGCTCCATAAGCATCGAACCATACCCAGCGATACCCAACGGTCAGACCATGAAAGGTTTCTGACATGTGTGGAACCAAAATATGGTGGATCACACACAAGTCCATTGTGGTGCTCAGGTCAAAGGACCACGAACACTAGGGGTGGGCAATATCGGGTTTGAAAATTCTCAACCCTTACCCGAACCCGATTGGGATGCCGAAATGTCTCCCGATCGGGACACAGTTCAGGTCGGGTCGGGAAATCCCAATATTTTTTTAAAAAAAAAAATTGTTTTAAAATGATGTAATTTTGATTCAGGTTCGAGACGTGTCAAGACAATTCGGGGAGGGTTCGGGATGATTCGAGACGAGTTCAGGATAATTCGGGACGGTTTGGGAAGGTTTGGATCGGGCTTGGGACAGTTTGGGTCGGGTTCGGGACAATTCGAGACAATTCGGAAGGGTTCAAGTTCAGGAATTTCCCAAACCTGGCCTGTCCCGAACGAGTCCCGAACCCATTTCGGTTCCCATCCCGACTTGAAATTTCAGGATGGGTCAGGTCGGGACCGATCGGGTTCGGGAATAATACCCACCCCCTAATGAATACTACTCAACTCGAGAAGACCCTCTATTAACGGCTATATGAGATGTCTATTAGAGGTCCTCTTGAGTCTGTTCAGTATTCAGTCCTAACTGAATACCTATAACTCTATATGAGCTTTCACTAAACTCAAGGTCTGATAAGACTAACCATCTGGACCATCCAGATATAGATATACACTGATCTATATATAATAAGATTTTAACTAATAAACCTGCATCAGAAAAGATAGATCAAGAATATAGTGTTTGAGAACATACTTGCATAACGACATTTCTTAACACCATTTGCAATTCTGTGCAACTATATTATTACTAATATATTCTCAAGTTTTTATCCCATTTCAGACAAGTTTTAACAATTTAGATTTTACTAACTTTTATAACCTGATAATTCTTATCAGTGCTAACTTTTAACATTTTTTACTCTTAATGTTACTAATACTTAGCACTGATCCGAACTTTTTTAAACCAAATTTGAACTCTTTTAAATCATATAATGTTTGAAACATTACAAATATTTTACTATATATAAAATATAATTAACAATTTAATAAAATAATAATAATATAAATATAAAATAAATATTCATACATAACAAAAGATAGCATGTAAGTAAAATTTTTAACATTAACACCAACAATTCATAAACTTACTCGCATTTTTTTTAAATAAATATTTTTTTATTAACGTATCTAATAATTTGAATCATCGCGGACAACTAACTTGGTAAATAAAAGTAAACATATTATTATATAATAAAATCGTTAAAACAAACGAAAATAGATTAATAGACTAAAATAATGTCTGAGTTCTTCAAAACTTTTGAGATAAATTTGAGAAAGTGGCCGAATTTCTGGATAAGAATAACCTCATCGTATATTATAATATATGGAATAGGCAACTTAATTCATATAACACTGTCACTTTTTAATAATTTTTAGTTGTTTCTGTTTGAAATATTTGTCATTGTTTTTCAAGGTTTTGCCCCTTTATTTTGTTAAAGCGTTTAAGGATTAAATAATATCCATTTTTACTGAAATGAAGTTTCGATATTTATATATTCAGATTGCCCCAGCCTGAGACTAGGAATGAACTTATCTTGATTATAATAATTAGTTTAGGGGATAACTTCACCATGATTCTTTGGAGCTGACATCGAATGCATTGGCTCAATTCTCAATTGCTTTTGCGCATATTGTTTCTAAAGTTTGAATGTTTGGGCGTTAACAATTTTTTTATCTTTGGAGCGGGTGGCCGAAGAAGAAACACGAGTAGCTAACGAGTAATGGGCGTGGCTGGTAAAAGCCAAGGAGGGAAAAATTTGTTTCTAAAGAAGCATTGACAAGTACCATGTGTCCAAATTATCCAATGCTTTGGATTAATTTTACCAATGAGGAAGGTTAGAGACTTAAATTACTGATGGTAAACCCGACCCGACCTGTGAAAATCAAACCTTGGTGCAGGCCAAAGCTTAATCCAAAGCCTCAAAATTCTGGCCAGCCTAGATATATAGTACAATTGTTTAAAATTTTTTTATAAATAATTTAAAATTTAAAATTTAAATATTGGGTTCAAAATTAACGTATTGCCCGTACCTGTTACTTATAAGAAATTTATTATTTATGTACTAATTTTTTTATTAAAATTTAAAATACAAAATTTTTAAAGTTATTTGATTAATATTGTCCATCATTTTTATTCTTGGGAGTTTATTATTTATATAATAGTTTTTCTTGAAATAAATTAAAATTTAAATATATTTTAATATTATTTATTATGGACTAAATATTTATTATTAATCTAAAATTTTAATTTATTTATAATACTGTATATCCAATTATATATACTTAAAATCTATATAACTTTTATTAAAAAGGGACGTGACACCTAACTCTTCGCCTTCTTTAGAGACTTTAGTTAACACTTAAGGGTAATATGTTCTTTTAAGAGGATGTCAGTGGCCGTTTAATATCAGTTGAACAAATTACGTGATTACTTAAAAAATAAAAAGATTAGGAACCTAGATGACAAGACTCATTTTTGCGTGATATTTTGGGAAATAATATTCAGGTCTCTATATTTTTACTGTTTCTCAAGTACAGACAAAACTAGTATACTAAGGGTACATTCATCCAATTTGCTGGGAAATAGGCCTTTTAGATACAAATAGACAAACTAATGTCCACTTTTGCTAAAATGCAAAAACTTATGGATCTGAATGCTTTTACTCATCAAAACGGAATTTATGTGCACACTTCACACGTTAGGGTTATTTACACATATCTCCCTTCAAGTCTGAAGAAATCAATAAACGATGGAAGGTTTGCCCAAAATTGCGATCGCTCTCCTCAGCAGTAAGAACGTTACCACTAACTGTTAGTGAACTACTCAATTTCACTAAAATAACTGAAATTGTTGTGCAAAAATCGTGATCTTGACTGTAAAAAACTTTGAGTGACAGTGAATTGATGGACTCAATCTTTATAGATATTGACATGGTTCCATTAAGAGGGACGGTCACATTAAATTATTGAGACACCAATTATATATATATATAATTTAAATATATATTTTTTTATTTTTTATTTTTGTATTCAGTCGTTTTGAATGAATGTTGTTGGGTTTTATTGAAAATTTTAATGGCCTATGAAATTTTGTTACAATTTCATTGAATTGCTATGTATTAATGAAAATATGTTCTAAGAGATTGAATTTCATCGAAGATAATATATGAAAATAGTTAATTTTTCATTGATTTAAATACTTTGATATTGACTAGATAATTGGTAATCACTCACTTTTGATTTTGAGTTTAAATTTAAAATAATAAAATGAATTTTATTTTGATTTATTATTTTTCTAATTTTAGGATTTTATATACCCATTAATTTTGAAATATTTTTCTCTTCTACTTAGATGCAGCTTATTCATTGATTCATAACTTTGCATTTATCATATTGGGGCCTTGATTTAAATATTAAATATTTAATTTTTGTGAAAACTAAATATTTAATTGAGACTGTAACACCAAAACTCCCATATTGTAGCAACTGAATTAATTTTTGCCCTGTCAACTAACGGTCAAAGTTAACGTTTTCACCGGTGAGGGAAAATAAGTCATTTTGGGAAAAACTTCCCTTCTTTGTGTGGTTTTTAAAAATACGAGGGAGGTATCTGCTAATTGCTCATTTTTGAGTGATATTTTCAGGAAATAACATTGAGGTCCCTGCATTCTTTTACTTCTGTAAGTAGGGGCATAATAAGGGTACATTCGTCATTTTACGTTAAGTAGGGACCTGTTAGACACAGATGAACAAACTATGCCCTCTTCTAATAAAATACAAAAAACTCGGGTATGTCTGGATGTTTATGCTCATCAAAGGCGAGTTTATATTTAGTCGCGAATTACCCAAATTATAAGAGGTGTAAGCGTAATTTTCATACGTAAATTCACGACTGATCTGGGGAAGCTGGAACCAAAATCAGCGAAGAAAAGAGAGGGAAGCTTAAGCCTAATAAATGTGATTCTGTCGTCTCTCTTCTCTAATGCGCTCCAAAAACCCACTCGTTCCTTAAACCCTAATTTCACTCGTCACCTTCCCAAAATCATTCTAATTTTAAACACTCAACCACCCCTGAATATCAAAGTTAAATTTTTATACATATCTGTATATACTTCACTCTCAGCGGGCTTATTACTGAAGCGTGAAGCGGAAATCGCAGAGAGGGAATTTGCTGGTGAATGAAACCCTAATTTGCGAAATTGCAAGGGAAGGAAACCTATTAAGTTTGCTCAAAGCGAAGGGCTACAACATGAGTCCTATTCAGAATTTCGAGCAACACTCTCGCCAGCTCGTCGAGCCTGACCTTCGTACTCTCTCACTACTCCCTTTTTGCTTTACATTATTGCTGTCTTTTATTTCTCGTAAAATTAATTTAGAAAAAACTAATCATAGAGATTTACTATCGTATCTATGTAATTTGCTATTTTTTTGTTTCCCAAATGAAACTAAACTGAAGAAGAAACCTAACTAATTTTTTTTCCTCTAAATTATGATGATAATTGAATAAAACAAAATCACACTAAGATATGCTGAATTCTAGTTTCCTTAGTCAAATTTCCGTTATGTTGGCCAAATTAGAATTATAGTAGCTAAGTCATGGTTCTACCTTTATTCTTGTCATATTTGTAAATTTCAAAATAAATTTTAGTCTGCTACATTTTCTCATTAAGAAAATATAGCTTTTGTTTAAGCTCTGAATTTAAGAACCAATTTAATTATGCTTTATATTGTAATATTGTATTTAGCTCTTTCTCCTATTTTTGGTTTTGAAACAGCAATTCAGACGAGGTTACAGATGGCGATGGAAGTGAGGGACAGTCTAGAGATTGCTCACACGGCAGAGTACTTGAATTTCCTTAAATGCTACTTCCGGGCATTCTCTGTGATTCTCTTACAAATCACGAAACCACAGTTTGCAGATAATCCAGAGCACAAGCTGAGAAACATTGTTGTGGAGATCCTCAATCGGCTCCCTCACAGTGAAGTGCTTCGCCCTTTTGTTCAGGATCTCTTGAAGGTCGCAATGCAAGTATTAACCACTGACAATGAAGAGAATGGCTTGATTTGTATTCGTATTATCTTTGACCTCCTTAGGAATTTTAGGCCTACATTAGAAAATGAAGTACAGCCGTTCTTAGACTTTGTATGCAAAATTTACCAAAACTTTAGGTTGACAGTTAGTCATTTCTTTGAGAATGGGGCAGCAGTTGCAGAGGAAGCTAAGCCAATGGATACTTCTTCTTATTCGGACCAAGGGATTATTAGTACTGGGCACTCTGGAACTGGGCAACTTAATCCGAGTACCCGTTCATTCAAGATAATAACAGAGAGTCCACTTGTGGTCATGTTTTTATTCCAGTTGTATAGCCGGCTTGTACAGACCAATATTCCTCACTTGTTGCCTTTAATGGTTGCTGCTATATCTGTTCCAGGTCCTGAAAAGGTTCCACCTAATTTAAAGACACACTTTATTGAGCTTAAAGGCGCGCAGGTTAAGGTCAGTGATTGTTGTTAATGATGTCGTTTGTTATAGCTATGCAGCATGCTAAAATTTACATATAAGGTGATGTATCAACAGATAAGGGTGTGGCTCGTTTGTTTGAACAATTAGATTGATTTTGTCTTGGATATACTGTTTTATGGTAAATATATGTTTTTTATTATTTCATAATTTCTTTCTTTTTGCTTAAAATACTAAATTTTATGTCTGTCATTTGTATTGGAAATTAAGCCATTTTTCATTCAATGATGCTTTGAGATTATGAGCCTAAAACTGAAAGGCGCTGATGGGCTTCAAAACCTGAATTGTTTATAGATCCTAATTGTGAAACCTCCATTATTACTGCCCCCTCTAATTTAAATGATATTTCTTTTGGAATTATGGGGAAGTGACTTCGTCAAGAAACCTCCAGTTTCTGGCCACTCATTATCTCATAGGGATAGATCTAGTTTTCTTTAGTGTGGAGTTCCAAGGGGAGGCTGAAAGTTTCACAGTAAGGCATTTAGATGGTGCTAAAACATACTTGAAATCTAAACACATTTCAAGTTTACTAATGTTTGCAATTAAGTTCAATCTCCAAAGCTTTTATTCTGGTCAACAAAGAAATAAAAAAGCCAAGAACTCTAAGAATCTTACCTTTTTTCAAAACAGCAGGGTGGATAGGTACATAAAGAGATGAAATATATTCTTGAATAGTCACATAGGCAAGCCATCCTAGAAAAGTATGCTTAATTTTGTAAGTCACTGGATAATGAGATCTTGTAAGATTTAGTTGTGTTCTTTGTGCTTAAAATTAGAAAATAGAACCCAATCAAGCAGAAGATTCTATACACACACGCAGCAAAAATATATATGCTTCCTGAAGTATATGTGTCTTTTACATTTTTTAACCCCTTTATAAATGTTCTGCAAGGACAGTTTTACTAATTTTCTTTTTTCATCATTGCAGACAGTTTCTTTCTTAACTTACCTGTTGAAGAGTTTTGCTGATTATATCAGGCCACATGAGGAAAGCATATGTAAAAGCATCGTAAATTTGCTTGTTACATGTTCAGACTCTGTATCCATTAGAAAGGTAAAATCATCTTCTGTTTTAATTTGTTTTCTTGTCTTCGATATTTTCCCTTGGAGTTAGAAATTTTATCTGTGAGCATGTTGGATGCAGGAATTGTTGGTAGCATTGAAACATGTTCTGGGGACAGATTTTAAGAGGGGTTTATTTCCACTGATTGACACACTGTTGGAGGAGAGGTAAACCTCGTATTGTTGCGACATGTTAACCCATGCTGTATTGTTAAAAGAGAGAATAGCACTATAGTCACTTCATAGTGTAACCATTTTATCACAAGAAATAATAACTAAGCTTTTAAACTTTGGAGGAGGATAGTAAGGTTCAAATAACTGATGCACGCTGAAATACTTTTATATAGATGTTGGGAACCTCTTTGCTCAGACATCCATTGCACTAGAAGTTTAAGTCAGTCATAATCACATCAGCGTAATGAAATAAATCTGTTCTAAAAAACCTTATTTCATTTATGATTGAGCTCAAATCAAGAAAGCCTTGGAGTTCACCATTTTGCTTCTCTTTGGGCTTCAGTTTCTAAGGAGTTTGAAGTTACCTCTTTTTTCTGATTCATCTTAATTTGGAAGGAGTTAGGGGATATAATTGTATAGATTTGCTCATTTATGTACAGGGTGGGAAATGTTTATTGCAGTTCAAAACACATTTTTGGTACTGTTGGCTATTTCTACATGGCTTTCCTGATACTTTTTGCTTTTTTGTGGACACCTTTTCCAGTACATGCTAGTAATAATTTTCTTCATTCTTAGTTTCTTATCAAAAAGTCAAGAAAGCCTTGGATGGTCACAATGTTAGGAAAGAACTGGTAAATTTGCTAGCATGGTTGCAGTTATCTTTTTTTTTTTAAACGTAAATTTTAGTTTGTACAAATTGTTTTTTTTAAATGATCAGAAATTTGCTCTTCAGTCTTTTTAAAATTGTCATGTAGTTAATGAGGAATATGGTTTTTTAGCGTTAATTTTAGGGAAATTTTTCTTGTCATTGGTGGGCATTTTTTAAGTGAAATAAATTTTAGAGGAAGAACTTTTGATGCAAGTAAAGACAAAGAAAAGAATTTGATCAAGTAAACAGCAGTTATGATTCTTTATTGAAAAATAAATATCAAATTTGCATTTTGTTTTGAGTATTTTCTGTGATTGATGCCACATCACAGCATGGCACAATGGTTAATGACTCCAAAATGGGACACAAGGAAACCATTGTCTAAGTGTTGTAAAATTTTATCTTTTTACCAAAAAGAATTGATATTGGTAAAGTTTCTGTGCACGGTTTGAATCCCAATGTGCTGCCAATTGCATATGTTCAGCAAGTACTTCCTGATGTGTTCATTTTAATAAAATCTTCTTATACTCAATTCCAGGATTCTTGTGGGAACTGGGCGGGCATGCTTTGAGACACTAAGGCCGTTGGCTTATAGTCTACTAGCAGAGATTGTTCATCATGTTCGGGGAGATCTCTCCTTATCGCAGGTGCGGCTTTTTATGAGATATTTGAAACCTAATTGTGGCAGTTCTGTTTCATCTTTGATGACATTTATTTTGTTTCCCTTAAGTTCAAGACAGAGGCATTCACTAAAACTTGCATGCTTCTGGTGTTGGTCTTCTATTTTCGTTTGATTTTTTGTGGTAATTTTCATTATTGTTACTCTTAGTGTTGGTGGTGTATCTGGGTGATCGTTTTGCAATTGGGCTTATTTTATTCTTTTTATGATGCCATATGATTGAACCTATGATGTGCATTCAAGTGTGTATCATGTTAACCAACGTTCTCACTTTGTTGATAAGAAACAAAGAGAATTTCAGTAACAGAAAGAAAGCAAGGAGTATAATGGAGCACAAATCCACGGTATAAAGACATGTACAAAAGCAATCAGCTCTTAAGAAACCACTGCTTTCTAATTAGACTGAATAAAGCACGAAGAAGTATGTCTAATTTCCTTTGTCATGGAAGCTCAAAGAGAAGATGAAAAACAAACTCTATCTCTCAATTCTATCACTTCCTCTCATAATCCTTCCTTGATTACCCTTCTATTTCATTCTTTCCACAAAACCCAAAAGTAACCACCACGATGCTCCTCCGCAAAACAACAGCCGCAGAACTATCCTCTAAAGCAGCTAAATCCTCCAAAAAAATAGAATGGCTCCCTCTCCTCCCCTCCTCAAATCCACCACTGTGCCTCCCATTCACTCCCTTATGCATATATCCTAGAGAAGGATTTGCTTTGGTTACATGGTATATAAGAAAGTGTTGATTCTGTTATCTATTAAACTGAATTGCCATTGCTATATGTTTAATCATGGAGCATCTTGTTAGTGCGTATTTCC
Source organism: Ailanthus altissimus (assembly GCA_946807835.1). Classification (NCBI taxonomy): domain Eukaryota; kingdom Viridiplantae; phylum Streptophyta; class Magnoliopsida; order Sapindales; family Simaroubaceae; genus Ailanthus; species Ailanthus altissimus. Next base: position 27,953,052 of record OX327695.1, read on the forward strand.
TACTTGTAATTGTTCTTCATAATCTGCATGTGATTCTTGACATAGTGACTGACAAGATCAGTTTTTTGTGGAAAAATAAATGATGTGTACTATTAATAAAATTTGAGGAATTTCATGATCTTTTTGTTTTTGTCATACATATAACCTTTAAGGCTGACAGTTTTTTTTGTGCTGAATCTGACCTGTAATTTGTTATACTGAGAGAATTACAGGTGTCCTGCAGTGCTGCAGGACCAAAAAAAGAAAAAATACTTAGAGAAAAGAAAATGAGGTTGTGAGTCTATGATAGATGCAGCTTTTTTATCATCTGTCCTGCAAAGTACTCATCTGTTCAGTTTTAACTCCCATTTTAGTTTTGTGGCAATCAAAACTGAAGAGATGTGTGGTAGGGCTGCTTATGTGATCATTTCAATTTATTAGTTGTATAGCGGTGTGCCATTTTCTGTTGTATACTTGCTCTTATGTATTGTGTCGCTGTTTTATACTTGACCTTTAAGGCTGGCAGTATATTTCATTGTTCAGTGATTTATTGATGCCAAATGTTTTATCTTCAGAGTTGTTGCTTCCTATTATTGCAATGCTGACTAACTTGTATCGTTGTGCTGCAGTTATCACGAATTATTTATTTGTTCTCAAGTAACATGCATGATGCTTCATTGTCTCTCAGTATTCATACAACTTGTGCTCGGCTGATGTTGAATCTGGTACATACATAATCTGTTAATACTTCAACATCTTTTATAGGCTTAAAACTTCTTTGTTGCATGGTTGACATTGGCTTAAATTCACGTAATGGCTTCTTTGAGAGATAGGTGGAGCCAATCTTTGAGAAAGGTGTTGACCAGCAATCCATGGATGAAGCACGGATTCTGTTGGTATGAGTTTAATCTTATTGTCTCTTAGGTTATTTTTTACTGGAAAAATCACTTTACTGTTGATACTTGTTTCATTTTTCTTTTCTCTAGGGTCGTATTTTGGATGCATTTGTTGGAAAATTTAGTACTTTCAAGCGTACCATTCCTCAGGTAATACGTGAGTGCTGTATAACTTTCCATTTGGTATCATATTCATACTTGCCTTAAAATTTATTTCTTGGCAATGCATGATACTTCAGTGCAATCTTGAACAGTGTTAAAGGAACTTATTTCTGGTTAATCACTTGAGCTCACTTTTTCCTTTTCCTTAAAAAGAATTTACATCTGGGTGCTATGATTTTTAGTGCTTATTTCTTGTGGAGCATTTGGCTGTAAACCAGCCTAAAGGCCATCTTTATGAATGATATGGGTAGTTTAGTATTTTTAAATATTTATTTTGCCTTTTGGTTTGGGTTGACATTCATGTTTTTTTGGAGCTGATGTGTAGTTTATGCTATTAGGTTTCTTTGATATGACTAACTTAACCTCTTTGGGAATTCATCTTTGCTTGTTACCTTCCTCTGTTTTTTCAGAGAGATGGTGTTCTATCTTACTACATTTATTGTTCAGGACAGGCATATATCTAATAGAAATATGGTTGGCTAGAAGGATATTGTCTGAACTTTCCCACTGTTTTCTACATAAAAATATTCTCTTAGGATGAGAGTTGGCCTATGGAAAACATAGTCTAGAGACTTGGCTGTGCGAAACAGAATCCTTTATGTATTTATATGAAGAATAGCTCTCCACTTCACAACTGGATTTGCAAATCTATATGATAGAGCTTTTATCTGATTGCTACTGTTTCCACTTCTGCTGACACTCTTCAATGCGTTTGGTCTATGCAAATCTATATGATAGAGCTTTTATCTGATTGCTGCTTTTTTCACTTCTGTTGACAGTCTTCAATGTGTTTGGTCTTGAAAGCTATAGCTATGATATGAAATCTTTATTTTTGAAAAAGTGAACGCATTTAAGCATAATAGATGTTTTTGATCCTTGTATGTAGGTTAGTTTCCTTTTTAACAAGTATTTAATGGTTTATGATTTGAAAAGTTAATTCAAGAAGGTGTCCTAGAATCCCGCAAATCATTTATTATATTGATATCTTTGGAGTATACATCTGATTCTGTGTGCTTGATGAGCTTTTCTTTTCCAGTAAGCTTCTCTTGGTCAAATATCAGTGACCTTGTTTTTTTTATTGGATTGATTTTCTTTCAATGTTAACATTTATTGGCTTTCTTTGCTGGTGATAGCTGCTGGAGGAGAGTGAAGAGGGGAAGGATCGTGGTACTTTAAGGTCAAAGCTTGAACTCCCAGTTCAGGTTGTTCTGCCAACTTCTTGTTTAACTTATGGCTTTATTTATGGACATTCTAATATGTTTAAAGATCTGAAGTTGCTTGACTTAAGTGTTTTAGCATCTGTTCTTTACTTTCATTTTATCTCCCATTCTTGTCTTTATTGCATTGAAGCACATAATATTTTACTTTAATATCAGTTCTTTGTTAAATTTTTATTATCTTTGATTTTTGGGTGTTGACTTATTGTATTACTGGTGCTTGTGTTACCTGCAATGTGTTTTTGGTCAAGGACATGGAATTCAAGCAAAAAATTGGTTATATTTTCTAGTCTGTCGTATTTTAGAAGTTTGTATTTATTTTTGTGATATATAAGGTTTAGTAGTTTAGTGGCATTTGGTTTTGGTTTTACATTACTGTTAATTTAACAACAATCAGAATTGGTAGACTGAATTCCAAAAATGTTTTGAGAAATATTGAACTTTTTCCCACTTTTTGTACACAGTTCTGGAACACCATTTCGATCCAAAGTTTTCCTTTTTTTTTTTTGGTTCCTCATTTTTTGGAACACTATTTTCAAATGATGCCACCAGAAGCATTCTTGGATATTGAAAACACCATATTTAAAATAGCAGTTTCATTTTCAGAAAATGATCGTTAGAACCATTCGGAAAATGAAAACAGATGCACCCTTAAAGATAAGCATTTGGATGATCATTTTGATATTCTAACCATTGTTTGCTATTTAGTACTTCGATATTCTGACAATTGTTTTTCACTGTAATAAAAAGACTGCATTTTCTTATAAAAGATCAGAAAGAGAATCTATGTTGCAAATTAGAGTAGCATTGCATCCCACAACTTGCACTGCTGTATTTGTGAGACCAGTGGTGAATAGCAGGCCAAGATTAAGTATCTTCTGTATTTACTTCAGTCTCGAATTAATATGTAAAAATTTCACAAGTCCATTCCTGAAGATATACAGTATGAAAGAATAAGATGAAATTTAGTGGTTTAGTTCATCATTTAGAAAAATATACCTTGTTGATTACCGCAACTTTTTGATTATTATCATGCAGTACAAACATGGTTCTAGTATTCCTTCCCTTGGGAAGAAATGAAAAGACGGATTGTTTCTTTGCAATGTTTTATTATGTTCTTTACTACTTTTTGAGTTTATCATTGGTTCATTAATCTGTCTAATTGATGTCCCTTTCCTTTCTTAATGCCCTGCATGATCTTTTTCTGGACCCTTAATTTTAAGATCTAGATATATTGTTTGGTTGCAGACAGTTTTAAACTTGCAGGTCCCTGTGGAGCATTCGAAGGAAGTTAGTGACTGTAAGAATCTGATTAAGACGTTGGTGATGGGTAATTGATTCTTCCTGATTTTCTTGTTATTTCCCTTTTAAGCAATACTGGGTAATAAGCATTGGTAAATCTCCTGAACTCTGTGATGCTTGATCTACTTATGTAGATCTTTTACAATTATGTTTCCCATACTTATACCAAACTAACCTATCATTTGCTGGATGCATTTTCAGGAATGAAGACTATTATATGGAGCATCACTCATGCACATTTACCCCGATCACAGGTTTTTATATAATCTAATATTTATAGCTCCAGGTTGTGGCTTGACCTTCATTTCCCTATGTCACATTTCCCCATCTTCTTTAGGTTTCTCCATCTACTCTTGGAACTCACCAACAAGGGGTTGTAGCGTCATCTAATTTGTCAGTACCTCAAGCATTCAAAGGGCTGAGAGAAGATGAGGTATTATGCCAATTTGATCAGTGCTACTGTGCCAGTATGGTTTCTTTGTGGGATTAGCTTTACCTTTGACTTTGGGCAGGTGTGGAAAGCCTCTGGTGTTCTAAAGAGTGGTGTTCATTGCTTAGCCCTCTTCAAGGAGAAGGATGAAGAGAGAGAAATGATTCATTTATTCTCCCAGATTTTGTCTATTATGGAACCTCGGGATCTTATGGACATGTTTGCGTTGTGTATGCCTGAGCTTTTTGAGTGCATGATATCCAACAGTCAGCTTGCTCATATATTTTCTACCCTTCTACAAACCCCTAAAGTTTACCGGCCTTTTGCAGATGTTCTGGTTAATTTTTTTGTAAGCAATAAACTTGATGTTTTGAGGCATCCAGACTCACCTGCAGCAAAATTGGTCTTGCATCTTTTTCGGTTTATATTTGGTGCTGTTGCTAAAGCGCCTTCAGATTTTGAACGTTTATTGCAGCCTCATGTGCCAGTTATAATGGAAGTTTGCACAAAAAATGCTACTGAAGTTGATATGCCTATTGGATATATGCAACTTCTTCGTACAATGTTTAGAGCACTTTCTGGATGCAAATTTGAACTGCTACTGCGTGACTTAATTCCTCTTTTACCTCCATGCCTAAATATGCTATTAACAATGCTTGAGAGTCCAATGGGAGAAGATATGAGGGACCTTTTACTGGAGCTATGCTTAAGCTTGCCTGCACGCTTAAGTTCGTTGTTACCATTCCTTCCCCGTCTGATGAAGCCTCTTGTTTTGTGTCTCAATGGAAGTGATGACCTAGTGAGCTTAGGTTTAAGGACGCTTGAGTTTTGGGTAGATAGTTTGAATCCTGATTTTCTGGAACCCAGCATGGCTAATGTGATGTCAGAGGTGATTTTAGCCTTGTGGTCTCATTTGAGGCCCGCGCCGTATCCTTGGGGTGGAAAAGCATTGCAATTACTTGGAAAGTTGGGTGGTCGTAACAGACGATTTCTCAAGGAGCCCCTTGCACTTGAATGCAAGGAGAACCCAGAACATGGGCTCCGCATAATTCTTACATTTGAGCCCTCAACCCCATTTTTGGTGCCACTGGATCGATGCATAAATCTTGCTGTAGCAGCTGTCATGTTCAAAGGTAGTGGTGTTGATGCGTTCTACCGGAAGCAGGCTTTAAAATTCATTCATGTTTGCTTGGCTTCTCAGCTTAATTTGCCAGGAAATTTTGCGGATGAGGGATGTACACCTAAGAAGCTGTCGTCAATGTTACTTTCTTTGGTAGATATATCATGTTCCTGGTCTGAGACATCAGATTTAAAGGTTGGTTGGATATAGAACTATGCTGGTCAAACTGTAGGTGTTAATGATTTAGTGGATCACATAAGTGGAGCACAATATGTGCTTGCATTTTCTGGTTGTCTAAAGTTCGGAAATGGGTTATATTGTTTTTGCAAGTATAATGAAACATCATCTTCTTGCATTTGCAACTCATACTGTGTAGTTGTCTACTTCTTGGTAATTTTTTTTTTCCATCAGGGAGGGCATAGGCAGGGCTGCAAAATTATTATTCTCATAATGTCATATTGACAACAAATCTATTGTTTACACTTCATATATTTGGCCAGTAGGAAATTAGGAAATCTTTTCTCTGTATGCTAAGGTCATACATCTTCTGATTTAGTCTATTCACCTATTTAGGTCATACATGTTCTGATTTAGTGTATTCACCTATTTTCCCTTTTACTTGCCTCATTTTCTTTTTTTGTTTTTTCAGTTATTATTTTTATTAGACTTTGTTACCCAAACATGTGCACTGTTTTTATGTTATAATAAGTCTTTTGCTTCTTGACTGATAACCGGTGCATTGTTATTGCAGGCTGATTTAGGTGTGAAGACAAAGACCCAACTTGTGGCTGAGAAGTCTGTTTTCAAGACTCTGCTGATGACTGTCATTGCTGCAAGTGCAGAACCAGATCTCAGTGAGCCCAAGGATGATTTTATTGTCAATATTTGCCATCATTTTGCTATATTATTTCAAATTGACCATACCTCAACCAATGGTTCAATTCCAACTGACGGACTTGGGGGTCCAGTGCTGTCATCAAATGTAAATATCAGTTCCAAGTCTAAAAATAGCACTACTAACCTGAAAGAGTTGGACCCTTTAATATTTTTAGATGCGTTGGTTGATGTGCTGATGGATGAAAATAGGCTCCATGCAAAAACTGCTCTTAATGCGTTAAATGTGTTTGCTGAAACTCTATTATTTCTTGCTCGCTCCAAACATGCTGATGGTCTAATGTCGAGAGGAGGCCCAGGTACACCTATGATTGGCTCTAGTCCATCAATGAATCCTGTATATTCACCTCCTCCTAGTGTGCACATTCCAGTTTTTGAGCAACTTCTGCCCCGTCTTTTGCATTGTTGCTATGGAACTACATGGCAGGCACAAATGGGAGGTGTTATGGGACTTGGTGCATTAGTTGGAAAGGTCACTGTGGAGACTTTGTGTCTTTTCCAAGTAAAAATTGTTCGGGCTTTGGTTTATGTCCTTAAAAATTTACCTTCTAATGCTAGCAAAGAGCAGGAAGAGACAAGTCAGGTTCTTACACAGGTTCTTCGTGTGGCGAATAATGTGGATGAAGCAAACAGTGAGCCGCGCAGGCAAAGTTTTCAAGGAATAGTTGAGTTTCTTGCTTCAGAGTTATTCAATCCTAACTCATCTATTATTGTGAGAAAGAATGTCCAGTCATGTTTGGCACTTTTGGCTAGTCGAACTGGTAGTGAGGTAACTGAGCTGCTGGAACCCTTATACCAGCCTTTACTTCAGCCTCTTATAATGCGGCCACTTCGTTCAAAGACTGTTGATCAACAGGTAACTTTTTGTTGTTAGATATCTTTGTGGTAATTTATCAATTTTCTTCACTAGCTTTATTGTTATGGCTTACAGGTTGGAACAATTACAGCTTTGAATTTTTGTTTAGCTTTGAGGCCTCCTCTTATCAAGTTGACTCAAGAATTAGTTAACTTTCTCCAAGAAGCTTTGCAAATAGCTGAGGCTGATGAAAATGTGTGGGTTGTGAAGTTTATGAATACCAAAGTGGCAATGTCATTAAATAAACTCAGAACAGCTTGCATTGAGCTACTCTGTACTACAATGGCATGGGCAGACTTCAAAACTTCTAATCATGCTGATCTGCGTGCTAAGATCATTTCCATGTTTTTCAAGTCTTTGACGTGTCGGACACTGGAAATCGTTGCTGTTGCAAAGGAGGGTCTACGGCAGGTTTATTGAACTTCTACAGTTATCACATTAATTAATATCCAAATTTATATTTATATATAATATATATGCTTTGATTATTTAGTTACATAAATCAATATCTATAAATTTTCTGTAGGTCTTTTTATGTGTGCATACAGGGACATACACAAACAATCAACAACAATAATTGTTCTTACTGCATATATGTTAACATACAGTGTTATTATGTCTATGTGGCATACAAAAGTTTATGCAAAGTGGCTATACTAAATTTTATTCAAAGTGGCTATGGACTGATACGTAAATAATATTCAGCAAATGAGTTCTGAAGGCATAATGCTCACTCTACTAGATGGCTTTTCCTTAATCTGCTTTATTTTTATATTCTTGTTTTATTGTTTCCGAAAAGACATCCCCAATCATTATGAACAGTTCAACAACTGTTGATTGACCACGTGATGGCTTTTTCAATTTTTTCAGTTTTCATTTTATTTTTTTTTCAAATTTTTTTTTCACTAGTGTTATATCTGTGGATTTTATATTGCGATTTTAGGGGTTTATTTGGTCTTCTGATATAGTTTATTTCTATTCAGGTTATCAATCAACAAAGGATGCCCAAAGAACTTCTGCAGAACAGCCTCAGGCCTATATTAGTCAATTTAGCACATACCAAAAATCTTAGCATGCCTCTTCTTCAAGGTCTCGCCCGCCTGCTTGAACTCTTGTCCAATTGGTTTAATGTTACTTTGGGTGGTAAGCTGTTAGAGCACCTGAAGAAATGGTTGGAGCCAGAAAAACTTGCTCAGAGCCAGAAATCATGGAAGGCTGGTGAAGAGCCCAAAATTGCTGCAGGTAATGCATCTAAGTTATTCTAGTTACTGCTAGAGTTGCTTAATACTTGCATAATTCTACATGTATTGATGATCTCATATCAATGTTTCATCTCTGTGCAGCTATTATTGAACTTTTTCACTTGCTTCCCCAAGCTGCATCAAAGTTTCTTGACGAACTTGTAACCTTAACTATTGATTTAGAAGGGGCTCTCCCTCCAGGACAATTCTACAGTGAGATTAATAGTCCATATCGCCCTCCACTTACAAAATTTTTAAATCGATATGCAACACTTGCTGTTGATTATTTTCTCGCCCGATTAAGCGAGCCAAAATACTTTAGGCGGTAAGCTTAATATGCTAGATTGAATTTGTTTACATATTATCATTGTAGTGAGAAAAGTAAGATTTGTTTTCTATCTCCACCTTTTTCTTCTGTCGCAATGTTCAGGTTTATGTATATTATACAATCAGATTCTGGCCAACCATTGAGAGATGAACTTGCAAAGTCCCCAGATAAGATACTTGCTAGTGCCTTTCCTGAATTCCTGCCAAAATCAGACACAGCAATGACTACTGGTTCTTCAACTCCGCCTGCTGCTTTATTAGGGGATGAAGGTCTTGCAATTCCTCCACCTGATAGTTCTAATTCATCATCTGCAGCCCCACCTGCAGCATCAGATGCTTATTTTCAGGGCCTTTCACTTGTTAAAACACTGGTAAAAAAGGTACCTGGCTGGTTGCAGAGTAATCGTGTTGTGTTTGATACCTTGGTTCTTCTTTGGAAGTCACCTGCAAGATTATCTCGTTTGCAAAATGAACAAGAGCTGAACTTGGTTCAGGTAAGTTCTGTCAGTATTTAGGCTTGATTTGTGTTGAAAAATGTTTTTATAGGATATGCCATGAGTTTTCTTAGTTTAATACTTTTGTGTTTTTGCTTGTAAAGCTGATTGAATACGTCAATTACTAAGTGGTCCTTGAATCTTGTTTTAATATCGATGTCTCATTTTCAGGTGAAAGAAAGCAAATGGCTTGTGAAATGCTTCTTGAATTATTTACGACATGACAAATCTGAACTGAATGTTCTCTTTGATATCCTTTCCATTTTCTTATTTCATAGTCGCATTGATTATACTTTCTTGAAGGAGTTCTACATTATTGAGGTAATTTGTTAAGTGGGTAATCATGTTTGGTCAATAGTTTGCAATTAATGTTTTATTTTTTATGTGTGCAATCTGTAATGAATCATTTGTCCTCACTTTAGGTCGCGGAAGGTTATCCACCAAACATGCAGAAAGCACTTCTCTTGCATTTCTTAAACCTTTTCCAATCTAAACAACTTGCTCATGATCATATGGTGATGGTGATGCAAATGCTCATTCTTCCAATGCTAGCTCATGCCTTCCGCAATGCCCAAAGTTGGGAGGTTGTTGACCCTAGTATTGTAAAAACAATCGTTGACAAACTTCTTGATCCTCCAGAAGAGGTGATCTTCCAGATGTGATTTTATCTTTTTCATTGGTATTCTTTTAGCATTTTTGCTTACATAATCACACATCCATTTATGATGTCTTACTTTTGATTTTTAAATATTTAATGCTTTGTCCTTAGGTATCTGCTGAATATGACGAGCCATTGAGGATAGAACTCTTGCAACTTGCAACATTACTTCTTAAGTATCTCCAAAATGACCTTGTTCACCATAGGAAAGAACTTATCAAATTTGGCTGGAATCATCTCAAACGGGAAGATAGTGCTAGTAAGCAGTGGGCATTTGTCAATGTTTGCCACTTCTTGGAGGCCTATCAGGCCCCAGAAAAAATTATTCTTCAGGTAACTTTGCTAGTAACTTACGGACAAAATAATGGATGTGTATCTGGAATATTCCTTTGGACTGATAATATCCTTGTCACCAAGTTCTTCATCACCTCAGCAATTATGTTATCTGGCAGCAATTTTGTATTTCTATGTTTCTTCTGATATTTTTTGCTTCTGGCACTGTTTTGGACTGTTTAAAGCTTTTAGTCACATGAATTTTCTGTTGCTGTTTTTACTCTGTTGTGATATATTTTACCTGTGAACTAAATTAACCCAGAAAGGTCTATAATAATTGTTTAACCTTAGTAAACGATTAAAAATTCTGTAATTGTTGAGATTTCCAGAATCTAGTTCTGTGCTTCTCTCAAATGAACAGGTGTGTATATGAGTGTAGTCATTCTTCTGAGAATTGATGCAGAATTATCAGTTCTATTGTTAAATCCTAACACGATTAAGAAAACTGATGTGAGCTTAAAAATATAGGTTTTTGTTGCGCTTCTTAGAACTTGCCAGCCCGAGAATAAAATGCTGGTGAGGCAGGCCCTTGATATTCTAATGCCGGCTTTACCAAAAAGGTTACCTGTTGGGGATTCTCGTATGCCGATTTGGATAAGATACACTAAAAAGATTTTGGTAGAGGAGGGCCACTCAATTCCCAATTTGATTCACATTTTCCAGCTCATTGTGCGTCATTCAGATCTCTTCTACAGCTGCAGAGCACAATTTGTACCTCAGATGGTGAATTCTCTTAGTCGCCTTGGATTGCCATATAACACTGCAACAGAAAACAGGCGCCTTGCCATTGAACTTGCTGGATTAGTGGTCAGCTGGGAAAGACAAAGGCAAAATGAAATAAAAGTTGCAAGTGATGGTAATGTTCCTAGCCAGACAACTGATGGAATTCCTGGTTCTGCTGGCACTGACACTAAGCGTCCAGTTGATGGATCTACACTCCCTGAAGATCCAAGTAAGCGTGTCAGAGTAGAATCTGGTCTCCAATCCCTCTGTGTCATGTCACCTGGTGGTGCCTCATCAATCCCCAATGTAGAAACCCCTGGATCTTCTGGCCAACCTGATGAAGAGTTCAAGCCAAATGCTGCTATGGAAGAAATGATTATCAATTTTCTTATAAGGGTGAGGTTTTCTCTCATTTTGTCATGTATTTTAGATCTAGTAAAAATGCCCATGACAACTTTAGACTATCCTTATTAAGGTATGTATGCATGAGTTTGTGTGTATCTGCATGTGTATATATCTGTATGTATAAGTGTATTTAAATATGGGATAGGATCTATAGCACCATATTTTTGACGCATTTTACACTGTTTCTGGCAGTCAGATTGATGTAATTTCAGCAATTGTGATTAAATCTGACATGTATAATTACACATGAGATGCAATTAGCTATTATTCAGAGTGCACAAATCCAATGATGCAAACCTTGTGTATTAATTTGTTTTAAAAATGAGGGTTCCCTCACAAATACATCTAAAAGCATTACCCTCCCCATGATAAGCAATCCTGCCATAATCTGAAAGCACATTATTTAGAAATAGCATCTTATACATCTGGTGGTAATCTGGACCACTTCTTGTTCATGATTAGATAAAATATCATTGATAAGTAGCTGCTTAATGTGCTTGAGATATAGATAGGAAGAGTCTCACATACAACTCTCCAAAATATCAACGCAAATTGGGCCTGTTTGTTCATCATACTTGCATGACCAACTATGTGTGTGTGTCAAGGCTCTTAATTTATCTGGTATATGAGTTCAATTGTGATATGATCCTACCAAAGATGTTGAAAGGGTTGATTTATCTTAATATTTTTAGGTTTGATGAGTTATGAAGTGTATGATGGAAAAGATTATCTTTTGAAAACAGGTTGCCTTGGTCATAGAGCCTAAAGACAAGGAGGCAAGTACTATGTACAAACAGGCTTTAGAGTTACTTTCACAAGCATTGGAGGTCTGGCCAAATGCCAATGTCAAGTTTAATTATTTAGAAAGGTTACTGAGCAGTATTCAACCATCTCAGTCGAAGGACCCTTCAACAGCTCTTGCACAAGGCTTGGATGTAATGAACAAGATTCTAGAGATGCAGCCTCATCTGTTCATTAGAAATAATATCAATCAGATTTCTCAGGTATGTTTCTGTGCAGGAAGCTACGATTTTCCCGAGCTGTGTATGCAATGACTTAAATTTTTGTATGTGACGTGCAATTTTTTATCAGATTCTCGAACCTTGTTTCAAGTACAAAATGTTAGATGCTGGAAAGTCATTGTGCACCTTGTTGAAGATGGTTTTTGTCGCTTTCCCTCTGGATTCAGCAAGCTCACTGTCTGATGTAAAGCCTTTGTATCAGAAGGTTGATGAGCTAATACAGAAGCATGTAAACTCAATTATAGCTCTTCAGACATCTGGTGAAGATAACACTGCTAATTCAACCAGCTTTGTCTTGCTCGTCATTGAGACGTTGACGGAGGTGCAGCAGAACTTCATTGATCCTTCCATCTTGGTTCGTATCCTCCAGCGCCTGGCACGTGATATGGGATCTTCAGCAGGTTCTAACCTGAAACAAGTATGCCAATGCCACGCTGACACATATTCATCCTTCATTTAGTTTTCTTGGGGGTATAAATTCTATATGTTAACTGTAAGAAGTGTCCAAACTTTCATGCCGATGCAGTTTATGATGATTTTGATGACAAGGTGATGTTGTCTTGGTGGTATTATGGTCTTTTGCTACTTATTTTACCACCAATTTTCATTTAAAGTAAATTGTGATGTCAAATGTGGGCAAAAGAATATGATGAAGCTTTACTTCTATAATTTATGATATGCTATTATATGTTACTTCTCATTTTAGTTTGACCTATTGGGATATCATGCAATCGATTGGATGCCACTTATTCTGTTTATGGTGTAGTTAATAGTGCTAATTTCCTTCTAAGGTTCAGAAATGTTGGTATTTTTATAAGTTATTAGTAATGTGTTTCTTGTAAAAAAATACATGTTTTTGGTGACCTTTTTTTGGGAGAGTTGTTTGGATCTGAACGCATTGGCATTTTGCATGAAAAAGGAAATGCTTGTATTATGCATGGATCAAACTCTTTGGTTGCTTTTTGTGGGCAAAGGGATCCTGTGATAATCTTAGTTGTTAAGGGGTCATGATCCTGCTTAGGATTGTGTTCTAGGAAACAGCAAACATCAATGAAATCCATATTATTGTTGCAGGGCATGAAAGGATGCACTTTTTATCTCCAAAATTTGTAATATGTGATAAAAGTGAGAATTCCTCCATTTCCCACCTGAGGCCTCCTGTCCAACACATTTAATATCTGAGTCTGGTTTTCAGCCACAGTAAAATGTTGATGTCTCCTTAGTCCGTGGATCTGATTTCTAATGGTTCTTATCTTTTGCTTTAAATGTTCAGTTCACTTAAAGAAGTTTATCACATTTGCAACATATTAAATTCCATGAACAGTTTCTCCTTACAATCTCTGTTTCTAACAGGATAATTCCATTTGTGATTGATTGGCATGACCATTGATATGTTTCTTTTATTTAACTTTTCTTGAATTTAAGCACAATTTCTTTTTCATTCAGGGTCAGCGAACTGATATGGATTCTTCTGTTACTTCTTCCCATCAAGGTGCTGATGTTGGAGCTGTCATCTCTAATCTAAAATCAGTATTAAAGCTTATTAGTGAAAGGGTCATGCTTGTGCCTGAGTGCAAGCGATCGATTACTCAAATATTGAATGCCTTACTCTCAGAGAAAGGAACTGACCCTAGTGTGCTTCTTTGCATACTTGATGTGGTAAAAGGGTGGATTGAAGATGACTTTGGCAAGCCAGTGACACCTGGCTCCTCTACTGTTTTTCTATCTCCTAAGGAGATATTGTCTCTTCTTCAGAAGCTCTCACAAGTTGATAAGCAAAACTTTCCTCCAAGTGCCTTGGAAGAGTGGGATAGTAAATATCTTCAGCTTCTTTATGGACTTTGTGCTGATTCAAATAAGTATGTGCCTTGCTTTGAGTTTATTTGCATTATATTTTAATCAGAATACTGATAATATAATTTGGTTGACTTCCAGATATCCCCTGGCCCTACGGCAAGAGGTGTTTCAGAAGGTGGAAAGACAATTCATGCTTGGTTTACGAGCAAAGGACCCAGAAATAAGGATGAAATTCTTCTCATTATATGATGAATCTCTTGGGAAGACATTGTTCACAAGGTTGCAGTACATTATCCAAATTCAAGACTGGGAAGCACTAAGTGATGTCTTCTGGCTCAAACAAGGACTTGATCTCATCCTATCAATCTTAGTTGAGAATAAGGCTATTACACTTGCACCAAACTCTGCCAAGGTTCTGCCACTTGTGGTTTCAGGTCCACTTCCAGATAGTTCAGGAACACAGCCTCGTATGATGGATGTTCCTCAGGGTCCTGATGATGCTCCTATAACATTTGATAGCCTTGTTCTGAGGCATGCACAGTTTCTGAATGAAATGAGCAAACTTCAGGTTAATAATGTTCCAACTTTTAGGATCTTATTTGCAGCGTGAAATGCTTAGAGGGCAGAAACTTAATTTAGCTCATACAAGCCAACTATATTTTCAGTTATACTTGGGGGATGGTGCATTATGGACAAATATGAATAATGCTGCACATCCCAAGTTGTATTCCAAATAATGATGTGTCAAGCAATCATTAGGTGGTGAAATAGTAAAATGGGTAATTTTGGAATTTACACAATTTTACCATTCAATGATTGCTTGATACATCATTATTTGGGATATAATTTAGGATACAACTTGGGATGTGTAGCATTAATCGGACAAATATATAATACCAGTGCATTAGTTTTTATATGAGACCGTACTGAATTAGGATGACAATTAGTGACTATGATTTTATATGTACATGTAGACTTCTTTTGCTTACGCCTTTCTTTTTTAAAAGAATCTAAAAAAGATATATAAGTTAATAAATAACCTTTTTTAATTGATTATTTGCTTTATACCTTTCTCTGGGTGATCCATGGTAGTTCCTGATGGTAAAAATCTTGTGTACATTCTGTGATTTTGTTTAAACATGACCTTTTTTTCCCTTCCAGGTGGCTGATCTTGTTATCCCTTTGAGAGAGCTGGCTCACACTGATGCAAACGTTGCATACCATCTATGGGTGTTGGTATTTCCCATTGTCTGGGTGACCTTACTTAAAGAAGAGCAGGTGGCTCTAGCTAAGCCAATGATTGCTCTACTATCAAAAGATTATCATAAGAAGCAACAAGCCAACAGACCAAATGTTGTGCAAGCTCTTCTGGAAGGGCTTCAGTTGAGCCATCCTCAACCCCGGATGCCAAGTGAACTCATTAAATACATAGGAAAAACTTACAATGCATGGCACACTGCGTTGGCTTTGCTTGAAAGTCATGTAATGTTGTTCATAAATGAGACAAAGTGTCCTGAGTGTCTAGCAGAGCTTTACCGTTTGCTCAATGAAGAAGATATGCGGTTTGGGTTGTGGAAGAAAAGGGCAACGACTGCAGAAACAAGGGCTGGACTTTCACTTGTGCAGCATGGTTACTGGCATCGTGCTCAAAGTCTTTTTTACCAAGCCATGGTTAAGGCAATTCAAGGGACATATAACAACACTGTGCCAAAGGCTGAGATGTGTCTTTGGGAAGAGCAATGGCTTTATTGTGGCAGTCAACTGGGTCAGTGGGATGCATTGGTAGACTTTGGAAAGGGCGTCGAAAATTATGAAATACTACTTGATAACCTGTGGAAATTGCCTGATTGGGCGTATTTGAAGGATCATGTAATCCCTAAGGCCCAAGTCGAAGAAACTCCAAAACTTCGTCTAATTCAAGCCTTTTTTGCCCTTCATGACAGAAATACAAATGGTGTTGGGGATACTGAAAACATTGTGAATAAAGGTGTTGATCTTGCTCTAGAACAGTGGTGGCAGTTGCCTGAAATGTCTGTTCATTCCAGGATTCCTCTTTTGCAGCAATTTCAACAGCTAGTTGAAGTTCAAGAATCTTCTAGAATTCTTGTGGATATTGCCAATGGGAACAAGATATCTGGCAGTTCTGCTGCTGGTGTACATGGGAATCTTTATGCAGATCTCAAGGATATCCTTGAGACTTGGAGGCTGAGAACTCCAAATGAATGGGATAATATGTCTGTCTGGTATGATTTGCTTCAATGGAGGAATGAAATGTATAATTCTGTGATAGATGCATTCAAGGATTTTGCGACCACAAATCCTCAACTTCATCATCTTGGTTATCGTGACAAAGCATGGAATGTCAATAAACTTGCTCGTATTGCTTGTAAGCAAGGCCTTTATGATGTCTGTGTGGCAGTACTAGAAAAGATGTATGGCCATTCAACCATGGAAGTGCAGGTATTATATACTGTAGTGAATCGCTATCATGTAGGAAAATAGGAAAAAGCTTTTTGCTCTCCACCAATATTTGGCATCTTGGCATGTGTGTTAGAAATCCTCTTACATAGTTTAATGTTAAGACTCAACAACTTTGGTTATGTTATGACCATCTTATTGTTCTTATCCCTGGGATCACAAGTTATGCTTAAAGCCTGGTAAAACAATTTCTAGATCAGACATTTAATATCACAATTTTACCTAGTTTGAGCATGCTTGATAGCCCAAAGTATTTCATTGATTCTTCTTTTTGGATATTGCAGGAGGCCTTTGTTAAGATAAGAGAACAGGCAAAAGCATTTCTGGAAATGAAAGGAGAACTTACCAGCGGGCTTAGTTTAATCAACAGCACTAATTTGGAATACTTTCCTGTGAAACACAAAGCTGAGATTTATCGTCTCAAGGGGGAATTTCTCTTAAAGCTTGGTGACATGGAGGGAGTTAATGTTGCATATTCGAATGCTATCAGCCTTTTCAAGAATCTGCCCAAAGGGTGGATAAGTTGGGGAAATTATTGTGACATGGTAAACACTTTATGTTCTTTTTTTGTCTGAATTGTCATTTATGACTGAACTCAGTACACCTATTTGACTTGTAATTCCAGGTTTATAAAGAGGCCCAGGAAGAAATTTGGTTGGAATACGCTGTTAACTGCTTTCTTCAAGGTATTAAATTTGGAGTTTCTAATTCTAGAAGCCATCTAGCTCGTGTTCTATATCTTCTCAGCTTTGATAGTCCCAATGAGCCCGTGGGTAGGGCATTTGATAAGTACTTGGACCAAATACCACATTGGGTTTGGCTTTCTTGGATTCCACAGCTACTACTTTCCTTGCAGAGACCAGAAGCACCACATTGCAAACCTGTTCTACTAAAAATTGCCACTGTTTACCCACAGGTAATGCTTTTCTATTATATATGCATTTTGCAATTTTTTTTTCTTTTCATTTAAATAAACTTGATGTTTTCTTCTTTTAAACTATCAGGCCCTTTATTACTGGCTCCGCACATATTTGCTTGAACGCCGAGATGTAGCAAATAAATCTGAACTAGGTAGAATGGCAATGGCGCAGCAAAGGATGCAGCAAAATGTCTCTGCATCTGCTTCTGGTTCTCTTGGCTTGGATGGAAATGCAAGAACGCAGAATCATGGTGGCAGCGGTTTACCTTCAAACAACCAAATCCATCAAGGCAATCAATCTGGTGGGATTGGATCTCAGGAGGGTGGTAATTCTCATGGGCAAGAGCCTGAAAGGCCAACAGCTGGAGAAGGCAACATGCACACAGCAAGTGACCAACCCTTGCATCAAAGTTCTTCTACCATGAATGAAGGTGTTCACGGTGCAATGAGGCGAAATGGTGCTTTGAGTCTGGTAGCTTCTGCTGCCAGTGCCTTTGATGCTGCAAAGGATATAATGGAGGCCCTTAGAAGCAAGCATGCGAATTTGGCTGGTGAACTTGAGGTGAATATTTCCGTTCTGAACTTCTTGTTCTTTTCAAATGCCTCTGCATTTTTTATGCAGAGGCCCCTATACTAGACAAGTGCTAATAAATTCTAGACTAGAAAATTATACTTCGTGTTTTGTACCCCTGAGGAATTATTTCTTGTTCGCTCTTTATATTGTTGATTCCACTAGAACTGGTGATGTAGGATGAAGTAACTATTAATGTCTGAGTTGTGTTCTGGAATTGTTTGCAGAGTTTGCTCACAGAAATTGGTTCAAGGTTTGTTACACTGCCAGAGGAGAGACTACTAGCAGTTGTTAATGCTCTGCTGCACCGCTGTTACAAGTACCCAACTGCCACAACAGCAGAGGTTCCCGGATCACTTAAGAAGGAGCTCTCTGGTGTTTGCAGGGCATGCTTCTCTGCAGATGCTGTCAACAAACATGTTGACTTTGTGAGAGAATACAAGCAGGATTTTGAGCGCGATCTTGATCCAGAAAGCACGGCTACTTTCCCTGCCACTCTCTCTGAACTGACTGAAAGATTGAAGCATTGGAAAAATGTTCTTCAGAGCAATGTAGAGGACAGGTTTCCAGCTGTGTTGAAACTCGAAGAGGAAAGCAGGGTGTTGCGTGATTTTCGTGTAGTCGATGTAGAGATTCCTGGACAATATTTTAGTGATCAGGTAATAAAATCAGTATCTTCCATATTTGAGCAACATGCTCTCTCATAACAAGACCCAGAAGTAAACACAACCACAATAACGGACAATCAAAATAACTTACACAACTTATTATAACATTTTTTATATGATGAGCAAATTTGAAACACGGTCACTTGGAGCCCTGTCATGTTAAGACATGGCCTGAGGAACTTAGTGAAAATATGTAAAGGCTCAACAATGGCAATTATGCTCTTTACAATATTCAGTTTTAGCTTCTCTCATCGTAATCTTTGGTTTACTCATACTGGCTTAGTTGTGTATTGTTCATATGTCATGATGGTAAATAAGGAGCTTGAAATAGCTGTTCCTGTCTTTTAACCCTTCAACATTGAAATTGTCTGACTTGCTAAATTTCTTCAGAAGAAGCCTATCTTATAAGTTGAAGCTGAACAAAGTTATGCATTATTAATCCATTAGTTATTGTTCTCATGAAAACTTCTCTATTGAACTCTTCAGGAAATTGCACCTGACCATACAGTAAAGTTAGATAGGATTGGGGCTGATATACCAATTGTGCGACGACATGGAAGCAGTTTCCGGCGTTTGACTTTGATAGGCTCTGATGGCTCTCAAAGGCACTTTATTGTTCAGACGTCTTTGACTCCTAATGCTAGAAGTGATGAACGCATATTGCAGCTATTCAGGGTAATGAACCAAATGTTTGATAAGCACAAGGAATCGCGACGCCGCCACATATGCATTCACACACCAATAATTATTCCTGTTTGGTCCCAGGTGCTGAGCTCTCCGTTCTACAAATTTCATTCCATTTCACACATTTCATTTTTTTCATAGAGATGACCCATTATCAAGATTCTTAATCTGCTTATGTTTCTTTGTTTTTTTTTGGCTTGTATTCTTTGAATGATGATTGCTGACTGGCCTGCAGATGAACAATACAAACTGATAACTGGTTGATTCATGAACAGGTTCGTATGGTTGAAGACGATCTGATGTACAGCACCTTCCTTGAGGTTTATGAGAACCATTGTGCAAGGAATGACCGAGAAGCAGATCAGCCCATTACCTATTTTAAAGAGCAGTTAAACCAAGCTATTTCAGGCCAAATCTCACCTGAAGCTGTAGTAGATCTCCGCTTCCAAGCTTATATTGATATAACAAAAAATCTCGTGTCTGAGAGCATTTTTTCACAGTATATGTACAAGACTCTGCTGAATGGTAACCATATGTGGACTTTCAAAAAGCAATTTGCTGTCCAGTTGGCTCTTTCAAGTTTCATGTCTTTCATGCTACAGATAGGGGGAAGGTCCCCAAATAAGATTTTATTTGCTAAGAACACTGGGAAGATATTCCAGACAGATTTCCATCCTGCATATGATGCAAATGGAATGATTGAGTTTAATGAACCAGTGCCTTTCCGTCTGACAAGGAACATGCAATCATTCTTTTCCAATTTTGGTGTGGAAGGCCTTATTGTGACTGCAATGTGTGCTGCGGCACAGGCTGTAGTTTCACCAAAAGTAAGTTTTCTGAAAAGTGTTTAATCATAGATTTTAACTGATACAGATGAAATGTTGATCGTCTTTTTCCTGCTTTCTTTTCCATTTGACATATTGCAGCAAAGTCAGCATTTGTGGTATCAGTTAGCCATGTTCTTCCGTGATGAGCTGCTGTCATGGTCTTGGAGGAGACCACTGGGAGTGCCTGTGAGTGTTGCTGGAGGGAGTAGTTTGAACCCTGTTGACTTCAAAGATAAGATTTGCACCAATGTCAAGAATGTTATTGGTCGGATCAATGGGGTTGGCCTGCAGTTACCTGAAGAAGATAATTCACAAAAAGAGAATGCGGTGGAGCCACCACAGTCGGTGCAAAGGGGCGTCACTGAGTTGGTTGAAGCAGCTTTGGCAGCCAGGAACTTGTGCATGATGGATCCTACATGGCACCCATGGTTTTAACTGTCTTTCTTTCTAGTTTAGTCAGTGTTGCTTTTTTCTGCAGCAAATTGTAATATACCAATAAATTGTATGTTTTTAACTGTCCCATCTTTTCCTTCAACCTTGATGTATATAGTCCTCTCTCCAACAGCGTTTTTGGGTATGGGCAAAAATTTGAAGAAAGTTTTCTAAACTAAGTGTACTTAAATAAGACAATAGATTGCTGGGAAAAAGTAATCAAATTCTCAATGTTAAAATCACATCGTTTGTGATTGATTGTGAGTCTTTTCTATGGAAACAATCACCTATAACAAAACAACAGAAATAAAAATGATGGTATCACAAAACAGACTACCAACAAGGAGCCACCCGCCAATCATCACAGTTTCTTCAGACTACCGACAAGGAACCACGCTCAATCATCAGTTTCTTCCTCCTCACTAGCAAAGCGCAGGTGCTTCCCTTTTGGTGTTGGCAAGCCTTTGAAGCATAAGACGCTCGGTGGGATGCCACTCGCTGAATCATTATTGTTATTCTCGGTTCGCTCTTCAACGATTTCATCGTCGCTGTTGTACAAAAACGTTGTGTGCCTTCCAGAAAATTTAGCAGTTATCTTGTCGTTATTCATACTAATCCTGCTCATGCCTTCGCAGAGTTCATCAAGCAATACGTCATTATATTCTTCAGCTGCATTCTCTTCATAATTGTCATCACAATATTCTTCTACTTCCCCTGCAACTATCCCATCGTCATCTTCATTTTCATCCTGAATACTACTTGCATTAACCTGAATGGACCAAACGGAAGAGTTATCATCATCTGGATATGATTTCTCGTTGCGGTCACTCTTACCCCGGTCAGTAGTCACTACAGATGAACATTCTAGTGAAGCCAGAGTTTCTGATTTCTCAGAGAAATCCAGTAGCAAAGACCTGGTTATCATACTTTTTTCCGATTGGATACTCTCTTGCATCTTTCCTTCAAATATATAGCTGACAACCTGATAAGTTCATACAAGAAACAAGAAATAATCAATGGAATATTCACAAGAACCCAGCTGAAATATTTCTCCTGAGCTGCAGTCATGCAAAGGTCATAAGTAATTAAAAAAAAAACAATTTAATACACGAACCTGAGAAATCAATTGTTCTTGAATGACAGAAGAGGTATTCATGGAAGGCAATCCTCCATGGTTGGGAAGACCTTCATCCTCAGAAAGATTCAAGACCTGTGGTGTGTTTGCCGGAGTTGGGGCAAGAAGTCTCATTGGAGAGTTGACAAAGCCTTGAAGATTAAGAAACGCACTGTTCTCCAGCGAGAGTTTGGAAAGCTCGGCCTCTTCCTCTACTTTTTGCAAGAGCGTCTTCACCTGACACCTAAGCAACGCCTCTCCAGAGCCAGGTGTGCTAGTACTGCTCTTGGCTCTAATGGTCCTTCTCTTGGTCATGGCTGATGACGGAGTCTCCAAGCCCCCAGTTGCAAGCCCAACAATCGGTGAATCATTTGTTATATCAATCAGCGCAGAACGATCTTGTTGTTGTTTTGTGGTTCTTTGTCTTGAGTTTGAAACACCATTTTCAGAATCTTCATTTTTTCCTGTAAAATTATAATCAAAAGTAAACAAAAATATGAGAACCCTATATAATCTACACATAACCCAATCAAATATTCTTCAATCTCATCGGACCAAGAACCAGTTTTACACCATTTCTTGTTTGGTAAATTTTTTGACGAAAAAGGAAAGAATGTAAATATAAGAATTCAAGAAACGGTATAAAACCAATACTGACGATCAATCTTTGACTAGGTTTGAAGATAAAGAAAGCGAATATCACTCACTTGAGGTGGGAATGTTGTTGTTGTTAGGAGCAGCCAAAGTTTGAGACCTGGTGACTCTTCTTGTTGATGATGATGGGGTCTCCATTGAAACGAGTTTGTGAGCGAGAGAAAGAAGTAGAAAAAAAAGCAGAGAAAGAGGAAAGCAAATGGAGTAGATGTCCGTCACGTAAAGTGTAAAACGGGTATATGAAGGCAATATGAAATATGACCGTTGGAGCGCTCGCTCGCACATCTGTTCCACACGTGTGGAAGACTAGCCGTTGGCATTTTACTTTTGTCGCGCTTTTTCTACGGTTCAGTGACTCAAAGAGTTTGGGCTCTCGACTTTTTTGGGCCTTTTGTCAGTGTAATTATTTCCAATTTGGGCTTTTGGACAAAATGGTCCGAATTGGCTTTTTCATGATCTTATTACTATAATTGAAGAATTTAGAGAGATTTTCGCATCATCCTCGCAACTACTAACCAAATTAATATATGGGAACCTAAGTATTTATCTTCCTTTCTTTTCTTTCTTTCACCTTGCTTGTGAAATAACTAATGGCTAGAGAAGTAGATCACTTTTCCTAAAGAAATTTCGCAACTAAAGTAAATTTAACAATGAATATGAGATGCCCACCACCGATGGATAATTTTGGTTACTAATTTGACTCTCAATTTAACAATAAAAAATACACAAAACTTACCAATAGAGCAATCAGTAAAGTGCTTAGTTATAAAAAATTTTAAATCCTTAATAGTTTACCGATCATAACATCAGATCAATGATTATGTATGATTGCTGCCAAATTATGTTCATATTTGTTTCTAGACAATAAAATTATAAATATTTTTAAAGTGAAATTATATTTATATTTTAATCATGATAATTTTGTGTAAACCCTATTTATGTCATGATTATTATAAATAAAAAAGCATGATTTACTTTTCTAAGAAAAATAATATTACAGATTTATAAGAAATTAATATTTGGACTCTTAAAATTTTAAAAAAAGAAACATACATATTCTTAAAGTTTTAAAATTCTATTTATACCTCTGTCAGGTAATGGAACAATTAAAGTTAACAATAGAAAGGATAAAAATAAAAAATCACTCTCTTTTAATTAAAAAATAAAAATTTCGACCAACCTTGATCAATAGTCGGTCAACTTCGATCAACGGCTGATTACAAACTAGTTGATAATAGGTAAATGCTGGTAAATAGTTGGTCAATATCGTTCAACGATAGATAAATGACAGTCAAGGCGGATAGTCAATGGTCATATGTTAATATTGATCATCAACTAGTCAATGCCGATTAATGACGTCGGCGGGCAATAGAAGGCAATCGACAGTTGAAGCCCCCTTTCTTAAATAGCTTAATTAAAAACAATATGTTAATAGATTAATAAATTCACATATATATATAAAAATTTAGAATAATTTAATTTGTTAAAGTGGTGGTTTTTATTTATAAAGATTCAAACCCCACTTTTAGTTTTTAATTGAATTAGATTTTTTTTAGTTATAATGTGCGGCAGTGAGGGAGGCATAATTATAATTTCACTATTTAATAGTTTTTTAGTTAAAGTTTATGAATCTTGTTACCTGACATTTATAAATAAAATTTTTGAAACTTTAGAAATTTACATATTTGTTTTCTTAAATTTTAGGAGTTCAAATATATTTTTTCCAATTTATAATTATACTAGACATACAAACTATCTATATAAATTCATCTATATAAATTGACATGCATATATGATCACATGGCCAAATTAAATAATTTAATATAATACTAAAAATAAAATTAAACATTCAATCGTATCATAATTTTATTAATTTTAATAAATTTTTAATTAAAATTTATAAATTCTATTACTTATCAGATGTATAAATGAGATTTTAAAAATTTGCATATAATTTTTTAAATCTTAAGATTACAGATGTTCTTTTTTCAATTCATAATTATATAGACATTCAATCTATCTATATAATTTCATCTATACAAATTGACATAAATATATGATGAGATGGATGAATTAAATAATTTAATATAATATATAAAAATAAAATTAAACATCTAATTATATCATAAATTTGTATTAAAGAAATTTTAAAAAAATAGTGTTTGAATCTGCCGCTATAGTCTGTACCCATAGTACAAGAGCAACCACTCCCGACGCTAGATTGAGAGATCGGCAAACCAAACTAATCTTACAATTCGTTTAATTTCTGTGTAAATTTTAAATTATTCACTTTTTATAATATCTCAATTAATTTTTATCATTCAAAATATTCGGTTAAAATTAATTTTTCAGAGTAAACATATTTCATAAAATTATAAAGTTCGTATAAAAATTAAATTTTTATTTTTATTTCTCCATTCTACTACCACCACTTTCCTCCCCAAAAATTTATTTCTCATTCTAAGCCAAAGGATGATCATCACTAATTAGTTGGTCTGCCCGTTCGTGCCAATCATTTCATTAACTGAATTCCTCCATAGCCACGATGCTATTGCAACTGCTACTTTTTATATTTGATTATTTTGGACAGGGGTGCCTGCCGCAAAATCAACATAACACGGAGGCATCCTGCCGAGAAGAACTGCTTTTTTTTTTTTTTTTTCTTTTGTGGTATTAGGCTTTTCTCTTTACTAAAATTAACACAGCTTTGAAGTCTTAAATTCTCCTTGCGATGTTGTTGAAACCACAAGATACAATCTGATTAAATAAAAATTAAGTAAATTGTGAGTATATATAAATGGATATATAATATAATAGATTAATTTTTTAAATTAATAGTAAGCATTCTATTCAATAACAAATTGTATTTTAGTATATTTAAATTTTTATTTGTATGTAAATTACCTCAAAATTACATAAGATGTGAGTTTTTAAAAATAGCGAGCATGGTATAATAGATTAAGTGAATTTTGAAATTTTTTTATATCTTAAATTTTAATAAAAATTATCACATAGATAATAAATTTTTATATTTTAAAAAAATGAGTAATATAGATTAAAATAGCTTCTGAATTTAGATTAAATCGTAACAAAAAAGTCACATGATTGAATAAAAAAAAGTTATATTTTTTGTTAAATAAAAATTGAGGAAATTTTAAATATATATATAAATGAATAAATTAATTTTTTGAATCAATAAAAAATATTTAACTCATGACATTAGACACCGCTCTAATTTCTTTTGGCGATAGTTGAAATTAAAATTTAAAATGTGTAACATATTAATAGTTATCCGCTGATCAGATCTATCATCTTTTTTATTTTTTATCATGTAAATTCTTTAAGATAAGCGCAGGTTAGAGATACGCATAATAATCGCACCTCAGTTTACAGTCCATCTAATTATTTTAATTCTAAAGATTTTACAAGCATAATATGAGTTTTCAAATGCCTTTTCATTTAATATTACAGCGATTTATTGAGCGTATTATTGAACAGAACAGAACAGAACAGAACAGAACAGAACTAGTAAGACTTGTTTGGTAGGCACATGCAAAGCAAGAGAAAAGGAGGACTAACAGAGAGCAGTTAGGTTAATCGCGTGAACCACCTTAATCCACATCGGCATTCTGCATTCAGCTGTTTGACACTCTGCGTATTAAATAAAAGAGCAGGATATTGAAAGTGAAATATATCAAATTAGAATTCTCACGCCCATGCTTGAGTCAATATAGAGCAGGACGACGCACAATAATGGTAGTAGTACTGAAATAATTATAAAATACAAATACAAAATTCGAAAACAAATTCACGTATCAATTTTTTTTATGCCTCACTCATTATTAAATTAATTGTCGTATATTTATGAATTTTAATTATGTCATAATAACGTAAAATGACTTCATAATTTACTAAATTCTTTTTGTGTTAAATTAATTTCTTTTAAGATAATATATAACAATATAAGTATTGATTAATATATATATATATATATTAATTTATTAGAATAAAATGAACTTATATTTATATATTTTTTTGGAGAATTAAATTTGTTTATAAATCAAAAGACCTTTTTTAATACTATTTTAAGAAGTATTGTAAATAATTTTTTTAGTTTACTTAACGCTCAAGTTTTTTTCGTCTTTTCTTTACTTCATATTTTATATATGTTTAAAAGTAAATTTAGTTTTAATAGTAAATTTTAATTAATTTAGTGACTTAAAAAATCGGTAATATATGAATTGTATACTTAAGACATCACTAAATTCAACTTCAATAATGTATTATATATTTTATTTGTATTTTATTTTGTATTGTTGTTTTATTTTATAATTTATATGCTATCTTATAAACTTATTATATTTTATTATATAAGGAATATATATATATATTTTATGAATAAATTTTTTTTAAAAAAAAATTAGTCCAACCAAAAAGAAATTTTTTAATTAGGTCCATGTATGGCAATTCATAATTATGTTTATGTTTAAAAATGAAGTTATGTGGTTTATTTTTTATTTTGCATAAAAGAAATGATATGGTTTTTAATACACCGTTATGGACGAATAGAATTATTTATTATCAAGTAGGTGGGTTATATTGATAAATATTAATTGTCAAATAGATAAGCTCTAATTAAGCAGTTTACAAGTTGTGGGCTTTAAAAGCAAGTAATAGCACGTAATTAACATATCACTAAATATTGTTAATTGTATAACTTTTTAATTTGATTTGACTAAAAAATCTTCATTTATGTTATTATATATGTATTCTCATTTATTATAATTATCATTTTATTTGATAATTTTTTATTAAAAAATTATTAATGAATGATGTGATGCTGCTATTCATGTACTAAAATTGTTTGTGAAATTGAGAAAAATATTTTAATATAATATTAAATTAAATAATAAGAGACTGTAAATAAAAATTTGATTTTTTTTACACCTCTCTCTTCACAATATTATTGAAACAAAACAAAAAGATCATATGGCTCGTTATGAAAATATTTGATACATCTCTTATAAAATAAAATTAATGAGGCATATTGAAAATATTTGATATAATTTTTAATGAAAATATTTAATACATCTCTTATAAAATAAAATTAATGAAGCATATTGAAAATATTTGATATATTTTTTATAAGAGAAGATTAATTGATCTTGAAAATTTCAAGTAGATTCTAATAATTCTAATTACTATATAAATAAAGAGTAATGTTACACATTTCAAATTAAAATATTATTTTGAATTTTAAATAAGATATTAAATAATTATTAAATAAAAAATAATATAATAAAAAAATTTAAAATTTATATAAATTAACCTCGGATGAAAAACGAGAGAAGTAGGTAGTTAAAGATAATCAAGTGAGGCATGCAAAAGAGGTAGTTAGAGCTGCCTCCATCTAACCCCCCATTGTACGATTGTCTCGTTATAAAAGATTATCCCATTCCTCCCGAAGAAACAGCCGATAAACAGTCAAAACAAACACGCCTTCCAACCAACAACAGTTCAATGGCTCCCGCAACTCTCACAACTCTTGCACAAGAGAAAACCCTTGACCCTAGTTTCGTCCGCGACGAAGATGAGCGGCCCAAAGTGGCCTACAACCATTTCAGCAACGAAATTCCGGTGATATCACTAGCTGGGATCGATGAAGTTGATGGTAGAAGGGCTGAAATTTGCAAGAAGATTGTTGAGGCATGTGAGGACTGGGGTATCTTCCAGGTTGTTGATCATGGTGTCGATGCTAAGCTTATTTCGGATATGACTCGTCTTGCAAAAGAGTTTTTCGCTTTGCCACCAGAGGAGAAGCTGAGGTTTGATATGTCTGGTGGGAAAAAAGGTGGCTTCATCGTCTCCAGCCACCTTCAGGTACTCTTCTATATAAATATTAATTGCATAAAAGTTGAAACTTCTTTATGGCTTTAATTTTGTGAATTTTTTGTTTTCAGTTCTTATTAGTTGTTCGCCAAGTTTCTTATTTCTTTTGCTGTAGGTCTATGCTTTAGTTATTGATTAGTGTATTTGTATTGTGGTTGTGTATAAGTGAATGGAGTCAATCACATATCACGTTTAGGGTGTGTTTGGTAAGTCCAATTGAATTGAAAATTTAAAAATTGGATTAGATTGTATTGTTATGATATTATTGATTGTAATGTACATCGACTCCAGAAATTGGAAAGAAAGAAAGTGTTTATGAAGTTCACCAAACACAAAGTGGTTTGCTTATCCGATGTTCTGCTTTAACAATAAAGAAAAAAAAATAGTGGTTTGCTTATCAAGTTTCATTAGTTTAAAATTCCTTTTTTTCTGGCAACAAACAAATTCATGACAAAAACGATTATGGCAGTTTTTTTTTTCCTCTTGAAAGAACAATCATGGTAATTGAAAAGGAAAAATAAGAGGTGCTAAAATGATAATTGGGAAGTGACACGACAGAACATTGATCATTTATAATTTAATCAGATTCACTAATTAATATGAGAGTGCAGGGGGAAACAGTTCAAGATTGGCGTGAAATTGTGACATATTTCTCATACCCAATAAAAAACCGAGACTATTCTCGATGGCCAGACAAGCCAGAGGGGTGGATCGAAGTGACAAAACAATACAGTGAGAACTTAATGGGGCTGGCTTGCAAGCTTCTTGAGGTTTTATCCGAGGCAATGGGATTAGAGAAAGAAGCTCTAACAAAAGCATGTGTTGACATGGATCAAAAAGTTGTGGTCAATTTCTATCCAAAATGTCCACAACCCGATCTCACTCTTGGGCTAAAACGCCATACGGATCCGGGTACCATCACACTCTTGCTCCAAGATCAAGTGGGTGGGCTCCAGGCCACCAGGGATAATGGCAAGACTTGGATCACCGTTCAACCTATTGAAGGAGCTTTTGTGGTCAACCTTGGAGATCATGGTCATGTAAGTATTACTATGTCTCCATATCTCATTATTCACATTCACACACACACACAGATATATATATATATATATATATATATGGCTTGAAATATGAAAGACTTGGCCATATATATTCACACTCATTATTCACATATGGCCATATATATATATATATATTCACATAAAGTGAAAAGGCAGTAAATTAAAATTTTAATATGAAAGATGAACTTCTCTCCAAAAAAAAAAAACCCCTAAATTCAATTAGCAATATTTTTAAAATGACTTTCTTTTTAGAAAAATAATTAAATTAAATTACACATCCAATATCCTCAAGCCCATTGACTGTAGTGTATTAATATATATATATATATATATATAGAGTTTTTTTTTTGCTTTTTGAGAATCAATTAGTATACTCTATTTAATTATTTTTTCCCAATGCTTTTACCATAGGAGGAGACATCTAGGAATTTGTATTGTTCCTAACTTTTAAAATTTTCATTTGAATGGGACCAAATTATGATAAACATTAAGTCGGTGGTGAGCCAGCTGGTAGGTGCTTCTTTCTGCCACTCAGTGAATGCAGTTAATTAAATGAAGGAGGCAGGATTTAAATGAGCTGAAACTGAAATCAATGGGCTAGCTTCTTTCACCGAGTTCATATTTCTGTAGCTATAGTCGTCACAAAAAGAAAATTCACATGCATCTGCGAAATTCACATGATTTGTATTATAGGAAAACAACGTACTAACTCCTACAATTATTATTATATTCGACATGCAACAGAAAGGTTGTTAGCAACAGTATAATATATAATTTGGTTAGCCCATGTGTTACTGCCGAAATTTGAAAATTTCATTCCCTTTTCATTAAAGATCAGAGAAAGTCAATTTGGTATCCATTTATATTGGCTTTATATTTCTACAATTCAAATCAAATTTACTTGTACTAAAAATGATCAGTTTCTGAGCAACGGGAGGTTCAAGAACGCGGATCATCAAGCAGTGGTGAACTCAAACTGCAGCAGATTATCAATTGCGACATTCCAAAACCCAGCACCAGAGGCAACAGTTTATCCACTCAAGATCAGAGAAGGAGAGAAGCCCGTGTTGGAGGAACCGATTACATTTACTGAGATGTACAGGAGGAAGATGAGCAAGGACCTTGAACTTGCCAGGCTTAAGAAGCAGGCCAAGGAGCAGCAATTGCATGACCTGGAGAATAAGCCCATTGAAGAGATCCTTGCTTAAACTTCGTGTCATTGCTCCTACATTTGTGCTACTTTATTTATATCGCCTTGTGTTTATTGTGATGAACAATCAGTTGGTGAATAAGGCCTATGTTTTCTTTATATGTTTTGTCTCTATTGTAAATTTCTAATGGATGAAAATAAATTGGGCTCAGCTCACTGCTTAGCAGCCCTATTTATTTTTATTTTTTGCTTTTTCACATTTGCGTAAAAACTTGAAATTTATCTACAGAAGCAAAATGATCTTCTACCACAAAGGTAACTAGACTCTCCTTATAGTTATGAACCTCAACAAGAATGGTTCTTACTCCGAGATCCTTCATTTTTTGGAAATTTTTTAGAAATAACCTTTTAATTTTATAAGTATACTTTTTTGGCCACCTTTTAATTAGATATTCTTTATTAGTTAAAGAGAAAAAAATTCAGACTATTATATCCCTTAAGTAAAAAAAATACTCTCTTTATTCGAAGCTCTCTCTTTCAATTCAAAATTCTCATAACAAAAATTCGATTGAGTCAAAGATTTGAAAGTTGGTATTGTATAGATCAGACTTTACATAACATATTCGTTGCTTAAAATTCTAAAAATGGCCAATTCTTGGTAAGGTTTTTTAAATTTTAGAAATTTTTTTTATTTGTGTTAGAAATGAGTTAGATTGTGTTAGAAATTGCAATTTGAGTTTAAAATAGATGAAGTAGATAAATTAAACATGAAAAATGGGTTAAAATGGTAGAAAAAACGTAAAAATATGACAAAACAATAATTTTTTTTGGGGAGAATCCCGAAATAAAATGGCGGCTAGAGCGATAGCCAGTCGTCGTCTGCATCCTACACTTTTTCGAAGGCTTTTCATGGCCTCAAAAAGTCTTTCGAGATACAATCGCGAGGGGTCTTTCTTGGGTCACAAAAAGCTCTCGAGAAAGGCCGAGATGCGCTATGCTAATCTGTGATATGCCCACTGGGCATATGCAACTCTACGACGTAGTCCCAAGTCCGTGACGTGGCACTGTATGCACAACATGGCGCATCCGTAAAGTGCCATGTGGCTCATGCAGTGAAATTTTTTAAATTAGAAAAAAAATTAAATTAAAAAAATAAATTTTAAGATGATTTTAGATTTAAAAAGTAAATTAATAATTATTAGTTATAATAATTTGATTAATATTGTATATTAGTTAATTTAATATGTATGTTATTTATTAATAATTGTATTTTTTATGCATTTTTACAAGAAAATTAACGTCTCCAAACAATATAGAATTCTGCAGTAAGTATTCTTTCGCGCATCGGTTATGTGTTATTCGAAGATGTGGACTTTGAATTCTATAAGAAAAAAACTAAAGCCTAATTAGTTAGAGTTGTTTAGACAGACTTGTATAGGGTATTTTTTTAGATATGCACGATATTTTGTTCTTTAGTATTTTGGTTCATGAGATATTATTTCGTGAGGTGCATACCTTCAATTTATCTGAGGAGATGTGGTTTTACATTAATAAGAAGCGTATCTGATTCACTCACAAACTCGCAAGGGATTTGTATTAATTACTGGATTAAAGATGAGAGATTACCCACCCGCTTAGGAGTTAAAAAGAAAATTAGGCTAAAGATAGCCGAAAAAAGTTGACGTACACCTTTATTGATAATTGGTATGGATCTCTTAACTTATCTAAAATAGACAATAAAAATGTAGTGCAGTTGAGTTTATTTTATTTTATTTTATTCATCGTATTTTAATCCTATGCAACAAACATCTTGAGATTCAAAATTTTGTTCTAAGTATAATGGACGACTTTAATGAGTTTAATAATGTTGAGGGAGAAAACGCCATTCTCCCTCTCGAGGTTATGTTAAAGCGAAGAACCCAAGATTCAACCTAGAACCCTAACCTCCTTGCGCAGCGGAATAACCTGTCAATCAAACAAATACAATAAGAATCCAAAGCAGAAAACAAAAGAGTACAACACAATCTAACGTGGTTCGGTTAATTGCTTATGTCCACGGTGGATCCAAGGATCCTAGCCTCTCTTATTATAACTCCTTAGAGATTTTACAAGGAAAACCCAAATGAAGAACCCTCAAAAGGACCTAAATGTTTAGTGAACCCTTGCTCTACCACGAACAATGATCACCCAAATAACGGTTCTACCTTAGCGCACACAAGCACTTAGTGTCTACCCAGTTCTTCCCCTCTCTTAGAGTCTCTCTTAATGCTTAATTCTGAAATCAAGGGTTTACAAGTGTTTATATAGGGTGTATTTCGTGCCTACTAACACTATTCCTTGTTGGAGTAAGAGCCCACTTATTTTGGAAGTCTAAAACTTCCAAAAACTAGAAATACTGAAGAAAATGGACTTCTGATACTTTTAGCACCGCGACGCTCGTCCTTGGGCGCTGCGGCGCTCGTCCTTGGGCACTGGACAAAATTGTGCCCAGTGTTGTGGCGTTGAGGACTCAGCACTGCGGCGCTGGGTTGCTGTCTTGAGCGCTGTGGCGCTCAGCCCTGTACACCTATCTTGCGTTTTCTTGCTTCCTTCACGTCTTTGAGTCCCGTTTCATTTCTCCATTCGTGTCTTATACATTCTAGACTTCTCCATACATATCCCACTCATTCTAGATTTCTTGTAACTCTTCACTTTGGTATTCATCTCAATTTTTGTCCAACCAAGATTGTTGAATCACCAATTTTCCAACAAACCTTTACTTGATTCACAATCTTCCGAATAAGAAGGCTTTGGGATCCGATCTACACCAATACTCTATCACCTAGAGCTGAGTCCAGTTAAGTCTCTACTAAGACTTAACTTTTCCTAGGCTAGTGACTTCGGCCTCCAAAGACATTCGTGTACCTTGCATAGGGTATGGATGCGTTGTACTCCTTTTCGACCCTCATAACCTCGGTGAACACGGTTTGGATGTCGCCTAGTGGTCTGCATTACCCCAACACCTCATGTTGGGCCACTCATGGCCATCACAGTAAGCACATAGAGCCCCCTATTGTGCTTCTCACCCTTAAATCCTATAGGTCCTTTCTCTACTCTTAGTTTTCTTTTTTTTCGCTCTAATCGAATACCCTTCCTCATTGAGCTTGCCTAGGGATATCAAGTTCCTCCTCACTTTAGGAACATGCCTTACACCATGTAATTCCCTAGTTTTTCCACCTTGCATCCTCAGCCTTATGTCACCAACTCGCATGATCTCACAAGTCATGCCATTCCCCATTAGAGCTTTACCTCTCTTGGCTTTATAGTTGATAAACATCGATCTGTTGGGACACATATGGACGCTGCACCCCGAATTTAGTATCCATTTGCCAACGTACTTTCCCTTGAGGTTACCAATATGTCTACAACTTCGGTGTCTTCCTCAGTACCGATTGCAGCCCACCCTCCTTGGCCTTTTGATTTCGGACAATCTTTCACAAAATGCCATTCCTTATTACAAAGGAAACACCTCTTGGATCTCCTCCTTGATTGGTTGCTCTTCCTTCCTTGTGTAATCAAAGTTGCTCCATTCTCGGACTCAGATCTCTTTGTCAATTCTTTTGAGTTCAATGATGCCTTGACGTTATTCATTGTTAAAGACTCATTTTCATACAGCAGCGTATCCACAAAGCTCTCATAGCTCCTCGACAACAAATTTAACAGGATAATAGCCTTATCTTCATCCTCAGTCTTGATGCCCAGTTGCTTAAGACTTATGATGATCTTGTTGAACTCGTCAATGTGAGCTCTTAATAAAGTTCTCTCGTGCATTGTCAGCTCATGTAATCTTTTTTTCACAAGAAGTCTATTTACAAGAGACTTCTATATGTACAATGCCTTGAGTCTCTTCCATAGCCTAAAAGTGGTTTCTTCATCACCAACTTCCCTTAATACTTCGTCACTCAACGCTAGGAATAAGATGCTGTGAGCCTTTTTCTGAATCATGTCCTAATTTTTCTGCCCGGACTTTGAGGTTGTCGCTTCATCGCTAGTTGAGTAGCTGGCTTCTTTTAAAGCTGAGTTTAGCCATCCCTTCATTAGTGGAGCCCTAACATTCTTCCTCCAAAGATTGAAGCTATTCATCCCATTGAACTTCTCTATTTCTTGTTTAATTGTAGCCATGGTTTAAATACCTCAAATTTGTAATATCAAACCTCTAGCTCTGATACCAGTTTGTTGAGGGAGGAAACGCCTTTCTTCCTCTCGAGGTTATATTGAAGTGAAGAACCCAAGATTCAGCCTAGAACCCTAACCTCCTTGCGCAACAGAATAACCTGTCAATCAAGCAAACACAACAGGAATCCAAAGCAGAAAACAAAAGAGTACAACACAATCTAACGTGGTTCGGCTAATTGCTTATGTCCACGGTGGATCCAAGGATCCTAGCCTCTCTTATTATAACTCCTTAGAGATTTTACAAGGAAAACCCAAATGAAGAACCCTCAAAAGGACCTAAATATTTAGTGAACCCTTGCTCTACCACGAACAATGATCACCCAAATAACGGTTCTACCCTAGCGCACACAAGCACTTAGTGTCTACCCAGTTCTTCCCCTCTCTTAGAGTCTCTCTTAATGCTTAATTCTGAAATCAAGGGTTTACAAGTGTTTATATAGGGTGTATTTCGTGTCTACTAACCTTATTCCTTGTTGGAGCAAGAGTCCACTTGTTTTGGAAGTCCAAAAATTCCAAAAATTCTCAAAACTAGAAATCCCGAAGAAAAATGGACTTCTGATGCGTCTGGCGCCGCGACGCTCGTCCTTGGGCACTGCAGCGCTGGACAAAACCGCTCACAGCGCTACGGCACTGGGTTGCTGTCCTAGGTGCTGCGGCGCTCAGCCATTGCTGCCGCGGCACTCAGCCATTGTTGCCGCGGCACTCAGCCCTGTACACCTATCCTGCGTTTTCTTGCTTTCTTCACATCTTTGAGTCCAGTTTTGCTTCCCCCTTTGTGTCCCATACGTCCTAGACTTCTCCATACGTATCCCATACGTTCTAGACTTCTTGTAACTCTTCACTTTGGTATTCATCTCAATTCTTATCCAATCAAGATTGTTGAATCACCAATTTTCTAACAAATAATTATTCATGGGGCAACATTGCATGCAGTGTACTTCATAGCTCATATAGTAAAGCTACATTCTAAAAGTTAGACAATAGAAAAAAATCTTATGAAAAGCAAGATTGAGAGTTATAACATGTACGAATTTGTATATGTATTTTTAGTATGTAATAATTTTATTGTATTCAACATTTTAATCTTAATTATTTATTTATTTTTATTTATAGTGAACTTATGTTTTGAAATTATTTTCTGTATAGATTTACGAGGCCATTTGGTTTACAGTCAGGTTTTTGATTGGCGTTTCAATGATCACTTCCTTACTATTTTGAATTGGAGAAGTAGAGGGACTTCAATGTTTAAGGATGTTGAGGAGGCAATATTGGCTAAGAATTTGATATATTTTTAATCTATTCATATTTAGTTATATTAATCTTATTTCATAATATGTGTAACCTAATTTGAATTTTGTAAGTTTTTTTGTGTACATCATAAGTTAGTACCAAAAGATTACGAGAATAAGGAAGAGATCATGCGACTGGTTAGACATATAAGCATTCTAATCGAGAACTATGTTAGGGATTTACCATATATGCATAGTTCTGTACGGAGCAAGACCCTTAAGAGCTTTGTCCATTTCACTGCCCTGACAATAATGATATGAATATGGAGGAGGATGAGCATGATGGAGTACACCTACAATGTTTGAAGTAATGGTATATTTTATTTTTACGCGATTAGCTGAATTAGTATAATTGTAAAAATTATTTACTATGGTTATTTTTTCCTTGCAATTTAAACACAGTGTATTTGCATACCATGGCGCTGTATATTCAGATTGAGCAACTGTAGGATGAGATAGGAAAAAGATTTGATTGTATTGAAGTTGTGTTGATGCAGAGAATGGAGAAGGACCGAAAAGATATTTTTAAAAAGGTTAATTAGGTCTGGAATGATCTTTCACATTATTTGCAGCAAATGATGCAGTACTTTCAATAGTCATGCTTCTTCCAACTTGATGAAAGTCAGAATATAGTAAGTAAATTAAATTAAAATTGGTTATAGTAACTTTTTTTTTCTTCTTCTGTTTGACTTGTATTAATATCCATTTGTATTGATTGAATTTTAGTTTGGATAAAACGCGATAGTAGGCTTTCAATTTGAAGAGAACGCGATGTATGGCTGTTAGACCCTAACTGCTGAGTATAACATACAACTGATCGACAATCATAAAAGTGTCTAGATCTTATATGATCTGCCTAAAGATATAAGTATATATGAGTGATCGTATAGACCTGTATGGGTCTTGTACACCCCATACACGAATCGCATATAATAAAAGACGAGAAAGAGGAAGATTGAGATTTGGGCATAACTTCAAGTGGATATGAATCCACTGCAGCAGATATACTTGGCCATTAAATCTAAGTTTCAGGCCTAATTGGACAAGGATGAAGGTGTAGTCACTTTACCTGGCCTTGAAGCTAAATCGACATATTTTGGTCTTTATTACTAAAATAGCTAGATAACTTTGTAAGTGAAAATTATTTACACATTTATTGAATTTAATAATTTGTGTCCAAATAAATTATTTACTTTATAACTTTATCTTTTAGCCAATGCAACACATTAATGAGTACTTAAAGGTGGTTCGGCTTAGACAATACTACTATACTAACGCATTACTATAATTGTTCACTTTTGTGGATTCATACTTCTTTGTAAGTTTTTTTTTTCAATTTTGTTAATATTTTTAAATTAAATTTCTTATATACATATATTGATTACTTGTTTTGTTGAAAATTTAGAAAACTTTTAGGATTCTCCACGAGTAACACAAAATAAATGTTTTTACCATTGTATGAAATAATAACATGTTGTTGTATAGCTTAGGGCTTAAAAATAATTTACTTGGTGCACTAATGTGGATTGAGGTTGATAAGGTAAATTATTGTATGTTACAAAAGTTAGGTTTTTTTTTTCTATTATTCATATAGTATTATTTACGAGACTTTCCAATTTCATATAGGTTTATATTCATATCAACTACAAGTAGAAACATTGGATTGCGGTTGAGGTAGATATCTTACATCAGAAGATCGTCATCTACGATTTCAGTCTCAATAGATATGCTGATGGTATGATGAAGAATCATATTATGCCATTATCTATGTTGTTACCCCACCACCTACATGCTTGTAGGTTTTATGAGCAACGATACATTGTACCTAATTTCATCCCCTTTTATATAATTAGGTTAAAGGAAGGAGTGCCTAATAGATAGTTAATAGTGGGGATTGTGAAATTTATATTTGTATTATTATAGAGTTTTTGATGTTGTGTCGTCCCTTACATTTTGGCCCCGAACAGAGTTTAGTTTCTAGGAATAAGATGGCAATTGATTTGTGGACCAGTCCCGAAAAGTAAATATTACATCAAATTAAATCAATTAACAATAGTTTTCTTTATTCTATACTTTTTTATTCAATTTAATAAATTGGTTAATTAATTAATTAAAAATATTTATCATACTAGGCATATTGAAAGTGGTAAATGTATTAAAACTAAACAATAGTAACAAAATACAAAATGTATTAAGTTTATAAACACAAAATGATAAATACAAGATAAAAGACATATCAACTGCTATACAATGTAATAGGGTTTTGACATGTTTGACAGTTATGTTTATGCTACTTATAGCAGTTGCACACATTCTTCGTCGATTTTTTACATTGTGATGAAATTTGTTTCTTTCGACGTCTCTCTGATTGATGGCCTGCTACAAGAGGTTGGATGTCAGTATCTCTCAATTCTTCTAGAATAATATAATCTAACAGATGGCCAACCAAATTGACTGGGTCATTGTATGCACGCAATAAAGACTCAGTCGTGTAATAATGCAAACAAAGAGTTTGAGACTGCAATTTGGTTTATCTATATACTGCAAAGGCATGGGCACATAGTAGTTGTCAAAAAACAAACTTTCGGCAACTGCATGATTTCGTTGGAATGTGCACTATTTAATTTCTATTTCTATCCTTAACGACAAAGCGAGATTGATCTACTAGGTGTACTGTCATGCAAGTGGGCATATCATTATGCTTTTAAACCTTGCGATGGGCTCAATTTGTCAAAAAATGTATCATACTTTGTGTAGCCTCTTATCTCTTGACAAACTATTTTTGTATTAACTTTCGAATACAATCAACCAAGGTAATAATAAAGAGGCCACATGCATAATTTGTAATAGCCTTATTCTTTTTGAAATATTGGTGGTCATAATGTCATATGTTTTGAATGCTCCTACTGATCTAGCTCATTTGAAAAAATCAACCTTCACCTTTAAGTATCTTGTTGCCTCTGGTTTCATTTTTCACATCTTTTTAATTTGTTCTTGAAAGTTAGCTAAGCGATAGCCTTAACAGCAACAAAATAAGAAGTTAGGTATCCCTCTTATTTCTTCTCCTCTGATGGTATCTTATATCTTGAGATTAAATTGTATTTCAAGTGATAAATGCATACCCTATGAGATGCATTAAAAAATACCTCTCGAATGTCCTTTTTAATACTAGTCTACCAATTAAATTCAAACACAAGATTTTCAAGATCACTTAGGACTCCTCGGAGTTTCTTCATAAATTACTACTAAGAAGTATCATTTTTTAAATTAGTAATACCCCATGATAGTAGAAAATTTTGATTATTTCATCCTTACAAATAGTCATAAATATTGTACCCAAGTATGCACTTTTAAAAAATGTACCGTTAACTGCAATAACCGACCAGATAGATGATTGGAATCCTCTAATGCATGATCCAAGCACCATAAAGAAATATTTAAAGTGATTGCAATCATCAACTTTAAATGAGTAATCATACTCGAGTTTTATTATTCTAGTATATAGCAGTATGCAAGAAGTAATTTAAACAAAGCCTCCGGAGTACTTCATATCAACCTCAATGCATGATCTTTAGCTTGCCAAGCAGTGCGGGGTAAGTTATTTTCACACCAAACTCTTCATGTATGTTTGCTTGGATCTCTTTCAATTTGTAGAGTCGACTCACAAATATTAACCTATTTATTATGAATTTGACAATAATTTGAGACTTTACTTTTCGGTGACCATTACTCAAACGATCTAATTGGTATATATGATCTGCATCAATTCTGCGCATAATGAAATGCTTCTTTGTATCTGTCGGCACTGCATGTACACCATTTGCATCTATCATCATCACAATTTTTTTCTCAAAATAATCTTTGTCAACCTTTAGACTTTGAAGCTTCAATTACCCTAAAGTGTTAGTACACTAGTAGCCTGATGAAGTTCATCTTTGCTATCAAACAATTTTTTCATAACACATTTATAATTTCACTACATGTGATCTTATCAGATATGCCCAAGTCTGATAGTGGTATTGAAGGCATAAAAGTAAAGAGGGTTTCAGCTTTACAATAATCTCTTATTTTATCTTCAACATTAAGAGAGCTCATTGAAACATAATAACGTCTGTCTTCCAATAAATCATGCAAACCAACACATTCTTTAACATGATTAACGTTTCCAACAACATCATAATCTTCTTCCACATTACCAACGTTTTCAACACTGTCACAATCCCCATTCATCCTACTATCGTAGTGTCTATAAGCTGGGTATTCGTTGAACGTTATAAGAAAAATGATGATAGTCATCCATTGTGTTTGAGGGAACCACTGTTGATATTGTTGGGGCTATGTGCCTCACTTAGTTGCTACCGTTTGCCAATATAAAATGAGTATGATTGGGTGGTGGGTTCTGATTGGGGGTTTGTATATTCTCTTCATAAGATGAAGTTTTAAGGATTCATTATTACACATAGAGGATAAAATAATTTTCTATTGGCCTCCAAAAAGAATTGGACATCGCTATTATTTCTAATCTCAATAGGTTTCAACTTATACCTCGTGCATCAATTTTAATTTTCAGAGTCACCTTATACTCTACATTATCAACTTTAATAGTATAACACATGGATGATGATAGTCATCCATTGTGTTTGAGGGAACCACTGTTGATATTGTTGGAGCTATATGCCTTACTTAGTTGTTACTGCTTGCCAATATGAAATGAGTATGATTGAGTGGTGGGTATTGATTGGGGGTCTGTACATTATCTTTATAAGATGAAGCTCAAGGATCCATTGTTACACATAACGGATAAAATAATCTTCTATTGGCCCCCAAAAAGAATTGAACATTACTATTATTTCTATTTTCAATAGGTTTCAACTTATACCTCATGCATCAATTTTAATTTTCAAAGTCACCTTATATTCCACATTATCAACTCTCATAGTATAACATACAATATTTAAAAGATCTTGAAATTTAACATATTTTAGAATCAAAATCTCGAAGTTATCATAGTCAATATAACTCTCTTTTTTGTCACTAGAGCTCTCCTACCTTCCCCTGAAACAAATAATAATTGAATCATACTCTATGGGACTTGAAATAAAATAAAAAATTATTAAAAAATCATCTAAAAAATTTAGAAATCACGATTTGGAAAACCCTTGAGAAATTGTAAGTCACTCCTGATGTGAGACACGCGAGCTCTTAGATGGCTGCATCACGGGAAGCTT
This sequence comes from Ailanthus altissimus, assembly GCA_946807835.1. Lineage (NCBI taxonomy): Eukaryota > Viridiplantae > Streptophyta > Magnoliopsida > Sapindales > Simaroubaceae > Ailanthus > Ailanthus altissimus. Next base: position 27,994,087 of record OX327695.1, read on the forward strand.
TCATGAACACCTAAGACACGCGACAAGGCCATCTCGACCAACAATTGCAAACTTGTAAAAATTGCCTGCGAGTTGCTTCATGGACCCTCGATAATTGCCTGCGAAGTAACTTGTAGTTCAACTCATTTTCGCAAATCTACCTCATCCTCACATCATTTCTCTTTCATTCAACTCATTTCACTCAAAAACTTCACCACTACATACTAGGACTGTATTTCGATGCAACATTTTAAAATAAACATAAATTTAAACAAATCTATAATTTCTACTTATATATACGATAAAATATATGTAATATTCAAACATAGAAACATGTCTTATTTTTGTAGATGTTTTAGAACTTTAAATTTACAATTTCTGAATATTAAAGTGTATTTTTGAAAATAAATTTATTTAAATCAAATTTGGTTTGTATTTTTGGCATTATAAAGTTTTGTTTTTCATTATATTATGTATATACCGGTAAATATGCCCATTTAGCATTCATTTGACTAATAAAAAATAACTAATTATAATGTAGTTAATAAAAATAATTAATTAAAATAAGAGGCTAATTATGAAAAATTCTCTCATTTCTTCGGTACTAGGAATCTAAGATTATATAGAAATTCTTTTTCAAAGCTACATTTTATTAAAAAGGGGCACCATTATTTCAAAATTTATGGGGCGTGTTGACACCTAAAATAAGTCCAATAATTAACCGTTGGGTTCAAACTTATGATGTGTTGCTAATTTGTGAAAACAACTGTTGTTGGTTGTATCTACTATCTAATAATAGTGAATAGATAAAATTAATATCTAATGGGAGGTGTTCACATGTGATTTATAGGATCCTATAATTGGTGTATGCCCAATTATCTTTATCTTAATATGAATTTCATCGAGATCAGAGAACGCATACGTATCTGCTAGGGTCTGTGTATGGTTATCAAATAAACATTAAGGAAAAAAAAATGTCAGATTCGTGGTTTTTTTTTTAATGAATAACAACATTAGATGATGAAATTAAAAGCAATAAATTAGTTTGCAAGTTATGAAAATCTCCTCTCTTTACTCTCCTAGCCAGGTAGCAACTACTCATCACATCCTACTCTAAGGCAGATGTAGGTTAGACGTGGCAGCTCTAGCAGTTTGGCTTGAAGACCAAACTCGTAGCGTCGTCCCTCTCGGGCCCCTTTTTCGTTACCTAGGTTAGCAAATTAATTAGCCTTTCCATAAGGCAGGGAACTAGCCATTTCTTAAAGAGCTAGCTAGCTACCCTTTTCTCGATCGGTGGCTATCGCCCCCTTTCCTTACTTTATTAGAGCTTTTTTTTTTCATTTAAAATAATAATAATAAAATTCAGACATGGTGCAAGTTATTGGTCCATTCTTCCTGGAAAAATCAAGACAAATGCTATTTAAGTAGAAGTTGTAAAGGGCTCGGTTCTGATGAGCTCGCTCTGCCAGATTGGTTATTTGGCCAATTTTTGCGATCTTTTCTCTAGATACTGTGTTGTTTTTTAGATAACTTATGTCGGTTTTACGTAATAATGGGGGTGTTTGTTTTAGTCACTTTTATGTTTAGATTAAATTGATTTAATAATTTTTTACTTCTTTAAGGGTTTTGTATTTTTTTCTTTTATAAGGTCTTTGCTCCTTTTTTTAAAAAAAGTCCTTATTCTCCTTTTTTTTTTGAAAATAGTATAGTTATTACTCTTCTTTGGAAGAATCTTATTTCAGGTGGTCTTAATATGTATTGATCTCTTTTTGTTTTGATATCCTTTGATCATTGTATTAAAGGTCTTTGATGTAATATTTTAATGATATTAAATGATATGATATTATTTCTTTAAAAAAAAGTAGAAGTTATAAGACAAGTTGCAATAAAAATATTAACTTTTTCTTTAAATTTCAGGTCAAATTATAAACTTTATAATAGAGTCACTCCCTTTTAAAAAACTTAGTCTAATCATGTAGTAAATGCATCCCTTAAATTAAAGAATTTATTAGAAAATAATTATGCCAAACTTAAAGAATTTATTAGGGAATAATTGTCCATAAATTAAGAAATTGATGTCTCATTAATTATAGAATTTATAAGAGGATTGGTGACATAATTAAAGAAGACTCACCTACCATACCTCTAAAAGGAGGTCTTTCCAAAAGATGAGACAAAATTTTTTCATACACATTACATATTTTTTTTTATTTTTTGTAATAGCTATAGTACCTTGTTGTAAACACTTTGTTAAATAGTTCATGTGAGTAAGCTTAAAGCTCGACAAAGTGAACGTATTGAGTTGAACCATTATATATTTTGTGTCATTCTGTTTCCCTCATCTTTAATTTTTTTATCTTTACCAAAGCGTTTCCAATAAACAAAATAAATTTAACTTGTTGACTTGAGAATCTATAAATTTTTGGGTTTACAGTTTGGCCCTGTCTTTAGTTTGGTGCAACAAACTATGTCACTAACAACCTCAACAACATGTCCAACAAAGGTGAGTTCACCAACAAAGAAGTTATTACTGTTGAAAATAGTATTGGTTTAAAAATCATGCATATAAGCTCTTTTGTTCTACATACTTCAAACTTGTATAAACCTATACATCTAAAGAATATTTTACATATCCCAGAAATAACAAAGAACCTAATTAACATATCCAAACTTCTAGTTGATGATAATTGAATTCATGAAAAATGTTTGTCTTATTAAGGATGTAAAGGGGGAGGTTTTTCTTCAAAGGGTTGCTAAAGAAGGACTTTATTGCTAGTCAATCTCAATATAATGTTTTCTTTAAAATTTGCTGCAAATTCTAATTCTGATGCTTATGTATCTTCATTTGCTCTACAAATAAAATTGTTTGTGAAGTTCAAACTTTTAGTGTCTTACCCATATTAGCAAATAAGACTGCTATAAATCCTTGTCTTGGCAATTCAAAGTCTATAAATAGTTCAATTTCAATAGATGTATTACATAAAAAGTTTTTGACATCCAAACATTGAGATGTTGAAAAGAAGTGTTGCAAATTGTAAGCTTTTTGTACAATGTAATAAAGATTGTTTTGTAAGATTTTGTCATGCTTGTCAGTTAGGTAAGAATCATCTATTACATTTTGATGATTCAGCAAAAAAAAATTACAAAACCTTTAGAGCCTATTACAACTGAAGTCACAAGTCATAGAAACCTTCAAACCTTTTAAAACAAAATACTGAGAGACTTCTTGATAGAAAAATTAATATTACAAATAGATGGTGGTAGAGAGTTTAGTGCCCTTATCAAAGAGTTAAAACAACAAGGAATTTTTCATAGAATGTCATGTCTCTATACTCATTATCAAAATAATAAAGTAGAAAGGAAGCATAGACATATTTTAGAGATTGGTTGGACGTTGCTTGCTTAAGATAATATGCCTTTAAACTTTTTGTGGGATGCATTTTTTACAATAGCTTTATAAATAGATTGCCTTTGAGTATTGATGAAAACTAAACACCATTTAAGCTCTTATTTAATAAAAAACTTGACTATGGCTTCATGAAAACTTTTGGCTACGCTTATCAATCTTATAAGTTGAACTTTCCAAATAAACTTAAATGGAGGAGTGTATGTGGCTAGTGTCACAGACCTTTTTAAAAATCGTGCATCCTTAATGCTTTACGTGCTAAGCAGCCTAGAAAAATCACATAAAGAAAAGAATGAAAGATAAGAACATCAAGTGTTTGAGAAAATATTTTTTTTTATATAATTGAGAAGATTACAAGTTGTAAGATGCTTTATACAACTAAAGATGTCTCTATTTTATACTAATTGTCTTATACAATCAACGGCTAAGATCTAAATGATTTAACGATGTACATACAAGGTGGGATGAGATGCCAAAGAATAATTCTAGATGCTATCTCATCTAGATAGAGATAAATCTTATCCTATAGGGATAAAATTATCTTATAAGTCATTGGTTTGGCCCATTTTTTCATCCTAATCAATAAGACTTCTAGAAAATCTCGTCCACGTAGCACTTCATAGGCCTAGTAGCTTTTAAGAGGTGCAGTCGCGCACCAAATGCTCAAGAAAATACTTAAGAGCACATAAGGAGTGACATTCTTCCCTACCAAGTTTATGTGACGCCCTTGTTGCGTCTTCGCTGAAATTTACGCATCTTATTCTTTTATCTACCATAATGCACTCTCATGTTCCCAATGTCTCTCCTATTGGGTAACCTTTTTCACTTGATAAGTACTTGTACATTAGAGGGTGGTTTTTCTTCCGTCCTATCCATCCATCCCAGATGAGTTTCGCATCTTTGTCAACCAATGTAAAAATTGTTAAAGGTTTCTATTTTTGTGGTTCATGCTTTGTGTCTTTTGTACCTCCATGGCATTGTTTTTAATAGCTTACAAACAATATTAGAGGTAGCCATTATCTCGAAGGTATCCTCACGTTATGTGAGACATTGCCAACCTTTTTGGCAACTGAAATTAACCAATTGTCCTCATAATCAAGGCCTTTATAAAGTGGGGGTGTTGACTTGCACTGTGCTGGAAGTATCGTCTCCATCACTAAGTCCTATGAACCATGTTTGACATGCTGCCATTTGTCTTTGACCTACTTCTTGTGCTGAAAGCACACATGATGCGACGCCTTAGATTATTGGATATCTCCTGCATCCGAAAAATTCCTTGAACTGCCCCCACAAATCCCCTAACTTTGGTTGAGGTATCTACACTGTAATTGGAAGCCTAAACCCCAGCTCGAACGAATCCCATGATTAGTCTCATCCCTTGGTGGTAGCTTTTATGGTATGATAGTTGACACGACCCTCTTTTGCTCCCTTAGCACTTTTAAAACCCTCATTAGTAGCTCATCCTGGCCCTATTTTGGCTTGGATTACCTATCATTGGGCTTGTCTACTATTGGTATCATGTAAGGACCCCCTCCATGATGCATAGTGCTAAGAAAGTGGCACAACGTCGTATTTCTTCAAGAACTCCATACCTAGCACCATATCAAAATCTTTAAGAGGTGTTATTGAGAAATTTACCTCGTCGCCAAGTTCTTAGATGGATTTTGACCCTTCAAACCATCCTATCCAGCGGTTTGGCTACAACATAGACAAACGTGGGGAATCCTTCCTCTTCTTCCACGTAAAGTTCCAAGCACTCTGCTTTTGCATGCTTAATAAAGTTATGTATTGCACCCGTATCTTTTAGAGCTTGAGTCTTTATGCAGTTGATGTAGGCTTTAACGTACATAAGCGTATTTTTCGTTGGCGCGTGGGCACTTCGCTTGGCTTTCATCATATTGAGCAGCCGCAAACACCCTATTTGACCCTGCTTGCTTGCCTCACATGCTGCAACCATTACTTTGAGAACATTTTTCTTCGAACAATCCTTAACCTAATGATCTCCATCGCAAAGGAAGCAGTTCAACTTCAGTCTAATGTCGTCACGCTTTTGTTTTTCCACTTGGGCAGCTTTTATTTCTCCTTATTGTCTTGTGAAGGATAAAACGCCTTGCTACCCCTACCTTTACTGTGATTAGGTCTAGAATTCTTAGAATTTTTCGCGTCACCTTTGTGATAATCTATGAGTGTTTCTGCCAATGTAAAGGCATTGAATATATTTTTCACTCTGCGATGCTTCAACTCATTGGATGCCCATGTTTGTAACTTGTCTAGGAAATTAAACTACAAGAAATCTGCACTTATGTTAGGGATATATAACATCAACATGGAGTACTTCTCTAGGTACTCGCTGATGGACTTAGTTTGCTTCAATTTCTTTAACCGTTTTCAAGCGTAGTGCACTATGTTCTTCGGATAAAACTATCGCTTCAACTTCCATTACAATTCTGCCCAAGTGTTGATGGTGCAAGTACCCTTGTGTATCTCCTTGGTTTTCTTATGCTACCAAAGAATTACATGATCGAAAAGATATATGGTCGTGGTATTTACCTTTTCAGTCCTATATACTTATAGTGTCGAAGTATCTTTTTATTTACCAAAAGTAGTTGTTGAGCGCCTTAACATTCCACTTACCGTTGAACTCCTTTGACTTAGAAGCCTTAACTCTTGACATCCATTGGGTAGCAACAGCTCCATTTACTACCGCTCACTTGTATAGCACTACATCCTCTTTGATAGCTTCAAACTCTCAATGTAGCTTCTCTACTTTGGTTTGAACCTTGTCTATGGTGGTGTATATCTTCTCTTGAAAAGCCTTGATCCATTTTTTATGCTGACCAGTGTAACTTTAGATGAAAATATCAATGAGGGAGAGCAGCTCGTCTTTTTGAGTCTCGAGCCACCTCAAACTTCTTCACATACTGCTTTAACTCCTCAAGGTAATTCATTGTCTTTCCAATAGCGCTACAGAGTGTTTCACCATGTTCTCAGATCCTAGCCTAAATCAACTGACTTGTTACAAGGTACACTGTCATGCTTCTTAGCTTTAGGATCCCTACCTATCTCTTTAGTCACATTTGACGATGTCGACTCGTCTTTCCCCATCTTTCTTCAAACTTGGCTCTAATACCAAATATCACAAACCTTTTTTAGAATCGTATAGCCTTAGCGCTTTGCGTGCTACACAGTTTAGAAAAACTATACAGAGAAAAGAACGAAAGATCAGCACACAAAGTGTTTAAGAAAATGTTATCTATATAGCTGAAGAGATTATAAACTATAAGATGCTTTATACAATTGAGGGTATCTTGCTTTTATACTAGTAGCCTTATATAATTAATGGTTAAAATCTAAACGATTTAACAGTGTACATCCAAAACGGTATAAGATGTCAAAAAATATTCCTAGATGTCATCTCATCTAGATAAAGATAAACTTTATCATATAGGGACAAACTTATCCTATAAGTCATGGACTTAGCCTGTATTTCTATCTCAATTAATAGGCCTTTTAGAAACTCTGATCCAGGTAGTGTTCCATCGGTCCAGGAGTCTTTAGGTGGCATAGTCGCGTAACAAGTGCTCCTAGAAATACTTGAGAGCATATGGGACGTGACACTAAGCATGTAGTCTTCAATGAATCTGATTCTTTTCTTCTCAGATTCATCATTTCATAATGAGTCATCTGTTGCTTCCAATTTTGAGGCAAATTCAAATTCTTGTAATCTGTGAAGCATAATACGAATCTATAATCCTAAATCCAACGAATGAGGATCTAAATTTAGAAACATTTGAAGATGCGGTTTCTTCTAACAAATCATTTGGTATTTTGTAATATGCAAATAGATTCATGTCCTACATTTAGCAAATCATTTGGTATTTTGTCAAACTGCAAACCTGCAATTTAGTTCTCGACAAATGCATATTGATTTACATTAGCTGTATAAAATTCTCTCTGGTTGCTACCAATGAGTTTCTATAATTGTCATGTTGATTTCCTTTTAGTTAGTTGCTAAAATTATGTAAATTGATTCATTTTCAGGAATCTTGCCTGTCATCCTGTAACACGATTGAACAATAAGAAATTATGATATTTTAATGCTAAACAATAATAGTTAGAATAATTATACAATTTAATGCTTAGAGATAACAATATTATGAAAATTATATTTCAAATTAACAACATAAGCTAAAAAAGAAAAAATTGAATGAAAAGAAACGTTGAGATAAATGTATACAAAACTGCAAAACATCTTGAGAGAAATACAGTTAAAACAAACAAAAAAATTTGGAAAACGGAATGACGAAGAAAATCAAAGCAATTAGATTTAAACAAATTCAAGTTTTTTTTTTTGACATAAAAGTTCATAGGTAAATGTTCAAAAATAGCCATTATTTAAAGGTCATAAAATAGCAAAAAACTATTTGGCTAATATTTATTATCGAAGAAGACAATGAATAAATGAAAGTTTCCTTGTTAATAATAAAATTAGGGACCAAAATGGTGGACATAGCCTAGGATTCCTCGCGTCCTGCTCGCGGTGTGAGGATGGACTTGAGGAGGGGTTGCGCGCCCTTCTCACAGCGTGAGGAGAGGCCTCGCACCCTCCTTGCGTCGTGATTGGGATGTAACCTTGACCTTTTTTTTGCCCATTTTTCAATGTTTTCCGGCCATTTTCAATCAAAATTACCAATTTTAAATTTATATTACTCCAAATCTACTCATTTGAGTTAATTTCAAAGTGTATTTTGGATCAAAATTTTAAATGATTCGTTGAAGAGAGATGCAAAAATGCTTCAAAGGTAAAATAGTCTAAAAATTAGGTGTTTGACTAATAAAGTTCATAAATGTGTTGAAGAACTAAAATAAATTTTTACTTAAAAATATGTCATTTTAAATTTTTTTACAAATTCTTAAATCATATAATAAAGACTAAAGAATATGTCCAAGGTCTCGGAGAAACAGAATTAATGATAGGACCTAAATTAAATTTAGAATAGTAAATATAAAAATGAAAATGAGAAGTTTTGCAACATTGCACTTAACCTATCACACTTTGCCCTTGTAACTTTTCTTCTCTAAAAACTCACTAGTGCTTTAGATTTGCAATATTTTTGTATTGTAACTCACTGTTGCACTTACCAAAATAAAAGATGAGTGTTGAAAATTTGTGCTATGATACTATTACTGAAAATTCGCACTTCAACTCAAGACTCAAAATTAAGAATGAATATCAAGAGCAATAAAGAAATAAAACTAAAAATAAAACACCAAAGATTTATAATGGTCCAATTTTATTGAACTTACATCCATTTTCCGAGCTGAACAACATTCCAACACTGCATTATAACTAAAAATCATATAGGGAATAAGAATCACAAAAACATGTGTTCTCTTTGTATACACTGTTCTTCTCTCTAAAATTATTTTCTCTCTAACCTGCCACTCTCTCTCTACCTAAAGAGAATAGAGAAAAATTAAGTTTTGATTAAAGTAGTCTAAATTTTAGCTTTATATACAGTGGTTTTTCTTCCCTTAATTTTTTAATATTTTTGATAAGGTTTTTCTTTTCTATTATAAATTAGGTTTCAGTATAGTATTTTTACTTTATCTCAGATGTTATTTCTACTGCTTACCCTTTATTTATATGTAGTAGACTTAAACATACATTAAACTTGTTCACGAACTATACCTTTATTCCCAGATCAGCAGGAATCTCTTTAGTGCTTATCTTTTACAGCTTCATTCTTTCACTATAAACTAATTCCTTAAACACATGATTTTTATAGGTATGACTAGTTGTCTTATTATCCCAAAATACTATTACTACTAATTTGATCAGTTTAAATTTCTAAACTAATTTATGCAATCATATATCGCTTACCAATCTTTATCTCAGGCCTTTGTCTTAGGCCTCTATCTCAAGTCTCTACCTTGGACCTCTATCTCAGGTCTTTGTCTTGAACCTTTGTTTTGAATCTCTGTCATCAACCAAGTATGAAAAAAATACCTATTAGTGCCATGTGTTGTCCAGAACCCTTAAAGACATTAGGTTCTTATTCAATTCAAAAACATGTCTCACATATTTTAGGACCCTTATTATTTTATCATGCAATTTTATAGAAATTGTACCTATCCTAATTACCTTACATGAACTGTTATTCCTTTTTAATACCTTACCCTTATTAAGGTTAATATGGTAAGCACATATAAAATTCAAGACCCAATTTTTTAGATTTTTCTCCAATAAAATTGTGAGAACTTTTAAACTGCCATACCCATCAAATGCTATAGTTGTATTTGTATGATCTGAACTATTTTCTTTTATTTTTACAATTCTTTCATAGCAGATTCTCTTTAAGTGCCCACTCTTTCCATAGAAATAGCACTTTTTTCACTAGTCTTTGACTTAGACTTGGATTTTTCTTTATATTTTCTTTCTCCTTTCTTTGTTCTTCCTCTAGCAAATAGATTTTCTCCATTATCTTCCTTTACGAATTTTATTTTTGGTTCCCTTAGTCTTAACGCAGTCAGACAATCATCTAGGGTAAGACTTTCTCGGCCATATTTAATGGCTAATTTTACTTTCTTGTAAAAATTTAGCAATAAATTTAAAAGAATAAACACTTGATTCTAGACTGATTACTTTACCAATATTTGTCAAGTCTATATAGATCCTTTTAAATTCATCAAGATTCTCTCCTAAACCTTTAGAGGAATCTATCCAAAAGCTAAATAATCTTTCTTTAAGAAGAATTCTACTAAATTAAGATTTAGAAATAAATAAACTTTGAAGCTTACCTTAAAGGTTCTTATCGTAGTTTCTTTATTGACTTGTCATAGTACGTTGTCAGATAACTACAAGATGATGGTGTTGAACTCGGTTTCATTCATCTCTACCATCTTTTCATCATTTGCTAAAGTTCATTCTTTCTTATTCAGCTCTAGTAAGGTTTTAGCAACTTTCAGCTGAACTAGCGAGGCTTTTATCTTCTTTTGCCACAAACTAAAATCTCCCTATTAGTTAAATTTCTCCACCTCAAACTTGGTGGTAACTATTCTTTGATTCTTGATAAATTACCCATGAGCCTTCTTTTAGTCCTTCGAACCTTCAACTCTAATATCACTGTTAGAAATTTGTACTTTAATACAATTGTTAAAAATTTACACTCCAACCTAAGACTCAAAATCAAGAATGAATATCAGCGAGTAGTAAAGAAATACAATTAAAAGTAAAACACTAAAGATTAATAGTGATTTGATTCTAATGAATTTATGTCCACTCCCTGAATTGAACAACATGTCTAATACTATATTGTAACTCAAAATCTTTCAAAGAATAAGAATAAGAATAACATAAATATGTACTCTCTTGGTACAAATTGTTTCTCTCTCTAAACTATTGCTCTTTCTCTCTCTTTTTCTACTTGAAGAGAATAGAGAAGAATTCAGTTTTGATTAAAGTAGTTTGAATTTGAGCCTTATATATAATAGTTTTTTTTTTATTTTATATTTTTGATAAGATTTTTCTTTTTTATCATGGATTAGGTTTTAACATAAAAGAAGGAGAAGTGAGACACCTTTTCAGATGAGGAGAAGAAGAAAAACTTGATTTTTACCTAAAATACATTAAGACTAATAAACTTTACAAAGAAAAATAAAAGATTAATGAACTACAAGAAAACCTATAGTTCCTTGTGAGGAATCACTTTTATAACTTGAATGATTCAGAATCTATTTGATATGCATATCCAAGAGTCTCCATGAAACTTCAAAATAATCCCAAAAGAAAAAACACTATCCTCTCTTTTAAATTAAATGTAATTAATATTTCCTTATAGGTGTGAACTTCAAACTAAAAAGTTCTGAATGCGACTGTGAGAGATCCCTTGTTTTAATGTACTAAATTATATAAGTGCAGTTGCTCATTGTTGCTAAATTATTAAAAAAAAAAAGGTTCACTATACCATTAATCTTCCAAAAATTTATGTGTTCTACGGGATCCGAGTAACGGTCCAAACATTACTTATTTAGTCCAATGCATTTCTTTCAACACCATATGTCAAAACAACTCTTATGTTGTTTGAAAGTATTAAAGAAAGAGCTATATATATATATTTATTGAAGAAAGAGGGTCATTTTGTAATCTAAAATAGTAATATTACACAACCTAAGTTTTTATTTAAATTGTATCATAAATAATGATATATTAATTATAAAATAATTATTATGTGATAAAACGGTGTAAATTTTAAAATTATTCATTACACTATTTCACAACTTAATAATTATTTAACACATTATTATTTAAATTATAACTTAAAATGTGTAATATTATTCAATCCAAAAATCTTAGTAATTGATTTAGAAATCTCGGGGCAATGGATTTCTCTAAACCCTCACCATCAGAATTAAATGAAAGAATTATTAATTATTAAGTACATGGATAGTTGGTGAATATTAGCAACCAAATACAAGCAATTTAGTAGTAGCATATCATTTACAAACATACCATTAATATTGTCAATTCGGTAACCTCTTATATTTAAAAAATGATTATTTGATTTTTTATATTAAAATAGATGAATGATGCGAAGAATTAAGATTTCACAATAATTTAATGTCTATCTAATCTAAAGCGAGAGGTAGCTAGGAGAGGAAAACTCACGAGCCATAAGAGGTAGTTAGCGCTGGCACATGGTTCGCTAATTATATACATAACCCCGGCCCCTTTCATCCTCTTGGCAAAACGCTTCACATTGCTTGTAAAGTTGTACCCACTCTTCTTTGCACAGCGGCAGTTGCGCTTCACATTCTTTTAACTCATTCTTCAACACACAAACAGCCACATAAGCAGTCAAAGTAAACAAATACCATAAAACCAATAACAAAACATAACTCCAACTTTTCCGATCATCAATGGCTCCCGCAACCCTCACAGCTCTTGCAGAGAAGAAAACCCTTGACCCAAGTTTTGTCCGCAATGAAGATGAGCGTCCCAAAGTGGCATATAATCAATTTAGCAACGAAATTCCGGTAATTTCACTAGCTGGGATCGATGAAGCAGATGGTAGGAGGGCTGAAATTCGGACGAAGGTTGTTGAAGCATGTGAAGACTGGGGTATCTTTCAGGTTGTTGATCATGGTATTGATGGTAAGCTTATCTCGGATATGACTCGTCTTGCAAAAGGGTTTTTCGCTTTGCCACCGGAAGAGAAGCTGAGGTTTGATATGTCTGGCGGAAAGAAGGGTGGCTTCATCGTCTCCAGCCACCTTCAGGTACTCTACTATATAAATTGATTTCATAAAAATTGAAACTTTCTATATGGCTTTAATTTTGTGATTTTGTTCAGAGTTTATATTAATTATTAGTTGTTCACCAGGTATCTTATTTCTTCTGCAATAGGTATATGCTTTAGTTATGATTAGTGTATTGTGGTTTGGTATATAAAAGGAAATGGAAAAGGCCATGAAGAAAATTCAACAAAACTAAGCCTTTTCTAAGAATTTAATTTAAACAATTTCTCAACTTATGAGTAGTTTCTTTTCCTTGAATTGGTGCATGCGAACTTTTTTTTTTCACTACCCATTTCTTTCTAGTGAATAAATTCTCATTTATGAACATTTTAATCTACTTGTAGGAGTATTTCTCTTAAGTGTCTATGTCCATCAACCACAGAAATTGGAAAGAAAAAACATGTTTATGAAATTCACCAAACATATATTGGTTTGCTTTACCAATTTTCATTATTTTAAGATTGTCACAACAAACAAATACATGGCAAAAACAATTGTGATCAGTTAAAAGGAAAACAACATCAGTTGCAAGAATGAGAATTGGAAAGTGACACAACATTCCATTGAAAACTATAATTTAATTAGATACTCTAATTTTTTTCAGATAGCATTCAATGTTTTACAAGAGAAAAGATACGAAATGAAAATTTTCTACTAAGAATATCCTATAAACTTATTACATATAAATGTGCAGGGGGAAGCGGTTCAAGATTGGCGTGAAATTATGACATTTTTTTCATACCCAAACAAAAACCGAGACTATTCTCGATGGCCAGATAATCCAGAAGGGTGGATCGAAGTGACAAAACAATACAGTGAGAACTTAATGGGGCTGGCTTGCAAGCTTCTTGAGGTTTTATCCGAGGCAATGGGATTAGAGAAAGAAGCTTTAACAAAAACATGTGTTGACATGGATCAAAAAATTGTGGTCAATTTCTATCCAAAGTGTCCACAACCCGATCTCACTCTCGGGCTCAAACGCCACACGGATCCGGGAACCATCACACTCTTGCTCCAAGATCAAGTGGGTGGGCTCCAGGCCACCAGGGATAATGGCAAGACTTGGATCACCGTTCAACCTATTGAAGGAGCTTTTGTGGTCAACCTTGGAGATCATGGTCATGTAAGTATGCTATCACTTTTTTTTTTCTCAAAATATATATACGTATGCATGCTATATCATATAAAATCATGACATTTATATATATTTTTATACTTGAACATGACTTTTCCATTAAGTCGATATTTCTCTAAAAATCGTCTCAAAAAAGAAAAAAAAAAGAGAAAATGTATCTCTTGAAATTGACTGTTATGTGCACTCTATGAAAGCAACGTACTAACTATTACGTTGCTGCGAGCTACTAAAATTATCGGTAGCCCACAAAAATGAACAGTTTAATAAATAATTTCCTGAGCGCCAGTAGTCCTGCCTAATATTTGACATTATCTTTTCCTCTTAAGAGGAGAAGGTCAACTTAATTTGGTGACATCTCTTTTATCGATCATAATTGGCTTTTATATTTCTATAGTCAAATCAAATTTACTTGTACTAAATGATCAGTATCTAAGCAACGGGAGGTTTAAGAACGCGGATCATCAAGCAGTGGTCAACTCAAACTGCAGCAGATTATCGATCGCAACATTCCAAAACCCGGCACCAGAGGCAACTGTATATCCTCTCAAGATCAGAGAAGGAGAGAAGCCTCTGCTAGAGGAACCAATTAAATTTAGTGAGATGTACAGGAGGAAGATGAGAAAGGACCTTGAACTAGCCAGACTTAAGAAGGTGGGCAAGGAGCAGCAATTGCAAGACCTGGAGAAAGCCAAATTGGAAGCCAAGCCCATTGAGAAGATCCTTGCTTAAACTTTTGTGTCACTGCTCGTGCATTTCCACTACTTTTTTTTTTATGTTCATTGTCCTGAAGAATGAATTGGTGATTGAGGCGTATGTGGTCTCTTAATGTGTTTCTCTGTAGTAAATTTCTAGTAGATGAGAATAAATTCAGGTCACTCCTTAGCAGCTGGCCTTAAACTTTTTATGTGTTTTCCATTTGCATAAATGAATTTGAACTTTTATCAATCCACAATAGGAAAGCAAAAGCAAGAAAATCCATATTTAAAGACGAGTCAATAATTTGAAAGATTTTAGTTTTTTTAGGAAATAGTATAAATTTCAACATTACACAAAATGAATTAACATTATCTTTTATAATTTGAATTAATATGTTATATTCTGTTTCTTTATTTAGGTTAATCTTCAGCCTATATAAAAGCGTATTATGTAACAGTTTATACATAATGTAATATAGTAACAATATAGTCTTTAGAGTTTTCTAGTTTTTGATTCTCTTTATATTTCTACAGGCTTTTATCTTTCATTTTTCTTTTCTATCTTTTCTAACACGATATTAGAGTTAGTTATTATTCTTTCTTAGGGTTTCTTTTTTCAGTTTCTGTTCATTTCTAAGTTTATTAGAATTTTATTGGGCAAGTTCTTTTAGTTACTGTTTATTTGCCGCCAGAAACTGTTCACTCACCAATGATCACTTTTCTAGCGTGTGACTATACATCGCCCTTCACTGAAAACTCAACACGTTTTGATGATCACAACCTCATCGAAAACAGTCAAATCCGAGGTCGGAATCAACTACATGCACCAGATTTCTCTCTTTCACCAACAAACCTCAACTTTTTTCGGACACCATTTTCTCTGGCAAGTGAACTGTCACCGCTCACACCACGATGTTCAAACACCGCCGACCATCTTAATTGGACCACGCGCAGCCGATCGAAACTGCCACGTGCCCTCACCCGCCACTACAATCCACTTTCTCCGATTTCAATTAAACTCTGATCTTGGCCATTTTTTGGCGAGTGAGTCAATACTTCTACCTCCGTTTGACTCCTCATAGTCTGATTTATCAATCTACAGTGTCATTTTTCCCGTTTGACACCATGTTTTCTATAGGGGCTTTTTTATAAACTTTTTAAAGTTCTATGGACAATTTATAGTTTATCCAAGTTTTGGGTTATTTTGTAATATCTTATCTTTATGGGATTTATCTTTAGTTTCTGTAATTTTAAATAAATTTATGGGTGAATCTCTCAATGCACTTGTACTCGCAGCGGTTGTTTTCCGTGACTTTATAATTACGTTTGCACTCGCGTGGTTGATCTTCTTAATGCACTTGTACTCGCAACGGTTGATTTTTTGTTTTCTTAATCTACACATTTATAATTGTAGTGGTTGATCTTTTCAATGCTCATCATTAATTTCTTTTTCAAACTCAAGATGGCTGACCTTCACAATGCACGTGTCTCTCTTCAGCAATATTGTCAGTTTGTCACTTGCTACAACATTGTCGCTCGTTAATAACATTGCCACTCTCTGATAATAGTTGTCACTCTCGAACAATGGTTTCATCTCTCAGATAATGATTGCCTTATCTCTCTGATAATGGTTGCCTTCTCCGATAGCGATTGTCTCTCAGTGGTTACCATTAATTTTCTTTTTAAACTCAAGATTGTACAATCTTAAGTTTGAAGAGAATGATAAAAATATAGGGAATCAAGAAATTAATCTATACTATATTTAACATTACCTTTTATAATTTGAATTAATACGTTATAATATGTTTTCTTAGTTAGGTTACTCTTCAGCCTATATAAAGGCTTATTATATAATAGTTTATACATAATGTAATACAATAACAATGTAGTCTTCATAGTTTCAGTTTTAGTTTCTCTTTATATTTCCACTACCCTTCATTTTTTCTAACAAATTTAACTTATATTTAAAATATGCCATTTAATGCCAAAACAAATTAGAATGATCTCTCCTTTAAACGTAAGGAGACTATCCTCAAATTTATGAACCCAAACAAGAATGATTCTTACTCTTAAGGTTCGTTTGGTTTGGCTTTTCAAATAGAGTTTTTAAAATTAGAGCCTTTGAAAGTAGAGCTTTTAAAAAACAAGTCATTGATCATTCAGTTATCAATTAAAAAATCTTATTTGAAGTAGTAGATCGTTTAATTACACATTGTTATAATTTAATTTTTAAAATTTACTAATATATTTTTATAGAAAATGCAAAAGTGATTCGTGCAAAAATTTAGTTTGCCATGATTGTGAAATAAATAGAACTCTAAACATAAATAAATATAATTTACAAGTATTCAAGTAAAATTAATATGTAGCAATTAACGAATTAAATAAATATTTTGTTTAGTATAAAATTTAAAAATAAAATAATATAAAATACTATGTACATCAACACACGTGACAAAAAAAAATGATAGAGCCTTGTAGAAATATGATGATTACAAAGATATGAAAATATAACGGCTTTCAACAAAAGGTTAAAAACATATTAGTTGAATAGGGTTTAATTTTATTCAAGGTATGCTATGAAATTAAGAAAATATTAGTAGGGTATATGTGTCAATACATAAATATTAAAAAAAAATGAGCTTTTACAAGTGGAGGCAACATAACTTTTTTAATCTCCAAAAACTCTTTTAATTACAACCAAATATATCAAAATTTTAGAAAGAATTTTTGGTATTAAAAAAACTCTTTTGGTTAGTAGAAAAGCCCAACCAAACATGTATTAAGTAAATTATTATTACCTTTAGTTGTACCAAGACTTAGACCCCTCCCTTTAAATGAATGATATCAAAAGAAAAAGAGACGTGGCAAGAAAAGGGTATCCTGGAAGGGTACTTTGGAGGAGTACCACCCATTAAAACCCATGAAAATGTACCTTGGATGGATACCTTCCATTATATTACTAGTCGACCATGAATAGCCAATAGTATCAACTTTGCCAAGAAGTGTAAAGTCTACCAGTTACACAGAGACTTTATATATTAGCCTCTGAAGCCACACATGCAACGCCCAGTTCATGGCCTATATTAGGGATGGATGTGATCAGTCTGTTTAAGCCTCTATCTTCGGGTAAATGTCTCTTCATATTGACTAAAATAGAGCCCGATAAAATAAAACCAAAATATAGTACTACTTATTAGTGTTTGGCGACGAAGTAGTGCTACCTTGGAGGTAGACACCCTCTATTACTTTCCATAGAAAGGTATCCTGGAGGGGTACTCTCCATTAACACCTATGGCAAGGTACCCTAGCGAAGCACTCCCTTTAATGCCTACAGAAGGGTACCCTGCAGAGGTACCCTCAAGTAATACTTACAGTAAGGTATCCTAAAGGGGTACTCCTAACTAATATCAATAAAAAAGTACTTTAGAAGGGTATACTCATGGAAATACACCCTTGAAAGGCCATCCCCTACTAGTACTGAAGGAAAGGTACCTTCTTAATAACCTCAGACATTCCACATGGCAAATAATATTTTATGTCTCAATAAGGAATAGTAACTTAGGACACCCGAAAAGATAAATAATGCTCTCTGAGTTTTAGTAAGGTGAATAGTAATCTAAGACACAACATAAGGTAAAAAATATTCTAGGTCATAGTTAGATGAATAGTAGCTTGAGACATTTCGCAAAACAATTAATGCTCGATGAGCTAAATAGTAGCTTAGGAAACCTTAGAAGGCAAATAATGCTATATGGGTCTCGATAAAGTGAATAGAAACTCGAGATACCCCAAAAGAAAAATAGTGGTCTGTAGGTCTTGGTGAAATAAATAGCATCTTGAGGCACCTTAAAAGGTGAATAAGTACGTTGTGGGTCCTAGTTAGGTAACATTAGAATGAGGGTTAAAAGGGCAAGGTTCTAAAAGTAGAAGTTTTAATTATGATAGAAACGGAAGTTAGAAAAAGAGAAATGGATGTTTGAACCCTTAAGGTTTTAGAAAAGGGATATGCAGATCCCAATAATTTTAAAAATCCCATTTACACCACTCTTAGGTAATCCTTGAAGGGGCATCTCTCACTAGTAACCAAGGAAAAATACCTTTACAGTAACCTTAGATGCCTCGAAAGACCAATAGTATTTCATAAGTCTCAATAAGGTGAATAGTAACTTAGAATACATTGAAAGACAAATAATGCTTTGTGGTTCTCGGTAAGATGAATAGTAATTAAGACACGACATAAGTAAATAATATTTTTGAAGTCCTAGTTAGATGAATAATAGCTTGGGACACTTCGTAAGATAATTAATGCTTGATAAGTTAAATAGTACCTCGGGAAACCCTAGAAGGCAAATAATATTTTATGTCTCGATAAAGTGAATAACAACTCAAGATACCCTAAAAGAAAAAATAGTGGTACGTAGGTCATAGTAAAGTAAATAGCATCTTGAGGCACCTTGAAAGGCAAATAGTACCCTGTGGGTCTTGGTTAGGTAACATTGGAATGAGGGTTAAAAAGGTAAGTCATATTTAAAAGCCAAGGTTCTAAAAGAAGGAGTTTGAATTCTAATAAAAAAAAAAGGAAGTTAGGATAAAGGAAAATTGACGTTTGAACCTTTAAGGTTTTAGGAAAGGGACATACAGATCCTAATAGTTTTAAAAATCTCATTTACACTTCTCTTAGGTAACCTTTGAAGAGGCATCTCCCTTTAGTAACCAACAAAAAGTACTGATGCGATATTTCTATATCATAAATTAAGTGCAAGTATACACTATCGTATGCAAGTAATAAAGAGACTAAATAAGTCGGATGTCGAACCCACAAGGATAATTCTTTCTTTTTAACCAATTACTAAAATTATATCTTCCTAATAATTATTCAGAAAAATAAAAATCTAAGAATGAATGTAGAAAATATAAAAGTAAAAACACAATGCAATGAAAATTAAAGATAGCAATATAGAGAAAACCTAGGATTAATATTATCCCTCAATATGTTTTTTCATGATTAATCCTCTAATATTTAACTCACTTAGTCTTTATTATTGATCAAGACACTAATGTATTCACAAGCCTCTTCCAAGGTCATGCAAGTATACCCTAATTTACCAAATACCTATATTCCTATGGTACTTGTAATAAATTAAGATTCATTAAGATTAGGTCTTATTGATCATACATGCCAATTAGGTATATTCCTATCCTAAATTGAAACTTGCATATGCAACATTGAATGTTACTCTACAATCATGCATCAAATTACCTAGGTCTAAATATTATGATTCCTCTTCCGAGTTTATCAATAATATTACCAACTCATTCATCATATATTGGCCAGATATATTGAAGCATTAAACACAAGTAATTTAAATAATAAATGACTAAGTTTATTAAATACTAAAAGATATGGCAATTTAAGCGCACATATTGAGTTCAAATATTAACCCTAGAAAACAAGTTTAGCTCATGGCTACAAGAGAACAACAGTAAAAATAATTATAAATCATGATACAATTATTAGCAAACCGATATAGACGTCGAATTGCTCTTAATTGCGCTGCCTAGCAACTCTTGATGCCGAAGAACGTCTTGTATCTCTCTCTAAAGTTGCTTCAATTAAGCTCCTATTGCTCTCCAAGACTCGTGCTCTGTATTCTTGGTGCTCTTGGGTCGTCTTGGATTCCTTCTTGAAGGTTGGGAACGAGTGGCTTTATATAGGGATTGATATGAGCTTGAAAATCTCAATTCTCGTCGGACTAGGACTCACACTACCGCTGGCGCGCTATGCATATGTCGCTGGGGCGACGCGTGAAAAAGCTATTACCGCTGGAGCGGTGTGATGTTGGAGCTGGGGCGCTGCATGAAAACGGCCTCACCGCTGGCGCGGTGACTATCTGGCGCTGGGGCGCTAGACGCGACTTAAGCAGGTCGTTTTTCTTATTTCGATCACTATTTCAGAGCTGGGGCGAAAATCCTTGTGGCGCTGGGGCGATGGACACATACTTTAAAAACTTTGCATTTTAGTCCCTGTTTTTGCTCCTTTTGCGTTCTTTCTTTAAATTTCGTTCAAGTCCCTATAAATAACAATAATGCACATAAATAGCCATCTATTCTCATAAAACCATAAAATATCAATAATAAAAACATGAGAAAATATATGACAAATTTGCCCTTATCAAGTACCTTCACAGTAACCTTAGATGCCCCGAAAGACCAAAAGTGTTTCATAAGTCTCGATAAGGTGAATAATAATTTGGAATACCTTGAAAGATAAATAATGCTTTGTGGTTCTTGCTAAGATGAATAGTAATCAAAGACACCACATAAGTAAATAATATTTTGTAGTTCTTAGCTAAATAGTAGCTTAGGAAACCTCAGAAGGAAAATAGTGTTTTATGTCTCGATAAAGTGAATAGCAACTCGAGATACCCTAAAAGAAAAAATAGTGGTACGTAGGTCTTAGTGAAGTAAATAGCATCTTGAGGCACCTTGAAAGGCAAATAGTACATTGCGGGTCTTGGTTAGGTAATATTGAAATGAGGGTTAAAAAGGTAAGTTATACTCAAAAGCCAAGGTTCTAAAAGAAAGAGTTTTAATTTTAATAGAAAAAGGAAATTAGGACAAGGGAAAAGGATATCTAGAACTTTAAAGTTTCAAGAAAGAGATATACAAACCTCAATAATTTTAAAATTTTCATTTACACCCTTCTTAGGTAACTAATTTTGTTAATTTAAAGGTAGAAAGGATAAAAATAAAAATTCACCACATTTGGACAGAAAAAAATTGAAATTCAATTAAATGCTAGAAAGAGGGTTTAAACCTTTAACCTCATAGTTAAAGACCATACACTTTAATCAACTAAGCTATTCCAAATTTATGTATATGTATGGATTTACAAATTTTATTAATATATTATCTTCAAAACCTTATGATAATGGTTTTAAAATATCATTGATAAGGTTTAAACCCTAGTCACAGACATGACAAGTAAGAGTATTTACCATTGAGCTATAATAAACTTTGTAACATAATATCAAAATAAAAAACACAAAAAGGGAAAACGACAAGACCCTAGCCACCCCCTCGCTGCCGGTCACTGCTTGTTCTCGGTCATCACCCTCGCTGCTAGACAGTGACTGATGGCATATATTTTTTTGTATTTTCTATTTTGACATTATGTTACAAAATTTATTGTAACTTAGTAGTAAGTACTCTTACTTGTTATATAGATGATTAGGGTTCTAACCCTATTAATGATATTTTTAAAATTATTAATATACGGTCTTGATGACAATATGTTAATAAAATTTATAGATTCATAAATAAACATAAAATTAAAATAGTTTAGTTGATTAAAGTATGTGGTCCTTAACAATGAAGTTACATGTTTAAGTCTTTTTTTTAGTATTTAATTGAATTTTGACTTTTTTCAATTAGGGGCAAAAACGTACTTTCATTATTTTGCCTTTTTTCTAATAAAGATAACAAAATTCGTTATTTGGCATGGGTATAATTGTAATTTTTAAAATTATTAAGATTTATATGTCTTTTTTTTTTAAATCTTAAGGTTCAGATGTTCTTTTCTCTTGAAAAAATAAGGAGACAAGTTTTGGTGAAATTGAACTCAATAGAACCATATTTAACTTCAACTTCCACGAAATAAACTAACTTAATAGAGTCTTCGCTAATTATAATATAGTTAATTAGACAACTACAAATAGACAGCAATTGGAAGAGGATATAAGAAAAACACGCGGGAGAAATACTTTGTTTTTTGTGCTTAGTCATTATTTCTTATACTTTTTTCATTGTGAATTTCTTTTAATAGTTTTCCGTGGGCGTAGATTAACAAGTCGAACCTTCATTTATTTTCTAACATCTATTTTATTCCCAATTTTGAGTTCCTAGTAGATTAGATTTTTATGCCAACATTTTGACCTCAGTCTGTGAGGAACAAAATAGTAATCATTATTAATAATTATATTTTTCCTCACCAAAAATCATAAGTCAACATAGTAATTTACCTCTTGTGCAAGTCTGCTACGGAGACAATGAAGGAACAACTGCCAATCCGTCAAATTTGGGACAATAAATTGTGGAACTTACACAGAATGTCACAGAGACCCTTCAATTTATTGAAGCCCCCAAACAATAAACAGAACACCAAAGAGCCGCTCTAAATTGTGGATGATAATCAACAACCTTATGAAGATGAGGTCTCCTAAAGACCCTCACAAAGGGGTAGCTTTTGTAGAAAGGCTAGGCGGGTAGTCAAACCATGCCTCACCTTGTTGATAGTTTGACCTCCATCGTACCCTAGACGTTAAACATGATCTATATCATAAGCTAGAGGTAAAGCGACAGATTAAGGAACGTGAGTTTGATGATTGTAGTGTTAAATCGGCATCCCTAAAGGAGGAAATAAAGAAGTTGAAGCTGAGACTTAATGGTATTCAATTCATCGTGAAAGAAGTTTCAAGAATCCTTTTGATTAAATAAACAAAGCCCCTTTCACCGAGGAAATACTTCAATCTCCATTTCCCTAAAAATTTAAGATATCACATATAAAGATTTACAATGGCCAGCGAGATCCCATAGAACGTCTAAAGATGTTTAAGTCACGGATGGACTTGCAATGGTGTAACTAGAGCAACCATATGTAGAGCATTCTCATCAATACTCATGAGAGCAGCTCGTAGAAGGTTTAGAAAGCTAAAACTATGATTGAAGTTGTCGTTTTCCAATTAAGTAAAGTTTTTAATTATAGAATATATATGACAAGAGATTAATATATTAATTTTTTTATATTTTTAACATCTCTCTTCAAACTTTAGTAGAGGCTTGTGTTTGAAAAAAATATTTTTTATTATAATGGTGGGCATTGAGAAAATCAATCACTTATAGATGCAAACACATTGAATGAAACTTGAAATCAACCGTTACGGGTGTAAGTGCGTTGTCAACCACTGCG
The DNA here is from genome assembly GCA_946807835.1 of Ailanthus altissimus. NCBI lineage: Eukaryota > Viridiplantae > Streptophyta > Magnoliopsida > Sapindales > Simaroubaceae > Ailanthus > Ailanthus altissimus. The sequence goes on from OX327695.1 coordinate 28,017,570, forward strand.
AATGCGTTGATAGAAAAAAAGAAAATCACTGTGAATGCAAGTGCGTTGAGAGATTCACCCACCAATTTATTTAAAATTATAAAAAAAACTCAAAATTCTTAAAATTATAAATGACTCGGAATTTAGGTAAACTGCAAACAGTTTATATAACTTTGAAAAGTTTGTAAAAAGATCCCTATAGAAACACGAGGTGCTAAATTAGAAAACTGACATTGTAGATTGATAGATCGGACCATGAAGAGTAAAAAAAAGGTGGGGATGTTAGCTTACTCGCCGGAAAATGGACAAGATCAAAAATTAAAGAAAATCGGCGATAACAACTTCAAGCGGCACGTGGCGGCGCGTGCAATCTCCAATCGGCTGTGCGTTCTCCAGATAAAATGTCTGGCACCATTTGAACGTCTGGATGTGGGTGGTGTACGTTAACGTGCCAAAAATCGGTTGGAATACTAGGTGAACAGTATCGGCGGCAGAAAGTTTGACTGGCGCGTAGAGGCACGTGTGGAGGAGTAAAAACTTGATTCCGGTGGGGTTCAACCGGCCGGCAGTGTCTAAATTTTTTGGGCTGGGCGGTGTCGATATAGTGAACTTCGGCGAACTTTCGGTGTCTTTTCGACGAATCTCCGATGAGTTTTCTAAGAGTTTTCAAAAAAATTCTAACAAATTCTTGCTAAACAACAAGATAGTAAAAGAATCAAACTTAGGTTTTAATACTATGCGAGAAAAAATAAAAAGAAAAAAAAATAGTAAAAATAATAAAAAAAAATTGAAAAATTTTAAAGACTACATTGTTGCTGTAATTCTGTATATTACAATACTATAAAAATAACTTTTATATAAATTTTAAGTTAACATAAATAAAGAAACATAAATATATAAAAAAATTAAATATAACCTATTAAACATATAATATATGTAGTAAAAAATTAATATATTAATTTTTTATATCTTTAACAATATTGTTCATTTCAACGCAAAGGTTGTAAGGGTTGAAATCTGCACATACACGGTAGCTTTATCAAAGAATGAGGTAATTCCATTACTCCTTAGCAAAGAATACACTAAGAACTTTTGCTGAGTTATTGTCTAGGATATAAAAGTATTCTAATGTGAATGAGTTAACTAATGCAAAAAGAAGTATAGATCAATACTCTCAGAATTCATGGGAAAAGGAAGAGAAGTGAAGAATAAAAGGGGAATCGTGACAAAAAGGATAGAAGAGATGATAACGAGGGACCAAGGGTTTTAAAAAGCAAGTATCCAAGTACACACCTTTAAGTGAATCAAGGGAACAACTATTCACAAGAATAAAAAAGTTAAGACTTAGTAAGAAAGCTTAAGGAGATAAGAACTACGACGAAGTGGAGAGACAGGAGCAAGTACGGTAGGTACCATAAAGATCATGGTCAGAACACTGATGACTATTTTGACTTAAAGAAGAAATATATTCCATGATTTGTAGAGGAAATTTAGAGTATATGGCCAAGCAAGAAAAAAGAAGAGAACCAAGTGAACCTTAGAATGCTAGGGAAAAAGGCATTACCATAGAAATAGGGGAGCAATTGTTAGTGAAGACATTAAGACCATCTTTGGTGGTTCCACTGAAAGAAGGGGGATAATTTAATAAAAGTTACATGATTAATAAGTTGATGTAGTTTTAAATTTGAAATAGTCTTTAAAGCATATAATATACATATAAATATGCAACTCTCATAAATAATATTTTTTTTACTATTTTTTTTTTGTAAAAATAAAGTGTATAAACTGATCATTAGTTAAAATATTTAAAGTCATTATGCAAACAGTAAAAATGCATTTCTTAATTGCAAATAATAATCAGATCAGAAAACGGTGTCGTTTAACAAGTAAAATGTTGCCCTGAAATAATTGGATATGCTATCATTTTGTGTTTATTACATGGTTAAGAGAAAACGACATTGTTTTGTTAGTATTTTTCCATTTGAAACAACGTCATCTATTTTTTTAAGGCAAAAATAAGAATCACAAATGAAAAGCACTTAGTCAAAACCTCGAGCCCACTCTTCTCTTTTCTTTCAAAAGCTTAACCTGTACTCTCAAACCTTAATCCCAAATTCGAAATCGTTCAACTGACAAGGCTATAATCTAAAAAACTTATGGAATCTTCATTTGTTGCAATTTATCTAGTGATTTTCAAAGTATCTTTTTACAAACCCTAATTATTGTATTATTATTTTAATGAGAGAATGTGGGTTTTTATTTGATTGTTTGTTTGGTTTTTGTATAATTTGTGCATGTGGGGGTCCTTCAATAAAATTGAATGTTTGGTGTGGTCCTTTTTTTTTTTTTTAATTTGTGTCTATTTTCTATTGTTATTTGTTTAATCAAATCCCTGTTTTTGCCTTCGACTTTATTTTTTATTGTGCATATGAGGTTTTTGTTTTTGTGTTTTTTTGGGCAATATGGTCCCTATTTTTGTGATTTTGTGTAACTGGGCACGTGAGTTATAATATTAAAGCAGGAGAAAAAAAAAATGTTATCTTTGAATTAAAACAAAAAGAAGAGTACAAGTAACAATACAAAAAGTAGGTAGTAAAGACTTTTTGGAACTGAGTAGGTGTGTGATTCTTGCGTTAGATACTCATAAATCTGATATTAAAGCAGAATAATAAAAAGTGATTTTGGAAGTGAATTTAGCAGTAAATATATATATATATATATAACTAATTTAGTGGACGATGTATCTCACTACTTAATGAACTCTTAAATATATATTAATATTTTATAATATATTATTAATATTTTAACAATAATAAACATTAAAAAATAATGTCAAATAATATTTTAAAGCTCACTGAATGGTGAGCTCAGTCACCTATTAAATCAATTTTTTCTAAATATATAAAAGTGCTATATTCCTTGTATCTTTGTCTATATTCCCCCTAAGTATAAAGTAAATGTAGTGAAGCCTTAGGTTATATTCAATTTTACATATATCTTTTTTCTAGGGTTCAGGGAAAGCAAAGCTTAGATCCCAATCAGCAATATTCTTGGAGAGAGCAAGCTTTGATTCATTTGTATCTTTATTTTGTTATAACTTACTTTTTGGTCAAAAAGTATGATTGGTCTGATATTTGAAAGAAAAAAAAAGTCTATGGTTTAGCTAAAAGTCACATAATATTTTTGTGGTATAGTTAGTTGAAGAAGTAAAAAGCTTACATAATATTTCAGTCTACATCATTTTTGAGTAGACTTATGACTATATATTGTTTATGTTCTATGTATTGTCAAATAAAATAAATAAATAAAATATTATTTTGTTTAGAGAAAAATGATGTAGCTACAAGTAAAAGGGGCTAATGTTGTTTAATTTGAATTAATTCCTGGTCTGTGCAATAAACAATTGCTTGAAATTATATAGAGAAAAAAAATTCCGAGTTAAGTAGAATGTGATAGATTCTGTGCAGTAAACAGTTTGTTGTGAACAATCATAGTGCAAATAACACAAGCCAAATGTAGAATTTTGTGCAGTAAACAATCTAACAAAGTTGTTGTATGTTGAAGTTTTATTTTCTACTTTAAGAAAATTTAAGTTGAAAAAAATAAGTAGAACTGCGGAAGTTAAAGTGAGTTTGTGATGGCCTTTTTGGAGCTAAATGTAGTTCACGAGCCATATTTTAGAGCTTTCACTCAAATTAATGCCAATATATAGATGTGTTTTTGTGTTATTATAATAGTGTATTATTCTTTCCTCAAGTTTCTGTCTTGAGCTGAATGTAATGGTTGTTTTTCAAGATTATTATGATATGCTTACATAATAATGATGAGTTGAATGATGGCTTTGGTTATTGCATGATGTAAAATAACATTACATTTTTGAATTGCATATCTTATTTTGTGGGTTTCCCGAATTCTCTTTCATTCATTTATATTTTCTTAGTCATTATTAATACTCATATATTTATAACATATTATATGATAATTAATAAATAAAGATATATATTTATTATGAACAGATTTAAGATTAGGAGTTTTAACTGTCATTACATTGTTATTGACTAATTAACTTTTATTTCTTTAGGGTGATGCAAGGAACAAGAAGCCTCAGAAAATACTAAAAAGAACACCCAAAAAAACTACCAAGAAGACCCCCAACAAGCTATCCTTTCCCAATGAATTAGTAAATTTATAACATGGTATTTTTATGATGAATGTAATTGATGAGAGGTTGATTATGTTTATAACAAACCGTGTACATTTACATATGATTTGTATTTATATGTGTCCATTTTTGTTTTGTTTCATCAATTTCCTTTTCCATTGAACTTACTAATGCCTGCATTCACATAGCATAGAAGTAATTCACAGACAATTATAATAATGATAGATTGTGTAGCAAGTTGTTCCAAGTCAAAATAAAATATGGTTTGCATGTTTTCTCACGTAACAATCGGTTTGCATTATTGAGCAGATTGCCAATACTTCTAAGAGGAAAAAGATGCTACTCTTAACCCTTTACAAGGGTGTAGGAGGAATACTAGACAAGAAGTAAAATATAACTTTGTCAATGCCTGCAATTTATAATTTTTAAAATTTTAGTTGACAAATGTCTTTTCACTAAAGTAAAAAAAAAAAATAAATTCAAATATAAGAATGAAATTTTTGGAAGAGAGTACTGCTCTTAGTTATAGAACAAGATTGTAAGTATTTCATGTACTTAACACAATTGAGTGTAACTTGTATATAATGTGAGTATTATTATTATTTTTATTTTTCTTTCATTATGATATGGCAATAACAATGTAACTAATTTTAAATATTTACCTAGGTCATTTTATAAAAAGATGAAGGAGTTAAAATGGACAAATAGATTTGTATTCATCGATCTATTTTTAGTCTCCTTAGCAAAAAAGTCATCAATAAGGACAATTGTCAATGAGTGTTCATGTGCAATTGTTGACCGCATTAAAAGCACATCACACAATCAGCTTTGGCTAGTCTTATATAATCCTAAGTATAACCCTTTTACATAATGCAATTTTTGTTTTATTAAGATTTATTAGCTATTAATTTTTTAAAATTTTAATGGATATAGTTTCCCTTGGGTTCTTACGATAATTGACGTGTTCAGTAAAACTATTTACCATATGAATTCTATGAGAGAATAAATATGTTTTGACTTGCACACCATCTTAAATAAGTAAGTTATAGTGTTATATTATATCTTTTTCAAAACAAAATAGTAATAATTTTGCTTACACTTACAATTAGTGATCAATTAATTAAAATTTTATAATCACAGTGGCATATGCATTTAGAGTTAGTTATTATTCTTTCTTAGGGTTTCTTTTTTCAGTTTCTGTTCATTTCTAAGTTTATTAGAATTTTATTGGGCAAGTTCTTTTAGTTACTGTTTATTTGCCGCCAGAAACTGTTCACTCACCAATGATCACTTTTCTAGCGTGTGACTATACATCGCCCTTCACTGAAAACTCAACACGTTTTGATGATCACAACCTCATCGAAAACAGTCAAATCCGAGGTCGGAATCAACTACATGCACCAGATTTCTCTCTTTCACCAACAAACCTCAACTTTTTTCGGACACCATTTTCTCTGGCAAGTGAACTGTCACCGCTCACACCACGATGTTCAAACACCGCCGACCATCTTAATTGGACCACGCGCAGCCGATCGAAACTGCCACGTGCCCTCACCCGCCACTACAATCCACTTTCTCCGATTTCAATTAAACTCTGATCTTGGCCATTTTTTGGCGAGTGAGTCAATACTTCTACCTCCGTTTGACTCCTCATAGTCTGATTTATCAATCTACAGTGTCATTTTTCCCGTTTGACACCATGTTTTCTATAGGGGCTTTTTTATAAACTTTTTAAAGTTCTATGGACAATTTATAGTTTATCCAAGTTTTGGGTTATTTTGTAATATCTTATCTTTATGGGATTTATCTTTAGTTTCTGTAATTTTAAATAAATTTATGGGTGAATCTCTCAATGCACTTGTACTCGCAGCGGTTGTTTTCCGTGACTTTATAATTACGTTTGCACTCGCGTGGTTGATCTTCTTAATGCACTTGTACTCGCAACGGTTGATTTTTTGTTTTCTTAATCTACACATTTATAATTGTAGTGGTTGATCTTTTCAATGCTCATCATTAATTTCTTTTTCAAACTCAAGATGGCTGACCTTCACAATGCACGTGTCTCTCTTCAGCAATATTGTCAGTTTGTCACTTGCTACAACATTGTCGCTCGTTAATAACATTGCCACTCTCTGATAATAGTTGTCACTCTCGAACAATGGTTTCATCTCTCAGATAATGATTGCCTTATCTCTCTGATAATGGTTGCCTTCTCCGATAGCGATTGTCTCTCAGTGGTTACCATTAATTTTCTTTTTAAACTCAAGATTGTACAATCTTAAGTTTGAAGAGAATGATAAAAATATAGGGAATCAAGAAATTAATCTATACTATATTTAACATTACCTTTTATAATTTGAATTAATACGTTATAATATGTTTTCTTAGTTAGGTTACTCTTCAGCCTATATAAAGGCTTATTATATAATAGTTTATACATAATGTAATACAATAACAATGTAGTCTTCATAGTTTCAGTTTTAGTTTCTCTTTATATTTCCACTACCCTTCATTTTTTCTAACAAATTTAACTTATATTTAAAATATGCCATTTAATGCCAAAACAAATTAGAATGATCTCTCCTTTAAACGTAAGGAGACTATCCTCAAATTTATGAACCCAAACAAGAATGATTCTTACTCTTAAGGTTCGTTTGGTTTGGCTTTTCAAATAGAGTTTTTAAAATTAGAGCCTTTGAAAGTAGAGCTTTTAAAAAACAAGTCATTGATCATTCAGTTATCAATTAAAAAATCTTATTTGAAGTAGTAGATCGTTTAATTACACATTGTTATAATTTAATTTTTAAAATTTACTAATATATTTTTATAGAAAATGCAAAAGTGATTCGTGCAAAAATTTAGTTTGCCATGATTGTGAAATAAATAGAACTCTAAACATAAATAAATATAATTTACAAGTATTCAAGTAAAATTAATATGTAGCAATTAACGAATTAAATAAATATTTTGTTTAGTATAAAATTTAAAAATAAAATAATATAAAATACTATGTACATCAACACACGTGACAAAAAAAAATGATAGAGCCTTGTAGAAATATGATGATTACAAAGATATGAAAATATAACGGCTTTCAACAAAAGGTTAAAAACATATTAGTTGAATAGGGTTTAATTTTATTCAAGGTATGCTATGAAATTAAGAAAATATTAGTAGGGTATATGTGTCAATACATAAATATTAAAAAAAAATGAGCTTTTACAAGTGGAGGCAACATAACTTTTTTAATCTCCAAAAACTCTTTTAATTACAACCAAATATATCAAAATTTTAGAAAGAATTTTTGGTATTAAAAAAACTCTTTTGGTTAGTAGAAAAGCCCAACCAAACATGTATTAAGTAAATTATTATTACCTTTAGTTGTACCAAGACTTAGACCCCTCCCTTTAAATGAATGATATCAAAAGAAAAAGAGACGTGGCAAGAAAAGGGTATCCTGGAAGGGTACTTTGGAGGAGTACCACCCATTAAAACCCATGAAAATGTACCTTGGATGGATACCTTCCATTATATTACTAGTCGACCATGAATAGCCAATAGTATCAACTTTGCCAAGAAGTGTAAAGTCTACCAGTTACACAGAGACTTTATATATTAGCCTCTGAAGCCACACATGCAACGCCCAGTTCATGGCCTATATTAGGGATGGATGTGATCAGTCTGTTTAAGCCTCTATCTTCGGGTAAATGTCTCTTCATATTGACTAAAATAGAGCCCGATAAAATAAAACCAAAATATAGTACTACTTATTAGTGTTTGGCGACGAAGTAGTGCTACCTTGGAGGTAGACACCCTCTATTACTTTCCATAGAAAGGTATCCTGGAGGGGTACTCTCCATTAACACCTATGGCAAGGTACCCTAGCGAAGCACTCCCTTTAATGCCTACAGAAGGGTACCCTGCAGAGGTACCCTCAAGTAATACTTACAGTAAGGTATCCTAAAGGGGTACTCCTAACTAATATCAATAAAAAAGTACTTTAGAAGGGTATACTCATGGAAATACACCCTTGAAAGGCCATCCCCTACTAGTACTGAAGGAAAGGTACCTTCTTAATAACCTCAGACATTCCACATGGCAAATAATATTTTATGTCTCAATAAGGAATAGTAACTTAGGACACCCGAAAAGATAAATAATGCTCTCTGAGTTTTAGTAAGGTGAATAGTAATCTAAGACACAACATAAGGTAAAAAATATTCTAGGTCATAGTTAGATGAATAGTAGCTTGAGACATTTCGCAAAACAATTAATGCTCGATGAGCTAAATAGTAGCTTAGGAAACCTTAGAAGGCAAATAATGCTATATGGGTCTCGATAAAGTGAATAGAAACTCGAGATACCCCAAAAGAAAAATAGTGGTCTGTAGGTCTTGGTGAAATAAATAGCATCTTGAGGCACCTTAAAAGGTGAATAAGTACGTTGTGGGTCCTAGTTAGGTAACATTAGAATGAGGGTTAAAAGGGCAAGGTTCTAAAAGTAGAAGTTTTAATTATGATAGAAACGGAAGTTAGAAAAAGAGAAATGGATGTTTGAACCCTTAAGGTTTTAGAAAAGGGATATGCAGATCCCAATAATTTTAAAAATCCCATTTACACCACTCTTAGGTAATCCTTGAAGGGGCATCTCTCACTAGTAACCAAGGAAAAATACCTTTACAGTAACCTTAGATGCCTCGAAAGACCAATAGTATTTCATAAGTCTCAATAAGGTGAATAGTAACTTAGAATACATTGAAAGACAAATAATGCTTTGTGGTTCTCGGTAAGATGAATAGTAATTAAGACACGACATAAGTAAATAATATTTTTGAAGTCCTAGTTAGATGAATAATAGCTTGGGACACTTCGTAAGATAATTAATGCTTGATAAGTTAAATAGTACCTCGGGAAACCCTAGAAGGCAAATAATATTTTATGTCTCGATAAAGTGAATAACAACTCAAGATACCCTAAAAGAAAAAATAGTGGTACGTAGGTCATAGTAAAGTAAATAGCATCTTGAGGCACCTTGAAAGGCAAATAGTACCCTGTGGGTCTTGGTTAGGTAACATTGGAATGAGGGTTAAAAAGGTAAGTCATATTTAAAAGCCAAGGTTCTAAAAGAAGGAGTTTGAATTCTAATAAAAAAAAAAGGAAGTTAGGATAAAGGAAAATTGACGTTTGAACCTTTAAGGTTTTAGGAAAGGGACATACAGATCCTAATAGTTTTAAAAATCTCATTTACACTTCTCTTAGGTAACCTTTGAAGAGGCATCTCCCTTTAGTAACCAACAAAAAGTACTGATGCGATATTTCTATATCATAAATTAAGTGCAAGTATACACTATCGTATGCAAGTAATAAAGAGACTAAATAAGTCGGATGTCGAACCCACAAGGATAATTCTTTCTTTTTAACCAATTACTAAAATTATATCTTCCTAATAATTATTCAGAAAAATAAAAATCTAAGAATGAATGTAGAAAATATAAAAGTAAAAACACAATGCAATGAAAATTAAAGATAGCAATATAGAGAAAACCTAGGATTAATATTATCCCTCAATATGTTTTTTCATGATTAATCCTCTAATATTTAACTCACTTAGTCTTTATTATTGATCAAGACACTAATGTATTCACAAGCCTCTTCCAAGGTCATGCAAGTATACCCTAATTTACCAAATACCTATATTCCTATGGTACTTGTAATAAATTAAGATTCATTAAGATTAGGTCTTATTGATCATACATGCCAATTAGGTATATTCCTATCCTAAATTGAAACTTGCATATGCAACATTGAATGTTACTCTACAATCATGCATCAAATTACCTAGGTCTAAATATTATGATTCCTCTTCCGAGTTTATCAATAATATTACCAACTCATTCATCATATATTGGCCAGATATATTGAAGCATTAAACACAAGTAATTTAAATAATAAATGACTAAGTTTATTAAATACTAAAAGATATGGCAATTTAAGCGCACATATTGAGTTCAAATATTAACCCTAGAAAACAAGTTTAGCTCATGGCTACAAGAGAACAACAGTAAAAATAATTATAAATCATGATACAATTATTAGCAAACCGATATAGACGTCGAATTGCTCTTAATTGCGCTGCCTAGCAACTCTTGATGCCGAAGAACGTCTTGTATCTCTCTCTAAAGTTGCTTCAATTAAGCTCCTATTGCTCTCCAAGACTCGTGCTCTGTATTCTTGGTGCTCTTGGGTCGTCTTGGATTCCTTCTTGAAGGTTGGGAACGAGTGGCTTTATATAGGGATTGATATGAGCTTGAAAATCTCAATTCTCGTCGGACTAGGACTCACACTACCGCTGGCGCGCTATGCATATGTCGCTGGGGCGACGCGTGAAAAAGCTATTACCGCTGGAGCGGTGTGATGTTGGAGCTGGGGCGCTGCATGAAAACGGCCTCACCGCTGGCGCGGTGACTATCTGGCGCTGGGGCGCTAGACGCGACTTAAGCAGGTCGTTTTTCTTATTTCGATCACTATTTCAGAGCTGGGGCGAAAATCCTTGTGGCGCTGGGGCGATGGACACATACTTTAAAAACTTTGCATTTTAGTCCCTGTTTTTGCTCCTTTTGCGTTCTTTCTTTAAATTTCGTTCAAGTCCCTATAAATAACAATAATGCACATAAATAGCCATCTATTCTCATAAAACCATAAAATATCAATAATAAAAACATGAGAAAATATATGACAAATTTGCCCTTATCAAGTACCTTCACAGTAACCTTAGATGCCCCGAAAGACCAAAAGTGTTTCATAAGTCTCGATAAGGTGAATAATAATTTGGAATACCTTGAAAGATAAATAATGCTTTGTGGTTCTTGCTAAGATGAATAGTAATCAAAGACACCACATAAGTAAATAATATTTTGTAGTTCTTAGCTAAATAGTAGCTTAGGAAACCTCAGAAGGAAAATAGTGTTTTATGTCTCGATAAAGTGAATAGCAACTCGAGATACCCTAAAAGAAAAAATAGTGGTACGTAGGTCTTAGTGAAGTAAATAGCATCTTGAGGCACCTTGAAAGGCAAATAGTACATTGCGGGTCTTGGTTAGGTAATATTGAAATGAGGGTTAAAAAGGTAAGTTATACTCAAAAGCCAAGGTTCTAAAAGAAAGAGTTTTAATTTTAATAGAAAAAGGAAATTAGGACAAGGGAAAAGGATATCTAGAACTTTAAAGTTTCAAGAAAGAGATATACAAACCTCAATAATTTTAAAATTTTCATTTACACCCTTCTTAGGTAACTAATTTTGTTAATTTAAAGGTAGAAAGGATAAAAATAAAAATTCACCACATTTGGACAGAAAAAAATTGAAATTCAATTAAATGCTAGAAAGAGGGTTTAAACCTTTAACCTCATAGTTAAAGACCATACACTTTAATCAACTAAGCTATTCCAAATTTATGTATATGTATGGATTTACAAATTTTATTAATATATTATCTTCAAAACCTTATGATAATGGTTTTAAAATATCATTGATAAGGTTTAAACCCTAGTCACAGACATGACAAGTAAGAGTATTTACCATTGAGCTATAATAAACTTTGTAACATAATATCAAAATAAAAAACACAAAAAGGGAAAACGACAAGACCCTAGCCACCCCCTCGCTGCCGGTCACTGCTTGTTCTCGGTCATCACCCTCGCTGCTAGACAGTGACTGATGGCATATATTTTTTTGTATTTTCTATTTTGACATTATGTTACAAAATTTATTGTAACTTAGTAGTAAGTACTCTTACTTGTTATATAGATGATTAGGGTTCTAACCCTATTAATGATATTTTTAAAATTATTAATATACGGTCTTGATGACAATATGTTAATAAAATTTATAGATTCATAAATAAACATAAAATTAAAATAGTTTAGTTGATTAAAGTATGTGGTCCTTAACAATGAAGTTACATGTTTAAGTCTTTTTTTTAGTATTTAATTGAATTTTGACTTTTTTCAATTAGGGGCAAAAACGTACTTTCATTATTTTGCCTTTTTTCTAATAAAGATAACAAAATTCGTTATTTGGCATGGGTATAATTGTAATTTTTAAAATTATTAAGATTTATATGTCTTTTTTTTTTAAATCTTAAGGTTCAGATGTTCTTTTCTCTTGAAAAAATAAGGAGACAAGTTTTGGTGAAATTGAACTCAATAGAACCATATTTAACTTCAACTTCCACGAAATAAACTAACTTAATAGAGTCTTCGCTAATTATAATATAGTTAATTAGACAACTACAAATAGACAGCAATTGGAAGAGGATATAAGAAAAACACGCGGGAGAAATACTTTGTTTTTTGTGCTTAGTCATTATTTCTTATACTTTTTTCATTGTGAATTTCTTTTAATAGTTTTCCGTGGGCGTAGATTAACAAGTCGAACCTTCATTTATTTTCTAACATCTATTTTATTCCCAATTTTGAGTTCCTAGTAGATTAGATTTTTATGCCAACATTTTGACCTCAGTCTGTGAGGAACAAAATAGTAATCATTATTAATAATTATATTTTTCCTCACCAAAAATCATAAGTCAACATAGTAATTTACCTCTTGTGCAAGTCTGCTACGGAGACAATGAAGGAACAACTGCCAATCCGTCAAATTTGGGACAATAAATTGTGGAACTTACACAGAATGTCACAGAGACCCTTCAATTTATTGAAGCCCCCAAACAATAAACAGAACACCAAAGAGCCGCTCTAAATTGTGGATGATAATCAACAACCTTATGAAGATGAGGTCTCCTAAAGACCCTCACAAAGGGGTAGCTTTTGTAGAAAGGCTAGGCGGGTAGTCAAACCATGCCTCACCTTGTTGATAGTTTGACCTCCATCGTACCCTAGACGTTAAACATGATCTATATCATAAGCTAGAGGTAAAGCGACAGATTAAGGAACGTGAGTTTGATGATTGTAGTGTTAAATCGGCATCCCTAAAGGAGGAAATAAAGAAGTTGAAGCTGAGACTTAATGGTATTCAATTCATCGTGAAAGAAGTTTCAAGAATCCTTTTGATTAAATAAACAAAGCCCCTTTCACCGAGGAAATACTTCAATCTCCATTTCCCTAAAAATTTAAGATATCACATATAAAGATTTACAATGGCCAGCGAGATCCCATAGAACGTCTAAAGATGTTTAAGTCACGGATGGACTTGCAATGGTGTAACTAGAGCAACCATATGTAGAGCATTCTCATCAATACTCATGAGAGCAGCTCGTAGAAGGTTTAGAAAGCTAAAACTATGATTGAAGTTGTCGTTTTCCAATTAAGTAAAGTTTTTAATTATAGAATATATATGACAAGAGATTAATATATTAATTTTTTTATATTTTTAACATCTCTCTTCAAACTTTAGTAGAGGCTTGTGTTTGAAAAAAATATTTTTTATTATAATGGTGGGCATTGAGAAAATCAATCACTTATAGATGCAAACACATTGAATGAAACTTGAAATCAACCGTTACGGGTGTAAGTGCGTTGTCAACCACTGCGAATGCGTTGATAGAAAAAAAGAAAATCACTGTGAATGCAAGTGCGTTGAGAGATTCACCCACCAATTTATTTAAAATTATAAAAAAAACTCAAAATTCTTAAAATTATAAATGACTCGGAATTTAGGTAAACTGCAAACAGTTTATATAACTTTGAAAAGTTTGTAAAAAGATCCCTATAGAAACACGAGGTGCTAAATTAGAAAACTGACATTGTAGATTGATAGATCGGACCATGAAGAGTAAAAAAAAGGTGGGGATGTTAGCTTACTCGCCGGAAAATGGACAAGATCAAAAATTAAAGAAAATCGGCGATAACAACTTCAAGCGGCACGTGGCGGCGCGTGCAATCTCCAATCGGCTGTGCGTTCTCCAGATAAAATGTCTGGCACCATTTGAACGTCTGGATGTGGGTGGTGTACGTTAACGTGCCAAAAATCGGTTGGAATACTAGGTGAACAGTATCGGCGGCAGAAAGTTTGACTGGCGCGTAGAGGCACGTGTGGAGGAGTAAAAACTTGATTCCGGTGGGGTTCAACCGGCCGGCAGTGTCTAAATTTTTTGGGCTGGGCGGTGTCGATATAGTGAACTTCGGCGAACTTTCGGTGTCTTTTCGACGAATCTCCGATGAGTTTTCTAAGAGTTTTCAAAAAAATTCTAACAAATTCTTGCTAAACAACAAGATAGTAAAAGAATCAAACTTAGGTTTTAATACTATGCGAGAAAAAATAAAAAGAAAAAAAAATAGTAAAAATAATAAAAAAAAATTGAAAAATTTTAAAGACTACATTGTTGCTGTAATTCTGTATATTACAATACTATAAAAATAACTTTTATATAAATTTTAAGTTAACATAAATAAAGAAACATAAATATATAAAAAAATTAAATATAACCTATTAAACATATAATATATGTAGTAAAAAATTAATATATTAATTTTTTATATCTTTAACAATATTGTTCATTTCAACGCAAAGGTTGTAAGGGTTGAAATCTGCACATACACGGTAGCTTTATCAAAGAATGAGGTAATTCCATTACTCCTTAGCAAAGAATACACTAAGAACTTTTGCTGAGTTATTGTCTAGGATATAAAAGTATTCTAATGTGAATGAGTTAACTAATGCAAAAAGAAGTATAGATCAATACTCTCAGAATTCATGGGAAAAGGAAGAGAAGTGAAGAATAAAAGGGGAATCGTGACAAAAAGGATAGAAGAGATGATAACGAGGGACCAAGGGTTTTAAAAAGCAAGTATCCAAGTACACACCTTTAAGTGAATCAAGGGAACAACTATTCACAAGAATAAAAAAGTTAAGACTTAGTAAGAAAGCTTAAGGAGATAAGAACTACGACGAAGTGGAGAGACAGGAGCAAGTACGGTAGGTACCATAAAGATCATGGTCAGAACACTGATGACTATTTTGACTTAAAGAAGAAATATATTCCATGATTTGTAGAGGAAATTTAGAGTATATGGCCAAGCAAGAAAAAAGAAGAGAACCAAGTGAACCTTAGAATGCTAGGGAAAAAGGCATTACCATAGAAATAGGGGAGCAATTGTTAGTGAAGACATTAAGACCATCTTTGGTGGTTCCACTGAAAGAAGGGGGATAATTTAATAAAAGTTACATGATTAATAAGTTGATGTAGTTTTAAATTTGAAATAGTCTTTAAAGCATATAATATACATATAAATATGCAACTCTCATAAATAATATTTTTTTTACTATTTTTTTTTTGTAAAAATAAAGTGTATAAACTGATCATTAGTTAAAATATTTAAAGTCATTATGCAAACAGTAAAAATGCATTTCTTAATTGCAAATAATAATCAGATCAGAAAACGGTGTCGTTTAACAAGTAAAATGTTGCCCTGAAATAATTGGATATGCTATCATTTTGTGTTTATTACATGGTTAAGAGAAAACGACATTGTTTTGTTAGTATTTTTCCATTTGAAACAACGTCATCTATTTTTTTAAGGCAAAAATAAGAATCACAAATGAAAAGCACTTAGTCAAAACCTCGAGCCCACTCTTCTCTTTTCTTTCAAAAGCTTAACCTGTACTCTCAAACCTTAATCCCAAATTCGAAATCGTTCAACTGACAAGGCTATAATCTAAAAAACTTATGGAATCTTCATTTGTTGCAATTTATCTAGTGATTTTCAAAGTATCTTTTTACAAACCCTAATTATTGTATTATTATTTTAATGAGAGAATGTGGGTTTTTATTTGATTGTTTGTTTGGTTTTTGTATAATTTGTGCATGTGGGGGTCCTTCAATAAAATTGAATGTTTGGTGTGGTCCTTTTTTTTTTTTTTAATTTGTGTCTATTTTCTATTGTTATTTGTTTAATCAAATCCCTGTTTTTGCCTTCGACTTTATTTTTTATTGTGCATATGAGGTTTTTGTTTTTGTGTTTTTTTGGGCAATATGGTCCCTATTTTTGTGATTTTGTGTAACTGGGCACGTGAGTTATAATATTAAAGCAGGAGAAAAAAAAAATGTTATCTTTGAATTAAAACAAAAAGAAGAGTACAAGTAACAATACAAAAAGTAGGTAGTAAAGACTTTTTGGAACTGAGTAGGTGTGTGATTCTTGCGTTAGATACTCATAAATCTGATATTAAAGCAGAATAATAAAAAGTGATTTTGGAAGTGAATTTAGCAGTAAATATATATATATATATATAACTAATTTAGTGGACGATGTATCTCACTACTTAATGAACTCTTAAATATATATTAATATTTTATAATATATTATTAATATTTTAACAATAATAAACATTAAAAAATAATGTCAAATAATATTTTAAAGCTCACTGAATGGTGAGCTCAGTCACCTATTAAATCAATTTTTTCTAAATATATAAAAGTGCTATATTCCTTGTATCTTTGTCTATATTCCCCCTAAGTATAAAGTAAATGTAGTGAAGCCTTAGGTTATATTCAATTTTACATATATCTTTTTTCTAGGGTTCAGGGAAAGCAAAGCTTAGATCCCAATCAGCAATATTCTTGGAGAGAGCAAGCTTTGATTCATTTGTATCTTTATTTTGTTATAACTTACTTTTTGGTCAAAAAGTATGATTGGTCTGATATTTGAAAGAAAAAAAAAGTCTATGGTTTAGCTAAAAGTCACATAATATTTTTGTGGTATAGTTAGTTGAAGAAGTAAAAAGCTTACATAATATTTCAGTCTACATCATTTTTGAGTAGACTTATGACTATATATTGTTTATGTTCTATGTATTGTCAAATAAAATAAATAAATAAAATATTATTTTGTTTAGAGAAAAATGATGTAGCTACAAGTAAAAGGGGCTAATGTTGTTTAATTTGAATTAATTCCTGGTCTGTGCAATAAACAATTGCTTGAAATTATATAGAGAAAAAAAATTCCGAGTTAAGTAGAATGTGATAGATTCTGTGCAGTAAACAGTTTGTTGTGAACAATCATAGTGCAAATAACACAAGCCAAATGTAGAATTTTGTGCAGTAAACAATCTAACAAAGTTGTTGTATGTTGAAGTTTTATTTTCTACTTTAAGAAAATTTAAGTTGAAAAAAATAAGTAGAACTGCGGAAGTTAAAGTGAGTTTGTGATGGCCTTTTTGGAGCTAAATGTAGTTCACGAGCCATATTTTAGAGCTTTCACTCAAATTAATGCCAATATATAGATGTGTTTTTGTGTTATTATAATAGTGTATTATTCTTTCCTCAAGTTTCTGTCTTGAGCTGAATGTAATGGTTGTTTTTCAAGATTATTATGATATGCTTACATAATAATGATGAGTTGAATGATGGCTTTGGTTATTGCATGATGTAAAATAACATTACATTTTTGAATTGCATATCTTATTTTGTGGGTTTCCCGAATTCTCTTTCATTCATTTATATTTTCTTAGTCATTATTAATACTCATATATTTATAACATATTATATGATAATTAATAAATAAAGATATATATTTATTATGAACAGATTTAAGATTAGGAGTTTTAACTGTCATTACATTGTTATTGACTAATTAACTTTTATTTCTTTAGGGTGATGCAAGGAACAAGAAGCCTCAGAAAATACTAAAAAGAACACCCAAAAAAACTACCAAGAAGACCCCCAACAAGCTATCCTTTCCCAATGAATTAGTAAATTTATAACATGGTATTTTTATGATGAATGTAATTGATGAGAGGTTGATTATGTTTATAACAAACCGTGTACATTTACATATGATTTGTATTTATATGTGTCCATTTTTGTTTTGTTTCATCAATTTCCTTTTCCATTGAACTTACTAATGCCTGCATTCACATAGCATAGAAGTAATTCACAGACAATTATAATAATGATAGATTGTGTAGCAAGTTGTTCCAAGTCAAAATAAAATATGGTTTGCATGTTTTCTCACGTAACAATCGGTTTGCATTATTGAGCAGATTGCCAATACTTCTAAGAGGAAAAAGATGCTACTCTTAACCCTTTACAAGGGTGTAGGAGGAATACTAGACAAGAAGTAAAATATAACTTTGTCAATGCCTGCAATTTATAATTTTTAAAATTTTAGTTGACAAATGTCTTTTCACTAAAGTAAAAAAAAAAAATAAATTCAAATATAAGAATGAAATTTTTGGAAGAGAGTACTGCTCTTAGTTATAGAACAAGATTGTAAGTATTTCATGTACTTAACACAATTGAGTGTAACTTGTATATAATGTGAGTATTATTATTATTTTTATTTTTCTTTCATTATGATATGGCAATAACAATGTAACTAATTTTAAATATTTACCTAGGTCATTTTATAAAAAGATGAAGGAGTTAAAATGGACAAATAGATTTGTATTCATCGATCTATTTTTAGTCTCCTTAGCAAAAAAGTCATCAATAAGGACAATTGTCAATGAGTGTTCATGTGCAATTGTTGACCGCATTAAAAGCACATCACACAATCAGCTTTGGCTAGTCTTATATAATCCTAAGTATAACCCTTTTACATAATGCAATTTTTGTTTTATTAAGATTTATTAGCTATTAATTTTTTAAAATTTTAATGGATATAGTTTCCCTTGGGTTCTTACGATAATTGACGTGTTCAGTAAAACTATTTACCATATGAATTCTATGAGAGAATAAATATGTTTTGACTTGCACACCATCTTAAATAAGTAAGTTATAGTGTTATATTATATCTTTTTCAAAACAAAATAGTAATAATTTTGCTTACACTTACAATTAGTGATCAATTAATTAAAATTTTATAATCACAGTGGCATATGCATTTATTTTGCTCAAAAAAGTGCAGATAGCAAGCGATTAACAATCAATTGGATTCTGGTTAAGGTAAAAATTCTGCTTATATGCAGTTTTTAATTAAACGCCTCTAATTATTCATAAATTTAATTTTCTTGACTTGTTTCCTAGGCTCTAATTCAAATAGGATTTGTGGAATGCCACTTCTATGTCATGGCGTACATGAGAGATATTGTAAATAATGTTATAATACTTCAAAAAATATAAGTTCTTTTACCACTTAATGCATGATTGAAAAGTATGTATGTTCAATTAAGTTCTTTATTATTTCTTGCACTATATATAATACAAGTTCATGGGTAAAATAATGTTCAAAGAAGAATAGATTGATGAAGTATGTGTTGAATGAGCATCTTTCGTTTCTACAAAAATTTAAACTTATGGTAGGTTTATAATTTTGCTATTAGCAATTTGTATCTAATTCTAAATTTGTTTGTTAACTTTGTACTTCAAACATAAGCAATGTATTGAATTAATTTTCTACAAATGTAAGTTTGCTTTGGAAGCATACGCCATTTGTTAGATATTGTGATTGTTGTACGTATTGATGTGTTGCTAAGGAAACATACACCTTGTTATGGGTTTGGGTTTTACTTGGATGTTGGATATTATAATTATTGGCCTATATTGATGTCTTGTTAAGAAAGCATACAACTTGTTGTAAATTTGGCTTTACTTGGATGTTGGATTTACATTATTTGAATGTTTGCGTTACATTAGTATCATATTTAGATTTTGTACATTGAGCTTGAATATTGTTTGAATATTAGATTTTTTAGACAATGAATGTTGTTGTTAAGGAAGAATACAACCTAAATGTTATTTGGATATTAATTATAGATTACAAATTGATTAATACATCTACTAATTTGTGAAATATTTCTAAATTGTAATATAAATTAATTTAATTGTATATACAAAAATTAAATTGAATTTAAAAATTTAAAATAAATAAATTAGTGATAGTCATTTATCACAGATTAGTGATAGACATATGTCAAAAGTTAATAATAGATATTTATCACAAATTAATAAATAGAAGATGATGTCATCATATATTCTTTAGTTGATTTCATTATGACGCCAATATGCTTACCTCATCATTATATCATTATATTAACCTTATATAATGTTATCAATGCTGACATTATTATTATGTTATCTATTAAATTATGTGCCACGCCAATGGCCATATAAGTCTACATGTAAGCTACCACATCATCTACTAAAATGAAAAGTCTTAAATTTGTGGTAGATATGTAAATTTGTGATAGAACATATTTATCACAAATTTTATCCATCACAAATTTGTGATAAAAATAATCTTTAACATATTAACGAGACGACTTTGATGTGATATAATGTATCTATCATAAAACTCCAACTGTTATAAATACTATCTATCACTGTAACCAGTTTTTTTAGTAGTGAATTATAGTGTTTAGACTCCGTACTTGAGAATTGAAGAAATATAAATTAGATAAAAACCCATAAATTGAGAAAATAAAAACATCTGTTGATCTGATATATATCAGGATACAACACGTATTCATTAAAAAAAAATCGTTTTTTATTTTTTTATATATATATTTTTAATAAGGTTATAATAGCACATAACTTCAGTTCAATAAAAAAAAAAGGAATGTTAATATTTGGGTTTTAATACGGCTTCTCACATGTAACATAATTTAACATAAGATATTTGAACACGAGCTAAATAAGAGTTTTTACAAAATTTACGCTATTAGGAAAGTACCCGCACTAAAATTTTAGGAAAGGGCTCAACATTAAAATTTTAAACTTATAGCAACTTAAATAAGTACTCGGGGATAACAATTTCAGAAAAAATAGGGATGGAGAATTAAAAAATAATATGCAAATGGTATAGAAAGAACCCTTTATTTCACAAAGAAGAGTGCCAATTGCACTAAGTTTTCAACCAAGTTAAAATCAACTAAAATCCACGACAATAATTCACCATCACTCATCATCGTGCATCCAAAACACGAAGAAGAACCTTTAGAATGAATCGATTTTTGTCAGTACTAAATTTACATTAATGGGCGTTTCCCTGTAATTTGGAGCCGCCACCACAGGAAGGCGGGTTCATTTTGCCAGAAGTTATGGGCTGAACATTAGCACACTCGGACATAATGGGTCCTTCAGGACCAGTTTATTTAAGATCGATGTCAGCAAGCTCCACACCCTTGCAAGGCACGCCGCTGCTACAAGAAAGCTTCAAAGCTACCGGAGTGGAAGAAGTGCCCCGGATGTTCGTGAAGGTAATGTTGGTGATTTTAACACGCGATGGAAGCTGATCATAAAAGCCACAAGGAGATTAAGAAAATGACGTGAATACAATTACAAATATAATGAACTATGTCTATATATAATGTCACCTTTGCGTTGCACTGGTTCCATGGGCAGTACACTTGATCTACGGTGATAGGATTGCTGACGTTATTCATGGTAATATCTTCAAAATGACAGTCTGATACAAAGCCTTCTTCTAAAGCCGGCCAAGTTTTGAATCTCAAACCATTGTCTGTATTGTTGAGTGTGCTATTCCTTACTCTGATTCCAACAACAGGTTGCTCATTTTCGTACTTCCCGAGACTTCCGATACTAATGCCATGACCAGGTCCGCAGGTAACTCCGACGATTTCCATTTGTTCAGTGCTATCACCAATGGAGATACAATCATCGCCCGTTCCGATTTTTGAATCTTTAACTGTTATTCGGCTTGATCTCCCCACGTAAATTCCATCGGTGTTGCGGCTGTCTTCAGGTGCCGTGATGGCGATTTGCTGGAAAGTAAAGTTCTTGCAGCCAATCACGTTGACATGAAACTGCTTGCTGTTTAATAAAGTTACGCCTTGGACCATCCCGTTGGTAATGGCATTGAAACTCAGGCTCTATTTAGTTTTTAAAGGGAAAAATTAAAAGAGATTTCGTCAGTAACGTCATTAAATTTATGCACGTACATATATGTTTAATCTCACTCAAAAGCAAAACTAAATTAGCCGCGTGCATGGACATGCCAACAGAATATTGGAGGAACATACGATGGGTCGTTTCTTGCAATATTCGTTTATAGGACATTCACAAGGACCTGTGGCTCCTTGACCATCAAATGTTCCACCACCGGTTATTTTGAGTCCGTCAATTTTATTGAAATAGATCCCAACTCCCGACATACTTTATATTTGTGGGTTCAGTTAGGGCTTTGAGGGTGCCTTTAACATCAAGCTCAATAGCAGCCTTGCACGGACCTTCCAAACTCACTGGACCTAACCCATATTGCCCTGGCGGAATCAACACTTTGCTTGCTCCAGCTGATGCACATGCTTCTTTCCATGCAGTGGTCAAAGCCTATGACAAGAAACAAATTAAGTAAGATGATTATTTAAAAATAAAATAGTGAAAATCGTATATATTTAGTAGCTGATGCACAGTGTTCTCTCTTTTTTAGTGGTTAATGATTTTACCAGGCTCAATATAGTTACCTGGCTGATATCTGCCATTGGGTCGGCCTTTGCACCATGTCTTGTCACGTCGAAAACTCCAGCACCCTGAGCTGTAGCTAAAATCATTTTTGGAAGGATTTTCGATTCCACCATGTTTTACCTCCAGCAAATTAATAAATTACTTGATCTTTTGGACAATGAAATGCGAAATTCTAGTTGGATTTCATACCATTTTATAGTGCACTGAGGGGAAGCTCATGCCACAAGCTTTTTAAACCAATCTTGAACTAACCTCGCACGGCATTTGCAATATAGTGACAACTTCTTTTCCTATTTTTAGCTTCTTTTCATATTTAGCTATCATCAGTATCATTTCATCCATCGAAAGCAGTGGTAAAGAGAATTCACTAATATCAAAAGTCAAGGCAATTTGTTACAGTTGAAACAATAGGATCAAAGGAGTCTTGAGTTCCATTTTTAGTAGAATTTGAGGATGTTCTTAACAGCTCGCCTCCTATGGAGAGATTCATTGACGATGTTCTGTCTTGTTCGGGTCACGATGAAGTTCTCATTCCCACCTTAAAGTAAGGAGAAATTTAAACCTTTGCAGTTTTACATAAAACTATAAACAAATACTATTTTATGGGATGTTAGATGCAAACATAGTTTTTATTTGAAAATAATTCTTCCTTATGCATTTATAATTCATATTGTAAACATTTTTTTTTTAAATATAAATCAGCATCTAATATATGAAGTGGTTTGCTTTTCATATTTCTATTAACATGCCTTCAAAACTTCTTTTTTGGTTTTGTTTTGTTCTATTTTACAATAAAAAGTAAACCAACTGAATTACCCCTTAAATATTAATTTAATATAATATTTCAAACTTCTATGATAAATCCAGAGATATAGAGACAGAGATGCATGTGTGTAGGGATACATTTCATGTTATCATATTTTAAAATTGAATTAACACATCATATTTTCCTAATCAGAGACAGCGCGAAAATTTATTATAATTTGTTATAATTATTGACAATTATATATAATTGGGTAGTACAGTTCATGCTATAATAAAAAATAATAATCACTTTGAAATCTGAACCTAAAAAAAAGAAAAGAAGTAATAATCACTCAAAAAGAAGAATCAATTTTCATATTATTACTAAATTTTTGTCTAATTTCATTTCATGACAATAAGTATTGAACTGCAACCAAAAAAAAGAAATACTACTTCATCTAACTACAATTTTATTAACTCTGTTTAAGAATCTACTCAGTGAATCTATAAAATTCTATATTTCTCAATATAAAAACCCAAATCTTCATTAGCTACAATCTGGTTCAAGCTCTAAATGGAACCTAAATCCAATAAACTTACCCATCCACACAACTATTGTCATTGAGCTATCGTGAAACACAGTCTCACCACCATAATAGAAATTGTCAACCCTCTGAACCTAGCAAAACCTATATCTAATTGTCACTAATTATAAAAAAATTTCTCCACTGCGAGTGAAACTATGTTTAGGCCTAAGGAGCAATGGCTAAATTTGATTTTAAATACATACAAATGAAGATTAATTCTCACCAAACACACCTCTATCCCTGTACATATCTAAAATTAAATTGTAAACCTGGAATGTGACATTAACTAAGCATAAAAAGCTAAATTACCATTTTTGGTAGAAATTTAAGGATGTTATTAACAATTTAAACCTTTGTGATTTTACATAAACTATAAACTATTTTATAGGATACTAGATGCAAACATAATTTAAAATGACTCGCCCCTAAAGTTTCAATAAACTTTAGACAAGTCTTAACTTTATTCTCTTATAGAAATTAATTTCATCTTAAAATAATATGAATTCTATAGAAAACTGGACAAAATTTTCCCTGTAATTTAGACAATTCCCAACTGCAATTTAATTAGATAAATACTTTTAAAATTATATCTCAATCATGTCAACTTTGGAAACCTCCTATTCTTTACAATCATCAAAACATCTCAACCGTATTACTCCTCAGCTTCAAGCCTAAATTCACTTTATTAATGATAAAATCAAAGTCAATACTAAAATTAACAACTATACCATATATAAGCATCAATTTATCAAATTTACACGTATACTATCAAATGCATAAAATTAAACTATTTATCTACTAATAAATTTATTGAAAAACTAGATAAGTTCACCAAATATAAGAAATTGGTGACTTCTTTCACTATCACCTGGTTTAACTTATTGGCTTAAGTTTTACTGAGTTGATTAATTCTTATAATCTCCTAGGAGGAGGGGGGAAGTATAATAAAAACAAAAGGTGAGTATTATAACTTAGTGAGTAAATATAGTTTTAAAATAACCTTCAAAACAAATAATATACATATAAACACAATTTTTGTGAATAACAATTCTTTTACTATATATATTTATAGGAGAATAAAACATATAAAATAATATTTAATTAAAACATATAGAAATCACTATAATAAAAAATTAATATAAATTATACGCCATGGTATAGGAAATCTATTTTAAAATTATATAGATCACTACAAGAACACTTGCTGCTATTTAAGTATATATCATTGAAAGATAATCATGTACAGTAAGACTAGGCACTGATTCGGGTGAATTGATTAACAAATCAAATCAAATTGGATTTTTCTAGTTCAATTTGGTTTGGATTGAGAGGGTTAAACCGATCGGATAATTGTAGGCTAAACGATTAATTCAGTCAATTCAGTTTTTGGTTTGGTGGTTTGGACCGAACCAAAAACTGAATTATTAACCGAATTAAAAGGCTAAACGCAGCGCGTTTCGGCCAAAAAAAATAGAAGCAAAACTTTTTTATTTATTTTCTTCGCTGTTTTGTTCGCTTCGCCCATTTCAGACGAAATTAATTCTCTAATATCTCTCGACGTCGTCTCCTTTTGGCCAGCAAAAGATGCAGATCGCAGAAGCCAACCAGTTCTCTGGCGACTTCAGTTCTCCGTCCACGGTCCACCTCAGTTTGCAGAAGCTTACACTAAATGAACACGCAGATTGTTTTGGCCTATCACTTCATTTCCATTTGCTGCCCACATCCACGGTCCACCTGTTGCAACCGCCTTCCATCGCCGCTGCTGCTGCCGCCTTTGCGATTTTGAAACATGACTATTTTGAAACAGCCAAAAGGTACTGTTTTTGTGTTGCGTTTTGTTGTTTTGAGTTGCTAAATAATAATTATTAATTTGTTGCTGTTTTGAATTTGTTAAATAATAATTATTAACTCATTGGTAAATGATGATGACGATGAGTTGATGATTTCGTAATAATAACCCAACTACACTTAATTAATGTCTGCACAAATATAACATAATAAATCAATCCGAACAAAATCTGTTCAATTTGGTTCGGATTCAATTTTTATGGCTTCACTCAGTCAATTCCAATTCCTTAAACTCTATCGAATTAAGTTTAGTTTAATTTTAACTTGAATTGAACCGAATTCAATTTTTTCTCAATCTTAAATTACATGAATGTTTTTTTTCTCAATCTTAATGTACATTAATGTTTTATGTCATGAAGTTATTCCTTACAGTTCTTTATTGGATTGATTATCAAATTTAAGACATTAATGATATTAAAATTGTATGCTATAGATAAACTAAAAACTACATCAAAACTAGTACTAGAGAAAATTTAGTCATACTTGAAATACTCCTTGGACAAAGTATTGGAGGTACACATTTAGGGCTCATCATATCCTTGTCTTACACATATTTAGAGCAAAAGCTCCCAAAGAGTAAAGAGTTCGTACACATAACTCAAAGTTTCCGTATATGTATAAACGAGTCTTAAAGACTTTTATTTTTTACAAAACAAAAAAATTTATTAATGAAATAATAATGAAAGAGTTACAAAGAATGGTGGGAGTGGCTAAAAGCACCTTACCCTAAAAAAAAAAACCAAAGAAAGAGGCTAATAAGAGGATGAGGGTAAAACCCACCTAAATTTTAATACTAATGAAATTTATAAGGTGACATTTCATTTACATCCTTAAAGAGCATAGAGCTAATATCCATAGGAGGCTGTAACCACCATGTAAATTTATCAAATTGTATCTTGAGATTCATCAATTTATCTGCCACTGCATTGTTCTCTATAAAATTATGATTAAATCTAAATTATAAGTGATCAATATAATCCTTACAATATTTTCATCTATTGTGAAGTTTTTAAAGAGGACATAATGTAGGCTTAGAAAGAAGACGGAAGACTAAAATAGAGTCAAACTTCAAAATCACCTTATACCATCCACGAGCAATAGCAATCTCCAAAGTTAAGATAACCCTAATTATTTCTGCAAAATAGGTTGTCTTAATTTCTAAGGGATAAGAAACATTTCTTAAAAAAGAACCCACCTCATCCCTAAAGACTCATTCACAAGCAGCCATACCTGGGTTACCTTTTGAAAGTTCATCTATATTGATCTTGATCCACAAGGAGAAATTTTTCAAAATAGAATAGTTATTTTTGGAGCACGTCTCAAACTAATGGAAATGCTTAAATGGTTTAAGATAGAACTATCATCACCATAAGAAAAATCAGAGCAGAATGTAGCAAAGTTGCGAATATGAGCAAGACAATCCATCTTAATGCCAAAGGAATTGAAACTCCAATTATCAAATCTAAGGCGATTCCAATTTCTCCAAATCAAATAGAATAGATAAGCAGCTGACAACCTTCACAAGTTTAAAAGTTTAAGGCTAAATGATTTAGATAAAATCACTTTCCATAAATTCATAACTGTTGAAACTGAATAAAGGTTTTATTTAAACATATGGGCAAACCATGATCAAAGCTCTATAACACGAGGGCAACAAAAAAATATATGATATATCATTTCAGTATCTCCTATACAAAAAGAGCATATTGGAACAACACAAATATTACGGGACCACAATAATTCATCAGTAGGAAGAAGGTTCTAAAATATACGCCATATGAATATAGAAATTTTAGGTGAAAAAAAACTATGCTAAAGAGATAATAAAGGCAAATCAGTGATTGTGAGACTTTTGATGAAATTGTAGTTTTCCTTTAAAAAAAGAATTTCGTCTTTAGCAGAAATCTAAATGAACTTATCAGCCTTACCATTAACAGGCAAAATGATATCATTGACCTATTATCTTATATAAGGAAAAACAAAATAAAAAGAATTTGAAATCTTCCATTGGCCCTCTTTAATCACATCTTTCACTATACATTCTAATTGTAAACCACCAAAAGGAAGAATGAGTTCTTTTAACCATCTATTATACCAAAAATTAATTGAAATCTGATCACCAATGATCTATTTTGTCCCCTCATTAGAATAGAAAGGAATAGATTTAAAGCCATTCTAAAGAGAAAAGTGGAGGTATCGCTTACTTACATCTAAAACATTTTACCGTTTTCTCAAAAACTTTGAGCAAATAGAATCTGTTTGATAGACGTCCAAAAGTAAAAAGACAAATCTTATTAAATAAGTCTAGTCTATAAAGACCAATCCCACCAAGCTTCTTTGGCATGCCAAGACATCAAGTTCATCTTACAAAAGCAATAATCCCGCGAGATAATGAAATTTTGAGCCCAACCATTCAATTACTTGAGAATGGAACTAAGCCAAAGATATATCTTGAAACTGTGAAGAAAGGTACTCTGGAAAATCGTGCGAACAAGCTTAATTCTACTAGCCATTGAGAGAAATTTTATTTTCTAGCCACTAAGATGTGCATATGCCTTACCAAAACTTGTAAGTGTTGACTATGCGGGCAGCCCCTGAAAATAGGAACTCCCAAATAGATGAAAGGAATATTGCCCAAAGTGAACCCTAAAAGGCTAGAAATATCCTAACACTTGTGTGCAACATGTTTACCAGTGAAGAATCCGCTTTTCTCTTTATTAATTACTTGACCAAATACCAAGCTATACTGCAGAACGGAGTTGAGAAGAAAGCGTAGAGAGTTACTATCACCCCTACAAAAAAATATCATCTATATATAAAATATAGGACGGAGCCTGACACCCTCTTGGGATCGAAATGGTGGTCACCCTCTTGGAGTTCATTAGATTCTGAATACCACGAGAAAGAGCATCCTCAGTTTGACAGAAAAAGCAAAAGAGACAAATAGTCCCCCTAGTGCACTCCTCTACCATATTAAAAAAACCTTTTTGGAGTGCCATTAATTATAATAGATAAGCGAGCTAAGCAAAGAATGATAGAAATCCACTGAATAAAAGTTTTATTGAAGCCAAAACAATTAAGAACTTCAAGAAAGAAATCCCAACTGATGGTATCAAAGGTTTTAACTATATCCAACTTTATGCCAATGTTACCACCAATACCTTTCCTATCCAGTAAATTAACTCCATCCGACACCACAGAGATGCAGTCATAAATATGTCTTCTACGAATAAAAGCTATCTGATTCTGCGTGACTAGATTAGGCATTAAAACTGCTAATCTATCAATAATGATCTTGGTAATAATCTTTAAAAAAAAGTTCACCAAAGTTATTGGCCCAAAGTGATTAACTGAAACAACATCCTTCATTTTAGGAATTAGCACTATTAAAATTGAGTTTAAGTTTGGAAGCAAAAAATTATGGCTAAAAATTGTTAAATGCCTAGAACTATATCTTTTCTAATAATCTCCCAACCATATTGAAAAAACAAGCCAATAAAACTGTCTGACCCTGGAGCATTAAAAGGGTGTAAAGAAAAAGTTGCCTACCTTACTACCTCCTTCAAAGGAATACTAGTCAAGACTTGATTATCTAAATCTGAAACTAGAGAGGGAATGTGATTATAGACATGAGAAACTCTAGTAGCATCAACTGCAACATCTGTATATAGCTCTCTATAATACTCCATAATATGATTTGTCACCTCCTGCATGTTATCAGTTCAAGCGTCATTAATAAAAAGCCATTTTATGCGTGATTTAGCAGCACGGGATTTTGCATTGCAGTAAAAGAACTTGGTGCATTTGTCTCATTCTTTGAGTCATTTTAATCTAGCTCAATCACGCCAAAAAAAATAACTTGTTTCCTTGTAGTATGTAGAACCTCTAACTTTATTGCTGCCTCTACTTCAAGAAAATCCTCTGAGGCCTTCCTTAAACCAGTGTCACTTTGAGCTGAAGCCAAATCTTCTCGAGCTTTTTTTAGACTATTATAAACATTCTAAAAAACCTCCAAATTTCATCTACGTAAGTGGTGTTTCAGAACTAACAATTATTTTGTAACCATAAACATCAGACATCCATGACAAGGAATTAAGTTCCATACTTTAGCTACTGTATACTTGAAGCCCGAATGCAAAGTCCACATGGACTAGAACCTGAAAGGTCTAGGGTTTGTTCTATCAGAAATCCCAAAAGAAATTACTAATAGAGAGTGATCAGAGGTTGTACGGGGGAGCACCACACATGAAGAAGAATCCCAAATATCCCGCCAAGCCAGATTAAATAAACTCTTATCCAACTTTCTTTCAATATGACTACCGACAGCTGTTGTTCTTGTTCAAGTAAAAAATAAACCTGAAGATGAAATTTTCATAAGTTGACAACAATCAATAAAATTTTTAAAGACTTGAATCTTATGCTTGTATCTAAAAGGGAGAAGGTACAACCTACTAGTTTCAAAATCTTTTATTTTATTTTATTCTCCTTATAAAAATACTTAAATCTCATTATGTTCAAACATTCCCTTCCTAACTTGTTAGTTAAAATCCCATGCATTTTAAAATTGCAAGAACTTTATTTTTCATTCAAGAGATAAATTTTGAATTTAGTTTAGTATAAAAGCACTTGAGAACAAAATATTCTACTATCTAAAAATATGTTTATAGTTATTTGTATGAAATTGTAATAATAGTTATTCTAGGAAAAACTTCTTCTATATAACATAAATTTCAATTAAAGAAAATAATATCATATATTAACCCTTTTTTGTCTTATTGAAAAATAAAATCCTACTTTGATAAAGTAATAAATCAAATTATAAATCAAATATATTTTTACTCGTTAAACATAATACTTGACTTGATTAATCTTATCGTCATCAAGCTAATTGCTTCCTCCTAAGTCAAGAAAATGATTCAGTTACATTCTAAACCGAAGGAATTTAATACTAACTCATGTCTAGCATAGGCTACCTTGAACTCTTTGGTGTAAAGAAATCAAATTTTAATCTACCATAAAAGTAAAAAAATAAAAATTCATTAACAGATCTTTCATAAATACTTTATAACTTATATTTACCAAAATTTCATCACCCACACTTTAATGTTTAGGAGAACATCACATTTGATAATCAATTAATTTGCTTGTAAGTTTTTAAGAGCATCCATATTACATAGCTATTAAGCCCAATGGCCTGTGCCCAATATACTTGTTTTAAATAGCAGCCTATAGTAGAAAAGGCCTAAATTCATGAAATGAAAGATCTTGGCCAAGAAAACATATTTATAACATTAGATAATCTGATCCGCCAATCATGGGTCTCATAAACGAGTCGTGTAAGTTGTGACGAGACAAAATAGATCAAACTTACTATTCTATTCAAATTATGCTTGATTAATTATTATTTTATATAAATAATGATTTCTTACAAATGGACATCACTTAAATCTTTCTCTTTAATTGATGATTTAACATTGGATTTAATATTTTATTAGCTCGGATCAATTGAATGTGGATGTTCTTACATCCTTTGAATAAGATTAAAATTCTTGCACTTTAAATAAAGTTGATTTATTCATTCATAAATCATTAATTCATTCATTAAATATTCTGTTTTATTGAGCATTAAGTGATCATAACATCCTATTTGTCATTGCCAACAGTTTTTACACGCGACCCTTCTTTTGATAAACACTGACTTGAACATTGAAATATTGTTTTCTTATAAAAAAATAATGCATTCTCATTATTTTATGACGAAAGCAACTAATATGAAAATTACATCTTTTTCTTTAAAAAAATAATTTTTAAGTTTGGAACCTTCATACCAATAACCATTACTAAAGTTTTGTATAATTTCATCTTATGCCAATAAGTATTGAAATGCAACCTAAAAAAAAAGTACAAAAAATAAAACTACTTCTAACTACAATTTTGTTAACTCTATTTAAGAACATACTTAGTGAATCTATGAAATTCTATTTTCACACTTCAAAATAAAACACAAATCTTAATTACCCATAACTAGATTTAAGACCAAAACAAAATGAGATTCGAGGGGTTAAAGTACACCTGGGGTCTTGGCGAGGCGAGATGAATTTTTCAGTAGCATCTTTTGATGATTTTGATGTGGTGCCTAGTATGGAGTTCTTGAGGTAATACAATGTGGTGCCATTTTTCAGTACAACTATGTGTGCATCATAAAGGGAGGGACCTTGCATGATTCCAATGGTAAACAAGCCCAAGTGTGGGTAATCCAAGCCAAATGCTAAAATAAAACTTATTTTCAAAATAGAATTAAGAGGAGATGTGAAGTGCTAAGGAGAGATGTATTTAGCCACAATGTAGGTGACGGATTGTAAGGCCAAAGAGGGAAAGGATGAGCTACCAACAGAGGTTGTAAAGGTACTCGGGGAGCACAAAGGGGTCATGTGTGTCATACTGGAGAAGTTACCACCAAGAGAAGCAATTGATCATGAGGGTGAGTTGGAGTAGAGGTCAATGTTTCCGACCACAATACCATATCGGACGCCATAACCAAAGTTAGGAGAGTTGTTGGGGCAACTCAAGGAGTTACCAGGTATAAGAGACATCCAACAACCTAAGGCGTCGTATGGTATATTTATTCATCATAAGGAGTGGGTTAAAAATAAGCGGTAACATGTCAAATATAGTGCAGAGAACTTGGTGATTAAGATGATACTTTCAACAAAATGCAAGTCGGTATGCCCACTTCACAATGGCCTTAATTATGGGGACAAGATGCCAATTTTTTTTCCAAGAAGGTTGACAATGTCTCATATAAGGTGGGGTCGCCTTTGAGATAATGGTTGCATCTGGTGTTTTTCACATGTTGTTGGAAGCTATATAGTAGGGTTACAAAATACATGGAGCATGAGCCACATACCCAGGAACCTTTGGGGATTTCCATGTTAGATTACAAATGTGTGGAACTCAACCTTGATGAAAGGACGATACGAAAGAAGAAATACCTTCTGAGTTATGAGTTCTTTGTCAAATATAAATGGTTGCTCGATATTAAAGCAAGCTGGGTATACGAGGGTGCACTACGACGGTTTAAGGAACGAGGTCTCTAAGTTCTAATAAAGATGCGACGAAGGTGTCGTATGAATATAGTAAGGGAGAATGTCACGCCCTAAGTGTTCTCAAGTATTTTTTCAAACTCTTGGTGAGCGACAAAACTTTCTAGAGGATACATGGGTTGATGGAGTGATATGTGGATCAGAGCTTTTAGAAAATCTGTTGACTTTGATGGAGATCTAGGTCAAACCCACAATTTATAAGAGACGTACATCCTTATTTTAAAGAATAATATTCCCTAAAATATGTGATAGCATATTAAACATTTTTCAGCATATTATCTCATTTTGTATTTATACTATTAATTTAATTTATAGTATCTTAGATCTTAGCCATTGATTGTATAGAGTTAATAATGTATAAAATGGGAGACCCTTAATTATAAAAATCACTCTTAACTTATAATCTATTTGAGTTATAATAGAGAGTTGTTTTTTAAATATTTGGTGTGCATGTTCTTCATCTTTTTTTTATATGTTATTTTTTAAGCTACTTAGCATGCAAAGCATCTAAGGTCATATGACTCTAAAAATATTTGTAACAAAAGCTGACCCAAAGATAGATATGAGCCAAGAATATTGAGCTCAATGAAACCATTAATATACTTGGTTAAAATATATGCAGTATATGTGATTTTCAAATTTTCTTTTCTTTTCCTTTTCCAAATTATTTTACAAGCTGTTTCTTGTCTTAGGTTTTAACCGCTTCATGAAAAGAAGCTTGTGCATCAGATAAACCAAGCTAAGTGTTGATTTTGCTAGGGGAATATGCGTTAGTTCCAGTGAGAATGGACGGTCCGTGCAAGGCTCCTGTTGAGCTTCAGGTTAAAGGCACCCTCAAAGCAGACTCTTCAAAAATGACAGATAGTGACAGTTGGGTTTATTTCAATAAAATCCAAGGCCTCACGATAGCCGGTGATGAAACCTTCAATGGCCAAGGAGCCATAGCTCCTTCTGAATGTAAATAAAATGAATATGCAAGAAACGAACCATAGTGAGTTCATCTGATATTGCAAATAATTTAGTTGTACTATATATATATATATGTATATATATATATATAATGGCACTAACGAAATCTATTTTTTTTTATCCCTTAAAAAAACTAAACAGAACTTGAGTTTCAACGCCATTAGCAATGCCACAGTCCAAGGCGTACTTCACGAGACAACAAGCAATTTCACGTTAACGTGATTGGCTGCAAAAACTTTACTTTCCAGTAATTTACTATTACAGCTTAATGAAAAGCCTCAACGCTGATGGAATTCACGTCGATTGATCCAATGGAGTGACCGTTACAGATACGAAAATCAAAACAGGAGATGATTGCATCGCCATCGGTGATGGCACTGAACACGTGAGAAATATAAAAAATAATATATTTTATTGTATATAAAATTTTGTACAATAAATTTTTTATATAAATCGTAATTTATTATAAAATAAAAAAATAATATTATATATAAAAAAATTAATTACATATTATATAAAGTAAAAATATTATATTATTAATATAATTAATTATCAAATTAAATATATTAATAATATAATATTATACATTAATACTCCTTTTAAATTTAAGATGGTGGAGTAGAAGTAAGTTTGAATTTAGAGATTAGAGTTTGAAAACGACCAGAAAGTGGAGATTTAATAAAAATATCAACAGATTGATCTTCAAAGGAAATGGAGTGGAGAGTAATTGTTCTCTAAAAAATATATTGCTGAACAAAGTGATAATCTATTTTAATGTGCTTAGTTCACTCATAAATAACATCATTGTGAGCAATTTGAATAACACTCTAATTGTCACAATAAAGAGGTATAACTCCAGTATGAGAAATACTCATATCTTCAAAAATCCAGTGAAGTCAAACAATCTCTTGGGTAGTATTAGCAAGAGTACGGTACTCAGCTTCAGTACTCGAGCAAGCAGTAGATATCTGTTTCTTACTTTTTCATGAAAGAAGAGAATCACCTAACAGAAGACAAAATCTAGTAGTTGATCGTCAATCCTTAGGATCACCCGTCCAAGCCGCATCAGCATAAGCTCGTAACACGAGAGAAGAATGAGCCGAAAAAAGAGATCGTGAAAAAGTGTACCTTTGAGATAACGTTGGATATGAAGAACTGCTGCATAATGAGAAGTACAAGAAACGACCATAAACTGACTAACAACATGAACAACATAAGCAATGTCTGGGTGAGTATCTGTAAGGTAGACTAAACTATCAACTAACTTACGATAGAGGGTAGCATCATTAAGAAGAGTACCATCAAAGGATCAGAGTTTTGCATTAGACTCTATAGGAGTGGAAGCAGTCTTACTATTTGTTAACCCAACTTTAGCAAGTAAATCAGATGCCTATTTAGCTTGAGAAAGATAATATCTAGTAGAGTCGGATAGCACTTCAAGGTCAAGAAAATAACTGAGGTTGTCAAGATCTTTCATTTCAAAGTGTTGCTAAAAAAAGTTCTTAAGAATGGAAATACAAGAAGATCATCACCCGTGATAATCATATCATCAACATAGAGAAAAACGAGAACACAACTTTGTGTTGTCTGCATTAAACTAAAAACCATGCTGAAGAATAGTCTCATTAAACTTTGTAAACCATGCACAAGAAATTTGTTTAAGACCATATAGAGCACGATGAAGTTTATAGACTTTACCTAAAGGATGTGGATAACTAGGAGGAGGCTTTATATACATTTCTTCAGTGAGATCACCATTAAGGAAATCATTTTTGACATCCATTTGAAATAATGTCCAACCACAAACTGC
Source organism: Ailanthus altissimus (assembly GCA_946807835.1). Taxonomy (NCBI): domain Eukaryota; kingdom Viridiplantae; phylum Streptophyta; class Magnoliopsida; order Sapindales; family Simaroubaceae; genus Ailanthus; species Ailanthus altissimus. The sequence goes on from OX327695.1 coordinate 28,053,148, forward strand.
AACAACGGTCAATAAACTTCGAATAGAAGTAAGTCTAGCAACTTGGGCAAAAGTTTCTTTATAATTAATTCTATATTCTTGAGTAAAGCCTTCGGCAATAAGACGGGCTTTATAACGCTCAATAGATCTATCAGATTTGGTCTTGATCTTGTATACCTATTTGCATCCAATGACAGTTTTATTAGATGGAAGAGTAATAAAATTTCAAGTATGCGACTTCTCAAGGGCTTGTAATTATTCTGTCATTGCTTGCTAGCAAACAGAATTAAAACTAGTCTCGTAATATGATTGAGGCTCATATAAAGAAATAGTAATACAGAAGTAGTGATAATCACGAAGTTTAACAGAAAGTTCTCTTACCCGAAATGAACGACGAAGAGAAGATGTAGAGGAAGCCTCAGAGATATTGAGAGCAAATCCTTCAAACAAGGTAAGAGGCTAAGAAGCAGACGTCGTTTCAGCAGATTCACCTGTATAGAACTCAGAAAAAATATCTGTAGGTGAAGTATCAGAAAAAAGATCAACAGAATTATCTGTAAAAAATTGTGACATCAGAGGAGACACAGATTTGAAGTTATATACAGAAGAAAACATCGTATGCTCGAGAAAGACTACTTGACGAGAAACACGAAAATGGTTAGATATAGGATCCCAACACCTAGAACCTTTATGTTCTATCCCATATCCTAAGAAGCAACATAATCGAGTACGTGGCTCGAGTTTAGTATACTCATATTTTTAAAGTAGGACAAAATAAACACAATCAAATACTTTGAGGAGTTTGTAATTAGGTGGAGTTCCATAAAGACGCTCATAAGGTGACTTGTTCTCTATAACAGGAGAAGGAAAACGATTAATGGTAAAGACAGTGGTCAAAACAGCTTCTCCCCAAAGACGTTCAGGACAAGAGGAAGAGATAAGAAGAGCATGAGTAGTGTCTAAAATATGTGTGTGTTTATGTTTAGCTCTTCCATTTTGCTGAGATGTACGAGGACAAGACCTTTGACATATAGTACCATATTCTTGTAAAAGATTTTAAAAAATCAAAATTCCTGTACTCTATGGTATTATCAGTGCGAAAAATCTTAATAGGATATGAGAACTGAGTTTTAACCATTTGAGCAAAATCTCAATAAATTTTAGTAAGTTTGGATCATTGTTTCATAAGAAACAACTAAGTATATCGAAAATAGTCATCAACGAAGATCACAAAATATTTAAATCTTCCAATTGTGGCATTTGGAAAAAGGCCCCATATATCATAATGTACAAGATTAAATTAAGCATGAAAAACAGTAGTATTATTATCAAAAGGTAAAGTTGTTTAGCTAAATGACATATAAGACAATCATCTTTATTATCATAAACAATACCTAAATGACCACTGGATACCAGAGTTCGGATGCAATTAACTGACGTATGACTTAAACGTGAGTGCTAAAGATGTAATGAAGGCACTGAAAAAGTAGTCCCTAAACTTATAATAATTATAAGTTAACCCCTATACTTTTAAGAATTATAAATTGATCCCTCAACTCTAATTAATTATAAATCAGCCCCTAAATTTTTATGAATTACAAAATGAACCCTCAACTTTTAATAATTATAAAGTGACCTTTTACTATTCTAAAATTACAAAAAAATTCTAAAATATATTATAATTGTAAAATAGTCCCAAGAACTTTAAAATTACAGAAAAGCCTCAAAAGAATATAATATTACAATATAACCTTCAAAATTTGAAAACTTTGCAAACAAGCCCTTATGAGAAACGGTAAACTTTAGGTGGCGCGTCCGGTTGGTTCCGACCTCCGATTGGGGTAAACCTGGCGGCATTTGAATGATCGATGAATAAGGATTCTTTTGGTCATGGCGGTGTCCATCATGTCATCGTAGAACGGCTGAGATCTGAAGCTGCAATGTCCGACAGCAGTGATCTTCAGGTGGCACGTCTGGCGGCTTTCGGCCTCCGATTGGCGCATTGTCAGCGGCGTTAAGACGACCTAAGGTTTCTGAGTATCCTGGAATGGGCAGTGTCTAACATGATAACCTTCCGACATTTTTCAACGACATTTTAATAAACTCCAATGGACTCCGAGGGGTTTCGACTAAACAAATAATAATAAAAAAATTAAAACTTTGATACCATATAAAAAATATAAAGATGAGTATATTTTATTGTAAATAATGTACAATAAAACTTTTATATAAACTATAATTTATTATAAAATAAAAAATTAATATTATAAAAAAATTAATTACATATTATAAAAAATAAAAATATTATATTATTAATATAATTAATTATTAAATTAAATATATTAATAATATAATATCTTACGTTAATATAGGTGGATGGATATCAACAAAGTTACTTGAGGAGTTGGTCATGGCATCTGTATCGGGAGCCTAGGAAAGTACGAAAATGAGCAACCTGAAGTTGGAATCAGAGTAAAGGGTGTCACATTTAACAATACAGATAATGGCGTGGAATCAAAACTTGGCCCACTTCTACAAAAGGCTGTGTTAGACTGTCATTTCGATGATATTACCGTGAAAAATGTCAGCAATCGTGTACTGCCTTACTGATAAAGTTTTTGTCTGATAACAACTGTATTCGGAAGATTTTCTTAACATCAATCTTTTTCCTTTCTTTAGGCTTTTATGACCAGCTTCCATCGTATGTTAAAATCACCAACATTAGCTTTAAGAACATTCGGGGCATTTCTACGAGTGTAGCTGCTATGAAGCTTGCATGTAGCAGTGGGTTGCCAAGCGAGGGCGTGGAACTTGCTGACATTGATCTTAAATATACTAGACCTGAATGAGTGTAGTCATGTTCAGCCCAAGACTTCTAGCATAATGAACCCACCTGCCTATGGGCCTCAGGCGACGACTCCGGTGAAACGCCCCTTATTGTAATTTCAGATGCGGGGAAAGATCCATGTTAAAGCACCCTCTTCATTTTTGGATGCATAAGGAGTGATGGTGAATTTTTGATATTTCAATCCAATATATTTTTTTATTTTAAAGCTTTTTTTTATTCGGAGTAAGTATGTTAGCTTTACCAATAAGGAACCAAAGTGTAATCCGGAAATTATTGATATTTCAATCCAATATATGCTTCATTGAATCTGTTGCAATTTTTTAACGCGGTCCTCTTACGTGGATTTGAAATTGTAATTATCACTCTAGTTCTTGAAAATTTTGAAATAAATCAGTGTTTATGCTGTAAGTAACAGCAATTATACTTTTAAAAAATACTAGTGTTTGACTATTATTAATAAGACTTAATTAACCCACGTCACTTAAGGTTTAGTATTGGGTTTACTCGAGAATGTTGTCCCAATGATAATAAAACTAGACCTAACATATTTTGGCACACAACTCAAGATTGTCAGAAGGCCCGAATTCAATTTTTTTGTCCATAAATAAGTGAAATCTAACTCAGAGAATTCATGAGCATTTCGTTTTTAGGTAAGGAAATACATAGGAAAGAGAAAATATATTTGAATTACAATTTCTTCTTCTTTCTCGACTATAAATTCTTAATTTTAACGTGATTGGAAATTTTAATTCAACTTTGCGTCTTTCGAATCCATTGCACTATGCATATTCTCATACACACTTAAATCCTATTTTGGATTTGATTCCGCCAATAGATAAGTATATTTTTTTTATTAATTATTCATCCAATTTTTTTTTTATTATCTCAGAAGTCCTAAGGAATATTTGTTAAAAGTGGCGATTCAACAATTATTTATAAATATGAATTAAGATGGATATCAATAAAAAATTATTAAAAAGTCTAATATACAAAAGTCGTACGAGAAAAAGAGCAAGACAAAGAGTTGAAAGTAAATAAGGGTGTAAAAACACACGTAGATAAGCTCTATGTTTGAGCACCGCAGTGCTGAAGACAAATTCTAACGCCACAATGATGGCCATGTGCCCTGGTTCGTGTCACATTAATGTTGCAAGGTAGAGACAATTTCGCTATAGTGGGGCGACAAGTCGCACCACTGCTGTAGTGAAAGCTAAATAGCATTGTAGTGGTGTGATTTGAAAAACTTTTATTTTTTATTCAAATTTAACTTCTTTGAGGGGTTTTCAACTCTTACATGTATTGACGCTTATTCTAACTAGTTTTAAAATTTTTAAAAACTTTGTAAAAACTATATAAACTCTTATAAACTCTTTAGAATTCATCAAGCTTTAAAGAAAAATTCTAAGAGAGATTAAAGATGTAGGTAGACATTAAGTATTTGTTCGCATTATGGTGAAATTATTGTTGGGTGTTCATTGTTCTTGATTGAACAAAAGTATGCCAAATAGATTCTTTGAAAATTTTTTATTCTATTTTTTTTAATTTTTAAAAAAAATTAATAAAAGAGGTTAAGATCTCTTAAATCATTGTGGATGTAGGCTTTTGTCGAGCCACGTAAACTAATTGTGTGTATGTTCTTGATTTAATCTAGTTCTTACTTCTTATTTTTATATTTATTTGTGATTATATGCTTCTGTAACAAATGGATATTAGGGTGAAAGATTAATTTCAATAAGAGATTAATGCTAAACTTACTTTCTTCCCCCTTTAATAGTATTCTTTGAGAGCATCCTACACATCCTATATATCTTTTTTTTTTGGTTTAAAATACACATCATATTACGCTTTTGCTTGTTTTAGAAGTACTTCTTACACATACAACGCTATTTTTTTCTGATTAAACACTGACTTAAGCGTTAGAGTATTTTCTTTTGTAGGAATACAATGTTGTTCTTTGAGAAAAAGTTTGAGAGCAAGGAGAAAAAGATAGTGATGCTCTAAGATATTTTTGAAGAAGTTCAAGAGTAACGTGATAGTTTCTTAAGGTCTTGAAAATTGGAAACTTCAATTAGATTTATTTTTTATGGAAAATAATTATATGGTAAAATCAATTTAATTTTACAATAAAATGTTGTACTTTCAAAATTAAACAAAAATACAATTGCTTCAAACTAATCTTCAATCAAATTTGCTCACAGTCCTGCAAAACTAGAAAAACTGCTGGTACCTCAAAGAATATATTTGGGTTTTTAAAGAATAAAGGTTGCAGCCAAGACTAGCAAGATCTACTAGAATCTGGTAGAGTGGATAGCCAACTTTAAAGATTTTTTTTTCCCTGCAAAATTAGGTTAATGGCGAATTATTATAAATTCTGCATGATTTTTTTAATGTTTCACTTCTATTATTTTGGTTGCTCTTATTTATAGGCGGCTTAAAATTTAATTCACAACATAATAGTGGCTTTCTCAGACGAAAACGACAATAATCAAATATAAGCAGAATGAATTATTTGAGGATCAATACAAATTAAAAATATACATAAATGTTTATAAGCTTTTCGGTAGAATATAAGGTAAAAGAAGAATGAATTGTAAGGTTTCTCTTCTCATTTATGTTACATGATTCGTAATCATCTAAAGTGTAGGTTGTGTAGCATTTAACAATAATTTTGAAAAGCAAGCACATGGCAACTATAATTTTGTAATACTAGGATTCATATAAAGGCAAGCACACCTTTTCTTTTAATTTCTCTAACAATAATTAAAGAAGTCCCAAATTACACGGACTCTTATTCTTCTCTTCTCTCTGTAAAACCGAAAAGTATATAATCCATGTTCTTAATAAAATTCAAACTCTGAAATTCATCCGTAATTCCGTTTGATATTTTGTTAAATTCCCTTTCAATAGAAGCTCTCTATCAATTGATTACTGAGCTTTTCTAACTTGCCAATATATGTCATCAAATATCACACAGGAGTTTATTGGGTTTTTTTTTTTTGTTCTTCTTTAGAAGCATCATTTGCTCTAACAAAAACATAGGAGAAGGAAATAAATCTAAAAAGGTTGATGTATGGGTTTTAACTGTTAATTGAAGGAGCAAAAAGAGAGCAGCATACCAACAAAATAATCAATGTGAAAATCGATATGAAGGGAAAGAAAAAGGTTTAAATTATGATTTTTTCTAGGCTTTATAAGAATATATAAAAAAGTTTTTTTGTTTTTAGTTGTTATTGAAAAATTGGTGATTCAACAATTTTGGTTGGACAAGAATTGAGATGAATATTAAAGTGAAGAGTTACAAGAAGTTTAGAACATGTGGGACGCGTATGGAGAAGTCTAACACGTGTGGGACACGAGGGGGAAGTGAAACGGGACTCAAAGACGTGAAGGAAGTAAGAAAATGCGGGATAGGCGCACAGGGCTCAGCATCGCGGTGCCAATGGCTGAGCGCCGCAGCGCTCAGGACAGCAACCCAGCGCCGTAGCGCTGGGCGCAATTTTGTCCAGCGCCCAGGGACGAGTGCCGCGGCACCAGAACACGTGGAAAAGTCTGTTGTTCTTCGGGAATTTTAGTTTTGGGATGTTTTGGACTTCTAAAACAAGTGGACTCTTACTCCAACAAGGAATAGGGTTAATAGGCACGAAATATACCATATATAAACACTTGTAAACTCTTGATTTCAAATTAAGCATTAAGAGAGACTCTAAGAGAGGGAAAGAACTGGGTAGACACTAAGTGCTTGTGTGCGCTAGGGTGGAACCGTTGTTTAGGTGATTTCTGTTCGTGGTAGAGCAAGGGTTCACTAAATGTTTATGTCCTTTTGAGGGTTCTTCATTGGGTTTCCTTATAAAATCTCTAGGGAGTTATAATAAGAAAGGTTAGGATCCTTGGATCCACCGTGGACGTAGGCAATTCGTCGAACCACGTAAGATTGTGTTGTGCTCTTTTATTTTTTGCTTTGGATTCTTATTGTGTTTACTTGATTGACAGGTTATTTCACTGCGTAAGGAGGTTAGGGTTCTAGACTGAATCTTAGGTTCTTCGCTTCAATATAACCTCGAGAGGGAGAAGGGCATTTCCTCCCTCAACAAACTGGTATCAAAGCTAGAGGTTCGATAATACACACTCGGGGTATTTAAACCATGGCTACAATCAAGCAAGAAATAGAGAAGTTCAATAGGATAGATGACTTCAATCTTTGGAGGAAGAAGGTTAGAGCTCTACTAGTGAAGGAAGGGCTAGACTCAGCTTTGGAGGAAGCCAGTTACTCAACTAGCGATGAAGCGACAATCTCAAAGTCTGGGCATAAAGATATGGACACAATTCAAAAAAAGGCTCACAACACCTTATTCCTGGCTTTGAGTGAAGAAGTATTAAGAGAAGTTGGTGATGAAGAAACTGCTTTTGGGCTATGGAAGAGACTCGAGGCATTGTACATGAAGAAGTCTCTTGCAAATAGACTTCTTGTGAAAAAGAGATTACATGAGCTAACAATGCACGAGGGAACTTCATTGAGAGCTCACATTGACAAGTTCAACAAGATTATCATAAGTCTTGAGCAACTGGGCATTAAGACTAAGGATGAAGATAAGGCCATTATCCTATTAAGTTCGTTGCCGAAGAGTTATGAGAGCTTTATGGATACGCTACTGTATGAAAATGAGTCTTTAACGATGAATGACGTCAAGACATCATTAAACTCAAAAGAATTGACAAAGAGATTTGAGTCTGAGAGTGGAGCAGCTTTGTTTGCACAAGGAAGGAAGAACAACCAATCAATGAGAAGATTCAAGAGGTGTTTCCTATGTAATAAGGAATGGCACTTTGTGAAGGATTGTCCAAAATTAAAAGGCCAAGGAAGGTGGGATGCAATCGGTACCGAGGAAGATACTGAAGTTGTAGACAGATTGGTAGACTTAAGGAAAAAATACGTTGGCAAATGAATACTAGATTCAGGGTGCAACGTCCATATGTGTCCCGACAAATCGATGTTTACCAACTATAAAGCCCAGAGAGGTAAAGCTCTAATGGGGAATGACATAACTTGTGAGATCATGGGAGTTGGTGACATAAGGCTGAGGATGCAAGGTGGAGAAACTAGGGAATTACATGGTGTAAGGCATGTTCATAAAGTGAGGAAGAACTTGATATCTCTAGGAAAATTCGATGAGGAAAAGTATTCGGTTAGAGCAAAAAAAAAAAAACTAAGAGTAGAGAAATGACCTATAGGGTTTAAGGGTAAGAAGCACTATGAGGGGCTCTATGTGCTTACTGGGATGGCCATGAGTGGCCCAACGCGGGGTGTTGGGGTAATGCAGACCACTAGGTAACATCTAAACCGTGCTCACCGAGGTGATGAGGGTCGAAAAGGAGTGCAACGCATCCATACCCTATGTAAGGTGCATGAATGCCTTTGGAGGCCAAAGTCACTACCGCGGAAAGTTAAGTCTTGGTGGAGACTTAACTGGACTCAACTCTAGGTGATAGAGTATTGGTATGGATCGGATCCCGAAGTCTTCTTATTCGGAAGATTTTGAATCAAGGAAGGGTTTGTTGAAAAATTGGTGACTCAACAATCTTGGTTGGATAAGAATTGAGATGAATACCAAAGTGAAGAGTTACAAGAAGTCTAGAACGTGTGGGACGCGTATGGAGAAGTCTAAGATGTGTGGGACATGAAAGGGGAAGCAAAACGGGACTCAAAGACATGAAGGAAACAAGAAAATGCAAGATAGGCGCAGAGGGCTCAGCGCCGCGGCACCAATGGCTGAGCACCGCAGCGCTGGGCGCGATTTTGTCCAGCGCCCAGGGACGAGCACTGTAGCGCCAAAACGCATGGAAAAGTCTATTTTTCTTCGGGATTTCTAGTTTTGTGAAATTTTGGACTTCTAAAACAAGGGGACTCTTACTCCAACATGGAATCGGGTTAGTAGGCACGAAATACACCCTATATAAATACTTGTAAACCATTGATTTCAGATTAAACATTAAGAGAGATTCTAAGAGAGCGAAAGAACTGGGTAGACACTAAGTGCTTATGTGCGTTAGGGTGGAACCGTTGTTTAGGTGATCATTGTTCGTGGTAGAGTAAGAGTTCACTAAACGTTTAGGTCCGTTTGAGGGTTTTTCATTGGGTTTTCCTTATAAAATCTCTAGGGAGTTATAATAATAGAGGCTAGGATCCTTGGATCCACCGTAGACGTAGGCAATTGGCCAAATCACGTAAGATTGTGTTGTGCTCTTTTATTTTCTGCTTTGGATTTTTGTTGTGCTTGCTTGATTGACAGGTTATTTCGCTGCGCAAGGAGATTAGGATTCTAGGCTAAATCTTGGGTTCTTCGCTTCAACATAACCTCGAGAGGGAGAAGGGCATTTCCTCCCTCAACAGTTGTCTAGATCTTTTTTCATTTCTTCAGTGCTAAGATTATATGGAAGCACATATGAAGCGTTAAATTCTATTAAAAAAAATCACCTTTCTTTCAAAATTCAAGGCATCCATTGACACCTAAAATAGGTCCAATAATTAATTTGCGGGTCAAAAACTTACTTTGTTCAATTGTTGTTGTTGAATGGAGTAATAGTAAAGAAAGAATTAATATTGTTCAGGATTTTACTAAGTATTTTGAAATTTAATTATTTTTAAAAACAATTTGCTCACAAATAACCAAGAACCAAAAAGATCACATATATAAAGAGATTAATAATCATATATTTAAGGAACAAGAAATTTATATAGTTTAACAAAATCTTAATTTTTGTTATAACTCAGTTTATAAAAAACTTTCAAATTACAAAGATTTTTTATAAGAGATTATAAACAATACCTAATAGCCAAAGCTCCCTAAAAATTTATACAGCACTCTTTTAGCTTTTTTGTTTTTCACTTGTTGAAGCTTATCACTCTAATAACTTTATAAGGGTCTAAATAGACTTAAAAACATCATTAAAAATTTTATTTTTAATTAGAATAAGAATTTATATATTGTAGGAGCCCAAAACTAACTTGATATAGCAAAATAGCTAAAAACGAAAAAATTCTCAAAAGTTGGCGCTTCAACCTAGAAATGCTCTGCTTGCACTTTCGAGCCCCTCTTTATTGTTGGCTATTTATTTCCATCCTCTTCTTGTCTGTCCAATGAGTCCTTAACTACATGTTAACTCTTCATTAGTTTTCAACTTAAAATCACGTCAAACACAATTTTAATTCACTAATTTTTAACAAACCTCTTCTTAAATCAAAATCTCTTAAAAAGCTTTCTATGATCCATCTATTCCAACACTAATTTACTTAGCGTTAACTCTAGTTAAGTCTTTGCACAGAATTAACTTCACTAAGGCTCGTGACTTTAGTCTCTAAAGATCTGAATGCATCTCATCTCGGGACTTTTGTATTGTGATCTCCAATGTCACTCTTAACTTTATCACAATACTTCGGTGACTAAAACTTATCCTTGCCAGCAGCACTTTTATTATACATTCCCTTTCAACCTTTGTAACTTTGATGAGATAATTTTCAATGTTGTCTCTTGGTCTGCATCTCCTCAACAATCCATGTTAAGCCATACATAATATTTCCATTAAGCACATATACCAATTGTACTTTTCAACCTTTATAATCACTATAAACTCTTTAAATACCTTCAGTGTTACTTTTTCTATCTTGAATGAACATCTAACTTGATCTAGCACTCATAAAGATATCAAGTTCTTCTTAACACTAGAAACATGTCTTACACCAAGTAATTTCCTAACTTTTTCATCATACAACCTCATCCTTGTATTATCAATCCCATGACTTGACAAACTATATCATTATCCATTAGTACTTTATCATCCCTAATGAATCTATAATTGGTAAATAAAGATCTATCAGGACATATATAAAAACTACAACTAGAATCAAGTATCCACTCACTAGTATACTTTCCATCAGAGATAAGAATTTGCAACCTTATAGACTTCCTTATAAACTATTGCAGCATCTCCACCCATCTTTTTCTTTATTTTTGTGGACTATCTCTGATCAAGTGCTTTTCTTTCTTGCAATGATAACACTTCTTGGATTTTTCTCTTAACTAATTGTTCTTCTTAACTCTATACTTAGCCATTCCTTTTGTTGTCAATCCTATTGCACTACTAGACTCAAATCTTTTTTTCAATTTTTTTGAGTTCAACGAGACTTTAACGTCAATCATCATTAAAGTCTCTCTTCTATACATGAGTGTATCAACAAAGTGCTCAAAACTCAAAAGTAGAAAATATAATAAGATGATTGTCTTATCTTCCTCTTCTATCTTGATATCAATCATGTCAAGATATATGATAATATTGTTAAACGTATCAATGTGGTCTTTAATTAAAGATTCTTTAGTCATAGACAATTGATACAACTTTTTTTTACATACAAAAAATTCACTAAAGACTTCGTCATATATAATTCATTATGTTTCTTCCAAAGACTAATTGTAGTCTTTTCTCCAATCATCTTCCTAAGAGCTTTATCACTTAATGATAAACAATGGTACTATATGCTTTCTTCTGAATGATTTCACGATTAGATTCGAATCTTAATATCATAAGTTTCTTCTCTTCGGATCTAGATAGGCTTTTCTAGGTGGATTTAGTTGTCCTTTGGGTGCTAAAACAATGGCGGCAGTTTTTACAATTGAGCATGCTTTTTCAAGTGGATGACATAACTTAATTCTTGAATGTGACTCTACGTTGGTGGTTTGGTTACTTTCTAATATTTCTCTTCATCTCATTTAGGAAATTCATTCTCGTTGGTTTAATTGTCAGCATTATTGCTTTCAGAAGTCCTTCTCTTTTTATTATGCATTTAGAGAAGTTAATGTAGTAGTTGATTTCCTAAAAAACATGGGAATTCATTGCCATGACTTTATATTGTGGTTAAGGCTCCTGCAGAGATTTTGGATCAGCTGTTAAAAGACACAAATGGGTTTCTTAACTACTGTTTTACTTGAGTGTTTTATCTCTTTGTTTTAAGGTATCTTATGGTTTCGTTCAATTGTTATCCCGTAGTTTTATTTTAACTTCTTGAATATTTGTGAAAAAATGCTCATTACGTCCCCCTAGTTATATGTATTTATATTTTCTTTAATTTTATTGCTATTCCTCGATTAATCAAGGTTGATAAAAAAAAAAAATTAAGTTGGTATACATATTGAAAATTGTGGCTTAACGCATATTTTTGGATGCATATTGTGGAGAAAACTTTAAAGATATATTTTTAAATGTTGTCAAGTTAAAGATAAAACTTAAGGGATAATGGCAATTTTCTCTAAGAGTGACTTCCTGTGTATAAGGAAATTCTCTATAGTTAGAGTTTGTATTATATAAATTATAGTTCCTTTAATTCTTTTGAACAAATTTATACCTTTTCTTGCAACTTTTTTTTTCTTTTAATTTGAGAAGCATTAAAATATATTTGTCTTATGCGGTTTTTTAATATTATCCTATTAAGAAGGAATATCAAAATCATTTATCTTTTTGTCTAATATATTAGTTAAATCTAAATTATATCAGAAATTTAAAAATTGATTCTGGTTTCTATCGGGCCCTTAAACTAAAATCCTAACACCACCCCTATTACACACTGATGGGTATATTTCAAAACGAGTGATGATTTCTTTTTTATGTTAATGCGGTGTTCAACTTTTCTAAATAAATTCTTCTCTCTCATTTGAGATCGACCAAAAAGATAAACCAAACATCTATTATTATATTTTTAACGTAAATATCATTATAAAATATGATAATATTAGCATTAATAAGATAACATTCAGATGCTTTCTCCAGAGGCAAAATTCTGGCTGAGGTTAAAATAATTTCATTTGTTTAAGTTGTTGGGAGGAGTTATTTAATTAATTATTGTAATTAGTTTATCTTTTTTATTTAAAAAAGTTTGTTATTATAATTAATTGATCTTTGAACTCAACCATATATAAAAAAAAAAAGCATTAATAAGATAAAATAAGGCCACAATATACAAATCATTATATTTGAGTCTTCTACTTTTATGTAGTGATAAAAATTGAACTCCACCTTATAAATAAATAATAAAAAATACACTTATTAACCCATCATGCTAAAATTGATTTATGAAAAAATATACTATCGTAATGAAAGATGTGTTACAATATGAAAGATAAGATAATAACAATGGAGATACTGTGCTGCAAAGTGTAAAGGACAAAGCAAAGACAATAATGTTTAAGACAAAACAATATAAAGATGAAGAAGAAGCTAATTCACGTTGTGTATTTTATTCATAAAACAAAAGCCTTTTTTAGGCATAACGTCATAGGACAAAGACAAAGGAAATTATTACAATGCTATTATAACTACTCGCATTAATTAATAGATATTAATTTCTATACTTGGCAACTACTATTAAACAACCGCTACTAATCTTTTCAACAATCTCTCCCTTAAATTAAATGTTTAAAAATATTTAATTTAATATATAACAACTAAACACCCTCCCTCAATTACGATCTTGCAAAGGGTAAATACCGAGTAGCTTTTTCAACTTCTAAAACGCAAGCGATTTGAGGGGTTTAATAAATAAATTAACAACTTTGTCTTTACTTCTACAATGAATAAGATTAATAGTTCTATTTTTTGTAAGGTCTCTTAAGAAATGATATTTAACATCTATGTACTTACTTCTTTCATGCAAAGCAAGGTTCTTGAAAAGTTTAATTGTTGGAATGTTGTCACAATAAATTTAAGTGGGTCCTAGTTGCTTGAAGTGTAGCTCTTCAAGAATTTTCTTAAACCAAATAGCTTGACAAGCACATGCAATTACAACTACAAACTCAGCTTCAGTGAATGATAAAATAATTATTGGTTGCTTATTTGAACACCATAAAATAGTTGCTAAACCTATTATGAATATATAACCATACGTACTTTTGCTATCACTATCAGTGTAACCAAACAAATTTGACTTTTCACCTTTTTAAAGGACAATCCATATTCAATGATTTCCTATAAATATAAAAAAATTCTCTTGGCAGCTAGAAGATGTATCTCTCATGGGCGCTCTATGTATCTATTAATGAGACTCACAACATGCATATATCTGGTCTTGTTGCTTCAAATACATTAAACTTCCCACAATTTGTTTGTAAAGAGTACTATCCACCTTTTTTCCTTCAAAATCTTTAACAAGCTTTAAACCTGTCTCCATAGGTATGCTCACTGAATCGTAATTCTTTATTTTAAATATGTCTAAAATTTCTTGAACATACTTCTTTTGAGAAATAAAGATGGATAGTACTCTTTACAAACAAAAAAATTCTCTTGGCAGCTAGAAGATGTATCTCTCATGGGCGCTCTATGTATCTACTAATGAGACTCACAACATGCATATATCTGGTCTTGTTGCTTCAAATACATTAAACTTCCCACAATTTGTTTGTAAAGAGTATTATCCACCTTTTTTCCTTCAAAATCTTTAACAAACTTTAAACCTGTCTCCATAGGTATGCTCACTGAATCGTAATTCTTTATTTTAAATATGTCTAAAATTTCTTGAACATACTTCTTTTGAGAAATAAAAATCCTAGTAGCTCATTGTTCCACTTCAATACCCAAAAAATAATGCATCATTCTAAGATCAGACATGTCAAACTCACTCAACCATCATAGACTTGTTAAAATTTTCAAACATGACACTATCATTTCCAATAAAGATTCAATCATCCACATATAAATAAACAATGAGCATTTTTCCTTCATCACCAACTTTAACAAAATGTGTGTGTTCATATGGATATTTTTTAAAACCATTCTTCAAGAAATAAGCATCAATTCGGCTATACCAAGTATATGGGACTTGTTTTAGTCCATATAAAGCTTTCTTTAATTTATAAACTTTATGCTCTTTTCTAACCTTAATATAGCCAGGAGGTTGATCAATAAATACATATTCTTCCAAATCTCCATGTAAGAAAGTCAATTTTACGTCTAATTATAAGATAGGCTATAAGTTTTGAGCTGCTAATGTAATCACCAGTCTGATTGTGTCATATCGTGCTACTGGAGCAAAGACTTCTCTGTAGTCCACTCCAAACTCTTGTTTATAGCTTTTAGCTACTAAATGCGCCTTGTACTTGTCAATTTTTCTGTATTCTTTCAGCTTTGTCTTGTATACCCGTTTCACACCTATGATCTTTTGCCATTCTGGAAGTTCTGTCAACTCCCAAGTATTGTTTCTTTTGATAGCTACAATTTCATCATCCATAACCCTTCTCCATTTTGATTCCTTTAAAGTATCTTCAAAAGTTATAGGATCACAATATGAAAATAAAGTAAAATGCATGAAAGAATCATTCGAATCAAGTACCTCGTAGTCATTCAACCAAACTGGCATTTTTCTAACACACTTGGGTCATTGTTCTTCTACTACTTCAGCTGAAACTATAGGTGGGCTATGAACATCTACTGGAACATTTTGAATTGTTGCTGCAAAATTTTAATAAATTGTTGTATTTTCTTTTCATTTTCACTATAAAATATTGCTAAAAGCTACTATTGTGTTGCTTTGTCACTCAATGAAAAGAATCTTTCCTCATAAAAAATAGCATCACGATTAATTACAATTTTCTTAGTGACTGGATTATATAACTTATAAGGTTTTGAGTGATTGTTTATACCAAGAAAGATGCATTTTTCTCTTTTTTCATCTAACTTTTTCCTTCTTGTATCTGGAATATAGGCATAGGCAAGTCATTCAAAAATGATATACTATCGGTCTTTGTCCACTCTATGTTTTCTCCAATGTCATATTTTGAATAGTAACTGTGGGGCTTCTGTTCAAAATATGAACACTCCAATTTATTGCTTCAGGCGAAAAACTTTTAGGAATGCCACTTCTCGCTAAAAGACTTTGCACCATGTTAAGAATTGTACGATTCTTTCATTCACAAACTCCAATTGTTGAGGCGTGTAAGCTGTAGTAAGTTGCCTCTTGATTCCATGATTGTCACAAAAATTTATAAATTCTTATGAAATGTATTCTTCACCACGGTCTATATGAAGGACTTTGATTGGGCTACCAATTTCTTTCTCAACTAGCACTTTATGCTGTAAATGCTTCAGATTTCTCTTGCAAAAAATATACCCAAGTTTTCCAATGCTAAACAAATTTATTTTTAAGCCTAGAACAAAGAAAATATTAAAAATAATTTGAGTAAAATTTTCTTTGGTATAGATTTTAACATTTCCTTTGCCCATAACAGTAACTGTAGAGTTATCTCCAAATTTTATAGTATTTCAAAAGGATTTGTCTAGCTTCAAGAACGCATAATTGTTTCCACACATATGATTGCTATAGCCCGTATCCAAATACCATATATTTTGATGGGTTTTCTCTTTAGAATAACATGCCATTAATGTAAAACAACTTCTTCTTGCTTTTCTACAAAATTAGACTTTTCATCATATTCTTTATCCAAATTGGTTTGACATTTAGATTGATAATGGTTATACCTGTGGCATTTATAACACTTAATATTGGATTTATCTAATAACTTTTGTCTGTGAGTGGTGGAATAATGATTGCCTTAACCTCTTCCTTTCCCTTGAGAATTATGAATTTGGTTATATTCAAGTTTTTGTTATTATCTACGATCATTGTATCCTCTCCCTATACTTTTACCTTTACCTCTGTCTCTATCAGCTTTAGATGGTGTTGAAGATGGATTATTGGTGGAGACATACAATACTTGCTCTTCTTTATCTTGTTAGACCATTTTATGTTCATGAATCAATAATGAACCTTATAGTTTATCAATGAAAAGAATATCAAGGTCTTTAGATTCTTCAATTGAACAAACTACATAATTGAATTTTGGTGTCAATGATCGAATAATTTTTTCAACAACAGTCACATCTTCTATCTTCTCTCCATAGACCTGTATCTTATTAACAATTACCATTGTTCTGAAGAAAAAATCAAATATGGTCTCACCTGACTTCATACGGAGTGTTTCAAAATTTGTAGAAGTACTTGAAGTTGTTGCCTTCTTGCCTTTGCTGATCTTTGATATTTCTTCTCCATAGAATCCCAAATCTATTTGGAAGTTTCTTTGCTGAGAATGGTTTCCAAGATAGAATGATCAATTGCTTAGAAGATATAGTTTTTTGCTTGTAAATCTTTTAGCTTCAATTCTTCTAGTTCTGTCTTTTGTGCCTCCGTCATCACTGTGTTAGGCCCTGGCTCTGCTACTCCAGAATCAACTACTTGTTAGTATTCTTTAAACTTTAAAAAATTCTCCATCAGTATGCTCCAATGGTCATAATTACCATCAAAACATGGAATGGCAAGTTGCACAAAATTCTTTGAAGTCATTTTCATTTCTCTGTTGCTGCACAAGTGAAAGATAAGATAATAACAATGCAGACACTGTGCTGCAAAGTGTAAAGGATAAAGTAAAGACAATGCTGTTAAAGACAATCCAATATAAAGATGAAGAAGAAGCTAATTCACGTTATGTATTTTATTTATAAAACAAAAGCCTTTTATAAGCATAACATCATAGGATAGAGACAAAGGAAATTATTATAATACTATTATAACTACTCACATCAATTAATAGATATTAATTTCTATGCTTGCTAACTACTATTAAACAACCGCCACTAATTTTTTCAACAATATGCAACACATAATCAAAAAGTAACAAATAATAAATCAATAAAAAAAATGACTTTTTGACCACAAGATTCAGTCACAAAATAAAATTTGTTGCCTATAGTGATAGACATAGATGGGGGCCTGGCTGGGCTACAGAGCTTCTAGAAAAGAAATTAATATTTAATTTAAAATATTATTATTCTTTTAAATATAACTAAAAATATAATAATTATTAATTATATATTTATTCAACCACCCAAAATTTCAATATTCTTTTCATTTTCCAAAATTAAATTATTTTAAAAGATTATATTTTTTATCTTTATACATAATATTTTATTTGTCTTCTTACCTTAGTAGGATAGAGATTGAATTATAATACAATATTTAAACACATTACCAAAAAAGTTAGCTAGTAATAATTCATCATAAACTCTAAACAATAATTTTAATTTACTCATTTATGAAGTTTTTTCAAATATTCATTTTTTCTCATTTCACATAAGTAATTATTTTTCTCAATTTCATATTTATATATATTTTAAACTGATTTAGTTTGTATTGGAGATTTGGTGATTTAACAATTTTGTTTGGACAAGAATTGAGATGAATATCAAATATAAGAGTCACAAGAAGTCTAAAATGTGTGGGACTTGCATGAGGAAGTCTAGGGTATGTGGGACATGAAGAGGTAAGCGAAACTTGACTTGAAGACACAAAGGAAGGGAGAAAAAAATGTGGAACTAGTGACAGGGCTAAGCGCCGCGGCGCTGGGCGCGGCATGCTCAACACCGCAGTACCAGGACCTTAACGCTGCAGCGCCAAAGCGGGCTGATTCCATTTTTGTTTTAGATTTATGAGTTTTGGAAAGTTTTGAACTTCCAAAACAAGTGAACTTTTACTCCAATAAAAATTAGGGTTAGTAGGCACGAAATAACTTATATATAAACACTTTAGGTTAAAATCAAGCATTAAGAGATACTCTAAAAGATGAAAGAACTAGGTAGACACTAAGTGCTTGTGTACACTAGGGTGGAACCATCGTTTAGGTGTTCATTGCTCATGGTAGAGTAATGGTACACTTGATCTTTTTTAGGGTTCTTTATTGGGTTTTCTTTGTAAAATCTCTAGGAAGTTAATAAGGGAGGTTAGGACCCTTGGATCCACCATGAATGTAGGCAATTGGTCGAACCATATAAGTGATTATATTGTGCTCTTTATTATTTGTTTTAAATTCTTACTATTTTTGCTTGATATAGAAGTTATTTTGTTGTGCAAAAAGTTAGGGTTTAAGGTTGAATTTGGTTAGGGTTCTTCGCTTTAACCTAATCTCATGAGGAGAAGGGTGATTCCTCCAACAAATTAGTATCAGAGCTAAGGTTCGATAATACACACCTAGGGTATTTAAACTATGGCTACAATCAAGCAAGAAATAGAGAAGTTCAATAGGATAAATGACTTCAATCTTTGGAGGAAGAAGTTTAGGGCTTTATTCGTAAAGAAAGGGCTAGAGTCAACCTTTGAGGAAGCTAGTTCCTCAACTAGCGAAGAGATGAAAACCTCAAAGTTTGGGCAAAAATATTGTGAGATGATTTAGAAATAGGCTTACAGTACCATAATCCTAGCGTTGACTGATGAAGTGTTAAGAAAAGTTGGTGATGAAAAAATTACTTTATGACTATAAAAGAGACTCGATGCATTATATATGAAGAATTCTCTTGCAAATAGACTTCTTGTGAAGAAGAAACTGCACCAATTAACTATGCACAAGGGATCTTCATTGAGAGCCTACATTTATGAGTTTAACAAGATCATCATAAGTCTTGAGTAATTGACAATCAAGACTAAGGATGAGGACAATGTCATAATCTTATTAAGTTTGTTGTCGAAGAGTTATAAAAATTTTGTGGATATGCTACTGTATGGTAGGGAGTCTTTAATGATGAATGACGTCAAGGCATCATTGAACTCAAAAAAATTGACAAAGAGATCCGAGTCCGAGAATGAAGCAGCTTTGCTTACACAAGGGAAGAAGAACAACCAATCGATGAGGAGATCCAAGAAATGTTTTCTTTATAATAAGAATGACACTTTGTGGAGGATTGTCCTAAATCAAAAGGCCAAGAAAAGTGTGCTACAATCGGTATTTTTGGGGAAGATATCAAAGTTATAGACACATTGGTAGCCCAAAGGGAAACGTATACTGGAAAATGGATACTAGATTCGGGGTGTAGCGTCCATATATGTCCCAACAGATTGATATTTACCAATTACAAAGTTAAGAAAGGTAAACCTCTAATGGGGAATGACATGACTTGTGAGATCATAGGAGTTGGTGACATAAACTTGAGGATGCAAGGTAGAGAATCTAGGGACTTACATGGTGTAAGGCATGTTCCTGATTTGATGAGGAACTTAATATCCCTAAGCAAGCTCGATGAGGAGAGGTATTAGGTTAAAGCAAAAAAAGAAAAATTGAGGGTAGAGAAAGGATCTATAAAGTTTAAGGGTGAGAAGCACAATTGGGGGTTTTATGTGCTTACTGGGATGGCCATGAGTGACCTAACATTGGGTGTTGGGGTAATGTAGATCATTAGGCAACATTCACATTGTGCTCACTGAGGTGATGAGGGTCAGAAAGGAGTGCAACGCATCTATACCCTATATAAGGTGCACGAATGCCTTTAGAAACCAAAGTCACTAGCCCGAGAAAAGTTAAGTCTTGATGGAGACTTAATTGGACTCAACTTTAGGTGATAGAGTATTAGTATGAATCGGATCTAAAAGCCTTTTTATTTGGAAGATTTTGAATCAACGAATGGTTTATTGGAGATTTGGTGATTCAACAATCTTGAAAAAAAAAATAGGTTCTATAGAGGGCGGATTTGGTATTTGGATATTATTTGTATCAATGATCTAGTTAATCATGAATGATTGGGTACGAGACTGTGAAATTGTTTTTCTTAAATAATGAATGGATAACAAAAAAAAATCATTCATTTTTATTAAATGTTCATGCAATAAGAATAAAAAAAATAAAGGTTGATCAACTGAGTATTGTTTAGACAAGAATTAAGATGAATATCAAATAAAAGAGTCACAAGAAGTCTAGAACGTGTTGGACATGCATAAGAAAGTCTAGGACATGTGGGACACGAAGGCAGTAGCAAAACAAGACTTGAAGACGCGAAGAAAGTAAAGAAAAAGTGCAAAAATGATGACAGGGCTTGGCACCGCGACGCTGAGGGCTGAGCGCCGCTGTGCCCAAATCATTATGCCAGCACCACGGTGCTAGGACCTCAGCGTTCCGCCACCAAAGTAGGTTGGGTCGGTTTTTGTTTCAAATTTTTTAGTTTTGAAAAGTTTTGGACTTACAAAATAAGTGAACTCTTACTCTAATAAGGATTAGGGTTAGTAGACACGAAATAACCCCTATATAAATCCTTATAAACCATTTAGGTTGAAATCAAGCATTAAGAGAGACTCTAAGAGAGGGAAGAACTAGGTAGACACTAAATGCTTATGTATGGTAGGATGGAACCGTTGTTTGGGTATTCATTGCTCATGGTAAAGTAAGGGTACAGTAAATATTAGGTCATTTTGAGGGTTCTTCTTTGAATTTTCCTTATAAAACCTCAAGGGATGTTAATAAGAGAGGTTAAGATCCTTAAAATTACCATGGACGTAGGCAATTGTCGAACTATGTAAGTGATTGTGTTGTGTTTTTTATTATCTACTTTGAATTCTTGTTATTTTTGCTTGATATACAGGTGATTTTACTGTGCAAAGAGGATAGGGTTCAAGATTTAACTGAATTAGAATTCTTCGCTTTAACTTAATATCACGGGAAGAACGGTGATTCCTCTAACAGTTTTAATAGTTAATTCAACTTGCTTGAATTATTATATTTTTTCATAGATGATAAATGAATTAAAGATAAATGTTTGATTAATAATAAATGCAATAAATATACATTTAAAAGCATGTCTTCCCTTTCTTAAGTATGTCAAACTTAACAAAAAAAATAGAAATTTACTTCTTGAGTGATAGATTAAATTTTCTTATGTTTATTCTTTGTGTTTTTGTGTATTTGAAACATAACAAATATAAGTACTTTTTTAATAATATATTAATTCATCATTTTATTGACTCTTTGTATTTCCACTTTGATAACATAACACGCATTTTTGCTATGAAACTTATTAAAATAACAATTCATAACAAAATAAAAGATGAGTTTCTTGTAGATTGCATTATTGTTTACATTGAAAGATAACTTGTCAAAAGTACTGATTCAATATTATTAATAAATGGAATTCTATACTTTTAGACATTATCGAGCATAACTTCAATAGTTTGTTTTTTTATTTGTATTCTAATTTTTATTTTATTTTATTATTTAGTATATATTATTTTTTATACATAAGATTCGATATGTTTTCTTAAATAAAGTGTATTTTTTTAATGGAAAAAAATCTTTTTTGTACCTTAGATATTTATGATGATATTTAAAAAAAAATTTAACCTAGCTAAAAATAAAATTATGGCTACGTTCTTGGTTGCTTATAGCAACTTTTTTGGCAAAACTTATGACTTTGTGGTCAATTACAGTAAGAGACATTAAGTAAGAATGACTTGAAATATAAAATGGAATGAGTCTTAATTATTTGAAAAGTGTCGATCAATTTTACACGTGTAAAGAAAAGCTCATTATTACATAGAACACTAAAATTGGAGCTTTTTTATTTAATTGATAAATAGCATCCAAAATATAATAAGGACAATGAAGTAATTATGTTTGTATTTCCTCATCAACTACAATAACAATGGGCAAGAGGAATAATTTAGGAAAAATTAAGAATCTGAGGGGCAATAATATAATCTTGGAGAGAAAATCTAAAAGTCCAGAAGCTATCTTCCTCTAATGTTAACTCAATACTCACTGTAGGTAGTCATGATGAAATTACTGAAATTTTGTAAAGCATCACTAGTGCTCTTCCTTATAAGAAAGGTGTGCTTCTTTATAAGCATTAATTACAAAAGCCATCATTACAATTTTGCACTGTTTTCTCCGTAGAAATTAAAAAAATGGGACAACCGCAAAATTCTGATCAAAATCAAGGTGGCGTTGGGGCAGAAGTACCACCTTTCCCCATGTACCATCGATATATACTAGCACTGGCAGTCATCTTCTTAGCTGTTGTAACGTCTCTCTTGCTTATCCTCGCCTTTTTCAAATGTTTTAGTCAATCATACGAATATCCTCCTCGTTACCATGAAGGTCAAGAGCGAGATCAAGCTCAAGCTCAAGCTCAAGATCGGACTCATCGTGAAGAGGAGCTTGCAGCTATACCGGTCATCACCTATGGAGCTACAACTAATTCTCCTTCTTCCTCCACTGCGTCCATTGAGCGAATGAACTGCTCAGTATGCTTGGCTGAATTTGCGGACAGCGATGAGGTTAGGGTTTTACCAAGGTGTATGCACATGTTCCACAGGGCGTGTATAGATCAGTGGCTATTCAGATCGTTGCACTGTCCTAATTGTAGGGACCAGACGATTAAGCAGAGTTTGGAACTACCGAGGATGAGTAGTAGCACTAACGGTGAAGATGGAAATAATACAAATCCTTCCAATTTGTAAAAGCCCTTAAAAATAATGCTTTTGTTTACATGACCTGAATCATCACTTCAGTTATTATGAAAAGGGTCATTTATTTATCTGAATGTACATATTTCCTTGGTTTTTCTTATCTTCTCATGTATCAAGACATACTTATTATGATGTTATTTTGACTATACATTCTGAATTGCCACGTATATCTCTCTCTTAATATTCACTGTTTATTATGTAAATTTTATATACAAGTAGTTGGGAGTGGCACCCCTGGATTATCCCATATTATACATCGATGCAAAACTCACTTCTACAGAGATAACTTTATCAGATATGTTGGATTTGAAAATTCTACAGCTATTTGTGGTAAAAGGGTGAAGTATCATCAAGCATCATTGGTAGCTGGTGGTGGATTTTGTATAACACAAACTAATGCAAGTATGCGTTATCACAATAAATAATATATGATAAGAAAAGTATCGATTGTACGAGAAATTGTTATTACTATTTGTTAAGTACTAAAATTATGTCCTTCTACTCTTATTCAAGTTATTGGCAATTCAATGATTTTGATATTTAAATTAACTAAACAAAAAAAATAATTACAAGAATTAAGTAAAAAGAACAAACGTAATAGCACCAATACTCAAATGTTTAGGATTACAATAATTTCTCAATACTTCACTTGAATTCAATTACTCCCCTTAAAACTATCAATATGAATATTAACCAAGAACTCTAATATCCTTACAAGTCTCTTCCAATGGTTAAGTAAGTATATCTCATTCAATCAATTATCAATATTCCTACAATAATTAAATTGAAATAAAATTCATTAAGTTCAAGTTCTCTAAATGGTCATATATGCCATATGAGTATATTCCTATCTCATATGAAACTCATGCTTTTACACAATAATCATACATCAATCTATTCATGGCCAATACAAAATTTCTTTTTTTAAGTTCATTGAGGTTCTCAAATCAATCTAATACATTGTCATGTAATTAGAAGCATTAAACATAAAACAAATTGAACAATTCAATACCAATATGATGAATAAGGGAAAATAATCAATCCAAACTACATATTGAGTTCACATTGTAATCATAGCAATAAAACTTAGTTCATAATTATAAACATAAGTTCAGAGTATCTAACAACATCATTATACATACTAGAATCAACAATAAATACGAAATTGAAGAGAATAGAAAATTTTCTTTAATGCAATAATGATGTTCTTCCTTTAAAATGCAGAATTTTTTCTTATTGTTATTGATTCTTGCTTCTAAGACCCAATAAAGTGTTACTTTCGTGTTCTCTGCTGGCCAACCTCTTCTTGACTTAATAATGGGCGTTTATATAAGTTTAGAGTTTTAAAAATATGAAAAACAAATGCCCTTAAAAAGTGTCCAGCATCTAAAGTCACGGCATTCGAATTCAATGCCGCGGCGCTAGAACTTCTAACTTGAATGTCTAGGCAAATGCCCTGGGCTGTACTGTTCATTGACACTGTTTATGGCACTGTTTTCATTTTTTTGCATTTTAATTCATTCTCAGATTCTCATCTCAAATAATTCTGTTTGCATCTAATTTTTGATATTTTTGCTTCGATAATACTTAAACCTATAAAATAATATTAATATGCATAAATAGCTAAATTATTGGGATAAATTGAACAAACATCAAATTTAAGAGGATAAAATATTTTATGCAATTACACCTTATCAGTAGCCCTTCCGCTAGGTTGGCCATCTTGACTCATCTTGCAACCGCTACTATTAGGACCCAACAACCCAGACCTTTCAAGAATGAATTTTTCTTGTACTTATGGTCTGTCTCCATAACAGCAACCTCATATTTTCACCTATTGGAAATGTAATGCATTTTTTAAAATTATTTAAAAAAATATTAAAAATATCTTGTAATAAAATTTAAGAATTAATTTAGTTAAAATTATAACAAATTTAGAATTATGTAATAAGTTAAAAATATTTAAAAAATTATAATAATTTAAAAAAATAAGGGTGTTAGGTGAGATAATACAAGAGTTTAGTGTAGAAATGCGTGGCTAATTTTTCACACATAAATCGGTTAGAAAATGTATAAATAGGGTGTATTTGTAATAATGGATGAGAATCCAAATATTGTATTAATTATGTAAGTCACAAAGGATTCCATTCTATATTTTTTTTCTTATATCAACCAAATATCATGGTTGTCCCTCAAATATCAACTTTATCGTAAATACCCTCTCAATACATAATCAAATACTTTAGTCCATAACCAAAGTTATCCAACATTGTAACAGACCCCATAATTTCTTATAAGTGTATTTAAAGTTAAGTGGTTCAGCTTGTAGAATAATAATAGAGGTACTGTTTATAAATACGATACTGTTATTCTCACAGTATCAAAGTTCAAAATTTTATTAATAATTTCAGAGCAATCAATTTTCTATCTGTTGTATCAGAGTTTATAATTTTTAAAATCCACCCAGCAATTGAGCCACAGCCAACACAGTATATGTCAGCAATACTATGCATTCCAATCAACATCATCCGCTCTTCCATCTCTCCCGCCATGATATTTTCAACCTTATTGAAGAGATAAGCCTTTCCATGCCCGCAATGGAACTTCGAGATAATCTCATCAGCTAGACCCAAATGCATGTTGCTTACAGCTATATATATTTCCTTCAAGAGTAATCACAAATAGCCTCCCCATTTTCAAAAGGCGTCCCTCTTTTTATTTAGAATTAATGGTGATATATGTTGAGTTGAGCAAAATTAAGGTTCGGCTCTTATTATATATTAAAAAAAAAAAAAAACTCTGCAAGGACTTCGAGTAGTTTCTTGAGCCAAGAACTTTGTTCTTTTTCTTTCTTTTTTTTTTCTGAAAAAAGAATGTTTATTTATTGAATCAGGAAACAAGAAAAATACCAAGCAATGAGGTATAGATATAATCTACAACTCGTTAACAACATTACAAACAGCAAATTTGATTAAGAAATAGGCCATTAGATTTCCACTTCTAACAAAAGAGCATGAAATATCCTTCATACCATTTAAATGGTTGGACACTGAAGAAAGTATATCACCTTCGAGCCTTGAGAATAATTGCTTCTTAAAAATATATAAAATGTTGAGATAATTCAATTCAACAATGTTTATTGAAACATTATTGCAAATAACTGAAGAAAGTCCATGATAAACTGCCAAGCACTCATCCAACAGCGGTAAATAATGGCCAAGAACTTTGTTCTGAGGGCGACTTCTCACGATAGTAATATATTAATGTAAATTTTTTTTAGCAAAAATAATAAATATATGGTAAATGCATTATATTTTGCGTAATTGAAATATAAAGAAAATCGAGCTTATAATTCAAGAATTACTATTTAATTTGATAAATTTTTATGTTAGTTTTATTCAAAATATTTAATTACATGAAAAGAAAAGAAAAGAACAGAATCAAATATCTTAGAAAAGAAACAAAAATAAAATCTAATTTTATAAATACTTACAGTTTAATCTGGATCGGAGCTAAACTTTCAAAGTTGGAGAGCAAAAATCGAAGTAACTTTGTTCTAATTAATTTGTATTGGTGCCCCTAAGTTTAATCTTAAAAGAAATATCCAAGATTAACAAATTTTTTGCTTCTTGTGAAAATAAAAAAATGATGAAATCAAATTTTACTAGTAAAAAATTGTGATATTGCATTCAGTTTGAATATGAGCAATATGTTATTTAATTGAAGGGTTTTATTCAGAGAGACGATAAAAAGAGAAAATAAGAGGGAAAGAGCGGGAAAGAATACAAAAATTATAATAACAACTCACTGGCACTTTTGTAATCTTAGAATCATCAAGTGGTATTCTTTGAAAATCATTAGTTGTCAATTTTTTCTCTTCGGCTAGATCAAATTAAGTAGACATTTTGCTACAACTCAGTTGGCTCCATAGCCGAATCAAACACATCAGTTCCAGTAGTCGTAGACCTGGTTAGTTTTAGAAGTTGTATTCGAGTGGCCACTCTTCATCAAGATAAGGCACCAACTAAATATTCTCAATCATTACGAAGGAAAAATGCGCCATTTAGGTCAATTCGAATTTCCAGTCAATGGGAAAGGCCAACCGCACCATGCATTACACGCATATTTGCATGTTTGCTGGCAGCATGCCAAATTCTGGTCTGTAGCCATTATCTGTTGCTATTATTATTGTTGCGAAATGCGAATGGAATGGATTTAGGAATGGGGCAATTTCCTTTTCATATCTTAATATGGATGAAAGACTACATACATACATACAAACATGAATCTGTAAAGTTTGATAACCCGGATTTATTATTGTTCGCATATAAAATTTATTGAATGAATTCGTGTATATCTAATGTCCTACTATGAGTTACCTTGAATTCGTAAAGAAACGAAATTAAAGTTTATTAAATTAGGCAAAGTTGAATTCGACTTATAATGTAACAGAAAATGATGTGTTTGGAAACAATAAAATGAAAGAAAATATTGTAGAAGAAACTGTAAGCTTTTCTTATTATTTCTTATGCTCAATCAAATACAAGATATAGTAACTGAACTTATATATAAATGTAAGAATATTGATTAAAAATTATTGAAATATGATTTGGGGATCAAGCCAAGTGTGTAAGGTACGCACGGATCGAAGATGGATGCGAAAGGAGGTAAAAACCAAAGAAGGGCGCGCATCAAGCGCCAACGCCGCGGCGACCAGGATGAGCGCTGCGGCACTGGGATCCAGCGCCGCAGCGCTCAGTAAATATCGGGCCAGCGCCGCGGTGACGCGAACCAACGCCATGACGCTGAACGCGGAAACAGTGTCCCAAAATTAGGAAACTTCTTAATTTCGTCTCCCACTTGCTCTAGGACTCCCTAATACAACTCCCACACGTATAGGGAATACCTAGGACATCCCAAGGCCTATATAAAACTATCAATTGGCTTGTAAACAATACAGAAAGTGAACTTGACAACCTTTGTGATCAAGTTAGTGAGATCTTTGTGATCTTAGAGAGATCTTGGTGATCAACAATAATCTTAGTGATTATTCTTACTGGTTTTTTGTGAGAGAAAATCCCTAAAGAGCAAGAGAGAGTATTCTTTGTGATCTTTCTTGTAATAGGCATACTTTGTGGTTGCCTTGTGATTCATAATAAGAGAAGAGTGTGATCTTGATCTGCTGTGGACGTAGGCAAGTTGCCGAACCATGTAATTCTTTGTGTGTTCTTCTTCTATCATTTCTCTCTTTTATTTCTTAATAACTTGTTCTGCATTATTATATTACTTGGGTGAATTGTTTAAGCTCGTTTGTGTGCTTCCGCTTTAACAATAGAAGAAATAAATTTTAGTGAGAAACTTTAAAACTAACCTGTTAATAATCTAACAACTTCCTAACAACTTGCTGACGTGGCTAACAAACTAATAAACCATTCATTTAACATCTTCTTTACATCTTAACTAATCATTAGCTCATTTGAACTATAACTAATAAATCGAAGGCTTTAGTATAATGCCTGTCATTATGCTCTACTCTTTATGCATCATGAACTAGATATCTACACTTCAAATCAAACTTGCTCACAACAATAGTGAGTAAGGCTTAGATTAAACATGTGCTATAGAATAGCAAGCAAATTGTAGAATTTAGGTTACTTCACCATAAAGAACAAACGAAACTCAACAGTAGGCTACAATGATCAACAAGCAAAGATTTGAAATCCTAGGTTGAAAATAAGAACAAAAATAAAAGCTAAATTGAGAGGAAAAAAATTGTATTATTGTATTGAATATGTAAATGATGATTTACAATGATTTATTATACTTTTATATGGGTTCAAAAAACCCTCTCAATTCAAATTTTACAAAAAAAAGAATCCTACTTAAATAAAACTAAATACCCAAATAGGTTTTGTGACTCAACTGGGCCTAATATACAAATGACCAGTTAACAATTATATTATGCTTTCCCAATATATATGATCTTGAACCACGAGATATTAAGCACATAGTTCATTTTCTTTATAGAAACTAAGCACTAAGAATAAGAAAAAAAATATAGTTCATTTCTTTATAGAAACTTAGCACTAAGAATAAGAAGAAAACATTGTTTCCTTAAAAAAAAACCTTATCACCACTGCCAATGATCCATCTTCCACCCTTCTCCAAAAAGGATCTACTATATAGTAAATTTCTCCACACATAGAAAGGGTTGTGCTCTATCTTGGCTCCATAAAATATTTCCCTTTAAAGCACCAAGCCTTGAGAACCCTACTAACTAAAGAGTTTTAATTCTAAAGGATTCTCCATCCTTATTTTGCTAGAATAGCCTAATTGAAACAACTTAGATCCTTGAATCCCATCCCCCTATTCATCTTCCTTTGACACAGCCTATCCCACTTAGCCTAGTAGGTTTTTTTCCTTCCCTTATCTAAGGAACCCCACCAAAATCTTGCTAATGCCCTCTGTATTTCTACATAAATCCCTTGGAGAATTTTGAACACACTCATGGAATATGTGAGGACAGCTTGGCCAACAGCTTTAATAAGGATCTCTTTACCCAACTTGAAAAAAGCATGTCCCCCACTTTGAGACCTCGTTGCATACCCTAAGCTTTAATTGATTAAAGAACACCCTTTTATTTCTTCCCACCATTGAATGAAGTCCCAAGTACTTCTCAAGTTTTAATATTTCTCTGAGGTGAAAGGTTTGGAGAATAAAATCTGTCATTAACCTACTAATATTTAGATTGAAGAAGATTGAGAATTTTTTAAAATTAAAAACTTATCCCGAGGTCTTGCTATAACAGCCAAATATAGTTTTGAAAGCTTTACTCTCATCTACATTGACTTTGATGATGACAAGGCTATCATCAACAAATAGAATGTGGGAAACAGATATTTTAGAGCTGAACCTCAAACCAAAAATCTACTTATTCTATTTTTTTCCTATGCATTGCTACTGAGAAGGCTTCAACTCCAAGAATAAAAAGGTAAAGGGACATGAGAGAACCTTACCTAAGTCCCCTACTAGCCTCCATCTTGATATACCTATTTCGATTTATTTTGAAGGAGAAGTAAGCAGTAGAAATATATATGTATGTCATATTAATCCAAGTGTCATTAAACTCATTTTAAGAGCAACATACTTATTCTTCCCTTTTTTTTCTATGTTTTTAATCCTATGGAGACATTCATATCACACAATTACATTATCACTAATTAACCTCATTGGAATAAAGGCATTTTGGCTTGGGAATATAAGGCTCTCTATGACTTTTTTGAACCTATTTATAATGGCCTTTGTAATAAATCTATAGATAACATTGCAAAGGCTTATAGGCCTAAAATATTTTTTAAACCATAATCCAGGCTTGTCTACATATCCTGAACCATAATGGTAATTTTTGCTCTTTGAACCAAAATTTATTAGTTTTAATTCCAAAAACTGTAAATCCCAAAACACCAAAAGCTTATAGAAGAGATTGATGGATAGTTTTGGAACAAAGTTTTAAAATCCTAGAGTAATGTTATTCCATGCATCAGAATCGGAGAGGACTTTTTTTAACTTTATGTAATGCAATACTTTTATCATTTATAAGTGCCTATTCGTTAGGTAAAAAATAAAAATTTTAATCTGTCTTCTAAATTAGATTTGTTTGGGGGTAATTTTTAACCAAAGGTTCAATCCCAAACATTGTGAGAAGTGCAAAGTAAGGAAAATTTGAGTTGTTGGCCTTTTCTGGTATTAAGTATTAGGTTTGGACCTTAGATTTAGCCGTGTTGAAACTAAAACTAAGTAGGAATCGAACTGAGGACGAATTGCAAGCTAGGCTAACTGAAGGTTCTTGAGGAATACAAAAAGTAAAAGGTCAGTGGCAGTAGGGGAGGCTAGTCGGCAACAGCCCTCTAATGCTCAAGTTAGATGGTAACTTAGTGGAGATTATATCTTTAGGGTTTTTATCCCAAGAGAGATTGTGGAGTTTAGAGAGAAGATAGAGAAAGTTTTCTCTTATTATAATTATTAACTTAGTTTGAATTCTCTCTTACTCATATTTAAAATTTGAGATAAAATTTGAGTTTGAAGGGAGCTAACCTGGAGATTTTTCATCAAGGACGATATGTGACGATATACAATTGAAGAACCATCCATTTCATAAGAAGCATTTTAGAGAACTTACTTAGATGGAGCATAATGGCAATTATCCCCCTCTAACATTTAGTGTACTGGATATATTGATTGGTCATTTTAGGAGTAGTCAACTTAAGTTGGTGAACTTGGAATACTGAGGGGTCAGCAGACTTTATCCCCCTAAAGTCAGCGGATTCAGTACTGGATCTGCCCATCAACTTCAAACAGCTTCTGATTTGTGTGTTAGCAAGGGATATAAGCTTATATTTGCTAACGAGGAGACTTGTCATTAGCTCTTTCAAGATTTTCCTTATCACATCTTATCCTCAAATGTAGTTATTGACTGATGTGGCTCTAGTTAGACTACTAAGGGGACCCAATGGTGATGTGGCAAAGCTTGAACTCTGTTGCATGTCACCTGTTGGTGAGCCCAAAGATGACATGGTAGGTGAGTTATTTGTAATAATGTATCCTCTTATTATAGTATGAGTAGCGACATATATCCTGACATGGGTCCCTCTCGAAGGCCTTTCTAGGTTGAGTTATGGATATCTAAGTATCTGGACTTGCACTTAGTATGTTGAAGTAGTTTGTTTTGAACCGAGTGTTAGGGTCAGTGCTTACGTGTCATCCATAAATGTACATATACTTGTGTATTTATACAAGTGTACATTCTCATTAAATCGCTAATAATTATTAATATGGTACTATGTAATGTAACATTACAGACATTGTAGATCTAAAAGAGTTCAGATCAGATCTAAAGGAGTTTAGATAAGGGCTCGTTGTAAGCCACGCTGAGATATATAAACGTTAAATGTTAGCACAGTTAAGTGTTAGCTGGTTATAATACTCAGTAGACCCAAGAGTTGGAGCATTGTCTGTAATGGGACATAGACCTGAGAATATACCAGTAATTGCATAATTGCAAGAGTTGCAATCGATGCCAGAAAATGCTAGTTGCGCAAGTATGTTCTTAAATAATTGTCCCTGATCTATTTGTGCCGATGCAGGTCTGTCGGTGGATACCTTTATATATAGATCAGCATATGTCGTACCTATATGGTATAGATGGTCGTTCCTAGCCGACTATGAGCTTGGAGCTCGTATTGACATATGGGTATCCAGTTAGGACTGGATATATGACAGACTCACGAGGGCCTCCGATAGACATCCTATATAAGCCATCAACGGAGGGTTCTCCCAAGTTGAATAGTATACGTGGTCCTTTGACCTGAGTGCCACGGTGGGCTTGTAAGTGATCCACCATGCTTTAGTTCCACGTATGTCACAGACCTTTCATGATGTAACCACTGGGTGTCGGTGGGTATAGTCCGATGCTTATGGAGTCTGGTGTATACGGATATGAGATCTGTCAGCTTGTATATGGAGTTCAATATCTAGATGCTTTAAGACTTATCATGAAAAGCCTTGTGGCCATAAGAATTAATCCCAGGAAAAAGTTCCGCTAGGGTGGAATAATATGGCAAAGAAATTTGCACATATTGTTATGTGAGATACAAATCTGAAGATAAGATATGAATGAGCACATAGGAATTTGACGGTTTTAATCTAAATCCCCAGTACATTCAGGATATCATGACGGAAAGATTATACGTATGCATTGTAACCTCAACTTGTATGGTTCAACGCACTGATTTGTAATATCCGTGACGTACACGTGAAGCATTGCTCACAGACTCATGAAATAGTTCCATTTGACAAATCGGGCGTAGGACCTAAGGGGTCCCGTGATATGGAGTGTACTCATTGTGCACTAGGGCAGCGTGTCGAATTAAAGTGTTTAATCTAGTAATATTCAGCATTATCACGGAAATACGTGCGTGTCTGTATTTAAGTATTAAATACAACAATTACTTAATAATTGTTATTTATTAATTATATAATGACACATAGCGTATTGTGAACCCTCAGTTGAGTTTACCCAATTGTGAAATTTGGTGGCATCCACTAAGGGTATGCTTGATAATTATTCGTGAGGGGTAAAATGGTCATTTCACACTATAATTATTTAATTGTTAAATAATCATTCTCTTTCATTATTATATTATATATATTATTATTATATTTAAGTGCCAAATAGTTGGTGGGTGTGTGTGTGTGTGTGTGTGTTAGCCAAAAAAGAGAGAAAGAAAAGAAAAAAAGAAGAAAAACCAAAGAAAAAGAGAAGAATAAGGAAAAGAAAAAAAATGAGAAAAAAATGAAATTGTTTCATTTTTTTCTATGTTTCTAATTAAAGTAACGGTAGATTGCTTCAAATTCTCTATTTCTTATCCTTTTGAAAAAAATGATATAAACACACACCCGACCATTTTGGAGATTAAGAGTTAATCTCGTGCTAGATATAGGGCTGTTGTTCTAGCTCACTAAGCCCACCGTATTGGTGACTAGAACTGCTTGTAAGTTGGTCTTCATGTGAACTTCGAGGATATACGTGTATAACGTTACACGTTAAGGTGAGTTCTCAAGCCTTCTAATATATTAATGTGACTAATATATTTATTTATTGTATTTATTGTTTAATTTCACGTTTCCGCCGCGTATAATATGTATATGATACGTATTTTAGGTAATAGACATAATAACACATGCATATACGCACATGTATTAAATCTCTAATAACACCGAGTTGTCCATGAAAAAACATTGGGCCTAAAAGCCGAATTAAACTGGGCCAAATGCCACCTAATTTTCTCTAACAAATTTATATTAGCTACCATGTAAAATTTATGTACATATACTAAATTTCATATAAGAAGAGAATAAAAGCGTAATACAATACAAATAAAAAATCTTATAACAAGTTTCTTCATCTTTGATTTTTGTTTTAATATTCCTATGATAGAACCTTGACACTCATCATGCCTTTTTGAGGTTCCATCATAATTAATATGCGCAAATTATGTATATAGGATGTAACTGGGAAAATCTCACTTATCTAA
Source organism: Ailanthus altissimus (assembly GCA_946807835.1). NCBI lineage: Eukaryota > Viridiplantae > Streptophyta > Magnoliopsida > Sapindales > Simaroubaceae > Ailanthus > Ailanthus altissimus. The sequence continues at coordinate 28,087,382 of OX327695.1, forward strand.
CCGTTTAAAAAATTTGCATGTAATTTATGTTAAATAGAAAAGAGTTGCCATTACTATGATGCACATAGGAGGACACCCTTTTGGATTTTTCTTTACCGAAGAAGGAAGGAAACTGCGAAGAAGTATATATATTTATATTAAAAACAATTAGGTGAAAAAAAAATTAAAAAGAAAGAAAACGATTATATGGAAGATGTGCAAAATGCGTGGATGCTGACACGTACAGAGCAATTTATGTAGAAGACACATGCGTAGCGTGGACATTGGTAGCACTTGAAATTTCAAAGACAGTCGTTCCTTTTAAAAACTGGGAAGGGAAAGCAAACCAACTTAGAAACGAGTCCATTAAACACTTTCATGAAACTGGCAGTAGAGTGTGATGCCTAGTCATGGCTTTATATTGCTGTTCTTGGACATTACGTACCTGAAGAATCAGAAAGCTATGAAGATTTTCTTGGATCCACAACTAAATCTCTAAATATCTATCCTCAATGAACAGAAGATTTCTTTATCCTTTCCTTATTCAGCCCTCTCTCTCCCTTTCTCTCTCGATGCTCAGTGCCCTAAACAAGATTGGGGTCATGCCGTGCCATAAAGAGTGAAAATATGCCAAAACTAAATGAAGGAAAGCGCATCCTTTCAAAATCTTGTCGATGGAGACATTTTTATATAATAAATAAAGTTGTTGAAGAAATGAACTAAAAGAATTTCACTTACTTTGAATGACTGGGCCATGTGAAAGAAGTCTAGCCCATTTAATAATCTTAGAAGAGACAATCCAATAATTTAGTGATATTTACGATGTCAGATGGGTTCAAACTCCAAAATACATACCCGTATTATAATAATAGTAGTAATGATTCCAACTTCTTCATCATTTTCATTGAAAGTATTTTTCATCTTACATGCATTATGCAATCACACCCAAATCTTCTCCTCGTGTATACAAGCATTACAAAAGAAAACCCTAAATTTAACTCATCACCACCAACGCCCTCACTTCTCAAAATCTATGTCAAAAAGCACGTGTATATTTTTTATGCAAAGCTTGTGATCACTGATAACATTGGGCATTATCATTAATAGTTACATTGATTTTGTGAAGGTGACAGAAAACCATCTCCTAACCCCCTCAAATTATGCATTATGTTGTCTGGGAAATTGACCTGTATAAAATAACTTTATGATTATACCCAAAAAAGAAAAAGAAACAAAAGCTCAATAATGAGGCATTGATTTTCCTGGGCTTTTTATTTCACAAATATTGAGGTAGTTGAGAGAAATTACAGTAGCAAGTACGTACTGCGTTTTCTAATCTGAGCAACATAATCAATTGTTCCTGACTTTTTTTTTTTTCTTTAATCCACGCATTTTACCATATTATATCATGGAATATTCTTGGAAAGTGCAAGGTGAAATGAAAGATCGATATATATATATATAATCAGCCATTAATTAATTTCTAAGATGACACGTGATAAATACACAACAACCCGATAATTAACATGAAAACAAAGGTGACAACAATATGTAGTTAGATGACAAGCTTATAAATAGCTTTTGAAAGACATAATTACTAGCTAATTAAGCAACTAAACATTCATAATTACGCGAGTAGTATTGGGGTGGCGAACTACGAGCAGGAATTTTCACATGGAACCGGAGGAACTGCCGTTGTAGAAGTTGAGGCTGAGCTCAAGAGATGCAGAAGACGTACTGCTGTTGCCATCATCGGAGACATACCAGCTGCCGGAGTAGTAGCTGCTGTTACTTGGCTTGCTGTGGCCATAAGTAGTGTTGATGTTGTCTTCGCCATGCATGGGGAAAAGAGGGAGAGTTTCAATTTCTGGAGAAATTTCTTGCTCCTCTTCTTCTTCATCAACCGGTTTTGTGTTGCCGAAGTAAATGTATGATGAAGGATGTGAGTCTATGCCAACCCAACGAATGTTTTGGGTTTTCGATGATACGCCACTTGATGATATCGAGCAGTCCTGGTTTATTAACAAACAAATCATGAGATATTAAACAAATTACTTCACATGGGTAAGTTTTATATAAGTGAGCTCCTTCATCCTACACTTAAATTTCGTTTGCAATATAGCCAGAACAACAGCATCAACTCGTGCTCCAACTTCTTCATAACTTTTTAAGGGCATAAGAATAGATAAACTTTCCTATGTCATCTATACTTACCCTAAAACTCTTCTCCATGCTCACAGATCCATATCCATAGTCTGCCATCTGCCCAACAGTATACACAATAACTGGCTGAGATGGAGCAGAAATCCCAGCTGCAAAATAAAAACATTAATATGAGCCAAAAGCCTCAATAACATTGAAAAAAAAAACATAACACTTCACTTAATGATATCAAGTTAATGAAAAAGAAAACAGAGAAAGAACCAGAGGTTATTTTCTGAGACTGACACTGAGGCTGAGACTGAGATTGGGACTTGCTAGCGTAATCTTCAGGTTTCCAACCAGTAGCAGCCCCTTTTTGCATGGGAGCATCAGTGCTGGGGGTGCCTTCGATCTTCTTTTTCAGCCTCTCCCGAGCTTTATAGTTCTGGAACCAATAGAAAACGTTCTTACCTTCGATCTTGCCGTACTCTCTAAGCTTAGCAGAGATCTTCTGAATTTGATCCGCAGTTGGCGACCTAACTCCATTATTGTAGTAAAGGTCCTTCAAGATTCGTATTTGCTCGCTAGTGGGAGTCCAGCGTGGGCATGTTTGCCTGCAGGGACAGTTTGCCCTGCCGCTGCTGCCACAAGTCCCGTTTGGATGGTGTTGGTTTTGCTGTTGATGAGGTTGAGGTTCCATTTGATTCAGTGGAAAACGAAGAACAAAACAAGGAGATGCAAACAAAGTACTAAAGAAAGCAAAGAAATAGAGAAAGTAGAAGTAAGAGATAAAAAGGATGGTACTGGTAGGTGAAAGTGCATGAAATGGAGAGAGGGTAATAGGTTTTAAAAGGATCTACAGAGGGCAAAAGAGGAATTTGGAAAGATGAAGAGAGAGTATCGAATTAGTGAAGTTGACAGAGGTAAGTGCTCATAAAAAGGTAAGGGACAAAAGAGAACAAAGAAAGGGAGGGTATCAGTGGAAATTACTTGAACGAAAAGGCATGACGAAGTATGGTTAATTAGCTTTGTAAAAGACAAGGTGAAAAATATACAAGGTGAGTCATGAAATGATATATTTGAAAGAAAGAAGAGAATGAATGAATGAATGAAATGCTATATTTTGATGTTGTGTCATTTAGAGTTCACGGAGCTGGAGCTCTCTTTTTAATGGCGATATGGTCCCTCTTTCACGAGGCTCAAAAGTAGAAGCTAGCTAGACCCAAAATTGCCTTTGTATTATTTACTTTAAGGTTATGAATATTTGTATATTAGTTAGGTAAAGTAGTAAGATCTCTTGAGTTGATATAAGGTGTCAAGGGTAAAACTGTCTACATAAGTTGAGCCATGGTCCTTCCTCTCCGAAAGGAATTTTACATGACATGTACATTTAGGTCTTGCTTCTCACTTCTTATAGATTTAGCTGTAGCTTTGTCAAGTATCAACCATATTTTGCAATCTTTCATTTGTCCAGCTCTGAATGAAATCAGGGATTCGAACTTCTCATTGTACTAGTTCCTTAAAGAAGTTGTAAACACCTAATTTTAGTAGGCTTTTAGCTGGGCTGTACAAAAAGATACTCTGTAAGACTTGGAAAAAAACAGTATTTGGAAATTATGATAGGGTATATCTATAAGCAATAAAATCAAGAAGCAGCTTCGGTGAAAAGATTCGTTTGTCGATGTTGTAAAAAGCAGTTTTGAAACTACTATATATTGCGCAATATACTAAAGCAAATATGAACTGCTTTTTTTTTTCCATTAAGATGTATTTCCCGAAATAAAACCTATTCGTAGATGCAATACCTCTTTGTTTTATAACTCTGTAGGTGACATGCATTAAGCATATTTCATTCTTCAATTAGTTACACCCCTCTTTCCTTTTCTAGTCCAAATATGCAATGCCTTTTAAATTAGTGATGTAAAAGTAGAACAACTTTATCTAAAATGGGAAATTTTTTACTTCATAGGGATTCCCATTTTAACTTTCAACACATGCAATGATTGTCAATGGAGAATTATCTTTGTGAACATGATTTTCACTATGATATACATCTAGTTAAAATGGTCGAAAAACTATGTTTTAATACAAATAATGGGATCCAATTTTTTTCCTCAATCGAGCCGTTTTCAGTTTTCTAACCCTGGAGTGGAACCAAATGGTTTGAAGTTGGAAACTAAGTGAGGAAACACCATGAAACATGGAAACAAGGGCGGTGAAACACAGAAGATAAATTTAAAAAAAAAACCAAATAATGATGAAAGAAGAATTTCACTCACTGTCATCTCGTCTGCAGTACTTGAGCACGCGCCCCGAAAATAAATGCTGGAGCATTGAATAAGGAGAGGCCAGAGGGTCATTCGTCATTGTTGCTCTTGGTGTTGTACGCGTAATAGAACCTCATCATCATCAATGACTTCACAACTACTGTTCTGTCTTCATTTCCTCAAGACTATAACCTTAAAACATTCAAGAAGAGATTCAAGAAAAAAAAAAAAGAGCTCATGAACTAATTCACCGTCTACTTAAAAGTTCATTAAAAAGACTAAGAAATCATAAGTTCTCTCATTGCAAATGAGGTTGTTGGCTAATGATTAAAAAGGAGAGTAGCTAGCAACTATTATTATTATTAATTGAGATAAGGATATTTTTATTTTTGAAGTTTGACTTAATTTTTAATTTTACCTTACGAATTTTAAAAAATTTAATTTTGTCTTATTCTATTAGTGAGATTCTGTCAAATTTAATTGAAAATATCTTTTGACAGTATGTTGACAATTTTGTCTTCTTTTATATGTTAGTTTAATATGGTAATGAAAGTACACTATACTATATACACATGTCAAAGATTAATAGACTTTGAAAAAATAATAAAGACACGTGACATACTGTAATAGATCAAATAAAATAAATTAATAAATGGGGTAGTTGGATAGTGGCCGCCGTCATCGGTGATTTGACTCAAAATTTTGTGATCTACGCGATAGTGAAATTTATTTTATAAACGAAGCACTGTAGATATGCTAAAAGTGGAGAAGAATATGGTGGTTGGTGGCGGCTACTGCCGTTCGCCGTAGAACGGTAGGGCGGTGGCATGCACCGCCCCCACCATTGGACAGATTGGTGGCTGATCTATCCAATGGTGGGGGCGATGTACGCCATCGCCCACCGATTGATGGTGAATGGCCGCCGCCGCCACCCGCCACCATATGTTGGCGGTTGCTGATGAATGGTTGAGCGGTGGCGTGCACCACCCTTACCATTGGATAAATCGGCCGCCGATCTGTCCAATGGTGGGGGCGGTGCATGCCACCGCCCTGCGGTTAGACGGCGAATGATGGTGGTCGCTGTCAATCATCATGTTCTTCTCTACTTTTGGCACATCTATAATACTCTGTTGATAAAACAAATCTCACCATTGCATAAATCACAAAATTTTGAGTCTAATGATGTTAATTTTGAGTCAAATCACAATTGGTCACCGACGACCGGCCAGTCACCGACGACGACGGTCACTGTTCGACTACCCCTTTTATTTATTTATTTATTTTATTCAACATATTACAACATGTCACATATTTTTTTTGTTTTTTTAAGACCTATTAACATTTGAAATGTGTACATTGTATAGTATACTTGCATCACTATATTAAATTAACATATAAAGAAGGATAAAATTGTTAATATATATTTTTTGTCAATTCTAATAGAATCAAACTAATAAATAAGACAAAGTTAAAAATTTTTAAACTCATAAAATAAAATTAAAAATTATATCAAACTCTAAAAATAAAAATATCTTTATCCCATTGTTAATTTATTACATTTTGCTTTTAAAAGAGTGGTCTATGTTATATATTCAAATATCAAATTTCCGTTGAACTTGGATTCTTACATCTTTTGTAGACAAAGAGAACGAATATTGAATTAATTTGTATTTTATGTCCAATCCTTCGCATGGTGACAATTGTTGGCTTTTACGTACGAGATTAAAGTCGCACGGTCTGCATAGTTTTCAATAAAGAAGCTCATATATAAAATTAAAAACAATCAGGACTAACTTTTGGCAGTTGTTCACTTGTTCTTCACTTCATGACTCTTAAGAGATAATTAACAAATAAGGCCGGATATATAGTATCATATTTTTAACACAATATTGTACATAATTTTTAAATTAATATATATTGAATGGTTCAGTTATAATTAGACATATGTAATAATGTATTACAATTAATATATTTTTAAATTTTAATTTAAACTATTGAATGTGTATTGATTTAAGGTTTTAAAATTTATATAATATGTATCAAAAATATAATGTTGCAGATCCTGTTCTAATAAAATAATCAACTAAAAAAAAATTCCACATGTAAACACTATTTGTATGCTTTGAGACTTCCACTGATTACTGACTACTTAATCCTGTAAGCCAGAAAAAAGTGACAGAGCCACTGAACAAAGCAAAATTTTTGTGGGGATTATTGGAGTTTCTTGTATCCATACTTGTTAACATAAAGAATTAAATTGAAGATCGAGTCTCTTAATTATAGCAGACTGGAAAAAACAAAATTGATTGGTTTATACACTGTTAATTTGGGTAAAATACTGAAATGTCCAGTCTCGTCTCCTTGAATTCAATCTTGAAACAGTTTCATTCCATTCATCTCCAACTGCAGCTTTGATTCTCTCACTCTTTCTCCCTCAGCTTTTTCAGATTTTGTTTTGACACTTCCCATCATGAGATTTCCTCTCCGTATCAATGCATCTAATTGGGGTATATATTGTTCTCTTTCTCTCTCATATGGTATATATAGAGCGTGGAGGTGGTGGGAGGGGTGTCTGTTTCTAGGGAAATAATCACATAGTTTCTCTTACTCATCACTCATCAACTTGCATATAATTTGATTTGCCGGCTACAAGTATGTCAATATACATGCATGTAACGGCAGTGGTAACTGTAACACACGTCCTTTTCTTTCGGGTCATCACCCCCCTTTTTTTGCTCCCTTTTCATCCCTATTTTATCTACAGGGCCAACATCATGATATTATTTCATATCTCACTCTCACTCACGCACCTCTCCCTATAGCCTGCTAGCAGTCTCATTTTCGCTAAACTTTATGTCTTACTAATTCTAAGAAAATGACTCGCAGCTACTTCGAGGAGATCCCCGCAGCCACACGATGTACTATCTCTTCTTCTCTTCACTTTACATTATCTTATGTTTTTTCATTTTTATTTATTGTTTTTTTATTGTTTTGGAGTGGTTTATGATTACAAGACAGTACATATATTAAAGTATATATTTTTTTGAGTAAATGGAAAATTCATAAAACCAGAGGGATTACAGAAAGGGGGAGATCCCTTTAATTGCTTCTTCCAGACATATTTTTGTGTCATTGCATTTCAAAGCCATTTTGGCTAGGTTATGGGCAGCAAAATACACCCTCTTTGGGCATCTCAGAAATCCACATTGACTAGAGTATGAGCTAGGCTCAAAATCTCTGAAATTAACAACCCAGCTCGGTCCTGATAGGGGGCTTCTACTGATTAGATTAACCACATTTTTGCAATCAGATTCTACTATGATTGGAAGAAGACCCGACTCTCTTGCCAGTGGGACACTTAACAAGATTGCTTCTGTCTCCACCTTCAGGGTGCTTGGAATGGTTGCTATCGCCATAGCTTCCCCGAATTGGTTTCTGATAATTATACCTATCCCTGCCTTACCATCTGAAGCATTTACGGCTGCAACAACATTCGCTTTGAAATATTCAGGTGTTGGGGAATTTCAGGATGAGGGGGTTGGACTTCTGGTATGGTTTGGGGGCTCTGAGAATTTCGTTGATTTAAGGGCTTTCAGAATTTTTTCTATAAAGTATAACACGCAATAGAATACTTTGAGTACACAAACTAAATAATGAAGTAGAATAATATAATTAGTCAATTAAAAATAATAAGTTAATCACAAGAGTTAATAATGTGCAATAGAGAAAATATAAAAATATATCATACTAAAATATAAAATATATGGTTCAATAATATGCTTACGACCATGGTGAATTAAGAATTTAAATTTCTCTTATTAAATGTTTGATTAGAAGAGAAATGATCAATAAATGATACAATTCAAGTTTTGAAACTTAAGGGTTTGTTGTACAATATTTCTCAAGTGTATTTCGACTTCTCTATCAATCATAAGTATAATGGGGTATTTATATAAGTCCAAAATATCCAAGCCTTCAAAAACGCAAATTTCAAATTTTAGAGTCAATAAACAGTACAAGCGTCGTAACTATTTACATTCTTCCACCAACGCTGGAAGGCCAACGTCGAGCACTCAAGCCTGGAAATAGGCTTTATATTTTTTGTGCTATCCCATGCCTTCTAGATACTGTTCTATTGGTTTTCAATCCCTTCCAAGCCTATTTTTAGCTCCAATTTGATTCCGACTTGTTTCCAAATTTGTCCTAAACATAACTATCGCATTAAACATGATTTTGGATCACAAATCTCCTCTTTAATACAAAATCACTCCAACAACTCCAAGAGAGCAACCAAGGATCCATCATATCCACATCACAACCTTAATTGTAAGTTTTGATCTCAATTAAGTTCATACATAATCTGAACCTAACTGGGGGCAATGGCTTAATCAACATATCAGCAGGATTCTTCGATGTCAAAATTTTACACAGACTAATAATGCCACTCTGCACAATATCCTAAATGAAATGCATCCTAAAATCAATGTGTTTCGATCTTTCATGAAACACATGATATTTGCTTACATGTATAGTATTTTGGCTATCACAATGCACAGAAGTATTAACTTCATCCATAACCAAAAGTTTAGTACATATACCTTTCAACTATATAACATCTTTGATTGATTCTTCTAAGACTATATACTTGGCTTCGGTAGTTGATAGTGCTACAATATGCTGCAATATTAATTTCCAGCATACGCTACATCCAAACACTGTGAAGATATACGAGGTCACCTGCATAATCTAAGTTCACATAACCCTTCACTATTTCATCACTTGTGCCAACCCATTTAAATAACAAATCATAATGTGATGTCCCTTTTAGAAACTAAGTATCCATTTCACAGCCGTCCAATATTTCTTTTAAGATTACCCATGTATCTACTCACAACACTTACCGCTTATGTTATATCCGACCTTATGCAAACCATAGCATACGGTACCTTAAGCATTTATAGTTTTTCTTCTTCGGTTTAAGGTGATTGAGATGCCGACAATTTGATCATCAAATCTCTTATACCATTGTCTCATAGATTGCTTCAACATATATAAAAACTTCTTTAGCAAACAAGCATGATCTTCTTTGCTCAGTTCTTAAAAACCTTTCGGTTGTGCTACGTATATTTCTTCTTCAAGTTCACTATGAAGGAAAGCCAACTTTACATCCATTTGTTCAAAATATAAATTTAGATTTACACACATAGATAATAAAATACGAATGGATGGGTGTTTTACAATAAGAGAAAAGATTTCATAGAAATCAACCCTTTCTTTTTATGAGAAGCTATGTGCAGCAAGCTTAATCTTAAACTTTGTAAGCTTAACACCCAAAACCCCCTACTTAACCTTGTAAACCCATTTACAGTAAACTAGCTTCTTGTTTTTTGGTTTTACCACCAATTGTCAGGTCTGATTCTTTATAAGAGAATTGAACTCATCGTCCATTTAACATAGTTTACACTCTTTATAGCTTTATTATATGATTTTGGTTCATTATATTTTATAGTGTAAGTAGTGTTAAATGCATAGGCTATTAAATCTGCATGTGCATACTTGCTCGGTGGCAAAAAACTCTCATTTATTTATCTTTAGCCAGCTGATAGTCTTCAAATTCAACTTTATGAGTGCTAGATTGCAGTGGTGCTATTTAAGATGAGTTTTTAGGTTCTTGTTCTTCATGTGCTTCATCATTAAAGTGCTAAACCGTATGAGTATCAGATCTCAAATCATGTACCACTTCATGATATTTAGTTTCAGATTCAGAAACTGAGCTTCACACATCTTCTGACTTCTTCAAAACTGAATCCAGATTAGTTTCCAATAATGTAGATTCATTGAATGTCATATTCTTATTAATAATATTCTTTTGTGGATTAAAATCAGTACACCACACTTTTTTTCCCTTCACACCTTCTGGATATTCAATGAATATCCCCTTCAAGGCTCTTAGCTCTAGTTTTTCTTACTTGATGTACAAATGCAAGGCATCCAAATACCCTTAGGTGATCATATTTTGAACTATATGCACCTTATTCTTCCAAGTAAGGTTTAATTCATCATTTCTGCAAGTTCATTCTATTATGGTGTGTACTACACCGTTTATTTCTTACAATCTCATGCATAACATAAAAATTATCAAACTCGGCATTACAAGACTCAATACCATTATCAGTTTTAAATCTTTTAATTTTCTTACCCATTTGATTCTCCACAAGTGTTTTCCATTTCTGAAATATTTTCAAATACCTGCTCTTTACTCTTCAACATATAAACCTACAACTTCCTTGAATAATCATCAATGAATGATAGAAAATATCGTGCACCACAATTAGTGACAGCTTGTGCAGGTCTCCAAAGGTCAAAATGTATGTAATCAAGAGTGTCTTTGGTGTTATGTTCACCCATGTTGAACTTAACTCTATGAACTTTACCGTACACAATACTCACAAAACCCCATTGGTTGGATCTTATCCTTGTCAAATACACCCTATTCATATAGCTCCTTTAAACCTTTCTCACTAAGTGCCTTAACCTCTAATGCCACAACTTGGTCTGCATATTCTTATTATTAATAGAGAAAGATGCAGGATAAATGATAATCTTTCTACTCAACATATACAACCCTTGTTTACGCTCACCTTTTATTACAACTATTGAACCCTTAATTACTTTCAATGTATAATTTTCACCCTTAAATGTGCAACCAGATTGATCAAACATGCCTAAAGAAGTTACTTTTTTAAAAAAAATTAGGTACATGTCTCACAACTAACAATTATCTCTTACTCTCATCATGTAAGTTCAGCTTAATACTACCCATCCCAATGACTTGACAAGCCATAGTATTATCCATTAATATTTTGAAACCACTAATGGACTGATAGCTAGTGAATAAGGTTTTATTATGATATATATAGAAAGTACATTTGGAGTCTAGAATCTACTCGCCAGTATTTTGCCTATTCAAAGCAACTAATGATTCTGTAACTTTATGGTCTTCTTCATAAACTATAGCTACATCTGTTTTAGGTCTCTTTCGTTGATACTTGGCTTTCCTTTTTAGACAATCCCTTTTGAAATAGGCTTCTTTCTTGTAGAAGTAATACTTCTTGGATCTGCCCCTTGATTTTGATCTTGATGAATTTCTCGCTTTAGTTTTTCTACTCTCAACTCTCTCCCTCGCAACAAGTATAACTGCAGAATTTTGTTGTTGTTGTTCTAAATTTTTTACTAACACCTTTAAGTTTAGGGCTACTCTAACATCCTTCATTGTTAATGACTCTCTTCCATACAAGAGAGTATCAACAAAATGTTCATAGTTTTTAGGAAGTGAACTTAATAACAAATTTGTCTTGTCTTCATCACTGATTTTGACATCAATTATCTCAAAATCAATAACAACCTCGTTGAGGGAATCAATGTGTTTATTGATTGAACCACCCTCAACCAAAGACAACCCAAACAAATTTTTCTTAAGATACAACCACTTTGTTAGAGACTTAGTCATACATAACTCATCAATTCTTTTCTATAAATCTAGTATATATTTTTCTTTGCCCACTTTCATCACCCAAACTTAAAATAATTTTACCCCAAGCCTTTCTATTAATAGTTTCAGGATTCATGTCTAACTTAGATGTTGTAGGCTTATCACTAGTACTAGATAATTCCTCAAAAGCTGATTCTAGTTTTTGACTCTCTGACAAAGCCATCATCTTAAGCTTTCATAAGTTGAAAATATTTTTCCTTGTAAATTTCTCTACCTCATGCTTATGTGGTGTCATGTTTACCCAAACAAACACACATCCAATGACAAGCTCTAATGCCAGTTTATAGGAGTATATAACACGCAGCGGAATACGTAAAGTATGTAAACTAAGCAATGAAGGAGAATAATACAACTAGCCAATTAAGAATAACAAGCTAATCACAAGAGCTAATAATGTGCAGTAGATAAAATACAGAAATATATCATACCAAGATATAAAATACGTGGTTCAGCAATGTGTTTACATCCATGGTGGATCAATGATCCAAGTCTCTCTTATTAGATATTTGATTACAAGAGAAATGATCAAGTAATGATACAATTCAAGTTTTGGAGCTTTAGGGTTTGTTGTACAGTGTTTCTCAAGTGTATTTTGAGTTCTCTATCAACACAGGGCATAATAGGGGTATTTATATGAAGTCCAAAATACCCAAACCTTCAACAAAAAAAAATTAAACTTCAAATTTTAGGGTCAATGAACAATATTGTGAACAGTACCAGCGCTGCAGTGCTGTACATTCTGCCACTAGAGCTGAGCGCTAGAAGGCCAGCCCTGCAGCACTCAAGCCTGGAAATAGGCTTGTCTCTTGCTTTCTGGACATTGTTTCATTAGTTTTTTACCCTTTCCAAGCCTGTTTTTGGCTCCAACTTGATTCCGACTTGTTTTCAAATTTTTTCTAAATATAACCATCATATTAAACATGATTTTGGATCATAAATTTTACATCTTCAACTCAAGGCCCTACTTGTGCTGGCTCTAGAGTTTGTCTGCTTGATAAAGCTTACTTTGAAATATATATTAAACTTATAATATATTGACTTTTAGACTTTCACAATTATGTCACATTTGCAATAAAAAATATTATAAAGTAACCACATCCTTGTTCTTAAAATGGAATGCATAAAGAAGAAAAACAAATTAGTAAATTTATTTGAAATAGGTACGCTCCTAGCAGAAAAATATGTTTAGACTCCCAAGTTTGAGTTTTGGTCTCCATCGTATATTAAAGAGATAATATATGTAGCTCTAGAATAGTATGGACCCAAATAATTGATTCATTACTTTGTGGGTGAATAAGAATATATGGTTGGACCACACTAACGATTATTCTCAATTCTTATTCTCGTTTCTGACTCTTAATTACTTGCTCTAGTTACAGTATTGAATTACCATCATGACTTGAAAATGAATGCTTCAACTTGATTTGTACCTGGTAATAAATTGTTCACGGTTTTAAACTCTTCAAAATTGTTTTTTGTTTGTTCTCCATTGCAAACATGGTTTAATATATATGTTTTAAGAATTCTATATACCATCTTATTTGTATAAAATGTGTCCTGCATTTAATTTGGTTACTAAATCATACTATAATCAAATAAATGATATTAATTTGTGTTGCGGATATCAAGCGTTGCAGATATCAAGCGTTGTGGATATCAAGTCATGCTTTTTAGTTTGACACCCCTATGGCATCAACTAAGCCACAGCCTTGATACCCTTTTTATTCTATGTGCACCTGAAAACTATAGCTCACACCATAAGTAAGAACACATAAGATCAACACACCAATAAAGATAAAGAAAACAAACCAATTAACAAGATATAAAAATATACGTGGTTCGGCCCAAAATTACCTACGTCCACGAAGGATCCATGATCTAGCTTCTTATTATTGATATAGATCACTACGTATCTTTTTACATCATCAATGATCCCACAAGACCCCTTAGTATCTCCCATAGAGACCTCTAAGTATCTACCCTTGATCACCATGACTCCCCAAAATCTCTTAACATCTCCTCATAAGAGATTTTTACAAGGAATACAAGAACAACCCGAGCATCTAAGCCAAAAGAATATATGATGTTTCTTTTGTTCACTTAAGAACTAAAAGAAAACACTCCCCAAAAGTTACACCTTAGTGCACCAAGTACTTAGTGCCTACCTAATTTCTCTATTCTCTCTTATGATTACATCTTGAAACTTTAGATGCTTAATTTTCTCTGGTGTTTAAAATGGTTTATATACTGAATTAAACACCCTTAGAAACTCTAAAACCTAGTTGGAATAAGATTCTTTACTTGTAGAAGTCTTAATCCACTTAAAAAAGTCAATTGAGGCAAAACAGAAAATACCCTAAAGTTGTTGCATGAATAGTAACCACACGAACAGTACCCTATGCGTGAACAGTACCCATCAATGAATAGTAATTGGCGGTGCACGCAATAGTGCTCGTTATGAACAATGTCGCCGCATGAACAATACACATTCTTTTGGTTTTTCGTTTTACTCCTCCCTTGAACATCCTATATGTACTTGACTTCATAATGACTCTCTTCTTGGTATTCATCTCAATTCTTACCCATACAAGATTGTTAAATTACCAATTTCTAATAATTTAATTTGTAATAATCATTACGAGTTTTAATTCTTCTATCAATTTATTGAAAAATAAAATATATGAGTTTAATTAGCAGTTTAGACACTCAGGATTCAAGAAGGGTTTAACATAGAATATAAGCTTCAATGTTTACATCTAAGTTTAATTCGTTCATTTGCAATCAGATGTGTAAGCCTTATTCTCTGCTCTACTTTGAAGTTTTACCTAATTTACTACATTTTCTTTTCGTATCTTATTGAATTAAGCATAAGGATGTCATTTTTTTTAACACATTATGGTATAACTAGGAGTAAGGTTTCTATAAACATATACACGATCATCAATCATCATCACTGTCAAAGAGCGAAGATATTCAATTCCAAAAACTTGGATTGAGAATACTTTGAAAGTAATAATATGGCAACTGGGAGAAAACCAATAATTTGATTTTGAAACCTAAATTGAGAAAGAGAAAGAGAAAGAAAGAGATGATAATTTTGAAAGACTTGTTGCAAGATATGAGCGTTGAAATTCTCTCACCTTTAATGCAATTCATATATGCAACAAATCCTGATATGTTTTGATTCAAAACTCTAGTTTCATTTCTAAACACTTAAAAAACTATAGTGATAAGAATATTTATCCCTCTATTAGCTGCAGAAAAGTTTATATTAATGAAACAATTTGCAAATACTTTAATTGTTCCCTAATGAACGTGATTAGATTTATCATATCATGATTTTAGACCTCAAATGCCTATAGTCAGACCAATTTTGATTCCTCATATAATGACTTACTTTATTTATACAACAGACATCATAATCGAGTTTCGAGTCTTTTTATTAATCTTGCAATTTAAGAATTCAGAGCTCTGCCAAAATGTAAAACTGTTATGCACCTTGTTATTGTAGTACTATTATATTTGAATTAGATTCTGTAAATATTGATTGTAAGCTGATCTCAATATTTAATTTGTGGGATGATGAAAGATGATTGTTTTGTATACTTATATGTTATGTTATACACCATAAGTACTCATTCTTGGAGGCATTTACAATCTGGTGAGTTGAATTATATGCTTATAATGAATTCTAAAAATACGAAAAAGTTTATAATGCTAAAGAGAGGTAATACATCTATTTAAGCATGGTTTTTTTTTTTTATTGATTGTATTGAAACTTAGTAATTTAAAATTGTGTTTAAATATAATTTTGAGTTGAAAATCAATGAGGGGATGACACATGATAAAGAACACATTGAACAGATAAGAAAGAGACAAAAATAAAAAGCCGGAAGTAAGGAGGAGCTCAAAATATGAAAGGAAGAGTTTCATAGGCCTTGGTGTCGCGATGCCAAGTTGGTCATGTTGTGGTACTGTGGCACCAACTTTCAGGAATTTTCTATTTTAAGCTGATTTTAATTTATTTTTGTTAGTTTTAGGCTCTCCAATACGTGGACTCCTCCAATAAGATTTAAAATTTTTAGGGACGATTTAGAGCTTATATAAACCATTGTAAAGTTATTAGATTTGTTAAGCATTGACAAAACAACAAAAGAGAATAGAAAACTTAGATAATGTTTAAGTGCTGAATGCATGCCAAAATAGTGTTGTATAGTGAGCGTTTGAGTACTATATGTATAATAGCGTTAATAGATCCTTTAAAAGCTCGTTTATTATTGCATTTCTTAATAATTTCTTGTTAAGAGATCTTTGTGATCTAAGTAATAAAAGAAGTTAAGATCTAGTGATTTATCGTGAACATAAGTATTAACTGAATCATATAAATGATTATATTTTGTGTGATTTATCTCTATTGTGTATGTGATCTTTTTATTCTTATTTATTTTTAAGTAAAGTCTCTCACGTACACTAAAATTTTTAGATGTTAAATTATCAATAAATAGTATTAAGAGACATAAAAATCTTAATAAATTGACACTTTAAAAGATTATAAACCAAGTGATCCTCTCAAATGAATTTGAGAGGAGGAGGAAGTAATATAGGGCCAGACCTTGGAATAACCACTCTTCGAGTTAGCTCTAACTCTAAATTTGCTACTTTTTGACCTAGTCAAATGGGTGGCAAAAAGTGATGTATTGAATAAAACAATTAAGTATTAGGCCTCTTTTAGGAGTATCCAGGTCAATTATGCAACATATGTGGCTTATTGCCACTTTAGTCGACAGCACGTTGCTTAATGCCACTTTGTTGGAGCCATACTTGGCTTAATTTAGAGACAAGGCAGGAAGCTTGTTCATCAAAATGTCCACTCGGTAGTTCCTTTTTAGTGGTTTTGTAGGCAGCATGGCTTAGTACAAAAGGAGTCTTACCTTACTTCATTTTCTAGATTGCTTCATTTTCTTGCTCACAAACCGAGAAGAAATAGAAACAATAGAACCAATTAAGAGAGAGAGAGAGAGAGAAAATAAAAAAATATATATTGAAAATGCGTTCGTTCGAGCGATTAAGATTATTTCTAATATTTCAATGAATAATAGATTTGAAAATTTAAAATATTTAATTTTTAGTGTTCATGATATATATTAATTTTAATATATATTTATAATTTATAATTAAAAAGATTACCAGTAATTAATAAACTCTAAATTTTCGATCCAACCTCAATTTAAGTATGCTTTTATTAGTTGATACTAATATATATATTATATGTTTTTAATACAACAAATTTCTGATTTAATTTCATGTTAAAATATTTATTTTGTCCATGATTTATTCTTAAATAAATAAATGTTATTATTAATTAATTATATTTAAAAACACTCTTAGAATTTATTATAACATATTTATAATTATGTTACATATAAAAAAAAATTTGTTTTTGTGATATTATTTAGAAGTGGATCTCCAAATTCTACGCCACCATGAAGTAATATTATCATTCATTGATATTTGCTCATGTCATTGGAGGATAGTAGCAACACGGTGCCCGCTCTTAACAGTATACATTCCTTTCTCATCAAAGTGCCAGCACACCCTACCAGCCTTAGAAGGATTAAGTCTGGGGATGGTAAGAATTAATTCAGCCTCTCCAAAACAGAAAACTTCTTTTATTAACTTTTCGTTCCTGCCTCTGCTTGGTATACATAGATCATAAATACATGCATCCATGGGAAGAAACTGAGGTGAAAAAGGTTTAAAGCAATGAGGTCGAGGAAGCCATCTATCATGGTAATTTTGGGCAGTATCACTCAAATTTAAACACCATCAAGAACCATATTCTATCACCTTATTTGCCCAAATGAGACCACGCCAAATGAAGGACGGTCTTGAACCTAAAGAAGCAATTATGGAAGAACTTCCAGATAAGTATCGGCTTCTAAGCATAGAAGCAACCAAGGAATCAAGATTGGTAATAAGAAGCCAACACTGGTTGGCTAACAAAGCTTGGTTGAACACTACTAAATCTTTAAAACCTAAACCTCCTTCTTCTTCTAGGCGACAAAGGCTCTCCCATTTTGTCCAATGAATTTTCTTTTCATTCAAGACCACCTTACCAAAACTTAGCACAAAATCTAGAAAAAGCTTGAAACAACTTGGAGTAAGTGAGGATAGTTTGTATTACCGCCTTAATTAAAATTTCTTTCCCACCAATAGAAAAAGTTTCTCCTTCCATATCCTTGGAGCTTGGACCAAACGCGAGTCTTAATGTGCTTAAAGATGGACTTTTTCTTTTTCCCTGCAAAAGACAGAAAACTAAAATATTTTTCATGGCAATAAACCCTTAAGACTCTCAGACAGATATTGATATCACGTTTAAGGGCCTCGCTGATCCCACCAATAAAAGCAATGGCGATTTTGGAGAAGTTAACCATATGCTCTAATGCTTGTTCGCATATATCGTTTAATAACCACACTATCCATCGTCCCTGAAAAATAGAAAATTGTTATCAAGGAAGAAAAGATGCAAAACAAATATCAGTCATCTTTGCATTTCTAATCAAGCTAGATAAAGCGTCAGCACAAATTAGGAATAAATATGGAAAGGGATCATCTTGTGGTAACCCTCTTTGCAGCTTCAAACAATCCTTAGCTTCACCATTAAGCAAGATTAAATATGAAAACATTCTAACACATTGCATGATTTAGCAACCTAAAGAGAGTGAAAGACTAATTATAGCAACCTAATGGAGAGTGACTAGATTTTTCATTCAAAGAAAATTCTACTGAGTAACCTTACAACATTGATACTATTTTTAATGCCCTTAGATTAAAGGTAGTGAATTCTCACTCTTAATTACAGTTAAGCTATTGTATAGGTTAAAAAGGAATAAGATGTGTTTGAATTTGATTGAAAATGTTATTTTCCTCTCATGGTTTAATACAACGTGAAGCATAACTATAAATACATAAGGTGATCCATTATTAGAAGCTTATATTGGCACATAATACACTTAAAAAATATATATTACAACTGTGATTCTTTAGCTGTTGGAGTCAAAGGACGTGAAGTGTGGAGTTTGTATTCAAGTTATATTTTCTTTCCTTGTTGTTGCGAACTTGTTTCCATCATTTCTTGTGACCTTCCTTTGGCCTTTAGAATTGTTTTGGGCGTCTGATTTGCTATGGTATTAGCCCCCCTCAAGCTTGGAGTTGCCATGAAATGGAGGCCAAGCTTGGTTTGAAAAGTGGCGAATAATGACTTTGATAGAGGCTTGGTAAAGATATCAACAATCTATTTAGAAGGTGTGAACCTTTTTCTGATCAAACATTTAACCACTTTTCATAAATAAAATAATAGTCAAGCTCAACGTGCTTCGTGCTAGCATGAAAGACTAGATTCTTGGCCATATGTAGAGAACTCTTGTAGTCACAAATTAGGATTGGCGGTTGAGGAAGGACAATGTCAATGTCTTATAGCAAGTAGATAAGCCAAGTGATTTCAGTAGCAGAGGTAGCCAGAGAACGTTTTTCGTCTTCAACACTGGATTGGAAGACAGTTGCTTGTTTGGTGGAGCTCTAAAAGATGCAGTTGATGTCGAGGTATATACAATAGCCTGTTGTACTGCATCTTGTCCGAGGACAACCAGCTCAATCTGAGTCAAAAAAAAACCATAGAATGTTAGTGAGCTTTGAATGAGAAAACAAAGACCATGACCAAGGGAACCTTTAAGATAATAGAGGATTCGTTTGACATCCTTAAGATCGGCTTTAGTGGGGTTTTGAAAACGTGGTGAAAGTGAAATCACTTGACAATTCTGAAAGGCATACGTGCTGCTCAAGATTTCCATTTCAGTTCAGTTGAAGTCGAGTCTGATATTGCTAGAGTGATCGTCAATGATATCATCTCAAGATCGTCGACTTCTTCTGAATTAGGATTTATTATTAATAAGATTGTGGATTGTCCGGAAGCTTTATCTTCATATAAAATTTATACACTCCCAGAATGCTGATAGTCTTGCAAAATTTGTTTTATGCTCAGATTCTAAAATCCCTTGGAGCTCTGTTATTCCAAGGGAGATGGAGCCTATTGTATCGAATGATCTTCCTCCTTCCATTTTTTATTAGTAGAAGATTTTATTCTCAAAAAACAAATTCTAATTAGAATTATAATGATGGTAAATAGCATTAATTATAATTAAAATAATACTGTAATATTTACAATTACAATTACAATAAAGGCAAGCAATGACAATAGTTACAAATGACAATAGTTATTAAGTAGTTTTATAGTTTATTATAAAATAATATTTAAATTATTTATAATTTTATTTATTTGAATTCTAAAAGTCATTAGAGTTTATAAATTTATTAGTTATATGGCTTTCATAATAAATTATAGAGAAAATTTATAAAAATAAAATAAAAAGCTTTGAAATTTTTAATATTTATGAAAATTTATTATAAAATAATTAATCATTGTTCTAATTATTTTATATATCTAATATTATACAAATACTAAGTTGATCAGGTGATTTCACTTAACTTTTTATTCATCTCAATACCTCATTGCCTTAACTCTTACATATTTTAAACTGATAATTTATTAAATTCATTTAATAAAAATAAAAAACCTTGTAATTTTTTTTTTAATTTGAATTAACATGAATTTCTAGGCCGCTACATTTGTTTTCAATTCATTTTAAACGTGGAAGCAGTCGTCGAAACTTCTGTCTGATTCTCCATGCATGCATGCAAACTTTTTAACTAAAGACTTTCTTTTTCATTAGATAAAAAGATGATGCATAACCAAAGCAACAGGGGTGGTGGCGCAGTTGGCTAGCGCGTAGGTCTCATAGCTTCTGAGTTATCCTGAGGTCGAGAGTTCGAGCCTCTCTCACCCCAGTCCTTTTTTTTTTATTCCCTTTAATATAATTCTTTTTAAAGTTAAAAGAAAAGAAATGTAAGATTAGGAGCTGCACTTTCATTAAAAAAGAAAAACAAAAAAAAAAAAAAAAGAATTTCGTTCATATGTTCAGTATCATATGAACAGTTAGAGGATGAGAAAATAAAAAGGATAAGGTAAAATATAGTAATACTGCATTTCTCTTGGCCAGTTAACACTTATTATTTCCAGTTTTCCACTAATTCACATTATGAACTGTAACCCAACTAGTCGATGGTGATCAGCACGATAGCTTAATCATAACATATAATTCAATGCAACTACTGGAATTAAAAGATTCCTTCGGTTATATTATTAAAAAAAAAAAAGCTGACAATTAGTAACACAGCGTATTGGCTCAAAGTTGATTTTTGTTCAATTCAATCAATCTGAACAGCAGCACACATCAAACCTCAACCTACAAACTAAAAAGCGCATAATTTGTCTTCACAAAAACCGCGATGAAAGCAACTCAAACCTCCGCTTAACTTCTATATGACAACTTGGACTCAACTTTTATTTTGAAAATTTCCCACCCGCTCCGTTCTGACTCGAAAAGTGTCCTAATCGAAATACTTTTTTCTATTTTAACCGGGTTTAAGAATTTTGGAACTCGACCTGAATTTGAAGTTGCCCACCTCTACATATAAGAACCCAAAACTTGTCTGGAACAATGATCTGATTCCACGGTCAAGAAGCTATCGACAATGTTAATTCCAAAGCTAAATGTACGTGCTCCTCCCTTAATGAGCTCTCGACTCTGCCTAACTCACTGGCAGCAGAACCCAAGAAAGTTTGAATATTGCTGAAACTGCAACAGTATAAGAACGGATTGGAACTGATTTCAGTGGAAACAGTTGCGGAAGGCTTCAAAAGTCAATTGAAAAATAGACCAAATTACAAAAGCCTCAGAAAATTATTTAGTTTAATTTCCCGTGAACTTTTCCTGTTAAAATAGAGGGAAAATAGTCTCATTAAAAGGTGAAGAAGATGACTATATTTTAATTTCCTAACCAACCAATGTACGTACACAGATCTACATCGAGAATTTCCAGATCACACCTCCTAGACTCCTCTGCGTGCTTCACATCTTCAAGTTCTTTAGAAGCCTCCTCAAATTTAAAGAGTCTTTTCATTTTCCAATTGCTTACTTAGTTCATCCAACTATTCCACCGAAGAAAAATGGAGGAAAAGAAAGTTCAAGCTCCAAAGTGGTTAAGAAATAAAGTACAATAGCTCAATATAGCTCAAATAAAAGCCTGCCTTTGCGTTGGCGTTCAACCAGTTTGGCCTCAAGTGACTTACCCAACACGCCATCATCACTTAGCTTTGTTTTCAATGTCATACAGTCCTTTTCAATTGGCTGAACAATTAACCTACTAAAATTACCAATGTAATTTGAACATGCATAGCTAGAGCTGACAATGGAGCGGATTGAGGTGGGATCACATTTTTTATCTTTATATTTGTATAGGGTGAGATTTTTTATATCCATCTTATATTTGATTTATATAATTTTAGTTTGAAGTAGAAAATTCTTAAATGAGGATAAAGATTCTTGTAAATATCTTAAACTCAATATTTTTTTAATTAATGTCTTAAAATATTCTTTAACTTTTACTAATTTAATTTTGTAAAATAATTTTTAACCCGTATAATCATAATATATTAAAAAACAATTATCCCAAATAAATTATTTTAAAATTCGAAGTTCTTTCACAAATTTTAAATTTTGATAATTAAGAAATTTCATAAAAAAAAAATACTAACATCATAAAACTTCTACAAATAAATTTTTCATCTTTTGATTTAGAGTCTCATGTGATAATAAGTCAATTTTTAATAAATAAATAAATTGGTGGAACGGTTAGCAAGAGACCAAATGTGACTAGATAAGTTTTTCCATTCTTCGTTTTAATTTCATATATGATACTAAATAAATATGTTTAATAAAAAAGAAAATGATAAGTTTTGGAATGTTTATATTTTATCAACATTAAAGAAAGAAAACTCATTTTTATTTCAATAACAAATAATAGTGTTTAATTTTTTAAGGAGAATAAAGGTTATTATTAAAAAATTTTAATTGTGTTATTAAATCGGATTTTCGAGTTGGGTTTAGAGAAACCAAACCTTCTCCATCCTTAACTCGAATTTAATTTGGGGATAGATTAGTTTTTTCATACCCACCTCATCTCCAAAAAATAATAAAAAATACAACTCGAAATTCGCCTCATTCGAGGCAGGTCCCCATGGAGCCCCGACTCCGTGAAAAATTATGTCACCCTTATGCATAGTAAGGTGCATAATTTGTATGAATTAGTTGTGTCTTGGGCAAGGTGATTCTTGGATGATTATCATGCTACCCAAGAGCAGTCGTAGGCTATGATCACTAAAGCGATCAGCAAAATAGAAGCCTCCTTATATGATGGCAGTGAAAGTTAATTCGGATACAGCTCTTGACAAGGTAAGGTAGTGTATTGTCTTGAGTTTTGTTGTGCGAAACCATGAAGTTACAATACTTCTTGCCGGTGCAGAAAAATAGATAGCCTTTATCCCGTTCCAATAGTTGAAGCTCTACTAATCCAATATGGTTTAGTAGCAATTCAATATCATGGGTACACTTCTGTTGAGATTGAAGCAAATGCTACATCTGTCGGTAATAAATAAAATAAATTATATTTAATAAAATAAACATAACTCGTCTTATTCATAATTATATGTATAAAGATAGAAGATTATTTCAATTCTTTACTATGGCAAATCTTGATTTGACTGACTAAAATCTTCTCTATTATCCTCAACCTTCAAACTCAACGTATGTGGGCACATGAATTTTTCCTTAATTTTTAAAATCACTAATACCCAAATTTAAGATAAGTGTAATAACCAAATTCTTTTTTCATGTAAGTATATGTAAAAAGAATTTTTTTTAATTATAGTGGTTGTTATAATTTACTACTTCATACCTCACATATATAAATAAATCTCTCTTAAGTATTTAGAATTAGATTAAGATTAGAAAATTAGAGTTTGATTAAAATTAAGTTAGTAGAGGGACTACAAGACTCATGGGCTTCCTAACTTTAACTTAAAAGGTCTAGTCCTAATCATCTTATGATACACCAGTTCTTTTAAGTTAACCTCAAAGTATTCTACTAAAATCAAGTGTTGTACTCTAATAATCTATGTTATTAAGTAAAAGTCTATTTAATTAAAATTTATTTTAATTTAATTAGGCTTAATCTTTAGACCGATAATAATCACTTAATTGACCATTTAATTGATGTTCATAATTAAAGTTAGGTCATAAAAAAAGTCTTACCTCTTTAATTATTTTTTTGTCCCTAAGTCACTGAATGCTCTAATAATCACTTTTAATATGTCTATATTTGTAAATAAATTTATAAATAAATATTATTATTAAATAAATAATTTCTTGAATAAACTATGTTCACAGATTCTAATGTTCAAATACTTCAAATAATTTAGATAAATATTATTTATTAGATTCTATCTTGCAAATATATATTCTTATGATCCATGAAATTATATCTCTAATCTATCGAGGTTTTAATCGTTTATATGGATCTCACTATGTGATAACTCAAAAGATATAACGCATGAATGTAAGTTCATTACCTGCTCAGGATTAATATCAATTAAGCTTATTAACGCTTTTACGAATTAAGATCTACGACATTTAGTTAACAAGATCGAAATTTATAGTAGTCTCGTTCAATATAATATATACACTAGTTTTTCTATTTGAAGTCTCTACTTCGATGATCAAGGTAAATTATCTACTATAAAAAGCAGAAAAATTACAACTTTACATAATGAAATACCATTTTTCATTAATAATTGTGAACTAAATTTAATTTATAAAGAACTTGTGATATACACCCTCTGTATTATCATCATATACTTAATACATAGATCACATATTTTATAAATATAGGCTCATCAATATATGTTTAATTATATGTATGAATAAATTTTTATTAATAAAATAAAATATTATTTTACATACTTTAAGAGTATAAAATATTATATGTCTAATAGCATCATTTATCAATGTTACAAAAACATTACCTTATCACTCAAAATATACCATACCATTACAAAAATTATATTAAATCTTAACTATTTATTATCTTTTTACTAATCTTTTCTTACATTACTATTTGTTCATAATTTATTAATGTAGTTTTTTTTAAAATAATGCTAAAATAATTAAAATAATAAAAACTATAATATATTTATGTTATGATAGAAGGGTGAATATTTTACTTATTTATTTATATTTAAATATTTATTAATATTTAATATTTTTAATGCATTAATATTTAGTGTTCATTAGAAAGGCTAAATACATTATAAATTTTTATTATTTTTTAAACACAATTATTAAAAAATAATAAACCATAATGTTTTTATTCTTTCTTAAAAAGTAGTAAATATTAACGTATTTTAAGAAAATAATTAATAAATAAAATTTTTAAATATAAACCAAAAAAATAACTAAAATATTCACCACTCTATCATAACATAATATATTATGTTTTTTATTATTTTAATTATTTTAGTATTATTTTTTAAAAATTATATTAATAAATTATAAAAAAATAGTAATAATGATAGGGTGTAAAATGATATTGGGTGCGGTGTGTTTAAACCATCCTAATATTTTATAAACTCACCTTTTTTTTAATAAAGTTCACATTTTGAATGATAATGGGCAGAGTTATAACAGTATATAATCACTAAAATTGAAAAATTTTAATTTAATTTTATTTTATTAATCAATTGGATCCACCGAAGCAATTTCCTCTAGACAAAATGAGGCTCTCGTTGAGAGATCTATTAGTGATTGGGCCACCCCTCCCCTCCTGGCAAAGAAAGAAAGGCAGGTTCAGGCGATTAATCAAACAAATATTTCCTTCCCTTACTCAACCTCTATAAAAAGGCCCTTTCCTTTCTCCTTTTCATAATAATAAGGTCAGCTCCAGAACCGACAGAATTGCCCAATCCTATCTTTCCTTTTCTTGAAGTAAGCCCCGAGCGGGAGCAACTTCTACAACAAAAGCATTTGCAATCTTATATTATATCTATATCTGCTTTTTTTAAACAACAGATATAAGAGATAAAGAGGGCAATTTCTTTTTTCGAGAACCACCTAAAGTTCCAACTAAAAAATAAAAAATAAAAAATAAAATGATTTTTCATTATCACAATTGAAGTAATGGGCCTCCCAATTTCATTATAATAGATAATCTTACTTTATAAAACCTTTTTGTTTTTTAAATAAACTTGCCAATTGCTATACACTATCTTAACTTCTCAAATTTACATAGTTAAAATTTTAAAAATATATATATTTATTAATGATTAACTTAATTTTAACCATCAAAGGTTTTGCTAAAGTCAAATTTAGTTTCTATATTTAACAATCAAAGTTTAAATATTAAAAAAAATCATTTTTTTGTTAATTCTCTTGAACCTTAATTTTCTCTTCCACAAAATTAATTATGTCACTGTAAACTGATATTGAATACCAAATAAAAACTTAAAAGGAAAGAAGATGGGTTTTACTATAAATATATTTTATAAATGAGTTTAAAGATGGGTATAATGAATAAACTCTATTTCATTTGATATTCTTTTAATTATATTATTGTGTCCATAATAGTAATTTATCTCTTGGGTATTTTTAATAATTAATAAATTTATTAGAAAGTAAGTTTATAAAGCATTACGGTGAATTTAAATAGTCCCGTCCAATGATATTTTATGAGTGATTTTGAGATAAGACCTAATATAAGTGTCAATTCTCATAATTTAATATTTAAATAGAAAAGGGGAAAAAAAAAACTCTTGTAATAAAATTAAAAGGATTATTTTTTTTTTTAATTTCATATTTTTCGTTTTCTTCTCATTCCAATTTCTACCACTTATGTTTTCTAACTGTCTACCATCGTTTCCTTAATCCCTTTCAATAATACGATCTCAGAACAATTGGTAATATTTCTTTTATCAAATAATTATAGACCAAGACAAAAATGAAACCAAAGCATACGTGGTCTTAAGTTTGGAAATGAGCAACTAGCGAAGCTCCTCATCCTTACTATGATATCATTCATATGATATGGAATTTATGAAAATTTTCACTAACTATTAATATGAGGCATTGATCACAACTTCCTGTAGAAGACCCTCCTCCGGACAGGATAGTTGGGAATTCATCTCATCATGGCTTCTTCTATCCTGCTTCTAAAATTTTAGTTTGGCATGATTAACATTTAACAAATAAGCACCAAAAGAATTACAACAAACCACCATCCGATTTATTGCATACAGCAAATCAGATGAACTGAACTTTAATTTTAAGATTTGGAAGATCACCTGAAATATACATCTATACATTGTTTTGGTAAAAGCAATCGCAGAAATAGAACCATGAAAAATATGTCAGAATGGGATTGCTATATGCTGTACCAATAAAATAATCATACAGATTATATACAGTTTAATTTAATTGGCCAAATCAGCAGACTTTATTTCATTCAGAAAATGGGGCAACCTTTAACTGCAATTCCTGGTTCAGTTGGGCAAGAAGCTAATGGACATCCATCCGATTGAATATTCCACCAGTTGAGGTTTATGTGTTCCATTCCCAAGCACAAGTACAATAATACGCCCATGAAGGCCAATCCAGCATCAAGTGCCCCAGATAATACATAATTGTGGCGACTCCACCAATCACGATAATACCTGTAAGCAATAAATCCTGAGGTGAATCCAATAAGAATCCAACTGGTATAGTTGACAGCAGTAGCTGGCGGCATGTTGACTATAGCACCTAAGAGCACAGGCATGGTGATAAGTCTAATCCAAGGTTTGTTTGGGAAGGCCTTATGTGCAAGCCAAACTATGGTAGGAGCTATTGCCCCAGCCAAGAAAAACCAGTTGACAGTAGAGTAGTAACCGAGATCTCCGAAAATTCTACGAGGGCCAATGAGACCCCAGATGATGGATGCATCATAAAATACATGGTCACCAGGGCAAGTCCATGGGCTGCCTGGTGGAAGCAATTCTCTGTCACATATGTTTGGGATAGTACTCATCAGCCACCATGCTGTTCCTAAATGCACTAATGCTGATATTATAGTGCCAAATACCTGGTATAAGTAGTGTCACTAGAGGTTAAGGAACAAGAAGCATATATAAACATCAGAAGTTATCTTCTCTTGGTTTTCATTGATGAGAATAGAAGAAGGAAACTAACCTGTGCCATGAACATAGCTCTAGGAGGAATCTTCATGTAATGCCCGAGCTTGAAATCTTGCAAAAAGATGATTCCTTGCTTCATGCTTATGTACCCATATACTTTAAAGCATACATTAGCAACAGGAAATCCTGGATATATATACCCAATGATATACTCTGTAATCACATTGAGAGCTGGTGTCTGTTTGCAGAGAAATATATTGTCCATGTTAATACTAAAAATTGCATGTAGTACAGAGAAAGTTGGCACAAACACTATACTAATAGTAGTTGAACATATTTATTTATCGAAAGAACACACTCTACTCAAGTCTTTATTCAATTTCAGCCCAAGAGAACACAATGTTAGACTGCAACAAGTCATATTGACTCAATTTTAATTGCACAACAAATGTAGAACTTCTAGAACAACTTGAAACTTTACCTGATTTGTCGTGGCAGTGATGACTCCAACAGGAAGAGTAAAAAACAGGGCAAGACCGCATGCTAGCAAGATGCCCCACCATGGCAATTGAAGTTGATCCTTATAGTATTGGCATGCAAACATTGTTGCTGCAATGTTTGTCAGAAGGATGCATGTGAACCACCATCCAGGTACTTGCTTATATTTCCTCATAAGCTTTGTGTGCACATCCATCTTCTTGTCTTGGAAGGCGGACTTGCTTAACTGCCAAATGTCTCTGCACCATTGAAACATTGAATCAAATATATAAATACATAATTATGATGTTTAGATTTAGTCAACAAGATCTTGATCTGCCTTAGATGTGCAATCTTAATATGGACATCAGAAATAGGTTGAGTTATAGTTTTATCTCAATGTCGAGAAGGTGACACACACCTCCTAAAGCACTAACTACAAATGTGTACTTAGTTTATCTAAGTAAAGTCTCTAGCAGTTGAAGAGCTTCAAATATTCAACCAAAATTTATTAAGAACTGGGGCAAAAGAATGATGCTTATTAGTTAGCAGCAAAGTGATGCTTTGACAAAATGTGTAGAAATATTCAGGAAATGAATCAGTAGATACTGAATGCCTTACCTCCCATGAAAGAGGAGAACATGAACAACGGTGGCAGTCAGACAGGCAAAACCAACACCATAACCCATAGCAAAGAAGGTGCTGATATAGAGAGGACCCTCTTGTTCATAAGCTACAGAATTGAAGTGGAAATTCGAGTCTATAATAGCAGAAATATTATAGCTCTGGCCAGTAGATGTAAATAGGCCATCCGAGAATATGGGAAAGGTCTTGGCCTTAAAGACATTGAGCCAGTAGGCAATAGGAGTAATGACATACATGAACAAGAAAAAACCAGCAGCAATATTGGCAGTGGCAAACCATGGACTAGCAAGGGGGCTACCAAGGTAAGAC
Source organism: Ailanthus altissimus (assembly GCA_946807835.1). Classification (NCBI taxonomy): domain Eukaryota; kingdom Viridiplantae; phylum Streptophyta; class Magnoliopsida; order Sapindales; family Simaroubaceae; genus Ailanthus; species Ailanthus altissimus. The sequence goes on from OX327695.1 coordinate 28,116,930, forward strand.
GATATGCTGGACCAATCAAATCCGATTGCACCAATTCCTAATCCATGGAGTCCTGAGCCTAGCTGGTGGGCTAATAATGAATTAGGGAATATCCAGCAGATCCAGGACACGGATGTCAGCATTGGAAAGAGATAGCCTGGAAAGACATAATAAGCAAAACTGCAGATAAAGGCAATTAGGAAGAATTGGTTCCTTGTTAATCCACCTTTAGTTCTCCTCTCTTTCTCGTGTAATGCCCTGTGATTTCACGACATTCAGAATAAATGTGATATTAATGACTGCAACGGTAACAAGTTTTTTTTTTTAAAAAAAAAAAAGCAACAGTAACAGTTACTAACAATCGGTCTTGTTCATGAAAAGGGTAAAAACTGAAATTAGTTGCTGACTGGATTTCAGAATCTGAATTTTACTGCTGTATTTCCCGAATCCAAGTGAATCTTGATTACCCAATAGAAAAATACAAAAACAGAACTTGTTTGTTACCATTTGACATTTATTTATGTGTACAGCCACAAAGAATCTGTAGATTCTCTATACTACATTTAGCAAGCCAACAACCAGACAGCACACGTTTGACTGCAAAAACCACTGGCAGAAAGACACGTGGAAAATAGACTAAATTGAACCAACCATGACTGTTTGATCTATCTCAAACTATGATGATCAAAAAGATCTCAATTCAAAACATACGTACCTAAAGAGGGAAACTTGCACGAGATTCTGAGGCCACCACATGGCCGCCGGCTCCACCAAGTACCTCCGGAACACTCCGGCCCACCCAAACCCCAGCACCTGCGTCGTTATAACGACAATCAACGCCACGAAGAACGTGAGCTCCTTCTTATAAAATACCTTAACGACACTAACGATGTGAATTGCATAAACGTTTCCGGCACCGGCGTTGGCGAAGATGGTGATCAGCACGTGCTCTTTGACGTTAAAGGGTCCGGGATTCAAAGTGAATTCCCACTTTCTCCCCTTGAAGAAGACTCTGTTTGTAACAGCTTTGGCCATGAGGTATCCGAGTGGGACCACAGCGATTTGAGCGGAGATTGAGGATACAGAAAGAGGTTCTCTCCGGTACCAGAAGAATTGATTGAGGAACGAGAGGAGGATACATGATAAGATTCCCAGAGTCAACGTGCGAAACGTGAAGGTTGGGAGGCTGGGATCGTCTGTGGTTGGTACCGTCAGAGCCACTTGCTCTACCGGTGAATTCTCGCCGTCCGATGGATCTTCTAACGTTCGTGATGAGGAAGCGTAGGCATCGGGGTGGTGCTCTTTGTTCTTGTGAACTGTGCATTAAAAGAAGAAAAGGAGTTTGTATTGATTTAGCAGTTTTTGGGTGAGCGTTGAGAGAGAAGAAGAAGAAGAAGAAAAGAGATTGGAGTTCGAAGTCTTACTGAGAGGAGCTGCGATTTCGTTGCTTGTCGCCGTGGTCATGTCTTTGTGTTTGTGTTCCAGCACAGATTTGAAACGTGGATCTAAGGCTTTTGTAATTGGATTTGGACCTTCTACTTTTAGCCCAAAGAAAACTATGCGAATTCAACCGGACTTTGCGTGATAATTCGGCTGTGTGATTATAATTGATGCTGTGCTCAACCCTGACCGTTTGATTTGATTGGTGAAATAATTATCGTTTTGATTGAGGTCACTGCTGACGGAAGTACACGGTGACAAACAAAAGGATATGGAGATTTTAATTTTAAATCCGGCTTTCGCCCAGTTGAATCCAAGGTGAATTAATTTGGTTTCCATTCCGTTTGGTTAAATTAAATCGATCATTTTTATATAAATGAAATCAAATTGATTTATAAATTAAAAATTGAATCAAACGAAATTAAATTAGTTTATTTTAAGTATATATTTTTTAGCTTTAAATTGAATCGATTTAGAAGAAAATAAATTGATCGATTTTAAATAAATAAAACAGATTCAAAACCAAACTCTAAATCCAACCAAACTAATCAAATTAACTGATTTGATTCAATCCAAAAAAAAGTTTTTTCGCTCGACCCTACCTAATCACATTACTGCACGTGTATGGGCATGTGCTGGAAGCATTATCAAGATGCTATACAACACAAATGTACCTTGCCGCTTTCAAGGCTAGACACGATTTTAAATGAGGCCAAGAAATCGTTTGTATATTGGCCTCATGTCCAAAAGCAACAAAAAGTTACTGAATAACTCGCAATCTATTGTCAAGCTATCAAGCTGCATCCAGCGCATGATCGGATTTAACAAGACTTTTCTTCTATTGTCAAAACAGAAAAATAAGAAAATTCATATGGCCAATTTCGTGAACTTTGCTACGAAAAGTCCACTGGTGTTTGATGTTGAAGGGTCAAAGCGCAACGTCTTTGGTATTCTCCCACTCTTACAAGGCCAATCTTTGGAAGCATCTATCTCCTGCAACTCTGCAAGATAGGAGCAAGTGTCAACACTGGAACCATGATTAACCAGGCTTATAAGAGAATAACATACTGAGAAACATACATTCTCCAGAGTATTGATAAAGAATAAGGAAATTAACTTCCAAAGTAACATATATTGATCATCAATTACAAACACAAACAGCAGTTATAATTTTCAAATATGATGAAAATCAATAGTAACTTTTAAGAAAGTAATATTTTACACTTTAGACATCAAAGCACATAGGAGGACCATACCAGCAGAGGTATTTTCTTTGAGAAACTGTTCTACCACATCTTCGTTCTGAGCAACTGTCAAGCTAATCAATCAAAAAGATAAAAGAGTAAGAAAACAAAGGAATGTGAATGTGTGTGTACGTATGTTTTGTGTTATGAGCTGTAGAATACACTGACTGAAACATACCTGCAAGTGCTGTAGACAAGCGACCCCCCAACTTTTAGCAACTTAAAACCATTGGTAAGAAGTTTTAACTGCAAGCAAAGACAAATCCTTTCAATATTGTAGAAAGACCAGGTAAATTTAAATTGAATTTCAAATTCAAAAAGTCTTTGGCAAAAAATTAAATTGAAGAATTTATACTGGAAAATGCTGCTTCACAGTCATTTCAGTGAATAAAGCCCATTATATCATTTAGGGAACACAAGGAAAAATCTGTTGAACTTAACTACACAGACTGTCAATAAAAAGCAATAAAAAAACTATACATCTACATCATCCTCTATGGCCATTCCACTAGCAAACTCCAAGAAATCACAAATTCTGTTGCTTGTTTTCAGTCTTCAACAAATTTTCACTATTAAAATCCCTCTCCAATAAATAAAGCATTACTGTAGAAAAACCCATTTCCTTCACTCCTTCCAATGTAAACTTTACAGTTTATAGATAGATACTAAATCAAGTTGCTACATGCCCCCTTTTCTTACCAAGGTCTATAGGGGGCTTCAGATGATCCATCAATATAAAATATTCTGTTCTTTTGCCATGCGTATTCACCAATCATGTAATTGAATCAACATACACATCAAAAGGAGGAAAAAGAAAATTTCTTTTCCATTGGAGAGCATACATTGTTGTCAGTGTAAAATGAAATTTCAAACACACATCGAAAGACATACTCCCGGACTTTCTGAAAAGGAGGAAGAGGGCAAATCTTAAAGGTGAGCGAAAGAGAGTAGGACAGAGGTCTGACAAATCCAGAGTGATAGCTGCTGGTATTTTAAGTGGAAAAATGAATAAAGCTACCTGAAGATTTGTCAAGCTATCAGTTCTCTCTGCATCCAGCACTCGGCGTTGAAGAGTTGTCCAGCCCCAATTCTCAAATTTCTGGATATGTTTAATTGATCCATCATGAGTGCACTCCGCATCCACTAGGACCTAAATTAAATTTGAACCACTCAGTATCATTTATAAAAAGTGAAGAAACTAACGACTCGCCAAATGCTTCCATTCTAAGAATCATATTAAGAAAATATAAGGGCTATCACAACTCTTCATCCAATGAAAATGATGAGCAAAAGAGCTAAAATACAACTTCACCTTGTCATAACCAGAGCTTGAGATTCCACTGTTACACACACTTTTATATAATTCATTTCTACTGAGCCCAACTACGCCTGAATGATGCCCATAGAATAGAAGTTCAGGATGTTGACTCCTCACAATCAAGTCTGAAGTAGCATTTTCCCTAGCTTTAACTGCTCTTTTTCTTTCTTTCCATGTTCTTTTAGAAGTCCACTCCCTAAATGTATCTTCCTTCTCTTGCAATGCAGGCTTACCTGTTTAATACTAAACAGAATGACAACATATCAAAAAAGAAATTGAAAATTTCATATAGATTTACAAATGTTTAGCAGGATTAAATTTGAAGGTTAAAGTAGATGAATCTAAACTTCTTTTAGTCCAATTACCTGATCCAGATCCCAAATGGAGCCTTAAGGGTACAAGGGAAAATGTCGTTCCATCAGCAACAAAAAGTCGGCACCTATCACCGAGAGCATATTTCTGCAGCAGTGTTCGGCACGCTGCTAAACGATGTCTCGCAACATCAACTCCAGTTACAGAACCAGAATCACCAAGAATGTCCAGTATCATACATACTTTAGCACCTAGACATACAAAATTTATGGTGAAAAAGTTATACTAAGTCAAAAGTCAACAGCACATGACAAACAAAAAAACATATAACAAATTCACAATGTTTATCACTAATCCATCAATATGTTTCTTGAATTGAGTTTGCACTTATCTATTATCAGACACTAAGAGAGAGGACTTTCTAAATTGATGTGTAAAGTTAATTCTTGGAAGTTTGATGAAACTATCTAATACAAAAGGGGTACAATTAATTACCTAAACCATTAAACCAAAAGTCTAAACAACAATCAGTAATACTACTTTCACCAAAGTGTTAGAATGTTGACAAAGCAAAAGATTTGTTCCAAACATACCGATATAATAACTAATGTCTTGCTAAAATTTAACTTGTAATATCATCAATTTCAGTTTTATTACATCAATCAATGAGCACACTCATGTTGGTGCCTATAGTATCACTGAACAAGATTGGAACCCCGCTTACCAGGAGCAGCACAGAGGTCAAGAATATGATCCCCTGCTGAGATATTCAGTGCCAAAACGGCAGCTCCAGAGGCCGCATCTATTCCATATATCTAACAATCAGCCCGCAAAAAGAAAGCATTCGGTTAATATAACACTTGAAAGATATAATCACAATTAATAATCACAAACAACAGTACTTAAAATAAAGTCAAATACAGAGAATAAGCTATAAATATATCATCACTTCAGTTAATTCACCTTTCCTTCTTTGTATGCTTTAGAATTAGCAATCTTAGTATCAGGTGGAAGAGAATAAAATCCAGGCAGCCAAACAACTGTCTCTAGCTTACACTTTATCTCCGCTTCAATCTCTTCTAAATCAACTTCACTCCCAGCTTTCAACCTGTCGAAAAAATAAAATAAAAAGATGAGCTGATTTCGAGAAAAAGAAAAGATTTTTAGGTCTGTGATACCTTATGTAACGAGGAGTCGAATCGGTGGCTTTGTAAACTGAAGGGTCCAGTCCATTCTCTTTAAGAAATTCGAGGAATGCTTCTGGCAAGGGTAATTCCGATATTCCCTCCATCAATTTGTTTGATCGGAAAACACTCGCGCTTTCAATTTCGGGTGCAGAGGGGCGGAGAGGGTGGATTTAATTTAATGTGAAAGAAACGACACCGTGTTAAGGCGCCCAATTTTTCTAATTCACTCTAGTCCTACATCTCCTATCAATGATTAAACGATGACGTTTTTGTGCACCTATCACTACGACTAAACACGCTGTCGTTTCTTATATACAGCTGTATTTCCAATATAATATACTCGGCAACGCAGAAGCATTGCCCGTTTTGTGAGTGGGTGTCCCCTCTGGCCTTTTCAGCCCGAAACGCACCGTTTTTCTTTTCAATCGCCCTTCCAATTGACATATTCTTTTTTAAGGGGTCTCTGCGCACCGTTTTGGTTCATCGGAAACTTAGCTACCACCGCCGGAGAGGGAGAACCTCCCAAAAGAGCAGTGTCAGAGCAGCAAATATAGAGAGATGAGAAAAGCATCGTTTGGATTTTTCACATGCCTTTGCTTTATCGTTTCACTTTCTTCTGCTACTGTTCTCTGGAAACCTCTCTCCGTCTCCTTCTCCGACCTTCCCGCCAAATTCGGTAAAATTTTCTCTTTCCATCTCTCTTATATTTTTGTTTGGTTGTGGAGAAAATGTAAAATTTCCAATTTCTTAATTTTTATTTCATTTCTCTCCGCAATTAAACAGATCTTACTAAAAAAAAGAAATCATTTTTTTTCCTTTTACTTATTATTAAAGATGAATGTTTTTTCTTTTGCCTATTATTTTAGCTGTTGATGTAAATAGTTCGGGCGTATGCGGAGCTCTCTATGTCGCAGATCCTCCAGACGCTTGTGCCCCGATACGCAGCGTTTTAAAATCGAACGAAACTCGGCCGATTAAGTTCACTTTGATAGTTAGGGGTCAATGTACTTTTGAAGACAAAATCCGAAACGCTCAAAACGCAGGGTTTAATGCTGCAATTGTTTATGATGACAGAGTCAATGCCGATATGGTTTACAGTAAGTACAAGATTTTTCTTCAAATCATTTCTAGTGTCCAGTGTTGAGGAAATGTGTCCAGTTTTAACTCTATATGATGTTGCCTGCTTGTGCCATAGTGATGGTAGACCATGAAGCTGTAAAGATTCATGCCACGTTTGTATCACATAAAGCTGGTGTGTTTTTAAGGAATCATGCTAGGGGTGAAAGTGGGGAATGCTGCATTTTGCTACCTTATAAGGGAGGAACTTGGACTGTGCTGGCGATTTCGTTATTATCACTTATGGTGATAGTAGCATTCTTGATTATAGCCTTTGTTATGCCCCAACGCTGGATGTATTGGCGAGGAAGAAATTATCATCAACCTAGAAGCTTAGATTCCAATATAGTGGAAGCTCTCCCCTGCTTCGTGTTCAGCTCTGCTAGTTCAAATCAGTGCCATGTGGGAGAAACTTGTGCCATTTGCCTTGAGGATTACAAAGAGGGGGAAAAACTTAAACTCCTGCCCTGCAAACACGGTAGCTTTCGTAGTACACTGAAATTCTTTATCGGGACTCTTTGATGTACATTTAAAGCAATTGAATCACTGCACCACCATCCCAGTGTCTGTATGGGATTTCGAAAATTGAAACTTGTTTTGATTTGATAGGTTACATCAAATGGCACCATATTTTTCTCTCAGTTGCATTCACTGCAGTTTTAGGAGTAGATAGTTAACATCTAACATGCATTTTGATTGTAAACCCAATTTAGAGATTTGTTTTTTATCAGCATCCTATTTGCTGGTGCTGATTTATTCTCATGAAAGCTACTTGCAGAATACCATTCAAGCTGTCTGGACTCATGGCTGACTAAGTTTGGGACATGCTGCCCAGTGTGCAAGCTTGATATGAGAAACAGTACTGCAAGTAATGAGGTTGGTGAATGAAGATGATCCTTTGTTTTAATTATTTTCTGGAGAGCATTAATTTTTTTCCGACTGTTTCTCAAGAACCTAATTTGCATGTAGAGGTGGGTGAGTGGGCCTTCCCTTGTTTTGTTTTGTGCAGTAACATTTGTTCCATTTGTTTGCTAGCTCATGCAATGGGGTTAAGTTTTAAGGCATATTTTCTCTCTATTTGGATTCTGATGTATAGCAATCTAAAATGTTTATTTGGTCATATATTTTGGCAGGAGTTTTCTAAGTCTTGTTGTTCTCCATTTTAATATACCAAATCTTACTGAATGGCATTCGAGAACATTACCTTGTTTGGCAAGAGGCAAGAGCTTTGACTTTGTTGTCAGTGTATTAATGCCTTTTAACTGTGTATATCTATGTTGGATAAATAGAGTAAAATAGGTGACCCTAGATTTGCTATAATAAGTTTCTTTTAATATTACCTTTTAAGCTATTCCTTTTAATTCAACAAGTTACAGGTTTTACCAAATACCAACATGAAAATTACCAAACTTAAAGCAATACATGTATGGAAAATAGTGACTACATTTGGCTTACTAGTAAATCTCAAAGTTGGAAAAATACAATCTGTTCCTGTACTACCTAAAAGCTTCTGAGATAAGTTTTTGCATCACTGTACCATATACATGGTTATTCTGCTATGGAACTCGTTGCTTCTTCTTGCAGGTCAAGATCGGAAACTGGCCTTAGAATCAGCAAATTGAGATGATTATTGGCTAGCTTTTGCAATCAGGTATTTAACTAACTCTTTTTCCCTAGAGCACGAGTTTGTGACTTTCTTGTGCTTTAAATATGGAAGGGCGAGAGTTTCGTTCGTTAATGGACTAGATATAGTATTGAGTTACAACTTTCTGATTCAATCAACCATGCTAAGGAGCCTTATGCCAAGTGTTTATCACTTTGGGGGCTGTAGATGCAGTTGAAGGTCGAATATTGATGAATGGAATCTGTTATGGTGTAAATGTAGCTAAAATGCTTGCTTCAACTGAATAATTTCCACAGTTTTTGCTATTAAATGGACCCATGTCTTCGCCTGACACTTCTTTTCTTCTTTCCCTTCTCTCACTTTCTTTGGCTTTATTCTGTTTCAGGGTGATTTTAGTGTTGTCGAAATGACATTTGAACTACATTGAAGTTAGATGTTTCCCCGTCTCTCCAAAGTCTCGGAACATATCGAGGATGGTGTCGACATAATATTCGACATAAAATATTCTGATAACTGCAGCAGATAGAATTTCAATATCAATATCAATATCAATAGAGCTTCTTTCGCACCTTCAGCCTCCAAGGAGTTCTTGTTGGCGTCGTCCTTGAGTTCCCTTCATTCCGCATAAGGTCCCAGAAGAGTTGTTTTATGAGCTGCTTGTAGATTTTTCACCTGCTCAGTCAAATCCATACTGCGTAAATAATTTGTTGTTAATTAGTAAAATTATCTGGGATTGGCTGATCTACTGTACAGAATGATCACACATTGACACTAATAGAAGCTTTACCAATTTGTTACTGGACTGCCCCCATTCTCCTGCTACAGTTTTTTTTTTTTAATTCCCACAGAAGTGGAATTGAACGAGAGAATGAATTCACCAAACAGCAAAACACAGTGAGTGAGCGTGAGCTATACCAATTACCACCTTTCTAACTTCAGCTGTTTTCTATTTTCTGAGCAAAACAAGCCAACTGCGCTCCAAGGTTTGCAGCACGAGAAGCTCCATGTAAATTGCACACAACCTCAGCTCCATGGGTTCGATTGAAAACAGGTTTCTGAAACTGACTTTTCTTATCTTATTTTTCCTTACAAAATGTATATAGTGTACATAGTTTTTTGAGTTTTCTTTTTTTTTTTTTTACTTCATTTAATTTGATACGGGTGTTTGTCGCAACTGGGTTATGTTCTTTCGTGGGTTGTTTCTTTTACTTATATCTCGTAGCGCTGGAGCAGAAGTTGTTATTGTTGACGTTAAAGCAGCTAAGAATCTGCTTACATTTCTCGCTAATTCCATATTATCTCTCTCATTTATTTTTATAAGGACTTAACCTTCTATTTTCTAAACTTACATATTAGGATATTGGGATTGTTAATATATACTCTAAAAAATTTTTAAACGTTTTACAAAAAGCTTCACTTATAAATAATTAAAAATAAAAAAATATCACACACAAAGAAATAAAAAATCACACAAATAAGACATAATTAATTTTTATGGTTCGGCAATAAACGTTTACATTCACAATGGATCACGGAATCTTAACTACTGTTATTAGTTTACAAAGAACTCTCAAATTATAAAGATCTCTTACAAGAAATAATAAATGAATATAATAATAAACGAGCTCTTATAAAAAATCTATCAATACTTTCTTATACACATAGTATTCAAGCACTCTCATAACACTCTCTTGCGCACTCCGTACTCAATCATTCTCTAACTTTTTATTTTCTTTCTTAGAGTTTCTTTTCTAATGCTTGATAATTGTAAAAGATTACAATAGCTTATATATGCTTCAAAAAGTCTTTAAAAACCTTATTTTTAATTGAAATAAAAGTTTATGTATATAAAAGTCTAAAATTTATTCAAAGAAGTCAAATTCTCCAAAAGTGGCACCGCGACTCCAAAAGACTGGCACCATGGTGCCGGTGTTGGTTCATAGTAGTCCCACAATGTCACCTATGCTGGGTTGTGATGCTCAATGAAACAACCCGACTCAACTTTTTTTAAGATTTAAAAGGATCATAACTCTAATCACAGCTAATTTTGAGTAAGCCAACTTACCAAATATTTTGTTCAAATCTTAAAATCCTTAGTAAAAATATAATAAGAAAAATATTCAACTTATGACAAGAAAATTAATAACATGAGATTATCTTCAATAACATAAATCTAAATGTCTCTAAATAAGTATCTAACAAAGAATAATTACATGTACTTGTAGCACTCCATAATTAATCTTATGAAATTTAATACTGCCTACTTGAAAACGCAATAACTTGAAAAAAAAAAATATAAAGAAAATAAGATGAGCACCAATTTTTGTGAGTGAAGATTTTGTTTACTAAAATTTATTTTTTGAAAAATATTATACTACATTATCCATAACAATATAACACAAAGAAATTTATTTTAAAATACACTAAACTACATATGCACTCATTTATAAAAATAATCTATAACAACATTAATAAAAATAATCTATAACAAGAAAGAAAACTTGTAAAATTCTCATCTATCTATAAACTAAAATTTATGAGCTAATAGATTAAAAACTATGCTAGTAACTAAAAAATACACTTAAACAAGTATTTAATAAAATAACTAGTCATACATTCAGTGTAACTGTTAACACACATGCAAAGCAAAGGAAATAAACTAATCATACATCAAGTAACATTGTATCGCACAAGCAGAGTAATAATTCTAACTAATCGTATACGCATGTGCAGAGTTATGCCTTCAAAGAGTTTGACATTCAAACACACAGTCCAAAGCCTCTGTGTGTGCCTAAATGGGTCTTAAAGACCTATATCTAAATCTATAACTGAATAAAAAAGGATATATGTTAAATGATTTAAAAATTAATAATTGAAATAAGATTTTTATAATCAATTTACAGAATTATAATTCAATTAAAATAATTAGCTAATATCAAAATAGATATTACTATAATTTGACTTTCAAAATAATATTTATTTCATGATAATTATAACACCACTAGGATTATGAAGATAAATGTTATCTTTAAAATAAAGAAAATAATATCAAATAATTCTTTGACAATTACAATAAGTTGAAATTAAAAATAACTTTTCTTAAAAGAATGGTAACTATTGTTAACTTAAAATAATAATTCTAAAATTTATCAATAAATTTTTTTTTTGTGGACCACAATAAACCTAATCCTTGATATCATATGAAATATAATAATAGTACTCTAATAAAAGTAAAATATTGTTACTTCTAAAGAAAACAAATTGCTTCAAATTCTTCAAAATAGATTGCTTCAAGTTTTTCAATTCTATTTGTACTCTACTTTAGCAAGAGTTTGTAACATAACTTAGTAATAATTTATTAAAATTTTATTAATTTAAATAGAGAACTAAAATCTATTTCTTCAAAATTTTGGAATAAGTTAACATAAATTATATTATATAAATAATTTTTGACATATATTAATTGCAAGTAAGGAGCTTTTTATTTTTTCAAAAAATATAAATAGGCATAAAATAAAATAAATATATTATTCCACTAAAAAGATTCCACATGCATTAATTTAATCTAATGCAATGTGTTTCTTCCATAATAAGAGGTTTTAGCTTATAAGCTCGAAGCAAATTTTGCATTCCATGACTCTAATAAAAAAATTAATATAAACTCATAATGATATTTTGCAAGTTTTGCAGTCTTTTTTTATGTACTGAATAACGATAATAATAATTTAAACTCATAAACTAATATAAATATGAGTTTAAGTCATAATTTTAAGTTTAAATTTTCAAAACCTTTCAATTTTGACAACTATTCCTCAACATATATATTTTTATGCATCAAACAATATCTATTTATCATCAAAATAAAATTATATTATTCTGGGATACAATTAATTATCTATCGAAGGAAATTAAATTTTATACCATTCAAAATCCAAGTTATAATTACTCCTAAAATTGAACTATTAACTTAATAGAATATGGATATTTATTGAACAATCCTTAGTCTCTAATTTTTTTTTAAATTACATACTTATCTAAAAATTATAAAAATACCTTAGAATTGATCATGACACAGAAAATTAGTCCATAACAAATTATTCAATGCTAAATTCATTAAGAAAGTATTTTAAAATAAATTTTATTTAAAACATGTCAGAATCTGCCAATAAATTCCAACATTGGGGTAACATAATTTAGAAAATTATAATAATTTGAAAATGATGAGTTAAATTTTGAGATTTGAATATGTTATACTAGACTCTAGAAATAGCATTTTTCAGAAAACCATAGCTGTATAAATCATTTGTTAGATCAAATTCAGTTTATCATTTTATTATATTGCAGAAATATGAGATTTTTAGAATTTTGTGGCCAATTTTAGAAATTTACAAAAAATCAAATTTATGAAATCTGTAAACAATTTAAAATTTTACGTCATCGTAAATATATCTAATTTAATATTTTTAAATATCAAGACCAAATCAAACTACAAAAATTTATAAAATTTTTGGACCAAAATATTATTATGAAAAAAACTTACAAATCATTTATAATCCCTTCTCTTATTCTTATAATCATTCTTAATTCCATGAAACCATCATCAACTATTTAATTTATATAGTTTTCAAAAATTAAAAATTAACACAAATCATTTCATAAATTCAAAGAATTAAAAAAAATGGCTAGGTAATACCTATTATGATCTTAAAAATCCTTAAAATACTAATTTTTCCTTTAATTTTCTTCTTCTTCTTCTTCTTTCTCTCTCTCTCTCTCTCTCTCTCTCTCTTTTCTCTTCTGTACATTTTCTTCCTTTGAAAAAAATGTGGTTTACGGTTATAAATAAGGTGTTTATATACTATTAGACTAATTTTTGTTATTCTCAAACTAACCTCTAATCTTTTCAAAGTATTATAATTTGATCGTAATGAAATAGGTTTAAAACTTCGCAAATTGACCAATACCAAATATCATATATAGTGTATAGAAATATAATAATCACCACATAAACACAAATAAATTTTTATTTACTATAATTACATGGTCATACAATTCTCTACGCCGTAAAATATGGCGACAAGTTATTAAACCCAACCTCTGCTAAGGCTGGCACTACGGCCCCAAGGCCTAAAGGTGCTCATGTCGTACTCCAAACCCCTCATCACTTTCAACACTCTATTTTTGCCCCATTTTCATCAGTATAATGCGTCCTTAACTTCATTTCAACTCTTCATTATCCTTTAACTCAAAATTATACTTAAACATAATTTTGAATCATTAAATTTCAACATAAGATAGTAGAAGAATACAAGAAAAGTCATGTTAATGTAGCAAAAATATTTAACATACCTTTCATGTTTAATACACCAAAAGGTATATTATATATATATATATAATATTAACATGATATTAACATGATTTTGAACTAACTCTGTTGATTTAATCCTAAAACATAATGAGGTATCATATTTCAAGCAAGGGGAAAAACCTTAATTTCTTGAAGGACATTACATTTTTTTACAAAGAGGACAATCATTTTGTTGTGGTTATTTATCACATATTCATGATTCAATCGTTACATTAATATTTTCATTTTTTTTAGTTGGAAAGTTGGAAAACTTTCTTCTTTAGAAGCCATTTTTAGATGGTGGTAAATATTTGTCATTCTGTATAAATAGAATTGTCAAAGTAGAGTTAGATCTCTTCATGCAACAATTGATCCTCTCAAAGTTTATCAATTGAATCAAATTCTATTAAAATTTTCAAATTCCCTTCAACATGTTCCCATACAAGTATGTTACATTCATTTTCTTATAATAATAAAAAAAAAAATTTGTGGTGAATAAAATGATAGGGCTTCAAGCATATGAGCAACATGAGAGGATGGCATATTGCTTGGGTTCAAAATTGGTTAAAGGTGAAAGTGGATCCAAAACCTAAAGAGAAGCCAAAACATCTCCCAAAGCTCTAATTGTTAAATGCGGAGTCTATATGTTGAAAAATTAGTGATTCAACAATTTTGGTTGGACAAGAATTGAGATAAATACCAAAGTGAAGAGTCACAAGAAGCCTAGAATGTGTGAGGCACGTATGGAGAAGTCTAGGTCATGTGGGACACGAAGGGGGAAGTAAAACGGGACTTGAAAACGCGAAGGAAGTGAAAAAAATACGGGAGGAGCTGCCAGGCATGAGTGCCGCTGTGCCAATTACAGAAACCCAGCGCTGCAGCGATGAGCGCGATAATGCTCAGTGTTGCGGCACCTAGGGACGAGCGCTGCAGTGCCAGACGCGTCAGAAGTTCATTTTTCATCCGGATTTTAAGTTTTGGAAAGTTTTGGACTTCCAAAATAAGTGGACTCTTACTCCAACAAAGAATAGGGTTAGTAGGCACGAAATACACCCTATATAAACACTTGTAAACCCTTTAGTTCAGATTAAGCATTAAGAAAGATTCTAAGAGAGGGAAAAAATTAGGTAGACACTAAATACTTGTGTGCACTAGGGTGGAACCGTCGTTTGGGTGATCATTGTTCGTGGTAGAGTAAGGGTTCACTAGACATTAGGTCCTTTTAAGGGTTCTTCAAATTGGGTTTTTCTTATAAAATCTCCAGGGAGTTAATAAGAGAGGCTAAGATCCTTGAATCCACCGTAAACGTAGGCAATTGGCCGAACCACGTAAGATTGTGTTGTGCTCTTTTTATTCTGCTTTGGATTCTTGTTATCTTTTACTTGATTAACAGGTTATTCTGCTGCGCAAAGAGGTTAGAGTTTTAGGTTAAACTTGAGGTTCTTCGCTTCAACATAACCTCAAGAGGGAGAAGAGCGTTTCCTCCCTCAACACTATGGCTGCCATTATTATCAATCACTTTGTCCTGTAATGTAATTTGAAAATAAACTTACGCCAACTCCACTCTTAAATATTCAATAATTTGTATAATAAATCTCCTTTTGCACATATTAATAGTATGAAGATAGTGATTGAAAATTATACTACATATGGTTTTGAATCATGCCATGGATAAGGAGATGACATGGAATCAAAAGTAAGGTAAAAGGATGAAGATAGGACTGGAGTTGGTAACTTAAAGTTGGATTCAAATTTCAAGTCTGAGCACTGCGGTGCTAAAGTTAGAATGTCCAGCGATACGAAGCTAAAAGCTGGAAAACCAGTGCCACATGGCAACTGATGAATGTCGCGGCACTAGTGCGATTATTCTTATTTCGGACTTTCAATTTTAATTGAGTTAGACTTTATTTCCTTGTACAACTCAGACTAGGATTTTCTTAGAAAGTTAAATACTATAAATAAGCATTTATATTGGCTTGAAAAATATCATCAAAAAGTTGAGAGCTTCCATTGTATCCCTAGAGAAAGAATTACTTTGTGAGATTTTTTTTTCTTTATGATTAATTAATTAATAAAAGAGGTTATGATCTTAATCTACCGTGGACATAAACAATTCTTGATCCATGTAAATACTTGTGTACTTTTTTATTCTTGTATTTCTTTTGCTTTTATTGATTTCTTTTATTCCGCTTTCTCAATTATTTGTGGTTGAAGAATCCTAACAAGTAGTATCGGAGCTAGGGTTATGGCAACTCATAAGTATGAATTTGAAAATTTTAATGGGCAAAACAACTTTAACTTATGAAAGGTCAAGATAATGGCTTTATTAGTGAGTCAAGAGCTTAACTCTGCCCTTAAAGAGACTGTAGCAACCACTAGTGAGGAAAAGAAACCAGAGACATCAAGTTTTGACTTAGATCAAAAAAATTTATAAAAGAAAGCTCATAGCACCGTAGTTATTTCTTCAAGTGATAAGGTTTTAAGAGAAGTATATAGAAGGAAGACGGTGATAAGTCCTTGAAAGAAACTTGATGCCTAGTATATAACGAAGCCCTTGGAGAATCTTTTGCACATCAAGAAGAAGTTGTACCAATGATCATAGCTGAAGGTACACCTATTAAAGACCATATCAACTTTTTCAACAAGATAATCATCGACCTAGAGACGATAAATGTCAAGATAGAGGATGAGGATAAAGTTATAATCTTGTTGAGTTCTTTATCATCCAGTTATGAGCCTTTGTGGATACTTTACTTTATGGTAGAAAGTTATTAACAATAATAAATATGAAAGCTACTCTAAACTCAAAAGAACTTGGGAAGAAATTTGAGACTACAAGAGATGGATTGACTGTGAGAGGAATATCTAATAAAAGGGAAAGCGAAAAAAAAAGAACTAAAGATTGAAGTCAAAGGACAAACCAAGGAAGTGTTATTATTGTAAGAAAAAAGGACACTTCATTAAGAAAAATTTGGAAAAGAAGGGCAAGGACAAGAAAAAAGAAGGTGATACTATAGTAGCCTATAAAAAAGACTACGATAATACAAAAACCTTAGTCACCTTGAATGGAAAAAAATGTCTATGAATGGATACTTGACTCAAATTATACCTATCATGTGTGTCCAGATAAAATCTTGTTCATTAACTATAAGTCTATTAATGGAGGAAATATGTTAATTGACAATGATATGGCATGCCAATTCAATGGAATAGGTAGTATAATGTTGAAACTACATGATGGTAAGGAGAGAAAGCTGTTGGATGTAAGATATATTTTTGATTTGAAAAGGAATTTGTTATCTCTAGAACAGTTGGATCAGATAGGTTATTCATTCAAGGTGGAGAATGTGATACTTAGAGTGGTTAAGGGTTCCATTGTAGTGATGAATGGTAAGAAACGTTATGGATTATATGTGTTGCTTGGAGAAGCCATTAGTGGTTCTAAATAATTTGGTGCTAGTACAAAATATATGTAGACCAAGTTATAACATATGAAGCTAGGCAATGTAAGTGAAAAAGGTCTCAAGAAGTTGTACCATAAAAGTGTTCTTTGCAAAGAAGAGATTCAATCTTTGGGGTTTGTTAAGGATTGTGTACTTGATAAAGTACACATAGTAAAGTTTAACATTGGCGAGTACAAAACCAAGGGAACACTATACTATATATATTCAGACAACTACACACGGAAGCGCTAAATATTTTCTAACATTGATTGACAACTATTTAAGAAAGTTGTGGGTGTATATACTAAGAGCAAGGAATAAGTGTTTGAAACTTTCAAAGCCTCGAAGACACTTGTAGAGAATTAAGCTAATAGAAGAGTCAAGAAATTTAGGATAGATAATAGTCTTGAGTTTTGCAACATAAAATTTGATAAATTTTATGCCAAGCATGGTATAGCAAGGCACAAAACAATTAGGTCTACACTCTAGCAGAATGGTCTTGCAGAAAGAATTAACAAAACTTTACTTGATGAAGTAAGATATGTGATAACATGTATCAGGTTGTCTAAAGCATTTTGGGATAAAACGATAATCACAGTAACCTACCTAATCAACAGAAGTCTTTCTTCAGTGATTGACTTTAAAACACTGAAAGAAAAATAGTCAGAAAGTACTCCAAGATATGATCACGTAAAGGTATCCGAATACCCTGCCTTCATACACATAAATAAGGTAAATTAGAACTAAGAGCCTTAAAAGAGATATTTGTAAGATATTCAAAAAGAGTAAAGGGATTTAAAGTATAGTGCATAGAGATGAAGAACCAAGAAGTATCATAAGTAGAGACATGGCGTTTAATGAATCAACATTGAAGTGATCAACCAAAAAGAAGTAAAAAAGAAACAACTTGTGGCAAAGACAGTTTCAACACCAGAAACTGTGAGAATAGATGTGGAACAAAAGGTAAGACTTAATATGCACTCGAGATAGCACTTCAAAGAAACAACAACACGGGGAGACAAACTGCAAATACCCATAAGTATCTTAAAGGCCACCTAGAAACAAGCTAAAACCTTAGAGTAAAAAATTGAAGGGTATCAACTAGGCAAAAATATGCTAAGGAGAATGATCAAGTCACCAATAAGGTATGCTCATGCAGATTCAATAGCTCATACCTTCAATACTACCTATACTGTTGAGTATAATGAGCCTCAGAATTACAAGAAAGCCATGAAGAGTAATAATAAAGAGATATGACAACATGCTATAGAGGAGGAGATTAATTTTCTTGTGAATAATAAGATATGAGAATTAGTAGCTAAACTTAAAGGTAAAAAATTAGTATGATGGAAATAGGCTTACAAAGTCAAGGAAGGAATCTCGAGAATAGAGCGTACAAGGTTTAAGACTAGGTTAGTAGTAAGGGTGGGTACAATTTAGTTCGATTGGATTTTCGCTGGAACTGAACCGGACCTCGATTTTTTTGGTTTTTCCCAAAGGAGAACTGAAATTAAACCGCATTTATTGGTAAACCAAACCGGTTTTTTCCAATTCAATTCGATTCGATTTTTTAAGTTTCTAAGCCAATTTAAAAAAATTGTTAACAAAACTTTGAAGGATCAAACCTATGACCTGTATGCACATAACTGCTATTAACCATGGATTGCAACAAAACAACAGTATTGTTTCACCAACTAAGCTAAGTTGGTTTTGGGATATAAGTCTATTAAATTTAACATATTATAATTGACAAAATTCAATTGTCAAGAAACGAACCTACGAAGTAATTGTAATATTAAGTCTACATTTCCACTGAACTATAACAGATTTCTACACCAAAATACAATCTAAATTATTATATAACATTTTAAAATATTAATAATAATAAAAAAACCTCAAATTAGTAGGATTCAAACTTGCAATCAAAAGGAATTTTTCTATTCACTTAACCACTAGGCTAGAGTTAGTTTTTAAAATAAAAGATATTTCTTTTTTTATATATATTTTAAAATATTAATAATTTTTAAAAAACATCCAACAAGAATCGAAACATGGACTTTTTACAAAAGATAAGCATGCTTTGCCAATTGAACTAGAGTTGATTTTTAAATTACTCATTATATTTCTTATATTTAATTATAAAATATTAATAATTAAAAATAACCGGCTTTTTTGGTTCATTCAGTTTTCAACAAAATTGAATTGAAACTGACCTTTTTTTTTTTTGGTTTTTTACTCTCTAAAAATGGGATGGTTTTTTTTGTTGGTGGAAACTGAACCAAACTAGCTAATTCAGTTTAAATCCGTGCTGATTTTTTAGTTCCTGATTTTTTTTCCCCTATCTTTAGTTAGTAGCATAAGGATTCACTCAAAGTGAATTGGCTAATTTTCATGAAATATTCTCTTATATAATTAAACACTCATCTATTAAGATCCAATTAGCCATGTGCGTAAATATATATTTGCATTTAGAACAAATAGATGTCAAGATTGCATTTTGTTGTGTATTTTATATGTATATACTTTTAACGCAAATGCAAGTTATCACACAAAGTAATATATATTGAGTAAAGTATCGTTTCCACAAGAAATTGTTATTATTACTTGTTAAATACTAAAATTGTGTCATACTACTCTTATTCAAACTATTAAAATTTTAATGTATTTGATATATAAATTAACTAAATAATGAACTAATTACAGAGATTGAGTAAAGAGAACAAACATGACAGCACTAATACTCAAAAGCCTAGGATTACAATGATTCCTCAATACTTCACTTGAATCCAATTACTCCCCTTAAAACTATCAATATAAAGTGTAAACTAATACCTCTAATATCCTCACAAGCCTCTTCCGATGGTCAAGGTAGTATATCTCATTCAATCAATTATCGATATTCCTATGATACTCAAATTGAAATAAGATTCATTAAGAGTAAGTTCTTTAAATGATCATCTATACCATATGAGTATATTCCTATCTCATATGAAATTCAAAGCCACTTGTAATGATCATACATTAATTCATCCGTGGCCAACACGAAATTTCCCTTTTCAAGTTCATTAAGGTTTTTAAATCATTCTAATTCATTGTCATGTAATTAAAAGCATTAAGCATAGAATAAATTGAACAAGTCAATACCAACATAATGAATAAGGAAAAATAATCAATCCAAAATACATATTTAGTTCATATTGTAATCCTAACAATAAAACTTAGATCATAATTATAAACATAAGTTCAGAGCATCTAACAACATCATTATGTATATTAGAATCAACAACAAGTATGAAATTGAAGAGAAGATAAAATTTCCTTTAATGCAACAATAATGTTCTTCCTTCAATATGCAGAACTCATTCTTCTTCTTATTGATTCTTGCTTTTAAATCCAAATGATGTGTTTAATTTTGTGTTCTTTGCTGCTCAACATGTTTTTGGCTCAATAGTGAGTGTTTATATAGGCTTAGGTTTGCAACATATAACAATATTGCCCTTAAAAGAGTTAATAATTACTGTCCAACTACCAATGCTGCGGCCAATGCCTCAGGCTGCACTATAGTGGATGAATAGTAGCCCTTTGTGCATTATTCATGTTATTGTAGTAATATCACTAGTCATGATTATTGTTTATTAGTATTGTTTATAATCAATATTCATAAATGCTGTTCGTGGACATTGTTTATACATACTATTTTGCATTGTACATCAAACACGGAATTAGGCATTGCCTGGGACTTGGGTTTCTGAATAAAAATACCCAAAGTATTGTTCGCATGTACAATTTTAGCCTTTTGGTCCATTCTCAAATTATCATCTTAAATAACTCTGTTCATGTCCGATTTTCAGTATTCTTGTGTCGATTGTCTTTAAACCTTTAAAACAACATTAACATACATAAATTGTTAAATTATTAAGATAAATTAAACAATTGTTAAGTTTAGGAGGATAAAATATTTTATATAATTATGCCTTATCACATTTCTTCATAGGAAACTTGAAGAAGATATATATATATATATATATCACAGTCGCAAAGTTTTGAAGATCTGGGTAAAGAAGATCATGTTTACTTACTAAAGAAATCATTATATGGGCTAACACAGTCTCCTAGGCAATGGTATAGAAGTTTCGACGAGTTTATGCTTTAGTGTGATTTTACAAGAAGTAAGTATGATGAATGCATGTACTACAAGGCATTGAGTAATAGTTTATTTATATATCTTTTACTCTATATGGATGACTTACTAATGGCATGTAAAGATAAAAAGGAGATATAAAAATTGAAATATTAGTTAAATGGTGAATTTGAAATAAAGGATTTGGAGTCAGCTAAAAGAATCTTAGGTATGGATATCATTAGAGATAAGAGTGGTGTTATATTCTTATCTCAACAGATATATATACTTAAGATCCTTGACAGATATAGAATGTCTGATGCAAAGGTTGTTACAACTCCATTAGCTTAAGCAGAAGGTACCATATACAAGTGTTGTAGGGTGCATCATGCATACGATGGTATGCACTAGACCTAATATAGATTAAGCAGTGAGCGTGGTGAGCAGATTTATGGTAAATTCAGACAATGACCATTAGCTTGCTGTTAAAAGAATAATGAGGTACTTAAAGAAAACGTCAGAACATGATCTACCATACAAAAAATGATACAAATGGTGAAATAGTAACAAGTTATGTCGACTCAAATTATGCAAGTAATTTTTACAAAAGAAGATCGTTAACTATGTTTATATTTATAGTATATAGATGTGGCATGTGCTAGAAATCTGTTTTGTGACATATAATAGCATTATCAACTATAGAAGCTGAATATATAGTTGTCGAAAAAGCTATTAAGAAAACTATATGGTTGAAAGGGGTTTGTTTTGAGCTACTGACAATGGAAGAAGCGAAAACTTGTGTGCATTGTGATAGTCAAGTGCCATACATCTGAACAAATATTAAGCGTTTTATGAGAGATCAAAATATATTGATGTAAGGTTACATTTCATCATAAATATTGTACAAAATGGAGAAGTTAACTTATTGAAGATATCAACATTGAAAAATCATGCAAATATATTAATTAAATTAACTTCTTAAAGATATCAACATCGAAAAATCATGCAAATATATTAATTAAACCACTGCCCTCGATTAAGTTCAACTTGTGCAAAAGCTTAATTAGAATCATAGCCGAGTAGAAGAGTATGTGATGTAAAAAAGATAGATTTAAGGAAAGATTTAGAGAGATTTTAAATCAAAAAAGAAATTGTGAAGAATAATGATTAAAAATAATGTTAAATATGATTTTGAATCATGCTATAGAGAAGCAGATGACACGAAATCGAAAGTAAAGCGAAATGATGAAGATAGGATTGAAGCTGGTAACTTAAAGCTGGATGCAAATTTCAGGTTTGAGCATTATAGAGCTCAAAAACTCAACGTTGCGGCGGTGAAATTAGAATGTCCAGCGCTATAGTGCAAGAAGCTGAAAAACCAGCGCCACAAATGAATGTTGTGGCGCTAATGTGATTAACCTTATTTCATATTTTAGTTGAGTTCGACTTCCTTTTCTTATACAATTTGGACTAAAGTTTTTTTAAAAAGTTGAATACTACAAATAGGTTTATATTGACTTGAAAACATCACTAAAAAGTTGAGAGCTTTTATTGTATCCCTAAAGAGAGAATTACCTTGTGAGATTTTTTCTTTGTGATTGATTTATTAAGAAAGGAACTAGAATCTTAATCTATTATAAACATAGGTAATTACTGAATCACGTAAATATTTATATATTTTCTTATTCTTTTATTGATTTTTTTTAATTCTGGTTTCTCAATTATTTGTGGTTGAAAAATGCATAAACCCATAAAATGAAAGATATGGAAACTTGTTGTATAATTTATATGTTTCTTAAGTTTTATTGCTTGTTATTTTGAGCGGAAGCTGCAGCTGCCATTCAGATAAACAAGAAGTGAAAGCCAAAACATATAGCATGACAAACATCGAATATATTAATTTTCGTAGCTGGTGATTGATTGAAAGTTTTATTACTCGGTCGTGCTACGTGTTTGCCATGTGGTTGTAGCCACAAAGAACAAATGTATGA
Organism: Ailanthus altissimus; assembly: GCA_946807835.1. Classification (NCBI taxonomy): domain Eukaryota; kingdom Viridiplantae; phylum Streptophyta; class Magnoliopsida; order Sapindales; family Simaroubaceae; genus Ailanthus; species Ailanthus altissimus. Next base: position 28,140,051 of record OX327695.1, read on the forward strand.
CAAATGTACGTCTTTCTTTCGGAGTAAATTATATATAAAATATCATTCACGAGGCTCTCAATTCAATGGGTGCAACAGAGGGATGCCAAAAGCAACTTGCTGTTAATTAAAATATGGATGGTACAAATCAATTTTTTTAATGCTGTAAAATGGGATGCTACATGCGAATCATGATCTCTCTTTCATGGAAAATTATATGTAATATATATATATATATATATATATATATATGGAGAAAGACAGAAGCACGTTGAATGTTCAAATACGAAATCCCAAGTGGTGAAGATCATGTTAAGTGGGCCAATTATGCTGAACTATTTTTGCAACACCCCATGAATGTGTTCTTAAATGTTTCTGATGCTAAGGTCTCAAGTTTATGGCACAATGAGAGCCCACCATCACTCCCACTGATTGCCATTAATGGCCTGAAATTTTCTTGTAGCATAAATCAGAATCAGTCAAACAATAGAATGGAGTATCTGTTTTCCAGGTCACTGGTTCTGGATATTGAATGCCCAGAAGCTGAAGTGTATCATGCTTTTGTCTTTTGATATGAAGATGGAGGAAGAAAAAGTAAGAGAAGAAAGGTCACTGGCAGAGACCCCTACTTGGGCTGTTGCTACTGTCATTTCTGTTTTGATAATTTTTGGGTTATTAGCTCATAGGTGTTTGAAACTTATTGGCAAGGTAAGAGTGAGAGCTTGATCTTTTTCTCTAAATTCTTAGATGCATTGCATGCTCTTTGATTTGTGTTTTAACTTGATCATTTTTCTTTCGTAGTGGTTGGACAAGACAAAGAGAAAATCTCTACTTGCCGCCTTTCAGAAGATCAAAGATGGTAACTGAATTTAATGTTTGGATATGGATTGTTCAATCAATATACTGACATTATGGAAATATAGATCTTATGAAATGTTGGTTATCTGTAAGCAGAGTTGATGCTCTTTGGCCTTCTGTCCTTGCTGATGGGTCACTGGATTATATTTTTTGCAAAAATTTGTGTCAAATCTTCGGCCCTGAGCAGCAGATTCTACCCATGTGCATCGGATGCTGATTTGAGATCAGTAGAACACACTCTATTTTCAAGTTCAAATTATTTGAATGTCACACTTATTAAAGAGCAGGTGAACACCAGGAGGCCTCGCCATTACTGTCCTGAGGTATGCTTTGATGATAATTGCATTCATCTTGACACTGTGACCGTAGATGTTTTCCCAAGTAAATATATTAGTTATGCAAATCATTATTGAATTTTATAAACCCTCACAATTTTTTCAGTCAGTTTCTGACTATATATACTTGCATGGTCTTTCTTGAAACTTGCATTTGTTTTGCAGGGTCATGAATCTTTTGCTTCGTATGAAAGTCTCGAGCAGCTTCATCGTTTCATATTTGTTCTTGTCATTACCCATGTTTCTTACAGCTTTGTTGCTGTTGCCTTGGCAATGATTAAGGTAGAATTACTTCCCTACAGTCAATTTGCTCTTAAAGCTTAACGTTTTACAAGATACCAACACTTTTTCTTTTTTGGGTTATCCAGATATATAGCTGGAGAATATGGGAAAACCAAGCTAAGACCACGGCTGTTCCGAGTGTACAAGGTGCAAAAATTTCCAGCCAATGACTAAAGGTTTTTGTTTTTGTTTTTCTAAATCTTTTATCTACTGTTACTAAGAGTCATGCTAGATGGTGTCACAAATTACACAATTTTCCTTATTATAATATATCTCAAATTTAGATTCCTCAGAAGCTGCATCGAGCAACAGAAAAATGACAAGACCTTCAACCTTCATTTTTCACCATACATCCCATCCATGGAGCCAGCACAGAGTCCTGGTTTGGCTGGTATTATTACATGCTGGAACTCTTTTACTTTTTGCTTGGTTAATGTGCTAAACGGACTTTTTTCTCATCATCATACTTGAGAAACAGATTCTTTTAATCTTTATTTCTAATTTATCCAAAAAGATAAATATTGCTTGCTCATCAGGTAAAATAAACAATGAAGATTTTGCTCTTCTTGCTGAATCTTCTCATTTGATTCAATCTTCAGCTAAATGGAACTGAATTCCAGCAGAGACAATTAGCATGACAAGTTGGCTCATATCCACAGTTATTATTACTATCTAGTATGTAACACAAAATTGTGTGTACATATAATTATGCGCTTGATTTATACTTGGGGTGTTTGTGATGGAGGAATTAGGATCCTCTCCTAATTAAGCTTGCCTAAACTTTTAAGAATCTTCTGACACGTATTAGCACTTAGGCATGGGTGGTTAATATTTATTCTTTTATTCTTTTTCTTTTTGTCAATTACCAATCACACGCTTGTATTTGCTTAGGCAAAAACTTAGCTTAAGAGAGGATTCTGGTCCGTGAAGGAGATGGCTAGTGGTTATAATGTTTAGATGAAAAGGTTTTAGTGACTAATATTTTGTTGTTAAAGATCTATTCAAATTTGAAGTTAATGACCCACCTTATGTCTTTGTATTGAATGTCAATGAATTTGTTTTTGATGTTCAACTTAAACACTTGTTCTCAAATGACTTGATTAAGTTATTAGTCTTCAGTTTATATCATTTCTTTAAATTGTTGAATATGGAGTTCTAAGAATATTGATCTTGTTTCGCACATTGAGGAATGGAAGTATTTGTTTCAATGTGAAACCTCTAAAGCTGGAACGTTCAATTCCTTCACCTGAACATGTGTTTCACTTAATCTTAGATGTCACAGGAAACAAAGTACATACCAGTGCCTGATCCAACATTCCATCAGTAAATTTCCCTTGTAATTTTTCAATCTCATAATATTCTATTGGTTGCATAATTGTAGGCTGTGGATTAATTCAATACTTAGAAGTTTTGTCCTAATATACATGAACTTGCAGCTTTGCTTTAGTCGCCAATTCTGGAGTTCTATAAATCGAGCTGACTATATGGCTTTGCGCTTGGGCTTTGTCACTGTAAGTCCCACCTAGCTTAAGTGGGGGTTTATCTCTTGTAACTTTTAATCAAAGGGTATCCCCTGAATCTTTACTACTCTCTTGAGCACTTAGGCCACTCATAAACATTGTGTTCCCTCAAATCAGAATCATGTAAATAACACAAGGAAATTTGTAAAAGTTTTTTTTACCAATGAAGAGTCTACTTTTGTGTGTGAGCTTCAAATTTTGGCAGCCATGATTGAACAACATTAAAGAACCTTAATTTGCTCCTTTGGTTTTTTAATTGTTTTTCAGAGGACAAAATCGTATCTGTATTGCTAATAACTGATAAAATTTTCTTTTTGTATTTGTAGATTCATCAACTCCCTTTGACATATGACTTCCACAAATACATGCTTCGAAGCATGGAGGATGAATTTCGTGATGTTGTTGGCATCAGGTAATACTTCTTATTTGAGTTTGCTTGTAGATATTCTCTATGTTTTCTCGACAATCATAGCATTAAAACTGACTACTTCACATGAAAAAGCACTACTCTGGAATGTGGATTATGGACTCCATGTTAGTGTCAGACAGTTCTTTGTTTTACTTTCTAATGCTTTATTTAAGGACTATTAACCTTGTACTGTTATTATATACCAGTGACAAGATTGCTATGAGATTTTTGGTATTGCTTTTCATTGTATCAATTTGATTAATTATTGGTTTTTTTTTTTTTTTGCAGTGTGCCACTCTGGATTTATGCCATTTTTTGCATCATACTGAATTTTCATGGTAATTTTTAATACCCGAATAGCTCACATATGGCTCTAAGCAACCATGTTAAATAGTTACTCAATTTTAAGATGCTTAAGATCTGCTGATGTAGTTACTTGTGTATAATTAGTGTTCTCAACTGTCCTGTCTCTGCTGGGAAATAAGCTACATCAATGTATTTTTGCATGAATCGCTTTGCACATTCATTGAAATTTATGGTCATCATATGGAAATTTCACGGTTTAATGGCATTTCACGAAGCTTTTGGATATCCAAATCTGTCCTTGAGTTTTGCCTTGTTTTGCCGCATCAGTTTTGCCTTCAATCAACTGCAAAATTTTGCTATTTAATTGTTTGCATTATCATCGCAAACCCTGTAATGGTCCAATTCATGCAATGGCTATCTAGAGAGATCAGAATGTAAATCACATACATCAATTCAATTTTCTTAGGAAATCCATGCATCCTTTTTTTTATAATAAAAAATCCATGCATCCTTTTGGCATCGAGTTAATTTGTAAATTTTCCCTTTATTCCAAAAACTAATCTTGTAGTATGAATTGTGCGACTTTCCTCCAGGAACTAATACTTACCTTTGGCTTTCGTTCCTTCCGGCCATTGTAAGTCCTCATCATATCTTCTCATTTAGCTTCTTCCAAATGTAAATGGCACTCAACTTTACTAATTTTCTTTCCTTCTTTTGTATTTTTGTCACATGTTTTATGTACCTTGAAGTTAATATTGGTAATTGGCACAAAATTACACCGAGTGGTGGTAAAGTTAGCAGTTGAAATCATAGAAAAATGTCCATGGATGGGATATCATCAGTTTAATCTGAGGGATGAACTCTTTTGGTTTGGGAGGCCCAGGATGTTTTTGCATTTGATACAGCTAATATCATTCCAGGTGAATTTTCAATCCTTTATTACCTTGAATTTGACGTTTTCTTTACAATATTTTTGTTATAAAGATGGGCCTCTGATTTTGCAGAATGCATTGGAGATGGCAACATTCCTTTGGTCCCTGGTAAGGCTTTTGATGCTTTCTTCATTGTAACATGCTAATAAAAAAAATCAGCGTTAATTGTTAAAATACAGGGAAGCGGACATCTAATCTGCACTTGACTTCCTTCACGGATACCTTGGAGAGAAACTATAAATGATTAGTTGTTAATCACACTTTTTCATATGCTTTCTTTTCTATGCTGACATTTTCTCCAGCAGCAAGTTGCTGAGGCTTCAATTACATGAATGAATAACATTTTGAGCACATAATTTTGCAGTATCATATCATTTCAAATGCTAATACTGCTATAGCTTTGATGGCACTAAAATTTGATAATTCCAGAAAGTTAAGGCATATTTTTTTTTTTTTTGAGCTCTCATAACTTTTATAATCTTCACATAATGGTTTTCTGACATTCAAGGAAAAACATATAAATATATCCAACTAGATTTCTCTGATGTTCTGTTTTCAGACTAATGTATCTTGTAATGCTTAGATGATGTTGGTTATGATTTTTGTTCCAGTGGGAAATCAAGGAACCTTCTTGTTTCATGGAAAATCGAGGCTTTGTCGTGATTCGTTTGACATTTGGGTATATCATTCTCATACCTTTTCAATGTTTATGAGTCATGTTCAGTTTTTCCCCTTGGTCACACACGTTGCAGACATGATGTATGTTAATCAACTATTATCTTACTAAGAGCCAAAACTTATTATGCTTAATTGCTGCTTTGTTGATTTTATGCAGCCTTGTGACACAGTGCTGGTGTAGCTTCATCACATTCCCCCTCTACGTTATCATTACACAGGTTTTGGCTTTTCCTCTTGAACTTACTACTCTCTGTCTCTCTCTACATGGCTAACAATGCTAGGTTGCTCTGTGTATGTAAGATGGGTTCAAGGTTGAAACGGTCTGTAATTTCCGAAAGTGTAAGAATATCACTATCAAAATGGGCAAAACGAGTGAGGGCAAAGCAAAGTTCATCCGTTGGACTCCTTAGCGCGACATCTACCGCATCCTTGGGTTCATTGGTGGATGACATGAACAAAAATGAAGACTTCACATCAAGCAGCATGGAAGGAAGCTCATCAACATTCAAAGATTCATCAGTCCAGCAACAACACACCTCTGTGTCACGTCCCAAATGTTCTCAAGCAATAACTCGAACATTTGGTGCGCGCCAAGACCCGTCAAAGCTACTTGGGCCATCGGAGCATTCCATGCACACATTCTAGAAGGTCCATTTGAGATTGTTGTATTAATGGGCCAAAGCCCACTTGTAAGTAGTAATTGGTAGAGTATTCTAGAATAGGAATATTCCCTTAGATATTCTTGTGGTAGGTGGCTTTTATTCTAGACCATTGGATGTTTGTAATCTTAGCCGTCCATTGTACATAGCTTTTGCTATAAATAGGTGAGCTCTCATTTGGAGCAAAACACCTCTTAGCTTGTAATTCTCTTTGTTATCAATACAAGAGCATTTCATCAAACACTTTGTGTTCTTCTTCTTCATCTCTTTCTTAGTTTGTTGGGTTTTTGGCTGCTTAGCACTAGCAAGTGTCTAAGGCCGCACGGGTTGAAGGATTAAGTCCGTGACAAGTGGTATCAGAGCGGGTTTGAGAAAGATGGTGAAAGAAAAGGATGTTGCTGGATCATCCGACCTTTCGGTTGAGAGGGGTAGGGACCCCAAAGCTAGGAGGCATGCTAGCCTTCCTCGAGACAAGTCCGCCGAGCCCAGCCGCGATTTCGGGGACGTGGTCATGACTCTTGGTGTTGCCATGACCAAGGCAACGGACCGCCTTGTAGAATTGGAGGAGCAAATCGAGAAGCTGGAAGTAGGTCTCGATCGTCAAGGGGACGAGGTACGCTCCCTCATCGACAACACCATTGACACGTATGCGGAGAAGCAACAAGATTGGGTGAAGACTTTCCAAGACACGGTGTTCTCCACCATGGAAAAGTTGCAAGCCCAAGTGGAAGAGTTGCAGAAAGGGTTCGAGACCATCAAAGAGGATGTAACGCTATGCAAGCGGGCAGTCGCAAATGGGACTGCTGCCACCCATGTTACGGTGGCTGCGCCGAGAGTAGAAGCTCCTAAGCCGAAAGAGTTCAGTGGCAAGCGGGACGCCAAGGAGCTGGACAACTATTTTTGGCAGATGGAAAGGTACTTCGAGGCCTTGGGCGTGCGGGAAGAACAAAAGGTAAATACTGCAACCTTGTATCTTTCCGATCATGCAATTCTGTGGTGGCGTAGGAAAAGCGAGGAGATTCGCAAGGGTACCTGCACCATCAACACTTGGGAAGAATTGCAACGGGAGTTGAAGCGCCAATTTTACCCAGAAAATGTGGCGCATGATGCCCGGAAACAATTGAAGGAGTTGAGGCAAAACAAGTCCATCAGTGAGTACGTGGAGGAGTACTCGATGTTGATGCTGCAAATTCCGAACATGAGTGAGGAAGACTTGCTATTCAACTTCCTGGATGGGTTGCAAACTTGGGCCTCTAACGAGTTAAAGCGGCGCAGAGTGCAGAATATATCTGACGCCCTTACCATGGCGGAGACACTTATGGACTACCGCAAGGGAGAAACCAGTAAGTTCAAGCACCCTAAACCCGTTTACAGCAAAGGTGGGGGAGCCAAAGAGTCCCATCCTCCTCGAAACAGGGATGGAAAAGGCAAGCCACCAATGGGGAAAGAGCAGAAACGAGATGGCAAGAGCAAGCCAAAGTCGAACTGCTTCCTTTGCGACGGGGACCATTGGGTAAGGGACTGTCTGAAGAAGAGAGTCTTCAACGCCATGTTTGAGACACAAGAGGCAGGTCAGCAGAGCCAAATGGGATGTTTGCAGTTGCTGAATGCCCTCAAAGCCAAAAGGGCTCCCAGCGCGCCAACGGGGACGGCGCTCATGTATGTGGAAGCCCACATAAATGGGAAGAAAACTCAAGTGCTTGTTGATACCGGGGCTACGCACAACTTCATCAAACGTGCGGAAGCGGAGCGCTTGGGACTCAAGGTGGAGAAAGGGGTTGGTTACCTCAAGACCGTAAACGCCGAGGCCAAACCACTAGATGGGGTCATTCGAGGAATCGAAATGCACCTGGGAAATTGGCGCGGCAAGGTAAACTTTTCGGTTGCTCCTTTAGATGATTTTGATGCTGTTCTTGGCATGGACTTTTTGCGACAGTTTAATGTGGTGCCTCTCCCTCGACACAATTATGTGTGCATCTTGGAAGGAGGGCCATGTATGGTGCCAACGGTAGACAAGCCCAAGAGTGGGCAATCCGCACCGAACGCCAACAATACTCTTCTTTCCGCGATGCAATTAAAGAAAGGAGCCAAGCGGGGAGAAGAGACATATCTTGCCACAATATGGGAGGCAGATGGTGGGACGAAAGCGGATGAAGGTGATCTACCAAAGGAGGTCGCAAGGGTGCTCAAGGAGCACAAGGATGTTATGCCAGCAGAACTTCCGAAGAAATTACCTCCAAGGCGGGCGATCGATCATGAGATTGAGTTGGAGCCGGGAACTAAGCCTTCAGCCAAAGCGCCCTACCGAATGTCTCCACCTGAGCTAGCGGAGTTGCGGAGGCAGCTCAAGGAGTTGTTGGATGCGGGATTCATCCGACCCTCTAAGGCGCCTTATGGCGCGCCAGTGCTTTTTCAGCGCAAACATGACGGTTCGCTGCGGTTATGCATAGACTACCGGGCGTTGAACAAGGTCACCGTCAAGAACAGGTATCCCATCCCCTTAATTGCTGATTTGTTTGATCAATTGGGGCAGGCCAAATACTTCTCGAAGCTGGACTTGAGGTCAGGATATCACCAAGTGCGGATAGTCGAGGGAGATGAGCCGAAGACCACATGTGTAACGCGCTACGGTGCGTTCGAATTTCTTGTCATGCCATTCGGTCTCACCAATGCACCAGCTACTTTCTGCACTTTGATGAACAATGTACTCCAGCCCTTCCTCGATAAATTTGTCGTCGTGTACTTGGACGACATTGTAATCTACAGCAACACTCTCGAAGAACATGTGAGGCATTTGCAGACCGTTTTAAGGGTACTCCGAGAGAACGAGCTGTATGTGAAGAGGGAGAAGTGTTCTTTCGCCAAATCGGAGGTGGATTTTCTGGGCCACAAGATCAAACAAGGCAAGTTGTTGATGGATAGGGCAAAAATCCGGGCAATAGTGGATTGGGAGGCGCCTACGAAAGTTACCGAGCTGCGGTCCTTTCTTGGGTTAGCTAATTATTACCGAAGATTCATCAAAAGCTACTCCACCATTGCTGCACCCCTCACTGACTTGCTGAAGAAAACCAGAGCATGGGAGTGGACTGAGGAGTGTCAACGGGCTTTTGATCAATTGAAGAAAGCGGTGATTGAGGAGCCAGTTCTTGCGCTGCCAAACTACTTGCTACCGTATGAGGTACACACCGATGCATCTGATTTTGCTATTGGGGGTGTTCTAATGCAGCAAGGCCATCCGATTGCCTTTGAGAGCCGAAAGCTCAATGAGACGGAGAGGCGGTATACGGTACAGGAGAAAGAGATGACGGCGGTCATCCATTGTCTGCGCACTTGGCGACATTACTTGTTTGGAGCAAAGTTCGTGGTGATGACGGACAATGTGGCAACGAGCTATTTTCAGAGTCAAAAGAAGCTCAGCCCAAAGCAAGCCAGGTGGCAGGATTTCTTGGCGGAGTTCGACTATGAGCTCGAGTACAAACCGGATAAGGTGAATGTGGTGGCGGACGCCTTAAGCCGGAAGGCTGAGTTAGCATCTATAAGCAAGCTAGAAGGGGAACTACTCAGCCTATTTCGAGAAGGTACGAAACAAGACCCCCTTGCTAAGCAAATTTCTGCACAAGCACATGATGGGAAAACACAACGGTTTTGGGTAGAGGATGGGCTTCTTTACACCAAAGGCCGTCGGGTGTATGTGCCAAAGTGGGGAAACTTGCGGCGGAACCTTATTAAAGAGTGTCATGACACCAAATGGGCAGGACATCCAGGACAAAGGCGTACACGTGCTCTACTAGAGACGGTGTACTATTGGCCACATATGCGGGAAGAGATAGAGCAGTTCGTAAAAACTTGTCTAGTATGCCAACAAGACAAGGTGGTGCAGCGGAGTCCCGCGGGCTTACTTGATCCCTTGCCCATACCGGAGAGACCTTGGGAGAGCATCTCCATGGACTTCATTGTAAGTTTGCCAAAAACTGAGGGATGTGGGACTATCATTGTAGTGGTAGACAGATTTTCCAAGTATACTACTTTCATTCCGGCGCCTAAGGAGTGTAGTGCGGAAGAGACCGCAAGACTTTTCTTCAAGCATGTGGTCAAGTATTGGGGACTGCCGAGGGTGATAGTAAGTGATCGTGACACAAGATTCACCGGAAGGTTTTGGACTGGGTTATTCAACCTCATGGGATCGAAGCTTCATTTTTCCACCAGTTTTCACCCGCAAACGGATGGGCAAACCGAACGGGTGAATGCACTTTTGGAGTTGTACTTGCGGCACTTTGTAAGTGCAAATCAGCAAGATTGGGCCAAGCTACTCGACATTGCTCAATTCTCATACAATTTGCAGCGAAGCGAGTCGACAAACCGAAGCCCATTTGAGCTAGCAACTGGCCAGCAGCCTTTTACACCGCATGCGCTTGTATCTAGCGATACAGGGAGGAGTCCCGCAGCATACAAAGCTGCAAAGTCCTGGCATGAGCAGTCAGACTTGGCGCGAGTGTATCTCGACAAGGCATCTAAACGGATGAAGAAATGGGCAGATGAAAAACGGAGACATGTGGAATTCAAGGTAGGGGACTTGGTGATGGTAAAGATACTCCCAACACAGCACAAGTCTACCCGCCCACTTCATAAGGGCCTTGTCCGAAAATATGAGGGGCCATTTCCAATTGCCAAGAGAGTCGGCAAAGTCTCATACAAGGTGGACTTACCTTCGAGACTAAGGCTACACCCCGTATTTCACGCAAGCTGTTTAAAGCCATACCATGGAGATGCGGAAGACACGGAGCGGGGGCCACAATCCCGGGCACCTTTGGGGGTTTCCACATCCTATGACAAGGAGGCAGAACTTATCCTTGATGTAAGGATAGTACGGAAGAAGAACTATCCTCCGAGTCGTGAATATTTTGTCAAGTGGAAGGGATTGCCCGATAGTGAAACAAGTTGGGAACCCGAAAATGCACTTTGGCAGTTTGAAGACAAGGTGCGCGAGTTCCAGCGAAGGCGCGACGAGGGCATCGCGTGAATTTGGTGGGGGAGAATGTCACGCCCCAAATGTTCTCAAGCAATAACTCGAACATTTGGTGCGCGCCAAGACCCGTCAAAGCTACTTGGGCCATCGGAGCATTCCATGCACACATTCTAGAAGGTCCATTTGAGATTGTTGTATTAATGGGCCAAAGCCCACTTGTAAGTAGTAATTGGTAGAGTATTCTAGAATAGGAATATTCCCTTGGATATTCTTGTGGTAGGTGGCTTTTATTCTAGACCATTGGATGTTTGTAATCTTAGCCGTCCATTGTACATAGCTTTTGCTATAAATAGGTGAGCTCTCATTTGGAGCAAAACACCTCTTAGCTTGTAATTCTCTTTGTTATCAATACAAGAGCATTTCATCAAACACCTTGTGTTCTTCTTCTTCATCTCTTTCTTAGTTTGTTGGGTTTTTGGCTGCTTAGCACTAGCAAGTGTCTAAGGCCGCACGGGTTGAAGGATTAAGTCCGTGACATCTGGCACAGGCTCAAAGCATCCAGCAGTACTCGAAATATCACCATATGATGAGAAGTAAAGAGGTTTCGATTTCACAATACTCAGATCATCTCTATCACAATTACAATGATGATCAGATTGGTGTTCAAAAAGATATTATATGTGTCATTCCGCCACCTTAAGGTGTTAATGTTTCTTTATACAGAAGGAAAGTTGTTAGAAAGCAGTTGCTTTGCTTTGCTTTTAGATATATTTGATTTGATTACTTGTCTTTAATATCGTTTTGACTCAGAACAATGCTATTATTATGGCCTGGGGCAGCAACAACTTTAATGTGGTTCTATAAATATACAAATACAACATTGGTTGTGGATGGCATGTCGTGCCAGAATCGAGGTTATGGACTACATTTCATTTACAACATAAGCTTAAGCCATCAAGTCGTTCGCATGAGAAGCTGGTCCACGACATGTCGTTCAAGTAATAACATAAAAACAACAATCCCGTTTGCATTTTGAACTATTTTAGTAAGTGCACATATGAAATACATTTTATCAGCCATTAATTTTTTAGCCATATAAAATGTGAAGTCCTAAAAATCAATTAAAGTGATTATTAAGAATATACAACATAATTAATATACACGACTCACTTAATTACTTTGTCCAAATAATAAGAATTATGTACTTTATAATTTAAGTTTAAAGGTTCAAGTTTTAATTAAAATATATGATAAAAAAATTATAAATATATATATATATATTTTGTAAAAATATATTATCCTTTTATTGTAGAGGTATAAATTTAAATGTACGTAAAAAAAAAAATAGATTTGAACATATATAAATAATATATCATCTTCCTGTTGTGGAAATATAGATTCAAATATGTATAAGTGTGTAACTAATGTATTGTACATAGCATATTTACTTTATTTAAATGTTTGATAAATTAACTTCAATATATTTATTCTATTCATAGAAATATTTAAGCTACAAAGAAAAATCGTTTTTCTTTTAACTCTTAATTTCTTACAAACAGAAATTTTTTTTCAGAAAAAAGCATTATGGTCTGGCAAAAAACAACGAGAAAAATAAATATAATTTCCCACATAGCCGCATCTACGCTTAGATCCGATAGGGACAATCATACGTGGCATAATATCACTGGATATCATTCCAGAATTGTTCGTCCTTGCAAAAGCATCCCATAATCATTCGGCAATGTCATTTTAATTAATGATCCCGGCCACACCAGATTACGACGAGCTCCTCCTCTTCTGCAAGTAAACCTTTTAAAGCTTGTACTCGTCTCTCTGAAAACACAAGACTGTCTCTTTTTTTATTCCTCGATCCTTCGCTTTTCTTCTGAATAGAAACCATGGTGCTCGAGGTAAGCCCGTTAATCCCTCTATTCATTTTGACAAATTAGGGTTTCTTTTCTCTGCTTTCTCATTTCTTTATTTTCACTTTAATTCCTAATTATTCGCTTAATTAATCATTCAAATCCCAAAAATATAAATGATTACAGGCAACAATGATCTGTATCGATAACTCTGAGTGGATGCGTAACGGCGATTATTCTCCCAATAGATTCCAGGCTCAGGCCGAAGCCGTTAATCTCATTTGCGGAGCCAAAACGCAGGTTTTGTTTCTTTAATATTAGTTAATTATTTTATTAATTTCCCTTTGTTTGCCAAGGAAATTTTTATTTTTTATTTTTATTGGTCTTAGTGTTTGTATGTTTGTTTATGTGTTTAGATGTTCAACTAAAAGTTCACTTCTTTGTTATTACGTTATTATGTGGTTTTGGGGTTTAATTGAAGATGAGTTATTGTTGGTGTTTTTGTGTGTGAACAGTTAAATCCGGAGAACACAGTGGGTGTTATGACAATGGCTGGGAAAGGGGTCCGTGTTTTGGTCACTCCCACAAGTGATCTTGGCAAGATCTTAGCTTGCATGCATGGTTAGTTATTTTTACTTGCTTAAAGACTTATTTGATCAAGATTTAAGTCTTGTTTATAGTTGTGGGTTCAAGTTTATTTTGACTACTTGTAATGATTTGCGTCAATAATTGCAGGTCTAGAAATAGGTGGTGAGATGAATCTTGCTGCTGGGATTCAGGTAGCTCAATTGGCTCTTAAGCATCGTCAAAACAAAAAGCAGCAGCAAAGGATTATAGTCTTTGCTGGAAGGTGGGTTCAGCTTAGGTTCTTTATGTATTTTTGTTGTATTACTTCATTGCTATACTTAAATTAATTTTTGTGTGTTTGCAGTCCCATCAAGCATGAAAAGAAATTATTGGAGATGATTGGAAGGAAGTTGAAAAAGAATAGTGTGGCACTTGACATTGTCAATTTTGGTGAAGAAGATGAAGGGAAGACGGAGAAGCTTGAAGCAATTCTTAATGCTGTGAACAATAATGACACTAGCCACATTGTTCATGTTCCTGCTGGTCCAAATGCCCTTTCTGATGTGCTTATAAGGTAAGCAGTCTACTTTAGTTTGCGTAATTTGTTTCTTCTGTTAGTAGTTGAGTTCATGATATTCTGATTTGAGTTTAAAATTTTGTCTCTCATGGCAGTACACCCATCTTCACTGGGGATGGCGAAGGTGGAAGTGGTTTTGCAGCAGCTGCAGCTGCAGCTGCAGCTGGTGGTGTCTCCGGTTTTGAGTTTGGAGTGGACCCCAACCTGGATCCTGAGTTGGCCCTTGCACTTAGAGTTTCAATGGAAGAGGAGAGAGCCCGGCAAGAAGCAGCAGCTAAAAGAGCAGCAGAGGAAGCTGGTAAAAAGGAAAAAGAAGGGGAACAGCAATCCAGCTCGCAGGACACAACTATGACTGATCGAGCCAGCGTTCCGGCTTCTGAAGCTGATGTTAAGGGAAATGACTTGACGGTTTGTGTCATTTGTTGATTTCCACCTTGATATTTGCATGCGTAAATTAGTCATGATTAAAAAGGTTTTCCTTGCATTTTTATTTAACTTTCTTATTAGGAATACATATTATAGAACTTTATTCTATGTTATTATCTTATTCCTTCTTTTGTAGAATTAGTTGGCTACTTTCACACACACATGCACGTGTAAATTTCTCTTCATTTTTGGTTTGGGGAGCTGGGTTTAGTTAGTGGTGAGCCTTTGACCTCAAAACAAAGTCATCGAGCTTGTAAATGCCACTAGACCAACATGGCTTGCCTTGCTTATATTGCTCAATCCATCAAGAGAAAGTTTTGCCTTTCTTTATTCACCATGAGAATCATTCATTTGCACATTTCCAAACAAACTATTTTTGCTTCATTAGAAAAAGCTGCCAATTAGCTGTTTCATGGGAAGGAAATTTGGAATCTAGATATTTCTTACATTACCCGGGCCATGTCAAAATCATTACATTGTGGTACAACTCCTTTTACTTTCTTGGAATGCTTACGTATTAAAGTAGCTTCTTAAAATAATAATAATAAAGAAAATGGAGCTTACCATTAGAACAATTTTCTGCAGGAAGGGTTTTATTAAAGTAGACCTGGATAGGGAAAATAGGACAATGGGCAAGTTTAAGCAGTTCTCTCATTTAATTCTTGGAGAATTCTTGAAAATAGTCACAAAGATTGGTATCTTGTTATTACTAGTTTTTGTCTTGTCAGGAAAAAAGAAAAAAATTGTGTTGTACTTGTTTGTCATCGAGCACTAGCACAAGAAAAATTATTCTGCATTTTGACCTTGATAAATTGTGACAAGATGACGAGACTTGTCTGCTGCAGGAAGCCCTCGCATTGTCAATGGATGCTCCTGCTTCTAGTCATGATTTGCAAGATACGGATATGTCAGAGGCAGCTGAAGATGATCCGGAGTTGGCACTAGGTGAGTCTTTGTTTTCAACCTTTAATTTTTTATGCAAGGTGGATATTTGTATATCACATATACCTCATCTTGACAACTTGTGCACAAAGTTAAGCCTCCAGAACTTAGGATTTGGAACTTCCATAAAATGTGTACTATTGGCCTATCTAGGAGAATATATTTAGTGTTGACAGTTATTCTCGTTGCACCCCTGTCTGCAACATTTCTGTCTAGTAAGAATTAGATTTGATGTAAAGTAATATGCTTTGGGTGGAATGTGTTTTGCCCCGACCAATGAAATTTTCAATAGGCACTTGTCTCTTGGTAAGTAATGGCATTTCCATGACTAAATAGATGCTTGAAATAGATTCAATTTCCTTTTCCATATGTGCTTCTTATACTTCCCTCATATCTGGTGCTTGCAGCTCTTCAATTATCTGTGCAAGACAGTACTAAAGATACAGCAAGCCAGAGTGATATGGGCAAGTTGTTGGCTGATCAGGCCTTTGTGTCCTCCATTCTTGCGTCGGTATGTCTACTAAAACTGCAATTATTATTATTGTCCACCCTGATTATGGCATTTGTGCATAATAATCAACAAACTTTTGCCTTCCACAGCTTCCAGGGGTCGATCCGGATGATCCCTCAGTTAAAGATGTGCTTGCTTCAATGCAAAGTCAGTCTGAGGTGAGTTCATCAAACTTGGTAGTAAGATAAATCGATAGATGCTCTATCTATGCTGGCATATGTTAACTAACACAAATGCCATATATTTTATGCTTTTAGTTGACCTCATTATTTGCATGAAGTAAATAAAAGAAGAGAACTTTGAAATGTATGCTGTTGGGTTAACTATGATTTTCCACTGAGTACTAGTTGATTGTTAAGATAATAATTATTGTGTATTTCCACTCCTTTAAGTTAGGATATTCCTTTGATGAATAAGATGCACCTTTTGATGTCTGTTATATCTTCATTGTCTCCTTAATTGTGTTGGCATTGGTTCTAATTTATAGGTTTTGATACTTAAATATGAGCTTCTCTCATCTTTGTTCTATGTGAGAACCAAATCAAAAAAAGCGACCATAAGTGATATGTTCGCAAAAAATCTGATGTTTAATATCATAATAGCAGATAAAAATAACATTAGCTAAAGTACAAATGACATCAGGCTTTTGTATCCAAGTTGATTAGGTTGCGGAGCTTAAAATAAATTTTTAATTGGACATTTCAATCATATATGGAGCGAATGCGTCGGGTGAAAGTTTTTGAGACCTGATTACATATGTATTTTCTTGTAGAACCAGGAGAAGAAGGATGAAGATAAGTCATCAAACGAGGAGGAGAAGAAGTAAATCTCTGAAAGCTGCTTTTGGTGTCAGGTTTGGACTTCTGATTCGCCCAGTTCAATTTGTTATCAGTGTCTGGGGTAAAAGATGTTTCAAATTTCAAAACATTCTTTTAGATCTCATAGTGTTTTGGATCTTTTATCTTCTTAATATTCATAAACTTGGTAGTAAATATTGGTACGGCACTTCTTTTCTTTTTCACAGGTTGTTAACCTCTTCATTGTGGCTGATGAATGGTGCATATTGATGATCTTTCATTTGTGTCTTAGAGGAGCTTTAGAGGAGATGGCGCCACCGCACTATTAATGGCAAAACATTGAACTGAACTGCTGCAATGTTTCTATATCAATACATGGTTACTTTAGAATTGTGCTTCTCTGCTTATATATTATTGTTCATGTTTATTATTATTATGTTTTTTTTTTTCAAGAAAAATGTTGTTCATGTGTACTTGAAGTTTAGCTTCTGTTTTCTCCTGTTCTTTTTTCTTTTTCCTTTTTTCTTAGAAACAAAATGTTCTTTCAATTGCTTATTCAGAAACGCAATACTGTGATTTTGCGGCAATTAAGATTGAAGGTTTCATTTCAACAAGTGTGTTTTAATAATACACCATTAAAGCACTTATTTAGAAGCATAGTGTTAAGACAATTGATAGCCATTGCATGAGGATTTTCATGAACATATCCTTTGTTATAGCAATGATAAGCATAGAGAAGAAGATTAAATCAGCTAACAAAAACAATGAATCATTTTTTTTAGAAAATTAATTTATTAACTTTCTTTTAATACAAGTACAAACGTTACAATTTAAGTCTTAAATCTAAAAATAATAATAATTGTTAATAACGGCAATTGTTAAACAATAATTGTCTTTTAAATTATTAATAATTATAACTCTCTTAAATATTGAAGGAATAAATTTTTTGTTAGTGTATGAATTTTCGACTTAGTCAAGGAGTGTACAAACTTTTATTATTCCTACAAATAAAGAAATAAGAGTTTCACACACAGAAAATAACTATTTAAATAATCTTCGTAAATAGAAGAATAATAATTTTATAAAAAAAAAATATTATTTTAATATTTATTAAGACTCAAACTCTTAACTGTAATTAAAGAAATATATAAAACTTACTCAACTCAAGTACGGTTTCTTAACATTTTTAATAATTGTGATTACGAGAATTACTACTCTAAGAAGGATATTTTTAAGAATAGAAAATGGAAAATGGGTTTTATGAAATGGATGGAGCACTTGAGAAGCTGTCATCAACTGTATTGTCACCATAATCTCACCAGTCACCATGCACCCGCAAACCTTTTGACCAATAACAACGAGCTTAGTGTCCCCGCCGCCCAATCATCCCCCTCTCCCCACACACACACACAACACAACCGTTACAGGATTATTAACCCACAACCCGTACATACATAAACGCCAACTCTCCACCCTCAGATCAAAGTCAACAAACTACAGAAAAGTATGATCAAACGGTCAGAATCTAATGCAGCATCTTATCTAAAATAAGCACGACCGTGTGAGCTAGAAATGATTGATGCTTATAATCCAGCATCTAATGCATTCCCCCGTGGATTAACATAGTATATGCCTTTTTTGTTGGATATAAGTGGTCCTTTGATATTATAGTATGTACCAGCCTGAGGCCCATTGATCACAGTTGAAGCGGCCAAACTTTTGTTGGCACCAACTACTGGCTCATCATGAACGATCCATTCTATTGATCATCTGTGTTTGATGTTAATTAAATGTGCTTTCTTCCTGCCTGTAAGTGTTGGGAGGAGTTCTCTCATCATTTCTCGATTTCTGATTGTCGTAAAAAGGCAGCACGTCAACTTGAATTCCTGGCTGGGAAGCAATCACCTGGTCCTACCACTTTGGCTTTGGGAGATGCTCTGGGAATTGCTCAGCACCATGATGCAGTCACTGGTACCACTAAACAACATACCACAGACGATTATGCTAAACGCCTGGCTATTGGAGCCTCTGAGGTGCAATGCTAAATGTTCCTCTTTGTTGGCTTCTCTTTCCAGTAACTGTGCCACCACTAGGTTGAACTTCATTCTGTTCTATAGTGTTTTAATTTTTTATTACACAGTGAAAAGAAGAAAGGGATTTCTTTTAGCGGCAGACAGTCCCCAGAATGACACCATTGAAGTTGGTCCCGGAAATCTGAAGATGTCCTTTTCTCGAACCACTGGAAAACTCAAACGGATGTATAATTTGAGAACAGGGGTAAGTTGTACTACAGTGAAGAAAACCAGATTTGTTGATATCATCACTGACACTAAACAGATGCATTACACACACGCTCTCACACAGATCTAAATACTCATTTGTCTGTCCATACAGGGGCATGCCATACGCATGTAAATGGGTTGTGTATGTTTGTGTAATTAGATAAAACTAATTTTGTCTTTAACAATTATTAATAAGAGGTTGTTGCATTTTACCAGGTTGATGTTCCGGTACAACAGAGCTTTCTTTGGTATGGTTCAAGTGTATCTGGTCAGGTAAGCTAACTGTACCTTGGATTAGGATATCTTATTTTGTTATGTGCTATTGCTGACTTTCTAATTATCTATCCTATCTTGCAGTCTTCGGGTGTCTACATTTTCCGGCCTAATGGGACCCCACCAATGTAGTTTCAAGATTTGTAAGAACATTTCCTTCGTGTCTTTCAAGCCTCTCATTACACAAAATGAAAATGTAGAACACCAAAGTAAAAAATTTAAGCTACTTGTATCAACAGCCTTATTCAAATATATCAAATTTCCTATGCAATTTTTTTCCTCTTACTATTTTTATTTTTTTTATCTCATAACTTCATCTCTTTAACATTCTAATAGCAGCGCAAATGCCTGGTAATTATGTTTGATCAGCCTTTATACTTTGCCACTTCATTTATTTAAAATATTTTAATTAATATGCAGGCGCCCATTAATGTCATTCGTGGACCACTGGTTGATGAAGTACCCCAACGATTTAATTCATGGATCTACCAGGTCATCAATCTTCTTCCTCAAGACCCCGCAACTCCTCTTATCTATATAAGGGAAGTTTAAATATCATGACTTTGGACTTATAGACTTTAGATGCCTGCCAACTGTGACTACGTGCAGACACCAGCAGACAAACATAAGGGTTGTGTATGAATACAGGATCCATTGTTGCATCTACAGTTAATTAGAATTTGCAAGAGAATGGAAAAAGTAAATTTATAATTTTTTTTTTTTGGTAGCAAATGGAACATAAAATCGGGTAAATCTGTACATTTTGAGATACATAAATTTGAGATGTGGCTGTGAAGGATGCCAGGATGAAAAAGAACCCTTACAACGAAAGTTTGCTCTTGTGGCGACTTCATGCGTTGATGCCGCCTAAGATACCATGATATCTGTGCAAAAGGCCTATTTGAAATACATTTTTATTATATTCACATTCATAATCCATATTATTGGGGTTAATATCTTTCTTCTCCCATAAGTTGATTATTTTTGGATTTTGTTGCTTGTCCGGTCACAAGACTTTACAAAGACAGAGAACATGCTGAAGTTTTTTTTAACAGACAAAGCGTAAAATTTATTAATAAAAATAGAATTACAATTAAAGAGGGTCATTAAGCACTCATCTTTAAAAAAAAGAATAAAAAAATAAATAAGAAATACAATTTCTTAAAATAAATATAAAATAATAAAACCTATAATTAGACAATCTATTTTAGGGGTGGGCAAAAAATTGAAAAAACTAAAACAGACCTCAAAAATTGAACCGAATCGGTCGGTTCGGTTCGGTTTTTCTCTTGGTCAGTTCGGTTTTTAATTTTTTAATTCAAAAAATCAAAAAATTCGATTCGGTTCTCGGTTCGGAAGGCCAAATCAAGAATCAAACCGAAAAATTGAATTTAAAAAGAAAATAAAAAAATTTAAAAAATCGAACCAAACAAAAAAAAAGTCTAAATTAAATCAATTTGAACCAAATCGAACCGAAAAATTAAAAATCAAACCAAAAATTTGAGAACTAAACCGAACCGAATTGAACCGAACCGATTCGATTCGGTTCTCTATGAACTCGGTTCGGTTTTCAGTTTTATTCTTCAAAAATCGAACCGAGTTTGCCCACCCCTAATCTATTTACATCTCTAAAGAGTACGAGTAAAATATCATAAAAAGACCTCAACCACCAGGTAAAATGGTTCAACTAGAGTCTAAAGTTTGCTAATTTATTTGTAAATGCATTATTTTCTTAGAATGAATGATTAAACCTAAATTGAATATGATCAATATAATTCTTATAATGTTGCCATCGGTTGTGAAGTTTTTAAGGAGTGCATAATGTGTGATTAAAAAGAAGATGAAAGGTTAAGATGGAATCAAATTCCAAAATTATATTATGTCATCCATGAGCCATAGAAATCTTCAAAGCTAAAATAACTCTCATAATTTTTGTAAAATATACAGTCTCAATCTCTAGAGGGCTAGAGAAACCTTCTAAAAAATAGTCTGTGTCATTTTTGAACTCCCCCCTCTCTACAAGCAATCATGTCTGGATTATCTTTTAAAAGTCCATCTATATTGATCTTGATCCAATCTTAAGGAGGAGGAAGATTCCAAAATAAAACCGTAATTTTTCATGCACATCTAAAACTAGAAGCTATTCATAGTTTGTGTAAAATGGAGTTATCCTCCTCATAAGAGATAAAACTAGAACAGAATGAAGCAAAATAACTAATATAAGCAAGATGATTCGTCTTGAAGCTATTCGAATTAAAACTTTGATTAACAAATCTAAGTCAATTTCAACAACGCCATATCAAATATAATATGTAAGCTACTTACAATTCAAAATATTTAATAGTTATGGGATAATTGTTTTTAAAAATAAAATTGATGTCCATAATTCCATAACAAAGCATGCTGAAGTTGAATACAGTATAAGTCACATTACCCACCTCTTCATACCTCCATCTTTGAGACCTCTTCTTTATCAAGTCGTTTAACTGTGTTAATAACTAAGTGACCTTTTTTAATGTGTCTACTCAATTTAGATAGTACTCACTTATGATCTCTCTATATTCATATTGTTTCTGATGGGATTCCATTTTGAAGATTGGACCAATTTTAACATAACACACTGTTGGAAAAAAAGTAATCTCACGACTGATGACCAATATTAATGTGTGATATTGTTATAAAATGTAGGAATATTATATTTTAATATAATTGATATCATATCAAATATGATAATAATATAATATCACACATGAAATCTATATGAAGCCTCCTCTCCTAGTTATCTATATCCCCAAAGCAAGATCTGCAAATTTCATTGAGCTTTATATAATCTCACTTTGATCCTCTGATAGCACTATTTTCAGTGATGTCACCCTCTATCGTTAGTTGACTGGTAATTTGGTCTATCTCATTATTACTCGCTCAGACATTATTCATGTTGTCAATCAATTTATGACCGCTCCTCATATTTCTTATTATGCAGTAGTTCTTCGTATCGTACATTATCTCAAAGATACACTTTTTTATGGCATTTATTTTTTGATTCATTCTTCTCTAGTGTTACGAGCTTATGCTGATATCGATTAGGCAGGTGATCCTATGAATTGACGATCGACTACTAGATTCTATCTTTTCTTGGGTGATTCTTTTCTTTCATAGGAAAGTAAGAAACAAATAGTTACTGTTCATTCTAGTACTGAGGTCGAGTATCGTGCTCTTGCTGATATTACCTAAGAGATTGTTTGGCTCCACTAGCTTCTTGAAAATATGGGTATTTTTCACATTGAAGCTACACATTTTTATTGTAACAATCAGAGTGCCATTCAAATTGCTCACAATTATGTTTTTCATAAGCGGACTAAGCACATTGAAATAGATTGTTAATTTATTCAGCAACATGTTTTTCAAGGAATAGTTACTCTCTATTCCATCTCCTCTGAAGATCAACTTACTAATATTTTCACCAAATCTTTATTTCTTGATCTTTTTTAAACTTGAGTCTCCAAATTCAATTTTATTTTTACTCCATCATCTTAAATTTGAGAAAAGGGAGAAATAGAAGATATTAATATGTGATATTGTTATTAATATATAATATTATTAATATATTTAATATAAAATTAATTATATTAATAATATAATATTTATACTCTTATAATTTGTAATTATTTTTTTTATGTGTAATATTTTTTTTCTACTTTATAATAGGTAAAAGCATATACACACAGCTCATTATTAAAATTACAGAAAAAATATCTTTTATACTGAATCCAATGGAAGGGATTTTCTAAAACGAGCAACTCTTAATTTCTCGTAAATTACCTTTTTCCTCTTGACAATACTCCATTTCTTCACTAATGACTCTCTCTCTCTCTCTCTAAAAAGAAGCATTAGAAAGTTAAGTAATGTATGCTTAACAAGGTACATGATTGTTGTTCATCATGTCTATGTGCTCGACTAGTTCGACTAACTCGACTAACATTAAGTATGAATGCGTATGTGATCTATATGCATACATGCGTGCATGTGGTAATGTATGTTTTAGGCAAGTTTCTATCACCTGTTTACCAGGATATGCCCGACACTACAGAACCTAACTTGTCAAGGTCCTCGGACAGGACACTAGGTCCTTGGACATGACACTAGTAGGATATCTTTGGCTCAGTTTTTATAACTAATCATTTATTAAAATAGGTTCATGTAGGTTTATAATTGAATCAAAAGATTCAAATGTTCCAACTGCTATGGATTCAAATATTAGGGCTGTTTATGGTTTGTAATAACACCTTAACATTGGCCTAATATCTGTATGACAGCAAATAGTCATGCATGCATAAAAGTTTTTCCCGGTATAAAATTGCTCCCAAAATCTTTCAATTTAAACTATCAAGCCAAAAATTCTTTTTGCAGTTCTGAAATGCCTGAATGTAAGTATGCACAAGTCTAATATTATAGGGTCATTAGAGCTTTCATGATTTTTTTTAAAAGAAATCTATTTTTGAAAATTAATTTTCTTCCATATAATTTTTTTTTGGTAAGTAAGAATTTTATAAATGCTAAATTCAGCAAATATTACAAGAAAATTAAATGCGACAAGTTAAGACCTTGCAACTCCTAGAATTATTAGTACATTTACCACCCAGTTGCAATGTGATCTATCACTTGGCCATTGACAGCACTTATACATCTAATCCAGACAACATCCTTAATGTTTTGATGGACATCACTTGTAGAAGGCGTTTTCTGTTTAAAGACCACCAGGTTTCGCTCTCTCCAAATAAAATAGATTGTAGCACAAAATGAGACTCGTCTGATCTTGTTGAGAATAGACTTGCCATTGGATTTTCTACAAAGATAGGAGATTACTCGTTGCCATCTGTCCGGGCATTGGGTGAGCTGACACGCTATAAGGACTTTATGCCATATTTCACTACTAAAGCTGCATTGAAAAAATAAGTGTGGAATTGTCTCCTTATTGCAACCACAAATGGGGCACTCATCTGAAGGAATAATCCCCCATTTTTTTAGTCTGTCCCTTGTAGACAATCTGTTCTTCAATGCCAACCAAGTAACGAAGCTGTGTTTAGGCATATGTTGCATTCCCCATATCAGTTGATACCATCCCACCTTAGCCTCCTTAATCTTGAGACCCTTCCATGTACTCGCAATAGAAAATTTTGCATTGGAGCTTGCTGACCATGAAATTCTATCCTCTCTTTCAGTAATTGAAAAATTTTTGCGTAGGTGATCCCATACCTGAGCAGTGTACTCATCCAAAGGATCCGAGAAGTTCCAGTGACCATGCTGCCATAGATCATTAACCTTAGCATCCCGTGGAATATCCGCATCCAAAATGTCAATATGAGGGAATTTATTAACTATAGACTCTCCACCCAGCCATGGATCCCACCAAAAATAAAAGGATTTGCCATTGCCCAGCTCATATGAGAACAAATGTTTTATCTGACTTCTCATTCCAAGGATTTTCCTCCATGTCCAGCTACAGTCCATTGGCTTCGTGATTCCCCAAAAGCTTAGCCTCCGCAGTTTGTTATCAATTACCCATTTCGCCCATAAGGAGGATTTCACTGCAACTAGCTCCCAGATATGCTTAGTAACTGCCGCTAAATTCCATAAGCTTATAGATTTAATGCCTAGGCCTCCTTCTTTTTTCCCTTTGCACACCTCATTCCAGCCCACTAATCCTCTCTTCCCTTGTTGGTTACTTCCAT
Organism: Ailanthus altissimus; assembly: GCA_946807835.1. Lineage (NCBI taxonomy): Eukaryota > Viridiplantae > Streptophyta > Magnoliopsida > Sapindales > Simaroubaceae > Ailanthus > Ailanthus altissimus. The sequence continues at coordinate 28,164,944 of OX327695.1, forward strand.
GCCATAAGAAATTACGGCATTTGTTTTCAATTTCTTTGGTGACTGACTTAGGCAGGATAAACATAGAACTCCAGTAGACATGCATACTCATTATCACAGATTTTATTAATTGTAACCGCCCTGCATAACTCAAATATTTCACAGTCCAGCTTGAGATTCTAGAGGTTATCCTATTAATAAGCTCCTGACAGTGGGCTTTCTTTAGTCCACCTGAAATTAGGGGAATACCTAAGTATTTAATAGGCAGCTCACCTTGTTTGTACTGAGTGATCTGCAGAATTGTCTCCTTGGTAGGCTGAGGAACATTCCCAAAGAAAATGAAGCTCTTACTAGCGTTAAGGTGTAACCCTGAAACCATTGAAAAATCATCAAGCACTTGCTTAAAGTGGCCCACTGACCTTTCATCGCCATGTGAGAATAAGAATAAGTCGTCTGCAAACATCAAGTGATTTAACTGCAACCTCTTACACCCCCTGTGAAATGTAAACTGATTCTGAGGGATACAGCTTAGGCTCCTACTAAGGTATTCCATGGCCAACACGAAAAGCAAAGGGGACATGGGATCCCCCTGCCTCAGGCCTTTCTTTCCCGGGAAAAAGCCTTCTAATCTGCCATTCACCACAACTGAGTACATGCTAGTTCTGACACACTTCATGATAATATTGATAAAGTGATAAGGGAAATTAAGCCCCATCAATACCTCTTCAAGGAAATCCCATGAGACCGAGTCATAAGCCTTGCGGAGGTCTATCTTAAGTGCACATCTTGGGCTTCCACTGTTCCGATCATATCCCCTCATAAGTTCATGTGCCAGTAAAGCATTATCGGTTATCTTCCTATTAGGAATAAAGGCTGATTGACTGGGGTTGACTAAATAGCTCACCACATTCCTTAGCCTGCCTGTTATTATTTTGGTGATGCATTTGTAAAGGACCGTACAACATGCAATTGGTCTATAGTCCCCCAAACTGTGAGGATTATGAATCTTAGGCACGAGAGTAATGGCAGTGGCATTTATGGGGTTGTAAAACTGACCTGAGGAGAAAAAATGTTGCACAGCTTCAGTCACCTCCGTTCCAACGATGTGCCAACTTTTTTGAAAGAAATAACTGTTGTAACCATCAGGTCCTGGAGCTTTATCACCATTGATGCTAAAGATAGCATTCTTGACTTCTTGGGCTGTAACTGGAGCATTCAGTATGTCTCTATCGTCTACCTTCAATTTAGGGCCAACATCTATGATTCTCTTTTGTATGGTCGCTCTATAGGAAGTGTTGGTTCCCAGTAAATCCTTGTAGTAACCGACAATGGCTTCTTTCACCACTTTGGGATCATCAGAGTTTTCCCCATTTTGTCTCTCAATCGAAGTGATTCTATTCCGAGCTCTTCTCTGCTTAACTGACTTATGAAAGTAGCTGGTATTTGAATCCCCCATTTGAATCCATCTTATTCTTGATTTTTGTCTGATAATGCTTTCTTCAGCATAAATAAGTTTCCTTAAATGCTGATAAATGCCCCTTTCCTCATCTTGCAGAATTTGGTTAAATGGATCATGGATGAGTCTACTCTGTAAGGAGGTCAACATCATTTTGTACTCTTCTATCTTTTGCTGGACGTCAGAGAAAAAAACTTTGTTGAGTTCTTGTAGCTTGGGTTTTAATAATTTGAGTTTGACCCAAACCCGGGCCATTGGAGGGCCATAACATTCATGCTGCCAAGCTCGCTCAACTGTGGAGAGAAACTCAGAATGGGCACACCAGGCATTAAAGAACTTGAAAGGAATATTACCACTATAGGAAGCTCTCGCAATAGATACCACAAGAGGAGAGTGATCTGAAATGCCTGCTGGTAAAACTTCACACTCAGAGGCAGGTAATGCATCTAGCCAGTTTCCATTAACAAATGCCCAGTCAATTTTCCTCCAAATTCGTTGCTCTCCAGTTTGATTGTTGCACCAAGTGTAGCGGCACCCATGGTTCTTTAACTCAAATAACTCTAGTCTCGATATCCAACTTTTAAACTGTTCCACCATGTTATCATTAACCCATTGTCCTCCAATTCTATCATTGTTGCTGATGACGTTGTTAAAATCTCCTTGGATTAACCAAGGTGTAGTGTTGGGAGTCAAGCCATCACCTAAGTCCTTCCACAGGTTTTCTCTCTCCATAGGGGTAGAGGCACCATAAACTAGAGTCCAGTAAAACGCAATGCCATCGATAAGAACTCTACTATGTATGAATTGTTGGTGCTTTTGTAGGATCGTGACATTGCATCTAGCAGGATTAAAGACAATCCAAATTCTTCCCATATCTAGACACTCAGAATTATTTTCTAGCTTCCAGTCCCGTAAGGCTAATTTCTTCCAAATGGTATCTAGATTAGATAATTTAACTTTTGTTTCTAACAATCCCAAAATACATAATCGACTAGATTTAATCAGAGACCGTACCTCTGATTGTTTACAAGGGTCGTGAAGACCCCGAATATTCCAGCTTGCGATCATTGTCCCCGTTTTGGGGATTTAGAGCTCCTTGTGGCACGTCGACCCTTCCCTATGATTCCCACGTCATGCGCCAGAGTAATAGTCTTCCTTAAGTTGAATCTATCCACTACCTGAAGAACCTCTGATCCTCCGTTACCTGGCACTTGTTTCACTGCCGTATCTATTGGGACATTCTCCTCATTGCCTTCTGGAGTCTGTATACCCATCTCTGCTTTGCCTGTATCTAACTCTTTTTGTTCCTGCTTTTTAGGGTGGATAATGGTGCCTTTCTTTCTCCTTGATTGTTCTGAACCGTCTCTCTTTCTTTCCACACCTGTTTTATTCCAACCTTACAGTCTTTCCCCTCATGGCCAATCCCTTTACATTTGGGGCAGACAGTAGGCTTCCACTCATAAGTTACCTCCTGCATAACCATGTTACCTTCTTCATCCTCTAAGGTAATCATGGAAGGAAACTCGCCCCCCACATCCATTTCCACCAGGACTCTCGCAAATGCCAGCCTTGTTCTATTCAAGGTACATTGATCGCAAAATTTAGGAGATCCCAATGAGCTAGCTATACGACTCAAGAGTGGGGGGCTCCAAAATTCCCACGGTAGTCCTGGGAATTGTACCCAAATAGGCAGAGTTCTGATACTGGCTACATCCATTACCATTCTAGGCTTCCAAGCTTTGAGAATCAAAGGTCGTTTATCAAAGGTTAGAGGTCCATCCGCAAGTGCTTTCTGCTTTCCTATTCCATTCTCAAAGTTAAACAGAAACAACCCCTCTTTAATAGAATGAACTGAAACTAAGCCAAACTGCTTTCACCGATTCATAACAAAAGCTTGGAGCGGTTGAAATCTAGGACATAATCCATACACACATCCTATTAGCGCATGCTGCCATCTATTTTCCTCTTCTTTAAGTTCATTGCAATTGAATTTAACAATTTTCTTACCATTTGAAATGGCTGGGGGGATAAATTGTAGTTCACTTCCATAGCTTCGGATTCGGTTGTCGGCAAACAAGGACACCCAAGGCCGGCTTGAGGGCACAACAGCAGGCTTGCTGCCACCTCTTTCTGTCACTGTCACTGTAGCCGCCGTGACCAGGGGCGGTGCACCGGAGCTCAGCCCATCAGCAGCAGCAGCAGAAACTGAAGTCGAGCTTTTGCAACCTTCGGCCAAAGCAGCAGTACCCCAGCAGCCAACCCGAACGGCCAACGGAGGAGACAGCCCAGCACCCGCACCGTCGGAGACTAGCCCAGCACCCACGCCAGCTGCAGCCAGCCCTGCACCATCGTCACCGAAAGCCAGCCCATTTCCCGTGCCGGCGACACCCTGCCCAACACCAGCCCCCACAGAAACTCGCCCAGTCCCAGCGCCAGCGCCAGCCTGCGACAGGGTAGTTTGGTTCATCGTGGCACAGCCGCCCTTCGTTATCGCAGCGGAGGCTACACCCGTAGCTGGATCAGCAGACACAGCCGGCAGCCCCTCGGCCAGTTCTGAGACAGCAGGACGCACGGACGGCAACACTTCAGCCAAGTCAGCAAGCCTTACCGAACTGGAAGAAACAGCCGGAGGGGCATCCGCGACGTCCGGAGGAGGCAGCCCCGACGAGGCAGGGACGGCAGCAGGAAGGCTGCAACTAGCGGCCTCCATCGATCCAACAAGAACAGAAGGAGACGATCGTCCCCGGCGTTGGCTAGGAGCAGCGGGCGGCGGCGTTTTACTAGGTTTTTTCCTCCCCATAGGAAACGGCGTAAATTAGAATCGTGCGCCGAGAGAAAAAACATAAAACGCCACGTCAGCTACTTCTTTCCTTCTTCCATATAATTTCTGCTTAATCTTGGAATTTACACTATGGATAAGAAATCTGAATTCTCAGTCTTAGTTGACCGTGCTACTGGAGGAGCCAGCATTAAAGATGGACAACTAGAACTAATGCTTCTTCATAGTTTCAATTTTCACATTTTCTTCTATTGTAGCACATCCTTTCTGTATTTTGTGATAGAACCGACTTTTCTTTGTTTATACACAAGGCGTATGATTGCTGATGATGGCAGAGGAGTTGGGGAAGCCCTTGATGAAACCGTTTTGTGTTGGAGATAAATGTGAAGGACTATCCGTATAGTATCATATAGAAACTGCAGCTTTGTGTTCCAATCTACTTTCTTTTCCATGCATCATAGTCACTGGAGGAAACACATACTATATGTAAGAGTGGCAAAATATTAGATTCTAGTAAGTCGCAGAAAAGGGGTAAAGCCCACTTGAGAGATGAGCAATTAACTTTTCAATTCATTTTCCTTCCCTGTTTTCTGCTGGGTAATTAGCAATGAGCTTAGGCTTTGCAGTTGTTTCCAATTTGAATTTTTCGTCATCCTAAAGTTAGAGGAAATTACTAATTGAGCATTAACAAACATGGTGCTGGAGGCGAACAACTGGCCAAGAAGTTTATTCACCACTTCTTTTTGCTTTCACACATGAGGTAAGACTTGGTCGTAGCCACTCTGTGTATCTGCTTGTTATAAATCGTAGTCTGATTCAGGAATTTATTATTTCAGAAGTCTGAAACTTGGACAGCATCTCATCTGACAGAAGCAACTGCCATGGATCCAGACTAGAGCTTGCCTCTCAATGTTGCTTTAATTACTCTTCAGGTAACAGCATTATATGACTGTAGAATGAATTTGACGAAATCTCTCTGCCTTTCTAAGTCTCCTTCTGAGGGAGTTGGATGATGGAAGTGTTCTCCTCCGACTAGCACATCTATACGAGGTAAGATAATGAGCCCAATGCTGCTCTTCACATTCCCATTATGTTCACCAAACTAGAACTTGTTTAGACGAATTGCAACTAAAACTCGATAGAGCCATACAGACCTACGCATCGGTTAAAACAACGAAATCCTTTAGTTCATTCTTGGCCCCTGTTGATTCACGAGCAGCCTGTTGAATCCTCATAAAGTAATAGTCCGTCATTGTGAAAGTATTGAAAATATAAAGTTATAATCATAAACATTCTTCTCATAATTAAGTTGATTATAGCTAAATCACATAATATGCTCATGGTTTTGATCCACTTTTCTCATGGCTTAATGTGATCAAGAGGGTGAAGATCCCGAGTATTCAACACTAGCCAAAGTCGAACTGAAGATGTTATTGAAGGTACGTATTGGCTTCTACATATGCGCCTGTAATATGCCTTATATTACACTCTTTTTACCTGAAATGAAACTTGTTTAGAAGCTTGCAGTTTCAGTTGTTGAAAAAGATTTATATAATTGTAACAATAACAACTCTGAACTTCTTCCTGGGTCAATTGGATTGAACTTTCAGATAAAGGAGCTGAAAGAAATGAGCTTATCAACAAACCAGGAGAAATCAGAGATGAAGAAGATGATCTGGAGAGTTGCAGGGGACGGCGGACAGACCCATAATCCTGTTAGAGGTGGCCCTGTTGATAAGTCAAGTCTTGTTGTTGAGCTTGGTCCTATGGAGATTCGCACTCTCTTGTTGAAATTCTGAGGCTGTTCTGGGTTACGTGTACTTTTTCAACTCTGTTATTGATCAAGAATGTCTTTTGAAAGGCAAAGCTTTTCCCGCTCATCCACTTCTGTTTTGTTTTGCTCAACATTTTCAATTGGTTGGTTGGTCCATTTTTGTTGTATTTTTAAATATTTATGTAATAAATATAGGAATTCAAATTCAAATTCAATTATTTTGTCAAAATTAAGTGATTTCATTTAATCCATTCTTAAAATTAAATCTATTTCAAAATTAATTTTAGGAATATGGAAAATTATTCAATTCTATGTAAACAATAATAATATGTAAAAATAAATAAATAAAGACTATTGATTGATCCTAGCCCTTGAATTAATCGGATAAACTTTTTCTTAGGATTAATTGTTTAGCTACTTATTATTATGAAATCATTTATCAAATTCATATGATGTATAAGATACTTCTTTCTTTTATCTTTTAAGAAAAAAAAATATCAGTAATTTGATTTATATGAGTATTTCAGCACTCGAATTGAATCAATTAATCAAATTTAAAATTTTATTCAAAATTTATAAATAATTAAATTTAGCTAAAATTAGATCTACCGAAATGAATCAAACTAATTTAATTGAATAAAATTGAAGAGAATTTTTTGAAAAAAAAAATATTAATATTATATTATTAATGAAACATCATTGATATTATATTATAAGACATTTGATATTATGATAAGAGAATTATTAAAATAAAATACTGTATTTACACATTGATGCATGTTCAAACACATATCTTGTAAAAAAAAAAGAGAAATAATTATATTTCATATTAAAAAACAAACTTTAAAAAAAAATAAATACATAATTTTTTTAAAAAGAAGATCACAAACCCTTTTAAAAAAAGAGAATACAAACTTCACAAAAGAAGAGACACAGACGTATTTAAAAGAAAAAAATTATTTAACTTAAATTAAAAAAAAAATTATTATAAAAATTAGAAAATAAATAAAAGATTTTTAATTTAAAAAAAAACTGTTGCAAAAACTATGATCCTCCACTAATAATTTTAGAAAATCAGCTAAATATTAAATTTCAACCATCTGTCAGGAGTTGCTAGCCAACAGACTATTGAGATTTGTGTAGTGACAGAGTTGCTTACTCAGGATAATAGTAGAGAAGCTTAAACTGAATTTTTGGCTTCTAGATTCTCATAAAATGAGTTGCCGATTGGAATCGAAGGGAAAATTTACTAAGTGCTTTTCTTTTCAAATTTTTTTTACTAAATATGTATTTAATTTTTTTTCTTTTTTGAGATATTTAATTTGGTTTGATTCCGAAAAATGTTCATGTCAAAAAGAAAATGAGTAAAATTTAGTAAAGAAAAAAAAAGAAATTACATTTATATAATAGAGACATTGACATAAAAAAAATTTAGAAAAAAGATTTAAAATTAATCAAAAGAATTAAATAGTTGCATCCATTTCCTTAGTCGACAATAAAATCTGTGTACTTTTTTATTTAGATTTGAAATCCTGACCGTGACAAGACCAGTAATACTTGAGATAAAAAAAAATAAAAGAAGAATTAAAACGGCCAGTTATACTTGGGATAAAAAAAAGAATTAGATAATCGTTAACGATACAAGCGCGGGAAGTTCCCAAGACAGTTAAAAACAACCGTCAAGTTTCTTCCAAGTCCCAACACGCTATCTCCATATCCAGATCCCGCCACGTGTTCCTTACTCTCCGATCACCTTCATCTTCAACCACCAGCCACCATCAATCGAAAATCCCCCTTTGTCTTCAATCTTACATTCATTCATATTGCAAATAAAGCCAATCGAGAAACGACGTCGTCTGAACATCAACTCCACCGACAAATGCCTGATCGAACCAAAAAGCCCTCCCTTTACCCTGAAGTAATCGAATCAAACCCCGACGCCCCAATCTGTCACTATCAACCTCGATCATCATCATCGTCGCCGTCACCATCCTCGTCGTCAAATCTCTACCCTACCATCGACATGCCTGATTTAGTTGAAAATTTATTTCCCGATCATGTCGAGACTGATCCTACCAAACCCTCGGCCCCACCGGAAGCCATCGAGGAAACCCTAGTTAAAGTCCCCGGCGCAATCCTCCACCTCATCGATAAATCCTACAGCGTAGAGCTCGCCTCCGGCGACGTAACCATCATCCGCCTTGTCCAGAATGGAAACCCAGTCGCCGTTCTCGCCTCCGTTGGTGATGAAATCCAGTGGCCGTTGACTAAAGAAATTGCCGCCGTCAAGCTTGACGATTCTCATTATTTCTTCTCTCTTAACTTCCCGCAGTCTCAGCCCAATTCAACTCCCAATGCTGACGCGTTAAATTACGGGCTTACGATCGCGTCGAAAGGACAGGAGAATTTGTTGAAGGAATTAGATGGAGTATTGCAAAAGTACAGTTGCTTTTCGGTTCAGAAGGTCTCGGAGAAGGCGAAGGAGGCGTTGGAGGGCAAAATAGCGAAGGAAACGGCGCCGGGGGAGTTGAAGGGGAAGAAGAAGGAAGTGATGGAAAAGAAGAGCGCGGCGTATTGGACTACATTGGCCCCCAATGTGGAGGATTATAGTGGGACCGCGGCGAAGTTGATTGCTGCCGGGTCAGGGCAGCTGGTTCGGGGGATTTTGTGGTGTGGGGATGTGACGGTGGAGAGGTTGAAGTGGGGAAATGAGATTTTGAAGAAGAGGATGAGTTGTGGGGACAAACCATCAGAGGTTAGTCCCGAGACGTTGAAGAGGATTAAGAGGTAATTGAATTGATTAAAAAGAAGTGCTAGCAAATAGTCTATAAATGTGGTATTGCTTAACCTCTTATTATGAAAAGTATGCAACTTTGTTTTATTGAATGTAATGAATGTGAAAATTTGGTAGGTATGTTATTGTCTTTTAGATGTTTTTTGTTATTAGTAGAAAGGACAAAGATGGGAGGTTTAGATGTGCCTCAGAGATACTAAAGATGGATATGCTACCACTAGAATGCAATGTTATTTGGAAGAGGGTGGAATTTTCATTTTTTTTTCTTTTTGTTTTATGGTGATGATTGTTCGGGTGTGCTAATAACACATTATAGTATTACCAGAGGCTATCCCAAGTCATTGAAAAGGATTGAAAGGTGATTGGTTTGATAAGAAGAATATTTTATTGAATGTGATTATTTGGAAGAGGGTGGAATTTTCATTTTTTTTTCTTTTTGTTTTATGATGGTTGTTGTTTGGGTGTGCTAATAACACATTACAGTATTACCGGAGGCTATCTCATGTCATTGAAAAGGATTGAAATGTGATTGGATTGATAAGAAGAATATTTTATTGAATGTATTGAATGTGATAAGTTGGTACTCTGTTTTAGATTGTTAATGTGTTTTTGGTTACTAGTGGAAATATCAACTATGGAGACGTTTAGATATGACTCAAAGATACTAAGGATGGATACAATACATTAGAACGCAATGTTATTTGAGATGGATAGACTACATTACAATGCAATGTTACTTGGAAGAGTGTGGAATTTTCTTTTTTTCTTTGTTTTCTATTGATGGTTATTTAGGTGTGCTAATGCATTATAGTATTATTGGTTTTGTAATTTGTATAGGGTTAAGAGAGTGACTAAAATGACAGAGAAAGTAGCAACTGGGGTTCTGTCCGGAGTTGTGAAAGTCTCTGGATTTTTCACTAGTTCAGTTGCCAGCTCGAAAGCTGGGAAGAAGTTTTTCAGCCTTCTGCCTGGGGAACTCATCCTTGCATCTCTGGATGGATTCAGTATGTTTATCATTTTGAGACCTTGATCTTGTTAATTAAGTTGCATGTACTGGTCTTGTTGTTTCCTTTATAGTCAAAATTTTAATATGAGCATGAAATGAGGATCTATGTAATTTCCATTTTGCTGCCATTTTGATTGCCATACCTCAACATCTTGCTTTTAACTATTTTCAAGGCTATATCTATGAACTTTGACAATTAGTAAGTGGCATATAGAAACTTCAAAGCATGTGTGGGTTAAATTGATTTGTCCAGAGTTTGGCAGTCCCAAAAGTTATTTTGTCGAAAAGAATAAAATGACAGCATTTATTTATTAGTTTCTTTTTGTTGCTTTGACTCTTCAAACATTCTAATGGGCTTTTGTCTTAGATATATTTGTGTCATTTAAAATTTTTTTGTTTGAAGAAGAAACCTATTTCCTGTGAGACAAGCCCATTTTTTTGGCATCTTTGTGGGCCTTTTGTGTCATTTAAAAATTTTTTGTTGGAAGAAGTAACCTATTTCTTGTGGGACAAGCCCATTTGTTTTTGGCATCTCTGTGGCCCTTTTGTCTAAAGATTGTTTTTATTTCAGTGGGCTTAGTCTTAGAAGATTCTCGTGATCTTCTTTAGACAATCCTTTTAGGGAAATCGTGGTCTCTCAGCTTACCATGAACACAGTTTCTTTCAAAGATTTTGAGTTAGCTGTTATATAGCTTTTGCTCTTGACTTGTGGTGGAGTCTGCTTAACTTCATTTGCCATCTGTATTAATATACTTCTTTTCAGTTTCATATCAGATAAAAAAAAATTGATGTATGATGTGAAATTGCTAATATATGCCTTCTTTTATTTTTTATTTTTTATTAAGAGTTACCTGAATGTTGTTTGGATGCTAATAAATGTCTATCTAGATAGATACATACAATAGTAATCAAATAGATTTTAGATGAATAGAGAGAAATAGATTTTAGATCTCAGGTAGATTTGGACTATCCAGGAGGAAGGATTACAACTCTTTTAGTTCTATCTACAAAGGATCACCGTGATATGTATTATATTCCCCTGAAGGTTGTTTCTAAAATTTTATGGTGCTGACTGTGGCCTGTAACCTGTATTCATGTTTTAGCATATTATTAGTATAAAAAATGTTGAGGGGTACATGTGAAGGCTCCAGGAAAAGGGCTCAACATGTAATGTCAGATAAAAATATGTTAAAAATAACAAAGATAGATGAAATGAAGAAAATTTAGATTATCAATTTTACAAAGAAATGCTAGTGGGTATGTGAAATTTCTTGACATATTGTAGACTACTAGTTGTAACATTACTTATAATTTTCAGAATTAATTAGCGGAAATTATTGGAATCTTCTTATATAATGCATGCATAAGATGCCAGTTTTTATGTTACGATATGAAATCGTATATGCGATGGTCTTTTTTCGTGTTGCAATAAGTAAAAACTTTCTTAAAGCATTTTAGATTGAAACTTATTCTTGTTGCTCTTCTTTTATTCACAATCATCTCTGATGAAATTGTTTTAATATGACCTCAGTTCAAATGCCACTTTTGGCTGAGTATTATTAAATACTATGAAGAATTTATTGTGCATTCCAATGAAAGTCTAATGGTTGAATAATAAACTGATTGTATTTATTGAGAAAGAAATTTTGATAGCCTTGGCAGTTTGTGAATTTCTGATCTGCCTGTTATAAGGTTGAGATTTGCCTGGTTGCTTTAGCTAGTCAATTATAAACTTTGTTGGTGAATCTTAGTACCTTGATTCAATGCACCTCAGTAGAGTTGTTGAAATATGACCCAACCCCCACAACACCCTGATCAATCCCCTTTGTCTAGTTCTAGCATGATTTTAGAATAAGGAAATATAATGGTAAATTGCATGGTGTATTTCCACTCTGATGGAGCAAATCATATTGTTAATTTATTCTCTAATCTGATATCGATATGGTTCAATGCTTCTGATTTTGGCCAATAGTTTTGTCCATTGTCCTTTTAATCAAAGAAAGTTTCTGCCTAAAACTAATTTCAAGTATGTTTTGGGATAATTAGACTCTAGAGCCACACTTTTTTTTTATGATGGAGTTGGTTGAGCCATGAAGTTAACAGAGTTGGAGTTTATGCAATTGGAATTTGGAATAAAACTTTTGTTTGAACAGATTATCTCTTCTCTCTCTCTCTCTCTCTCTTTTTTTCCCTCTTTCATTTTGTTTGTTTGATCAAGAGAATTGATTTTGTTTGAGTCTGTTGTACTAGAAAAACTTTTCAGTCATTGTTAATTCTTTTCCTCACGGGTCCTTCTCAATCACTTTCACTTTTTTAAAGATCCAATACCATTCCTTCTTTTTCTGACTCAGCGATCCTTTACTCCTGTGATTTTATCCCTTTGAACCTTCTGAATTTTATTTATATTTTATCATTACTAATTTTTTTTTCTTGAAAGCAGACAAGGTGTGTGATGCTGTTGAAGTAGCTGGAAAGAATGTCATGTCAACATCATCCACTGTGACTACTGAACTTGTTACTCACAGGTAACTTTCACACAATTTACATGAACCTTGGTCATCAATGGCAATAAACTAATCTATCACCCAGCCAAGAAAAAAAGAGGAATACAATGTACTCAGAAAAGAAGAACAATGGACATGCTATTTTTTTAACAAATTTGTGTCAATTAAAACACTTGATTTTATAATGTTGACAGCCAATGAACCCTGTTCTTGTAGCATGCCTTTAGCCCGCACTAATGAATGAGGTTATCAATATTAGTTGGCACTAATGAATAAGATTATCAATTATTTGATTATGGCCAATCCTTAAGATACAATCAATTCTCAAGTTTTAAGAGATTCAGAGAACGAAAGTCTTGGGGGTTATGATTTTGTGTAGCTATTAAAGTTTGAATAAGAAAATTGTGTTTTGACTCTTGTGCAATCTGCAATCTGATTTCTTTCTGTAGGTACGGGGAAAAAGCAGCAGAGGCAACGAATGAAGGGCTTGGAGCAGCAGGCCATGCCATAGGCACGGCATGGGCTGCATTTAAAATTCGGAAAGCACTTAACCCTAAAGCTGTACTAAAACCTACTACCCTTGCCAAGACTGCTGCCAAAGTTGCTGCAGATGCTGAAGCCAAGGCTAAGAAGAATTCAAAGTAATTGCTGATCTTGTCACGCCATTGTTTGAATTCAACCTTGGTAGATATTTCACCATCACAATATTAACACCATCCCCCCATATTTAGTACCTTTTTTTAATTTTCAACTTTCAAGTTCACTTGTTGCTGTTGGATGGGCTGCTTTAGATGTTGCAAAGTTTTAGGTGGAAATTATGTGTACAATAATCATTGCTGGCAAAGGTAATTTTGTTGCAAATTTGGGTTGGTGAATTTGACTGAAAATTAGCAGCTCAGGCATCAACATTTTGAAAAACCTACTCCCTAGTTTCTGAGATGGATGCTAGAAAAGTGAGGATTCTTATTCATAATTGAAGAATCTCACATTGACTGGATTTTGAAGTTTTTTTTTTAAAGGTAAGGGGTGTGCAAGTACAAACAATTTTGTACCTCCTACCTCCCTAGGGTCGAATTTGGGTGACAATATAACACAAAAACTTAACAATCACTAGACTACGCCCTATGGCACTAGATTTTGAAGTTGATATGATTTCCTAGTCAAGATTGAATTATATATTTGATTTCTTTTTCTTCTTTTTCACTGGGAAATTATAGATTTGATATGATATTTATATATTTGTATTCACTTTATTCTCTTTTTGATGGATTCAGATCCTCTCCTAAATTAAGCTTTCACCTAACTTTTTATTAGTGTGTAATTAGTGAAGATTAGTGATTGCTAAAAAAAAAATAGATCTTGACCACTTATGTTTAATTTATAACACATGTTAGAAGATTTTTAAAAATTTAAATAAAGTTTAATTTAAGAGATGATCTTAATTCTTTTTTGATATGGCTTGTTGAGAGTATTCAAATGACTTCATTAATTCTTGATCAAATAAACTCCTCAACCTATATTTTATTGTATGTGCTTTAAAATAAACATTAAGAAAATTATAAAAGTTTAATTTTCTATAAACTCCATTATATACTTAATTTCCTAAATTATGAGATGTAAAAACTAATTGAATTACTTCTCCTCGAGATGAATTTAGTTACTTATAGTTGATTTTCATAATTACCTCAAAAGAAAAATGCATTTTACTTTTGATTGCAGGGTGAACTTTGAAACATTCAAAGCAATCTACTACTGTTTTTACTCTTTTTTTTCCCACCTAATGCTAGCTATCTGTTTTCATTTGCTTTAACTTTTGTCACACAGATTCCTTCAACATAAGGGAGCATTACTTGCAACACGGCATGGATTTGAAAACGACCCATCACATTCAAATAATTGTACTTCAAAATCTAACACCAATATCTTGCCTTGCCCTGATGCATAAATGTAGTTTAAAAAGGCATCAATATAGGTGATAGCTCTAGGATTTTCTCATCGATGCCCTAAAAAATTTGGCCAATTCTCCTTTTTCAGGAATTAGTACACAGTACAATCTAGCAATGTTTATCAATTTATGTGAAATTTTTCCTAACTTAGCTTTCACGTGGGGCTCAATAAGGACAATCACATTATTATTATTTCATCTCTTTTTCTACGTCCGACTTTCACTTTAGTCTTTATTCGTTTGAATGGTTGAATCATACCATCAACACTCTTCTGTCAATAAAATGAACACTTTTTACATATCAAACAGTCGAATGAGATTTTGAATCTTTACTCTTTAGAAATTGCAGCACCGTGCCATTTTCGTGTATCAACAAGTGCTAGCTATCTATGGATGGTCACTCACTAAGTCCCAAGTGGATCATGATCATTAAAATGGCAACAAAAATGTTCAGCACTGCAGACCCCATTAAAAATTTAATAGTGGACGACAATGATTCCCATCAAAGTTTTGCATGCTTATAGCATAAAAGTAATGCTACACTTCTTAAATAATATTGTAAATTTTATATTTTAAATTAAAATATCAATAAATTATTAGATTATAAAATGACGTAAATTTCAAAATCACTTATTATATTATTTCATCGTTTAATAATTACTTAACACATTATTTTGAGACAGTAAAATTTAAAATATCATTTAATAAATCTAGCATTAGTCATAGCATAAATAGCACATTCATAATATTGGGTTACGTCAATTTTCTTATCCCTTGTTAGCATTAAACTTTGCTCTATACGAATTGGGGGGAGCATTAGCACCAAACATGGAAGGAAAAATGGATGTGATATGTTTGTTTAATGGGTTTCCTTTAGATTTGCACCATTGGCTTCCAATGCATTACTACTTGAGTTTTATCAAAAGTTTTATGCACTCAGATGATTTTACAGAATTCTTTGTTGATGATTTTGATCGTGGGGATCACCACCTGTTATTAAGAATTTATTAACTCTTTAGAGATTCTTTTGATCTCTTGAAAAGCAAGATTGTCCAAAGCATCAATTACCATTCTGTTCTTCTTTACTGATGTGTTGTTGATCATGGCCAATGGAGAGAAATTGAGTTGTTTAAAAGCTTATTGTTATTTGTTATGTTAGTTGATAATACAAATCAACTAAATGTGATAAAAGCTTTACATAGTGAAAAACATATATTAACAAAAAAAAATTACTTCTTAGGTAGAAAAATATTAAATAAAGCATGTAATTAATTATTTACTAAAAAAGCATTCTCTCACTAAGCTTGCATAAAATGATAGAATTACATATATATATATATAGTTTGGTTTAATCTTTGTCTCTATCAATTGCTTTACCTATCTACATCTAGACCATGTTACATAAATTATATAAAAAAATAAAACATAAAAAAATGAAAGAGAAGAGTGTTATAGTTACCATCTCAACCAAAAGAGATAAAAAGAGTAATTAGAAACAAACAAAAGGAAAATCCCACTAGCTTGTTCTTTATTGAAATGAAAACCCATTTTGACATAGATGATTGATAGATATATATAACTTTCTTATAGTGTATTTATCTTTTGAGGTAGGCAATGATCATAAACATGATGGAAATGGATTGTAATTTAGGTGCACTAAGTGATCATGTTGCTTTAAAGTTGAACAAAAACCTAAGCATGCAATCCTCTTATTCATATATATTTCAAGTGGCTATTAGATATAGAACAAACAAACCCCAAATGTATGAGAAGCTTATAAAGGATAAATATATTTATAAATGGATTAGTGAGGTGGAATCACAAAATGAAAAAGCTAGAGGATGAAGCAAGCAAAGGTCACACCTCTTCGTTGTTTTTCACCAATTGTTCTATAAAATTCTATGCCGCCATCGCAACAAGTTTAGTCTTCATATGGATCTTGAATTGGATTGATTTTGTTGTCAACCACCCACTTCCCCACACCCCCCCACCCCCCTCTTTTTTTTTTCTTTTTTGTGGGCCAATTTGCTTTAGATTTAATTTCTTTTTTCCGTAGAGCTTTAGGTTCGATTTTGTGAGAATCTTCTCTTGCTTAGACTTGTTTATGAAATCGATGATGATTTGGGTTTGATGAATGAATGACATGAAAACAAAAAATTCTAATATAAAGTAATGGTTGGATGAGGAAAAAACCAAATATTACTATTATTATAACATTGCCATGCACACTTGTTTTTTAAAAAAAGGGAAAAAAAATCAAAGTTTATCTTTGAAATTGTATTTTTGCACTTTCATGAGAAAGACAAGACTTGTTTAATTATGCTTTTATTCTTTTAATTTATAGTGATTTATAGTTCTTAATGCATGATTATTATTTGATTATGAGGTTTTTTTTTTAATTTTAAAAAACGTCTTGGGATTTCTAGTAATAACTTTCCTTATTTTTAAAGTATTAGTGCAAAAGCAGTCATTGCAATTCATGAAAGATGAAGACGATCTAATTAGAATATTCATACATTTGCTAACTTCTCCTCTTTTATTGACATCTTAATTGTTTCTTAGATTATTATTTTTATTGTTATTACTTTCGGCTACAACTCTAACTATTATTTTTTGAAGGAAATTATATGTTAATTATCACTCATGTCGTCAATAGAGGCGGAAATATAATATAAGATAAAAGGGTCATATGTTAAAGTAAAAAATTATATTAAATTAAAATTTAATTATATTGAAATTTTAATGTCGGATTTAAAATTAAGAAAGTTAAATTATAAAATTATATATTTTAAATAATAAGAATTTATTATTAAATTTTAAAAGATTTTGAGGCTTATGCCCTTGAGAAAGTCCACCACTGATCATGAATAGCAATAATACAAATTTATTAAATGTTACATAAGAATCATAGTTTCAAATTTAGATCCTAAACCCGACAATACCCACCTATAATTACTTGTTAAGGATAAAACAACTGGATATCTAATGTGTTTTTATTTCACTAATTAATAAAGGATCTGTTTGATAAAGTAGACAAACTCTAAACTTAATAAAAAAATATCATAAAAATTGGAGACCTACCTAAAAAAAACAATAATGTTTTTGCTTTCTTGATTCCCTTTTTCCCATCCACATCCACTTCTATTTATCTCTGTCCAGCTGCAAGTATATCTAAATTTTGTTCCAAAGAAGATTGCGTGTTATTATTATTGCTCAGACCAACATCAATAATTCCAATTATAGCCATAAAAATTTCTAAGTCACAGGGACCGACAATACAAAAGAATCAAAACTCCAGGGACCCAATAGAAAAGTTTTAATTTACAACCCCCCCCCCCCCCCCCCCCCCCCCCCCCCCCCCCCCCCCCCCCCCCCCCCCCCCCCGGTGACCAAAATGGTCACTGCTATTGTCCCATTTCCACTCAATCTTCAAGTGCATTGTTCTAAAGTTCCAAAACAAGACATCTCCTTTGTAAGTACGAGGGTCGTGTCTCTTTCACTCTTCGATTTTTTATTTACTCTTTGGAAATTTGTGTTCTGATCCCATGCAGTAAATTTTTTAACACTATTAGTCTTACCATATAGTTACTGGTATTCACTTTATTTCTAGTTACTGCTGCCAATACAATTACTACTATTAGCACTCTTTAAGTTTCCCTATAAAAGAGGCCATTTCATCTTGGGCTACCTTCTCCATTTTGAAACTAGGATCAAGTTTCTTTATTTTTTGTTTTCTAAAATAAGAGTACCCTTTTCATCAAATTAACAGATGATCTATTGTTCTGTATAACAAGAAGAACCCCAATTATTGGTCGAAGGAAAATTTCCAAAACTTTGCCATTAGCTAGTGGCCTAGAAAAAGATTCACCTTTTCCTTTACTTAAACTTTCGTACGGATTACCTAATATAAATAATGAAACCAAGATGCATGCAAGGGATATTATATATAGATAAAAATCCCAGCTTTGGTTGATATGTGTAAATTATAATTGATGGTTAGATTTTTTTTATAAGTTTTTCAAAAGTGGGACAAAGGAAGAATTTATCTGGCAAAAGGAACAGGCAAAAGGAGGGGGATGTGTCAAAATGTTTGTGAATGAGGAATAAAAACACAAGAGTTGCCCACTGTTGATAAAATTGCATGGCAATGCGCCATTGCCATTGCCCATTGTCATTGCCGTTGCTTTGAAAATGTTTCAAGTGGGTTATGACATACGAACGCAAAAGCCTTATTTAAACAACCCACCAACACCATAAACCAAACACACAACACGCTTACACTAACACAAATAGAATAGAATGGCAATATCTCTTATTACTATCACAGAAACTCACTAAGTTTCTTTTAGATTTTTCCCATTTGAAATACTTTCCAGTGCTGTCAGTTTTAGCACCCAAAAAAAACAAGCAAGGGATCCATTCTTGTTTGGCTCTCAGGAAAAAAAAAAAGAAGAAAAAAAGCTCAAGCAAACTAACTCAAAACAAGCGCCAATGGCAATTCCTCTGACACTGAAAAGGGTCTTTGGAAGTTTCTCACTTATGGCAAGTTCTTGGAGAAGAGGCTCAGTTCCGCGTGGTAGAAGGATGGTTCAAACAGATGCTGAACGGGATGATCATGAGTTTCATCAACATGCAACGGCTCGGTGCCTGTCATCTTACTACAGTGTGTTTGTTGCTCGCCTTGCTATCATGGTTTGAGAGATTTTCTTTTTTGGAGTTGCTGATATATTGTTAGAAATCTTCATTTCTGTCGATGTTTTCAACAGCTTAAAACATGCAAAGTTTGGAACTTTAGTAGTAAAACTGGATATAATATATATATATATATATATATATATATATATTCTCTAACATGCTTAAACTTGCATGCAAATCAGGTTGGTAATGATAATAGATTAAGAAAATGAACTTGTATTGTTCCTCAATGAAATGAAACCTTTTCTATTTCTTTCATTTTTGTTTCTGGGTAAGTGTACTTGTAGTTAAAGTGTTTGATAGTTGCATGTGATGATATTTTCATTGGCTTGAACATGCAAAGTCTGAAACTTTAGTAGCATAAAGGGGTAACAATTTGGTTTTTATATATTTCCTTTTTCTTTGGTTATATATATTTTTCTTTGTTCTCCTGAAAACGAAGTTAAAAGTGTATTAGAATTTCAGATGGTGATATCAGTTCTGCTTATACAGTCTTACTGTTAGAAAAATTTCAACTGTACTGATGTTTTCATTAGCTTGAGCATGCAAAGTTAAGAACTTTAGCAGGACACATGGGTAAAATTTTGGATTTTGTACCCTATAACATATTCAAACTTCAATCGCATACAGATAAGATTAGAATACTATGGCTTAGGATAAACTGTTTCATGCTTGTAATTGTTGCTGAACCAAATGAGCTCTCTCTCTTTTTAATTTTTCTTTTTGTATTTTTATTTCTGGAATAGTGTACTAAAAGTTAAAATGTTTTCAGAGTCGCACATTATATATTGTGCTTATACATTGTCTCTTGGAGTGTTGTGAGTGTTTGAAAATTTCAGTTATCTAGATGTTTTCATTAGCTTCAGCATGTTAAGTTTCAGAACTTTAGCGGGACAAATGGATAAAAAATTGGTTTCTGCATCCTGTAATAAGTTAAAACTTTAATGGAGTACAAATTGATTAGCATGGTAACCATGGCTTAGGATGCATGAGTCTTTAATGAACAACATGAATTCATTTTTTTTTTTTGTCTGCCATTTTTATTTCGGGAAAATTGTACTCGAAGTGTTTGAGAGTTACATATGAAATCTGCTCAATCATTAGCTCTTAGAGTATTACTTAAAATTCAAAGTATATAATAAACTTTTGAAAGCAAAGAGATGAACTTACTCTGCTACAGCCTATGTCATTGAAATTTATGGCATTTTTGTTCCCTTCGCAAAACTTGGTTATCTGACATTCACATTTTTGTTCTTTTACTAGTACAATGTTGGTAATGAGAAAGCACATATGGTCTATTAGAAAGTCTAAATTGCATTTGGTTTGTTTATAACAAAGATCTCTGCTTTGGTTTGATTAACTGGTTTAGTTTGCCATAATGGCTTTGCAGATTATGCTAGCGATTCTGATTGGATTGCTCACTATATTAACATGGCATTTTACAATGGTCTATACAACAAAATCACTAGACAGTTTGGCATATGTCCTCCGTTATGAACTTCTACAGCGTCCCTTATTGCGCATGTGGAACATTGTGAATTCCACTGCTGAGATGACATCTTCCCAGGTTAAGCTTTCGGAATACGTAATTAGGCAGCACAGCAAGCCAGCTAATCAAGCAGAACAAGTTGAGGTAAAGAATTGAGATTTTGGTTTTGTCCTCACAATGTGATTACTTGAAAATTATCTTTAGATATTGGCAAAAGTTAAATATTAACTTATGCAATTTTGTATCAATTCTTATCAGCTGTATGAAATGATGAAGGCTGTTACATGGGCAATGTTTGCAAGTCGCAAAGCTCTCAATGCCATAACTATAAATTATAGAAATGGATTTGTCCAGGCATTCCATAGAGATCTTAGGAGTAACAACACATTCTACATTTACTCTGATCTTTATAACTATTCAATAGACACCAGTGGGCCTTATGATTCCAATTTGATCTCTTCACATAAAGGGTGGAATGATCAGTCCATAAAGGGTAATATCTCTGCCATTTGGTACCGTGAACCACTTGATCCCTTCACTGGTGAGAAGATAGGAAAGCGAAGCCAAATCCCCCCAGACGATCTAATCAACATTGCAGGCCTTTCTCAAGTACCTGATGGGGTGGCTTCATGGCATGTTGCAGTGAGCAAGTTCACAGATTCACCATTGCTTTCAGCAGCATTACCAGTTTGGGACCCTTCCAATGAAACTATTGTGGCAGTTGTGGGTGTCACCACTGCACTTTACAGTGTAGGCCAGCTGATGAAAGAACTTGTTGAAGTTCATAGTGGGCACATTTATTTGACCTCTCAAGAAGGCTACTTATTGGCTACTTCCACAAATGCTCCCCTTTTAATTAATTCAACAACAGGGCCCAAGCTTGTGAAGGCAGTTGATTCTGAAAATCATGTAATACAAATGGGAGCCCAATGGTTACAGAAAGAATATGGAATCAAGCTTCCCGCAAATCATGCGATTCATGTACAGAATGCCAAGCTTGGCCACCAGGAATATTACATGGACTCATTTTTTCTAAACCTAAAGAGATTGCCTATTGTAAGTTTTGACTATGTAGTAAATCTAATCTTGATATCATTATGTTTTGCCTTATGTAGTAAATCTAATCTTGATATCATTCTGTTTTGCCTACAGGGCTTTAATCTTTTGTGTGATTACTTGTACATATATTGTATTTATTACCACAATGATGTAATGAATAAGTTTCACTGTCTGCAGGTGGGCGTTATCATTATTCCAAGAGATTATGTAATGGGGAAAGCAGATCAGAGAGCCTACAAGACTTTGGTTATATTGATATCCGCATCTGTATGCATCCTGATCATTGGATGTATTTGCATTTTGATATTGACAAACGGAGTATCAAAAGAAATGAAACTAAGAGCAGAACTGATAAGCCATCTTGATGCAAGAAGAAAAGCAGAGGCCTCAAACAACTACAAAAGCCAATTTCTAGCAAATATGAGGTCAGTTGTCTTACAACGACTATTAACATAGTATACATTAGCATTTTCAAGGACTGTTACTGCATAGGCATAAAACACATCAGATTGTAAGACCAATTCAGGTTTACCGCATTTAATTTCTTTTCTCGGGAAACCCTGGATAATTTAAATGAGAACTCATTCCATTTCAAGTGCATGTTTTACACTTGCATGATCTTGAAACTGTTTCAATGATCTTGTAACTGCCCGAGGATTTTAAAAGTGCATGTTTTACACTTGTTTGCACCTTATAACTTGCCCTTTTGTTGTGTTACAGTCATGAACTGAGAACGCCAATGGCTGCAATTATCGGACTGCTGGACATCCTTAAGTCTGATGATAGCCTCACAAATGAGCAATATTCTACAGTCTGCCAGATTAAAAAGAGTTCTTTTGCTTTACTCCGACTTCTTAACCACATACTGGATCTTAGCAAGGTGAGTTACTAAAACTTTTTCACTTTGTGTAACAGCACTTCTATCATTTCAATTATTTTTCCCATTATACATGCTAAAACACTTGATTTGTAATTAGTTAAGAAATGTTCTTTATACAGTTGATAAGAGAGAAGATTAGTCTACGACTTTCTACCATTTACCTGATTATAGAAAGAAAAATAATTGCTAAGAACCACAGTTTGTTCAACTATATGATTTGGCTAAACACAAAAAGTTTGTTGAGGAGGTATACATTAATGTTTTCATTTCTTCTGGTCTAGAACTTATCAAATGAACATTGATTATAACAGTTAAATAAAATAAAGCGATCAGGAAGTTCATTAGTCAATAGAGCTATGTTCCAAATAGTGCATTTCAGAGCAATATCACTGTCCTCCTAATTTCTCTAAATATTGTAAAGGTGGAATCAGGAAAAATGGAGTTAGAAAGCACTGAGTTTGATTTGCAGAAAGAGCTTGAAGAACTTGTTGACATGTTCTCCGTGCAGTGCAGTAACCACAATGTAGAGACAGTTTTAGACCTCTCTGGTACATCTGTAATTTTATACTGGAATGGATAAATATTTCTGTTTATCATATATATATATATATCTTAAAACTAATCTTAGTTTCTCTTAGATGATATTCCACGAAAGGTTAAAGGGGATCCTGGTAGAGTTTTTCAGATATTTTCAAATCTTATTAACAACTCTATCAAGTTCACAAAATGTAAGTGCAAGATTGATGTAGAAAATTTTCTTGAGTACCCTTTGTTGTTAATGAAGTATTAATGGAAATATGATTAGAGTTTGCTCTTATAGAAATTGTTTCAAATGACATACAGCGGGTCACATTGTTATCCGTGGATGGTGTGAGGAATTGAATGTTTTTAACAATACCATGGAGCTTCCTCTTGGTCAGAAGAGATTAGAACGTGCCTTTAAGACAAATTTGAAGCAACAAGCTAATTATGCACAAAGCTGTCAGGAGGATGACAAAATTGCTCTTTGCTTTGAAGTTGATGATACAGGCCCTGGTATGAACTTCAAGATGTCTGAAACCATGTTAAACTTTATGTATACATTAACAAATCAAACCTCCCACTTCTGGATGATTAATATATGCTTCTTTCTTATGTTGTATAGGAATTGACCAGAGCAAATGGGAAATTGTATTCGAAAGCTTTGAGCAAGGCGATCCCTCAACTACTCGACTGTATGTAGTTTATATTCCAGTGTTCAAAACCCTGTAAACAAGTTCAACAAAAACATGAATTGAAGTGGACTCTTGTTGCAAACGTTTTAACAAAAAGGATATGAAATAAGCAATTAATGAAACAAATAGAAAGCGGAACTCTCAGATTTTTTATTTTTCCATCTTTTTCTAAAGCATTTTGTTTTTTTCAGGCATGGTGGAACTGGTTTAGGGCTATCCATAGTGCGAACCCTGGTGAGTAGGTTTACTGAAGTAAATAAATCCATGACGCATTGTAAATCAATATGCAAGTACAGATACGTATACTTTAACTAACTCAAAGAGAGAAACTAACTTGGCATATTTAAACCTCCAATGCATATGCATTTCTAATCCTTTGATAAATATCTTAGTTATGTTTAACTAATTCTGAACAGAGCACATGCACCAATTGAATTGTTTAATAGAGGAGGGTACCTATCATATCCTTTTGACTGTTTATTTAATCCCCTAGCTTCTGTTTCGAATGCACTTTCATCTTTCAATCATATTGGTGTTGGCAGGTGAACAAGATGGGTGGAGAAATCAAAGTTGTAAAAAAGAATGGACCAGGAACCTTGATGCAACTATACTTGGTTCTGGGCACACCTTCAAAAGACAAAAAGCAGAATCATAATATTGATTTTTCAAATACTGTGGTGAGTATTACACCCTTTGGAACATAAAACAGGTTAGATTTCTCAGTGTAGAATTGCTAAATTGTGCTTTTCACCTTTCAGAATCACCATAATAGTCCATCAAAGTAAGCCTAAAAAAATGCTTGTCTTTCTTTCATATACATTGTATCAGCAATAGTCAAGTGAGGTGGGTTTTTATGGTAAAATAGTTCATAAAATCCATTCTGCTCTATATTTTGGGTCTGGTGATATAGTAAAAAAAAAAAAAGTAGCTTGTAAACAAAAGTGTATCATTTCTACACGTGTCCACTAACAACTAATTCAATGTCAATCAGCTAGATTTGCAAGCAGATGGTTCTAGAAGCCGCATTTGTGTGAACATGGCATACATGACATATCTCTCCTTCTCTGTGAGACACACACAAACATGCCCTTAGAGCTTGAAAATTTTCAATCCTTAATAGATAGTCTAAATAAAGTAGACATTCCAAAATAAAAAAACAAGATAGAACTCAATCAAATCTGTGAAGATTTGTGTTCAATTATATAATATGTTTGCAGCTATCAAACATTTGAAAGCTAACACATTTTCACATTATTAAAGCTGGTGCTTGCAACAAATGACAGTATGGGAAGACTAATTATGTCCCAATGGTTGCGTAAAAAACAATTGTCCACTATGGAAGCTTCTGACTGGAATGAGCTCACTCAGATTCTGCGGGAACTCTTTAATCCCATAAGTCCAAGCAATGGCTTTGATGCTCAGAATTCAATAAATGAGCCATTGAAAGTTGAAATCAAAGCCATGAGGAACCCCGTTTTTATTGTTGTGGTTGATATAGCAATACTTGACCTAAGTTCAGATATATGGAAGGAACAGCTAGATTACCTTGACATATTCTCCGGGAAAGCAAAGTTTGCGTGGTTAGTAAAACATGAAACCAATCATTCCATAAAGATGGAGCTTTATATGAAAGGACATGATATAGTGGTTAATAAACCACTCTACAAAGGAAAGATGATCCATATTTTGGAAACTGCCATGAAGGGCAACACTGTTGAGATGCAAAACTATAGTTCAAGTCTCACAAGAGAAGGTAATTCCCAATAATGTCTTAAGATTGATTAGACCAAATTCACCTGCAGCCCAATTAATTCGGTTGGATCTCTAATTTATGGATCCTTTCCTTTAATTGATTTAGCTATTGCAAGTTCTAGTTTGTCCCAGCTCCGGACATTTAAGAATTGTTCAATTGACTTCACCCATGCATGCCCAGAAGAAAGTAGTTCAAGGAGAGAAGATTTAATACACACCTTGTTCAGGTTAGATAACATTTGAGATACTTGTTCATTACAACAAACAAGCATCTCTTTCTTAAGGACTTAAATGTGAAACTTCTAAATGCAGGGAACAACATCAGGGACTTAAAAGTGAAACTTCTAAAGGCATGGAACAATATCAGGTCAGCAACTCTCGTAAAGATCAATGCAGTTCATCTTCTAATAATTCTGGGAATAGAGGGAAAGTTCTTGAAGGCCTACGGATACTGCTGGCGGAAGATACACCACTGCTCCAGATGGTAGCTACCAAACTACTGGAAAGGGTGGGGGCAACAGTTATTGTTGTGGGGGATGGACAGCAGGCTTTGGAGGCTCTGAACAGCATGCTTGCTGCAGAAAAGGCTAAAAAGAAATCTCTTCTGCAAGGATCACAATCAGAAACTTCTGTTTCTCCTCGATATGACTTGATCTTAATGGATTGCCAGGTAAGAAAAAGCATGTCGTCCCCTGTATCATTTTTCTAACAAACATGTCTATTCAATTTTCTAGATAAACTTCTGCATTATGTCATGAGGTAACTAACTTCTGTTTTCATTTTAACTTTTTCTTGTCTCCATGGAAAACCAGATGCCAGTCATGGACGGCTATGAAGCAACTATAGAAATCAGGAAATCAGAACAGGCACATAAATCAACCAAAATTCCAATTGTTGCACTTACAGCTCATGCTATGTCTGCGGATCAAAAAAGATGCCTCGCAGTTGGCATGGATGCTTATCTGACAAAGCCAATTGACCAAGATCGCCTTGTGGCAACCATTTTTAGACTCACCAAGAAAAAGGCTGAAGAAGCTAACGGGCAGGCATCTTAGGCAGCATTTGGAGGTAGGAATGGATGCAGTCTGTGCTTAGAAATTGCAATATCGATCAGTCTCATAGGAATTATGTCTAATTTTGCTTCAGTCATGGAACTTTTAGTCTAATTTACTCTTTTTATTATTGTGAAAACTTGGTTTCTGACAATGAGCTTCCTTCCCTTTGTTGTGGAACTAACTAATTTCCCTTGTGAAACTTTAATCTCATCTGTTTCAGATGCATGGTAGTATCTGCATATTTGTAATTAGACATTTAGCAGTGTCAAGTACTGTTGCTTGTGATAAATGCTATGCTATGTTAAGATGGTTATGTTTTGTGTTGTTCAATTATGTTTATATGTTTTCAATAATCTCCATGATTGTTTCATTGTTCATTTACATAGCAACACTTCAAAATTTCTATAGTCATTAGCAAATCTTCTAGGTAATTACCGATTCGTTCATAAACTTACTTTCTTTTTTTCAAGTGAATTTACACAAAATTCATGAGGAGGAGGAGTCATTACTTTGTTAAATTTCTTGTATCATGTGCATGAAGACACATCCTTACTGCATCCAAGACCTTACTAAGAATTGATTGAAAAATTATACCAATAGGTTTCTGGTCCTCCAATTTTGTCCCTTTTTACTCTAATTTTTTATAAGTTCAAGATATCAAATGTTCTATGATCTGTTAAATGTCCTAAAAACAATCCAAAATTTACTCTAGTTTTTTTATAACAGGCCTCTGTTTTATGGTTTTGATGATGCATTCACCTTGACAGAATCTTTGGACCAGAGTTTCTCAGTAAGTCTAATGTCTTGAAGAAACTGGTAGGTCCCTCGTCGACAGGATCCAATGATTGTAGTTAGGTTCTTCAAAAACTAAATTTAATTTCTTTGAAGATGGAATTTTGAGACTATTGAAGAAGGCCTGCAGCAGTTGTGTCAGTCATGCCATGTCAGCAGTGTTGCCTTGTCAGCATCTTGATCAACATGCTCGAATATGATTATGAAGCTTAGTTAATAAGTTGTTTCTATTGGAAATAAAGTTTGCCATGTCAGCATTGATATATGCAAGTTGATAGGAGTTAGTATGAAGTTGTTGAGTTTCCCGCCAAAAACAAACATATCTTCTTTAAATAAGTTGTATTTCATTTGCTGTACGAAAAATCAATCAACAAAGTATCTCTTAGAAATTTTCTCTCATTTTCTTACTTCCCAAATACAAATTGATATTTGAAATATGGTATCAGAGCCTTAGGCAAACGCTAGCTCATCCATACTTCACACAATAGTCTCTAGTGTCAATCAGGTCTCTTTCAACTATAATTTTTCGCAAACAGTAAAATTAGGGAGATCTAATTTTGTAATTGGAGATCTCAAGTTCTCACGACAACTAGGGGTAACAAACTTGAAGATCTACGTACTGGAATTAAAATTTGTCCCGCACAACATATAAGAAACTTGAATCAAGATCGATCGGCAGTAGCTGTTGTAAAAAAATCTTGAATATGATAATTGGATAGGATAACATCAGAATTTACTCGGTTGGTTGTTTTTAACAATCAATGAATTGATATTGAGTTTGGTGATTAGAAGCAAAACAGGCTTTGAATTATGGACAACAATGGACAAGCAACTTTATTCACAATCAAAGGCAAAGGTAACACTGCTTAAGATGTATCTTTCTACAATTAAGAAAGGTTCTGGTTATTTCCTGAAAATCAAAAGCATAATAAATGAACTTGCTACTAATGGATATCAAACTGATGATGATAACTTCATTACGCACTTGGTGTCAAGTTTAGGAATTGATTATGACTTGATAGTAGCAATTATTATCAGGAAAGTTGGATCTATAACTCTTAGTGAAGTATATGCTATGTTACTTGCACAAGAAAGTAGAAATCATCAAATGAAAACAAAATAGCTTATATGGATGTACCAGATTTTTCAACAGCAAATGACTGGTATGCTCAAAAAAGTTTTGAGATTTCAACTAATCCAAATTAGTATCTAAACTCAAAGTGCTACATATCATCTCACATATGATGCTAACAACATTACTGCTAAGAGTACATTCTTAGGTAAGGATAAGCTTATCATTGGTAAAAATTTTGGTTTAAAAATTCTGCATATTGGTAATTCTAGTCATAAATCTAATTCATTCACCTTAAAATTTATTAGTATTTTAGCTCTTATAACTTATTTAGAAAATATAGTAAAAGCATATCAAATATCAAGATTAATAAATCACACAAAGAACATAAAAAAATTTAACATGGTTCACCCTAATTTGGGTTACATCCACTAATAAGATAACAATCCACTATAATCTTTTAACATAAAACACAAGAGTACTTTTAAATATTTTCTATGTAACCACTAAAACAATTTCTCTTTCATAGTTTTTTTATTGATTCTCCAACCTCTTTATATAGTGAGTGATATCTAATTTCTTATTAGACTTGTATTCTTAATTTTTATACAATTTGAACTCTACCTTTAATAAAGTAAATCCTACAAGAAAACTACTAATTTAGGAATATCTTAATCCCACTCAAATAGGGTAATTTAGGTCTTTTATAAATAAATTTGGTTTAATCCAACGACATTAAATAATCTCTTATATGCGTCTCAAATAATAAAGAACTTTATCAGTGTGTGAAAGTCAGTTATTGACAATAACATTTGATTGAATTTCATGATAAATTTTATCTTATTAAGGACAAGAAGCTAAGAACAATCTTACTGAAGGGTGTAACAGTGAAAGGCCTACATAACCTACTGCTATATCCTTTCATTCTCAAAATTCTTAATTCTGGTCACCCATTTTAATGTTATCTTGTTTAATAAAATGTATCTCATAAATAGGAATCGATCTAGTATCTCTGATCTTATGTTGTGTCTTGTAATAAGAAAATCTTTGGTCTATGTTCCTAATCCTTTCAAATAGACCAGGAAAAAGGTAGTGTAAATTTATGGGATTTAAGATTAGGACATCTAAGTTCTATCGCAATTGAAAAGTCTGTACTTCAAATTTTACACAAACTTTTGCTAGAAATGTCAATAAGAAACTAATTTTCTATACTGCTTATCAAATGAGAAAACTCTATAGAATTTATTTTCCAGTATATAAAATTATAGCTAAAAACTACCTTGCCTTGATTTACATAGATTTTTGGGGTCCATCCTCAGTACCATCTAGAGAAGGTTATCACTATTATATCAATTTCATAAATGATTTTATGAGATATTGTTGACTTTTTTCTCTTAAAACAAAAGCTGATGCATTTAAAGCCTTTATTTGTTTTAAATTTCAAGTTGAAACCAATTCAATCAACCTATTAAAACCTTACAATCGGACTAAGGAGGTGAATATAAACATTTTGCTAACTATTTAACAAAAAATGATATTCAACCTAAATTGATATGTCCTCATACTCATCACTAAAATAGAGTTATTGAGAGAACGCATAGACATATTATAGAGATAAGACTTACACTTTTAGCACAAGCTAAAATGTCACTTAAGTTTTGGTAGGATCCTTTTCACACAACCTTATTTAATTTTTTATAACCAGACTTCCAACACCTATTTTAAAACATCAATCTCTATTTCACAAAAAATCAGATTATTCATTTCTTAAACTATTTGGTTGTGAGTGTTTTCTACTTCTTAGACCATATCTTTCCTATAATATTAAGTTTCATATTGAATCATGTTTGTTTTTAGGATTTAGTCCACTACTTAAAGGCTATAAGTGCTTGCATTATTCTTGAAGATTATATATTTCCATTCATGTAACATTTAATGAAGACAGTTTTTCTTACACAGCTCTTTTTCAATCTTACAAAGACACTTAAATTACCAGCTCATACACCAATCTTATGTCTTTTACCATTCCTTTCAGTAGTAGTAATATGCAATGTTCACAAGATCAATACCCTACAGTAGAATTCATAACTATACAATAACCTTTTTCATTTGAACCAGAAACACGATTAACCATAGATAACTTAGACATATCTTAAACCTTTAATCATACAAATACCTTTCAGAATCTATCCTAAAGGCAAACCTCATATATTCATCATGTGTAGACTAGATCCAAGTTTAGAATTTTCAAACCAAAGGCTTATACCAATCAAGTAAGTTCAACATCTGTAGAACTATATATTGTCCAAGAGGCTTTATATGATCCTAATTGGAAAACAACAATAGATGATTAATATATGCTGTTTTATAGAGAAATAACACATGGACTCTAGTTCCTACAGCTGAAGCAACCAAAATAATAACAAATAAATAGGTTTTCAGAGTTAAGTATAACTTAGATGGCTTAATTTTTAAGTATAAAGCTAGATTGGTTGCAAAAGAGTTCTTACAAACTCTAGGAATGGATTACTATGAAACCTTTAGCCTTTTCGTTAAAGTATCCACTATTAGAATCATTCTTAATCTTGTTGGGATGATAAAATAATCTGTAAGGCAGATTGATATCAAGAATGCCTTCTTAAATTGAGATCTAAGTGAGGCAGTTTATATAACTCAGCCTAATGGGTTTGTAAACACTTCTTATCCTTATCATGTTTCGAAACTAACTTAGGCATTTTATAGATTAAAATAGGGTCTTAGAGCATGGCATGACAAACTAAAATTAACCTTATTGAGTTAGGGTTTTGTAAACTTAAAATATGATACTTCACTATTCTTATGTAACAAGAAAGACCAACAAATAATAGTATTACTATGTGTTGATGATATATTAATTACTAGACCAATTTTGATCATATAAAGCTCTTCATTCAAAAACTTAGCAAAGCATTTGCTTTAAAAGACTTGGAGTATTTCAATTATTCTTGGAAATTGAGGTAAGAGCTTCTGTTTTTGGTATCTATCTGTCTTAATTTAAGTATGTTTCAAATTTTTTTAAGAAGGCAAAAATGTATGATTGTAAAGGGTGTGATACACCTATGGTAGTTAGGCAAAAAAGCTCTTAAAATTTAAGCTTGATTTAGATTTAGAAATGTTTTCTAATCCTACTCTATATGAAAATGTTATGGGAACACTTCAGTGTATTATATTAACAAGGTTAGAACTATTTTTCTCAATATACAAATTAAGTTAGTTGCTTGCAGGCCTTACAATCAAACACTAACATACATGTAAGAGGGTATTAAGATATTTGAAAGCAACACAATCTTATGGTTTAAGTATTAATCAATCACAGGACATGTCTCTCAATAGTTACACAGATGCAGATTGAGCATGTAATCCAAATGATAAAAGATCTATATGTGGATACTGTATATACCTTGACTCTAATTTAGTTTTTTGGTCTTCCAAAAAGTAGTAAGCAGTAACAAAATTAAGTACAAAGGAAAAATATCAAGCACTTGCTTCAACTTGTTTAGAAATGGTATAGATACAATCACTGTTGTCTAAAATCTTTATTTTTTTTTGGCCTCAGATTGCTATATTATGTTGTGATAACCAAAGTGCTCAAGCTTTGGCTACCAACCTTATTTTTCATTCACGATCAAACATATTGAATTAGATATCCACTTCTTTGGAGTCAAAATTGCTAATAAGGAGTTGGATGTGAAATTTGTTCCAAGTGCAGATCAAATAGCATGTGTTATAACAAAGCCCCTGTCTATTTTTCAATTCTTTTATTTTCTATCCGAGCTTGAGATTACTGCTAACCCTTAAGCTTCATGGGAGATATTAAGGAAGGTCTATAGTGGCTATGTCAGCATTTGCGCATCTTGATCGGTATGCTTGAATATGATTATGAAGCTTAGTTAATCAGTTGTTTCTATTGAAAATAAAGTTTGCCTTGTCACTATTGATATATGCAAGTTGATAGGAGTTAGTTATGAAGTTGTTGAGTTTTCCGCCAAAAACAAAAATATCTTCTTTAAATAAGTTGTTGTATTTCAATTGCTATACGATTGAAAAATCAAACAATAAAGTCTCTCTTAGAAATTTTCTCTTATTTTCTTGCTTCTCAAACACAAAATGATATTCGAAACAGAGACTATTTTTTTTTTAAGGTAAATCTCGTCAAGCTTGAGAAGTTTATTGAAAGATTAAAAAAGATAGGATTATAATTCGGGTGGGGGGGACGTAATGGGCCTTACCCCATAAAATGCTCATAATGTTAAAATGAGAAGGAAAGGAAAAATGAGGAGGTTTAGCAGGATTACAACCATCCAAAATGGATTAATGAAATCTGTAATTGGGGTAATCATTGGCATCTTTATGTAGCAAATATAAAATTTTAAATGGTAGACACACCTACCATGTAAGATCATCATAGTTTAAGCTAATATTTGTCAAGTAATTCGCAATACTGTTGTTTTCTCTAAAAGAATGAACAAAGTAAAAATGCATACTAGACACACACCACTGACAATTCTTCCATCTAATAATAAGATTTCAGGGAGGATTCAACTTTGGATTAGAAAAGAGATTGATAAGGAGCAAATAATCAGTTTTTAGAATTAATCTATGCCAACCACGAGCATAAACTATATCAATAGCCACGATCACTCCCATTATTTCAGCATAGAATGTCGTCTCAATCTATAATGGATAAGAAAAGCCTCCAAGGAAAGTACTTTTTTCATCATGAAAAACTCCTCCACAAGTTGCTCTTTCTAGATTACCTTTAGAAAATTCGTCTGTATTTACTTTAATTCATTCATTTGGGGGAAATTCTAGAAGATTATAGAAATTTTTGGAGTACGACCAAACTTAGGGTTTATACCCAATCCCTCTAAGATAAATCGATCCTCGCCAAAAGAGATAAATCCAGGATATAAACCCGCGAAGAAACGAATATGAGCAAAGCAATCTGTTTTAAATCCGTGTAGACTATAACCCACTTTATCAAATCGAAGGTGATTATAACAACACCAAATAGAATATAACAGGTATGCTGTAGATAAAAGTAAAATGTTATACAACTGAGGGTTGAAAGACTTAGTAAGAATTGCAGACCATATATCTATAATTGAGGTATCATTCAGAATGTGTGTCCGAAAATTATGAGCAAGCCAACCCCAAAGATCCTTAGTAAAAGGGTAGGAAACAAATAAATGATCAATCGATTCATAGTCTTTCAAACAAAAGGAGCCAGCCGAAACTATGCAAATACTACGGGATCTTAGAATCAAATATGTTGGAAGAGGGTACTGAAGTAGGCGCCATATAAAAATACTAATTTTTTTGGGGAAAGAAATTCTTCCAAAGAGAAGATAAAAATACATTGAAGGTTGTATGATTCTGAATAAAAGTGTAACTTTCCTTTAATGATAATGAGCCATCCCGAGCAGAAGTGCAAATAAATTTATCTTTCATCTAATTGGAAGGTAAAATAATACCAGAAATTTGCTCTTTCAAATGAGAAAAAACACTATAAAAAGAATTTGAGATATTTCATCTCCCATCATCAATAACATCAACAACCTTACACTGGAGGTCTAAGGAGTCTTGCCAATCTCGAGAGAGAATAAATTTGTTAAGCCAATTGTCAAACCAAAAATTAATAGAAGAGCCATTACCAATGATCTACTGAGTTCCCTTATGAAAATATCCTAAATTTTGTTAACTTATGAATGAAATGAAATATTTCATTGCGTCAGGCTTATTATTAATATCAAGAAACGTTCCAATTCTTGGTTGCAGTCAAAATATCAGACTGATCCCTTCTGGGAATTCAATTTTCTGCCCGGAAAGCTAGCCTAGATAATGCAAATGGAACAAACCCCGAAGCAAATGCTGAAAATTCTGGGCAAGAAACTATAAAGTAAATGCCACAAGCATTAAAAACTACAAACTAAATTTCATGTTCAGCCAAGAAAGGAATCATAAATATCATCTTGTCTTCAGAAGCCTGAATTTTGAAATGCATGCCCAGAACTTATGTGCTGTACTTTCCATATGTAGAAGTTGTTTTAATTTGATGACAAATGGAGCTTGCTCTGAGGTAATTAACTCAATGAAGCTAAAATTTGATGCCATAGTAGCCGAGATGGAAGCAGCAGAGAAATTAATTTTCTTTTAAAAAAAATAAAGAATTGAGGGGAACTTTTAAACAAATGTGATTTTAACTATTCACAATTATATTTCATTCATCAAACAGAAACATAGATAATAGCAAGGCAAGTGTCATAAGAACATGATGAAATCTTGAAAATTAACACCATTGTATGCTTGCTGAACTTTTTAGCATGTGATACATATTGCATTTTCTTCACTTACTCATATACAACATTAAAACAAGCTTCCTGTACACTGTATTCTTGTACTTCTAAAAGTTATTATCACCTCTCATCATAGATTGGTCGGGAGAGTTGCTGGCAAAGCAGTAGGCAGCACCGGTAGCTTGAGCAGCCTGTTTCTTTTCGAAAACTGCAGCAGCACGAGCAGCTCGTTTCTTTTCGAATTCTGCAGCAGCTCGTCTCTTTACCAAATCTAAGGAAACTCGTTGATCTTCCACAGAAGCAATCTGACGCATCTTTTCCACTTCATATTGCATTTGCATTGTAATGCAATCTTTAGAACAAAAAGAATATCCACTATAGAAAGAAAAAAAGCTACAATAGTTGACAGGATAGATATTGTATTAAATAGCACAACAGATATATATATATATATATATTGTATTTATTAAAATTGGAAAATTTTAGTTAAAATGTCTACATTTTCTAATATTATATACTCTAAAAAATAGAGAATAAAAACTCAGAAAATCCTAATAGACATCAAACTTGCTTTCTGTGATGTCCAATAAAACCTTGAAAACTAATTTCCACAATTGAAGAGTTTCAAAGCTCATCCATATATATATATATTATAGTAAAAAAATAAATGAAAGTGGCATTTTAAATTCAGATAAAAGAAAAAAAACAAATCACTATAAAACCTACCCAGAACAAATTACAAAGATGAAATCGATCTCAAAACTCAAACTTCCACAAATAATATAACAAAGTCTTAACTAGAGAGAGGGGGAGAAGTAATATTTACTTATAAATGATGAACCTTTCATCAGCACGCCCAGGAGAAAAATTTCTTCTGCAAAAGCAACACAAGCCTTTGAAGAGGTAGCTAGGCCTCCCCAGAACATCGGCTTCATGATTGATTACATAATACTGAGGTGATACATATGTGCTGTCTGCGCCAGCGGCACCCGCTTCGATAAAAAACATGGATCCGGCCTGAGAGGTGACGTTGCTCTGGTTCCGGTGGTTACTTGAGTTTTCTGAAGCAGCAGCCAGCGACATTTGCTTCTTGCCAGACATGATTATTGGATCCATTATTTTCTCCTTTTCCCGAGTCTTTGAGTTGTGATTCATTGATGTTGCAATGTTAGCATTATTTATAACGATCTTGGATTTTCTTCAATAATTTGTTGTGCTCCAATAATTTCTATACACATTCAACTCATATTATTGGCATCAAAATCTTGCAAATTATCCAATGACTAGATGCAAGATAAATTATATTCAGATTGAGTTTTTCTACAATTTTTTTTTTGGTTGTTGTTGAATCAACTGCTCTGTATGGGCTTCGTACCATGTCTGAGCTTCTTTCCGGAATTTGCACGAACAGCACAAAAAAAAAGGGTACGCCACTATTAAATACTGAGACTTTCTCAGCTAAGTTTGAAACTCCTTTTCAGAGCCATGAAGAGTCAATAATTCTCTAAACTAAAATTATTGGTGAAATGACATTACCACAATCATGGCTTCACAACGTAACCGTAAAGCAGGAACTCAAAGAAATCTGTTGGAATGTAACTGCAGCTTCATAAGATGCTATTAATGTCCTGTTCAAGTTCCTGTGATTAATTATCTTGAAACAATATACATGTTTAGATATAGTGGTTGAAGCATAATTATATGATTAATTAATTTTGTTCTAGTGGTTTTCTAGGCCGACCCATGAATTGACTTAGAAAATAAATCGAGCACTCAATGTCTAGTCTAGATATCGTGAGATATATAAGCTTCCCAATTAACCTTTTATATGCTAATGGATTCTTGAGCAATTCCCCTTCCGAAGGTTTCAACTTCAAATTTTGTTCTTGTGAATTACTCAAATGCAAAGAGGAAGAAGAAAGAAATGCAAATGAGAAGAACAAAGAAAAGGAAGAGGGATTGGTTCTATATTGCAAAATGAGAAAAAAAATAAAAAATACAATACAATGTAAAAAATGAGAAATAAGGGAAATATAAGCAAACTAGTAAAAGACTAAAATATCTTTATAATAATTATTCTAATACCCCACCCCCCTTAAAACTCACGATGCAACTGCAAGAAGCATTGAGAGTTTGCTAACTAGAAAATGAAAACGTGAAATAGAATAAGACTTAGTCAAGAAGTCCGCAAGTTGCAAGGATGAAGAAACAAAAGGCAACGTAATGGTGCCATTCTTGAGGTGATGATGAGTAAAATGACAATCAATTTCGATGTGCTTAATCCGTTCATGAAAGACTGAGTTGTGAGCAATCTGAATAGCACTTTTGTTATCACAATACATAGGAGTGGGAGAAGAAAGGGAAATTCCCATATCGGCAAGTAACCAACGTAACCAAACAATCTCTTTGGTAGTAGATGCCATAACACGGTACTCTACTTCAGTAGAAGATTGAGAGACAACTGTTTGTTTCTTACTTTTCCATAAAATAAGAGAATCCCCAAAAAGAAACAGAAACCAGTAACAGACTTGCGACTTGTGGAATCACGGCCATGATCAACATCAGAATATGCATACAGTTCCAATGAAGAAGTGGATGGAAGTAAAAGACTATGAAAAATGGTACCCCAAAAGATACGCAAAATATAAAGAACAGCTACCCAATGAACGGTAGTAGGAGAAGGCACAAACTGACTAACAATATAAACAACATATGCAATATCTGGATGAATGATAGTGAGGTAGACCAAACTGTCAACAATAGTGCAATATAAGGTAGGGTCTAACAAAGGATTACCATCTAAAGGAGAATACTGAACATTGAGCTCACAAGGAGTATCAACAGTTCTAGTATCAATAAAGCAAGCACGTTCAAGAATATCAGCAGTGTACTTAAATTGAGAGAAAAGATAGTCTTTTGGAGAGAAAGCAACTTCAATACCCAGAAAGTACCGTAAAGGGCCCAAATCCTTCATTTCAAACTGATAAGTTAATTCTGAATTTAATACTGCAATACCATCAACATCATCACTAGTAATAATCATATCATCAACATATAGAGAGAGCAAAATACGACCAGTAGTGGTGCACTTGACAAAAAGAGTCGAGTTATGATTATTGGAGGAAAACCCGAGAGAAGTGATAACAGTAGAAAACTTCTCAAACCAAGCTCGAGATGCCTGTTTGAGACCATATAGAGCTTTTTTAAGCTTGCAAACTTCACCATGCTTATGAGAAACACTAAACGGGGGAACCATGTAAACTTCTTCATGTAAATCACCATTCAAGAAAGCATTCTTAACATCCAACTGAGATATATTCCACTGGCGAACATATGTAACTGCAATAAGAGTACGAACAGTAGTCATTTTTGTAACAAGAGCAAAAGTTTCCTCATAATCTATACCATACTGCTGAGAGAACCCCTCTGCTACCAATCTAGCTTTGTAGCGCTCAACAGACCCATCAGACTTGGTCTTAATTTTATATACCCAACGAGAACCAATTGTACTTTTACCAAAAGGTAAAGGTACCAAATCCCAAGTACCAATTTTTTGCAAAGCAGAAAGTTCGTCAGTCATAACATGTTGTCAAAGGGGGTCAAGAATTGTCTCTTTATAGGATAAGGGCTCAGAAAGACAATGATTAGATGTTAAAAAGAAAGAAAACAAACTAGAATAACAAGAGTAAACAAAATCTGGAAGATGAGTAGACTTACGAGTACGCTAAGGATAACGAGAAGTAGAATCCACAATCTCATGAGGAGCTTGGGCAACTGCAAGAGGAGTGGGATTATCAAGAGCTCTAGACTGCAAGGTACCAGTATCTCCAGAACTAATAGTGCAAACCCTACGAGAATAATGAAGAGAAAAAGGGACTATATGGGCAATAGATGAGTTAGAGTCTGTAGTGGAAGGGACATGTGGAGAAAAACTATTTGTATGGTTAGAGAAAGGATCAATATGAATGAGATCAGATTTGGTCAAGTTGTGAGTAGTAACAGGAATAGAAAAGAAATGTATGTACTCAAGAAACACAATATGACGAGAATAATATAGTTTTTGTGACATTGGGTCAAAACAACGATATCCTTTTTGCCCTTCACCATAACAAAAAAACACACAAATGGTAGAGCGGGATGATAATTTAGTACGCTTTATATGAGAAAGAAGGACAAAGCAAGTAGAACCAAAGACTCTTAAGGAAGAATAATCAGAAGCATACCCATATAATTTTTCAAAATGTGACAAACCTAAAGCATGAGACGAAGGGATCTTATTGATGAGGTTGACTACAGTAAAAACTGCTTCTCCCCAAAAATTACTAGGAACTAAAGATGACAACAAAAGAGAGCGAGCAGTTTCAACAATGTGCCTATATTTTCTTTCAGCAACACCATTTTGTTCAAGAGTATCTGTACAAGAAGTTTGGCGAATAGTTCCATCTAAAGCAAGTAGATCACAGAATTTATTGGAAGTATATTCATCACCCAAATCACATCTAAAATACTTAATAACTATAGAATGTTGAGTTTTTACAAGAGTTCAAAAGTTACTATAAATGCCAAAGAAGTCAGAACAACGTTTCATAAGATAAATCCAATAAAAATGAGTGTGATCATCAATAAAAGAAACATAATATCGAGACCCCCTTTTTGTAGCAATAGGAGAAGGTCCCCATACATTAGAGTGGACTAAATCAAATGGTACAATAGAACAAGAAGTACTTCGATGAAAAGGCAAAGCAGAAAATTTTGCAAGTTTACAACCACTACAATTAGAAATATCATGAGTTTGCAAATTTCCTAAGGCACCCGTAGAAGCTAAGAATCTTAAACAGGAAGATGATACATGACCGCGATGAGAATGCCATAAATAAAAACTAGAGGATGAATGAGACAAATGAAATGGAGACAAATGAAATGAAGACAAGTCAACACTAGGAACTGCAAATACTGGTAATCTCAGCTTGTCCAAAACATATAATCTCTCCTACCTACGACCTGTCCCAATCAACTTCTGAGACTGCGGATTCTGCACATAACAAGAGGTAGAAGAAAATGACACTGAATAACCAGAATCATACAATTGACTAACAGAAACAAGGTTTAATGTAAGCTTAGAAATGTGGTAAACATTAGAAAGTGACAAATGAGATGTGTCAACAGAACCAACTCCTTCTAATGGCAGAGGAGTACCATTAGCAGTCATGACAGACACAAAGGATATAGGACATAAAGAAATAAAGGATTTCGAATTAGGAGACATATGATGTGAAGCTCCAGAATCTAAAACCCATGAGGAAGATGACATACTGAAAAGCTAGAGGGTAATTGACTTTTCAAAGAAAAAGTGGACAATACATGTGGCTGTGTAGCAAAGAACTTTTGAAACTGTTCAGAAAGAGCTGTAAATGCGGTATTTAAGGACGAGGTTCCGAATCCAAAAGAATCAGATGGTGGTACAATTGCTGCAGTGTTAACCTGTGGAAGACGATATGATCGTGGTTGAAATTGACTTTTAAACTGTGAAGGCCAGAATTGATGCCTTTGCTAGTGTAGTTGTGGTACTTTATTTAATAGCTTAGGGCATTGAGCCTTCAAATGTCCTTTTTACTTGCAAAAATTGCATTCATCAATCCCAACCCTTGAGTGAGGCTGGTTTTCATAGTGAGCAGGAGGTCTAGAAGGAACTATAAAAACTGATGAATTAGGTATTGAGAGAATTCCTTTTCCTGTCTGAGACTTAAGGCGTATCTCATCAGCCAAACTACCGAATTGATAGATGAAAGCGGGCTACGATGCAAAATGGAGCCACAAAGACCCTCAAAATCCTCACGAAGTGCCATCAAAAATTGAACCAGACGTTGCTCTTCTCTACGAGCAATATAAGCTGCACAAGCACGTAGTTCTTCCGATTCTGTAAGAGCCAACTGATCCCAAAGATC
Source organism: Ailanthus altissimus (assembly GCA_946807835.1). Classification (NCBI taxonomy): domain Eukaryota; kingdom Viridiplantae; phylum Streptophyta; class Magnoliopsida; order Sapindales; family Simaroubaceae; genus Ailanthus; species Ailanthus altissimus. The sequence continues at coordinate 28,205,469 of OX327695.1, forward strand.
TGTCATTGCAGAATAGAACTCTTGAATACTCATGCCTTTCTGTTCAAGAGCTCGAATATCATGTTCTAACTGATATTGTTTTGTAAAGTTAGACTGTGTATACAATCTCGTCAAATGTTGCCAAACCTCAATTGCTGTTTCATACTTTGCCAATTGAGTACCTATTGAGTGTTCAACAGAATTGTTTATCCAAGTGATAATTTTGAATTATCAACTTTTCAATATCTAACAGTTTTTCATACTCTGCCTTATCACTTGTACTTGTAAGTTTACTCACAGTTCTAGAAATATATCCTCATATCTTTTTGCCTTTTAAAAAGTTCTTTATCACATAACTCCAATACGAATAATTTTTTCCATCTAATCTCACACTAATGGACTTTAGCGAATTATTTCTATTGCTAGCCATTGCAAAAACTAACAGTACCCAAATTTTCAAAAATTACAAATATGCCTATGAGTTTTCCAAAAATTACAAAAATACCTCTGAACTTTCTTGAAATTATAAAAACACCCCAAAAGGCTAAAATTTTGACAAAATGATCCCTACAAATCTTCCAATCTCCTCAATATAGAGTACCCAAAACTAGAATATTTTTCTTCCACAACCAATTTTTCACTAGAATAGCAACAATCTAAACTACAATCACAAATTCAAAATAATCATAATATGCCAAAATTAGGATCAATCTCTATGCAAACATGTTTGATCTTTGTGAAACTTGAAGGAAATTGATTACCCAATGCTGGAATAATAAATCCTAACTTGATTGAAGCCACAAAACAAAGTGAAGAAGTTGAATCAAATGAGAATCTTGAACCCTTAAATTTTGCCCTTGTTCTTGAAGAGATAAAAACTATCTTCTATAATCAAAACTCTGATACCATGTGAATTAATCAAATGCAAAGAAGAAGAAAAAAGAAATACAAATGAGAAGAACAAAAAAGAGGAAGATGGATCGGTTCTGTATTGCAAAATGAGAAAAAAATGAAAGATACGATACAATGTGAAAAATAATAAATATAACAAACTAGTAAAAAACTAAAATACCCTTATAATAATTATTCTAATAGTTCTAATGGAGTAGCAATTGGTGCTGCTCTTAACATCCCTGCTTTATTAAGGAGGTCCAACGTATATTTTCTCTATGGAATACATATTCTTAATTTTGATCGTGCAACTTCGATTACCAAAAAATATTTCAACTTGCCCAAATCTTTAAGTTTGAAGTGTTGGCTAATAAATTGTTTAAGTTTTTTGATAGCTCCACTATCGTTTCCAGTTATTATCATGTCATCTAAGTAAAATAAAACTACAGTAAATGGTTGACCTTCGAACTTAACAAACAATGAGTAATTAGCCTTCGATTGTATGAATCATGCTTTGCAAATAACACTTGAAAATTTAACATACCAGTTTCTAGAAGCTTGTTTTAATCTATTAACAACTTGTTCAATTGACAAAACAGTAGTTGTGTCTCCTCCTATCGATTGAAACCAGGCAGTGGTTGCATATAGACCTCTTCAAAGAGGTTTCTATGCAAAAAGGCATTTGTATATCAAGCTGATGGAGTGACCAGTTCTTTGTAGCAACAACAGTAAGAAGATATTGGACAGTGACAAGTTTGGCAACTTCTGCAAATGTTTTGGTGTAGTCAAGGCCTTCAACCTGTGTGTATCCTTTTGCCACTAAACGTGCTTTGTACGTTATTTTGTATATCCACTTAAATCCAATGGCCCTTTTCCTAACTGGTAGAGGTGTATAGGTCCAAGTATTGTTTGCTTCCAGTACTTGAATCTCTAGCCTTATCGCCTCTTCCCACTTAAGATCACCTACAGCTTGTTCATAGCTTTCGGGTTCTATGTGATGAGAAATGGAGCAGATTAATCAAAGATAAGAAAAGGACAATGTACATATGAAAGATATTTGGAAAGAGGATATCGCGTACCTTATTTACAACCTGGTTTCGAAGTTGATGTATTAGAGTGTGGCTGCAGCATAGTGGCACGTGGGTAATGGAAATCTCTGAGCAAGATAGAGGGTTGGCGAATTCGGGTGGAACGTCTGACCGCAACTGGATGGACTAGTGATTGTGGAGTCTCGGGTGAAGTGGTAATGGTTAAAGGATTATTTTCATTAGCGAATGGGACAAAGTGGTGAGTGCAATTTAATTGGTGTATGGCATCTAGTATGTCCATTTCTGGTATTGTAAAACAGGAGTAGTGGCCTCGGTGGAAGATATAATAGAGCTATACAGAAAATAGGTTTCATGAAAAATGACATCTCGACTGGTGAACATTTTCTTAGTTTCTAGTTCCACCACCTTTATATGCTTTTTGTCCAAGGGGATAACCCAGAAAAAGACTCTTTTTTTTGTGGGTCTATAATCGAATTTGTGAATAGGATTGACATTTGTAACATAATAAAGACAACCAAAGACCTTTAAGTGAGCATAGGTAGGAATTTGTTTATAAAGAAGCTTATAAGGAGTCTTTTTGGTAAGAAGAGGAGTGGGTAGTCTATTAATTAGATATACTACTGTGAGGACACTCACTCCAAAAATGTGAAGGCCAATTTGTTTGAAATCTTAAAGCTTTAGCAGTGTTTAAAATATGTCTATGTTTATGTTCAACTACTCCATTTTGTTGTGGAATTATAATGCAACTATGTTCAAATAAAACCCTTTGTTCATGAAAGAAAGAAAGCAGATAAGTAAATTCATTTCCATTGTTTGCTCTAATTCTTTTGACTTTCATATTAAACAACTTATGAACTAAGGAAAAGAAGGATCTGAGTATACCCTAAGTTTCTGACTTGAAACGCATGTATATTTGGAATAATCATCAACAATAGTCAAGAAATAGTAAGCTCTAGTAAGTGAAGCTATTCAATCACCTTATATATCGCAATGAAGCAACTTATAACAGGATTTAATTTTTATAGAACTTGAGCCAAAAGAGAACCTAGTTTGTTTAGCACAACGAAAATGTCACAAAATTTATTGAAAGTAGAAGAAATTCCTAAACTAGACTCCATAAGATGCTTTAGAGGTGATTCGGAAGGATGCCCAAGCCTTTAATGCCAAATGTTGTTGATGAGTGGTGTTTGCCAAATGTGAGGTAATATAGACCATTATGTTACCTCCCTAAACCAATCATCTTTTTTGTTTCTAGGTCCTGCAAGATATAAAAATTTGAAGAAAAAAAAAAAACGTTAGTGAACAATTTAAGGCATTTGTCATCTTACTGATAGATAAAATATTGACATTAAAGCTTGGAACATGTAAGACATCTAAATTTTTTAATTTAGAGTCAATTATTATAGTTCCAGCACTTTTAATTTTGACCTTTTGATCATTTGGCAATCAATGTAAGGATACTTCCGTTTGGACATGGTATTAAACATGCAACGTGATCAGTGGCGTTTGAGTCTATGACCCATTAATGTGAATCAGTTTGTTGAGAACCAAAAATCGAGCCGCATGGAATAAATTGACCTGTAGCATTTGCCTAAGGTTGATCTAAATCATTTATACCATTGTTATTGAGCAATTTCAGCAATTGTTGATATTGTTTCTGTGTGAAAGTAGGCACTTCTGTGTGAATAGTGTTAGCTATTAATCGAGCTAACTTCTTTTCTTCTCTATTATCAGACTTTTTGTTGTACCTATAGCCTGAAGGAAATCCATGCAGATGATAACACTTGTCCACTGTATGATTAGTGCTGTTGTAGTGTGTACAATAAAGTTTTGACCACCTTTTCTATTATGTATGCCCTCCTAACTTCTTTGCATTTGCCATCATCACTTCTCTTGAAATAATGACATCTTTGTCTTTTTTCTTGCAAAACCATTGCATAGATCTTTCCAATAAAAGGTAACAATTGCATCAACAGTATCTGACCACGAATTGCTAAGTAAGTATCATTTAATCCCATTAAGAACTGCATTCCCTTATTCTATTGATCTCGAGCAGCAATCTTTGGACTGGCACCATAAGTACACATTAATAGATTGTTATCAGATGAGAACTCATCCCATAAGCCGTTCATTTTAGAGTAATAGGTCATGACAGACATTGTCTCTTATGTGAAGAAGAAATCTCTCTTTGCAACTAATAATATTCTTAGAGCATTGTTTTGAGAGAAATGATCTTTCAAATCTGACCAAACAGCCGAAGCCAATTTTGTATAGATAACACTATCTGTTAAAAATGGATCAATAGAATTTATAATCCATGATAACACCGTATCGTTGCATCTCTTCTAAGTTGTAAAGTTTTCGTCATATACAAAAGGCTTTTTGATGGAGCCATCTATGAGTCCTGTCTTTTTTTTTTCCGAATAAAGTATGCATTTTTTATAAAGGAATATTTTATAAATATAAATTAGGAGGAAGGAGCATCCTCAAATACAAAGAGTTTATTTTGAGGAGGCGTTTTGTCAAATCAAATAGTTTCAACCTCTAATTTGAGAGCAAGATGTGCCAATTCATGTGCAACTCGATTGGATGAGCGATGAGCATGGATAAAAGAACAACAAGAGAATAATGAAGAAATTAAAATAATGTCTTGGAGGACCAAGCCCAATTCCAAGACAGAAGGGGAGTGATTGTTGATGTCTCGGATAATGCCATTAACGTCAGAAATCACTTCAATAGCTGAGATGCCTAATATTTGGGTTAAGCAAAGACCGCATAGCAAAGCCAAGGCTTCAAGAGTATCCACAAAAGGCTATGCATAAATAGGGATATATAAAGAGGTCAAGACAGGCCTAAAGTAGTTGCGTAGCACTACACCTAACCCGGCTTTGAAGTATTTTGAAGATAGGCCTACATCAGTATTTAGTTTAATGGAGCCTAGCGTAAGGGCTTGCCATAATTTTTTTTTGTGACATTGAGGTGCTAGTAGTAGAGGCGTGGATAGTCATTGATTCATTCATATAGCATTTTGCCCAACTCAATACATTCGACATCACAAACCTTTTATGTTTCAAAATAAATTAGTTTTTGATAAATCAAAGTCTCCAAAAAAGTATTAATAGAGTCTCAAATTCTTCAGAAGGTAAGCATGCTACACAATCAATCAAAAGATCCATCATGGGAGTATTATGAAAAATACCAAAGCCATGCATGAAAAAGTAAGACTGGCATACTTTCTTCAATACATCACAAAGCCATAGCGTATGAATGAAATTTCCAGCTCCTCTACTGCAACAACTACAAGAATCATCAACAGGTACATGATGTCTCATAAGGTTGAAAAATGTAGGGATCTATGAGTCCTGTCTTACTTTTAGCATTAAGTGTAATGCTCATTACCTACTCCAACTAGCATAATTGTCACTATTAAGTTGTTTGGAAACAAGACTAATCCTGGATGAAGATAAAATGGACCTGAGGTATCTCTAATAGAACTCAAGCTTGTGGTTTGATCTTCGCTCATGCTGTATGATTAACAAATGAAAAAAAAACACTAATTGTTTCTAATTTTAAGTAGAGCAAGTTTTTTTAAATTTTGCTCTAATACCATGTAAAAAATACAAATAAATATTAATAAATGAATTGAAGGAGAAATATGCTTAACTTCATATATTATGTGGAGTATAAGCACATTCCTAAAAATGTGGTTTGGTGGCAAGTTAGACATTTACCATGTAAGTCATCCAAATTTGATTCTGAGGGAGGTAAGGAGATAAAAACCTTTTGTGCTTTGGCACACTCTTCTTACCTTTAAAAAAAATAAATGTAGAGTATAATCACAAAGTTTATATACAAGAATATACATAACTAATTTACACAAAAATACCTAACTTAATCTAAAATAAACAAACTTTATTTATTCTGATATCCTTAACATCTCTCAATCTTTCTGTTGTGATTTCATTCACATATTTCAATACTCAATAAAAGTTTTTTTTTAACTATTATGAATTTATTAAAGAGGAAATAGTAATTGATGATTTCACTAGAAAGCAAATGAGTAAATTTCTAAATCAATCTTTCTAAGTTGGTTTGAGTCAAATTTCTCCAACTTGTAAATTTGAGCGAATTTGAGTTGATTTTAACAAGAGTGAAGTCATTCAAATCCCACAAATTCATCTCATAATACCTCATTTTTTTAATTACACATCATCAATATAGTTTCTTAATTTTACCTATTTAATACAAAAATTGTCCTTAATAATTTCATCATGTTCTCCATTACACCTCTAGTGTTTTCTAAGAATTGCATATCGTGTCCTCTCATTACTAGTGCTCCATTTGTATTTTTGTCCTTTTTAGTAATTTATATTAATAACAAATTTACGAAAATTTAGAGGTAGAACCAAAATTTAAAGTGGGAGGGAAAAAGGTGGACAAAAATTAAAATTAAAAGTTATATTATATTAGAATTTAATTATATGAAAGTTTTTGTGTTAAATTTAAAATTTTGAGAAAGTTAAATTATAAAAAATTACTTATTTTAAAAAATAAAATTATAAAAATATATTATTAATACAAACTTATTGAAAGAGGTGGGGGTACAAGTAATAGTGCCACCATTTGATGGCTAGTCGGTGGTAACCACCGACTTAGATTTATCTGCTTGTCATATATATAATATAAAAAGCAAGAAGGTCTTTTTCTTATTTTTCATGTGACGTTTGCTCAAGTTTACAAGGAAGAAGTACTTTTTATTCTTTTTCTTTTTCTCTGGATTATTTTTTAAATTTTATTTTAGGTATTCATCTTTATTACATTGATTTATGTGGATGTTTATTTATTGTTTTCTAATATTAGATGTATTTAGTCTGTGATCATTCTCTTTGTTTTGCTTTTATAATTTGAGAAACATTTTGGTTTTAGAATTTTTGTTTGCTTACATGTTTGAAAACTATATGTAATAATTTGTTTGATATGATTTCTTTTTAATAATAAAAAGGGAGTTTGCCTGATAATTTTGACAATTATTAGAAACTCTCCTGATATTTTGTAATAACAATAAAAATGAAAAGTCTTTCCTAAAAAAATGACACATGTACCATAAAAATAAAATATTTATATAAATAAAGTAATTAATTATATGTATTTTTTTTAAAAAAAATTAATTACACGTATATCATTTTCTTTAATTCTATTTTTTTTAATTTTCTTTTTATCTTTCCTTACTTCTCGTTTTTCTATGTCTTTACACCTTCCTTACTTAAATAAAATAATAATATGAGTTTGATACCATTCTTGTTAATTTTTTAAAATAAAAATAGACATTAATTAAATCAAATTAAATTTCAGAAAAATTCGAAGTATCAAAATATTTAATTATATTAGTTTAGAATATTTTTATTAAATGAGATATTTTGAATTAATTTTCATGTATGAAATATTTAAAAGATAAAAATAAATACTATTATTTTATTATACACTATATTATTTTTAGAAGGTATTTTAGTAATTACCATGCCAAACACCATTCAGTTGTCAAATCAATATGCATTCACAGGTAAAATATCAAAAGAAATAAAAACGTGCATATTAACAGAGTCGTTATGATACTTTTCTTTTTCTTTCTATCTCACAAAAAGTGTAAGTGGGAGTCATGCCTGTGCGTGTTTACACTTTGGTTGCGTTCGGGTCATAAGTCTTCTACGATGATATGATGGACGCATTTTGAATATAGTACAAAAGATTACAATTTTATATTTTTAAGTAACTTCATATTCGTCAATTTATATATATATATCTTTAGGTTCTTTATCTTCACACTTGATCTCTTACAATTGTGTACGGTAGTTTAAAAATAGATTTAATTAAGTAAACTTTTTAATTAAATCTAGCAACATGACATTATTTTTCTATAGTAATTTTATATATTATATATTTATGTTTTAGTTTAATTAATATCTTATAATATTTGTAGGTTATTTTAATTTGATGCTTATTTTAAACTTTGTGTTTCTTTTTTAATATTATGTCACTTAATTTTAGATATGAAGTGAATACTTTATTAATTTTAGTCATTCATAACATTATTTATTTTATTTTAAAATATGTGTTTGCTCCACAATAAGTAGAATAAGTTCCCTCTATGATAATAATCAATTGCTTATGTTGTAGTTCCATGTCATTTACATGTAATCTTGATTGAAGAAGAAGTCAATTGTTAAAGCAAAGAATTAGAAAGAGCCAAAGATAAAATGCTTAATATAGATGCATATATATAAGTGGTATTCTTTGTGTATATTACTATGCACAAAAGAGTCTCACTATACAATAAAAAAATTAAATCAGTGCATTCAGTTATAATGAAAGCAGATAATTATAGTTGAAAATACATTAGTATTTATATTAGTTAATTTTATTAATAAAAGTTTTTTTTGTGAAAAAAAAAACATAGCCATTATGACAATATGAAGGTTTTTTGGATATTATAAACAATCAGGGAAATTTTATGGACATTACAAACTATTAAGAAAATTTTTGATAATTGAGAAAATTATTGAGGTTAAATGACAAACTCCCTGACAAATAAAATGGGGCAAGTAAGTTTGTTTGAATAATGTGTTAAAAAAAATTAAGAATGGTGCTAGGTTTATAAAATTGTAGTTTTTATCTCAATTGATATATTATTAATTATTAATTATTACATAATTGTCAATTTTTTTATTCTCGTTAACTTGGTAGTTATCCAACACTAATTAATAAATGACATATAAAATGCCATATAAAATTAAAATACAAACTTTGCAATCCAACTACATAACTATAGTTTTATTAAAAAAATATTATTAATTTATTAGTCATTAAATTTTTCTTAAATTATTCATTACGTCCTTAACTTTTTTAATGCTCCCACTTTAGTTTCTGTTGTTGAAAAAGTAACATTGAAATACAATTTTTCAAAGCAATGAGATAAATTCAACCAATTATAAAATCATTTATTATAATTAGACATATCAATTTATCTTATTATCTTCTAACAATACAATACAAATATTATATTTTTTAATAATAAGAACTAAATTGAGTATTTAAAAAAAATTAGAGATCTAATAATAATTCAAGAAAAATTCAAGGACTAAACTATTAATTTTCCTTAAAAAATTAAACAGGTTGACATCTTACTATATTTTAACTCAATTACATATATATATATATATATGATAATAGTGATTATTAATTTACTATTCAACCCAAAAGTTTAAGTTGATAGGTAAAAATTTAATATTAATATTAAAAATAAGTTTTTAACAATTTTCCTCACGTGAAATATGAATTCAAGTAGATCTGAATTAAGTGAATTTCTCGTCTCGTAAATAGAAAATTAAGAAATTAAGAAATTAACTAAAAATAAATACATGGTGATTCGAACTCAAAACCTTAACTCTGATACTATATTAATTTATTATTTAACTCAAAAATTTAAATTGATAGGTGAAAATTCAATATTAAAATTAAAAATAAATGATGATAAAATTTAACTCAGTATACTAATAAAAAAGATACGGTATTATTAGAAAATTTTAACACGAACAATATGCAAACTGCTTAAACATTTGACCTATTGGTAGACCTAATCATCGTGCCTCATAAAATATACACATCATCAATTGGTTGAAGTATAACTCTACGCTAGTCATTCTTCGCCTCAACCAATAGGCTCCTTGGCCCATACTAGGAATTAACGATAGATGGGTTAAATGTCAAGCAATGTCTCATGGTGCATGAATTTTATTTATTAATTTTTTTACTGTGTGCATGAATTTCAAATAATCTCTTAATTCCAGAGAATGAAATGATGCAGCGAATAAGTTAATAAATGCTTTTGAGTCAATATCATTTTTCACATACTTAAATGGTTAGGCTTATTAATTAGTGAGATTCAAGCTTTTGGGATAAGAATTTGACTAGAGAGTTCAATTATAAATGAAGTAGTTAATATCATCACATATTACTTGGTAATTATTTGTGAAAATGAAGTATCCCCAAATTAACCAAACATATTTTACAGTGAACCACCCAAGTTCACATCCTTCAGGCAAAGTGGGTAATTATGTAAGATGCAAATTACTATCTGTTCTTATAACAAACGGGGTTGCTTGTTTAATTAAATTTATCCATAAAACACCAATATTGTATACATATATATGCCCATATATATATATATATTAATTATAAAAGTTAGATTATAGAAACACAAAACAAGCCACCAATTTCACTTAGAAGCATATATCATCCCATTTTAATCACATGAAAAGGGAAAGATTTTATTTCCGATGTACGCAGTATTATTTTCTGATCTTGATGAGTTGATTAATTAATAACTCTTAATAATAGAGAGATCCTAGCCACCAATTTCCTCTGGAAGCACTCCCTGAATCATCTTCTTCGCCATCATCATTAATTTTGAGCGCAATAGAGTTGTTAATGCCAGAGCCCTGATGGGAATTGGGGGATTGAGGATAGACGTAATCTTGTCCGCCATAATAGATTGATGAGCTTAGTTGACACGGCTGCTCCACTCTTTTCTGCATCTGATACTGCACTATTGAACTCGTATCCTTATAATTTTCCTGACTAATTTCACTTTCATGCCTTTTAGACGTATCGCCTGAACATATAAATATAGAGCTGAGTTTCAGGAATAAGTTATAAAACGAATAAAGATTTGCAGTTTCAGAATGGTAAATGGTTAGAAATTTCGGACAAGCCAAAAAAAGTGGCCGACAAATTATCACAAGAAGGCAAATTAAAAGCATCTCTTCACCGCAACAGTGTCTTTGCCTAAAAGGGATCTTCCACATTTGTATATAAAATATACACTCAAATTATTTCTCTTCAATATGGATTTAAAAATAAAAATTCTCAAAAACAATTGCTTACGTACCAGGAACTTCGGATTTGGCCTTAAAGCCGAAAGGAGGGGAAAACATAGACCCGAAAAACTCAGAAGAAGATGATGATGATGATGACGACTCTTTGGACCCAAACAATTCATTTATCAATGAAGAAGAAGAAGAAACCGGACCCGAATCCGAACCCGGCCCTTCTTGCTTTCGTCCTTCCATTTCTCACCCTCGAGACTGTAATAAAGACTAAGAACGGTTCTCTCTTTAATAAATCTCCTCAGCCGCCCGTTCCTGGAATCCTTTTGTAATTAGATGATAACTATTTCTCAGAGAATAATAATAAATACTACTCATTTTACAAAAACTCATTCAACTTATTTGTATCAAAATGAAGTGGTATATTCATCAATTACAAAAATTCACAAACCTGTTTTAGTTGGCAGAGTATAGTAAGTGCATTTTTTTTTGTGAGTTAGAGGTTTGATTCTAACTTTTGCGTAAAAGCGGGGAGCTCTGGCAAATTTTTTGTCATCAATACATATAGTGGTCATTTCTTGTCTTTATAATAACATTTACATTAAAAAAAATAAAATTATGAGTTAACTTTTCTATTTAATTGATAAATATCGCATCACTGAAAATAAAAATTTTAAGCTAATTTTTATGTAAAACTACACATTTTAAGTTATTAATATTTTTAACTTTTCTATTACTAGTGACATATAATTCATTGATTGAGTGGTAAATATTTTTAATTTTCAAATAAGTTATATTATCCACTGCTTCAGTGAATAACATATAGGTTAAGATGCAAATTTTAAATTATATCTTAAGATGTGTAATATTATTGATATTCTGAATTAATTGTGCTACTTTTTCTAATTAGTAGCTTCATTAATTTCCCAACAAAAAACAAAAGCTTCATTAATTCTAAAACCATCTTTTGAGTTATATTTTTAATACATATTGTTAATTTTTTTACTACCGGCATTTGTTTTATGTTTATTTTGAGAGGCAAGACTCGTTAAATTTTTTTAAAAAAAAAAAAACTCTTATGAACTCTTTTACTCTCATTTCATTATGGAGTCAGATTATCTCTTAAACTCGATATTTCGTAGCTATTGGTTAGCTCTAAAAGAAATCTGTTAAAAGTTTGGTAAGTGGAAACTAAAATGTGACAAACGCCAACATACGAACTACCACTTTCATGAGAAAAGTTAAGAATCTACGTGGGAAAAATGCTTTTCCTTTACCTTAATTCTTTAGTTAAAAAGATTATTCTAACATTCACGTGATCATATTTCTTATTGAATAACTTTTTTCTTATGGTGTTGCATATGATGGGTCTCTAGCCATCAGTAATTGAGGCTGCACGAATTATTATTGATGCTTTGGAGAAAGAGTTGTTTAAAGTTAAGTTACTCGATGTAGAACTTAGCTAAATTTGCACAAAATGAAAATAATGGTGCCCATTTTAATTTTTCTGTCCAAGCAAATTTGGAAAAGAACAAACATGGCACAGAATCCATAGCACCAACCACCAGCTCACCAAATTGCCGAATCCGAATACTTGTTTTCGTTTTGGACTCATCATTCATGTTGCAATCTATTCCCTGTAATATAGCCAATAACTTAAAAATTGCAAATATAATCACAAAATACAAATCTGCTTTCAGAGCTCAGTTGTCATTGTTTGACCCAAATTTCTTTTCTGGCTTCCAAATTAGGACCCTAGCTATAATATAAAGCATCTAAAGCAAATGCTTATTTTCCTGCAAATGTGCTCATATATGGTCAAATTAACTTACTTTGATCAAAAGGTGGTTTAGTCTCACAATATTTTGTGTCCATTCAAAGTTGCTGCTATAAAATTAAAACCTAAAGTTAGAGACTAATAGCATGTAAATGAAACTTGAAAAAAAGCCGAAAAGAATGCAAAACGCTAGCCCTACACAGCGACCCACCACTCATGTGCAATGACAGTCCAATCGAATCACACACAAGAAACTAAAATTATTGGTGACATGACATTACCACATTCATGGCTATAGACAGCCTAACTAAAAAGGAGAGACCCAAATAAAAATATCTAAAAATAATTGCTTTTTAAAATAAAATTTTAATTTAGTTACAAAATAATTGAATAAGGCTAAATATTTTTGCATTTTTCTCTCATAAATTATTTTAAAAAATTGATCCAAAACATACTTTGAAATTAGTTAAAATGAATAATTTAAAGTAAAAGAGGTTGAAAATTAATAAATTTAATTGACAATGAATGAAAATTTGTAAAAAAAAAGGTAAAATCTAGTAAAAAAATATTAAAGAATAAGGCTAAGGTTGATAGGGCCTTATGCCCTCCTTAGGCCAAACTCGCACTACATCTCGCGTGAGGCGCTTTATGCGAGTTGGGGCCTTGCGCCACACCTCGCACTACGATAAAGTTTCGGGAGTTATAACGGAAACTTCGAGTTTATATTGGTCACGGATTGAGAACGAGAATTGAACTCTAAGAGATATAATAAAAGAGTTACGTTTAGTGGAAGTCCACCTAAGGAAGCAAGGTCATGGGAGTTTCTTCTCATAAACCCTTTTTAGTATTAGTCATCGAGCATCTTTAACAAAAGTTTTTCCCTTGCATCTTGGTTACTTTTTATTTTTTGTTATTTTGTAATCTATCAACGTGAACGAGAGAAAAACAAACCCTATTACTCGATTAGGGGATCTAAGCCATAGCTTTATTCCCGACTTGAAATTTATAAAGGACTTTAAGGGGGAGCCCTAGCCCAACCCGATTCCAAGGCTGAACCCGATGAATCTTGGCTGTGGCACAGGTTCACCTTTATGTACAGCTTCGAGCTTCACCATTCGATTGGTTTGTCGAGGCTTACAGCTCCAGCCCCTATATATAAGTAAGGAGGCCATCCCAACTTGACGGTTGTGTTTTAAGTATGCTTCTTCTCATTTCGTGTAGGCAGCTGACGGAACTACATGAGACTCAAGTACTAGGGGGCCATTTTTAGGACTCTCGGCATCCGTTGGGATGATGACAAGCTGATGAGTGAATTCTCAGTTGGACGTTTGGGGTTCAAGGTGGAGGGAGCATGAAAAAGGCGAATCTTTGCGATTTCCAATGGTTTTAAGCAAGCACTGTTTAGGAGAAGAAAGTTGAGGTCAACAAGGCCTCGTTTCCTCCTTGCACCAAACTTGCAGCCAACTCGCGCCACACCTCGCACAAGAGGTGTGGCTCGAGGCTCCGCCCCGCGTATCTCATCAGGTGCGAGAAATTTTGACTTTGTCCATCATTTTTTTCTCTAATTTTATTATTATCATCATTTTTATACTTTTTTTTATACATTGATGCGTAAAATTACTTGTTCTTAATTTATAGAGTATTGTTTTTTAAAATCTATTTTTTTTAAAAACAACATTTTTTGTTTATTGATTTTGTAGCTCAAACTACAAATAAATTTTACCTTATATTATTTATAAGGACAATTTTATTTATTCATTATTTTCTTGACTAATAAAAATTTATCAAATAATTTTTAGTTATAAAAATTTATAACATTTTAAAAGTGGTTATTTCTAACCATTTCTCCAAATGCTTTGGTGTCCTGTAAAAGTTGCTGTAATATTAATCTTGCAGCACGTATATGCATCTATTGAATAGATTATTGTGCAATGTAACCTAAATTTTTAAATACATAATTAGATAGCCACTCTTTAATTTTTTATGTGTCTAGTATATAAAACCATCAAAACTCTTTGCATTACATATTTCTTTAAATTAGATTTCGGGTCAAATTTCAAATGGATCCACTAAAATCAAATGAAACAGTTTGGATTATCAAATTATTTAGATTGCTGTTTAGTGAGAGTAGAGCTATTCAGACCCAACATTTTATCTCATAGTATCTCAGTTTTAACTAGCCATCATTAGTAAAGTTTTTTCAATTTACTTATTTAATACCGAAGTTGCCCTTAGTCTCATCATATTTTCTATTACACCTATGTCAGTTTTTCTAAGATTAGCAAAAATTGGTGCCTTTCCATCTCTGATGTTCCTCTTTGTATCACATCAAACCTGAGAAAAAGGATGGCACCAAAATAACAATAATAAAAGAAAAGGTAGAAAAAAAAATTTATTTCTAAAACTAAACAAAAAGAAAAGGGAATCACCACAAGGCATGAGACCCATAATTACCAGAGCGATATATATTTGCCAAGCATGCATGTCTCCCTGCTGGAGTAGACTGTGTGTCTCAAGCTAAAAGATTTTGAACTTGTTAACGACTTTGAAAGATGTCAACATCCACATGCTCAACATTCACTTATGACTTGTAATTATGACCTCCGATTTGGCAAAAATTTCTATCTATGAACAATTTTATTTCATAAAATGCCTTTAAGATTTTCCCCAAACGGAAATTGTTTGTGATTGCTGTGATGCTATGACTTGAATGTAAATAGCAATACATTTACATGTTGCGAGTGTTGTGGGTGATTTTTTTTTTTTTTTTTTTTGTATTTATTCTTTCCTGATTAGACGAGTTTGTTTGTATGAATTGATCTTTGTGTTCGTGGTTTATGTTATTATTTTTGGTTTTCATTTCATGGGAAACAGACAGCAGGGCTTAAAGTTTTTATTTTTTTTCCCTTTTTAGTAAGTTATGTTAACAATAAATTTATAATTAAGATAAAATTTGACAATAAATTAGATATCATTCACTATACAAAAAAAATAGAGGATTAATAAAAAGAAGATGAGAGAAAAATTATACAAAGAGTTACAAAAAAAAAAGAATTATTTTATTTTTTTATTTAAGGGTTCAAATTATTTTATTTTATTTAAGTGTTATTTTATTTTACAAAAAAATAAAACAATCCATTATAATCTTATAAAATAAAATAAAAAATTTACTTTATTTTTAAACCCTTAAATAACACTTTTTTTTTGTAACTCCTTGTATAATTTTTCTTTCATCTTCTTTTTATCAATCCTCTATTTTTTTTATATAGTGAATGATACCTAACTCATTGTCAAATTTGTATTCCTAATTTTTATATAATTTGAACTCTACTCTGAATAATAAATTTTAAACCAATTTAAATAAAGTCTAATAAATCTTCTTTTACGAGGTAAATTAAATTTGGCTTATATTCAACGTTGTCTCCCTTACTAATTTTATCTTAATTATAAATTTATTATTAACATAACTTACTAAAAAGGAAAAAAAAAAAAACTTCTATGGTGTTTCTGCAGAACATGAACATGAGAATCTGAAGAAGAAGAAAAATGTAGTTTCTAGTGGTTTTGGCATTTCCTTACAGTTTCTTGCCTAGAAATTTCAGCATTGCTTCAGGGTTTATTCCAGTTGCATAGGCTTTCCAAGCAGAAAAATCCCAGATCCATATTTTAAAGGTGAACCTATTTATAAATCAAACTTCAATTCAGAAGTTCGCAAGAGAGTTAAAAAAAAACTATTAGGAAAATCATGAGTGTTGTCTTTGTTTTTACCTTAAAATATTAATTAAGTTTTTAAATTTTAAAAATACTTAATTATGTTTTTATTACTATTAAAACTTATCTTTAATATTAATAAATCTTCACCAAACAGCGCAGGAAAAGTTTTGCTTCTCTATAATTTGGGAGTGTTTGCTGTAAGCCGCTGGGGAAATGGCCAAGTAGATCAATGTCAGCCTGCACCGAGGGAGCACCAGTGGAGGGGAAGCCATGGGTCGTTGATCAGCGCCTGTTAAGAGAGTCGTCGACGGTGGTGGCTTCGGCGATAATTGAAGGTGTCAAAACTTTCTTGTCTAGGGCCGAAAAAATGTTGGAGTTCCCCACGGCTTAGCACGGGCCAAGGAGCACACAACGATGGGTTGATGGCCGAAGAGGCACAGCGAAACACTCCGACTGGCTGAGCAAGATGCAGAACCAATGTAACAAAACTAGACACTGAAAATGGACAAAACGAAAAGAAAATATAATATCAAAGGAGAAAGAGAAGGAGTAGAGCTAGCTATTAGATCCACCGAAGAAGGGGCCGAAGCCCCTTCTCCGGTCGAGAAAGTAAGTGGCGGCTTTGTTGGGTCTTTCGGTTGAGAGTTTTGTAGCAAAGTTAATAAACCTTTAAATTTGAAGATCGATGGCGTTGTTTGGTCGTCGGTCATTTTCTCTCCGACCAACTTCAACACCGTTTGGACTCAGTTGCGGCTCTTTGACCTTTGCCGGCTTTAGTAACTACACAGCATTCGCCCGGGGTTTATGCAACTTCTGGCAGCTGCCACGATCTCCACCGTCAGTTTTACAAAACACCATTACATATTAGTCCAATGCTTTGATGGTCTAATGACTCTTGTTTTATCATTATTCTTATATTAGGTAGTATGAGTTGTGAATTTAATGGGTTTTTCGTTGTTATTGGCGGTGGAGGTTGTTTTCATGGTGTTCGTTGGTAGTAGTCCTTATCTTGCTGCCTTGTTCTTGTCTGACCGTTTCAGGCAGTGCATTCCCTATTTTTCAACCTACTGCTGCTCGGTTCCTTGGCTGCCCCGAAACCGCTTGTTGTTCTTTCGCCAGTCTTGTTTGTGTTTCTGTTTGTTGTCTTCAGTCCCTCGTTGAAAGCTGTCATTTCAATTTTTCTGTTGCTCCATTGGCCCTAGCCTTGTTAGTAATGATGCCCTCTGTTTATTGTACCACTACTGTTAGCTTTCGAAATAATGGGATGGAGCTTGCATTTGTTTTAGTTTGAATAAAGTTTAAAGTTTCCTCTTCATTGAAGTTTGGTATTCCTTTCTTCAGAGAAGTCTGATAATCCCTTTTTTTTTGGAGAGGTCTATTATTTCCTTTTTTTTGAAAAAGTCTGTTATTTCATTTTTTCGGAAATGTCAATATTCCCCTTTTCTATAAGGGGTTGATTTTCCTTTTTTGAGATTTGGTTCAAGAAAATCTTTGATATGTTATTATTTTTATTTTTCGGTAATCCTTTGATAATTGTATCAAAAGTCCTTTGATTAGATGTAATATCTTAATGTTATGAATGATACGAAACCAATCTTTTTAAAAATAATAATAATAATAATAAATCTTTACTTATTAGTTTAATTTTTAAGTTGAGTAATAAATTAATATGACATTCAAATCAAAGTTTTGAATTTGAACCTCATGTCTTTGTTTTTTTGTTAATTTATTAATTTATCTCTTTATTTTAATTTACGAGGGATTCATTTTAATTCAATCCTACTTGAATTTTTTAATTTATCACTCTAGTTTAGACTTATTCAAATTTCTTAATTTATCTCTCAGTTTCATTCTTGGAGAAGAGGGATTCATTCTAGTTCAAACTTATACAAAACACATTCTACGTGGAGAGAACTATTAAGACTTTTTTTAATATTAATATTGAGCATTTACCTATGAACTTAAATTTTTAAATTGAGTGATAAATTAATAATTACTATTATTTTTATTCTTAAAAATTCATTATCTTCGTCTCAAAAAAAGATAATTGGATATTTTCAAAACCTTAAAACTTTATTAGCATTTTAATAGATAAAAAACATGAGCGAAAGCGGTAGTTTTCCAAACTATTAATTGAACATTTCTTAATATTATATATATTTCCGACAAGATGAAATATTTTCATTTTATTCACAAGTACATTCACACACTTTTTGACATTTAATTTTCATAAATAACTACAATAATTCAATACCGATCGAAAAGGGACAATTACTACACACATATCCTATGCAAATTAAAATATCAGAATTAATATATCATTCCACGTCATTAATTTTAATTAATTTTATCTATTTTATTTTTACTTATTCACTGCTTTTGCGTTGCATTAGTTTGTATGAAAGAATTTGTGCAATAATTTATATATATAGTATTATTGAAAAAGGCTTGCTACTTTTATCAAGAATATAAAAAAATTAGTGTCTAAAAATAATTTGTAAACTAACCTAAGTCATGATAGTCTAGTAATAAAGAGATGCTGAATAATAAAGAACACGTGTTCGAGCATGTTTCAATGTATAAATATAATATTTTATTTTAATAATTCTCTAATTATAATATCAGTGGATTTTTTTACTGTAATATCTTAATGTATTATTAATGATATAATATCAGTGTTTCAAAATAAAAAAATAAATATATAAATAGTTGGTGTGTATGTTTTCCTCCATGAACATCCTTTCTAACTTATTGGGAGTACAGGGAATATGAATTTTACTCGCTGTAAAAAGGGATAAAATATAACAAATGGTGTACTCAATGGAAAGGTTGATGGAAATCAAGGAAAAAATTGAAACTAAAAGTATTCACAAAGAAGTTTTTTCATGATTTTGGAATATCTTTTCTCGTCTCTTCTTTAATTCGCGAATACATGATTCCTTTTCTTTTATGTGAAATTAAAGAATCCTCCACTTCAATAAGACTGAACCAATAACTCCATTGAGTTCCCTAAAGAGATTTTTTTTAGTTGGAGCGCCAAACCGTCATTTTCATTTTCATTTTTTTTTATACATATCTCTTTATTTAAAAAATTTCCCTTCGAATATTACATAAATGAAGCAAAACCTAATCTCTTCCTAACAGTACTCAATGCTCATGAGAGTGATATTCAATCCCCAAAGTATTTGTGTTATTAACTAAATGATTATCAATCTTTTATCCTAATGATTCATAAAAATTTAGAAAAATATCAATTTCATCCTTGATTTATTTTATATATACTAATTTAATCCCTTTTTTTTTTTAATAAATACTCGGTCCATTCAGAAATGTTTTAAACTATTTTCTACTACCATTTTCATTCCTGAATTGTTAAGGTATCAAGCTATATTTTTCAATTAATACCACTTTAGGCATCAATTCAGCTACAGATCTTATACCAGTTTATTGCGAAAAATTAACTTTAATATTAATCTCTCTATGAGATTAGCTTTTTGCATGGACTCCATTGTTGGGGTTCTATGTGCTTAATATCTCTATAACTTAGTATTTAGTACTTTAAGAACCTTATGCGCGTGTGAAAGACTTAATTTATAAATAATTAGGAACGTAAAAGATTTAAAACACTAATAAAGATAAAATAAATAAATCGCAAAACACAATATATATATATATGGTTCGGTATAATGTTTACATCTATGAAGGATCTATGATCTAACTTTTTTTTATTAATTAGATCATAACGTATTTTTTAAATCACCACAATCTTAAGATCTCTTAGTATCTCTCTTTATAGACCTCTAAGTATCTCTTAGATTATCACGATCTTTACAATATTTCTTAATATCTCTCATACCCCATAAGAGATTTAACCCAATGAATACAAGAATAGCTCGAGCATTCTTAAAATGATCTTTTGGTACTCTTTTTATTCACTCAAGAACAAAAACACACTCAAAGGTTACACTCTAGTACATCACGCACTTAGTGCATACACACCTCCTCTATTATCTCTTATGTTTACATATTGATGCTTGAGATGTTTTAGTTATTCTAAGCAGTTATAAGGGTTTATATAGTGTTTACAATGTCCTTAAAATTTCTAAACCTGGTTGGAATAAGATTTCATACGTTTAGGAGTCCAAAACCTCCTCAAAGAAGTTGAATATGAGCCAAAAATAGAAATCCCCAAAACTGGGCATCGCGACACCAAGGACTGATGCCGTGCGACTGGTGTGCCTTCGATCCAGTGCCACAGTACTATATGGCTAGCGCTAGAACTACTATCTCTAGCGCTGCGGT
Source organism: Ailanthus altissimus (assembly GCA_946807835.1). Lineage (NCBI taxonomy): Eukaryota > Viridiplantae > Streptophyta > Magnoliopsida > Sapindales > Simaroubaceae > Ailanthus > Ailanthus altissimus. Next base: position 28,226,063 of record OX327695.1, read on the forward strand.
ACAGAGGGCAAGTGTTTGTTCACCCTTATTTTTGTGCTCCTCCTTACTTCCAACTTTCCGTCTAGCTCCTCCCTTGTACGTTAATGCATACTAGATTTCTTGTTGATTATTCACGTAGTATTCATCTCAATTCATACCCATATATGATTCTTGAATTATCACTTCCAACCTGAATAATAATCATTTTCATTTCTACAATGACTAATTGACTATTTATATATACTAATTTAAACCCCCCCTTTTTTTTTAAATAAATACCCAGTCCTTATAGGAATGTTTAAAACTATTTTTTACTATTATTTTCATTCCTAAATTGCTAAAGTATCAAGCTATACTTTCCAATCAATACCACTTTAGGTGTCAATTTAACTACAGCTCATATACCAGTTTATTGTAAAAAAATCAGCCTTAACACTAATTTTTCATGAAATTAGCGTTTTGCATTAACTCCTTTATTGGGGTTCTATGTGCCTAATACCCACATAGCTTGGTATTTAGCACTTTAAGAACCTTATACGCATGCGTGCGAAAGACTTAATTTATAAAAAAGTAAGAAAACAAAAATTAAAAACACCAAAAAAAGATAAATAAAATAAATCACAAAATACCAGATATATGTGTTTCAGCAAAATGCCTACGTCTATGGAGGATCCATGAACTGGCTTCTTTTATTAATTAGATCACAAAGTATTTTTTAGATCACCATGATCTTAAGATCTCTTAGTATCTCTCTTTATAAACCTCTAAGTATATCTTTGATCACCATGATCTTTACAAGATCTCTTAGTATCTCTCATACCCCATAAGAGATTTAATCCAGAGAATATAAGAATAGCTTGAGCCTTCTTAAAATGATCTTCTTGTGATTCTTTTATTCACTCAAGAACAAAGACACCCTCAAATGTTACATTTCAGTGCACCACGCACTTAGTGCTTATCTACCTTCTTTATTATCTCTTATGTTTACATCTTGATACTTGAGATATTTTAGTTATTTTAAGTGGTTATAAGGGTTTATACAGTGTTTATAATGTCTCCAAAAATCATAAACCTAGTTGGAATAAGATTTCATACGTTTAGGAGTCTGAAACCCCTTCAAAGAAGTCGAATCTAAGCCAAAAATAGAAATCGCCAAAACTGGGCACCGCAACACCAAGGACTGGCGCCGCGGTGCTGGTACGCCTCTAATCCAGTGCTAGAGCTACTGTCTCCAGCGCCACAGCATTGAGGCCCGATGCTTGTTCACTCCTATTTTTGCGCTCCTCCTTATTTCTAACTTTCCGTCTAGTTCCTTCCTTGTGTGCCAACGATATATATGATGCTTCCAACTAGATTTCTTGTTGATTCTTTACTTGGTATCCATCTCAATTTATACCTATACATGATTCTTGAATTATCAGTTTCAACATGAATAATAATTATTTTCATTTTTATAAGGACTAATTGAGTATTCATAAAACAATAGGGACTAAATTGATATATATCAATTAAATCAAAGATGAAATTAATATTTTCTCTTAAAATTTTAAATATTGTTATATAACTTCCCTAAACATTTAAAAAAAAAAAATTATAAGACAGCTTTCGTGATTAGGTCTAGCCTAAAGGGAATTAAACAAATGAAATTTATCAATAAATTATAATCGAGAAATTGTTTTAAGAATTAATAAATAAAATGTGATATTTTACATGGTGAAGTGATACACAAAGGGAGGGTCCCTTTTATTGTTTTACACAAACTATTATTATTTTTGTAAAATTTTAAAACATGATGTGTTTTTATTACAGAACATATTAAAACGAGCCCATTAATGATCATCTGACAATATTTACCGGATATAAATAATTTCATACTATGTTTCATAACCGTATGCAAAAATTAGCTGCCATGTATCTTGTGTGCTTCTAAAGCTCCGACGACTGAAAATCAAGAATTTAGAAAATTTGTACTACTGGAAAAAAAATTGATATACCAATTTAATTATTTAAAAAAAAAATACTCAATTATTCTCTGTAAGAACGAAAATAGTTATAATTTAGAGATAAAAATAATAGAAAAAATAGTCAAAAACATTATTAAAGGAATTAAGTAAGTATTTATATAAAAAAAAATAGAGATTAAGTTAATTTATATCAATTAAATAAAAACAAAACTAATATTTTTTCTAAAGAAACTAAGAATTATCTTAAGAATGAAAAAGAAAAAAAAAAGATAGATTATACTCGCATAAAGACAAATGGAATAACGACAATGTTATCAATGAGCACGGCTGGAAATCAAGAAATATTCAAGTAAAAAAAATATTAGATAAAGAAAAGAAGAACAATATTGATCATGGATTTAGAAACGGTATATGTGATGCTTCTTCTTTTACTATAAATGGAACGTGGAAATTTCACTCCTTTAAAAAAGAATAACTGCATTGAGATCAAATCCCCACACATATTATTAAAACAAGTAGCTAATTGGTTATTAGGATCCTTAAATTTTTTAAAATTATAAAAAAAAAAAAACCTCTCGTAAAAAAAATTATCAAATATAACCCTTGAAACTTTATGAAATTTATTAGAAAACCTTCCATAATTAGAGTTTATGAAATTTATTAGAAAACTTTCCATAATTTGAGTTTATGAAATTTATTAGAAAACCTTCCATAATTTGAGTTTATATATATAATGATTGCTTTCATTTGTTTAACTTGATGACCATAAATCTGATTAGCTATGCTGAATTATATTGGGATAAGAACATTTTTGTTTTAGAAATTTGGGTAAATACCTAATTTTGTCCCAATTATTTTAAAAGAACAGTTTTACTTTAATTCGTCAACAAAAATCTGTTAATTTTCACAATAGAAAGGTAAAATTAGGACTCAACGCAAAATTTAAATAGACTAACAAAATGGAACACATGTCAATCCTTGATTAGGCAAATTAATTTTTTCAATATTTTAAATTTATTTATATTAAAAAATAAAAATTATAATATCTTAAAATATAGATTTTAAAATAAAAAAATATTTCCAAAATTATAAATTCATCATCATTTATCATCATCATCATCCTCCGTTAAAACAAATCGTTCTTTCTACATCTTCTTCATCATTATCATTCATCAAAATTAAAACCATCATCAAATACCCACTTTTATCATCAACATCCTCCATCAAAATAAATCATTCTTCTTACATCTTCTTCTTCATCATCATTCATCAAAATCAAAACCATCATCAAATACCCACTTTCATCAAAGAGAGAAACAAGAATAAAGCACACTTTTATGATTTTGATAGGTTATTTGATACTTATTCCACATCCACTTTCATCTCTTCAGCTTTAAGTTAAGTGAACACCAGAAAAGCACGTAAAATAAAGTTATCAAACTTGCTCATAAATCTTTGATAGGAGCAAATTTTGTAGGATTGATAAGATTTTGAATGGTGGCTCGAGTGACTTTGAGAATTGATTTGATAGTTGAGATTTTGGGTTATCATTTTATGATTTGAAAATTTGGGGAAGGTAAGACACATGATTTGGGTATGATTTTTTTATATAAAATAAATATTTATTGAATTATAAAATAAAATTTTGAACTTATTGTAGCATGTCACATGTTATTTGTTTATTTATATAACTTATAAAATAAATTTTTAAACATATCATGGCATGACGCATGTCTTTTATATTTTTTTTAAAGGTTTTATTTTTATTTATGTGCTACGTGTCCTCTTACTTAAATTATTATTTGTAATTATCTTATCAATCAAGAATAAATATGTTATTGTGTTGTTAAAAATAATTTTTTGTCAAAATCAACAAAAAGTGATTGACGAACTAAAATAAAATTGTCAATTTTAAAACAATTGTGATAAAATTAGATATTAGCATAAATTCTTGGGACAAGAATGTCATTCTCTCTTGTATATTAAACATTTGGCTTAAGAATTTGGATTTCGAGAAAGCTGAACCGTTTGTTTCATTCAATGAAAACGAAGAAAGATAAATGAAAAAGCCCTCAAATATGCAATTTATTATCCGAAAGAAAGAAACATCAGGCGTTGCTATCTATTTTCTTGAACTGAAATCATTTCTAATTCATTGATCTTGTAGTTAAAACTTCCGTATTGAATTAGAGTTTCTTCCATCTGAATTTGCTTAATCCCCAAGCAGAAACGCAATGTTAAGTAATATGCTCAAAAGCTGGCCAATGCAATGTGATCATCCATACTAATTAACACCAAAAAAACAAAAGAAATGGAAGCCTTTCAATATCAATTAGGTTGCCCTATATATATCAATTAGGTTGCTGATACGTGGGTGTTAATTAGTTGAGAATTTTTTAGAAATGGTCCCTATTTTTAAATTATTTTCTTTTTTAATTACAAATAAATGGACTAATCTTTTATAGTCAAGAAATTGATAATTATACACCAAACATATATATTTCCTCTCTCCACTAAAAGTTTTGAACACTCTCTCTAAAAATTATTCTAAAATTGAATTGTAAAAATAATTAGATTATGTCAAATAAGTGAAAGATGGGTATATTATGTTATTTATTTATTTATCATTTTTAAATATACCAACATATTATATTAATGATAAATGTTTAATTAATATTGATAAATATTAATTAATTTTTAATAAATTATTGAATTAGTTATTATTTATTTAAATAATTAAATCAATTATTTATTTATACTTTTATTTTATTATTTATTTACTTCTAATTAAAAAAGAAAAAAATATTCTATAAAAAAAAGAAAAAAAATAATAAAAATTTCTTGAGTGCCACGCGGGCACGCCTAATTGGATGCCCGCACATGTGCCCGCTTGCGTCAACAAGTACGAGTTTCACGGGCGCGAAATGCTTGCATTTTGTTTTTTAATTTATTTTTTAAGGAATTTTATTTTTAAATAACAATAAATAAGTATAAATAAATTATTAAAATATATAAAAAGTAATTAAATTATTTAATATTATTATTTGTTAAATGGTTACTTCGTTTTTTTTAATAAAATGATATTTATTTAGAAATTGTGAATAAATAAATAAACAAAATTTTATTTTTTTTTTAGAAAAAGAAAGAGAACCATTTACATGCGGCTTTCTCACGCGAAATTTTTCTTCAATCCATTAGTTCCTATATTTTTCTAGATTTCTCATTTTTTTCAGATTTTCACTCTTATTTATCTTATTTCTCTTTACAATTTCACCACAACATAATATACCAATCTTTCACTTATTTTATTCACAATCTACTTATTTTTACAATTTAATTTTAGAATTTTTTAAAAAAAGAGTTCAAAACTTTTAGTGGAGATAGAAAATATATATTAGAAGTATAATTATCCAATTGTGTAATTTTTGTCTACAAAAAAATTAACTCATTCATTTATGGTTAAAAAAAAAGGTTAAAAATAGGAGTCATTGCTGAAATTTTTTCTAATAAGTTTAGCTGATAAAACCTTTTAGGTGGAATAAGAGATATGTCAGTTAATTTCATCGATAAGCTACATGTATGCAGCAATAAAATTGTCATCTCTGTACAAAAATTAAACCCATGCAATCATTCTGAAGTCCGAAGAAAGATAGCTCCAAGTCCTTTGCGGTAGGAAACGTAGGATAATGGGAGCAACAACATCGGGTGCGGTCAATCGTGGCAAATGTCCGTCAGTCGGCAAAATCTCAATCTGACGGTGGCTACGGACATGTTCTCCTAAATACCAGCTAACAACTTGCGGCACTAGAAAATCAGCTCTGGTCTGAATTATGAAAGTTGGTACCGGGAAGAGGCCTAAGAGGTCCCTTATATCAACACCAAGTATTGCTCTTACAACATGAGAAGCTACGTTTCGCATCATATTGAGTAAGCATCTGCGAAATGCTCGAGCAGCGGCCTCTGCTCTTGACGATTTCCAATGCCTAATGCCCTTGATACAAAGCAATATACCCATGACCGGTAATTATTTCTCTCCATCCCTGAAAGAATGTGCCGCACTTCAGCCGCGGATGCATTCCCCCATAATAGCAACCATGACTGATCAAACTGAATGCACAAATTTGAACCCTAATAGAAACTCGCTAACAATAAATAAATAAAATAAACCCAAGTAAATATTTTCTGGTTGATTAAATTACAAGGGAGAAGCACCCATAAGGATGAGTCTCGAGAACATTTGAGGTTGGCGAATGGACGCTAAGGTGACCAACAAAGGCCCAGCTATCAACGCCAAGGGCGTCAAGAAACGAAATTAGATCGTCCACGTGGCCATCAAAAGTGGCATGCCTAATAAAACCATAGAATTGGGGGTCACAAGTTGCGGCGCAAATAAGATCATATTTGATGACACGATAACATGGGAAATCAGTTATATATATGGTAGAATTTTGGTCCAGACGGATTGGTCCAAGCCAAACTCGTGAGAGAAAACTATTGTAATCTGACCATCGCCTATAACATTGACATTGAGTGCTTTAAGGAGGACGTCACCTGGAGGGAGAGCGGCCATTTTGCAGAGTAATTAGACAAGCGATATTGAGTGCTTTTTAATGCTAGGAGAGAAGAAATATTGAGTGTTGATGCAAGTTTTCGGTATGTATCCTGATCCCTTGCTGTTTATGTAATCAAAGCAAGCAAGAGTGTTTTTTTTTTTTTTTTTAGCTTTGGGGCTTGATTGTTCTGTCTGAATGCTAGTTGACATGCATATGTTTGTATTTCGAAAAGGAATCAGGTTAATTTAGTTAATAAAAGCACATATATAACAAAGAACGGATTTTGATCAGACTTGAATTATTCACAAATCCATGGAAAAGTGATGATCTATAGTTTTGGGGTGTGATTCCCTGATTTGCATTGGGCACGAGTGGTGGGTCTCTGTAGGGCTAGCTTTTGCACTCTTATTGACTCTTTCAAGTTTCACTCACGTGCTATTAATCTGGAACTTTAGGTTTAATTTTGTACAGCACTTTTCTTTTATTTGGTAAAGGGCAGCCAATTTGAATGGATATAAATTTTTTAAGCCTAAACCACGAGTACCCTTTACTCAAAGTAAGTTGATTTGACAGTATCTGTGCATCATTTGCAAAAAAAAAAAGTATTTGTTTTTAAAGAATTTATAGTCATCGATATATAAGAGTCCCAATTTGAAAGCGAGAAAAGAAATTTGGGCCAACCTTAAAAAAACAGTTTTGTATTGTGATTTTGCAATTTAAGTTATTACCTAAATTACGAGGATTAGATTGCAAAACAAACAACGAGATCAAACATTAATTGTATCAGGCAATTTGATGAGCTGTGCTGCGGATTTTGTGCCATGCTTGTTCTTTATCCGAATTTGCATGGACGGTTAAAACTGCGCCATCATTTTCATTTTGACAAATTCAGCTAACATCTACATCGAGCACCTTAACTTTACACAACCCTTTTTCCAGAGTATCAATAATTCGTGTAATCTCAGTAACTGATGCCGAGAGACCCATCAAGCAACGCCCATCACTATGTACTTCAATAAAGGAGATGATCACGTGAATATAAGAAAAAAGTTTTGGACTAAGAAATTAATCAACAAAACAGAAAAAATTACGTCTTAGCTCTCAATTCTGGAATCATACATGGAAGTGGGAATTTGTATTTGCCTGACCAAATTTCTGAAGACTTTTCTTCGAAGCTAACCAATAACTTAAAAATATTGTATGAGAAGGGAATTGATTCATAATAGTATCAAAACTTTATCTTAAAAATTCGGGTTAATTTTGTTTACCCTCTTAAAAATCAATAAACATCAACTTATGCCCCCCCCCCCCCCCCCCCCATTTGTTTTTTAAAATTTAATAATCAATTTTTATAATTTTTATTTTTTAAAATAAGTATTTTTATAATTTGATCTCCTAAGATTTTAAATTTGATACTAAAATTTTAATATAATATAATTTTTAACTTTAACATTTGTTCCCTTTTATCTTAAATTCTGCCTTTGCATATTGCTATCAATTTTGAAAATTGTACTTCAAATAATATTTAAAATTAATAAAATAAAAATATTTAATATAATTGATGAATATAAACTTACTAAAACTTTTTTAACACGTTATCAACCCCTATTCCGTTATACTGTTAAAATTGATAGCACTAAAGTTAAAACTGGATTTCACCTAATATTTTTAAATTAAAATATAAAAAACATATTATATATATATATATATATTTTATCTCATTATAGTATAATACTATATATGCGTTACTTTTGTTCTTATTGATGACCTATTTGTTGTGGTTGATATTTGGCAACTGGGAACCATTTGTATGCTTTTGGATTTTGCAGTCGTAAAAGCTTTCGAAAGAACATTAAATATAGCACTTTGTTTTATTAAACTTCTTATTGAAAATATCAACATTAAATAGAAACGTTTTAAAAGATTTTTCACATGATTAAATTTCTTGCATAAAACGTTTTTGAAGATATGGTGCTGTTGTTATTCCTAAACAAACTTAAGAGAATTAACATTCTAGTCATTGAATTTTTTAAAATAATTCATTAAGTTTTTAAATTTTTTGGAATATTTAATTTAGTTCTTACTGTTAAAATAATATGTTAAGTGCACTTTTTAAGGGCAGCAACATAAATTCGATTAAATATGACAGTATTTATCATGAATAGATATATCAAAATTTCTTTATTGCTCTTAAAAATTTAATTTCAGGTATTATTTTTCAACAACGACAGGGACCGAATTAGGCATTTCAAAAAAATTAAGAATCTAATGAGTAATTCAAGAAAAATTTAAAGACTAAATTGATATATTCCCAAATTTTATTCCTAAAAAAAACATATAGATATTCCCAAATTTTAAGCATCATTTTTTATCTACAACAATTAAATAACATTATCCACAGTGTATAAACAAATAAATTATGAGAAAATAAAGCTTCTACCAAATTAGGTGTTTTTTATTTTATTGCTCTCCTTCGATTTGTCGAAATTTATATTAAAAAAAAAAAAGCTTCTACCCCAAACAGATCACAAACAAGAGGGAGGAGAATCTTAAAGCAAATCCAAAAACAAATACTTCCTACAAATATTGCGTATACTTCACAAAATACACACAACATAAAGACAAGCTTCAAGCTTCATGTATATTGACTGTTCTTCACTGAAATAAAAATAACATAAAACAATGTTCAAGTAAAACTATTACAATTCTTACGTGCATCTTTTAATTACCAGGACTGGATATTCTATGTACATTACCATCGGGTTGCTTTCTCCCTTTTTGGTCTGATGGGACAGTTGCTTTAGCTTTTGCTTGTTTCTTTTTTGCCTTCTCCTTCTCCGCAAGCTCTTTTTTCATCTCATCGTAACCAATTTGCACAGCCCTACATCCTGGGGTACAGTAAGCATAATTATCACTGGGGAAAAGAAAATTAATTGAGCTCCATTAGTAATTAATTAATTGATAAACCCAAAAAAAATTAAACTAAAAAACTTTTAACATCCACATCTTGGAAACAATTTTTTTTTTTTTAGTTTCCAATATGTAGACCATTCGCAAAATAAATTAAGCTGAAAAATGAAACCTCCACCGATAATTTTTCTTTTTTTTTTTTTAAAAAAAAATACATAGTCCTGACGAGAGAGAGAAGTATTACTTGTACATGTAAAGGTCATCCTGAAGCAGAAATTTTTTCCTGCAGAGGGCACATGAGCCGCCCAAGAAGTTACCAGGCTTTTCTTCAACAGGGGGTTCATGTCTCTTCTCAGAATATGAAGTTGATGAGAACTGTAATATGGACTTAAGTCCTTGGCCCAAACCTTCAACGCCATTGCTGCTGCTGCCGCCGCCACCACCATCACCACCAATAGAAAACACTGCTCTTGCCTGATTAACAACAGGTCCGGCATTTGTCCTTCTCTTCTTTGGAGAACTTTTTCCCTCACCAAACTCCCTGGGATCCATTTTTTTTTTTTTCTATTTCTTTCTTCTTTTTCTTTGCTTGAGTTCCAAGTGCAGTTACAATGGAAATGTTACTTATAAAAATCTTGGAATTGTCCTGACAAGTTTGTTATGTTCCAATAATTTTACACTCTTTGTTTCAACTCAACTAATTGTGATCCGTATCTTACAAAGAATCCGGTGATCAGATAGAAAGATAAATAAATATTCTGAAACTTGAAATTTTTATTTTCATTTTCTTTGAATTAAGTGCTCTCTGTGGACTATTCATGCCATGCCTGAGCTCTTTCCAAAATTTGCATGGACAGCAAAGAAGAAAACAGCACGCCATTATTAACTCATTGGACATTCTCAGCTAAGTTCTGTGCTCAGTACCTTTGTTTTAGACTACCCCTTTTCAGAGCCACAAGAGTCAATGATTCCTTTAACTAAAGTAAAATTATTGGTGAAATGACATTACCACAATCAGAGATACACAAGTCGTGACACAAACTAACCATCTAAGAGAGTCAAGAGCTCAGTTACAATATTGCTTTAACAACTAAATACAAAATATGTCATGTAACTGGAACTAACATAAAATATGTTCACGTGATTATATACATATATATATTTGCTTAAGTGTAACACTATACATATCTTAATTTTAAATTCTTCACTTGACAGTAGTATTCCTGGCCAATCTGAGAATTAGTGATGGATGGATTAAATGGATTTTTTTTATATAACGATTAAGTGGAACTGTATGAATTTCCTATAATCTGACAATTTTATAGGTTGAATGGAGCAACGGATGCGTTAGTAAATTCTGGATATCATAATTGTTTTTCACATATTTGGTGGGTTATTTTTTTTTGTTAGAAATTGGTGATTCAACAATTTTGTATGGGTAAGAATTGAGATGAATACCAAGAGCAGAATTATTATGAAGTCAAGTACGTATTAAGTGTATAAGAAAGCAATAAAACGAAAAGTAAAAAGAATAAATACTGTTCATGCGGCACACTGTTCACGGCAAGCATTGTTGCACGCGGCGGGAGTATTGTTTACGGTAGTTAATGTTCATTTGATACTGTTCACCGGTTACTATTTACACAGCAACTTTAAGATATTTTCTGTTTTGACTCAATTGACTTATTTAAGTAAGATTAAGACTTCTACAAGTAAAGACTCTTATTCCAACTAGGTTTAATGTTTCTAAGGGTGTTTTATTCACTATATAAATCATTCTAAACACAAGAGAAAAACAACACATCTAAGGTTTCAAGATGTAACCATAAGAGAGAATAGAGGAGTTAGGTAGGCACTAAGTGCATGGTGCACTAAAGTGTAACCTTTGGGGAGTATTTTCTTTTGGTTCTTAAATGAACAAAAGAAATACCATAAATCTTTTTAACTTAAATGTTTGGGCTATTTTTGTATTTCTTATAAAAATCTCTTATGAGGAGATACTAAGAGGTCTTAGAGAGTCATTGTGATCAAGGGTAGATACTTAGAGGTCTCTACGGGAGATATTAAGGGGTCTTATGAGATCATTGATGATGTAAGAAGATACTTAGTGATCTATTTCAATAATAAGAAGTTGGATTATGAATCCTTGGTAGACATAAGCAATTTTAGGCCGAACCACGTATATCTTGTGTTTTGTTGATTAATTTATTTTTTTTATCTTTATTAGTGTGTTAATCTTATGTATTTTTGTTTATGGTGTGAGTTATGATTTTTCGCTGCGCATAAAATAAAAGAAATATCAAGACTATGGTTTAGTTAATACCATAAGAATATCGAACTAAAGAGCATAGCTTGATATCCGTAACACTTTTATTATTTAAAATGAAGAAAACAAAAATTACCAGTATAACTCGTCAACCAAACTCAAATCAAATCGCACAATTTGATTTGACTTTAGGAATTCTTTGGTTATTCCTTTTGTTTTTTTAAACATTTGGTTATCCCTTTGAATTGGGTAAGATTAGATTCAATTTTTCCCGAGGCATGTAATCCAATCCAAAAAAAAAAAAAAAAACCTCTTCATTTGGGTTCACCAAATTGCAATAATTTCAAATCTGTAGATTTATATCCTTCCAACTTCTTTGCTTTCAGCAATGATGGTGATAATTGCAAAGTGAACCTTTTTGTTAGATCTGACGATGGTGGTATTATTTTTCTGCAATAATTTTGCTGTCTACGAATCTATGTTCAATTTTACTATATATGATATAGTATTTGCTGAATGTTTTAATTTAGTTGTTATTTTAATTTTTTTTGTGTTGCGACATTTAAATTTAAATATGAAGTGATTACTTTGTTAGTTCTAATCTTTACAGAGCTACTGATTTATGATATCTTTATGCTGATAAGATGAAATAAATCTACTTAAAGTTTATTTTATAGTGGTAATCAATTTTTTGTATTGTAATTTCTATGATTTATTTGTTGTCATCTTGATTGCAGAAGCCAATTATTAGGACAGAGAATTAAAAAGAAAGTTGAGGTCGACAGGGCCTCGTTTCCTTCTTGCACCAAACTTGCAGCCAACTCGCGCCACACCTCGCACAAGAGGTGTGGCTCGAGGCTCCTCCCCGCGTATCTCACCAGATGCGAGAAATTTTAACTTTGTCCATCATTTTTTTCTGTAATTTTATTATTATCATCATTTTTATACTTTTTTTTATACATTGATGCGTAAAATTACTTGTTCTTAATTTATAAAATATTTGTTTTAAAATCTATTTTTTTTAAAAACAACATTTTTTGTTTATTGATTTTGTAGCTCAAACTATAAATAAATTTTGCCTTATATTATTTATAAGGACAATTTTATTTATTCATTATTTTCCCGACTAATAAAGATTTATCAAATAATATTTAGCTATAAAAATTTATAACATTTTAAAAGTGGTTATTTCTAACCATTTCTCCAAATGCTTTGGTGTCCTGTAAAAGTTGCTGTAATATTAATCTTGCAGCACGTATATGCATCTATTGAATAGATTATTGTGCAATGTAACCTAAATTTTTAAATACATAATTAGATAGCCACTCTTTAATTTTTTATGTGTCTAGTATATAAAATCATCAAAACTCTTTGCATTACATATATATGTAATATGGAGCTAACAATGGAGTGCTTAAAATATATGTAAAATATTGGTAGTATCTTTTGTATCGATCACAATGCTTAAAAATTCTTATTGTACATCACTAAATACAAATTATTAGATCTAATTACGATAAAAGTAAGTAGTTATAGTCGAAAATACATAAATCTTTGTATCAGTCTAATCTATTAATAAAAATTCCTTTTGTTTCAAAATAATAATACTAATAATCCAATCCAAAGGTTATAAGAAAAACTTGTTTATATTTTAATTCAGAGTCTAAAATATGGTAATAATATTTGTGTATCAGAGTTTTCATAATTTCTTTAAAGACATAATTTATTCATTATATCAAATTGGTCCTTAACCCAACTGAAATGACTGAGATATCTTTTGATGTAAGTTACATGTGCAGGTGAAGATTCCAAATTATGAAGATATTTGGTTATTTCAATAAAGCACGTGATAGATAGCAGTTATGATATAGGACAACAATTAAGGATAAAGTATTTTTCAAGATTTCTTATTTGAGTCTAGTTTATTTGTCTTTATTTTAGTATATGATTATTTTCTGATTTTCTCTCATTTGTTTTAAAAACAAAAATAAAGATTAAAAAATGTTTTTTTGTGATGGTTAGTGACAGTTTAGGTTAAACGTTTAATGGAGATCGATAAAGATCCGAATTCTCTCTTAATCTAATATTTTGTAATTCTTTCATAAAACCATAACACATGATATTCAAGATATTCTAATGCAAAAAATTAATAAAATTATGACTTTCCTTATTAATCATCAAAATTTTTAGTTTTTGTGGTTAATTATAAACTTCAAAATAACATAAGTTAACAAAGGTTAATTTACTTAATTTTATTACTTCTTTCTTCTTCATGTTTTAATTTACCATTTTTTTCGTTTTTCTTTTTTCTTCAAATTTTTTCTTTTTCCTCTTTTTTTTTTCTTCATTCATATAGATTTTAGTTTATGAGAGAATCTACATTCAATTGGTGCTTGACAATCTAAAAAAGTTGTGATTGGCATAGAGACAGACTTTGATACCGTAAGAAAAAAAACAATACTAGATATCATTTTAATAAATATCTCAAACTTCACAAGTAAATATCATTGAAGAGGTTGCCGAATCCACAACAAGGATAAACTCCAAAAGGAAAGGTATAAGCAAGATATTATTGGTAAAATATATAACTAATAATTTTATTTATACTAATAATTATTCATTATTAAAAGAAACAATAGAACTTTATAAGTGAAGAATCTATAATTTTTTTAAAGTGTGATTTAAATAAGAATAATCTTGCCAAAATAAAAATATACGAATTAAATTCAAATAAAAATTGTTTAAATAAATTTACTATTTATTTTTAACCTACATCCAATTATTAGTTAACGCTGAAATAATAAATATATACGACTTCAAGGATTGCAAGTTCTTTTCAGAAAATTTTTTTTTAACTTTTTTTCCTCCAAAAACTCAAGTTGGATGAATTTATTGTGTTAAGACTTATCTTTAATATTAATATTGATCTTTCATTTATTAGTTTAAATTTTTGGATTGAATGGTAAATTAATATGGTATCAGAACTAAATCTTGAATTTGAACTCCCATGTGTTTTTATTTTTAGTTAATTTTTTAATTTTCAACCTACGAGATAGAATATTTAAGAACTATCAAAATATATAAATAATTAATGAAAAAAATGGTAACTGCACTTCCAAGATTTGGTTAGGAATGACAATGTAACGGATGAAGCGGGGGTGAGAAGGTCTTTCATATACCTTGTCTCGTTTTTTTTATTTTAAGCTTTGTTTCCTACCCCATTTTCAAAAACTTTAACAAGGCCAAATAATTTTATTAAATTATCTTATTTGGACAATACTAAATAACACATTTTGCTATTTAACCTAACCAGAAAGAATATTAAGAAAAAATATAATAAAGATGAAAACTCTTGAAATATTAAGGAGATCAGTTGGAATGTTTTGAGAACTATCAAAATATATAAATAATTATTTTTTTTAAAAAAAAGATAACTACACTTCCAAAGTTTGGACTATAGGGTAAAAAAACATTTACACTTTTTATTTTTTTAAATTAACCTAAAACACCCTCCCTATTAACCTAAAATTTAAATTGACTTGATGCATTTTTAACATGGCACAATTTGAACTAATTATTTAATTCAATATAATTGTAATATTATCAATAAAAATAAAATAGATTATTATTTACAATATATTTATAACATAAGTTATTTTTAGTCTTAAAAGTACACGAAGTAGAATGCTATTAGTTTACTTTTTATTTTGATTAAAACACTTATAAAATAATTAAATAAATTGAAAAAAAATAACAATCGACCACTACTACTATGGTTGTCGCCAACATTGATTCTGAGGGTAGCAAAAGCAGTGAATCAAGTTAACGTTAACACTTTTAAACTCTAAAATTTATAATCTTGATAAGAATCAAAATAGATTCTTCAGGTTGGTACAAGTATGGCAACTAAAACTAAATTCAGAATGTGCTAAATAAAGTATAATTTAGTCAAATATCTCATTGTATCCCTAATATTAAATGTGATTTATTTTCTTTATTACCATTTGATTTATTTCTTTATTTAAGTCCATCATTTTGTATAAATTGAGCCTTAATAAAGGCAAATAAAATAAGACTCCTATTTTATATTTTATTTATATTGTTAAATTCTTCATGATATCAAAGCTTAGATTTTAACAATAGGTTACTACTAATGCGGTCACCCAATTGTGACAAAAAAAAAAGTTTAGATTTTCTTTCTTTAAATTTAAACCTTCAGTATTTTTAATTTTTTTTTTCTATTGCTAGTCTTTCTCAAAATAAATAAATAAACAGTACCTACTGACCATTGCGCACCACCATCTGCCAACACAATTATATGCGTATTGTCTCCTCGAGACCACCAGGTATCAACAAACCCCGATACTCAATTCTCCAGTCACTATCCTCATTCCACCACTAGAAAAGGCTATTTCGAGGGAAATAGTAGTGGACATCGACTGTCATTTGTAAACATCAGCGTGTCGATGTGTCGATGTTCCTATTGTATGAATGGTTGACTATAGAATCTCCTTCAGTCATGAAGAAGTTCCCTCAGAATTCGTCAAACAGCGGAGGTCGCGGAGGAGGAACAGGTCTTGGATCCAGTGGATTTCAAGTTCTAACTTGAAGATCGTGTCACCATGCTCCCTGCCAACATGCTCTTCTCGGCTGGGAAAACTGATCTCTCGTCATCTCTCAACGCTGAAATCATTGCCTCTGTTCATATCAATAGATAGCGGGGAAATGATGTTCGAATCTAAAGAGAGAGAAAGAAGAGTATAGTTGAGAAGGTTCATAAATGGCGATGGAATGTTATTGAAAAATTGGTGATTCAATGGACAAGAATTGAGATGAATACCAAAGTGGAGAGTCACAAGAATTCTAGAATGTGTGGGACACGTATGGAGAAGTCTATGACGCGTTGGATACGAAGAGGGAAGTGAAACGGGACTTGAAGACGCAAAGGAAATGAAGAAATCGCGAGAGCTGCCAGCGCCTCGCGCTCAACTCAGAAGACCAGTGCCACAGCGCCCAAGGATAAGGGCCGCGGCACCCTGACGCGTCAGGATGTCCATTTTGGTTTGAAATTTCGAGTTTTGAAAAGTTTTGGACTTTCAAAACAAGTGGACTCTTACTCCAACAAGGAATAGGGTTAGTAGACACGAAATATACCCTATATAAACACTTGTAAAACCTTTGTTTAAGATTAAGCATATAAGGTTTCAAGATTTAACCATAAGAAAGAATAGAGGAGTTAGGTAGGCACTAAGTGCGTGATGCACTAGGGTGTAACCTTTGGGGTGTGTTTTTTCTTTAGATTCTTTGAGTGAATAAAAGAGAAACACCATAGATCCTTTTGGCTTAGATGCTCGGGCTATTCTTGTGTTCCTTGTAAAAATCTCTTATGAGGAGATACTAAGAGGTCTTAAGGAGTCATGATGATCAAGGGTAGATGCTTAGAGGTCTCTATGGGAGATACTAAGGGGTCTTGTGGGATCATTGATAATGTAAGAAGATACTTAGTGATCTATTTTAATAGTAAGAAGCTAGATCATGGATCCTCTGTGGACGTAGGCAATTTGGGCTGAACCACGTATATCTTGTGTCTTGTGATTAGTTTATTTTCTTTATCTTTATTAGTGTGTTAATCTTATGTGTTCTTACTTATGGTGTGAGTTATGATTTTTCGCTACGCATAGAGTAAAAGGGATATCAAGGTTGTGGCTTAATTGATGCCATAGAGGTGTCAAATTGAAGTGCATGACGTGATATCTGCAACAAATGTATTTGTTGACCAAAGTCTTGCTTTCGGTTGTTGAATCCCTTCTTCCCAATGGCACCTTCCATGTTCTAATACTCTAGCATTTTTTCGATCTGCAACTACAACAATCGTGGAAGTGCAGATGTAGTAAAGAAAATACAGAAGTAGAAGTTGATGATGCAAATGCACTGAAAGTAAAACTTAACTTTTTGGTGTTGCAACTGTTGAATTAGGAAAGAGAAGGGGAAAGATTGAATGAAAAAAAGAAGGAAAGAGGTCAATAATAATGGCTATAACTTTCGGTGGGTGGAAAATAAGGGGTAGATGATTTCAATGGAGTTGAAAATAAAGAGTAGAGATAAAATGGTGGCCACCGTAAATTTATAAAAGTATTAATAAGAAAAGGCTTTTTTTAAAAAAATGATGGGCCTTTCAGACGAGTTGGTGTGCATGTGCATGAAATTATTTTTTTTTTATTAAGTAGGTGTCATAGTGAAGCAATAAGGTAGAAAGAATAAAAAAGTAATGGTAGTATTGCATGAGTGGATTTTTTCATTGTTTTAAATAAAAAAGAAAAAAATAGCATTTTGAGGGGACGACGAGAGATAAAACATTATGTGCATGACAATCAAAGTTTAAAAATCTCATGTTATATTTGGCTCTAAACTTAAAAGATTAATGGTAGTATTGCATGAGTGGATTTTTCTATTGTTTAAAAAAAAAAGAGAAAAATCATATTTTGAGGGGACGACGAGAGATAAAATATTATGTGCATAACAATCAGAGTTTAAAAATCTCATATTATATTTGGCTCTAAACTTAAAAGAAGTTTTTATCTTCTATTAAAAAAAATCCTTTAAAAAAAGATTTTCTTGATGGGAGATGATAGGAATGCTTTCCAAAATTTGAAAGATTTTTTTAATAAAGATGATATGAATGATTTTTAATTTTCAAAATGGTCCATTAGAAGAAATCTTTAAAAGTTAAAAATTTTCCTTAAACAAAGATCTAAAGGAATGTTTCCTTCTTATTCATGATCAAAAGACCAAAAGGGAATGATTAACAAACATTTCTACAACAAACTGGGAGTCCAACAAAGTTTTTCTCGCCAGCTTGAGGGAGGATGATAAGAATCAATAGAGATTCTTCAGACTGGTACAAGTATGGGAACGAGAACTAAATTCAGAATGTGCTAAATAAAATATGATTTAGTCAAATATCTCATTGTATCCCCAATATTAAATGTGATTTATTTCCTTTATTATCATTTGATTTATTTCTTTATTTAAGTCCATCATTTTGTATAAATTTAGCCTTAATAAAGGCTAATAAAATAAGACTCTCATTTTACATTTTCTTTATATTGTTAAATTCTTCAAATTTGTGTAATTATATAGCTATTTTCATTAAAAGACCAACAAAAGAGGGTAGAAGAGGGAGATGAATGTTGATAGTCATTATAACATTGTTGTTTACAATACACCATCACCATCATTTAAATCTCTGAACAGAGATCTTACTAATGGTGGTTGGTGGGCTTTGTAACACATCATCATTTGATAGGGCTACGATGGCCACCAATGTTCATTTCTTTGTTTTGCTTTCTTTCACTACTTTTTTTTTTTACAAAAATAGCTTTTTTTATTGTATAGATCATGAGATTTAAAGTCTGATGGTGTCAACAGTAACTTAATCTGTCACCATGGTCATCGCCAACGATGGTGATGGTCTACTGCTTTTAGTTTTTTTTTTGTTTTTAAATTATTTTATAATTTTTTTTTGTAATTAAGAAATTATAATATTATGCCATATTCTTTTTAAGAAGAAAAATACTATATTGCCTTTGACTACCAACTTATAAATGGATCTTTTTAATGAAATGGGTGTTTTATGGTATCTTTTAAAATATAAAGGGTGTAATTATCTTTTAAACCAAATTTTAGGGTTGTAGATGTTCTTTTTTATACAATAAATTAACTATACTAAATATATATGGAGCTAAAATGTTTGGATATATATAAAATAGGTGAATCCTAAAGGGAAAAGGAAAGTGAGACCCTTAAGATTTAGCCTAATATTTAACTGGGGCCTTGATATTTCAAAAATACTCATTTAAACCCCTTCTGCTAATAAATTTTGTTTGTTTTTTCTTTTTTTATAAAAAAAATCATTTTTCTGGTTATAATCAATAATATATTCTTTGACTAGGTCTGAAGTAAAAGCTTACCTTAAGTTTAAGTTTTAAATAAATTAATGACACATGTCATAAATTAAGATCACAATATATAATATATAAAATTATTGACTCCAAACTTTAGTCGTTTTAAAGTCATTAAGTTGAATTTTGTTTATTCTGAGAACAACAATTGAACTTTGAGAGGAACTAGGCTAGACTGATCCGCTCTAAGAATACTGAGCTTGTTGAAAATTTTACAATCATAGAAGAATATGTGGTCGTGCCAAAGTTTTAATCTTCGAAGGCACTACAATACTTAAGTCAGCAATAGCCAAAAAAAGGAGAAAATAATATAAAGACTAGAACAAAAGGTAATGAGTGTGAAGTGGAAGTTTTGGTGGGTGCTTGAAGACTAAGAAGGCTCGAAATCTCATAAAGTAGTATGCATATGTAGGTTTAGATGATGATGCCCAAATTTGTGTGGATGTCAATATTGACCATGCTCCTTAACTTAGCAATTTGGACCTTATTTATTGGGTTATAATGTGAGCTTAATACATAGTCTTAGAATCTTATTAGGGCAAAAATCATTAAGACTTTTCATTCTTGAATTAATATATGAGAGTTTTACCTAATAAGGTTAGACTTTTTTTGGTCTATATAGGACTCATGCCGAGATTATTGGAGTTGTAATTATGACAAGTATATTGAGTCTGTGATTTTCGATAGCAAGTTTGTTTTAGGATAATGTATGCGACTAGAGTGGTAGATTAGTTCGAGAAGGGTACCTAATGACCGATGACGATGCTAGCGAGATGAGGACTACATAGGGATGGCAAAATTTGAATTTATATTTTTTTTCTTGATCTGGAACCCAAGTTTAGGTTGGTTTTTTTGGGCCGAGCCAGATCCAAGTTTACATTTGGGGCGGGCCAGGTCTGATCCGGATTGAACCTATTTTTTTAATTTATTTATTATTTTAATAAAATTTAAACTTTTAGAGTATTTATTTTATAAAATAATTGTTAGATTGTGAACTGTATATTGTATAATTTGTATTCATAATTTAATATTTTTTAAATCTTTGTTTCAATTTTTTAGATTAAATTTAAAATTTTTGGGCATTTATTTTATAAAGTAATTGTTAGATTCATATATATCGAATAATTAATTTAGAATTTGTTTTAAAATAAAAAAAAATTGGGTTTTGTAGTAATTATGCATGTAGGCCAAAATTCAAGGGGGAACAAAACTAAAAATAAAAATAATTATATTTTTATATTTATTATGAATCTAATATACTTTATGTTTTATATCATTAAATAAATTAAATAGGGAAATTATATTAGCGTTAAAATAAAATTATATTGTATTATGTATTAATCATTTAATTTGAATTTATTGAATATTAGTAATAAATCAAATATAATACCATTTTACATTTAATTTGAATCTAATAATTCTTAGCAATCATTTATGTATTATATCTTTTTATTATATTTATTAAATGTATCATATAATATATTAATAATATAATGTTATACTTACTGATACAATGTGACATTTGATGTGTTAGCGTGCTCTTCATCCTTTGAGTTCACAATAACTATCATCGTGGGTGATGGTTGGAGAAATGATTTTAAAATTTTTGTTATGTCTATTTTAATTTAGTAATAAAAGATATTAAAAAAAATACTTCGATCTTGAATTTTCAACGAATATTTTTTTGTTAACACGAGTAAATTTTTCAAGTCGTATCTCCCACCAACAGACTACTTATATGAGCGAGTTGATTAATTGCGAAAAATCTAATCTTGTGTTCTTAATTGGTTTTAGAAAAAAAATTCATGCGAAAAATCTAATCTTGTGTTCTTAATTTTTTTTTTAAAACAAATTCAACCTAAAGACAAGCACAAACTTTTTTCACGCATATTGTTAATTAAATTACAAAGTCTCTAAACCCCTCTTTTATAGTGTATGTACCCTAATTCTATTTAAACTTCAAATTATAATATCTTTATATTATGAAAAAAATTTATAAATAGCCCTCGTATTTTACTATTATTCTTTTTTAACCAATTTTGAAATCACTTCTTTTATTAACCAAATTTTTTAGGTATGGACAATTTTGTCCTAAAATCAAAATTGAACTATTCTCCAACTCTCTCCACCGAAGAATTTGAACTTTTACAAATTTAGTTAGATAAAAAATTTTGAATATATCGGGTCTTACACAACATATTTGTCACTTCAAATCAATAAAATGGCCGATTCTTGATAAATTTTTTCAAAATTTTGAGAATTTTTAATGTTTTTAGAAATTAGTTAGAAATTTATTAGAATTTACAATTGAAGTTAGAAATAGGTGAAATTAATGAATTATATGTTAAAAATTTGTTAAAATGGTGTAAGAAATGTTTAAAATGAGCAAAAATAGATGTTTTTTTTTGTGTATTTTTCAAAACCAGACAGTGGTTTTCTTTAATCTCGGGAGCAAGATGGCCCTTGAAATGGGCCAAAGGGCGCATCTCATAACAGCATCGCAGACTCAAAGTCCACGATAATGCACTGTTGCGCCACATGGCGCCTTTATAGGTTGCCACGTAGTGCAATTATAATTTTTTAATTTTTTAAAAATTAAATGTAATTTTATTTAAATTAAATAAATTTAATTTAATTCTATTTTTAAAAATTAAATGTAATTTTATTTAATTAAATAAAATTACATTTAATTCTATTAATTAATTAATTAATAAGTTGATTAATATTATATGTTCATTTTTTGAAACCATATTGTTATTTGTTAAATGATTAATTTAAGTAATAATAATTTAAATTTTTTATAACATTATTTATTTAATACATTATTTTGTTATTAATTATATATTAAAAACTTTTAATTTACTTAATTATTATAATATGTTAGTGTTTAATTTTCATTTCCCTTTTATGTCTGTTGAATTAATCTATATTATTTGTGATTTTTTTAAATAATATTGTATGTTAGTTAATATGTATACTTGTTATTTGTTAAAATATAGACTTCTAAAGCATATATTTTTTCGAGAAGTCTATATTTTTTTGTGCATTAATGACGGCTTATTCAAAAATATGGGATCTAAAAAATATAAAAGAAAAACTAACAGAGAATCAAAAGGCATTCTTTAGGTAGAAGTATCTGGGGCATTTCTTAAATATGCCAAATTTGACATTCTCTAGTATTTTGATGCAGGGGTTATTATTGCGTGAGGTGTATACCTCCAATTTACACTATGAGATGTAGTTTACATAAGGAAGAGACGCATCAGATTTAGCCGGCAGGAATTTGTACTAATCACCAGACTAAAAATACGAGATTACTCTCTCGCCCAGCAGTTGAATAGAAAATTGGGTACTCGATTATGGGATGCATATTTTTCAAGGGTAAAAAAAATGTCGTACATATTTCTTGATAATTGGTATGAACGTCTGAAACTAATAGAGATGGACGATGAAGATGCAATAAATTTTAGTTTATTCTATTTTGTGCATCGTGTTCTGATCCCACTATACGAACGTAGTGGAATTCAAACTTTTGTACTATATTTAGTAGACGACTTTGATGAGTTTAATAAGTATCCATGGGACAATATTATTGTCGGAGATCTAATATATGTTTGTGTATGCATGTGCTATTGTGTCTATTGCCTATTATGCGTATTATATACGAATTTAAACATTGTGGAAGCATGAAATATACAATAAACACAATAAATAAATATATTAATCACATTAATATATTAAAGAGGTTAAGAACTCACCTTAACGTGTAACGTTACACACGTATTTTCTTAGAATTCGTATAGAGACCAACTCGTGTGCAGTTCTAGTCACTAACTCAGTGGGCTTGGTGAGCTAGAACAGCAGCCCTATATGCAGCACGAGATTAACTCTTAATCTCCAAAATGGTCAAGTGTGTGTTTAATATCATTTTCTCCAAAAGGATAAGAAATAAAGAATTTGAAACAATCCACCATGGCTTCAAATGGAACCATAAAGAAAAATAAAACAATTTTATTTTTTCCTAATTTTATTTTTTTCTTCTTCTTTTTTCTTTCTTTCTTCTCTTCCTCCATTTCTCTTTCTCTCGGCCAAAACACACTACACACGCACACTTTTTCTTTCTCTCTCTCTCTCATTATATATATATATAATATAATAATAATATAATATATTATATAATATAAACAATAATATAATAAAAAAGATATTTTGATTATTTAACCATTAAATAATCAAAGTTAGGGGTGGGCAATTTCGAGTTCGGGACGGCGAAATATGTCCCGATCGGGACATATTTCGGGTCGGAACAAATCCCAACCTAACCTCGGGTCGGGTCGAAAATTCTCAATTTATTTTTTTGAAAAAAAATTGCTTTGAAACAACATAGTTTTTATTCGGGTTCGGGACGGACCGAGACAATTCGGGATGGTTTGGGACAATGCGGGACGGTTCAGGAAGTTTGGGGTTCGGGACGGATTCGGGATAATTTGGGACGGTTCGGGTCGGGACGGTTCGGGTTCGGTGCGGTTCAGGTTCAGGGCGGTTCGGGTTCGGGACGTGTCGGGAATTCTCATTCGGGATAGAATTTTCTGTCCCGAACCCATTCTTGTTCCCGTCTCGACCCAAAATTTCAGGACGGGTCGGGTTCGGGAATAATGCCCACCCCTAATCAAAGTATGAAATGACCATTTTGGCCCTCATGAATAGTTTCCAATTATACCCCCTAGTGGGTCGCACCAAATCTCACACTTAGGTAAACTCAACTAAGGGTCCACAATACGCCACGTGTCATAATACAATTAGTAAATAACAATTATTAACTAATTATTGTATTTAACATTTAAATACAGACACGCATGTATTTTCGTGGTAGTGCTGAATATTGCTGGATTAAACACTTTAATCCAACACGCTGCCCCAGTACACAACGAGTAATCTTCATATCACGGGACTCCCTAGGTCCTACGTCCGATTTGTCAAATGGAACTATTCCATGAGTCGGTGAGCAATGCCCCACGCACACGTCATGGATATACAAATCAGCGCGTTGAACCATGTAAGTTGAGGTTACAACACATACGTATAGTTCTTCCGTCATGATATCCTGGATGTACGGGGATATAGATTATTACCGTCAAATCTCATAATGCTCATTCATGTCTTATCTCCAGACTAGTATCTCACTGAACAATATGCGCAAACTCTTTTACCATATTGTTCTACCCTAGTAGAACTCTTTCCTAAGATTAATACTTGTAGCCACAAGATTTTTCGAGATACAGTCTCGAAGCATTTGAATATCGAACTCCCTATACGAGCTGACGGAGCCCATATCTATACACACCGGACTCCATAAGCATCGGATCATACCCAACGACACTCAGCGGTCACATCATGAAAGGTCTGTGACATGCGTGGAACCAATGTATGGTGAATCACTTATAAGCCCACCGTGGCACTTAGGTCAAAGGACCACATATACTACTCAACTAGAGAGGATCCTCCGTTGACGACTTATATAGAATGTCTATCGGAGGCTCTCGTGAGTCTGTCCTATATGCAGTCCTAACTGGATACCCATATGTCAATACGACCTCCAAGCTCACGGTCGGCTAGGAATGACCATCTATACCCTATAGGTACGACATATGCTGATCTATATATAAGGTATCCACCGACAGACCCACATCGGTAGAAATAGATCAGGGATAATTATTCGAAAATATACTTGCACAACTAGCATTTTTTGGCACCCGATTGCAACTCTTGCAACTATGCAGTTACTAGTATATTCTCAGGTCTATGTCTCATTACAGACAAAGCTCCAACTCTTGCATATGCTGAGTATTATAACCAGCTAACCCTTAGATGTGCTAACATTTTGCATTTATATCTCTCGGCGTGGCTAATTGTAGGCCCTTATCTAAACTCCTTTAGATCTGATCTGAACTCTTTCAAATCGTACAATGTCTATAATGTTACATGCATAGTACAATATAAAATAGTATTAGTGATTTAATGGGAATGTATACTTATATAAATATACAAGTATATGTACATTCAGGGATAGCACGTAAGCACTGACCCTAACAAATATTAAATAGACAGTACTTTATAACTCACTTAAGAAAGCTGCATTCCAAAAACTTGAGAAAATAAATGCGAAAGGATTTGTACAGAGTAAGTTTTAGAATTAAAACGTGTATGAATTTTCACACGCATTTTTGATACGTCATAATTTTTTTTTTTACTTAACATTTTGATCTTAATTATTTATTTATTTTTGTATAAGCCAAACTTATATTTTAAAAATGATTATATTAAGTATGAATTTTTGAGGCAATTCCAATGTACGGTGAGGTTTTTGGTATTTACTACAGTGATCGCTTCCCTCGTATTTTGAATTGGACGACTCAAGGGACTCCACAGTTCGATGACATTAAGAATACAATATTAGGGAATGATTTGGTATATGTTGAGATTAATGAAAAATATATGTATATAACTTTTATTTTGTATTAAATGTAACTTAATTTTATATTTGTAGATTTTTTTGGTACCATGTAAATTAGTATCAAAAGATCATGAGAAGAAAGAGGCACTGGTGCAAATGGTTAGACATCTAGACATTCCAAGCAAGAGTTATGCTAGGGACTTATCAAATATGTATGATTATGAAAAAAATTAAGAGCAAGTGCCAGAGGGCCTATATCCATTTTAGCGGCCCTAACGATGATGATATAGATGTAGAGGGGGATGAATATAAATGGACAAACCCACAAATGTCAGTACCAGTGCCTTAAGCAACAGTATATTACTTATTTACACGATTAACTAAAGAGAAACTTTCAAATATTTATAAATAAGTTATTAACTATGGTTATATTTCTTGTAATCTAAATACAGTGCATCTTCAGACCATGACGTTACACATCGGATTGAGCAACTGTGGGAGGAGATAATTTAAGGATTTAAGTGTACTGAAGCTGCACTTTTGCAAAGAATGGACAAGGATAGGTATGAAATTTTTACAAGGGTTGATCAGCTCCGGATCGATCTTACACAGTAGATGCAGCAGATGATGATGTACTAAAGGCAGTCATGCTCATTGCCAAACAGTAGGGTAAATTATCTTCACCAAAAACTCTTCATGTATGTTTGTTTGAATTTTCTTTGGTCTATAAAGTTTACTCACAGATGCAAACTTATTTTTTATGAATTTATTAATAATCCAAGACTTTACTTATCGATGACCATCGCGCAATCGATCTAATTGGCATACGTGATTTGAATCAATTTTGTGCACAATAAAATATTTTCTTGCATCTGTCAACACCGACATAATTGCCATCGGCATCTATCATCATCACATTTTACCTTAAAACGATCTTTTGTCACCTTAAGACTTTAAAGCTAAAATTACATTTAAGTGCTAATATACTAATAGCCTGGTAAAGTTCATCTTTGCTATCAAACAACTTTCCTACAAATATATCACCAATTCCACTACTCGATATCTTATCTGATATGCTCAAGTCTGATGATGTTATTAGAGATATAAACACAAAGGGGTTTTCAGCTTCAAAAAATCTATTCTTCTAGCTTCAAAGTTTATGGAGCTCGTTGAAACATAACAATGTATTCCTTCTGGTAAATCATCCCCTTCTAAATTATCAACATTCCTGACATTATTACAGTCCCCTTCTACATTGTCAACATTTCTAACATCATCATAATCCCCTTCCACATCCCCAATATTTCTAACATCATCACAGTCCCCTTTCACATCCCTAACATTTTCAATATCATCACAATCGTAATGTGTATAGGTCAAATCTTCATTAAACGGTATAGAAAAAACATTTTGATACTTATTTGTTATGTTTAAAGGAACCACTGTTAAAAATGATGGGGATGTATGACTTACTTTGTTGCTACCGCTAGTTGACATAAAATGAGTATGAATCGATGGGGAGTTTTGATTGAGGGGTTATACATCACTTCATAAAAAGGACAGTACGATCTTCTGTTGGCGCTAAAAAAGAATCAAACATCACTGTCATTTTTAATCTCAATAGGTTTTAATTTATACCTCTTTGCATCAATTTTGATTTTCAAAGTCACCTTATAATTCACATTGTCGACTCCCAATGTATAACATACTGCATTCAAAATATCTTTAAATTTAATATTTTTAGGAACCGAAATCCCAAAATTACTATAATCAACATAACTCTCTTCCCCATCACTGAAACTCTCTCACTTTCCTCCAAAACAAATAACAATTATATCATATTCCATAGGATTTGAAAAAAAAATTATTATAAATAACCCAAAAAAAATTCAGAATAAATAGAAAATATTAAATGAAAAAAATTTAAATAATTTTTAAAATAATAATTTATTGTAGCGCCACGTGGCAGCATATG
Organism: Ailanthus altissimus; assembly: GCA_946807835.1. Classification (NCBI taxonomy): domain Eukaryota; kingdom Viridiplantae; phylum Streptophyta; class Magnoliopsida; order Sapindales; family Simaroubaceae; genus Ailanthus; species Ailanthus altissimus. The sequence continues at coordinate 28,254,125 of OX327695.1, forward strand.
ATGGCACTACGTGGTGTAAAACAGTGCGGCATCGCGAACAAGGTCCGTGATGCGCAACAAGATACGTACATTATATGTATCTTGAGGCCATCTCGGTCAAGACCGAGATGGTCCTGAGATTGTCGAAAACAGATGGCAATGGGTCGCCTACCAGCCGCCATCTAATTTCAGCCAAACACACTAAAAATTTATTTTTTCTAATTAGATTTCAACGTTTTTTACACAATTCTAACTCATTTTTCACATTTAATTCATCAATAACATATGTTTCTAACTTCAAATGTAATTTTTATCTAATTTCTAACGAATATTAAATTTTTTAAAAAGTTTAGAAAAACTTAAAAGAATTGGCTATTTTCTTGATTTAAAGTGGCAAATATGTTGGGCAACACTCGATCTACGCAATGGTAACTTAAAAAATGTCCGTCCAACAATATAATTTTTGTTTCGATTGAGAGAAATGAGAGAAAGCTTATGTTTTTCATTTGGGGTATAAATGTTCTATTATGAAAAGTTTGGCTAATAAAAAATGGTGGATTATGAGTTAGTTAAAAAAGAATAATTATAAGATTTAAGGGCTATTTATGAAATTTTTTCTTATATTATTTTATTTTAGATATTAAAATAATAAATTCTTATCTAAAATGATTAGGATAATATCTAATATTATTTTATCTGTAATTAAATAATTTTAAATTTATTCAAATTAAATAATTATGAATTAGGCTAACACTTGATTGAGTACAATGAATTTAATCAAATTAAACAGGAGTAAAAAATAAATAAATTAATTTGTCATAATAAGTTTAATCAAATTAAACTTGGGCTAATTAATATTTTAGATGCAACAATTAACATATAGTCCATTTTAGTGTTTTTATGAAGCCAGCATAGGGATTTGATGTCCTGATGAACCTACAAAATTAAGCTCTAATAAATTAAATTATTTTATTAAAATCTTTAATCTATATGATTTTATTTATTAACATTATATTACTCTACTAAAAATATAAAGTTAAACTCTTAATTTTGTAAATAAATTATAAAATAAAAAATTTTCTTTATCCATTTAATAATCATTTTATATAGATTAATCATCCACAAATATTTATAATTAGAATGAGGTCAAGTGTCCGTTAACCTCTATAATTATATCTTTATATTTGATCCACATTAATCCTTTTTGAACAATTAATTTGTAAAATTCACAAATATATTATTTTCTTTAACTCTTCAAGAAAACTAAATGCTCATTGTATTCAAGACTAAAATCAATTATTAAATGAACAACTTATTTAACTTCTTCTCATAATGAATAGATTTCATATCCGTAAAAAATGTTCACAACCATCATTTTGTTAAATCTATAAATTACTTAGTAACTAATTGAAAATATTTTATAGTCTTTCCATTGTAGATTAATAAACATAACTCAATGAATAAAGTTTATTAATCACTTAGGATTAATATTAATTTATATATGATTATATTGTGATAAAATAATTTTATTTATTAACGGAGACTAACATAGAATTAATTTTGTCATGGTCCGTACTATATAACCAACATTATATAAAGTGTCTTCATTTTTAATGTCAGCATGTAGAATGATTCGAATGAGACCATTGTATACAATATACAAATGGACCACACTTATAATCTATTAAATAAAGTTTCCATCTTTATTAAAATTAAGGACTAGTTTGGATTATTATATTTAAACTTAAATCTCTTGTATATAACTATTATGTATTAAGTTTAAGGTTATATATAATAATCATGAAATTTTATGATATTTGTATAAAAGCAATCAAAATTACAAAACATAAAATTAAATGAATAACCTTTATTATTAACTTTCAGCAGTATCTAAATACAAATAATCATGCTTAAAGGGCATACTCCCACCAACAGTAATGCTTGATTGTTTAGTTATTTATAATTTATTTTTTAATTATTTTATTTAATTTAATTCTGTAAAAATATTTAATAACTTTTAAAATTTATCGCATCCAAATATTTGTTTCAGCGACAAAGCTTGTACACTTCTTGGCCTAAATTAGGGGTTCGAACTTTAGTAGAGACCAATGAGTTTTCATTCCTAGGCTAGGGAATTATTGTTCCTCCAATTGTTAGTTATCCAATTATTGGCAAGCAATTATTTTAATTCAATTTTCATTCCTTTAGTTAGTTATCTAGTTATTGGCAGGCAATTATTGTAATTCAATTTTCAATCCTCTAGATATTAGTTATCTAGTAGGCTGTTATTATAATTTGTTATTTTAGTTTTCATTCCTCCAGTTGTTAGTTATCCAGTTATTGGCATACAGTTATTATAATTTGTTATTTCTATTTTTATTTCTCTAGTTGTTGGTTATCCAATTTTTGGCAGACAATTATTATAGTTTGTAATTTAGATAATTATTATAATTCTTTGAGACAATTATTCCAATTCCACTTTGAGATTTAAAATTTATAATATGATACTTGTATTAAAAAATTAAAATTTTATCAAATCTTGCCATGTATCAACACATTTTGTATATATTAACATATTATTGCCACGTGTTATTATATGTAACTTTAAATATATAATTATTGATGTAAATATACAATGTGATATTTTTCCCATTCAAATAATTAATTAAATTTGTTGCGGGAAATCAAGCTTAGTACTAATCTCTCCTAGATATTAGCCTTTTGTACTTATATTATTGTTGGGATTCTATGCGTCCTAATACTACTATGACCTTGTATTTAGTACCTTAAGAATCCTATGTGCGTACGGAAGACTTAACTTATAAATAACCAAGAACATAAAAGATCAACATGCTAATAAAGATAAAGAAAATAAACCACAAGATAAAAGATATACGTGGTTTGGTAAAACACCTATGTCTATTGCGGATCTATGATCCAGCTTCTTTTATTAATTAGATAACTTAATATCTCCTAGATCACCACGATCTTAAGACCCCTTAGTATCTCAACTTGTAGAATTAACTCACAAATAATCAAGAACATAAAAGATCAACACATCAATAATAATAAAGAAAATAAACCACAATACATAAGATATACGTGGTTCGACAAAATGCCTACATCCATTACAGACCTATGATCCAGCTTCTTTTATTAATTAGATCACTACGTATCTCCTAAATTACCATGATCTTAAGACCTTTTAGTATCTCAACTTGTAGGCCTCTAAGTATCTTCTAGATCAATACGATCTTAAGACCTCTTAGTATCTACTATTACCCATAAGAGATTTTACCAAGAAATACAATAATAGCCCAAGTTTTCTCAAAAGGATCTTTCATCACTCTTAGCACATTCAGTACTCGAGTGATCTCATAACACTCGTCTAGCGCACCCTGCACTTAGGGCCGCCTAACTCCTCTATTCTCTCTTATGTAGTGTTTATATAAAGGGTTTACGATGGTTAATGTAGTATTTACAATAGCCTAAGAAACCCTATACCGACTTGAAATAGTCTTTGCATGTTGAAGTCCAAAACTCACTTTAAAAAATCAATCTATAGCTAAAAACAGAAGATTTTAGAAACTAGGCACTGCAGCGTTATAGGCTAGTGCCACGACACAGATGCAATCTTGACCTTATGGTGCTGGGGCATTTGACTTCAACGCCGCAATGCTCACACCTAGAAATAGTCTCCTTGTGTTTTATCTCCCGTTCTTACTTTTGTCCTTTTATTTTGCTTCTTCATCGTACGACCACCGCATATTAAACTTCTTGTAGACTTTTCATTTGATATCTATCTCAATTCATGCTCATACATATTGTTGAATCATCAATTTTAACAAACTATTTCTTGATTCAAAATCTCTCTACAATAAGCTATCTAAGATCATTTCCTCCTCCTTAACTAATGCTCTCTAGCATTAACTCCAATTAAGTCTTATGCCTAAACTTAACTACGGCTTATGACTACGGTTTTTAAAGATTTCGAATACCGTTTTCTCTAGGGTAGCCCTTATGTTGCAATCTCCATGTCCCTAAAATGCTATGACCATAATCCCTTAATGGCTGAACACATATTCTTGCTATTACTACCTTTTTTACACATTTTATTTTGACCTCTGCCACACTGTGAGATAATTTTGAAAGCTACCCTATGGCTTGTATCATCTCAACATCTAATGTTGAGCCATACATAGCACTTCTCAAGCACATAGCCTCATGTGTGCTTCTCACCTATAGATCATTTGTATCCTTTTTAGTATTTTTTATTTTGCCTTTCATGAATATCCTTATTTATTCTAACACTCTTAAGTTCACTAAGTTTTCATGAGATCAAGAATAAATCTCACACCTAGTCACTCCCTTGATTTTCCACCATGTAGTCTCAATCTTATTCTACCAATCTCCTATTACCAAAAAAAAAAAACTATATCTCAACCCTTAATGGATCTACCATTGGTAAATAACAATTCTTCATGACTCGTATGGAAACTATACCCTAGAATCAAGTAGTTCATTCATCAGACACATGTTCTTTCATAGGCTATCAAGGTCTTTGCCTAGTCATCCTATAAACTTGTAAATTCACATTCTTTTCTAAAGAAATTGAGGGGGGAATTGTCGTTTTTAGTATATATTTTTCTTTACATTAGTTCTGTACAGAAAAATGATTTAATTTATACAAATACAACTTAAGAAGAAAGAGTTTCATTTCTTCCTAAGTGAGAAAGACTTTCTATGGCAGTGGATCGTTGATCATACTGTATGATATCTCTTGCCTTTTAAAAGTAATTGGAATAGCCAAGAACTCATTCATTATCGTGTCCAAAATAAAAAGTTGGCTCTTGGCTTATGCTTGAATCTTGGACGTAGCTGTATGTATGCTTGAGTTGCCTGGTTTGGATGAGTTTGAATTGGAATGAGATAATTTTGTTGAACTATTATTTCCTTGATTTGGTTGATAAGTTAATGTGGCGTGATGCTGATTTGGTTGGTGGTTGTGATAGGTGGTGTTTCCAGATTTAGCTGAACTGATGTATCCTTAATTCGGTTGATGAGTGAAATTACCGTAATGAGTGGCTTGATGCTGGTTCGAATGAAGAGCGTGATAACTAGGATTTTTTTGATTCGGTTGAGTGGTATGATGTTGATTCAGTTGCTGATTCAGATGTTGTTTTGAATGATGTTTATGCTGGTTCGGATGAGTGGCTTATTTATACTAATGCGATGTAGCATCATGATGAGTGGCTTAATGTTTATCAACCCCCCATCAAGCTAGGCTGTGAAATGCATTTCACGCCAAGCTTGGTACGCAAATTTTGAAAGGCAACTTTACTTAGGGGTTTTGTGAAGATGTCGGCAACTTGTCAAATGGTAGGCGTATATTTGATACGTAGAGTGCCGGCGGTAACTTTCTCTCAAAAAAAATAGGCGCCAAGCTCAATATGTTTAGTATGTACATGGAACACTCATATGAATTGCGGTCATGTTGTCACCGAGTAATAAAGGAGTGTTGATGAGTGATATTCCAATTTCTTTGAGTAGATGTGTGATCCAAGTGATTTCAGCAGCAATGGAGGCTAAGGCACGATATTCGACTTCAGTACTAGATCTTGCTACTGTAGTCTGGTGTTTGGAACTCCAGGAGAAGCAGTTTGCTCCAAGATAAATAGAGAAACCAATTGTGCTTCATCAAGTAGTTGTGCAACCTACTCAATCAGAATTAGAGAAACCATAGAGTGTTAGTGATGTTTGAGACAAATATCTAATTTCATTATTTAGGGTTCCTTTTAGGTAGCGTAGGATGTGTTTAGCATCTCTAAGGTTGGCTTTCGTTAGTTTTTGGAAATGTTGACATGCTTTATTAATGGCATGGGTGATATCTGGTTTAGTGAAGGTTAAGTACTGAAGACTTCCCACAAGTGTGCGATAAAAGGTTGCATCTATCAATTCATTATCATCTGCCTTTGGGCTATTCTTAAAGTCCATCAGGGTACGAATGAAGGAGCATTGATCCATTTGGGCTTTAAGGAGTAAGTTCTTCATGTATTTGGTTTACGAGAGGCAGATTCCGTATGGGTGATGTTGTACTGCAATCCCTAAGAAGTAGTGTAAAGTACCAAGGTCTTTTAGAGCAAATTTTGAGCTCAGGGTATTAATGAGTGTCTCAATTTTATAAGGGTTGCTACCTGCAACTATAACATCATCAACATAGATTAGTAAAAAAATTATGTCATTATTTTGATGAAGAATGAATAATGAACTATCGGCTTTGTTATTTTTGAATCCAAGATTTAATATGACTTGAGATAGACATTTGAACCAAGCTCGCGGAGCTTGTTTTAGGCCATATAGAGATTTATGTAATTTCCACACAAAATGGGGCTTTGTAGGATCTTTGAAGCTTAAAGGTTGTTCAATGTAGACTGTTTCTTTTAGTGTCCCATGTAAAAAGGCATTTCAAATGTCAAGTTGTCTCATAGTCCATTTTTTACTCACTGTTATAGCAAGGACAAGTTTAATGGTGGTAGGTTTAATGACAAGGCTGAAAGTCTCATTAAAATCGATTCCATGTATTTGATTAAAACCTTTTGCTACTAATTGAGCTTTGAATCTGTCCATAATCTCATCTTCCTTGAATTTGATTTTGTATACCCATTTTGACCCAATAACATGAGTGTTTTGAGGTCGAGGTACTAGGGTCTATGTGTTATTGTCGTGTAAAGCTTTAATTTCTTCCTTCATAGCTTGCAGCCATTCTGAACTTTTTAGGGCAACTTGTAGGGTTTTTGGTTCCTTAATTTGCAAGGTGTGTAGGGCTATGTGAGGATTATTTCAGGATTTATTTATGGTGACCATAGGATGTGTGTTTGTGGCTACCGATGTATGATGGTTTGATATGTCTGAAAGTGCAGTATTAGGTTCATGTTGCTATCTTGTTGTATTTAGTGGCTCTAAGGCTTCTAGATGTGCATTTTGGATAGGGAACTCTATGACTAAGCTTTTAGTAATATTGGGAGCAGGTTCAGGTTCAGGTTCTTCAGAAAATTGTATAGGTTTAATTTCTGTTGAATTTCCTCTTCTGCTTGTTTGAGATCTTAATTCGATTGCATCACTTTTTGAAGTTAAGGCAGAATATAGAGGGCCGTTTTGGGCTTTGTTATTGTGTTGTGGTTATTGTGCTATCATTTGTATGTTGGGAGTATTATCCTGAGTTGTTGTGGCTTCATCATCATTGGTGATAGTAATGGGATTGTGTAGTAATTGAAAGTTTATTTCTTTATCTGGCAAACTTGTTGGACTAGGATGAAGACATGGCATTGGTAAGTTAGAAGTTGAGGGCCTCGAGAATTCCATTCTTCATGAAAAGGGAAACTCGATATAGTATTTTTATCCTGTAAAATAGAAGACATGGTTAGATTCTTATAAGGTAATATCGTTTTATCAAATACAACATGCCTTGAAATATAAATCCTATTTGTGTTTGGATGCAAGCACTTATATCCTTTGTGTATTTGACTATATCCTATTAAGACACAAGGATAAGTTTTCTTTTCAAACTTATTTTTATTGTAACTTTTTTGATATGGAAAACATCTACATCCAATGATTTTTAAACATTGATAATTTGTGACCTATTGTAGAGTTTTTGATATGCACTTTCATTGTTGTTAGATATTAATGGTAATCGATTAATAATAAGTGTTGCTGCAAGAAAAATATCAACCCATAATCGCGTAGGTAAAGAAGCATGAAACATTATGGTTAACGCCGTCTCTGTAATGTGCCTGTGCTTTTGTTCGACCACATCATTTTGCTCAGGCGTATGTGGGAAAGATAGTTGTCATTGTATTCCATGATCTTCTAAATGTCTAACAAACCTATTCGAAGTGAATTTCGTTCCTCCATCACTCTGAAAATTTTTAATTTTGTTGGAGAATTGATTTTTGACATGCCTTTCAAATTTCAGAAAACGTTCAAAGAAGTCAGATTTACATTTTAAAGGAACCAACCACACAATACGTGAGAAATCATCAATAAATATCACATAGAAATAGAATTTTTGTGTAGATTGTATAGGTGCTGGACCCCAAAGGTCGCAATGGATTTTATTGAGAGGAGATTTTGAAATTTTATTAGTAGGAAAAAATGGTTTCTTACAACTTTTTTCCAATTGACAAGATACGCAGACACTTGTATCTTTTGTTCGATTTGAAAAGTTGATAAGATTTTTATTTCTTAATATTTTTAACATCCTAGGACTAGCGTGACCTTGTCGCATGTGCCAAATGTTGAAGTCATCCGAATTTCCTTTTATTGTCATGAGAGCTAATTGCTGATCCTCCTCCAATGTGAAAAGTTTCCCACGTTTATGTCCCTTGACTAGAACCTGGGTTTGTTGATTCTTTACAAGAAAACCATTAGTATAAAAAACAAAGGTGCATGAATTATCATCTATAAGTTGTCCAACAGATAATAGATTTTTTCTTAACTTAAGAATGACCAGAATTTTATTTAATCTTAATTTTCCTTGTGAGGTATTTAAGATTTTTTTTCCCGTGTGGGTGATTTTTAAACTCTTTCCATTGCCAACAAAAACCTGATCTATTCCTTTATAGGGTATGACTTGGTTAATTTTACCTAAATCGTTTACCATGTGAGAGGTGCCTTCGGAATCAACATAAAACTGATTACTTTCCTCGGCAATTTGTGCTTGAGGGTCATCTTCTTTGGCTATGTCGTATCTAAACCAACATTTTGTTGCTGAGTTTTTTCATTTTTGGCATATTTGGCACACGAGTTTCTCCTTTTCAGATGCTTCATCTTCATTGTTAATGTTTTTTTATGGAGCTGAAATCTGTTTGAACTGACGGAAGGGCTGTTGATGATTTTGTCCATTGCCTTGATAATTTTGTGAGGTTAGATGTATAGGTTGTCTACCACGGTAGTTTAGAGGTCCTCTTCGTCCCCGGTTTCCATGTCGGCCTCCTCTCTGATTTCTTCCACGTCCTCTTTGGGTGAAAAAGGCCTGCTTAATATTGACTCGTTCCTCTTCTTCAGTTGGCAAGATTACAGATATTCATGACTTTGCAATGCATACAAAAATATTTTCAGAGTTGGATGATGGGGTTTTGCAAGCATGGTTGTCTTAAAATCTAAGTATTTTGGGCCTAATGCTCTTGCAAGTTGAAACATTTGATCCTCCTCACTAATTGGCTTCCCAATTGCATGTAGCTTATTACATATTTCCTTGAACTATTTCAAGAATTCTTCAAGTGTCTTGGATCTCTTTTTCAAAGAGTAGAAGTCATCTTTTAACCAGTTTTCACATTCTTTAGTGGCTGGCAGTATGTGATCTTCTATTGCAAGCCAAATTTCTTAAGCATATTGTAGGCTGATGGTTATGCTTTGCACTTTTTTGGTCATCATGTTTCAAATCCAAGCCATGAGAAGCCCATCGTTGGTCTTCCAAGAAACGAATTGAGGGTTGGCTATTTCTTTGTCATTGTCCTTTATAACTTTTGATGGAATCTCAGCATCTTCCAAATGATGTTGAATTTCATGACTATAGATAAGAGAAAGAACCTGAGATTTCCAGAGAAGATAGTTATTTTGTGTGAGTTTGAAAGAGATAAGGTTAGCACATTGATGAAAGGCTTGAAGAGATAGTGTAGGTTCGGCAATTGTGTTGGTGCTTGAATTTGATGCCATAGTAGACTCTGATATCATAAAGAAACTGATGAGGGAATTGTCTTTTTTAGTATATATTTTTCTTCACGTTAATTCTGTACAAAAAAATAATTTAATTTATACAAATATAACTTAAGAAGAAAGAGTTTCATTTCTTTTTAAGTAAGAAAGACTTTCTATGGCAATGGAACGTTGATCATGCTGTTTGATATCTCTTGCCTTTAGGGATTATTGGAATAGCCAATAACTCATTCATTGTCGTGTCTAATATAGGAAGTTGGCTCTTAGCTTATGCTTGAATCTTGGACGTAGCTGTATGTGTGCTTAAGTTGCTTGATTTGGATGAATTTGAATTGGAATGATATAATTCTGTTGAACTGTTATTTCCTTGATTTGGTTGATGAGTGAATGTGGCGTGATACTGATTTGGTTGGTGGTTGTTGTCAGGGATCTAATATACATGGGTGTATGTATGTGCTATTGTGTCTATTGCCTAAAATATGTATCCTATACATATAATACACGGCGAAAACGTGAAATTAAACAATAAACACAATAAATAAAATATATTAATCACATTAATATATTAGAAAGGTTAAAGAACTCACCATAATATGTAACGTTATACACGTATTTTTTCGGAGTACGCATAGAGACCAACTCGTGTGCAGTTCTAGTCACCAACTCAGTAGGATTGGTGAGCTAGAACAGTAGCCCGATATCCAGCATGTGATTAACTCTTAATCCCTAAAATAGCCGAGTGTGTATGTTTTATCCCTTTCTCTAAAAGGATAAGAAATGGAGAATTTGAAGCAATCCATCATTACTTCAAATAGAACCATAGAGAAAAATGAAACAATTTCATTTTTCCCTTTTTTTTTTTCTTCTCTTCTTCTTCTTTTTTTCTTTCTCTATTTCTTCTTCTTTTTTCTCTCAGCCAAATGGCCACACACCCAACATACACACTCACCCTTTCTCTCTCTCTCTCTCTCTCTCTCTCTCTCTCTTTATATATATTTATATATAATAAAATATATTAATATTATATAATATAAATAATATAATGAGTGCCAAATATTTGGCACTCAAATAATAATAATATATATAATATAATATAATAATGAGAGAGAATAATTATTTAACAATTAAATAATCATAGTATGAAATGATCATTTTGTCCCTTATGAATAATTACTAAGTCTACCCCTTAGTAGGTCCTACCAAATCCCATACTTGGATAAACTCAACCGAGGATCCACAATACACTACGTGTCATTATTTAGTAAATAATAATTATTGATTAATTGTTATATTTAACACTTAAATACAGACACACATGTATTTTCATGGTAGTGCTGAATATTACTGGATTAAATAATTTAATCTGGCACGCTGCCCCAGTGCATAACGAGCGCACTCCATATTGCAGGACTCCCTAGGTCCTACGCCCTATTCGTCAAATGGAACTATTTTATGAGTCCGTAAGCAATGCCCCACGCACACATCATGGATATAAAAATCAGCGCATTGAACTATGCAAGTTAAGGTTACAATGCATACGTATAGTCCTTCCGTCATGATATCCAAGATATGTGAGGATATAGATTATCACCATCAAATCCCCTAGTGCTCATCCATGTCTTATCTCCAGACTTGTATCTCACTGAATAATATGTGCAAACTCTTTTACCATATTGTTCCACCCTGACGGAACTCTTTCTCGGGATGATTGCTTGTGGCCACAAGACTTACTGAGATACAGTCTCGAAACATCTGAATATCAAACTCCCTAAACGAGCTGACGGATCCCATATCTATACATACCAAACTCCATAAGCATCGGATCATACCTAGTGATACCTAGCGGTCACACCATGAAAGGTCTGTGACATGCGTGAAACCAAAGTATGATGGATCATTTACAAGCCCATCGTGGCACTCAGGTCAAAGGACCACGTATACTACTTAACTCGAGAGGACCCTCCGTTGACGGCTTACATTAGGTGTCTATCGGAGGCCCTCATAAGTTTGTCCTATATCCAGTCCTATCTGGATACCCATATGTCAATACGAGCTCCAAGCTCATGGTCGGCTAGGAATGACCATCTATACCCTATAGGTACAACATATGTTGATCTATATAAAAAGTATCCACCGACAAACCCGCATCGGCAGAAATCGATTAGAGATAATTATTCGAGAACGTACTTGCGCAACTAGCATTTCCTAGCACTCGATTGTAACTCTTGCAACTATGCAGTTACTAGTATATTCCCAGATCTATGTCCTATTACAGACAAGGCTCCAACTCTTTGATCTGCTAAGTATTATAACCAACTAACACTTAACTGTGCTAACATTTAGCATTTATATCTTTCAGCGTGGCTAACTATGAGCCCTTATCTAAACTTTTTTAGATCTGATCCAAACTCCTTCAGATCTACAATGTCTATAACGTTACATTGCATAGTACCATAAAAATTAGCATTAGCGATTTAATGGAAATGTACACTTGTATTAATACACAAGTATATGTACATTCAAGGATGGCATGTAAGTATCAACCCTAACAGTTGTGATAGGTGATGTTTTCAGATGTGGCTGAACTGATGTATCCTTGATTCGATTGATGAGTGAAATTACTGTGATGAGTGGCATGATGAGTGGCTTGATGCTAGTTCAAATGAGGAGCGTGATATGTGGGATTTTCTTGATTCGGTTTAGTGGCATGATGTTGATTCAGTTGCTAATTCGGATGTTGTTTTAGATGATGTTTATGCTGGTTCGGATAAGTGGCATGATGAGTGGCTTGTTTATGCTGCTTCGGTGTGGCATCATGATGAGTGGCTAGATGTTTATCATTTTCCTTTCTTCTTGATCTTTCTCTCTGGACCACCCCTCACCAAGTGGCCAAGGAATCTTTTTGGATCTAACCTCTAATTTTTATTGTTCTTCTTTTTTCATATTTATTTTGTATCCAATCTAAATGATTCTTCTAACTTGGACCTAGATGACGTCATCTTCTTTATCACTATTAGTCTCTTCAATGGCAGTCTAATCCAAAACTTCCCAGTAAGGCCACCAACTTTTCCTCTTATAGATAATCATCTTTTCTATTATTCTTTCTTTTATTTATGAGTCCATGGTTGACAATCTTTGCTCTGTAATTTGACTCTGTCACCTATGCTCTACAATTTGGATCTCAACCATAACTCTTATACCAGTTTGTTGAAGGATAAAAGCCTTAGCACTAATCTCTTATAGCGATTAGCTTTTTACACTGACTCTATTGTTGGGTTTTCTGTGCTTTAATACCACAATGGCTTGATATTTAGCACCTTAAGAACCTTATACGCATATAGAAAGCTTAACTCACAAACAACCAAGACCACTAAGTATCTCTTAGGTCACCACAATTTTAAGACCTCTTAGTATCTCAACTTATAGACCTCTAAGTATCTTCTAGATCACCACAATCTTAAGACATTTTAGTATTTATCATTATCCATAAGAGATTTTACCAAAGAATATAAGAATAGCTTAAGCTCTCTAAAAAAGATCTCTCATCATTCTTAGCACACTCAGTACTCAAGTATTCTTATGGTACCCTTCTAGCACACTCAGCACTTAAGGCTGCCTAACTCCTCTATTCCTTCTTATGTTTACATATTTAATGCTCAAGATGCTTGACTAACTCTAAGGAATTACAAGGTTTAAATAGTATTTACAATGGCCTAATAAATTCTATATGGGGGTTCAAAACCCACTTAAAGAAGCTAACCCTAGCTAAAGACGAAATTTTCCCAAAATTAAGCGTTGTAGCATCATAGGCCAGCACAGATGTGATCTTGACCTAGTACCATAGCATGCTCAGGTCAGCGTTGCGGTGCTAGGACTTCTGACTTCACCATTGTGGTGTTGAGTACCCAGCATCGCGGTGCTCACACCTAAAAAACATCTCTTTGTATTTTTGTACCCCTCTTTGCTATTGTTCCTTCATTTTGCTCCTTCCTCGTATAACTACTGCATACTAAACTTCTTACAAACTCTTCATTTAGTATCCATATCAATTTATATCTTACATAATTATTAAATTACCAATTTTAACAAATTCACTAAAAAAATTAAGTTCAAATTGGTATTTTAAAACATCATAAATTTAATTAGATATTAGGCCAAATTATAAGAGTTTAACTATCCTCTACCTGGTCTTAAATTTCCTCCCAAAAAAAAGGAGGAAAAAAACTACGACTTACTGAATGATACAAACTTATGTTTAGTCTTCGAAAAAATTAAAACCCTTTCATCCATGTAAACCTATAAACATTTAGATATTTTATTAATTTAATTATTAAAATATTTATCATTTGACCTAAAGAGAAAAAAAAATTCGATTTTTTCTGGTTCATGTTAGAGAACTCATAATCCTAAGCATCCCAAATATTACTAAATTTTGAGCCATTATCTACCATTCCAATCATTTTGAGCATTCCATATTTTTACTTTCATAAATATTGAATCTTTAATTTTTTTTTCTTTTTTAGATTACATGAGATTAATGTTAATATTAGACTACATTATTGATATTACAATTAGATTATACTATCAAAAAATTTTAATGGAACACCTATAATTTTGAGACAAATTCCACTGGAATTGTACTATCAGAGCTATCAAAAGTACCATGTATAATTTTGAACACATTTCACCCGAATTAAAAAGTTCTTACAAAAAAAAAAAGTAAATCAACTATCCTAACAATTGTTAGAGTTCAAATTCTAACCTAATCGGAAAGGTGCGCTTTTATGAGAGGCCGTTTACTAACGAGACAAGCACCCCAAGCGTTTGAATCTTCAGAAATCATGTTTATGATTTTAACATTTGCCTTCGGATTTAACACTTGAAGATTCTTGGCTTGAATTTTTTTTTAAATATCCAAACATCTATTTTTTGTTAATTAGCTCTGCACGTTACAAACTTATCACCAATTTCAAATAATTTAAATTTATCAGTGTCTCTGATAATACAAAAGCAAGTATATATGTAGCTCATATCTGTTTATTGGGAGCTTTAATATTCAAGTTCACAGTGAAGTTAACTTAAGAAAGAACTTCATTTCTTGAAATTTTTCTTATATTATTATTTACTATTTAATTTAGATTCTTATATTATTATTTACTGTTTAATTTAGATATATATTATCAGTAATATTATATATATAGATATTTTTCGATTGTTGTCTGGATTTTATGTTAGACATGAAGATTTATTTAGTCTTCGATCATTCTTTTTGCTCATCTCTTAATAATTTGTGAAATATTTAAGTTTTAGAATTTTTTTTTTTAAAGGTAAACTCGACAATGCAAAAAATTTATTAATGAAAGAAAAAAAAATTTATTAATGAAAGAAGAAAGAAAAAATTACAAAAGAAGGAGTGGTAAAATACCTTACCTTTGAAAAAAAAAATATAAAAAAGATACAAAATAGTCTAATAGAAATATTAATAAAATTTATAATTATGTATTTTATTTACATCTTTAACGAGTATAAGACTAATATTTAAAGGAGTCCGTAACTATCATATTTCAAAATTGTTGTTTGCTTTCCATATTTAAAAATCATGTAACAAATTGTTTGATAAAAAATTTTAATCACATAAAGAACAATGGGTTAATTCAGGTAACACTTTAACAATAATAAACATATTCAGATTTTACTATTTTGACACAATAAACTATTAGATCAAGTTTAAGTTAGTAGTTTAATAATAATAATAATAAAAAGTTTAAGTTAGTAGAATTTGACGCGATACGATGCAAATCTCTTTAAACATATATACAGACATTCCTAACAAAAAAAAAAAAACATATTTGTTCACATTGTGTATTGGTTAGTTCACTTCTTATTCACTTGAAAATTAGGGGCTTTTGAGGCTTTTGGCCCATTCTGGAAATTAAAGGACTGATGGATTAGGTGCCGCGCAAAGCTATAGGGATATGAGTTTAAAGTCGAATAAATGGCGCAATTATAATAGAGGTAGCAAAATAAGTTATGATATAATTATTTAATATAAATTTAATATGTTTTAAAGATTAATATGATTAATAAATTAGTTGAATTTGTATTATTTATTTATTAATTGTGTTAAATACGTATTTGAGGTCTACAATTTATTAATTTGTTTAAGGCACGTTTAAAAATTGAATCGAATATTTTGTGTAAATAAATTGAATTAAATATTATTATTCGTTTAAACGAATCAAATCGTGTATAACCGTATAAACGAATTAAATTTGATTCATTTATTTAAACGTATCTAATTATATCGTGTTATGTAATTTAAACATTAAACAAATCAAATCTATATTTGAGTGTTTGATTCATTTAGTAAATGAATCGTATATGAATATAATAAAAATTTATTAATACCTTATATTAAATAATACGAATTACCACCCTTATTCAATAGCGAAGAGTAAGTTAAGGATTCAAACCCTAACAATATTTAGAATAGTTTTAGTTCCTTCTGATGTTGGAAGGTTCATCCTATTGTTGGGAGACTAACTTTAGTCTCTCTAATTATATAAAATATTTGTTTAGTTGATAATATTATAATTAATTAATATTTAGATTGTAATTATTAGATTATATAGGCTGAAGGTTACTAGATGCATATCATGCTGATTCAGAAGCACAAATGCATATCAGTATTCCAGAATTCTGTACTTTTCCTTTTTCTGTTCCATTTCTTGTTAGTTTCCTTAAATTTCGGATCTAAGGCTACGTGTACATTTTGTGTAATACCTATATAATACTTCTTGTTTAAATAGGTGTGCTGTGTTAAGAAGAAGCAAGCAATAAAACAGTATTTTTTTAGACTTAGAGAATTTCTGGAACTTTTCTCTCTTGCTCTGCTTTTGCTTATTTTCTCTCCAACCAAACAAACCTAAGAATTCTTTCATGGTATCAGAGCCATAGCTCACGCAAATATCTCAAATACAAATCTGTCATCTGCAAATCTAAACACAAACTCAACAACATTCAATTTCTTTCCATCCACAGTAAAACTAACTAAAACAAATTACTCTATTTGGAAATCACAAGTCTTAACTGCAATCAGAGGAAATCGATTAGAAAATTTCATCAATGGCAGCAGATCCGTTCCTAATCAATTACTTAGAGCTGGTAATGCAGAACAATGAGCAAATTTAGTCGAGAATCCAGAATATGAAGCATGGATACGCCAAGATCAGTTGTTACTGAACTGGTTATTTTCAATAATAAGTGACACAATATTATGCTTGATAATTGATAGCACAACTTCAAGAGAACTTTGGATTTCAGTAGATAAACAATTTGGAAGTAAATCCAAGGCTCGATCCTTACAAATAAAATGATAGTTGATAATGATAAACAAAGGTAATATGACTATGTCAGATTATTTTTTGAAAGTAAAAAATCTACTTGATGAACTTGCTCTGGCTGGATGTTCAATTGAAGATAATGAGTTCATTGAATACATGATATCTGGAATAGGACCTGAATATGATTCAACTATAGTTTTGATCATAAGCAAATTAGGTTCTATTAGTTTGAATGAAGCCTACTCGATGTTGTTGACTCAAGAAAGTAGAATCATGCAAAATTTAGGGAACAAAACTGGTAATCAAGATTACTCAGCTAATTTTGTTCAGAAAAATCAGAAGAAATGAGGATTTAGTGGTGGATTTTATAGCAATAACTTCAAGAATGACTATGGTGAAAGCAATAATACTGCTGGCATAGTCACCAACAATGAAAACTTTGGAAGAGGAACTCAAAGCTATAGAGGAAGAGGTCAACAGTCTATGACAAGAAGATTTGGTGGAAGAAGTGGATACTTTAACAAATTAATATGTTAGATTTGTGAGAAACAAGGACACATTACTGCCAAATATTATTACAGGTACAATAAAGATTATGTACCTAAGCAGCAATCAGGCTTTGGGAATACAAGAAATCAAAATTTTGGAGGACATGGTACAAATGTCAATATAGGACAAAGAGCTGTATATATAGCTTCTCAACAAGAACAAGAAGGAATTGCTGATCAAGGTTGGTATCTGGACTCAGGTGCCACACATCACTTGATAAACAATAAAGCCAATCTATCCAACAAAGCTGAGTTTACAGGTAATGAACAACTACTTATTGGTAATGGTTTAGGCTTACTGATAAAAAGCACTGGTATTGCATGGATACATAACTCACAGCACACCTTACTACTTAATGATCTATTGTTTGTACCTTCTATCACCAAATATCTGATCAGTGTCTCAAAGTTACTACATGACAATAATATATTGATTGAATTTTTGCCTGATTTGTGTTTCATAAAGGACAAGAGAACAAGAACTGTGTTGCTCAAGGGTACTGCTGTGAAGAGCCTCTATAAACTTACTTTAAGTACTACCAGAAACATTGAAGATGATTTTTGAAACACCACACCATCTCCATTGTTAAATACTCATCCCACCTCCATGCTATCATTTTGTTCTGTGAATGCACAATGTAATATAAATAAGAATCAGTCATATGCATCTGATTCTCTTCAAAATTGTCAAACTAGATCAAATCCCGGTACTTGTGTAGCTTGTTTTCTGACTTACTCTAGTAAAAAAGAGAGTGATTATAATTTATGGCATAGAAGACTTAGTCACCCAAGTCCCCACATTTTCAAAAATGTAATGCATATTTGTAATCTTCTCTTTGACAGTAATGAAAAATACAAACCAGTGTTTTGTGACTCATGTCAACTTGGTAAACTACATAGACTTCATTTTCCTTATACTACCATAAAATCAAAACAACCTCTAAATCTTATATATTCAGATGTATAGGGTCCCTCATCTACTGAAACCAGAGAGAACTTCAAATACTACATCAGTTTTGTAGATGATTATTCAAGGTACACTTGGATTTTCCCTATGAAACTAAAGTCTGAATCTCTAAATATCTTCAAACAGTTCAAAAATCAAATTGAAAGGCAGTTTGATAGGAAAATAAAGATACTGCAATCTGATTGGAGGGGTGAGTTTAGGATCTTCAAACCATATCTTGAACAAGAAGGAATAATCTTTAGACACTCATGTCCTCATACACACCATCAAAATGGTGTGGTAGAAAGGAAACATAGACATATCACAGAAATGGGACTCACACTCCTTGCTCAAGCATCTATGCCACTCACCTTCTGGTGGGAGGCATTTCATACTGCCACCTATCTCATAAATAGACATCCAACTGCTGTTCTCAACAACAAATCTCCATTTGAACTTATACACTCCTATAAACCAGATTATTCTTTCCTTAAAACTTTTGGTTGTGCATGTTTTCCTTTTCTAAGACCATACCAGCAAAATAAATTGAGTTTTCATTCAGCTAAATGTACCTTTATTGGATACAGCCCACATCACAAAGGATACAAATGTTTGCATACTTCAGGAAAGGTTTACATTGCTAGACATGTAACCTTTAATGAAGAATGCTTTCCTTATGCAGAAACACATCAACACTAGCTCTTCAAAAGCTCAGAAACAGATCTTGAACCACACACCAACCCTTGTACTTCAAATCCTTTCTTTTTCCCTTCATATACACAGAATAGAGGCTCTGACATTGCAACCCTTTTAGCAGCAACTACAGATTCTGTAATATATTCAGAGGAGCAAAATCAGGTAAATGTTCCCTTTACCATTCCTCTTACAACACACCATAGACAAACTTCTCTTAACACACAACATTCACCTCAGTCAGAAACCTTAAATCAGTCAAGGTCACACATACATTCTTTACATCCAATGCATACTCGATCAAAATTTGGTATTTATAAGCCTAAACTATTTTTGAGTCAAACCAATAGTACAAATTCAGAACCTGTGACAGTAACAGAAGCTATGCAAGATAAGAAATGGTTATTGGCAATGCAAGAAGAGTACTCAGCTCTCATAAAGAATGGCACATGGTCTTTAATACCAGCATTAGAAGCAACTAAATTGGTTGACAACAAGTGGATTTTCAAGAATAAATATAACTCAGAAGGATCAATTTTAAAACATAAAGCTAGGTTGGTGGCTAAAGGCTTCTCTCAAACACCAGGCATAGATTATATGGAAATCTTCAGTCCAGTGATCAAGGCCTCCACAGTAAGAGTAGTTTTAAGTCTTGCAGTGATGTATCATTGGCCAATTCGACAAATTGATGTGAATAATGCATTCCTTAATGGATCATTGACTGAGACAATGTATATGAGACAGCCAGAGGGTTTTGTTGATTCCCAAAAGCCAACACATGTATGCAAGCTTCATAAAGCCCTATATGGCTTAAAACAAGCTCCAAGAGCTTGGTTTGACAAGCTCAAAATAGCATTATTATAGTGGGGATTTCAGAATTGCAGGTCAGATACCTCACTATTTATCAAGAAGCTAAATGGAAAAATTATTCTGGTTTTGGTCTATGTTGATGACATTTTAGTAATTGGTAATGATTCCATCTTATTAGAAGAATTCATCAAGTGTCTTGATACTAATTTTGCTCTCAAAGACTTGGGTTACTTTAATTACTTTCTGGGCATCAAAGTCACTCATACACAATCTGGACTCTATTTGAATCAATCCAAGTACATTCAAGATATATTAATGAGAGCCAACATGTCGAATTGTAACAGCTGTGATGTTCCTATCAGTACAAGTCAAAAGCTTCTTAAGTCTAATGATGATGTCTTTGATAATCCTTTCCTCTACAAAAGCATTGTGGGTTCACTTCAGTATGCTACACTGACCAGACCAGAGATCTCCTTTGCTGTGTATAAATTGAGTCAGTTTTTGTCAAATCCATTAAATCATCATTGGCAGGCTTGTAAGAAGGTTTTGAGATACCTTCAAGGCACTTTAAATTATGGGGTTGAGTTTGTTGATTCCAAGAGTAAAATTTTAAAAGGCTATGTTGATGCTGATTGGGAAAATAACCCCAATGATAGGAGATCAGTAGGTGGATTTTGTATATTTCTTGGTGATAATTTGGTCTCTTGGTCCAGCAAGAAACAAAATGTAGTGTCTCGATCTAGTACCGAGGCTGAATATCGAGCCTTGGCTTCAGGGTGTACAGAATTGCTATGGATCACTTCATTATTAGAAGAACTTCATGATAAACCATTTGCTACATCTATTCTGTGGTGCGACAATCACAGTGCTCAATCTCTTGCACTAAATCCTGTTTTTCATTCTCGAACTAAACATATTGAGCTTGACGTGCACTTTATTCGCGAAAAAATTACAGCAGGTCAAGTGGAGGTTCATTATGTTCCAAGCATTGATCAGGTGGCTGACATCCTGACTAAACCTCTTCCCTTTTCCAGATTTGCTACACTTCGATCCAAAATCAAGGTTGTCTCCCACCCTTGAGTTTGCGGGGGGGGGGGGGTGTTAGATTATATAGGCTGAAGGTTACTAGATGCATATCATGCTGATTCAGAAGCACAAATGCATATCAGTATTCCAGAATTCTGTTATAACAAAATTCTGCACTTTTCCTTTTTCTGTTCCATTTCTTGTTAGTTTCCTTAAATTTCGGATCTAAGGCCACGTGTATATTTTGTGTAATACCTGTATAATACTTCTTGTATAAATAGGTGTGCTGTGTTAAGAAGAAGCAAGCAATAAAACAGTATTTTTTCAAACTTAAAGAATTTCTGAAACTTTTCTCTCTTGCTCTGCTTTTGCTTATTTTCTTTCCAACCAAACAGACCTAAGAATTCTTTCAGTGATATTATAATCATTAATTGTTTATTATAAAAAAACACACACACACACAAACACATCCTTCTCATATCCTCTTCAAACCCATATTGGTATTTATAATTTATCCTCAAAGAAAATTACACCAAAAAAAAAAGTCTATATTACGAACACAAAGTTTTTCTTTTTTTCCAAAAAGCTATTTATGCCCTATTATTTGACTTGCATAGAAGTATTTAAATAATTTGAACTATGCTATGCATTTTAAGTTATTATTCTATTTTTTTCATCTTAAATAATGTATCACGCTTATAATATTATGTTGAAAGTTATTGGGATATGTACATTACTCTTGTATTTTATTTCGATGGTTACGGTTCGATGGATGCAATTTGCGGACCGGGAATCTAATCAATCGAAATTAACAACCCGTCACGCCGAGGCTTCAAATAATGAAATGAAACAACCGATGCGTTAATAAATTTTGTATAAATATTTTTTCACATATTAGGTGGGTTAGGATCGTTACAGGAACAAAAATTTTTACAAGATGTTATGATGATTTCCTAAAGAAGAGTACTAATACTATTCATTTTAAAAATTATTTTAAATTATTTATATCATATGAATTGATTTTTTTATTTTAAAAAAATAATGAATGAAAAAATAATTACATTGAAAGTTGTTTTGGGCATAATTTAGAGACCATTAAGTGGAAGAATACCATTCACTACAGTGATATTGCAGTGATGTGATAGGTTATAAGAATGAGCCGATCCAAATTTGAAATGTCAAATTTTAACTTTTTGATCCCTTATGAGTTTAGGAGTAAAGCCTATCATGCCCATAAAGAGTTCTTAAAGTCTAAAATCCTTTTGTTATGAATTTACTCTAACGGCATTTGGGCTTGAAGCTAATTAATTGAATAAATTGATTTTAAATTGTAAAGATATAGAAGCCAAGTTTACATAACAAATAACAGAGTAACGTAGTCAATGAAAATGTTAGAAGTCTATTATGAGTGTTTTAGATCTGTTTGGGTTACTTTACGAGTGAGACAATATTAAGATTTCTGTAAGAAACCCTAGTTTAGAAATTAAAAGAAACTCACATTTTAAAGCTTGTCTACGGTTTGTGGTACTGTTTTATAAATGCTATAGATGTTGAAATTTGTGAATAGATGCTAAGCGATGAATGTGATTGAAAAAAAATGCTAGAGCAATATAAAAGGGTGTATGTTGTGTGGATAGAAAGAGAGTTATGGTTAATTGTGTTTTTAAATTCTCGTGCCATTTTGCATCAATAGTAGGGTTTTTATAAGTTTAGGATTTTGTACTAAGACATTATTTAGCCCTAATCCTCCTACAATATAAATGATTTAATGAGTTTTATTCTAGTTAAAAAAGAAAAATAAATTTGTACAAATAAAGGAGTAAATACTATTTTTATTTTCAATAAAATATTATTATATTAATCAATTATTATACTAAAAAAAAACTTACCTTTCTGCTTTTAAAGAAAAAAAAAATGATTTTAAGGGTTAAGTAGTGTCTTACTCCACTTATGTTTCTCCATTAATCTTAGTTGTCATAAGAAATTTAGACTAAGTTTTCTTCGTTGTAAATCTGAGAATCTATATATTTTAAGTCTTACTTAATGTAACTATTAAACTACAATTCACAGATTAAGTCTTCGTAAAATAACTTGAATCTACTTATCTTACTTTGCTTAGCATATGCATAGACTTGAATCTCCACCTTTGTAAATTTTTGTACAACATCAAAAATTGTCAAAATTACTTGATTAAAAATATTATAAGATTTGTTTTCAAATTAGTAATGCTCCTTTCCTAAGTATTTGTTTTGTTAAAATTGCGGACGGTCTACCCTTTAAGGCACGTTGTTTTTAGCACATGTTTTCTTTTGACAACCTTATCCTTTCCTAACTTTTAGTTTTGTTAATTTTAAGGACGGTCGTAAAAGATACGTTATTTTTAGCACAAGTTTTCTTTTGACAACCTTGACGGTATGAGAGGATTTATTAATTTTTTTTTTAAAAAGTATTCTAAGGTAGTGTTTGTTTTTCAGATTGAATTTTGGTTGAGCTAAATTCTGAATGATTGAACCTAAATAATCTATCTATTTATTTATTTATGCTTAATATAGTAACATAAGTGTTAAATTGTTTATTTAAAAAAACAAATTGAACTACAACCGAAAAGTAATACTTTAAAATATGTGCGCCCTTATAAATTTTTGATGTGAAATTTGTAAAGAAAATATGAAATATATAACTAAAATAATATTTCGTTATTAAAATTAATATTGGATCAATATCAATATAAATTTTATTGTAATTAATGAACTCATTAATATAATAATTATGTATTTTATATGATGAGTATTTGATAAGAAATAAAAAAAAATGAGTTTGATATGAATAGGAATGTAATATATTGAATAGGTAAGGATAATTTTTAGAAAGAAATTAATCATATCATTTAAACTCTTTATTTCCAATAAAAAGTAAAAAAAATCGATTTTCTTAATTAAGCCAAAATTTACTTAAATTTCTCATTAAGTTAGAAAATAAACAACTTTAAATTATTGAATTTAAATTGAATCTTATTCAACATTAAGTAGAAAAAGATAAACAATCGCTAAGTTGGGGATAATAATGAGTTTTACTCTTCAAAATATGTATGAAATTAATATAACAAAAAAAAACTATAAAAAGAGAAAATCAGAAGATATATGAAACAAAGTAATTCAAATACATTATAAAATCAACTTAATCTATAATTTTGAAATCTATTAGCAACTAAGTTAGGGATATAATGAGCTTTGCCACTCAAAGTATGCATGAAATTATTACAATTAAAAAAAACTCTAAAAAGAGAAAATTAAAAAATATATATGAAACAAAGTAATTCAAATAAATTATAAAATCAACTGAATCTATAATTTAGAAATTAGTTACCATCCTTAAAAAAAAAATATATATATATATATACAGTAGAATTTTAATAAATTTATAATCTTGATTAAATAATACTTTTTTTTTTAGTTTCAACTTAGGTGCTGATGTGCTAAATTAGTGATTCAATAATTTATAAGATAATATATAACAGAAAATCTCTTATAGTTTTATATAAAAAGTACTTATTATATAATTTAATATGTAACTAAATCCATATTATATTTTAAAAGGTCCTGTTAAAATATGTATCTACCACTACTTATTTCAGATGAGAAACCATTATTATATGATGCGCTTTTTTAATGTATTTGAGTAGAGTTTTATTAAATTACCATGTATTTTATTAAATATGTATCTAGCACTACTTATTTTAGATGAGAAAATTTTAGAGTTTTATTTGGTTAAATATTCATAGAATAGAATAACTTAGTACATTGAACAATGCAATGTTATATATATATATATATATATTAAAAAAACTTCTTTAAAAAAAAGTAGATAGAATTTTACTTATTTAAACAAAATATATAAAATAAAATTAGTTCGTAAAATAAAATATTTAATTCATTTGGCTATAATAAATAATATTGGATACACTTTGAAAAAATAAGTTTTTTTATAAACTAATAATTTAATTAATTAATGGTCTCCTAAGTAATTTTTTTTTTTATCCAAGGGTATTAATTAATCAAGATTCTACTGTAATAAACATAAGGAGCACAACTTTCTAACACTTTATTTGATTTAAATAAATGAAAATTTGAACTCGAGACCTCCACTAATAAAAAGATGCTTCGTAAACACTTTACCACTAAACCATAACAGTAAATGCAATTTTATAACTCTTTTACTAGTATCATAAATCAAATATTTGGTAGTTATTATTTAGCTATCATTTTTTTTTATATTATAACAAACCTACTAATATTTACATTCAAAAGTCTATCAGAACATAAAATAATAATATCTGTTATGACACAGTTTGCAAATCTCAACTTAAGAAATACCAAATATACTTTATTAAAAATCGGAGAAATCTATCCCTACTCATATATGAGAAATGACTCAAACCTTAATTTTGAAGTTGGGAACAAAGTCTACCCACCACTTAACCAAGAGGTAGTGAGTTGTTTAACTATCGTTTTGTGGTATTTTTTCTTTAAAAAAATGTTCAAGTTTGACAAAAGCAATTAAAACGTAATTACAATAGACAAATACAAATTACCACGTGCATGTATTCTTGTTCATTCTTACACACTCACTTTCTAACGAAGGGTTAACACCTTTTATAGTGGTAGATAATTTAAATAATAACTCAAAAATTAACAAAAATAATTTAATATATAATAACTCTATATTATAAAAATATATAAATATTATAACTCTCATAATAATAATATTATTATAAATCAATATTTGTAACTCTCTAATATTTAAATATATATATATATAACCCCCAAATAATAATAATAATAATATATAAATGTTGTAACTCACACATTTAACCTAAGTTTAATGGTTATTAAAAATATTATAACCATTTATAATGATAATACTTTATTACTAATTACTATATGTAAATTATATAATTTATAAAGTATTTTTTAAAAAATTTAAAAACTTTTTCTCCAACAGTCCCCTACAAAAGATTTGAAAAGCTTTTATTTATACATATTAATTTTAATATATAAGAAAATATAATGCATAATAAATAATAGAAAAATATATTAGAGCAACATTTTATTATATAGTAGGTATAGGTTCTTTTGGACTTGAACTTATACTTAGTGCTATAGAATCCATGTAAAGAACCTGAGCGAATTATGTCTTGAACTCGACCTCTTTGACTAAACTTTAACTATAACACATATAATAGTGATAAAGACTTAGTTTTGCGGGTTAATGTGTTAATAGCCTTGCACTCTATCTTGATTCTAGTGAAAGCTCTAGAAAATAACTCAATTTCTATAGTCACTGCTCATGACTACTCTCACATAGGTGAGTCCTCCAAAGGCATATATGACCCCATGTCTTACAAGAATATTCTCGTCTCAAACTCGTTAAAGGTAAATACCATTCTTAATACCACACAAAAGAAACATTTTTGCCATAGGAATGAGCGGAAGCATCCTCTAGGATATGTCCTTAATATAAGTACTAAATAAGTCACGCAATATAGATTGTTCCCACCCATTGAACCTTCTTTATAGGGTTACCAATCATAGAGATTGAGTTACTTTTATAGGTGATTCCCTTATGGGTTTAAGCACACCCCCTCAACAATTTAACAAGACTTTTTTTAAAAGCCTTTTATTGTGAGATTTTATATAATTCCCATTTTATATACAAATAGGTTTAAACACATTTCTCTCAATAATTTTATAATACTTTTCTCAAAAGTGTTGTATCTATGATTTTTCTCGAAAATTTTTTATTTATGAAATATTTATATAATTTTCATTTTATATAGCATGCTAAACGAAACTTTTCAACTGGTTGCATATATCTAATTTGAATTGGTCTTTAACACTTTTTCTTTGAACTTTATAAATTTCAAACAAAATTCATTCCTCAAATAAAAGCATTAGCTTGGAACATAAAAATCCTTAATTTCAAAGAAATTATGAAAGAAGAAATATTAACACTTTTATCTTCCTTTCACTCAACGTTCATTAATTCCTCATATAATTTTGTTTGAAAAAATTTATTAACTTATATATATTTGAAAACCTCCACATTTGAAGAATTTTGAAACTACTATTTTGCACATAATTTTAAATTGTGATCACAAATAATTAAACTATAATATCACTCAATAAAATAATTCCTTATAAATATGCTTGTAACATGCAAATATATAATACACACATTTTATGTGAAGCATTAAGATTATTGCATAGTAGATAAACATTATTAGTTATAGACATTAAACATTGCAATGATTAAAGCACAACAAGGAAACTCATTTTTTTTTCATCATAAAGTTATAAGAACATTCATATCAATGTTATTGCAATAAATCTATACAAAGGGTAATTTTACAGGGACACTTAAAGCATATGTTGCTATCAATACATGGTAGTGCGCTAGTCTTGTAAAACTTGAGATCTATCATATTAAGTCTCTATTGTCAAAGTTGCTAAAAAACACAATATGAAAAAGTATATATTTTTAAAGAGTATATACATATAATACACATATATAGAACACTTCTTATTTTCCTCATCTCTTATTCACTCCCACACATTCACTTTCTAATGAAGGATTAGTACCTTTTATAGTGGTAGGTAGTCTAAATATTAACAATTCAAGAATTAATAAGAGTAATTTAATATATAGTAACTCTATATAACAAATATACATAAATAAAATAACTCTCATAATAAAAATATTATTATAAATAAATATTTGTAACTCTTTAATATTTAACATATATATATCCTCTAAATAATAATAATATATAAATGTTGTAACTCAACATTTAACTTAAGTTTAATGATTAATAAAAAAATATTATAATCATGTGTAATGATAATATTTTATTATTAATTATTATATGTAATTTATAAAGTATTTTAAAAAGTTTTAAAATTTTTTTTATGACCGCAACTTGAGACCTGCATGGGCAAAAAATGCACCTCTTTTTGTTTTGTCTAGTGTGTATGTGTGTGTTAGTTTTTTTTTGGTTTCATTTTAAATTGTTTAGCCAAAATTTTTTTCCCATGGTTCACGTGATCATCTAGTGCCAGTAGTTGTGGACTTCAAGACGATGTATTTGCACAAATTTGTTGACGTAAAATTTTTCTACTCAGAAATTATTGATGCCTTGATAAAAGGGCTTTTTTTTTAAAAAAAAAAAAAAAAGTAAAGGCACATTGTATTAGAAGTAAGCCAAGAATGTGCAAGGGGAACAATAATGATGCTCGTTTTCATTTTTCTGTCTAAGCAAATTTGGAAAGGGAACAAATGGTGCTCGTTTTCAATTTCTTCTCTTCCAAATTGGGACCTATGTTGATGAATAAAAAGCACCCTAGAAACAAAAGACCTTTATTTTTTCAGCAAATGATAAGCATATACTGTCAAATTTACTTTTGATTAAAGGGTGGTTTAGACATAGTCTTACAATATTTGTCTCCATTCAAAGCTGGCTGCCCATAACACATGCCCAAAAGAAAACTACTACCAAATTCAATTTAAGGCTGCAGATTCTGTCTTTTAAACTGAACTTTTATCCTACAAACATAAATATATGTAATTGATAATTGATAAAAAAAAATTAATACAAAAATAAATCTTGACTATACATATTTAATATAATATACATATAAAAAATTCTTAAAAATTTAAATAAATTCAAACAAGGAGAATATCTTAATTGATGAATGAAACTTGACAGAACCAATAAGATGGCAAGACGCTCGCCCTATACTGTGACCCACCACTCAAGCCAATAACAGCCGAAAGGAATGACTCCCCAGTTCATAATTTATGTTTTGATCAAACAATTCAGACATGTACGTCACTTTAACATTCTGAGAGATCAATCACAAACCCTAGCTCCCCAGCAAGACACTCTTGCATCGGCTATATAAACAACACCCTGAGACACACCCGACTCAACACATCTCTTCTCTCTTAACATCATCAATCAAATATCTCTTCTCTCTTTAAATCTTTGGCACTCAAGATATGCAAGGCCAGGAGTTGTTAGACGCTCTCGATGTCAAAGTTATAGGTGAAGGTCCGACGAACGTGGTGCTCTCGCATGGAATTGGTACTGAGCAATCAGTTTGGTCACGCATGCTCCCCTACATAACCTTAGTTCAAGGGTTTCGAGTGATCAAATATGACCTTATGTGTGCCGGAGCTCGAAGCCCCGCAAATTACGATTTCAATCGGTACAGCAGTCTCGATGGTTACGTGGATGACTTGCTGAACTTTCTAGACTTCCTTGGCATCCAGAGATGTGCGTTTATTGGTCATTCCTTGTCGGCAATGATAGGAATGTTGGCTGCCATTCGCAGGCCCCAACTTTTTGACAGACTCATCCTCATCGGTGCTTCCCCAAGGTAATTTAAATTCAAAATTCTTCGACTTGGGTTCATTTCATTTCAATTTTATGCGTTCAGGTATACAAATGATGGTGACTATATTGGCGGAATTGATCCAGCCGACATGGAGGCAGTTTATAGTAGCATGCTGAGTAACTACGAATCATGGGTGCAAGGCTTTGTACCGAGGGCCTTAGGTGGAGATATGCCTGAGGCGATTCAAGAATTCAGCAGGACCTTGTTCAACATGAGGCCTGACATAGCCGTGCATGTTGCAAGAGTGGCATTTGATGCGGATCTAAGGAACCAGCTACACCAAGTCAGGGTTCCAGTTTTTATTCTACAAACCGCAGTTGATCCCTCAGTGCCGCGCTCGGTTGCCGAGTATTTACGAGAGCATCTCGGCGGCCGCTCCTGGATCGTGCTTTTAAGGCATACGGAAGGACACTTACCTCATCTAAGTGCTCCTTCCGTCGTTGGCCCAGCTATTGAACGTATCCTTCGCCAAAGGATTGATTAGGGCCATGCCCTCATGGAAAATGTAACCAGGGCTCTGCTTTTTGTTTGCTCGATTATGTACAAGTCTCTGATCAATTAGTGTACAAATCATGATCAATTTGTATATTTATGTATTTTAATTGTTTAATGATCAATTAGTATATATCTGATCACAAGAGAAAGTAAAGTACATGGATTTGTTTGATCAATTAACTATAAGTGTGCTAGTCATGGATCTAATTATGAAAATAATTAACGTGGTTTTCTATTTTTTTTAGTTTAATTATCTGGAATAGTTGTCTCTTCACTTCGTATAAATCTTGTGTTAGAATATAGGTGTATCTGTATCATTACTTGTGGTGCTAATTTGGCAAAGAGTATTCTCTGTCCCTGGCTCTGCACTCTCAAGGTTTTCTAAAACTTTCACTTTGTTTACTTTTTCAAATTTTTAAAAACAATAAATAAAAATATATATTCGTGTTCTTCCTGCTATTTTGGTTATCTATTTTAGAATTCAGATTGTCTACGTTTACAATTCGCAATAAACTCACTATTTAACAAAAATTACAATCTTATCTTTAATAGAATTTTGAATATATGTGTTTATATGTGCATAGAATTTCGAATATATGTGTTTATTTATGCATTTTTATTGTAGAAAGAGTGAAGAAAAAGGGAAAGAGGGGATTCCATCCATTGACACTTCTCCTTCGAAACCTCTCTCTTATCTAAAAGGAGAATAACCTTAAAGGCTCTATCACAAGAAGCCACATCTATAATCGTTATTATTCTTTGCATTCTTGCTACAAAAATATTATTTAATATAGCATTTGAGTTGATTATAATGGCTGATGTAAATGTAAATTCACATTAAATTAAATCACTATAAGTTTGTCTCAATTTATGTTTGTCTCATTGATCTTAAATAAGTATGCAGCTCTCAAAGCCTATTATGAATTATATAGAGATTATTTTAACCCAACCCTTTTCAAAACTCAATATGTACCAAAGTGAGATTGTTTTTATCCAACGATTTGAGAGATCTTTTTGTTATTCCCAAAAACAAATAATTTGACTCGTGAGTCCAAGGTCCCTCAAAATCTAAGGTCAATAATTATATGTCTCAAATCTTAATATTATAATGTTACAAATCAGTACAATATCAACTCTCCATAATTGAGAGGAAATAAACAACCTCCACAATTGAAGAAAAATAAACAATATTCTTAAACAAATTAGAAGGACTTTAACTTGACTCAAACGCAACACCTTGACTTGCTAGCACTAACCATTTTACTGTATGAGTAGTTGGTAATGTTTTTTAAAATTTTTTGTAACAATTATATTATTTTCCTATTCTTCATTTGGTTTTGAGTAAATAAGTACCTAATTTAAATTCAACTTTTTATATATATGCTTGTTAACTGTCATATATGATTCATCCTAGATTATAGGTAAAGGAGAGGGTTAGGCCCATTGTTTGCTCCCTAGTTTTGAAGTTTGATTTTTTATCGGCTCCTCTTTGCTGGGAGCAAGTCTAAAATATTTTCGGTAAACATTTTCTCATTCCACTTAAGTTATGTATACTTATCAATTAATTATAAAAACTTAATAAATACGGGATTTGAATTGAATGGAATCAGCATTGTATTGACGGCAGTAAAAACTTTTTCTTAAATTTTTTTTTTCCAAATTTGAGAGAATACACAAGGTCAATCAGTTAGGTACAGACATCTATTCTAGCACTACTTCAAACAGGGTCCCAACACTAACCTAACTATTCTATATCAATATCTTAAATATAAAAAATTTAACCTTAGGCTTAATATGTTTTTGTCTCCATTGAAAGCTGTCAGCCCATAACTCAAATAAAAAGGAAATTACTATACAAAATTTAATCTAAAGATACATACTACTGGTAACATGTGAATGAAACTTGACTGAGCAAATAAGATTGCAAGAAGCTAGTCCTACAGTGACCCTCCACTCGTGCCAGTGAGAGTCCTAAGGAATCCCTTTGTCCCCAAAGCTAGCTACTGATCATCATATATTTTCTATGAATTTGTACGTAATTCATGCTTGGTCAAAATGTATTATTTGTTATCTGTGCTTCCATTACCTAATTAAACGCTGATTCCTTTTGCACACTAGACAGACATGTCTGTCACTTGACAGTCATACGGACTAATCGAAACACTAGCTCCCCAGCACGTTGAACAGCACTAAGACAAACCAAACCTATCATCAACACTCAATATCTTTGCGTCATCACTCAATAACTCTTTACTCTTGGCTCCAAATTAAAAGGACGGCCAATCTTTATTAGAAGCTCTCCATGTCAGGGTACAAGGTGAAGGTCCGATGAATGTCGTTCTCTCAGACGGACTTGGCACTTAGAAATCCGCCTGGAATTGATGCAGCGGATATGAAGGCAATCTTACTGCATAGAGAACTATGAAGCATGGGTACAAGGCCTTGCATCAATGGCAATTAGTGGAGATTTGCCTGAGGCTGTTCAAAAACTTAGCAGAACCTTGTTCAATATGAGGCCAGACATATAGGCCTGCATGTCACAAGAGTCGCATTTGGAACTAATATGCGGCAGGTGTTAATTAATGACTTAAAAAATTAGTTTATTAGGTAATATCTCCTACTAGTTATATATATATATATTAAATTCACTCAATTTCTATTTAAAAGAGAACGCGATATTAAATCAAACTAATTGATGTGGTTTGTTGTGGTCGTCAGCCTAATGTAAGAAATTTAGGAAAAATAATCATTATTCTTCTATAGTATTGATTAATGTCTACATATCTTTTTGTGGTTTTAAAAATGATTAAAACTCTTTATTATTAGAAATTTTTTGTTATCTTTTAACATTTTTTATAATTTGATAATTTTATTTTTGATAATAAATAACTTAACAGTTTTGTCCTTGAAAAATTGAGAGCAAAAAAAAAAATTGCCATTATAAATTTTTTGTTATCTTCTAACTTTTTATATGATTTGATAATTTTATCTTTGATAATAAATAATTTAAAAATTTTGCCCCCAAAGAATTGAGAGGAAAAAAGTTTTTTGATATCTTTTAACTTTTTACATGATTTGATAATTTTATCCTTGAAGTATTGAGAGCAAAAAAATTATTCATTGTGAAATTTTTGTTATCTTTTTTTTTTACATGATTTGATAATCTATTCTTAATAATAAATAGTTCGATAGTTTTGTACCTAAAGAATTGAGTATTGTTATCTTTTAATTTTTTTATATAATTTAATAATTTTATCTCTGATAATATATGATTTGATAATTTTGTCCCTGATGAATTGAGAGCACAAAAATATTTGAGTGTAAAGAAATTTAAATTCTTGACTTCTAAGATAAAAACATCAATATTCATCGATTGATCAAACTTAAAATTAATTGACATTTTATGAAGACTACTATATATACTCAGTAAATAAATTAGATAAATTATAAATTAAATAGATGTTGGTACTCAAAATCTTAAATAATAATAAGTCTAAAAGTATTTTAAATAATGTTTAAATCAAATAAATTTACAAAAAATGAGTTTTTTTGGAAACCTGTTACAAACATCTTCTCATTTCCTAATTATTCTTAAATTAATTGAAAGAAAATTAAAAAATATTAATAATCATTTTAATTATAAAAAAATAGTTTTTCAACAAAAGTCAAAAATTATTTTTCATATGTAGTTGTCAATTATCATTTAAAAAAAATTCTACTATAATATATTTTTTCCTTTATTAATAGTTGTAATAATTAAAACTCGTTTGTGAGCGTAGAAGCATTTAGCATTATTTGTAGTAATTTTTTAATTTAAAAATTGATTAAAATTAATTTTTTTTTAATATAATTTCCAATATTTATTGTTTACATTTTTTGAAATTTAGAATTCTTTAGGAAAATTTATTTTATCATTTAAAATTAAATAATAAAAGTTCACTTATAAGCCTGAAAATAACTTTATTTTTAATATGTATTATATTTTACTATTTTTTAATTTAGAAAATTGTAAAATAATTTATTTTTATAAGAATTTTTTAAAATTTAATCTTTAAGTCTTTTGTTGTACATACTTAATTGAATTTATTATTTATTAAAATATTTTACGCTTATTATTATTTATAATTTTTAATACCAAAATTTATTTAATTTATAGTTTATAATTCATCTAATTTATTTATAGGGTATATATATTAATCTTCATAAAATTTCAATTAAGTTTAAGTTTGGTCGAGTGGTGAAGATTTGATAGCTTTTATCTGTGAGGTTAATGATTCAAATCCTTTTAAACTCATTTCTTTTTTCTTTTGCTCTCAATTCTTGATGGACAAAATTGTCGAGCTATTTATTATTAATGATAAAATTGTCAAATCATGCAAAAATTTAAAAGATAACAAAAAATTCTTAACAATGAGGGAATTATGGTCTATCAAGCCATTTATTATCAAGGATAAAATTATCAAATCATGCAAAAAGTTAAAAA
Organism: Ailanthus altissimus; assembly: GCA_946807835.1. NCBI lineage: Eukaryota > Viridiplantae > Streptophyta > Magnoliopsida > Sapindales > Simaroubaceae > Ailanthus > Ailanthus altissimus. Next base: position 28,288,618 of record OX327695.1, read on the forward strand.
ATATCAAAACAATTCCTAATGGCTAAGGTAATTCTTCAGGGACAAAATTGTGGAACTATTTATTATTAAAGTTAAAATTGCCAAATCGTACAAAAGGGTAAAAGATAACAAAAAATTTCTAACAGTAAAAAGGTTTTGGTCTATCAAGCTATTTATTATCAAAAATAAAATTATCAAATTATACAAAAAGTTAAAAGAAAGCAACAAAAATTCCTAACAACAAGGGGTTTTAGTCCTTTTTGAAATCACGGGAGGGTAAGTAGATAATAGTTGATACCAGAAGGGTAATGGTCATTTTCTCAAGAAATCTAACACTTTTTATAGAGGGAATCATGTGGACATATATATGAGTTTTAATTATTGTAATGAAACTATTAAGTCATTTATTATTAAAGATAAAATTATTAAATTATGCAAAAAGTTAAAAGACAATATAAAATTCCTAATAACAGAGGGTTTGGTTTGTGTGAAACACTTTATTATCAAAAATAAAATTGTCAAATCATGCAAAATGTTTAAAGATAATATAAAATTTATAATGGCGGGAGAGTTTAGAACTCTTTCTAAACCATATGAGAGTAAGTGGACATTAGCTGATACTAAAGAAAAAATAATCATTTTCTCAAGAAATTTAACATTTTTTATCGAGAGAATCATGTGCACATATATATATATGTGTGTTGGAAAATTAGTGATTCAATAATTTTGGTTGGACAAGAATTGAGAAGAATACTAAAGTAGAAAGTCACAAGAAGTCTAGAACATGTGGGACACATATGGAGAAGTCTAGGACATGTGGGACACGAAGGGAGAAGCGAAACGGGACTCAAAGACGCAAAGGAAGTGAAGAAAATGCGAGAAGGGCGTATAGGGCTGAGCGCCGCAGTGCTGGGCACAATTTTGGCCAGCACCCAGGGACGAGCGCCGCAGCGCCAAAGGCATCAGAAGTCCGTTTTTCTTCGGAAGTTTTAGTTTTGAAAATTTTTGGACTTCCAAAACAAGTAGACTCTTACTCCAACAAGAAATATGGTTACTAGGCACAAAATACATCCTATATAAACACTTGTAAACCCTTGATTTCAAATTAAGCATTAAGAGAGACTCTAAGAGGGAGGAAGAACTGGGTAGACACTAAGTGCTTGTGTGCGCTAGGGTGGAACTGTTGTTTGGGTAATCATTGTTCATGGTAGAGTAAGGGTTCACTAAACGTTTAGGTCCTTTTAAGGGTTCTTCAAATTGGGTTTCCTTGTAAAATCTCTAGGGAGTTATAATAAGAAAGGCTAGGATCCTTAGATCCACCGTGGATGTAGGCAATTGGCTGAACCGCGTAAGATTGTGTTGTGCTCTTTTATTTTCTGTTTTGGATTCTTGTTGTTTTTGCTTGATTGACAAGTTATTCCACTGCGCAAGGAGGTTAGGGTTCTAGGTTGAATCTTGAGTTTTTCGCTTCAACATAACCTCGAGAAGGAGAATGGCGGTTCCTCCCTCAACAATATATGAATTTTAATTGTCTGTAATGAAGTCTTCAATCTTTAGATCAAATCTGTATGAGTCACTACTTAATGGTGTTAACTTAGCAAGACAATTGTTGTCTTTGCACTATAAAATTTTCAAAAGGGAATTTGTTAATTTAATCCCTAAATTATTTTTTACGTATTAGGTCCTTAAATTTTTGAAACATCTAATTTAGTCTTAACTATTAAAAAAATAACGTTTAAAGTACACTTTTTTTAAGACAATGAGATAAATTTGATCAAATATCCAAAAAAAAAAATGCAATTTATATGCTACTCTTTCAACAACATGAGCTAATGAATAACTTTGAAACTTAATAAACAATTTAAGAACTAAATTATCAATTCTCATTAAAGTTCCTCAATTCGAAACTTTAAAATAATTACCTTTTTTCTTTTGATTGTTTTTCGAATTTATAGGAAAAACTTCATCCTCCTGCAAAAAAAACATACTCTAACGCTCAAGTTAGTATTTGATCATAAATAAGGTGCTAATGTATGAAAGTGTTTCAAAAATAAGTAAGAGTATGATGAATGAATTGCATTGGGCGTGAAATGTAGAATATAGAAGATGTATCTGAATAATGAATTGATTGAGTAATGAGCCAATATAGCATGTTTATTTATAATGTGTAAAGCGCTCTATCTTAATTCTAGTGAGAGTTTTTTAGAACAACCCAATTCACATAGTCACGACCCACGAGCATTCCTCATTCAAAGTAAGAATATTCTTATTTTAAACTCATTCAAAGTAAATACCATTCCTAACGTCACACAAAAGAAACACTTCTACCATAGGAATGAGCGAAAATATATCTCCATAATATAAGTGTTAACCAAGTTACATAGTATTAGATTATTTTCACCTATTGAACATCTTTTATAGGATCACCAATCACATAGGTTATGTTATTTCTATAGGTGACTCCCTTGTGGGTTTAAACACATTCCACTCGATAATTTAACAAAATATTTTTCAAAAGTCTTATTTTATGATTTTCATCAAAAATATTTTATTTTTGGGATTTTATATAATTCTCATTTTATGTACAAATAGGTTCAAACGCATTCCTTTAAATAATTTTATAATACTTTTCTCAAAAGTGTTGTATCTATGATTTTCCTTGAAAATATTTTTTTATGAAATTTTTTTATAATTTTTATTTTATGTAGCATGCTAAACGAAACTCTCCAGTTGGCTGCATATATCCAATTTGAATTGGTCTTGAAAACTTTATCCTTAAACTTTATAAATTCCAAACAAAATTCCTTCCTCAAATAAAAGCATTAGTTTGGACAAGTATTATATACAACATAAGAATCCTTGATTTCAAAGAAATTATGAAAGAAGAAATATTAACACTTTTTACTCAACATTCATTAATTCCTCACGCAATTTTATTTGAAAAATTTTATAAACTTGTATATTTTTTAAAAGCCCCACATTTTGAAGAATTTTGAGACTATTATTTTACACATAGTATTAAATTTTTATCACAAATAATTAAACTATAATATCACTCAACAGAATAATTTCCTATAAATATGCTTATAATATGCAAATATATAATACACACACTTTATGTGAAGCATTAAGATTATTGCATGCTAGGTCAACATTATTAGTTATAAACATTAGACATTAGAATAATTAAAGCATAACTAGGAAACTCATTTTTTTCCTTCACCATAAAATTATAAGAACATTTATATCAATGTTGTTGCAATAAATCTATACAAAGGGTAATTTTACAGGGACACTTAAAGTATACGTTGCTATCAATACGTGGTAGCGCACTAGTCTTGTAAAACTTGAGATTTATTATATTAAGTCGCTATTGCCAAATTTCTCAAAAACACAATATAAAAAATATATATTTTTAAAGAGTATATATATAATACACATATATAGAACATTTTTTTTTTATTTTTCTCTACTCCTTATTTTTTTCATCTCTTATTCACTCCCATACGCTCACTTTCTAATAAAGGATTAGCACCTTTTATAGTGGTAGGTAATCTAAACATTAATAACTCAATAATTAATAAGAGTAATTTAATATATAATAACTCTATATAATAAAAATATGTTTAAAAAGTAACTCCATAATAATAATAGTATTATAAATAAATATTTATAACTCTCTAATATTTAATATATATATATATATAAAACTCCTAAATAATAATAATATATAAATTTTGTAACTTTCACATTTAACCTAAATTTAATGGTTAATTAAAAATATTACAATCTTATGTAATGATAATATTTTATTACTAATTACTATATGTAATTGTATTTTAAAAGGTTTTTAAAACCTTTTCTCCAACATGTATGACCGCAGCTTGAGACCTGCATGGGCAAAAAATGCACATGTTTTTGTTTTTTTTTTTGGTGTGTGTTTTTTTTTTGGGTTTCATTTTAAATTGTTTAGCCAAATTTTTTTTTCCCATGGTTCACCTGATCATCTAGTGCCAGTAGTTAACAAATAATGGGGACTATATTGGGGGAATTGGTCCAGCCGACATGGAGGCGGTTTATAGTAGCATGCTGAGTAATTACAAATCATGGGTGCAAGGCTTTGTACCGAGGGCCTTAGGTGGAGATATGCCAGAGGCGATTCAAGAATTCAGCAGGACCTTGTTCAACATGAGGCCTGACATAGCCGTGCATGTTGCAAGAGTGGCATTTGATGCGGATCTAAGGAACCAGCTACACCAAGTCAGGGTTCCAGTTTTTATTCTACAAACCGCAGTTGATCCCTCAGTGCCGCGCTCGGTTGCCGAGTATTTACGAGAGCATCTCGGCGGCCGCTCCTGGATCGTGCTTTTAAGGCATACGGAAGGACACTTACCTCATCTAAGTGCTCCTTCCGTCGTTGGCCCAGCTATTGAAAGTATCCTTCGCCAAAGGATTGATTAGGGCCATGCCCTCATGGAAAATGTAACCAGGGCTCTGCTTTTTGTGCTCGATTATGTACAAGTCTCTGATCAATTAGTGTACAAACCATCATCTATTTGTATATTTATGTATTTTAATTGTTTAATGATCAATTAGTTTCTGGATTGGAAGTCTCTGATCACAAGAGAAAGTAAAGAGCATGGATGTGTTTGATAAATTAATTATTAGTGTACTAGTCATGGATCTAATTATGAAAATAATTAATGTGGTTTTCTATTTGTATAGTTTGATTATCTGGAATAAGTGTCTCTTCACTTCGTATCAATCTTGTTTTAAAATATGTGTGTATCTGTATCACTACTTGTAGTTCTAATTTGGCAAAGAGAATTCTCTGGCTCTGCACTCTAAGGTTTTCTAAAACAATAAATAAAAATATGTATACGTGTTCTTCCTGCTATTTTGGTTAAAAAATCACCAACCTTATCTATTATAGAATTCAGATTGTCTACGTTTACACTTCGCAATAAACTCACTATTTAACAAAAAAAAATACATTCTTATCTTTAATAGAATTTCGAATATGTGTGTTTATATGTCCATAGAATTCCGAATATATGTGTTTACATCTGCATTTTAATTGTAGAAAGTTTTTTTTTTTTAAAGAATACAAGTATTATTGTTTCCACTAGGATTATAGTCCAAGTCTAATTTCTAGAAAGCTCATCAGAAGACTATCTTAGCAAGCACCTGAGGTTCTACTCCACAAGAGAACGTCTTCAGCCAAAGACTTTATCCCAAGAAGCAAAATCTATAGTTATCATGATTTTTTACATTTTTATTGTAAAAATATTATTTAATAGCGTATTTAAGTAAATTGATTATGCTAGATGAAGTAGATATAGATTCACATGTTAGGGGATTAGGCCAATAGTTTAATATTCAACTTAAAAGACTAGCTTATTAGATAGTGTGGTCATTCTCTTTATAAACTCTTTTATCTTCCTACTCTTTTTCTATATGGGAAAACAACTCAATAATTCTCCCATCGAATGAAATCTCCACCGCTAGTGGGAGTAACACCGGGGTTTCGTTTGACACACTGAGTGTCCAGCATACTTTTTAAACCTCAGAACCTGACTCTAATACCATTGTTAAGGGATTGGGTCGAGGGTCCAACATTCAACCTAAAAGACTAACTTATTAAGTGATGTAACCTTTTTCTTTATAAACTTTTTTATCTTCCCACTCATTTTTCATATGGGACAACAACTCAGTGTAACATTGAATAGAAACCATTATAATTTTGCCTTTGTTTATGTTTGTCTTATTTTTATTAATTTTGAATAAGTTTGAAGCTCTCAAAGCCTAATACATACCAAAGAGAGATTGTTTTAGCCCATCATTTTAAGAGATCATTTTGTTGTTTATAAGAATAACAAATTTAATTCGTGTGCCTAGGATCTCCAAAAATCTAAAGTTAACAACTATATATCTCAAATCTCAATATTATAATATTATAAATCAGTACAATATCAACTTTCTGCAATCGAAAAAAAAAACTTACAACTAAAAAAAATTATAAATATCCCTCTTAGACAATTAGAGGAACTTCGACCCGATTCAAATGCAACACCTTGATAATTAAAGTGCTGTCACCAATCATTGTGCCACAAGAGTGGTTGGCAAATATTTTTTTCTTATTTTTGGTCACAAAATTATGTTCTTTTCCTATTCTTCATTTGGCTTTGAGTAAATAAGAACCTAATTTAAATCATCTTTTTTATATATGCTTGTTAACGATCATATATTATCTATCTTAGTTTACAGGTAAAGGAGAGGGTTAGGCCCATAGTTTGTAACTCCCTAGTTTTGAAGTTGGACTTTATATCGGCACCTCTCTGCTGGGTGAAAGTCTAGTATATTTTCGGTAAACATTTTCTCAATCCACTTAAGTTATATATACTTATCAATTAATTATAAAAAGTTAATAAATACGTGATTTGAATTGAATGGAATAAGCATTATATTGACCGCAGTCATAACTTTTCTTTTAATATATATATATATATATATATATTTCAAATTTGAGAGAATACACAAGATCAACCATTCAGGTACAGACATCTTACATCTATTCTAAGACTACTTCAAACAAGCTCCCAACATAAACCTAACTATTCTATATCAATATCTTAAAAAAAAAATTGTTAAAGAACCTTAGGCTTAATGTGCTTTTGTCTCCATTGAAAGCTGTCAGCCCATAACTCAAATAAAAAGGAAATTACTATACAAAATTTAATCTAAAGATACATGCGACTGGTAACATGTGAATGAAACTTGACTGAGCAAATCAGATTGCAAGCTAGCCCTACAGTGACCCTCCACTCGTGCCAGTGACAGTCCTAAGGAATCCCTTTGTCCCCAAAGCTAGCTACTGATCATCATATATTTTCTATGAATTTGTACGTAATTCATGCTTGGTCAAAATATATTATTTGTTATCTGTGCTTCCATTACCTAATTAAACGCTGATTCCTTTTGCAAACTAGGCAGACATGTCTGTCACTTGACATTCATACGGACTAATCGAAGCACTAGCTCCCCAGCACGTTGAGCAGCACTGAAACATACCAAACCTAGCATCAACACTCAATATCTCCTCTCTCTTTGCGTCATCACTCAATATCTCTTTACTCTTGGCTCCAAATTAAATGGACGGCCAATCTTTGTTAGAAGCTCTCCATGTCAGGGTACAAGGAGAAGGTCCGATGAATGTCGTTCTTTCAGACGGACTTGGTACCGAGAAATGCGCCTGGAATTGATGCAGCGGATATCAAATCTCACTCATGGAGAACTATAAAGCATGGGTGCAAGGCCTTGCATCAATGGCAATAAGTAGAGATTTGCTTGCGGCCGTTCAAAAATTTAGCAGGACCTTGTTCAATATGAGACCAGACATAGGCCTGCATGTCACAAGAGTCGCATTTGCAACCAATACGAGGCACCTGCTATTTCTAGTATCACGAGTCAGCCTTAGTTATTGACTAAAAAAAATAGCTTATTAGATAATATCTTTTATTAATTATATATACGTAAAACTCACATGATTCATTTTAATTTATTTCATTAATTTTCATATTTTATCCAATCAATGTTTGCATACCACATCAATTTATATTTTTTTTTTCCAACAACTAGATAACTGCCTCCCACAATTGGAGAAAATAAAATTATCCTAACCTCTGCTAAAGTTCAAACTTCTAACTTACTAATAATTGTCACAATCTCCCAACAACTAGATAACTATCACAATTGAATAATTATCTCGAACTACATACTACCAATAATTGTCACAATTAGATAACGGTCTCTCAACAATTAGATAATTACCTCTCAAAACGGGAGGAAATAAAACTATCATAAACTCTTAACCTATCAATAATTATCACAATTAGATAACAGTCTCCCAATAATTAGATAACTGTCACAATTGAATAACTACCTCTCACAACTAGAGAAAATAGAACTATCTTGACCTCTTTCAAATTTAAAACTGCTAATCTACCAATAATTGTAACAATTAATTACGGTCTCCTAACAACTAAATAACTGTCATAATTAGATAACGAGAAAATAAAACTATCTTGAATTCCTAACCTACCAATAATTGTCACAATTGGATAACAATCTCTTAACAATTAGATAATCGTCATAATTAGATAACTACCACAATTGAATAACTAGCTCTCACAATTGAAAAAAAATAAAACTATATTCACCTTTGTCAAAGTTCAAACTTCTAACATGCCAAAGTTCGAACCCTAACCTAGACTAGCAAATGTACAAATTTTACCACTTGAGCATTGCATAAGCAACCTAATATTAATTAGACTTTTAACTCTTTTCTTGTGTCAATTAGCTTGAATGACCGCTAAGCGTTGGCCTCTTCTCGATCAATACCTCATCATATTACTCGTTATATCATATTTTCTCCTTGGAATGCATATTCAACTCTAATTCCATACTGCAGTACTTTTAAACAAAATCTGTGAAGAAACTTCTTTTCAAGGTATATTTGTATCAAGCTTGGATTCAAGCAGTGCTTGAAGTTTCTTCAGATAATCAAATATAGAACAGTACTAACATTAGTTGCGATTGTATTAGTCATTGTTTTTAAACTAATCAAATCTTTTTTTTATTTATATTATGGTAACATAATTATGGTAAATATGAAATACTAAATAAAGTTATATGATTGGTTTAAAAGTATCGACTTACAAAATTGCAACTATGCACTCTTCTTAAATATAAGAATATTATTATTTAATAAAAAATAGATCAGTTGTTTCCACATGTATAATAAATTTGGCTACATTTAACATTATTTTACAGATAAAATCCCAGATCTGGTCTAAATATAGAATATTTAAAATAAATTTTCATAACTTTTAAGGGGTATTCTTCATTTTTTAAGGGATGTTATTTAAATTTTACAAAATTATAAGGACCCAAAACAATCTAGGTTAATTACTTGCAGTTTCATAATATCTCTAGGGACCTCAATGCAAATGTTATTTTTCTAAAAGGTTGAAATGGACCAGTTCCATTTATAGTAAAGGAAGAAGCATCGTATATGGTAAAACGAATAGTCAAAAGAGATCGATTTCTAATCCCATGATCAATATTTCACTTCTTTTCTCTTTCAAATACTTTTTAGTTCCAATTTTGTTGAATCTATCTGATCTTATACATCACGTGTGCTGTCGTTAGGAAAATTATTAATTTAACCTTTGAATTTATTTTTTATCAAAAATAGAAAATGATAAAAGTCAAGAAGAGATAAATAAATAAGTGAAAAATAATGATTTGAAAAGATGTGACATAGAATATGTTGCACGTACCCTAAACTTTTAGAGGTTCTAATTTGGACATATAGTATTAAAATCGCGCATATGATATATCGAATAAAAATTTTGGATGAATTTGTACAACTTGTTCATCTTAATACAATAAAGCATTTGGATGATATCAAAATTCTATCATTCAGACCTTGAAAACAAGCAGTTAATTAAAGCTGGTCTTAGTCCTTTTTTTTTTTAAATTTCTAAGCAATTTTTTAGATTTTTACTATTTTTTTTCTAAAAGTCATATTTGAATTCCTTTTTTAAATTTCTTTATTTTTATTAAGATTATTTAATTATGTCATATATATACCTATTTCGATCATTTTGGGTTAACTTTGTTTTTAAGGTATTTAAGAACATTGAATTCCTAAATTGTCATTCATTGTTCTTATAATAAAAAAAAGTTCTTTTTGAGAACATGTGTTTTTTTTCCCATTGGTTTCAATCCGTCAACGATGATAAAAAAATGCAGAAAAATTTTATTAAAAAAAAACTGATTTTTTTATGCAGAAAAATGAGAAAAGGCTAGTTAAATTTTCACTCGTATTACTACATATAACTCATCAATTTTAATATGCATATACAATAAAATCTTGTCACATGTCGTCAATTTTTTCTCTCATCTATCCTAATAATTATTATAATTATTATGAGCCCTAATCTATTTAATTAGTAAAATCTTTTGTAGTGATATAAGTAATTTAGGGTTTGAATTTTACTCACATGAGTTTTGGGTGATGGAAAAGATATGGTTTCATTTCATTCATATAATAAATAATACTATATATACAAATTCTCATATAAATTCTTGTTACATAAATTAATGTGGTACGAAGATAATGTATAAGTGAAAATAAAGAATAGATTAAATTAGTTAAAGAGATAACACATTTGCATTAAAATAATTTACATAAGAGTTTATACATGTAATACCACTCTTATACAATATTTTAAGGGAAAATTAAAAAAAGAAAAAAGAAAATTGGACATTTCAAACTCCAATTAAATTGAAATCAATTTGAATTCATATGTCTAATATATATAAGTATCACGTCTCAAATCTTAATTTTAAATTTTAACTATCAAATTATTACAATAGAATTAATTAAATAACTCTCTTAAATAATAAGGAGACTAAATAACTCTCTCAAACAATTAGAGTGACTAAATTAATTTCTTAATCATGAAAGAAACTAAGATTACCATGAACTCTGTAGAGTTCAAATACCTAATCTAAATCAAAAAAATTCTTAATCTAAATTAAAAAGTACACGAACTTTGTTATTGAGACAAACATTTGAATGCATCTATATAAGATCTTTAAAAGAAAAACATCATCCACTCGCAATTTAACAAAGAGTACTCACAAATTATAAGATATTTCGAAGTCACGAAAAGAGTTTCTTTATGAATAGTTTTTGTTTCAGTTTATCTTGACTTTTATCAAATTTTTATAAAATTACATTCATTGTAATTTAATCCCTTTTTACAGTGAGTAAAATTCATGTATTCTTTTTTACTTTTCTATTCTTAAATCTTAATTATCATTTTTAGTTTCCAGGGACTGGTAAATACTCTTAGGCCATGTTTTTCTTTTATTTTTTTTCCATAAAAATTAAATTAACCCATTCTTGCTTCTAACAACTTGTTTCTGAATTTGTATATGTTTCTTCCACTTTCCTTCCTTTCAACTTTTATGTTTCTTTCACTTTCAATGAAAAAAAATAAAAATTTTGAAGGCCATGGCTGACCAATTCAGTAGGCTTTTTGAAAAATTGACTGAACCTTCAATGTTGTCATTACTTCAAGTCTATAATTTGAGCATATTTCGTATCTCATAATTTTGAAAAATTGACTGAACCTTCATTGTTGTCATTACTTCAAGTCTATAATTTGAGCATATTTCGTATCTTTATTATGAGAAATGCTATAATATGAAAGCAATATCTTCATAACCCATCAAATTATTAATTCGTTATAGTCATAAAATTCTCTATCTAATCTCTCAAATTTTAAGTGATAGTTCTCAAATTCCATCAAATTATTACAATCCATGTAATTATTATTTTAACTCACAAGGTAAAATAAATATCAACTAAAGACAGTAAATTCCTCAGATTAAACCTTGTACTATGCCTTTTGAAATGAAAAATAAATAGCACACTGAATTTCGAGCCATATGCTTTGTGTTTTATACAAATTTGCTCGGACATGGAAAAGCTCTCCATTATGTTAGCTCTGCTCTTTCTCAGCTAACATCTAATTCTCAGTACTCCTCCCACTAGTGAAACCCAAACTTTTTCCAAGGATCCAACCCCCAATAATTCAACACAAATTTATTAGTGACTCAGCAGCCCGTCCATGTGAATTCATTTTCATATATAGGTTACAAACAAATAATTAACCTAGCAATATAGCAGTGAATTTCTTGCCTGCTCCCACAAGTAAAAAAGAAATTTATTATATCCGAATGATACTTATAAAACTGATTCAGACAACATATAATTGATCCCACAAATTTGAGGTGATTAGATGGGTGATCTTTTTATCACTCAATTAAATGGATCTGATGCTTCACTTGTTATAAATACCCAAGAGCCCCAGAGAGAATGAATTGCCAATACTAGCTACTCCTTCTCAGCACTATAAGTTTAGGAATCTAGCAAATACGAAATTCAATCCCTATATATCCTACTTTGGAGATTAAGATGTCGATTTGCAGGGAGAAAGAATCAATCCCAAAAGAAGTTCATGAGCCTGTCATCATCATCAGCACTCCAACTGATGATAATCATCAAGGCTGTGGTTCATGTGAAGTCCTGAAAGCTGACGATGATCATCAGGAAGAGAAAAAAGGCCTTGAAGGCCTGAGCGTTCTGCTTGTGGAAGATAACTTAACGCTCCAGAAAGTCGGAAAGAAAATGCTCGAGAAACTTGGTGCCACTGTCACTGTCGCTAGTGATGGCATCCAAGCCCTTGCTGCCTTTAACTGGACGCTCAGTGCAGTGAATTTGGAGAGTACTGCTAATGCCCCTCACTTTGACTTGATTCTCATGGATTGTCAGGTAATTAAGAAACCGGATTAATTTCTTTTAACCTGAAGCTATGCCTAAATATATTATGTGAGGAATATTAATGTTTCTAAGCAGATGCCAAACATGAATGGTTACAAAGCCACAATAGAAATCAGGAAGGCGGAAGCAGAAGCTAAGACGGGCATGATGGGTGTTCCCATTGTGGCATTCACAGCTCTTGCACCAGAAGAAAATGCAGAAGCGTGCTTCGAGGCCGGCATGGATGCTTATGTTAGAAAGCCAGCGGCCCCAGAGGTCATGGCGTCAGCCATTGTTGAAGCAATCAACCAGAAGCGTCTCAAATTTGCAATTGAAGCAGAAGCCATGAGGTGAAGGTATATATATGTACATGTACATCTTAGGGCAAACATCTACCTTTTTCGGATGAAGATCGAATCAATATCAGTTCATTAATCCTGACAAGAGCTTGTTTGTGCTCAGCATTGAGTTTACCAATTTGATCGCATTATCTATGGTTGTGATGTTGTGAAATAATTTGTGATCTAGAACCTTATTCCCACTTTCTATACATGGTAGTATGTACAAAGTAGAGGTTGAAAGTTGAATGTTCAATGTTTTTTATGGTTATCTTTTCCAATTTGCATGTGTTATTTCTCTTTTATGTACTATTGATGATGTGTATTTTGTGGCTTGCAATAAATTCAGTATCTATGAGGTTCATGCTAGATAGTGTCATTCAATTTATGTACATGTTTAATTTGCATATATGAAAATTGATAATTTTGAGTTGTAGATGTCAGTTAGTTTAATTGGTAGATTTTTTTTTTTTTTTTTTGAGTTGAATCTCGTCACATTAAAATGGAAAAAGACCTAAAAAAACTTGGTTTAAACCCGTTTACACTAAAATAGAAAGGGGTATGATTTAAATTTCATGTAATAATAATTATAAAAAAAAGAATTGGTAACTTTGAGCTTAAATGAAAGTTCAAAGATAAATGAAGCTGGTAATTTTTTTTTTTAAAAAAAATTAAGTTTGTTTTACAAGGACTCTAAATGTTCAGTGTGAAAAAAATAAAGAAAAAATAGCTGACCATAAACTTGATTGGTCTTTAAAAATAAGAATATAATATTTCTAAGTTCCTAAAAAATAACATTTAATAGATTTCTTAATTAAGTTATAAATATGTTAAAATCTTTGTTTAGTATGGGCAATTTTTTAAATAACGATAATAATTTTAAAAAATATTATGACCGAATAAATTTTGATAATGAAAGAAAAAGATATATCTAAATTCCTACCGTTTTAGAAAATATATATATAAACTCTAATAATTTTAAAAAATTTATCGACACTTTTATTAAATAACGATTTTTATTTATCTTCATAAAAAAAATTGACATCAGATTTTTTTTATCATTAAAATAAATAAAAATTATTATCTAATAATAATATTAATGAAATTTTTTATATCATTAAAATTTATATGTTTCTCTTTTAAAATGTTAAGAATATAATTATCTTTTTTCTCTAACGAATTTTTTTTTTTCTTTCGTGTTAATTGATTGACGGAAGACAAGTTACGTCAATATGTTTAGAATAAAATCTACTCCATATCTATTGGAAAAGGACCTCACTATTTGTATCTTGTTGAGGTTCTCTCTCCCTCCCAACTTTCCTTTTAAAAAAGAATAATCACAATTTTGATCCTACAAAAAGTAATTAAAGGAATGAATAATCAAACAAAATAAAATTAATCACGGATACTTGTCGTAATTAGAGATGGTAAAATGACTTACGGATGTGAATATTCGTTGGTATCCAAAGAATCTTAAAAAAAATTTGAAACAGATGAAAATTTAAATTATTCTTTTAAATTAAAAATATAATCAAAAGTTATTTTTTTACAATAAAATTGCTATAAAAACAATGTCGTATTAAATTTATATTTGAAAATATGATAGATGCTAAAAGAGTTGGATAAATTTATTAGTGTAATATGTTAATTGAATTAATATTATTATATTTTTATAATGATTTGAATTTCAACTTGTGATACATGTTATTCGAGACATCTTATTAGATTTATTAAAAATTAATGCTATAATTTTATATTTTTTATTATATTAATTTAAAATTTCATTTAAATTTCAATAAATACTCATTGCAGATTTGACAAGTGTATATCCGTTTGAGCAAATTAGAAGAAAATTTTAAATATACAACAAGTTTAAGAATAATTTAATATTATATTTTAAAAATAGATGCAAATATAAATTTAAAATATTCATTCTAAATTTATTTTATTACCACCTCTAATTATGACGAAGTTATAAAATTTGAAAAGCTTAATATTGGTATTGTTCTTCAATTATACCACCTTTAACTTATGCTTTAATATTTTAATATGTAAGCAAAAAAATTAAAAAATTAAAATTGATCATTATGTAAATTTCAGCATAAATAAAAATTTAGGTACAACTTTAACTTAAATGTTTTTAAAAAAAATATAGAGAGGAGATTTGAACTTGACACAATTTTAATTTTGAATTTTTTTTATACATACAAGGTAAATTTTGGAGCTTCAATCTAAAGAGAAAATTCGAACTTGAAATCTCTTTTTAAAGTAAAAATATATGTATTGATGACTATTGGCTTTTTACCACTGAAATGTTAACACAATTATAATTTAAATTCGAAAGTTTATTGAGATACAGTAAAAATTAGATTTGTATGTTAAAGGTTGTTAATTATAACTAAATTATAATTTATAATATTTGAAAAATTAATTAAAAAAATCCCTCACACCGAAAAAGAAATAAATAAAAGAAAGGAAAGAAAAAGTGAGTGACTTGTTCACTAAGCTGCTGAAGAATCTCAGTAATCACATTCAGGAAGCTCGTAAAACCGATCAAAAAAAGAAAATCAAAGAGAGAAGAAAATGGCAAGGTACGATAGAGCAATAACAGTATTTTCGCCGGATGGCCATCTGTTCCAAGTGGAATACGCACTTGAAGCCGTACGCAAAGGCAACGCCGCAGTCGGCGTTCGCGGCACCGACGCCATCGTTCTTGGCGTCGAAAAGAAATCCACCGTCAAACTCCAGGACTCCAGGTCTGTTTCATTATCTCCATCTGAGTTTTCATATCATGTAATTTTATTTGCAAAAATTTACATTCCAATTAGGTTAGTGTTAGGGTTTAAGGTGATGTGTGTCAACTTGACTGAATTTTAGGGTTTTGATGGAATTGGTGGGTCCCTTGTTGTTGGTGCTGATCGAACGGTTCAGATTGGGAACTGAAATTGGGTATCAATGCTTTGAAAATCGAATTTGATTGTTTAGAACTATTGCTTGTGAATGAATGTATTCATTATGATAAACTCAATATTAGTACCAAGAAATTATTGCCATTAGATTGAATCGGTTTAGGGTTTGATTTATATTACCCTGTTTGGTTGATATTATGTTTCCTTTTTTAAGAATTTGGTTGATTGTTTCCAATAGCAGTCTTTGAGTACAATTCTGGAATTAGTATAAGATCTGGAAACAATAGAAAATTGATTTTTCGGTTCAGAATTTTCGGATACAAATTGTTTACTATAATTGTTAGAAGTGGTATAAATCTGAAAAAAGTTGAAAAGCTTACTTTGACATTTTCTATGCAATTGTATCTAAATTTATTCCAAAACACCAAATTGTATCTTATTTTCTGAAATTTGTTAGTAAATTGTGATGTAACACATGCTATGAATACATTTATCCCTACCAATCCAGCATTCTTTTCTATTGGTATGAACACAAATTCTTGGTCAAGTTGTGCTTAAACTGCTTACTTTGAAGTTTATTATATTATGTGTATATTCGCGTCAGGGTTGGCTTTTCTTTGCAGTGACTGTTTTGCCTCTTATATTCTACAGATCAGTGAGGAAGATTGTAAGCTTAGATGATCACATTGCATTGGCCTGTGCTGGACTCAAAGCAGATGCTCGTGTCCTGATAAACAAGGCTAGGATTGAATGTCAAAGCCACAGGCTGACTGTTGAGGATCCTGTAACTGTCGAGTATATTACTCGTTATATTGCAGGTCTTCAGCAGAAGTACACACAAAGTGGTGGTGTGAGACCATTTGGTCTTTCAACTCTGATTGTTGGCTTTGATCCATACACTGGTGTGCCATCACTGTATCAGACAGATCCTTCTGGGACATTTTCTGCCTGGAAAGCTAATGCAACTGGAAGAAACTCTAACTCAATGCGGGAGTTTCTGGAGAAAAACTATAAAGAAACTTCAGGGCAAGAAACTATAAAGCTTGCAATTCGAGCATTACTTGAGGTTAT
This sequence comes from Ailanthus altissimus, assembly GCA_946807835.1. Classification (NCBI taxonomy): domain Eukaryota; kingdom Viridiplantae; phylum Streptophyta; class Magnoliopsida; order Sapindales; family Simaroubaceae; genus Ailanthus; species Ailanthus altissimus. Next base: position 28,305,312 of record OX327695.1, read on the forward strand.
TTCCCCTTCCGGCTTTTCTTTTTTTTTTTTTTTTAACTTTTATTCTTTTCAAGAACGTATTTGTTTATCTCCCTTGTTTTACTGTATAAAACAAATGCTGCAGCTTTTTTGACTTCCCAAGCTAAGTTTTCCACTCAAACTTTCACACTTAGGTTATTCCAGTTCAATTATTCGTTCTTGATAATGTGGAAAATTCTTTGCTCTTAGCTAGTGCATGTGTTAGACTATTAATTTTGAAGATGATCTCTCTAACCGTTAGATCTAATTGGAAGTTCTTTTCCTCTAGGATAGAATATCAATTTAGAAGCATGTGAGGATGATGATCCACTTGAGTACATGAATTTGCTTTTGATGAAGAATTGGTTGTCCAATGAATGTGATAGGTGTTTGTCTTCATTTGTTTCCTTATGTGGTATATGTTCTGTGGCTTTGGTTTGAAGGAGAGTAATGAAACCAACTACTGGTTTTGCTTTACAGAAATGCATGCTATAGTGGTAGAAGAAATGATTGTTAAAAGGATGGATAGGTGTCCATCTTCATTTGTTTCCTTATATGGTATATCTTCTGCTGCTCTGGCTTGAAAGAAAGTAATGGAACCAACATATGGTCTTGCTTTATAGAAATACATGCTATGGTGGGAATTGGTTGTCAAAGTGTTATGCGTCTCCCTTCATTTGCTTCCTTATATGGCATATCTTCTGCAGCTCTGATTTGAAAGCAAGTAGTGAATCCAACAATTGGTTTTGCTTTATAGAAATATATGCCATTGTGATACATTCATTGGATATCCACTAGTATATTGAGAATGCTACAACTACAAACAGGTACTATAAACTAAAAATTTATTTGGTTGATATTACATGTTGATTGCAATACTTAGCTTGTGAACACTCTAGCTGTGCTTATGCTTTGCTCAAATGTGTTGTAAGTTCTAGAGTGTGCTTGTAGACTCTACTCTAGATGCCAAGCAAATCAAAATACACTATATTTTTTAGAGGTGTATTCTTGTCGAGTGTGATTATCCCTTGGTATTCTGCTGGACCCATATAACAAGCAATTGCATATTTTTTCTTCACAGATCTAACTTCTGAAATGACCGTATCTTATCTTCAGGTTGTTGAGAGTGGGGGGAAAAACATAGAAGTTGCCGTGATGACAAAGGAGCAAGGTCTGAGGCAGCTTGAGGAAGCTGAAATTGATGCCATAGTAGCTGAGATTGAAGCAGAGAAAGCAGCTGCTGAGGCTGCAAAGAAGGCTCCTCCTAAGGAAACTTAACTTCTGTCAATCAACTTCTGTTATTTTCCTTGCCTGTTGATGTTGATACACTCAAACTTCGCTACTTCATCTTTCAGAGTGTTATTATGTGTTCTTTGCTGTTTAAGTTTGTATGCTTTTGGATTTAATCATAAAAGCTTTAGAAGAACACCTGATATAACTTCAGCTTGATATTCCATGTATGGCCATTAAACTTCAGTAATAAGTAAACACACACATTTTCGACATAAATACAATAACCCAGAATATCTAATGCTGTGGTATGTTTCCTGTGCAAAGCCATTTACAATTACTATTCAACCCACAATCAAACGAGGGTAGTTTTTTTTAAGAAAAAAGTTATTTATTAAAATTTCATTGATTAGAATGCAATATAAATATTGGGGGTAAATAAAAATTTGGTGGATAGATGGTGATTGCAGACAATATTGTTTAATATATTAATTTTTTTGAGTGAAGGGCAAACGTGTAGCTCGTGTGACTAGGACTGATGGCAAGATTCATTATTGTATTTTGTCTTGTGAATGAGCTATGAAATGGTGGGCCTGTGCCTTGACATAAGCCAATGAATATGCCATTGAGTGCTTTGCCAAATCTGGTAAGACAATGAAAAAGAAATGGCATCATTATTAACAATTTCAGTTAATATCAAATCGTGTACCTTCACTTTAGAAAAGTATTTTTCCAAGCTCCAAAGTGCCAATAATTCCACGTGAAACTTAAATTCGCATATGGGCCACAACTATTGTGATAGTACCATTGATCACATCTTCTCACACGGGAGCCAAATGCACAAATGATTCAACAAAAAGCATGCCATAAAATGCATAAAAAGAAGAAAAAAAATTAAAACAAGAATTAGGAAAATTCAAGAAATTTTTTTAAAAAAAAAAGATATTCAGAAATTAAAAAAAATTATAAATTTTATTTTTGGCCCATGCAGGTATTGAACGAGAATATAAGAAAATCGTAAAAAACACAAACCAGAAAAGAAAAATCAGAAAAATAATGAAAAAAACTTACAATTTTCTGGCCCATGCAGGTCTCGAACCTGCGACCTTCGCGTTATTAGCACGACGCTCTAACCAGCTGAGTTAATAGGCCTTTGAAATTTTTTTCAAATTAAGCTTAATAATATTTGAAAGTTAGACATTGGTGGGTTAAAGAAATTGAACCGGAGAAAAGAAACGAACTGCGGCGACGATGGGAGAAGAGAATATTACAGGTATCTATTTTTTAGTTAATTTTTAAATTAAATGATTTTTCCCGTTAAAGCTTGATTTTATTTCTATTTTTTCTCAAAAACAAAAGCAATATCTGGATTACCTAATAAACATGCATGTCTTAGAAGAATTGTTAATATGTTTCTGAATCCGCGGCCTTATGTTTAGTGTTTTTTGTTGCAATTTGTGGTTCGTGTTACTAATTTTATCGTTACTTTGTCAATTCATCCTGAAAATAATTAGCATTTGATTTAATTTGTTTGTATTTAACATTTACAATTGGGATTAGGGGTTAGTTGACTATAATCGAATTTATGGCAACTTTCAATATTACAGTCATCCATTTCTTTGATGCAGACTATAACGGCAATTTTAAATTTTTGACCGTTTAGTACCTTCTCAATGACTGATGTGCCGAGTTTATTAGCCGAAGCTGACTTCAGATACTAGATTTTATATTGCAATTAAGAATTTATGTATCTCAGCTTTCTTTACTGTCATTCCATGATGTATGTGATTGTAGATTGAAGAGAAAAAGCAAGCTGCTGCTGATATATTGTTCGTATATTCACAATTCGTAATGGCGTGTATTGGGAATCAAGTTCGACCTTGTGACTTAAGGCTGAATTTGATGAAGGTAAAAATTTGTAGTGTCTTGTTTGATTATCTTGCAGGTTTTCCAGGCAGAGATATTATATGATAATGTGTATATTTCTTTTGATAGTTGATACCCATTGTAAGCAACTTTGATTGACAATAAGAATTCTATTCTTTTCCCCTTTTGTTCTTCAGGAGGTGTCTGGTCTGCCAACTACACTGAAGAAAGAATCATATAATTCCTGATCCAATGGGCCAGTCTTCAAGCTCAGTCCCAGTTAGTTTGGAAAAAGTTTGAAGCAAAATTTCGGGTTAGTTTCTATTTGAAATTGTTTCCTTTTTGATTTTTAACTTGTATGTGCATATAATTCCTGTTAGGTTTTGAGGCGTCTAATGTGATCTAAGATTCGTAATGTGACGTCAAATTTTTAGATATCAATTGTGAAATTGCTTGTACACTATGACTTCTTTCTAGATTTCCTAATACATATTAAATGATCATAGTCTTTTCACATAAAAATTGTCAATAAACCATAATTGGTATTTGTTGAGACATTCACATAACGACTGTTCAATGAACTTTCATTGATAGAGGAATCTAGGTCAGTCCTACAAATTAAAGTGAGAAAATTATTTAAGGTTGTGAGAGGTCACTTTCGAACTTGGATACATGCATATTATTGCTTACTCATCTTTGCAGTATAATGATAGTCAGCATCTTCATTCTGTAATAAGTTGTAAGTGGTACAAACTAGATAGGCACATAATGTTGTAAAGGTAGAACTTCTGAAGAATTATTGATCTCTGTCATGAGTTCCTCTCTCATTTTTTAGTGTGAAACACATCTTATTATTGGTCTTATTTTGGCTTTATTTTTAGAAATCTAATTAGAATTCTGATGAAGTAAATTTGGTTGTAGCTCAAGCTACTATCCTAAATGACAACATCAGGTCACTTAAGCCTATTTAAACCTGTTATCTTATTGTCATGAGTTGACAAAGGTCACACATTTTTCCTATCGACAGCCCAAATTATCACTTAATTCTATTGCATGCATTAATTCTTTTCACATATGCTGCCTTTACCCATTCTGGGACTTTTACCCTTCGATGTTATGGAAAGCATTATTCATATAATTCAGGTTGTCAATACTTCCTTTCTGTTTACCGAAAGTTCTTACTTGGTAGTTTTGAAAGATCTGTTATAGTTAAACTAGCTAAGAAAGTGTTAGTTTTTATATAACATACTATGTTATCATAAATTACAGCAAGGAGCTCTAAGATGAAAGTTGCACAGTTGAAACATGCGATAGTTTCTAGAAGTGGAACATAAATTATGTATTGAGAGATAAATCACTTTATTGGAGTGGTGGAAAGATTTTTAACCCAACAAAATAAGAAAAAAAAGAAACTACCGTTAACATTGACGATGACTCTCGCCATAAGGAAAGCGAATTAACTATGCCTGTAGTACATGTACAATATAACTCACGTTTTGGTTCAATTTGACAGTTTATAAACCATCAATTCTTCCCACTAGAAAAAAATAAATACCATAATAAATAATATACACACAAAGATAAAACAAGTAAATGCATAATAAAAAATACTCATACATATAAACAAAGATCTTAAAAGTTTTTTATAGTAGTTGGCAATGGTTTGCAATTCAATTTTATAATACAAGTTCTAGCCTTCATTGCACTCACTGCAATTTCACCTGTTTCTTTGCTTTCAAAAGCTTAAATTAAGAAGAGGAAACTTGCTTTTGACCTGGCAACTTGATTGTATGTTTAAGATTCAGTAATGGATATTTTTCTCCTTCTGGTATTGTCAGATTTTTACAACTAGGCTCTTCAACAGCAACTTCACTGTTTGCAATTGCAGCGACTGACAATTTAGCGTAACAAGTCCGCCATTAGGTTTTGATGTCATTACCAATTCACAAATGGGGGACATGGAGGACTTATTGTGAGCTCAAGATTTAACCAAGTTGGATCCTCTTCCTCTCCAAGTGGGTTATAATGATGATTGAACTTGGAAAACCATTCAGCCGACTCTTCATCTCCCACGAATAATTCATCTGTAGAGTTTTGAGCTCCATAATTAATGGATGGATCAATACCTCTATCCAGTAGCTTCCTCTTCATAATATTAGTTCATAATTAATTGACGGATCAAGCCACACTACCTGTTTTAGAATGATGTGTTAGTTCAATTCTTTCAAATGATGAGAAATAATACTGAAAAGAAATAATACATGAATTTATATACATAATAAATTTGATTATACATATAAAAAATATTTTAAAAATAAAAGTAGAAAAAAATTTTTAAAAAATTATCACTTTCATTTCTATTTTTATCTTAATTTATCCATTAAATTTTTAATTTTTTTTAAAACATTGATTACCTTTTTTTTTGGGGGGGGGGGGGGGGGAAGACATACAGACCTTCAGATTATGGCAAAGGTCTCATGCAAACCCTAAACGTTTCAAAAAGACTATTCAGACCCCTGTCAGATGATAGATTCCGTTATGGCAAAAGTCCCATACAGACCCTAAACGTTTTAAAAAGACCATTCAGACCCCTGTCAGATGATAGATTCCGTTAAAGTTAATACCAATAGGGAGCAAACTCGTACTCTTGTGTAGAAAATGAAAAGGTCATTGTTGCGTGGTGTCATGTCAACGCCACATGTCAAGATTCTAAGGGTTGACATCTTTTCCTGCGCAAAAGAAGAAGGCTTTTCATCTTCATCTTTTTCATTAGGGAAACAAAAATTCTGAAAAGCTAAACATGAAAAAAAAAAAAATCCAAGTAAACCGCCTTCTAAATTAGTATTAGGAGCTAGTCTTGAAGTTCAGCATCCCATTACTCGATCTAGATCAAAGGCAGCTAACAATTTGGTTCAGAGCATGAGGTAACGAGGGATAGGTGTAATTTACAAGAACAATTTGATGAATTCTTGGCAATCTACAAAAACGACGAGGCGGCAACCCCATGCTCGATATCAAATCATGGCAACCCAATGGGAACAACTCACACAAACTCTAAATGCCCAAAGAATAGAAAATGAATCCAATAACATGAGTATCAATCGTGAACCGCGAACCAATAACGGAGTCAACATTCTAGACAATCGCCATCATATTCCCAGGTATACCAAAATTGATTTTTCTCAGTTTACTAGGAATGCTGACCCTTTGGTTTGGTTGAACCGCTGTGAGACTTTCTTTCTTCATCAACACACACGGGAAGAAGAATGTGTATACTTGGCTGCGATACACTTAGAAGAAGATGTTCAGTTGTGGTATTTAAAGTTAACAAGGGGCAAACCACAACTAACATGGTTTGAGTTTAAACACTATTGTAATTTGCGGTTTGGGCCCCCACTAGGAAGCAATAAGCTAGGTGAGCTTTCCAAATTAAAACAAACAAGCTCCATGAAACAGTATCAACGCCAATTCAAGTAGATATTTGCCCAGACAAACTCGTTGACTTCAAAGCAAGAGATGCAAATATTCATGAGCGGGTTGCGGGAAGATATTGCAGTAGAAATGGAACTTCACCCCCCACCCGACTTATCCACCGCAATGAACCTTGCAAGACTCTATGAATGGCGAAGCTTAGCTGGAAAAAACACCACATCAACAATTCACATAAGGGAAGGGAATTCCATTCACAGACCAGTGGAACTAGGTGCCCAAAATTCCCATTCATTCGACACATTACCAGAGCTAAGACGAAAGATAAAAGGACAAAGGGTCTCTACTTCAACTGTGAGGAGTAGTTTATTCTAGGTCACAAATGCAAAAAAGTATTATGGTTAGAAGGGATCGAGAATGAATCAGCCATGGAGGGCGACATCCTAAAATCTGAAATATCATTACATGCTATTTCAGGGACCCTAAATCGTGGACCAACATCCTACCTTTGCGTGAAGTCAAGCGCGCTTTGGAGGGAGGGAGTGATGTTACGTAGCCAAAATGACAACAAATGGAATAAGAAGTGGCACCATTTCAGAATTCCATTTAGTTGCAAATATTCTATTTTTTGTTCAAGACAAATCTTTCTTCAGATATTATTATCATTAATTAAATATTTTTAAATTATCTTTTTTTAGATATTATTATAGGATTATCTTTCTTTAGATACTATTATAGGATTATCTTTCTTTAGATATTAATATTATCTTATGGTTGCTAGACATTGTACTTAAAGGACTTGAATAATCAATGAGAAGGCAAGTAAAAACATTCTTAAATTGTGAGATAAGTGAGCTCTTTGTCAAATTGAGCTCTCAATTACAGTTAATTAAAAATATGAAGAGGAAGAAAGAATCCAAATAAATCGCCTTCTAAATTAGTCTTAGGAGTTAGTCTTGAAGTTCAACATCCCATTACTCGATCCAGATCAAAGGCAGCTAACATGATATTGTTGGCAAAATTGTTGATGGTGAGCCATTCATTGCCTGCGATGAAACAATACATCAGTAAACGTTCTTTTGATGCTACATGTAATATGAATCCAGATAAATGAATGCTAGAGATATCATTTCATGTTGACTAAATTTTGTGACATCATAGAATATAAAACCAGGGGGCTGTTCTCCCACACATCTATACTTTTTTTGATTGGTTATCTGTTATTGCATAGTATCAAATTTCTTCTCTTGGTGAAGTAGGTGATGTTGGGTCACATTTGCTGCTAATTGGCTAACAATTACAGGTAGCCCTGCTATTCTATGAGACCAAGAAGAGGATGGAGATGCTGATGATGGTGCGAGTGATTTCAATTACTCTTCGGAAAATCAAAACCAGAAGCAATCAATTTCAGAGCGCATGTTGAGCTGGCATATGAGATACGGACAGGGGGAGGATGTTGGAGCTCTTGAATATGATAATGAGGTTTCTCATAACCATATTCCTCGGCTCACTAGTGGATAGGAAGTACAAAGATATTCTTCTTGCTTGCTGTTCATCTTTAATGCTAATATATTGAAGTCAGATTAATCTTTTGGCCATTCCCAACTCCTAGGTTTTTGGAGAATTATCTGTTGCATCATCACCTGAACATCTCTCTATGGCATTTACAAGTGTATCCCTCTGCTTTCTTACTCGGGTGATATTAATCAATCTCGTACACCTGCTCTTTCTCGAGTAATAGCTACGTTTTCCGTATTATTATTGTTTTTATATGGTATTGATTCTAGGTCCTTGAAAATGATCTTTTGCAGCTAATATTAGGGTTGTGGATCTTGTGAGGGAATTTGGAGCACCTGGATTAGGCAATGTGGCATGGAAAGAGAGAGTTGATGGCTGGAAGATGAAACAGCAGAAAAATGTTGTTCCTATGAGCACTGGTCAGGCTGCTTCCAAAAGGGGTGTTGTATGTGTTATGGAAAATAAAAGATTTATGTGCTCTGTTTGTGTTGAAAATTGACTATATTTGTGCTGTGTTATTTGCTGGAAAATGGATGGCCTTATGTGGTGTGCTATTTGCTGGAAAATGGAAGTTTTTTTAGTAATGTTTTATGAAAAGATTTTAGCTTAAGGATTTTGGCTGAAAAATGGAAGAATTTTGTGCTGAGTTGAATGGTCGGTTGAAATTGATTCATACAGAAATAATAAAATTCCAAACAAATCCTCATTTATAAAAGAAACAGGCAACGGTTTAAAAGGCAATAATAAAAGGGCATTAACGTCATTTTACTTTATATCAAATTGTCCAAAAAAGGCGTTTCACATAACACGAGACTACTTAAGGATTTGAGGTAAAATAGGTATCACACTGAATTATCATATCCAAAGGATTTATAAATGTTTGATTTAATTTAGGGGCATTTATGTATTTTTCATAAGTAACCATTTTTTGTTATTAGAGTATTAATGACTCTTTTAAAACGTTAAGAACTAGACTTCCACCGTAACTTAGGGTTTTGTATACATATATTTTAACATTTTTTTCTTTAAAAACTTGGTATTTACAAGTACACAGAATTACGCCAAACTCTTATTTGATGGAATCAAATGACAAAAAGAACGGTGACGATTAAGGGGAGCACCGAATGATTTAAATCGAGTATGGCCCGCAAGCAAAAGCAAACACAGCCAGCTTGTACACACGTCGCAGGCATGCAATCATTATCATCCTCCCTTCGAGTGTTTTCTTTTTGCACTTTCTCGAACCAACCCCAATCGTCTTCCATAGAATTAGAAGCTAACGCAAAAGCCGAGCACTAAGCTCTCAGTTTCAGTTTCAGTTTCGGTTTTTGACTTCAATGGCTTTCGCTCACTACTTGCTGGCCGTTCGGCCTGTTCCCGTTGTAACCTCAGAACTGACTAAAATTGCGATATTGCCGTCGCTTACCTCTTCTGTTGACACTCGGTCAAAGGCTCGTAAGCTCTCTTTCTTTCCTAGGATCCGCAGAATTGGACACAAAGGTAATTTCATTGGCTTATACAAAAGTTTCTTTAATTTTGGTGTTTCCAGATATTATTTTTATGATTTATTATGAGTGGAGGTTTTATTGTAAATGTTGAGAATTTATAGCAATGAAATTATAATTTTGTAGGATCAAGCAGGGCTTTTATGGTATTAAATTTTCATTTTTGAAAAAAGAAAAATTCTCAGCAGAGTAAGTAAGGAGAGTAACTTTCTTTTGTTTTTAAAATTTTTCAGCATAACAATTTACTAATTGTTTGTCTTTGTAATTTGTGAGAATTTTGAAATTAGAGCATTACTTTTGTGAAAAATCCATTGACCTGCTTGAAGTTGGTAAGTATTTAGGCTGCATTAAGTAAAGCTTTAAAACTATTCAGATTGAGGACAAATAATGATTATGCAACAAGGAAGCTAGCATTTATCATAAATGCACCTCAAACAATAAAGGAGCTGAAATTAACATCTCAAATGCTTGAATAAATTAAAGGTCCGATTGGTATTGTGGGGATGCAGCAGCTTTGTAGAGTTGAAGCAGAAGCACTAGCTGCCTGAGGTGTTTGGTAAACACTTGGCAGCTAAAGCTTAGCTTTAGCTGTTGCAAAAATACAACAAATACCGAATGGACCCTAATTCTACTCTTTTCTTCTGGTGAGAAATCAACCAAGTTGACCTCGATTAAAACTCATCAAGGGCATCATAAATGCAGTTGAGTTGCCTTGTTTTCTTAAAGCTTCTCGAATTTTTTCTTGCTGCTTCCTGGTCAAATTCATTAATAGTCAGTGACCTATCTAGTGATTGTTTTCTTCAACTTTACTGCTAAATATTTTTGGAAGTTAGAGAATTTGTTCCCTTTATTTGTGTCTGGTGACTCGCTTCCTTTTAATCTGACTGCCATCAGCCAAGGTTAAACCTCAAGACTCTGAAGTCAACTTAGCTGCAGAAGCATTTACTCATTTCAAGCATCTGCTTCTGCCAATCACAGACCGGAATCCATATCTTTCTGAAGGAACAAGACAGGTGACCTTTCTTTTAAGGCACCTAAATATTACAATTTTTCCTGTTATTTTCTTCAGAAATGTTACTTTGTTTCCCTCAGTCATGTGATCTTCCGGAAATATTCTTTTCTCTTCCATAATCAACTTTTGTTGAAATTTAGAGTCTTGTTACATTACATATCTTTTCTATTGCATGTGATTTGTTAGGAGTAGCGAATGTGGTATCTGTTAATAGAGATGCTCTGATTATTAATAGAGAGAGAAAGAAGCATTTAGGTCGAGAAAGAAACTGAAAGGACTGCATTGTTGTTGTTATTATGTTGTTCAATGAACTTAATAACAATTAAAATCCTTTATAGGATTGTAAAGTAAAACATTAAGTAATTAAAGAAAAACTAACACCACAAGGAAATGCTAATTAGGAAATACTAATGCTACTAGGAAATACTAAAAAGAAAATACTAATACTACTAATAAACACTAATAAGGAAATACTAATACGATTAGGAAACATCAGTACGACCTATTAATCACCAACCTATGCCGCCCTTGTATATTCCTATTTTAGCTTCAACAGTATCATCCTGTATCATTTTATGATATTTTATGATGCATGTGTATTGAGATTCTACTTGTTGTTCTCTTGTCTTTGGAAATTGGGTAAAGGTTTAGCTGATGCTGATTTGGCTTTGCTAACATCAAGCTTTGTGGATGCAATATCTTACTCAATTATATTGTTTTAGTAGTTGACTCTTTTGGTTTAATTTTTCTAATAGGCTGCTGCAACAACTGCTGCTTTAGCAAATAAGTTTGGGGCTGACATTACTGTTGTAGGTACGTGAACTGGTCTCTGTTGATACTATTTGAAATATGCTAGTGATCATAACTAAGCGGCAGAGAATTTTTTTGCCCTTTTACAGACCATTTTTTATGAAAGATTTCAAGGAAATAGAACTTTATGTTCTTTGCAGTTATTGATGAAAAGCAGAAAGAGTTGCTGCCAGAGCACGACACCAAATTGACTAGTATCCGCTGGCATCTCTCAGAAGGTTTGTAGCTACCTCATGGTTTCCTGAATAGTCACACTTTCAGTATTCATGTTGAGATAGTTGTTATTTATATATCTCGTTGACCCAACAGCAGATTCATATTGATACTCATTTGACATTAAAAAAATGTATATATGTAGGGGGATTCCAGGAATTCAGATTGTTAGAGAGGCTTGGGGAAGGGAGCAAGCCCACGGCTATCATCGGAGAGGTTGCGGATGACCTAAACTTAGATTTAGTAGTCATAAGCATGGACGCCATCCATTCCAAGCATGTGGATGCAAACCTGCTGGTGGAGTTCATTCCCTGCCCTGTCTTGCTTTTGCCATTGTAACTGTTCTTTTTCACAGCTGAATTGTGTTGTGCAAATGCCAGTTGTCTCCTAATGGGCTTCTGTGATCATCATACACCATTTTGGCTTGTGGGCTTGGCTTGTTTGTGGCCATGCCTATGGTCTTGACAAAATAAGAGAATTGGTGATGCACTTGCTTCATTTGACCAGGAAAGAGCCCAGGCTATGACGTAAGGTTTAGTTTTGCTTTTGATGGTCTCACTTTTTGTAACATCTTATATGAAACAAGCAGGATGAGGATTTATTTCTCTCAAACTTTGTGTACCATGTAATATCTTCTCTTTTTTTTCTCTTTATCTATCGAGAGGTTCGGTTCCTTGTCTAAAGTAGTTCACCACTTTTAGGGTTTGTTTGGTATTGCAGTGCCGTGGTTTTTGTTGTAGAGTGAAAACACTAGGTGCTAACCGAAAGTAGGTGGGTAATTAGTAAACACTAGCTGCCCTATATTTACATTATGGTGTTTTTAATTCAAAGTTAAAGTAGTATACGAGATGTTTACATTGAAGGGAGGATATTGTAGAGACAATGAGGGATTGGAAGATTGCTTTTGGCAATGGAAGTGCTGCGAAATGAATCCAAAGGTTCAGCAACTATTGTTTGTAGAAAGTGTTGCTGATGCAGCTTTCACACGGGATTAAAATTCTATTTGGCAACAAGACTACAGAATGAGTGGTGTTGAAGCGGAAGTACACAAATAAGCAATATCACCCAAGCAAATAGTGCAGAACAAGCAATTAAGGAATAAAGAAAGAAAGGGTAAAAGAAGAACACACAAAATTTACGTGGTTTGGCAATTTATTTATGTCCACGGCGAATTAAGATCACTTTCTTATCTTATTGAATCTTAAGGCATTTACAATGTAGGCCTCTTTATAAGAAAGACTCGTAAAGAAAAATTATCTCTTGTAACTTAGGGATTTTCTCTCACAAAGTATGTTGAATCATAAAGATTTCTTCAGTGATCACTAAGATGTGTTTACAAGTTAATTGAAAGCATTTATATAGGTTTTAGGACGTCTTAGGTTTATCCTATACGTGTGGGAGTCGTATTAGAGAGTCCTAGAGCAAGTGGGAGACGAAATAAAGAAGTCTTCAATTTTGAAAAACTGTTCACGCGTCTAGCACCGCGATGTTTAGTGTCCATCGCTGCGGCGCTGGCGCGTGCTTGCTCTTGGTCACCGCGGCGTTGGTGCCTGGCACTCCCTTCTTCATTTTTTGCCTCCTTTCACGTTCGTCTTCAATCCTCGCGCACCCTACGCGCTTGGCTTGCTCTCCAAATCATATCCCAATGATTTTCAATCAATATTTTCACAAATTCCTTCCTTGATTCAAAATCATTCATAAAGCAACTCGGTCTCTCATTTTTGCATCTTCAGCCACCCTCACAAAGTAGTGATTTCAGTTAAATCCTTACATAGAATAAACTTAACCGAGGGTAGTGGCTTAGTCAACATATCAACAGGGTTTTTAGACGACGCTATCTTTGTTAGACTAACTTCACCATTTTGGACAATCTCTTGAATGTAATGGAGTTTTACACCAATGTGTTTCAACCTCTCGTGGATCACTTGATGCTTGTTTAGGTATATGGTACTTTGGTTGTCACAATATACACCGATGTTCACATCTTTACTAGCTAATACCTCCGCATATATGTTTTTCAACCACACAGCCTCCTTGATAGCTTCACCAACAGATATGTACTACGCATCTGTGGTAGATAGTGCAACTACATGTTGTAGACCCGATCTTTAATATACACTACACTCAAACATTGTGAATACATAGTTCGTCAATAATCTTTTTTTGTCTAGATCACCTGCATAATCTAAGTCTACGTACCCTCTTACCATTTCACTGTTGTTTTCATCCCTCTTATATACCAACTTGTGATTTGACGTCCTCTTGAGATATTTCAGAATTCACTTCACTGCAAGTCAATGATCCTTACCCGAATTTGTCATGTATCTATTCATCACACTCACAGCTTATGCTATATCTGGTATCATGCAAACCATTGCATACATGATGCTCCCCATAGCGCTTGCATATGGTACTTTACTCATCTGCAGTTTCTCCTCTTCGGAAGTCGGCGACTGTGCTGTTGAAAGTCTGAAATGCATAGCCACAGGAGTAGAGACAGCATTTGCGTTGGACATACCAAACTTCTTTAGAATTTTGAGTATATATCGTTGTTAGGACAAGAAGATAACATCTCTTCTTTCCTTCACAATATCCATACTCAATATTCTTTTTGCTGCTCTCAAATCCTTTATCTTAAACTCGCCACTCAACTGCTTTTTGAGCTTCTATATTTCTTTTATTTTTTTGCATGCGATCAACATATCATCGACATATAGAAGTAAATACATCATCCCACAACTTATGTTCTTGAAGTACACGTATTCGTCATACTTGCGCCTACTAAAGTCACAAGTTATTATAAACTCATAAAATCTCCTATACCACTGTTTAGATGATTGTTTTAATTCATATAACGATTTTTTTAGCAAACAAATATGATCTTCTTTCTCGGGCTTCTCGAACCCTTGTGGTTATGTCATGTATATCCTCTCTTCAAGCTCTCCATGCATAAAAGTTGTCTTTACATCCATTTGTTCTAGATGTAAATCAAGGTTTACACACATGGTTAATAAAATTTCAATAGATGTGTGCTTGACAACTGAAGAGAATATCTCATGAAAGTTCATTCCCTCACTTTGAGTAAAACCTTGTGCAACTAACCTAGCCTTGAATCTTGTAGGCTCTATCCCCGGTATCCCTTCCTTTACCTTATATATCCATTTGCACCCAACTAGTTTCTTTTGAGGTCTCTCCATCAACTTTCAGGTATTGTTCTTCTTAAGAGAATTAATCTCTTCTTCCATGGCCTGCTATCATTCTTTTTTGTTTTCACTCTTCATAGCCTCACCATATGTCCCAGGCTCATCATATTCAAGAGTGTAAGCAGAGTTAAAAGTATAAGCAAGTAAATCTGTTTATACATACCTGACTGGTGGGTTAATAATTCTCCTTAGCCTGCTATCATTCTTTTTTGTTTTCACTCTTCATAGCCTCACCATATGTCTCAGGCTCATCATATTCAAGAGTGTAAGCAGAGTTAAAAGTATAAGCAAGTAAATCTGTTTATACATACCTGACTGGTGGGTTAATAATTCTCCTTAGCCTGTCTCTGGCTAGCTGGTACTCTTCAAATTTCATCTGAAGAGTCCTAGTCTTTCTTTGGGTGGATTTGGAAGAACTCGCCAGTGTTCTTGGCTCATCTTCAAGGATCTCCTCGTTGAAGTGCTGATCTGGGGGCATATCAGATCTATTCTCAAATTTCACTTCAACTTTTATTGACTCGGGTGTTGAGTCTTCTTTGGGCATAGGTTCTTCTTTCTCATCTTCTTAGGAGGTTTTCAGCATCGTCGTCTTATTGAACGTCATATCACGACTTATGATACTCTTTGGTGGTGTCAAGTTTTTACACCACACCTTGTATCCTTTCATTCCTTCGGGATATCCTGTGAATATCCCTTTGATGGCTCTAGGTTCTAATTTTCCCTCCTTAACATGTATAAAGACAGAGCAACCAAATATTCTGAGGTGGTCATACTTCAAAGGATTGTCAAACCATTTCTCTTTCGACGTCTTGAAGTCGATTGCTGAGGAGGGACTTCTATTAATCAAATAAGTTGCAGTCACTACAGCTTTTTTCCAAAATGCCTCGGACATCTTTGCATTGGTAAGCATGCATCTAACCCTTTCAAGTAGGGTCTTATTCATCCTCTCAGCTACGTCATTCTGTCGTGGTGTTGATCTCACTGTTCTATGCCTTGCAATGCCTTACTTGGCACAAAATCCATCAAATTCTCTATTATAAAATTCGAGGTCGTTGTCAGTTCTCAATCTCTTTACCCTTTTGAGGTGGTCATACTTCGGAGGATTGTCAAATCATTTCTCTTTCGACGTCTTGAAGTCGATTGTTGAGGAGGGACTTCTATTAATCAAATAAGCTGCAGTCACTACAGCTTCTCCCCAAAATGCCTTGGACATCTTTGCATTGGTAAGCATGCATCTAACCCTTTCAAGTAGGTCTTATTCATCCTCTCGGCTACGTTATTCTGCTGTGGTGTTGATCTCACCGTTCTATACCTCGCAATGCATTACTTGGCACAAAACCCATCAAACTCTCTATTATAAAATTCGAAGTCGTTATCAGTTCTCAACCTCTTTACCCTTTTGCCAGTCTGATTCTCAACAAAAGCCTTCTAAGTTTTAAACACATCAAATGCTTGATCCTTACTCTTTAACACATAGACTCATAGCTTCCTTGAATAGTTATCAATTAAGCTAAGAAAATACCTGGCACCACTATGAGTAGCTGTCTGAGTTGGTCCCCAAAAATTCGAGTGTATGTAGTCAAGAGTCCCCTTAATCTTGTGCTCGCCGGTACTAAACCTCACCCTATGTGCTTTTTCAAGCATACAATGCTCACAAAACTTCAAGGGCTAGAACTTATCCTTACCAAACGCTTTTTGACCAAATAACTCATTCAAGTTTCTCTCGCCTAAGTGTGTCAGTCTAAGATGCCATAACTTAATTTGCATACTTTCATCATCTACAGAGAATAATGCAGAACCACTCACGACTTCACCCTTAAACATATAAACGTCTTTGCGCTTCTCTCCTCTCATCACTACCATGGAACCTTTCAACACTTTCAAAACCCCTTCGTCGATCCTGATGGAACACTCATTTTGGTCTAAAGTCCCTAATAAGATCAAGTTTCTCTTGAGGTCAGGAACATACCTAACATCTGTCAACTCTCTCACTCGCCCATCATGCAACCTAAGTTTAACATTATCAATTTTCATCATCTGACATGCAACGTCATTACCCATTAACACCTTACCATCATTAATGAGCTAGAAATTCGAAAACCAAGACTTGTATGGGCACATGTGAAAAGTACAACCAGAATCAAGAATTCATTGTTTAGAATTCTTACCGTCAATAGCAACGAATGTCTCTGCACTGTCATAACTATCATCATAGGCAAGCGCAGCATCCGCTTTCTTCTTGTCTTGTGCTATCTTATCAGAACATTCCTTTATGAAATGCCTCTCTTTTTTGCAGCAATAGCACTTCCTAGACGTCTTAGACTTCGACCTTGAGCCATTTTCCTTTCATCTCTAAATGAGGGCTTTCCTCTTATAGATAAACTTTCTGCATTGCCTTCGATCTACTTCCCTAATAACTTTGAGTTTAATGATGATTTCACATCGGTCATCGTTAAACTCTCTTTGCCGTAGAGTAGTGTATCAACAAAGCTCTCATAACTCTTGGAGAGTGAACTCAGCAGGATAATTGCTCTATCTTCATCTTCTATCTTGATGTTGATAGACTCAAGATCAAGGATGATCTTATTAAAGGTGTCTATATGATCTTTCATCGGCGTCCCCTCTGATATGGACAGCTGATACAGCTTCTTCTTTATATACAATCTGTTGGCCAACGATTTTCGCATATAAAGAGAATCGAGCTTCTTTCAAAAACCTATCGCCGTCGTCTCACCTGTTACTTTCCTTAATACTTCATTGCTCAATAACATAACGATTGTGCTATGAGCTCTTTCTTGAATGTCTCTTCTTTCTGTTTCTGCTTCTATTTCATCTTTAGATGACTCTAGCGTCTTCTCTTCTCACTAGATAGAGCTGCAGTCTCCTCTAATACTGAGCTTAACATTTGGCTTACCAACAACGCCTTTACTTTCATCTTCCACATATTGAAGTCATTTGTACCATTGAATTTCTCTATTTTATACTTGGGTGTGGCCATGTCTGCTTATAAAATCATGCTCTGATACCAGTTTGTTGAAGTGGAAGCACACAAACAAGCAATATCACCCAAGCAAATAGTGAAAAATAAGCAATTAAGGAATAAAGAGAGAAATGGTAAAAGAAGAACACACAAAAAATTTACGTGATTTGGCAACTTGCCTACGTCCACGGTGGATCAAGATCACTCTCTTATCTTATTGAATCTCAAAGCACTCGCAAAGTAGGCCTCTTTACAAGAAAAACTCTCTCTTGTAACCTAGGAATTTTCTCTCACAAAATATGTTGAATCACAAAGATTTCTTCAATGATTACTAAGATGTGTTTACAAGCCAATTAAAAGTCTTTATATAGGCTTTAGGACATCGTAGGTTTACCATATACGTGTGGGAGTCGTATTAAGGAGTTCTGAGGCAAGTGGGAGACGAAATAAGGAAATCTTCAATTTTAGAAAACTGTTCACGCTTCCAGCGCCGCGGCGTTCAGCGTCCATCGCCGTGGCGTTGGTGCCTGGCACTCCCTTCTTCATTTTTTGCTTTCTTTTGCATCCGTCTTTGATCTTTGCGCACTCTACGTGCTTGGCTTGCTCTCCAAATCATATCTTAATAATTTTCAATCAATATTCTCACAAGTGAAAATGGAGATGGTTTTACATCTAGAAATTGGATTTTAATTCTACCTTCTCTTGAGAAATCGAATCAAATTCCAAAGGATGGTATAAATGCATGGCCTTTGCCGGTTCAAAAAATTGTGGTAAGATGTCGAAGCACTTTTAGTCCCAACACTCGCACATGGATAGATGGGCGACTGTGGCATGGGAAAGAAAATATTTTAAAAAAAAAAAATTAGGATCTTATTTTATTTCATGTTTAATTGGTTAGAGTTATAAATTTCAATTGATTGTTTAAAATTTCTTGCATATTCACCGATCACTTTCTAGCTATTTTAACAAGAAAATTAAGCGAAAATTACAACAGGTTATTACTCGAGAATAAGGAAAGCTTGGTGCTTTGTAATAGTTGAAATCTGAAGCAAAGTTACTTGATTGCTCTTATTCTTCGAAATTATAGGGGTGTACTATCTTACTAAAAAAAACTTTTCGATGCTTAAGGTAATATTTGCAAAGAAGATATTGTGTGTGAATGAACATTACAGAGACAAGCAAAAGAGTGATATAGTTTGCTATCACTTATGAATGAATTATGAACTTTAGTGATATAGTTTGCTATAGCTTATAGCTTATGAATGAAGTGAATGAATTATGAACAAAGTTCATGCATATTTATTATGTATAAATTTAAATCTATATTAAAGTATGAATGAGTTTATATATTTTATTAAACTCGAATTAATTATGAATTTTAATTTGTTCATGAGTCATCAATCGGAGAAAAAGTATTTAAGTAAAATTTATTGACTTGCAAAAAATTTTTATTCATGTATAACAAAAATTAATCAATTAAATCTAAATAAAATTTTAAGTTTTAATCTGTTTCTATCCCCCATGATGCTGCAACCTGTTTGTTGAATTTATGGTTGACGGATCTAGTTATTTGATATATTGAATCTACAATCTAAGCTAAGTCCTTTTAAAGGTTGGGATACAATGAATTGGTTGAGCTTTTAAATAATGAGCTCAACAAATGCTCCCATAAATAAAGGAGTGAATCATTTTCTCATTTTTTGATCTGCAAATATTGAAAACTTTTCATACTTTTCACTTCTTCCTCGGTGCTAACATTCTTGACGGTTATGTCTCTTTTGAACATTGGTGATGTTTTCGATTTGATGAGTAGATGTATGCGTGTGTAGCATCTAAATATATTGAATGAATCAATAAATGAAATGGTGTATTTTAAAGTTTTCAAATCTACTTAAAATATTATCATTGCAGTCCTTTTGTTTTTGTCAATCTGCTCTAGAAGTAACAACACTTATTTCTATTTGAAATTTGGCTCTCAAAACAGTACAATTTTTTTATTAAAAAAAAACATTTTTTACTCTCTAGGACTCATCTTTGTGGAGGTGCCTATAGACATTAGGAGCAATTCAGAGGGATTTCTTATTCTTCGCAGTCCCATTTTTATGGAGGAGCCTATTGAAAAACACACCGTTTTTGTTTGCACAAGATTTAATCTTTACGTAAATCAGTCTATTTTATATTCCTTTATAATTGTCTTATATTCGTACCATTAGTGAGCAATAGTTTTCTGCGAAAGTTTGTTCTAATATGAAACCATTGTTATGAAACCAATACATGTTACTAACTTTTGAAATTCTTCGTATTCTTTTAAACACTGCAATGTCATCAGAAACCAAAGAGGAAGGGGTCAAGGTTTCTTTGTGAATGCGATCATGAACTAAAGAGTCTTTAACTTTTCTTGGGATTTCAGCTTTCATCTTCTGTCCCCAATAATGAATTTATGTTACTTTTGATACTATACTGTTGTAAGTCAGATTTGCTACTCTATTGCAGGTGTGGTCAGATTCAGACTGGTTCATTCTTGGATGGTGCAGCTCCTAATGGTCTGTTTTTGGGCTTGGTATGGACAAAACATCGGTTCCTACCTAGTGTATTAGCAAGTCAAGGGCTGATTCCAAATTCCTTTTCCACGTGTTTTGCATCTGATGGAACTAGGAGAATTAGTTTTGGAGATAAAGGCATCTCAGACCAAGGAGAAACACCATTTCATCTTAGGCAATCACATTAAGTGGTCACTTCATCATTGGCATACGAGTTTGGTGTGTATACTATCTCAACCGTGCTTCATGCTGCTTATACATATCATTTTGTATTAAATCTTCTTACTAGTCTAAATCAAACCAGCTTCAGTCATCCTATCGTGAATCTAACAATGAAAGGTGGTGACAAATTTATGTCAATGACCCAATAGTAATTGTTTCTTCTGAGATAAAGTCTCGATTCTTCTGTTATTAATTTGTTTTTACTCCTTTTTCTGGAATAGTACTGAAATTCAGTTTTGTGTTTTCCAGGATTCATTTATTTACTGTCTTGGTGTCGTTAAAAGTGATAATGTGAACATCATTGGACGTGAGTACTTGTTCCTACTAACGTTGTTTATTTCTGGAATTTACTATTCATACTGACCCTTTGGTTCCCCATGAGTTGCTATGTTTTCCAAACTTATGCTCTTTTTTAGAGAAATACGAAAATTACAACATTTTCCAAATTCAATTAGTCAACGAATATGGTTGTTTGTACTAAGAATTCTTTTGTCTCCAATCCAGAAAACTTCATGACCGGTTATAACATAGTCTTTGATCCAGATAAGAATGTATTGGGTTGGAAGCCATCTGACTCTGAGTATGATGTTTCCATTGGGAACTGGCTTTGAAACTGATCGTTTCTTTTTCCTCGTAAAACATGGTGCCGAAAACTCCAGTACTCTTCCTGTTCGCCCAAAATCTTCAGCTCCACCTGCAGCTGCACTCAATCCAGAAGCCACAGCAGGTGCCGGTGGCTCTCCCTCCTCTGCACCACCACCCATTGGAAGTCATTCATCGAAGTCACATCTGCTTGCACTACTTGTGATGATCCTAGTTGCATCTTTTACCATTATCTTAGCATGGATGACATGACAAATTGGAAGCATTTTAGCTCCCCATTTTTTTTGGTGTTGGTAGCATTATTTTCTAGCTGGGGTTTTGTATATATATAATTTCCTACGAACAGAACAAATATTTACGAAATTATTATTAGTTTTCCAGTTAGAATTTTGTGAGTTGACAGGTCTTCAGTTATCCATTATTTTGCTTCTTGAAAATTCTTTCAGACTCGAGAGAATAACTCACAGCTTATACCGTTCCCGGACTAGTACTCGTCGCTTAAAAATTTTCAATCGCCTGTTGAAGAAACCCCATGCCTTTGTAACCAAAAACTTCACTTCGATATTTCGTAAAAATCTGACAATTGGAGCATCAGATAATAAAAAAAAAACAAGTACCAAAACAAATTGCATAAGCAAACTGAACGATGCAAGTTCAAATTTAGAATACAAATATATAGAGAAGCCAGTGGTAAAGACGGGGGAATTTTGCTGGTTCGAATAGTCACTTCTGAGGATTAAAAATGGAGAAAAATCAATAAATATGAAATAATTTGTGCACAAACTACAGAGCTTGAAGAAATGACTTTGTTATGCTTATGGCTGATGAAATAGTTCAACTAGTTTGATGAATGTGGTTCAGGACAATAGCCCTCTATGAACACAAAAATGACGGTGAAAACAATTTCAGTACTTGCTATGATCTACAATACGAGTGACTCGATGAAAACAGACACTGTCAACTCTACAAACTCATTAAGCAGTAAAGGAAAATTGAACTGCAGAAGGGAGGTGAGGCTTCATATTTCTTGAACTTCGCAACTTTGACCATCATTTAGCAACATAAATTTAATAACCATGGATGAAGATCCAACATTAACACTCTTCTTTCTTCCAGTGCAAGCAAATTGAACTGCTTAAAAGAAATAACAAAGATCCCAAGAGTTGGAACTTCAGCATTATATTTCAGCTTAATTATGCAGTTGACAATAAACTTAGCCCATTGACTACCTCAAACACTCCCTTGCTCTCTATTTGCAATAGTGAAGGCTACATCCCCAGAAGCAAACAGCTATTTCCTCTTTGCTTCATTTTTTAGTACTTTGGTCTTCTTCCTTATGGATCGAACCAAGGTTGAAATACCATTTTCCTCCTCTACGTCTCTAGATTGAAAATCATCATCTTTCTTTGGTATCTTACCATTGGCAGGCAATTCAATTTGCTTGGATTTCATCTTTAGCGATTTAACTAATGAAGATAACTCGTGCTTCTCCCTCTTTGATGAGGATACACCAGATTTCATGTGAGTGTTTGCCTTAGGGTCATCAGATGGCATTTGAGCATTAGGAGGTAATTTAATTGGTTCTCTGGTCACTTGTTCTTGCCGTTCACCCTTCTGCCGCTTCTGTGCTACCTGCCGAGCATAAGCTGCACTCCTGCATTACCAAACTCTGATCTTCAGCATCCAATACCATAAGCCAATTTATGAACAAAGCAGCATTTGATCGTAGAAAAAACATGGAATTTTTCAGGAATTGGAATAGAATAATTAAAAGGAAAGAAATTGTAATTTGGAAAAACAGGATCATCAACCATTAAATACACTTAAGCTCAAGTGGGTTAATCACATTAAATACTATATTTAGAATCACATTATATATGCTAATTTTACCATTACCACACACATGTAGAGACATATACTGCCATTACCCTATATTGTTCATACCTTTTGAACTGTGGATCAGTGGGATCTAAGGCAAATAGAGGAGAAGTAAACAAAGTTGAAAACCGAGGATCATCATAATCAACAGCAGGAATTTTGTCCTCATCTGGAATTTCTTTTCCCTTTTTATTTTTCCCTTTGGCCTGTTTAGGTTTTATTTTGTATCCCTTAAGACCATTCTCTGCCCCCTTGTCATCAGCAAGTAATAATTCAAGCTCTGCGGTGCTGGCATTTGTTTCCATTTCTGTATCTTGCTGCTTTCCTTCTTTTCCACCCTTACCCCGAGTGTCCTTCTTACCCTTTTTAACTGGAGGCTCTTCAACAAAGAAATCATCTGGTTCTTCAACTGGTTCTCCATCTGTATCACTACTTTCTTCTTCTGATGAGTATTTTGATTTACTTTTCCTAGCCTTCTTTTTCTCACGTCTTTTTCTGAGATAGGCCTCCCACACTGTTTCTGATTTCTTATCCTTCTTCTCTAGAATGCGCTTGCTTATATCCTCCAAGCCAGTATTGAAAGTGACCTCCATATCCCGGCCATCCTCCTCACCTTCTCCATCAGAACCATCACCAGACTGGAGTAAAGCACGGTACATATCCCTTTTTTTACCCTTTTTATCAGATTGCTCCTCTGCAACATTTTCGTCTTCACTATCACTTGCACTCTCATCAGAAGCCAAAAACTCCTTTAATTCCAGGTCAGCCAGCTATATGAAAACAGAATCAGTGTAGAAGAAAAGCATAGCAACATTCGTAAATTCTTTAGATTGGAGAAATTATAAACAACTATCACCATTATATTTTTCCCCTATTATTTTCATTCTTCAAAGTACAGTAGAATTTTGAACTTTACATTAAACTAGAATGAAATTTCCAAATAGTCAGTGAAGACTTAAAAAATTTGTGGATTCCATATCAAGTACTAACCTGGTCAGCATTAAATTTTCGTTTCAAGGTCTTTGTACGTTGTGGTTCGTCTTCATCCCAAGAAAGTTGAACATTACTGTGCTGTAGTGCTTTGGTATAAAAGTCCACACCTCCATAATTTGCAGGTGCCTGAACAAAAACACTCGGGTATATCAAAATTTCGTCATTGCTGCAATCTGTCATCTCTAAATAAATAGGCCTACAAAAAAAAGGTTGAAATATGTGACAGAACAACCTAGCCACTGCAAAAGTTGCAAACAACTTCTATTTGCTACTATTATGGTTCTGAATAACCACACTTTTATTGCTAGGGGAAGACGATAGTGTTAAAGACTCTACTGCCCATATATTATTCGACCATATGCAGAAGACATACCTCAGTTGCAACATCTCGTGGCGCATGTTTAAACTCCATATTGTCAGGAATAAATCTCAAATCAAGCTTGTTTGAAGATCTTTCAAACTCAATACCATCACAAGACTTGTACAGGTAATCTGCTGTTGCACAAGAATCACATTCCACAACGGCATAGTAGTAACTACAGAGTAAACACAGAAAAATTATATAAACACTTCAAAAAATGAAGAATGCAAGGTTTGAAAAATAGCTTCTAATTGCAGTGAAGTACAGTAAGCAGCCTGCAGATTGACGATGAGTTTCATAATAAATCACCTTAGCCTACTTTTCTCATAAGCACGCAATTTCTCCTCGTCAATTTCACCATCATCATCATCATCACTATTCTTATTTTCATCATCAAATAGACCAACAGGACCATGAATTTCTTCCTCTTTCATACGCTTAAGTCCAAATTCGGATGGATAGACTGTCACAGACAAAATTTGTCCATCTTTTGGTAAAAATGAGTTCAATATCACATACAAATCAGCTGCCTACATCACAACAACAAACACTTGAGCCCAACACACATATAATACCATATAATTCATCTCTATTAAAAACTTTATATAAATTCATTAATTTGAGAGCTCAATTCCGTTACCTTAACATGCCTCCAGTCCATATTAACTATGGCGAGCCTGTGAGTCTCTTTTGCAATTTCTGGTATAGCTTCTTGCTGTTCCACATAATAAAATCCAATGAATGTAATATAAAATTTAATCAAAATTTTCAATTTTAAATTTTCAGGAAACAAAAACAAGCAATTTTCCTTGTCGATCAACATAAATCAAAATTTTACCTCTTCAGGCCCTTCATCAATATAAATATCTTCTTCTTCTTCATCAGTCGCACTCTCATCCACGTCACCCTCCTCGTCGGAGGACGACTCGCTTTCTGATGCCACGACAGCATTTTCCTTCAATTCACTTTCGCTCTCGCTCTCGCTCTCACTTTCCAACGCCAGTTCGACATTTTCTTCTTCGTCTTCCTCTTCTTCTTTAATTCCTTTATTTTCTGCTTCGATTCGATAATAATGACGCAGAGAATCTTTGGAGCTTTTCAGCTTGTTCTTAGGCTTGCCTCTTTTATCAAACGGCGCCGACGAAGAAGCGAAGTTCTTGTCTTTGAACATATGGTCGAATCGAGAGTCGATGGCGACCTTCGATTTCCGCTTTGGAACATTCTGGAACCTAGGGTCCGAGTGCACCGACGCGAATCGAGAATCTGTGATAATCTTCTTGTTCTTGTTGTTGTCGCTGTCGTTGTCATTGTTATGATCCGATTCATGCTTTAACTGATTTTTGTTCTTGTTTTTGTTTTTGGAGCCCATTGTAAAATTCTAGGGTTTTGGGACTGAACCAAGAAAGGGAGAAGAATCGAAGAGCAGCAGGATTTCAGGATTCAGCCGTCAGGGTTTAAGGAAAATGCGGTGGATGATAACAGTGTTTGGACGCGGGAATTAATGCGACCCGACGCCGGTTTGCTAAAAGTACCGCCAAGGCCTGGCTCAATTTGGGTCTGGATTGGGCTTGATTATTTGACATCATTGGGTCTAACCTTCTAATCAAACAGACAAGGCTGGGCTTAACAGGGCCTGAAGAAAATCAGATTGGGCGTTCTACAGATTTAATAAATACAAATTAAATTTAATAAATACAATGATACTACGTTCTACAGATTTATGCACATAAAAATTTAATGAATTATCAGTATCTTTGACGCCATCTATTATTGAAAATATTACTATTTTTCTCATATTGTTAGATTGATATTAATAGAAATACTTTTGGAATTAAAAAGAAAAAAAATAATGCTATTTTAGTAAATGTTTGTTACAAGTGTTTCCGTAAAGTATTTTTTAAAAAAAAAATTGGTTAAAAAATCACATTTTAAGTGTTGGGTAAACTAATACTTAGAACATAATAGTTAGTAAAAGGTATCCACCAGTATCATTATAACTAAAAGGAAACTTAAAATGTAATCTTTGATAGACAGATAACGAATCTGATGGCTTAATCCTAACTACCTCAGCCATCATTCTTTTACAAATTTGTAGGTCCATTTTGCTGTAATGCAACAAATGCTATTTGATGCCTTTTTTTTTTTGTTTTCTCGTGAGCTTTTATTAGTCAAAAAAGCAAAAGTTTGCTCCAGTGTTTAAGCTCAAATGTTTATATCATGGCAACCAAAATTATTGCTAGTTCTTCATGGTGAAATTGGGAGGTGGACACATGGAACAATTTCTATATGCATGTCACATGGTCATGATGCCAATACAGAGCTGGATTTTCAACATGATGTGTTATAATGAGTTAGTTATAATAACATAGGATAAGAATAAGATGATATTCTATCATGAATAGGCCTTCAAATTCAAGAACAAAACAAAACCCAGTACAACTTGATAATATTTTTCCCCGGCAGATAGATTTGACAGAGAATTGTCATGTTGCATTGCTAGTTTGCTTGAAATGCACTACTCCATGATTAACCATTTTTTATTAACAAATTCATTATATGTCATGGGGCCACATTTTCATCACTAATTCACTAGCAACAACAAATTTCTGCCTCTATAAATACTCTTGTTATGCTCAGTTACTCTCATACAAAACCAGAGTTAAGAGCTTAAAGAGAATTTTAATCATGGCTTTTCTTGCTGCATTCCTGAGCTCACTCCTCATACTTTCACTGTCTTCACCAGCAAATGCACTGAGCTTGAATTTCTATGAGAAAACATGTCCTGATGCCGAGTGGATCATTGCAAATGCTGTTAAGACAGCCAGGGCGAAGGATAAAACTGTCCCTGCAGCATTGCTTCGGATGCATTTTCATGACTGTTTCATAAGGGTATAAATTCTCCCAATTAAACAAGCTTACTAAAACTTGTTCTTGTCATCTAAAACTTCGTATTTATCTAACTTAATCGCTTGTGTTTCTGTTTTTCAAAGGGATGTGATGCCTCTGTTCTGTTAAGTTCAAAAGGGAATAACAAAGCAGAGAAGGACGGACCTCCTAATGTTTCTTTGCATGCATTCTATGTCATTGACAATGTAAAGAAAGAACTAGAAGCTTTGTGCCCTGGAGTGGTCTCATGTGCTGATATTCTGGCTTTGGGCGCAAGGGATGCCGTTGTCCTGGTAAGACATAATAGTTTGTTAATAACAAAATTATAACACAATTAAGATATGGCAAATTAATCATTCTGATTGTGTATTTGAATTAACCTTACAGTCTGGAGGTCCAACTTGGGATGTGCCTAAAGGGAGAAAAGATGGAAGAACATCAAAGGCTAGTGAAACAGTACAATTACCTGCCCCGACCTTCAACATCTCTCAGCTACAACAGAGCTTCTCGCAAAGGGGTCTGTCGATGGAGGACCTAGCAGCTCTTTCAGGTAAACAAACCACAATTTCCTCTGTCATTGATTTAGTACAATTTATTAGGAGAAGATGACCATGTTTCATTTGTGAATCTTTCGTAGGAGGGCATACTCTAGGATTTGCTCACTGTTCCTCCTTCCAGAGCAGAATAAACAACAGCAATGCAGATCCTACGATCAATCCTTCCTTTGCAGGAAGCTTGAGGAATATTTGTCCGATTCATAATAAGATGAAGAATGCTGGTGCTACTATGGATCCTTCTTCAACAACTTTTGATAACACATATTACAAGCTTATCCTTCAGGGGAAGAGCCTGTTTTCTTCAGACCAAGCTCTGCTCAGTCATCCAAAGACCAAAAATTTAGTTACTAAATTTGCTAGCTCACAACAAGCTTTCAAAGAGGCTTTTGCGAAGTCTATGATCAAAATGAGTAGCATCAATGGAGGGCAGGAAGTGAGGACGAATTGCCGGGTGGTGAACTAAATATTGATATCTTAGCTCAATAATTAGCTCCAGTCAATTTTTATCTTAAGAAAGCTGGAAAATCCGTAAAATGGAATGGCTTTCATTTAAGTTCTCTTTTACTAGTACTTGAGGGACTGAATAAAGTAGATGATCATGTCCTATATGTGTTCATATGGTTGAACCATAACCATATTATTGTAATAAATTCCAAGTATAATATATATGAGTTGATCTAATATAGAATATGTTGTGAGTTGTCAAAATCTAATACCTTGGCTATGAAGCTAAGGTCAAGAAAAATAGTTGATTATTGACATTACTGCAGATGCCGAGTTATCCTAATAGTTTCCTCAGTAAGCATTAAGCAAAATGTTATAAGGTGTTAAATGGACAAGTCTTACCTGGAAGAAAGATCCAGACAACTACTAGAGCAACAACCCAGCCCATCCTTATTTTCTACAAGCTCTAGAAATCTCAATGAGAGCAAAACAATTAGAGCAGGAAAACAAGTTTCATGGTGGCAGTAGAGTAAAAGATAAAATCCTCTTTCTGTTCATAAGCAGGGGATCTGTCCTCATCACATACCCAATTAATATTAGAAACATAACTAAGTTGAAAAACAAAATACTAAATAACTATCCTGAAAGTAATTCACATCATTCCTCGAAAGTTCCATGCATGTCTATTAGTGACGCTGAGTAACAATAACAACATTCAACAGAACATTATAAAACTAGCAAGAACAAGAATATTTTGACGTTGTAGTGTAATTAGGAAGTCATTTTTCAACCAATAACAAACTTCAATTGACATCAATCCAAAATTATCAGATAGTACAGTTAAATTTCAAGAGCCGTGTCCACGGAAGTTGAAGTTTTAGATCTTTTAGTGTGTTTGTTTCTTGAGAAAAATACTGAAGAAGTGAAGGAAAAGAATTCGAGAGAATTCTATAAAGAAGAAGGAAGAACATGTTTGTTGTTACTGCAACCTATATTTGCATATTACACAGCACTATTTATACTTACTTTAGCTATTTTGTCAGCTAGTGTAACAAGCTACCACAAAGTACGGGAACAGAGGAAAAGAAGGAAAATGATGAAATACAAAGCAGAGTATTTATCTAAACTACTTTTAACTAATAACAGTCCTTTGATCTTCATGATTAAATGCATCATCATCTGCACCGTTGATACTCGTATGATGTCTTACATCCCCTTTCAAACTAATGTTCCCATTGGAAACATTTAGTTTGCTACGAAAGAAGGAGAAGTTACCATATGACAAAGGCTTTGTGAAAATAGATTGCTTTACCAACAATGTTTCCAACTTGTAATTGACCATTAGTTGTTTTCTCTCGAATGAAATGCACATTTATCTCGATGTGCTTCGTACGAGCATGATAGATTGGGTTGAGTGTAAGAGCTATTGCACTAATATTGTCACATCAAAGAACTGGTGTTGAGATTAGTTGAACATGTAATTCTGTGAGTAAGGATTGCAGCCAAATAATTTCAATTGAAGCAAGAGCAAGTGCTCTACATTTAGATTCGGCACTAGATCAAGCCACCACTTGCTACTTCTTAAAAGACCAGGTCCCCAGATTATTACCCAGATATATACAGTATCCCCCTACAGACTTCCTATCATCAATATCATAACCCCAATCTACATCTGTGAAACTTGTCAAAGTAAGATTTCTAAATGAATTGAACTTTAAACCAAAATCTTTAATTCCTTGCAGATATCGTAGTACTTTCTTACATGCTGACCAGTGCAGTGAAGTAGGTTGGGACATGAATTGACTTAGCTTGTTGACAGAGAAAGTAAGTTCTGCTGAGTAACTCTTGAATATATCTTTTCTAGGACAATAGAAGACTTGATGCTGTTGGAGTCACTTCTATCCCAAAGAAAAAGTTGAACTGAACTAGATCCTTTAAAGTAAAGGTAGAACTAATCTTGGCAACTGTGGAGTTAATTAGACTATTGCTGGTTCAAGTTATCAAAATATCATCAATATAGATTAAAATCAAGACCATAACAAAACTAGAAATTTTGATAAACAATGATTCAGACTTAGAATTTTGAAAGTTCCAGAGAAGAAGAGCCTACCTCAGCTATTCATACCAGGCTCTAGATGCCTACATCAGGCCATATAGAGTTTTTCTTAACTTACAAACATGTTGAGGATGTTGGAGACTGATGTATCCCTTAGATTGCTCCATAAAGACTTCCTCAGTTAGAATCCGATTCAAAAAAACATTGTTAATGTTTGTCTTATTCTCCATTTATTTAGCACTACAAGGCTCAAAATGACTCTGATTGTAGAAGCTTTTACAACTAGACTGAATGTATCAAAGTAATAAATTCTAGCAATTTGATGAAAACCTTTGGCTACAAGCCTGGCTTTGTACTTTGATATAGTCCCATTTGGATTGTATTTGATCTTATACACCTACTTATTTCCTATCACTTTCTTTGCTTCATGTCTAGGAACCAATTCCCATATTTGATTTTTCATTAAAGCATCATACTCCTCTTTCATAGCTTGCTGCCATTTAGGATCTGTGAGGGTAGATGACACACTATTTGGTTCTGACTCTTGCTTAATAACCTGATACAATTTTGGCTTAAATGTGCCAACTTTAGACCTAGTAATCATGGGGTGTGTAGATGACGTAGGTGGGAAATTATTTGGTTTTGTTGATTTTTCTGGTGTTTGAGTGTTTCTAGACAAAGCAAATGTTATAGAATGTTCTGAATTATGTTGAGCTGAGGTGGTGTTTGTGTGTAGGGTATAAGTTGGACTGGTGTTTATATTAGGAGAAGAAAAGAGTGTGTTTAACAAGGAATCTTTACCTGGAACCTGATGCTGAGAAGTGGTGTGCTGAGAATTAATGAAGCTGTTGGTGTTGCCAGATATGACAGGTATTATGTATGAGCATGGTGATAAACAGTTGATAAGATTCTAGATTGTTTATTTTATGATTGCTCTAAATTATCTATATAGGAAAAAGATGTTTCATTAAAGATAATATCCCTTGCAATGTAGATTTTATCATTACTACTCAGGAATTTGTAACCCTTATGCATAGGACTATATCCAATAAATATACACTTTGTTATATGAAAGTTAAGTTTGTTTTTGTTGTATAGTCTGATGAATGGATAGCAAACACAACCAAAACTTTTGAGGAACTTGTAATCTAGTCTGTGGTTGGTGAGTTTCTTAAATGGTGATATGTGTTTGAGTAAAGGAGTGAGTAATCTATTTATCAAGTAAACACTGGTATGAAATGCTTCTCACTAGAAAGTTAAAGGCATTTTGGCTTGAGCAATGAGTGTCAGACCAAGTTTTGTGATATGTCTGTGTTTTCTTTCAATAATTCCATTTTGGTAATGTGTGTAAGGACACAGATGTCTAAAATAAATCCCTTGTTCTTGTAGAAAAGGTACAAAACTTCTAAATTTCCTCGTAAATCTGTTCCATATCCAATTCTAACTAGATACCTATATATCAATACGAGCTCCAAGCTCACAGCCGGCTAGGAATAACAATCTATATCCTATAGGTATGACATATACTGATCTATATAAAGGTATCCACTAACAGGCTCGCATCGATAGAAATAGATCAGGGACAATATTCGAGAACATTCTTGTGCAACTGACATTTTCTAGCACCTGATTGCAACTCTTGTAACTATACAGTTACTAGTATATTCACATGTCTATATCCTATTACAAACAAGACTCTAACTCTTGAATCTTCGCTGAGTATTATAACCAGCTAATAATTAGTTGTACTAACATTTAGCATTTATATCTCTCAGCTTGGCTAACTGTGAGCCCTTATATAAACTCTTTTAGATCAGATCTGAACTTCTTCAGATCATACAATGTCTATAATGTTATATTGTATAGTGCCATATAAATAGGCATTAGTCATTTAATGAAAATGTACACTTGTATAAATAATAAGTATATGTATATTCGGGGATGGCACGTAAGTACCAACTCTAACAAACTCTACATCACTGCATTAGGAGAACACGCCTTACTTGAAGTCCCATAGCACACCACCGCCTGTCCATAGAGCACAACCACGGATCCCATTGCAAACCAGGGGCATACCAGGCTTACCACCTTCTTGTTCGACACTGAGAATTTTCTCCACATGGCAACTCCAGGGCATGGCTTTGATACCACTGTCAGGAGCACAACAAACCACAGATATCTCCACATTGATATGATATTGTCTATTTTGGGCCTAAACTCTCATGGCTTTGCTCTTGGACTTTACCCAAAAGTCTCATACCAATGAAGATATGGTTAACTTCTTATAAATCTATGATCTTCTCCATTTCTGGTCAATATGGAATTTTGTTTTTCTTAACGTTAGCATCATCAACAACCTACCAAAAATAAATAAAAATAATAATTAAAGACACTGCATTTATATGTTTTTTTTTTTTTACAAATTTGTTGAAGCGAGAACCTTAATAATAGATATAGAGAATAAGGCTTGTGTGATTCATTGTCGAAATAGTGCCTAGATATCATTGTCATGTGCTTATCGGCCATTTCATCATCGTCCTTTTTCAGAATCTGTCTCTGAATCGAAGTCGTTCATCCGGTCCAAAGAAGCACGAAAGCTAAATGCCAACTGTTAAGCACCATTGTTCAAAAATGGCGTTTCATTCTGGAACTTTGTAGTTTCGAAATAATTCGATTGAATTTTTTTTTCTTCATTTAAGACCTATTTTGTCATATTTATTTTTGATTTTCTAAAAATATAAGAAATTAATAACTTCTAAAAATAGATACAAATGAATCTTACTGTTAAAGGTTGAGTTGAGATTTAAGTTTAGCATTATCATTTTTTTGTAATAACGATTAGCCTTTCATCCTAATATTTATTTGTTGCAAAAGCATATGATCTCAAGCAAATATAAAGTAAAAGAAATAAAAACTAGAGCAAATTAAGAACACACCCAAATAATTTATGTGGTTCGATAAAAATTCAAAAAAATCCTTACCTTTCTTATTAATTCTTCTAGAGATTACAAAGAAAAAAATAAATAAAGAACTCTAAAAAAATTGTATCTACCTAATTATTTAATCTCTCTTAGAGTCTCTCCTTTAATGCTTAATGCTTAATTTAATTCTAAGGGTTTACGAAAGTTTATTATAATGTTTTCAAAATTCTTATAATCCTTAAACCTAGTTGAAATAAAAGTTTGAAACCCTTTCAAAAAAATCAAATTCTAGTTAAAAATAAAAATCCCTGAAATTGAGCATCACGGCGTTAGAGCTTCTGCCTCCGGCGCCACAATGCTAGAACACCGGTGCAACAATGATAAGGCCTGGTGCTAAAATTTTATATTTTCACGCTCCTCCTTGCTTTCCTCTTATGTGCCCATCGCGTAATTCTTCACTTGAAATTCATTTTAATTGATGCTCATACATAATTGTTGAATCAATAATTTCAATACTTACATTTTGAATAAAAAATTTTTTTTAACAAATTGTGTTGACAAATACTTTGATTAAAATCGATACTTATATTACTAATCCAATGGTAAATAATTGATAGTATATTTACTTCCACTTCTCGAGTTTAAATTTTATAAAAAAAATTCTGATTCAAATTGAAAATTAATAAAATATAATGTTAACTAAAAAAATTAGTCTCCACAACGATGGGCTATGTGATTTAACCAATTATAAATTTTAGCATTAAATTGAATTTAATAATAATTAAATAAAATTATAAGGATTAAAAATAATATGTATAGACCCTATATTTGAGATATTTTGAACCTGCAAGTTAATTTTATTTTATTGAGAACAACGATTGAATCTCTTAAAAAACTAGGTCAAGATAGTCCCAAGACTTTGGCACGATGCTTCAAAATTTGATTAAAATTAATCAAAACAAACAATCACAAGGGAGAACAAAATTATGGTGATTCAATTCAATATAAACCTATGACCACCTCACTCAACATGTAATAATAAAAAGTGTTTTTATAATAAGAGTACAAGAAATCACAGTTATTACAATTTATCTATTTTGGTGTGTAAATGCAATTTTTAGGGTTATAATTTATTCAAAAGAAGAAAGTATGCATTCAAAAATCAATTCCTAAAGGTCCTCATTTTTTTATTGTTTAACCTCATTTTTATATATTTAAGTTGTAAAGTTTTATTATAATTATGACATAACTTTACTTTCTTGAACTCATATATTGTATAAGTATGATTTGTATCAAAACTCTTGAGATAAAAGCTACTCTAAGTCCTCAATTAGTTATGTTCTTCCTTTACCCTGCTTTTACATGATTTTAGTAGTTAGCTTTTGAAGGACTTTTGTAAAGGTTTAGAATATTTTATTGAGAATACTTGTTGATGTCAAAAATTTTAGGGGCGAAGGACATAAAACAAATTCGGAGGATACTCTTTTGTTTGTTTGATATTGGATCTCCTTAATAATGGACTCCAATGAACTTTCATATGAGTTATAATAAGTCTTCTTATTGAAACATGTTTTATTAAAAATAAAAGATTATGACAGTCTTATATTATTTTATTTTCTTAAAAAAATTAAGATTGACGTTCATCATTGTCTTTACTATATCACTTATCTATAAGTATTAATTAATATTTATATTTATATTTTACAACCAATCACATATTATCTAAAATTTTCCCTTATAATCTTGAAAAGACACGTAATTAAATATATTTTTTAAAAATTAACGAACCTAATAATATTTTTTGAGAACAAGTTTTAATACTTACCCCAATTTTAGGCCATTTCGGTTCTAAAAACTACTTATTATTGATTTCCTTTTTTTGTTTTAAACAAAAAGTTTCATGGTTACCTCACAAGTCATGCCTGAATCACATAAGTCCCACAACCATGGTTTAGTCAAAGAATGTGCTTGCTTGTGATTTGAATGACAAGCTTTTTTAAACTAAAAAGATAATGTTATATTTTTAAAATTAACGTGTTAAATAATTATTTAAATAATAAAATAATAATTATTTATTATATTATTTCATTGGACGATTACTTATCAGTCATTTGAAATGCCATTTAAAAACCGTAAGCATTATTCTTATATAAATAATAGTTTGTAGTCATTAAATGATCGAATCTCTTTGTCAGAATACTTAATGATGGTTCTTCATTTAACATTCATAAAAAGCTTCGATCAGTATCATCAATGCAACGTAAATGACCTTATAGTGCATACATTTTTCTTCCCCACATAAAGAACAATTCTGATTCAAATTTCCTTCACCGTGTCAACCAAAAAAAAAGTAGTGTCAGAATTGCAGAAGTTGGCTCCTTTTAAGTTCTTTCTCTTCATCTAACACTAATTACGTGTTTACTTCATTGTTGATTACTACATAGCTAATGCCTTGAACATAATCTTGCAAACTCTTCTCATCCTGCTTGCCAACGATGATGAAAAGAAAAATATTTCAAGATCCAATCGAATTTCAGGACTTTTATTAAAATCCTCATAAAAGATAGAACATGATGGGAGTGTTGTTTTGGGATGAAGTAATTCAAATAGTTTTCTTAAAAAAAAAAAAATCAAGATTCAATAATATAACAAGGACTGTAATATTGTTATATTTCATGTATGCCCTGCATGGCTGCAACGTTAACAGTATAATCACGTATGAATGTTGAACAAGATATTGACCATTTGTGATTTGTGTTAACAATTCGAAACATGTCAAATTAAAACTTACAATATGTTCATAATTTTGTTATATATATTCGTCATCTTCCTTATATTAGTCATCTAAATAACTCTTTTTATTGTAAATTATTTAGCTAAAAGAACTAAGTGTGATAGTCAGTGCTGAAGAACTTGAATATTACAATTCTCCTCGGAGGTATAATTTCATAATGACCCAACTAATTAAATTCCAAAGTGGGTAATTAATTTTCAGTGTTAAAGAGCAGTTGCTTTGTTAGATTTAGTAAATTATTTGCTATGTGAAGAAATATATATATATATGCTAAAAGAGGATTTCTCTGATCAAACCAAAAGAAACAAACATCTTATATTAGATGGACATTATAGCACATACAATATCATACTTCCAGCTTTCATACAAATCCCAAAATGGAAATTAATGTCACATAATTACCAGTACCCAAAAAAAAAAAAAAAGAAGAAGAAAGAAAGGCAAGCTTCAGCTGAAGTGAGACTTGCTTATTTTTTCTGCAACCGCAAAGCCAGCTGCATATTGACAAGGAGGGCTCAATGTGAGTTCAAGATTCAATTGCACATGACCCTTTTCTCCAATATTTGCACTCATCATCTGCTTTCTCCAAGCAATCCCTTTATTCTTCCAATTAGCTAAGGCCTTCACTGAGTAACTTTTCCTTGGTCGTTTAACAAAAGGATTAATACCTCGAGTACTCATCTTATACTTCATATCAATTGTCTTGCAAAAGTTCCTAACATCTTTGTCTATTCTTCCAGGCATACTCTTAGCTACATCAGACCATCTTCATTAACCCAAATAATAATAAATAATACCAAAAAAATAAAAAAGATTAGTTTTAGATTTTTGTTTTAGTTTTAATTCAAAAGGAATAAAAAATAGAATTAAAAAAAAAACTCACGTTTTACCACTGGCCAAGAGCTGGATAATGAGCTCTTCCTCTTCTTTAGTGTAATCACCACGCTTAATATTAGGGTTTACATGATTGACCCATCGGCCACGGCAACTCTTGCCGCAACGTAAAAGGCCAGCATCTCTAGCAACATCTTTCCAGCAACCCTCACCATTGACTAGGATAAATTTTTTAAGCTTCTCATCTTCTTCCTTACTCCACAATCCTCTCACGTGATCTTTGGCACCACAATTCTTGCATATTTTTCCCATGTGTTTTGTGATTTTGCTGGTGGCGTTTAAGGGAAGCTGGGGGATATGTGTAATAATATACAAGGATGGTAACTTTGTTTGTCGCTTATGGGTCAAAAGGAGTAATGAAAGTGAATGTGATGATGTATCTATTCATCTGAAAATTTACAAGCCATGGTTCATAGGCTCTCCTAGACGTTGAAATTTGGAAGTCGTGTGCTGTAACAGTTGCTTCTCTGAATAAAGTTGGGTTGAATTATTGAAAGTACGGTTCCGATAGGTCAGAAGTGAAAATATGGGGCACCCAATTGGCCTTGGCAACTTGTTGATATTCACCACATAATTTCTGAAACGATTCTCGTACCTTGTACGATCGCATCGATTGCATATGTAAAAGCTTGGTAAAGTTTTTGAGGAGATAATCGGTTGTTCGGGAAATTAACACTGTTATCCCCTGAGCTTGTCACAAATTATATTTTGATGGCGACTTTAATTTTAATAATATTATTACCCCTCTATTTAATTAAAAAGATAAATACTCTCACATTTTAAGGATATTTTAGTTATTTTTGTAACAAAATTATGAAAATAATTTTATCTTTTCATTTAAGTAAAAAATTAACAATATAATTTGTGTCAACTTAGGGGGCAACAATGTTATTATTTGAAACACTGTTCCCACTTAAGGTTAAGGTTGATATAAATTATATTTTGACGATTTTAATTTTAATTATACTGTTATTCTTTTATGTAATTAAAAAAATAAAAATACTTTTATCTTTTAAAAATATTGTAATTATTAATGTGATAAAATTATGAATATATTTTTATCTTTTTAATTAAATAGAAGAGATAATAATATAATTAAAATTAACATTATCATCAAAATGTTATTTGTGCCAACCTGACAATGTTAATATAAGCAGGTTACAGTGTTATTTGTACTTAATAATTGAAAATTGATCCAACGTTCTATTTTCTCTGATTTTGAAGTGCATATGGTTAGTCATGATAATAGAAATGTAATTGAGTTTGTTTTGTGCAAGTTTCAATAATCTTAGAGTAAATCACGATTAACGTGTCTCGAGATAAACTTAAATCTGTCTCGAGATAATTTTAAGAGGGTAGTCAATTTT
The DNA here is from genome assembly GCA_946807835.1 of Ailanthus altissimus. NCBI lineage: Eukaryota > Viridiplantae > Streptophyta > Magnoliopsida > Sapindales > Simaroubaceae > Ailanthus > Ailanthus altissimus. The sequence continues at coordinate 28,343,591 of OX327695.1, forward strand.
TAAAAAAAATCATGTCAAGAAAGAATCTTAATTCAAATTTTATATTAAATATATTCTTTAAAAAATTAAAAATGAAAACACATAACAACAAAAACAGAATCTGAATGAAGCTTCGATATCTCTAGCAGCCCCCCCAATTCGGCGCTCCAACAGTTCAAGACAAAGAGAAAACTTGTTTTGACTTCCCACCTCACTTGATAGTTTATAAGGCTTTGGGGGAGGATAATTAGTTGAAGTTGAAAAGCAAATCCATGAAAATGAGTTTGTGTCAAACTAAAGACCAAATCGAACTAAGGTGAATAATTCATACTTAGTTTCAAAACCAACAATATTTATTTTCGTGACTGGATATTATATTTACATTTATCTAGAAGAAAATTTATCACTTTCATTTATATTTTTATTCTTACACTTATTCAAAAGAAAATTTATCACTTTCATCCACATGTTTATCTTAATTTATCCATAATTTTTATAAAAAAACAATAAATACTTATAAAATTGAAATATAAAATTTATATTTTAACTAATATGTCACTAATTAATAATATCTACTTTCATGTTTTGACCCAAATGTTACACTTACACTTATCTAGAAGAAAATTTATCATTTTTATCTAAATTTTATCCTTAATTTTCTTAAAAGGTAGTGCTATATTTACAAAATTAGAAAATAAAATTTGTAATATGTTACCAATTAATAGGTTACCACTTATCAAGTATTGTTGCTAGAAAAATTGTCACTTTTATCCATATTTTTATCTTAATTTATTATTCCATTTTTTAAAAGGTAGTGATATACTTACAAAAGTTTGAATATAAAATTTGTATCTAAATTAATGTGTCTCTAATCAATAACTACTACTTGTTAAGTAGTTATTGCCAAAAAAAATTGTCACTTTCTTTTATATTTTTATCTTAATTTATACTTGATTATTTTAAATAATAATATATTTATAAAATTGAGATACAATATTTGTATCCTAATTAATATGTCACTAATCAATGACTGTAATTTATTAGGTAATTATTATCTTTTAATTATAATAGTTATATAACACTTATCAATAATAGATACATTAAATATTATATCATTAAAAATATAAATTTTATATTTTAATTATATAAGTAGAGCATTATTATTATTATTATTATTTAAATAGTCAATTACATCTTTTTTATTATCTTTCTTATTCTTAAAAAATGATTATTTACATTGTCCTTCTTCCATTGACATTTAAAGCTCCGCGATGGTCCACACCATTTCCCATCTAACTTGCCATTAACCAGTTCCGCCAACACTAAAGGCATTGCGACTTTATTCAATGGATTCTTAGATTCAAGACAGGCTTTACTCAAAAGTTAAAAAATTTTAAAATAATAATAATAGAAAAAGAAGTTGCCACCCACAAGCAAATTAGGTGGATCTTTACATGCACACTGTAGATATTGCTCTCTCGGTCTATTTGCACAGTGATTATATCAAAATGTTTTGAGTGGTTGGTGTTCTCTCTTAGTTTATAGAGTTTTTTTTTAAAAAAAAAACATATATCTACATAAAGAGAGTTATCGTGTGTAGATATTTGTAATTTTTTATAAGTGCGAATATTTTTTAAGTAAAGTATAATATTAAAATAATTTACAATTTTTATTTTAATTAAAGTCCAATATTAACATTTAGTTAAAAAGTCAACACTTATAATCGAGTAGAATTAAAATTTAAGATGAAAGTAGAGAGGACAATATATTAAAATTAAAAATTAAATTGAGTTAAAATTTAATTATATAAAAATTTTAATACCAAATTTAAAATTTGAAAAGTGATAAATTATAAAAATATTTATTTTAAAAAATAAAAATTATAAAAATATATTATTAATTTTTTTACGCACAAGAGAAGCATGCACACGCATGTATGCTATGTGCCTATCATTTACCCTATTTCGGTAATTTTTTTGGCACAAGTGAAATATGTATATGTTTTCCATCGTATACTCAATATAACTAAATCTATGGAAATGGGCGATGTAGCATTCAATCGTGGCGATTGAGCCTCGAAATAATAATCCTTGAGAAAAGTTATAAGCTAAAAAATGGTAATTAAATATAATGAAGGCACGAATTTTGACTAATATTAAATTTAAGTAACTAAATTTGACACATAGTAACACTATACTTTTCAAACGATATCATATATGGTGAAATAATTATTAGACGGTAAAATGGTATAAATTTTAAAACTATTTATTTTTCGAATATCAAATTATGTTTTTCTGTTTAACACCCTTATAGTATCAATTAAGTCACAATTTTGATACCCCTTTTATTTTATGCGTAGCGAAAAATCATAACTCACACCATAAGTAAGAACACATAAGATCAACACATTAATAAAGATAAAAAAAATAAATCAATCAACATGACACAAGATATACGTGGTTCGGCTCAAAATTATTTACGTCCACGGAGGATCTATAATCCAACTTCTTATTATTGATATAGATTACTAAATATCTTCTTATATCATCAATGATTCCACACAACCCCTTAGTATCTCCCATAGAGACCTCTAAGTATCTACCATTGACCACCATAACTCCCTAAGATCTCTTAGTATCTCCTCATAAGAGATTTTTATAAAGAATACAAGAATAGCCCGAGCATCTAAGCAAAAATGATTTATGGTGTTTCTTTTGTTCACTTAAGAACCAAAAGAAAATACTCCCCAAATGTTACACCCTAGTGCACCACGCACTTAGTGGCTACCTAACTCTTCTATTCTCTCTTATGGTTACATTTTGAAACTTTAGATGTTTGTTTTTCTCTTATATTTAGAAGGGTTTATGTAAGAAATAAAATATTCTTAGAAACTCTAACTAGTTGAAATAAGAGTCCTTACTTGCAGGAGTCTTAATCCCACTTAAAAAAGTCAATTAAGCCAAAGTAGAAAATACCCAAAAATTACTGCATAAATAGTAACCGAGTGTACAATACCCACGCTCGGAACAATACCCATCGTCGCGCACAACAGTATTGACCAAATCCCCCACGCTAAAGCAATATTGGGAAAGACCATAGTGACCCATCTTACACCGTATTGACAAGACAGACGGTATAATTGGTTACATGCTTTCATCACATAATATAATAAATTTCAATTTAATTAAGAGAGATTTTAATTACATGCTTTCATCACATGCTCTCATCTCACAAGAGGTTATTCTCAATCAATTATTTTTTTTTTTTGTCAGCACAACTAACCCCTACCAGTGGAGCCTCCATTGTGGTTACAAAAAATAAATAAAATAAAAATATTATTTTCTTGGTTTATCATGTAAACTAATAACTATTATTATTACAACTCATAAACCCCCCACATGTAATACATATTTATTAAATTGAAAAACGAGATTGAGAAATATAACCCATGAAGTTTTTGGATTAATTTGCTTGAAGTCCACCATGAAATGAATCTTTAATCAATCCTAGCAATCAACAATGGTGGGTTTGATTGTCTAGAATAGCAATATGTTAATCCAGCATTTTGTTTAACTATTAAACTTGATTCAAAATTAAACTCTTTAACTTAGTTAAATTTATTTTTCCTTTTATTCAACTCTTGAATAAAACCAAATTTATTTTAGTTATTACATTTAGTAACTATTTATCTATTTGTTTTGTTGTTATAACACTTAAAACACAAAACAAAGAATTTCAATTTCTCAAATTGAAATGGCTACCAAAATTGCAAAATGTAAAAACCTAAAACTTATGAATTTTGAATTTCATTTCCCTTTATATACTAATGCATAAATTTCAAACTAATTTGAATTTCATTTGTATTTTAATTTAACTTAACCTAATCTTAGTTAACATTTAACTTTAGTTATGTTAGTTTAACTTAAGCCTTAAGTTAAATAAATATTTAAATATTCTACTCATAATTAACTAATTTAACCATGGTTAAGTTAACCTTTACTTAACCTTTAAGTAAGGTTAACTTAACTTAACTATATAGTTAACCTTTAACCATAGTTAAGTTAAATAATTTATTTAATAATTAAATAAATATTTATTTTAATTATTTAACAATTAAATAATCATAAAGTGAAATTACTTTTATATCCTTACTAGGTTACCAAGTTAACCTAAAGTGGATCCCACCATTTAACAATATACTTTAGTTAACTTAACCTTAGTAATTTACTGAATTATACTGTATTAAACAATTCAATATAGTAAACTGCCCAAGTGCGCAAAGAGTATATTTCATATTAAGACTCTCTAGGTCCACACCCGATTTGTCAAATGAAACTATTCTATGAATCCGTAATCGATGCCCCATACACACGTTACGAATATTATAAATCAGCGTGTTAAACCATACAAGTTGAGGTCATAACGTATACGTATAATCCTTTCATCATTTATACCCTAGATGTGTGGGGATATAGATCAACACCGTCAAATCCCCATTTGCTCATCCATAAACTTATCTCTAGATTCGTATCTCGATAAACAATATACGCAAACACTTTTACTATATTATTTAACCCTGTATAAAACTCTTTTCCCGAGTTTATACTTGTAGCCACAAGACTTTATGAAATACAGTCTCGGAGCATCGGAGATACAACTTACTTACGTAAGCTGAGGGATCCCATATCTACGCACACCGGACTCCATGAGCATCGAACCATACCCAGCGACACATAGCGGTCAGACCATGAAAGGTCTCTGACATATGTGGAACCAAAACATGTTGGATCACTCACACGACCACTGTGACGCTCAGGTCAAAGGACTACAAATACTACTCAACTTGAGAGGCTCTTCCTTTGATGGCTTCATAGGATATCTATTGGGGTCCTCGTGAGTCTGTTCAGTATCCAGTCCTGATTAGATACTCGTATGCCTATACAAGCTCTAAGCTTATGGTCAGTTAAGAAAAACCATCTGAACCAGTCAGATATAGACATACATTAATCTATATTATGTGAATTCACCGATAGACCCGCTTTGGTGATCATAGATCAGGAACATTATGTTTGAGACATACTTACATAATGATATTTTTTAGCCCCTATTGCAACTCTTTACAATTATATCATTACAAATATACTCTCAAGTCTTTATATTATTATAGACAAGGTTCTAACTCTTTAGACCTTACTGATTCTTATAAACCGGTAACTCTTAACAGTGCTAACTCTTAACATTTATAACTCTCAGCTTTGCTAACTAATAGTTCTGGTCTAAATTTCTTTAGATCAGATCTAAACTCTTTCAGATCAAACAATGTTTGTAATGTTACAAGCATTATACTATATAAATATGATATTAACAATTTTTATTCAAAATATTTATTGTATAAATATTAACAATTAATATCCATACAATATTAGAATGGCATGTGAGCACTAGCTCTAACAGTATGGTCATGGGTGGAACTTTGTGTTGAAGTTACTAGCAACTTGCTAAGGATTCCTATGTTGAATTTAAGTTTGAAATTTTATGCAATATTAATTATGAGTGCACATTATTGAATGAGTATAAGTTATGTTATGTGTTAGATCTTTTGGGTTTGGGGCGTGACAATAGTAGTGTGGATTATACATGTCTAGAAAAGTTCTGTTAAAAATATTAATATTACCTAAGAAGTCTGGATTTTGAGTGAGACAGTTTGTGACCTCTCTAGACTTTCTTGGAAACTTTCCTAATGTATAATTCATATAAACAGACACATAGGCATTGTTAGTTTAATACTGTTGAGTTATAATTACTGTTCACTTATACTGTATACGGTACTATTCATAAAAGTACTATTCATGTGTACAGAAAAATGGCTGAGACATCAACTAAGTTTTTATCATCAAGGCACATGGTGACAAATGCCAAGTTTGAAGTAGAGAAATTTAATGGCACCAATAATTTTGGTATGTGGCAAAGTGAAGTGCTTGATGTCCTATGTCAATAAGATTTAGACATAACTCTTGAAGAAAAGCCTGAAGATATGAGTGACAAAGAGTGAAAAATGATCAACAAACAAGCGTGTGGTATTATTCGACTATGCCTTACTAAGGAGCATAAATATTTTGTCATGAGGGAAACATCAACAAAAAAATTGTGAGAGAAGCTAGAAGACAAGTATATGAAGAAAAGCCTTGAAAGTAGGCTTTATTTGCAGAAAAAAATTGTTTCAATTCATATACACATCGAGCATGTCCATAGATGATCATGTAAATGCCTTCAACAAGATAATTGCTGATTTGGTCAATTTAGATGAAGAAATTAGAGATGAAGATAAGGTTTTGTTGCTACTAAACTCTCTTTCAGATGAATATGATCATCTCACCACCATTTTGCTTCATAAGAAGGATAAAGTTACCTTTGATGCTGTATGCACAACTTTGTATAGCAGTGAAACTCAGAAGAAAGATAAAGGAGATTACTATGATACATCAGGGGAAGCCTTAACAATAAGAGGTCGTCGTCAAACCGCAAACTTGAAAAGAGAGGCAAGTCCAAAGGAAGACCTATAAAGGATGAAAGTGCTTTTTGTCGAGAAAAATGGCATTGGAAAAAGAATTTTCCTAAGTTACAAAAGAAAGATAAAGGCAATACTATTTTTAATGCATATGTTGCTGAACAATGAGATGATACATCAGATTTTAGCTTAGGAGGCACAACATTAATGTGTTGTTTTGATGAATAGATTCTAGATTCGAGTTGCACTTATCACATGTGTCCTAACAAGGAATGGTTTTCAAGCTTCAAGGAGCTGGATGGAGGAGTTATTTATATGGGAAATAATGATACCTATAAAACAACTGGGATGGGTATAATTCACTTGAAGAATCATGAAGGATCAATCCAAGTTCTGACAGATGTTCGTTATGTACCAAACTTAAAGAAAAATCTCATTTCATTAGGAGTTTTGAAATCGATAGGGTATACAATCATTGTAAAAGATGGAATCTTAAAGGTAGTAGTAGGTGCATTGACAGTGATGAAAGACATAAGAAGAAACAACTTGTACTACTATTATTTTAGTACAGTTATTGGATCTGCATCAACAATTTCTGAAAAAGATGCAGATTTAGATGCAACCAAATTATGACACATACGTCTTAGACATGCTGGTGAAAAAACTTTGCAAACATAGGCAAGGTAAGGCTTATTGAAAGGTGCAAAGTCCTGCAAACTAGATTTCTGTGAACATTGTGTAATAGGAAAGAAAACTAGATAATCCACTCCACTAAAGAGATGTTGGATTATATTCACATGGATGTTGGAGGATCTACTAAAACTGCTTCGATTGGAGGTATGCACTATTTTCTTACTTTTGTTGATGATTTTTCGAGAAGAGTATGGGTATATGTGATATAAAATAAAAGTTAAGTCATGAGTATTTTCTTTAAATAGAAAAAGATGGTAGAAAATTTAATTGGCAGAAAGGTTAAAAGGCTTCGATCAGATAACGATGGTGAATATAAGAATGATCCATTTCTCCAAGTATGCCAAGAAGAAAGAATTGTTCGGCACTTTACTATTAGAGATACACCACAATAGAATGGGGTGGCAGAACGCATGAACCAGACTATACTAAAAAAAGTTCGGTGTATGTTGTCCAATGCTGAATTTGGCAAGAAATTTTAGGCTGAGGCAGTAGTATATGTATGCCATCTTATCAATCATTTACCTTCAACTTCCATTGAAGGCAAAACTCTTATGAAAGTCTGGACGAATAAACCTGCTATGATTATGATTCTTTACATATTTTTGGATCCATTGCTTATTATCATGTAAAAGAATCTACGTTAGACTCACGAGCCAAAAAAGCATTGTTTATGGGTATAATCGCTAAAAGAAAGGGATATTGACTTTGGTGTCCTATTTCAAGAAAGATAGTCTTCATAGGGATGTAACTTTTGATGAATTTGCTATGCTGAAACAAGTTAATCAATGAGATCTTCAAAAAGAAGACAAGTCAAATAGTACTCCACAACAGGTGGAGCTAGAATGAGTTTTAGGTGATTTAGTTAATGACAATTATGAAGATGAAGAAGAGGTTTCAATCCAAGAACCTCAACAACAAGAAGATTCAGTTGCAGTTAAAAGGTCACAAAGAGAAATTTCTTAAACCTGTTTGATTTATTGATATGGTGGCCTATGCACTTTCAATTATAGATGACGACATTCCTTCAACTTATACAAAGGCAATTTACAGTCCAACATGTAAACAATGGAAGCAAGCTATGAATGAAGAAATTAAGTCTCTTGAGAAAAATAAGACTTGGGAGCTAGCTACACTACCCAAGGATAAAAATATAATTGGGTGCAAATGGATATAGGCAAAGAAAGAAGGATTTCCTAATAAAAATAAAGTTCGTTATAAGGCTAGGTTGGTAGTTAGGGGATATGCTCAAAAGGAAGAAATTGATTATAATGAAGTCTTTTCTCCAGTTGTGAAGCATTCTTCCATCCGAGTGTTGCTAGTCATGGTTGCATAATTTAATCTTGAACTAGTTCAACTTTATGTGAAGACCGTATTCTTACACGGTAATTTAGAAGAGAAAATCTATATGATTCAACCAGAGAGTTTCAAAGTTGCTGAAAAAGAAGATTGAATTTGTAAATTGACTAAATCATTGTATGGCCTAAAGCAGTCTCCAAGGTAATGGTACAAACGATTTCATCAATTCATGAAAGGCCAAAGGTACATAAGGAATCAACTTGATTATTGTGTGTATTTTCGTAAGCTACATGATGAAACTTTCATATATTTTCTCTTGTATGTTGATGATATGTTAATTACATCCAAGAGCAAAGATGAGATTGAAAAGTTGAAGATTCAACTTAATCAAGAATTTGAAATGAAAGATTTGGGTGAAGCCAAAAAGATTCTTGGTATGGAAATTTACAGAGATAGAAATAGAAGTAAGGTTATTTTGTTGTAAAGACAATATTTGAAGAATGTGTTACAACAATTTGGCATGAATGAGCAGTCTAAACCTGTAAGTACACCACTAGCTTCTCATTTCAAGCTTTCTGCATCATTGTCTCCAACTACTGATGAAGAAAGAAAGTATATAGTGCAAGTTCCATACTCTAATGCAGTTGGTAGCTTGATGTATGCAATGGTGTGTACAAGACCTGATATTTCACAAGATGTCAGTATAGTGAGCAGGTATATGCACAATTCTGGTAGAATACATTGGGAGCTGTGAAATAAATTTTACGGTACATTTTAAATATCGTAGATGATACTATTGGTCAAGATGTTATTTGGTACATTAATTCTGATTATGCTGGTGATGAAGATAAATGACGATCAACTACGGGCTATGTGTTTACACTTACAAAAAGTCCAGTAAGTTGGAAGTCTACTTTACAATCTACCGTTGCTTTGTCGACCACAAAGGTCGAATACATGGTAGTTACAGAGGCAGTTAAGGAGGCTATTTGGTTACAACGGTTGTTGAAAAACTTGGGTCTTAGTCAGAAGCACATTAATGTGTATTGTGATAGTAAGAGTGCTATTATCTTAGCAAAGAATCAAGTTTTTCATGCACGTACGAAACATATTGACGTACGATATCATTTTGTGCGAGAGATTATTGAAGAAGGGAAGATACTTCTTCAAAAGATTGACATTGGTGACAATCTTGCAGATATGATGACCAAAGTGGTTACAATGATCAAGTTTAAGCACTGTCTTAACTTGATCAATGTCCTAATAATTTAAAGACTGTAAATTAATGGGTAAAGATATTGAAACATATTTCTCTTGAAGTTTTAATTATTCAAGTCAATATGGAGATTTATTGAAATATTGATTTGAATTATTCAAATAGATAAGCACCTAAAATTTGACAATTGAAGATAGTTTGGTAGGCACTAAATTTATGCATAAATTGATGATTTTTTAATTTGTCTTTCACACACAAATGTCAATATTTATGTACTATGGTTTTGCTATAAATAGAGGTAAATTGTGAGAGACATTTTGAGGCATTTAAGAGAAATTGCATATTTATGTAATTTTATTAGTCAAGTGTTTAATTGAGCATATTGGGTGTATTTAAGTTTTGGGTTGTGAGAATTATTTACAACAATTGTATACTTCTATTTGTTATAAATGAAATTGTCACGCCCCAGACCCAAAAGATCTGACACACGACATCACTTACATTCATTCAATAATACTTAAACATTCATTTTAATTTCTTTCAGAATTATAGCAATTGAATTATGACTGGGACAATTAGTAAACCGGAGATACGTAGAGTTTTCTCAGAGATTAACACTCTACTACGTCACCAGTAACAACTTTGTTACCGGTAGCCCAGAATATATTCATTGCAAATTCTTACTTAAAATTAATCCATTACTACACTTGGTGAAACTTAAACTAAATCTAACCACACACAATAAAATAATTTATAAGTATTTATTCAATAGGGACAAATCAAATATCTTATCTCACGTGTCCCCAAATGAAACACTTAGCAACCTAACAACTTAGGGAACCCAAGGAACAGCAGAAGCATTGCCAAATCTGCTAAGCACACATGTACTTTATTTACCTGAAATCACCATAAACTATAATGAGTATAAAACTCAGTAAGCATACTAGTTTTTCATATATCAAATACAAATACATATATGTACACAATGCATATGTATGATATGCTGTGATCAATCAAAATTATAATCTTATCAAATCACATATCATGTAAGCGCTTACACATTCTTTCAAAACACATAATAGGAATACCATCACTCAACTACTACTTAGTAGGACTTACATATCACATAATGAGCCAAATGTCACTCGTAGGTAACATACCGTATGAGAGGAATAGTAGAAGTGAGGCCTTTAAATTATACATATATAATGCTCAAGCCCGAAGGTAAGAGTCAAACCCTCACCCTGATCATCGGCGAGTCCTCTCACATGCACCAATACGCCACCACACGAATGTGATGACTCACTCTTCCTTTAGGTACCAATAGGATCATCCCTGCATATGGAACACATAACATATACCAATCCCGAAGGAAAGGCCACACATAAAGGCTCCACAAATCACATAAAATGCCTACTAAGTTAACAATGAGTTCAAGTACCCTCAAAACACAAAATATTTCTCATGGACATATTACACTTCAAAAGCTTTCTTTATTAAACATATCTTATTTTGAAAGCTCACTTTCAAAAATACATGTATGTCCATGCTCAATGTCAATGCTCACATTCATAAACATATATTCACATTTCATATCAAAATATACTTTGACATAACATAAACATATTCTTAACCATATTTACAAAATCATTCATAACACTTACTATGTTTATTGTGATTCCAGTAAAAAGTCTAGTATACTTACCTCTTAACACTTTTAGGTACAAATCTTAAATCTCCTTAACCTATCAATGGAGATTAATCATTTAATAAGCCTCAAAATTCACACAAAATACTTTAAATAGCTTACAAAATTATACACAATGCATTTATTACATCAAATTGGTCTAAATACTTGGTTTCTCAAAATCTGTCATTCTAACCACTTACACTTAACAAAATTTTATAATACATCAAATGATGTCCAATTACTCCAAAATCAGAATATATCATTCTTGACTCATATATACTTCTTATATATGAATATTATATCAAAATTCCTACACAATCCATTCCATACATACCATCGAATCCAAACTACTAACCTGACAGGATCAAGATACTTACTGAACAGTATTCAATCTCCCAATTTTATAAAATCATATACTAACTCAAAAATTATAAAACTATCACATAATTACTCTTAACACATATCGCAGTCCATGATAAATATTTCACTTCCAAATCACTGCCAAAAGTATTTTTAAAATATTTTATTCCATAGCTTTAAAAATCTGTTAATCAAATACTGCAATGAGCTGATACACTTTAGAAAATCATAACACTTCAACCACATCGATCTAAATTCTCAATTCTGAGTATATCATATTAGACATATAAACTTATCATATTCTACAAATTCGTAAATTTTGAAGATAATTCAGTAGGACAAAAATTGCTTTTCACTGTATTATACTGTTCACATAGGAAATTTCCAGAATTTCAGGGTTATTTTGGTAAATTTACAACAAATTCAATTTCTGGAATTTTGAATCGATTCAAAGTTTAAGATGATCATAAACATGTCTAATTTCATATACTCAAAATTCAAAATCAAAATCGAATCACAACAATTTATAAAACTCTTGGATCAAGAGACTATCAAGCAGAAATTCTACAATCCATCATAATTTATCAAACTATCTTATAGATCATCATCAATTCTCAAAATATCATAAGAAATACACATCAAAGCTTCAATTATACATATTTCCAGAAATCAAAACTTAAAGAAATTAACTTAATTAACACCAATAAATTGAGAAATAGTTGTGATATACCTCTTAAGATCTAAAATTCCAATTTCTTCTTCTTTTTCTTCTCCTTCTTCTCTTTCTCTCCCCTCTTTTTCTCTCTTCTCTCTCTCTAAAAGAGGTAGCTCGACCAAAATGAGAGAATTAGGGTTTTAAAAGTTTATTTTTATACTAAGTGGCTAATTTTTAGTATTTACGAATTTACCCCTAAAACTTTCAAAGTATTACAATTTGGTCCCTAAAATAAATCTAAAGTCTTGCAATTAAACCCAATGCTAATAGTATGACCTTAATCTATACAAACACTAATAATAATAATATATAAATCAAGTATCACCAACATACAAATAAAATACATATATTTATACATATATAAATATTATTCTTACCAGTCGTGGATACTGATTACTACAGAAATATTCTTTTGTGTCTTTGCCTTTAGATGTAAACTTAAAGCCGAACCACGTAAATTTTTATGTCTTCTCTTTTTGTTTATTTTTGCCTCATTTCTCTACTAACGATGTTACCATGAATTTGTATAATTATTACCAACGCTTCCGCACAATATGTATGAACCCCTTTTGTTTTCTTTCATTAAATTAGATAAATCATGAAAAGCAATAAAACTATATATATTTGCAAAACTCACTTGTTACCAAAAGCTTTGTGCATCTTGATAATCAGCTCCTCCTCTTCTTGATTGAATTTGTCATGCTTAATATCAGGGCTGATGTAATGATACCATCGACCACGACAACTGGTTGGGGAACGGTTAATCTCGGTGGCTATGGGGATATTAATCCAGTTCCAGGGACCACGAACCTGGATGTATCTACTGAACCGCTCATCTTCCTCTTTGCTCCATGGTCGTCGATTGATGGGACCTTTCTTAGCACAAAAGTCAGTAGATGTAGAATAGGTCTCCCCCATATGTTCAATGTTGCTTGATCATCTTCTTCTTCTTCATGTGAATGCATACATATAGAAATGCTAACGGAGTGTCTGTTGTTTAAGGAATCTACCATGACAGAATTATCAAAGCTTTGAAACATAACTTTCTAGCTATCATTTATTCTATAAGCACATAATGATATTCCCAAATTTTTAAGCGTTGGCACAAGGCCTTCAATCATATCACAGCATAAGAATCGAAGGACGCAAAGCATATATATATAGATATATATATATATATATATATAGAGAGAGAGAGAGAGAGAGAGAATCAACAAGCCAACATAAGTTTGTTGCTAACAAGTTTACACTCCTGTTTGTTTTGAGAATCACATAAAGTTTGAAGAATTCTTGATTTCTAATGTAATCCTTGAAAGGAAAAAAAAAAAGACACAAATTCCCTAAACATTACAAAACAAAAACACAAGCACTCCAATTTCTTTCTTTCATTCCATTACTGTGAATTAATGATTTAACACACTTTTGCTTGTCAAATTTCGTTACCAGATTCTGTGAAAATATTGTAGAACAAATGAAATTTGCGCCCGTCAGAGTTCAAAGCATCTCAATTCAGATGCAGCAAATTATGGATTATGATTATTTTTGCCACACATTATTTAGGCAAATTGATAATTGCAGTTAATTGAGATTTTTTTTAAATAAATAAATAAACGAAGTCAATATATTCAGCTCATTCACTATCACAAACTTACCTCAAGGTGTAAATTATTAAATGAAAGATTGAAATTATTTTTTTAAATTCAACAGTTTCAAAGCACATTATTTAAAAAATAATAATTTAAAAAGCTACAAACAAGTTAAATATAAATAATAAATATGCATAAAAAAATTTCAAAGACGTTAGAAAATTGATGTTTCAAAATTAAGTTTAAATGTAATTTTAAGTTGAAAACAAATAAGAAATTAATATGAGATCAAAAAAAGGTTGGACGGATAAAAAAATAAACGAAATAGAAAATTAGAAGTAAGGAGGGACTAGAAAATACATTGGAGGCATTTTCAAGCCTTATTAAGTGTCACGGACCGTTCTTGAACCGTGCGGTCTTAGACGCGTTGCGTGCTAAGCAGCCAAGAAAACTACACAAAGAGAAGAAAAACAAGCACACCAAGTGTTTGCACGAATGCTCTCTATATTGCTGAAGAGAAAACAAAACTATAAGATGAATTATACAAGTGAAGGTCTCCCCTTTATATACTAACAGCCCTATACAATCGACGGCTGAGATCTAAACGATCTAACGATATACATATAAGATGAAATAATATTCTTTAGAATATTCTTAGATGCTATTACACCTTTTATGAAATTTTAATTAAGGTGAACTACCCTAATAAGTCGCGGGCTTGGCTCGGTTCTTCACCCATGTCAGCGGGTCTTCTAGAAGCTCCGGCTCACGATCCATTCCAGCAGCCCTTAAGGCCTCTAGGAGGCTTTGTCGTGCACCAAATATTTGAAGAAATACTTGAAAACACTTAGGGTATGACAAAAGGCTAGCATCGGAGCCTCTATCCCATTTTGTGATATTGTGTAAGTTTAAATCAGTTTTTAGACTTTTGTTTCGCATGAAATCTTATTCTAACTAAAAATAAGATTTTAGAGATGTTTTGGAGCGTATATAAACTCTTATAAACTTATTAGATTGTCAAGTATCAAAAAGATATCAAAGAGAGTGTCTAATAAAGAGCTCGTTGAGTGCATATGAGAGAGTGTGTTGTTGTTGGGTGTTAAGTACGCAAGAGAATACTGATAGATCATTTGAAGAGCTCCTCTATTGTTGTATTTCTTGGTTATCTGTTATGAGAGATCTTTGTAATCTTAAATCGTTTATTGGTAGTCAATGTTAATAATAATAAAAAATACTAGAATCACGTAATCTATTATAAATGTAAGCGTTTATTATTTATTTTTATTGTGTAATTTTTTTATTCTTATTTACTTGTAAGTAAAATATTTTGTATAGGCTAAAAATTTTAAATGTTAAACTACCACAAATAATGTTAAAGCACGTAAAAATTCTAATATACTACATGCATAAATTTAACCTTTCCATTTTCTATATTGTAAAACAATACTGTATATTTAACATACAGATACATTACATTACATATATCTGGTACCTGGTCGCTTGATTTCTTCACAAATCACAATCCCTACAATAAGATATGGTGCAACAATGAGAAAATGTATAATAATTCACCTCCATATTTGTTCCTCGATCGTCTTCTTCATGTGTACTTGTGATAAACCATGCACATAGATATAGTACCCAAAGAAGTCTAGTTGTTTGAGTAATCCAAGAGGAGAGAATTATGAAGGTTTTGATTCTCTAACTCATACGTCTATAATGTATGATCGAGCATTTATTATTGATTTAAAAATTATTTATTAAATAATATTATCTATATATTTTTAAGATCCATTTATTTTTTGACGTGGGGAAATGACAATTAAATCAGCTGTCTTATTCAGACTATTTTTTTTTTCTCTAAATTTACACTTTAATCTTTATAAATATAAATATCTAGTTGATAGTTGATAAAAAGAAAATTACTAAAAAAATAATTTTGACTACACATATTAAGCTCAAATTAGGTGAGAATATTAATTCCTCTTTATCTTTTGAACTGATAAAATTTAATTTATAATAAAAAAAATTTATCAGCTGGACAAAAAATTTGAATTTATGAACTCCACTCTTATAATAAAGGAAAGACGAACTGCTCTAATGGAGGAATTTGAATTTGAGTTTGTTTGATGCATTGATTGATTTTGTAATTTTATTAACAAATCCAACATAACACCGATACTGCCCCTTCAATAATGAATCTCATATTCCCTACACTTCCTTCCACAAGCATTTACATTAAAAAAATTCAATTCCCAAGAACTATTCGACAAAATTAGACACACTAAAATGATTAATTATTATAATACAATTGCAAGAAAATCTAGCAACAAAATATGTTTTTATTAATTCTTTCTCACATGGTGGCACATCACTTTCACTCTTGAATTTTACCCTTTTTTTTTCTTTTTTCTTTTTATAATGGTAAAATTCAAACATATACTTACATCCAATATTTCACTCACTGGTTCATTGACTCAAATTGAAAATTTGACTCCTAGGCACGTAGCTCTCAGCCACCTAAATTGGAATAAAACTAAGGGGAAAGAGTTGGGTGTTTGCATATTCCATTTCCATCCATATATTGGAGCTGCTCTTTTGATTTCTTCGCAATCCGGACAGTAAGAGTCGCCTCCATTATTATCGCGTTTGTTTGCATATTGAGCAGGCGGGAGCATAACGTCAGCTCAAGATACTTAGGCTGTGAATTTTGTTCGTCCAATTTCTACATGTCACTTCGGTATTACTGGTAGCTTCTTTGAGATAATTAGTTTCCAAAATTGCACCAAACAAAGCAATTGTACCTTCCAACTGAAGCATCACGATGAGAGGAGTCAGACTGATGATGAATGAGTACTCAAGAAACGAAACTTCTCTAAGATTTCACATTGTTCTTAACGCCAATAGTTGATCTTTTTGGCAATTTTTGGTTCCACATCACCAAAAGAAAACCCAATATTTTAAACTTAATTCTTTTGAGCTTGGACGTTGGAACCATCGGCCGCCACAACTGGGCGGCGAATGGTCGATCTCGTTGGCTCCGGGAACATCAAGCAAGCTCCATGCACCGTGACCTTGGATTTTATTAATAAGCTTTTCATCTTCCTCTTTGGTCCAATCCTCCTTAAATGTTTAGATGGTTATCTTTCTTTCTTGCATGAATTAATAGTATATTTTATAAATGGGAAATGAACCTAAACAGCCTTTTTTTTTGGGGGGTGAAAACCTCTTCTAACTCTTATTTTATTTTTTAGCCAAATAAGTTATAATTGGATAAAAATATTCTTTTATTATTTTTACAATGTCCACTACAGTGTACAGTATCTAATGCATTAGGTAATATTTATTATAATTAAAAGTAACTGCTACAATAGCAATTTTTATATTATTTTATTTAATTTAAATCTTTATTTTATTTATAATTAAATAATATAAATATATAATTTTAAACAAATAATATAAATTATATTATATTATAAATAATATAAAAAAATAAAATATTTTGCATGATATTGCTAAATTATTATCACACTAAGTTATTTGGTGTGATGATACTATCGCGTTCAAATTGGTGATGCAAAAAAACAATCTCACATTCATGTTGATATGGTGTGAAAAAAATATTGCACACATTAATAGGGTAATAAAAAATTACACGCTGGCAAAAAATATTATCACGCCAACGCGATAAAAAAATTATGTGCTCAAGTTGTTGGCACGAAAAATATCACGATGCGACTAAAAAATATCACTCTAATAAAAAATAATGCATAAACAATATCGTCTCGATGTGATAAGTAACAAAAAAATAAATATATCGCACCGGTATGATAAATAATAAAAAATATCATGCCGCGTGATAATATTATAAACTTTATTGCGCCTATATGATAATAGTAAAAAATTTATCGCATTGCACGATAAATTTAATTGCGTCGGGGTAATTAAATTTATCATCCATGATATATCTGTTGGGATTTGTGTTCATGTGTCACCCTAATTTTATATGAATATTGTATTTTTATACTTATGTAATAAATAAATATTTTATTAAATCGCTAATTATTTTTATTAAGGTAAGATTCTTGTAACATTTCAAATATTGTATCGATTTGAAGAAGTTTAGATCAAATCTAAAGAGTTAGATTAAAACCTTGTCTGAAATTAAACAAAGACTTGAAAACATACTTGCAATGACATAGTTGCAAGTGTTGCTAAGAAATATCATTGTGTAAATATGTTCTCAAATTAAATATTTCTGATCTATTTCCACTGATGCATGGTTTATCGAATAAGACAAAGACCTGTGAATATACTTGTAATGACATAGTTACAAGCGTTGTTAAGAAATATCATTGTGTAAATATGTTCTCAAATTAAATATTCCTGATATATTTCTATCGATGCATGGTTTATCGAATGGAACCAATTTATATAGATCAGTGTATGTCCATATTTGGATAGTTCAGATAGTTAATCTTAACAAACCATAAGTTTAGTGGAAGCTCATATAGATATATATGTATTTAGTAAGGATTGGATACTGAACTAAACTCAACGAAGACCTCCAATATATTTCTCATAAATCCATCAGTGGAAGGTCTTATCAAGTTGAGTAGTATTCGTGATCCCTATACCTGAGCACCACGGTGGGCTTATGAGTAATCTACATATTTAGATTCTATACATGTCAAAAATATTTCATGGTCTGACTGCTGGGTGTCGCTGGGTATGGTCCGATACTTATGGAGGTCAATGTGTGTAGATATGGGATCCGTCAGCTCATATGGGTGAGTTAAATATCCAGATGCTTTAAGATTATATTCTAGTAAGTCTTATGACCATAAACATTTAACCTAGGAAAGAGTTTCCTGTGGAGTAAATAATATTACAAATGAATTTGTATATATTATTTATTGGAATACAAAGTAAAAGAGATAAGTTTATGGTTGAGTAATAGGAAACTTGACGCTATTGATCTATATCTTCACTTTTTCGGGATATTAATGATGGAGGGATTGTACGAATATAGATTAACCTCAACTTGTATGGTTTAACTCGCTATTTTTTATTATACATAACGTGTGTATGTGAGGCATCGGTTATGGACTTATGAAAATATTTTGTGAGACAAAATGGGTGTGAACCTAAGGAGTCTCACTATATGAAGTGTACTCGTTGAGCACGTGGGTAGCGCACTGAATCGAATTGTTCGATTCGATAAGTTTTTGAAAAAAAAATTTATTTATTTCAACATCTCTCAGGGAATAGTTAAGATTTAATTGTTAAATTTTAAATTATGTCAAGTGAGACTTGACACTTTTATCTACTTAGTGTATATCTCAAATTGTGCCAATAATTTGTATGGATACTAAATTTGGCATTGGTAGATATAGTTATTATTTAAATAAAATAATTATTGTTTAATTTAAATTAATTCATTTAACATTTTATTTATTTCATAGTCTCTCGAGAAGTAGTTAAAGTTTAAGTGTTAAACCTACAATTATTTTAAGTAAAATTTGACATTAAAATTTGACATTTTTATCTATCAAGTATATGTCTCAAATTATGTTAATAATTTGTATAAGTACTAAATTAAGTATTAATAAATATAACTATTATTTTAATAAAATAATTATTATTTTATTTAAATTATATTATTAAATGGGGGTTTAATTGATATTTTTTTTATAAACATTTTGAAATTAAACTAATTTGTCAAAAACAAATGAAATTGAAATAAATAAAAAAATGCATTTAGCCACTAATTTTTTATTTACTAATAGGTGGCAAATTTTTATTAATTTTTTTATTTTATTTTTGTCATATTAAATTATTAACATGTGCTGTTTTCTTCAAATGCTATTTGAATAATATTTTATCACTGATTTGTTTTACAATTCGGTCACAACAATACCTTGCCACTAACTTTTTTTCTTAAGCATGAAGCATACTTAATTATGCTTCATGTAAATGAGCATCTATTATTTTTTTATTGATGCATGGACGGTAATTTACTTATAAAAGGTCTTTCTTTCATTTATTGAAAGTGAATGAAATTGTTTCTATTTTTAAAATGTTAAGTGTTAACTTTTAAGAAAAGTGTTCGAAAGAAAAATAAATAAATTAATAATAAGAAGCAATAGTTATTTTAAATAGTTTTGAAAATGAAGGTTACTAGTTTAACTTGAGAAAATTCATTATGTTTCCAATTAGATTTGTTCAAACATACTTCTAGAGTGAGTTCTCTAATCTCATTAGTGTAATGAGATTATTTTAATATATATTATATTATATTTTCACTACATTGCATGTGAGATATGAAAATTTTAAATTGTTTAAAAATGTACATATTCACTTGTAGTACGGTACAAACGCACACAACACCAACAAAATTGCCCTGGCGCGATACATTTTATGGGTGATAAGTTATGCCCTCATAATGGGCACTTGCCCCCTTTTATATTTATTTTATTATAATATATTTATTTATGATATTTATTATAAATATTTTGATATAATAAATTAAATAATTTATTTTTATTATTTATAATATTTATTTATTATATATAGTATAATTAAGTTATATTATTATTAAAAATTATATTTATATTTGCCTAAATTTTAGTTTGTATTTATTTTTATTATTGAATATTATATATTATTTATATTTAAATTTATTTTATTTAATTATAAATACAAAATACAAAAGTTTGATTATTATAGCATTTCCTAATAATAGATACTAAAGTGCACTGTAGTGAGAACTATAAAAATAGTAAAAGAATTTTTTTTGTCTATTTATTATTTTTTAAATCACAAAAGATTAAACAAAAAATGTGGGGCTAAAAAAATTTTAAACCCTAAAAAAGGACTATTTAGAATCGTTTCCCTTTATAAATTTATTTAAATCTAAAAATAAATCTTATTAAAGAGGAGTTGAACCCCATAACAAGAGAGAGAAAAACTTTATATAAATGAAAATTTATTTCACCGTTTTAACATTTATTAAAACTCAAATCTTTAATCATAAGATTGAAGAAATGCACGGCTCACTGTTTAAAAGGTTAAAACTTAAACACCCAACTATAAGATTAGAAAAAAAGTTAGAACTTAAACGCCCAACTATAAGATTAGAGAAATACATAGCTCCGCTCTTAAAAGTGAGCACTTGCTACAATTTATTTCAAGTAATTAAGATGATTAATAATTTTTCTTTACACGGTGGAATATGAATATATTTGTGGGCATTAGAGCAAAGAAATACTCAATTAAATGTGTCTTTTTTTTTTGATTTCATAAAAGAAGAAACTTAAACTCAAAACTTTCACTAAAATAAAAATAAAAATACACTGTCAACTATTTACCATCGAGTTGTCGAGTTTTTAACACAAGTATCAATCGAATTGATTTCTTATTGTTGATTTGAAGAAGTGGTTCCTCGGATCAACGAGCCTTAAATTTATTGAGAGAGAATTGAACTTTGGGCCTCGTTTGGACTGGATCAATAAGTACAAACTTGAGTTTCTTATTTTTTGCAAACTATGGAGAGGGGCCTGCAATGAAAACACGCACACAAACTCAAAGTTGATCTTGTCGGGGTAGGTTCCGACAAAGACGCTCCGATGCTTAAGTAAAAAAAAAGAGTTTTTGCTCTCACGTTCTCTGAGGATTTTTTTTTATCATCCTCTGTCGTGTCTCATTCTTTTTACTTTTTATAGTGATGGTCTTTCAAGGACTTTTTTAGATTTTTCTTTGCAGTATTTCTGTTTTGCACCAGATATTTTCTGCTGTACTTCTGACACATGTCAGGTATTTTCGTATTGCCCCCCTAACATATGCCAAATATATTTTCATAGATTTTGTCTCCGTTCTTACCCCATATCAGATATCACTTCTGATGTACTCAGCATATTCCTCGGGTTTGTCTCTGTCGATATTTTTGGTTCAAGTGAGGTTTATTTTAGTCGATTCGGGTTAAATTTTGAACTGCTCTCCTTTACTGGTTTGATGTTGGCGTGAAACTCCTATAACGAAGTTGCAGAATGTAGTCAGTACCTACTCGGCCATAATCGCGTTAGGATCAATAAATGTCGAACAAATTTTATCATTAACTGATCAAAATCCCCACATCCGAATTGGTTCTATTGCTTTGTAGGATTTAATCCCATTAGTCATTGCTCCAATTGCTTTGTAGGATTTAGTCCCATTAATCATTGCTCCTAGGTTTGTCTTAATTAAATTTTAAACCCTTAAACTTAAGGACAAAAAAGAGGAATTTTTAAGGAGGAACAATTGTGAATGTAAAACATTCCAATTAGAGTATTGGGATATATCAACAATTCAATGGATATTTTTCAAAGATTCGGGGAACATTTAAATTTGTCGGGCAATATTGAATTTTGCTAAAAATTTCAATTTGTTTTATTTTTTATTTTTCACCGAAGCTCCTCATTTGCTTGTTAATAAAATGACGAAAACCACATGTTTCCAAAACCATCGGTTTAAGTCATAAATCTTATTTAAAAAAGTATATTATTCACACTTTTATAAAAAAAAAAAAAAAAATTTCTCCTACTCTAAACTTATAAAAAAAAAATTGAATGTCAAAGATTTAAACAGTTCTTACAAAAATATTTGACTGACTGTTTTATGTTTAATGTCGCCTCAACATATCAAAAGAAATAATTAGCTTAGTGCCACTAATTTAACAATTATTGCAATAAGTTTCTTGCATTTTATATATACAATATCACAAAATTTGATTTGTAGAATATTTAAATAGTAGTATCTTTATCTTCATAAATAAAGAATTTTTTTCTGCTATAGAAAAAGATTTAAACTTATAATTGCATGGTATATTTACTTAATTTGAAGAGTCTTTATAATGCAATAATGGTGATAAATTGATCCCTCCAAAAAAAAATGATCAATTGGTAGAATTAAATTTTAAAACCATATTTCAATAAAAATATCATGCAAGACCAGATATGTACTTTAAAAAAAAAAATCATTTTGTCATATTATTAATTGAGCAAGTTAATATAATTTAATTTTTTAACTAAAAAATATTGGTGAAAAAAATCATAACAACACAATATTTGAAATATTATTTCTTTTTTCTTCGACAAATACTAGTAAGGACATTTTTCAAATAAAAAAATTAAGAGTATTTTTTTAAATATTAATTACATAAGATATTTGATAAGACAATACATTGTTTTTACATTTAAGCACGTTAAAAAACACTCTATATAAAAATATTCTAAAATCCTTATAATGAGAGAAAAATACTCTATTATAAAGAGAAATTATTGCACTGCTCTTAAATTAGGAAAGCACACAAACTGAATACTTACCATTAGAATCATGTTGAGTTGAGCTAATTTAACATACAATAAATTTTTGTCATTAATAATCATGGATAGAATTATTAAGCTTTTAAATATTTTTTTAATATTTCTATTTTGAAAATAAATTATTATTAATTTTATATATGAACAATCATTATCTTCTGATATTTTTTATAACACCTCTAACATTTTATAATCGCTGATATTATTATGGAATTTTCAACTAAATAAATTATTATTATTATGATTAACAACAAAGAAACATATGGTATAAGAGCAATTACGCTTAGTGTCGGGGACGTATATGAAAATTCCGTTATGCGAGCATATATTATTATTGGAGAGTCCACGCCAACGGCTAGTAGGTTAAACGGTAACTTCAACGGTCGAAAAATTCAAATAATTCTCCTAAAAAGCCTCTCTAAATCTCACCTTTCTCCTTCATTCTCCGTCTCTCCCTCTCTTAAATCCCCCCCCTCTTCTTCTCTTCTTCAGTCCTAATAATTTAAATTCTCTCTTCTTCGTCTTTAAAATCATTGAAGTACCAAAATAATTTAAATTAAAGAAAGAAAAAAGATATAACTTCTTTGTTTTTAAGATGTTGCAAGAGATGTGGAATGCTCCCCCTGGTTTCAGGCCAACCAAATCGGCTCCTTCATCACCAGCAAAGCCGCTCGGGGTCTCGAGGACCCGGTCCGAGTCTTTTCATGCCATCCATAAAGTCCCAGTTGGTGACTCTCCTTATGTCAGAGCCAAGAATGTGCAGGCAAGTTTCTGGGTTGTTTTTGAAATTGGTTTTTGATCTGCTTTCTTTCCATGTATGTTTTTTTATTATGGCGATCTTTTTGGTTGATTAGTTGGTGGATAAAGATCCTGAGAGGGCGATACCCTTGTTTTGGGCCGCCATTAATGCTGGGGATAGAATAGATAGTGCACTGAAAGATATGGCTATTGTGATGAAGCAACAGAATCGGGCTGAAGAAGCCATTGAAGCTATCAAGTCATTGCGCAGCCGTTGTTCAGATCAAGCCCAGGAGTCTCTTGACAATATCCTTTTGGATCTTTACAAGGTCTGCAGAAATCTCCCGGTTTTGTAATACTTCTTGTTTAGAATTAAGCAAGTACTGATGTGTTTCTGGGTTAATTTTGTATAGAGATGTGGAAGATTGGATGACCAAATAGCACTTTTGAGGCACAAGCTGTTTTTGATTCAACAAGGGCTTGCATTCAATGGGAAGCGCACTAAGACTGCCAGGTCTCAAGGAAAGAAATTTCAAGTCTCAGTGGAGCAAGAAGCAACCCGATTACTGGTGAGAAATATATGAATAAAATCAATTCAATGGCCTTTTTGTCTTCCTTTAATTTAAACGAGCACTTGAAGTTGAGTAAATTTGCTGTTGCAGGGAAACTTAGGATGGGCATTGATGCAGCAAAACAACTACATTGAAGCAGAGGATGCATATCGGCGAGCACTTTCTATTGCATCCGATAACAACAAGATGTGCAATCTTGGTATCTGCTTGATGAAGCAAGGGAGAATTGCTGAGGCTAAAGACACTCTGAGGCAAGTGAAACCGGCGGTTGCAGATGGTCCCAGAGGGATTGATTCCCATTTCAAAGCCTATGAAAGGGCACAACAGATGCTCCAAGACCTTGAGTCTGAGATAATGAATAAAGGAGGTGACCGGGTCGAACAAAGTAGGCTTTTTGATGCCTTTCTGGGATCTTCATCAATTTGGCAACCTCAACCTTGCAAAGATCATAAAATCTTGCCCACAGCAACCAATGCAAACAAAACCCAGGAGAATTTTGCTGATGAGAACATTGATTCCAATGTAATGGTGAATCAAACAGTTCTTACTCAGCAAAGAAGTGTCAAACAACTTGCTCCTTTTGGGAACTCGTGGAACATTGATGCCCCGCCATTTTATTCATCCAAAATTGTGAAGGAGCCAATTGTAAAAGACCCAATAGGGAATCAATTTCATGAGAGCCTGAAGAGGACAAGGTCTGGAAATGCTGCTAATTCTATGAGAGTGGGTGACATGGGAGAGTATAACAAACCTTTTGCCGCAGAAGCTGAGAAGCCGGAAAATAAGACAAGGAGGCTATCTCAATCATCTGAAGAAGCTGGGAACAAGCTCACTGAGCTTTTGCCAGACGACGAGGACTTTGAAGAAGCTATTCTAGCTGCAGTTCTAGGTTCGACAAATGAACCTAGGAAGAGCTCTGAAACTTCTAGCAACAACAGTTCCGGGGTATTGCAGAGGAAGATCGACAAGAGGCTGAAGGTTTTCCAAGACATTACTCTTTCTTTGAGTCCAAGAGCCTGACATAATTTAATTGATTCTTATTTCCTTAACTAATAACTTAAATTCACAATTTTAATGTAGTTTTTAGGTTGGAGATAAACTTGTTCTCCTTTGACTCCAATTCCACTGGAATTTGGAATCGTGTGGAAGAATTTTGAGATTTTAGCATCCACTACTTTAAGCTTATTTCTACTTATGCATGTATGCCCTAAAATATCAATAAAAGATCGATGTCTTATTTTCTGCACTGATTTTGCCTGCTAAGAAACAAGAAAATGGTGGAAAATATTCTACCTTATTTGCTAAAATTCCAAACACAAAATAAATAATGAGTATTAGCATGGATGCCCTAAAATATCAATAAAAGATCGATGTCTTATTTTCTGCACTGATTTTGCCTGCTAAGAAACAAGAAAAATGGTGGAAAATATTCTACCTTATTTGCTAAAATTCCAAACACAAAATAAATAATGAAGTCAAGTTGAAGTCAGAGTAGAAATTAAAGAAAACGTTGTCTTATTGCCAAGTGGGAAGTGTCATAGTATTAGCAATCTTCACTGGACTCTTCTGTGAACTTAATAACTCCAAATCAACAATGCTGCAGCAACTGTGGTGTCTCCAATAGCATTTTGTACTGTGTTCTTCACAGACCTTAAAACCCAGGGAAGGTGAATTTTGAAGCCTAGCTCAGAAAATTTCTTGTGTGAAGCCGCATAATCCCTGAAGAAAGACATCCTCATCCATGCCATATAAATGTGAAAAGCTCCCGATCGGATTATTACTAACTTATTGCAATTAGTAGATTGATGCAACATATTGAGTCTCACACCAAGTTTCTGAAGACTGTGACTACAAGGCACAGAGCAATTGCAATAAATTGTAAGCCATTCACCTTGTTCCATTCACAATTTTGAGCTACCTTTGCATACAGGTCCATATCGCTATGGAACTCAAGACCCTCCAGTAGAGCCTTGTCTGCGGGAAGCTTGAACAAAACCTCTGATTCCCCCTTTCAGAAACTTCCTGATCTGATCAACCCTACTAATTGCAAATTATGCATATATATATATATATATATATATATATATATAACATTTAAACTGTTTAGATTCTGAATAAATGAATGGCGATTGACTATAAAACTGCCCAGGATTTTAACATACACAAACTATGAGTTGTCGAACTGCAAAGATTCCTTAGTCCAGGGGCCCTCAAAACCTACCCTGTACCGTTCTCCCTCCCCTACAACACATACATCAAAGAAAGTTGCATATTTTAACATACCAAAGAATTAGGTGAAAAAGTTACCAATGTGTGGCCTCCGTACAGTGCCATAATATCCTTATCAGATAGACCCAGCCGACAAAAGATATCCCTCAAGAGTGATGTGGATAAATAGTGGGTCTGAGAAGGATATGGTTTATGCAGTCAAATCCTTTACGGCATTGATCAGTATCAATCAGCAAGCTTCATGTTGTTGGAGGTTACTGAGAACTCAAAATCGTGTCTCCAAACTGATTTAATCCCTTTTTCTTATTCAACCACTATGTAAATTTAATTACTAAAAGGTTTATGTCATCTCCACATTAGTGTGCTAATAAACAGTAAACTTGATGGCAATAAGCAATGGAATGAACCACCAATCTTGGTAAAATTGCAATCGAATAAGCAATGGAATGAACCACCAATCTTGGTAAAATTGCAATCGACTAAAACTTGTTAGTAAATTAAGGGGTGATGCAGGATTGTAGTTAAAGCGAAATTAAAAAAAATAATAAAAATAAAAATAAGACAAAACACAAATTTACGTGGTTTGATTTTTAATCTACGTCCACGGGCGAAGATAAAAGAATCCTTACTATTAAAAATAGAGAATGCAAGTATTGTAGTATTTTTGGCCTCACAACCCAAAACCTCAATACACCCAATTCTCTCAAATCACTCAAAGAATACAAATTCTCTCAAAATTGTGTTGTTTTGGCTGTCCATCATGCTAAACTCTCCCTATCAATGGGAGAGTTTAGCAATTCATCAAGTCTCCACACCATTCTTTCTTCTTCGCCAAAGTCATGTTGCTTACGTGTTTGCTAGGCCATGCAAGGATCTACACCATACAAACTTGTTGGTATTGATGGGCTTGGTCAACACATCTGCTAGGTTATTATCTGTATGAATTTTTTTCATATCCACACTTCCATCTTCTATCACTTCACGAATAAAGTGATATTGAACACCTATGTGCTTCGTTCTTGAATGAAAAGCTGGATTCCTTGTAATGTGCAAGGCACTCTGACTGTCACAAAATAATTCAACTTTCTCTTACTTGTGCCTGAACTCCTCCAGTAATCTTTGTATCCAAATTGCTTCCTTGCAAGCTTGTGTAGCTGCCATGTATTCTGCTTCTGTAGTAGATAATCACAACAGTTTGCAGTTTCAAAACCCAGCTTACAGCTCCTCCTACAAGTTTAAACACATAGCCAGTAGTGGATTTTCTTTTATCAAGGTCTCCTGCAAAATCTGAATCCTCATACCCTTAACAATAAAATCTAATCCTCCGTAACATAAAGCAACATCTGAGGTACCCTTAATGTATCTAAGGATCCTCCTGACATAACCCCAATGCTCTCTACCAGGATTCGCCATGTATCTACTAACTGCTCCCACTGCTTGTGCAATGTCTGGTCTGGTACAAATTATAGCGAACATTAAACTTCCCACTGCTGATGCATACGGTACTTGAGACATCTCCTTCCTCTCTGCTTCTTTGTTAGGACACATCTTAGAGGATAACTTGAAATTAACAGGGAGTGGGGTACTAATTGGCTTACAATCTTGCATGTTGAAGCGCCACAAGATTTTCTTTAAGTAGTTCTTCTGGGAAAGCCAAATCTTCCTGTTATTTTTGTCTCGGTGAATTTGCATCCCTAGAATCTTGTTTGCTGGTCCCAAGTCCTTCATATCAAATTCCCTAGCCAACTGTGCCTTCAATTCTTGGACTCGATCTTTGTTGGGGCCTGCCACCAACATGTCATCCACGTACAACAGTAAAATAATGAAATCATTATCATCTTCAAACCTTTTGTAGTATGTACAATGGTCTGAACTAAGTCTGTTGTATCCAAGGCTGATGATATAGGAATCAAATCTCTTGTACCAACACTTCGGCACCTGTTTGAGATCGTACAGAGATTTGTTCAACCTGCAAACCAAGTTCTCTTTTCCTTCTTCTTTAAAACCTTCTGGTTGGAGCATATAAATTTCTTATTCAAGTTCTCTATGAAGAAAAGTTGTCTTCACATCTAGCTGTTCTAGATGTAAGTCAAATGTAGCACACATTGTCAGGACTATTCTGACTGTCGTGAGTTGAACCACAGGGAAAAATATCTCATTAAAGTCAATACCTTCTTTCTGAGCATAACCTTTCACCACCAATCTCGCACGATACCGCTCCACTTGGTCATTGCCATCCCATTTGATCTTGTAGACCCATTTATTTCCAATGGCTTTTCTTCCACGTGGCAGTGCAACCAGCTCCCATGTTTTGTTCTTATGCAAAGCTTCAATCTCTTCTTGCATTGCTGTCATCCATAGAGAAACATCTTGACTTTTAGAAGCCTCCTGGAAAGTTATTGGCTCTCCATCCTCTGTTAGAAGGCAGTATGCAACATGAGCCTCCATGACATACTCCGAGTGCCACACTGGTGGTCGTCTCTCACGAGTTGATCGACGATCATCTGTAGCCTCAGACTCCGCTGGTTCTTGTTCTTCGTGCCCTAATGCTGCTTTAGAAGAATCTGAATCTTCTTGTACTTGATTATTTTCCATTTGTACCGTTGTAGTCTCTGGATTTTCCTTCACTGTGCTATCATCTTTATCATTCCTTTGCAGTTTATCTTCTCCAAATATCACATCTTTGTTGATAACGACCTTGTGGGTAGTGGGATTCCACAGGCGATACCCCTTGACTCCATCAGCATATCCCAAGAAAAGGCATTTTCTGGATTTTTGATCTAGCTTCGTTGTTTCTTAGGGATTATACATCACGTACACAGGACTTCCAAATGTATGAAGGCGAGAATAATCAACTAGTTTTCCAGTCCACATCTCCATCGGTGTCTTCAACTCGATTGCTGTTGATGGTGATCGATTTATCACATAACAGGCGGTTTTGACTGCTTCTGCCCAAAATGCTTTGGTTAAACCTGCAGTTCTCAACATAGCTCTTATTCTCTCTAACAAGGTTCTATTCATCCGCTCTACTACTCCATTCTGCTGAGGCGTGTAAGCTATGCTGAATTACCGCTTGATGCCTTCTTGTTGACAGAATGCAATAAAATCATCACCAGTATATTCTCCTCCATTATCTGTCCTTAAACTCTTGATCTTCTTTTCTGATTCAAGTTCTACACGCGCTCTGAATATTCTGAAAGCTTCAAACACATATGACTTCTTCTTGATTGGATACACCCAACATCTCTTGGAGTAATCATCTATGAATGATACAAAATATCTCGCTCCTCCTAAGGATATCACCGGTGCTTGCCAAACATCAGAGTGGATCAATTCTAGAATTTCTTTACTTCTAGAATTGGATGTGCTAAAATTTAATCTGTGCTGCTTACTTGTGACACAGTGTTCACAGAAAGGTAAATGAACCAATTTGAGCCCAGAAAGTAAATTTTGATCAGAGAGAATCTTTAAACCTCGTTCTGACATATGGCCCAGTTTACGATGCCACATTATCATTGACTCTTCTGCTAAACTAGTTGATACAACAGATGCATCTCCTTCCTGCAATGTTTCTCCATTAAGCATGTACAAATTTGCAGCAACCTTTTCTGCTTTCATTACTACAAGCGCGCCTTTGAGAATTTTCATTATCCCATTTTCAATTTGGGTCTTACACCCAGTGTTATCTAATTGTCCCAATGACAAAAGATTCTTCTTGAGGCCTTTCACATGTCGCACCTCTTGGATAATACGAACAGTACCATCGTACATCTTCATCTTGATGGATCCTACTCCAGCGATTTCCAAAGCATGATCGTTCCCCATATATACAGATCCTCCAAAGGTAGGTTCATATTGATGGAACCATTCTCTTTTAGAGGTCATGTGCCATGTAGCTCCAGAATCCATGAGCCATACATCATAGAACCATTTTCTGCTTTCAACAATTGTTACTGCCTCGCTGTATAAAATTTCACCATCATCTAAGGTGCTTGCAATATTCCCTTGAGGTTTGTCCTCTGCACTTTTCTTCAATCCCCAACAATCATTCTTCAGATGGCCTTTCTTGCCATAATGGTAGCATTTGACGTTCTTTTTACTTCTGGATTTTGGTCTACCATGATTTTGACTCCCACTGAGGCCACGTTCTGTTGATCTACCTCTCATCATTGTCAAAGCTTCTGCTTGCTGCGAACATTCCTGTTTGTCTTCTTTATTTTTTCGTCTTCGTTCTTCTCCCAATACAGCAGCTGTAACATCATCGAAGACTAAGAATTCCGTTAGGATATTATTCGTCAAGTTGATGATGAGTTGATCATATGAATCTGGTAGGCTTTGAAGTAAAATCTCTGCACGTTCACCTGCTTCTATTTTATGCCCCAAGGAAGTGAGTTGGGAAAATAGAGTATTTAACGTGTTGATGTGCTCTGTTACTGAAGTGGATTCTGCCATTCGAAGAGTATACAATCTCCTTTTTAAGAAGATCTTGTTGTGCAAAGATTTGGCCTCATACAATTTTATGAGAGTATCTCAGATCTCTTTTGCTGTCTTCTTTTCCGCTACACTGGATAGCATGTTATCAGCAAGTGCTAGATGCAGATCAGCAACTGCATTACCGTCAATCTCATTCCACTTGATATCATCAGTACTACCAGGGGCCTTTCATCAATCGCTTCTAAGCACTTGTTTTTCCTTAAAATTGCTTTTATTTTCATTTTTCACAATGTAAAATTACCTCCATTGAACTTCTCAACTTCGTATTTTGTCGCCATTGCTTTTCACCACGAACTGCTTTCTGCTAGGATCGGCTCCCACTGTTTCATGTGATTAGTAACCGTACGTATGAGCAGTAACCGTATGTATAAATAGTAACTATATACATGAATAGTAACCTCCTTCAATCAGAAGCTCTGATACCACTTGTTAGGAAATTGAGGAGTGATGCAGAGTCGCAGCTAAAGCGAAATTGAAAAAAATAATAAAAATAAAAATAAGACAAAACACAAGTTTACGTGGTTCGACTTTTAGCCTACGTCCACGGGCGAAGACAGAAGAATCTCTTACTATTGAAAATGGAGAATACAAGTATTGTAGTATTTTTGGCCTCACAACCCAAAACCCCAATACACCCAATTCTCTCAAATCACTTAAAGAATACAAATTCCCTCAAAATTGTGTTGTTTTAGAATAAAATTATGAATTGCTAAACTCTCCCATTTATAAAGAGAATTTAGCATGATAGACAACCAAAAAATAACTAACCTAGTTCAATCTTACCTCACACACTAACCTAGTTCAATCTTACACACACACACACACACAAACCTAGTTCAATCTTACACACACACACACACTAACCTAGTTCAATCTTACCTCACACACTAACCTAGTTCAATCTTACACACACACACACACACTAACCTAGTTCAATCTTACCTCACACACTAACCTAGTTCAATCTTACACACACACACACTAACCTAGTTCAATCTTACCTTGACACATACACACACAATTCTCATGCAAACATATATAGTTGTCCATTTAGTCTAACCTAGTTCAATCTTACCTTCACACACAATTCTCATGCAAACATATATAGTTGTCCATTTAGTCTACACACGCACACACACAATTCTCATGCAAACATATATAGTTGTCCATTTAGTCTAACCTAGTTCAATCTTACCTTGACACATGCAACTGGTATGTCCAAATTTTCTGTTTATGTATATTGTCTCTAGGAAATTATATCGACCCTCCATTGTTTCCAGCATTACCAACTTACCCCATGTTATTTTAAGCTATCCAAAAACACTATGAATTAGAATCTTCTCTATGTTCTATCATCTTTTTCTATCATTGGCTTTTAAGCGTCTATTAGTATGTGGTATTAAGGAATTTGAAGGCTAATATTTAATTTTATTTATTTAGTTACCTAATCATTTAACTCATTACCTCTCTTGTATATCTGCCAACTCCCTCATTAGCACTAGTGTTGGTGCTAACATTTCTAATATGAAAGTGCTGGGTTCAAGTTGGACTCGAATCCCACTATATGTTTGAAGGATACGTAGTGTTAATATATTTCAATAATTATCGACTCCATTCGCTTTGTCAAAATCATCGAAGTGTAAGAAGATGGAGAGATGAAATAGATTCTTGATTTCTTGAATTGATTGGGTATGCTCTGTCAAAGTCATCAAAGTGCAAGAAGATGAAGAGATTAAATAGATTCTTGACTTCTTGGATTGATTGGTTGGATTTGCTAGAAATGAATTAGAAGAGATGAAATATATTAATTTTTTCTTAAAAATATAAAGTCCCAAACACACTATAACTAACAATTAGAATCAGAAGCTGCAAAGCCACGCTCTAAAACACTTCAATGAAAATTCGAACCCAAAACTTTAAAAGAAAAGAAGGATTGAATTTTTTTTTGTTTAAAAAAAAAAAAGAAAAACATAAACTAAAATACGAGGACTTTCGAAACAATCCAATGAATTAACCATTGAAGTCCTCAAAATCTAGCGTTTATCAAAGCGGGTTTCTGAACAATCATGTCTCTATGACCAGTAATTGCATCATTGCAGCTACAATTGAGAAATATAAATATAAATAAAATTATAAAAATGAGAAATTATAAAATCATAACCATAGAAAAGCCACCCGTTTATTCTCAAACCAGAAATAGAAAACATAAGTAAATTTTCAAACTAGATTTTGCTTCAACTTGCATAGAACAGATAACGGAAGTTCAATCATGTGTTCTGGATGAAACTTGATTTGTATTCAATATATTTATGAAATCATCTTCACTCACTCCTTCTTTGAACTTCATAAAAGTAACTCAAGATCACCAAGGCTGCTGCAACAACAACTCCAACGGCACTTTGTGCCAACAGTCTACTGCCTCTGACAGCAGCCTTGAAGCCCAAGGAAGGAGGATTGAAGCCTAGCTCTGAAAGTTTCTTGTGTGATGCCGCATAATCTGCGAAGAATGAATCCTCATCCTGCCGTACAAACATGTGAAAATCTCTCGATCAATTATTTGACTAATCAACCAAATGCAGCATATTGAATCCCACCCAAGTTCCTAAAGATCACAAGGCACACAAACCCATTATATATATTACCTTTGCATATAGCTCCACGTAGCTGCGGAGCTTAGGATCCTCCAATAGAGCCTTGTCCGTGGGTAGCTTTAACAAACCCTCTGATTCCCCTTTCATAAGCTCCCTGATCACCACATTTCATGTGTAACATATATACAAGACTATTTAGATTCTAAATATATGAGAGTTGAATGGATATAAAATTGCCCAAGATTTCTAACATACACAAAGTATGAGTTGTCGAATTTTAAAGGATCCCTTGTCCAAGGGCCCTCCAAACCTGATCTTTCGCAATGTGCTCTTCCCTATAACACATGAATAAAACAAATGTTATGTAATTTGATATAATATAGTAGGACATTGTGTAATTTGTTCAAATTAGGGTAAGAATTATACCAATGTATGGGCTCCAGATAGTGCCACGATTTCTTTATCAGACAGACCCATGCGATAAAAGATATCTCTCAGATGAGATACACCTGCAAAGTAAGTAAATGTTGAACATAGGAGAGTATAATCTGTTGAGGATTATATCTGCATCTAAAGTATTATATATATAT
Source organism: Ailanthus altissimus (assembly GCA_946807835.1). Lineage (NCBI taxonomy): Eukaryota > Viridiplantae > Streptophyta > Magnoliopsida > Sapindales > Simaroubaceae > Ailanthus > Ailanthus altissimus. Next base: position 28,378,207 of record OX327695.1, read on the forward strand.
ACACACACACACACACACACATATATATACACACATATATGTTGAACATATTAACATATACTGAACATATGAGAGTGGTATGCGGAAAATTTCTGTGTATATGTCATAAATACGGTCTTTAAACGTAAAAGCTAGACATGAATATACGATAAATTTTATGGACATAGATGCAGATAATTGAAATCCCTATGAAAAACCTTGATGGGCATCAGGAAGACGCCCTTCTTCAGGAGATTCTGATGCATCCTGATAATTAGAAATAAAAAGGATTAGTACTTGGCTTTGGAATCAAGCACCTTAATAACTTCCTCCTATTATCTTACCGCTCTTCCAGGAACGAAGTCAATAGTGGGTCCTCCAGTGACCTCAACTGCAACAACTCCAGCTAGCTGAAGTAGTGAATTGAAGGATTAAAACCAAACATGTAACCACATAGATGTATATCAGACCTCTGTCTCATCTATCATTGACAAATATATATAATGATCTCCTTCTGTTACAAACTAGCCAATATATCCATTTTGTAAAACTTTTTATATCCATTATAGTAATTAAAATGGGTCTCATAACTAGGAAATCTTGACTGCAAGATATCGGCCAAGAACCAACAAAAGACTGGATTATCTTTAAATTTGATTCACGCATGATAAGACATCATCACGATACCTATTATCTTACTCTCCAAAGTACAAATAACATTCTTTTCCTTTTTCCTCCTTCAATACCGTACTTCCCACATAAAAACTTTTAACAAGCAAAAAGAAAAAAGGCAGATTAATTCTAGATGTTATAGAACTAATTACCTGGTAAAGATCAGCATATGTAATTTTGGGATGCTTAGCCTTCACTCCCTCTGGTACCAAACAGAACCCAGAAACAGTTCATTCAAAAAAAATAAAACTTTTGAGCATAGTCAGCTACAAGCCCACTACAACATATATTCATAATAATAATATAGAACTTACCACATAAATCGATAGCAATCTTCAAACCTTTATTGACATTCTGTCTGTACTCCTGCTCGAACCTTATAGAACCGTCAGGTCCCCCCGTCTTAGTCTTAGCATCATAAGTCCCAGAATCATGCCACCTGCACATCGAACAAAACGCACACAAACATAACACTCTTCTTTCAATCACCCATTTTTTCTTTTTAAAATTTTTCCCACATAACAAACATATGCATGCAATGACGTGGATAACTTGCCCACTCTATGATGATCAACGTATACACGAGACAAATTAGTATCGTGCATCATAACGTGGGCAACGTCGTCTACTAAAAGCATTAAAAAATAGCAAAGAGATAAAAGAATATTACGCCAAGCGAAGAATGATGGGAGCGCAACTTTTGCTAGAGATGAGAGCGCGAAGGTCTCGACGAGCCTTGTCTATTTCTTTCAAGTACTCTGCGTCAACTGCTATACTTCCCACCATTTTCAAAATACTTCTTCACAATTCAAAAGAAAAAAAAAATACAAACGACACGGTTGAGTTAATTAAGCTTCCTTGCAATGTGTTTGGATTATAAAGAGGAAGAAAGGAAAGAGTAGGAGGAAAAGAATTGATTAAAGAGATGGGTTCGTGTAGAGAAGAAGAGAAAGCAAATCAAAAGATTTGTTCTTCTAAAAAAAATTTATTTTTTCTATTTTCTTTGTACGTCGATAATTGTCTAATGGCAAACGACACGATTGAATTAATTAAGCTTCCTTGCAATGTGTTTGGATTATAAAAACAGAGAAAGGAAAGAATAAAGGAAAAGAATTGATTAAAGAGATGGGTTCGTGTAGAGAAGAAGAGAAGGCAAAGCAAAGGATTTTTTCTTCTAAAAAAAACAATTATTTTTTCTATTTTCTTTGTTCGTCGGTAATTTTCTTATGGAACAAGTTATTATAGCGTAGTAGTAAAAAATTGAGACGTGTAACTTTTTTTTATTCAGAGAAGAATGGAATTGAACTTGGACCTTTAAGTTAGTGGAGAAAGCCTTTTATCCCTAGCTATTTAAGAAAGTGTACGTGTAACTTATTTTTAAAATGGCATATAAGTAATGTTATATTGATTCTCATATTTTTTTATGTATTAAGTAATTATTAAATGGTAAAATAGTATAATTTTAAAATTTATTCATTACAATATTTATAAATGATGAGATTTATACAATTGAGTACTTACTTTAGTGGTAAGCCTTAAGCACTTCTTTAACTTAGGTTAGGAATTTAAGTCCAGTGGATGTTAAGTCAATAAATTTATTTTTTTTATTTTGTGGGGCTTTTTAATTCGAATAGGATGCTCAAAGTTGTAAGTATTACTCTTGATAATCTCAATGATGCAGTAAGATGTGTGTAGTTTAATATAATATCAATAGTATAGTTTCTGATCTAATATTATAATTTGATGTGTGTACTTATGTAATATCAGTAGTGTAGAATCTAACGTGTGTAGTTTAATATAATATCAATAATGTTGTTCCTAATAATCCAATAGTGTAATTTGATGTGTATAAACTTATGTAATATCAACAGTGTAGTTCACAATAATCCCAATGATGTAGACTAATTAATGTGTGTAGTTTGATAATTTCAATAATGTAGTCTGATGTAATATCTCTCATTTCGTGAGGGGCTTTATAATTCGATGGGATGTGCTCAAAGTTATAAGTGTTACTCCCGATAATTTCAATAATATAGTTTGATGTGTGTATTCTAATAAAATATCAATAGTGTAGTTTTCGATAATTCAGTAGTATAATTTGATGAAATACCAATAGTACAGAATTTGATGTGGTAGTCTAATATAATTAGGGGTAGTAGAAGCATTTTTTTGAGATGTGAAAAGTTTGGGCACAGTAGGCCGAACTCGAATTAAATTCTATTTAAGTTTAAAGATAAGTTAATTTTTCTAAATCCACCTCGAATACTCGATTTAAAAAATAAATAAAAAAACTTGTTATAGAAAAAATTATTTATTTATACAAATCAAAGTTGATTACGTACTAAATCTGGAAGTATAAAATTTATTTATATTATATTCTTAAAAAAATTTATACTTTTTCATATTTTTTATTTTTAACTCCTTTCCTTATTTTTTTAATTATAAAATATATTAGATACTTACTTCTAAATTGGAGTGAACTCATTTTTTTTTAAATAATGAAGAGGAATAAACAAAAGAGATAAATAATTTTATTACCATTCTTAGTTTCTTAGTCATCACTTATCTAACTCAAAAATTCTTTTACTTTGTGTTATAGGTTTACGATGAATCTTAATAAAGACTTGATGTATGGATTACAATGAAGTATAATGATTTAGATGTCAAAGATTAAAGGACCATTAATTTTTATGATTTTTAAATTTTAATTTATATTTTTAAAATTAGTATTTGAAGACTAAATATGATTTATATTTTCATGAGAAGTTTACAAAAAAAAATTGGTATATTACGATTGTATATGGTAAAAGACTATTTCACATAATTAAATCGGTACAAATAAAAGAATATTTAAGAAATTAAAAAAAAATCAAGGTACAGTGTTCCATACAGATCCCCATCCCCATTTGAGGATCCTCAACCCTAAACCTAAATTATATATATCAAGTATGGGGATGGACATTGTGATCCCCACCCCAGCCCGCTCCATTGCCACTTTTAAATATAATATCAATAGTGTTACTCCCGATAATCCTATAGTGTAATATGATGTATAATTTTATGTAGTTCCCAATAATCCGAATAATATAGACTAATGCTTGTAGTTTGATGATCCCAATAATGAAATATGATGTTTGGATTACAAATAAATCATGATGATTTAGATGCCAAGGTTTAAAGAAACTATTAATTTTTGTGATTTTTAAATTTTAATTCATATTATTAAATTTTAAAATTAGTAGTTGAAAACTCAATATGATTTATATTTTCATGTGATGTTTATAAATTTTTTTGATATATTACGATTAACGGGAAAAGACTATTTTACAAAATTTAATCGGTACAATTAAAAGAATATTTAAGAAATTAAAAAAAAATTCCAAGTAAAGTGTACCCGAAGAGATCCTCATCCCCGTTTGGGGATCCCCAACCCTAAACCTAAAATATATATATATATATATATATATATATATATATATATATATCGGGTATGGGGATGAAGATTGTGATCCCACCCCAGCCTACTCCATTGCCACTCCTAAATATAATATCAATAGTGTTGTTCCCGATAATTCTATAATGTAGTATGATGTGTATAATTTGATGTAATATTAATAGTGTAGTTCCCAATAATCCGAATAATATAGACTAATGCTTGTAGTTTGATAATCTCAATAATGAAGTATGGTGTTTAGATTACTAATGAAGTATAATGATTTAGATGTCAAAGTTTAACGAAACCATTAATTTTTATGATTTTAAGATTTTAATTCATATTATTAATTTATAAAAATTAGTAGTCGAAGACTCAATGTGATTTATATTTTTGTGTGATTTTTACAAAAAAAAATTTGGTATGATTTATATTTTTATGTGATTTTTACAAAAAAAAAATTTGGTATAATATGATTGTACAGAGTAAAATATTATTTCACAAAATTAGATCAGTACAAATAAAAGAATATTTATAAAATTAAAAAAATTTCTAGATAAGGTGTACTTATGGCGATTCTCATCCCCATTTGGGGATCCCTAATCCTAAACCTAAATTATATATATTGGGTATGGGGATAGAGATTGTGATCCCTACCCTAGCCTACCCCATTACCACTCTTAAATATAATATCAATAGTGTTGTTTCCTATAATCCAATAGTACAGTATAATATATATAATCTGATGTAATATTAATAGTATAGTTCCTGATAATCTAAATAATATAAATTAATATGTATAATCCGATAATCTCAATAATATAGTCTAGTGTGAGTAATCTGATATAATATCAATAGTGTATTTTAATTGGTGTAATTTTAGTAGTGCAATCTCGATGTAATATCAATTGTAAAGTGTATCAATAAATTGTGAGATCTATAAGTGTGTTAAGCAATCATTAACTTCCAAAATTAGTAAAGCAAAAAGGAGATTGAGAGAGGATAGAAGTGCTTAAAATTGTAAGTATTACTTTTAATGATCTAGATAATGTGGTTTAATGTATATATTATAATATAATATCAATAGTGTAGCTCTTGTTAATTCAATAATATAGTCTAATATGTGTAGTTTGATAAATATCAATAATATAAAATTTGATATGCGTAGCATAATATAATGTCAATAGTATAATTTTCGACAATCTAATATAATATTGATAATATAGTTCTTGATATCTCAATAATATAATTTGATATGTATAATTTCATTTAATATTAATAGCGTAGTCCGATCGATGTAATTGCAGTGATGTAATACAAGTTGCAAAATATTTCTCAAAAAAAAATTAGTTGCAAAATATATTAATAAATGGTGAGATTTATAAACGTGTCAAATAATCGTTAACTTCCAAAATGGGTAAAGCGAAAGCAAGACCGAGAGAGCAGCTCTATAGCTTGTAGTAAAGAAAAGTTATTTATTATTAAAGCGTTGGCTTTTTCAGCTTGACAATAAAGTCCCCATTTCTTGCATCTTTTTAATTAGGGAAAGTTTTCCAATTGACTAAAATTTTATAATTTTACTTTAATAACAAAAAAATATTTACTTTTTCATTTTTACCTTTATTTGTGTAATTTTTATAAAAAATATATTTTTTTATTTTTTTAATTATTTTTAAATTTTGTTTTTTAATTAATCAAATAAATTTTATTTTATATTTTTTTAATATAATTTTTATTTTTATAAATTTAATAAATATAAAAAATTATGAGTGCAGTGAACTCATACTGTGTACATGATTTAATAATTTTTATTTTTTATAATTAATAAATTTTATTATTAATTAATTATTTAATTTTATTATTTAGTTTTATAATACTTTTTCAAAGAAACAACAAAAAAACTGACAAATATCTTAAAATTTAAATAATTAATTAAATAAAATTTAAAATAAAAAATCATAAAAAAAGTAAAATTAAATTATTGATTATTAAAATAATTAAAATTTTAAAAAACTATAATTTAAAAACATAAATAATTAAAAAATAAAATATCCATTTAAATAATAATAAATTTATTATTTAAAAACTATAATTTAAATAAAAAATAAAATATTAATTAATTTCAATTAATATAAAATAAATTTTAAAAACATATAACAATATATTTATAATTACTAAAAAAATTTAAATATTTTTTTAAAATAATTTAATTGTGATTAATTATTTAATTTTTATTTTAAAATTTAATTTTTCAAATAATTTATTTAGTTTAATTTTTAAAAAATATTTTTAAATTTATTTAATTTATTTAATTTTAATTTTAATTTTAATTTCTTACATTATAACAAAGGATTCAAACTTAATTTCTTAATTTTAGTAGAAGAGTACACTATAAACTATAAAATACTATTTAAATAAGTGTAATTTAAGCAAACGGGTTGCATTACGTAGCAGGCGAGCATCACGTGTCAATTTCTAAAAATTTTAATTCATTTAATTTCTAGTTTTTTTATTTTTTGAAAAAAAAACTATCATGTTAAGATTGTGGTTAATTCTTTATTTTTTTCAAAGTTATAAAATAAGGAGGTTAAAAGAAAAAAATTACACTTGCTAAAATAGTTTGTAGTGTATTCCTTGAAGAAATTTAGTTCCAATTTCCTTTACCAGATTACAAAATTAAAATTTAAATAAAAAATATATTTTTATGTACATTAAAATAAATATATTTATTTATAAAAAATTAAATTGAAATTAAAAAATAAAATAGCTGGCCATAATTTATTTATTTTAAATAATTTAAATAAAAATATATAAAAATTTTAAAATATTTAAAATTTTCATTTTTTTTCATTTTAAATTTTATTTTACATTAATTTAAATTAATTCATTTTCGTTTTTATTTGAATTATAGTTTTTAAATAATTAATTTATTATTATTTAAATGAAATTTTTTATTTTAAAATTTTTAATTATTTATGTTTATTTTTTATTTAAATTATGTTTTTTAAAAATTTTAATTTTTATAAATTTAATTGTATTTTGTTTATGATTTTTTATTTTAAATTTTATTTTTTAAATTTTAACAACTATATCACTTTTTTGGTTTCTTAAAAACAATATTATAAAATTAAATAATGAAATTTAATAAATATAACATAAAAAATTATTAAATTATGTGCACAGTGCAGGCTACAGTCTGCTAAGCGTACTGTACACTATGCACATAATTGTTTTTATATTTTATTAAATTTATAAAAAAATTCAAATTAAATAAAAGTAAAAAATATATTTGATTAATTAAAAAAATTTAATTCAAAAAATTAAAAATTAGAAAAATAAAAAATAAAATATTTTGTATGTAAATTACACAAATAAAGGTAAAAATAGAAAAAATATTTGTGTTTAATTATTAAAGTATAAAAAATTTAACCGTTGTAAAAAAAATTATATATAAAATTTTGATCAATTGGAAAAAAATTTCATTGTGGGTTCACTTCTTTTTGTAGTAGAGTCTTTGTCCATTTGCAGAGCTTATTTTTTTGCATTTGCCTCAACAATTATATACACGTATTGTTTCAATAATCATCTAATTATAATACAAGAATTAAAAAAAAAAAGAAGTAAATATATTCGTACACTATTCTAGTAATCATCTAGCTGTCATTAGTGGCGGAACTATTTGAAGGCGTACTTAGACTATGGTTTTTAAAAGCTCCAAAATAAAATGAATTTAATAATAAATTTAATAATTTTTATTTTTTTAAATAATATTTTAATAATTTAACCTTCTTAAAATTCAAATTTAATATTAAAATTCCTATATGATTAAAACTCTACCCTGAATATAAATTTCTCTCGATCTTAAATTTGATTCTGCCCCTATTTGTACTATTAACACGAAAAAAATATTTGAAATATGTACGTGGCAAAAATTTATTGTGTCGGGTGATTGGCGCCAATTCCTTTTTTATTTTTTTTGGAAACTAATGTTAATTCATATTTACTTATTTACTTGATAGTGTTATTATAGGTATATTTCACCCGCGCCCCTAAATTATGTCAAATTTCAATTCATTCTTAGATTCTTTTTTGTTTTTAAATTTACATCCCATCACTATACCGTTATAATATCAGAATATAACAATTATTTTAACTTAAAATAATGACACAATTTTTTAATTATTATTCGAATATATAAGAATGAGACAACACTAAGTACTACTTTAATTATTTGCATATAATTGTATAGACTAAGAAATCTACTTAAATAATTAAAACGAAAATTCAAACCTAAAACTTTAAAAAGAAAAGGAGGACTGAATTTTTTTTTTAAAAAAAAAAGAAAACGAAAAAGAAAAACTTAGACTAAAATACGAGAACTTTCCAAATAATCCAATGAATTAACCATTGAAATCCTGAAGATCTAGCTTTTATCAAAGCGGGGTTTCTGAACAATCATGTCTCTGTGACCAATAATTGCAGCATTGCCGCTAAAATTGAGAAAAAAAAAATACAGACAAAATCATAAAAATGAGAAAATAAAAAATCATTCCGTAGAAAAGGTACCCGATTATTCACAAATCAGAAATAGAAAATATACGTAAATTTTCCAACTGGCTTTTGTTTCAACTTGCAATGAACAGATAACAGAAGTTCAATCAAGAAACTTATTGTTCAAATTTCCAGTAAGGATTCCGTGTTTTCTGGACGAAACTTGATTTGTATCCAACATATTTATGGAATCATCTTCACTTGCATCTTCTATGAACTTCATAAAAGTAACACAAGATCACCACGGCTGCTGCAACAGCAACTCCAATGGCCCTTTGTGCCAACACTGTACTGTTTCTGCCAGCCGCCTTGAAGCCCAAGGAAGCAGGATTGAAGCCTAGCTCTGAAAGTTTTTTGTGTGATGCCGCATAATCTGCGAAGAATGCATTCTCATCCTGCAATACAAAAATGTGAAAAGCTCTAGATCAATTATTTGACTAATCAACCGAATGCAACATATTGAATCCCACCCAAGTTTCTAAAGATCACAAGGCATACAGCTCATTATATATATTACCTTTGCATATATCTCCACATAGCGGCGGAATTCAGGATCCTCCAATAGAGCGTTGTCCGTGGGTAGCTTTAACAAACCCTCAGATTCCCCTTTCATAAGCTCCCTGATCACCGCATTCATTGTAAATTATGCATGTGTAACAAATATACAAGACTACTTAGATTCTGAATATGTGAGAGTTGATTGGAAATAAAACTGCCCAAGATTTCAACATACACGAAGTATGAGTTGTCAAATTTTAAAGGATCCCTTGTCCAGGGGCCCTCAAAACCTGATCTGTCTGGATGTGCTCTTCCCTACAACACATGAATAAAAGAAAGTTATGTAATTTGATATAATAAAGTACACCTCTGTAATTTGTTTGAATGGTTAAATTAGGGGAAAAAGTATACCAATGTGTGGCCTCCAGACAGTGCCACGATGTCCTTATCAGATAGACCCATGCGATAAAAGATATCCCTTAGATGAGATACACCTGCAAGGTAAATGTTGCTCACAGGAGAGTATAATCTGTTAAGCATTGCATATGGATCTAAAATATTATGTTGAACATGTTAACATACACTGAACATAAGGGACTTAAATTATCATATAAGTCTTCTGCACAAGGAGCTTGTTTGAGGGCAAATTGTTACACATCAGCTATGCTCAAGCAGAAAATATGTAGGAGAAGTATCAAAGATGAATTTAGAGGTGACTGCATGAGCCAAATGGTTTTGCAGGACTTAGAAGTGCCAACAGTCAACGATGACTGATAAACCAAGATGATCGGATAAGATTCAAGGGCGGGGATGATCGAAGAAGGTTAGCTCAAAATTAGATAGAGAGACTCTGTTAAACTTCAGCAGACAAAATGTAATACGGCCTTGGACATGGACTATCTAGTAGACTGGAATATGTCTTAAATATGGTCTTTGAAAGTAAAAGCTAGACATGACTATACAAGGAATTTTACAGAACTAGAAGCAAATAATTGAAATCTCAATGAAAAACCTTGATTGGCATCAGGAAGACGCCCTTCTTCAGGAGATTCTGATGCATCCTGATAAGAAATAAACAGGATTACTACTGAGCTTTGGAATCAAGTACCTTAATAACTTCTTCCTATTATCTTACCGCTCTTCCAGGAACAAATTCAATAGCAGGTCCTCCAGTGACCTCAACTGCAACAACTCCAGCTAGCTGAAGTAGAAAATTGAAGGATTAAAACCAAACTTATAACCACATAGATATATATCAGACCTCTGTCTACAGTGAGTGACTAGTTCATCTACCATTGACAAATATATATAATGACCTCCTTCTCTTACAAACTAGCCAATACATCCATTTTGTAAAACTTTTTATATCCATTATAGTAATTAAAATGGGTCTCATAACTAGGAAATCTTGACTGCAAGATATCGGCCAAGAACATAAAAAAGGCTGGATTGTCTTTAAAGTTAATTCACATATAATAAGACATCAATATTTCAGCATCATGATACCTATTATGTCACTCCAAATTATAAATAATATTTTTTTCCCCTGAAATACTATAGTTTCCACATAAACACTTTTAAAAAGCAAAAAAAAAAAAAAAAGATTAATTGTAGATGTTATATAACTAATTACCTGGTAAAGATCAGCATATGTAATTTTGGGATGCTTGGCCTTCACTGCCTCTGGTACCAAAACAGAACCCAGAAACAGTTCATTCAAAAACAACATCACATAATGAAAATTTTCAACAGACAGCTACAAGCCCACTATAACACATAAATCATAATAAATGTTAAAAAAATACTCACCGCATAAATCGATAGCAATCTTCAAACCTTTATTGGCATTGTGTGTGTGCTCCTGCTCGAACCTTATAGAACCATCAGGCCCCCCTGTCTTTGTCTTAGCATCATAAGTCCCAGCATCATGCCACCTGAACATCGATAAAAACACACACAAACACAACACTCTTCCTTTCAGGCACCCATTTTTTCTTTTTTAAACTTTTCCCAAATAACAAACATATACATGCAATGACGTGAACAAGTTGTCCGCCCTATGATGAGCAACTAACTATACACGAGACAAGATAGCATCACAACGTGAGCAACGTCGGCTACTAAAAGCATTAAAAAAGAGCAAAGAGATAAAAGAATATTACGCCAAGCGAAGAATGATTGGAGCACAGCTTTTGCTGGAGATGAGAGCGCGAAGGTCTCGACGAGCCTTGTCTATTTCTTTCAAATACTCTGCGTCAACTGCTATACTTCCCACCATGTTCAAAATACTTCTTCACAATTCAAAAGAAGAGAAAAAAAATACAAACGACAGGATTGAGTTAATTAAGCTTCCTAGGAATGTGTTCAGATTATAAAGAGAGAGAGAAAGGAAAGAGTAAGAGGAAAAGAATTGATTAAAGAGATGGGTTCTTGTAGAGAAGAAGAGAAAACAAAGCAAAGGATTTGTTCTTTTTTTACAAAAAACATACATATATTTTTTCTATTTTCTTTGCCGTTGGCGGAGGGAAAGCGAATAGTAGTCCTAAAAGTATGATACAAGTTTTTTTTAAGTATACGAGTATTATAACTTTTAGCAATGATATCGAAATGATCCCTAAACTCGGAAACCTGCTAAAATTTAATTCTATTTTAAAAGATTTAATAAAATTTAAAGGAAATTTTATAATAAATTTAATATAAAAATAAACTTCGCAACGACCTGTACCTACAAATTCTCTTTTAAAATCATTTCTATTAAAATATTAAAAAAAATAATGTTAAATATGTAAATTATAATTTTAAAAATGATGTATTAAATAAATATTAAATAATAAATTTAAAAATTATTTATTATTCTTAATATTTATTTGATATATCACTTTTTAAATAAAAAATATAATTTAAAATATCTAATATTATTTATAAAAAATAACAATTTATGAACAAATTTTTTCTTAATGAATTTATCTACAAACTTATTTATAAAAAAATTTATTAATATAATTAAAAAAATAATTAAAAATTTAACATTTATTGTTTTTTATATTGTTTCGTGGTTTTAATCATTTATTTTAACTACTAACTTTTTTTGTCTTTTCAAAAAAAAAAAATTGTAACTACTGATTTGGAAAGTAACATCACGAGAAATAATTAGAATAAATAATATATATATATATATATAAAAGTAGTTATGAAAGAAATTATTTTTATGGATCAGACGGGTGCTTTACGGCTTAATGGAGCGTGGAAGTACGTGCCAAATGGACGTATCAGATTCAGGATTGAGGATTGTGCGAGTGTCAGTTCATCGAATACTGTGACAGCGCGTGGAAGACGGATCCTTATCTTCATTTGACTTCGAACCTCAACCAATTATCGTTATTTTGGATTTGGACCCAATTCTAAAATGGGCTTTTAAATTCATTGCGCCCAACTAGAGCAAGAATTCGTCTAATCTGCATTTTGTAAAATTAAATAGTATAACTAGATAGATAAGATTTTAAGAAAAAAAATATGTAGATTTTAAAATTTTTTATTTACTAACTATTTTTATTAATTTTAATTAAAAAATTAAAAAATTGGAAGTACTACTACAGCCTTATTTTGATTTTAAAAATGACAAAAATAATAAAAAAATATAATTATATTCCAATTTTGACCAAAACTTTTTTAATTCAATTAAACATTATAAAGCGACCACATACTCTAATTAACTAAAGTATTCTAACTTTATATTTATATATATTTGTAAATCTACTAGCATATTATTCTTAGAAAGCTTTAATGTTTGACCTCATAATTAAAAACTACACATTTTAACCAATTAATCTATCTCACAATGTTTATGCATGGGTCTGCAAATCTATTAGCAACACACTTTAATCAATTAAATTATTATATTATTTTAACTTTATGTTTATTTATGAGTCTATAAATCTATTTACACATTGTCTTCAAACTCATATGTCAATAATTTAAAAGCTTGAACATTTGACTTCATGATTAAAGACCACACAATTTAACCAACTAAACTATTCTATTATTTTAAAATTATGTTTGTATATATGTTCACAAATTTATTTATATACTATCCTTAAAATCACATGTTTTTTTTTTTGAGTGAAATGATATCATATCATTAATATCGTCAAGATATTACATTAGATTCTTTTGATAAATATATCAAAAGAATAATAGAGAAAGATTAAATACATTTTGAGAGCATCTGATTCAAGCCTCTTGCAAAGAAAAAGGCCGTCATACCCATAATGGGTAAGGATAAGACTCTTTCAAAAGAAAGAAAAGATAGATCTTTCTGAAGAAAGGGAAGATCGACCTTTCCGTAGAAAGAGAAATACAGACCTCCGTAAGAGAAAAATTCAGACCTCCATAGGAGGAAAATACAAATCCCTTCAACAAATGAGAAATTATTATCGCATAAAATTAAAAGTAAACTAAGTCAAACCAACAGCATACATTAACAACAATGAGCAAACAAACCACATCATCTTAGACCATGATAATAAACTGCCGAGCGGAGCACCATCGGACTGGAGCAAAGCTGCTTAGAGCGGTGAATGCTTGGCAAGGTAGAGAGTTCAGAGAGATGGTTGGAGGGTTACCCACATCTCGCAAAATGGCCGAACAACGGGAGCACCCGAGAAATGAAAACGTCGCGACAGAACTCTGGTAGCCGACGACGTACTTCGGACAGGCGACGGGCGGAGATGGAGACCTCTGCAGAACAGTGGCGACTAAAGCGCATTGACTTCACAAAAATGGCCGGCAGCTTCAGACGGCGGTGATGCAAGCCGCCGAATTTGCAACTGCCCGATGGCGAAGAGCAAGGCTACACTGGGGCAATGGCTGGAAGTCTGACGGTGGACGGTGCGGCAGGGGGTCGGAAAGATGGTCGGGGATGAGGAGAGAAAGGCAGACGGCTATGTCGACAAGTGGTAAGGAGAGGCGGCGCATCTATGACGGATGGGGAATCACGAACGTCTAGCAGGAGCTCGTCGACCAAGGTGCTAGACTCCACCTGAAATAGAACAGGAAAACACCACAGAAACAAAAGGTTCTGCGATAGCCGAGGGCCACGAACCACACGCAGGAGCACGCGGGGCGGAGTCCATGCCTTCACCTGAAAACGGTACAAAAAATGGAAACACAAAAACAAAAAGGACGAAGGAGATCGGTGCATGCTAGAAATAGAGAGTCGAAGAGAAAAGGCCTCTAGAGAGAGGTCGTCGGCCTCTCTCCGAAGGATCTGGCGGCTTAAGGACCTTTGGGAGCATTTTTGTTTTCGGGAGCTAGGGCGTCTCCAAAATTCCGTTGGACCACACCTTTAAAACCACATGTTAATAATATAAAAAATACCATTAATAATGTTTAAACCCATATTATTCTCAAAAGACTTCAATGTTTGACCTCATAGATAAAAATCACACACTTTAACCAACTAATCTATCTCGTTATGTTTATGTATAGGTCTACAAATATATTAGCATCACACTTTAACCAATTAAACTATTATACTATTTTATTGTTATAACTTTTTGTTTATGTATGCGTCTACAAATCTATTTACATATTGTCCTCAAGCTCATATGTTAATAATTTAAAAGCTTGAACATTTGACCTTATGATTAAGGACCACACAATTTAACCAATTAAACTATTCTCTTGTTCCAACTTTATGTTTATGTGTAAGTCTACAAATTTATTTATATATTATCCTTAAGACCACGTGTTAATAATATAACAAATTCCATTTACAAAATTTGAACCCTAACACATGATAAGTAAGAGAATTCACCAATGTACTCTAATAAATTTTAATGATATAATGTCAAAAACAATATATATATATATATAAATGTGAAATAACAAGATCTTAGCTACTGATGGTCATCGCCTACTATCACCGTTCACCACCCATTAGTAACCATACACCTCTGTGTAAAGGTGGCCAGCAATGACCCGGGACACATACGATATCTGGGGTCTTATCATTTCATATTTTTATATTTTTTGTTTATAACATATTTTAACAAAATTTATTATAGCACTGTAATGAATATTCATACTTGTCAAATGAGTGACTAAAGGTTTGTTAATAATATTTTTAAAATTATTAACATGCGAACTTGAAAAAATTATCAATATGTTACTTGTTATGCGGGTGACTAGAATTCAAATCCTGTCAGTGACATTTTTAAAATTATTAATATGTGATATTGAAACAATATGTTAATAAATTTGCAGATTCATACATAAATATAAAGTTCAAATAACTTAATTAGGTAAAACAGAAATAAATTTGTTGGTTAAAATATGTGGTCTTAAATCATGAGATTAAAGATTCATGACCTCTTTTTAGTATTTAATTAAATATAAAATTTTTAAAAAAATTTAAAACAATAGTGAATTTTTATTTTTATTTTTTTTATCATTAAAGTTAATAAAAATTATTATCCTTACTGGGGTATAAATGAAATTTTTTTTTTAAATATTGAGATTTACAAATCTCTCTCTTAAAATCTTAAAAGTACAGATATTCTTTTTTTCTTTATAAAATATTAAGGGTCATTAATTAGTCATTTGGCATGACTTTTTAACGGAGCTTCTTCAATTAAAGCTTTATTTAGTAATTTTTTTTTATAAATCTTTTAAGAATAAATTATTAATCATTTGATTATCACTTATAATTTTAAAAAAAGTTAATGTAATTACTTTAATAGACAAATATTTTTTTAATATTGTTATAAGAGAATTCAATTGAATATTTTAGTTATATAAATAATTCAACATGTAAAAAAAAGGAATAATATTATTTTTTAAATGGTATCTCCAATTTTTTCATCTTAAATAATATGTCAAGTAATTATTAAATAGTAAAGTTGCACCATCTTAGTCTAATAATTACTTGATGTATCATTTGGGATGAAAAGAGGGATATTATCAAAAATATTCTTAATGTGTCACATAATTTCAATAATATCTATTAGTTTAGAAAATAAATAATAATATCCAATCATTAGAGAATGTTTTGTTAGAATTAACATAATTATATGAAATGATTAAATTGTTCTTTTAAATATAAAAAATAATAAAATGATCATTCTAACCCTGGATAGCACAATTTCTCATATAAAAATTAACTTTCTAATATTAAATTAATAATATTTTTTTTCTTTTTATATTTAATTTTTTAAATTATTATTATTATTATATAAAAAAATTGATTTCCAATTTCCATAACGACCTCTAGTTCAAGCAGCCATTTGGACATTAGTCCAAACGGCCATAATGTCTACTAATTCTAGCGGCAATGGCCACTAATTCAAGTGGTCACTTTTTTTTCAAAAAATTTGAGTATTTAAATTTTTTAAATTTATTGTTTGAATAAATAAATTTGGATACAAGGACAAAAATATTTGGACACCATGATAAGGGCGTTCGGACACAAGGGTTGTATGGATAAAAATAACATTGAAACGATGATATTATTTTTTTTAATTAATTTTATCAAAAAATTCTCCAATAATTAAGTATTATTACCTATTTCTTAAACTAACGAGTATTGTTAAAATTATGTGATACCTTAAGATATTTACAATAATATTCTTATAAAAAGATTTAAGATGCTATTTAAAAAATATAGTATTACTCTTAAATTATTTTTTTTTTATAACAACTATATTTGAAAGCTCAAAATTTAAGTTCCTTCTAATTGAAGACAAAATTTATTTTTCAGTCTCAAAAACTTAATAACCTTTCAATAGTGCTTAAAAAAACATTTTTTACTTGTGAAAAAAGCATACAAACAGCCAATAGGATGATGTTACCATCAACAATATAATTACATCCTAAACTTATATATATTGGGCTGATATAGTTGGCAATAAGTTGCTCTTTAGTATAACAAAACAAATTAATTATACAAACTCACTCATACTTTTTTTTAGGTAGCATAACAAAATTAAAAGGATATATAAATATATAATAAATATATAATGAGATAATAACTCAATCAATATATCATACTACATCAATTAATATGAGTAAGGCTATATATGTAGTATTATTTATATATATAATTTATGTCATACATACACACAAGAAATCGATAATTTAATGGTTAACTTCTCACACTTATACCTCATAGGATAGACTAATATTATATGTACGAACTCTTTATCTAAACTGGTGTGGCATACAAGTATTGGTTCATATAATTTATTTTATTAATTTTTATATTTTATCCGATAAATACTTGTATCTCACAATAATTTGTAAAAAAAAAAAATTGTGTATTTAGTGTTAATCTATGTGATAGAAGTTCATAATACTCTTCTCAAATTTCCTTTTATAATAAATAAAATAATGTAACTTTATATGTTTTAAAAACTCTTAAAAAAATTTATTTTCTCTATGCCACAAACGTAGAAAAAAAATATGAATTAGTATTGTATCCGTTGGTCTCATTATTAAAATGGCCTAATCAACTCACTTAACTTAAGTTTAAAAAGAGATAAAAAGTCAAATTGGTAAAAATAACAAAAATTTTATTTATATTATGATTTTATTAATTGTTAATGAGTTAAAATTCTATTTTAATATAATAAGCTTATTACATTATTTAATAATTTTATCACCTTATCACATTATAATAAATTTATCATATTAAAATTAAATTTCATCATATAAATATTTAAATATGAATTAAACTTTGTCAAGTGACATTATAAAAATGATGCAAATTATGTTTTTTGGTTCATTTAAAAATTGATATGAAAATCATATAGTACATCAATATCCTTTTACTTAAAGTATTCCCTTCACATTTATAATTGATTATACACCAACTAATGTCAAAATATCTTTTTTTTGTAAAACGTTGTTCTTCGTCAACAATACTCTACGCATTTAAAAAAATTGAGAGGTAATTTTTAAAAATTTATAAATTCGAAACTTTTAGTATAAAAAATGCAGCGATGCACAAAAGTTGTAAATTTTAGTTATATTAATAAATTGAAAAGGAAAATTGAAATATAATTTTGTCAAACTCATATATAGGCATAATAAATAGTGTTGGCAACAATTAAATGTAGCATATTACACAATATTTAACATTGCAATTGAGGCTTTGTCACTTAAAATATGAACTTGTAATGTCTGTATATAATATGACTTCAACACTTGGGACGTTATTACTAAGGGCACGTAAACATCGTTCAAAGTCGGAGGGTAGCTTGGAACTTCATATTTCAATAAAGAAACACAAGATCATTATGGCTGCTGCAACGGCAACCCCAACGACACATTGTCCTAACACTGTAGTTTCTTGTGTGCTGCCGCATAATATGAGAAGAATGCATCCTCGTCCACCCGTACAAAAATGTGAAAGGCTCTTGATTAATTGTTTGATTTTTATTTCAATTAAATTTAAAAATTTTAAGAATTTTATAAATGTTATATAAATTTTTTAAAATTAAATTAATTATTAAAAAAAAAACTCTAAGAAAGAATAAATAGTAAACAGACATTAAAATTTTGTATGTATTAAAATGAAATTATTGTTAAGTATTTATTATTTTTATGTAAATAAAAGAATGTCAAATAGATTCATTTTAAAGTTATTTGTTATATATTTTTTATAATTTTTAAAATAATTAATTAAAAAAATTAAAATTTATTAATCAACTGTACACATAAACTTTTACTTAATTACATAAATTAATAGTGTATATTCTTAATTTAATTTTGTTCTTACTTCTTGCCCTTATATTTATTTATAATAAACATTTTCACTACAAAAAAAAAATATTAAAGCAAAAGGCTAATTCATAAAAAATATTAGTACGAAACCCAATTTTCGCATAATAAAATCATTTAATACCTTAATAAGAGTGCGTAATGTCGTTCAAAGACGGTTGATTTTGAAATCAAGTCAATCGATTTCGATTGAAATCGATCCTATAAATTGAATCTAATTAATCGGTTGAATTTGATCAATCTGATCTAAAAATATAAATTCCTAACTATTAACATTATGGGTTTAAAAGTGCCTTTCTTAACCTTATACATAAGAAATGGGAATGAAATGGCAATGCTTCATCATATGTAACCCACAACTTTTTTTTTTTTAACACTTTTAACTAAAATTCTACAAGTTTTGGTTTCTAGTGGGTAGCATGATGAATCGTGAGTTGTGATATTACAATTCCATGTGACAACTTGTGCTTCAAATTTAAAAATCATCCAGCTAGCTACCTAGATCAGATGTGATCTTCTCTGTAAACCAAACATGCATGATTTTTTTTATAAAAAAAAAATAGTTGGATTTGATTTGGTGATTCCATGAAACCATTTGACAAAGTCCATGAAAATCCAAGCAAATTCACTTTGGTTAAAACTCAAAACAAGCAATGCAATCGTTTACTGATCAGCAGCAACAAGAGCCAATCAATCAATCAACAAAGCTGAAAGTGAAACGTTTGTGTTTTTTTTTCTTTCTTTCTTTCTTTTTTTAACATTAATATACATAGATTTTTACTATATAATTATAATAATACATCAACCGAGATCATATATTATTCAACATTTATATATACTCGAACTCACATCTTTATAATAAAAAAAAATTAAAAATCGAAACTCTCACAAAAGAAGATAAATATTTATACTACTATAAATATATGTCAAAGTTTGAACTCTAAATTATATTATCTGAGCAAACAATGAGTATAAGAAAATTGCTTATTAAAAAAAATAAGAGAAAATAAAATATATAGTGCATAAAAAAGAAGAACAAGCCGTAGTTATAGATTATGGGTTTTTATTTTTGCTTTTAAAAAAATAATTAGCATAATATTAAAAATGTTAGTACAAATATCTGCATATTTTAAAATAAAAATATTTAATTACATTCATATATTAAAAAATCGTGGGAATGAAATTTAAGACTATAACACGTATAATAAAGAATGTTGAGAAGTGTCACATGGTTTAGGAATTAATTAATTAAGCTATAAGCTTTTAGGGTTTTGGATGGTTTAGTGTTAACAAGAACAAATGTTAATTAGAAATTTGATTCTTGTTTTTAAAAAAAACCCTTTAAAAAAAAATATAGAATCTTTTGCTCGTTCAGTTCAGAGAAAACAAACACGAAGCACAATTTTGCCGGTGTAATAAATTAACAGAATGAAAAAAATATAAAAAAATTGATTCCACATCCAGTCACACACACAGTTCCCTAAAAATTGCAAAACAATTTTATTAGAATTTAGAATCCAATATTTTATTTCCCAATGCAACGCATTATTTTACTTTTACGGGAACAACCGAAGAAGGGTTAAAAAACAAAAGGCAGATAGGAGAAAACGACATCGTTTCTTAGGCCAAGAACATGTTATGTGTAATCAGTAATCACCTTTCGGCCTTTTACAAGGTCATTCATCATTCATCATACGAGGTCGTTTTGTCACGTCATGGGATTGTTCTAGATATTAAACATGCAAAGGAAATATTGACCCTAATTATTTTACACTATACTTATTATATATTATATTAATATTAAATCGAAACTTTGCCTAAAAATAATTCATTTAACTTATAATACTATAATTTATTTGACAAAATTCAATTATATTCAATTTTTTTTCAATATTAAGTTGGTCATGCACTTTATGTTAGGGTTTAAGTTTTAGTAGATATTAAAATAATATAATAATAATTCTTAATATAATAGAATATATTTTTTTAAATTGATATTTGAGCGTATGTTAATGTATAAGTAAAAATTTTGTCTCGATTGATTGATATTTAAGAACATATTAATATAAAAATAAAATTTTATTTCAATTATAATAAAATTTAGTCATTATACAAGGCTTTGTAATTAAAAAAAAAAGGTGGTCGTTATAATATGAGAGGTAAAAGAACATTATGAAAATATTGCCATGGCTAAACACATTCTTAACTCTCATTATCTTACTACTGAAGTCTTCAAATCTTTGCTTAGTCAAAGCGTTTTTGAAGAGGAATAACCACGTTTTCGTAACCAGCAAAATCGCACCATGGCAGCAAAGCAATGGCAACATTAGCAACAAATAATTTTTTTCAAAAAAAAATTAATATCATCAATTAGTCCGAAATTAACCTCTTTTAAAAAAGAAAAATACCCAAAAGGGCAAGCAATAATTAGCAACAAATAATTAGTATTTCATAAATCCAACTCAAAAATTTTGAAATAAATTTTGTCATTCAATCTCCGAGTTATACATAGCCGTTGAAACTTTTCAAAATTACGGAAAACACCCTCAAAACTTTCCGAAGGATGCAGAATTTAGAACCGTACACAATCTGACACAAGCAAAACTAAATTTTTGGAAATAAAAGGGCTGTATGCTATATTGTTTGAAACTTTGAATTGGATTCAATGTCTCGTCGTAAACGTTGTTAAAGAGACAAACGCTACAGACATTTGGAAAAAAAAACTAGAAAGTGAATCGCAGGGGGCAAAATCGTCATAAAAAATAATTGGATTTTTTTAAAAAAAGAAAATTTAATGTGGCTCTGGGCTCTCTGCCCAACGTTCACTGTCTCTCTGCCGAACCCTTCTCTCTATTCTTCCGCCTCCACCATAACCATTATCATCGTCTCTTCAAATTAAACAAAAAAAAAAAAAGAAAAATGGAAAAGCTTTGCTGATATTTATACAAAGATGGCGACAAAAGTGTTGTTGCTGTTTTTTTTTGTGTTTGAGGGGCATGCAATAGTGAACAGTGCATGTACTCGTGAACAGTCTTATTAAGATCGTTAAAGGAAGGGTATCAATAGTAGCCTGGATACGCTATTGTTGCTCAGTGATTTGTACTCTAAAGAAGAAAGAAAAAGAGAGTCTTGGCTTTAGGAGATTGGATTAGACAGAACTTTGATGCGATGAACAGTGGTTACAAGAAGATGAAAGCTTCTTCAGAGCCGAAAGCAACTGCTGAGATAGTAAGATCTTACTAGCTGAGTACGAAGAATAAAGAGATATTAAGGATATTCATTTATTAAACCCGAGAAAGTTATAAGAGTTGTTTTTTTTTTTTTAATCATTTGGGCAAAAGTGTTGGGGCATTAACTCTATATATATAAGGACATTTGGGCAAGGAGGAACAGCAGGAGAAGATCAAGGCGAGGAAGATGGGGTGTTGGGTCTCGAAAGTTGAAAGAGAAGAGACAGTGTCGAGATGCAAGGCGAGGAAGAGGTACATGAAGCAGCTGGTAAAAGGAAGGCAAGCTTTTTCAGCTTGTCATGCAATGTATCTTCGTTCTCTGAGAAGCACTGGCTCAGCTCTTGTTGAGTTTTCAACTAACGAAACTTCACTTCACAAGCAGTATTACCACCCACCGCCGCCGCAGCCACAGCCACAATCTCAGCCACAAATGATCCACCATTCACCTCTGCCACCGCCGCCGCCACCTCCGCGGCCCCCGATGAGCCCCAGCACTACTGACACGTGGACTTCATCCACAATGGCCTCCCCTCTTCCTCCCCCGCCGCCTCCGCCGCCATCTTCCACTTGGGATTTCTGGGACCCGTTTGTGCCTGCGTCTGCTGCTCCTTCAGCTTATGTGGCTGAAGAGGAGTGGGAAGAAGAGGACCTGGCCACCACTGTCTCTGACGTGGCGATTACCAGGACGGAGCCCTCTGTGGTGAGTGGGAGTGAACTTGCTGTGGTGTCGAGAAATGCGAAGGATCTCGGGGAAATTTCTAAAGAAGTTGATGACTATTTCCTTAAAGCGGCTGATGCTGGTGCTGAGCTTTCTGCAATCTTGGAGGTTTCAAGTTCTGGTTTTGAAACTGAAAATAAAGGTGGTTTGTTTGTTAATTTGTTTGACTTCTTTGAGTAATAAACATAATAATCATCATCATGTCTTCGAATAGCTCAAGATATATGCTTAATTTGCATGAGTTGATCCACATTGCGTATTTCTTTGTTTACATGTTTAGTTTCTGGCTAAAATGTAAGCTTTGTTTACAGTGATCTGTGTTGTTGTTGTGATGCTATTGTAGTGAATAAGGCTTACAACTATGCCTGCACTTTGAATCCAACGTCCTGGACATGGGGTTCGACTCCCGCTCCGAGAATGAACACATACAGAGTGAGGATAGGTGAGGTGCGTGAAATCAATGGCGGTCATGAGGGAGTTATCAGTGACAGCCACCATTGTACTGTGGAGAGGCTTTATGCTTGGGAGAAGAAACTATTCCACGAGGTCAAGGTAGAAGAGATCTAATTCCACTAGTTCAATTTCTCCAGTTAGTAGAGTTTTTGTCCAAGTTCCAAGCGCAAAAGAAAGTGGGACTGATCATGAACCTATAATTTTGTGCTTCCAATGAGCAAATGAAAGATCTAAGCTTCAACTAGTTTTCTTTCTAATTTCTTTTTTTGGGGCCCAAGAATGGCATATATAGATTTGCATAACGAGCCAAAAAGATGGTTGGCGGGCACATCTAAGATGACAACTTAATCCTTCATTTCTTTGGTCTATCCATTTTCTTTTTGTTTTCTTCTTTAGATTGATTTATTTTTAAAAATTTTTTTTGGGTGTGTGGGTTTTAGAATTGGGAGACTTTAAAGAAAGAGCATGAGAAGAGGGTGGGCCAGCTGAGGAAATTGGAAGCCAAGGGATCTAACTATATGAAGACCGAGAAGACCAAGAAGGAGGTGGAGAAGCTTGAGTCTCAAATGATAGTTGCTTCACAGGCCATTGATACCATTTCAGTTGAAATTGTCAAAGTGAGGGAGACCCAGCTCTACCCTCAGCTCCTTGACCTTGTCAAAGGGTTAGTCTTCTTATGCCACTGATTGCATCTATTCTTACTATTACTTGTCATAAGACTTCCCATTTATAAGATAGGTAAGAAGACCTTAATCATGTGACCTTGTGGTAGCATGTGACACTCTGAGCATTGTAAGTTCATTATTAAGGGGAATTTATTGTTTGTCTACTTTTTGAATTTGAAATTGCTAAGAGAAAGGCTACACTTTGGTCCTTTCATAGAGTATTTATTATTTTGATTGGGCAATGCATCCTTTTAAATTCTACCCAATTTGCTTTTTTCTTTGGACTTTAATCTTTTTCTTTTTCTTGTTCATGTATTAAGATGGGATATTTTCTTGCTTGTGCTGTAGCTAATAACACTAAGAGAGCAATAGAAAGAGTATCCTGTCGACAGGGAAAGTTCCATAATTCATTCCTGCGCTAGTTTTGGAATTAGATTGTTGTAGGGGAAGTCCCTCATATTTTCGTTCAGAAGATTTGACTGTTTTACAGTACAAGAATCTTTTTGTGACTGCTTCTATTAGCCCTAAGTACATTGTAGTTTGGGCAATGGTCCCAAGGCCCAAACTTCAATTTCATTGATTGGGTGGGTCTCACTCTTTAGTATCAAGCTTAATCTTTTGTTCATTCCTGTTCTCTTTGGGCAAAATGGATACCAACCTCCTTGTGGGCAAAATGGGTACCAAGACTAGTGTCTAACACAATTTTATGGGGCCCTGTAACGATATTTGTGTCCTTGGATTCCTGCTGTGTAGGTTTTATTTTTGTGCTTTAGCCAAATCATGTGTACTTTCAAGAACATTTTTGAGTAATTCAATGTACCGTCCTGGCATTTGACTATAAGGAACTGTCTTCCTACGACCAAACTTGTGGGCAAAATGGGTACCAAAACTGGTGTCTATACAAAATTTTATGGGGCCCTGTAATGATATTTGTGTCCTTGGAATCCTGCTGTGTAGGCTTTATTTTTGTGCTTTAGCCAAACCATGTGTACTTTCAAGAACACTATTAAGTCAATATACCATCCTGGCATTTGACTATAAGGAGCTGTCTTCCTACGACCAACCTCGTGGGCAAAATGGGTACCTGGACTGGTGTCTATACGAAATTTTATGGGGCCCTGTAATGATATTTGTGTCCTTGGAATCCTGCTGTGTAGGTTTTATTTTTGTGCTATAGCCACATCATGTGTACTTTCAAGAACATTTTTGAGTAATTCAATATACCATCCTGGCATTTGACTATAAGGAACTTTGGGTTTTCCCAGGATTAAATCATGTTGACATTCATTTCCATTTGTCATGTGGACTAACTATTCTACAAAATTAATGTGACACAGAATAATGTTTTAGGATTTATGCTCTACAAGATGGATGTAGTTATCGTGTTTGGATCATTTAACCTATGGTTTTATTTATGTGAGCTTGTTAGTTTGAGAAGCTATAATTTGGTACTGCAAACAGTAAAATAGGTTCATGACCTACTTGTCTGATTTCTCTTAATTGAGAATGTGGCAATCATTTGATTGGCATGCAGATACTACCTTTTTCTTCGAAATGTTGCCCTCTATAAACATATGCTCTTTAAACTTCATGTTAATGATTTGTTTCTGGTCTCCTGTTTCTAATTAATTATGGCATATAGACATATGTGTGAAAGAAACATTGTGATTCACTCAAATATTCTGTGATTTTCTAGGATGAAGTGCATGTGGAGAAGCATGTATGAGAGTCATCAGGTTCAGATGCATATAGCTCAACAGCTCAAATATGTCAACACAATGCCATCTAGTGAACCAACGTCTGAGATTCACAGGCAATTAACTCTCCAGCTTGAGCTCCAAGTTCAGCAATGGCACCAATCCTTCTGCAACCTGATCAAAGCCCAACAGGACTACATCCAGTCCCTCACGGGTTGGCTCCGCCTTAGCCTTTTTCAGTTTAACAAAAGCCCACTTTCAGGAAACTGTCAGGAGTCAGGAATTTACTCACTTTGTGAGGAATGGCAACAGGCAGTTGACAGGATTCCTGACAAGGTAGCATCTGAAGGAATCAAGAGCTTCTTAACTGTGATTCAAGCCATTGTAGCTCAACAAACAGAAGAACATAAACAGAAGAAGAAGGCAGAGTCTGTCTTTAAGGACTTTGAGAAGAAGTCAGCTGAGCTGAGATCATTGGAGAGCAAGTATGGTCCATTTTCGATGCCCGACTCTTCTGGCAAGGACCCAGTTGCAGAGAAACAAGTGAAGGTGGAGACATTGAGAACAAGGGCGGAAGAAGAGAAGACCAAGCATGAGAAGTCAGTAAATGTGACGAGGGCAATGACCATGAATAACCTGCAGATGGGGTTCCCTCATGTCTTTCAAGCAATGGTGGGATTTTCAAGTGTGTGCATGGAAGCATTTGAATCTGTTTACAATGAAGCCAAGCATATTTGTCAGAAGCATGATGTGAAGAGGATTCTACCTAATTGAAGTGAGAGCAGGAAACGAATGGCATATATATATATTTGGTATTATATGTAGAGATGACACACCCAACTCAGTTGCCGGATTGACACATGGAGAAGTCCTGCAGGGCTCATCTCTATGCAAATTTTGTGCAGAAGTAACGTGGTAAATCGCTGGCAAATTGAGGGGGATTGGTGTGGTGTCACTCAAGTATAGGAAGCGATGGAAACTTTATAATTAAGCAGATTTAAAAGTTCTTATGTAGGATTTATATAGCTTGTTATTTTCTGTAATAGTAAAGCTTATTGATATGCTGAATCACTCCTATTAGGATTTATCTAATTTTATTTATGTATGTTTCTAAAAGGTGAATTGCTCTACTGATGCATTTGATTTATGTTATGATGGTCAGTTTGCCGCAGAGTGTCTAAATCCAGCCGCAGAAATAATGCAGTGGCCAGTGGGTTTTCCATGAGCACGTATCAAATTTATATATGTACTGAGCTAATTGTTGATGTTCTTCTAATGAATCAAGGATAAGGGAGATTGAAATATCCTCTCTTTTCCCCCAACCTACCACTCCCCAGGCAAGAGTGATCCAAGGTCTCACGGACCCCTATTTCCATTCCAGAAGACAAGCTCAGGTTCACATTCAACAGCACATCCTTGTGCCCTTGACACACTGCTTTTGCAAAAGCTAATATATCAGTCTGGTTAAATATACAACTACGTGCAAGTGAATATGCAGAAAGTATACTACAAAGAGGAGCTCTGGGTGCTATTCAGTGGCATATACTTGTGATCGGTAACAAATGCACATTCATACCCGTTTCCCCTGATACAATGCTAGTGCAAAAGCTAATCTAATATATCATGAAGTCTGATTTAAATATACTACCAAGGTGAAGTTCAATATGCACAAAACATTCTACAAAAATAAGCTCAGACTGCCATTCAGTGGCATACCTTGTGAACTGTTACAGATGCATAAGACTGCGACCTGATACAATGCTTTTGCAAAAGTTAATATATCATGAAGTAAATTTGGTTGAAATATACAACTAAGTGTCAACATGCACAAAATATAGGATCACTGCACTTCAATATGCACAAAGGAGAGGACTTACTAAATAAAAAGTTTCCCCAATAACCTAGGATAGTGGATGGAACACTGCACTTCCTAAAACAAAATGGAGGACCGACAAAATGAAAGTTATCCTCAATAACCTAGGATTGTAGATGGAACACTGCACTTCCTCAATAACCAAATCACTCTTTTGTTGCCTTTGAGAGACAAGAATGTTTCTCTTGCATTTGCGTTGTTGAACAGATCCAGAGCTGCAAGATAGACTTCTTGCTCAACTATTTGCATTTCATCCAGTTCTTTGATACAATTCGCAATACTGTATTTTTCGTTACAATGGTTAATGGCAGCCGTTGCCAGCTTAGAAGAAGCTGCCATTTCCTGCATAGCTTCTGCAATAGAACCATCAACACACTTGCGACCTCTCTTGCGCATGGCAATTGAACCATGTGTACCAGGCAGAAGTTCTTGATCATATGCCATGTTATTGTCTTCATCATCAAACACTGATAAGATTTCCCCTTGAATTACGCTCAGGGGCTCTCGATGATAAAGTGAGGATGGAATCCCTCCCTCGATTTCAGCTGATGGGTCACATTTCCCATGGGTTGTCGATTCAGAGAATATCGAACATAGTTGTTTGTAGATTGGGCAGCCATTGAATTTTATGTTCTCAGCTTCAGGATGTCCCTAATTAATTTCAACAGGAGCAGGTTACAGATAATTAATAAACAACATAAATCAGCTCCTGCCTCGGTCTAAAGGAGCTCAAGCCTAAAATGCAGAGAACCATTATTAGTTAGTCATGAAATTTATGTTTTGCCTCCATCAAGCATCATGGAATTTGTCCTAATTCTTGCACATTTTATCCAATGAGTAAACAATAACCAAAAAAATTTTAAAGACAGGTATCTTCTTATAGGCAACAAAACTACCACAAAAATAAAATTGGAAAAGAGTAATACTACACATACAAAGTTAGGGTGGTACAAAGTATCTCAACTAACATGTCACTCAAAAGTGTAAGGAAAATACCTCAACGTCAGTCCATGCTTCGTTATTGGCGATAAAATGGCCGGTAGATTCATCCCAACTGACGTCACCTCGATCAAGAAGTCTCTTCACAAGAGAATACTGCCTTCTCAAAACTGAATATCGGTTCTTGAGTTGATCCTTCTCCCATGTCAGACCAGTCTTTTTATGAAATCCATCACAAATTCGATTCCATGCTGTCCTATTAAAGGAATTGTTCTTCCTATACCCTAAACGAACTTGATCAACCATCAAGTCCACTAGTACCTCGGTCAAGAATGCTGTCCACCTAGCCCTCAAATGCCGTTCTTTTTGCAGAGTAAACCCACCAAAATTTGGTTTCTCAAACCCAACAACATTTTGGTTCTCCATTGACAAATCCATCAATCAGAACCTGAACAAATTCTGAACTTCACAACAGCCAGTTAAAAAAATATAACCTTCACCAATCTTTAAGTGCTAAAACACTTTTACATCTACAATTTTCAGCACATGGGTAATGTACTGTAATCAAATCACAGAAACAGTGATGACAGAACAAAGTATCTAAATTTTGCAAACACAAACAAAACAAGAATGCTGTTGGTTCTCCTTTGACAATTTCATCAATTAGCACCGAAGCAAACTTTGCAACAATCCAGTTTGAAAAATAGAACCTTTATAAAACTTTAACCTCCGAAACAAAAAGTTTTCAGCAAATGGGTTATGTACTCGTAGCGGTGGCAAAATGAGTCATAACAAAATTATTCGACACGCTTTAAGCGAATATGGGTAGAAAAAATTGACATGATTAATAAAAGAATCAAATTCGTGTTATCCATTTATTAATCGTGTCGAATACGTGTTTGAAGTCTACAATTCGCTAATTCATTTAAATCACATTTAATAAACAAATCGTATTCACGTCATTTGTGTATTTATTCATTCAAATTTCGTTTAATAAACAAATGAAATATTTCATGTAAACGAATCAAATTATGTGTTATTATTCATTTAAGCTAATATAATCGTAAACTAATCGAATCATGTATAATGGTATAAATGAATTGAATTTGATCAATTTATTTAAACGCATCTAGTCGTGTAATTTGAATATTAAACGAATTAAATTTGTATTTAAGTGTCTAATTCGTTTAGTAAACGAATCGTATACGAATACAATAAAAAATTATTAATATCTTATATTGACACAACACGAATACGATTTGTTTACACAAATTGTCACCTTTATATACTCATTATTCTAAGTAAAAAAAAAAAAATTGTGATCACAAAGTAAAGTATCTAAATTTTTGGTAAACACAAACAAAACGAAAATACCGTCGGTTCTCCATTGACACTCCATAAATAAAAACCCGAGGAAAATCTGAACTTCACAACAACTCAGTTTCAAAGTACAACCTTTATCAAGCTTTAAGCTCTAAAAACGAACAACTTTCAGCAAATGGGTAATGTACTCGTTATTCCAAGTCAGAGAAACAGTGATCACAATGTAAAAGATCTTAACTTTTGCAAACACAGATGAAATAAAAATTACTGTTCAGCGATAAGAAGCTACTGTTCAAAGGGTGTAAGAATGTGAAGCATGTTGAAAGTGCAAATAAAATCCTGTGTAAAAAACCCTAAAGAAACATGATATATATATATATATATAGAGAGAGAGAGAGAGAGCATATTTACCTTTGACAAAATATTGACGATGATCCATGTGTCATCAAACGATATTTGCCCTGATTTAGGAACTTGGAGTTTTGAAGTCGTATAGAGAGAGCTAGTTTTCAAACAGAAGTGTGCCTTTTTTTCTGTCTTTGCAGTTGTGGGTTTAGGACAAGTGGACAATCATGGTTCAATTTTGCTAAAGTTGCCCCTAACTTCTAAATATTTACATTTCCCCCCTCTACAACAATTACATTACATTAAACCTCATCCACTATTCGTGGACAAGGCTAGAAATTTTCAGAAAAGCCACTCGCTGCATATTCTTACCTGTTACAGTTAACACAAGTGGTACCCCTCAGATTTTTGTCACAGTTTTTTATTTTTATTTTAAATCCAACATCAAGGTCTAGAGTCAAGAATTTGGGACCAACACAAACAAGACTAAATTATATGAGGCGCCATCTAAGAGTCTAAATGGGTTGTCTTGGCACATTAAATATCAAGTTTAATGTAATCATAGATCATTAACAGCAAAGAAGGATTTCGTCATCCTGCTTATCAATCCTACGAGGGCCCCTCCGTTCGTGCCTATAATTCGGCATGCTAGAGAATTTGAACATCGGGATTTTCCCACTTAAAAGAATATTTACATATGTTTTGCACTGCAAAATTGACAAGTTGCAATTAGCAATGAATCTTTACAAATGAAAGTGTCAATCTTGAATCAGCCCTGCTTATCCGGAGATACGGCTACTTGTCACCTATTCTGTTTCAGAATCAGAAATCTCACTTTCTTGAACATCCAAATTCATCCTCTCAACACTATCTTGGACATCTTCTGTCTTGTTGTCGGGCATTGACGAGTCATGAGCTTCAGAGCCTACTGATGCTCTGTATTCAAGCCATTTACGAAAAGGTGCGTAGTCAGTTGCAAAAACTGATAAGTCAGTTGAGCTTCTTACATTGAAAGCCATAGCTTTGTTCTTTACCATCTCCTTCTGCAAAGACATCCAAACAGAAAGGTTTAAACACAAACACGCAAAAAGACAAAAACAGAAAAGAGTAAAGTTTGAAGAACTGAGATAAGTCACATAAAGGTCACCAAATTAAATTAGCAACTCTTTATTGGAACTAGGTAATAATTTGCTTGTGTGTGTTTGTCTGCATAATTCCAGTTCCGAAATGCAACTCTATTAAAGTAGTTCACAGAAGTTCTAACCATCACAGGGCAATTTGATGTGCTCCCAACAAAGTCATCAATGTATTTCATCATAAAGAGTACAGCACTGAACTCATTTTTCCTTTTTTCTTTTTCTTCTTATTTTGCAAAAACAGTGCTGTACTCTTTATGATGAAATACATTGATGTGCTGAAGTAAACAAAAATGATTTGGCAGTAGATGAAAGAATTAAACAAGCTAATTTCTTCTGCATGACCTAAGATAGTTCCCTTGCAGTACACTACCACCACTTGTTTAGATTTAAAATAGAATGGAAATGCAGTTCGAATCAACAACAGGAATATTAGATGTACATGCATGAAAGTTGGATGCAAAGGAATGGAGCAAATTTAAAACCCACCTTATTGCGCAATGATTGTTGTTCAACTTGCCAGAGCTTTGGCCTACGAATAGCATGCCACCTGCACGGTCAGAAAACTTGGTGAGACAATTCACAATGTAAAGACCACATAATCAAACAACTAAAGCATATAGATAAGCACCTAGAAGGCAATGGATGAGCATTTCCAAAAAGCACTCCACGAACAGCAACTGAAGCTGCAGCTGATTGTAGAACATTCTCTGGCTCGTTATATCTAGCCAACCTTCCTCGGAATGAAGCAAGAAGCAAGTCAGCATCACTTAAATATGAAGCCACAGCCCATGCATCATCCATTGCATCATCGCTGAGAAAATCTAGAACTACATGACAAATAATAAAGCAGTTGGTAAAAAGAATTGAAGTAGCATCAAGGAAAACAGATTATAGGTAACACAAGTTGCATCAATTTGCTCCCTTAGGAGTCTGTGCGTGTGTGCATGTGCATGCATGTGTTTTTGGCATTGGTGCTTCTGAGTGTGTGTGTGTGTGTGTGTGGAGGGTGAAGAGAAAGAGAGAGACAAAGCTACGGGAATTTCAAAAGCAATTTGTGGATAAAAATTACTCACCATTCTCATGTAGAAAATCAGCAGTAGTCCTTGCTTGCCCATGTGCTTGACAGAGAACCTTTTCTGGAGCATCCATTTTCAATGGTAATCTAGAAAATTTCTCCTTTACAAGAAATGCATCTTGGTCTACAACACAAGCATTAGCTCAGAAATGAAAACTATTGCAGAAATATGGGAAAGAGTATTACTAATTGACCACATGATTAGAAAGTTGCAGGTTCCCCATCCTCATCCACTACTAAATTTTAAGCCTTC
Source organism: Ailanthus altissimus (assembly GCA_946807835.1). Classification (NCBI taxonomy): domain Eukaryota; kingdom Viridiplantae; phylum Streptophyta; class Magnoliopsida; order Sapindales; family Simaroubaceae; genus Ailanthus; species Ailanthus altissimus. The sequence goes on from OX327695.1 coordinate 28,410,827, forward strand.
CCATTTTTTTTATTTTTTGAAAAACCCTAGAAGTAACTTTAATGATTGCATACCCATTTCTACTATATTATCAGCCTCTCTCTTGTTGTGTAAAAATTTTCCCAGAGCATGAAATAGGGAAAGTGTCTCATCTCGGCCAAACTGCATTAAAAATCCATTGTGCTCATCTGCTTTTCCTTTCGAGGAAGTAGGACTCAAGATGGATAAAGATAAATTAAGCATTGGATCTTGTTTCAGAGAGAAGAGCTGCAAGGTTGTAACTGCATGTCTGATGTCACCCCCACTGCTTTTTGCCAGCAGATCAATCTCTTCGGCAGTCAGATTACAATTCTCTTGTCTGCATATTTTAAGGAGGATCTTCTTAATGGAATTAGTTGTAATAGGATTAAAAGCCACCTGAAACCCCAAAACCAGAACTAAATGAGCATTTGGAACAACACAATTTTGGATCCACCAATACATCTTTTCAAGAAAGTAACCTTGCAAGCTCCAACATCCTCAAGAAAAGATGACAGCTCTTCAAAACTCCGTGCAGTACGATCACCTGAATCTGATTTTCCACAGTCAGTTACCACTATAGCTGTTGGTATCTGAGTTGATCTCACAAGAAGTGATAAGCACTTTTGAAGTCTTTGAAAAGCAGTTCTTTCATTTGTCACAGGAAGGTCATCAATTAGAAGCACAGCTGATGATGTTGATTCTCCAACAACAGACTGTGCAATGAGCCCATACTTCCTTATTCTCTCAACAAAATTCTCAAACTCGTCCAACTTTGATGCATACTGTACCCCTAGCAGCAAATAAATGAATGCCAAAAACAATAATAGACTGTTAGAAAGTAAAATTTAATCATGTTTAGTACAACCCAAGTCTCTAACAGACCCAAGAGTTCCACTCAACTTTAGTCTTAACGTAAAATATTTATTTGGATACCTGTATTACAATTATGCACATGTTCTTGCCAGATTGTGGGTGTTGGAGTGTCCCATTCATATAATCTGGCTCCAAGATGAGATGCAATCACACGGACGGTTGCCTACAAGATAGGAAGATCATTTCTTGAATACTAATATTGAAATTGTGACCAGCATTCAAGAACATCACTAAATCTTATGTGAATTGCTGCTCATCTCTCAATAAGTTTCTTTCTGTCACTAAATCACAATTAAACTGAGTACAGAGCAGAATTAATTGCAGTACTTGTATGCATAACACATACCCATAAAATAGGACACAAAAATTGCAACCACAAACCTCATAGTTCAATCATAAGACATACAAGAAATCACAACAGTGGATAATTCAACTCTTCACCAAACAAAAAGTGAAAAAAGAGTTTTAAACAACACCATGCATAATAACACAATGTCTACATACTATCACAAATAATCTTTTGCCAATTAACAATAAAATGGTTAATGTGTTACAAGAGAGACAACATACAGTTTTTCCAACTCCAGCTGGCCCTGCGATAACAAGAACATGACTTCCAAATTCATCCTGTAAATAACAAAAAATAAACAACCATGCAGTTACACAATATAAATGAAATATTATGAAGTCAAAAAGAAAAAGAAACATAAATAACTACATTATTAGTTCATAGCATTATTTGTGTAATTTTACTTTTCATTAGGAACTTGAGTATAAAAACAATAGCTCATAACAACAAATTACCATTGAATTTCTCAATCTTTTCTCAAACCATATCTTAACTTCTTCAACCTGCAAAAACAAAAACAAGAAGGATAAGATGATATTCACATAAGCAATACAATTAAAAATTGATTAAACCTTCCCCTTGATGGGGAGAGGGAAAAAGGTTAACCTTCTTCTTTTGAACAGCAAGATCTCCCAAGGAACGAGGTTTGTACTTATCAGCCCACAATTCATTTGTGCTGTTCCTTCCAGAGGCTGAACCATCTTCCCAGTTCCATTTAGCTTCTATTACGAAGAATTAGAATCTGGGTCACTATAAATGCTATCATAAGTTTTGCTAACAACAAGAAAATAAAGCAGTTCTAGAAAACACAACATAAATGATGCTCAATGACAAAAAGAAATAAAAATTTATCACATAAAAACTCTATTAAAATCATATTAAAAATCAGAGTTGATAGCAACAACATACCAGTTGACACCTTGGACCCATTAAGAAATTCATCAAAATCTTCAAAGGAAGACCTGACCTGCATTGAACACAAAGCAGTTCCACAACTATCAAACTTCAAAGTCACTAAAAAATTGAAGCTTCAAAAGTAAGTTCTACGTAATGCAGTTAATTTACAAATTAGAGTAAAATTTTCATTTTTCAAAAACAAACACGAGTATTAATAAAAAAAAATAAAACTTTACTATTCCAGTAATATGAAAAAAAATTGGAGTATACCTGATCTGCAAAACTGGATTCACTAAACAACTGAAGCTGAGAGCTCGACAATCGAAGCCTTTTCGACGGCCCAGGGTGTGTAGGAGTAGCAGAGGACGTCGTAGCGGACTTCGCAGAGCTTTGATTCAAACTTAGTGAAAGATCAACCTCTTCATCCTCATCGTCTGATGATAATACGATCACTTCGTTCTGGTTCCTCATCATATCCAGAAACAAAAAGCCCCAAATTTTACGATTCTGGCGGACAAAACCCTAACATAACGCGCGACATTAACGCCTCCACTACTGAGATTCAAAAAACCCTAATTTCGACAGAGAACGAAGTGAAGAAGTTACGAAAGGTATTAAAAACGGAACCGTTTTTTGAATGCGGAATAAAACAGGGTGAGCAAAAATGGAATTTACAGTAGCGGAGGGGTATTTATAGAAAGAATTTTCGCGGGAAAATTTTGGGGTTTTTGTGAGAGGGTTTTACGAGAAGGCGTATAGCCGAAGCTAACGGGAGGATGGGCATCATGATGTACGGCCACCAACATCACTGTTTTATTGAATCGACAATCTGTGCCGTACGATTGCTTTTCAGATTTGGGCTTCATTTTAAATTTATGGCCCGTGGGCCTAGTGTGAGAAAGTATGGGGCTTGTGAGCTATTAGTCCGTATGAACTTTTGGTGGACATTGTCAGTTACCATCGACCTTTCAAAACCAACGTACTTCAACAAATCTTTATCTAATATTTCAATTTACCCAACTATCAAACGGAGAAATTTTTATTTTAGATTTTTAATTGTTTTTTTCTCAATGTTCACCTTTTTTCCTCGCCACATATCCTTCAACGGCAAACCCGTTACTCTCACGTTAAATAACCAATTCTTATTTAATGTCACATCTCAAAGGGAGACACTTGGTGATATATTACTATACTTAAGAGAAAATGTACGCTATATTTCAAGTTACTCTTAATTCTATATTTTAAATTATAAAAACAATTGTTGTGGTAAGTAATTAGACATGTGGTATGATTTTTTAATTAATATTAAAATTATTAACTTAAATTAATCAAACAAGGTTAATTTCTTTTTATATTATCACTATCAAATCATCTAAATTTCTCACGAGAAGAAAAGTTAATTTCACAATTTCTCGCTTAACGGGACCTACTGCTCCGTCAATTAACGGCTTCACACCAATCGCTCCATTCCCTACCAACCCCCACAGCTCCAATTATCATCCTTTCTTCTTCAACAAAACCCCAAAACTCAACGATGTTAAATTCGATTCCGCTCCCCAAACGCAAAATCCCCGAAACTTCACGCCCGAACCGGAGTTCATGGCATTATCCACGGCGAACTCATTCTCTCCTTCTCTTTCATCCAAACTCGCCTCCAAAAAGCCGGAACTTTTGACCCGATTCCGGAGCCCAAACTCAATTGCGCTTCGATCGTCGCCTTCCACGCCGAGTTCTGTTGATTTGAAACGGAGCGGCTGCGAGAGTAAATTTAGTCGCAGAATATGCGCGAGTGCGGCTCCGGTGATGGATCAATCTGTTAGTGATGCAAGCGCTAAAGCTCCTACGACTGTTGAGGTCGATTTGGGCGACCGGAGCTACCCGATCTATATCGGATCCGGACTTCTGGATCAACCCGACCTGCTTCAAAGGTATTGCACTTTGACCATTTCTCTGCGTAAAGTTCTTTCTTTTTCTGATTAGAAATTTTGTTGAATTTTGAAAATTTTCCTTTCATTTATGACTAAAGTAGGCAATTTTAATTAACCCGAGCTCGGTTTACACATTAAACATTCCTTAAAAATTTTTTTTTTTTGGTGTTTAATAACGTTTGATAATTTAGCATAAGTAATGACGCGTTTGGTTCTGCTTTGTGAAAGCATTTTATGAGGAAGTGCTTCTATCCAAAACCAAAAACACCCAGTTCATTTCTTATATAAAAATTGCTTTTACAGAAATAAGATATCAAGTGCTGCAAAGAGTGTTCCAAGTGTTTATTGAATTCGAAAGTGCTTTTGTTTTTTCAGTTAACGAGACTAAAAACTGAATATATATAAATTTTGGGTAGAACATTTGTCACCCAAAACTGCTTTCTAAAAGAAGTACATATTTAGTGTTTTTGGTGATGCAGAAAGTGTTATTAAACAAACTATAAAAGATACTGTGTGGTTGCAAGGATAAGTTTTTCGGGAAGCTGTCATTCTCATGGTTATATTAAATAATTGTTATCTTGTAGACACGTGCATGGAAAGCAAATTCTTGTGGTTACAAACAACACAGTTGCACCATTGTATCTGGATAAAGTTACTGATGCTTTAACAAGAGGGAATCCAAATGTTTCAGTTGAGTGTGTGATTTTGCCAGATGGTGAGAAGTACAAGGATATGGTAGGTGTTGTTATGTTCAATGTTAACATTTTGTTGTTGTGTTACTGTGGTTGTTGCGATGAAAATAATAACTGTATTACTTTGTACCTATAGGACACTCTCATGAAAGTCTTTGACAAGGCGATCGAGTCACGATTGGACCGGCGATGTACATTTGTTGCTCTTGGAGGTGGCGTGATTGGTGACATGTGTGGTTTTGCTGCGGCCGCTTTCCTTCGAGGTGTTAATTTCATTCAAATTCCTACAACTGTTATGGCACAGGTATTTCACTACACATGACTTGCTTTATTCTATTATTATCAATCATGCGTATTTGTTTGGTACTCTCACATGCCTTTAACTATTCCTTCTCTTTCATTTTTCTCATCTTGTTATTTCAAAATCTTCCCCTACAGGTAGATTCCTCTGTTGGAGGCAAAACAGGCATAAACCACCGCCTTGGGAAGAATTTGATTGGTGCTTTCTATCAACCTCAGTGTGTGCTTATAGACACTGACACATTAAACACATTGCCAGATAGGGAACTGGCATCAGGACTTGCAGAGGTTATAAAGTATGGGCTTATCAGGGATGCTGAATTTTTTGAGTGGCAGGAGAAAAATATGCATAAATTAATGGCAAGGTATAGCTTATCACTGAAGAATTCTTAACATGTTTTTATGCCATAAGATGGGCATGCTGTTCTGTTAACTAAACTAATAAGATAAAACGTCTTGAAAGACGAGAACAAGAGGACGCCTTGTCTGAATTGATTTCAAAAATATCAATTTTTATTTCAAGCCTTTAAGACTTTGAAATTGCATAATCCCGTCTCTCTCTCTTCTGTATGACCGAAAAATAGTTTTGAATGGTTTCAATGGAGAATGAGTATTTTGGGTCTGATCTATTGCAGGGATGCAGATGCATTGGCATATGCAATAAAGCGATCATGTGAAAATAAGGGTGAGGTTGTGTCCTTGGATGAGAAGGAAAGTGGACTAAGGGCAACATTAAACTTGGGTCACACATTTGGTCATGTAAGTTTTCTGACTGTCTAGTGGGTCATATAACTTTTTGGCTTGGAAGACCAGCCTACTGGTTTCACTGCCATCTTGTGTAGGCTGGTTATTATCTGTATATCTGCAACCAAGATGCTAAGACCAGCTTGTAATCTGATTCATATAGTTTAAAGTACATGGCGAACTCCTTTTTTTCTTAATTAAGATGTGAGAATTTGTTTTGACTATGCCATATTCTATTGTAGCAAAAAGGTCCTAATTGATCAACTTCTGCTCATCATGTGGCTTGTCTTTTCAGGCCATTGAAACTGGGTTTGGATATGGGCAATGGCTTCATGGAGAAGCTGTTGCGGCTGGCACGGTTAGCATCTTCTATATTTGTTGTTTCGCATATTTCTATGTATTACCCGTTTTATGTTTTTCTTAGTGGTATTTTGCTTTGTAGGTCATGGCTGTTGACATGTCTTACCGGCTTGGTTGGATTGACGATTCAATTGTAAAACGAGTAGATAATATTCTACAACAGGCCAAGCTACCTACTGCACCTCCGGACACCATGACTGTTGAAATGTTCAAGTCTGTCATGGCGGTAAGAGATTTTAGATGCCATTACCCTGGGAAGCTCAAAATTTTTTTCATTCCTGACATATTTGTGCCCGTTCAATATTTGCAGGTAGACAAGAAGGTAGCTGATGGTCTTCTAAGGCTTATCCTGCTGAAAGGTCCTTTAGGTAACTGTGTCTTTACAGGTGATTATGATAGAAAGGCTCTGGATGATACACTCCACGCATTTTGCAAGTCCTGATTTCACATCTGTTTTGGGTTCTTCTTCCCAGTTTCCCCACAGTCTAGGACTATATCATTGTCTTATGTATTTTTAATGGTCATGCGTGGATTCCTACCTGTACTTGATGTCTTATCACTTGGATTTCTCAAGTTCTGGTAGCAAAAGCCAGGACCAAGTTTTAATTTTAGAAATTATGGTGTGATTTTGGAAATTATTTATCAGTCAATAAACACGTCTCCTTTTTCTTCCTCGTTCAGTTTCATTGTTTATTCCACTGGGCCATGCTTGTTTTTAATAATCCTTTTTCTTCCTCATTCAGTTTCGTTGTTTATTCCACTGGGCCATCCTTGCTTTTAATAATTAGAAAGGTCTTTCGCTGTTGATTGGTGTTCATGAACAAATCAAGGCTTGGTGTTTTTATAATTTCCTGATCACAAGAAGCCTTGTGGCTTTATCTTTCTGCAATTTAGTTGGAGAAATGCGTCATCTCTTATTGGAAATGGCTATATCTTTTGGCTAAACATACAAATAAACAAAATTTGATATGCTGATACTGTTCTGTTTCTATTCCAAATGGTCTGGCCGGGAGAAAGCTTCAAGCAACAAACACAGGTAAGTTGGCCAGCAATGCTATGATTACAAAGTTGAGAATAAAGTTTGTATTTCAATTAGTGTATCGTCAATTAAGAATTACTAATTATTAGGTAACTGTTGATTTTTTTAGTTTTTATTAAAATGATAATTATATGAAATCAATAGGCAATAGATAAATTAGGTATTACGTTATTTGAAATATAAAATTTTTATTAAAATTTGTATCCTAATCTTGTAAATCTAGCATTATTATTATACAAACTATGCTCAAAATCATCAGGGGCAAGGATAAGATGAGAGTTTATGAAGTTGTCAAGCATGTATGTGATGGGCATTTCTAGGTTTGTTAATTACACGTATGAAAAGAAGCAATAATAAAACATTAGAGTAAATAAACAAATAGAGGAAGCAAGAAAACGAATCAACTTTTCGGATATCATAAAATCTTTTACAAGAAATTACCTAACAATTGGTTCCAGACAGAACTACTAGCAATACTGAACCAAAACTGTGAAACCAAGAACCTAATGACTGTCTGCAATTTGCAACAATATAAATCTGCAAAAGAATAACAATTCTTTTGGTAAACCTCTACAAGGAAAATGAAAATGGCGCATGATGAATTTGGATACCTCATGTTCTTGACTTTGCAAATGCAGAGCAACTGAGTTGAAGGGAGTTAAGTTCATTAGGCGGTTTAAACACCTCCAGGTCACTACGAAGTCTCACTTGCAAAGTCCCGACGAAAAATCATTACACATTGTGTGACTAAGGATCGTGTTTATTCTCACCGCATTGAACTTGGATAGCCAGATGTTTTGGGACATTCGGACAAAGCTTTCTCTCCTAGTCGAAAATTTCCAGGTCAAATGGCACAACACACCTGCTTTTTCCCAAGCAGCGTTGTTTCATAACAAACAAAAACCAATTAGCACAAAAGAAGTAAAATGAAACAGTCTATGTGCACAAACTAGAGAGCAGATGGTAACCTTTTCAACACAGACTGGGTAGGCTTTTCCCATAGGAGAGAGGTAAGATACCCAATAACGACCGATGCTTTTACCACTGGTCCACACCATGCCCTTAGACATGGTAGCTAGCTCAATTGCAAGAGGGTCATTTCCTTCAGGGCCATCAAAATAAGCCTGAAGTGAAAAATATAATGAAATTCAAAGAACTTATGCGTGCAATTTTTTTTTTCGGCTTTGCTATCCTATTTTTAGTTCCTTGTTTGCATTGAATTGTTAATGTTACATAGAGTTTTGCTCATGGCAGTACCTTATACCATGAAAGTGTTCCTGATTGCTTAGCCTTTGTCCATTTCACCCCATGAGAACCTCCCTATGTGAAAACCTGAACTTTTTCACCGTCCAAGCCTATCTGTAGTATTGACACAAAGCTTCCCATCACTTCATCAGCTTTTACAAATTGGAAAATTAATAGCAGCTGATTACCTTCTGAGCCCATCCATTTCCGGAAATATCAAGGGTTTCGATGTTAAGACCTTGGATTTCTATTGCCGAACTCCAGCATACCTATGCTCCAAGTAGACTCCGCTATCCTAATCATTGCAAAAGGATTTACCAGTACCGTACTTACTTCATTTAATAAAAAATTAAAAGGTTGAAACTGGAGTTCTAAGTTCATTTCTGGAAGACCAACTGTGACACCCAGAAGTGATATGTTGTTAATCCCAGGCTTCAGTGTAATGGGTTTCTGAAAGACAAGGCTCTTCTCTATATTGGTTTCAAGTCCAGATCCTGTCAACCGGTGCATGGTTAGTAGATAATGAACAAAACTATAAGAGGTTCTAATAATTGTAGCTTCTACTCCTAAGACGGTAATGTATACAAATTTTCTTGTGACAATTTTAAACGCATCACTCCCTTTGAAAACCTGCATGCAATTCCTCAATTCTTTGGATTTGTAGTATAAGAAGCAGAATCCAGGGTGTATGAATTATTCTAATACAAAATGAAAAAGAAGTTTTTCAAGGTTCTAATCTTGTCAATTTGGATGTCTAAACAATCCTGCAACTCGTTAGACATAAGTAAGAGATCAGAGAAAACATTACCAATGTATTCTCCATTTATGTATCCATGCATCATATGGCCAAGACTTGCAACCAAAGGACTGTGAGCATGTTTTTTTACCGAAAAGGTAAGTTGAAGCGATTCAATTTGATGCTGTGAAACAAATGTACAAAAAAAAAAAATGTCACTGAACAGTTATTAGAAAAAAATGAAAACACATCTCTTGAAATGTCAATTAACTTGCATATACCAGGTAGTGTGCCACAGATAGTCTGTAGTGTCTTTGGTCATGCTCCAATGTTCCACCGGGATTGTTGATTTCATCGAAGTTTCACCAAGAGTTGGAATATCTTCTTTAAACATTTCCCATTGGAGATTCTTGTTGGCTATTTCTGATCACCGGTAGTTTCTTGAGCTGTGTTGTGCAACAATCTACTCTATACCATAACAAAAATCTCACCTTTGGACCTTCTCTTATAATTACTTCACAATTTGGTTGTAACATGAGAAAGCAAAACTTCAAGCCCTGTACTTGGAAATGGATTAAGTGTTACCGTTTGAGTATTGAAGAGAACAGTATTGCAATCAGGGAGGATGCTTATAGAATACTGGAGCAAGTCATATTTGGCGCCTCTGAATGTTACAGTTGCAGGTACCCTAGAGTTGTTGTTGCACAAGAATGCAGCACAAGCTTTAGAATTAGAATGTTCATACATACGAGCCTGCGAGGAGTTACTATTTAGTTCATCTTATAAATGCTGCACTTATTAGATAATCACTTCTTTTCTGAGGAGGGTTACCTCAACTTCAAAGCAGAATGCAAGTCTCTTAGTGACCCCATTTTGGTTCCCTGGGCATACGTGTTTTTATGTTATTAAGAAACTCTTAAGAAGCAAAAAGTTGTTTGATATCATTGTTATTATTTTCAGCTTTGAGCAGAGAGATGGGCCGAGAGTGCACTTATGTAGACCAGGGTTCAACAGGACTCACCATATTCATCAATGGGAGCTTCATCATAGTACTGAGTTGTTATAAAAGACAAACCTGATCTTCCATAATTTGTTCCACCATAATACTGTCAACATAAACACAAGAACCATAGGAAAAGAAGAAACTTTTTGACCTGATTGACTTGTATCATCTGTCAAATGCTTGAAGGGAGAAGTGCTTAATGTTGCATACCATGTAGTAGTTTGCAAGAGTACCATTCGTAGAGAAGAAACGAGCAATTGAGAATGCAAGATCTTCAGCCGTCCTCTGAGATGGAGGATCCCCAAATACTCTGTACCTGTAATACCAATCAATCCCATTGAAACAAAATATCCTTCAGGGTGAGCCAATAAGCTACTGAAAGTCTAAAATGGTGGCAGAATCGTTGAACTTCAGAACCATTATTGCAAGCAAACTCAGTCCTAACTTTAGCTTGTTTGCAATACTTCCCTTCCATATTATTTGGTCATTGATTCCAATCAAACAGGATGCAAAATGAAAGAGAAACAAAATCAATTGCCTTTCCAATGCTTATAAAGTAACAAAACTTACTGAGCAGTCCAATTCTCTGTCCATAAAACAGGTTTGTTTGGTCATTTCGGGCCAGTAAAAGTATCTCTGCAATTTTTCCCATTGCATGTGTTGATCTGCACTTAAACCATCATACAATTTCCCCATCATTTACCAGCAAACTTGAGTTCTCAGGGGCATAATAACTAAGTCATCTGAAATCAAGACACATGATCCAAGAGGGATAACACACACTTACCACCAGTTCGGGGGCATTCTTTTGCTTGCACATCACCGAGGGAACTCCAGTTTTTAGTCCCACAGCCATGGCTCCCGCCCAGTGGACATATCGAGTTCCTAGTTCTCTGAATGCAAGTTGAACAGTATTGTATTCATTTTCAATCTACACGAAGCAACAAAGAAATTATTCTTTTCCAACACACCAGTGTTTTTTCATTTTCATTTGTCTTTTTCTATATTTAGTAGAACCTAACCTGTGACAAAATGATAGGACCTCCTTGAGAAGCAAATAACTTGGCATTCTTCATCATATCTATGATCTTTTTGGTGAAATTTTTCATGTGGTACTGCATAAGAGAAACATCGAACTTGAGGAGCCATCTATTACATTTTATATCAAAACTATGCAACTTCTTGCTAATAACTAGTAAAGCATGATAAATTACCTTGAAGGGTGGATTGTCAGATCGAAACGTAATGTTTGGAACTTCTCTCAACCAAAATGGAAATCCACTGCCCAGATTTTTCATTTGAACAAGCAGAGTGAGTTCACGAGTGTTCATGACAGAAAATTCTCTGCAAAAATGGATTATTAACTCTGTAAAACTTCATTCATACCCATAGTTCCATTCAGCCTCATTGAAAGGCCCGACCCTAAGTGTTGCATACATACCAATGTCACCAATCATCTTGATAAATTTTGTCAGATTATAATTTCCTTCAAAATTGTGCTGCATAATCCCAGCTTCCCAATTTACAACACGATAAGAAAACTACCATGTTGTTACCTGGCCTTTCATTGGCTCGTGAATTTTCCAAAACACATAAGTCTGAATCACATTCAATCCTCCAGCCTTGGCCTTTCTAAGAATATCCCACCACATCTAAGGCAAAATAAAACAACTCAACACTAAATTTCGAATGTGACACATGATTCTGAAGTAAAATTGAGCACCTACCTCAGGTGGAAATCTGGGATAATGGACTGAACCAGAGAAGAGAAGCTCTCTTTTACCATTGATGATCAACGATCGTCCATCATAAGTTATACATTTTGTCAGATTCTCATCCACTGGCAACAGCTAAAATCATCAGCAAAGGAACAAGTGCCGCTAGCGGCACTCCACTTGGTACCAACATACTAATCAACACAACGTGATTACAAATCAATTGCTTGAAACTGGGTGTCACTTAGAATCAGAATCAGTGAAGTAGTGTAATATTTAAACCCCAGATATGTTTTTTGTAGCCTTAATGGTGCTAAAATGAGCTGAATTTTAGTTCAAATGTTAGAAATAGTCAAGTGAAAAGAGTTGAGGCTTAAGTGTATTTCGGAGGGCTGTCAATTTCAGTAAGTTCCATTATAATACCGAAAATCATTTGAATTGTTTGATCAAAACAAGGAGTTAAGAGTACTAATGGTTAATTATTATCTAACGGATATAATTAATTCCATTCTCAATACCGTTAAAACTTTTTCAGCGTAATCCTTTCGAGAAACTGTCAATGCTACGTGCATGATCTTTCGGTTCAGGTTTCTTCTTCCACTAACTGCCATTAATTTGGAAACTGACCCGTTCATCAAAAAAACTGAATTTCGAAATTGGCGGGTAACCTGTATTATCGACACGTGGCATTTGCAATTTCTTTATTTTCGGATTAAGATAAATTATATTAAAAATACTGTTTAATATTTTAATACTTTCTTTATTGTAATCGTGTTGCCTGTTTTTAGTCAAGAGATGTGATTACATTAAATTTATGTGCTTGATAATCTATATAGTTCACATAATAAATTTTTTACGAATTATATATGATGAAGAATTATCCTTTCTTGACAATTAATGAGGAATTATCTTTTAAATTATTTATGATAATATTTACAAGTTAGATTCACACTAAGATTGAATTTGAAATTATTTTTTAATCCAAGTTTTTGCTTGAGGATAAATCATGTGAATATAATTAGATCGCATTGCTAATATATTTATATGAATAATGTTATACTTTTTAAAAATTTTCTTTTAAATGATATATTTAACAATTATGAGATAATGAAATATTGTAATGAATAATTTTAAAATTTTTATTATTTTATCATCTAATAATTATTTAACACATTAATTTAAAATTAAAATATTAAAATATTTAAGAAGTATAGTTTTACTCTATTTATATACTTATTTTAATGTCTACAATTGTTGGGGTGGAAAGACTTCACACAAGTATGAATAATACAATAAATAATATAAAAAAAAATTATAATAGGGAATGAAAGATAAAAGAAAAAATATAATAATTTATGTGGTTCAACAATTGTTTACATTTACGGTGGATCAAAATCTTGTTTCTTATTATTGAATCAACAAAAATTCTTAAAAAGAACTCACAAAAGAATATCTCTCTCACTATAAAAAGTTGTACACTATTGATCTCTCAATTGCTCTTGTTTAGTGTCTATGTTGTAATATTGTTTAATTGATGTTTACAGTAATTTATATAATAATTACAATAATCTTAGAAATATTAAAACTAGTTGAAACAAAAATATTTACTTTCAAGAGTCTAAATTTTATTCAAATAAGTCAATTGAGTCAAAACTGGTATCCATAAATTGTCATGTGAACCTGTGCGTGAACATTATGCGCATGAACAGTACCTCACTTCCAGCTTTTCGTTTCGTTTTGTTTCGTTACTTCCTTAAATGACTTTCGCGTACTAAATTTCTTACAGATTTTTTATTAGTCTCTAACTTAAAATTAAAATTTATCCTTAATTTTGAATCATCAATTTTCAAATTTTGATTTGTCGTTTTAGTCTCTTTAAGAAAATCAACTACTTTGATTGATTTAAAGTTGTGGAAATGCTTGTATTATAGTTGTAATCTAGTTGTAAATATAGCTTTACAACTAGATTAAGGTGGCTTAGGGTTATATATAGACTTGTATTATGTTCAATGCAAAATAAGAAAGTCTTTTCTTTCACAATTATTTCTATATGATATCAAAGCCAACTCTTTGCTTCTGACTTGTGATGTTTTTTAGCGTATTTTCGGCATATTGCTTATTCATTTTTCGGCAGATTGCCAGTCTATTTTTCGACCACCGTGCTCTTTATTCTGATGACCGTGACCTCAGAGGGTTCTCGCCAGTAAGACCCAAGTAATCGTTATCGGACGCGCCTCCATGCATCGGAAACAGTAACCATCTCCGGCGACCACATTATTTTTCGGCAGTAGTATAGTTTTCGACCATCTCCGTTGACTTTAGAAGGTGCCAAAAATCAGAGCTGCAGCAGTAGCTTTCTCCCTGGACACCAGACACGCCTCCACGAGCCAGTAGCAACCCAGATTTTTGGCAGTCTTTCACCGCCGATTTGCACCTTTTCGGCGCATGTGAAATCTCACCACCAATGTCATCGGACTCAGACGAAGCCGGTGACCCCAACGACAGCAATCGTGCACTCACTGACTTTCGGATGCATCTCCACGCATTGTATCTCCGCCACCATTATTTGGCCGCCAATCTCTTCCTTCGGCGAGTGTTAGTGCTCACTGCCGATGCCAACAGATTTAGGCAACACCGAAAACCCAAATCTCTATCATTCGGCTAGTTGCCGTCGCCAGCCGTCATCACTGTCGCTAGAAACAGCCACTGTATTACTAGAAAATAGCTTCTAGATTATAGAAATTCTCAGTTGTGTTTCTCCTTCATTTGTAAGCAAATATGACTATTACTGAGAACTTTAAAACAAACAGGCACATTTCATCAGTGATTCTCACTGGTGTTGAATTAGAGAATTACCTTAAATACTAAGCGAGTAAGTAGTATATTTCTTCTGCTACCCCTATTGCACATACTGGTAATTCGATCGTTTGTCTTACTCAGCCTCCTTCTTTAAAACCTTGGATCCTTGATTCTGGTGCCTCTGACCACATTTCTGGTAACCTCCAATTACTTTCTTATATTTCTACATCCAGATTATTGCCATCTGTCACCCTTGCTAATAGATCCACAACAACTGCTTAAGTAGTTGGTCGAGTATATCCTATTCCTTCCTTACTTTTAGAATTTATTCTTTATATTCCTTATTATCTTTTTAATTTTATTTCTGTAAGTAAGCTTACTCACTCTTTAAACTATACGATCACTTTTGTCCATAATTCTGTTCTTATCCAGGATCATAGTATAGGAAAGACGATTGGGGTAGGTCGTAAGTCACATAGGCTCTATTATCTGAGTATTCCTCAACCATATGTTGCATGCAATGTCTCACCATCACTTCTTCATAATCGTTTGGGACATCCAAATCTGTTAAAGCTTCGAAAAATGGTTCTAGGTCTCTTTAATCTACTGTCTTTTAATTGTGAGTCTTGTCAGTTTGAGAAACACTCTCGTGGATCGTTTCCAAAACGTGTCAATAATCAAGCTACATCCCTTTTTGCATTAGTTCATTCAAATGTCTGGGGTCTTAGTTGAGTCTCCTCTGTTTTAGGTTTTAAATACTTTGTTACATTTATTGATGATTATTCGCGTTGCACTTGGTTATTTTTTATGAAAGATCGCTCTGAATTATTTTTCATCTTTGAGTCTCTTTATGCTGAAATTAAAACGCAATTCTCCACTACTATCCGTATATTGCGTAGTGATAATGCACGTGAATATTTTTCTTCTCCTTTTACTAAATTTATATATTCTTAAGGCATCTTACATCAATCTTCTTGTGTCTATACTCCACAATAAAATGGAGTTGCCGAGTGTAAGAACAGACATCTCATTAAAACTACTCGAACATTACTTCTACATTATAATGTTCCTCTTTGTTTTTGGGGGGGATGTTGTTCTTACTGCTTATTTTTTGATAAATCGAATGACATCCTCCGTGTTACAACATTAGGTTCCGTATTCTATTCTGTATCTTGATCAATCATTGTTTTCTCTTCCGCCACGTGTCTTTGGCTACACATATTTTATCCATGTCTTCTCTCCTGGTCAAGACAAATTATTTACTCGGTTCATCAAATAAATTTTTCTTGGGTACTCACGTCTTCAGAAAGGATATAGGTGTTATTCTCCTAACACCCGATGCCATTTTATTTCTACTGATGTCACATTTTTTTAGTCTTCCCCTCTCTTTTCTTCCTCTGCTACAGAACATATATCAATCACAGAGGCTCATCCAGTTCCTTATATTATTCCTCATCATGAGTCAAACACAGAATTTGTTCATATCCCACAATATAATCATCTTCCCCATGATTCTTCCTCTCCGGTTCATGAGAGTCTTGTTCCTTTTTCTTCTATAAGTGATGATAGTGATACTGCTTTTACAGCACTTGAGGTTCTCGTCGACTTACTTCCTGCTCCTGATCACTCTCCTACTGAGGTCTTACCACATAATAACCAATTTCTCATTGTTATCTAAAAAGGTATACGCTCCACTCGCAATCCTCATCCTATACACAATTTTCTTAGTTATCATCGATTGTCTTTACTATATTATGCTTTTGTATCCAATTTATCCTCTGTCTCCGTCCCTGCCACTCTTCGTGGTGCTCTTTCACATCTTGGGTAGTGTCAAGCAATGGTTGAGAAAATGATTGCTTTGCACAATAATGATACATGAGAATTAGTTCAATTGCCTCACGGTCACTCCACCGTTGGTTGTCATTGGGTTTATAATGTCAAGTTTGGACCTGATGGTCAGGTTGATTGGTTGAAAGCAAGGTTAGTTGCCAAAGGGTATACACAGACTTATGGCCTAGATTATTCTGACACCTTCTCTCATATGACTAAGATGTCATTTGTTCAGTTGTTCTTATCTATGGCTGCTATTCGTCAATGGCCTTTGTACCAACTTGACATCAAGAATGTCTTTCTCTATGGAGAGCTTTAAGAATAAATCTATATAGAGCAACCACCTAGTTTTTTTGCTCAAGAGAAGTCCGGTTAGTATGTAAACTTCGTCGTTCATTGTATGGTTTAAAACAATCTCCTCGTGCCTGGTTTGGTCATTTCAGCATTGTTATCCAGGAGTTTGGCATGATTTAAATTCAGTCGGATCACTCTGTTTTCTATAAGCATAGACCACAAGGCTAATGCATATATCTAGTAGTCTATGTTGATGATATTGTTATTACAGAAAATAATCAAGATAGTATTAAGCAATTAAAATTACTTATTTGATCATTTTCAAACCAAAGATTTAGGATTACTCAGATACTTTAATGGTATTGAAGTAGCTCAGTCTAACTCTGGAATTGTTATTTCACAAAGAAAATATGCTTTGGACACTCTCATGGATTCTAACACTAAGCTTCTACCTGGATAGGGGGAGCCTATTACAGATCTTGAGAGATATTGGAGACTAGTTGGTAAACTTAATTGTCTCACTATCACACGACCGGATATTTTTTTTCCGGTTAGTGTTGTCAGTTAATTTCTACAGTCTCCATGTGATAGTCATTGAAATGCAGTTATCCGAATCCTACAATATATTAAGAGTGCACCAGAAAAAGGTTTACTATACAAGAATAAGGGTCATACACAGATTGTTGGATATTCAGATGCAGATTGGGGGCAGGTTCTCCATCAAATAGACGTTCTACCACTAGGTATTGTGTTCTTATTGAAGGAAATCTTGTATCTTGAAAAAGTAAGAAACAAGCTGTTGTTGCTAGGTTAAGTGCAGAAGCAGAATATTAGGCAATGACTTTAGCAACTTGTGAACTTATATGGTTGAAACAGTTAATCCAAGAATTGAATTTGCAGATATATCACAGATGAAGTTATTTTGTGATAATCAAGCTGCCCTCTATATTTCATCTAATCCAGTGTTTTATGAAAGGACTAAACATATAAAGATTGATTGTCACTTTATTCGAGAAAAGATTCTATCTAGCATTATTTCTACTAATTATGTCAACTTAAACAATCAACTAGTAGATGTCCTTACTAAATCTCTGAAGGGTTATAGAATTGATTTTATTTGTAACAAACTTAGAGCGTGTGATGTATATGCTCCAACTTAAAAGGGAGTGTAAAAATACTTATATTATGGTTGTAATCTAATTGTAAAAATAGCTTTACAACTAGATTAAAGTGACTTAGGCTATAGATAAACTTGTATTATGTTCAATACAAAATAATTTTTTTTTTCTTTGTCAATTATTTCTATAAAAATTATAATTTAATGAGCCATAAAAATTTTGTAAGAGTAATATTCAATTCTTTTATTCTCAGTATCATTTTTATATAAAAATTTTTCATTATGCTTGTATTATCTAAGTTGTCTAATATAAATTAAAATGATCTCATTTTAAATTTTATTTTATTTTAAATAAATATATGCAAATATTACTTTTATTAAAAAAAAATAATTTTATAGTTCATATAAAAAATATTATTAAAAAATTGACAATAAATAATTAGAAAGATCAAATATAATTGTACGATAAATATAATTTTTTTTTATTAAGATATCAACAATCTTTGTTATCAAATAACAAATTAAATTTTATTGGAGATAACTTTATTGCTCTTTTAAGTTTTTAACCACCAAAAATGTCGACTCTTTCAAATAATTTTATACCAAAATTTTCTCAAATTATTGGATTGAATACATAAAGTTTCAGATAAAAAAGAAAATACATTATTATTATTAAATAAAAAAGAAAACTATATAGACCCATAGATTCAATTCATATCAAGATTTGAATGGTTGAAAATAAATAATTTATTAGATCTTGATGGCTAAGAACCACCAATCTAAGTAAAAAAATTTATTATCAATAAGAGAAAAATAAAAAATTTAAGAAGAGAAATAAATAAGTTTCATCGGAAAGATAATTAATAAAAAAAACGACCTCTTTTTGGTTAAAGAAGGTAAGAAACTAATGTTGCATTTTGCGCAAGGACAAGAGAACTCAGTTTTTTTTTTTCAAATAAATATGATATTAATTGTAATTTTGATACGTATAAATATTTTTATTTAAAAAATTTATTTATTAAAGCACGTGCTGTAATTTTACAAAAAGAAAAAAAAAAAAGGAAACTCTCCTTAATAAAAGAGCAAGTATCATACTTGCGTTAACGCTTCATTAATAATAAATTTACAATGCATCTATTTTTATGCTTGAGTAGAAATTGTGAGTTTAAAACCCTGCCTCCTTATATTAAAAGATAAAAATAAACGAGCAATTATCAATATTAAACAACATAACATCATGTCAAGACCAAAACTAATGAGATATCAAAGTTATTAAAGACATTATATTGAAGGAAAAAAAAAAGTTTTCTTTATAATTTTTAACCCAAAAAATATTGATATGCCTAGTCAAATCTTACTAAACCATTTGTTTTAACAAATCAACTTATAAATTAATTAGGACTTATTATAAATCAATACAAATTAATTAATACTTCTTATAAATCAACTTATAAATACTTGACAAATCAAGTAATAAATTAACTAGTACTCGATACAAATTATATTTATTACAAATTAACTTATATATCAACCCTCTTAATTGAAGAGATTTGTCCAACTTAAATTTAGTATTTTAACATTAAAAATATTGATATCAAACTAATCAACTAATACTCATTATAAATTAATAAAGAGAGATTGATTCAACTTGAACCTAGCATTTTAACATTAGAAATGCTATACCAAACTATTAAACTAATGAAATGGTTGGCAAGTCTCATTAAACTTAATATATGATTTATATATAATTTGTAAAAAAAAAAAATTGCTTCATTATAACCATGACATGACCACACAATAATTTAAAAGCCTAACCCACTACAATTAGTGGGTCACCTTAAACTAACTACATAATTAAATCTAATTAATCGTGGCCCCCAAAACTCACCACATCCCCCCACAAATTATCAATGATCATCCTCTTTAGTCTCTACTCCCTTTATTAAAAAACCCATGACCCGATTTCAAACCCCGGGCGGATCCAAAATTCATGGGCTTACGTGGCCCAATCTCCGAAAAGACCGTAAAATGTGAAATAAATAAAAAACAACAGACGATTTAAAAAGGCGAAAAGAAAATTACGAAACAAAAAAACGAGTTTGTTGGCGAAGATTGGTTCGCTCAACGAACGCTTCAACGGCATAATTTCCCGGCCCAAAAAAGGTGACGCTTTTATCATAATTTGTTGGGTTCTCTCAATCTCACCTCTCTCCATATTGACAATCGTTTTTTTAATTCATCTTGATTTTTCTTTTTCTTTTTCTTTTTCGCTTTTGATCAATTTGTTGGCGACTTTCTGTTTCTTTTCTCCGGCGTCGTTTTGGCGGTTTCTGCTCTGCATTTTCTTTGAATTTCATGAATTGTAATTAGGGTTTCGTTTTTTTTTTTGTTTGAAAGCGGCGCTGTTGTTCTTGACTGCTTGAAACAGATGGCTAATTGAAAGAGGCGGTTGCGATCGCGGCTCTCCTCAGGTGTTAGGATCTGAGGGTTCGTTTGAAATCTTTTGTTTTTTTCTGAATTTTTATCTTTTGGGAATTTGAAAAAAGCGAAAAAGAGGAGAAAAAAAAGTATTTTTTTAGAAAAAACGAAACATGAGCGCGTCAAGGTTTATAAAGTGCGTGACGGTTGGCGACGGAGCTGTGGGTAAAACTTGTTTGCTGATTTCTTATACCAGCAACACCTTCCCCACGGTAATTTATTATTTTTATTTTTATTTATTTATTTATTCATGTATTGTGCTTGTAATTGGTGTAATTATGGTTTTGCTTTTTGAATTTAAGTGTATGTGTTGAATTTTTCAGTATCTTGTGGAAGATTGTGAAAAGATGGAAGCTTTTTTTTAAATTTGGTGAAAGCTTGGTTTTTTTTCTAAATCAGACAAATTTGGTTAATGTTTCATTTTGTAGGTTATTTTATGAAGGAATTAGGGATTAAACGTGGATTTATTGATGAAAGATGGTTGCGTTGATGTTCGTTGTGATATTTGGTTTACAATTATCTGCATTGTTGTCTCTGTTCATTTTTGTTGGTCAATTTATTTTTGGAAATATGAAATAATGCAGTTCATTGTTGATAGATGATAGGATCAGGAACGGATGAGAAACAGTTATGAAGATTCAGTATTGTTTTTTCCTCTTTTACTTGAACATTTCAATGCAAAACAAATGCAAGGGGATTGCGTGATATCATGTTGTAATATTGTTTTCAGAGAGAAGGTTTAGAAATATATGAGCCTCTTATGTGATTATTTTCATATTGTGCTGGGAAACAGGACTATGTGCCAACTGTTTTTGATAATTTCAGCGCAAATGTGGTAGTCAATGGGAGCACTGTAAATCTTGGGTTATGGGATACTGCCGGTAACCCCCTTTTTCTGTTTGCAAAGGTTGTTGGAAATTTCTGTTTCAGGGGCTGAATATGTTTTTACTTTGGAACAGGACAGGAGGATTATAACAGATTAAGACCTTTGAGTTACCGCGGGGCAGATGTTTTCATTCTTGCATTTTCCCTCATTAGCAAGGCAAGTTATGAAAATGTATCAAAGAAGGTGAGGATTTACTCTGTCTAGTTAATCTTGTCATTTCTTGTTCAACTAAAGAGATGCAACTTGTGGAAAAAGTACAATTTATGAGTTGATAAATTACTTTTTGGCTGTGTCTCCAGTGGATTCCAGAGTTGAAACATTATGCACCTGGTGTCCCAATAATTCTCGTTGGAACAAAGCTTGGTAAGGGTTTCTTCTATGTGAATTGTTCACTGGTCTGTCTATGGTGATTCATTCTTCTTGGCATCTATTAGCTTCTGTCCATGGAGCTTCTTCGTCATATATATTGTTTTTTTCTTTCTTTTGATTACTTATGATATGATCTTGAGTTTTATTGTTGTTCTAGTCCACTGTTTTTGTTGCACTGTTTGAATTTCTAATAATTTGTTTTTAAGTTTAATTAGCTTGAGCATCCTTGAAGCTTTGATGACTAGATGTTTATTGATGATTTCGATTGTATATCTGATGATGTTGAGGAAGTTTCTGTGCGGTTTGTGTATATTCTCTCTCTCTCTCTCCACAAGTGTGTATATTGATACAGATCCTTGCTGATTGCATTTGGTTTGAATTTTGGTTTTAAAAATGCATTTTGTGTATGCTTATTCAGGAACGTACTCTGAGTTTTTCCCCTTTTATTTGTTGGATTGTTGAGTGCCCAAAGAGATTTTTATATTGTTCAATTTGTGGTCAAAATACTTATGATGATTTTCCATGGCTACTGATGCTTAAATAAGTTGATTTTCTTGGGTAGCAAATGTTTCCAATTGTCTTAACAAAGCCCTTGCCAAAGTTATGGTTCACAATATTAGTACTCTCATTTGTGTGTGTTTGCATGTGTGCGTATGCGTATTTGTGTTGTTTGTGGGTGTGAGAGAGAACTATTGCTAGAAGAGGTACTAGATCATTACTTGTTCTAATATTTGCCTGGACATTATAAAAATGAAATATTGGCTTCCAAGAAGAAGAAAGAACAATGTAAAGTTTGGATGATAGGATTGCATGGATATCTCTTGTTCACTTTTCCACATGAAATGGATATCTTGAGAAGTTGATTATTGTGATTATTTTATTCAGTTGAGCAAATCCTTTCTCAAAATTTTTAGTCATCAAGATTAAGAAGTTGAATTTTGACCATGAAATTATTATGGGTTAATTATTTGAAGGCTTGTTTTTCATTGTGTCCAAATGGATAACATATGCATTGTTGGAAAGTCCGATTGTGAAGACCTTGGCTGGTTATCTTTTTTTTTTTTCTTGGTTGTGTGGACTGACTGGTCAGTTTGTCAGTGGATTTTCTTAGCGTATGTTCCTAATGACTTGTCAAGTAAGAAATAATCCTTAATTGTATTACATTGTCCAATAAACCAGATCTTCGGGATGATAAGCAGTTCTTTATAGATCATCCAGGTGCTGTGCCCATTAGTACAGCTCAGGTAAAGATTTCACCTTCACAAGTTCTCACTGCTTGCTTTGCATTTTTTTCCTTGAGAGAATATGCACTAAAATTGTTGTTCGCAATTTTTTTATTCTTAAACTCTTCTGTATGATAGGGAGAGGAACTGAGGAAGCTGATTGGCGCACCTGCTTACATTGAATGTAGTTCAAAAACACAGCTGGTAATATTTGATCTATACATGAACATTTGCAAACATGCTGTAAGTTGTTATAGATTTGTAATTGAAGGAATCTGTGGATTTGTTGCTGCAGAATGTGAAAGGAGTTTTTGATGCGGCCATCAGAGTTGTCCTTCAACCACCCAAGCAGAAGAAAAAGAAGAACAAAGCACAAAAGGCCTGCTCTATATTGTGATTGAATTAGGTGTAAAGAGATTTATGACCTACCTTTTCTCATATTCTCCCGCTTCTTTCTTCCTCTGCTCTTGAAGAAAATCGGAGGCCTTCAGCTATTGTCTCAATGGACAATTGCGAGGATCTCTCTGCGAATCAATCACCGGGTGGTTTGGTATTGCTTTCTTGGAATTATTGTGATCTCTATTTGTCAAAATGCGTTACATGCTTGCCCGCTTTATCTTGTCTCCAGGATTCAATATGCTTTATGTATTAATGGATTTCAAATTTCCCAGTTATCGACGTACTAAATATAACTCCGTATTGTTTTTAAAGGCATGTTTTTTTTTTTTTGCATCGTATGCTTTTACTTTTTGAAATACACTTGTTAGCTTTCGATTGATTAAGTCTTCCACCCATTGCTTTATTTTTGTATTCTCGCTTCTTATTAAAGAAACGGATACAGTCAGAAATTCACCTGGGTTGTGAGAAAGTGAATTGATTATATATTATAGATTAAAAAAGTAGTTGTCAGTATATACAGAGAATATAGATTTATAATAAACTTATTTTATCAACAATGCTGGTTTTGCCTAGAATGTGAAACAACTTTGGCTAGGCACGAATATTTTTATATCTTCAACTTTAGGAGACAATGCATAATCTTGCGTGGTGGCTGTTGATTGTAATGGCGCCCACTAGATTCTCTTGATAGATATTGTGGGCACCTGCCGTTTGATTTTTGCTGTGGATCTCAACTTGGCCATCGTGGAATAGCACTTTTTAATTCGATTTGCCAATGAATTCTATGATTTGTGGGAGATGGGAATATATTTGATGTGATGTGACCATTGTGCGTTCCATGTTCACTGTGGGCACGTTTGTGATCTGCCATTAGATGGCTACCCCCATCTCAACAAAATTGAGCTCAAGCATTGAGACAACAGTTCATCTACCATTACCAAACGATATAAGTTTTGAAAAAGCTACAAATATCCATTTCAGTTTGAAGTTGGCAAAGCTCTTAGCTTAGAGTTGTTTCGGAAGCAAAGCTACAAAAATCCATTTCGGTGTGAAGTTGGCAAAGCTCTTAGCTTTGAGTTGTTTCAGAAGCAACTTCGAATATTAGGTATTTGGTTCCTGAAAATTTATGAGAATTGCGACCCAATAAAAAATTGTAGACAGAATATTCTCTCTCAAAACCCAAAAATATCAAAGCGGTCGGAAAAGAATAAGTTTGGAACTTGAAAAGGAGAGGAGACTTTGGAACGCATCCTAATCAAGAAAGCACGATCGAAATGGGTGCTTTTGCAGTGGGAAGCACTTCTTAAGAAGCAATATCAAATGCAATCTCAAATTATCCCATCGCGAGTCATGACATTATTGCACTGAAGAAAATGAAGGGCATGATATTCTTGGTAGGAGTTACGTCCAATCAATTCATAAGAATTTTAGAAAAGTGGCAAACAATTCCTGTTGCTAATTCATTGATTGTCCTAAAGATACCCATCATGCTGCTAAATTTTGTGTCCTCTTGACCCATGTAATTTTTTTTTTTAAAGCAAAAACTTTGAATTGAAAATGTTATCGTTCATTACTTCATACATTCTTTTCATTTCAAAGTTAGAAAAAGAATAATAATAAAATAAAACAGAAAATGGTGGATGCTTTTTTTTTGGGGGCTGGTGATATTTTTGCTTTTACAAGGAATTTATACCCATCAAATTTGTATCCACTTACTCTCTCAACGAGAGAACCTTTGATTGGACCATTCCACAATCTTTCCCTCTCTATATAAACCGTGATAGTCCCTCTACCCCGTATATCCAAAAACCAAAACCCTAGCCCTCCATTTAATTATTCCATATTGCTTCTGCTCTTGAAATTTTTGCTTTTGCTTTTGTTTGTATGGCTTCCAAACGAATTCTCAAGGAGTTTAAGGACCTGCAAAGCGACCCTCCAAGCTCATGCAGTGCTGGTACTTTTACTTATTATAAGCCTTTTCAATTATTAGCCGAAGGCTACATGGATAGACCATTTCATTTGTTTGTGACATATGATGATGTTTTTGAGGTTGAAATTTTTAGGCCCCGTGGGGGAAGATCTGTTTCGTTGGCAAGCAACAATCATGGGTCCAAGTGACAGTCCTTACGCTGGTGGTATTTTCCATGTTGCCATCAATTTCCCATCTGATTACCCTTTTAAGCCTCCAAAGGCAAGTTATATAATTTGCAGAATCATAATATTACAAAATGATCTTCATCTTGATTAATAACTTTGAACCATTTTCTCCTGAGGATCATTTTTTTCTTCTTAATGATATATATTTATGATTTTTTTTTTGTTTTCTTTTTATTTTTGCAGGTTGCTTTTAGAACCAAAGTTTTCCATCCAAATATTAACAACAATGGGAGTATCTGCTTGGATATTCTCAAGGAACAGTGGAGCCCTGCACTCACCCTATCAAAGGTGGTATTTAAGCATTTAATTTTTAAATAATATTTTCAGAAATTAGACCTTTTATTGATCAGGTTTTTTTCTCTTTTTGGGTAATTGTAATGCAGGTTTTACTGTCCATATGCTCACTGCTGTGTGATCCAAACCCAGATGATCCACTGGTACCAGAGATAGCTCATATGTACAAGACTGACAAGCTCAAGTATGAGACTGTGGCACGCACCTGGACTCAGAAATATGCCATGGGTTGACTTGAGCTTGACCCACAGTTAATGCCAATATATTTGAATTCGATACATCCATCCGCCTTTCTCCATTAACAGTAACATTGGCTATGGAAATTGTATGTGCAGCACCAGCATAAACGAGTGGAGTATACTAAGTTTGAAACCACCAGTACAAATGAAAAATGATTGCTATGTTTGTAATTTTTTACTTTCTGTTGTGAGTTTGCCTGTCTATCACCTAAAATTAATAAAGAGACATGACTTCAGAGTCAGAGAGTTGGTCCAATTGTAGCTGAAATTTATATAATACTAATATTCTTTTGTATGTGGGTCATATTAAAATTAAAATTAAAATTTACAACATAATACCAAAAATAATTTAAATTATTAGATCAAATCAAAAAAATTAAATATAATAATATTCAAATACAAATAATCACATTATCGATACCGTTAAAATCTTTCTAACATTGTAGAATAATCTTATGCACGTCCGTGTTTTAACTAAGTCCAACACAGCAGATGATAGCGGTACTCTCGGCCGGCCGTACACATACATGCGGCACAAGAAGAGGCCCTTTAACTGCAAACTGATGAGTTAAGAAATAAGGATTCCTCCAAATAGAAAAGTTTATTAAAGTCCACGTATATTTAGAAAAAAAAAAAGGTGATGTTCTGAGTAAATATCTGCGGTGGATTTATATAATCGTTCATGCACAAGTGAACTAACATAACACATAACAATCGCTACATCGGAGAAATATGAGACACCAGAATGGCAAGAATATAGCTTTTCAACATTTGCTTCCAAATTGCACCGAGTTGTACTTTAACGGAGCACCATGCATATAAACACAAATCTCTCAGCAAAACGAGTCTAAGGGCATGGTTATCACCTATCAGCGGTAGCCTGAATCAAAACTCGGCGACAGCGTCCCCCAAATAACAAAAATCAACACTAACGTTTTCTCATCCATTGAATCACGCCTTAATAGGCTCGTACTTTTCGCCCACTGCACCACCTTTCTGCTTCTGGAACTGTATGTATCGCAATGTGCTGGCAAAGAAAGCATCCGCAGCTGGATCCGGTGTGCTAGTGTCACTTTGCATCTCAGTTGTAATCAACTCGACCAGGCTCTGGATTGCAGCAGCATTGATCTGTGGATTCCCCTTCTCAAAGAAATAAAGATATCTGCAGAAAATAATAATATCAAGTGAGAATTTCTTTCCTATTGAAACAAATGCAAAACTAGGAGTGCAGGCATATTACTTGTTGAGAATCTCGACAAAAAGTGTGACTGATCCGGTGCTACCTCGTGTGGAATTGGACATTTGTTGAGCAGCATTTGCTATTCTTAGTGCACGCTTGAGGCAAAGCAGGACCCTAGTTCAGAAAACAATAAATTGATTTTTAAATATGCTAATTATCAATAACAATGATTCTGACCCTTGGATGTTCACCTAATAGGCTCACATTTACTGCAAATAGGCATTTTACCAGCTTCACTAATAACCTATTTTCTTAGTAAATCCCCACGAATTGTCAAAAATAAATAAATTAATTAATTAATGTATAATAACAAACCTCTCTCCATCTTTCATGTTATCCTGATCGTCAACCCAGAAGAGATGTGAGCATGCATAGACAGCTCTGCACTGATCAGGCTTCTTTAAAAGCTTTGCAGAATACTGCCAAGGATAAACATTTGTTAGAAACAGGCTTACTCAACCCCACAAATAATAAAATGCTACAATAATTACCCCTGTAGCCTTGTGTGTTAACGTATCCCTGTTCTCTACACCAAATACATGCATCCTCTGAAGTGTCCCTATTATTAAATGTAATGCTGTCACTTGTGCTCTGGAATCCTATACCAGAAAAGATTTTCAGGAGTAATATAAATTTACCCTGTTTGATAGCACATTTAAAGTTTCTAAGCAAAAGAGAGAAGATCAATCCCCAAAGAGGCAATGAACTTACTGAAATTTCTTCTTCATACAAGATAAATGCTTGTGTGAAAAATTCATACGCCACGGGTTCCAGATCAGAGTCATTTGCAGCCTAATTAATAAGAAATAATTGATGCAGTACAGATGAGAATGTAATATGCTTCAACAATTAGGCCTCTGGATATCAAAAAGTCAAACATAAGCTGTACCTCTGCACACTGCAAATACAGCCGTAATGCCAATTCTGGTGCTGGAACACCATAAAGAATCTCAATAGTCTGGGAAACATAGTCATAAACATGATCAGATATCCTAAAAACAAGAAATGAATTCATTAAGCAGGCAGAAGAAATCGCATTGTCAAGACATATGAGTCAAGCCATTCTGTAATCTAACAACACAGATGATGCAATAGGAAATGCATATACATCTAAGTTTTAGAAAACACAACTGCAATCCCATCACAAGCTCGTATCATAATATGTAAACAAAACTTACCATCCTTTCCAGGAGAATGTAACAATTTCATTTTCTGAAAAATCATTATGCCAGTATTCACTAAAAAATAAAAGGATCTTCGACATTATTAGTATAAGGATATTAATGTAAAAGTACCTCAAACAATTAACTTCCACTATCCTAAAATTGCTTAAAAGAAACCACCCATGATCCCAAAATTTCTCCAGTTCTCTCAAATTCCTACAATGATTTTATCAAATACTATCTAGATATCCATAAAGTCACGTGTGCATAGGCATCAAGTGTACCTTCCCCTCTAGTGAACACACTCAATAAAACCGCCACATTCTAGTAGATTCTAATAATGCACAAGTACCAGCATGCATCACTCTCTTGCATAATAAGAACAACTTTCTTTGGGTGTTCTTCATTGTGGAGTATGCAAGTGCTCAATTTTCACATAATGGAATTAACTGATAGATCAATTAATAACACACTACCTGATTTAAAAGCTGGAAAATTTTCTTTGGGGTAGTCAATCCCTCTTCCCCAAAAGGATTTTCATCTGGGCCTTGAAGCTGCCGAACCAACTGCACATCACAGACAATGTACTGTAAAGAGGAAAAATAGGAATTTGTTGTGTAAATATTTCACTAGTCCCAATCTAACATAAGCTTATAGCACATTCAACTTTCTACACTCTAGAAGGAAAGGTAGCAACACCAACAGCATACAACTGACCACTACACATGCAAATAACAATAACCAACATAAAGCTAATCACAAAAATTATAACAACAATCTTAAGAACTCAAAAATTTGTTAGAATTCATGTAAGCTGAATAGATAGCAACCAACCTTAAGAGAAGAAAAAATAAGCGGAGGAACAGTAAATGGCAGACGCTTGGGTCCTCCAGTCAAAATATGCTTCCTCACTGTACATATGATCTGCAATATATTGCATGTATTAAGCCATTTAAAAAAAAAACATTCTAATAGACAAAGTAGATAACAAAGGAAATGATATACTAAGCTTACAAGAAAAGGAGAAAACAAATAGAGACAATTTACAAGAAGAGATGTCAAAATACAAAAGAGAAGTTCCAGACAAACTTTCAATACATTTTACAAATTAACTTGCAGAATATTAGAGAAGTTTAAATCTAACATATTAAATTTCACATCACTTGATCTTCTGCACTTGGTTAATCAACTCATTGTCTACCAGATTCATCTATGTGGCATAAGTCTTCATCTAATTCCTCATCAAGAAACACAATTTTTTATATAAATATCAAGAACACCAAACTCACACCAAGAAGTCAATCTTATGTAGGTAGATAGAGCATATTCTAAGTTTTGGACACCCATATTAAAGCAAATAATGAAAACTTAGACACACATCATTAAAAAATGAAGAAACATTGTACACATTGAACAAAAATTCTAATCATTCAACAATCACAGCAGTAGATGTCCATTTTCACTTGGAAAACCCAAGGGATGACTAAGAGTATAAGATCATAGAGGTAAAACAAAATTTAAAATGTATGATAGCAGTCATCCACGGAAATTTTCACCAGATCTAATACCTTAAACATCTCCTCTGGATCATCATTGTGAAGCATCTGAATAAGACGTGCTACAGCATTCTGCTCCTCCTTGAAGTCATCTTCATCAACCTAAGCAAAAACAGATTGAAACCATTTCAATGAAGCATCTGTAATTACTCAGTTCCAGAAGCAAACTGCAATTAAGGAGAAAAAAATCTGTAGCATATATTGATGCAACTGCTAAAGAAAAGAGGCTCCCATACACAGAAAATAACAAAATTAATTCAACAGAGATGTGAACTGCAAATAACCTCATCTTGATGAGCCCCATCCAAGTCCTTAATAAGCCCTTTAATTAATTCAAACAATGCCTCAACCTACAGAACAGAAACAGAATAAGAGTTATACAAAGAGAAAAATGAAAAAAGGAACACAAACCACATTACAGGGGAGCATGCTTAAATAAAGAATAACTGGATATACGATGGCAGAAACATACCTTGTCAGCAGTGGAAATATGGGTGTTGTTT
This sequence comes from Ailanthus altissimus, assembly GCA_946807835.1. Lineage (NCBI taxonomy): Eukaryota > Viridiplantae > Streptophyta > Magnoliopsida > Sapindales > Simaroubaceae > Ailanthus > Ailanthus altissimus. The sequence continues at coordinate 28,441,255 of OX327695.1, forward strand.
TTCATAATGCTCTGAATTATAACAGTTGCCATGACTTTATTTGTTTCACTGTCAAGGTATTCCATCACACAGGGATAATTCAAAAGCTTCAGGACAGTGACAATGTCATTATATTTCTCCAGTGGAGCACTTAAAAGTGCAACAATCTGTTTTGTTGCTCTGCTATCTTCAAGTTTTCCTTTGCCAGAGAGTTTGTTAACGCATGCTCCCTATAGAATAATATAGACAAAAATTACCTCCACAAACTTTATTTCTAAAACCCTTGCAATCAGTGCCCATATAAAATTTCTTAATGAATAATTCCCATGACATGGCACAACTATGTAACTCAACATTATGAGCAGACACTATTAAGTTGCATATATTATTCATGGTATAAAAATCAAAGTTGTGATTTCTTGCAAAAGAGCTTCTAGTGTTTCATTCCATTCCCTGCCTGAACTTCAAGAAGTAGAATTCATACCTCAAGACTGCAACTTTATCCTTCGAACTGAACAGTGACAAGCAAAAATAGGGTTGATATGCATTCACCGAGACATTTCATAAATTAATTGACACTTTCTCTTATTTTTATAACTAATTCAAACAAACACACTGTTGTATCTACTTCTCTAGCACACTTAAATCTCACATAGAAGGAAATTGCTGCTACTTCACATGCATATTTCCTTGCTAGCTTGGGATTGGGAAAAAGTATAGACAGACTCGTATCTCAGTGACTTAGTTTTACAAGGCATGCATATCCAATCGCAAACTGAGTAAATACATACCAGCACTTGATCTGCATAATCAAGCCGATCTGGGTGGACATGGAGAGTGAATGTAAGAAGAGACGAATATAAAGTTACAGCTCCAAGAATAGGCATGTCAGCCTGTGCTTCTATCACCTGCATCATACACAGATCACAATCACATTTCTGGTCACCAAAAGATGGACAGAAAAATGTTCTGGGATAAAGTGAAAAGGCGTTGTTAAAAGAAATAAGTTTGGAAGGAAACATGAGACTCTCCAAAATAGGTAAAGAAGTTGGAAACCGAAAATACACACAAACAACCTCATATGTTGCAGATTCAATATGTTCCATTATTTTTTTTTCTTTAAATTTCGCAGGGCTAATCTACACAATTTACCTTCCCTATAGCATTGTTCAACTTGGAAAAAGCTTCTACTTGCAAGAACTCAGGTAACACTTCTATACTTGAAGCAGCATAATTTGAAAGTCTTTCCATCAATCGAGATAGGACAGTCTTGATATCAACAGATGGCTGATAAGCACGAACAGAAGTAAGTGTAGGGAGTTAAAAAAAAGGAATATTTATAAAAGTAAGATGAACTTCACTGCATTTATGGTTTTAACTTCACTGGATTGGGTACTGAGTCAAATTACAAACAAAGGGCCAAATAAACTCATCTTTCATGAACCAGGAATACATCAACATATTTAACAAGTTATACAGAAGCAGCCAAGGTACAAACTCTGAACTGAAAATGCACACCGAATTACATACCTGAAGCTGCGGGAAAGCACCCAATAATACTTCAAGAGTTTGCAAGTGGTACTCATCAGGAAAGACTTGAATGATGCAATCCATCAGGTAGTACTGTGCAATCTCATCTTTACAATTGACAACCTGTCAAAACAATGGAGACGCAGAGTCCATTGCTGGATGTTAGCAAGTAAAGGTCGCCCATCGTAAACTTCAAATAATATAATCTCAACAAGAGAACCAAATGTTAACAGACCTGCTCCAGAACTCTTGGAAGCACAGTCTCTTTGTACAAATCAAGGTCAACACCCTCTATCTGACTGAGGACATGCAGGTTCTTCCCAACCTAATTAGATAAAGAGGAGCCAATGCGAAGCTTTCCATAAGCGTACACTGAATAGGGTGCACAAATTATTGCATTGAAATTAACCATATATAGGTTATTGATATTACAAGATCACGTAGCTCGCTCCTTTCCTTCTCCCGTTTCTCCTTCTCCCGGGCTGCTCCCTGCAGACCAGAAAGCCCAAACGCAATCCTCAACTCAGGGTCAGCTAAGAGTATGAATGATTCACAATCAGTAATAACACCTGCATGACCAGAAATCATGCCCTCATGATACAAATTTACCTCCGTGACATGCAAGAGATTGTGTACATGCATGTCAAACATGAGAGCAGGTTACAGCCCATAGATTTCTCAACCAACCTGATGTTGCATCCGCACCCATAGCTTGTTCATCTCTGTGAAGTTTTGGAGTACAAACTCCACAGCATCATTGACAGTGTCAGCATCCCTGCAGAAATATAAGCATTCTAAAATCATGTTCACTCCAAAAAAACCAGCTGCATTACCTATTCTAAACATGATATATGATAGTTAATTGCTCATCAACACAGCAGTTAAACAGTGACAAAAAGGGAGGCAAAGAATCATAATGTAAATTTATCAATCGGTACCAAAAACTTAGGTTAAAAGTCATAGCCACTTAACTTCTAGCGAAGTTTGAATAACAGCAGATAGATAGTTAAAACAATTATAGTGAAAAATATAAACATATATATAGGGGCAGGTATCGTGGCACCATATTTTTGACAAATTTCTCACAATTTTTAGGCCGTTTGATCAATATACATTCAATGATTGAGATGCAATCAAATATATGTAATTAATGTACTGTAATTAATGCACACTTGAGATCTAATTTCAGCCTTTGAATACATTGATCTAACAGCCTAAAAATTTTGTAATGTTAAAAATATGGTGCCATTCAACTTGAACTGATATATGTTTTTCATTTATATAGAAGCACCAAAAACCACAACTAACTATTCATAGTAACCACAGACACTTCACTGGTACAGTATTAAAAAATGATGGACTTAAAAATCATCATCAAATCCCCTTACCCTTCATACTCAGAACCAATATCAGGTAATTTATCCCTGCTGACTTGTGAGAGGTAACTCCTCAGGAAGAGCCCTCGTACAGGATGCTGAATGCCACGGCACATTTCAACGAGATCTTTCAGTACATCCTTAGCAGGTGCTTCCTTTGATTTGATATACACAGATCCTACTGTACACAAAAGATACCTAAAAAAAAATCACAATAACTCATTAAATATCAATCAGTTTCACACAATTCTGTTCCACTAACAGATAGTGGCACTTACAATCTAGGCAATATGTTACCAGCATGCTGCACGAGCTCGTACAGATCAATAATAGAGCAACCACGGCGAGTCTCTTCCTTAAAGAACAGTTCTAACTTCCTCAACTCATCAAACGCTCGCATATCTGGATAGCACCATTCAAAAAATCAGATTTCCTATTTCAATTATTAAAATTAAAAAAAAAAAATTTCCTGATCCAAGAGTGGATCAGCAGACTTACATAGCTGATAGTACTTTTGAGGAGTAAGCTTCGAAGTCCTAAGCTCAGATAACATCTGAGCTGAATATTTCAAAGCGTCTCTCAAATTGTTCGAGTCCTGAAAAAGCATAAATCGCGATAATTAACAAACGCAAAATTAGGAAAAATTAGGGTTTCTTTGTGTAAATTCAAATAGTTTTTCCTATTTCTAACGAAAAAATAGATATAAAAGCGTTGGCAACACAGAAAATTCCTTTTTCTATTTGATTTTTTCCCCGGGAAACAAACAGAACGCTAACTACTTACCAAAGCGCGATGCATGTAGAAGGCATTTTGTTGAAGGCCGGCGATTCCAGCGGCGAGCCATTTCTCTTCGTCTTCGATGCCATCGGCGATCATTGTCTCTCTCTCTCTGGGTTATCGAATCGATGCTGCTTAGTTGTTACCGAGATTGCGTTCGTTGTGCTTGACTTGCTACGATTCGAAGTAAGAAGTCGAACCTCAACTGCCTGTGAAGTCTGTGGATCGACGTTATGATCTTCTGTTCTGCTCTTGACGTGTTGTTCTGATTAGATCTGGGCCGTTGAATCTGGACCGTGTATTTTTATATGTTTCTCTTTTTATTTTCCCCGAAAGCTGTACATTTTATGTTTATTTAACTCGTGTCGTTTTTTAGTTTCAAAAAAAAAAAAAACAACCTAAAGAACTTATATCGTTTTCCCAATTGCGAAAAAAATTAATGTCATTGTTTTATATAATAATTAGAAAAAAAGGCGTGTGAGTCTAACATTTTAGGAAAGAATCATATAAATTTTAATAGTTTAAAAAATCTTGTTAATTCACTTATTAAATAACAATTTTATTTATTTTAATTAAAAAATTAATTTTTAAATTTTTAAAAAAATTTAAAAAATAAACATACATATTCATTTTGTTATTAAAATAAAAAAAATTATTACTTTAAAAAAGTGTCGATAAATTTTTTAAAATTTATTGAATTCTGCATACTTTTTTTCTAAAACATTAAGATCTAAATATCTTTTTACATGATAATTATAATTTTGTTTATTTTTGCTTGACAAAAAAATTTTTAAAATCATTAAATTTTGCATATTATTTTTTAAAATGTTAGAGTTTAAATATTTATTTTCATAATAATTATACTTAAACCTATATTTTTAGTAACATTTTATATTCCTAAAAATATTCTCAAATTTGTTTTAATTTTTTATGGAAAATTTTATATAACTAAATAGATATATTGCTCTTGGCATTCTTCACTACACGAACACTATAAATCCTAATTTTATTAATCTACGAGAAATTCTTATATTGTAAATAATTTTTTAATTTAGTGAGAGATTGGTCCAATGTCTACGACATTCAAGCTTTTTAAGTTTTTTCTCAAAAAATTTTAATTGTTTTAAGAGAGAACAGGCTATTTTCCACTTTTTTTCATTTACTTTTTTCCCCATTTTTTTAAAATTGGTTTTAGTAAAATCATGCTACCAAATTTACTTGATTGGAAGTAAAGGGAAAACAAAATGTTTAATTAAAGATTATTTTGATATATTTTTAAGGGTGTTTGAGTAATAATTCTTTTTAAAAAAATTTGAAGCATTTTTTATGGTGCAAATAACCCTATATTTGTATATTTTATATTATAAAATTTGATTAAACAATAATTCACAAAATTATTTTTTTTAAGAATTAAACTTAAAAAATTTAACTAAAAAAGTTTTACAAATTGGATAAAATAGATAACTTGCCAGTAATTTTATTTTAAATGAAAGACTAATTTTCGGATTTTGTAAAAATTGGTTGTGAATTTACATAAGGCTTTAACATTATTTTTCATATTGAAAAAAGAAAAAAAAATATATGATATGTGTTATTGGCATGAGACTTTATTTTTATACCGATATACTTTTACTTTTCGAAAATCAACCCTTATAAAAAAGGAGAGCATTTTTATTGTATAAAATAAATTATTGTATTGTTTTACACTTGTTAAGATTTGAACTCTAATTTTTAAATAAAAAAAAAATACACTTAAGGTTATGTGTTTTTTAAAATTATATAAAAGTAATAAAATCTTTATTCCTTAAAATAGTAATTCTAAGTATGAAACAAAACATCGAGGCTTTTTCTTCTTTTTTTGATTTCGAAGGAAAAATGATATTATAAACACAGTATGCATTTTTAAGCTTTGAAGATCGTTAAGAAAAAAATGGCGTCAGATGGGAATCTCTCTCTTTTTTTCATAGAAATTCCATAAAAGCAGAAGCTCGATAGAAAATTAGCACTACTCTTATGAAAAATTGACAATCCACTCCATTTAATAATTAACTTTTGAGAGCCTAATTTAAAACCATTTATTGCGCCGGAGGAACTGCCCCAGCTGCTACAAATTGCTTTTTCAGCTACAAGCAACAATAATTTCATTTCAGTAAAACAAGAACCCTAATAATTGATATGAAAACAAGTCAAGTTTATAAGAGAGGTCCATTGTACTCACTGATATGACTAGAAAAGTTTCAAGCTTGCTCATGATAAGGTAGTACTCTTATTCACGAGTTTTAAGTGTAGTAACTATTTATTTATAATTGATAAGAATAAATATTTATATATAAATATATATTTTTTATTTATAAGTAGGTGATATTTAATTTATATATTATTATTAGTAGTATTTGTATAGATTAAGAACCTACTATTAGAATTAGATTTATTTGCAAGACTTTAGATTATTTTAGGAACTAAATTGTAATATTTTAAAAATTTTAGGGACTAATTTATAAATATTAAAAATTAGCCTCTTAGTATAAAAATATACATTTGAAATCCTAATTCACTCAATTTGGTCGAATCACCTCTTTTAGAGTAAGAAAAGAGAGAAAGATAAGAAGAAAAAGAAAAAGAAGAGGAAAGTTAGAATTTAAGTTTTAAGAGGTATATTATAAACTATTTCTTAGTTTATTGATGTTAATTTAGTTAATTACTTTAAGTTTTGATTTATAAAAATATGTACAATTGAGGATTTGATGTGAATTTTGTAAGATATTGTGAGAATTGATGTGATTTATATAGATAGCTTGATAAATCATGATGAATTGCAGAATTTCTTCTTGATAATCTCTTGATCCAAAAATTTTATAAATTGTTGTGCTTTGATTCTAGTTTTGAATTTTGAGTATATGAAATTAAACATATCTATAATTATTTGAGGCTTTGAATCGATTGAAAATTTTAAAAATTGAATTTGTAATGAATTTATCAAAATGACCATAAAATTCTAAAATATTTGTGTTAACAGTATGATACAATGTCAAACAATTTTTGATCTGCTGAATGATCTTTAAAAATTACAAATTTATGAAATATGATAAGTTTATATGTCTAATATGATATACTCATAATTAAAAATTTAGATCAGTGTAGTTAAATTATTATGATTTTCTAAAGAGTGTCAGCTCATTGCAATATTTGATTAACAGATTTTTAAAGCTATAAAATAAAATAATTTTAAAATACTAAAAGGCAGTAATTTTGAAGTAAAATATTTATCATAGATTGAGATATGTGTCAAGAGTAATTCTGTGATAATTTTATAATTTTTGAGTTAGTATATGATTTTATAAAATTGGGAGATTGAATACTGTTCAGTAAATATCTTGATCCTGTTAGGATAATAGTTTGGATTTGATGGTGTTTATAGAATGGATTGGGTATGAATTATGATATAATATTCATACATAAGAAGGATATATGAGTCAACAATGATATATTCTAATTTTGGAGTAATTGGACATCATTTGATGTATAAGAAACTTTTGTTAAGTGTAAGTTGTCAGAATGTCAAGTTTTGAGAAACCAAGTAATTAGACCAATTCGATATGATAAGTGCAAAATATATAATTTTGTAAGCTATTTAAAGTGTTTTGTGTGAATGGTGAGGCTTACAAAAGGATTATCTCTATTGATAGGTTAAGAAGAATTAATTAAGATTTGTAGTCGAAAGTGCTAATAGGTAAATATACTAGACTTTTACTGAAATCACAATAAACATAGTAATTGTCTATGTATGATTTTGTAAATGTGCTTAAAAATATGTTTATGTTATGCCAAAGTATATTTGATATGAAATGTGAAAGACATATGTTTATGAATATGAGCATTGATATTGAATATGGACATACATGTGTTTATAAAAATGAGCTTTCAAAATGAAATGTGATTAACAAATAAAGCTTTTGAAGTGAAAAATGTCAATGAGATACGTTTTGTGTTTTGAGGATGCTTGAACTCACTGTTAACTTAGTATGTATTTTATGTGATTTGTGGAGCCTTTATGTGTGACATTTCCTTCAGGATTGATATATGTTATGTGTTCCGTATGTAGAGAGGATCCTATTGGTACCTAAAGGAAGAGTGAGTCATCACATTTGTGTGGTAGCGTATTGGTGCATGTGAGAGGACTCACCGATGATCAGAGTGAGGGTTTGGTTTTTACCTTCGGGCATGAGCATTATATATGTGTAATTTAAAACCTCACTTGTACTATTCCTCTCATACGGTATGTCACCTACGAGTGACATTTGGCTCATTATGTGATATGTGATATGAAAGTCCTACTAAGTAGTAGTTGAGTGATGGTATTCCTATTATATGTTTTGAAAGAATATGTAAGCGCTTACCTGACATGTGATTTGATAAGATTATGATTTTGATAAAATTATGATTTTGATTTATCACAGCATATCATACACATGCATTGTGTACATATATATATATATATATATATATATTTATATTTGATATATGAAAAATTAGTATGCTTACTGAGTTTTATACTCATTATAGTTTATGGTGATTTCAGGTAAATAAGGTACATGTGTGCTTAGCGGATTTGGCAAGGCTTCTGTTGTCCCTTGGGTTCCTTAAGTTGCTAGGTTGCTGAGTGTTTCATTTGGGGACACGTGGTTTAAGATATTTGATTTGTCCCTATTGAATAAATACTTATGTATTATTTTATTGAGTGTGGTTATGGGTTGATTTTAAGTAAGAATTTGAAATGAATATATTATGGGCTTCCGGTAATAAAGTTGTTATTGGTGACGTGATAGGGTGTTAATCTATGAGAAAACTCTGTGTATCTCCGGTTTACTAATTGCCCTAGTCATAATTCAATTGTTATAATTCTGAAAAATTAAAATAAATGTTTAAATATTGTCAATAAATGTTTATGTTTATATTTTAGGTTATGGGTTGATTTTAGTGTTGAACTTACTAACAACTTGCTAAGGATTCCTATGTTGAATTAAAGTTTAAAATTTTATGCAATATTATTTATGAGTGCACATTATTAAATGAATGTAAGTTATGTCGTGTGTCAAATCTTTTGGATCTGGAGTGTGACACCAAGCATCTATGACACTTGTAAGAAACTAATCAAAGTATGAAAATTTTTAAAACTATGACCTTTTTTTAGTGTTCCAAGTTCCATATTTAAATGCTGACAGAGAATCCGTGTACAGAAAATGAAAGAGAGATAAGGCACCGTTCAATGTTCTGCTCATCACAGGAGTTATGGAAAGAAATGCAGGCATTAAATTTTTGGTCTTTATGGGTAATGATACTGATTGAGTCCCAAATTAAACTTGGTTTGAGGGCTTATCAGCACTTTCATACCCTTTCATTACAATCAAATTTTGAAAATGAGTTCTATTTATTTACTTACAATAATGTATCAGAGCAAATACACTTTGAGGATGGGGTCCTCTTTAAATAAGGAGCAACTTGGGGAGGATTGCTACTTGATCATGTACGAAACCAGCAAATTCACAAGTCACCTCAAGTTTCACCCAATGCGAGCATTTGATCCAATCTAATTGAAATGAAATAAAATAACAGCCTTTTTTTAAAAACGAGGTCTACCCAAATTGTTGAGTGAGGGAACGCACTTCTCCCTTTTGATATTAGATTGAAGCGAAGAACCCAAGTTTAACCTAGAACCCTAGCCTCTTTGAGCAGCGAAATAATTTATTTATCAAGTAAAATAGTAAGAATCCAAAGCAGAATACAAAAAGACCACAACTCAATCTTACGTGGTTAGGCTAGTTGTCTACATCCACGGTGGATCCAAGAATCCTAACCTCTCTTATTAACTCCCTAGAGATTTTACAAGTGCTTATATAGGGTTTATTTCGTGCTTACTAACTCTATTCATTATTGGAATAAGAGTCCTCTTATTTTGGAAGTCTTAAATTTCTCAAAACTTAAAATCTGAATTAAAAACGAAAATTTTCCGGTTCTAGCGTCGCGACGCTGGGCTTCTGATTTGAGCGCTGCGGCACTCAGCCCTAATAACTCCTCCCGCATTTTTTTCACTTTTTTTGCATTTTCAAATTCTGTTTCGCTTTCCTTTTTATGTTTCACATATTTTAAATTTTTTTATACATATCTCACACATTCTAAATTTTTTATAATTCTTCTCTTTAATATTTATCTTAATTTTTATTCATATAAAATTGTTAAATCAGCTCGTATCTAACACAAATATATTAATATTTAACTTGTATGAAAGATCAAGTTGCTTCACAGAAATTTAAGCTGAAAAATTGGAGTATCTTGTGGCCAAGTATAAGAATTATGTGTCTTGTTTTCATTTGTCAGAGAAAAGAAGCATAGTTTAACCGTAATTTGAACTGCTACCCTTAAATTGATGAACACAAGCATCAACCATTTTGATGTCTATATTTGGTTGCTCCCTGCATATATATTTCAAAAACAAAAAAAAAATCAATAAAAAAACATAGTGAATAAGAAGAAAACACTAGACTTCTACAGTGAAGTATAACCAATAAGTAGAGGCAAGAATTGTTTTTGAAAAAATGATCAAGCATAACTAGAGAAACAATTTTGAAAGAGAGAGAGCTTAAGTTTACAGAGTCCTGGTGAGATTACTGACAAGTCTTTCAAAATCAGCAAAGAAGAGAGTGACCACCTCAACAACAAAATCTGGGTTGTTATCATCTTGCAGTTGCTGCAGCTTTAAAAACTGCTCATCCAGAGACCCCTTCTCTCACCAACAAACAACAAAAAGAACCCCAAAAAAACCACATCAAAAATCAAAAAACAAAGCAAAAGCATAAACAAACCCAACTTTTCAAATTTCTAATGCTTCTTTTACCTCCATTAACAAGCACTTAGTGTACTTTTCAAGACTTCCCTGCATCTGACCCACATCCATGATCTTCCTTACACAAACACACCACTCTTTTACTTGCATATGTATGACTCAATAAAAGCTCGTGGCTTTGAATTGCAGATCTTATGGAGTTACTGCACAATCAAAAGGGCTGTAAATGCTTAGAAACCTTGAAAATGATTCTATGAATTTAATGCACATACCAGAGCAAGAATCCAAACTTTCTCTTGCTTTTGGTTCTGAGATTACTGTCCACTACCAGTACTCATAACACTCCAAACAAATCTTAGGGCAATTATGGCAGCACCAGCTATACAGTAGAGCTGTTCCAAGTTTTAGCCACTTGTTCTAAATTTTTCGTTACATGATTAAATCTGTGCGTTTAATGTTCTAACTTTTACTTTTTTTATCCGAGGGAATTCAAACTCCAAATCTCCACTTCAATAGAGGAATGTATTTTGTAGCCTCTTATCATCTGTTGTTCTAACTTATTATTGGTTATATTTTTAAAAAATTAAATTTTAAATAAAAACTTAAAACATAAAATTAAAATTTTGAAAAGACTAACGAAAAAATCCCAACGAGCAAAATAAATAATGGCACCACTACAATTTTTTCTATATATTAATTTACGGTAAGAAAATTTGAAGTGTTGCATTTAATAGCACATGTTTTAAATTGCATCATATGATTACAAATTTTTTATTACTATCTGTTCAAAGGTTTTTTTTAGTGTACAACACACACATCTCTTCCCATTCTGCCATAAGCGAGATCGAACCTTAAATTTGAATGTTCAAAATTAACAATGAGAGGCTAAACAAGTCATTTCACAAAATTAATATAAAACAAAACCTTTTAATTTCTTATTTTCTTTCTCTGTTATTATTACCATAACCATACAACCCCATTCGCTGCCATTCTCATCTGAGACTAAAATAAAAAAAAGTTCAGGTTGCTTCAAATTCATCATCTCCAATTCTTATCTCAGAATGCACTGTCACCATTTTTCCAAACCAAAAAAAACAATTATTTGCATACTTGAAGCTCTCACTTGAGTATAGAAATGGTAAAATGACCCATTAATTTGTTAGTGTACATATAAAGATTTAATAAAGTTTGAAGTGAGTTTGAGACGAATTTAATATTTAAAATTTAAATTTACAATGAATTTAGAACAAATATAATTTTAATGAAATATCATGCGGATATTCGTTATAATATCTACAGATATTTATGTTTTTTTAATTTTTTTTAAAAAGAATAAAAAAAAATTGCTTTAATCATAACCCTAAGTGAAAATTAAAATAATAATTTTTATTTCTTTTTTAATTTATCAATTGTTCTCAATTCACTTGTTATATAAATATTATCCTCCAGGTTTGTCGCATGTTATTTTATATTCTCACAAAATTATTGATTCACACTTGTCAAATATTTATTTGATTATTAAATGATATATTTTGATCTCTCTCTTTAATTTTTATCCCATTGACATTGTATTATTTAAATGTGTAATATGAATATTTTAAGAGAAGAGTTGTTTTTTGTTTAATATTATTTATTTATATATTTTCTTCGCATGAAAGAGATTGATAATCATTTTATTTAATTTTTTTTTGTTTATTTCTTCACATGATGGATATTGATAACCATTTTTGTTAGAGGAATCACTTTTTTTCTCGTGAGATTAGATTAAAGTAAAGAATCATAATCAAGTTCAAATTTGAATTCTAACCTCTTTGTGCAGCAGAATAACTTATATATGAAATAAAATAGTAAGAATTTAAAGCAGATAATAAAGAGTACAACACAATCACTTACGTGGTTCGGCCAATTTTCTAAGTCCACAGTGGATTCAAGAATCTTAATATCTCTTATTAACTCCTTAAAGATTTTACAAAGAAAACCCTATGAAGAACCCTAAAAAAATCTAATGTTTAGTATACCCTTACTCTACCACGAACAATGAACACTCAAACGACGGTTCCACCTTAGCACACACAAGTACTTAGTGTCTACTCAATTCTTCCCTCTCTTAGAGTCTCTTTTAATGCTTGATTTTAACATAAAAGATTTACAAAAATTTATATAAGGGTTAGCCTACTAATCTTAATCCTTATTAGAGTAAAAGTCTACTTATTTTAAAAGTTCAAAACTTACAAAAACTCATAAATTTGAAACAAAAACAAACTCAACCTGCTCTGGCGCTGCTACGCTAAGCATGCCGAGCCCAGCGCCACGGTGCTCAGCCTTGTCACCAGCTTCGCACTTTTTCTTCACTTCTTTCGCGTCTTCAAGTCCCGTTTTTGCTTCCCCCTTCGTATCCCACACGCCTTAAACTTCTTCATGCATGTTCTACACATTCTAGACTTTTTGTGACTCTTCTCTCTGATATTCATTTCAATTCTTGTTTAAACAAAATTGTTGAATCACTAAATCTCTAATAATTTTATTTTAATGTTTTATTCTTTTAATGTTTAACATGTTATTAGTTTGGGTAATGGACAAATTAACTTATCTTAAAATAATAATAAGATAAGAATATGTCAATTCATTTATAAGATGTGTTCTAAAATTTTGAATCAAACCCAAAAAAATTATTTTACTTTAATTAGGTTACTTTTTAATTATGTGATTTGATATTTGTGTTAATTATTTATGAATTATTTTTAATAGTTTTAACTTGAAAATGAATTAAACTTTAATAGAAATACTTTTATTGAATTTAAATTTATCATATGATTTTAATTATTATATTTTATAAAAAAAATAGATTAATATTATAATTTTAGATTTTTTATTATATTAATTTACAACCTACTTAAAATCTATATATAATCCATCTTAAATTTGATAAGAAGTATATGTGCACGAAAGTAATTTTGATAACAAAACTTTAAATTTACAACAAATTTTTTCTTAAAAAAATAAATTTTTAAATAAATACAATTAAAAATTCTTCACCTCAAACCCAACCCATTGTCCTTCTTACCTAACATTTGACCTTAAAATGATAATACAACAAATGTTAAATAGATAACTCTTTTTTTTTTGAAATTTTAATACTATTGATTAAAATCAAATATATTACAATATCTTCTATTATATAAATAAAGAATTATCAAAACAATATAATTTGTACTTACTAACAACTGTTTGAACCTACAACTCTTGTTAAAAAGAGAAATAACATAGACCTTATTTAGGGACGAGCTACCCTTTTAATAAGGGATTTATTACTTTCCTAACGATGACTCATTATCTCACACTAGGAAACAAAAATTCCTCATACAAAAGGAGAAGTTACACAACACACCGTCACAAATACACATCTCCCAAGTCCAAAGCAACCAACAGATCCTAACTAGAACCAAAGCAACAAGGCTCATTTTGCATAGGCTCCTGTGAGGATTATAGGCCGCCGAAAAAACATAATCATCGGACAACAGCAGTGGCATCCCCACGGTGGTTGATGGCGGCGGCTGAAGCTTGGAATGCTAACAATAAACGTGAGCAGCGACTCCTGACGAGTAATCGGCAAAGGCCGACAACTTTGCGACGTATCGGTGGCCACAAAGCAGATCAGCACAGGACAGAGGGGACAATTGTCTTCTCAGCATCTTGCCGGATGAAAGTGTTGGGATTTGTGCTTACGTGCCATCTCTTTTGTGTATAAATATTTACTTTATGTTTATACATTTATGATTTCAATATATCACTAATTATTTGATATAGAAATATGGTAATATGCTTGTAACGTTTTAGACATTGTATGATCTGAAAGAGTTCAGATCTGATCTAAAGGAGTTTAGATCAGAACTAAGAGTTAGTAAAATTTAAAGAGTTGGAGCCTTGTCTGAAATAGGACAAAGACCTAAGAATATATTAGTAATGACATAGTTGCAATGAGTTGCAAATGGTGCTAGAAAATGTTGTTATGCAAATATGTTCTTAAATTTAATGTTCCTGATCTATCTTCACTAATGTGGGTCTGTTAGTGAAAACCTTAATATATATAGATCAGTGTATGTCTATATCTGGATAGTCCAGATGGTTAGTCTTAACAGACTATGAGTTTAGTAGAAACTCGTATAGAGATATAAGTATTCAGTAAGGACTGAATATTGAACAGACTCACAAAGATCTCCAATAGACATCCCATAAAGTCGTCAATGAAGGATCTTTCGAGTTGAGTAATATTCGTGGTCTTTAGACCTGAGTGCCACGATGGACTTGTGAGTGATTCATCATACTTTGGTTTCACAAATGTCAGATATTTTTTATGGTCTGACCGCTGGGTGTCGCTGGGTATAGTTCGATGCTCATGGAGTCCGGTGTGTATAAATATGGGATCCATCAACTCAATTGGGTGAGTAAAATATCCTGAAACTCCAAGGTTGTATTTCAGAAAGTCTTATGGCCATAAACAGACATATCCGAGAATTAATTTTATTCTAGGAAAAATAATATCGTAAAAGTGTTTATGGATATTATTTATTGAAATACAAATCTAGAGATAAGTTTATGGTTGAGCACATAGAGACTTGACGGTGTTGATCTATATCTCCGCTCTTCTATGATATTTATGATGGAAGGATTATACGAATATGTTATAAACTCAACTTGTATGGTCTAATGCACCGTTTTGTAATATCCGTAACATGTGTGTGGGACATTGTTCACGGACGTGTGAAATAGTTTCATATGATAAATCGGGCATGGACCTAGAGAGTCTTACAATATGAAGTGTACTCGTTGTGTACTGGGGCAGCGAATTGGATTGAACAATTAATCCAATAATTTCCAGCAAAGTGAAAAATGTTTCAAGGTTCCTTTTATTATTCACTTGTCAATAATTGAATATAAAATACATTATTGGTTTATAAGAGTTGTTAACTAATAAGAAATTGACAAGTGGCATAATCTTGCTCCATAAATAATTTACCATGTATTTACCTATTTACCTTACTTGGTAAATACATATATGGTAAATGTAAATATTCAAAATAATTTTGAATTATTAATATTTTATATATTAATCAAATTATTATTATTAATTAGAATAAGTGGCAAACACTATTTAGTAATGGAGTAAGCACTTGTTATTAATAATAAGCAATGTTAGCCACTTAGAATTTGTTAAATGGTGCATTTGTGAAGTAGTGTGACCACTCAACATTGATTAATAGCCATTTGTGCGCTAACAATTGATTCATATGGATGAATCAATTTGTTGAGTGAAAAATATGATTGATTAATGTTTGTAATGACAAACATGGATAAGTGGTGGTGGAGCACTAAGAGAAGTAATCATTCTTTACACTTAATTAAGAATTGAAAGAGTTCAATTTGTGTAGAAGAAGAGAGAATTTCGTTCTAAGAGAGAATTGAGAGCATTTTCTAGGTGTTTTTCTCAAAGTGTTGAGAGAAAATGCAAAGGCTTACTAAGGTTCAACATAAAGAGTTGTAAAAAACTAAAGAAAACACTTAATTCTTCTTATCTCTTGGTAGTAATCATTCATAAAGACAAATTGTTTTAAGTGTTAAAACAATCCTTTGCTGGAAATTCAAGGCTGTCATTCTAATTTCACAATCCCACCGAATTTAGTTGTGAACTAAAATTGTACAAGGGAACACTTTAAGGTGAGCTCAACAAATTGAAGATTGGAGTTCTTGAAGAATTGTAAAGCTACCTTCATAACCGGGTAAGTTATTTATTTACAATTCATTTTATATCATGCATGAAAATATATATGAGATATATATATGCTTGAATGATCATACATGTGATTACATGCTTGAATTTGTTACATAGTGTATAACATGTATGAATACTTCCGTTGCGTATTTAATTTTTAAAATTATATGTATCTATACACATCACACACCATATCACAATAGAAAAAAATCACCGGGAAGCAAAAAGAACAAGAGAAACCTCTAGAAAACTGAATAGAGAAAACAAACTAAAATAGCAAATTAAAAAACCCAAAAAAAGAAAGAGATAAGTCTATTAAAAGACGGATGTCCACGGGAGAGGGACTCGTGTCCTTTTCCTGTGGATGAAAAATAGAGGGCAGTAGTAGCAGCTAGAGTTAATAGACAGCTACTTTTACCTGCAAAAAGTACAACACTTCTAAGCTTCGCCTAATAATTTAGTAATATATCATCTTTCTTTTTCCTATATAAAGAAAAATGTTCTTTATAATCGGCAAATATGAGATAATTTACTCTTATTATAGTGAAAATAAAAAGTAAAACTCTTTTATACGTTATAAAAGAGTTTTTTTTTTTTAGTGTATTTTATAACTATTACAATATAACAAAAGAATAATTTGAACTCTTAACCTCTAGTCAGGGTGATGCACTTACAAATGAGGCTTACCACTTTAACTAAGCCCTTATGTGTTAATGTGAGGTCACTAACACCGAAATTAAAGGAAAAATGGCATTATTTGTTAAAGCATCTTTGTCTAAATTTTTATAATGGGATAAGGATAATATTATTTTAATATTATAAGTTTAAATATAATTTTACTTTATTTTATATGTCCATTCATTTAATATTTCATCTCTATTATTAATCGATTTATAAAAATATGAGAATTTATATGAAAAAATATATATTATAATATAATTAATTATAAATAATACATGTTATTATATAATTGATTATATTTTTAAAATGATATAAATTAAATAAATAATAATTAAAAATTAAAATTTGTCATTATCGTTGAAAAGGGTAGCTGATCGACCGTCAATTACTTTTTTTTGCAACGAGGATAGTTAAAAAAGTAATTTTTGTATTATTTAACTTTACTTTTTTATTTATATAATAGTGAAATTATTTTTTATTAAAAAAATATAAAAAGACATTTAAAATAATAAAATAGAGACTACAATAAAATTTAATAATATAAAATTTAATCATTTTTTATGTATTACTAAAAAAGTGAGCTAATGACCACTGTTTTTCAATAATAATGGCCGTTTTATTTTAATTTTTTTTATTTTTTATACAATTTAATTTATTTTAAAAATTATTTAATAAAAATATAAACTAATTACATAAAAACACGTTAAAAAATAATTAATTACATTATAACACATGTCTTTTATTAATTTTTTTTAAAATCATATTAAATTAATAGATAAAATTACCTTACATATTTAAAAAATAAATTAATAAAATTATATCACATGTTTAAAATATAATTTATTTATATAATTTTTTTTACCCTTTTTTCATTAATATTAACAACAAAAATTAATCGCATAAGACAAAATTACATTTAAATCCAAAATATTGATATAAAATTGTCCCTATCCATTTTGCTTTGTCCACTCTCTCAGTTAATCAATTAACTAATATTTTAATTTTCGGCCTCTTCAAAATTTTAAATAAGAACCGTTCTTCTCACTCGAAGAGACGACGTGCAAATCAGCTGGAGCATTGCACGCATGATTCTCCTTCACAAGTCCTGTGCCCCTCCCTTCCCATGTCAGTTTCTCTTCCACCCCAATTCAGGAATTAGCCCTTTGCATTTTGGCCCTGGCCAAGTTTATACGTTACCAAGAACTCTGAAATGCCAATCCATCACGAAACTTCAAAAAATTATATTAATGGAAAAAAAGAATTGAACCTGTAGTACACTCATATATTCGTTTCCTACAAGTAAAATTTTGCCTTTTGTTTAATCTCCACAAACTTATGTGGCTGCTATACTATCCTCCCGCAGAAAAATTTACCCCCCAACAAATTGAAGCCGCAGTCGCCAAATTCCATCAAACACGGCTGAAATGCTGAGAACAAACCCCTTTTCACACTTTTCACACCGGGATGAATAATATAGTATTTGCTTTATTGCCTTCCATACCTCATGGCTTATCTTTTTTCAGAACGGCACCGTGAATGGTAATGCATATAAATCAGCCTCAGGCAAGTAACAAACACGTGGCCAAGTGGGTGAATCTGCATGACTTAAACTAACAGTATCAGATTCACACCTTTTAACCTCGCTCCTCTGGTTCTGCTTTGTCCCAAACAGCCATTCCTGATCATCAATATCTGTTTCATCACTCTGCAATGGAGGTGGAACCCAGTCCTCAATTACATCTCTGAACTTCATTAATAATTCGGGGGGACAACTGCCACACAATTTTGATGGCACAGATGTCTCAGCCATTTGAGAAGAACTTTCATAAGCCCCAGTAGACAGGCAGGGCTTTTGAGCAGAACTTCCAGATACACTTGTCAAGGTGCAAGGCTTTTGACCAGAACTTTCAGGGACACTCGTGGAGAGACGGGGCTTTTGAGCATAACTTTTAGATACACTTGTCAAGACACAGGGCGTTTGAGTAGAACTTTCAGATACACTCGTGGAGAGGAAGGGCTTTAGAACAGAACTTTCAGATACTCGTGTGAAGAGGCAAGGCTTTTGAGCAGAACTCACAGACACTCTCGTGGAGAGGCAGGGGTTTTGAGCAGCACTCCCAGACAATCTCGTGGTGCGGCAGGGCTTCTCTTTGCTGCGCCTTATTTCCGGACATATTTTTTCAGAAGTAGAACTTGGACATTCTACCCTTTCTCTGCCAGGTCTAAGAGCAGGTTGATGCTTAACTTGAACAGAGGCCTCATCAATCCTTCCCAGGGCAGTGCAAGGCTGTGCCTTGCTGGGTAGCACTTTGGAAACTTTGTGCCTTTGGAGAGGCAACCGGATCCGAATAATGCTTCCTTCACATTAATAATAACAATTTGAAGAAAGAACATCAGTGCCCATGTGCATCAAACAAACCCAACAAGTAAACAGCCTTCCCTTGTAAGGGAAAAACACAAACGCACTCACCAGAATTATGCCTGCCATCAGGGGGCGAGCTCAGCTTCTGTCTCTTGTTGCTGTTAAGAGTGCTGTCAGAAGAATGCTGGGATCCAATGGGATGCCCATGTTCTTCAGTAAGGCTACTCTTCTCGAGCTGTTCTGCTTCATTTTCTGTTCTCTTCTGCAGCTCTCCTCCTTTCTGATCTTCTTTGCTCCTTTCATCTTTGTTCCTTTTCTTATGACTGTGCTTCTTACTTTCAATCTCTCCACTCCCCCTTGTCTTCTTCTTTTCTCTCTTCTCCCGTTTCTTCTCCTTTTTCCTTTCCTTCTTGGCCTTCTCTCCTTGTCTTTGGAGCTTTAAATCACAAGAATAACCATCATTTTCAGAAGAAACTATAAGTTTGGAAAGCCTCGACAACAATGAGCAATGGAGAAGGCACTTCCAATTAGAAGTACAGTGTACAAAGCAGCAACAAGGTATGAAAGCAAAAACTGATGTGGAAACACAAATCAAAGATGCAGTCATAACAAGGTGTAACCAGATTGTGTTCCAGACACAGTTGTGTCAGAGATAGCTCTCCAATCAAAATCTCAACAACTCTAAATATGTTAGGATAAAGTTTAGTATTCAAAGTATAGAATCATACTGGAAGTGAAGTCAACTTTTCCTATAGTGAACATGTTAAGCAAAAATAAAGGCCTAATAATACACCACTCCGCAAAAATAAAAGTTAGAAACCCAATGTACAAACAAAAGATTAGCCTCATCACAGAGCTTCCACCATCAGTATGTTGAAGATTGTTCCTAAAGGCAACAAGCAGTGACACAAGCACGAGTAACAAGCAGAGTGTTTCTACTCACTGATTTGTATTAGATATAGCCTATATTATATCCATAACTAGATCCTGCCCTTGGTATTATGCCTTGAAGAGGACTTGAACCTCCACGCTCTACAGCACGAGATTTTGGGTCTCGCGTGTCTACCATTTCACCACCAAGGCACCTTCAACATGAATCATATTCCATACATATGATATCACGCTCAATGAATGAATTCCATCTTAAGATTATACTAAACCATCCTATCAAAAGATAATTCTAAAATCTACCAACCTAAACATAGAATCCAGACACTCCTTTGTTCTTCTACTCCAGTCAGCTTTTTGTCACAATATACCTAATAACAATATAAGCACATGATTGTGCTGTCTCGCCAAAAATTGGTTCATCACAAGTCTACCAGAACCATCACCTCATCAATTGCTAAACAATAGTCAGAATTCACAATAAAGCCTATTGTGTCAAACACTGACATTTACTTCATTTAATTAAAGAACTGGTTCAGTAGCATATATAACCCCGGTTCTATTGGTGGAAGAAACTCCATCATTCTATCATTACACTTTTAACGGAGATGGGTAGAAGAAAATCAAGATTAAACAGAGTTTGGCTCTATTGAGATCTAAAATAGTTAAAATAAATAAGTTTCAATTCTATTAATATAATAAAGAGTAAATAAAACTCGTACTTCGGTTCGGTCCATTTTAATAAAAATTGATTGAAGAATGGTTAAAAAAAGAAATTTAAAAACAGTCGTTTTCTTCTTCATAAGAAAATAACAAAAATAATCTTGGGCCAAAATCTTTTATAAGAACAAAATAAAATACCGAACCCTAACTCGTAACACAATCCCAAATCGGCTTAAGTATCAATACAAACTCTGGTCTCAAGTTCTTGGACGAAAGAATCTATAACTAAAATGAAAATCATTCCTTTCTTTTTTTTTCTTTTATGGTTATATTAAGGAGGAATCATACAAAACCCAATCACAATGGAGTTCAATATGTATACGCAAATCATCACAATCAGACGATCGATAACCGAACACGTCAGTCTGAGCATAAACGCTAAACACCGAACCAACATAGCATCGAAGCGAAGCGACGACTGCTCAACAAACAAACCTTAATCGATTCAATCAAAGCCTCGTCGCGAATACCATTCCTTACGTATCCAGGCGGAGGATACGGGAAACAACGAGACATGGCTTTATTTGTAAACTCTAATCAAAAGCAATCAAGATCTGACAAAAGAAAAAATAATCGAAACCCTAACTTTATTGAAGCCTGCGAAACTGATCGGTGATATGATCGCGGCTATGGTTTTAACGTTTGGGGTTTAATGAAGAATCATACATATTTTTCCCGCCTTATTGTGATATGAGATAGTGATTCTAGGGTTAGGGTTTAAGAGAAGATGATAATCGAGATCCAGAGCCGAAAAACACAACCCTTGGATCCAAGAAAAAGTTTTACTAAGGCAGCTGGCGAGTGGTATTTATAGGGAGATTGCGGCTGCCGGTTGTATTAGGTATCGCCGGTGTGTTTGGATACATGAATATAGAACACGTGGAAGATTCCTTTGCCTTTAAAATCGTTTTTGAGGTGTGTGTTTGGACACTGGAGCGATAGTACCCCTGGGCTGGGAGAGGCTAGGTGCCAATAATTTTTCTTTTAATTTTCTAGTGTTTGTCTAATTAAGTATGTTAGATATCTCTTTAAAAATAAATTAAATACACGTATTTTATTTTTTTAACAAATATGAGATATCTTTTTAGTTATCTAGTGTTAAAAATATTACTTTTCAAAAAAATATTATTAATTATAAAAACATTATTTATACGATACTTTTTTAATAATTTTCTTAGTATTAAACTTAATTTTATAAAAAATATTATTATTATATTTATAAAAAATATATATTACTTAAATAAAAGTTTTAGATAGTATTTGAATATATAGTATAACTCATTTTCACTTTAAGTCTATTTAAATATTTATTCTAACAAATTTGGGCAAATCCCAAATCAAAGAATTGCTTTTTTTTTTTAGAAACCATCTATTGAAATAGAGTAAAAATTGAGAGACGAAAGAGATAATATATATGTATATATATATATAAAGTGATTCAGTCCAATTCGGAATTACATCTACTTCACTTAATTTTGTGACTCATTCATATACATTATTAAAAAATTATTTTTACACAGTAGCAATCCAATGAATTATAACCATTACATATAAAAAATGAGAATAAAGATAAATCACACCAAACTCTCTTTACCCCCTCTCCTCTTTAATCTGTTAGAGAAATTAACTCCCTTTCTTTATATGTGTTGTAAAATTATTTTAAGAAAGTGTTTCATTATTTGATTTAATTTATATGGGGGAACATAAGTCTTTCAATTTTTAATATTTATTTGTTAATATTAAAAATTTTATTGCTGAGAGATTGACACTTAGATTTTGAATCTATTTTGGAGTGTTCAAGTAGTGTAACGTAGAAGTTCAATTCTTGTTTTGGGGGGCCAAGATCTTGTTTAGAAATCCATGCCTTAGTGGATTTCAAATGCTTGACCTTAAAGAGCTTAAGTTTTCACTCAACCTCAAGATGTTAAAGTGCTCAAATGCTCAACTTCGAGGTGAACTTACGTGCTCAGCATCAAAGCGTTTTTATGTGCTCAGCCTTAGGGCAACTTTATATGGTTGACCTTATGATAGGCTTACATGATCGAGCTCGAGTCCTTAGTCTTTGCATATTTGGTCCTTAGTTTTTATAGAATACCATAATTAATTATATATATTTTTCTTCTTCTAATCAATAGTTACTTATTTATCTGAACCTAAAATTATCCTTTTCCCTTTTTTTGGAAAATCTTTATTTATCTCAAAGAAAAACATAAAAACTCTTTCATGTATACTTATTGGTCTGTTGTTCCACAAATGACTAGATGACGATTTTATCAATTTTAAATTCGACTTTTAGGTCTTTATCACAAGATCAATTAAAAAGGAAGTTAAAAGATTAACATTAAATTCTTCAATATAATTAATATCATAAAAGCTATAGAACGTATCAAAAGTTGGCTCAAAAAATTAGAGCCAATCGCGAACTTATCGTTAGATTATTAATTTCCATGATGGTGCAATGACCTATATCTTTAATTTGTTGTATAGTAGTTATTGGTTTAATTCTCTTTATTTAGTCTCTATAGCTTTTTTTATCGTTCTTAACAAATGTCGTTAAACTGTTGATTCGAAAATTTGGATAATTCATAAGTCAACGAGATATTAATTTTATTATGAAAACATCGATTAAGACTAACTAAGCAAATATATGAGATGAAAGAGACATTATAAATATAACAGTTCAATACAATTCGAATTTACGTTCATTTCACCAAATTTTATAAACTCACTCATATGCATATTGAATAATCTTTTTTACATAGTAGCAATATAAGGCACCTTGACCATTATAGAAAAAAAATGAAAAGAAATATAAATTACTATGAACTCTCTCCACCTCTCCTTTCATCTTCTAGAGAATTTGTTTTCCTTTTTATAAGTGTTGCAGAGTTCTTTTAGAAAGATGTTTCGTCCCTTAATTCAATGATTGATCTTATAGGATATTAATCTCATAATTTAAGAGATATGACCCTCTAATTAATTTTCTAATTATAGGGACATAATTCTCTCATTATTTTAAATTAAATTTTCTTAAAGGGATAGAAACTCCCTTTTTGGATTTATAATTGACCCAAGAACAACTATTTCATAATATGTTTAGTCATTTATCACACGTTAAACATAACATATTACTTAAAAATTTTAATATGACATATTACTCGAAATACAAATATTAAATAGTATTCAAACATTTTGTTAAAAAAAACTGTATTCAAACATATAGTATAAATCGTTCCTAATTTTTGGAGTTACTTTATAATTAAATAGAGAGGAGATGTACTTTATAATTAATTCGTGGACTAATTAAAAATAAAAAGTTTAATTTTTGAAGTTATATATTATATTATTTTCATATTAACATTTAATATAAATACTTATTTTTTAAAGCAAAATTAAGATGTCTAATATTATTGTTTATTTAAAAATTAATTATATAATAATTTTTTCAAAAAGTTATTTAATATACTTGCTTTATTAAAAAAATATATACATTTTTTTTTCCTTACAAAACGAAGTGAGATAAGTTACGTAATTTTGAGTGGCCAATGTAATTTTCACTAATGTAGCTAAATATCACATCACATAAAATTTTTGTTACCCAAACAATAATCACATCTTTGATTTTTTGTTTTCTCTATAATAATATTGAGTGTCATTCTTAAAATGAGGCAAGTTACGCAACTTGAGTGGCCAACATAATTTCCCTAACTTATAGCCAAATATCATATCAAATAAAATTTTGTCACCCAAAACAATAATTAAGACATAACTCATAATGTGTTTCATTGATTGTGTTGGGCTCATAAGCGGGAAAAAAGCTAAATTACGTGGTCTACAAGTTCAATTAAATAGTTATTTAAAAAAATTATAATTAAAAATTTTAGAATTAATAAAAATGGTAGGTTACAAATTAAAAATCACTGAAGGACGCACCAAAATTAGAATTACAAATATACTTTCAAGTTTAAATAGAATAATTTGAACTTAATTACAATAGATAAGTTCAAATCAAACTCAAACTTTTTTTTATATATTTTCTTAATTAAAAAAAATATGTGAAAAACTTAAAAAATGTTTAAATTATATCATTTATATAATTATTCATTCTTGTATGATTTATTACTCTCATACTTAAAAGAGAATATGCAATCAACATTTCTTATAAAAAAACCTTGATTCATTAAATAAATAATTATATTAAATACAAATTAAATAGTGCAATTACAATCTTCTAAGAGATTAAATCTCAAACACTATATAAGTGTACAAATTCTCATAACAAGAGACAAATTACAAAACAGCAAAAGAACCTTAAAAACGCTCTTGTAATCTTTTGGTAATATTCAAGAGTACCCAAATACTAAAAAATAATAATATTTTACTTGTTTATTAAAACTCTACCCATATACAACACTCAATTCTTCTCTTCGTTATTAACTTGAGTATCGAAATATTTTTTTATACGATTACTATCTCATTTTAAAATGCTTCTAGAAACATCATTAAAGAAAGAGACAAATTTTCTCAAAATTCCTTCACAGACTCAAGAATGAAAAAATAAATTTTTAAAATTTCTAAACTTGAGAATTTCGTATTGAATTTAGATAAATTCAACTACCACACATCACAAATATACAAATATATTATGTATTAGTATTATTCTTCAATACTCAAATATTTTAACAGTATTAATTTTAAAACCACTAATAATAAATTTATTTATATATGTTAAATTTAATTTTCAAATATATTTACATATAATCTTTATTATTTAAAAAAACAATAGTAAATCCTAAAAAATAATTACATCTTCTTCACCAATGCATAAATGCGAATATTAAAGTCATATATTTATAAAAAAAACAAATACTCACATATTTTTAAAATATGAACAAATCAAACAATGATTCTTAAATTTATAAAAAAAAATATAAATATTTAAACAAAAAAAAAACAACAAATTTTTCGTCTACAAATGTAAAAAAAATCAAAAATTTATTTTTTTAAATCACCATACTAAAAAATTCCCCCCGCCCCCCAAAAAAAGTCTCAAAAGTAAACATTTTTTTATGTTTTTAAAAAACCAAACAAATTTAAAAACATTTTTTCTTAAAATATTTTAAAATATCATTGTTTGAATTAAACAAAACAAAAATAATATAATTTATATTTGTATGCAGTTTTAAAAAATTAAAAGAAAAACTCTGTAATTGATAATTATTATATTTATACATAACAAAATATACATGAATACTACAACATTTTCGTATCACATTACTACACAAGAATTCGGATTCTCATCACTAAAGGCAGTGGTGTACTTCACTTCGGAAGAACTCGCACGTGCGAGGGCGGAGGCCTCGGGGTCCTCAAACACATTTCGCACATACCCAGGTGGGGCCTTCTTATCATACGTTCCAGGCGCGTAAGGATGAGGCACTACATCGTACGACACATATGGCCAAAACTCGACCCTCTTCCCCGTTCGATGCATGACACGTTGCAGCACCTTATTGGGGTCCACGTATCCGATCACGGTCAATTTGCTTTGCTTGGGGTCCACGTACACTTCCGTTACACCTTTCATGCCTTGCACCGATTTCTTCACTTTCCTCTCGCAGCCTTCGCAGTCCATCTTGATTTTAATCTCCACCGTCTGATTATATCACTCAAAATAAACGTTACAGTCACATGCACACGCTTTACAAATAACTTTTGCAGAAAGGGAAAAGCACTTCCTGTTTTCGAGAATCAGCCGTCAACAGAAGCACTTCAAAAACAATAAGACATTTTCTACTTAACACTACTACTATAAATCCGGTAGTGCTTTTGACATGGCAAAAAGCACTTCACAGAATAGCTGGTTATTGTTTTATACAATGTTGTTTTAATTCAAACCAACGACATCGTTTTAAAAATACGTAAACGTATACGGATTGAAATAGTCTCCACAAATAATTTTTTTTAACCTATTGAAAATGAGAATAATATATAACCTAAATGAAGAAAAGTTCAAACAGTGCTTCCTCAGTAAGGAGACAACCTACGGGAAGTGCGGAAGCACTTCGAGGCACTAAAGCTAATGCTTATGAGCTTATCTCAAGTAATTATCTGAACCAGCTGATGGTATAGTGCTTTGAGAAAGCGAAAAGCACTTCCAATTAAGTTCCCAGTATAACTTGAAAACCCTAGAATTAGAAAGATATGATCATAAAAATTATTTGCTATACCTGCAACTGCCTGCGATTTTTGAGTTTGTGAGCGGAGCTGCTAGACGATGAACAGTCACAGAGGTCAGAGACATATTCTAAGAAACCCATCACAGCAATTACAAACAAACAACAAGAAGTACGAGAAACGAAGAAAGTGATTCTCAGTAAGCAATAACAACTATATATATCAGAAGAGATTCAAAATGACCAGATATTCCAAGGAAGAATCTCAATAAATTATGAGATGCATAATAACTATTTGAGCGTTTGACACGTTTGTTTACATATGAAGCACGTGGAAGAATCTGGCTGCCACACGTTTCTGATTCTTTGTTTCTTAGCAAGAAACACCAGAGGCTTCAGCAAGTAGTCAAAACTACTTTTGAGCTTATCAAATAAATATCAGATGCTTTTGCTTTCCTTGATCTCGGAGATGTTTGTTAGCGAGTATATATAACTTTGAAGTAGAGACTAAACCAAGCAACGCCCTTGAGTGTTCTCGTTGCTTCCATTGCTTTAGCTTTTAGGATAATTACAGCTGTGCTTTTTTACATTGTAATAATAAGTCAATGGAAGAAGCTAGACGATGAGCGTATGTATTATTAATTACTGGGATTTAATTAAATTTAAAAATAATACTTCTCTTCATCTCAAATTTTTTTTCCTCAAATAATATTTTAAATAATTATTAAAATAAAATATTAAAATAAATAATGTTAATAATTATTTAAAACGTCAATTTAAATAAAAAATTTAAAATATTATTTAAATTTAATATTACTTCTTAAATTCATATCACCCAAAAAAAATTATTATTTTATTATACAAAAAAAACTCATCTATTAATCTATCTTAAAATCACTTCTATAATTAAAATTTACTAATATTTATATAATTTTTTTAATAATATAAAATAATACGGATTTTTAGATAGTTTAAAATTTAAGAGATGCATTTACACATAATGATGATGAGGAGATGATGATGAAATATATGACATGATACATGATATGTGAGGGTCAATACAAATGGATACAAGATACAAATGTGAGGGTCAACACCTGAAAGAAATGTTAATTTCATGTCAAACACTGATAACAGAGAACTTGAAATGTGTGCTGAATTGCTACAATAAGCAAGAAGAAAATTATTTTTTGGTTCCAAGTTGTTTTCTTTGGATTTTATTGTCAAACTTATGCATATAAAGTTTCTTAACCATTTAAGCAACAAAGAAATGGATATGATGCTTAAATTGCTAATAGAAGCTTTGCCAAAAGGAACATTCCTACCAAGTATTACTTATGATGGAAATTTTTTTAAAAAAACTTGGGTTTGGATATGATGTTATTCATGTTTGCAAAACATGATAGTGTTTTGTTTTGAAAAGAATACGAGGCATTAAAAAAATGTCCTCATTGTAATGAACCTAGGTATAAGTTTCATGATAGTAAGAAAAAAGTACCGCAAAAGGTGCAACATAGGAATTTGTGGGATATTCAAAAAAAGAGTAACATAAATAAATTTGTTGATGAAGATGTTAATTTAGAGGAACAAGTGTATCAACAGAATGAGTCATCTGATATTAATATTGTTATTGAACTTAATGATCTTGATGCATGATCATATCGTAGAAATAATGTTGATCCACATATGATTGATGCATCAAATTTGGAAAGTAATAAGTCAAGGGATCTTGATTTAGATAATTTCATATGTGATGAAGTTGAAGAAGAAGATGAAACAGTGGTAGAATATTGCTCAGGTAGTAAAGATGAGTTAGAAATTGATCATGATAGTGATATTGATGCACATCTAGACATATAGTGTTTATCTTTATTAGAAACGTAAAATAGTAAGCTTCAATGTATTATTACTAATTGTTTTTAGTTTTCTATTAATCTGCTTTGATTAGTAACACATCTATCATATTTTATACAGTTTAGCATTCTTAAGATTTCCTAAGCTATCAATTATACTTGAGCTTTCTCTCTTTCTTGTACGATTGTTTCTTATCTACATCCTTGCATATATTATTTTCTATTTATTTATTTATACGTCAAGTATATACATATATATATATATATATTTATTTATTTCAAGAATGAATTGGTTGATTAAACTCAATTTTATTTGTTTATGCAGTTAGGCATTCTTAATACAGTCAGGTATATTTGACTATTTACATATACATGAACAATAGTTTCTTAGTTTCTTATTCATATCCTTCTATTTTTTTTTAGTATTATATTATATCTAATTATTAATTATTCATAATTATATGCAATTGTTATATCTATTAGTCTGTGATATTTATTGGATTAATTGAGAGGTTGTGGATGGTAATGCCAAAATGGATATTTGACGGCCATTCATTTGACAATTTACAAAATATAGATTTGGTGAAACTTTAAATTATTTGTAGAATTTTATTTTATTTTATGTATTTTAATTGGTTTGTGATATTATGAACGGTATGAGTATGAAATTTTATAAAGGTCCTTTATTTAAAAATTCTAATAATTTCTAGGTTTGGAAAAAAATTTAAAGAAGATAAATAAAATTTTATATTAATTTATTTTACTTTGTTTGTTATTAATATTTGAAGATTCTAATATTTAATTTTAAATTACTTAGATGACTCTTAAACCAGAGGGCTTCATGCAACAAATGATGTCTTCACAAAGAATATTATCTCGCTCTATAAATTTAGCTAACTAATGATTGCTCTTGATAGATGGTATATATCTTTAGAGCATTTGAGATACATGACATATCATCACTTTTGGGACTTGGTTAACAAATGTTCATCTAGTTATTGCTTGTTGTGCATAAAATGTTTAAAAGTTTAGCTAACTAATGATTGCTCTTGATAGATGGTATATATCTTTAGAGCATTTGAGATACATGACATATCATCACTTTTGGGACTTGGTTAACAAATGTTCATCTAGTTATTGCTTGTTGTGCATAAAATGTTTAAGCTAGTGTTTAAATACGATCATTAGATATTAGAATTTCGAATGTAGCACATTAACCTTTTTTAGTTGCTCATTACAGGATGTTTTATAATGATACTGCTATGGTGTATTTTGGATAAAATAATGTCATGTATTGCAATGATATTGTTATGTATATTTTGAATATATAATGTCATTAATTTTTTTAATTTAGCTTATTTATGTTCATAAATCTTTCAATTTATTTTGTTTATTTTAAATTTTAATTAGATTCATTGTCTTATAACTACATAATGTTGAATTTTCAATCTTTTTGTAGTAAATATTCTTCAAATACAATTTATAACTTAAAATTATAATAGTTTGTCTTACTATAAATGTATTTATTACCAAAGTAATATTAATTTTATTACAAATTGTGAATTTATTTTTTTACTTAATAAATAAAGTGTTGAGGGAGGAAACGTCTTTCTCCCTCTTAAGATTATATTGAAACGAAGAATCTCAAATTCAACCTAGAACTTTAACCTCTTTACGTATCAAAATAACTTATTTATCAAGCAAAATATGAAATTCAAAACTGAATATAAAATAGCACAACACAATCTTACATAGTTTGGCCAATTGTCTACGTTCACGATGGATCCAAGGATTATAGCCTCTCTTATTAACTCCTTAGAGATTTTATAAAGAAAACCCAATGAATAACCCTCAAAAGGACCTAATGTTTGGTGAACCCTTACTCTACCACGAGCAATGAATGCCCAAACGACGGTTTCACCCTAGCGTACACAAACATTTAGTGTCTACCCAATTCTTCCTCTTTCTTAGAGTCTCTCTTAATACTTAATCTAAAATAAAAGATTTACAAGTGTTTATATAGAGGTTATTTAGTCCCTAGTAACCCTATTTCTTGTTGGAGTAAGAGTTCTCTTATTTTGAAAGTCCTAAACTTCTCAAAACTTAAAATCTGAATCAAAACGGACTTTTTGTCACTTTTGGCGTCGCGGCGTTGCATGTATCGCCCCCATCGCCGCGATGCTAGGCTTCTGTGTTAGGCGCCGCGACGCTCAGCCCTTTCGCCCTCTACGCGCATTTTCTTCGCTTCCGTCGCGTATTCGAGTCTCATTTCCACTTCTTCTTCATGTCCATCATGTCTTAGACTTCTGCATATGTGTCCCACACATTCTAGACTTCTTGTGACTCTCCTATTTGGTATTTATCTCAATTATTGTCCAATCAAGATTGTTGAATCACCAAATCTTCAATACAAAATGTTTTGTTTTCAAAATAAAATTAGGCAACAAATGGTTTGTGGCTTAACATTTCTATAATTATTTTAAATTCTTTGTAACCAATCCATTTTCTTGCAAGAAACAAACTACGATAACAAAAAAAATATTGTCGAGCAAATACCTTTAGGCAACAAAATAGCATTGTAGAACAAAATACAATTGAGCAACAAAATAGCATTGTAGAGCAAAGTATTTTTAGGCAACAAAATATTTGTCGCCTCATGATTTTTCACATTTGTTTGCAATTTTTAGCAACAAAAGTATTTTATCGCCCGAGACTAACATAGGCAACAAAGTTCTACTTTTGTAGTTGTAGATATAGCGTGACGATGCTGGAGCCATGACTTTAGCGACAAATCTTTTTTCTCGATAATCTATGACAACAAAATTTATTTGTCACTGAAGACTATTTCTGTTGTAGTGAATATATAATGGTAGTGAATATTCAAGACTACCTTATTAAAAATCTTGTTAGTAAAATTCATTGGGATAAAACCTGATCGAAGAAAAAAAATAGTACAATGCACGTTTGTACATTAATATTAGTGACGGATAATAATCTAATCGGGAGATTAACAATCTTAATCAAAATGAGAAGAGATTGACAAAGCTATAATACTAATATAATTATTCTCTTAAAAGAGTGGGCTCTCCCTAATTAAATGCTTCCCATTAGAATAACATCCATCAATTTGACAATTTGTTGAACTGACACATACTAATTTTATAAACTAATTTCTCAAAAGTTAACGTAAGTAGAGATTTAATAAACATATCTACAAAATTACCAATGGAGCGTATGCATTTAATATCAATTTTCTTGATTTACTATAACTCATGAGTGTTAAATTTTTTTAGAGAAATATGTTTGGTTTTATCTCTTTTGATGTTCGCCTCAAACTTCACCAATACAAGCAATATTGTTTTCATATATTATAGTTGAAATATTTATTGCAGAAGGTAGGCTGTATATACTCTGAATGTGATGAATGATAGATCACAGTCATATGCATTCTCTTCTTGTTTCATGTAATGCGAGAATCTTAAAGTGGTTTAAGAAAGTGGAAATAGAGATTTTTTTTATGGATCGCCATGATATTGTTGTATTGTTGTAAGTAAGACATATCCCGTTTATGCGTGAGCTTTATGGGAATTAGATAAGTATCCAACATCTGCATAACCAACTAGACTTGGATTTTTAGTAGGTTCATTGGAATAAAATAGTTTCAAATCTATCGTTCAACGGAGGTAACGAAATATATGTTTGACACCATTCCAATAACGTCATGTTGGTACATAACTGAATCTTGTCAATAAGTTTACTATAAAAGTTATGTTCGGTCTAATGCATTGGGTTAGATATAATAATGCACAAATTACATTAAGACATAATACTTCTAAACTAAGTATTTTCTCATTTTCTTCCTTAGGACAAAATGGATTATTATTTTGGATCAAGAGACCAAACAACCATATGAGTTATTTAACGGATGAGCTTTATCTATATTGAATCTTCTTAGAATTTTTTTAATATATGTAAATTGATGGATAGAGATTTTATTTGATTTGTGCTTGATTTGCAAGGTGAGACAATATTTAATCTTTCTCAAGTCTTTCATTCTAAATTCTATTTTTAAGTATTATGTAGTCTTTATAAGCTCTTTAAGAGTCTTGATCAAATTCATGTCATCAACATATACAACTATAATGGCGAACCCAAATTCTATCTTTTTTATAAATACATATAAAAATATTAGGTCATTAATATATCCTCAATTTATTATGTATTTGTTTAGGCAGCTGTACCACATGTACTCAGATTATTTAAATTTATACAAAATATTGAGTGTTGATTTATATAAGGTGCATGCATATGGTATATATGTTCATTATTCAAATATACAGATATTATATATATGTGCACAGCAAAAATTTAAAAATTTAAACAATGAATACAATTATTACATATTAATCAAATTAATAACGAAATTGAGAATTAAACCCTTGAAGCCTTTTGATTAAAATTTTTTGAAGTCCACCTGAAATGTAAACTTTGTCAATCTTAGTAATCAACAAAAGTATGATTAATTGTCTAGAATAACAGTATATTAATCCAACAAATTGTTTAACAAATTAACCGTAAGTATTTAATTTTCTTTTGATTAACACTTAATTAATAAATCAAATACTTAATTAAACTTAATGGCCTAAACCAAATAAAAAAGGAAAATTAATCTATAATTCAATACTTGAATTATAAATTGAGAAGAACAAAATTTTTTCTCTCTTTTCCTCTTCGATGATCAACCAAATTTTTGTTAAAGCTTTACTTTACTTAATTTTATTTCATTTTGCACATATATATATATATATATACAAATGAACTTCATTTTACTTAATTTGAATTTATATTTAACTTAATTTAACTAAAGTTAATATTTAACCCTAATTAGGTTAGTTTAATTAACTCTTAAGTTTAGTAAATATTTAACTAACCTAATCCTAGTTAACTAACTTAATCATAGTTAGATTAATCATTATTTAACCATTAAATAAGGTTAATATCTTATTAATTTAACCATATAGTTAATTTTTAATCATAGTTAAGTTAAATCATTTAGTTAACTATTAAATAAATAAATATTTATTTTAATTATTTCATAATTAAATAATCATTTAGTGAAATTACTTTTATATCATTGTTAGGTTACCAAGTTAACCCAAAATAGGTATTATTTTTTATTATATATTTGAGTTAACTTAACTATAGTAAATTGCTGAATTTTACTGTATTGAACTATTCAATACGGTATGCTTCCCAAGTGCACAATGAGTACATTTCATATTGCAACTCCATAGGTTTACGCTCGATTCATCAAATAGAACTATTTCATAAGTCCATGCTTGATGCCCCAGGCACATGTCACAGATATTACAAATTAGCGCGTTAGACCATACATGTTGAGGTTATTACATATTCGTATAATCTTTCCGTCATTATACCCTGAATGGGCGGAGATACAGATCATTACCGTTAAACCCCTATAAACTCATCCGTGAACTTATATTTAGATTCGCATCTTAATGAACAATATACGCAAACACTTTCACTATATTATTCAACTCTGTGTGAAACTCTTTTCCCGGGTTAATTGCTTATGGCCATAAGACTTCATAAGATACAATCTCAGAGCATCGGATATACAACCCACCTATGTGAGTTGACAGATCCTATATCTACGCACACCGAATTTTAAGAGCATCAAACCATATCCAGTAACACGTAGCAATCCGACCATGAAAGGTTTCTGATATATGTGGAACCAAAGTATAATGGATTACCCACAAACCCACTGTGTTGCTCACGTCAAAGGACCATGAATACTACTCAACTAGAGAGGATCTTCATTTGATGGATTCATAAGATATCTATTGGAGTTCTCGTGAGTATATTCAATAGTCAGTTTTGACTCAATACTTGTATGCCTATACGAGCTTCTACTAAGCTCATGGTCAGCTAAGAACAATCATCTGTACAGATATAGACATACATTGATCTATATAATAGTGATGCACCGATAAACCCGTATTGGTGAATATAGATCAGGAGCACTAAGTTTGAGAACATACTTTATCATTTATAACTCTCAACATTGCTAACTCTTGGCCTTGGTCTAAACTCCTTTAAACCATATATGAACTCTTTCAGATCATACAATCTATACATTGTTATAAGATTTAATACAATTTAATAAAGGTTAATAGCGATTTAATAAAATATACATTGTATAAATATCACAAAATAATTATTCATACAAACAAGGATGACACGTAAGCACAAACCCTAACACAAAGATCTTGGTAACTTGATCAAATACAAATTGCGATTATATGCTTCAGGCATGTTAAATCATTTAAGGATTTTTATGTGAATATCTACGTCATGTGACCCATACAAGTAAGCTGTTACTACATCCATAAGACGAATATCGAGCTTTTTTAAGATTGTCAAACTTATCAAAAATCGAATTGTAATTGTATCCATCACAGGGGAATAAGTTCATCATAATCAATACCAAGTCTTTGCAAGAAATCTTAAGCAGTGAATCTTACTTTATATTTGATGACCTCATTGTTTTCGTTATGTTTCGTACAAGAGTCCATTTATATTCTACATGTTTGACATCTTCAGGTGTTCAGACTACAAATCTAAATACTTCACTCTTAGCTAAAGAAGTTAATTCTACTTGAATTGCTTTCTTTTATTAGAGTTAATTATGTTTTTCTCTATATTCATCAATAGTTTGTGGCTCAAAATACTATAATACTTTCTAGATGTTTCTTAACATTTGAGTTATTCTTAGCTCTCACTTTTTATTATTCATTTATAACATATTATCAGCACAATTTATTGGTAAGCTCAATTTTTAATTTTTATATTAAGTTTTTGACTTATTTTATTTTATATTATTTATTTTTATATGTTTCATTTATATTTATTTATTATTTGTAATATGTTTATATTATTGCGTGATATAATCCTTATAAGTAAGCTTTATAGTTACATTCATTTAGATCTTCCACATTAGAAAATAAAGACAAATATTATTCATTATAATTTTAAACTAGAATTTAGAATTCTATATTGAAAATTTTAAATTTATTTCTTTTAATTACTTACTCAAATTGAAGGCTACACCTCTTCATTGTTATAAATCTATAGAATGTTATGCCTCTTAATTATTATCATTTTATAGAAGACTATGCCTCCTTATTACTATCAATATATGGAAGTGTATGCCTCCTCATTGTTATCACTATATAAAAAGTCATGCCTCCTTATTATTATCACTATATAAAAAGTCATGCCTCCTTATTATTATCATAAATGAAAGGTTGTGCCTCCTCAATAATACTGATAAATAAAAGGTCATGTTTCTTAATTATAATTATTTTATGTATATGGAAGGTCGTGTCTCATAAAATTATTTTTGATATTTATATTTTTACATTATATATTTGTTGAATAATATTTATATTTTATCAATACTAATTTTTAATTCCATTCTTTATATTCAAAGCTTCTGAAAATGTCTATTATAAATTTACAAATCTTTGCACTTGATGTCTCTAAAAAAAATTACCTATCATGGGTATTGGATGCCATTATGTACTCCCAAGTTAATGGTTTGAAAAATATGATTGAAAAAGAAAATAATATATCCTTGTAGAACAAGTTAAAAGCTATAATTTTTTCATCGTTACTTACATGAGAGCCTGAAAACTTAATTTTTGATAATAAAATACCTGCAAATGTTTTGAAAAAAATCTAAAAGCAAGATATAATCATTAGAAAGATATGTTCTTCCAAAAGTAAGACATAAGTGGATAAATCTGTGATTACAGAACTTTAGAACTATTGTTAAATACAATTCTGCTTTATTTATAATCACATCACAGCTAAAAATGTGTGGTAAAAAAGTTACAGAACAAGATATATTAGAGATAACATTCTCTACTTTTCATGCCTCTAATATTATTACAAAACAAAATAACTTAGAATTAATGTCATGTCTTCTGCTTGCTGAACAAAATAATGAGCTCTTATTAAAAAAAATTAAATATCACGTTCAACTAGTTCTCAATTATTCCTAGAAGCAAATACAAATACTCATAACAAAGTTGGACATGATCGTAGGAGAAATAAAAGGCGTAGTTATCATCCTTATGATGATCGTAAGTGCCAAGAACAAAGGAACACTCAAACAGGGCAGAAACACCAAGTTAAAGATAATGGTGTAGAGAATAAAAGTCCTAAGTATTATGAAAATACTTGTTATCAATGTGATGCAAACGAACATTGGTAAGGTATATGCTGTACCCTAAAGCATCTAGTCAAACTTTATGAGGCATTTGTCAAGGTAAAGAAAAATACTATAGAGACAAATCTTATTAATAACTTGAATCTTATAGATCTTACTCATCTAGATGTCTCTTATTTATTTGGAGATAAAGAAGTGATCAATGATCATTAAGTTTTAAATACCTATATGTTAGATATTTATTATGCTTTTTGCATGCATAAAATATAACTTTTTGTAATACCGATGAAAAGATGCAATTTTTTGAATGAATGAAGAAAAAATATAACTTTTATTTAATATAAGGAATGACTTTTAAAGATGAATTGTCCACTTTAGAAAGGAAATTTGAAGATGTCTACTTAGCTAATAGTGCAACTACACACTGTCCTTCGAGATAAGAAATATTTCTCAAAATTAACAATGATTTTAGAAAAAGTCAATAACATATCAGACCTTGCAGATCTGATTGAAAGGTACAAAAGAGCAATAATCTTATTAGCAAGTGGAATAAAATTATATATAAGTGAAGCTTTATACGTAGGCAGATTTAGAAGAAATTTACTTAGTTTAAAGACATCCACCAAAATATCACATTGAGACTTTAAGTGAAAATATTATAAAATATCTCTGCATTATTTCTAATGTCTTAAATAAGAAATGCATACTTAAAAAGTTTCCTACCGTATCATCTAGTTAGTATTATACAGTTATAAAATCAATTGAAAGCTACACATTAATGGACCAGAAGTACAATGATCTAAAAATATTTATACTATAACATGATTGACTTGGTCATCCAGGATCAATAATGATGCGTAAGGTCATTGAAAATTCATATGAGTACCAATTAAAGAACCTAAAGATTTTGTTGCCTAATGAGAATGTTTGTACTACTTGCTCATAAAGTAAGCTTATAATCAGACCGTCCCCTTTCAATATTAATATAAAATCTCCATAATTTTTATAAAAGATTCAATGACATATTTACGAACCAATTCATCAACCAAGTTGACATTTTCACTATTTTATGATTTTGATTTATGCATCTGTATGATAATTATATGTTTGTTTTTGTCTACACAAAATATTACATTTATTATATTACTGGTACAAATTATTAAATTAAGAACATAATTTCTAGAATACCCTACTAACATTATACATTTAATAATATTAGTGAGTTTACATCTAAAATATTTTGTGACTAATGTACATAATGGGAATTGATGTAGAACATCCTATACCACATGTTCACACACAAAATGAATTAGTAGAACCTTAATTAAATGACTTTAAATAATTACTCAAACTTTATTGATGCGCACACAAATACTAATTTTTGCATAGAGTCAGGCTATTTTTTATATTGCAGTATTAATTCATTTTAGGCCCACTGTATATCATCACTATTTTCTATTACAACTTGTACTTAGTTATCAACTAGATATATTCTATTTGCGTATCTTTAATTATGCTGATAATATATTATAAATGAATAATAGAAAGCAAGAGCTAAGGATAACTCAAATATTTAAAAATCTCTAAAAAGTATTATAGTATTTTTAGAAACATTGAAAATGAATAAATTATAAAAGGAACATATACATATTTATAGGCGAAAAAGGATGATGAAATTTACTAATTTACCCTCACTGCCTCTTACTCACACAACCTTTCACAACAATTATTAGTTTTTATGTCTACAATATTATTTGTATTGGGAAGTAAAAGGGTTTTTAGATTATAAAATTTCAACCAAGTTATGAGTAATCACTTGCTATGTTAATCACTTCCTTTTTATGCAATGATAATTAATTTAAGGAGGGTATTGTGAAGTTAAGGAACCTTGGTATTTAATATTTATGATTGAACGATTAAAATTTTTGTATTTATTTTGTAAAAGAGTAATGTATATATCTTAAGTTATATTTTAAATTGTATTTTAAATAATAATATGTCAAGAAATTATTAGTTGGTGAAATGATATAAATTTTAAAATTACCTATTTCACAATCTAATAATTGTGGTACAATTTGATATATAATTTGAGATGTGTAACTAAAAGCTCATTAATTGTTACTAATTAATAATGCTATACTTCTTAAATAGTATTTTAAATTTTTTTCATCTTAAATAATGTGTCAAGCAATTATTAGACGATTAAATAGTACAAATTTTAAAATTATTCATTATAATTTATACTATTTCACTGTTTAATAATTGATCGATACATTATTCAGGATGAAAAATTTTAAATACAAATTGAGAAAATATAACATTATGCATCTAAATAAATTTGTAGTGTATTTGTAACGATTTATCTCCATCCTGTTCATTGTTTTTAAATTAAAAATAATCACAATCCTACGTTTTTATATTTTATATATATTACAATTTTATTATACAATAAAAAAATTGATTTTAAAATAACAACTAACACAATTACAATAAATGGTAACAACATCAATCGCTACTTTTAAATCAACAAAAAAATTAAATTAATTTAGAGATAATAATTGACTCAATCACAAATATTGCTAGTATTACTTTCATTATAAATCATTTTAATTTTAAAAAATCTAAATTTTTATTTTTTTTTAATATTTTTACAACTATAAAGAAGAGGGGATTTAAACCCTGACCTTTAGGTCAGGGGAGTGCACTTACAATGAAATTCTTTACCATTTTAACAAGTCTCTATATATACAAAAAAAAAAAAAAATCCAAACTTTCATAACTGCCTTCTTTTAATAAATAACATTATCTCATAAAACCCCCACCACGAGAATAAAAAACAAAAATAAACAAGAAATTAGTGAAATTGTAATGCTTTTTAGTAATATAGTCAAAATACTTGTTGAAAATCATTATTAATTTTAATATATTTTAAATATTTTTCTTTCTTCAATTTTATGAGTTGAAATAAAATATAATTATACAAATAAACTTAAAATCATTTTTTTCCTATAATAAATTGACTAAAATTTACTCCACCCATTGTCTAACCCCCTCCCCACTTTTT
Source organism: Ailanthus altissimus (assembly GCA_946807835.1). Classification (NCBI taxonomy): domain Eukaryota; kingdom Viridiplantae; phylum Streptophyta; class Magnoliopsida; order Sapindales; family Simaroubaceae; genus Ailanthus; species Ailanthus altissimus. The sequence goes on from OX327695.1 coordinate 28,481,532, forward strand.
TTTCTTTATTTATCATTTTTTTAAATATTTTTGTACACTATTTAATTAAGTAAAAATATGACAAAATTCTTATAATATCCCTTTTCATCACTAAACTAACATTGAATTAGTCTCTTGTATCTTTATGAAATTTATTTAGCTGTTTAAACCCTATATAAACTGAGTTCTTTTTTTAAGTGTTTTTTTTTCAAGTTGAATATGACTAATTTGGCTTATTCGATCATTTATGATTTTTTTTAATCTAATGAGAATTTTAAGTCAATTTTAACTTAATTAAAAAAGTAACAATTTTTTTTACCTTTTAATTGAATGTAAAAATTCTAAATGATGCTATTAATTGATTTTCTAAATGTATCCGTACCTATTTAATATACTGCAATTTTCTTATCTATATAAAACATATCTCTTTTATTTATTATCAAATACCCATCATATAAAATACATACTTATTGTATTGATAAATTTCACAATTCATGTGTTTTCTTTTCGTGCTTAGAACTTCAAAAAAAAAAATTGTACATCATACAAATTTAATAATTTTATATAAATATTACTTCAATATTAATTTGTGTAATTAAATATAACTATTTTATATCTTTTTTCATTTTTTTTATAAATTTAACATTAAAAAATTATAAGGGTATAAATGTAAAAAAAAAGTTTTAAGTTTTTTTTTAATTAACACAAAAAAAACATCTCAATTATATTAAGAAATGTTTTTTACTCCACTGATTTTTGTGATTTTTTTTTAATTCATATTTGTTTGACTTTTTATTTGTCATTGTTTATTCAAATTTAATTCATATCAGTAGACTGTATCAACTTCCAGCAATAAATCTCTTAATTAGGATGGATTTTTTATTGCCTTTTAGTCTTTTTATTTTTTTACACGGAGATAAAAATGAATTTAAAACCTCCATTAAAATAAAAGTTAATATATTATCAATTCTTTATTATTAAACCATTAACACAAATATTATCGTGAAGTTTATTGATAATTATATTTTCAAATATGTAATTTGAAATACTAGTAGATTTTGAGATGATTTTTTTGCTTCAGTTGAGTGTTTCGACGGTGATGTGAAATTATACAGGGAGGATGTATTTATAAACTCACTATCTTTATACTCCAAATTTATTTCAAACCTCGTTCGCTGTAAATTAAAATTGACTTTACCTTATTCGACAAAATCCTATCCTTAATTTTCTATGAATTTGAGGAAGCATTACTTCTAATAGGGCACTGCCATACACTAATCCAATCAATTAATTTTATATGCAGATACTAACTAATCCATGATATTAGGTAAAAATTTAATTAGGTATAATTAATGTCATTGCCAAAGGACTTAACGAAAATTTTCAAACGGTAGGTGATAATAATAATAATAATAATAGTAATCTAATCTATAATTAGCTTAGCTGTGCTCAATTATGCTTTGCGAAACTATATTAACATTCCTCACATGTATCATATACTAATGATTATTGTGGGTCAATTAACAATAGCATTTCATGTACAAATTAATTATTCAAACTCACCTATACAACTTAACGTGGCATAACATAATTTAAAGGATAAATATAAAAAATTAATAAAATAAATAATATGTTAATGACTTAAACTAATTATATCATACAATGTCAAATAATTAATATAAGCGAGTTTATATAATTTAATTTATAAATATAGTATTATTCGTCAATTAATCATCGAGATGAATTACTTAATTACATGTAAAAAAATATGAATAAGGTTATACTTTTCATGTGGTATTTTAAAATTTTTATTTTAAATTGATATGTCAAAAAATTTATTGGATGACAAAATAGTACAATTTTTAAAATTATTTGTTACACTATTTTATTATTTAATAATTATTTGACACAAAAATATTTAAAATATTATTTAAGAAGTATAATATTATTAATTAATTATTATTGTGGTCTAATTATCAATTACTATAATTAATTACTTAATTAGATGATTTCCTTGAGGTTGCCTTGTCGGTTTATTGCAATAATATTCATTAAGATGAAGGCAAAATAAGCTTCGGCCTATGGCTACTTCTAACTTAAAATTCGTCAATATCTAATTATGGAAGAGACAAGGATATTTTTTGTTTTTTTAGTGTGGTTCGAATGGTCAAGAATAAAGGTGAATACGGTTTAATTCAATTTAATTTTAATTCAATTGAATTTCTATTAAAATTGAATAGAATTAAAAAAAGTAAAATTGAACCAGTCCAAATCAATTATTTTCCGAATTTGATCCGATTTAATTTTTCAATTGTAGTTATGGTCCAATTGGGCTTGTTTAAAATGTAGAGTTTTTTTTTATTTTTGTCCAAAAATTTTATTAAATTATTTTGAACCTAATTTTTGAGTCTATTTCATATTTATATAATTATTATTTACCTAATTTCAGCTAAATTTAAACTTTTAAATTATTAATAATATCCTAAGTGCTAACAAATTTATTTCATACTTATATGAGAGAAACAACCTAACATACAATATTCAACTTGAAGTATCATAATAATAAGAATGTAAACATTTTAATTTAAAAATTAAAATCTGATGAAGTCCTCAAGGGAAACCTTAGAGCTTTTGGCCTTCAATAATACACCAGCAACTTCAGCTGGAGAAACTTTAACCTTTTCCTTAAGATTTTCAATGTGACAAAAGTTATCGTGATAAAAAAATCTCCAAGTAGTTGGCTGCAAGCTGCTTGAAGGTGGAGAATGTGCAATAAGAGAGGTTAATTTGCATGCATGTTCATTCGACCTGCTCGCAGTAATGCAAGATAGATTTGATATTTGTAATTAGTAGTGAAGACAGTGATCCTTTCATCTCCACAGCAGCAGAGCAGACCATCAATGGCATTGAGAAGTCCAACAAGAGTCACCTAAACATAAAATTGATGAGATTATGAAGTTTTATCCTTCAAAAACAATTGAAGATATCAAGTGCTCAGCTACATCAAGGTGCAAAATCTGATATATTCCAAAAAAAAAAAAAATTAAGCCCAATATAATCTGAAACTTGAGTTTTATAACCATAAAAGAGAATGATCAAATTCATATAGCCAAATGTAAATAGAGCATTTTAATTTCATAATAGCTACTAATTTTCATATTTTAACATCATATCACGAGCAATTTCCTTTCAAATAAAATTATGCAATATGAATATCAACCACAAATTAAAGTTAGTAATAGCTATTTACATAAATAATTGGATAAAGAAAACCAAAAAAATTAAATTGTATATTCTTAGGAATCTAATGAACCATACATATTTTCATATTGGTATGATATTAAAAGAATTAAATTGTATATTCTTAAAAATTCAATGAACCACACATATTTTCATATTTATATGATATTATTTAGTCTTTATAGTTTTAATACCAATAAAGATATAATTTATTTTTTATATACTTATTAATCTTTTTTATTTCTTGTCAATGCGAAATTTTATTTACTTTTTTAACATATACAATTCCAAATTTTGAAGTTCATCTCTTATTTGGTGATAGCAAATACAAATTCGCATAACTCTAAATTTTATGCTCTATATCAATTACTTGCAAACCATAGAAAACCAACATTTTTAACCTTTAAATTTTATGCTCAAAGCAAATTAGTTCAGCACATAGAAGTTAGAACGTACATTTCAACAAATAGCCATAACAATTGTAACCTAAACTAGCTCATAACTTATACCACCATAATTTATGCCACAGTCACAGAAGAGATAAAACTACAACTTAATGTTAGTTGTATTAAAAAATTTACCCTTGAGAACACAAGCCAAGCCAAACGACAACACTTTAGAACAATGACAAACACTTCAAATTTTAAAATTCAAAATCGTATTTACGCTTGACAGCAAAAGGCACTCTGAAAAAGAACAACCACAACATTTAATCTCAGTAGTATATAAGATTTAATCTCAGAGACGAGAGCAAGAGGGAGCTGCGACCTGCGACCAAGAGAAAAGTGAAAGACGAGAAAGAAAAATGAAATTTGCAATAAACTTAGGAATTTAGGGTTAGGGTATATACGATTATCCAGTGTGGGTGAGCTCGTTGTGAAATTTGGTTATGGCCAATGACGTATTGCCACGTAGCAGAATCTTTTAAAAAACCAAATTTCCTATTTCGGTTTTTATTTTTAATAAATCAGACCATTTATTTTTTTACTAAAAGTAATCAATCGATTTTTTTTTTGCATAGAAACTGAACCGATTCAATTCAATTTGAATCGACATTTTTTCAATTCCCAATTTTTTTTTTCACCCATAATCGATAATAGATTTTGTTCTTATAATTATTTAAATTTGAATAAAATAAAAAATAAAATTATTTAATTGTATCTTGTGGGTGAAATTTTCATTCCCTCCGAACGTACTAAATAAAAATAAGATAGACCAGACAAAGATCATTTATTACAATATGGAAATCAAAGATCGATCATCTTAAAAGGAAAAAAGAAGTACAGATTTAGATAAGAGAAATGCAGTTGGGGGTTAATTGTTACGAAAATGATTATTTATTGTTAGAGGCGTTAGAAGTTATGTTTCCGAAAATGACTTGAAAACTATTTTCCAATCAAAGTTCGGACAACAAATTATTTATAAAAAAAAAAAAACAGAGGAACCAATCGGTGCTTAACATGAAAGTGATAACTCGAAGATGCTGAACAAGATACATGTTGTGTTGTTGGGGCCAATTGTTGAACTAAAAGTTACACGTAATACACTAAAATCACTTTCTATTAAAAGCTGTTTCTTGCTATGCAGCTTATGTCACTGTCGATATATCTATATTAGAGTTGTCCACCAACCGAAACATCCACGGGAAAAGTTGGCAAATAATTTTTTAATTATTTTATTATTTTTATTTAATTAAATATAAAATAATTATATTTTATTAGTCAAATAATTTATTTTTGAACACATTTATTTTTATATCAAATTTATAACTTCTTTAATTTTTTTTTTTACGAAACTTCATTGAACAAAGTTTATTGACCGAATATTTTTAAAGTTGTTATTATAAAAATTAAAGTGTTGCTGAGGATCGCTTTGAATCAAATCAAAGAAATAGCTCCGGTAAATTTTTTAAACTTTGTTAAAAAATTTAAATTTATTAAAAATTAGATAAAATTTATATTTGAAGTTAAAAGTAGTTGTTATTAACGAACTAAATGAGTTAAAATGATATAAAAGGCGTTGAAATTCGGGCAAAAATAAGTTTTGGAGTGTGTTTGGCGAAAATCAGACGGCGGTCGGTGCGGCCGCCGTCAATTTAGGCATCACGGGGCACATCTCGAGCCGGAGATGTGCCCCGAGATGCGCATATTGTGCACGCCGCGAGAACGAGATGGCCCCGCGGCGCGCACATTGTGCGCATCTCGGTATCGAGACTGCCCCGAGGCACGCACAACATGCGCATCGCGGGGGCACATCTCGGGCCCGAGATGTGCCCCCGCGATGAGCAATTTTTTATTTTTTTAAATAATTTTACTAATTTTTCCATTTGTGAACTTTTCTTAATTTTGTTTTTTGTTTTTTGTTTTTTTTTTTCAGGTCATATGGAGTGTGATGCAATAGTTATTTGTTTTGGAGGAAAGTGGGAGAGTTTTAGTGACGGGGAAAAAAGCTATGTTGATTATAGTAATTTTGGAATTTCGGTTCCGAAAGATATTAATTTTGAAGATCTTTTAAATGCAGTATGTTATACTTTGGGAGTCGACAATGTGAACTGTAAGGTGACTTTGAAAATCAAAATTGATGCAACGAGGTATAACCTAAAGCCTATTGAGATTAGAAATGACAGTGATGTTCAATTTTTTTTAAGCGCCAATAGAAGATCGTATTGTCCTTTATGTGTAACAGTGAATCTTAGAGCTCCTGTTTATGAAGATAATGTACAGCCCCTCAATCAAAATCCACCATCAATTTATGCTCATTTTATGTCAGCTAGCGGTAGCAACCAAGTGAGCCATACATCTCTATCAGTTCCAGTAGTGGTTTCTGCAAACACAACGAACGAGGAGAAATGTAATGAAGACCCAGCCTATACACATTACGCTTGTGATGACATTAGAAATGTTAGGGATGTGGAAGGGGACTATGATGATGTTAGAAATGTTGATAATTTAGAAGGGGATGATTTAGCAGAAGGCGGACGTTGTTATGTTTCGACAAGCTCCCTAAATGTTGAAGCTAGAAGAATAGATTTTTGTGAGGCAGAAAACCCCTTTGTGTTTATGCCTCCAATACCACCATCAGACTTGGACATTTCAGATAAGATATCGAATAGTGGAATTGACGATGTGTTTGTAGAAAAGTTATTTGATAGCAAAGACGAACTTCATCAAGCTATTAGTATGGTAGCACTTAAAGGTAATTGGAGCTTTAAAGTGTCAAGGTCGACAAAAGATCGTTTTGAGATCAAATGTGATGATGATAGATGTCGATGGCGATTACGTGCAGTGTCGATAGATGTAAGGAAACATTTTATTATGCGCAGAACTGATTCAAGTCGCGTGTGCCAATTAGATCGATTGCGCGATGGTCATCGACAAGTAAAGTCTCGGATTATTGGTAAATTTATAAAAAAATAAGTTTGCATCTGCGAGTCGACTTTATAGACCGAAGGAAATCCAAGCAGACATACGTGGGGAGTTTAGTGTGGACTTAACTTACCCTACTGCTTGGCGGTCTAAGGAGCATGCATTGGTCTTGATATGTGGTACTCCAGAGGGTTCATATAAATTACTACACGTTTAACTAGGTGCACAATTGCCTCTTTCTTCTCATGGTCTTTTGGTACTAATTTACGATGTACCGAAAGAACCTATAAATCAACCAACCATATTAAGTTATGCTTAAAACAAAATAAAAGTTATAAACCAATATATATATTTTTCATTCATATCAACACATACCAAATCCTTTCCTAATATTGTATCCTGAACCTCATCGAACAATGGAGTCCCTCGAGTCATCCAATTCAAAATACGAGGGAAGCGATCACCATTATGATAACCAAAAATCTCTCCGCACACTGGAATTGCCTCGAAAATCTATACCTAATATAATTATTTTTAAAATATAAGTTTGACGTATACAAACAAAATATATAATTAAGATCAAAAAGTTAAGTATAAGAAAATTATGGCGTACCAGAAATGCGTGCGAAAAGCCATACACGTTGTAACTCTCAAACTTCTTCTGTGCAAACCCTTTCCTTTTTATTTTCTCAAGTTTTTGGAATGCAGCCTTCTTAAGTGAGTTATGAAGCACGGTCCATACAATATTGCCCCATGGATACTTATTAAACTCATCAAGGTCATCCACTAAACATAGAACAAAATTTTGAATTCCACTATGCTCGTCACGTGGAATCAAAACACGATGCACAAAATAAAATAAACTCAACTTTACTGCATCTGCATCGTCCATTTTCTCCAAATTTAGACGTGCGTACCATTGATCAAGAAATATATAAGATAATTTCTTTACCTCAGAAAAATATGTATCTCATAATCGAGTGCTCAATTTCCTATGCAGCTGCTGGGTGGGAGGGTAATCTCGCATTTGTAGTCCAGTGATTAGTACAAACTCCTGCCGACTAAAACGGATGCGTTTCCTCCCTATGTAAAACCACATCTCATCTTCTAAATTAGAGGTATGCACCTCACGCAACAATAACTCGTGCACCAAAATACCAGAGAATGTCAACTGACATATCTAAGAAATGCCCCATACACGTCTGCCTAAATAATATTTTCTAATTTGTTGTCAATTTATCTTTAATGCAATGTAGATCCCACTTCTTAGCATAAGTCGTCACTGATGCACGAAAAAATATATGCTCTGGAATTCTATATTTTTTTTATACGTTCTCTTTCCTGTAACAATAAAAAAATAAACAAAATACATTAATATTAAAAAAATTAATAATCAGAGAAATATTATTTATAGAAATAATTAATTTACACATACATAAAAATTATAATACATTATAATAATTAATTACTAACATATTAATCAACATATTATAATAAAATCAAACCAAACTTAATAATTAATTACTAACATATTAATATTAATCAACATTAATTATATATTAAAATCAAAATAATCATATATAATTATAATTACATAAGGTACTCACAATAATAATAAAAAATGTTACAAACCAAAATTAATGAGTCATTTAAGCAAATTTTTTCATCTATTAGATCAATTCCTTCTAAATAGAATTTATGAAAATTTTCTTTTATTTAATTTAAATAAAATTACATTTATCTAAATTCTATTAATGTAATTTTATTAATATATTTAATTAATTTAAATTTAATTAATTTAAAAAAATAAATTCAAAAAAATTCGCGCCACGTGTCATCTTATACAGGCGCCACGTGGTGAATAGTGCGGCATCGCGAACGTCCGCGATGCTGCAAGCGATGCGCCTGTTAAACGCGCATCGTGGGGCCATCTCGGGCCTGAGATGGTGCTGAGATTGGCAACGGCAGCCGCCATCTGCATCGCGAATATCGACCCAAAATTCTCATTTTTTGCCCATTTTTAACGTTTCTTACACCATTCAAACCCATTTTTCACATAGAATTCAATAATTTCATCTATTTCTAACTTCAAATATAAATTCTAACAATTTTATAAACAAATTTAAATTTTTCAAAAGTTAAACAAAACTCACCAAAATTCGGCCATTTCCTTTGTTTGAAGTGAGAAATATGTTGTATAAGCTCCGATCTATGCAATGATAACTTCAAAAATTTTGATCTAACAACTTTTGATAATTTTTGGTGATTTGGGTGATTTTCGGGTGAGAGTATCGTAAATATGATATATGGGCAAATGTGTCCAAAATGTAAATTTTTTATTAATAAAGTATATTTGATTTTAATTTGGTTAAAAAATAATAATAATAATAAAAGAGATTATTTGTGAAATTTTCCCGACATCCACATATAAAATATTCATCATTATATTCAGAAAATTTAATTTTTTTTTAATGAATGAAATACGTTAAAAAAGAAGTAAGTGGTGGAATACTAATCGGTAAAACGGTTTACAGCATAATTATTTATTTGATACGTTTTAAGTTAATATAAATAAAAAAATTAACATAATTAATAAATTAATTAAATTTGTATTATATATTTATTAATCGTATTGAATACATATTTAAAGTGTATTATTCGATAATTCGTTTAAATCACGTTTAATAAACGAATCATATTCATATCTATTCGTGTGTCTATTTATTTAAGTCATTTTTAATTAAACTATAAATTAAATAAAACTAAAATATATATAATTAAAAATTAAAATCCTAATGTATCTAAACTTTAAACATTCTTTTTCTTCAATTATATTGGATGAATTTTTTTTAATTGTGTTAGAATAATTTTATTATTAAATATATTAAATACTTTTTATATAAATTTAAATTTTATTAACTGTGACTTAAACGTAGTTTAAACAAATTGAATATTTTGTGTAAACGAATCGAAGTAAGTGTTATTATTCATTTAAACGAATATAATCATAAATGAATTAAATCGTAGATAATCGTATAAACGAATTGAACTTAATCTATGTATTTAAACGAATCTAATCGTGTAATTCGTTTATTAAACGAATCAAATTTGTATTTGAATATCTGATTCGTTTAATAAATAAATCGTAAACGAATATAATAAAATTTTATTAATACCTTATATTGATACGACATGAATATAATTTTTTTACATGAATTGTCACCCTTAATCTATATAAATAAGTACCGAACAAATTTAATTTCCTTTCAATTTGGTTAAATTTAATTTAATATATTTTTTCTAATTTTAAACCGAATAAAATAAAATTCAAATTGATTAATTTTAAATAAATGAAATTGATTAAGAACTCACTTCTAAATTAAACTGAATCAAAACGATTAAAAATCAATCGGTTCATTTTTTTTTCATCTCCTATATATTAAATTATTTAATTTATTAAACAAACATACACACAAACATCAGCAGCTTAATTCGACAAAAACTTTATATTGAAGGGTATCTAAATCATAATTTATTAGATTTCAAAATTTGTGTATTTATATATATAATCATAATGAAAAATAAACAAAAAAGTATTTAAAAGCCTAAAGTCTACGCAGTTGATAGGATTAAAGTACATGATTAGCTTTTGTTTAATAAGTTTTAGTTTTATAGTAATTAGGGAAATTATTTATTTCATCCTTACTTTTTTTTTAATTTATCTATAAAATTCATAATTTTTTTAAATACTTAATTACGTCATTTTAAAATGAAATTCATTACTTTTTAGAAACGAAAACAGTAGCAAAAAGGACGTAATTTATTTTCAAAATATTAAAGACCTAATAGAGCTTTTCTTTACACGTGCTAGCTAAAAGATCGAATTCTTTTCAACAACACTTATTAACTTAAAAGGAGATACGTTTCGTCTTATAATTAATTAATTGAATTTTCAGAACCCTTCTCGTATTTTAATTTTTTTTTTAAATTAAGTTTAATATATATATCCATTTTTAATATAGGAGAGAGAGTATTTGAATTTAAAACCTCAATTTCAAATTTTTTTTTTTTTAAAGTGAATTGCAAGCTCTTTAAAATATCGGGCTATTACAGCAAGTACTTTTTATTTTTTAAGAAAAAAAAAAAAAGAAATTTCCGTTATCTAATTTATCTTCTCTATAATTTCGGCTTGTTATTTCTAATCCGTGACCCTAAGATTGTATTAACTTTTTTGTATCTAGATAAAGCATATAGGAATTATAAGGTTTGGACTTTGGAATATCTCTTTAATTTTTTTCAAAATCTATACAATTTATTTGTATTTATACTCTTAAAAAAATTATCTTGCATCAAAGCCATTGAATTAATTAATTAAACTCCAGATGCAATTACTTCATCAATTAATCTAGCTCCCCGTGCTTGAAATTAATTTGTCAAAATAATTGCTTTCACTTTTACTTCACAGCTTCTAAGGATAATCGAATAGTTATGTAAAGATGTCAAAGACAAAAATTAATCTTGTATTCTATATACCAAATAAACAAATTTTTATAATTCTGCCTTTTCAATTTTTAAATTTAATATTAAAATTTTCATATAATTAAATTTTAACTCAATATAATTTTTAATTTTAATATCCGACCTCTCTTTACCTAAAATTTTGATTTTGCCTTTGATGATATGATTTCTCTTTAACCTCATGAACATCAAATAATGAACACCATGAATGACAATAAAAAAAATAACTTCCCTATCAAGAAAAAAAAACAACATATTTTTTTGAAAGGACAATTTTTCATTTTCAATAGCACCAAAATCATATCCATAATAATAATACAAAATTTAAAAAAATTAAGCTATGTGATTAGGATTATTCAACATGATAGATTTTCTTGCTATACATTGATAAGATTCTGCCAGCTTTTTACAAAAATGAGGGAAGACACATTAATGTTATGAACCTACCACCACATTTATAACTAACAACTAGAAAGCTTTGCTGAGTCAATAAATAATCGCCATCATCTGATAATTTCTCATATGCTTGAATCCGGATTGTAATCAATTTTGCTTCTGTTGCATGCTAGCTGTTCATAAAATTAAATTCTCACTATGAAGTTTCCATCTCAAAACTCCACTCAATCTTCTTCTGCTTCTTCTTCTTCAACTTTGATTCCGACTTTGCTCATAGTAATTATATATTTCAACAACCATGCAACAGCAGCCATCCTGCCGAATAACGAAAAGGTGCCGGCCATTTTCGTGTTCGGCGATTCCATAGTCGATCCCGGCAACAACAACGATATCTCCACAATAGTGAAGTGCAATTTTTCGCCATATGGGAGAGATTTTATGGGAGGAAAGCCAACGGGGAGATTTTGCAATGGCAAAATTCCCTCGGACTTTTCAGGTATATATATAACAGCAACAAAACCCTAATCTGTAAATGCAAAAATCTTCGTTGAATTTGCAAGTAAATAAGTATCATAAATGCACCCTTTTGATTATTATGTATGAGAGTCTCTTGAGAATTATTCTCTATTAATTAGATAATTCTCATTAACGATGTAAATTATCGGTCCAAACTTTTATGAAATGGTTTAAATATTACATATGCATGGGCATGGCATGGGCATTTTCTCATAACCTAAAGTTGTTCCTATACCAAAAGAATTACCCTAAACTCACAAATAATACCATTTCAGCTCAAGCATTTGGGATTAAGGAGCTCTTGCCAGCATATCTTGATCCAAATCTGCAAACTCAGGACCTCGTTACCGGCGTAAGTTTTGCCTCCGGTGGAGCTGGATATGACCCTCTTACAGCTAAAATAGTGGTACCTATAACTCTCTAGTCTCTCATTCATCAGCTTAATGGGTTTTTTTTTTCTAATTTTTGCTTTTAAGTTACTTTATTGTCATTTATTCTAACAACTGATCTTAATTTGTTTGATGATTCAAGTCTGTGCTATCGTTATCGGATCAATTGGACTTGTTCAAGAAATCAATAGAGAGGATAAAGGCAACTGTGGGAGAAGAAGGAACTGCAAATATATTATCAAAGGGCATCTTCTTAGTGTGCTCAGGAAGTGATGATATTGCAAATACTTATTTTTCAACTCCACTTAGGAGAACCCATTATGATATCAATTCTTATACAGACTTAACAGCCACTTCAGCTTCAAGTTTCTTGCAGGTATGCCTCACTTTCCCAGGAAAGTGATAGAAAGTTTTATATACAGGAGCTGCATACATGTCAAGCTTTGATCGAATATGGATGATATGAAAAGCACTTTTCTGCAGAAATCTAGAAGTAGCTCATTATTTTGGGTTATAATTGAAAATAAAAAAATCAGCTTTTATAATTTCACATTTTAAATTACAACCCACAAATGCTTTTTTCAAGCATAACTTAATTTTTTTTAAAAAAACCAAATATATGTCGATTATACATCAAATAGATAAACTTAGTTTTCTTGTTTTAATGTGGGGAGGTTTAAAAAAAAAATAGTTACCGCAACAAAAATTAATATTTAAAATAATAATGCCAAATTTACAAAATTATGATATATATATATATATATATACATATATATATTTTGTATCTTATAACTATAATATGACATTTAATGTGTCAATTACGACACATAACTAATACATGAATGATAATATAAAATGGTCAATAATTATCTAAGATATAATAATAAATAAATTTTATTACATTCAATTAAAATATAAAATTTTATCTTAATTTTATTGATATAATATTATTTATTTATTTATTTTACCTAAATAATTTTTTTATTCTCATATTTAGTTCACATAGCGTCGCCTGTTCACCACCTACTACTCTTGAAACTATGCAACTTCGTCCCAGGTATTAGGAGTCTCAAAGAGAACCAACTCGATGGACTTTGATGCATTGTTCAAAAGCTTTGCAAGCATTTAATGGATTTGTGCAGATATATATAGATAGAATGTTGTTTCTAAACAATAAATTCTTAAGAGGCAAGAAACATTAGAAAAAGGAACTATATCAATTACCCTCCTAAATTCATTAACAAAAAATCTTATAATATTTAATAATATCTAAAATATACTCTATCGTTATAATTGTAATAATATAAATTAATTTTAAAAAAGCATAACAATCTTTTTATTTAAAAAGTCAACACAATAAAGTATCTAACAATAATAATACATTGTGTAAACTAGTAAAATTAACAAGGTATAACATAGTTTCAAATAGTTAAATAGTAAATTTACATTGTGTTGTAATTAATAATTTTTTTTGTTTATTAGATTAATATGATAATTGATATTAAATATTTATATTTTAATAAAAATATTAATATTAATATTAAATAATAATTTATAATATAATATAATCTATTGTTATTCTTATTATTTGATAGTACAAACATATTAATTTTACTGTTTATACAGTGTATTTTTCTATTGTTTAATATTGTACCAATGTAATTGTTAACTTTTTAAATAAAAATACTTTTATATCTTTACAAAATTAATTTATATTATTACAATTATAATGACAATAGACTTTTTAGATATTATAAAATACTACCATAGGAGTTAGTAAGAAATGACATTTACCTTAGAAAAATGAAGATGAAGAAAATTATTAATGCAGTGACAATGAAATTCAAATATAGATTCAAGCAGTTGGGAGTTGATCAAAATATATGGTTATGATTAAGACTTGTCTTACCTAGATGTGTTATGATGATTTGATGTGTAATTGTGGAGTAAACGACATCGTTGCAGGAACTGCATGATGTAGGAGCAAGAAGAATTGGGGTATTTAGTCTACCTCCAATTGGGTGTGTGCCATCACAAAGAACACTCCAAGGAGGCATAGCAAGAGGCTGTTCAGATTCTGCAAATCAAGCAGCTCAAATCTTCAACTCCAAGATCCAAGCTTCAATTGATTCTTTGAGTCAAAAGTACCCAGATTCCAAATTTATCTACCTCGATGTTTACTCACCGTTGCTTGCTCTTATTCAAAACCCTACTCAATATGGTAATTAAAATTATAATTTTTTTTAAACGCGGTTAAAAAAGTATTTTAAATAGTTAAAATTATTTTAAATTACACTTAAAAATATTTTTTTTATAAATAATTAAAATCGTTTTTATTTGAAAGTACTTATTATCAGAACGCATTTCAGCGTTATTTTAAATTACACATAAATAAATATATAAATAAAAAAAAGATAAAATATACAATTATGAGCGTGGAATTATATTGACATCCAAAGGATCTCGACTGTCTGGGCACCATAAAAATTTTAGTCCTCTAGAATAAATACTTCATACTTTTGCCCTCGCAAGTTTTCAACCTTGTCATTTGGATCCTCTAGAACACAAACTATTGACCCTTTCAATTTTTCAAGTCTTACATTTTGCGCACCATGTGTTCATGGGTTCAGGTTTTGAAGTGGCAAATAAAGGATGCTGTGGCACAGGAAACATAGAGGTTAGCGTTTTGTGTAATCGTTTAGATGATGGACATACTTGTAAAGATGCCTCCAAATACTTATTTTGGGACAGTTACCATCCCACCGAGGCGGCTTACAAGATCCTTACCACTGAAGTTCTGGACAAGTACATGGACAAATTTTTCTAATAGTACCCTCTGATCATCCTCTTTGAAACAGCAAAATAAAAATTAAAATAGAATTGTTCTAATGTAATCAGTACTTCTGGTGACTACCAGTGAATCAGGTTTACTTTCTACCGTTGAATCGTAAATGGTATTTCATCCCAAGTTTCAGTTCTAATTTCTGACTACAACTCAATTTCCATCAACTACACACTCTTATATCAGGTCAATCTGATATCAAAGCACGTAAAACAAAAAAGAAAGGCTATGGAATTATCAGAGCTGATGTAGTTATCTGTCCCACTTGACACTTGAGAAGAAAACCAACCAGCCATTCTTTCAAACTTATATAGAAAATATACAGATAACCAGTTTTGAAATACATTATTCCTGCAACCATTACCTAAATCAATCAAACTCCTAATGCAAATCTGGAGTTCCTTATGACCTAGCACTCCTAGAATTGCTACAAAATTGCATATGCTCCCTATTCTAACTACAGCCAAACTATAAGCAAACAAACTATACACATGGAGGAAGAGGAGGACAAGGCAATGAGATAGTTGCCACGGGAAGAAATCAACGAAGTTTATTCTGAGCGACAGCCTGGCATAACTCATCCTCATAGAATAGAACTCGATTAGAAGCCAAAGATTTGCAGAGGGGCTTTGGCAGAACAGATGGTACCATACACCTTGAAGGGAATGCTGAATCTTGGAAAAGAACGGCAGCAATTTGACGCATCTCAGTGATTTTCATACGAGAAGGTGGCCGGGGACCGTGCCTCGGTGCTTTTGGGGTATGTGGACTAGGCCTAAAAACACCTTTTCCTTCACCCTTGCTGCAAAACAGGGAAAAATAAAAAGAATGTAAAGAAACTAGATGAGCATCTAAAATATTTTGAAACAATGAGTAAAATAATAGTTCTAGATGCCTACCTCACAAAAGGCCAGTGCTCAGTTGGCCGTGGTGTCATAGTTATTAACATCTCCTGCCGAGAGCGATCTGGTGTTGTGTAATTAAAGTACAATTGCCTCGCAAGCACAACCTGTCATCAACAAGCATAGAAGGTTCATCCATCTTCAACCAGATGTACATCATACAACCACTTAGAGAGAGGGGAGAGAGAGAGTAACTTACAGCTCTTCGAACCCTTCGAGAAACATGAAAGACTGCCCTCAGCTGGTCATGATGCAAGTGACATAATATTTTAACCTCAAGCATCAAAGAACAAACAGAAGTCAGTCTCAATGATGAAAGATTCATTTTGAAAGAATAATCAGCAAACAACATTAATTGACAATAAAACACATGAGCATAATATGTTTAAACTTGTGGTTTTATTTAGTTCCTAGGCCAAAATATTTTCATAACATTCATTCTCTCTTTGGATTGGGCGTGTATATTCCTAAACCTGCAACTTGCATCATCCACTTTACTATGCAGTACAATCTGCAGATAGTTGCCTCAAGAATTTATTCAAAAAAAAAATTCTTCAAACAGACATACTTCTGCCTCTCAATACTGAAAATTGGTCCAGATAAACAAGCAAATATCACTACAAGATATGACTTCCCTATTAAGTATGAAGCATGCACAATTGTCTCCACAATATGCTATCCACATACAAAAATAGACAAATTAAACTTTATATAGCATATGGCATACACCAAAATCTCCAGCATACACTGATACCAAATGCCATTGGATTCCAGTGATTAAATATTAGGAAACTTTTTTCTGTACAAGTTTACAGACATGTAAATCATGTAAATCAATGAAAAAAGAAGACGACAAAGAATAATCATAGCTATACAATTAGAGTTCTAATTTGAAATCAAATAAATAATAATAGACAAATTTTGCACACCATTGACTAGCAGAAATTATCCACTTAAAGGACAGTAATTTCATTGCAGGATCAGTAGCACCTGAGTTACAATCCCAAAAATTTTCAAAACATAGATTCAGAAACATAGTCATGTTGCCACAATCATATAATACCTAAACAATACCTTCTAAGATAAAACACAATCAATCAAACAACTTAACAGAAAAACCAATAAAGACAATACCAGCAAATCCATAGGAAGAGCCTCAAGCCTTGACTCTGATTCAGAGTCTTCCTCTTTCGGTGTCTTAGGTGTCTTTACCAAATAACTCTGCTTAGGCAAGTTCACAGGAGATAGCAATAGCGGAGTTTTGTCAATAGGGTCATTGTTTTCAATCAAAACACCATCCTCCTCCCCCTTCTTTGCATCCAACACAGCAACTCTCTTCTTCCCCAGATCGGTACAGGGCTTGGCAGCAGCAGAGATCTTATTGTACCGAAGCTGCTGAGCAAGAGCACCCGGTTTCAGATACTTACTGCTCGATTTCCGCAATCGCCTCTTTTGTTTCGGCGTTTTCATCTTCCCCTCTTTTGGAGATACTTTTCCCATAATCTTGCTATTATATTGTCCCCTTTTCTAAAAGCTTATTCAATCAAACAGTCACAAAATTGAAACCTAAAACAAGCAATTTCAGAATATAGTTTTAATACACAGATCAAACACTAAAACCTTCAAAATAAATCACAATAAATCGATTAGAGTTACATGCAATTCACAACAAAATAATAAATCAAAAAAAAGGAAAAAAAAACTTACATTAACACAAAATCAGAAATCTAGTCAACGATCTTCAATTGAATCCTCTACAAACAGAAACACGAATAAAAAACCTTCCAAAAATGAAACCCTAAATTAAGTTTGAAAAGAAAAAAAATTCAATTAAATCACAAACCTCATATATAACAGAACTTCGAATTGAAAATAATCGTTAAAAAAATTGAGTTACCAATTGCAGAGAGAGAAAGTTGTTTCTAGAGAGAGAAAATGGAAGAGAAGAAATGGAACCCGAGCCGCTAGGGTTTGGTCTGTATTCGAATTTCTTTTTTTTGAGTGCCCGCCAAAATCTTCAACAACAGTTGCCCAAAAAACAAAAACCGTAGAAAGCGAGATGAATATTAATCCGGTAATTAAGTGCACGTGGCATTCTTTTATTGGGTTATGTTAGAGGTGGGACCAATCTTGTCTTTATTGCTTGGGTAACTGGGCCTATCGGACGGCGGAGATTCCGTGGTTTAGATTTTTAGATTAGATTAAACTGTGGCGGTTTTAATACTTTTTTATTTAATTTGAAAAATGAGAATCTTTTAGAGGGAAATCGAAATATTTGTGAAATGACTTTGTTACCCCTAATATTCCATCACTAGGATAGTATTAGCCGTTGGATGAACATTTCCTTATTTTTTGTGTGGGAATCCCTCGAGGAATCCAATGAGAATATATAAGTTTTTTTCAACGAGCAGTACGAAAAGGGTAGTTTAGGAATATAAATTATTCCCACGAAAATTAAGGCGGGACCTCCTCAGGCGGGACACATGAGTAGCAATGAATTATTGAAAGGTCAATTAAACGCCTCCCACGCCCAATTAATTACACGTGAGTCCCGCTCTTTTGGTAGTTAATGAGGAGGGTATTTCCGTCCCCGTAAGTTTTTGCGTAAGATTCGGATGCAAAATGGTCCACGTCAGCTTTTGTACGATTGACTCGAGTTTATAAAAGCGGTCCATTTTACTTTAACTCGAGTTTATAAAGCGGTCAAAGTCTTAAAAGTGAATTGAGCTTTATAGTCAACCAACTTAAGGACCCGGCCCATCACGGAGAAAGTGCATTAAGTAATTTCTGAATTTTATTATAAACAATTTAAAACGGATAATGACAGATTTATCTTAATAGTTTTGCTCAAAATACAAGTTTATCTAATTAAATTTAAAATATTTAATTTTATTCGTATTTATTAATTTTTATCATTACTTTTAATAGTAAAAAAGTAATTTAACTATAAAAATACATTAAACTTTGAACACGTAGCACAATTTTATTTATTCACTATTTTTAAATACGTGACGTAATTTTATTTATTTATTTAATTTAATATAATCGTACAATTAGTTTGTATTTTTAACAAATACTCTTAAAAATATAATAAAATAAATAATAATTGACAAATAATCTGCTACTATCATCGAAAAATAACAACTGCCCTACTCTTTTTAATTATTTATTTTAATGTAATTTAATTTATTATTAAAAATATGAAGTAATTATATGATGACACATGTTAATTATAATTTATTATATTAAGACACGTGCTATTTTATTAAAAATATTTGTTTATTTAAAAATATATTAAAATATAAACCAATTACATAATGATACGTGTTATTACTAATATATCATATTATGACACGTGTCATTCTATTAAAAAAATAATTATATTAAATAAAATAAATTAATAAGATTGTACCACGTATTTAAAAGCGGTGAATAAATAAGGTTTTGCTATATGTCCAAAGTTAAAAGGCAAACAATGAGCATAAATTAATAATTGTATATTTTAAAACTAATATTTTCGTCTAAATTAAAGAAAAAATTTATAAAATAAGGGAAAATTAAATATTTCAAATTTATTTGTGACAAATTTATCAATTAGACCTAATCATTGGGATAAATGTGTTCTTATCCCAATTTTAAAATATAAAACTTACTACAAAATCTTCTTGTTGTTCCTATTTAAAGTATAAGAACTTTATGCAATTTTTTTTTTTAAAGAAAATTTTATGCAATGTCTTTTTTCTAATTTTTTTTTTTGCATTCGGGCATTTGTTCTAATAATTAGTTTTATGCACCTCTCTTGCTTTGATCAGGAGGTTTGAACCTTAATTGATACTAGGACAGTGTATTTTATTTTATTTGTTGTGAAGATAATTATTCTTTGTGTATGAATAATTATTGAAAGCTTTTATTCTGAATACATAACCTATTATTCTTTCATTTTATGAATTATTTAATTTAAATATTTATTAGTGTATAATGTAGTATTATCATTATTATTGTACAAGTTAATGTAACATTCAAAAAAAATCTTAAACTTGTGAATTTTTTTTCAATTCATATTGATTGTATTTTGTAAATCTTATATTGTCCAAAATGTTATACTCTTTGTTTGATAATTTAATACATTTTTATGAAGTAGTTTAATAAATTTTAACAATCTAATTATAAAGGGTTAACATTACATTTTTACCTCCACTTTAATATAGGTATCGAATTCAAATTATCTCTACCAATAAATAAATAAAATGCTATCGATAAAATTTAAAAGTGTTAAACGATTTAAAAAGTATTTTTGGTATATCCATCGAACTATGAAAAGTAAATAGAGATTTGAAAGCATTTTTAAATGGCAATGAAAATGTACAATCAATTACGATGTTCTTGAACTTGATGGCCCATTTTTATTACGAAGGCTATGGGTACATTATTTTGAAAACAAAGATGCGGGCTTGAAATGAAGCCCATGTTCAGTTTCTGAGGCCTATATGTAAAGAATTCGACTAAAATTATTGACCTGGCGCCCATTTGATTGGGATGGGCCCAGAAAATTTGGTGTAATTTTCTTTAAAAGAAGTTTATTCGTAATTAAAATAAATCATTATCAATATATTTAACATTTTTATTCGAATAATGGCAATGGAGGGTCTCACATTTTTTCTATTATATGAAAATATAATGGGCTTATTTTAGAGTGACCCCATTTGACCAGAAAAATAAATTTATAAGTATACCTATATATAATATTTTTGTACAAAAATATTATAAACACTAATATCTATTATACACATTAAATCTCTAATTTTATAAATATGTTAACATCTAAAAATTCTTATTAAATAGATGAAATAATAATTTTTGTAAATGAGAGATTAGGTATTTAAAAATAATAATAATTTGTAACAGGCTATATGATTTATCAGAAAATGGATGATAGTTATCGTTTTCTATCTAGATAAATATTTATGAAAATTCTTAAATGTTATCAAACTTTGAACTCTGAAATCTTAGATCTAGTTAATTTTAAAACATTTATATATTTAAAAGCAATCTGAATTAAATGATTTTTCAGAATTTCTCTAATTAATTCACTAAAAAATTAATAAAATATAATGAAAATTGGGGTTGATGAGATAAAACTAGAGGTCAATATTCTCTTTGTAATGACTGTAATCATATTTGCACAAAAGAAAAAAGAAAGTGAAAAACGGCACTCGTTATGAAATACCCTCTCAATGATCAACGTTTGTAAATCTTCCCATGTGCATGCCATAATTGACGTCAAATTTTCCCTCATGTACTTTTCAATTTTCAAGAAAATATTCGTTAGGGTGCTGCCATAAATCATAATGTTTGTAACACCATAATCATTACCCTCGAGTTTTTTATAAAAAAAAAAAAAACAAGTAACACACAAATACAATAAAAATAAAAGTTTCCTAACTTGGATTCAATTCAACTTTGCATGTGGGTTGCCAAAAATTCCCCACGTAAAAACATGTGCTGCATGTTGAACAAGCATGCAAAATTATTCCATCGATTTTAGTCGACTAATGGCCAAAAACCATAATATGCTTCGTGTCAGTTAATCAATTTGATTATTGTTGTTATTATTTGATTTTTCTTTTAGAATGTTTTGTAGTTGACAATGAGAATGAGTAGTCATTGATTATCTAATATAAGATTTGATCTGTATAAATGTGGAAAATTACAAACATATATATAAGATACAATTTTGATGCAGTTTATTATTTGAAAATTTGCTAATTTAATCCTAAAATTTTTGTTGAATTTTTAATTAATTCCTATATATTTTTTAAATATTTCAATTAATTTTTGTTGTTGAAAAAAAAAAGTTCAAACTGTAATTTTTAAAGATAACAAAATAATTTGATATGCACAATAGATTCTTTTATATTTGAATTTTTTTTTGTATTACTCTCAAAGAGTGTCCTTTAAACGTTATTTTTTTTGAAAAAAGTAATTAAGGTATTTATAAATAAAAAAACATAAGACTAATTAAGTAATTCAACTAAACAAGTAATTTTCTCTTATTAATTTTAAGCAATTAGAGATTCTTAGGTTAGTGGTACATTTTTAAAATGTCAATTATACATTATCGTTTAATTATTGCGTAACTTATAAATCATTAAGATTTATCTTTAATATTAAATTAATTTTCACTTAATAGTTTAAAATTTAAATTGAGTGACTTCACTAATATGATAACATAGCTAAGATTCAGACCTCCGATCTTAAAACCGGATTTATACTTTATTTGTAGTAATTTGTTACAATTTATTTTTAATATTAATATTAAAATTTTGAATTCAGTGATTAACTATTATAAATGATATTATCTTCAAATTATAAAAACATGCAAATTAATAAAAATCTACAATGGTTACGAGGATCCCACTACCGGATAATGGATAAAGAAAATTACTTTATATATATATATATGTGTGTGTGTGTGTGTGTGTGTGTGTGTGTGTGTGTCGCTTAAATGAACGTGGAATGGAAAATGAAAGATGGTGAAACAACGGCAAACAAAGATGATGGCAATCACAAGCTATTACAGGCCACAAAAAATGGATGAGGTTTATAAGTAAGAGTATATATAAATTCAGATATTTAATTTGATTTAGATGATAAAAAATTTATATTTAAATAGTATTATTATAAGTTAAAGAAATGTCAAACAATGATATATAGTTGATTTTATTATAAAGAGAAAATATATTACCGCCTTAGAAATAAAAAGAAGTAGTGTGAATATATAAATTTGTTGTTGAACTCAGAATAGTCCAAAATTTAATGGATCTTATCACATTATTTTATGACAATAACAAAGTCGTTACACACACCAAAAAGTTAAGAATACGCTAAAAATCTAAACATGTAAAAAGAAAATAGCATATAATTAGAGAGATCTTGGTTATAGGATATGTTATTTTTTTATAAAGTAGACTCTACAAATAATGTAATGGACTTACTAATTAAAACTTTAACTCTAAAAGTGTTTGAAAAATACGGCCTTAACTCCAAAAGCGTTTGAGAAATACGTGGAGTCGTTAAGTATAAGATATCATCACGAATGACACTAAAACAATTAAGAGTTGTTGAGATTTGTGCTTATGTGTCATCCCATTTTATATAAATATTTTTATTTATGTAATTAATATTTTATTAAATCGCTAATTATATTTAATATATAGTAAGTTGCTTGTAATACTTCAGACATTGTAGGATTTGAATGAGTTTAGATTTGATTCGAATGAGCTTGAACCAGTGTTAAGAGTTAATTACGTTGAGAGTTATAATTGTTAAGAGTTAACACTGTTAAGAGTTAACATGTTATAAGAGTCAGCGAAATCTGAAGAGTTAGAGTCTTACTTGAAATAGGACAAAGACCCGATAGTATACTAGTAATGACAGAGTTGCAAATAAGGGTGAGCATGATCTAATTCGATTTTTTTTATAGTTGAAAACCAAATCGAACTGAACCAATTTTTTTTGGTTTAATTTTTCGATTTTAGAAATTAAAATTTTTTGTTTATCTTTTAAATTTAAGAAGAATTATGTGTTGTTAAGTGCATATTAATATTTTCAATTATCCAATACATGAACACCATGTAACAAATCAATATGATTTTATTAAAAAACTAATTTTTCCAATCGATTTTTATTGAATGAAAATTGACTGTCGATTTTTCTTAAATAAAAACAAATTTTTTTTTATTTCATGAAAAAACTAAATCGAACCGGCCTGGTTCGGTTCGATTTTTCAGTTTTTGACTTTATTTTCTCACCATTAATTGTAAATAGTGCTAAGACATGTTTTTATACAAGTATGTTTTCAAATCTTATATTCATGATCTATTTTCATTGATACGGGTCTATCAATGAAAATCTTATTTAAATATAAATTAATATATGTCTATATTTAAATAGTTCAAATAGTTAGTCTTAACAAATTACGAGTTTATGAAAAGCTCTTAAAGACATGCAGATATTTAGTGAGAACTAAATATTGAATAAGCTCAATTAGGATCTCTAATAGACATCTCATAAAACTGTCAATTGATGATCATTTCGAGTCGAGTAATATTCGTGGTCTATTGACATGAGCACCAATATTGACTTGTGAATGATCCACCATATTAAGTTTCACACATGTCAGAGACTTTTTATGGTCTGAACGCTGGGTGTCGCCGAGTATGGTTCGATACTCGTAGAATTCAATGTGTAGATATGAAATCCATCAGCTCGTATGGGTGAGTTGTATATCCAGATGCTCTAAAATTGTGTTTTAGAAAATTTTATGGCCATAATTAATTTACCCAGAAAAAATATTTCCTGTGTAAGAAATAATATCGTAAAAGTATTTGCGGATATTATTTATCATAATACAAATCTAGAGATAAGTTATAGAGTTGAGCATATAGAGACTTGACGATGATGATCTATGTCTTCGTTCTTTCTAGATATAAATGACGGGGGGATTATATGATTATGTATTAACTTCAACTTGTATGGTTAAACACACTGTTTTATTATTTTTATAATGTGGGTGTATGACAATATTTATAGATTTATGAAAGAGTTCTGTAAAATAAAACGAGTGTGAACATGAGAAGTCTTACTATATAAAGTATATGCGTTGTGTACTGAAATAGTACACCAAATTAAATAGTTCAATTTAAAATTTTCTCGAAACACAAAATTATTTTAAATTTTTTTTAAAAAATTATAAAATTTAAATATTAAGGCCGATATTTTCGTAAACAAAACTTACTACTTTAACATTTCTAAGAATATCACATATTATATTATTAATTTATTAAAAAATAATAAGTAAAATATTTTTATTAACCTAATTATTAAGTGTTAATTTTTAAATTGACCATCCAAATGAAATGATATTATGCATATATAACATTTGAAAATCCAGAATCATTTCCGCTAAAGTAAATTGAATATGGTGAATTTGTTTATTAATTAACCTTGACATGTCTTTGTGTAATTTGAAGTTAGCCACCAATTACTCCATTAAACGGCCAACACCTACTAGCTGTTGATTCACCATTTTTGTAAAGCATAACAAGCACGATAAGGATTTTTTTATCCTTGTTATTAGTTACATTTTATGGCTTTCAACTGGTTCCTAAGTTGGCAACAAAGGCTTGATATACAAGTCTTCACTTCATCTCAAATTTGAATTCGGATAATATTTTTAAAAGCGTAATAATTTTAAAAGTTTGAGAGATATTTTAAAGTAAAAATTGTTACAATTAAAATATTTTAACGAATAATAAAGTTATAATTCTAGTTCAATAGATCACACGGAGTTATTGATTAAAACTGTACAAAATATATTTTAAGAATGAGTTATTTGATGTTAGTTACATTTGATATATTAAAAGTGAGTTTTTTTATATTTCAAGAATTTTTTTATCCTTGTCATCTTGTTATTAGTTACATTTGATGGCTTTCAACTGGTTCCTAAGTTGGCAACAAAGGCTTTATATACTGGTTTTTAAAAGTAAAGTGTTTTACGAGCATAATAATTTTAAAAGTTCTGAGAGATATTTTAAAATAAAAATTATTTCAATCTAAATATTTTGACGAGTAACAAAGTTATTGTTTTAATTTAATGGATCATACAGAATCATTGATTATAATTATATAAAATACATTTTAAGAGTGAGTTTTATGATATTTTATTAATATAATAAAATATTTATTTAAATTTTACTACACTTTATTTATATATGTGATGTATAAATTAATAATAAAATAAAATGTACATACCCACCTTACGCATAATACACTTTCAATTGCATAACTTGTAAACTATTAAAGTTTATCTTTAATACTAAATTCTTCTTCTTAATAGTTTAAAATTTTAAATTTAGTGATTTTACTAATATGACAACATACCCCAAGATTTTGACCTCTAATTTTAAAATCAAATCCATATTTTATTTGTAAGAGTTTGTTAAGTACCAATATTTAACTTTCACCTAAAAATTTAAAATTTAAAATTAAGCGATTAACAACTATAAATGTTATTATCTTCAAATTATAAAAACATCCAAATTAATAAAAATCCCTATTACAATGGTTATGAGGATCCCACTCACGAATAATGGATAAAGAAAATTACTTTAAATAATATATATATTGCTTAGATGAACGTGGGATAGAAAATGAAAGATAGTGAAACAAAGATGATGACAATCACAAGCTATTACGGGCCACAGAAAACGGACGAGGTTTGCAAGAGAATGAGAATCATACGCAATTTAGTTGACCTTATCTCTTCTCATATCTTGAATTGGCATCAATATCCCCGTTTGATCCTCAAATTTATATGTTAGTGTTACTAAGAAGTCTTGTGTTGTATTGAGGCAAATGGTTGAAACCCTTGTCAAGAAATGGAACTAGATTGAGAATTTGAGATATTGGCCATCTCTTACAAGTTTTGTCAAGGTCATATGACAACAATATTAACAAAATTTAGGGTCATTTAATCGTATTAGAATTGAAGCTCTAATATAATATCAAAAATAATTTGAATCGTTTGATCAAATTAAGAGTGATGGTGTTTAACTATTAATTTAATGGATATAAATTTTTTTATTATTAATATTGTTAAATTTTTTTGAACATTGCAGAATAATTTCAAAAAAATTATTTATATTTAAAAACACATAACTATAACATTGAGCTCAAACTATATTTTGATTACGGGCATAGTCTAATATTGACCATACATCTATATTAATGTTGAATTCCAAATTTGGATGTTCTCTCATTCAAGTTAAATAAAAAGGTACATCGAGTTCAAGGTAGTAGTCTAGTGGCAACTCATTTTTCAAAATTAAAATTTTAAATTTATTGGGCATAAATTTCATAGGGCTACCCCATTGAAATTTAGAATTTGTATTTGAATTGATGTATCGTCAATTAATGATTATTATTTGTTAGATAATTATTAATTTTTTAATTTTTATTAATGCAATAACATACTAATACCAATCTACAATTAACATATTATAACATAATTTTGTAAATTTAATATTATTAATTTTATTGTTAATAAATATAAATAGAAGAATTGATACTTTACTCTCTACTTTAAAAAAACATATCCATTAATTTTTCTAAATACCCAATTGTATCATTTTTATCCTTACAACTCTCAATTACGTACCTCCATAAAAGGATTAACTTGAATATTTAAAAATATATAAAAAAATTTATAAGTAATTAAAAAAAACTTAGGATTAAACTGTCAATTTATCCTGTAAAATACTACTAGCACGGTGAATGTAAATTGAAATATTTATAAGACGTAGACTAACTGTTTACAAAGTCGATATTTTCAAACCCAGCTAACAAACTCTTATTTCAGGTTGGTCTCGAACTATAAATCATTTATCCCTCAAAACTTTATTTTATTTCTTTTTTTTTTTCTCGCCTTGCTTCGTTAAAATACATTTATATGACACAAACGGAGCGGAGCTTCTAAAGAGCTACGAGGCCCATTTCCTCACATTTCAATTTTTTTAAAATTTAATAATATTTTTTTCATAAATTTTATTTTTAAAAAAATGTATTTTATATTTTAATTCTTCTAATTAAAACTTTAATATAATTAAACTTTGATTTAATGTAAATTTTTTTTATACGGTTTGCAATTGACATTATATTAATCAGATTACATTATTGATATTATGTTAGTTTAATATTAATATTTACATCACTCATTATAAATACTTACATAGATTACATTATCTCACTCACTATTAATATTTATATTTGACTATATGATCAAAATCATTAAAAATAATAAATACAACATTAAATACACCTTATCTAAATTATAAAATCTCTATAAAATAAAAAGAAAACTCACACTGTCCTAAAACTTTCATGAGATAGAAGAAAAATTTATACCAATACTCAAATCTCTAATCTAAACTCAAGAGCTACACAAAAATTGCCGCTAAGACAAATCCTTAATACTAACACCCGACTTCTGTCGTCTTAAATTCTGGTTCGCTTTTAAACACAACTGGTTATTTATTTATTTATGAATAATAACGAGACAGAAGTTGGTATACGCACGTGTGAAAACGAAACTTGGAAAGAAAATGGAGAGTCATGTTCCCAGCAAACAAAAGGGTCCAGACTTTTATACAGATTCAGAAGCTTTTGCTCCTGTAAATTACAAATATGTGCATGTCCATAATTTAATGCATATGACTTTCAGTTTCAGGTTGATAAACTTGCATTTAAATTTTTTTTTATTATTTTGCCCTTCTAAACAATGCAAAAGTACGATGGTTTTTTTTTTTTTGCTTTTTCAAATTTATTTATTTATATATACGAAAACCCAGCTGTGATTTTCAAGTGGATACCTCGTCAGAATCATCTCATTCTTGTTAAATGTTTAATTATTTTCTCTTTTCGGTAAGTAACCCTCACTTTGATTAATTTATGTAACTTGATGGGTTATATTTAAAATATGGTAAAGATTCCAAGTAGGTAGCCCTTTTGGCCTAATGTAAATACAACGTATTATTCCACTAACCCACATGAATAGCATCATGCACACAATTAGGGCTTATAATATGTATAATTATAAAGTCTATATACTCGTGATCATTGAAGCATTAATCCCGTGATATAGTATCCCTTTAAAAAAAACCTAGACTCATTTACTTGAAATAATAAAGGAATCAATGCCACGCCATTTAAAAAAATAAAATAAAAATGTGTAATTGCAGAAATAAAATGCAGTAAATGATTTACAGTGCATTTTTGATTAAACGAGTCTTATCAAAATCTTTCATCCGAGAAGTAGATTTGATTCTTAACATGATCCTTCACCTTAAAGTAGAATTCAAATTATCTGATCTTAACCGTTTGATGTGAATTCGATTTATAAAATCGATTGAAAATAAAAATTGTGAAGACTTTAATATGAAATTTTAATTATGATAATATGTTAGATAAATATTTCATACAAAAATTAAAATTATAAGATAAATACTCAATGCTGGTATTAAATGCACAAAATTTTGATTGAAGTTTTTGTATATATATATGTATATATATATATATAATTATTTTATTATTATTATTTTCTTGTTGAAGATATTTGGTGCACTACAAGCATGTTTATGAGTTGAAAGAGACTCAATTGACACACGAATCATTACATTGAAAGTGGCCTAACTTTGATAATCTTTACGTTTAAGTCCATCCAAAAGACAACAAATATTAATGCTTAAATTTTATTTTTTTTGAAAAATAAAGACACCATTAACATTTCAATTCTCAAACCGACAATTCTACTTTTTTTTTCCCCTAAGTTTCTTCCACCTAACTTCAAGCGAATCTCACCATCAACACCCTATAATTTGTCTCATTAATTTGTGCCTAAATTGGACCATTTAGCCACCGAGCTTTTGCTTTCTCTTTAATCAAAGACTAAGCTATTTCTTCTTTTGTTTCCACGTGTATATAGGAGTATTTTTTCAAATATTATTTTTATAAAAATAAATAGAAAAATTATAAATTTCGTCACCTAATTAATATATACCAACTTAATTTTAATTTTTTTTTACAAATACTCAATTAATTCTTATAAAGATAAAATTGGTCATTATTCAAATATAAAATAAAAATAATAAATAGCTAAAAATGTCTCTAAAAGGACTAACCGAATATTTATAAAAAAATAAATATATATAAATTAAATCAATAACGAAATTGATATTTTTTTTAATACGGTCATTATTTAAAAAAGAAAAATAATAGTTAAAAATAATTAAAAATATTCTTTAATGGACTAATTAAATATTTTTAAAAAATAATTAAATTAATATGTATCAATTAAATCAATAATAAAATTGATATTTTTCTGAATAATCACTTAAATTAGGTTATAAGTAAAAGCAACCGCTTCCATGTGCAGTCTCTTCCTATATTTGCCCATCGATTTCCACTCAAATTTGATAGCGATATAAAGCCATTCATTGTGGGTTCAACAATCATTTCGACGCACAGTTCATAGTTTTTTTTTTTTTACAGCAAAAGAAAACATATTCCAAAAAAGAAAAGAAGATAATGTGGCCATTTCATGTACAATTTACGAAAACAATTTGAAATTTTATCTTCCACTAAATCTCATGCCTAAAGAAGAGCACTGCTGTTTCATTTTGCCAGCTTACCTGCTTTAGAAAGACGAGCTAGAACTCACACCTTTCCTTTTTCGTTTTTCTGTCAGGTTTCAGATGCACGGCTTCACCTTCTCTTATTCATCTGTTTTGCATCCCCATCGTCACTTCAGTACTTTTGAAGACTGCTTCTTTGAATTTCACATTAACCCTTACAAATTATCAAATGCAAACATTTAAACGTTTTAAAATGACATGGAATAATATATAAACATAATTTGATCCTCACTCTGTTATAAACTTTTTAGTATAATTCACCTTTAAAATTCAGCTTATAAAAAAAAGATATCTAAAGATTAATAAATTATTAGTTAATCTCATAATTAATTGATTAAAATCTTAACACGCTCTCTCTTACACACACATATATATATATATTTAAAGTTCTCAATTTTTGAACCATCATGATCAATTATTTAATTACGCTTACTTGTTTCTCTATTTGACGAAAATGCATTGTTTTTTATTAAAAAAATATTTCAATATTCGAGTCAATATTTATAAAAAAATAATGCATACTAATATGTGGAGTAGTGTTTGTAAAAATATACAGAATTATGATGAATCGATCAATTGTATATCTGAGTCATGAAAGAATGTATGAACAAATAATCGTCTTTATTTATAATGTATAAGTTACAATCCTTTTCAAATTATGTATGAGTGTTCATATTTTATTATGAATAAATAAAAATTTAAATATATTTAAATATCTTCAATTATGAGAAATTTTTATGTGAAATTCACTTACTTTGTAAGATTTTTGTATTTATATAAAACAACAATCAATCAATTGAAATTATAATAAAACTCAAAGTTTAATTTATTATCGCCTCTTTATAATACACGTGATTTGTTTGTAGATTCAATTTTAACGAGTTGAGTTATTTGTCAATTTTAAATTTAAAATTTGAGCTAAATTTTTAGTCACATAAAACTTAACATTTTTATGTGGGCTAGTCGTTAAAAAAGTTAAGACTGTGTATTAACTAGTTGTGTATTTAGATTAAAAAAAACACAATAATATATATATATATATAAATAATTTAATGAGCAACATAAGTTATTATCACCTTTTTTTTAATGTGAGTTAACTTTTGAAAAAGTTAGACTACTTTCTAACTTTTTCAAAAGTGCAGACTTTGTTAGTTAGTTAAGTATTTAAACAAAAGGCCTAATAATATATATAAAAATAATTTTATAAATAATATAATTTATTATATCACAAATAACATTATCACATGATGTTATTTAATTAATTTATATATTTTTTTAAAAAAATCTTGTCACATATTTAAATTCTCTCGTATAATGAATTACGTTGCATATTAAAAACAATGCTCTTTTTACATATAATGCCCAACTTTAAACGAAACCTTTTGATAAATAGCAAGATAAATGACCGTATCAAGTGAGATAAAAGACGTGGGTTACAAACTTTATAATCTAATACGTCTTTTTGGTTAATAATGCATGTCTTATATATTCATTTATATTGTCTCTCTCTTAACTTTACCAGTATATTTTGATCTCTTTAAACTATTTATAAAAGGTTGACAAGGCAGCAGATAAACATCATTGAATCACAGGGCCAGCAGCCAACTTATCGACAAAGGCGTGAATCGTGGCAACAATGGCAACAGAAAGAAAGAAAAAATGCAATAATTTCAATCACTATATGTGTTACTTTCGACGTGTAATGTGAGTAGCTACCAAAATTATTGAGATGTGCCATCGCCATGGCATATGGGACCTTTCATTTCATGGATCACGGACACAATGAACGAGTAATGAAAACAAGACGTTACAAAAATTAATAAGTTGTGTGACAATTATCTAAAAAAAAATAATATTAGCTATTTTAAATTATATTTTATTAAAAAAATATTAAATAGTAAAATTATAAAATTATATATTAAATTATTTTATTATTTGATACGTTATTTTTTTATATAATTTAAAATGTTTACCATTATTCTTTTTTTTATTATTTCATTTGCAATTTTATATGTTGGGTAGATTTAAATTATATTATTTATTAAAAATAAAGATTAGAAATTTGAGTATCTTTATCTAAAAGGAGATAGCGTAATTTTTGACATAATATTTTACATATTTTTAAGATTATTATATTAAGTTTTAAGTATGTATTAATTAAAATATTTAATTATAATTGAGCCATAAATATGTATTAACTTAATAATTTAAAAATTATGAAAAATATTATATTAAAAATATTTTGCTACGAATCTTTCACCGTTAACTGTTTGCGGTTTGATTAGGAATAATTGTATATATATATTTGTTATAATAATAACCAAAAAGTTCAGGACACGTGGAACTTGATGGCATGTGAGCCATTTTTTGTTGTCGTACCTTGATGGGTCCACATGACAGTTGGCAGAGAACGGACGTTGACCTCAATATGCCTCTTCCTGTTCTTAGTTGAAAGGCAAGTTGAAATTACATTAATGACCCTTATGCCAGTAAATTAATATATTAAATAATTATCGGTAATAAAATAATACTACACTTCTTAAATCATATATAAAAATTTAAATTTTAAATAAAATGTCAAATAATTATTAAATAAAAAAATAATATAATAAATAATTTTAAAAATTATAAAAATTAACTACTTATTATTTAACATCTCATTTAAATATAAAATAAATTTAAATTTGAGATATGTATTATTATTATATTTAAAATAATAATTTTATTATTTTATTATTTAATAATTATTTAATATATTATTAAAAATAAAAATTTGAAGATAATATTTAAAAATATATAGTATTATCTACCTCATTTTTCTAAATATCTTGACGGTTAGAATTGAACTCCTTTGCCATGCAACCGTCTCTCAGGCCAACGGGATCCCATTCTCCCTCTATCTACTGAAACTTTCTATGATGGTTAATGGTTGGTTTATCACTTTTTTTCTTCTTTAAGAAAAAAAGTTTATAATAAATTATTCATTAATATATGATGGTTAATGGTTAGACTTAGTGATAAAAAGTTTTAATATATTATTCATTAATTTCAAAGAAGCCGAAAATTATTTTTTCTTTTTTAAGAAAAATATTTTTTTAAGAAAAAAAGTGATAAATATTTTTTTTGACTTTGAGAAAAGAATAATAACTTTAAAATTAATGAATAATATATTCTAAACTTTTTATCATTAGCGAAAAAAAAGATTATACATATTATACTTGTTCGTTTTTCAAATCTTATATGTCAAGCATTATAACATTCTCTTATAATTGTTATTTATGAAGTATCATATCACTTGAGAATTATTAAAACATAAGAGTTGTGATAATGATTTTGTAGGTGTAATACTATTGAGATATAAGTTCATCAAAATTTTTACTTAATACTTTTGGAAGGAGTTTTAATTTATTATCGAGATTGGGATTTAAATCTCGTCATAATGTCATCAAACAATGTAAAAGTGTTTGTTGATAACTTGCAATGTGATACTTATAACACGGAATACTATAGTAATAATTTTTGTTTATTATTGATATTACACCCACTTTTTATTACTACAAATATTAGAAACAATTGAGATAATATTTTATTTTTATATTGGGACAAAAAATTACTTCAATATTGATCTTCGCTTAAATATAGACTTCACATAAAAAGTATAAACTAGAGAACAATTAAAACAATAGTTTCCTTTCACATTAACATAAACTCGAATATCTACTCGTATAAAGATTAAAGAATAATTGAAACAATATTTCATTTCCACACTGATGTACATATAACCCTACAAAAAGAGAAAAGACTCTACACTAATGACTTCACTTCTACAATTAGACAAGATTTCATTTTTAGATTGATAAACGTTTGGATACAAACTCCACATAGAGATGATACATCCTCACATAAAGAGTAGAGTATTCACAGAGAGAGTAAGACCACAGAGAAAATAGAAAAAAACCCCTATTATATAAAAAAATAATTGTTGGAGCTGATACTTACGTGACTTTTCAATATTGTATAAATATTAATTATTTAATATTTATACAATAAATATTTTAAATAAAACCGTTAATATTAAATTATTAAGATTTGTGCTTACATGTCATCCCATTATATATAAATATTTAATGATAGTATTTATACAATTATTATTTCAAATAAAATCGTTAATATTATTTATAATAAATGGTAAGATGCTTGTAACGTTTCAGACATTGTATGATCTGAAGGAGTTCATATATGATTTAAATAAATTTAGATCAGTACTAAGAGTTATCACATTAATAGAGTTAGCGAAATCTAAACAGTTAGAGTATTGTCTGAAATGAGACAATAACCTGAGAATATATTTATAATGACATAGTTGCAAAGAGTTGCAGATGGTGCTAAGAAATGTCATTATGCAAATATGTTCTCAGACATAATGTTCCAGATCTAATTTCATCGATGCGGGTCTATCAATTGAACCAATTAATATAGATTAGTGTATGTCTATATCTGGATGGTCCAGATGGTTAGTCTTAGCAAATTACGAGCTTAGTGAAAGCTCATACAGACATACAGGTATCCAGTGAGGACTATATATTGAACAGACTCACAAAAACCTCCAATAGACATCTCATAAAGTCGTCAATGAAAAGTCTTCCGAGTTAAGTAGTATTTGTGGTCATTTGACCAGAGCATCACGGTGGGCTTGTGAATGATCCACTATACTTTGATTTCACACATGTTTGAGACCTTTCATGGTCTGACCGTTGTGTGTCGTTGGGTATGGTCTGATGCTCATGGAGTTCGGTGTGCCCTACATATGGGATCCATCAGCTTATATGAGTGGGTTGTATATTTTGATACTGCAAGATTGTATTTCATAAAGTCTTGTGGCCACAAGTATAAACCTCAAAAAATATATATTCCGAAGGCATAAATAATATTACAAAAATATTTGTAAATATTGTTTAAGGAAATATAAATCTGGAGACAAGTTGATGGTTGAGCAAATAGAGATTTGACGGTAATAATCTATATCTATGCTCTTCTAAGTTATAAATGATGGATGGATTATACAAATATGCAATAACCTCAACTTGTATGGTCTAACGCGCTAATTTGTAATATCTCTAACGTGAATGTGGGGCATCGTTCACAGACGTATGGAGGAGATCCATGTGAAAAATCAGATGTAGACCTAGAGAGTCTTACAATATGAAGTATACTTATGGAGCACTGGGGTAGCGGGCTGGATTGAATAATTCTATCAAATAAATTCGAGCAAAATAGAATAATTGTTTCGGGATCCCTCGAGATGTGTATTTGTCAAGACTTATTTGTTAAGTACATCATTGAATTAATTAACAAGAGGTGTTAATTAATAAGATGTTGACAAGTGACAAAATTTATTCCATTATTTGATTTTACCTTAGTTTTACCATTTAATCTTAATAGTAAAAACTAGTAACGTAAAAAATAATTATTTAAAATTATTTTAAATAATTAAATTATATTTTTTTATTATATTATTAGATAATATGATAATATATATTAATCATAGCTATTGTATATTAATATAATGAGGGGCCTAGATGTTGGTAATTTATTTACATAATATGATTAAAATAATTATATTTGTTAAGTAATAATTAATTTAGGTGGTAATTATTCTAGTGTTTAATTAATCTTAAGTGGGAGACTAACAATTAAATTGGTGGAGCACTTGTTTTTGTTTTATCAAAAAGTGTTGAATCAAAGACAAAATTTGACTGACTATTGAATATTATTGTAACAAATTGATACAAAATAATTGAATGAATTTTTCAATTTGGAAGTGCAAGAATCGGTTAAAGCATGGAGAGAATTGTTCAACAATTTACTTCAAGGTGAGCTATTCAATTGGATTGTTGGAAGACTTAAAGAATTTGTAAAGCTACATTCATTAGGTAAGTATTCTTTACATTTTATTTTAAGCAATACAATTATTCATCATGTATAAGTTGTTGTATAATAGTTATACTTAAACATATATGTGATATATGTGGTTAAATTTGTTAAATTGAGTGTATTTGTTAACATGTTTCCGCTGTGTATAGTAATTTTTGAAATTACGGATACACTCATATGTCACACGCTCGATTTCTAACATAAACATATATGATACAATACTTGTAACGCTACAGACATTGTATAATCTGAAGGAGTTGAGATATAGTCTAAATAAGTTTATATAAGGGTTAAAAGTTAGCAACGTTAAGAGTTAACATTACTAAGAGTTAGCAAGTTATAAGAATTAGTAATATCTAAGGAGTTAGAGCATTCTCTTAAATGGGATAAAGACTCGAGAGTATACTAATAATGACACAGTTGCAAAGAGTTGCAATAGGTGATAGAAAATCATGCAAGTATATTCTCAAACATTATGTTCCTGATCTATTTTCATCATTACAGGTTTATCGGTGAATTAATTTCATATAAATCAGTGTATGTTGATATTTACATGGTACAAATAGTTATTCTTAGTTGACCATAAGCTTAGAACTCGTGTAAGAATACGAGTATTTGGTTAGGACTAAATACTTAAAAGACTCACGAGGACCCCAATAGATATCCTATGAAACCATCAATAGTAGGTCCTCTTGAGTTAAGTAGTATTCGTGGTCCTTTGACCTGAGTGCCACGGTGGGCTTATGGGTGATCTATCGTACTTTAGTTCCACAGATGCTAAATAACCTTCATGGTTTGATTGCAACGTGTCGTTGGATATGATCCGATGCTTATGGAGTCCGATGTGCTTAGATATGGAATTCGTCAGCTTACATAGGTAAGTTGTATGTCCGATGCTCCGAGACTGTATTTCATAAATCTTATAGTAATAAGTAATAAACACTTGAAAAAGAGTTTTTCACTGGGTTAAATAATATCGCAAAAGTGTTTGCTTATATTGTTTATCGAGATACGGATCTGGAGATAAGTTAACGGATGAACTCATATGGATTTGATAGTGCTGATTCATATTCTCGCACATCCAAGATATAATTGACGGAAGGATTATACATATGCATACTGACCTCAACTCGTATGGTTTAATGCTCTGATTTATAATATTCATGATGTGTATGTGGGACAGAGATTACGGACTCACGGAATAGTTTCTTTTGATGAATCAGGTATGGATCTAGGGAGTCATACAATATAAAGTGTACTTATTGTATACTGGGGAGCGTACCAGATTAAATAGTTCAATCCAGTAAAATTCAGCCAAACTGAATTTTTCTTTTTAGGAACCCTCAGGATGCATACTTGTTAAAACTTAAGAGTTAAGTATATTAATCAGTTAATAATTGTTATTGACCAATTAAATGTTGAAACATAACGTATAATGAGTATTTGATTAAGTTGACTCAAGTATAAATTAAGTGGGATTCACTTTGGGTTAAGTAAAGGCTAAATGATAATTTTACTTAATTAATTATTTAATTATTAAATAACTAAGATATTTATATTGCTTAAGAGTTAAGCAAACCTAAATATGACTAAATGTTAACTATAGGGTTAAGTTAATGTAGATATTTATTTGTTTAATTATTGAATAAATTTTAACTTAAACATAGTTAATTGTTATCAAAAGATTAGGTTAAAAGATATTTTGTATTTGATTTGACTTAGGTTAATTGTTATGTTAAAATTAAGATATTTTATTTAATATGATTAATTATTAATTAAAGGGTTAGGTTAAAAGATATTTTGTATTTAACTTAACCTATATCAATTGTTAACTCTATAGTTATGTTAAAATCAATATATTTTATTTTAATTAATTGTTAATTGAAATTAACTTAACATAGGTTAATTGTTAATTATAGAGTTAGGTTAAAGTGGAATTAAAATGAAATGAAATTGAAATGAGTTTTAAATTAAGTGTATTTGTATATATATGTTAAATGAAACAAAATTATTAAGTTTTGCAATTTAGAATGGCCGGCCAAATGTTTGAAAGAAAAAAAAAAGTGTTTCTTGATTTTGGTTTTTAATAGTTGATTTTCATATATTTTTCTTTCAATTTACACCATTCATTGTAATAATAATTGAATTTTTTTAATTGTTCAACTGTTGATCAATGGTAAAAATAAATTATTATTTTTAGATTAAAAGTTAATTTAAATAATTTAAGTGTTAAACATATACTAAATTATAGGTTGCTATTCTAGACAATTAATTCCACCTCTATTGATTGCTATAATTAGCAATGAGTTCATTTTATGTAAACTCCAAACAAATTTAATCTAAATACTTCAAGGATTATATTCTCAATTTGTATTAATTTGATTAATATGTATAATCTGTGTTCATTATCAATTTTTAAATTTTCTCTATGCATATATATGTATGTGATACATATATTTAGATGATGAATACACATAGCATATGCATGCACCCATGATTTAATCGACACCCAATAATTATTTTACTAGTTTACCGAATGTCTTCACTTTTAAACTGGTGCATGCCTAAAGACAAGTTTTATAAAAAGAAAATATAGACCTCCACATAAAGAGAAGAGAACCCCACAAAAAGAGTATAGACCCAGCAAAAAAAGAAGAGACTTTTGTAAAGAGAGTGTAAATCCTTACAAAAAGAGAAATCAGACTATATAGAAGGAGTATAAACCTCGTCACAAAAAGAAAAAAAAAACTCTAACAACTTCACTTCTATACTAATATTCGCCAAGAGACAGACTATACATAAGGAGTATACACCTTCACAAAAAAGAGAAGAGACTTCACAAAAAAGGTATAGATTCTTATAAAAGAGAAGAAAGCTCTTCGTTACATGAAAAAAAATATGAGGTATTATCATAAATACTCTTGAGATATGATTTAATTTCTTTAATACTTACATGTTTAAAAAATTGACTTTAATATTTAATTTTTTTTTAAATATGTACAAATGTTCAACTATTAAGAATATTTTGTTAAAATTAACAGATTCAATATCAATTAATATCAAATGATCAAATTATCCTTACACACTAAACACTAAACAAAGTTGACATGACCAATGTCACGCCTTTGACAACTTCACTTTCACATTTATACATGTCAAAAAGTAGAATCTACAAATGGAGTATAAAATTTTATAAAATAAAAGATAAGAGATTTTACAAAGAGAGTATAAACTTAAATAAAAAAAGAATAAAACTCCCGCTATAAAGGAGAATTATTATATTATTTTAACAAATAACTTTACTTTTACACTGCATTGGAAACAAACTTCACAAAAAGAGTATAAATCCCGTAAAAATAGAAGAGACTCCACATAAAGAGTTATAACCCTCGTAAAAAAAGAACAAAGACCCCGTATAGAGAGTGTAGTCACACTAATGCACGCCTAGAGACATATTTTATAAATAAAATATAAACTTTCACATAAAAAAAAATGACTTCATGAAAAGAGCATTGACTCCACAAAAAGATAACTGACTCAATAGATAAAGTATAGACCCTTATTAAAAAGAAAAAAGTAAATCTCCACCGTAAAAAAGAAATTATTACACTATCCTAATAATACCATTTACCTTAAATTAGAGAAGTGCACTCAATCAAGTGTTACACTATCCTAATAAATACCATTTACTTCAAATTAGAGAAGTGCACTCAATCAAGTGCAAATACTACCGTAGTAACATTATTTAAATTATAATGGATGATATTTACCCGTGGATTAAAATTAATATCTTATTAATTTACACAACATCGCGTTCTAAATGTGATGTGACGTGTAACTAAAATGGTTTATAAAATATTGAAACATTAACATGGCATGACCACATTTAATAAACACAACATAGATAATTGTTATCGAATACTTTCTGTATCATCATACATACGTAACAAGCTCTTTTTGTTATCATGAATTGACCCCTAAACGAATTTGCAATTTCACCACCCATCGTCATTATTTATCACGCCGTACTAATAAATGTCGCAATTAAATTTCTCTTCAAATATGATGGCGAGATTTTTCTTCCTTGTAATATATTTGAAAGACTCGACCCTAAAATCCAATTCCCAAATATTGAGTATGCTAATAGCAAGGAGGTGGTTGGCAAATGCCAGCTTGTTGTAGGGTACTGCTTTAGCCATAAAAAGACGCACGATCATAGTAATTTGATTTGATCATTCTCTCATATCGTATTTTGGCCTTAATTACAGTGTCCAACGAAAACCAGCTTGCCAGCTGGCGCGCCGTTGATTATAATCTGACCCGAAAAATCTTTCTAACAAAATAACAATCAAAAACCCAAATCTCCACTGTGCTATTTACTTTCCTCCCCGTGAAGTTCGCCACAAATCAACAAACCTACCCGAGGGTATTTGCGTACTTTCGTATCACTATCACCACCACTGAATGTTCTTTGTCCGGACTCTGGTGAAGTGGTGAATGTATTATGTATGGATGGCACTTTTTGGCCAGGCCACATAATAAAACTTTGAGCAACACGCTGAGACAAAAACACACCGAAACTGTGACCGATAATCGACAGGGAGAGATTACAAAGTGCTCTCTCTATCTATCGCTCTAAGCTCAAAACGGCCCAGATCCATTCACTGAGAAGAAGAAACTGCCTTCTGCGCAAAGCAATGTCTGCTACTCCCCGAATTCAATGCTCTTCTTCTCTCCGGTTTTTACAATTTTGACCTTTCTCTCTTGTTTTCTTCTTCTTCTTCTTCAAATCTACAATTTGCAAAAAACAAAATAAAAAAAGAATTGAAAAATAGAAATACTACTGCTGAGAGTTGAGTAGGTAAGTCCGTGCCTCACGAGCATTTGCAGTTTTTTTTAATTAATATTTATTTTCTTTGGCTTTCTTCAATTCGAAGAGTGTTCAAGTAAACGATATTTTTTGTTTTATTGACTGCTTTGTTTTTTTTTTTTAAATTAAAAATTTTTGTTTTTTTTTTGACTAGAAAAGTGACAATGAAGAAGCGTAATGGTTAATTTTCAAGATTTTGGAATCTCATAGCTATTACATCTTTTTGCAGCGGGAGATACTGTGAATCTTTATCTGCCTTTAACGATCATTGACGATATTACGGTCAAAAAAATGATTTGACCGTAGAGATCTTGCCGGAAGCAGCTCTTGATCCTGCAACTTGTTAAACAATGCTAATGGAGCAAGAGCAACTTCTCTGAACGACGCTGTCTTGTTCTTTTAACACAAGTCGCTTATACAAGGTGAAAAGCTAGTTTAAAATCTCATTAAGAAAAATACGAGCAGTTTTCAGCATTTCCTGATTAATCTTGTAATTTTTTATTTATTTTTGGGTTGTGTTTGAGTATAGTTAGATTTCAGTGATAAAAGATGTCAAACTGGGAGCATTTCGGAGAAATAGCGAACATTGCGCAGCTGGCGGGCCTGGACGCCATTCGCTTGATAGGACTGATAGGAAAAGCAGCGACCACGGCGAGAATGCACAAGAAGAACTGCAGGCAGTTCGCGCAGCACCTGAAGTTGATAGGG
Organism: Ailanthus altissimus; assembly: GCA_946807835.1. Taxonomy (NCBI): domain Eukaryota; kingdom Viridiplantae; phylum Streptophyta; class Magnoliopsida; order Sapindales; family Simaroubaceae; genus Ailanthus; species Ailanthus altissimus. The sequence continues at coordinate 28,523,440 of OX327695.1, forward strand.
AACTTGCTGGAGCAGCTCAAGATCTCGGAGCTCAAGAAGTATCCGGAGACGCGGGAGCCATTGGAGCAGCTTGAGGATGCGCTGAGGAGGTCGTACATATTGGTCAATAGCTGCCAGGACAGGAGCTATCTTTATTTGCTTGCCATGGGTTGGAACATTGTGTACCAGTTCCGAAAGGCGCAGAATGAGATTGATCGGTATTTGAAGATCGTTCCTCTCATTACTCTCGTTGACAATGCTCGTGTCAGGGTTGGTTTTCTTTTTAATCGAAATATTCTTTACTGTTGTTTCGTGTTTCCATTTGAATGAAATTAGCTAATTTGTAAAAGTGTATGATGTTGATACCCAATTGCTATAAGTTCTTTTGTCTATTCAATTATGTTTGCCAATGAAGCTATTCTAGCCTACTTAAATTTGCTAATTTATCAGCCCTAGATTTCACGAAAACTCAAATACAGAAGAAGTTCAACAGGGCTTATTGTATTAACAAGGAATATGAGGAGTGGGCCCAACCTATTTGACGATTCTAACATTTGATGATGCAGTCATGGGTTATATTTCCCTTGTTGATGAGTGCATGCAACTCTGTTTTCTACAAATTTTTCATAGTTTGGAAACTGAACCTTCTCCTTTTTATGAGAGTTAGATCTATCTGGTTACTTTGCACTGCTCAACTTCTGCTTTCGTTGATAGTGTGTTGCTTACAGCTTACATGTTAGTACAATTTAATTTAAGTTGATTACTTTTTTGATAACATGATCTTGACAGGAGAGGCTAGAAGATATTGAGAAAGATCAACGTGAGTACACACTGGATGAGGAGGATCAAAAGATGCAAGATGCTATCCTGAGACGCGAACCTTCAAAACATGAAACTATGGTTTTGAAAAAAAGTCTATCTACTTCCTACCCAAACATGCGGTTCAATGAAGTGCTGAAAAAGGAAAATGAAAAGCTTCAATTGGAACTACAACGATCACAAGCTAATATGGATGTCAGCCAATGTGAAGTAATTCAACGTTTGCTTGACGTTACAGAAGTTGTTAAATCAACTTCTCTCCCTGAGGAGAGTTCACCAAAGAAAAGTTCTAAGAAAGTGGAGCGCAGCTATTCAGACACCAATGAAAAAAGTCCTACATTTGATGAAAGTTCTCCTAAGAAATGTGATACACGCACAACTTCAAGGTTGATTTCCTTTTGGTATTTTGTGCATATGGAATTGAATGCTATCATGGTCAATAAAATATTTTACCTTACACTTGTGTATATAGGCACCTTTTACAGTTTATAAAGTTGGACTATAGTAGTAATGCTGACCAGTAAAATTATCTGACCTTATTGAAAAGTGTATGTAACTGGTCTTTTAACTTGGTAATGTTTTTCCGATCTACTTTTAAACTTTAACTACATGCACATGGTTACCCCATTTTCCATTTGGTTTTGCTTATTTCAGTTTAATTTACTTCACCTATCTGCCCAGTTTTCTGTGTGGCTGTATGATTATGAGTTTTGATGCTATCATGAGTTTACTAAGGATGTGAAACTTAATTCTATCAGTTTTCATGATGGACACTGGTTGTAAGATCAAGAAAACATTGAAAGCTTTCTGTTGTGCACTTCAGTATGATTTTTATTCACTTAATATACTGTGAATTATTTCCTAAGGATGCTCTCTAGAAGTAATGCCACTTTTTCTATCCAGAAACACATCTTCAGTTTCATCAGGACATGATCTGCTGTCAAGGGAAGGTTCTTATCGGCACGAAGACTGGCACACTGATTTGCTTGGCTGTTGTTCGGAACCGCTTTTGTGTATGCCCTCTCCTGCTGTTACTCAATAATCACTTCCTCTGTTGGAAATTGTATTTTGTTAGCATTATCATATTGGTGGTATTTTCACTGACCGTTGTACTAACTCTACCTGTAATGGTGAGATTTGACTATATGCCCTGTACTGCTGCATAACTATGCTAATGCATGTCCTGCCAATTTAAGCTACTGATTTAAACCTCTTCATTATGAGAAATTCTTGTACGGTGCTGTTGCCGTGGGGCCATCCAGTCAAAGTATGCTACATATTTCAATTCCTTTGTCTTAATCAATCCTATGATTGGTTGATTTTAAAGAAAACGTGTTGATGGCACGTTCTTAGTGGATGGTCCCATGGATGATGTGGCGGGGGTGCCATCATACAAGAATTTCTCCTTAATCATACATTGTCACCGATTTCTATGTGACATATTTTATATCCCAAACATAAATGTTATTGACAAATTTTTGCTGCCAAATTTCCATTCTACATTTTCCAATCATACACTTCCTGTCTAAGCAGGTTGTCCATCTTGCAGGTTTAAAGACGTTCTTCTATCCTTGTGGCACATTTTCAAAGATTGCTACTGTCGCCACTAACAGGCACATGTGTAAGTATAAGTTCTATTCTAATGCTCTGTTCAGTTTGGAACTTTTAAATTATTCAACTTCTGGTTACTTATAATAGTATTAGAACCTTAGTATTTATGCCAAATCTGAAGGTTTGGAAATCCAAGGTTCCTTCTGTTTGCTTTTGGAATTCTTTTTATTAGTACGTATTTTTCATTTAAGAGCTCTTTCAGAATAGTATGCTAAGTTTGAGACTAAAAGATGGTTGTTTTTTTTTACTGACGATTAGGTGGAATTAGTTTGGGAATAGTTCTTTTATTGGTTGAAGTATATGCGCTCTTTGTTAAGAATCTGATATGATTTTGTTGCTAACTTGACAGTGCCTAGTGATTCTAATGCTTAGAGGTTTCTACTGGATTGCTTTTATCTGGCTTTGTGCAATTTATAATTGTGATATGCAATATTTGGATTTAGTGGAAATGGAAAGATCATACAATTATGGTCTAATCATTACATCAGCTCTACGTTTTATTCATGGTTTTGAGATCACTTAGAATCTAATACAGCATAATTTGATCTTCATGATTGTCAGCATCTGCAGAAGCATGTAATGAACTCATGGCATACTCATTGATATTATCATGCTGTTGCTATACTTGCTGCATCAGAAGGAAGCTTCGTAAGATGTTGAACATCACGGTATTTTCTCTTTGCTGCTGCAACATCATGATCTCTTATCTCAGTATACCGTAGATTAGAGATATAATCCTGCCAAATGTTGTTTCCTCTATTCTTTTCCCGCGTCTGAAGTCATTTAACTATTGTTACCTTGGTCTGTAATGATAAAAGGTGATTCTTATCATAAGCATTTTCTTAAAATCATTTGCCTCAATAAAATCTGTCTATTTATGATCTTTCATGTGCAAGACCATACCTCTGGAAGAGAGTGGATGAAGTCTTGATCTTTTATCTATTTTTTTCTACAAATATTCTGCTTGCTCAATATATCTTCTGCAGGGAGGCTTTGTTGATGATTTTCTGTCACATTTAATGTGTTGCTGCTGTGCCCTTGTCCAAGAGTGGCGTGAAGTGGAAATCCGTGGTGTATATGGTATGTCGTATGCCATTCTGTCATTAAGTTTAAAGATAGGGTGAGGTTGTTTTCTCCCACCAAAATATTTTTCAAACCCATTTAGTTGATAAACCCATAAACAGAATTTTAAATTTTGAAATTTACTCTTTCAACCCACCTAAAAACCAAGTATACCCTTATTAAACTAAATTATCTTTAGAAAAGATAAATAAATAAATTATCTTCTAATGATTTATCGCACAGTTTCTTCATCCAGTTCTTTGTTTCTCTAAGTTTAACTCTTATCCTTTTCCTGTCAGATTGTCCATTATTTACACTAGTGGTCTTATAATGGACAGTTTAAGACAGATTAAAGAAATACTTGATAGGTAATGAAACTCTATTTGAACCTGCTGAATAACAAATTCAAACACTTTAACAACTAATCTATCTCACATTATTTTTCTTTTTCTTTATTTTTTAAAACAAAGAAACAAAATGAGAAAAAGGCTTGCACTAGGAGAATATTTTGGCCAAGTCTTGCAAGAACTTGAATTAGGAAGGCTTTTTCAGCCAAATTAAAACATTCATGGCTGATTACAAAGATAATTCTAACCTTGATTCCTTATGAACTATTTTCATGCCAAGGTTTAGTGTAATTTAGTCATTGTTAAAGCTATTTTGATCATGTCTCAAAACTATCAACTCTAAAATACGACGACGCCAACTACAGAGGTGGACTTTAGAGAGAGAGAGCTCAAAGACTTTGCTTGTGGTGTTTTTTTGTCAAAGTTTAGATGCTGTTAGAAGTAGGAATAGAAGGATGTGGAGCAATATAGATATTTAATCATATTCTTTGGCAAAATAGTAATTTAAGGGTATTTCAGTAATAAAAAATATTATTTAATTGTGGGTGTGTAAAGTATTTTGGTGGGCACCCTTAAAGATATACTCAATCATGCTGCATCATCTAGGCGCAGCAATTTCTTCTTTTGATCTTCTTAATTCTTGGAATTTTCTTATATTTCTTCCCCTTTCTGTTTCATTGTAAAACCAACTTTGCAGCGGGTCCTGAGAAGACAAAGATAAGCCCTCCACCTTCCCAGTTCATGGAATCATAGAAAAATCTAAAACTAATTTTGCAGCTGTTTGGAGATTCATGGGCCTTGAAACCAAAATAGAGGTAATTACCAGTTGCTGCTTGTTATATAAAAACTTATATTGGCAATTCTGAGCCATGAATTTTTACCCTTATGTAAAGTAATCTCCTTCAGATTGGGCATATGATGTATCATAGACTAATTTTTTGAGTTAATTGAATGTTTTTGTACGCTCATGTTGACTAACCATTGACTGAAAATGCATGGTAGTCCATTTTCCATGGACTGCCTTAACATTATGTAATATTATGAAACTCACCCCTTTATGAACAAAATCAGAACGGGATTTTGCTGCCATCACTTTTGCTGGTCACTCAAAGTTACAATTCCATACGTGGTTGCTGGTGGTACATCACTCAGTAAATTGATACACTCCATGAAGCTGAAATGGCAAAATAATGCATATTGCAATATCAAATTAGTTGTTAGTCTGAAGTGAACATAAAAAATCAAGAGCCATTGCTACTCTTTGTAGAGTTCCCCGATTTTTTTCACTACATATTTTAAGTTTTCTTTACCCGTTTCAAGTTTTTCAAGTCTCTCCAAGTCCCAAAGAGGAAAACTTGGAACAGTTTTATGCTAGAGCTGTTGCACTGTAGTCTTAAACCTAGAATCGATATCAGATTTTCTTCTTGCTGCAAGAGTGGATTGCTATTGGAAATTGCACCTACTTCAACTCTGATTTTATTGTGAAAAATGGGTCATATTCTTATAGGTAAAAAAAATTGTTATTGGATCTATGGATGATTAAAGTCACATGGGAGTTTAGTCAAAATGGCAAGCACCATTCTTATAAGTGCACCCTCCTAACTTGAGGTTAGGGTTCGAATCCCCTTTCTCCTATAATTATAAAAAATAACTTAAAAATTCTCCTATAATTATAAAAAAATACTTAAAAAGAACGTTGGTGATTAGAAGGTTTATAGGATTAAATTGAAAAGTGTAATTATGCCCTAATCTAAGTATTTAAATACATCAAAGGTAATAATTTCTTTAAAAAAAGTTGAAAGAAATTTATTCTTACATATTATGAGAAGACCTTAATACTTGTATGCATGTAAAAAAAAGAAAAAGAAAATCTTTAAATTAAAAGGCAGTTTTAAAAGATATTTGCCTTTGATGTTTGTTTAAATGGCCATTTATAATAATAATTTAATGATAAAATATTTGTAGTGTATTTTTTTTCTAGTAGAGATATTCATTCTTAAATTCAAATCCCACGTGCCAAAAGAAAAAAAAAGTTAAATAGACATTATTGCGACCTACACTATATCAATTTCTATCGAATAACTAAAATCATTCGACAATTTAAGAAAATATATAGTTTCTTTAACTGCATACGACCAGCTGGCTACTCCTTGTTCACGTGATAGCGCACAGAATTTGATCTATGGATAATTTTCCTGGTTCCCTTTTGTCAGTTGTCCTTATCTTTAGCCAGATCGAGCTTTTAATTAGTTTTCCGGGCAGGCGGGATTTTAAATTATAATACGCAATTACTTGAACCCGTTCAACTATTTTTTTTATAAGCCCCTCATTTTGAATGCCTTTTGATTTCAAATTGAATCTTAATAAAATCTATTAATTAAATTTTTTAAAAAAATTATAATTTATTAATAAAATCTCGCACTTTTGTCCTAACAAGAAGTCTTATGCGTTTTTTTTATTTAAGTAAAGAGTATAGGTTTTAATAAATATTAGAATAGTATATTTATTTTTACTTTTTGTAAGAATTATATAATTTGGATGGATAGCATAATTTAAGTGGGATGTGTATTAAGATTGTAAGTGATGATCAATAACCCCAATTGTACAATCTGTTAAAAGGATGTATGTGATGATAATTCAGTTGTATGTTTTGATGAAATATCAGTAGCAGTAGCAAGTGTTAAAAAAAATAAAAATAAAAATTCTCCTTAAGACTTAAAGTTCACATGTCCCACGCTTACACGAGTAAACGTTCAAATATTAAATAATTAATTACTCACTTTTTTACTAATTTAAAATCACACAACTCGCACATAATTGGTTCTGTAACCTACTTAACCAATCACATAATGCCACATAGCCATCCGCCATTAATTTCCGGCCTCACAGGTCGCCCCACTCAATCGCTCGTATAACTGACAGGTACAGGGCCTTTTCCTCTCACAAATTCATTTACTTTTTCTTTCCTCTTTCACTCCAAAACGATGTCGTCGAAGGGGAAGATCATACTGAAGAGTTCGGACGGCGAGGCGTTCGAGGTGGAGGAGACGGTGGCGCTCGGCTCGCAGACGATCAAGCACATGATCGAGGACGACTGCGCCGATAGCGTGATCCCTTTACCTAACGTCAACAGCAGGATCCTCGCTAAGGTGATCGAGTACTGCAGGAAGCACGCCGAGGTTCCTCCTCATAAGACCGAGGATCTCAAACATGCCAACGCCAACGGCGGCGGCAGCGCTGGAGGAGATGAAGATGATCTCAAAACTTGGGACGCTGAGTTCGCCAAGGTTGACCAGGCCACTCTCTTTGACCTTATACTGGTCAGTATTCTCGATCTTTCTATTTCTTCTATTTGATGAATAAATTTTCCTCTTTTGGTTCTTTTAAGTTAGGTTTTGAAGCTGTGGTTAATTTTATTGAAATAATTGTTTATTAATATGAATTTTGTGGCTTATTTCCTGTTATTCGTGTAATTTAGTGATTGATTATTTGTTATATGTGTCAACTTATGGTGTTAGGGTTTGATTAATTTGATTTGTTATGTTAAATTAGAAAACTGTGCACCGTACTAAGATTGTGAATTTGTATCTCTAATTTTGTGCTCTGCTCTCTAACTTTACAGTAATTTTTGTGGATTTAATGACGTCAGAAGTATTTAGCTTCAATTTCTTTGAAAGTATACAAACCTCCAAGGCTTTTGAAATAGGATTTCCCCCCGAACACTGGGATGAATTTGTAGTTAGTTGATATTGTTTTGGCCACTGTGTTTTATGTGTGCAATTCTAGCTTTTTGTACCTGTAGCTATTGGTTTCAAAATTTGCTCTCCATGGGAGGAGTCTAGAGAGTCTAGTGAAAAGATCCTTTACATTTTACAACTACTGAGCAGTGTCTAGCGCAAAAAACTAGTACATGGGCTTGTGTTGGGTCTGTAGTTATCTCGTGCCTAAACAACAATCTAGATTTATATTCTCGTATGTTAATCAGATGACTTGTCGCTCGCTTGCATATTGAATTGAATGTATTTCTGATATTATTTATTTACATTTATAGTGGAATAACAATTTTTTATCGGTCCTTTAAAAAACAAAAAACAAATTTCACCAGTTACTTTTGACAGCAATGTCAATGATTGGAGCTTCTTTTGTAATTCTCGTTCGTCTACTATGCATTTTGCAGGCGGCCAACTACTTGAACATCAAGGGGCTCTTGGATCTTACCTGCCAGACTGTTGCTGAGATGATCAAGGGAAAGATACCTGAGGAGATCCGAAAGACTTTTAACATCAAGAATGACTTCGCCCCAGAGGAGGAGGAAGAGGTTCGGAGGGAGAACCAGTGGGCGTTTGAATGAATGGATGAATATGATTGAAAACGACCAATTTCATGACTCTGTTTACTATAATTAGCTGGAGTTAAGTAATCTCCAAGTCAGTTCTCAATATACATTTGAATGTCGGAACTCTTGAACTGTTGATAATAGTAGGATTCTGGTGTAACCAGTAGCTGTTGCTATGTTTTCCTCCATTCTATCTAATACCACTGCATCACTGATTGTGGCTAATTCCTTCGGTTCCATGATGTGATTTTCTTTACTTATTGATATCTTAACATGATTGAGCATTCTAACCGGTGTTAATGGTGTGGGGTACTTGCTGGCGGGTTATTGAACGAACCTGCCTGTTCAATGTACTTCAAATTTTAGTTTCATTGATTGTAGACAGTAAGCTCGTGGGTCCATGGCTTGCTGGTTTTGATGGCAGGGATTTGTTCGGATTTTGGAGATGTTACCTTTTGTTGACCATTGCTGGTCTCCTATAATCTTTGTGACTTAGTCTTAACTCCCGTCGGGGACACAGAACTTTTCACTAGCTTGGAGATGTCACTTTTCTTAACAAACAGACTGTTGGTAGCGTCTTAGGTTCTGGTGAAACTCAAGAAGCATTAATTGCGTTCGTTGTAAATGGATCCTTCAAAAGTTAGGTGTATATCTGTCTATTTTTTCAATTATGCATAACTTATTTAGAAATGGTTCGATAGAGTTTTAAAATCCTGTATTACTCTACTAATTTGAGGATGAGGTTTAAAACGGTAGGTGCAATTCTACTGGGCGAGTTTCTAGTATATGCAATCTACTGTTGAGAAGTTGTAGACTCGCATCGAGTATATTTGTAAAATGTCAGCGAGATGATTTGAGAAAATGACATGATTTGGATTTTGGATGTCCAAGTTAAGCAAAAATGGGCGTATTTATTATCAAATAATTGTTTGATAGTCAACAAATCAATGTCAAATTGATAGTAAAAAAATGCACTACAAAGGATGAAATTGGCACAACAATTTTGAGTATACTTTAGAACTGTCTTACATAATGTCAAAGGTACTCGAATTACTGACTAACTTTTGGATAAATGCTATAGAAAAGGCCAAAGTTTTTGGGCTTGTTGACTGTCAACATGCTCATATCTTGTATGCACAGACGAAAGAGTTCAATGCTAGTCTTCCAGCATCAGAATGCTGCAAATAGTGTTGTGTAAATGCTTGGCAGCAGATGATCATCTGCAAGTTATTCTAATCTTTAAGAATCACCAAACACAATGATATCCACCTGTATATTCACTCTTTAAGAGTTCACTCTGTAATGACATGATAAGATACAACGGAAATGGCACAGTTTAGTAATGTAACTTACATTCTCGCCGAAACCTTTTTGATATCAAGTTCCGGACTCTTTCTCCTACACAGGTGGTTGCTTAGGAACAGTAGTTACCAAAATTGATTTCTGATTTATTCATTGATCATTTTGTTGACGGCCTCATCAATTCTCTCTCTCCAAAAATAATCCAATTTTAACTCGTGAACTATTTCTTTCAAGTCTATAAGACCACATCCGGGCATTCTTCCCATCCTTCTTTTCTTCATCAGATCCTTTACCCTAGCTACATCCTCCCATCGGCCTGCCACAGCATAGACATTTAGTAGCAACTGATAGCTTGAGAAATCCTGAGGATCCTTTTCAATAAAAGACTTTGCAATTCTTTCCCCCATAGCTACATCTCCTTGGAACCGACATTCACTGAGTAAGTTAATCCACATTATCGATTCAAATGACACATCATCACTCTCTTCAGGCATCTTCCTTAAGATTTCTTCAGCCTCTTCTTTAAGCCCTGCTCCAACATAAAGGTTAGCCATGCACCAATAATGGGCAAAATTCGGCTTTATTTTATGCAAATGAGCCATCTCACTGAAATATTTTCTTCCCTCTGTCAACAATTCTCCTCGAACACAAGCACAAAGAACGCCGTTGAAAGTTATTTCATCTGGAGAAATGCTACCTCCTGCTTCTCTTCTCTCCAGTAATGCTCTAAATAATTTAAGTCCATCCTCTGGTTTCCCATGAATGCAATGCCCCAATATCATCGCATTCCAGCAAACTAAGTTCCTATTTCCCATCTGATGAAAAACTTTTTGTGCTACCTCTACTTTTTGGCATTTACTATACATATCTATCAATGACGTATCAATGATCATATTGGGTTTCACTAAAGTCCTTACAATATGCCCATGAACTGATCTTCCATCTTTCAATCTGGCAGACCTACCACAAGCAGTGAGCAAACTGACCATTGTTGTATCACTTCCTTTAAATCCACTCTTCATCATTTCCCTAAACAACTTCAACGAGCAACCAGGATTTCCACTCTTTGCATAACCACTAATCATGATATTCCAAGAAATCACATTCCTCTCGGGCATTACATCAAACAGCTCATGAGCAGACCACAATCCGCCAGATCTTACATACCCATCAATAATAGAATTCCAAGATATCAAATCCTTCTCCGAAATTTCAACAAACACCTTCTCGGCAGATTTCATAATCCCAAAACAACCATACATGTGAATCAAAGAGTTCTGCACTGGCAATACAGAATCAACCCCATTTTTCACAGCCAATCCATGACACATTTTGCCTCTTTCAACACAACTCATCTTCGCACAAGACCCAAAAAGCGGCACAAAACTATAACTATTCGGTAAAAATCCATTCCAAAGCATCCGAAAATAAAATACCAAAGCTTGCTCCGGAACGCAACTATTTGAGTATCCTTTAATAACAGCATTGACGCAAAAAGTGCCCGGATTATAAATGCACTTAAAAACCAAAATAGTGTACTCTAAATTCCCAAAATCCAAAGACTGCTTTAAAACCCTGATACTCCAAAACGAGTTATTGAAAAAAAGACCTGAAGTTATCAAATGGGAATGGATTTGAAACAGTTGTTTCAGATTTTGACATGATTTGAAGAGAGGAAGCGTTCTCCCTTCACTGTAACAAGATGATGACAATAATGATGATGAAATTGAAGAGAACCAGAGACCGTTAGATTTGGCTGCGGATGCTAGATTGGGGCGACAGATAACGGTCTCTCGGAATCTAAAGAGTTCCCGTTTCGAGATTCTTGCCATTCATTTACGAATTTATATTTTGGATTGAGTCTTGGCTTCGATTTGATCATCGCCATTAACACGCATCACTCTGTTTTCGGCTCAGATTTGTCAAGGGGTTTTGCTCGCTCATACCGTCATACGAGGGGTTTTTAGACTGCATTGACTTTTTAATATTTTGAAGCCCAACAAGAATGATACTGGACCGACGTGAGGGTCCGTTAGCACAAAAATACACTTTAAACGGCGTCGTTTGGCGATATGTTTGAACAACAACGTGGTTGATGGCCACGTTGAAATCTATTTGTTCCCAACAAGATTTAATGGTGCGAGTTTAATTTCATTCAATTTCACCAAGCGAAACGACGACGTTCGGTAGCGTGAGTTTAATTTTCTAAACCTTTCTTCTGAAATTGAGCTCCAGTAAAATGATAATTGAATGAAAATGGTGAAATTAAGCAAAGCGCTTTTGAAAGATGTAGGAACTGGAATCGGTAAGACTCTCTCTGAGATCTTAGTCTGTCCACTTTCCAAACAGTCCCTTAAGTTATTTCTTTTACCCTTTTCCCCCCTAAATTTCTTTCCAAAATAATTAAATTCATGGTTGTTAATGTTATTATTTTCTTTTGTTTGCATTTTTTTTATTATTAGGGTATGTTTTAATGCATATGTCAATATCAAATTAATTGTTAGTTTGAAGTGAACATATAAAATCAAGAGCCATTGCCACTCTTTGTAGAGTTCCCCGATTTTTTTTTCATGACATTTTCAGTTTTCTTTACCCGTTTCAAGTTTTTCAAGTCTCTCCAAATTCCAAAGAGGAAAACTTGGAACAATTTTTAGCTAGAGCTGTTGCACTGTAGTCTTAAACCTAGAATCGATATCAATTTACTTCAACTCTGATTTTATTGTGAAAAATGGGTCATATTCTTATAGGTAAAAGAAAAAAAATGTTACTGGCATTGGCATATCCGGCCAGCTGGGTACATCTTCTTCACGTGATACAGCTCGGGATATGATCTATGGATGGATAATAGTCCACTGTCTAAGTATTGTAATTTTTCTGGTTCCCGTTTGTCAATCGTCCCCATCCTTAGCTAGATCAAACTTTTAATTAGTTTTTCAGGTAGGCTGGATTTTAAATTTTAATACGCAATTACTTGAACACATTCAACTATTTTTTTTATAAGCCCCTCATTTTCAATGCTTTTGATTTCAAATTGAATCTTAATAAAAATAAATAATTATTTTTTAAAAAAATACATAATTTATTAAAAAAAACTTGCACCATACCGAGCAACAAATTTTGTGTATTTCTTTGATTTAAATTAGTTGTTTTAGTCTTAATAAATGTTAAGGTAATATATTTATTTCTTTTTTTTGTGAGAATTTTATAATTTAAATAGAATGTAAATAATGATCCCGATAATTTATGATTGTATAATTTAATAAAATTTTAATAGCATAGTTCAAATAGATGTGTATTAAAAATTAAAGTTATAATTCTAATAATTTTAATTGTATAATCTGTTGAAGGTGTAAGTGATGATCACCATAATTCAACTGTGTAGACAGATGGGATATCAATAGAAGGTAAAAATAAAAATAAAAACTCCCATTAAAACTTCAAGTACACATGTCGCACGCTCATACACGACTTATGTGAGTGTAATTGTGACTAGAATTAATTACTAAACACATACGAATAGTATAATCAGTCAGAATTTTATTAATTTAAGATTATATCTAGCACAGTTATATCTAGGCAAAAGGTTGTTTGAAAGTCGGCTAAAGTTCTACTAGGATACCTTGGAGAGTAATGGGTAGTAATGGTATCAAAGCCAATGGCATATCAATTAGAAACTCATCAACCTAGCGAGGAGAGACTGAGCAGTACTTATCTTTGCGTTTAGCTTTGTTGTGAAATCATAAAGCCATATACTCTTGGCTATTTTAAAATATGAATCTTGAAACATTAAGATATGAACTACAACGAAAAAAAATGAACCCTCAAACATGAAATTTGATACAGATACACATCTTTTTCTTCCCCAACTCTAATCTTTTCATTCACTACTTACTTCTTCCCCTTCATTCAAAATAGATCATTTATATGAGATCACCTATATCCCAGAAGATAAAAGAATCCTAATCACTGAATTACCCATCTTTAACCTATATCAAGCTTTGTTAAAACCCATAACCTCATTTTCTTCCTCCATTAAAAGTTTGATCACCCCCAACAAACTAAAAGCCAAATAATATGTTAAAGTCACTCAATTTGATCAACACTTCCTTTTTGCAACCATTGCAAAACAAATGATCATGCCCAAGTTCCCAGATGAACTTGTTTAGACATAAGTCCAAGACGAATTTTCTCACCTTTATTTTGGACTAGTAAGACTTGCCTTGACCTTTCATGGAAGTAAAGGCTTACCAACGATTGCTAAAATTGCTTTATTAGACACAAAGTTCTTTAAGTACCAACATGCTTGCATCAATCCAGTTCAAACCACCTTAAATATTAAAACTGTTCTCGTCACTTTTTATTCAAACTTTTGTATGCTAGTCAATGACCTATAAACTCACCACTGCTCTTAAAACCAAAATCTAAATTATTGGTGCTGTCTCTGATTTAAATACCTTTGTAGCCACATTGCACTACCAATTAGTTTATAGAGTATAAAACTATGCTTTGAACTTTAGTACTCCACATGCATTTGAAGATGCTCTCGTCATCTTTATTGATTTGAAACAAGTGCCTACTTGTACATACGTCCCACAACAATTGACACATGATGAATTTGTCAAAATCTTGCTTGAAAAGTGGGTCACAAATTATAAAGAAAATCGCAGGCAATCTAAGACACCTAAATCAATTCAATCTATAAACCACTCATTCTTTAAACAAGAAAATGGACAAATAGAAATTAGCTTTGACCATAAAGAAATCCCAAAGCCACATTGTTTTCCTACCCAGTTCATGCTTCAACCATACTCACAGCCAAAAAGAGAAATCATATCCAGTATTTTGAATGCGAAAGTAAACATATATATGCCTTCAAAAACTCAAAAATTGGACATTGTTACTAGGATATTCATTGTCAATGCTAATCTTGCCAAGAAGATCCATACTTAGGTGATGAGTTTTATTTGCAAAGAAAAAATAGGAACAAAAAGAAAAAAAGTCTTCTAAAAAATTCTGAAAGAAAAATACGATAGAGGAGATCCAGATGTTGGTCTCTAAGGAAATTTGACTATTATATTCAATAGTTAACCAAGCCTTCCATAGTATCATCTAATCCACCAACCAGTAAACTTTCTCCAAAACCATAATCACCTCTAAAACCAAAGTTGCAATTGTATTACCAAAAAGCCCTTAATATGATTGAAAACGAGCCACTAGTACAACCATCCCACAAATTGCTACGATTAACCTTGTTGACTTTTCACTTCTCACCCCACAAGAGAATAAAGAAAAACATAAAAGACAAGTTTGAAAAATTAGGAATCCTTATACTAGGAACCTGATGGTACTTTTGAGCAAATATCCCATACATAAGCTATTCTCAACTAGCAATCTCAAAATATTGTTGCCCAAAATAACATGCTACACAGAATTGAGGCTTCTCAACAAAGGATTAAACAAAAATTAGATTCTTGGTTCATTATAACTCAAAATCTAATAACTTCATTGAAATAAAAGATCCAGTCCGTACATGAAGAAATCATATCCTTGTTAATGTAGAATATCTCATTATACAAACAGGAACAAGAAAATAAAGGCCTTAAAATTCAGCTCCAAAGCTTGAAAAATAATTTTACATAACCCTGAAAACCAATCAGTACTTTACTTAAAACATCTTAACCACTCCCATCATTTTCCAATCTAAACCAAAATTTTGAGGACTTTTCAAACTTGATCCTAAAGGAAAACCTCCATAAAGAAAAGTTGATTAAAAAAAGAAAAACCAACAGCCTCTTCCAGTAAAGGGAAAGAAACCTTCCAGACCAAACTGGTTACCACAATAGTCATCTTCTTAGTGCAACAAAATCGGTATTTCCACAACTTTACCCGTTTCAAAACCAGCTACAGTAACCAAACCCTTTAACTCATCACAATTTATAGTCCATCCCCATAACCTAGAACTCAGCTGGACTAATAATTTCAGTACTTCTGAAACAAGACATTCTAACTCATCTGAGTCAGAATATACCACCTCTTTCATTAAAACTATATCTAAAGAAACTGAGCTAGAACCATTCATCTTTATGAATGATCCCAGACCACCACTTCAGTCACAAAAGAAGTGGACTCATCAGTTGATGAATCAACCATGCTTTCTCCAAGAAGGCAAATTCCTCGGGCCACTAAAATAAACAACTTAAACAAGCGTCATTGGTTTACACTTGATGACATACCACCCTCAAAATGGCAAGAAAGAATTTATGAATTCCAAGCTTGGTGTGTTACTAAGAATCAAAAGCCTGAAACCATAATTCTTGAGGTCATCTCAAAAATAATTGTAAGATTTCAAGGAATCTTAAAACATTGGTACCACCAACTAGGGGAATATAAGCAAATCCAACATTAAAACTCAAATAACATTAATGATTTACTTAATGTTATCTTTGTTGGAGATAAAACCCATTTAGTTGACCAAGCTAAAGAAGAGTTCTTCAAACTCAAACGTTGTTCTTTTAAATGAAAAGATTTGGAACCCCATTGTAAAAAAAGCTTTTCTTAGAGACTACTGTTAGGGTTTGTGCTTACGTGTCATCCATGTTTGTATGAATATTTATTTTGTAATATTTATACAATGAATATTTTATTAAATCACTAATAATCTTTATTAAATGGTAATTAAGCTTATAACATTATAGACATTGTATGATCTGAATTAGTTCATATCTGGTTTAAAGAAGTTTAGACAATGGCTAAGAGTTAATAATACTGATAGTTATAAATGCTAAGAGTTAGCATTACTAAGAGTTAACAGGTTATAAGAGTCAGCGAGATCTAAAAAGTTAGAACCTTATCTATAATGTGACAAAGACTTGAGAATCTACTAGTAATGATATAGTTGCAAAGAGTTGCAATAAATATTAAGAAATGTTATTGTGTAAGTATCTTATCAAATATAGAGTTCCTAATCTATGTTTACCAATGAAGGTCTATCGGTGAAACACAATAATGTAAATTAGTGTATGTCTATATTTGTATCATACAAATGATTATTCTTAGTTACCATGAGCTTTGTAGAAGCTCATATAGACATACAGGTATTTAGTTAGGACTGGATACTGAACAAACTCACGAGGACCTCAATAAATAACCTATGAATCCGTTAAAGAAAGGTCCTCTCGAGTTAAGTAGTATTTGTGGTTCTTTGACCTGAGAGCCACGGTGGACTTGTAAGAGATTCACCATACTTTGGTTCCACGTATGTCATAGACCTTTCATGGTCTGACCGTTACGTATCGCTGGGTATGGTTCGATGCTCATGGAGTTCAGTGTGTGTAGATATGGAATCCGCCAGCTCACATAGATGAGTTGTATATCCGATACTTCGAGATTATATATTTATAAAGTCTTATAGTCGTAAGCAATCAACCTGAGAAAAGAGTTTCCTACAGGTTTGAACATTATAGCAAAAGTGTTTGTGTATATTATTCATAAAGATACGAATCTGGAGATAAAGTAATAGATGAAATTATCAGAATTTGACGGTAATGATCTATATCCCGCTCATCCAGGATATAATGACGGAAGGATTATACGAATATGTAGTAACCTCAACATGTATGGTCTAACGCGCTAATTTGTAACATTTGTGATATGTGCGTGAGGCATCGATCACGGACTTATGGAATAGTTCCATTTGATGAATTGATTGTGGACCTAGGAAGTCCCAATATAAAATGTATTCTTTGAGCACTTGGGCAGCGTACCGTATTGAATAGTTCAATATAGCAAAATTCAGCAATTTACTATAGTTTAGTTAACTAAAGTATAAGGTTATATGGTGGGACTCACTTTAGGTTAACTTAATAACCTAGTAAGGACATAAATATAATTTCACTTAATGATTATTTAATTGTTAAATAATTCAAATGAATATTTATTTATTTAATAGTTAAATAAATAATTTAATTTAACTATGGTTAAGAGTTAACTATATGGTTAAGTTAGGTTAACCTTACTTAATAATTAAGTAAAAGTTAACCTAATTATGGTTAAGTTAGTTAACTATGGTTAGAATATTTAAATGTTCATTTAACCTAACTAGAGTTAAGAGTTAACTATGATTAAGTTATGTTAAATACAAATTGAAATTAAGTGAAATTTAGTATAATAAATTGAAATTAAATTCATTTGTATATATTAGCCAAATGTAATTAAATTCATAAGTTTTGTTAAATTTTCTTTTTGCTAAAAACTTGGCTAGCCATTATAAAGAGAGAAAAGAGAAATTGTTTTCTTATTTTTGGATTCAAGTTGTTAAATTCATAATTTTCTTTTATAAGGCATTAAAACTAATTTAACAAAATAGGTTTTGATTAATTGATTAAGTGTTAATCAAAAGAAAAAAATCAAGACTATCATTCTAGATAATCAAACCCATCATTGTTGATTACTAGAATTGATCAAAGATTGCATTTCGGTGGACTTCAACAATTTTGATTTAAAGGCTTCAAGGGTCATTTTCGAATTTCGTTTTTGTTAATTCCTTTTGTAGTACCCAATATCCACAACCGGTAAGAATAAGTATTTATATATATATATATGTATATATACGTATTTTATTTGTATGTGGGTGATACTTGATTTATATATTGTTATTATTAGTGTTTGTATAGGTTAAGGACATACTATTAGCATTGAGTTTATTTGCAAGACTTTAGATTTATTTTAGGGACCAAATTGTAATCCTTTGAAAGTTTTAGGGGCAAATTTGTAAATACTAAAAATTAGCCTCTTAGTATAAAAATACACTTTTGAAACCCTAATTCTCTCATTTTGGTCGAGCTATCCCTTTTAGAGTGAGAAAAGAGAGAAAGAAAGTGGAGAGAAAGAGAAGAAGAAAAAGAAGAAGAAGAAGAAGAAGAAGAAGAAGAAGAAGAAGAAGAAGAAGAAGAAATTGGAATTTTAGATTTTAAGAGGTATATCACAACTATTTCTCAATTTATTAGTGTTAATTAAGTTAATTCCTTTAATTTTTGATTTCTGAAAATATGTATAATTGAGTATTTGATGTGTATTTCGTAAGATATTGTGAGAATTGATGATGATCTATGTAGAGAGCTTGATAAATCATGATGAATTGCAGAATTTTTATTTGACAGTCTCTTGATTCAGAAATTTAATAAATTGTTGTGATTCGATTCTGGTATTGAATTTTGAGTATATTAAATTAGACATGTTAGGATTATCTAAGACTTTGAATCGATTGAAAATTCAAGAAATTGAATTTATAGTGAATTTACCAAAATAACCCTGAAATTCTGGAAATTTCCTATATGAACAGTATGATACAGTGGAAAATAATTTTTTGCCTACTGAATGATCTTCAAAAATTACGAATTTGTGTAATATGATAAGTTTATATGTCTAATAGGATATACTCAAAATTGAGAAGTTAGATCAATGTGGTTAAATTGTTTTGATTTTCTAAACAGTTTTAGCTTATTGCAGTATTTGATTAACAGATTTTTAAAGCTATGAAATAAAATAGTTTTAAAATACTTTTGACAGTGATTTTGAAGTGAAATATTTATCATGGATTTAGTTATGTGTTAAGAGTAATTATGTGGTATTTTTATAATTTTTGAGTTAGTATATGATTTTATAAAATTGGGAGATTGAATACTGTTCAGTAAGTATCTTGATCCTGTCAGGTTAGTAGTTTGGATTCGATGGTGTGTATGGAATGGATTGTGTAAGAATTTTGATATAATATTCATACATAAGAAGGATATATGAGTCAAGAATGATATATTCTGATTTTGGAGTAATTGGACATCATTTGATATATTAGAATATTTTGTTAAGTGTAAGTGTTCAGAATGACAGGTTTCGAGAAACCAAGTATTTAGACCAATTTGATGTGATAAATGCATTGTGTATAATTTTGTAAGCTATTTAAAGTATTTTGTGTGAATTGTGAGGCTTATGAAATAATTAATCTCCATTGATAGGTTAAGGAGATTTAAGCATTGTAGCTGAAAGTGCTAAGAAGTAAGTATACTAGACTTTTTACTGAAATCACAATAAACATAGTAAGTGTTATGAATGATTTTGTAAATGTGATTAAGAATATGTTTATGTTATGTCAAAACATATTTTGATATGAAATGTGAAGGCATATGTTTATGAATGTGAGCATGAACATACATGACATATATGTATTTTTAAAAGTGAGCTTTCAAAATAAAATGTGTTTAACAAAGAGGGCTTTTGAAGTGTAATATGTCAATGAGAAACATTTTGTTTTGAGGATGCTTGAACTCACTGTTGACTTAGTAGGCATCTTATGTGATTTGTGGAGCCTTTATGTGTGGCCTTTCCTTCGAGATTGGTATATGTTATGTGTTTCGCATGTGGGGAGGATCCTATTGGTACCTAAAGGAAGATTGAATCATCACATTCGTGTGGTGGCGTATTGGTGCATGTGAGAGGACTCACCGATGATCAGGGTGAGGGTTTGGCTTTTACCTTCGGGCATGAGCATTATATATGTGTTATTTAAAACCTCACTTGTACTATTCCTCTCATACGGCATGTCACCTACGAGTGACTTTTGGCTCATTATGTAATATGCGATATATAAGTCCTACTAAGTAGTAGTTGAGTGATAGTATTCCTATTATATATTTTGAAAGAATGTGTAAGCGCTTACATGATATGTGATTTGATAAGATTATGATTTTGATTGATCACAACATATCATACATATGCATTGTGTACATATATGTATTTGTATTTGATATATGAAAAACAAGTATGCTTACTGAGTTTTATACTCATTATAGTTTATGGTGATTTCAAGTAAATAAGGTACATTTGTGCTTAGCGAATTTGGCAAGGCTTCTACTGTTCCTTGGGTTCCCTAAGTTGTTAGGTTGCTAAGTGTTTCATTTGGGGACACGTGAGATAAGATATTTGATTTGTCCATATTGAATAAATACTTATGTATTATTTTATTGTGTGTGATTGAATTTAGTTTAAGTTTCATCAAGTGTGGTAATGGATTGATTTTAAGTAAGAATTTGCAATGAATATATTCTGGGCTTTCGGTAACAAAGTTGTTACTGGTGACGTAGTAGAGTGTTAATCTCCGAGAAAACTCTGCGTATCTCTGGTTTTTTAATTGTCCCAGTCATAATTCAATTGCTATAATTCTGAAAGAAATTAAAATGAATGTGCTTAAAAATATTATTGAATGAATGTAAGTGATGTCGTGTGTCAGATCTTTTGGGTTTGGGGCGTGACACCTTTAATATGTAATGATTGTATTTATTACAAAGTCTTATGTTTCCGCTATATATCTATATGTATGAGATATGTATATTTTGTTGTTAAATACATACTCCACATACAAACACCCTTAAATAATCAACACCCAACAACTACCAGCTAAAAGTTGATGACCCAAACCTCAAACAAGCCTACCTCAATTCAATCCCAAAACCTCTAAGCTAAAAAGCATACGGACACCTAAAAGCTAAAGGTCTCACCTTGGCCCAAGCTTCGTTCGGTCTGATCCATTAAACTATCCTACAAGCCCTTGACAAATTATGTGCCTGACATAATTGTTTCAAGGAGTTTGATCACACAGGAAAGAAAATTCAAAAAGCTTCTAAAGGACTGGATCTTTTGATCAAATATCTCAAGAATAACGGTTCGTGTCACTGTTCCACCAACAAAAGAAAGCACTTTTAAAAGAATATGTTTTTCAAAACCTATGCCCAAGCCTAAATACAAAAAGAGGCAATTCTTTAAAAGAAAGACAATTTTTCTCCAAAAAGAATTTGACAAGTGCTATATTTACAAGAACAATGGACATTTTGTAAAACTTTGTCCTTGTAGGGATAATAAAAAGGTTTTCTCTCAAATTAAAATTGTTTTCCCTTTTATTCCAAAAGATCATTGTAGTAACCAGTATCCATAACCGGTAAAAATATGTATATTTATATATATAAATATACGTATTTTATTTGTATGTGGGTGATCCTTGATTTATATATTGTTATTAGTAGTATTTTTATAGGTTAAGGATATACTATTAGTATTGGGTTTATTTGCAAGACTTTGGAATTATTTTAGGGACCAAATTGTTATACTTTGAAAGTTTTGGGGGTGAATTCGTAAATACCAAAAATTAACCACTTAGTATAAAAATACACTTTTAAAAACTCTAATTCTCTCATTTTTGTCGAGCTACCCATTTTTAGAGAGAGAAGAGAGAAATAAAGGAGAGAGAAAGAGAAGAAGAAAAAGAAAAAGAAGAAGAAATTGGAATTTTGGATCTTTAGAGGTATATCACAACTAATTATCAATTTATTGGTGTTAATTAAGTTAATTTCTTTAAGTTTTGATTTCTGGAAATATGTATAATTAAGGATTTGATGTGTATTTCGTTTGATGTTGTGAAAATTGATGATGATCTATAAGATAGTTTGATAAATCATGATGAATTATGAAATTTTTGCTGGATAACCTCTTGATCTAGGAATTTTATAAATTGTTGTGATTCGATTCTGGTTTTGAATTTTGATTATATGAAATTAGACATGTTTAGGATCATCTGAGACTTTGAATCGACTGAAAATCTCGGAAATTGAATTTGTAGTGAATTTACCAAAATGACCCTGGAATTCTGGAAATTTCCTGTGTGAACAGTATGATACAGTGGAAAATAATTTTTGACCTGCTGAATGATCTTTAAAAATTGTGAATTTGTGGAATATGATAATTTTATATGTCTAATATGATATACTCGGAATTGAGAATTTGGATCAATGTGGTTGAAGTGTTATGAATTTCTAAAGTGTATCAGCTCATTGTAGTATTTGATTAACAGATTTTTAAAGTTATGAAATAAAATAGTTTTAAAATACTTTTGGCAGTTATTTGGAAGCCAAATATTTATCATGGACTGAGATATGTGTCAAGAGTAATTATGTGGCAGTTTTATAATTTTTGAGTTAGTATATGATTTTATAAAATTTGGAGATTGAATGCTGTTCAGTAAGTATCGTGATCCTGTCAGGTTTGTAGTTTGGATTCGATGGTGTGTATGGAATGGATTGTGTAGGAATTTTGATATAATATTCATATATAAGAAGTATATATGAGTCAAGAATGATATATTCTGATTTCGGAGTAATTGGACATCATTTGATGTATTAGAAAGTTTTGTTAAGTGTAAGTGGTCAGAATGACAGGTTTTGAGAAACCAAATATTTAGACCAATTTGATGTGATAAATGCATTGTGTATAATTTTGTAAGCTATTTAAAGTATTTTGTATGAATTGTGAGGCTTATGAAAAGATTAATCTCCATTGATAGGTTAAGGAGATTTAAGCCTTGTAGCTGAAAGTGTTAAGAGGTAAGTATACTAGACTTACTACTGGAATCACAATAAACATAATAATTGTTTTGTATGATTTTGTAAATGGGGTTAAGAATATGTTTATGATATGTCAAAGTATATTTTGATATGAAATGTGAATATATGTTTATGAATGTGAGTATTGACATTGAGCATGGACATACATGTGTTTTTTGAAAGTGAGCTTTCCAAAATAAGATGCGTTTAACAAAGAAAGCTTTTGAAGTGTAATATGTCCATGAGAAATATTTTGTGATTTGAGGGTACTTGAACTCACTGTTAACTTAGTAGGCATTTTATGTGATTTGTGGAGCCTTTATGTGTGGCCTTTCCTTCGGGATTGGTATATGTTATGTGTTCCGTATGTAGGGAGGATCCTATTGGTACCTAAAGGAAGTCTGAGTCATCACATTCGTGTGGTGGCGTATAGGTACATGTGAGAGGACTCACCGATGATCAGGGTGAGGGTTTGGCTTTTACCTTCGGGCATAAGCGTTATATATGTGTGATTTAAAGACCTCACTTGTACTATTCCTCTCATACGGTACGTCACCTACGAGTGACATTTGGCTCATTATGTGATATGTGATATGTAAGTCCTACTAAGTAGTAGTTGAGTAATGGTATTCCTATTATGTGTTTTGAAAGAATGTGTAAGCGCTTACATGATATGTGATTTGATAAGATTATGATTTTGATTGATCACAGCATATCATACATATGCATTGTGTACATATATGTATTTGTATTTTATATATGAAAAATTAGTATGCTTACTGAGTTTTATACTCATTATAGTTTATGGTGATTTCAGGTAAATAAGGTACATGTGTGCTTAGCGGATTTGGCAAGGCTTCTGCTGTTCCTTGGGTTCCCTAAGTTGCTAGGTTGTTGTGTGTTTCATTTGGGGACACGTGGGATAGGATATTTGGTTTGTCCCTATTGAATAAATACTTATGTATTATTTCATTGTGTGTGGATTGGATTTGGTTTAAGTTTTATAAAGTGTAGTTATTGGATGATTTTAAGTAAGAATTTGCAATGGATATATTCTGGGCTCCCGGTAACAAAGTTGCTACTGGTGACGTAGTAGAGTGTTAATCTCTGAGAAAACTCTGCGTATCTCCGGTTTAATAATTGTCCCAGTCATAATTCAATTGCTATAATTCTGAAAGAAATTGAAATGAAAGTTGAAAATTTTGTGTAATATTATTTATGAGTGCACATGCAGTGAATGAATGTAAGTGATGTCGTGTGTCGAATCTTTTGAGTCTGGGGCGTGACAATCATGATCTATAGTCACTATTCTTTGAATAATTTAACCCAGACGAAGAAACCTTATTTGAATTAACCCCTAACACTTCAAGGTTTTCAGATTCTTCTCATTATAAGATCCATAGTTTCTTAGCCCAAACAATTCCCATGATTGAATTAAAAATCATTTCCACCAAATATGATGAAGTTATAAAGGTCTCAGTCTCCTTGATATTAGAGTTGCTACCTCTATCTTAAATCCATACATTCTCTCAAAACCCTTCTTGAAATCCTATAACCAAACTTTTAAAGCTGTTAACGATGAACTATTTATAATCAATATGATAAGTAAGTAGGTTTATCTTGAATTTTCTCTCGGTGTGGTCATTTCTCATAAGTTGCTTGGTTCAAATCTCCCTGGTAAGAATATTATCATTGGTTTTAACATTATCCACAAGCTGATCGAAAAGAAAGGTCATCTCGACAGCTAGTGGCCTTAAATATAAAAAATTACTTTCTTCTATGGACCAAGACACTTAATTACTTCACCATGGACTCACTTAATCCAATCACAAACCGCCTCATAGCCCAATCTACTGTAAACTCTCACTCAGAATTCCTCCTAAAGTGTCTACATTCTTTATGAAAAAATCCTGTATTTTTTATGTTCCTACCATTAAAAAAGAATGAAAACATTAACCCACCAAAGCCAATCACCTCGACATAAACCCTGAACACATTTCTTTAGTAGTATCTGAGTTAATCCAACTATTACATGAAAATTTAATTAAGCCCACAAATTTGTAATTAGGCTTGCCAAGCCATTTATGTAAATAAAACAAGTGAATAGAATTGTGGTAAACTCAGACTTATCATAAACTACTAACCCTTAAACCAATTTTTCAAGACGATAAATTCTCCTTGCCAAATAAAGCGACTTTGTTTTCTAACCTAACCAATGCCAAGATTTTCTCAAAATTTAACTTAAAAAATGGATTTTAGCAGCTAAGAATTAACCCATAAGATAGACACAAAATTGCTTTTTACCTACCAGATTAACACTAACAATAGATCGTCATGCATTTTGAGCTCAAAATAACCCTGTACTAACTCTACCTGTAATGGTCAGATTTGACTATATGCCCTGTACTGCTGCATAACTATGCTAAAGCATGTCCTGCCAATTTATGCTAATGATTTAAACCTCTTCATTATGAGAAATTCTTGTATGGTGCTGTCGCCACGGGGCCATCCAGTCAAAGTATGCTACATAATTCAATTCCTTTGTCTTAATCAATCCTATGATTGGTTGATTTTAAAGAAAATGTGTTGATGGCATGTTCTTAGTGGATGGTCCCATGGATGACGTGATGGGGCGCGATCATATAAGAATTTCTCCTTAATCATACATTGTCACCGATTTCTATGTGACATATTTTATATCCCATACATAAATGTTATTGACAAATTTTTGTTGCCAAATTTCCATTCTACATTTTCCAATCATACTCTTCCTGTCTAAGCAGGTTGTCCATCTTGCAGGTTTAAAGACGTTCTTCTATCCTTGTGGCACATTTTCAAAGATAGCCACTGTCGCCACTAACAGGCACATGTGTAAGTATAAGTTCTATTCTAATGCTCTGTTCAGTTTGGAACTTTTAAATTATTCAACCTCTGGTTACTTATAATAGAATTAGAACCTTAGTATTTATGCCAAATCTGAAGGTTCGGAAATCCAAGGTGCTTTCTGTTTGCCTTTGGAATTCTTTTTATTATTACTTATTTTTCATTTGAGAGCTCTTTCAGAATAGTATGCTAAGTTTGAGGCTAAAAGGTGGTTTTTTTTTTTTCTTTTACTGACGATTAGGAGGATTTAGTTTGGGAATACTTCTTTTATTGGTTGAAGTATATGCGCTCTTTGTTAAGAATCTGATACGATTTTGTTGCTAACTTGACGGTACCTAGTGATTCTAATGCTTAGAGGTTTCTACTGGATTGTTTTTATCTGGCTTTGTGCAATTTATAATTCTGACATGCAATAGTTGGATTTAGTGGAAATGGAAAGATCATACAATTATGGTCTAATCATTACATCTGCTCTGCGTTTTTATTCATGGTTTTGAGATCACTTAGAAGCTAATACAGCATAATTTTATCTTCATGATTGTCGTCAGCATCTGCAGAAGCATGTAATGAACACTCATGGCATACTCATTGATATTGTCATGCTGTTGCTGTACTTGCTGCATCAGAAGGAAGCTTCGTAAGATGTTGAACATCACGGTATTTTCTCTTTGGTGCTGCCACATCTTGATCTCTTTATCTCAGTACACCCTAGATTAGAGATATATCCTGCCGAATGTTGTTTCCTCTATTCTTTTCCCGCGTCTGAAGTCATTTAACTATTGTTACCTTGGTCTGTAATGATAAAAGGTGATTCTTATCATAACCATTTTCTTAAAATCATTTGCCTAAATAAAATCTGTCTATTTATGATCTTTCATGTGCAAGACCATACCTCCGGAAGAGAGTGGATGAAGTCTTGATCTTTTATCTATTTTTTTCTACAAATATTCTGCTTGCTTAATATATCTTCCTTCTGCAGGGAGGCTTTGTTGATTATTTTCTGTCACATTTAATGTGTTGCTGCTGTGCCCTTGTCCAAGAGTGGCGTGAAGTGGAGATCCGTGGTGTATATGGTATGTCTTATGCCTTCTGTCATTAAGTTTAAAGATAGGGTGAGGTTGTTTTCTCCCACCAAAATATTTTTCAAACCCATTTAGTTAATAAACCCATCAACAGAATTTTAAATTTTGAAATTTACTCTTTCAACCCACCTAAAAACCAATTATACCCTTATTAAAATAAAGTATCTTTAGAAAAATAAATAAATAAATTATCTTCTTATGATTTATCTCACGGTTTCTTCCTCCCGTTCTTTGTTTCTCTAAGTTTAACTCTTATCCTTTTCCTGTCAGATTGTCCATTATTTACACTAGTGGTCTTATAATGGACAGTTGGAAATACAAGACAGATTAAAGAAATACTTGATAGGTAATGAAACTCTATTTGAACCGCGCTGAATAACAAATTCAAACACTTAAACAATTAATCTATCTCACATCATTTTTCTTTTTCTTTATTTTTTTAAAAAAAGAAACAAAATGAGAAAAAGGCTTGAACTAGGAGAATTTTTTGGCCAAGTCTTGCAAGATCTTGAATTAGGAAGGCTTTTTCAGCCGAATTAAAAACATTCATGGCTGATTACAAAGATAATTCTAACCTTGATTCCCTACGAACTATTTTCATGCCAAGGTTTAGTGTAATTTAGTGAACTATTTACAGGAACGCCAACTACAGAGGTGGGCTTTAGAGAGAGAAAGAGCTCCAAGACTTTGCTTGTGATGTTTTTCTGTCAAAGTTTAGATGCTGTCGGAAGTACGAATAGAACGATGCGGAGCAATATAAATATTTAATCATATTCGTTGGCTAAAATAGTAATTTAAGTTATGGGTATTCAGTAATAAAAAATATTATTTAATAGTGGGTGTGTAAAGTATTTTGGTGGGCACCCTTAAAGATATACTCAATCATGCTGCATCATCTAGACACAGCAATTTCTTCTTAATTCTTGGAATTTTCTTATATTTCTTCCCCTTTCTGTTTTGTTGCAAAACCAACTTTGCAGCGGGTCCTGAGAAGACGAAGATAAGCCCTCCACCCTCGTAGTTCATGGAATCATAATAGAAAAATCTAAAACTCATTTTGCAGCTGTTTGGAGATTCATGGGCCTTGAAACCAAAATAGAGGTAATTACCAGTTGCTGCTTGTATATAAAAACTTATATTGGCAATTCTGAGCCATGAATTTTTAACCTTATGTAAAGTAATCTCCTTCAGATTGGGCATATGATGTATCATAGACTAATTTTTTGAGTTAATTAAATGTTTTTGTGCACTCATGTTGACTAACCGTCGACTGAAAATGCATGGTAATCCATATTTCCATGGACTGCCTTAACATTATGTAACATTATGAAACTCACCCCTTTATGAACAAAATCAGAACGGGATTTTGCTGCCATCACTTTTGCTGGTCACTCAAATTTACAGTGCCATACGAGGTTGCTGGTGGCACATCACTCAGTAAATTGATACACACCATGAAGCTGAAATGGGAAAATAATGCATATTTCAATACCAAATTAATTGTTAGTTTGAAGTGAACATATAAAATCAAGAGCCATGGCCACTCTTTGTAGAGTTCCCCGATTTTTTTCATGACATTTTAAGTTTTCTTTACCAGTTTCAAGTTTTTCAAGTCTCTCCATTACAGTCCCAATCCCAAAGAGGAAAACTTGGAACAGTTTTATGCTAGAGCTGTTGCATTTTAGTCTTAAACCTAGAATCAATATCAGATTTTCTTCTTGCTGCAAGAGTGGATTGCTATTGGAAATATTATGATCATCTGCAAGTTATTCCAAACTTTAAGAATCACCTCATCTGCAAGTTATTCCAAACTTTAAGAATCACCAAACACAATGATATCCACCTGTATATTCACTCTTTAAGAGTTCACTCTGTAATGACATGATAAAATACAACGGAAATGGCATAGTTTAGTAATGTAACTTACATTCTCGCCAAAACCTTTTTGATATCAAGTTCCGGACTCTTTCTCCTACATAGGTGGCTGCTTAGGAACAGTAGTTATCAAAATTGATTTCTGATTTATTCGTTGATCATTTTGTTGACGGCCTCATCAATTCTATCTCTCCGACAATAATCCAATTTTAACTCGTGAACTATTTCTTTCAAGTCTATAAGACCACAACCCGGCATTCTTCCCATCCTTCTTTTCTTCATCAACTCCTTTACCCTAGCTACATCCTCCCATCAACCTGCCACAGCATAGACATTTAGTAGCAACCGATAACTTGAGAAATCCTGAGGATCCTTTTCAATAAAAGACTTTGCAATTCTTTCCCCCATAGCTACATCTCCTTGGAACTGACATTCACTGAGTAATTTAATCCACATTATCGATTCAAATGACACATCATCATCTCTTCAGGCATCTTCCTTAGGATTTCTTCAGCCTCTTCTTTAAGCCCTACTCCAGCATAAAGGTTAGCCATGCACCAATAATGGGCAAAATTCGGCTTTATTTTATGCAAATGAGCCATCTCACTGAAATATTTTCTTCCCTCTGTCAACTCTGCTCGAACACAAGCACAACGAACACCATTGAAAGTTATTTCATCTGGAGAAATGCTACCTCCCGCTTCTCTCCGCTCCACCAATGCGCTAAATAATTTAAGTCCATCCTCTAGTTCCCACGAATGCAATGCCCCAATATCATTGCATTCCAGCAAACTAAATTCCGATTCCCCATCTTATCAAAAAAAATTTGTGCTACCTCTACTTTTTGGCATTTACTACACATCTATCAGTAACGTATCAATGATCATATTGGGTTTCACTAAAGTCCTTATAATATGCCCATGAACTGATCTTCCGTCTTTCAATCTGGCAGACCTACCACAAGCAGTGAGCATGCTGACCATTGTTGTATCACTTCCTTTAAAGCCATTCTTCATCATTTCCCCAAGCAACTTCAACGAGCAACCGGGATTTCCACTCTTTAAATAACCACTAATCATGATATTCCAAGAAATCACATTCCTCTCAGGCATTACATCAAACAGCTCATGAGCTGACCACAATTCGCCAGATCTTACATTCACATCAATAATAGAATTCCAAGATATCAAATCCTTCTTCGAAATTTCAACAAATACCTTCTCGGCAGATTCCATATTCCCAAAACAACCATCAATGTGAATCAAAGAGTTCTGCACTGGCAATACAGAATCAACCCCATTTTTCACAGCCAATCCATGACACATTTTGCCTCTTTCAACACAACTCATCTTCGCACAAGACCCAAACAGCGGCACAAAACTATAACTATTCGGTAAAAATCCATTCCAAAGCATCCGAAAATAAAATACCAAAGCTTGCTCCGGAACGCAACTATTTGAGTATCCTTTAATAACAGAATTAACGCAAAAAGTGCCCGGATTATAAATGCACTTAAAAACCAAAATAGTGTACTCTAAATTCCCAAAATCCGAAGACTGCTTTAAAACCCTGATACTCCAAAACGAGTTATTAAAAAAAAGACTATCAAATGGGAATGGATTTGAAACAGTTGTTTCAGATTTTGACATGATTTGAAGAGAGAAAGCGTTTTCCCTTCACTGTAACAAGATGGTGAAATTGAAGAGAACCAGAGACCATTAGATTTGGCAGCGGATGCTAGATTGGGGCGACAGAAAACGGTGTCTCGGAATCTAAAGAGTTCCCGTTTCGAGATTCTTGCCATTCATTTACGAATTTATATTTCGGATTGAGTCTTGGCTTCGATTTGATCATCGCCATTTACACGCATCACTCTGTTTTCGGCTCAGATTTGTCAAGGGGTTTTGCTTGCTCATAACGTCATACGGGGGGTTTTTAGACTTGTCTATTGACTTTAATATTTATAATCCCAACAAGAATGATACTTGGCCGACGAAAGAGTCCATCAGTGCAAAATGCACTTTAAACGATGTCGTTTGATGGCATGTTCTAGCCGGTTTGTTTCCAACAAGATTCAATGGAGTGGCAATGTGTCAAGTGAAAACGACGACGTTCGGTAGCATGAGTTTAATTTCCTAAACCTTGGTTATGAAATTGAGCTCCAGTAAAATTGAATGAAAATGGTGAAATTAAGCAAAGCGCTTTTGAAAGATGCAGGAAGTGGAATCAGCAAGACTCTCTCTGAGATCCTAGTCTGTCCAGTTTCCAAACAGCCCCTTAGGTTATTTCTTTTTCCCTTCCCCCTCCCCCCCTAAATTTCCTTCCAAAATAATTAAATTCGTGGTTGTTATAATCTTCTTTTGTTTGGTTTTTTCATTATTAGGGTATGTGAAGAAACTAATTCCCTGATCAGCGATTCAATTATCGTTTCTTTCCCTGTGAGTAATTTTTCTATTCATTTTTTTTTTATATTCACTTTCTGTTTAGGATTTCTGGGATATGCCTGATTTTTGAATATGAATGCTAGGGTTTTACATTATATGTACATAGACTTGTGCAATTATTCTCTATTTCAATGTTAAGATAGTTCAGTCAAATTTAGACGCAATCATGGATTTTTAAAGAAAATGCCTAGATGGGTTAATCTAATTTTTGAGAAAGCTACGGTTTTGATATATACGAGACATTATTAAACATGAATCTTAAAACTTAAGCTTATGGGAGAGAGACCAATAATAAAATTGAAACTCTAACACCAATAGTTTTTCTAAATGCTAAGCAATGATATCAAAAACTGCTCATCTGGGAATTTCCTTTTTTAATTAAAACATAGGTAATAAGAATGTTGAAGAAGAGAATTTTGAGCAAGGATGATATATGATGGTGTCATATTATATAGGCATTTGGACTGAGCCTTTACTCTGTAATGCCTTATGTCAATTTTTTTTTGTCTTGTGTTAAGCTTAATCTTCATTGTTGCTTGTGTAATTGATAGATAAAGGATGGAATCCCTTGCTTGGTGCCAAACGATGGCAAGATACTCGATGCTGATGATGACCGCTTAAAAGATGATGCTGGTGCTGGTGCTGGTGCTGGTGCTGGTGCTGGTGCTGGTGCCGGTGATAGGACAAACAAGGAATGAAAAGAAGGCATCCATTGTGGGACTTTGAGATATCACATATGCCTTGCGAACCTTTTCGTATTGTTGGATCCTTGAAAATCTTGCCAGTGTCATAGATTTTTGCTTATTTGTCAGCAGCTTAGCCAGTTAAGTTTTTGTCATGCTTAACTAGCATTGAGATTTTGATACTTTTATCAACTTCTACTACTTTATCATTTGATATGTTCTTTGAAAGGAACTTGTGAAAGAGTTCAAAATTTATGAGATATGACCTTTAGTTACAGATCATGACAAATTGTAGCCACACCTCTTGGATGTGCAATATCAACCTGAGGCTTGTTTTTGACTTGTTATTTTGTTATTCCTAAAATAACTTTCCAGAATGTCTTCATTTCTTTCACCTACACATTTGAAATAACCTTTTTTAGCCCGACTACCTGTCAATATTCCGCTTATTATTGTGAAAGCGAATGGTCTTTGCAGGAGAGCTTCCATTGAATAGATATTTAATGTGTCAAAGCTCCTTTTAGGTGCATGAGATAATTTATCTAATTTTCTTGTTTCAAAAGAGATTTAGATATGTGGTCAAACTCATAGCTAAATAGCAACCACACCTCTTGCCTAACGTAGAGGTCCCGAGTTCTAATTCCTCTCCTATAAGCCCAAAAGAGATTTAGATGATCACGTATAAAGAATGTTAGAAGGCTGCTATGATAAAACAATCTTTAAATAGATGTTGAATATGTCTCATAAGTAGTGAAACGTGTGTTGACAGATTTGTATTCATTCACCTGATTATAAAGAAAGGGTCAAGTGTAATTCTCTTGTTTAGGTGTAACTGCTATGTGACTGTTGGACTATCCAAATCAAATGAACCCTTTTAAACCACGCAAAACAACTAGGCAACAAATAATATCTCTAAGCTACTTGACACACTATCTTCAACCAAAAACTCTCATATTAAATATCAAATGCAAAATGCCCAATCCCCCATTAAACCCAAATGGTTCTCAGGAAATTGGTCTCCTCCCTCTACAACTTCATCATTCTAGGAGGCCATGCAAGAACTAAGGCAGCACCATCATCGTTTGAAGAGATAGCATCTAATGTTGTGCTAGAGCAGGTCAATGAAGGTGGTGCTTCGAGCTCCGAGGACTTTGAGGGCGAGTCATGTTGTGTGTGTTTGTCGAGATTGAATGAAGGAGAAGACATGCGGGTCCTTCCTTGCTTGCATAGATTTCACAGAGCTTGCGTCAATAGATGGTTTAATGCTTGGACAAATACTTGCCCCCTGTGCCGGTTTCCGATGGGTGAAGAGGTGAAGTTTCACTGCAGGGAGATGCTTACTGATGAGATGGTGATATGGTTTTCTTCTTTTCATGGCGCTGGCTTTTAAATTGTGAAACTGAAATGAATTTAGAGTGTCTAAAAGCTTGTACTTACTACACACATAAATGCACGTATTGTTAATCAAAGTAAGCAGTAGATTATATAAGATAAGGAAAGTAGATTCAATCAATATATAATGACAAATGCACTTGCGTTCACATAAAATGTTAATAAAAAGGAAAATTCCGTTGCCGGGAATCGAACCCGGGTCTCCTGGGTGAAAGCCAGATATCCTAACCGCTGGACGACAACGGATACATGAACATCTAGGTTCACAAATTAATTATTAGTCAGATTAGCGACAGGATGTTTCACTAACCTCTTTTTTTTCTCACATGGGAAGGGAAAATTCAAACCGATTGTATGAAAATAAAGGTTTTGTTAATGTTATGTATTTTAAATTTTATTTAACTAATAATGTGTTAAATAATCAATAAATAATGAAATAATATAAATTTAAAAATTATATATTATATTTAATAATTATTTAATACATCATTACTTAAAATATAAAATTTTAAATATGTAACATTATTTATAAAGTCCATATCAATCCTTTACCATTATGCTATAATGACTTATGTTATTGGCAAATATGATACACTACTTTTAATGATTGTTTAATACGTCATTACTTAAAATAAAATTTAAAATGTGTAACATTATTTATAAAGTTTATATCAATCCTTTATCATTATGCTATAATGACTTATGCTAGTGGCAAACATTTTTACTCGATTTTTTTTTAATAATATAAAAAAACCCTGAATATAATAACTAGAAAGTAGCATATCATTATTATCTTTTCTCTTCTTTTTGTAAGGGAGCTACTAATTTTTAAGAAAGCCTAAAATAATTAATAGGTAAAACTCAAAATGTAACACAATCTCAAAACACATATCTCCAACAAGATATCACACGTAGTTGATCAAAAGTCAAGTATGTTTTTAGATTAAACCGTCGGTAGTCACCATACATTTATTTGCATAAATTCTTTTTTCTTTTTTCTTCCACAATTCTATATGCATTTTGAACAATTTTAGTTTTACCATGAAAAATGAAAAATAAAAAGTAAGAAATATATAGAACAAGCCACAAGCCAAATTCCAACATAAAAGTGATTCTTATTTCTTCATGTGCTATTTAGATTTTTATGTAAATTGAAAGATTCTCCTTCTTTCTATTATCTCCTATCTCATCCCATGAAAAAGATGGTTAAAACCCGAGTAATAATAGAAAGTAGAGTTTCAAGAAGTTAATATATATATATATATATATATTATAGAGGATTAAATTGTTAAAGTTAGAAATTAATAAAGATTAAAGTATTAAATTTTTTTTAATGGGTTAAAATCACATTCACACAGTAGTAGATCTAAGAAGGGGTCTAGGGGGTTATGGCCTCCCCAAACCTAAAAAAATTTAAAATTTAATAATAAATTTTTATAATTTTTATTTTTTAAAATATATTCTTTTGTGATTTTCTCACAAATTTTAAGTTCAATACTAAAATTAAAATTTTAATCTAATATATTTTTTTAATTTTAACATTTAACTCCCTCGCCTTAAATTCTGGTTTCACTCCCAATGTCACACATTATTAACTTCACAAATTTTGTAAGGATTAAGGGTCAAAACCCCTTTCAAATCAAAATATAATTTTGTTTATGATTGACTGTTTTAAAAATGTTTTTGATATATCGTTATTCAGTGATAGAAATATTTAATTTTTATAAAAAAAAAATCATCCTAGGTCGATATTCACATTTTTTTTATAAAAAAAATGCAATAAGACTTTTATAATATTATCTAGATTTAGTATTTATTTTTAAAATATGCATATTAGAAAATGACTTATCATCGATTCTTTGTCCCATAACGAACATTAATTTCCCTTAATTTAATAAATCTTAGAATTTTCAAACATTTCAACATAAAAGTATATTTTCCAAAGTCTACTGTAGAACCAATGTTGCTGTTCTTATAAATTATAACAACACTTAGAATTATTATTATTTTTTTAACACAGAAGATAAGATTTGAAGTTAAGATTTCCCTTAAAATAAAAGCAGATGTACTGTCAATTTTTTAACATTAGGCTATCAATACAAATACATAACAACACTTGAATTTTATTTACAATATTATTACAAATCACATGCACAATATATTTTGTTGTAGACAAATCTTAAATTGAAATTTTATCAAAGACCAACACAAAGAGGTTTTGATAAGGCATAAGTTTGAGTGTTTCTGAGTTCGTGAGAAGTCAAATTTAAACTCAATAAAAATTTAAGTCAACAATAAAAAAAAATTGTTTAATTTTTTTTAAAAATATCTTATTCCAATACTGCTATTATTTATTAAATACTTACGATGTGTATATTATTATTTTTAATACAGTTTTTTCTCAAACTATGTCTCAGTTCTTATATTATAATTAAATTTAAAAGTAATATTTTTTATGGGTACATTAATTTATATAATAACTAAGATCATATTACATTACACGCTAACAAATGTTCGAATCAAATAACTCTTACAAACAAAAAATAATAACCTATATAAAAAAATAACTAATTTTCATAAATAGAAGTATAACAATCTCACATATTAAGAATAACTATTCTCAAAAAAAAAAACAATACATTATTTTAACATTTGTTAAAATTTAAATCTTTGATCAAAGTTAAAAAAAATATATAAAACTTACTAGAAAAATATGTGATCACATCTCCTTATTTTGATACTTGTATTCTCTTAATAAAATTATAATAAATATAAAATACCAATTTGAAACAAGATCGACACAATCATCATTGATATTAATACTATTTTTTTTTTTGAAGTAAAGTTTTAGTATTGACTTATCTAAGTTATTTTATCCACGTGTCCAATATTGTCAA
Organism: Ailanthus altissimus; assembly: GCA_946807835.1. Lineage (NCBI taxonomy): Eukaryota > Viridiplantae > Streptophyta > Magnoliopsida > Sapindales > Simaroubaceae > Ailanthus > Ailanthus altissimus. Next base: position 28,559,576 of record OX327695.1, read on the forward strand.
AGTCATCGTCACCTTCCCATTTTATAGTTTCTAAGAAAAAGTGAAGCACACAACCACTTAGATCAATATCTTTATGTAGTGGTTTTACAGTTTCAGTACCCTTGCCCTAATTATTTCAACGGGATAAGGATAATTTTATCCCACATTTTAATTTTAATTTTATTTTTATCTTAAATTTTTTAAAAAATTTAAATTTATTTTAATTCATTAAATTAAAGGATAAAATCATATTTTATTATAAATTTTTATTTTTATTTTTATCTTAAAAATTTTGAAAAACTTAAATTTATTCTAATTCATTAAATTAAAGGATAAAATCGTATTTTATTATAAATTTTTATTTTTATTTTTATCTTAAAAAATTTGAAAAACTTAAATTTATTCTAATTCATTAAATTAAAGGATAAAATCGTATTTTATTATAAAAATTTAAAGTGGTTTGACAGAAACTATAAGTGATATATGATGTTAATGTATAAATTGATCGACAAAAATTTATTAATTTTAATTAATATAAATAATTGTTAAAAGTCGTTTTCTCATATTTTCTCTCTTTTTCTTCTGTTTTCTTCTTTATTTATTTATTTATTTATTATTTACACTCTTCCTACCACTACACTTCATATGTTAATGTGAAATTGGACTAAAGAGGTTGTGTGCCAAACAATGAAAAAGAGATGCGAGACGGGAAATGAGCAGACCAATCAAGGTGGTGGCAACGACAGGCCGAGTGTGTGGTTGCCAAATAGAAATTTTTAATACAAATTTTTTTCAAATCATTCACCAATTCTCTTAAAGTTTTGTGGGTTATAGCCTATTGGGCATAATTTTTATTTTTGATAATTGCAATAAAAATATCTTCAAATTTTTTTTTAAAAAAAATTAAAACCAAACAAACAATCAAAGGTAATCAAAATTGCATCCAAACTCCAAATCAAAACTAAGGCCAAAATCAATTGTAACTCTATCATCAAACTGCAACAAAAATTTAAATCTCTCACAAATCAAAATCCAAACAAAGATCTTGATATACCATGGTCAAAACAATGATCATGTATTTTTTTTTCGTTTTTCTCAGTTCTTTGTTTTTTTGTAGAGACTAATCAAGTACTATAATTTACAATTAAAAATAAAAAAATTTAAATTTTTTACAAATAATTGAAAATTAATAATTTATTTATTTTTGAATTAGAAATTAATTTACATTCAGAATTAGGTTTTTTTAGAAGATTAAAGACTTTATGATTCTAAAAGAGAAGATTAGAGACTTTACTAGAGAAATCGAGAAAGAAGAGAGAGAGAGATAAAAGTTGGATAACAAAAAGACAGAAAGCTGTAGATAGAGATAGAGGTTGACCAAAATACAATATATATTTTTTAAATTATGAAAATTTTATATTAATTTTATCATTATTAATAAGCTAATTCGTTATTAATATGTGAATATTTTACGACATTTTGCTTGTTAATCATGTCTGACTCAACAACCCTATCAACTCATTTTAAATTTTTAGGGTGAGTAGCCATTTTTTCCTTCTACCATTTAAACAATCGAAAAAAAATTAACAGTTCAATTTTTCAAAAACATTTTAGAAAGAATTAAGAATGAGACTAAACTCCTCTACTTAGTCCCTTATTACAAAGCTAGCTCTACGAGAAAACACACTAGCACTCACAATTTAATTTAACTCCAAGTTCTTTTTTCATCGCACGTGTAAGACATAATCGGTGAGAATTAATTACCAGTTTCATAATCAAAGTAGTATGTAAAATCCAAAAACAAATTCAAAGAGTAGAGAGGAAGAGGCGTAAATTACAAAAAGCTAAAAGTTATGTTATATTGCTTTGTTAAAACAACACCAGAATCTAGTAGTTAGAAACTTAAAAGAGTCTCTGAGACGCACACGATAACATAACCTAATAGTACCTAAACGTTGACAGAGAGAATTAATATTAGTACTACTTTCACTTCCTTTATCTCACAGTTGCTGATGACGAGGTAAAAGAGTGAAGAAGTTGCATGACACAAAAAGCAAAGGAACTGATCATATTGCTCAGAATGGAGCCGTTGCTGATCGTTCAAGCGAACGCCTCCTGGTAGCAGCTTGAGCTTCGGCAGCAACACGCAGCTGCGGGACAACAGAAAAAAGGAAAAAAAAAATGAAACAAAAAGTAGATACAACATGTTGTCACGGTATCAAAATGATTAACAGTTACATTGCCTAATGTCTTTTTACCTCTTCTGTCATCTTCCTGAGCCTGTGATTCTCCTCGAACAGACGCTTAACTTTGAGCTCCAACTCACTTGTGTAAGCCTGTAGTTAGAAAATGGAAGCAAGAGAAACGGAAACAAAATTTGAGACTAACTTATAAACAAATGACTTAAGAAGAGAAGTAGGGGAAGAGTGGGGGAATATTAATAAACCAATTTTCTAGCTCTTGATCGAGCAGCAGATTCTCGATTATTGATCATGCGTTTCTTTTGGCGTTCACCAGAATCAGCAATAGCTGGCTTCTTGCCCCTGTTTGAAGAAGCTGGCTCACGAGAATTGGAACTCACAGGTTCAGGCACACGAGAACCCCCCAAAGCTTCAGGCAAACGGGAACCACAGGTTTCGGGCAAAAGAGGAGCAAAAGTTCCAATCAAACGAGTAGCTGCAGGAGCTCCAGGAAAACGAGAAGAAAAAGCTCCAGCTGGCGCTGTGTTGTTCAGTGGAGGTGGAGCCACATTTCTAAGTGGGTTATTAGCATGCATTTCATGACTTGGAGGCAAAAATGGAGAACGAGGGGTATCATGAAACTGAAACCCTTTTGAACCGAAGTTCAAGAGAGGCACAGGAGGTACAGGAATTGAGGAACCAAAAAGAGTGAACACTCCATTTGGCTGGGGGATAAAGCATGTTGTTGATGGTTCACGGCTAAAGGGTCTGCCAAGAAAGTCACTAAAGTTCACGCCAAGGTTTGAAACTGGACGGCCAAGTGTAAGTGGTTCATTGAAGGACAAAGACAAATCCTGATCACGAGAAGAAGTTGTATCACTTGAAGAGCCAAGACCAAGATCTGTCCAAATGTTCTCCATGTTATATGGTTGAGGAGCTTGGTAAAAAAGGGAAGGTGAAAATGAGGATCCAGCAGATGAGTTTGATGAGGACATTGAAGTGTCTCCATTTTCATTTGGGCTCTGGGTAGTAGAATAGCTAATGTCATCATCGAAACCCTCACTTGATGACAACATTGACGAGAGAGCACGCATGAGAAAGGGAGGAGAGTAAAGGGGCCTAAAAACTATAGGTGTTTTAAAGCTAAGGCTGTGTCCATTTGTGTTTGTGTTTGTTGCTTTCTGGTCTCTCTCTTTTATATAATAAAGTTGCTGCGGACTTGGAACTACTGTTCAAAGAAAGATCATTAAAGAGTATTATTAAAGCACAATCACTCATTGACTCTCATTTAACTGTTGGCAATTTCTGCTACCAATTCAGTCTTTGCACCATATACTCTTAATAAGGAAACAAAAAATAAAATAAAATAAAATAAAGAGTTTGTGTGTACAATACTTTAAAGCTAGGCGTCGATGCATCTCCTTCTTTACTCAACTAGTCACTTCATATTTGGTACAATTGGAATTGAAATCTCAAGAGACATATAGCAGCATCCATGTGCTAAATATTTCAAGAAATTCAGTGTTTGCTAATCATGTGCAATTGGATTTAAGGGAGACCCTTTGTTTCATTTTATGGTAATTGTCGACTGAGCAAAACGACTAACTTGTTTAGATGGTTATAATTAAACTATCAATTTAGTCATTCATTTCTCTTTAACAAAGTAGAGTTTTATAGCCACACACAAAAGATACGATACATGATTTTGAAATCGATGGCAAAGTAGAATAATAGCATTTGTGCGTTTATGAAAAAAAGAAGACAATAACAAAGCAATCTTGCTACATTATTGTTTGGACAAGGCATACAAAATTACTTTCATGGTGAACATGATGAGAGAATTTTTTTTTATTATCAAAAGTAATAGACTTTGTTCATTATTTTGATTTTGTTGTTTAAAACAATTTAAAGTGCAAATACCAATGAACTTGTCATATGCTATTCTTCTTTTTCTCTCGAGTGATCATGATTAGAAAAAGAAGTTGTAGGATTCAATACCCATATGCAAAATCAAATTTTTAAGTATTGCTTATCATGTATTCGATCCACCAAGAGACATTGCACTTGTCTGGTTATTAATTAAGCATTGAAAAATGAGTTATCGTACTAATGTAAGCATAACAAGATAAAAGCGTTGAAAAGCATTTTATCACACCATCATGAATCTCGCTAACCCTACATCTGATCTCATCGAGAACTTATAAAACCAAATCCAAGTGCAAATAACATTACTCTAACCAAGAGTGATTTCAGTTCAACAAGATTACATATTACAAGTCTGTTATTGTTGAAAAATTGGTAATTCAACAATTTTAATTGGATAAAAATTGAGATGAATACCAAATGAAAGAGTCACAAAAAATTTAAAACGTATAGAACACGTATGAAAAAGTTTAAAATATATGAGATACAAAAAAAGAAACGAAATAGGACTCGAAGACGTGAAGAAAGTGAAAAAAAAACGCATGAGATGCCTACAGGGTTGAGCGTCGCGGCACTCAGGACAGCACCCCAGCTCCTCAACGTTGGGCGCTATTATGCCTAACGCTGCGATGGTCAGAGACGACCGCTGCGGCGCCCATGCATCAGAATGTCCGTTTTGGTTCGGGATTTCGAGTTTTGGAAAGTTTTGAACTTTCAAAATAAGTGGACTCTTACTCCAACAATAAATAGGATTAATAGGCACGAAATTCACCCTATATAAATACTTGTAAACCCTTCAATTTAGATTAAGCATTAAAATAGACTCTAAGAGAGGGGAAGAACTGGGTAGACACTAAATACTTGTGTGCGCTATGGTAGAACCGTCGTTTGAGTGATTATTGCTGGTGGTAGAGTAACAGTTCATTAAACATTATGTCCTTTTGAGGGTTTTTCAATTAAATTTTCCTTATAAAATCTCTAAGGAGTTAATAAAAGAGGTTAGAATTCTTAGATCCATTGTGAACGTAAATAATTAATCGAACTACATAAAATTGTGTTGTACTTTTTTATATTCTATTTTTTATTTTTATTATTTTATTTGATTAACAAGTTATTTTGTTGCGCAAAGAAATTAAAATTTTAAATTAAACTTAAAATTTTTTATTTTAACATAATATTAAAAAAAATATATATTTCTTCCCTCAACAATTATACTAAGCTATGTACCGTCTTATAGCCAAGTGTAGACCATTTTTTCACAAGAAGAGAAATAAAGGTTGTTTTCTGAGGAGAAAATAACATACCATATGACTCGTACTATTTTTCCACAGACAAACACACTCCCAAAAAAAAATTACTGTTTACACTAGTTATAAATATTGGGAAAAGAGAGTACGATCTCTCAAGGGCCAAGGGTCTAATAAGGAGAAGAGATGTGGGATATGCCGCCAGCTCACCATAAAGCAAAGAAGTGAATGGTCAGTTCAGGCAGAGATTCTTTTACTCGGAGTCTCGACTGAGATTTTGACACATGTTTTGTTCTTTAGGGCAAGTATTCTGTTAAGCTAAGGGCCTTAGGGCAAAGGGTCCTCGCCCTCTTTACATCTTTTAATTGCATTTCTTGGTAAGAACGAAATATCCCCACTAGCTTTCACTCTCAAATCCAAGCTAAATGTGTCCTCCGAAATGGTAAGTGGTTTTACCCACGTAGAATTTGTAGTTCTTATTTATGGGATATGTTTCCCAAATGAAACATTATCAATGAATAGGTGAAAAAAGCAAAACATTTAAATGAAAATGGAACCTACTATAAAAGGTGGGGATTATGGGTCAAGCTAGAGCATCCTAGTCTTTTATTTGAGTTGACCACTACTTGTGTAAGGGCATGTTTACCACATATCCAGACGTATTGTATAATTAGAAAATCATAGATTTGTTTCTCGTATAGCTTTACTTCTTGCTTTCAAGCTTTTGAATCAAATTGTGAATACTGAATGGTCACATCCTCCAACTTTAATGCTCAAAACTCAAGGAATAATAAGTCCTACCCCGTTTTATCTTCCGGTTTAAACTCAACTGAAATTAGGGTTACTGCCACTTGGCCCTCGGAGTCATAAATTCAGCACTGAGGTTTTTGTTCGTTCACACGCCAGTGAGTGAGTGATGGGTTTTGCTAAAGAGCAGTTAGTTGCTTGGTGGTGTGCCAACGTCCAAAAATCTGTGTCTTTTCAAGCTTGCGTGTATAAATTTTGTTTTACAGTCGTGTCACAATGGGAAAATGTATGCGCCAATCAGATGAGAACTTGGCAATCATAACAAACGACAAATGCTATAAATCCAAAGAGCTCCTGAGCTTCGTGAGGATGGCCATCTGCACTTGGCTATTTCACTGCTTGCCATGTGGCAAGAATCAAGAAAATGGAAGCACCCAACTGAAGCATTGTTTATACAGTAGTATTGCAAGTCTTTCGCCATGGGCGCAGACTTGCGCTTGAAGTTGAAAGGTTAGTCGATGAATTTGCTGTGGGGAGTTAATGATGAATATTTAATACACGATAAATATCTGTAATGAAGAAAGTAATTTTAGAAGTACAAAGAAAATAAATAACAACTACTTTCTGCAAATGCACAAGGGAATTGAATTGTGAATATCAAAAACAAATCTAAAATATGGATACCATTCAATTAGTGTTTCCTTCTTGCTAATAACAAAATACATGTAAATTCAAAGCAAAAAAATTATTATGGGGAGAATTAATGGTGATATATAGGACGAGGACTAGTAAAACAATGTCTTTGTGTTGTCTAAATCCCAAACTATAACCCTATTCATATGCTTAATTTCTTTCGTTTGGGTTCCCCCACACACCTCCCTTTATCTTTGAGCATAATAATAAAATTTAAATTCTATGATTTATCTAATTGAATTAAGATCTTCCCAAATTTAATTAAAAAAATTCCAAATTGAATTATTTGTCTCATTTTTTTTATTAAAAAAATGTTTGAATTGAAAAAAAAAAAATCACCTACAAAATACTAATCTTTACACTTTATTTTTACTCAAACTTAGATTGTCGTAGACGTTAAATGCATTCATGACCATCCGCAAACTTTCTTTAATTGTATCTACTTAGAACTAAGTTTTTCTTCTTTTTTTTTTTTTGGTTAAATTTATGCCTATTCAGATAAGATATAGGTTTGGTTATTTCAATTTAAATTTTTTATTTAAATTTTGATACTAATGCTAAGTCGTGAATTTTGTGTAATCTAATAAGATTTATTAAAGATAGTGTCAACTTAGCGCCTCTTTCTACCGTAGCATTGCATGAAATTACTGAAAATCAGTGTCAAAATTTTAAGTCAAAAATTTTAATTAAAATATTTATATCTTCTGAAGAATACCTTTCAAGAGACATTTTAAAAGTTCACTAAAAAATATAATGTGAAATTAACAATTTTCAAGTATATATTTCACATGCTATAAGAGAAAGTCTTCATTACTCTTAGAGTATATTCTTCATTTCATTAAATGAAAATCATATATATTAATCAAATATGAATCATTAAAAAATATTTATTTTGATCAGTTTCAATAGTTTTTATTACTAAATTTATAATATAATTAGGGGTGAACAACTTCGAGTTTGAAAATTTCTGAACTTGATTAAAACAAAAAAAAAGTATTTCGATCGAGACATTTTTTGGGTCAGAATAGGTCGAGTCAGGAATTCTCAACTTTTTTATTTTTTATTTTACATCAAAATGGCGTAGTTTTATTTTGGGATGGGCCGGGTCGGGTTGGGACTTACCGAATTATTTAAAAAATATATAAAAAATTAATTTTAATTATATTAAATATTATAATTTCAATTTTAATTTCAATTCTAATTTTAATTTCAATTCTAATTTTAATTTTAATTACGTCAAATGTTATAATTCTAAATTTAATTTTAAGTTTAATTATGTAAAATATTATAATTTTAATTCATATTTTAACAACGTTAAATATTATTATTCTAAATTCAATTTTGATTTTAATTACGTTAAATGTTATAATTTGATTAATTTTAAACTCAATTTTAAATTCAATTACGTTAAATATTATAATTTTAAATCTAATTTTAAGTTTAATTAATTTAAATATTATAATTTCAAATCTAATTTTGAGTTCAGTTATGTTAAAGATTACAATTCTAAATTCTATTTCAATTTCAATTAAGTTAAATGTTATTATTTCAAATCTAATCATTCTAAATCTATTTTTAAATTTAATTACTTAAATATTATAATTTTAAATCTTATTTCAAATTCAATTACGTTAAATGTTATTATTTCAATTTTAATTACATTAAATATTATAATTATAAATCAATTTTGATTTTAATTATATTAAATATTATAATTTTAAAGGGATAAGGACATTTTTATCTTTAAAGCTTGATCTAATTCTCAATTTTTTTCCACGAGTTTCAAAAAATTCAATTTTGTCCTAGTCCGTTAATTGGATTCTATTAGAATTGATAGAAAATATTTTTTAACAGTATATTGATAATTTTACCCTCTTTTATATGTTAGTTTGATACGATGATGCAAGTACATTACACAATGTACACGTGTCAAATTTTAATAGGTTTTGAAAAAAATAAAAAAAAAGACATGTGGCATGCTGTAATAGGTTAAATAAAATAAATAAAGGGGTAGTAGAATAGTGGCTACCATCGTCAGTGGCTGACTAGCCGCCGGTGACCAATTACGATTAGACTCAAAATTTTGTGATCTACGTAATAGTGGAATTTGTTTTAACAATGGAGTACTGTAGATGTGCCAAAAATAGAGAAGAACATGGCAGTTGGTGACGGCCACCGCCATTCGCCGTCGAACGGTGAGGTGGTGGCATGCACTGCCTCTATCATTGGACAGATTCGCGGCCGATCTATCTAATGGTAAGGGCGGTGCACGCCACCGGCTAGCCATTCATCAGCGACCACCAACCCATGGTGGTGGGCGGCGGCCACCGCCCTCACCATTGGATAGATCGATCACCGATCTATCCAATGGTGGGGGTGATGCACATCACTGCCCGCCGTTCAACGATGAACGGCGGTGGCTGCCGCCAACCACCATGTTTTTCTCCACTTTTGGCATATCTACATTGCTATGTTGTTAAAACAAATCCCACCACTGCGTAGATTATAAAATTTTGAGTTCAATAATGTTAATTTTGAGTTAAATTGCAATTAGTCATCGGCGGCCAGCCGGCCACCGACGACGGCGGCCACTGTTCTGCTGCTCCCTTTATTTATTTATTTATTTTATTCAATCTATCACAGCACCACGTGTCTTTTTTATTTTTTTCAAAACCTATTAAAATTTGACACGTATACATTATAGTGTTTTTGCATCACCATATCAAACTAACATATAAATGAGGGTCAAATTATTAATATACTGTTAAAATATATTTTCTATCAATTCTAACAGAATCAAATTAACGGATTAGGACAAAATTGAATTTTCTGAAACTTATGGGACAAAATTGAAAATTAGGTCAAACTCTAAGGACAAAAATGTCCTTATCTCTAATTTTAAATGTTATTTCGATTTTAATTACGTTAAATATTATTATTTTAAATCTAATTTTAATTTTAATTACATTAAATCTTATGATTGTAAATTCAATTTCAAGTATAATTACTTTAAATATTATAATTTTAAATTATATTTCAATTTTAATTATATTAAATATTATAGATTTTCTTTATTCTTAAAAGCTCGCAAATTCCTTAAGCCATTGCATGGAACTCAAATTCTGCACATGATCTAGACACTACCGCTTGTTTCTCATTTCTCTAGGTCTCCAAGTTTCCTCTAATTAGAGTACGATAACTTATTGTTGATCGCTAATCTATAAGTGAGCCAACATAGTCTGCATCCATGTAGGCTTCTACCGTCATCTCAGCTCCTTTTCCAAACATGATTCCTTTTCCAGGAGTAGCTTTCAAGTATCGAATCACTCTATATAGAGCTTGTAGATGAACATTCTTATGGTCATGTATAAATTGACTATTCATGCTCACAGCATATGCGATATCCAGACATGTGTGAGATAGGTAAATCAGTTTTCCTACCAATTTTTGGTACCTTCATCTATCCACAGTTTCATCGTCTCCTGCTTCACTGAACTGGTGATTTTGTTCAATTGGTGTATCAATGGACTTGCATCCCATCATTTAATTCCAAATCTTATATCAATTTTAATTATGTTAAATGTTATTATTCTAAATTCAATTTTTATTTCAATTATGTTAAATGTTACAATTGTAAATTCAATTTCAAGTTCAATTATATTAGATATTATAATTTTAAATCTAATTACATTAAATGTTATAATTTTAAATCCATTTTTGAGTTCAGTTATATTAAATATTATAATTTTAAATTCAATTTCTAGTTCGATTACGTTAATATTATAATTTTAAATCGCATTTTGATTTTAATTACGGTAAATATTATTATTCAAAATCTAATTTCAATTTTAATTACGTTAAAGAATATAATTTTAAATCGAATTTCAAGTTTAATTATGTTAAATATTATAATTTTAAATCCTATTTCGATTTTGATTATGTTAAATATTATAATTTTAAATTCTATTTTAATTTTAATTACGTTAAATATTATTATTTCAAATTTAATTTTAATTTCAATTATGTTAAATGTTATCATTCTAAATCTAATTTCGAGTTTAATTGATTTTTTTAAATAAATTAAAATAAATATTCCGGTTGAAAAATTCCCGATCAGATTCGAGAATTTTACAAACTCAACCCGACCCGTTTGGGATTAAAAATTCTATCTTAAACACGTCCCGAAGTCATTCTCCTTTCCGTTCCAATCCGAAATTTTAGAACGAATAAAATTGAATTGGGTCAGGACTGAGAATAATGCCCACTCCCAAATGTAATACTAAAAAAAAAATCCAGTAATTGAGATTTTGATAGAGGTGGTAGAATTTCCTACGGGGTCGGGGCTCCATGGAGTCTAGTTCATAATGGGATAAATTTTGGGTTGCATTTTTATCAATTTTTTGGGATAGGGCAGATATAGGGAAGCCAATCCATCCCCAAATTAAATTCGGGTTGGGGATGGAGATGGACATAATTTAGTTTCTCCAAACCCAACCCGAAAATCCGATTTAATAATACAATTAAAAAAATTCTAATAATAGTTTTTGTTCCCCTTAAAAATTAAAAATGATTCTTTGTTATTGAAATGAAAATGAGTTCGCATTCTTTAATATTTATAAAAAATAAAAATTCTAAAACTTTTTTTTATTTATTAAATATATTTATTTAGTATCATATATAAAATTAAAACGAAGAACGAAAAAATTTATTTGGTCGCATTTTGTCTCTTGCTAACTGTTCTATTAATTTATTTATTTATTAAAAATTAATTTATTATTATGAGATTCTAAATTAAAAGATGAAAAATTTACTTGTAGAAATTTTATGATATTAGTATTTCTTTTTTATAAAATTTTTTAATTATCAAAATTTAAATTTTGTAGAAAAAACTTCAAATTTTAAAATAATTTATTTGAAATAATTTATTTTTAATATATTATAATTATTTGGATGAAAAATTATTTTATAAAATTAAATTAATACAAGTTGAAAAATATTTTTAAAATATTAATTAAAAAAATTTAAATATAAAGTATTTATGAAAATTTCATTCCTACTTAAAAATTTTCTATCCTAAACATAAATTACATCAATCAAATTTGAAGCGAGAATAAAAAATCTCACTCCATGCAAATACGAAGATAAAAAATATAACCTCAACATAAAAATAAGAAATGCGATCCCACCTCAACTCACACTATTGCGACCGAGATCTTGAAGCAAAAAAAAAATGTTTGTAAGATTTTGAATCTCAAATAGAAAAATTGTTTATAGCGTTCATTATACATGACAGTCGCTCCCTTTTTGAAAACCCATGATAAAAAGGTTGAATAAAAACGATGTCACTCAACAGAGCAGAACATACAGATTACATAGATTGATTGGAGTTCATCAAAAGTACAAGCACAGACTTGCCTTTTGGCAAAACAGCTGTCGGTAATCCATCATCACACTGTCCCAAACGCACTTCCCAATTCTCTCTCTCTTTTTTTTTCTCTCTAACTTTTATATCAGCACTCGGCAGCAACAGCAAAAAAACCCTAATCCAATTCAAAGTTCAACTTTTGTTCCAGTCTTTTGTCAGTTAATGCGGTTCTCGATCACCTTCTCGACAAGAACGTACGAGCACAGTTCTTTTTATTGGACCCTAGCACAAGGAAGACAAAAGATTACATTATCTTCATCTCTCCATAATATTTTTTTTTTACTCTCTCCTATTTGTTTAATTTGTACTTTATAATTAAAAATTTTATTAATTCTATCTCTATTTTTTATTTTAATTTACTAATTATGTCCTTAATTTTTTTTCAAAAATAATCAATTTCATTCTTTTAAATATAGTAAGATACTTGTAACGTTTCAAATATTGTATAACTTAAAAGAGTTCAGATCTATTCTAAAATATTGTATAACTTGAAAGAGTTCAGATCTATTCTAAAAGGGTTTAGACCGATATTAAGAGTTAGCAACGCTAAAAGTCTTAAAAGTCAAGAGTTAACATTATTAAAGAGTTAACATGTTATAAGAGTCAGCGAAATCTAAAATTTTAGAGCCTTGTTTAAAACGGAATAAAGACCTGAGAATATATTAGTAATGATATAGTTGCAATGAATTACAAATAGTGATAGGAAATGTCATTGTGCAAATATGTTCTCAAACTTGATGTTCATAATCTATTTTTACTGATGCGAGTCGATGAAGAACTTATCATATATAGATTAATGTACGTTTATATTTGGATAGTCCAGATGGTTAATCTTAGTAGACCATGAGTTTAATGGAATCTCATATAGGCGTACGAGTATTTAGTAAGGACTGAGTACTGCACAAACTTAATGCGAATCTCTAATAAACATCCCATAAAGCCGTTAATGGATGGTCCATTCTAGTTGAGTGGTATTTGTGGTCCTTTGACCTGAGTACCACGGTGGGTTTGTGAGTGATCCACCATATTTAGGTTCCACAAATGTCAGAGATCTTTTATGATCTGATCGCTCGGTGTCGCTGGGTATGGTCCGATACTCATGGAGTCCGGTGTGTGTATATATAGGATCCATGAGCTCATATGAGTGAGTTGTATATCCTGATGCTCTAAGATTGTATTTCAGAAAATCATATGGTCGTAAGCAATAAATCTCGAGAAATAGTTCCTTGTGGGATAAACAATATCGCAAAAGTATTTGTAAATATTATTTATTGAAATACGAATATGGAGATAAGTTTAGTATTGAGCATATAAAGACTTAACAGTGATGATCTATGGCTCCGCTCTTTTAAGATATAAATTGTCACGCCCCAGACCTAAAAGATCTGAAACATGACATAATTTACACTCATTCAATAATGTGCACTCATAATTAATATTGCATAAAATTTCAAACTTGAATTCAACATAGGAATCCTTATCAAGTTGTTAGTAAGTTTAATGCAAAATCAACCCATGACCATACTTGGTGAAACATAAACCAAATACAACCACACCTAATAAAATAATACATAAGTATTTATTCAATAGAGAAAAATCAAATATCTTAAACTATATGTCCACAAATGAAACACTTAGCAACCTAGCAACTTAGGGAACCCAAGGGACAACAGAAGCCTTGCAAATCCGCTAATCATACATGTGCCTTATTTACCTGAAATATAATGAGTATGAAACTCAGTAAGCATACTAATTTTTTATATATCAAAATAAAAATACATATACATACACAATGCATGTGTATGATATGCTATGATAAATCAAAATCATAATCTTATCAAATTACATGTTAGGTAAGCGCTTATACATTCTTTCGAAACATATAATAGGAATACCATCACTCAACTACTACTTAGTAGGACTTTCATATCACATATCACATAATGAGTTAAATGTCACTCGTAGGTGACATACCGTATGAGAGAAATAGTACAAGTGAGGTTTAAATTACATATATATAATGCTCATGCCCGAAGGTAAGAGCCAAACCCTCACTCTGATCATCGGTAAGTCCTCTCACATGCACCAATATGCCACCACACGAATGTGATGACTCAATCTTCCTTTAGGTACCAATAGGATCCTCCTTACATTCGGAACACATAATATATACCAATCCCGAAGGAAAGGCTATACATAAAGGCTCCACAAATCACATAAGGTGCCTACTAAGTAAATAGTGAGTTCAAGTATCCTCAAAACACAAAACGTATCTCATTGACATTTTTCACTTCAAAAAAATTCTTTATTAAACACATTTCATTTTGAAAGCTCATTTTCATAAACACATGTATGTCCATGCTCAATGTCAATGCTCACATTCATAAACATATGTCTTTCACCTTTCATATCAAATATACTTTGGCATAACATAAACATATTTCTAAGTATATTTACAAAATCATACATAGACAATTACTATGCTTATTGTGATTTTAGTAAAAATCTAGTATACTTACCTTTTAGCACTTTCGACTACAAGGCTTAATTCTCCTTAACCTATCAATGGAGATTAATCCTTTCATAAGCTTCAACATTCACACAAAACACTTTAAATAGCTTGAAAAATTACATATATTGCACTTATCACACCGAATTGGTCTAATTACTTGATTTCTAAAAACTTGTCATTCTGACCACTTACACTTAACAAAATTTTCTTATACATCAAATGATGTCCAATTGCTCCAAAATTATAATATATCTTTCTTAACTCATATATCCTCCTCATGTATGAATATTATATCATAATTATTATACAATCTATTTCATAAACACTATCAAATCCAAACTACTATTCTGGCGGGATCAAGATATTTACTAAATAGTATTCAGTCTCCCAATTTTATAAAATCATATATTAACTCAAAAATTATAAAAATACTACATAATTACTCTTGACACATATTTCAATCCATGATAAATATTTCACTTCAAAACCCCTGCCAAAATTATTTTAAAACTATTTTATTCCATAGCTTTAAAAATCTGTAAATCAAATACTACAATAAACTGATACGCTTTAAAAAATCATAACCATTTAATCACATTGATCTAAATTCTAAATTTTGAATATATCATATTAGACATATAAATTTATCATATTCCAAAAATTTATTATTTTTGTAAGATCATTAAGTAGATCAAAAATTGTTTGTCACTGTATCATACTGTTAACACAGGAAATTTCTAGAATTTCAAGGTCATTTTGATAACTTCACTATAAATTCAATTTTTAGAATTTTCAATCGATTCAAAGTCTCAAATGATTCTATACATGTTTAGTTTTATAGTCTCAAAATCCAAAACCAGAATCGAAGCACAATGATTTATAAAATTTTCAAATCAAAAGACTGTCAAGTAGAAATTCTGCAATTCATCATGATTTATCAAGCTATCTACATAATCATTATCAATTCTCAATATATCTTACAAAATTCACATCAAATCCCCAATTTTTCATTTGTCCAAAAATCAAAACTAAAAGAAATTAACTTAATTAACACCAATAAATTGATAAATAGTTATGATATACCTCTTAAAACTCCAAATTCTAATTTTTTTCTTCTTCTTCTCTTTCTCTCCCCTCTATTCCTCTCTTTTCTCTCTCTAACGGGGTGGTTCGACCCAAAAAAGAGTAAATTAGGGTTTAAAATATATATTTTTATACTAAGAGGCTAATTTTTATTATTTATAAATTAACTCCCTAAACTTTCAAAGTATTATAATTTGATCCTTAAAATAAATCTAAAGTCTTGCAAATAAACCCAATACTAATAGTATGTCCTTAATATATACAAACAATACTAATAACAATACATAAATTAAGTATCATCCACATACAAATAAAATATGAATATTATACATATATATAAATATTTATTCTTTTCGGTGTTGGATAAGTGTTTACTACATAAATAATGAGGGGATTATACAAATATGTATTAACCTCAACTCGTATGGTTCAATGTGCAATTTTATAATTTTTGTAACGTGTGTGGGGGGTATTTTTTACGAACTTACGAAAGCGTTTCACAAGACAAACAGGTGTGACCATAGGGAGTCTCACTATATAAAGTGCACTCGTTGAGCATTAGGGTAGCACCGAATCAAATGGTTCGATCTAAAAAGTTCTCAAAAAGCCAAAATTGTTGGTTGGATTTTATTGACTTTCTTAGTTTATGAACTTAAGACATACAATTAATTCATTCTATCTTGTGTTTAATGTTTTCATTATATCTGCCCAATATTTTGAATGATTGAGAAATCATGATGAACTTGACAAATGGATTCATGTGTTTAGCCTATGATAGTTTGATGCATGATCATAAGATAACAACTATGAGTTCAATGTTGGATAGACATATACCTAGATGATATGTATAACATAATTTAAATTTGATCTTAATGAATTATATTGTAATTTGATTACCATAGACATATAAGTGATTGTTAGAATGTGTGATATAGTCATTTGACTATCGACAGAGGCTTATGATGAGATTAGTGATTACGTCAATTAATTTGTATTAAGAGATTAACTAAGAGATTAATAAATTCAATAAAATATTAGGGAATATGTCTAAGCCCTATATTATTATCAATTAGTGAATTTATCTCTTTGTTTGATTTTGAGTTATTTTAAATTACTTTGATAGTGTTAGTTTAATTAGATTCAATTTTTATTTATTTTTTAGATTGATACAATTAAATCGTATAGTCCTTGTGAGAACGATATTTGGACTTTAAATATTATATTACTTTTATCGATGATCTAATATACGTGGGTGTATGCATGTGTAATTATATTTATTGCCTAAAATATGTATCACATACATATTTAACGTTACGGAAACCTTAAATTATACAATAAATATAATAAATAATATATTAATCACATTAATATATTAATATATTAATCACATTAATATATTAATATATTAGAAAAGTTGAGAAATCACCTGAACATATAAAGTTATACACATATATCCTCAGAGTCTGCATGAAAACTAACTCGTTGCCAGTTCTAGTCACCAACTCGGTGGGCTTGGCGAACTAGAACAGTAGCCCTATATTCAACATTGGGTTTAACTCTTAAACCCATAAATAACCGGTGGTGTGTATTCTTTATTTTCTCTAAAAGAAAAGAAATGAAAATTGAAGCAATTCACAATTGCTTCTCTTGGCACCATGGAGAAAAATCATTGTTCTCTTCATTCATTTTTTCTTTCTTTCTTCTTCTTCTCGACACCATTTTAATTTTCTTTCTCTTTCTCCATTTTCCTCACCCGTAAAACACACGCACACTTATTTCACACACCTCACACACACACACACACACACATATATATATATATATCTAATATATTAAAATAATAATATAATATAAATAATATAAATGGATGCCAACTATTTGGCACCTAAAATAAAGTAATATTATATAATATAATAATATAAAATAATGATATATTTATGATTATTTAACAATTAAATAATCATTGTATCCCTCATGAATAGTTACCCAATCTATCTCTAGTGGGTCCTACCAAATCTTACACTTGAATAAACTCAACCAATGGTCCACAATGCGCCACGCGTCATTATTCAATTAGTAAATAATAATTATTGACTAATTATTGTATTTAACACTTAAATACAGATACGTACGTATTCCTGTAATAGTATTGGATATTGTTGGATTAAACAATTTAATCCGGCACGCTGCCCCAGTGCACAACGAGTATACTCCATATCGCGGGACTCCCTAGGTCTATGCCCGATTTTTCAAATTGAACTATTCCATGAGTTCGTGAACAATGCCCTACGCACACATCACAGATATACAAATCAATGCGTTGAACTATACAAGTTGAGGTTACAACGCATATGTATAGTCATTTCGTCATGATATCCTGAATGTGCGAGGATATAGATTATCACTGTTAAATTCCATTGTGCTCATGCATGTCTTATCTCCAGACCTGTATCTCATTGAACAATATGTGCAAACTTCTTTGTCATATTGTTTCACCCTGGCGAAACTCTTTCCCAGGATTAAAGCTTATGGTCACAAGACTTTCTGAAATACAGTCTCAAAGCATCTGGATATCTAACTCCCTATGTGAGCTGACGGATCCTATATCTGTACACACCGGACTCCATAAGCATCGGACCATACCTAGCGACACTCAGCGGTCACATAATGAAAAGTCTGTGACATGCATGGAACTAAAGTATGGTGGATCACTTACAAGCCCACTGTGGCACTTAGATTAAAGGACCACGTATACTACTCAACTCGAGAGGGCCCTCTATTGACGGCTTACATAGGGTGTCTATCGGAGGCTCTCGTGAGTCTGTCATATATCCAATCCTAACTAGATACCTATCTGTCAATACGAGCTCCAAGCTCACGGTCAGGTAGGAACGACCATCTATACCCTATAAGTATGACATATGTTGATCTATATATAAAAAGTATCCACCGACAGACCCCCATCGGTAAAAATAGATCATGGATAATTATTTGAGAACATACTTACGCAACTAGCATTTTCTGGCACCCGATTGCAACTCTTGCAACAATACAGTTACTAGTATATTTCCAGGTCTATATCTCATTACAGACAAGACTTCAACTCTTAGATTTTCGCTGAGTATTATAACCAGCTAACAGTTCGTTGTGCTAACATTTAGCATTTATATTTCTTAGCCTGGCTAACTATGGGTCCTTATCAAAACTCCTTTAGATTTGATCTAAACTCCTTCATATCATACAATATCTGTAATGTTACATTTCATGGTATCATATAAATAGGTATTAACGATTTAATAGGAATGTACACTTGTATAAATACACAAGTATATGTACATTCAGGGATGACACGTAAGCACCAACCCTAACAACTTTATACGATTTAAAGTCTAGATATATGATTTAAAGTCCAGATATGGTTCCCACAGGCACTATACGATCTAATACTATCAATCAAGTATTAAAATTATATTTACTTAACTTTTATTCAAAAAAATCAACCTCTTAGTTAATCCTTTAATATTGGCTTAGACACTAATCTCATCACAAGCCTCTGTTGATGATCAAGTGACTATATCACGCATTCTAACAATCACCTATATGTCTATGGTAATTAAATTAGAATGTAATTTATTAAGATCAAATCTAAATTATGCCATACATGCCATCCAGATATATGTCTATTCTACATGGAACTCATAGTTGTTACTTTATGATCATGCATTAAACTATACTAGGTTAAACATGAATCCCTTTGTCAAATTCATCTTGGTTCTTTTATCATTCAAAATATTGGTAAGATATAATTAAAGCATTAAACATAAGATAGAATGAATCAATTATATGTATTAAGTTCATAAACTAAGAAAGTCAATAAAATTAAACTATATATATTAGGTTTAATAGTCTAACACTAGAAATAAAAACTCAGGTCATTGTGAAATAGAGAGTTCTAGAGCTTATCAAGAATAACATCAAGAAAATCATAGAAAACTAAAAAGATAAAGAGTTGAAGAGATAAAACTAATTTTTCTACAGTCTTCAATCTTCTAGTCTTCTTGATCCTCTAAAAATTGCTCTTTCTCTCTCCTCTTGATTTCTTGAATTGAGCTTTTTAATTTTTTATTTATAGGTTTATGTCTTCAAATTAGGATAAAACATCAAATATAAGTCATATTAAAATTACTGTTCACGAAGCACCGCAACGCTAAATTTTAAGCAATGTACATACTATTTTGAGAACCATTCTAAGGGTTGAGGTGATGGTACTACGGTAAAGTATTGTAGCTTGTTACTATAGTAATCCACGGAAGTATGGTACTATAGCAGTTTGATGTTTTTGGCTTATTTTTATTATATTTTCATCCTTATTTACTCCATTGACTCCAAACTTACAAAATAACAACAAAACATATAAAAATTTAAATAATCTTAATTTAAGCAAACAAATATTAAGATTGAAAGATAAAAATATTAGACTTGATTAACACTTATCAATTATTTTATGGTCTCTTAGAAAGTAAACAAGGCTTAAGTGTTAAGCCCAATAAGGTGATGACAAGTGGCAAGTAAAGACTTGCCACCTAAGTCATTAAGCATTTCATTTAAGCTAATTTATTTTCAATTGAATTAAGTTGTCATGCTTAAGACAAACATAAAGCGGTCACTCATCATTCGCCCAATACTTTTCCAATTTGAAAGCAAAATTGATTTGTTATGCTTTCACTTAACACCTCATGCTTAATCTAGCTAACTACCATTCAGCCACATTTCGAATTTGAAAGCATTGTCATGCTTTAACATAGAAGCGTGGGGTGGATTTGTGAGTAATTTTAAACCTAGGTTGCATGCATATGGGTTTGTGTTTATCATTTAAATATAACATATGTATCACATGCATATAAGCGCAACAAATGAGCGGAATACAAAATTCTTAATGATAAACACTAATACACTTTTATATGTTATCTCATAAATGTAAAATACATCGAGATTGAGAAATAGTACCTTGTCAAGCCTTTGGTATTTGGTCGAACTGGAGTTCCCACCTTGAAGCAATCCGTTTATAATTCTAGTTTCTCAACACGGTGGGTTTGGGGAAGCTAAAATAGCAGCTTATCCAACAAAGGATTCAACACTTGGATCCTTGTTTCTACCTTGTAATATGAGTGACCAAAATGAAAGAGGAAAAATAAAGAGAATATGTTTTTGCTCTCAACACTTGAGAAATTTTTTAACACTTTACCTTTCAATTCTCTCTACCATTTCTATTAATCCATTGGCCAATTTTCACTGTACAATATTGAGCAACATATTGCTCTTTTAATTATTAATTAGTTTTTACTCAATTATCTCACACAATAACATCCATTATAATGGTCAATGTTTGCCATTAGTAATTTATTTATCATTGTTTATAATAAACAAAATAAAATGAAAAATGATTTGGATGAACTTAGCCAAAATCTTGGCCAAAATGAAAACTATTTTTCATTTGCAAGTGACATTTAAGGCCTACTATTTACAAGTGCCACCCATTTACTTTTATTATAACATTTAATCAATAGTAAATAAATGACTTAATCTTATTAAATCATGGTAGAAACATATGTCAATTTAAATAAAAAATAAATTGTTTGACTTTAATTAAATAATAATATCATATATTATTATTATTATTATTTTATTCAATAAACATTTTAAAGAATAAAACAATAATATTATTTGTCCAACAAATAAGGGTATTTTGATCATTTCTAAGTCAAACAATAATTGGCTCACAATGTATCATGTGTCAACATCCCATTGGTCAACAACTAATTATTAACTAATTGATATACTTAATTCTTAAATATTGACACGTGCACGACTGGAGGAAAATCGAAGTAAATTTTCGGTTTGCTGAAATTTTTTAAATTAAATAATACGCTGACGCAGTGCACAACGAGTATACTTCATATTGCGGGACTCTCTAAGTTCACTCACGACTTGTCAAACAGAATTATTCTGCAAGTCCGAGATCAATGCCTCGTGCACACGTCACAGATATTATAAATCAGTGCAGTAGCCATACAAGTTGAGGTCATAGCGTATACGTATAATCCTTCCGCCAATTATATCCTGAAAGAGTAGAGATATAAATCACTATCGTTAAATCTCTATGTGCTTATCTGTAAACTTATCTCTAGACACGTATTTTAATAAACAATATATGCAAACACTTTTACAATATTGTTTAACTATGTAGGAAACTCTTTTTTTAGAATTGTTGTTTATGGCCATAAGACTTTCTAAGATACAGTCACTGAGCATCTGGATATATAACTCATCTATGTGAGCTGACGGATCTCATATATGTACACACCAGACTCCATAAGCATCGGACCATACCCAGCAACACCCAACGATCACATCGTAAAATGTCTATGACATGTGTGGAACTAAAGTATGATGGATCACTTACAAGCCCACCGTGGTACTCAAGTCAAAGGACCACGTATACTACTCAACTCGAGATGACCTTTCATTGACGGCTTCATAGGATGTCTATTGGGGTCTTCGTTGAGTCTGTTTAGTATTCAGTCCTTACTAAACACCTGTATGCTATACGAACTTCTAGTAGGTCCATAGTCAGCTAAGAACAATCATTTAAATTATCTAGGTATAGTATACACTGGTCTATTTAAAAGGATTCCACCGATAGACCTGCATCGGTGAATTTAGACTAAGAACATATAATTTTAGAATTGACTTACATAATAACATTTCTTAACACCTATTTCAACTATGTTATTACTAATGTATTCTCAAATTTTTGTACCGTTACAGACAAGATTCTAACTTTTAGACTTCACTAATTATTATAACATATTAACTCTTTAGTATTTATAATTTTTCAGTGTTGCTAACTCTTAGTATTGATCTAAACTTCTTTAGACTAAATCTGAACTCCTTCAAATTATATAATATTTGTAGCGTCACAAGTATTGAACCATTTAATAATTATAATTAACAATTTAACAAATAATATACTGTATAAATATTATAAAATAAAATATTTATATAATAATAAAATGACACGCGAGCACAAATTTCAACACTATTTTTATTGAAATTAAACAAAATATTCAATTTTTTATGAAATAGAACCAAAAAAACCAAATGAGTTATTAGAACTGAACCGGACCGAATAGAAATGGTTCAGTTCCAATAACTCATTTGATTTTTTGTTTAATTTAAATAAAAATAGAAAATGCAAAGGTTGCGAATTGGTGCTTGAATCGTGACCTTATAAAAATTATTCATTGAAAAATGCATTATTAGGACTCGAACCTAAACACTCAAAAAAGAGTCCTTTTCCTTTAACCATTGAGATGAAGCTTTTTTTAAGGTTAAACTACATTCTACTTATTTATATTCATGTTATGAAATGTTAATAATTGAAAAAATATTACTATGAATCAAACCAACAACATTTCACTATTAATATTCAAGTTCCTTGAATTAGATTATATTCCATTTATTAATATAAATATAATAATTAAAAACATAGTCAAGATTTGAACCGTGACTTGGAAAGAAATTTTGTTTCCGCTTAGCCAACTGAGTTGCATCTCCTGTTATGATAAATTGCATTGCAGTAATATATATTTATATTATAAAATATAAATAACTTATAAATTTAATTTTTTGGTTCGGTTCCAACTTTATATATAACTGAATTTTTTAATTTTTTTAATACAAAAATCAAACTGAACCAATGATTTGGTTTAATCTGATTTGAATTTTCGATTTCAGTTTTTTTTTTAATCCACCCTTAATCTCCATTATTCTTGATCATAGGTGACCACCAAAAAAAGAAGGAAATTTTTTTAGAAATAGGCCAAAATTTAAGATCATTGTCTTTTTTAGCCTTAAATGAAACTGTTTATATTTAATAGTCAAATAATTTGAAAATGATAGATTACACAAACCCTCCCAACTCTCAAACTTTTGAAACTAATAAGAAACTGAAACCAAAAAAAAAAAATACCCAAATCGATGGCATTGAGATAACCGGTGACATTTAAATAACCAAAGACAGATAATAGTTGGTAAGTTGTTTGAGTTTGAAAAATAGTGCAATAGTGATTTATTTTGCCTTAAATCTTTGAAAAATGATTGAATGTGAATAGATTGTCTGAAAAGTGAGAAGATTGTAAATAATATTTTCGTTGAATTCAAAAAAAATGACGACGGCAACGATGTGGGCAAGGCGTGAGCTATGCGAGACCTATCGAGCACATGCACCCCAACGAGCATGTACGCAACGCACAACAGTGCTATGCTGATTGATGCGTTGTAGGTGCTGCACACATGCTGTAAAATAAATATTTTTTAATATTTTTATTTTTATAATGGATTAATTAATTAATCAATTAATAATTAAATAGGTTAACTATATTTAACTAAATAGTTTATTAATTCATATTTATTTAGTTAGTGTATTTAATTTAGGAAAATAATTATTTTATTAATATATTTATAATTATAGCTTATGATATTAATTAATTAAATAGTTTATTAATTTATTTTTGTTTATTTAGTTGGTGTATTTAATTTATGAAAATTATTATTATATTTAATGATTTTTTTATTTGATTTTATTTATTCTCTTTTAATTTATTTTGTTATTTATTTTTATAAGAAACATAATGTGTTCGAAGAATATAAAATTCTGGCCAATTAATTTTTTAAGCATTAATTACCCCCTATTAAAAAAATGTAGGCCTTAGACATTTTAAAACATAAGTTGACGCTAACTCAGTTAGAACTATTCAAAGCATTATATATAAGGAGATTTTTAGATATGCATAGTATTTCTTTTTCAAGAATTTTGGTGCATGAGATTTTGTTACAATAGGTTCAAATAGAAAATTTGTATCATGAGATGTAATTTTTGATTGCAAATAAGCACATTCAATTTTCTCGTAAGAAGCTTGTATTAATAACAAGGCTGAAGATGGGAGATTATTCACTAATTTGAAACTTAACAAAAAAATTGGGTAATTAATTATAAGAAAAATACTTTGGTGGTAAAAAGATATTGACATACAAGGAGGTAGATAATTGGTTAGTGCATTGGACTTACATCAGGTCAACGATGGAGATGTATTAAAATTATATTTATTCTATTTTATTCATTGTATTTTAATACCATGTGACAAGCGTAAAGGCATTCTAAACTTTATGCTAAGTATAGTTGATGATCTGATTGAGTTTAATAACTACCTATATGGTAACATTGCATAAAAAATAATGTATGACTCACTTAGTACAATACTCTTGAAGAAGTTAGAGAATGTCAGGAAAAACCTTACTAAGAATGACAAAGACAAATATAATGTGTATGAATTTTTAAATAGCTTTCAGGTGCACAATTTTCTTGATCATTATTGAGATTAATAATTTATTTTTATTGAGATTAATTTTTTATTTTTATTATCTAAGATTTCGATTTATGAAGCAATAATGGTCTGTAGGGAGAGATTTACACACTGAATGTGACTATTTTTCACACATTTTAAATTGGCAGAGCATGGAGATTGCATTATTCACAGATGACACGTCCAGAATATAGAAGTTATTCCCAAGTGCAGGATTGTCGAAGTAATAAATAACCCGATGAGAACGGGGTCGATCCACAGGGAAGTAGAATTAAAATTACAAATTATAAACACTTTAAAGATAATTAATGCAGTATAAGATGTTTGTAAATATTATTTCAATTAACCAATTCAAATAAAAAGCTAAGGTTACGGGGATTCACTCTTGGCATAAGAAGTAAGAATATATTTAACTTTTTATTTTTTTATAACTCAATTGGAATCCTCACACAAAGGAGGTTTCAACCGGAAAATATAGCAATTAAAGTTCATTATCATTTATATATTGATTAGTATTTATTTCTTTCAATTATTATACACCAAATCTTATAAATGGGTTCAAGTATTTATTATGCCAATCTTTATATTTGTCTACAATAAATTAAGACTCCCACTTTACAAGAAAGGTTATATAAACCAAGACTTGTAAATGGTTTCAATAATTTATTGTGCCAAGTATTAAGTTTGTCAATAATAAATCAAGAATCACCACTTTAGAAGAAATGGTATTAATTCTACAAACAAAATAAATACATCATATATAAATTTACATAATTTAAAAATGAAGCATTAAATTCATGAATAAATATTAAACATATCTTATTACCTTGCCAAGAGCTTCACCCTTTCACCTTAGCTTAAACAAAATTATTTGGACATAATAAAACTAAATGAAAAGAAAAGAAATGGAAGAAGAAATAACATGACTTAATAGTAAACAAGAGAAATAATAGTACAAGGAAATGGATACAAAGGAAAAGTATTTTGAACTAAATTCTAACTTTCTAATTACATTCTTTAGGCATAAACAAGCCACCTATTTATAGAAAAACATGGATAAATCGAGACAAATTTGGAGGGAACCACTTGGTTGATGAAAGTCAAGAATGGTGGCAAAATAATTTGCATTCATTATCACTTGGGCACCCACTTGATTATCCAATTTGGAATTGATGTAATCCGAATTAGCTGTCACTCAAAACATAAAAGTTGTAGATAAGGCTCTTATCTTTCCAAATTGAGTGATCTCATACGTATTAGATACGTATTTCTATAGTTATGGGCCAAATACTGATAACTGTTCAAACTGGGCCTGTACTGCAGATCAATTCTGTTCTAGGCCAATTTTCACCCTCTAAACACTCGAATTTCCAATGCTTTGTGAAATACAATATGTTAGTCCATTGAGTCAGCTCTGCACAGGATTAAGAATCACCTCAATTGGATCTTTAGGTAGAAAGTTATGCCTATTTTACCGAACCTGCCACAAAACAGTTATAAGATAATTAAGTACAATATTGTAAACATACTTAAGTTAAGAAAATTAAATACACTAGTAATACAAAACAATCATGTAAAACTCTTATTAAATGTGTAATTTCAAGTGTTCATCACACCCCCCAACTGGCTTATTGCTAGTCCCTAGCAATTCGAGCATAAATAAAATTTGAACACTACCTAAGTATTTCAAACAAAACGTCAGTTTTAAAATCACAATCGCTATAAAGGTTATTTCAATCATAACTTCCAAAAATATTTTTGTGTGTGTGTGAATTAAGCCAAAGCCTTCTTACCACAAACCACAACATATATAGCCTTAAAAATGTTCCAAGTAAAAGCCTCAACTCCATATCCTTACAGGTAAATAATTTGTTTAATGACTTAGGATTTCACTCATGGAGTTGGAAAACAGATAATCGCTCAAGAAAAAGTTACATTTAAGGACAGACAGACAAACTAACATTGATCCAAAGATAGGAAAATCAAATATTTAGAGTCAAACCATTATTGTCAAATGCCAGCTTCAAGGCTTTAATTATTTAATGCGAATCTTACGAATATAGAATTCGGTGATAAGATTGCTTCCTAATGACTTTAGTCTTCTAAAATTGAATGAAGACTTTATTGAACTGAATTGACTTCTTTTCTTTTTTTTTTTTAAAAATTTTTTTACTCTTTTTTTTTTGTTGAAAGACATAAGGAATCATTATAACATAAGAGCAATTTATCACCATAATACTTTTCTAATTTTTTTTTTTTTTTTTTTTTTTATCCTTCAGCTAAGCAACCAAATCATTCATCATCCCAAATAATGTCATTCCAAATAAAAATTAACCATTTCAAAGGATCAATGAAAGTTCGTAAGCTGTTATCTCAAACCTCTCCACTCACTCACAAAAGATATGTGAGTTTAGAAAATAATATGTATACTTAAACATGGAAATTCTCTTGGCTATATATATTGAATCATCCATCTTACCACAAGGCTTAGTATTGTTCTCAAGAAATAATTTCAGAAGTTATTCTTTAGTAACCTAAATAGAGAAAGTGATTTAAACTAAACAATTTTGAAATCATACATCGATAATAAAACAAATTTATTTACGCAAGAGTTACCAAAAACTTAAGCAACAAACAATTATACATAAAATGCATTAAAAATAAACCAATTAGAATGTGTTTCAAAAGTTTATAATGTACTCTTTACTCTGCCATTCTAGAACTAGAATGCGTCTCAAGAATACATAAATGAACATTTTACTCACGCCATTCATGATATTTTTTTTTTTTTTTTTTACATAACAAAGTGATAACAACAACAAAATAAAATAATTAACACTAACATTATATATCAACTATCCTCCCCCCAACCAGATTGAGACATTGTCCTCAATGTCAAAATATAGAAAGAGTAAAATATAGAAGATATCACCTGAAACATCTTTTATTGAAAATTAAACCTGCAACAAAATAAAACAAGCCACACAAAAAAAAAAATAAAACAAGCCACACAAAAAAGCTTAAAAATACATAGAAATAGATAGGCTACAAACGAAGCGTCAAATCTATCCTGCGTTTCTTTTCACTGTTATCAGTATACCAATCTATCTGACTCATTGTTGGATCAGATAGAGGTGTAAAAGCTTGTAGTTCATCGAGTAACTGATCAACAGTTGAAGCAGAAATGAGGATCTGTCGTGCTGCAGATGAGACGAATTGTTTTTCCACCGCATAGTCAAGAAAAGATAACAACCCATTATAAAAACCATCAACGTTTAACAAACCAATGGGTTTTTTATGGATTTGCAATTGTGCCCATGAGACAATTTGAAAAATTTCCTCCAATGTTCCGAAACCTCCAGGTAGAGCTATGAAGGCATCAGCATTACGAAGCATAAAAGAAATTCGTTCATGCATTGATGATACCTGTAACTCATCCCCAATTGTTTTTCCTACAATGTCTCCAACAGTTAGAGCTTTTGGTATGATACCCAAAACTCGACTGCCATTATTTTGTGCAGCGGTTGCCACACGTCCCATTAATCCAAGACTACCTCCCCCATATACTAAATGAATATTGCGCTCAGCTAACATCTTACCAAGGGTTTCTGCTGCTTCTATAAACTCACTAGTTTTTCCAGGGCTGGATCCACAAAAGACACAAATTTTTGTGAATTTACGAGTTGATGATCCTTCCATGATTACACTCACCCTCTCTCTTGAATGATTTTGAGTTTGTACAAAGATGCAGAAATAATGCAATGTATTTATAGAGCCAAAAGGTATTGCAAAGTTAAATCACATGGCTATTGGCTTGAAGTACAAGATTCAATACCTTTTACCAATTTTCAATTTGTTAGCTGGAAAAGTCACATGGGTTGTCGGCTTAAAATGCAAAATTTTCAAAAAGGATTATAGGTGGTTGATTATTGAAAAGACATTTGAGTTTGAAATGAAACATTTAAAAATAACAGCTATAGTAAATATATACAAGTAGTTGTGATTGTGGCTCACATCTTCCTCTGATTTTACGTCCAGTAACGGCTTAAACGCCCTCTATGGGTCGGGGATAGGCTTCCCATCCAATTTTCTTATAAATTGGCAAACAGGGTCTTTTAAAGTCAGATTCCCGAGACTGTACCGCTCATGTTCTTTTAGGAATATGTCCCATAATTCATGAATTGCAATATGCACATATCCACTAGGATGCGTCTCAAGAGTCGATAAGATATTATCTAAAGACTCCTTACTCAGGCCATCCTTAATGAACCTAATTTTATCTTCACGATTTACAGACACCATTCCTAAAGTGCGGCAATGTGTGTTGCAAGTCGTGCGTGCACACTTGTAACAAACATTTAATCGTTTTGCTCTTCGTTTTTTTTGAAAAAGAGCTTTTACCTAAGCCAGGCATGTAGGAAATTAATGAGTCTGAAAATTCACCTGTCAACCTAACTTTGGCTTCAATTAACCAACGTAAATCAACAGGTATATTCATAATCATTAATAACCTTAATCTTTCACATCTTGCTTGGTAAATTTTCTTCAAGGAATTTTGAGGCAATGAGGGAAAACGCTTTTTCAAATTTTTTAGAATGTCATCCATTTTTTTTTTTTAAGAAAAGGGGGAAGAAGAGAAGATATCAGTAATTATGGGAAACTGACAAAACCGATTTGAAATATCACGGAGTACCGTTATCCGCCACTTAACCGGGGTGCAAAACAAACCTTTAACAAAACTACTAAATTAACCTGCAAGTAAAAAAAAAATGTTAGAAGAAGAATAAATATATATAAATATGTAAATATATAAAACAAAGATTAATTGGTCTCGTAACAAGGATCCGACAGGAACGTAAATTCTTCATGAAAAGCTTGGTTTTCTAGAAACGGCTTGAGTCTTTGCCCATTTACCTTAAACACATTCCCATTTCTAGGATTTTCAATGTCAATTGTTCCATAAGGGTACACATGTTTCACAATAAAAGGGCCACTCCATCTTGATCTTAATTTTCCAGGGAATATGTGAAGTCGAGAATTATAAAGCAAAACCTTCTGACCAGTGTCAAATGTTTTTCTCTGAATTTTTTTATCATGAAAGGCTTTAATTTTAGCTTTATGAATTTTTGAATTCTCATATGCATCATTTCTCAATTCTTCAAGTTCATTTATTTGTAATTTACGTATGTGTCCAGCAGAATCAAGATTTTCATTGAAAGTTTTAATAGCCCAGTAGGCTTTATGCTCAAGTTCCACAGGTAAGTGACAAGGTTTTCCATAAACTATCCTATAGGGAGACATACCCAATGAAGTTTTAAAAGCAGTTCTATAAGCCCACAGTGCATCATTTAGTCTTAAAGACCAATCTTTGCGATTTGGGTTTACAGTTTTTTCTAAAATTTGTTTTATCTCCCTATTTGCTAATTCAACTTGTCCACTTGTCTGAGGATGATAAGGGGTGGCAACTTTATGAGTAATACCATATTTTTTCATTAATGTTTCAAATGGTCTATTACAAAAATGCTTACCCCCATCACTTATAATGGCTCGAGGGATTCCAAATCGACTTAAGATATTTTCTTTCAAAAATTTCATGACTGTTTTATGGTCATTATGTCGACATGGAATAGCCTCAATCCATTTTGAGACATAATCTACTGCAACTAAGATATACGTAAATCCAAATGATAACGGAAATGGTCTCATGAAATCTATCCCCCAACAATCAAAGATTTCAATAACAAGAATGGGGTTCAAAGGCATCATGTTTCGTTTTGAAATTGATCCCAACTTTTGACAATTTTCACAAGTTACACAAAATGCATGTGTATCTTTAAATAAAGTGGGCCAATAAAATCCACACTGTAAGATTTTTGCAGCTGTTTTCTTTGATGAGAAATGTCCCCCACATGCTTCAGAATGACAAAATTCAATAACTTTATTTACCTCATTGTCGGGTATGCATCTTCGAAATATTTGATCACGACAATATTTAAAGAGATAAGGATCATCCCAATAAAACTTTTTCACCTCCGTTAAAAATTTTCTTTTGTCTTGAGCATTCCATTGAGGTGGCATTTCTCCTGTTACAAGAAAATTAACAATATTAGCATACCAGGGCATTGTAACAGTAGAAAATAAAAATTCATCGGGAAAAGAATCATTAATAGGTGTTATTTCTGTTGATGAATCTGGTGTGAGTCTTGATAAGTGATCTGCAACAACATTTTCAGCTCCCTTCTTATCCTTGATAGTGATAATAAATTCTTGAAGCAATAGAATCCATCGAATCAGTCTTGGTTTTGCATCTTGTTTTGACATTAAGTACCTTACAGCAGCATGGTCAGTAAATACAATAGTTGAAGAACCAATTAAGTAAGAACGAAATTTGTCTAATGCAAATATTACAGCAAGTAGTTCTTTTTCAGTTGTTGTGTAATTCATTTGTGCACTGTTTAAAGTTCTACTCGCGTAATAAATTACATAGGATTTACCTTCCTTTCTTTGTCCTAATACAGCACCAACAGCGTAGTCACTAGCATCACACATGAGCTCAAAAGGTAAAGACCAGTCAGGAGATTGTATGATAGGAGCAGATGTTAAGAGGCCGATTAATTTTTCAAATGAATTTTGACACTCTTGAGTCCACTTAAATGATACATCTTTTGCTAAGAGGTTACAAAGAGGTTTAGATATAGCACTAAAGTTTTTTATGAACCTCCTATAGAATCCAGCATGTCCTAAAAAGGATCGGACTTCTCTGACTGTTTTTGGTGGAGGCAAATGTGTAATGAGTTCGACTTTTGCCTTATCCACTTCAATTCCTTTAGAAGATACTATATGTCCCAAAACAATTCCAGAAGTAACCATGTAGTGACATTTTTCCCAGTTCAATACAAGACTCTTTTCTTCACATCTTTTTAAGACCTTTTCTAAGTTTTCAAGACAATTATCAAAAGAATTTCCAAACACAGTTAAATCATCCATGAAAACTTCTAAATAATGCTCAATCATGTCACTAAAAATGCTTAACATACATCTCTGAAATGTTGCTGGGGCATTACAAAGTCCAAAGGGCATTCTTCTAAAAGCAAATGTTCCAAAAGGACATGTGAATGTAGTCTTTTCTTGGTCTTCTAGTGCTATAGGAATTTGATAATAGCCAGAGTAACCATCTAGAAAGCAATAGTAGGGATGTCCTGCTACTCTTTCTATAATCTGATCAAGGAATGGTAAAGGAAAATGGTCTTTTCTAGTGGCCAAGTTCAATTTTCTATAATCTATGCACATCCTCCAACTAGATGAGACTCGAGTTGGTATTAACTCACCTTTTTCATTTTCAATGACTGTGGTTCCAGATTTTTTTGGTACTACCTGAGTAGGACTTACCCACTTACTATCTGAGATCGGATAGATAATTCCTACTTCAAGTAATTTGAGAACTTCAGCTCTCACTACCTCTTTCATATGTGGATTTAATCTCCTTTGAGGTTGTTGGGAAGTTTTGGCATTATCCTCTAGGTGTATTCTATGTGTGCAAATCAAAGGATTAATACCATTTATGTCTTTTAAAGTCCACCCAGTTGCATTTTTATGCATTTTCAATAATTCAATCAACTTATCTTCTTGTTCACTTGTGAGTGTAGAAGCGATTACCACTGGGTAAGTTTGTTTCTCTCCAAGAAATGCATATTTCAGTCCTTCAGGTAGAGGTTTTAACTCCAACTTTAAAATTTCGTTCTTTTTATCCTCATTTTCTCCCAATTCTTCAAACTTTAGTTTCCATCTTTTATTTTCAATCACCTGTGCACAGTCAAGTAAAGAACATATGTCAGAGATTTCAGGATCTAATTGTATATTTGACTCAAATGAATTTATTAAACACATTTCTAAGGGATCGGTAGAACTCCCTTTTTGAATATGATCCTCCACAATCGTTTCAATCATGTCACCTTCTTCACTTTCATCCTCCTCTTCATATGGTTGCTTACACATATTAAAAACATTGAGTTTAAGTGTCATGTTTCCAAATGAAAGCTTCATTACTCCATTCCTGCAATTAATCAAAGCGTTAGAAGTTGCTAAAAATGGACGACCTAAAATAACAGGTATCGGATTACATCCTTTGACAGGTTCTGTGTCCAAGACGATAAAATCCACAGGATATATGAATTTATCAACTTGAACTAAGACATCCTCCACTGTCCCTCTTGGTACTTTTATTGATCTATCAGCAAGTAAAAGAGTTACAGATGTTGATTTTAACTCCCCGAGATTGAGCTGCTGATAAACTGAATATGGCAATAAATTCACACTAGCACCAAGATCAAGTAAGGCTTGTTCAATTTTATGACTTCCAATAATACATGAAATTGTAGGACAACCAGGGTCTTTATATTTCAAAGAATTATTGTTTTGAAGAATGGCACTTACTTGTTCAGCTAAAAATGCTTTCTTTTTCACATTCAGTTTTCTTTTTACTGTGCATAAGTCTTTCAAAAATTTTGCATAAGATGGAACCTGTTTAATAGCATCCAGTAAAGGAATATTAACTTTTACCTGTTTGAAGATTTCAAAAATTTCAGGATTGTAATTCATCTTCTTAGTATTACGTAATGCATGAGGAAATGGGGGTGGAGGTGAAGGTTTGGTATTTTCTTCATTAAGTGTAGGTTCAACACTTTCCTTGCCCTTAGAGATTGATTCATCGCTCTCATGAGGTTCAGGAATTTCTTTTTCAACAATTTTACCACTCCGAAGAGTGATAACTGCTTTAACTTGATCCATGTGTTGGCTTCCTGAACTACATGCATTTGAGTTATGTTGTCCTTTGGGGTTTGGCTGTGGTTGAGAAGGAAATTTTCCTTTCTCATGAATGTTCAGTGCAGATGCAAATTTAGCAAGAGTATCTTTCAAATCAGCAAATGTTTGAGCATTTTGAGAATTAACAGACTCTTGTTTTTCAATGAATGTATGCAAGGTTTCTTCAAGATTTTTCCTAGGAGGTGGGACATATGGTGCATAACCTTGATGATTTTGAAAGTTTTGGTGTGGTTGGAAAGGTGGTTGCGAAGCCTGTGCTTGAGTGTCATTCCTCCAACTAAAATTCGGGTGATTTCGCCATCCAGGATTATAGTTTTGTGAATATGGGTTATTGTTTGACCGTTTGAACGTGTTTAAAACATTGGCTTGTTCATGGAGACATTCCCTAAATGCAGGCAAAGTTGGGCAATCATTGGTAGGGTGATCATGGGTTTCACAAATGTGACACACAATTTCTTGAACAGATTTTATTTGACCACTCTTTTTCATTTCTAAGGTTTCGACTTTTCTAGCAAGGGATGCTAATTTGGCTTGAAGGTCATGGTCTTCCTTAAGATGATAAATACCCCCACTAGATGTAGTGGTTTGATTTTTGCTAGGTGCCTCACAGGTACCAGCAGTGTCCCAATTTTGAGCATTTTCTGCTAGTAAGTCAAGATAGTTCATTGCCTCTTCTGGGTCTTTTTCCTCAAATGTTCCATTACACATCATTTCTACCATTTGCCTAACTTGGGGTGTTAAGCCCTCATAGAAATTTGAGACTACTCTCCATGTTTCAAAACCATGATGGGGACAGGTATTAAGCAATTCTTTATACCTTTCCCAACATTGGTAAAGGGTCTCTCCTGATTTTTGGGCAAAAGTGGTGATTTGTCTTTTGAAAGAATTTGTTCTATGGGAGGGAAAAAACTTTTTAAGGAATTGTTGTTGCATCTCGTCCCATAAAGAAATGGATCCTGGCCTAAGGTTTTGTAGCCATGTTTTAGCTTTATCTTTTAAAGAAAAAGGGAAAAGCTTAAGTCGAATTGTGTTCATGCTACAATTTTGATCATTATACGTGTTACACACTTCTTCAAATTCTCTTAGATGTAGATAAGGGTTCTCTGCATCTAAGCCATGAAAAGTGGGTAAAAGTTGGATAATGCCTGGCTTAAAATTAAAATGCGTTGCATCCGGTGGAAAAATTAAGCAAGATGGTGCACCGGTTCGTGTAGGGTTCATATAGTCTCTAAGTGTCCTAGGTCGGTTATGGTTATTATGTTGGGACTGATTGTCCCCTGGGTCTATGAGTCCCTCAATTTGATTTTCGCTCATGGTGTTACTTGGTGAAGAATGAGAAGATGAAGGAGAATCTAACAAATTATCAAAGGAAGTTTTGAAATTACCTTTTACTAAACGATGAGAATTAGGATCTCGAAACCAACCGCTCATAAAAAGAAACAAAACAAAATACAATAACAATAATACAAATAAAATATTAAACACAGGTAAATAAAATAAAATATTACACACAAGTAAATAAAATATGTAAAACTAAAAGCAAAATAAAGATAAATAATTAGAAGTTAGATTAGTGATGTTAGATTATATAATAAAAAGTTAATAAATAAATAGTAGGAGGCTTAGCCTTCCATTAAAATAAAAAGCGAAAATAAAAGGCGAATAATAAATAAAGTAAAGTACGTTAGGAGGCTCGGCCTTCCATGAAAATTAAAAAAAAAAACTAAAATAAAAAGTAAAAAATAATAAATAAACGAAATAAAGAGTAGGAGGCTCAACCTTCCGCGAAAATAAAAACAGAATAATAATAAAGTACGTTAGGAGGCTCGGCCTTCCATGAAAATAAAAAATAAATAAATAAATAAAAAAAACGAATAATAAATAACGAGTAGGAGGCTCAGCCTTCCATGAAAATAAAATAAACAAACAAACAATAACAAAACAAAATATTAACGTTACCTCCCCGGCAACGGCGCCAAAAACTTGACACGTCCAGAATATAGAAGTTATTCCCAAGTGCAGGATTGTCGAAGTAATAAATAACCCGATGAGAACGGGGTCGATCCACAGGGAAGTAGAATTAAAATTACAAATTATAAACACTTTAAAGATAATTAATGCAGTATAAGATGTTTGTAAATATTATTTCAATTAACCAATTCAAATAAAAAGCTAAGGTTACGGGGATTCACTCTTGGCATAAGAAGTAAGAATATATTTAACTTTTTATTTTTTTATAACTCAATTGGAATCCTCACACAAAGGAGGTTTCAACCGGAAAATATAGCAATTAAAGTTCATTATCATTTATATATTGATTAGTATTTATTTCTTTCAATTATTATACACCAAATCTTATAAATGGGTTCAAGTATTTATTATGCCAATCTTTATATTTGTCTACAATAAATTAAGACTCCCACTTTACAAGAAAGGTTATATAAACCAAGACTTGTAAATGGTTTCAATAATTTATTGTGCCAAGTATTAAGTTTGTCAATAATAAATCAAGAATCACCACTTTAGAAGAAATGGTATTAATTCTACAAACAAAATAAATACATCATATATAAATTTACATAATTTAAAAATGAAGCATTAAATTCATGAATAAATATTAAACATATCTTATTACCTTGCCAAGAGCTTCACCCTTTCACCTTAGCTTAAACAAAATTATTTGGACATAATAAAACTAAATGAAAAGAAAAGAAATGGAAGAAGAAATAACATGACTTAATAGTAAACAAGAGAAATAATAGTACAAGGAAATGGATACAAAGGAAAAGTATTTTGAACTAAATTCTAACTTTCTAATTACATTCTTTAGGCATAAACAAGCCACCTATTTATAGAAAAACATGGATAAATCGAGACAAATTTGGAGGGAACCACTTGGTTGATGAAAGTCAAGAATGGTGGCAAAATAATTTGCATTCATTATCACTTGGGCACCCACTTGATTATCCAATTTGGAATTGATGTAATCCGAATTAGCTGTCACTCAAAACATAAAAGTTGTAGATAAGGCTCTTATCTTTCCAAATTGAGTGATCTCATACGTATTAGATACGTATTTCTATAGTTATGGGCCAAATACTGATAACTGTTCAAACTGGGCCTGTACTGCAGATCAATTCTGTTCTAGGCCAATTTTCACCCTCTAAACACTCGAATTTCCAATGCTTTGTGAAATACAATATGTTAGTCCATTGAGTCAGCTCTGCACAGGATTAAGAATCACCTCAATTGGATCTTTAGGTAGAAAGTTATGCCTATTTTACCGAACCTGCCACAAAACAGTTATAAGATAATTAAGTACAATATTGTAAACATACTTAAGTTAAGAAAATTAAATACACTAGTAATACAAAACAATCATGTAAAACTCTTATTAAATGTGTAATTTCAAGTGTTCATCAACAGACGTTGAAGATTGGGTTTTGAAGAAGGAACTCGTATATTTTTAATTCATATTACCACCTTCACATATGACATTATTGTAGGAGTATGTGATGATATGAGTGTAAATACAATTTTTAATATGTAACGGAAGCATATATATATACTACACTCATTTAATACACTTAAACATATATATTTATATTTATATGTATAACAATTATACTATATTAACAAATTAAAATACTTACCAAGATGAATGTAGTTTTACAATTTATTGAGATTCAAGTGTAGAGCTCACAAGAATTCTAGGCCAAAATCAAGGTGAGTATTTTAGCTTTAGAATTGTAGCTTTACAATTATGTAGGATTTGATCTTGGTGTTAAAGTTTTTTAAGACTTAACACTTAAGCCAATTTTTTTTTAAACTCTTTGTATTTTTCTCTATAAGTTTAAGACTTGTCTTAGAAATTTTTTCTCTAAAGTCACCAAGACACCAAAGAAAGAAGAATTGATAAAAATGAAGAACTCACTCTCCTCCCTTTCACACTCTCAGTTCATGTATATCATTAACCCATTTTTCATTTCACTTTTCAAATACCCAAAAGTCATCAAAAGTCATAATTTCACTAAACAAATTTGAAAAATTTGTTATATATATTATTATAAGGAAACTTATATGAGAAATTAATAAAAAAATATTTTTCTTTATTTCCCACCCAAACCAAATGGCTGACACATTATTATTATTTTTTGGACATAATGCATATCACTTGCATTATTTCATTTATTGTAATATTTTTATACATTTTGTATTTTAACAATAAAAATGAGAGATAAAAGTACATGAAATATGACAAGTGTCCAAATAATTATTAAATAATCAATTTTTCATTAATAATTTAATAATATAAAATAATAAAGAATAATTATGAAATACTAATTTGATTTTCTATTATACTTTGAGATGTGTCAGATTCTAACACTTAGAATTTGACACGTATGCTTTTCGAGAGGTGTTAACACCGAATCCTATTTATTCAAAATTTATTTTTTCGGATTGAATTTTTCAATCTTATGTACTACCCTAGTGTTCAACAAGTATACTTCATATTATGAAACTCATTAGGTTCACACCCATTTTGTCTTATAGAACATTTTTATAAGTCCATGAACACTGTCCCACACACATGTTACGGATATAACAAAACAACATGTAGAATTATACAAGTTAAGGTTAACCATATTCGTATAATATTTTTGTCACTTATATTCTAGAAGAGCAGAGACATAAATATATCATTAAGTCTCTATCCGCTCGACCTTAAACTTATCTTTAGATTTGTATTTCAATAAACAATATCCACAAACTCCTTTATGATAATGTTTTACTTTATGGAAACATTTTTCGGGTAAATTCTTTTGGTCAAAAGACTTTCTGAAATACAATTTTGAAGCATCAAGATATACAGCCCAACTATATGAGCTGACAAATCTCATATCTATACACACTAGACTCCATAAGCATTGGACCATACCCAATGACACCCAGAGGTCAAACCATAAATTTTTTTTGACATGTGTGAAATCTAAGTATACTACTCAACTCAGAAAAACTATCCATTAACGACTTTATGGAATGTCTACTAGATGTCTGAGTTCGTTTAGTGTCAAGTCCTTACTTAACACTTGCATACCTATACAAGTTTTTACTAAGCTCGCAGTTTATTAAGATTAACTGTCTGATCATTCTAGATATAAATATACACCAGTCTTTTTTATTTTAACAATTGACCCATATTGTTAAACCGATGACTATGAAGCAATTTAGTGAATATACTACATAATGACATTTGTTAATACTATTTGCAACTACTTACAACTATGTCACTATAATAAATATTCTCGGGTCTTTATCCTAATTCATACTAGGTTCTAATTTTTAGTATTGATGTAAACTGTATAAAAAGAATAAGATTAATACCATATAATAAAATAACAATTTATAAAAATACAAATTGTATAAATATAAATAAGATTTATATAAAATTAGAATGGAGTTTGAGCACCAACTCTAACAATTATAATTTTTTTAGTGTAACAATTCTATGATATATATATATATATATACACACATATTTTTAGGTTTTAGAGGTACATCTTACATTAGTACTATAAGAACACAAAAAGGAGGAGAAAGCCATCAGGTTGATTAGAAATTTGGGGTTCCATGAGAAAACTAAGCCGTGGACCTTAAATTCTATGGTGTTGAATAGATCCTGAGAAGCTATGTCCAATTTATAGACCGCAGGGATGATATGGATATTAAGGGTGGCTAGGATAATGAAGCCCTATAAGTATTTGGAACAATGATATATTATCTTGGACGCTTATTTAGTTTTTTTTTTTTTGACAAAATTATATTAATTAGTGTATTAAATTATATATTGATTATGATTATTTACGTACAGTTTAAACAAAATACATCATCAAATTATGACATCGCAAATAAGATTAATGATCCGCTGGAATAATTAAAGCTAGACAATGCAAAACTAATGCAAAGGATGGATTGGGACAAAGTGTTGATTTTTTAAAGGGTGGATCAAAATATACATCAAATGACTCTGATAATGTAATATTTCTTGTCATGTACCATTGTGACAGACACAAATTAGATTATGATAAGGGATTAAATATAGCTTACAAAAAATTAAATTAGTTAATTTAATATATCCACTGATGTATTTTATTTCAATTTGGAGAAAATATGATTAATGATGTTAAGACTCTACCAATTAAGTATGACTTGCAACCAGATATACAACACTAGCCTGGGATATAATACCTAGTATTGCAAAAGGTATGGGTATGTTTGGACGCCAATACAATGCTACATAGGTAAAACATACTCCATTTATCTAACTAATAAAAAAGAAGATTAGAAAAGGAAAACACAACTCAATCTTTATGTGATGAGATTGAGCTAGATATAAATCTATTATAGCTGATAGACTTGGTTTTTCAAACAGAGTTTGAGGCTTGAGTTTATAATAATGAGGGCCGTGTTAGTTTACCTGAGATTGATGCTAACCTATCATAGTTTCATCAGCTCTAAAAAATTAGCTAGAAGATTTGTTAAGGATGTGAGTGTTATTGTATTTTTTTTAATCTATCTATTTTAATTCCATTTATTTTCTTATACATATGTTTGGTTTGAATTATATTAATAAGTATTTAAAGTTAGTCTATCAACGCCAGTGCAAATGTTAACAAACATTACCATAAAGGTCCATGATTATGAATACGTATTTTTTTGTAAGTTGTTTTTAGAAGATTTTTTTTGTATGACTTTAAACATTTACTAATTTCATGTTTTACTATAGATTTAGGAGTTTTACAATTATGCCTATAACAAATTTAGCCATGATCTCTTGATCATTACATAGGACACAATGTTACTGTCACATAGATTAGAACTGAAAGAAAATTTACTTGGTGGCAAAATGTGGATTGAAGTTGACAGATAATCGTTATAATAAAGAATTTATTTTATTTATTTTATTATACATCATTAAATTTTATGTAACAGTGCCTAAATTTATATAGGTTTATGTTCTCGTTATTAACAAATGTAAGCTTTGAATTACGACAGAAGTGGATTTACTGCATCAAAAGATCACTATTTTAATATTAATAGATACGCTGACGGTGTGCTAGAAGCTCAAGTTCAAATTACCCTTAAGTGCTAGCAAGCTAATAGTTTAATAAAACTCGTTTTTTTCTATCATATAACTTCCCTACAAACACATCCTCAATTCTAGAATATGATACTTTATCTAATGTGATTAAGTCCGATAATGGTATTAAAGGAAGAAACTGAAAAAGATTTTTTGCTTCAACTTCATCTCCTATTTTATGTGAATCATATGCATCATGTGGCTCATTAAAAGAACTATAAAAAAATATAACATTGCTTTCCTTCCTATAAATCATCCAATCTATCGGATTCTTTCACATTATCAACATTTTCATTACCATCAACATTCCTATTTATCTGACTATCGTAATGCATATAAGTTGAGTCTTCGTTGAATATTATACGAGAACAATAATAGTCAATTGTAATATTTATGGAAAGCATAATAATTAGTATTGTTGAGATTGTACTACTAACTTGGTTACTGCCACTTATCAATATAAAGTAATTATAGCATCATGATTGGTTCTCAATGAGTGTCTGTGCATCCTCTTTACATACGGGAGCTTTTAAGATCCATTATTACACATAAAGGACATAATGATCTTTTTTTATTCCCATAAAGAATCGAATATCATTATGCCCAATCTCAATTAGTCTTAATTTAAACCTCATTGCATCAATAGAAAATTTTAAAAATATTTTATATTGCACATTATCAACTTCAATTGCACGGCATACAATACTAAAAAAAATCTCTTCATATTTCATATCTTTTAGAACCGAAATACCCAAATTTCTATACCTAATATATATCTCATCATCGTCACTAGAGCTCTCATACATTCCTCCGAAATATACAATGAGTGACTTATACTTTATGACACCTATAACAAAAAAACAATTATCTAAATTAAAAAAATAATATTTAAGAAAAATGCATGAGGCCACACAAAAGGATTCGCATATGTGCTAGAGGCGAGCGATGTGGTTGCACGAAACTTCTAAATTTGTGGTTTTTCTTTTCCTCTATTCACCATATTTCATATTATACTACGCCTATATTTTGATATCCATACATTTTCAACATAAACACAAATATTTTAAAAATATTCGTAACTCTAATTTGGTCAAATTTAATTTTATAAATATATACGAAATAAATACATTGCATAATAATAGAAGTAATTGTATTTTTTTAATTAGAATATTAAAATCTATTTAGTTTGAATGTTGGAGTGTGTATTTTAAGATTGATTTTGATACATTTGGTTTCAAATATTCTATTTATAATTATATTTTATAAATAAGGGTAATTGTAATCATTTACCCTACTTTTGGCTAATAATTAGAACATTAGTTGGTGGCTAAAAAATAATTATTTAAAATATGGGGTCATTTTTAAAAATTTCCCAAAAAAGAAAAACTTCTTACTGATCTATTAACGGATAGAAGTTGCATGTTTTTAAAACTCACTAGCAAAAATACTAACCATTTATGCAATACTAACCAAAAAATAAAAATAAAAATTGAGCTATGGATAGAGTGTAGTTTAGAAAGAGGAATAAAAAATGGTGCTTAAAATTTAATTGTGACTCATATGGGACATTTTGTTTTTGTTGTATGAGAATTTTGGCAAGAAAAAATTAAGAACCTTCTATGAGAATTTTACTAACTTTATGTTAGAAGTTTAGTGTAAATGTATAATCAAGCAATAAAATTGGGATATAAATTAATGTGTTATTAAATGATAATTACTAATTATTAAGTAATTATTGATTTTTTTTAATTAATGTACTTTATCATAACTTTGCAAGTATAACATTATTATTGTCATTTTTATCAATATATGTTATATAAATATAAGCATACTTTCTTTGTGATAATTGAAAGCATGAAAAAATTGAAATGATTTATTCGCCCTTTTTTTAGGTTGATGTGATAGATGCATTAGTTTTTCACATCCATAATGAGTTTCCTTTTGATTATTATCTCTTGATTCCTTGGAGTGCTTGCCCTATGTAGCTTAATACCAAAGTTTATGTTGAGCAAAAGTTTAACATTTGAAACAAGATATTAATTTATCACCTAATGAAGCTACAAATTTGCTACTAATTATTGTAAATATTTGTTTTCTAACAACAATTTTTTTTAATACTCACCTGTTCTTAGCATTCCTGTTACAAATTTTTTTTTAATTTGAAAATATGGAAATTAAACTTGAACCTCTTCTTTATCCTATTTTAATATAAAAAATGTATTGTAAATTATTTATTATTAAATTATTTAATCAAATGCTTCGGATTAAACACTTTTAACATAGGGTGTCATAATTTTACTAGTTTTTTGGCATCCAAATAACTTAAATAAGTCAACTTCTTTACTCACTTGGTGACTCAAGAATATGACGCTCTCTGTTTCTCTCTATGATATTTGCATGATTTAGACTTCAAAAGTGTGATCTTTTTATGAATTGAAACACGTGTTCTAATCTAAACTAAGCAAATAATGAGCACGTGTATTCCATCTTTCAACTTTTTAATGGTCAATTAACTGATTGAAGCTGAAGATTTTGATCCAAATTCGCTAGCAAAAACACTAACCATTCATGCAAAAACTAGATATTTATAGGAATAAAAAGAGTTCCCGAGCTATTGAAAAAGTGCTTTTTTAATTGTAGAATAAAAACCAAACATGGTAGATTTTATGTAAGGCACTGCCGAAAACACTTCTTTGCAATGCAACACTGAAAGGGAGATTGATTTGATAGAGGGAGCCACTGATTTAGGCCTTAAACCAAAATCTGTAGACTAAGATTCCCATGGCACGTTGTTCAAGAGATACAATAATATGGTGTTCTAGGAAATGGGTTTGGTGCTGTAGCAAACAGTAGATAGGCCGGGGATGGGGGGAAACAAGAATTATAGTTGCCATCTTCAAAAAGCAAAAGTGCTTTTTGGGTTTTGGCTTTGGCTATGGCTACTTTCCAGTTCCACCACCAACTAAATGTACACTTAATAATTGGTGTGGTGTGTGTCTGGTTGTGCTTTTTGAGAAAAAAGCAAAACTGAGCTCAGCTTCAGTTCATCACCTCCGAGGCTATGCAGAAAAATTTAGATTTGGAAGCTAGCTAGGAGCTAACGTGGATACAGTAAAGGCTTTCAAAATTTCCACATCCAGGGGTCACGTTGATGAGATTCCAGGCTTTATCTTTATGTCTCGTCATGGTAAAATTCGATGTTCCCTCACCATCACGCCTTCTTCCACTTGTACAGTTTGTGGCCTACTGGTTTGCTTTGTTTTAAATGAAGCGAGTTGTAGCTTAGCCTGCCAGACTTCTTTTATGTCAAATGTATTTTAAATATGGGTAGACAGAAAACCAACCATCCGAATGAGATCAAGAGAATTGAATCAATGGTTAGGTTTTGTCTTATTAATTTTAATTTTAAAAAATTAAAAATTCCATGCAGTTTTTTATTAGACTACTGAACCGGAAACTTAGTGGAAACCAAATTTTAAAAAAATAAAAAAACTTACATGACAATTTAAAAATAAAACCAGTACGGAGAATTAAACTAGACCATCAATTACTAAAAGTTAACTCAATTGGAACATATCAATTGTAAAAAAAAAAATTGATCTTAAAATCGAATCGATTCAATTTCCAATTGTATTTTTTAAAAATTAACCAATTCGAT
The DNA here is from genome assembly GCA_946807835.1 of Ailanthus altissimus. Classification (NCBI taxonomy): domain Eukaryota; kingdom Viridiplantae; phylum Streptophyta; class Magnoliopsida; order Sapindales; family Simaroubaceae; genus Ailanthus; species Ailanthus altissimus. The sequence continues at coordinate 28,604,412 of OX327695.1, forward strand.
TAGAACCAAACCTAACTTTTTGCCCACCTCTAATTTAAAACATGCTTTTAATAAATAAAAAAAAAACAAGTCCAAAAGCAAGAAAAAAGAAAAAGGTAATAAAATAAAATTGTTTTTGGAAAAGAAGACTTCATTATGTTACAAATCCCAAACGTAAACAATAAAATGCATAGTTGACACTTCTTATACTAAAGTAAAAACGTGTAACATAAAGGTTGAAAATGTGCCTTGAAAACTTAAACAAAGTGTTAAAACCCAAAATTATAAACGTCCAATACAAAATTTAAAACGTGTAACACAAAACTTGAAACATGGTATAAACACAGTGCTATAAATCCGTAACATAGCTAATCCCACAGAGATACAAAACTTCTTTCAATTAGGGATCTGTTAACTGATTTGCCGCACAGCCAGCCACTCCCATTGAGCAACATCAAAATTGAACCATAATCATACATCCAAACTGAAAAAAAAAAAATATAGGGATTGTTCATACCTAAATAATATTTCGTCTATGATAATAATTTATAAAACAAACAATTTAACTTAATAATTTCCACAGGTCCAAGTACCATTACTTCAAAATTAAAATGTAACAGAAAAATAACATCCCAAATCCTAACAGGATATTTTAAGAGTTTGTCCCCATAGGGAACAATTTATGCAAATGAAATCTTCAAAAGGTTTGAAGAATGTATACATATATAAATGCAATTAAATGTAATATGGCGAAGTGATATAGGAATTCGATAATGTAACAAGAAAATTGGATAACAATAGACATAGCATGAGCTGGGGGCATCCACCGAAAAACCACTTCAATTCTCTTCCCTCCATCCATTTGTGCTTCTCTTCCCTCCATCCATGTGTGCATTACACCACCGTTGTTAAGCCCAAAGATCTAAAAAGAGAAATCAAAGAGTAGGGGAAATAAAAAAAGAAAAAGTTCCACTAGGGACACACCACACCAAGCATGACACAATGAACAGGAGAAAAAGACAGACAGCCCTACGAAACCATGCATTATCCCACTCGACCCAACTCATGCTAGCTAAGTCATGACTTATCTTTCTTCTTTTTTATTTTTCTTGTGTTTTTTTTCTTTTTATCAGAATTTTTTTTTTCATTCCATATTTAATTGTCTTTCTACTTTGATCCATGAAGAATCAGGCCCTCCTCATACCAAGTCAAGATTACTATTTGTCGGGAAAAAAAAAAGAGAAAAAAAGGGAAAAAAGAAGAAGCAAAACAGTCACCATCATTCTCAACCCCCCTACTGACTTTCCTCAAAGGCAAACTCTCTAATTTGTATTTGTTGCTCAACTAGAGCGATCAGGACCCCCTTGAACGCTGACTTGGCTTGTTCCTGCACTGCTCGATAACTGGGACTGATTGCTCAAATCTCCAGAGGATGACCTACTGTGGTTCTTCAGCTCCAGTGAAATATTTTGGACATGCGCCGCCAACATGTCAGTAGTGAACTTTCCTTGAGACTGGGAGCTTGAAGCATTGGAATATTGTCTTGCTGGCATTATCCACCTCATCCAATCATTTCTTTTCCTAATCTTATCTCCCTGAAACCAATTTAGAAGGAATTACAATTACTGAAGCCATAAAATTTGAAGCAATCTCGATTCCACTAATTTAATTCACATTTTGACCCTAAAAGACTTTCATCCCCATACTTCTAATATGAACAAAAACACTACTTTACACTGTAAAGGAAGGTCAGACATTCAACATGTGACAATCAAGGTCATCAATGTGAAAATGGCAACATATTATTGATCTAGAGACCAACCAGTGACAATTCTATCATCCAAGTCTGAACATCCTGATTAAGATTCGATTTGTGTGGAAAAAGGCATTTAGAAATCATAGAAATTTTCTACGTTAGTACTCTTATCTTAGCCTCACTTTTTCTCCCTGCATAAACATGTCCGTCTCTCATCTCTCTTTCTTTTTCTTTGATCTTTCTGTCTATTTTACAATACTTAGCATCAATCAGAAATAAATCACAGAAATAGGTTTGCATCAAAAGAAATTTATTTACATTTGTGGCTGCTGACAAACTAATTAGTTAATGAAGAATTTATCAATGTGCAGTTCAGGGTTAAATTTTGCAATTGAATGATGAAATTGGATTTGATTAATGTATTGAGAATTGGGTGAATAATCAAGTCCTCCCTGGGTGATAGAATGCAACAGTGTATTCTCTCCACTTTATACTCTCCCTACTTTCTCTGTCCAAGACAGTTTCTCCATTTTATTTCTAGAGGGACAACTCTCACTAGTAAAGACAAGTCGTAAACCCACATTCTCAGGCAATTTTTTAGATGCAAAAATAAAACACAATTTAAACTGCAGTTTGAAGTCCACTAACAAATTGACCCAAGTTTGAGCTTGCCCCAGTAGAGCAAAGTGGCTCTATTAGTCTCTCAGAACACGGATGCTGCAAAAGAGGCTGTTGGTATACTTATAGAAGTTATAAGATTACCATTGTTCATCTTAAATTACAAGGTTGTAGGTCTTTAGGTTAAAATGGGCTGTGGCAGCCTTTTTACCTTTTAATGGAATCAGTCAACTTTTTGAACCATAATGAATTCTGATGGAGTATTCAAAAGTATACCTGTACTTCCACAACAGTTGAACTTCGTACAGCATCCAATATAAGCTGGATATTATCAGTCAAAAGTGAAACCTGAAAGGAGCCAAGAGGATATTAGTTTTTTTTCATTGGTATTTAACAAAAAGCTCTGGTATAAGTGCAACACTCCTACCACGTCTAACGAAAACTTATTCCATCATATTCTATAATTTGTTGGATCGGGAAGGACAAAATACCAGTTTTCAGACACAATATCCATATATAGGAGCAGATTATAAAATTTGTATGAAGCAAATAAAGGAAAAACAAGAGACAATTAACAGAAAAATGGATCAAAACTATGACAAATTACTTTAAAAAGGTCACCAATTATGGACTAATGGGTCTTCCATCAGAAGCAAAATAATGCTATATATTAAATTCAGCTTCAAAACCTGGTCCAGAAAATGGCAAATCAGTTGATTCCCCTAGTTCTATTTGTTACCCTACTAAACTCTCAAGATACTGTGAGTAATGGAAGACACTTTAAGCACTATCGTATAATTCAAAATATCCAATCATTGGTCTCAATGCAGGCAAATTAACTAGGTGATAAAGTAGGAAAATTTTCTACAAAAATTTCAAGATACTTTCAGTAACAGAAATATGCTTTAAGCACTATCCTATGATTCCGTATATCCAATCATTGGTCTCAATGAAGGCAACCCTTGGGAAATTAACTAGGTGATAAAGTAGGAATTTTTTTTTTTTTTGAAAAGAAGTATGAAAAAGTTTAACTTGGAATATAAATGGCTAAAATTTGTACATTTAATCAACATTGAAACTGCAACAAAATCAAAAGGTTATATGTCAATAAGAAATCAGTATTCGAATGAAATTAAAAAAAAAAACTGCAACATGCACAGATGTACTACCCCTGCTGTCAAAAAAAGAACCAGCCTTGGAAAAATATAGTCCTAGAAGTTTAATGAAATATACACAATATATAAAAGCAAAGATTATGGAACTGAGCCAAAGAGTATCACTGTGAAACAACAATGAACTAAAGGTTAGAGCTGATGTAACCAACAAAAATCCCCACAAGCTTGTGGCACATGTTTCATATAAAGTTAATAAGTGATGCCTCACTAGGCCAAACATGTTTAATGGAAGGAAACTTAATATCAGCTCCCAAAGTAGCACGCCAGCGGCAGCAATAATAGCTCAATTCCAACCACTACAGCTACATTAAAATCAAAGCCTTTCTAGAGTGCTGTTAAAAACTATTTCAATGTCACAGATGTTGAAATTATAGTAGAAAAGTGAAACATCCAGATCAGTTTAAAATATACTGCCAGTTGCAAATAATTGGTAAAGAACCCAATAAAGTAATTCACATTAGAAATAAGACAGTAGAAAAGAACCACTCATGCTGTCATCTAGAAAAAAGTAAGAAGAATGTAAGAGATGCAGTTACAAGAATATAGAACAACCATAAAGACACTTACTTCTACATTACTATTATTGTTATTTTGGTTAAAAAAAATGAGAAGCCCCTTTTTTAGAAAAATAGAAAAGGTGCTTTAACACCTTAAAAATATTATTTGGAACTAATATCGCATCTGTAGAATTAGAATGCATCAGTAAAACTAGGAAATGAAATTAAATACCAAACATTATAGCCAAGACAGACCCAAAAGTGGTAGTATTATGTTAATTATCCACTAAGAGAAGGAGATTAAGAATTGCTCATAAGATTAAACTGGAATTAAGAATTTAATATGTTAACCTATCAACTCCAATATTAAGCTTATATGGTGAGTGAGTTAGAAGTTTATCAAACTGACGGGAATTAAATCTTGAAGATCATACAGCATGGCAGAAGAAAGCATAAAGCCATTCAATATGTATGTGATGAAAAATTGAACGCTAACCATGACATATACTTTTTACAGATAATGGAAAGAGAGATCTCTCAATAGATGTGGCAAAGTAAGGCAACATCTACAGACATTTAAATGTACTTAACTTTGTCCAACTATTTTCTCAAAATCAAAAGCCAAACCTTTCGCACAAATCCCGTACTGTCAAATTCATATAACAAAGTCTGATGATAAAAAATTAGGAAAAAGAAAGATACGTTGAGAGAAAGAAATTGAAACCAGACAAACAGGCTGCAAACATACATCAAAGGTGGCAAGAAAAACTATGACAATCCGCAATATATTCAAGTTAAACTATTAGAATACAAACGTAGAACACACAAACATATGGGAGCAAATGTATTAAAGAAGACTACTAATTAATCAAAAGCATCACTACTTGACACACAATGTCAAATAAAATAGTAGTCTTCTAAATAATAATTCATGAGGCTGTGGCCCATACATGATCAAACTAATAATCGTTACAAAGCTGCATGCAAAGAAGACCGTAATCACAAGCAACACATTCCAATCAAAATATCCGAATAAAAACTCACTTTGATAATAAAGCTGTATGTAAAGAAAACACAAGTGACACATGCCAAAGTATTCAATAAAAACTCACTTTGTTGAATCCAGCTATCAAGTTAATAGGAACCCAGCCCTGGTCATCCATGTTCTGCCGCAAGTATGTATCTTTAATTAAATTTTCATTACTGCATTAAACAAATATGAGATGCAACTGCAGTTAACATTCCAAAATATTTAAAATTATAGATAATCAAATAAAAAATCTACTGTTACACAAGCAAAGAAGGCAAACAATAAAAAGATTGCCTGAAATAATAATATATCTGATTCCAAAATATAATATTTAAAATATAGATAATCAAATAAAACAAAATATCTACTCTCACACAAGCAAAAGAGGCAAACAATAAAAAGATTACCTAAAATTATAGTCTATCCGATAACTGATTCCAAAATATATTATTTAAAAAATAGATAATCAAATAAAACCAGCAAATAATAAAAAGAATACCAAGATTACCTGAAATAATAATTTATCTGATTCACTATCCTAGAATGCAATTGAGGATCTGGAGCTGGGAAAAATACAGCATGAGGTGGAATCTGTGCAAGAAAAGGCACACTTCTCATTGCCTCTGGATGTGGAGCAGGAACATAATACACCGTAGATGGAAACTCTGAGCATATATTACCATATTAGAGGAAACCGCACAAACTAAAACATGGATGTAAAATAAGATAAGAATTACCATGAAAGGCAATGGAACCACCAAAAGGAGGTCGCACTGGTGGGGGTGGAATAAATGGGGCAGAACTAGGCGGTGGCGGTGGCGGTGGTGGAGGTGGAGGTGGATGTGGATGTGGATGTGGATGCGGATGCCTCATAAACCTTTGCCCACCTCGTGGCTGCATGTGGGCATCTCTACCATTAAAACTACGATGAGAATTCCAATCTTGATTTCCACGGTCTTGATCACGCCTACCTCCATAATTGTAATGGTGAGAACCATCTCCACGAGGATGTGAGTTACTATTCCAATTCTTGAATGAACCACGTTGATGAGGATGATCATTACCACCATGGGATTGTGATCCAAATCCGCTCTTTTGTGTATGTTCTCTAGGAGAAGGATTATTTGAGGGACCTTCAACAACAGGACCCTGTGGAGCTGAAGGCTGAGGGAGGCCACCATTAGAAGATGTGTTGGCACTATTGCGCTTCATAGATCTCTGACGTGTTGACGCCGTATGGTTTGAGGTTGAATTAGGAGTTCCATTATTGCTAACTTGTTTCTGTGACTGTGATGATGAATTTGCTGTTCCAGTACCCTACGGTGGAAATACAATGACATTAATCGTAGCCACCATACAAGAACAACATCATAATCCCATACCAAGACATTATGAGTGTAAAGTATTTTCAAAAACTTCTGTCATCCATTCTTCTTATCCCCCCCAATAAGAACTAATTTGCACATGATGTCGGACTCTACAGGTTCATATTCTGTGGGATTACAAGTAATTCAAGCAAAGAAACAATCAATGCATATTAATATTTTACTCCTAAGTCAACTTTACAATCAAACACATTAAAATAACACAACTTCATAATAGTAACACCCATAACTCAAAATTTGAAAAATCTGATCAATATTTTAAATACAACTGAGCTAAGTTAATTTTTATTTACTCAGCTTAGTGTAGTCAGTTTTTTATTTTAAATCCTGTAAACCTGTACAATGCAAGATCCAATACTTTAAAATTTTACATTCTTTACTTGCCCATAATACACAAATCATTTAAAATTTTAAACACTTCAAATTCAAATAAGTTAGCAAATCAAATTCTAACTTAGCTCGCTATAAACTCAATTCTTAGTTTAAAAATTAGAAAAGATTGAAAAAAGAAAAACCCAATCCAATGCTCAAAAAAAAAAAACCTCACTACACTTTCTCGGCAACCAAACTGAACAGAGAAACCAAACCTGCGAAACCGATGATGATGACGATGATCCATCAGCTAAACCCTTCAACGAATCTGAAGACGACTTGGCCGAAGAAGAAGAAGCCCTAGTAGTCTCCGATAAAGCGGGCCAAGAGTGGGCCCCCATCACCGGCCCCACATCCGCCGCCCCATTCGAAGGCTTGTTCCACACCGGCCTCTTGCTGCCGCCCCCCGCATTGCCATTCCCACACTCCACACCACCGCCCTCTTCCTCCACCACCGCCGGCGGCGGCTCAACCACGTCCGCCGACGATGGCTGCAAGGGGACAGAAGCGATCGGCTCCGATTCACCCCTCACGACGACTTGCGTCCACGGCATGATGGCCGCGCCACCGCGCGATTGGCCGGATGGGCTAGTCACGCCGTTATCAAACGACGACGTCGTATCAGAATTAGTGATATCGCTGCTAGCCGTAGCCATTCACAAAATTAATTGGGGTTTTACTATTGTGTCTTCTTTTAACTCGCTGAGTGATTGATTGATCGAACGATAAGAGAGTACGCGAAAATAAAATTGATTAAAACAATATTTTCAAGGAAAATAGAAAACGAGGAGAAGATACTTTAGGTTTTTGTTTTCGATAATGCGGTGTCGTTCTGGGAATTCCAAAAAAAAAAAATTGGGCGATGCGATCGCGAATCGCAATGTAAAGAGACCAGCTATGGTGGCTTCGCTCTCTCTGTGTGTATAATTCTATTTTTTCGGTTTTTGGTTTGCTTAGCTCTCAGGACTTCTGGGGATGCCCAAGGTTTGGTTGAGTTGGTTTTACTTAAATAGCCCGCATGTTCAGGGGGCATTTGGTCATTCTATATTTTTTTCACAAGAGAATTAAAATTCCCTTTTTTAATTTATGAGATAAAAAATTGAAATAATGTACTTACGTTTTAGAGGTTTTCCTTTTCCTTTTCTTGGTTTAAATTTGATTTTATCTTATCTCTTTTTTAATTTATTTAATGAAAATAAAAAAATTGAATATTATTATGTAAAGATTAGTTGCGAAATTAAACCAACCACTCTCCTAATAGAGTTAGAAGTTCTTTATAATTGGTTTGGTTGTCATCCATATCTGTTTTTAACTAGTCCAGGCAAACCATAAGTACTTCTGCATTAAGTTGCTTCTCTTCACCTTATGAATAAATTCTTCTATAATACGGCCCTCCAATCCAAGTCTTCTATTGATCTAGCAACCAATAATTGGTTTTTCCTTCTTTTTCTTTTGATTATTTTGAATACACCAATAATTGGTATTTTACTTGTAATACGTTGAGAAAAAAATAATTAATATGGCATTAGTTACAATTTATATTTATCTTTTATAAATAAAGAACATCAAATATAATATCTCTTTTTTTATTTAGAAATGACATTTAGTCGCTTATTTTAAGAGTATATATCAATATTGTCTCACATATTTTAATAATTATCACGTTAATTTTTACCGTCAAAAATTGTTATTAAATGAGTTATCTCTAAAAGTAAAATAGTATTTTTATCATTTTTAAAATATATTTTTTAAATGACACATGTCATTATATGATTATATAATAATTTAATGTTGACATGTGTCATCATGTAATTGGTTAATATTTATAATAAATATTTTTTTTGAAAGAATAAATATTTTTAAAGTAAATTAATAAATATATATTTAATAAATAAATGATACGTGTTGTAATATGATTAATTACAAATGATACGTGTCCTCATGTAATTAGTTTATATATTTAATAAATATATTTTTTAAAGAATAAATATTTTTTTAAAATAAATTAATAAATAAAGAACACGTATCATACTATGATTAGTTACAAATGACACGTGTCATCATATAATTTTTTTATATGTTTAATAATTATTTTGTCAAGAATAAAATTTTTTAAATAAATTAATAAATAAAAGACAAGTGTCATCATGTAATTAATTTATATATTTAATAAATATTTTAAAATTAAATTCATAAATATATATATATATATAATAAATAAATGACACGTGTCATAAAATGATTAGTTATAAATGACACTTGCCATTATGTAATTGATTTATATGTTTAATAAAAATATTTTTAAAAGTAACTTAATAAATATATATTTAATAAAAAATGACACATGTTATAAAATGATTAGTTATAAATGACACTTGCCGTCATGTAATTGATTTTTATGTTTAATAAATATATTTTTTTAAAGAAAAACATTTTTAAAAGTAACTTAATAAATATATATTTAATATATAAATGACACGTGTCATAATATGATTTGTTATAAATGACACGTGTCATTATATAACTGATTTAAATTTATGTTAAATATTTTTAAAAATAAATTAAATTAAAAAAAATATCACCATAATTGAAAAACGGCAATTAGCCACCATTTTTTGGCGACGGTGATGATTTTTTTTAATTTTTAAAAATATTTAATAAAAATTTAAACTAATTAAGTGATGACACGTGTTAAATGATTAATGAACATTAGATTAAGGATATTATGATTAAAAAAATTAATAATAAATTTTTAACGACAAAAATTAATATAATAATTATTAAAATATGAGAGACTATATTAATATATGCCATCAAAATAAAGACTAAAATATCTTTCTTATTTTGTCGCATGAAAATAAACTAAGACCATTTAAAATTCTATTCCAAGTGAAATTGATATACGGAAGAGAAGATACACTACAAACTCTATATGACTAAATTATAACCACAAAAACAAGTCCTTGATCTCTATCACCGGCACACAATCGCATCTAAGCGAATTTAACATGAGAATGAGAGACCTTTAACTTGAGCTTTTACTAAATTAGAGATAAGATGCGCTACTATTTATCTATTGCTAGACGACAGTCGAAAGTGTAAATTTACTAAATTGTAACTACAATTACAAATTCTTATCATTAAACTACAACCGTAAGTCTAAACCGTAAGTCTAAATCTTTTATCATTAGATTACAACTATAAATGTCTAATTTAATCGAATTAGTGAAAATGCAAACCTTTTACCATTAGATTGCAAATGCAAGGGTTAAACTTATAGCAAATTTCAATGCTATATTGTTTTATACTACCCAATTGATTAGTAGTTTTAAGTAACACCTATGGTTTAAGTAATAAAGTCATTCATGTCTTATGGTAAAATTAATTTTTTTTTTTAAAAAAAAGGTGGTTATTCACAACAGTTTTCACTCTTTTAAATAGATTGTTTCACTTTAAATGTAATTATTGGATTGTAGATTGAAAAAGGAGTAAGAAATAGTATTAGTGGATGAAATTTTTCGTCTTCATCGAGATTTAAAAATATATATTTAACCAAAAAAAGATAATAATATAATAAAATAAATATCATATATATGTAATTGTTAGTTGATTTTAACCGATGAAATTTTTGAACATATATAAAAAATTTAAGGTTTGAATTTCACTCATACAAAAATTAGAAGGAGCCTAATTTATATTTGTATAATTATTTTAAATATTATAATACTTATATAAGCGGATAAAAAAAAGTTATATCCAACTTACGCGACATTAAATTAAAGAGTATTATTTAATATATTAATATTTATCAATTTTATTATTATAATATTGACTTAATAGTTATGTTGCATTTTTTAATGAATGATTTATGAGTCGAGTTATAAATTTATATTTTAACTATATAAGTATAATATTTTTTTTGTCAATTTGATATATTGTAAGAGTAAAATAAACTATAATATTATGATAATTATTTTAAACATGATTACATCACTCTCTTAACAAAATTATAATTTTTTTTTTTTTTTGGGTTGTCAATTGTCATCCCAATGTGCTTTCACTACACTTAGGTAACCAGAAGCACTTCTGATTCTTAGAGCAACCCAGCCCACAACATGGTCCTTGGGTAACTTGCTGATCTGGCAAACGATAATGTGTGCCTCAAAAGAATGAAAAACAAAAGGAAAAGAAAAGAAAAATCTTTTTAAATGTAATTAAAATTGTATTTCTCAGGTCATTCATAAAAAAATAATAAAAAATAAATAAATCTTAATGCTACAAAGTTTTTTTTTTTTTTTTTGGAATCAAATAAATAACACCATTAGTCTCCCATTTTCACTATTCCCGGGCAAAGCAAGTGCTTCTGCAGCAAGCAAGCAGCTGGCTGTTTCATATTTAAAAGTATTGGCTTTTCCATTATTTATGATCCTTCGTAGATTTATTGGTCTAGCAAATGATCGTTGGTGTCGCCTACAGAAGATGAAAAGCAACAAGTGCCCAAGGCATCAGTGCTTCGTAGAATCTTCTTAGATAATTGGGAAGAGAAGAAATAAGCCAAAAAAAAATTACAAATATACTTTTGACAATATTAAAAGCACTTTCAAGCCAACTACTTAGTTGGCCCACTGTTAATGTTAACACTTTTAATATTAAAGTATTAAGTTTGAGTGAGATCGGAGTGCTTTTGTAAGAATTGATTTATAATAAATACAAGTATTATTAGTATGAGTATTACAATAAATATTATAATTGTTAAGGATATATAATAATTAAACCTTACCATATTTGTATAATTATTATTTATATTTTTTAATTAATATATTATATTTTATTTTCTCATTGTATTTTTATTTTTCTATATACATCAACTTAAAATATATAAAGACTTATTATGTAACAATTAATATATAACATAATATAATAAGAATATAGTTAATTTTTCTATAATTTTTCACTACCTTTATCATTTTTTACATGCTACTAGAGCCAGTTTACAATACCCTTTTAAAAAATTTCAATCCTTTCTCAAAGCTTTTCTATTGTTCCTAAAAGCTAATTTTTTAATTTCTATTATTTGTTTATCATTATTAAAATTTTATTTTCATCTCTCTGTTTTGTCGGTATTCCACCAAAACTTTGTTAAAATTTTATTCTCAACCTCAAATTAGTCATGCAAGTCCAATCAACTATCATTTTGACCAAAACAGTCTTCATTTATACAAAAAAAAATTTGCAAAAAATTTCGGATAACCACTGAACTGTCAAGCGAATTACTGTCTTCCCAATCCATCGTGACTATCATCGCATAGCTCAAACAATTCAAAACTTGGCAACCATTTGAACGACGTTGGAATTACATAAATGGAGGTTAGAGTCATTCACACGCGTCGAATTTTCCTCTCTCACTTGCGACCATTTTATCTCATTTATGACTTTTTTTAGCAAGTGACTATACATTGTCCATACCCAGCCGTTCAAATGATACCAGCGATTACAACCCCACCTGAATCAAGGTCAATCAGAGGTCGGACACATTCACACGCACTGTCAAACGCCACTGTTATCGTTCATCTTCCAACTTAGATCCCAATAATTTTTTGGCAAGTCGATCATCCCTACCGCCACCAATGGACTTCTCTTCACCGGATCTAATTGTCTCCTTTTTGAATTGGCCATTCGATTTGTAATAAGAGTATTTTTACAAACTTTTAAAAAGTCTAAGACTATTTTGTAATTATTTATTTATTTTGAGGTCATTTTAAAATTTATTTAAAGTTTAGAGTCTTTCTATAATTTAATAAAATTTTAGGTTATTATATATTTTTAAGAAGTTAGGGGTCATTATGTAATTTATAACAATTTTGGAGTTATTTTATCATTTATAAATTGAGGTCATTTTGTACTTTTTATTTTTTTTAATGGTAATTCAGTCTTTATTTTTCTAGAGTCTTTTTGCTATTTTTTGGTCATATTTGGATAGTAGTTATTTTTAACTTACTTACACTTGTAACAGTTACTTTTTTATTAACGTGCTTTTACTTGCAATTGTTGACCTTTTTAATGCATTTGCTATTACAACGATTGTTTTTAAGTTTTTCTCAACGTGTTTGCATTCACAAGTGGTTGACATTCTCAATGTGTTTGTCACTTCAAAAATATTGTTGCTCGTTGATAACATTGTCACTTTTCAACAATATTACCTCTCTTCGCACTTGTAACGGTTAATTTTTTATTTTTCAATCAATATGTTTCCACTGGCAGTGGTTGGCCTTCTCAACACACTTGCTCTCACAATGATTATTTTCAAGTTTTTCTCGACGTGTTTACACTCGCAAGTAATTGACTTTCTCAATGCGCTTGTTAATATAAAAATATTGTTACTCGCTGATAACATTGTCAGTCTTCAACAATATTACTTCTTTTCCATAATGGTTGTCTCTTACCGAGAATGATTGCCCCTCTCTAACAATAATTGATTCTCTCCGATAATAATTGTCATTCACCGATAGCGGTTGTGTCTCAACGTACACTATCACAGTTAAAAATATTTTCTTTTAAACTCAAACTTATATAATATTGAGTATGAAAGAGGAGTGCTAAAGATATATGACAATCAAACTTATCATATTTGCATAATTACCATTTATATTTTATAATTTACATAAATTTTATTTTCTTGTTATATTTTTGTTTTCTTGTTTATGTCAACTTAAAATTTATATAAGAGTTTACTATATAACAGTTAATATATAACATAATATAGTAAAAATATAATTTTTAAAATTTTTTAATTTCTCTCTAATTTTTTATTACCTTTATCTTTTCTCGCAACAATTCGAACAGAGTTGATTTTATTGAAAGAATGGTTAATTATATAACAATTGATATATAACGTAATATAATAAAAAAGTAACCTTCAAAATTTTTCAAAGTCCGTTTCGTCTTTAAAAAGCATTGGCTTCCATTATATTTGATCCTTCGTGCACTTTGGTCTAGCAAATGATCGTCAGTGTTGCCTAGAGAAGATGAAAAGCAAGAAATGCTCAAGGCATCAGTGCTTCGTAGAATCTTCCGAGATAATTGGGGAGAGAAGAAATACGCCAATATATCAATATATATATATATATATAAAGAAAAAAAAATTACAAATATACTTTTGTAAATATTAAAAGCACTTTCAAACCATTTTATGGGTCCAATGGTTGATGGCAACACTTCTAAATTCTAATGTTAAGGTATTAGTTTAGATCGAATCAAAGTCTCTCCATAAGAGTTGATTTGTAATGAGTATGAATATTACAATAGATATTTTAACGAGTGTGAGTATTGATATGAATAATTTATATATTTAAAAAAATACTTTTAAATTTACAATTATATCTTAGGGTGAGTCCAAGTAATTGCAATTTATAATAGTCTCATTTTTTTTATTTGCAATGATTATGAGTATTATGAATAAGAGTATTACAATAAATATTGTAATGAGTATAAATATTATGAATTTGAGTATTAATTATATACCTTTAAAGAAAAGAAGAAACATTTTCAAATTTCCAATTATACCTTAAGGCGAGTCCAAGTAATTGCAATTTATAATAGTCTCATAAATTTTACTTAAAATATTAAGTAAATACTTTTACTTTTACTTCAAAGTTAAGTTGATTCATCATTTTTTTTTTCATTCAAAGTAATTGTAATTTTTATCATATTTTTTTTAAATATATATTTACTAAATATTCATTTATTTTCATTTGGCAATAATAATTTTATTTCATATTAAAAAAAATATTTGACAATAATTACAAGTTAAAGTCATGATTACCTTCATATCAAATTGATATTTTTTTTTCAAACTCTACATCTTACATGAAAGAGGTAGAGTAATTCCATTTAAATGTGAGAAATTTTATTTTTTTCAAAACATTTCTTCTTAGAAAAAAATACTCTCATGAAAATATTTGTTCCCTGAATTTTGACTTAAAATCCAATTTATCACAAAGGCTAAAAAACACTCCTAAATGGGTAAAAAGGTATTTGACTTTATTACAATACGACTATTTAAAAAGTCATAAGTAAATAAGAAAACTACCATCCTTATTTTAGTAGAACTTTAATAAGAGAATTTTAAGTGAAAAGTCTTATTATATCATAATTCTACTCATATTTTAATACGACCATTGCCTATAAAATAAATGGTAAAATCATAAAAAGAGACATCAACAATTAATTTTTCTATGAGAGAGGAGACGACATATTTGCAATTTTTTTAAGCGTGTAATTTTTTTATCTCAAAAAGACTCTGCCTTCATGTATTTCTGCTGTAAAATCATAATTTAACAGTGCAATATGAGTGAGCCCATCAAGTTTGATAAAGTAGACATAAGTTCACATTGAGCTGAATCATCATAAATTTTGTGTTTTATTATGTCTCTTATCTTTATTTTTGTTAATCTCGACCTCGTTCTCACAACCAATAAACTTAACTCATTAATTTAAAAATGACTAAATTTTAGAGTCAATAGTTTGGCACCGTCTATGAAAAATAGTACAAAAAGTTATGAAGACGCACAAAATAATTTTATTATAGTATGACTTTTTTAAAAAGTTCTAAGTAAATAGGAGAACTACCATTCTAATTTTAGTAGAACTTTAATAAAAGAATCTTGAGTGAAAAGTTTTGTTAGATCATAATTCTACTCAAATTCTATGACTGGCCTATAAATAAGGGGTAAAATCATAGAGAGAGAGCATTAACAATAAATTTATCCATAAAGTAAGGGGCAACATGTTTACTATTTTCTAGGGGTGTTATTTCTTTGATCTCAAAAAGGCGTTGTCTCCGTGTAACTTTGCTATAAAATTATAATTCAAAAGTGCCACATGAGTTAGTCCATCAAGTTTGGTAAAGTAGACGTAAGCTCACATTGAATTGAATCACTATAAATTTAATGTTTTGATCTATCTCTTATCTTTATTTTTGATAGTTGACCTCGTTCTCAACCACCAATAAATTAACTTATTGAATTCAAAATGATCAAATTTCGGGGTCAACAGTTTGACACCATTTATAAAAAAATGATACAAAAGTCATAGAGACACACAAAACTAATGACTGTTTAAGAAAGTTTTAAGTAAATAGGAGAACAACCATTCTTATTTTAGTAGAACTCTAATAAGGGAATCTTAAGTAAAAAGTCTTGTTATATCATAAATATACTCAAATTCTACAACCTATATATGACCACCACCTTATAAATAATGAGTAAAAACATAAAAGGGGACATTAACAATAAATTTCTCCCTAAGGGAGGGAGTGACATGTTTGCTATTTTATGGGAGTGTTATTTCTTTGATTGCAAAAAGGCTCTACCTTTATGTACCTATATTGTAAAATCATAATTAGAAAACTTCATATGAGTGAGTCAATTAAGCTCGGTAAAGTAAATGTGAGTTACATTGAACTTAATCATTATAAAATCGATATTTTATCCTGTCTCTTATCCTTATTTTTGTTAGTCTCAACCTCGTTTTCAACCACCAATAAATTAAACTCGTTGAATTTAAGATGACCAAATTTTGGTGTCAACAGTTTGGTGTTATTTGTGAAAAATGATACAAAAAGTCATAGAGACACACAAAACTGATGTTTTTTTTAAGAAAGTCCTAAGTAAATAAAGGAACTACCATTCTTATTTTAGTAGAATTCTAATAAGAGAATTCTAAGTGGAAAGTCTTATTATATCATAATTATACTCATATCCTACAATCCTCATACGACCACCGCCTTATAAATAAGGGGTAAAATCATAAAATGGGATATCAACAATCTATTTCTTTATAAGGGAATGGGCGACATTTTTACTATTTTTTGGATGATTTTATTTATTTGATCGCGAAAAGGCTCTTCCTTCATATATCTTTGTTGTAAAATCATAATTTAAAAGTGCCACGTAAGTGAGTCTATTAAGCATAGTAAAGTAGATGTAAGCTCACATTAAGTTGAATCACTATAAATTCAATGTTTTGTTATGTATCTTATCTAAGTAAATATGGGAACTACCATCCTTATTT
Source organism: Ailanthus altissimus (assembly GCA_946807835.1). NCBI lineage: Eukaryota > Viridiplantae > Streptophyta > Magnoliopsida > Sapindales > Simaroubaceae > Ailanthus > Ailanthus altissimus. The sequence continues at coordinate 28,621,295 of OX327695.1, forward strand.
TAATATAACTCTAATACGATAATTCTAAGTGAAAAGTCTTGTTATATCATAATTATACTCAAATTCTACGACTGACCACCGCCCTATAAATAAGGGGTAAAATCATAGAAATGAGCATCAACAATCAATTTCTCTATAAGAGAAGGGGCGACATATTTGTTATTTTTCTGGGGGTGTTATTTCTTTGATCACAAAAAAGCTTTTCCTTCATGTATCTCTACTATAAAATCATAATTCAAAAATATTGTACGAGTAAGTTCATCAAGTTCAATAAAGTGGATGTAGGCTCATATTGAGGTTAATCACTATAATTAACGTTTTGTTATATCTCTTATATTTATTTTTGTTAATCTCAACATCGTTCCTAGCCTTTAATAAATTTAACTCGTTGACTTTAAAATAACCAAAGTGTAGAGTCAATAGTTTGGTACTGTCTATGAAAAATGATACAAAAAGTCACAGAGACATACAAAACTACTTTTATTACAATATGTCTCTTTAAGAAAGTCCTAAGTACATACAGGAACTATCATCCTTATTTTATTATAACTTTAATAAGAGAATCCTAAGTAGAAAGTAATGTTATATCATAATTCTACTAAAATTCTACAACCCTATATAAACATTGCCCTATAAATAAAGGGTAAAATCATATGAGACATTAACCATCACTTTCTTCATAAGGGAGGGGGCGACATGTTTGTTATTTTTCGAGGGGTGTTATTTCTTTGATTGCGAAAAGGCTCTGTGTCTATGTATCTCTGCTGTAGAATCATAATTCAAAAGTGTCATATGAATGAGCCCATTAGCTCAATTAAGTGGACATAGGCTCATATTAATCTGAATCATTATAAATTCAGTGTTTTGTTCAGTCTTTTATCTTTATTTTTATTAATTGCAATATTTTTCCTAACCATCAATAAATTTAAGTTGTTAACTTCAAGACCATATTTTCGGGTCAATAATTTAGCAACGTCTATGAAAAATGATACAAAAAGTCATGGAGACACACAAAACTATAGAGAATAACAATTTAAAGATGAGATCCTATGAGTCACTATAAAAAAATACAAGATGAAACTGCTGCCAGAGATCAAACTTGGGACCTATAAGAATATAAGCAACCGCAATACAACAAGAGAACCACCAGGGCAACAGATGGATGATGACCAAAACACAAACAATTAGTGGAAAAAAAAAGTCAAAAACCTTAGTTTGACTCTCCCTCTTCACACTAACCTCTATCTCTCTCAGCCCTTCCACATTCAACCGTTAGTTACCATTGGCATGTCACCTTCTGCATTCACTGAACACTCCCAGCCTGCGGCAACGCTCTTTGATCAGTCCCCCCTCTCACCCATCTTTCTACTTTCAATCCTTTATTATCACTCCATCAAAGCAACCGACCAAAGCTCACCGCTTCACTACATTTATCGACAGTAGTAAGTGTAACCACAGAACTTCGAACAATAAGCAGACAGTAGTCAGACTTGGCATCAACCGATAATTGGTAGAAACCAACTGCACAGTGTAAGAAGAAAAAGAGGAATACGAAATTAAGGCACAATTTATTTTTTATTACTTGGCCCCCTTCTTAGTTTTGGAAAGTTCATATTTGTCTCGGATGTTTTCAACATATTATAGATAAGCCTTAAATATAACAGTTTTTTCACTCAACCCCTGCTGTTAGAAAAATTGCAATGTGGTCAAAAAATTTACAAAATTTTATAAATAGACCCCCAATCGAAATTAGCCTTCTACAAGTTCAAGAACCAAATGGCCAAAGAGCCCAAATTTCTCATCATCGAGGCCACATAAGCTCTCATTGAAGCCGTTAAAGCCCTCATTAAGGTTGCTTAAGGGCTTATCAAGGTAGTCTAAGCCTTCATCAAGGCTGCCTAAGTCCTCATTGAGGCCACTTAAACCTTCATCGAGGTCGTCTAAACATTCATCGAGGCGATCTAAGCTTTAATCAAGGAAGTCTATGCCCTTATCAAGGTTGCCTAAGACCTTATCGAAGTAGCCTAAGCCCTTATCAAAATAGCCTAAGCCATCGTCGAGGCAGCTTAAGTCATTATCAATACAATTTAAGCCTTTTTCAGGGTAGTTTAAGTTCTCATCGAGGCAACTTAAGCCCTCGTTGATGTAGCCTAAGCCTTTCTAAGTCTTCATCGAGATTACATAAGTCCTCATTACATTCGTAAAAGGGAATCTCACTACTCAATGCTCTTATTTCCTTATAAAGCCATTAGCATAATGGAATCTTACTTCTCAATGCTCCAATTTCTCTACAAAGACATTTGTAAAAGATAATCTCACTAACCCATACATCTATTCCCTTATATGGAAATCCTTTTGTCGCTTAAGGATCTAAAGAGGTTAACAACTCAGATATCCCCTTAATATGATGAATGACATGAAAATTTCTCTATCCCTTGAGGACCTAAAAAGATGAACGACTCAAATCTCCCATTACTAAGGTAAACGACACAAAAATCCTTTTGTCCTCTAAAGCCATGTAAGTTCTCACCGAAGCCACGTGTGTCTTTATTAAAAGTAACATAAGTTCTCATCTAAGGCCACGAAAGTCCTTATTTTTTATACTTATGGTGCTCAAATTTTTGGCCCATACTGTTTAGATTACTATTCCCTTTTAGCCCATGATGTCGAATTTCAACTCACAGTGCTCAACTTTTTTTTTTAACTCATAGTACTCGAATTATTATTTTCTTTCAGCCTATAGTGTTCAAATTATTATTCTTTTTCAGCCCATAATAGTCGAATTTCAGCTCATGATGCTCAGTTTGTTATTCTCTTTCGACCCATAATGCATAAATTTCAACTCATATTACTGGAATTATTATTATAAGGCACACTATGGTGTTTGGGTTTTTATTTATTTTTATTTCATTATACTTATGCTTATACTCATGGTGCTTGAGCTTTTGTTCTTTTTTTAGCGTATGGTGATTAACTTCTGAAACTTGACTTATACTTATGAAGCAACTCAAATTCAATTATTGCGTTATGTGGACTCAATGACCATTAACAGGGGAGAATCTTACTAACTAATGCATCCTTCCCCTATGACGACATTTGCAAAAAAAAAAAATATATCTCACTAATCAATGTATCCATTCCCCTACAAAAATATGATATCAATCAGTAGCACTACCTCAAATTGACAAGTTAAGGACTCTGGCTAATCTCACTCTGACTAAGGAGCCCATCTATAAGTCCTCAGCCCCTAGAAATAAATTAGTGATATAAGATGCTTTGGCCGAGTCAAACCACTAAAGTCTCGCCCACAGTCCTCGACCCTAAAAAAATGGCCTCAGTATCAATACTTTGTGACATGATTTGATTGAGCTGACCATTAAAGCCATCATTTGAGGACTTAGATTGTCCTTATCTCCAAGAACCACTAATTATTTGAAAATCCCTCCACGAGGGATAAAGTTACTAAAAGCCCATCTGCGGGGAAAAGTTCTTGAAAACCCTCATAGGGATAATTCGTACCTTGTTCAGAGACCGTCAGGGATTGCCTAAGAAACGAAGACCATCGAGTACTCATTTCATTCAAATATCTTCAAAGAGCACTTCATAAGATACCAAACCCGAAAACGAACTCTTGAACTGAGAACTACAATTTACAAAGCACCTCATCAAGTCATCAAATAGGGACCTGACCATTATAATACTTTAAAGGCACCCTGAATAGCTCCCTTAATCTATGAAAAATAATTATAAAGTTTTCTATATCAACAAGTTAATACTGAAAATTGAAAAACTCCTACTTTCCTATAGATTTTGGTCTAGCACCTAATTTATCACAAAGGCCAAGAAAAACTCTTAATCGGGTAAAAAGGGAGCTAGCTACCTTTATTATAGTAGGACTCTTTAAGAGAGTCCTAAGTAGATAGAAGAACTACTATCTTTATTTTAGTAAGACTCTAATAAAAGAATCATAATTGAAAAAGTTTTGTTATATCATAATTCGACTTAGATTCTATGACATTTGAACAATCACCGCCCTATAAACAAGGGATAAAGTCATAAAAGCGGCATCAACAATCATTTTCTTCATAAAGAATGGTGCAAGATGTTTGCTATTTTTTGGGGGTATTATATTTTTAATCACAAAAAAGCTTTGCCTCGTATATCTCTGTTGTAAAATTATTATTCAATAATACTATATGAATGAGTCCATTAAATTTAGTAAAGTGAACGTAAACTCACATTAATCTGAACCACAATAAAATTAGTGTTTTATTGTGTCTTTTTTTTTATTAATCTCAATATTTTTTTGAACAACTAATAAATTCATCTTGCTAACTTTAAAATAACTAAATTTTAAGGTCATCAATATTATTTTTCATCTTGTTGTCACAAAAAGTCACCATTATGGATAACTGGAATGGGCTTTTACGCTAAGTTGTTTTTTTACTCTTACAAAGTAATTTTTCTACTATATGGTCCTTTTCGCTAAAAAAAAATTATTTATGTACTAACAGAAAATAGAGCAAAAAAAAACTTCACTTGATCGATGCATCAATCTTTTTTTTGGCTAATAAAAATAAAAATAATAATTTCTTTTTATTTTATTATTTATTTATTTAATAATATTATTGTCGTTGTGGATATCATCCACATCTATTTTTTCTCACCCTTATAATTAACCAACCATAAGTGCTTCTGTGGAAAACAATAAATTGATAGTGTCGCCTTTAAAAGTAATACGTCTATAGTCTATATTATGGTCCTTAGGCCAATTATTTTGCATAAACTAGTAATTAGTTCACAGAAGACTATAAAAACATTAAAATGAAAGATTCTATTTATAATAGTATCATATCTTTAGAAATTTTATAATAAATTATATAATAAAAGATTCTTAATTATTTTTGAAAAAATGAATTTGAAGCAAATTGCAACTTAAATATGTGGATTATTGCACATAATGGTTTGTTCAGAGTGGTTAAGTATGCAACTCCTTAATAATGAAGTATAGTTTCTGGCAAATGCTATGACAGTAAATAATTTTATTCATTTTTTTAACGGTTTCACTCTTTTTTTTTTTTGTAGAGTCTATGTATTTGAGTGTGTAAATGTAATATTTTATTTTGATAATTCTTTAATTATAATATCAATAATCATTTGATGTAATATATGTACTTAAAAAGTTACTAATTAATTACAAATTTCTTTCATTATTATTTTTTTTTAAACTTATTATAAATTGAAGAGGAGAGGGATTCAAACCCTCGACCATCAAGTCGGGGGGGTGCGCACAAACGGAGGCGTTGTCATTTTATATATACATATATATATATATTTAACTAATTACAAGTTACAAGTTTCTTTCATTATTATATATTTTAAATTAATCTTACTTTTCATTTAGTACTCCATTATGTTTTAACGAAAAAAAAGTAAAGATTTTTAATCATTTATTGACTTACAATAATACAATGGCCTGGAAAGTGGTGTTAACTAAAATCAAAGCATATAATCAAAATATTATATTACTTTTAAATAATTTGAATAAATTATGCAGACAAATGCATGTTACATCGAGCAATTTGGGCCGCTGTAGCACATTTCATAATCTTAAAATTCTTTTTTTATTTTACAAAAATTGGAATCCAATTCTATGGCTACTCTAATTCAATCACGGAAATAAATTTAAAAGGCGGAAGAGTTAAATGATAAAATTAAAAATAATTAATTTTAGTATTAATATCACTTTATTGGGAGGAAGGGGTTTATAGTATCTTAAAATTCTAAAACGTTTGTAGAAGATTTTTACCTACAATACAAGAAAAATAAAATCAAACAACATAATAGATATAACAATCAATCACACAAAGTATTAAAATTTATGTAATTCGACAATAACACTTATATCTACGGTAGATCATGAGACCTTCACTTCTTTTATTCAACTTACAAAGAGTTTTCACAAAAAATACAATAATAGATTAACTACTAAAAGATCTATCAATGTTGTCTTACACACTTAAAACTCAAGCATTCTCGTAGCAATTTCTCTTATGCACTCAACACCATAGAGTTGCATATAGAGCTCTATTCTCTTTCTTGTTAATGCATTATCAATTCCAATGAACTACAAGGGTTTATATAGGTTTTAAATTACCCCTCATAAATCATATTTCTTATTGAAATAGGAGTTTACGAAAAAGAAAAGTTTTAAATTAACTCAAATGCGTGAAGAAACCTAAAATTGCGAATTTTATGAAAGTGATTGCTACGGCACTTAAAAGCTAGCACCACAGTGCTACGGCGATCCCGACTTGGTGTCATGGCACTCGATGTTCAAACTTCGGGGCCACTACACTTACACATGTAGATTCCCTTCTTTTGTGCTTTTGTGCATTTTCTCACTTATGGCTCTTTGTTTTCGTCCATTTCTCGTATGTCTAATGAGTACTCGACCTAACGTCTGACTTTCCATTGGTCTTTAACTCAAAATCAAACTCTTTTTTATTTTGAATCACCAAATTTCAACAATTCACTCCTTAATTCAAAATCTAGTCCAAGATGCTTTTTCAAGATCTACTTTCTCCTCAACCAATACTCAATTACTCTAGCGTTGATTCTATTTAATTCTTATATCTAGTGTCATGCTCTAAGTATTCTTAAATATTTCCTCGAACACTTTGTGCGTGACAAAGCCTCATAAAGGCTATATGAGCAGTTAGAGTAGTTCGTGGGCATGAGCTTCAAGAAGACCCGCTGACATGGGTGAAATTTGAGTCAAACCCGCGACTTATTAGGATTGTAAACCCCTATTTGGAAGGAGAATATTTCATAGCACATGTGATGGCATTTAAGAATATTCCATGACATATTATTTTATCTTGTATGTACGCCGTTAAATTGTTTAGATCTCAGCCATCAATTATATAGGGCTGTTAGTATATAAGGGAGAAAACTTCAGTTGTATAAAGTATACTCTCATAGCTTGTAATCTCTTCAACAATATAGAGAGTTTTTTTCAAACACTTTGTGTGTGCTAAGCAACTTAGAAAACTCCACACAAAGAAGAGAGGAGAAAACATGCACATAACTTCAATCTTCAAAGATTTTGAATGTAGCTTTCTTCACGTAATCATCATAATATGATTTTCAGTATCACTCTTGACACCATCATAATACTTCGCTAGAGGTAGCAAGTGGGTTGTGCCGACCTAGCATGACCCACAAAAATTGAGCTCACATGAGCTGTCGTGCTGGGTCAGTCTAGGTACAACAATTGAAAAATAGGCCTAGCATGACCCGACACGACAATTGAAAATTAGGCCCAGCACAACCCACTATGTAGCCTATTATGGGTCATGTTGTGCTTGACACGCGTGGCTAACGGGCTAACCCATGAACCACAAAAAATAATTAATAATTTTATTAAAAAACTATTTTTAAAATAAAAAAAGTAAAAAGTAAAAAACAACATTATTATGGCGGGGTCATGTGTCTTCCATTTTTATTTGTAGCTACGGTACTCATAATTTTAAATTTTTCTTTTTACATTAATTTTTTTAATTGTTTAACTTTGGCAACAATTTTTTATTAATTTTTTATTCACATTGTTTTATGCACATTTCACATAATTAAGATTAAAATTGAATTTAAAATTATAATATTTAATGTTATTGAAATTTAAATTATAATATTTTATATAATTGAAATTGAAATTTGAATTATAACATTTAACGTAATTAAAATTTGAATTAGAATTAGAATTATAACATTTAATGTAATTGACATTATAATTAGAATTATAATATTTAACGTAATTAGAATTGAAATTTAAAATTAATTATAATAATTAATGCAATTGGAATTATAATTATAATATTTAACATAAATAAAATTGAAATTGAATTCAGAATTATAACAATTAACGTAATTGAAATTAGCATTGAATTTAGAAATATAACATTTAGCATAATTGAAAATAAATTAAATTTTTAATTATAACATTTAATGTAATTGAAATTAAAATTAGATTTGAAATTAACATTTAACGTAATTGAAATTAAAATGAGATTTTGAATTATAATATTTAACGTAATTGGAATCAAAATTAAAATTTGAATTATAACATTTAATGTAATTAGAATTGAAATTGAAATTGGAATTATAATATTTAACGTAATTAAAATTAAAATTGGAATTAGAATTATAACATTTAACGTAATTGGAATTGAAATTATAACATTTAACGTAATTGAAATTGAAATCGGATTTGAAATTTTAACATTTAATATAATTAAAATTAAAATTAAATTTAGAATTATAACATTTAATATAATTAAAATTAATTTTAGATTTAGAATTATAACACTTAATGTAATTGAAATTAAAATTAGATTTGAAATTAAAATTAAAATTAACATTATAACATTTAATGTGCGGATACTCGTTGCGGGTATCCGCGAATTTTTCACTAAAATCATACACATACCAAATCTGTTATGGGTTTTAATTTTGTATACCAAACTCGCTTCAAACCTTACCAAATCCTTTCTAATGCAGGCGAGTTTTAACGGGTTTGTGAATTTCTTTGCCATCTCTAGAGAAAACTCGTAGGCATTGAATATTGAAAAATTATGCGACATTAAAGACCTAGTCAATGAAAGAATGATTGTGGAACTGAGATTAGGGGTGGGCATTATTCCCGAACCCGACCCGTCCCAAAATTCAGGTCGGGAACGGGAATGGGTTCGGGACAGAAAATTCTGTCCCAAACGGGACGGGTCGGGTTCAGTCCCGAACCCGAACTGTCTCGAATTGTCCCGAATAAGGTCGAACCCGAATTAAAATTATGTCTTTTCAAAATAATTTTTTTTAAAAAAAAAATTAAAATTTTCCGACCTGACCCGTCTCAACTCGAAATATGTCTCGATTGGGACACATTTCGATGTCCTGATCAGGTTTGGGTGGGAGCTAAAAATTTCTAAACTCGACTCGAATCCGAAATTGTCCACCCCTAACTAAGATGGATAAGAGATAAAAAGTGAAGAGAGTGATAATTTGACGAAATACAAGTGAATGGACTATGTTTTAGGGAAGAGGAATGAAAAATTTGCTTGCTTTTTGGAAGGTGGAGGCTCTATTGGTAGTTTTGGTTTAGGCTCATATTTTGGTAGCGAGGGGATGACTCGAATCATGTACATGTGTTATTGACTTGCAAAAACTCTTTAACTATTTTTTGACTTTGAAGCAAATCTCCAATTGCGACTTCTTAATTGATAGGGAGTCGGCAATGGAGGAGCGCAGAACGAGGGGCAACTAGCCGCGGTGAAAAAGGAAGGTGGGTAAAGGCTTGTGCTAGAGTGGAAGTTGAACAAAATAAAATTTAATATTTTTTAAAGTAATTATTAAAATTTTATATTTTTTAAAATTATGAATTTACTAATTTATTTTGCCACTTTAATCATTATCTGCAACTAACATAATAAAATAAAGATAAAAATATTATTGTATAACAAAATAAGTTTTTCTATCAAATTTAACGAAATTCTGCTAATAATTAAGATAAAAGTATTAATTTTTAAACTTGTAAAATAAAATAAAATTTTAAAAATAAAAATATCCTTATCCATAACATTATTATTAGTGGGCAACAAATATTCTTTTTGTCGATGTGCATATGCATGGACATAAATTCTAATTGGTCATTTTTGAGTTTTGACAATTTAATTTGGGTTTTGTGTAAAGTAGAGAAAGATTCAAGAAAGATGTTGAAATGAGTTCTTATACATAAAATGTCCACGAATTTAAACAAACAAGTAGGGGGTTTCTTTTCTTTTTGATTCCTACAAAAATAGAAGCTCCTTCGTTGGGCAACTCAGCATCTGCTACTGCTAGGATCCTTTCGTTATCTCGAAAGCACAATTGACAAGACATTTTCGATTGGGAAATGTAAGCAATATTTGCTTTTACTTTATTTGTTCATCGACTAATTATTAAAGGTTTAAGAAGTGATTTTCAAAAGAATCAATGGGGTGTCCTATTGGGTGTTGAGATAAATCCACTGAACTCATCTTTTAATTTCTAAATTTATTTTGTGATGTCAAAGCTAAAGCCCTTTCTTTCATTTTCCCATTGAAGCACGGTAATAATAAAGAAAATTGCCACTTTAATTTTTATATTTTTATTGAATTATTTATTAGATCCATAATATTTTAAATATATTAATTACTTTTTTTAAAAACAAAAATAGTTATATTTTACTTTTCAGAAATAAAAACAGTAGTAAAAAATATATTTCAATAATTAAAATAATAGTAAAATTTTTTATAAAAAACGTAATTAATAATTTTTAAAATATTAGAGATCAAGTGAGTAATAAAAATAAAAAAATAAATTATCAATTTTCCTAATAGTAATAATAATTTCGATGACCTCCACACACTCTTAATCTATGTAACATTTTTGTTGCTACACATAATGCTCACGAGGAACTTTCACATAACAAGAATATGTGAGTAGGAAAAAGAAGCTTCCCTTTTGTATAATTGTATTGAGAGAAGGCTTTTGATTGGGCAACTCAATACTGGCCCTTTATCAACAAGAAAGGGGGCTGTCATTTTTCAACGATGGTCCCTCACTCCCTCTTCTATATTCTCCCCATTATTTGATTTAACTTCTTTTGCATGTACATACAATTAATGTCAACTGTCAAAATGCACCAAGCTTTCCTTTTTCCTCAAGTAATAACCCCATGTAATTTTCACTTAATTTTCTTGTAAAAATAGCTAAAAAGTGACAAGTGAATTAGCGAGGAGTTTTAAACAAGCAATTGAAATTTACAACTCTTAATCAATTAAACATGAAGTAAAATTCGATCCTATTTTTTTAAAAAAATATTTATTTCTTTTTCCATGTCGCAGTCGCCTATCTATCCATGTGAAAGTGCTGGGACTAGAAGTGCTTTAACATCTTATTTGTCTGAGCTGGCCATGGCCCATGCATTTATACTGTCCTTTGGAATTTGATTCGATTTCTCAAGAGAGGGTAAAATTAAAATCCAGTTTCTGGATATGAAACCATTTCCACGCATTCTGCAGTCTTGTTGCCAAATAGAATTTTAATCGCGTGTGAACTTTGAAGGCTGCAACAGCAACACTTTCTGGAAGCAGTAGTTGCTGAAGCTTTGGGTTCATTTTGCAGCACTTCCGTTGCCAAAGCAACCTTTCAATCCCTCATTGTCTCTGCAATATCCTCCCCTCAATGTAAGCATCTCTTCGTTGCATGTCGCTACTTTCAATTAACACCTCCTAGTGTCTATACCAAAAACCACAGCATTGCAGTATCAAGCAAACCCTAAGAGTGGTGAACTGCTTTAGACAAGGAACCGAACCTCTAGATAGATATAATAAAAAAAAAATTGAGATAATTGGCTTGTGGACTTCATGAAAACAGAGAAGATATCATATAGTACACAAGGTTTGAGAGAAATAAATCCTCATCTTGCTTGTTTCATATAAGATGTTACAAAAATCAAGACCATCAAAAGCAAAAGTAAATCTTAAGGCCATAGCCTGGGCCCTTTCCTGGGTCAAATGAAGCAAGCGCCAGCACCAATTCTCTTATTCTGTCAAGACCAGAGGCAAGGCAACAAACAAGCCAAGCCCACAAGCCAAAATGGCGTACGATGATCACCGAAGCCCATTAGGAGACAACTGGCATTTGCACAACAAAATTCAGCTGTGAAAAAGAACAGTTACAATGGCAAAAGCAAGACAGGGCAGGGAATGAACTCCGCCAACAGATTTGCATCCACATGCTTGGAATGGATGGCTTCCATGCTTATGACTACTAAATCTAAGTTTAGGTCATCGGCAACCTCTCCAATGATAGCCGTGGGCTTGCTCCCTTCCCCAAGTCTCTCTAACAATTTGAATTCCTGGAATCCACCTATATATACACGTTTTTTTAAATGTCAAATGAGTATCAATATGAATCTGCTGTTCGGTCAACAAGATATATATTTCCAGAAGATAAAATAACCACTACTCAACATGAATACTGAAAGTATGACTATTCTGAGAAAACATGAGGTATCTACAAACCTTCTGAGAGATGCCAGCGGATACTAGACAATTGGGTTTCATGCTCTAGCAGCAACTCTTTCTGCTTTTCATCAATAGCTGCAAAGAACATAAAGTTCTATTTCCTTGAAATCTTTCATAAAAAATGGTCTGTAAAAGGAAAAAGAAATTTCTCTGCTGCTTAGTTACGATCGCTAGCATATTTCAAATGGTATCAGCAGAGACAGTTCACGTACCTACAACAGTGATGTCAGCCCCATACTTCTTTGCTAAAGCAGCAGTTGTTACAGCTGCCTATTAGAAAAATTAAACCAAAAGAGTCAACTACTAAAACAATATAATGGAGTTAGATATTGCATCCACAAAGCTTGACGTTAGAAAAGCCAAATCAGCGTCAGGTAAACCTTTCCCCAATTTCCAAAGACAAGAGAATGACAAGTAGAAACTCACAACACATATAATACTGTTGAAGCTAAAATAGGAATGTATAAAGGAGATATAGGTTGGTGATTAAAAGGTCGAATTGATGTTTCCTAGTAGGATTATTATTTCCTTATTAGTGTTTCCTAGTAGTATTAGTATTTTCTGATTAGTGTTTCCTAGTAGTATTAGCATTTCCTTGTGGTGTTAGTTTTTCTATATATACTTTATGTTTTAGCCATATAAAGGATTGTAATTGTTATTAAGTTCATTGAACAACATAATAACAATAACAATGCAGTCCTTTTAGTTTTCTTTCTCGACCTAAATGCTTCTTTCTCTCTCTATTAACAGATGCCACATTCGCTACTCCTAACAAATCACATGCAATAGATAAGATATGTCATGTAACAAGACTCTAAATTCCAACAAATGTTGATTATGGAAGAGAAAAGAATATCTCCGGAAGATCACATGACTGAGGTAAACAACTTAACATCTCTGAAGAAAATAACAGGAAAAATTGTAATCTTTAGGTGCCTTTAAAGAAAGGTCACCTGTCTTGTTCCTTCAGAAAGAAATGGATTCCGGTCTGTAATTGGCAGAAGCAGATGCTTGAAATGAGTAAATGCTTCTGCAGCTAAGTTGACTTCAGAGTCTTGAGGTTTAACCTTGGCTGATGGCAATCAGATTAAAAAGAAGTGAGTCACCAGACACAAATAAAGGGCACAAATTCTCCAACTTTCACAAATATTTATCAATAAAGTTGAAGAAAACAATCACTAGAAAGGTCACTGACTATTGATTAATTTGACCGGGAAGCAGCAAGAAAAAATTCGAACCACATGCATGATGTCCTTGATGAGTTTTAATCGAGGTCAACTTAGTTGATTTCTCACAAGAAGAAAGAGTAGAATTAGGGTCCATTCGGTATTTGTTGTATTTTTGCAACAGCTAAAGCGTTTTGTAAGCTTTAGCTGCCAAGTGTTTACGAAACACCTCAGGCAGCTAGTGCTTGTGCTTCAACTTCACAAAGCTGCCGCATCCTCACAATACCAATCGGACCCTTGATTCTATTCAAGCATTTGAGATGTTAATTTCTGATCCTTTATTGTTTGAGGTGCATATATGATAAATGCTAGCTTCCCTGTTGCATAATCATTACTTGTCCTCAATCTGAATAGTTTTTAAGCTTTACTTACACGCAGCCTAAATTTATACCAACTTCAAGCAGGTCAATGGATTTTTCACAAAAGATATGCTCTTATCTCAAAATTCTCCCAAATTACAAAGACAAACAATTAGTAAATTGTTACGCTGAAAAATTTAAAACAAAAGAAAGTTCATCACTTTCCATCTCAATGTTGCCAACGGTTTATCAACGAACTCAAAATGAAAATTACTCTACTTACTTACTCTGCTGAGAATTTTTCTTTTTCAAAAACGAAAATTTAATCTCATAAAAGCACTGCTTCATCCTACAACATTATAATTTCATTGCTATAAATTTTCAACATTTACAATAAATCCTCCCCTCATAATAAATCATAAAAATAATATCTCAAAACACCAAAATTAAAGAAACTTTTGTATAAGCCAAAGAAATTACCTTTGTGTCCAATTCTGCGGAACCTAGGAAAGAAAGAGAGCTTACGAGCCTTTGACCGAGCGTCAACCGAAGATGTAAACGACGGCAATATCGCAATTTTAGTCTGTTCTGAGGTTACAACGGGAACAGGCCGAACGGCAAGCAAGTAGTGAGAGAAAGCCATTGAAGTCAAAAACTGAAATTGAAATTGAAACTGAGAGCTTAGAGCTCAGCTTTTGCGTTAGCTTCTAATTGATGTAAGACGACTGGGGTTGGTTCCAGAAAGTGCAAAGTGATAATGATTGCATGCATGCGACGTGTGGACAAGCTGGATGTGTTTGCTTTAGCTCGTGGGCCATACTCGATTTTGGCGCGTTGGTTTTAGATCATTAGGTGCGCTCCTTAATCCTAACCGTTCGTTTTGTCATTCGATGGAATCAAATGAGAGTTTGCTATTCCAATTCTGTGTACTGTAGTGGCAACTCTGGATAATTCCGTGGTCCGTCGTCAGATATAAATATTAATTAATCTTAAAGATAAGTGTCTAATAAGGATAAAGATGAACAAGCCGGTAATTATTTTAATATAAAAAATTAAAACAGTTATATAACTTAATAATTTTAATCCTTGAAAATTTATTCAATCCAATTTAGAGCTAAAATTTATAATCGGTCAAATCACACAGCCGATCGCTGCGGAGACAATAATTTTTTAGTTAAACATGATATTTTTTAAGAAATCGTAAATAATTTTTAAAACAAATTTATTAATTTTAGTCAAGTTTTTTTAAATATAACTTTTAAGAATAATTTTTAAAAAAAAATAATTTTTAAACAAAAATTATTGATGATTTATTGTCAATTAATTTTTTTAAAATATTAAATTATTTGATTAAATATTATTAAAATTATTTATTTATTATTAAATTATAAAAAAATATTTAATAAAAATTATATTTAAATTATAAATAATTTTAATATTTTTATATATAAATTTAAATTTATTATATATTTTTTAAATTTAAATTTTTTAAATATAAAAATTAATATATAATAATCAACGAATTAATATAAATTATTATATTTAGTATAAAAATTTAAAATAAAATAATATTTTTTATTTAAAAATTAAAATAATTAATAAAAAAATTTAATAGACTCTTATAAAAATATAATGACCGTAAAGAAGAGATATGATAATTTTTAAATATAATTTATTTTTATTAAAGGTATGTTGTAAAAATAAAATATATTATTAAAATATATACGTTATTATATAAATATAAAAAAAATTTACTCTCAAAATTTAAATTTAAATTTTTTGAAATAAAGATAAAATAATTTTTTAATCTTTGAATTTTTTTAATTTCCATTAAACGTAATTAAAAAAATAAAAAAAAAATTAAAATTAAAAAAATTATATCAACTAATAAAAAAGCCTAATATTTTTTTTTCAGAAGTTATTATTTCTCTACTTAAAAAAAAAAATGACAAAGTAGGTCTTAAAGGAAGGGTAAAAAAAAAACAATCGTATTATTTAGAAATTACAAGTTCCAGAACGAGGCGCCGTTTCTGAACGTGCTGCTTAGCAGTTGGCGGTTAGCTTTCGCGCCTCTTTGGACCGGATGAGCGACTTCGATTCAAAGGCAGATTCTGAAAAGGACGACGATGAAATGCCCGATAAGCACATGACAACTATATCTCGGCACTATTTCGGCGATGAATCGGACAAGCTCTCCTTCTCTATCTCCATTATTGAGGTACCCGCTTCAACAAATTTGTACAAAAAAAATATAAATTCCGCGTCTTTAATCATTAATTTTATTTATTTTTGGTGGGTTGTTGATGATGCTGAGTCAGAATATGAAAGAAGACTATGGGCTCTTCGTTTGGCCATGTAGCGTTATCCTGGCGGAGTATGTTTGGCAACAGAGATTTCGCTTTTCCGGGGTTAATGTAGTTGAGGTATATGCTATTCCTATTCCACATTCAGGTTCTATTATATTTTGTTAATTTTCATATATTTTTTGCATGATTGTTACTTCTGCAGCTTGGTGCTGGAACCTCATTGCCCGGATTAGTTGCTGCAAAAGTGGGTTCAAATGTCACACTTACTGATGACTCCAGTAGGGCAGAGGTATCTAGTAGCTTTTCTCAAGATATAAGCTTGTTCAGGGTTTCATTGTAATTGTCAACTAAAAGAACCTAGAGGCAGTTTTAAAAAAAAGCACCTTGCTTCTTTGATCCCAAAAGAACATTTTGTCGTTTGGCCAAATGCTATAAATTATACATAGAAGTGCCTTTTAGCTGTTTGAAATCGCTTTTGATTAGAGTAAAAAACTCTTTCGAAGTTACTTCTATTAGTTGGTTTATGAAATTCTTTTGAGGAAGCTGTGGATGAATTTTTATGGATAACATGCTACTTCAATTAATTAGTCAAGAATGTTGTTACTTCTTGCCCTAACTTGTATTTTTATTTCCCTTCTTTTGAATTTGTAGGTGCTGGAGAACATGAGAAGAGTTTGTGAATTGAATAAACTGAAGTGTAAAGTAAACTATCACAACTTTTACTGTTTTAGCATATACTCCCTGCCAGTTTATTTATTGTCAATGCCTAGAAAGAAGAAAAGGAGTTGTTTTTCAGGAGATTTAGTTCTCTTTTGTAGATAATGGGACTGACATGGGGAGTTTGGGATGCCTCTATATTTGATTTACATCCAAAAATTATTCTCGGGGCTGACGTATTTTATGATGCAAGCGGTAAAATATGTGCTTCGGAGATCTTGATCTGTTCTTTTTCTTTTTTCTTTTTTCCATTAATTCAATGATTCAATCTGAAATGTTGTTTCTGTTTTTGCTGGTAAGCCTTTGATGACCTCTTCGCCACTGTTACATATCTGCTTCAAAATTCTCCGGGATCAGTCTTCGTAACAACTTATCATAATCGAAGGTATTTTATTTCTTCTATATCTGCTTCACTTTCTGCTGCACTTTACTGACAATGACGTTTATTTTTCCATGCATTCTTTATTCATTCTTCCTGTTGCTAGCAATGTGCAGTGGGCATCATCTTATTGAATTCTTGATGGTGAAATGGAGATTGAAGTGTGTGAAGCTTATTGATGGTTTTTCATTCTTGCCTCCTTATAAGGCTTCTAAGCTAAGTGGCAACATTCAATTGGCAGAGATTGTATTGACTTGTGAACCAGCTGAGGTAACTAATTACTAATTGCCATGTGTAGCACCTGTGAGCTTCTGGTGTTGCAGCTGATTTACATTCTTGCTTCTCATTTGCTCAGGGAACTTCATCTTCCAAAGGCAGATGATTATTGTTCTGGTTCACTGAATATGATTGATATTTATCGACGTCTGTTCCTCGCCATGGACCATAAAAAATGTTATTTTCTGATGCCATTTCCTTTCTGTGGACACGGACTTCTGAAATTTAACTGTACTATCTGAGATTTTGGATTGATGTCAATTGAAGTCAACGTCAAAATATTCTTGTTCTTGCAAGTTTTGTAATGTTTTGTTGAATGTTGATATTGTTATTCAGCGTCATTAGACCTGCACAGAACTTTAGAGGGTTGATGTGAATTAGTTTCAGGAAAGTTGTTTAGTATTTTGTCTTTCAACTTAGTGAAGTTTCCAATATTAATTGGTATGTGATGAGGACAGATCCCCTGCGTATGAACAGAAAGAGGATTTTATCTTTCACTCTACGGCCACTGTGGAACTTATTTTCGTGCTCTAATTGATTTGATCTCACTGAGATTTCCTGAGCTTGTAGAATATAAGGATGGGCCGGGTTGCTGCTCTAGTAGTTGTCTGGATCTTTCTTCCAGGTAAGACTTGTCCATTTAACACCTTATAACATTTTGTTTAATGCTTACTGAGGAAAATATTAGGACAACCCAGCATCTGCAGTAATGTCAATAATCTACTATATTTCTTGACCTTAGCTTCATAGCCAAGGTATTAGATTTTGACAACTCACAACGTAATCTATAGTAGATCAACTCATATGTATTGTACTTGGAATTTATTACAATAATATGGTTATGGTTCAACCATATGAACGCATATAGGACATGATCATCTACTTTTTTCAGTCCCTCAAGTACTAGTAAAAGAGAACTTAAATGAAAGCCATTCCATTTTATGGATTTTCCAGCTTTCTTAAGATAAAAATTGGCTGGAGCTAATTATTGAGCTAAGACATCAATCTTTAGTTTACTACCCGGCAATTCTTCCTCACTTCCTGCCCTCCATTGATGCTACTCATTTTGATCATAGACTTCGCAAAAGCCTCTTTGAAAGCTTGTTGTGAGCTAGCAAATTTAGTAACTAAATTTTTGGTCTTTGGATGACTGAGCAGAGCTTGGTCTGAAGAAAACAGGCTCTTCCCCTGAAGGATAAGCTTGTAATATGTGTTATCAAAAGTTGTTGAAGAAGGATCCATAGTAGCACCAGCATTCTTCATCTTATTATGAATCGGACAAATATTCCTCAGGCTTCCTGCAAAGGAAGGATTGATCGTAGGATCTGCATTGCTGTTGTTTATTCTGCTCTGGAAGGAGGAACAGTGAGCAAATCCTAGAGTATGCCCTCCTACAAAAGATTCAGAATGAAACATGGTCATCTTCTCCTGATAAATAGTTCTAAATCAACGGCCAAGGAAATTGAGGTTTGTTTACCTGAAAGAGCTGCTAGGTCCTCCATCGACAGACCCCTTTGCGAGAAGCTCTGTTGTAGCTGAGAGATGTTGAAGGTCGGGGCAGGTAATTGTACTGTTTCACTAGCCTTTGATGTTCTTCCATCTTTTCTCCCTTTAGGCACATCCCAAGTTGGACCTCCAGACTGTAAGGTTAATTCAAATACACAATCAGAATGATTAATTTGCCACATCTTAATCGTGTTGTAGTTATTAAAAAAACTATTATGTCTTACTAGGACAACAGCATCCCTTGCGGCCAAAGCCAGAATATCAGCACATGAGACCACTCCAGGGCACAAAGCTTCTAGTTCTTTCTTTGCATTGTCAATGACATAGAATGCATGCAAAGAAACATTAGGAGGTCCGTCCTTCTCTGCTTTGTTATTCCCTTTTGAACTTAACAGAACAGAGGCATCACATCCCTTCGAAAAACAGAAACACAAGCGATTAAGTTAGATAAATACGAAGTTTTAGAGGACAAGAACAAGTTTTAGTAAGCTTGTTTAATGGGGAGAATTTATACCCTTATGAAACAGTCATGAAAATGCATCCGAAGCAATGCTGCATGGACAGTTTTATCCTTCGCCGTGGCTGTCTTAACAGCATTTGCAATGATCCACTCAGCATCAGGACATGTTTTCTCATAGTAATTCGAGCTCAGTGCATTTGCTGGTGAAGACAGTGAAAGTATGATGAGTGAGCTCAAGAATGCAGCAAGAAAGGCCATGATTAAAATTCTCTTTAAGCTCTTAACTTTGGTTTTGTATGAGAGTAACTGAGCATAACAAGAGTATTTATAGAGGCAGAAATTTGTCGTTGCTAGTGAATTAGTGATGAGAATTGGCCCCATGAGATAATGAATTTGTTAACCAAAAATGGTTAATCATGGAGTAGTACATCTCAAGCAAACTAGCAATACAACAAGACAATTCTCTGTCAAATCTATCTGCTGGGGAAAAATATTATAAAGTTTTGCTGGGTTTTGTTTTGTTCTTGAATTTGAAGGCCTATTCATGATAGAATATCATCTTATCTCCTATGATATTATAACTAACTCATTATAACGCTTCATGTCGAAAATCCAGCCCTGTATTGGCATCATGACCATGTGACATGCATATCGAAATTGTTCCATGTGTCAATCTCCCAATTTCACCATGAAGAACTAGCAATAATTTTGGTTATGATATAAACCTTTGAGCTTAAACACTGGAGCAAACTTTTGCTTTTTTTACTAATAAAAGCTCATGAGAAAAAAAAAATAAAAAATAAAAAGGCATCAAATAGCATTTGTTTGCATTATAGTAAAATGGACCTACAAATTTTGTAAAAGAATGATGGTGAGGTAGTTAGGATTAAGCCATCAGATTCGTTATCTCTGTCTATCAAAGATTGCTTTTTAAGTTTCCTTTTAGTTATAATGGTACTGGTGGATTCCTTTTACTAACTATTATGTTCTAAGCATTACTTTACCCAACACTTAAAATGTGTTTTTTAACCAATTTTTTTTTTAAAAAATACTTTATAGAAACACTTCTAACAAACATTTATTAAAATAGCATTATTTTTTTCTTTTTAATTCCAAAAGTACTTTTATTAATATCAGCCTAACATTATGAGAAAAATAGTCATGTTTTCAATAATGGATGGCGTCAAAGACACTGATAATCCATTAAATTTTTATGTGCATAAATCTGTAGAGCATAGTATCACTGTATTTCATTTATAAACCTTTATATTATGTCAAGCGTAATTTTTTATTTTTCCTACGATAGTTTAAGTGTATTTCTCTATAGGGATAGCAATGGGGCGAGTTACGAGTGCAAAGACCTTTTTTTTACTCTATTTTATTTTTTTTATTTTAAGTCTCATTTTTCAATTTATTTCTTAAAAAATTTAATGAAGAGGAATGCGTTTCTCATCCCCTTCCCATTTTTTCATATTCAATTTATTAATATCAAATATTAATTTATATTCACATATTTTAATAATGTAAAATTTTAATTCATATTATAATTAAACAATCAAATTAATAAATTAAAATAATATAATAATAATTTATTTTTTACTATTTTTTATTTATGTAAAAATTTTATTAAGAGAGGTCTACTCTCATTTTCACTTTATTAATAATTTGAAAAAAAAAATTTATACACCACTTTATTTTATAAAAATTTTAGTGCAAGTTTCACAAGAAATTTTGCCATATTTATTTATGTTTTTTACAACGACGGCAACTTAAATCCAATAACATATATACTAAATCTATTTTGAAGCGTAACAAAGGCCTGTCGGACCCAAACTGCTTTTCTTCAGGCCCTAGTAAGCCCAGCCTTGGCCGTTGATTCGAAGGTTAGACCCAATGATGTCAAATAATCAAGCTCAATCCAGGCCTAAATTGAGCCGGGCCTCGGCGGTACTTTTAGCAAACCGGCGTCGGGTCGCATTAATTCCCGCGTCCAAACACTGTGATCATCCATCGTATTTTCCTTAAACCCTGACGGCTAAATCCTAAAATCCTGCTGCTCTTCGATTCCTCTCCCTTTTTTGCCAAAACCCTAGAATTTCACAATGGGCTCCAAAAACAAAAACAGGAACAAAAACCAGTTAAAGCATGAATCAGATCCTAACAATGACAGCGACAACAACAAGATCATCACAGATTCTCGATTCGCGTCCGTGCACTCGGACCCTAGGTTCCAGAATGTTCCAAAGCGGAAATCGAAGGTCACCATCGACTCTCGATTCGACCGTATGTTCAAAAACAAGAACTTCGTTTCTTCGTCGGCGCCGTTTGATAAAAGAGGCAAGCCTACGAACAAGCTGAAAAGCTCCGAAGATTCTCTGCGTCATTATTATCGAATCGAAGAAGAAAATAAAGAAATTAAAGAAGAAGAGGAAGATGAAGAGGAAGAGGAAGAAGAAAATGCTGACCTGGCGTTGGAAAGTGAGAGTGAGAGCGAAAGTGAATTGAAGGGAAATGCTGACGTGGCATCGGAAATCGAGTCCTCTTCGGAGGAGGAGGATGACGTGGAGGAGAGCACGACTGATGATGAAGAAGAAGATATTTATATTGATGAAGGGCCTGAAGAAGAGGTAAATTTTTATTTATGTTGATCGAGAAGGAAAATTATTTGTTTTTGTTTCCTGAAAATTTTGATTGAATTTATATTACGATAATTGGATTTTATTATGTGGAACAGCAAGAAGCTATACCAGAAGTTGAAAAAGAGACTCACAGGCTTGCAGTTGTTAATATGGATTGGAGGCATGTTAAGGTAATGGAATTGAGCTATCAAATTAATGAATTTATATAACTTTTTTTAATAGATATGAATTTTATAATATTATATGTGTGTTGGGCTCAAGTGTTTGTTGTTGTGATGTAGGCAGCTGATTTGTATGTGATATTGAGCTCATTTCTACCAAAAGATGGACAAATTTTGTCCGTGGCAGTCTATCCATCTGAGTTTGGACTTCAGCGTATGAAAGAGGAAGAAATTCACGGTCCCGTTGGTCTGTTTGATGATGAAAATAAGAATAGTGATGACGACAATGATGAAATTGATGAGGAGAAATTGCGTACCTATGAGAAAAATAGGCTAAGGTGATTTATTCTGAAACTCATCGTCAATCCGCAGGCTGCTGTACTGTACTTCACTGCAATTAGATGCTATTTTTCAAATCTTGCATTCTTCATTTTGAGAAGTGTTTATATAATGTATCTGTGATTACCTGTAGGTACTACTATGCCGTTGTGGAATGTGATTCTAGTGCAACAGCAGATTACCTGTACAAGTCTTGCGATGGTATTGAGTTTGAAAGATCTTCAAACAAGCTTGATTTGAGATATATTCCTGACAATATGGAGTTTAAACATCCACCACGAGATGTTGCAACTGAGGTATGTATTCTGCATATGGTCGAATAATATATGGGCTGTAGAGTCTTTAACGCTCTAGTCTTCCCCTAGCAATATAAGTATGGTTGTTCAGAACCATAATAGTAGCAAATAGAAGTTGTTTGCAACCTCTGCAATGGCTATGTTATTCTGTCACATATTTCAACTTGTTTTTGTAGACCAATTTATTTAAAGATGGCGGATTGCAGCAATGACGAAATTTTGATATCCACAAGTGTTTTTCATCAGGCACCTGCAAATTATGGAGGTGTGGATTTTTATACAAAAGCACTACAGCACAGTAATGTTCAACTTTCTTGGGATGAAGATGAACCAGAACGTACAAAGACCTTGAAACGAAAATTTAATGCTGACCAGGTTAGTACTTGATATGGAATCCACAAGTTTTTTATGTCTTCACTGACTATTTTGAAATTTCATTCTAGTTTAATGTAAAGTTCAAAATTCTACTGTACTTTGAAGAATGAAAATAATAGTGGAAAAATGTAATGGTGATAGTTGCTTATTCTTTCTTCAATCTAAAGAATTTACGAATGTTGCTATACTTTTCTTCTACACTGATTCTGATTCTGTTTTCATATAGCTGGCTGACCTGGAATTAAAGGAGTTTTTGGCTTCTGATGAGAGTGCAAGCGATAGTGAAGATGAAAATGTTGCAGAGGAGCAATCTGATAAAAAGGGTAAAAAAAGGGATATATACCGTGCTTTACTCCAGTCTGGTGATGATTCTGATGAAGAAGGTGAGGAGGATGGCCAGGATATGGAGGTCACTTTCAATACTGGCTTGGAGGATATAAGCAAGCGCATTCTAGAGAAGAAGGATAAGAAATCAGAAACAGTGTGGGAGGCCTATCTCAGAAAAAGACGTGAGAAAAAGAAGGCTAGGAAAAGTAAATCAAAATACTCATCAGACGAAGAAAGTAGTGATACAGATGGGGAACCAGTTGAAGAACCAGATGATTTCTTTGTTGAAGAGCCTCCAGTTAAAAAAGGTAAGAAGGACGCTCGCGGTAAGGGTGGAAAAGAAGGAAAGCAACAAGATGCGGATATGGAAACAAATGCCAGCACAGCAGAGCTTGAATTATTACTTGCTGATGACAAGGGGGCAGAGAATGGTCTTAAGGGATACAAAATAAAACCGAAACAGGCCAAAGGGAAAAATAAAAAGGGAAAAGAATTACCAGATGAGGACAAAATTCCTGCTGTTGATTATGATGATCCTCGGTTTTCAACTTTGTTTACTTCTCCTCTATTTGCCTTAGACCCCACTGATCCACAGTTCAAAAGGTATGAACAATATAGGGTAATGGCAGTATATGTCTCTACATGTGTGTGGTAATGTTAAAATTAGCATATCTAATGTGATTCTAAATATAGTAGTTAATGTGATTAACCCACTTGAGCTTAAGTGTACTTAATGGTTGATGATCCTGTTTTTCCAAATTATAATTTCTTTCCTTTTAATTATTCTATTCCAATTCCTGAAAAAATCCATGTTTTTTCTACGATAAAATGTTACTTTGTTCATAAATTGGCGTATGGTATTGGATGCTGAAGATCACAGTTTGATAATGCAGGAGTGCAGCTTATGCTCGGCAGGTAGCACAGAAGCGGCAGAAAGGTGAACGGCAAGAACAAGTGACCAGAGAACCGATTAAATTACCTACTAATGCTCAAATGCCATCTGATGACCCTAAGGCAAACACTCACATGAAATCTGATGTATCCTCATCAAAGAGGGAAAAACACGAGTTATCTTCATTAGTTAAATTGCTAAAGATGAAATCCAAGCAAATTCAATTGCTTGCCAATGGTAAGATACCAAAGAAAGATGATGATTTTCAATCTAGAGACGTAGAGGAGGAAAATGGTATTTCAACCTTGGTTCGATCCATAAAGAAGAAGACCAAAGTACTAAAAAATGAAGCAAAGAGGAAATAGATGTTTGCTTCTGGGGATGTAGCCTTCGCTATCGCAAATAGAGAGCAAGGGAGTGTTTGAGGTCAGTCAATGAGCTAAGTTTATTGTCAACTGCATAATTAAGCTGAAATATAATGCTGAAGTTCCAACTCTTGTAAGCAGTTCAATTTGCTTGCAACGGAAGAAAGAAGAGTGTTAATGTTGGATCTTCATCCATGGTTATTAAGTTTTTGCTAATTGATGGTGAAAGTTGCAAAGTTAAAGAAATATGAAGTAAGCCTCACCTCCCTTCTGCAGTTCACTTTCACTTTGCTGCTTGATGAGTTTGTAGAGTTGCCGGTGTCTGTTTTCATCTAGTCACCCGTAATGTAGATCAGAGCAATTACCGAAATTGGTGTCACTGTCATTTTTGTGATCATAGAGGTCTGTTGTCCCAAATCACATTTATCAAACTAGTTGAACAAGTGCATCAGCCATAAGCATAACAAGTCATTTCTTCAAGCTCTGTAGTTTGTCACAAAATTTGTGCCAATAACAAATTTACGGCTAGTTTTCATATTTATTGTTTTTTTCATCTTTCCATCCTCAGAAGTGATAATCGAACCAGCAAAACTCCTCCGTCTGTACTACTGGCTTCTCTGTATCGTTGTATTCTAAATTCAATTTTGCCCCGTTCAGTTTGCTTGTAAGAAATTCTTGGCATTTGCTTTGTGAAGTTTGTAGGAACTTTTGTTTTGGTACATGTTTTTTTTTTTTTATCTGATACTCTCATACAGATGTCTTGTGAAGTATCAAAGTGAAGTTTTTAGTTACAAAGGCACGGGGTTTCTTCAACAGACGACACAAAATTCTAACTGGAAAACTAATAATAATTTCATAAATATTGGTTCTGTTCGTAGGAAAAATATATATACACAACCCCAGCTAGAAAATAATGCTACTAACACCAAAAAATGGGGAGTTAAAATGCTTCCAATTTGTCATGTCATCTATGCTAAGATAATGATAAAAGATGCAACTAGGATCATCACAAGTAGTGCAAGCGGATGTGACTTAGATGAATGACTTCCGATGGGTGGTGGTGCAGAGGAGGGAGAGCCACTGGCACCTGCTGTGGCTTCTGGATTGAGTGCAGTTGCAGGTGGAGCTGAAGATTTTGGGCGAACAGGAAGAGTACTGGAGTTTTCGGCACCAGAACCTGGGAAAAAAACAGATTTCATTGTTATGACTATGAAAGTTGTGAGAGGAAAAAGAATGATCAGTTTCAAAGCCAGTTCCCAATGGAAAAATTATACTCACAGTCAGATGGCTTCCAACCCAATACATTCTTCTCTCGATCAAAGACTATATTATAACCGGTCATGAAGTTTTCTGGATTGGAGACACAGAATTCTTAGTACAAATAACCATATTCATTGAATAAATGAATATATGCAAATTGGATAAAGTGAAATAAGGTATTAGGGTTCCAGAGAAATATCAACACAACAATAGATCAAAATCCGGCCACTTATTTCTAGCTAGTACATATTGGTAAAGAAGAGCGACTGGCATTATTTTCACCATGTCTTAATTTGTAATGAGCATAAACAATAAAACCAGCAAACAAAGAATGAGGAACACTAAACACGCCGTAGCTGTATATATCATAATGATTGCAGCACAGTCACTAGAAATGAAATGAACATTTTCCGGGGAATCAGATGCATCTAGCATCAATGATCTACCAAAAAGAAAAAAATGCCAAGGTCATGTAGGTTAAAATTAGGATCCTAAATCTGACTTCCCAATCCCTTCCTCTTCTAGAAAAGTTGAGAGAATTAAAATAGTAAAAAGTAAAATAAAGAGCTACTCCAATTAGTGTGCCATCAGTTATCAACCACTTTCCCTTTTCTTTCTTTTGATAAAGGTTCCGAGTTTCTTATCAAGCAAAAGGCAAGCACACAAGATAAAGTAGAAGTAGTGCGACAATATTGTCATTTTCGTATTTCTCTAAAAGAGCATAAATTTGGAAAACACAGCAACGCATGGGGAACCAAAGGATCAGTATGAATAGTAAATTCCAGAAATAAACATCATTAGTAGGAACAAGTAACTCACGTCCAATGATATTCACATTATCACTTTTAACGACACCAAGACAGTAAAGAATTGAATCCTGGAAAACACAAAACTAAATTTCAGTACTATTCCAGAAAACGGAGTAAAAAAATGTATAACAGTAGAAGTGAGACCTTACCTCAGAAGAAACCATTACTATTGGGGCATTGACATAAAATTCGTCACCACCTTTCATTGTTAGATTCACAATAGGATAACTGAAGCTGGTTTGATTTGGACTGGTGTACAAAGAGAAAGTTGGTACTTGATTTTAGAAGAAAAAATGAAGACAAACAGCAGTCTGTCAAATATGAAGTTTACCTTAAAACATAACAGAATTCAAATGGAAGGTCAGAATCAGATGTATCTCGTTTTTCTTTGGCCAGAGAATTGAACTGCCAAAACAAATATATTACTCATAATGAACTGAGACTTCATGTAACAGATTGAAATAAATAAATTTAATAGCTTACCGACACAGAAATTTGTGAGTAAGCAGGGTCATTCAAGTATGTAAATGAGGTACCAGTGTCAAAAATAGCACTAAACTCGAGATCAGCATCATTACCCCCCACACTTATTCGAGCGATGGTGATATTGTAAGTTGGACTAGTAAGAAGTTTCAATACAAAAAGATAAGTATAAGCAGCATGAAGCACGGTTGAGATAGTATATACACCAAACTCGTATGTAGATGAAGATGGGACCACTTACTGTGATTGCCTAAGATGAAATGGTGTTTCTCCTTGGTCTGAGCTGCCTTTATCCCCAAAACTAATTCTCCCAGTTCCATCAGATGCAAAACACATGGAAAAGGAATTTGGAATCTGCCCTTGACTTGCTAATACACTAGGAACCGATGTTTTGTCCATACCAAGCCCAAATAGACCATTAGGAGCTGCACCATCCAAAAATGAACCAGTCTGAATCTGACCACAGCTGCAATGGAGTAGCAAATCTGACTTAAAACAGTTATAATATCAAAAGTAACATAAATCCATTCTTCTTATTATTATTTGGATACGTGGAAGCTGCCCCTTGACTTTCTATGTTCACCCAAGTTGTAAATTCATTATTGGGGCCAAAGAAGAACATATAGTCAATGAAACCTCGGGAAGATTTTGATAAAATCAACAATCTCAACAGGTTTATCCTTATAATTAATTTCTGTCTCCACACCATCATTAACATTGTTCAAAAGAATTTTTTGTCCCAAGACCATTTTACCACAAACTTCAAGGAAAACACCCATTTCATATTCTAACAATGTATACGGCGGCAAGACCACATCAGAAATCACCTACCCCAAATAAATCTGAGCATCAACAGGTTTAGTTTGATCATCATTTGTGACTAGGTGCAATATGTCCTCTACCAAATACCCAGTTGTAGTAGTGCCATCAGAAAGATAACGAACTTGATAAGGGCAATTACTACTAGCTGAAGAGCATTGGTTTTGTTGTTCACAAAAGCTGCTGTTACAAGGAACCTTTGAACTAGTTGATGATGTATTAGGACTGTATATATTGAAGTTTATCCCCTGTTTCAATTTCAAAAAATTTGCCCAAATTAAAATATTGAATTTACCTGACAAGCTGTTCACGAAGCAAGAACAAACTTGAAGGAAAACGATATATATACCTTTCCAGTTGATGAATTCAAGCCATGCACACAACTAGAACAATCACATGGTAACCAGAACAGGTCACTGCCAGTGTCAAGTGCCACTATAAACGATAAACCCGGAGTCCCCACCGAAACATTGGCATAATGTAAGCTGAAATCCCAAGAAAAAAAACTCTTTAGTTCATATCTCATTAACAAAGAAACCTTGACACCTTCCACTTTGGTTGCTGATAACATTGCAGTGTTTAAAAGAATCCGAAGAATTTCAAAAGTTAGCCGAATGTATTTATTACCCATGGTTTCATAAGCTTTAAAACAAGTGGAAAGTACTATAAATCTTTCAAAAAAAAAAATTTTCAAATAATAAATTTGCAAGAATTGTTTATACAAAAAATACGCACAAAATGATATTCTCAATATCTTAAATTCATTCTCTTAAATCTATTGAAATTAGTCTTACCTGATTATGATAATAGACATGTTTTCATCATGAAATATTCCTATAATATCCAATGATCATATAACATCACAGTTTAGCAGTTTGCATAAACAGTATGATGATATTAGAACAAACTTTAGCAGAAAAATATTGCTCACTAATGACACAAATATAAGACACTTAATAAGGAATATAAAATAGATTGATATACGTGAAGATTAAATCTTATGCAAACAAAAACAAAATTCTATTTTTTTGAACTTCAAAATTATTAAGAAAGACATGTTCATTTTAAACAAATGATCATATATTGATTTATTTTTCTATATGATATTAGTAGTCTGATTATTCATGCATGAGCAAATTATTTGATTGCTTCAATTGTACTTTTTTTTTCAATTCCCAGGGGAATAAAACATATATATAGAATGAAGTTTACTTTGACATACGTCTTTCTAGTTTGTCTTAAAATCAAATAAACCAGAGATTGGCAGTATAAAAGGTGAGACAGGTCTTACAAAGAAAGGCAACACCATACAAAGCCATTTCCCTTCTAGACCAAGTACTATTCCGACCTTTCTCCAATTAATTTTTCACCACAAAAGCAACAAACTTCATTTGTTTGTTGGTAAGTAAGGTTTGTTGGCCTTACTTCTTTATTTATAGCTAAAGTTTTTGAAATGAACAAGTGTTACACCTGCTTTATTTGTTGAATATTGTTTAAAGATTTCAAAGTACAAGATTATCATAAATCTAATTTTAGTTGTTAAAACTTTGTTTTCGATTAATGCATGTCAATTCAGAAGTCTATTTTCTATTGGTGTTGATGATCAATCGTAATCTTAGTGCAAAGGAGGTGAGGATGGAAACTATTAGTAATGATTTGTTTGAATTACTCAAAATCCGTATTTCTTATGATTTTTGATTGATTACTAGTTAAACCCGACCATATTTACCTTTTAGTGGCAGATATGCCCAGTCCATATTGCATAGTTGGAGAACTCCCATATGAAACTAGAATTTATGGCTAAGGCTATGATAATTGGCAACTTCATTCGGTAACATTTATAAGAAATCTGAAAAATGCAGTTAGGTTTTAAGGAGCAATCATAACTATAACAATTACAAAAATTCAAAGTTCATATGAATGTCTTCAAACAAATATACTAATTATCATAGTTGTAAACAACAATTCCAACTTTATATAGCAATTCTCCAACATTGCAGTATGGACCAAGTATGAGTACTAATAAAGAGCAAACATAATTTAGTTTAATTGGTAATCAATCAAGAGATACAGAAAAAACTTGTAACAATAACACAAATGATTCAATCGAAAAACTCCCCAAGAAAAAAAGAAAAATTTCATAACTTAGCAGTTTATATTTATTCCCCATGGTTTCATAAGCTTAAAAAATAATCAGAGACTACTAAACAATTCTTTTTTCTATTTTTTTAAAATACAAAGTCCACAAAATAACGATTTATTCAAGAAATACCCACAAAATGACATCTTAACATCTTAAATTCATTATCTTAGATTTATGAAAACTGGATCTATTTGATGATGATACCATCCATGTCTCCATCACAAACAGTTCCAATTATATTCACGGATCAGTAAAATCACAAGGTGAGATGGCCTTAGAGGGAAAGACAACACCAAAAATACCATTTCTTTTGTGGACCAAGTGTAACTACAAGGTGACATGGTGGTGGAGGGAAAACAGCACTATACAAACCATTTCTCTTCTTTACCAACAGCTATTGCAACCTTTTTCTGGTCGATTTTTCACCAGAAAACCAACAAACTTTATTTGTCTACTATTAGGTAGAGTTCATTAGCCTTGCCTCTTTATTTGATAACCAACAAACTTCAATTGTCTACCATCAGATAAGGTTCATTGCCAAAGTTTTTGAAGTCAATTGAATATTGCACCAACGGGTTTTGTTGTTGTATCCTAACTATTTAAGAGCTAATAGTGCTAAATTGTCATAAGTCTTAAGTTTTTGACAACAAAAACTTATTAGAAGTCCGTTCATATGTACTGTTGACAATCAGCTGTGGACTAAAGTGCAGAGGAAGCAAAGATGGAAATTTTTTGAAGTGATTTATTTTGAATTACCTAAAACCCACATTTCGTGTGAACTTTGATAGATTACTAGAAAAACCAAGCCGTGGTCGCCTCTATTGGAAAAATACCTAATCCACACTACACAATTTAAGAATTTCTATACGAAGTCGAAAGTAGTGGTTTATAGACTTATAAAATAATTGGTGGCTCTACTCGAGAATGTTAATAAGAATTAAAATTGTACTTGCAGTTTCACTTGAGATTGCTCTTTAAGGACAAAAGAACCAACATTGTAATTCATTATACTATTTGTGGCTAAAAATATTGAACTAAGCTCCAAGTAATTACACTCAGCATCATGGCCCAAGTGGTTCAGAGGGGCCTTGAGTGCTCAATTCTTGGTTGGGGCATGTCCCCTCTCCAATAAAAAATATTGTGGAAGCTTTGCTCTCCCCTTCTTGAAAGTAGATATTTCAGGCGGCTCACTGGTCATGGTACCAGCATTCAAACAAAAAAAGAAACTGATTTGATTTGTAGATGTCTTCAAGTTTATATTGGTAATTAATTTGAATACAGTGAAACAACAAACTCGAGTCTGTATTCTCAATTTAAAGATTGGAAAACACATTGCTCTATGAGAAGAGAAAATTACAATTAAATGGTAAAAAAAAAGAAGGATTACAATGTTGATGCTCTTACCCCACAAATCAATTCATGCTTTTACCCCATAAACCAATTGGTCTTTAGCCCCATGTATCAACCACAACACATGGAATGAATTCCAATGTTGGTTCTTCTAAGCATAGGGAGCAACCAAAATTGCAAGTATAACTATAACTTAAAATTTCTATAAATGCCATTGAGCAAAACCACTAATTTTCAAAACCTATAATCTACAAAACCAACTTCGCATAAAAGTTTTCCAATTATGCATTAAGACTAGGTATAGCTGCCAAAGGGCAAACAAAGTCCAGCTTTACTAGTAACCAATAGAGAAACACGGAAAATACAAGATCCCCAAATTACAAAGAAAAAAATCACATGCAGCGATTGAAAATAAATTTGTGACAAAAAAATTCAAATTTGTAGTAATCTTGCACCATAAAACACAACAATAATAACATAGAAGTGGTAGCCATTCACTTCACAAACTTCAATAAGACAAAAAAAAGCAACGCATACGAACTTTAACGGCCAAAGCAAGACTAAAGAATGGGAGCCTTACCCTGCTCTTTTAGATGGAAGAACCACTCCTTAATGATTCTAGACTTTGCCGCTCCCCTTTATCCAAATATATAAGTACAATATACAATATATTAAATAACCTGGTGAAACGAATTAGCATCTTTCATGAAGCAACCAATTTCTGGCTTCAATGAGTAGAAAGGTTGTCTTTAACAAGAGTCCTCACTCATCTCTACTTTCTTTCCACTAACGAAGTTTGCGAGTGTTTTTTAGGTGAAAACTGTCAAAAAGACGATGCAATAGCATTTGGTCTGAAAGAAAAATGGCTGCTATAGTGTTGCCTTACCCTCCAAACCATAACCCAACCCCTTACACTACCAACCTAACTTGAGTTAAATTAACCAAAACGAGACATTTGTCAAATTCTCAACAATTTGGAAATTTCATGAGAAATGATATTTTCCCTTATGGTACTGGTGTTAACAGTCAAATGACTTCTTTGATAGAAATTACGCATTTGGGTAAGCTCTGGTTAATTTTATTTTATATTACGGCAAACAAGGAAGAATTTATGTTAAAAAAAAACGTAAGAATTATATGAAAGCAAAAAGAAAATAAAGAAGCAAGAAGCAACAAACTTGAGCAGATCAATGCAACTTAAACAAGCTAAGTGCTTGAGCCAATAGACTCTCAGCAACCAAACTCAAAGCTGATCACCTCTACAGTTCCTCAACAATCAACAAGATTACATTTCGAACAGTTCAAGTAAATGAAAACACAGAACATACAAAAATACCATGTGTAAATTAGCAAAAAAATAATTATTTGGGCAAAAATACCCATAAAACGATATTGTCAACAACTTAAATTTATTCTCTTAAATTAATTAAAACTAGATTTACTGGATTATGATAACATACAACGTTTTCATACAAATGATTTATCAGTATTCACTGATCATGTAAGAATCATCATTTAGCAGTTTGAATCAACGGTATAAATTTAGCAGATAATTACAATAATATCGAAGGAATATAAAAACGACAGATTAATTTCCGTGCACAATAAATCATATGTAAACAAACACAAAATTCTTTTTTTTTTTTAATTTTGAAATTAATAACAAACACCTCTTCATCTCATCCAAATTGATCAGATATACAAAAATAAATAAATAAAATAAAATAAAATATTATCTAATTTTGTTATTTGATATTAGTACTTGGAATATTCGAGCAAATTATTTGATAATTTCAATTGTATTTTCTTATTTTCAGTCATATAATATATAAGAAAAATATAAAGCAAACAACTTGAACCGATAAATGCGACTCACAGCTGATCACCTCTCCGGTTCCACAATCACAATAAAAAGAAACTACGGTTCGTACAGTTCAAAAGAGAATATAAAAGAAAAAATAATTAAGAGAGACCAGAGAGAGAAGAGTGACTTACAATCCCAAAGCATTGAGCCGATATGTTTCGTTGCCGTAGTTAAAAGTTAACGGCGTCTGATCATCGGCCGTAGCAAGTCCACGGCCGTGAAAGTAACGGTCACGGTGGGCGAGAGCGGAATAGTACGCGAAACTCCCTTTCTCCGGCAAGTCATCAACGGCTAGAATTCCTTTCACCGGATCCGAATAACGGTGATGGATATTAAACCCGAAAGTTCCGAACCCGTAACAACACGAAGCAAAGCTCAACAGTATTAATAATAACACGGAAACAAAAGAAGAATAGCAATGACTAGAAGCCATTGCCGGAGACGCAAGAGAACTTTTTATTTTCTTTTTTTTATTTTCTTTTTAGGGGAAAATTCAAAATGAATGAAGTTTGTGAAGAGAGACTTTATAGAGAGAGAATGAGAGAAGAGAGATAAAGAGAAATGGGGGGTTACCTGATGAAGTCGGTTTATGGTTTTTTTTTTAAAGAGTCGTCTTTGTAATGAAGGCGAAAGTCAAAATCTCTCTCGATGACTCCCATCTCGTCACACTGTAAACGAAACGATGAACCGCGGTTGTTTGGTGCCAAAGCGAGTGAGATGAGGTGAGGTGAGGTGAGGTCCCGGTGGTGGGTCCTCACAAAGATTTTAAGAATTTTAAACTCTTGTTATTTGATTATTTTATAATTCTTTTTGCTTTTGTAGTTGGTCCTTCTATTTTAGAGTTTTTGCACATTTTTCACTTTCGTTTCTGTATTTTCCTTTATTTCTTGTTTGATATGTTTTTTTATACGGGGGAGGGAGTTTCGAAGGACTTTCTTCACTATCGTTTTTCTCTTGTTAAATATATATATTTTCTTTTTTTTATTAAATATTATATATATTTAATATTAGAGAGACGGTTTTGAACTCAAAATTTTTATTTTTGTTGAAAAATAATGCGCTACGAGTCTTTTGCTATCAAAATATTTAAACAAGTACATTTTTTGTTAAATATTTAGAAGTATATATATTAAAAAGTTAATATTAAAATTTATTTTTAATATTAATATTGAGTCTTATTTAATAGTTTAATTTTTTTATTAATTAAAAAATTAATATAATATTAAAATTAAAATTTTAGATTCAACTCTCTATATGTTTGTACTTTGATCAGATTCATGTTTTTAAGTGAAGAAAATTATTAAAATTTATTTTTAATATTAATATCAAATTTTTATTTAATAACTTTAACTAATATTAAAATATTTTATTTTTATTTAATAATGAAAAAGAAAAAAAAAGGAAAGGTTTTTGCGTACGGTTTATGAATAATAAGAAAGAATTCAAGCCTACCTAACAAATGTGAAATAGTGAATAATAACTATTGTTGTTAACGCTAGAGAAAAAGTCAATGCATTTTCAATTATGAACTTGGTTTATTCAAGTACATATATTATTGTAATGTTAAACCAATTGACAATGCTTGCCTTTGAATTTATCCAAAGTGCGTGTACTCAAAAGTTAGTTTTTTTTTAAATAAAATAATATGATGAATGAAGTGGTAATTTATGTGTATTTTACGATAATGCTATGACAAAAAAAAAATGTAACTAATGATTAAAATAAAGAATGCTTTTAAACTTTAGATTTTACATTAGATTATATGGCATAAATAACCTAGAAATAATATGTTGAGCAAATATATTTGGTTTTAATCATTTTTAAAATTAAAATTCTTGTTATTGATGTGTTTTAAAAACCATTGATCCTTCTGTCTTACATTTTCCTCATTTTGTATTTTTTATTAAATATTTAAAATTAAATAATCCTATATTTCTTAAATGGTATTCTATTTTTTTATATTAATTTAAAATATAAATTTTGAGATACTATTTAAAAAGCATAGCATTATTCTTTAAAATTATATTAAAAACAAAAAAAAATCATTTTATTATTTCATTCTTTTTACCATCTCTTTTTTTTATTCATTCATTCATATTAACATTTTAATTAACCAAATAAATGGATTTAAGTATTTATTAATACTTTTGATAACAAAAATTAAAGTGCCAAAAAATAAAATTTTGGCTACACATTGTCATAGCTTTCTATTTTTATCGTTCTCACTTCATTTAGTTAAATAATAAAAAAGAATTTCAAACTCAACTAACAATATCAATATGCATTACTCAATAATAATTTTAGTTATTATCACTAGAGAAAGTCGATGCATTTCAATTCCCAACTTGTTTCAATTGTAACAAATATAATATCATAATCTATTGATTATGTTATTATTCTTTTCTTCCCACTTTATACTAACTATTTGACCTTTAAATTTCTTTAGACACTTATGTAAAAAGATAATATTTTTTTTAACAAGACAATACAATAATACACTTTATGTTTGGAGAAGACATAACTCATAAATTATAATAAAAAAATACACAATATTAACACATTAATAAAAATACAAATCACAATGCATAATATATAATATATATCTGGTTTGACCAAAATGCTTATGCCTATGAAAAATTCATAATTCAACTTATTTTATTAATCAGATCATTAAGTATCTTTTTTATATTATTATGATTATATAAAATGTCTTAATATCTCGGTCTAAGTATTTTATAAATCACTATAATTTTTATAATACATTTTAATATTTACCATCCCATGAGAGATTTTTCATAAGGAATATAAAAATAGCGTAAACATTATCAAAATAATTTATGGTGCATTTTTTGTTCATTTAAAGATAAAATACACACTCAAATATTACATTTTAATACATCTCGCACTTAGTGCTTACCTAACTTATCTATTATTTCTTATGCTTACATATTAATATTTTAAATGCTTGACTTTTTGTAGAGTTTATAAGGGTTTATATATTATTTATAAAGTTTATATAAAGCATAAACTTAGTTGAAATAAAAATTATTATTTGTAAAAATTTTAATCTCACTTTAAAAAAAATAATAAGTCAAAACATAAAATAACCCTATATTACCATGTAAACAGTATTCTCATAAACAGACCCACATGAAAGTATTATATAAACAATACTTATAAACAGTATCCACATAAATAATATTGAATAATAGTGCTTATGAGCAGTACCTCTATCCCCCCCGCGTAAATATTGCCTTTGTGTAAATAATTTTACCCTTCTTCTAGTTTTTTATTTTGTTATATTTTCGCATAACTTTTTTGTAATTAATTTTTTGTTTACTATATATTTAGTATTTGTTTTATTTTATGCTCAAATATAATTATTGAAACACTAATTTTAATAAAAAAAATGATAATTTATATGTAATGTACCATAATCCGTAACAAATAAAAAAAGAAAGAGATGCAATTAATAATTAATAAAAGAATGTTGAGTTCGTATTAGGTTACGCGGCATCAATTGTATAGAAAAGAATACGTCAAAGTGGATACATTCCGAGGATCACTAATAAAGACATGGAAACAAACAAAAAAAGTACAAAATACAAGGACTTGTATGTAAAATAACTAAAAATACAGGGACAGGAATGAAAAAATGAGCTGACGAGCAATGATAGGGGCGTTGGGAGGTTGTTGGTGAAAGTAAGCGGTACACATCCTGACATATAATCCAAGAACGTCCATTATTGGGCTAATGTTAGATGAAGAAACGTGCATCACCGTGCGTTAGGGATGCCACGTATCGATCATCAGGACATGCCACGTAAGCTAATGATGAGGGTAGACGCAGGGCCTACCTGCTCAGCGCCTACTTCGTATCAAATATCAATTAATGAGCACAAATACTTTATTTGATATCATCTCGTCAATCAATCAATGTTAAAAGCAAAAGCTTCATTTGCCCACAACGGGAAGTACGCATGCGTAAATTAAAGAGCCACGGTAACTTCAACGTTGAACAGCCAAGTCATAGAAACTGTACGGGTTTGTGTACACGTTAACAGCTAGCCAGGCCAGCCAGGAGCGTGTGGCGCGATGCTTTTCTGTCACAGTGTGCGGAAAGGAAACGGTGGGGATGTCGGTCGTTTTGCCGGATTAATACTTTTTCACCCGCGATTGGCGTTGTCGTTACCCGTGTCAACTTTTCAACCAGTTTATAGTAATAGAAATTTTTGCTTTCAGATGCGAACAAACACACATTGACAAAAGGAAAGTACAAAAAATGGCGGATCGGACACACTCAAATTCTAGATATGCGATGTCGTTTTATAGCTTTTCTTAAACAAAGTTCCGTCTTCGAACGTTTGATCACCGATATCGCGTGCGTAATATTGACCGTATCGTACTGTAAAGGAACAAGAAACTTGAAAAGATTATAATTTCGTTGTAAAAAGAAATTATGAAAATTATATATAAAAATATACAAAATCAAGCAGATCTTGTTTTTTTTATAAAAAAAAATTGAAAATGAATTGGTCCATTAAAGCGATCCTTGTGTTAATTTTTTTTTTTATATAAGTAAAGATATTGAGTAGTTACATATAAATTATAAGATAATTTAAACAAAGATAGTTAGGTAGATTATAGGTGATTTGACAAAGTCAAGCTTATAAACGTGGAGGCGATTGAGCTTTAGCATTTAGGGAACGAGTCAAAGTCATTGAATTGGGGCATTTAACACTAAGAAGACTCTTTTCTTTCGCATAAAGAATGCGACGACTGAATTGAATAAAGGGAAAACTTGCAAATAGTCTAAACCCATTGATGACTTTGAAGAAATCACATATGTTGAGCCCAGTAGCACGCGTGGAAAAATATTTGCCTGCAGAGGAATTTTCGTATACATTATTTTAGAGTTCAAAACTGGAATTTGAGTCTCTTTTCTGCAATAAGAAGAAAGCCACCTTTCTTAAACTAAGGTCTGTTTGAAAGTGTGTGCTTCTGCTAAATTGTGGAGGCGCGGAAACTAATTGTAAATGTTTGGTAAACATTAACTTACACTCTGACAGTAGTGCTTTTACTTTACAGCAAAAGTCATAACACTAAATAGCAAACGGACCCTACGGTATTTTGCACTACAATAGGAAAACTAAATTGCAATGCAACAACAATGACCAAACAATTTTAGTACACTCTAGGTTCTCCAGCAATGAATTTTAGTCAATAGTCAATATGAATTGCTTCAAAGAAGCAGGGGGAAAAAATGAAAAGAGAAGTAGGGCACTACAAAACAGAGTAATACTATTGCTTAAGAAACAAAAAGCACATTGTTCTGTAAACATTTTGAATACAAAAATGTAGTCAGTAGAGAAACCTATCCTCTGCTTAATGATAAATTGTTAGAAGGGAAAGATATGGACAATAAGAATGAGACAAACACCTATAATATGTACACAATATCCATGAAGAGAATCAATATCCGGCATAGCCAGGACAGGAAATTTAAAGGAATACAAATTCTCTATCCATGGAATAAACTACGACCCAAAGTGATTTTCTCTTCATATAAGAAACAAGGGTATGATCTGGAAACTGCTAATACTATCATATATAATTGCTAGCAGCTTGAGAAATGAAGACTGTGGAACAGCTACAGTAATAGAAAGAATACGAAGAGAAATCTTAAGTGAAACAGGGGAGAAGTACATGAATGGTAAGATAGCGATGCAATTGAGCCCCGAGACTGATCCCTGGTCTCTTTTTTTGTATCTGCAATAGAATTGTTACCTAATCCTGCAGCAACAGCAGGAGGCACAGATGTATTGCGTGGTTTGACTGGGAAACTATAAGAAGCTTCAATGTCATAACCTGAACAAAGGACAAAAGGTTTGTTCAAGTATTAGCATCATTATATGAAAAGCACTTTTTAGGATTAAGCAGTACTTACAATTAAACTTCTTCCAGGCCAAGACAAGTCTCTCTCGATCAAATACCACACGGTAGCCGGTCATAAAGTTTTCTGTACAGAAATAAATAACTGCTACATAAGTAAACTTATTCCAAAGAAAGAAAACACCATTACACTGAAGAATTTGGTTATTTTCTTTTGAAATAAGTGCGCTTTAACCACTCACTGAATTAAGAAAATCACACTGGGCATATCAGAGTCATACATAGAAGTTTAGATTAATCTCTTTCACCATGGGGTAGTAAGCATCAAAAACTCACAGTTTTTGAGTTGAATGACAGTTCTAAGAGCTACCACTCTGATCCGAGTATTATACTTAGACTACTTCAAGATTGTTAGTACTGAGTACATGCAACAATTATAGTAAAATAGTGCAACCAATCAGTCATACATCTATTTCAAATACAATATACTAGGCTTACATCCAGTTATATTTACTTCCACATACTTTACAACCATATATTTATACCAAGTGTAGATACAAGTCTTACGTCCAATTATATTCAATTCCATACTCTTGACAACAGCCAGACAATAAACAAGTTCGTTCTGCAAAAAGAATAAAAAAAGCTCTCTGGTATTAGTTTCAGTTAAATTACAAAATCAAAGGAACAAAGAGCAGAAGCAAAAATAAAAGAACTAAGACCAAAGCAAAATACTACCTGAGTTGATATAACAATTATTGGGTCGTAGACAGTGAAATGGCTTCCCCCTTTCATCCTTAAGCTCATGCTAGGTATCAAACTAGCATTTGCATCAGGACTGTTTAACACAAAGAAAAACATTACAGCCAACAAACCAAAAGATAAATAAATTAGAATGGAAATAAGATGTAATATGACCTCATATCATAACAATATTCAAAAGGGATTCTTGGATCAGATGGGCGCCGTGTATCTCTTGCCTGAGAATGGAACTGCAGAAAAGTATAAACTGCTCAGTTCCAGCATTGGATGTGAGAAGAAAAGAAAACAAGCTCAAGGGCTTACATTCTCTGAAACCCTTGTATATGTTGGGTCAACCAAATAAGTAAATGAGGTCCCAGAATCAAAAAGAGATGTAAAATTCACATCAATCAAAGATGTCCCCACTCGAATTTGAGTTACAGTAATGTTGTAGGTTGGGCTGCAAGGCAGGTCCACAATTAGGTTGATGATAAACTAGATAAAACCTCGCATTTCAGACAAATATCAGCAAACACTCAGAGGCAAATGGCATCAAGCAAATGTGAAATTACCACTTACTGTGATGGGTTTACATTAAATGGAGTCTCTTCCTGGTCAGGACTACCTTTGTCTCCAAAACTGATTCTTCCAATACCTTCATGTCCGAAACACATGGAGAAAGAATCTGACGTTAAACCATCTCTGGATAATATACTGGGAACTGATATCTTCTCCATACCAAGTCCAAATAAACCGTTGGGAGCTGCAACATCCAGAAAGGAACCACTTTGAACCTGTCCACAGCTGCAGGATTCATATTGTGTTATCATATTAACCTAGACAAGAATGGGAATGGATCAAAAAGGAAAACTCAAAGAAAATAATAAGACAACTGACCCAAATGTTACATATGCCTCAAAAGACTGGTTATGATTATCTTCACTTGTTAAGTGAAGAACATCCTCCACCAAAATCCCAGAAGTAGAAGTTTGAGCTGAGACATAAGAGACAGAGTAGGGGCAATTGCTAAATGTTCCAGGGCATTGATTGCGGTGTGCACATAAACTGTTGTTGCAGGTAACCTTTTTGCTCGTTGATGACATTTCAGGATTGTATATGCTAAGCTCAAACTCCTGCCACAGCCGATTCACAGATGCAAGATCAGCAAATGAGCATCAAACTCACACTGCCATCTCTATTTCTCCTCATGCACGAGCATACTATCATAATTAAGCTTAGCATTCCCTAATCCTAATCCAAAGGACAAAATGTACAAGCAGAACCACAATATGGCATTTCAAAAGCATAGCTCAGTGGTGATTTTCACTTTTAGACACTCAATTAGTGAGAGTAGTAACTATGATCAGATGAATTATTAAATTTACCGAATCTTAAGTAACTTCAACTACACAAAGCCTATATGATTTCTTTAATAAGAAACTTCCATGAAACAATTTCCCAAACAAAAATCACATACTTAGATAAGAAATAACCTAAAAACTAAAACTTGAGAGAAAATTAAGAACATACAGAAGCATAAGCCGAGCCCTGAGTAGGCGCGCATCGGCTACAATCACAGGGCACCCAAAACAAATCACTTCCCGTATCAAGCGCCACCATGAACTTCATTCCCGGTGTCCCCAATTGCACCGTCGTGTAATGTAAACTGTCGAATTACCAAAAAAAGAAAAAACCACCAAATCAAGAAATCAAAAGCAGTGGTGTTATGGTAAATCACAAATGCAATCGAAAGGGTAACGTACAAGCCTAACGAGCTGATTCGCAAAGTAGAATTCCCATCGGAGAAAGTGAGCGGGTCGTTAGCGCTACTAGTATCGGACAGGTGGCGGCCACGTAGGATTCGGTCGCGGTGAGCCAGAACGGCGTAGTATTCGAAACTGCCTTTCACAGGCCAATGATCATGACTGAGCTTTGCCGTGGAAATTGACCAGTTCTTGACCTTGTCGGAGAAACGGTGGTGCATTTCGAAGCTGAAGATGCGGCCGCCGTCGCACGGCGAGGGTCCGAAGACGGCCCAGATTGGGACCACGAAGAAAATGAATTTCAAGAAACAATGCATTTTATTTATTTATTTATTGGATTTCACACAAAAATGAGAAAATTTTGAAACCCTAGAATTTAGATCTCGACGAATGATGTGAAGAGATTTTTGATTTTTGATTTTTGATTTTTGATCTACGGTGGTGATGGTGGTGGTGTTTGAGTTGAAAGAGTGGAACTGTAGCTGCATGTGGGAGTGGGAATGTGGGGCCGATTTTTTTTGACAGTTGATTGAGGTGGTTGAAAGGGCGGGATTCTTTTTTTGACCGTTTTGTGTGGTCAGTTAAGTCGTTTCGTTGCTTTCAGCAAATTTCTTTTGGTGACGTGTCCATATATAATTTTTTAACACTAATTTTATATAATTAAGCAGATGTACCTTACTTAAATAATTACGCACGCCGAAATGACACGTAACAAAATTACCTATATTACTTAAGTATTTATACACGTTTGGACTTATATGTAACAGGATTATACATTACTTAAATACTTATGTATACTCAAATCATAAGTAACAAAAACAAACATTATTTAAATACTTATACACGCTTAAACTCACATCGACTCACACGTAACAAAATTACATACATCACTTTAAATACTTAACACATGTTTGGATCCACACATAACAAAATTATATATTATTTAAATACTTACAAACTGA
Source organism: Ailanthus altissimus (assembly GCA_946807835.1). Taxonomy (NCBI): domain Eukaryota; kingdom Viridiplantae; phylum Streptophyta; class Magnoliopsida; order Sapindales; family Simaroubaceae; genus Ailanthus; species Ailanthus altissimus. The sequence goes on from OX327695.1 coordinate 28,664,048, forward strand.
AACTCACGCATAATAAAATCATACATCACTTAAATATTTATGTACACTCGAACTCACACATAATAGAAGAATAAAAATATTTATAATATTTACATTTGGGTCTCAACTAAAATTTGAACTTATTACCTCAAGTTAGAGGTTATACAATCTTTACCATCTAGACAAAATAGTTGGGTTGGACGTATCCTATTTTAAAAACGAAAGTTTTTTTGTTTATTTGTTTATTTAGGTAATGTCAACAAAAAAGTGACGGATAAAATTAGATTTTTTTTTAAAAAAATATGATGTTTAATTAAATTTTTGGTTATTTGAAGCTCAACGTGATTTTCAGGCATAGAAACTGTAAAGAGACTAATTATGAGTTTGTGTTCTGTTTTTGACAAGTAAATTGTGAGTATCATGAGAATTCATTAAAGTGAAATGACTACATGAAAGAAATTAAGAATTTTTTTAGGTACTTCTTAGATGTTTTATATTGTTTAAATGGTCTAATTGTAGTTTTGAGCGTAGTTCAATTAGTTATAAATGAGTTTAACGTTTGTAATTATTTGAATTCGAATAAAAATATAAAATAAGAATTGGTGTTTGATAAATGAAAATTTTCATCTTAATCTAAATATTTACTTAACCAATTCTATAATAATATATCATGAATATTTTTTGCATTAAAGTTCATATTCGAATAATGCCCCTTTAAATAGAAAATAGAAAAAAAAGAAAGAAAAAAAGAAATCAACCATATCCACATAAATGGAGTAAAAGAATTTGTAAGGTAATCTGATTTTGTTGTATTTGGAGATGCAAATGAAATTGATCATGTTCATGATACCAAACCATGTAACCATGCCAATTAATTTAAAAAAAAAAACATGTGAATTACATGGCTAACCCAATAACAAAAGTTTCCTAAACGAGCTCAAACAAGCTATATAAGAAGAAAATGATCTTCTTCCTAAAGAAGGAATGAACAAACGCCAGAAAGTTTCAGGGCGATTAGAACAATGGTCACATGGAATTATGGAAAAAGTCTAATGCAATCCAACTAAATGAAGCCCTTTTTGCAAGTTTATGAAAAGAAGATCAAATGGCCCTGTTGCTGCACATGCTAAATAACACATTCATAGAAGTCTTTAAAAAAATTTCCCATTTGATTTTTGATTATGGGGGATTTGTTTTGTCCTTTAACTAAAAGATTGAAACAAAATAAGAATCCACTTTGCATAAAGCTGCTGATAGCAGAACTAATATAGCCTTACAATTTATTATTGCAAACCAAAATATATGTACAAGATTTAGATACATATTGAGCCCGATGAATACACATTATTTACAAAATCTTAGAAAATAGAAAGGGAAAGACGACCGACAATCATAAAATTTTGTAAAACCAAACAAAGTTAATACTAATTAATATTCCATAGCTAACAAAAATTAAGGGACCTCAAAATGGCACTGCTGCTGCTGTTGCTGCGGCTTCAAAGAAGGTCTCATTTTGAGTTAACGGCATCATTAATTCTTTTGATACACGCTCAAATTGGAGAGGCAGATGTGAACCCAAATTTGTCAGAGAGCTTGGTTCTTGAAAATGGGGAGAGGAGCTCCATTTGATGAAGGAATTGGACGTCGTTAACTAATGGGTTATCAGTTCTTCCTGGGGGAGATCCTGGGTAGTATGATGGATTACACCCATTGCATAAAAATGATTCCTTTGCATCAACTGGCTGCAAAATGTTAGATATCAACAGGCGAAAGCTTTGATTAATGGTGCTGATAATATAAAGCAATTAATTAAAGCCCTAACCTTGTCACTAATCATGTTCAAGACTCCACTTTTTCCATCAGCATTAGGTTGGATGTTATCAGGCTTGTGCTTGCTGCATTTGTGGGGCTTGAGAAATTCAGGAATGGCAGGTGCCGGGCGGCGAGGCTTGGGGCAAAGTGGCTGCTGCTCATTGCCTCCAAGCTTATTGTGCTTTGTTGCCTCTGTGCCTGGATCAATAAGATTGCTTTTGGCTGGAAAACGATGCATTGCTTCTGCCCTTTGAGCTCCAACGAAACAGCAAATCAAAAAGTCTGAAGTTTGAGAACACAAACACAATATTAGCTTTCACTTGGGGCCTAACTAGCAATTTAACTATTCTTACAAAGACTGTTGGGTCATTTACAAAAATAAAGAGAGAGAGAGAGAGAGAGTTGAAAGTGAGAAATTACTGTTGAGTGTTGGCCAAATGGGATTGCATTGTAGGCCTTCTTGTTCAAGTGAAGGTTGGGGAGACCATTTTCTTGGCTAAGAGTTGTTATAGGATGGGCCTTGACTCGTTGGCTGCTTATTATGATCTCCTAATTCTACTCTAATTCCCATCTTGCCTAAAATTCATTTCGTCCAAGTGAGTTCCAACTTTATTATTCTTTAAATGTTTCTTTCCCCAATTTGGGCTCCTTATTGCTTTCCTTTTTCTATATAATTAACCATTAAGAGTTAAAAACTTGTTCACGTTCTTTATCAGAACTACCTTATCTCTTATTCTATATCAGTGACAAACATGAGACATGTAATGCAAACTTGCATGAGGAGCAAACTCTCACGTTTGCAGCATGGAGAACTAAAAGAGTTCCGGGGCTGTTGGTTGCTTGCAATTGCTCGCCTTTCGTGACAAATGTCGTGATCATAAAGAAAATTTTTAACTTAATAACAAATATCACACAATAAGTACAGTTGATTTTTTATTTTGACCTTTGATCGAGAGAAGGATTAATTTTTAAGTTTTTTTTTATTGGAAAAGCATTACTTGGTAATATTAATTTCAAATTGTCTATTCTTGAATATTGCACAGCATCCGTGCTTGCGAGAGTTGAAATTTGAATCTCACTCTAAAAAAAACAGACCAGAATGAATTGCCTGTTGAACATCCATTTATGTATGATATTAAAAGCTGCAATATGCAGTAATGAAATCACAAACTAAATAAAGCTTTTTGAGAGCTGGCACTGTGCAAAAGAAAGAAAGAAAGAGCTGGGCCTATAGGTGAATGCTCAAGACTAGAAACAATTCGAAAACCACCCACAAAACAAAATGTGATCACATCTGAACAGGAGTTCCAGTGACTTACAGATGAAATGGCTCTCAATATCAAAACCGTATTGGGCATTGCCCAACAAATCATTCCTGAGTTCAGCTCAATGATGGCATAATACTGTCGACAGAAAAGTAAAGATCACCAACAGCCAGTCATGCTTTGAAAGACAGAACTCAAGAACAATTTATGGACTATGACTAGACTCTTTGTAAACTACTGAGGTGGCATCAAAATATGCCTAAGTGTTGTTCTCAAACCTGGACATCAATTCCCTGCCCGAAGTTGAAAATATCTACATCAACTAACATTAACAGATAATAATTAAGATGACTGTAAACATAAAATAGATAAAAGAATTGAAAGGAGTATAACCCCAAAACTGACTGGGAATTGAACAAAATACCAACATTATCCTGTTGGTAATTTCAAGAGGCCATGAATTTACATGTTGCTCTTGTCCAACCTAAAATTTTAATACCATATTTACAATTTTTGGAGGAGAAAAAGAAAATGATATTAGAAAAGTAGAGGAGGTGAAATGAACAGATTCCAGACATATAGCCTAATTGTACAATCCATATACTAAGAGGGAAGAAGATCAGACACATAAACCAAAACTGAATAGGCCACAAATATCAGATCAATAAATTTAAACCCAAATGTAATCAATATTAAATCCATTAGTTTCTATGTACTATCAAATCAAACTGCAATGTAGCTAAGGAAATTCTTTTTTGTTATGCAAGGCACACAAATAAGAAACAAATGATATATTATACACCATTGTTAAGTTACATAAAGATTTCTGTTTATATAGCTCGCAGAGTACCACACAAGTTAACCTAATTGGTGAAGTGAACTGTGCTAATGCTGAAATTACAAATGATTTGTATCCCAGTCAAACTTGGGTTGTGAATAAACCTCATAATCAATAGGCCCATCTACAATGCTATCAACATTTTGCATGCCTTCCAAAAGAGTTGGTTGAAAACTATCATTATCAGAAGGTAACAGTTTGTATAATACTAACAATCCAAGTGTAAATATGGCCTGGATCTTCATGGAGTCTCCTTGGACTGAAAAGAACAACAGCATCGAGAGGAGGAATAAATCAACACAGAAGCGCATGATACACAACACAGTATCCATCAACCTCCCATCATTGCCAGCAGGAAAACCGCGAACTCTATATATGAACAGAAAGTTGTATTTATCAACAACATACCTATACCCAAAATAGACTGCACCAACTGGAACCACGAGTGGAGCAAATGATGAATATATCAAGGTTAGAGCAAATATTGTCAAATTAAACGCATAATACTGAGCAAAATCAAATGTCTGCTTGGGTAGCGGTGAAGGTCTGCTAATTGGATATTCAGAAAGATCTTGTCCCAGGTGCTCAATTTCATGTATCCTGGGAGAGTCAAACATACTTTGACTAATTAGTGGTGTCTGAAGACTGCCAATATCCTGCTGTTCTAATGGGTACTCTTCACTCTGCTCAGGAACCAACTGAAGCATGTCATTCTTCCGAAACTTCTTAAGCTTCTTCTTTATCCAAGGAACTGGAGCCAGCAGATCAAAAGATATCCCCAAGAAAGTGCTTGTGATTAGAAATGCAAGAGTAGAAAGGCATGATCTTGACAAAAATGATGCACTCAAGTATTGTTCGATCCTCTTGCAATCTTCTCCATCCAAATAGCACCTGCCCATTTTTAGAATGGTGCTTTCTAAGGATGATTCAACCAGACCTTTCAATAGGATGAGGTTAACAAGAAAAAAGCAAACCATCTTCAGAAGTGCAGATTGCTGCTCCCCAGACACCGTTAAATGCTTTTCAAACTTGGAGAGATATGAAAGCGCTGAAGGAATCACTATATACATACTCACAAACACAATGACATTGGGCAAGAACTGAAAGACTAAAGATGCAAACCAGCTGGAACTCTGCACCCATGTCAACCACGATTGGGCATTATCCATGGCTTCTGCATTAATAATCCGCCCAGAACTCGTCACAGCACTAATAATGGAAAGAGGAGAACTAAAAAACAAAAGCATTAACAGCAAACATGTGTTCACACCCACTCTCCGCAGTCTCAATGACAGCTTTGTCGATCCCAAATGGTTCCAGTAAATATCAGTTGCCAAAGGAGCTCGCTCAACTTTCCATTGGTTCCTCTGCAGCCTCAACTCCAAAACAGAAAAGAACTTACCAAACCGCCTCTTCTTCTCATTCCTAAAATCCTGAACAGCCTTGTTTGCAGTATACACATCCTTAAACATTACGAAAGCAACACCAGCGCCTGGTGCACAGCCCTCCTTAAAAGCCACCAATTCAGCCTCCAACTTCCCTCTCAACTCCTGCAAATTCCTCAACTTCTCCTCATCAGTAAAACCCAATCTATCCATCACCTTCCCCCACAAGAACTTAATTTTTCTCAAAACACGAACCACCCGACCCAAAAATCCTTCATTTTCATCATTCTCATCATCATCTGGTAAATTTCTCGAATCAACACGAGCAACCAACCAAGTGATTTCATCTCTAACCCTAATCAACTCAGTCGCTAAATCATCCAATGCACATAAATCCATAGGAACAATAACCCGATAAATTTTCCCGGGATATCTATATTGAAAATACTCTTGTAAAGCACTCTTTTCAACTCCTAAACTCTTTGGCAACCCCTGTACCATAATTGTAAATATAGCCGTTGAATTCGCATTCAGGTCACTTAAATTTCCATTACCATCTCTAAGCCTCGTCACTTTTAATCGTTCCTCAATTCCATACATTCCTATATGCAACAAAATAACAACTAAAACGACAAATACAAAGTGTATCCAAAGCAAGCCCGAACCTTTTTCGATATGATTAATCGTCGTTTTGGAGAACTGATCACTCAGTACAGCGTTCCCACCGTAAAGATTCAGCGGAAGCAGCACGAGAATCGACAAAACGGCGACGGATATAAGCACGACGAAGCTGCCGCCTTCGATGAGGAGGAACTGAGCGGCGTCAGCCCCACAATGGCGTGCGATCTCGCGACATGTGGCGTGCCATACCGCCAGAAGCTTCGTTACTAATGCTGCGGGCCCCGGGATCCGACGGTGGTCGCTGCGGAGCTTGACGAAGAGAAAGATGAAGACGCAGCAGAAGAGACCAATGGCCGAGATGTTGAACAGGTACTGGATGTTTCCATACCACGCGCCGGGAACATCGGCGTCGGAATCGGAGGACGGAGGCGGAGATAGTGTATCGCTTATTGAGGGCAGTGGCGGTTCCATTTTTTTTTGTATCGGGAATTTGCTAAGGTTTATGTAGCCTAATTTTTGAGATTTTCCTTCATGAGAAACATAATTTGAAGGATAACTTTTAGGGTTAGGGTTAGGGTTTCGCGTGAATTCGATTGTGATAGAGTGGTGGATGTTTGTGCCTACCACAACGACGATAACAAAAAAAGCTGAGCTGAGGCTGAGGCTGAGGCTGAGCTGCTAAAGCTGTCGTCCGATTCTGGAAAGATTAACGGTTTTACGAATTTGCCATGTCATATAGAAATATTTACATTCGTACCCCTCAATCTACCACGTGTCGAGGAACAAATTTACCTCAGTATGCTCCTATGACCGGTATTTTCTACTACGCTGTTAACACAATCGCAATTTTAAAATTATCTTAAACTTCTTGATTAATATTTCTATTAGAATTATAAAATAAAGATTTTTCTTTTTAAGATTGTTACATAACATTTGTGAATTATGATGTAATTTATAGATAGAGACATAAAAAATATATATATGCTGACGTAAAGAGGAGAGTACAAAAATAGAGAAATGTTGTATTATATATTTATAATTTTATTGGAGCTTTTAATTTTTATTTATTTTTACTAAGATTGACCATCTCTGAGTAATTTCATTAAAAATATTGTTAAAAAATAATGGGATAAATAGTAGTTTTGTTGGACAAGTCATTTCTTGTAAAAAGAAGGGTTTTTGGTTAAATAAGTTTTTGTTTTAACGAAAGAAAATACCTATGTTGCTAAATAAGTTTTTTTTTTAAGACAATTATATCCCTAACATTTTAGAAAAATAACATACAAATTCTAATTTTTTATAAATATCATTGATATTCTTGTCAAATACCAATTTTTGTTTATTTTAATATACAAAATAACATTTATACTCTTAATATTTAAAAAAAAAGACGCATGTAAATTTTTTTTTATTGTTAAAAATTAAAATAAACAAAAATTGTTATCTGACAAGAGTGTCGATGTATTTTTAAAATTATTAAAATTTGCATGTCTCTTTTTTAAAATATTAAGGGTCCAAATACTCCTTTTTTAATATAAAAAAAATCCTTAAGGTTGTAAATCAAGATTTTCATTTTAAAAATGAATCACTTAAGTTGTCAGATTATTTTTTTATTAAGAAATACGTAATTATGTATAATTAAAATTTAAAATAAGCAGACAAATTTTATGTTTTAACAGGTAAATTATATGAAATTAAATTTGATGAACTCAATTTAATTTGTCACGTAGAATAAATTTATGAATTTAAATGTATAATTTTTTCTTTCACAATTTTAGATCTGGCTACAACTTAGTCTCATCTTCAAGTAGTTATATCATATTTTACATCCAACGTCATATAAAAATTAAAAAAATATGAACAATTTTTGTAGATATATGAATGAGTATGTAATATTATCTAACAATTTAATCAATGACAAGTATTAAAAAATATTTAATTATTTATAATTAAAATTTAAAATAAGTAAATAATTTTTTATGTTAGATGGGTAAATTATATAAAATTAAATTTGGCGAACTAAATTAAATTGGCCGCATAGAATAAATTTATGAATCTAAACGTATAACTTTTTTTTACTTTCATAAATTTAGATCAGGTAACAATCTAGTCTCGTCTTCAAGTAGCTATATCATATTTTATATTCACATCATATATAAATTTGATATGTTTTGTGGATATATAAATGGATAAATAATATTATTTAACAAATTAGTTTTTTGAGTCATTAATAAGAGTTAAACTTATGGCATTGGATATCAGAGCATTCTAAAAATCTTATCTACATATGGGCTCTAAAAATATTTTGTCTTGAATTATAATAAAAACTGTTACAATATAAATTATTATGTAGAGAGTGGTTTTCTTATAATGAATAAGCTTATCTGTATATGAGCTCTAAAAAAATTTTATCTTGAGTTATAATAAAGATTGTTACAATAAAAATTATCACGTGAATAGTGAGTTTCTTATAATAAGCAGTACGAGTCAAATTGACTTATGAATTTGAATTATACTATAATGAAAGCATCATATAATTAAGCGTAAAAAATTTTTACATCCTATAAAAAACTTATCATAGTAGATTTTGTCACGTGGATTGCCTCAATAAAAAATTACCATGTGAGTAATACATCTTAAATGAATAATAAAAATAATTAATATGAGTAAAGTTAACTCTTAAATTTGAGTTAAATTATAATAATGACATTACATAATTGGATGAAAAAATTAAAGAAGTCTTGAAAATACACGAGCCAATAATATTACTAATCTTTTAGGCTATTAACAAGCGCTCGGCCAATAAAATTTTTGAAAACTGTTGTAATAATATTTTTACTGTTTCAAATACAATGAAGTGACTTTCTTGAATAATAATAACATTTTTTTATTCAGGTAATTAAATAAATACGAAACTCAATACAAATGACATATGGTATGATAAAAATTTACTGATTGTCTGTTTGTCTCAACTACATTCAAGTGACTTTTGATGATGATTGAACAGGATTTGCAATATTACATTAGACGCACTTGAAAACATAATCTCGGGGTTTTGAATTTTCGGACCATATTTTTGTAAATAAGGAACTTAGTGAGGTATATATATATTTTTAAAAATTATCCCCAAGCCACGGCCCAATTTGAATTTTAATCGTAGCCCAAATCTCGTTCTGTGAGGGAGCCCAAAAGATTGTTCAAATTTTGAGCCCGCCTTGTACAAGTGCAAATTTGAAAGGGTAAATGCCTTCACCTCTTATTAGATTAGTTAATTACTCAAAATATCGAAATATTTGATAATATTCAAAAATTTATTAAAGTTATAATTGTAATAATATAAATTAATTTTAAAAGAGTATATTTAAAAAATTAACAATTACATATGTACTGTACTAAATAATAAAAATACATAATGTAAATGATAAAATTAATATATTTATACTATCAAATAATTAATAAAAATAATACAAAATTTTATTATATTATAAATTATTGTTTAATATAAATATTTATAATTTTATTAAAATTCAGATATTTAACATCAGCCGTCTTATTAATTTAATAAATAAAAAAGTTATTAATTGTAGCGCTATATAAATTTTGGGCCCGAGTGTACCAGGACAAAATTAAAAACATGCTAAGTGTAATTAACGTATAGTAAGGGGGCAAAGACGTTAAAAATGGATCAGAGCCTAATCTCGGAAGGAAACCAACTTTTATGATCCGGTTCGTACGGTTGAGATGCGATATGGCAGCATGAGCAGACAAATCTGAGCCATTAAAGGTAGAGATAATCGGTTCCGTTGATTGTGATCAAACTTTGATTGAACGAGAGCGATGTGGCCCACGTGAGATATTAAAACTTTTTTTTTTTTATGGAAACTGATCACAACATCTAAAGAGTCAACCAAAAAAAAAAAAAATTAATGGGAAATATTGCTTTGCCTCTTCTTTCCACCACATATTGGCACCAGCGATTGCGATTGCTTGCCTCAGCTCATCATCAGCAAATCAGCAATATAACCGAGCCTCCGAAGACCATCAATTCAAAACAAGTGATGATTTGATGCTTTGAATTTAAGAGATTAATTCAAATGCTATAGCAAAACCAAAAAAACGCAGAACAAATCTCAAACAAAATTTTCTTCTTAATAAGAGAAAGGTTTTTCAACACTTAGATTAAAATATATGTATGAATAGTATGAACTGCTTAAATAAAAATTTATTTTTTATATTTTATTATATAAATAGATACAATTTTTATCAATAATTTGATTTATAATTTATAAAAAATAAAAATGAAATAAAATAAATATTTGAAAGAGATCCATTGAATCAAAATAAATAATAAATAAATAATATCTATTTAATTTTGTTCAATACGGTCCTTCTAATTTTTTCTTCGGCGGCTTGGTCTAATTGGTATTTAGTCCAGCCTTTTTTTTTTATTCCAACGAATTACACCACTAAACATTAGAAGAAAAAAAAAAGTAAATTTTATACACCAAGTCATTTCTTAGAAATACAATTATCAATCTTATGTTTCGCACGTCAAATATAGTATAAGTATTAATTAAGCATGACCTTTAATTTTCTCCCACATAAATTGAATGTTTCCATCAACGTGAATTGCACTTTGACAAAATTGAACGACGGGCCATAGAAGATCATTGAGTATGTCGCGTCATTTCTTATATTTAACTATTTAATACGTTGAATCTCTGTATTTGATTGTCTCAAAATAGTCATTTATTTTGTCTTGTTTCAATTTAGGTGCTTTTGGAACAAAAGGAATCGGCCGACATGACGGTTGGTCCTCCGCCGCCCATAATATTGGAGACTCAAAACGAGGAACGACACTGCGATTGGTAAAAGCCGGAGCAAGCTTCGTTCCAAGTTTCTATAGTTTGGCCATGTTTACATATTTCAATTTTTTTTTTATAATCCAGTTGGTCCAATGAGAGCGTATCAGGTCTATTCTCTTGTTTATTAAGAGGACTCACCGTGGGGACGAGAGCATATAATCGCAGCCAGACATCCAATAAATATTAATTAGTTCAAGTGATCGAAAATCTAGAGAATTTAGACTGCTAACTCGGTCCAAAAATAATTTAAAGAGGACACGTGTTTCCTCTGAATTCTCCCTATCAGAGGAACTACTTCTCATTTTTTGTAGGAATTCAATTTTGAATTCCAAATTCATTTTCTAAAATTAATGTAACAAATACTCATAATTTCACTCACTAAAAAGAAAGGGGGAAAACATGAAAGAAAAAATGGAAGACTTAGTGTTACAATTGAATTGGTAGTTGATTGACTAATTGTTTTTATTTAATAACTGTCACATATCTCATCTCATTCACCTTTTTGTATTGACTCTAACACAGTGAGAAAGGGGAAAAAAAAATTGATTAATCATGATATTATTGGACTTAGATAAAAGGCTTAAATAGTTTGATTTTGACCTAAAAAAATGTGAACCTCTTGATTTGTTTTTAATTATATTTTTCAATAATATTATTTTATTATTCATTTGGCAATAGTTTAACATATATTGTTAAAAAATAAAAAAGTATTTGCTCCATAAATTGAAAGGATTTTTTCCTCTAACACAGGAATGAAAGATTTAAATTTAGGACTTTCATTAAAGCAAAAATAAAGATATATTATTAATTTTTTATTATTAAGTTATTAACACAAATACAAATCAATAACAAAAATGTTATCTGTTAGTGTTTTTGAAGCTATAAAAAACATTTTGAACAAATTTGTTAGTGTTTTTGTCGATTATTAAAAATGTTTTATGGTATTTAAATAGAAATAAGTTTAAAAAAAAAAATAAACAAAGCACAATTTATTCAACTTTTTAAAAAAAAAACAGTAAACATCTCATTTGGATTGGTTTATAATTAATAAACTATAAGAGATAAATAAATTAATCATTGAAAACTCACTAACGAACAGAGAGAAATTGGTGCACATTAGTTTTCAAGTTCATTCACTAAGCTAATTGTATTGAGGTAGAAATTTAAGTCCTATAGTTGAAAAATATGAGTTATTTTTCTCCAATTATCGTGGATGTGGATTTTTTTTTTTTTGCTTATGTGATGTCATAAACTTAGTCAAGATTTGTGGATTACATCACTAAATTCTTATTTAAGTTTTTCTCAATAAATTTTTTCAATTTTAACAAATTTTTAATTAAAAAATATTGGCATTGAAAATAAAAGTTTTAAAACATAATTTTTTTCAATAAAAAAAAAAGCAACTGCCTTCAAATTTACTTATAAACCCAATCTTAAAATTTGTCACATGATTTATTTTTATTAAAATCAAACCTCTGGAAAAAAAAAAGCATCTGCCACACAAATACTAATGATAAGCCATGTTTAAGAATATGAACACCCCACTCTTGAATGATAAGAGAATGTGATATCCACGTAATGACACTAAGCTTGATGGAACATGCATTACCTTTGGTTCCTTTTTAATTTTTAGTAAAATATTTTTTTTACCTTATTTATTTATTTTTTTACTAATATTACATCAGACATCAACGAAAATCATACATCATTTACATATTTATATACGCTCAAATATATACTTATATTCTATATAAAAATATATATATTTGCATTATTTTAACCTCAAAACTCAAGCATTTAATAAAATAAGATGTACAAATTTTACCGTTAAAACAAATATACAGGTGATATCAAATTCTAACCCCTTATTTACTTTCAAAATCCAATAAGAACCCACAATCCAATTACCCAATAATTGTTGATTCATAAACTGTAATGTTATAATGACTCCAATTGAATTGCAACTTTTTGTGACATAAAAAAAAAAGACCCAAAAATAAATACAAGAATCAATTTTTTTTTTAGTGGGTACATGAGACATCCCTCGCAATTTCCAATTTTACTTCCCATTATCTAAAAGTCAACTTCAAAACCTGGGTAGATGTGAATAAGTGACTGAAAATGGAACTAGGTGAGTGTGACATGTGTTAGGTCTTGGTTAGTGAAAGTAAGTGAAAAAAAAAAAATCAGTGACGCAGGGATTGGTGTTTTGTTTTCAATATAGAGCATGTCCACACATTACGAGTTTATATGATAAAATATTTTATTAAAAATTATGTTAATATTTATTTTTAATATTAATAACGAGCATTTATAATTTAATAATTTATATCTTTAATTTGATTTATTTTATTAATATAGTATGAAAGTTAAATTTTTAATTTTTTTTAATTTTTACATAATCTTAAAATTAAATTTACGTAATTAATTTTACATTTTGTACCAAAGAATTAATTATAACTTACTTTTAATACTAGTATTAGGTATGTTAAAATGGTAAATGACTCAAATTTATTTTCTTATTTAGATGTTAGAAAGTTTAATTGATTTTCTATTTTAGTAATAGAATAATACTATATTTATACGGGAAAGACAAATTTGAACTTAAGACTTATGCTAAAGTGGAGATCTATTTTAATTTATTTCATTCACTTCTATAATTTATATGCTAAAATCTTCAATTTACATCCGTTTGTATGAAAAATTATTCAAGTCACTAATACTTTTTCTCTTACTTCAAATCAAAACCGAAAATTCTACTCCACTAATAAGAAAAATTAGGGCGTAGTTCGCAATTTTTTTTTACTTGCATCACCATCTAAATATTTGTAATATCTATATATATATATATATATATTCATTTATGTTAGGTATATATGATAAACATATTAGCCTTTATAATATTGGTAACCTAATTACATATGCCCTTTTTTTAGCATAAATTATGTTATTTATGCACAATTAAAAAATTTTATAATGCATGAATTTTAATTTTATTTAAAATATGTATAAGCACCCGTATTTATTAATTCATGCTAACAAGAGATTAAATTAAATATTAAATTATTAATTAAAGATAATAATTTAAATAATACTTGTCTATTTGTAAACTATATTTATTTGTGCAAAATAATAATTAATTAATTATAATTAAATAAAATAACAAGTTTAATTTATTCTTATCTCATCGTAATTTACACGATTTATTTATAAAAATTATGGGTTGGTAGAGTCGATTTACCTACTCTATTAAATATGATTTATGGACTAAGATTCTTGTATGTATATTAGCAGAAACCATGTTATTTATGCCCAAAGCTCAAATGTCTCAGTATAGAGTACAAATGTCACACGAAAAAACTATATTTTACAAAGATTGGTCCAAAAAAAAAAGATCAATCAACTTTAGAGTTAGGAAAGTTGCATGTAATGTTCCTTTTTAAATTATTGGTCGGCGTTTTTTTTTTTTTTGTGTGGTCTTTTGCCTGCCCTAATACACATTCTCGAAGCACTGAGCTAAAAAAAAAAAATCATATAATTATAATTTATAAGTCAATTAATTGAAATGGGCTGTCTGCAAATTAATTCAGTTTTTTCATATATAAAGCAATACCTAGGAGCTTGTCAAACAACACTAAAATGTGAAATATTAATGTTATGTATTGTTTATTTTATGTGATACTTCTTATGTGTGTTTATTTTATATATGGTATTCTATTGAAAACACTAAACATGTGAAGATTTAAATAAAAAAAAAAATAAAGTGATTAACATTGGTGATTAGAGAAACATGGGGGGCTCAGCCAAATTGGTTGAGCCCCCAAAGGTCTCATATCCCCACCTGGGTTCGACTCCCCCTCCTCATTAAATAGTGCAGAAATGTTGAAAATTATTGTAATCCCCCCATTTAAAAAAAAAAAAAAACATTGGTGATTAGAGGGTTTATAAGATTAAATTGAAAAGTGTAATTATGCCCTAATCTAAGTATTTAAATACACCAAAGGTAATAATTTCTTTAAAAAAAGTTGAAAAAAATTTATTCTTACATATTATGATAATACCTTAATACTTGTACGCATGTAAAAAAAAAAAGAAAAAGAAAAAGAAAATCTCCAAATTAAAAGGCTGTTTTAAAAGAAATTTGCCTTTGATGTTTGTTTAAGTGGCATTTACAGTAATAATTTAATGGTAAAATATTTACAATGTTTTTTTTTCTTCTAGTAGAGATATTATTTCTTAAATTCGAATCCCACGTGCCAAAAGAAAAAAAAAAAGTTAAATAGACATTATTGAGACCTACACTATATCAATTTCTATCGAATAACTAAACTTTTTCGACAATTTAAGAAAATATATAGTTTCTTAAAATCAAAATCTCTCGCCAAATTTTTGAAGTTAACATTTTTGTTTTTAAATTTTACATTATAAATTTATTGATCTGTACAATCAAATGAAATATATCTAACCAAGTCTTCTACTAAACAATTCAGAGATTTTCTTTTTTAATCTACCAAAAGAATAATATTATATTTATAAATTAAATTATATAAACTCATTCCTATTATATGACGGGTCATGATAAAATTATTATTTAATACAACATTTGTTAGTATGAAAGAGTTTATATAATTAAATTATACACATAATATTATACAAAGAGAACTTAACCCTAATCTCAAAATTTATTTGTTGGCAAATTAAAAAGTAGTTAGTGAAACTTATATATATTGTTAATTTTTTATTACATAAAATATGAATTATATTTTTTTTTCACCTAATTATGAACGAAGTTTGAAACTCAGACCTTTTAATTTTAAAAACAAGATTTATTAATTGAAATAATTGATATTCGTAGAAAATAATTTATAGAAACACATATATTTAAAAGATATTATATTTAGGTGCTTTGTTTATGGAAAGTGTTACCCAAAAAAAAAAAAAAGAAATGTTTTCCCATACTTTGATAAATACAACCAAATTGACTCTCTGTGTTGTGTTGTAATTTGTATGATAGAGCTACCATATGTGGTACCGCGAGACTTTCTCTCCATGTAATAATAGCCACTTGCTCGCTGGATATACGAACACGTGTCCTTTCTCCTAAAAGCGTGGACACGTGGGCACTTGTATTATGTCACGCTTTGTACTTGGATAAAAATAAAACAAAATTTTAAATTAAAATGTAAAATAATAATAATAATAATAAATAAATAAAAAGTTTAAGCCAATCTTTTCAAATTTGCAATACATGTCGCTCAAAAATTAGTAATACTCAAATCACACGCAAGATATCCATGTTCCATGCTTTTTAAGCATTAAAAGTCTGTATAATTTTTAAAAGAATAATGCTTATTTTAAATTTTTTGTATCAGTTAAATAATTATTAAATAATAAAATAATATAATTTTTAAAATTATTTAATTATTAAATAATTACTTGATATATTATTTAAAATACAAAATTTAAAATAATACTTTAAAAGTATAATATTAATTTCATCAAAATATAAATTTTTAAAAATTTAGCTCACTTGCCCATCAATTTTTTTTTTCTAAAAATGTAAGTTTCTTTTTGCTTTTGCTTTTGCTTTTTGTTTTTTTTCCTTTTAAATGTCATTAAATCTATGGTTATTAGATTTCATGGGTTAGTTTTACCTTATCGTTTCGTTATAGATATTACATAAAAAAAAATTTAAAGTTGAATTCAAAGTTATGCTTATATGATTTTTTTTGGCACAAACTTTGTTTCTATAATTTAATTTGCTTTTGCAACCATTACAATGTCGAAGAAAGATGCGAGAGAAAGGAAAAAAAAAGAAGAAATTTCACGATTTTTTGGGTACAAATTACAAATGAAATTTGTAACATTTTCGATTCATAAAATCACATTTTTTTAATTAAAAGATTTAAAATATTATTTAAGTACTAGATTTAAGCCATTTTTATACTTCATTCACTAACGCAAACCTTTTATAGAATAAAAATAATAATTAATTTTAAAAAATTTAATCCATAAACCTCATTTTTCTCAATAATACCAAAACCGTACACTTAATACGATTAAAATTTGTTTAAAAAAATAATGATTAAAATTGATAATTTAAAAATTAATAATAAAAAATAGAATTATCCTACAAAGAAGCTGGTTTGAGCATTATAACAACAATGCAATAATAATTGAAACAAAGAAAAAAAATACGAATCCTTAACATTTTAATAAAAAAATATATGCAGGTTTCAATAATTTTAAAATTTTTATTAATATTTTTGTTAAGTAACGATTTTTATTTATTTTAACAACATAATAACATTTAAACTTTAAATATTTTTTTAAAAATAAAAATATATAAATCTTTTTATTGTTAAAATATATAAAAACTGTTACTTAACAAAAAGATTAATAAATTTTTTAAAATTATTAAAATTTATCTAACCCATTTTTAAAATATTAAGGTTTAGATGTCTTTAAAAAAAAAAGAAATTGATATGTGACAAAAATTGCTACTTAATAAAAATAAAAATTTATATAATATTTTTCTAATATATTATGGCTGAGACATTTAAAAAAAAAATGATATATGTTTAATATATTTACAATTAAATATAAAAAACAATTAAATTGAAAAAATTTGGGACTTTACATCTAACTTTCTCTTTATTTGGTCACATGTGGAGCCCATGTTTGCCCATATGCATTGCTGGCTTTGAGCTATCGCTTTGTTCGTTTTCTTTTATAGGCCCTTTGTCTATTCAATATATATATATTTAAAAAAATTTGCAGAGATAAAAAAATAAAATAAAAAAGTAAAATAGTTTCATTTTTGTTTGTTTTGTTTTGTTTAATAATCACACTGAATCACAACTCTTTTATATATATTTTCATTTCAATTTCATTTTTATCTTCTTCTTCAGCTTCATCTCCTTCTCCTTCCTCTTCCCTGTTGCTTTGTTTGTTGTTGTTGTTGTTGTTGTATTGTATCTTCTCTCTTTCTTCTTTTAATTATATTTTTATTAGATTTTTTTTAAAAAAAAAAACAAACACCCACATAAACAATAGCAAAAGAAAAATCAAGAAGAAGTTTGAAGTAAAAAGAAGAGAGCCTTTTGTTTATTATCATCAGCAGTCTTGATTTGATGGATCTATAGATCTAACGGTTGCAAAACCTACATGTATTTTTCTGTTTCATTCAGATCTCCAATCGTTTTCATTTTCATCTCTTATCATCTTCATCATCATCATCATTCAGTAGTTGACCAGAAACTGCGACGAACAGCTTAACAAATTCAATTGTAAGTTTATTTATTTTTCGTTTTATCTTTTTTTAAATTTAAATTATGGTTGTTTTAATATATTTTTACGTTGTTGATAACATTCGTTTGAATTGTTTTTCGTCTTTATCGACACTAGTTGACATGTAATGATGCCGATTTTTTTTTTTTTCTGTATGAATGATGAGCTGTGAAATTTGAAAATTGGATTTGACACTTCGTGTTCAAGCTGCAAATTTCAAATTTTGCTGTTTTGTTCGGTTTAGAGTCTGTTTTAGCAGAAGGGTATTGGTGGTTTCGTCTGTTTTATTGATAATTGCATACGGGTTTTCGGTTTTAGAGCTTGGTTCTTTTTATTTTGTAAGACATTGTTTGTTTACCGAAATTTACTCGAATAGCTTAATTGTTATGTCATTATCAGTGTTTTGATTCAGTCAGATAACATGCTGTAATGATCCTTTTTGTCTTTTTGCTATATAATTTTTATTGGAGATATGAATAATATGAATATTCTTTTGGTTTTTAGGAGAGGGAATCTGGGTGAGGTTTTATTGGTAGGGGTTGAATTGCATCCAATTCTGGATGTGGAAGAATAGGAGGCTGTTGGCCAAGGTGAGATGAGGGATGTTATCAAGGCTGATGAACTTTCTGAGGGCCTGCTGGCGGCCATCCTCGGACCGTTATGTCCATACAACTGCGGATACAGCAGGCCGGCAAGAGGGGCTACTGTGGTACAAAGACAGTGGACAGCATATGAATGGTGAATTCTCCATGGCCGTCCTACAGGCCAACAATTTGCTTGAGGACCACAGCCAGGTTGAGTCTGGCCCCTTGAGCGCTCTCGAGTCTGGTCCTTATGGAACTTTTGTTGGTATCTATGATGGCCATGGTGGGCCTGAGACTTCGCGTTTCATCAATGATAATCTGTTTCAGCATTTAAAGAGTAAGAAACCTAAACTTGAGAACAGGGCCGCCATATTAGTGTCTGTTATGTTGCTATTAGGATTGAGTTCCATGGTGACAATTGTTGTTTATTTCTTAATAATTAGAAGGTTAAATTTGAGAATTAAGTACTTTCTGTCCATGACATAGCTAATAGGGTTAAACTTTCAGGGTTTGCAACTGAGCAACAATCCATGTCTGTGGACGTGATACAGAAAGCTTATCAAGCTACTGAAGATGGATTTTTCTCTCTCGTAACTAAACAATGGCCTATGAAGCCTCAGATAGCAGCTGTTGGCTCTTGCTGTCTGGTTGGTGTGATCAGCGGCGGAACCCTTTACATTGCTAACCTTGGCGATTCTCGTGCTGTGCTGGGGAGGCTTGTTAAGGCAACTGGGGAAGTTCTAGCCATCCAGCTTTCATCAGAGCATAACGTAAGCATAGAGTCTGTCAGACAAGAGATGCACTCGATGCATCCCGATGACTCGCAGATTGTAGTGTTAAAGCACAATGTTTGGCGAGTAAAGGGCTTGATACAGGTAAGTTCTTTTCTGGAAATAATGACATGTCGTGTAAGCTAGTTCATAGTTTTCAGATATTCTGCATCACTATGTGGTTCATTTTATTCTGCAAAGCTTATTATTTAATTGCTATAATTGGTTGAAGACATTCAATGATAAACGTAAATGCAATTTTCATGCTTAGCAGATCAACTCATAACATATGGTAGGCTTCACATGCTGCTTGGATCTTTATCTTTAAATAAAGTCATACTATATCTAATTTGGGGAAAATTTCAGCTCTGCGATTTGGGGGTGTTTTTGTCTGAGGTATTATTAAATGTTATATGCGACAAAAATGCAGTTATTTTGTTGCATATGCATGGGTACTGACCACTTTAATCCATGAAACAAGAATCCTCCATGTGGAGTAAGTTAGTGCTTTCACATGCCTAGTTGTCTGATTAGTATAGCATGGCGGCACTCTCTTCTCGAGAATTTGTAGGTTTTAGAATTTCAGTAAAAAGTTATAGCATGCCATGTTACTGGTTTTGTCACTATTTCTTTCTTAACCTTTTACTGTTATTGAGAAGTGAGGGTCTTAAGTTCCACAGATTTGATCCAAAAGAAGATAAAAACTTTAATCGTCTTACATCGGCAGTTTTTCAAGTTCCTTTTTTGGCAGTATTCTTTTCTCTTTATCATTATGTACCAGTCATTTAATACCTCTCGCCATAGTTCATTCATATTCACAGTCGCATTTGTAAATTAATTGAGAATGATCTTAATAATTTAATTTCATTGTAAAAGAAGCAAATGACTATTAATTTTATATAGGAGGAAACGAGTTTCTTCTATTTTTAGTTTACTAATTTTGAAAAGGTTTTTCATGAGATAACACGGCGTATTGAATTCAGTATAAAGCATGTTGCTATTGTGAGATTCAGAAGATACAATATTCATGATGCTTGATATTAATGATAAAATAAACTCAATATAAGTTTCTTGCTGATGTAAGACGTTAGTGTGATTAGTTACTGACGATTGAAATCAATGAAAATTAGATCATATGGTAGCATCATATAGAGTAGGATTTAGCAGACTGAAAAATTATCAGTGTGCATCCATGCTGGTGATATGAATATTGATGATCTAGAGAGTTTTGGTTCGTTTTAAAGTAATAAATAAATTACAGAGTTGGTGATAGTGATACATTCCCTGACTTATTGTGATTTCTCTAGTTTAAGACATTAATGTTTGTGCAAAAATATATGTTATTGATTGACCAAGACAACAAATAAAGGGCTATGATGATTATGGTAGCACAGTATATACTATGGTTTACTAAAAAAGTCAAATAACTGTAAGATATGCTAGAATGAACACTTCGTACTTGCAAGAACACTTCATTCAATAAATGTTATCTTGCTGAAGATTCCTTTTCATCTTTTATTTGACTTTTGAAGATGAATTTTCTGGATGTTGATGAAATATTCTAAACTTTCCGTACTGAGCTTCTGTATATTATGACATTGCCTGTTTTGCATATTGATTGTGAGATCTAATAATGGCAGTGGTCTCCTCTGTTTGCAGGTTTCTAGATCAATTGGCGATGTATATCTGAAGAAATCTGAGTTTAACAGGGAACCTCTATATGCAAAATTTCGTCTTCGTGAACCTTTTAAGAGGCCAATTTTAAGTTCAGAACCATCCATTTCTGTGCATGAACTACAAGCTCATGATCAGTTTCTCATATTAGCTTCCGATGGACTGTGGGAGCATCTTAGCAATCAGGAAGCGGTTGATATAGTTCAAAATCACCCACGCAATGTAAGATATCTATCATTGCACTGATTTGTCACATGGTAGTCTAGATTCGATTGAAGTGGTTACGTCAATTGAATTTTTAAATGATAGAAAGACATCAGTTCACTTAACGTTGCAAGTAATTTAATGACATTACCTTGATCATTTATATATCCTTGTATATAGACCTTACTTTTAAGAGTTGTAGGAATAGAATTGTAACATGACACGTGCTATTATTCATCAGGGAAGTGCTAGGAGGCTTGTGAAAGCTGCCTTGCAGGAAGCTGCCAAGAAGAGGGAAATGAGATACTCAGATTTGAAGAAGATCGATCGTGGAGTCCGCCGGCATTTCCACGACGACATCACAGTCATAGTTATATTTCTTGATTCACATCTTGTGAGTAGAGCCAGCTCGGTGAAAGGCCCTTCTCTGTCTGTGAGAGGTGGTGGTGTTAGCCTGCCTTCAAAAACTTTAGCTCCCTGTGCCACGCCTGTGGATCTTAACTCCACTTAAAAAAGCTTTGGTTGTTTATGATGCTGTTGTACTTGGTAAAGAAAAAATGTTGGAACTTTCATAAAATCTATGAACTGGGTATATGCAGAAGAGACAGAAGGTGAAGCCTTTTATTAATTTTTTTATAATGTAAAATGTAACATTTTAACTTAAAAGACGTATTTTATTTAGTCTTCAAGTACTATTAAGCAAGAAAAGAAAGAGAGAAAGAATCAGGGAAGTGAGAGCTGCAGAAGGTGTAACTAAAGGTTCTTTCTTAGGATTAGCTTCTCTATGCATTTAATTTGCCTTTTTAACTTTTCTGTCATTTTTTCAACCTTTTAGGTTTTGTAAATTATGTGCAACAATACCCCCTCATAATGGAAGTCTGTATCTGTTGTTCCTATCTCGCAATTCTGGGTTTCACTGAATGGCATTGGCACCAAAACTTTTTACAGTCATTTGCCAAATCTTAAAAGGTAATTTTGCTTTATTATTATGACTTGTAAATACAACTCTGTTAGAGCTCTCTTAGCAAGTTTTGCCTCTTAGAAAAATGACCAAATCAATAAAAACTAAAAACACCATATAAATTCTTCTTAAACAATGCTAACTGAAACCTATATAGTAATAAACTTTAAACTTCTTTAATTTGTCTAGGAAATGCAAGATCTATCCAATTTTCATAGGAAGAAGTTCTTCCAACACAATACTTAAATAAACCAGGAAAGAAGGGGAGTAAAGAGATACAAGTACAGTACAACAGACAAGTTAATTTCAATCCTAGCTGTCAATGAGGGTCACCCACCTTTAGGAAAAACTTTCACTTCAATATCTTCTTTGTATTGAGTTTGTGAATCTCAGTGGGTCAAAGCAGAGTCAGGTCAGAAGCATACAAGAATTGTATCCACAGGACTTGCCCTCCACCGGACGGCCTGGGATTTTGTGAATCAAAACCATTAAAAATCTACCATTCATGGGCACTTTTGCCAGTGAACATAAGTGACCGCTTTTGGTTCATAGGGAGTTTGTTTCCAAAGGGTAATTTGGGTTGCTCTTGTTCTGTCCATTCTCAACTTTTCAGTCAAGTAAATTTTGAAGTGAATCATGTGAGACCATTATTTATTATTGAATTAGATTTTAGATATGACTTGGATTGAAAATTTATCATGAATTCTTTTATTTTTCAATCACTTGCGGATTAAAGCAGAATGGGGTACACAAATTATGATTACTAAACACTATTTGCCATTGCAATTGTACCTTCTTTGTTAAATAAACATTTTAATCACTGTAAGCTAAGGAAATGTGTGCTTGGTTGAAAAAAAAAAAATGCCAACAGCTTACAAAATCGAAAACTCAAGTACCAAATCGAAAATCAGGTGATATGCAAGTTTTTTTTTTTTCACTAAATGAGCCAACAGAGCAAACCTATGTAGTTCAATTGAGGATACAGAGATGGTTTTTATTTTTTGTTTTGTTTTGAAACAGAATTTCAAATTTCTTTCATCTAAATTAAATGGGAAAACATCAGTCCACAGTCGTACATTGTTTTGTACAGTGAGGACTTTTACAGCATACTTGGCCAGCCTATGTGCTGCCATGTTGCATTTTCTTGTATTGTAAGGAACTTCAATTTTTGCACTTCTAACCTTTTCTTGTATGTCATGTATTACCCACTTAATTTCCTTCAGGGATTGTAATGACTTCTTAATTAAATCCACAACATTCTTAGCATCAGACTCCACTATTACTTATCTCCAATTCTGATCCTCTGCTACTTAAAAGTCCAAGCATAATTGCCTCTGCTTCTGCCCATTTTACATCTCCAACATGATCTTTGTTCTCTGCTGCCATCATAATAGGCTTTCCCTTATGATCCCTAATAACAACCCGCAATCCAGCTTTCTTGTTTTCCAAGTCCATTGCCGCATCAACATTGACTTTATACCAATCTCTAGGAGGAGGTTTCTAGTTCTGGTCTTCTCTGCCTCTGTTATGATCTTCATTCCCAATCTGCTTTGATGTACTTTTTCCCATACTCTCCAGATATGCTTTTGCCCTTGCTATCAAACTTTCCATCTTCTCCTGTTTGTTAGCAATTACTAGTTTGTTCTGAGCTTACCAACTAATCTAAAGAATCATCGCTATTTTTGTCAACTCATCTCCTATGACTATTGTTTTGACATATTGCAGGAAACTTCCCACATCTATAAATTTGGAATTTTGAACAATTTCTGCAAACTGAGTTGCTTTCCACAGTCTTTTGGCTGATTAACAACTAAGCAAAGCATGAGCACAGGTTTCTTCCTTTCTTAGACACCTTTGACACAAAGGGCTGTCTATAACTTTCTTTTGCACCAATGCTGAAGCAGTAGGCAGAATACCTTGAACAGCTCTCCACAAGAACACTTTAACTTTTTGAGGAACTAGAATTACCCAGATAAACTTCCACCAATTCTTCTGATCTTCAGATGATTTTGGCTCTGCCCCATTCTTTCTTGCATAGCCACATAATAGCCACTCTTAACTGTAAAAATCCCCTTTTCTCAAAATGCCAACTTACAGTATCTTCTAGCTTTATTTTGGGCAGTGGGATCTTAGCAATTTCCTTTGCATCTTCCTCTTCAAAAAATTGCTTGAGTATTTCTCTATCCCATTAATTTCTCTCGTTTATTAAAATTTCCACTTTACTTTCTTTTGGAAGAGTTTTGGGGGGAGATAGGCTTCATAGTAGACAACCTTGGGATCCAATTGCCGTTGTAAATTTCCACAGCATCTCCTTTTCCAACTAACCATCTTATTCCTCTTTCCAGAAATTTCCTGCCCCACATAATACTTCGCCATATATAGAAAGGATTGTTACCAATTATTGCCTCCAAAAAACTTTTATTTCTGAAATATCGAGCTTTTAGGATATGAGTGGTAAAAGACTCAGGGCATTGCAGTATTCTCCATTCTTGCTTTGCTAGCAAAGCTTGGTAGAAACATCCTAGCTCTCTAAATCCCAAGCCACCATGTATTATGATCTTGGGACACAGTAGAAATTCCAGGGCATCAATAGTAGAAAGCAGTGGCAATCCATTCAACTGAAAAGGAATAAACTAACATCAGCTCTGTATATAAAGTGGATATATGGTTTAGGATTAGGACTTTTGCTTTTTGTGGATGCTATTAGGCTTTTGTTGATGGGTATCTAAGCTCTTAGAAGTCCAGCAGCTGGTTAATAATGTCCTCACTGTTTGCATTGTGTCAAACTGTCGATAGGTGGCTTTGCTGCTGAGACCCATTGCTTTCTGGGGCATTTGGTTCCTGCTCTAGCTAGTATATTTTGCAACTATTGTGGTAATGTGATGAACATGCCTCAACATCTTTGTTGTTGATCTAATTATGTATTAAGGTAGAACTAATGTATGTGCCCTATAAAAGCTCCTTCCAAGATTTCTTGTTCTTATTTTCTTTTAGTTTTAATCTTCATTTTTCTTTCAGGGAATTGGTTTGATTTTTTATTCTTCACGTTTGAATAAAGAAGGATGTTAAAGAATCAATCTTTCTCTTAATTGTTAAATCTTTCTTTGATTGGTTTTTTTATTTAATTCTGTTAAATTACTTTGGATACGTATGGTAACTTAAACATCTAACCAAATTTTGATGAACATTAATCTTGATCCTCTTGTTCTTTTCTTTGGCTTTTAAAGAGCACCTCACATAAATTCCCTCTCTAAACAAATTTATAAACACAATGACATGCTTCTCTAGAGCTCAACTAATATTTTCATCTCTACTTGATTCCTCACTTATTCCTCTCAAATTGTTCCAATCAACATCAATACTAACACTATCAATCTCAAAACACCTCAAGCTTGTGCTTTGAAAGGATAAGCTATCCATCTCTATCCGAAATCTTTGAAATCCAACACCATCTATGCTCACAAAGCTTTGAGAATAATCATGATCAGTTGATCTACAAGACCCTTGTTCTACAAACATTGATCGCCGCCCCGCCGCCCCAATTGATGATCTTCGAAAATCCTTTGAAATTGAAGGTCTTTTGTCGATGAAATAGTCATTATCAGCTGAATAAAAAGCCTCTTCAAGCTCTTGCCACACTTGACTCATTGTGGGACGCTCTTTGGGTGCTTTCACAACACATCTTAGACCAAGTTGCCCCATTCTTAGCATAATCTCCTTGTTGCAATATGGTTCTGATAAAAGACTAGCATCTAAAATCTCTTCAATATTGCCCCTCTCAATGCTTGGCCTTGCCTGCATTTGTACAACAAAATTTGATTGAACTTGGTGTGTTTATGGCAATGAAGAAATATAATTATTTAGCTTCTAGTCTTAAGTTGCTTACCCATTCAATGATATGATAATTAGACTGATTATTATTTTTAGTTGAATCAACTGCAGGCCTAGCAGCAACAAGCTGCAGAAGTATAACTCCAAAGCTATAAACATCACTGAAGGGACTTAAATGAAAGCTTGAACAATATGCAGGGTCAAGATATCCTGGTGTCCCTTTGATTTGGCTACTGACATGAGATTGATCACCAACTGGTCCCATTTTCACTAGCCCAAAATCTGAAACCTTGGCTTCAAACCCATCTGCTATTAGAATATTACTTGGTTTTATGTCTCGGTGGATTATGCTTGGTGTGATCCCATCATGCAAATGTGCAATGCCTGTCAAAATTCTCTCTCTTTTTAAGTAATTTTACTAACATTATATATGTTCGTCATGTTTTCAAATGCAGATTTAAGCTTTATGACACTATATAATTAGAATCTAATTCATATTTTAAGACGTGTGTATGTTTGCATTGAATAACAAGTGAAAGTAATTTGTTAAAATAACAAAATACACTCCAATTAAAGATCATGCGTTGATTATGAAGACACTTTATATTATTAAGTCAAAAATCTTACCTTTAGCTGCTCCAATGGCTATGTTGACCCTTTGCTTCCAAGTTAGGCTTCTTCCTCCTCTCCCTATAAATTCCACGATGTGAAAAAATTTGGGTCGTATCTCTCGAATTAGTTCACGAAACATGTTACTTTTTTCCATTTTAGACTTTTATGGTTGTGCATATGTGTAGGGGTGAACCCACATAAAGGTCTAGGGGGCCATGGCCTCCCTAGTCCATAAAATTACTCAATAATGGTATTCTTACAATTTTAAATTTTAAATATGATATTAAGATTTTTTGTATAATTAAACTCTAACCCATATTATTTTTTTACTTCAACATTTTAGCCCCTCATCCTTTAAATTCTGAATCGCCCTATATGTGATAAAAGAAACAAGGTGGAAATTACCCATAATGTAGTCCAGCAAACAACCGTGCGGTACATATTCATAAATCAAGACTTTTGCTCCTTTGGCTCCTGCAGTTCAATGCACAAAATTAACTTGCCGTATGTACTGAGTTGGTTTTGCAGAAAGCTAACACTTACACACTGTTGATATATTTTATTCACGTGTTGAAAGAGATCCAGAACTCTTACTCTTTTAGAAAGCTTATAGCTGTGAAATTTCAGAGTACTTTCTTGTAATACTGAAACTTTGTTTTGAAACCTCTATTGAAGTTTTTGAAAACCCTCATAAATTTTGCTTAAAAGCCATTTTGATCTCTTGGGATTTTAAATCAAATTAAATGTTTGTATTTAAGTTTAAATGTGAATAACATTTATATGTTTGCTCTAACATAAAGTCTGTGCATCTCTTGACTTAGGTCAAGAGTTTGAATCTTAATAAAGGAAGAGAGTTTTCATTCCTCCACTTATTAGAAGGCAATTATTAATTATTGACAATTATAATTATTATAATTCTTAAAAATAAAACTATTGTAATTTACTTGTAAAAAAAAAATAGAATCCAATGTAAATAAAGTCTTTACCCAATTGACTGAAGTACAATAGCTTACCAGCTTCTTCACAAAATCCTACCAAACCGACAAGGTTTCTGTGCTTTACTTTTGAAAGTAGCCTTACTTCTGTTTCAAGAAAGCACCAAGAGCAAATCAATTAACATTCTTTGTACCATAATTACAAAACAAGGTTTTTACACTTTGTAGATATGCAAATATATATATATATATATATGCAATCTTGGAAACAGTATTAGTTAATTAACATGCAGGTTATAAAATTGAAGATTTACCATTTCTAAATTCTTCAACACTTTGGTATGAAGCAGCATGAGCTCTCTTGATTGCCAATATTCCTTCTTTATCAAAGACCCCCTTGTAAACATTTCCAAATGCCCCAGATCCCAACAAGCAATCTTCACTGAAATTGTTAGTAGCCCTCTCAAGTTCATCTAACTGAAATCGCCTCAACATCAAACTCTCAGCTTTCAAACCTCCTGATAATTTTTTTTCACCACAATCCCAGTTAGTTCATTAAATTAACAAGGACATGAAGAACAAAGTAGATATGTAGAAACTAAATGGATAAATGTAGAGGAAAAAGAAGAAAAAAATTTTAAGATTCCTTAGAATTTGGTCTAGGAAATATTGCTTGAGTTGAATCCATGTGAGTTCTTGTAATGTAGCTGTAGCATATAAAGACAAGCTTTCATGTGTGGTGTGAGTACTTGCAGATGGATTAAAATTGGACCTCGAAAATGTCATTTTGATTTTTCCCTCAATTTTTTTTAAAAAATAATGTTAAAATTTGATCTACTGACCTTTCAGCATGCGCCTTTGCTTGAAAATTGGCAATAGTTTTCTCCATACAAGGAGCAACAATGAAACAGCCACCAGCATTGAAAAAGCAACAATAATAATTGCACCCCATATATATTTATTAGCACGACTAGAGTGGTCAGGTTCTTGAGATTCTTGTGGTGAATTTGCTAATGCTGCTGCTGGTGAAGTTGCAGCACCACCTAACAAGCTGTAACTCTTCACCATTATCTCTGAACTTCAATAAAAGAAAGTTTTGGTTCCCTTAGAAAAGCAAACTTTAGATTCTCTATATCATCTCCTTTCTCAGAAGTTTCAGTGTTAACATGTTGGGTTTTTTTCAATGTTGATTCTAGTTAGTACATGATCTTGCTATTTCTTTGCATGAAATTTGCCTTGATTGAAGATGAAGAATAAAGAGAAACGAATATAGGCAAAGAATAGTGTTACTTCACAAATGGGTGATGATCATATGATAGATTCATTGCCGGCAGACCCCTATAATTACAAAAGCCAATGTAAGTCTTATGTAATGTATCAAAGAATCTCTCTTTGAGTAGTGCTGCCAACAAAGACTTGGTCTCATTTTCTCTTGGGACGGCACATAGGGCCAAAATTAAGATCACCTACGTGAAGTCATGAACCGTTAAAAACCATTTTTATGAACATGCAAAGCCCCTTAGTTTGTTTTTGTTATTAGCCAAGGTGACATGAAATCTCATGCTATTTTAACATTTAAGAAAATTTTCAATTTAATACAATTACTTAGTCAATCACTATATGTTTTTAAATACTTTGATTAATCAAATATGTTAAAAAGATAATGTTTAAAGTGCATTTTTTTTAGAATAATAAGATAAGGTTTTTTAAGATAGTAAGATAAATTTGATTAAACATGAGATTATTTATCATGATTAAACATATTAATTTATATTATTGCTCTTAAAAAAAATGTATTTTAGATATTATTTTTTCAATAGTATAGCTTAACTAATGTATTTAAAAAAAATTGCCACTTTAGTCCCAACATTTTTGTTGAATTACCCATGATGTCTCTAATATTTAAAAATTATTGATTGGGCCCCTTGAGAACGAAAAATGGTCATGTTTCAAGAATGAAAATAATAGTAAAAAAGTATATTTTAGAGAAAAATGTGGTAATAGAAACGTCTTTAAAGAACATAATTAATAATTTTTGAAATATTAGAGACTTAATAAATAATTCAATAAAAATATAGGGATAAAACTATTATTTTTTTTAAAAAAATATAAAAATTAATTGAGTAATTCAACAAAATTTTAAATACTAATATAATTTTAAAAAAATATTTATGCTCTTAAATTGAGACGTAGTTAAGCATAATATAAACAAGATATGGACATACCCTTTTGTCATCACATTAAAAAACTGTTTGGTTCATTGGTATAAAGTAATATTTGATGATGAAAGTAAGCAGTATTAATGGTTAAACACTTTTTTTTTCAAATAATGTAGAATCAATATGCATCTAGAAACTTAGATTAAATACAAGTCTAATTATTGATCAATATATTTCTAGAATTTTTTTTTATATATAGATGTATTCATTTTTTTAAAATACAAACAGGAATTACAAAATATTGCTTACATAGAATGATATTATTTTTAATCGTACAATATTATTTATATATGTTTTTTTCTTATATTTTAAACATGTGTGAACATTCATAATTAATAATTTTTATTTATTTTTATGGTTTTAGATATAGATTTATGCATGACTGAGAATCGATTTTAATAATGTTAGTGGACGCAATCAAAGAGTTAGTAGCAATCATATTTTAACTATTAATTATTATTTTTTTTTTTTGTGAAAAAAATCATAAATGGGTTTGATTACGCCCTGTAATGTCGTTTTGTAAATGTTTTGGTCTATTGACTTCCTTGTCAATTATTTGTAAATAATTATTGTATATGGCTTCATTTTGGATGCTTTTAGTTTAGTGATAAGATCATGGGTTGTCGTGTTTTGATAGAATCTCATCAACAAAGTAGTGTTAAAAGTGTGTTAACAAACAAGACATATTCACATATGTACGCCATGAAATACGTTAATGCTAATTCCAAATTAATTATTTTAGATTCTTTTAAAAACAATATCTTCAATGCAGTTGTTTGCTTTAACAATAAAATTTGTGCAAGATTAAGATTAAAAGTTCAAACCCTGACAGAAGTCAAGGCAAATTTTTATTTAAATGATATTTTTTTAATTGTTAAAAAATTAATTTTAATTATTTGTATTGAAAGAATATTATTGTAATTAGTTGAAATTTGACCTGTTATTACTTTCTTTGCTACTTATTTTTATTTTTATCTACTTAATCTATGTGTATTGAAGCCATTCATATATATAGACATTTATGAGTAATTTATTTTTTAGTTATAATTATTTATGATTGTATAAAGTTGTTTTTGAATTATACAATAATTAAATAACTTTGTATAGCTCAAATCTATATTGAAAATCTTTGATCGACAGCATTCGAGAATGTTTAATGTGTTTTATTTAAAACAATTTCTTAATGCCATTTAGATTTAACTTCAATTTTCAATTTTAATGTTCTTAAAACTTACACTTACCTATTTATTCAAATAGTAAGACTTGTGTATTCCTTAATTTGAGTTTAGGTTCGAGTTTTGACGGTAGTTCAAAAATAAGTTTTTTTATTATTATTATGAAAATAATTAATCTTTTTATTATAAAGTTGTGAGTCTGAATATATTTAAATGTTAAACAATGTACAATTTTAGTAAATTATATATGTTGTGTAATAAATATCTAATGTAATGTTGATGTTAAAAAATTAATGTAATATAAATATTTAAAAAATGTTCTTAAAACTTTTATGTGCAATTTTTAATATATTTTAAAATGTGCGGTTCACCTTATTTGGTAATTTTTAATATATTTTAGTCTTTTCCAATCTAACTTTTTAATAAATTTTGGTATTTATTGACTTCACTACACTCATAAGAATTCTCTAGAAATTTTCTTTTCTCTTTTTTTTTTTCTTTCTAAATTTAAGTAATATTTTTTTATTTGAATCATTTATGCACTTGTTCAAGAAAGTGAAATACCCACATTTAATCACACATAAAAAAGTAAATACTAGAAATCATGTCATTTGTTTGTGAATTGATTTTCAACTTTCTAACATTTCAACAATCTCATCTACTTTTCGAACAAAACATGAGGCAAATACTCAATTTCAACTTTGAAAATCGAAGAACCCTTTAATTGTTACACATCTTTTTGCCCTAAATTTGAAGTGACAATTCCTCCAATCATTAAATTAGAAAATAAGAGCATGTGACAATGCTCACATGATCATTTTGCTTTCATGAAAAAGAATATTATTATTGTAATAAAAAAAAATGGTCAAGTTGCAATTCAAGAAGCATCGATTCATGCGAATTGGAATAAATGCCACAAGATTTGAAAAAAAAAACTCGTGTGGTGCAAATCTCCTGCCATATTGACTAAACGATTACAGAATAAGCAAACATTTTGTTCACTTTAGGTCATTTTAATTCTTGTATTTTAATGTATTCTTAGTTATTCTAGCTCATTTCAATTTTAGCATTTTGTTATAAGAGGTAGGGTGGGAAAAATCGGGTTGATTTGGTTTTTTGACTTAATTGAAAATTAAATTGGATCAATTAATTTTTAAAAAATACAATCAAAAATTGAATCAACTCGATTTAATTTTTAATTTTAATTTAATAATTGATAAATTTAAATTAAACTAATTTTTAATATTAAACGGTCTGGTTCAGTTTTGATTTCATTCTTAAACTACCACATATATTTTATTCTATTTAAAATAAATAAATTTCGGTTTGATTATTTGTTTAAAGTCTAAAATTGAAAATCAAACCAATTTTTAAATTTTTTAAAATATAAAATTGAAAATTGAACTTACTATAGTAAAATTAAACCAGACTGATTTAATTTAATTTGTTCGGTTTAATTCGGTTGACTAATTTTCTGCCCACTACCGTCAATAAGAGGGTGTCCCAAATACTATTTTCTTTTTCTTTTTCCGGAACCTGTGAAGAAATTTAATGCATTTGAATTTTAAAACTGGGCCAGTTATATGAAGTGGAGTAGGTGAACATTATGGCCTATTCATTTTTTGTCACAATCTTATATCAATGAACAGAGATTTGAACGACAAAAAGAGTTGCAGATTCGAAATGGGCATAACGATTAAATCGGGGTAGGTGGCGATCACCAATGCCAGAAAATTTAGATTTGTGAATTGGGGCCGAAGCTATTTAATTTTTTGTCTTTGTGGCTTCACCCATTCTGTGTACTAACAAATTTACTGCCTCAATTCTTAGGTGAGTGAGAAATTTTTGTGGAGAAAATTTGTTTATCGTTTCACTTCTTGATTCATAATAACTTCAGAATCAAGAATACTTACCAAATTTTATTTGCCTTCAGAGAATCCTAATTATGATTATGAGAAAACATTGGTATTGTTGTGTAATCCAAGCCTAAAATTAGCAGGAAAAAAAAAAGAGAGACAATTTTAATGATCAAAAACTCTCTCAAATACAATTTTTATTTAATTGAACTACGACTAACAAATGAATCTTCATGATTAGGCATCTTTCTTCCCATGGTGGAAAGAAATTCAATTCACTTGTAGCGTAAAATGTGTATGGAATTTGGTTATGATTTGGCTTAGGTCACTATTAGGTTTGGAGACTATCTCTATTAGGTTAGACACTTAGGTTGTAAGCGGAGCTCTATTGGAGTTTAAAGGGGTCATAAGTACCCAAGCACTATTTTTTTTTTTTATAATTCAATTATATTTTTATAATTTTCACAATTTAAAATAAATACTTTTATGATTTAGCCTTCAAATTTCAAGTCTAATGCATTAAATTATAATTTAATATAATTTTTAATTTTAATATCCGAACCCTCTCGGCTTAAATTTTAATTGTATCCCTGACTCATTGGATACGGATAGTCGAACCCTGACCGAGATGTCAAAGTTCCCAAAAATTAGAAATATGGCTGACGGGTAATATGGATCCCTAGCTTTGTATTGAATTAGGACCATCTTGATATTCTTGACCATGCATTATGGACCATTGGCAAAATATTGCATACACATCTGACCAAACCTTATCAACTTCCTTGAATATAATTTAATGCAGGAAATGAAGAACATGTTATCCTTACTGGATCATAAATGAGAACGAGCTACTAGCTCTGCAAAATGTTCCATGGAGTTAATAAACCAGAAGAACCTCTGTGCATTACAACAGAGATTTGGGGGGAGAGAGATAAGGGTAAGTTTCACTTTCCACATTTCAGATTCTGGATATTTTTGTTAGGCATGGTGCCATATGCCCATTTATTAAATGACAAGAAGAGAAAATAAATACAACTTAGAAATACTCTGGGAATTTCTATTCCTGCTTAAACCACTAAGACAATGAGATTCCCAATCAAATGAATTGTACATCATTCTAGCAGAATATGATACCACTGATGATTCACTTGGATCTTGGTAATTCATATCTCAATGCTTTTCCAAATGGGGAAATTTCAAGATTTTACCACAAGTTAAAATATGCAAAATAACAAATCATTTATGGTGCGAACGTTCACGTATTTTTAAAATGTGATGTGACCTAGACAACATTGTTTAGCTCAAATTCGTTTTTAAGCTTGATTTGAACTTGACAATATTGTCTAGATCCCATTTTGATTTTAAAAACATGCAAATGTTCGCACTTGAGAATTGTCCGAGCTCTTTGTAAACCCAAATATCATTAGCTTAGGTTTTCTCAAAAACAGAAAAGTACGATAAGAATCAGCATATACACAGATGAAACTAGTCAATATTAACTCAAAATTTTTATACATATGGCTCATCAAATAAAATGATCCATCCTGCGATGAGGCGCAACTACTACAAGAGAAAGGAAATGGCTGCAAATTTAATGGACAAAATACAGAAGCCTAACGGCTAAAGGGTGAGGACTGTATATAAAGAAAGAAATTTTCTGATCAAGTTATATACAAAAAGAAGCAACAACATTACAGATCCCCTCGGCATAAGGGGCAAGAAGCGTGCCTGAGGAGCCACTTATCTATGCAAGGTAGGTGAAACATGTGATGGCAATGAGGCAAACTTCTAACCGTCTCTCCAAGCTGAAAGTCCTGTGCATATACAAAATGGAAACTACTTCAATTAGACAGTTGGTTCAAAATTTAATTACTTAGCTAGAAATCAATTTGGGGATTAAGTAAAATGAATAAAAAGGTACAACTACAGAGGAATAAGTATGGCAGAACCTGAAGGCAAACTGAACAAGAAACTTTCTCTCCAGAGGCATCTACATTGTTATTGCTAGTAATTGTGATCTTTGGGATCTTTTCGACAGATTCGCCAGTCAATCCTTTTGAGCCACCAGTGTCAAAGATGTTTGGCACCTCTTCGAAGCTTACTTCAACAGCTCCCATCTGATACAATGAATTGCAACCATTTACAAATTATAATGGATTCAAGAATTGCAACATAGTCCATCAAAAACTATGGTTAGTGCCACAAAATACCTGACTCTGCACTGCACTGAGCATAGCTGGACCAATTCGCTCACGCACAAGTCTCCCACTTAAAAGGCTTGCTATGACATCAATCTGCACAGTTTGTGAAAGATCATAAATTGCTTACTAATATGAAACTTGATCATCAAGTTGTTGAATCATCAAGCTATCTAACCTTACAAACTAAACATACAGGTACGTTAAGCAATCAATGATGGTAGCTAAATTGCTCACCAGATACAGGAGACATCCAATCCCAGATTCATCTGATTGCCAAAGAACTAGGGAAGATTCAAATACTTCGATCGAAAAAACAGCTCCAGATATTGCCCCAACTGCAGCCCCTCGAACAAAACCACTCTCAGTCTCCTGCCCTATTAGAGCTCCGGTCATGGCTCCTAACAAGGTGCCCACTGCATACACAAATGGCAAATTCAAATCAAACCAAATACGATCCCCCACAATTCTTGATGCAATATGAAGATACTAAAACAAGTTTCTGTTATTCACATTTCAAACCAATAGTGGCATTCTTAAAAAAAACTCCACATAACTCATTCATCTTTGTCTTCATCAAATCAAATTCACTTTCTGGAAATGGAACAATTCTTGAAGAATCATATATCATAAATTATAACTCAAAATCGAATACCATAAACAGATGAAAAACCAGACAACATCCTATCAAAAGAAGCACGTACTTCCATTTCATTCACAGCAATCAATGAATTCAAATAACAATCACATAATGTTAAAAATAAATAAAGCAGTTAAACAAATGTTCTCATACGAACCTAATGCAAAAAAGAAAGTGAAGATCGCGGAGAAGATGTTCCCAATAACCGCAGAAACAGCAAAATTGCAAAGTTCCTTAACCCTTTCAAGAAAATTCCCACACACAGACAAAGATGGCATAGAAAAACGAGATGGGTATGCATAAAACTCCATTATCTTCTGTACCCAGATTGTAAAATCCAATTCAAAAGCTCTTTATGAAAAATAAAGCGTGTCGAATGTTGATGAATGATGTTGATGACGATTATGCACAAAGATTCAAGGCTTAAATGGAACACTTATATATCCATGTACAAGAAGATAGAGAGAGACATGGGTGAATGGGTATTTGTAATTTTTATTGGTATATATTAAATACTTAGTCCTTAAGAGAAAATGAAAAAGAGTCCCGCATCAACCAACTCGCATTTAAGGCTTTGGTTTGGTTCCTTTGAAGGAAAAATAAATATCTGAGCTTCATAAAATATATAAATAAATAAATAATTTCAACCTGTTGACAATTACTATTCCACACTGTAGAATAAAATCACAACAGGGATTTTCCCACTTTCCAGTTTCCTCTAAAGATAAATTAAAACAAAGAAAACAAAGAAAACAAATGCAAAAGTAAATGTAATTTTTAATTTATTAAAAATAAAATTATTATATTATCTTATTAGTAATATTACACTTTTTAAATTATACCATATATATATTTAACGATGAAATAATATAAAGTTTAAAATTATTGTTATATTATTTTATTATTTAATAATTTATTTAAAATAAAAAATTTAGAATATTATTTAAAAATTCAAACATTATTCTTATATTGGATTTGAAGAGTCTTTGATTATTCATAAATTTGTGATTGGCTATTTGTTGTACAGGTGGTACGAACCTGGAGTTTTTTTTTTTTTTTTTTTTGCTTTATTTTAATGAAGTGTTTTTGTGAAAATATCTGAGCTATGAAGTGGGTTTTTAATGTTAAGTAAATATTTCATTTGAGTTTGGACACATATGTTCTTTTAAGTCTGAAATTAGTTGGTCCCTTATGGTCCACTTTTAGCCTTTTTGCTATCTATTTAAACAAATGGTCAATAGCTTGTTAAATTCTTTAAAAGAAAATCTTCAAAAGAAAATTTTACTATCCTTCGAATTCTATGGTGTCTTTTTATTCTTAATAGATAAATTTAAATTTTCATTTTTTTCTTAAATTATTCTTATTTTACATAAGCCATTATTTACGAACCAAAGAAAAAGAGTCATGAAAATGGAGTGATGAAGTAACTATTTTAGGCATGGTTTTGTTTGAGATAATTCAAGCATGAATTCAATCATTTAAAGACTAAACATTTTTGCATACATAAACTAGATAAAATTAAATAGTAATAAAAAAATTAATTTAATAAATTCGAACCCTCTCTTAATCTTGATTTTATTAACAAATCGTATATAAAATAAGTCATATAATGCACTTGTTTAATGATTTAGTGATAAAAAATTTACAATGCATTTTTTTACTTAAATGAAAATTTTAAATTTAAATTTTTCTTCTCTTATATATAAAAAGAATCATACTATATTATTTGAACGTCAAATTTATTAAAAAAATCTCCTATAAAATTTAAATATTATCTTTTACAAAGATTTTTTTTGGGGGTTCAATTTAATTTGCGAGCCACCGGTTTGAATTATCATACAACATAAAATTCAATATTATGACTACGAATTTGTCAAAAACGTGAAAAATCAAGTTGAATAGTTAAAGCTCATTTTTTCTTGGTCAATATTCAATATTTCAACAAAATCAAGTTTCTATTCACATGCCATGGCTACGCGGTAGAGGAAAGAGTATAAATGAAAATGATTTCAAGAAGTAAAATTAAAGATATATAATGGGCTTACTAAAATTGCCCATTTCTTCTTTTCTTTTCATTTTCTTTTTCTTTTTCTTTTTTTAATTCAAATATTACTTCTCAAATTTTAAATTTTATTAATTACATCTTTCAATACAATTAACTATACAATTTTGCCAGACAAATAAAAAGATTAAAATTAATTTTTCAAAAATTAGAGGAACTATACTATTTTGTTTTTTATTAAAATTTGAACTCCTAATTTAATGTAATAATGCATTTCGGTTGAAAGTTTGAACCTTGATAAATATTAGTATAATATAATAAGGGTGGATGGCTTTCTTTTCTCTTTGTGGATATTTTTTTTGTAAAATTTATCTTCAAACATATATTGATGTAAAAATAAAAAAGATTTTCTTTTTTTTTATAGACTTTTTTTTTTAGAGTCTATCTTTGAACACGCGTTGATGTAAAAATAAAATTTTATCATTATATTAGTAATTTTTGATGCAATATCAATAACTAAAAAAAAATGACCATTTCTTCTTATTTCTCTTTTTTTTTTCCCTCTGTATAAAGATTTTTTTTTAACCAAAATCTAGAAAACGAAAAGCCAACAAAATCAAAATAGATGGCCACTTTACCGATGCCTTTAATTTTTTATTATTTTTTGACAAATTGCATAAGTGCAATCATTCATCTATGTGATGCTAATTTGTACAAGTCTCCATCTTATGAAGGAAAAAGGGGATTGCTTTGCATCGTTTGGTTGTGGCCAAAATCATAATTCATGTTTGAATAAAGTTCCCTCGGTCCCTATCCACTTTTACGCTTTTAATTACGATAAATTCGATCATGAATCAATCGAATTATATACCCAAAAAAAAAAAAACACATTATTAGGGATATTGAATTTGGGTCGCAAAAAAGCTTCATGTATTAAAAAAAAAATGAAAACACTTCTTAATAATAGGACAAAAAAAGTTGTTATTTATTTTTTAATTACATTTAACTTAATTTGAGCCATTTTTATTTAGTCTATATATTTTTAAAATACAGATAATGTAATTGTTTATATAAAAAAAAACTTCTCATATAAATAATTAAATATTTTTACGCTTAATTAATTTTTTATATGCAATAATTAAACGTGTATATTTTAAAATCTTAAGATTTGTCTATGAGAATTTTAATTTATCTGAGAGTGTTATATAGTGAGTAGTGATTTTAAATTAACTTTTTGATAATAAAAAATAGTCTTAATTATTTATTTTTTTAAAAAAAATCGCATGTGTAAACTTTTTTTTTTTACAAATATTACATATTAAATCTCAATTTACATATTAATAAATTGTAATAATATTATTCAAATATCAACTAATTATAATAATATAATTAACTAAAATTGACCTTCTAAATATTACA
Source organism: Ailanthus altissimus (assembly GCA_946807835.1). NCBI lineage: Eukaryota > Viridiplantae > Streptophyta > Magnoliopsida > Sapindales > Simaroubaceae > Ailanthus > Ailanthus altissimus. Next base: position 28,703,183 of record OX327695.1, read on the forward strand.
ATTTAGATATCAATTAATTACAATAATATCTTTTCAATGTAATCAAATAAATATAATTAACTAAAATTGGCGGTCGAAACTCAAAACGCCAACAGCACGTTGGAGGTTTAACCAACCAAATTGTGACAAAATTTCTCTTTGTGAAAACTAATTTCAAAAATTGGCCTTAATGGGACTTTTTGTGGGTTAAATGATCTTACTTTTCATGCTATATTGACCATATTTACAAATTCTAGCCCTTCTAGTTCAACAAACATAACAGCTTAATAACTTTGAGATAATCCAATGAATGCTCCAAGGCTCTAATAATATGATATTTCCCAAACAAAAAAAAAAAGTATAAAGTGAAAAGATTTTTCTTACCATTTTTCAAATGTAATATCATTTCAATACAATTAATTAAAACTGACCTCTCAAATATTACGCCTTAAATATCAACTAATTATAATAATATTAATTTAAATATCAACTAATTATAATAATATTAATTTAAATATCAACTAATTATAACAATATACTTTAAATACAATCAACTAAATATAATGCTCAAATATTAATTAATTATAACAATATCCTTTCAATATAATCAGTTAAATGTAATAAACTAAAATTGGCCTCCAACTTTGCCGCTAACCAGCAACTGGGTGCACATAAACATGAGATCTTATTTGCTCATTATCTTGCCAAACCGCTTTAGGTAAACATATTTTCTGTAATCTTGTTGGCAGATGAGATTAAGATAAGTTGAGATGACAACATCAAAGTATCAATTTGTTAGTTCAAAGAAGAAACATTTTGAGAAATGTTACCTAAATTTCATGCAACAAATTCATTATCAATGATTAATACTACTTTCTTTAGAAGTTCTTTAGGTCAATATTACAAGCCTGAAAAATTATAGTGGCTCCTTTTTGTTTTCTGCTGTGTTCTGCCTTCAAGAGTCTGCCAAAATTGCAGTCTCAGAATAAAAAAATTTCTAGAGAAAATTATATGGCTGCTAGGTCAACATCATGCTTTGCTAGCTAACTCTCTATATCTTTCGAGTTCATTTTGATTTTCAGATCAAGATTTAATTTTCTCGAGAAAATTATTGGTTGCTGACTTGTATGTCAACATCATGCTTGCTAATTCCCTTGAGTTTCAAGTTGCTTCTAATTCTGTGTCTTAGATTCACTTCAACCCCTTAAATTAAACCAATCAAGCAATTAATTTATAAAACGATTTGCTGAGGTAATGGTCTTCTTCGAAGAAAGTATAAGAAAAAAAAAAAAAGAATTGAAAGAATTATCGTTTACCCTCTTATAATATTTGATAATTACCATTTTTCTTCTTTATATTGTTTCAAAAATATCAGAAACCTCTTTGTTTATCAGGACAGTAAGGTGATCTTTAGAGCAATTGCACTACTAAAGCAAAGGGTAGTTTTTGCAAATTCTGAATTATAAACAGAGAAAGTGGTAATTACTGAGTACTGCAAGGGGCCAAAGGTAATTTTCGAAATTTTAAACATGCATGACGATGGACTTACTTTATTTGTTAATTCCCTTGGTGGGTAAACAATAAAATGACCAAATTCAGATTCTGTGTATATATTTTTGTGATGTGCAATATGTCAATCACTTGCTTATCATCTGTTTAAGAGCTTATAAAATTATAAAGGATGCAACTTTTGACCAAATTCATCAATCTACTGGTAGAAATAGAAATAAATAAAGATGGGTTGTATTTGATTTCAATGGTTTTGCTTTCTACAATTCTGTGGGCTGGCAACAATTTGAGAAAACAAATTCATCAACAACCAGATTCTTGCCAACCATTTGTTTGGTGAAGAGAAAGTGAGCAGCAATGGATTACATAGATCGAGAGGCTAAGGTTTTGTTTGTCACTGCATTCTTAAATTTCTTGTTTGAGATCATAAAATCTTTTCACCTATCAAAAGACAAAAAGAGTAATCTTAATATGATCCAAGTTGATTTAAAAAGAGAATAGTGTGTTGAAAACTTGGTAAGGATATGATTTTGAGAAGTTTTTGAAAAACACTTTCAAAATTAATTCTAAAATTAAGTGAAATGCAAAAGACTAGAGCATGTGAAAGTGAATGGGAACATGGCTCTTGTTCAACTTGCTTTAAATAATACGTTCTCATAATAGTAATGAAATTTGTTAAACCATGTCGTATTTCCTACAAAAGTTTTGTGTTTTTATTACACAATTAAGGTCTCGTTACATTTTGCTATGTTTATTGTTTATCGAACTTGTATTTGACTAAAGTTGTATAACTATCACAAAAATAAAAAATTAACAAGTTAACGTATTTGACTAAAGTTGTATAACTATCACAAAAATAAAAAATTAACAAGTTAACGACTATTTAATAAGTGATAGTCGTTGGTTAATAATAAATTAGTTGAGATATAAAATATAAATTTTATTAAAAAAAAGTTTTAAAAACCTTTTTAATAGTTCATAAGTTGCACAACTTAAATATAATTTTAATATTATAAATTATAAGTTATAAATTACCAAGACTATATAGTGATTATAATATATTTAAATTATTCATGACACATAAATTAAATGTGTAAGAGTTATAACATTAATATATTATTATTGTATGATAATTATTAAATTATTCTTATTAATTATAGAATTATTACTTAAATTACTTGTTACTATATAAATGGTGCTAACCATTTCTTAAAAAAAGTGTAGAAGTAACAAAAAAATAAGAAAAATGAGAAGTGATTTATACATATACATTTTAGAGTGCTTTATATGTTGCATTTTTTAAGCAAATGTGATAATGAAGATTTGGTATTATTTTTTAATGATCATACTTCGAGGAGAGTTGCAGAGTATAAGGTTGAATCCTTGAGCCATATAGATCCGTTAGTGAAAAGATTATTTGATTTTAGGACAATAATTTTTAATATGCCTATTTTATACTAAATGCCAGATTTTTTTATTACTTTCTTCTAATATTTTATTTAAAAAAAGTATTTTATATATTTGATAATATGTGTTTTAATTTATGATTTGATAATATCTAAAATAAATGTACCCAACAATATTAATAAATATTTTTTGACATGAAGGTGAGGGATTTGAATTTGGGACCTTTGTGAAAGTGAGAAGAGAATAAGAAAAATGAGAAGTGGTCTATACATATTGTTGAAGGAATTTCCTTTTTCTATAGGGAAATTAGGATTAGCGCCAACTCTCTTGAAGATCAACATTTCACTTTGATGCCCATTTATTGTAAAAACGTATAATTGTAAGTAAATATAATATTAATAATATAAAATAAGATTAATTAAAAACACAACACAATAGCCTATGTGGTTCGATAAAAGTTTACATTTATAATGGATTAAGAGATCTTAATCTCTCTTATTAACTCTTCTAAAAATTATAAGAAAAAACAAATAAAGAACTCTCAAAGAAATTTATATGTCATACTTTCGTTCTTCCAATAACAATAAACGTCTAACAATGATTACACTTTAATGCACACAAGTACTTAGTGTTTACTTAATTCTTTAATATCTCTTAAAGTCACTCATTTAATGCTTGATAATTAATTTAAATAATTTATAATAGTTTATACAGTGAGTAAAACGTCTTTAGAAATCTTAAATTTAGTTGGAAAAGGAGTTCATACTTTTAAGAGTCTTAAACCCTATCAAAGAAGTCAAATTCGAGCCAAAAACAGAAGTCCTCGAAATTGGGCATTGCGCCCCCCATTCCAACACCGCGGTGCTAAGGCCTAGTGATGCCTCCTCGTGTTTTTGCATTTCTCTTTACTTTCAACTCTTCGTCTTTGTCCTTCCTCATATGCTCAATGCGTACTAGATTTTATGATGACTCTTCACTTAGTATCCATCTCAATTCATACTCATACATGATTGTTGAACACTAATACCAACAAATATACTTTTTAGATTGTTTTATATATTATGATTTTTTTAGCAATCGTAACAAAAGGGGCTTGGTATTATCTTTTGGCAATCGTGCTCGTGAAGGATAGCTGCAGCAAGTATAGGTTAAATCTTTGAACCATATAAATTTATTATTATCCATATGAAAGAATGACTATTTAACTTTAAGATAATGTCAATAATATGACTCTCATACTCAATGTCAATTTTTTTATTATATTTTATTTATATTTACAAGAATAAAAAGATAAAAAAATAAAAAAATAAAACATAATAAATCATGAATGTGACAAAAGTAAAACAACAATATAATAACATTTATGAAATAATTTGTATTATATTCTAGAATAAATTCATATTATACGTTCCTCTTAGTGCAATTCCATGTCATACATTTGGAGCTTAACCTTTTTTTTTAATTTCTTGTACTTTATATTTTAATACAAGGTCACAAATGATAATAATTACTAAAATAAGAATTCAACATAATAAAATAATAACAACTAAAGTTGAAACTCATTTTACTTACTTCATAACGAGGATTAAGCGAAGGAAAAATAATTATTTATTTTATTCGCTTCATTGAATTGCCCTGTCATGATTCATGATATGAAAAAAGAGAGAATGAACTTGACCGCGAACGACACTTTCAAAAAAAAAAAAACCGTGTGGCGTGATAATAAACGACAAAAGCGAGATTTGTCCTTATTGAATTTAGGGATTAACACGCCGCACGAGCAACGCTATTATTGGATTGTATAAAATTAATAAATAAAATTTATGGTTCTATTTTGAATCAAGGAAACCCACTAATATACATAGATGGAACTTAAATTTTTAATTTTAAATTGTGAAATCAACTTTTATTTATTGATTTTATGAAATTTAATGATATAAATTTAAAATAAAAAAGTAACATTTAATATTGTCAGTTGTTTAAAATTGGTAATTCAAAATAATCTGAATATGATTTTAAATTTGGAGACTAATAAAAGTCGACACACAATTGAAAACACATTGAAATGACGTGAAAAAAATAATAAAAATAGAAAGTCAAAAACGAGAAAGGGCGTGAAAGCACATAGGAGGCTATTTCAGGCCTTGGCACCGGCCGTGGAAAAAGTCTGCACTAGCTTGGTGCTGCCATGGTGCCAAGTCGAGATCGCACCAACGCTGCGGTGCCAACTTTCAGAGATTTTTAATTTTAAGAGATTTCCAGTTTTAAAACTACTTAGATTTATTTGAGTTAATTTTGATTTTTCTTTCATATGAACTCTTATTTTAATTAGAAATATGATTTTTAAGGATGTTTTAGAGTCTATATAAATACTTGTAAACCCATTAGATTAAAAAGCATTAGAGAAGTATCAACAAGAGAAAAAAATAGAGACCTTAGGTAGCGCTTGAGTGTTGTATAGATCATTGGGAGCTTTGACTATTGAGTATTCCTTTTAACCTCTTATGAAAGATCTTTGTGATATTAGAATTCTTTGTGAACTGAATAATAATAAAGAAGTTAAGATCTTGTGATCTGCCATGAACGTAAATGTTTTTTGTTGAACTACGTAAATTTTTTATATTTTAAGTGTGATTATTTATCTCTTTGTGTGTGTAATTTTTATAATTCTTAGTTACTTGTAATCAAAGTCTTTCATAAAGAGCTTATATTTTTTTAGAGTGTACACAAAAAAATCTCAATAAGTGGTATCAGAGCATAAGTTGTTTAATCATGGTAACTCACAAGTATGAAGTTGAGAAGTTCAATAGGCATAATGATTTCCATCTGTAAAAGATAAAAGTTATAACTCTATTAGTGAGTTAATGGTTAGATTCATCCCTTGAAGAGACTCAAACAATAACCAGTAAAGAGAAGAAACTTGTGACATCTGAATCTGAATTTGATTGTGAAACCATTTAGACAAGAGCCTATGATACCATAGTTTGTCATTGATGATAAAGTTTCGAGGAAGGTAATTGGAGAAAAGATTACAATTAGTCTTTGGAAGAAGCTTGATGAATTATACATCATGAAGTCTTTGGAGAATCGTTTGTATAACAAGAAGAAGTTGTATCAGTTGTCTATGATTGAATGAGCTTTAATGAAGGACCACATTGATGCTTTCAATAATATTATCATAGATCTTGTGATGACTGATATTAAGATAAAAGATGAAGATAAGACAATCATCTTGTTGTGTTCTTTACCTTCAAGTTATGAGTATTTCGTTGATACACTCATATATGGTAGAGGGACTTTAACGATAACTAATATTAAAGTCTTGTTGAACTTAAAAGAATTGGAAAAAAATATCAGAGCCTAGTAATATAGCATGTTTGACTATAAGAGAAATGACTAAGTATAGAAATATAAGAAAAATCAGTCAATGAAAAAATCCATAAGTGTTAGGATTACAAGAAAGAAGGGCACTTGATTAGAGATTGTCCAGAAAGAAAAGTAAAGATGGGGTGGAGACATTATTGTAATAGTTTGTGAGGATGATTATGAAGTTGCAGAATTCTTGATAGCTTTTGATGAGAAGTATATTGGTGAAATGATACTTGATTCTGGTTATAGTTTTCATATGAGTCCTGATAGATCCTTATTTATTATAGATCCATTAGGGGTGGTAAAGTATTAATGGATAGTGATATGTCTTGTCAAGTCATGTGAATTAGTTATAAGGATAAGATTGCATAATAGAAAAAAATAAGAAGTTACTTGGTATAAGATATGTTCTTAGTATTAAGAGGAACTTGATATCTATAGGAATGTTAAATTAAGAGGAATATTCATTCAAAGTAAAAAAGAGAATACTGGAAGTGATGAAATGATATATAGTGATTATAAATAGTGAGAAGTATAATAGGCTATATGTGCTTGATGGGTATGCCGTGAGTGACTCACCATAGATTGTTAAGGGGATACAGACCAAGAGGCAACATTGAAGGTTAGCTCACTAAAGTGATAAGTGTCAAAAGAGAATGTACGGTAAGTGTGCTGCTAGTGGAGATAAGTTTTATCCACCAAGTATTGTGATAGAAACAATAGTGATATTGGAGGTTACAATATGAAGCCTATCTTATGAGAGATGCATTCGAATATTTAGAGACCGAAGTCACAAGTCTTCGTAGAGTTAAGTCGATGTAAAGACTTAACTAGAGTTAACTCTAAGTAATTGGCGTAGATAGATCTTAGAAAGCTTTTTAAGAGATTTTGAATTAATAAGGGATTTGTTAAAAATTGATAATTCAAAATCGAGTTTGATTTAAGTTGGAGATCAAAATTGAGAACACATTAGACAGATGAGAAATAGACGAAAATAGAAAGTCGTAAGTGATGAGGGGCACGATAGCACGTAAAAAAAATTTTTAGGCTTTGGCGCCTGTTGGAATTTGTACTTATGTGCCATCCCATTATGTATAAATATTTAATGATAGTATCTATACAATTATCATTTCTAATAAAATCGATAATATTATTTATAATAAATAGTAATATGCTTGTAATGTTTTAGACATTGTATGATCTGAAAGAGTTCAGATATGGTCTAGCAACGTTAATAATTAAAAGTATTAAGAGTTAGTGGTGCTAAGAGTTAACATATTAATAGGTTAGTGAAATCTAAACAGTTAGAGCCTTGTCTGAAATAGGACAATGACCTAAGAATATATTATAGCAAAAGTGTTCGCTAAATTCGAATTTGAAAGATACCAAGCCATAAACGGAAACGGAAAGAGAGGGATTATTCTAAATGGAATGTAACGACGTAGGGATCCATATGTAAACATAGTATCTATTTAGATACGCTCGAATGACCCCTTCTTATAATGAGAATGTATATCATTATACAAGTATGTTCTCAAACATAATATTTCTAATCTATTGCATCAATGCGGGTCTATCGGTGGAACCCATTAATAAAGATTAATGTATGTTTATATCTAGATGGTCCAGATGGTTAGTTTTAGCAAACTATAAGTTTAGTGGAAGCTCATATAGACATACAAATATTCAGTGAGGATTGGATATTGAACAGACTTACAACGACCTTTAATAGACATCTCATAAAGCTGTCAATGAAAGGTCTTCTGAGTTAAGTAGTATTTGTGGTCCTTTGACCTGAGCGCCACAGTGGGCTTGTGAGTGATCTACCATACTTTGATTTCACACATGTTAGAGACCTTTCATGGTTTGACCGCTGTGTGTCACTGGGTATGGTCCGATGCTCACAGAGTCTGGTGTGCATAGATATGAGATCTATTAGCTCATATGAGTGGGTCGTATATCCTGATGCTCCGATATTATATTTCAGAAAGTCTTGTGGCCACAAGTATAAACCTCGAAAAATATATTCCGAAGGGATAAACAATATTACAAAAGTGTTTGTGGATATTGTTTAAGAAAATATAAATCTGAAGATAAGTTGATGGTTGAGCAAATAGAGATTTAATGGTGATGATCTATATCTCTGCTCTTCCAGGATATATATGATGAATGGATTATACAAATATGCAATAACTTTAACTTGCATGGTCTAACGCGCTGATTTATAATATTCGTAACATGTGTATAGGGCATCATTCATGGACGTATGAAAGAGCTCCATATGATAAATTAGGTGTGGATCTAGAAAGTCTCACAATAAGAAGTGTACTTGTTGCAAACTGGGGTAGTGAACTGGATTGAATAAATCAATCTAGTAAATTTCAGCAAAATAGAATAATTGTTTCGGGATCCCTCGGAATGTATATTTGTTAAGACTTAATTTTTAAGTACATCATTAAATTAATTAACAAGAGTTGTTAATCAATAGAATTTTGACAAGTGACACAATTTAGTCCATCATTTGATTTTACGTTAGTTTTACCATTTAGCCTTAGTAGTAAAAACTAGTAAAGTAAAAAATAATTATTCAAAATTATTTTGAATAATTAAATTATATATTATTATTATTATTATATTATTAGATAATATTATAATATATATTAATCATGGCATTGTATTTTAATATAAAGAGGGGCCTAGATGTTAGTCATTTATTTATCTAATATAATTAAAGTAATTATATTTGTTAGGAAAAGATTTATTTAAGTGACCATTAATCTAATGCTTGATAAATTAATCTTGAGTGAGAGACCAACAATTAAATTGGTGGAACACTTCTCTTAATAATGATAATGTGTTTATCCATTATGAAAATGATGAAAGCAATTGAATTTTTTATGGTAAAAAATTGAAACAAAACAAATGAAGGATTTTGATTCTTTGATGAATGAAGATTAGGCCAACAATAGAGGTAGGGAGGGAGGGAGAGAGACAAGTTTGGTCTTGTTTTTCTTTTCAAGGAGTTGAAAGAATATAAGGTGAAGTTAATTTTGTTTTTCTTTTTCTACATGCTTAAAAATGGTGAATGGCAAAAGAGAAAAATGATTCTTGTGGTGTTAGTAAATTGTTACTAATAAGAACAAAATAAAACTTCATTTTCCTCTAATTTCATGGATGGTTAAACCATATTCATATTTATAAAACAAGTGTATGTATTCAAAGAGTTTGAATACAAATTGCTGAAAAATCTAAAACTATCATTCTAGCTCTATAATCCCACCAAACCATTATGAACTAAAATTGTTTAACGATTCACTTCAAGGTGAGCTCTTCAATTGGATTGTTGAAGGACTTGAAGATTTTGTAAAACTACCTTCATTAGGTAAGTGTTCTTTACATTTTAATTTTATGTACACAATTGTTCATCATATATAAGTTATTGTATAATGGTTTTATTTGAGCATATATGTGGTTAAGTTTGTTAAATTTGGTGTATATGTTAACATGCTTCCGCTGCGTATAATAATTTTTGAAATTACATATACACTCATATGTTACGCACTCGATTTCTAACAGCGCCATGGCACTAGCTTAGTGGCGCCAAGTCTGGATCGCATCGGCACCACAGTGCCAACTTTTGGAGATTTCTTGTTTTAAGACGATTTCAATTTGTTTGAATTGATTTTAGTTTTTCTTTCATATGGACTCTTATTCTAATTAGAAATAAGTTGTTTATGAACGTTTTAGAACTTATGTAAACCATTGTAAACATATTATATTAAAAAGTATTAGAGAAGCATTAATAAGAGAAAGAATAGAGAGCTTATGTAGCTAAGTGCTTAGTATGCAAGAGAGTATTGTATACCTCGTTGGGAGCTTTGGCTATTGGGTATTCTTTGTAATCTTTTATGAGAGATCTTTATGATCTGAATTCTTTGTGAACTGAATAATAAAAAAGCCAAGATCCCATAATCCATCATGTACGTAGGCGTTTATTATTAAACTACATAATTTTTTTTATATTTTGTGTGTGATTGTTTATCTCTTTATGTGCATGATCTTTTTTAATTCTTGATTACTTGTGATCAAAGTTTTCTGTAAAGTACTTAAAAAAATTAAGTACTTTATAGAAAACTTTGATCACAAGTAATCAAGAATTAGAAAAGATAAAAAATCTCAATATCAACTTTATACCATTTAAATTGCATGAGATCAATCGATGAAAAATAAAATTATAAATTTAAATAAAAAATTTAAGTTAAAAAACCTACGATATATATATGTGTGTGTGTAACAAGTAATTAAAGATTTAATTCAAATATAGTGTTTTTGTTCTTCAAAATAAAATTTTGATGTAATTTTTTTGGTTATATTTTAAAGTTAATATATATTATAGATCTCATGCAATCAAATGATATATATTCAAAATCAAAATTTATATTTTATATTGTCAACTTTATATAAAAATTCAGAGAAAAGAGAAAATATTGTATTGTATTTTCATTGATGAATGTTTAAGTATATATAGAGTGTACAATAAATCAAAAAGGAAAAGATAAACCTAAAAGGACTTAAGAAATCAAATACTACTGGATACGAACTTATCTAAAAAAGAAAATAAATCAATTAAAACTAAATAATTAAATTGGAACAAATTAATTTAAACTAAATAACTAAATAAAAAATTTAATTTATTTTTATTTTTTATCATGCATCCACAAGATAGAGCTACAATATGAGAATTGAATCTTGGTCTTTAATATTAAAAGTCTAGTTCATTGGAGTGGTTGGTGGTACAATGCTGTAGCGTAGAGAGGTGGACGCCATAATGTTGGGACAAGGTGGAGAAAGTAAAATTTATCTCTCATTTAAAGTCTAAGATCCAACAAAAAGAAATTATGGTATGAAAAGAAGCTGAAAACTAGCTCAAGTTATTGAACTTGAAATATTTTAAAATTAGAAGAATGAAAATAAAGTATTAGGATGGAAAAAAAAACCTTTTGAGAATAGAAATGGGAAAATCTCTAAAATAAACCAAAAAATAAAATCTGTTTAAGAATAAAAATGAATTAACTCTTAAAATAAAACAAAAAATAAAAGACTTTTTTGAGAATGGAAATGAATTAACTCTTACAATAAAATATAAAAATAAAAGATATATTTGGGAATCAAAGAGGATAAATCTTTAAAATTAAGCAAAAAGAAATAACCTTTTGAGATTGAAAAAAAGGGTTAACTCTTAAAACAAAAAAAAAATAAAGTTTCATTTGAGAATAAAGAGGGAAAGATAATTAGTAAGAGTGTAATCCTATAACATAAGTAAAGCAACCTATAAAGACGAAGAAAGAGAATAGGATGTCATAGATTGTCATAATGTCGTGACTTTGCGTCTTAACATTGTGGCTCCTATGTTCTATTTTTAAGGATGATAAAGTATTGGTTGAATTTTTGTATATTGTGAAAAATAATTTAGTTGTTTGTGGCAGTCATAGTTGAGGAGAGAATGATAAAAATAATGATTGATTAAGGCGGGGTATTGTTCTTGTAAATTATTTATTATTTCTATTCATGCGCACTATTTACGAAAATAAAGAAATACATTGACGAAGAAGAATTGAATATGGTGTTAAGAAATTAATTAGTGCTTAAAGTTAAAAAAAAAAATTATGAATTGATTATGAACTTATTTTGGCTACGGCACAACAATCTTTGTTTGGTTGTGCACTCGATTTTGTGTGGCCGCTACATAAAAAGACTTTAATACCATATAGAGATTTATAGAGAAGAGAAATATTGTATTACATTCTCATTGATAAATGCTTGAGTATATATAGAATTTACAATAAACTAAAAAGGAAAAAGATAAACTTAAAAGAGAAATAAATTTTATATAACTTAAAAAGTTAAATAATATTAAGATACGAATATATCTAAAAAAAAAAATTAATCTAAGTTAAACAATTAAATTGGAATCTTTATTTATATTAATTTCTTATCACTTTATGCCATTGAATTTAATGAGATCAATTGATGAAAATTTAAGTTATAATTTTAAATTAAGAAAACCCCACCATATAAATACATATATATTTTTGTATATATATATATATATATATAACTAGTAGTCAAAAATTTAATCGAAGTTTAGTGTTTTTGTTCTTCAAAATAAAAATTCGATGTAACTTCTCTGTTATATTTTAAAGTTAATATATATTACGAAAGGATTTAAATTAGAAAGAGATTTTATTCTGTGTTTTAAGAAAAAAAAAATGCACTTGCAATCGTAACTCAATACTAAAAAAATATACGATGCATTTAATTTTCATTATAGAAGTTTTGAGTTCAAATTTTCTCTTCTCCAATTAATATATATATGTGTGTATGTATATATGTTTTATGTATTTTACTCGAGTAAATGACCATTCTCTTATATATGTACAATATAATTATGCCTTGCCTTGTAACAATGATAGGTTTAAATAATATAACTTAAAAAATATACTAATAATAGTTATTTGAATTTGGAGGTCACAAGTTTAAATTTTCTCTTCTCCAATTAAAAAAAACGTGATTTATATATTTTACTCGTGTAAATGATTATTCTCTTCTATATGAAAAATATAATTATACCTTGTTAATGATGGTAAGTTTAAATAATGTGATTTAAAAAATTATAGTAGTTATTTGAACTTGATTGAAATATAATAGAATGAAGTACAAAGAATTCTTTTAATTTTTTTCGAGAGGATAAAGAAAAAAATTTAGAAAGGTGGAGGCACAATAAAGCCAACCACTCAAGAGTTAGAAAGATTCCAAAACGCAAAGTTTTGCTTTGTTATTTATGAAATTTTGAGAAATTATAAGGGGTATTTCTGATAATTAACAGTTAGGTTATTTGCAAGAATATTTAAAAAAAAATAATGATTAATATTTTTTTTTCATTCTAAATAATTTATCATTCATTTATTAAATAAAATGTGCGATTAATTATTTTAATATTTACCATTCAATATATCATTGACATATGTATGAAAATATTAATTTAAGATGTGTATTGTTGCATTTAAAAAAAAAATTAAAAGTAAAAGAATGATAAGTTTTTTCGATGGGTTTTTATGCCTAATTAAATTTCAACACTAAAAAAAAATCACATACTAATTTTCTTGAAAATAAAAATGTTAGTTTATTTTGAATATTTTTCATTATAATATGTACCAATTTTATATAAATATTTTTTAAAAAATAAAAATAAAATATGTGATAAGTTTTGTTATTAAATATTGTAATTTTTTTGGGTATCAGTTAGCTCAATTAAAAATTTTAAATTGAACCTTGATCATTAATATTTTAAAAATACTTGCAATAATATTTTAAAATTTTCTTCAAGAGCTTAAAAGGGAATAATCCTTTCTAAGCCTTAATTGACTCTACTTTCGATATTTTATATGATCTCTAATTACTTTTGAAAACTTAAAAAATGAAATAATTATACAATTTTTTTTAAAAAATAAAGATGTTAGTTTATTTAATAATTTTAATCGTGATATATATTAATTTTATACAAAATATTTGAAAATAAAATAAAATATATACTAAAATTTATTTGCTATCGTTTTTTTTGATCATATATAAATTAAATTATACAAACTTATTTATATTACCTAACATAGCATGATATAGTTGGTTCACTTATTATCACATTATATATTTTATTTATTATTTTATATTTATTTTTTTAATAATTTTATATCACATCAAATAATATGAATAGATTTGCATAATCAATTTGCACATAAAAGTACTATTGATATAAAAATGTGAGATAAAATTATTATAAAAGTTTTATAGTCCAATATTTAAAATACATAACAATTTTAATGGGAAGCTGTATTGTTAAATCATTTTATATGTAAATAATATTCCTGTCACGCATATGTAACGATACAATGTGGCCAGAAGAGGGATATTAACACTGTCACCTAAGGTTTATATAATTTACATTTTTATGATAGTTTTAGTTTTAATTATATTATTACTTTTTTAAAATAAAAAAATATTTAAAGTTATATTTTTTATTAAATAAATAACTAAAATAGTTTTAAAAATAGAGGTTTTTAAAAAAAAATTAAATAGGGGGGTGATAGTATAATTGTAACAAAATATTCCATCAAAGTGTAATTTATATAAACCTCAGGAGGTGACAGTGTTAATACCCCGGCCAGAAGAAGAAACCAAGAATTAGTAACATGAATTTAACCATTAAAAAATCATAGGCATCCACGTCAGCACTACGATGATCCTTTTGGACATTCGTGATAATAACAAATTAAAAATTATATTAAAAAAAATTCCCCAGGGCGATCAGAGCATGGGCTTGCATCTTGAAATTTAGTACTTCCACTTCCACTCACCTACTCCCCGTTTCTTTCGCTCTTTAGATCTTCCCTCTCACCAACTGATCTTCGTTTCTTAAGCAATTACGATGGGTCAGTTCTTTCTAATTTACGAATAATTTATTTTTACGTGACACGCAAGCTTATTATAGCTGCAGCATCAGATTTAGATCGCAATATGTAATCCGATTTTTTTTTTTTGAATTTTTGTTTTTTCATTTGACAGCGACTGAAAATCCTTTCAAGAGCATACTGAAGACTCTTGAGAGACCTGACGGTGGCGAATTCGGCAAGTACTATAGCTTGCCGGCTCTTAACGATCCTCGAATCGGTCAGTGATTTTTTTTGTTTTATGTATGTTTCCTTTTGTTTCCCGCGAACATCGGATAAATAGAATAAGAAAATCGGAGTCGTAAAACGATAATGAACTTAATTCAAGAAGGTCAAATTATTTTATTAGGAGTGATATTTTTTTATTTAATTTATATGTTTAGAGTGGTACTTTATTGTCTAAGGAAAAGAAAAGAAAAAAAAAAAAATATATATATATATATATATGTAAAAAAGAAGAGAAATGAAAAGAAAAGAGTTGCAATGAGTAAGAGATGTGGAATGTGATTGTTTGAGAGATTGATGTTTGTGTCACAGATAAGCTTCCATATTCGATTAGGATTCTTCTAGAATCAGCTATTCGAAACTGCGATGAGTTTCAAGTCAAGAGCAAAGATGTGGAGAAGATCATTGACTGGGAAAATACTGCACCGAAGCAGGTCGAGATTCCATTCAAGCCTGCTAGGGTGCTTCTTCAGGTAAATAAATAAATGCAGCTGCATAAGGTAGCTACGGATTTGTCAATTGTTCATTTAGAAAATAGATTTACAGTGCATTTGGTAGTGCTTTGAGCTTAATTTTATATCCAATTTGTAGTGTTTGATTGAAATAAAGAAATGAATGAGAGAGTGCTTTTGAAGTAGTGCTTAAAAGTTTTTTTGATGCATGGAACTTGCTAATTGCATTTCTAGGAAGTATGAAACAGCCTTTTAGTTGCTTTTTCATAGAATGTTCTTTATGAAAAAACACTCCCGAACTCACTTTTAAGACGTGTTTATTTTGGATGTTACAATGTTGTTTTATTTGGCTTTTAGGATTTTACCGGCGTTCCCGCTGTTGTTGATCTTGCATGTATGCGAGATGCTATGAACAAGCTTGGTGGTGATTCTAATAAGATTAATCCATTGGTGAGTATCTTTCTGCGCACGAGGATTAGTAACAGTTTGAGGTTATATTTCTCTATGTTGAATAATTTTTGGTTTGGATTGTGATGCATGCAGGTGCCTGTAGATCTTGTTATTGATCACTCAGTTCAGGTTGATGTGGCGAGGTCAGAAAATGCAGTGCAGGCAAATATGGAACTTGAGTTCCGAAGGAACAAAGAGAGATTTGCTTTTCTCAAGTGGGGTTCTAATGCTTTTGACAATATGCTTGTTGTGCCACCTGGATCAGGAATTGTCCACCAGGTTAATCTGGAATATCTTGGCAGAGTTGTGTTCAACACCAATGGGATGCTTTATCCTGATAGTGTTGTTGGAACAGATTCACATACTACTATGATTGATGGGTTAGGTGTTGCTGGCTGGGGAGTTGGTGGTATAGAGGCAGAGGCAGCAATGCTCGGACAGGTAAAATGATTTATCTTGAAATATCACCCATACCTCTTGGGACCGTAGAAGACACTAATTGTGAAAATAGGTCTCCTATTGCCAAGGATTTAAACCAATGTTTGCAGTCTTATTTTGATTTTATAGTCCACTGTTTTATAAGTAGGAGCATTTTATGCAATGTTAGATTTATTGTAGATATGGTAATATCTTTTACTCAAAAGTAAGTAATATTTCCTTCTCGGAAACTAAGTACGGCCATGTTTAAAGCCCAATTTTGATGTTTTTGTCATATACATTTCAATCAGTGAACAGTGAAGACCATTTTTTATTAACACTGTGTTTTCGGGATGAGTTATCCCTGTTAAACTCAAGCATAATACTTGGTCACATTGATTTTATTACCTGGTTACAGCTGTTGGTTGCTTTCTGTTATTATGTTTGATCATCTCCAAAATGATCCTTTATCTCTTGTAAGCCAGTGTTGCCTCACCTTTTTTAATGGTGTATGTGCTACTACAGTTTCCTGCCAACAAGTATTTAATTACTTTTCCTTGAACATGCAGCCTATGAGCATGGTCTTGCCCGGTGTTGTTGGGTTTAAACTAGCTGGAAAACTGAGAGATGGTGTGACAGCCACTGATTTGGTTTTGACGGTCACCCAAATGCTGAGGAAGCATGGGGTTGTTGGCAAGTTTGTTGAATTCTATGGTATGCCCTCTGATAGAACCTGTTGTTCTGTTTATGTATTTTAATTTTGATGTCATTTACTTATTGTGCGGTGCTTTGTATGCAGGGGAAGGCATGAGTGAGTTGTCATTAGCAGACCGTGCCACTATTGCTAACATGTCTCCTGAGTATGGTGCAACCATGGGCTTCTTTCCCGTGGATCATGTCACTCTGCGGTATCTGAAACTGACTGGCAGAAGTGATGACACAGTAAGTTCCAAGTAAAAATTTCTATAATGTTATTTGGTTTTTGTTTCATAAATTGACCAGTGAACCAAAATGTAGGTTTCCATGATAGAATCCTATTTGCGGGTTAATAAGATGTTTGTTGACTACAGCGAGGTAAATCTTGTTCCTTCAACTTGATTCTTTCTTCATTCTTAAGCAGTACTTTTTTTTTCTTAACCAACATAGTCAATAATATGTGAAACTCATGAATAAATTTTTTCTGAGCTCAGCCTCAGAGCGAAAGAGTGTACTCCTCTTATCTTGAATTGAATCTTGAGGATGTAGAACCCTGCATCTCGGGACCCAAGAGGTAACACTACAAGTCAGTTCACCCAAAATTTGATATTCCAATTTTTAGTGGTCTGCCTCTCATTACTGGCGTATTGTAGGCCACATGATCGAGTTACTTTGAGAGAAATGAAGGCAGATTGGCATGCATGCTTGGATAGTAAAGTCGGATTCAAGGTGAGATTCTTTTTGAACTTATACAAGATATTGTTGATCTTTCCTTGGGATTGTTTCCATGCATTTTAACATTGATACTTCATCTTTATTATGCCAACTGGCTGAAAGTTCACGAGTTAGGTCAATTCTTTGAGACTATTGGTGAAAGAAATATTTTCATGCATCAACATCATCATCATCTCTCTTTTTCTCACACTTTCTTGATACTAATTTTTCGCGCATGTGGCTACAGGGATTTGCTATACCAAAGGAGGCTCAGACTAAGGTTGCAGAGTTCACATTTCATGGGACTCAAGCACAACTTAGGCATGGGGATGTTGTTATAGCAGCTATTACTAGTTGCACAAATACCTCAAATCCTAGTGTAATGCTTGGAGCTGCGTTGGTTGCAAAGAAAGCTTGTGAATTGGGATTGGAGGTTAGACTTCTGTTTATTTCTTTGATTCAATGTCAGCCTGCATGTACTCTCTTGACTAAATAATTAATGATCAAAGACAAGATATTTTACAGGATCAAGAGGGAAATATAATCTGTAGAGTTATATTGATGTCCTTATTGATGAATCTGGAATATGATTGGAAAATGTCTCTAGAGAACATTTGAAGGTGCACTTGTCCTAAAATATTTTGGTTTCTTTCATTGTCATTGTTCCATTTGCTGTAGCGATTTGAGTGCAAGATAATCATACACATTGTGATGGAGTGGGAAAGTGAGTGTTCATGTCTTTTGTCCTCTCATTTCTCAGGATGCTGTTTATTGACAAACTACATGATAGAAAGCTTATTCCATTTTCACTTTTCAGCATTGCAGTTTTCTAGCATGTGAAACTCTAATTGAAACTATTGGGCTCATTCTCTAGATAGAATGGTTATGATGTGACAAGCTACTGAGTGCTCTCATTGATTGTTATTTACTTGCAAAATATCTTTTAACAGGTGAAACCATGGATTAAAACAAGTCTTGCTCCAGGTTCTGGGGTTGTAACTAAGTACTTGCAGAAGAGGTACCTTCTGTGAATCCGCAATGCTATCTTCCATTATTGTTCAATTTTTTGTTACGTTACTGAGACAAAGACCTGCCTCTGCAGTGGCTTGCAAAAGTATTTGAATCAGCTGGGGTTCCATATAGTCGGTTATGGATGCACCACATGCATTGGGAATTCCGGTGATATTCACGAAGCAGTGGCGGCAGCCATTACTGAAAATGGTAGATTTCTTGATATAAGCAGTGCCTTTTTGATTCTTTTCTTAAGAATACTGGTGACTATGTTTTAAAATCTTATATGAATCTCCAGATATTGTAGCGGCGGCTGTGTTATCTGGAAATCGAAATTTTGAGGGTCGTGTGCATCCTTTAACTAGGGCAAATTATCTTGCATCTCCTCCTCTTGTGGTTGCATATGCTCTTGCTGGCACTGTAAGTAACTACTAGTCCTTCTAATTCATACACACTAGCAATACTTTTATAATCCACATTTGATGCCTCTCCTTTTGTCTCTGCCTGTCTAGTGCTGTTACAATTTGCAACTTTTAATCTTTCCAATGCCCGTCAAGACATATTGAGACACTAATATGTAACTTTGACTCGAGTATTTCTCACAAGTTATGCTGCAGGTCAATATTGATTTTGAAACGGAACCTGTTGGGGTGGGAATGGATGGAAAGAAGATATTTCTCAGGGACATTTGGCCATCCAATGATGAAGTAGCACAAGTAAGCTACTGAGCTTGCTTTAGTGTCATTTTGAGCTTTTAAAAGTTGAAAGATTATTGGAATTTCATTTTTGTTTCCTTCAGGTTGTACAAACAAATGTGCTGCCAAATATGTTTAAGGCCACATATGAAGCGATCACCCAAGGGAATCCCATGTGGAATCAATTATCTGTTCCTTCAGGCACCCTTTACGCATGGGATCCAAAATCAACTTACATACATGATCCACCTTATTTTAAAGAAATGACCATGTCTCCTCCTGGCCTCCATGGAGTAAAGGGAGCTTACTGCTTGCTGAACTTTGGAGATAGTATTACAACTGATCACATCTCACCAGCTGGTAGCATCCACAAAGACAGTCCTGCAGCCAAATACCTTATGGAACGTGGAGTAGATAGAAGGGATTTCAACTCTTATGGAAGTCGCCGTGGCAATGATGAGATTATGGCTAGGGGGACATTTGCCAATATTCGTCTTGTAAACAAGTTGTTGAATGGAGAGGTTGGACCTAAAACAATTCATATTCCCACTGGGGAGAAACTCTCTGTGTTTGATACTGCAATGGTAATTACTTAACTCATTGAAATTTCTTGATTTCTTTAATGAAGTTATGTTCTTAAACCCTTTTCTGCCAACAGAGGTACAAGAGTGAAGGGCATGATACCATTATTCTGGCTGGCGCTGAGTATGGGAGTGGAAGTTCTCGTGACTGGGCTGCTAAGGGTCCAATGTTACTGGTAGATCTTTTTATCGCATCCAAAATTTGTTCAATTTCTCTTTATATGAATAAAATTTTGTGATAATTACTTAAAAATTGTAATTGGACATAGGGTGTGAAAGCAGTGATTGCAAAAAGCTTTGAGCGAATTCACCGCAGTAATTTGGTGGGTATGGGCATAATTCCATTATGCTTCAAACCTGGAGAGGATGCCGAGACCCTTGGTTTGACTGGCCACGAACGCTTCAACATTGATCTTCCAAGCAGTGTGAGTGAAATTAGACCTGGTCAGGATGTGACAGTGGTTACAGATAGTGGCAAGTCATTTACATGCACAATGAGATTCGATACAGAGGTAATTGAATCATTTCCATTTATGCTTTTCCACGAGCCTCTAGTTTCAAATCAAACCTGAGTGAGAGCTTTTTAATCTGTTGCCACTGCCTTATATTTAAAAGCTTTTCTCATGTCAAATGTAGGTGGAATTGGCTTACTTCGATCATGGAGGCATTTTGCAATACGTCATAAGAAACCTGATCAATGCGAGACACTGATTCACAAAAAGATAAGAAACCCGTGCCCTACAATTGAGCTCTAGTTCTGCATTTGCTATGTTTTCGAAGCAGATCCAAGCAACTTTCTTCAATAAATTAAGAAACTAAGATGGGAAATTTCAGTGGTGGTGAAACGAGTCACATTGAATTGTTTTCATATCCAGGGGTTTTGAGAACATCAGGTCGGGTCTCTATACACATTGAATTTCTAGCAATAAGACAAGCGGTTGTGGGATAAAATCTTGATATTGGTCAGGGAATGTAATTGTCTGATGAGTGGGAAGCCTGTGGGTTGAGCTTTTAACCCAAGAACACACAACTAGCTTTGCAAAATAAAATCAGAGCCTTCGACTAAAATCCTGAGTTAGAACTTCACTTTAAAAGGTTTATTTGATTCACAGCTATTATCACATTGAGTTTTGAGTCTGGTTATGCTTCTTTCTGATCAGTAGCTTAGTGCGTACTAAGGCAAGTCAAATAAATGAATCCTGACTCACAATTTCCTGGCATATTGATTAAAATTTACAACCTTGTAAATGAAAACCTTAACACTTCTATCTTATAAGCGTCGAAGAGAAGAGTCATGTTATATGTACATACAAACTAATTGATGTGGTATGCAAAATTTTAGCTGAATAGAACTTGGAATAATGAAATAAATTAAATGAATAACAATAATACTAGATTTATAAAGTAGTGATATAAATTATTAAATTTATATATGAATTGGTGCCGTGTGTGATGTATTTATTATTATTTTTAAATGAAATTTGATGTGTTTATGTTATATAACTGTCACATTAATAGTATATTAAAAAGTTAATTATTTTTTGACATGTGATAATCATTAATTGTTTGTACATTTATTTTTTAACTTTGTAAGTATAGTATTACTCAAATTAATAATACAAGCTCTTACCTTAAAAAATATATATATTAAAAGTGAGGCTGCTGACATTCTTTTATTATGTTCTTCGAACTTATCGTACTCTTCTTAAATTATTCAAAAATTAAGCCATTTTTCACAGAAATGATAGCAAAAAAATATGTAAGCCTAAATTTTTTAAAGTAAAATTCTGAAAAAAAATTGAAATTGAGTATTTAAAAAAACTTAAGGATTTAATATATGATTTTAAAAATTCCAACTAAATTGTTGTTTCTCCTTTTAATAACACCCCTTTCAATTCCAATATCACTTTAATTGAATTCATATTTCTTAATGGAGTAGATGGAGAAATACAATCACTGAATCATTTGTTTATTTGTTTTTCTCAAACTCCATATCAAACAGGTGTTCTTACTTATTGTTGTTCACCGATCACCATTAAAAGTTTTTTTTTTTAAGAACCATTACCAGTTTAAATATATATATTTAAAAAAAAAAAGAAAGAAAGAAACTAGCACCTTGCATATATCTCACCTTAATATTAAAAAAAAAAAGGAAAAAAGAATCAGAAAATGGTAGAAACTTATGGATTAACTTGCCCTTCGGCACTAGGACTCGTGTTTCCATATATTGAATTTTGACTTTTCAGATTTTGTTTGAAAGCAGAAAGAGCTGCGGGCTGAGAGGAAGTTTGAGAGAGAGATTATGGATAAACTTTATTTTCGCGTCCCGTTAAAATGATTTGAATATTTATTTAATGTTTATTTCATAAAATAATCTTAATAGTAAATAAACATATATTTGATATTTATGTTGATATATAGACAAATATGATTTTTTAAAATTTATAATTGATGGGAGTTAAAAAAAAAAATTATATTTGAAAAAGGGAATTTCGAACTCATGATTTCCACTTCAGTGAATGAATCCATTCAAACAAATGAATGGAAGTAAAAAGTAAAAATATTTTAATGAGCTCAAATATCATCATCACCCATTAGATTTACCATTACAACAGTGTCGTTTATACTTAGGCTGGCCGACCCACTTTACACCTTTAGCCATTTAGCCCGAAAGCTCAAATAGCAATTTCTCCTAGCAATTCAAAATTGCGATTGCAATTTTTTTTTTTCTTTTTGGGAACAAGTGGAGGTGAAAAAAATTAATCGGGATGTGATCTCTAACATTTCCATTCAAAAAGACGACAATATAAATGAAGTACCATAACTATTTCAAAATGAATATGAACGTAGGCATGCACATCAATTGAATGTTACAAAAGTTTACTCCTTGCAAATGGGGGCAATATAAAACAGAATGTCATCGAATTGTTAAGAGAAGAGAACATAAGACATGCATAATCAGACCCCAAATAATAATAATAATAATAACAATAATAATAATAAAAGCCAATACAAAACAAAATGTAAAAGCATCGTTATTACACCAAAAGCATTCATTTAGCTTGCAGCTACTCAAATGTCCTAAATCTTTTGATCACCTGAAATGCTTTTAAAAATTGTCCAGTTTATTTCCGCCGTGACAAGCTACTAGGAGGCTCTGGTTGAAAGAAAATGAAAATAAGTTAGCAGCAGCAGACATACATTTAAACTTGGTCAGCAGAGAGACACCAATCTCTGTGCCACTTTTTGCCGGAGCTTTTGCTGAGACTTTACAAATTACGGCGATGATGAGAGAACTCGAATATAAAAGCTGCCAGAAATTGGGGAAAGTGATATGAGAGAAAGTGGGCAGTAGAAAGTTTATGGTGCACAGACAAACATAGTTGAATGCAATATACTCTCAAGAGAAAAGGGAAGAAGATGGGTGCTATGGATAGTCGGGAGTGTGTCACTCATCTCTCATTTTTTTGACATGTAGCATGCAATATACTCTCACATTTTTCACTTTGCAAGGGAAAACCCATTCTTTTGCATTAAATTAGTCTGAATGCTTAGCTAAGCATTCACATATAAATTTTATAATTTAATTTTCCAATCAGGAATTACCCCATAATATCTGAATGCTTAGCTTGAAACCTCTTCTAATGCCTGTTCAAACAGCTATCCTTATATTGCTTTCAGTCAATATCTATTAATTGGTAAGAACTGCAGAAACACTTCCTAAATCTCTCTTTCAGAAAAACACATTTGAAAATGCAGATTTGAATAACGTACAGTTCATTACCAAGTGTTTAGATGCAACAAGCCAAGTATAACATATATTAGAGGGCTACAAGAAAAAATATTTTATACCAATCAATGAGTTTGTTCAGTAGTTGGCAACTATCACACTGGCACATCAATGCCATGCTAAATTTAAATATGAAAAACATATTGTGAGATGCTGCTTACAACCACAGTTATTGGCAATGTAATGAATAAGTCGGCAACAATTACCTTTACGCCCATTGTTCAAACCCTATACTCATTTACACGTATCCATTTTGTAGATGACCACTTATTGCCTTTGATCACAGGACAACCTCCTGAGTAAGACAGACAACAAAGTCATCAGATGAAAGACAATAACTTGTGTTGAAGGGACTCGTCTATGATTTTCCTAGGATCATTTCAATCAAGTAATTTAGCAATTCATTTAAGGGACTTTTCTCTTCTTTTAAAAAGTATTAATTCATGTCCATAACAAATCATGACAGCCATATAATTGATGACTCCTACTAACCATGCAAACTAGAAGGATCTAGAGAGGCATCAGGCCTCATGCTCCAGAAAAGCAATGCATCACCCAACTTTGGTTTAATAGAGAGTCCTTTCTTTCCACATTCAGACAACTCATTCCACCAAGGCACAGCACTATAGTTCCCTTTGGCAGCAGGAAAGACTGTCTCACCCCCTTCTTCAACATCTGTGCTGAATGATTTAACATAGAGAAAATCATTAGGAGACCAAATGTGGATTTTCACATTATCCACTCCAACCAATGCTGAGAAACTGAGACACTTACAGGTACATTAGCACTGTAGCCATACGTTGCCCTCCATTCCTGGTATTGTACTCATCCATGAAGTAATCATAGTGAGGTTCATATTTTTGTCCAACTTCATAATGGAGAACCTGAAGTCCTTCTCCATGCTCTGTAAGTTGGGTTTCCAGCTTAAGTATTAGATGAAGAATTTTATAATTGCAAATAGCTAATAGACACTAAACCTCGACTTAATAAAAGCAGTACATGTTTATAGAACTAGATAATGGACCATAACAAAGGAGGAGATGCATCATGATAGTAACCTCAATAGAAACACTAATGTATTTGAGAAGACACAAACCAACTTGGTTCTTTAGTAATTTAAAAATAAAAAAAGGAAGGGAAAATAAAACTGGAAGCTTGAAATGCATACCTGCTGGCAGGAAAGTGAAATCTGCAATCCTTTTCTCAATATCCCTAATAATCTTGTCTCGTCCTCTAGATAAAAATGTTCCAGAGCTTGTCCGAACCCTGTACATTGAAAGATAGATAAGATGTGTTGCATATAAACAGATTTCTAAAAGGAGGAATGAAAAGAAAGTCAGGACTAAGGAAATTTCATTTTCCAGATTAACCTTAAATATTACACACCTGCTATCTTTACTCTTGCCAGTTTCACTATCAACAACACTTGATTTTTGCATATGAGGCTTGGCAAGATTGATTAGGTACTCACACTCCTCCTTGCTCTGCCCAACAAGAAAGCGATCGAATTCAGTACATGAAAATTTTAAATCACAAGAAACTTAGTCTTGACAAGTCATTAATTTCTTAAAAGCAACCGCAATTAATATCGTAACAGTCATCTCAACAAAATATTTCTTGGACTGTTTTGATTACTACTGAGTAAGATTAAAATTCGGCTTCTTATACACACACTCTCACACATATGCGCACACACAAAACAAACCTATGAGGGTGCCTAGAATATGAACTGCAAATTTAATTTATTGATTGTTCAAAATGATTCCATATCTAATTCAGGAGACCCTGCAAAATTTGCAACCCATATAATGGGACGATGATTAAATGTTCTTAATCTCCATTTTCAATTCAGATTTCTTTTAGTGATGGTAATCAGTCGGTAATGACACCTAAATCAAATCTAACTACCCAATTCATCAAAAAAAAAAAAAGCGCAAGATGCAAAGGCTAACTCACATAAAATCTTGTTTAAAAATCAACATAAACAGCATTTCTACGCTTAATTATAGGGAAAAAAAAGTTAAAAGGAAATATCAAAATAAGAAATTAAATAAATAAAAACTCACCAAAAAATTATGATAAACAAACGCTCGAGGCTCCCAAGAGATCATCTCCACCCACTTCTCGCCTTGTCCGTCATCTCCTTCCCTTCTAAAACAAACCAGAAAAAAAAATCAGTGAAATTACTGAATTACCTTCCAATTCAACAAAAATAAAGAAGGGTAAAAAGGGACGTACTTCTCCGTAGACTTGTGTACGATCGAGGCGAGGTCGTTGGCTTTCCGCGGCCCGCCGTTACTGCTCGGCATCGAGAGGAATCCGAGCGCGAGGAGAAGCAAAATCGCGAATGTGAACATGACCAACAACGTCAGAATCAGCGTCGACGACGACGATTTCCGAGACGGGAATCGCGAATGCCTCGATTTCGGCGGCATTGCTTTTGTTTTTTTTGCCTTTTTGTTGTTTACCTATTCGAAAAAATCGAAATCCAAAAATTACGAAGAACGGAAATTCAAATTTGATCTCTCAACAACCTAACTAATCGTAGAGCGAGATCTGGACGTAATTGGAAGAACAATAAAAAAAAACACACACACACACACACTATAGGAAATGAGTACGCGCTTTCTTTCTATTTTTTATGCGAATTCAGAAAAAGGAAAATAGAAAAAATTGCGAAGAGTTGAAAATGTAGGTAAGACTTTGTCGTGCGCGGCTGCTCTTCAAGAGCGTTACTGTCTCTGTAGTCTGTCATGTGATTTTTTTTTTTTTTTGGTATTTGGGTTATTTACACTTTTGTCTCGGTACTTTGTTTTTTATTTTATTTTATTTTTGTTTATAAAGTTTTTCTAACATACAAATTTCTAATTCATTTATGATTTATTTTTGGATGGAAAGTGTGATTTATGGTTTCTAAAATAAAGAAATACAGTATTAAAACAAACCATAAGTATGGTGTTAGTATTTCAATTATCTAAGTGTTGGGTTTAAATTGGGTGGAAGTTAGTATGTTCGTTTAAATTAAGGGTGGCAGACCCACTTTGAATGTAGTAAAATTTAAATTATATTTAATATAATAATTTAAAAAAAAATTAAAATTATTTATTTATTATTAAAATAAAAATGAGTTTTTCTTTTTTAATGTTGCTAAATTATAAACATTCCAAAAAAAAAAATTTCAAACCTATTTATTTAGTATCATATAAGAAATTAAATCGAATAATAAAAAAATTTACCTGGTAGCATTTGGCCTTTTATTAAGCATTACATTAATTTATTTATTTATTAAACCGAGTTATTATCACATAAAACTTTAAATCAAAAAAATAAAAAGTTTATTTACAGGAATTTTATAGTGTTGGTATTTTTTATTTATGAAAATTTTTAATTATCAAAATTAAAAGTTTGTGAAAAAAAATTTGAATTTTAAGATTATTCATTGAGGATAGTGTTTTTTTTGTATATTATAATTATATGGGGTAAAGGACTATTTTAAAAAATTAAATTAGTATAAATTAAAAAGCATTTTAAACATTAATTAGAAAAATGTATGGGGTACTTATAGGGATTCCATCCTCATTTAAGAATTCCCTACTCCAAACTCAAATAACATAAATCGGATATAGGATGGATACGGTAAATCTCACTCTATATGAGTACGAGAATGGAGAATGTGATTCTATCTCAACTTAAGCCTTACTTTAATTGTTTGATAAGATTATTTATTAGGATATTATATTCAATATTTCTAAAGTATGGCTTAATTTCATCAATACTTACATATTTAAAAATTTTGACATTAATATCTATTTTTTAAAAATAAAATATGTATAAATACTCAATCTTTAAGAATATTTAACTAAATTAAAGACTCCACATCAAGTAACATCAAATGATGAAATTATTTTTACATGTTAAATGAGCTAACATAATAATAGCTTGCACGATTTTTAAAATGTTAACTTTCAAAAATAATAAAAAATAAAATAATTAATAAAAACTCTTTATAAAATAATAAAAAAAAACAATTTAAAACACTTTAAAATAATAATAAAAATTAAAAAATAAAAAATTATTTATAACCAAAATGGTCATTGTTTGAGAAAATTATTTATTTTTTTTAATGATAGGGATTGTTTATTTTCTTTGATTGTGGAGAGTTGATTATTTATTTATTTCGGAGTGTAATGAAAATTATATAGGTAATTGGTAATGAATTATTCTAGATAGTAAAGATATTGAGAAGGTAATTAAATTTTATGCCATGTTTTGAATTATTAAATCAATGTTCGAATTATGGATGAATTAGGACCTCACCACAACATAAACTTTGTCTGCCTTTCAATAAATTCTATCGAATTAAGAATATAAAAGAAGTAGCAACTTTTTAATTAGAGTTAAGTTTCAAATATAATGCAAATAAGAATTGCTGCTTCAATAATAACCTTGTGTTATCTCTCATATTTATTTATAAATAAATAAACTTGTGCAAGGAGTCATTTAAATAGAAAATTTATTATAGCTCACCCATTATAATGTTATAAAGTAATTTTTTTTTTAAATTTAAGTGGGCAAGTGGCATATTTTATATACCTTGGTGTTTTATTTTTATTTTTTTTAATAGTAATGGAGAAGAAATGGTTGTAAGTGAAGAACAGAATGGCTCAAACTCAATGGCTTCATTAATTGACTTTTAAAAAATGTTAAAAATAACTAAAATGCAAAAGTCAACAAGCCAGTGAGGATATATACTTGTGATCATACACGCAATTCCTATAATTAATCAATGGCAGTATTAGTTTCAGATAATAATAATTTTTTAGGTATTATGAGACTTGGTAATACATGGTAGTTAATAATTAAATAAATGCTTGGGGATATTAACACTCTCTCCCCTGAGGTTTACACAAATTACACATTAATGATACCTTTAATTTAATTAGTGTCACTTCCTTTACTTAATTTGAAGTACGCAAATACCCTCAATGTTATATTTATATAAATGACTAAAATATCATTAAAGAGGATATTTTTATCTTTCAAATTAAATAGTTAGAGTGATAGTGTAATTAAAATCAAAGTTATTATTAAAGTATAATTTGTATAAACCTCAGGGGGTGACAGTGTTAATACCCCTAAATGCTCGTCAGTTTGATTAAGAAATGATCAAGACAAAACAGATAAGGATGAACAGTGATCTGTTGATGAGCTATTCAGCAAACGTCTGCAAAGTAATGTAATGGGCATCATATGATTTGCTTGAAGGGTTTGTTTGGTTCCAGAGTTAAAAGACAAAAAAAGTTTTCAAAAAGATCAATGAGAGCAAATGGGTAGTTAACTAGAACAAGCATACTTGTTTGACAATTACAATTCTTAATGAAACATAACAACAACAGTTCATGCATTGCAATCAAATTTCACAAATCACAATATCAATCAATACAATCAATTGAAGTAGCTGAATATCCATCCACTGGTCCAAACTCTAAAAGACTCCAAGAGAAGTGGGATAAAGTGGCACAGGCTTATAAGTAAGACAATTGGGAGTGTATGTTGAAGTTCTTTTCTTGGAAGTGTCCATGGCCCCAATTGCTGGTTGGTTTAAGTATGCATACTTGCTCTTTGTCCACCTGCTCATGTTTAAGTCAGAAAAATATCCATTAACAAATAGAAATTTCTGAAGCCGACATCTGCACGCTTTTAAAATGTAAGAACATGCTAGTGTTGTATGTGTATTGATGCTTATGAGTGTAGAAATTTCAACTAACCAGTCTTTTATTCCAATTCGCACTTCATAGCTGTTGTTGGTGGCAGGAACATTCTTTTCAGTATTTTCATCATCCTCATCGTTCAAGGATTCTTCAAACTGCCTATAAATTTCCTCCTATAAATCACAAATTTTTTAACAAGTCTGAAAATTCAAATGATTAAAGCATAATGAAGCTTATCATGAGCTAATATGAAGCCCTTCCTAACAGGGCCAAGTAACTTTCAGTGGCTAAACACCAGGAAGAAGCAACTAGGATCTACTGTGGAAAAAAGATATGGGGAAGTACTGTTTTATGTGTTAACATCACTGATTAACGATGTGCATTTAGTAATAGTGAAAGTGACAACAAATTAACAGCTCTGTCCTGCAAATTGAATTAGTTCTAATAATCATGTTCTTTTTTAATGAAAAAATGATGTTAAAATCATCTTGCCGACAGATGGGCTCATAAGAAATATGTCTGTGGCTCTGTTCCCAAATCAAGCTCACAATTTTCCAGTAACTCTGATCCCAAAAGGATATATCCAACCATATCAATACAAGCTGTGAGCTCATTCATGTTTGCTCTCTGTTCCACTTCTGTTCATTTTTTACCAAATTATGTTGTATGTGTGATCCTAATTGCTATAAGCAACATTAACTCTTTTATTCCTTATCTTATTCTTTTTAAAAACTTGAGCCATAAGCAACAGGCTTATATCAGAACTCAGATTGCTACCAAAAGGCCACCAATATCAGACTATTTTTGTTGTGGCCTTGTGTGTAGCCAGATGATCAAGTGTTTAAACAGACCATAATTAAGTTAAATTCAGCATAAGCTTAAGCTCTTACTGATAAATTGCGCGCCCTGATTCGCGCAGCAGCCTTGATAGCAGCCAGGAGATGATCCTCTTCGTCAATCCGTTTCCGCCTCCAAAATCTTGCAATCTCTTGCTTTGTTACACTCTCTGTATTAGTCTTCCTCACCCAGAATATTGGAATTGGCAGCGGAGGCGGAGGCGGCGGCTGGGGAACTACCTGCTTTGTCCTTGAAGCATCAACACTTTCATTTTCCACTTCTATTGGCTTCATCTTCACAAAAATATGCACTTTTGGGATGATCACCATATGCAAAGAGACATAAATATTTATATCATGAAAAAGAGTGCTTCCAGAAACCAACCTCCCTATGAGCTACCAATCAAACCTTCCTTTCAAATATTGACTAATAGAATTGATTTGATTTGCATACAAAAGAGGCTGTGTCTTTTCCACAAAGGTCACCACATAATATACAAGACTTTGTTGGGTTTGCTTTGCATGTGAAGAGCTTGTCAAGCAAAATTTGACTGGTGGATGACCTAAATTTTTTCCAAGTTAAAAATGACCAAAGTGAGCATAGGGAACATCTAAACATATGTTTAGTCCTTTGCCAGTAAATCTTATCCAATCAACAGCAGAATAATTATTTTCTCAAGATAATTTTTTTTCTTTTTAACAAAAGAGAAGCAAGTTTCATGACATTGGACACAAAATAAAGAAGGCTTGCGACAGAAAACATCCAATAAAATCCAAAGTTTAACCCTCCATTTAACTCCAAAAAAAAAACTCCATGGAAGCTTTGGTCAGCGTTTGATCAAAAAAAAAACATCTAGGTTTCACTTAAAATTTTAAATTCAGATGTTCTTACATTTTTAAAATATAATAAATAATATTTCATAAATTAAAATAAGTTTAAATCGGTTCCTAAACTAGATTAATATGCATTGATGTTTTATGAAATATATATTTTTTAAAAATGGTAAATTTAGCTCACAAGTCTTTGTTTTTTCGTTGAGAAATTATTCCTCGTACGGTTGCACCCAATTTTGCACACAAATTTTCGACAAAATCCAAGCATAAATTTTGTCTTATTATTATGTGTTAGCGTCAATAGCGATTATGTCAATTGTTATTTTTTTAAATCAATCAAAATGTTTTTATTTTAAATGTACTATAAAAAAAAGAATTAATTTATTTAAAATAACGACCGACACAATTATAACTGAAACTAGCACTCTTCATACGGAGGGTTCAATTTTGATTAAAAAAGAAAAATTATTTGTTTAATGTTTACTTCCATAATAAGTGTAATGCAACCATCGCATTAATAATGTAATGGAGTTATTTTTTTATAAAGCTCCATTTGTTATTTGATAATAAAGATTATTAATTCTCTTATGTAAAAATACACATATTTATTGTTAAAAAAAATTGGGTTATTTTTTATATGGGTTGTAAATTTATTTTTTTTAGTAAAATTAAATTAACACTTAAAAAATAATAAATATTAATATGTAATAATCTTAATCGATGATAAAAAGTTAAAATACAAAATATATAAATATAATAGCACTCTTATTCAAATAATATGAGTGTTATATTCTCCATTGAGCAGGCATTCTG
This sequence comes from Ailanthus altissimus, assembly GCA_946807835.1. NCBI lineage: Eukaryota > Viridiplantae > Streptophyta > Magnoliopsida > Sapindales > Simaroubaceae > Ailanthus > Ailanthus altissimus. The sequence continues at coordinate 28,735,176 of OX327695.1, forward strand.
AGTTTTTACTACATATGTTTTAGTAAGCTTTTTATCTTCATATAATCCCAATTGTTTTAATTGTCATGCCCAAAAAAAAAAAAATACAGAAACATAAAAACATTTGTATACAAAATTCGTAAGGCCATAACATTAACATGGCATCGTCGATTGCCTTTTAAGAAACAATTATAAATGCAGAAATCAACTAGCCAGAACTTGCCCAGTAGGCATATACTTTATTATCGTAAACACAGTTTATATAATTAACTAAAAGGCAACTTGGAAATGAATCTAGAATCATGACTTGATTAATATAATTAAGATATTTGTGTTAATGAAGGTTTTGAATTCAAATATTCCATTCTCCGATCAAAGAAGAAATTGATAAAATAAGAATTGTATTTTTAAATATATATATATATTACAGTAAATATAAATTAAATTTATGTTCAAATTTACCTCCATCATATAAAAAAAATATCAAAGAAGAAATCGATAAAATAAGAATGGCAAATTTTTTTTTTAAAAAATTTATTACATTAAATATAAATTAAATTTCTCTCATTTTAATGCGAGCTGGAATTTAAGTTTTTAAGTTAAATAACATTCACAAAAATAATATATTTTATATAAGTTATTAATAAAAATATTTGCGATAATTCATATGATCAACTTATGATATTTCCTAAAGGCTTGACAGTTTCATGAATAAAAAAAAATTAGTTTTAAAATTATATATATTGTTGAAAAAATTTATCTCCTATTTTTTTTTTGTTAACTCTCTCAATTTAAAAAATTTGTGAAACCACATTTAGTGTCTTTTTGTTCAACCTTTAGCTTAATCAATTTGATCAATTCGAGAACAAATTGGGGGAATCTCTAAATAGTGATGGGAATCTTGCAAAGGCCAATTCTTCTATTCTTTTAAATTATTGAATAAATAAATTATTGTGCTACCAAATATTAAATTTATTGTTGTGCTATCCCAAATTTGATATTGTTTTAATAGGTTAAAATAATATTGTAATAAGTACAAGTCTATATACAGATGGCGTTTTCCCTCATAAGATACAATTAATTTTCCCCCCAAACTTTGATAAAGATACAAGGTCTATTATTTTTGTCCTTAATGTGGAGGAAACATGAAAAATATAATGATTTGAATGGCATTTATATAAGGTTGCCCTCGTGAAAAAAATCGTGTTTTAACATTTATTTTTAGAGTTGTACTTGTGTTAATAATTTAGTAGAAAATAACTGATAATACATCTATTTTTACTTTAGTAAAGATTTTAAGTAGGGGTATGCATGATTCGATTAAATTAAAAATCGAACTAAATCAATTTAAATTTTTTCAATTCTATTTAATTTAATGTTTGGTTTTTAGTCCGTTACATTTATTTGTGATTAATTGGCTTGATTTTAATTTAATTTAATTCAAATTAAAAAAGAATACTTAAAATAGATTTTTTTTTAAAAAAAATGAATCAATTGAATCAGTTTGATTCTATTTCTTATGTTTGAACCGATCAATTTTAAGTTCAGTTCAAGATCAAACCAAGATTAAATTTTACCCATTTAAGTTTAAATTTCTCTCTCCCATGTCAAAAAAATATATTTTTAAATTTAAATTTATATTTTAATTGAGTAAAACAATATTGAAGTTAAGAGATCATCATTTATATTAAAAATTGTTTCCTCTAAGTGGATTGAAACTTTAACTTTTCTTGCCATCGTAGATAAAGTTAAAAAAAAAATACAACTAGCAGTAAAAAGTAAAAACAACACATTCCATTAAAACCTAACTTGCAGGAAAAAGACTGTGCTTTAGAATGGTAAATGAATCCTTTTTTTTTTTTTCTAGTTTTCTTATTGTTACAGATAATTGACAAGGAAATTCTCTACAGTCACATCTGCAATAGCACTTATTCAAAAGAGAACAACTGATTCATTGCAATCAATTTTCACATTACATCAATAAATCAATAACAATAGTAGCTCCAATATTGGTCTAATAAGTACAGATAGGCTCATAAGTAAAACAATGTGTAGAGTGTCATTAGCTTGGAGTTGCTTTCTTGGGATCAGTAAGTTTAATTTCCATGGACACGATAGCTGGTTTGGTTTGTATAAGTATATGCATAATTGCCCTTTGTTAACCTGCTCAAGATGGTGAAAAATATCAGTTGGATAAAAAAAATTATGCGAAAGTTCAACTGAGAAGTCTTCAATGTTATGCCCACAAGCCACATATTCATTGTTGTTATTCTTTTGTTAATTTGCTGTTGTAGCCTGAAGGAGAGTTCTTGTTCTTGGTCTTGGCTTTGACCCACATCTCACGTGCAAAATAAGATCAAACATGGAGAGCTATGGAGATTAGTAAAAATTATTCTTGGGTTATATGAAACAGAACACAACAAATAGGACTTATAAGTAAAGGAATTTAGAGGGTAATAGCTGGTTTTGTTTTAAGTATATGCACAGTTTGCTCTTTCTCCACCTGCTCATAGTTAGAATAATAAACTTAACAACTAAGCCTTTACTATGGCATTTCTCTATCTTACACTGTAAAAAAAATTTATGTAGGAGTTCAACTAACCAGTCTTTAATGGCCACAAGCCTCTTCATTAATTCTTGTTCTTGGTCTTGGCTTTCGCCATTTTAATGCCATTTTGGGCAGGCATCATCTGCAAAATGGTCAAAACATGCGAAGTTAGGGAAAGAAAAAAAAGATATTCATGGGTTATGTAGATAAAAGAGCACAGGAAAAACTAGTAAAAAATTGAAGGTATGGTTTGAGAAACTAGCTAGGGTTTGAACAAGGAGCTCCCTTCAGTCCAATGTGTGGACAAAGCAAGCGAAAGGAGTTGCTCCCACGTCATGCAGTTGGCTAAACTTAATTGCTTATTGTGCATGTTAAAGTGTAGCTTGGTGCATGAGATGGCAGCTCTTACCGCTTCTCGGCCCCCGGTATTGGCCTGAAAGGAGCTCCTTACGAGCTCCATAGCTCTTACGATCTCCCCCCCAAGTTATGAGGAGAGAATTAATGATTGAGAGAGGTAATTGTTATGGTTCTAGTGAACCCCTATTTATAGTGCTGGCTTCTCAAGCCCAGACAAACAAAACATAAAAGAAACCCTATTTCCTTAAGCAGGCCAATAAGAGGAAACTAAGTTGGCAAATATCACTAGCTTGTTTCCTAAATTGTCGTCCCAAAGTTCCCTTGGCAGAGACCATGGTGAATTCAAATGGTCTATGGCGGTGCAATCACAAAGTGCCACGTAAATGTACAAAACATGAGACACATTTGTATGATATTTGCTGCTTGCATAATACAAGCAACTGGCTTTATTACCTCATCTTTTCGTTTTAAACTTTGTTCACCGGGGGTTCTGTTTTTTGTGGGTTTAATTTGGTTTGCATGTGAAACACCAGTGGCTAGATCTTTAGCTTTGTTTCGACTCTTGTAAAACCTGTAAAAAAGCTTCAGCCCCGTACCAAATTTTTTCGCATGAGAGAGAGAAAACAAAGAACAACCATCTGATGGCATACTACCATGGCCGAAATGGACGGTCCTGATCAAGAGAAGACTAGTTATGGGCTCCGAGACACGTTAGTTCAGAGATATAAGGAGAGACACTGTAGCAAGCTTCTGGGTGACCAATGAAATTGCTTACTACTATGGCGTTTGAAGACCATATGTTGAGTTCCAAGGAGCAAAAGCTAGGAACAGTTATGAATTGTCATATAGTTCTTTTTCATCTTCCTGCTGGCTACTGCCATTTTGATTCAGATTCTGATTCTCTCTTGTAGAAATGTAACCAAGAAGCATTATGATTTTACTCTATTTGTTATAGAATTGTAATGACTTAACCAAATTTATTTTTGGGTTATGATTTATTTTTTATATAAATATATTATTATTGGTGTTTTATCTATATATTTACTTAAATATTTTGGGTTAAATATATTGAGGGAGGAAACGCCTTTCTCTCTTTTGAGGTTACGTTGAAGTAAAGAATTTAAGATTCAATCTAGAATTCTAATCTCTTTACGCAGTGGAATAACCTGTTAATTAAGCAAATACAACAAGAATTCAAAACAGAAAACAAAAGAGCACAATACAATCTTACGTGGTTCGGCTAATTGTCTACGTTCACGGTGGATCCAAAGATTATAACCTCTCTTATTATAACTCCCTAGAAATTTTATAAGGAAAACCCAATGAAGAACCCTCAAAAGGACCTAAACGTTTAGTGAACCCTTACTCTACCACAAATAATGATCACCCAAACAACGGTTCCACCCTAGCGCACACAAGCACTCAGTGTCTACCCAGTTCTTCCCCTCTCTTAGAGTCTCTCTTAATGCTTAATCTGAAATCAAGGGTTTACAAGTGTTTATATAAGGTGTATTTCGTGCCTACTAACCCTATTCCTTGTTGGAGTAAGAGTCTACTTGTTTTAGAAGTTCAAAACTTCCCAAAACTAAAAATTTCGAAGAAAAACGAATTTCTGACGTCCAGCGCCGCGGCGCTAGGCATTATCACGCCCAGCGCTGCGGCGTTGGGTTGCTATCCTGGGCGCCGTGGCGCTCAGCCCTGTAGCTCCTCCCGCGTTTTCTTGCTTCATCGCTTCTTTGAGTCCCGTTTCGCTTCCCCTTTCTTGTTCCATACGTCCTAGATTTCTCCATACGTATCCCACACATTTTAGACTTTTTATAACTCTTCACTTTGATATTCATCTCAATTCTTATCTAACCAAAATTGTTGAATCACTAATTTTTCAACAAAATAATTTTTATTATTAAACTATTTAAATAAGTGCATCATTTATTTTTTTAGGACTCGTTTGGTTGAATTTTTTTTAAATAAAATTTTAAAAAAATAATTTTTAAGAAAAAAATATTGATCCTTTAGTTATCAATTTAAAAAGAAATCTTTTAATGTATTAGATTGCTTGTTTATATATTATTAAAAGTAATTATTTATTATTAAATTATTAAAAAAATACTTAATAAAACTTATATTTAAATTCTAAACAATTCTATATTTTTTATTTACAAGTTTAAGTTTATCATATTTTTTTAAAATTTAATTTCTTAAAACATAAAAATTAAATAAAATAAATATATAATAATCAACGAATCAATATAAATTATTATGCTTGGTACAAAAATTAAAAATAAAATAATATTATTTATATAAGTTATAATTTAAAATTTCCTTTAGAAAAATACAAGAGAGAGTGAGGATTGACTAGAGGAGAGCCTTGTGATGAAGGGTGATATATGAAAAAAAAAAATTGTTCACTGATTTTATATTAAATTTCACTGATTTTATATTAAAAATTTATTAAATTTCAACTATCGAATTGTATAGAATTTTTTAATTAAATTTGTATTTTTAACTAAATTAAAAATATTAGAGATTTGTCTTTAATACTAATATTGAGTCTTCATCTATCAGTTTAAACTTTTAAATTGAGTCATAAATTAATATATATATATATATAGTATAAAAGTCAAGGTCTTGAGTTCGAGTCCTCATATCTTTGTTTTTGGTTTCTTAGAGACGAGGGATTCACCTGGTTCAAACTTAATCGGATCCACATTTTACATAAGAGGAACTGTTAAAGATTTATTTTTAATATTAATATTGGACTTTTACCTATCAACTTAAATTTTTTGACTTGAGTAGTAAATTAAAAATAAAAAATAAAAGATGATAAATTATTTTTAAAATTGCTTTCTCAAAGGTTATCTTTGCTTTGTTTTTGCCATTGGAGTTAGAACAAAGATGAGAGCAAAATTAGAAAGCACAAAAATGAAAGAAAAAAAATTGTATCCAAATCTTTTAAAATAATTTTCTTGTTGTTACAGAATTTACAAGGAAATTCTCAATAAGCAACACTTATTGAAAAAGAACAACTCTCAATGATACAACAACTAATGCATTGTGATCAAATTATTCAATTCACAATATCAATCAATTACAATCAATCGAAATAGATCCCTTTTGTCTTGAAGAGTCCTAATGGATGTAGCATACTTGGGAAATAGGCTTGTAATGGGGCTTAATTGAAGTTCTTTTCTTTAGAGAAGTAGCCATGGACTCAATAGGTTGTTGATTCAAGTATGCATAATTGCCCTTTGCCCACCTGCTCATTTTTGTAAAGAAGAAGAAAAATCAGTATAATTAGGGGGCCAGCCTACACCAACAGCCAAGGGGTTATGCCCCCAAGCCCTATAAATTTTTAATTTTAATATGGTTTCATGATTTTATGTTTAGGTATTTTTATGATTTGGCTTTTTTAAAATTTCGAGTTTAACATTAAAATCTCTATATGATTGTATTCTAATCTTATATTATTTTTAACTTTGACATTTTATTCTCTCAATGTTTAAATTTTGATTTTACTTTTAGCTTACAACAATAAACTCGATAAATAAAGGCATAGTCTTCATTATGACATTTCTTATAAAGATATATTAATTCATTAGAATTCTAAATTTTTGATAAAAATTTTTAAATATAAATGTCCGCATATTTTTAAAATGCAAGATAAAAATTGGATACTAACATTTAGAAGAATGTCTGAATGAATGACTGAGTCTTTTGAAACATAAAGGTTTTCTATTGTATCAAGACTATAAAAATTCTAAGTAATTGGAAGTTCAACTAACCAGTCTTTTATGCCCACAAGCACTTCATTGTTCTTCTTCTCTTGTTTGCTTTTGTTTTTGCTGTTGTTGCTCTTCTCTGAATGCCATAATAGTATTCATTTTTTAAATACTCTTCAAACTGCTGGTACTCTTCCTCCTATACATCATAAAATTTTAACAAATTTCAAATGATTAAGCACATTAAAATTTATTATGAGCTAATATGAGATTATTTTTTATTTAAATAGAGTAATGTTGTACTTCTCAAATATTATTTTAAATTAATGTGTCAAACAATTAAACAAAAGAGCCATTAACTTTGAGTAACTATACGTGGAGAAGTAAATTGGGATTAATTGCACAAAAGGTGGGAAAAAAGATTGTTATATTAATCATTTATAAAGAATGTAACATTTAATGATTTTGAAAGTGACAACAAATTTAGCTTAAGATTATGCTATGTGTGCAATCTGATCCTATCTATTATGAGCAACATTGTTTAAATCATCACTTTGAATAATTGGTTCCTAAGAAAAAGTTAATCTGTTTGTGCCTCTATTCCCTAGTCAAGTTTACAAAATTTTCATTAGGAGAACTGGCAACTTAATTTTTGAATTTGTTTAGAATTACCCATTAAATCTTTAATTTTTTTTAAATACCTAATTAAAATTTTTATTTATTTTCATTTTTATAGTAAAAAATGTCCAATTACCTCCTATAAGCATTAACTTAAGTATTTAAAAAAAAAAAAATTAAGGACATTTTAGTAATTTAAGAAAAATTCAAACTAACAGACTGAAGGGTCGATTTCCTTATTTCTTAACCCATCAATTCATACAAGCAAATTTCTACTTAAGTAAAGGAATAAGTATACTGTTAACTCAAATGCAGGATATCCAAAGTTAACAACCATGATTGTCAAACAAGTGCCAAATCACACAATTAGCTTAAATTTTCAGACGAAGTGAACGTTTTAGTACACGTAGTCTGCAAATACTATTTTTGTTGTGGCCTTGCATGTAATCAGAACAAGTGCTTAATCAGACTACCAACTTAATTTAAATTCAGCATAAGCTCAAGCTCTTACTGATAAATTATGCGCCCTGGTCCGCGCTGCACCTTTGGTAGCATAAAGGAGGTGATCCTCTTCGACAATCTGCTTCTGCCTCCAAAACCAGGCAATCTCTTGCTTTGTTATGCTCTCTGTAGCAGTAATTTTCCGCGGGGTAACTGCCTGTTTGGTCTTTGCATTAACAGTTTCCTTTGCCACCTTCATCTTCAAATGATACTTTTGCAAATTTCTTCTGGCACTACAAAGTTTCAGATCACAGTATGCTATGAAGAAACCACAACTGTATAGCACTGTGACTATGTTGTTTCCACAATATACAAGCTGTGACAGTTGATGGAACCTTAAATTTGTGATTAAAAAATGCTAGTAAGTGAGCATATTCAAATTTCATATGAGAAAGTTGATTAAAAATTATTGTAATATAATTGGAGAAATAAGTCAGGTGCGTTGAATGAGTAAGGAAGTAAGACGAACGCGAAAAAACCTAGACTTGGATACCACGGCGCTAGGATTCAGTGCCGCAGTATTTATAGGCTGAGACTACAACACCACGACGCTGGTGTGAAAAATTGGTTTCTCATTTTGAATAAATCTTCTAAATCTACCTGAACTCTTTAAAACGACTCCCACACATTTATAGTTAACTTAGGTCATCTCAAAACCTATATAAAGACTCTTTATTGGCTTGTAAACACATTTTAATAATCAACACAATATCTTTGTAGTTATAGCATTCTTTGTAATTTTTAGTAAAAAAAACCTTTAGTTATAAGAAATAATTATGTTCTTTATGAGTTACTTATTATAGAAGGTATATTTTATTAGTGCTTTATTATTTAATAATAAAAGAGTGAGATCTTCATCTATCATGAACGTAAGTAAATTACCGAATCATATAAATTCTATATATTGTTCTTTTACTTTCTTTCTCTGACTTTCTTAATTACTTGATTATTGTATTATATATTTTAAATTTATTATTTATTTAATTATTTTCGCTTTAATATTTCATAATGTGAAAATATTCCATAATGTGAAAACTCTCAATTGTTAGAATGCCAAGAAAAATTCAAACAAATGTTTATGGTGAATCTCATCCAATCAACCCAAAGTAATTTTTTGGTTTGTCAAAAGAAAAGGAGGTCAAGTTCATATTAGGAGAAGGACCGTAAGCTTGGAAATATAAGTCAAGCCAGAGAACTCCATGGATGCATTAGTTAGTCCTGCACTGGATAAATAGTTAAATAGAAAAGAAAAGGAGGTGAATTAGGCTCACAGCGACCACCATGAATAATTTAGAACGTTATGAATCGACTATGAAATCTGAATGTGGTAGATCCAGTTTTCACAATGCCAAGAGAAATCCAAAAGAAAAAAAAAACGTTTACTTGGTCAATGTCATCTAACCGCGGCATGACGGTCGATTTCTTTATCTCCAAGTTCATATTGTGAATACAACCAGGCTTGGAATTGTAGATCATCCAACAAAAACCATAGTCAAAATTCAATAGAATTAATTAAATATTTGTTGGATCGTGAACCCAATAAATATTGTTGGATCTTTTGAGTTCAATTATCGCCGTGACTCAAATGTAGATTGCCCCAGCTTGTTTTAGTTTGTCTCAAAAAGGTCATTTTTTTTTCTAACTAAAAAAACAATATTAAGAGGACTATTTTTACATTAGAGTGTATAAAAGAGAGTTATTTTTATTTTTTTACAAAAAAAAAAAATATTAAGAGAGGCGTGTTTGTAATGTAATAAAGTAGGTGGAATTGCAGTAAGACAAATGAATGTAACCCTAAATTTGAGAATAAATCACCATAAATTTGTGTTTGTTACAATTTTTTTGGGGTAAAACTCACTCCAAAATTAGCTTGAGAAGGGAGAATTTCTTACAAATTATTAATCCACATGTCAAGCTTTAACTAGATGATACGAAACTCGTTACAATCTATCATCTTTTGAAATTGACGTCCAAGGTGACCGGTGACTTCGCGGATCCCGCACTCAAGCCAGATAGTAGTCCTCCCATAAAACCGGGACGAGGATCATCTTCAATAAACAACTGCTCTGAAACCAGTGTAATAATGTCATGGATAGAATTTCACCTCAAAAGTTAACTTGAAAAGGGAGGGAGCTTAAGAGATTATTAACCCACGTATCAAGCTTTAATTAGCGATGTGAGACTCATAGGTCGTTACAGTGTTTGTTTATGCTTTGAATTTGTTTCATCGTTTTGTCGATTAGGATTTAATCCATAAATGTTTGATTAAGGACAAAAATGTGTAGGTGTTTCACTCACAACCACCATCATAGAACAAACATTGCAGGTTCTCAATCGCCTCCGAAGCTAATAAAAACACTTTGGGAGTAAATGAAAATTCATCGACCCATCAATACGTATAAGGAGATATGGATTTTACAGAATCAAATACTGAACACAAGAACAAGAAATTCCTAACGATTTAAGAAACTAACAGCAACCCGTTTTATCAGTAATCAGCATATCTTCATGATACATGAACGCGATCATCAACTTCGCTAACAAAAACGAAACAGAACATCCAAAGAAGCAATCGTTTCAAGTGTCAAGAGTCGATACGAAGAGCCTTGGTCCTGAACCGGTATCTGGGAAGCCTAGGGATCACTTGACTGGGTCCAAAATGATACTGGCCAGGGCTATCAGTAGCCGGCGGACCATCATCGTAAATATAACCGACAAGATGACCGCAGTTATTGCATTTGATTTTGACCCTCTTTCTCTGAATCCCCCAGCAATCAATGGTCTCGAAGAATGGCCTGATCTTGTCCTCTTTCTCGAAAATGAACTTGGAGTTGTCGATCATGGCGAAAGAGTGGGTGCCCTTGTTGCCGGCGGCGAAGTAGACGGTGGCGGGATAGAGATGGGTCGTGTTCAGGTTCAGGTTCGTCCCACAATCGCTGCAGCGGTAGATTGAAGCCATTGATGATGTGGAGATTAGATTTTGTTTCGTGAAAATTTTTGGGGAATTCAGAATTGTGTGTGACGAATGAGAAATTGAGTTGATTAACGGAGAGGAGAGAGGGAGAAATTTCTAAAGCGCGTTGCGGTTTCGTTTTATGTATTGGGAGTTGCCGTATTGCGACGAGGACGTGACGCCGATTTTTTCAAGCCTTGGTTCGAAGATTAGCTGTCTTTTGTTGAAAGGGATTTGTTCTAGAACTACAGGCGGTCAATTACGGCGGGAGTTTTTTTAAAATAAAGTAAACCGATTTTACGTTAATTTTTTTTTCGACAAGATTTTACGTTCAATTTATAATAGAATAATATTATATTTTGTAAATATTATTTTAAATAACGTGTCAAATAATTATGCGATTGTGAATTAAAATAATAGTGATAAAGTTATAATATTTCACTACTTAAAAGCTTAAAAGTATTTAACATATTAATTTAAAATAAAAATTTTAAAGTAATATTTAAAAAATATAATAATACTCTTAATAATATAACAACCAAATATAAACCTCGTTGCTAATAATAATAATAAACCTTTGATATTCATTACTATTTTATAAAATTAAAAAAAATTATTATACTTTTAAGAATATTTTTATTTTTATAAAATAAGAATAAAATTATACTAATAATAATAATAAACCTTTGATTTTTATTACTATTTTTATAAAATAAAGAAAATATTTTATTATACTTTTAAGAATATTTTTATTTCTATAAAATAAGAATAAGATTATACTACAATAAGTTATTATCAAATACGAAAGGAGTCCAATAAATCACAGATATTTTTATATTAATATAATATTATTTATTTTGAACTTAAACCTTCGTGATTTTGTTTTTGGATTCTATTCAAAATGATTCATATTAATAGAGATATAATTTACTTTTTATATATCTATAATCATTTCTATTTTTTGGTAATATGAGATTTTTGTTTGTTTCCTTTATAATTAACAAATGACCACTGAGTTTCCCTTCAAATAATATCTCATTCATCTTAACAATCAACAAATGACTACCGAACATTTCTTTAAATAATATCTCATCCATCTATCTTTCACACAAAAATATCTTACTCTATTTCAGGTACTCATCTTCTACTTATTTTTTATACGTTAAGAACGCACACCTTACGTGAAAGCGTTAGAGTGTCACCTACCTCGAGAATCCACTTTATCAAGTCAACTGGTCATCATTGCATTGTAACACACACCTTACGCGAAACTCGGAGCACACCACCGCCTGTTCATAATAGCATAACCACAAATTCCATCATAACTAAATTGGAGTTTATTAGATTCACTATCTTCTCGTTTGATACCGAAAATTTCCTTCCCATTATCTTATACTAATAAAGATATAGTTCACTCCTTATATATCCATAATCTTCTCCATTTTTTGTTAATGTGAAACTTTTGTTCGCTTTTATAACAAATAATTTTTAATATTTTAAAAAATATAAATATTTATCATTTAAAGAAATATTTAACATGAAAAAATTAAAATAATAACTTGATAATGTAATATTATTACTCTTCTTCTTAATTTGTTTACTTTAATGGATAATTAGTTTAATTTATGTATTTTTTTTATAAGTATGTTTTTGAATCTAATAAGGCAAAAGCGTTTAAGACTATAAACAAGATTAAAAATAATTTTTTTTAAAGTAATTATATTTTTTATAAGAATAATGTTAGATATTCTTAAAAAATAATATATTAAATATTATTAATAGTGAAAGGATGTAATAAATAATTTTAAATTTTATAATTTTACCATTTAAATAATTGTTTGATATTTTATTTTTATATTATTTGAGGTATGTAGTATTATTATTAAATAATAATTATTTAACACATCATTTTTTATATTATTTAAAAATATAATATCACTCTTAAATAATTCAGGCAGAGTAAATTCACTTGTTATAATAATGTAAATTTATATTAAAAAAAACTCATTTTGAATTATTTAATAAATCTTAAGATAAGTAATTGTGCTTTTCAGAAAAAAAAAAATCTAAGTCAAGATAAATTATGATACTTAAAAAAAGTAATGAAAATCAAATGTAAGAGAAAAGAAAAGAAAAAAGATCCATATTACCGAAGGTAAGAGGCATTAACACCTGAAAACGACACCGTATACTTCTCATCCAAGTCCCTAAGCAACTCGACGGACGCACGCACTTCACTTCACACTTTAAGCTTCTCCCGTTTCTGGTTGCAGATAACTTCAGGCGAAAGTATCGGAGTTCAGAGGGTCCTAAATTTTCGAGTAAAAACTAAGTAAAAATTTCCTTAGCTGCAGCATTTGAAATTTTCATTTAGTTTTCTATTGAAAATTTTAGGTTCATTTTTCATTCCCCAAAAAATTTAAGACAAAAGCTGATTCTCTTCATTTACTATATTACTACTTTCCCTCTTTCCTTTCTGCACAAGGTATCTTTTTTAGCAAGGACTCTTTTTTTTTTTTAATTTGTTTCCTCTTACTTTTTTCTTATATATTTGCTTGTATTGTCAAGTGATTAGAATTCTATTTACTTCTAAAGCCGTCAACCCAAAAAAAAAAAATCGACTCTCTTAGGTTCCAAGAACATGGAGACGAGATTCCCTTACTCGCCGGCGACGGTGGCCAAGGTCCGCCACGTTCAGTTCGGCATTCTCAGCCCCGACGAGATCGTAATGTCTCGATTCTCTGTCCTCTAAATTGGTCGCACAAGATATAAAAATTTGTTCTATCTCATTACTGCAAGATTTGCTTCTGAAAAATTAACTAACCGAGCCAAATTTAAAGGACCACAGATGACTTATTGTGTGCGTTCGTTTTTTTTAGAAAGCGTGCTACTTACGCAAAGACTTAGAACTTAGAAGCGATTTCTCAAAACGCTCCTATGAAGTGTGTTCTTGGAACGTCGATTTTTGCTTCTGTTTTTAGAAAACGGTTTTTGAAAATTGCTTTTCCAAGGGGAAGCGGTCGCCTAAAACGTTTGTAAATTGTAATTGCAAAAAGCACTTTAGCCAAACTTTACAATTAAAACACTTTAACAATTTTACTAAGGACGGTGCAAAAACACTTGTATTTCATGAACATATTATTAATTAGAAATATTAAAGTAAACGAAAACAAAGCTAAAACTGAGTAAATTCAAAGGAATTGAGATTAGTTTAATCTTAGTTTAATTACTATTATTATTATTATTATTATTATTATTATTATTATTATTATTATTATTATTATTATTATGGTGACTGGTGATTGAATAATTGTTGTTTGGTGTATTTAGAGGCGAATGTCAGTTGTACAGATTAAGCACAGTGAAATGAGAGAGAGGGGAAAGCCGAAGCAAGGCAGTCTAAGCGATCCTCGGCTTGGTACAATTGACAGAAAAGTGAAGTGTGAGACTTGTTCAGGTAACATGATGGATTGCCCGGGTCATTTTGGGCACTTGGAGCTTGCTAAACCCATGTTTCACATCGGGTTTATGAAGACTGTGCTCAGTATTATGCGTTGTGTTTGCTTCAATTGCTCCAAAATTCTAGCTGATGAGGTAAGTTGTACACTTAATTCTGGGTTTAAGATGGATAATATGTTTCGATTTTAATATGAGTTCATCGTTTATGTTGTCTGCAGTGTATGTTATCTTGTGGGATCTTAGATGTTCCTGATTATTAATTGCCATAGATCACATTAGTTGATTATTAATTGGCTTTTTTCCCCAAAGTCTTCATTAGCCTCAGGAAAATGCAAAATAATTTCAAAAAGCGAACACTAACACTTGTAACTTACAAGATTATTATCTCCCTTTTGTATTATTTGTTTTTCCATTCTTAAATATTGGGGAAATCATTATCTGTTTCATTTGCAATATTATTTTGTTGACCAAGCAGGAGGAATATAAATTTAAGCAAATAAGGAATCCAAGAAACAGACTTAGAAAGATTTTGGATGCCTGCAAAAACAAAACTAAATGTGAAGTTGGTGCAGAGATCGATATTTCTGTTCAAGATGGCGAAGAACCTGTTAGAAAGAGAAGCAGTGGCTGTGGTGCTCTGCAGCCAAAGCTGACCATTCAAGGCATGAAGATGATTGCTGAGTACAAAGCTCCAAGGAGAAATAATGATGATCTGGATCAACTTCCTGAACCTGTTGAAAGAAATCAGACACTTACTGCAGAAAGGGTTACTCCTTATGCAATAGATTTCTAGCTTCATTTATCCTCTTTGTATCATGGATTTCTAACATTTGTTAAGTGTATCTCAGGCACTTAGTGTTCTGAAGAGGATAAGCGATGAGGACTGCCAGCTGCTTGGATTCAATCCTGAGTATGCTCGTCCCGATTGGATGATTCTGCAGGTCCTTCCAATTCCCCCACCTGCTATGAGGCCCTCTGTGATGATGGATTCCTCTTCCAAGAGTGAGGCAAGTGTCTGCTTTCTTTGTTTTCTCTCTTCTGCAGGATTTTTGCCTTAGTTTTATGCATCCCAGATTTAGCAACTTCTATTTTGAATTGATGTCGTTTTCTTCTTAAAGTGAGTATCATGAATATTTGCACAACTCTGATTACATATTGTTGCTAATCCAGGACGATTTAACTCATCAACTGGCGATGATTATTCGCCACAATGAGAATTTGAGAAGACAGGAGAGCAATGGGTTGCCTTCACATATCATATTGGAGTTGGCACAATTATTACAGTTCTACCTAGCCACATATTTTGACAATGAATTGCCTGGGCAGCCAAGGGTATGGTTGCTCACCAACAGGGAGACACATTCCAAGATATATGTTTATGCAAGCATAAGTTACATGAATGATAAAATTTTACTACAGATAATGCATCTCGTTTTTCTATTTTCAGGCTACACATAGATCAGGTAGACCTATCAAATCAATATGTAGTAGGCTAAAGGCAAAGGAAGGAAGGATTAGGGGTAATCTGATGGGAAAGCGTGTGGATTTCTCAGCCAGGACAGTTATAACACCAGATCCCAACATCGGCATTGATGAACTGGGAGTACCATCGGATATTGCATTAAATCTCACATACCCAGAAACTGTGACTCCATATAATATTGAAAGGTGTACATTCTTTTCAAGCTTTCCTGTTTCTAGTCCACACTGGTTTTTTTGCTATTTGTTCTTATTGGAGCCTTTTCTATTTGTAAATTAATCAGGTTAAAAGAGCTTGTTGAATATGGGCCACATCCTCCTCCTGGCAAAACTGGTGCCAGATATATCATAAGGGATGATGGTCAAAGGCTTGATCTTCGTTACTTGAAGAAAAGTAGCGATCAACACTTGGAGCTTGGTTACAAGGCACTATCTCTGACTGGTTTTGAGATGGTTATTGACATTAAATCACCAATGCTAAGTCTTGGTCTTGTGGTTACAGGTGGAACGACACCTCAATGATGGAGACTTAGTGCTTTTTAATCGGCAACCCAGTCTACATAAAATGTCTACTATGGGGCACCGCATCAGGATAATGCCATACTCAACTTTCCGCTTAAATCTGTCTGTTACTTCACCATACAATGCTGATTTTGATGGTGATGAAATGAACATGCATGTTCCTCAGTCATTTGAAACAAGAGCAGAGGTTTTGGAATTAATGATGGTGCCTAAGTGCATTGTGTCCCCTCAATCAAATCGCCCTGTAATTGGCATTGTCCAGGATACCCTTTTAGGATGCCGCACAATCACAAAGAGAGATACCTTCATAGAGAAGGTGGCAGCAATCCTGTGCACTTATCTTAAAGGGCACTTTCAGATGATGATAAATAGAAATGAAAACTAGAATCATAGTATTTATAGTTAATTCTACATATGAAATTTCCAAGTTTTTGTGTTTCATAATCACCACAAGCAAACCAAAATTTAGATTCTGAAACATTTTTTATCAAATCAGTTTTTCCCCGTTCTAGAAATTTCACAAAGTCTTATGTGAAGGAAATGTCAAATCTAAAATTTTAGAATTTATAGCAAATATGTAATAGCTTTTTCCAAAATTTCATGCATAAAATATTTTGAAGATTGTTTTCTATTTTCTTTTTCCTTCCAATACTAGATAAGGCAGGAAATTTAATAATTGGATGTGGTTAAAGTTAATACATCAAATTGATGATTACGATTGGGTAACTCTGAAATGAGCAAGTTAAGAATCGGAGATGTAAATTCAAGTAAAAACCATTTTTTCTCTCCCTCTGAGTATTCTTTTCTGGCTGATTTTTTCAGGATGTTTTCATGAACATGTTGATGTGGTGGGAGGATTTCAAAGGGAAAATTCCCCAACCTGCAATTTTGAAACCGCGGCCTCTGTGGACTGGAAAACAGATTTTTGGTCTCATCATACCTAAGCAGATAAATCTGGTGAAAACTGCCGCCTGGCACTCAGACCTTGACAAAGGAGTACTTACTACAGGGGATACTCTAGTTCGAATAGAAAAAGGCGAGCTACTTTCTGGAACCCTTTGCAAGAAGACACTGGGACCATGCACTGGAAATAGTCTTATTCATGTTATTTGGTAAGTCCTTTTAAGTATAATTGGGGTTGTAGATAGTCTGAGTGCTGATTTATAGTCAAAGTTGAAGAGCCAACGCTCATGCTTCTTAGTAATGTGAGCAAGTACTTCCAAACTACCATCTTTTATGGTCAAGAATAAAGCTAAATATACAGTATATAGTTGTGAAGTTTTAGTTGGGGAACGAGAAAAGCTGAATATCTTTGGGCAAAAGAAACTGTCAAAGTAAAACAGGAAAAACCTTACTTTTCACTGAACTGAGATTTTATTTGCTGGCTTTTGCAAAGTATAGCATGAGCAATACTAGGGCTGAAACTGGAGTCATGCATGAAGTTGTTTTAAGAAAAATTCTACTTCCTCTTTTTTTTTTAATAACTTTTTTAAGTTTGTTCACATATACAGGGAGGAAGTTGGTCCAGATGCAGCTTGCAAATTCTTGGGACATACACAATGGCTTGTTAACTATTGGATTTTGCAGAATAGTTTTAGCATTGGAATTGGAGATGCAATTGCTGATGCCGCAACAATGGAAACAATCAATCAAACTATTTCTAAAGCAAAGAAAGAGGTGATAAAACTTATTGGGAAAGTACAGAACAAAAGCTTAGATCCTGAACCTGGACGAACTATGATGGAGTCATTTGAGAACCAAGTGAACCAGGTGCCTGTATTGGATTGCTTCTTTCATTTCATCTTGTGTTTTGGCAACTTTTAGTGCAATACTGACATTCTTGCAATCACAGGCACTAAATATAGCTCGTGACAATGCTGGAAGTAGCGCACAGAAGAGTTTATCTGAGAGCAATAATCTTAAGGCAATGGTGACAGCTGGATCCAAAGGAAGTTTCATCAATATATCACAGATGACTGCTTGTGTGGGCCAGCAGAATGTGGAGGGTAAACGTATCCCCTTTGGGTTCATAGATCGAACATTGCCTCATTTCACCAAAGACGATTATGGGCCTGAAAGTCGAGGGTTTGTGGAGAACTCTTACCTTCGTGGACTGACCCCACAGGAGTTCTTCTTTCATGCTATGGGTGGTAGGGAAGGTCTTATAGATACTGCAGTTAAGACTTCTGAGACTGGGTACATCCAGAGGCGGTTAGTGAAGGCAATGGAAGATATAATTGTTAAATATGATGGAACTGTTAGGAATTCATTGAATGATGTAATCCAGTTTCTCTATGGTGAAGATGGTATGGATGCTGTCTGGATAGAATCGCAGACACTTGACTCTTTGAAAATGAAGAAATCAGAATTTCAGAAGGCTTTCAGATTTCAGACGGATGATGATAACAGGAGTCCAAATTATCTGTTGCAAGAATTTATTGATGATTTGAAAACCATTAAGGAATTGCGAGATGTTTTTGATGCTGAAGTTCAGAAACTTGAAGGAGATAGGTACCAACTTGCAACAGAGATTGCAACCTTGGGAGATAGTTCTTGGCCATTGCCTGTTAACCTTAAGAGACTTATCTGGAATGCACAGAAAACTTTCAAGGTTGATCCATGGAAGCCCTCTGATATGCACCCAATGGAAGTAGTGGAAGCTATTGATAAGCTCCAAGAGCGGCTGAAAGTTGTTCCTGGTGAAGATCCATTGAGCATGGAAGCCCAAAGGAATGCCACTCTTTTCTTCAATATCTTGCTTCGTAGCACTTTTGCCAGCAAAAGGGTGTTGCAGGAGTACAGGCTTACTCGTGAAGCATTTGAATGGGTTGTTGGTGAGATAGAGTCACGATTCTTACAGTCGTTAGTGGCACCTGGGGAAATGATTGGTGTTGTTGCTGCACAGTCTATTGGTGAACCTGCCACTCAGATGACTCTCAATACGTTCCACTACGCCGGTGTGAGTGCGAAGAATGTAACTCTCGGTGTTCCCAGGTTGAGGGAAATTATTAATGTGGCCAAGGAAATCAGAACACCTTCTCTCTCTATCTATTTGAAACCTGAAGTTAACTTAACAAAGGAGAGTGCCAGGAATGTTCAGTGCAAGTTGGAGTATACTACTCTAAGAGATGTTACTCAAGCTACTGAAGTATGGTATGACCCTGATCCCACGAGTACAATCATTGAAGAGGACATTGAATTTGTCAAGTCCTATTATGAGATGCCAGATGAGGATGTTGTGCCTGAAAAAATCTCTCCTTGGTTGCTTCGCATGGAGTTGGATTGTGATATGATGTTAAAGAAGAAGTTAAGCATGGCTGCCATTGCTGAGAAGATAAATCTTGAGTTTTACAATGATTTGACCTGTATATTCAGTGATGACAATGCTGAAAAGCTCATCCTTCGTATTCGTATCATGAATGATGAAGCCCCTAAGGCAGTACTAAATAATGAATTGGCTGAAGATAATGTTTTTCTCAAGAAGATCGAGTGTCACATGCTTACTGGAATTGCTCTTCAAGGCATCCCAGGAATCAACAAGGTGTTTGTTAAAGAAGTTAAACAAAACAAGTTTGACATGGATGAAGGATTTAAGTCAGAAACAGAGTGGATGCTGGATACAGATGGAGTCAATCTTATAGCTGTTATGTGTCAGGAAGATGTTGATGCAAGAAGGACAAGAAGCAACCACTTGGTTGAAATTATTGAAGTTCTTGGGATTGAGGCTGTTCGTCGGGCTCTGTTGGATGAATTACGAGTTGTTATCTCTTTTGATGGATCTTATGTGAATTACCGGCATCTGGCTATACTTTGTGATACAATGACCTATTGTGGCCACTTGAGGGCAATCACTCGTCATGGAATCAATCGTAATGATACTGGTCCGATGATGAGGTGCTCATTCGAAGAAACTGTTGACATTCTTCTTGATGCTGCGGCATATGCTGAAGCAGATTATTTGAGAGGGGTCTCTGAGAACATTATATTAGGTCAACTTGCACCAATCGGGACTGGAGACTTTTCCTTGTATCTCAATGAGGAGATGCTGAAGAAAGCCATTGAACTTCAGTTGCCTGGTTATATAGATGCACTTGATTTAAGCATGACAGACGCTAGTTATACTGAGAGCTTGGTGTCTCCAAGTTATTTATTTAGTCCAACTCCCCATACGTCCCCCATCACAGATGCCCATTTTTCTCCTTATGTTGGTGTAATGGCCATTTCTCCTACATCTTCCTACAGCCCATCCTACCCCGGATACAGTCCCACGTCACCTGGATATAGCCCGATTTCACCTGGATATAGTCCTACTTCACCAGCATATGCTCCTAGTACTCCAGGTTATAGCCCAACCAGTCCTGCCTATTCTCCTACAAGGCCATCTTACTCACCTGCTTCGCCCAGTTACAGTCCTACTTCTCCAAGTTACAGGCCCACTTCTCCTAGTTACAGTCCCACCTCTCCAAGTTACAGTCCTACTTCTCCAATTTACAGTCCCACTTCTCCTAGTTACATCCCCACCTCTCCAAGTTACAGTCCCACTTCTCCTAGTTACAGCCCCACCTCTCCAAGTTACAGTCCCACTTCTCCAAGTTACAGTCCCACTTCTCTTAGTTACAGCCCCACCTCTCCAAGTTACAGTCCCGCTTCACCTGTATACAGTCCCGCCTCACCTGCATATAATCTCACTTCACAGTGTTACAGCCCAACTTCTCCTACCTACCCCCTCACTCCGCTCTCATACATCCCCACTTCTCCTAGTCACAGCCTAACCTCACCAAATTATAGCACAACTTCACCAACCTATGATCCTGCATCACCTATGTACAGTTCTTCATCTGCCATATACAGTTTGCCGCAGGCATACTCACCAAGCAGTCCAATATTATCACCGAGCACTCCTTATAGTCCTACATCTCCAAATTACAGGTAATCCCTTATGCACTATTCACTCAAGTATAATGCTGCTTGTCACACGTGTCATCTTTCTTAATTAGCCTTTGCTTGTGATACATTTTGCTGGTTTTACATACAACTAAATTATGGCTCCAGCTGCTAATGCTGTTCCATTGCAGTTTGATCTTCGACAACATTTATTATTATTAGCACCATTGTTGTTGTGATTAATTATCTAGAGAAGCTGTTTAATCATACTGACTTTATGTCTTTTGTGTTCTCCTCGAAGCCCGGCACACATTTGTAGCTGTTATTAACATCTTTCATTAAACTATTTGCAGCATCTTGTGATAATGTTTCACAGGCATCTTTTTGTCTTCTGTGACTCTAGATTACCGCTTAAGTGATCATACTTTATCGTAGCATTAGAACACAGTTAATTGTTCTTTCTTCACTTTTCAGTGCATATAATTCTCAATACAGTCCCAGTTCTCTGCAACATAGGTAAGTAATTGCGACAATCTGTGTTCTTGAAGTCTAACTTCCTGTGGATTTAACTTAAACCAAAATTGCTTTGATCTTTCAATTTCTTTTCTTTGTGTTTTATAGTCCAAGTGCACCTGTAGACTCACCATCATCTACAGACATGGATGGCGACAGCAGCACTAAAGATGTCAGTAATACTCAGTAAGGCTTCAATTCCTCTTGAGAAAAACTGGGGAGATCATCTGAAAGTTGACAAATCATCAAATCTCGGCGTGTTTACAAGCTCTTGTTGGACAATGGAAGAATTTTTAGACTACAGTCAATGATTAAAGCTGTTTAGATCTTTAGATTTCGAAGGAAGCTAGTGAAAATGTAAGGGGGAGCTCTGGCTTCTAGGGGAAAGGTTGCTTGTCTTAATAACATCATATTAAGAATAGGATTTTCAGTATCAATGTCTTTCTTTTACTTGGCATTTATTTCAATCTCTTATACCCTTTTTCAATTATGCTTTAATAATCGTTCTAACTGACTAAATATAGTAACTGTCCAAATCCATCCCTTTATTCTTTTGTATTATTGTTTTAGTAGAAATCTTTGTTTGGGGTATAAATTTATTTTTATTCTAGGCAAGTAATGCAAACTGAGAATTGGAGATATTGCTGTGTAATGAAAATCGGAAACCAGATGATATTCAAAATTTCGGTTCAGTTTGGTTTCGTTAGTATGTTTGATGTTGATCGGTTTTATATTTTAAACAGTAGCACTATATGTATAAACTCGCTTATATTATTTGAAGTGGCATAATATGATTGAAAAAATAAATATAAAAAAATCAATAAATAAAATAAATAATATGATAATAATTTAACCGGCCATATCATGTTACTTAGTATGATTGTATTTGTATTTAATTTGTACATACAATATTATTTATTTTTAAATTTTTTTTCAGTTTGATTTTAACAAAAACTACGAATTGAACGTGTCATCTCTAAAAAAAAGTGTACTTCATATAAATAATTAATGAATAAGTTTATCATAATAACTTTTAACCGAAACTTGAACTATATAATTAATGAATGAGTTAATCATCAAATATATTGAATTCATGTAATTGGAAAACCCCATAAGCTGCTCCACGTGTTTGCAGAATATTATTGCATGTAAATTTGATCAAATAATATCTTAAATTTTTTATTTTAAATAATTATTAAGTAGTGACATAATGTAATAAGTAATTTTAAAAATTATATTATTTTACTATTTAATATTACGTAACACATAAATTTATAATACATTTAAAAAAAATACATTTAATGAGATTTGATCTATTTACTAAATCAAATGAAGCCAGAGTTGAAATTATCACTCTATTAAATTAACAAGTAAATTAATTCTAGAAACATTAACGATAATTTAAGAGGTGACGATGACAATGATTTAATGAGTAGTGGATAGTGGGTTTTAGGCCCAATAGATATTTTTGGTTTCGATTAGAGTAACGGTGGTACGATCTAGTTCATTTTGATTTCAGTCAAATTAAATTGGATTGCAATTTTTTTTCAATATTTTTTAAGAGAGGACTGAAAAAATTAATTTTTTAAATTAAAATCGAACCAATTTTTTTGGGTTCAATTTTTCTACTCAATTAAAAAAAATTCAAATAATAGTATTAACGAAAGAAAGACTCGAATCAGAATCAATAACCTTAAATAAGAGAGTTAACCACTTTAAGCTAAGAATTAATTCATGTCATATTTCTATTTTTATTATACTTAAACTTTTAAAAGTATATTAATAATTAAAAAAATAAAAAAACCTAATTCAAGTTTAAGGTCATTATTTACTGTCGCTATTATCACCTGTCAACATTGTCAATCACCGCACGATAATATTATTTGTCACTAATTAGACCATTATTGAAGTCAAAGAAGATTGAGCATTCAAACCCTGTCATCATTGCCTTAAATAATCACTAAAAACCACTCAAATTATTGTTAAACCACTGTGATTCTATTACTTCGATTCTATTATTCTAGCCATTCTCATTGTCAAACGGGCACATCAAATACATTCCTTATATACCACCCATCAAAACTCAAATATCATTACTGCATTTCAAGCCACTAATAACCAGAATTAAACAACTCTTTTTAATTATCCTTTTTGTTTTAATTTTTTCAATAAATTATTGACTTCTAGTCACATTTATTGACATCATATTACTCACCAACCTCTAATTTCTTAGATTTGACTCTTATTGATCACTTTTTGATCACCAATTGTTGCACGATAAAATCGTTAAAAAATGATAATTTTGCCATTAAACTTGTTTTCCGTCTCTATTTTGATTTGTAATAAAACAAACTGAAATTGAGTGTTTTTTTTTTGTTTTATGATCGATTTTTTTTTTCTATTTTGAAAATCAAATCCACGGGTGGAATTTAATTATTCCATTTTTGGTTATTTTTACCCACTCATAGTGGGAGGGGTTGGGGGATGAAACGACATCGTATTTGATTTTCTTTTTGTTTTTGCCACCAAGCTAGTTGGGCAATCATTGGAGGGTAAGTTCGTCAGTCCAAAAAAACAAGGGCGGTCGCGTAACCTAGGAGGCTTGCATCCTCTATAAATAGCCCTCGGGGGTGCCAGAAACATTTCTTTTGTAAAACTCTGAAGAGAATTCAGAGAGAACATTGGAGGATTGACAGGTCGATCTCTCTCTAGTCTAAAACGACACTGACCAGTAAAAAAAATGATGTCCGAATAGGAACTGAAAAAAATGAAAAACCAAAGAAAAGTAACTTTAAAACATATAACATTTTTCCTTTTCATTAATTATACTTCCCAGTTTCTCTGAAACCCTAAATTAGGGTTTTTTTTTTCTAAAAAAAATTCCGTCGCTATGGATACGCGATTTCCTTACTCCCCGGCGGAGGTGGCCAAGGTCCGCCTGGTCCAGTTTGGCATTCTCAGCCCTGATGAGATTGTAATTTCCACTCGAATCTCTCATTTTTCAAATTTCTTTGTATTTTGTTTGGTTTCCGAGAAATTACATGAACGAAAATGGTTAAAAAGGAAAATTTGAAAGTTTCTGAAGAGCAGTGATTGAACAACTCGTGCGAATTCTGGCTTCTGTCTTGTAATTTTTATTTTTTTTGTTATTGCGTTAGCTAGTGAAGAGCTAGAGTGTTTGTTTATATTCGGTTGATGAGAAAACTATAACCGAAGGAAATGAAATGAACTAAACTCGTAACTACCACCGACGGAATTGCCTTATTGAGCTTATTGAGATGCAAATTTTTGTTCTGTTTTGCTAATCATTATTGTTTGGTTTCTACAGAGGCAAATGTCAGTGGTACAGATTGAGCACAGTGAGACAACGGAGAGAGGAAAGCCGAAGCCAGCAGGTTTAAGTGATCCTCGGCTTGGTACAATTGATAGAAAGATGAAGTGTGATACTTGTATGGCCAACATGGCGGAGTGCCCAGGTCATTTTGGGCATTTGGAGCTTGCTAAACCCATGTTTCACATTGGATTTATGAAGACCGTGCTCGGTATAATGCGGTCTGTTTGCTTCAATTGCTCGAAAATTCTAGCTGATGAGGTAATATTATCCTTCTTTATGTGTTTTAAGGCAGATGTTGTGTTTGGTTTTATTTCTTCATTCTGGACTCTGTAACATCTGTTTCTTGGCATAGGATCTTGATATTACTTAGAATTTTGGTTGTCAGTTGCAATTGATCACATAGGATTTCAATTGGATTTTTCCTTCTAGGTTCTTCTCTAGCGTCACGGAATCTGAAATAGTTTCTTAAGCAGAAATTAACATTTTCATTAAAGAACTTATAAATTGCTACTAAATAACTAGGCAAGACAAATTTTTATTAGTTGAATATGAATTGTGCATATAAGGCAGTTTCTAATTAGGTAAACATGAATCATTTGATTGTACGTGCATATACAGTTGATGTCCTGCAGTTACAAATTATAGGTGTACTAGTGGCGCCAGTATCTTAATTAGCCATTGGAAAATAGGAATTACAAATGAGTGCTGCTTTCATGGTGGATCCTAGGGGGCTTTCATATTTGCTTCTTGAAGTAGGTTTTCCTTGTTGACTAGGTTGTATAAACTGTTGGAGAGATCCTCCACTGTTATTGTATTTGGGATCCATTAGGTAGATGAGACCATTATGGCAAGGAAAAGTTCAATTCGTATGGAGGAGAAGAAAAGACACAAATTTGGAAAAAAAAATGTCATGTGAATCGTCGATCTGAAAAAAAGGACTGCACAAAGTTCAGTCATTGAGTGATAAAAAGCTTGTCATTGCTCGTATATCATATTGTTCTTACAGTCTTCATTGTCTGTTTCACGTGTGATTTATTGTTCTTCAAGCAGGAAGATCACAAGTTTAAGCAAGCTTTGAAAATAAGGAATCCCAAGAACAGGCTTAAAAAGATTTTGGATTGCTGCAAAAACAAAACTAAATGTGAAGGTGGTGATGATATTGATGTCCCTGGTCAAGATGGTGAAGAACCTCTTAAAAAGAAAAGGGGGGGCTGTGGAGCTCAGCAACCAAAGCTGACTATTGAAGGCATGAAGATGATTGCTGAGTACAAGGCTCAAAGGAAGAAGAGTGATGATCAGGAACAACTTCCTGAACCCGTTGAAAGAAAGCAGACACTAACTGCAGAAAGAGTAACACTCTCAAATCATGATATACTTCTGCCTTTGTTTTAACCAACTTGTTTCATAATCTAATAGTTAAGTACATTTCAGGTCCTCAGTGTTCTAAAGAGGATAAGTGATGAGGACTGCCAACTATTGGGATTGAATCCCAAGTATGCCCGTCCAGATTGGATGATTCTGCAGGTCCTTCCAATTTCTCCACCTCCTGTGAGGCCTTCTGTGATGATGGATACCTCCTCCAGGAGTGAGGTAAGTCCCCGCTTTCTTTTTCTTTCTTACTTATGTATTATGTTCCCTCTTAATTATTCATATTAGATTTAGCAACTTCTACTCTTTTCTTTTTGGTGGCTCTGTGAAATCAATTGATGTTCTAGTATTCTTAAAGTGAGTGCTGATCATGATGAGATATATATATATATATATATATATATCAATTCTCATATTGTTGTTATTGCTGACAACAGGATGATTTGACTCATCAATTGGCAATGATTATTCGGCACAACGAGAATTTGAAGAGACAGGAAAGGAATGGGGCACCTGCACATATCATATCGGAGTTTGCACAATTGTTACAGTTTCACATAGCTACATATTTTGACAATGAATTACCTGGGCAGCCAAGGGTATGGTTACTTAGATGCACATGCATAAGTTGTGTGTACGGACATACGCTTAAATTCCCTTATTGTTGTGATATATATTCTTTTTCTTTCAGGCTACACAGAGATCAGGTAGACCTATTAAATCGATATGTAGTAGGCTTAAGGCAAAGGAAGGACGAATCAGGGGTAACCTGATGGGGAAACGTGTGGATTTCTCAGCCAGGACGGTTATAACACCAGATCCAACTATCAACATTGATGAACTGGGAGTACCATGGAGTATTGCACTAAATCTCACATATCCAGAAACTGTAACCCCATATAACATTGAAAGGTTTGCATATCTTGTTTTGTATATTTATTCAAACTATTGTTTTAGATGTGTATTTAACTTCGAGGCTTTTTCATTTATAAAACAGGTTAAAAGAGCTTGTTGAGTATGGACCTCATCCTCCGCCTGGAAAAACTGGTGCCAAATATATCATAAGAGATGATGGTCAAAGGCTTGATCTTCGTTACTTGAAGAAAAGTAGTGATCACCACCTGGAGCTTGGTTATAAGGCATTGCCCTTTACTGGTCAAATACTTATAGGTGCTCCATCACAAGTGCTAATTCTCGTTCTTCTTCTTGCAGGTGGAGCGGCACCTTAATGATGGAGACTTTGTTCTTTTTAATCGTCAACCTAGTCTACATAAGATGTCAATTATGGGGCATAGAATCAAGCTCATGCCGTATTCAACTTTCCGCCTAAATCTGTCTGTTACATCACCATACAATGCTGATTTTGATGGTGATGAAATGAACATGCATGTCCCTCAGTCATTTGAAACCAGAGCAGAAGTTTTGGAGTTGATGATGGTTCCTAAATGTATTGTGTCTCCTCAATCAAATAGGCCTGTAATGGGAATTGTCCAGGATACGCTTTTGGGATGCCGTAAAATCACAAAAAGAGATACCTTCATTGAGAAGGTAATAGTAAAAACCATAAATCTTTCCATATAGCTATTTTAATGTTAATTTTTTCCTTTAGAAACTATATGAGTCTAATTTTCTCTTCCTTTTGCAGGATGTTTTTATGAACATCTTGATGTGGTGGGAGGATTTTGATGGGAAAGTTCCTCAACCCACAATTTTGAAACCCCGGCCTCTTTGGACTGGAAAACAAGTTTTTAATCTTATCATTCCCAAGCAGATAAATTTAATGAGAACTGCTGCCTGGCACACAGAGGGTGACAAAGGTTTACTGACTACTGGGGACACTCTAGTTCGAATAGAAAAAGGGGAGTTACTCTCTGGAACCCTTTGCAAGAAGACCTTGGGGTCATCTGCGGGAAGTCTTATACACGTCATTTGGTAAGTGTCTGGGAATGGTTAATGGCAGATATTTAAGCATGATGATCTATAGTCGAAAGTATCAAGCACCAAAAATCTTGCAGATGGTGCTTACTTTACATCTTTTTGGTCCAGAATAAAGCAATGATGTCTAATTAGAGCATCCAATGCATAAATATTGGTTTGAAAGAGAAAACGATAAATATTTCTGCAAAAAAGTTACAGTTACAAGAAGAAAAACCCTATATTGGGCTGAGCTAGAAATGTTTTTAGCTGCTTTATGCAAAGTATGGTATGAGATATACTAGGAGTCAAATTGGATAACTATGCTGTTAATGCTTAAGTTGCTTCTCGCAATTCTACACTTTTTCATTGAGTTGGCTTCATATGCATACAGGGAGGAAGTTGGTCCAGATGCAGCTCGCAAATTCTTGGGACATACACAGTGGCTTGTTAATTATTGGCTTTTGCAGAATGGTTTTAGTATTGGAATTGGAGATACAATTGCTGATGCCGCAACGATGGAAACAATCAACCAAACTATTACTGATGCAAAGAATAAGGTCAAAGAACTTATCAGGCAAGCTCAAGACAAAACCTTAGAGCCTGAACCTGGACGAACTATGATGGAGTCATTTGAGAACAAAGTGAACCAGGTGCATGACTCAAATTGCTTCTTTCATTTCATCTTGTGTTTTGGCAACATTTAGTGCAATACTGACATACTTGCAATCACAGGCACTAAATACAGCTCGTGACAATGCTGGAAGTAGCGCACAGAAGAGTTTATCTGAGAGCAATAATCTTAAGGCAATGGTGACAGCTGGATCCAAAGGAAGTTTCATCAATATATCACAGATGACTGCTTGTGTGGGCCAGCAGAATGTGGAGGGTAAACGTATCCCCTTTGGGTTCATAGATCGAACATTGCCTCATTTCACCAAAGACGATTATGGGCCTGAAAGTCGAGGGTTTGTGGAGAACTCTTACCTTCGTGGACTGACCCCACAGGAGTTCTTCTTTCATGCTATGGGTGGTAGGGAAGGTCTCATAGATACTGCAGTTAAGACTTCTGAGACTGGCTACATCCAGAGGCGGTTAGTGAAGGCTATGGAAGATATAATGGTAAAATACGATGGAACTGTTAGGAATTCTTTGGGTGATGTAATCCAATTTCTCTATGGTGAAGATGGTATGGATGCAGTCTGGATAGAATCGCAGACGCTTGATTCTTTGAAAATGAAAAAGTCAGAATTTAGTAAGACTTTCAAATTTGAGCTGGATGATGATAATTGGAGCCCAACTTATATGTTGCAAGAATTTATTGATGATTTGAAAACAATTAAGGAATTGCGAGATGTTTTTGATGCTGAAGTTCAGAAACTTGAAGGAGATAGGTACCAACTTGCAACAGAGATTGCAACCTCGGGAGATAGTTCTTGGCCATTGCCTGTTAACCTTAAGAGACTTATCTGGAATGCACAGAAGACATTCAAGGTTGATCCGCGCAGGCCATCTGATATGCACCCAATGGAAGTAGTGGAAGCTATTGATAAGCTCCAGGAGCGGCTGAAAGTTGTTCCTGGTGAAGATCCTTTGAGTGTGGAAGCCCAAAAGAATGCCACTCTTTTCTTCAATATCTTGCTCCGTAGCACTTTTGCAAGTAAAAGGGTGTTGCAGGAGCACAGGCTTACGCGTGAAGCATTTGAGTGGGTTATTGGTGAGATAGAGTCACGATTCCTTCAGTCATTAGTAGCACCTGGTGAAATGATTGGTTGCGTTGCTGCACAGTCCATTGGTGAACCTGCCACTCAGATGACTCTCAATACATTCCATTACGCTGGTGTGAGTGCGAAGAATGTCACTCTAGGTGTGCCAAGGTTGAGGGAAATTATTAATGTGGCTAAGAAAATTAAAACACCCTCACTCTCTGTCTATCTGAAACCTGGAGTTAACTCAACAAAGGAGAGGGCCAAGAATGTTCAATGTGCATTAGAGTACACTACACTTCGGAGTGTTACTGAAGCTACGGAAGTATGGTATGATCCGGACCCCATGACTACAATTATAGAAGAGGATGTTGAATTTGTTAAGTCTTATTATGAGATGCCAGATGAGGATATTGCGCCTGAAAAAATCTCGCCATGGTTGCTCCGCATAGAGTTGAATCGAGAAATGATGGTTGATAAGAAGTTGAGCATGGCTTCTGTTGCTGAGAAGATAAATCAAGAGTTTGATGATGATCTGACTTGTATATTCAATGATGATAATGCTGAAAAGCTCATCCTTCGTATTCGTATTATGAATGATGAAGCCCCTAAGGGGGAAGTAAATGATGAATCAGCGGAAGATGATGTTTTTCTGAAGAAGATTGAGAGTAACATGCTGACAGAAATGGCACTTCGAGGTATCCCAGATATCAACAAGGTGTTTATTAAAAAGGGTAAAATAACCAAGTTCGACGATAAGGAAGGGTTTAAGTCAGAAGATGAGTGGATGCTGGATACGGAAGGTGTCAATCTTTTAGCTGTTATGTGTCATGAAGATGTCGATGCAAGGAGAACAACAAGCAATCACTTGATTGAGATTATTGAAGTTCTTGGGATTGAGGCAGTTCGTCGGGCACTACTGGATGAATTGCGAGTTGTTATATCATTTGATGGCTCTTATGTGAATTACCGGCATCTGGCTATCCTCTGTGATACCATGACCTATCGAGGCCACTTGATGGCCATCACTCGTCATGGTATTAATAGGAATGACACTGGGCCAATGATGAGATGTTCATTTGAAGAAACTGTTGACATTCTCCTTGATGCCGCGGTGTATGCTGAATCAGATTATTTGAGGGGGGTCACTGAAAATATAATGTTAGGTCAGCTTGCACCAATTGGCACTGGAGGCTGTTCTTTGTATCTCAATGATGAGATGCTGAAGAATGCCATTGAACTTCAGCTGCCGAGCTATGTGGAAGGTTTGGATTTTGGCATGACACCTGCTCGTTCTCCAGTGTCCGGTACTCCTTATCATGAGGGCATGATGTCTCCAAGTTACTTGTTGAGCCCAAATCTCCGACTGTCACCCATCACAGATGCCCAGTTTTCTCCTTATGTAGGTGGAATGGCCTTTTCTCCTACTTCATCTCCAGGCTACAGCCCATCATCACCGGGGTACAGTCCATCATCCCCTGGATACAGTCCCACGTCACCTGGCTATAGCCCAACTTCTCCTGGATACAGTCCCACCTCTCCAGGATATAGCCCTACTTCGCCCACCTATAGTCCTAGTTCTCCTGGTTATAGCCCAACTAGCCCTGCCTATTCTCCTACAAGTCCATCTTACAGCCCTACTTCTCCAAGCTACAGCCCTACTTCCCCAAGTTACAGCCCCACCTCTCCAAGCTACAGTCCTACCTCTCCCAGTTACAGCCCAACTTCACCAAGTTATAGTCCTACTTCTCCCGTCTACAGCCCCACCTCACCTGCATACAGTCCCACCTCACCTGCATACAGCCCAACCTCACCTTCCTACAGCCCAACATCACCTTCTTACAGCCCTACTTCACCGTCGTACAGTCCCACATCTCCATCGTACAGTCCCACTTCGCCAGCCTATAGCCCCACTTCTCCTGGTTACAGTCCAACCTCACCAAGTTACAGCCCAACTTCACCAAGCTATAGTCCTACATCGCCCAGTTACAATCCTCAGTCTGCCAAATACAGCCCATCTCTGGCCTATTCTCCAAGTAGTCCAAGATTGTCACCTGCCAGTCCGTACAGTCCTACATCTCCAAATTACAGGTAGGCCATCATGCGATATATGGTCAAGTTTATTGTTTTGGTTGGAGGTGCCATATCTGGGTTATTAGGCCTTAGCTATTTTGGTCTGGGATAGGGTTATTATTATAACTTTGTTTTGTTGTTATTTTGATGAATTATCTTGAGGTGATGTGTGAGCATGTTTTCTTTTTACTGCAGTCCAACCTCATCATCGTATTCACCTACATCTCCCTCTTATTCTCCTTCAAGTCCAACATACAGTCCGAGCAGGTAAGTTTTTTGCACTAAATTGTTTGCATCTGTTGATTGTCTTTCACACGCATTCTTTTTTTTTTTCCCCTCTATTTTGCGAGCCCAGACAATGGTTTTAGTCCATCATATTCTAATGTAGTTCAGTTATAGAAGAGATTTGCCTTTTACTGCTTTACCTGTAACTGAATGCTGCTATTGCTCCTTACTCTGCAGCCCTTATAATGCTAGTGGTGGAAATCCAGACTACAGCCCCAGTTCTCCCCAGTATAGGTAAAGCAGATACTATAATCCAAGTTTTGGCCACAAGATTTTCTTTATTTTTTACTGAAAATTAAAATCTTATAATTTCCTTTCTTTTTCTGAAGTCCAAGTGCAGGGTACTCTCCTAGTGCACCCGGATATTCCCCATCATCAACTAGCCAGTACACCCCAACAACGAATAGGGACGACAGAAGTACAAAAGATGATAGGAGCACAAAAAATGACAGAAGCACACGTTAAGGCTTTTGGATAATTGAGAGGTGAAATACTTGATAATTACTGGGAGATGACCACTCGGCCCAAGTCATCTTGTTTGTTAGAAATTTAATTGCTTAATGTTATCACTCTATCACTAGTGTTCCATTGCCAAGTGTACAACTTGCTTGTATAATTTTAATTTATGTTTTGCTGATAAACTATTTTGAGACTGGGCTTCTTCTGTAAATGGTTATAATGGCCTCAAGACTTCTCTTCCCCGTTACACAGTTTTGAAGGACTCTCTATGTTGCAATAACATATAATCTTATTTGAAGGGAATATATATGTTGTTTGTGCAGGCCAATTTATGTTGACCTAGTGAATAAGAATGAGTAAGATTCCCATTCCTACTGAGTAAGATTGAGTTTTAGATGCTGTTTAGACTGCGTTCTTTTAGTTCAATTATATTTTTAATGCAGTTTGTGGATGAAGTATAAGAGTTTAGTTATAAGGCCGTCCATAAAAATATGTACATGTGAGATGTGACTGCCTTCCTAGTAAAATGAATCTTAGCCGGCTTCAAGATTTCTTTGCAGGTATCAATATTTATTCAGAAGTCAGACCACTTCTATCCTTTCAGTTGTTATGTTTCTATCTGAACGTTTGACTCTTTCAAGTAAACTCTTCCCTTATATTTTTTTAAAGCTTTAAGCACCAAGTATTTATCAAATAGAGTTGTAAGCCCCAGAACACACATGATCTTCTAGCACGATTTAGCTGGAGATCTATTATCTTGAATGGTGGAGAAGCCATCTACAATGAGAAGCAAGATCCTGGCCTCCTTGCCGAAAGCTGCGTCCCCGGTCACCTTCCAAATAAGTTCACCACTCAGCCCGGTTAAAGTTGCCGGCAGAAAGGGATTTCCCAGTCCTGTGATATCCATAATTCCCCAGGAGGCTCGGAGGAATCCGAAGAATTCGAGCTTTGATCAGCGAGAACCAGGCTCGCCAAAGGTTTCGTGCATAGGCCAAGTCAGGAACAGGAAGAACAAGAAGAAAAATAAGAGCAAGCACAAACCAGTTCTGCACCCAGAAGAGGATATAACACCGCCTTCATCAGCTAAAGAGATGGAGAAGAAGAAGAAGAAGCCAGTTTCGGAAATGGAAAGTTTCAAGGGAGGAAAAGAAGGTGATAGAGTTGATGTTATGGAGGATCATAAGGCAAGAGTTGTCGAAAGAACGCCCTCCTCAAGCCACACGAGGAAGTATAGAAGTAATTGCAGCAGCGTGCTAGAGATGTTCGATTGGAGAATATGTGAAGGGAGAGGTGAGGAGCAAGTGGAAAAGGTTATCATTCCTTCTTCTGCGAGGAGGGATGCAAAGGAAATGGAACTTTTCAAAGGAGAAAAACAGGGTGATAAAGTTGATGTTAATGATGGTCATAAGCAAAGAGTTGTTGAAAGAGTGCCTCCTTTGAATCAGATGAAGAGGTATGCAAGTAGCCGCGGTGGCGTGCTGGACAAGTTTGATTGGAGAATATGCGAAGGAAGAGGTCAAGAACAAGGAGAAAATGTGACCATTCCTTGCTCTGCAAGAAATGTTGTGGGAGGAGAAGTTGCTGTAGAGGCAAGGAAAGAAGCGAATGTGTGGAAGAGAAGAAACAAGCCTCCTCCTCCTACTCATGTTCAAATATAAATATAAAAGCTTTTGTAAAATTGGTTTGAATTTTGATGTGTTGTGTGCCGTAATCCTTCAAGTGATATGGGTATCATTTATTTTGATTGATCTTCATCATTGAATTATTACAAAAATTTGGGACATCTTGAAAATTTATAGTGGCTGAATGTGAAGGGTGTCTTTGTGTGGGAAATCAATCAATGATTAACTTCAATCCACTATAATTTGAAAGTACCAAGTGTACAAATCTAACATGTAATCAATCACAAAAGAAAGTAATAAAATTTTTAATTAGTTTAAAAAAAAATTTAAAAATTCCTCTGGGCTCTTATAGCTTCTAATTGAGTTTTCAGTTGGACAATTATGATTTTTTTTTTTTAAAAAAAGAAAGAAAAATAACCTACATTAAAAAAAAAGAATGATGATTGCAAAATTGTTGTTTGTTTGCTTTATTCCACAAACTTTAAATCATGCTTTTTGGTCCCAGCACAAGCGTGCCACCGGGCGAACGTGTCAATATCTGTAAAACCGAGTTTCTTTTATGGAGGAGTGATGGACCTACTAAAAGATGGTTTGTTGAAATCTTTTCAAGCATAATTTTTTTATATCATACAAAACTTTCTTAGCTGCAATTATGATGTGTTTTATTTTATTTTTATCATTACATAGTGTCAATTTCAAAGAATTATAACTCTTGTAAATTTTAATAATTGAAGAAAATAAATTTTACGATTCCATCCCAAAACTAAAACCTTAACTTTAAATAAAGGGTGCACAAATATTGTCATCAGACAAGGTATCTGGGTGCCAATGTATTACTATTTACTACCCCTTTTCGTCTTCACCTTTTTTTTTTTTTTTGGAGAAATAAAGATTCTATCTAATATTAATCAAAAAATAAATAATAATAATAATAATAATAATAATAATAACAAAAGAAAAAGTACAATTCTTTTAATATAAAGTAGGAGTGGACATTTTCTAACCGAACTAATTAAATCATTTGAACTATATTAAATTGGATCAATACAATTCCGTTCTGTTTTTTATATATTTTTAGTTTGTTTTTTTTTTAGAATCGATATAATGTTGAAATAATATAAACAAAATAAATATGAAGAATCAAGTTCGTTCAATTCAATTTAATTAAAAACTTGATTTCACTAAAAATCCATAACTGATTTTGCCCAAATCTAGTGAAAAATAACAGCACTATTTAAAAAAAAAACATTTTACAAATATTTAAACTAAGTAAAAGTAATATTTATCAAACATTTTATTTTCTAATTCAAGTTTAGTGACTATAGCGTTTTATAGCAAATGCACCTATAAATCTGAAGTAAAAGCAAATAAGTACAAACACATTCATAAATAATGAATACAAACTATATAACATAGTTAAAAAGCAATACAATTAAACAAAACATAATTTTTCTTATGCTTGTTTCAAGTTTTAAGAATAAGTATTATAAATAAACTATATTGTATTAGAGGAATTGTCATTTTCTCTGTAAAATTATGTTTAAGTGAATAATTTTAAATTTTAAATTTGTTGTGTAAGGGAATAATCAAGATATAAAATAAAAATAGCAAGAATATAAAAATATATAATTAAGAGCACAATATAATCACTTACATAATTTGGTCAATTGCTTAAATTTACGATGGATCCAATGATTTTAATCTCTCTTATTAACTCTCTACAAAATTTATAAAAAAATATAATGAAAAACACTCAAAATGATTTAATGTTTAGTATATTATTGTTCTCCCATGAAGAATAAATACTCAAATAACGGTTACGTTATAACGCACACAAATACTTGATGTCTATTTAATTCTCTCTCTCTTAGAGTATATTTTAATGCTTGATTTTAATTTAAATTGTTTACAAGAATTTATATATGAGTTATTTCGTATCTATTAACTTTAATTCTAATTAGAATAAGAGTCCACATATTCTTATCAAAATAAAATTGTTAAATCACAAAATCTCCAGTATATTGAGTTTACTCATTTGCAAATATTGTAAAAACGTGTATATATACTTTGTATTTGAGTCATAAATATGTAAATCTTCCATAATCACCACAATTTAAAAAAAAAAGTAAGAATCTCATTTACAACATTGAACTTTAATTTAATAAATAAGTTTGAATTAGGGATGATAAGAGATTAAATTTGGGATGGATACTTTTAAACTAATATTTATATTTATTTCAAAAATATTATATTAAATTCTTTTTAAATTTGTGACGAATTTAGAATTTCTTTACAAAACTCACTATAACAAATATGTAATTTTTACCAAATCTAAATTGGATTATTCACAAATTTTAAGCTAATTAAATTAATATAATAAAAAATATAAAATCCTAATATTAATTTTTAAAAAAAAAACTCATAAAAATATAACAATCAAAATAATATCACATATTAAAATTCAAAACTAATTTTTAAGTTAAAAGCAATTCATAAATAAATAATTTTAAAACACATCTTATAATTAAGAACTTTAATAGAGGTCCGAGTTCAAATTCTCTATCACGATATCAAAAAAAAAAAAAAAAATCTACAGAAAAAATGAACGTGATGATTGCAAAATTGTTGTTGGTTTGCTTTATTCCTCAAACTTTAAATTATGCGTTTTGGTCCCAACACAAGAGCGCCACCGGGGCCGGGCGAACATATCAATACGTGCAAAACCAGGTTTCTTTCATTTGAGGAGTGATGGACCTACTAAATGATGCTTTCTTGAAATATTTATAAGGCTTATTTTTTTATAAATTTTTTTATATAAAAATAATGTTATATATTTTAAATTTATATTTTAAATAATAATATATTAAATAATTATTAAATAATAAAATTATATAAATTATCAAATTATTAATTATATTCGATAATTGATTGACGTTATTATTTAAAATATAAATTTAAGACGTGTAATATTATCCATCATACAAAACTTTCTTAGTTACAATTATAATATATAACTTTCTTTTTTTATCTTCAATTTTTTATTTTGAAAATAAAATATTCTCACTAATATTAACAAAAAAAAAAGAGGTAATAATAACAAAAGAAAAAAGTATATTTTTTTTAGTATAAAGTAGGGGTGGGCATTTTTTTAATCTAACTATATTAAATTAGATCAATTTAATTTGATTTGATTTTTGATCTATTTTTAATTCATGTTTTTGAAAATAGATTTGTTTGATCATATTCTGTTCTAATTCAATTCAAAATCGAAAAAATTATGTTAAAATAAACATTTAAGAAAATAAAAATTAAAAACCAAATCGTTCAATTTATTTCAGTTAAAAGCTTGATTTCACTAAAATCCATAACGGATTTTACCCGAATCTAGTATAAAATAAAAGCACTATTAAAAAAAACATTTTATAAATATTTAAACATGAAGTTAAAAGTAATATTATCAAACATTTTATTTACTGTTTTTCTTTTAAAATAATTCAGTTTTAGTTACTCTAAAGTTTTTGTATCAAATGGACCTATAAAAATGGTAGAATGGCCTAAAAAGTGTAATTTTAACGTGAGCAATTACCAAAAATGACGCCTTCACAATCTAATCGTTTTGGTTCATTTCCATTTCCCCCAATAAAAAAACAAAAGCACCCATTCTCTCTTCGTGCCCCCACTTTTACACTTTGTTCGATGTGATTTTTTTCAATCAAATTAATTGGTCCAAGTATAAAATTAAAGGGTAAATATTTATCACTTGTTAGATTCATTGACTACTAAAAATTATTTTTGTGTTTGATACTATTTATAAACCCTCTATTATTATTATTATAATAATAATATAAATTAATTTTGAAATAGTATAACAATCTTTTTATTTAAAAAAATAAATAATTATATCAATACATTGTGTAAATAATAAAAATAATATACTTATACTATCAAATAATTAATAAAAATAATACGAAATTTTATTATATTATAAATTATTATTTAATAATAAATAAAATATTAAATATTAGTCGTCGTATCAATCTAACAAATAAAAAAATGTCATTAATTACAATACAATGTAAATTTATTATTAATGTAATACTATTTAACTATTTATAATTATGTTACATAATGTATTGTTACTGTTTGATATTGTATAAACATAATTATTAACTTTTTAAATAAAAAATTGTTATATTCTTTTAAAATTAATTTATACTATTATAATTATAATGTCATGAAATTTTTTAAATATTATGAGAGTTTTAATAATTAAAGAATTTATTAACAAAATAAATGATAAATTTATAAATTAAAAGCAATAAATTTGGTTTTCTAAAGGATGGTGCTAGGGTACTTGTTTAAAGTAATCCGATGATTTAAGAGTTTGCAGTACATCATTTAAGTCTTGAAGTATTAGGTTGGATTCCCCCACCCCATGCGTTAAAAAAAAAATGGTGCTATTGAGTTTTGTTTCCATATTTTATTTAATTGATTTTGATTTTCACTGTTCACAAATTTGCCATTTATTGTTTTGGATAATAACAAAGTTTCTGAAAAAGATAGCGGGTAATGGGACGATGAAATTGCCAAAGCAAATAGTGACTTGCTTGTCGATTTTAGTCCTCCTCGAGACAGCTCTATCTTTTGATTTGATTTTGAACAAGTGATTTATTGGTTCATACGAGATTGCTTTTGATAATTGGACCTACAATACAATTTGGTAGTTGGGATTTTTCTATGGGAAAGATCCTAAGTGGTAATTTTATTTTTATTTTTCACTTTTTTATTGCATTTAAAATTTAAATGTGAGAAAAATCATTCTTTTTTTTTTATAAAAAAATAATTTAGATGTACACTAACAACTTTAATCACGAAATGTAATTTTTTATTTTTATTCAAATTTAAATGACCACGTATACAAAACGTATTCATAATCATCTGAATTTCACTTAATACTTATGCGGTAAAAAGATCATTTATTTATTTTATTATTATTGTTTTAACCTCTATATCTTTAATTTGTTTATTTTTTACAAACAAAAATAAAAATCAACTATTTAATAAGACCAACTTAAAATAAAGACTTTAGTAGTAATCGGTAAATGTTGGCTTATAAAAGTTTCAATCAAAAGGTCAAATTTACCCCTAGTATAATAAATAAAAAATATATTTTATATTACCCAACTACAAGACTTGAAACCCTCCCCGCAGTGAAAACATTTTGGCTTTTTCTTTTTTTATTGATTAATTTGTGTTGATTCAAGTGTTAATCTTTTTCGTTGCCTTTTTGACATTGTTGAAGTTAACTGTCTCAATCTTCTTCGGGCTATTAATAAGTAGTCTTTTTTCAGAAATAGAATGTAATATTCTAACTTTTATGGTTCATCAATTAAACGGTTTGAAGAATATTTTCTATAATTTTACTCCGTGCAGTGGGAATACTGTGGCTTATTTCTATAATTTCTCTAAAAGATTCAGTTGTTTATATTTTATGTCAATTCAAGGGGATATTAACATTGTGAAAGTTTTTATAAATTACATTTTAATAGTAATTTTGATTTTAATTATACTGTCATATTTTTATTTAATTTAAAAATAAAAATATTTTTAATTTTTAAAAATATTTTAATTATTTATATGATAAAAAAAATAACCTCAAGAATATTTTTATCTGTTAAATTAAGTAGAAGAGATGACAATATAATTAAAATTAAAGCCACCATCAAAATATAATTTGTGTAAATCTTGACAATGTTAATATCCTGATTCAAGTTACTATTACCACATTAGTTGATTACCTTTCATAATCATACTTAATATTTTGTTAAAACAAAAAATAACACTAATTATAGCTAAAAAAAGTTTAATGATAATTAATTTAATTTTAAAATAATTATATTTTATTTTTATTGATTATTATTTTTTTAACATAAAAAATAGAGATTTAAATTTAAAATTGTCAGAGTAGAGTTAGACGTCATGTCCAATTATTTACCTTAACATAATATTTTATTTTATCTTCTAATATTTATTAATATGAGAGTTATACAACAGCAATTAACAAGTGACACATTAAATATTATTTATTTTTAAATAAAAAATTTGTATCTCAATTTTGTAAATTTAATAATAATATTATTATTAGGTTTGACTATTGATATATTTACTAATTCCAAATTTAAACATATGTGATTTGATTACATTTCATAATAATACTTAATATTTTTCTTTTAAAACAAAAATTAACACTAATTATAGTTAAGAATATTCAATGAGTAATGATTTTATTTCAAATTAATTGTTGGGATGAGAAATCTTAGTCATTGAATATCTACTTTTTATCTTTTATTTTTACTCAAATTTAAATAATTACGTTAATAATCATCCAATCATGCCCTAGGCAAAAATAATTAAGTTAATCTCTACTTACTCATTTGCAAATATTCTAAAAATATAAATAAATATTTTACATTTGAGTCATAAATACATAAATCTTCCATCAACAAAAAAAAAGTAAAAATGTCATCTACAGCATTAAACTTTAATTTCGAAGCAAATAAGTCCAAACTTACACAATGATAAAAGGTATTAACATTGTTATCCCGTTGCCACAAATTATATTTTGACAGTAATTTTAATTTTAATTATATTATTATAATTTTTAATTAATTTAAATAATAAAAATACTTTTAAAAATTTATCATATAAATAATTAAAATATTTTTTAAAAGTAAAAAAAATTGATCTTTTTAATTAAATCAAAATTTTATCATATAAATAACTAAAATATTTTTTAAAAGTAAAAGAAATTGATCTTTTTAATTAAATCAAAAATTTATCATATAAATAATTAAAATATTTTTTAAAAGTGAAAAAATTGATCTTTTTAATTAAATAAATGGGTGATAATGTAATTAAAATTATAACTATTATCAAATTTATAATTTTTTCCAACTTTGGGGTACAACAGTGATAATATTCGACAATGGAAACGGCCACTGGCCCACTGCCACTAACGATCTATTTGTCATTCAACGCTCATCGTCTTCAACCTTTCAATTTCAACCAAAAAAAATTTAAAAATTTTAAAAAACCTTCTAATTGTCATTCAAAAAAGGAGCAGCGTCGCAGTCAGAAAATTTGCAATCCAATCGTTTCGTTTTCTCTCTCTGAAGAAGAAAAAAGAAAATCGTTTCACTTAAATTATTGAAGTAATTACCTTCGCGATAAAAACATTATCGAGCCACACGAGGCTCCGAACTCTCTGCTACAAGTAAGCTCAAGTACATAACACGTTCTTCTCTTCCCTCCTGATCTTCTCCTCAATTCATTCTGTTTCTGTCTACAGTTGGTACAGTTCCTTCTCCTTTCTTTTCTCTCCGGTTCTTTTGTTTACAGTTTCGTACATTTAGTGCTTCATTGTTTTTATAAATTCGATCCGGTTGCATGGCGGCCGAGGGCAATTCCGACCAAGGCGAGGTCATCTACCTTCACGGTGACCTCGACTTGAAAATCATTCGAGCGCGTCAGTTGCCCAACATGGACTTCGTGTCCGAGAGCTTCCGCCGTTGCTTCACAGCCTGTGATGCTTGCAAAACCCCGTCACATACACAGGTTCCCGAAGACGACGGGGAAGGGGAGGGGGAGGGGAAGCATAAAATCCTCCACAAGAAGAAGATTATCACCAGCGACCCTTACGTCACCGTCGTGGTGCCGCAAGCCACCGTGGCCAGGACGCGTGTGGTCAAGAACTCGCAAACCCCTGTCTGGAACGAGCGCTTTGCCATTCCCTTAGCTCACCCGCTAGTCAACTTCGAGTTCCAGGTCAAGGACAACGACCTCTTCGGCGCCGAGCTCATCGGCACCGCAAAAATCTCGGCTCAAGAAGTCGCCACCGGCAAGCTCATGTCGGGATGGTTCGAGATTCTCAACTCCTCCGGGAAGCCGCCTAAGCCGGAAGCGGCGTTGAAGCTGGAGCTTAAATTCACGCCGTGCGAGAAGAATCCGGTATACCGCCGCGGCGTTGCAGGGGATCCGGAGCAGGGAGGGGTTAAGAATACGTACTTCCCGTTGAGAAAAGGGAATCATGTGACGCTGTACCAGGACGCTCACGTGACAGAGGGTTTGTTGCCTAAGATTCCACTGGATGATGGGAAGGTTTATGAAGCCGGGACTTGTTGGGAGGATATTTGTCACGCGATTTTGGAGGCTCACCATTTGATTTATATCGTTGGCTGGTCGGTTTTTCATAAGGTTAAGCTTATCAGAGAGCCGACGAGGTCCAGGCCGCTGCCACGTGGCGGTGATTTGACACTCGGCGAGTTGCTCAAGTACAAATCGGAGGAAGGTGTTAGAGTTCTGCTGTTGGTTTGGGATGATAAGACATCGCACGACAAATTTGGCATCAAAACGGTGAGGATCGTTGCCAGCATTTTGCTCTTTGGTATGAAATTAGAAGTTGAAAATGAAGCAAACACGAATTGTGATATAAGTAGTTCGGAAAGGGCCATTATTTAATTGAAATGCGTGTTTGTTTGTTATTTGTTTATATAAAAAAAAGTAGTAGCAAGAACATAACTAGGAGTATAATATAAATTTTTATTGACTAATTGAGGAGGTATATTTGGAGCTATAATAATATGAGGTGCGATTGGGTGGTGCAGGCTGGATTAATGGTGACGCATGACGAAGAGACTAAGAAGTTTTTCAAGCATTCATCTGTCAATTGTGTGCTGGCGCCTCGTTACGCCAGTAGCAAGCTTAGCATCATGAAACAACAGGCACGTTTTATTTCACAGTTTAGTAACTCATTGCTTGTGTAGTTAGACAACTCAATTATTTGCGACTTTTATAAGTGCTTCTTCCTCGTCGAAATGAAATCTTGATGAAATTTGCTTGTATGATGGTTTTGCCCAGGTTGTTGGAACTGTCTTTACGCACCATCAAAAATGTGTTCTTGTAGACACACAAGCATCGGGTAATAATCGAAAGATAACGGCATTTATAGGAGGTATCGATCTTTGTGATGGTCGCTATGATACCCCTGAGCACCGTCTGTTTCGCGATCTTAACACTGTCTTCAAGGATGATTTTCATAATCCTACTTATACTGTGAGTGACAGGGCAAAACTTTGTGTTTCTGTTTAACTTGATCATTTCACATGGTTTTTGTTTTTCTTATGAATACAATTGCTTGAATTTCCATTATATTGCTCTTTGTTACTGTGCATGGCTGGGGTCTTTTTTTTAATTTTAAAAATATCGTTCTCCATGCGTGACTTCCACCATGTATCATGTCTTGAATTTCTAATATACATGTTGAATTCTTAAATTTGAAGCTCCCTAATGTTAATTTGCTCGGGAGTTTTTCACACTTGACAATATGGGTCTGTTTAGATCATTTTGCTCGATCTTTGTGCTTTACACTTTATTCACTTTATTTTTACACCTTTCTTTTGATTTCAGGCCGGAACCAAGGCTCCAAGGCAACCATGGCATGACTTGCACTGTAGAATAGAAGGGCCTGCTGCATATGATGTTCTTATAAACTTTGAGCAGCGTTGGAGGAAAGCAACCATGTTTACAGATTTCAGTCTGAAGTTCAAAAAGGTTTCTCATTGGCATGATGATTCTCTGATTAAAATAGGGCGCATCTCATGGATACTAAGTCCTGAGTTATCTGTTTCAAAGGATGGAACCACAATAGTTCCAAGAGATGACCACGTAGTACAGGTTTCCAGTGAAGATAATCCTGAAAACTGGCATGTTCAGGTCATATAATGCAACTCATAAATTAATTGGGATTTTATTTGTTTGGTTTCAGATTCTCATTTCATCAACTATTAGTGAGATATTTTGTTTTTTTCTTTTTCACAGATTTTCCGTTCCATCGACTCAGGATCACTGAAAGGCTTTCCAAAGTCTGTTCAGGAGGTATGTGAACTACTCTCCCTCTTCAAATTCTTAGAAAATCTGCATGTTTTGGTCAAAGCTGATTATACTTCAAGATTATGACCAACACTTGTTTTTCTAGTTGGCAACTTAGTTTATTTCAGTCAATAGATTGCATAACCATCTGCATCCTTCTCTTGCAGGGCCTTATCTGTGCCAAAGATGTGGTCATAGACAAGAGCATTCAAACAGCATACATACAAGCAATCCGATCAGCTCAGCACTACATTTATATTGAAAATCAGTATTTTATTGGATCATCTTATGCATGGCCATCGTATAAAAATGCAGGTAAAAATCATCTTCATCACATCACAATTTCAATCATTTCTGTTTGTACAATATTTTTCCCATTGTTGCAACCAAAGATTTTAGGAATTCACCAGTATACAACCAAGATTTCAAGTCTTGTATTAGACGTTTGAAGTTTTGTGTTAGAATTTTCAAGTTAGAGTTTCAGCTTTTGTCATAGAGTTTTAAGTTAGAATATCAAATCTAGTTTTCTACCTTTTGAGTTTTGTTTGAGAGATTTC
Organism: Ailanthus altissimus; assembly: GCA_946807835.1. Lineage (NCBI taxonomy): Eukaryota > Viridiplantae > Streptophyta > Magnoliopsida > Sapindales > Simaroubaceae > Ailanthus > Ailanthus altissimus. The sequence continues at coordinate 28,779,953 of OX327695.1, forward strand.
AAATTTTGTATTTGTGCATATAAGGATACATGGTTGTATATTAGATAAGTCCAAAGATCTTGTGACACCATGAAACACAATGATATGAAGTATGTAATTGTGAAATTGTAGCTTAATGACTTTAAAATGTGTGTTCAGGAGCAGATATTAAGATTATATTGGACTAGGCATTTGTGATTGTTAGAGTAGCTAAGGATTACCTTTTCTTCTTTGATGTGGAGATCAAGTACATTGTTTTTGTTGTACTTGCCTTTAGTTATGCCATGTGCAACATTGTCTTTGCATATCTTTTAATGCCTTACAATAGTTAGTTTTGATTTTCCCGACTTTTTCAGCTGTTTATGTGCTTATACTTGGTCCTTGCTGGTTGGCTGCAAATAAAATTTTCTAGTTTCCTTCATACACCTTTCCACTATTTTGTTTCAAATGAACAATGACAAGATATTTTATTTTATTTTCACTAAAATTTACTGAAGTTATTTTGTTCTGTTATGAGCAGGAGCTGACAATCTTATCCCCATGGAGTTGGCTTTAAAGATTGCTGGCAAAATTAGAGCTAATGAGAGATTTGCGGTGTATGTTGTCATACCTATGTGGCCTGAGGGTGATCCAAAAGATATTACCATGCAAGAAATTCTGTATTGGCAGGTTTGTTGTCATATACTTCTTAAACTTTATGAATTGGAAACATCACATATATACAAACAAACTGAATGGCTTGTAAAAGAACATAAAACGAAAATGCCAAATGACTTGTGGAAATATGCAACTGACAATGCTGCAAACCAACAAGGTTTTGCTAGTAACTTTTTCTTTCTTTCTTTTTTTCCTCAAATTTCTGTTTATTACATTAAATATAAACCAAACCCTCCCAACTCTAGTGTAAGTAGAGTTCAAGCTCTAGACCTCTAGTTTCAAAACAAGAGGCCTTACCACTTAACCTAGTGATATCCTCAAACTTTGTTAGTAGCTTGATTATTATATTTTCTTGTATTGCTACATGACTGAGTTGTATTCTTTGTAATGATTGGTTATAAATTTGAGATCTTTGCTAGGGAAGTAGGATGAACATAATTTATTTCTATGCCTTCATGTTTTGTCTTAAAATGTTATCATATTTTTTGTCAAGAAATGCATATAAACATTGCAACTATCATAGTAGGGATTTTTTTTTCTCCAATTTGTACATATTTGCACTTTGCAGAGCCAGACAATGCAGATGATGTACAATGTCGTTGCAAGGGAATTGAAAGAAATGCATGTGGATGCACATCCTCAAGATTACCTCAATTTCTATTGCCTCGGTAAACGAGAAGGACTTCCCAAGGATGTGTCGAGTAATGGTGATGAGGTATTTACGTATGCGAAAGTTCCTTTTGTGCTTTTCTTAAGCTTATTAACTATTTCGTAGTTAATACTATCAACTATTCTTTATAGCGCCAAAATCTATTAGTTTATTTATTTATTTTAAATCCCAAGATCTATTAGTTAGATGTTTAGAATGATGATAAAACAATTTCGTGATCTCTAAGTTAATTGTTAATTTGAAGTAGCTTGCCAATTATTTTGCATCTAAGAATTTGTCTAAATCAATCCAACACTTATGTTACTATTAGAGAAATTGAGAAAGGCTTTGTATATTTCACACCATTACAATACAAAGTAGCTTGTCCTTTATAGGCTGAATACAATCATGACAAAATCAAGGAAAATCAAGAGAAAAAAGGTAATACAATCATATCCAAAAATAAAGAATAAACTAAGTCAACCATTTAATAATGATACCCCACCTAAGTTTGCCTATAATTAGTACCAAATCAGACAGCTAACACTTTCCTAAAGTATCTTATAAAATCACGCAAATTTTCGAGTACTCCCCTTCAAGCTGGGGAGTAGATATTTTCCCTCCCCAACTTGCAAACAATTCTTTGGAACGCAGGATTAGCTAACCCATTGATCAACATATCGTGTGCTATCCCACATCGTTAGGGCGAGTGAAGGCAAAAGTGCCTTATAAGGACAACAAAAATAAGCCAAGTTAATATCAACGCGTTTTAGAACTGTGATGGACCACAATAACCCAGACAAAAACCCTTGCTATAATGGCCTGCAACTACTAAGTGTGGGACAATATCAGTGCTTAGGGTTGTCTGTTACATTTGGTATCAGAGTTGAAGCCTGATCGTAGGTGTGTGAATGTTGCTTCTAGGGAGGACGTTGGTTCCCCAAATGGGGGTAATTGTGACATCCCACATTGCTCGAGCGAGTGAAGACAAAAGTACCTTATAAAGACAACAGAAATAAACCAAGTTAACATCGATACTTTTTAAGGTTGTGATGGACCATAGTAACTCGAACAAAACCCATTGCTGTAATAGCCTACAATGACTCGAACAAAACCCATCACTGTAATGGCCTGCAATGACCAAGTGTGGGACAATATCGGTGCTTGGGGCCTTCTATTACACATCGGCCAATTGTCCTTCTGTTGAGACATATGGCGTGCAAATGAGCCCACTGTTTATTTTTCCTTTATGAAGTGTCGATCAACTTCCACATGTTTGGTGTGATCATGTTGTACCGGATTATCGTACTGAATTATGTGCAATGTCGATGGCTGACTTGTTATCACAATATAACTTTGTTGGCTTCTCAACTGAAACTTTAAGATCCTTCAAGATTATTTCCAACCATAATAACTCACATATTCTCAAAGCCATGGCATGGAACTCAGCTTTTGCACTTGATCTTGCAACTGCTGGCTATCTTTTGCTCTTCTATGTAACAAGATTCTCACTCAGAACAATAACCCAAGGTTAACCTCCTATCCGATATTGAATTGGCATTTTCTGAATTTGTAGTCTTCTAAGCTCACGTCTGATCTCGTTTTGAACAATAAGCCCCAATTGGACTTAACTTCAAATATTGTAAGATCCTGTATATTACTTGGAGGTGTACTTCCTTTGGATTATGCATGAATTAACTCATAACATTAACCGCATAAGCGATGTCAAGCCTAGTATAAGACAAATAAATTAGTCTTCCAACAAGGCTTTGATACATTCCTTTGTCCATTGGCTCATCATCAACTGCTTCTCCTAGTTTATGATTCGGTTCAATAGGAATCTTCACGAGTCTGCAACCTATCTTTCCCATTTCCTTTAATAAATCAATCATATTTTTGGTGTGAGACAAATATTCCTTCTTTAGAGTGAGCAACTTCAATTCCCAGGCAATATTTTAACTTGCCCAAGTCCTTTATTTCACATTCCTTGCGCAGCTTAGCTTTGAGGACTTTCATTTTTGTTTGATCATTGCCAGTGACAATAATGTCGTACATATACATAATTATAGGTGTAACTCCCCCTAAAGAGGAGTGTTTTATGAATAAAGTATAATCGCCTTGGCTTTGTTTGTAATCTGTTGCCAACATTGCTCTTGCAAACCTTCCGAACCAAGTTCTGGGAGATTACTTCAACCTATACATTGCTTTCCTCAATCTGCACACCATATTCTTCTTAGGGACCATTGAATCTTGGAGAAGCTTCAATATATATTTCTTCTTCAAGGTCTCCATGTAGAAATGCGTTTTTAACATCTAATTGTTGTAAAGTCCAATCAAACATAGCAGCCAATTGTAATAGAACTCTTACTGTGTTCATTTCTGCCATTGGGGCAAAAGTGTCTTGATAGTCTACGCCAAAGGTCGAAGTATATCCCTTCAGTACTAGCCTCACCTTATACCTCTCAAGTGACCCATCTGCATTTTACTTCACTGCAAACACCCATTTACATCCCACAGGTCTCTCTCCCTTTGGCAATTCAACCATTTCCCAAGTCTTTTGTTTCTCAAGTGCATCCATCTTAACTTTCATGGCTTGTTTCCACTCCTCATATAATGTTTTAGAACTAGCTACTATGTTTAGGTGAGTAAGGAAGACTTTATGTGAAGGGGATAATTTTTCAAAGGAAACAAAATGAGAGAGAGGATGTTATGTACACTTTTATATACCTTTTAGAACTACAATAGGTAATTCTAACTCATTTTTATCAAACATAAGAGTGGGGTTTTTAACCTGAGCAATATTTTCCTTATGATTGGTTCCTTTCCCGAGCATATGGTCAGACTTTTGGGCTTGCTTCAGGTCTTGTATCCCTTCTTTCTCGAATAAACTAAAAGTGTTTTAGTGGTTACTGGATTGATTGACGATGTTGGGATTTTTGGGAAGATTTTGTGAGTAAGATTCAGGAGGTGTCACGGCTGAATCTTCATGTGAAGGGACATTAAACCTTAAGTTGGAAGTAGAATTGAGATCAGAATTTGGAGAAGTGTGCTTAGAAGTTGGGAATGGATCTGAGGTAGGGATGGTTGAACTCGAAGGAACAAAGATAGGAACTTGACTCAATGATGGTAGGGATAATTTGGGCATAAAATCAACATAACCATCATTCTTTTCATCACATGTTGTCTCCCCCTCCCCCTGAGGAGAAGAATGATGGAAAAAACTCTCATGCTCAGCTAACAAGACATCAATGGAAGTGTAGGTTTTTCAGGTAGGTGAACGATAACATTTGTAGCCTTTTTGCATTGAAGAATACCTTATAAACATGCATTTGAGTGCTCGGGGATGAATTTTGCTTCGGTTGTGTGCATGAATATGAGCAAAGGCAACACACCCAAAAATATTTTGGTACTTGTCTTTGGAAAAGAAGAGCTGATTTTAAGAAGATGTCCATTCTTTCTTTCTGCTACACCGTTTTGTTGAGATTTGTTAGCGCATGAGGATTCATGAACTATTCCTTCCTGGCTGAAGTAGGGTGATGAGGTTTGATTAAAATACTCTCTCCCGTTGTCAGTTTAACCTTTTTAATCACCACCCCATACTGTGTTTTTATCATGTTATGAAATTTCGGAAAGATGTTGGCTACATCAAATTTTTGCTTCATGAGAAAAGTCCCAAGTGACCCGTGTACATTCATTTATAACAATGACAAACCAACATGCCCCCGAATAATTAGCAACCCGTGAAGGCCCCAAACATTACTATATATTAAATGAAAAGAATAGTTGATTTATTATTGCTCAAAGAGAAAGAAACAAGCTTGTGTTTAGCAAGTTCACACATATCACAATGAAACTGTTTTAACTCAACACCTTCAAATAGAGAAGGTAACATAAAGCTGAGAGTTCTAAAGGAAAGATGACCAAGCTGTAAATGAAGAAGAATTTTTTCTTTATTTGTGGAAGAATTCAACAAAAAATCAGATGAATAACCAACTCCAATCTCCATTCTTCCATTCATAGTTTCGAGACAGTAGAGACCATCTTTTTCCTTATCATGCCCAATCGTCTTCCTCAAAGTTTGATGCTAAAACACACAAGAATTATTTGAGAAAATGAGGTTGCAGTTACACTTATATGTGAGGCTTTCAGCATTGACATCTCCATCAGTGGTTTATGTGATCTCTATATCTTTGTTATTAGCATCTTAACAAAGCCTGTAGGATGTCAAATATATAACTGAAAGAAGCCTAATCTAATTACTCGAGCTCTATCATTCTGAAATGATCACTGACTCATGTTTTCCTGGGTTATAACAAAGGCATATTTCCAAATGCCAGACAAGGCTAACCGGTAACTGTTAGCTTCTGGAGTAGCTTTTATACTTTTTTCTTGGTTTACAAGTACAGTAAGAAAGAAAATTGTAGAACAATTGTGCCAATTTGCATCAGATGCTCAAATTATGTTTCTCTAACTTCTTCATGGATTATGAAGATTTTTTCTTATTTATGTCTTTGCCAGTACTTTGTAAGTGCTTGCTCATAATGGGGCCTACTGGTGCTTGTAATTAGAGGATTTTGATCACTTCTCATTTATACAATATTCTGGCTGAAAGACCAAAAGAAAAGCTATATAGATTTTTATGTTTTTAAATCATTTCTCATGGGAAGCAGAGATTTCGAAATACGAGTTTTGATAATTTCTCTCAGGAAGCTTGATAAAAAAGCATAGGTAATTGTAACTAATGACAATTTCTATCAGGTCTCAGACTCACAAAAATTTCAGCGGTTCATGATATATGTGCATGCCAAGGGAATGATAGTAGATGATGAATATGTGATAATTGGATCAGCCAACATCAACCAAAGATCCATGGCTGGTTCAAAAGACACCGAGATAGCTATGGGTGCATATCAGCCATATTACACGTGGGCTAAGAAGCAGAACCATCCACGTGGTCAGGTTCGTATGGTTCTTGTTTCACATTTGCTCCTCCTTGATTTAGCTTGTTTCCTAAATGGTGATTATCAAAAGCAGTAAACCAGTTAAAATGATTTATTTCAACCGAGATGACCTTGTTTCCTACTCTTCCCCATTTAATAGAATATAAGAAGTTGGTTGTTTCTCAGTACTTAAAATTTGCTCTAACTTTCACAAATCATCTTCACCTTCAATATTTTGTTCTTATTGATATGCATGGTATGGTTGCTATAGCATATAGAATTTACCCAAGAATTAAGATCATCTTCAATTTTGACGTGTTTTATTGTCCATGCTTGGTCAAGATTTTATTCTTTATTATATTCTTTTCTGAATTACCAATCACATGTCGCTCATGTAAAATCTTAGATCAAGCGAGAATCCTAGGCCAATCCCAATCCCAACCCCTACCTCAAAGCATAGAACTGGTATGCAGCAATTGAAATATAATATATGCTCTCGTCAAGTTTCTCGTCTTTTGCTACATGTCATTATGAAATACACATTTTGAAATGATGTCCGACAATAAAACCTTTTGTTACATCCATTTGCCTGAAAAAACATGATGCTGTCAGTTGTTTGTGAATGGCAGACACAGAATCTCGTATGTTTTCTAACTTGAATTCTCCAGTCCTATGCGATGAATTTCATAATCTGATTGACACAAGGAATGTGCCTTTTGCAGGTATATGGGTATAGGAAGTCACTTTGGGCAGAGCATCTTGGTAAGCTAGAAGATTGTTTTGAGCAGCCGGAAATTCTGGAATGTGTAAAGACGGTAAATCAGATTGCTGAGGAGAACTGGAAGAGATTCACTGCTCCAGATTTCATGCCTTTGCAGGGCCACCTACTTAAATATCCTTTGAAGGTACATGACGATGGGAAAGTAGACTCATTACCTGGATATGAGACTTTTCCGGATGCTGGTGGTAACGTCCTTGGGGCTCATACTGTTAGACGCCCTGATGTGTTGACAACGTAATCTCTCATTTTTCGGTTCGGGAAACAAATATTGACATGTTGATTGTACCCTTTACGTCGTCGTCGGATGAATAGGGATGTGTACAATTGTAAATTGTGACTCATTTTATCTGTCTATAATTTAGTTACTAAGTTTGGGTTTGTAAAATTGTAATATGTTAAAGTGGATAAATGTGTAAAGTGCGAATGATGACATTGCGATTGCTGTGGCTTGTATGTAGTGCGTGGTTTAAGATTGCCAAAATGTTGATACCATAACTATTTGCAAGTTATGAAATTAGTAAAGCAATCTGTTACATTTAAATTATATTAAATTAAATTAATAGATGAGATTGTATCATAAATTTAAAATAATAATAGATAAGAGTGTGTGTTCAAAGTATAATTTATTTTTATAATTAAATATTTTAAATTTTATTAAGAAAGTTATTAATTAATTTAAAATATTAAAGTAAAAATATTATTTGCTCGTTAAAGTCATAAATAAATACTTTATATTTGAGTTATAAATAAATATTTAAGGCACCCTACTGTTTAATCTGACCTACTCATATTTTTACTTATTCATTGTTACCCCTTTCGAAGTCTGGTTTAAAAGTGTTCTTTACCTGTTATGGTACTTGTTGGACTCATACACTATTGTAATGAAATTTTCTATCTTAAAGATGAAAAAATGGATCGAAAAAGTCTCGTTTAGTCATGATGCAATCACATTTTTGCAATGGTTCTTCTTCCGTGAACAATGATTAGTTAAGTTCAAAAGACTAATATATCAACACAGTCAATCAAGAATGTCACCCAGAAGATTTCATATCATCTTTCTCTTCCAACGTAAAGGAATGATAATATCTGATCATGAGGTGTATTACTATCTTATCGTCGAAGACTACTTTATGTTTTCATACCCCCTTCATCTGTTTCGAGATAACCGCAGAGCAGAAATGAGAGAACTAAAAAGAGTCATTGCAGAAAAAAATCAGATCATCATGTCGGCCGTATGGATAGACTTTGAAGATTGTGCCTCTTGGAAAACCACAGATGAAAACTTCTCATACAGACTCCAACAAGCATCCAACATTCATAAACATAGACAAAGTGAACAACACCAACACTACCTCCAACAGTACTACCAATACAACCGAACCAGGATTGATCACAAAAACTCTCCTCCCATAATCATCCCATCAGAACCCCATGAGATAGACATACAGATGCATGATATCCCACCTACCCCTCTAGGACTACCAGACTTATCCCTTTCCCTGTACCAAGATGCTCAACCCTCACCTACCGAGTTACAAGTCCAACAAGAAACAAGACTATTATCCCATGAGTTAGCCCCACAAGAAGCTGAAATTTGTGATGAAAGCGCTGATGACATCAAAATCTTGGAATAATTCATAGAAGAATATGAAAGCAGACTGACTAAGCATGCCTAGAAACAATTCAATGATGACGGAAGCCCCAATGAGTCCAGCTTCAGATCTTAAGCCATGTGATAAAAGCAATCCTAAAAAGCGGAGCCTTTATGTTTATAATTATCACGTAGCCCAACATTATGTATCTTTTTACACGTGTCCAGTTAATAAGCGGCTTGCGTGCCACATCAAAAGTTTGTCATTTTAAGTTATTTTCCTTGAATGGTGGTCTGCGTGCCACGTCAAAAGTTTGTTTCTTTGTTTGTATCCAGAGTCCCAAGCTATATAAAGTCAATCCCTCCTTTTGTACAAACCAGACTTGAATGAAATAAAAACCATATTTTCCCTTATCCCATGAGCTTCTAAATCTCCCTCCAGTAGTTCTCCAAAGTCTCCCTTAATATAAAGAGCATAAAATGAGTTGATCAATTTCTAAGTTTTAAAAGAAACTTACCCAATCAAGTATGCTCTACAGTTACCTTTACTCAAAGGATCATTTGTATCAAAAAGATTGAATTTAAAAATAAATAAATAAAAGTATTATTTTTAATTCAATTTGTGATTTTCGATTTCAAATCCTGTTCGGGAGTTGTCACTAAATTATGTAAAAGGCTAGGCCATATAAACCCACTAAGACAAAAGGGCCGCCAAAGATGTTATGCTAGAGCATACCTCATAACATAGTTAGACTCCTCAGCTAGTATCAGAGCCAGCATTTTTTTAAGTAGTATATTTGTATTCTATAAGTTTTCACTATATCAACTCATTTTATCTTGATATCTAAGGTGACTAGAGAGAACAATCATCTTCTATCATTATGGATCCCTCATTATTTGAATAATTCATTCCCCTCCCAGTCATTTCTCCTTCTCCAACTACTCGTACTCATTCTTCTTCTCTCCGATCCACCGATTCTTTAAGAATGGACCATCTGTACGAGATCACTTACTTACCAGAGGAAAACAAAGTACCAGTGGCTGACCTTCCTATAATCAACCCCTACCATGCCTTTCTCAGGCCATAAAAATCTCTTTCTACCTCTCTCAAATAATTGATAACACTAAACCGAATTAAAACCAGAGAATATGTACAAGCAACCAAATTTGACCAATACTTTCTCCCTGCTTCAACCGAAGAACAAGTAGTAACCCTCAGGTTTTCTGAGGACCTTCTCCCTCACTGATTAAAATAAGGCTACACTTATATGCACTTTAATGTTGTTAGATTTGCCTTGACCCTCCATAGCCAAAAAGGGCTTGAAACTGTTCCCCGCATCGCTTTGCTTGATGGACGTTTCTCTCGGTACAAAGACGCTTGCATCGACATGATGCAAACAATATTAAATGCAGGCACAATGCTAGTTACTATATACCCCAATTTTTGCATGCCCCTTACAGATCTCAGCCTGTTTTCAACCCTAAAGGCACATATCCACATTACGGGGGCAGTACCAGAAGGAAACATATATTCAGCCACACTTTACTACCAAATGGTCTACCGAGTCCAAAATTATGCCCTTGACTTTGAGACACCCCATATCAGTCAAGATGTCATCCTATTCTTTGTAGAATCCAACAAGGTGCCAACATACACCTATGTGCTAAGACAACTCTCCAATGAAGAACTGGTAAAATTCATTCCAGACACATGGATAACCAAGTATGAGTAAAATCATAAACAATCCCAACCACTTAAACCATTATAAACAACAAATCACAGTTTCTTCCAAAAACGAAACGGATAAACTGAAATTTATTTTGAAAAATCAGGACCTTCAGCCTCACCTTTTCCAACCCAATTCACATTTAACCCAGTCAACCACCTACAAGAAACAGTCCATGTTGTCTCTTTTACAGGACAATGGAAACCCATTTACCAATTTAAGACAGAAGATGGCCACTGCTACTGAGACCCCTTTTGTAACTGCCAGTCATGTCCAGATGATAGATCGGACGATGAAAACTTTGTCAAAAGACAAAGACAAAGATAGAAAAAGAAAAAACAACACTCTCAGTGTACCCTTGAGAAAAGATATCATAATGGCAATCTAGATGTCAGGCTGCTAGGACAACCATCTGAAAAATTTGACTATTATGTCACTTACTTTGTCCCACAACACAATCCTCTCCTAACATGTAAACCACACAAAAGACACATACAACCACCACCGACATGCAAACCGAAACACCAATCACCAAAACTCTTAAACCCTATTCCACAAATCTGTATGTTCTCGCCTACAGACTTTCCTCTATTAACCCCTCAACACAACTCTGAAGAAAACATTGTCCAACAATAGAAGGTAAAATAGCCAAACACTAGACGAGCAGACGATAATTTTGAACAGACAAGTCCTACAGATGCAGTGCTCAACTGGTAGTCACAGAATGCTGTGGCCCAAAATAACGCTCTTAAAAGGATTGGAGAATCTCAGGTAAGAATAGAAGCCAAAATTGACAACGGCTTCATAATCCATCAGATGTTGATAGACAAGCTTAAACTTGAGATTAAAGTGCTACACGAACATGTGCTAGATCTAGTTCAACATGGTCTTCCCTTCCAAGAGCAGGAAAAAAAATTCAATCATTTGAAAACCCAACTACGAAGCCTTGAACAAGACATTTTTCAGCCGTGGCGACCGATAGATACCTTGCCCAAGGCATCCAACCCCTACCATGTGCCAAACCCCATTCTATCTTTGGTGACAGTTCTACACTTATCCCAAAAAAGATGGACAAATAGAAAAAGCCTGCCTCCGAGCCATCAACTACATTCACGACTTCAGTCTCGGATACTATCACAGAACTCATCTTTAAAAAATTACCAACCCCACCACCAGAATTCTACCGGAACCCGAACCTTACGACATTTATTTTTCCTTCAACTACTATGAATTAGCTATTCACCCTCACCAAGAAGCCAAAACCACAAACAACCACAGAACCTGAATCCATCTCTGGGTCAACGCCATAGTCAACGGCCTCCTTAATTCTACCTTAATACACGAACACTATGCCCCTAGACCCACAGGCATCAAGACCACAAACAGAAGTTCATGAACCAAATTCCTCTATGGATGAGGCAGAGACTCCCTTGCGGAGACGAGTTCAATCATCGCGACCAGACAACACAAAAAAAAAATACTGGCTAACTCTCGATGACATTAGCCCTCATAAATGGGTTGATCGTATTTTCGAATTCCAAACATGGTGCTTAGCTGAACAACAAAAAGCTGGGACTACCATCCATGAAGTTATCCAAAAGGTCATTGCCCGATTTCAAGGAATATTAAAATATTGGTACCTCCATCTGGGAGAATATAGATAACGTATGCTACAACAAAATGATTCAATCGAATAATTCATTGGCATTTTATTTAATGAATTTGTCGGAGAAGAAGGCCAGATAACAGAGAAAGCTCGCGAAGAATTCTTTAAGATGAAGTGCTGTTCGTATAAACAAAAAGATCTTGAATTACATTTTAAAAAAGCTACAACGAGATACTACATTCTGGGAATTGATGACCCTAATTTGAAACAAGCTTATCTTAATTTAGTCCCAAAACTATTGGGACAAGAGGCTCTAAGAATTATTGATTCAAAGAACAAAAATCTACAGAATTCCTCCGTAGGGGTAATCCAACAGGCAATCTTATCAGCCCTAGATAAGTTATGTGCATGCCATAATTTTTTTTAAAGATTTTGATCTCACGGGCAAAAGAATTCAAAAGGCTTTTGTAATGGCGTGATTTACAGATTAAATGTCCAAGAAAAGAGTGCTCTTGCAGGACTTAGAAAAAGCACTATCACTGAAAGTTTAAAATTCGGCAACCATTCTCCTGGCCACCCAAAACCAAGAAGAGATTCTTTAGAAGAAAATTAGTTTTTTCGAAGAAAAAGAACATGTGTTTTATTTGTGGGCAAAAAGGACATTTTGTAAAATAGTGTCCTGAGAAAGACAAAAGAAAAAAGATGCTATTGGCCATTAGCGCCATTGCAAAAGACGATCCCATCAATTCAGACCTCGAATCACTTTTGTCTGAACAAAGCTGTGAGGACAGTGACACTATCCTTGTTTACTCAGAGTCCGAATTAAAATCCACTTCAAGCTCTATCTCAGAGTCACTAAAAATTCAAACAGAACCATCACAATCGCCTATACCATCCAAGCCACAGCACATAATATCCGTCCCGATGCTAGAACTCCAATTATACCCATCCAAATACAGCAAGCCAATCAAAGTAATCGGACTACTTGACACTAACGTTGCAGCGTCAATCCTTAACCCAATCATTCTCCCTGAGTCCTACTGGAAACCCTATTATCAAATCTTTTGAGCAGCCAATGATGAATTATATTACTGTATCCATGATCAGTAAGATAATTTATCTACAGTTCTTCCCAAACCTCAAAATCCGCCATAAATTATTAGGTTTGGACCTCCCAAAAAAAGACATAATCATAGGCTTTGATTTGATCCAAAAACTCTTAGAAAAGAAAATTTTTACCAAAGCCAATGGATTAAAATTTAAAACCCATTCTTTATTGTGATCAACCATTCTAAACTATTTTTCCAAAACCTCTCAAAATGGTGTCTTTGAACAAATCAAAACCCATTCTACGTCAAATAATTACTCTGAATTCCTCCTTAAATATCCCCACCTACTGTGAAAAAATCAAGAATATTTTATCTAACTATTTTTTCACATAAATAAAAATTTATAAAATACAAACAAAACACTTAAAAAAGTGCAAAATGACCGTAAAGGGTGTTATGTCAAAACATATTTCATAACATAGTTAGACTCCTCAACTAATATTAAAGTCCGCACTCATGATTTTACTTTTATTTAAATTGTTACTTTTTTTATTTAATTTAAAAAATAAAAATTATTTTTAAAATTTTATCACATAAACAATTAAAATATTTTAAAAAATAAAAATTAATTAAAAAATAATTAACAGTATAATTAAAATTAAAATTATCACTAAATTATAATTTTTTCCAACTTAAGGAGAAACAGTGTTAATATCCCACGTGGTAACGACCATTTGCCCACTGCCGCTGACGATCTAATTGTGTCATTCAACATTTTTGTCTTCATCCATCAACCTTTCGATTTCCAAAAGAAGAAAAAGAAACACTATCCAATTGTCATTCCAGCAGCGTTCGCTGTCAGAAAATTATTTTAATACAATCGTTTCATTCTCTCTCTGGAGAAGAAAAAAGAAAATCGTTAAAAAAATTATATATATATATATATTAAAATAATTACCTTTGCGATAAAAATAACATCGCGCCGCACGAGGCCCCGAACTCTCTGCTACAAGTAAGCTTACGTACAAAACACGTTCTTCACTTCCTTCTTGATCTTCTCCTCAATTATTATGTTTCTGTTTACAGTTGGTAAAATTCCTTCTCCTGTCTCCTGTCCGGTTCCGTACATTTAGTGCTTCATTTTTTTTAAAAAAAATCGATCCGGTTACATGGCGGCGGCCGAGGACCAAGGCGAGGTCATCTACCTTCACGGTGACCTCGACTTGAAAATCATTCGAGCGCGTCAGTTGCCTAACATGGACGTCGTGTCCGAGAGCTTCCGCCGTTGCTTCACAGCCTGTGATGCTTGCAGAACCCCGTCACAGACACACGTTTCCGAAGACGACGGGGAAGGGGACGAGGGCGGGGGAAGGGGGCATAAAATCCTCCACAAGAAGATTATCACCAGCGACCCTTACGTCACCGTCGTGGTGCCGCAAGCCACCGTGGCCAGGACACGTGTCGTCAAAAACTCGCAAACCCCTGTCTGGAACGAGCGCTTTGCCATTCCCTTAGCTCACCCGCTAGCCAACCTCGAGTTCCAGGTCAAGGACAACGACCTCTTCGGCGCCGAGCTCATCGGCACCGCCAAAATCTCGGCTCAAGAAGTCGCCACCGGCAAGCTCATGTCGGGATGGTTCGAGATTCTCAACTCCTCCGGGAAGCCGCCTAAGCCGGAAGCGGCGTTGAAGCTGGAGCTTAAATTCACGCCGTGCGAGAAGAATCCGGTATACCGCCGCGGCGTTGCAGGGGATCCCGAGCAGGGAGGGGTTAAGAATACGTACTTCCCGTTGAGAAAAGGGAATCATGTGACGCTGTACCAGGATGCTCACGTGACAGAGGGTTTGTTGCCTAAGATTCCACTGGATGATGGGAAGGTTTATGAAGCCGGGACTTGTTGGGAGGATATTTGTCACGCGATTTTGGAGGCTCACCATTTGATTTATATCGTTGGCTGGTCGGTTTTTCATAAGGTTAAGCTTATCAGAGAGCCGACGAGGTCCAGGCCGCTGCCACGTGGCGGTGTTTTGACACTCGGCGAGTTGCTCAAGTACAAATCGGAGGAAGGTGTTAGAGTTCTGCTGTTGGTTTGGGATGATAAGACATCGCACGACAAATTTGGCATCAAAACGGTGAGGATCGTTGCCAGCATTTTGCTCTTTGGTATGAAATTAGAAGTTGAAAATGAAGCAAACACGAATTGTGATATAAGTAGTTCGGAAAGGGCCATTATTTAATTGAAATGCGTGTTTGTTTGTTATTTGTTTATATAAAAAAAAGTAGTAGCAAGAACATAACTAGGAGTATAATATAAATTTTTATTGACTAATTGAGGAGGTATATTTGGAGCTATAATAATATGAGGTGCGATTGGGTGGTGCAGGCTGGATTAATGGTGACGCATGACGAAGAGACTAAGAAGTTTTTCAAGCATTCATCTGTCAATTGTGTGCTGGCGCCTCGTTATGCCAGTAGCAAGCTTAGCATCATGAAACAACAGGCACGTTTTATTTCACAGTTTAGTAACTCATTGCTTGTGTAGTTAGACAACTCAATTATTTGCGACTTTTATAAGTGCTTCTTCCTCGTCGAAATGAAATCTTGATGAAATTTGCTTGTATGATGGTTTTGCCCAGGTTGTTGGAACTGTCTTTACGCACCATCAAAAATGTGTTCTTGTAGACACACTAGCATCGGGTAATAATCGAAAGATAACTGCATTTATAGGAGGTATTGATCTTTGTGATGGTCGCTATGATACCCCTGAGCACCGTCTGTTTCGCGATCTTAACACTGTCTTCAAGGATGATTTTCATAATCCTACTTATCCTGTGAGTGACTGGGCAAAACTTGTGTTCCTGTTTGACTTGATCATTTCACATGGAGCACATTGGTGTCTGTTTCCTTATGAATATAATTGCTACTGTTGAATTTCAATTATATTTCTCTTTGTTACTACACATGGGCAGGGTCATCTTTTTTTTATTTATTATTCTCCATGCGTGACTTCTACCATGTATCACGTCTCGAATTTCTTAATATAAATGTTTTCTTAACTTTGAAGCTGCCTAATGTCAATCTGCTTGGGATTTTTTCACGCTTGACAATATGGATCTGTTTAGATCAGTATGCTCGATCTTTGTGCTATACACTTTATTCATTTCTTCTTTACATTTTTTCTTTTGTTTTTTTTTGGTGGCTATGATATCAGGTCGGAACCAAGGCTCCAAGGCAACCATGGCATGACTTGCACTGTAGGATAGAAGGGCCTGCTGCATATGATGTTCTTGTAAACTTTGAGCAGCGTTGGAGGAAAGCAACCAAGTTTAAAGAGTTAAGTCTAAAGTTCAAAAAGGTTTCTCATTGGCGTGATGATTCTCTGATTAAAATAGGGCGCATCTCATGGATACTAAGTCCTGAGTTATCTGTTTCAAAGGATGGAACCACAATAGTTCCAACAGACGACCATGTAGATGTAGTACGGGTTTCGAGGGAAGATAATCCTGAAAACTGGCATGTTCAGGTCATATAATGCAACTCATAAATTAATTGGAATTTTATTTTTTTAGTTTCAGATTCTCATTTCATTATATATTAGTGAGATATTTTGTTTTTTCTTTTTCACAGATTTTCCGTTCCATTGACTCAGGATCACTGAAAGGCTTTCCAAAGTCTATTCAGGAGGTTCATGCCAAGGTTTATATATGAACTACTCTTCCTCTACAAATTCTTAGATAGAAAATCTCTCATGTTTTGGTCAAAGCTGATTATACTTCAAGATTATGACCAACACTTGTTTTCTAGTTCGCAACTTAGTTTATTTCAGTCAATAGCTTGCATAACCATCTGCATTCTTCTCTTGCAGAGCCTTATCTGTGCCAAAGATGTGGTCATAGACAAGAGCATTCAAACAGCATACATACAAGCAATTAGATCAGCTCAGCATTACATTTATATCGAAAATCAGTATTTTATTGGATCATCTTATGCATGGCCATTGTATAAAAATGCAGGTAAAAATCATCTTCATCACATCACAGTTTCAATCATTTCTGTTTGTACAATAATTTTCCAATTGCTGCAACCAAAGATTTTAGGGATTCACCAGTATACAACCAAGATTTCAAGTCTTGTATTAGACCTTTTCTTCTTTGACGTGGAGATCAAGTACATTGTTTTTTTTTTGTACTTGCCTTTAGTTATGCCATGTGCAACTTTGTCTTTGCATATCTTTTAATGCCTTACAATAGTTAGTTTTGATTTTCCCTACTTTTTGAGCTGTTTATGTTCTTATACTTAATCCTAGCTGATTGGCTGCAAATAAAATTTTCTAGTTTCCTTAATACACCTTCCACTATTATTATTCTAATGAACAATGAGAAGGTATTTTATTTTAGTTTCCCTAAAATTTTCTGAAGTTATTTTGTTCTGTTATGAGCAGGAGCTGACAATCTTATCCCCATGGAGTTGGCTTTAAAGATTGCTAGCAAAATTAGAGCCAATGAGAGATTTGCGGTGTATGTCGTCATACCTATGTGGCCTGAGGGTGATCCAAAAACTAATACCGTGCAAGAAATTCTGTTTTGGCAGGTTTTGTTGTCTATACTTCTTACTCTTTATGAATTGGAAACATCATGTTTATAACAAACTGAATGGCTTGTTGATACCTTGTAAAAGAACACAAAATGAAAATGCCAAATGACTTGTGGAAATATACAACTGACAATGCTGCAAACCAATAAGGTTTTCAAAATCTTGGTAATTATTTGTAAAGGGTCAAGAGTTTGTTTCCATCCTTTCTCTTTGCAAATATAAAATGAGTTTTGGTTCATGGATTGGCTATTACTGTTGGACATCAATGGTATTAGATGGTAACCTGTTGAGGAAATTCTGAGGGACATGGTTTTGCTTTAACTTCGCTGTTGATGTACCGGTGACATAATCACAATGAGAAGCATGGTATCATTTTCTCTAGTTACCAATTGAAGTACAAATGGACTTCGTTAGTAGCTTTTATTTTATTTTTTAAAAAATTTCTGTTTTATTGCATTAAATATAAACCAAAGACTCTAGTGTGAGTGGTGTTCGAGCTCTAGACCTCTAGTTTCAAAACAAGAGGCTTTACCACTTAACTTAGTAATATCCATAAACTTTGTTAGTGGATTGATTGTTATATTTTCTTGTATTGCTGCATGACTGAGTTGTATTCTGTGTAATGATTGGTTATAAATTTGAGTTTATTTTTGCTAGGGAAGTAGGATGAACATAATTTACTTCTATGCCTTCATGTTTTGTCTTAAAATGTTATCATATTTTTTTGTCAAGAAATGCATATAAACATTGCAACTATCATAGTAGGGATTTTTTTTTCTCCAATTTGTACATATTTGCACTTTGCAGAGCCAGACAATGCAGATGATGTACAATGTCGTTGCAAGGGAATTGAAAGAAATGCATGTGGATGCAGATCCTCAAGATTACCTCAATTTCTATTGCCTTGGTAATCGAGAAAAACTTCCCAGGGATGTGTTGACCACTGATGGTGATAAGGTATTTACGTATGAGAATTTCCTTTTATGCTTTTCTTAAGCTTATTAACTATTTCCTAGTTAATACTATCAATCGTTCTTTATAGCGCCAGAATCTATTAGTTGGATGTTCAGAATGATGATAAAACAATTTCATGATTTCTAAGTTAATTGTTAATTTGAAGTAGCTTGCCAATTATTTTGCATCTAAGAATTTGTCTAAATCAATCCAACACTTATGTTACTACTAGAGAAATTGGGAAACGTTTGGTATATTTCACACCATTACAATACAAAGTAGCCTGTCCTTTATAGGCTGATACAATGAGGACAAAATCAAGAGAAAATCAAGAGAAGTAAGGTAATACAATCATATCCAAAAATAAAGACTAAACTATGTCAACCTTCTAATAATAATACCCCACCTAAATTTGCCTGTAATTAGTACCAAATCAGATAGCTATCACTATCATTAAATATCCTACAATCACATAAAATTACACATTTTCCAACACTCCCCGTCAAGTTGGGAGTAAATATTTTTCATCCCCAACTTGCAAACAATTCTTTGAAATGCAAGACCAACTAACCCTTTGTCAACACATTGGCCAATTGTTCTTCTGTTGAGACATATAGCATGCAAATAAGCCCACTGTATAGTTTTTCCTTTATGAAGTGTCGATCAACTTTCACATGTTTGGTGCAATCATGTTGTACCAAATTATGTGCATGTTAATGGCTGACTTGTTATCACATAGCTTCATTGGCTTCTTAACTGAAACTCTTAAGATCCTTCAAGATTACATCCAACCATAATAACTCACATATTCCCAAGACTTGGCATGAAACACAGCTTCCGCGCTTGACCTTGCAACTATTGATTACTTTTTGCTCCTCCATGTAACAAGATTCCCACTCAGAAAGGCACAATAACCTGAAGTTGACCTCCTATCTGATATTGAACTGGCATAGTCCAAATCTGTGTAGACTTCTAGGCTCACATCTGATCCCCTTTTGAACAATAAACCTTAACCTGGACTCGACTTAAGATATTGTAGGATTTTATATATTGCTTGGAGGTGTACTTCCTTTTGAATTGTGCATGAATTGACTCGTAACATTAACTGCATTGGCGATGTCAGGTCTGGTATGAGACAAATAAATTAGTCTTCCAACCAGTCTTTGATACATTCCTTTGTCCACTGGCTCATCATCAACTGCTTCTCCCACTTTATATTTCGGTTTAATAGGAGTCTACATGAGTCCGCAACCTATCTTTTCTGTTTCCTACAAGAAATCAATCATATTTTTGTTGTGAGACAAATATTCGTTCCTTGGAGTGAGCAACTTCAATTCCCAGGAAGTATTTTAGCTTGCTCAAGTCCTTTCTTTCAATTTTTTTAACCAGCTTAGCTTTGAGGACTCTCATTTTTGTCTAATTGTTGCCAGTGACAATAATGTCATCCACATACGCAATTGGAGCTTTAACTCCCCCTAAAGAGGAGTGCTTTATAAACAGAGTATGATCGCCCTGGCTTGTTTGTAATCCATTGCCAACATTGCTCTTGCAAACCTTCTGAACCAAGCTTTGGGAGATTACTTCAACTCGTACAATGCTTTCCTTAATATGCAGACCATATTCTTCTTTGGGACATCAAATCTTGAATGTTTTGTAGATCTCCAGGAACCTGTTGATGGACTATAGACTCCTCTGGTTGGGGACTGGTTTGCGTGACTTCTGACATCTTGGTTGGTCAAACTTATAAACAGATTTTTGGAGCTTTGGGTTGATGAAATATTTTTTCCCAAGAAGAGTACCTAGAGCTCTGATACCATCAGGGAAATTGGGAAAGGTTTTGTATATTTAACACCATTACAATACAGAGTAGCTTGTCCTTTATAGGCTGAATACAATCAGAACAAAGTCAAGAGAAAATCAAAAGAAATAAGGTAATACAATCATATCCAAAAATAGAGACTAAACTAAGTCAACCTTTTAATAATAATACCCCACCTAAATCTGCCTAGAATTACTACCAAATCAGACAGCTAACACTTTCCTAAAGTATATTACAATCACATAAAATCATGAATATTTTTCAAACAGTTACACTTATTTGTGATGCTTTCAGCACTGAGATCTCCATCAGTGGTTTATGTAATCTCGATATCTTTGTTATTAGCGTGTTAACAAAGCCTGTAGGATGTCAAATATATAACTGAAAGAAGCCCAATCTAATTACTCAAGTTCTGTCATTCTGAAATGATCACTGACTCTTGTTTTCCTGGGTTATGAACTAAAGCATATTTCCAAATGCCAGACAAGGCTAACCGGTAACTATTTAGCTTCTGGAGTAGCTTTTATGGTTTTATATTGGTTTACAAGTACAGTAAGAAAAAAAAAACTGTAGAACAATTGTGCCAATTTGCATCAGATGCTCAAATTATGTTTCTTTAATTTCTTAATGGATTATGAAGATTTTTTCTTATTCATGTCTTCTCCAGTACTTTGTAAGTGCTTTCTCATTCATAATGGGGCCTACTGGTGCTTGTAATTAGAGGATTTTGATCATTTCTCATTTATACAATATTCTGACTATATAAATGGAAGAGGGGAAGGGGGGAAGAAAAAAAAGGCTGAATAGACTTTTATCTTTTCAAAACATTTCTCTTGGAAAGCAGAGATTTCGAAATATGAGTTTTGATAATTTCTCTCAGGAAGCTTGATAAAAAAGCATAGATAATTGTAACGAATGACAATTTCTGTCAGGTCTCAGATTCACAAAAATTTCATCGGTTCATGATATATGTGCATGCCAAGGGAATGATAGTAGATGATGAATATGTGATAATTGGATCTGCCAACATCAACCAAAGATCCATGGCTGGTTCAAAAGACACCGAGATAGCCATGGGTGCATATCAGCCACATTACACATGGGCTAAGAAGCAGAAGCATCCATGTGGTCAGGTTTGTATAGTTCTTGTTTCACATTTGCTCGTTCTTGATTTAGCTGTCACCTAAATGGTGATTATCAAAAGCAGTAAACCAGTTTAAATGATTTATTTCAACCTAGATGACCTTGTTTTCTACTCTCCCCCTTTTAATAAAGAGTAATGTTAGGCATCCCAAATTGTATCTCAAAAAGTGATATGTTAAGTAACTATTGAGTGTAATAAATGATTTTAGAATTTATACTATTTCACCACCTAATGATTGCTTGATACATCATTTTTTGAAATATAATTTGGGATGCCTAGCATTACTCTTTAATCGAATAAAGGAAGTTGGTTGTTTCTCAGTACTTAAAAGTAGCTAAACTTTCACAAATCATCTTTACCTTCAATATTTTGATCTTATTGATAGGCATGGTATGGTTGCTATAGCATATAGAATTTACTCAAGAATTAAGATCATCTCTAATTTTTGACATGTTTTATTGTGCATGCTTGGTCAAGATTTTATTCTTAATTATATTCATTTTTATGAATTACCAATCCCATGTTGCTCATGTAAAATCTTATCAAGCGAGAATCCTAGGCCAGTCCCAATCTCAACCCCTGCCCCAAAGCATAGAACTGGTATGCAGCAATTGAAGTATAATATATGCTCTCATCAAGTTTCTCGTCTTTCACTATATGTCATTATGAAATAGTCATTTTGAAATGACATGTCCGGCAATTAACCTTTTGTTACATCCATTTGCCTGAGCAAGCATGATGCTGTCAGTTGTTTGTGAATGGCAGACAGATAATCTCTTATGTTCTCTAGCTTGAATTCTCCCATCCCATGTGATGTATTTCATAATCTGATCGACACAAGGAATGTGCCTTTTGCAGGTATATGGATATAGGAAGTCACTTTGGGCAGAGCATCTTGGTAAGCTAGAAGATCGTTTTGAGGAGCCAGCAAATCTGGAATGTGTAAAGACGGTAAATCAGATTGCTGAGGAGAACTGGAAGAGATTCACGGCTCCAGATTTCATGCCATTGCAGGGCCACTTACTTAAATATCCTTTGAAGGTAGATGAAGATGGGAAAGTAGACTCGTTACCCGGATATGAGACTTTTCCGGATGCTGGTGGTAAGGTCCTTGGAGCTCATTCTGTTGGACTCCCTGATGTGTTGACAACTTAATCTCTCATTTTTAGAATGGGGACACAAATATTGACATGTTGATTGTACCTTTTAGATCGTCTGATGAATAGGTATGTGTACAAATTGTACATTGTGATTCATTTAATCTTTGTCTCTAATTTAGTTTCAAGCTTGCGTTTGCAAAATTGTAATTTGTTAAAGTGGGTAAATGTGTAAATTGCGAATGATAACATTTAGATTGCAGTGGTTTGTAAGTAGTGCGTGGTTTAAAATTGCCAAAATTTATACCATAACATTTGCAAGTTATGAAATTAAATAAAGCAATCTGATACATTTGCTCAGATTGCTTTTTGTTACTTTTTGCTGCATCTAAAATCTCTCGAATTACTCTTTGTTAATTATAAAGCTGTCCTAACTATTTTTATTTTTATATTTAATTGCAACAATAATAATAACAAAGTCAGATTTTCACACAATCTTTCAAGGTGAGAATCCATTAAGAACAATTATAAACAAACATAAAATTTTAATAAATCAATAATGAAATTTGTGTGTATTTTTGTAAGAGTAATATTATATTTTTCATATTATATGTTAGATTTTAAATTTTAAATTGAGATGTTTAAGTAATTATAGAGTGATAAAATAATATAAAATTTAAAATTATTTTTTATATTATTTTATTATCTAATGATATATTATTTTAAATAAAAATTTTAAAATATTATTTGAGATGTTTAACATTATAAATATTTTTTATCATGTTTTATTTATTCAATGCGTATTTAATAATTGATGTTTGTATCATTTGTTTGTTTAGGCGAATGATTAAATTGTGAACAGTAACCGATAATTTGACGAGGACTTGCACAGTTTTTTTTTAATCTGGTTTTGAAGAAAAAACTGCACATGTTTTTAATGTTAGGACCTTAATTCTAATACAGAGACCAGTTCTTTGCTAGTTTAAATTATTTTTTATTTATTAGGTGTAATTTAGATAATCATTTGGCAAAAAAATAATTTCTAATAATTTTTAATTTTATATAATTCTTGAAATTTTTTTTTTTTGCACTTTTGTACACTAGTCAAATGTCATTTTTTAAAAATATATATATTTTAAAAAGTACTTATAAAGTTTAAATATAAAATTTATATTTAAACTAATGTAACATTTAAAAATCATTTGTTGATTAGTATTATAAAATTATGACTTATTTAACAAGTTATTTATTAATTAATATTATATTAATTAAGATATAAATTATATATTTTAATTTTATAAACTTAATTAAATAATAAACAAAATTAATGAATGTTTAAAATTAAAAATAATTTAATAAATTATATAATTTATCATATAATAAATAATATTATTACTTAGCACTATTTAATTAATCTACAACTTTAAATATATTATAAAATCTTAAAACATATACAAAAACTCTCTATATAATAAATTAGATAGCCAATAAAATTATTTCTCGTCATTAAAGTTAGGGAGAAGTCAAATATATTTAACAGAAAAAGAAAAAAAAGTCGAGGTGCCTAAAAGTTATTTTTTTTTAAATGTGCGGTGAAATGATCTTAATGTGCGGCAACACCCTTATGTTCCACAATAAAACCGTAAGCCCTACCGTTCTACATAATTTCCCCTTCATACTCGAATTATAGGCAAAAGTTGCAACTTGCATCGAAGGAAAAGAATCAATCTATTATCTCAATTCGGACATTCTCACTTTCAAAAACCCTAATTTTATCTGCTGTTTTGATTGGAGCTGAGAAATGGTAAGCCCTTGCTCTTTCATTTTTTTTTTCCCTTCTGTTCTTAAGCTCGGTGTTAACCGAGATCTAATTCAAGTTTCGCTTCTTTTGCACAGGCCGAATCTCCTAGCAAAAAGTAAGCTCTAAATCAAATTCTCTTATCCCAAAACTTGCAACCCATTTTTTTTAATTTTAATTTTTGAATATCCATTTGGCGAGTATTGTTTTTCATTGTTTTTGTTTCATGTTCTGTTTTATGATACGAGAGTTTTTTTTTTTTTTTTAATTTATGATTTTCTAGCCATTCATGAATTGATATGATCTTGAATGTTGATTTTTCTTTTTTGTGAATTAATATTGGCTCTAACTTGTGTTTCGCAAATGATATGAATATTAGGTTTGACTAGGGATTCTTAAACTTTATCTTAATTGATATAGGTATTCATGTGTGCTGAATGAATTGAATATGTATTGCTATTCATTAGCTGTAAGACGACACTGTCTCTGGATTATAAGGCCTTCAAAATTTTAGTTGAAATATGATGGCAAACTTTGTATTCCGAAGAGTCTTGATAATTTTACTACACAATTTGTGTTAAATGTTGGGAGGTTTACATTTGGGAGGGGGAAGTTTTCTTGCCTTTTCGGTCTTCTGTTGATTATTATTATTCATTTCCTTTGTGCTTGATAAAATGATAATGGGGGCATTGAATATGGGTATTTTCCTTTGCACGTAGTTAGTATGACATGTTACTTTTGTTGGTCTTGGCTATTAGGCAAACCTAAGAATTTGAGGAACTTAGATAAGATGCAGTAAAAGATAATTTGATTTTCAATGTATTTTTAGTTCTTTTTTTTTCTTCTTAATTTTGATATTCTTTGGAAATTAATTTGTTAGGGATTTGCGGTCCCCGTCCCCTGTGAGAGAACAGTCAAGGTCAAGGTCAAGGTCCAGATCTAGGTCTAGGTCTAGATCAAGATCCTGGTCCAGACCAAGGCACAGATCCCGTTCCCGAAGTCGTGGCAGGTCTGTCTTTTACTAGGCTTGGGCTTGTAATAATAATGCTTGTATAATAGTCTGCCATATTTGATGTTGATGCCTGTGTTAATGTTCTTTGTACATGATGGTGTTCCCTGTTTCAGATCAAGGTCCAGAAGTCGTGGAAGGTTAGTAATGCATACAATGACGATACTTTCTTTCTATGTTCCATGCTGATACTGTCCTGAAGTTCTTCATACATTTGTGCTTTTTGTCTCAGATACTTTTGTTTATTAAATACTGTGGCAGGGATGAAGTTGGAAATCCTGGAAACACACTTTATGTAACTGGCCTTTCTACTAGAGTTACAGAAAGGGACCTTGAAAAACATTTCTCGAAGGAGGGAAAGGTTTATCTTTTTTCTCTCACTTTTTAACCATACTTTATACTGATTGGAGTTCTCCTTCATTATTTTTCTCTGCCTCTCTAACATCTCTGTTACCTGATCTTCTATCTGCAATTTATGGAACCTTCTGTTTTCCAGGTAGCGTCATGTTTTCTTGTTGTGGAGCCCCGTACACGCATCTCTCGAGGTTTTGCTTTTGTTACAATGGACAATGTTGAGGCTGCTAACCGCTGCATTAAGTATCTCAACCAGTCAGTCCTGGAGGGTCGATATATTACTGTGGAGAGGGTAATGTGATTTGCCAATGGTAAAATTTAACCAGTTTTGATTGGTTGCTTTTGTCTTAACTTGAAGGTTTTCTGGTATTCAGAACACCTTGCATCAGCTATGTTGGCAGCAATCAAAGATGATCACTTCATCCATGTCAACTTAAGTGAAACAGCCTGATCAATGGCCAGCTTAAACAGCTTTTCAAATGCATGTGATCAACTAAACATAGCAACTATATTGCCCAACTATACAACCTCAGCATTCACATTCAACACTCTCAACTAATCAACGGACATTATCAACAACTTTCTAATCAGGATTTTATGGTATTTCATACCTGGCATTAATTTAGTGGGCAACAGTCATGTCTGTCTGGATTGTGTTTCTTTTTTCCTTTTTGGCCAGGTTTTGTCTACCATCTATTGAATTTTTCCTAATGAAGACTTTTTGTTCTAATGTCTTATTGAGAGTCTGAACTTGTAAATTGATGGCTCATGGTGTTGGTTTCCACAAATGTTCGTAGAACTTTGTTGTTTATATTGATTTTTTTTTATTACATGTTTTAACATTGATGTAATTTATTTACCTTTCAGTCACGGAGGAAACGACCAAGAACCCCAACTCCTGGACACTATCTTGGTCTGAAAAGTTCTAGGGACATTGGTAAGTTTAATGTGTATATGTCTTCATGCTTATGAGATAGATTGAGCTGGTGAATTTATTGTTCAATTGGGGATTCTAACTAAAGAGTTTGCTACTATTTTATTGCTGCATCTGGGAAAGGTTCTCGTGGTGATCATGGTAGGTATCGTTCTGGCCGTGATGATTATGATTATCGTAGATCTCCAAGGCGCTCACCATACCGAGGAGGTCGTGATTATTCTCCCAGGCGCTCTCCTCACAGTGGAAGATCAAGGAGGGAGCGATCCAGGTCACTGCCTCGTTCACCTTATGGTAGTCCAGAAAGGAAGTACTCTCGTGGTTATAGGTGATGCTGTTTGGATTTGGTATCAATTTTGAGGCATTCATGGAATTTGTTAAATCTTGTCATGGATATGTGTAATATTTTTGCTTTCAAGTGGAATTGAGTGGATACTTATGGTGGCTAAGGATTATATGTTCTGTGTGAGTCACAGTTCTTGGTGGTATTTATTTTGCTGCTGAACTTTGCTTGAACTGTTTCATGTAAAATTAAATGGTAATTTCATTAGGGGGCTTCATAATGGATGTTGTCATTGCAATATTTCACATCTCTGCATTATTAATGTGGCAGTGATTTTGCATCTCAAAGTTGCTTAGGCATAGACTGATTGTTGGCTCGTTAGTTCTCATGATTTTGTGAAGTTGTCTGTAAGTTCCTGTATTGTGCCGAAATGAGAGTTTGGCTGTGATTTGCTTTCTGCCACTCAATGTGAACGTGGCCAGTTTTAGTTTAGCTAGTTGTTGGCATTCAGGTCAAATTGCTGATCTGAACACGGCCTTTTTTTTGGCCTAGTCTCATTCTTTACCCTGGAGGTTCTCTCCGTAGATGGCTCATCAAATCTTCGCAATTGCTAGCGCAAGATTGGCAAAGTCACAAGATTGGCAAAGTCATCATGATGTGCACAATGTTTCTCTGTTGAAGGATTAGTTTTCTATTTTTTTTTTTTTGGGTTACTGAGATTTTTAGTTGGAATCTATTGCGATTCTGCACAGATCAAATATGGTATGGCCCGAATAGTTGGGACTGGGAAGGAGGGATTGGATCTATTCCCACTTATTGGCAGAAAAGTCTTTCTAATTCCTCCTGTTACTGTTTGCAATGATCATGGTCAGAAAATCATTACTCCTACGGCCATTCATTGAAATATTGAGATGAACCTTTTCTTATAGCAAGGATAGTATACATATTCTATTTAGTAAGGATAAGTGATCTGATTGCTTATTTACTATAAGCAATCCTTCCCAGTTGGGACTGGGAAGGAGGGATTGGATCTATTCCCACTTATTGGCAGAAAAGTCTTTCTAATTCCTCCTGTTACTGTTTGCAATGATCATGGTCAGAAAATCATTACTCCTACGGCCATTCATTGAAATATTGAGATGAACCTTTTCTTATAGCAAGGATAGTATACATATTCTATTTAGTAAGGATAAGTGATCTGATTGCTTATTTACTATAAACCAGAAAAAGATTTGATTACAATATGGTTTCATTAGTTAAGATAGGATTATTGAAATCTTGAGCTTAATTAACGAGAAATTGAGGGCGATAAGTGAAGCTATTTTTTGGTTAGTTCTGTTGAGAAATGATTTATTGGATGTTGATGAAAAATTAAAATTTTCATCTTATTATGAATTGCCCAATTCACAAAGGAATCAAAAGAAATAATATATATTTAAATATACAAGTATGATATGTGTGGAAATCTAGCGGCATAGCTCAAGTCTTTAGGCCCAAAGTTTACGTGCTGAAAATAAAATCAGCCCAATTGGGCCCAATCTTCATCCGTAACGATGAAGTTAAACAATCTCGTTACATCTACAAATCATTTGGAGAGCAGAAATTAATAAAGCAGTTGATAAGCGCCAAACCGCTAAATCTTCTAAACCCCAGCACCTTCAAAATCTCTTCTCTTTGTCCGCACTCTCTTTTTCTTCCACCTTCACAAACTCCTCAGAGTCTCTTCTCACCCTAAAACCTTAGAATCTGCTCGAGAAGACCCAACGCCCTTTCCTCTCTGGAATCGGATTATCTTCTCCGAAACGACGACGAATTTGCCGACCGTGTCAGCGGCGATTGCTTGGTTTTCGAGGAAGGCGTGTTCGAAGACCCTTACCTCCAAAACGACATCGCTGCTGGAGTAGCGAAAAAGCAAAATCCGAGCTAAACGAAATGGAAAAGCAAGAAAAAGAGTTATGTCATAGAAGTGGAGCCTGGGAACTTCGTGCCTGAGAAATGAAGAGAAGTTCAAGAGGAAATTAATTTGTCGAAGAAAGAGAAGCGGAAGATCGCACAGCAAATTGAGTTCGGTCGCCGAGTCGAGAAGAAGAAACATGGGTATTTGCCATTGAAGAGTTTGAATTTGAAGGAGTATTTAGCTTACAAAGAAGAGAAATTGGCGCAATTGAAGCCGCTTGTTCTTGATAATCCCTACAAGTTTCCCCGACGCTGGAGAGTCCGATAATGATAGTGAATGTGAAGAGAATGAGAATGTGAGTACGTTGTCGTCTTCAAGTGAGCGGTTGGCGCCAAAGAATTCGAGACGGGCGGTGTATGGTCGAGGTTTGGATGATGTTTCGGAGTTCTTTAATAGTGGGATTTATCAGCCTCCTGATGAGAAATCTGAAGGTGAATTTTGATTTTTCTTTTTTCCTCTTTTTTTTTTGGTCTTGTTTGTTTATTTTGATGGGTTATGATTTGTCATTGAATGAGCAGGTCCACTAAGTTGTTTACTAAGGAGGAAAAGGTTCTGTTGAATAAGAGGCTACCAGATCTCACAACTGCTACTTCTGTAAGTCCATTTTTGATGGTGCTAGCTAGTCTTGTATTTGGTATTTAAATTTAATTCTGTCATTTCATTTTATATTTTTTATATTCCTTCAGGTTATGCTTTTGTATGATAATCTGAGTGGTTAGTTTGGATGTTTAATCCAGGGTCATAATGAGTTGTATCTTTACAGGTGCAATATTTTACAATAGAATTTATTTATATGATTCCTTTAGGTATGCTTTTGTTTGATAATCTGAGTGGTTGATTTTTTATGCTTTGATATGGGTTCGATATGAGTTGGTATTTTTACAGCTGCAATGTTTTACAATAGTTTTTTGTGACAGATGCTTGACTCCTGGGAACACTTATTTGGGATTTTCTTTTTTTTTTTGCTGTGTGTATACTAGGATCTATATTCCTTCTTGGTATGGAGGATACTATCAGATTATATCCTGGATCGCTTTCATGTATCAATGAGCTTGAAACCTAGACCTCATCCTCATGAAAAATGTTATGAAACCATACGTAGAACTAAGAGCAAATGCACGAATAAATAGTAGAAAAAAATAGGCTTTCTACATATGCATCATGCAAAAAATGATTTTAATCAGCTGTAGCAAAGAAACAAACTTCATAGAAGTCGAAATATGAAGAAATCAATATGCCTAGATAGTTTATTCACCCTCAAAATCTGACTTGTAAGGGAATTCCCATCAGCTTATAAACCCATTTGGATCTTAACGAAAAGAGAGAGAATGTTGTAGCTACAAGTTCTGAGGTCTGTTTTGAGCATAGGACATTTATTGTGTGAAATAGTTTTTACTCCAGTAGAAATGAACATCCATGTAGCTTTATTGACGAATGAACTTTAGGTTTTTATCTACTTCTAAGCTAACTATTCCAGAAATCTTTTTGCTTTTTTTCAGAAAAAATGGTTGCCTCTGCATACCCTTGCAGCATCAGGGGAGTTCTTATTTGTTGATACATTGTTGAAATCAATGCTGTGGACAAGGTGAGTGAATTGACCACTTGCCAACTGTGTAGATTCTGCCATTTATTTATTGTTAAATATACAGGACTTGAGATGAGTGAAATCCTTCTCCATATCACATTTGGCCCATTATTCAACTTATTTTTGTTTTCTAACATTCATTTCAGGATGGTCTCACTGCTCTTCAAAAAGCAATAATTGGCAAGAAGCAGGCTGCTACCAACTATCTTTTAAGGGAATCACGAATTCATTTGTTCATGATGAGGTAGGTTGAAAGTATTTTGCCCTTGGATCTTTGAATATATTTGTCAACTAAAGAATCATTGTTAACTTCACATACCTGTTGGTACCATGTATAATGTGTCTTCTTTATGAAAGGTTTGATTCATAAATACAGGCCCAATGCTTAAACTTAATATGAGCATGCATGTTTTCTGCATCTGATTCTGAACTTTTTCTTATTTACTGTTTCTTGTATTATTGGGACCTGAATTATTTACCATCATTTCTTAATATTTGTTGTTGTTACATTGGTGGACATTCTCTTCAGACCACCTTCTGCATTGCTGCTGTCAACGTCATCTTCATTTAGTGGTTTTATACATACTTTCATTTTCTATACCTGCATGTCTTCATATGTACATGATTGAGGCTAAGTGATATTTGGTAGTGGTGCTTGTTTTAAACTTTTGTAGCTCAGCTCTATGCATTAGGGTTACATAGTATACTTTTTAAAAATGACACTTCTTTTTTTTTTTCTTGTTGACTACAGGATGGGGCAACCTTGTTGCATTATGCTGTCCAAACTGCGTCAAGTCCAGCTATTAAAATTCTTCTGTTATATAATGTTGATATAAACCTTCAAGACAATGTATGGTTGATAATTGCGGATTGTATGTTGTATTTTCTTTCCATAATTCTATCGTTCTACTGGAAATGTTCTCATTTGCCCTTTTCAGGATGGATGGACACCATTACATCTTGCTGTGCAAGCCCCTAGGTCAGATAGCCCGGGTAAACATCTATTCTCTTGTATGACTTCTATTTTCATTGCTCTAATTCTTTTCTTATTGTGTTTGGGTGCTTTAAGTCTATGTTGTCTGATTATAAATGGTTAGTGCTCTGTGCTTGCATCTTGGCTCTCACAAACCTAGAGGTATCTCTTTTGGAATATGATATACATGACTAAGATGATAACAATACTGAGAATTTGGGATATGTGGCAACCTCTGGTTTTCGGAAAAAAATTTATTCCTCTTTCAGATCATAGAGGACTTTATAAAATGCAAATTATCAACATTAATTGATTAAAATATTTCTTTGTAACCCTTTATCGACAATATATGAAGATTCCAGTAGTTCACAAGTATGGAATACATTTGAACATGTTTCTTTTTGTTATAAATGAAATTCTTAAGACTCTTTTAAGTCATAAGCTAGCATGGCACTTGTTAGTGTTCAAATGAATTGTTCTCCTGATGTTTAAGCATAATTGACTATCGTTTATATAATAATCTCTTTTAACTTCATAGAATGTTTAATTGCCCCTACATACAACAGTCAGAAACTTTTCTCTTTGAATCAGGATGGTTTAACTCCACTCGGTCTCAGCCTCTATTCTGGTCAAGACACAAGGACTTACGAGTTGATCAAGCTGTTGAAGCAGCAGCTTCCTAAACCCCAATGACTGCTTCAACTTCAAATCAATCTCACGAGTGTTACAGCAGCTGAACCGCTTCTTACAACCCAGTATCATAAGATCAGCATGATCAATAGAACACAAAACTCAATTCTCCGTAAATTCCTCTGTACATCACATTATCCTCCCAACAGAAGTGGATGCAGAAATCAAAATGCTACCAACAAGACAAACAATAAAATTTTGTTTTCCCGCACAGCTTTCAACTATAACATTAATCAGCTTATTACATACAGCTTTGTTGTATATGTCCTTCTCCTTCACATTGACATGGGCAGGTATTTTTCCTTTAGGATATAAACCCTTTTCATTAATTTTCTTTTCGTCCTTGAATTCAGTAGTAATAGATTACATATAACAATAGCTATCATATTTTCCATTTCTTAAATCAAATGAAGTGAGGCAAGTATTTAGTTCATGTTAAAAAAAAGTGAGAGGTCTGTGAATATGCCTAAGCCTAACAATTTCTGAAAGTTGCAAAGAGAATAAATTAGGATCCGTTTGGTATAAATTTTGTTGGAAAGTGAAAATACTAACAATTAAGTATTTATTTAATAAATATTAGTAGCTATTAATTAGTGATGAACTCTTTAATTGTTGTTTAAAGTATAACAATATTAATAATTCTTTGAATATATTTAAATTATTAGTACAATATTTACAAATTTATTAATACAAATTGACATAGTATGATATAATTAAATGTGTTAGTTTATTTTTGTATATTGCATCGAATTATTTACTTTTATCCGTGCAATTATATTATATCATATCAATTTGTATAAATAAATTTATATATGTAAATTATTCTTAATTATTATTGTTTACTACATTAAACACTTCTTCTTGTTGCATTTTCAATAATAACCACCAAACTTATTCAAGAGGCGACTTTGAATGAACGCTAGTTTAGTTCGTATTTGTGGTATAATAAAGCACTAACATCAGAATAGTTAAATTATTTTTAATAATTTTTTAATAATTTTTTGTTAATGGATTAGTCATACACACATGGATCCTTGAGAAGTTTAAATTCTCTTATTAGAGTTACAACATTTTTTTTTTTTTTTGACTTTTTTATCTTTCAAAGCTTTTAATACTTTAAAAAATAGATCACGTTTATGAAATAACTTTTTTTTTTTAAAAAAAAAAAAGAAAAGAAAAAGTCCTTGTTACAGAACTTATTTTACTCATAATCATGGCTATTCTAGAAGTAACAATTTAATATGTTTGGGTGGGAGACAGATGAGAAACGTTTATCAATACTTGTATATTAAATTACGCCAAACACATCATAAATTCATACTTATTTCTTCTGAATAGCCTGTCATAAAGATTCTCTAAAATTATGTGAAAGATTCTCACAAATTATGTACAAATTAATTGAGATATTAACTATGAAGTTAGCATAAATTATACTTTAACGAAAATTTTAATTTGAATTATATTATTATTATTTTTACTTAATTTAAAAAATAAAAAATGCTCTATTTTGTAAAAATAATTTTATAACATACATAACAAAATAATGAGATATTTTTAATTAAATAAAAGAAGTGATGGTGTAATTATAACTAAAATTGCCATCGGCTTGTAATTTGAGTCAATCTTAGAGGTAACAGTATTAATACCCAAATTAATTATATAAATTTAATCATACTATATAATATAATATAATATAATAAATAAAATGAATATACCACAACTAGAGGCAGTATATATGAACTTATATAATTTAATTTGAAATTATTTAAAATTAATTATTAATAATAATAAAATAGGTGACGTGGATGGCCCAGTTAATTGCCACGTCAAATGAGATAAAAAGATGCTGATCAGCGTTATAGTAATATCCATGATCTGACTCGATAAGCGTTACGCATGTTTTTCCCACCAAACAAGAAGTTTATATAACACCAAGTTGATTAAACAAACAATTGGATTTCTCCAAAAGCCTTGTCCCCGTTACCAGTTTCAACAACCTTTATCTTAAAATCTCCCTCTCTTCTTTTTCCTTTGTAAAAAAGCTTTCGCCCATTTCTCACCCTCGACGTTTTTTTTTTTGTTAAAAAAAAATGCTTGGAGCTCAGTTGTGTGTCTGTACAGTCTCGTGCTTTTACACCGATCAAGCAAATGCGAGTCGTTTGGTATTCAAATCAGTCGGCTCGTCGTCCCCGTCCCGTTCTCAATTATCAATGCGACTTTCTTTCGCTGCTGCAAAACGGTGTCGTTCCCCGCGCAAATCGGCTCTCATTTCTTGCAAATCTTCCCGCGGAAGCTTCGGCGGCCGATCCTCCAATCGCGCTGATGACGATCGGGATCACGAGTTTCTCCAAGCCTCTCTCCTCGTTCCAGGTCTATCCTTGTAGATGTTATTGGCATTTATGATTTATGAATTATTAGAATATTTGAGAAAATTTTCAGTGAAATAATTTTGACTGAGAGTGAGAATCCGTAGCGAGATTTTTATTCTGGATTTTGAAAACGTTAAAAGGAAAAAAAAGAAAAAATGGTTTAAGAAGCAACTAAAATACTGTTATCAACTCATTTCCGTTGTTTTTTAAATTTTAAGTCCATTTTGTGGAATTAACTTTATAAAAGGAAGCCCTTTGTTAGTCTATATATTCAAAACTAGTATCAAGTGATACACGTGTTTCTTGAGTTAATGCAGAGACTATGTTGCACTATAGAATGCGGAGGCAAGGATTTCAAGACCATATGAAATGGCAAAGCTCCGGTCAATTGAGTCCATTTTCTGTTGCAGCAAGAGAGGCTAGAGGAGGTGATGTTACTTCAGTTGGTCAAGAGTTTCTTCGTCGGTTTCAGAGTCCCACCATTTTTCTCAAGATTTCTTGTAATGGAGACTTTTTGCTTCCAATTATTGTAGGTAAAATATATGAGCAAAAGCTTACTCAATTTATATGTTGCATATGATCATTTGGAATTTGATTGTTGTTTTTAGTGGATATGCATGAGTGAGTGTAGTTGACGTTTCTACTATTGCAGGGGAGTTCGCTATTGAGAGGCTTTTATTTGCCTTGTGGAGATTCGATGATGGGGTAATTTATTTATTAAGCATTATTATTATTATTATTATTATGGTTTATGTTAGTTGAGGTTGTTTTTAGTGTATATTGGTCTTTTAATTAGCATGGTTTTGCTTTGTAGGATTGTCCGGATCAATTCCAGTTAGTGAAAAATGTTGTGGAAAAGCTTGGCTTTGAAGTAAGTTTCAGCTAAAAAATTTTATGCACTTAGCACATGTTACAGATTGTATTTTTAGTTGATTCTTTAATTTGTTGTTGCTTGTATTCAATGTCTATAGAAAATATCATCACTTTCTTTATATTGAAATACATGATGGTGTTACGGTAAAGTGTTCTTAGGTATTCTCTTTGAAAAGGCTAACGGAGTTAGCGAACACCATTCAGTTTTACTAATTAACTTCTTCTTTACTTCTATCATTTCAGGTTAAGATGGTTAGAATCACACAAAGAGTGAATTGTACATACTTTGCAAAATTATTTCTAACCAAGGTGATTAAAAGGTTACAAATCGCTCTTATTGTTTTCATTTCAGAAAGATAATTTTATGAATTTTCTTTTATGTAATTTCAAGCTATTTATTATCCTCAGCCAGGGAGAAAGGATAATATAATTGTGGACATACGACCCTCAGATGCCATCAATGTGGCATATAGATGTAAGGTATACAATCGTGGCACCTCGCTTATGGAACTGCTAAAATTTTTATCTAAAATTAAAGGTTCTTCCTGCTTTGAATCACTTGCACAAACTAGGATGCCCTTGACAATTTTCTTCTTAGGTGGTAAATGGAAACTTGACTGCTTCTTTGCTTCTGTAAAATATGTCAACATCCTAGTTAACTAAGACGTGAACTCGAATGGACTATTTTAGCAATGATTTGACTACCTGGAAACCAATCAATTAATTTGAATGCCCAATTTTCCTCGCTTTTCTATGTGCTCTACCTGTCAAACCTCTTGTATTGTTCTTGTTCTAGTAGGTGCGCCAATTTCTTCTCGACTGTTTCTGAAAGTGCTATCAATTGAACTTTGTTTTCTTCAGGCTCCAATATATGTAAGTAAAGAAATTGTCTCAAAGGATGCTGTTAGAATTGGTTATGCGATGGGCAGAGTCCAAAATGCAAAACCTATTTATGATGTAAACCTTGATAGGTGTCCACTGTGCTTTATCTCTTATCCTTTTCATCAGTAAATCTATTTTGCTGTGACACTAAGCATGAGTTCTACCTTTTCCAGTGCCGCAGAAGGTCCAGATTCAGTAACTGAGGAGCTTGATCTCGTCAGGAATATGGATTTAGCTGTCAAAGAGGAAAGATATAATGATGCAGGTAATATTTCACGCAACTCTTCATTTTTTTCCTATTACATTCCTCATTCAAATTAATTGTAATTGAAACTGCCTTTCTTCTTGTCTTTTGATGACACAAAAAATGCTAGCAACTATAGGATTGTTCATAATAGTTTCCTTCCTTGCAGCCAAGTTCAGAGACAAGCTATCAAAGCTTCGTGAGTCTACAAAGGATTGCTAGTCGTCTGTTAGGTGTATCTATTCTCAGGCAACTGTTGCTTGGTCTGCTTGTTGACACGTTTCAATAGCTTTCTATCAGATTTGGATCATCAAAATTAGAAAAAAATTTGCAATTTCTTCTTGATCGTGTTAGTGGCAGGTTTGTTTTTTCTAGTTCGAAATAGTTCCAATATATACCTAACAGGATTGATAATGACTATCACAAAGAAAGACAGACTTTGAAGCCCTTTGGTGATAGCATTCAGGTTAGAATGAAAACCTAAGCTAAGGGAACAAGCTGAATACTGAATGCATATTCTTAGTCTCTTAGATACTTCCCAGAAGGTGCCAGTATGTACAGATTCAAGTCGAGAATATAGCCATAATGTGTAAACGTATTATCATGTATCTTAATATTATGGATCATAAAGGTGATCAATTTTCTCTTACACGGAGTTAAAATGTTCACTATGTGCCCAACTAACGGGCTTGTATGTAATTCCAACGATGTATAATAGAAAGGTATGCATTATGTTTTGAAGTCAATGTACAGTGTAAAATCTCTTAGTGTTCGATGTTATGTCAACGAATTAATGGATACAAATTTGCTTGTAGCTCACAGCAGATGTTTGACTTCTTTTGCTGGCGTTTTGCTGTTATTTACTTTTTGTCTTTGTCTAAACAGTCTTTGCAAATCATAAACATTGTGCTATTGGTCTTTTGACATTTTCAGATCCTCCTCTCACTTTCTGTGATTAGGCCAAAACAACTTTGTGCATACTTATCACATAAGTATTATTATTATTATTATTATTATTATTATCATCTATTATCCTTTCCATCAACACAAACACTTACAAGTATGTAAGTGATGACTGATGGCTATACAACAAAATAAAAGTAAAGATGCAGTAACCATGAGCACCGTTACTGCATTCTTGAACTTAGTATTATGAAATCAACGTCAGAATTTTCGCTGGCAAATGGACTGAATTCTGGGCGGTATGGGTGGTATGCGAAGACGGAGGGTTTTCGGCAAATTCTCGCCGTCGCCCCACAATGCATAAGCTTCCTCTCCATGAGCAGCGTCATCTCCTATCTCAAGATCATCCTCATCCATTCTTAAATCAACACACCGGCTTATTAAAATGCAAATAAGGCTGGTCACAACAGCGTTCCAAGCAGTAATAAAAGCTGCTCCAACCAGCTGATACCCCATTTGCCTGAAGCCAAACTTGAGTTTGTTTGGTTCAAATAAGCTGTAAAACAAGCCTGGACCGTACTGGTGGTTGAGGCCATACATCATCGTTAGAAGATTGGGTTTGGCCAAAGCCCCGGAGAGAAGTCCCCCGAGAACACCAGCCACAGCATGCGTGTGAAAGACTCCCAGTGTGTCATCGACGCTTTGAAAGAATGCCGATTTCCTGTGCAAAACCATCATTGTGTACCATGGAATTGAACCTGACATTGCACCCATCAACAATGCTCCCCATGGCTCCACAATCCCTGCAACAACATGCGTCCCGTGATGATGATCATATTGTTATTGCCATTTTCATGTAATTTAAGGGGTCCATCAACAACACAATAGCTATAATTGGTTAAGCCTATTAAATTTCTTCTTTATATATTTTTGATAATTTGATCTAACTTATGTTATCTTTCACATCAAACGATAAAGGTATCACGTGATTAAATGAAAGATAATATTACATTTTATATGAAATAAAAATTAAATATATAAATAAATAGATAATATTATCTAAATTAATTTTTTTAGATTAGTGACACCAAATCTGAGACATTTTTTAAACCTAAAGTGTAGTAGATAATTTCTTAAATAAGTAAGAGGTTTCTTTGATTTAATCCATCATAAAATAAATTTTAAGATTTGGCTCCTACAAATTTTGAACTTTAACATTTTTACCTATGCAAAATAGACTTTTGACCTGCATAATTTGTAAATCATGACACTTAGCCCCCTAAAATCTCAACTCTGATTTCACCCATAATTACAACCTATTCTTTACATCTTAATTTTTGAAGGAACTTGGAAAATTTCATAAAAAAAAATTTTGAGGCGTGTAATAAGGAATTTGAAAATTACAATAAAAAAATTTAGAGTTTTATAAAATTATATGTATTAGAAGTTGACAGGAGCCTTTCGTTATCAGCCATCTTTGGAAACCAACCAGAGGGGAATCATAAATCAACATGAAGCTAGTAACTAACCTGCGCCAGGGGTGATGCAAACAAGGCCGGTGATCATTCCCTGGACGCAGCCAATGACAGAGCTTTTGTTGTACACGATCATGTCTAGAGAAAGCCAGACCAAAAGACTGGTGGCAGTGCAGAGATGAGTGTTGAGAATGGCTAGTGATGCAATCCTCCCAGCTGCAAATGGAGATCCACCGTTGAATCCTGTCCATCCCAGCCATAAAAACCCTGCTCCTCCCACCATATGAATTATGTTGTTTGGTGGGAAATTTTGTCTGTCCTTTGAGTGCCTTGGCCCCACCTAAAATCATATCATCATCATCATAATTCATCACCAAAATCATCATTTTTCATCTTATATTTACCCCAAAAGAAAAACCCCACTAGGGTATCTTTATTTATAATGGGTTGACTCAGTTTTTTTTTTTCAACTGATTTGATGTGTTCAGCCACCAATCGAAATGCTGAAGACACTACTGGTGTAAGAGAAAGTGAGCCACAACAAAGGAAGGAACAATTTTTGTCCAGTAGCAGTAGGGATAGAACAATAACAGCAGCATGGGCAGAATAGTATATAATCAAAAGATTCTTTAAAAATCAGGTAAGATTAAATTAGGTAAATAATGAAAAGATTCTTTAAAAATTAAGTAAGATTAAATTAGTGGGTTGTGAAAATTTTACTATTGTATTATAGCATTTTCCTCCATATTATAAGTGTGGAATATATATATTTCAAGACAGTTGCTGTTAAAAACCACAAGAAGAACAAGATTATGATGGTATTTGATAAATTGACATATATTTGATGGGTGCATCAAAATATCATCATGTGTATTAGATAAGACTTACAAAAGCATTAGGTGAGGTGAGCATATTCAAATTACCCAATAAGCAGCAGTGAAACCAGCCACCCCAGAAGAAAGATGAATAACAAAACCACCAGCATAATCAATGATGTATTTGTCAAGAAAGCCACCACCCCAGATGGTGAAGGCACCTATGGTATAAGAGAAAGTGAGCCACAAAGGAACAAACATCATCCAAGCACAGAAGTTCATTCTCCCAAGCAGTGACCCAGCTAGCAATACAACAGTAATTGCAGCAAAAGCGAATTGGAAAAACACATAATCAGCCATTGGGACATTACCCAGTTTTGATTTGCTTAGTAAAAAAAAATCACTCAGAGCCACATTGGGCTTGCCCATTATTGGGCTGATTCTAGTGCCAAAGGCCATATGATGGGCCCATAAAACCCAACAAAGAAGGACAGCAGCAAAGGCATAAAAGGCCATAAAGGCTGAATTTACAGCCCATTTCTTTTTCACCATGCTGCCATAGAGAATCACAAGCCCAGGAACACTTTGTAAGCAAACCAATGTTGTTGCTGTTAATTGCCATGCATTATCTGCTTTATTGTTCCACCATGGAGATGCTTCATCCCAATTAAGTGCTTCTGGGAGAGCAGCAGAACTTTGATAAACATTATCACTCATTCTGAGAGCAATTGCTTTTTGTGTTTGTGCTTGTGCCTTATGTGTGAATCTTTTTCTCTTAGAAATTTTTGGCCAACTTAGTGAAAATTACAATGTAAAGAGGGACAAATTTTGGAGCTTTGCTTGGACACACGTTGAAATTATCTCCAATATTGTTTCGGTTTGCATGTACAAAGAGAGATGATACACTGACATTCTTAATTGTCTGTAGCAGCTGGCTTTGAATATTCATTTGAGATTTCTAAGAACAGGATTACATTTGTATTCGCTGTTACTTTAGGTGGCGACAGAATATAAGAATAATGAACCAAATTGTTATGATATGTTGAAGCTCTCTTGTGAAGAAAAAATTATACTTTAATTAAGGGCAATTGAAACAAGGTTAGATTATGCCCAAAAATATCATCGATCAATCCCCTAATTTATGAGTTAAGATTGCAGAAGAGTGGCCCAAATGCTAATCATGCTGGCGTACAAGCATTGAAAATGAAGTGAGAATCCAAAGAGAATACTGATTGATGATGAGTTTAGGGTACAATAACAGCATTGAAAATGAAGGCCATTTAAAACGCTCACCCCCCCTAAATTTCCAAAATTTCCCTGGACAATCTTCTGATATATGCATGCAGTACATGTCTACATGATGCAAATTAAGCCAGTGCTTGGAATATGACAAAGTAAAAGACCGGGGAAAAAAAAGTGAAATTAATACTTGCCTTAATTGTGCCAGCAAAGTAGCATTATCACACATTTTTTGGCCATGTAAAATCTGGTCCATCTATCTTTCACCATAGCCAATCTTCCATGCCTCTTTGAAACTCCATTACTTTCCCATCTCTTCTTGCCCTTTGCTGTCCTAGATATGCATTGACATTAGTATTTTGATAATCAAATAACAG
The DNA here is from genome assembly GCA_946807835.1 of Ailanthus altissimus. Classification (NCBI taxonomy): domain Eukaryota; kingdom Viridiplantae; phylum Streptophyta; class Magnoliopsida; order Sapindales; family Simaroubaceae; genus Ailanthus; species Ailanthus altissimus. The sequence goes on from OX327695.1 coordinate 28,821,299, forward strand.
TCTGTTATTTAAAAAAAAAAATCAAAAGAAATGTATCAAAGATTTTAAGGAACAAAATCCTAGCCCTAACACATCAAAACCGAGTAAGAAAAACTCATGCAATGGCCCGACTCCTGAGTTTTCTTAGTAACAACATAAAATAACCCTCTCAAGTATATATAATAAGAAAAGCCACCAATAATTCTTTGGTGGTCTTCACATCATCAACTACCCTCTATGTCTCTCTCTCTCTCTCTTTGATTTTCTCTTGACATATCTTGTTTAAATTTTCAAGTGATTGTTCACAGAGATGACAAGACACAAGTTTCACCTTTTGGTTCCTTGGCACTTGGCTTGCTAAGCCATTTCTCGGAAGCAACCGAGCTAATACGCGATTTGGATTAGACACAAGATAATTCATGCATATTTTGTAGCCCACGTTTTCATTAATTAGTTATAACATAGGTAAGCAAGTTGCCATTATATCTAGGGAAGGTAGTTTCATAGGTTCTGGTTTTGTATAAGCTTTGCTCAAAAAAAAATTTCCTATGTATTGAAATTAACTGCAATTTGTATAGCTGGAAATTCGGGCACAAGATAGGAATATAATATATATAGCTGGAAGTTGATAACTTTGGCATTACTTTGAGTTGGATGATTCTTGTTTTGGTGGTATTAAGATAATGATCTTTGTAAACATAATAATATCAAAGCCAATCAAGAAAATTAATTAAATTGAAAACCCATGAAGCGATTTTTTTTTAAATAAATAAAATAAAAGCCATGGAAGCATGATTAGTTGATGAGATGGACAACTTTGCACAATTTGAATTTTTTTTCTTTTTCTTTATTTTCCTTAGAGATAAGAAGGGGGCAGGTAGCACAATTAATGGAAGTGAAGGTTGCTATTTAAGAAAAAAGAACACTGGATTTGTGGAAAGATAGTTGGCGTTTCTAGCTTGTTTTGGTAACTATATTTTTCAATTTTTTTATATCTTTTCCTGGCATATACATTTATGTGAATGACCATCAACCTGGAGCCTGGAGGTAGATAAAAGAGTTGTTAGTTAACCAGCTGGAAGTCAAATTCATTTCTGATGGAAAATAGAGAAATCACTTTCCTCGTTCTCAGTATGTATCATTGAAGCTTTTTGCAAAACGACATGCTTCACTAAAACTATAACATTCATGTTCAAATATTTACCTTTCTCTCGATTACTATTTGCAGATGAATTGTAGCACAAAGACCATCAGTAATATTCACTACTGGTTATATACATAGTAGAAAGTTAATGTTATAAATCTCTGTAATCTTGCTAAACTTTTCTGCTTTCTTTTTTCAGGAACAATCTTAAGAGTTTGTGTGTCAACTATAAGCAACATAAACATTACTATAATCTCCAAGAGATGATCATGAGTTGTAAAATCTTTTTAAAGCTGAGCTAAAAAAAATAAAAGCCTAAAAGGGTTCTTGTTTCTTCAAAGATCCAAGTCAACAAATGGAGTAAATATAAATTCTTTTTTACCAGTCCTAAAAAATAGTATCACATTCACGGGTACCTTGCCTCTTAATGCTGCTGCCTGCTTTTCCCCAGGGGAGAGATTCCCTTCATTAATGCCCGAGTGGTTTTCCTGGTTCAAGTGTGCAGGCATCAGTATCACGATCATGGCTGATTCCTTTGTTTGTTGGGTGCAGAGATTTGAATTCTAGGGCCATTTTTCTTTTTTCTTTTTCTCTTTTCTACTATGAGCACCCCTCATCCCTCGAAGGACAACTCTAACCCTATTAAACATAGGTGTGTTTCCTTTTTGGTGAAAATGTGAATGGGTATTTTAGACTAGAAAATTGCAATAAAGTGGGTGCCCTCCCAAGTAATTTGGTTTATTCAACTTTTGTAAATGTAGAGAAAAAGAGAAATGAATAGAGAGAGCGAGGAATAATGGGTTTATAAATGCAATGGTCCAGCTTTCTGCTTTGGTAGTCGTTGGTTTTAAATGCTCTTAGCAGAAACCCTCTTGGCTCTTGCCTACTTAAATTCTCACCCGGACATTCTCACTTCTCACACAATTCCCTTCAAACTTTTCCTCTCCTTCACCCTTTCTAATTTCTCCCACTTTTTTTTTTGTCTTTAATCTCTTTGTCTTCTCAGTCTTCTTCATTATGTATGTGTTTTGAGTCTCAAATGGTAGCTTTTTCATGTTAATTTTAGGGTTCTTTGTTACACCAACAGACAGTTCCAAGGTTTTAATAATTATTTTTTTATTATGTGCAGAGAATGTATACATACATGAAATAGTAACCGTGATATTGGCCTGGTTCACTCAGACAAACCAAACTTTCTCTCTGAGAACAAACGTTCTAGCTAAGGTTGTGGTCTTGGTTTGATTGAGCCGTGCCAATATCTCGTTGCTCTTTCATTTCTTCTTCAAGACTCAAGTATCAAATATCAATGATCTCAAAGGTTTGTATTCATGAAGTAAGAATTTTTTTTTGTTTTTATACTTCCATAAAAATTGTAAAGGATATATGCACGTATGTAAGCAGTAGGCGCTCTCTGCTAGCTATCCCAAGAAAGTTTTTCCTCTTTCTCATGCAATGAGATTCCGTATAACAATGACATTAACCTTCTTCTGAAACATGTTCTTCTTCAAAAGAACAAAACTCTTGAAACTTTTTTTTAAAAAAAGAAGACAAGATAAGGAACAAAAAGAAAAGTCTTTTTACATAAACCCTAGAACTGGAAAAACTCAGTGGGAACTGTACAACTTCAGAAGTTAGCATATGAAAACGGAGATATGATGTTGATTCTTTTGGCAACTCAATTGTTTGCCCGATCTGTAGCCCTTTTTGTACAAGGTTGTGTATTTTATATATATTATGTAGAAATCCCATATAATCATTTTTTTTCATGAAATGTGATTTTATCTCAAGAAAGATCCTTGGTTCTAGAAAAAATTCATGCCGTTAATTTCTTTGATGAATTTCAATTTGGCTTCTTCAAGCTTGGGAAACTTATTTATTAACTTTTAATACACATGGTGAATGAAAATAAAGATACCCCACTGGCCACTGCCCATCGACCTTGTCGGTGCCCATAAAGATCAAAAATACAAATCCCATTATTCGGAGAAATTAAAATGAAATCAAATCAAATCATGTCGCAGGGTTCAAATCATGCCAAAGCTACTTGATACTACTGTTACTATTTAATCCCAGGCAAATATGTGGCCATGTCAACAAATTTATTCGATCCATCTGCAGTGCTGGTTATATTGAAAAGGCTGCACCATATCACTAGCTAGCTCAAAACCCTTTCCTAATATTCCCTAAAAACACCACTGGTTAAATGCTGCGATATTTGGACATGAACTCATCATATCTTAAGGCAAAACTCTCGACATATAATAACCCGAATTGTAAAATAAGACATGGTATGTTTTGGCACCCAATGTATAAAATTTCATTAGAATAATGCTACATTTCAAATTGTACTATAAGACATGTATGTTTTGACTCCTTATGTATAAATCCCACATGAACTATATTTTTCAAATGGTATTTAAAATTTTTATTTTAAATTATGTGTCAAAGTAATTATTAAGTAGTAAAATAGTGTAATTAGTAATTTTAGAATAAAAATTTTAAATTTGTATTATTTTATCACAAAATAATTACTCAATACATTAATTTAAGTTAAAAAATTAAAATATCATTTAAAAAGTGTAACATTATTTATTTTGCAATCGTTACTAGTTTTGGCAACAACACTTCGTTGGAGTGAATCTTTTGTCACGGTTCTTTTACAATTTAAAAAAACGATCCTAGGTTTGTCAATTGAATACCAACCCTATATTCGTGGATTGTGTGCATGCGATACGGGTATTATATGATGATCAAGTGTTACTCTCAGATGCAATTTCATACATTTGATTGGCCATGAGAGATCAATCAGTCGTCATCGATCCACTGTTATTAAGTTTCGCGGTTATAGATAAGAAGCAAGCAAGTTATTGTCATTTGTGTGTAAAAATTTAGGTGAAATTAATACAACGGAATGGCATTGGTAGGATTTGTATATAAATTAACAAAAGTACGAGAGGGATATTCTTAGAATTTAGAAAGAATATCTAACATCTTGATATAGGTTTAGATGGGTAAGTGGTAAATTCCCTAAAAATAAAAGAGTGATTCTATTATGAAGTTGTTTTATAAGTTTTTTATATGGCTTTGCTTGTGCACGCAATACTCTAAGACTAACTATCTGTTCTTCGCATATGATAATTTGGTTTTCTGCAAAGCTAACACGAAAATGTATTTTCTGTCACGAGAGTTCTTTCTAGGTAGGTGCAATCTGGACAAAAATAAATTATAACAAATAATCTGGTGGGAGAAAACATATATGATAAATGCCTAGGACTGCTATCTTACATTGGTTTGAATAAAAGAGTGGTGTTTCAAAATGTTGTGGAGTGTGTATGGAGGAGGCTACAGTTGTGGAAGGCCATATCGTTCTCGGTTGGGGGGAAACTCACTTTGTTAAAAGCAGTTATTCAGGCGATACCAATGTACTCAATGTCAGTATTCCGTTTATCTAATTCGGTTATCAATAGGATTGAGCAATTAATGAGAAATTTTTTGTGGGGTTCAACCGAAAATGGGGAGATATGTGCAATGCTATGAAGGATGGGGGATTGGGGCTGCGAGACCTTCAAGATTTCAATAAAGCCCCGGTCGCAAAACAAGGCTGGCATCTGCTCATTAACAACTCTTCGTTGGCAGCCCGCATACTCAAAGCAAAATATTTCCCCAACGAAAGTTTTATGGAGGCTACGGTTGTAAAGGGGAGTGAGTTCCTGTAGCGGAATATGATTTGGGGAAAAGAACTGCTGGCACGCGGTGTGAGATGGAGGGTGGGGGATGGTACCAGAATTGTTTGTCTTTTTGTATCGTTGGATACCAAGGCAACCAGATTTTAGATTTATTACACCAAGTTTGGGGAGGGACATATATCGGGTTGTAGACTTAATGACAGAGGAGGGATTATAGGATTTTAGAAGGCTGAATGAACCCTTTTGGCCAATGGCTTCTGCTCTAATTGCTACGATACCTGTTGGCACCCCTAATGTACCAGACTCGATCATTTGGCACCCATCACCATCAATTGTCTTCTCAGTGAAGTCCGAATATCAGTTGGCTAGATCACTCTCTAAGAGGACAAATCAACACTCAAGCTCTACCAGCTCTCCTCTGCGAAAGTGGTGGAAGGTTTGGTCCATTAACATTCCTCTCAAAATAAAGATTTTTATATGGAGGGTTTTCTACAATATTATTGCCGCCAATATGATATTGATGAGAAGACGTGTTCCTGTTGATTCCGAATGTTTTCGGTGTGAAGATCAATTAGAATTCCCAGTCCATGCACTTCTTGAATGCTCTTCAGTTAGCTTAGTGTGGAGGCTGTGCGAGTTCCCGAAGGTGGTTGATGAGTTCCAAGGTTCAGATATGGGGAGCTTTCTCTTTTATATGTTTCAATCTCTTTTGGATCGGGACATTGAACTATTCTGTATACTGCTCTGAGAATGTTGGCATCAGCGCAATTGTTTCCTCCACGGGAGTGAAAGGAGTACAGGATTTTCAGAACTCCAAGCACAATCTATTATTTCAAGAGCAAGGAAATTGCTGGAAGAATTTCAGCAGCTGCAAGGTATCCGAGATATGCATGGTCCTTTCTTGCCACTTCAAAATTTTGTTCAACACATAGCAGATGTTAAAACTTTGCAACCCCCTGCATCAGGGAATTCGAAATTAAATGTACATGCAAGTGTGAATTCGAAAGGCAATACAATGGGTGTAGTGTGGGTGGTCAGGGATGAAAATGGGATTGTTATAAAGTGCTCAGCCAAGTCTTTCATTTCGGCATGCTCTCCATTCTCAGCAGAATGTTTTGCTATAATGGTTAACTAGGAAGATATCTGGAGTTTGAAGAGGAGAGGGGACTTACAGAAGCCACTGCAGACTGAATCAGATTGCAAGAACTTGATTCAGGCCATCTCTTCGCAACATACTCATGGTAATGAGTGGAATTTGCTGCAGAATATTGTGAAGCTTTTTGCTAAAATTGGTAATGCTTCATGCACTTTTATTTGGAGGGAATCAAATACTATTGCTCAATTTTTTTTTATAAATTGGGCTTCCATCACCCACGTGTCTAAAGTGTGGGAGGATTTCATTCCCTTTATGTTTATGCAATTGTATCCATAAATACTTCATAAGTCTACTCTTAAATAAAATGAAGCATTCTTTCAAAAAATTTATATATTTGATTACCCCTTTAAGTTTTTATTAAAATTTTAAAAATTTTGAAAAATCAAACATAAATTGAGATATATAACAAATAAAAATTTTAAAACAAATAATAATAAAAAAATTGATAGGAACTGCTCTAGGGTAGTGTTACCCGTAAAAGAGAATCTTAAATGACAAATAATGGTGGAAAAAAAAAACAAAAGAAATATAAAAATAACAATAACAATGAGAATTAAAAATGGTAAAAATTTTGACCTCAGAAAGTACTTGTGAGATTTACCATCCGATTTCTGACTGGTATCGCTGAAGGGTCTAATGGATTTATATATGTATTCTGAAAATCCAGTATCAATCGAATAGTATTCATTTTCACTGTCTTTTTCACCATTCCACCTCTGTCGGTCCAATCACGTTAATTCTTCTTTCATTCGCTGTAGTGCAACACTCGACTGCAACTCCAATATTCCCCGTTGCTTTTTTTTTTTTTCTTTTGAATAAAATATTTAATATATTTGCTATATCATTTTCCATCTCTCTTGGATGGGTAAATTCCGTTTTCAAATTTTTATATATTTTTTAAATTTTATATCAAATTAATTTAAAATTAAATCAATCAATTTTAAATGAATTAAATCAATTGAAAATTAATCTTTAAATTAAATTGAAGAGAACTAATTAAAAATCAATCAATTCAATTTAATTCAATCAATTTCATATTTTTTTTCCCACCTTAGATGTTTTTTTTGATCGAAATTGACAAAATTTATTGTGAGTTCAAATTATTCACAAATTTACTTGGACCTTTATTCATGTGTGTATATAGATTCTTTCATTTTTTTTTCACCAACCAAAAAGAAATCAATATTCGTCACTTTATATCACAAGCAAAACAATAACAGTTTGGAATATTAAAAAGAATTTTAAATTTTTATATTTAAAATATATATTTTATAGAGAATACAAATAATACAACCTAAAATGTCTATTTTTTATTTCTTTCAATCGAATCTATTAATCCATGACAACAATAATATTAACATACATTAATAAATTCAATACAAACAACACTACTTAAACTATACGTAAAAATCATTGCAATAATCAATCAGAGAAATTATAGGTTTATTGTTAATGTTAAAACAAATTATAGATTATCTTCTATAAAGGCATTTAATTGTAAAAAAAATCGTAAATCTTTATTAATGCAATGGTATATAACAATTATATTAATATAAATTAATAAATTAACAACTACCTAATAAGTAATAATTATTGATTTGTAATATATTAATTAGAATATATTTTAATTTTATAAGCCTAACATTATTTTTAAACTACACATAAAAGTCACTACAATAATCAATCAAATAAATTAATATTGATCCACTAAAGACAAAGAAGAAATACATATACAATAGGTATCTTTACAAAAGTTAGGGTTATTTTTATTGCTATTAGATAAATTAAACTAGTTCCATCAGATAATTCATTCTTAAATATTATTTTATGTAAATCAATGAAACCCCACTTACAAAACGTTGATTTTATCTTCTATTTTTAATTTAAATCTAAATGCACAACTAGATGTAAAAGTTTAGAAATTCACATTGTCATCTTGCAATAAGCAATTAAATAAGCAACAAGACCAACTACATGGAATTAGGATTTACGACCACATCATGTTCTTCTCTTAATATAATAGAATAATTATAAATAGTCCTACTTTTATATATATATATATATAAAAAGATAAATTTAAACTCGAAATCTTTGTAAAAATAGAGGTAAATATATTGTCATTCATTTATTTTCGGACTATTAACATAAGTACAACTATTTATAGTCATTTTTATTTACTACATGAATATCTTTGCACGTGGGATATTTGTCTTTATCATTTTGGTCCAGTCAAAATTACAAACTGATTTACATGCCTTTTGATCCATAAATATATCTAAAATATATTTGTTAAGGAATAAACATTTTACTTTAGTCAATTTAATTTATTAACATATTCAAAAAAAAATACAATTTCACCCAATTGTGAACCCACAGTCACAGAGAGTGAGCTTTTTGTTATTTTACATCAACGTCACATTGGGATTCCTTAGTTATCCTATAATCTAGCTTTATAATATAAGGTTCTCTTCTTTTGTTAACAAATGCATTAGTGGACCAATTTTTTTAATTCATGACAAGAGAAAATGACTGTTGTCAAAATTGTTCTATAACTAGATTGTCCCGACTAAAGCAAATTATGGGTAACTTTGAAAAAAATAATTTTTTTATTAATAGAATAAATTGATATAAAAATTAATATACTTTTAATTATAATTATTTATTTTTAGTATAATCAAATTTATTGATTTAATCTTATTAATACATAATAAAATATTCGTACAAAGAGATTTACATCTAAAATATCACATATATATATATATATATATACATATTTTGAGCACTAACTTTTAACTCTTTTTAATCTTCTGTCTCAATCAATGTTTTCGATCAATATTATATTAAATAAATTATAATAAATTATAAGATAAATAATTAATTATTACAATAGAACAAATTACATGTAAACTTATTCTACCTTATTATAGAATAAGTACATATCCTAAAATAAAACAAAAAATTTTAAGAATAATTAAAACTAGTAAACACCCACTCTAGATCTATATTTGAGTGACACAATGTAAAATTTATTATATTTAATATAAACAATAAATTAAAATATTTGACAAACATTAAAACATAATTATTAAAATAAAACATAGATAAATAAATAACAAATTCATTTTAGGAAATAAATGATGTTGTTACTAGTTGATAAAGGAATTTATATTTCAATTACCATACACTACCACAAAAGGTCAATTGTGAAAGCAAAGAAAGAAAATAAAATAGATATAAATCTTCATATTTGAACGTATTATAACTCGGCAAATATATGGAATTGCAATCTTATATTAATATTATGAACCTTTTTACTATGTCGCCATTGAAACTCATTGCTGGACCCTTACCAATACTAATACACACTGAACAAGATGGCAACTTATAGTATTTTTTTTTTTGGCAAAATTGATTTTACAAAAGGCTTTTAATAATAAAGAAACAATAATAGATATATATATGTTTTAAATACATTTATAAAATGTCAAAAATCTCAAAGGAGATATTTGTTTTTGATTTAGGGTGAAAATGAATCCCCAAAATTTATTGAAAAGTTTGTTACCAATGCTTAACATATTTTCATAGTTTTTTTTTTTATTTAGGAGTAATTTTGAAGTTGATTATTAATTTATTAATGCATTTTTTAAATTTAAATATTAGATTACAAATTCAGCAGTAAAATAAAATATATTAGAGTCCTTGTATAAAACAAGGGTACATATTGAGTGAAGAAATACATTTTAACAAATTTTCTAAGACAAAAAATATTTATCAATGTATTTTGAGATATTAAAAACATTAAGATACAATATGAATATTTAAATTGCATCATAATTTTTTTTTTAAATTTCCCCCGTGAATCACAAACCAAATAAATTTAATTCCATTTTTTGAAAAAAAAATTATGTATTTCATTTTTTTCTTAAAAAAATTAACAATCATATAATTTTATTCTTGAAATCAAATAATATTGTTACTGCTTAAAAATTTGAGAATTACGATCCTTTAATACAAGATGATCAACTAAGACGGGGCAAAACAAAAATTTACAGGGGAGATAAATAAAAAGTTAAAAATTATATTAAATTATAATTTAATTATATTAGAGTTTTAATATCGAATTTAAAATTATGAAAGGTTAAATTATAAAATATTTATTTTAAAAAATAAAAATTTATTGTTAATTTAAAAAAATTATAAAATTCGGTTATCGCTCTCCTAGGCCCTTAAAAAGGTACACCAATAGTGACAGATTCAATCCAAATACAATCTTGCAATAAGTTTAAAGCATATTTTTGTAAATCATGAGTAACCCGATTTACATCCGGGGTAAAAAGCACATTATAATACTGAAAAGAATGAAAGAAGTTCAGAAATTGGAACAATCATATAATTAATATTTGATTTAAAATCGAACAATGATATTATTCGCATAAAATATCAACGTAAATATCAGTAAAATTCCCTGAATTGATATTTCCGAATATTGGTAGGTCCAAAAGCTATCCAAAATAATATCCCTTAAAATTCCGAAATTCGTAAACTTTTTTATTATTATTATTTTGGCAAGAGAGGTTTTAGAAGCCAACTAAATTCGGTGTGATTTTTACTAAAATTAATTTCAAAATATTATTAATTTAGAATTTTTTTTATGATTTAGACTACTAATTAATTTCAAGCCTCATGGGTGACAAAGTATAAAGTACAAATTTTTGTTGACCGCAGTTAAAATTTTAAAATTTTAAAATCTAAAAATATAATACTTTACTAATTTTAATTTTATTTGTTTAATTTATAAAAATATAAATTTTAATTTATTATAATTAATTAATTTAATAAATAAATTTAATTATAAAAATAATAAAAATTATTTAAAAAAATTATAACCATTAACACTTCCATTAGCAAACTGTGTCTTGCACGCCAGTGCCTCAGGCGCTTTGTCCTTTATTTTTTTTTTTAAGTTATAAATTAATTAATATAATTAATTAAAAAATAAATTAAAATTAGAAAAAATAAAATAATTAATTAAAAAATAAATGTGTGTTTTTTATTTTTTAAGTTATATATTAAATAAAAATATTTATTTACAAATATATTAATTAAAAAATTATAAAAATAAATATATTTTCTCTTTTTTTTCATAAATTATAATAATATTTAATATAATTTAAAAAATATTATTCTAAGTAAAAAAGGGGCAAATTTAAATAAATTATTTTTTTCTTTTTTCTTTTTGTGTTATAAATTCATTAAAAAATTCATTATAAAAATAAATAAATAATAAAATAATCAATTAAAAAATAAATATGTGCTTTTTTAAGTTATAATTATATAATAGTATTTATAATATTTAAAAAGAAATTAATTTGAAAAATTGCCATGTGACGTCACGTGGAAGTGATGCGCGCCTTATAGCATGGACTACGGGAAGCGCCTAGTGTTGCCATGTGGTGTTTTTAAAATTTTTTTATTAATTTTTTTTATTTATTTATTCATTTTTTAAAATTACTATATAATTTATAACTTAAAAAAGTACACATTTATTTTTTAATTAATTATTTTTTATTATTTTTATTTTCTAATTAATTAATTTTATAATGAAAATTTTTAATTAATTTATAACAAAAAGAAAATATAAAAAATTAATTTATTTAAATTTGCCCCTTTTTCTTTTTTACTTGGAGTAATTTTTTAAAATTATATTAAATATTATTATAATTTATAAAAAAGGAATAAACAAAAGAAAAATATATTTATTTTTAAATTTTTTTAATTTATCGTTTAATTAATTATTTTTTAATTAATTATTTTTTAATTAATTTATGACTTAAAAAATAAATAATACACGCATTTATTTGTTAATTAATTATTTTATTTTTATATTTTAATTATTTATTTTTTAACTAATTTATAACTTAAAAAAATAAAGGGCAAAGCGCTGACGCTTCATATTGATGCGCGTATCAATGTGCTAATGCCTACGCGTCAGTGGCTGTAATGTTTTTTAAAATTTTAAAATTTATTGTTTTTAATGTAAATAATTAATTTTAATAATTTTTTATAAAAATAATTTTTTATTAAATTTATTTATTAAATTAATTAATTAGAATAAATAAAATATATATTTTTATAAACTATACAAATAAGGATAAAATGAGTAAAGTATTATATTTTTTATTACTAAAATTAAAATCTTTTGACTGCAGTAAAAAAAATTACCTAAAAAAGAGGTCAAATAGGAAAATTTCCCCATAAATTATTTGGAGGGTCACAAATTTATGTCGTGAAAATGAATTTTTTTTGGAAATTTTTTTAACTAACCCTTTTTTAATTTATTTTTTATTTTCAACCACACATTAACTGGCCAATTTTTTTTTATAGTTGAAAGACTTAAAATGTGATGTTTTTTATCCGTTAATCATATTTATCTCATTTCTCATTTTTGAATGAGAAAACATAGTAAATATTTGGTACGTTGTTTACATTTTTTTATATATAATTTTTTATTGAGGTAAATGTAATTAAAATAAGTTGATTATTGTTATATAGTATAATATGGGTAGATTTAAAAAAATGGTGAAAAAAAAGGATTTGGATGTTGAAAAAATTATTTGAAAAGTACAAAAAATCGATGAAACTAGCCACTGGAGGCGCCGCACATGGTGGTCGTCCATTTCACATTGTGCGCATCATGAAATACGCATGTCTGATGCGGCATGCGTTAGTGTCTTTTGTCTCACCCTTCAGTTTTAGTTGTTTTACTCATTTTGTCCTATTTTTTACTAAATATATTCATTTTTAACCAATGTATTCATTTATCTATCACAAAAATATCTTATTTTCTAATATTATTGCATAATATCTTATTTGATTAGATCTTTAAAATGAAATGAGTTTTTCTTTTTGCTTTAAAGTTTTTTTAAAAGTTGCTCAAATTATAAAAAAATATGGTTGATGGGCAAAACCGTTCTATTATAAGTCTTTTGGTTATAAAAGATTAATAATTTAATGTGTTAACAAACAAAAAATTAAATTAGGACTAGTTACAACATTTTTCTCTTAGGAAAAGTTTTAGAAATAACCCTTTAATTTTATTAGATATTATTTTTAGCCTAATTTTAATTTCCGATTCTTTATTAACCAAATAGAACAAATTCAGACATTTATACCACTTAAATTAAAAAGAACACATACTCTCTTTACCTAAAATTCTCTCTCTCTAAATTTAAAATTCTCTTAACAAAAATTTCATTGACCAAAAATTTTGAAGTTGACATTATATAGATTAGGCCTTACACAACATATTCACTACTTGAAACTCAAAAAATGAACACTTCTTGATAAGTTTTTTTTAATATTAAAAAAGTTTTATTTGTGCTATAAATTACATTTTTAGTTAAAAATAAGTGAAATAGATGAATTATACATGAAAAATAAGTTGAAATGGTTAATTTGAAAATTAAAAAAAAAAATTAAATTTTGTCCGTTATTTGTGTTCAACTATATCTTGAGGTCGCAAAAGACCCCGAGATGCACATCTAGTGCTCTCCGTGGGCCTAAGATGTGCACCCACAATACATCTATTAAGTGTACGCCACTCAGCATCACGGACTTGTGGTCTACAACATGGCATTGTGTGTGCCACGTGATGCATTTGTAGGGTGCTACGTAGCACGTTTGTAGGATGCCATGTGACAAACATAATGAATTTTTTTTAAAATTTGGAAAAAAAATTATTAATTTAAGATGATTTTAGATTTACAAATTAAATTATTTAATAATTTGATTAATTAATTATTAAGTTAATTAATATTGTATATTAGTTAATTTAATATAATATAAATATTTGTTATTTATTAATAAATTATATATTTAGTGTATTTTTACAAAAAATATAATATTTCCAAAAAATATAAAATTTTGTAAAAAGTATTTTTTTTGTGCATTGGTTATGTGTTATTTGAAGATGTGCTTGTTGAAATATAACAATGTTCGTCTTTCGATAAATCATCTAAAATGGCATACTCTTCCACATAACCAATGTTTCTAACAACATCACAATCCTCTTCCACATTACTAACATTTTTAACACCATCACAATTTTCATTCATCCCACTATCGTAGTGTGTGTATAAACTCGGTCTTTATTAAATGTTATAAGGAAAAAATGATGATAGTTATTCATTGTATTTGATGGAACCACTATTGATATTGTTGGGGCTATGTGGCTCACTTGATTGCTACCATTTATCGACATAAAATGAGTATGAATGAGATGTGGGTTATGAGTGAGGGGTTGTGCATCATATTTATAAATGAGAGCTTTAAGATCCATTGTTACACATATAGGATAATACGATCTTTTATTGACCCCAAAAAAAATCAGACATCGTTATCATTTTTAATCTTAGTAGGTTTCAACTTTTACATCGTTGCATCAATTTTAATTTTTACATCTTTTAAATATTGTATATTATTATCACGCCTCAGATCCAAAAGATCCGACACACGACATCACTTACATTCATTTAATAATGTGCACTCATAAATAATATTACTTAAAATTTCAAACTTTAATTCAACATAAACTTCTATTGACAATATTTAAACATTCATTTCAATTTCTTTCAGAATTATAACAATTGAATTATGACTGGGACAATTAGTAAACCGGAGATACGCAGAGTTTTCTCAGAGATTAACACTCTACTACGTCACCAGTAGCAACTTTATTACCGGAAGCCCAGAATATATTTATTGCAAATTCTTACTTAAGATCAACTCATAACCAATCTTGGTGAAACTTAAATCAAATCCAACCACACACAATAAAATAATACATAAGTATTTATTCAATAGGGACAAATCAAATATCTTATCCCACGTGTCCCCAATTGAAACACTCAGCAACCTAGCAACTTAGGAAACTCAAGGAACAGCAGAAGTCTTGCCAAATTCGCTAAGCACACATGTACCTTATTTACCTGAAATCACCATAAACTATAATGAGTATAAAACTTAGTAAGCATACTAGTTTTTCATATATCAAATACAAATACATATATGTACACAATGCATATGTATGATATGCTGTGATAAATCAAAATCATAATCTTATCAAATCACATGTCATGTAAGCGCTTACACATTATTTCAAAACATATAATAGGAATACTATCACTCAACTATTACTTAGTAGAACTTACATATCACATATCACATAATGCGCCAAATGTCACTCGAATGTGACATACCGTATGAGAGGAATAGTATAAGTGAGATTTTTAAATTACCTGAAATCACCATAAACTATAATGAGTATAAAACTTAGTAAGCATACTAGTTTTTCATACTAAGTTTTTCATATATCAAATACAAATACATATATGTACACAATGCATATGTATGATATGCTGTGATAAATTAAAATCATAATCTTATCAAATCACATGTCATGTAAGTGCTTACACATTATTTCAAAACATATAATAAGAATACTATCACTCAACTATTACTTAGTATGACTTACATGTTACATATCATATAATGTGTCAAATGTCACTCGAAGGTGACATACCGTATGAGAGGAATAGTACAAGTGAGGTTTTTAAATTACACATATATAATGCTCATGCCCGAAGGTAAAAGCTAAACCCTTACCCTGATCATCGGTGAGTCCTCTCACATGCACTAATATGCCACCACACGAATGTGATGACTCACTCTTCCTTTAGGTATCAATAGGATCCTCCTTACATACGGAACACATAACATATACCAATCCCGAAGGAAAGGCCACACATAAAGACTCCACAAATCACATTAAATATCTACTAAGTTAACAGTGAGTTCAAGTATCCTCAAAACACGAAATGTTTCTCATGAACATATTACATTTCAAAAGCTCTCTTTGTTAAACATATTTCACTTTAAAAGCTCACATTAAAAAACACATAAATGTCATGTATGTCCATGCTCACATTCATAAACACATATCTTCACATTTCATATCAAAACATACTTTGACATAACATAAACATATTCATAACCACATTTACAAAATCATACATAACAATTATTATGTTTATTATGATTTCAGTAAAAAATTTAGTATACTTACCTTTTAACACTTTCAGCTATAATGCTTAAATCTCCTTAACCTATCAATGGAGATTAATCCTTTCATGAGCCTCAACATTCATACAAAACACTTTAAATAGCTTATAAAATTACACATATTGCACTTATCACATCGAATTGGTCTAATTACTTAGTTTCTCAAAACCTGTCATTCTGACCACTTACACTTAACAAAATTTTCTTATACATCAAATAATGTCTAATTACTCTAAAATCAAAATATATCATTCTTGACTCATATATCCTTCTTATATATGAATATTATATCATAATTCTTACACAATCTATTCCATACACACCATCAAATCCAAACTAATAATCTGACAGGATCAAGATATTTACTGAACAATATTCAATCTCCTAATTTTATAAAATCATATACTAACTCAAAAATTATAAAAATATCACAGAATTTCTCTTAACACATATCTCAATCTATGATAAATATTTCACTTCAAAATCACTGCCAAAATTATTTTAAAATTATTTTATTCTATTGCTTTAAAAATCTATTAATCAAATACAGTAATGAGCTGACACTCTTTAGAAAATTATAACAATTTAACCACATTGATCTAAATTCTTAATTATAAGTATATCATATTAGACATATAAACTTATCATATTGCATAAATTCATAATTTTTGAAGATCATTCAGCAGATAAAAAATTATTTGTCTATGTATCATACTGTTAACATAGGAAATTTCTAGAATTTCAGAGTCATTTTGGTAAATTCACTACAAATTTAATTTCTAGAATTTTCAATCGATTCAAAGTTTTAAATAATTCTAAACATGTATAATTTCATATACTCAAAATTCAAAACCAGAATCGAATCATAACAATTTATAAAATTTCTGGATCAAGAGACTATCAAGTAGAAATTCTGCAATTCACATGATTTATCAAGCTATCTACATAGATCATCATCAATTCTCACAATATCTTACGAAATACACATTAAATCTTCAATTGTACATATTTTCAAAAATCAAAACTTAAAGGAATTAACTAATTTAATACCAAGAAATTAAGAAAGGGTTATAATATACCTCTTAAAGTTTAAATTCTAACTTTTTTTTTTCTTCTTCTTCTCTTTCTCTCCCCTTTCTTTCTCTCTTTTCTTACTCTAAAATAGGTAGCTCGACCAAAATGAGTGAATTAAGATTTCAAATGTCTAATTTTATACTAAGAGGCTAATTTTTAGTATTTACAAATTAGCCCTCTGAACTTTTAAAGTATTATAATTTAGTCCCTAAAATAAATCTAAAGTCTTGCAAATAAACCCAATACTAATAGTATGTTCTTAACCTATACAAACACTACTAATAATAATATATAAATCAAGTATCACTTACATACAAAAAAAATATGTATATTTATATATATAAATATATATTCTTATCGGTTGTGGATACTGGTTACTACAATTATGCTATTACAATATAAAATATAAGGTGATTCTAAAAATTAAAATTGATGCAACGATGTAAAAGTTAAAACCTACTAAGATGAAAAATAATAGTGATGTTTGATTTTTTTTTTTGGGCCAATAGAAGATTGTACTACGCTATATGTGTAACAGTGGATCCTAAAGCTCCAATTTATAAAGATAATACACAACCCCTCGGTAAAAACCCACCTCTCATTTATACTCATTTCATGTCGATAAGTGGTAGCAATCAAATGAACCACACAGCCCCGACAATATCAATAGTAGTTCCATCAAACACAATGGATAACTATTATCATTTTTTCCCTATAACATTCAATAAAGACCGAGTTTATACACACACACACACACACTACGATAGTGGGATGGATGAAAATTGTGATAGTGTTGAAAATGTTGGTAATGTGGTGTATGTATAAACTCAGTCTTTATTGAATGTTATAGGAAAAAAATGATAATAGTTATCCATTGTATTTGATGAAACCACTACTGATATTGTTGGGCTGTGTGGCTCACTTAATTGCTACCACTTCTCAACATGAAATGAGTATGAATGAGATGTGGGTTATGAGTGAGGGGTTGTGCATCATCTTTATAAATGAGAGCTTTAAGATCTATTGTTACACATATAGGATAATACGATCTTTTATTGACCCCAAAAAGAATCAGACATCGCTATCATTTTTAATCTTAGTAGGTTTCAACTTTTACATCGTTGCATTGATTTTAATTTTTAGAGTCACCTTATACTCTATATTGTAATAGCATAATACACAATATTTAAAAGATGTTAAAATTTAACATCTTTTGAAATTGAAAATTCAAAATTATTATAGTCAACATAACTTTCTTCTATGTTATTAAAACTTTCGTACATTCTTTTGAAATAAATAACAATTGAATTATACTTTATGAAACTTGAAACAAAAAAAAAATTAAAAAATCATAAAAAATTCAAAAAGCATTATTCGAAAATACCCCATAAAATTACAAGTCTCCCAAGATACAAGACACGCGAGCCTCACACAATCACGTCGTGTGTAGCTTTTGCAAATATTAAAAACATGCGATAGGCCCATTTGCAATTGTTGGCCGTCTCGGCCAACAATGGCCAAGCAACTCGCAATGTATTTCTCTAGATTTCTTCTCTGTCACCTCATTTCTCTTCCATTCAACCTCATTTTTCTTCTAAACTTAATTATTATACATTATAATTGTATTTCTATATATTTATTTCAAAATAACCATAACTTATAACAAATCTAACATTTCAAATATAAATGACATAACATATATAACATGATAGATTTCTTACTTAAAAAAGATATTTTCAATTTCAAATATACTTATTTTGAATTTTGAATTTTGAATATTAAACTGTATTTATAAAAATAAATTGACTCAAATTAAGTTTAAATTTGTTGAATTTAATATTTAAATATTTTATTTAATACTATATTATACATACGAGGGTAAATATATTAATTTATAATTTATTTAACTAAAAAAAAGGTAATTAAAAGACGACTAATAAAAATATTTATATAATTAAATAATTATTTTTTTTAAAAATATTACCTCAAAATATAAGCTACTTATGAAAATTTCCCAAATTCCTGATATACCTTCATAATAATAATAATAATAATAATAATAATAATAATAATAATGAGATTCAAGCAAAAAGTCAGTAGTGAACATAAAATTGGCACCTGCCGCTTAGCGTTAGGGCGGAAGGGCCAAGAGCTAAGGCTCCACTTTTATAATTAAATGGAGTGGTAGGTAAGGCCAAAACTGACATTGTAATTTGCCAAAGTACAAACTTTATTACTTAAAATCAATTAACATTTGTAGGTTCCGGGAGTGGTATTAACATTGTCGCCCCTAAAATTTATATAATTATATTTTAATGACAGTTTTAATTTTAATTATAATATCACATCTTCTATTTAATTTTAAAAAATAAAAATACTCACTTTTTAAGCATATTTTAATTAATTATTTAATAAAAAATATAAATCTAAAAATATTTTTATCTTTCAAATTAAATAAAATTAGTGATAATATAATTAAAACTAAAACTTCTATCCAAATATAATTTATGTAATCCTCTCTATAATGTTAATATCCAATGTTTCAAAAGTGTAATTAAAAGAATTGCGTAAAGGTATTAACACTTCACCCTTGAAGTTTATATCAATTATGTTTTAAAGATGACTTTAATTTTAATTATATTATTATTATTTAATTTAATTTAAAAAATAAAAATATTCTTATCCTTTAAAAATATTTATATAATTTATATAATAAAAGAAATATAATTATGAGAATATTTTCGTTTTCCAAATTAAGTAAAGAGATGATACTGTAATTAAAATTAAATCTGCCATTAAAGTGTAATGTGTATAAACCTCAGGGGGGTGACAGTGTTATATCCCCATTTTCATATTCCTTAACTCGCCCCAGTTTATCCAATCAATAAAGTTTTGACCCCCATGACCCACTTCGCCTTTTCACTGGACCCCATGCTGACGTGGAGATCCCTCGAAGCCTATTCCCCTATTCTATTCTCATTTGTGTGTGTGTGTAAATGAGCATCACTCTCTCTCTTCACTTTCCTTCTCTCTCTTCCTTCGATTCCTCATTAACGTCGTCGTCGTCATCGTGATCGCGATGCTGTTGCTATATAATCCAGCTGGCTGACTGTCGTGTTTCTTCATTCACTGGGCTGTTTGCGGTGTTTGTGTTGATCGTTTCGTTTTAATGGCGATTGAAGAGGACTTGGAGAGCTGCGGGAGCAGAGTCGTGGAGTCGCTGTCGCAGGCGGCGAATCCACGTCAGCACAGGCAGAAATTTGAGGTCTATAACGAGGTGCTTCGTCGGATTCAAGAGTTGAATTACGAAGAAGCGAGCCTCCCTGGCTTCGATGATCTGCTTTGGCTTCATTTCAATCGCCTTCCTGCTCGGTAACTACTTCCTTCTAATTGAGCCTTGAAACCGTGCCCTTATAGAATTTCTATGCTTACTTCTTTGTTTGGAGAAAAATATTTTCGCTGTTTTATTATTATTACCATTGTTGTCATTACTATTATTATTATTTTGGTTATTAAGAGATTGTGGAAAATTGAAAAGTCAAATGATCCAAACAGGTCGTTAACATATTTAGGTTCTGTATATAATCTTTTTTTTTTTTGCTTTTGTCACTCGTCTTAGCATCAGTAGAGTTTTAAGAGTCCGTGTGTCCGTAATAATTTTTTTTTAATAATTAATTTGTTGAAGTATCTGATCCGCGCTGTGTAGTTACGCACTGGATGTGAATGTCGAGAGAGCAGAGGATGTGCTGACACATAAGAGATTACTGCAGCTGGCGGAAGACCCCACAAATCTGCCTGTGTTTGAAGTTCGCCTTGTGCAGGTGAAATTACATGTCCTTGTGTGGTTTTAAATGTTGAATAGAGACAGTAATGAACTGGATTAGTAGCAAATTTTTGTGGGGAGTGTAGGTTTTTTTGTGTGGTCTCATGCAATCACGATAGATGGAGCTGAGTGAAATTTCCATTATTGTGTTAGATTACTCGGCTCTTTTATGAAATTTTGGGACTAACAATATGTTTAGCCTGCATGTTACTTATATTCAGCTAATGACCACTTGGTTTTTGGTATTCCATATTCCTTATGCAGGTTTTATCTGTCACCAATGGCCATTCTGTTGATTCTATCCATTCAGATAGTTCATTGAAAGAAGATGCAGAAAGTTCTTATTATCCCAGCAAACAGGGGTATGGCTGGCTCATTGGTTTTGATACTCAATATGGTTACATTCATTATTTTCATTGAACTTTTTCAAAATATCTTGCACTGGCCTTGGTGGTTGTTCCTTGTTTCTTGTAGTTGTGGGCTTGAATGCTTATTGCTGACTTGCACTTGCTTCTATGTCTCTCAGCATCCATCCACCACCCACCTTTGGTTCATCACCAAATTTTGAAGCATTCGCACTTTATGCCAATAGATATCCTGCTGATGATGGAGACAGCACTGTGAATTTGTCACCACGCTTTTCTAGGTAAGACTTCCATCATTAATCGCTATTTTTATCACATCTTATTGAGCAAAGTGGCTCCCCTCTCGCCTTCTTCCTTTTCTCCCCTAGAAAGTGTTTGAAAGTTATCAAGTCATTATTATTTTCATCATGCTTGTGTTCTCTGATTATGTTTACATATTCACATGAAGAGCATCCCTTTCCCCCCAAAAACGAAGTGAGGTGTTAGCAGTTTATGATCTGGCATTTTCATTGGAGGAGATAAATTTTCTTTTTCAACAATGATTTTATTTTTCTCGTGTGATTTTGATTCCTTATTTTCATGAATCTTATGATTTAGAATCTACACAGTTGTATTTGCAACTTATTTAAGTTCTGTTATATTCGTATTTAACAATCTCTAGGCCAATGCACGAGATCACGTTTTCTACTGTTGACAAGCCGAAACTCCTTACACAGGTACTTAAATGATCATTTTACCTGCTTGCATGGAATATATCATTTTGTTTTTGATATCTTAGCGGATAACAATTGATAATCAACCTGGAACTAATTAAAAATACAATTCAATATTCTATTGGTTGAACCATGGTGATATATGAAACTGACTAAACTTAAAGATGCACAGAGGATCTCTTTAATTTCTTTCTCTTTTAATCGGATGCATTACTTCAAAGAATTGTTCTGTTCCTACATGTGGAAGAAATTAATATCATGCTTTTATCATTCATTTGCTGGCAATTAGGGTTGAAGAGTTGATGTAGGAGCTAAATGAAATATTATTACAGTATCGCGATTTTAATGAAATTTGGAAAAGTCCTTGAGCTATAGAACTTCATATAATTAGATAGCTGATGCTGGGCAGCGGCAATTCTGGGTGGGTGTTATGTCCACTGATTAAAAGTTGTGATGATTATGAAATTTAGTGTCTGAAGACGTAAAGGTTTCAATAAATATATTCTATCGTTATGTATTCTCTATTTTCTCAGTCTGTTGCTTGCTTGCATGCCATGCACTTGAATAATGGATAAGTGACCAACTTCTACAGTTGACCTCCTTACTCGGTGAGATTGGGCTGAACATTCAAGAAGCTCATGCCTTCTCCACTGTTGATGGGTTCTCTCTTGATGTCTTTGTTGTTGATGGTTGGCCATATGAGGTATGATCTTAAAACTTGTTTGTGATATCATTTCCTTACTGGTTTGATGTAGGGGTGGGCATGGTCCGGTTTGGTTTTTTGAATATGTAAAACTGAAATTGGTTTTTTCAAGGGGAAAAACTGAACCGATTTTTTCCGGTTCGGTTTTTCGGTTTTTTTGGCTTTTCTTTTTTAATTTTTTAATTTTAAATTGTGGGCTTTTTTTAATCCATTTGTCCAAATAATTTAGTAGATCATTTTATTTCATTTTTTTTTAATTTTTTCATTACACGTTACATAAGCCACTAAATTTGTTCTTATATATTATATAAGTCTTTAAAAAATTAAGTTGACTAAATTAATATATATTACATGTTATATATTATATAATCAAAATTTTTTTTTATTACACATTATATAAACCACTAAATTTGTTCTTATATATTATAGGTGTCTTTAAAAAATTAAGTTGATTAAATTATTATATATTACACGTTATATATTATATAATAAAAAAAATTTCATTACACGTTATATAAGCCACTAAATTTATTCGTTTCTATTATATAAGTCTTGAAAAAATTAAGTTAACTAAAATAATATATATTACATGTTCCATTACACATTATATATTATATAATCAAAAAAATTTCATTACACATTACATAAACTACAAACTTTGTTCTTATATATTATATAAGTCTTTAAAAATTTGGACTAATTTTTTAAGTTTTTTTTCAATTTTTTATTTTAAATTGTAGGCTTTTTTAATTCATTTGTCTAAATAATTTAGTAAATCATTTTTTGACCTAATTTTTGGGTCTATTTCATATTTACATAATTACAAGTTATTTAATTTGAGATAAATTTAAACTTTTTATTAAATAATTACAAAAAAAATTGATTTTTCAGTTTGGTTATTTTTTTTGGAAAAATCAAACCGGACCAGTCGGTTTTCCAAAAAAAAAAAATCGAACCGGTTTTTTGTGGCAAAAAACCCGGACCAAACCGAATCGGCCGATTTAGTTTTTCAGTTATCGGTTTTTTTTGCCCACCCTTAGTTTGATATTAAGCTTTTTTTGCTTCCATTTCATCATCTAGTGTGATCTATATTGTTCACACAAGCTTTCTCATCAACGTGCTATTCTACTTAGTGAAATAATGGTCAGATTGAGATCTTTTCTCTGGCTTACATCATCTACTTTGCTGCTTGACATACTTTTATTTTGGATACCTTTAGGAAACTGAGGAACTAAAAAATTTGCTGGAAAAAGAAATCTTAAAGTGGAAGGTATTACTTCTCTATACTACTCATTTCATGGCTTTTTGTAAATGTCGTACATCTTAAATTTTTGTTCTATCATTTGCCCAAAGGGGTCAAGGTGGCTACTGCTATGCCAGTGCTTTAGCTGATCCAAGAACAAGCTGTTATTTCTTTCTTGTAATTAGTGTTTGATACACCAACATTTAGGTAGCCTCTTATTTTTATTAATTCTTATATTTGGCAGCTTGAAGGTATCTAAGAACAAATCTTTTTTTAATAGACGGTTTCTGCTATGCATTCTTGACTTTTCCCCCCCTTCTTTTGTTGTTGTTGAAGTCATGCTAAAGATATGTGTGTGTGTGTGTGTATATATATATATGTTTTAGTTTCATGTAGGATTACTTAACGGTGGTAGCAGCTTTGGGTGCAGATGTAACCTATCATCTCTTGTACATCTTAGTTACGCGCACAGATTTGAAAATTCTCTTTGACTAATCAACATGGAGCAACTATGTTGCTTTTCATTGATAGTCCATAATTGCTATGCAGGACCAATCTTGTTCCAAACAGCATCCAGTTTTGGCCAGCAAGCCTAGCAAATCAGTTATGGAATCCTTTCCTGTTTGCATAGAGATACCTACTGATGGAACTGATGTCTGGGAAATTGATGCAAGTCAGCTGAAAACTGAATGCAAAGTTGGAACTGGGTCTTCTGGTGATCTGTAAGTTTGACTCTTTGAATAATTTCTTTTCTTGTACAGAATCTAAGTTTATCATGTCTTTTAACTTTCAGATATAAAGGCACATATTGTAGTCAGGAAGTGGCTATCAAAGTCCTGAAGCCTGAGCGTGTCAATACAGAGATGCTAAAAGAGTTTTCACAGGAAGTTTACATAATGAGGTTTGTCAACATATATGCTTCTAGGAGTGAGTGGCACCAGTTATCTTCTCTTTATCAATTTTGATATTATGCAATTCTTGTATGCTAAAGCGTTAAAACTGCTTTAGTAGATTATTTATTCCAAATACATTGCTCTGCATGAGAAATTTTTTTGCCTTGGCATGCATCTTTCTCTTAACACTATTTCTTCCTCTTGCAACTTTTCCTGATTTGCAGGAAAATTCGGCATAAGAATGTTGTTCAGTTCATAGGTGCATGTACAAGACCTCCAAATCTGTGCATTGTGACTGGTAAATCCTAGTGAATGTTGCATTCTTGTTCCAGGCAACTCAAGAGTTGTGATTTTCCCATTGTTATTTGAAGTTTGTGGCACTTCTGAATATTATGTTACTAGAACTTAACAGTGCAAGTGACTAAATTTGAGATTGATACGAAAGTAACATTTTAGTCTCTGACATTTCTGTCCTGTATCTTGAATTTATATATTGTAGGATGACTTGGCCTTTTAATCCTCTTCACTAAATATTACTTTTTTGTGGTTCTACTTATATGCCTTATCAGAGTTCATGGCTAGAGGAAGCATATATGACTTTCTGCACAAACAGAAAGGTGTTTTTAAGCTTCCCACTCTACTCAAAGTAGCAATGGACGTTTCCAAGGGAATGAATTATTTGCACCAAAATAACATAATCCATCGTGACCTGAAAACTGCCAATCTTCTCATGGATGAAAATGACGTAAGAGAATGTTCTGAACTTGCTATGATTTATTTATTATTTGCTTTTATATGTTTATGTGAATCTGAAATTCTAGATCTGGCATATATCCATTTTGTATCCCGCTCTCTGAAAGTTTATTTAGATTAAAGTGGAAAAAGATATGTTTAAATTTATATGTTGCAAGCAGTTTATCAAGTAAGATCCTACACCCTTGCTCAACAGGTTGTCAAGGTTGCTGATTTTGGGGTTGCCAGAGTGCAGGCTCAGTCTGGTGTGATGACAGCGGAAACTGGAACATACCGGTGGATGGCTCCTGAGGTTGCATTTAGATTTTTTATCAGCATTATTTACGTGACTGTAATTTGCAATAAATTAGGTGTCAGATCTTCCTTGCTTTTCACTTTGAAGTTTTTATATGATCATCAGTTTGAGTTTTGGTGTTCATGCACCCTAAATGTCTAAGGCCTGTTGGTCTTGTAACCACGTTATCATTCTTGTTTTTAAATTGCTTTGTTTGATTAAATGCATTTTGCACTGTTATGTGTTCTTTTGTCTGCATCTTTTAGCAATCTGGTGTGAACAGATACTGCAAAGAAGAATGTAATGCCAAGCACTTTTCTCATATTTGAGAGAAAGTGATAGTAGCCTGTGTATTTCAATTTTATTTGTGAACTCTTGCATGGAGTTACTGATATGATGCAGATATTATGATTCTTAATAGCTACTCAGATTTCTCATTCTCCATCATCTTTTAAAAGCATTGAAATCACATGTTGTCATGTTTTTTCAATGTCCTTTTGTCTTTTTCTTCATCCTTGAAAGTGCTGCAAGGAAGAAGTAAAACTATAGGGGCATGAGTTTGGATTGTGAAAGCAGAAACCTTAGTGTTTGATTCGAGAATTGGTTTTTTTATATAACCAACTGGTTCTAAGGCTTTGCTGAGATCATGGTTTTCCTTTGACCTCGTTAAATGGCATCCTTTAGAACCTTCTGCTATTTTATTGATTGGGCACTATGTCCATCCATCCATATTGCCATTCTGCCATGGATTTACTATGTTGTAAGGTTTACTTAATGCTTAATAATTTAATTTTCCCGGCAGTTTAATTTTACTCATTTTGCAAGGAAATTTTGTGTGATTTCTACGTTCTGGTACATTGGATTTTACTTTAACAATGGTCTTGATGAATGAAGGTGATTGAACATAAGCCATATGATTGCAAGGCAGATGTTTTCAGTTTTGGAATAGCATTGTGGGAGCTTCTTACAGGAGAAGTAAGTCTTTTTATGTGGAATTAAATCTCTTTTGCATTAACAGTACCTTTGTTTTGGCTTTCCCATTTTTATTAGTTTATAAATGCACAAAACCATCATTATTTATATCTTATTTCTGCTAACAAATGCCAGCTCCCATACACGGGCTTGACCCCATTGCAAGCAGCAGTTGGAGTGGTGCAGAAGGTATCCATCCTTCCAGTTTTAACGTAAAGCTGCAACTACTTATCTTTGTAACTTGTAATATTTCTCGTGTCTCCATGCTCTTCCCCATCCTCATCTTCCCACCAAAAGGGAAAAAATGAATGAATATAAAAGAGAAAAAGGAAAAGGAAAAAGGTTTCATTTAGTCTTGATGGTCATTGTTGCCAGGGTCTACGCCCTACAATCCCCAAGCACACTCACCCCAGACTTGCAGAACTGCTTGAGAGATGCTGGCGGCAAGACCCAACTCAAAGACCCAACTTCTCAGAAATCACGAATATCCTACAGCAGATGGTGAATGAGGTATTGTGTTAGCTAAGTCGATATTTGATTCCACTAAATAATCTATACATGAACCTCTCCTTTTTTTTTTCTTTTTTTGTGGTTCAATATTCTAGGCATGAACAATGGTGATCCCTAAAACAGTTTTCAAGTGATAGGGAAGATAACTGCAGCAATAAATCAAGTGGGAGTTTTTTCTTATCACTCAAAAGGGGCATTCACTGAGGTGGGAGGAATTGCTGTTGATAACAATTCGTGATCTGATCACCACGGACAATTTGCCTTCTCAACTGTATGGTTTCTAGCCAGTTCACCCAGTTATATCCTTTTAACGTCTAATTAGCAGTTGTATTTCTTTTGTGTGTTCTTTTTCATCCTTCAACACCATCCTTTGCCTTAACCTCACTGTCCAGTGTATGTAGTGCTTGGCTTACTAATGTTCGTCAGTGTATCCTATATGTGATTTAGGTTGGAAAACTTTAGTAGCCCTTTTTGTTGTATTGTTAATGACTGATGATAACTAGTATTGACCTTTCATAACCATTTAGTAGTCAAGAATTAGCCCCGGCGAAAGCCTTTTTCTATACAAATTAAGTTGCGCTTTGTTCATTTGGTAGAAGTTAGTGTCTAGTGACATTCAGTTATCATCATTAGACTAGCTGAGGTGTTTGCTATGAATAGTAAGACGCACTGCTAGAAGGCAGTTGTATTGCTATATTGCCATGCATATACATTCGTCAATAGGAATCTTGCCGTATCCACTTCACCATTACATAACAGAAAAGATTACAGGCAGATTTTGGAATGTTTAAGAACAGTGATTATGATAAAATATAGTGTCAGTTATCACTACACCTGCTCAGGAGTTGCCGAGCACGAACCCTCACTTGCAAACGAACTAGTGCATGCATACAATGCATGGCAATGCGAGATTGTCTTCTCACAGACACTCCACGGACCAATGCTTGCACCTTAATCAGACTCTTCAGCGCTTGAAATGCCCTTCTTGCCTGTTGATATTTTATATCATCAAAACCCAGAAAGAGTGTTAGTTTACTTCATCAACCAAAAGGTCTTGAAAATAGAAGTGTAATGGCTTAGTTAGATGACATACAATATGACCCCGGAAAATTGCTTGAATTTTGATGGCTGCGATATCTTCTTTCGTTGGCTCTTTCTTCTGGTATAATGGTGTTATTGATGAAGCCGAGCCATTGTCATCAGAATTCACAGCTTCTTCCGGGGCATCATCATCTCCAATGATTGCTTCTTGACTGAGACTTGGACAATGCCGAATAGAGATGGTTCTATGAGATTTTCTGAGAAGCTTTCTTCTGACTAAATTGAACCAGCCACTGGACATAGCCATCCTTTTCTCTTCTTTGTATGTTCGTTTGTTTTCTTACTCGGCCGAGCCTGTTTGGGATTTAATGCCCTCTTTACTCAGGAAGATGACGCGTAAAGATAAGGATATGCGCAACATGTAAGCTTACAGAAAGAGAGTGAGTTGCTCTCTTCGCTTAATACTTTGTCAGAAACTTAGAACGTGGCAGGATGAATTGCTTAGTACCAGCCTGTTCTGTGTGAGTTTGAAGCATTCCTCAGCACAAGTAAACCCGGAGTCATCAAGCTTCGGACTGATAAAAATTTAAATAAAAAAACAAAAAGAAAAAATAGAAAGAAAATAAAAATAATTCTGATGACTAGTACTCGAGCCACGATGGGCAAACGTTAGGTAGCTACAGATTGAATTTGAAAGTATCATAAGCCTCCGCAACAGCATTTTTGGTCAATTGGCTTTCACTCCAACCGAACAACAATATGGTAATATATGCACATAAAAATAAGTTAGTACATCGATTATTTTTTACAAATTCATTCATATAAACTAACATATGATATGATTGCATAAATTAGATAATATAAATACTTCTGCTTCATTCTTTACTTATTGTATTGACATATTTTATTTCACTTGTGTAATTATGTCTTTACCACGTCAATTATTATCATATCTTTTAATTTTTATAAATATATTTAACTAAAAGACTTGTATATATAATACTACTATAAGGTTAATGAAGTCCAATTTCACAGGTCAGGTTAGATTGATCACCTCATCTTAATTTAGTCAATTTTACCCACTTCTGATGATTTTCTAATGAAGTAAAACTGGGTTTGATCTTAATTAAAAACTAGATTTAATTTCCAAAACATTCTCGCCTCTGAGGTAGTGCGTTCAAAATTTGAATTGACAGACGTTTCAACGGAATTATCATCCTCAACTTTCAGAATTCGACAATCAGATAACCTTAACCATATAGCACAAACGAACAGTAAGAGAAGGAAGAGGGCCTCTCTATACAAAGCTGACAAGACGTTTATTATTCATCCATTATTTTCAGTCCTATACAAATTCAGAATAAACTTTTTCTGCCACATATCTTTGTGCTTATTCCTGATAGGATTCTAATGGGCTGATGGCGGTCGATGCATTGGCGTAAATGTTATGCAATGTTGATTTTGTGAACCAGAATGAAAAATTTCCGGTACCAAACTGCTTCAGGGATCTGTTGGGAGTCCATTCTGTCTCCAGGCAGCAAACCCACCGGCAATATCAGTAATGCTTGTAAAACCCTGAAGAGAAAAATGTATCCTGATCAGATTTAATCTATTCGGCTAATTAAAGCCATGGATACACATTCAGAGACCTTTTCTGGTGGGAACGTCCGCAAATTTTTAAAAGTCTGCACGAGATAATTTTTAATACATTGAGACCCAATAAGTAAATAAATTTTCAAGTGGTAGAATTGCGGTAGCAGGAAAGCTTTTTCCAAATAAATTTCAACGCAATAAAACCCACTTGACGTATATATTTGAACTGCTTAGGAAGCAAGTTAAAGCTGCAATTGAAGGTTGATATACTTACAGCAGCTAAAAGATCTGTAGCTGCCATCATAGACCTTTTCCCACTCTGGCAACCCTGTAAAGACGGGAAACAGATGATCACTGTAAAATTACAAAGCAAATTAAATAATATCTAGTTTGAGCTTTGAAGCCAGTAGAACTGAAGAAGAAATTTAGATATAGGAACTCACAACAATAATTTCATCGTATTTTGCAAAATGAGATGATACTTCCTCCAGAAATTTCGGGTTCTTTGTCATCCCTACATAAATTTACAAAAGGAGATCAGGTCTTGTTAATTCGGAAGAAAATGGAAACTGGAAAGGAAACTGCAATTAAGTGCCATCAAGCCAGGCTATATGTAATATTGCTGTAATTATTAAGTGATTTCAGGAACAATTTTCAATAGAATATCAGTAGCTGATCAAGAAGTTCAGATGGAAACCTGATCCAACTCTATACATGTAAGGGACATTAATTGCCCCAGAGGCATGTCCAGCACTAAACTCCTCAGGAGTCCTACACAGTAACATGAATGATCATAAATCTTTCGAAAAATCCAGTTTCAGTTTCAACTTCCTTTACAAAAATCAACATTGAAATATTTACGGAAACAATTATTTATAATACTCAATTCTTAAGTTTATGCTAAAGGTAAAGCCAATACCTCACATCCAAGTAGCGGTGCCCAGCTTGAAGAAGCTCATGTGCCACTCGAACTGGCACTGAAGTTGGAACACCAACAGCCTCAAGATTCCCTCTGAGCCTAGCCTTAGGGCTTCACTCATACACAGATTGAATAATTGAGAAAAACAAAAGAAACCCAATTTTAGGAACATAGTAGAATTATACAAACTCTTATCAAACCATCAAAAACCTCATTGACTCAAAGAGGGGCTAGGAGAATTTGAATAGCCAATGAGTCATTGACAAAACTCGTATTCATTACCAGAGGCTCAAACTCTTGCTACTGATGCCAATGTTATTACATCGCTGCTGATTTACAGTTAATGATAACATACCCCTACAAGTAATGGGTTCAAACATTAAACTTTGTACAAGCAACCAAAAGTAAAAGAGAGGAAAACAGATGAAGCAAACAAGCTAAGCTAACCTCTGATTGATGCTTTGAGGACAAAGAACAGGAGGAAGTGAAGAGCCAGTAAAGCTAGGCAAAGAAACCAAACAGCTTGCTTCCATGATTATTTTGAAGTGGGATTCTCCTCTCTTTAGCGTTTGTATTATTTGTCTCAACCGTTACTATATTAATCTATTGTGTGTATAGTGGGAGATGGTTATGGTGATTTTAATAGCCGAGTGAGCGTGAAGCATGGCTGCCACATCATTTCTTGCAGGTTTTTACATCATTATTAATATTTTTGCATTCAGATAAATACAAAGGGGAATCAATCAGAGTTAAACATATTTTGGCTTCGGCACACTAGTATTTGCATGGATAAGTTTGAACTGTGAAATGCCCTGAAAGTATTATCAGTTTGTGCACATTTTTCCATGTCTGGTAGTCTTCATCTACACGTGGCATGTCGCCCCGAGATATCCATTTACCGAATGCTATAGCCGGTCATTTGTCGCTAAAATATTTGCCAATATTGCCTTTTAAAAGTTTTGATTCTCGTATTTATCTTTTAAAAAAAAATTTGATTCTCGTAGTACTAAGGTCAGTCGTAGTTAATTATATTAATAGTTTTGAAAATAATATATATATATATATATTCGATCTAAAAGTAAAAACTGACACAATTGCAAATGGCTATAATCCCTTTTTTTTAATATATAAAATCAAAGAATTTTATTATATTTTCTGCATTATTTTGATTGTTGCATTGAAAAAAATGTTGGCAATATTGGCTTTAAATAATTTAACATCAATTTTTTTAAAAAAAAAATTATGCTACGCTCTTTTTTATATATATATATATATATATTGCCTTTTAAAAGTTTTGATTCTCGTATTTATCTTTTAAAAAAAAAAATTGATTCTCGTAGTACTAAGGTCAGTCATAATTAATTATATTAATAGTTTTGAAAATAATATATATATATATTCGATCTAAAAGTAAAAACTGACACAATTGCAAATGGCTATAATCCTTTTTTTTTAATATATAAAATCAAAGAATTTTATTATATTTTCTGCATTATTTTGATTGTTGCATTGAAAAAAATGTTGGTAATATTGGCTTTAAATAATTTAACATCAATTTTTTTTAAAAAAAATTATGCTACGCTCTTTTATATATATATATATATAATTTAGTAAGCTATTGAACTCGTTATATGAAGAGTTTTTAAATATGTGTCAAGATTTTATAGTATATTATAAATTGTACAAAAATTATAAATTAATTAAATAGTATTATATAACAATGTTATTCATCATATAATAAATTACATAGTATATTATATATATATATTTTTTATATGTATATATAATTGATTTAGTAAACTGCGGAGCTCACTATATAGTACGCCCATAAATATTTGACAGAATTTTGTAGCACATTGAAACAGTGTGAAATTTATAAAAAATTATAAATTTATTAGACAGTAACATATAATAGTGTTGTTCATTATACGGTGAGATATGACTCTTAACATTAATTTGTATTTGATTCTTTTATATGATTTGTTTTTCTTATTAAATTTATTTTAGGTGGTGACCAATGTATTAGCTCATGTTTTTCAAAATGGTTCTTGCAATGCTGTAGTAGACAAATTTAAAATTTGAAAATTAAAATGTATTATTTTTCTATTTTCATGAATTCATATCTTTCAAAATAATATTTTTAAATATGATATTAACTATTTTTTATAATTCAAAATTTTAATTTACAGAAAAAAAACCTCATTGGATCAAGTGCGTTCACTTTTGAGTTAGACTGGGTCACAGCCCACTTAAATGGCTCTTAATAGAATTAGGTTTGGCCCATAACCCAGTGGTATAGCTTTTAAATAGAATTAGGCTTGGGCTAGTGCCGAGTGGTGGGCTCTTAACTTGAAATAATTTTGGGCCAGCGCCCAGTCTATGGGCTCTTTAAAACCAAACCAACACACTGAACAAAATGACATTTTATTATTCAGCCGAGTTAACTGAGATTACCAAATATGAAATGAAACACTGAATCTGAATTCGTTATTTGGCAGTTGAACCAGTAATCAATGGCCTGCAGTTTCATTAGCATATCACCTCTTTCTTCCTTCTGTTCTACATCTCGCCATCTTTCTTCCCTTCCTTGGCGGGCGAGATTGCAGGTGCTTCCAGTCAAGTGCTCGTCTTCTCGCCCCAGTCGAGAATCCGAACCAGACACCGAAACGTCGTCGTCCTCCTCGTCTTCTTCTTCTTTGACTTCGAGCATTTCGACATACAACTGGTGTGCAGGAATTGGGGGCGTAGGATTTCTTGAGACCGCGTACTTGTCTTATCTCAAGCTCACCAATTCCGATGCCTTTTGTCCAATTGGTGGTGGCAACTGTGGCGACGTCCTCAATAGTGACTACGCCGTCGTTTTTGGTACTCTCTTTGGTTTGAAATATGCTTTCTACTTAGCTTTGTTCTGAGAAATGTTTATTTGATCGAAGAAAACGGAGAAATTTGAAAAAACCAAAGAAAAGAAAAAGAAACTTATGAGCTTAGTAGTTGGAAATGAACTTAATTCAAGCAGTTAGAGAAATTAATTCTTAGGGTGCCTCTGGGAGTGCTTTTGCAGGAACCATTTGAGTAAAAGTTAAAAGCACTTCCAACAAGCTCTTCCTTTTATTTCAACCAATATACCCAATATAAAAAGCCCTTTCACACGCCATCAGATTTTTAATTTTTGTGTGGAAAATTACCGAATGGATATGTTGCTGGTAATATATTTGAAAACGGATTTTAATAATATTCCTTTGCATTTGCCAGGGGTTCCTCTTCCGTTAATTGGAATGTTTGCATATGGGTTAGTTGCGACACTTGGTCTACAGTTGGCCAGAAAGATTTTTCCCATTGGAATGGATGAATCAAATGGTCGTTTGATTTTACTTGGAAGCACTACCTCCATGGCAGCTGCGAGCGCATATTTTTTGTACATTCTAAGCACAAACTTTTCTGGAGCAACATGTTCATACTGCCTAACATCAGCTTTATTGTCATTCAGTTTATTTTTCATCACTCTAAAGGTGTGTTAGTGATATTGAGATTTTTTGTTTTCTTTGCTGATTGGTTACTGAGAGTTAGCATTATTGGGTCCGTGAATATCATTAGATGTTTTTGTTATAGGAGTTTGGTTTGGAAGGGATACAGAAGGTGGTGGGCGTACAGCTTTGTATAGCGAGTTTGGTGCTTGCTGCTCTAAGTACCTCATATAATTCTATTCAACCTCTGTCATCAAGGTGCATATACTTAAGCACTTTTCTTTTCTAGAACATGTGCTGAATATACTTATGCACAGTCATCTTTCAGACACAGCGGCCTTCATATTCTATTGCCATTTTCTCCTTTTCTAGAACACATGCTGAATAATTCACTTCATGCAATTTCTCCTTAGAGCTGCAGTTATTTACTTGTACGCGGCCCAAGTAATTTTGGAGATTTTATCCCTCTAAGGGATGGACAATAGCAGCTTGTATTTTTATGTTTCCTCTAGAACACCATCTATGCATATTTTATTAAAATTCTTTTTCCTCCTTTTTCTTACCTTTGTAGCATGTCTAGATGTCTACTTAGCTAAGATTGGATTGTCAAATCAGCCTTTGGAAAGCTCAAAATATCTTATGTGTCCGCATAGATGAAGCATTTGTATACATTTCTCTTTCCCATGATATCTGGGTTAATGCTCGACTAGTGCAAAATTTTCAATCTTCCAGGATAAATGTATTGGGCATATCATCCTGGCAAACAAAGAATGTTTTTATATTTTGTGGTTGTAATTTTACAATACATTAGATTGCATTAAAAGTGTGTGCCCAGCAGTCTCTTTAACTTTTTTTCTACTTTTAAATTTGGTCAGGAATATCTGTGCTGATTCTATTTTTCTTTTCTTTTTTACATTCACAGCTTGGCTGAAGTAAACCTGCCAGTTTTCAAGACTGAGATAACAACACCATCAAGTCCTTTCACTCTCTCTCTTGCAAAACATTTGCATGCTATTCGAGCTAAGATGTATGGGGCTTTTTGGTGTTCACATTGTTTAGAACAAAAACAGGTACTTACTATCTCTCTTTTAAGTCTTGTATAAAATAGACACGAGGTTGTTTGCTGTCACTTTATTTTCAGCCTTGTCTATTAGGATCACCACAATCAAGAATGACAAAGTTAATTTTCAAGCTTTAGATGTCAATGCTTATATCAATACAAAGTTCTTTGTTTCTTAGTGAAGGAAGAAAAAATCTTTAAGATGTTAAGGATCATGATAAGTACAGTCCAAGAATGATGATTTTCCTCACGAAACATTTGCATTTTATTAATAAGATTGAGAATCTGGCTGCATTGGCCTTATATCTTAACATTCATGTGGTCTCTACTAATAGCCATCAACAATTTCTATTTGTATATTAGCATGCAGTCAACATACCGGTCCATAACCTGCTTTCCGTTCTTGAGAATACTTATATACATTATTTGCATTTGATATCAATGTAGATGTTTGGAAGTGAGGCTGTAAAGCTGCTGGACTATGTGGAGTGCTTCCCCGATGGATATAGGAAAGGAACCAAAATTGCGAAGGCATGTGCAGATGCTAAGATTGAAGGTTTCCCAACATGGGTGATTAATGGTCAGGTGTGTGATCTTCTTGTTCTTATCCACAGGAGCAGCTTTCTATCTGTGCCAAAAAGTTATTAAATTTTATTGGGTTGATTGTTGGCCTAAAGTTGTAGGAGAAAGACTTACATGGTGCCAATAGGACCATCAAATGGTATCTCATCATTTAATAAATTAACCAATCAAAGTTCCGCAAAGAAAATATGAGAGAGAAAATTTATAATAGGTGGCATGGTGTTTAATTGGATATTCCTATAGGGACAGCCTTATGTGAAACTTTCTCGATTTGTGGACATCGGGCTTATTGTTATAAGAAGTTTTCATTCTAGTAAAACATGTCATGAATGATCTAAGCATTCCCAACTTACTTAATATTCTTGGCTAGATGTGATCTGTCTGTAATTGTCTGTTGTATTGTATCCATCCATCAGTACACCACGAAAATTGGAGTATTGACATTTGATAGTGTGAGGTGCTTATTTAAAAAGCACAAAAAGAGAAAACAAAAGGACTCTAATCTATGTGACCGTAATTTCATATTTTTCTCCATAATTGGTCAACTCTCTTTTCATCCGCCAATGTTTTTATTGTAGGTTTTCAGTGGAGAGCAAGAACTGTCAGACCTTGCAGAGGCATCTGGGTTTTCCGAATCAAGTCAGCCTAGTTAAATTTTACCCCTATACCATACTACTAATACATGTGCAGTCTAATGTTATCTTATGATGAGCAAACATATAATTTTTCCCATGATTCATAAAGCTTGAAGAATGTGGTGCATCTTTCTCTATTTGTTAATTCCTGTATGTAAGCAGGCAATGTAATGTGTGGGCATTCGCGACAATGTTGGCTAGCATCAATACGCGTTTATTGATATTGCATGTTAGTTGAAATTAAATTTTGTTGCAATTAATTTAACATCCTCCGAGTAATTTATACTTGCAGTTACTTGAAAGGAATTTGCTTGGTTAAATTAAACATTTTAGACGACGTGTTGTAGGGCTTTACCCCGGAGGGAGCCCTTCCAGAAATTCTCGAAGGCCAAGGCCAAACCCTGGCCTAAGAGGGGGTTTGGAAATAGTTTTCAACCAGCAATTGACGCGCCTCGGTTAGAACCTCACTGACAGCGTCATTGCCCCAAGCGCAAAGATAGTATAACTCTCATTAGCGATTGGGTTTTATAGCAGTTTGGCTGTATCAATTTTTCTATCTCTTCCGATGTGGGATTACAGATTTCTTAACTTTACCTTACTATATCCTGCATGTTGTCATACTTTCCTCCACTAATCGAATGAGCCAACCAACAAATTATCAAGGATAATGCAGTTTTCATAATGCAATTGTTTTAAATTTAAGAGTTTTATAAATCGGTATATCAATCTACATCGGCTCTAAATATGATTGTGATTTGTGAATTTGCTTTCATTGCTTTCACTGCTTTCACATAGTACCTTGGAAAGAACATGCTGTTGATTCTCCAGGCCCAAAGCCCAATCAACTTGTATTTTGATATTGAAGCCCGGGCCCAACTCTTTTCATGTCCCGTTTCTGATTGTGTGACAAGAAGGCCAGATCATCACGTTCTGCAACAAGATATGGGCTCTGTTGTTAAACAAGTACGCAACAATTTATTTATTTATAAAAATAACCCATTAGGATTTAGGTGATAGATCTCTTTCATTTCAAATATTATTTAATTGTTATTATTTTTTTAAGCTCCATCTCTTTGACTTATGAATATGGCAGATTTTGTTTATCCAACTGACCCAGAAAATTCCAATTTGGTAAATCAATTTTCACTTTCTTTATTCAAGTCTTAGCCCATAAATTTGACAAAAACAAGGAAGATAAGACTGCTCGTTAGTTATTCGCTTAACCTTTTTTTTTATTAATTCTCTGACTGACATATCCAGTTGATGATTAAAAATAAAATCATTTTTTTAATTAAAAAAATGGACGATCGAGATGAAGCGAAGAAGAAAGAGAAGAGAAGAGCGTAAAATAGGCCAAAGAGAGCGAACCACGTACGTTGTCCGATTCAGAAACAAAAGAGAAGATGCTTTGGAATATCCCCCTCTGCGTCTGCCCCATGAACATACTCCCATCGCCTTCATCCTTCGAAATTCAATCCAATTATTACTTCTGTCCAGATCCCCATTATTAGTTAACTCCCTCCCTCTCCCCCTCATTTTCTCCAATCCAAATTCCATTTCATTTCACTCTCTCCCCATTACTTTACATAAACCCAAAAACAAAAACAAAAATGGAAGAAAAATAAACAAGAAACAGAGAGATACCTACATAGATTTGTTTTTATGTAAACACCAGAGATCATACCATCGAAACATGTGCTCTAAATCCATCTCAGAGTCTGAGCAAGAGCAACTCATTGAAAAGCTTGAACTTTTCAAGATTCATGGCCGCGACAAACAGGGCCGCAAGATCCTTCGCATCATCGGAAAATTCTTGCCTGGTATTTATCTTTAATACCCTTTTCTTTTATTTGTTTTTTCTGGGTTCTTGCTCTTACGTTGTTGTGTTTTGGGTTTCGTGTGAATTATTGATCTTTTATTAGCGCGGCTTGTGAGTGTTGAAGTGGTGAAGAAGTATTTGACCGAGAGGGTCTATCCGAGATTGGCCAAGAAGCCATTCTCGCTGCTTTATGTTCACACCGGAGTTCAAAGAACCGAAAACTTCGCCGGAATTTCGGCCTTGCGATCAATCTACGATGCGATTCCGGTCAATGTGAAGGAAAATCTACAGGCTGTTTATTTTGTTCATCCGGGCTTGCAGGCTCGGCTCTTTCTCGCCACCTTTGGCCGCCTTTTCTTCAATGGAGGGTACGGTATTATCGTGATTCTGTAATTAAATTTAATTGAATTCTTAATCTTGAATAATAATTTGTTAATTAACATTATTGTAATTATCCTTTTTAAATTTGTAGGCCTTTTTTTGTAGAATTCAATTTCTTTTAAATTTTAAAACAAATTATAAATTAGCCATTGCTTTTTTTCAGGGATTAAAAATTAATTTGCTTTGCTGAGACGGAAATAAAGATATCAAATTACTATCAAGATAACAAATTGTTAATAGAAAAATAGGTCTTTAAATTAAGGGAGTTATTTTTGTGTGCGGCAGGTTCTACGGAAAGCTGAGGTATGTGAGCAGGCTTGATTACTTGTGGGAGCATATACGGAGAAACGAGATTGAGATTCCGGAATTTGTGATTGATCATGATGAGGATTTGGAGTACCGTCCGATGATGGATCACGGATTGGAGAGTGAATGTGATCACCCTCGAGTCTACGGTGCTCCCGCTGTGGATTCCCCTACTCTGTCAATTTACTCCATGAGGTGTATCTCGTAAAGGAGGATTTGGTTGGGCCTGCATGGGCCGCTTTAACTTTAGTGATGGGCCTGGCCTTTCTCAGTTCTTTTTGCTTTTTCAACTTTTTCTTATTAGAAAGGAAATTTATTGGGAAGTTTCCTCCTTTTTTTTTTCTTTTTTTGGAAGGAGTTTAGATTTTTTTTAAGTGATGTGAATATTGTAAGTGAAGAAGAAGGCAATCCGAAATTTCCACTTTGTTGTTCTCATCTGATCTGATGAAGTGTATTTTCCTCTTAAGTGGGGAAAAATCAAAATATGGGGTCCATGTGGTTTGGTCATAATAATGGTAATCTTTTAACACTATGTTAGAGTAAAAGTTAAATAATGATAAATAGTAAATGTAGTCTTACTATATAAGGTAGATATTTGAATTAATAAAGCGTATAATTATGTATTTGTCAATGATAGGAGTATATTTACCTGACTAAATAAGATATTGAGTTTAAATTTCTTTTTTTCATGTCAAAAAAAGCGTTTTAGTACAATTTTAAGTTCAAATCTTTCAGCTCTAATCCTAAGTTTAAATTAGGGCTTGTAGATTTGGTTTCTGAGTTTAAAACGAAATTAATTAGTTTTAATAAATTAAAATTAATCGATTTTATTTTATAAAATTAGTTCGGTTCAATTTAATTTTTATTTTATATTTTAAATTTTTTTATTTAAATTAAATTAGAATCAAACCGAATTTAAATCAAAAACGTTTTTTAGTTAAATCAAATTATCGCCCACCCTAGTTTCAATGTCCTTTTTCTTTATATATAAAAAAAATATTTATAATTAATTTTAAGTTTAAATCTCTATTCTCTATATAAAAAAAATATTTTATATTTATATAATTGAGATTTCAATTAATTGTAGTCGTTATATATATATATATCATATATGTTAATGTTATTTATTTTATTACTTTTATTTTTACGTGTAAATCAGCTACAATGAAATGCAAAAATTATATTCAATTAAGAATACAATTCCAACATATTGAGTAATTTGCCAACTCAATTCCCAATTCGAACTGCTTCCAAAATCATCACTTCGTACTAGCTAGAATCTCACTCTGAAAAAGCAAAGCAAAGAACAGTGTTATTGCAGAAAGCAAAGCCAACTCAACAAAGTTAAAGCTTCTTCTCTCAAAGTGATTTTCGTACTAAGATTCCCATTATCCCATGTGAAACGCGATGTGTGTATTTTATTAGAATCGAAGTAAATATCTTATCTGTCTAGGAGAATTTGTAGGGCCTGCTGCAGGGGTGGACAAATTCGATTATTTTTTTTATGTGAATTGAAAATTGAAGGTTAATTGTTGAAAATAAAATTGAAAATTGAACTAAAAAAATAGTGAATAGACCAAGTTTAGTTTGGTTTAAATAGATTTAATTTTAATTTATTTTTACTTAGTTCGGTTTAAATTTTTATTTTTTATTTTATTTTTAATTTTTGATGTAAATTAAAAATTGAATCGAATCGGTTAATTTTTAAAAATAAAATTAAAAATTAAACTAAAAAATAATGAACCAAACAGGTTCAGTTTGATTTTTGATTTGATTCAAATAGATTTAATTTAAGTTTATTTTACCTTAGTTCGGTTTAAATTTTTATTTTTTTAAATAAAAAATTTAATTTTTCAATTCGGTTCTCGTTTGATTTTTTTAATTTAAATTTGATTTATCGATTTTTTGTCTACCCTTAACTTTTTGCTCAGTATTTCATGTTAATGCATAACCTACTCATTTTTTTTTTAATATTTAACAAATTTATCCGTTGTAGTGTAATTCAAAATTTTAAATTAAAAAGGTTAAATTTATTATTTTAAAATTAAAAAAAAAACCTACACTATTTTACAGAAAAAAAACCTCAAACTTTAACCCAAAATTAAAAATTAAAACCACCTGCTACTCAGCCCACTGGGGGCATGCATAATCTAACTTTAAACTAAGTCCTTTTAGCTTTTTCTTTATTTTATTTTTTAAAATTTTACAAGATATTTCGTGAAGGAATGTATTTAAAACACAACTCAATTTACGTGTATGTCATAGTGTTTTTTTTAGACATTGATAAGTTTAAATCCTAAATTTTTTAAAACATGATTTAAATCCTAGTTATTGATAGAGTGTATGAGATAATTCCTAGTTATGATAAAGTGTATGAGATAATTGCAAAATGAAATTATAAATATTCTCATTATTGAAATAAAACATAAAGAATTCCAAATATATTTGATGAGACTTTTCGAGGTTCCTGATTTTATCAATAAATTATAAAATAATATTAGATATATAAACTCTTTATGAAATTTTTTTCTATACAAACTAATGTAACGTGCAAACATTAGTCGAATAAAATATAAAAATTAATAAAATAAATAATATATATATAAACTAATGTTTATATGAGACATCGGTTTATATGAAATAATCTTGTATAAAAAATTTGTACCTATAGTGTTATGCTAAATTACAAGGGTCAAATTTATTTCATTTGTTTTCGTACATTTATTATCAGTAAATGACACAAACAAGTGATTATAGGTATAGCCCAGTGGCAAAGTATAAAAAAAAATGCATATTTGATAGACATAATTTAATATTAATGAAAAATTGTCCAAAAATAGTCACTATTTAAAGGTTATAAATTTTTATATTAAAAAATTATTTGATTAATCTTTATCAATTTAAAAAATAATACATAAACGAAATTATTTTTGTTAATAACGAAATTAAAGACTAAATGATGTAGATAGTCCAGAATTTTTTTGCGCCCTCCTCACGACGCGCAGCCTTATCATTAGGATGTGATCTCAACTTTCTTCTCCAATTTTTTTTTTATTTTTCAATTATTTTTAATGAAATTTAAGTTCATATTAAAGAGATAATTAACAAACATTTAGTTACCAGCACAGGAAATGACACATTTTGAAAGATAAGCAGAGAACTCATCACAAGTTGTACGTTCTAAGACAGTAAATAATTGCACAGACATCTCCAGTAGACTTTGAGTACACTACACAAATCGGCATAGGCATCATCCCAAAGATCTTTGTATCAAACTGCATTGAGTCTCGTTAGATGCTTGCACAAACGTACCCAGGACAACAAATTAAGTGCTGAACAACACAACTGAGCAATGCAACCAAATCTTTTCACAAATTATATTCTCTAGAGATGCCGATATACAACAAATGCAGTAAGTCTCATTGACCAAACTTCATGATATATATTTGGACGATTGACAGAAGATTTGAGGACTAAAGGATTCTTCAAGCACAAGGACTCTATAACATCTTTCTGAACTCTGAAGCAAAAAGAAAATAGAAAAATTAATATGCAACTTAATAAGAAAAGAGATAAAATGAGAAAAGGGTATTGAAATTAAAGATTGGTATGAATAGCTGCAGTCAGATTTTATTGCACAGGGCATGTAACCAGACTAACTTAGGAGCAGCAGTAGCTGTCCATGGCAATATTGGTACATCAGGAAGGCAGTTCCTCAAAGATGAAAGCTTGCGGTAGCTAGGCCTTCCCAATAGGAATGGAAAACGATTAGAAAAAACCTAGCATTCAGTGGTGTATAAATCAGACGAGTTATCACAAAAGCAAAAAATCTAACTCTTGAACAGTTCAGAAAAGCTGGAATAGAAGTGGGAAAGATATTTAATTATTGTTCATTACTACAATTATTGCGAGCCTGAAATCATGGCCCCAAGATGAGATGCAATGTGCCTAAAATTTCAAAAAAAAAAAAAAAGCAATAAAGTTATAGACACAAACCCAGATAGAAAAAAACATTTTTGCTAAAATTTCAGCAGAAACAAGTTGAATGTCATATTATCCAATAGACACCATGTGAATTCACACCTCATCTATAGCCATGAGGTTCAACAACCCTCTAGAATGAATCTTCTTCAGCTTTGGCATAAATCCAGACGTCACAATCAATTCTAGAGTCACATATAGCATCCTCAATGATGGTTTCCCAGAATCAAGGTCTTCATGTATCTATAATCACAAATCTATATAACATCACTACCTCATGTATATAATAATCTTTATTTTTCACTTGTAACGTCTCCGTTGAAGATAGAAACTCAGCAGCAATTCCTTTCTCCTACAATGTCATTAGTTGGTTTTCCTTTTTTTTTAAAAAAAATTTTAAGCATTAACCAACAAAAAAAAAATTCTAAATCTCAAACCTTCAAAACAAAAAATTGATATTAGCAAGTTACAGAGCACCACTGACCATCAAAGCTGCAATTTAAAAAATAATAATAATTAGAGTTAGATTAAAACACCAACCAGTAATTAAAAACATAATTATAAAAATAAAAATACAATCATCATTCACCTATTAAAGGAGAAACGACGAGCACAATTCCAGGTTTGGCCAGTGCTGGGATTTGATAACACAATGACTTTCCACCTCCAGTTGGCATCAAACAGATACAATCTCTTCCTATGAAATGAAGAAAAATAAAATCTTATCATTAATCAATTAGTCATTAATAAAGATGATAATTATTTAATTAATTAATTCATTGATTAATTGTGACCTGATAAAACTGCTTGTATAGCGTCGAGTTGTTTGTCTCTAAACTGAGCGTGGCCGAAATGCCATCACAGGAGCTTCACCAGAGCTTCCTTATCGCATATTTGCTTATTCTTCTTCTGAGTTTGACTTACATTTTGCACTGCAAGTGGCGATTTCTTCAGGTTTCGTTTCACTATTACTAAGCCCTAAATCGCTTCAATTTGTTGAAGGTTTCGAATTTCGTAGTGTTTTCATATATATAAACAAAAAAATTTCAAACTTGACCTGCAGGTTTAAGACAAGCATTCAGATTTCAATGACTCGAGTCTATTTAGAGATGGGAAAAGCAGGCCATGTCAGAAAATCCTGATCATACCTCCATGAAGAAAGAATTAGAAGAACAACCCTGATATGTAAAACTTAAGTTACCATAATAAACTTACTGCCTAAGGCAGTTCTCTTTCCGAAACCACCATTTGAAACAAATGTAATTACGTACATCTATCTGAAAAAGGGGTAAACAGTTGCAAGGACTAATGCAGTTTCATAATACTAGCTTACTTCCTCGCATAACAATGACCTCACAGAATTGAGCGCCTTAAACATTT
Organism: Ailanthus altissimus; assembly: GCA_946807835.1. NCBI lineage: Eukaryota > Viridiplantae > Streptophyta > Magnoliopsida > Sapindales > Simaroubaceae > Ailanthus > Ailanthus altissimus. The sequence continues at coordinate 28,865,867 of OX327695.1, forward strand.
AGCAGCTTGTTAAGTACAGGACATGAAATTAGCATACGAGCGTAAGACGTGTAGTATAACAAGGAGAAATGAAAAGCTAACGCCGGTAGGCAAGTACCTGTAATCTGGGTACGTGCTTGGAAAGTCAAAACTTAAATAATGAAAATCATCTTGTTAAGTTCATAATCCTGCTCAAAACACCGTATCAACTAGTAAAGAATGGCACCAGGGAACTTGCATTCAGTGAGGACGCGAGCTTAAGTTGTAGCCAGGTTGGTGGAGGCCAGAAATCTTGCTAAGAGGGAAAGCGGCAAGAATATCACCCACTTGAACTACAACTAGCTAAATTCTTCAATAATTTACGTACCAATCAGATTGTCACTCTAAACGAACATTTATTTTGTTATTATAATACTAAATTAACACACAAGATTACACTCCAGCTAATTCAATACAAAATAATACCAGGCAATACAATCGACAACCCATCCCATTAGAAATAATACAAATACAAAATTCTATAAGCCAAACTGGAAATAATGATAAATCTCTCTTTGAGTTTCATTAAGAGCTCTTATGAAAGATTCTCGTGCAATCCATCGTGTATCTCGATCCTACATACAAAGGGAAGAACGGAAAACAGTTGTTAGATTAAGCATGAGGTAATCTGCTGCAAATGGATATTATAATAGATAAAATTAAAATTAAAGATGATGTGATAATTGATTGAAAATCATCGGAATATAATTTAGAGGATAAGTCAAGCGCATAGGATATGCGAAGATTGAAGACGAACACGAAAAGAGGCCTAAGAAATCTTTGTAATTAAACATATTTTATGATTCTTAATGAGAGGAATTTTCTAAATTACGAGAGATGGTGTGTTTTTTTTGTAAGTCTTTTTTATAAAAGGTATATTTTGTGAGTGTCTTATGATTCAATAAGAAGAGTGAGTCCGCTATAAACGTAAGTAAGTTACCGAACCACGTAAATTTTCTGTGTGTTCTTCTACCTTTTTCTCTTTAATTCATTAATTACTTGTTCTGTACTATTTATTTTGGTTACATTGTTTTTTTGTGTACTTCCACTTCAACAAATAAAAATAATAAAGAAAAAAGATAATAAGAATTTTTTTTTTATATTATTTTATTTATTTATTCGGCTGCAAAGTTTGTTTATTTTGTAAAGTTGAATTATTTAATTAATAATTTTTTTTAAAATATCTATACTTACAAGATATATTTACATTCTTATTCATGTAAAACCCATCTTTTTTTTTTTATGTCTATTATATATGTACTTTTTTTAATAATTTTTTTCTTTCTCAACTTTACCAATCTTTAAATTAATTAAACCCAACCCATATTTTTTTTTGTCAATTCTAAAAAGAATCATGAAAAATTTAGGAGATGAATTTAATTTTATCATATGATATATTTTTTCTAATATGCGTGAAGATGAAAAGGTATTATTTGTTGTATCTATTCTTTTCTTAAATAAATTATTAGATTATTATTTTTTGAACAAAATTCTTCTTATCTTCATTTTTCCTAAAATACATCTATTATTTGTGATTATTTTTTGGGTAATAATTAGAGCTATCAAAGTCCTCTACAACTTTCATTGTTATAAAAAGTTACAATAAAATATTTAAATTTATACTGTTTTAATATTAATTTGTATAGAAAAATATTAATTTATTCATAAATATAAAAGTATTAGTTTTTAATTTATTTTTAATTAAAAAATAAAAACTTAACACTTATATTCAAATATTAAAAAAATGCTATTTAAATTCATTTATTCAGTTATATTCAGCATTTAACTTAAAAATACAAACGCTACCTAAGTCTAAATAATAAATACAAGAAAAAGAAATTCTTCATATAATAGACTCCTCACATTCACAACAAATATTCAAATTTACGTCAATAATCGTCTATAATTTATTGCTATTAGAAACAATAAGATCTGGTTTCCCGTTTTCTAGAATTCCATGCCCACAAGGCTTAGTCACGGAGCCCTCGACTTATAAAAGAATTAAACAAAAATGAAATGATATGTTGATTAGAAAAAATCCAGAAAATGTCATGTTTCAAATTCAGCAAATCCACAAAAAGGGCAGATGAAACAGACACATAAATTTGTAGGTGTCATTTTTATTTTTTAGAATTATTAATCATATTAAAAATTTATTTTTAATATTAATATTAAACCTTCATCTGTTAGTTTAAAATTTTAAGTTAAATAGTAAATTAATACAGTATTAAAATCAAAATCTTAAATTCGAACTCTCATGTCTTTATGAGACAGGAAAATTCACTCTAATTTAAGCTGAGTTCAAATTTATTGAAATTCACATTTTTTTTGAGTGAGATTATTAAATATTTATTTTTAATATTATTATTAGGTCTTCTTAAAGACTTATTTTTAATATTAATATTTATCCTCTTATGAGACAGGAGAATTCACTTTAATTTAAACTGAGTTCGGGTCTCTTATGAGACAGATGAATATACTTTGATTTAAGCTGAGTTCGAACTTATTAAGATTTACGTTTCACGTGAGAAAAATTGGTAAAGGCTTGTTTTTAATTTTAATATTGGACTTTCACCTATCAATTTAAACTTTTGAGTTGAGTGATAAACTAATAAACTAATTAAAAATATTAAAGAGAAAACACAACAAGAAAGATAGATTATACCATGTTTCAAATTCAGCTAATTGGAAGTATGCAAAATCCTACTAGACTCCTCAAGTTAGGGGTGGGCAAATCCGGTTTGGTTCGGTTTTTAGTGTGAAGCGAAAACCGAACCGAGCCGGTCGGTTTTTGAAAAATAAAATCGAAAATTGAACCGAAAAATTAAAAACTGAACCGAACCGAACCGGTTCGGTTCGGTTCGGTTTGGTTTTTGGTTTTTCGGTTCGGTTTGGGTAAAATAAATTTAATTTAGGCTTATTTTTTGTTCGGTTCGGTTCGGTTTGGGTCGGTTCGGTTCGGTTTTTCAATTTTTTTTAATTTTTTTTTAATTTTTTTTTAATTTTTTTTTTAATTTTTTAATTTTTTTTTTAATTCGGTTTTTTCGGTTCGGTTCTCGGTTCGGCCTTCCGAACCGAGAACCGAACCGAATTTTTCGATTTTTAAAATAAAAAACCGAAAACCGAACCGATCAAGAGAAAAACCGAACCGACCAATTCGGTTCGATTTTTCGGGTCCGGTTCGGTTTTTCGGTTTTTCGATTTTTTGCCCACCCCTACCTCAAGTTAGCAAAAAATCAGCATCTGATCGATAAATATCAATAAATGGATACCTGAAGCAACTACTTGTTGTTCCTCTTTCACTACCTACTATTCCGCCTCGAATCATCCTCCTACATAAAGCATCAAGTGACAACGAGACTACCACACAAGTAACAGCATGCTCATAACCACACACCTCATCATCTATCTTGAGACTACTCTCAACTTTCTGCATTTCTATGTCATACCAATACAGATCACGGTTTACATCAACAAGAACTTTATCCCCATTCCTTGAATAAGCCAATACTTGTAGACAATAAATGGATTCAAATACTCCACCAACTTGGAAAGTAAAATAGTTTAGTCCAAGAATACTTCACTCCATAATCCTTCATCACCCACAAATGACAAGGCTGTTCAAAATCACACATCCAAACCACATATTGACATCTCTCAAAACCCTAGTTGGTACTTCATACATATCTATATATATTTTATTGAATTGCTGCTTAATTTGTTGCTTATATTTTTTTTCGTCACAACATTTTTTAATCTTACCAAAGAGAAGAGTAGGTTTTGTTTGTTGATCAAAACGAGCTTGCGAACCTATTAAATTATTCTTTAAAATATAGATATTACAAAAACTTTTTTGATCATGTTTTTAAGTCTTTCATTAAACTTATATTTGACAAATTAAATCAATAAAAATTCTTTTTTTATTGTAAAATCTTAAGAATTTTTAAAAATAGTAGAGATTTTACTTAATTGTAATATTTAATTAAAACAAAATCACATCAGTTATTAATAACAAGGATCATCTTTTGTAAATAATTTTTAAATAAAATCTTATATTTGTTTTGTATAGGTAAGATTTCATTTTGCCCTAAAGTGCGAGTAAAAATTTACAAGTATAAAGAAAACTTACTTGAAAGTATGAATTTCTTTATTAGTCAACTTTACGGATTACAAGACTTTAGATAACAATTTCTCTCGTATCTTGTCCACTTTTTTTTCTTTCCCCCTTAAAAGAGGCTTATAAAGGCTTTTTGATAGCTCTATCTTTTTCTATTTCAACTAACAATTATTGAACATTTTCCTAATTATTTTTTCAGACACACTGAAATGGAGCCTTCGCGAGTGGTGCTTTACATTGGGTGAGGATAAAGATAACGAGAGTCATTTGCTGATTGCTTTCAATTTAGGAAATGAGATATTTTGTGAGAGAAGATACAAGAGAAAAATGTTTGTTATCGCAGTATTGTAATTTACAAAGTTGGCTAATAAAAAAGTTCTTGCTTTCAAATAAGTTCTCTTTATTTTTCTAGATTGTTATTCATACTTTAAAATAAAAAGAAGTCTCTACTCAACAAAAGTATAAGTTTTCATTTAAAAACTATTTATAAAAAGTGATTATTGTTGTTAACAGTAGAAGTGATTTTGTTTTAATTAAATATAAAAACTAAGTAAAACTTCTATTATTCCTAAAAATTCTTAAGATTTTATAAAAGTATAGTTTTTCGTTGGCTTAATTTGCCAAATATAAGTTTGATGAAAGATTTGAAGACGTGATCAAGAAAATTTTTATAATATTCATATTTTTAAAAATAATTTAACAGGTTCGAAAGGCCACTTTAATCAACAAATAAAACTCAGCTCTATTTTGTATTTGTTTTTAAATAAAATTTTTATGAGTAGTTGTTATGGTAGGCTTCATTTATTTTATAATTTTAAAGTGTGTAATATTTTTTGTTAAAAATCACTCTTTTAAAATAAAAAATTTCAATATTGAGACAAAATATAAATTATTGGAGACTTCAGCAACAAACTATTATAGAAGTAAACCTTCATATTACTTTACTCATAGCATTAAAACTCGAAAAATTAAAACTATTAGAAGAAGAATTAAAAAAGTTTAACTTTTTAAGTAAAAATTTATATGTAACCAATTAAAGTGTTTATAGTTTAAAACCTTTGTCAAATTTTGTATAAGAGCATCTTTCCTTGACTTACATAATTTGTTATTAGAAATAGATACAAACGATCATAATTTATATTTATGAAGACTAAGATATTGCTATTTAAACATCAATCAAAATTGTCAGTTCATAGAATGATTTATAAGATAAGAATAGTAGAAGCATTGATTTATGAACTTTAAAAAGTTAGAATATTTAGATTTAAAAATTGGAGGTTTTAAAAAAGTAAAACTTAATCTTACAAAAAAATTTAAGTTATTCTCGGATATAAATCATATAAAAAACCAATATAAGCCTATTCCACACATTAGTAATAGTTAGTTAAATTTTATAATAGACTTATTAATAATTTAAGAATAAATTTAGAATTTAACATAGAATAAATAGATTTAGCTCACTTTTTCTAAAATAGTAAGATAAAACACTCTTAGAAAGAATCTAGACTATATTACAGAAATAATAGATTTTACAGAAAAAAAATTAGTAGATTTTCTAATAAAAAAAAAAAGTAAACTTAATACAACTTATAGATAATAAAATTTGTAAACCTGCAAAACTAGAAATTAGAAGGTTAATACAAAAATTAAGTGTTGAAGTAAAAAAGATAAAAAGAACTCAAAAAGATTTCCAAATACAATTAAATAATAGTAAAAAAATAGTTAGTGAATGAACAAAACTCATAAAAACTTATTAGATACTTGACTAAAATTAAAAGAACAAATATCATCCATCACACCCATAAAATTTAATACTAAGCAATTTTCTACAAAAAAAGTAACAATATACAACAAGCGCAAGCTAACACTATAATAAAACTTTTATTAAAAACCTTAAGTAATCTAGACAAGTAGAAAATAGAATAACAAAATTAGAAGATGACTTTTATTTATCCATTAAACAAAAAGATACTACTATAACTCTAGATAAATCAATAGATAATAAAGATAAAGAACTTGACAAATTAATTAATAAAATTGGAGATATAAAAAAACTAGTAATAAGCAAAACTTTAAGTATTAAAGGAAATTTTAAGACCAAAAGTATTAATAAAAAGAAATATATCTAATAAGAAAACCTAACATAGATATCTCTTTATGTGAAAGAGTAGGAAGAGGTTTAATTTTTTTTAATAAAAGAAAAGAAATTATAAAAAAAACAAAAGACATAATAGCTAAAGAAGATATTAATAAGTTATTAGAAATAATATTTGAACAAATTAAAAGAAAGAATCTATATAATAAAAGAATTTAAGGAAAAATTAAAAATAGCTTTTATATTTATAAAGATGAAATAAAATTAGCAATATTTAATAATAAATAAGAATTTATATTAATAAGTCAGTAAAGTAGAAGATACTTAAAACAACAAAAATAACTTTTTAAAGTAATAGTAATAGAAGTATTAAGTCAAGTAAGAGAAGGATTAGATATTAAAACTCTTTTATACGTATATGATAGTAGGTTTTATGACCATGAATAAACTTAAATATCAAGTGCTGTAATAGATTTTAGAAATAAAATAATAATTATAGGGTGTATATATTGGAGATGGTGCTTACTTGTCTTTCTGATTAATAGTAATTATTTCAATAATAATTGTTAATTCATAATTATATGGTAAGAAGTTTGTAATATTTATAGACATTATAAATTTAAAAAAATTTTGGTCAATACTAAAAGTTAGTAATTCTAAAAATTAGAAACTTGTCTGAAATGAGACAAAAATCTAAGAATATATTAGTAATAATATAGTTAAAAAGAGTTGTAAATAATACTAAAAAATGTCATTATGCAGTATGTTGTTGAAAACATCGTTCCTGATCTATAGTTATTGACACAGGTCAATCGGTATTCCTTTTGGATTAGTATATGTTTATATTTGCATTGTCCAAATGGTTGGTATTAACTGACCATGAGTTTGGCAGAAGTTCATATGGGCATACAGATATTCATTGAGAACTGGGTATTAAACAGACTCATGAGAACCTACAATAAACATCCTATAAAGCCATCAATGAAGGGCCTTCTCGAGTTGAGTAGTATTCTTAATCCTTTGACTTGAGCACCACAATGGGTTTATGAGTGATCCACTATACTTTGATTTCACGTATGTCAGAGATCTTTCATGGTCTGACCACTGTATGTTGTTGGGTATGATCCAATGCTCATGGAGCCTAGTATGCATAGATATAGGATCCGTCAACTCATATGAGTGAATTGTATATCCTAATGCTCCAAGAATTGCATTTCAAGAAGTCTTTTGGCCAAAAGCGAAATTTTTTTTCCCATAGGGTTAAACAATATCGTAAAAGTTTACGGATATTGTTTACGAAAATACAAATTTGGAGATAAGTTTACGGTTGAGCATATAGAATTTTGACGGTGATGATCTATATCTCTGCTCTTTTAAGGATATATCTGACGAAAGGTTATACGGTTGACTTGAACTTGTATGATTTAACGCGTCATTCTGTAATATTCATAACGTGTGGGGGACATCGTTTATGAACTTGCCGAAGTGTTCTGTTAGATAAACAAGTGTAAACTTAGAGAGTTTCACAATATAAAATATACTTGTTAAGTACGAGAGTAGCGGAACAGATCGTACGGATTGATCCGAAAAGATTTCAAAAAGCATGATACGTTTTTATGATTTATTAAAAAAAATGGGAATCACAGTTTGTAAATATTGCAATTAAATCCATGTTGTATAGAAAAGTGCAAATGCATACATGATATTTATGCATGGCCATTTGTGTGACAAATGTCAGTATACATATAATTGCATGTGACAAATATCAACCATGAAAAGTGTTTGCATAAATATGTAACATTTGTCACTTATGCATAAGCTTACATGGTAACATATGTCTTAATGATAAATACGTGTACACATAAAGTGTCTTGAGCCATTTAAAACAAAATGAAAACAGTTTCATTTGTGTGAGAATTTAATTATTAAAAGCAAAATTCATGCAAAACATTTGAAAGAAAATGCAAACTTTGAAAAAGTTGCATGTAGGTCACAAAACACTATTTTAAGTATTTAATGCTTTAACTAATTCAAGAGTTGAGTTACTTGTTGATTCCTGCACGAAATATACATCAAAAGCTACTATTATAGCTACTTTAATTTTACCAAATATTAGAGTCTAGAATTTTTCAAGAGAGAATTTTATTGTGAACTCAACAAATTTCAAAGTTCAAAAATCTTCACCAAATCGTGTTCAAGGGTATATATTCAATTCTTGTACAATTTTTGATTCAATTGTAATGTGTGTGTATATATATATATATATATATATTGATTATATTATTTTATTCCGCTGCATAATTTATATTAGACATGCATTTTAAAATTTTTAACATGACACAATCACATACATACTCTTTAATACATTAATAGTATATCCAATATAAATATAGACATAGATGAATTTTGTAAATATATAAAGTTTAGTATACAAACTAAAGGATATAAAATGTACGCTAGAATATAATATCCATAAATTTAAACCATTTATTTATTAATAATATATTAATTTTTAATAATATTCATAAAATAAAATTCTTATATTTTATGAAAATAAAAATTTTCGTCAAAATTAAATTATACATGAAAATAAAAAAAATCAACCAAGAAAATTATCTATGAAAATAAGATCTTCTATCAAAATCAATTATCCATAAAAATCAAAATACCAACAAAATAAAATTGTCTATCAACAAAATTATCTATGAAAATAAAATTGTCCATCATCAAAACTATCTATAAAAATAAAATTGTCCATTTACATAATATTCATCAAAATAAATTAGGGATTTTGAAAGCTTAAAATTAGGATTTAGAATTTTTTTAAAATTTTGGTTTTAATAGTGAGCGAATGAAATTGTGTATGGGCAAATATATGTTTTTATTTTCAAATTCTTAATTATTTAGTGCCACGTGGTAGTGTAATTAAAATTTAAAGAAATACTCAATTCTTTGGTTTAATTAATTTTTTGTGAAAATTGAAATAGAACCGAACTGAATCAGTCTATTTTTAAAAAAAAATATAATTGAACCAATTTTTTATGATAAGAAAATCAAATTGGATTGAATCAAACTGGTCGATTTGATTTTATTTTTTAGTTATTTAATTTTTTTGTCTACCCTTTTGTCGCATCTAGATGCTTATTATAGTATTAAACTCTGTGTACCATTTGACATAAGTTAAAAGTTCAAATTTAGGCAAACACAACGAAGTTTTCATTTTTCTAATTATTACAAGGCAATTGTGGATAGTTGATCCAATTGTTAGGAGGCAATTGCAATTGATAGTTATTAGCAATTATTATAATGCAGTTGTAGTCATTAGTTATTAACAATTGTTGTAATTTTTTTAAAGGGATAAAGAAATTTTTGTTCTCAGAGATTGATCTAATTCTCAATTTTATTTCACGAGTTTTAGAAAATTTAATTCTGTCATAATCCGTTAGTTTGATTCTGTTAGAATTGACAAAAAATATCTTTTAACAGTATATTAACAATTTTACCCTCCTTTATATTAATTTGATATAGTGATGCAAGTACACTATACAATGTACACATGTCAAATTTTAATAGGTTTTGAAAAAATAAAAAAGACACGTGGCATGTTGTAATAGGTTGAATAAAATAAATAAATAAATAAAGGGGGTAGCAGAACAGTGACCGTCGTCATCGGTGGTCGACCAGCTGCGCTTGACCAATTGTGATTTGACTCAAAATTAACATAATTGGACTCAAAATTTTGTGATTTACGCGATAATGAGATTTGTTTTAACAATGGAGTATTGTAGATGTGCCAAAAGTGGGGAAGAAGATGGTGGTTGGCGGCAACTACCGCCGTTCACCATCGAATGGCGAGGCAGTGTACACCATCACCCGCCGATTGACGGCGACGGCGGTGGCTGCCGCCCACCACCACGGGTTGATGGTCACTGATGAATGGCTGGGTGGTGGCTTGCATCGCCCCCACCATTAGACAGATCGGTGCCCTGTCGTTCGACGGCAAACGGCGATAGCCACCGCCAACCATCATGTTCTTCTCCACTTTTGGCACATTTACAGTGCTCCGTTATTAAAATAAATCTCACCATCGCATAGATCACAAAATTTTGAGTCCAATGATATTAATTTTGAGTCAAATCGCAATTGGTTATCAGCGGCCAGTCGGTCACTGACAACAGCGGCTACTGTTCTGCTACCCTATTTATTTTATTCAACCTATTACAACATAGCACGTGTCTTTTTTATTTTTTCAAAACTTATTAAAATTTAACACGTATATATTATATAGTGTACTTACATCACTATATTAAACTAACATATAAAAAAAAGTAAAATTATTAATATACTATTAAAATATATTTTTTGTTAATTTTAATAAAATCAAACTAACAAATTAAGATAAAATTAAATTTTTTAAAGTTCATAAGATAAAATTAAAAATTAAGTCAAACTCTAAAAATAAAATAATTCTTATTATATTTTTTAAATTTATATTTCTTTGAGATTTAAAAGTTGTAATGTAATATATGTATAAAAAAAATAATAGTCGGATGCAAAAGTTGGAAACATTGACTATTAATGCAAAATGACATATTTAGGCTTAAATTAAACGACATCGTTCAACTCTGACCAGAAGAGGGATATTAACATGGGCGCGCCCTCACCCCTGTACGGTGGATCCTCAGGCAATTCACTTCCACTCGGCCACTCACTGGTTATTGTGAAAAATTAAAAACCAGAACTTTATCATAGTCATCGACCAAGTTCAATTTTTGTTCAAGCTGCAGCGTTCAACTCCTCCTTCTTTTTCGCTTCAACAGGTAAATTTTTCATATTTTTTATGTAGATTTATCCCTCCTCTCTCTTTTAATTTTTCATTCCGTTAATTATTTTTCAGCTAATAAAGCTTTCTTTTACTGTTAATAAAGCTCAAACATAGTTGTATTTCAACTTATTGGACTTGCCCTTATCTTTAATTTTGCTAAAAAAATTGTTTATCAAGTCTATTCCTGAATATATAGTCTTATCTTATACTCTGATTAGCTTCTCGTTGAAAGAAAATGAAATGTAAGCATGCTAAATTTTCCTATCTGTTAATTAGCAATTTGAACGTTATTGATGATGTTCACAGAGATGGTATTTTTGTGCTGGGGTCGACCATCTGCTCAAGAACAGAAAGCTTGCATTGAGAAGTAATTGGAATTGACTCAAATATTGGTTTGATTTGATTGCATTTGCTTCTTGTTCTTTCCCACATCTTGGAGTCAAAACCGGTTTAGTGGTTTACGTTATCTATCTATGTTTGTAATTAACTGTTAATTTTATAATCAGGTCAGGTGTCTTCAATTATGATAGTAAATACAGAGGAGCTACTGCTAAGCCTGTTTCCTGTCTCAAAGATGATCAGGAGCTATCAAAAGATGGTTTCTTACTCAATCATGCGCGTGTTTTGGTTGGTTCAGGTGTTGATACTTATGAGAGGGGCAGGACAGCTCTTAAGACATGGAGGTTTGTAGATTTGATTTTCCATGTTTATTAACTGTTATTAATAAACATGTAATAGAATGACTTGATTTGATTCCCAGGCATTTTGGTTTGAATTGGGCATTCGTTGACCCCAAGACTCCGATACAAAATGGGATGAAGTTTTGTATCTGTGTCAAGGAGTTTTTACCTTGGGTTATGATGCCTCTTCAGGTTGTTTATGCTAATGAAACCAAAAAAGGGAAAAAGGCTGCTGCCTCTTTTGGTTTTGGCAGCGGAACCCTTCAAGGTCATTTGCTGGTGAGTACTTATTTGCTTATTTTAATTGTAATTCTCCCCAGAATTTGAAATTGTTGGTTACCTTCTCATTTTTGTTGTGTTCTACTTGGAGAAAATATGATGAGAATCCATAGAGTAAAGAAGCAATTGAATAAATATTGACAATTTAGCAGTGACCTTCGTAATTGTAGAAATGAAAATTAAGAAAAATGACATTCATCCAGCAACTCATGTTGATTACATCTATTTCAATGTACTATGGTATGGCGGTTCTGAAACAAAAGGAACCAAGCATATTTAACAGAGGACATAAGAAGTAAAAAAATGCTGAAGTTCATATGTGCATCTGCGCATTTTGTACAAGATGCTAAAGTTATGCAAATGAAACACACTGGAAAAGAAATTATTGGTGGAAAGTTCAAGTTGCTAATCAACTTTTTCAAAAGTAATACTTCTAATATATTCAGATACTTTTCAACTGGCAGAAACTCATTAATGATTCATATAATTCTTTTAATGGAAAATGCCTCGAATAAATCCAATGGTTGATTTCCTGGACATATAAAGCCTGGTCCTGTCATTTTATTTGGGTTTCTGGCATTTCTTTCCAACAAGAAGCATAAAGGAGAAAGCAATTAGTTCAGATATTTGTTTTCAATCTCTGTCCAGTTGAGATTTCATGAATACAAACTTAGGTGTTTACAAGATTGCTCAATTTGTTGCAGTTGAGCAAACATGAAGTTGTCACACTGCTTACCCAACTTCCAAAAAATATTTTAATGCATGTAATGCAATGAACAACAAGAGAAAACTCCATTTTTTTTAATAACCTCGGCATTAGCCATTATCTGAAAAGGTTAGCGAACAATACTTGGAGCAACTTATGTATTTTTACTTAAAAGGTTTATCTCAGCTGTTGAATTTGATTCTTTTACGGTGAAATTTGGATATCTGTAGATAATGGTTTCTTCCCCCCAACTAAAATAGATAATGTTTTGTCTTTTAGCTTTCAGTATTCATCTTTCTTGAAATTGATAATTGCTGGCTGATATGAACATGGTATGGAATTTTCTTGAAAGCAGGCTGGGGAAGAACGTTTTTCTATTGAACTGGATGAAAATAACCAAGTATGGTATGAAATACTTTCCTTCTCAAAGCCAGCCCATTTTCTGTCATTTATTGGATATCCATATGTACAATTTAGGCAAAAGTATTTTGCTCAACAGTCTGTTAATGCGGTTAAGAAACATTTAACCTCTTCATGATCTTATGTACATCCTTTTATATGTCAAATGCTGTGAACATCAAATCTGTCTTTTTCTGCTTTGTCATTGAAGAACTATAATATTTTTGTTTTGTTTGATTTACCTTTTTGTAACCCCACGTTTATGATTCACATGGGAGTTTTTCCTTTAGTAATTTGCATAAAGTGCTTATCTTCCTTAAACAGAATGTATGCTCTTATCCATCTAATCTACCATGATCTTCTTAAGATGTTATTATTGTGTTTCTTCACTGATTGTTTGCCAGCCCTGTTAATGGCCTCTATCAGAGTTTTTCCATCAGTACTTTACACAAAATGATTAGTCTGTTGACAGGGTAATGTCGAATTTGTCAAATCCTACCATATTTATATCCATCTTACTCTGATTGATTACTAAACAATTATGCTAGTCTGATGTTTATGAATTGACTGTTTTTGAACCCCATCTTTATGACCCACACATACTTTGCACAAAGCAATTTTTCTCCTTACAATAACTTGGAAAAAATGAAGATAATTAGATTTTTTTTCTTATTCAAAATTTGTTGTACTGTAAAAAACGCAAAATATGAACCCTCTAAGGAACTCCGCCCTGTAAGATGTGTTGTTTGCTTTGCCTTTTATGTCTTATTTGTGAATTGTAGCATATTCTTGGCACTATGAGCATAGTTGGTGAGGGAAAAGGTAACTGTCTGCCTTACCACATGCGTTGAAAAATCTTGCTTTAATTAAAGTCATCGGTTGATGTATGGTTAAATGTGTTTCTTCAATTCCTCGAGTATAATCAAGAGATATTGTCGCCAAACTCGTCTCTTGAAAAGTATTTGGATTCAAAATAAAGAAAGAAAGAGGAGTAAGCACTGTTATTGTTAACTGCTCCAGTGATAGAAGTTACGACTCGGGATTATGCCTAGTGTTTGGTCATTCTGTATATAATCCAAGATCTTTCAGATGAGTCCAGTTATACGATCAACTATATTTTTATATTTTGTATGATTAATTGTTATTTTTATTATATAATTATTTTTTATTAATTTTATTTTATTTGTAGGTAAAATTTTTTGGACGTGTTTAGGTGGTTTAGAGTACTAAATATCAACTATAAAAACATTATTATACAAAAAGTTTTAACTAGTAAAATCAAATCAAGATTAAAATTGATGATTAAGTGGCATTATAAATAAGAGCCTAGCTAAGCTTGACCTAAGCTTGACTTTTTAACAACTTTGATCTGAGCACTCAAGTGTTCAAAAACTTAAAGCTTAAGGCAATTTTTCTCTCCAAAATGTGCATTTGGATGCTAGTGTAATTAGAGCCGTCCATAATATGGGTGGGTATTATTTTTGAATTCGACTTATTTTAACTTGATCCATCTTGAAATTTTAGGTCGGGGCGGGAACAGGAATGAGAATGGGTTCAGGAATGGGACGGGTTGGGTTCGGAAAATTCTCAAACCCGAATAAGAATTCCCGACTCGTCCCGAACCTAAATCATCCTAAACTCGATCCGATTTGAACCGTCTCGAATTGTCCCGAACTCGTTCTAAATTCAAACCGTTCCGTTTTGAATCATCTCGACCTGAATTGTCCGGAATCGTCCCGATCTGAACTGCCTTGAATAAGCTCGAACCAGACCCGAACCGTCCTGAATTGTCTCGACCCGTTCTGAATCCGAATCAAAATTATATTTTTTCAAAATAATTTTTTTTCAAAAAAAATTAAAATATTTCGACCCGACCCGATCTGAAATGTGTTTCGATCAAGACGTATTTTGGCGTTCCGATCGGGTTCGGGTAGGGGTCAAAAAATTTCAAACCCGAAATTACCCACCTCTAATCCATAAGACGAATGGAATAAACAATTGCAAGCACAACTGCAGTTTTACAGCTCGGTAAGCATAAGACTAAAAGGTAGATCACCACCTATTGCAATAAGAACTAAAAAGAACAATTATCAAGCTAAATAACCACATTTAATCTACGTAAATGGTAAATTATCCTATTCACAACTGCAATCATCTTATTAAAGTCATAATCCTATTCAAAATACACAGCAGTCAGACTGGATCGCCGCATTGGCTGAGAATGGGAGGCCAGAAAATCCCAAGATAAAAGGGGAAAATTCATGTGGGGCGCGGCAACAAGATAGCCGGCGTGGAGAACTGCAGCATCCATTCCAGGGAAACACCACTATATTCACGTAACTCCTTGTCAATGAAATAAACACAGTTCCGTTTGCAGGGAGAGAAATCTTTAGCCAAGATAAAAACGAAGAATTAATCTTGACTAGCAAACAACAATATTTCCTTCAATTCATTGTTTAGGTCAACCCATTGGCGATTTTCTTAGCCTAGCTTGATGATGACCATATGAGTTGGGTAGCATTCTTCGTGAGCAGTACAAGTACGATCAATCATCGACCGGTACCCACAGATCCAAAACAAATCCTGCATGTCTTCACCAAGTAGTTATTTCCAGGAGTGATGGGCATGTAACATCTGATTTTGTAGTCAAGTTCAGTGACTTTCATGGAATTGGGATCTATAGTTATGACCCGACGAGGGTGGCAACAACCTAGAATTTATTATCACTGTAAATTACATCTTCAAAGCCCTTAAAAAAACTTTCATTGTCAAGGCCAATGTCAATGTTAGTCCAATACTCACATCACAGAGAAGTTTAATCTGCGGGGACATCAAAGCGGATCCAAAACTCGTACTTGGCCTGAGCTCAACTCTTCCACTTTGAGTGCCCACGTATCCGCCTGCTTGCGCTTGATCTGGAAGGTCAGTTATTTCTAGTTGTTGGATGGCGAAAGCAGTTGACTGAGCGAGCACAAGCTGGCCGTACGTGATCGCGAGACCTGGGCATGGAGATACAGTTTTTGCAGGAGGGATTGATTCACGAAATGGTTTGCAAGTGGCACGAAGATTAAGGACTTCAGTTCTTGTTAATGATAAGTCTCGGTCAAAGCTATAAAATTAGCAAAAATAAATTTTCTTTAAATGAGAACAAATCATAAGTATTTTAATTGAAAATTCACTAATCTTAATTTTTAGATAATATTTCTAAGAAATACGATAGACTAGTGGCAACAAAATAACAAACTGATGGACACGTTTAACAAATTTGAACTTCTTCTTTGCAACCTGTTAAATAATCCCATTACTTTTATTGCATAGCTAATCAAGTAAAATAGCTTTTTAATCCAAATACTTTGGATTTTTCTTAGCCACTCGTTGAGACCTTCTTGGTTTATCAATACCCATCCCTTTAACTTGAACCTTATCCTCAAGGTTCACATTCAGAAACCTTTGATTAAAGTCCTGCGTGTTTTCCCACGTGGCATCTTCTGGTGGAAGTCGTTTCCATTTGATCAAGCTTTCCTCCACAAACTTAGATCCTTTGGTAACCCAACGATTGTCCAAGATTGCTTCCGGTTCTAGTAACAACTCGCCATCGTCATCCATTGGTGGTAAGTCTGAACTAGGAGTGATGGCGTCACCCACTTTCTTTTTTAAGAGGGACACGTGAAACATAGGATGTATACGAGAACCATGTGGTAGTTTGAGTTTGTAAGCCACGTTGCCAAGCTGTTCTTCAATCGGATATGGTCCATAGAACTTGCTCACAAGTTTGTGATATGTTATTTTGAAGACTGAATGCTGCCGATAAGGATGCAATTTTAAAAACACCAAATCTCCAACTTGGAATTGAATGTCCCTGCGTTTGGAATCAGCTTGTTGTTTCATTCGGTTGTTAGCTGTACATAGATTTTCCTTGAGTTGTTGTAGCAAGGCATCTTGAGAAGCTAAACTTTGATCAACTTCATTGACTGGGCAATGGCTTGCATAGTAGTGGGTTATTGTTGGAGGTGGTCTGCCATAGAGAGCATGGAATAGAGTCATGCCGGTAGAGATATGGTACGTGGTATTGTACCAAAACTCAGCCCATGAGAGGAAGGAATGCCATTTGCGAGGCTGTTGATGAGTAAAACAGCGGAGATATTGTTCAAGGCAGCGATTGACGACCTCCATTTGGCCATTAGTTTGGGGGTGGTAAGCGGAGCTCATCTTCAAATGGGTGCCTGACATTTTGAAGAATTCTTTCCAGAAATTGCTGATGAATATGGGATCGCGGTCACTAATGATGGACCGAGGCATGCCATGAAGCTTCACCACCCCCTCAATAAATTTTTCAGCCACCACTTTTGCTGTATATGGATGGGAAAGGGCCATAAAGTGTGCTGATTTGCTCAACCTGTCAACAACAACAAGAATTGAATTTTTACCATTAGAAGGTGGAAGGCCATCGATAAAATCGAGAGTGATATCGTCCCAAACTTGACAAGGAATTGGTAGTGGTTGTAGAAGTCCAGCTGGTGATAAAGTTTAGTGTTTAGTTCGTTGACACACATCGCAAGAAGCAACATAATTCTGCACAGTTTGGTACATTGATGGCCAATAAAATTGTTGTGAGATTCTCTTGTATGTCCTGAGCACACCGGAATGCCCACCAATTCGAGAATCATAGAATTCTTGTAAAATTTATGAGATGGTGTTGGATTGAGGAGGCACTACCACCCGATTCTTAAAATAAACCAAATCGTTGTGCCATCTGTACGGATTGTCGGGGTTATCAGTTGCAAGCTTGCCAATTCTTTGCATGTAAGGGTTGTCAATATCTTCTTTTTTTTATTGTATCCCATAAGAAATTTTGAGACACAACAATTGATGAAGACTAGGACTACCTGCTACTCGTGAGAGTGCATCTACGGCATTATTCTCCCGCCCGGGCTTGTATTTGATCTCATAATCATAACTCAGAAGTTTAGTTACCTATTTCTGTTGCTTAGGTGTGGTTATGCGTTGTTCTAACAAATACTTGAGGCTTCGTTGATCGGTCTCAATGTAAAATTTCCTCCCCATCAAATATGGTCGCCACAGTCGTATTGCTTGAATTATGGCTAACATCTCTTTCGCAGATGCACTCTCACGAGTAGCAGGTAGTCCTAGTCTTGATCAATTGTTTGTGTCTCAAAATTCTTTATGGGATACAATAAAAAAAAGAAGATATTGACAACCCTTACATGCAAAGAATTGGCAAGCTTGCAATTGATAACCCCGGCAATCCGTACAGATGGCACAACGATTTGGTTTGTTTTAAGAATCGGGTGGTAATGCCTCCTCAATCCAACGCCATCTCATAAATTTTACAAGAATTCTATGATTCTCGAATTGGTGGGCATTCCGATGTGCTTAGGACATACAAGAGAATCTCACAATAATTTTATTGGCCATCAATGTATCAAACTATGCAGAATTATGTTGCTTCTTGTGATGTGTGTCAATGAACTAAACACCAAACTTTATCACCAAGGAAGCATGGCAAGGAGGGTCCATGTTCTTTGTTTCTCTTCAATCCACATTAGATTCCACATCATCGAGTGTCGAACCAGAGATGAGCCAATTGCTACAGAAATTTGAGGATGTCTTCCAAGAGCCGACACAACTTCCACCTACCAGAGAAGTCGATCACCACATCAATCTAAAAGAAGGTACCGAGCCTATTAATGTACGACCATATAGGTATGCCTATTTCCAAAAAACTTTAATGAGGGCATTCATGGGCGATCTCAAGCCAGAAATAGCTGATGGCATAAGAATGTTCAAATCGAAATCACTGAAGGAAGCCATAAGCTTTGCGAGGATGAAAGATGAGCAATTGACTCGACAGAGAAAAGTTACTCGTCCTTTCAATCTATCCATTACCGACTCCCCTTATCTGGCGAAGTTCAAAGGAACTACTCCTTTCAAAAGGCTCACTTAGGATGAAATGCAAAAGAAAAGGGCGCAAGGACTATGTTTTAACTGTGACAAAAAATTTACACAAGGGCATAGGTGTCGAGGGCCTCACCTACTGCTCTTAGATGGAAGCAATGACAATTCAGAAGATGATGAAACTGAAGATTTAGTGGAACAGCCACCTGAGATTTCTCTACATGCACTTTTCGATTGGACAACGTACAAGACGATGCGGGTGGTGGCGAGGATTGGACCATATGAAGTGGTGGTCTTAATAGATAGTGGGTCTACTCATAATTTTATCAACAAAAAAATGGCTAATATGATGTAACTACCTGTACTTTCAACCGAGCCGTTCAACGTTAAAGTGGCAAACGGAGAACCATTAAAATGTCAAGGTAGATTTGAAAATGTCCCAATTATGCTGCAAGGTATTCCTTTTGTCCTCACCTTATATGCATTACCCTTAAATGGATTGGACTTGGTATTAGGTGTCCATTGGTTAGAGCAACTGGGAACGGTGGCATGCAATTAGAAGAAATTAACCATGGAATTTCAGTGGGATAATAAAAATAAAAAATTGCAAGGGATTAACACACACTCAATCCAACCTGCAACTATGACGTCATCACTCCTAATTCAGACTTACCACCAATGGATGACGATGGCGAGTTGTTACTGGAACCGGAAGCAATCTTGGACAGTCGTTGGGTTACCAAAGGATCTAAGTTTGTGGAGGAAAGTTTGATCAAATGGAAACGACTTCCACCAGAAGATGCCACGTGGGAAAACACTCAAGACTTTAATCAAAGGTTTCTGAATGTGAACCTTGAGGACAAGGTTCAAGTTAAAGGGAGGGGTATTGATAAACCAAGAAGGTCTCAACGAGTGGCTAAGAAAAATCCAAAGTATTTGGATTAAAAAGCTATTTTACTTAATTAGCCATGCAATAAAAGTAATGGGATTATTTAACAGGTTGCAAGGAAGAAGTCCAAGTTTGTTAAACGTGTCCATCAATTTGTTATTCTGTTGCCACTAGTCTATCGTATTTCTTAGAGATATTACCTAAGAATTAGGATTGGTTGTTATTTTTCATTATTATTTAAACTCCTCTATAGTGATAATAAAGGACAACGGATTTTTCAATCAAAACACTTGTGGTTTGTTCTCACCCGAAGAGAACTTATTTTTTGCTAATTTTATAGCTTTGATATGAAGCTCATCCAACATGTCGTCAACTGTAGGAATGGGAAACCTATCTTTGATGGTCACGGCATTGAGTGCTCTATAGTCAGTACAAAATCGCCATGAACCAATTTTTTTTTAACCAGCAAAACAGGAGATGAAAATGGACTAGTACTAGGTCTTATAAGCCCTAATTTTATCATATCTTGAACTTGTTTTTCAATTTTAGCTTTTTGAAAATAGGCATACCTGTATGGTCGTACATGAATAGGCTCGGTACCTTCTTTTAGATTGATGTGGTGATTGACTTCTCTGATAGGTGGAGGTTGTGTTGGCTCTTGGAAGACATCCTCAAATTTCTGTAGCAATTGGCTCATCTCTGGTTCGACACTCGATGGTGTGGAATCTAATGTGGGTTGAAGAGAAACAAAGAACATGAACCCTCCTTGCCGTGCTTCCTTGGTGATGGCTTTCATAGTTGCAGGTTGGATTGAGTGTGTGTCAATCCCTTGCAATTTTTTATTTTTATTATCCCATTGGAATTCCATGGTTAATTTCTTCCAATTGCATGCCACCGTTCCCAGTTGCTCTAACCAATAGACACCTAATGCCAAGTCCAATCCATTTAAGGGTAATGTATATAAGGTGAGGACAAAAGGAATACCTTGCAGCATAATTAGGACATTTTCAAATCTGCCTTGACATTTTAATGGTTCTCCGTTTGCCATTTTAACGTTGAACGGCTTGGTTGGAAGTACAGGTAGTTGCATCATATTAGCCATCTTTTTGCTGATAAAATTGTGAGTAGACCCACTATCTATTAAGACCACCACTTCATATGGTCCAATCCTCGCCACCACCCGCATCGTCTTGTACGTTGTCCAACCGAAAAATGCATGTCGAGAAATCTCAGGTGGCTGTTCCACTGAATCTTCAGTTTCATCATCTTCTGAATTGTCATTGCTTCCATCTAAGAGCAGTAGCTGAGGCCCTCGACACCTATGCCCTTGTGTAAATTTTTCGTCACAGTTAAAACATAGTCCTTGCGCCATTTTCTTTTGCATTTCATCTCAAGTGAGCCTTTTGAAAGGAGTAGTTCCTTTGAACTTCGCCGGAGAAGGGGAGTCGGTAATGGATCGACTGAAAGGACGAGTAACTTTTCTCTGTCAAGTCAATTGCTCATCTTTCATCCTCGCAAGGCTTATGGCTTCCTTCAGTGATTTCGGTTTGAACATTCTTATGCCATCAGCTATTTCTGGCTTGAGACTGCCCATGAATGCCCCCACTAAAGCTTTTTGTGGCCAGCCTTGTATCTGATTACCAAGCCACTCACTCTTTCTAATAATCACGTAAGGAGCCCATTTGTTCACCCTCGACAAAGCTTCATGAAAGTCCTGACACTCGGTAGGACCAAATCTTGCCCATAGCTCTTCTTGGAAATTTCCCCATGTTACCTCCTTATTTTCTTCCGTATAGGATCTTTTCAGCCATTGCCACCATTGATTTTCTTTGCCTTCAAGGTGAAAGGAAGCTAAAGACACTTTCTGTTGTTCGGGAGTGCTTTGATACTAAAAAAATTGATCCACTCTTGTGAACCATTCAGTTGGATCATCTCCAAAGAAACGAGGGAATTCTAGCTTAGCTAATTTTGAAAAGAACAATGGTCGTCTTCCTTCAGAGCTATCCCGAGTCTCCTCTACTGTGTTGCGGAGGCGCCCAATCGAAGAGTTGGTAAGCGGATCACCAGGAATGTTACTGGATGAAGCAGTTCGGTTGGCAAGTAGAACTTCTGACAATTTTTTTATGGCAGCCTCAATTTGAGTGAATTTGTTAGCCACACCAATCTCTATTCGACTCAGACTATCTTGAACTCCTCGTAGTCCCTCTTCAAGGTTTTCAATTCTCTCTTTGTTGGTTACCATAGCTCTAATACCAATGATAAGTCACAGTCAAAGCTATAAAATTAGCAGAAAATAAGTTCTCCTTGGGTAAGAACAAACCACAAGTGTTTTGATTGAAAAATCCGTTGTCCTTTATTATTGCTATAGAGAAGTTTAAATAATAATGAAAAATAACAACCAATCCTAATTTTTAGGTAATATCTCTAAGAAATACGATAGACTAGTGGCAACAGAATAACAAACCGATGGACACGTTTAACAAACTTAGACTTCTTCTTTGCAACCTGTCAAATAATTTCATTATTTTTATTGCATGGCTAATTAAGTAAAATAACTTTTTAATCTAAATACTTTGAATTTTTCTTAGCCACTCGTTAAGACCTTCTTGGTTTATTAGTTAACCGTTTTAAGAAGCTGAAAATTAAACCTTCTGGCAAATTGCATAAATTGGGTACATTTGTATTTGTTGTTAGAGTGAGCCCATATGATTAAGTTGAAAACGAAACCCTAGCCTTACATTAGAATACGAGGAACAATAAGAAAGAAGAAGAGGGTTTCAGCTTTTGGGTTCGGTTTTTAAAGCTAGATGGAGAAAGTGGCGGCTTCTCGGAGTTCAAGTTTTCTTTATTTATTATTTCTTAAAAATGAAGAGGAGATTTTAAATCAGCACTGGCTTGTCTGTTAACACAAATGAGTTCGCAAAATAATAAAATGTCCCTCCTAAGAGAATTGAGATTTTTTTATAAATTTTAAATTAGATTATTTTTAAGTTAAATTAAGAATTTCGAATTCTCTCATAAAGTTAAAATATCTAGATTACATCACTAAAATTGTAAATTTCATTGCCAGCAATATCTACTTGTGGTTAAATCTTCATCTATTTTGAAATTCGGGCAATTTTTATTTTTTCTTATGAAGCCTTGGAAGAGGTCGTTAATGAAGTTTCTAAGTGAAATTTTATGAGTATTTTCAGTGTGGCATAGAAATTTGAATTATGTTATTTTTAATAATAAATAATAATAATGAGCAATAGAGAAAATTAGAATAACGACAGAAATTCAACAAGAATAACAATAAACATAAGAATAAAAAATTAACAACAATTAGAATAAAAGAAATGAGAATAATAATAATAAGACGTTTAAGGTCGATAACGTTTTCAATTTGGTCCTTCAATCAAATCAAAACGCACTGCCGCTACTGAGTTGCACAAAATTAACTGTCATACTCTCGCCTCATTACCGACAATCAAAGAGCAAGAGGCCCTTTTGCTTTAGATTTTTTACTTCGAATGCATCCTCACTCAAAATATATTTTACAAAAGTACCCTAAAATTGGTTATAATAGGTTACAAATAACCTTAACTCTATTTTTATATATATATATATATAGTAGTTCACTATAAGCAACATTGAGCAAGCCACTATTTATTAAATTTATAATTTTTACATAATTTATAATATATTATAAAATTTTATCACGTATTTAAAAATTCACTATATAATAAATTATAAAACTCATTAAATCAATTCTTTCTCTATACATATGTATATTATAAATTATTGATAATTTTTTTAAAAAAATTTCTAATTTACGTCAATCAAAAATATTTCTCAAGCAATTGATTTCATAAAGAATCCATCACATAATTATGGAAAAATTTATTAATAAATTTAAAAATTTGTTGCACCAACTTAAAAGAAAACAATGTGTCATAGACGTAGCAAGTCAAGTAATTTACTACCAGCACAAGTTTTAGCCCTCAACCATCCATAATAATACTATATGCCACGGCTGGTGGGAATCACGAATCATCCCAGCACATGAAATTTTGTTGCCGACGAAGAAAAATAAATTTCTAACAGTAAAGTCTTGATGGCACATCTTACGATCACTTGTGAAGATAAGTCTGCACTAACGTATATAATATTTGGATCCTTTAGTAAAGTAGACACCTTTGTGCATATAACACTTTTATGAAGCCCAAAGGTAAAATTATGAGGGGTGAAAAATGCATGATAAGGCCCAAAGTGAACATATCTATTTGATTGTTGTGCTCAAGTATTCTAAATAGTATCAAAGCGAGCTCATGACTTGGTGTGCTTATAATGTTTGGACCCTTCAACAAAGTAGACATATTTTGGATGAAGGATACTTGTATAAAGCCCAAAAACAAATCCATAAAGAAAAAATATACATGCATGAATCCTAAAGCAAACTATCTACTTGAATGTTGGACTCCATTGTTACAAGATAGAGCCAGCTTACTCTCATCCTAAAGATAAATCACCTGAGTTGAGTTCTTCAAAACATTGTTAGCGGCGGCTCATCAAGTTAACATATGTGGCATAAGATTGTCAAGTATACAGAGAATTAGAAAGTAACACTTTTTTAAGTCATTAAATTAAGTACCCAGAATAAACATGCTTGGAAGTTAAAACCCACAGAACTACCATATTTAAAAGACACAGGATAAAATGTCTGAGCTCAAAGCGGTAAACAGATACCAAAGACTGCAAATACGAGTTAAGCTGTTGGATCCATGGTAACTTTCACTCATAAGATGTAGAACTTCAAGCATCCAACCTGCAATGATCATATTCAAATGCAAAAATCAATTCAAAGAAGAGGAATGAAAAAGCAGATAAACATGATCACTTGGCAAGGGAACGCAAAATTTTAAGACAAATCAAGTCACTTAATTGCATCCTACAGAGAGAATGAATCATTATGAGATTGAACAATGCAGATTCAGAGCTACTCATTTTGAAGAAAATGATAGTTAATATTTCAACCTACTCTGAGATTAACCTTGGTGTACACAATATCAACAGCCAAGTTCACCCTCAGTTTAAGGTGCAATGCAATACAAAAACAATGTTCGCTGCTTCATTTTAATTCGAGGGTGGATATCATGAAAATATAAGGAAAGGGTGGATATCATGAAAAATTCCATGAACACATCCAGGAAGAAATTATATTTTGATTTGACAAAGAAAATCACAATATCCAAAGAGTAATTGCATTGCAACAGAGACAAACTGAAAACATGAAGTTAAGCAAAACAAATCTGCAACAAGATAGGACCTTATACAACATACCAGTCACATTTAAAAAGATTCCGACATAATCTATTATACATCTCAATTCTGCCAAAAAGGGTAGAAACTAAGAACGCAATTATTAAGCTTGCTGAGATCATTCTGCCGGGATTGAATAAAAGAAAAACAGAAGCAAGCAAGATCAATAAGTATCAGAAAAACAAGTTCCTCCAATAAAGTCCTTGGATTCAAAATATCCAAATTTCAGTTTAACATTCCAAATTTTGGCAGAACATCCAAATGTCTACAATCACATGCTCACAAAGACTGATCATAGAGTCCTCAAGCATAAAACAAGGAAAGAAAAAAAAATGAAATGATAAGGTAATTAAGAAAAAATATCACAGAAGTTCACTCATAAACAAAATGGTGAATAGTTCACAATGACATAAAATCAAAATAAGGGCAGACAAAGGAGACACACAAATTTGCGGGTGTCATGTTCTTTTTTCATAGCAATCAAAAGATAGCAAATATTTAAGGACAAAAGACAACAAAAAGAAAATTGTATAAATATTACAGAGGTTGAATAAGGAATACTCTGAACTAATAAAATAGTGATAGAGAAAAAGAGAGATATTTAAATTTCAAAAACTATTTCCTAAAATATATAATAAGAAATACTATTAAATAAATAAATTTCTAAAAGCTTTCTAACTATGTATATAAATTTTGAATCTCATACTCAAGGAACCTATCAAGATTAACCATCCAGGAGAGCAAAATGAACCATATGCAAGAAGATTCTTATGCAGAAATTAGGCAGCTGAGTGAAGCAAAAAAATGGAGAAACAGAAAATTCCTATATGCACTTTATGTCAAAAATAAAATTCAAATGCATATACAAGGAATCTAACTGAACCGATATCAATTTTCTTTTATAGTATTAGTATGTTTCAAATTTAGCAATTCCCATGAATACAAAATCTTGTTACAGACTTCCTCAGTTTAGAAAACAGAACATAATCAAATAAGAACCTACAAAATGCAAACTGAACTGATAATACGGTGCAGCTTTAAGGATAATAAACAAGGCACCAGCTAATTCCAAGAACATGTGAATTTGCTTGCTAATTTCAATTTTCCAGGGGTATCAACAGAGACAACATTAGAAATGAAGCAGAGTACCATCTAATAGCAAATTCAATTGAAATTAAATGGAAAAAAAAACAAACGATTCACACACATTAACCAAAGAGTCGAGTTAATTAGAACTCTTTTTCAGCCAAGTTGGTGGTGGCCAAAAAATCTTGGAATAGCCAGGAAAATCTGAGAGCTTTCCAAGAGTACCATCCCCAATGTCAAACATTCCAGCATCCCATCCAGGATGATCATCATTAACTTCATCAAAGGCATCATCAGTAAAATACACACAATTGTTCTTGCATCCCAAGAACTCTTTACCGGAGATAGAGAATGAACAATCATAACTACAGAACAACACCATATCCTCCAAATTCTCCATCTTTTGCACCCAGTCACCCTTCTCTTTATCAAACTTATAAACATTCAAATGAATTGGGTAATTCTTCTGATCATCATCAGAGTCCTCTTCACAACCAAATTCGTCCTCCTCATCTAACATATGCTTATCAACCAAATACATTCCCTTAAACGACTTAATTAAGTACTTACAGTGACCATAAGCCGCCGAAACTGAAACTTCAGTAACATACAAAGATTCAGAATCCACAGATATGGTAACACCATTGGAAGTCAAAGCATAGAATTTTCCATCATCATAAACAACATCTTCAAAAAAAACCCTAGCAGAACCAAACTCAACATTTGTCCATCGCTCGTCAATTTTTCTCCACGCAAGCATTTTGCCTCCAGTATATATCCCCATAACCACAAACCCATCGTCAATCTCATCAAGGCACTCATTAACAACAACTTTCTTGAAAAAAACAGTTCTCATAACATTAAAGTCATCACTTTCTTTGCCTTTGCCTTTGCCTTTACCTTTACCCACATGAACGAACTCAAATCCGTACGCTTTAGCTAGTTCCTTGACCCGATAATCCAACAAGTTCAAAGACTTGGGCAACTTCTTGGACAAACCCTCGTAAGGAAACTTATAAAACGGATCCTTGACTCGCACTTTGTTAGAAGAACTTAGTTCTTCAACTTTAAGCAACCACGTTTTTGTCGTTTTGTGAGGATCGGAGATTTTGTTAAGGGGTTCAATGGCGTAAACGGTGGATTGGTTAAGCAAAAGGTGGCCACGTAGGCTAGGGTTTGCACCAGGGGGAAGGGGTATCTTAAGTGCTGAGTATGGAGACAGAGGTTTTAGAGGGGGCGGCAGTACTTTCCGAAATGAGCGGCAAGCGGCGCGCAGACGAAGAGTGTCGACGCGTGAGTCAAGGCGCTTTGTGATTATGGCGAGTAGTTCTTTGGGTAAATGGGTCCAGTCCCGTGTGTTTGTGTTTGTGTTTGTGTCCATGGCTGGGCTGGCAATGAAGGTTCAGAAAGTTCAAACCCTTAGAAAGAGAGGTTTATGGCTTTCTGGGATTGTGTGAGTGACTGAGAGTGAGTGGCGAATTGGCGGTTTTAGCCCTATGTATTTTCTCGGATCATGCGAGCATTTGCGGGCAAATCGCGCGGTTTTTAGCCGTGTCGATTAGCTAACTCGGCAAAATTATTATTTTTTAAGAAAAAACCAAAAATAGCGTCTAATTCTAAATTACTTTTCTTTTTTTCCTATAACACTGTTCAAATATTTACTTCTAAAGAAATCGTTTAAGATTTTTCTTTGGGAACCTAAAAGTGATTCTTTTTTTTTTTTTAATATTTTGCTTGAAGTGACAAGGTCGATAAGATTTGCTTAGGCATCAGTTTTTGTTGAAAAATAATAATTTTTGATATCACATTTCATGTATATTTTATACTATATATTCATAATTAATTTATATTATTAATTATATAAATATAATTATTATTAATAAATTTAGTTACGAAAATGTACTGCAAAAATGTTTTTGATCTCGTATTGATAACTAATAGATTAGATTGTATTTAAGATGTTTTAAAATAAAATAATATTGTATATATTAAAATTTATAATGTATAATTATATTTAAATAATATATGTAACTTAAGTGAGAGATTATTTATTTTATTTTTTTTATGCGAGTCACGTATTACCATAATTAATATATAATAAATTATGATCTTTAAATTAAATTATTATTTATAAATTCTCTTTTTTATTAGAGAGAATTTGCGTCATATAAATTTAATTGTACAATCTTATTATATTTTTTCTTCTCATCTTTTTTTAATTTTTAAGTTCTAATCATTATAAGTATTGCACAGGTTGTACCTTTTGCTTAAATATTGAGAATGTTCAGTATACCCCATAACTATTTTAGTCCATAATACATCGATAACATATATTCAAATTACCAAGATATCAAATGGAAAATATGAGCAATAATATGAACTAGAATGACTATTAGACACATTATTCATTCACCAAATACTAAAATCTAGGTTAATTGGAGAATATGGCTATCATAAATTACTATCATCCATCAAGTATTATCTTATTAAAATATGGCACTTCAATGATCAAACTAATAATATCAAACACATACTTGACAATATTGATTAAAATCACACTTAAAACAAAAGATTAATTATAATGTGAAGTGCACATTTGTAACATCGATAATACTACAAGGTACATATCATAATCAAGCCGTTAAAATTTATAGTTACATTTAATTTGTGCTTTCCTTATTGCCTATATCCAAGAAGCAGACGAACCTGGCTGAAACATCAAGTACCATCACCACTGCAATTTCCACAAAGATTTGAGTCTGCAAATGCAAAGCAAAGGGGTCAAATTTCTCTGCATTGTTTCGGAGGTTACAATCTTTTTCAAGATAAATGTTCCACTCACCAAGGACATGTAATTTGTTTTCTATGATTGAACTCGAATTACCCATTTCATTTTTCAATCCCTAAGGCAAACAAATTTTCAAATTTTTTTCAGAAGTATGAAAATATTGAACCTATAATTTGTGAGGCCAAATGATTAAGACACGCATAGCAATTAGTCTTAAATTAACGTATATGCAACTTACATTCAACCAAGATGGTGGTGGCCAGAAAATCTTTGAATATTCTGAAAAAGCTGAGAGCGGTCCAACGTTACCATCCTTCAAATCATAAATTCCAGCATACCATCCTGGAAATTTATCATCAAAAGATTTAATGAACACACTATCAGCAAAATAAACACAATTTTCTCTGCAAGCAGGAAATTCTTTCACTGAGATAGAAAACGAGCAATCATTGTCTAGAAAAAAGGCTGTGTCCTTCACCCCATCTATCAAATGCACCCACAGCTTTTGTTCTTCGTCAAGCTTATAGACAATTACACGTATTGGGTAAAAATATTCACTATTTGAATTCTCCTCAATGTCAAAGTCATTCTCTATGGGGTGAACGAAAATCTGCTTCACAACTAAAAACAAATCCTCAAATGACTTTACCAAATACTTAATCCCAGTGCCATTAAACTTGGGATGTGAAGCCACAATTTCTGTGACCTTCAAAGACTTGGGGTCTACACTTATAGTGAGACCCATCTTGTTCACAGCATAAAATTTTCTATTATAAAAAGCAACATCTTCTATGTAAACCAGACCGTCACCCATGGCTATTTCAGTCCAATTTGTGTCACCCTTACGCCAAATCCCAAGTTTGGACATTGAATGTATAGCCATAATTGCAAACCTGTCATCTTTATCACCGAAGCATGGCGAAACAGCTACTTTCTGAACAAAATAAGCCCTCCTTTCGTTGCACTCATCGTCAGGCTCTTTACATTTGTGTCCATCAACTAGGCCAAGATCATAAGACTTGGCGATTTCCTTGACCCGATGATCCAGCAAGTTCAAAGGCTTTGGCAAGTTAGACAAATCGGGGAAACGAATTCCTGTGAGCGGATCCTTGAAGAGGACCTTTCCACTGTTTGATTCTTCAATGTTTACAAGCCACATGCTTGTAGTTTCCGATGTGATTGTGGCTTTGTCAATGGGTTGAATTGCGTAAAAAGTGGACTGAATAAGTGATAGTTGGCCACAATGGCAAGTCTTGGAGCTGACAGGGGAAGGGATATAAACAGTTGAGTTTGGTGACAAGGGTTTTGCAGGCAAAAGGACTGAGGCTCGAAACTTGTTACAAATGGCTCGGAGAAGAAGGCTGTTGACTCTTGTTTCGAGGCGTTTTGCAATCGAAGCAAGCAAGTCATTTGGTAGGCTCAAGCATTTTGGTAATTTGGTTTCTTCCATGGCTGGCAAAAGGATAATAATTCAGACGATGGGTTGTTGGGATTCAGCAGGGATGCTTGTACATGAAGTGGTGATCTAGATTTATAATTCAATGGGGCTCAAGCTACAAGGGTAAATTATTTGGGTCTGAAAGAGTTTGATAGATTAAAAATATTGAGAGTGGGGTTTATTGGAAAGCACTTTGCCAAGGTTTGAAGTGAATCTTTATAGGTCATAAAGCGAATTATGATCATGAAGTCATCCTAGGTTGAAAGATTTTATTCAGTTTAATGGGGAGATTATAAGAGTATGTGTGCGAGATCGTGTCCACAGTCCGTTGGAAAATTTTGGCACCATTCATCGAGTGAAGTTCCAATTTCAATGGGAAATTTTTACAACACTTGATTTCATTGGGGACTATGGCAATAAAATTGGGTGAGTGAACAAAGGGATTGGGGGAATCTAATAGTGGGGAATAGGACATTGTCTCAAATTAAGACAGCATTTGTGAGTAATCAGTAGTGATATTAATTTATTTTTTATTTTTTATTTTTTGGTGGGGGGTGGCCCTTTCTCTCTTTGTCTGCTTAGCGTGTCTTCATTGATGCTGTGCATATGAAACCTAGTGATGTTAAATCAAGCCTTGTGTCCACCCATCACGTCCCCTCCAGCTCAAAGGCCAAAGCTCCCTCTTGTAATTTGAATTTCGAGTCTCTTTTAAAAGAGAATGTTGTAAAGCTTGTGCTATAATGGCGTGTTTGTGACGCAATTGTACAACATCAAAATTGGCCATGTGAAATTATGTAGTTTATACAAAGGTAAAGTTAAATTTGTATTTGATTTGGTTGGTTTTTGAAAAAGGGATATAGTAGATATTGTGGGTTTTTTAGCATGCATTTAAAGAAATTCTAACCGAAGTTTTTTTTTATAAATAAAAAAAAATAATAAAGATCATATAATTAAAAAGATAAACACTCAAGTAAGTAAAAAAAGTATATAATCAATTAATATAGTTCAATAAACTGCCTACATTTTTAGTAAATTTAAGAATTTTAACTTATTTTATTCTGTTCTTTTATTCACAAAGAACTGTTACAAAAAATATAAGAAATACCCAAATAACTCAAAACTCATAAAGATCTATACTACATTAACTTGTGCACTCAAGTGTGACTTAAGATCTCTAGTATCTCTTTTGTTAAAGATTTGATACTTAATAAAATTTAAAAAGTTACAAGAATTTATATAATGTTAATATTGATTATAGAAAACTCTAAACATAATTGAAATAAGAGTTCATATGTTATAGCAGCAAAATAGATGCAATTTTATTTAAAAACGAAGTTTTTTTTGAATAAGCAACACTCCGGCGTGCAATCTTTAACGTTGGGGGCGGTAATACGATTATTGGGCCAACGCTACAACGTTGAGCATACTGGAATCATCGCCACGACGTTGAGATCCCATTGTCGTGGCGTTCATGCGTCAGGTCGCCTTTTGTGCATTTACGTTTCTTCTCGTATTTGACTTCTATTTTCGACCTTTATTTGTTCATTCAACATGTCTTTGACCTCATGTCAACTTTTTTTTTAATTTTTAACTTAAAACCAAATTTATTCTTAATTTTGAACCACTAAATTCCAATAATAAAAAATAAATGATTGAAATAATAAGCTAATTAAGGCATGTTAACAAAATGATCCATTGAGCACCTGAGCACTTATCTTAACAATAAGGCTTGTGGACTTCTTGACTTAGGTCAAGGGTTTGAGCCCTAACAAATGTTAGGGTGATGTTAATTATTTTTTTTTTTATGTGAGGTAGTTTTTTTTTATACGTTGAAAAATTATTCTGAGGATAAAGGCAATTATTTCCGTATGTAGAGCATTAACTCTAAACATTTGTAATGTGTAAATTATTTAATTCAGACATTTGTAATATGTAAATGATTTAATCTAGTTATTGTACATGATGTACCATTTTTTTAATAAAAAAGATGAACCATAGGCAGTTTTTCATTGTATGTGGGGCAATTATTTTCCCATATGTAGAGCATTAATTCCGAATATTTATAATGTGTAATGTGATTTAATCCGGACGTTTACAATATGTAATGTGATTTAATTTAATTATTATACACGATGTACCTTTCAAAAAAAAAATTGATCCATCGAGGACTTTAAGTTAATGTCTTTTCTCCGTTTTGCATATTTGTTGTCTTGTATTGTTGCGTTACATGACTCTTAAGAAGCAAATTTAACTGAGTAATTTAAGTTATCTCTTTTAAAAGACATGTAGCAAATTACGTTATTTTTTAATTTCTAATTAAAAAATATAAAGACTAATCGAGTAATTCAATAAAATTTAATAAAATAAATTAATAAATTTTTCATAAATTTTAAGCTAGTAATTTATTGTGCCCACTTATATAGTTTGGTAGCATCAAAATTTCCCTCGTGTTATAGCGGCGAGGAGTTTGAATCTAAGCATAAGTAATGTGTTAAAAAAGTATGGACAATAAAATTTTAAATTTTTTTAAAAAACATTTTTTATGAAATTTTATTTTTATTTAAACTCAAGTGGCCACGACTGTAAAAATACATTTACGGCCATACAAACAACCCTAGCCCAAGAGACATTAGTTATTTAGGATGTACATAATAATATGACTTCCCGAGACATTTGGTGAGATTGGGGGCGGTTAAGAGAACGATGCGGAATGTTTAGTAAAAGCACACAGAATTGGCACATGGCATGGCAGAGCATATATACCAAAAATCTAGCAGATGCAAAAGCAAGCCAACTCTTGATGATCGAGTATACATAAGATATGGGTCACCATCACAAAGTGATAAAACTTTTATGTTAGTGAAATTCATGTAAAAGAAAAAAAATTTGCAAGTTGATAAAAAGTAAAGAGATATTCTTGCCTTTTGATTGATCCAAACTACCACTCGTTTAGTCAATGTGATTAAGTGAAAGAAAAATGACCTATTAGTGATGAGTAAATAGGGAGTTGAAAAAAAAAAGATAGAAAAGACTTTAGTTGGTATTATTAATTTAGATCCATAATATTGAACTTAAAAAGGAGATGAAATAATCAAATATATATATATATATTTCCGATTATTTATAAACGAAACCAACTCTTGCATAACTCGAACTCAAATTCAAATTTTATTTAGATTTTAAGATTTTAATTATTTAATTATTATTTTATTTGAAGAATAATTTTTTAGTTAATTAAATCATATTTAAATTTAAATTCTTATATTTATATTTTAATATTAAATTAAAATTTACACACTATAAATAAACATGCGCCATTAATTTATTATTTATTAAATTCATTATTCAAATACATGCACCTTCTATGTTATACATTTCATGCCCATATATAATTTATTAATCACACTTTTGTTAGTTTTTTAGACACTCACATATATTAATATCATTCTTTTTAATTAAATACTGATTAAAGAGTTAAAATATTTATTTTTTTGAGAGAGAACGATACTTTTTGCAAGCTCGAAAAATAATCAAAGACAAGAAGATAATTTCTGAAAATTTCCAAATTAAAAAACTTCACATACAAGACAGATTCCCATTACTTTAGCCATAAGAGGCAGCTTCCAAGTTAAACTGATTAAAAATATTTTCTGTTATTTATAGCAAGAATGTAAAATATATAGAGTTACGTTTATTATTCATGCAACTATTTTACTATAAGATTCAAAACTTGTTCTTTTGTCTCTCTTATATATACACTCAAGCGTTTCTCCTAATTAATATCCTATGTTTAATAGAAAACAAATTATGATAATTCACATTGAAGTAATAAGTAGACTTCACATATCCAACACTTAAAATCTAAAAGATTTTTGACTTTTTAGGCAGATTGGGGATTTGCCCAAATAAAAATTGAATATTTATTATACTTCTGTATCTTCACTTGGTCATGATCAATTACAAGCAACCTTGAATTGGAAGATTTTGTGAGAGGTGATTGAGTAAATAGCTAGATAGACATATTAGAATGACAAGCACACATTGAATATATTGGAATACCAAGTTTAAAAATAAGATCTTTTCTTATTGCAGTTCATAGAAATTGTCTCCGTATGGGCAAACACAGTTAATTCTCTGTGGGGAGGGGTGCAAATTTTTAATAAAAAATTGAAGGATATAAAAGAATTTCAATAACATCTTGAGAAGAGAGAAAAGCAAACTTAGCAAGTTCATGGGCAACACAATTTATATCGCAGGAGAAATAAGAGAGTTGAATGCGAATGAGCTTTCAGAAGGCTTAAAATATCATGTCCCACCATCCCTATTTCTGAGAAATCTTCAACGGAGGACAGAATACCATTCACCACCGTGGCTGAATTAGAATCTACATTTACATTTGGACAGTTCAAGTCTTTGAGATGTAATACGCCATAACTCATAGCACAAGCTTCAGCTACAGGAACAAGGAGCAAAAACGGCATTTTAGCAGTCCCAAATAAGAGAACGATCCAAAGTTCGTTTCAGGTTTTAGTTTCTTACTTTCTTGTTGATTCTAGAAAAATTTTCTTGCGGCGTAAGACAGTAAGACTTGTTATGTCCCCTAAATATATATACATAAATTATTTTCTTTTTAATATTGATCAATGAAATCCCTCGTTTTCAAGGTTTTATTAGAAAAGGAAAAAAAATTCTTTTTATTGAAGTAGTAAACATTTTACAAAAGGCAACATATGTGATCCTGTTTGTCTAACCACAAATTACAACTTTATTTGCTTGAGGATGGCACATCTTATTCTTAATTATTAGCTATGACAAAAGAAATTAATCCAAGGTATATGTACTTCCATCGCTACTCAGGATTACATATTTCTTAATCAACAAGAAATGTTAATGGGTGCTGCGATAATCAAGTCTCAAGCATCAACCTCGGCCAGCCGGCTAAAATTTACCGGTGATACAAATCCTTTAGATCCTGCATAGAGAGTTAGAGCTGCCAATTCGGCAGTTCTTTCAGTCGGATGGAACCGATCCCAGAACAAATATTCGTCGCGATTTCGGCAAAGATTGGCTGTTTGATTGCAGGGATATGTTTCATCTCCACAGCAAGCTCTTTTTGTTTCTTTGATCCCTGAGAAGTTCAGATTTACGGGTGACAAAGTTTAAACAACAAGGCAAATTTTCACATTTCTGATAATGTAGTTGGCCTGAAGCTTGAAGTAAATTAGGAATGAAAAAGGGCAAGCAATTACCAAAGGCATAAGGATTTTCCATGACAGACATGGTCATTTCAAATGAATTTCCAAGTGAGTAAATCATTCCTTTGAGTTCTGAGCTCAATTCTTGCAAGAGGGTCTCAGTTGCATGGTAGAATTTTTCAGCAAACTTATTTGCTTCCATGGAACAGGCACCACCATTATAAAAACGTTCAGCCGGACAGCAACCGATTGGTGGAATGCTTATGATCCCGAATTTTCGGGCTCCCAGATCATACAGCCTCTGCATACGAATATAATTAATTAAGGTCTGTTTAACATTGTGGTGATGTGATTTTAAAGTGAAAAAATTAGCTAGCAAGTCCAAGTAAGTAAATGTTTGATAAACACTTGGCAGCTAGTATTTTTTTTTTTTTTGAAAGTTCCCACAAAACAAGAAAATTATTGCATTGTCCTGACATCCACCATGGCTTGTTCTGACATCCACCATAGTTTGAACCCCCGACCTCAAATCGAGATGTACACAAATATTGAGTGCTTATCGCTGGATTAAGCCCTCAAGTGCTCATTAGCAGCTAGTGTTACTAACCAATATTTAGTTATTATGCTTCTTAAATGGAACAGAAGCATGACAATATCAAACAGACCCTAAATTCATCCTAAGTTTATCAAAGAAGGAACCTTTATATGATCACGGAAAGTGGTCTGGAGAGCGGCCAAGAGCTCTGGGGATAGAACTTTGCCAGAACCTTGAGCTTCAAATACGTCATTGCTTCCTGCACTGATTATAAACAATGACTTGGAAAGCATAATAGTAGTGGCTACTGGTCCTCTTAGCTCTCTAATATTGGCTTGCACAGTTGAAAATTGCTTGATCTGCTCTCCCAATGACATGTTATTGTTCTGTAATTGTTTACATTTGTACAAAAAAATGTTAAGTCACAAAACTATATGTTCATTTTGTTTGATAAAATATCAACAATAGTGATATTTGAGGGGAGGAGTTCTTTATTGCCAAAGCATATCGTCAAAGCTTGTTGCTTTCTTGTACATTAATCCCCACAATATTGTTTGCATTCGAGAGTTAGTGAGAGTTAATGTCTGCCACTTCCTTTTCCCACAAAGGAAATCTGAAGTGACATTTTCTCCTATTTGCACCATATTGAAGATTTGAATCTCATTAAAATGAGTTCCAATTGGGTCTGCAAATGAATTCATTTTCTTTTTCCTTTTTTCTTTCTCCACAGAAGATTCCATAGCTTATACCAAAAACTTTTATACATGTTTTCAGTTTTTCGTTATTTAACAATTTTTAAATATAACTCAAAACCAACAACAACCACAAAATGATAGTCATTTTGAGTTATATCATACATATTAATTAGCATTCGTTTATATTTTAAAAACGTGTGAACCTTTTTTTAATGATATATAGTCATGATATATATTTCACTTTGGCAGGCTCATGATTTTTTTTTTTCATGATATATAGTTATGTAATAGTTACTATATATCATGAGCCTGCCAAAGTAAAAAAAAAATATAACAATAATAATAGGATAGTAATTAGTAGCTTACAAATTGAAGTCCAGTTGAGTCAAGAATTCCAGAGCCTCCCGAAGCAAAATTGACCCCTTGGAGTATATTCCTCTTGAAACTTGATGAATGGTTCAAAAGAGTGAAAAAAGCCGGCGGACTCCTCTTATAACCCAACAGCCTCACTGAATATTCAGTCAATCAAATATTGCAGCTACTAATTAAACCAAATACACAATCTATTGAGGGCAGCTACTAATTACTTATTACTCACTTTTGAATTTTAAATTACCCAATAAAAACACATATTATTTCGTATTATCCAAAAACTCCTACTAGTGTGATGTTAACAGAATTTGATTCTATAATTTAATTCTTTTGGATAGCATGGAATTTCATGATTTTTTTTTTCTGTAATATCAGATTCAATATGTGGTAAGATGTAATTTAATTTCCTTATATTAGAGCACAAAAGTGCCAAAGAAAAAAAATGAGTCATAAAGAAAAATTATCAGTTTAGTTCTTAAATTTTTTTTAAATTGCTTATTAGGTTCTAAATGTTTTTAAAATATTCAATTTAGTTTTAAATAGTGAAACAAGTTCGATCAAATATGAGATTATTTATCTTAATTAAACATATTAATTTATTTTATTGTCTTTAAAAAGCACATTTTAAATATTATTTTTTCGACAATCGAAATTAAATTGTGTATTTTAAAAAATTTAGAGATTTAATAAGTAATTCAAAAAAAAATTAAAGACTAAAGTGTCAATTATCTTTTACGTGAGGAGAAATAACGATCGAATATACCTATTTGGTCAGCTGTGTTGTAGCCATTGCTGAACCTTCCCGTTGCCACAGAGTAAGGATAATCAATTCCATTGTAAAGGAAATCTGCCTTGATTTCTTGGCTCACAGGCAAGAAATTATTAGTTCCAACATCCAAAGTTGAGTCGCCAAATAAGAACACTGCGGGCACAGCAACAGCCGAGCCCTCGTTATCAAAGGCCGATACCGCAGCATTAATGGCCAGTACGAAAAGAAAAACTAGAAGCCTCTTTGCCATGAGAAAATTAAGCCCAAATTTCTAATTAATTAAGTGATGTAGCCTTATAATCTGTGTTCCTCACTTACCAGTAGTGTTATTTATACCAGCAAATCCGAAGAATAAACAAAAGAGTAACGATGGTTATGTCATTGTTCCAACCTGTAATGTGGCAGTAATTGAACAAGGTGCTTTGATTTTCAATTTTAGGCGGAAAGCCCTAGTTATGTATATGCATAAATATTCTGAAGCAGCATAATACCAAGCTATAAAAGTTCATTCTTTTTCATGCTGCGACAAATGCATGCATTTACATGCATATGCTGCTTTACGTTGCTGAAATAGTGTGTACAAATCCATGCCCTAACCTAAGCATTATTTCTTTTTTTTTTAAATACAAAATTAATTAATTCTATCTCAATAATAATTGTCGAAGATTAAATATCTTAAATTGGAAGATTACGCGAAACATCGTTAATGTTATAAATAATTCTCGTCTAAACTTTTTTTATTCACCCTAATATTTTTACGAGCTGCTAAAAGATTAAAAAAAATGGTCAATTTTTTTTTTCTATATTTCGTTTTTTAGCAACTCTCTATGCAAAGAATTACACGTTTGAACAAAAAAACAATTAGAGAATGAATCTTATGAATATCGTTCTTTTATTTCTTTGTCATGTATTAATAT
Source organism: Ailanthus altissimus (assembly GCA_946807835.1). Classification (NCBI taxonomy): domain Eukaryota; kingdom Viridiplantae; phylum Streptophyta; class Magnoliopsida; order Sapindales; family Simaroubaceae; genus Ailanthus; species Ailanthus altissimus. Next base: position 28,904,887 of record OX327695.1, read on the forward strand.
TTTGAGAGTATAAATTTTTTTAACTTTATTAGGAGAAAATTATTGGTGGAATAATAATTTGAGGCGACACATGCAACGTTGTCCATTGAATCTCTAAATAATTATTAAGATCTTAGGTAAAAGCGACGCCGTTCTGTGGTTTGTTATTGGCCTGCTCTAGAAAACTTCACTATCTATCCATTCAAAAATTAAATAAAAAATTTAAACAAGAATAACCTAGAACAAGGAATTTGATGCGATCAGTAACTTTTCAATATTTGTTTCTCTTTGTTTTGTCATTTGATATATGTTGTGCATGGGAACTTAGATTTCTTCTAGGCACAAATGTCTTGGAATCTAGGGAAAATTTGGGGTGTCATATTCGAGTTTTATTTAAGCCAGATTCAATTGGTTACCATGTCATGTCTATTACTAGCTAATGCAAAAATAATTTCTGGTCATACAATATATTGAAACAATAAAACTAATTAATAATCTAGCTACTTCAATATTGATTAGCTTTCAACAATTCATGAATTTTCTGGGAATTGAATCTCAGGCCTGAAACTAATCCCTTTCATGTCATTCTGATTTTTATATAGTTATTTAGATATTTTATACAATTTATAATTGGAAATTAGACTCAATATTAATATTTACATCAGATTATACAATTGAAATCATTAGGAACATCAGAATTACGACTGATATTTACATTAGACTATATTGTTGAGATCATCATTTTTAATCGAATAAATAATATCATATTTAATCGAATTTATCTTCTCTTAAAAAGCATACTTTGGACATCATTTTTTAATTTTAAAGATCTAATGGGTATTAAAAAAAAACTCAGAGATTAACCTATTACTTTTCTTTTTTGTAATGCAAAATTTTGACTCATAACAATAATTTGAGTGAGAAGATAAAGATGGCAATCTTAAAACCTAGCAATCTTTCTAGTAATAACAAGGGAAAAAAAAACTATGTGAAGAAATAAGAATATATATAGTTAGTTTTTATTGCATATTTTTTAAAGGATAAAATATAGGACTAATCTCTTTAAAAGCTCTCACATATGTTGGTCATTCTAGTATAATTTTTCAAAATGCAAATTGTGTCATACTCATATCGATATTATCAACAGTACTACAGCCATTACCAACCTATTGATTTGGAGTCACCATAATCATTTTTAAATACTTTAATTTATTAAAATAAAAATTCAATATTATCATTGAAAACAAATCTCAGCACATCATTAAGGGCATCAACTTTTGCTTAGCCTTCAACGTAAAAGAATCTAATATGGGCAACAAACCAAGTTTCCATTATGCATTTGGGCATACAAATTAAAGAGAAAAAATGTCCGTTTTCCATTTATGGTTTGATTTATAATTTGTTACTTTTTATGATTCTTTCCCCATCTCATTTTTATTAAGGGTGGGAATAAAAACGAACTGATTGAAAAACTAATTCATTTTTGATCGATTCAATTTGGTTTAGGGATAAATTCTAAATCAGTTCTATTTATTTAGAACCAATTAAGCCGATTACAAATCGATTTAATTTAATTTAATTTGTTTTAAAATTATAAAATATATTTGAAATAAATTAAAAATATTAAAAATCTAACAGAACAGGGTTGGTTCGATTCAATTTATAATACTTAAATTGATCAATTTTATAAATATGAAACGATTAGTTCAATTTTAATTCGATTTGAACCAAAATTAAATTTGTTCACCTCTAATTTTTATTTAATTTTTTTTATTAATATAAAGTTAACTGTTGATAAATAAAATAAAATAATTATAAAATAAATAATGTACATAACTAATATAATACATGTATCAAAATATCTTAATTTTCTTACTTCATATCAACCCAATCAAAATTAACCGATCGCAATTAATTTTTCTACTCGACCTAATTCCATTTGCTAGACCACAAATTCTACTACAAGAACAAGGTAAATCTCAGTTAAATTGATAAGATAATGCATTGGAACCTTGCCTTATCACTTTGGCATATATAGATTTTTATTTTTTATCTTTCCATATCCATTTCTCGTGACTAATAATTCTACATGAATTATGCTAGCATATGTCGACAGTTCTTGTATAAGGATAATTGGTTTATTTATTTTAATGAAACTGTTTTTTAATTTTATTTTTTATATCGACATATTCATGCATTTTATTTAGGAGTTGTGACATGCCCATAAGTAATAAATTAACAAAAAATATTTTAGAGGTATTTGTGTAAATAATTAAACGATAAAAAATTAACAATATATTTATCTTTATATTAATAGAAGTTTTGAATTTAAATATTTGTTGGTTGTCTTAGAGAAGGTGTAATAATAATAATAATTTTTAGGAGCAAGTTTAATTTCAGTGAGACCCCCTCCAAATTTAGGAAATTATCAAAATACACAACCACCCATTTTTTATTTATTTATTTTAGAACTCCCTCCTTAAAAAGGGCACAAGAGTGTTAGGTTGGAACTGTTTGGTGCCGACTTTTGGGCTTGACTTCATAAGACAACACCACGTTGGTAATTAGATGCATATGTATAATACTTAATATTTATTATTGGACACCTAATCCACCAATAATTTTTTTTATGTATTTACTCAATTAATTAAAATTTAAAAATATGTTTATAAATTTATATATGCATATTTTTTAAAATAATATTATACTTACATATTTAAAATATAAATTTTATATTCAAACAGATGTGGTATTTAATTGTCAATTACTGATTCGTATTATATAACTATTATATTGATAAAAAATAAAAAAAAATTGATAATTATCTAATAAATAATAGTCACTGATTAAAAATAAAATACAAATTTTATATCTCAATTATATGAATATAACATTACTCAAAACATTTAATATAAATAAATATTTTTTAAATGCAAAAATCTTTTAAATAAATGAGTTCTTATCAATTTTAAACGTTTGTACATTTTTAAAATATATATACTACCTAAATTATTTGATATAAATCAAAATAAATAATAGTGTTTTAATCTACACTAAATCATTTAAATAGCTTACACATTTTAAAAACTTGTAGATGTTCATATTTCAAACTTTTTTTAAACAGTTAAATATATATAATGTGAAAATTTTAAATAAACTATTTAAATAGTATACATATTTTAAAATCGTATAAATTTCCGTATTTTATATTTTTTAAACATTTAAATATATATAGATTTTGACAAGTTTTATTTAAATTCATAAATAAAAAATTTGAAAAAAGAATTTAATAATGAGGGAACCTTCTTGATATAACATGCCATCATAACAAAAAAAAAAAGGATTAAAACCAACATTTTGAAAATAATCCAACATTAAAACCAAAAAATGTAGAGAATTTTACAAATTCAGTTTAAATCATCTAGCCATTTGGGCTGAAAAGCCCATGACCCAATATTTAGTCAAAAGTCAAAACTAATAAAGAGTTAAGAAATTAAAATCCAATTCGCTGCAGCAGGATCCAGGGGATTCTAATTGCGCCCTTTGAATACAAATCTCTCTCTCTCACTCTGCTTCTCTCGGAACTGCTTTTCATTAATTCATTTTTTAGCTAAAATCGGGTTATTTGTTAATTAATTAATTTATTATATTCCCTTTTTTTTCCATCACTTTCTCGAGAAGGAGAGTCCGAAAAGAAAACGAAACACACAGACACTCTTTATCTGAAATTTCGTATTCAACAAGAGTAACTGCTTCTGTTTCCGTTACTTCGTCAAATGATCTGATAGTTTGACGACGACGACGATGCCGTCGGCTGTGTGTCGCCGCATTCGCGACTCGTGTGCTCGAGCTCTCGACCGATGCTACCGCCTTATTCCTTGTCTCTCGGATCCCGGTGCGGGTGCTTATTCAACTCTTTAGTTATTTTTTTAAAATTTTTGCTGTAATTTCGGTTTGGTTCCCGAGAAACTGAAGGAAAATGGGAATGGAAAACAAATTATCTATCTTTTTAAGCTGTAAATCACTTTGTTGTTGTGTATTGAGCTTTCGAATGGCAAAATTTTGACTTTCTTGGGTTTTTATATATATTTTCTTTCTTTCAAGTGATAAATTATTGATAGTTTTAGTTTATTTTGCTTTTTCAGTGTTTAGTTGTGCATTATAATAAGTTAATTTGTGGCCTTTGATTGTTTTGGTTACAGCTAGGAGATCGTCGCTGGGCTTAAAAGCGGCATTGGTGACGCTGCATTTGGTATTTGTGGGTGTTCTGTTTCTTTTTGATACAGATTTGGTAGAGAAATGGAAGCATGAGCCTTGGTATGTATATGCTTTTGAAATGTAGTATCTTTGTCTGTTTGTATATATTTGGAATTGGGTTTCCTTGCATATGCTTCAAAGTTAATGCTTGTCAATTCTTTTACTTTTATGAACTTCAACTGGAGATTTTTTTTGTTGATAATTTTGAGTGAAATTTGAGCTAGTTTGAGCGAATGAGATCATTGGGGCTTTTAAGAAGATAGTTAAGGGGAAGCGAGATAGCAAGGTCAATAATCAGACTTTGGAAGTTTGGAAACCCACAAGCAAGTCATAGCTTGAATGTGCATTGTTTTTCTATCTTTGTTTCATTGACAAACTGATTAAGAAGGTATTGCTATGTATAAAAGTACTGCTAAGTTGGAGATGGATTAGATTCGGGGAAGCGTTGAATTAAGCTAAATGTGGGGTGGTGAACTTTCTACTAGTCTCTGTAATCAGGCAATCTAAAGCTGTAGACACAAAAGAAACATTTGGTGCTACTGGGTGTATGTCCATTTAAATTGAAGGATCTATTTAGCAGATAGATTTAAGCATGCTACCAGTCTAGATACACAAAGCAGATTTTGTTTTGTTTGTCTTTGTTCATTAATGGCATGCCATCTTCTTGTGTCAATGATGTTTGAACTTTGTTTAGAACTTTCAGAATGACTAAAATTCATGCATGATTGATAAAGCAAATATTTTGAAGAGGACTAGCCTTGTGTCTCCTGTTAGGAGACTGGCTCTTAGAGGAGCTATTACGATCCTTATCAAAGCTATTGATTCTATCTACTAGTTCTTTCCTTTTATTTTTTTAATCTATGTATTATTTTAACTTTTTTTAGTGTGTAATTTCAAGATAATTTTAGTATCATTGCACTTAACATTTCCACCTCCATTTTACAGGTATACTGGACTGTATTTGTTTTTGTTTGTTGCAACATTGGTACAATACTTTATAACCTCTGGTTCTTCTCCTGGGTAAGTACTAATGGAATTCTATTTGCCTCTAAATTTCTTTTTTTTTTTTTTGGCTTTGTTTCGTTATTCTTTTAGAAAACACAACATATGTGGTTTATTTCATTTTATGCCTAACTTGGTTGCTTGTTTCTTGTTTTATGTGCTTTTAGCTATGTCATTGATGCAATGAGATATGTAAATGAGACAAATGATGTATTTAGAAATATACCAGCGTCCTCAAAGTAAGTGCTACTTTCATTTTTTTAATGAAAACTTTGCCAAGAGGTCTTAAGGGAATATGAAGAAAACAGATTGGATATTTATGTTTGTCTTATTGTTCTTTATCACTATAATGTTTAAGCAAAGCCAACCAGCTTCAAGCACAAATGGAAACTTGGTCATAACTATGGAGGGAAGTCAGCCAGGAAGAAGTCTTTCAGGAATTAATGCTACATCTTGGACAAAGCTAGTCCTGGAGATGTATCCCCCTGGAACCTCCGTTCGGTATGCAAGCATTCCATATGTTGTTCCAAAACTTGTGCTTAATTTATGCATAATCAACGTAACAATTGATCAAATTTTGTAATTCTTCAGTTTGGAATTTGTAGTCCTTGACAAGCAATCATTTTGTTGGACTAAACTATATGAATGATGTACCATTTTTTGACAAGGGAAACAGGAGTGGAAAAACACAAGTTCTATGCTAACTGTTTCTTCTTTTATTTTGCAGTAGTTTGACTTGCTCGTATTGTAATATTGAACAGGTATAGATATATTATATTTAAATGCTCCTATGGACATCTGTGCACTAGTCTGCATTCCCTCCACTCAATATTTCATTTTTACATTCTTTTTCCTATAGAGGAAATTTAGTAGCATAATAATGCTTTCAAAAGGGCATCTGAACCCTGAAATAAGCTAACTAGCTGCTCAGTGGATAAGGGCTTGAAAAAAATTTAGCATTTAACTAGGTACTACTATAAGAATTCTCAGAGCATAAACACTTTGTCTAGATTAGGCTGTCGAGAAGGTTGTAGCAACTTGAGATGCACTTTTCAGACGTCCAGTACAGATGATCAAACATTATCATTTAAAGAAATAGATGATTATGTGGCTGTTACTCTGGTGATCTCCGAACTTGCAACTGATGTAACTTTTGATGATTTTCAATTTTCTTCTGCCATAATTGCAGCCTCCGCGGGCAAAGCATTGTCATGACTGTGACAGATGCGTTCTTCAGTTTGATCATCATTGTGTTTGGCTTGGGACTTGTGTTGGCCATGGTAATCATTGCCGATTTTGGTGAGTTTATGAGATGTCATACAGCTAAAAGTTATCCTCTTATCTTGTTCCTGTTGTAGGTTTAATAAATTTAACTATGTTGAGATAGGAGAAATAGTGATCATTAACTTAATTGCTACTAATGTGTGACCGTGCTTTTTCGTCTTCAGTTTTCTTTGAAATTTTTTTTAATTTTTTTTATTTTGAATTGTGTATTGCTCTACCAAGTTCAAAAGATTAATGGCCATTGTGAACTAGGACTAACATGTAATTCTGTGTTTGATGTTGTGCAAAGGCTGGTTATATTCCATGTTTGTACAGATGGTGAGAATTGACACAGTATTATTTGGCTTTCAGTTACACAGTTTTTTTTTTTTAAATATCTTGATTCTTTTTAAGATTTTAGTATTTTAACTCCACGTGTACTATTATTGTTATTTTATGATTATGTAGAATATGACTAGATAGATTATGATATGATCTGTTGAATTGAATACACCTTTCCGTATCACGAATATCTGATATGGATCAGGCAAATATACTTTTTGTATCATTAGAATCTGATACAGATCCGGCAACTATACTTTCATTTGTCATGCAATTGAGGAATAAGAATTGTTTGCATGTTCACGAGTGAATATATCTGATCCTTTCTTCAAATTTTAGTATGTTTCTGCATGGGACTGTAATTCAACCATTTAATGATGTGCGTGCATATATATATATGTGTGTGTGTGTGTGTAGATAGATAGATAGAGACAGACAGACACTATATATATACAAATTTGTATGCACTATCTGTTTTTCTTACATTTTTTTTGCACTATATGAATCAATATTTCTAACCAGGTTTTTTCTTTTCCTTTTTTACTTTTGACATTATTACCCTAGGTGGTACATTTGCGAAGAGACGGCATTGTGCCTGTGGACTGGCATTTTGTATATTACATACTTGAAGGCTAATATAGTGAAGGCATGGTATGATGACTTTTTGAGGTCTTTTCTGATATATAATGAAGTTTCAGTATTTTTTTATTTTTATTGAAATTTGTCTTGCCATGATGGAAGCAATTCCTGAGGACTGTGGTCCTTTGCTAAAATCACCCCTCGAAAGAGAGTTGTTCAGTTGAAATGAGGGCAATGCCAGACCTTTTGTTGTGAAATTTTACTAACCTATCTACTAGGTAACTTTTAATTCTCATGAATTTTCATATCGTTTCTTAAAATCTGAAGGTGGTTCCTGGAATGGTGTTTTTGTCAGGTGGAAGGATGTGATCATGATAATGTTGCTGGTGGTTTTGGCAATTTCTTTAATTTTTTTGCTCCTCCTACTACTTTTTCATAGGTAACTCTTGCTTTAATTTATTGTCATCATTGAATTCTTATTTTGATACCCTTAGCATCTTTTCTGGCAAGAACCTTGAAAAGTAAAATTAATAATTACAATACTCTTCTAGCTGTCATTGAATTTCTTTTCTGCTCATCCTCTGCAGCCCTAATTCAGTGGTTGAATGATTAAATATGTAATACACAAGTACTTGAACAAATTTACTGTGTTGTTTGGTGTTATAATTTTCTGTTATTAATATTTGAAAAGCAAAATGGCCCTATTTTGTTGTCGTTCACAAATTTTTATGGGATCCATGTTGAATTAAATGTTTTAGTTGTCTTTTGTATTCCAATAAATTATGAAAAAAAAATTACTTGTCTTTAAAATCATCATCTTTCTTGTTCTGACATCATATATACTGCAGCTATCTTATTCTGACAAATCAGACTACCTATGAACTCGTAAGACGTAGACGCATCCCATATCTGAGGTCAGTCTATCTTCTTCCGCGCCTCTCTTTCTTTACATTATTTTTCATTCTATCTTATGGCGTTATGAGAAAGACAAACTTTGTAATTAAAGAAGAATGAATCTACGCTCCTGGAAATGCATCCAGCTGAAGTTAGCATAAGTTGATTGCTTTTGCTAAGGATGGGCTTCCATGGAGATTGCATTGGAATGCTGAAAAACTGTTGAATTTCTTAGCAAATTCACTTTCTCTCCATCTGCAGGGGAATACCAGAACGAGTATATCCCTTCAGTGAAGGAGTTTGCAGAAATCTATACAACTTCTGTTGTGTTAGAACTAGCATATACAATTTGGAACCATTACCGAATGCACAGGAACTTGAGGAGAAGTCAAGACCTTATACTTGCTTAGATTTTTTAACTTGTCGTTGCTGCTAACTTGTGAGGACATTGTATCATGGACTTTACTATTGCCCCCTAAAATTTATAGTGAGTTCTATTTGAAAGCACTGTTGTGCATTTGTTTGTTTTTGAAACAAGAACATGGCAACACGTGGTTTTGTAAGAACTGTTTGTGGATTAGTTAGTCGTAGCTCAGAAAGTTCTCTGATTCTGATGTTTTGCTGAGTTAAAGAGTTTTTGCAGTGCATATGAGAATCAGGTGCAACTGCAAATATTATTCCCCTGCTAGAAGGATGAAAATGAAGCAACGGTAGGCCTCAATTACATCTACATCCCAATTTGATCAGGTCAAGGTATTTTTATTACTTGGGCTTAAAGAAATTGCCATGGACACCCCCAGCTGATTAGAACATAAAGCAAAGCTGCCGTCAACAGACTGCTTAGGACTATGCCTAAGATACCCAGTACCCAGTTGAGCCACCACATACGACTATGCGATTTTGGTTTTTTAATCTTGAGCCACTTGAAGCATCGATACGCCATTGTTATTGACAGAGTTAGGCCTCGTATCAAACTAACCATCCTTGTGGGAATTGGCAATGCCACTGCCCGGAAGTAGTTTATGAATGCAATAAAACAATGGCAGAGTTAGGGCTCCTATCAAACTATCCATCCTTGTGGGAATCGGTAATGCCACTGCCCTGGCGTAGTTTATGAATGCAATCGATACCCAGATCAACAATCGGAGCCACCATGGGCATGGCTTGTTCTTCTTGCTAGTATACTGTGACTCCAAATCATTGAATGTTGGCATTGCACAGATCGGAAAGGAGGTTAATGCATTAACTATAACAAGCATTCTTATAACTCCAAACACAATTCCTGACAAATCTTGCGAATGGAAATGGTATAAAGCATCGAGCATCCCGTTATGATCTGGTATCTATCAAAAAGGACATAGTCAAGATATTAGTGAAGTTGACTTGGTGGGTAAGCTTTTTCTTTTCAAATTCTCTACACCAGACAAGGGGGATGTAGCTGGTTGCCATAAGCCCAGTAGCCAGCAATTGCAAGGAGAAATAAGCACATAGCACATTCAAATTAACCAAAAATCTTATTTGCATTGAAAATTTTCACGATCAGTTTGGTACTTGTTGGCACCTAGAGTGTTATTGCTAAGCCCAATTTCGTAATTAAGAGTTTAGCATGGGTAAAAAATAACTCGAACTTGAGGGTAAGTGAGCGTTTAGAGCAATTCATTCACGTACCTGAATCTCAATAGTGATATTGCGGCCTCTAAAAGCAAAAGCACTCTAATTGATCAGATGGTGGGCAAGAGATTGGTGTTACTGAAGTTAAGCTAATTTCATTTACTAAAACTCATGTCTGTGTTTCTTCTAGTGGCGTTTGAAGTAATTTGACACTTTTTGGTTTCTGTAAGTGTTAGTTGTCTTGTGATGAATTTAACTTATGCTAGTGCTTGTACTTGGAGACTGACAGTACTGTAAGAAAATCTGATATCATCACTAAAGTCGTCTTAAAGAAATGAATATGATTACAGCAACTGAAATTTAAAAAAAAAAAAAAAAGAATGTGAAATAAGTTGGCGTATGTTGTTGGCCAGGATCTTAACTTTTGGTGACCGATTAGATGGAATGTTCTATTGAGATTTAGCTGAAATCTCAATAACACTTTTTCAGGTCCTTTTTGTATAGAGATGTTTTAAAAGCATAATAGCTAAAATGTTTAATAAATATAATATAGTTATTATATAATTAAGTGATTATTAAATACTTACTTTTTTATTTTCGTTTCACAATAACTACTTTCACCCGACGATACTTGGTGTATTAATTTGTCCGAATCTTTAAACAATATATTATTATGTTAGGGTATTTTATTCTTTTTCTGTGAGAGTTGTATTATTCTTTTTTTTGTATGAGGGTTGAATGTCTTCGTTTGTAATAGGAATAGTGATATCTAATTAAATAATTTTTGTTAAATGATTTATTTGTATTTCGTTGATAGAAGAAGTAAGTTTAGGTGAATTACAAAAAAATTATTTTATTCTTATGTAATGTATTAATAACCTTTTGATATATTTTAGTAGACCTAAGATATATTATTATGAGTTTATCAATAATATACATTTGATGACCTTTAAAAAAACAATATATTATTTTTAAAGATTTTACCCTAAATCAATTGAACGAAGAATCGAAAAGCAAATTAATTAAGAACTCAAAACGCAAGAGTCATGTGATGCCACCATACCTAAATCCACAGTATAAAACTTGATCTGATCTTCAGTGCATCAATCGAGAAATTTACAAGATCTTAATTTGGAGATTACAAGATTTCTTACACAATTTGACCAAACAATAACGAGAAAGAGGGGAAAAAAAAAAAACCTTAATGAAATAAAGTCCTGTTAATCAGCTTATAAACCAAGCCTCAAACAACAAACTTAACAGTGCTAACAAGCTTTTTAACAAATTCCTCAAATCAACAAACATAGCTCGTTTAACTTGCTTTTAATCACCAAATCTCACAAATTAGTTAATCAATCATCTTCCACAGGATAATAGACCCATTATTTGCAATCATCTTGTTGTTTATACCTCTCGATATCGGATAAATTTTTGTCGTTTTTGAATAGTAAATATTTTAAAATTTTTTAAAAAGAATAATATTAAATTTTTTTGAGCATGAGTTGGCTGAGCCCCCCAAGGTCTCACATCCCCACCTGGGTTCGACCCCTACTCCCCCCCAGGTGGTGCGGAAATGTTGATAAATATTGTAATCCCCCCTTCAAAAAAAAAATATTAAATTTTTTTTAAAAGAATAATATGAAAATTTTAACGTATAATTTAAAAACTTAAACGTTTTATAAAAATCTTTATTTATAAATAAATAAGAATTAAAAAAATCACACACACACAAGAGATTGACAATCACACATAAAACATAAAAAATTTATATAATTCGACAATAAATACTTATATTTATAGTAGATCACGAGATTCTAACTTCTTTATTTCTTAATTTATAAACAACTCTTAAATCACAAAAATCTATCACAAGAGATTATAAGGAATGCCCAATAACCAAAGCACTCAAAGATTTATATAGCACTCTTTTGCATAATAAGTACTCAAGGGCTACTTAAACTCTTTATACACTCTCTTGTTGATGCTTGACAATTTAATATGTTTACAAGGGTTTATATAAATTTTAAAGCGTTCTTAGAAATATTAAATCTTTTTAGAATAAGAGTTAAGTCTAATGGAATTCAAACCAATTCAAACTATTTAAAATAATTTAAAAATGTAAAAATTGCCAAAAGTTAGTACTTAGGCACCAATGCGACGTCAAGTTGGTGCCTAGTGTCACATCTCACATTGAATAGAAATTGGGTGAATTTTGGATATATAAGGTTAGATATGCAGCATTATTTAAGAGGCTAGTCTTTTGGGTTAATAGCAAGCTCCCGGCCCGAGACAAGTGGTATTAGAGTAGACCCGAATTCTTATTCGGATGGGAGCCCTCAAAATCAACCCAATAGATATTGTCACATGGGATATGGGTCCCTTATACCACTAGGGGATGGGTAATACGGACCAAGTGGACTCTAAAAATCCAGTATCTTGAGCCCCAATAGAGATTGTCACGTGAGTAATGGGCCCCATAACCCTAGGGGGGTGGACAATACGGGCCAGGTTGGTTATTGAGTTTGGGTCACACCGTGACGATGGCGTCACGTGATTGAGTGAGGGAGAATGTCACGTCCCATATCAAATAGAAATTAAGTGAATTTTGAATATATAAGGGTAGGTATACAGTATTACCTAACAGGCTAATCTTTCGAGTCAATAGCAAGCATCCGACCTATAACACTAGGCACCAAGTTGTTGCCAAGGCTAGTGTTTAGATTTGGCCATCTAGGTTTCAAACTTTAAAAAAAAAATCTCTTCTTGTGCTTTTGAGTCCCCCCTAACTTTCACCTTTTCATTTTCACATCTTTTTTGTATATTATCAAATCTGTCAATTTTTTATTGGTCTTCAATTTAAAATTATACTCAAATATAATTTTAAATCACCAAATTTCAACAAATAATATTTTTCAACTTAAAATTATATTCAAATACGATTTTAAATTATTAAATTTTAACAAATAATATAACAATGATAAATGTTCAAAACTTTACAAGAAAGATTTTATATTTAGTTCTCAATTAAGTGTACCAAATTAAACCTTTTTCAAGATGTTTCAATTTTACGGATATGTTTTTAGTTTCGTTGGTTGAAAAATAAAAGAACTTTTCAATTAGGATTATTGGTTTATCACTTAACAAATAAGTTTAAGTTGATAGTTAAATGCTCAATATTAATATTAAAGATAAATTTTTAACAATTTCCTTCACATAAAGTATGGATTCAAATAAATCTGAATTAAGTGAATTTCTCATCTTGTAAGTTAAAAATTAAGAAATTAACTGAAAATAAAAATATAAAAGATCAAATTTAAGATTTTGATTTTAATATCAAATTAATTTATCACTCAATCAAAAAATTTAAACTGATAAATAAAAATTAATATCAATAATAAAGATAAATCTTGTTAAACAACATTGGAGCAACAATTGCAAATAAAAAATATTAAGCACAAAAGCTCGTATGTACGAAAGAACCCCTCCAGTTTTAGAACTGGCACATGCAATGATGCTTCTGCATATATTGATATTTGATTAATTAAAAAGATCAGACTTTAGAGTTACATGTTCAAAGTGAACAATACAAAAATTAGGGAAAGATACAACTAGTTTTCTGTTTTTGTTTTCTTAAGATTACGATCATACTGAAATACTTTCAAAATTACTTCTACTTTGATAGGAGGAGGAGACTACTCTCGCTTTAATGGAAGAAAGGTTCTCACAAAAGAGGATATTGTCCACTTTATCGTGTAAGAGATGAAAGGGGGCACACACTTGTAAAACGCGGTCGTTTTTTGGCTTCTACAAAATTTTCTTGGAAACCCATAATTGGTTTTAAAAGCAGAATTGACACAATCGAGAATATTTGTTTAAAAGCCGTAATTGACATAACCGTGACTGGTGCTATCTCTCTTCTTATATAGAATTGATGATTTACTATGTCTTAAAGAAAAATGCATAAATGTGTTTAGGGGAAGGAGAATAAAGAATTGATAGTGAAAACTTTATTTAATGAAACATATGTATAAATTTATAGGCATAAAGAAAAAGAATTATTTATAGTAAGTTTGTAGAAATAAATGTGTTCTTCAAGGCCATGTTACAAATGTCACTTTCTTTAAGATATTATTGCCACCAATCGAGTGATATCTACTTGACCTAAACTAAACAAATTTATAGATGTACATGTACCTTTTCTTTTGAGATATGCTTCTCTCTAAACAGACTTTTTCATTCATGGTCATTGAATCAAATTTTGAATTTGATCAATTATCGATTTTTTTTTTTTAAGGAGATTACAATATATTTTTATTTTCTGCACCACTTGAAAAGGAGGGGGTTCGAACCCAAGTGAAGATGTGAGTCTTGGAGGAGCTCAGCCAACTAAATTGAACCCTCATGCTCAACTTGATCAATTATCTTAAATATTTTATTACTAATTTAAATAAAACTGTGTCATGAATAGTTATTGTCCATTCACAAATATTGCCATAAATAATTATCTCTGTTAAAAAATGTATCAATATATATTTGTGTTTTTTTTCCAAAAAAAAATATATATTATGTGTCTTTTCAACAATGTCCCTTTAAGAGACCAATGTTTATTTAAAAAACTAATTTAATTTTGAAAATTCTCTAATCTAACGGAAAAAATAACCATGAGCCGATGCCCTAACGGGAAAAATAACTATTACCCTGCGGTTTTAGTAAACGTTTATTTATTTTTTTATAAATTTAAAAATGATCAAATTTTTTTTTATTATAAATATTCTATTATCTTTTAATATTTTATATAATTTTACAATTTTATTTTTAATAATATATGACTTGACAATGATTTTATCTTTGAAGATTTGAAAATAAAATATAAAATGAGTTTAAGAAGATTTGAACCCTTCTTCTAAAAAATAATAAAGCTTCACCATTTAGTCAAATTTATAATTAATGAATATTTTATGAACATTAATATATATACCCAAGAAATAATAAAGTTTCACTATTTGGCCAAATTTATAATTAATGAATATTTTATGAACATTAATATATATACCCAATAAATAAATGGATGTTGAAGTATTAGTTATAAGTTAATAAGATATTGGTACTCAAAATCATAAATAATAATAAGTCTAAAAGTATTTTAAATAACGTTTAATTCAAATAAATTTATAAAAAATAATTTGTGTTTTTTCAACAATGTCCCTTTAAGAGACCAATGTCTATTTAAAAAACTAATTTAATTTTGAAAATTCTCTAATCTATGTTGGTAACCATGAGTCGATGCCCTAACGGGAAAAATAACTATTACCCTGCAGTTTTAGTTAATATTTATTTATTTTTTTTATAATTTTAAAAAATGATCAAAAAATTTTATTATTAAAAATATTCTATTATCTTTTAATATTTTATATAATTTTATAATTTTACTCATAATAATATATGACTTGACGATTTTATTTCTGAAAATTTGAGAACAAAATAAAAAATGAGTTTAAGGAGATTTGAACCCTTGATGTCTAAAAAATAATAAAGCTTCACCATTTGGCCAAATTTATAATTAATAAATATTTTATGAACATTAATATATATACCCAAAAAATAATAAAACTTCACCATTTGATCAAATTTATAATTAATGAATATTTTATGAACATTAATATATATTATACCCAAGAAATAATAAAGTTTCACTATTTGGCCAAATTTATAATTAATAAATATTTTATGAACATTAATATATATACCCAATAAATAAATGGATGTTGAAGTATTAGTTATAAGTTAATAAGATATTGGTACTCAAAATCATAAATAATAATAAGTCTAAAAGTATTTTAAATAACGTTTAATTCAAATAAATTTACAAAAAATAATTTTTTAAGAAACCTATTATAAACATCTTCTAATTATTTTAATTATTCTTAAATTAATTAAAACAAAATAAAAAGGTATTAATAATTAAATTAATTATAAAAAATAATTTTTCAACAAAAGTAAAAAAAATTATTTTCCATATTTAGTCATCAATCATCATATTTTTTTACTAATGAATTTAATTTATATATTAGGTATATATATTAATTTTCATAAAATTTTTATTAATCATAATTTAGCTAAGCGATGAAAATTCACAAATTTTATTTTAGAAATCAAAATTCAAATTCTCTCAAATTCAATTTTTTATTTTGTTCTCAATTCTTCACGTGTAAAATCATCAAGTCATATATTATTAAAAATAAAATTATAAATTATATAAAGTATTTAAAGATAACAAAATATATCTAATAGTAAAAGAATTTTGGTCATTTTTAAAATCATAAGAGATAAGTGGATATTAACAATATCGCAGGGGGTCTCAAATCTTCAAAAGTAAAATCATTAAATCATATATTATTAAAGATAAAATTGTAAAATTATGTAAAGTGTTAAAAGGTAACAAAATTAACTAAAACCATGGGGGGCAATGGTCTGTCAGTAACTGGGATCAAACATGCATTCAAGTTGTAACTAGATAGCAAAAGTCTGTCGGTAATGAATGAAAAATTATACATTTTAGTCGGTAAACTGAAAAACATATAAG
Source organism: Ailanthus altissimus (assembly GCA_946807835.1). Lineage (NCBI taxonomy): Eukaryota > Viridiplantae > Streptophyta > Magnoliopsida > Sapindales > Simaroubaceae > Ailanthus > Ailanthus altissimus. The sequence continues at coordinate 28,921,397 of OX327695.1, forward strand.
ACATAAAAAGAAAAGCAAAAACTATTAGCTATATATTGGTTATCTATTAATTGCAGTGCACCCAAAAGTATTACGCTGTTTATGCAATTTCTGTATCATAGATTGCATATTACATATTGATTACAAACCCCGCCACAAACCGGATGCATAAAGCATCATGAAGTTCAGTTCTATGATTTACGGCACTTGAGAGCTTCAAAGCGAGCAGCAAGATCATCATAATCTGGCAATTTAGGATGAATGCGGTGAAATGAAACTTGTTTACCAAGAGATGAAGGTAGCAGTGGTGGAGGTCTCTCAGGCGGTAAAGAAGTGCGTCCAGGAGGTTCTTCAGCTTCGATTTCCTCATCATAGTCAGATTCATCCCATTGTATATCAGAATGTGCAGAGAGGGCGTTGTAGCTGTTTCTCCCCCAGACCTTTCCACCAGGAGGTCCTTCCATTTTGTTTTCCTCATCGTAGTTAGATTCATCAAACTTAATATCTGATTTTGCAGAAGGGATATTGTAGCTGTTTCTCCTATGGACATATCCACCTTCATTATGAGTAGGCATCCTCTCCTCATGCCTAAAATAATGAGACCCATCAAAACTCTCTGAGTTATGAACATTTCCTGAGGTGGTGAAATTTTCAGAGGTGAGCAGGGGATCATGTGAAGCAAAAGGACCAGCAGAAACTCCAGACAGAACTGCAGATACGGAATTTTCCCTTGAAGCATTTGATATTTGATCAAGACCAGAAGGTTGATAAAACTGCTTAGAGTCTTTGCTTGCAAGGTATGCTGCGGCTTGAGCAGCAGCAATTGCTGCCTTTGCCGACTCTGCAGCTGCTTCAGCAGCTGATGCTGTATCTTCAAATTGCATAGTGCCCCCCTGTCTGCTGCTCACTGATCTGCAAAAAGAATCATAAGAAGTTGCCAAATAATAAATTGACAAACTCTGTTGTTTAAATCTTTTGACAGCTTATAGAAATATGATTGGCCGAGTCACCTGGTATTAGGCTTATTTGGTGCAGTGGAATGGACTGATACATGTTTCACAGGCATGCTGCTAACAAAAGTATCTGGTCCTTCCTGGTCAAAGGGATAACATATGGAAATTCAAACAGAAAATTAACTTGAGATAAACAAGTGAGGAAGAGAGAGAGGGAACGCACTATACGCTCTTCAGGAGGCTTGAGAAGCTCCATTTCTGATTCAGTTGTATCCCAGTCAATCTGGTACTCTTTTGCTACTTCCTTCATCACTTTCAACTTTACCTCTCCTGTAGGCGTTCTAACAGAGAGCTTCTCAATCAACTAGAAGTAAGGCAAGCAAGATTAGTCATCTGAAAAGTACAGAGATTTCACAAGGAAATATAACATGCAAAATATCCAAAGCACATCTTATCATAAGCTTATATCACTTAGAAGTAGCATATCCAATGAGGAGACTTGGGACAGCATGAATGCGTATCTAAAAGAACAAAAAGCAAAAAGCGCCCAATTGATATCTAAATAAGTCCAAATTCATGACTGTTAGATTACCGTGCGATTTACGCCAGAATTGGGACGCAGATCAGTAGCAGCAGAGACAAAATCTTTCCCATATTTCTTTTCAAAAATATCCTTAAGTGCCACTAGTTCTGGAATTTCTGAACACCTTGGGGCGGCAAATATCACACTAGCAATTCCTTCCTTCAAATCTGCTGGGCATTCCCTGGAAAAATTGGGAACCCACGTAAGAACTAAATGCACAAATCCACTACAGCTTCACAGGACAATAAATGGATGAAGTGGTATCGCATTTCGTTACCTTTGCTTGGCAATGATGGAAACCCTGGCCACAATCAATTCACAGAAGAGCTCAATGAACTCGTTTGCAGCCAAAACATTTTGTTCCCGTATCACATGTTCCACCTACGAAATCAGAAACACTCATTGGTGAATTCAGAAATCCATGAACCATATTGCACTAGTATCACGTGGTCTCCAGTCAAAATGCTCAAAGCAGATACCAGTTTCAGAGTTTTTTTTTTTAACACCGAAGGGGTGGCGACGCCCACGAAGAACAAAATTTGCCCACAATCACCGTTGTTAAGACCTAATATCTCGAAATGCTCTTAAGTTCTTAGAAATCAAAACCTTTACATATTCTTCACAGTATTTTGCAAAAAACAAGCTTTAATGTAGGAGTCAAGTTACATTACCCCATATTTGCTCAGTGACAAGAACAAATTGTAGCCGTACAATAAAAAAGGAAACAATTCCCACATAACAAATCTTGGAATTTATGTTAATCAATAACAAAGGTCAGATTTTTATCTCCAAAATCCATCAAGATCACAAAAAAAAAGAAAAGAAAAGAAATTACTCGGATACGAGCAGTGGCATCTTGTTTAGACTCGAGAAGCAAAGCAATGTCGCGCCTCATTTGCTTCACCACGGCCTCTCTCTTGTTCCTCAGTAACTTTATCCTCGCCACCGCCATCTTCGACGCCGTTTTGCTAAAAGAAAAACCCAAATCAAAATCAAAGAAAGAGAACACAACACAAGTATTTCATAAAACAAAAGATACGTAGAAGGGAGAAAATGTTGTACGGACCATTTGGAGGAGTTAAGGCCTCTGCGGAAGAGTGAGAGACCAAACTTCATGAGCTTCTTAGAGTGAGCTGAGGCCATGCTTGCCACTGAAACAGTCATGGCTTTGGCTTGCAAACTGAAATAGACAGAATGTGACGAGTGAGCAACGATATGTTAAAATTTTCCCAAGAAATTTTTTTATTATTTAGTGGGGCCGACTGGGCACCGATTTGCTTGAATGCGTGATGATCATCATCATATACCTGGTCTCCATATCAGGCGTGGATCGCAAAGGCCAAAGGTGTTATTTATCATATTCACCCTTTCATCTTTTGTAAAAATAATAAATAGGTCATAAGTTTACAACTTAGAGCAAAATAGTCCCTACTATCTCTGATACTATCATACTTGGCAAATAATAGTTATTTTTTCCGCTCATATTGCTTCTTATTGGAGTTAGATGACGAAAATAAATTGGGAAAAAATAAATTTGAGGCAAGTGGGAAATTTTGGATGCCAGTTTTGTTACTTTGTCAAACTAGAGGGATTAATTTGATAATTTGGCCAAGCGGAAATATAGCCGTTGTGTGATTTGACACGTGGGAAGGAAAGTGCATTGAGCCAGCCGCCCTGAGGTGCTTCGTGGGTGGAAGAATCCGAGGAAACAGTGATTAGTGAGATGATGCTTTAACTTGCAATCATGTGCTGCCACGTGGACAACAAAACTGGACCCAACTTGGGCTTAGTCCAGCCCATTCACATAACAACTAACAAGGGCTCGCAAGAGACTCCACGCACAGCCGATCATATATTAAAACCCCTTATACTTTTAGGAGTTTCGCCCCATTGTAAGCAATTATTATTATTATTTTTTTTTATCAACATTAGATTACAATTACATATCAGATAATTACGTTGGGATAAATCGAGATCGGATTTGTGAATTTTGTTGGTTTATTCTAATTTTTTTAGCCTGAATTAGTTCCTAGGACTCGAATTTCTACTATTGCTAGATTTAGATTTTGTTAATCCATCATGTGCTTCAATTTGCTTGTCCTATGATGGCTTCACATGAAAGTTTAGTCAAGTGATCTCTATGCATTTTGAAATATTGATATTGTAACAATATCAATATTAGTTTTTTGTTTGGAACCCATATTGAATCTATATTCTATTAACTAATATTATAATTGAAGATCTTGTGTACTCCTCACAAGAAATTGAGTGTCCTTAGGTAAATACACACGCGGTTCATATAATGAGGACAAATTTTATATCCTGTAATTAATTATTCTTTTATCTAACGACAAAATTGTAATAATATTAAATAGACATAATTTTAAATTAAGGGTGAACTACTATAAATTTTGTATGCTTTTATTATGATTGTTATTATTGTTAATTAGAGGTTAATTCGTAACGGAGTCTTATAAAAAGATATCAAACACGAAAAAAAATATGTTGAAAAACTCTCAAATTTTATTAAATCTGTCGCTATACAATTTGGATCATGTACACACAAAAAAAAAAAGAGCTTAATAATGAAAAAGAACCTAATGCAGATCCTCTAAAATGCGGACGCCATGCATAAACTTAATGATACAAATGGGGAAATGGCTACGAGCTATTGACAATTGGACATCAAATCTAATGAGAAAGAATATTAAGCAGAGAGACTCTTGCATGGATCAATCGCCTAAACAAACAATCCAAAGCATTTTCAAAGGCTTCAACGCTCACGTCCAAAGCCTCCAATTTCTCTTGTGCAGATTCAATCTTCTGATCATGATGATCTGATTCGACATCTTTGCTTGATGATTGTAATTGCAGCAACACATTGCTTAGTGCAATATCCACATTCTCGAACTCATTCACTTCCCATTGGCCTTCAAATGTCGCCACCTTTTTGTGCACCAACTTCATAACAAGTGACCATTTGTTAGTCTTTGGCTTCATCATTGGCACGGAGAGGAATGAGAGGAGTGAGCTGAAGATGGAAGTTGAGACTGAACTTGTTCTTCTAAGCAATTTAATCACCACAGAGATGTGATCATTGAGCTCTGAATTGGGAGATGATGACCCGATAACGTCTTCCATTTGCTTCAACGATGAGAGACACTTGGTGATCTCCTTCTTCATCTTCTTCCTAGAGCAAATGTAAACATTGACATTGTTCTCCATGCTTAGCTCGCCACACTTGCTTCTTCGAAGAGCCGATTGAAGTTCACGAACACTTTCTTTGATCATCAAAACAGCATCCCTTGTGTTGCCACATATATCCAAGTACCTTAACAAACCATCTAGCAATTTATTGACCCAATTCTCATGATGATACTGAGCTAGAGCTTCTTGGGTCAATGGCAAACTAAAAAGTTCTCCGATGAATCTGTACAACTCTCCTAGACCAGATAGCCCAGAGCAAATTTTCTCTGCGTTTGATGATGATGACATTGATGTCTCCCAGGATTTGAGGTTGTTCAGCTCTTCTTCAATTTTCAAATTGACTGGATGTGATCTAGCAGGCAAGCTAATGCATCTAACATTGTAGTGTTTAGTGGACTCAGCTGAAAAGGCAGCAGCCATATTTCCTTTTTGTATGTGAAAATTTTCACTTCAGGATTGATGATATGAATTATCTTATCACCAGAATTCTGCCATATTTATATACCATCAAGTAAGATAAGACAGGAGTCTTGGAGTGATCATTTGTCAATGCAATGTGGCCCATGAGCCATGTGAAGTCTTGAAATGGGTTATGTTGTCACGTCTCACACCAGAAACGAAGTACAAAGCTCTTATTGTTATTTAATGCAAAAACGTGTCTTTTAGGTTTCAGTTTTGCATTAAAACTTCTTTAGCTTCATTAGGGGGCTCATCTCCCATCCCATGCACCACCCCCGGCACTATTGCCACCGCCTAAAAAGTTCGTCTTTTCATGGTTCAATTCATAGAAGTTGGAATTAATTCCCGCCTCCCCCCACATTAAAATATTGCCAGCTCTCCAAGGTTCTCTGGATGTATGCAAAAACTTCAAATTCTAGATCAAGATCATTGTATTTTTTAAATCAAGATTACGAAAAATTAGATGGATGAGGTAGTTGCTGTGAAGAAAATAATGCCTACACGAGTTGCATGATATGACACTGTTGCCCTCTTTATGGCTTGCAACCTGCCAATGCAAGACATTATAATTTTCATGCATAATTATTAGTTCTATTATTATATCAAGGACAGATCATATGTTTTGAACTAACCATGAATCCTACTACTCATTGACCTTTGCTTTGTTAAAATATTCAAAGCTATGACCCATGAGTCCATGACCCATGACCTTCAAATTGCATGGAGGGATATTATATAATAGGGTAGTAGCTTTGAATATTTTAACCAAGCAAAGGTCAATGAGTAGTAGGATTCGTGGTTAGTTCAAAAGTTGACAATTTAAAGTCATAATCAAAGACATCCATTTCGAAATCAATGAGTCAATGATGGACGGCCATGATTCACCGTAATGATGAGCATGTAACTACATTGGTTTTGCATCAGTTGTGTATTATATAGTGGCTAGGGAAACTAAACAACAGAGAAGTTAATAGCTATTGCCTAAAACGATTAATTTAAATGGGGGGTTTTGCTTGGGGAACATGAAGAAGAAAAGGGTAAAAGATTTGGCCATGTGTGAGATCTTATCGAACCAGGAGCGTGTTAATTATCTTGGAGTAAAGGGTAATCAATTAAAAATTATTGAACTTCCAATGTCAAACTCCACAAATTTAACTTGTCAAGATATTAATTACCCAGATATTAATTAATCGCCTTGTTTCCAAACTTTTCTTTTGTTTTGAGTAATTCTACCTTTTTTTATACAGTATTTTAAATTAATGTGTAAATAATTATTAAATAATGAAATAAAATAAATTTTAAAATTATTTATTATATTATTTTATTATTTAATAAATACTTAATACATTATTTAAAATAATATTTAAAAAATATAATATTATTTATTTTATTTTTAAAAAACCACATGTTAAAAACACGTGTAAGTAAATTAAGTTTAAGAGATTAAAAAAGAACAAGATTACAGTATTGAGATTTAAACTCACATGTATATCTTGAGTCATACTCATACTTTATTAATATCTTGCGTAGATTATATCATACAAATATCTGCATATTTTAAAATAAAATAACAATATTGGGTTTATTTCTCTTTTTAAAATAAAATAACAATATTTGGTTTATTTCTTAAAAGAGAAATGATCAATCATCAAGAGAGGCTCATTTTCTAAGATAATTGTGTGATACTAACTTCTAAAAAGTGCAGTACTGTTGAGATTTTAATCACTTGCTCATATATGTGCAGTTGTAAGCTATTGCATTTGAAGCTAGAAATCCTAAATATTCACCAATTAGGTCAAGCTTTTTATACTACTTCAGAAATTGGAGAATAAAAAATCTGCAATACGAAGCTTTTTGTCATTTTTTAGCTTGTAGTAAAGTTGTTGCAGGGTAATTTGTAATTGAGCTATTTTACTAATTAAAAGAATTTTTTTTAATGTTAAAACTCTTTTTAAATTTTTTTATGATGTTTGGTTATAATTAAAGAAAAGCATTTAAAAATTAAAAAAGTTATTTTACTTATACTTGCCAAAGCTCGAAATTTGAAATTTTAAGAGTAGAGCTTTTGAGTTTCTTTTATATTTATGTATTGATACATATACTCTACTAATATTTTCTTAATTTTGTAAAATACTCTTAATAAAAATAAACTATATTCAACTTATGTATTTTTAACCTTTTATTGAAAACTACCACATCTTCATATCTTTACAATTATAATATCTCTGTGCTCTATTATTTTTTTCATAAGAACATAGTATTTTATTTTTAATTGTTATATTTGTTGACCTCTAAATTTGAATACTTATGAGTCAAGCAAATTTAATTTATTTTGATTGGAAAGATTGACTTGGACGACAATGATGAAACCAAAAACTTGTTGCTTCTCCCTGCGAGAATAATGCTCGATAAGGATCTTGTAATAAAAAAGAACATGTGAGGCCTCATTGGATTTTTTTCGGCACAGGTGCTCTAATATTTAATTAAACAAATGTTGAAAAAGAATGTGAGGCAAGAAAATAATAGTAGGAGAGCAAATTATTCTATATGAATAATTAGCTTATGGTGATTAGGATCAACGTAATCTCTCTATATCTCTTATAAGTTGATTTTTTTTTAAAAAAAACTTTTTTAACTACTTGAGGTGGTCATTTTGGACCTTTTTTTACTCAATTTGAGTGGGGGTTATCTCTCCCCAAATAAGGTTTTTTCGAATAGGATAGTCAATGTTTAACTGTTGTTCTCTTTGGCCTTGTAAATGGTGGGTTTGATTGAGCAAAGTAGCTTGTAGACCATTACTCTGACTAATACAAAAAGATTATAGTTCTTCACTGTAAGACTGACCAAACAAAGTAGTTGGTAGACCATTATTCTAATCAGCTCGGAAGGTGTAAACTCAGTCTTCTCTCATTTAAGAGTCTGACAGAATAGGGTTGCCTGTCGGATATTGTTCTGACCAGCTCGAAGAAGGTACTTCAGCTCAAGGACATTTATAGGTCGATATTTTTTTTTGTCTTACTTGTTTGATGTCCTCATTAGGCTCTTTTGGCATGAGAACTTTTGGGTCTTGTGGGCCAAACACCTAGAACCTTGTTTATCGAAATCTAAAGGGAACATGGGTCCCTTTGTAGAAAGCCAAAACTATTTGAGGCAAATTCAAATATTGTGAGATTGGGAGAAGGCTGAATGATAAAACTCAAGTGTTGTTTTAACCCTTTCTCTTTCTTCTTTTGTCCTTCCCCTTATTTTACTTTTTCACCCATCGATCAATAGTTGACGGAGAAAAGCTAGCAATGGAGAGCTAACAGACACGGTGGTAGGGCCGATGGTAGCCGTCAACGGGGTATGGCAACTTTGGGCTAAAAAATAATGAGCATGAAAAATGCGGTGGTCGAATCGATTGGCGGTCTTGATTCAAATTTTTTCGATGACGTTAGGTAGTAATATTGCTTGGGTCAAGGTCATCGGGGTTTTTTGAGTTAATTGGCAGATCAATGATGTCAAATGGTGAATAGTATGACAGTGGAGAGGTGCAGCTGTGGATTTCTTTATGAATGTTTTTGCGTATTTTGGTCAAAAAGGCCTGCTACCATGGTTGTCCTTGAGTTGCAATATGCTTGGTTTTAATATCTGCTACCAAGGTTTGAACCTTAGTGGTAAAAACTTCTTCTTTTGTTCTTTTTTTTTTGAAATTTTGTGTGGGTGCTTGACTGCTTATATATTTATTGGCCTTTGAGATATTAATCTCCTTGGTTAGTCTCTACAACTTTTTGTTTGCTTCTCACAGACATCGTTAAACTGTTGACCCATAATTTGGTAACTTGAGAATCAAATGAATTAAATTTATTTTGCTTGGGAAGCTTGACTTTGATGGCATGGATGAGACTAAGAACTGGTTATTTTCACCCACGAGAATGATGTCTGACGAGGATGCTACAATTAAAAAAAAAAAGAACACATAAAGTAACACACGAGTTTTTCTCGCATGGGTGCTCCAATGCTTAAGTTAGTAAAGGTCTGAAAAAGAATGTATGGCAAGAAAATAATAGTAGGAGAGTAAATTATTATGTTTGGATAATTAGTTTATGGTGATTGTGATCAACATAATCTCTCTATTATTTTCATATGTATATGTATGTGTATCTTGGTACTGACTTTTTCTTTTATTTATAGGGAGATGATTTGGGATTCGCTTGTAACTTTTTAAGTCTTTTTTAATAAGGGTATCTTTAGAGATTCACCCTTCTTGAACCTTATTTTTAGAGTTTTTCTGAAATCATACTTGATCTTTTTTGCTCTTGTGGGATTATCTCTTTTTAATTTTTTTTTTCCTTGATAAGCTTGATTTTATCCACAGTTCTATACGTCTCTTATAAATTGAGTATTTTTAAGAGCTTTTTTTTAATTATTTAAGGTGGCCAATTTTAGACATTTCGTTGCTTTATGTGAGTAGGGGTTATATCTATTCGAATATGACTTTTTCGAACAAAATAGTCGATGTTCTACTGTTGTTATTTTCCTTGGCCTTATAGATGATAGATCTAATCAAACAGAGTAGCCTGTAGACCAATGCTTTGACCAATCCAAAGAGATCATAGTTTTCCACTGTGAGACCGACCAAACAGGGTAGTTAGTAGACCATTATTCTTATCATCTCAGAGGGTATAGACCTAATCTTCTCTACTTTAAGAGTTTAATCGAACAGGCTAGCTTGTAGGCCATTGTTTCGACCATCTCAAAGATGGTACCTCGATTCGAAGATGTGCATTGGCCGACAATTATTTTCTGGGGTCTTACTTATTTGAGATCCTCATTAACCTCCTTTGGTATAAGGTTTTTGGGTCTTGCGGGTTGAAGACCTAAGGTCTTCTTCGCGAAAATCTAGAAGGGGACAATATACTAAATACAATAATTTATTTAATTTACTGATTACTATGTATTAATTTTACTTGAATTGTAATAAATTTGTATTTATTTATGTTTATAATTTCAATTATTTGGTCATTATTTTACAATGACCATAAACTAAATTTTAACACGAATCTGTTTTATGTTGTCTATAAAAATATATTAGTAAATTTTAAAGATTAAATTGTAAACTTTTATTTTATGTAAAAAAGATTAAATTGTGTAGAATTTTAATGTTAACTTTATTAAGTAGTTTTTTTTTATAATTTAATAATAGATAAACACTTTTAATAACGTGTAATCAAATGATCTATTACTTCAAAAGAGTTTTTTTTAATTAATAACTAAATGATTGATGATTTTTTATTAAAAATTTTACTTCTTAAAGCTCTACTTTCAAAAACTCTATTTTTCAAAAACTCTATTTAAAAAACCCAGACAAGCTCTATTTAGTCTTTTCTTTGTATCATATAGACATCAAGATCAAGCTGTTGATTAATAATTAAACTCATTTTCATTAACTTAATTAATATTTATTGAAGATTCTCACACTTGCATTCCATTCTTGACAGTCTGGTTTTCAATTGATTTGTTTTTTTTAAAATTTCTTTTTTAATTCATATTATGTTAATGGCTCTTAAGAGAATTTATATTAACTCTTTCAACAAAAAAAAAAAAAGAACTTATATGAACAGAAGGAAGAACAAATTTTAAACAGATAAGAGAACACAATAATTTGGTTGGCAAAATTCTATTTGTATATTTCACTGTATAGCTATAATCTTGTAACATTTACAATTGAATTTGAATTTGAAATCCTTAGCAAATCCTCTAAATTTTGGATGAACATATGCAGGATTTCCAAAATAGAAAAAATTGGTCCTATTGGGAGATTATGTTCAAAAGAGCCGCTCTTGTTCTTATCAAGCGCCTGAACATGCTCTCCAAGCTTTTCTCAAGGCCTTCAATGCCGCTTTCCAAAGCCTTCAAGCTTGTTTGCATATTCTGCATCTTGTCAATATGATCATAATTGCACAATGCAACATCTACACTTTCCAATTCATTGACAATCTCTTGCTTCTCTTCACATGCTATGGCCTCCTTGTTCATCAATTTTGTGACCAGTGACCATCTGCTTTGCTTTGGCTTGGACCCTGGAGCTGACAGGAATAGCAATAGGGATTGGAATATACAGCTGCTGATTGCATTAACTTCTCTGAGTACTCGAACCACAGCTGCAAGATGGTGGTCTTGTTCCAGGAGAGGTGACACTCCAAGTTTGTTATTTATTTGCTTCAATGTCAGGATCAATTTCTTGGCATCCTTCTTCATCTTTTTCCTGAAGCAATTGTAGCTAGCAATGCTGTTCTCAATGCTCGAATCTCCCTTTCTCCTTCGGAGAGCCGAGTGAAGAGCTTGGACATGTTCCTTAATCTGCAACATGGCATCCCTTGTGATGCCACAAATATCTAACAGCTTCACAGAACCATCCAACAATTCATCAATGAATTTCTCCTGTTGGTTCCGAGACAGGACTTGTTGGGTCGATGCCACGTTGAGGAGATCATCCATACACACATACAACTCCTCCAATCCTGAAAGACTGCTGCAAACCGACCCTGATGACACAAATCCTGATGGTTCCTCCCATGTCTTGACCTTGCTCAATTCTTCTTCAATTCTAATTGTGCTGGGATGTGATCTTGATGGCAAACTAATTGACCTAACATGGTACTTGCTAGCCATGTTAATTGCTCTCTTTTTTTTTTTGTCCAAAATGAGCTTGAATTTTCAGATGGGTTGTGCTCAATTCTATGATTCATATTTATAAGGGACACATAAAAGAGACACAAATGCAATGTGGAGATCATTTGTATGCAGTATGGGGTTTCCCTATGAATGCGGCTTTTCAACTTCTTTTTGTCATGTTTCTGACTAACAAAAACTTCAATAATATGTTACTTAATTTTTATTTTATATTCATTTTGCGTGAGGTGCCCTGCTATCCTGTCATTTTTGTGCCACAAGCTTGCCTCTCCTCTTGCCACATTACCCCCCATTTGCTACATTACAAAATAGGTGGGATGTCTGGGCTGTCTCCATTAAAAGAACCTTCAAATGCAAAATTATTAGACAATTAGCTGAAGAAATCTCGAGATCCAGATCTGCTAAGATTAAAAGAAAAAAAATTGCAAAATTTTGTTGTTTAGTGTGTGATTATGATTCCCAAGACCATAATCATAGGCCTAATGAGTATTATATAATGTGTGCACGAGTGTAAATGTATACCTTTATTCTATTTTTTCTTTTCTTTTTAATTTTCCTTGGCGATCGAAAAGGTACACAAATTGAGGACACGTGTCGTAAACATTATGAAAATTAGTGCTATGGATTGGACACGCTGCCAGAGGAGACAGGTGGTGCTTTGTGATAAGCCTGGTGATGGTTGTTTCAACAAGAAGATGCTGCTGATGCATAGAAATTCTCAAGTCATTTTTTTTATAAAAAAAATTCAATCTTCTTGCCTCATCATAATTTTTAATGACTGACACAACCATGATTTTTGCTAACACTATGAAATCAACTTTTGCTTGCTTTTATGAAAAATAATTTGACTCATTTGTGGTCATCAATTACTGGTGCTTCTTGTATTGTTTGGTGCACAAACTGTTGACACTCAAACGCTAAAAGTTAATTGAAAATAATTACGAGGACAAAGAAATTATCCGGAAAAAAAAAATTGATTCATAATGTATAGTTGATTGGTATGATATAATCTACCCACTCTTGTACAGAAAAAGAAAATGGAAATATCATCTGATCTGCAAAAATTCACCTGTAGAATTTTCATTTATGTCAAAAATGAAGTTTGGTACAACAGCAAAATCCTGTAAAATGCGGATGCCATGACCACCACTCTGAAATATACATTACAAAAATTTTGATCTTACTATTGAGTAAGCATGTTAAGAAAAGAGACTCTGTTTTGTACAAGGCATCTAAACATGGAATCTAATCCACCTTCAAGCCCTTCAATGCAAACATTGAGAGTCTCTAACAATTTTTGAGCCATTTGCACTTCATCAGGCTTAGCATTATTGCTGGTTCTTGAGCGCCCATGTAGAGAACAAAGAGCGAGATCAACACTCTTCATTTCATTGATCATCGTTGGCCCTTTATGATCAGATGATGATGATAGTAACCTCATTCTCGCCAATTTTGATATCAATGACCACCCACCAGGCTTTGCCTTCATTGTTGGTATGGACATGAATAAAAAAAGGGATTTAAAAACTGAGATTGTAATGGCGGTTGCTTCTTGTAGAACCTTGATTGTGGATAATAGATCATAATCAACATCTGAGAGTGAAGGCGAGCAACAAGAGACTTGGCTTTCCAATTTCTTCAATGCTCCTAGGTTCTTGGCAATGTCCTTTTTCGCCTTCTTCTTGAAGCTAATGTAAGCGGCAATGTGGGTTTCGATGCTCGAATCTCCTCCACCTCTTCTACGCAAAGATGATTGAAGGGTCTGCACATGTTGCTTCGTTGTTAGAAACAACTCTCGTGCACTGCCGCATGTGTCTAGCAATGTGACAGATCCGTCTAGTGATTCTTCGACTAGCTTGCCATTTTGATGGCGAATAAGTGCCTGTTTTGTTTGCGGAGAGTGAATGAACTCCTCAATGCAATTATACAACTCTGCAAGACCCACAAGGCCATTTTGGATTGTCTCGGCTGCAAGAGTTGTCGAAATTGATGGAACTTGCCAGGTTTTGAGGTGGATTAATGCTGATTCTAACTTAACAGAAGTTGGGTGAATTCTAGATGGCAAACTAATGGACCTAACAGGGGGATGAACATCAGAGACTGACGATGAACCTGCCATCTTTTTTACTTTTGCTTCTGCAGATTTTTTATCAGAAAGCAAGTGATGAATTGCTTGAATGCCAATGATTCATCAGTCTATTTATAAGGACAAACAAAGTTACACAATGAAGGTCTTTTTTGTCCTGTTCATCTGCTGCTATACCATGTGATGGCAATGTGACATCACCTAATTTTCTGATTCTCTTGTAACAAATTTGGCCAACAATTGGCAAATCCTAGTTCTTTTATTATTTGTGTGGTCATAATCAAGATGGGGTTCATTTCCCAGAATATGTAACATCAGCTGCAGGCCATTACTGCTGTATGTATGCCACCTTGCCTCCTAATTCATCAATAATAATTCATGCTCTTTACTTCTCTATCTAACCCATATTCTTTTTTTTTCCCTCTGATTTGTCATAAGCCAAAATAGAATCAATTTCATATAAGCTCAATCATGTCTTCCTTCAAAGAACCACAGAAATTTCAACTTATGTAAACATTAAAAATCAATTATAGGCCATGAATCTAGGCTTGCAGTAGCAATTTGTACTCTCAAATTGAAATACTTAATCCGGGACAAAAGGTAATGGCAGAACATATTTGTTTACAGAGTGAGACTGCAGTTGGGTCTGTTCATGGCAGACAAGGAAACAATATATATTCAAGCAAAAGCATTTGGTATCTGTTTATCTTGGGAATTGATGATATGGGCTAACAAATTAGACAATAGGATAGTTTCAGAAATTTTGCAGAGGAAGAATTGTAAGGCTGAAAATTTTAAACGGGGGCAAAAACATATAGCTAGCACATGCATGCCCAGTACTAATTCTACCCCCATGATGAGATGATTCTCCTTGTCTCTTAAGATATCATAATTCTGTATCTAACCATAGTATTGATTATCCGTACATTATGCTTGCAATGTACGAGGGAACATGTGAGATACCATTTCCTCAGTCATTTTGTCCAAATCCAGTGACATTAATATTAAAACAAGAAGAAAAAAAATAGAATCTAGTATCCCCAATTAGGGTTCTTAGGGTTCATTTTGCAATACTCTAATTGTACTAATTTGAACCCAAATGTAGGAGCAAATGGTGTCATTAAGTAAAATTCATATAATTTCATACACATTGAAATAACGTAATACTTCTCTCTCAATTCTCTTTTTCTCTTTGCAGTTTCTAACCAAGCAAACAACTAATTAAGAGAACAAATGAAATAGTTTTACAGCAACTTCACTGAGTATATGAATGAATTTCAAGTTCCAACTAACATTTCATTCATGTCACGTTATTGACATTAATGTTGGCCATGGCAGACAACCAGCTCTGCCAATGCCATAGCCGGCCTTTGAATAAAATTGACAGGCTCTCATGAAAATGACACACACACACACACACACACACATATATATATATATATATGTGTTTTATCGCTTCAATAATAGAACTTTGAATCAATGCACCCCAAGTAACATCATCAATTATAGGCCATTAACAAATTTGACAAATTATTCAATTCCAGCGGCATGCAACTGCAGCCGACCAGTGCATTTTTATCTGTATGCATAAAAAAAATATAGAATCTTAACAGAAGCAAGCACGAGCTCTCACTCACTCCCCATCATATCAGCCATTAAAGGAACCAGCAGCAGTAACCAAAGAATATTCATAAACCGAACGAACGAACGAACGCCATGTGAGAGAGAATGAAACTGATGCTGGGGGGTGACGTGGTGACACAAGTGCATGTCTCACCTTCTTCTCCAATCTTCACGCCCCATGTGAGCCGAATTATCAGGGCCAAAAGGATGAGCTCATGGGGGCAAATGGCAATGCACCTTTTTGAGGCAACGAGAAGCCTTTACCCTTCTGCAAGTATTTGCATGACTTGCATGTGAGCTGGGGCCATGTTTTTAGTAAAATATTTAAACATGAAGGCCATATAAATAAATAAAAGTTTGTATTAATTTATTTTATTATATGCTCAATGATTATATGACGTTATGCTATCGTTTCCAAATCTTGTCTTCATTCTAGAGAGAATAAATACCTTATGAGAGAAAAGCATATGCTAATATTTTGTAGAGAAAAATAATTAGTGTATATGCATAGTCATGCACCGCAATTTTCTTGTAAATTTGGTTTTAATTTCTCAATGTGAATTAATGTAACATTACTAACATACAATATAGCTTAATTATATCGAAATTAAGTAGCATATTACAGATTATTGGATTCCAAAAGCAGCCGGCCATGCTTAATAATTTATAGAAATTAGGAATCACGAGCCCATTAATTACTAGGCCAATTAATTAAACAAGAGAATAAGATTAAGAACAGATAATGAAGCATATGGCAGAGGTAATTAAATCGACATGGTCACACACACTCACACAAATAGCCAAATGATCGATGCATGGGCGTGGCTCATCACTTGAATCAATCTTGGGGGAAGCCATGTGAACCGTACGGGGCCAACGGGTTGAGTGAGTCCATGAATCAAACGTATGACTTGCATGTGAATATGAATGACCATTTTCACCAAATTCACATATAAAATTCTCAACTTTATATTAATTTAATGGTTTTCTTTTTTCTTTTTTTTAGCTTACATTACTTCATGCTATACATCGTTTGTCTTTTTTTTTTTTTTCTTTTTCCGAACACTAATATTTCATTAGACATCAATTGAAATTATACATTATACATCACTTAAACACATTTGGACACATACCTCCACAAAAAAAATAAAAAAATAACATTGATATTTCGTTCGACATTAACCAAATCCATAAATCACTTATACATTTACGCATACTTGAACACACATTTCTATAATAGAGCCATAGTCAGTGAACTTTTTGAAGTACAAATCATGCTATTAAAAAGCCATTTGCACAAGAGGAAAGAATGTCCTACATAGAGGGACGGAAGCCCTCACAAGCAGATATATTTATATTACCTTGGCTTCTACTTGAGCTTGAGCTCCTAATCAAGGTTAAAGAATGTACAGACTTTTTCATTGAGACAAGCATTTAGGTGCTATTTGTCTTGTCTATATTTAAAATTTTCAAAAGTTTTTTATGAACGTCGGAGAGAATCAATACTGTATGAGCTTAGCATATGATCCTTATATGCCATATTGTCCTTTTTTAAATTATTGAAAATAAAAAAGAATTAGATTTAACTAATAACTCACTTTTATCCTTCATGAAGCACTTGCGATAATAATTCAATGTTAACCGTCTATCAATGCACTATTTTAGTGGAGGTTTTAAGTTCGGGTCATGCCTTCTCTGTAAGAAAAAAATTTAATAATACACCACTTATTATTAGATGACATTTCATTTTGAGTTGTGTATTTCTTCTTGCATAAACGATGAGAAAGTTCAATTTTGATGCACATGATTTTGATGTTCTTATAAGAGTAAAAGATTTTGATGTTCTTATTAGCTTGTATAAAAGATTTAAGTGAATTTAGAGTGCACATGATTTTGAATGGTCTTGATAGCGCCTTAATAATTACTTACAAAAATCCAAAGTTGCAGATACAAATTTGACTTTTGTAAAAAATCTAAGCAAGTCTGAACTCATTAAGCGAGTTTAGATACACATAAAAATTTAGTTTGCATAAAAGATTGGTTCTAATAACTCCTTATGCAAGTCTTAGAGTGCAAACGATTTTGAGTTGTCTCAATTTCAACAAATATTTGATTAATTAATAATAAAATTATTTATTACATGCTTAAAGGATTTATCATCGCATTAACGTATTTTAATTTGAGGCATAATGATATTGGGTTGAGGACAATAATGTTGCACAACTTGTACTTAAAGAATCCGCCCAATCGTCCACCTATCTACACAAGGACGACGAGTCGACAAACAGTATAATGTATGCCCGACATGTCGTGTACAGCTGAGTAACATGCACTAGTTTTTAAGTGGATGACGGATCGTCATCACACTAAGTCGTTAGAAATTAGGATTCCATAAGGGACGTTTCACATTCAACAATTTCTAGGCCGATGTAATGTAATTTATGTAAGTTAGTTTTTCAATTAAAGGTGTTAATTCGCTCCACAAATGATCTTCTACTATTAATTAGGGCTTACTTAGGAAGTACTTTATTGAAAACAAATATAAATTGCGATCTCATACTCGAATAATAATACATTAAAAATCTCTTAACAAAAATGGGTTTTGAGTTTTGAACGAATCCTGTAAAATGTGGATGCCATGCCTGTTACATGTACAAAATTTTCAAATCTTCAAGGTGTAAGTACATTAAGGAGGGACACTCTATTTTGGATTAAGCATCTAAAAAGGCAATCCAATCCTGTCTCAAGACCATTGATCCCAAAATCAAGAGTCTGTAATCTTTCAAGTGCTATTTGTACATCAGCCTTGGCATCACCTTTTCGGATTTGCCCATGTAAAGAGTAGACAGCAAGATCAACACTTGCCACTTCATTGAAAATTATCTCCAGGCCTGATCTCAGAGATGGTACTGAAATCAATTTCCTGACCATTGACCATCCACTAGCCTTTGTCTTCATTTCTTGCATAGAAAGCAACAACAAGATCGAACGGAAAATAGAGATTGCGATGGCACTTGATTCTCTTAGCACTTTGATAACCATTGATAGATGTTGATCATTTGCAATATCTACCATATAATTATTAGATGATTCAATGTTGGTTTCTATTTTCTTCAGTGCTCTAAGGCACTTGGCAATTTCCTTTTTCGACTTCTTTCTAAAGCTAATATAAGCATTGGCATTGCTTTCCATGCTTGAATCTCCACCTGATCTCCGTCGCAGAGCCGATTGAAGGTCTGAAACTTGATCTTTCATAATCAAGATCAAGTCTCGCGAATTGTTGCATGCATCTAGCAATCCAATTGATCTATCCAAGGCCTCTTCGACCAAATTTCTATGTCGCTGATTGTGAAGAGCTTGTTGTGTGCTTGGAGAGTGAATAAGTTCCTCAATGCTATTATACAACTCTGCAAGCCTTACCAACCCCTTTTGGATAGACTCTGAATTTGATGGAATTGCTGCCGAAGCTGATGATGGTGGTGATGATGATGATTCACAGGTTGTAAAATTGTTCAACTCTGCTTCAATCTTCAATGACTTGGGATGTAACCTAGCAGGCAAGCTAATGGACCTAGAATGAGCTTGCTTGGTTATGCCTGCCATCTTTTTTACTTTTGCTCTAGAAATTGAAGCTCAAAATTCTAGTGTTGCTTGAATGGCAATGGCCCTTGAATCTATTTATAAGCATATAATGAGGGCTCTACCTGTCCCTCCATGTCCAAGCACTTGGAATATGATTTTTACAAATTAATGGTTCATCCTCCATGGCCATGGTAGCTATTGTTGTAACAGTTTCAGCTAGCAGCCTGCAACCCCATATTCTTTCTTTAACCTCATGGTCTAATCATGTGCAAAAGCATTGGAACAACCCAAATTATTTTGGCAATTTCTTAAATCGTTAATAGTCATTTGCCTCCTTGTCTCTCCCAATCATTACTAGTACCTTTGTTCTAAACGATGGCTCAATCATAGACTTCAAAAATTGGTTAAATAATGAAAATAAAAGGCTGGCAACGGTGATGATTGTCTACTTCCCAAAGAGCCCATATAGGCCTAGCTATAGAGCTAGACCATTGACCAAGAGCAATGCAATAGTTTAAAATAGACGACAAAGTGAGACAAGACAATGTTAATCTTTGCATAGAATTGAGCACTCCTCAAGTCCAAGAATCTAGGGTTTGCAATGATGAGAAATTAGGGTTTTATACACAAATCTTATTCCAAATTAAATACCCATTTCAATTTGGCACCGTATCCCGTAGCTACAAGCTGTACCATATAGAATATAGTATAAGTTTCGCAAAAATGATATTGTTAATTTATCGAGAGGATCAATTTTTAGAGACAAGGAAACAATTTGGTTCTACATTATATAAAAGAAAATGTTAGGCTAATAGCAATTAGCAATACATTTGTCTTTTGTGGTCAAATTTTTACTAGATTTTAACAGAGAAACATGAAGAGAGAGCATCAATTGTTAGCCTTACCAATAAAATTTTGTATATGTAATTATAAGTCAAAACTTCAACCAAATAAGGTACATTTTGGTGAATAGCCAAGAAGAGGTGATAATTTGAGCTAGCTACTTAAAATGTTCAGATGCTAAAGCCTAATAATCAAAGCAGCAGGCTCTTACAGCCTTGAGGGCAAAAACCTATTGATAGAAAAAAATATAGACAATGGACCACCAAATGAAATAACATCAAATTGAACACGATTCTTACATTAAATATATTGTCCGAAAACTCTCATTTTTTGTTTTAAATGAAAGGAAATTGATGTGAGATCTATATGAAAAACTTAACTTTAATATAAGCCTTAAATTTGTAACCTAAATGATTTTTTTTTTAGAAAAGCAAATAATATTAAAAAAAACCGTCACCTACAAAATTGAAATACAAATCGATAAATCTAAAAGTTAGAACACAAAATTATCTAAGCTTAGAGATTGTTGAGCAAGAGCATGAGTGACTTTTTTGCCTTCCTATTAACTTATTGACAAGTTCAAAAGGTCAAAAAATTTAAAGCATCTCTAATACCATCAATCACGTATCTGATCTGTAATCACAAAGACTCAACCTTCTTCAACATATTAATAACAGACAAAGAATCACTTTCAAAGATAATATGAGAAAACCCAACTGATAATGCTAACATGAGAACCGACAAACATGCCTAAGCCTCCAACATCTCCATCGAACAGATAAACTTTACCGATGTGGTTGTTGCTGCTAGAATAACCCCCTAACTATTTCTAATAATTGCTCATGTACCAACCTTGTATAAAGACACATTACAAACTGCATCGCAATTGATTTTCACAATTTCTTATTATTTGCTAACTTCAATTAAACATGTTAGTGTAATACTAATTATAACAATAACTATATTAATTTACAGTTGCTTATTATTTCCTCAACTCTTTATATGGATAGAAAAATATATATGCATGTATATTTTGACAAGTATAAACAACAAAATTTAGCGTAAGTTACCAATACATATAAGGGGGAAAAAGCACGAGTTTCAATTTTCTTTTTCTTTTTCTTTATTTTGTTAAAATAAAACTTTCAAATCATCTAAGAATGGCTTAAATAAACAAAATTTAAACTAATATTGTGGTGGTAGTTCACCACTTTTTCCTCACATTAAAAAAGTTTAAGAGAATATTAAAAATTTTATATTTTGTAAATTATAATTTCTTTTATAAAATTAAAATTTATCTTTAATATTAATATTTTAAGTTCAAATATTTCACTATTATATTAGATAAGATTTTCAGTGTTATCAAACTCGTATATAGACATGACAAGCGGGCCATGCTGAGTTGGTATGAATAATGGGTCTGGGCACGAAAGTTGGGCCATGGCTAAGCACGACCCATAAGGATGACACGAAGTTGTGTTTGCCATGTTAACACAATTGGCCTATTAAGTTGTGTCTAAGGGCTATTTTTATTTTTTATAAATATTTAAAAAAAATGAACTTTTTTATATTTTTTTATTAAATTTTACCCTGACCCACCACCCCTATTTTCTCTTCTTCTCACACTGAAAACTCAACTCTCTCTCTCTCTCTCTCTTTATATATATATATATACACACACACTATTCACTCTCTCAACTCAACTCAAACCTCCTCTAAATTATTTTAACTCGCTTTAAAATTTATATTCACTCAAATTATTTATTAATTTTTTAAATTTTATTTGTCGACTTATAATTTTTAAGTGGCAGATCATATAAAATGAACTTTCAATCACCCCAAAATGACAACAACAACATTCATTCTCAACATCACCAAGATAATGACGATGAAAATACGTCATAATTACAACGTAATGACACAATAAAGTTTATTTCAAATTATTTTGCAATCATAGATTCAACACAGATAGAAAAAAAAAATTGTATTATAACATTGTGTTGTAATAATCGTATTACGATATTGTGTTGTAACATGGTAACCAAACTTTGACCTATTTCAATTATTCTGGCTTAGAATACATCCATCGATATGCTGCGAAGTATAAGGAGGTTCATTAGAAAATCTTTATTAAATAATTAATTTATGTTATCTTATTTTATTTTTAGATATTTTATTTTTTCTAGATATTTTAAATTTTTTTAATTTTTACAATTATAAATATTGTAATAAAGAGAGACCGGTGGGAGTTCTTAAAAAGTTCCAGCTAGCTACTAGCTATCGCTTATTCGCTAATTCAAACCTTAACCCTATTTCACTCGTCCAACCTCATCTAGTTACCTTAGTCCCTTATTTGATAACTCTTACCCCATAAAGAATGGGGTAAGAGTTCTCAAATTTGGGACTGTTACTCAAATTTGGGACTAAGATAACAGGAGAGGTTGGACGAGTGGAGTGGGGTGAGAGTTTCAGCTGGTGGTTAAAATTTTTTAAGGACTCTTACTGAGCTCTTTTTATTACAATATTTATAATTATTAAAAAATTTACAATATCTAAAGAAAATAAAATACTTAAAAATAAAATAACTTAAATTAATTATTAACCTCAAATAAATTTATATTAAATTTTTGTAATTTATTTTTATATTTATATCCAATAATTTTAGATTTGAAAACTAGAATAATATCAATATATTTTATCTTTAATTGATATTATTCTAATTTTCAAACATGAATTTATAAATTATGATTATAAAAAAAATTCAAATTTTTAATTCAATATAAATTATAATCTTAATTGTTGTTATAATTATTAATTTTAATTGTAAAATAATTATAATTTAAAATTTAAAATATTTATAAAAAAATATAATTATAATTATTAAAAATATATACTAAATTAAATATTTAAAATTTCTTAAAAAATAGACATGATTAGTGATCCGTGCCGTGCCATGCCAAGCCCGTAATGAATCACATATTGCACCCTAGCATTAAATGACTTGATAATTTGTTTGTTATGGCACGACACGCTATTATACTGTACGACACCATTTATTTGCCATCTCTATTGCCCGTTAAATTCATCTAATTTAATTTCATAAGAATTTTTCATTGGAGAAACTAACGTTAAAAAGTAAAAAAATAGAATAATATATCGACATCAAATAGTAGAAAAAAAACTAGAGAGTAAAAAGAAAAAGAAAG
Organism: Ailanthus altissimus; assembly: GCA_946807835.1. NCBI lineage: Eukaryota > Viridiplantae > Streptophyta > Magnoliopsida > Sapindales > Simaroubaceae > Ailanthus > Ailanthus altissimus. The sequence continues at coordinate 28,944,593 of OX327695.1, forward strand.
AAAGAAGGTAAGAAAGTAGTGGAGCAACAAAATCATAATGAAATGGAGGAAGATTTGGTGAAGACTTTTAATATAAACGTAGGAAATAGGGGATAGGCCAGAAATAAGGGCCATTTTCGTACAACTGAGACGTTTTAAAAGTTTCAGTGCAGAGCTGAGCGTCCGAAGCGAAAGGCTCATTACGCGATTAGACATTCATATTTCTTCATTCATTCATCACTAGTCACTCACTTGTCTCGATCATTCTGCTCTGCTAGCTGCTACCAGACACACACACACCCTCCATGTCATGAATGATTGACGATGATGATGATGATATTGACGATGTGATGCCCTCTACAGTCTCACATTAAGGTTACAGTACCATCCAACGGCCCTCGTTCCGCCACGTCCACTGCGATTAGTCATTTCAGAACGTGTGTGTGCGTGTATGCGCTCTCTCTGATGTTAAAACCTTTTAATGTAAACGACTTATAATGTAACCCACTTACTATCACGAGATGTCAATGTTCATAGTACATTCTCTTTTTTAACTCTCTGTAAAAATTGTATCCACAGTGCTTTTCTCTCATTCTCCCTCTTTTTTACCCACTAGAGCTGGCTTTATATTTCCCATTGCTAGCAAGAAACATTTGCCTCAACTTCACTTGTAGCTAACCCATGCTACGTTAGCTCTCATTCACTTTGAGAGAAAATAAAAAGTGTTTAGGGTTTTGCATGAAGAAGAAGATGGGTCAGCTCCTATCTTTCCACGGTTTTCTTGAACGTAAATGAGCTTTGGGCACAATATATGTGCATGCTTTTACTTAGTGCATATATATAAATAAGCCGATTGAGCAGAGCTTTACGTTCAAAAAGCTGTGGAACGACATGGGTTGATTCAGTAAGTTTTTTTTTTCTCTCTCGATCTTGCTCTCGTGGAGACATGGTATATAAATTCTTTCTCTTTCTCTTTTTTCCTTTGTTATTTTTTTAAAAAAATCTTCTCTAGGAAGGTTCATTCTGCTTCAAATGTTATAATGTTTGTCCATTGTTTTAATGATAAAATTTACAACCTTTTTTTTTCTTATTATAAAACTGTCAAAGGAAGGTGCATTATGCTTCATATTTTGATAAATGGCCTTATTCTTATTCTTTTGAACATGAGAAATTTACTTGATGTTAATATTTGTCCATCATATTGTTTTAATGATAAAATTCGCTATTTCTTTTTATATGATATATTTTTCCATGGTTGAAACTCTTGCTGTTATAGGTGACATTTTTTTTCCTTTGGTTTTGTAGTTGAATATGCAAAGAGACATGGATCAAGGAAAGAGATAGAGAAAAAGCAAAAATAAAATAAAATGAAAACGCAAAAAATAAAATAAAATAAAAAAGAGAAAAAAGAAAACAGAAAGTAGTAGCTCTCATTCTCTCTTTCATCTTTCATGCAAAATAATGCTTTGATGACACAAGCATAGAACAGTAGTAGTACTACTTCTTTGTGAAATTTATGGCTATCGTTTGGTTTAAATTCTAATCACATATTTTGAAATAAATGTTGATACATTGTATGTGTTGAATGTTGATTTGGGCCTTCAGATATATTTGTTTGGCCAAATTAAAGAACAGTAGGTGGTAAGTGACAACTTATAAAACCAAGCATCAGAAGTTTCAGAACATACGACAGTAGCCCTGAGCTACAAAAAAGAGTTGGTGGGGTTTTGAGAAATGCAGCAGGAGGGTTATGAGCATTATAGCGGCATGTAATTTCAGTTCCGATATTAAAAGATGATAACTCATCAACTTTGTAAGTGACTCAGCGTGTCTATTTGTTGGCAGGTGACTACTGTCGAGTTGTTCACTAATCATTTTTACGGATGACATGTCGAGTTGTTTGGATTTTGTGGTTCATTGATCTATCAGTACGTTTATGTAATCGACAGACATGTCGTTTTTATTTTTACATTCACGTACCCTTATAATTTTACTGGTAGTATCAGGCAACCCACATCTTCTCAGCAGTTAAAAATTCTGTGTACTGAGCTTAAAACTGAACTTCACAGAGTTAATTTTCTGTCTCTATGTAACTTCTATTCATGATGCATGCAAGTAGCATTATTAGCAATTGTTAGAGGAAATTGTGCAGCTTTTGCAGCTATGACAATATGATTATTGAATTGCAAATTGTGCATTCAATATAGTAACAAAAGTGAAAACAGCTAATCAATGTACTGGGTTCATAAAAAAAATGGAAAAATAATGGAACTTATGTTGGATAGCAATTAATGTTGTATACTTTTTTTTTTTTTTTTTGGTAAGTAAAAATTTATATAAATGCTAAATCTAGCAGGTATTACAAAGCAAACTCAATAAAAGAAAAAGAAAGACAGTACAACTCATAGAGGATAACTACCGTTACCACCCAGCTGCAAAGTGGTCAATCTTTTGGTCATTTACAGTACTTATATATTTAAGCCAAGTAACATCCTTAATCTTTTGGTAAACTTCGCTTGTAGAAGGAGTTTTCTGTTGGAAGACCTTCAGATTCCGTTCTCTCCAAATAAAGTAGATTGTAGCGCAGAACGATACTCTTCTGATCTTACTGAGGGTAGATTTGCCTTTAGATTTTCTGCAAAAGAAGGAGATTACTCGTTGCCATCTGTTCGGGCACTGATTGAGTTGGCACGCCCTTAGTACCTTGTGCCAAATTTCACTACAAAAGTTGCATTGGAAAAATAAGTGTGTGATTGTTTCCTTGTCATTACCACAAAGAGGGCAATCATCTGATGGAATAACCCCCCATTTTTTAAGTCTCTCTTTGGTAGATAATCTGTTTTTCAAAGCTAACCAAGCAATGAAGCTGTGACTAGGTATATGTTGTGTTCCCCATATCAGTTTACACCATCCCACCTTAGCCTCATTATTCTTAAGACATCTCCAAGTACTTGCAACAGAAAACTTTGCATTGGAACTAGCGGTGAATGAGATTCTATCTTCCCTTTCAGAAATTGAAACATTTTTGCGAAGATAGTCCCATACCTGAGAAGTGTACTCGTCCAACGGGTTAGGAAGGTTCCAATGACCATGCTGCCATAGGTCATTAACCTTAGTATCCCGAGGAATATCCGCATCGGAGATTTCCATGTGTGGAAATTTATTAACTACTGATTCTCCACCCAGCCATGGATCCTACCAAAATTGGAAGGACTTGCCGTTTCCCAATTCATAGGAGAACAATTGTTTTATCTGACTTCTCAACCCCAGAATCTTCCTCCAAGTCCAACTACCATCCATTGGCTTTGTGATACCCCAAAAGCTTAGCCTCCGCAGTTTGTTATCAGTTACCCATTTTGCCCACAATGAAGCTTTCACAGCAACCAGCTCCCAGATGTGTTTAGTGATTGCTGCTGAATTCCACAAGCTTATAGATTTAATGCCAAGGCCTCCTTCATTTTTACCTTTGCATACCTCATTCCAGCCCACTAAGCCTTTCTTCCCCTGCTGGTTACTTCCATGCCATAAGAACTTACGACATTTGCTTTCAATTTCTTTGGTGACTGATTTAGGCAGGATGAACATAGAACTCCAGAATACATGCATGCTAATAATGACTGATTTTATTAATTGCAACCGCCCCGCATAACTCAGATATTTCACAGTCCAGCTTGAGATTCTAGCAGATATCCTATTAATAAGCTCTTGACAGTGGACTCTCTTTAGTGCCCCAGAGATTAAGGGGATCCCTAAGTATTTGATAGGCAACGCACCTTGCTGGAACTTAGTCACTTGAAGGATTGTCTCCTTGGTAGGTTGAGGCACATTCCCAAAGAAGATGAAGCTCTTGCCAGCGTTTAGGTGCAGCCCAGAGACCATTGAGAAATCATCAAGCACTTGCTTAAAGTGGCCTACTGACCTGACATCCCCACTAGAGAACAATAATAAGTCATCTGCGAACATCAAGTGGTTTAGTTTCAGCCTGTTGCACCCCTTGTGATATATAAACTGGTTCTGAGGAATACAACATAAGCTCCTACTAAGATATTCCATGGCCACAACAAAAAGCAAAGGGGACATGGGATCCCCCTGCCTCAAACCTTTCTTCCCCGGAAAAAAGCCTTCTAATCTACCATTTACCATGACTGAGTACGTGCTTGTTCTGACACACTTCATGATGATGTTGATAAAGTGATAAGGGAAATTCAGCCCCATTAATACCTCTTCTAGGAAATCCCAGGATACCGAATCGTAGGCTTTGCGGAGATCAATTTTAAGAGCACACCTAGGGCTCCCGCTGTTGTGCTCATAACCCCTCATGAGCTCATGAGCTAGTAAAACATTATCTGATATCTGCCTGTTAGGAATAAATGCTGATTGACTAGAGCTAACCAGGTAGCTCACCACTCTTCTCAGCCTGCATGTTATTATTTTGGTGATGCATTTGTAGAGGACAGTACAACATGCAATTGGTCTATAGTCCCCCAAGCAATGAGGATTATGAACCTTAGGCACAAGGGTAATGGCCGTGGCATTTATGGGGTTGTAGAACTGACCTGAGGAGAAAAAATGTTGCACAGCTGCAGTAACCTCCTTTCCTATTATGTGCCAACTTTTTTGAAAGAAGTAACTGTTATAACCATCCGGCCCTGGGGCTTTATCACCATTGATGCTGAAGATAGCACTTCTGACTTCTTGTTCTGTGACAGGGGCATTCAACATGTCTCTATCATCTTCCTTCAGTTTAGGGCCCGCGTCCATGATTCTCTTTTGTATGGACACCCTATAGGAGATGGGGGTACCCAACAAATCTTTGTAGTATCGGACAATGGCTTCTTTCACAACCTTGGGGTCTTCAACAATTTCCCCATTGGGGTTTTCAATTGTAATGATTCTATTCCGAGCTCTTCTCTGCTTAACTGACTTATGAAAGTAGCTGGTGTTTGAATCCCCCATTTGAATCCATCTGATTCTGGATTTTTGTCTGACAATGCTTTCTTCAGCATAAATAAGATTTCTTAAATGTTGATAAATGCTCCTTTCCTCATCTTGAAGGGTTTGGTTGAATGGGTCATGGATCATACTACTCTGCAATGAGGCCAACATCAGTTTGTAGTCTTCAATCTTTTGCTGGATGTCCGAGAAAAAGACCTTGTTAAGCTCTTTTAGCTTGGGTTTTAAAAGCTTTAGTTTGAACCATACCCTGGCCATTGGGGAGCCTTGACAATCATGCTGCCACTCTCGCTCGACTGTGGGAAGAAAATCACTGTGAGTACACCAGGCGTTGAAGAACTTGAAAGGGACCTTCCCAATATATGATGCTCTCGAGATGGAGACCACGAGCGGAGAGTGATCTGAAATGCCCGCAGGGAGAACTTCACACTCAGAAAAATCCAATGCATCCAGCCAATTACCATTAACAAATGCCCAATCAATTTTTCTCCAAATTCGTTGTCCACCTATTTGATTGTTACACCAGGTGTAGCGACATCCATGGTTCTTTAACTCGAATAACTCTAGTCTCGATATCCAATTTTTGAACTGATCTACCATGTTATCATTAACCCATTGACCCCTAATTCTGTCATTGTTGCTGAGTACATTGTTGAAGTCTCCTTGGATTAACCACGGTGTAGTGCTGGGAGCCAAATCATCCCTAAGGTCCTTCCACAGGTTCTCTCTCTCCATAATAGCAGAGGCACCATAAACCAGAGTCCAGTAGAACATAATACCATCAATACTCACTCTACTATGCATGAATTGCTGGTGCTTTTGTAAGATCGTGACATTGCATCTAGCTGGATTAAAGGCGATCCATATTCTTCCCATATCTAGGCACTCAGAATTATTTTCTAGTTTCCACTCCCTTAGTGCCAACTTCTTCCAAATGGTATCTAGATTAGACAGTTTTACTTTTGTTTCTAGCAATCCCAAAATACATAATCGACAAGATTTAATCAGAGCCCGTACCTCTGATTGTTTGCAGGGGTCATGGAGACCCCGAATATTCCAGCTTGCGATCATTGTCCCCTATATGGGGATTTAGAGTTCCTCTTGGCACGTCGACCCTTCCCTATAATTCCCACATCATGTGTCAGAGTAATAGTCTTCCTTAGGTTGAATCTGTCAATTCCCTGGATTACCTCTGGTCCCCCGCTTCCGGGCATTTGTTTTGTTGCCTTATCTGTATGGCCATGCGCCTCATTCCCCTCTGTTGTCTGTGTCTCCCCTTCTGTTTTACTTAGGTTTAACTGTTTTGGTTCTAGCATTTCAGGGTGTCTAATAGGTACTTCAGTTTCACCTTGATTATTCTGAATCTTCTCTTTTGCTTTCCACACTTGTTTCGTCCCTGTTAAGCAGTCTTTCCCCTCATGACCAACCCTTTTGCAATTAGCGCACACGGAAGGCTTCCATTCATAAGTCACCTCCTGCCTAACCATATTACCTTCTTCGTCTTCTAAGGTAATCATGGAAGGGAAATCACCCTCCACATCCATATCCACCAGGACCCTCGCAAATGCCAGCCTTGTTCTGTTTAAAGTACATTGATCGCTAAATTTAGGGGATCCCAGCGAGCTAGCGATACGACTCAACAGAGGGGGGCTCCAGAATTCCCACGGTAGTCTTGGGAATTGCACCCAAATAGGCAAAGTTCTGATACTGGCTACATCCATAACTATTCTGGGTTTCCAAGCTTTGAGGATCAAGGGACGTTTATCAAAGGTCAGTGGACCATCCTGGAGAGCTTTTTGTTGCCCATATTCATTTTCAAAGTTAAACAGAAACACCCCATCCTTAATGGAGTGAATCGAAACAAGGCCAAATTGCCTCCACCGACGCATTATAAAAGCTTGGAGAGGTTGAAATTGAGGACACAATCCATACACACACCCAATTAATGCATGTTGCCACCTTTTCTCTTCTTCTTTGAGTTCATTACTATTGAATTTCACAATTTTCATGATCAAGATCAAGTCTCTGGCATTGCTGCATGCATCTAGCAATCCAATTGACGTATCAAGAGCCTGTTCGACCGAATTCTTATGTTGCTGATTGTGGAGAGCTTGTTGGGTGCATGGAGAGTGAATAAATTCCTCAATGCAAGTATACAACTCCGATAGCCTGATTAAACCACTTTGAACAGGCTCGGAGTGTAAAGGAATCGTCCTCAAAATTCCTGCTACCGATGAAGAGGATTCACACGTTCTAAGTTTGCTTAGCTCTGCTTTAATCTTCACAACATTGGGATGTAACCTTGCAGGCAAGCTAATGGACCTAGCAGGAACTTGCACGACTTGTTCTGCAAATGTTCCTGCCATCTTTACTAATTTTCTCTCAAAATACTGAAACTCACTCGAAATTCACGTGTTGCTTCAACGGCAATGACAATCAATTCTCATTCTATTTATAAGCATTCAGTGAGGGCTCCACTTGCTCCTTCATTTCGCAGCACTTGGCATGTGATTGCCCTATGATTCGCTCCACCAGTGAAAGATCTTGTAACACTTTTAGCCACAACCTGCAAACCCTTTATTCTTTCTTTAAGCTTATGGTCATGAAATGGGTAATGCATTGGCTATAAGCCTATAATCTTCAAATGGTTCCCTTGTACATATTGTTGCAGTGCTTTGCCTCTTTGTCTCCTCAACCATTGCTATTACCTTGCGCAAAACGAGGATTTGATCACAGAAACATGAAAGGCTGGCAACTTCTTGGTTGTCTAATTTTCAAGAGCCAAGAGAGGTTCATTGGCCATTGATCTAGTACAAGAAAAATTCTATAAGATACCCATGAAAGAAAAGACAAAATGGGTATTTTCGAATCACTTGACCGACATCTAAGTCCAAGGATCTAGGGTTACAATGGAGAGCAATTAGGGTTGGAACAACAAAACTCCCACTCCAAATCCTGAACCTTCATTTCGATTGGGCACCGAATTCCGTATCAATCTGTACAAATATACGATGAGTTTGCAAAAAGGATATTGCATTTTGGGGAGAAGATTATTGGAGACAAGAGATCAATTAGTTTATTATATTTGTGATAACAATGGATTCTTGGCGGGGAGAGTTGCAGCAAAGATCGTTAACATGAGCATTACAAAATTGCTCAAAACAGAGATTGCCCACATGCTTCTTGTCGTTTTGTGGTTCTTCCTTCGTTTTAACAGGAGAGAACAGTCAATCTTCAATCGAAATTATTGTTGAACCTTTGGGCAGGGCATGCGTGGAACATGATTCAGAGCAATGTTTGGTCAATAGTCAAGAGGTGATAATTGAATGGTCAAAACATTTGGATAATAAATTATCCAATGCTAAAAGCTATGCCGTGTTTAGGATCCATCAGCTATAACCAGACTTTTACATAAGTTTTGAAGCACAACTTAAGTGCTCTAACTTTCGAAGCATAAAAACCAACAAAAGTGTATTGTAAACTATTTATTGCCAAATGATTGGTATTTACCAAATATTTATGTTCTTTCATTTGGCAGTCCTTTCAATGCATACACCTGTAAATTCACAGTCACAACAATTTTATACCGAATGACCCTTTAACGCCAAAAACCCTAATACTGAGCAAAGGGAGTTACAATGACGCAAGGAGAAATGATAAGAATATCTTGCCTATAGTAAGTGTGAGTGTGTGACAAAGCTTGAATACAGTTTTTCTTACAACTTGATCTGAAACTCACTTTTAACAATAATGAGATTAGAGGAGTTCATTTTTCTTTGAAATTGCAGTACGATTACAATGGATCAATGCTAAATTTTGAACTTCAACAAAAACTGTACCCAGATCAATTACTAGTATCGACTAGTTAACAAAGTATTCCGCGCTTAAATGTCATGTCAATTAATGAAATGTGATTATTATGATAGAAAATGAAAAATGACAAAAATTCAAAATATATACACTGAGCACCAATAAAGATATAGGGCTAATCACAAATATGATTAGCATTGACATCTTCGCAGAGGGTGATAATCCAATGGGCAATGAAAGCCAGTCTGAGAGGTGACAACAGAACTTCCAACTCCAGTTGTCGAGGTAGCCAGCTGTCATCCTTAATTCAGGAATTGCAACTTCTCAAACCTCAGCAGCACTGCAAATTATATCATAGATCACCAAGAAAATTATTTTTAAGATCTAGAACCTTCAAGTTACACTTTTGTAACTCATAGCTCCCTTAGTTTCTTCTAAAGGTAATTGCTCAAACGTCTTGTCTATTAGATAGATGGTGGATCTGCAAAATTGCATATTTTCCACTGCTTGGCTGAGGAACAGTTCACCGATCAAACCAGAACCTACAATAGCCTCAGCCCAAAAAAGCTGAGGCTTGAGAACTTCAGTCCACATTTCACAGCTTAAAATTAACATGCAATATCTTGCTGCACAATAAATACAACATCTCAAGTTTCATGTATAATTCTCAGGACTCTGTTCTGATGGGACAAGTACCGGGTGATTCCCTTTTTTCAACATCTCAGTAGCACCATCATACACTAATTACTTAATTTGAATTGAATTTGATTGCTTATAATTTTGCTAATCATCAAAACCAATAAAAGACTTCCATTTTGTTACAATCTCAAATAGCACCATCATGTACAATTTTTGTAACTCATAGCTGTCTTAGTTTCTCCAAAACAGTTGTGCTCAGATATCTTATTTCGTTAGATAGACTGGATTTGTAAAATTGCATACAGATCTGTCCTCCATTATTTGGCCAAGGAACAGTTCACCAATCAAACCAGAGCCTACAACAGCCTTAGCATAAAGGACCTGAGGTTTGAGAATTTCAGTTCTCATTTCATAACTTAAAACTAACTTGCAATAGCTTGCCACACGATAAATACAACACTTCAAGTTTCAAGTATAATTCTCAAGGCTCTGTTCTGATGGGACAAGCACTGGATGATGTCCCTTCTTTTGCTATACCAAATAGCACCATCATACCCTATTTACTTGATTTCAAAATAATTTGATTGCTCATTCAGAACCAATCAAAGACTTACTTCCAAATTTGGCCAATTGCTCAGTTGTGCCTTTGTTTAAACATGCTAATGAAGAACATGCAATGGGAATGGTAAATGAAAAAAGAATAATTGCTATTGAAAGAATCAACAAGTTAAACACTTGAAATTTCAATTAAATATAGGAATTGTGTGCACTATACCATGGCATAGAGTGAAGAATGATTAGATTACTAAACTTAAACCAAGCACAGGACAACCTACAAACATGCCAACTAAACAGGTTGAGATAGTAATAAAAAAAGAACATACCCATTATACGGAATGGCCTTGTTCTTTAGCTTTCTTCAGCCACTTAAGTGTGCTCTCCAATGTTGTATAAGCAGCAACATCAGTAAAACTCTTACTCTCAACTGCATAATCAAAAACCTCATAAGCCTCGGCAACCCGACCAGCCCTACACAGTGCCCTCACAAATGTGGCATAAGAAGCCGTCTCAAGTTTCACACCACCCTCTTTCATCACCCCATACAATTTGATCCCTTTCTCGAACAACCTTGACTTACACAATCCATGAAGCAAAGTATTATATGTGCAAGAATTCGGACTACACCCCCTAGCCTCCATTTCCTCCAACAACGCCAATGCACCCACCGAATCCCCTTCCCTACACATTCCATTCATCAATGAAGTATATGTAACAGCATCTGGAAAATAACCTGCTTCCACCATTATTTTCAAAAACTTCTTAGCTTGACCTACTCTCCCAGACTTCGATAACCCAAAAATCAAAGTATTATAGGTAACAAGATCAGGCTCAACACCTTCTTCTTTCATTTTGTTATAAACCGCAATAACTTCACTCCCTTTACTCAACATACAATACCCTTTCATAATCGTATTATACACAAAGCTATCAGGCTTAAACCCCGAATCACTAAGCACGCTCACCAATCTCATAGCCTCGCGTAAATTCTTAGTATTACAAACATTATCAATCAAGATAGTATAAGTAACAAGATTCGGCTTTATATCAAACGAACTACGCATCTCATCAACAAAACTGTAAACAGTACTCAAAGCTCTGCATTTGCACAAACACTTAACGAGAAAATTATAAGTGTAAATATCAGGCGGCGAGTTCTTGGAAGATAATTCTTTTACCAATTCAACAGCATCATCAACGCGATTAACCGAACACAACGACCTAACAGCCACGTCAGTTGTCGCCTGCTTGGGCGGGCACCCGTTAGTCGCCATGAGATCGAGCGTTTTACGAACAGAGGAGAGGTAATTATCATCCTCGGGTGCTTTGCAGGACTGGGTGAGTAACACGTGGTAAGTCGAACGGTCCGGGATGAAAGATGGGTTTGTTTTGATCATGTGGTGGAGGAGGGAGATGGAGTCATCAATGGTGGAGACCAAAGCGTAGGATTGGAGGAGAGTGTTGTGGAACGGGCGATCATTTGGGGCTTGTTTAGTGGTTGTCACGAGGGAGTTGAAGACTTTTTTGGCTTCTGATAATTCTGGGGACTTAAAGAGAGCTGGGATTTTTTTCTGGGTTGTTTTAGAGACTGAGTCTTGTTGCTGTGATTTTTTGTTGGTGGGTATTTTCTTTTCTGGGAAATGACGGCGTGATTTTGCGGGTGGTGGTGGGGATTTGAGAAGGGCGTTGGATGAAATTGCTGGGCGAAGTGCTGGAGGGATTTTGCCCATTTTCGGTTCTTCTTTTTCCTCTCTTCTTCTACTCCAAGTCACTACTAATTTCTTCTCTTTTTTTTCCTGCTATTTCGATTCTGTAGCTAGCTGGTGAGGTTAGGGTTTTAGCAGAATCGTCGCAGAATTTTGTGTTAGGGTTTTTGCAGATTTGAGGGAGACTGCGTCTGCAAATGCAAATGGGCTTCAGTTGGCAGTGGCCCTAAATAAAAATGATGATAAGATACACACCCCATATTTTGTGTAAATGTGCCCCCACTCTATTCAAAATAGTATTTGGATTGAAACCCAATCAGGGGCATTTAGAAAATAAGTTGGGTGGATTTATTTCTCTAAATAAAAAAAGGAATGAAACATGAACGTTGAGGCGTTATTTATTTAAGAAGCTGTGGGCCGTTCGGGGCCCAATAATTGAAACGTATTGTTTCCAAGGACAAATGTTTGGGAACTTTTCAAAAACGGCACAAATTTTTAGGCACAAAGTAATTAGGTTAATCTTTATTCACTAAAATAATATAAAATAAATACAATTATTCGATAAAATATAATGATAATTCACCTTTTAAAAAAAAAATAATTTCAAGAAACACATTCTGACATTCAGCCTAATTAGATTTCAAGTTTTAAATTATAAAAAAGGTAAAATTATTTTTATTACCATATAATATAGGGGTGGGCAAATTTTCCGTACCCGACCCGTTTCGATTTGACCCGTTTTAAAATTTTGGGTCGGGATAGGAATGAAAATAGATTCGGGACCCGTTTGGGATAGAAAATTCTGTCCCGAACGGACCGGGTCGGGTTCGAGAAATTCCCGATCCCGATCGAGAATTTTCAAAATTCTCGAATGGGTTCGAGAATTTCCGACATTATTTTTTACAAATATCAATTTTAAAACAGTGCCGTTTCATGAGGCTTGAAACGGCGCCGTTTTGGTGATCGAAAATGAATGAAAATGCTTCTTCTCTCAGTTTCTGTTCTGATTTCTCGTTCCTGTTCGGCTCTTCTCTCTCTCAAAATATCACCGCCGACACAGCCCCCACCCATGGCCACGGAAGACGAACGCCACCGAGCCAGTCGCAGTCCCCCCTACAACCTTGGTCTCACTTCTCAGTCTCGGGGTGGGCAGTATTTGGATGATTGCCGCGGCCGCCAACCACCGTGAGTCCTTTGAAGCCGAGGGTAATCGCCGACATCTGACCACGGTAAGGAGATCGATTTGAGAAGCAATACTCGCTAAATGCCTAAATGTTTATTGATTTCATATTTGTCATCTTCATTTTAACAAAGCATCTTTATTTTACTCGCTAAGTAATTGTCATCTTCACTTCATCGATTTGAGAAGTAGTACTCACTAAATTACTAATTTTTGTGCTTGTGCTCTTAATTCTTATGCTAGATGACAAACACGTTTGGAAAATTTGTGAGAATGCTATGAAATCAAACGTTCGGGAAAGCTTTGTCTTACAATTTAGAGCACTGACTTTTCAACTTTGTCATGTGAATGAAATCAAACAGTGAATGAAATTCATCCTATCTCTTATAAAGGAAAAGTCAGTATTCAAATGTTTGACAACATTTATTAACACAATTAGATATATGTAATTATCATGTGTCTGTTTTTATGTTGCTGTCTTGGTTTCATTCAAGTAATTTTGGGAATGAATAATGCTTTGTTATTCTTTTTATTTACATATAGTAATGGTATATGGTTTTGAACTTTTGATGGGCTATTGTTGCGTATTAATTGTTTGTATCATTTTGTATCGAACTTTTTGACAGAAAGTTCAAAAAATATTTTCTACGGGGATCTTCACTGCATCGGATTGATCATGATGATCATTTGGTTGCCTGTCACTCATAGAACTATTTTATTTTCCCATGATGATAATTTGATCTGTTTGTTCCATTTGATCATGATTTGCTTTCTGACTATTTCGTTTAATTCGTTTGATTTACCTTATGATACTCTTTTTAATGATGATTTATTTATCAAAGGTTTATTTGTAAATAATGGATTCAGATTCAAGTTCAGCTGGTAATAATTTTGAGGGCTTACATTCTCAATCAAATTCCGAGAATGATCATAAGAGAGATACAGGTAAGGAAGAAAAAGCTTCCCTTTTGCCACACTCTAAAGAAAAAAAAAAAAAAGCTTGTGCCACAAGCATCGGCACAAAGATCGAAAGCATGGTTGCACTTCAAAAAAAGTAAAACGTTAACAGACAAAGTAAAGTGTAATCATTGTGGTAAGTTGATTAGTTGTCATTCAGTGCTTCATGGAACCGGTGGTATGTTAAAACACTTAAAGAGATGTGTCGAGTTTAACAAGAAGGCGATTGATGATCAATAACTAGTTTTTAATAAAGAACCTATTGGAAAAGAAGGAGAGGGTAGTAATGCTGTATCCAGAGGATGGAGTCAAGCTGGATGTCGAGAAGCTCTTGTTAAAATGGTAGTAATGGATGAGCTACCTTTTAGTTTTGTAGAGAATGCCGAGTTTCGATATTATAATAGCGTGGCAGTTCCTAAATTTGATGTTCCATCTCGTAGAACCATAATAAGAGATGCAGTTGAGTTGTTTGGTTTAGAGAAAGGCTTATTGAAGAGTTTAATTAGTGGGCAACGAGTGAGCTTGACCACTGACATTTGGACTTTTATTCATAATAATAGTTATATGGTTGTCACAGCTCACTTTATAGATAGTCATTGGCATTTGCATAGGAGGATTTTGAGCTTTGCCCCTATTTTAAACCACAAAAGAGATACAATCGGGAAGCAATTGGAGGATTGTTTGTTAGATTGGAATATTGATAAATTATTTTGTGTAACAGTTGATAATGCAAGTGCTAATGATATTGTCTTATCTCACTTGAAGAAGAGATTGAAAAATCAGAGAGAAGATTCTTTGGTTTTGAATGGGGAATACATACATGTGCCCTGTTGTGCGTACATTTTAAACTTGATTATAACAGATGGGTTGAAGGATTTAAATGATAGCGTGATTTCTATACGAAACGCAATAAAATATGTTAGATCTTCTGGATCGCGCTTGCAAGCCTTTAAGTATTATGTGGAAAGGGAGAAGATTGAGTATAAGGGAAGCGTAGTGTTAGATGTGCCAACTAGGTGGAATTCTACCTACTTAATGTTGATGACTGCATTGAAATTTCAGAAGGCTTTTGATTTGATGGCAGATGATGATCATTTATATGGAAGTTATTTTTTAGAGGAGGAAAATAGAAATAGAAGACAAGGGCCACTTGTTAGTTCAGATTGAGAGAATGCTGAGCATTTTGTGTTATTTTTGCAATCTTTCTATGAAGCAACATTAAAATTCAGTGCTTCATTAAGTGTTATCTCTACAGACTGTTTCAATGAGATTTGCATGATACATTCCTGCTTAACAAAAATGAGTCAAAGTAATGACTATTCTTTGGGAGACATGGCAAACAAGATAAGGTTAAAATTTGATAAATATTGGAAATCCAGTGAGAAGATTAATAGGATTTTGATAATAGGTACTTTACTTGATCTACGGCGTAAGATGCAGTTTACTGAATTTTGTTTTGTGAAACTCTTTGGTAATGACAGCGCAAGAATTGAAGAAATAAAATATCTCAGTAAAGAGTTATTGTTTATGTTTTTATGAAGCCTATAGTGCATTGTATGGCAAATCACAGTGTGGTGCATCTACTGCTAGTGGTACTGTTGTTGGTGGTGGGAGTAGTAGTACTAGTAGCATGCTTATTGCACAGTCAGTATTACCCGGTAGCACCTCGACCTCACTAATTGCAGATGTTATGCGGCTCGATGACCCTTGGAGTGAATACATTAGGCTTGCAGAGGACGATAATGATTTGGAAGAAATGCATGAGATAGAAAAATACTTCATGAATAAACTTGATAATCCTTGCAACCTGCGTTTTGATGTTTTACAGTAGTGGAGGTTGAATGCCGAGAGATATCCGATTTTGTCACGTATAGCTAGAGATGTACTTATTGTACCTGTATCTACTGTGGCCTTTGAGTCAGCTTTCAGTACTGGAGGTCGTATTCTTGATTCATTTCGGAGTTCGCTAACTCCGAAAGTAGTTGAGGGCTTGATATGTGAACAAAATTGGATACGATCTTCACTTTTAGTGGATAAATCGAAGCGAGAAGAAGGATTGCTTGTAGATGCTCAATATTATGACGAACTAGAAACAGGTAAAATAATGTGAATTACTATAATAAAATTCAAATATTTATACTTATGTGCCTACAGTTTTACTTGTATTTTTTTTTCGTGTAGAGTTTGCTCATTTGTCAATGCAAGAGCGTCCACGGGCACCGGCACTACATCAGCAATAAATCATGTTATTTATATTTACTCGTGGTATGGTTGGAGATCTCTTTTTTATGTGAAGGCTCCCCGATGAGTTTTGGAGTTTAACTAATGCTTTATAAATTATTAAATTTTGGACTTAATCTTTTATTTGATTTGTATTAGTGGAAGAAATGTTGTTAATTATTATGTGTTATTGTAGTTGGTTATGATACGTGAATGTTAATTTAGCAGGTAATGTTGTTAATTATTATGTGTTATTGTAGTTGGTTATGATATGTGAATGTTAATTTAACAAGTTATTATATTCAATCAATGGAATGTCCAAAATAATGGGAGATTCTGTCAAAATTTTCTTAAAAATATGACAATAACAATATTTTACGCCATTGAATTGAATTTATAATGACAAAATTTTAAGTAATTGGATTTGGAATGAAATTGATCTCAATATGATAATAACAATATTTTACGCCGTTGAATTTTAATTGAAATGAATCAATTTCAAAACTAATCAAATTATAATATTTCTATTTCACGTAATTTAATTTCAAATAATAACATTTAACGCAATTCAAATCCATGATATTTAACGTAATTGAAATCGAAATAATATTTCAAATTAAAATATTTAACGTATTTCAACTTGAATTGAATTTATAATGACAAAATTTTAAGTATTTAGATTTGGAATGAAATCGATGTCAATATGACTAAAAATATTTTATGCCGTTAAATTTTAATTGAAACGAATTAATTTCAAAACTAATCAAATTATAATATTTCTATTTCACGTAATTTAATTTCAAATAATAACATTTAACGCAATTCAAATCCATGATATTTAACTTAATTGAAATCGAAATAATATTTTAAATTAAAATATTTAACGTATTTCAACTTGAATTGAATTTATAATGACAAAATTTTAAGTAATTAGATTTGGAATGAAATCGATCTCAATATGACAATAACAATATTTTACGCCGTTGAATTTTAATCGAAACGAATCGATTTCAAAACTAATCAAATTATAATATTTCTATTTCACGTAATTTAATTTCAAATAATAACATTTAACGCAATTCAAATCCATGATATTTAACGTAATTGAAATCGAAATAATATTTCAAATTAAAATATTTAACGTATTTCAACTTGAATTAAATTTATAATGACAAAATTTTAAGTAATTAGATTTGGAATAAAATCGATGTCAATATAACAATAACAATATTTTACGCCATTGAATTTTAATTGAAACGAATCGATTTCAAAACTAATCAAATTATAATATTTCTATTTCACGTAATTTAATTTCAAATAATAACATTTAACGCAATTCAAATCCATGATATTTAACATAATTGAAATCGAAATAATATTTCAAATTAAAATATTTAACGTATTTTAATTTGAATTGAATTTATAATGACAAAATTTTAAGTAATTAGATTTGGAATGAAATCGATCTCAATAAGACAATAACAATATTTTACGCCGTTGAATTTTAATTGAAACGAATCGATTTCAAAACTAATCAAATTATAATATTTCTATTTCACGTAATTATATAATGAAATTTTTTTAAGTAATTAGATTTGGAATGAATCGATTTCAAAATGACAATAACAATATTTTACGCCATTGAATTTTAATTATAATATTTTTATTTACTACTTTATGTAATTTATATTCATTTTGAATCTAGAAATTAATTAACAAATTTGTTAAATATTATAATAATTATGAAATTTAGAATACTTTAATTTGAATTTAACATTAACAAATTTTCAATCCGTCCCGAACCCGATCTGAAAATTCCCGAACCGTCCCGTCCCGAACCCGACCCAAAAATTCCTAAAACGTCCCGTCCCGAACTCGACCCAAAAATTCCCGAACCGTCCCGTCCTGAAACCGACCCAAAAATTCTCGAAATGTCCCGTCTTGAAACCGACCCAAAAATTCCCGAATTGTCCCGTCCCGAACCCGAAACGACACCGTTTCAAAGTAATTTAACAAAAAAAATTCGGGAATTCCCAATCCGAAATATGTCCCGATCGAGTTCGGAAATTTTCAAACCCGACCCAAACCCGAAAATGCCCACCCCTAATATAATGTATTATTTTGTATATATGAGTTGAGTTACCTATGTAATTTTGTTTTAAATTTGTGCTTATTTTATAATATATTCGTATCGAAATATAGTCCAAGTAAAATGTGGTGAAATTTTAAAGAGAAATAAGATAGAATAAGAGAGAAATTTTTTTATTGACATTATAGTAGTTAAACACAAGCGCACGCTATCATGTCAAATAATATAAGATTTAAAGTCGAAGTATCGATCTCACAGGTACTATACAATTTAATTCTTTCAATCAAATACTAAAATTTGAAAGTTATTTAACTAACTCAATTCTATGAATTAAATCAACCTAAACAACAACAAACAAGAGATCAATTCACCAAAATATTATAATATAGGGTATAAACTCATTCTCTAATATTTCATTGAACTCATTAATATCTTAGATAATAACTTAATATAAATTAATTAGCTTAGATACTAATCTCATCACAAGCCTCTGTCGATGGTCAAGTGACTATATTACGCAATCTAATAATCACCTATATATCTATGGTAATCAAATTAGAATATAATTCATTAAGATCAAGTCTAAATTATTTTATACATGCCACCTAAATATATGTCTATCTTAGATGGAACTCATACTTGTTACCCTATAATCATACATCAAACTATTTTAGGTTAAAAATATAAATTTATTTGTCAAGTTCATCATAGTTTCTCAATCATTCAAAATATTGGACAGATATAATGAAAGTATTAAGATCAAGATAGAATAAACCAATTATAATAATTATATTCATAAACTAAGAATTAATGAAATCCAATTATATACTATGTTTACATAGTCTAACCCTAGAATAACAAGTTTAGCTCATCACAAAACTAAAAATAACAGTAAGAATAAGAACATAATAACAAGAAAAGAGAAGAAAAACTAATCAAGAAGACGTCTTAGGTTGCTTCTCTCTCAAACTTGACTTAAAGTTTGAATCTTGATTCCTTTGCTTTGATATTTGATTTTGTGTTGTGAATTCTTTCTCTAAGTTTTACCTCTTTAAAATCTGTGTTTTAACTCTTAAAAGAGTGCTTTTATAAGTATTAGAAACCATAAGGACGAGTGAATTTGAATCCAAGTTGAAATAGGAGAGTTGAGATGGCGTGTTATAGGTCACATAGGAGCCGCAGCGCTAAAACCTAAAAACACGACTTCGGGGAGCATCACCAAACGCCACAGCACCCAACCCTAAGTTTAAGTGATGGTGTAAATTTGGCATATCTCTCTCGTTTCTCGTCCGATTCGCTCCCTTTTATTACGTATTGTCATATTTTCCATCAAGCATTTATTTATGATTAAAAATATAATTAAATAACTAAATATTCATAATTTGGAGCAACACACGATAGTTGGGGCATTAATCATACTAGAGTTTTTGCGCCTCTATCAATTTGAAAAGTGAAAATCTATATCAAAATCATCGCATGGTCAATCACACACATAAGATTAGTCCTCCGAAATGAAATGCATGACGCACCTTTTGTGCACGAGAAAATGTGTGCACTAGCATGCCTTTTTTGCAATTTTTTTCTAATTATGTTTTTTTTTCCTAATTTAAATGGTGTTTTAATTTTTTTTTTTACAAGTGCTATAAAATATGAGTCACTTTGTTGTATGTTTCAGGAGAAGGTGTGAGAGCTCTAATGACGATAATGAGAGATGTATGCGGTATAAAAACTTTGATATTTTAGTTCCAAAGGATATGAATTAAGAAGATCTTTTAAATATTGTGTGACGTACAATTAGAGTTAATAATGTAAAATATAAAGTGACTCTAAATATTTTTATTAAAGCAACAAAGTTTAAGTTTAGATGAATTGAGATTGAAAACGATAATGATGTTCAGTTCTTTATCGGGCCAATAGAAGATAATTATGTCCTCTATGTGTAACAATAGATCTTAGAGCTCTCGTATGTGAAAATGATACATAGGCACCTATTCAGAACTAACCACCTTGTCATAGTCACTTCACGTCGACAAGCAATAGCAATCAAGTAAGTACACAGCCCCAATAATATCAACAATTATACTTTCCATAAATACTATGGTTGACTATCATTATTCTCTTAAAAAATTCAACAACGATGCAATTTATATACACTACGATAGTGAGACAGATCGAGATGCCGATGGTTTTCGAAATGCTGATAATTATGTAGAAGAATGTGGTGAATAAATGATTTTAGCGAAAAACGGACATTATTATATTTCAGATAACTCTCTTAATGAGGTGCATGATGGGTATGATTCGAATAGAAGAGGAAATGATATTGAAGTTTAAAACTCTTTTTAATTTCTTCCTCTAATATTACCATCGGACTTGGCCATATTCAATAAGGTATCGTGTTCTAAAATTAAGGATGTATTTGTAGGGAAGTTATTTGATAGCGAAATTAAACTTCATTAAGCTATTAGCTTAGTGGCACTTAAGAGTATTTAGAGCTTTAAAAGGTCTACAAAAAAATTATTTTGAAGCCAAATATAATGATGAGAGATGTAAATGACGATGATGTGTAGTGTTGACAGATGGGAGGAAGTAGTTCATCGTGCGTAAAGTAGATACAGATCACACATGTTAGCTAGATCCTTTACGTGATGGTCATCAGTAAGTCAATAGTCAAATTATTGAAAAATTTATAAAAAAAATAAGTTTACATCAATTAGTCGACTTTACAGACTGAATGAGATCTAAGCTGATATGTATGAAGAGTTTGATGTGAAAATAGCGTATTCTGCTGCTTAGTGAACTAAAGAGCATTCATGTAGGTTAATATTTAGTACTTTAGAGGATTCGTTTAGGTTACTTTTTGTTTACCATTATATGCTAGAACAGCAGAACCTGGGTGCAGTTACTCATTTAAAAATTGATGCCTGCAATCACTTTATATATTTTTTATGGCGCTTGAACTATACATTAAAGATTTTCAATCATCCATCTGACCGGTTATTCTAGTTTATAAATTTTTTTTGAAAGATGTGTATATGGGTACAATATTTATGGTATTTATAAATATAGAAACAATTAAAATTTTCCATTGGCATAAAGAATTATTGATTCTAAAAATGATGCTTCCTGAGCATTATTTATGACCAAACTCCGATGAGTCATTAATGATCTTGAAGATCTTGTATTTGTATTTGATTAATATGCTAGCATTAAGAAGGCAATTCGAGATGTGTTTTCTAATTCCTATAATGAGATATGCATCTATCACTTTAAAGAAATTTGGTTAAAAAGTACAAGATACCATCAAAGAAAGAAAAAGAAATGGGGATTCTTAGCTTTTATTTTGTTGCTACGAAGATATATCACCTTTCTGACTTTCAAAAGCAAATTAAAAAGATACGAGAGATAAAACCTGAGACAACAAAATACTCGAAGAATGATATTTATGTGAGTGATTTTATACTTAGAGTGCATGCATGTGAGTTTGTGTCTATCATTCAAATATAGCATATGTATCACATATATACATACGTAGTGGATGAGCGGAATATAAATTACTCAATGATAAACACAAGTGAACTTTTACATATTATCTTATAAATATAAAATACATCTAGATTAAGAAATAGTACCTTGTCAAGCCTTTGGTATTTGGTTGAATCGGAGTACCCGCTTTGAAGTAACTCATTCACAATTCTAATTCCTCAACACGGTGGACTTGAGGAAGCTAGAATAACAGCTTTTCCAGCAAATGATTCAACTCTTAAATCCTTGTTTCTACCTTATAGTATGGGTGACCAAAATGGAAGAGGAAAAATAAAGAGAATGTATTTTTGTGCTCTCAACACTTAAGAGAATTTTTTAACACTTAGCAAAATTCACTTCTCTCTCTTCCACAACCTTTGGCCAATTTTTTTCTTGATTAATTGAGCAACATATTGCTCTCTCATTTGTTTATTATTTTCTTTCATTTTCTCACCTAATGACATCCATTATCTAGGTCAATGTTTGCCATTAGTGTTTTGTTTATTATTATTAACAATAAACCAAATGAAAACAAAAAAAAAATAAAAAATCATTTAAATGAACTTGACTTAAATCTAGGCCAAATGAGAAAATATTTTCTCATTATTAAAAAACATCTTAAGGCCTACCATTTATAATTGTCACTCATTTATTCTTATTATATTATTTAATTAATATTAAACAAATAATTTAATCATACTAAATCATGGTAGAAACACATGCCAATTTAAATTAAAAAATAAATTGTTTGATTTTAATTTAAATAATAATATCATGTATTATTATTATTATTTTATTCAATAAACATTTTAATGAATAAAATAATGGTATTATTTGTCCTACAAATAAGGTCAGTTTGATAATTTTCAAATCAAACAATAATTGGCCCATAATGTGCCATGTGTCAATGTCTCATTGGTCAACAACTAATTGTTAACTAATTGATGTACTTTACTCTTAAGTCTTGACATGGGCACGACCGGAGGAAAACAGAAGTAAATGTTCGGTTTGCAAGAATTTTCTAGATCAAACTATTCAATCCGGTATGTTGTCCCAATTCACAACGAGTATACTTCATATTGCGGGACTTTCTAGGTCCACTCCTAATTTTTCAAACAGAATTATTCTGTGAGTCCGAGATCAATGCCCCACGCACACGTCACAGATATTACAAATCAGTGCAGTAAACCATACAAGTTGAGGTCATAGCACATATGTATAGGCCTTCCGTCAATCATATCCTAAAAGAGCAAAGATATATATCACTACCATCTAATCCCTATGTGCTCATCCGTAAACTTATCTCCAGACACGTATCTTAATAAACAATATATACAAACATGTGTACAATTTTTTTTAACCCTGTAGAAAAATCTTTTCTTGGGTTTGTTGCTTATGGCCATAAGACTTTCTAAGATATAGTCTCTGAGCATCTGGATATATAACTTGTCCATCCATATGAGCTGACGGATCTCATATCTGTACACATCGGACTCCATAAGCATCGAACCATACCCAGCGATCACACTGTGAAAAGTCTATGACATGCGCGAAACCAAAGTATAATGGATCACTTACAAACCTACCGTGGTACTTAGGTCAAAGGACCACGTATACTACTCAACTCAAGAGGACATTCCATTGATGGCTTCATGGGATGTCTATTGGGGTTCTCGTTGAGTCTGTTCAGTATTCAGTATTACTGAACACTTGTATGTTATACAGACTTCCAGTAAGTCTATGGTTAGCTTAGAACAACCATCTAGACCATTTAGGTATAGTATACACTGGTCTATGTAAAAAGATTATACCGATAAACTTGCATCGGTAAATTAAGACCATGAACATATAATTTGAGAATAGACTTATATAATAACATTTCTTAGCACCTATTGCAACTCTTACAACTATGTTATTACTAATATATTATCAGGTCTTTGTACCGTAATAGACAAGATTCTAACTTTTAGACTTTAATGATTAATATAACATGCTAATTCTTTAGCATTTATAGTTTTCAGTGATGCTAACTCTTGGCATTGATCTAAACTTCTTTAGACCAAATTTGAACTCATTCAGATTATATAATGTCTGTAATATCACAAGCATTGAACCATTTAATAATAGTAATTAGCGATTTAACAAATAATGTACTGTATAAATATTATAAAATAAAATATTCATACAATAATGGGATGACACGTGAGTACAAATCCTAATAATTTGTTTCCTTAAATAGGTACAATCATTGAGAGCATTCAGAAGATATGACATTAAGAACACAAATATTATAAAGAGCATTAATGTTATTACAAAAAATGCACAATCACTTCATGTAATGACCTTGGATGAGTGAATACATAAGTTAATACAAAATTATTTTTTTAGAGACGGGAGGCCGTAAAAGGTATGACATTATTTTTTTACGAATTGGGCCAATCACAAGATTTGAAAGCCCAATGCTAATTTTCATTGCATGACAATTCACCTAATTGATTATTCATGCTTTGTCACGAAGGATTGAGGTAGAAATAGAATAATGGACATCCCGATAAAGTCGTGTAGTTGTTAGAAATTTAACTTTCAGCAACTATCTTATGCTTATGCTATTGCAATATGTAGATAATATATTGCAGTATCAGGGTTTTATTCGCTATATTACACGTTTGAGTACTTATTTTATGCATATAGCAAATCAGTTAATCCAGTTGGTCATCAGTCAAATTAAATAGCTTTGAACGAGTTGAGAGATGTTGGCATCCAACCTCTTATAGCACGCCATCAATCAGGGAGGTGTTGCGAAGAAGTAGGTTCCATCACAATATGAGAAATTAGATAAGAATGTGTTAGGATCCGTGCTTACGTGCCATCCCTGAATATATATATACTTGTGTATTTTATACAAGTGTACATTCTTATTAAATCGCTAATACCCAATTATATGGTATTATGCATGATGTAACATTACAGACATTGTAGATCTGAAGAAGTTCGCATCAGATCTAAAGAGTTTAGATAAGGGCTCATAGTTAACCACGCTGAGAGATATAATTGCTAAATATTATCACAGCTAAGTGTTAGCTAGTTATAATACTCAGCAGATCCAAGAGTTGGAGCATTGTCTGTAATGGAATATAGACATGGGAATATACTAGCAACAGCATAGTTGCAAGAGTTGCAATCGGGTGCCAGGAAATGCATGTTGCACAAGTATGTTCTCGAATAATAGTCCCTGATCTATTTCTACCAATGCGGGTCTATCGGTGGATACCTTTATATATAGATCAGCATATGTCGTATCTGTCAAGTATAGATGGTCGTTCCTGATCGACCATGAGCTTGGAGCTCGTATTGACATATGGGTATCCAGTTAGGACTGGATATGAGACAGACTCACGAGGGCCTCCAATAGACATCCTATATAAGCAGTTAACGGAGGGTCCTCTCGAGTTGAGTAGTATACGTGGTCCTTTGATCTGAGTGCCACGGTGGGCTTGTAAGTGATCCACCATACTTTGGTTCCACACATGTCACAGACCTTTCATGGTGTGACCGCTGGGTGTCGCTGGGTATGGTCTGATGCTTATAGAGTCTGATG
This sequence comes from Ailanthus altissimus, assembly GCA_946807835.1. NCBI lineage: Eukaryota > Viridiplantae > Streptophyta > Magnoliopsida > Sapindales > Simaroubaceae > Ailanthus > Ailanthus altissimus. The sequence continues at coordinate 28,969,807 of OX327695.1, forward strand.
CGTACATATACGGGATCCGTTAGCTTTTATAAGGAGTTCGATATCCAGATACTTCGAGACTGTATCTCAGAAAATCTTGTGGCCACTAGTATCAATCCCGGGAAAGAATTCTGCCAGGGTAGAACAATATAGCAAAGGAGTTTGCGCATATTATTCAGTGAAATACAAGTCTGGAGATAAGATATAGATGAGCACTAGGGGATTTGACGGTGATAATCTATATCCCCGTACATCCAGGATATTATGACGGAAGGACTATACGTATGCGTTGTAACCTCAGCTTGCATGGTTCAACGCGCTGATTTGTATATCCGTGATGTGTGCGTGAGGCATTGCTCACGGACTCATGGAATAGTTTCATTTGATGAATCGGGCGTATGATCTAAGGAGTCCTGCGATATGGAGTGTACTCATTGTGCACTGGGGCAGCGTGCCAGATTAAATTGTTTAATTCAATAATATTCAGCACTTCCACGGGAATACATGTGTGTCTGTATTTAAGTGTTAAATATAATAATTAGTTAATAATTGTTATTTACTAATTGTATTATGATACGTAACGTATTGTGAACTCTCGATTGAGTTTACCCAAGTGTGAGATTTGGTGGGACTCACTAGAGGGTGAACTTAGTAACTATTTATGATGGACAAAATGGTCATTTTTCAGTTTAATTATTTAATAGTTAAATAATCAAAATATCTTTATTTTTATATTATATAATATATATATATTATTATATTATATATATATATATATATATAAAGAAAGTAAAAGAAAGAGAAGAGAAGTAATTGAAGGCCGAATTCGGCCAAGAGAGGAATAAGAGAGAAATGGAGAAGAAAGAAGAGAAAAGAAAGGAAAAAAAAAAGGGAGGAGAGGAAAAATGAAATTGTTTCATTTTTCTTTATACTTCCAATTAGAGTAATTATGAATTACTCCAAATTCTCTATTTTTTATCCTTTTGGAGAAAATAATGTAAATTCACTCCCGGTCATTTTGGGGATTAAGAGTTAATCACAAGCTCAATATGAAGTTGTTGTTCTAGTTCACCAAGCCCACCGAGTTAGTGACTAGAATTGCACGCGAGTTGGTCTCCATGCGGACTTCAAAAAAAAATACGTGTATAACGTTACACGTTTGGTGAGTTCTCTAACATTATTAATATATTAATGTGATTAATATATTTATTTATTGTGTTTATTGTAAAATTTATATTTCTGCTGCGTTAGGCAATAGACACAATTGCATATGTATATACCCACGTGCCTAAGATCCGACTGCGCCAACAGAATGTGTGTAGTCATCTTAAGCAACAGCGACATAACTGCCAAATATGTTGGAACCCTGTTGATTTATATAGCAACGGATATGACTTATTATTATTTGATGTTACTTATATTTGTATAATTTAAATTTAATGTGGCTTCTCATTAAATTTGTCATTTTGCTATCTTGTTGTAATTCGTAGTAATTGATATCGCCTATTGTTGTATATTGTTACTATTTGATGTTATTTATATTTGTACAACTTAACTTAAATTTAATATTAATATATATGAATTTCGCGTTTATTTTATTTACCACTCTAAAACCATCTTGTTGCAAAATTATAAAAATTCAAATCATTCACAACTTTATAGCTATCTTCTATCTCAAAGACAACTTGGTTAAAATATGTATAAAAAAACAATGAGTTACAACAAAAAATATGATCATGAAAATGATTGGCATCATGCACCATGTGTGTTTAATCTTGTAGGTATAGAATATTAATTACCTATATTGCATCATTATAAAAGAAAAGGTAACTTTTACTATATTGCTTGATGTCTTTTCTAATCCTACCTAATTTGTTTGGTTCCTATAGACACCTAACCTAGACATTCGTGTGAAAAATAAGACACCTAACCTAGTTGACATTATTGAATGTGAAATTTTTCTTTATCTAAAAATATACTTTCGATAAAAATAAATAACAAACTAAATTAAAGCAAGCAAATAAACAAACAAACAATGTAATAGCAGATTCAGATAATTAAATTGAAATCCAATAAATAATTAGACATAATAATTATTTAATTAATCAACTATTTGAACCAATTAATAATAATTTTTCATTAATATTGCATAATTTATTCAATTATTTATTTTTATAAAATAATAATAAATTAAATAAACTATTTAATTAGTTCTCATTTATTTTAATTAAATTATTTAATTTTTAATAATTAAATTAAAAAAATTTGCATGCCTTATGCAACGTCAGCTCATGGACAGAAAACACCTAGGCGCCAAGCGACAACCGAGACGCTGCGTCAACTGCCGTCTAACTTCATTTTTTTTTAAAAAAAATTACATTTTTGGCTCAATTTTTTGTTCTATTTTTAACTCATTTACAACACAATCTAACAATTTTACTTATTTTACTTACAATTTAATTATTTTCACCCATTTTCAATACAAACTATAAATTTCATCTAAAATTCAAAAAACTTACAAATTATCAGTCATTTTTTAAATTTGAAGTTAACCACTAATGTGAGAAGACACTGATATACACAATATTACCTCTGAAATCAATGATCTATACAATGCCAGTTTTAAAGTGTTTTTAAGAGAGAAAGAGAAGTTGGGTTTTCAAATGTTTGATAAAGAGAAAAATAATAATTTAAGGGTATAATTGTTTAATTTTAAATTCTTTATTTACAAAAGATAATTTTTTACATTTAGAGCTAGAAAAGAATAATACCTTAAATTTTAGGCTATTTTTATAAAATTATCCAAATGTTTGGGTAAGGTTTTATTAAATCCACCCCAACTTTTGTTGTGAATTGTGATTGTACCCCATTTCATTGACGATAATATTCTAATTATATAATTTTTTTCCTAAAAATTAACGTGGCAAAAAGTAAAGAATGAGAAATGAATGTTAGGAAATCAAATTAAAATAAATTATGTGAGCCATCAAATTGTAAAAGATATTATTGTTATATTCTCATTTAGAAAGAGTGTTATTTATTGCTTTATTTAGAAGATAATTAACAGCATAACACTGTTGTCATTGTTGATCATTGCCTTCGAACTAAGCATTAAAAGGCCTTTGGTTACTGCAATCCAGATTGTTGCCATAGCTAACTCCCATGATGTCACAGTACCTCTTATAAAACCCGATCCGATCCTGCATTTGCGGGTTGGAACCTTTCCCACATTCAATGCCGCCATTGATGATGTTGGTGATGACCCCATAACCAGGGACCCGACCAGCTTGAGTATCAGCAGCTGATGGGTTCCATCGGCCCGTGATAACGTCGTGGCATGAAGGTTTTGGCGACTGTGGAGTCATCCAGAACCAGAAAGCAGTCTTGAATGAAATGGTGGCATCATTTGCTACAGCATCCGGGTTGCCTAGCAGGTCAGAATTTATGGCTTTTCCTGCTGGACCGTAGTTGTAGTTGCTGCCCGGTTCAAGGTCAAGAGTCAATACCTTAATTAGCTTACATCGTTAATGGCTAATGCATATATATATATATAGAGGGTATTTAGTCGGCGACTGGTTACTGTTTAATACTGTTTAACAGGTGTAATTATAAAAATAATATTAAATAGTGACCCGTCGCCTATCTAATAATTCCATATATATATATATATATATATATATATAACTTTAGTCATTACCCAGAAAATTAATTCGACTACTTACTATGAAATTTGGATGGGACCTCGGCCGAAATATTTCTTACCAGGGGCACATGGCCATTGTTGACTTTGAACACAATAATCTGGAGGGTTTCCTTGTTCCTGCTTGAAGCAATATCCCCATGCATATGGACCATCTGGTGCAGTAGCCCAGCCACCTATATATATGCATTATATGCAGTAATTAACTCCACAAAATCTATTTTTATTAACCTGTTAATTATGTATGCTGATTTTTGGTTAGGTGCCCACATACGAACGTTCTTTAAACAATAATTAAATGTCACCTAAAAGTTTGCGGATACTAGCAATTGCTAAAAGAAGAGAGATTTTGCAAAATGGCAATGAGACAACCATGCGCAGACTTAATTTTTTGTTAGCAAATTAACCTGTGGTTTCATGCGAAGTTTGAGCCAAAAAGGCAGCGATTTCTCTTTTGCGAGTGTCGGTGTCACCAGTTGTTCCGAAGGCACCAAAGGTCTTGGCAGCAGCAATGAAAGCATCGTAAGTGTAAAAACCTTTAGCTGGGCAATTAGCATCGTTCCGATGCTTTAGCATCTGTTCGAATCGGTCTCTGCTGATGAGCGAACCAATATCTCCGCCGCTGGGGTTAGGAGTCGGAGTGGATGGCGTGGGCGACCGGCCAGGAGTGCACTGGCTTTGGCAGCCATTGGTGCAATATTCGGTAGTGCTTCCACAGAAGCCAAACTTGCTGCAACAAAGCCCGCCGGGACATACAGCTCCACCAGCTTGGCTGCCACATTGTTCAGCCAAGGCCCCAAATTTAGAGACCAAAGTGAACAATGCAAGTGCCCATATTAAGCTCACAAGCAACTTCATTTCTTTTCTTGTCGATCAGCTATTATTTTGATGAGTTTCTCGTGTGTCATATGGAATTTATACACAGCTAGTTATCATGTATCGAGATGTAGGGGTGGGCCCAGTTTGGTATTTTTTATAATCGAATTAGATTTAAATTTTAAAATTTTATTTTTAAAATCAAACAGTATTGAATCACATCAGAGAACCGTACTTTATTAATTTAGCCTTATTCAATTTGATTCCATTTTTTATATATTTTTTAAAAGATTAAAGTCAATTATTTAAAAGATAAAATTTATACAAAAAAATAAAGTAAGAATATAAATGTGCATCAACTTCAGTACAAATTAATTAAATTTTATGAACTAAATAAATTAAAAAATTATTTAAATTTATTCAAATAAATAAAATATTTATCAATTTGAAACACTAAATTAATTAAAAGTTATAAGCTAAACAAATCATAAAGGTATTAAAATTAAAATATATTTAAATAAATATAATATCTATCAACTTCAAACTTCAAAATTCAAATTAATTAAAATTTATAAAATAAACAAATTATAAAGTTATTAAAATTAAAGTCTATTTAAATAAATAATATAAAAAGATTTGTGTAAAATTTTATTTTTATCCCTTATTTAATTTTTTTTAAATTAAATTAATCTAAATTTAATTTAATTAATTAATTTTTATATTTTAATATCGAATCCGATCAACTGAATATTCAATTAAATTTTTTTGTTTAATTAATTTTTTTTTGTTCACTCTATAGAAATGTAAGTCATCCTAATTTTTCAACAAGCAAGGGTGGCGGCTTTTAAGTTTTTTTTAGAAAAGCGATATTATGAGAAACAACTTTCAATTCTAGGAACTTGAAAAAGATTGGTGATTTGTGACAATTGTCGAGTTTTGGATTCGACACAATGAACAAAAGTCAAGTATGTAATCGAAGGTGACTGCCACCAAGTTTGAATAATGTACCATAATTACATCATGGAAAATCATGGTTGTGACTTGTGAGGGGAGAAGATGCGGGAATTATGCTTTAGTATTTAAGTTAGCTTGGCAGTGCAGGAAGGTAATTGTAATTTTCCGTGCACGGCTAGCAACCCTAAGCAACAGGCAACTGGGATTATTATATATCATGGTAATGGTAAGGGCATTGACCTGAAATAATTTCCACTTCCACACGGTTCTATGGTCCATATTACGAAAAAGAAAGCCTAAAGCAGATAAGGTGAGATTCAATACTGAGAAATCTAGATAATATTTAAGGTTATATGAATTTCAAGAGATCGAAACATTGACAAAAGGTGATAAATCAAAAGTTTTAACTAAAAGTAAACATGTGGATTTAAATACATAATATTGACTTTAATATTATATTAAAGAAATTATTCAACTTAAAACTTTAAAATTAATAGATAAAATTCAAAATTAATATTAATGATAAATATTATCAGTTCAAATAAGACCGAGTTGAATGAAAATCTTTTTACTAATTATAGGGATATTGTTATTTAAGTTAAGAATGTGTAAAGTTAGAAATATTAGTATAATATGATATTATTAGATCGTATAACATAAATCTGATAATATTGTTTGAGGTTAAATTTGGTAGGCTCATAGGCGTAGAGGGCCAACAGTTTGAGCTTAAATTAGTGAGGTTTTGTTTATTAAGGGAAAGCAACAACTCAATAGAGGTTGCCATAGATCAAGACTATTAAGCGGAGAACTACTTAGAAGATATAGTTTGGCTAAGCTAGTTTGGAGAGAGCTACTAAAGTCATATTTAGGGTCAGATGAAGTACTCAAGAGGTGCAGAGTAAGCATAAAAGAGCCTAGAACGTATTTTGGAGACTGAAGAAGACTTAGGGTTTATAAGATAGTTAGTAGGTGGTCTAAAATATAACTAAGGTCAGGGAGCTATCCGAAAGTGATTATAACAAGTATGATTTAGTAGAGTTCATTTAAACTGAATTTACAACTCAATACTATTACACCTAATAAGAAAATATAATATAAAGATAATCAACAAATAGATTTACGTGGTTAAGCCAAAAGATCTACATCCACGGTAAAGATCGTCATCAAAATTTACTATATGAAGAAGGTATTACAAGATATAAGTTACAATAAAGGTAATGTCACTTATGAGTTAGGATCTTATGTTCTTTCCCTCTTTGGATTTGTGGAGGCCATTTTTTGTGTTTTGGTGAATGTTTTCTTAATAAAGATGAAGGACTGAAGGTTGTCAAATAGGGTTAAATCTTCATATGAAAATGAAGAGGAAGAGGAAAGAATGGATGAATATAGAAAAGTTGAGTAATGGAGTTTCAACTTATGACTTATAATCTCCTCCTTTTCTTAGAGAAAATGAAGTTTTTATGTTGGAGGTAAGCCCTATAGGTGGAGAGAATTGGCCTGAGATTATCCCTCAAGGGTGACAAATTGCGATATTCAATTGGAGAACCGTCTCTTTCACGATGGGCATTTTGAAGAATTGGCTCGTATGAGAGCATGTGGGTAATTAGATCTCCCCTGATGTTTAGAGTACTAGGTGTCTTCTGATTGGTTACTTTTAGAGTAGTCAGCTTGCGTAAGTGAATTTAGTAGCGGCGAGAGGTCAACAAGTTTTATCCCCCCCTTTAAGGTCAATAGATTTAATACTAAATTTACCCAATAACTCTAGACAGCCTATGATTTATGTGTCAGTAGGGGATAAGAAATACATGCTAACATGAAAACTTGTCATTGGTCCTTTAAAGAATTTTCTTATCACATCTTATCCTCTTGGTCTAATCATCGTCTGATGTGTTTCTAACTAGACTACTGAGGGGGACCCAATAGTGGCATGGTAAAACCCGAACATTGCTAACGTGGCACCCATTGGTAGGCTTTATGATGACATGGTAGATGACAAGTCCATAATAACCTATCCTGTGACAATAGTACTAAATGGCAGCACGTGTCCTTATTCAAATCCTACTGGATGGCCTTTCTAGGCTAAGTTATGGAGGCCTGAGTGTTTGAACATACACTTAATTTGTTGAAGTAGTCTGTTTTTAGGTTAAGCTGCCCATGGAGAGAACTGAACTTGAGTGCCAAATTAGGCTTATGTGAGTAGGCTAAGTGTCCCCCCAATAAATATTATATTATGAATACTTTAAAAAAATAAACACAATAAAATTGGTAACTATGATGAATAATATGTACTAATGAGAGGATCATAGTATTGGAGTTTGTGCTTACGTGCCATTTTAATATTATATGAATATTAATTATTTAATATTTATACAATAAATATTTCAAATAAAATCATTAATATTAATTATTAAATATTACTAAGCTTGTAACGTTACAAACATTGTATGATCTGAAGGAGTTCGGATCTGGTCTAAAGGAGTTTAAACCAGGGATAAGAGTTAGCAATACTATGAGTTATAAATGTTACGAGTTACCACTGTTAAGAGTTAGCAGGTTATAAGAGTCAGCAAAATTTTAAAAGTTAAAAGTCTTGTTTGAAATGGAACAAAGACTTGGGAATAAACTAGTAATGACATAGTTGCAAATAGTTGCAATAGGTACTAAGAAATGTCATTATACAAGTATGTTCTCAAACATTATATTCCTGATCTATGTTTACCAATGAGGGTCTATCAGTGAATAACTATTATATAGATCAGTGTATGTTTATATCTGCATGGTACAGATGGTTGTTCTTAACTTATTATGAGATTAAAGCTTGTATATGTTGGAATTTGTACTTACATGCCATCCTTTTTGTGTATAAATATTTACTTTATGTTTATATTATTATGATTTCAATATATCACTAATTATTTTATATACATTTATGATAAGATGCTTGTAATGTTTTAGATATTGTATGATCTGAAAGAGTTTAGATCTGATCTAAAGGGGTTTAGATCATAACTAAGAATTAGTAATGCTAAAAGTTATAAATGCTAAAAGTTAGCACTGAGAAGAGTTATCAGGTTATAAAAGTTAGCGAAATCTAAAGAGTTAGAGCCTTATCTGAAATAGGACAAAGACCTGAGAATATATTAGTAATGACGTAGTTGCAAAGAGTTGCAAATGGTGCTAGGAAATGTTGTTATGCAATATGTTCTTAAACTTAATGTTCCTAATCTATCTTCACTAATGCGGGTCTGTTAGTGAAGACTTTATTTTATATAGATCGGTGTATGTCTATATTTGGATAGTCCAGATGGTTAGTCTTAGCAGACCATGAGTTTAGTGGAAACTCGTATAGAGATATAAGTATTTAGTAAGGACTGAATATTGAATAGACTCACAAAGATCTCCAATAGACATCCCATAAAGCCAATAATCGATGATCTTTCGAGTTGAGTAGTATTCGTGGTCCTTAAACTTGAGTGTCACGGTGGACTTGTGAGTGATCCACCATACTTTAGTTCCACACATGTCAAATACCTTTCATGGTCTGACCGCTGGGTGTAGCTGGGTATGATCCGATGCTCATGGAGTCTGGTGTGTATAGATATGAGATCCATCAACTTAATTAGGTGAGTAAAATATCTTGAAACTCCAAGATTGTATTTCAGAAAGTCTTATGGCCATAAGTAGAAATACCCAAGAATTAATTTTATCCTCAGGGTAAATAATATCGTAAACGTGTTTACGAATATTATTTATTGAGATACAAATCTAGAGATAAGTTTATGGTTGAGCATATGGAGACTTGACGGTATTGATCTATATTTCTGCTCTTCTAGGATATCTATGATGAAAGGATTATACGAATAAGTTATAACCTCAATTTGTATGGTCTAATGCGCCGTTTTGTAATATCCGTAACATGTGTGTGAGACATTGTTCACAAACGTGTGAAATAGTTTCATATGACAAATCGGGCATGGACCTAGAGAGTCTTACAATATGAAGTGTACTCGTTGTGCACTGGGGTAGCAAATTAGGTTGAACAATTAATCCAACAAATTTCAGCAAAGTGAAAATTTGTTTCAAGGTTCCCTATATAATACACTTGTCAATAATTGAATGTAAAATACATTATTGGTTTGCAAGAGTTGTTGACCAATAAGAAATTGACAAGTGGCACAATCTTGCTCCATAAATTATTTACCATATATTTATCTATTTACCTTACTTGATAAATACATATAAGGTAAATGTAAATATTCAAAATAGTTTTGAATTATTAATATTCTATTTATTAATAAAATTATTATTATTAATTGGAATAAGTGGCAAACACCATTTTATAATGAAGTAAGCACTTGTTATTAATAATAAGTAATGTTGGCCACTTAGAAATACTTAAATGATGCATTTGTGAAGTGGTGTTATCACTCAACATTGATTAATTGCCATTAACTCTCTAACAATTGATTCATACGAATAAATCAATTTGTTGAGTGATTTATATGTTTGATTATTATTTGTAATGGCAAACATAATTGAGTAGTGGTGGAGCACTAAGAGAACTAATCATTTATTACACTAAACCAAAATTGAAAGAGTTCAATTTTTTTGTAAGAGAATGTGTAAGTGTAGTAACCAGTATCCACAACTGGTAAGAATAAGTATTTATATATGTATAAATATACGTATTTTATTTCTATGTTGGTGATACTTGATTTATATATTATTATTAGCAGTGTTTGTATAGGTTAAGGTCATAATATTAGCATTGGGTTTAATTGCAAGACTTTAGATTTATTTCAGGGACCAAATTGTAATACTTTGAAAGTTTTGAGGGTAAATTCGTAAATATTAAAAATTAGCCACTCAGTATAAAAATACACTTTTAAAACCCTAATTCTCTCATTTTGGTCGAGCTACCTCTTTTAGAGAGAGAGAAGAGAGAAAAAGAGGGGAGAGAAAGAGAAGAAGGAGAAGAAAAAGAAGAAGAAATTGGAATTTTGAATTTTAAGAGGTATATCACAACTATTTCTCAATTTATTGGTGTTAATTATGTTAATTTCTTTAAGTTTTGATTTCTGAAAATATGTATAATTGAGTATTTGATGTGTATTTCGTATGATATTTTGAGAATTGATGATGATCTATAAGATAGGTTGATAAATCATAATGGATTGTAGAATTTCTGATTGATAGTCTCTTGATCCAAGAATTTTATAAATTGTTGTGATTTGATTCTGGTTTTGAATTTTGATTATATGAAATTAGATATGTTTAGAATCATCTGAGACTTTGAATCGATTCAAAATTCCAGAAATTGAATTTTTTGTGAATTTACCAAAATGACCCTAAAATTCTAGAAATTTCCTATGTGAACAGTATGATACAGTGACGAACAATTTTTGTCCTACTGAATGATCTTCAAATATTACGAATTTGTGGAATATAATAATTTTATATGTCTAATATGATATACTCGGAATTGAGAATTTAGATCAATGTGGTTGAAGTGTTATGATTTTCTAAAGTGTATCCGCTCATTGCAGTATTTGATTAACAGATTTTTAAAGCTATAGAATAAAATAGTTTTAAAATATTTTTGGCAGTGATTTGGAAGTAAAATATTTATCATATACGAAGATATGTGTTAAGAGTAATTATATGGTAGTTTTATAATTTTTGAGTTAGTATATGATTTTATATAATTAGGAGATTGAATACTGTTCAGTAAGTATCTTAATCTTGTCAGGTTAGTAGTTTGGATTCGATGGTATGTATGGAATGGATTGTGTAGGAATTTTGATATAATATTCATATATAAGAAGGATATATGAGTCAAGAATGATATATTCTGATTTCGGAGTAATTGGACATCATTTGATGTATTAGAAAATTTTGTTAAGTGTAAGTGGTCAGAATGATAGGTTTTGAGAAACCAAGTATTTAGACCAATTTGATGTGATAAATGCATTGTGTATAATTTTTTAAGCTATTTAAAGTATTTTGTGTGAATTGTGAGGCTTATGAAAGGATTAATCTCCATTAATAGGTTAAGGAGATTTAAGCCTTGTAGCTGAAAGTGTTAAGAGGTAAGTATATTAAACTTTTTATTGAAATCACAATAAACGTAGTAATTGTTTTGTATGATTTTGTAAATGTGGTTAGGAATATGTTTATGTTATGTCAAAATATATTTTGATATGAAATGTGAAGATATGTATTTATGAATATGAGCATGGACATACATGTGTTTTTGAAAATGAGCTTTCAAAGTGAAATGTGTTTAACAAAGAGAGCTTTTGAAGTGTAATATGTCCATGAGAAATATTTTGTGTTTTGAGGGTACTTGAACTCACTGTTAACTTAGTAGGCATTTTATGTGATTTGTGGAGTCTTTATGTGTGGCTTTTCCTTCGGGATTGGTATATATTATGTGTTCCGTATGTAGGGAGGATCCTATTGGTACCTAAAGGAAGAGTGAGTCATCACATTCGTGTGGTGGCGTATTGGTGCATGTGAGAGGACTCACCGATGATTAGGGTGAGGGTTTGGTTTTTACCTTCCGGCATGAGCATTATATATGTGTGATTTAAAAACCTCACTTGTACTATTCATCTCATACAGTATGTCACCTACGAGTGACATTTGGCTCATTATGTGATATGTGATATGTAAGTCCTACTAAGTAGTAGTTGAGTGATGGTATTCCTATTATGTGTTTTGAAAGAATGTGTAAGCGCTTACATGATATGTGATTTGATAAGATTATGATTTTGATTGATCACAGCATATCATACATATGCATTGTGTACATATATGTATTTGTATTTGATATATGAAAAAATAGTATGCTTACTGAGTTTTATACTCATTATAGTTTATGGTGATTTCAGGTAAATAAGGTACATGTGTGCTTAGCGGATTTGGCAAGGCTTCTGCTGTTCCTTGGGTTCCCTAAGTTGTTAGGTTGCTAAGTGTTTCATTTGAGAACACGTGGGATAAGATATTTGATTTGTCCCTATTGAATAAATACTTATGTATTATTTTATTCTGTGTGGTTGGATTTAGTTTAAGTTTCACCAAGTGTAGTAATGGATTGATTTTAAGTAAGAATTTGCAATGAATATATTCTGGGCTTCCGGTAACAAAGTTGCTACTGGTGACGTAGTAGAGTGTTAATCTCTGAGAAAACTCTGCGTATCTCCGGTTTACTAATTGTCCCAGTCATAATTCAATTGCTATAATTTTGAAAGAAATTAAAATGAATGTTTAAGTATTATTGAATGAATGTAAGTGATGTCGTGTGCCAGATCTTTTGGGTCTGGGGCGTGACAGTGTCAAGGAAGAGAAGAGAGAATTGAGAGCATTTCCTAAGTGTTTTTCTCAAAGGGTTGAGAAAGTTTGCAAAGGCTAACTAAGATTCATAACATAGAGTTGTGAAGAACTATAGAAAACACTTAATTCTTCTCATCTTTTTCTAGTAATAATCATAATAACCAAATTGTTTTAAGTGTTAAAACAACCAATTATTGGAAATTCATGGCTGCCATTCTAGCTTCACAATCCTATCCGATTTAGTTATGAACTAGAATTGTGCAACGGTATACTTCAAGGTGAGCTCAACAAATTGAAGTTTGGAGTTCTTGAAGAATTGTAAAGCTACCTTCAAAACCGGGTAGGTTATTTACTTACAATTCATTTTATATCATGCATGTAAATATATATATATATGTGCTTGAATGATCTACATGAGATTATATGCTTGAGTATGTTATATAGTGTATAACATGTATGAATACTTTCGCTGCGTATTTAATTTTTGAAATTATACGCATCTATACACATCACACACCATATCACAACAGTATTGGCATGCGGGTATCCAATTAGGACTTGATACTGAACAGACTCATGAGTACCCCAATAGACATCCAATGAAACTGTCAAATGAATGTCTTCTTGAGTTGAGTAATATTCGTGGTCCTTTGACTTAAGCGCCACGGTGGGCTTGTGAGTGATCTACCATACTTTGGTTTCATATATGTTAGAGACCTTTCATGGTTTGACCGTTATATGTCGCTGGGTATAGTTTGATGTTCATAGAGTCTGGTGTGCGTAGATACGAGATCTGTCAACTTATATAGGTAAGTTGTATATTCAATGCTTCGAGATTATATCTCAAAAAATCTTATGGTCATAAGTAATAAACCTAAGAAATGAGTGTCTCATAAGGTTAAACAATATTGTAAAAGTGTTTGCGTGTATTGTTTATCGAGATATGAATCTGGAGATAAGTTTATGGATGAGCAAATGAGAAATTAATGGTGCTGATCTATATCTCCGTACATCCATGGTATAATGACGAAATGATTATACATATGCGTTCTGATCTCAACTTGTATGGTCTAATACACTAATTTGTGATATTCATAATGTGTGCGTATGACATTATTCACAGACTCATGAAATGTACTCATTATGCACTTAGTCGGTATACCATATTGAATAGTTTAATACAATATAAAATACAATAAATTACTATGGTTAAGTTAACTAAAGTATATGGTTATGATGAGACTCACTTTGGGTTAACTTAGTAACCTAGTAAAAGTATAATGGTAATTTCACTTTATTAATTATTTAATTGTTAAATAATCAAGATATTTATTTAAATAATAATTAAATAAAAATATAACTTAACTATATTTAATTATTAACTAAAGGATTAGGTTAAAAGATATTATGTGCTTAACTAAATTATGGTTAATTGTTAACTATGGTTAAATTAAATAAATATCTAGATATTTTATTATTATTAAATAAATATTAACCTAACTAGAGTTAATAATTAACATTAGGGTTAGGTTAGTTGGATATTTGTTAACATAAGGGTTAAGTTAATTTAACTCAACTAAGGTTAAATGTTAACTTTGGTTAAGTGAATAGTTAAATTAATGCAAATAAAATTCAAATTAATTTAAAGTGAAATGAAATTAACAAATTGATAAGTTTTTGGTTTTGAAAACATTTGGTGGCCGGTCATTTTAACTTGAGAAATTTTGTTAATTTTGTGTTTCAAGTGTTAAAACATCAAAGTAAAATAAAAGGGTTATTAATTATAATAATTTAAATAGATATTTTTTTAATTGTTTAAAAGTTGAACAAAAGATAAAATAAATTAATTTAATTGGATTAAGAGTTAATCTAATTAATTTAAGTGTTAAACAATTATTAGATTATACTGCTATTCTAGATAATCAATCAAATCCAAGCTGATTACTACAATTGTTAACAAGTTTATTTCATGTGGATTTTAAAAATTTAATCCAAATGCTTCAATGGGTAATATTCTCAATTCTATAATTAATTTGATTAATTGTATATATATATATATATATATATATATATATATGTGTGTGTGTGTGTATTTATTGTCTAATTTTTAATTTTTTGATGTGGTTGTATATGTATATATATGATGAACACATACATCACAATATATACTTTAGAATAATCGACACCTAACATTTAGTACAACAGATGCATGTATCGTAATTTTTTTTCTTTATGATGAATTTTTTTATCCTGCACTTTTACTTTTATACAAGAATGATCTCGTATATAATAATTATTCATTCATCGAATTATTTATATTTAAATACTTGTAATTAAGTTTTAGAATTAGAATAATACTATATGTATAATTAAATCATACAAACTCACTTATACTACCTACTATAAATGATTTTGTATATATAGTGCTATTGTTAAAATGAATAATTATGACAAGCTACATTTTTAACTATTTAAGTTATTGGATTAATTTCTGTAGTGGCTCTAATTATATAACACAAATTCACAGTTTATATTCTTATAAGGGTAAAATAACAATTTAGTCATTAAGTGTTTTTTAAAATTATGCATTAGGTCCCTAAATTTTTTGAAATACTTAGTTTAGTCCGTGCTCGTTCATTATCAAAGCACCCTGTCATTTGACAACGAATAGTGGTAGCTGCCACCCTCCCACTATTTATATGTATCTTTTAGTCTTTTTTTTTATATTGAAAATTACATTAATATTGTATAAATAAGAAAAAATAAAATTCAATGATATAAATTAGATTATTTTTGTCATCAGAGACCACCGACGGCCTACCTTCAATAAAGGCTTCTTTATACATTTAATTTATTTTATTTTATTTTAACAATAGTTATTAAAAAATATAAATCAATTACATAATAGCATATATCTTTTAATAATTATAATATTATGTCATATGTCATTTTATTAAAATTTATTTTTTAATTATATTAAATTAAATAAATACATAATATTGCGGTGTTTAAAAATAGTGAATATGTGAAATTATACTACATCTCATAAGTTAGAGGGAAAACAATAGGGATAAACTGATAATTGTACATTAAAACTAGTAATTTTATCTAAACTAACGACAAAAATTAATGAATTTGGACAACAATAGTTATGTCAGATCTAATTATAATAAACTTGTCTATTAGATCAATTTCGTGAGGTATGACTGTTCTTATCCCATAAATATAAAATAATTTTTTTATAGAATTTTTAAGGGGTATTTAAATACAGAAATAAGAGTGTT
Source organism: Ailanthus altissimus (assembly GCA_946807835.1). Taxonomy (NCBI): domain Eukaryota; kingdom Viridiplantae; phylum Streptophyta; class Magnoliopsida; order Sapindales; family Simaroubaceae; genus Ailanthus; species Ailanthus altissimus. The sequence continues at coordinate 28,985,875 of OX327695.1, forward strand.
TAAATACAAAGATAAAGATGTTTGAATATGAGATAAGAGGTGTTTAGATTGAAATAGTAATACTATCATTTTTCTCGTTAATTTTAATAAAATATTTCCTAACGACTGGTCATTGCTGCATATTTTTTAAATTAATAGGTATTAGTTAAATTAAGCCCTACCTCAAGAATATTTATGATAATATCATTTAAATGTTTAGCTTTAATATTTAGCTCATTCACCTTAAATTCTAATTTCGCTCTTGTTCACACTTGTTATTCTTTAGCTGTATGTTGAAAATTGATGATTCAATAATTTTGTATGGATAAAAATTGAGATAAATACCAAGAGGAGAGTCATTATGAAGTCAAGTACGCATTGGGTGTACAAAGGAAGAGCAAAACGAAAAGCTAAAAGAATGGGTACTGTTCATGCGGCGACACTGTTCATGTGATTACTATTCATGCTACAACTTTATGGTATTTCTTGTGGCTCAATTGACTTCTTTAAGTAGGATTAGGACTCTTACAAGTAAGGACTTTTATTTTAACTAGGTTTAGGGTTTCTAAAAGTGTTTTATTCACTATATAAACCCTTCTAAACACAAGAAAAATACAAGCATCTAAAGTTTTAAGATATAACCATAAGAGAAAATAGAGGAGCTAAGTAGGTACTAAGTGCATGATACACTAGAGTGTAACCTTTTGGGGAGTATTTTCTTTTAATTTTTAAGTGAACAAAAGAAACACTATAGATCCTTTTAACTTAGATGCTCGGGCTATTCTTGTATTCTTTGTAAAAATCTCTTATGGGGAGATACTAAGAGGTTTTAGGGAGTCATGGTGATCAATGGTAGATATTTAGAGGTCTCTATAGGAGATACTAAGAAGCCTTGTGGGATCATTGGTGATGTAAGAAAATAATTAGTGATCTACATCAATAATAAGAAGCTGAATCATGAATCTTTAATGGATGTAGGCAATTTTGGGCTAAACCACGTATATCTTGTGTCTTGTTGATTGGTTTGTTTTCTTTATCTTTATTGGTGTGTTAATCTTATGTGTTCTTACTTATGGTGTGAGTTATAATTTTTCATTGCGCATAGAGTAAAAATGGTATCAAGGCTGTGGCTTAGTTGATGTTATAGGGGTGTCAAACTGAAGAGCATGACTTAATATCCACAACACTGTCCTTGCTTATATGGTAATCAATTGTGTTGATAAATCATTAATCACATACATACATATATATATATATATCCAATATTATATTGCATCCTTGTTATTAATTTTTGTCAGATGTGTTCCTCGACGAATAATAATAAAAAAAAGAACAATACACATAATCTAAATCTAATATATATATTAAAAAAAAAATTGGACCGAGAACACTTGTGACTCTTTTATAGATTTAACTAATTGAATTGTATCATATTTAAGTGCACCTCACCTATTTGTTAGGTCTATTCTTAACTAAATTATAAGAGAAAAGAATATGATTAAAAAGCATATTGAGTGAATTAAATGGTTCCTCTGTTGTAATATTGCCTGCCATGAGAGCATGGCCAATCACTAGACGTACAAAATATTTTTGGGTTATTATTAAGATTTGTCTTTAATATTAATATTGAGCCTTTACCTATCAGTTTAAGCTTTTGGGTTGTGGGCCTTCACCTATCAGTTTACATTTTTGGATTCAATGGTAAAGTAATAAGGTACTAGAGTTAAAGTCTTGAGTTTGAGTTATTATGTCTTTGTTTTCAGTTAATTTTTTTTATTATTTCTTTATTTCAGTCTACGAGAGATCCATCTTAGTTCAGACTTACTCAAATTCTTCTTCATTGGTTGCAATGGATTAGGATTTCTGTTTATAAAGAGTTAATTGAATCATATTTTAATTTGAATTCATGCATTCATATATTAATAAGAATTATAATTCTATGTACTATAAATAAGCGTGTCACCTGGGCTTATTATTTATTCATGAACAATTGATCAATTTATTGATTAGCAAGTTACAGTACAACAAAGAACTCTATAAGCACTCTTGAGATCTTTGAGGAATCTCCGATAATACTATATAACAAAATCGATAACATCTTGCTTGCTTGCTGAAACATTCTCCACACATAACACCCGATTTCTTGTCTTATTATTGACTTGAACATCGAAGTATTTTTTTCTTACAAGAGGATAGTCTTGTTCTAAAACACGATTTCAAAAGTGTTTTAGAGGAAAAAGGCAAACTTTTTTCAGAATTTCTTCAAAGACTCGAGAGCATAGAAGTAATTTTTTGAAATTCTAAAATCTTGAAACTTTATTATGAATATAAATTAATTGAAATTGAATCTGGCATAATTGAAATTTAATTGAATTTTGCACAATTGAAATTTAATAGAATATTGGACATAATATAAATTAATTTAATTGAATATTTCACAACTGAATTATAATCTTAATATAGTCAATTGAATTGAATTATTTAATTTATTCCATGAATACAAATTAATTAAAAATAACTGATTGAATCCTTGTATAATTAAATTATAATTTTAATTTAGTTAATTGAATTATTTAGTTTATCCCATAAATACCTGAATATAAATTAATTAAAATTAAATCGAACCCTTGTATAATTAAATTATAATTTTAATTTAGTCAATTGAATTATTTAATTTATCCCTTGAATAATATAAATTAATTGAAATTGAAATCGAATCCTTCTATAATTGAAATATAATTTTAATTAATTCAATTTAATTGTTTGATTCACCTCATGACTATATATTAATTAAAAAAAATTGAACCTTGTACAATTAAATTATAATTTCAATTAATTCAATTGAATTATTTGATTTACCCCATATAAATTAATTAATTAAAAATTAAATCAAATCCTTATACAATTGAAATATAATTTCAATTAGTCAATTGAGTTATTTAATTTATTCTACAAATATAAATTAATTAAAATTTAATGATTGAATCCTTGTACTTGTGCAATTAAAATTGAATCTTGTACAAATGAATTTTAATTGATTATTTAACATTCTAATTATTATTTCATTTTGCTTTTATTCAATTGGATTATTTGATTTATCACATGAATATAAATTAATGAAAATTAGAATTTTTTTTAAAGATAGAAATTAGAAATTGAATCTTGAATAATTAATTTTAATTTTCATTAATTGAAGTGCAATATTAAATTTTAATTTAATTTGCTCAATTGCATGATTTTATCATGAAAATAAATTAATTTAAAATACATTAAATTAATTAATCTAATATAAAATAAAAATATACACTTTCATATTTTAATTACACAAAAGTCCATATTTAATTAGTGTAAATATTAAAAACATTGTGAGATTAAAATTATTTATAAAAAAAATTAAACCCAAATTTTTTTTATTAAGCTCAAGTGGCTCAAATCCAAAACCTAACCCAAGTACATTAAAAAAAATTGATTCGATTCGACTCCTAAAATATAATCAATCAATTTTAATTTCTTAAAATCGATTGATTCGATTTTGGTTTGATTGCAAGCGGAACCAAACCGGAGCGGATAAATGTCCACCCCTAGCTGGCATGCATGACCGTGACTTCCAACATTGTGCACAATAACTGGCTTTATGATTATGGGCACTGTTCAGGTACTGTCCTTTTCCGAGATGTCACTGAGACAACTGGCCTTTCATGACACGGTGTTGATTTCTTAGTGTTAGGATAATTGCAAATATTGATGACTTTGCTCAATCGAGATAAGTTTCAGTTGATTATGTTGACACATCCAATAATAAATAGTCAAGATATTACTGTATGTGTTTCCAAATCGTGTTAAATTTCATCAACTTGCCTTAATTAGGTTTCCAACTTTAAAAAACTAGAGTAATGCTGATAAATAATTGTCAAACTTTGTCTTTTGGTTAAGTTCAATTGCTTAGTTAATCTCTGTACCACGTAAGCCATCATCATTTTGCATTAGTGGGGTTTGAGGGTTCTAAATAAAATTTTGAGAAATAATTCGTAGTGGTGTTTCTGTAGATTCTCCAAATGCAAATTGTGTATATAGATATATAATCTTTGACCAAAAATCACCTTAATTGTTAGTGCTTGCTGTGCTTGTAATCACCAGAAGAAGCTAGCTAAGCTGAAGTCATCAGTTGCTTACGACCTTGGCAATGGCATTACTAATTGCTATATTTTGTCCCACCACTACCAACAAGTTGGAAATTTTTTAAGTGCTTTGTACTTCATTTGCGTACATACAGAATTTTATATTTTTTAAACATTTTTTTTCTCTAAATCAGGAAAGGAATTAAAATAAAAAAATTTAAGATTATTAGTGTCGGGAATTAAAAGAATTAAAAAATAAAAGATAATATAAAATTAAATTTTAATATTATGTGAAGTCTTATTGTTATGTTAAACTCAAAATCTCGTAAAAATTATATTATAAAAATACTTATTTTAAAAGTTAAAATCATAAAAAAAAAATTCTAAAATTTTGAAGACTGTGCCTAGCCAAACCCTAGTATAGGTTTGTTCCCGTTCAAAATTAGATGTTTGGGGGTTATAATTACATGACCCTTTGCTATTAAGAAAACACTTTAAGATTGAGTTCATAAGTTTTTGATTTTTATAATTAAACTTTTTTTTTCATAAAAAAAAGTTTTTACTTCTCTAAAAAATTCTAGGCACTGCATTAAACAAAACCACTCATTTTCCCCGTAGCTTTTATTGTCCTTCTCCTTTACGACTTTTGTCTTTCTATTTTTTATATTTTATTTTTTAGTTTTGTTTATTTATTTATTTATTTATTGTTTTTTTTTTATTATTTCTACTTGGCGATTCAATAGGTGAATAAATCAAAAAAGCAACCTCGGCCACCATTAAGCCTCTACAGCCCCCGTTGAGCCATTTTAGGCCCTGTCAAGCTTCTTTGGACTTTAAATCGGCTCCTTCGACTCTGTCAATCTTCTCAACCCAAATCAGACCCTTGCCAAATGCCATTGCCTATGGTTTTTCTCTTATAAGCCTTAGAACTTGCCACCATCGAAAAAAAGCCTCTACCTCCCGAGCAAAATATTGCTCAATAGCAACTACTTAATCCTAAATCTGATGGGGAAGCAATTTTTAATGGTGCTCAAGTCTTTTTGCGATCACCAAACTTTTTGATTTTGGTTAAAAATTGTTGTGGATGCAAAATTTATATGGTAATATATTTTGTATTATCCCTCTTATGTGATGGTAATTTTGTTCTTTTTGTGTGAATATAGAATTCCTCATCCTTAATAGGGGTAATAATTTTAATTGTAAGGATGGTCTTCCAATACAAGGTTAATTTGTATCTTTTCTTTGCAAGAAATTATTTAAGTCTGAACGTACGTCAGTAGGTGATGTATTGTGTTATAATAATTTTTTATTATATATTAGTAAATCTTAAGATATAATATCTTAATTTTTTAATCAATTAAAAAAAAAGGAACGAAAACACTTCAAGATTGGGCTCATGTGCTCATTCTATTCAACTTATGCCCAATTCAAAATTTTAAATATATCTCATATATTGCAATGTCACAAAATATATAACACTATAATCTTGATAAATTAATATCATTGGGACTAGAAAAATATATTAATTAAATTAATTTATGATGATATCTCTTTTTTTTCTTCAAAATATTGTATCAAATATCATTTATTTGGCTTAATTAAGTTGAATTTACTTTTCTTTATTACATAGATAAAAAAATTCCTGAATTTTACTTATTGCAGATAATAATTCTACTATAGAGCTAGTTTTGTGCAAAAAAGACTCTCAAATCAATAATGAGATGGAATAATCTCTTATTGTAACACGACAATGCCACATTAGGATTTTTTTTTTCACATTACAAAAAATTAAAGATGAAATACAAATCGATATTAATTTTAAGCAAAAACGAACAACACTAGATATATATTTTACGAAAACTTCAATACATATCATATAAATTTAGTTGTAAATAAATTTATATAATGAGTTTTGTGTGAAATTATAAAAAGTTTTCTATATTATCTTATAAATTTATTGAATTATTAATTTAATACGTTGATTCCAAATTATAACCCACAAAAAAATATTATTTAATCGAGGTGACCGTATATATTAAGTTCCCATCAAGATTCAGGGCAAACAGCAATTGGGCAATCTGGGTTCCTTGATTTAATTATCTCATGATGAGCTCCCATTGGATCATTGAATTGCGTTTGTGCCTGAGTTTAACTTTGTGTTCCAAAACAAAATGTTCATTTCATTTGTGAAAGATGCAATTTCTTTCTTTCTTTTCTCCATAAAGAGTATCATCACCTTAGAGAAATCAATGCAACGAAAAGAATGCAAAATCATTAATACTACGTACGCAGCTAAGAAAGCTATAAATACATATCATTTTACCAAGTGTCCATCTCACACTGAAACACAGCAAAGCCATCGTTTGTTCTTAATGGAACGTTGCTCATGATGTTGATGATCATCATCATCATTTTGCTTATCACATTTCCTTGGCGATGTCCCATTCCCAGCAGCCCTTTTTTCCTCACTTGCCTTCTTAAAGATGACAGTAAATCCATCAGCCGACGCCGGATCATTCACGTCCCATTCCCCGAATTTCGGCAATGTCTTCCCCCGATTTGACGACATGATGATGATGGTGATGATAATCTTGACTCTGATAAGACAATTAGGTTAATCAAATGAACTCTACGTACCCAGATAATATTGTGTGCTGTTATATACTTATATTACATTTTTAGAATTTTTTTGGATCAAATGAGGAAGAACATATAGAAGGTAAATGAGCAGAAAATAGTAATGAATTGGTTACATTTCCAAATTGTAAGCATTGTAATACTCGTAAAGGACACGGATACGTACAAGAAGACAAGTCAAATATTACCCGCGATGACGAGAGGATTAACATGCAATGTGCAACGTTTGAAACGGTGCGTATTTGGCGTAAGAATTGATTGTTTGTAAGTTTTCAACTTATAGTCGGATTTTAAGCACTAGTTTTGGTTTTCTAAGTGCGTGGGTCTCATTTTGTGTGGAAAATGATACACGTGTTAATTATGGCAGAAAAGGGGCTTTTTTTTTTTAATAAATTCCCCAATTTTTATCTAACCTTTAAATTAAAGCGCTTTCAAATTTTTTCTTTTTTTTAAGGATTTAAACTCAAACTTTTATTAAAATAGAGAAATAGTTATACTCTAATATTTTATAATTGGACCGTTAGTACAAATATTAAGCACTTTTTAATTTTTAAGAGCTTTTGTTTCATCTCAGAATTAAGTTTCAAAAAAGTTTACACTAAAAAATAGTAATGGGACCAACCACCTCTACGACTCGTGGTTGCTACCAACATTTTAATCATTAAGATAGTTTTGGACCGAAGTTCTTCAAATTATTTTGAGAGGGTTGTTTATTTTCAAAAATAAAAATAAAAATGATTATGAGTCCTTTAAACACTAGGTACTTAAAAACTAACTTGTGTTATGTATTTATAATAATAATAATAATAAAGAAGGAACTTAAAATTTCTTTTACAATTTTTTAACTAGATAAGATAAATTGTGCTAAAATAATGGATTAATTAGACTTTCATATGACAGATAGTTCACTAGATTATTTCTATATATATGTATCATGAGTTAATTTTCTTTAGCATTAATATCAAAATTTTCTTATATATGGTCCTTAAAAAAAAAAAAGCTTTCTTATATATGGATCTTGACTCAGACCCCCTCTCTATATAAACATTCAACTCTCCCTTATCTCATAATCACATTCAGTGTATAGGAATTGGAGTTGACTTCAGCTAGACGTAATAATGTGCTCTGCAAACTACGTGCCATTGTCGCCAATGAACTTCCTGGAGCGAGCAGCTCACGTTTACGGAGACAAAACCTCCATTGTTTACGATGCTGTGAGATTTTCCTGGAGAGAAACATATGATAGATGCCTTAAGCTTGCTTCTGCTTTAACCAAGTTGCAGATTTCTCGTGGCGATATTGTAAGTAATTGATTTTTAATATCTTTTAGTTCATAGCTCATGATCTTATATACACTTACATATCATTCAATATCATACTCTCTTCATATATATATATATATATATATATATATATATAGATAGATAGATAGATGTGATAGTAGAGAAATTCAGTCATAGTCGATCGTATTAATCTTGTTTTGATATGCATAAGCTTCATAATCACGATCACTTGATCAGAGATGGCTCCGATCAGAGATGGCTCAGAAAATGAAAAGAATTAACACAGAAAGGCAAAGTACATGCCAAAGTCGACGCCAAAGGTCAATATGCATCTGGGTTAATTAATCAATAATCATTAATCATAGGTCAATGGAATTTAATTAACAAATATTTTTAGTTGTAATCTCGTGAAGATATTTTTGGAGTACGTGATTACAAACATAGTATTTTTTTACATGTTCGCTTTCGATATAAATAAAATTTAAAGAAATTACATACCATAATTGAAGGACCGCAGACCCTGAAGTCTTTTTTCTTTCTAAAAAAAGATTAATTTTCTTTAGGTCAAATCATGAACTGAGACAAAATGCAATTTGCATTATCCACGACTGTGCAAAGTCGACGGTCGGTGAGTATACAAAGAGAAATCAAATTTGAATCCGACTGCTAACAAGTTATTAGTTAGCTGGTCAACTTGAATCTCCTTATTATAATTGAAACTTCAGTATATTTCCCTTTTTTTTTTCAATAAGAAAACGTTGAAAGTATTTTATTATCAATAATACTAATTACATATTTTGTGTCCGATTGATGTGACAATAATGAAGGAGTGACATGTATTAGCATTTGTTAACGTTTTTTTTTTAAAGAAACGTTTGTTAACGTTTTAATTGCATTATTATTGTGTTAATTATATTACACTTATATCATAATAGATATATAAAGTATGTACATATAGTACTACTCTTTTATTATTTGTTGGCGTCAATTAGTTTAGTTGGTAAAATCTCTTAGGTGAAATCAAGAGGTTTGGGATTCAAATCTAACTTACACTGAGTGGGAAGGAGTTTAAGGAATTTAGACCTGCGCACATCGGGTGGGGAGGAGTCTTAGGAATCCAAACCCAGCTCATACTAGAAGCAAAGGAGTATGGGTTTGAAACCAAAAGGTATAGGATTCGAACCAAGCTTGGGACCTTGACATATTCAAAAATATGGCCATTATGAGTAGTTTTACCATGTCTCAAATACTTTTTGGCATATATTAGGGGCAGTTAAATTGTAATATTATTAAGTTAAATGATTAGCTAAATTTAGAGTGATTATCAATTAGATCAACTAGGAAGATTTCTAAAATGCAATATTTAATCATTAAAAAAAATTAAATTTCACAATTTTTTCTTAGTGTTTCTCTTGTCTGAAAGCCTATGGAAAGAAGTATAGTCTCCTTTGTCCTGGATGGCTTAGGAGAGTGGATTTCTTTTTAGTTTTCTTTGAAGATAGATCCTAGTGAGATCATAAGGCTGTGTGAGTCTATCTCTCTCTCTCTCAGGAATGAACGTATCACAATTGCGCCTAGATGGATTGGTTAGGGTGATGGGTAAGGGTGATTTAGCTTGCTCGCTAGTTGGGAAAATCCTCTCAACCCTCAAGATTACCCAGGATGCAGTGGTGCACCTTTGGAAGGTCGTCGACCAATTTAATGTGGATGTTGTAGGTACTAACTTTTTTGCTTTTCCCTTTCGGTCAAATTGAACAAAATTTGGTGTTAGTGGGTGGGCCTTGGACTTTCAGCCAGCAATTGATTGTACTACAAGAGCCTATAGGAATTTGCGACTATCAGAATATGGTTTTTTATAAGGCTTCGTTCTGGATTCAATTCCATCACATTCCAATTGCATGCATGAATAGCCAAATAGAAGCAAATCTTTGAGGACTGATTGGCAAGGTTGAGGAGATTGATCAAGAAGACTGTGGGCATTGTTTGGGTAGGTTTTTGCATATCCGAATCAGTCTAAAAATCACTGAGACTTTGTCGCAAGCTTGGGAGATTGCCCTAGAGAGTGAATCTGTGGCAGTCCTACTAAAATATGAGCGATTACCATAGCTCTGTTACCACTGTGGCATTCTAGGGAACCCTTTACGTGAATGCCCTCAGAGGAAAGTGGTGAATGGTGTTTTTGAGCCTCTTAAATATAGGGATTGGATTAAAGCATGGGAGACTGTAATTCAGTTATTATACATAGGAGCATAAAGATTCGAGGACCTATGAAAAACCCTCCTAAGGCGGTCCTCGTAAAATTGCACTCATCCGAATGCACAGAGGCCTTTGAAAATTAGTTCTGCGGGTGGCATCTTACCAAATCCTATTTATGGAGGATTGAAGTAAATGTCCCAGTATCTCGAGATCCCTCATATCAGTCGGATGAATATTCTGGGCAGGATATAATTCTCTATGATTCCTTGCGTAATTTAGAACCAAATTCTAGTGAGTGTATGGTAGAGTCAATTGCCGAGAAAAATTTATAATTGAATATTATGGTTTCTGCGCATATGATGGAATCAAACTCTTAGATATTCGTCTAAAATTCAGTAGCTGAGATCCTGAAGGAAATGTTTAGTGATTCAGTGGCGCAACATAAGACTTGGGTTAATGAAAGATTATTTTAAGATAGAACAATGGACTAGAAGCGAGTGTAAACATTCTAGAAGTCCTAAGAAGACTTCAAATAGTTTTTAAGGGTCCATCCTTAATTCACCTAATCCTCTGATTCAATTCTTTATCTACAAACAAGAAGAGACGTAATAACAAAAACAAAAACAAAAACAAAAACAAACTGGGCAAATGGGTTTATAGGCATTTGTTTGAACTTTTACAAATACTAAGGTTGGTGATGATTCTGTTTTCTCTCCTCTCTCAATCGAAATTGATAAGCCTACTCTATCGACAGCTTTTGCTAAGTAGGGTTATTTGTTGCCATAAATTTCTTATATTGGATCTTTTAGGTGCTGCCACGTGTAGGAATATAAGCCCAATCTTTTTTTTATTTTATAATGAAAACAATTGCTTGGCACAATCAAATGAAGGTTTTGTGTAGTCATTTTGGTTTTATTGGTAAACTAGTTGTGGAAAGAGTGGGGCGAAGTGGGGCTCTATGCTTATTTTATAGTGACAAGGTTTCAGTTGATCTATTTTCTTATTTTATGTTCCATATTGATGTGGTAGTCACTTTTCATTAAGATAAAAGATGACGTTTTAGTGGTATTTACGGACATCCAAAGAGCTCTCAGAGGACTCATACTTGGCCATCTTTAATCCCTCTCTTCCCTTCATTGGTTATGTGGAAGAGACTTTAACAAAATTCCTCTCTCAACGGAAAATGAGGGTGGTGTCCTTTGCAATTCTACCCTCATGGTTGGTTTTTGACAAGTTCTAAATGATTGCAATTTGGTGGATTTAAGGTTCGGTAGTCTGAAATTTAATTGGGTTAATGGTAATTCTAGAGATGATTTCATCCAAGAATGCCTTAATCAAATGGTTAAGAATTCAAAATTGACCAATTTGTTCTCAAACTCATTAGTTTCTCATCTCTTGCTCTGGGGCTCTAACCATAGATCCTTGTTAGTAACCATCACGGATAAACACAATGGCTAAAGATTAGAAACATCATCGGTGATTCCATTTTAAGGAAACATGGGCTAATTAACAAGAATGTATTGAGATTGCTAATCAAAATTGGCATTCCCCACAAGTTTGAATGTTTATACTAATAATGTTGTAGAAAATTTGATGTAGTGTGGGTTGGTTCTAAAAGATTGGAACTCCAGAAATTTTAGATGTCTTCAAGAATAGATTACCCTAAAAAGAGTTGGATGCTTTCCAGGATTCTTTAAGAGCAAATATTTGAAAATAATATAGGAGTACATAAATATCCCTAGAGGCTTTAACATATAAGCTTGAAGTCTATTGGAAGTTGAGGTCTAAAGTCAACTGGCTACACCATGGTGGATAAAACACTCGTTTTTTCAATCATCATGAATCCAAGAGATAGGCTAGGAATGAAATTCGTGGAATGCTCGATAATAATGATCTGTTTGTGATCTATACAACTTCAGACTTCAATATAATAACCTGCTTCTATAAAATATTTTTGGGTCTTCCTAAAAGTCCTCAAATTGATTGAGAAAGGGCTCTGCATATATAACTTATAAACTTTGCCTAACCAAGTGATGTGAGAATCTAGTACATGATCCTTACTTCATCTATCTTGGCCCTATTATCTATGGTCTCAGAAATTTTAGATCTCGAGTGTACAATCTACCCCTCTTAAGGGACACATGGCTGGTCCATGTGAGCTAGACTCCAAGGGTAGCATGACATATGTACAATATTTGTAGCCTAAACTGCTGGCTCACTGGCCCATACGACGAGATAGGTTCGGCTTTGATACCATTTGTAACGACATGCTCCTACACAATATGATATTATCTACTTTGGGTTTGGGCCTTCACGGTTTCATTCTTAGGTCTCTATAAAAAACCTTAAACTGATTGAGAAAGAGCTTTACATATATAGTTTAGAAACTTTATTTAATCAGGCAATATATGATTCTAGTACCTAATCAATACCTTATCCATCTTGATCATATTATCTATGGCTTTAGAAATCTTGAATTTCAGGTGTTTACATTTGAAGAGATTTTTAGTAAGGTGAATAAAAACAATTTAGAAGCAGATAATGCTTTCTTGGATGCGCTTTTTAGTGTTTTTGAGGTTCATATAGCAGTATTTTAAATGCCAACAACAAAATCCCTGGAGATAATAGGGTGCCCAGCCTTTTTATGAAAAATTCTAGTTTACGGTTAAGAACCAAGTGACCTAAGCTTATCTCCAGATTCTAAATGATGAAGGTTCCCTAACAGATTTTAATTGAACGCTAATAACTCTAAGACTAAATATTAAAAGCCCTCAGCGAGTAAGTAAGTATCCACCATTCAACTTATATAATTTCTCTTACAAAATCATGGTTAAAGTTTTACCAAAAAGACTGAAACCAGTCATACACTTAGCGATAAGCAAGAATCAAAGTGCCTTCATTCTAGATTGCTTGATTTTTGACAATGCTATAATTAGTTTTGAATGTCTTAATGTGCTAAAAAGAAAAGACCAATAAGGATTTTTAGTTTTAAAGTTAAATATAGCAAAAACATATAACCAAGTTGAATGCGCTCCTTACGTGGCATGATGATACATTTGGGTTTCTCAAACAAATTTACAACAAAGGTGATGGATTATGTATCTTTAGTTTCATACTTGTATTTAATTAGTGGAGAGTTAAGACCTTACCACTCTAATTAGGCATACGGAGGAGAATAAGTTGATTAATGGTTTATAATATTGTAAAAGTGACTCGTTATTGCACATCTCTTCTATATGGATGATAACATCCTATTCTGTGAAGCATTTCAATCAGCATGTGTCACAATCAAAGAAGTCTTAACAGTCTATTCAAGCACTTTGAGCAACATATAAAATTCACAAAATTAGCAATGTATTTCAATAGGTATATATATCCCTTCTCATCTCTGTAACACACTGGTTGATATTTTAAGAATGGCTCATATTCCTTTTTATGGATTATTTAGGTCTATTTAATGTAGTGGGGCAAAGTGAGAAAATGATTTTTTTTCCATTAAGAAGAGCATATGGAAAAATTTGTAAGGTTAGAAAGGGTATTTGATTTCGACTAAAAGAAGAGAGATCTTTTTAAAGGCTGTAGTCCAAGCCATTCCGATGTATTATCAAGGACTTGCATAATTTGTGTGCTTATTTTTATTGTGGCAATGATGAGGAGACTCAAAAACTCCATTGGTGTAAATGAGATCAACTTTGCAGTCATAAAGATGTTGATGGGCTTGGTTTTAGAGATTTATAACTTATAAATAAAGTCATGCTTGCAAAATAAGAATGAAGACTTATAACTAATCTGAATTTACTGATCGTAAAGGTTCTATAGGGTGTTACTAAACCACTCATCTTTTTACAAGCTAAGGCTCATAAATTAGCTTTTTCTATGTTGAATAGTTTGATATGAAGTAGAGAATAAATCTTACAGGTTCTAGATGGAGAATAGGGAATGGTCTATTTTGGTGTTACACAATTGTTAGTTGGCTTGGCCTTTGTCTTTCTAAGTTCTATCTCGGACTTCTTTGTCACCAAATGCCAAAATGGTAGAGCTTAAAATGTCTTCTAGACAATAGAATAAGTAGTTGTTAAATGAGATATTTGCTAATTTGTAATATACACAATAATAACTAAGCGTAAGTGCACACTATCATATCAAGTAATATAGAAATAAAATCCAAGTATCATTTTTACATAGACTTATTTAATCTACTTCTTTTAATGAAGTTCTAAAATTAATCCTACTAAACTATTATCCAGATGAATCAAAAGATGAAATTTATCTAATTAAACTAATTCTACCAAATTAAACCTAATCTTAATCAAAAAGTAACAAGGGTTTGAATTTACTAATTAAAAGGAATCTATGGTTTTGACTTAACCCCTAATATTTCATTGAACTTATTAATCTCTTAGTTAATCTCTTAATAATCAATTGTTGGTTATACACTAATCTCATTATAAGCATCTGTCGATGGTCAAATAACTATATTACACCCTAACAATTACCTATAGTAATCTGTATAGAATACAATTCATTAAGAATAAGTCTAATCATGGAATACATGTTATCTAAGTATATGTCTATCCTATATGGAACTCAATTATCCTATGATTATGCATCAAATTATCCTAGACTAAACACATAAATCTTTCTTTCGAGTTCATTAGGGTTTCTTGAACAATCAATATATTAGCCAGATATAATAAAAATATTAAACATAAGATAGAACAAATCAATTTAATCTATTAAGTTTATAAACTAAGAGTTAATAAAATCCAACTATATATTAAGTTCAAAAGCCTAACCCTAGATAAAAAAATTTTAGTTTATAATAAACTCAAGAGTATCAAAGTAAATAATTAAAAACATCATAAACAATATCATAATGATAAGAAAAAAAAGAACTAAACAAGAACACACATTGGATTGCTTCTCTTTCTTTCTTGAGTATTACACAAGTTTTGATCTTTAATCCTCAATTGTTTGCTTTTATCTCTTATTTTTTGTGATATGTTTACATTTGCCCTAATTTACCTATGATATTCTTTATGCTTTTGCTTATGAAAAATAGTGCTTTTATAAGTCTTCGTAACCCTAGAGACATGAAATTTCGAATCCAAGTCAAAATATGACTCAAAAGATAGGGTTTCCCTTTTTGCTGGGGGTTAGGTGTCGTAGTACTGAGACTTGGAAAAGGTCAATTGGTGAAGGTTGACTAGGCACTGCAGCACTAAGTGGTAAGCACCACAACACTCAAGTCTCTGTTTTGAGTGCCACAGCGCTGGCTCCTCTATTTTTCATCTATTTCGGGCTTATTTTTTTTAGTATCTTCATGCCTTAGGTTGTAAACCTATATATAATCAAAAACCTCAAATAAATAGCTAAATACTCATAATTTAGGAAAATTTTAAGTTTGAGGATATAAATATTAGTATATATCAAAACCCCATCAGTTGGTAACTCAGATGTTTGTTCAAGAAAAAGTTGATTTAATTATTGGTTTACTAGCAACAAGTTTAACTAAAAAAGATCAGCTTATGTGGCATTATGATAAGCATGGAGCATATTTAGTTAATAGTGGGTATTGGGTAGCATCTCAATTTTGAGATGCTTCAAGTATATCTAATCCTGTAAATATCATGAGATGGTAAGAGTTTGTTTGGCATCTCAGCATTCCTTTCAAAATAAAGCTCTTTTTATAGAAAGCATGGCATAATTCGTTCCTAACAAAAATTTGAAGCAACATCGAGTCCTTATTAAAGTGTTCAGTCTTTATTGTATGGGAGTGACAAAAACTACAATGAATGCACTATAGGCATGTAAAAATGTTAAAGAAATTAGGCAGTTGTTCATTTATGAAGGTTGTTTGTTGGGGGAAAGGGATAGCTTGCATGTATCAACTTCGACCAAACTTTTTTTTCTTCTGTTTAAGTGACTATGACATAATGGATTTGGTACAGAAAGAACAAGCTGATGCATTCTCAAGTGGTGCTGGATCATGCAACTATGGTTGACTGGTCTAATGCTATCTACAAGATTATCAGTAAGCAAATATTGCATTTTCTCAACCACAAATAAAAATACAGGCTCAGTGGTTCACTCATTCAAATAACATTTAAAAAATCAATGCTGATGCATCATTTGATTTGGTGGACTATAGATATAGCTTGGAAATGGTCATTCGCTAACAATATGGTGTTATAATTGTCAAGGGGATTTTTAGATTAAAGCAGTATCTTAAAATTAAATAAAGATGAGAAAATGAAAGAAAATAAATAACACACAAATATAGAAAATTTGAACTTGTAAGTTAAAAACCCTCAAACAAATTAAAAACAATGGGATAAATGTAAAAGAATTTTACTATGAAATATATAGATTACTATCTCTCTTTAAAAACAATGAGAGAATAATTTTATCTCTCTCTTGAAAATAGGAGAAACACCTCAACTTCAAAATTTCTCTTTTAACAAAAAAGGAGAAATTGAAAATATGAGAAAATAAGAACTAAAGAATTTTCCCTAAAATGGATGAATGAAACTAAGAAGGAGCTCTTCTATTTATAGATAAGGCAAGGCTTCTATACAATTAGTAAGCCCTCATCTTTTTCTTCCTTTCCCGTTTGGCTATTATTTTCTTTTTCTCTTAACATTCATTTTCTTTATTTCTTATTGGATTTGTGGATTGTTGGTCACCAGCCACAACAGTAATGGCATCAAGAACGTCTCACATAAATGGATCTTTTTCGATAGAGGTAACAGAAGCTTTGGCTATTCAAAAAGGTATCCAAATGGCTCAAGAATGTTGTCTCGTCTTAGTAATATTAGAGTCAGATTCATCTACAGTTGTTAAGTTGCTTAACGATAGGTCTAGTTCTTTAACCAAAGCTGATATAGTTATTTCTGACATTGCTAAGTTTATTTATCCAACTTGTATTACGAATATTAATCATATCCGTAGAGAAGCAAATTAGGTGACTTATCTCATTCTTCATCTAAATTTACTCTCTCAAATATTGTCGAGCAATTTTAGATAGAGACAATCCTATTGAGTGTTGTATGCGTGTGTGCGCCATGCTATGGGTGAATGTGTGCATTTTAAATAATTTAAAATGAATTACATATATTACATGCTATGCAGCGGAATTAATACTCATTAATTTAATCTCATTACACTAATGAGATTAGAGAACTCACACTCGAAGCGTACTTTGAACAATTCTAGTTGAGGACGTGGTGGACTTCCTCAAGCTAAAATAGCAGCTTTTCTTTTTAAAATATTTAAAACAACACTTGCCTCTATTAAATTTCTATCTCTCGACTCACCTTCTATTCGCCTTTTTCTTATCTCTACCCAAATAAATTAATTAAGACACACACACATATATATATATATATATATATATATCGCCTATATTGCCGCCATCATGCCAAATCAAAAAGGCTAAGCATTAGGTGCTAATAATATGAAAATTAAAACTGCACCTCACGCTTGACTAAAATGAATGGTGGCAACGTGCTAAGTGTGTTGGTAGAATGGAAAGGAGAATTATAAAAACAAAACAGTCTGTAATTTATTAAATCAAGCCATCTAACATTAAATGAAAAACATGACACACCATAAAAGTGATTTTATTTGAGCTGAATATAATAAAGATGGTGACAAAGTGTTTTTGACCGATTAAATAAAGCATTTTGGTGGCTTAGTTACAGAATAGTTTTTCAATTTGTAGCAAAGCTTTATTAAATGTATTGTCACCTATTTCTTTAATAACAAACAATTGTTATTATAATAACCTTGTGAAGAATTGGCGGAAATGATTTCATGGCTTAATTATTAAATAAAATAATTTGTTTAATATTTGTAAATTATTAATTAAGTCAATAAAATCCTATCACATGTCATGCCTTAACAAATTAATGACATAATATGTGACATTCAATAAAAAGATAAAAGTGACAAGTCTCACTTACTGAGATTTCGGGTTTAACACTTAAATCTTATAATCTCTCTGAGAGATCTTGAAATAAATTATGACTAAATTAATTAATTTAAATAAAATAAAAATTATTTTATTTAAATGATAGTTATATCTATCAATGCCAAATTTAGTATCCATATAAATTATTAGTACAATTTGAGACATACACTAGGTAGATAAAAGTGTCAAGTCACATGAAACAATTTTAGGTTTAACACTTAAACTTTAGTTATTCCTCGAGAGACCTTGAAATAAATTTATATTTTTTGAAAACTTTTCAAATTGAACAATTCAATCTAGTGCGCTACTCACGTGCTTAACGCGTACACTTCATATAACGAGACTTTTTACGCTTACACCCATTTTGTCTCACGAAATATTTTTGTAAGTCCATAACCGATGCCCCACACACACATGTTATGGATAATACAAAATGACGAGTTAAACCATACAAGTTGAGGTAAATCCATATTCGTATAATCCGTTCGTCATTAATATCCTAAAAGAACGGAGACATAGAACAACACCGCCAAGTCCCTTATTGCTCAACCATAAATTTATCTCTTTGATTAATATTTTGATAAACAGTATCCAAAAAATTCTTTTGTAATATTATTTATACCACGAGAAACTCTTTCCCGAAATTAATGTTTATGGCCATAAGACTTCCTAGAATATAATCTTTGAGTATTTGGATATTTAACTCACTCATATGAGTTGAAGGATCCCATATATACACTCACCAGACTCCATGAGTATTGAACCATACTTAGTGACACGCAGTGGTCAAACCATGAAAGGTTTCTGACATGTGTAGAACCAAAGTATGATGAATCATTCACAAGCTCACCGTGGTGTCAGGTCAAAGGATAACGAATGCTACTCAGCTCAAAAAGACCCATTAACGATTTTATGAGATATCTATTGGAGGTCTTCATTGAATTTTGTTCAGCATTCAGTCCTCACTGAATACTTGTATATCTATACGAGCTTTCACTAGCTCATAGTTTGTTAAAATTAATCATCTAGATGATCTAGAAATAGATATACACTAATTTATATAAAATTGTTCCACTCGATAAACTCTGTGTCAGTAGAAATAGATCAGGAACAAACAATTCGAGAAAATATTTACACAATGATATTTTCTAGCAACGCTTGCAACTATATCATTGCAAGTATATTCTCAAGTCTTTGTCTTATTTCAGACAATGTTCTAACTCTTTAGACCCAATCTAAACTCTTTTAGATAAATATAATATATGAAATATTACAAGTTAAAAATAATTAGCGATTTAATGAAATATTTATTTATTACATAAATATAAAAATACAATATTCATACAAAATTAAGATAACACATGAGCACAAATTCTAATAAATTTCTCCCTCTCTTTTATCTTATTTAGAGGCAAACCTCCATTCTTATTCTCAATAAAGTTTCTAGCTACTATTAAAGATACCTATGACCAAATGAATTACATATTTAATGGTTATGCATTTTCTATTTAAGAAGAGAGAAGTTTTTGAATTTTGGACCTCAATATTAATTCAAAGGTATAATTACAATTAAAATACATCTATAACCACATGACGCCTAAATTATAATTCGTTTCATTTTTTTCCTCTCCCTATAATCTAAATTAAATTATAGTTATCATAAACTAAAAGGTGAATAAACTCATTCGCTTTGCAAGGAAACGACACTGTATATAAGCACGGTTCCAAAGCTATGGATACTGAATTAAAATTATGGTTTTTTTTTTCTTTTAACCCCACAAACTATTCCTAATGGAGCTGAATTAAAGTTCTGGGTGTCCGATGTGGTGAAAATCTTGGTGGGCCTTCTAAATCTCCTATCACTCCCTATATTACTATAAGCACGCTCTCCGTCAACTCCTTGAGAGGTAGGCCCGACTTTTATTTTCATAGCTGTAAATAGATCTAATGTAAAGTAGTAATCTGATGCTCAAAAGTAGATTTTTTTTCTTGTGGTCTTACTGTTGTTGTTGTTCTTCGTCTTTTCATGGTGGGAAATCGAACAACAACAACAGTTGAGGCTTTGAGTTGTAAAAGGGTTCAAGTGGCAGAGAAAGCACTCTTAATGTGAGGGTTATGGTTTCCAGGTCAGAGCTTTGGTTCAAGTGGCAGAGAATGCATTTAGAAAGTTAGACAAGGCATTTTTTATGGTGGGCTAGGGTTTGTGGAAGGCTTATTGTCCGATTGACTCTATGGCGACTGCATCTTCTTCTTCGATAATGAATTCTTGATTATGTCTTTTTGGTTTTTATTCATGTTTGACAATATATTTAGAAAAAAATTTTAATTACCCCTTTGAACATTCTAATATTGTCTTCTTGAAGTTGTTGGTGATGATGGGAGTGGTAAAAAAAATTATTCTAAAAAAGAGATAGAATTGGATAAAATAAATACCAAGTAATCAACAAATACAGAATTGAAGAAACTGTTAAACAATGGAAGAAAATGTTATTGACTAATTTACAAGAAAAGTTTAGATGCTACAAAATCAAAAGCAAGCTTGTTGATACTATAGTCAAAGCTAAAAGCATAAGTGATGAGATTTGAGTTAAAGAAGAAGCAAAGGTAGAAAGAAAAGGAAGCAGCTTGAATTGTGCACAAAAAGATGGAAAGAACTGTTAAGTGATATGAAGCTTACAAGTTGCACAATAATTTGAGAAGCTAATTGTTTGTGTTCATTAAGGGTTTTATTAGATCATTCATAATCTATTATTTAAAGTCGTTAGAAACTCACTTGTGCAGTTATTCTTAGAAGTTTCTTTTTACTTCTTTTATTTTCTACGTGACTAGAGAATTGAAAGCAGACCCATTTTGCTTCTAAATTTTATGTTCAATTTAATAACTAAGTTTTATTCTAAGCAATTTTGCTTTGTAATCACTTCATTCTTATTGAAGGGAAATGTCATTTTCTTTGTGATTAGGTTAAGCGAAAAACCTTAAAAATAAGTTCAACCTTGAATCCTAATTTTTTTGCACAGTAAAATAACTAAATATTAAGCAAAAATAACAAGAATGTAAAATAGATAATCAAGAGCATAACACAATCACTTGCGTAATTCGGTCAATTGCTTACATTCACAGTAGATTTAAAGATCCTAGTATCTTTTATTAACTCTCTAGAGAACTTATAAGAAAACACAATGAAGAATACTCAAAGGATTTATTGATGGCATACATTTGTTCTCTCAAGAACAATGAAAACCTAAATAACGGTTATACATTTGTGCATACAAACACTTAGTGTCTACATAGTTCTTCTTTTTCATATAATATCTCTTAATGCTTGATAATAAATCTAAATAATTTACAAGGGTTTATATGGGGTTATAACGTGCCTAGTAACCCTAAACCTAGTTGGAATAAAAGTCCACGCATTTTAAGAGTCCAAAACCCCTAAAAAAAACTTAAATTCGATACTGAAACTGACTTCCCTACATCTACACCAAGGTTTGGCGCTGCGGTGCAAGCAAGAATTACGACCCAGTGCCACGACACTGGGCTTTCTACCTCTAGCACTACGGGACTGAGGCCTAAACAGTAGATCTTCGTATTCTTTACCTCTTTTCGCACTTTTAAGTCCCGTTTCACTTCCTCCTTACGTGTCATACACGTCATTAACTTCTTATGACTCTTTTCTTTGGTGTTCTTTATAACTCGTGCCTAAATAAGATTATTAAATCATCAAATCCAACAAAACCTTTCTTTGATTCAAAATTTTTAAATAAGAAGCATTCTAGATCCGATCCACACTTGCTCTATCAATTAGAGCCAAATCTAGTTAAATCTCTACGAAGACTTAACTTTTTTCTAACTTGTAACTTCGATCTCCAAAGGCATTTGTGCACCTTATATAGAGTATAGATGCATTGCACTCATTTCTGACCTTCGTCACCTTAGTGAGCACTTTTTAGATGTTACCTTGTGGTTTGTATTATCCCAACATCTCATGTTGAGCCACTCTTGGCTATCCCCTTAAGGACATAAAGCCTTTTATTGTGTTTCTCAACCTCAAACCTTATAGATCCCTTTATTACCCTCACATTTCCTTTTTTTGCTTTAACAGAACATCCTTCTTCATCGAGCTTACCTAGGGATATTAAGTTCCTCCTTAGATTAGGAACATGTCTTACACCACATAAGTTCCTAGTTCTCCCAACTTACATCATCAGCCTTATGTCATCAGCTCCCATTACTTCACAAGCCATATTATTCTCTATTAGAGCTTTACTTCTCATAGTTTTGTAGTTGGTAAACAATAATCTGTCGGGACACACATGGACACTACACAACGAATCTAGTATCTATTTACCAATGTACTTTTCCCTTGAAGCTACCAATATGTCTACAACTTCAATATCTTTCCCAAAACTACCTACAACAGCATAACCATCCTAGCCTTTTAATCTAGGATAATCTCTTACAAAGTTTCCTTTCTTGTGATAAAAGAAACACTTCTTAGATATTCTCTTTGATTGGTTGCTCTTTTTTTCGTTGTACAAGCAACACCACTCCATTCTCGGATTCAAATATCTTTGTCAATTCTTTTGAGTTCAATGATGCATTAACATCATTCATTGTTAAAGACTTCTTACCATAAAGTAACATATCTATAGAACTCTCATAACTCTTCAGCAACGAACTTAATAGAAAGATGGCCTTATCTTTATCTTTCGTCTTGATTCTTAAGGTCTTAAGACTTATGATGATCTTGTTAAACCCGTCAATGTAAGCTCTCAATAAAGATCCCTCCGGTATAGACAGCTAATGTAACTTCTTCTTCACAAGATGCCTATTTACAACAGATTTCCCCATGTATAATGCCTTTGGTTTCTTCAATAGCCCCAAAGTGGTTTCTACGTCATCAGCTTTCCTCAATACTTCATCCATCAATGTTAAAATTATAGTGTTGTGAGCCTGCTTCTAAATCGTGTCCCAATCTTTCTCCTCAGATTTTGAAGTCTTTTTCTCTTCACTAGTTAAGGAATTGGCTTTCTCTAAAGCTAAGTTTAGTCCATTTCTTTACTAGTAGAGCCTTAATCTTTTTCTTCCAAATATTGAATCATTCATGCCATTGAACTTCTTAATTTCTTACTTAGTCGTAGCCATGGTTTAAATACTCTTGATGTGTATTATCAAACTTTTACTCTGATACCAGTTTGTCGAAGGGAACCACCATTCTCTTTATGAATAGGTTAAGCGAAGAACCTTAGAAATAAGTTCAACCTTGAACTCGAATCTTTTTGTGTAGCGGAATAACCAAATATCAAGGAAACATAACAAGAATATAAAGCAAATAATAAAAAATACAACACAATCACTTACGTGGTTCAACCAATTACCTACATCTACGTTGGATATAAGGATCTTAACCTCTCTTGTTAACCCTCTAGAAAACTTACAATAAAACATAATGAAGAACACTCAAAGGATCTATGAATGGTATATCTTTATTCTTCCAAGAACAATAAACACCTAAATAGTGATTGCACCATAGTGCACACAAACACTTAATTTCTAATTAGTTCTTCTCTCTTTTAGAATCTCTCTTAATATTTAATAATTAATTTAAAAAGTAAAAAATTTACAAGGACTTTTTATTTTTTTAGAAAATTTAGATGATGCTTTCCTTGAAATAATGTATTTTGGATTAGATAGACCCGATTAAGGTTCCTCCTGAGAATAATTATTTGAAAATGAAAAAAAAAGTGAGGAAAAATTAGAAAATGACAAGAGGTAAAAGAAAGGAGAAAAAAAAAACTAGTAGCAAATAATTGTAGCTCTTTTGGCTCGAGTGTATAGTTATTAATTAGTTCTTCTATCCTTTAAAATCTTTCTTAATATTTAATAATTAATTAAAAAAATTTGCAAAGACTTTTTATTTTTTAGAAAATTTAGATGATGCTTTCCTTGAAATAATGTATTTTGGATTAGATTGACCCGATTAAGGTTCCTCTAGAGAATAATTATTTGAAAAAGAGAAAAAAAAAAGTGAAAAAAAAGTGAGAAAAAATTAGAAAATGACAAGAGGTAAAAGAAAGGAAAAAAGAAAAAAACTAGTAGCAAATAATTGTAGCTCTTTTGGCTCGAGTGTATAGTTATTAATTATAAAGTCAAAGATTCAAGTTTTTTTAATTAAAATAAGGATATAATTAAAAATGCACAATTAATAAATTTTGGTAATATAATAATTTGGCTTTTTACTTGGTAACGGACATTAATATTTGTTGATACGGACATTAAAATAAATAACCTTATCTCAATAGGAGCATAATTTTACTTTTATCGGTTTTAATAAATTTTTAATTAAAGTTAATAAAATTTGTTACTTATCAAAATTATAAATTAAAATTTTAAAATTATTAAAATTTACATATCCTTTTTTTTAATTTTAAAATATATTTTTCGTTCTTGTTTATCTATTTAAAATCCTCGGTAAGAAAGTTCACTG
Organism: Ailanthus altissimus; assembly: GCA_946807835.1. Taxonomy (NCBI): domain Eukaryota; kingdom Viridiplantae; phylum Streptophyta; class Magnoliopsida; order Sapindales; family Simaroubaceae; genus Ailanthus; species Ailanthus altissimus. Next base: position 29,010,547 of record OX327695.1, read on the forward strand.
TAAAGGACGTGGAAATTAAAGAAACTTAATAGGAATTAGCTTCAACCATGATGATGAATCTCCTCCATTGGGAGAGGAGATATCTGGGTATGACCAAAACAAAACTAGATTCAACGGCTTATTAGGCAGTGCTATTTGGGCTATCTCATCTGCAAAAGCACTTTTTGCTTACAAGTGCTGCTTTTTACGATGTACTAACACAATTAGCAGGTTGCCGCTCTTGCACCAAATATTCCTGCGTTGTACAAGCTGCATTTTGCAGTTCCAATGGCTGGAGCAGTTCTCTCTGCGCTTAATACAAGACTGGATGCAGCCACTTTAGCAGTAATTCTACAACAACTAGAGCCTAAAATCATGTTTGTTGATTATCAGTTTGTTGAAGTTGTGGTCAAAGCACTTGAAATTCTCTCCCGAAAAAGCGTCAAGCCACCCCTCCTTGTGACAATCCCAGAGTGTGACCAAGCAGCTTTTACAATAGCCTACAATTTCCCATCTGGTAGTTTGGAATACAATGATCTCATTGAAATGGGAAGAGCTGGTTTTGAGATAGTACAACCAAACAATGAATGTGATCCGATTTCGGTGAATTACACTTCAGGATCAAGTGGGAATCCCAAAGGAGTGGTTTATAGCCACAGAGCTGCCTATCTCAATTCATTGGCACAAATTTCTCGCTGTGACATGAGGGAAATGCCAGTGTTTCTGTGGACAGTGGACATGTTTCGATGCAATGGCTGGTGCTGTACTTGGGCAATGGCTGCTCTTGGTGGCACCAATATCTGCCTTAGAACTGTCTCAGCTCAAATTATATTTGATTCGATTCTTCTTCACAATGTTACTCACTTGTGTGGCGCGCCCACAATTCTGAGCATGATTGCAAATGAATCAGCTGGTGACCAAATGCCACTTCAAAGCAAGGTAAATATTATCGTTGCTGGTGTTCTGCCAACGGCCAAGATTCTTGAAAGAGTTGCTAAATTAGGATTTAACATTAGCCATGCTTATGGAATGACAGAAGTTCTTGGTCCAGCTATTGTTAGGCCCTGGAAACCTGAATGGGATTCTTCAGCATTGGATGAACTTGAAAAGATCAAGCATCGCGAAGGACTTTGCAATCTGCTGATTCAAGGGGTTGATGTGAAAGATCCGAATACAATGAAAAGTGTACCAAATGATGGGAAAACAATTGGTGAAGTAATGGTCAGAGCTAATACTTCAATGCTGGAGTACTTCAAAAATCGGAAAGCAACTGAGGAAGCTTTCAAGAATGGATGGTATCATACGGGAGACCTGGCTGTAAAAAATCCTAATGGCTACATTCAAATGAAGGATCGAAAAAAGGACATCATCATTTCCGGGGCAGAGATTATAAGCTCATTAGAGGTGGAAGCTGTGTTGTTAAGCAATCCAAAGGTTTCGGAAGCTGCTGTTGTTGGAAAACCTGACGATCAATTGAAGCAAGTGCCTTTTGCTTTTGTGAAATTGAAAGAGGGATGTAGTGCAAATGCTGAACAGCTTATGAAGTTTTGTGAGGACCAATTGCCAAGTTTTATGGTTCCCAGGGCCATAGTTTTCGATGATATACCACTCAATTCTACCGGGAAAGTGCAAAAATTTGTTCTCAGGGAGACGGTCAATGCCATTGCCATGGGTAATTGTCTCTCTGGTTAAAAATTCTGTGACGTGAACTTCTCAAGGTCTCTATCAGAGACAAGCTGCTCAGATAATATATTCTGTTGTCACAATTTTATTTTTCTTCCACTTATCTTTTAGCTTTTCGAAAACCCAAGTTGGGACCCAAGTATTTATTGCTCACATGTAGAATACAGCAAAATCTGTTGATTGTATGTTGTACCAAGATTCTGCTGTCAGACTAATTATTGCTATCAGACAGCAGAGCCCATAATGTCTGCCACTCATTTGAATAATTTGGGTGAAAATCAGACTCATTTTGTGACTGCACAGGCAGCCCTGCCTCTACAATCTCAAAGATGTGAAAAGGGTCTTCATCTAAATTAAATTGTCTTTATCTACAGGACTGGTTGATATGATAAAGAGGAGTTGAGTTGGATAATTCCGGACTTTTCAGCTTATTTGCTGTCAATTTTTTTCTTTTTTATTCTGAAAAATCAACCAATTTTAGTATTTACACTAACAAAATACTGCCAAACAATTCTAAAATCGATGCAAGAGCCGCAAGCCTATATTTTGAGCTCATATAGCATGGTATTAATGGATTATAAATGATTTTTAACAAGTTTAATTGATAAAAAAATTTATTTAATATTTAATTTATACTTTTTTGTAATAAAAAAATAAAACTCATTGTGTGGACTTAGTTTTTGAAAAGTTAAAATTTAAGTTTATAGTGTTAGAATCGCTAATATTATATATTATTTCAAAACTTTCGATAAAACAAATATTCTGATTTATAAGTTATGCAATGAAGTTATTACGTCATGGTCAAATTCTATCGTTTAAGTCTTAAAACGTGTGATTAATATTAGTTTTTTATATTTTAAATATTTTTTAACATTTTTATTATTTTTAAAGATTTTAAAAAAAACAACAAAAATAGGAATTTGGCCATGACCTAAAAATATTAATTCTAATTATTTTAAAGTATTTTTAAATTATCATTTAATTTAAAATTATCATTTATTATTATTAGTATAAAAAAATTTATCGTTTGAAAATGTAAGTTTTTTATTATTACTTTCATTTTATGAAAATAAAACAAATAAATTTAAAAATTAATTTAAAGTACATGAGAACTTAGTCAAAATAGTAATCTTTTTTATAGGTGCACTCTCTAATAGAAATCAGAGATTCGAGTCATCTCTTCTTATGTTATAATAATTATAATATACACTAAAAAAATTAATTTAAATATTCAAACAACTTATCAAAAACAAAAAAAAAAAAAACACTTGTGATTGAGAGGGGCACACCCACAACTACAAATACATTTTTCTTTTTTTTATACAAACACAACAACAAAATTTCAACATCAATTATCAAGAAGAAAAAAAACATGGGAAAGCTGCAAATCCCATGTGTATTGGGGGTGGTTGACGATTCCAATCTCGTGGTCATAAATTCACAAGTCATTCTCTTGGTGGTTGGATTAAATATTTGCATTGATTTTCTGAAAGGCAACCCCCCAGTTCTCATGTCAATCTTCCCAAATATGTCATATACAGTAACATTTTTACTTAATTTTTGAGTTTTTTTTTTTCAATATTTATCAAGTGTCGTTTTATTTATTTATTTTTTTAAACTTGAATAAAATAAAAAATCTCATTCATGATCATTTTTTATTTCTTATTTTTACTCTAAATTCAAATTACTATAAATATAAAAGCATTATGCCTAAGAAGTTGAAGTGTCTTTTCAAGAATATATGTACTACAGTTGCATCACATGGAAATTTGGAAAGCAAAAGATGTATTAGCGCCAATGATATCACATGGTCTGTTTTTATAAATGGAAGATAATGATTGCTTAAAACAAAAAATGACCAAAATACAACAAAAAATGTAATAGCTTTTTGAGATGTTTTTGTTTGTCCATTTTATTCATAATAATAGATTAAATTAATAGTTGGGTAAAAAAAAAATTAATTAATAGAGATTAATGTCAGGGATCTAAGCATTACTTTTTCAAAATTTTAAAAATTACATAATATTCATAGTAGTAATATTTATTAAATATAAACATTCACACATTTTTATAGTACAAACTTTTAATTATATACAAAAAAAAATTAAAATTCATACAAAATATTAGTTTATTATTTAACTCAAAATTTAAACTAATAAATAAAAGTATAATATTAATATTAAAGACAAGTCTTAACCATCATCGTAAAATATAGATTCAATTTTAAGATCTGAGACAAAATGAACTTTTAGAGATCAAAATAAAAATAAATTAAAATTTTAATTAAAAATAAAGACATAAAATTCGAATTCAAGACCATAACTTTGCAGTCATATTAATTTACTACTCAACAAAAAATTTAAAAAACTTAAACTAATAAATAAAAGTTCAATATTAATATTTAAGACAAATCTTAACATACAAAAATTAAAAAATTTATATTTTAAAATGTAATATCTACATCAAATAAGAACTTATAAATTATAATAATATCATTCAAATTTTTGTATCTAATAAATACATTAGCAAATGCATTAGAATATTATCTGTATCAAATAAGAACTCTTTTATAATAGCATCATTCAAATTTTTGCATCTAATAACTATGTTCCCAAATGCATTGAAATGTATGTATATGAAATATTTGGAGATATTTAAATTTTTTCCTTTACAATTACTCAACTTTTTTTATAAATACTTTTAATTTTTTAACTAAAAAATGAATTTGAACTCGTGACTTTTATTATCTAACTTTTTTAATTTTTTTAATTAAAAAGAGGGAAATTTGAAATAATAAAATAAATGCATTATAAATCTTTTACTACTAACCTATAATCATAAATGCCTTTACGTATATATATATATAATAAATATTTTCTTAAAAGGTTTGGTTAAATATAAAATGTCACGATTATAAATTTCTTATATAATTAAACAATTTTAATATTTCTTAGCACAACATTTCAGAACCGTGCGCTAAACATGGCCTCTCAGTGTCATCTAAGAACGCATGCAACGTGGCAAGTGCATTCTGAAGCCACATAATGCTACCCACATTAACTGTTACTTGGGTCGGGTGAATGGCGGTGGAAATGGCATATCCATTGCCTCAACAAATAATGCAGCACCTACCTACCCCCATCAACTATGTGAAGTGTGAACTCCACTCCACTTGTAAATTCCCATAATATTTAAATATCATAATATATTGCAAAATTGTGCATTGCCATTCAGCTTCTCACTTAGCTTTGTTCCTGCTTTGCCTCTAACTGAGAATCTTCAGGTAACATTTCACTGTTCTACATTTTTTACATTATACGCTCAACTTCACTTTGTTCAGTTTTAAGTGTTTTGCTTTCTGGGTTTCTTTCTATCTCTTTTATTCTCTTTAAGTTTAATTTCTTTGATTCTCTTTAAGTTTAATGTGTTACTACAAGTTTTTTACTTCTTCTTTGCAAACCAAGGAGAAATGTGAAGCTAAAATTTTCGTGAGCTTTTATGAGAATGAGTTGAACTGGATAGAGTTGCAGTGATAGAGGTTTCTTTGGGTTGATGGGGGTTGGTTGTTTGTTAATTCTGTGTTTGGTTGGTGAGATATTGGAATAATGGAAGAAAAGAAAATAAATATTTGATTTTTTTTTTTTTTGCTGATTTAACTTTTATGTTCTGAGCGATTTCACTTTATGTGTTGGTTTTGTGTTCTGGGGTCTCATTCTGGGAGCAATGTAGCTATTTAAATGTTGTCGTTTCTATTTTAATATGTTCTCTTAACAACCAAATTAAAATGTTGCCAAATGATTATATGTATTTCACTGTAATGTGTTGTTGAAAACTGATATGGGGTGTGTTCTTTGTTAAATTTTCACAGATTGTATTATACAAACAGGCCAATCATCGACAATATGGAAGTTACTCAGTTAATACGAGGACCCTCCTACGGAATTACGGGTAAAAGTTCGGAAAGAAGATCAACCAAGAGTCTGGGCAAAGCTTTTGCCGGCAAAAGTTTTGCAAAAGCTAATGAAAAATGTTATCTTGGAGTGATAAAAAGGGGGAAATATGGCTTTAACAATGTCATTAGGTGTTGTGGATCTATTAGCAATCAATATGCTTCAGATCATATTGAAACGAATCTTTCTGGTGTTGGGGAAAGGTTAGCATCTAACAATGAAGAAGTGAGCAAGGAAAACTTGTAAGATTTTTTTTTTTCTTTTCGTTTTAATCTTATTTTTTCCCCCTTTTCTATCATTGCATTTGCGCAATTTATGTCTTTTACATTATTGAAGAAGTTCAGTACTGCACATTATATGTCAATTCATTCAATTAAATCTAACAGCATTATCACTGAACTCTTTAACTTAGTTGCTTTAGGTTTGTGTTTCTGAGATGTCTTTCTGTGAAATTTTCATCATTTGTTTTAGTTATAGAAGTATCTTTCTTATTTTCCAGTTACAGAAATTCCAAATTGTTTCCCATTGAGTCAAGGACAAGCGCTACCACCAGCCAACCACGTTTGCAAAATATCAAGCTCGATCTTATAATGCTTTCTTTACCAGCAATTGCTGGACAAGCAATAGAGCCGTTAGCACAGCTGATGGAAACAGCTTATATTGGCAGAGTTGGTAAGTTGTTCTTTATTCAAGCCAAATTTGTATCACCTTGTACTTCCCCTTGAGCTCTTATATTCTTAATGTACCAAAAAAGGTCCCCTGGAGTTGGCATCGGCGGGTGTTTCAATGTCAATATTCAACATTGTCTCAAAAGTATTCAATATCCCTCTTCTTAGTGTTGCAACATCGTTTGTGGCTGAAGATATTGCAAGAACTTCAAGCAAAGACCCTATTTCAGGTGAAATTACATCAGATGTCGGAAATTCTCTATTCGACTCTTTAAACCTTTTCTTAATTTTTTAGATATTTAGGTCCAATCATGAATGAATACTTGAATAAATTTACATTGAACAGTTCCACTTACTTTTCCTTGAAATATGACCATAATTATATGAAGATAGTAGCAGCGATGAATCAACTGATAGAAAGCTTCTACCTTCGGTCTCCACGGCCTTACTTTTAGCGGTTGGCATTGGTATTCTTGAGGCTCTAGCAATGTACTTTGGATCTGGACTGTTTCTTGACATGATGGGCATTTCATCAGTAAGTAAAACTCATTTTGTTGTTTTAATTGTACCTAAGATAATTGCGTAGCCATGTAATTTTCTTCTTTCTGTTCCAGCTGATCACATTAGTACTCTAATTCCATTAGTGGTATTATTAACTCAGGGCACAGATCCTATTGTGCAGATATGATGTTTGCCAAATCTTCACTTTCATTTTGAGTTTAATTATTTGTTTTCTATATGCATCATTTGCCATTTACAGGGGAGGTCTATTTCTTAAAAATCATTTTCTGGGCAGGCTTCATCCATGCGTGTTGCAGCACAGCAGTTTCTGTCTCTGAGAGCAATTGGTGCTCCTGCAGTTGTCGTTTATCTGGCCATTCAAGGCATCTTCCGTGGGTTTAAGGATACAAGAACTCCTGTATTATGCCTAGGCAAGTTTCTGATCAACCTTCTGAAATTATTATGAAAAGAGTGTTGTTCTCACGTTGTTGCATTCTTATATGAATAACTTAGAATATAGAGGCCTGCATGTTTGTCACAGCATATAATTGTTGTCCTGCATATATAGATATTTTTGTCATTTCTCCTGAATTTCTGCAGAGCATTTGAAGGGAGAAATAAAGTACAAATAAAATTCAAATTAATATCTATTATTAATCCATCTCGACAATGACTTCTTTGCTGTGCAGTTGAATTATGTGGTTAACAATGTCAATTCTTTCACAGAAATAGAACTGCAAAAAAATTTTGAGTTTTTTTTCCTTATGGATTTACTGGAGCTTAAGTACAAATATAATTATTTCGTGCCTTGCAGTAGGAGTTCACTTGTTTTATAAGTTTCTTAGTAATTTGGTTTAAGCGATGTGTTAATTGAAGGAATGAAGTCAATTTCAAGACTGCACTGATTGGGCTGACCTTTCAGTTTATTTAAATTGTCAAGTGAATCTTGTAGCCTAGGGAAGGAATAGGTATTGTCTGGCTTGTTATGTAATTTCACCTAGGAGAACCATAACATAACAATAAGTTTCTATTATTTGGCGAGCTTGGCTTGCAAAGCCTTCAAATGTATATGTATTCTTAAACCAAGCATACCTATTCTTTAACCAAGGCTTTCATAGTGTATGTGTATGTTTTGAGGCTGTTATGTCCACAGTTTACTTCTATTTGTTGGTCTCAATCTTCTCAGAGGGGGAAAGAGGAAGTGATTGACTTTTAGATGATTGTTTTGCAGGATTGGGCAATTTTGCTGCTGTATTTATGTTTCCGATACTCATGTACTATTTTAAGTTAGGCGTAACTGGTGCAGCCATTGCTACTGTTGCATCTCAGTATGTTCTCCAATTGATTGGAGTCTTCTTTTTCTTTCACGTTAGCTAAACTGAAAAATGATTATTTTTGCTTCAATTTTTTCAGATACATTGTCACCATCTTGATGATATGGTGTCTTAATAAGAGGACTATCTTGTCGCTTCCCAGCATGAAGAATTTGCACTTTGGTGACTACCTAAGTTCGGGTAACCTTCTATTATCAAATTTATATGCTACCATCTATCATTCTCCACATGGTTTTAAAGATGTTCAATAATTATCATTTGTTAGAAATAAAATCTTATTCTTTTTATTCTGAGTAATCACATTATCAGAGGGAAATATAAGAAGTTATATTTTATTAATTAGATGTTCTCTATCATAATCTAAAATTAAACAGCGGATAGTACTATTCCATATTTTGCATAGTTCTGATTATCTGTTCAGAACTTTTTGCATCGCAAAATATTTTATATACATAACTATAAATGGATTGAACCTGGTCTGCAGGTGGTTTTCTTCTTGGGAGAACTCTAGCTGCCGTCATGACTATAACTTTGAGCACTTCGATGGCTGCTCGTCAAGGTGCTTTAGCTATGGCAGCTCATCAGATATGCTTACAAGTGTGGTTATCTGTCTCTCTGCTTGCAGATGCACAAGCTGCATCTGGTCAGGTAAAATATTTGCAGTCTGAGATCTTTTAATTGTTGTTGTACAAATGTCTTTGATATTCCTTCGGTAAACTTGATATCATGAAAACTTAATGAAGATTATTGGGTCGTCTTTGATATTCCTTCGGTAAACTTGATATCATGAAAACTTAATGAAGATTATTGGGTCATGTACACAGTGTCTGACATGTAGCAAAATATTGTTTTATCTAATCTTGTTGATGCGTTATGGAGGTTCAAATTTTAAGTATAAGGAAACAAATGATCAGAGTCTTCTTAGTTATCCAACTGTGTCTATTTCTTTTCTAGTTCGTCTTACAGTCGTTTTCCCTGATTATTGAGAAATACTTCTGGTTATCTTACATCGAAAGCCGTCCATTACTTTCAGGCTCTTATAGCAAGTTCTTATGCTAAAGGGGACTACAATACTGTAAAAGAGATTACTCATTTTGCTTTAAAGGTGACTTTTCTTTTACAGCACTTAAGGATATGTTTAACTTATTCTCATTCTATGTCTTATTTGTTCTCTCGGGCTAATTTTTATATTTGCTTTATGTTTCCTCCAGATTGGACTGTTTACTGGTGTTTCCTTAGCCGCCATCTTGGGTGCTTCTTTTGGTTATTTAGCCACATTGTTCACCAATGACACAGCAGTACTTGGAATTGTTAGATCCGGGTTATTGGTATGTGTCTGCAGTTGGCTTGGCTTCTGTTTATGGTTACTACCAGGTGTCATTGCATTCATCTATATGTATCCATCTATTTCTTCTGCAGTTTGTGAGTGCCAGCCAGCCTATAACTGCTGTGGCTTATATTTTTGATGGCTTGCATTATGGTATCTCTGATTTCTCATATGCTGCTTACTCCATGGTAAGCTATTTTTTAAGATTTGTTACATTACTATCTTGTTGGGGTTATAGTCATTGCACCAAGAACACTAAATATGTATAAATGATGTTCAGATGGCAGTGGGAGCAATTTCTTCTGCATTTTTATTCTATGCTCCCAATATTATTGGTCTTTCTGGAGTCTGGTGTGGTTTGACTCTTTTCATGGGCTTGCGTGTGGTGGCTGGATATTTGAGGTAAATTTCACGAAAAATGTTCTAATTTATCATTTTTAGTTTTTGACTGACTTTTGGTAATGCCATATACCTATTTTGCTTGAAATCACAAGACTCTATTGCTTAGCTACTATTTTGTGCTTTCTAACTTCTGAAAGCATCTTCATTCTATTTTCTTAGATTGTCATCAAAGAATGGTCCCTGGTGGTTCTTACAGAAGGATGACACACCAAAACTTGAGGTATGCCATCATCTCAATTCGATTATCAGTAACTTCCCTTTTCAAAACTTCATTATCTTTTCATTACTTCTCTGTCAAGTAGCATGAGTTGTTGATCTTACAAAACTCTTCTTTGTTTATACACATTCACCTTTTCCACTCGCTCACGTTTTTAAAGATTATAAGCTCTTTGATTCATTTTTTCAATTACTTACAACTGATGGCCTTATTTTGATTCTTATTCACTTACATTTACAGATTGCCATCTGAAAGGAGAATCCATCTTGTTTATCTGCAACGCCTATTATAGTATTAAATGCAATTTTTCTTTTTCTCTTTACCCTATTGGAATCTTCTTTTCTTATGTATAGATGTATATATAATGTATTTGTTTTGGCGTTCAATTGTCTTATTGACCACCAAGTAATAATTTGGATTTGTAATTTTAAGAGAGATGATTCTGCTTTACACATCAAATTCTTTAAGAGTCATTTCTTAGCGGTGGCCAAGTTGCTCAAATTAACATCCATACATAAAACTTTTTATCTGACAACTCGTCATGTTTCGAGTGTGAAATATTATGCCTTACATTTTGTCTTTCATCTTCCCGTGATTACAAGATTGATTCTAACATTTTAGGCCCAATGTTGGGCTTTTGGTCTTTTACATATATATATATATATTTTATAAAATTCTCTTTACTCAGTCTCTCGTTGAAACACAAGATTAAAGGGGGTTACAATAGCATTCAACACAAATGATAAAAAATAATTATTTAAATTTATTAAAAATATATATTTTTTTTTTAAAAAATATTTACAAAGAAAAATTAGCAGTCTCTTCTAAAAGTTAGGAAATTTGACTTTACGTTATTTGTGATAAAAAATAATACTCATAAATTTTAATATTAATTTTTAATTTTTTCTTTAACAAATACTCATAACTTATATTACAATTTAAATATATTAAAATTTTATTAAATTATTTTAAATTTAACATATTGTTAAAATAAATATCATATATCATTATAATTTTAAATAAGACAATTTTTAAGAAATACATATATACATACTCATACATTTAATGTTCATAATATAATATATAATAGTTTATATACATACACATATATTTAATGTTCATAATATAATATATAACAGTTTATAAACAAAAAAAAAATGTTTATATTTATAAAAAATAATTATATATAGAAGATGTGAGCGACTCTGAATTGTTGCAGAAAGATTCACTCTTCAGTCTTTAGGGACGATAACTCTAGTACTTGCGCATGATAAATCTAACGCGCTAAGCACAACGACTTAATAGGTGTATACAAAAGTTAAAACAGTATAATAAAATTTTATTACTTTTTTACAAATAAATCATATATATAAACAATGAAATTTTTAATAATAACAAATTTTTGCCATATATCATAATAAATCAAAATTTATAAATTAATCAATTCATTAAATCAAAACATTATTCAATTTCTCATTTCAATTGATTAAATATATATATATATCATATTTATAATTTAATTAATTTATTTATTAAATATTTTAATAAATTACAATTAATTCAAGCAGGCGCCTAAATTTTTTTAAAATTTTACACATAAACCCAAATATTCTAAAAGTTTTCATATAGGTAAAGAATATTAAAAAATACCCAAATAAGTTTCAGATTTTTCAGATTTAGCAATTCAGCCCAAATTTTTCTAAATTTTCACTTATAGGCTCAATTGTTCCAAAAATTTAAAATTAGGCCGTAATTTCTTTAACTAGTCATATATAAGTTTTAATTCCATAATAATTCACATAAATATATAAAATTTTCAGATGTTTATAAATTAGTCCAGAATTTTTCAAAATATTTCCTATAAGTCCTATTTTCTCAAAATTCATATTTATGCCCAATTTTTTTTTCTTTTCAATTTTGACCACTAATTAATATCCAATGCTCAAAATATATTTAATACATTTAGAAACAATATAATTATCAATTCAATGCCATTGTTCAACATACTCATCTATCATATTATTAAAACACATAAATATACACTAAATTTTTTAAAGTAAGAATTTAAGTTTCAAACTAAAGTGTACACCAACCTTATAAGCTTAATTCCTCTACTTGTTACTTCTTCTCCTTCCTCTTCCCTTGGCTATCCTTGGCCAAGCTTTCACCTTAATATGCCAAAATAGAAAAATAATGAATAAAATTCTAATTTACCAAATTAAATGCACAATTCACTAATTCTATATGGCTATTTCACCTATTAACCCTTAAAACTTCAAATTCATATTTAATAGAATTTTTAGCATCAACTCACCTTGAATAACACCTTATACCTTGAAATTGATCCTTGAAACTTGATATGAAGGGTTTAATTAAGGGTTTGGGGGTTTAATTTACTAATGGAAGTATTGAGAATTGTTGAATTTAAAGGAGGATAAAAAAAAATAGAGAGAAAATGCAAAAGGAGAGGGACGGCCAAAGGGTTTAGAATTGTCTAATTTTTCAATACTATTTTTCCTTTTATAGCCTTCATTTTTCTTTTCAAAAATACCCCCAACTAAACTCAAAATTATAAAAATGCCATTAGTTAAAAATGATGGCATTTGATTGATCCAAAAATTTCAAGAACTATTCATAACTAAATTAAATAAAAATCTAGTTTAAATCTAACTAATTCTAGTAAATTTCATCTAAAAATGTTGGAAAAGTTTTAATAGCATAGGTTTTAATTCCATGCAAACACTTATACCATACTACATTTTTCCAATCAATCAAATTCTTCCATTTCTTTGACTAATAAATTTAACCAAAATAAATAAAATTTTGGGATATTACATATATTTTGTTGGAAATTGGTAATTCAAAATTAAAAATAAATTTTAATTTTGAGTTAGAGATTAATAAAGAATTTGCAAGAAATTTAGTATGTAAAAGTCATGCAAGGAAGAAGCAAAACGAAAATTCAGAGGTAAAGTATGTTCATACAGGCACTGCTCACATAGTAATTTATGAATATTTTTTATTTTAATTTAATTGACTTCTTTGAGTGGGATTTCAACTTTCAAAAGTAAGAAGGATTTTTATTCTAACTAATTTTAGAGTTGTTAAGGTAATTGTAATTACTATATAAACTCTTGTAAACATCAATTAAATAACATAATTGAAAGAGCAATTGTGTACAAATCCGTTGTAGTGAGAGAATTTGTGAGTTTTTTTTTTTGAATTCTTATTGATTCAATAATAAAAAAAAACAAGATCTTCATGAATGTAAGCAATTGTTGAATTACGTAAATTATTGTGTTCTATTTTTTATCTTTCATTTTTTATTATAATTTTTCCGTTGTTTATTACATTATTTATATTTATGTGAAGTACTTCTGCCCTAAGAAGTTGGTCTTAGAGCAAAGATTTTAACAATCATGGTCACACCCAAATATGAAGTAGAGAAATTTAACGATACGAATAATTTTAATTTGTGGAAAATTAAAGTAACAACATTATTAGTTAGTCAAAAATTAGGTTCAACCCTAAAAAAGATTGCAACTTTGTCTAACGAAGAAGAAAGCTAGGGTCATCAAAATCTAAAGCAGAGAAGAAAGAAATTCAAAAAAAAGCTCATAGTATAAACGTTCTGTTATTAAGCGATGAGGTTTTAAGGGAAGTGCTGATGAGAAGACAACTATTGATTTGTGAAAGAAGTTAAATGCTCTTTATATGACAAAGCTGTTGACCAACAATTTGAATATAAAGAATAAGTTTTATCAGTTGTTCATGTCTAATGGGATACCGATAAAGGACCATATAGATGCCTTCAACAAGATTATAATTGATCTAGAGACTATCAATGCGAAGATAGAGGATGAAGATAAGACAATTATCCTGCTGAGTTTTTTTCCTCGCAGTTATGAGCATTTTGTTGATACGCTACTCTACGGCAAAGAGTTTAACCATGAATGATGTAAAATTACTATTAAATTTAAAGTAATTAGAAAATTAAATAGAGGTTAATACAGAAGGATTATCTGCAAGAGGCATTCACATAGAGACAAAAAGAAGAATAGTTTGAGATTGAAGTCTAAGGAAAATCTTAGAAAATGTTATTGCTGCAAGAAAGAACACTTTATAAAAGATTGTTCTGATAAGAAAGCAAATGACAAAAAGAGAGAAGCGGATGTTGCCTTAACTTATGATAATAACTATGACAATGTAGAGACTCTAATAGCTTCTGATGATAAGAACTCTGACCAATAGGTTTTAAATTCTAGTTGTACATTTCATATGTGCCCAAATAAATTATTGTTTATAAATTTTTAGCTCATTTTTTATGGTAAGGTATTAATGGGTAATGATATAGCTTGTTAAGATATGAGAATTGGTAGTATTATACTTAGGTTGAATAATGGAAGAGTGTGAGAGTTATTAGAAGTTAGGTATGTTTCTGACCTCAAGAAGAACTTGATCTTATTAGAGATGTTAGATTAAAATGGATGTTCCATTAGGATTGATGGAAGGGTTATGAGTGTTGAAAGATTTCATAATTATGATGAGAGGTAAAAAACGCAAATGTGTATATACGCTGAAAGGAGAGGTAGTGAGTGATTTTACATCATTCTCTATTGATGATGAGAATATTCAAATTAAGTTATGGCATCTAAGGTTAGCTCACCTAGGTGAAAGAAACCTAAAAGAGTTATATAACTAAAAAGCGTTTAAAGATGATAAGTTTCAACCATTGGAGTTTTGTGAACATTATGTGTTAGGGAAAGCACATAGAGCTTAGTTTAATATCGAAAAGCACAAAATAAATGGCACTATTGATTATATACACTTGGATCTTTGGCGGGCCAGTATAAGCAGTAACTTATGGTGGGGTAAGGTATTTCCTCACGTTCATTGATGATTATTCAAGGAATATGTGAGTATATGTGTTAAAGAGTAAGGAGTAAGTGTTTGAGAC
The DNA here is from genome assembly GCA_946807835.1 of Ailanthus altissimus. Taxonomy (NCBI): domain Eukaryota; kingdom Viridiplantae; phylum Streptophyta; class Magnoliopsida; order Sapindales; family Simaroubaceae; genus Ailanthus; species Ailanthus altissimus. The sequence goes on from OX327695.1 coordinate 29,025,565, forward strand.
GTTCAAAATATGGAAGACGCTTGTTGAAAATCAACTGGCAAAAAGATTAAGAGGCTAAGGACTGATAATGGCCTTGAATATTGCAATAAAGAGTTTAATAGATTTTGTGCTAAGCATATGATTGTAAGGCACAAAATTGTGAGATCAACATTGTAGCAGAATAGTCTGGCTGAGAGGATGAACATGACCATACTTAAAAGGGTTAGATGCATGTTAACCAATGCAAAGATGTCTATGGCATTTTAAGATAAGGCTGTAATAACAACATCCTATTTAATCAATAGAAGTCCTTTTTCGGTGATAGACTTCAAGACTCTAGAAGAAAAGTGATTTGGTAGCTCTGTCAAATATGATCACCTTTGAATATTTGGCTGCCCAGCTTTTATGCATGTGAAGTAAGGCAAATTAGAATTTAGAGTAATGAATGGGATATTTATAGGGAATCTCAAAGGTGTGAAATGATATAAAGTGTGGTGTGAAATGATATAAAGTGTGGTGTAAAAAGAACATCATAAGTAGAGATGTGATATTTGATGAGATGACAATGATGAAAGAACCCTAAAAAGAAGAGAAAAAAGAACATGTACTCAAGGAAGTTTCAGCATCCAAAATAGTAGCAGTTGAAGTGGAGCCTAAAAGAAGATCTGAGATGTCCCCATATCAACACTTCAACAAGACAACTCTTAAAGTTGAATAAAAGATACCTGTCAGTTCCTCTAAGTCCATCCAAAGTCAGACTAAACTTCTGAAATGGAACTTGAAGAGTACCAACTAGTTAAAGATAGGTTAAGGAGAATTGTAAATTCACTAATAAGGTATGCTTAAGTTAATTTAATTGTTTATGCCTTTAATTTTGCATACACTCTTGAGTATGATAAGCTCAATGCATATATAGAGGCTAGGAATAGTGAGAATATTGAGAAGTGGAAGCAGGTTATAGAAGATGAAATTAGTTCTCTTCTTAAAAATAATACCTAATTTTGGTGGAGATACCTCACAACAAGAAACTAGTTAGGTGCAAGAAGGTGTACAAAGTTAAGGAAGAAATACTGAGAGTATAGCCTATAAGGTTTAAAGTTAGGCTAGTAGCACAAAGTTTCACTCAATGTGAAAAGATGGACATTCATGATATATTCTCACCAGTCGTCAAGCACAAATCCATTAAGATTTTGTTAACCATTGATAATGGTTAATTAAGTCTAATATTTTCATCTTCTAAATTTAATATTTGTTCATAAAAATTAAGATTATTTGACTTTTGATGTATTATATTATTATTTTTGTAAGTTTGAAATTAATAGAGTAAATATATTCGAAACTTTAATAAAAATAAGCCAAAAATATCAAAATGTTACAGTAACCCATGATTCGTTACAGTGATCTACTATAGTACCTACCGCCCAAGATTCAGCGCGGGGCGTGAATTGTATCGCATGAACAATATTTGTGTTACAGTAACTCGTGAACAGTAATCATAACCTGACTTGTATTTAATGTTTAACCTTAATTTAAAGACATAAACTTATAAATAGAAGGCCAAGAACCCTAATTAAGGAGGAAGAGGATAGGAAAAAAAAAGAAAAAAGGCAAAAATTAGAGAAAGAATTCATAACACAAAATCAAATGTCAAAGTCAAGAAATCAAAATTTAAGCTTCAAGTTAAGATTGAGAGAGAAGCAACCCAAGATGTCTTCGATTAATTTTTTTTTTCTCCTTTCTTATCATTATGCTCTTGTTCTTGCTATTCTTTATGGATTTGTTTAATACTTTTGATTTTGTGATGAGCTAAACTTATTATTCTATGGTTAGATTATGTGAACCTAGTATATAGTTAGATTTCATTGATTCTTAGTTTATACATTTAATTATTTTAATTGATTCTTTCTATCTTGTGTTTAATGCTTTTATTATATCTGATCAATATTTTAAATAATTGAGGAACCATGATGAACTCGACAGAGGGATTCATGTGTATAGCCTAGGATAGTTTAATGCATGATTGTAGGGTAACAACTATGAATTCCATCTAAGATAAACATATACTTAGGTGACATGTGTGGTATAATTTAGATTTGATCTTAATGAATTACATTCTAATTTGATTACCATAGATATATAGGTGATTGTTAGAATGTGTAATATAGTCACTCGACCATCGACAGAGGCTTGTGATGAAATTAGTGTCTAAGCCAACAATTGGTATTAAGAGATTAACTAAGAGGTTAATAAATCCAATGAAATACTATGAGACAAGTCAAAACCATAAATTATCTTTATTTGTGAATTCTATTATTTACTTTTATTTAATTTAATTGATAGAGTTAGGTTAGTTAATTAAATTGCAAATTCTGATTTTCTAAATAAAAGTTAAGTATGTATAATTTTAGTACTTGATTTATAGAATTAGATTGCATAGTCCATGTGGGATCGATACTTAGACTTTAAATTCTATATTACTTAATACGATAGCGTGTGCTTGCGCTTAATTAGTATAGCATAAATCAGCCACGTGTGTAAATTTTGACTTACATCTAAAGCAAATAGATGTAAAGACGACTTTTCTACATGAAGAACTTGAAGAGAAGATATACATGTCAGAGCCACAAAATTTTATAAAATCTGGCATGGAGAAGCATGGTTGCTTATTGAAGAATTCATTGTAGGGTTGAAGCAATCTCATAGGTAGTGGTATAAGAGATTTGATGATTTTATGATAACTTGTGGTTTTAATAGAAGCAAGTGTGATGGTTGTGTGTACTTTAAAAGCTTAAATAGTATGATGAGTATGTATTTGCTATTATTTATAGATGATATGCTGATTACATGTAGCGATATAAAAGAAGTAAAGAAATTAAAGAAGTAGTTGAATGGCGAGTTTAAAATGAAAGATTTGGTATGTCCAATGCAAAGGCTGTCTCCACTCCTTTACCATGCATTTCAAACTATCAATAGCACATTTACTGAAATCTAAAAAGGATAAATTGCAGATGAATAAAGTAACATATGCTAGTACTATTAAGAGCATCATGTATGTGATGGTTTGCATAAGACCAGACATAGCATAAGTGGTGAGTTGATACATGCAAAATTCGGGTAAAGATTATAGGTTTGTAGTCAAGTGGATATTGAGATATCTAAAAAGAAAGTCAGACCATGGTTTGTTGTATAAAAGGGCTAAGAATGAAGGTAAAATGGTAAGAGAATACGTGGATTCAAATTATGCGGGTGATCTTGACAAGAGAATATCTTTGACTAGGTACGTATTCACGTTATTTGTGTGTAGTGTGTATTGGAGGTCGACTTTACAGCACATGGTAGCACTATCAACCATGAAGGTGGAATATAGCTGTGGGAGAAGCTATAAAGGAAGCCATGCAGTTAAAAGGTATCTACACAAAGATGATGGCTATTGAAAACATTGACACCAGTGTCTATTATGATAGTCAAAATGTCATACACCTAAGCAAGCATTAAGTATTTCATGAGAGGTCAAAACATATTGATGTGAGACTCTATTTCATTTGAGAGATAATTCAAATTGACGAAATTAGTCTAATGATGGTTGCATCGTCTGAAAATCTTACAGATATATTGACTAAGCCATTGCCATCAATGAAGTTCATCATTTGTAAGGATTTAACTAGAGTCGCCTCTAAGTGAGCAAGTAAGGTAACGCAAAGATGAAACATCTTCGAGAGCTTCTTGGTAAATTTTGAATTAAGGAGGGGTTTGTTAAAAATTGGTAATTCAAAATCAATGATAAGTTTTGATTTTGAGATGGAGACCAATAAAGAGTCTACCAGTGTGTATTATAATAGCCAAAGTATCATACATCTAAGCAAATCTCAAGTATTTCATGAAAGGTCAAAACATATTGATGTGAAGCTTTATTTCATTAGAGATATTGTTCAAAGTGTCAAAATTAGTCTAATGATGATTGTGTCGTCTGAAAATCCTACTAATATATTGACTAAACCACTATTATCGGTTAAGTTCATCATTTGTAAGGATTTAACTGGAGTCACCTCTAAGTAAGCAAGTAAGGTGACGCAAAGATGGAGAATCTTCGAGAGCTTCTTGGTAAATTTTAAATTAAAGAGGGGTTTGTTGAAAATTGATAATTCAAAATTGATGATAAGTTTTGATTTTAAGTTAGAGATCAATAAAAAGTCTATTAGAAGTCTAGTACGCGAAAATCATATAAAGAAAAAGCAAAACAAAAGGCCAAAAGTAAGGTTGTTTACGAGCGTACTATTTATACAGGTACTATTCACGTAGGAACTATTCGCACAACAACTTACGGGTATTTCTTATTTTGGCTCAATTGACTTTTTTAAGTATAATTTAGACTTTCAAAATTAAGAATTCTTATTCTAATTAGTTTTAGGTTGCTAAGGTCATTGTAACTAATATATAAATTTTTATAAATATCAATTAAACAACATCATAATATATAGACCAAAAGAAAGCAATTGAGAGAGCAATTATGTACAATCCCTTGTAGAGAGAGAAAGAGATTCTTTGTGAATTCTTGTTGATTTAATAATAAGAAACAAGATTTTAATCTTCCGTGGACGTAGATAATTATCGAACTACGTAAACTAGTATGTTCTTTCTTCTATTTTTTATTTGCTACATTATTCATACACACACAGATATATATATAAGGATGCACCTTCACCTATAAAATATCAATCTTAACCTTTTATTTTTACCCTAAACTCAGGTGGCGGTGGATGCTAACCGTATTCACGATTAATCAAACTACATTTTAGGGTTAGTGGTGGACTTAAGAAAAGGCTTAGAGGAGCTATAGCTCTCAAACCTCAAATTTTTAAAAAATTTAATAATAAAATTTTATATTTTTTATTCTCTAAAATTTGTATTTTTGTAATTTAACTTCTTCAGTATTTCAAGTATGACACTAAAAACTTAATATAATTAAACTCTAATTTTAATATAATTTTATCTTTAACATCCGGTTCTCTTCACTTTAAATTTTAATTTCACCATTACTCGAGGCAACATAGCAATTAAAGTATTTGATACACGCTTATAATTTTATTTTCAAAATGAAGCTGATTACACTAATAGCTATTTCATTTATATAAACAAAAAAAACTAATAATAACTCTTTCTTCATGCGAAAGGGTTAAACATTAAAAGTTATATTTACTAAATATTTGAAAATTAGAGTTTTCAATTATCACAATAATTGGTTCAAAACTACAGCACTACAATGCCAAGCAGTATTTTAATATTATAATGTTATAAGTTGTATTAACAAATGCTTCATGCAAATGCAATCACAGAGCCATTGCTAGCAATTGCGAAATAATAATGATATCTTCATCGATAAGAATTTACTAACACATCTCTTTTTCAAATCTTTTAAGAAGTCAAATAAAACAATTTCAATATAAATTGATATCGAACTCTAATGTTAATTTATTTCTTTACTTTTTACAAAACCTGAACGATAATTTCTGAAATATTCGGCCCTTTCATGGGACACGTTCATTGCATTTTGAGACTTTTATTCAAGTAATAAGAGAATTCGTCTTTTTGTTCTCATGAAATCGAACTCAATCCATCAAGTAAAAATATAACAAGAAGTAAAATATATAACAAATGAAAATTTCTTTAAGAAGAAAAAAAAAAGTAAGAAAAGTCAAGAATTATTACAAAATGAGAAAAGCAATTACTTAAGAAGACAGCTCTCTTTTCAGGCTTCAGATTTAATGACAAAACTACAACTTATATAATTTAATAAATAAGAAAAATTTAGTGTGCAATGTTACAAATTTAACTTATACATATTAGGCTTAATTTTAACACTACTTTAAAATGTCACAAAATTTTTAGGACTCACTTAATATATTTGTACATTCTAATAATTTAGTAGTAATTTTTATTTAGGTGAGTTATAAACAATTTTAGATGCATTTAGTATGTATTGCCTATCTTATTATTTACGTGTTAATCTTTATAAAAATAAATTTTAGAAGATTTTAGAATTTATTTGGCATGTATTATTTATTTTATTATTTACGTATAATTTTTATTGAGATAATTTTTAGAATTTGAATAAAAATTTAAATTTATTTTAATATTATTTGTTATGAGTTAAGTATTTGTCTCAAAAATTTTTAGACTAAGATAAAAATTTAAATTTATTCTGATATTTTTTATTATGAGTTAAATTTTTATTAATAATCAATAGACTAGATTATTAAATAATATTGACACTGACTCGAATATTTTGTTCGAAGCCGGCATTATTTCTATCCACTATTAGACGTGACAAAAAGCACGCACCACGCGTCTAATCGAGGCAAATTTTCGGTAAGACCTAAGAGGCATCACTTAGGTAATAGGTGACGTTGCTCACCGAATTAGTGGCAAATCTACAATAAGACCTACGAGATGGAACGTGAAATTTTTAACATTGACATTTTGATGCTCTACTAACTCAATATTCCTGGGTTCCCGCTGCTAGAATTTGTTAATTTGACCATGAATATTCTCTCTGTTGTTGTTACATGTTATCAGCTATAAATACACAAACCCAATCCATATATTCTTTTGTCTATAATCTGCTGAATATCAGCTATATTCTTTTGTCTTAATATAACTACTCAACAACAAGTCACTTACCAATGTCCAACTCGAGCCATGACTCGGATTCTTTCCCTCCAAAGTTCCCTAGATTATTAGGGCTTGTAACTGTTCTGTTCCTGGGACCTGTAATAGCTGCCATGATAGCTTACCAACTCGACTCGTTCGAGCCCGCTCCTATCCCTGTGCATGAGTTTTCGGGTCCCCCATTGATGGCGCCGCTGCATATTGGACGCATGTTAAAAAGTTCAGAAATGGTGGTTCCGAGAGGGGTGTTGCAGGGACCCGAAGATATTGTATACATTGATGCTGAGTCAAAACTACTTATTTACACTGGCTGTGAAGATGGGTGGATCAAGCAGTCACAGTTAGTAACTCCACGGCTGACACGATCATCGTCGAGAACTGGGTCCAAACCGGCGGCAGACCACTTGGCCTTGCTCTTAAATCAGAGAACGAGATCATCGTAGCTGATGCTGATAAGGTTGTAGTCACATAGTAAATTGCATACAATTTCCTTTTTTTAAAAAAAAAAAAAATTCTTGAATTAGATGTATATTTAATTATTTATATTGTTAAATGGGTTGGGCCGTCGAGTTCATGTGGGCTTAGCCCGTTGCCTATTGATGAGTTTTGTGATGATTTTTTTTAAGAAGGATAAAATATTTGGAGTTGCAGTGACTACTGAAAGCAAGTGGAAATTTGCCGATGATGGCACGATTTACTTTACGGATGCTTCATATAAATACAACTTCAGTGAATTCATCTGGGAAATACTTGAGACAAGCCTCATGGCAGATTCATAAGCTTTGATCCAGTGACCAAAATTACCAGAGTTCTTGTTTCTTATCTCTACTTTGCTAATGGAGTTCCAGTCTCACCCGATCAAACTTTTGTAGTTTATTGTGAAAGCACAATGTTAAATTTTTATGAACTTTCGCATGTTTTTAAAATGTAAATACAATTTATATGTATAATGTTATATAATTCAAAACTAATACAACTTTTGAAAGTGTTTATTTTTAATAAAAAATAAATTTTCTCATGTGTAAACATAATCATAAAATAGTACGAAAAGTATTTTTTTATAAGAAAAATAAACACTTTCAAACAATTTAAATTGGGTTAGAGCTATATAATGTTATATAAATCGAGTCTGTATTTAAAACGTAAGAATGTTCATGCTTCAAAATTTCTTATCTTCTATTTCAAAAGGTTTAAATTTAAATTTATTTTTTAGTTTGTATGTTTGTGTTAAAATTACAACCATTATTTATATATTGTTGTATAGCTCAAAACAATAGTATATAGTTTAAACAAAAAAAAATTAATAATTTAATTCTTACGTTTTTGTTGAATTACTTATTTAATTTTTAATATTTTAAAAAATATCAATTATATTTTTTAGTGACATTTTTACTATTATTTTCATATTTAAATATATATTTTTTTACTACTATTTTATTTTTAAAATATAACCATTTTCATCTTTAAAAAATGCAATTGATAAATTTTAAAATGTTAAAATTTAATAAATAATTTAGTAAAAATGTTGAGATTAAAATAACAATTTCTTTTAAAAAAAAATGAACAGAAAAACATATCATATAATATTATATAAATCATATTCATATTTTAAAACATACGAACATCAACACCTGTAAATTTCTCATCAACTTATGCCTGTATGACATTGCAGTAGAAGGTGCAGAAAATATTACATCAACGGCAAGAACTCTGGGCGTGCGGAGAAGTTTGTTGCCAAATTGCCGGGCATTGCCCGATAACATCCACTATGATGGAGAAGGCTATTTCTTGATTGCATCATCATTTATGTAAACACAATTGTCTATCTAATTTCTATTGCAATTTTTGCTATAAATTGATGAATCAATATTAGCACCATTGCTAGCTAATACCATCAACACTTTTTTTGGCTTGTTTGCAGGAATTTTCAACATTCTGGCTTCTGGGAATTAGCATACAAATACCCATTCATCCGAAAAGTTTTAGGAATAGTAGTGAGGTATTTCGGGACGCCCTGGACGGACAAAAACGCCGGCGTTTTCGTCGTTGATTTGGAAGGAAATCCGATTGCTCACTATCATGATCCTGCATTGTCATATGTTTCCAGTGCGATCAAGATTGGAGATCACCTTTACTTAGGTTCCGTGCTCAATCCCCACCTTCTCCGCTTTCATGTTTATTGAATTGTCATCATATTTGTTCGGCGCCAGCGGAATTTAAATCTCAGACTTTTAATTATATTTATTTTGTTCAACAAAATTTATATTTATTTTGTGACACCGATATTTGCTCCAATGACAAAGTATGTACCCCTCGACTTAAGTTAAGAGTTCGAATTCTTACAAAAAAATCAAACAATTTTAATTTTTTTTCAAGTTATTAGAAAATCGGTTTTAGTTGATAGTATTTATAATTAGTTAATATTTACATTATAATATTGGCCAATTTTAATTTATCCAATTATTAAAAAGTGGCTGTTAATTAATATTTAAGTTGTAATGTTGATCGATTAAAATTAATTGTATTATAATTAGTTGATATTTGAATTATAATATTATAATTATTTAATATTTATATTTGTAATCTAAAATGTAATACTTATATATAAAAAAATTTATATTTATTCTCTGTGAATGGAATTCAAATCTCATACTTCTTTGTGAACAAAATTCAAATTTCAAACTTCTTTCGTTGTTCATTTTGTTATAAATTGTAACGAGCAACCTCAAATTTTGTGAGCTCTGTGTCTGTATTTGTCATGCTTTCGTCTTTATTTTTCTTCGAAAGGACTTTCATCTTTATTGGTAATCAATGTTATTCGTATAAAATTTTCTTTAAGAAACTGTCAGTTTCATGACGTTTGCAACATTTAGTTGATTTATTTAATCAATTATTATAATTTTTTTAAATATTTGAGTTATCGCATGTTTGACGGGTTTTTTTTTTTTACTTCCGAAAAGAATTTTTTTATTATCAAAAAAATTTTACAATTTTTTATATCGTTTAATTGTAATTAAAAATAATATTACTTGTACACCTTTTAAGTGTAATAAAAATAAATATACTTCATTATTTTTAAAAAGTATATGTTAAGCATACATCAAATGTTATTATTTTAACCAAAAAAAAATTAAATAAATTAAGTACTTATAAAAAATATATAAAATCAACCGAGTATTTGTTCTTAATTAGCAATTAATTTAATGGTATTGTAGCTTTACACGTCAATCTTTCTCGAAAGTCATTGCAAATTCGTCAAACGCCGAGTTTCAGGAATTTAATCCTTCAATCATTATCGCACCAAAAAGAAAAGTCTACTTTAAAGAGTCCCTTATTGCACCAACACTACTTAATATATGAACCCCAAAAAAAAAAAAAGCAAATTATGTAATATTAAATCCATACTAAGTCTTGTTGCATTTAAAAATCTTAAAAGTAAAATAATTAGGTGGAGCAATAATTTTTTTTATATGAAAAAAGAATTTGAACTTAAAATTTCTATAAAAATAAATATAAAATTGCATAAAAAATAATACATTATTTAAGATACAAAATATGCAACCAACTTTATAAATATATATAGCTCTTTCTCGTTGAATATAACCTCATTATTTGATTCATGTAACAGAAATTTGATCTTTAAATCTCTTATTTTACTATAAAAGATATCTTACCAATTTGGTTCGCTTAAATATTTTGCCCTTTTACTTTAAAAATTAGAAGCATGTGAATAAGAGTATTTACTTAAATGGCTCAATAATTATGAATTTGTAGTACATTATTTTTTTAAAATATTCTTGAATTTAATTATTTTTTTTAATATAAAAAAGACAAACAAAAAGAAGCACGTGAATAAGAATGGAATGAAATTAATTTATGAGAATTTTAATTGTCTAAGTTTTGTTAGCCTAAGAAGTCAAAAGTTTAAACCTTATCCTATGAAGCCCACGAACTTAAATTATGTTATAAATGCATTAGATATTTAGGAGATAAAAATTCTTTAAAATGAAAAAGGGAAAACATATAAAATAGATTTTAAAAAAAAAAAGTAAACAAACATTGGTGAGAGATAAAATAGAGAAAAGCAGTGTCAGTGTTAATTGCAATTGTATCGATAAAATTTTTAAATCAATCACGTCTCTTGATTAGTACAATACAAACAAAACAAAAAAAATTGATTGATTTAAACCGACACAATTACGATTGATGTTTAAAGGAAAAATGTCAAAAAAAAATTGCATTTTTACTATTTTTTAATTTTTAATAATTACTAATATCTCCTTCTAAAAGAATAATTGAACACTTTAAGAGGATAAAATAGTACCCAACAAAAAAATAAATTTTTATTAACAAAAATGCAATCTTGTAAAACTGGGAAAATCCCTAACATAAATTATATGGACCAGTAAAAAATTAAAAGAAAAAAATAATAAATTAAATTAAACTTAATCAGTCTCTTAAACAACGATTATATATGATATCAAAATAGAGAGCTTAAAAGACTAAAATCGAACATAAATAAGAAGTTAAAATTCTTTTTAAAGAAAGTCGTTCGATCACAAGATATTAAATTGGAAAATATTTTTGAATTTTTAAAAAGTCTACGACGTGCTCCTATATCTCTACATTCATTAATTAAAATTTTAAAATTTAAAGTTGATCAAAATATTAAATTACTCTTAATATGATGTATGTTGAAGTAAAAGGACGAAATTAACTGTATAACATTTTCTATTAAATTACTTTTCAAATTTTTAATATAAATTTTTATTAGATATATAATATTATTTATGTCTTTAAAATATGTGAAATAATATGTTATTTGATTAATAAAAATTTATTCATATATATATTTAAGTATATATTAATGAACTTATATTTATAAAGTATGTGATTTATGTATTAAGTATTTAATGCTAATACATAGGGTATAGATCACAAGTTCTTTATAAATTAAATGAAGTTCACAACCATTAATAAAAAATAATATTTCATTATGTAATGTTGTAATTTGTTTACTTCTTAAAGTGGATGATTTGCTTTGATCATAAAAATAGAGACTTCGAGTAAAAAAATTAATGTATATGTTACATTTATTAGGACTACTGTAAATTTCGATCTGGTTAACTGAATGTCATAGATCTTAATTCACAAAAGTTTTAATAAACTTAATTGATCTTAATCTTGAGCAGGTAATGAACTTACATTCATGCATTATATCTTTTAAGTTATCACGGAGTAAGATCCAAATAAATGGTCAAAACCTCGATAACTTGGAAATATAATTTTATAGGTCGTAAGAACATATATTTGTAAGATGGAATCTAATAATTAATGTCCACTTAATCTGTTTGCAATACTTGATCATTAGAATTTGTAACCACAATTTATTTAATAAATTATTTATTGAATAATAATATTTATTTGTAAATTTATTTACAAATATAGACATATTAAAAGTGATCAGCCAAATAAATAATTAAAGAGGCAAGACATTTTTTTCATGATCTAACTTTAATTATGGACATCAATTAGGGGGGCAATTAAGTGGTTATTATTGGTTTAAAGACCAGGCCTAATTTAATTAAAATTAATTTTAATTAAATAAACTTTTACTTTATAACATTGGTTACTAAAGTACAACCATTGGCTTTTAATATAGTAGCATGGGATTAACTTAAAATAATTGGTGTATTATGAGATAATAAATATTATACCTTTTAAGTTGGAGTTAGGAAATTCATGGGTCCTGCAGTCTTTCTACTAGTTCCAATTTTAATTAAACTCTAATTTCTTAATCCTAATCAAATTCTAAATACCCAATAGAGATCCCTATATATATGAGAGGTATTGAATAATAAAGGAGAATATAACCATACAGAGAAAAATTATTTTACGTATTTTTATGTGGGAATAGAATATAATTAATACCATTATCTCAGATTTAAGTATTAGTAATTTTAGAAATTAAAAAAGATCCACGCGCCTACACGTATTGAATTTGAAAATTGAGAATAATAAAAGAAATTGTAACCAGTCAATTCAAGATCTGCCATAACAAAGAATTAAGATAATTTTTTATTCTTATACATGTAATTATGAATAAGACGATCTGACTTCTGCTACATTTATTTTTATATAAACAAAAAAAAAATTATTTTATTAACTAACAATTTCGAGTAATTTACAATAATTTAATTGAAATAAACTTTTCATTAATTTCAATATCAATGTTTCAATAAAAATGTACTAATTTGTTTTTTTTTTCAAAAAGGAAAATATACCTTAACTATTATTTTTTATAATAAAAATTAACTAAAATATTTTAAAATTTTTATAAAAATCAATTGAGTAATTTTAATAAATGTTAAAAATAGAAGTAAACTAACAATTTCTCTGTATATTTACATTGTAATTGTCGGCAATTGGACGCTACATAGAAACAATGATCTAAATTTCAATATTTTAAAAAGTAAAAAAAAATTAAAATAAAATAGGGTGATGGATTAATATCGACGACGATGACTTTTTCAATAATCTTATTTTTCTATGGACACACACGCACACGCATTGAATAAAAGAGAGGGTTGAAACTTCATGTTCATGACTTTTTTTAAAATTTTTGTTAGAAAGATGGAATTTATTAAGAACTAAGAACAAAGGGCATAAATGTCTGTTTTTCAATAACATGTCGAAGAAAAGGAGGGGACTCCTGCCATCCAAACTGATCCATCAAAATATGAGTAAATTTAGTTAGACGATGAACCACTTAGTTAGCTCTCCTTTTGATGTGACGTGATATTCAATGTATTTATTATTAATTAATATTAATAAATAATTTATAATTAATTAATAAATAATAATTACTAATTAATACACATCAATTTAAATAAAAACTTAGCATCTCATATTTATAATTATAACATTACTAACTCTTAGTTGAAGCCAAACACAACCTTACTAAATTCAACAATGGTGTGATTGATGTCAATAATTTAATATTTTAAATTAAGGGATACCAAATTATATATGAAATAAAAAGACAAAACAGTGACATGCTCATGTGAGGTATCTGTTGAGGAGAGATTAGATATATTTGAAAAAAATAAAAATACAATATATATATATATAATATTACACATTTTAAGTTGTATCTTAAATGATGATGCATCAAATAATTATTGGATGATAAAATAGTGAATTGATAAATTTAAAATTTATTTTATTTTATCACTTAATGATTACTTGATACATTATTATTTAAAATATAATTTATAATGTATAGCATTGTTATATGTATAATAATCTAAACAAGCCAAAAATACATTGATTAACACAGTTCGTTATAGTTTAATAATAATAAAATTTTAAAATAATACTACATATATATAAATTATATTATATTAACTTATTCTTACTATTTAATGTGTTAATAAAATTAGTATTATTACATTAAATACTTTATTTATTTATTTTTATATTATCCTTACAAATATGTTATGTCATATTAAATAAATAAATGAATTTATGCATCTAGTACTATTAAAAAAGTTAATGAGATTTATTATATTGGTCAACATGCATCATGTTAGGGGTAAATTAGTATTTTCAAATGGTCAATATAACGGATGAATGTAACGACGTGGGTGTGCATCTTACTTGTAGACTTTTCAAAAATTTAGGACTAACCTCGTATTAAATATTACATTTTGGCAGTATTTGTATTTGTGTATATCTGACCTGTTCAAGTTTTAGAGGAGTGAAGCAGAGTTTTATTTATTTATTTATTTATTTTTTTAATTTACAGCAATTTGTAATTTAACTTGTTGACAGTTGTATAACTATTTATAATTGATTAAGATGTTTAATAAATTTTTTTTTTAAAAAAAGAAAACGTTTGTATTAAAATATTAATTTTTCGCACAGCTTGCGTTTCCAACCTTATCGATAACAATAATAAAATTAAAAAAAAAACATCCATCTAATAACGTGAGCCGCGTGCAGTCTATTTTATTGGCTTAGGAAAAAAAAAAATAGAATATGGTATTATTCTATTTATTAATAAAAGGCATCACCAGCGAAACCTAAGCTGGAAAGTGTTAAACAGACAAACGGTCCACTCATTTTTTTTAGAAAAATGACAAATATTATATATCTATATTTAAGGCCGAATAATATTATGTTAAAGTTTAATTATATAAAAATTTTAATGTTAAATTTGAAATTTTAAAAAGATTAAATAATAAAAATATTTATTTAAAAAAATATATTATTAAGTTAAAAAAATATATTATTAAGTTAAAAAAATATATAAGGCTTAAGAAGTCATAGCTCTCGTAAAGATGACAAAATTTGAATTATACTCCAAATTTAATTTATTTAATTTAAATTTAAATTTAATTTTTTTTTTTAAATTTAAAATTCGGGTTTAACCTAAATTTTTTAGGATTGGGGTTGGATATAGATTAAGCCTAATCTTTTATTTTTTCTATTTTAGTTGTTTTATTAAATTTAAAAATTTAAGGTATTTATTATATAAAATAATTATTGTATTTATATTTATATTTTGTATTATATAATTTATATTTATAGTTTCAATTTTTTTATTCTTCCTATAATTTTTTTTTTTCAATTCAAAAAAGTATCTTCCAATTTCAGCTAAACTTTGTCATCTAGCTCCGACAGTTCCAAAAGAAAAAAAAGACACGGGGAGCTGTGTTTTAATCTAAGCAATTAATAAATAATTAGGTTTGTAGGTTAAATTTAAAATTTTGAAATATTTATTTTATAAAATAATTATTAGATTAATATATATATAATTAATAATTAATATAAATATTTTTTAAACTAAAAATTAAAAAAAATCGGAATTCGAACCGAGCCAGATCTAGCTCAAATCTAAATTTCTCAAAAAGGCAAAACAAATTTGAGTTAAGTTATGAATTTTTTCGAATCTGACTTTTTTGCCATCTTTACCTGCAGGTCTCAAGAAAATTCCACCACTATATATACTTCACATTTTTATATTATAATATTATAAAACCATAAACTAATGTAATATCAGTTCTTTATTATTAACATTTAAAAAATTCTTTATTATTAAAAAAAATAAATAATCAACCCTTATACTAAATTATAAAAAAAAAACAATTAAACATCGATTTAACTTACACTTGCTTTTATAATGACTCAGTGATTAATAAGCTTGCAGTAGATCTTACATGTCGTAACTTTGACAGCCCCTTCTTAATTGTAAAAAAATAAACATCCATCCACTCAAGTGTTTTATATATTAATAATGTTACGTATCCTATATTTAAATTTTAATTTTTAAATTTTAAATAAAATATCAAATAATTATTAAATAATTAATTTTTATAATTTTTAAAATTATTTATTATACTATTTTTTATCATCTAATAATTATTTAACACCTCATTTTAAAATCTAAAATTTAAAATATAATTTAAAAATTACATCATTACTCTTTATATATACACACACATATATATAAAACAATCCCATTTACATGTTTATAAAATGTTTGAATGTTCTACAATAGAAATAAAATTAAGAATTTTTTTAAGAAATAATTTTAGAATTTTATAAATATATTTTTTTAATCACTTTTTACATATTTATTCTTTATTAGTTAAATAAATATATTTGTCCTCACATGTATAATATAGTGTTAAATAAAATATTTAAATTAAATTTTAACAAATTTAAATTTAAATTTGAGTTAATTTATCTTTAAAAATACATTTCAACATTCAAAATTTAAAACAATAGATTTGAAACGGTTAAATTGTAAAAAAAAATTTTAAAATAAAGTGACAAAAATAAAAAAAAAGAGTTGCATCGCAAAAAATTATTGTGGCTCGTGATGCCATCATGCCATCTCAAGTCTGAGATATGATATCTTACTAAAATGTCACAAAATAGCATATTGAGCCTTAGATGTATTGAATTTAGATGATGATTGGCCATTATTTATAACGTTGTCTAGGTTTGATAAATAATTCTAAATAAATTATTTTTTTATTTAAATTTACACTTTTTTTAGTATTTTAAACTATTTTTTATATATAATTTATATATATCATTTTTGTTAAAAGAATTTTAAATTGATTTAAAGAAAATTTTGGATAGAAAAAAAAAAAGTAGAGAGAGTGTTTTTATTTATTTATTTAAGGATATAAGAATTCAAATTTTATAATTTTTTTATTATTAAAGAATATAAAATTTAAATATGATTAAAATAATATATTTATAAAATTTTTAAACTATTTCTAAAATTTTTCTATGCATGTTCATTACTAAATAGATACGACAATAGCATCAGCGTCTTCCACTTTCCAACATATATCGGTTCCATTAGCCACTCGTAAACAATCTCTTGAGTATCAGCGAGTCACTCAACTCACTGACCAAGATGTCTAACTCGAGCCATGAATCGGCTTCTGATCCTACGAGTACTAAACTCTCCTCCAGGTCGTGGCTTTTCATTATTCTTTTGCTGGGTCCTGTGTTGGCCGCCGTGTTGGTTTACCAGCTCGACTCGTTCGACCCGGCTCACATGCCCGTCCACGAGTTCACCGGCCCGGCACTGACGGCGGCGCTGCGCAACGACCGGATGCTGCGAGGATCGGAGGTGTTGGGCCGGGGAGTCCTGGATGGACCGGAGGATCTTGTTTACGACGCAGTGTCGGGGGTTATTTACACGGGGTGTGAAGATGGTTGGATCAAGCGAGTCACGGTCAACGACTCGGCGGTCGAGAATTGGATTCACACGGGTGGCCGGCCACTTGGACTCGCTCTCGGAGATAACGAGATCGTTGTGGCTGATGCTTACAAGGTCAGTTTTGTCAAATAATATAAATTGCATATTTCCCAAATTTGCCGGCCTTTTTTTTTATTTTTTATTTTGTGAAATTAATAATTATCTCTATTCCGTAACTCTTGAATCACTTTACAAATTTTTACTAATAAATTAATATTCATAAAAAGAAAAGTTTGAATATATATATATATATATATTCATATACACAAAGGAGCAGTAGTGTGTCTGCTACAAAGATGTAGGAAAAGACAAAGCATAAAAGTAAACAAAAATGGGATAAAGATAATGATGACTTTTTAGCAGTTGATAGAATTAGTCCTTTTAAAATATTTTTTTTAAATAGTATAAAATTTAATATTATTTATTATATTTAATATTTTTTAATACAATTTAAAATACAAATTTGAGATTCTTAATATTTATCTAAAAACCTTATAAGTCACGAGAATAATATTCCAAAATGGGAGCGAGGGTAGCTTCTCTGCTCTAATTCATCTTTTTTTTGTTGGGGGGGGGGGGTGTGATGGAGATTGTTAATGGATTTGGGGTCCTGAAGGAATTTTTTTTTATATTCTAATATCTAATTTGTGCTCTTTTGTGATAAGTATATAATTATTATTTTATTTTTTAATAATTAATAATTTATATTTTAGTCCCCAATAATTTCTCATTTTAACTTTTTATTATAAAAAATTTAACTAATTTAAATATTTTTAATAATGTTTATTTCATATAATTTGAGACTTTTATTTTTCTTAATTTATTAAAACAATCATCAATTTGCTTATTGAAATTTTAAAAAGAATTAATTCATTTATTTATGCTTTTAAACCAACATATTAATTTACTATTATTTAAAGTTATCTAAATTCATTATTTAACTTATGCGTTTTAGTCCCTCGCGTTATAAAAAGTTTAATATTAATATTAAAAATTAAAAAAAAATTAATATTAATATTAATATTAATTTAGATGAATCTGATTTTAAGGTGACAAAAGCGTGAGCTTTAACTCATGACCTTGACTAAATTATATTAATTCAACCTAAAACCTTAAATTATTTGATAAAAACTCATTATTAATATTAAAAATAAATTCTAAGAATAATAATATTCATGTTGCATATGGACCACCTTATCCCGGCCGGCCCAATCCACTTGATGTGTTGTTAAACATTTAACGAGTCCCTTTTGGCATTAATAGCTATAATCATTTTCAGTCCAGATATTTGTCAATTTAAAGAAACAAATAAAATCTATACAATATTATTTAAGTTGTGTCCACAGACCACAATTCTATTATGCTCATACTCTTGGGGCAAAAATGATACAACGGTAAAATTTTGGTGTGTTTTAATGGTGATGTAACAGGGACTACTGAAAATAAGTGGAGATTCAATAGTGCTGTTAACAGATGAGGCTGAGGGTCAAAAATTTATGCTGACAGATGCTCTAGATATTGCCAGTGATGGCACCATATATTTTACAGATGCTTCATATAGATACCACTTGAGTGAATACATCTGGGATATTTTGGAGGGAAGGCCAAATGGCAGGCTTCTGAGCTATGATCCAGTGACCAAAAAAACCAGAGTCCTGCTTTCTGATCTCTACTTTGCCAATGGAGTTGTGGTCTCACCAGATCAAACTCATGTCGTCTTTTGCGAAACCCCAGTGTATGTTCTGATCTTATTTCAATGACACTAAACGTACAAACTCCTATACATACTCCGCTCGTACAAATTGATGTGGTAGTGGTTACCATTCCCATATGTCCCCTAATATTTTCTTTTATTCCTTTGAAAATGTACTACATGTGATAATGATATAACAATGACACATCAGTTTGTATACGAAGTGGTGCTTGTTCATATTGTAGACTTGGAGCTTGCTTCTTCTAGGTGTTATATGAGTTCATGCTTTCTAAATGTTGCAGGAGAAGATGTAGTAAATATTACATCAATGGCGAGAAATCTGGACATGTAGAGAAGTTCGTTGAAAATTTGCCAGGTGTGCCTGATAACATACATTACGATGGAGAAGGCCAGTACTTGATTGCATTAGCACTGGTAAATACAATTCTTTCCATTTGTAATCTATCTGGAGCAAAAGAATCAATGTTAGCACCATTCTTCACGGTATCAACACTTGTGTATTTGCAATTTTGCAGGAGTTTTCGAAACTCTGGGAGCTAGCATTTAGGTACCCTCTCATCCGGAAGGTTGAAGGATTGATAATGAGGTATGTTGGGATGCCAAAACTGGACAAAAACAGTGGGGTTTTTGTTGTTGATTTGGAAGGAAAACCGATTGCTCACTATTATGATCCTGGAGTAACGTTCATTTCCAGCACTATAAGGGTCGGAGATCATCTATACTTCGGATCTATACATAATCCGTACATTCTCCGACTTGATGTTAGTCAAAATCCTGCACTTGCCACTGTATGAGCAACTAACCTGTAGATATGATCACAAATTGTACTGGTTTCTGCATCAGCATAGATGAGACTTTCAATAGTAATGTAATTTCCATGTACAATTGATAATATGACTGTGGATGTTGGAGAATGTAATAACCAGTGAAACGTGAAACGAAAATCACGTTCGCGGAGGGAACGTGGCTTAAATATTTGTTTTTGGCTCAAGAAAGACTGCGCAAGGCCTTAGCGTTCTCCCCAAGTATAAACTTCTGCACTTTCCCTGTTGAAGTTTTCGGCAAATCTTCAAAAATGACTGTCTTAGGAGCCATATAATGTGGCAAGTGATCCCGGAAAAACTTGATTATTTCTTGAGCATCGACATTAAATCCGTCTTTTAGTTTAACAAATGTACAAGGTGGCTGTCCCCAATGACTATCTGGCCCTGCAACGACAGCAGCTTCAAGAACTGCCGGATGACTGAACAAAACTGTTACCACCTGAACTGTGCTTATATTCTCTCCCCCAGAAATGATAATATCCTTCAAACAATCCCTTAATTCTATGTTGCCATCAGGATGCTTCACTGCAAGATCTCCAGTATGAAACCAACCTCCTCTAAGCTTCCTCTATCGCATTCAAGTCTCTAAGGTATCCATTCATCACTGTGTGTCCTCTGAACACAATTTCACCCATTGTTTTACCATCTGCGGGTACACTTTCCGTGGTCACAGGATCTTTTATGTCAACCTCCTCCAAACCAAGATGGTGCATTCCTTGCCGAGATTTGATCTTTGATCTCTCAACTAGAGGTAGAAATTCCCATTCAGGTTGCTATGTGCAATAAGTCCCCGGACCATAAGTTTCTGTAAGGCCATACAAGTGAGTTACATCAAATCCCAACTCTTTCATCTTAGATAGGATCTGCGGAGGTGGTGGTGAACCGCCTGTTGCTATTGCCACCTTGTGAGGGAGTGGCCTCCGGTCACTTACAGGTGAATTCACAATCATGTTAAGGACAGTTGATGCTCCCCCATGTTTGTCACATTATTTAAAGCTATATTCTCAAATACACCCTTTGCAGTGACACTTCTTAGGCATATGTTTGTGCCACCCATAGCAGCCACCCCCCAAATCAGACACCATCCATTGCAGTGAAACATAGGCACAGTCCACATGTAAACAGGCATCGCGCCCATCCCATGGAGAATAACCGTGGAAATAGAATTGAGATAGGCTCCACTATAAACGACTCCTTTAGGCCTCGAAGTAGTGCCAGGGGTATAATTTACACTAATGGGATCCCATACATTATCTGGTCTTCTTATCTCAAATCCTGTTGAGGGATATCAAGCCGTGCACTTCAATTTGACACCCTTATGGCATTAACTAAGCCACAACCTTGAAATCCTATGTGCAGCGGAAAACCATAACTCACACCATAAGTAAGAACACATAAGATTAACACACCAATAAAGATAAAGAAAACAAACCAATCACAAGACACAAGATATACGTGGTTCGGCCCAAATTGCCTACGTCCACGGGGGATCCATGATCCAATTTCTTCCCATTGAAATAGATCACAAAGTATCTTCTTACATCATCAATGATCCCACAAGACACCTTAGTATCTCCCATAGAGACCTCTAAGCATCTACCCTTGATTATTATGACTCCCTAAGACCTCTTCGTATCTCCTCATAAGAGATTTTTACAAGAAACACAAGAATAGCCCGAGCATCTAAGCCTAAAGGATCTATGGTGTTTCTCATTTATTCACTCAAAGAACCTAAAGAAGAAAACACCCCCCAAGGTTACACCCTAGTGCACCACGCACTTAGTGCCTACCTAGCTCCTCTATTCTCTCTTATGGTTACATCTTGAAATCTTAGATGCTTAATCTTAATCAAGAATTTACAAGTGTTTATATAGGGTATATTTCGTGCCTACAAACCCTATTCCTTGTTGGAGTAAGAGTCCACTTGTTTTAGAAGTTCAAAACTTCCCAAAACTTGAAATCCCGAGCCAAAACGGACTTCTCTACGCGTTCTGGCGTTGCGGCGCTCGTCCCTGGACGTCGCAGCGCTGGCCCTTCTCGCGTCTAGCGCTGGACCTTCTCGCGTCCAGCGCTGCGGCGCTGGAAGCTCCCCGCAATTTTTTCTTTTCCTTCACGTCTTTGAGTCTCGTTTCACTTCCCCCTTCGTGTCCCACACGTCCTAGACTTCTCCATACGTGTCCCACACGTTCTAGACTTATTGTAACTCTCCACTTTGATATTTATCTCAATTCTTGTCTAACCAAGATTGTTGAATCACCAATTTTCTAACAAATCCACAATGTCCTGTTTCAAGGAGACTTTCATACTTATAATCATTAGTAGTTGAACTTGTAGAAGAAGGGCTATCGGATTCATTAATCAAGACTAGTATTGGCGATTTTGCTTGTCTCGACAAGAAGATCAAGTGCTCCCCGAGCAACTGCAAGCAACTGATAGTCCACGAATATAATCTTTGATTTGGAATGTCTGAGTAGGACTGACACCATAGCCGAGTCATGACGTGAATTAAGTGTGCAAAGGACATACCCAGCCCTTGGGACTGCAAATGCAGTTCATACGTGGCTTGAACATTTGGGGCCAGGTTGGCAACCTGTATGTTTTTACATAGTCAATAGTTACAATCATGGGACTAAAAGAGTGTCATTAGAACTAATGATGGGTTAGGTTCGAATTCAAAAGTTCATCAAGTTTTAAACGATTCAAAGAGACAATAAAATAAACAGATAAAATCAGTTCGAGATGCATACAAAATCATCAAAGTCACCTCCACACATGACCATATCACGGAAAATCTCCTTACTATTACAACCAATCCTCCTTCGCAAAAACGAATTAATAAACAATTCCCTGATATATTAATAAGAAAAACAAACATTTAAGTGTGCATTTATTTAAAATAAACAGATTATTTGCAATTGATTTCAAAGGTGTCCTTTTTTGGTTAAAATATTTTAATTCAAAATTAATGTCAAACAAGAAGATATCATAGTTTTGGTAACATAGAATATGTGAAAAAGTTGATTAAAAATTATTAAAATATAATTTGGAGAGCAAGTCAAATATGTTGAGTACGCGAAGATCGAAAACGAACATGAAAAGAGGATGAAAGATGCATAACGGTGCCCAGGTGTGGGCACCGCGACATCCGGTGCGAGAAAAAGACTTTCCCATTTTGTTAAGTTTCTTTAAAACGAAACTCATATGTTTAGAGTTAATCTAGATCGTCCTAAAGCCTATATAAAGGCTCTTTATTAGTTTATAAACATATTTTAGTGATCAACACAATTATTTTTGTGATCATAGCATTCTTTGTGATTCTTAGTGAGAGAAATCCTTTGTTATAAGAGAGAGTGAGTTTTTTTGTGAGTCTTTCTTGTAAAAAACATATTTTGTGAGTGCATTGAGATTTAATAATAAGAGAGTGTGATCTTGATCAACCGTGGACGTAAATAAGTTGTCGAATCACGTAAATTTGTGTGTTGTTCTCCTACCTTTCTCTCACTAGATTTTTAATTGCTTTATTGTTTGCATTGAATACTTTGGGTTTATTGCTTGTGTGATTGATTTCGCTTTAACAAAATGGTATTTAGAGCTTGGTTTTAAGCAGACATGGCCACACTTTAATATTTTCACTTTGGGCTTAAGTTTTCATAGTTTTACTCTTAGGCTCTACCCAAAAGGCCTTATACCAAGAGAGATATAATTTACTCCTTATATACCTATGATCTTCCTCATTTCTTGTCAATGTGGGATTTTGTTTGCTTCTTTAATAATCATCCCCTAAAAAAAGGACCACTAAGCCTCCCCTCAAATGATATTTCATCTGTCTATCTTTTGCATAAGAAGATCTCGCTCTCTTTTTGGTACTCATCTTCATTGCATTGTGGATGCCCTACTTGAAGCCCAACATACCTCCTACCTCAAGAGCCCGTTCTATCAGGCCAACTCCTTATCACTTTTTTGGCAGACACGCTTTATGTGAAGCTCGCATCACTATATTGAGAGGACACGCCTTACGTGATGCCTAGAAGCATACCACTGCCTATCTATAGAGTTAAACCACAAATCCTATCGCAAACTGAGGCTTACTAGACTCACCACCTTCTCGTTTGACACCGAGAATTTCTTCTACATAGCTAACTAAAGGTATAACTCTAATACCACTTGTAAGGAACCCAATGAACTACACATATCTCTACATTGGTATGATATTGTTCACTTTTGGCTTAAGCCTTTATGATTTTACTATTAAACTTTATTCAAAAGGTCTCGTACCAATAGAAATATAGTTCACTTCTTATATACCTATAATCTTTTCTATTTTTTTTTATTAATGTGAGACTTTGTTTACTTCCTTAACAACATGCATAAACTTTTTTAACATAATTAGAATTAACAAGGCATATTGCAATATGAATTAAAATATGACTAGAAATTAATATGAATCAATCTGATTATGATGACCATTTTGTATGATCATAAACATTAGAGGTTAAAATGATCAATCAGGACAATGCAAAGAAAAACATATATGACATACAAGAAGTCAGATAAAAACTTGGATCTGGCCTGACATCGGAAAAATCCAAACTAAACTTGAGTTTTGGGTCTAAACAAAAATTTAAAATTAAAATTTGTATTAAGCAAAACTCGAATTCATTTTTATCATCCCTATCTCCAAACCCTAGTCCCTAACTAGTCAAGAACAAATCATGACCGTTCAAAACATGTTCTGTGTTTGTGTTTGTTGTGATCCATTGATTAGTTATCACCTTGAAGGCGTGAAGAGGGAGAATTTTTTTTTTGCCAAGATTCAGTGAGGGTAGAGCCAGACACCTAAAAGCCCTATTTCTTGTACGACCCCTTGTCAAAATCAACCGAAAAGCACTGCTTTTGCGGCGGGGGGGTGGGGAGGTGGGGTGAGGAATGGCCCTTGCCCCTTCTTGATGGAGTGTACCCGCTTCAAGTTTCAGAACCAGTACGCGAGAAGAAACAAGGTATCTCTTCTTAAACATTAGCTGGAAATTAACTTCAATAGCTATTTTGACTTGTTATTTACTAATTCTTGAGCTTGAAACGTTCTCATTTTAGATGGTGATGGATCGTAGTTACATTTGTCGGGTTGATGGGTGTAATATTGACCTAATAGATGTTGACAGCGGGTATTACAAACGCCACAAGATTTGTGTACCAAATGCTATGTCTCCTGTTATTTTGAGATGAGGTTTTGCCAGCCGTGCAGCATGTAAATTTTTTTTTTAAAAAAAAAAAACATATATGGCATTTAGGTTTTTGGGTTTTTTTTTGGTGAGTTTTGGTTTTAATCATTTTATTGTTCATGCACTTCACATTTTGGGTGCAGGTTGCATGATGTTTCACCGTTTGATGGGATCAAAAAGAGTTGCAGGGAGAGTTTGGCTGGACATAATGAGCGTAAAAGACATACGCTGAGAAATTCGAAGCTGTGAGGCCAGTGGCTGTGTACAACGCCCAGAACAATTGCTTAACTTTCTCTCCGGTTGAGAAATTTCTCACTCTAAATCAAGTGGTTCTTTATAGCTCTAACTCTAACCCATATCCTTATACTCACCCTCATCCTCACCCTTACCTCAACCCTAACTCCTTCCCTTACCTTAACTCTAGCCCTTACTACCCCCATCATTACCATCAGCATCTTTGTACCCACCCGCCATGCTTCCACTACCATCTCTATGAAACGACTCTCCAGATGTTCCCTGGCACCAAGCATTTCCCCATCGTACTATGATCATCACTACAACTTTATATCACCATCACCTAATTAAACATTTTACTCTTGACCTCTACCTTAAAAGGTTCATATTAATAGATATATAGTTCATTTCTTATAGATTTATGATTTTTCCCCTTTTCTATTATTTTGAAACTTTGTTTGCTTTTTTAATAATGCATAAACTTTTTCAAGAATTGACAAGAGCATATTGCAATATGAATTAAAATATGACTAGAAATTAAACTCAATCAATCTGATCATGATGACCATTTTGTATAATCATAAACATTAGAGGTTAAAAATGATCGATCAGAACAAAGCAAAGAAAAGCATATATGACATGCAAGAAGTACGACAAAAACTGTAATTCAAATTTCTCAACAACCCAGAAGAGCAAAAGCAAAAAATGAAAAAGTTGAAGAGTCTGCAACTCAAAACTCACCACATCTCCTGGAGGAACGCCTAACTGGGTCAGAGCAGAGGCAAGTTTGAGACAACGTTGATGAGTTTGACTCCATGTGTACTTCAAAGAACCATGCACAGGTGATGTTCTGTCCCTGTAAACCTTATCTGATCTCTCCAAGAAGCTTATGGGAGTCAACTGAGCATAATTTGCTGAGCAACGAACCAGACCCTCCTTTGATTTCCATGACTCTGGCCAAAATCACCAGCAAAGCGAAATTTTTTTCGATAAGTTTGAGTTAGGTTCTTGTGATATCGGTTGAAACTGGGAAGGAAGCGAGTTAATGGAGTCTTCAGAAATTTGTTCATAGTGTTGAAAAGTTTCGACAAATTTAAGTTGAAAGTTGAAAGTGAGGGAATTCAAATGACAATACAAAAAGCTTATGACAAATAGAGGCTTAAACTAAACTGGTTCCAAGAGTTGGCTTTGCTTGTCTTGTCTTGAGTCTTGAACGAACAAAACTATTAACCAACGGATATGTAAGCTGAGTTTAGTCATGCTGTGGGAGTGAACATGGTATGAGATGTGTTGTTACAGACAGTTGCTCAATTTTGGATGTCATTCTATCATCGAGCCTGAGCTTTTACTTCATTAAAATTTAAGTATATGATAATAGTTTGATAAAAAAAAAAGTATAAATTTTGATTATATATATTTAATATAATACATATCATAAAAAAATTCTTAAAATTTAAAATAAAGTTCAAATTAAAAGAGCTTTCTAATCCCATGGAGCCACTTTATTGTGGAGTTTTTTTCTTTTTTTTAAAAAAAAAATGTTTTGTTATATATTTGAAATCCTTCAATCTTTTCATTACATGTTTGAAATTTTTGGTTACTTTTATTACATATTTCTAAATTTAATTGCAATTCCTTTTTTCTTTCAAAATATAATATATAAATTGAGAAATTATAATTAAAAACTTCGATTGTATAATGAAAAACTTATAATAAGTAGCGAAAATGTTAAGTTGGCTCTAATTTTCTCTCTTTCTCTTTTATAGTTCTTAAAAAAAAAAGAATAAAATATAAGCGATAGCTTTGCTCGTATATGCTACACATAAGTAGGGATCTGTTCTGAGTCTTCACCAATGACAACATGATGAAAGCATTTAAAATATAATTTAAAATTATAATTTTATGAGTTCACCAAACAATAATAACTTCAAATTTATAGATTTATGCTCATTTGATTTCTTTGTCATTGTATTTGATCTCTTGTAATGGTGTATGATAATCAGAAAGTGGGCACTCTTATTAGATTTGATAATGGTTGCATTCTTTTTTTTGTAGTAGTTTTGTTATTTGTGTATCTATATTTTATTTTAATAAATATATTTTAATATTTGTGAATAATTTTCTTTTAGTTTAGAGCTTTTTATTTTCTCTTATTGATGCATCTTTGATGCTTTTCTGATGCATGCCACCATAATAACTTCACAATGGTTTATATAAACTATAAAATATTCTTAAAAATTTTATATCAACTTAAAATAGGAGTTTACACAAAAAAAAAAAATCATAAACTGACTTAAAAATGACCGAACAACTCAATTTATCAAAGCCCAATATTTAGGGCCAAAGTCCTACCACGATTTACTTCTTTAAGCCATAGCGCCACCGCTGCTTGGCTAAGGTTACGCCGCTACACCCAACTACTGCCAAGGCTAACGTCGCAGCTTCAAGCTCTAGAAATCGCCTCAGTCATATTCTGAGCTCCTCTTTACTTTTGGCTTTCTATTTTTTTGTTGATTTCTCATTCATCCATCGTATTCTCGACCTTGTATCATCTCTTTATTGGTTAATTGAAAATCATACTCAAGCACAAATTTGAAAAACTAAATTTTAACAAACTTTCATTGATTCAAAATTACTAAGAAGCTTGTCAAGATCCATCCACTCCTCATCATACGCTCAATTATTTATTGGTAATCTCAGTTAAGTCTTTACATAAATTTAACTCCATTAAGGATAATGACTTAGATCTCTAAAGGTTCGAATGCATCTTGTCTATAGCAACTTTATTATTATCTCACTTGTCACTCTTGACTTTACAATCACAATACTTCGATGGTTTAAACTTATCCCTGCTAACAGTTCCCTTACCATATATTCTTTTTCAACCTCTTTTACTTTAGTGAGCTACTCTCAAATATTATATCTTGGTTTGCATCCCTTCAACAATATATGTTGAATCACACATAATATTTTCATTCAGCACATTTAATCTATTATGCTTCTCACCCTTCATAATCATTATAGACTCTTTAAACACATTCAATATTCTTTTTTTTATTTGAATGAATATCCTGCTTGATCTAACATACCAAGGGATACCAAGTTTCTCTTAACACTAGCAATATGTTTTACACCAAATAACTCCCTTACTTTCCATCATATAACCACATCCTTATACTATTAATCCTCATAACTTTACAATCTATATCACAACCCATTAATACTCTTCCACCATTAATTAATTTATAATTAATAAATAAAGATCTATTATGACACATATAGTAAGTATAGTCAGAATCAAATATCCATTCACCAGTATATTTTTGTCAGAAGCAACCAAGGTTTTACACTATCGTAGTCCTCCTCATAGACTATTACAACATCACCTTTCTTTTTCTTTTTAGTCTTTATGGCCTTTTTATTCAAATAGTCCATTATAAAGTGTCATTCTCTTTTACAACCAAAATACTTCCTAGATTTGCCTTTTGACTCTTTCAAATTATTGTTCTTCTGATATCTATTCTCAATCCTCTCCTTTATAGTCAAGACTGTTACAATATCTATAGGCTCTAATATTTTTCCTAATTCTTTAGAGTTAATACTTGTTAAGTCGTCGTGATCGTATAACCATAACTCTGATACTACTTATTGAGATTTTACGCACAGAAGTCTTCACCCACAAACATTCAAAAATTGTAAAAGAAAATCACATAATAAAATAGATATAACAATCAAAACACATAAGGCATAAAAATATACGTAGTTCGACAAATTGCTTACGTCTATAGTAGATCACGATAGATTGCACACTCGATACTCAAACGCTCTCTATACAATACTCTCTCGTGCACTCAGCACTTAAGCGCTCATTAAGCGCTCCATTCTCTCTCTTATTAATGCATTTTTGATGCTTTTTTATACATACCACTCTAATAACTGTACAATTATTTATATAGACTCTAAAATGTCTTTAAAACCCTATATCAACTTGAAATAGGAGTTCACATGCAAAAGAATCCTAAAACGACTCAAAAACAACGAAATAACTTAATTTACCAAATCTCATAATTTGAGGCCAAAGCCCACCACAATTTGCTCCTTGGAGTAGTGACGTAACTTAGGATGGGCCGCAGCACCCAACCACTACTAAGCCTGGGGGTATAGCCTTAAGCTCTAGAAACTGCCTCAGTTACGTTCTGAGTCCCTTTTACTTTCGACTTTCTATTTTATTCTTTTTTCATTCGTCTATCGCGTTCTTGACCTCGTGTCGTATTCTTATTGATCTCTAATTCAAAATCATACTTAAACCTGATTTTAAATTACCAAATTTAAACATAAACAATATCTTATACTGCACTTAAGAATTAAAAATAAAAAATATTATAAATCTACCGTATTAAATCATAAATTTTCAATAAAAAAGATTTTCATATATACACAACAAGAAAAGTAATTATATGTTTTGTTGTATCATAATTAGAAGCTAAGAGTACAATATAATACATACCGATGTTGTTATACATAAAACCATTTGATTTTGGACATCTGAACAATTTTTTTTATATAGGCAAACTAAAATAAACATTATTTTTTTTACACATTTTAAATCAAAATGATGATATCGTTTTAAGTAAAACATGCCTAAAACAACATAGCTTAGTTTTGAGGACTTATACATTTTTTTTTTGTTTCAAACATCGAATCTGATAATATATATATAATAATTTAATAAATTACGTAATTTATTATATAATAAACAAAATTATTATATGACACTCTTTAATTAATTTATAATTTTTATACGTAATTTATTATATAATAAACAAAATTATTATATGACACTTTTTAATTAATTTATAATTTTTATACGATCTATGATTTTTACATAATTTTATCACATATTTAAATATTTATCATATAATAAGTTATGTAATTTATTAAATTATTTATTTATATATAAAGAGAGATAAAGAGAGAGAAATGTCATCATATTAAAGATGTGAAACGCGAGAAATGGGGAGTTGATTTTGCTAAGGCATGGCAGCGGCAACCATACCTCAATTCTCGTCTCAATCCCATCAGGAACAGGTTTGTTCATCTATTTTGAATCTAATTACCATCGTTTGATTCTAAATCAAGAGTAATGCTATACAAAGGAGATGTTTTTCTCTCTTTCTCATGCGCAAATGGGAATTGATGTGCTTAGTTCTTTGCATAAGCGATTCTGATAATTGAAGCTTCCAAAAATACTTTTCAAAGTGCTTTTAAAAGAACTTCTGGTACTATATATAAAAAATAAAAAAAATAAAAACTTTTTTATAATGTTTGGACAAAGCAAAACATGTAGAGCAGTAGAATGTTCTTTAAAACATTAAAAAAAAAATACATCTCAAACACGGTTTAAATGTGTGTTATTCAATTTATTGTAAAATTACTTAGGATATTAACACTGTTAACCCTTGAGGTTGGTATAAATTACATTTTAATGGTGACTTTGACTTTAATTATATTGTCACTCTCTCTATTTAATTGAAAATAAAAAATACCCTCATCTCTTAAAAATATTTTAGTTATTTATACGATAAAATTATGAGAACATTTTAATTTTTTTAATTAAATAAAAAAGATGATAGTGTAATTAAAATTAATATCACCATTAAGTGTGATTTATGCCGACCTCAGGGACGATAGTGTTAATACCCAAAATAATCACTTTCATGTAAGATAAACAAGGTCTCAGCCACGCAATCCACAGCAGGTAAAATTGTTTTTTTTTTAATAAAAAAACCATATATGGCATTAAGGTTTTTGTGTTTTATTTTGGGTGAATTTTGGCCTTAATCATTTTCATGTTCATGCACTTCACATTTTGGGTGCAGGTTGCATGAAATTTCACTCTTTGATGGGATCAAAAAGAGTTGCAGGGAGAGTTTGGCTGGACATAATGAGCGTAGGAGAAAGCCATACGCTGAGAAATTGGAAGCTGTGAGGCCAGTGGCTGTGTACAACGCTCAAAACAATTGCTTAACTTTCTCCACAGCCGGGAAATTTCTCAGCTGAATCAAGTGGTTCTTTACAGCCCTAACTCTTAACTCTAACCCACATCCTCATCCTCATCCTCACCCTCACCGTTACCTCAGCCCTAACACTTTCCCTTACCTTAACCCTAGCCCTTACTACTCTACCCCCATCATTACCAGCAGCATCTTTGCACCACCCGCCATGCTTCCACTGCCATCTCTTGCTGAAACGACTCTCCAGATATTCCCTGGCACCAAGCATTTCCCCATCGTATTATGATCATCAGTCATCACTACAACTTCATATCATCATCACCTAATTAAGTGAACTTCATGTTCACAATATATATTAGTTGATGTTGTGTTATTAGGTACTTTGCTTCTGAACAGTTCACCTGATTATGTGAATTAGTGCTTACTCCCTCTTTTTCTTTTATTAACTAATGGGAGCTAACTAGCGTGTTATTTGGGTTTTAATTATTAATTAGTATGTAATTTGAGTTTTAATTAGTAATTATCTGTATATCTCCTTGTCCATGGGTTGTTTTGGGTAAAATAGAAATTGTACTTTCTTTTCTTTTATTTTAACTCGTGTGAATGTTATTGTACCTTGTGGAAAGTTGTTTGTGTTTAATTTAACTAAAGCTAATTACACGCTTTTATGTTATGATCTAAATATTTGGTTCACGGATTTTCTTATTTTCATGTCAAAATTTTTTGTCACAAACTATATATATATATAGGAGTAAAATTTATAGCACCATTATTTTTAGACAATATCTAATACAATTTTAGATATTTAAATTAATATATATTTAATAATTCAGATGCAATTAGATATGTATAATTAATATATTGTATCTAATGTAAATTTAAAATTTAATATGAATTATTAAATATGTATTAATTTAATATTTTAAAATTTATGTAAATTATTATGTCAAAAATATGGTTGATATATATATTGTTTGTTGTTAATTGATTGCAACGATTCATTATCCTCAATATACGTTAAGGATACATGTGGTAGTAGAAGAAGACAAATAACAATTGTAGTTGGTTTTTGTTGGTCTCATCTTTTCAATTAAAAATCCAGGGCATCTTTTCTAGGGAGCTTATTGTCTTTTCCATGTCAGAAATCTTTTGTTTGCTAATTGAACTTGTGCCGTCGATTTTAGCAGCTTGGAACTTAATTTGAAATCTTTTATTAATTCTTTGATAGTTACAATTTTACCCCTTGAAATGCTAAATGATAAATCTTCTCGCAGGCCTATCTAACTCTGGATGGACACATCATTATCACTATTTTAATCGCCCCGGATCATGTCTTAATCTCATTTTTTATTTAATTTTGTATTAACATAAAGTTGATAGTTAAGAAATTATGAAATAAATTTTTACATTACATAATTAATATAAAATATGTATTGAAATTTCTTAAATTTTAGATAAAATTAGATTAGAAGAGAATCCTAATTCATTTTCATCGTATCAACCATTTACATCTCATGTTAATAAATAATAGATATGAGTGAAATTTGAATTTCAAATCTCTTATTACTATTTAAAAAGACTTTATTAGTGGAATCAACTAATACCCACAATATATATAATTATTATAAGTTACATGTGGTTTATTTTTCTAATTTTATTCATTAATTACCGATCATAATGTTTAATATGTATTAAATAAAAAAATCAAATCAAAAACGAAGAAAAAAAAAATCCTAGTCATGGTCTAAATATTATGAGCTTGTTTGGTATGATTTTCATAAGTTAAAAAATATTTTTTTAATGTCAAAAACTCTACTCAAATTTTTATGAGGCGTTTAGTTATAAATCAAAAAAATATTTTTAGTATTAAAACAATTATTTTACCTTTATTTAGTAAAGCTCAAATTTAAAATTTTTAAGAATAGAAATTAGAGAGTTTTTTTAATGTGTTTGAATTATTTAAAATACCTATAATTTATTTAAAACCTTCACTTCAATTCTTTTATACATAGCTTTAAAAAACTTATATATCAAAATAATTACATAATTTTTCTTAAAATCTAAAATTGATAATCAAACAATTAATAATTTTTTTTTAAAAAAAAAACATTTTTAGTATTAACTCTATTGAAAAAGTCTTCCCAAACGAGAACCATTGTACTTGAAAATTAAAGAGAAAAAAAATCAATATAAACATTAAATAAGGTAAGAGTACTTTGGTATTAAATAAGGTTAGTTTCCAAAATAATACATTTCTTTAGAATTTTGATAGATGCAATTATAGGTGGGGGTGTTTTTAGTTATTATATAAAAAGGGGATTATTTATATCCCATCCTTCTAAAACATCAAGTGCCAAACGTTGAGTAATCCAAAGACTAGTGAGGAACTAGTTCACACATGTATATAGATATGGTGGATTTTTATGAACCAAAAATTTTTAAATCCTGACATCAAAATTTGATTCTAAATATATTTCATAAATTTTTAATTAAAAATATTGATAATATATATCTAATTAAAAATAAAACGATTCTACACTTAAATAGTTAAAATATAAAATAATATAAATTTATATCTTAATTAATATATCATCAATCAGTCAATAATTATTTAATTATTCTCAATTAATGATCGAGACTGATCAAATAATTATTAATTTTTTACTTTTTATTAATTAATAATTATATAATATTAATTAATAATAAACACATTCGATACTACATCAATTACAATACAAATTTTTTATTACCATTATATAAGCATAACATTACTCTTAAAAATATTTTTGAATTTCCGTTGTAATTAGAAGAGTTAATAATTTATTTCCAGCACGGTACCAAAAATATTCGCATCCCTTCGAAGGGTTTTAAGTTACAAAACAATCAAATCTTCATGTACCAATTGAGATTATTTAGACATGATAGATACTTTCAATTGTAATGCGAGGAAAATTGAACAATCAAAAAGACATACTTGGAAGTGAAGAATATGGGCCTGTAAAAATTCTGTGAAAAATCCCATTTTTTGGAGAAGAGCGGCTACTGAAACTATGTTCTCAATCAGTCGAGGGCAGCTATGACTGCATCAACAACTTCCTGGGTGGTGCTAGTTCCTCCGAGGTCTTTTGTTCTGTACTTGCCCTCTGATATTACTTGTTCGACGGCGGTTTCTAATCGATCAGCAAATGAAGGAAATTGGAGATGTCTCAGCATCATGGCGGATGAAAGAAGCAAGGCTACTGGGTTTGCTTTCTCTTGTAACACTAGTTTCTCATTGCCGACGTTTCCTGCTGACGCACCTTGCTCAAAAATAGCATGATCAGCCCCAACATTGCCTGCATACCGCAAAGGCAGATTATTAGTAAATCTCAACCAGAAAATATGATCATTATAGTAGAATGTTTTAGGGAAAAAAGAAGGGGAAGGGACAGATGGAGAAACAGTCCAGTGCCACTGGAGGAGCTCCCTTTCAAAATACAAAAACAATACTCCTGCTGTCTTTCACGATATAAAACATCCCCCAGCAAAAAAACAAATGAAGAATTAAAAAACCATTTTTCAGTAATTAGTATGTTTTTATAAGTAAAACAACATGGGAAAAAAATAGAAAAGAAACTTTGTTTTATGAATGATTCTTCCATGTAAGTTTCCAAGCGGTAGCACAATATATTACATAATCTTTTAAACCATTTAGAGAGGGGGAACAAGTACACATGCTTATGCAAGAAAGAAAGAGAGAGAGAGAGAGAGACTTGCTCAATTTCCACTTTTACCTACCAAAACCTATTCTGCAGAATGAGGGATTCACTACAATACAACCAAGATTTCAAGGTTGTGTTCGACGTTTCAAGCTGCAGTTTCCATTTTGGCCTTAAGAGTTTTAACATTTTGTGTTGGTGGTATCATTACACCTAGTGTAATAGACAAGCCCGCAAAACGGATGGGAATCTTCGTATATGAGACTAACATATAAGTTCCATCTTGCACCAAAAAAATTGCTCAATTTTCTCTTTAACAAATAATAAGCCCCACTACAGCATTGGTGGCGGCTTTGAGTTTAAACTCAACTTTACTGTTGTTTCTTGCATTATATATAAGCCTATTGATCTGTCCACTTGTGCACTGATGCTAATGGATCAACAATGTAGCACACTTGCTTTATTATAATTCAAATTTGATCAACACCCTCTTGATAAATGTAGCTCTCTTTGTATTGCCAAATCCCTTGTGCTGGGTGTCCAGGGAATAATGAACAATTCACTAACTCATACACTCGACCATAAATAGACTAAAAATGATTATAATCACAATACAATTTCCCTTTAACACATATGTCAGTAGTTACTACAAACTTTTCTCATGCTGTAAACATATATCATATGTAAAGATTCCATAACAAATAGATATCAAGTGTAAAATCCATAACCAAACTACACTTTATCTACACTTCTTCATACAATATATTGTGTTTAAACCACATTTCCATTGAAAAGAGAAGCATAATAGACATAAAAAATGCACTCAAATTAACTGATTCTCGATTTGTTAACATCATATTACGAAGTTATTCAGGTTCATGAGTTACCATATACTGAGAAAAGAGTATAATTTCCCCCATTCCACATTAAGGGAAAATATTTAAGAAACAGAAAACAACACGATTCTTTAAACTTGAAATGTGGGGATAAGCATACCTCCTGGCATGACTCCTGTGCCACCAGCAATACCAGCAGCTGTATTTGCAACTAGATTGCCGTAAAGATTGGGTGTCACCTGAAAAATGGAGACCAGCTTGAGTCAGCCACAGAACACCTTGTAACATTGATAATTGAAACAGGGTTGAAACAAGTCAAGATAGAAGGCAGCGAGTAAAATTGCAATAGACCACAATCAAAGTCAAGTAACAAGAACAGAATTTTCTTGAAGATACTTATCAGAAACCCAGAGTTTACATCCCCATATAGAGTTCATTTGAGCCCATATAAGGCCCGAGTAAACAACTAGCCACATTCATATTGAATAGAAATATTCCTCTCAAATTCTTCTATTTCACATTTCCACAATAAATCAATTGCCTTTCCAGGTAAGAAGTTAATCCCCTGCTCTTGAGTTTCAAATATAGAAGAACATCTACTTCTCCATGACACAATAAATGCAAATTTTCCTTGATTAGAATTATTTTTACCTTAACAATTAAGAGGAGGCGCACTAGAATCCCAATGAATAAGTCTTGTACCCACTAGTTGACCTACAATGTCTGTGGAAGTGGTGCAACTTAGAATTTTTCAACAGTAGCAAATTAAACCATAATTTCACTATCCTGTAATGGAATATTACTTCTATTTACCATCTTCACCAGCACAGTAGAAATATATTTCAACCCAAATTGAATATTACACAATAACTGAAATGGTAACACATTGGGCTCATAATTCAACCAAAAAAATTGGTTTCAACACCAAAAAATTCAGATAAAGAAATTTCAGCAACTAAAACATGGGAACAAACATCTACAAGAAGCAAAAATGCTGTATGTCCTAGAATTTGAATAATTTGAATAATTATCATGCAGAAAGTAGCCGACCAGATGACATCACTTAAGAGTATTATTACCTACTGAAAAAAAAAAAATCCAGTGTCATGCACATGTAAGTCGCATACCATGACGTCAAATTGCTCGGGCTTTGAAACTAGCTGCATGCAGCAATTGTCCACAATTATTTCATTGTACTTGATCCCAGGATACTTCGTAGCAACCTCTCGGCAAGACTCCAAGAAAAGACCATCAGCAAGCTTCATAATGTTCGCTTTATGCACAGCAGTCACCATCTTTCTATTGTTCAGATACGCATACTCGAAAGCATATTTTGCAATTCTCTCAGAACAGAACTTTGTTATCACCTAGCAAATTGGTAGTATGAGATACAAACATAAACCAAGACTATGCAGCACTAACAATTAAAATCAACTGATAAATAGGAAATAAACCTAACAACAACAACATCATCATCAAAATATTTGAATTCTTTTTTTATTACATCAAATATAAACTAAGCCCTCCCCAGCCTGGCTTGAATCCAAACTCTTGGCTTGACCCAAGAGGCTTTTTCAATTGAAGCAACTGACATCCATAAAATATTTCCCTGTGTGCTTGACAGTGCTTTCACATAAAATGCTTTTGCTTAAAAAAGAATCACCTATAAACAAGTGCTTTCTTAACCAGAAAATTGCTTTCCAGAAAAATACTTATCAAATAAGCACGGTCAATACTTAAATCAATTTTTACTTCTACAGCTATCAGCCCGCTGATCAAAATGAAGTCCTTTAACAGAAAATTAATTATATTTATGCACATAAAAAAATTAAGTCGAAAAAAAAGTTGAAAAACAAATAAAGATTTAACAATCAAATACCTTAAGACTTTCAACGACTCCCGGAACAACCTCGTGTTCGAGCCCCGAGTATTCACCCTCAGTATTCTCCCTAATTACAACAATATCCACATTCTCGTGGCGCGTCGGCAACCCCGGCAAATTGAAGCAGTTCACCAGGGACGCGTACAAATCAAGTTCCCGTCGCAGCAGCAGGTTCAGCGAGCTGACGCCGCCGCCCATCGGCGTCTCCAGGCCGCCTTTCAGGCAGACCTTGTTCTTTTTGATCGAGTCGATCACCTCTTGCGGCACTCGCTTCATGTCCCCGTGGACCTCGTACTTCTCGAAGTATACTGGCGCGTGCATCGCCTCCATCACCTGTTCGACAGCGCCTGTCACCAGAGGTCCGATTCCGTCGCCCGGAATTAGTGTCACCGCGCGTGGCGCACCTTCGCCGGGCCGCGGCATGTAGGTCACTGATCGGGCCGGGGTGAGGAACGGGGACGAAGCGGGGCGTTGGTCGGTGGTAGACTTCGTGAGTATGTTTTTGAGAAACGGCACGGTCCTTCGGGCCATCGGGTCGGGTTGTCGGGTTCTTTTGATTGGGGAATTTTAAGAAAGTTTTTGTCCGTTTATGCGATCGCATACAGCGATAGAGCACAAGGAGAAAGATGAAGATTAATAGAGGGAGTGGCGTGATCACATGCACTGGAGATCACTGAATGTTTTATTCCGTTAAAACGTTGAGTCTGAGTCATTAGCCGCCAATGGGGTCCACGTGTCCATGGGTGATTGGAAAGAATAGTCAAACTTTTTTATTATATGTGCCAATTATTTTAATATGTAAAATAAATAAAAATTGAAAACATAAAACGAATATTAAAAATAATATAGAGAATTGTATATTATAATAAATGAATGTGTCATAAATTAACTCGTGCACGTTCCAATTTGAATGCTGTTATAAATATATGTGTATTACGCAGTGGCTTAAGAGTAGAATTGGTGAATAAAATTGGGATATAAATTTTATATTTAAATTAATTTGTCACAAATTAATGATTATTAACGTATTAAATAATTATTAATCTTTTAATTTTCATTAACGGTGGTATACATATAAAACCTATTAATAAGGAACATAATAAATGTTACATCATTTGGGATTATGTAAATATAACTTATTGATAGTGGAATTGTAGAGTTGTCTTAATTTTTTTTTTTTGTTACTTATTATATATTTTCATTATAGATTTTTTTTTTGCTTTATTGTATATTCCTATATATGGGTTATAATTAAAAATATTTTAAAATGTCATTATGATAATTTAAAATATATAATTAAAAACTTAAAATTAAAATAAGAAAAAATTTAAAACACTTTGTAAACTCTGTAATTTTTTGTTTAAAGGTTTGAATAAAAATAAAAAAACTCACACCCACTAAAATACTTAACTTCTTATCCTTTAAATTTTACTTGAATTCAAATTATCACCAACGCACTACACTTTCACAAACTCGTAGTTGGATGGACTCTCTTGTCATTATAATATTATAGAGAGTTGTTGTTCTATTATTATATAATTTCAAGATCACAATAAATTTATGATAAGATCGTTTATTTACAATGAAATGATATATAAAGTCAACATATTTCAATAAATACAAAATAAGATTTATAGTTGCACAAATTATTGAGAGTAATTTTAGATCTTGTTCAAGACAAATTGCTGTAGGAAATTTATTGAAACAATTGAATTCAAAATATAGTAAAGTAACTCTCAAATGGGAAACCACTTCACACCTCGTGTGTTCTTATTTTTTATAATGAGAGAGGTGCTTTCATATCTTCTTAACTCAAAATTATTGAGGAGGAGAAAGATTTCTTTTTTAAAAAAAATTACACTTATTGAGATTTAGAAATAAAGTAGTGTTTTTTTTAATAATAATATTACATTTGATATATATTATATAATATATACATTTATCATAATTATATATCACTTAACACTTATGCATCTCTGAACTCACACTTCATTTAACAACATATATATTTATCAAAATTATAAATTACTTAATACTTACACATGCTCAAACCCACACTTTTATAAAAATAAAAATATTATATAACATAAATATATATTAAAATTATATATTACTTAACACTTACATACATCAAAACCTACACCTCTTTTATATAACACACACTTATATATACACACATCATGATTATATATCACTTGACACTTATACATATCCGGACCCATAAATTACATGAATTATATATCACTTAATAATTATATACACTTGAATCTATATCTCTGTAAAAAAAAAAATTGACCAACTACCCACCACACATAAAAAGAAAATATTTACAATATTTTAAATTGTTGTTAAAATTCAAACCCTCGACTTTAAACGAGGAGATAAACAAACATTCCAGAACAAAACAGTCGGTGAAAAACAATTGTAAAATAAATATTTTATTCAATCACTTGACAAAAAAAAAAAAAAGAACAAATATTAGGCAACAGATTTGGTAGGGGGACAAACAGCAGAGCAAGAACTGTGACTAGAACCACTACAAAACACATACACAAATTATATATTTAAAAATATATATCTGATGAATTGATGATTCATCAGACAAACAAGAACATAATGTTAAAAAGAAAAAGAAACATGAGAATGTCTCTGGCCGTTTACATGGCCACGTACAATTTTGGTGAATTTTTGTAAATTTTCAGCTCAATCCTTAAAAAAGAAAAGAAAACAATTTTGCAGTAATGGTGTTGTGTGAATTTTGTTTGTTTGTGTAGCTTCCACGGTGTAATCTGTTGCACCAGGGTATTTTTGTCATTTTATTGTGATAAAATAATGCTTTATATATATATATAATTTTTTTTTTCCAGTTCTCCAAATGTTTATATTTGCATGCTGCATGCACATCATTGTTTTGTTGGAAATGAAATCATTTTGTCTACTTATTTTTTTTCCTTTTTTTGTTGTTTTGCATTTTTTCTATTTGCCCTACATTTTAACAATTAGTGGATATCTTTTTTTTTTTTACTTATTTATATGGAAAAAAAAAATGTACAGCTAAAAAGTTACAAAAATCGTGGGTTTGTTTTGATGTTATTTGATGGGACATCTTATTTTTAGTTTTCTAAAACTAAAAAACAAATAACAAAAATCACTTTGATTGTTACATTAACTAGTAAGCATTAAGGATTACAACACTAATACATTTTTTTTTATCTATTTTAAAATTTAGAGTCATTAATATGTTAACTTTTAACTTATAATTGACAGTTTAAGAGTCATTAAATTGTTATAAACATGAAATGTCAACACCAAAAAAAATTTCTAAAATTATTTGGGAACCATAGAACATAGTTTAGGTCAAATTTGTATTTTATAATATATTTATTTTGGATGCAACTCATATTTCTTCAATAAATAAACACAATATAAAATAAATATATATATGTTTGTGTTTTTAAAAGAAAAAAGAAAGAAAAGGCGCAGACGCTCAATGTGTTATTAATATTAAAACAAGCCCCACAATGGCAAAAGTTACAAAGAAACAAGAGCTGAACTTAGATGAGGCAAATGTGGGGCATTCAATTCGATTTAACGGCAACATCACTCTGCAAAATCATCTTTATAGTTTGGCATTTGTCACTCTCAATCGAAAATTTAATCATCATCATCTTCAAGCTACACGAAGAACAGGAAGCAGCAAAAACCAACTCAACTTGGCAGCAGCACCACCACCCCACCATCTGTCCCTTCATTTTATTTATTCTCAAACTGAAAATTCTTCAAAACTCTCTCTTCATAATATTCATGAAGCCACCTTTTTCTTTCTCGCCAAATTTTCCCACTTCTTCTTCTTCATCTTCTTCTCATTCCAATGGCTTGGCTGGATGATGATGAGGCTTGGAATTCGATTCTTCCCACCACGATGATTCTCAAACCAGAAGAGCAACAAGATAACGGAGCAGAGGCAAAAGGGTCCTTACAACAATTCCCGTTCGAGAAGGTCTTTCCCGTTTACGCTATGGGGTTATTCTCCAAGCCTATCTCCGAGAACGCCGTTTTGTCCGCTCCAAATTCCGGCTTTGACCCGATTTGGGACGCTGTTCGCGAAGAAGCTAAGTTGGAGGTGCCATTTTTTTTTCTCTCTTTTTATTACTGTTTTATTGTCTTGGGTCTACCTTGTTTTTGTTTTATTTGCTTTAAAAATTCATTCTTGATTTCTTGGTGATGTGATTCTTGGATTAATATGATATTGCAGGCTGAAAAAGAACCGATGTTGAGTAGCTTTTTGTACGCTAGTATCTTGTCACACGATTGCTTAGAGCAAGCGTTAGGATTTGTTCTTGCCAATCGACTGCAAAATCCTACACTCTTGGCAACTCAATTAATGGATATATTTTGTGATGTAATGATGCATGATAAAGATATTCAGCGTTCTATTCGGCTCGATGTTCAGGTAACTTCACTACTAGTTAATGAATATGAGAGCTAAGAGCTAACTCTATGCAGAAGTGTCTGCTTTACATTGTTGACGAATTTGTTTAACATTTGGATTGAAATTTTGCAGTCATTCAAGGATAGAGATCCTGCTTGTTTGTCATATTGCTCTGCTCTGTTATATCTCAAGGTAAAGTTTGTGTGTGCGTGCTTTTATTATTCTTGTAGTCAATAGTGTTGTTGAATAAAAATTAATTAGATCTTAAATATGTATGGGTGAATATATAATATATCTTTTTTAAATCAATGACAAATGTTTATTTTATAATAAGTGGTATTAGAATAAATTCGAATTAAAAAAATATATGTTGATTACTTATACTTCAAGTTAGAAGTAAAACGTTAGTTTTTGGAATTAAATACGGTAATGGCAGCGTGTTCTCTATTAGTTATAACGTGCATCTTTTCATTTCATTTTCTAGGTTACAATCCAATGTTGCTTTATCAAACTATCTTGTCACTATATTCTAGTAACTTGTTCTTGTTTTTATGGTGGATGTGTGTTCGATGCAAAGTGTTTGGAAATAATATTTGGAGGTGCACCCATGACATCAGGAGTTCCTTCATTTTGCAGAGTTACCATTCTCTACAATCACATCGAGTAGCGCATGCATTGTGGAAGCAAGGACGTAAAGTGCTGGCCTTTGCATTGCAGAGCCGAATTAGTGAGGTAGTCTTTTAGTTGAATCTTCCTAGATAAGATCTTTTCCATTTATTTTTTCTCCTTGTAATGTGCAGAATTTTCATTTTTCAGGTTTTCGGAATCGACATACATCCGGGTATGTTCATTTCTCTTTTTTATTTTATGCGACTGAAATTTATGAACATCATACTAATTTGAATGTGGCAAGAACCCAAAGTAGCACGCTTGACTTGTGAAGGGAATTTAATGTTCTGGATAGAAAGCAACTAATAGACGTGCATTTGCAGCATATTTTTGCTACGACTGGCTTTATAACTTTGTTAATGTGAATACAAGGCTGATAAGTGATAGATTTTGCTATTCTTGTACTGTTAACGTTTTATGTGTTTATGTACGAGGGTCATTGGCTATAAAGTTTGTTCCCATGCAAGTAATGAAGATGCCAGTCACGGTTAACATGCAATGCGAAATTTGAATGTGCTCTTTGTTTTTCTTTTCTAATAAATAATGAAGTTTGTGATTTTGTATAGCCGCAAGAATTGGAGAGGGGATATTGTTGGATCATGGTACTGGTGCGGTGATTGGTGAAACTGCAGTTATAGGAAACAGAGTTTCATTGATGCACGTAAGCCACCTGATTATCTGCCCTTTTCCACTTTATATTTGTAGTGAAACACTGAATGGTTTCCAATATGTAAACTTCATGCTCTTTATAAAATTTCTTCTAGCAACGGTTTGGCTTAGCTAATCGTTTGTGCATTTAAATCATGGAATTGATAACCAAACCATGTAATAAAACCAAAATTTTCCTTTGTAAAACATAAATTGAGTTTTTG
The DNA here is from genome assembly GCA_946807835.1 of Ailanthus altissimus. Taxonomy (NCBI): domain Eukaryota; kingdom Viridiplantae; phylum Streptophyta; class Magnoliopsida; order Sapindales; family Simaroubaceae; genus Ailanthus; species Ailanthus altissimus. The sequence continues at coordinate 29,069,387 of OX327695.1, forward strand.
CTACCAATCATAATCGACCAGTTATGAGGACAATATATTGTGTTAGTTTAAAATTAAGGATAAATTTGATTTTGAGTTAAAAATTAAGGAGGAGTTGAAATGAGATCAAAGACATGTTGGATGGATGGGAAATGAATGAAAATGGAAAGTCAGAAACAAGAAATTGTTCATGCGCACTGTTCTTATAGTATTGTTCACATGCCAAGGTACTGTACCCACAATGACTTCTAGGTGTTTCCTATTTTAATTCGGTTCAATTTCAAGTAGGAAAAAATAATAATACACATAGAAGGGGCAATAAGTCAAGTTGCACTTGTTTGCTCTAATAAGTGAGTATGTGAGATTTAATTTAAATTCCTATATATGTGGACTTATATTTTAATAAGAAATAGGGTTTTAAGGGTGGTAAAGAACCTATATAAACCATTTTAATTTATTATAATAGATAATGCCTCAATAAAAGAGAGAATAGAGGGTTGAGGCAACTTTGGAGCTGGGCATAAGTGCGTAAGAGTGTCATGGAATACTTGAGCGCTTGACGTAAGCATAAGATAGCAATGGATAGATCCTTTAAGAGTTTTTATATTATTGTATTCATTGAGTTTCTCTTGTGGGATTTTTTGTATATAAAAGAACTGAATAAAAGAAGTAAGGATTTGATGATCCACTGTGGCTGTAGGTAGTTATTGTTGAACCATGTGTATTCTTGTGCCATATATATGTGATTATTTTTCTATTGTGTAATTGAATTTTTTTATTCATGTTTTACTTGTGAATGAATTTTTTTGCAAAACGTATAGGATTCATAGAGTCCACGTTAAAAATCTCAACAAATGGGATCAGTTCTAATGTTAATTACTAAGTGAGATTAGTACTAAAACTGATCTTCCGTAACAAACTGGTATTAGAGCTATGGTTGATGTTAATGATTGAGTATAGGTTATTCAACTATAGTGATTCGCAAGTATGAAGATGGAAGAATGTTGAAAAAATATTAAAGCCTGATAATGCAGTGGCTTGGCTGTAAGGAAAAGGGTTGTAGACTAAAGATTGAAGAGCAATCGAAGAGGAAGGCAGAGAATTATGAACGTGTTGTAATTAGTTTGTGAATAAGAATTGGAGTTACAAAATCCTTGAAGGCTTCTTGTAAAAGGAATATAGAAGATATTTAAAGGGTTTATGGGTGAGAAGCACAATTGAGACTATGTCCTTGATAGATGTTGTAGGGTCATAATATGATTTTGTTGAGGGGATGCATACCAAAAGCAACATTGGTGATTATCTTACTAAAGTGGCAAAGATCGAACAAGAATAGATGATAAGGGATGATATAGCCATAGAGATATTGTGACGGTGTCTTGAAAATATTGGAGATCATAATATAATGGCTACCCAAAAAGAGATACATTCGGAATCTTTAAAAACCAAAGTCATGAGTCTTATAAGAAATAAGTCTGGGTATAAGACTTATTTGAAATTAATGTTAGGTAATTTAGCGTAGGTGGATAGATCCTGGATAGCTTCTCAAGAGAGATTTTGAATTAATATGGAGCTTGTTAAAATTCGGTGATTCAAAATTTACAAGTTTGATTTTAAGTTAAAAACTAAAGAGGAGTTGAGATTAGATCAAAGACACGTTGGATGAATGAGAAGGGGATAAAAACGAAAAATCAAAAATAAGTCGCTCTTCACGTGCATTGTTCATAGGGTCTTGTTCACACGCCAATGTACTATTCACTTTACGAGTGTTTTCTATTCTGATTTTGTTCGATTTCTTTGAGTGGGATTTGGATCCCTACATGCGTGAACTCATATTCCAACAAAAAATAAAATTTTTAGGGGTGGTATAAATCTAATATAAGCTCTTGTAATTAGAATAAATAATGCATCAACAAGAGATAGAATAAATGATTGGGGCAGCTTTAAGACATAAGTATGGAATAGTACCATGAAATACTTGAACGCTAAGTATAAGTGTAAAATAGTATTAAGTAGATTTTTAAGGAGTTTATCTATTGTTATATTCTTTATATTTCTCTTGTAGGGTTCTTTAAAATAAAAGAATTGAACAAAAAAAGTAAGGATCTGATGATCCATTATAAACGTAAGCAATTATTACTAAATTATATATATTTTTGTGCTTTATGTATAAAATTATTTTTTTACTACATAATTAATTTTATTTATTCATTTTTTATCTTCTCAGTGAAATTTTTCACAAAATTCATAGAATTCTTAATGTCCATGCTAACAGATCAATTCTAATATTAATTACTAGGTAGAATTTTTCGCAACACAATGAAAGAAAAAGGTTTTCCTTGAATTTTGTCAATGAAAGTCTTTGTTGATTTCAGTATCTGCCTCCTTTTAATGAAAGTAACTCCTCTCATTTTGGTTTTCTTTTTTTATTTACTTACTATGTCACTTTTATTTGTAAGTAGATGCATGCATATTTGCTTTTGTTTGGTGTAAAAGTTACCTGATTTAAGTCACTTGCATTACCGTTATTACAATATGGCAGGGTGTGACTCTTGGAGGGACTGGGAAAGAAGCTCGGGATCGCCATCCGAAAGTAGGGGAAGGTGCCCTTATTGGAGCCTGTGTAACTATTCTTGGGAATATAAGAATAGGTGAAGGTGCAATGATAGCTGCTGGCTCCCTTGTTTTAAAGGAAGTTCCTCCACGTAGGTACAGATTGTATTCTAAAAATGTCTACATAAGAATTTCTTTTCGCCAGCAACAGTTCATTAGAATGTTAATGATAAAATCGTGATGTAGCTTTCTTTGGTGTTCCTTAGCATGGTGGCAGGAATACCAGCGAAGGTGATAGGATACATAGATGAGCTAGACACATCCCTAGCAATGAATCATGGTAACTCACGTTTCTAACAATTTTATCTTCTTGGAAAATGTCATTATTCGCTTGGGGATGAATGTTATTTTCTTCTCGAATTTCAAAATAATTACGTCGGCGTGAACTTATGGTTGCCTGATCTAGAAGTCGGGTTAGATAAACTACTCTTTAACTCATCTGTCGAACATCATATGGATCTCGCACGGCAAAGATGTCTTTTAGTTCAGCTACGTGGATCTTATTCATGATGATCTGCTGCTGCTTTGGCTTTCTGGGAAATCTTATGTGGTCAATTCTAATTTCAATGCTAAAACTTCTTGCTTCGTATTGTATTTAAATTCATGTCTCTTCCCATTATGATGCTTGATATGATGAATTTGCAGATGCAACCAAAGAATATTTTAAGCATGCAGCTGTTAGTTTTGGAGATGGAAGATCCACCGGTAAGTTCTCTATACCTTAACCCTTTTTTGCTGATTTGGCTTAGAAATTTTTTGGTTTCATCCCCTTATAGCAGCAGTTGATTACTTGTCACAACCCTGCTGTTTTACGATATCAATGCATGCATGAAACTTTCATTTCTTGTCTTGTATAATTTTCGACATTTCAGGACTATCAAACGAGGAAAGTAAGAAAGAGACCGACTAAGAGATGTGCTAAGGTGTCAATCTCCTATATTCCTATATTGGGAATGTGTTGTTAAGGCATAATTATTTATACTTAGATACAATTAAAATTAATAATAAATTTTATTTATTAAATTTTATATTTATAATTTTGATTGTATTTATTTATATATCATAAAATTTATTTTTATTATATGTAATATTAAATTTAGTATATAATAGTTTTATATTAAAAAATTAAATTTCAGCATAATAATATAAACTAATCATTAATTTGAATGAAGACTGAAACTTTGTTTAATAAATTATAAGTGCGCTTTAATTTTATAAAGTATGCAATGATCTCCTTTGAATTATTCTATGTGTTAATATAAAAAATAAAGTCACTTGTATAATGTTGATTATATATGACTCAAATATGATAAAATTTATTTTTTTTAAATTTTTATTAATAACAAAAATTTTATTTTATTATATTATAAACATATACAGATTAATCTTAATGCTAAGTGATTAATGAATTCTTATTTATTAAGTTACATTTATTAATCTACAAAAAAAAAAATTATAAAATAGTTCCAGTCAATTATTAATTATTTTATAGATACAACATAATAAATGGTTGATAACATTTTTTATAGAAATAAAATCCACTATTTCTGAAAAAAAAAAAGTAAAATAAATTGTTCTTTTAATAATTGATTCTGATCTTAAACACAACGAGCTTAATTTCTTTGAGAGTTAAAAAATAATTAATTTGTTATTTTTACAAATTAAATGTAAAAAAAAGGAACAATGTAGATTAGTGATAAAATATAATTAGAGAGGTTAATGGACAGTAGACCTAACTTTAATTATGAATACTTGTAAAATATTGATCTATATGAAATGATTATTGAATGAACAAAAATAATTTTCTATTTTATGATTTATTTGTAAATATTAAAAGTTCAACTTTATATTTTTAGTAGAATAATATAAAGTTAATGAATAAAATTATATTGATAGAATAGTTTTAATCAAATAATTTAATTTATTAAAGTTTAATTTGATAAGTTCTTTAAGTTCTCGTGTTGACTCCGTAAAACACAAATAGACTACATATTATTTGTTGGATCTAAAATATTAATTACTTTAAGTTTAATTTAATTAAATCTAGTATACCCATTTAATTATTTTTCAATGGGCCTAATTCATAATAGTTGTGGAAATGAATAAATAATAAATATTTAATTAAAATTTTGGTATTATTATTTATCAAATAAATATATGGATAAATAATAACCATTTAATTAAATTATTTATATTATTATTTATCAGATAAATATATGAACAAATAGTAATTATTTAATTAGATTATTTATATTATTATCTATGAGATAAATATATGGATAATATGATTATCCATTAAATATTTAGATTTGGATAATACAATTATTTAAATTAAATAAAATATTTTATGAGATAATTTAGGGGTGAGCATAAATATTATTTAATTAATAAAAAAATTGATCCTTATTCTATTCATAGATATAACATAAAGTTATAAACAATTTCTAGTACATTTTTGTCTAATATTTTTTTAAGAAAAAAATAAGTGTGAAGGAGATCTTAAGGACAAAATAAAGACAACACAAATTAGATTATTCTTAATTAATCAACTCGCCTCAATCATATGAGTTGTTCGTTATTGTTATTCGTTAGTGGAAGATGTAACATAAAAGATTTGTCAATTTTAACAAAAATCATTTTCTAAAAATTCGCATGCGAAGTATAATTTTTAAATTAATAGTTATAAACAATTTCTAGTACATTTTTGTCTAATATTTTTTTAAGAAAAAAATAAGTGTGAAGGAGATCTTAAGGACAAAATAAAGACAACACAAATTAGATTATTCTTAATTAATCAACTCGCCTCAATCATATGAGTTGTTCGTTATTGTTATTCGTTAGTGGAAGATGTAACATAAAAGATTTGTCAATTTTAACAAAAATCATTTTCTAAAAATTCGCATGCGAAGTATAATTTTTAAATTAATAAAGTTGTTAAATTAATATAGTTAAATGATCTTTTAAAAGAGCATTTCATAAAATAAAAAATTAAAACTCACTTATTCCATTGTGCGAAATTTTTGCTTTTTGCAAAAGTAGTTTTCCAAAAACTAACATCATATTCTCCATCGGCGAAGCTGTTGTGTGTTTTTAGTTCATGTTAATCATGTAGACAAGGAACATCGAAAATTCATGCAAATGTTCAACATCATTTGAACAAAAGCACCTGATCCCCAAATGCTTAATTTTGTCCCTGTAAATAAGAAGCAAATTAGCTGAATGCATATCAGTGGAATGGAAGAGAAAATTAGAAACAGAAAATTAGAATTGTATCTCAATTGACATGATACTTAATGTATCAAATGTTGATTAGTGTTATATAATTACTATATTAATAAAAATTAAAAAATTTGCTTCTTAATGTTGTATAATTATTATTAATAAAAATTAAAAAAATTGCTTCTTAGTGTTGTATAATTATTATTAATAAGAATTAAAAAATTAATAATTATATAATAAATAATAATCACTATTAGTGATGTCAATTGAAATACAAATTTTGTATCACAATTTTATAAACATAATACTACTATTATGCAAATAGTTAAAACATTTTATGGGAGATGATTTTTTTTCGTAATTAACTGTGTAAAAATAGTTAGATATTGCATTTTAAAAACATGTAAAAATTCGTATATGATAATTTTTGTTAATTAAATATTTATATTAAATTTTAAAATTAATTTTTTTTCTATAATTCCAAAAATCCAAACAGCTCAAAGAAGTAAGAGAAACTTGAGTTGAACTTTAAAAGATATTTTAAAGTTATTATATCTTTGTATTTGTATTAACGATCTAAATAATAAAAAATTTACAATACAGATATTTTAGTAAAATTTCTGAGTTCAAATCCTCGGTTAAAAAAAAAGTCATTAATCTTTAAAATAGACAATAACCCAAAAAGAAAACATTATTATTTTTTTCATAAAAATGCTGATAATTAATTAACAATTAGAGTCCACGAAGACTTGGGCTTGGCCCAAAACAACGCTGAAGCAACAGTAGCTCCTGAAAACGGCACCGTTTTCTTCAATATTCTGCCTTCTTCCTTCCGGCTTCCACTGCATTGGCATGGGTATAGCGTGAGATCCCATCATTTCCAAGTGATCTCATCTCACCATCTCTCCACTCAAAAATCATCACCATAATATTTAAAACTTCCGTTAATTCAGAAGCTTTCAGTTAATAAATTTCTGCGCGCCAATATTTCAACTTCCTCACTGTTTACAAAATTACAAGGTAACGTCTGTTTCCTCTAATCGTAATAGATTTTTTTTTTTGGGTGAATTTGGATCTGATGTTATTTTAATCCTTGAAATTTGGCTTCTAAGGAAATCCAACGCGATTTTTAAATCCAATTTTTGTTGAATTTATGTTTTAATTATACTGTTAGATGTTGACATTTGTTTCAGCTAATTAGAGCTATAGAAATTTAAAATTCGGCTTCAATTTGCAGATGAATCTCGTTTGTTGTTATTTATTATCATTGTTGTCATGACTAAATATTATTTGATTGCTAATAACGGATTTTTTTAGTTTCTCATAGGCTCTGAAGTTGATGTAATTTATAATTTGTTGATTGTGAGCTGTTTTGTTTGGTTAACAAGTAATTATAGAAGATATATTGGTAAGTTTTTAGCTTGGAAATGACTTTTCTTTTTGCTGGTTCGATATTAGGTTGTTGAAGTAATGTCGACGGAGGGAGAGAGTGTGAGTGTAATGTCTGAAAGTGGCCTGGAAGAAGGTTCTTTAAATTCTGAGAAACAGTTGTCCGATGCAAATGGTGGGAAAAGTGAAGGAAATCTTGTTAAAGAAAATGGGATCTGCAATGATGATTATGGGTCTTCGAATGAGAGTCAGGATCAACTTTTAGGAATGGTTATGGAACTGAAACTTCAGAACGAGTTCTTGAAATCTCAGTTTGAGGGGTTGAAAACTCTTAAGTTAGAGGATGATGATGGGTTGTGCCAGCAAAGGGAAGGAAGTGGGAAGGAGAGTGGGGAGCTTGTAGATGTGAAAGAACTACATGAAAGAATAGAGTCTTTGAGTAAAGAACTTCAGGAAGAGAAAGAAACACGATGTGCTGCGGAGAAGGCTTTGGAGCATCTACGAGTGGCACATGAAGAGGCTGATGCAAAGGCTCAAGAATTATCTGCCAAGCTTGCAGAAGGTCAGATATTATCTATTTTATGTCCTTGTACCGGTATATCCTGATTAGCGGTGGAGCAGATGTGAATTTTCGTTTGGCTTCATATCTGGGCTCCTCTTTTCTAAAATAGTTTGATGACAGTTGGCAAATTTTTGGCTTTCTAATAATTGTATGTTTATTACCTTTGCAATTTTCTAATATCTGACTATATAATTTTCAAAGTCTGTTTCTGTTTTAACCTGATACATAGTATTCATTTCTTTGAGTAGCTCAGCAGAAGATGGATCTAGAAATAAAAGAGCGCGAGGAGAAATACACTGAACTTGACTCCAAATTTAGCAGGCTTCATAAACGAGCAAAGCAGCGTATTCAAGAGGTTCAAAAGGTGAATTTCTGTTACTCCAAATTTATGATACTGCCGCATATGTCCCATGTTTTGTCCTGCTCTGCTTAAGATCAACTTGCTTTAATGCACATGATGTAGTAATCATGGGATTTTGTATTTTCTTGATGAACATCTGTTTTTTTAACTCCTTTGTTATGTTTTTGAGATGCTGGCATGTTATTGTGATGGATTCTATATTAAGCTGACATCAAGTTCAACAGACCTTTTAGTTTGTTCCATCTGATATTAGAATACCATGCATTATGTGCTTTGGAACATATCTTTCTTTTTTATTTTAGAGTTTTTTGCATTTAGGTTTATTATTATTTTTATTGGAACAGTTGCATTTTAGGTGCATGTTCTGTTTATTGTTCTTCCAATTTATAAATAGACTTTTCAAGATGGTCAACATCTGATTATTGACATATGAAGATGAAGAAATGAAAAATGAAGGCCGTGTTTGTGTGTGTTTTTTTTCCTTCTTTTGGTTGGTTGTTGGTAGTGAGGGGTAAGGGGGTTGGTATTGGGGCTTTAATTTTCTCAATGATTGCTTTAGAGTATGTTGCTTATCATTTTTGTCATGCTTACTAGATATGATGATGCCAACTGTTTTAGTTGGACAGTTTAGCTGTTGCCTTCTTGCATCTAGTGCAAATGATGAACAACTAGTTTGAGAAAATCACATATATGATGCTTGAATATTTTCATTTAAGTTTGAACTGTGCTTTTTTACGTATGTAATTTACATTTCTATAATAGAGAAAGATTAATAAAAGAAATTCCCTTGCTTTGAGAACCTAAGTTGAATGGTCGTGTGGAGATTTCCATCTTTAGGAAAAGGAAGATCTTGAGGCTCGATTCTGCAATTTGACTGAAACAGCCGAGCGAGCATCATCCCAACATTCAGCATTGCAGCAAGAGTTGGAGCGCACTCGGCAACAAGCAAATGATGCCTTGAAAGCCATGGATGCAGAGAGGCAACAACTGAGGAGTGCAAACAATAAGTAACATCTCTTATCAACTTGTATTAGGACCATTTTCTACAAATTTGAGAAGATCTCTGCTTGAATGTGGTGGATGTCCATGTGCATACATGATGTGGAAGAAACTATATATCATACTTGTGAAAAGAAATTTGCGTGAAAGATTTTAATATTTGTTAATTTTATGCCAAGCTTCCTGTCAATCTATGTACAGTAATCTTCCTTGTGAAGGATGCATGTGCGCCTTTATTTGTCTTTGTCCTATTTCCTAAGTAGCTGGGATTGAAGTTCTATTGAGTTGAGTTGAGTTTCTAGTCTTTGACTCTTTTAATATCACTATGGAATCAAAATTTCTACTTTGAATTAATTATTTTCTTCTAGATTAATCCATGGTTTTTTTTTTTCAAGTTCTCAACATTTTAATGGCATGAATGCTGGTCTTTTTTTAATTTGAAGTTGATGCGTATTTCTGTTGTTTCACTGTAAGACCTTGCCATGTACTGATAAAACAGTGTCAAAATTCTGTCTTCGAACTGTATAGTATCTTTATTGTCTATTTTCCTTTTTGTAATAATTTCATTGACATGTAGACTCCGTGACAACATTGAGGAGTTGCGCCGTTCATTTCAACCCAAAGAAGATGCTATTGAGTCATTGCAGCAGTCAGTTTTGGAGAAAGAGCAGGTATTTATGGTCATGCTACTTTGAAGAGGCTCATTTCGTTCTTTCGTAGTAAATGTCGATGATTACCATGTCTAAAGCAGTGTGCTTGATATTTCTGCCGTTGATATGAGATTTTCCAACGTGTTTGTTTGTGTTTTGGCATGCAAATGAACCTACAATGAGTTTGTTTTAGTTTGTGCTCAGTTTCCCTTGTTTACTGTTTTTTCTTTCTTTCTTTTTTCCTTTTTGGCATTAAAGGTTTGGATTTAAAGTGTTGTAAGATTTGGCACATTCAACTATAACTTTTGACTTCAAATGCTTCATATGACCTCATTATAGAAGAGTTATAGTTTATCGTATTGTCAGTTTAATTATCAAGTGTGCAAGTCTGAGTGGCTTGAGGTGGAGGCTTGTGATGATGAAATCTGTATTGTGACCACACTTATCAATAATCAATAGCCTTTCTTTTTATCTCTTTGACTTGATTTTACATGTGCATTTAAGAAAATATGAAATCTGCAAAGTACATTTTCCATCTTTTGATGTATTATCATTTTGCTCTGTTGAATTTCTCATCAATCTCATGACTAAACTCTTTAAAGCAAACTTGCAAAATGAAAATTGACAATTCTCTAATTTTTCCTATCCATATGTTAATTTGTTCATATATTAGATGTTGGACGACATGCGAGCCTCACTACAAGCTGCGGAAGAGAAAAGGCAAGCTTCCATAGCTGAGCTCTCTGCTAAACATCAAAAGGTAATTTGAATTTCAGAAATGTTCTCTCTTAGGCTTTAATACTTTCTGCATTCCCTTCCTTCCTGTTATTTTGCTACTGATGTTTTTTCTTTATCCCATCATTATTTCCTCATCAGAATTTGGAGAATTTGGAAGCTCAACTTGCTGATGCGTTATCTGATAGAAATAAAGCAACAGAAACTATTTCTTCTTTGCAGGTGAGAGATACATTATAATTGTAGGAATGAAAAGAGAACATCAGTTTGACCGATTCCATATTTTTCTATCACCTTCTTACTTTTAAAAGAAATGGCACTGCTAATATAATCTAGATTGTAATGATTTGCCTGAAAATAAGCAAGGATCTAAAAGAACAAGAAGTTAGAGGATTTTGTAATTTTATGTTTTCTCCTTCAGTATTTTTACAGGGAATAGTGCTGGGTTTCTTGATTGGATGCTTTAAGTACTGATGAATTTCCTTAATACAGGTGCTAGTTGCAGAGAAAGAGTCTAAAATTGCTGAGATGGAAGCAGCTTCCACTGGTAAAGAAGCACGGTTTAGAGCTGCTGTGGAAAATGCTAAAGGAGAGCTTACCCACCTCAAACGTGAGCATGTATGACTAAAAGTTTTAGAATGTAAAAGATATGGCTGTAACAAAGTGATATTCTTTTTCGTAAATGCTTGATTGATTATCTGGTGATTAAGTACTATGTTTTCTGTTATTTGGCACCTCATATCCTTACTTGGTTCAATATGATTTGAAGAAGTTTTATTAATCTAGGGGGATGTCATTTGTGTCATCACATAAATTTCAACCACACTACCAGCAAATTCTTAGAATGTGCAGAAAGAGTAAGAGTTTTGTTTTTTATCATATACATTTAGGGCTTTAATTGATGTGAAAGATTTTTCCAAATGTGTAATTGCTGCTGTGGTGGTCGACCGTTTTGTTTTGGGTATTTATTGATTTGAAGAAATATCATGTCTTGCTAGGGACTTTAGTTGGTTTTCAATTTAAACAACTATATACATCTTACTGAAATATCTAAGCTTCTGTAGAAGGGAGGGCCTTCAATCAAAATGGAAAAATATATAAGAAAAGCTTATAGATGTTTGGATGGTACTGCTTGATGCTATAATTCATTCGGCCATTATCTTGTACATTTAGCTGGTTAAGATGCATATTAATTATTTTCTCCATCAACCATTTTATGAATTCAGGAGAAGGAAAAGGAGAACTGGGAAGCTGCCTCCCAGGCACTCAGAAAGAAGCTGGAAGTTGCTGAGAGTAACTGCATACATGCCGAGATTGAAGCAGCTAAGCTGAGAAGTATGCATGCATTTCTCATAAGATTTCTTGTGATAACATATAAATTTAGAAAATGAACACTTATGCTTTCTTTTTGGGCAGGCCAGCTGGAATCAGAATTATCAGTGCAAAACCAGATACTAAGTACTAGAGATGCTGAACTTATGGCTGCCAAAGAGGAGGTATAAAATTGTAGTTTGAAGTATCCAAGTATCTGTAGCTTATTAAGCACTTCAATTTTTCTTTTTAAAGATGGGTTTAAGTTTTAGTTGATGGTTGGAATGTGTATATTGCATCTTTACCTCTAGATCACTGGGATCATCCTATGATTATGAATATTTAAATGTTTCCTTGTTTAATTTGTGCCTTCTTATATGCCTCATCTAAATTATACCCTGCAGATTAGCCACCTTGAAAGGGAATTTTCTTCTTACAAAATTCGAGCTCATGCACTTCTCCAGAAAAAGGATGCAGAGCTAGCTGCAGCTAATGACTCTGAACAGCTCACAGCTCTTGAGGGAGCATTGAAAGTATATAACTATAGTTGCCTATGTCTTATTTTGTGAAGGACAACTTCTAATTGTCATATGAAAATGTCATTTTTGTTTCATTTTGGTTGTGCAGGAGGCTGAAAAAGAAATGTTGCTGGTTTCTGCAGAAAGAGATAGAGCCCTTCAAGATCTTCAAGATGCCTTGGCTAATCATGACAAAGAACTTGCAGAAAGGTATCGTATTATTACAAATAATGCTTTGCACTTTGTCCTCTAGGGGGTTGAAAATAAGTAATGTTGGCATATTGTGAGTATTGCTCTATTTCTGAATTCCACTGGTTTCTGCATTTAGTCATATTTTCTATTTGCATCATCTTAAGAGTTTCCATTTTGATATTTGTTTAGAAATGCGGCTCTGAACAATGCAAATCAGCAGATAAAGAGCTTGGAGATAAAGCTTGATTCTATGAATGCTAAACACCAATCAGAGAAAGAAGCATGGGAAAAGAACCTTCAGAACTTGGACGAAACGTGGCGACGTAAGATACCCATGATAAATCTAACAATTTTGCATAAAATGCCATATTGATTAAATATTGAAATAATGTTGTCCGTGGAATTATGATTTTACAGTCAGATGTGAGCTATTGAATGCTCAAAAACAAGAATCATTGGGGCAAGATTTACAAAAAGAAATAGAAGAACTCAAACTACGGTATAAACAACTGAAGGTATTCTGCATTTCATTGTTTTACTGGTTTGTATAACAAGAATAATTACGTTTTTTATTCTCTTCTTAACTTGTTTCATAATTTGTAGGAAGAACATGATTCATTCCGTGACCTTGCTGATAGAATGATTGAGGAGAAGGACAATGAACTTTCTAGACTTTTGGATGAAAATAAGAATCTACACCGATCTCTGGAATCTAGACCAACAGTATGTTTTCTTCTTTTTTATTTAAGTTTTCTGTAAACCTTGTTTTGATTCTTCAATATTCTGACAATGTAACAAATCATCTCAGGAAAATCACAATGATCAGTACAACACAGGTATGTGGATACTTCCATTGCCAGTTATTCATAATTTTTCTTGTTAGATAGAATTAAAACTTTGTTGAAATTTTAGGGTTTGGCAGTTGGGTTTCTAATATCTTTTCAAATTGATGTCACCAGCCTTGCAGAGGCAGGATGCTCTGAATTCAGGCACCTCTGCAGCAGAACAGCAGATTCTGGTATAATCATTGTCTTTCTTGACAAATCTCATCTGTTAATATTTATTTCAATAAGTACAGTTGTGAGATTCCATGATGTCTAATAAGACAAAACATCAGTGAATGATATTTGAATTGGAGGATTGTTTTTCCAATCTTATGTTTTTAAACACTAAGGCTCAAGTATATAAAATGCAATCATTGCATATCTGCAGTTTCTTTGTTTTTGCATATTATTTTTATCTGCCTTGGCAGTCGGGTAGAATGTTAGTGTATGACTCTCAAGATGTTTTTCTGTTTTTCAACCGTTGATTTTTGTTTCACATTAAAGCTTTTAGCGAGGCAACAAGCTCAGAGAGAGGACGAGCTAGCACAATCACAACGGCACATTTTGGCACTTCAAGTATGTTGCACCCAATCTGTATCTTAAATTACAATTTTATAGCACAGTTTCTGATGTTTGCTTCATTTCAGGAGGAAATTGAGGAGCTTGAACGTGAAAATCGTCTCCACAGCCAACAGGTATGGAGAAGTCAGTTTGGATGATCTGCGTACGCTACATTGTTTTTTCTGTTTTCTTTTTTTCTCTTAAGACATATGCCACATGTAAAGAGGAAACCTGCAGTCAGTATGCTTCTAATTAAATCGGTGTAGTTGAAAGTAAGGACATTAAGAGTTGATGAATGTAATACAAGAAGAATTTTTATTAAGTTATTGAGGTAACACCAATCTAGGACAAAATGAATTGAAGTTGCATAAGGCTTCTTGGGACTTGGCTATGTTACAAATTCCCTAGCATTACAGACCGAACACAAAGTTGAAACTTATTACAAAAAGTTGAAACATGTTTTGAAACCTCTAACAAAGAGTTGAAACCTGAATCTTCAAACGTCTAATACATAACTTGAAATGTGTAATACAGAACCTAAGACATTTAATATAAAACTTCAAACATGGTCTGTGTAGTAGCAAATCCCGGCATTGGCTACCACAAAGACAGTCTTGAGTAGACATCAGAAAAAGTTGTAGCTGTATATTAAGTCCTGTTATGGTGTTTTCCTTGTGGGAATGATATCTTTTTATCAAAAAGAAGATTCTGTATGAGGTAAAATTTGAGCTTTAGCATCTTTGTGGAGTTCTTCTTGGAATCTATAGTGAATGGTTGTTCTTTCAATATAATATCCCGTCCTTTGTTCATTACATAGTTTTGTGGTCCGATGGTTGCACCATACTCTTAATTACGTAGTGATACATAACAAATGCAGGAAACCATGTTAAAGCAAGAGCTCCGCAACATGGAAAGAATGAAGAAGAGAGAAGGGGTTGATCTGACATACCTAAAAAATGTTATCTTAAAGCTTCTTGAAACAGGTAACTATGGAGAGTACTAACAATCCACTTTTGTTAATTCTTCTCTCTTATAACAACAGTTTTCAAGATACAAATTGTGTTTAAATCTCTGATAATATTTGTTTATTCTGATAAATTTCTGTCAATCAGGAGAGGTGGAGGCTCTGCTACCTGTAATAGCAATGCTTCTTCAATTCAGTCCAGAGGAGGTCAAATTCTCATTCTCCACTTGATGCTCCATTTTTTTCCATCCATATCTGGTTTATACTAAGCTGATGCCCTAAGCATCAGCCAAAAGCCATAAAATAAAATAAAAGGCTAGTATCAGAAGCATTACATTGCAGATGCATAATCAGCCTGCATGTGCTTAGATAAGTGCTACCATGAAATAATTGTCTATCCCTTATTTTGCTGCATTTCTTCTGGAAGGGAAGTAGCCTATGGACTAATATAGCCTGTGACCAATGTACAATGCTTGACACTGATTTCTCCAGTTTCAACTTATCATCATAATATTCATGGGAAATCAGCTGTTTCCTTATTTCTGCACCATTGATTTATATGCAGATGCACAAGTGTCAACAAGCCTACCGCGCCAATGCAGAGGTTCCTCCCAGCTCAGCAGGTGAAGCTTCGGGATCAGCTCTCTCACTTTTCTCAAGATTCTCATTTACATAAAAGCTAGGTGAAAGCAAAACAACAATGCTTTCATTGGACAAGAACCATCCGTAGCCACCAACCATCTGCTATATTGTTGGCTGCCTGACTGCAGATTCAAAAGCAGAGGTGATGGTCACAGCAAATCTTGTATTCTTTTTGTAACCATATATCATTACTTCATGAACCTGTAAAGATTATGTAAACACCAGAGTTACAAATGACATTTGTATACCGCATATACCAAGTGAGGATGAACGTTCTTGGTCGGCTGTTTCTCTTCCAAGTTCAGTACGAGTATTTAACCAAAAAAAAAAAGTGTGTTCAGAGAACTAGTATACGAGAATTACAACTACCGAGAAACACAAATCCAAATGATGACTCTCCTCTTTCAGCTTTAATATGTTATATACCTTCCTCTTTCCAACATTATGAGCAAAAGTTCAGTGTCTTGAAGGCAGGACAGCTGAAAGAAACGGATCGTGAAGATTTTTGCCACACCGACAATTCCTGGACCCAAATTTATTCATTCAGCACGTGCTAAATTCAATTTGCTTGCTCTTTACAGGGAAATGCAAGTCACATAACATTTTCATGTTGACAGGGATCGCGAGTTGGTACTTGGTATGAGCCCAGCAGTGGGTCATAACTAAGCTGCCGTGTTCGATGGACATATAACGATCCAATTTAATTGGTTAACACAGTCAAAGCCTTTACCTCCTCTCTTGTATCTAGTTATTTGTAACTTCTTTTCCCCTTCTTTTGTCTATAGTTTTAGTAGTGGATAAGAATAGTTTTAGTATCAGTTAGCGTCCGTCGTTGTTTTTAAATCAATCAATTCCTCTATTTTGAAAATATATATCTATTGATTGACACAATCACGGCAGAAGCTAACATTATAGCTAATAAATGTTGATGGCTATGCAATTTTTAACTTCAATACTCTTTATGTATTGATTCGATACAAGTAATATTATTGATGAAATCATCAAGTTCAACTCAACTACCAAACCATGGTAAAACAAGAAACTTTGACAAAAGAACAGGAAACAAGAAACAATCGAGAAAAACTAAACCCCTGCATTTTTTTTTTCTACTAAAGTAAGACACACACCCTAGTAGTAGTAGACGAACAATTTACGACACAAATACAAATCAAGCATGCTTAGCCTGGAAATCCTTCATGAAAGCAACCAACGTTTCAACACCTGCCAAGGGCATAGCATTGTATATAGAAGCCCTCATTCCTCCAACTGACCTATGCCCCTTCAATTGCACCATATTCTCCTTGGCAGCTTCCTTCACAAACTCACCTTCCAAATCAGATTTCTCCAAAGTGAAGGGCACATTCATCAACGACCTCACCGGCTTCTCGACCGGGCATCTGTAGAACCCATTGCTCTCATCAATTGCATTGTACAACAACTCGCCCTTCTTCTTGTTCATCTTCTCCACTTCCTCCAATCCACCCAATTCTAGCAAGTGCTCAAACACAAGCCCACACATGTAAATGCAATAACAAGGTGGGGTATTGTAGAGCGATTTGTTCTCATCATGAATCTTGTAATCCAACATCACAGGAGTCTTCTCCTGAGCGTTGCCGATCAAATCCTTCCTGATAATCACTATTGTAACCCCGGATGGACCCACATTTTTCTGGGCCCCGGCGTAAATGACACCAAATGTGGTGACATCAACTGGCTTTGAACAAAAATTTGAAGACATATCCGCAACTAGAATCCCACTTCCATTCTTGGGCGTTGGGTAATCCTTAAACTCGACACCATGAATGGTCTCATTTGCACAGATATGTAAGTATTTAGCATCTGGGTTCTGCTCCAAATCATCAAACGACGGAATTTTGGTGTACTTTTCGGCTTTCCCGGACCAAATCACCCGTGGATTACAAAACTTTTGTGCTTCCTTAAAAGCTTTGTCGCCCCACGACCCGGTTACCAAATAATCAACCGGGTCTTCGGGTTTACAGAGGTTCAAAGGAACGGCGGCGAACTGCGTGGTGGCGCCGCCTTGCAAGAACAAGACAGAATATTCCTGGGGAATATTCAGGAGGGTTCTGAGATCCGATTCGGCTTTTTCTATAATTGATTTGAATTCTTTACCTCTGTGGCTCATTTCCATCACGCTCATGCCAGATCCGCGCCAGTTGTAAAGCTCCGATTGAGCCTTGAGGAGGACCTTCTCCGGTAAGTTGGCCGGCCCCGCCGCAAAGTTGTAGACCCGATCGCCTTGCTGGGTTTGGATCTGGGCCCCCGGGCGATCTTGGGTCGTTGGTGCGGCAGCAGAGCACGTGACTGACACGACCCTTTTCTTGGCAAAGGAATTCATTTTGAGGCTGGTGAAAGCTGCGAGATTATTGCTTTTGAGAGGGTGTTGGCGACTAGGGTTTTGGAGGAGGAGGGAATGCGGTGATGATGACGTCATTGTCGCCATGGCTGCTTTGTCGTCGTGAGTTGAGAGAGAAAGACGAAGAAAAAAGTGCTTTTGCTTCCGAAAAGCTGCTTTTTAAAGTACGCAGGAAAGATCCGAATTTTGGTGGGTTTATATAAGCGGAGGATATTTCTGCGCGGTTAGTGAGAGGGGGGAAACAATGAAACGACTTCGTTTCGTGTTCAATATTCAATATCGACAATTTGACATGAATTGAACTTTGTCTTGCAATGGTAGTTATTTATTTTTCTTGAACTTGAAGGGAGGTAAGTGGTAATTGTCAAATACTTTTGTGTTAATGATGCTAAACTTGAAGGAAAGTTCTTGTCAAATATCATTAGGGTTATTTTTATGGGTGCCCCTAAGGTAACACCTAAAATTAGTAATACCCTCTACATTTTAGAATTAGCTTCTAATGCCCTTACCGTCAATCTTCCGTTAACAATATTTAACAGCAAAGGGTAACATAGTAAATGTACATGTTTCTGTAATTTTTATTATTGTATTAATTAAAACTAAAAAAAACAAAATCTAATCTTTTTTTCTTCTCTCCCTCAGTCCCTAATTCCATATCTCATCACTGTCATTCCCTATTCCCTTACGTTCGTGGCCATCGCTCGTCAAGCCAAGCAAAGGTAGACTTTTCATATCAATCAAAATCAGTATTTGTTTGCAATTTAACTTTTTTTTTTATGGTGGAAAAAATGAACTCAAGACGGCATCCGCCGATTTTCACTTTCCGACAACAATCAAACCAGACACTGTTTCACTCGGCACAACAAAATCAAATTCGAACCACTATTTTTTGCCCAAACAATAACCTCATCATTGCAAGGTAACAAAGAAAATATTATTTTGGTGACGAGGAACCCTTCACGGCGGAGCCTGACCACACCGAATGGGGCGGAGCCAACAAAAAGATCGTTGGTGCAGGCGAAGAGCTTGACTTCTAATGTTTCTCATACTTGAGAAGAAACTCAAGCAAGAAAAACCGAAGTCCAAGTCACCAAACCAGGCAAATAGTGAAGCAAATAGAGAAGATTGGGTTGAGAAGTGGAATGAGAGAGAAAAATTGGTTTTTTTTTTTGGGATACGAAGTGTTCTGATTCTTTGAAGAGGAAGAAAATAAAATAAAAATGAAAGTTGATGTCTTTTGAAAGTTAATGAGAAGTGTTTTAATTCTTTTAAAGGGACAAAAAAATGAAAATAGAAATAAAAGTTGATGTAGACTTTTATTTTTATTTAAAAGAAAAGTTGATGAATACTATTGAGGAGAAAAAATGTAAAATTTCAAATGATAAACTTGTCTTTTACTATTAAAATTGACGGAGACTTCTACTTTATCAGTATATTAATGATGAGAAGGATATTAAAAGTTAATTTTAAAATGTGGAGGGTATTATTGATTTTAGGTGTTACCTCAGGGGCACTCATAAAAATAACCCTTATCATAATATACGGGTTAATAATGTCAACCACCTAACTAATCGTAACCAAATTTGGTTTCTAAACTTTAGGGTGTTGTTATTGATAAAATTTCACAATAATAATTAGTTTAACTAATAAATTTTTTTTTTAGAATAAAATAAGAGATTTGAATTTCAAACTCCTGTTCACATGGAGAGTTGAAAAAGAGATGACTAATTTTATAGAAGGCCAATAATATTTGTTACATATCTTTTACGAAAATTTAAGGACATTAAGAATACAATTTTTTTAGAATGAAATCCTGAAAACAGAGACTTTTTGTGCAAGTTGTGTTTTCCAAAATCTTATTTGCCAGATATATAATATCAAATGTATTTTTTAATAGCTTTGAATTTATAAACCAAAAAAACACCAGTTTGTGAAAAATAAAAGTTCTTAAGTTATTTGTTGTTACATCTCCAACAGTGGAGTTCATCCATGGGATGTGATGCATGATGATATCAGACAATTTATTTTGCAGAAAATAAATTATTGTATCATCATTGAATTATTATTGTTTAAATGGAACAAAGAAATCACAATGAGAAAATATGTTCCAGTTGGAACATACAGAACAACAATGGCTGTCATAGAGCTATGAACCTGCAAGCCTAAAAAATTTTAACATACAAAAAATTCCCAGGTTGCAACTCTAGTTGCTATGTTACTTTCTTTCTGTCATCCCCCGCTCCAACCCAATTAGGTGAAAGTAAAGTTAGTAGCCTTACATCTCCTGCTATAGCTGATGAGTTTCCAAAAGAAAAAGTGCCGGTTCGGATCTTGATATGCATCCAAATTTAGATGTGCAGTACTTCCTGTGAACCCCAGTGAGTTTCCCTGTTGCTGCTCTCTGGTGGAACCCAATCATAAGTCTTGCACATTCTCTGAAAGCAAGCAACAACAAACGAATACCGTTTAGCAAGCAACAACAAGCAAGTCAACTGTGTTCAGTCTGAGACTTGTCGAAAAACTTAAGCTAAGTTTCACGAAGGAGAGTGAAAAGGACTCACAAGAGCCGATCTTCTGAGTAGCCGCTATGCCACTGGCATGTCCTACTCCACTGCTTGAACCCGTAAATAGTACATTGAGCCGCATAGATAGCAGCAGCTGCTAATAAAGATGGTGGGAACTTGAGCATCTCATACTCCACAAGGGAAAGCTCGATTAAGAATAAGGACAGCAGCTGAAGCTGAAGGTTATAATTTTGATATTGTGAGTATATTAGAATGATAGTGCCGACAACACTTGTCAATGAAGAAACTAAAGAACTAGCTAACCTTCTTGTCGGATTGAGCAGCCTTGAGGAACCTTTGAATAAAAACGTATGGTGTTGGGACTGACATATTAAATTGCAATGTGTTAAGCATCAATGATTCCTGCAGGTTTTCAATTGTATGCTTCAGATATGAGTTTCAAAGGCATTAGACAACAGTCACATGATCAAACAAAAGAAAATTACCATTTCAAGTACTTCTTTCCTAGTGTAAGCTTTATCGGATATAAGAATTAAATCCCCGACAACAGGAACAGAAACCTCCTCGTACTTGCAGGCTAAAAGCATAGCAACCAAACCAACTAACTGAAGTTTCTTTCTGACCACTGTTTGTTGGGATAAGAATCTGTCTACAAGATTAACTGTAAGAAACAACGTCTCATTCATGAGATCAAACTTGTCGTGCACCTGCATTTTGATCAAACAAAGGAAAATGCAGTAATTAATATTGATTATGATTTTGATCAGCAAATAAAGATTCTTTTGAAAAACAAAAAATGAACCAGAAACCCAAGTTACCATTTAGGAATTGGTTCAGTTGGGAGCATTTGAGTACCTCAATAAGCCAGTCAATTAGTATAGCCCTCATCTTCTCATTAATGTCGAATTGTTGTGCCATGTAGCTATGTGGGACGCAGCTAAAACTCTGCAAGTATTGCGTGGAAATTAATATTTCTAATTATGCATAACATGTGCAACAAAGAAGGTATTTGAATTTTGAGCTTATCAATATATTTCGCCTGAATAGGTAATAAATGAACTTTCCAGGAAATTTATTGAGGCATTTGGCATAAAGAGTAGTCCAGCAATTAAAACCTTAAAATGAATGCATCCCATCTATGGATAATCTACAAATAATGGAAATTTCTACAGAGTTGGCATGAAATCTTTAGTGCAATTTATGGGAGGAAAAGTTGAAAAACGGTTGCTTTCGTTATCGGTTTGTTCATCCTCATATAAACTTTATCTCTTTATATCAGTCAATGTATTAGGATCATATACATCCTAATTCCTCATTAAGACTGATGTATATAAAAAAATTTGTTAGAAATTAGCCCAATACTCTTGGTGTGCTTTCCTCCCGCATAAGACATATATAGAAATGGATTGGTAAGTACTAAAATGGTTTTCACAATGTCTATTCTTATCTAAGTAAAAGAAACTTGAAATTAAAATGCCGATTGTTATTCCTAATGGATCTAATATAAAATTCTCAATATTAAAAGAATAATTCTGAAATGATTCCGGAATAATTCCAGAATTATTCTTCTAATACTCAATATGATTAGACCTAGAGGCTGATGGTAACCGATCGATCAATGCATGAATTTGAATATAAAACTATGACATATAAAACGAAAAAAAAATTATTTTAATCAAATTAAAATGTATAATATCTATGAATGAAACTTCAAAATTATAGCATGCAAGCAAATATTTACCTCCATTTTTCTATAATAGGCAAATAAATCTTCAACATATTCAACAACTGCTAGTGGATTCTTTGCATCACAGCTATCAATATCCATGATAGGTTCTTCCACTATATCCTCCATTTCAACCTCCTCCTAGTAGATTTTGTAGCAAGTGAAATTATGAAATTGCCAAATTAATCAACACATTTGAATAATTCAAATTTCTTTGAAGATAGAGTAGTAGTTACCATCTGATCCACTTCATTCAGGCTTGCTTCTGTTTCCTCTAAAAACATAGGTTCTGGTTGATCTGCAGGTGGCTTGTTTTCCTCCACATCTATGAATATACAATCTCCAAATTCATTTGTGCTTGAGAGTGATGATGTTTTTGGCTTCTTAGTTTCGTGTACTGCCTCTGGGCAATGTTGTTGATTGAATGCAATTTGAGCTGCAAACTTTCTAAAGAATAGGAGATTAAAATCAAACAATTAGAGTTTGAATTTAAATATACCTTTATACATATGTTGTTTGATTTATGAAAAATTACAAAGCAAGAACTTAATTCAGT
The DNA here is from genome assembly GCA_946807835.1 of Ailanthus altissimus. Lineage (NCBI taxonomy): Eukaryota > Viridiplantae > Streptophyta > Magnoliopsida > Sapindales > Simaroubaceae > Ailanthus > Ailanthus altissimus. Next base: position 29,092,090 of record OX327695.1, read on the forward strand.
TCAATGGAGGGTTTTGTTTTGTTTTCTTTCTCTCTCTCTCTCTCTCTTTCTCAAAGAAAGCAAGATCCAACTTTCAAAATTCAAATTTCTTCCCTTTTTGTCATCAACCAAAGAATGGAAAAAACAAAGAGAAAATTAAAGGGTCAAATTCTAACCTTGTAATGGGTCGATGCACGGGATCAAGCTGGTTTGTTTCACATACTGCATTTTTTCTGATACCCAAAAAAAATCAAAATTACCTCAAAGCAAATGACAAAGTAACAATAAGAACAAAACTAGCTCATATTAGTGAATTTTAAAAGGGTAGAAGTTAATTACTCTGGCAAAGCTCTCTTGTTAACAACACATGGAAATGCGTCTGCTGCCATTAAATTCTGATTAATTACACTTAAAGCTCTTCTTGTGTGCCTAATCTCCTGTCCAAATTTCCTGCCTCCCATTTCTAATCCTCCTTTAAAGAAAAAAGCAGACCCTATGTCAGATCCTTGAGTCTACTAGCAACATACAAAAAATAAAAAAATAAAAAAAAAATCCCTCTAAAAACTTCATTTATTTACCTTGGAAATTTGTGGGTTTGTTGATATTAGGTTTGTTCTCATTAGCTACGACCATTTTGTTCATTTTCCCCCGCCGACAATCACAATCAAAATCCACAAACCCACCTATCAAAAAAACTAAACCCTAACAACCCACCTTCAAAAACACCTTAAAAATCTAGACTGGATGATGACAAACAAGAAGAACATTTAAAGAACCCTTTAAAGAGCTTAAGACGAATGAAGCTACAAACACAGTGAGAGAATCAGAGAAATAAAAGGAGAGAGGAAACAGTGGGTACTTGTCTGGAGTTCTGTTCTTCCTTTTTTTTTCGTTTAAAAAAAACCAACGGCTAGTGAAATGTGACCGTTGGATTAGAGGGTGGGAGTGGCGATGACTTTTGTTCACAACGGTCACCTAGTTGGCATGTGGCGTGCCGCATCTGATTTTCAAATCATAAGAGTGCGTGCGTGTGAAGTGATGATTGGTTGTTTAATGTTTTTTTTTTCGATTTGGTCCGTTTGTGCCTTTTACGGTGCGTCAGGTGCGTCTCTACAGCTCTCTTGTCTAGGCTTCAATGGGTGAACTTTATATTATTATTTAAATCTGCCACGTCAGTTTTTCTCTTTGTTTTCTTTTTCTAATATTTCTAATATTATCTTATTTTTATTTTAATTTTTTTATACTACATTTCTCAAATATTATTTTAAAATTTATAATTTAAACAATATATAAAATAATTATTAAGTGTTAAAATAAAAAATATTATCGTGAATACCCTTAAAGTATTACCTAATTTTAGTAATACCCAATAATTTAAAAAAAAAACAATAATGTTCAACTGCCAAATAATTTTTTATTAAAATTAATTGTAAAAAAAGTAATATTATTATTTCAATACTGGTTTATCTAAACAGCATTATCTCACATCTAAACATCCTTATTCAAATATCCAAATAAAGTTATTTTTATATCCAAACAATCAATTTAAAATTTTAATTTAAAAAAACAAATAAAATAATAAAAAATATATTAAAAAACAAAAGTGGCCATTTTGACCATTTGAACTAATGGCCACTTGGACCAACGGTCATTTTGGTTAATAGATTTAGCAGCCAAATGTCTGCATTTGGTCGTTGGAACCAGCAACTGTTTTGGCTGCCAGATTAACACCTATTTTGGCCACTGAAAATCAATATTTTTTTAATTATTATTATTAATTATCTTATTAATTTAAAAAATTAAAAATTAAAAAATATTATTAATTTATTATTAAAAAGTTAATTTTTATGAGAAATGATGCTGTGTAGGGGTATAAGGATCATTTTATTATTTTTTATGTTTAAAATGATAATTTAGTCATTTCACGTAATTTTGTTTATTATAACATAATATTTTATAATAATTAAGCATTATTGCATATTTTTCTAAACTAGTGAGTATTACTGAAATTAGATGATATATTAAAAGTATTTACAATAATATCCCATTGAAATAGTATAATGCGTGATTTTAGAAGTTATATTATTTCATCATTCAATGATTATTTAACACATCAATTTAAAATAATAATTCTGAAATAACATTTGAGAATTATAATATTACCTTTTTTTATTACACAAATCTAAATCATACTGCTCTCTCGAGATGAACCGAATTTGAACCCTAAATTGGTGTTACCTAAAAAATTTGCTAATTAAATTAACTATCCCTACCTATTTCAATGTGAACCATGTTTAAGTTTTTCAATGTGAACGGAGTTTAAACTCTATACCTTTTTGTTTTTATTAAAGATAGTATCTTAAAAGTATGTGTTTGTATTATTTTTATAAAATTAATAAAGTTATAATTTTATATTTGAAAAGTGTTCATAATTTATGACATAAATATAAGAAATTTTTTAATTTATTTGTGTAATCATAATTTTAGTATATAATTATTATATGAGATAAGGATATTTTTGTCCCACGAATTTGATCTAATTCTCAATTTTATCCCACAAGTTTTAGAAAAATTCATTTTGTCTTAGTCTGTTAGTAAGATTTCGCTAATTTTAATACTAAAGGGGCAAAATAATTACTCTATACAACTTTCAAATGGGCTAACACAAGATATCCACGTGCCAACCACTGATTTATCACTTAAATAAAAAATAAATAAAAAAAGCAGTCGCTATCATCATTAATAGTTGACTGATCGCTGGTGACCACTTGTGATTCGATTCAAAATTATGATCTATGCAATGGTATGATTTTTTTGGTCAACGGAGTACTGTAGATGTACCAAAAGTAGAAAAAAAATTGTGGGAGGTAGCGGCCAAGAATGTTTGCCGTCGAAAAGTGGGGCGATGGCTTGTACCGCCTCCACCATTAGACAGATTGACGATTGATCTGTCTAACGATGAGAGAGGGCACTCTACCGCCATTCCGTTCGACGGAGAATGGTGGTGGCCGCCGCCAACCACCATGGGCCGGCGATCGTGCATCAAACGGTGAGGAAGTGGCGTGCACCGCCTCCACCGTTGGATAGATCACCTATGATCTGTCCAACGGTGGGAGTGGTGCATGCCACAGCCCCACCGTTTTACGGTGGCCACCACCTCCCCCTATTTTTTAGCCACATTCTTGTTTTCTTTTGACAAAAATGATTTCACCATTGTATAGATATAAAAAAAATAAAATCTAATAATATAAATTTTGCCTATTTTTGTTATCGAAATCTTGCAACTGGCGGTAGCCAGCGACGGTTGTCGCCGATTTTGGTAGTTTAGTTTTATTTATTTTAATTTTAAAATAAAATTTTAATGAATATTAAATTTTGAACCTATTAAAGCGTGCCACATGTCTTTTTATTTTTAATAGTTTATTAATAACTGACAAGTGTACATTGTATAATATACTCACCTCACCATTCTAATTAATATAATAACTTAGGGCAAATTTATCAATGTACAATCAAAAAAAAATTTTAGTTAAATTTAACGAAATCTCACTAACGGACTAGGACAAAATTAGATTTTTTAAAATTATTGGGATAAAGTTGAGAATTAAATTAAACTTGTGGGACAAAAGTGTCCTTATCCCTTATTATATACAAAAGGATTGGAGTTATGGATAATAAATAAAAAAGTTCATAATAAATTAATTAAATTTTGAGATCTTTAATTAAATATTATTAGTGCGGTCCATAAATATTTAAAATGTAGTGAATTTATCCGGATCACTAAAGTAGTAACATTATGGTGGAGGCATTTTATATAATATGATTATACAGGACTGGACCATACGTAGTTTGAATTCTTATATAAAATACTGTTGTTAATTAATAATTCAAATGACGTCAACTAGTGATCATATGCAGATCAATCTTAATCCTGAGTGATCATAAACTCTTGTTTGTATCATTGTGTCATTTGAAATACTTGTTACGATTTGTCTAAAATAACAGGCTAAAAACTTGTATTTTAGTGGTATAGTGCGATAAGCAGCTGAGAATATAATTTATAAATATGGAATCCATTCATTTCTAACGAAAGTTAGAAAGAATGTTCCTTTAAGAATTAATTCTGAAACTGAACAGTTAGAACGTTCAATTTATAACAATGTTATAAATTAACTATTTACTAATGTATTAATGGTATATAAAAATAAAGAAATAATTAGATGAGTAAAACGGTAATTAACCTAACTTTAATTATGAACCATTTATAGAGGGTTGAACTGCATGTAGTAATTGAATCGATGAACTGCTCTAAGTTTTTTTATTAAATTATATTTGTAATTTCAAGAGTGCAATTTCAAGTTTTTAGTGGAATAACATTGGAATTAATAAGTTAGATTAATTAATTAAAGAGTTTAATTAATTATTCAAAATTCATTGGAGCTTGAAATTGTAAGTCCATAGGTTTTCAATACCACCTCTTTTGTTATTATAATGAACAATTAAAAAATAATTGTGTTATTATATAAATTGTTTGTGTCCAAAAAATAGTTTTCAAAATACTTATATTTTATATTTTAATAAAATTAATTAATATAAATAATATATTATCTAAATATAATTAAATATTTAGTTTAAGAAATTAAATAAATATTATCTTAAACATAATTTTTGAAATTATCAAAAAGATTTTATTTTAATTTAGTGATTTCCTTTTATTAAAAGACTATTAGTCTATTTCTTTTGAAAGTCTAATAATGCTCAATTTTTTAGTATTATACGTTAATCACAAAGAGTATGATTTTATATGATTTACATAGATTAAGTATCTTTTTAAGAGATAATAATTATTATTATTTTAAAAGGATAACATTAGTCTAAAAAAAATAGACACACACAGATACATAAAAACACTCTCAAAAATAAAATATATATATTTTTTTTAAATAAAAAATTAGAAGCTCACTCTTCCTCTCAATGTAGAACAAGAGGTTTGGTTTGAAATTATTTCATAAAAATAATTTAACGTTGATTCAAAGTATATTTTAATTTCTCATTAATTTTTATTTACTTTAAACACTAAATTCATATATTTATAAGATTCTCATATAAAAAGTATTTTTATTTTATAAAAATAAAGATTAAAAAAATTTATTTTCTATTCTACTACGTTATGAATATCATAACAATCCTACAATTCTAACTAAGAGATTAAGCCAATTAAATTAATTAACATACATGTATAAATTAAATTATACAAATTCGTTTACTTTAAAACTTAGTTGATATCCATAAGATAATAGTTTTTTAAAAAAATTGATATTAGGAGGATTTACTATCACACAAAATATATATATATATATATAAATATCTATAAAAACATTTCATTATGTTTTAAAATTGAATTTTTCAATGGAGCTAAATTACTCTTTAAATTCACATTTTAACAATTTCTTTTTTTTTTTCTTCTTAAATTACAAAACTGCCTACAGTGCAAATTATTTTTATAGTTCAGATAATAAATTAAATTTTATGTACACTCACTCAATTATTTTATACACCTATAATTTAACCAAATAAAATATTATCAATGAAAATAATCTGAAATAAAATTTATTTCTACAACTATCAATTGTTAACCCTGATTTATTTATTTTTAATTTTTTGTAATTTATAAATACTATTTTCATAACCATATTACCAGTAAGTCAATTCATAGGATTAGAACACATGAATATAATTTTGTTGAATATTTATGCATAAACAAGTGCGTGATGGTAACATAATTTTATATTATTTACATATGCTATTCACTAAAATGAAAGAGAATAAAAGAATAAAATCAAACATATTTGTGATATCAGCAAAATAATAAAAGGCCGATAATATATCAACCTCTATTTTAATAAAAACCTCAAGTTCAAATATTCACTCTCTATATTAAAAAGAAAAAGAAAAGGAAATCTTAAAACAATTTTTAGAGTATTGTTTTATGAGCAAAGAAAGAAGAGTGGGGGCTTCTAGTCCCCCTCCAAAATTCTTATGAAATATCATTTGTGTATTTTTACTTAATTTTTTTTAACTAAAATTACATAATTTACAAGGCGTAGTTCAAAGATAAGCCTTGTGCTTTGAATGATTTTTTTATTTATTTTACTTTTAACAAATAAACATCCTAAATAGATAAAAAAAATAAAACATATTTTAAGTTTTATTTTTTTTTTCAAAATATTTGCAAGTTATTGGAGGAATAAATGAAATCTTAGAAGTACTATTAATTTTTGGTCATTATGAACACTTTCTTAATTACATCTCTATCTTTATTATGAACCCTTTCTTAATTACATATTTATTTTTTGTCACGGGCAGAATATTTATTATTGACATAAAAATTAATCTGTTAAATAATATTACATACTCACTTATATATATACATACACACACACATATATATATTCAAAATTTGTTTAATTTCTATTTGACCTTAAACATAACAATTTGTGTAGACAAAAATAGTCATTTATTCAAAAAAGCAATTGATGCTTGATTTTTAAAAAGTAATAATAATTTATATTTAAAAAAGGATATATTAATTCAAATATATGACGTATAATATTACTTATAGTAATATATGACTTTCACAAAAAAAAAAAAGACTTATAATATTGACAAAAGTTTGAAACCATTGAGATGGTTGGAGATCAATGAAATGCCATACCATATGTTTAGCACCATAGCGACTTAGGACTTAAATGAATTTTCAATACTTGGTCTTGTCACGTATGTACATTAGAGTTTCAAGAGTGTATTATTGAATTTTATAAAAGAGTTTGAAGTGAGAAGGAATTAGGGTATTTTAGTAATTTTATTTGTATATATTAACTAATTGTAGAGTAAAAAATATTGTATATTATTAAAAATGTGAATTAATTATTTGTATTAATAGTCTAATAGTAAAGAGTTGATCGTACATCTACTTTTACCTTAATAGAAATTTTGAATTTAAATTTCTCATTTCTCATGTTAAAAAAAGAATTAAGATTAAAATATTCCGAATAGAGAGAAAAATTTCATATCTACCCATCCTTAATATAATTGTTTTAAGTTTAAGTCGAAAATTCTTTGAATGAGAATAGGGAATAAAGATCTTTTCGGGTGCCCGATTCCCCAATAATATTTATAAAAATTTATTTTCTTTTTAAAAAGTAAAACCAAAACTTTATCTTGCATTTTTAATTTTAGATTAAATTGTGCTTTTACATTAACATGGATTGAAGTATTAAAACAATTGTCCATTCTCGTACTATTTCCTGCTAAAAAAAATCAAACCATTTATTCCCTTTTAATTTTCAATTTTTCACATTTAATTGTCAATACTTTTAAACATATGATTTTCTCTTCTATACGGCAAATCCTTTTATTATTGTTGTTGTTTTTCTTTTTTCATATACAATATTAATTTTCTGAATCACTTAACACTACCACCTTTAGTGTGTTTTTTTTTTGTTGAAAAGGTGCCACATTTAGTGTTAATAATATAAAAAACAATCAAATAAAATCAAAAAGATAAAAATATTATTCGCGCGCCCATCCACACATATATACTCACACATACATATGAATCACAAATTTTAAAATTATCCATTACATTATTTTATTATTTAATAATTATTTAATACATCATTTAAAATAGAATAAGTTAAAATACTATTTAAAAAATATATTATTATATAATATATATTTAATGAGTTACATAGGTTACTATCTAAAGCTACACTGCCATATAACATTATTTAATCAATTCATAATTTTTGAACAATTTACAATGTACTATAAAATTTCAACACATTCAAAAAAAAATTTATATAGCAAATTATGTAACTCATTAAATCATTTATATATATATATACACACACGACATTATAAAGACTATAAAACAGCATTATTAACAAAATAAAATAAGACCATTATGCATGCCAATAATAGAAATGTCACAGCTTTCTATTTTATCATTGGCTGGAATAAAATCCCTGGCCTTACAAATAGAAAAATACACTTGATTCCAATACCAAAATTTTGCAAAAATTCAAAATTACATAAAGTAGTAGAAGCCTCATGAATTCATAAAGTACATTAATCGTTTAGTTTGCCTATTCTTCAACTAGATTAATAAATATTAATTAAAAAAAAAGGATTAATAATGCCCTAGATCAGCAAGCCATGTTACTCTAATTCGTGCCTCAGGTAAAATGTAATACAGTTAAAAATGGCTGACAAACAAAAAATTGCTCTGTAAAATAAAAAACTGAATCGAGAAGGCATGTTTAGACTTTCTCTCCAAATACAGAAAAATATATTAAAAAAATGAGGCACAAAAAAAAGAGCATGAATTTGAGACAAAAAAGCAACAGCATGAATTTGAGACACCTTTATCATGTTGAAGTTTATAACCTTTGGTAAATTAGGAGAAGTTGCCATCTACTCTAACTCTATGCCGTATACCTGAAGTAAATATAGAAAAAGAAAATAGAATGAGTTAACAACATACGATGTTACAAGTTCACCCTCAAACATGGACAGGCAACTAAGAGAAAGTGAATTACCAGTGAGATGACATTTTATGGTGATTGCCAGGAATCTGAAGCATATATTGTACAAGAAACAGCAATGCGATCACTTCTTTCCGAAGAGACTAGACAATGGAAGTCGGCTGATGTTCTCCTTATTAACTTTCTTCTGCTTATCAATCTTCTTATTTATTCTCTCGTGTGATAATGAATGAGAATCTCTCTTCTCTAAGACTTTTTCCCCAGTTGCCTTTATTTCTTCTTCGGGTAATTGACGTGTCTCGACCACTTCCTGGTTTTCCTCACTAATCTGCTGGCTCTCCTGTTTTGGAACCACTTCCTGCTTGCTTATAGTTGTTAGCTCTAGATTAAAGTGACTCCACTTGCGTTTTTCTGCTGTTTTTTGCTTCAGTTCAATGCTTGATGGTGCTACACCACGTTTTCTATTTTTCCCAAATACAGTTTCATTCTGTAATGACTCTCCCTTGAAGCCATACGGAAGCAGATAGTTCTCCAGGTCATCAACCTTTTTCTCTCCTGTAACAAGTCCACCACTGATGGTCTCCAAAATAATTTTGCCAAGAACAAATCTCGTCTCATCTGGATTTCCCTTTCCAAGCAAGTCATAGTTGATCACCAAATCGTCTCTTCCACTTTTATAAGATTCAATATCATTTACCAATACGTCAAAAATTCGCCGAACATTTGTCTCAACTCTCTTTGATACAAATACCTGGAGAACAATACATTTATAAAAAGCAGACATCTATAAAGCACACAAGTAATATATGTGTATTAAATTCAGAAAAAAAGAAGGAAAAAAGAAATATGCTCTACTAATTCTTGGATCATTACTTAGTATCCCTCTGGACGTAAAGAAATTGGCATGAAATATGGAAGGCAAAGATGAAAGGACACATTTTATTGGTACCCCAGGTGACAAAAATCAGGCATTAAACAAGCCCAAAAGGGATTATGGCTCTCCACTGCAGAGAATCAACAGTTGAAAAACTATGACCAAAAATAGCAAGCCAAAACCATGATTATAATTTATGCAGCATCTGCAAGCATTTGTATTCCTATCCTATTAAATCAAGATGAGAGACATTGTGGGAGAAGGTCTCAAGTTAGAAAATCAGATTATTGTGCTCCACATTAAACTAATAATTTGAAATTGCTATAAGGCATTAATTCATACCAGGTTCAGAAGATCACAAATAGCAGGAGAAAACACAATTCTAAAGTTTTTCTTACACCCTACAAGATATGATTGAAATTATAAGGAATATAAGTCATGAAATTAGACGTACATACATAACTACATTGGGTCTCTGTCAAACCATTGACACCGTCTTGCACAAAAGATGCCAACTGTGTAACTTTTTTTGCAAGTTCATCATCTAATTTAATTTCAGAAAACCTGGAGATCTCAGGAACAAATTTAACTTCTTTTGCATGTTCTCTTGCAAATTTAACACCTTCCTCCCAGTTCCCTTGATACAGGACAGAAGCGAAAACCCAAACTACAAAAGCATTTTGAGGGATACTGACTAATGCTCGGTGAAATGCCAACAGTCCTACCCTGTGCAATAAACAAAATAAATAAATTTTAAGAAATCAGTTGCCGCATTTCAAGCGCATAAACTTGATAGCAAAACAAAAAAAAAGTTGCACATCCACATCCAAATACACTACCAGTTAACAGTTCATCCTCAGACTATATATTTGAACAACTCAGAATGATCCATTTGCTTTCCTGTACAAGTCACTGACACTAACACCTAACCACCGTCAGTTTTTCTGGTACCTACAGTGAGTTTTCTACAAAGTATTTAAATCAAGCAGTCTAGGTTTAAAAAGAATTGCTTGAACTTCCTTAACAAATTTTAATAGAGTCAAAACGATATTTCTGATAACCAAGTGTATGATGAAATTAGGAATAAGCATGGCATTATAATTATGAATTTACAACTAAACAGTAAAAGTAAAGTGTTGACTCACCACAGATTGTAATCAGCAGGTTGCTCACAGGAAACCAGATTATCCAAATTAAAAAATAATTTCTGCATAACAAAATGGAATCATCTTCAGACTAAAAGCTTCAGAAGCCAAAATGAACTTGTCCCAGAAAATTTTAAATCAGATTAACTTGAAAGTTGAAACAAGCTAGAGTCAAGAGCACAAATGCATGCAGTATATATAGCATGCCAAAGGAGAATATGCATTGCCACAATAGAAATAAAGTCATCAAAAATATTTAATGGCTCTTGCTCCACCTACCATGCTCAGTATGCTCTTGTCAATATGACTGACAAAATTCTCAAATCATTCTTGAAATATACCTAAAATTTAGCTTTAAGCAGACTGAAGCAGATTTAACCATATCTAATATTCAAGAATCATTATTTTGCAAATTTTTTGTAATTTTCAGATTACTTGGACATTTCTAGAATAAATCCAAAATATCATTCAATAATCTTTCATAAGTATTACTGTTATCCAGCTCAAATAATACCCCAGATAGTCTCTCCAGTATTCCAATATTTTCCCAACTAACTCTGATTCAAAATAATCTCAATGCAGTTACCATACCCTGTATGGATCTCTACATGTCATGTCGGAGGAACATCTTTATCATTTACAGAGTCATGATAGGATCGAGAAATTGCTTTTTCCGCAAAGAAAAGCTTACCATCAACATGATGGAATCCTCAACAGGTATTTTGCTAGTCTGCTGGTCAAGGTATGCTGCCTGCAATACAACAAATCTCAGGCATCAACTTTATTTTTTATGGTAACACAGAGTTATAACCTGGCAAGTTGGAAACCAAGTACGAACATGAAATGGAAGAAAAAATTCCAGCAGGTCGTATTTACGAAGCATGCAGATTGAAGACTCAGCAGCTCCATAAGACAGCATGTAGTTCAATTCCATCATTAACCTGGCCTGAATTAATAAGGTATTAAGAAAGTCATTTCGATTAGGGTATGATGAATAAGTTGTAAAATAATGACGTTAACAGGATGACCAAGGGATCACAGATGAAAACTCCAAAAGAAAATAGATTTGTGAATAAACGAGAGAGTGGGGAAGATATTTTCTTTTTTCCAGTATACATTAAACAAATGGAAAATTAAAATAAAGACAAGTCGCCTACTAATCAGAAAACAAGAAGTTCAAGTAGCATTTCACTTCATATCTTCTTAAAATACCTTGTCCAGTCCCTCAATGGACAATGAAAGGCTACGTATTGCAATTTCAGTATCCCTACAAAATGACAAGCCCAGACGAGCTGCAAGTCTTAAGCCCCTCAAAATTCTAGCTGCAAGACGGAGATTGCATATGGTTTAAAGTTAGTGTCTTTCAATATTATATTCAGCCACTTAAACTAAAATTTCTTGGTGCTAGGTGACTGTACTTATAAAAGATGGAAGCACTTACCACAATCCTCTTTAAAAGACAAATGAGCAGGAATCAATGTCCGTAGCTGATTCCACACATCACCGCCAAACAAAGTGGAGAAAAAACAACTCTCAGAGAACTTCAAAGAACACAGATCAAAACAAAACTGGTAAAATAAATCAGAATTATGATAACAAAGATAGAGAGTTACCTTCAAGGACTTCAAGTCAGTAATTCCATTGGCATAATCGTAGATTATATTCAGAAAAGGGTCGAAAAATAAACTGCTTCCACAAGGTCAAAAGACAATCTTTAATGATAACATCAAATTGGACCAACAGACATAAATCACAAGCCAACATCTAGTACAATAATTACAAAGATTACATCCGGAAAACAAACATAAAAATAACTTAATGGAATAATAACCCACACCTATTAATTGTGAAGTCCCTGTGCATGCTGTTTCTCCAGCGGATTAAGTCTTTTTTATCACATCCACGTGGCATTTGAGATAAAAGAACTTCCTCTTTTCCCTCAGTATTCGCTGCCACTGTCTGAAAACTTGATACCTGCCAGAAAATTTCTAAAAGATTACAGCCCCATTCAAGATAGGACACTAGATAAACATTGCAGAATATTTGCTTCAGGAAGTTAAGCTGAATGAAAAACACGAAGAAGTATTCAATATTACTAAATTCACCGGCCAACCTCAATTACAGAACCTCCAACAAGCACCCGACATATAGGAAATCGTCGTCCAATAATCTGAGAACGATGGAAATGCTTCTTGATCTGCAGTAAGATATTGCAAAACAAGCGGATTTTACCACTAAAATTTTTGGGAAAAAATCTTTGGTTTCTGAACTAGTGCCATCAAACCTGTTTAAGATCAGCTGTGGTGATCACATCAAAATCTTTAGGGACTTTCTTCAGAAGTAAATCTCGCACACATCCACCAACTAAATAAGCCTGAAAGCCTGCTCATTACCAAAAAAAAAAAAAAAGGAATCATCGAGCATGAACAAATAATCCATTTAAACCTCATTGCACGTAGTACATGACAAACAACCAGAATCAAATACAAAATTTTATAAAATTATGTATGCTTTAGCTTAACAGTTCAAATTCTCCACAAAACATGCTTAAGGGAAGAAGCATACAAACTATGAACAACATCAACTAGTTCAAAAAAATGGAATTAAACATAAAAAATAAAATTACTTCAACTTTAAAATTAATTAAAATAAATAAATAAAGCTAATAGAACAAGTAACAACATGTACCTTCACTTCTCAAAACCTTCAATACTCTCCACGAATAGTGCGGAATCATACCGGGAGTAATCCCAAAAGTCCTTGAATCAACTTTTTTCCATTTTGACACGTCAACTACTGCATAAACAACCAAATTAAAGTCTCTTTAACTATAACAAATACACAAATACTCCTAAACCTCGTCTCCTAAAACAATTTAAATAAACCAAAAATAAAAAAGCAATCTTTAGTTACCTTGATCAGTGAAAAAGTCCATTTCCTTCGACATTGGAGGTTCCAAAGTGTGGTTAAATCTCTGTCCAAGAATTAATAAATAAGCAAGTAAAAATAAATAACAAGGCTACAAAAAGTGTTCGATGAATTGCCGCAAAGAAATAAAAAGTTCAAAAATGTTGAGAGATATATATACCTGAATCGTTGTTAAGGATTTGAGCCGACATAGAAGGCGATCTTTTGCTTTAACGAGGACTGCCATGAGAGCAAGAATATCATGGCGCGCGCTTTTAGCGCTGTATGAATTTATTACGCAGCGCTCGAAGCGGTGCAGAGGAGAGCGTTAAGTGGTGTTCAATTTAGTTCGTTTTCTGCGAAATTTTTAGCGAGTGGTGTTGTGTTGACGATGCGCGCGTCTTACAAAATCTACTACTGCTAATACGGTTGTGGTGACTTGGCTGTGACGCACTTGCAACTCACAGTCTCATCTCTCGCCGTTTAATGAATTGTCTATTTGATCTTGCGGGCTGCTGTGTGGGTCCCATCACAAAGGATGATCAGTTGCCGGCGTTTGATTTGGTAGATGCAAATGGCTAAACGACGGAGACTAACATATTTGTGATATTATTTACTTAAAATTTAATTAAATTTATTTAATTCTTTGAAAAAGTAGTTGGAGTAATTGAATTTAATTTTTTTAAAATATTTTAATATCATCGATAATATCAAGATATTACAAGAATTATTGTTATAAAAATAGAGAATTATCAGAATAATATAAATACAAACTTACTAATAAATGCCCAAACTTGAATCTTTCTATACGAAGGGACACAATAACTTTATAACTGAAAAATTATTCACAAAGCGAATGCTTTTACCCCTATTAAGTATCACGGACTTTTTGAGAATCGTGCGGTCTTAAACGCATTGCACGCTAAACAGCCTATAAAACATCACAAAGAGATGAGAAAACACACACACAATGTGTTTAAGAAAAATCACTCAATATTACTGAAGAAAATACAAATTATGAAATGCTTTGTATAAATGAGGATGTGCCCCTTTTATAGTACTAGCCCTACACAATTAACGGTTAGGATCTAAAATGATATACAACAATCTAACGATGTACATATAAGATGGAATATATGCTACGGAATATTCCTAGGTGTCATCACATATGTTGTATAATATTCCCCTGCCAAATAGGGGTTTACAACCCTAATAAGTCATGGGCCAAGCCTGTATCTTCATCTCAAACAATAGGCTTCTAAAAATTTCAGTCCACGTAGCACTCTATGGTTCAAGTAGCCTCCAGTAGGCCTAGTCGAGCACCAAGTGCTTGAGAAAATGCTTGAGAGAACTTAGGGCGTGACATTCTCCTTCACCAAATTCACGCGACGCCCTTATCACATTGTCGCTGGAACTCACATACCTTGCTCTCGAATTGCCACAGTCCATTCTCGGGTTCCCAGCTTACTTCATTATTGAAAAATCCTTTCTACTTGATGAAATACTCATGACTTAGACAGTAGTTTTTTTTTCTGTACTGTCCTCACATTAAGGATAAGCTCCGTCTCCTTGTCGTAAGATGTGAAAACTCCTAATAGTGCCATCATTTATGACCCACGTTCCGTGTCCTCCGCATCACCATGGTATGCTTTAGGTAGCTTACTTGAAACATCGAATGTAGCCGAAGTCTTAAAGGCAACTCCACCTTGTATGAGACATTGTCAACCTTCTTGGAAATATAAAATGGCCTCTTATATTTCCAAACAAGACCCTTATGAAGTAGGCGTGTAGACTTGTGCTGCGTTGAAAAGATTTTTACCATCACCAAGTCTTTTACGCTGTACTAGACATGCATTCGCTTGTCGTCAGCCCATTTCTTCATCCGCTTTATCGCCTTGTCTAGATATACCCGCGCTTTGTCCGATTGCTCTTGCCAGGACTTTACAGGTTTGTAATCTGCTAGACTCCGTCCCGTATCACTGGATACGAGCACGTGCTGCTCGAGAGGCTATTGGCCAATAGCTAGCTCGAATGGGCTTTATTTCATTAACTCACTCAGCTACAAGTTATATGAGAATTGTGCCAAATCAAGTAACTTAACCTAATCTTGCTGATTTGCACTCACAAAGTGCTGTAAATACAATTTCAGTAATGCATTCACCCTATCAGTCTATCTATTCGTCTGCGGGTGAAAACTGGTGGAAAAGCAAAGCTTCGATCCCATGAGATTGAACAACCCTGTTTAGAACCTTCCCATAAATCTCGTGTCATAATCACATATTATCACCCTTAGCAAGCCCCAATACTTGACTACGTACTTAAAAAAAAAAAGTCTCGTTATCTCTTCTGCACTACACTCCTTGGGCGTTGGTATGAAAGTAGCATACTTGGAAAATCAATCTACCACCACAATGATAGTCTCATATCCCTCGAACTTCGATAAGGCTACGATAAAATTCATAGAGATGCTCTCCCGATATCTCTTCGGTATGGCCAGTGGCTTGAGTAGCCTTGTAGGATTCCATTGTTTGATCTTGTCTTGTTGACACATAAGACAAGTCTTGACAGACTGTTCTATCTCTTCCCGCATGCGTAGCCAATAGTATACAGTCTCTAATAGGGCATGTGTACGTCATTGTCCTAGATGTCCTACCTATTTTATGTCATGACACTCTTTAATGAGGTTACGCTATAAATTCTCTCACTTTGGCACATATACCTGACGGCCCTTAGTGTAGAGAAGTCTATCTTCTACCCAAAATCGTTGAGTCTTTCCTTTATGTGCTTTAGCAGAGAGTTGTGTGGTTATAGGATCATGCTTTATTCCCTTATGAAATAAGCTGAGTAAATCCCTTTTCGGCTGCTAACTCGGCCTTTCGAGTTAAGGCATCTGCCACCACATTTGCCTTTCCCAGTTTGTACTCGAGCTTGTAATCAAACTCCGCTAGAAAATTTTACCATCTAGCTTGCTTGGGCTGAGTTGCTTCTGACTTTGGAAATAACTCGTTGCTATGTTGTCTATCATCACTACGAACTTTGCCTCGAGTAAATAGTGTCGCCAAGTGCACAGACAGTGGATGACCCCCCATCATATCTTTTTCCTGCACCGTATAGCACCTCTCCGTCTCATTGAGTTTCTGGCTTTCATAGGCGATTGGATGGTTCTGTTGCATCAAAACACAACTAATGGAAAAATTATATGTATCAGTATATACCTCATACGGTAACAAGTGGTTCGACAATGCTAGAACCGCCTCCTCGATCACCGCTTTCTTTAATCGATCAAAAGTCCATTGGGACTCATTTGTCCACTTCCATGCTTTAGTATTCTTCAACAGGTCGATAAAGGGTATAGCAATGGTGGAGTAGCTTTTGATGAATCTTTGATAATAATTAACTAACCCAAGGAAAGACCGCAGTTTGATAACTCTCGTGGGTGCCTCCCAATCTACTATAGAGCGAATATTTGCTCTATCTATCATCAACTTGCCATCTTTGATCTTGTGACCTAAAAAGTCTATCTCCGACTTGGCAAATGAGTACTTCTCCATCTTCACGTACAGTTCATTCTCACGGAGCACCTTTAAGACAAACTGCAATGTTTCACATGCTCTTCAAGTTTATTACCGTAGATAACGATGTCATCTAAGTACACAACAACAAATTTGTCGAAGAAAGGCTGGAGTATATTGTTCATCAATGTGCAGAAAGTGGCTAGTGCGTTTACGAGACTAAACGGCATGACAAGAAACTCAAATGCCCCATAACAGGTTACACAGGTAGTTTTTCGTTCATCACCTTCAGTTATCTGTACTTGATGGTAACCCGATCTCAAGTCCAGCTTTGAAAAGTACTTTGCGTGCCCCAATTGATCAAACAAGTCAGGAATTAAAGGAATGAGATACCTATTTTTTATGGTGACTTTGTTCAGCGCCCGATAGTCTATGTATAGCCACGATAATCTATCATACTTGCACTGAAAAAGCATGAAAACTATAGGACGCCTTTGATGGTTGGATGAATCCCGCATCCAACAACTCTTTGAGCTACTTTTGCAACTCCACTAACTTCGATAGAGACATTCAATAGGGCGCTTTAACTGGGGGCTTAGTTCCCAGCTCCAACTTAATCTCATGGTTAATCGCCCGTCTTGGTGGTAATTTATAAGGCTGTGCTACTGACATCACGTCCTTATACTGCTTAAGCATTTTCATGATCTTTGCTGACAGCTCATCTACACCTTCATTCCCTTCATCATCCACCTTTCATATAGTGTGAGGTATGTCTCTTCTCCCCGCTTGGCTCTATTTTTCAGTTGCATGGAGGAAATGAGAGTGGTCCAAAACTTATCTACTGTCGGTACCATGTACGGTCCTTCATTTAGGATACATACGTAGTTATGTCAGGGATGTGATACCACATTAAACTGTCGTAAGAAATCCATACCAAAAATAGCGTCAAAATCATCGAGAGGTGCTATTGAAAAGTTTACCTTACCGCTCCACTTTCTGAGGTACATTTTGACTTCGCGAATGACCTCGTCTAGTGGTTTGACTATAGCATTCACAGTCTTGAGATAACCAATCCCTTTCTCTACCTTAAGGCTCAAGCGCTCCGCATTCGCATGCTTGAGGAAGTTGTATATAGCTACAGTATCCACTAGCACTTGAGTCTTTTTTCGTTAATGTAGGCTTCAATGTACATCAGCGTATTTCCTGTTGGCGCACAGGCTGCCCGCTTAGCATTGAGGGCATTGAGCAGGTGCATACATCTCAATTGTCTTTGTTTACCCGCTTGTTGAGTCTCCAACATTGCTTTGATAGCCTTCTTCTTTAGACAGTTCTTCACCCAATGTTCCCCGTCAAAAAGAAAATAGCTAGATCTCAGATTTCTCCCACCGTTGCACTTCTACTTTCTCCCCATGGGTGGTTTACCTTTTCCCCCTTGTTTTGCGGAAGGTGAGACTCCCTAGCTCCCTCACTTTTTCTGTGATTAGGCTCTGCTAAGCACACATGTACATTATTTACTTGAAATCACCATAAACTATAATGAGTATAAAACTCAGTAAGCATACTAGTTTTTCATATATCAAATACAAATACATATATATATACACAATGCATATGTATGATATGTTGTGATCAATTAAAATTAAAATCTTATCAAATCACATGTCATGTAAGCGCTTACACATTCTTTCAAAATATATTACAGGAATACCATTACTCAACTACTACTTAGTAGAACTTACACACCACATATCACATAATGAACCAAATGTCACTCGTAGGTGACATACTATATAAGAGGAATAGTACAAGTGAGGTTTAAATTACACATATATAATGCTTAAGCCAGAAGGTAAGAGCCAAACCCTCACCCTGATCATCGGTGAGTCCTCTCACATGTACCAATACGCCACTACACGAATGTGATGACTCAATCTTCCTTTAAGTACCAATAGGATCCTCCCTACATACGGAACATATAATATATACCAATCCCGAAGGAAAGGCCACACATAAAGGCTCCACAAATCACATAAGATGCCTACTAAGTCAACAGTGAGTTCAAGCATCCTTAAAACACAAAATATTTCTCATGGGCATATTACACTTCAAAGCTTTCTTTGTTAAACACATTTCATTTTGAAAGCTCACTTTCAAAAACACATGTATGTCCATGCTCAATGTCAATGCTCACATTCATAAGCATATAGCTTTCATATTTCATATCAAATACACTTTGGCATAATATCATTTACTACCTTGATATCATTCTCAAAATGCAAATAATTTAGCATTTCTACACAACTAAGTTGTCATTCAAATCAGAATATTGAAGGCACTATCTTAAATGATCAAAAATCAACTTCAATAAAAAGACATTTAGTTCAATGGATTCTTAAACCATAAATCTCAACATTATATCTCTTACTTTAACTCTTTAAAACATAGTCCATCTTATTGGATATTATTTTCTCATTGAGATTGACATGTCTGCTTGTTTTTTTATATACTCAGTTTCAAACAGAAAAGATTCCACTAGCATAATTACTGCGATGGCAAAGATGATTTTTTAACTATTCCTTTAACGTCATCCAAGTAAAAGAAAAGGACAAAATGATTGCTGATTCTCTTTCACGAACTCTATAAATAGCCTAAACCTCATAATCACTTTTTCAGCAATAAAGGAAACCAACCCTCTTATCATCTTCATGATGAATCCCATTATCATAACTCCTTATGTTCCTTTTACTCCACCACAATTTCCAAACCTAATCAGAACTAGAACACTTCATTCTCGCGCCAAAGAATTCATCAGACACTACGCCATCTTGGCAGTCCAAGAACATGGACTTACAGTTCTTGGTAGCCCTTTGTTCAACTTGGAATACAATTTCTTTCACCTGCACTCTTTTTTTCCATTTTTCCAATGGTCCAAACCTGTCCTTTACTTGTTATGGTACCTGTTGGATCTGTATACAATTGCCATGAAATTCCTATTACCTATAACCCTCTAAAAATTAGAAAAATGTGATGAAGATCATCCAGCCCTGATTTTTCTTCAATGATTTTACCCCAAGACATGGTGGATAACTAAATTTCAACACATGATTGCAAACAACACAAATGCTGCAGTCCCCAGACAACATCTTTGGTCTGTCTTACTTCTCCAATGAAAGGGTATGATTATTTCAGATCATGAAATTCATTATTACCCTACTGTTAAGGATTACTTCACATATTCCTTTCCACTAAAAGGATCAATTAAGCTCTGGCCTGAAGAAGTAATCCAGCAAAAGAGAGAACTTGAAAGAATTCTTGCTCAAGAAAACCAGATAATTCCTCCGTCTGTTTGGATCTCCCTAGAAGATGCTGCGCCTTGGGAACAAGTTGAAGACAACTTTGCAGAAGAATTGAATTTTGTCAATATACACAAATTTCAACAAAGACAAAAACATCATCTTTCACATCATAGAAATACAGATTACTCTACCCACCATCACCATATCCCAAACATGACTTATTATGTCAGATACAGACAAGAAATGGATAACCTTCACCAATGACCTCAGTTAGTTGTCCCGACTGAACCTACCTAATCTCAACCAGCTATCCCAACAGAACCTGACCAACACCAACCCAATCTTGACTTATCCCTCATTCAAGATTCCCAACCTTATCCAACCGACACCCAAATCCAAGAGGAAGCCAGCACATCCCTCATCCAGACCAGCTTACCTGCAGAAGATCAAGATATGGTAGACACACATTCTACTCAGCCAGAGCCCTCATTCAATGTATGGGAACAACAACTCCATAAGTTTCTCTTTCACGGATACGACACAGATGAAAGCGACCAGGAAGACTCATTTTGACCTACATTACTCTTTCACAGAAACTAAATCCGTACCGCTCTATCACATCAAAGAGAGACTAACTACTGCTTTATCTTTCTTCATGTCTGCTTTTAATCTATTGACCAAAAATCAATGTTAAGATCACAACAATCCTTGTAATTAATAAAGTTAATTTGGCCTCAAGTCCAAAGTCCAGTTGTTAGCTCAAAAAGTCTTCAAGTCATAGATACACTGTCGGCCATTAGTGCCAAAACGGAAAGTCCCTAAGTCCATAAAATAGGTCTTTATTGAATTTTCTTAATCATCTTACCTAACTCATCACGCTTCTGACACAATTTTTATCACACTTACATATCAACAAATATTTATTCAAAATTTTGCGGCCTATTGTCCTTTATAAAATGATAAAGTAAAACTCATTCTTTCCTTTTTACCTCACAAGAATCGAGGAAAATATATACTTGAACATACTTACACATATGCTCCACAGCTATTATCAATTTGTTCCTCTATAAATACATTATTATTGCATCCTTATACAAACTCGAAAACATTCAAAGTTTAGGGTAAGAGTAACAACGGAGGAAACCTTAGCTCGTTGATTCACAAAAATTTGCGTCTTTTGTGAATCCAACCCTGGAAATACTGAAGAGTTTACAAAAGTTGCAGAAAATCTTGGTAAGGTATTAGCTGAGCGAAATATACATTTAGTATATGGAGGAGGTAATCGTGGGTTAATGGGGTCTGTGGCAAAAGCTGCACACAATAAAGGTAGTCGAGTTTTGGGTGTCATTCTAAAACCTCTAGGTATAGAAAATATTGTAGGA
Organism: Ailanthus altissimus; assembly: GCA_946807835.1. Lineage (NCBI taxonomy): Eukaryota > Viridiplantae > Streptophyta > Magnoliopsida > Sapindales > Simaroubaceae > Ailanthus > Ailanthus altissimus. The sequence goes on from OX327695.1 coordinate 29,113,731, forward strand.
TAAACAGTTGGAGACGAGTTACAAGTCTCATCTATGCACAAACGAATGACTCAAATGCTTAGGCATGCAGATGCCTTCATAGCTCTACCAGGAGGTTTCGGGACTTTAGAGGAAAATTTTCAAATTGCCTCATGGGCATAATTACAAATCTACCAAAAACCCATTGGTTTGTTAAATGTCAATGATTTTTACGACGGGTTGCTATCTTTTTTTGACTATGCAGCGGGAACACAATTCATCCCACTTCTAGCACGGCGGATTCTTATTTCTGCTCTAACTGTTGATCAACTGATTGATCAATTACAGTATTTTATTCCTCTGTCTAATTCAACATTGCATCAGTTATATTGGTCTACTCATGACAGTCAGAAGAAGCGTAAAATAGACTTAAATCTCACTCCGTAGCCTCTATTGTATTTTTATTGCTGCTATTGTTGTTGTGTTGTTGTTTTCCTTTTCAATAAAAGTTATTTCAATTGATGTCTTCAATACTCTACTTCTCTATATTTTGACATTGAGAAAATTATCTCAATTTGCTCTATGACATGCAAATTATCATTATAAGATATTCGACATCCTTCTTACTAAGCATATTAGTCACAACTTAAAAAATTCTAAATGGTAACATTAAGATCCCCAAGGTACCATTATCTACAACATCAACAATCTTACCAGCACTTGGATAATGTGTCATCTTCACAAAATCATACAAAAATTTAAGCAATATGTCAAATATTTACACAACAAAGCTACAAATACAATCTTAAGGATTTGGCATTTGCGCGGTTCCCTTGACTCGACACTTAAAAGTCTACAGAATCATATCTTAGCTCTGATACCACTAAAAGTTGTTACGCCCCAGACCTAAAAGATCTGATACATGACATAACTTACACTCATTCAATAATATTTAAACATTCATTTTAATTTCTTTCAGAATTATAGCAATTGAATTATGACTAAGACAATTAGTAAACCGGAGATACGCAGAGTTTTCTCAAAGATTAACACTCTACTATGTCACCAGTAGCAACTTTGTTACCGAAAGCCCAGAATATATTCATTGCAAATTCTTACTTAAAATCAATCCATAACCACACGTGGTGAAACTTAAACTAAATCTAATCACACACAATAAAATAATACATACGTATTTATTTAATAAGGACAGATCAAATATCTTATCCCACGTGTCCCCAAATAAAACACTCAGCAACCTAGCAACTTAGGAAACCCAAGGAACAACAGAAGCCTTGCCAAATCTGCTAAGCACACATGTACCTTATTTACCTGAAATCACCATAAACTATAATGAGTATAAAACTCAGTAAGCATACTAGTTTTTCATATATCAAATACAAATACATATATATACACAATGCATATGTATGATATGCTGTGATCAATCAAAATCAAAATCTTATCAAATCACATATCATGTAAACGCTTACACATTCTTTCAAAATATATTACAGGAACACCATTACTCAACTACTACTTAGTAGGACTTACACACCACATATCACATAATGAGTCAAATATCACTCGTAGATGACATACCGTATGAGAGGAATAGTACAAGTGAGGTTTAAATTACACATATATAATGCTCAAGCCCGAAGGTAAGAGCCAAACCCTCACCTTGATCATCGGTGAGTCCTCTCATATGTACCAATACGCCACTACACGAATGTGATGACTTAATCTTCCTTTAGGTACCAATAGGATCCTCCCTACATACGGAACACATAACATATACTAATCCCGAAGGAAAGACCACACATAAAGACTCCACAAATCACATAAGATGCCTACTAAGTCAACAGTGAGTTCAAGCATCCTCAAAACACAAAATATTTCTCATGGACATATTACACTTCAAAGCTTTCTTTGTTAAACACATTTCATTTTGAAAGCTCACTTTTAAAAACACATGTATGTCCATGCTCAATATCAATGCTCACATTTATAAGCATATAGCTTTCATATTTCATATCAAATATACTTTGGCATAATATAAACATATTTTTAAGCACATTTACAAAACCATACATAGATAATTATTATGCTTATTGTGATTTCAGTAAAAGTCTAGTATACTTACCTCTTAGTACTTACAACTACAAGGCTAAATCTCCTTAAGCTATCAATGGAGATCAATCCTTTCATAAGCCTCACAATTCACACAAAATACTTTAAATAGCTTACAAAATTATACACAATACATTTATCACATCAAATTGGTCTAAATACTTGATTTCTCAAAACCTGTCATTCTGACCACTTACACTTAACAAAATTTTCTAATACATCAAATGATGTTCAATTACTCCAAAATCAGAATATATCATTCTTAACTCATATATCGTTCTTATATATGAATATTATATCAAAATTCCTACAAAATCCATTCCATACACACCATCGAATCCAAACTACTAACCTGACAGGATCAAGATACTTATTGAATAGTATTCAATCTCCTAATTTTATAAAATCATATACTAACTCAAAAATTATAAAAATACTACAAAAATACTCTTGACATATATCTCAATCCATGATAAATAATTCACTTCAAAATAACTGCTAAAAGTATTTTAAAACTATTTTATTCTATAACTTTAAAAATCTGTTAATCAAATACTACAATGAGCTGATACACTTTAGAAAATCATAACACTTCAACCACATTGATCTAAATTTTCAATTTCGAGTATATCATATTAGACATATAAACGTATCATATTCCACAAATTTGTAATTTTTGAAGATCATTCAATAGGACAAAAATTATTTGTCACTGTATCATACTATTCATACAGGAAATTTTCATAATTTCAGGGTCATTTTGATAAATTTACAACAAATTAAATTTCTGGAATTTTGAATCAATTCAAAGTCTCAAATGATTCAAAACATGTCTAATTTCATATACTAAAAATTTAAAATCAAAATCGAATCACAACAATTTATAAAATTACTGGATCAAGAGACTATCAAGTAGAAATTTCACAATTCATCATGATTTATCAAGCTATCTTATAGATCATCATCAATTCTCATAAGATCTTACGAAATACACATCAAATCCTTAATTATACATATTTTCAAAAATTAAAACTTAAAGGAATTAACTTAATTAATACCAATAAATTGAGAAATAGGTGTGATATACCTCTTAAAATCCAAAATTTCAATTTCTTCTTCTTTTTTTTCTTATTCTTCTCTTTCTCTCCCATTTCTTTCTCTATTTTCTCACTCTAAAAGGGATAGCTCGACCCAAAAGAGTGAATTAGGGTTTCAAAAGTGTATTTTTATACTAAGAGGCTAATTTTTAATATTTATGAATTTATCCCTAAAACTTTTAAAGTATTATAATTTGGTCACTAAAATAAATCTAAAGTCTTGCAATTAAACCCAATGCTAATAGTATGACCTTAACCTATACAAACACTACTAATAATAATACATAAATCAAGTATTACCACATACAAATAAAATACGTATATTTATACATATATAAATACTTATTCTTACCGGTTGTGGATACTGGTTACTACAGAGTGTCTCCGCTAATGTAAAGGCATCGGATATATTATGCACTCCACGTCGCTTCAGCTCATTGGACGCCCATGTTTACAATCCGTCAAGAAAATTGAACAACAAGTCTTCTTCACTCATGTTGGGGATCTGCAGCATTAATAGATAGTACTTCTCCACATACTCGCTAATGGACTTGGTCTGTCTCAACTCTTTTAGTAGCTTTCCAGTATCATACACCATATTCTCTAGATAGAATTAACGCTTCAGCTCTTGCTATAACTCTGCTCAAGTGTTGATGGTGCAGGTACCCTTGTGAATCTCCTCGCTTTTTCTACGCCGCCATAAAATTGTATGGTCAAATAGATAAAGGGTCGCAGTATTTACCTTATTCTCGTCTTGTATGCCCAATGCGTCAAAGTATCTCTCAATTTGCCAAAAGTAGTTATCGAGCTCTTTGGCGTTCCACTTTCTACTGAACTCCTTGAGCTTAGGAGCATCAACTCTCGGTCCAGCTACTATAACTTATATGGCAACAGACCTATTCACCACCGCCCGCTTGCACAACACCACATCCTCCTTGACAGTCTCAAACCCTCGATGCAGCTCATCTACTTGGGTTTGAATCTTGTCCATCGTCGTGTATACCTTCTTTTGAAAAGCCTTGATCTAGTCTCTTTGCTTATCAGCGTAAGTCTTGATGGATGTGTTGATGAGGGAGCGCAGCTTGTTTCCTTGAGTGTCGAGGCCCAACTTAAGCTTCTTCACTTGTTGCTCTAACTCCTCAAGGTAATTTGTCATTTCCCATAGCGCCACTGGGCATTTTCATCATGCTCCTCAGATCATGATCTAGATCAATGGACTTGTCACGAGGTACACTGCCGTGCCTCTTAGCTTTGGGGTCTCTACCCCTCTCCTTAGTTAACTCTGTGACATTGTAGAGTTTTTCTCAATTTTATTTGAACCCACTTTGATACCAAATGTCATGAAATTTTTGAGAACCGTGTAGTCTTAGACGCGTTGTGCGTTAAGTAGCTTAGAAAACACCACAAAGAGATGAGAAAGCACGCACAAAAGGTGTTTGAGAAAAAACTTTCTATATTGCTGAAGAAAATACAAGCTACGAGATGCTTTGTACAACTGAGGTGTCTCTATTTTATACTACTAGCTTTACACAATCAACGGCTAGGATCTAAGATGTTATACAATGATCTAACGGCATACATACAAAATGGAATAATATACTACAAAATAATCCTATATGCGATCACATATGCTGTGAAATATTTCAATGTCAAATAGAGGTTTACAACTCTAATAAGTAGCGGGCCGAGTCAGTATTTTCATCCCAAACAATGGGCCTTCTAGAAACTCTGGTCCACGTAGCGCTCCATGGTCCAAGTAGCTTCCAGCAGGCCTAGTCGCGCACCAAGTGCTCGAAATACTTGAGAGCACTTAGGACATGACATAAGAATAGAGAGTCCTACCACAAATAAGAGGGATTTTACAACCTAATTATGAGGATATCTACTCTTATGCACGAGAACAAATACAAAATAATTATAAAACACTCGCATATGAGGAAAGATATTAAAATACCATACACAAATATAGCCTTATATATAAACAACCCTAAATCTAGCTAAAATTACACAAGACCAAAATTCTAACTAGAACTAATAAACACCAGTAAATGGGCACCAACAGAAGATCTTGTTGTAGTTAGGAAGAAAAGAGCGACTGGATCTAATGATCACAACCTGTTCTGATCCAGCAAGGAGGTGCGATCTCGGCAAAGACTGGCCGAAAAAATAATGGGGTCTCATTGAACTTGACTAATTCATCGGGGAGACATGTCGGTAACTAGTGCCAGCTATGGGCATAACTGTTTGGAGATGCCATGGTGATTATTTGGCCACATGGGCTCAACAACGGACTAAAGCAGCAACGGCTTCCAAAGAGGTAATGTAAGGTTTTGGTCAAGGATCCTATCATTATTGTGGCCTGTGACACCACTACTGAAGGGTGGAGAACCGCCAAAAAACAAGAAGGTAAAAAATAAAAATATAAAAACAGGACAAAAACATAGAAAAGAGAGAAGGAGAATAGGCTAAGAGGTGTTGAAAATGAAAAAGAGGGCGAAGATTCATTCATTCGTCATAGAGGAACCTAAGGCCTCCTCTCCGGCAAAGGAGAAACAAGGGTGTAGTGGTTGTTTGTTCTTTGAAGAGAGTTGAGAGAAAACCCTTTTTGAATTTTTTTATTTAATATGTAATTGAATTCATTTAAAAAGGCATTTCATTATATTTTAACTAATTGAATTGAATTTAAATATAATAAAATGCTCTTTAAACTATGAAGTTTATTCTAAATACAACTTAACACTTTTAAAAGTATAACAAATACAAAAATAATTACATTAAAGCATAAATGAATTAAAACGAACGATACAATAATTTTTTGTGTTATAAACAAATTGGTGTGTCAAGCACCTTAAATTCGAACTTTATATAATTTTTCAAATTGATAAATCACGTTTTGCCAAATTCTATTCACAAGAATTAACCTTGATAATAAATAAGAAAAAAAATTACACTAATTAAAAGAAATACATCCATAAAAACTTAAATTCTAAATTTTATAAAATTAATCACACTCTTGAGTAATTTTTTTTAAACATTATTTTATTTTTAATAAATGCATGTCATGTGTCCAGCAATTTTTATGATTAATTAGTTAATAAACACGACATGTATTTTAGATTTTCTTTTTGTGTGGTTACAACAATATAAGCAAAATAATAAATAATAGAATAATGTTACATTTATATAATTAAAATATAAAATTTATATGTTAATAAAAATGTTACTTATTAAATAGTTAATAGTGATACAATAGTAATTAATAATGAATATATCATATGCCACGTCAATTAAAATATAAATTTATATCTTAATTATCTAAATATATTATTACTTTATTTTTAAGCTCGTTTATTTACCTACACGAATTAAACGCGATAATTAACTTGTATTTAATGGATTTTTTTATAAAAATAATATTTAATTCTAAACGAAAACTCGAGAAGTCAAAAGAAAATAACAAAAAACCAAGCATCCACCAAAGATGTAAATCACTAGAGGCCCAAAAGAAAATAACAAAAAGCTCAAGCTCAGCTCAGCGCCCGTAGCAGGCCCAGCATCAGCCTGCAGCGGAGCGTAACAGAACCATCATGCGTTGAACCATCATAGTAACGCGTGCCCTCTATAAAAGCGCGTAGGAGCAACACCAAAAAAAAAATCTCCAATCAATCACCTCAAACATTCATCAAATTGTACAAAATCCTATTCCATCTCAAACAAGACAACCCAGCAACCCACCTGCCTGTCTCGAGAGAGTGACGTCCACTCGCGCCCTAAACCGATTCTTCAATTCACCGCCCCGATTCTTCAATTCACCGCAAGCACACCGTTAACCCCAAACCAAACAAACAACCAGCTCCTTTTTATTGTACCGTCTTAGGTGGGCTTTATAGGTTCTTATTTTATTTATTTATTTTTGTTTCACTAAAACTCTTCCACACGCAATTCCTCAAACGCATCGCAATCGCTTATTTATTATTATTATCTTTCTTTTTGGGGGGTCTAGGGTTAGGTTTTCGTGAATCTCCTATCTCTTATTTGATCGATCGGTTTATTTATTTTCTTTTTCTAGTTTTTTTTTGGATTTTATTGAAGGGGCCTCCGGATTGGGATGGGGGCTGGAGACGGAGCGGTGGAGGGGCTGAGCGAATCGAGCGGCGGAGGAGAGGGAGTTAAGGTCAACATCCGATGCTCCAACGGCACGAAATTCTCGGTGGAGATCGATCTCGAGTCCACCGTTGACACGTTCAAGACCGTGATTGCCGAGAAGTGTGAGATTCCGGCCGAGCAACAGCGGTTGATTTACAAGGGCCGCATCTTGAAAGACGATCAAACCCTAAAGATCTATGGTACCGTCCAGTCCTGTTTTGGGCTTTGATAATGTCATATTATTATTTTTTTTGGTTGAATGATTGGTGGTACGATTCCTGTTTATGGTTGAATATTTTTGAGGGATTATGATTTTTTTTTCGCTTTTTGGATTTTAATAGTGTGAATTGCTTCAGTTACTATTCACATTCGAAAACTAACAAACAGTTTGCAAGAAAAAGTAGGAAGGGAAAGGGGTTTAAATGCGGCGCTGATTTGATGTTTTGAAAACTTAATTTTCTCAGAATTGGACGGAAGAAGGATGAAAAAGCAAGACCCATTTAAGGGAGAGAACCTTTTTTTTTTCTCACTTTTACCCTTGTACTATCTCTAGTTCACAGATAAGGCAGGCATGTGCAACTATGGTTGAATCAATGATGCCAATGGAAAGATTCACGGATCCTCTTCCTTTAATTTCCTCATTGCTCTTTATTCTTCTTTCTTCCTTTTCTTTTTCTCCCATCCTACTGAACATGCTTGGTTATTGTTGTACTCGGACTATATATATATATATATTACTGTTGTTTTTCCTTTTGATTGTTGGGGTGGGGGGTTGGGGAGGTTAGAATTCATGTAGGAAGTAATCAGAGGACAAAAACATGTCAAAGTTGATATGAATAATCATTTTTGGGGTTACAGCTGCAACTGTTTGGCCTTCAAGTACTACTACTTTAACTCTTATTATTCTCCAACTCTGTTATTGCCTTCTTGCTCTATTGTTTTGGAAGTTAGTGAAGATACTGTTAGTGCAGTTTCAAGTAGAATGGTATTTGCTCTGGAATCACATGTGCGTGCATTTTTATGGGAGCTTATGATATGTGCTACATAGATCTTGATGGTGTTCTTGATTGTCCGATGGGTGCATACGAAACTATTTCATCTTAACGAGCATATACATTTGCATACTTAAGGAGACCTGCTAGAGTAAAAGATACTATGCAAGTAGTCAAGATGTTTAGGTTGATATGCATTGATTAATGTGACCCTCCTTTCTGTTTCATGGTTAGGCTTGGACGCGGATCACACTGTGCACTTGGTTCGGGGGTTTGCTCCATCTGTACCAACAAACACTGCTGAAGCAGCCAACACTGGAGGTTCCACTGCCACCCAAAACAACACAAGGTCTGTGGGTACAAATGAAGGTGATGTTCTTGGAGGATCTGGTTTTGGAGCTTCACTGTTCCCTGGACTTGGCATCAATGGCTTGGGCGGCAATGGTGGCAGTGGTGGTGGCGGCTTGTTTGGAGCTGGACTTCCAGAGTTGGAACAAGTGCAGCAACAATTGACCAGGGACCCCAACATTATGAGAGAAATCATGAACATGCCTGTTGTGCAGAACCTCATGAATAACCCTGAGATAATGAGAAACTTGATAATGAACAATCCTCAAATGCGTGAAATAATTGATCGAAACCCTGAGCTAGCACACATACTTAACGATCCAAGCACCCTACGTCAGACACTTGAAGCTGCAAGAAATCCTGAGCTCATGCGTGAAATGATGCGCAATACTGACAGAGCAATGAGCAACATTGAATCTTCTCCTGAGGGATTCAATATGCTGAGGCGCATGTATGAAACTGTTCAAGAGCCATTTCTTAATGCAACCTCAATGGCTGGGAATACCGGAAGTGATAACTCAAACCCGTTTGCAGCTCTTCTGGGTAATCAAGCTGGGAGTCAAGGTAGAGACGGATCAAATAACCCGTCAACCACTACCTCTGAAACTGCTACTGGTTCTCCTGCTCCAAACACTAATCCACTTCCCAATCCTTGGATGTCTGCTGGACGTAAGTTTTGCTTTTGTTTCTTGGCTTGTTAAGAATGTTGTGTGTAAAGTAGTTCATACCTAGTTTCTATCTTCATGGTGTTTTAGTTCTGCAGTGTACTATTCCATCTCATTTTGGTTTTTACCTTCTTGTCCTTTTTCAACTACTAGCTATGTTGAATGAAGAAGAGTCTTCAGCTACAAACTCTTTTTCCTCTGATCAAAAGGAAAATCTTTCTTTTTACTGGTTTTAACAGACCCCTATTCTGACTAGAATTTTTTGTGAGAACTTGTGGAAGTTAAAGAGGAATGAGAGGGAAATGTTTTTCTTTTTTAAATTTTTTATTCTTTTGCTTCCTTTTTTGAATGATTGCCACTGCATTTTGCAAAAATCTTGATTTGCATCAGTTTTTATCTTGTTTTATAGTTTCAAGCTGACTAATCTTTTTCTTTTTTTTTTTAAATTTTTTTTCAAATTTATCTGCTGCATGTTTAAGAATGAGGATTGATATATTTATTTATTGTGGTGAATAAATTTTTAATAACTCTATATTTAACAGCTGGAGGTGCCCAAACTAACACCACCAGGTCAAGTCCTCTTGGTGATGCTAGGCCACAGACACCTGCTGGGATAGCTGGACTCGGTTCCCCTGGGTTCGAAGACATTTTCGGTGGCATGCAGGATATGAATTCTCTGAATCAAATGCTGCAAAATCCAGCTATTACACAAATGATGCAAAGCCTTCTCGCTAATCCTCAGTACATGAACCAGGTATTAAGTTTTTATGTCGTAAATTTGTTTTGGTTTGGGTTGATGGATTTTGTTTTTAACATTTCCAAGTTTCAGATTCTTGGTCTTAATCCGCAGCTGCGTAGCATGGTTGATTCCAATTCTCAACTGAGAGAAATGATGCAAAATCCTGAATTTCTTCGTCAGTTGACTAATCCTGAGATGATGCAGGTATTATAGACTGCAGCTTTTGGGCCGTGCTTATCCACTTGTGTACCTTCTTGTCCCCTTGCTGACTGTGTCCTCTTGAAAACCTCAGTTCCCCCTTTGGTCAAGTAAATACTCACACACCTTAGCACATCTGCACCCTTCTACCCACTTAAAAAACAAAACATGTGTTATGCTGCCTTGGAATTGCATTTTATGATACCTATAGGTAGTTGTTTACCTGAACTTGATGGTTTTGTATTTATATATTTGAACTGTGGAATAGTGTTTGTAAGTTTTGTTCTGGGAACTATGATAAATGAGCCGCTTGTGTTTCTCTGTTGCAGCAAATGCTGACTTTGCAGCAATCTCTTCTAGGCCAATTTGGTCGGGCGCAGTCAAACCAGTAAGCACTGTCATTAATTTTTACCTTAGTTTCATTTAAAGAATCCATGTAGCCAGTCCGGCACGTTAGGAAGGCTTTCTGGAGTTGAATTTGCATTTTTTCTATCAAGGACCTCAAATTTATTTTTGGTTTCTGTTTTAAGAACTTCTCTAGCTCAAAATGTGCTTAAATGACTCCATGACATGTTTTGTTGGTTTATATGATTGATTCCCTGGCTGAAGCTTTACTAATTATAGTCTGATATGGATGAAAAAACTTGCCTTAGTAACTGGGTTTGATGTCTCTGGTTCAATTTCTGTTTGGTTGTGGGGAACTAACACATTTACTAACAGAACCTTGTGATAGTCTTATTTCAAATTAGTATCAGTATTGTCTACGTTTTAAGTCACTCTCAGCTCTGAATGGAAGCATTCTACAAATTAAAAGAATTGAAAAGAAGGAATGGAATTAATGCCGATCTTCTTGGTGTGTTTTGCACCTTGGAGCATTTATCAGCGGCACAGGCATATAGCACATGAAACATTTGCCTGGTTTAGACCCTGGTTGAAGCTACTTTACAATGTTCTACTTGTGAAAGTGCTTATTATTAGTTCAGCTGCCATGCATAATGTTTGAGTTCAAGTTTCTGTGATAGGTTCGTAGTAATTGTTTTACTTTGAGTTACTATTATTATATTAGTGATCTTTACTTATGGTTTTACCTCATTTTGGACCCCTCTTGCAGGCAACCAGGCCAGCCTGGTGGTGGGACAGGTATTGGATTCACTGACCACATTGTTTTTTCTTTATATATTCTTTTGTTGCAATTGTGTTTCTACTATCATGCTTGGTTGTTTTCAGGAATGTTGTTACTGTTTGGCATGTCACACCATACTTTCATTGCTTCAGTTCGACGCCTTTAAATACAATGGATTCTTGTTAATGATCAAAGATGTCTTTGGTCTATTCTTTCTCCATGCTTTGCCCTCTTGAGGCAGTGGAAATGTTTATTCCATTATAATGAAAAGGAGTTTGATTAGGATTCTAATATTGATATGAATGATCTATAAAATAATATTTGAATAATTCACTACACGGAAGATGAATGATCTGATCATACATGTGCTTAATTATTTTATCGAGGAAGGTCATTGACTAGATCTCTCTTGATAAATTTCTGACTCCTCTCTATGTTTTGTGGACGATGATTCTACAGTATGTGTCAGTGTCCTCAAAATCATTCTGACAATGGGGTTTTCTTCCCTTCTGTCTTTTAATGTAAAACTTCTAGGAGCACCTAACAACATGGGGTTGGAGATGCTATTGAACATGTTTGGCGGACTTGGGGCTGGCAGCCTGGCTGTTCCGACTAGATCTGATGGTTGCTACTCTTAACCTCATTATTATTTATAAAATGGCTTTCTTATTTTCTTTCCCAGTCTTTGTGCCCATTTTACACATTTTATTTTCTTATTTTCAGTGCCTCCTGAGCAATTATATGCGACCCAGTTGTCACAGCTTCAAGAGATGGGTTTCTTTGATACGCAAGAAAACATACGGGCTCTTATTGCAACTGCAGGAAATGTCCATGCTGCAGTGGAGCGACTTTTGGGGAATTCTGGTCAGTAGGTTACCATCAATGTCTAGTGTTATCTGGTTAGTGCCCTTCATATGGACTGCTGGCATTTATCAGTTGCACTGAAGTCATATTCAAGCCGTTTTGGGTACAAATAATTTAGTTATATGATAGTTAAGGGCTCCAAACTTCATTGTGTACTTAACTCTCGCTATAGAGAGGTCTGTCGGATCTGAGTGTCTTGTACATACTCGGTGTTATGATTTGTCATATGAATTGCTTGGAAAATTTGTTAGCTTCAAGAATTTGTGATGCATTCTATATCGAACTGTGTAAATTAGCTACTGCTTGGTATTTGAACTTGATACAAATTTAAAGGTTGCCTTTGAACTTGATACAAATTTAAAGGTTACCATTATATCCGCACATCATGTTCTCTAGTATGTCTGTCAGTCTTTGTTGAGCATCAAAAGGAGAAGCGGTGAAAATGAGGTGCAGAAGGAGTCAGGTTTGTGTAAACATGATACAAGGGTGTCCCTATACATTAGAATCCAATGCTGCTTATGCTGATACTTTTCTTCATATCTAGCATTTGTGGGTGTGTTGTCTATTCTTTATGTTTAATTAACAGACTCAAAATAGCTTCCAGTCAACCGACCTAGAATAGAATTGCTGCTGCGATGACATGAATTTTTGCTTATGTAACCTTAAAATTATCAGTGAGGTGAAAGATATGTGATCAGCGTTCATGGCCGTCTTTGTGAATGAGCAGGGCTCTTTGAGCATCATTGTCTATCGCAATTTCATTCGTTGCATTGGTGAAAATGCCAAGTTATTAGAGTGCATAACTGAAAATTACTATGTCAACAATTTATTGAGTAGAGCTTTTACTTGAAAGCATTGCTCGATCAGAGATCCTTAAGCAGCAGGGTAAATTGCCCCTCGCCAAAAGGGGCAGACATAATAAGCACGGGGACAAGGACATCTAGTTCCTTGAATTTTTATGCCTCCTCGGGTATGGCCATCGTTTGTCCATTTGAATCAAATAGGTCCATAGCCTTTTAGGGAACTAACAGAAATACCCTTCAGTGTTAAGTTACAAGAATGTTTGAAGTTCAATATGGTATGGCCTCTTTGGTAATTTGAATAGGGGTCGGCGACTTGTTTTGATATAAATAGACAAACTATATCCTAATTTGAGAAAGCATAAAAAAAATCAGTACTCCAGAAAAATATTCGAAGAATATTATTATCCTCGTCAATTAAGTACAAAATTCTGTTCAGCCCACTCCAATCTGTGTGTCTTTTACCCCATGATTCTCCAAAATTACCAAAATGTTGAATCTTTTATTTTTCCCGCACAAATCTGAACTTTTTGGTCCTTTTCCCACGTAGGAGGCTACCAAGCGAAATTTGATAACAATCAATTTGGAATTTTATTTTATCCAGAGTATTTAAAAAAAAAGACTTACAGGTGATATGATATGTACTGAACCAAAAATATTTTACTTCTTAATGTATGTGTAGAGTGCAAAAAATGTACGATGTAGAAGTCTATTTTAATAAGAATAATGTTATATTTTTTAAATAATATTTTTAATTTTTTTTTTTATCTCAATGTCAAATAATTAGTAGCTAATCTTAAAAAAAAAACAATAGTGGACCTTTTTAGGAACTTTAGGAGAGTTATGGGTCCATAAATCCTAATTTTTTTTTAATTTAATAATAAATTTTTATAATTTTTACTCTTTAAAATATATATTTTTATTATTTGTCCCTTGAAAATTTTAAGTCTGACACTAAAATCCGATGTAAATTTTAACTTTAACATCTTACTCTTTCACCTTAAATTCTCGTTCTACTTCTCTAGTAACTATATGGTAGTAAAATGGTATAATGGGTAATATTCTCGTTCTGCCTCTCTAAATAACCATTTGATAGTGAAATGGTGTAATGAATAATTTTAAAATTTACATCATTTTACTATTAAATAATTGCTTAACACATTAATTTAGAATAAAAAATTTAAAATATCATTTAAGAAATGTAGTATTACCTTTTTTTTTTATTTGGTAGCATTACTCTTTTAATAGGATGAAATAAGTGTATTTCTGTCGCTGGGGTTTGATTCAATTATGATCAACCAATCTTAAATGTCTCTCAATTGCATGTTAGTTTTATTTTTAAAATATTTACTTGAGGATTATATTAATAATATGTTCTTAAAAAAGTATTAAAAAAAGATATTACAAGGATATAATACCTACAAAAAGAGTAATATCTCTCACCCAAAAAATTATTTTCAAATTTCATTTCAACTGATATATCATTTTTTTTAAATGTAAATGGTAGGATGGTATAGTAAAATTGATGAATATTATCATTTTCTTGAATGATTAGAAGCTAACTAAACCTTAGCAAAATACGCTTTTATCATCTCTAAAATTTGATAATTAAACTCCTATTGATCGCGAAGCGGCGCCTTTCTTAGACTCTGTCATTAGAGCAAACATTTCTAATTCAGTTCAGTTTTTACCCCCTCCATAATTTTCAGCTTAAAACGAGTGACAAGTCCGAAGCAGAAATACGATGTTATTTGGTTCCAAATTTCCAATTTATTTGTTGTAACATCATCGATCATCATCTCATGTATAGCAATAAATTTAATTCACAACACTATCACATCTGTATCATCTCCAAAACATATCTCACTTTCCATCTTAGATAAAAATCCCATGAGTTGTAACAAACAATCAAAAGAAAGAAAAGAAAAAAAAACGTGCCTCTTCGAAGTGATACGAGTTCTATAGGCTAAGCATGAAGAGTTGTAACTTTTAAATGCTTGGGAGAAATAAATGTTAACTGAATATAAGTGTCGATTCAAAAGCTTTTTTGTGCACTATATAAACCTGCCCTAGGGCTTCCACTTGGAACCCTGAAAAACACAGTGAACAAATCCACAGTCACTCTCTTGATCATTCACTTTCAAACAATATCTAATGGCTAGCCCAAGGCGTCAATCTGATAAGAATGCCCAAATGCAGGGCCAAGGAAGTGGCGATGGCTCCTCTCCTGATCAGTCTCCAATGCAACGGACCGATACTGATAACCCTACTGCTGTTGCTCCTGGTCGGCAAGTCCAGGGACAGCAACAACAAGGAGGCGAGACATTGAATGTTCAACATGGTGGATTAGCGGAGGGTGCCCAAGGAGTGGCCGGTGTTAGAGGAGATAGTACTGCTGCCAATGTCAGTATTAACCTCAACATTGCTCCTGATCAAGTTGTTGCTGAAGGCGCGGGCGCCTCACAAAGGAAGAGAGATAGATATGAATCTGTGGGCGCCTCTGGCAGTGGGGAGAAAAAACACAAGAAGAAAGGGGAATTGATTGAGGTTCCAAGCAAGCCTCCTACTTGCTATGTCTGTGGTAGGGCCTTTCAGTCTTGGAAGGCCGTATTCGGCCACATGCGAGCGCATAAAGTGGGAGAAGAGCGTTTAAGGTCTGGTGCCTTCCCCCCGCCGGTCTTCACTCCGCCCGGCGGATCCCCGGTGAGAGAACAACAGCAAGCAGCTTTTCAAGAAGAGGTGGTTCCAACTCTCCTGAATATCGCCCAGGAAGTTCTTGCTCGCCCGGACATTGATTTGAACCGGGCCCAAGAACCAAGCCCTTCTCCTTCCGCACCGGCTTCCCCGGAAGAGGGATTGGACTTGAATAAGTCTCCACCGAAGGATGGTGGAAACGGTGGCGGTGATGGTGCTTCCGGTTCTAAGTAATCTGCGGGGGCTGTCCCCATTGTCGAAGATAATTCATGTACGCTGCTACATGGGTTGCATGCATGCATAATTTCTATTACAAGGCGTACTCATTTACCCTATCATGACAAGTTTTTTTTATGTTTTAAAATTTTTTCATGTGGTGTCATATCGTGTCGTGTTGTTGGCGGTTACTTTGAGTTTGATTTTATGTTCTGTCTTTCAATTTGTGTCTGCGTATGTTGGTCTCTCAACTCCGATTTGTTATCGGGTCAATAAGAGTACGTTCAACTGAGAGTTTCTTGGTTGCAATAATGATTTATATTAATATTTCCAATGTTTTTGCGTGAAAGCTGCTTCCTACAATATAATTTTGTATATTTTGTTTTGTTTTTCTAGATCGCAATAAGAGATTAGATTACGAGAGCGAGTTTGAAATACTGAATTATATTTCTACGTGGATGCATGGCTTCTTAGGGTTACCACTATTTTATTATTTTATGCATGAAATAGTTAATGGTTTTGGATTTTTTTTTTTTGTTTTCTTTTTTGCCTGATGTTGAAGTCTAGTTTACTGCTTCTTCTTTATTGCAAACGAATTCTTGTGTTGATGTCTCCATGCATCGATCGCAGCAAGGGGACATTGTTATCGTGCATGAAAATGAACTATTTCGACGACAGGACACACCCGTGGGTATGGGAAGGTTTGTTTTTATTTTTATATAATGACCTTAGATAGGTTTCATCATTCAGATCCTTGCTTTTAGGTTCCATCTCCCATCATCCATCATCCAGATCCTTTTTAATCCAATCAACTGTTGAATACATTTTAACAGAAATTCAAAATGACTACTTGAAAATTTGAAAAAAAATAGGGTATTATCAGCAATGAAGGCAATTGGCACTGAGAAAAAATTAATTACTAAGACAATTAGTTTTGTGCATCTAGGCATATACAGGAACAAATATATGATTTCCTAATGTGAAGTATGTATGTTTCTATTAGGCCTTAATTACTAAGACAATTAGTTTTGTGCATCTAGGCATATACATGAGCAAATATATGATTTCCTAATGTGAAGTATGTATGTTTCTATTAGGCCAAAGTACATTTTTGTTAGGTTAAAATAAGATAGGCCTATGCATGGTGTTAGAAGTGGGTAAATTCAATTTTGATTTTGTTCAATTTAAAACCAAATCAATTGATTTTATATAAATAGAAACAATCGATTCAAGCATCAAAATGAACCGAATCAAATTAAAATTAAACTGATCAATTCTAAATAAATAAAACTGCCTAAGAATTGACCTCTAGCTGAATCGGTTAAAAATCAATTAGTTCAATTTGATTTGATAGATTCGGTTTTTTTTACTCACAATATGTGTATGTATTTTTTTTTTATTCTTATGTATGTGCATGTATTTTTTTTTTACTTGAGATTCACGTTTTAAGTTTTAAGTTTTTATGGTGTTGGCAGAAGTTTGTGATGAGTACAAAGATCATCGAGTAAAAGGTCATTATACCTCGCTAGGTTGTATAGTGAAAGGTCATTGAGTAAAAAAATATTACACCTAGCTAGATTATATACTCTATGAAGTTTGTGAGTAAAAAGATCACTGAGTAAAAAAGTCATTACACATAGCTAGGTTATATGGTAAAACGATAATTGAGTAAAAAAGTCATTACACATAGCTAGGTTATATAGTAAAACGATAATTGAGTAAAAAAGTCATTACACCTAGCTAGATTGAATACCCTATGTATGTGCATATGTTTTTATTTTTGTTTAGATTATATACCCTATGTATATGTATGTATTTTTGTTTTTTTAGGGATTTTTAAACCATAAATAATTAACAATGTGAAGTTCACAAATTAAACACAAGACAATATTTACATTATTTGATAATTGTCTATATTTACGATGGATTAAATCATAACCTCTTTTATTGAATTATAAAAATTAATGGTTTCTCACAAAAATCTCTCTTTTAGAGTTACAATAAATGGTCTTTTTGTTTTGGTGATATCTTTCAACCCAAAATAATGGCTAGTCTCTTATATTTTAAACAAGCCTTACTTCAAGTTTTACAAATAGGTGAAGTTTAAATTAATTAAAATAGAAAAATCGCAAAAGAGAAAATCGCTGGAGCCGCAGTACTAAAGGTTCTGACTTGAGTGTTGCGACGCTCAAACCTAGGGTTAGTTTTTAGTTCCAAGCCTCCCACTTCAGTTATTTTGCCTTTACATAATTTTTAATCATTATTCTTCACAATTCCCTCAAAGTCAAGCGACGTGCCGATACGCCAACGGGGACGGCGCTCATGTACATTGAAACCTATGTCAATTGCATCAAGACTCAAGTGTTGGTTGATCCGGGGGCTACGCACAACTTCATTAAGCGTGCGGAAGCAGAACGCTTGGGCCTTTATGTCGAGAAAGGAGAGGGATATCTCAAGTCTGTGAATGCAAGAGCCAAGCCACTGGATGGGGTGGTTCGTGGAGCTGAAATCCACCTTGGCAAATGGCACGGTGAGGTAAATTTCTTGGTAGCACCTCTCGATGATTTTGATGTGGTGCTAGGTATGGAGTTCTTACGGCAGTACAATGTGGTGTTACTTCCTCAACACAACTATATGTGTATTTTGGAAGGAGGGCCTCGAATGATACCGACGGTAGACATGTCCAAGGGGGGGCGATCCAAGCTAAACGCCAAGGTCTTTTCCGCAATGCAACTAAGGGTAGATGCTGGGCGCAAAGGAGGGTTACATTCAGCCTCAACAATGGGGGTGGATGATGCGGCAAATGGGGGCAAGGATGAAATACCGAAGGTTGTTGCAGAAGTGCTCGGGGAGCACAATGGGGTCAAGCCTACTGCCATACCGGAAGAACCGCCTTCAAGAGATGTAATTGAGGGCAAGTTGGAGCTTGAGATTATGCTTCCAACTATGGGGTTGACGCCTCCATCAGAGATGGGAGAGTTGCAGGGGCAGCTCGAGGAGTTGTTGGATGCGGGTGTCATCCAAAAGTCCAAGGTGTCACATGATGTGCAGTTTCAGCACAAGGAGTGGGTCGAAGACAAGCAGCGGCGTGTTAAGCATAGTGCGGGGGACTTGGTGATGGAGACGATACTTCCACCACAACGCAAGTCAGCACGCCCACTTCACAAGGGCCTTGATCGTGGGGACGAGGGGCCAAGATTAATTGCCAAGAGAGTTGGTAACGTCTCGCATAAGGTGGAGTTACCTTTGAGACAGCGGCAATGGCGACATCAGGTGCATTCCGCAAGCTGTTGGAAGCAGTACCGTGAAGGTACGGGAGATGCAGAATTTGAGCCATACAACCGAGAACCTTTGAGGATTTTCACATGCCATAACAAAGGAAAGAAACTCAGGACGAGTCTTGAGTACTTTGTTGAGTGAACAGACCTAGGATTAGTTTTTATTTTTGTTCTTCACAGTTCCATGCATGTATATATTTTATTTTTGATTTAGTTTACTTTAATGTAGACAGACGTAGGATTAATTTTTAGTTCCAAGCCTCCCACTTTAATCATTTTGCCTTACTCTCGATTCCTTATCGTTTTCTTTTTTATGGTTCGTCTCTAAATTATCTTTCACATGATTTTTAATCATTGTTCTTCACAATTTCATGTATATATTTTACTTTTGTTTTATGATTTACTTTAATGTAGACATTTTAAGTTTTATGTTTTCGTTGTGTTGGTAGAAGTTTTTTTTTTTTTTAATATTTTTGTTGCTATGTAAATATATATATATATGTATTTTATTTTTGTTTTGTAAGTAAAAAGGTCATTTAAGTAAAAAATTTGTGAGTAGAAAGGGTATTGAATAAAAAAGTCATTACACCTAGCCACATTATATAAAATAAGTAAAGAAGTCATTACACTAGCATATTTATTTCATTAGGACTCTTTGAAAAAGATGTTATTGTTTTAATCTCTCATTTTTATTTCATTATTATTTTGATATTTCATTATTATTTTGAATTTTTATCCTATCTTAAATATGTCCCACGCTCATATTCGAGAAAAGCCAATTTTTTTTATACAATAAGGTCATTAAGTAAAAAGTCATTACACCTAGCTAGATTATATGAAATAAGTAAAATAGTCATTACACTAGCATACTTTTGTTTAAAGGTAATCGTAAGAGGAATTAGAATTTAAAGAAGGAAGAGCCAAAATGTCAAATAAAAAAAAAAGATGATTGAATATGATTAAAAGCTGATTACACTCCTATTAATCGACAAGCGCCCCCCATCTTAGACTGTGTTATTAGAACAAACATACATGAATAAATTATTTATTTTAATCTGTATTAAAAAATATATATTTTAACAAAGATTTATATATTTTAATTATTTGTATTCGATAATAATAATAGTATATTTTGAGATGGATTATGTGAACCTTTAAGTTAACTTTTTGACCCCTTTTTATCTTTTTTAGGGATTGATTAGTGGGTAGAAAAGCAAAAAACATACGATGCTATTGGATTCAAAATTTTCCAATTTGTTGTAACATATCGATCATCATCTATAGCAATAAACTCAATTCAAAATATATCTCACTTTCCCTCGGAGATTCAATTTATATACAAAGTTGCATAATATTTTCCATCTAAATAGATCAATCCCATGAGTGGTAACAACTGTTCAATTAAGGGGGAAAAAAAAAGAACCCAAATAACGTGCCTCTTCGAAATGATACGAGTTCAATATTCTAAATTAACATGAAGAGTTGCAACTTTTTAATTAGCATATTTCTTTCATTTTTTAACATTAGGGTTAAAAATTGAAAAGTCATATCATTTGAATTATCGTGAAAAATGCTTGGGAGAAATAAATGTTAACTAAATGTAATTGTCATATAAGCCTGCCCAAGCGCTTCTACTTGAAACCCTGCAAAACACAGTGATCGAATCCACAGTCACCACTCGCTTGATCATTCATCTCAAACAACAATGGCTAGCCCAAGGCGACAATTTGATGAGGCTACCCAAATGCAGGCCAAGGAAGTGGCGACGGCTCTTCTCCTGATCAATCTCCAATGCAACAGACCGAGACTAATCCCCTGTTGCTGCTCCTCCGCAAGTCCAGGGACAACAACAAGGAGGCGAGACATTGAATGTTCAACACGGCGGATTAGCGGAGGGTGCTCAAGGAGGAGTGGCTGGTGCTAGAGGAGATAGTACTACTGGCAATGTCAATATTAACCTCAACATTGCTCCTGATCAAGTTGTTGCTGAAGGCGCGGGCGCCTCCCAATGGAAGAGAGATAGAAATGAACCTCGGGGGCTCCCCTGGCAGTGGGGAGAAAAAGCACAAGAAGAAAGGGGAATTGATTGAGTGTTCCAAGCAAGCCTCCTGCTTGCTATGTCTGTGGCAGGGCCTTTCCGTCTTGGAAGGCCGTCTTCGGTCACATGCGAGCTCATAAAGTGGGAGAAGAGCGTTCAAGGTCTAGTGCCTTCCCTCCTCCGGTGAGGGAACAACAGCTTTTCAAGAAGAGGTGGTTCCGACTCTCCTGCATATCGCTCAGGAAGTTTTTGCTCGCCCGGACATTGATTTGAACCGGGCCCAAGAACCAAGTCCTTCTCCTTCCGCACTGGCCGGAAGAGGGATTGGACTTGAACAAGTCGCCACCGAAGGATGGTGGCAACGGCTGGTGATGGTGCTTTCCGGTTCTAAGTGATCTACGGCGCTGTCCCCAATATTGTTGAAGATATTGCTTGCACGGGGCTGCATGGGTTGCATGCATCCATAGTTTCTACTACAAGGCGTACTCATTTACCCTATTATGGCATTTTATTTTAATTTTTTTTATAAATTTTATGTGGTGATGAATCGTGTTGTGTCGTGGCAGTTACTTTGAATTTAATTCTGTGTTGTGTCTGTCTTTCAATTTGTGTGTTTGTGTCTGAGTGCGTCTGTCTCTCTGATTTATGTGTTCGTAAGTGTTCAACTAAGAGTTGTTGTGTCGGTTTTTAGTTACAACTCAGAGCTTATTGGTTGAAATAATGATTTATATTAATAGATATAATAAATTAATTAGTTAATGCTTTTGCGTCAATGTTGCCTCCTTCAATTTAGATTACGTATGCATATGCGTGGCGAGTACAATGAGTTACTACTATTTTTCTTTTTTTTATTTTATATTTTGTTGGTTTTTTTTTTTTTTTTGGCCTGATCTCTTCTTCATTCTAAAGGAGCCCTTGTGTTGTGATGTCTCCATGCATCGCAGCATTAACTTTATCATGCATGAAAATTAAATATTTTCTTGTTGATGATTATAGCATTTAGGAAATGGGATATTATCAATAAAGGTAAGTAAGACGCGGATAGGTTTTCATAGTGAATAGGAATTGAAAAATAAAGAACTAGATTCCGCAAGCCAGTTACAAAATAGTTATAGGTCTTTTTTTTTTTAATATTGTGCATGAAAAAGGTTACTGCCATTTTTTTTTAATTTTTTCTTGAAATACGTGCATTAAAAGTGTTACGGAATCAACTAGTACGATATTATTTAAGTATCAATTTTGACTTACATCATTTATTAAGGTTTTTATATACCTTCTTTTATGATTGATAATATATCATAATATTTTTATAATTAATATTTAACATCTTATAATTATTTAAATATTTTATATAAAACTTTGCTTACAAATAACTAAAAATATAAAAGATAATTTATAATAGAAATAAAGAAACAATCATTATAAAATATATATGATTTGACAATAAATACTTACGTTAATGGTAGATCAAATATCTAACTTCTTTTATTTAGTTCACAATGAATTTATTATAAGATATACATAATTTGGTGACAAACACTTACGTCAATGAAAGTTCAAAGATCCCGTTTCTTTTATTTAGTTCACAAAGAACTCTAAGTCATAAAAATCTATCAGATCACAAATATCTTCAAGATCACTAAACTCTCACAATAAAAGATTAATTAATGAATACAATGAATAACTAAAACTTTTTTTAAAAGAATTTATTATTACTTTCTTGCACACTCAGTACTCTAATGATAGCATAATAGCATTCTCTTACACATTTAGTATTTTAGTATTTACCGAACTTTTTATTCTTCTCATATGTTTACATCTTTGATGCTTAATGCCTACTAAGCTCTACTCTAATATCTACAAAGCTCTTTTATTCTTCTCTTATGTTTATATATTTGATGCTTAATGCCCACCAAGCTTTTTATTCTTTATATATATATATATATTTACATCTTTTTATGTTTAATGATTCTAAGGGGTTACAATATCGAGCTTTTTATTTTTCTCTTGTGTTTATATCTTTGATACTTAGTGCGCCTACCGAGCTCTTTATTCTTCTCTTATATATATATATTTATATCTTTAATACTTAATGATTTTAAGGGGTTATAAAAGTTTATATAAACTTTAAAATCTCTATAAAAATCTTAAATCTAGTTGGAATAAGAGTTATCTTAAATTTAGTTAAAATAAGAGTTCACTTAAACTAATTAAGTCATCTTAAAATAGAACCAGCTGAAACTGGGCACCACGGCATTGTTGTGATTCCCCATTGGTGCCGCAGTGCTACATTTTTAATGTCGTGACTCCAACACTTGGGAAATGTCTTCACTTATGTTTTTGTGCCCCTCCTTATTTTCGGTTCTTCGTTTTTTGTCCTTTCTTCATACGTCCAACGTGTACTTAACCACGTATCAACTTTTTATTGATCTTTAACTTAAAATTATGCACAAATATAATTTTGAATAACTAAAATTTTAATAATTTTGAATAACTAAAATTTTAATAATTTTAAATCACGAAATTTCTAACAAAAATATGTGCATTAACTCTTTATCATGCATGACAATGAAATACGATATTTTTTTTTAATGTAGACGATGTATGATTTGTCTTTGCAATGTAGACGAAATACGATCTTCTTTTTAATGTAGACGATGTATGATTTGTCTTTGCAATGTAGACGATGGACATCGTGGCCTTTATCATCATCATCCAAATCCGAGGCCAACCTTGTGCTTTATACATTGAACTTTTGCATCTAATTCCACGAAGATATAACGGTTTTTGCATCTAATTTCATGAAGATATAATAGTTATTTGTTATCAATGAGTTATTGATAATGGACTTGGAAACAACCTACAAGAAGAAAAAATAAAATAAAATAAAAAAAAGGATTCGAACGATGGAATTTAGGGATTAGGTAGGCTTATTAGTGCCAACCATCTTGGCTTTTCTTACTCTGTATTTTTTTAAAAGAACATTTGTACTTCTATTAGACCAATGCAGGAACATGATTGCAATCAACTATTGACGTGTCATGTGCTCTTTAATGTTAGTAGGGGTGGCAATTCGTGTAAACGAATCGTGTTTGTGTTGTGTCACTATAGGGTATTAACAAATTTTTGTTGTATTCATTTACGATTTGTTTATTAAACGAATCAGACACTCAAACACAAATTCAATTCGTTTAATAAACGAATTACAGGATACCATACAATTAGACACGTTTAAATAAATGAATTAAATTCAATTCGTTTATACAATTATATACGATTTAATTCGTTTATGATTCGATTCGTTTATACGATTGTACACGATTTGATTCGTTTAAAATACGTTTAAGTCACAAAATTATTATTAATTAATTAATTATTTTAATTTTATAATTTTTTTATATTTAATTAAACGTAACTTAAACGAATAGATACACGAATATGATTCGTTTATCAAACATGACTTAAACGAATAAACGAATCATATACCTCAAACATGTATTTGGCACAATTAAAAAATGAGTAACACGAATTCGACTTATGTATTAATCGTGTCAATTTTTTCTATCCATATTCGCTTAAAGTGTGTCAAATTCATGTCGTGACCTATTTTGCCACCCCTAAATATTAGAAGAGAAAAATGAACTACAAACTCCAAAAACTTTGAGCTTGATGACCACGTATGGTCAAATTAAAATGAAGCATTGGGCCTTTGATACACGTAAAACGAAAACCCTAAATCCTAGGCCTTGCTCTCTTAATAATAATAAGTCAGCCCCGATTTTGTAGGAAACGGATAATTAGGAGAAGAAGATAATATAATTTAGGGAACGTTTATGTACTGGTGCTTAACTTTTCACTAGTATGTCTCTTCTATTTTTGGACGATGAGGGGCTCTTATTATTTAATATATAACTAAATATTTAAAATCGTTATGTTAGGTGAGGGAATGCCCTTCTCTCTCTTGAGATTTGGTTGAAGTGAAGAATCTCAAGTGCAACTAAGAACTCTAACTTTTTTGCTTAGCGGAATAACTTGTTTATCAAACAAAATAACAAGAATTCAAAGCAGAATATAAAATAGCACAACACAATCTTACGTGATTCGGCTAATTGCCTACGTCCACGGTGGATCTAAGAATCATAGTCTCTTTTATTAACTCCCTAGAGATTTTATAAGGAAAATCCAATAAAGAACCTTCAAAAGGACCTAATGTTTAGTGTATCCTTACTCTACCACGAACAATGAACACCCAAATGACCGTTCTACCCTAGCGCACACAAGCACTTAATATTTACCTAATTCTTTCATTCTCTTAGAATCATAATTTGAAATAAATGATTAAGTGTTTATATAGGGTTTGGAAGTCCAAAACTTTTCAAAATTCGAAATTCGGATTAAAACAGATTTTCTATCGCTTCTGGCACTGCGTGTATTGTGCCCATCACCGCGGTATTGGGCTTTTATGCTAGGTGTCGCAGCCCTCAGCCCTGGTGCCCTCTCGCGCATTTTCTTCGCTTTCTTCGTGTCATCGAGTTTCGTTTTATTTTTCCCTTCGTGTCTTACATGTTTTAAATTTTTTCATACGTGTCCAATACATTTTATACTTCTTGTAATTCTTTTATTTGATATTCATCTTAATTTTAATCCAATTAAAATTATTGAATCACTAATTTTTAATATATTAATTAAAGCTTTTTTTATTATATAAGCCCAGGGCTTGCAATGCGACAAAGCCACAGAGACTACACTCTTTTGATCATTCAAATATTTCTCAAACCAAACCATGGCCTGCCCCAGGCTAATTAAGGAAGTGGCAGCGGCTCGTCGTCTGCTCCAAGCTCCAAGGACAACAATAAGGAGGCGAGACATTGAATGTTCAAGGAAGCATTTCAACGAGACATTGAGAGCGGAGGATGCTCAGGGAGTTGCTCCTGGAGGAGAGAGTGGCAATAACATTTACCTTAACATTGTTGCTGCCGCTGCTGCAGGCTCCTCCCATAAAGAGCCTTAAAAGAGAAGAGATGGGAAATGAAGCACCTGGGGAGAGAGAGAGAGTTGAAAAAGAAGAACGAGCGGCATCAATGTTGCGGCTTATTCTTTGTCACGTCTCATTGATATTAATTAAGCTCGCGATATATCCATAGTTCTCATATTGATATTGATCCAGTTGAGTTGTTGATATTGCCCACAAATAATACACACATTCTTTGCCTTATTTTTACAGTAGATCTTTGCTGTCTCCAGGCCACGTGACCACAGCGTCTCTCTCCTTATACTTTATACCTTTAACATACCACTAATTATATATAATAAACCACCACACCTCATTATTGAAAAAAAAAAAAATCATTTTAGAAAAATAATAACTTTTATATGAATTGAAAAGCAAAAAAAAAAAAAAATCTTAGTATTCTTAATAATATTAAATGTTAAAATTAATAATTTAATATTTTTTATTACATAAAAAAATTTAAATTATATTTCTCTCCGTTAAAATATGATTGAGTTTCAAACACTAATTTTTTAATTTCATCCTAATTTTTTTTTATTAAAAATGGGTATTTTCGTTTTAAAATTGACTAATCTTTAAACTAACCGATTAATTCTATAAAAGTAGAAATTTTATGAGAGATGAGTATATTCGATTCAAGACCGACCGATTAACAAACCAACCTTAAATCAACTTATTGATTCCATGAAAGTAGAATGGATCAATTCCTAAACGAAGAATCGATAATATAGTTTTATTCTTAATTTTTTTGTCTTTCTTTTATAGATCAAAGCCATTGATTCTTAAAAAAAATAAGAATTAACCCTAAATTAAATTATAATTAGAATTAAATCCAACGATTCGATTCAATTAATTCAGTTATCGCGATTTATTAAGTGAATTAAAATATATTTTTATATATATGTATGAAATATTTCATATATCCATAATCTAACGGAAGAAAATGGGTGCCACGTAAGTATAAATATCAAACCCGATACGCGGGCAGAGTCGTCCTGCTAAGTTTTAGTAAAATCGGTCGAACGACTGAAATAACAGCCCGCTCAAGATTCTCGTTACAGTTCTGAAAATAATACGAAGCACAAAGCAGAAACAAAAAAGCCTCTTCGCAAACGCTCTGGATCTCTAAAAGCCCTGAAACTCCTCGTGATCTCCAATCAGGTAAAGCCAACTAACTAATAACTCCTGATCCTCTGTTTGAAATTTTAGATTTAAATTTGTTTTTGTTTTTGTGGTGAAACAATCAGATTTGGAAACAACCTATAATGATGGAGAGGGCGGAGTCCGGGCAGAAGCTCTACACTCGCTTGCGGCTTTGGGAGTTTCCGGATCAGTACGTGGTGGAGCCCACCGACGGCTCCAGCGGCTCGCCTCTCGCCATCGGCCGCGCCGACGGCTCCTTGAGTCTCGTTGATCGAATTCCGGAATGTTCGTCTCTTCGCGTTCCTAAAATTCGTGCCATTTTTGGCGTCGTTGGCGTGATCAAGCTCTTGGCAGGTGAAATTCACGCGCGTTTGTAGATCCGAAATTAAATTAGTTTTTAGAAATTGAAATAGATTTTTTTTCCCTTATAATTTAGTTTCTTATTTGGAAGTTGATGTGATTATGCTTTCATTGTGTATATTTAGGATCTTATTTGATAGTGATAACGGAGCGTGAATGTATTGGTACGTATTTGGGGTATCCTATATACAAAGTTGCATCTTTGAAGATTCTTCCGTGTGATCATTCTCTTAATAATTCCTCTGCAGAACAGGTGAAGGCTTTAGTTTTGCTTTTGTGTGTATGAGGTATCGGTTCATATGAATTTTGGATACCTGAGATTTGTTGTATTATTGGATTTGGCAGAAAAAGGTGGAGACGGAGTTTTCTCGGCTGCTCAAGGTAGCAGAGGGGACTTCTGGTCTGTATTTCTCATATGACACCAATTTGACTCTGAGGTGAACTATTTTTTCAGCTTTAATGGCATTTTCCCTTTCTCTTAATTACAGCTCTAATTTGTGAAATCACATTTCTTCTTACCATATGAGTTGAATGGTGACTCATTAAAGAGGTTTTTTAAGGTTCAACTTTGTGAAAGTCATGTGAATCTGACTTTTAATTGAAGTTTCTGATGTTGCTTGTTTAGTTTCGATGAAAAAAAAAGGACCAGGATTGCTGCTGAGTTATATTGTACACAAACTGTGATTTAATTTATTTATCTAATCATTAAGTTGTACTCTCATTATTCAATTTCTTATCATCATCTATAATTGTGGGGTATTACAGTGTACAGCGGTTGAACACGTTGGGTGATGAATCTAAGTTGCTACCTCTTTGGAGACAGGTAACCTATGATGTTTGAAGTTGTTTATCTTCTTCTTCCTCTTTCTTTTTTTTTTTTTTTGGTCTGAGAGCTTTTTTCTAGTGATAATTCTTCTTCTCTTTGCATTCGATTATGTGTAAAAGATGGTTTTGAATATCCATCTTTAAGATGTTCAAGTTTCATCAATGTCTCTATGTTATACATATGTGGTAAACAGTAACTTTTGCTTACATTGCTACCTTGCTACAGGCAGAACCCAGATTTCTCTGGAACAATTATATGATGGAAGTGCTCATAGATAACAAGGTCAGATTGTTGCTTAAATTGTCTCTACTGTTGCTTATTTCTTACTTTCTTTGTACATCTTTATCTCATAGTGCTAATAATTTATCCGGTCCTCTGCAGCTTGACCCATTCTTACTACCTATTATACAAGGGAGTATCCTAATGCCATTTTTGGCTTCAGCTTTTTGCTGCTATGCAATGAAAATGTATTTTTAGTTTACTATTGTAAGGCCAATTTGGTTTTATATTTCCCATTCCCCCTGACTGTCCTTCTGGTCAAGGTGTTTCTTTAACTGATCTTCAGGTTTTCATCATTTTCAAGCTGCCGTTGGAAAAGACATTGCTGATGTTACTCTGATTGCTAGGAGATGCACAAGGAGAAATGGTATTGAAAGCTTGTACAACATTTTCAATTCTAATAGCTTCCTGCTCTGATATGTTTATCTCAAACATATCATCTTGTTTCTTAACAAATATTAGTTTCTTTGATATACTTTTTTTTTGTGTGGAGGAATTGTCTGGTTGTAGAAACATCTATCCTTAGCATCAAGCATTTGGGCATATTTTTCATTTTAGTACACTTAGCAATAATTTACATATCAGGAACTCGGATGTGGAGAAGAGGAGCGGATGCTGATGGGTATGTTGCTAACTTTGTGGAAACTGAACAAATTGTACATATGAATGGGTATACAGCTTCATTTGTTCAGGTGATTCTTTTTTATCTACTCTTCATCTGTGCATTATACTCGTAAAGATTTACATCACCATTATCTCATGTTATTGTTTTTCATTGCCTTTTGCAGGTTCGGGGGTCAATGCCATTTATGTGGGAACAAATTGTTGATTTAACATATAAGCCTAAATTTGAGATTGTGAGAGCTGAGGAAGCTGTGAGTCTTTTTCCTCATTGCATTGTTTAGTTGTATACTAAATCTTTCTGCCTTCGGAACAACTCTTGATATACTGCATATTGTGCAGCCTCGTATAGCTGAGCGACATTTTCTTGATTTAAGAAAAAAATATGGGAATGTGTTAGCTGTTGATCTTGTCAACAAGGTACACATTCTTAACTCTTTGTAATTAGCTTCAGTGGTTTATCTGATGTTCTTAATTAACTGATGATAATCCCACACCCAATTGCTTGGTGATTAGATCTCATTAAAAGCTTATAATAAATTTGCTCTCTGCTGCCTACACACTGTTTCTGTTGTATGCACATATATTTGCCCTATTGTTTGAGCTATTCATTATTGTGCTATTTTTCTATTATCAGCATGGAGGTGAGGGACGCTTATCAGAAAAATTTTCTAACGCAATGCAGAGTGTCTCCAGTGATGATGTAAGGTAGAGTTCCTTTCTTTCTAACCTTTTTTCTTTCAATAAACTTTCTTTCATCTAATGCAAAAACATCTGGTATTCTAGATATTTGCACTTCGATTTTCATCAAGTTTGTGGGCACATTCATTTTGAGCGCCTCTCTATCCTCTATGATCAAATTGAGGATTTCCTCGAGAAAAATGGGTACGATTCTTCTTTCTGATATCAAATATTTTGTGTTGCATTTCTTCCTATTGAGGCATTCAAGTTTCTCTGATATGTAGTTGGTTACTGAGAGTGAGTTTATTGCCATTTGTGTTTGCTTTTGAACTGTTTTTAAAATTGATAGGTACTTATTGCTGAATGAAAAGAGTGAGAAAATGAAGGAGCAACTTGGAGTTGTGAGGACTAACTGTATTGATTGCCTGGACCGTACAAATGTTACGCAGGTAGGTTAATTTCAATCGCAAAACTAATTTTCTCCAATCATCATTTTTAGTCTTCTCCTTATTAAGTTTTTAGGTCTGATATATAAGAAACTACTTGTAGCTTATGGATTAATCTATTATATATACGTATTGATGATACCAAATACATAGGCATGTCTGAATTGATAGAAGTCATGATTTTTGTCCTATCTGCTCCTTATAACCATACTAAGTTATGTCTGCAGAGCATGATCGGTCGAAGAATGTTGGAAATCCAACTAAGAAGGATTGGCATTTTTGGTGCTGAAGAAACTGTTAGCTCACATCCAAATTTTGATGAAAACTTTAAAATATGTGAGTATACTGATTTTTTGATTCATATAAGTTGCTTTCTATGGATGCTTACAACACGGTTTTCCTAGCATGTGAATGCTTAAATTTTGCTTTTGTATCTTCAGTATGGGCTAATCATGGGGATGATATTAGCATTCAATATTCTGGAACTCGTGCTCTCAAAGGCGACTTTGTCAGGTTCTTTTACATGGATCCGCTCCGAATTGTTGCCTGCATGAATTCTTAAAGAGCATTGGGTCACCTTGGTTTAAGAACATGGGTGAAAAGCTTGACAAATTTTTTTATTTTGAGATGGCATATGTTGGACGCATCTTGATTGTATTTATTAAGTATAAATGCATGTGCTAGTATAGAATTAAATTTGTCAGCCTTGTTCAGCCATCTAGCACTGAGTGGAACACTTTTGATACTCATAAAGCATATTTGTCCACAGTGAGATTACTTCTTGCACTTTCAGTTGAATAACTGAACTATAGTATTGATATATGGCATGGAAGTTAACCGTTTGCCGTACTCTAAATTTCCTATATGGTCGTGTTGTAGATGCGGCCAAAGGACAATGCAAGGGATCCTTAACGATGGACGGTATGCCCTTGCCCGCTATTATTTGAACAACTTCTGTGATGGAACAAAGCAGGTTAGTATGATTACCTTTTCACTTATAATCCCTTCTTTTAGAATTTGTACTAGAAATCTTGCTCATCTATCCATCAGTTTGTAATTATCCTTTTCATCTTCAATTCCTCAAGTTTTCGTCGCTTAGTGTAATATCATTGTTTTTAGCCTTTCTTGCATGGGTGATCATATTAAGGCCTCTGAAGATACATATTTGCATTTCTTTTTAAGGATCTTATCATCTATAAATATCCCTTCACAATTCTGCCTTTCTTTACATCATTGGCACCTACTTGAAGGATGCAATTGATCTCCTGCAAGGACATTACATCGTATCTGTCAGTCGCGATATGACCTCTTCAACTAAAAGTGGAGGGCTTGAGACTATAGCTGTAAGTGCAAGCTTAATTTTGTTAAACCCTATGTTTTTAACGATTTCTAGTACCATAGTAGCACACACAATAATATATGTGTTCAGATGCAATTTCACTATTTCTGTTTGTACCATAATAGAGGAGCGAGGATATTTTAACTTACATTAGTCATATAAATTCACAGCCGTTGAATCCACTTAATACAAAGGTTGAGAGAATAGATGAGTTGGCAAAATTAAATGCTACTTTTGATTTTGGATCTAACTATTGGATTGTATAAGATCATTGGATAGAAATTTTTGTCTCGGTATATGTAAAAAATTTAAGTTAAAAACTCTTTCCATAAGATTTTATGTTCTTTTGAAATAGGATGGGTTTATTTTATGTATGCCTGTAGAGATCTTTTATTATTAATGTCATTTTCCCCACTTTGGTTGCCATTTGCTAGACAAAAAAAAAAAAAATTTACAATCATAAATATTCTAATATGATTCCAAGAAGAAATACAGACTAAAAAGAGCCTCATTCATGCATGATTATTTTACGCCTATGTCTAGCTTTGCACTCTTTATTTGTCTCAGACTGTAACTTCGTGTCATCCCCTTTTGCAGTCCTTTCCACTGGCTTTATCATTGGTCTTGACTGGATTATTTTTTGCGACCATGTCACTGAGACAAGGTGAGTCTAGTTTTGCTTTCTTTGAGGTTAACAGTTTATAATAAATACATTGGCACTCTGCGATATGAGAAGGGTTGGATAATGAGTTAGGAATCTGCAGTAACTAATGCTAGAAATCTGATACCCACTCTTATTTTCTTCTTCTTCTGCAGTTCCATATGATCTTTGGCACCTATTCTTGTCATTTGTCTGGGTGGGCCTAAGTGTTGCGCTAGCACTATTTATGAGGGCTAATGGTCGGATATTTTGCAATCGGCCTCGTCTTCACAAGCCCCGCGGTTGATTCTGTATTCTCTATTTTTACACAAACACATTATTTTGTGAAGCTATAGCTTGCTGATTATTATATTTATATGTTTTATTCTAATTTTCAAAGTCCATGTAGCTTTTATTCTTTGATTAGTCACGTACACAAATCTTATAATATTCATCTACTGCTATGGAAATGACTATAAATTTTAAATTATTCTCTTTGTACAAGTTGATTTTTTCTATGCCTTGTCCATAGAAAATGACACCCAGAATATGGCACTATGCAACTTCTGAATCATCTCATCTCATCTCTCTTGATGGAATCTTTCGAAGATACCTCACAATTTTCTTTGTTTATTTTTCTATTTTTTGAACGCCCAGAATAGGAAAGTGAGAAATCATTTACAGGCATGAATAAATAATTCTCATTTTAATTCTATCATTTAGTAAATAATTAAATAGAATGTAAAGTTTTGCTATTCTCAAAATTACCCCCTGCTTCAGTACACAAAATTCTGAAGTCTTTGCACGTCACTAAAAGTTGTTGACACAGCTCTGGATTTGCCGATTGGATTAGTATTTAAGTCCTGGACTTGTTTCATCTTTTGATCACTTTCAAGCTTGATCAAGAGAAATGTGAGCATAATAGACGATAGAGCTTTGTTTGTTTGTAGTTTCTTTAGAGAATAGGTACTTTGAAGGTAAATTTTGTTAATTTCCAGGAGTTTGCTTGGCTTCCACGGCACCTAGAACCTTTTAATAGTTTCATTTCCTTGAGCCAAAAACTTCAATTCTCCTTCTTCTTTTATATCTTTCTGCTCTTATTTGCCAAGCATGGAATCCTCTGCATCCCAATGGTCCAGTCTCCCAAAAGATCTGCTCCTCCTGATCGCAAAACAACTCCACACATGAACCGACATCCTTCGCCTCCATGCAGTTTGTCACTCATTTCGATCCTCAGTTCCTCTTCCTCCAGAATCCTTAATTCCAATCTCAGCTCGTAGATTTTCCATCCCCGTCACCTTGGCTCAAATCCCCTGTGACTTTTTACTCACCAAGTCAACCATTTATGCCATCGAACCCCTTACCTCATATTCACACGACGCTGCAAAAACATGGCTGATCAAAGTTCAAGAGCTAGAATCAGATAAGGCCCGACTCAGGGATCCTCTCTCCAGATCTCTTTTTAAAAACTTGTCCAAAAAATTACCCAAGTCTCTGAACTTGTTGGATTATCAAGTTAAGGAGATAACTAAAGCATACAACCTTGAATTCGTTGCTGACATTAAAGGTAAAGGCAAAGCTAAAGCCGATGATTTGGACATCCTATTTAACAGAAAACAGGCTGTCTTTTTCAGAAAAGTAGTTGTTTCTCCTGATGGGTTTGTCACTGCAGTGGTGAGCACCGACGGGGAGCTGATTGTGTGGAGAAATGAAGCCAAGAAGTGGACTCAAATAGATGGCAACTATTTCGAAGATATTGTTTGTTACAATGAAAAATTCTATGCGCTGTGCTCAGAAGGTCTTGTAACTGTGGATTCCAAGTCTTTGAACGCTACTAAAGTTGCGGACCGACCGCGGGATTTGCTTCTTGGAGTACACCACTTGGTAAGTTCCTTCAATGATTTGTGTTTAATATTCAAGTCTTGGTCTGGTTTTTTTGAGGAAGAAAGTGAGCAGGAGGTTCATTTGTTCGCTTTTAAGCTTGATGCGGAGAAATGTGAGTGGGTTCAGGTGGTGGATGGATTAGACAATAGAGCGTTGTTTGTTGGTATTGATTGTTCATACTCTGTTTCGGCTGAAGATATATCTGGGTGTAAAGAGAATTGTATTTATATCTCAGATAGTTTCTTTAAAAATAATCAAAACCACATTCACCCTGGAATGGATGCCGGGATTTTCGACTTCAAGGATCATACCGCTCGTCTGCTCTTCGCCCTTTCAGGCTATTCTAAGATTTTCTGGCCGCCGCCGCCTTGGCTGAAGCAGAATCCCAGCTCGTGCTAGTTGCTGAATGCGAAGTACATACAAATCTATGGTGTAAATTTCAGTCTGAAAATACATCTTTGTGCTTGAGTTGGCCCAATATGTTCCGTTGTTATTTGATAGCCTAAAAATGAAATTAACTAAGCAAATTTATGTATTTGGATTGATATGTTTTCTGTATTTTGATGTCCTTTATTTTCTTTTCTTGGTAATTCCGGAAGCAATGCCATATTATGGCCTTAGTGATTAATTTGAATATGGATAGATGCTTATTTTAGTCTTGTTTTGTCTGACAGATTTCAGGACTCTCCAGCGTTGGATTTGTAAGCTTAGGAATCACTAAATTTGAAACACTTTCTCTCAGGTTGTCTGACCGTTTTCTAATTAACGAAAATAACACACCCCTTAACTGCTTAGTAGCATTGTAATTCACCACACAAGCTTTAGCCATTTGTGCTTGGAATCTTCTTGCATATGGTTTGCTTAGGTTGTGTTGGTGGATGGTTTTACTACTCTCTTTTGGGAATAGTTTCCAAACTTCATGATCTCTCCTTCTCGGAATTACATTGTTCATAATACATGCTGTTCTTTCACTTTCTCTTCTTATTGTCATGGGTCGAGCGTTTGTTATTGACTCAAAAGACTAGTCTATTAGGTAATGCTGCATACTCACTCTTATATACTCAAAATTCACTCAATTTCTATTCGATGTGGGACGTCACATTCTCCCCCACCCAATCACATGACGCCTTCATCACAGTGTGACTCAAATTCAAGGACCAACTTGGTTCGTATTGTCTATTCCCTCGAGGTTAGGAGACCCACTATCTATGTAGCAATCTCTATTTGAACTTAAGACATGAGATTTTTAGAACTCACTTAGTCTGTATTGCCTATCCCCTGTCTGTATAGGGGACTCACATCCCACGTGACAATTTTTATTGGGACGATTTTGGGGGTTCACATACGAATAAAAATTTGAGTTTACTCTGATACCACTTATCACGAATCGAGCGCTTATCATTGACTCAAAACACTGTATATCCATATTTATATATTTAAAATTTACCTAATTTTTATTTAACGTGAAACGTGACAATATATTAATAACCCAAAAAATTAAAATGAAACCCTCTTAGAATTATATGTCCCTTTCATCCTTTTCTTCCTTCCTTTGGATTATATATCTTTTCTGTGTGTTTTGAGGAGGATGCAAGCATCAAAATAGTGTTAGGATCTTCTCATATCTCGTTGATTAGTGCCTGTCTACTTCCAAATTCTGTTACCAGGTTGAATATGTGACCTATTAGATTGATACATGTGTCTTTTTAAAGTAAAGTTCAATATTACTCGAGTTCAAATCAATGTAAACTATTAATAGAGAGGAGTCCCTTAGATAATTTCAGAACTCAAGAAGCGTACAAAATATTCCTGGACACTTTTTTTTTTTTAAATTCTTGTTAATTTTTAAAAGATGATTTTTCAAAACTTCCTTCTTGCGTAGTGCAACAATATCCCAAAAGCTTTCTTAGGGCAGGATGAGAAAAGTCTTCCTAAAAAGTTAATCTTTGGAATCTAAATATTAAAATAAATTTAAAAGAAAATAATTAAATAATGTTAAAACTCTAATATATTTCTTATTTTGATGATGACTACCATTAATTAGATAATTATTGATTTTTTTTAATTTTTATTAAGATGATAATTATATAATATCAATTAACTCTGAACACGATGTCATACGAAATTTTTATTCTAACTCTATGCTTGTAGTATTACCGATAAACATTTAGTAAGGGAACCGACATTAAAGAACTTGCTCATAAGTATTATCTTTAAAGAAAGATAACCCATGTCTATTTTAGTTTCAAAATGTCATTGGGCTGCATTAAACTAATAAATACAAGGAAGGGCATATTCTTGAAGGTTGGTAAGATTCCTACAAGATAATTACTCTTGATTTTGCTGCATATTCGGGATTAATATTCTAAATTCTCTGTCTCTTATTTATTAATTAGTAAAAAAGTGTGATTAAAATTATTAATATTTGTTATGCAATATATTATTAATGTACCTCCTAAAAAAAATTAAAATATGTAATATTATTTTTAATCGGACAAGAACTCTCCTTTAATCTCTTTTCTTAGTTGTTTATTAATAAAGAGTTATTGATAATCGATAAAAAATAAAATAATTATAAAATAAATTTTTATTCTATAACCTTTTAAAAATTAAAGTATAATTATTTCTCTTTTTTTTATTTTTTTTTATAAAAGTGTGTATTTAAACATGTATTAATATATAAATATAATGTGTTATCTTAATAATTCTCTGATTGTAATGCTAAAGATAATCTGAGGTAATATCAATGATGTTTTATCATAATATAAAATCAATATTTTTTTTATAAAAAAAAGATAAGATTATAGTGAAAGAAATCTTAATTCCTCTTAATTATATGAACACATCCCTCGTCAATTATTACCCACAGATAATAGTCGAGATGCAAAAGGCAAGTCATGCTAGGTGGGACCTATGTCCTACAATTTCTGCATTATTATTATTATTATTATTTGCATTCTGGGCTCAATTTCTTGATAGCAAGTCAATATTCCAAGTCCACTATTTTATGATTCCAAAATCTGCCCACCTTGAACCTTCCTCCGCCTCCTCTGCAGCTTCATATTAGCTTCTGCTGCTAGTTGGTTGAAGCTTTCGTTTGAAGTCAATGTTATGAGTCCCTTGACTTATTATTTTGAATATATTTTTTAATTAATTCCCAGGAGTTTGCTTGGCTTCCAAGAAACCAGCTTGTGTCTAATAATGTCGTTTCCTTGAGCCAAAATCAGCCTTCTTCTTCTTCTTTGCCGAGAATGAAATCGTCTGCATCAAAATGGACCAGTCTCCCGAAAGACTTGCTCCTCCTGATCGCAGAACGACTCCACACACGAACCGACATCCTTCGTCTCCGTGCAGTTTGTCACTCGTTTCGATCCTCAGTTCCCCTTCCTCCAAAAACCGTAATTCCTGACCCAGCTCCTATACTTTCCTTCCCAGTCACTGGGGACGAAATCCCTTGTGATTTTTCACTTACCGAGTCAACCATTTACGCCATCGAGCCCCCTGACGAAATCTCTGATGCAGAAGCACAGGACACAGCAAAAACGTGGCTTGTCAAAGTTCAAGAGTCAGAATCGGGTAAGGTCCAACTCAGGCATCCGCTCACTAGATGTAGCTTTAAAAACCTGTCCGACAAGTTACCCAAGTCTCTCAACTTGCTGGATTATCGCGTTAAAGAGATAGCTAAAGCTTACAACCTTGAATTTATTAAAGTTCATAACACAAGTCATCATCCTTCATTCTTCAGAAAAGTGGTTGTGTCTAATTGTCTTAAAAGTACTGATGATGGATTTGCCATTGCCGTGATAACTGATAAAGCGAAACTGTTTGTCTGGAGAAATGAAGTGAAGAAGTGGACTAATATAGATGGCAATTATTTTGTTGACATTGTTTATCATAATGAAAAGTTCTACGTTACGGGCTCCGAAGGTCTTATTATTGTGGATCCCAAGTCTTTGAAGGTTGTTAAAGTTATGGACCAACTGCAGGATTCGCCTCTGGGATTATTTTACATGGTAATTTCGTTGAAGGATTTGTATTTTATCAGCATTAGGACCTGGAGATATTTTAACGAAGATGACACTCAAGTTGATTTGATAGCTATTAAGCCTGATGAAGAGAAGCAGGAGTTGGTTCCCATGGTGCGTGGATTAGGCGGCAGAGTGTTTTTTCTTGGTGATGATTGTCAGTTCTCAGTTTCGGCTAAATACATCTCTGGATGCAAACAGAACTGTGTTTATTTCACAGACAGTCTGCTTAAAGCGAGTGATGATCACCCGGGAATTGATGCCTGGATTTTCGACTTGAAGGAGGATACTACTCACCCACTCTCAGCTTTTCCTGGCTATTCTAAGATCTTCTGGCCTCCCCCATCTTGGCTGAAGCAGAATCCCAACTCAACTAGCTGCTGAATGATAGTACTTTCTGTTCCCCTGTGTGTTAATTTCATTCAAAAATGCACTTCTGTGCTTTGTGTGTCGCATTCAGATGGCCGTATTTGTTAACCTGTTAATGTGATAAATGATAGCCCTGAAGAATGAAATTATTAAGCAAATTTACTTTGAGTTTATTCTCGTTTCTTCGTATGCTGGAAACAATGCTATATTATGAGCTTAGTTGTTTGTATATGGATACTTATTTTACTCTTATTTGTTTGATAGATTCTGGACTCGCTAACAGGGTATTATAAGCATAAAGAGTCACCAGATTTTAGATATTGAATTGTTCTGTAGTATTTCTTTTAATTAGAACAAAATATGGATGTCTCATATGCACATATGAAATGTCTTAAAATTATCAATTGGTATTAAGGATTTTACTCGTCTTAGCTTTTTTGTTACTAGATACAATTATAATGTGCTCTGTTGCTTATTTACTCCCGTAGTTGCTCATTAGCTTTATGTTCACTATTCGAATTTGTACTCCAGAATCTTCTTGTGTTATTCGAGCTTTGAGATTTTCTTCATTCTTAATCTGAAGGAAAAAAAGACAAGAACACAAAGCAGGATTACCAACAACATCTAACAAATGATTCAAAACTTGGAAACCAGACAAGCAGACAAAGGATGACTAAATTTGGAACCAAAGCCTGCCATAGAAACTACGTTCTCCTAGTAGGATAAACAATGTCAGCAAAGAACTTACACCATCTCCAGTCCTGCTCAAGTGAACCCGCATCATCAAGATTGTTAGAACTGCTTCTTCTTCTTCTCCAAGCAAGAGTCGTTTTCGTTGGAAGTTTAACATTGCCCACACCAGGTGCCACAAACCAATCTCTTGCCAAAGTGTAGCTGGAGAATACAGCAAGCAGTTACTCGTCCGCCAGAGCAGGAAATTGCTTAGCCGGGATCATAATGTCAGGATCCAGAGCTACAGCCATGTACATGTGCTTCTCAACATCTACCAGCTTTTTAACAGTAGGAACCAGTCCATCTTTGCAGGATTTTTCAACATCAGCCGCAATTAAACTGTTGATCTTTTTTTTTTGTAAGTAAAGAATTGATATAAATGCTAAATCCAGTAGGTGTTACAAAGAGAATAATCAAAACAAAGAAATTAAGACATTACAACACTTAGTAGTCTATATACATTTACCATCCAGCTGTAATGTGGTTTATCCTTTGGCTATTAACAGTACTTATACATTTAATCTAGACATCATCCTTAAATTTTTTATAGACATCGCTAGTAGAATGAGTTTTTTGTTGGAAGACGACTAGATTTCGCTCTCTCCAAATAAAATAGATTGTAGCATAGAACGATACTCTTCTGATCTTCCTGAGAATAGATTTACATTTAGATTTTCTACAAAGGAAGGAGATCACTCGTTGCCATCTGTCCGGGCATTGATTGAATTGACACGCCGTTAGTACTTTATGTCATATCTCACTACAAAAGTTGCATTGGAAAAATAAGTGAAATTATCTCATTGTTACTACCACAGAGGGAGCA
Organism: Ailanthus altissimus; assembly: GCA_946807835.1. Taxonomy (NCBI): domain Eukaryota; kingdom Viridiplantae; phylum Streptophyta; class Magnoliopsida; order Sapindales; family Simaroubaceae; genus Ailanthus; species Ailanthus altissimus. The sequence goes on from OX327695.1 coordinate 29,154,199, forward strand.
ATCATCTGACAAAATAATCCTCCATTTTTTGAGTCTCTCCCTAGTAGGTAATATGTTCTTCAATGCCAACCAAGTAATAAAACTATGTTTAGGAATATGTTGCGTTCTCTATATCAGTTTATGCCATCCCACCTTAGCTTCATTATTCTTGAGACACATCTAAGTACTCGCAATAGAAAACTTTGCATTGGAGCTTGCTGTCCATGAAATTTTATCATTTTTCTCAGTAATTGAAACATTTTTGTGGAGATAATCCTATACCTGAGCAGTGTACTCGTCCAAAGGATCGGGGAGGTTCTAATGACCATGTAGCCATAAATCATTAACTTTAGCATCCCTTAGAATATCCGTATCAAAAATGTCAATGTAAGGGAGTTTATTAACTATTAATTCCCCACCCAACTATGGATCCCACCAAAAATAGAAGGACTTGTCGTTATCCAAATCATATGAGAATAGTTATTTTATTTGACTTCTCAAGTTAAGGATTTTCCTCCATGTCCAATTATCGTCCATTGACTTTGTAATACCCCAAAAACAAACTGTTTATCTTTCCAACCTTTTATACGCCCCTAATCACATCATTATAAGATTTACCTAAATTCCAAACTTCAACTCCATCCAATTATGCATTAGCATGTGTAATCTCACTGTGTGAAGTATATAGGCCAGACAGACCGAAAAGTACCAGTCTGTTGTTGTCTGCAGTAGCATTCATCATCTTCTCTGCTGCAACGCTGACAGCCTCGCTTGTTGCAAGAGTGCCTAAGAAGCTGCATATGAACTGAATAATAGGCTGAACAATTGCTAAAAAATTGGTCAAAACTGAATATGCAAGATATCTTTGAAGACCAAGTCTTTAGGAAGATAATGATATTGTTTATTTATGGCATGATATTAGGAAGCTGTTAGTCATGCCTTATAATCAGCAAAAGTTTTTTGCTTTCTGTTAAAATTTAGCTCTATATAAAGAGCTGTGCAGTGAATAAAAACAACACATCAGAAAGTCAATTTTACTCTTTGTTTATTATCTCTTCTTACCTCTTTGATCAGCTCTTACATTTTATAACAACAAATTGGTATCAGAGCAATTTCTTAAGAGATCTGTGAGTTGAGTGAGTCCACAAACACAAACCAATACACAAACACAAAACCAGAAACATAACCACCATCAAGTAATGGAAACTGAAACAACCATCACACATGCTGTACCACCAATTTTTTATGGTGATAATTATCAAGCCTGGGCTATTAGAATGACAGTCCATCTTGATGCATTAGACCTCTAGGAGACTGTTGTGGAAGACTATGACATTCCTCCACTGCCTGAAAATCTTACAATGACTCAACTGAAGGTTCACAAAGAAAAGAAGACAAGGAAGTCCAAAGCTAAAGCATGCTTATTTTCTGCTGTGTCTAGCACAATATTCACAAGAATCATGAATCTGGATTCTGCAAAGGACATTTGGGACTACCTCAAGTCAGAATACCAGGGAAATGAAAGAACCAAAAATATGCAAGTGCTCAACTTGATCAAAGAGTTTGAAATGCAGAAGATGAAGGAGACACAAAACATCAAAGTTTACTCTGACAAGTTGCTAAGCATAATAAACAAGGTTAGATTGCTTGGTAGGGATTTTTCTGATGAAAGAATTGTGCAAAAGATACTTGTCACTGTGCCTGAAAAATATGAGTCTAAGATTTCTTCATTAGAAGATTCAAATGACTTATCTACTATTTCCTTGGGAGAATTAGTGAATGCTTTGCAGCCACTAGAGCAAAGGAGACTGATGAGACAAGAAGAAATCGTGCAAGGTGCTTTTCATGCAATAGCGCAAAACTTAGGAAAAAGCAAAGAAAAGAAATATAACAAAAAGAAGTACAACAAGAAACTAGAAAACTTCAACAAGGTAGAAGACAACAGATATGAGACTTATCCACCTTGTCCATACTGCAAGAAAACAAATCATCTTCAAAGAAAGTGCTGGTGGAGACCTGACATCAAATGCAGGAAATGTGGACAAACTAGACACATGGAAAGAATTTGCAAATCACAGCAACATGAAACAAAAGCAAATGCTATTGCAGAGCAAGATCAAGAAGAGAAGCTGTTTGTTGCAACATATTTTGCAACAAGCAACAGCTCAAGTGACTCATGGCTGATAGATAGTGGCTGCACACATCATATGACAAATGATCAAAGGCTTTTTAAAAGGCTGAACAGAACTATGATTTCTAAAGTCAAAATTGGAAATGGTGAATACATCTCAATCAAGGGCAAAGGAATTGTGGCTATAGAAAGCTTATCAGGTTTAAAATATATTAATGATGTTTTATATGTTCCTGACATTGACCAAAACCTGCTTAGTGTTGGACAGCTGATTGAGAAAGGTTTCAAGGTCATATTTGAAGACAAATGGTGCATGATCAAAGATGCAAAAGACAAAGATGTATTTAAGGTCAAAATGAGAGCAAAAAACTTTGCTCTAAATTTGATGGAGGATGAGCAGATAGCTTTTTCTATCAATGCAGGTAATGAAGATTTATGGCACAGGAGGCTTGGGCATTTTCATCACGCTGGACTATTATACATGCAGAGACACAACCTGGTTAGAGGTGTTCCATGGCTAGAGGATAGGTTGACAGATTGTGTGGCTTGTCAATATGGAAAACAATTCAGAAATCCCTTTCCTCAGACTGCATGGAGAGCATTACACAAACTTCAACTGGTGCACACAGATGTTAGAGGTCCTCAGAGAACTGCTTCATTAAATGGCAGTAGATACTATATAGTCTTTATTGATGATTACACCAGATTCTGTTGGATTTATTTTTTTAAATTCAAATCTGAAGTTGCTAATGTGTTCTGAAAATATAAAAAATGGGTGGAGAATCAAAGTGGCTGCAGGATGCAGATTATAAGGTCTGACAATGGGAAAGAATACACCAATAGGAGTTTTCAACAATTTTGTGATGAAGCTGGCATTAAGCATCAGCTGACAGCACCATACACACCACAGCAGAATGATGTGAGTGAGAAAAAAAATAGGGGCATCATGAAAATGACAAGGTGTATGCTACACGAAAAGGAGCTTCCAAAGACGTTGTGGGCAGAGGCTGCAAACACTGCAGTTTTTCTGTTGAATAGGCTGCCAACCAGAGTTCTACAAAAAAAAACTCCTTTTGAAGCTTGGTTTGGATACAAACCAGACTTACAACATCTAAAAAATTTTGGTTGCCTCTGTTTCTCTTATGTGCCACAGGTGAAAAGAGACAAACTCGATAAGAAGGCAGAACCAGGAGTTTTTATTGGATATAGCAACACATCCAAGGTTTACAGAATTTTCCAACCTCAAAATGGAAAATTTCTTGTAAGTAGATATGTAAAGTTCATGGAAGATAGACAATGGAACTGGAAGGAGTCAGTACAGCAATCAGAGATTCAGCAAAACATTGATGATAACATAGATGATGAACCAGTAAGAGGTACAAGGTCATTATCTGATATTTATGAAAGATGTAACATTGCTGTCTTTGAGCCTGCAGAGTTTAAGGAGGCAGAGAAGGATGAAAAATGGATTGAAGCAATGAAGGAAGAGCTCAGAATGATTGAAAAGAATGACACCTGGGAGTTAGTGAATAGATCTCAACACAAAAAACCTATAAGAGTCAAATGGGTTTATAGAACCAAACTTAATCCAGATGGTTCTGTAAACAAATACAAAGCCAGATTAGTTGTAAAAGGATATACTCAAATGTTTGGAGTAGATTTCTCAGAGACTTTTGCTCCAGTAGCACGGCTTGATACAATCAGAATGTTGCTTGCCTTGACAGCATAGAAGGGATGGAAGGTTTACCAATTAGATGTAAAATCTGCTTTTTTAAACGATTATCTGCAAAAGGAGATATTTGTAAAACAGCCTGAGGGTTTTCAAGTCAAAGGACAAGAGGAGAAGGTCTATTTGTTAAAAAAGGCTTTATATGGTCTTAAACAGGCTCCTAGGGCCTGGTATAGCAAGATTGATGAACACTTTCAAAGTATTGGTTTTGTTAAAAGTCTAAGTGAAACCACATTATATGTAAAAGGAACAGATGCTAGTTTAATCATAGTTTCTATTTATGTTGATGATTTACTTGTAACAGGCAATGATGAGAAGCTGATACAAGAATTTAAAGCTGAAATGCTCAAAGTCTTTGAGATGAATGATCTAGGGTTGATGTCCTTTTTTTTGGGAATGGAAGTGAAGTAAAGTCATGATGGAATCTTCATATTTCAAAAGAAATATGCAAAGGAAATACTTAAAAGGTTTCATATGGAAGATTGCAAGAGTGCAAACACACCAATGAATCAAAAGGAGAAGTTCAACAAGAATGATGGAGCAGACAAGGTTGATGAAGGACTCTATAGAAGCCTGATTGGTTGTCTGATGTATCTTACAGTAACTAGACCTGACATCATGTTTGCTGTAGGTTTACTTTCAAGGTTCATGCACTGTGGCAGTGAAGTACATTTTCAGGCTGCAAAAAGAGTTATAAGATATATCAAAAGGACAATGAACTATGGCATCAAATACAGTTATTGTCAGAATTTTATGTTTCAAGAATTTTCTGATAGTGACTGGGCAGGTTCTATTGATGACATGAGGAGTACAACTGGTTTCTGTTTCTGTTTTGGATCATGAATATTCTCATGGAGTTCAAAGAAACAAGACATAGTAGCTCAAAGCATAGCAGAAGCTGAGTACATAGCAGCAACTGCTGTTGTGAATCAAGCAATCTGCAGAAAACTGCTTGTAAACTTATACACGGAGCAAGATAAGCCTACACAAATTCATATAGACAATCAAGCTGCAATTTCGATTGTAAATAATCCTGTTTTTTATGGGAAGACTAAGCACTTCAAAATTAAGTTATATTACTTAAGAGAAATGCAGAAAGAAAGGGAGGTTAATCTGCTTTATTGCAAAACTGAGGATCAAGTAGCAGATATATTTACCAAAGCCTTATTAAAAGACAGATTTGAAGATTTAAGAAACAAACTAGGCCTCTGCAGCTATCAAGGCAAGGAGGAGTGTTGCAAGAATGCCTAAGAAGCTGCATATGAACTGAATAATAGGCTGAACAATTGCTAAAGAATTGGTCAAAACTGAATATGCAAGATATCTTTGAAGACCAAGTCTTTAGGAAGATAATGATATTGTTTATTTATGGCATGATATTAGGAAGCTGTTAATCATGCCTTATAATCAGCAAAGTTTTTTGCTTTCTGTTAAAATTTAGCTCTATATAAAGAGTTGTGTAGTGAATAAAAACAACACATCAGAAAGTTAGTTTTACTCTTTGTTTATTATCTCTTCTTACCTCTTTGATCAGCTCTTACATTTTATAACAACATCACTCAATAGTTTCAAGTGGCCGATAGAATACACTCATAAAGCCATATTTCTTCTTAATTCCTTCTTCCCTGAGCAGTCAGTTGATCTTCTCGGGCAATAGATCCATCAAGGCTTTTGCACCTCTTCTGATTCTCTCTTAAAATTGTCAACGTTGAAAGCATAGACAGTCACATACTTACTCTCAGTTCATAGCAATTCTGAAGTACAGAAATTAGAGATAAAAGTATGGGACCAATAGATAGAATTCGTAACAAGCATTTTGTCATAAACTTAATCACTTTGCCCAACAGAAGATTTCCACTATCACCATAATTATACATCCCCCTTTTACAAACTTTTACTAATATGAACAAAATGGCTGTTTTGAAGAGGAAACTTAAGATCAGTTGCCAAGCATTGATGCAGAATTTGTAGGCTTCACAGTTGACAGAACATAAGGTGGTTGTTTTGTAACGTTTTTGGGTCAGTGTTGTCAGAGTTTGGGAACAAAAATGGGCAATACGTGTTTGGCACTTGTTTTAAGGAAAAATGCATATGAATGCAAAATCAAGCGTTTCAGTTTCTCAGCTTTTGCAATAAGAAGGCTTTGTTCACTCTATGTTCTCTGTTAAAGGGAAGTCCCTTCTGCAGATGGGTCTCACCTACCTCTTAACTTTACCTTAACTGATTATAAACTGTTGATTACATTGTGATTAGATCCAGTGAGTGAGAGTTTCATGATTGGCTTTATTGCACTCATAATTTGGTAATGCAATTCCTCCTAATTGGATGTTGCAATTAGAGATTAATGGAAGTTCATTTACAAGTAAACTTCTAGAAGTCTAAGTGAGATTCTAACATCACATGACATGCTTGATTTGATTGTCTCTTAATCACAGTATATCAAGTTAATTTGGTTATTAATTATTACTACGGATCATCTTATATCTTGTATATATTATTATCGTCCTTTGTAAAACATAATGATTTTGCCAAACTTTCTTCCTTGTTATTCTGTGACATTGCAAATGCTTTTATTAAGAAAAAAAAGAGTACAAAGCAGGATAAGCAACAAATCTACCAAACATTTTGGAACTTGAAACTGCATTGTGGGATAAACAATGCCAATAAGAACTCGCACCATCTAAGATACTGCATGTTCAAATAAATCTGCACCATCAAGTTGTTAGAACTGCTTTTTATTCTTTTCTAAATAAGGGAGGTTTAGTTGGAAGTTTAAGATTGCCCACACCAGATGCCACAAACCAATCTCTGGCCAGAGCGCAGCTGGAGAATACAGCAAGCAGTTACTCGTCTGCCAAAGCAGGAAATTGCTTAACCGGGTCTGACCAGAACTTCGAATCATGATGTCAGGATCCGGAGCTACAGCCATGTACATGTGCTTCTCAACATCTACCAGCTTTATTACAGGAGGAACCAGTCCATCTTTGCAGGATTTTTCAACATCAGGTGCAGTCAAACTGTTTATCCTTTCAACCTTTTCTACCCCATTAATCACACCACTGGAGGATTTACCTGCATTCCAAGCTTGAAACTCATCCAATTTATGCATACAGGATTCCTGAACAGCATGTCTGATCTCATCGCTTGAAGTATAGGCCAGACAGACTGACAGCACTATGCCGCTGTTGTCTGAAGTAGCATTCATCACCGTCTCTGCTGCAATCCTGACGGACTCGCTCATAAGTTTCAAGTTTCCAATGAAATACACTCTAAGACCACACTGGTTCACAATACTTTCTTCCCTGAGCAGCCAGTTGATCTTCTCCAGCAATAGATCCATCAACATTTGAACCTCTTCGGGCCTTCTCTTAAAATTGTCGATGCTGAAGGCATAGACTGTCACGTACTTCACTCCCAATTCATAGCAGTACTGAAGTACAGAAATGAGAACCAAAAACCCAACATGGTAGCCTGCTCCTTCTTCCAGCTTCAGCTTCTTAGCATATCTTCGGTTTCCATCCATGATAAAGGCAATATGATCTGGTATTGTACCAACGGACAGAATTCGGAACAAGCAGTTTCTCAAGAAACTACCCACTTTACGAAACAACAGATTTAGGCGACCACCAAAATTATGCATTCCCATGTCACAAATTTTAACTAATATCGACGAAGTGACTGTAATAAGAGGAAATATGAGAGCGTTGATGCAGAAGTTATAGGCGTCAATGAAAACCCATTTAATGTATTCCTCTCAAAGCGATTATAGTCTTTCAAAGCGACCATGCAGGGGCTAGTTGTTTGTTCTAAGGTTCTTGTCTTAATTGTTTTTTAATGTATTTTATAACCAGTGATAATCGCGTTTAGGATTAAGGTTCGGCACGTTAGCCGGTATCTGTTTAGTCATAAAGATAGTATTGCGTTTTTTAAGACCCCATGGGAAATTTGCTGCGAAAAATTTTAGGAAAACCCCATCAATAACCTCTTCCTATCGTTCACTTTCATCATAAATTTGTGAACAAGTGATGATCCTCTTTTTTATTATTTCCCTAATAGTTAACTATTAAAAGGTCATGCATTGAGCGACAATACTGCCCACGGGATATGCTATTAGGTAACCATGAAAACAAGTTTTAGTGGATAACCACGAAAACATGTTCTAGTGGGTAACCAAATGCTTGCCGGATCAAGTTAATTGGACATAGAACAACAATTTATAAGGGTTTAGATAATGAACCCTAATAGCTGCAACACAATAAATGGCTGGCCAAAACAGGAAACACACACTTACTGGCAACTCAATAAGTATCCCAAGGATTTCGAACCATTTGAAAGAGCAGGGGAACTTGCTAGATTGGCGGCAACTTTTTCAAGCAAGCAAACTGCGCACTTCTACACAATGCTTTATTTTCTACTTTTTCATCATAATTTAGAATCCAAATTACTACACATAATTGTATAAGTAACTCCAATACTCTACCGCATTCATATGTTGGAGCTAAACCAGACTATAACATCCTGCCGAAATTCTAATGCCCTGGCATGCAAAGCTAAGTGACAGCAGGAGTTTAGGAACATTCCACATGCCACTCCCAAGCTTCCAGTGGATGATGAAAATGGTATTGTGAACTCACTATCCATCATCAAAGAGACTCCGTTGTGTGGTGTCATATTGTTACAACAACTTCTTCTTCTTCTCTAAATAAGAGTGGTTCCGCTGGAAGTTTAACACCGCCCACACCAGGTGCCAAAGACCAATCTCTGGCCATAATGCAGCTGGAGAATACATTAGGCAGTTACTTGTCTGCCAAAGAAGGAAGTTGCTCAGGCGGATCTCACCAGAGCTTCGCAGCAAGATATCAGGTTCAGGAGCTACAGCCATGTACATGTGCTTCTCAAGATCAACCAGCTTTATTATAGGATGCTCCTCCTGCTTCTCTTCAACTCCTTCAATCGCACCATTGCCAAGCCTACTACCTCTCAATGCTTGAGTTTCACCTTTATCATCACAGGATTCTTCAACAGGACACACAGTAGCACCATTGATCCTCTCAGTGCCTTCAACTCCTTCAATCACACCATTGCAAGCTCTGTTTGCCTTCAGAGCTAGAGATCCACACATTTTATCTTTGCAGGATTCTTCAACATCAGGCACTGTCAAACAATTTATCTTCTTAACCTTCTCTGTTCCATTCATCACACCATTGGAAGCTTTATGTGAAGTGAGAGCTCGAATTTCATCTGACTTATGTTTACAGGACTCCTGAACTGCATGCACCATTTCATCACCCGAAGTATAAGCAAGACAAACTAGAAGCACCACTTTGCTATTGTTGGCAGTAGCCATCATCACTTTCTCTGCTGCAACTCTAACGGGCTCACTCAAAAGTTTCAAGTTACCTATAAAATATACTCTAACGCCATACTGGCTCACAATACTTTTTTCCTTGAGCAGTCCGTTAATCTTCTCCAGCAACAAATCCATCAGGTTTTGAACCGCATCGGGCTTCCTTTTAAAATTTTCAATACTGAAAGCATATATCGTCACATACTTCACTCCTAATTCGTAGCAATAATTAAGTACATACATAAGAGATGAGAACCCATCTTTGTGGCCAGCCCCTTCTTCCAGATTCCACTTCTTAGCATATCTTCGATTTCCATCCATGATAAAGGCAAAATGAGCAGGTATCGGACCCACAGATAGAACACAAAACAAGCATCTCCTAAAAAAACTACCCAAACTCCTGGACAGCCGAGTTGCAGTACCACCATTATCATATCTTCCCATTTTACAAACCTTAACCACTATTGACAACACCAACCTGCTTGAAAGGTAATCAAAGTTCAGTAACCATTATTTCAGAATTTACAGCCTTCAAATTCACTAAAAAAAATTAAAATTAATTAAAAAGAAGAAACCACATAGAGTGCATATAAACAGTATCCTCAGCACCAAATAACACTAACCCATTTCACAGAGAAACTATAGTTCCCTCTTCTATTATGCAACAATGCATAAAAGTTACTGAAATCTAAGGACACTATTATCCATCATCACAACAGAAGCAAAATCATATCCATCAAAGAGATGGGCAGACAGTACAGAAATAGATGTACAAAAAATCAAATTAAAATAAACTATTGAAGTCTGATTCACTTGAATTACAAGGAAGCTAATTTGCCATTAGAAATTAAACTAGACAATGAACTGCCGCATTTCCACAAACACAATTGAAGAATGAAACATGCACAAGATTTATCAGGTTCATAAATAAACTCTGAATCTTACAAGAGCAGTAAGAGATGGCTGCTGAGTAATGAGAATATCAGCGTCATCAATCACCGGTTGATTTCTGATAACAACTAAAGGGTCAATCAATTTGACACAAAATATATTATTTATATTTATATATTGCAGTGAGTCACAGACAGTCTATGAAATCAGCAAAAACCTAACTAGGAACCAGTATTTGGACAGAAAACAAGAAACCCATTTAACGTAAAAGACAAATCGGAACACTTTGGTAACGACTGAGGAACCGACTTGATCGTCTGAAGCCATGCTTGATCTATATATATTAAAAAAAAGAGAGCGAAGTAAAAATCGCTTTGCGTTGAAATTGTCAGCGGCGGTGAGAGGCGGGAAAGAGCTCTTCATGGGCCCCCTTATGGGCTGAAAATTCTTCTCAATTGAGACCACTCAGCATCCCTAATATTGAAGACTCTGGAGGCCCACTAAACTTTTCTTGGGACCAAATTAATTAATACTATTTAGTATTTAGTAGCTTTTTCTAATTTTAAAAACCAAACATTTGATGCTCGATTGTAATTTTATATCACATAATTCTTACAAATTGTTTCCCTCAGATTTTGGCTCTGATTGTTTCTCTGGAATTTTGGCTCAAGTTCTATTAAGAGGGTTTAGCGTTATCCACGAGCTCTGAGCATTTTAAGTAGCCTAAGAACATCTTATTCATGACCGATCATGGGAGCTCTCATCATATTGAACACTTCAATCTACTCTTGGAAGGTTCTGGCTTTATATAAGAAAGCATCCTTAAGACATACTCACAGTCTTCGATCTCAAACACTTTTTGACACTAATGAGCAGATGACTAACATTAGTTGAGCCAAACACACAGAACTTGCAATGCCGACCACTCAGAATATAAAATAAAAACATTGTCTGAATATTTTATAATTATGTATAATCATTTTAATAATTCATTTGAAATAAACTATAATTTGGTGAAGTGAATGTAAACTCTCGTACAACTTAATCATTATAGTTTTTTATCTTATGCATGTCATGATTACTTTTTATTTATATTTGGTTGAATTCATGGCTTTTAAAAGTCTAGTACACATCAAATTCAATAAATATTAATAAATAGTTGTTCGGACTTAATCTATTAATAGATTCTATCGTTACTTTTGTTAAAATATAAATTTAACTCGTTGACTTAAAATACCTAGAATTTAAAGTTAACACAAATAAGTAAATATAGTAGACAACATTAGGATGCGAGAGACTATTAAATTTATCAGTAAAATTATTTTGTTTTTACTAAATTCTAATGAGGATTCTAACACCATAATATGAACAACTCGCCAATTAATATGTATTGTTTATTGTTAGAGAAGTTTTGGTAAAATCAAAAGGAATGCTTCGTAAAATACACCCTAAAATTTATAGGTTCTTTGTTAATTATTTGAGTTGCAAAACATTACAGTAACAATCTTACAATTGTTATATGACTGCTTCAGTTGTTCTTGGGACCAACCTAACTTGTCAATTCTGAACTTGTTCTTGGAAACAAATGATAATTCAGTTGTTGGTTACTTTGGTTGTCAGTTTGTTGGTCAAGTCAATGAAGTATAAACCCAGAAAGTTTGACTTTGAATAATAAATTTTGATGGAGCGAAAGCCTTTTGAGTCTCAAAGTAGGTATCTTTAAGTGTAAGCTGCTCCATTATGATTATTAGACTTCGGAATGCCTAAGATTCCACATTTTAATGGCAATAATTTATGAAACTAATAAATTAAAACAAATTAGGTAGCTGTATAAATCTTCCTAGGTGCAAATATCAGCACGTTTTTAAAAAGCAGATGAGATCCAAACAAAGTTGTCTAACTGAAAAAAGGCTTAGACATGACGTCGTTTTGAGCTAGACAATGTTATATGTCAAATACTGCATATTTGGTGAACTAAATACACACTACATGGGAGCTATATCTCCCGCCCGCATTGCTGCACAAGTAACTGAGCACCAAATGAATTACCCTCTTTAAATTTCTTCAAGCCAGTCACATTTACACGAGTCAAATGTCACAACAATGAATTCGAGTTTTACAACTAAATCATCTCATCATTGAGCAGCAATGGCGACTAAGAAAATAGAGGTTGCAATGATTCAAAGAGACGACTAAAGAATGATGGTTGATAAAATCACAACTTAACAAGTGAATATAATAATGAAAAGGCATAAATGGTTTTGTGTCAGCAAAATATTTGATGTTCCTTCTCATACTTTACCTGCTTGTGTGAATCAATTTCCAGCTCACATACTGCCATAGTGCTTCAAGTGATGTGGGGAACGTTGATGACTGGATTGTTGGACAAGGCGATGAGGTGCCGAATGTGAAGAGACAAACATGGAGTTTTTAGGCTTTTCCTTCATTGCTTCAATTTGCCCTAAGACATCCACAACTTCTTTCATGGAGGGGCGGCGTTTAGGATCTGACTCGAGGCATTTTAGAGTGAGCTGTGCTGCTTGTGATGCTGCCTTAGATGAATACTGACCCTCTATCCGTTGATCCATTATCATTTTCAGCTTCCTTTTGTGAGAGAGCATTGGCTTCAACCACTCAGCCAAATTTTGCTGTCCGCTTGGGCGCCTTGTATCAAGTGCCCTCAAACCAGTCATCATTTCAAGTAGCACAACGCCAAAGCCATACACATCACTCTTCACATATAAATGACCTGTTTGTATGGTGATAAAACAGCAAGGTAACTGATTTGCCTTAACCAAAAGAGAGTTAAACTGTGCCTGTACTTTAAACTACAACTTGAATCATCTAATTAATCAATCAAAATAAGCTTAAATTGCTCAACAGAAAAGCAATTCCATTCTTTCTCTTCTTATATTCTAGATTATGAAATAAATTTTCTTAATATGACTTAAATAGTGAAGTATCTCAATTCTCAAACAACTGTGACTTCCTATATAATACATCTCAAGCTGCAAGCAAATCTACACAATAATTCCAAGTTCACAAGAGGATTAAATTACCTGTTGCAACATATTCTGGAGCAGCATAACCATGAGTGCCCATAACCCGGGTTGTGACATGTGACTCTCCACCAGCAGGTCCCAGTTTCGCCAAGCCAAAATCTGATATTTTTGCATTATAGCTCTACAAAAATTAAAAAAATAAAACACAGGAAAAGTAAAGGGCAAAGCAAATTAGAATACTTATATAGAAGGTCAGATGTCTAATAAATCCTAAAAAGTAACCCTTTATTGTTTTTCTGACTACTATACCATTCTGATAGAAACTACATTCCAAATTGGTTTTGTATTCTCTCTCTCTCTCTCTCTCTCTCTCTCTCTCTCTCTCTCTCTCTCTCTCTCTATATATATATATATATATATATATATATATATATATATATATATATATTAGCACTAGAACATAGTAGTCTAGAATGAACTTAAACAAGTTGGCAAGAGTAATAAAAACCAACCCCATCAAGTAAAATGTTGGAGGCCTTGAAATCTCTGTAAATGACTTTCTTATCTGAAGTATGCAGAAAAGCCAGGCCTCGAGCAGCTCCAATGGCAATTTTAAGCCGAATGTCCCAAGATAGTGGTTCAATGTTAGGATTTCCTGGACAATCATACCATCCAACAATGAATACAAAATATCCATGAAGAATTTTTTTTTTATAATTTGAGATTAATTTGCTTTTTCTTACTTCTAAAAAGATGATTTTCCAAGCTTCCCCTCTGCATAAACTCGTAAACAAGGAGCAATTCTTCATCCTCCCAACAATATCCCAACAGTTTTACCAGGTTGGGATGAGAAAGTCTTCCTAGAAAGTTTACCTCTGACTGTAACAATGATCAGATTTAAAGAGAAACAGTTAGCATTAGCATCAATCTTAAGGATCTTGTTCATAATTGATAAGATAGGAATAGGACAACCAATATCTATTTTATTTTTGTAAGTGTCATTGGCTGCATTATACTAATAAAAGGAAGCGCATTTAGGGTTGGTAAGATTCCGTGAAGATAACTAATCTTATGAACACGTCCCTCATCTATTAGCAGCCTTGATATTTTAGCCAAATGCAAAAGGCAAATCATGCTAGGTGGGGCCTATGTCCAATAATTTCTGCATATAATCCAGACACAGTGGAAAATTATTGAAGCCTACAAAACTAGCACTTTTTTCTACTTTTAGCCCCTTTTCCTCCGATGCTGAAACAAAATTCTATTTGGGATAATAATTGGAAGAGTTAGAACGAATACCTTCCATTCTTGAAAACCTTGCGTGCTTTCTGGGTTTAATTTTTTGATAGCAACCACCATTCCAAGTCCACTTTTAGAAGGAGCAAGTGTCTTCTCATCAACCCAACCTTTGTAAACTTTCCCAAAACCTCCTTCACCCAATAAAGTATCATTCTTGAAGTTCTTAGTTGCTGCCTTTAAATCTGCAAAACTGAACACTTTAAGGCTTGGTGATTCCAAAATCTGCCCATGTGAACTTGCCTCCTCAACACCTTCACTATTAATATCCGAGAATTGACTTCTCCCTGCACTGCTGCTAGTGGCTGAAATTTCAACTGTGTGGCCATAGTTATGACGTCTTCCTGAGCAACTCCAAAACAATTGACAAATCAACAAGCTAATACAACGAAAAGATAAACAGGCCAAGATTAGTCAACAGAATCAACATATGCAAAACCAAGAAACTAAAATGACTAATTACCGGGGGTTGATGCAGTTGTATTGGTGATGTTGCTGCCATGATTAGTCTCAGGAGATGGAGATCCTAAACAATTGCCCATGTCAAGCTACTCTTGTTTCTCTTTCGTGCTATCTCTTTGGGACACTAGTAATGCAGTATGCTTTGGTTTTGTTAGCATAAAGCTAAGGTCATAGCTGGGAAATGAAAGAGCAGGCCAGCCAAAGAGAGAGGAATATTTGAGAATTTAAAAGTGGATTCTAAAACTTTGTAATCTGTTGCACTTTTAAAAAAAATATAAAGAAAAAAAAAGTGCCTTCTTTGTTGGACACTTCTTTGTTGAATATTTCCTTGAGGTTACCATGAACCCACCACGTACTTCTTGTTTCATCCTATGTCTTTGTTTTCTGTTTTTTCTTTTCCCCAATTTATAGGCAAAAAGCAAAGATTGAAAAAATTACTTTTGGGGCAACCGAAAAAAAAAATCTTTTAACTTCAACCCAACCGCCGCAAATTAATATGTTTTCTCATTTACAGAGAAACAGACTACCGAAAAAACCGTAGTCGTCAACGGCCCCATTGTCACAGTCGGTGGCTCACCAAGTCAACACTCTTAAAATTCTTAGTATCTGTAAAAGAAAATTCTTTGAAAGAAATTGATTGACAAATGGGTTTGTAAATTTATATGCAAAAATGGCATTGAATCAATCTTTACAAACATCCAAGAAAGTTACAGTCCAAAAGCTAACGATGATATCAATGGAACAAAGTGTTTTTTCGGCCAAATTTTGTCAAACAAAGATTAAATATAAGTATTTGCTGGCAAGGTCAATTATTGCCATTAAATTATTGTATGTAGAGTAAAAAATTAATCTTCTTGTTAAGGGATGGAAATGGGTCTCTATACTTCAAAAAAGTCAAGCACTGTTTGTGATTGGAAGACAAATTGGACACGTGATAAGCAAGTGCAAGTAGCGAGATCAATGTGCATTTATATTTGCATGGCAATTTCAAGTCAAGTTCCTCGAGTAACATCAGAACCATCTTACTCGGTTTCCATTTGGGGTGGCGGCCGGGGGGGGTGGGGGGATTAATTTTTATAAGAGTTTCCATTTTTACAAGCCGCATTTTATAAGAGCTTTAGTGAGCTGAAATATCTCATAAATTAATAGTTACTTCCTTAAAAGCTTCGATTTTTCACTGTTTCAGAAGCAAAGGTGTTGCTGGGTTGACATTGAAATGGCCAGCAATTATGGGGGAATAAAAGATACAGAAGCATATTAACATAACCCTTATGCAACTGCAACACTGTCAATTTCCTTTGTTTATTAGCCAAGAAAAAGAATATATATATATATATTAAAGTCATAACTCCAACAAATTGAAGAGCTGGCAATCAAGTCGCGGATAGTAGTATAATCATGAAGGTCCAGGCTCCTGGCTTATGAAGTCTTGGTGGAGTGAACATTGGAATTGAAATTTTAATGAGGAAATGGAGGCACATTCATGGCATAGAGTTGATGTTCACATTTTGGTGCTCATCAAATTCTCAAACATGTTGAAATACAGAAGCAACAACATTATATAAATGCACCAATTCATAAAAGTGTTAAGGCCTTCCTGAATCTAAAAGGAAAAAAGGGCAAAAAGAACCTAAGATTATAACACGGGTAAAGAGAATAGGTGACAAATTAAGAAAAGACTGCAGAAGAAAACTAAAGCAGCGTTCACACATGAAAGTAAACATTTGAAGGTTCTTCAAAAATAATTTGTAATTAAAATGTATCTTACTCCTTAAATTTCGGAGGCAATCCTAATCTTATAAAAAAAAGTCATCATTCCTTTTCAAGAATTCAAATTAATGAGAAAATTATATCTCTAAAATCGAAGAATCAAGTTAAAAAATTACTATCCCATCATAAGAATTAATTATTTTCTTAAAAAGACTTTATTATTAAGCCTGACAATAGAGACTTAACAATAAAAAAAAAGATTTAATTTTTTTTATAAGAATTGAAATAAATAGTAGAGTGGAGAGTCATAAGAAGTCTAGAATGTGTGAGATACGTATAAAGAAGTCTAAGACGTGTGGAATACAAAGGGAGAAGTAAAACGGGATTTGAAAACGCGAAAGAAACGAAAAAATTGCAGGAGAAGCTGCCAACGCCGCGGCGCCTAGGGCTCAGTGCCGCGGCGATAAGCGAGAGAAGGGCCAGCGCCCAGACGCGTCAAGATGTCCGTTTTGGTTCGGGATTTCAAGTTTTTGAAAGTTTTGGACTTCCAAAACAAGTGGACTCTTACTCCAACAAGAAATAGGGTTAGTAGGCATAAAATACACCCTATATAAACACTTGTAAACCCTTATTTAAGATTAAGCATTTAAGGTTTCAAGATGTAACCATAAGAGAGAATAAAAGAGTTAGGTAGACACTAAGTGCGTGGTGCACTAGATTGTAACCTTTGGAAAGTGTTTTTTCTTTAGATTCTTTGAGTGAATAAAATAGAAACATCATAGATCCTTGGGCTATTTTTGTGTTCCTTATAAAAATCTCTTATGATGAGATACTAAAAGGTCTTACGGAGTCATAGTGATCAATGGTAGATACTTAGAGGTCTCTATGGAAGATACTAAGAAGTCTTGTGGGATCATTGATGATGTAAGAAGATACTTAGTGATCTATTTCAATAGTAAAAAGCTGGATCATAGATCCTCCGTGGACGTAAGTAATTTTGGACCGAATCACATATATCTTGTGTTTTGTTAATTGGTTTGTTTTCTTTATCTTTATTGGTGTGTTAATCTTATGTGTTCTTTCTTATGATATCAAGTTATGATTTTTCGTTGCGCATAAAATAAAAGAGGTATTAAGGTTGTGGCTTAGTTGATACTATAGGAATGTCAGATTAAAATGCATGACGTGATATCCACAACATTATGTAATAATCATGATGCTTTGTACTATTATTATGTAAAATGATTAACGAGACTAAATTGAGGAATACTGAATCCTCTTCACTTCTTCAGAACTGTGAGGCCAACATTCAATTTCTTGAAGCTTCTAGAATTGGCAAAATGATCTTTCATATCAACTCTAGCTATGTCTTGTGATGCTGCCAGTTTTTTCTTCTTCTCCGTATTACCTGCAATTTTTTCCCCTATTATCAAGATATCATATACATATAATGCAAAAGAATCGAACCTGCCAAAAAGTAAAGTTTAAACAAAAGATACTCTTATACTTATTAGAACTAGCAACAGACCATATAGGCCAGAATTTTGGAAGGCGAGTATTTTATTCCTTTGACAAAATAAGTAATTAACATGATTACAAAGAAAAACAGTTCAGCAGAATTATTAAAAAACTAAAGACAAACCAGGGGAGCAAAATTCAATTTGTTGACTTTCAAAATCTTCACATGCAGCAACAGGATAAGGAAGAAAGGAAGACAGTTAAGATCTTGTTGAATCACTGGCGGTCTTCTTCTAGACCGATGACACCGATCTCTGTCCATTTCACACACTTCCTCTACTGTGAGGGCCTTTAGTCTTCTGCTTCGTTGCTTAACTGAAAAATCATTTGAAGATGATTAGCCAGTTTCAGGATAGACTTGATCTTCTGATTGCTGAGAGATTACAGAAAATGCAAAAGAGTTTCAGAAAAGAAAGGAAAAAAGATCAGGTTAGGAACATAAATATTCTTTAGAAAACAACTCAAGAATTCTAGCTAGAGGTGATGTGGCTGACAAAATGATCAAGATTCCTCCCAGAAAAACATTAGAAAACAACTCAAGATTCCACTTAAAGAACAAAAGATCATATATATAGGAAGATAATTAAAAGCAAAATCAGGAATCATACCATTTAACATGAACTATATAAATGTCTTGTGATGATTGAATTGGTTTATGTGTTCTATTTAGCTCTTAGAAAAATTCTGTATAAATCATCTTAATTACCAAGAGAGAAGGAACTAGATCATCTTAGAAATCTAAGGATGCCCTCAATTTAGGAATAACTCCAATTGATTCCTTTAAATGCAACTAAAAAGGCAAAATGAACTCTATGAAAATCCTGAGAAAAATATAATTCATTCAATTTCCATTGGACATCTGGATCCAATGCAGTACTAATATGATTATGACTAGAGAAATCGAACCTTGAAGACCAAGTCACCACAATGACGAAGAACATATTTAAGAGTGCGTTGATTATTATATCACTTCCAGCACATCTATTCCATTGGAGACTTGCAATATCAGTCGGCTATTTCACTTGAGGGCACCTCTGATACAAGGCTGCAAGGTGCAACTGCAACGACCCAAGTGCTGCGCAGCTGGTGTTTTGGGATAGTAATGTCTCCAGAGAGACAGTTATATGCTTTTAACCATATTTATTAAAAGGGTCATTTGATGACTTCTTTACTTGCTTTTCTGAATCTAAATGGTGGCATCTAAGACTCAAAACGAGTGCAGAAACTTTTGTGGGAAAGTGATACTAGAACATCCCAGCGTTAAACAACTCATTTAGTTTGTTTATGTTGCTTCCTAATATTAATATCTGTAATTCCATTTGAAACCAGAAAATTGAAAAAAAATTCACTCGTTTACTTTTTGCTAGGCACTAACATGGGATTTGATTAAAACACTCCAAGCACATCCATTATGGTAAAATAATCAAATAAGAAAACTCTACCATTCTAACTTCAAATAAACAAACCCTTTGCACTGAGGAAGAAAATCAGCTTTGAATCATTTGCCAAGTACCATAGTTCACAACTTCAATTTTTTAATGCTACCAAACCATGAGAAAAATATGTTGTCATGCTTTATAGACCACCACTATATCCAGATTCTGTGTGAAATCATTGTTTGTCAGATAAATTGAAATTGATCAGTGCCCCTGGTATGATAAGATAAACCAATAGCATGCAGCGGACTTTCAGGTCTCTAGAGCAGAGCCAGCATCATCCTCAGAATTTGAATGCTCCAGTGAAGGGGTCTCTGGAAAGAATTCTTCATCTGGATAAATCTTCTGAAATAGCTGTTGATAACGATTTTCTAGTCAGCGACCCAAAATGTAAACAAGTACACAATCTCAACAATGAAATTCACAATAAAACAATCCTCCTAGAGGCAGGAAACATAGAAAGCTTGCTAACGTGGTTTTATGTCAAGAAATAATCTGTAGCATAAAAGAAATAACTTCAAAACTTAAGAATATCCAAAGAAGGAAGTACCTTTTCAGTTGCATCTAAAAGGTCATTGTAGTTAAGGTTTCCATCTGGCATGAGAGTGGAGCTAATAGATCCAAACTGACCCTGAAACAAAAATATAACTTCATCAAACTGGCACTAAGGTCAAAATATAACTACATTCCCTAAAGCATCACAGCTCTGAAGCCACAAAGCAGCCACTGTCTAACTAAGAGATCTTTCCACCGAAAGCAGGGGGAAGAACCAAGGAGAGGAAAAACTTAAAAGCAAGTGCACACTCACTAAACAGGTACAATTTAATAATTAAGAACAAAAGTTTCAGCAGTGAAAAGTGAGATGCTAAACATACCGTACTTCTATCCTGAATATACAATGCACTCCAAAGCAACGTTGGTTTTACTTCTTCTGTATCCTCACTTTGAGCTGTGCTATTTTCGGTACCTCCAGGAAGAAGAAGTTTCTGAAGGGCATTTAAGGCTGCATGCAGCAACTTTTTCCCTTGATTGACATCATCACATAAAGATGAAAAATACAAGACAAACCTGACCAAGGAAAAAACAAAAGCTAAGCGGAGTATCACCAAAAATTTCTAAAGAAGTAGGAGAAGCTAAACTGTTGGATCAGGCATCTTACTCTCAAATGAATGGAGAAGCAAGAATGTGAACTCATATAGAGTAGATTTTAGTTGTTTTTGTGATCTTCCTTTTTTAAACATTTCCACACACCCTAACCGATGCACAAGCACAAATTAAATAATGAATTGGTAAAGATATATCTCTGTGGCCTAAATTTACCATGTGACTAGAACTACGCATTACGTATTTGAGATTCGAGGGATAATTTTGTTTAAATCAAGCATAATAGTCCTAATGGGATGCAAAATTTCCAGAACAGTCCATCATAATCTACTTAATGGCAAAAAGGAAGGAAAGGGTAATTACTATCTGCTTCAACACAAAACAACGAAAAAGAGTAAGTAATTCCTACATTCCTGGAGGACACACGGCTACATTGCCACAAAGCTGGAGAACTCGGATAGATGCAACCTGCTCAGGAAACAAAGCTAGAGGGAAACCAAAGAAAAAGAAAAAATAAGCTATAGTACTTTTCCAGTCTCACTTCAACTCTTCAGCAAAGCATAGGTAAGAATACTAGTTGATCTTACATCTAGGAGGATACACCAACATGAAATTTGATAGATCTGGTTTCAGGGAACTTCTTGTGATACATATCCCCCTAGCCACCTTGCCTTCATCATCATTGAGACTGAAAGCTTGAAAACTTTCTTGTACTGGCTCACATGGAGATGAGGCTAATGACCTCGGAACAATAAAGGATGGATCTAGGACCAGCTTTTGGCTAAATATATCCTGACCTGAAGCTAACTTAACACCTTTATAGGACCCACTATCCTGCAAAAGTTTCAGAGGAAAATATACAATTAATTTCCTCATCATGAGTAGCCACACTCAGTTCAGTTCAGGAAAAAAAAATCTCTGAAATAATAAAAATCAAAGGTAAATTTCAGACCTCATCTTTAAGTAGAGAAATTGCTGGCATCCGCAGAACCTAACCATAGGGTTTCAGTTGCACATAAGCAAATTAACTCAGCAATCTACAATAGAACAATGTCACTTCAAATAAAATTTATGTAACTCATAAATGAACATCGTTTCACATTATCCTTAGATGGGATTAAGTGTCCAGCAGTTTCGCAGAAAGATTGGATCCGTTCCTTTAACTCAAAGTGCAATCACAAAAGAACCACAAATGCAAAACTTATAAGATATGTGAAATAAAATTATTGTACGACTTTAAAAAGAAGCAATCAAAAGGGCCCTGTAAACAGTAGCTTTTAGTTTTCAGATCCCTTAAACTTGATAGGACATAAACTCACTGCCATAGGGAACAGGTGATTTATCTCACACACAAAGGTAACAATTAATTACTTCATGATCCAAAATACACTGCTAATAATATTAAAATTGATCTCCCTAAATTTTCTCCCATATTTGTCCCCCTTTCCTGCTCCCATTCCCATAATCAAAACCCCATAACATAGGAAAGTTATGGAGGGAAAAACTAATTCAATCCACAACAGCAAAGTTCCCATGGAATATAAAGCACAAGGCATTAATTGAACCTTACATAAAGACAGCCTTGCACTGCAGCACGACGACAAAAGGCTTGCGGTAGCTCCCCTTGCCCATAGATGGGATATATTAAAGCCCCAAATGCATTTTGGAACCTGGACAAGACAATATCAGTCATCAGATAAGTTGCGGAGAGCAAACGCTTCAATAATTAATTAGAAGGGAAAAAAGGCAACACTTCAACACTAAAACTAACCTGCCAACGGATGAGTTGTAGAGAGCTAGTTGATTTATTCCATCTTTCGTCTTAAGCACATGTTCACTGACTTCTGTGATTTCTTGATCATAATCTGCCATTGCAATGGCATATAGAATAATCCTACAAAGTGCCAAAAGAAAGCAAAGCCAATCAGTAAAACACAAAATATAAATGCACAAGGAAGAGAAGAAACTCTTACTGCCAGGTAAAGACTGTACGATTTAATCTTGGGAGGCAACTTCATTTTCGTCAAGAACTCAACAAATGGACTCCCCAAATCCTCGTCTGAAATCCTCACGTTATCTACACTCTCATCTGCACCCAGATGTCCATGGACAAGCTTGAAGAATCTCATCAACTGATTCTTCTCTGTCAAACTCAAACTCTTGTCCTTAAATATTGCTGCACGTGAATCCGGCACACTATATAACTTCCCATCACCATCCCCCACAAAACTTGCATCAATATTTTGAAATTCAACATACTGACTTGCCCCTGACTTTAACATCAAATATATAGATTTATCAGCACAGAACAAAACCCTAGGCCCTGATACATCTAAATTAAACTTTCTAGAGTTTTCCTCGAGAAGTTCAGGAGCAAAACTGGAAATCTCCACATCAGAGTAAAGCTGGCGGGTGGTGAGTTGGTGGGTGGAACCGGTAGAATGGGAATTAAGGAAGTCAGTCAGGTCTGCAACGGAGAGCGAGGAGAAATGGGACCCATAAAACGGGTTGGGGTCCAGGTGGAGGACGGATTTGCCAGAGGCGGACGCTGCAGCGGCAATCACAGATTCCGGCAGGCCAGTCCCAACTACAATCAGGTCGAAGTTGTTCGGCTCAATTGGAGGGTACGGCGGGAGGTCACTCATGGCGGCACGAGAAAGAAACTTGTCAAGTTTCCAAGTTGTTAGTTGACAACGATGAGAGAGAGCACCATGAGCTGCTTGGTGATTAGCGATTACAGCTTTCCTACAGAATGGCGGGTCTCCTGAGAGGGAAGCCCGTTTCCGTGGGCCGGATCTAACCCGTATTGACCCGCATAAATAACCCTACAAGCAAATGGAGAAACTTTTACTCGACTCTAATCCAATATCTTGATAATTAAAGTATTAACACCAAGCCGAACCACAAATGGTTGGCGGCTTTTCTCAATTAAGCAAGTCAGAAATCAAAATCTTGGATTCCTAACAAACGTTCAAGCATGAGTCAATAAGGCATCTTCTTTTATTGGTCAAGAGTGCATTTGAAAGTTTTTTTTTTTTATAAAAAGAATTTTTTTTTGGTATTATTACATATTTCTATATTTTTAGAAAGAAAAAAAGTACACCAAAACGCACTAAAATCTCTACAAAAGCAATTGTAATATGAAATGAGGGTTTCACTTTTTTTATATATTTTCTTTTTTTTAATTTGAGTGTTGATATAGACTTCAAATTTTTATATCATAAATAGTATTCAAAATATAGATATTAGTTGTCCTCTTAATATAATTTAAATTATTATGAATGAATAATATTATATATTTTAAGTTTATATTTTAAATAATAATATATTAAATAATTATTTAGTATAATAAATAATTTTATTTTATTGACACATCGTTATTTAAAATACATAACATTACTCGAATGTAAATAATATATACTCAAAATCATTTGAGTTCAAATAAAATAAAGAGTAAAATTAATTTTTAGTAGGGAAAATTTTGTATGTCATCTAAATCTTTTAAAAGAAAAAAATATATATAAACACGAGTAAAGGACTCTTAAAACAAAAAGAGAAAAAAAAAACACCCACATAAAAAGAAGAATTATTAGACTGTATTAGCATGCGTTTAGACGGTGTAATTGTAGCATTAGTCACTATCTTTAAACTAATAACGTGCTTTTGTTTTAGTATTAAATCCACACAATACAACCGGATGTGAGAGCCGGAAATGGGAGGTGCATTGCTTCCGACACGACGCAATAGCGTCTTGTGGTGATGGTGACAGTGGGCAAGTGGTAGCACTTCAATGGAAACGAAATGGGAAAAGAAACGGCAAATGATGGTGATGATGATGATAACGATGATGGAAGTCTGAGATTGTGATGAATGTCGGGGCACTGATTTGCTGGAAAGCGTTTGACGTGATATTGCAAGTGGCTTTGAACGGGAAGCTAAAGCCGGAAACAAATGATAAAGAAGCTGTGTTGTGTCTAGTGACATGGCTTCGCCAAACAGTTGGGTAACAAATTACCAGGTGATGGTGAAGAAGCATACAGACAGAGGCCTTCAATGTCGTTAAAGCAATTGAAGCGGGACTATTTACAGTGTTTGATATGATTTTTTTTTTTCTCAGGTTAAAAGAGCTCAATTGAAATTTTTTGAGACACTTTGTATTTGTAAATAGAGTAAGAGTTTTGAAATTATAAATAAATAAATAAAGTGTTGAATTATTTAAAATATTTTTATATTATTTTAATTATAAGTAACGTACTTAGTGCCTTACTTAAATAGTAAAATTTGTGCATCCACTAATTTATAATTTAAGTTTTGACAATAATTTAAAAAAAATTATAAATTTTTTTTTTTTGCAAGGGTAGTTAATCTTCCTATATGAATTCAAGTGTATTGAAATGTTAAATGATTAGTTTTTTTACCATGAATGTGTGAATGCTAAAGATTGATCTTCTTACTGCAGAGATGTCTAAGTATGAATTTGAGTGTATTAATGTGCTAAATGGTTAGCCCTCCTATTATGAATATGGGAATGCTAAATGATTGATCCTCCACTATAGAGGTGTGAGTCCAATGTACTCATGTGCTGAGTTATAAATGACAAATAAATAGGCACTAATATTTCAATTCTCTATTTTTTCTAAGTTAATATCAATGTTAAGAAAAAATGAGTTGATTGACGAATAAATATCTACTAATATTTTGAATTTCTAGTTTTTTAAGTTATGACAATTATACGTCTGCTACCAGTCCAAACCGTACATATAATAGCTATCGACGAGCCCTATGCTCTGCCTCTTCGCGTAGTCTACGAGGCCCTTGAATCAAGGCTAAATTTTGTGATTTGAACCCTCAAATTCCGTACTAAAACTCATATTAACTTACCAATTTTTGAAATTTTCCTATTTTACTGCACTAAAATAAACTAAATACGTGTACTTCAAAAACTGTGTACTTTTTAACTCTACTTAAAATGCAATACCGCACAAACCCTTACAAATTTCTAATTTCTAGTAACAAAATCAAACACCAAACGCAGCTGCTTCAATGCCACCCGTTTCTCAGGATAACAAAATTTACCCCGGTGGGAAAGCCAGCTATTTTTCATAAAATCGAAAGAGTGAAAACTGAATGCAATTATATATTGGGAATAGCATCAAGTACCAAATGCATGATTAGTGGCAGAAACAAAAATTTGATTGGACAAGGAGTCTAATCGTATCACTCCTGCAACCACCACTTACCTTGTTTAGAAGTCAATTGCAACATACACAACAAGGAAGTTTTATCCCTCATAGGAGTAATTTTCTTTAGTTGATTCTTTATGACATGAACCAAAGGCTGGAATTAGCACCTGAACCAAAAAGATTTGGTGACCCAAAGTGCTAGGTTTTTCAATGACCACAAGGATTTTTGAAGTTCACTACCTCCCATATCAAACAAAAATTCAAATATCCATAGGATGACAATTGGATCAAAATTCTATGCATATAACCTAAAAAAAAACAATGTTGGCACCACATGATAAGTTTCACACAAAATCAAATGGTCCATGCATAAAAGTAGAGCAGGCTGGAGCTACAACGATGAACAAAAACATATGTATATCAGCCATTAAAATCCCTAGACATTAAGGCCCTTCACTGCCTTGATCTTGACTCTGCACGTCGAGCTTCATCCAGTGTGGAAGGGAACAGCTCCACATACCTAGTACCAATTGTCATCTTGTCCTTAGACATTGCTCTCTTAGCCTCCTCCACTGAAACAAACTCCACATAAGCCTCGCCGGTAGCTTTCCCATCAGGGCGACATGCAATGTGTATCTTATCCTCAATCAGCTTGTAGTCTTTAAAGAATTCAACTATTTCAGATTTCTTGACAGAGAACGGAAGACCACGCATCTTCAGAATTTCCGTGTATTCCATTTGATCTTTGTCATTGAACCTCTTCGATCGTGATGGTGGAGGACTTCCTTGGTAATCAGTATCATAAATCCCTTCATAATTCACCTCCGCAGCCACAGCATTGTAATAATCCTGCCTCTTGCACCTGAAAACTTCCACATACCTACGCCCCATGTTCTGCCGATCTCTCTGTAAAGCGAATTCAACTTGTATTGGGCCAGCAAAAACAACGAAAGCCTCTCCTGAAAATCGTCCGTTCTTGTTGACCAGCAATACATCCACAATGTCCAGTCCAGCAAAGAACTTGAAGATGTCGATGTCAGTGCAGTTGAAAGGCAGCCCCCTGAGACGAACCACAGGAAAGGAAGGAGGGGGCGGAAAGCCACCACCATAGCCGTAGGGTTGAAAGCCACTCGTGCTGCTGCTCACTGCGAAGTAGGGATTTGATTCCATCATTCTTTGTCTCTTTGAGCCGACCTCGTACCCGTCCGAAACCCCCCCGCTTCCCAACATTGCCCTTCATTTATCCATACCCAAAAGAAAAAAAAAATCCCCCACTCAACCTGTTAATAAAACCAAACCCAACCCACTTCCCAGACACCTAGTGTCTATTCTACTTTTGTAATTTCAAAGCATTATCATATTGATCACCCTCCCAAAAATAGTTGATATACATGTGTATATAAATGTACATGCAGAAACAATCGAGATGCAAAGCAAAGCAGAGAAGAAATACATTCATACAAGTTATAACACAGCATGTAACCAGGTCCTAATTAAATAATTGTTTCATAAAATAGACCACAAAAGATGTAACCAGCATATTTATACAATGAAATAAATCAACCATATATGTTACAATTTGTAGAAAAGAGCACCAAGTGCATGCAAATTAATCCAACTTAGAGGTCAAATCGGTTGTAAAAGCAGGATACATGAAACTAAAGCATTATAACTCAATGTATGATTTAGTCAAATTACTCCCTGACCACACAATGTCTTAAAAGAAGTCAATAAATCCAATCAATCTATTTAATATTCATACTACACTGTTCTTTCGTTAATATTATACAAATTATTACTCCGCTTCACGCTCGCATTAAAAAATTTCCATTAGCAGAGGTTCACAGTTTCATTAACACAAAAGAACCATAGCCTTCAGTGCCACAGACACAATTCTAAGAAAGTTATTACGTATGATGCTTATAATTATCAATCTGATAACAGGTTAATTTTTTGCACTTCCCTAAAACGAATCAAGTTTACACTTTACAACACAAAACCAATTCAAATTCCATAACTAAATTCTACATAATCATCTAAGACTCCAAACGATTCCTTAAAAAGTTTCGCTTTACGTTTTAGTCAAATACATACAAAGGGTAAAAAAAAAAGCCTAATTTAATTTAATTAAAAAGCTAAAAAAAAACAGATTTAAATGAGAAATAAACAAACAAAACAAAAGCAATGAAATTAGCACCAAAAATTTAACAAGAATGTATCAACTTACCCTCTGGATCCGTACATGGCTCTTGTCTTTGAAAAAATAATTCCTTTATCCTTCGATTTGATAGTCGAATTGAATTACTTGAAAACCCTAACGAAGCTCCTCGCAAAGAAAGAGAACCCTAATCTGAAACGCTGATCTGTCTGTTTACTTTATCGCGTTTTGGGAATTAAATTACGAACTGTTAAAAATGGGATGTATAGAATTACCGTAACATCCTTAAGGTCTCTGGTGAAAGTATTCGAGATAGTTAGACGACGAGTCCAAGTATTGAGGGTGGTTTAGGGAATTTAATTTTGTTAAAGTCGGAGCAGGATTTGCTATTATTTATTATTTATATTCGTGAAATATTCAAGGAAAAATCCAGTATCACGACGTCGTTTCGAGCCTGAATTTAAACGCTGCGTTTCGTCAATCTTAGTGTAATTTCTGTTTCAAATAATACGGTTCCCTTTTCTTCTCACGGACAGCGAAGCTCCGTTGACCACTTAATTCATGTACGGTTTTCCTCTTCAAATTTTATAACAAATATTAGGAAGCTTTTTCTGGGAAAATTTTTAGGAAAATATTTTGAAGATTTTTTTCTCCACAAGTATTAAATCAACACTAACAGTTGCTTCACTTCAGCTTTCTCAGAACTCTCAGTTACTGAAAAAAAAATTGTTCTTCTTAGCTTGTCTTCAGAATAGGAATTCTATTCTGCGTCATCCAATTCAATTCAATTCAATGGCTTCTGACGAGGGAAAACTACTACTGCCTCAAGCGACGACATTGAAAAGAAAAAGAAACAGAAACATCAAGTTCAGTGAAGACAAAAGGTCTCAAAGACTCAACTTCAAGAAGAGAAAATCAACTTTGAAGAACAAAGCTGAGGAATTAGCAGCTTTGTGCGACGTCATGGTTTGCATGGTCTGCTTTGGGCCGGACGGGGAGGTGGTGACGTGGCCGGAGAAGGGAACTGAAGTTGGAGAACTGATTAACAAGTGCAAGGAGATTGGTGAGAATGCGAAAGAGAGACGTGCCAGGAGTAGTAGAAGTACTAGTAGTAGTAGTCTCTCAGGGTTTCTGGAGAGTAAGAGAGAAAAAGTTGCAGAGAAGTTGTGCAGGGT
This sequence comes from Ailanthus altissimus, assembly GCA_946807835.1. NCBI lineage: Eukaryota > Viridiplantae > Streptophyta > Magnoliopsida > Sapindales > Simaroubaceae > Ailanthus > Ailanthus altissimus. Next base: position 29,183,320 of record OX327695.1, read on the forward strand.
GGAATGGGAAAGCAGGAGAAGGGAGCTTGCACTTGTAAGAAGAAGTAAAGGGGACAAAGGGGATTCCTTTCCGAGTTGGGATGAGAAGCTGAACCAGTTTTCAGAGGAGGGTTTGCAGGGTTTGTGTAATTCCTTGGAGCACAAGTTACAGAATTTGAGAGAGAAAATTTGGATGATTCAGACAAAGGAGACTCAAAATCGAAACATCAATCAATTTAACATGGTGGGGACTGATCAGTGTTACTACCAGCCGCCCTCACAAGCTCAAGCTCTTGGTTGGTTGAATGGTGAATGCTTTGGTGATCAGCCGGTTCTTGCAGGGCCTGTTGCGAGTGAAGCCTGGCCTGAGCAATACTACAGAAACATGTGGAGCAAAAACAACAACAGCGGCAACAACCACAACTGGTTGAGCACCAACGCAATGTTTAGCGATCAACAAGTTCTTGCGGCGTGTATTAATAATGAAGTTTGGCCGGAGGAGGAATGCTGTGCAGATGCAGAGAGTAGTAGCATCAACAAGAACAGAAATTGCTTACCTCAGAGTATGATCTTCGATTACCAACCAGTTTCTGCAGCGCCTCTTGATGGTGCAGTGTTTAGTGCTCAACAAGTTCTTGCGGCGTGTATTAATAATGAAGTTTGGCCAGAGGAGGAATGCTGTGCAGATGCGGAGAGTAGTAGCATCAACAAGAACAGAAATTGCTTACCTCAGAGTATGATCTTCGATTACCAACCAGTTTCTGTAGCGCCTCTTAATGGTGTTAACGGTGAAGATTCGGGTAGTAAGAACTATAACACCAACATCATCAACAATAATGACCACGAAGACAATTTGTTAGCAGATCCTGACTGGTTTTGGGGGACCAGCCAACTTTGTTTTTATGATTGAACTAAATCTTCTCACCTTTCTTTTTTAAAAAGTTTATTTTGTGTTTCATCTAACGAGAAATTTTCTTCCGAATCATGTAAATGTGTTCTCGCCCTTCTTTTTTGAATGTCATGAACATCAACTCCATAAGTAGCTATTGATAATTAATTGATTAATACAAAAGACGAGCATGAACATCTAATAAAAAGGTAACAATACTCCAAGAGTATTCTAAATATGGATACTCTTTGAGTGTAAATGAAATGTGCCCAGAAAATATCATCAACAAATAACCATTTGAGAGTTTATTATATCAGAAACAGCAAGAAGATTCAAAATACAACACTCTGAATTTAACCTAATGATCCCATTCTGTTGTTAAACAAAAATAGAGTGAACAGCATTGCTAGTATCTGTACATTGAGGAAAACCATCTTTGCATCGTTTGCTAAGTCATGGAGTCCACAACTTCAATATTTTAAATGCTTCCAAAACCATGAAAGCAATATGTTGTCATGCGCCCGCAACAGTTTTTCGTCGGAACCACTGCACTGCAAAAACCACTAGCCAAATGATTGGGCAGATAAATTGAAATTGATTTGATGCCACTGGTATGACAAGATAAAGCAATAGGGTGCAGAGCACTTGCAGGTCTCTAGAGCAAGGCCAACATCATCCTTGGAATTCGGATTCTCGGGTGAAGGGGTGTCTGGAAAGAATTCTTCGTCTGGATAAATCTTCTGAAATAGCTGCCAATTACCAGAACCAAATTTTAGTCAGCATCTCAAATGTAAAATATTACATAAACGCAACAACGAAATTCAGAACATCTTCAGAAATAGCTGCCAATTACCAGAATCAAATTTTAGTCAGCATCTCAAATGTAAAATATTACATAAACGCCACAACGAAATGCAGAACGAGACAATTCTCCAGGAGGATTGGAGGAAACAGAATAAGCTTTGCTAACATGGTTTTTGTAAAGTAATAATCTGTAGCATAAAAGAGTATGACTTTGAAGCTTACCTTTTCAGTTGCACCTAGAAGGTCATTGTAGTTCAGATTTCCATCTGGCATGAGACTGGAGCTAATAGATCCAAAAACTGACCCTGAAATAAACACACAACTTCATCAAACTGGCAAAGTCAAAATAATGTGAACCATCCACAAACAACATCCCCTAGAAAATTGCAGCTGTGAAACCACAATGCATCCGTCTAAATAACCTTCTAACTAAGAGATCTTTCCAAAATAAGGGGAAAAAGTGAAGGAAAGAAAAAATTTAAAACGGGTGCACATTGCGATATAGGTACAACTTATAATAAAAAGAAAAAAAAAAGTTTCAGCAATGAAAAGCTAAATGCTAAACATACCATACTTCTTCACTATGAGCTGTGGAGCTATTATCAGCATCTCCAGGAAGAAGTTTCTGAAGGACATTTAAGGCTGCATGAGTTACTTTTTCCCTCGATTGACCTCATCACATAAAGCTGAAATATACAAGACAAACCTGAGCAAGGAAAAACAAAAGCTAAGTGAAGTATCACAAAATTTCTCTAAAGTAGGAGCTAAATTGTTGTATCAGGCATCTTATTTTCAAATCAATGCAGAACCAAAGACGTAGAACTCATATAGAGTGTGTTTTACCTCTTTTTCTGAATAATTTTTAACGATTCCACACACCCCACCCCATGCATGAGCACAAATAATAATAAATTGGTAAAATATATCTGTGCAACTTAAATTTACCATGCAATTAGAACTAGCCATTATGTAACTGAGATTGGAGAGAGAATTTTTGTTCTGCCTTGGGCAGTTCCTAAAAAAAATGCAAAAATTCCAGCATTCTACCAAATCTACTTAATTGTTAAAGAAGAAAAAAGGAAAAAAGGGTAATTACTATCTGCTTCCAATTAAAAAAAGAAAAAAAAAACAAAAACAAAGCAAAAATATTACATTCCTGGAGGACAGACAGCTACATTGCCACCAAGCTGGAGAACTCAGATAGATGTAACCAGCTCAGGAAACAAAGCTAGAGGGGAACCAAAAAAAAAAAGAATATTCTTTTCTTTCTCACTTCAAGTCTTCAGGAAAACATAGGTCAAAAATACTAAGAGTTGATCTTACATCTGGGAGGATACCATATTGAAATTTGATAGGTCTGGTTTCAAGGAACTCCTAGTGCTGCATATCCTCCTAGCCACCTTGCCTTTATGATCAGTGAGACTGAAAGCTTGAAAACTTTCTGGCTGGCACTTGCTCACACAGAGCTGTGGCTAATGACACCAGAACAATAAAGGATGGACCTAGGACCACCTTTTGGCTAAATATATCCTGACCTGATGCCAATTTAACACCTTTGTAGGACCCACTATCCTGCAAAAGTTTCAAATAGAAATATACAAATAATTTCCTCATGATGAGTAACCAAACTCAGTTTACTTTAAAAAAAAAAAAATTAAAAGCTCTGCAATAATTAGAAACATAGGTAAATTTCAGAACTTGTCTTTAAGCAGAGAAATCACTGGCATCGGCAGAACCTAACCATAGAGTTCGAGATGCACATAAGCAAATTAACTCAGCAAAGCTACAACAGAATAATGCCACTTCAATCAAATTTTATGTAGCCTATTTAGTGAACATTTAAACATTTTTCCTAAGATGGGATTAAGTGTCCAGCAGTTTTACAAAAAGATCAGATCCATTCGTTTAACTCGAAGTGGAATCACTAAAGAAACACAAATGTGAAACTTATCAGATATGTGAAATAAATTATTGTAGAGGGAATAGGTATGGTTATCACACACACAAAGGCACAATTACTTACAACATGATCCAAACAGACACTGCTAATACTTTTTAAATTGATCTACCTAAATTTTCTCCAATGTTTGTCTCTGTTTCCTGTTCCAATTTACATCTACATAACAAACAAGTAATTCTCAAGTTATTCTTTACTGTATGAATGATGTGCAACTGAAAATAACAACATAACTTTGGCAGCCTTTTTCATCTTGCTGACACAGCTAAATTCAGTCTTCGAGACCCCATAACAGAAGAGAAGTCATGGAATGCAAACCTAATTCAATCTACAACAAGAAAGTTCCCATGGAATATTAAGCAAAAGGCATTAATTGGACCTTAGAAGCCTTTCACAGCAGCAGGGTGACAAAAGGCTTGTGGTAGTTCCCGTAGCCCATAGATGGATATATTAAAGCCCCAAGTGCATTTTGGAACCTGGACAAGACAATATCATCATCTGATAGATTGTCAAGAGCTAATACTTCAATAAATAAATAAAAATGAAAAGGCAAAACTTTAACACTAAAACTAACCTGCTAACAGACCATTTTAGCTATTGCCCATGGCTGAAAAGAAAGGTATGGTTTATTGGCTTAAAGTTAGAGCTTGGTAGCTTAAGAGTCTCGTCAATCAAGTAGCAAATACCGTTTCTGAGTCTCAATAGAACTCACACGGAAAAGAAAATAGGAGGAAAAAAAAAAAGCATGTATTATGACCAAGTTTTTAACAAAAAGAGCATGAAACGAAACTAATACTAAAATAAGATCTATACAATAAAAACAATTAAACAAATTATTGATGCTATTTAAAAAAAAAAAATCTATAATCTCACAAGAGCAAATGTTTCAATTTTTTTTTTCTTTTTCTCTTAACAAGGGGCCGATCTTTAATTGGCAACTTCAAAATTGAAGTTACAGATGGACTAAATTGAAGGGGGGAAAAAAAAGAGCTCTATTAACGCAGAAACAATGTTGCCAAATCTGAGCTTTTCTCTTCATGAACATCCAAAATAATACTCGTCTGCATCATGTTCTTTGACAAAAATATGTAGATCATTACAGCCTTTCCTCTACTTGATCAGTCCACAAACCAATTTGCTAACCCTTGTAGACAATATCAACCAGGGTATAATCCCAACCTGCAGTGACATTGGAACAATCAATAAAGTGCTCAACAATTATCCAAGCATTTTCTTTATTTATTTCGTTTTTTTTCATTTGAGAACCAGAAAGTTCTGACAGAGGTGAAAATTAGTACTTATCCCCAAGATTTCCCATACTAGGCACCACAGAATTTTGCTAAGCTCCCCTCAAATGTTTAAATTAAATACATTAGAAACATAAAATAATGTTAACATGCTCGATAACCAATAAATAGAAAGCATCTCCTTATCATACTCAATTTTTTCATTCTTTTATCTAAACCAAGACGTATACAAGTAAAAGAGATCAGAGAGAGGATGCTTGAATGCTAATTTGAAATCCTAAATGCCATCGAACTCCTTTGCTCCAAATAACAAAGCACCGAAGGACTCGTGTTATGACAAAGTGTAAACCAAAACTAAAATATTTCAAACAAACATTTGGAGGATTAACTCTCCTTCATGAGTCGGACTTCGAACAATAGGAAATACGGAGGAAAAAGATCCAAACTTATTTACCATAACATTGTTATTTGAAACACCTCCAGTCCTCCAAGACAGAAACTTCCCTGCAAAAAGGATAAGTAATGGAGTAAGACACTGCAGAAATCAAATATGGATTCCCTTTTCCTCAATGAACATCTAGCTATTTTGTCTCCACTCATTTCATTCTTATTTAGCTTCTTTCCCTTTAGTGAGGAAAGTATTCTATAAGAAATTTGCAAAGTGTTTCATTAAGCCTATCAACCAAAGTAACGGCAATACAACCTTGGGTACAGTGGACTCATTATAATAATACCCCTGAACAGGACGGAGGAAGAGAGAAAACTAATAATAACAGGAATACATTACCAAAAGGTTGCACGAGTTGCTGAGATATGGCAGCAACAGGAGCCCTCCAAAACCAATAAATAAGCGCAAAGTATGTCACATACTGTACAACCAAATGTGTAAAAATCTTAGGATTCAAATAAAGGAAAACGAATAAAATATATAACAATTTCAGTAACACCCATAACCACCTTTAGAATAAGCAGAACTTTCATATATAAATCATAAGACAGTTTCATCTCCTTGCTCTGTGATTCTTGATCTGCATGAGAAATATGAGTTGGAAGCTTATATCAGGGATGAGGAAACACACATTATAACAGGGAAGATAAGAAAGGAACAAATAAATAGCAACAGGATAACAACTGAAGTTGTCCACCTCTGTTCTTTATCAATTAGCATAGTGGAAGTCCTAAAACCTTCAGTATTAGGTGATTCCTAATCCTAAAAGAATCCTAATTTAAGTAAAGTAACTTTAGAAGACAAAGATCTGAAGTTCCTGACTAGGCGGTAGTGAGTAGAATTCAATAAGGAAATGAAGTTGTAGGGCATTGGACAATCACATAAAAGCCAATGGTTGATATCGATTGGCTTCCCAACATAATCTTCCCCTTACCATTGCAATTGATCAAACTCCTCCGGCTAATATGCAAGTATTCCACGTGTTATAAAAAAAACCCCGAACAAGCCAATTTGTTGAAGAACAAAAATGATAGGTAAATTTAGCAATCAATGTCTAAATAAACAAATAATAAATGACAGAAAATATAAATAGTCTCACAATTTGCAAGTTCTTTCTCCTTAGCATTGGCTAACCTCCTAAGCTTAGCAGCTTGTGCAAATGTTGATGGCCTACAATCAACAGAAGAACCAATCATATACTTGTATGGCATGTAGTCTTCAGAAGTTACATAGATATAACGTGTTGACATACTTCTTTAAATTCCAAATCCAATAATGTTAGCATGTATGATTACGAGAAGTTTTAAACAAAGCATAGAAGACCAAAAAATTAAAAAAAGCAAGAACGTTGTTTTTAGCATAAATGTTGTTAAAGTTAACTAAATACTGGATGCCAAATCAAGAGGAATAATATATCCTTAATTGAAGACCCACAATAAAAAAATCCATTGATGCTAATACTAAATTAGGTCATATCCCACTTGAAATACAAACTCGCTCAACCACTCTACTACAACCTACCCTCCTGCCCCACCAAAAGAAATGAAAAAACAACTGAAAATGGAAAAAGAAACATGAGCATTATTCTAAATGGTATTATTAGATATATCTTGGCAGCTTTCCAATTTGATATAATGCAAATATCCAAAATTAAAATAACTTCATCTCAATTCAGTGACTCTCATGTTAATGATGAGGAAGCTAATAATCATATGGAAGAAAGAGCTATGAGAATATAATGCTTACAATATCAATGTTCAAAATTAAAATCAAATCAATATTACCATACGATGTATATGATGGGTTGAATAAAACCTCAATTAGATTAAATCAATTGAATCACTCACTGCGAATACGAGCTCGCCTCTTTCAATAGCTGCTTTATTTCTCTTCGCAACTGGATTTCCTTATCACTCTTCAATCCTTTCTGATAAAAAAATTCAATTCAATTCCATTTCACCATCAAACCCAATTTTTTATTAAAAATAATACAATATTAGCAAATTTTGGCAAATTGAAGCGAATTTGTGAACGGATTGAAAGACCTTTACCTTCTTCAGTCGCTCGAGCCAAATGGAAACGAACTGAAATGCGAAGACGATAAGTAGTATAATCGGAGCAGCGATACTTCGATATCGGCCTAGGGTTTCATCATCTTCTCTCATGTTTGTTTAATTATTTGCTTGTTCTATCTCGTCGGCAGGAATCTGTGACGCCGATTGATTAACACGGTTTTCTATCCGCCTCTTGCCTTTTTCTTCTTTCGTCGTCGTTGGATTGGATGGATCTGTAATTTTAGCGCCGATCCACGACGACGTGAGAGATCACGAGATCAGACGGGCCGACTAGAGTTGAGTCGGGGCCCAGATTGGATTCAAATTGGAAATCCCAAGATGAATACTAAATATACCTCCCCATTTACTACAAGTACACCCAAATTCTGCATCCCCACTTCTTAATACATCCCCTTGAAAAAAATTTAAATTAAATAATTTACTAAATTCATATATTAAGAATTTTGTTGTTTTAACTCATAAAAAAGAGTTTTCGATCTCAAAACTTTTCAACTAAAAGTGGGTGGATAAAATTCAGTTTCGCTTCAATTTGGTCCTAAATTGAATTAATTAATTTTATATAAATAAAATCCAGCGATTCAAATATGAAAAATCAAAATAGTTCTTTTTTTTTCAATTTGTTTTAAATTTTTTTTTAATCGAACTAAACTAAAATTAAATTGAAACCAAATCGATAGATTTCAAATAAATAAAACTAAGGTCTAAATCAAACCGAACTAAATTAAAAGTTTTCAATTCAACTGAATATTCACTCCTAACTAAAAGGTGAGATTTATGTTAAACTATTTTTATTACTACTTTATTTATAAGTTTTATAAATATTATTTTTAATATTCATATTTATTATATTTTTCTACTTAACAACATATGTTACTCGAGTAATTGAATTATTAAAACTATTTAATATAGCTCTCTTTGAAAAAATAAAATAGTGTAATAGAACAATTATTAAAAAAAAAACAATGTAATACGACAAGCAAAGTTCTAAGTTATGTAATGCGACTAGTTAAGCTGTATCTTTAAATTTTTGTGCATTTTTTTTTTAAATTGTCTATTTAATATAATTGTATATTTTGCAAATAGTAGCCAATTAGCTTAACGCAAGCAACATTTAAAGAGGTTGAAGATAAACTTTGTTTCAGCTTTCAATACTTTGAAAATTTTATCCTTAAAACTTTATTAATATTATTATTATCCTTATTATCTTCAAGAACAAAAATATCTATTATTTTTATTTTTGTTACTTTAATCATTGTTTTGATTTAGAGGCTCGTTACAATGTCTAACACAACACGTCTTTCAAACTTCCATTTTAGATGATTTTTCCCATCACAAGCATAACTAAAATTCTAACCACCGTGTCAACAAAAAAAAAAACTATAAACAATTTAAAATGCAAAGCAATATTTATTGTTGACCTTAAATTTTAAGTTGTTTTAAGTCAATAAATTAAATTAATTTATTATGAGAAAATAATGTTTGATTTTCTTAATATGAGTCGATTGCAAAATAATTTCATGGTGTTTTTTAGCACAAGTGTTGAACTTTAGAACCAAAGAGTCAATTGAGATTAAAAAAAATAATTAGAAATAAAAAAATTATAGTGATTCAATTGAATGCAAATCTTCGTCAATGTTATTAAATATATCAAACTTATTGACGAGATGTTATTAGAGCTCTATAATGAGCTGTTTATTAGAATACTTAAATTTGAAATTTTCGTACTATTATAAATTAGCCTGAACCTAAATTAAAAAATTGAGTTTGAATCAAAATTTAAAAAAAAAAATTCATTATTATAATAATTAATAAGATCAAATGTAAATTAAATTAATACAAAAAACGTATTTTATTATAATTAAATCTATCAATTTAAATTTAATGATGTACCATAAAATCTTTTATGTGCATCGGTTGATAAAAGACGTTACTAATATACATGTAGTGAAAAAGATGCTACCAATATACATGCAGTTATTTTAAATGATTAATATTATACTTATCAAATTATATTTAAAAAAATAATATATTAAATAAATATTTTAAAATTTTATTAGTATTAATAAATGACTTGCAAACACTGTCTCAATGGTTGACTTTATCAATCAATTTCAACTAGATGCACGTATCAGTCGTATAAATTTAATCAAACATAACGGCGTCGTTTCTCACACCTTGGCTATCCATTCACACGTTCCGCGGCCAATAATTCAATTCAAAATGTATTAAAAAATAATAATAATAATCATCCAATTGAAAGTATTAAGAACGCTGTATTTACACATTTAACCCTCTTCAGGTCAGCAACCAGTTCCAATTTTCAATAACGCGCGGTACGCGCCCATCAACGTCACGGTGCTTTTTCTACATTTGCGGAAACGGAAAGATAAGATTCAACTTATCGCAAAGAGGCTATCTCCGTCATTTCACATTACGCGTACACGTGGAAGTCAGGTTCTCGAATACCAACAAAAGCAAAGCCCACGTTTCGCAGTATCTTTTACTCACTTCCGCACGATACGAATTTCGAAGACTTCAGGATATTACATAGAACAATCTCGTCCGTCGTCACTTCAATCACTCCCATCTGCAACCAATTACATCAAATCTCAAGGATTGATGACGTGGCAAGCAAGAAAGATATTATCGAAATCCCGCCTAAACCAAAAACCCGGGCGGACTTCAATTCACTTGTCAAATTCCAATTTATAATTAATATAATCTATTATCGCTTCCTCCAAAATTATCCTTTCGTTTTTTTTTTAAATAATAAAAAAAATTCATACAAAGACGGATAGGCTCACGCACGTCAAACAAACAAACAACAGCAAAGCCACAGAAGCGAAGGCAAAGGCAAAGCATATCCTTAACAAAAACCCTAATCTCACCAGGTAACTCGGCGAGTCGAGATGAGTCTATACGGCGCTGACTCAGTCCGAGTCGCACCGATTTCGGCCTATTCTAACCGGTTTTTCTTTTGGTGCAGGACTATTCGCAATGAAAGGAGGCAGATCAAAGGCTGACGAGAGAGGAACTGATAACAAGTGAGTTATTATGTTATCATCCTGTCGTTTGTTTCCTATCATCATAGATCTATTCTTATACGCGTATGTGCTTGTGTATGTGTATAGGTATTTGATTATCACTTTGTTTTTATGTTTATTTTTTAGGCTGAGGAGCAAGAGCTCCGGTGCCGGCAAGAGAAAGGCGAAGGCGGCGAAAGATCCGAACAAGCCGAAGAGACCTCCTAGTCCTTTCTTCGTTTTCATGTATGAGTTTCTTAATCGATTATTATTGTTGTTGTTGTCTCCATTGTTGCCTTTGCATAAAAATATTAATATTTTCTAACTTTAAATATATATATTTGTTATTTTGGAGTCTTAAAATTTAATTAAAATTGTTTTTTATGAAATAAAGGGAGGAGTTCAGGAAACAATTCAAAGAAGCTCATCCGAACAACAAATCTGTTGCTGCTGTAAGTAATTAATCTAATGATTTTTAGTACAAAAAACATTTTATATAGATTATATATATATTTTTGTATTTCCCCCGCTAATTTGAATATATATTTTCAAAATACGAATCAGGTTGGCAAGGCCGCCGGAGAGAAATGGAAGGCGATGTCAGATGAGGTGTTTATTTTAATATGTTTATTTTTTAATAAAAATATCAATAAATAAATGAATTTACTTCTGTTTTTATTTAATTTTATTTGGCTGCGATTTTTAGGAGAAAGCTCCATATGTTGCAAAGGCTGAAAAAAGGAAGTCTGATTACAACAAGGTCATGCTGGCTTACAACAAGAAACTGGTAACCTTTTTGGTTCCTTTATTTTTGATTTTGTTTTATTTTGGAATATTTTTGTTAATATATGAAAAACTTTGTTGATTTATGAATAACGATTATGTGTGTTATACAAAATAGGCTGATGGAGTGAATGGAGCAGCTGAGGAAGATGGATCTGACAAGTCCAAGTCTGAAGTGAACGATGAGGATGATGGAGAGGGCAGTGGAGAGGTTTAGTTTTACTCTAAAAGCCCAACATATTTTGATTTAATTTAATTATTAAAATGATATTCTTTGCATCTGTTCTGGTTCTAATTGAGTTGTTTGCCTTTATAGGAGGAAGATGATGATTAGAGAATTGCAGTGGAGGATTCAAGGTTGAAGTTTAGCAATTTAGTAGAATTTCCATATAACATGATAACCAGTAGCTTTTTTAGACTTAGATTAGGACAAAAAATCAAAGTGTTTTTCAGGATTTACTGAAGCACATATGGATATGTACTTAAAAAGTTCTACATCTGAAATGATTTAATTGCAGCTTTATGATATGATTATTTTTCCTATAATGTTTGTTTCATGATTTATCTTTTATATTGGTGCTCATATGGCCATGGCTTGTTGGTTTGCTATTGCATGTCAATTATGATATTAGTTCTTAGGGTACAGCAGCATGCTGCTGATGATTTTTGAGATTTGTGTTCAGTGCCTGGTGGGGTCTTTTGATCTTTTTGGTTTGTTTTCTTCTATTGGTCAAGTCTAGCTTTTGGACTTGTCTGTGAAAAAGATTTGTGTTTTGGCAGAATGGATTGAGTTGGAAAATGAGAATTTGATACAGAATCAGCTTGTTTTATCCTGATAATTCTGGTGATTAGTTTCTCTCATCCTTGTATTATATAAGTTCTGCACAGAATGCCATGTCTAGGGATTATCAAAATTTGTTATTCCAGAGTTTATTTTGTTGCTTTTGATACTTAGGGCTTAGATTTTTGTTGCCAATTTGTACAATATTTTCTGCTGCATACACTCCTTGCGGAAATGTCAATTTCGTCTTCAAGTTGGTGGTTTTGCCCTTCTTGGGGAATGTTTCATATCATAATCCCCCTATGTAACATGAGTTGAAATTGATTGGAATTGAAAAGCGAAGCGACTGTCTGTCGTTTATAAAAGTTTTACTTGTATAATCTTTTTCAGAATATAAAAGGTTGGTGTTGCTTGGTTTTGGGTGCATGCTTGTCCCTGCTTGTGTGGACTCTATCGATATTTGTACTTTGTTGTAGAAAGGTCTATTTGTAGGCTCACTGTGAGATTTCTACATGGAACTTCAGAGCAGGGGATCTGTATTCATTCAACAACAGTTTTCATATTTTAAACTTTTAGGTCAAAAGTAGTTTCAAATTCGATGACAAAAAAGCGTTTTGACTTCAAAACAAGTTTTGAGAGGGAGGAAATTGTGGTTGCAAGTGACAGCATCTGTACAAAGGTACGATGGGAGTCTTTCTGGGGTGGGGGTGTATGGCCACGATTCCAATTCCGATAATCATTTGCTTGATTGCTTTTGTGGTTCCAGCAACCTTTCTACACTTAAAACAAAACGACTCGTTGGATTCAAGTCTAGGTGCTATTCACCCCATTGAAGGATGTATTAATTTTTGGAGTTGAGTGGAGCGGAGAAAGTGTTCATTGAGGACTTGAACACGATAGTTTTTACGAATTTATGATATTTCGTAATAAACAAGTACGACTCGTTTAAATAAGATGAATCCAATCTCTAGAAATATAAATCATACTTGGGGTTCTTAATTTTCTAGACGGACCAATCAAACCATTGTTTCATTAGTAAATATATTAAATCGTGAAAATGTATTTTAGTCCAAATGAACTGGGGAGTAAAGAGATTTCTTGTATTGGGTTAAAATTTGCAAGTAAATTGAATAATTGGGATCCGTCTTTTTTGGGTTAATTTTTAAACCAATTAACTTTGGGTTGTTATTTTCATTCAGAGATAACCCGACCCGGTTACATAACATAGACGATCACTTAATGCCTCGAGTGTTTTCACGGTAAAATCGGGAGAAATGGCAGGACCCAGAAAATGGTTCCTGGTTACAGGTCCTCCCGTAAGTGTGCTCTGCTCATCACTTTGTCGCCATTAAAATGCCAATTTGCAATGAATCGATACAATCATCTCTATTTATATATCTGGATTATGGAGCTAATTTTGCTAGGCAGTTGGCAAAACCACACTGATAATGAGAGTGTTCGAGAGCCTCAAAAACTCTCAAATCCCAGCTTAAAGATTCAGCGCTTTTATACTTGTGAGTTTGCGCTCCTCTTTCTCGCTATTCACCGTTTTCGCGAATTAAATTATAGGGGAGATTAGACAAGGAGGTGGAAGAGTCGGATTTGAAGTGGTCACATTAGATGATCGCAGAGCCGCACTCGCCTCCACCAACATTTTAAGGTCGCACTCTCTTACTCTTCTCCTCGTTCAGTATGAATTTTGTTTAAATTTGTGTAGGTGGTAATGTCATTATCTGTGATGAGAATGAGATGGGTTTTATTAGCAAGATTGTAGATTTTGCAATGCTGTTGGTATATCGAACTGCTAACCTGTGAAACTTGAGTTGTTTGCTTCTTTGATTTGTTAATTTTGTATTGGTTGAATTTGATAGTCAACAAATGCATTGATTGGAATCATGTTATGTTTATATGCAGGACGTAACTAGGGATTTGTTGTCTTAAACTTTTCCAAAAGAAGAAAAAAGTGTATGATTGTTCTAAATCATATTTGCATCTCAATTTTCGTTTTGTTTTTAATACAAAATTTGACACCTCCTTTGAGTTGTCTTCTTACAGTGCTTTTGGTTTGTCAGATTTTTCATCTTCAGTTAAAGATTCTTTTGCAATTGCAGCCTCGAATCCCATACATGGCCAACAGTGGGGAAATATTAAGTAGATGTAGCATTGTTTGAGGCACTGGCACTGCCCGAGTTGCAGGTAGGTTTTTTGTTTGAGGATATTATTTTTTACATGAATGTATAATCTATCTGAGGTCTTCTGCGGTTTTATTTTAGTATTAGAAGAGAAACAAATGGACTGGAGCTCAGCAGTGTCTTCAAACCCCAAAAATCTTATCTCCGTGAAATTTTTTTCACTTTATTACTCAGTCACATCCCATTTGATGAAAGGTCTAAAGGCTTGCATTTATCAGGTTAGAGAAGATACAAATCTCTATTTTTTATGAAGTCAGTAAAATGGAGCTGTTTAGTTCATCATTCTTTCCTGCTGTTTTAAGAATTCTGAAATCAGATGTCCCAGTTTTTGGCTTCCACTCCCATTTCAAAATTTGGCCGCGATATACCTGCAGGTACATTTGCCTGACATAGTTTTATTTATTTGTTAAAAGCTGAAAATTGATTACCTTCGACTAATTGATAAATTCCAAAATTTTGTTGCTTGTGTTAGTGCTTGTCTAGATAGAGAACCAAATTGCTTAAGGTGGTAGAAAACATGGTTATGAAAGAAATTCAGAAAATGTTTCTCAAAACCGTTTTGAGTGGCACTGTATTCTTTTTTAGAGAGCTTTCAAAAAAGATAATTAATTAGAACTGTTTTCAGCATTCGATTGGGCAGACTTCATTGAACATGTTATAACCTATACGATCGTTTGTCCTTTCTCTTATTGTATACTAAGTATATATATCACTGAGATGTCTTTTAACTTCTGCAGTTGCAACTTGCAAGGTTGAAGGACCATCCGGGAGCAACAATTTTTACACTGAACACAAGTAACAGGGATGCTATTTAAGAAAATATCCATTCTCAGTTGGTAAATGCGCTACACAAGCCATAGATGCTGCTCCAATGTGGGGACTAAATCTTATTTCACAAGTCCAACTCTTGCAGGTTGTGAGAAATCTGTCGGCAGCTGATCTGACTTGTATGTTTTCCAAACATCTTCTCAGCGAGAGGCCTTCAAGAACGATTTTGGTAAAGATTCTGGGTGCGATTCTCCACTTGGGTGTGTTAGGATTGATACATTCTAAATACATTTTCTTCATAACCACCCCCACCCCGCCCCCCCCCTTTCTCTCTCTCTCTTGACATATTGGTTTGTTTGAATGGTGTATGAAACTTACTATTATCATTCATTATGATCCTGAAATGGTCAAAGAAAATCAAAGATCTCGCAATTATAGGATATAAGAAGAAAAAACAATTCTTCACATTTGGGGTAGAGGAAAATAATGGAAGAAATATATTCCCTTTGTATGGTATTTTCTATTGGCAATCAGAGAGGAAAGTGAAAAAAGCCTCTTTACATAACTGTTCAAAGCCCAATCCTATAACATAATGTAAAATATGGAAATGAATATGCATAGAGCAAAAAATGATGAAGGAAAGGAATTAAGAAAATGATAATAAATATTTTTCCCACACAATAATAAAATTTATGAGCTCCGTTTATCATGTTCTGCGATTCTTAGAATTTCTTTTGCCATAGAAGAGAATGATTTAGCCAAGTCTTGCATTTCAGTTGTTTTCAAGCTGATTCCCTGCCAATTCAAACAAACAAAAGATTCGTGAGTCTGAGAAATTGTGAAAATTTAGCACCCTAATTTTCTGTTAAACAACAACAATCATTCTTTGATCTTATAGATTCTCTGAAGGTATAATGACGGTACCTGCAACTTTTTCAAATTCTCATGTAGCTTGCTTTCAGCTATTTTAGCAACACTTGATTCCTACATCCATTCGTGAATAACTTACATGTTGAAAATGGAAAAAAATCATACATGACCATCAATCTTAATCCATCAATGTTGATGAAAGACTATACAATTCCTAAGCACTGCTAGTTATTTTAAACTGTTCATGCAACAAATGTATACTTACACTGGTCAGAGAAAATCCATATTTCTTCTTAATTTGATCAACTGCACTGGTCTTATCATCTTGTTGTTGCTCTTCTTTGATGTTACTTTTCTCGTTCTTGCCTTTCATCTGTTTCAGTTTACCTGAAATGAAATATTTTGTCTACCAGTCATTTGGCAGGTCCAACAACAATGAAGCAGCTACAACAACAACAATGAAAGCAAACATGGAAATGGTATACATCATCTTTTCTTGCACTAACCTTTGAAAGTCTGAAACTTGCTTAACAATTTCTGCTTATTATTGTTTGCCAACATTATAATACACGTGTTGTATATATATAAAGTTTGGTGGCAAAAAAAAAAAAAAAAGGGAGAAATAGAAGCGGTGGCCATTATATATATATTTTAGTTTTGTTTTTTTTTCGTTTAAGAAAAGCAATTGAAACAGAAGAAGAAAGGAAGCAGAGCCGAATAGAAGAAGAAAAAGAAAAGAAAAGAAGAAAAGAAAGGAAAAAGAAAAAGAAAGGGAAAGGAAGAAACCGGGAAGGAAAAAGAGAAAGAGAAAGAAAAAGAAAAGAAAAAGAAAGAAAATAGGAAATTAGTTGGGTAGTCAGAATTATACCCAGTAGTTTAGCGGGTAATAGTTTTACGATATTAAAATATTTAAATTTTAATATTTATAATACATATCGGTACTAATAATGTATTTTTACACCCTATGATATAGGAGGTGTGCCGATAGCGGGTAGATCTCAGAATCCAGACTCAGCTCAGGATTAGCGCACTTTTGTGAGTGGATAAATATATATATTTTATATGTTTTTAATACAGTCAATTATGATTTAATTATGCGTTATCAGATTTAATTATGATTTATTTTAGACAGAAAAATATTTATACTATTTTAGTATAGTCAGAAATGTTTTAGAATTTATTTTAGTACAGTTTATAATTATATTCAGTACAGAAATAATTATTTCAGAATAATTATAATCATGATATTATATTGTATTAGTTTTTGAACCACCACATGCGTACCCTCCCCTTTAGTGTAGTTGCTCTGCGCATGCGTTAGACCAGTTTAGTTTGCTCTGCCCGAGCGATGCAGCATTCCGCCGGGTTAGACCAGCTTAGATCCCCCGCTCTGCCTGTGCGTGAGTTACTCCGCCAGGTTAGACCAGATTTTTCCCGGGTACAAGTTTGGTGTGGTTTTCAGTATATATATGTAGTACATGTTTCCAGAGTTATGTTACATATATTCAGCTTGATAATAGATTTTATGATAGTTTGCGCTTTCAGATTTTCAGATTTCAGTATTATGTCATGATTTTAATTTCAGCACAGATTTTATGACAGTTCATACTTTCAGTACAAGTTTATTGATTACTCAGTATACAGTTTTATGATTATTTTATCATACAGATTTATACGTATACAATACATATAAAGTATATGATATTTTCATATTATGTCCACTCACTTAGTCATAAGCTCACCATTTTTTCTATTTTTCCTATTTTTCCCAAGTTGTCACAGGAATTTGTCCAATGTGATACAGTCATCACATTTTGAGGTTGGCTAACGTGCATAGCTGCATAAGTGTCTCAGTCTGTGTATTTGTATATGTTTTGTATAGTGGAGCATATGTGTACATTTTTTGTTGAGGCAGGTAGCCTCATTGTATTATATGTATGAGTAAAGAGTATGTTAATCACATGTCATCGTAGGATCTGCCTCGATTCTCGAGAAGAACTCGGGTCAGGTCCTGTCAAACATACTCTGTTCCTTTGATTTTTCTCCAATATCATCAATGTCAATATCATCTTTGCACGTGATTTAAGAAAGTATATTGTTTGTTATATTCACAGGCTTTAGAGAAAATAAATTGAGACAACCAAATATGTCGAGGTCGTAAGCAATTTACCTATGTCTAACTCAGCCTCATCTTCTTCCTCACCTGGTTTATCTGTATTCTCACACACATGGAAAATTAGCAGTAGCAAATATTGTTGAAAGTTCTTCAATACTTTTCTTTAGTATCTTCTGTTTCGACCTCAGGGACATGCTTTGGTTTGCTGCCTTTAAGGACAGAGTTGAATATGCCCTAGTGCGCTAAGTACATGTTTGAAAACAACGAGTTTCCCGCTGCTAATCCACAGGGACAAACAGTTTCTATCTTGCTATATCAATACCTTTTTATTCTCCTTCCGACTATTGGTCCGGAGACAAGCCCTTCTTGTGAAAGTGTTGAATCATTCCTGTAAACATGGTTGACAGAGTCCAAAAGCCTAGAAGGAAGTAGAGCAAAACAAGTTTTGAGCAATCAATAGTTTCAGAAGAATGTTTTAGAATTAGAGCTTTCATTGACAGATATACAGACCTAAAGAAATCCCTTTGGAGTAGTGCTGAGATGAAAAAGATCGCTTGATCACCATTCACCTGTAAGAGGAAGTGAAACAATCGTTTTGACATAAAAATTATTTCCTTAAAACAGCACATTTGAAAATGTAAAATTGTGAGAATGTACCATAACAAGTTTGCCATCCCACGAAGAGCATATCAAAGTGTCAGATAATGAGTTTGGCTTTGGCGTTGAATGTGCAAAACCTCTAATTGAATTTTCCTTTAATTAAGGATAATTCTGGCAAGGACCTACATTGATGAAGAGGTGGTTATATGTAACATATATAGCAACAAATTTGAAACTATGACTAAAATATTTAAGCTATCTAAATTTTTGGCTATTTGCAAAAATTTCCCCTAACTCATAAACCATGTCAATATTTTTCACTTTTGTTTCCCCATATGTACATAATCGTTTGGCGATAGTTGGATGCTTGTTGCAAGAATTCAGTTTCCTAGAAGAGAAAATCGAGTCACTTTATTTTAAGCCGGCCCTTGAGACAATAAGCAAAACCTATTAATAACGTGGACTGTCAGGCAGTAACTTACTGGGATTTGATAATGGCCCCATGCTGACTATACAAACCCATTAATATCGTGGATTATTAAGCACAAGTTTACTGGGCTTTAATAGGGGCCCTTTCCGACATTGACAAACCCAATAGTACGTGAACCAGGAGCCACTCGCTCACTGCACTTCAAATGGGTCCATGACTGAAATCCCATCTCGCTTACGTTGACAGATTTTAGACATAGGTCATTGCTTCTTACATTAAAAATTTTAAATCACCGACTATCACATGGACAAGACATGCTGTTGAGTGCTGATTGCTTACCGTTTAATTTTTTTAAATTTATCTTTTGTTTTAATTTTGATCGGAAGCTTCAGGGCGGCGAGGGGGAAATCGACTAGTAACGCCCCCACCCGGGTCATAACATGCTGTTTTCGGCAACGGAATTGGCCAATGCAAGACACTTTTTATTTGATGCAGATCCGGTTTTGCACCTTTTGTGATTTCAATAGGCATCGCACCCTCACCTCAGAATCAGAGGGTTTATTTGAGCGTTGCGCTAAGGGTACTATGTTATATTAATGATGAGGATGATTTTGGACTCGAAAATTTCGTAAAAGCAGACCTCTTTAATAAAGAGTGTAATTGTAAATGACCAAATTGGGTAGCTAATCACTTTAGGATGGTAATTAATGACTTCCCAATTTAAATCTTAAATTTTCATCGTGTAACTATTAAATGATGATTTTTTACTATTTTAATCTTTTATTTCACCATATAATAAATAACTATTATATTATTTAATATAATAAAAACTTGTTATATCATCAATCAAGAATTATCATTTATTATATAATTATTAACTTTTTAATTTTAATAATTATAAGACCCTAATTAATAATTAAGATATTAAATATCGTGTTAATTAAATTTTAAAATTTATATCTCAATTATTATTTGAGCATATCTTATGATACTCATAAACTGGTTGTCCCTTTTAATTCATGCCTTGTACTTTTTAGTGTTACATTCAAAGTGCTTTCAAGTATTTTTTTCAAATACTTAGTGTGCGATTAGGCCTGCTAAAGACTTTTTGAACCATGGAACGTTACGTAAACTGGAGCTTCTAGAAGGCCCACTGTTTAAGATGGAGAATTGAGCTTAATCCGCAACTTATTAGGATTGTTAACTCCAATTAGAAAAAAAATATTTTATAGAATATGTGATAACATTTAAGAATATTTTAGAGTATATTATTTCATCTTGTATGTGTACTGTTAGATTATTTAGATCTCATCCATAGATTGTATAGAGCTGCTAATATATAAAAAGAAGACCCTCACTTATATAAATCATCTCATAACTTGTGTTTCTCTTTAGTAATATAAAAGACATTCTTTCAAACAGTTGGTGTGCGTGTTTCTTCTCTTTTTTGTGTGATTTTTTCGTCTTCTTAACACGCAATGCATCTAAAACTGCACGATTCTCGAAAGATTCGAACACTAATCCTATAAAAATATTCAGTAATTTCATTAAAAATTATATTTAAATATTTTAATAAAATAAACTGTTAATCTCTCTTGAAACCTCAACCCAAATCCCAAATTCCTTAAAGACAACGCTTCTTCTTTATTATGATAAGACCCTCGTATTTTCCTTTTAATAAAGTTTGTTAAGAACAGAGTATCCGAGGCTTGATCTTGATCTGTTCAAATTTAACTAGTAAATTAAAATTAGTAAAACCTCAAGAGTTAGATTTAGGACCATTGACTACTTGCGAATTTATTAAGCCATCAAAATGTATCCATCGTTCTGGTGTGGAACTTGATCTAATCCACAAGCTAATAAATCCGGTGCACAAACTGAGTTGTCAAAATTCATAGCTAAGGCCACCATTGTCATTTTCAATAATCCTTACAAGCTTCTGAATTTTGAGTCACTGCAAACAAGATTTCGTAAAATTATAACTAAAAGCTAATTCATCTACTAGTCTAAATTGCTATAAGCTTACCATTTTCAAACTTCGATTTGCAGAAATGGATATTATGTTATATGGCTTACAGCATTATCATTCCTATAAACAAAACAAACAAAAAAAGTAAGAAAAGTCAACTGAACGAGGCCTAGTTTTCTAAGAACAAAAATATCAGTAAAAGATGAGATATGCATGAATCAAAACCTACGCCAAATACTGATACCGAAAAAGATTCATAGCGAAGCTAAATTAAACAGATCATCAAATGAAAGAACAAAAATGAACTAAGCAGAATCAGAATTACCTTCTTCGTAGAAGCTTTCTCCACGAGCTTTTTAACGAGAGAGAGAGTCAGTAGAGCAAATACAAAGAGACAAGAGAACGAGACTCGCTATTTGCTTTTGATATAACCGACGACGACGACGACTTAGTAACCGTTTTGTTTAAAGTGAGCGAGTCAGTGAGTTTTTAGTGGAATATAAAAACAAAAAAACCAACGGTTGATTGCAGACAAATTAAGCGGTTTTTCTTTATTATTATTATTATTATTGTAGATGTACACGTGAACGTTGATTAGGTGATCCAAAGGGATATTAACTAAGTCACTTTGGGAGGCTTATACAAATTACATCTCGACCGCCACATCAGTTGTAATAACATTATTACTTTTTTTATTTAATTTTAAAAATAAAATTTTTGTTAGAATTGTACTTATTTTATCAGATAAATAATTAAAATATTTTTATTTTTTAAATATAAAAAAGTAACAATGTAATTGAAATTAAAACTGTTAATCAAAATATAATTATGTAAATCTTAAATAATAACAATGTTAATACCCAATGATCCAAATTTTGCTGAAGAAGAAAAAAAATTCCCCAATCTAACTTTCTTACAATATTTGAGAAAATGAGCCAAGTAAGACAATAACACGTGATATGATATGGTATCATATGAATGGAATTAAAGATTATTCTACTATATTAAAAATGTAATATATTGAGATTATTTGTATTCGTTAAATTTAATTTATTGATCTGATCTAATAAATAAAATTAATTTTAATATTATATTAAAATTTTAATTTCAATATTATAAAATGACTCGTTAATGATTAAAGTCATGTCCCTAAGATTTTGAGGAGATTACGTGGTAGAACCGAAGCTACTTTACTTGTCATCTTACCTTTGATTTTATGTTTTCTTCTTTTTCATTATCAAAAGATAATTTTATTTTCCTTTTTATAATGCATTATAACTTCTTCTTCTTCTTCTTTTTTTTTTAAATGAATAAGGCTAAACTCATTTGTAATTTTAATAATTATTATTTTAAAATCAACATATTCTTTTATTTTGATATTTTAAGTAAAAGAATGATTAATTTAAAAGTAACGGACTGCATCAATCACAATTGATATCAACACTTTTTATTTTAATAGATGTATGCATATATTTTTTTGTTAAGATACGGTATCTTTGTTAATGTTTAGTAATTGTCAATATTAGGTCATGTCTTAAATTTGCAAAACTCAAATGGAGTTAGGAAATTTTAGATCTATTGATTTGATAACATATAAATGGTAATTATGGTGTCATTGATTTCTTTTTAAAAAAAAAAATCTTTCCAATTTTATTTTCATTTTAATGTGTCATGTTCATATACGTGTCCTTTTCTAGTATATTTTTTAAGTACAAGACAGTGAGAATTAGGTGAGAGAGACCCAAAAAACAAAAATGTTTCAAAAAGCAAATGGATTGATATGGACATAAAGTGAATTTGAGGCCCAACTTTTCAAATAATTGTCTTGCATTTGGGTTGGGCTAGATTAGTATTTCCTAGGCCTCGTAAATTTTCTTATCATACCCTACTTCTAAGTATTATTTATATCAAGTGTCCGATTTGAAAAAGAAAAGTGGGGTCTATATAGTAACTAGCTTTACAGGGGTTGTGTTCTATTTTACAGGCCCATAAAATTTTAGTGTCATGGGATATGGGGTAACAGCATCAATAGCAAATATTAGGGTGGGCTAAATCATATTGAAGTATGAGAATTAAATTATATTGAATTATATATTATTAATGAGTATATTTCGGTCTATTTTGGTCTCATATATGTCTTTTAAAGTAAAAAGAATTATGTCTATCGATTTTAAGTACTAAATTAATTCAATTTTATAAATTAAATAAATATAAAAAATATTAAAATTTAATTTAACTCATACAAATAAGTGTCCATCAACTTTAAGCACTAAATTAATTAAAATTTATAAACTAAACAAGTTAAAAAAATATTAAAATTAAAATATATTCAAACAAATAAAATATCCACCGACTTCAAATACTAAATTAACTAAAAGTATGAAATAAATAAGATACAAAGCTATTAAAATTAAAGTACATCAAAATAAAGTATATGAAAATTTTGTGCAAAATTTCATTTATGCTCTTCAATTCCATTGAATTTGGTTAAATTTTTTCGATTTAAATATATTTTTATCCACCCTAAAGGAGATTCTAAGAGTCTATTTGGTACTAAAGACTTTAAAATTATTTTTAATGCAAATGGACATTTAGTTGTAAATTAGAGAAGAATTTTTAAGATTCAAAATCTATTTTATCTCTATTTAAAATACTCTTATTTTATTTTAAAAATTTTACTTATAAATATTTTTATTTTAAGTTATGAACAAACGATTAATAATTTTTTTTAAATTTATTTTATATGACAAATTATATTAAATAGACCTTAAATCTGATTGGAGTCGGGTCTTTAACGATTATAAATCTCACATGTTTCTGCAAATAGTGGATCAGAGCCCACAACCAATGAGAATTGGACATTTTTATGTCATGGTTTAATGCTAGAGAATAAGATGTCTAACGATTGCAAAACTGATTGATTTGTGGCAACAGACAAAGGGTGGTCCATGGCAATTGATCAAGAAACTCCCGCCAATAAAACAACACAGAATTAAAAAGCAGCCACCCAAAAATAATGGAATGCAAATGCAACACTTCCTCTTCAACAACACAAATACAAGAATAAAGCAACACATGATAATTTAGTCGAGCAATTAAGTGTACCCCTCTTCAATATAAGATTAGGGGTTTGAGTTTCAATAAATACTAAAACGATATAATAATTTTATAAAGTTTGTATTTTTTTTTTTTATGTAGTCTATTTTTAATATGATATATTTCTCAAGTATAGGGTAAGAGTGTTTTCATTATTTGTAAGAATTTCATAAGGTCTACTTTTTTAATATATGGTATAAGTCATATTTTTCTTTGTACGGTAAGTGTTCAAGTATACGTCAGTGTATAAATATAATTTATTATCTTAATAATCCTCTGATTATTTTTAATGTGAGGTATAAGTTATTTTTTTTTGTATGGTAAGTATTTGAGTATACGTCAATATATAAATGTAATTTATTGTCTCGATAATTTTTAATTATATTCGTTCTCCTTTCATATAGCCTATTTTTCAAATATGAGGTATGAGTTGAGACTTTCTCGATGTAGAGTATAAGTGACTTTTTAAATGTGAAAAATATAAATTCTTTTATTTTTTATAGTGTATGTGTTTAAGTATACGTCAATGTATAAATATATTGTCTTACCCTAATAATTTTTTAGTTGTATATATTCCTCTTTAATATAGTATACTTTCCAAGTGTAGGCATGGGTTGTCTACCTCTCATACTTGAGTTTATATATATATTTTTAAAGATTTTATATAGTTTATTTTTTTAATGTGAGGTATGAGTTTTTTTTATAGGATATATGTTTAGACATGCATTATACATAATCTAATAATTTATTAGTTGTAGTATTAGTAATTCTCTTAATATCATCGGAACTTAAAAAATATTTCTCTAATATAATATTAATATTTAAAAAATAAAAATGAAGCAAGCTCGTTCGTCCAATTCTCTCATAATGCCTCGTTGTTTCAAATTTTTAATAAAACTTGGCTCTTCTGCTGGCCAGTCCTAGTCCCTGCCCACAAATAGAGGGCCAAAAGGGCTACTTTTGCTATAATTGAGTCACATTCACTCACACATCCATCCATCCCTCCGTCTCATTATCATTAATTCCAAGTTTCATCTCTTTTTTTTTTTTTTCTACATAAGATTTTTAATGGGCTTAAACTCTTTTTTTTTTTTTTTTTTAAGCTTTAGAATCAACTCTTATTTGATTTAAATTTTCGAACGGCAATAGTTTAAATGTAATTTGTATTGGTTTTAGTAGATTTTTAAAAACAAAAAAGGGAGTGTGAGTCGAGGGAAAGGGGAAGAGCCGGAGAGGAGTTTGAAGCACATGACAAAACGCTCTCTCGACATCATTAGATAAGAAGCTAAAAGCAGCTTTCAGCTTTACAACTAAAGTCTATGCGCACACACACACACACTCTCTCTCTCTCAAATGCCCCACCAACATCATCATCTTCATGAGTTGTATGAATTTTGGCTTTTCATTTGTTCCTCCACGTTATTGCTTTTCATTGGGAACATCACTTCTTTAAGTCTTAACAACCTCACCCCCAAATAGATTTTTATTATAAATAAATTGACTAATTATTAAAATAACGTTATATTTTTTATATTTTATTATAAAATTATATTTAAATAATGTGTCAAATAATTTTTAAATAAAAAATAAAAAAATAGTGTAACAAGTAATTAAATTTTATGTTAATTATGACGAGATAAAAAAGAGTGTTAATTGAATTTATTTAAGTTAGCAAAAAAGCACATGACCCATTTAATTTTTTTTCCCTTCTTTCTTATTCTTATACCCACCTCAAAGAAGCACTTTTTTTTTAAAGTCAAAATTTACTAACATCATGGTTCATTTTCAATCCTATGTTCAACTTTTAAAAAGCACTTGTTAGAGATTTGAAGAAGAGGCTGCTCAAACATCAAGGCCTTTGATGGCAACGGTCAATATAAATATAATATAAATATTATTATAATTACAAATACATTGTCATTATAATTAACCAAAGTCGATTTGATCTTATAATTTTGAAGTAATAGTTGTTGTGATGCAGAACGTTAATAGTGCAATAAAAATACAAATATTCAATGATATTATATATTTTAAAGTAATTTTTAAATATTTTTTATTTCAAATAACGTGTTAAATATTTATTAAACGATTAATCTAGGTAAATTTAAAATTATTTATTATATTATTTTATTCTTTAATTGTTATTTTACACATTATTTGAGAAAAAAATATATTTAGGACATTACTTCAAAAAAATTATTAAATGATTGAATCAATGATATATTATTCTTAGACGATTTTAATAAAAGCACGACATATGTTTTATATAATTATTTTTTCTTATTGTTATTATAAAAAATGATTGATTATTTTCAAACTAAATACATATGTGGCAAAAATTTATTAGCGGAAATACGAATGATATGATACGCCCATCTCACCTAAGTTTTTTTCTCGAAATGCATTCAAAGCAAGCATCGAACGGCGTTGAAGGGCGACGGTACATAGCGTGTAATGCGGACGAGGCACAGTGGAGCAGATTCAGAAGAAAAGCACGACTGAACGAGGATAAATTTTAAAAAATTAAAAATAAAAGAGCAAATGCACATTGTTTATGCCGCTCCGATTAAAGAGGCGCCAAATGGAGATGTCGTGCGCATAATCAACTGTCAATGAGCTGTTGATTACGTGCTACTACAACACACAATCATAAGTATAATAATAATAATAATAATAATATTATTATTATTATATTAACTTTATTAATATCATATCATCAAAAAAAATTGAAAGAAAAATTCCCTTTGAAAACGACATTTTTTTAAACATTACTTATCATTGATTAAAAAATTAAAATATTATAAAACATATTGATATGCAATAAAAGGTTTATCGGAACAAACATAATATATGTATATTGCTCAAACTTAAAATTTTAATAAGAAGAGAAACAAATTAGACCCTTAAATCAAGATTTAACTTTTTCATCATATATGGCTGCACGACGATTGCTGGTGACCCGTACTTAAGAGCTTGGTTAGTAGTAATAAGCAATGACAATGAATTTTGGAGTGTATTAGAATGGATCATCAGTGACGACTCTCAAGGCCTAACAAAAATTGATAAAAACACGACGGGGGTAGATGGAGGTCGGCGGCTTAACCAAATGCTTACATGGGTTAGAAAGCCTCGCCAAAAAAAAAGGGGGAGAAACATAACCAAAAGAAAAGAATTGAAAAACGACTAATGAGAGTTTTTTTTAAAATGACAATGGTTTCTAATTTCTTGTTTGTTTTTTTTTTTGTCTTAACAGTGTCATTGTCTAGTACCCTTTTAAGGGTAAAATGAGAATGGTCCCTGGGTAAAAAAAACATTTGAGTATTTAAGGAAATATTTTAATGATACAAATTGTGTGTTTATTCATCTGAATTTCAAGTATTAAGATTCTTAATTCTTTATCCAAATTTGTAAGCTCAACTAATTGATAGATTGAGACCACACATTGAAAACTGCCCATCTTGGGTGATCCATTAACCCACCTAAATTCTTATTGTTATTATTATTATTCTTCACTAAGATAGTAGTGAAAAATGAAAATAAAAATAAAAACATCTTCACAAAATTTAAAAAATAAATGCAATAAAGAATCTAAAAAATAAAAATGGAATCTTCACTTTTCAGCAGGTGGCTAATTGCAGCCATGGACTCCCCAGCGCACAACTTTTAATTTATTAATTATTATTATTAGTATGATATTCAGAGCTGCTTCATTCTTAATTTATTACTATACAAATTGTCTTTGTCCCCTCGAATTTCCACTTTTATTCTCTCCTGTTCTGTTCATCAACCCAAGATCCTCTGTTCATTTCAACCGACCCTGCATTCCTTTTGATCTTCGGAGCGTTTTAAGTACTAAAACGGCAGCATGTTGACGTCTGTTTTTTTGATTGAGTTTCAACGGTAAGTTCAATTTTGACCGCAGAATTTCATTTTTGGTAGCTGACGTGACGTGGGAATAAAGCAAAGAAACGATTTTGATGTGTTTTCAAATATTGAAACCAAACTCTAAAGTGCCTGCAACTCGGACGTTGAAGTGAAAAAGATAATGGCTTTCTCTGTTTTGAACGGGCAAATGAAAGTTTCTTTTTTTGTTTTACATTTTTAAAGTTTTTGCGTGTGTTTTGGTTTTCAAACGATCAAGTTGCTGTATCTTTTAGTAGTTCAGATTCTGGGAAAATTTTCCCTCTTTTTATCTGGGAAAATTTTTTACGTTAGTTCTTTAAAGTCAAAATTTTTAGATTGATGTCAATGGCTTTAATGTAAAATGACAGTTAGATAAGATCAAACAAGATTCAAGTAAGTATAGTTATTTATTTGGGTGGGGGCTTAATCGCATTATTTGTCATACTTTCCATTTTTAACTGTAATTTTCTTGTTTATGAGCTGAAAGTATTGTATGTTGATTTGACTCGTGCATTTCCATTCCAGCTTTATTCCATTACAACTGTCGGCAACTTCATTTATTTATTTGCTCATTTATTTTCAAATTATATATAAATGTTTGTGGGAAGGCAGCTTTGAATTTGTGTTTTAAGATCTATTCTATGTTTTGTATAATTAAGGAAGCAAATATTTGGCTGGCAGTGCCCCAGCTAAGCTTCTGCCTAATTGACAGCATAATGAGTACTTTCAATAATCATGAGGATGGAGCATGGTTTTGAATTTTGTGTACTAATTTCTTCTTTGCTTTAGATTAGCAATCAATGTTTCAATAAGTGAGATGCATTGAAAATAGATGTATTCAGATTTTTCTCTTTCAATGATATGGGGTTACTTTGATTCTTCCCAGACTGTAGAGTGGTCTGTGACTGATTTGGTAAAAGAAAAAAGAATCTCTGAGTTTAATGGGGTAGAAGTAGATGGGGAAACCAAGGAGAATGCAAGCTTTTTGGTAGAGTTGCTGGCTGCATGGGAGGCTTATTGCACCTTTTTGACTTCAACCAGAGCAGTATGGCCAGGAAAATTCATGCACAGAAGAAGAATGTTGATGGTGAGTATCATAATTTTCTTGCATTCATATTCATTCTTGGAAAAAAAAAAAGCCCTTGTTTAGGTAGATGGGAATGCTTAGGTTCAGGAATGACGTGGTAAAGAGTCCTTAGAGACTTTTGAATATTTTCACGCTGAATTGCTATTGGAGCCTTAATGAAACAGCTTGGTTGATTTCATGGGAATATTTGAATTATCCCAACAATTATGAATTTCATGGTGATATAGTGGTTGTCTAACCACTTGAGAAGAAATTGCCAATTAAAGGATTTTTATGTTATATCAGGATATTTCAATGAGGTGCTCAGATTTCTTTGTATAAAATTATTCTTCATGTTAACCCTTTTTAGGCATTAGTAAGAGAAAATCATTGACGCATCTGCTTATCTCCCAGAAAAGAACAAAATTGATCCAAACACTACTTTGGATAAAAATTTGCAGTAATTCTAGGATGGTTTTTTTTAGGGTCATCACTTAATTTTTTCTAAAATGCAGTTCTCATGATCTGGTCCTGATGGGGGACTTTCATGTTGTCCCATCATTAAGAAATAGCTTTGAAAAGTAATGTTGTTGATTCAATTGCTGTGCAGGCCTGGAAGCTCCTCGAAATAGCCTAGAACTGCAAGTAGAAACTTCTACGAGCTACGATGCTGTGGGAGACGTGCTGGTAATTTTCTCATTGCACGACTTGGATTATGATGTAAAAAGGAGCTCTTATTTTTTAACTGTGCTTTTGGTCTTTGAAAATGTGGCTTTTGTGCATAACTTGGTGCTGTTAAGATGGAAATGTTGGTTGAAAAGGACTATCCTTTGGATTCATGAACTTTAAGCATGGATCTCTTCGAGTGTTGGGCATAAAACTGTTTTTTTTGCTGTTGGTTTTGATCTTTGTGATATTTCTGAAGCTGAATCATTCAAGTCTTAGTCCATGATCGTCCTTTAGGAAGGTCATGCCTCTATGCTGGGTGAAAGAGTGCATCAGGGTCGACCTTATGTCTCACCCTTAGGTTCTGGTTCATTTTCCTGTTGCATAACTCAGATTTCAGTCTTGGAGCAGAGTAGTTGTTATCATTTTCACTAATATTCAACTATTTTATAATTTTCTCTCTCTTGCTAGTTTTAGTCGGACCAAATTGTATGAATAAGTTAATTTTTCTAATTCAATCTAGTGCTATGATTCTTGCAAATTTTTTGACAACTCTTTCTCTCTGATTCTCTCTGCTTACAAATTCAAATATTTTTTCCAACGATTTCAGTATTCTTACCCAGTGGAAGAAGACTGGCCTGAAAAGAACTCTTGTCAAAACGAGGCTTCAATGAAGAAGTTGATTAATGAGGAAATATCAAAAGAATCTAAAACTAGACAGAATGTGCCGAGCATTGTGGCTAGACTGATGGGGATGGATGTATTACCAGTTGAAACAAAACCTGTAATTCAGCCAATTGAAAAAAAGAATGATCACACAGGAATCAAGTCCTCAAAAAAGGAACAGAATGGAAGGAGCTCAGTTGCTCACTTCTCTTATTTATCAGATTCTTCCAGGCAGATACCACTGGACTCATTTTACCCTTGCAGAGATGGAGAAGCTGATAAATGGAGCAGTGGCCAGGATTTTGAAAAGCCAAGGCCTAGAGAACACCCTCAAGAAGAGGAACTACAAAAGTTCAAGAAAGAGTTTGAGGCTTGGCAGGCAGCCAGGTTTAGGGAATGTTCAAAGGTAGTTGAACTTGACGTCCTTCCTACACAGAGGCTTGCTCAAGGGAACCTCAACAAGGTAAAAATGGCAATTTATGCAAGTTCTCGGATGACTGAAAGAGAGAAGCCTGTGGAATCTAGGATTTCAACATTAAAACCAACCTCACATCAAAGAGGTGGTTCACAACATCACAGACACAAGTCGGAAGTCTTCCCGACTGATCAAAATGAGTCACTGCCTCTGAGAAGCAGAAGCAGAAGTATAGACTTTGAGCAAACCTCCCTGGTGAAGTATGATGAGAAACGGGATAATGTTCCTACACGGATAGTGATCTTGAAGCCTGGTCCTGATAGGTTTCAAGATCATGAAGACTGCTGGAGGAGTGCCTTGGGCACTCTGGAGGGGAGAAGTAGTATAGATGATTTTCTTGAGGAGGTGAAGGAACGACTGAAATGCGAGCTTCAAGGTAAAGCTCTTAACAAGGGTTCAGTGGTCAGAGGAAGTGGAATTGAAACACCTTTCAGTGAAAAGCCATCAGATCCAAAACAAATTGCTGGACATATAGCAAAGCATGTCAGAGAGAGTGTTAGCAGGGACCTTGGACTTAATCTGCTTCGATCAGAATCAACGAGATCTTATAGAAGTGAAATTCAGTTCAATGGGCCAGGCTCCCCAGAGTTCATCAACAGGGATACCAGGAAATTTTTGTCAGAGAGATTAAGGAATGTTCTAAAGAGAGAAACACATCTGGAAAGTCCTGTAGTTGTTGGTGGCAGATCTAAATCCTCTGTGATAGATAAGGAAAGGATCAGATTAAAGCAATCAGGAGCCACCTCAATGGCTGGAAATGAGTGGAATAATTGGGAAATTGAGAAAGACGACCGAGAAATTCAAACAAGATCTTTCAGGCATGGAGATGACAATAGAGTGTTCAACAGAGAGTCATCTCCGAGGAATCTCATTAGGTCCTTGTCAGCTCCTGTATCAGGAACATCATTTGGGCAGCTTCTTCTAGAGGACCGTCATATTTTAACTGGTGCCCAGATCAGGAGGAAACATGAAGCCATTGACAATTTCTCTGTGGATGTGAGAAAAAGGAAGAAAGAAAGGTTTAATTTAAGAGAAAAAGTCTCCAATTTCAGATACAGTTTTACTCTAAGACGAAGGCTGTTTGGCAAGAAGATTCCGTCAATGATAGAATCACACAGTGCTCAATATGGTCATGTAACAGATATAATGACTGGACCTTCAGTAATCATGAACTTCGGTGACAGGCAGGTTAGTGTAAAACTTATTCCTATAACTCTGTGTACAATGAGATCACGTCCATCTTTGCTTGTTTATTGGCATATCCTCTCATCTGGTCTCAGGAGAATTCCACTGAAGTGCCCCCCAGCCCTGCATCTATATGCAGTGGCACTCAAGAGGATTTTTGGAGGCCAATGGATTATCTCAGCCCAATATCAACACCAGATATAACTCTGGGAGAAGACAATGCTGTACCGCAGGTTTTCAGGGAGATCAATTCTAATCTGAATGGTATGGAAGAAATTCCTTCTGAAGCTTTATATATACATTTTATTACGAGTGTTTCGATACTACAAGTGCGAGCATGCATGGATTTAGTGAGGATGTTTTCATGACTTGATAGCATGGCTAAATATCTTCTAGACACCAAAATTCAACTGAAACTAAATATATCGATGGAAAAGCAAAATGATTTGTGAAATCATTTTCTAATTAGTCTTTTTATTTGCTGATTATACAGAGCTGCGGAGGCAACTGAATCAACTTGAGAACAGGCCAGATGACATATCAGTTGAAAAGGATCCTACTGATTCTGAAATAATTGATTTAGAGGATCAGGCAGAAGCTTACATACAGGACCTACTTGTTGCTTCTGGATTTTATGATGGCTCATCTGATAGATCTTTGTCCAGGTGGGACCCACTGGCAAAACCTATCAGCAATTCAGTTTTCGAAAAAGTGGAAGAATCTTATAGAAAATTGGTGGAAGAGAATGACGATATTGTAAAGGATCACATTGAGAGGAAGGCGGATCGAAAACTGTTGCTAGATTTGTTGAACGAAGCATTATCAACCTTACTAGGACCACCTGTGACCAAGTCTAGATTCAGGAGAAAGATTATTGGTTCTTCCACATTGCCACCTTCATGTGGAAGGAGATTGTTGGATTGTGTGTGGGAGATTATACGTGTATATTTATACCCTCCAGTTGACAGTTCTTTCTATTCTCTTGATACTTTGGTGGCTCAGGATTTGGGATCCACTCCTTGGTCTGGCTTGATAGATGAAGAAATTAATGCTTTGGGAAGAGAGGTGGAGTGTCTCATTATCGAAGAACTGGTTGAGGAAATTCTGAAGGATATGCAATTATAATAGTTAGATTATTAAGGTTTTTCCTTTCTAATTTGATATCGTTCTCATTGTCAGTAACAAAACCAAGATAGCAAAGGAAAAGGCTATCAGAGGAGTGGATTGTTCATGGAGGCCAGGTACTACCATAAACACATGATACATGGTTAAATCTTAAACTAGATAGAGATTGCCTTATTTTCTTAACACAGATGAGTTGTCAAAATGGGAGGCTGATTGCATGTATATGTATATATATATGTTCTTCATTGGTGTTTGTAGTATAGGAGTGAAGTTGATCAAGGTTATACGTATTGTACATGATTGCAAGTATAAGTAGGCTTTTCTTATATATCCATCACTTATATGGCTACTTGTTGGATGCGTTTCTATTAGTATGGTATTTGAATGTTGAAGATCATAGTACATATAACTGCCTGCAAAATATTAAGTTATTCAGTGCCAATTAATTGGCTTTGAAGGAGAAATCTCGTTCACATTTGAGTATTATTTCAATATCTTCTTGCGTAATGTGTTAAAAACTCGATATGCAAGATGCAGGTATTTGACATTCCGATGTACTTTTAATGTTTTTGTCAAAATCTTAATATATAGAACAAGAAAAGTGAAGCAGCAGAAATAGCGAATTCCTCAGAAATTACATGCAAAAGAGATTGGTAAAGATTATAAATTTGATTTGAGGAACAGATGGCGACATAATCCTAACTCGTCCTGCATCAGAATGTTACTCCAAAAAAAACTCTCCTTACTGAAGAAACTTTGCTAATAATCCTCTCGTGGACCTGCCGCTATCCATTTGGATGAATTCGTCTATCTTCTATATGAATAGTTTATCTTTTTGCTCCTTATAGATGATGATATTGATAGATGTGGGCACCTTCATCTTCATCATCTAAGTCTGGCAAATCTCCAGCATGGCAGTAAAATCCTGCTTCAATGCTTTCTTCTCAAAATTCGATAACCTTGTTCCTAATCTGGAATTCCATTGCCTCGAGCTTGATTCTGAGAATTCAAGACCATTGATTAAATTTCTCGATTGCTTGCATACCCTCTTGACTGAAATAACATGTTGCCTCTAACCCTCATAGGCTGTAACCAATACGTCAAGAAATTGATGCTGCTAGAAAAAACATAGCTTCTTTGACTCGCCGCCGCAGTTATCTGGGCAATCTATTCCTTGCCTTCTGTCTATTTCCAAGCTTCTTGCCAAACTATTTCTCTGTTCCCTACTGTATCAAATTTGCTCCAGTTCTTCAAAGCTTTAAATAACAACTCTTTGGCGGCAAAACATAACTAACTCCTATTATATTCATTGTTCCCATTCCCATTCGGATTCCTAATTCCGTTAGGAAGAACAAGAAGTCTTTGCAGTAATGGGCCACTTTGATGGGTTTAAAACCCAATAATAAGCTTGGGCCTTTCAGTAATAATTTGTGATGGGTTTTGGGCTGTAATCTAATAATATAATTAAAATATGTAATCTCACAAAAAAAAAAAAAAAAATCATCTGGTGAATAATCGAACAGATGGAGATTTTATAGTGCATTTTAATAATGTGAATTAACCGAATTTCGTTTACGTGATAGTGTCGCTCACCGTAATACGAGTAATCTCACTCACATTAGCCACCACTCTTTTATAGTTCACAGTTGAAAATCAAGGCCAATTTTTGGTTTTCTTCAAATTACTATATATGGATAGAAATTTCCAAACATTTTGAAGCTAAAATATAGACCATAATCGTTATAAGCGTGAAGAAAAGGATGGGAAAGTAATTAAAAAAACCACATTCATCACAAGTCAAAAGAAACAAAGAAAGTGAAAAGTAAGAAAGACCCATTACAAGATACTCCATGAATCACAAAGAAAATAGCATTAAATTTTATTCTTTTTATTTAAAAAAACAAGCCCCACTTAGAATCTTGCAATTATTGAATAAAACTTGGCAATGCGCATGCAATTATGAAAATATTATTATTAATATTCACCTCTAATTATTATTATTATTATCAAGTGGGGGAGGTTGGTTTTCGGCTTTGGCTTTGGATTTGGTTTGCTTTAATCTTTATTAGGATCTTGTTTGGTACACCAAATCGTCCTTGTGCACTAAGAATCCAAGATAAAGATTGAAATGAAACGAAACAAAGCAAGAATCCAAGAAAAAACCTATCAATCAATCATTAATCTCTAATAATTTGATCACCCAATTCATAGAAATTGAAATGCGAGTGCCACATTCTACCAGAAAAATCACTGTTTTCCCCAGCTGGTGCATAGGCCCCAATTTTTTTTTGTTTTTTTTTTTTCCATTTGCTGCTGTTTCACAACATTCTCTACACAGCAACTTACTTCATCAATCTGCTTTATTTGTTTATCTTTAAAACACGAGTATTCGAACTTAAAATCTCCTATTAATTAAGAAATATGATTACTACTAAATTATGTTTACGATCAAAATTTCTTTTATTGGAAAAAAAAATGTAAATTGATTTTCTAAGGACAAAATTTTGGGCATGCACTTGAGTTTTGTGATGTTTCATGTTTATATAATGTGCATAGTCTCTTTTGTACAAAAATGTCTATTATTTGTCAACCTAAATCAATTTTTTTCTTCTTTTTTCTGATCTTATTGATGATGAAATTTATTCCATTCCAAAGTTGAAATGAAGCACCATTTGGATGGAGTGCGAGTCTGTGTCATTGAATCTTGGGTTCGGCCACAACTTTTGACCCACCGGCAGTCACGGTTAGGTTCACATGCCAACATTAATTTCAGAAGAAAGGTCAAAGCGAAACATTATTGAAAAAAAAAAAAACTCGAATGGGTTTTGTTTAATTGATTAATTAAACTAAGTAATAAGGTGGGTAATGCTGGTTCAGTGTCGGTTTAGCCCGCAATTTGATTTATTTTAATTTTGAATTAAATTAAATAGATTAATTGTTAAAAGAGTAATACTAGATATTTAAATTATATTTTAAAAAGTGATATGTTATTTAATGGCGAAACAGTATAAATTTTAAAATTATTTATTATATTTAATATTTACTTAACATATTATATTTTATAATATAATTTAAAATATTTAATATTATTTTTTTAAAAAAAATAATTTTAAATTAAAAAAAAGTTAAATCAAATTGAATTGAATCAATTCGATCCAATTAATTTGATTTTAAAATATCCATTTTTATTAATCAAGTAAATATTAAAGACAACACAAAATAAAATAATGATTATGTCAAAAATAAAAACAAAAACAAAATAGAACCAAAAAATACAATTAAATTTGGCACATTCACATGGTATCATGACTCACATGCATAGATAGAGAATAAGGATAACAAAGAGAAATTTTTTTCTTTAAGAAGTGAAGAACATGCAAGATATTCCATTCAAAATTATAAATTTTATTTTATTTTTTAAAAAATTAAATAGAAGCGATAAACATCATTTACTAAAATACTTAATTTTTTACTTTTAAATTTTACTCAATCTCAAATAATTATAAACACACATTAAGTTTTTCTCTATTATTTTAATTGAAAATTTAATTTTTGTCTTGTATTTTAACAAGTCGTTAAGAGTGTAGTTTTCAGTATACTGGCCGCCTGAATTTTTTGGTCCAATAATTAAACGACACGTAGGGAAATTGGACAGGACAGACATTGTATTAAATGAAAAGCTGCTTCTGCCAACCTTAAATTTGAAAATCATGTGTCAGTGAGAATTTAGCAGATACTACACGGTTTCTTTAAGAGTGATGCAATTAATCTGCTACTGCCCATTTTTGGGGATTGTTGTGTAAAGCACTTCCACTACAAAATAATAAATAAATAAATAAAATAAAATAATATAATATCATATCATATTTTTTTAATTTATTATTTAAAAAAAGTGGTATTGTTATTTAAGGGTAGACAAATAAAATTAAAAATTAAAAAATTGAATCGAACCAACTGGCTCGATGCAATTTGATTCGATTTAATTTTTTTATAAAAAAATCATTTAATTTTTATTTAAAAAAAATTAATCTGATTCAGTTTTGATTCGATTTTCTTTAAATAAAAATTAAACCAACAAATTTGGTTTTTAATAAAATAATATTTATTATCACATGGCATTCATTTGTTAAATAATTGAAAATATTAATATACACTTAACTACCTATAATTATTTTTAAATTAAAAAAAAATCATTAATTTTTAAAACTAAAAATTAAATCAGATTGAATAAAAAAAACTGATTTGATTTTCAACTATAAAAGATTGATTTAATGTTTTTTTCTTCAAAAAATTAAACCGTACACCTTTAATATTATGTATCAATATTTTTTTTACTATTCAAATAATCCATGTTATATTACTTAAAATGAAAAAATATCAAAAAGAAATTCTATTATATAGATGAAGGGCGGAACTCCTCTAAGGTCTAGGGGCCATTGGGCCAATGTCTTAGATTGTTTTAACTTAATAATTGATTTTTATCCTATAAAATAAGTATTTTTTATTTGACTTCTTTAATTTAATATTAAAACTCCCGTATAATAAATTTTTTAATTAATATAATTTTTAACTTTAACATTTATTTCTCTTCCGTCATACTTTAAATTCTAGTTCTGCGTCTCACATAAATAAAAAAATGCCGTTATTCAATAATATTATGATATGTATTTTTGTTGATTATAATTATTAATATTTCTGACAAATTTTCAATATAAATGTATATATGACAAAGTTTAATTGGTTTATTGTACAAATAACATGGTACCTTCGATAAATGTAATAATTTTTTTTCAAAATTAGGATATGAATTTGAAGCATAATATCACTTAAAATATTAATCAAAATTTGTAATTGTTGTAAATTCGATATTTACCGTTTATATTAAAATATTAATCACAAAATCTAACTTAGTTACTTCGTATAAATAACGAAAAAAATATATCGATATGTTGATTAAGATATTG
This sequence comes from Ailanthus altissimus, assembly GCA_946807835.1. NCBI lineage: Eukaryota > Viridiplantae > Streptophyta > Magnoliopsida > Sapindales > Simaroubaceae > Ailanthus > Ailanthus altissimus. Next base: position 29,221,397 of record OX327695.1, read on the forward strand.
ATTCAAACTCATGAAACCAAATTAATTCATTTTAAATATAAATAATTCAAATGAACTTGAGAACAAACTTTGCTATCACTTGTTTTAACGCCAATATATATAAAAAATAATAATTTAGTAAATTACGTTTTTTATTATATGATGAGCACCAGAGCATGTGACAGAATTTTGTAACATATTATAATTTATGTATACATTATGAAAAGTTATAGATTAACTAAACATTGTTATGTAATTGTGTTGTTCACTATATAATTAACTATTGTAACCATTAAATCATATATATATATATATATTATAGTTATACTTTAGTTAAAAAGTGAAACTAGACTTACATAATTGATACATGGAGTTGGTATCTCAACTAATATGTCATTTATCGATAATTATCATTTGTCATGTATTTGTTGATTTTTTAATTTTTATTAATATTTTAATTATACGATACCATCAATATTTAACACATAAAATACCACATCAATTGTGATAATTTTTTTTTACTCCAACTACGTAATCATAGTATTACTATTACTCAAAACTAATAATGCAAAAGTTATTTTAATAATAAAAAGGACATTATTGTTTACATTATGGCGAGCATCATTACTAACAAGTTAATTTTTGACTTCATCATCATTCTCTATATTTTATAAAATTGTATTATGTGTTTAGATACTCACCATATATAAATATATACTATAAGAAATATTATTATATTTTTTAAATAGTATTTTATTTTTTTTCATCCCAAATAATGTATTATGTAATTATTAAATAATAAAATAGTGTAATAAATAATTTTAAAATTTATATTATTTTATCATCTAATAATTACTTGACACTTTAATTTAAAATATATATTTTAAAATATCATTTAAAAAAATATAATATTACTCATTTAATAAGTTATGTTATTCGTTAAAATAAAACTATATTTATATAACTATGCCCACTATTTATTTTCATGCATACATGATATTTGTTTTGAAAAATCTTTGGTATAAACACACAAATGAAAAGACTTATTTTAGGTATAAAAAGAAAAAGAAAAAAAGAAGTAAAAATAAATAAATCAGTTTAACGGCTAATTGTATATATTTGGCAACATATTTCTCAACTAAAAATTTTTTTTAGCAACAAATTTCTTCTGACAAAATTTTGTAAAAAGTTTCCTAAAACTGCGATCTTTACAATTGTCAGCGTCCTGACCGTTAACGTCAAACCATACCAATAATAGTATTTATCAAAAGCAGAGCAGCCGCAGAAAGAAGGGACGAAAGTGGAAGATGATAGAAGAAGAAGAAGAAGACAAAACAGAGAAAGAAAGAAAAGAAAAAAAAAAATTAAAAGGAGTGAGTTGATGCTAAAGCACGCCGTAGGGGACACAACACAATTCCACCATCCCAATAATAATAACAGGCTCTCAATTTTCTTACAATTTACACAACCTTGTCTTATTATCTTTGTCTTTTCTCTTTTTCTACCCCCAAACACAGACTTTTCTTATCATTTCACAAAAGAAAGCAGAAAGTTTTGAGTTTCATTTCATTGGGTGTTGCATGGAGTGAAATTGAAGATTTAATAATCTGAATAGGGTGGTGGCGGACGCGGTGGTGTCTTTTCAGCTAGATAATGATTATGGAATGGGATAATAGAGAGTCTCAAGAGAATCAGAACCAGAGAGGAGAGCATGGTGTTAATGGTGGTGGTAATAATGTTAATGGGGTAATGTATGTGAAGGTGATGACTGATGAGCAACTTGAGACTTTGAGGAAGCAGATTGCTGTTTACGCTACAATATGTGAGCAGCTTGTTGAGATGCATAAATCACTCTCTGCCCAGCAAGATCTTGCAGGTCTTGTTTTTTAAAATATATATATACATCTGTATGAGTAAAACGTTCATTTGGGTTCTTTGATTTTTGTTTTCTTTCAATTGTTGAGTGTATTTGAGGCTACTTATCATTTGCTATATCTTACATAAGTTGTTGGTTCTGTTATGTTGCTTGATCTGTGTTTTTGGATATTATGCTAGTGATTAGGTTTCTGCTACAATTGAGTGTAACTATCAGTTAAATGGCATGTAAACTTTGCCAATTGGCTGTTTTGATTGCATAGCCTTCACTGGCTGAAGCATTTTCTCTGCAATTCTGGTTTGTTTTTGCTTTGTTTTCCCACACAATCACAATGGAGAAAAACAATTAATTTCACTCTGTTTCTGGTGCTCCTATGATTCTTAATTTGGACTATAGTTTCTCTTTTGAATATTCTGAATCAGACCTCTTTGTTTTTGAGTAGTCTATTGGAATTTGCGGCCAATTTTCTTTCATTTGAAGAAGATTTATAGAAGTTCTCACCATTTCTTTGCACCACAGTAGTGTATATTACATATTGCCTCAGTGCATATTGAAGAAAAGAATTGCATGTCAAGACTGTTATAGTTCCATTTTTATCAAGCTATGGTCTTGCTTTTGCAGGAGGGCGGCTGGGAAATTTCTATTGTGATCCATTAATGACATCTACTGGGCACAAGATTACCGCTAGGCAGAGGTGGACTCCAACTCCTGTGCAGCTTCAAATCTTGGAGAGCATTTTTGATCAAGGGAACGGAACTCCAAGCAAGCAGAAGATCAAGGAGATAACAACTGAACTCAGCCAGCATGGCCAAATCTCTGAAACAAATGTCTATAATTGGTTCCAAAACAGGCGTGCTCGATCCAAAAGGAAGCAAGTGGTTGCTTCATCTGCCAATGCTGAATCAGAAGTTGAGACCGAGGTTGATTCTCTGCATGAAAAGAAGACCAAACCAGAGCATTGTAACTCCCAACTGAACCCTCCTCCAAGGTCTGATGATCTGTGCTTCCAGAGCCCCGAGATATCGTCGGAAATGCATTTCCTGGGTGTGTTCTCTAATCCAAGTAAGCACATTTGCTTAGTTTTATAACTTTTGGTTCGCTAGCCATAATCTGGACGCTTAGTTATCTGCAATGTGCTTCAATGTCCATGAGTACACACAATTTTAAAATGCAGATGCCATCTAAACTACCTAGTATAGATCAAACCCATGTCATTTTGACCTATACTAAATAGTTTGAATAGCATTTGCATTTTAAGTCTGCACCTGAGAATTTCTACAATATTCATATTACTAGTTGCCGCAACATGTTTAGGCGATTTATGCCATGACAACTGATAACCTTGTAGGGTCATTTTGGCATGTTTAGGCCATACTTTCTTATTAAACTTGTGCACTCTCATGAAGTGGACCATTTATACATTGGGAAAATTGCAAGCATAATCAAATTGACAGTGTTCACTGAAAATGCAATTGTTAATTCTTAATGACAGTGTGTTCTTATTTACATCCGACATCACTCGATGCAGGAGATGATCACCTAACAGGAAAGATGGGAATGCCAGGGAGCTATGATCTTTATGAGCATGCAGAAGACTACAGCATGTCTGGTTGACACTCGCTCTGTATGCTATCATTAATCTATCTGACAAAGTTATGTAATGAGTAGAAGCCAATGCATCTATCCAACATTTTGAGGTTGCTTTAGCCAGTAGATACATCAAACTATGAAAACAAACCATTGCCTAATGCTGCAGGAGTTTCATTTCATCTTCTTGTTTTGAAGATACCTAGTGAAACTGGTTACCTAAGCTAAAGAATTATCATTTTGAAATGGTCTATTTGTATGTTACAAGTTTGATGTTTCTCTTCACCACATTCTTTTTTGTATTTTCTTTATAGAAGATTTGCCTTTGGGAATAGTCTTGGTGAATGAAATGTAATGTGGTTGATGCTTTTGCTTCTTTTGGACTGTCAATCAAGTGATTACTTTGATTGCCAAGGTGAATTTGGGGTGTCCCATTTTTGGCTTTGAGAAAGGAAATGAAATATTCTGAACTGACCACTAGCTGGGTTCTTTGCTGAGATTAAATCCATTAAATCAGTTTGTGAATGAAGTTTTTTTTGTGTAATTTATTTGGCAGCATTATTTGGGTACTCATAGCAGCAGCATTGTTGTTCCTCTGTTAGTTGGTATACAGAGACACTTGGCTAATCTTTTCCATTGTATTGTATTGGATAAATTTGCAAACAATTTCAATAACAGATAGGGTAAAAAAGTTGAAAATATTAAGATCACATAAGATTTAGAAATAAAAATTTAAATTAAATATTTAAGTTAAAGGAAATTGTACACTTAATCTGATTAGCTTAATGTTTAAAGGTAGTTTTAAACATTTTGAGGATGCTCATATTAATTAAAAAGTTTAGGTAATCGAGGTAAAGAGTTTGTATCGAGAATGAAAATAGTAATAATAAGATAATAATAGTATGTTTATATAATTATGATACAAATTTTATATTTAATATAATATTTACAGTGTTAATTATTATTGTAAAATTATAATTAAATAATTAATGATTACTTAACACGTGATAATTAATAATGAGTAACATAAAAGTTGAAATATAAATTTTATATACAGATTTTGCAAGAGTAGTACTGCAAATGATAAAAAAAGATTTTGAAGATGAATTTTTTTATAAAAAATAATCAATCTCATACATAAAAAAGTCATTATAATATTTTTATTAGAAAATTGTTATAGTTCCTCTTTCCTTATTCTAATAGACACAAGCAAAACGTTGTCGTTTCTCTAATGAGCTGAAACTCGAACACCATCATTCGCTTTCATCAAAGGAAAATTCTCCGCAGGTAAAGCCCTAATTAAACGAATGTTGAAGCATCAAAATGGTGAATGAAAATTCAGTTGTTGATAGGAGATATACCTACATTCGTGAATGTAAATGGCCCGTTGAAGCGATTGACATACACCACGTTGTTGTAAGAAGAAGCAAGACGAAACGTTTCTTTAGCTATCTCACTCTTGTGATTGGCTTATCAAATTCATTGTTTCTTGTTCTATCAAAAAAGGTGCGATTTTCGCAATTCTTTTGAATACCCTTTTGTTTCATTGCTGCAAATTTCATTCCTTTGATCAACTTTCTTGTCAATCTGAGTTCATACATTTTTTTAAAAAAAACTTTGATTGGAAAATTATCATACTACTTAATTTCTCAGGAATTAGATTAGTACCCAGGAAATTTATACTTATTTTAAGTTGGTTTTTGGCATTTCAATGTTAATTTTTATTTCTCAGGAATAAGTTTAGTGCTCAGAAAATTGAAACTTATTTTAAGTTGCTTTTGGCATTTTATTGTTAATTTTACTTGGGGATTGGATTAGTAGTTTAATACCCCAGAAACTTTGAACTCATTTTAAGTTGGTTTTTGGCATTTTAAATTAAATTTTCTTTTCCTAAGGGATTAGATTAGTACCCGGAAAATTTAAACTTATTGTTTGTAAGTTGGTATTGGCATTTTAATTTTAATTTTTCTGTTAAATCTTGAAGATGCATCTAAGGTTTTTATAGTTGCTGCTAAATGTTAAATGAATAAGCTTACTTTGTTTTGTAGTAGAATTGTTTCTGTTGATATCTGATGTAAAGACTACGTAAATGGCAGAACGAATCAGTTACTATTCTTTTCTGGAGCTTCATTTTAAGTGCAATTCTTCTTAAGCTATTGATTTGGAAGCCTGTTAAGGAAGGTAAGAACTGGATATCATGGTCTTGTTATTGCTTTTAAGTATCGCTGTTCTGCTATTTTAACTTCTGAAGGATCATTTATATTTGGAAAGATATCTGTCATCTTTTAACTTAATTTAATGTTCAAGTGATTTCAGAATCTGTTATTATTATGCCAGCTTTGGGAATTCAACTTGAAACTCACTATATGAGGTAATGTTTTGCTTTTATAGTTAACTAAATGTGAGGATATTCGATTCACTGAAAGAGTGAATGTATCTGACATTTCAATTATTTACTTTACAGTGTATTACCAATACAAAGTTATTTCTTTCTTCTGAATGTTATCTTGTATATGCAAGTTTGCAGAAGATGTTAAGTGCATGAAACTAATCTCATCTTAGATTCCTCTTTGATGGGAAAATAAAAGCTTGTATTGGAAGAGGGTACTATCGGATGTTGTGGTTTATCAATAAGTTGGCGTCTGATCTCAGTTCTCATTTTTAAGCATTAGGCTAATGCATTTTGAATTCCTTGAATTAAATTTCTACTCCATACTTTTCTCCCTTGGACCAGACAATGATTCTGAGATGTTTCTACCTCACCTAAATGCCTAGGCCTTTTAAACAGACTGAGAAATGGTTGAGGTCTTTAATCCAATTCTTTTGTGAATCAGTTCCTTGCAATCTTTGTATTTCTACTGCTAGTAGAGGGCATATTCATCATTGCAATCATCTTTCTTTTATTTATTTACATACAGTGGAAGAGTTATTCGCCGATTTTTTCCCATTGGCAAGATTTTGAGACCTGTACTGATTGAATGTGTGACTCCCGTTACTTGTTACTGGAGCCTTTCATTAGTTGTACGTGATGAAGGAGAACTGATGCTTGTGTTTAAGGTAAAATCATCTTTATTTCAACATCTTAAACTTTTCGTTTGTGATGATATGAAAAATGCACCTTTTGCATTACGCTTTAGCAGTTGAACATCTTAAACTAGGAGATCAATGGAAAAAAGGAGTTGATTATTAAGTAGCTTTGTTGTCCTATATTTTACCTATTGGCTTTTAATTGGTTGATGACACTTGAGTCCATTGCCCAGGAATTGCACCCACCGGTGAAAATGTTGGTCCCAATCTGGAAGGCATTGTGTGCCACCATTGATTGTAAAGGAAGTCCAGATTCAGAAGATGGTTAACGGGTTTAAACAGTTTTTTTATTTTTATCAATTGATTAATGTAGAAGAGAACCATTTGATGGAAAGTACACACTACAGGATAAGTGGAGGTGCATGCTGTTGAGTTCAAACAACTTCTGCTCTCATTTCAACTGCCCCACATCACGATCTCATGTTTTAGACTGTTGGAGCAAGTCTGTTGGTCGAATCTGCAACATAAGTGGAAGTCTCCGGAGGAGAACAAGGTTTTTGCTTTAGTAAACTGACCATGATGAAATGCATCTCCACTTTAGACAAGCTTCAATTGTGATAACACCCCTACAAAGGGTCTAGTATATTTTTCTTCATTATCATAGTGTTGCCCATTGTGGATGGGACAAGACAAAACCCACGTGTACTTGGATTGGGTTCCCTCCTTGCGGGGTTTCTCGCCAACTCAGTAGTTTCCTCTACTTCGGTCCAATATCAGTTTTGTGATGGCATGGTATTTTTGTTGGCCTTGTTTGGCTCATTTCAAATGAATAGCTGTGTATTCCCCCCTTTTCTCCTCTCTTATGTTGCAGTTTGTCTTTGAAGAAGGCGACTAATACTTTAGGAAACGAAAATATGCGAGAATCTGACTTCATAAAGGTATTAAATTGAGAAAGTATTAGTTTACACATTCATTTCCCTCCTGCAATTACAGGATGAATAGCAACATTTCTTTGGTCGATAGTAGTTTATGCTGTCCTGTTTGGAATATCAAAGAGCCAAACCATGCTGAAGTTGATGTGTGGTTGGTCAGAACACTTCATTGTAAAAAAAATGAACTATACAGTCAGCAAAGAATGACTTTACATGGTATGAATCGTCTCTGTACTTGTTTACAAAGTACGTCTCAATTATGCACATGCAGCCACTGGATAGTTCTATGGCAGCAACTTCGATTTTCTCATCACTGCCTATCCATTTGATGCACTTAAACGCTGACTTGCACGTTCTAGACTTATTTCATGTCGACGTAAGCCATGCCACAACTCACTTGAGTTATCATTTAAGGATCCAAGCTGAGCTATCTGTTTATGCAGTGCCTCCAAACTGACAAGAGGTACTGTTGTTGGTCGTCCATGAGCACACTGCATAAAAATCTCGTCAAAAGGTTACTCATAAAGACCCCCATCTCTCTCTCTCTCTTAAACAAACACACCCTAGATTCAGAATGTCACTTCCATGAAAATTACCACTAATTGACTTACTTGGAAACATAGAGAGGTCTGCTTTAGCTCTTCAACAATAAGAGAACATTCTGAAGGTAGCAAAGAATCTCCGAACATAATTGCACCTTCACAATCAAACAACAATCAAATTTCCAAATAAAACAAACGGTAAGAAAATCAGGAACTAGAACAAATTCTGGCTAAATATAACTTCTAATGCCACAAGTAAACCAAAGAAAAAGTTTAAAAAGCAGAAAAGGTTGCACATCAGTTAGTGGGATGGATTTGGCAAAGTTAGTAAAATTGGAGGAAAAAGGAGTCCAAGATGTGCCTGTCGCAGCATTACTTCTCAGGAGTACAGTAGTCCACAAGTCTATCTTCCATAAAGATCAAATTTTTCCCGCAAGGATGAGCTTTAGTTATATTTTAATCGTGTCATACACTAGCACCTTTGTACAAAGGTGAAGGATGTACCTCTGCAAGCTTTGGAATTAAGAACTCGAAGGACGGAAGGCGGGATTGTTGATGACCCATCTGTATCAGTAAGCTAGAATTGCAATACAAACTACAGTTAGAAAGAAATTAAATAAGAAAGCAAGAATATCAAGAATAAAAGGAGGGATGGTTCAAATAGGAGAAGTTTCAAGATTACCTGCTGAAGAAATTCTAAAAGGTCGACATCAGATAAATTGACACCTAAAATGCAAGGTACCTGCATGCCATTTGATGAAATGATTATCTCAACAATGATGAACAACACAAGAGAGGCAGCCTGTTTTGCACCATAGAAAATGAACAATAGATATGTAATCAGTTTCAAAGAACCAATTCCCAACTTTTACTTTATTAAGTTGGAAATAGATAATAAAGTTTTCTCATCAACAACCTTCTTCACAGAAAGTACGAATAAATAAGTTCAAATAGAAAGTGATAATGCTTTACCGCAAGAAGTGTGATGACAGTTGCCTGCCAGTGAAGAATATTCAAATTCCTGCAGAAATGGTTCAAGTCACAAATGCAAATGTGCTGTAAGCAAGTAACATGGCTATCAAGGAAATTAATTGATAAAACATATAAAGTAAGAAATATGTAATGCAAATCCTACTCAGAATCCTGTGTAGTGGTTAACTAATGCATGTTGGAAATCTTCCAGCAACCAACACATATGTAGTTAGTTAGTTCATATGAGATCAAAAATGATGTTTTACTTTTTCCTATTATCAGTTCTCATGCTGGAGACTGGCTGTTTTTCTGCTCTTTCATGTAGGTAATGTGTAAGTAGGAAAGCTGATATAGACACAGAAAAATTACTTTTTGAAGGACCTTGAACTTTGAGTGTGAATGCTGCAGATCCAACCCCAATCTTTTATCTGTTTGGAATAAGTTTGCAGTAACTGATACCCAATCTCTGGAAGGACCTGTTATTAAAGATTATTTAAGGATCACCTGACTGTATAAAGTAGGCCCGAACCTCATACAGTTCATAACCAAAGACGACATACCAGTTCCTGTTCAGCATCCAAATAGGTAACTGACTTCCCTTCTCCGGATAAAACCTAAGTATTCAACTTGTCTTGTAAGTCACAAACCACAATAGGCATATTAGTTTTACAAATTTAAATAATTTCAATTCTTACCTTTTGACGAAGCTCTTCCAACCGAATTCTTTCATCTGCAGCATGCTGTACAAGAAAGGCATTATCAAAATCACTGATACTGCCAAATTAGTAGGTTTGTCTTTAAGTGCAGTTGAGTGTGCTAGTCTCAACACGAGTATAAAATGTGGCAGTGCATATGTTCATACGTATAGGCATAAGACAAAATTTATTTGTGCATAAGATTGTGTTTAGTATCTCCTAATATGAGCATTTACTTTGAATGACACTTGCCATATCCATGTCTCCATCAAACAAGACATTACCGGACACTGTTATCAAAGTTTAGCTTCCCACCACCCACTCAACCCAGGTAACTTATGAAGTACGTGATCAAGAAATGAAAAGGCAGAAATTGCACGCCGGCCAAATTTTTTTTTTAAAAAGAAAAAGACATTAAATGAACCTGATCAATAACAGCAAGTGTTCCACCAGCCACTACTGGGATGAATTTCTTATCCACCTGTTGAAGAACTTTGGCATTTTCAAGGCAACTTTTACTGATAGATTCAGAGATCAATGAGTTGCCAGCAAGATGCAGGAGACCCGAAGAGATGTTAAGTATATTATCTTGATTGTGAATATCACATGATATATTGTTATTCTGAAAAAGAAAATAAGAAAAGAAGATAAACACCATTCTAGTAAAACTTTGTGACAAAAGATTTATTAAAATGTGCTTAAACAAACCCATAAAAGAGTTTCAAAATACTCAACTGTAGTCTGTAGACGGCTATTCCGCCATTTGGTCCCAGAATCAATTGAATTCTGAATTTCCTTTGAGATGAAGTCTGAAAAATGAGATAGTCAGGGCTATGGCTTAGTAATCTATTAATGAAGGCAAAGATGTCTGACGTTTAGCAAAAACTGCAAGCCAAATTTTAATAATGTTTAAAAGAGTTTTTTGAAAGAAAAAAAATGCAAAATTCATTTCTTGATGGTCAACCAAGACATCCTCTATTATCACGAGAACACTCTCCAGGTATACTAATCTTTTGTAACTAGGATGAGAATAAGGTAAAAAGCTCTTAACATTTCATAATTATGCTACATGGATGCAATGCATATTAGCTCTATTATTGCCAATTAGTATTGTAAACTTAAGCTCAGAATTGACCACAAATTTGTCTGAAATAATAGAAATACCTTCATCATGAGCTTCATGGCGAGTCTGTGGACATACAGATTGATTAAGTTTTTCATCCTTCTGAGTCTTCTCCACAACCAACATGGTATTAGACTTCTTCATATCTGGTCTGCAAACAAGCCATATTTAGAGAAAAGGTGATCATTTCCCGATTAAACAGCAGTTTCTTTGGAGATATAGAAAATAGAACTACCCGGGGCTAAACACTAAATCCTCGTCAGAACTTAGCTTGGGATTTATAGGACAGATGCCAGGAGACTTTTGTAATTTCTTCAAAGCACCAGTTTCTGCAAAAACTACAGACATATAAGTCCTGCATCACTGTGCCAGGTCTCAGAAGGGAAAATACATGCGGGGATCATCACCTGGAAACTTTTCCACAAAATTGAAGGTGTCAGCATTTTGTTTTCTGGCTTTTACTGTTGAACAAAGACTCAAGGAGATAAACCGCCTCTTATGTCTGTGAAAGGGTGGAGCAGAATGCCTTCTTCTTGACCTTTCTTTAGGAACAGCATCTGGTTCACAGTTCTGATATCTAAACTCATCCCTTACACTTTTATACTCACCAAAATCTTTATTACATGAGGCAGAGCATAACCATGCTGTGTCATCAATTAACATATCAGAATGTTCTAGGACGCATTTATCAGGAAGATTGTACTTCTTGAGGAATCTGTAGAGTTTTTCATTAGAATGGTCATATTCCTCAAAATCTGATCCAGTGCTTGCTGATGCGCACTTCCCTTGGTTGGGTCTCCTCCATGTAACATCATAACTATATTTGCAATTCTCTTCAGCACCCGTTAATTGCCCACAATTAGTCCCTTTCCCAAATTTGGAGTTTCGTTCAAGTGCATTTTTATCAGCAAAATGTCCATCCCCAAAAGTAGCTAGATGAAAAGGATCTAAGACTTTAGAGCACCATTCAGAATTCAAGGACCGATGATCTGAGCCAGAGTTCCCCTCTGGTTCCAAAGAATCGGATAGGAAGTAAGCCTCTTCAGCAAAAGGCTCTGCAAAGGCTGAAAATAAGTTTGGAGAAGCTCTAGACAGAAGATCACAACCAGTTAGAATATCCCCTTTTGTCATGATCCTGGGAAGGTGCTGAGAGCATGATGCCTCCCCCTGCCATAGATTCTGGTTACTGGTACCAGCCTCCAGGATATCCATCCTTTCATTACAACAAATTCGCTTACATTTGTTCCTAAAGTGATCAGTTGATGATTCAAATCCTTCCTCACCAGGAAATGAAGCCCCGGCAAATGGCAGGTATCCTTCTGAGGAGCAACTCTGAAGAAAAGGTTTTCTTATGTTCTCACTTACCTCATATTTATTTCTTATTTCATCCCTATCAAAAGACAATGCACTTCCTAATGGTCCATTGGTTACACCAGGATTAACTTTGAGGCACTCTTTCCCCAATTTTGAACTCAAAACGTCACCCTCCACATGAATGCTTGGTCTTCCATCAGCCAAAAAGCTATTCTCCAAGAAATAATTCTCTTTTGATGAAAAATTGTTATCAAATGTCCATGGATAGTGGTCAGTTTTGCAAGGAACTATGGGTAAGCATTCCGCAAATGAATCATCCAACGATCCGAAAGAATATTCTGGCTGACAAAGGAATTCCATCTCAGAATCTTCCTCTCCAAGTTCTTTAGTATCTATCTGAAACTTTTGAGTTGTGATTCTTTCACATTCCTCATTAAACAAAAGGGTTCCTTCTTTAGTAAGATTCTTGAAAGGGGATGAGGAAAGAAGAAAAGCCTCATGATTTCGGAACCTGCTACTTTTTAATTCCCATTCAGCATCCTCTGACATATCTGCACTGAAAAAATCTAGCCCAAAAAAAAAAGATATGGACAAAAAGATCAAAAAGAAAATTATTCCGAAGGAACTCTTAAAGCATGTTATTGCGTTAGCATTTTGCAAGAAACTATTTCCCCCAAAAGGAACTATTTCTAACTTAAATGGCATGAAGAATGTGATCCCAAGTAGATTTTTGACACATTAAAACATGAATGTTACCTCCTGCAGATATGATGTTGTTGTCATGTTTCTTCCCCATTTTATCTTTTCCAAATTTATCAACTATGGGACTAAAGGCTTCTCCTGGAAATCTCTAACATCAGTAATCATTTCATAACTCATTTTATGAATGCAACAAACATAGCAAGCAATCTGCAAGTATATGAATATACCGTATGCTGGGCTTTTCATCCACACAGTACAAATGGCCTTCTCAATAAAGGTAAGTATGGGTTCCCAATCCTGGTAGTAAAAAGAGAGAGACAGAAAGCTCAGTGATTACCAAAGAACTCTTTAAGTCACTTGAGGATGTTATATGCATATACATCGTTGGTCCACAATTCATGAACAAAACACGCAAATATTTACCTTGAATACAGCATATGTCTTTGATGGTTCAAAGGTCAAATCATAGAGAGACTGTGGGCAACATAAATTCAAAATATAGGCTGGACATGTTTCAGACCTACTTCTCCTCCTTTTTTGGGATCCATTATTCACATTCCATGAATCCAAACAATCAAAACTAGCAGCCAATTGATTCAACAACTTGTGTATGGGGCCTTTGCAAACAAACCGTGAGTTAATATCTAATTTATGAAGGTCCACAATGAAACAAGATAATCTAAGTTCACTTTATACTCCAAACTCAACAAAACCAAAACAACTGTATATCAATAGGAGAATTACACAGAGATGGATACAAACATGTTGAAAGGCCTGCAAAAAAGAATATTCTATCAAGAAGAGAGGAATACCAAAAGAAAGGATGGATAATAAAATTTTTCGGTTAGCTAATCTATATAAATTACTTTACCTTAATGGAAATACTATCACAAGGACTGGACACGTAGCCAGAAATTTTTACCGCACCATCATTAGCACTCACTTCATGAAGAAAGCTGGAATTCTCAATCCCAAAACCACTCATCAATAGCAACAAGGGAGAAGAGGAAGAACGTGTGCTGAGAAGCTCATCCTCACTGATATAGAGAATAAATAAGGTCAATAAACAATGTAAAACCAATGCAAGCTCTAGATGACAATAATGACAAGAACAAACCTTTCCACGTCAAAAACTTTAAAGGAAACATTTGAGTGCACAAGGGCAATTCGGAATATACATTTTTTAACAGAGTGCAAGACCTTCTTGGGACTTCCAGGGTAATAATGCAGATCACAAGAACACCAGTCAGTGGAGATCACTGCAAACAAAACTAAGAACAAACCAGATAAAACTAAAGAAAATAAGAACCTGGATTGCATATATTTCCTTCGAACTGGTTGGTTGTAAAATAAATCACGAGCAACAACTGAAAGAAGCAAAGCCATTTGTTTACAGAACTTTCAATAATCCAAATATGGGAGCAAATCTTAAAGCAAAGTAAGTAGTCCACGCATCATCAAGCAATAGAATGTTCACCTGTTGTGCCCACATTTTTTCTATCATCATCAATTCCAAGAAACAAACACTTGGATCCCTGAAAGAACAGTAAAAGACTTCTATTGCATAAATAGCAGTGAAGAAACACATTTTGCTAAAAATATATTCAATCATCCATACCTTCATGACCTTGCGATATCCATTAGGCCTTCCATATGCTTTTGTTATAATTTCCAACAACGAGACATCAGAAATTGAAGCCAATGCTTCTCCACGAAATCCAAAAGTCGAACTTGCCGCATCCATATCAGCCAACTTTTGAAGCTTTGATGTTGCTATTAACACATTAGAAAAACATACAATCATCATAACTTAGCCATATGCATGAACCAAATAAACCCTTAAAAGAAAATGCAAAATAAACTACAATTTAGTTACCGTATCTTTCTCCCAACAAGACCAAGCCATCCCGTGAAATGCCAGACCCTGAAATCACACAAATTGGAATCAAACAAACACAAAAACTAAAACCATTATGCGAGATTTCAAACTTTGACCCAGAAAAGAATAACATTTCTAACATTAAAAAACTAACTCACCGTCATCCACTACTTTCACATAACAAGTGCCAACACCCACAGAAACTGACACCTGAAACAAACAAATTTTCACTTCAATTACAACTCACATTTACTAACCCACATGCAATCACAAAGACTGCAACAAAAAGTTAAACAAAAAAAAAACGACGGCATCAAATTTATAAACCTTTGTGGCGCCAGCATCAAGACTGTTGAAAACGAGCTCTTCAACAACCCTTGTAAGATCAAACAAGACGACCCCAGAACGCACCGTATTGCGAACGGCCTCTGGCAATCGCTTGATGTGCCCCATTAACAGCGAATAAGTTTCAATCTTTTTTCGCAGGCACGCATAAAAGCTTCGATCTTTTTGCGGGTTTTGAAAGCGGCAGAGGAAAAAAAAGGCGGTTTGTGTATCAGCGTATGTTTTGTTGTTTTGTACACGGGAGAGGACAAACGCGCGTCGTGTGTGCGTGATGTGTTATCCTTAGCCCCATGGACAGGATGTTACACGTGAGGAGGTTTAGTTGTCGTGTACCGTTGGACGACACGTCGTCTTTAACATCAACACGTAAGATGATGACTTGATATTTAATTAATTAATTTTATTTTATTTTATCTTCAAGAAAAATATTTTTTAAAAAAAATTAATTTAAAAGTTTAACTGCCGTAATTCTATTGGTTGAATAAAACATTCTGCGTTTGAGTCCAAAACACCAGCAAAATTACCTAAATACGCTCTCATTTTGTGAGAAGAAAATTAGATGAATAAATATAACGAGAATTTTGAAAAAAAAAATGATTTATTTCTTAAATTTCCAATGTTATAAATCTCTTTAAAACTTGTGATGAGAGAGTTTATTTTAAAAATTTTGAATGATGAGAAATTATCTTAAGCTACATTGTAAACAAACAAAAAAATTTAAAATTACCTCTTCAAATTTAGGGCTTTAAGATTGTATTCCGAAAATTTATAAACAAAAAAATTATTAAAAATTAAATAATTAATTTATTATCAATAATTAATTGGTTCATATGTTAATGAAGTATAATTAATTCAATTAGTAAGACATATTGATATGTCCCAACCTAATTAAACTATAGTTTGGGAGGGATTTAATTTTTATTTAATGTAATATTTAAAAATATAATAAATAATGGATTACATGAGTAATAATAATAATAATAATAATAATAATAAAATAATAAATTATAAGTATCACAATCTGATCCAAAAAACTAAATTGTTAAGTAATGTATTTTATCTGCTCATATATTTTTAAGATTTATCTAAATTTAATGTAAAATGTGACATTCTTCTTGTCATAGTCTAATCCAAACTAAAGGGTTAAACTAACTTATATTACTCATCTCTTTTATTTATAAGAACTCACGTCTGACGTAATAATTTCGATTGGAGTTTAAAACAATATCTCATGTGACAAATTTTTATTGAAGCTTAAAACATAAGATTTATCTACTTTTTATTTGATGCGAAATGTAACATTTTTTTACATTCAATTATGTGACACCATTGTCACAATTTAGCCTAAATTAAAGGGCCAACTTGACTTATATTGCCCATATTTTCTATTTATAAGGATTCGCATCTTACGTGACAATCTTTATTAGAGCTTGAAACGTATAATTTTTAAAACTTATTTGATCTATAATGCCTATGCTTTTTATTATTAAGGGATCTACTACTCACGTGATAATATTTATTGGGGCGATTTTAGATACCCTCATGCTAATGAGAATTCAGGTCCATTTTAATATTACTTATTATGGTTCCTGTGATTACTACCGACTTTAAAAATTAAATTATTAAATAATATTGTTTACTCACTAATATATTTTTAATATTTTTACTCACCAAATTCTTATCCAATGTAAAATGTGACACGTAATAATAAAAATTAAAAAAGTGATTAAAAGGCCAATCACTTTATTAAATGATTAGTTTGATATCAACACTTACTAATACTTTTAATATTAAGGTTTGAGCTTGAATTGGGTCAATTTTTCTTATAATGAAGAGTTAATTTATGAGATAAAATGAGTCAATTTCTCTCCTAGTTAATTTGTAAGTAGATATATTAATTAATTTGTAACGAGTATATTTATAATTAATTTATAACGCACACCGGTTGATTTACTTTAAAAAAAAAATGTTAACTAGGAGAGAAAAAGGAGGTGAGTTGAAAAAAAAAGCACCATTTAGGTAAAAATAAAAAGGCAAGAGGTAATTAAATATTTTAATAGGATATGGGTTTTTGGGGTTCTGGTTCAAAATTCTTTCTGACAAATTTTTTTAAAAAAATAATCTGACAATAAAATATAACTTTTTAATTTAAAATGTAAATATAAATAGAAATATTTTAAATATATATATAAACACACAAGATCTTCTCTTTTCTCCTTAGGCCTCGAATTTGTTATTCCTCCCTCACCTGAGAGCCTCTCTTATGAAACCATTAAGAAGAAAAAAAACCCTAATTTCACCTTGCCGTTTCTCTGTTTCCACAAACACAACACGTTTCAGACATTAAACACATGTTCAGGTTTTTGAGGTATATTGGAATTCAGTTGTCAACTCTGTTTCATTATCATGCTTTTAAAATGAAATAAGATGCTTAGAAATGGAGCTGATTCACGTAATTCTCATGAATCAAACTGGTTTTGATTGAAATTTTTGTTTTTGGTTATGTAATTTGGTTTCGTGGATTGAATATAAGGTGGGAATATGGGGAATTCTGTTGGGTACATGAGTTTTTTTTTTTTTTTAAGTGTTTTGATTGTGCGCATGGTGTGTGATTATTTGAATTTCGAATTTTATGTGATATTGGTGAGTTTGATATTGACGGTACTGAGATGGGGAAGAAAGAAAGCTGAAGTTTTGCATTGTAGGTTATGTTGTTATGTTGTTTCTGATATAGAGAAGAAGATCATCAAATCTGTGAAAATGGGTGTTAAGGATTTAGTTAAAGTGGATACCTTTTTGTTTTATCCTGATTAGAAGGGGATATAAAGTTCAGGGTTTCATGTTTTTTTTTTCATTTTTGTATGTGTTTGCTATGGATTCTCGTTATGGAAATGAAGTGGCTGAAATCTGATTAAATCTATTTTTATTTTTATTTCATTAAAAGTTTTGTAAGGCATGATTGTGATCTTAGGTTTTAAATAAATTTAGATATATCAAGGGTTTGGATGTAGATACAAATCTAATATGATTAATTGTTTATGGTTGTTTTAGTGTGAAGGTAGCTGTGGTGACTGTATCATCTCTGTAGAGATTTGATTCCATGTCTTAGGGTAAGATTACAGGAGAAATAATGGAGATTAACATTTGTGACATCAATCACCTGGATGCTGATGTCCTTTTGCCTCCTCGAAAGCGTCTTCTTGCTGGATTCAAGAAACAGAGTTCTGATGCCAATGGCAATGACAATGAAGCTTCGCATCCACCAACCATTGCTTCTTCTTCTTCATCACCTTCTAGTCCTTCTTCAAGTGAATTATCGAGTGAATTTAATGCCTGCCTTAATAATTTATTGAAAACTGCTACGAATAATTCAAATCTTTCCCCTGAAGAGATCGCAGAGTTGGCAGAATCAGCAGCTATTGCTGCAGTTAAGGCTGCAAAGGATGCCCGAGCTGCAGCCGAGGAAAAGGCTGCTATTGCAACGAGAGCAATTACTGCAGCTAAGACTGCTTTAGACTTGGTTGCTTCTTTTAATGAAGAGGAAGCTTCCAAGGGGAGATACCTAAAAAAGAATAAGCTGAAGAAGCATGTCCCTGTTCAGCTTTTGTACAAGAAGCACCAATCAGTGGATAATGATAAGACTGATGAAGAACTAGCTCGAAGATTACATCGAGACATGAACAGCTCCCCCAGAATCTCAAAGAACCTTTCAAGTTCTGACTTGAAGGGTCATAAACATAAGAAACCTAAAAGCTCACCCACTTCTGAAAAAATTAGGGCTCCTAACGGGCGTATCGTCTTGGGAGGAAACCAAGCATGCATATCTGGTGGACATGTAGTAAGCGAGGTGGACTCTGAAACCGTTAGGGAGGTATACACAGTTAAAGTGGATGATAAGGCATCTAAATATGAAAATGCTGGTCAGTTAGAAACGGACATTGGGAAAGCAGAAGCAAGTCACTCAAAAGAGAAAGTCTTGGAAGATACGAATTCCCCTGGTAGAAAGAGGGGAAGGCTGAAGTTAAAGAAGTTGCCCTTAAGTATTTGCACATTAAGGGATAGAGTAAATCCCAAGGAGGAGATGATTACTAGAACCTCTACATTAACCGATATAAACATGGGTAATCCTCCTGCTGGTAAAAATATGCCCTTGCTTCCTCTGGAGCCTTCTTCTGATGGTGTGATGCCAATCAAAGCTACACCAACATGGAAATGCCAGGAGTTCAAGGCACCTGCGTGTGTCAAACAAAACAAAGTTGTGCAGTCATAATGTTCAAGTCTTATTGTGGTAACAGGTTGCTACCATGATAGAAGTTGCTAGCTGAGGTAGGATTTTGTGATGCTCTTTTTATAAGAACGGCTTCATTTGATTTATCTTTTTGCTCATTACTTGCTTTGTAAGGAAGTTGAATTTGACGTGTATATTTTTGAATGCTTAAATGCTTGAATCTACCCTTCACATTCCAAATATTAGCAGTTGCTTGACATGACAACAAAGCTTGCAGTTAAGAGAAGGATGTCGCCATGTTGACCTTTGCATATTCTTCCTGCTTAATGTCCTAAGGATAGATGTAAGAAGTAACTTTAATGTCTTAGGTTTGAATCTCAGCAAGTCATTTTCTGTTTTTGCTTGCTTAGAAATCTATGCCGCATGATAATTGTGTTAAGATATCATAGTTCTGTTTGCTGTCTCATTAATAATAGTATCGATAGAAATAGAAACAATTTCAAATCTCGATTATGCAAACAGCTTAACTATAATAGAGGGGAGAGATAATAATTGTGCAATTATCAGAATTTGAAGAAATGAATATACCATTCTTTATTTGCAATCAATGCACCTACAGAACATAGGGCAGAGAATTTGAAGAGCATTGGATAAATTTAATTTGTTCCAAGGTCAAAAAACAGCATTTTCTTTAGTGATCATGTCCTTTCTACCTTGCATAATTCCTTCATATGATTGAAAGTTTCAGCCGACATCCCAAGGCTCTAGGTCTGTCCAGTTCGGCACTGTTGGCTCTCTTCAGTGTGATTCTACTTCCATCTTTTCAGAAACTGGCTGAATGGCTTTTCTGGTAGTGTTTCAAACAACTCCTACTAACTTGCTTAGAAGTAAGGTTTAGCTCTAAGTGGTGAGATTAATGTGTAATTGTTTCTACTCCAAGACCTTGGAGTACATATGAAATGTTTGTTCTGTGGTTGTTAAAATTGTGTACAAACCTTACAGTGAGGTATCAGTTTGTCGCAGTATTGTACAAGTAGGAAGTGGTAATGTTCCATTTTTAGCCTTGCTTGCGGCAGGGACTGGCTTGGTTCCTGTTAGAACAAAGTGGGTTGTTCTGCATGCTGGATGAAGTTGTGTGTTAACAGGTTTCTCTGAAGCCTGAACAGCTTTACAATTTGCAAATTGGTAGCAACTCAAAGTTACCATTTTTGTTTCTCTGCCAATAGCATATGGACTCTCATAGTTTACTGTAAATGACATATTTGCCTGATTTAGGGATTTGGGATTTTCATTTTTCCTCCTTTGGGGGAATTCACATCTTCTATTTCAAGGCATTAAAAGAAAATTACTTTTATGGGTCAAAATTTTCGAGTCCTGTCATTAAAATTTTATTCTACATGAATTTTCTTCATATTTTATAAGTGATTTTAATATCCTCAAATATATTATCTCAAAATAGTAAAAAATATTTTCAAAAAACTATTTAAATTAAAGTACTTTCTCAGAGAAACATTTTAAACATACAGTAACATTGAGTCAAGAACAAATATTGGGCATCTATGTGACTACATATAATCAATGAAAATAAGTTCATTGACATGATAATACAAATAATTTGGCCACATGAAACTCTTGTATTAAATAACAAGAAGTTGTATTCAGTGGAAGTCTCTATTATGACTATAAACAAATTGGGCATATGAAACCTGGTACAATGTTTCTTGGCTGGTACCGCTTGTCTCAAATTGGGCATATGATATGAAACTTGGTAGAATGTTTCTTAGCTATTACTACTTGTCTGTTTCTTCATCTTCTTGTGAGATCTAGATTCAAATCTGACCCCCTTTTTTTTTTAAAAAAAAAGAAGTTATTAAATCTTGACACAAATCTTTAAAAAAAAAGAAGTTATTAAATCTGGACACAAATCTTTAAAAAAAAAAGAAGTTATTAAATCTGGACACAAATCTGACCAAAAATAAAAATCATATCAAAAGACCTAATTATAATTGCATACTTGCACCTTTTTGCACCGCTGTGACAACTTTGTTCCCATAGGCCTCCTCCCTTCCTTTTCTTTTTTTGTTTTTTTAGTGTAGATGAACATGGAATAAAGATTAAAAAAAGCATTTTTCATATTGGCTACCCATCAATTTTTTTTATGATTAAAAGTTCCAAGGGACCGGCCCCTACTTGGTGACTTTATCAAATTATATGTTTAATGTTACACTTTAAGTATTTTTAAGCATTTTTTTAAATATTTGATGTGCGATAAAATTTTTTAAAAATTTTAAAAACTGTTGAAACGAATTACAAGTTGGAGTTTTTAGAAGATCTGTTGACATGAATAAAAAATCAGATCAAACTCATGATTTATTAAAGTTATTAACCTTAATTAAAAAATAAATATTCTAAAAAATATGTGATAGCATTTAAGAATATTTTAAAAAATATTATTCCATCTTATATATATATCGTTAGATCGTTTAGATCTCAGTCGTCGATTGTATAGATCTACTAGTATATAAAGAGAGAAACCCTCACTTGTATAATTAATCTCATAGTTTTGTTTTCTCTTTAACAATATAGAGAGCATTCGTACAATTATTTAGCGTGTTTATTTTTTTTTTCTTTGTGTGATTTTCTCAACTACTTAACACGCAATGCGTCTAAAGTCACACGATCTCAAAAAGGTCTATGACACTAAGTAAAGATATGAATCTGCCTTATCACATAATCAAAGCCAAATTTCTCATTTTAAGTTACAAAACAAAAAAGAAGAAAAAAAGGAGAGAGTGAGAGAGAGAATCATTAACAATCAGGGACATGGAAGGAAAGGGCAAAGTTGTGAGTCCACATTGGCGCAATTTTCATTTTTCTTTTTCTCATTCTGAATAATACTTCTATTTCTATATTTAGGTGGCCAAGGGATAGAATTTTTTTGACTTAAATTGCATTACAACCATTTATAGAAAATTTCATGGTTACAAAAAAGGCCTTTGGTTGGCAAACCCCCCTCCAGTTAGAAATTCAAATGAATTAAATGAGACTTGAGTACCCGAATAGTTAAACCACAACTGGAAAAGCAAGTGGACCATATATATCATTTGACTAAAAATAAAACAGTCCACCAACTTTGTAAGCAAAAACTTGATTTCCCACAAGAGTTTGCCCTCATCATGTAGATTTATTTTACACCCATAGATGCATTATGAATAGCCAAAGTAGCTTGCAGTCTAACCCTAACAGTAGCCACATCCCTCGAGTAATATCGAGGTCTCAAGTTCGATATTGAATCACTTAATCGGGCAAACACTTTTGTCACTTGAATGAAAGCCAATATGGATACACAAGTAATGATCATATATGTATATAACATGATGAACAGGAACCACTATTGTCTGTCCTTGTAGTAAAAAATTTCTCTCTTTCATGTCATTTCCTCACGGTGATCATATTACTATTTTACATTTTAGTTAATAGTCAATCAAAAAAATAATTCTTATTAAAAATGTGATAAACAAAAAATAATAACAAATCACAATCAAATACTCATACAGGTGGAGGGAGGGACTTGACAATGGTGCCGTTGATCTGCCAGCACCTGTGATCCCTTCTTCACTTTCCCACCTTAATCTGAAGTTTGTTCATACCCACGTCCAACTTTTCCACATTAGATTTTTTTTCCATTTCATCTTTTGTAACAGAATTCCTGAGATTGAGCCATGGGTGTTGCAGACACTGCTGGGCGGTTGGTCGCTTCTCTGGTGCAAAATCGAGAAGGGGAACAAGAAACTCTGCTAACTCGCGAGCATCACTCTCGGGAAATTCGTACCTATCAATAAGCAATCGATCAAGTGACCAGAACTTCAGTCTCCGAATCCTCTTGAGATCACCATGCCTATCAAAATAATCCTTCGACCGTGCTCCTCCAATAGCTATCTGCTCATACAAACATTAGAGAGAGATTTGTATTAATGTACTTCAATAATAATGGCAGGTATTATGGGAATGATGTGCTTTACCTTTCTGGGCATCTTTCCAAGGAGTTCCATCATTAGAGCAAGGTGATCCTGAAACCAACCCAATGAACAGTTCATTAGCATAGAATATAAACATCTTCTTTTTGGCTGGAAGAGTGTCAAACATGTTACCAGCTACAATATTTCCAAATTATCAAGGCTAATCCAAAAAAAAAGGCACTTGCTATAATGGATCACATAAAAGCAGACATATGCAAAACAATCATACCTCATCTTCGTCAAAGCCTTCTCCACCTTTTGGAGCAAACAACATGTCACCAGTAGCAAGCTCAAAAGCTATGCAAGCAAATGACCACATATCAACAGAGAAGGAATATCTAGCCCTGAGTATGACTTCAGGAGCTCTGTACTGCCTTGTTTGAATTTCTTCTGCAAACTGCTTACTGGACCAACAAGCATTTCCAAAGTCCACAACCTTACACCTCATATCGATACCATCCAGACATCTTTCAGGCTTTGGAGCAGCTTGTATTCCTCCCATTGAAGCTCTTCTATTAGAAATATTAGCAACTGCTCTCTTTGCCCTTCTTTTCAACTTCTTCTCAATAATACTCATGGTAGCTCCACCATTTATGCCCCCCTCAGGCCTTTCAAGAATTGGAGTTTGCCCAGACCTAATGGGATCCTTGGAAGGATCAATGGTAGAAACAAGAAGAATATTTTCGGGTTTTAGGTCCGTGTGTATAATACCAAGTTCTCTATGCAAGTAATCTAGACCGGTCAAAATGCATTTGCAGATTTCCCTAACTTTATTCAATTCAAGTCCTTTGTAGCGGTTATACTTGATCAGCCGAAGTAAGCTATCGCCGAGAAATTCAAGGACCATGCAAAGATGCTGGCCATTTGGGCCTATATGCTTAAAGTGGTCAATCAGTCTTACAACACACTTGGCATTTGAGGTGTCACCACCAGCAATAGATGAAAAGACTTCAATCTCATGAACAGCAGCTTGAGCAAACTGTGCCGCACTTTTCTGAATCTTAAGAGCAACATAACCCTGGGAAATCAAAAGGAAAAACATAATAAGTATGCAAAAACTGAAATGTCTAGAACACTTTTACTCCACTTCTGTGAGAAATGGAGAAGAACGCATTCATAGAGAACATACTCTTCAAATCAATATATGCGGCATGGAAACCGATTCAGAAATGTCAAAACAGACTCTTATCTTGTATTTTTTCTGTAACCTCAGTAACCTCATACATATGTCAAACTCCACCATACTGATGATTTCTATGCCGGTTTCTCATAATGTAAATGAGTGAAGACACAAAAATATAGTTACCGTTCACTGGGAGGTAAATTTTATTGATCTCAGCATATCAAATCGATGATTTAAACTTGTAAATTAGCAATATAATGACAAATAAAAATAAGTCAGAAACACATTTGATATAAGTGATGACAAAACATCAATAGATCATACTATGATTCAATTCCATTAAAGACTAAAACATCTTTTTGGAATCCAGGGACCAGGTTTTGAAGTAATGTCTTGTACTTTACTAAGGAATACAACTGCTTCACATTATTAAAAAACAAACCAACCCAAAAAGAGAGATATTTAGCCCATAACAAAACACATGGAAGTTCAATGCATGATCATTTGTGCATAGAGAATACTACACATTCCAAGTTGCATTTCAAATTGTATCTAAATAATAATGTGTCGAGCAATCACTAAATAGTGAAATAATTAATTTCAAAATTACCCATTACACTATTTCACCACCCAATAATTACTTAACAAATCACTATTTAAAATACAATTTGGAATGTCTAGCATTATTCTTTGTCCATATTAACATTTGTTATAAGTTCATTTAATGTTAGGCATTGATCTCAACGCCCACCCCACAAAAAACCCAAGTGTTGAAAATGTCTTGGTAATATATAGAAAAAACATTAAAACCAAAAAAGAAAAAGAGAGAAAAAATCATAAAGACCTTGTATTTGCGCATTAAGGAAAATACGCTAAGATAATTAATTAATTAATTAGTAAACATCTAAGTAACAAACTTATTATTTAAAAAAAATTTGATATTTGGGCGGTAAGGATCATAAGATCATAAGCATTTACAAAAGTTTAACAAAATTCCAAATGATCTTCACGCTAGTTCATAAACAACAAGACAAAACAAATTAAAAGGAACGAGCTTTGAAATTAAGTTTGATCCTTTACAAATTCCGACAGATATTTCAAACAAGAACGAATCCGAAGAAAGAAAACGATCCGAAACAAACAAAGCAATGAATGAGACGGGGAAAAAAAGGAACAACGAACTTTGGATCGCGTGTCGTACGCGAGCCAGACAGTGGAGAACTGGCCCCACCCAAGCTTCCTCTGAGCTATGTACCGGCCACCGGCGAACGGATCGCCGATCCTGACGGCATGGTAGCCGCCTTTCCTGTACGAGTCGATCCCCTCGTCGTCATCCTCTGACCCCGACGACGAAGAACACGACATCGTTTTGAGTAAAACTGATTCCTGATTCTCTTTTCAGTTTAATAAATTGAAATCGAATCGATTTGAAAAACTTTAAAGCTCTCTCTTTGCTTTTGTTTTCCGTATTTATGATTTGCGTTGTTTGTGTTTTTGTTTTTGTTTTCGTTTTTGGGGAATTCGAAACTTTGATCTCCTGCTTTTTTGCAAGCTCTGTGGTGAAAGACTCGTCTCCTCCGCTTTTTTGCCTTCTTTCTGTAACTTTCGCGTTTGGCAATTCTTTAAAAAATAAGCTAATTTACCATTATGCCCCTGATTTGCTTCGGTCGTGGTGGGGTTAATTACGCCCGGTACATTCTTTTAGGTGGGGTGTTGTGGTCAAATTCTTGTAGCGGCTTGAGTTTGATTGGTGGTGATGCGTGTAAGCCAACTGCTTTTTCATTATTGACATTTCGATCGTTGTTTGAGGGTGTATTCAGTATTTCTCATTTAATTATAGGTGTCACATGTGCTATCGATTTAATGTTCTGTTGTTATCACCTTGCTTTAATGCTAATTTTCACATTTTATAATTATTATTTACATTTTTTAAAACAAATATTATAATATTATCCTAAATTTGTTTAATATGCCTTTGATTAGGAGTAATCTTAGTGGCTTGTTGATGACACTGTTAACACCATGTGTATGATGTTACTAATTTTTATAATAATTTCACTAATAAAATTTAACATCACCATATACCGTGACAATAATGTTAGATTTTTAAAAATAAATTAAATAGTTAACAACTATTATATCATATAATTATTATATTAATGAATGTAAAAAAGTCAATAACTATTTAATTCGTGGTAGTTGGTAATATATTAGTTATAATCTATTTTGTAAATCAAATACTACTATTTATTAAATAAATATGAAAAAATAAATATTATTAAAATGTTATATTAACATTGTTACCTTTTAAGGTCTACATAAATTATATTTGGTGATTGTTTAATGTTGTCCACTCTACTTAATTTAAAGGATAAAAATTCCTTTAAATTTTTTATATTATTATATAAATAATTAAAAAAAAATTAAAGATAAATGATATTTTTATTTTTAAAAGTAAGTGAAATGGATGAAAATATAATTAAAATTAAAATCGTCAACAAAATATAATTTATGTAAACCTTTGAAGATAATAGTGTTAATACTCTTTAGTTTTCTTATTATTGAAATGTATGTCACTATTTGAACATCTCTGGAACTTAACATATGATTACAATTATTTTGTTTTGGATCAACTTTGATCCGTCCTCTTTTTCATCTTTTCTCCTCTCTCTCTCTCTCTCTCTCTCTCTCTCTCTATATATATATATATATATATATAATAACAAGATTTTATCTTATTTTTATTTTACATTAGTTTAAGAGTAATAATACACTTCTCAAATTAAATCAAATTAATTAGAGATTTTATTCCAAAAAAATATAAATATTAATTTAAACTCATCATTTTTTATGTAATATTTTAATATTTTATATCACAAATGTTGAAAATTTGTACGCATTCTAATACCTATTGGTCTAATACCTATTAGTTTAAGAGTAATTCCTAAAATTTTATGCACTTTGAGTAAGTTTTATTTCACAAGTAAAAATAAGAATAAAAAATATTAATCAAGAAATAGAGAAAATAATTACACACAAGGCACTAAAATATACTTGATTCGGCAAAATAGCCTAAGTTCACGGTGGGTCACAGACTTAGCTTATTTATTATAATTTTTTAAAACTCAAAAAATCTTTTATAAGAGAAATACAACGAATACAACAATAGAAAAACTCTTAAGAGATTTATCCAATATTTTTTTATGCTTATGCGCTCAACACTTAAGCACTCTATGGTATTCTTCTGTGCTTGTACCCAACGCTCTATAGCAACCCCAATCATCTATTATTTTTTTTATTGATGCATTGATAATTCTAATAAATTATAAGAGTTTATATAGTATTTACAAAGTCCTTATAAACCCCATTTCTTGTTGAAATAAGAGACCACAAAAAAAAAATCCAAAACTAACATAAACACGTAATTATACCCTAAATAGAACTTTTCCAAACAGGCAGTGCTATATAAATAGTACCAATGTAAATAGTGTCTTCTTTTCAATTTATTATTTTGCGCATTTTTTATCATTTTATTGCGTTTTTGATCATGTGTCTGACTCTCATTTGGTTTTCAACTTAAAATCAAATTATTATTGATTTTGAATCACTAATTTTAACAAACCCCTTCTTAATTCAAAATCTCTCTAATAAACTTTCCCAAAGAACCATCCACTCCGTAGCCAATGCTAAATTACCAAGCATTGATTCTAGTCAAGTTTTATGCCTAGATTTAACTCATTTTAACTCTAATGACTTTGGTGTCTAAAGATTCCGAATGCATCTCTCTAAGTAGCCATCATATCATGATTAGACACTATCACAATATCTCCATGGTTATATTCCCTATAACTATACATTCTCGTTCGACCTCGTTATTCTAGTGAGATAAACTTTAATGCTGCATTTAGTATGCATCTCCTCAACACAAATCCATGTTGAGACTCCACAGCATTCTATCAAGCACATATCCTCAATTGTACTTCTCACTTATAGACCTTTAAATTATGCATATTCCTTCTTCAAGAAGCCATTATGCAACTCAAAGTTTTATTCATATACTCATTGCAACACCTTCACCTTTTTTTTTCTTTGATTACTTTTTTATCTCTATTCTCAATCTTGTAGTCATACCATTGTACCTTAAACTTTTGATATTTTCTCCTATTCTTCAATCTTCATACTTGTCAATCCTTATGGTTGAATAACCTATGCTCAAGCATTGACTTTGACCATAACTCTAATAAGGACCTTAACCTGGCTCTGATACCAGTTTATTGATGATTCTTACGCTCTATAATACCTACTGGCCTAGCATTTAGTGTAGTAACCACTTATCCGCAATCGGAAAGAATAAATATTTATACATATATAATATTTATATTTTATTTGTATGTGGGTGATACTTGATTTATGTATTATTATTAGTATTATTTGTATAGATTAAGAACCTACTATTAGGATTGTGTTTATTTGCAAGACTTTAGATTTATTTTAGAGATCAAATTATAATACTTTAAAAGTTTTGGGGGTTAATGTATAAATACTAAAAAATAGCCTCTTAGTATAAAAATACACATTTATAACCCTAATTCACTCATTTTGGTTGAGCTGCATCTTTTAGAGTGAGAAAAGAGAGAAAGAGAGGGGAGAGAAAGAGAAGAAGAAGTAGAAATTTGGATTTTTAAGCTTTAAGAGGTATATCATAATCCTTTCTTAGTTTCTTGGTGTTAATTTAGTTAATTCCTTTAAATTTTGATTTCTGGACATATGAAAAATTAGGGATTTGATATGAATTTTATAAGATATATTGAGAATTAATGATGATTATGTAGATAACTTGATAAATCATGATGAATTGCAGAATTTCTACTTGATAGTCTCTTGATTTGAAAATTTTATAAATATTTGTACTTTGATTCTGGTTTTTAGCTTTTGAGAATATAAAATTAGACATTTCTAGAATCATTTAAGACTTTGAATCGATTGAAAATTCTAAAAATTGAATTTTTAGTGAATTTACAAAAATGACCTTGAAATTATAAAAATTTCCTGTATTAACAGTATGATACAGTGAAAAATAATTTTTGATATGCTGAATGATCTTTAAAAATTATAAATTTTTTAATATGATAAATTTATATGTCTAATATGATATATTCAAAATTGAGAATTTAGATCAATGTGGTTAAATTGTTATGATTTTCTAAAGTGTATCAGCTCGTTTCTGTATTTGATTAACAGATTTTTAAAGCTATGGAATAAAATAGTTTTAAAATACTTTTGACAGGGATTTTGAAGTTAAAAAATTATCATAGATTGAGATATGTGTCAAGAGTAATTCTGTGATATTTTTATAATTTTTGAGTTAGTATATGATTTTATAAAATTGGGAGACTGATCAGTAAATATCTAGATCCTATCAAGATAATAGTTTGAATTTGATGGTGTTTATGAAATGGTTTGTATAGAAATTATGATACAATATTCATATATAAAAAGGATGTATGAGTGAAGAAAGATATATTTTAATTTTAGAGCAATTGAACATCATTTGATGTATAAGAAAGTTTTGTTAAGTGTAAGTGGTTAAAATGTCAGGTTTTGAGAAACCAAGTAATTAGACAAATTTGATGTGATAAGTGCAATATGTATAATTTTGCAAGCTATTTAAAGTGTTTTGTGTGAATGGTAAGGCTTATGAAATGATTAATCTCCATTGATAGGTTAAGGAGAATTAAGCCTTATACTTGAAAGTGCTAAGAGGTAAGTATACTAGACTTTTACTGAAATCACAATAAACATAGTAATTGTTTATGTATGATTTTGTAAATGTGCATAGAAATATATTTATGTTTATGTTATGCCAAAGTATATTTGATATGAAATGTGAAAGACATGTGTTTATGAATGTAAGCATTGACATTGAGTATCGATATACATATTTTTACGAAAGTGAGCTTTCAAAATAAAATGTGTTTAACAAAGAAAGCTTTTGAAGTGAAAAATGTCTATGAGATATGTTTTTGTGTTTTAAGGATGTTTGAACTCACTATTTACTTAGTAGGCACTTTATGTGATTTTTAGAGTCTTTATGTGTGGCCTTTCTTTTTGGATTGGTATGTGTTATGTGTTATGTGTTTCGTATGTAGGGAGGATCCTATTGGCACCTAAAGGAAAAATGAGTGATCACATTCGTGTAGTGACGTACTAGTGCATGTAAGAGGATTCACCGATAATCAGGGTGAGAGTTTGGCTCTTACCTTCGGGCATGAGCATTATATATGTGTAATTTAAACCTCACTTGTGCTATTCCTCTCAAACTGTATGTCATCGACGGATGACATTTGACTCATTATGTGATATGTGATATGTAAGTCCTACTAACTAGTGAGTGATGGTATTCATATTATATGTTTTGAAAAAATGTGTAAGCACTTATCTGACATGTGATTTAATAATATTATAATTTTAATTTATCACGGCATATTATACATATGCATTGTGTATATATGTGTATTTGTATTTGGTATATAAAAAAATTAGTATGTTTACTGAGTTTTATACCCATTATATTTTATGGTGATTTCAGGTAAATAAGGTATATATGTGCTTAGCGGATTTGGCAAGGCTTTTGTTGTCCTTTGGGTTCCCTAAGTTGTTAGGTTGCTAAGTATTTCATGTGTGGACACATAGTTTAAGACATTTGATTTGTCTCTATTAAATTAATACTTATGTGTTATTTTATTAGGTGTAATTGTATTTGGTTTATGTTTCATCAAGTATGGTCATGAGTTGATTTTGTATTGAACTTACTAGCAACTTGATAAGGATTCATGTGTTAAATTCAAGTTTGAAATTTTATATAATATTAATTACGAGTGCACATTATTGAATGAGTGTAAGTTATGTCATTTAGCACTATAGAACCCCATATGCTTTGCTAAAGCTTTCCCTTACAAGTAAAATAAGAATAACAAAAATCAACTAAGAAATATAAAAAACAATCACACAGGCACAAGAATCTACATGGTTTGATAAAACCTCCTACATCTATGGTGGATTACAAGCCCTACTTCTTTATTTCAATTCTTTAATACCCAATGAATCCTTTATAAGAGAAACCCATGGAATACAACAATGGAGAAACTCATAAGAGATCTACATACTGCTTTCTTGTGCTTATGCGTCTAACACTCAAATATTTTATAATACTCTTCCGTGCTTGTGTCCAGCGCCCTAGAGCTACCCCAGCCTTCTATTACTTTACTCGTTGATGCATTGATAATTCTAATGAATTACAAGCTTTTATAGTGTTTATAAAGTCCTTATAAACCATATTCATTGTTGAAATAAGAATTCACATAAAAAGAAAGTACAAAATTGATTTAAACATACAATTGAAACCAAAATAAACTATAATAGGACTTTTTCAAACAGGCAGCGTCTCGTGAACAATGCCTAAGTGAACAGCACCTAAGTAAACAATAACCATATGAATATATACATAAACAGTACCATCTTTTCAATTTTTTTATTTGCACATCTTTTGTCATTTTTATTATGTTATTAACCATGTGTTTGACTCTTTCTTGATTTTCAACTTAAAATCAAATTATCATTTATTTTGAATCACCAAAATTCCAACAACAAATAATATATTAAGCGGCTATTAAATAGTAAAATTATATAATAAGTGATTTTAAAATTACAAAAAAAAATCAATGTGCATTTTAACTATCATTTGGGATGAGAAAATGTTATTTCATCTTTTAAAATAATAATTTTACTTCAAATTTTGTCACTATTTTTTTTCTTTATAAAAGAAAGGAGTTGTGCCGAAACACAAAATGTTTTTACTCCCTTATTATCATTGGAATCGAATTTGGGTCAATAACATAGTACAAAAGTGTAACAACTGCCCTGCCGATATGGGCAAACACTTTTAGATGTTGTTACTTTATTTCACTTTATTGATTTTAGATATACAAACTATTTTGTACAAATTCATTTATACAGATTAACATCATATGATATAATTAAATATTTAGTTCTATTTTTATTTATTTATTCTCCCATTTAATTATATAATGTCACATTCAATTATATATGTAATACTATTCTATGTTTATATGGTATATTGGTTTAGTAATAACTAAGTTGTTTAAACATAGGGATGGCAAAAAATTTTAGAAGCCGAAAAATTCGGATTTAGACTTTGATTTGGATCCAGAACCCGGCTTGATAAATTCAAGTTTTTTTTGAATTCAGATTTTGGTTTTTGCGGGAACTCTAGAAACCCGAACCTGGATCTAATTTTTTTATTTTTATTTTTAAGTCCTAAATCAATCCATAAAATTCACAAATTTTAAAATATGTGAATCTAATAATTGTTTTATAAAATAAGTATTTTAAAATTTAAAATTTTACATAAATATTTAAAAAAAATAAAAAAATTTGAGCTTAAATCTGGATTCGAAAAACTCGGGTTCTAAATTCATTAAAAGAATTTAGTTCCAAATCTAAGTTGAACAAAACTTAAATTCAAATTCAAATTTTGCTATCCCTATTTAAACCATTAGTTATCAAATATTTGAATTTTCTTTTCATTATAGTTGAAGGAAATTTGGAGTATTTTGTGGCCATTAACTTTTTTGGGCCAATTTTTTTAGATCGGGCCACAAAAAATTATATTTTGACTAATTTTTTATAATTATTCGATTGTAAATGTGAGTGAATGTAATGTAATATTAAAAAAATATATATTTATATATCTTTTAATTTAATTTTATTTCAGTTACTCACACTTGTGCAATGGTGTTTTAATTTTTAAAAATTTAGTTGATACTGTTTTCGTAATAAATATTAGATTATATTTAAAAAAATACAATTGTTATTGCTAGTATTATATATTTTATTGACTATTTTGCTTAAAATTTATTTATTTATGAAATTTTGTTCATTTGTTTATTAAATTTTGAACTTTAATATACAAAACAATGATAAAAAGGGTATATTTAAAATTTTATAAAAATTTATGCTCATTCTAAGCGTTAAAAAACACATCAATGATTAATAATGATTTTCATTCCGTTTTAAAATATAATTTCATTTTTATTCTCTAGTTCAACTTTTATTTAATAAATCACCCATTTTATGCGTGTATTTAAATTTAAAAAAAATGCTAAATCAGATTATAAGATAATCAGTTTGTAAATAACATGTCATGTGAATATACGAGATAATATTATTAAAAAAAAACTCACATTTTCAATATCATTAGACGATGTTAATAATGTCAACCTTGCCTCGAAATGAATTAAACTAATTAAAGGTTTATTATGTATTGTTGTAAACTTAATATAGCATATTAATAATCGTATTTTTTTAATTAAAATATAAATTTTAAATTCAAATGCTTTCTTTTTTATATCAAAAAAAGAAACACAATTAAGTATGTTAAATTAATTAATTATATAATAAATCATTTATTGGTTAAAATTGAATGCACCGTCAAATCTTTGGATCCTTTCTTATTGAAATGAAACACAAAGATAAAATTAGAATAATTACTTAATTTTATATTTAGATATTTCTCTGCGTCTCAACTATTTACAAAACGTGAAAAAAATAGATGAATAAGTATATATTTTCAAAAGAAACGAATGTGTTTTATTTTAAAAATTCGACAAAATTTAATAATTTTTTTTTTATTACAGATGATCAAAACTTCATTTCAGTTCGATTCTATTGAGAAGTTCACTAATAGTATAAATTATTCATAATAAATTGTAGGTAAAAATGTCGATATTTTAAAAAACAAAGTTAAATTACATATTCAAAATGAAATTTCAAAGACATTAAAACTATTTTCATCTTAAATTTATTTTTACGTGAAAATTGTACTAGAAAATTCATTTTGACCACTTTAGAAATAGATATTTACACGTGTAAAAAAGGTGGTCAAAGCCAAGCATATATTTTTCGTTGAAAAACGTATTAACACTGGTACCCCTTGAAGTTGGCATAAATTATACTTTTAATGATGACTTTGATTTTGATTATATTATTACCCGTTATTTAAACAAAAATGTGTAAATAATTTTATAATTTTAATACATAAATGATTAAATATTTTTAAATGTAAAAATAGTTTTATCTTTTTAATTAAATAAAAAATACAATATAAGTCAAATCAAAGTTGCCATTAAAGTTAACCTAATAATAATTTTAGTCGCCCACCGTTTCACCTACGTACTATTATTAGAGATGAACCATTTTCGGTGGTTAAATAACTTTTTATCTTCTATTTTGTTTAGATTGGTGTTCATTTCAGCTTGTTCAATTTTATTTTTTTATTTTTGTTTCTTTGTTTGTTTTGACCAATCCCTTCTCGGCTCGTGTACCACCATCTACCGTTGCCTACTTCTATGCCTTGATCTCGCGAAACCTCGATTGGCACTGTGCTCATGGCCTATGCCATGCTCCTTGGCCCAAGCCAAGTTGCCCCATTTGTGTTAAATATTTTTTTGGCCTTTGTTGAGTTCTCTGGCCACCGCCAAATTCTTTGGCAGCCATGAGCCTTGCCTGGCCATTGTCATGGTCATTGGACTTCCTTTAGCCTCTGGTCAAGTTTAGGGGGTCGACCCGCATATAATGTTGACCTTTTTCAAGTACAACCGAGGGCCTTGTCAGAGACACTAGCACTATCGTCGATCCTATCTTTCTCTAATAATCTTTTGAACTTGTTACTGAGCTGATTAGGACAAGACAAAGTGTTTTTGTTTAAATAGTCATAACTTATTAACAATAAAACCCAACCCCTCCATAGTGCGAAGTAACTATCAGTTGCTTTAAACTTCTCCGATTAGTATTGCTTCATGTTCAACAATTACAACATCATATGTAGTGGTTGAAGTTTTATATATTTTATTATATTGGTTGTGGTGTTGTATTCTATTAACTGTGGTTAGTTGAAATTTGTTAAAGTTAAAGTTGTAAATGACTAAAAAATTAAGATTAAAAAAGTGGTATAATCTTTATTCCCTACTTGAGGATTTTAAATTATACTATACGAGATTTTTGATCTCTCTTATTTGAGGATAGTTTAATCTCTCATATGTTATAGTAGTTAATTTCTCTTAGATGTGGATTGTTTAATCTCTTTTATACAAAGATAGTTAATTTTTTCTACAAAAGGGTATATTTTTCTGTTTTAAAAGGACATTAAATTTGGGCGAAGCAAAATAAATTTATTTAATTTTTTAATTTTATATTAAAAGCTATGTAGTATTGTTGATTAGATAAACAAAAATGCCAACTCGACAGTATTAATATTCCTCGTAAAAGCGATCCATCTCGTCACTCAAGTCACTCGTACCAAACGGTGACGTTCTGATCAGACAGACAGCAGTACCATGCTGTTCTTGAAATACTCGTTCGATCCACTTAACGAATAAGATCCAGCCAATTCTTGGTACCGAAGGGACATTTTCGGACTCCGGCACCAGCAGTTTCATTATTTCTTATTATTCATTTTTCAAACAAAAACGTTTTTTTTTTAAAGAAAAAGAAAGAAAATTGATTTGTTTTGTTATCTGGTCGCGATCGGGGGAGAGATTTTTTTCGTCTCGCGATCGATTAGAAATGGCGGGGCAGAATGCGGACAACACCACTGATCTATTCGAAGCGTATTTTAGAAGAGCGGATTTGGACGGCGACGGTCAGATCAGTGGAGCGGAAGCCGTCGCCTTCTTCCAAGGCTCCAATTTGCCGAAACCAGTCCTTGCTCAGGTACTTTTGTTCATAATCATCATCTAAACCGCTAATAAGCAATGTCGTCGTTTCAATTTTTCGTTCCTTCGACTACAGAATCTGTTAAATTTGATTCTAATTGTGAGTTCGATTTGGATTTTGGCATAACTAGGGCACGTGTTTATTCATCAATTACTTTGTTTAGCGAAATTGAGGTTAAGATCTTGTTTGTTACTCTGGATTTTAGCGGAATTGAAATTTGATGAAGAATCTGGCACTTGATGATTTGTGATAGTTATTAGGTTTTCGTTAAGATGTTAGTAGTTGTTAGTTGTGTTTATCAGTTGGAAGAGTTTGTACACAAGTTTAATTAGTGAGCTGGCGGATTGACTCTAGTGGAAAATGCTATGTTTTGGCTAGCAATTATTGTAATACCTGTATGTTGATGCGGTACAAACGTTTAGCGGCTAAATTACACTTGTCTTAAAGCACAATGATAGAAAAAGCATGTGTATGCGTGTATAGAAATTCAGTGAATTACTCGATGTTTCTGCTAACTTTTGGAACGGTACTTAGATAGTTAGATTTTAGCCTTTTGGCACTGAATTGGTGATGTATGTATGGGTTTGCTTTATGCAGGTATGGTCACATGCTGATCAGAGAAAAGCTGGGTTTCTTAATCGAGCTGAGTTTTTTAATGCTCTTAAACTTGTCACTGTGGCACAAAGTAAAAGAGAATTGACCCCAGATATAGTTAAGGCAGCATTATATGGTCCTGCTTCCTCTAGAATTCCAGCACCTCAGATAAACCTTGCGGCAACACCCAGTCCACATCCTAGAGCACCTGCTCCACAGTCGAGTGTTACTCCATCACCATCACCTCAAAATGTGGGTGTCAGAGGACCACAAGGCCTTGGAAATGCAAGCACTAACCAACGGTTTTTCCCATCTCAGCCGACTCAGTTTGGCAGGCCACCTCAAGCTATGCCTGGTACTGCACCTCATCCCCAACAAATTCTTTCAGGTCAAAGAATGCCAAGTGGAGGTACCATGCCTGCTCTCCGTCCTCCAAGTTCAAACATTTCAACTGATTGGCGTGGTGGAAGTACTGGTGCTCCTTTAGGAGGAGCCACCACTTCACAAGTTCCTAATATAGGGATTAGTCCTACAACTTCAAATGTGTCAACTGATTGGCTTGGTGGAAGTCCAGCTCTTCCTTTAGCAGGAACCACTTCCCAAGTTTCTAATAGAGGGATTAGTCCTCCAACTTCAAATGTGTCAACAGATTGGCTTGGAGGAAGTACAGGCGGTTCTTTGGCAGGAGCCACTTCACAAGTTCCTAACAGAGGGGTTAGCCCTTCCTCCACTCAGGATGGATTTGGTCTTCCAGTGTCAAGTTTAGCTCCTTCTCTTCAACCTAGACCACCGGCAACTTCTGGTCAGAATTCAGCCGCTTCTCCAAAGCCTCAAGATCTAGATTCCAAAGCATTGGTTCCTTCAGGAAACGGGTTTCCCCCTGACTCACTTTTTAGAGATGTATTTTCTGCAACTCCAGTTCAAGAAAAGCAAGACATAGCTACGTCTTCAGCAAGTAGCTTACCTGTCTCAATAGCTGTTGTTCCAGCATCTCCTGTGCCCGAACCTTCAGCGAAGCCTATTCCAGGTGAACCTTTGCTGGGCGCATTTTCTCAGCAAACTGTGGGTGGTCATTATCAGCAAGGTCAATCAGCAGGGAAACAGAACCAGCAGTTTGCAGTTACAAGTGCCACTGCTTCAGGTGGTTTTCCTGTTGGAGCTGTGAGTTCAGCTTCCACTCAATCCCATGTTCCATGGCCAAAAATGACTCAGTCTGAGGTTCAGAAGTATACTAAAGTTTTCATGCAAGTGGACACGGATAGAGATGGAAAAATCACTGGTGAACAAGCACGCAACCTGTTCTTGAGTTGGAGGCTCCCAAGAGGTAGTCCACGAGATTCTTTTACTATCTTCTACTAGTTTGATTCTGGTGGTTCAGCTTAAGCATATTGATGGTCTAACTATTAGATGCATTATGGTTAGCTATTTTTAGTTGTTATCCTGTATTATGAATGTAAAAGTAAGATTTAGAGGAATGTTTTTTGGGTTGTTTTGCTAAACTATGTTATATGGGTTGCTGAAAATAAGAGAAGGCCCAACATGTTCAATCACATTTTTGATGGAAACTGGGTTGCCATAGCAAACTAACTTCAATATTTGCTCCTGCAGTTGATTTGTGTCATAAGAGTAATTTGTCAATGTGTTAAAGGTTTAAATTGATTTTTTGGTGCATATTAAAGTGTTGAGAATTTCTCTTTCTTGATGTCTTTTTCTGAATAATGCATATTATAACTTTTACCAGTATATTTCATAAATGTGATGAACTATTGGTTAATATTTAGTTCAAAGAACTGCTTATCACATTAATGTTCATTTACATTATTATTCTTGGTGTTTCAGAGGTCTTAAAGCAGGTGTGGGATTTGTCTGACCAAGATAATGACAGTATGCTGTCTTTGAAGGAGTTCTGCACTGCTCTCTATCTGATGGAACGTTTCAGAGAAGGGCGCCCTCTTCCTACGATGCTTCCAGGCATTATCATGCCTGATGAAACTCTGTTTTCCACTACAGGTCATCCTAGAGCTCCACATGGTAGTGCAACTTGGCGCCCTGTTGCCGGTTAGTTTTTTCTTATACGTCACAATCTTTCATCATTACTTCTGATCCCTCCCCCTCTTTTTTTGATGTATTCATCAGTTGAGAAAAGTGAATTCTTGATCAGGTTTGCAACATACCCAAGGTACAAGACCTCCTATAGGAAAGCCACCAAGGCCTGTTCCTGTTGCTCAGCCTGATAAAATTGTCCAACCCGCACAACAAAAGCCCAAAGTTCCGGAGCTTGAAAAGCATCTTGTGGATCAACTTAGCAAAGAGGAACAAGATACACTAAATGCGAAACTCAAAGAGGCAGCTGAAGCAGATAAAAAGGCATTTCCTATGCTCTTACCATGTTTAGTTAGAAGCATGCATCACATGTTATACATGTGTGGATTTCTTTCAATATTAAAGTCTTTGCTTTTACTGCATTGCTAAATTTCTTTAATAAATCTTGAGAATTATTCCTTTCCTCTCATCTGGTAATAAATTTAAACTCACTTAAGAATTGCCATTTTCCTAACCACCAAAGTGATGTTCCTCCCAAACCATTTGAGCGATGTGTCAGTATTTGGATCATCTCCATGAATCTGATTTATTAAATTTAGCCTATGTTGTTGAGTATCACATGGTATTTATAGGCTACTGATCATGGTTGTCCCAAATATTCTGATCTTTAATTTGATTTCTTCTTTTCTGTCGGATTAAGACCAATGAGTCTGACTGTTGTCTTCTGGTTGTTCTTTAGAATATCATAGTTTTAATTATTTGTTCTTTATCCTAAAATTATTCAAGTGAGCTTGTCCAATTGCTCTTTAGATATGGAAAAATTTGAACTGCATAACCTTGTGTTTTCTGTATCTATATTTTGACTGGAAGTAACATGGTAGATTTTTTTTGACAATTTATATATGATTTGAAATTCCGATTAAAGGTTGAAGAATTGGAAAAGGAGATAGTTACTTCCAGGGAGAAGATACAGTTCTATCATGCCAAGATGCAGGAACTTGTGAGTATACCCTTACAAAGTTTTACTTTTTCAATCATCCCTTGATGTTTAAAAGTAGTCATATTGATTTAGAGTTACGTATCAGTGACCAGGAAGCCAATTGCAAACAGTTGCAAATGAGATTAGGCTTCAAACAATTACCTGCATCTATGCTCACTCTTGCTCTATAGAAATTCTAAGGAATTCAAAATGATTTGCTTTGCCATAAACGATATAATGGTATTGAATAATCAAGATACTTTCTCAATAAAGTTTGGTTGGCTGTCTTAGCCATACATGTGATGCAAGGATTTTTATTGTAAGTTGGCAAGGAAATCTTATTTTACTCGCTGCTCAGTAAGAGTAGCTCAAATATTGCCCAAGGATATATCGAGGTCTAAAATTCTTGGGTTAAAAGCTCAAAGCCTTCACAGCTTTAGGGATGCACATACTTTTGTTGTCATGACGTTAAAAGTGATATTGTTGGGAAAAGAAAAATGAAAAAGTTAAAAAAAGGAAAAGATAAGGAAAAGGTGGTAGAGAGAAGTTCCTGCTTTGCTGATCAGTTTATGATATAGCTTACCTGAGGTAGACTTTTGATAACTTTGTGGTCTACAATATATTTGGTGATCTAATTCCTCTTATCTGGTGAACATAGTAACATTATGGACCATGATCAGTTACATGCTTATTTGAGGTAGTTGATATATTTGGTGATTCAATTCCTCTTATCTGGTGAACACACAGTTTGAGGTTTCTGATTAATCATAGTTGAATTATTAGGGATTACATAATCTTTAAGTTTTATAAACTGCTATTTAGGATGCTTTACTTGGAAATATTTATATTTACCATATTTGAGCAATACATTGGGAGTTCATGATGAATAACTTGTATTTCTGTTTTCTTTATTCTCTATTTGTCATCTGGCTTCAGATTTTATATAAAAGTAAATGTGACAATCGACTTAATGAGATCACAGAAAGGGTTTCTGGTGACAAACGAGAGGTACCTCTTTATATTATGTAGATCTACATGTGTTTTTCATATCACTTTGCTACTTGTTTGGATCAATAGTTGAACATGTGTCAGGTTGAGTTGCTAGCAAAGAAGTATGAAGAGAAATACAAGCAGTCTGAAGATGTAGCCTCGAAACTAACTCTTGAAGAGGCCACATTTCGTGATATTCAGGTACTTTGGGTTGAATGAAGGCGAATAAAAGTTCTCTTGTATGGACTCATCTGATCTGTTTCTTCATCCCTCTTAAATTTGCTATATTACACTGATTCATTTGCAGGAGAAAAAAATGGAATTATATCAGGCAATTGTCAAAATGGGTGGAGACAGTGGTGATGGTGCTCTTCAGGTAGGTTGTTACTGTAATTGACTAGTTAGAGATTTTGAAAAAACCTATATGTATATTAAGATTTTATTGGCTTTTGCAGCAACATTCTGAAAGTATCCAAAAAGAGCTCGAGGAACTAGTGAAAAATTTGAATGAGCGTTGCAAACAATATGGATTGCGTGCGAAGCCAACTTCACTGGTTGAACTTCCCTTTGGTATGTTTATTTTCATAACAATCTTTTTGCCTACTCAAATCATGTTCCATTTGCAATTTAATTAGCTAATTACTTAATTTAGGCCAGCTGTTAGTCGAAGTACCATATTAGCAGCTAAAAGGATAGGTTTGAAATTGTATTTGTTTACTTCTTCATTTCAACTCATTCTCTGTAAGCTTCTTAATATATTATTATTTTAATAACTTGATTGAAATTGAATAGTAACAAAAATTATGATTCCATTGCTTAATAAATGTCTTACATAGGTGTA
The DNA here is from genome assembly GCA_946807835.1 of Ailanthus altissimus. Taxonomy (NCBI): domain Eukaryota; kingdom Viridiplantae; phylum Streptophyta; class Magnoliopsida; order Sapindales; family Simaroubaceae; genus Ailanthus; species Ailanthus altissimus. The sequence goes on from OX327695.1 coordinate 29,262,980, forward strand.
AAATTCTGGCTTAGCATGCAAGAATTTTTTTATGAATTTATTTATATACTTGAAAATTATTTGCATAAGTGAGTTTTTATTTATTTGTTACAACCCTATGTAAGATTATGTTTTAACTTTTCTATGCTTCCTCTCATGGTCTTACTAAAGGCTGGCAACCTGGAATCCAAGAAGGAACAGCTGATTGGGATGAAGATTGGGACAAGTTCGAAGAAGAAGGTTTGTCAAACAGTTACCCACAGGATTGATTTGATTGCAACCTGAGACGTTTTTTGTGAAACTCATTTGATATTGTAGAATTGGATTTAATATTAGTCATGAACTGAATTACAATTCGGGCGAATCATTAATTTGTCATTTTCCAGGATTTACATTTGTCAAGGAATTCACACTGGATGTGCAAAATGTCGTAGCTCCTCCGAAAACAAAATCTTCATCAGTTCAGAACGAAACAGCTTCCACAAATGACAATGCAAATGCTTCATTCTCAAATACTGATTCTAAATCAGAGAAGGATGCATCCTCAAATGCTGATACTAAATCAGAGGATGCATCTGTAAATACTGATTCTAAATCAGAGAAGGATGCATCTGCAAACAATGATGGTAAATCAGGGAAGGATGCAAGTAAACGTGAAGGCATCTCAGAGAATGAATTAGCTAATGAACGAAATGGGGATGGCTTGGCAAGAGGTCCTACTGACATTCCAGTTGGAAGTGGTGCTGCAGAGAATCAATCTCAAGAAGTCCAAGATTCCCAAATCACAAATGACGTTGGTGCTGATGGTTCACCGCATGCTAAAGAAATACAAAGGTTTTGTTTCTAATGATTTCTTTTTCATTCTTTTTTGGGGCTGATCTACAGGCCAAACTTATTGTGCAGACGGGTCTTGGCTATGGGACATTTCTTTTTAACTTTTTGCTTTATTTAGACTGAATTTTTTTGGGTGATTTACTTGTTCAGTGATCAGGTTGATAATGAATCTATATATTCTGGAGACAAAGGTTTTGATGAACCTAGCTGGGGCACATTCGACACTCATTATGATTCAGAATCAGTTTGGGGCTTTGACACTGATAATGCCAAGGTTTGTGAACACTTTTTGTTGTACATTTGAAATTCATGAATGAAAATGCATAGCTCAAACTGAAAGCAGGGCTCCCAAGTTTAATTATGTTGTCAGGATCATTTGTGACCTTTTATTTGTATTGGCAAGAGGAATCCTATATCTCTTCTTTTGTTTAAGTATTTCATAATAAGTTTAAGTTGAAACAGGAGACTGAAATCTGTTCTCCATTTGTTAGCCTTTATCTCTTCTTTTGTCTGAGGGGGAAGGGTTGTTTTTCACAATGATAAAATGGAAGGAGATGGAATTTTTTTTTCATCCTTCCTGCTTTAAGCACAGGTGAGAGTGTTGAGATTTCACGTATGCTTCAAAACCTAAAATTGTGTTTGTTTTTGTAGGTTTTAATTCTTCATTGTTTCTACTTCAATTTTGATGTTCTGGAAACTGAATTTTGAGTGATAAGCTAGGTAGCAGCTGGTTGCTTGCAAGCATGTTGAGAAATTTGCGAGCACTTTCGATGAACTTATTGTATCAAAAGCATTTAGATTGGTTTAATATGTATATTTTCTTTTTCATGCAGGACATTGATCGTGACAAACATGTTGAAAGTTCTGTTTTTGGTCTTGATGACTTTGGACTAAAGCCAATAAGAACAGATTCCTCTCATAGCCACAATTTGTTCCAAGGGAAGAGCTCTTTTTTTGCCGATTCTGTTCCAAGCACCCCTGCTTATAGTATTTCAAACTCCCCTCGGAGGTTTAGTGCAGGGCCAGATGACTACTCATTCGACAAGGGTAAGAGTCCATTTATGTTTGCCGACTCTGTTCCAAGCACCCCTGCCTACAGTATCTCAAACTCCCCAAGAAGGTTTAGTGGAGGGTCAGAGGATCATTCGTTTGACACCTTCTCTAGGTTTGATTCATTCAACATGCATGACAGTGGCTTCTTCCAGTCCCCGCATCACTCCCTTTCTAGGTTTGATTCTGTTCGCAGCACCAGAGATTCTGATCAGGGTCACGGGCTCTCAACAAGGTTTGATTCATTTAATGCACGCGACAGTGGATTCTTCCAATCCTCAGAGAGTTCCATATCAAGATTCGACTCCATGCACAGCACTAAAGACTTAGATCATAGTCATGCTTTCCCTGCATTTGATGATACAGATCTATTTGGGTCAACTGGACCATTTAAGACATCAGTGGATGGTAGCACTCAAAATAAAGGTTCTGGGTTCCCTGCATTTGATGACACGGATCCGTTTGGATCAACCGGGCCATTTAAGACATCATTAGAGAGTAAAACTCAAAACAAAAGTTCTGATAGTTGGAGTGCCTTTTAGTTAGGTGTAAGTGTTCGAACAGTTATGCATTCTCTTCTTCATAACTTCGGGAGCCTTCTTGGTAAGATTTGTTCATTTTAGGTGTGGCGGCTTTGTTATTTGACAAGTATATATATAATGTGACAAAGAGTGGTTGTGTCATATGGTTAATTTTGTCAATTCTTTTTCCTTTCCCCACTTCATTTTCGGAAAGATTGAATTACTCTTTATGTTGTATTCTTTGTAATTCTTGACATTAGGATAGCCTTGATATGATGTAATTTTGTTTTCAAATACGAGGTGATCATAATTTGCATTTGCATCTTGTTCACCTACTTTTGAGTTTTATGCTTTGCAAATGGCCCTTCATTCTTATACTTCTAGTGTTCTCCTGTGTATGTTGGATGGATTATATTTGGATATACAATTGTGTTTGCTCTCAAATAATCGTGGTGTTTCCTATATTGGTTGCCAGTTGCTCATGCTATTAGTCTTTAGTGCAAGAATGACTGGTGTGTATCATGTTCTAGTGAAATTTCCAGGACATTCAAAAACCAGTGTAATCCTTGCTGATCGGCCCGTATAATACAATAGATGGATGGATTAGGCAGAATTAAGCCTGAACCATATCTAGATGAATTAACATGAACAAATGCCGGGATTAATAAAACGGGAGGAACCGATGAATTAATGATTCAAAATAGATCAAGCACAAATTTTTTGAACTTGTCCAACTCAGTAAGACTTGGTGATGTAGAGCATACAAGACTTGGAAATACAGGCAAAATTAAGATAGGAGAATCCGATGAATCAGTGATTCATAATAGATTACGCACTAAACTTTTGAACTTTTACAACTTAAATTGTGCGAACACTGAGAGAAAGATGTACCAGTGTTTCATGCAACTGATAATAATCTCCACACATCCAACAATTAGGAATACTAAACTCTCACTCAATATGAACATACATTACATCTTTCTAATACATAATTAGGCCTTGGCTGCAAAAATCTCCATCAACGAAGACCAGGTTCCTGAGACTCCAATAATCAGCCCAAAAACCACAATGGCCGCATCCAAAGCAACCCCACTCCAGCTTAGCTCATCCTTGAACACCATCCAGTGGAACAAAGCAGGCAACACGAAACCCAGCACGACGCACACGCTACTGCCCACCAGAGAAACGAAATCTGCAAAGTTAGGCACCAACAGAGCTACCAACGTCACCCCCAAAACCATTGCCCATCTCAGCCACAAGCAGTACCTATAATGGCAAAACCTTCTCTCCACCACTTCATAAACGGGGTTCATCATCAACGGGAAAGTGAAAAACAGATTTATGCACAGACCCAGCTGCACCAAAGTGCTCACCAGTCCTGCTCCGAAATTGGTAGTGATGATATCATTGGTTTGTTCACCGAAAGCGAAGTAACCCAATGCACCAAATCCTCCATACAACAGAGAAATGAATGCCATACACAATCCCAATATTTTGCCAAACTTATCCTTGTCTTTACTCTCGGATTCTAATGGCAATATCATGCCAATCCCTTCAAAGGCATAAACTGCAACACCAATACCGTAGGCCAAAACAGAGAAATCACCAAAGGCCTTCAGAACAGGCCTTTGGTTTACAAAAATCATGACATCCTCCACCATCACCACTCCCATAGCTCCAAGATCAACGATATCAGCAAATATACTCAAAGGAGCCAAATGGGTCAACGTTGGAATTGAATTCAACCCCAATTGAAAAGGGAGACAACCCCAAATGTATAAAGCTTTTGGAGATAGGAACCCGATAACACTACGCAAATTACTGCTACTGTTATTATTATTAATCATATTAGCTAAAGTATTGGCAATGAAAATTAGATAGCTGACACAAAAACCTGCTTGTGCAAGAACTATCATGGCGTCAACAGCAAAACGACCAACTGACCCGCAAACTACATAGCCCAGATCGCCGAAAGACGCGATTTTGGAGAAGCCATGATGGGTTTCAAGCTTGCGGCGAGTGAAAACCAAAAGCATCATGCAGTAGTAAGTCAAAGCTGCGACGGAGAAGAGCATGAGAAAGCCCATGATCCAGCCTGTTTTCCTGAAGGTGTAAGGCAAACCCAACACGCCGGCGCCAACTATGGCTATGAAGACATTGGCAAAGGTCTTGGATTTAGAGGAGAGAGGGTTTGATTTGCCAAACAATGGAGTGTCTTCCCTTGGGAAAGGTGGTAGTGTGTATGAAGATGAGCTTGCTTCTTTGTCGAACACCACCATGTTTGCTTCTTCTTCTTCTTCTTCTTGATTTGGTTAAGAAATCAGATATTGAAATGGGTAATTGATAAAGTTTTAGATGCGTTGTAGGACAGACGGAGAGAGGGTTGTTTTTGCAAAGATGTGGAGATGAAGAAAATGGCAGATTAGATAAAAAATTATAGGGATGTTATTGTCATTGTCAATGACTATGAATAGAACTTTTTTTTTTTTTTATATTTCGTGGGTCAGTGCTCAGTTGTATCTTAAAGGGGTCCGTACCAGAATTAGAAATAGACAATGTCAAGCAGCACAAGATGTTGAAAAGTCAAAGAAGCCAAATAGAAATTGACAACATCATTTTACATGGCTAATAAGATCTTAAGATTGCATTTCTTTTATGATTAGATATTGAGAATTAAGATCCAACGAAGATACTTTAGTGAATAAAGACAGAAACTCTTAGTGGGTTTGCCTTCATTCTTATGGAAGATACAAGTTTGTGGAAGGAAGGTAAGATTTGTTTCATTGTAGAGAAAATCGGTTGTGGATTTTTTTTATGGCTTTTTACTTGATATTGAGCACTTGTTTACAAAATAGACCTAGAGTTTTACAACTTGAATTAAGGGTGGGTATAGTTTAATTTAGTCTGATTTTGATTGAAATCAATTTTTTAAAGTTTTAGAGAATTGAATATAATTAAAAAAATATTAAATATTAAATTGAAACGAACTGATTTTTTTCCATTCGATTCATTCAATATTTTTGATTTTGTTTCAATCTCTAAATTTTGATTTCTAAAATTATATATATATATTTTAATATTTTTATTTAATTGAGCGGTGAGTGCAAGATGACTAGCGGCGAGATGGTAAAATGGCACGACAGTGACGCTGCTATTAATTTGATTCGTTAAATGAAATGACGGAGTTGAGAGAGATGTGATTGAGAACTATTAGTGTTAGTCTGTTTTGGTTAGATGAGATGATGAGAGTTAAGAGAGGAGTGAGAAATTGAGAATTGAGAGAGATGTTTGAAGGAATTGAATATTTTAATTTAATTTAAAATTTAGGTTTAAGTTTTTCTAATTTAAAATTTATATAAAAAGTAATAATTAATTATTGAGATTTGATCACTTGAGACTTGAAGTCCTGAGATAGATGAGATAGGCTTTTTAATTTAAATTTAATAAGAATGATTGTGTGTGGGTAAACTTATTTTAACAATTATGTTTAGTTAATAAATAATTGACACGCAATGAAAAAATTATTAATTTATTTAAAATCGATTTTATCAGTTCGATTTTAATTTTTAATACAAATCGAATTGAATTATTTTTTCACACAAAAAATCAAATGATTTTGTTTGAAAATAAAAATCAAATTGTAATTCGAACCGACTTAAAAATCAAATGTAAGTGTCGGCATGCCCATAAATATATTGGGCCTAATAAAAAAAAATCCTGGGAGAAATATTTTATTAGCCATTTCTTGTTTGTGGGCCAAATGATTTAGACTTTGCTATTATCTCCATCCGTGCACATCACGTCTCTTTTTATCTGCCCACCAACCTCACCCACCTTCTCGTTTGGCCTTTTCATTTCATTTTCTGTATATTTTTTTCGGAAGGACACTGAATACAGAAACAAAGGAAACCTGTGTCCGACTGCTTATTGTGTTCTTGCTTTCCCAAATATGGTCACTAAATTTCAGGTACATGTAATTTTCCATAAAAGCATGCACATCTTGGGAATTAGAGAAGCTCTCAACAAGTAACAACTCATCAACAAGTAAACGAACACATTTCAAATGATGTGTCAATTATTCATTGGATGACGGAAGTTAAACAGGTTAAGATGAGATAATTATTGAATAAAACATTGACAGATCATTTGAGATAAAAGAAATTGAAATATTAACGAACTCTTGTTACCCACCAGAACTTGTCATTTGCTTTGGTTTCTCCTTTACAGATAGACAATCATGGATGAGGAAACTTGAATGCTTCCTGTTTTTCACTATCTATTGAAGTATAATGACAAGATTACAATTATATTCCACATGTTAAACTTCAATTACAGACAAGGGCAGGATGTGTTGATAATGACAAAATACCTTTCTCTTTGACTTGACGAAACTTCGTTGGGCGATCTTGTATTGTTTTGCTCACTCTTTCAAATATGCTTTCAAGAGTCTGTTTAATTTAATTGTAACATCGGAACATTAGTTGACTAACAATCAGTGGCTTACAAAATAATTCATGTCTCTATAGTCAATTGCAAGAATCTATTTACATGGGATATGTTCTTGTTCTGTGACCATGTTGTTTGTTGACTAAGAGAAAGAAGCAAAGAATTCCATATTAAATAATCTGGAGGGATATCTTTTTCAATCATTTGTAGAAGGAGTCTTTAAGGAATTTTGAAAATCATATTTCCTTAAAAAAGCATCGACCGAAGGACTATAACTTCGTATATTAGGTAAGGCAGTTCTCCCAATCAAATTCTTTAAAAGTTTCAATGTCACACCCCAAATTTAAAAGGATCAAAGGAATAATTTATACTTTATTAAAATTTATTATGCAAAATTTATATTTAATATTTAATATTTAATAAATAATAAAAAAAATCAAACATAATCATAATAATTCTTAAAGTTAAAAGTGTAAAAATAAACTTTTTAATAATAAAATAATACTCTAATAAAAATTTATTCTTAAAAATTATAATGATTTATAGAGAACTAAGGGGTAGCAAACGCTTCGCCAAATTCATTATGTACATAATCTTTCAGTCATTTAGTGATCACAATAATTTATAGTGAGTATAAAATTCAGTAAGTAAATTAGTTTTTTATATAGTAAAATAATTTCATATATATAATGCGTGTGTATAATTTGCCATGATTAAAGAAATTTTTTTTAAAATTCCAAAATATATCATAACATATCTTTTAAATTCTTTTCACTTATGCTATGAATCCCCTTATTTAATTATCACTTAGTAGGCTTTTCATAACTTACAAAATGAGCCCAAAAAGTTATCCGTTGGTAACATATTGTATGAGAGGAATAGTACAAGTGAGGTTTAGATTTCACACACAAAGTACATTCATGCCCGAAGGTAAGAGCCGAACCCTCACCCTAATTATCGGTGAGTTCTCCCACATGCACCAATGCATCAACACACGAATGTGAAGACTCATAAGTCCCGATAGTACCTATAAGACTCCTATCAACATATAATAGTATAAATAAATAGATCATATATCTCAATTTCGAAGGTAAGGTCACACATAATAGAAAAACTCCACAACATACAAAGGGTGTCTACTAAGGAAAAATTAAATTTAGGTATCTTAGAAGAATAAAACTTATATAATGGACAAAACTTTCATTCAAAACAAACTTATTATTCAAATAATGTCGTATGCATGTCTATACTTAATGCCAATGCTCACATTACAAACAAAACAAATTCATACTTTCATATCAAAATATATTTGGCACAAAACATAATCATAGTTTGAAATATATACAAAACATCATATGCACAAACAATAATATGTTTGTTGTGATCCCAGTAAAAATTTAGAATACTTATCTCTTATCGGATTACGATAAAACTCAAGCTCTTTAACTTAACATCAAAAATAAATTCTCTCATAAATACCATCACAAAATTAAAAGTTTAAAATAACTTGTTAAACTCTTTATTTATCTCACCAAATTAACTTATCAAGTTAGCCTCTCTAATTTGTAAAAATTGACCCTTAACACTTTTCAAATTTTCTTAAGGCCTAAATAAAGTCAAATGCTTATGACTTTAGAATATCATAATCCTAATACATTACTAAATCTTATAAAAAAATATAGGACACTTAATCCTTATAACCATATTTTATATAAATCCTAAATTTTAGAACCAAAAACCTGTTAGAAACCAATTTTCATTGACTAGCTCTTACTCTCCAATTTTTTTTTTACAAATAATTCACTTATCAAAATATCTTGAAATTTGACAGAGATATTATAGACATATAGAGGGTTCTATAAAAAAATATTTGTGTCCTTAAACAACTCAAATATTTTTTATATGAATTTCATTCTAAAACCTTTAAATTTCGTTATTTAGAATTCTGCACTGATACTTGTATACTTTGAAATACATAACAATTAGAATACAAAGAATATAACTATCAAATTTTAATGTCATATTAGACACATAAATGAATTATTATACCAAATTTTATAATTTTTAGAAGTGTTTTGGTCATTCAAATAATTCTCGTTGTTTAATCATACTGCAAAGACTGACAAATTCCAAAAATCATGGGATAGAAATGAAAAATCATTAAAAATTTAATTTATGGTATTTTTGAACGAATCAAAATTCTATATGATCTGTATATTTAATCCAACATAAAGATCTTAGCAAAACTAATAACACAAAATGTAATCTAATTTTTGAAATATAATACTGTCATGAACAGAACCTACAAAATTTCATCGATTCTTATCTTATACTATGTACTTGTGATTATTTTAATCAATGACTTTCCAAATTCAAGCATAATAACCCTAAAACATTAAATTCAGAATTTAATCCCTTATTATTTTTAATACTTTTCATAAAATTGCTCTAAAATAATAAATAGTATTATAAACAATTTAAAGGATTGTAACATTACCTCCTTGATCTTCAATTTTTTTTCAAGAATCTTTTAACTCCTTCTCAAAATTTTTAGAGTTGTTTTCTTTAAAGAAAAATATGTATTGTATGATTAAAGACTTATAAATTAACTTATTTATAGTATAAGATTTTTCTTTATCCAACAAAAAAATTCTAATCCAAATCATATTTTTATATAAAACTTGAAGAATTTTAATAAAATTTCAAAATTTTAATAAAATTTCAAAATTTTAATCTAATCATATAATTTATAATTTTAATCCAAATAAATAAATAAATAACTGAGCATCCTAAATACCTACATTAAAATTTTGGGTAGTTATATTTAATGCTGTCCCAACTTTCCCTTGCCTGCAGAACCCACTAATGAGATCATTGAATGTTGATGCAAGAGGAAAATATTTATGGCTAACCATCTCATTCATCAGCTCGAATGCTTCGTGCACAAGCTCTTCTTGACAATATGCATGGATTAAGCAGTCGTAAACAAGGACACTTGCAACTCCCTGTTCCTCAATCATCTGATCAAATACCCTTTTTGCATTTTCGACATTGCCTTTTTTTGCAAAAGTCTAGTATCCTCAAGCTCCTACCAACAGCTTTGGGAAATAATTTCTCCATCTTTTGTAGGAACTGAAGTGCTTAATCCCATTGATTTCCCTTGTAGAGACCATATAACACGCTATTGTATGGACTAATACGGCACTTAGAACCCTCTTTACTATCTTCCATCAGTTCTAAAACCTTAAACCCGTCTTCCATCCGCCCTCCTGAACACAAACCCCTAATTAGTGTATCATATGTAACAAAATTCCAACTGATCCCATCGGTTTTCATATCATTGAACATATCAAGAGCTACATCCAACATCCCCTTTTCATATCATTGTATGCAACAACATCAATCTCCCCTCCCTTGCTCTCCACTCTCTCCAGAATCTCAACAGCATCTGCGACTCGACCTGCATTGCATAGAAGTTCCAACACCTTAGTAACTGTGTCAAAATCAGTTAAAACCCAACACTAAAACTCTTCTCCAACAATACCAGAGCATTAATCAAATTCTCTTCTTTGCAAATATGCAGATATCAAAATATTAAAAGTTACATCATTAGGCTCCTCCAACTCACTCATCAAATTCCTTGCCCTCCCAACTTTGCAATTCTTGCAAATCGAGTGAATCAGCGTGCTAATAAATCACAGTACTTGGCTTTACACCCCGAGATTTCATAACCTGCAAGAGCTTAAAAACCATCACCAATCCTATTAGTCAAGCAACGACCCTTCGTTAAAATCCCGTAAGTATAATTATCACCCTGAACTCCACTTGCCATCATCTTTTTCCTACAAAATTCTCTAGCCAAATCAACGTCTTCTTTAACAAGAACATTGAGAATGGAATTGAAAATCTTCGAAGACGGGGTCGTGTTCTTGAGTTGGCGCCGAAAGGGATGGATGGCGATGATGATGATGAGGAGATGGCTTTTCATTGCAAGCTGAGAAGTGATCTCAGGCAAGTACAAACTGTGGGTATTGTAAGCTTTGAAGTGTTTAAGATTTTGAGCATCGAGCGAACGTTTTGATTTTGTTGTAACTAGGCTCTTTCTAATGGTGAGTGCTTTGCTCTATCTCCCGCCTTCAGTTATATTGGAAAAGTGGTTTCTTGTTCCGTTCCAATGACGAGTCCGGATTAAATTATGAATATCTTGTTTGCATATTAAAAAAAAAAACCTACCAATTGAACTAACTGATAACTTCCGCTCGTTCTAATGACACCAAATGGTTACAAGCCTTCAGCTCGGGCCGTTCAAATACAGAAAAAGGTTGCTCAACAACTATCTTGGCATGCCCCAATTTCATTCATTCAATCTGCGTTCTGAATTGAAGTCCAGTTGTTTGCTGCTACCTAAATGGAACTGGGTGAGTGCAAGAAACTAGTTCCATATTTACGTTTAGCCCCCTAGATCATTATGAAATCTGTGTATCTCTACCGACTCATTATATTTGGCAAACTCTTCTTTAGTCCGACTTTTTTTTGTTTTCTTTCTAATTGCGAAAAGAAAATTCAAACTCAAAACATCAACATTAACTAAGAAGTGTAATTATCGCTGACATTAATTAAAAAATGTAATTACCGTTTGACTATGCTTTAACACCACAACCTTTCTTTGGTTCGTCATTCATCAGAAAAACCTATCTTTGGTTCATTTATCAGAAAAACCTTTCTTTGGTTCATTTATCAAAAAATGATTAGAGTTTGCTCATTTGGGCACAAGTCATGAAAGAACTCTTGGATCAACTCCCAGCGGGTCCTTCATACATATTGTGACTTGTACAAAAACATAATTTAAGCTCCAGATACCAGCTAATTCCACATTGACTGTAGAACAATCTTTTGTAAGGGAATGATTAAGGACACATGATAATAAAAAATACTCAGTAAGGTTGAAGTTGACATGCTCGTCAATTAAGTTGAAGAAACAACGCTCTCTCTGGTGCTCACAAAACAGATTTCTCATTTACCAATTGCTGTTGAGTACTGCTCTGCTGGAGCTGAGCGAAGAAACTCAGACCAAACTGAGGGCATACAGAACGAAGACAAAACCAGCTTGATTCGGGAAATATTCTCAGCTTCTAATCTTGCACCATGTTTGGTTTACTCGACCCACTCAGCTTTGTATGAGCACTAGCCTATGCCAGGTATGGGCTTAGGACAACATTTTTACAAAATCATACCAGTCGACCAAATGAGATAGAGAAGGAATAACCCAGAATCAATATTACTTGTGGATAGTTACCAAAAAAATAAAAGCAAGCAAATATAGGAGGATTCCACAAAGAACCCAAGACAGATAAGAAATTATTTCTAACAGCAAGTCCTGTTAACTAATGATAAGTGGGACAGTGTGGGAAACAAGATGGTAAATAAAACTCAGGAAGGGATGATACCCTACAATTTTGAGCTTAAAAATTATAAGCCAAATGACAATTCTTCAAAGCCATCATACCAAGTAAAGAAAACTTAGCTTTTGTTTGATCTAGATAAATCTAGGATATAAAGCCACAATATTCCATATAACTAAACACAAAGAATTGAAAGAACAGACTATAAAATATTGCTAATTTCACAACCTCCTGCAAAGTGAATTGCAGAATATAAAATAAGAAGCTTCAATCTTCAAGCTTTTACACAACTTATCAATCAAATAGCTAAATAGCAGCAACCAAAAACAATGCAGCCTAAAAAATCCATAGCATACTAAACAATTCGGCAGCCCGCTCTCACCAAGCTGATCCCATCTATTCCACATCCAAACCCATATCAAATCATGCAATTAAAATCACATTTCACCCTGAACCCATCATTCAACAAACAACAAAGTATCTTAAAGAACCCAATATCAATGCTCAATGCCCTAATCTTAAAACATACAAATAAACAAAACAAAGCTTATAAAAGAAGTGCATCTTATTTAAATCCATATAAAACTGTATATACCATACACATAAAAAAAAAAGATAAAAAAACTCCCAAAAAAAGGTACAAGCTTTCAACAGATTCTTCTCTAAATAAATCCCCAAATTAAAAAAGTAAATTTTTTTTTAAATTTTAACTGGACTCAATCCAATTCCTTAACAACCCTAATCCCCATAGTATTAGCAGTCCCAATAATGGACTTACAAATACTCTCCAAAGGCATGTACTGACAGTAGGGATCAGATTGCTTCACTTTCGCTATCTCATAAATATGCTTCAACGTCACAGTCGACACCGTCACGTGCCCGGGTCGGCCGCTACCCAACTCGATACCCGCCGCCTTTTTGAGGTACCACGTGACTGACGGCGACTTAACAGTGAACTCGAACGTTTTGTCCTTGAACGCCGTAATCGTCACGGCCATTGGCGTGTCCGGCTTGTACTTCTGCGTACGGGCGTTGAAGTCCTTGCAGAATGCCATTAGATTGAGCCGGTACTGACCCAGAGCCGGACCCACTGGCGGACCCGCCCTCGCGGCGCCGGCTGGCACCGTCAGCCGGATGGTGGCGGCTACCGGGCGCCGTGTCAGGATCTCTTTCAGGGTCGACATTTGATTTGGGTCTTTAGGGTTTTACAGAGTTAGCAAAATGGAGTTGAAATCAACAGGGTTTATTTGTTGCAAGTTCAAATTCTAATTCTATTTCTTCCTTTGGGTTGGGCCGAAGTCGAAGGCCCAGCCCATGTTCATAGAAAAGTAATAGTAACAACTTTCAAAGGGGTATTTCCATTTTATGTTACCACACAATAAACAATGTTAAGATTGGGCGCTTCGCTGCTAATTTGGGTTAACAATTTGGAGTTGATAATATATTTATACTTTTATTTTAGTGAAGATTTTGAATTTAATTTTTTTTTTAAATTAAAAATTAAAATATTTACGTTGTGACTTAACTCGTAATAAATTTTTTTTTTTTTATAATTAAAGTAGAAGTTTCGAGTTCAAAACATATTATAAATCTTATGGTTCATATTATTATAAGTGTCTTTTATGTCTTACAATAAATATTATATATCTATTGAATGAGTTTTTAAATACTCGAATCTACACATTTATAAGAAAGATGTAAGTTAATTAGATTAAGGACAATTTTGATTTTTTTATTTATTTGAAAGAACAATTCTAAACATGATAAGGTGTTAATATATTTACTTTAATTGTTATGACGATTAATACTTGGCTTAAATAAAGTAAGGAGGTGATACACACACTACTTAAACCCCCTTTTTAGTTAAAAATTATAATAAAGCAGTAATATTATTTGATAAGCTTTTTGCTATCCTTTCTTAATAACAGTGAAGAGGGAACATACTATTAGACAATTTTTATTTTTCGGTAATAAAGTGACGAGATACCATAACATTAAATGTTTGATTGAAAAAAATATAAAAAAATTTGTTGGGTATAATTTTGATGACACATGTATCACTCTAAAAAGGCTACGTAATTATTAAATCTCATATTTTTAAGAAGTTGTTTAGTCTAAATAAGAATGCATAATTGGGCTCAACAAAAGTCTTAAACCATCAACGAATAGTATCCAAGTTTTAAGATTGATTAGATAGGACTTATCTAATGATTTACGTCATTGTTAAATCTCATAATTAAAGTGCATGTCAATAGGACTATATTAATTTTCATGTCACCATTATATTTTATAATTAGAGTATACGTTAGTAGAATTATGTCAGTTTTTACATTGTTATTAAACCTCACAATTAGAGAACATGTCAACAGGATTATGTATCGATCTCCATGTTATCATTGAGTCTCATAGTAGTTCGTTAAGTAGGCCTTATTGTTAAACAATTAAAGAAAATGATAAAGTTATTAGGGTGTAATTTTAGGGGCTACTATTATATTACCATGTCAATATGTTTAACACTCTATCCTTTCATTGACAGAGAGATAAAGCCTTTCTGAAAATAAAGTAAGCTTACACCAAATAAAACTTAAGTGTGAGTACTAACAACCATGTGCTACTTGACTATCCCATAAGTGTTTAATGAGAGGGGTGCTTGCATTCTAATTAAGCCTCAGAAGCTCAAAATCAAGAAGCCCTCGGCCTTAAAACTTTTAAAAAGTGCCCCCATTAAAGATGATCATGTGTCGCCCTCAAAGAAATTTTTCCAAACCCTTCTTCTTTGCACTTATTCCCTGCACACTCAAAGTATATTCTTAATTTTTTAATACAACTAAAAAAAGTGATTTGAAACTCTAGGCAAGTAAAAAAAACAATTTTTTCTCTCATTTTTCTTCAACTCTCTTTAAGATAAAAATACTAAGAAAATATTCACCATGAAAATCACTATCTAACTTTAGTGTTGGCCACCCTACCAGCACATGCCTCTAACCAATGTGGTTTTGTGCTTTGTAGATTTCACAATTTCGTTTTGTCTTTATTTAGTCCCAGCAACTGTCTACTTAATATTCCATCTTCCACAACTCTCTTATCAGCCCAGAACTATCTCTTAATGCAAGCTAGTCCAACAAGCTCGATTTTCTTCGCTCTCAAATAAATTTTTAGTATTTAGGGATATGACCACTTTTGACCCCAACAACTTTATAATAAAGGTATAACTTAAGAAGTTTTTGTATCTTGGCTTGATAGGATATACGGAGAGCAAATCATTAACACCCAAGATATTCTGGAATGAAACTATTTTGGACAACAATTAACCTCCACGATGGATGGCGCTCTCTCTCTCTCTCTCTCTCTCTATATATATATATATATATGTATGTTCCTGCATGTAGTTGGATTGATCGTGTATGCACTTTGTGTTTGTTAGCCATCAAATTCTGAATAAAAAAGATAAGAATTGATTTTTAATAAGTGAGATTTCTCATCTTTATATAAAGATATACTCAAGAACATACGTGGGATAAATGGAATAATAAATCAACTATGCTTCATGGAAATGATGTAAATAATATTGAGGCATTGCAGAAATGGTTTGGGCTAGACTATACTTTGGTACGTACTTAGGAAAAATGGAAATCCTTAACTAAGATTAATTGATTCATTACCAGATAGATAAGAGTAAAGGAATAATCATTCTCAAGATTTATATTTAATTAGGAGATTTAGCAATATATAATGAAGTAAAAGAAAAGACTTTTTATCTGCGTGAGCATATATGTATAGGAAATGTCTTTAATTTTATCTGCATCTTTGAGAGCTTCAGATTTAGTGACTTGTTCCCCTTCGTTGAGTTCATCCGCAACTATGCTTTTTCAAGCGTCGACCGGATTGCACGCATGGTTCTATCCAGTTGAGCAACAGGAACAGGCCTTGGTGGCTTTCGTTTAGAAGGTCTCGTATCGTTGTGTTCGATTTTTGGTTTGAGTTATTAGAAGTGGTTTGAATGTTACGATAAAGGCACTATATGCATGCAATCCATGCAATTCTCTAATTTATCAAGCAAGCAACAAGCTTTGCATGAATTTGGCCATATTGCCGAGACAACGATTTGCCATAGGAGCATCATGCCATGCACAAAGATACCCAAAACCCCAATCACGGGAAGATCCAAAATCCATGCAAAATGCCAAGAACGTGCAATGCAATGAGCCACGTTATAATATATATGCATGCAGAGTGAATTGCAGAATATGTATGTATAACAGGCTAGCTTCAATCTACAATCTTCATTCAACTACTCAAATAGCAGCAACCAAGGCACAAAATATTGCAACGACCACACTAAACAGATTGAAATCTTTGCGCAAAGTCCTGGTAGAATGCCATTGTATTGAGCTTGTCCATATATACCGAGAGCTCCACTCACTGGCGCAGTCGACTTTGCGTCGTCAGCCTAATCGTGCCTGCAACCGCGCATTGTGTCGGGATATCCTTGGCTCAATATAGGGGCTTGGGGTTTTGCAGAGTACCGTAGTATTTGTTTATTTTTATTGAATTATGAATAAAAGTAAATGATTTCTATGCTGAATAAACTTGAATGTCTTAATCTTAATCACATGTTTGTTTTTATTGTTTAATATTTTAATACAAGCATTAAGTTGGCTATTATTTTAACTAAAAAATAATTAAAAATTAATATTTTTATATTTATACCTTTATAAATTTGTAATGTTAAATTAATAATAAAAAATATATAAATATAATAATAATAATTAATTTTATAAATTAATATTAAAACATGTTAATGTAAATTTTGCAATTTTTGATTATGTATATTTTTATTTTTGAAGTTATAAGGACGAAAACAAACATTAATTATGAAATTCATCAAAGCAATTAGCACGTATTTTGTTATAATAATTATCTAATAAAATATAAAAGAGATGAGTTTTATATGAATAAAGATGTATTATATACAATAAGTAAGGGTTTTTTTTAACGAATTTGACGTTTTATGTTTTAACTCATGAGTTTTAAATTATAGGCTTATTTGGCTGTTCTCTCTTAAAAATATGGCAAATAATATCAACAAAAGAAACGATGGAATGTTATTTCAACGAGGTTACAACCTTTTGCATTCTGGTGCAATAACAAATCCCTTGGAACAAGTTATAACAGTTTTATTACTTGTGTTACAAAAATGGAGGAAGGGAAATTAAAAAATATATATTTCTAAAAAAAAAATAAGAAATTCAAAAATACATATATACAAAAGTAGTTGTTTCTAGCGGCAGGTGTTGGTCACAAGCCACTCAAGACAACTTTGAGATGATGAAGGCCTTTTGCTGATATACTTCTCCGCCCGAGGGATTGGAATTTCAATCTTAGGAGGTGGGTTGGGGGAGAAGCAGACGACAACAACTGTAAGATTGTCGCATGCGTTGCGTTGAAGCGCTTCTTTGGCAAGTGCCTTTGAACACTTTTCAGAATCATTGTGTTGCATTACTTCTGTTGAAGCGGAAGTACATAAATAAGTAAAAAATTTTACTCAAGTAATATAATAATACTGAATAAGTTATTAAAAAATAAAAATAAAAAAAAGGTAGAAGAAGAACACATAAAGAATTACGTAGTTCAGCAACTTGTTTATATCTACGGCGGATCAAGATCACACTCTTATCTTATTATGAGTCACAAGGCACTTACAAAGTATGTATTTTACAAAAAAGATCATAAAGAAAACTCTTTCTCTCATTCTAGGAATTTTCTTTCACAAAGAACCACAAAGATCTCTTATTTATCACAAAGATTGTCAGGATTTCTAGTTGATCACAAAGATATGTTTACAAGCCAATTGATAGCCTTTATATAGGCTTTGGGACGACATAGGTTTACCCTATACGTGTGGGAGTCATATTAGGGAGTCCTGAAACAAGTGAGAGACGAAATAAGGAAGTTTCCTTATTTCAGGATACTGTTCCCGTTTCCAGCGCTGCGGCGCTGGGCATTTGTTACCGCGGTGCTGGCGCCTGGTGTGTCATTCTTCGTTTTTCGCGTCCGTCTTCGATCCGTGAGCACCCTACGCACTTGGCTTGATCTCCAAATCATATTTTGATGATTTTCAATCAATAATCTCTCAAGTTTCCTCCTAACCATTGTAACTGCACATTGGCTGCTTATACATCCCAGAGGCCATTACATCCCAATATCAAAAACTCATCTTCTTTTGTCAGGACAATCTCTTCTAACTCTGGCTTCGAGCTTAAAGGGCAGAGGGAGCCTTTAGAGCCTTTGATGTGCTAGTCTCCAAGTGGCCGTGCTACTGATAGTTGTAAGTTCAAATAGCCATCATATATCACACCGCCTAGTTTTTCAATTCTTAATCTTTCAAAAGTGACATTTGGTTTGTGGTCTTTACACAGTTCGACTGCTCTTCCTTGTTTGCCCAATATAGCTGAGGAATCCCCAACATTAGCAATCAACATGGTCTTGTAAGAGTAAAAATAAAAAAGAAGCATAGAAAAGTAATAAGTGGATGTAAAATTATGACTTGCAAGATCCATACCTGCCCAGTGTAAGGGTAGTCAAGTGTCACGACCAAATGTTTGTTATTGACCTAAAAGATTAGTCTATTAGATAATATTATACTCTTATATACTTAAAATCTACCCAATATCTATTCGATTTGGGATGTGATATTCTCCCTCACCCAATCACGTGACGCATTCGTCACGGTGTGACCTAAATTCAAAGACTAACCTGGCTCGTATTGCCCATCTTCCAGGGTTAGGGGACCCATTATCCATGTAGCAATTTCTATTGGGCTCAAAACACAGGATTTTTGGAGCCCACTTCGCTCGATTGCCTATCTCTCAAATGACATAGGGGACTCACATATCAAGTAACAATCTCTATTGGTGAGATTTTGGAGGCCCACATACAAATGAAAATTCGGGTCTGTTCTGATACCACTTGTCATAGGCTAGACGCTTGCCATTGAATTAGTCTATTAGGTAATACTACATACATATCCCTATATACCCAAAATCCACATAATATCTATTCGATGTGAGACGTGACACAAGGCAGTAGTGGAAGAGGACCTATCAAGAGACTTAGCATCTACAAGCTCATGATCAGCCCTCACAAAAGCATTCTTAATAAACTTTTTATTGCCAGCTGAAAAGAAAGAGTCTTCAACAATAAAATTTAAGATGTTCTTTTTGGTAAATGATGTTGTATCAATGCCACTATGTCCATCAAACATATGTGGTTATAAAAAAAAATCTCAGTGCAAAACCATAAAGAACTTGTGATTATTTAAGAAATTTTGTGCCAATGCCCCATGTCAGCTAGTTTATAAACGACAAAATATTATTGGTTAAGCATATAAATGCAATGTCTAGAGAATGAAATCCAAAACACATATATTAGTATTCTCGATTGCTTATGATGTGTAAACTTGCATATAAATGCAGATAAATCTGTTAGGAGCCCAACGATCATACATATCATTATATTGATATGATATTATCCACTTTGGGCCTAAACTCTCGTGGTTCTACATATATCTTCATATTGATATGATATTATTCACTTTAAGCCTATGTCATCATGGTTTTACTCCTGAGCTCTATCCAAAAGATTTCATACCAATGGAGATATGGTTAAGTCCCTATAAACCCATGATCCACGAACCATACATTTACATTGATATGATATTGTCCACTTTAGGCCTAAGCCCTCATGGTTTTGCTATTGAGCTCTACCCAAAAAGTCTCATACCAATGGAGATATAATTAACTCCTTATAAACCCATGATCCTCCCTATGTTTTGCCAATATGAGATATTTGTTCACTTTTTTCCTTAATAATCATCTCTTTATTGGTATGATATTATCTACTTTAGGCCTAAACCCTCATGATTTTGCTCTTGGGCTCTACCTAAAAAGCCTCGTACTAATGAAGATATGGTTAACTCTTTATAAACTCATGATCCTCCCTATATTTTGCCAATGTGGGACATTTACCTCATACCAATGGAGATATGGTTAACTACTTATAAACTCATGATTCTCCCCATATTTTGCCAATGTGGGACATTTGTTCACTTTTTTTCTTAACAATCTTTCCCTTATTGGTATGATATTGTCTACTTTAGGTCTAAACCCTCATGGTTTTGTTCTTGGGCTTTACCTAAAAGACTTCATACTAATGGATATATGATTGGCAAATGTGAGACATTTGCCTCATACTAATGGAGATATGGTTAATTCCTTATAATCCATTATCCTCCCCATATTTTATCAATGTGGGCCCTCGAATAAAGAACTATTAAGCCTTATCTCAAACGATATTCCATCAATGTAGATATATTTGTCAGAAGCTCAACGAACCACATACATCTTCACATTAGTATGATATTCTCTAGTTTGGGCCTAAGATATGGTTAACTCCTTATAAATCCATGATCCTCCTCATATTTTTGCCAATGTGGGATATTTGTTAACTTTTTCCCTTAACAATCCCCCTCGAACAAAGGACTATTGAGCATTCTCTCAAATAATATTTCATCCGTGTAGATATATCTGTTAGGAGTCCAACAAACCACACATATCTTCACATTGGTATGATATTATTCAGTTTGGACCTAAGATATGGTTAACTCCTTATAAACTCATAATTCTTCCCATACCACTGC
The DNA here is from genome assembly GCA_946807835.1 of Ailanthus altissimus. Lineage (NCBI taxonomy): Eukaryota > Viridiplantae > Streptophyta > Magnoliopsida > Sapindales > Simaroubaceae > Ailanthus > Ailanthus altissimus. The sequence goes on from OX327695.1 coordinate 29,283,910, forward strand.
TTATCCATAGAGCTTAATCACGGATCTCATCGCAAGTAAACCAAAGCTTACTAAACTTATAACCTTCTTGTTTGACACTAATGATTTCCTCTACATGGTTAACTCTAGGGCATGACTTTAATACCACTATTAAGAGCCTAATAAATTACATATATCTCCAGATTGATATGATATTATTCACTTTAAGCCTAAACCTTCATGGTTTTACTCTTGAACTTTATCTAAAAAGCCTCATACCAATGGAGATATAATTATCTCTTTATAAACTCATGATCCTCCTTATATTTTGTAAATATGAGACATTTGTTTATTTTTTTCCCTTAACAATATCTTATTACCAAAGATTTCTAATCCTAACAGTAAGCAACATACACCATAAAATACTTCGAAAGTAGATAAGTTTGAAGCAAAACCAAGATGCTTACGAAGATTATCAACACAAATGTACTCATCTTCCATGTATATTTTTGGTCATTTCTCAGACCAGCTTCCTGAATGAAATACAGGTATAAACTCAAAATTATCAGCTGATGGTGGCTTCGAGCTCATAATTCTTAAATCTTGTTCCTACATGTGGGAAATAAGAGACAATTAGATGAAATTTGTTTCTGGTACCATGAATCATATGAATAAATGCAATAAACCTAAATAAAAGCCCTGCCTTTTAGCTCATATCTCAAAGTGATGGATTAGCTAGGCTGGGATTAACATGGATTTTACGTTTGAATCTGGTTCGTTAATGTTATTCAAGGTAAGACACACAGATAATTATGCATGCGCACACAAACACAAGCTTACAAGAAAAAAAAAACCAGAATAAGCAGAGCCTGGTGACAGATGCAGAGGTTTGGAATCAAATTGATCATAGGGCATTGAGGCATCAACTTTAAAAAAACAGCAAAATATTGTTTTTTTAAAAAAAATCTTTAAGGACTTAGTATTTGGGGAAAAAATTCCATAGAGCATCACTTCATGCAAATCCCAAAATTACCATTTCTAGCGTGCACTTTGCTTTGGACTCGTTCATATTTTTCCCCGATTTACAAGTTCATTTTTGTCTAAAATATGGTGTTCTACTTCTCTAGTTAGTACCAGTACCAAGAGCTAGAGAAAATCAGTAAACAATATTTCTACGCTTGAAAAACGTGTTTGGGAAGTTTACATCAATAATGTTTTTGTGAAATGGAATCTAAAATTTAGGCGAAAAGGCTATGATGCAACATTCTATTGTAAGCAATGGTGCGATGAGATTGATAAATCGCCCACAGCGTCAAGCCCAAGAAACAATTGCTTAGATTTTAGAAGTCACCCAACTCAAGCACCACAAACTCACATGGAACTCATTCTTCCATAAAAATTCCAAACACCAAAAAGTATGAAAACCTAAACCAAATCCTAAATGCAAATGCCCCAATTTGATAACTTTTGAATGAAACAAAGTAGTGATCATAATACATACCTATTTGACCAAAAAAGAGGAAAATAAAGAATTGGGTGAGAGATAGGGTCTACTACTAATCGATTCAGACAACCAGGCACAGCTACATGAATGCTTTATAACTGAGAGATTCCTTGGAGGTTTCCCAAAAGCCAATTGATTGGAATAGTCCAATGTCTCATCATTTTGATCCTCTATCGCATTATTCACACATACATTCCCATTACAATAATAAACATCAACATTTTCAGGACCAGAAGTCGTTCTTTGTTCTAAAGTCAACCATCAATATCAAAATAATTTCTAGTCTATTTCCAAAACTAAAACCTTATAAAACAAATACAACCATGTATTTAACCTGGCTGAACCTTGAAAACAACTGTTCATTCTTAAAAAGAAGCCATTTTTAGACAAACCCACTTGCTATCCCGTCCCTTTATTGAAACTGTAAGAAAATCAACTAACCACTTGATCCAAGAGCCTCAGACAGATTCAAGCTAACCCAGATAATAAAAATCGATTTTTTTGCTTCACAGCAGACCAATTCCTTTGAATCAAAAGAACTTGTTAATGAAAAGATTCAAAAGAGAAATTGAGAGAGAAGAATATTTAAGATAAAATTAATTAATGAGAAATTGAAGCCAAAGCCACAGCATAGTAGTAGGAAAGGAAGGGCCGTTGAGAGGAGGTATTGAAGTTGTACAAATCAAATGGGGTGACCGGAGATTCCAAGTTTCTCGGTCGCATTTGTGGGACTGAGAGTTAGATAGGGTATTGACACGTAGATTGAACACTTTATTTAATTGATCATCTTTATGGGCACGCCTTCGCATAACGCTACGCGCTATTTTTATTTATTTATTTAGAATATACTTTTGAATGTTATATATATATATATATATATATATATATATAAAACTGATCTATTAAACAATAGAATTCATTATTTGGTGAACTTCTAAATATATATTAACATTTTGTAATATATTTGATATTGTTTTAATAATAATAAATAATATTTTGGAGTTCATCAAATGTTGAGTTTCGTTGTTCATTAAATTAATTCTTTATATTTATATATATATTTAATTTTTTATTAAAATATTGTCACATCCCTTAGGTTTAACCTATTTTTCTTATAAACTTTCATAATTTTAAAATATTCTAACAAATCTCATTTACTAATGTAATACCTCAGATTTACATGTATAAAACATGAGTTAAAAAGAGAATGCTACTAATTTTATTATAAAATTAAAGTATTATATTTTACACTTTTTATAAAAATTCATCAAATTAAAAGTTCTCAATATCTCTCTACATAAAGATAAAAATAAAATTTTAAAATAACGCCTCATCTTTTAAACCATTCTTAAAACTTAAGAAAATCAAAACTAAAATTATTAGAGACATAATTTTCTCTTATTAAGTAATAGATAACTTCTTGAATGCCCAAACTCCAACTCCAAAGTAATTCATTAGGCTAAAATTTAATCTGCAAAAACGTTAATAACGAAAGGTAAGTCGTTGATTCAGTAAGTAAAACCATTCATAATGTATGAGGGTTCCTGTTCGAAAGGTTGCATGCATTTTTAAAATATCATCAATAATATCAATAAAAAGATTTTGATTTCAAATTTATCAAAACAAAATTCTTCAATATTATAAGTCAATATGAAAAATCAATTTGATAACAATTCTTAAAAACTTTTATATTTATCAAAAGTACACAGAGATTATTCATGTCATATAATATCACCTGTGTCCCCAGTGACTCGATCAATAGTAAAATTTTATAATGTTACTTGTACTCACGGTGACCTGGCTAATATTTATATATAGTGTGCACATTTAGTAAAGATACCAGTTAATCCAAATCATATATCATGTTAATTGTTCAATATTATATGATTATAGACAATGAGCCAAAATATTTTATTTAAATTTTAATTTCAATAATTAATTCATTTCGAATATCATAACTTCTATTCTTTCATAACAACATAGCTTACAATATTTTTGTAAATAATATCTAATTAACTCAAAATCGAACCCATAATTTTGAGTTATCATATAGAGAATTATAGTTTTGTAATCTTATTTAAAGAGATGTTTAAAAGTAATAAACAAATCATTTATTTGAAAACTTCAAAATAATACATAAACTTTAAAGATATATTCATTCTTTGACCAAAATCAATGTAAATTAATTTAATTAGAAAATTATAAACAAATTTTAGAAGTAACAATAAATTATAAATATCTTTAAGTATTTTTTATATTTCAAATATCATAATAATAACATTTCTTATTTAAAAACAAAATGGATACATTATGAATGAAGTTACTTACTTCAACAAAAGTCAAGCACTTCAAAGAATATTTCTACTTATCTAAATACCGTAAGTATCATATTTATCAAGATAACAATTAATTACCTTTCATAATTATTCTCCAACTAAATAAATCTCTCAACCTATGACTCTCCTATTTATTTCAGTATTGAACAGTAAATACTCTAAAATTTATATCTCATATTATGTATCTTGGATTCATATACAATTTATTCTCATCTATAGTAGATACATAAAGGTTCAATATATAGTTTATTTGAAATATTTAATTTAGAAAAACTATTAAAAATAAATTAATATTTTTACTTGACAGAATTTGTCAAACATTTTTTGTATGTGAATATAGTTTATAAAATATTCTACAGTTGTCTAAAAACTGTGAAATTAAAACTGGAATAACTAGACATATATAAAAGTTGGTATATAAAATTTTAAAATTTTTGAAGATCATTTGATAGGTGAAACTATTTTCTCAATTCTAATTTACTGCTAAAATTTCTGTTTTCCAAGTTTGCAGTCACAATTTTAGAAATTTATGAAAAATTGAATTCTTATATTTTTATTGAAATAAAATTTTTTGAAATCCTTATTATGTTAAATTTTAAATAGTAAAAACTTTGGTATGAAAATATATTTTTATTAATACAGTTTATTTAGAGAAATATAAATTGTTGTTGAATTCTTTATTTTTTTTAGGATCACACTTGCTACGTAATATACATATATTTCAAAACTAAAAATATAAAGAGTTCTTGATAAAACCAATGTTTTAATAATAATTATGAAGTATAATGTTTAAAAAAAATAAATTTTATAAAATAATTATTCAAAATGTCAATTTACTTATGGCAATACACTAATCATAAACTTAACACTTAATTTCTATTTTACATAAACTCTTTTTCATTTCTATTCTACATAAACTCTTCATAAACTATTTTCATTACCAATTCATCACAAAAAGAAAAAATGTTAACTAGGTATGAACTCTACATAATTATAAAAAGTATAACTAAAGAAATTATAGTATGGAAATATGAAACATACCCATGAACAATATTCTACTTAACACTTAATTATCTTCTTCTCCTTTCTTTTCAAATCAACACTTGGTTGTTTTATAACTCAACACTCTCAACTTATATACATACACTCTAATTTTGATTCTTTTTAATTAATTTCTACACTCTTTCTTATATAGACACCATCTATATATAGTATCTATTTAAGTGATACATTATGATAAATCCACTTATTTATGGTGGACATGTTAGGTTTGTAAATGAGTCATTAAATTAGGACCCAATTAGGTATTTATTTGCTAAGTGCTTGTATTTGATGATATTTATCACTAGACATAATTTTATCTAAAGCATATATAATGGGTTATCAAGATAGGATCAAATTAGGTACTTATTTACTAAGTATTTGTGTTAGGTCATATTCATTATTAAGCATAACATTATCTAAGTATATGTATAAGTTATTGATGAATGAGTCATCAAGATAGGATCAAATTAGGTACTTGTTTCCTAAATGTTTGTGTTAGATCATATTCATCACTAAATATAACATTATCTACACATATATATAAGTTATTGATGAATGAGTCATCAAGATAGAATCAAATTAGGTACTTGTTTACTAAGTATTTGTGTTAAGTTATATTTATCTCTAAGCATAACATTATCTAAGCATATGTATAAGTTACAAAAAATATAATCTAGAGAATACTTATAAATTTTAGTGTATTACAACTAAAGTTAATTTTAATGAATTCAAGAGTAATTTAGTATATTTAATTATATACAAACATGTAGCACAATCTAAATTGATTTTTATATTAAAAGGAAACTTAAAATATAAAAAATATATATAAACCATCTTAATTGTTATGGGTTAACTATTAGTGGTAAAAAAACTTGATAGTGTCAAATCAATTATATGTCTACATGCTTAGACTTTATTAGTTTTTATCTTCGAAATGAAGAAGTTGCTTCTAAGAAAGGAGCAACGAATGGCCCAAACAATGCAAAGAAGTTAGTGGCCATTATAACTTTGTTGTTAAACGACAGTACGGTAACTTACATTGCCATTACAATTGAAATTAACAACTTGTGATCTTGTCGAAGGTGGTGTCATTGCAACTTGATGAGCCATTATTGGATAGCAATGTATAGTAACCATTGACTTCATCATCCTGTTTAGCTGCTTTTTAGTTTCTACTATTTTTTATCAGAATTAATCATACCATTGTATAGATAAAAAAATTTAAAATTCTATAATATAAATTTTAACCTAATTCACAACCGTTATTGCCACTGTGAATGGTGGTTGGCCTTCGTCACAACAATGATCGTGGTGGGTATCTAATTTTTTCAATTATTTATTTATATAATAAATTTTTAAATTTTAAAAAATAAAATATGTAAATCTATTATATTAGCACATTTGTCCATTTAAGATAAAGTACATTATTATCCTTAAATTAGTTAAAACTAATGGAACGAAAGGATTTGTTATAAGTATTTTTGAAACCATAGAAGTTAGATAAATGAGCCAAACCTTAGGGTTGTGAGAGTCCTTTATCTAAATTTTTATTAGATGTTGGAAGATTTTTTAAATAATGTTACATTTTTTAAGTGATATTATTAATTTTTTTCATTTTAATTGGTGTAATAAATATTTAAAAAATATAAAAATTTATCATTAAATTAATTAATGTTAAATCACTTAAGATAAAAAGAAAAACTTAGGAAATCACTTAAAAACGGAGGATTACTAAATTATTTTAAAGAATATTTTACACATTCTAAACTATTTTTTCATACTTTCATTTCAAACTATATGCAATGTTACTTATTCTTTTGATGGTAAATAGTGCAAGTAATTATTTTGAAAATTATAAATATTTATTATTCTACAAATCATTAACGTCCAAAAATAACCTTTTAGATGTAGTTTAAATAATTGTGAATGCACTTTGCATTCGAAATCATTTGAGTTCGAATAAAAATATGAGAGAGAAGTTAGTATTTTATAGTAGAATTTTTTATTCCTATCTAAATCCTTTTTTAAAAAAATTACTATATCTCAAAAAAAATAACTCGTAAGTTGGTGTATATATATATATATATAAGTTTGAAAATATGTAATAAAAAATTTGAGAGATATAACTAAATAATTAGAAAAAAAGGGGAAATTTTCTTAACTTGAATTTTTGAAACAAATTTTGAACTAGTGATTTTATGCAATTTAATAATAGACAGAAATAACAAGTTGACATTATTTTTTTAATTTTAATAATTAAATTGCATGAAATTAATAATTTTAAATAAAAAATTTATGTTAATATATTTCTAATTGTTTGAAAATTATAAAATATAACATGCTGATTTTGACAAAAAGAATAATAATAATAATAGTAGAAGGTAAGAATCTAGCATCAATAAAATTTTTGATTTTTTTATATTAAATAATACTGCACATACAAACTAAATGATATGACAAAATATTATTAAATGAGAGAAATAAACAAGTCAAGATAATAAAATAAAATAACAAAATATGATAGTAACATTATTTCACTAATTGAATCATATTATGCAATGTTAGTTTATATAATTAATTTGTATGCGTAGCATTATTTTTTTTCCAGCGATAATATTTCACGTTAAAAATCTATTTAGTGACATAATCACAGGAATAATAACATCTGAGTTTACTTAAAAATAACAACTCTAATGAGATAATCTGTTAATGGGAATCAGGTGAATCACATTGAAGGGAATATATGAGATTCTCTGGTGTAAACCTACGACAGAAGCCTGCAAACATGTTTAGAATCATGTGATAATTTTTTTTCTCCGGGTTGCCATGGAATCATCTTAAATGGTAGAAAAAAATTTTATTCTCAAAGTGATAAAATATATGTTTTGTTTTTTTTCTTCCATTTCTGACCAGGCCTTTGCGAGGGACTCGCCACTTGCAGGTATGTCAACTGCCATTCTGAAACTATCAGAGAATCGAGATCTTCAGAGAATTCATGACAAGTGGCTCACTAGAAGTGTTTGCATGCAGTTTACAAGGCACAATTCAAGAAGGAACACCGGCTTAATCTTAAAAGCTTTTGGGGCCTCTTTGTTATGTGCGGTTTTGCTTGTTTGCTTGCTCTCTTTGTATATCTCATTCAGATAGTGCGGCAGTTTGCCCGGCATTACCCGGACTTGGAAGAGCTTGAGCCTGCAGGTCGAAGCTCACAAGCTGCACGTCAAAACCGCTCCAAGCAAGGAAAAATGGAGAGAGCATCAACTTGAAACATAAACAAAGATAAATAATCTATTGGATCGAGACTTGAACGGAAGTTTTAGACCTGGTAACGAGGCCTAGTTACTTCCCACTGGAAACCTTTAGTCATAGAAGTCACATTTTCATCTTGGAGATTTCAATTTTCTAGTAGTATTTGTCTTTATACAGTTGCAAAATGGAACTATATTGGCCCTCTGCAAGTGTAATGTGCAGACATACAAACTTAGGCAATGTCGATTTCATCTTTCTCATAGAATGCATTCCATCTACAGAAATTGTTCATACTGTCGTAACTTCTGTTTTGCTACCTTGAAAATTCAATGGTTATAAACATAACAGCTGTTAGACAATGTAGTCAATTTACTCACATTAGTGTTTTTCATGCATGTCGTTGACAAATGACAATACGGGTTCGCAGAAGCAGAAGGGCTAAAGAAGGGATCCATTTCATAAAAGGCCATAAGAAAGAACCAGAACTTTTAAATCACCGGCATATTATTTGCCCAGATTTAGCTCCAAGTTAGCTACAGTTGAATCTATATGAATGACTAAATGAACCTATTGAATAAGATATCTAAGCCAAAGAAAAAAAATGCAAGAAAGAATCTTGGAAATAGCCCTGATTGTTCAACACAATGCATGGTTCTGATTGATTAAAACATTCTATTTGGACGTAAAAAAATATATGACCAAGAAATCTGGTCCTACATTTTGTATTTTGGTAATGAGAAGTAGAATTTTCACAGGTTCCGTCCACTCACTATCATTCAGCCACACAATCATTTTCACTTTCAGGGTACTTAGTTGTGATCTGGGCCACTTTGCAAGCCAAAGTTATTTACCGAAACATTCCTTGTTCTTTTATTTGCACAATTCTTATTAAACCACTCGAGTACTTTCAGAAAAAAAAAAGAAAAAGAAAACAGCTCAATTGCAAAGCACTATCCAATTCTGAATACACTCGCAAAGCTTTTTCTTAGAGGTTGCAAAGGTATTCATAACTTTAAGCTTTTAAAACTTTTATCTTTATAACTTCTTATCCTATTTCAAGATGAGAATTTTGACTTATAAATGGTCAGCTTGATTGGGTATCAGTGCATGGAGACTTGAAACCAACTAGGATTGGATAACTTAGCTGAAGTAGTACTTTCCACAGCTCTATTTATTGGGTTAAAGTGAAAATTACATTTTAAGTCATGTAATGTGATTTGCATTTTACATTTCTCTGGCGTTTTTCTTTGCTTTTCTGCATATTATTTTCAAATTCTGTTTTCACCTTACTGTTTATTCTGCGTATTATTGGGTTGATCGGATGGGATTGAGACCAATTTTAATTTATGAAGATCCTTTTAATAATTGATGCATGATACCATAACCAGTGTAATGCGATTTGTGGTTGGGTCTTTGTAAAGTTGTTCTTGTTGCATAAAGAAGTGGTTAAATAATAATTAGCACTATTATTAATTATTATGTAAAATATAATTTTTAGATAATTAAAATATAATTAATAATGTTAATAATATTATAATGAGGTAATTAACCATCCAACACAATATATAAAAATAGAAAGAACATCAAATTTAACGAGGTTCGGTAATGTTACTTACGTTATTGGGAGTCGTTAGAACAAATTCACTATCTTTAAAATAAATTATAAAATTTTTGGGCCATAATATAAATTCTTAAACTATTGGATCAAACTATAAATACTTAAATAATAAGGCCAATATTGTAATTACCCAAACAGTAGAGTATTACTACAAATGTCCAAAAAATAAAGAAAAAAATTGAATTCATACAAACTTTAGGGATTTAAATGAAAAATCTTTGAATTATGAAGTTTTCATAAAAAGATCTTACAAATTGAGGGAGGAGAAGATAATTATTCAAAAGGTACAATTAATAACAAATAAGGCATTGTCATATATAAGTCCAACCAAACCACTCATATGCCATTTTCCACTACTGTGGGATTGGCTCAATTGGCATATAAGCTAATTTTCAATAAATTTCTACTTTGGCGAATATGTTAATTCTCCACAAAGCTTCGTTTTTCTCCTAAAAATTCTCTATTCAAATGTAGTGCCTCCAAATTTGTGCTCAATGACGCTATCAAACTCGAACTCTATTGATCAAGTCCAAACAATGACTGAACTTTATCGCTGTCACCACCTTAGTCAACATATTTGCGAAATTCTCGACAGTTCTAATCTTCTGAAATAAAATTCTTCCTTCACTAATGATCTCCTACAAAAAATGATACATAACATCAATATGCTTCGTTCGAACATGATATAGTGATTTTTTCGCTAAATGAATAGCACTTTGACTATCAAAATAAACAATAATCTTCTTCTAATCAATTCTTAACTCATCCAGCAATCTCTGTAACCAAATAGCTTCCTTTACAGCCTCTGTAACTATCATGTATTTTGCTTTTGTAGTAGATAAAGCAACTATAGACTGTAAAGTAGACTTCTAACTCACAGGTGCTTTCGCAAGAATAAACACATAACCAGTTGTTGACCGATGTTTATCCAAATCACTAGCATAATCAGAATCAACATAACCAACAACACATTGATCATATATATCATCTCTTTCAAAGATTAAGCCAACATCTACGATCTTCAGTAAATACTGTAGAATCCATTTCACAGCTTGCTAATGTTCTTTACTATGATTATGCATATATTTGCTCACTACTCTAACTATATGTGAAATGTCAGGTCTCGTACACACCATAGTATACATTAGGCTACCAACTGCATTAGCATATGGAACTCGAGACATGTATTCTCTTTTCTCATTTGAACTAGGAGATAAAGATGCAATGATCTTCATATAAAGAGCAAATTGGGTACTTATAGGTTTTGACTCCTTTGAAATGCCAAAACGTTGTAATACCTTCTTTAGATATTGCTTCTGAGTCAAACAAATTTTGCTTCCTTCTCTGTCCTTACTAATTTTCATGCCAATATCTTTTTAACTTCAACCAAATCTTTCATCTCCACTCTCGGTTCAACTAAGTCTTTAATTTTTTAATTTTTTCGACATTTGTTGAAGCTATCAGTATATCATCGACATATAATAGCAGATAAATAAAAGAATCATCGTGTAGCCTCTAAAAATACACACAATGATCAAATTTACTTCTTGTGTACCTCTGACCCATCATAAATTGATCAAATCGCTTATACCACTGCCTCGGTGATTGTTTCAAACCATAAAGCGATTTTTTCAGTTTACAAACCGATTTTTTCTTACCAGCAACTTTGAATCCCTCTAGCTGAGTCATATAGATTTTCTCTTTCAAGTCACCATGTAAAAATGTAATTTTTACATCGAGTTGAACTAGTTTCATATTTAACTAAGCTATTAAGGCTAATAAAATTCTAATAGAAGAATGTTTCATAACTGTAAAAAATACATCATTGTAGTCAATTTATTCCTTCTATCTATAGCCTTTAGCCACCAACCTTACCTTGTAGTAGACATTTTTCTTGTCAGAAAATCCATCTTTCTTTGCATATACCTATTTGCACTCAATTGCCTTCTTACCATTTGGTAGTTAAGCTAGCTCTCAAGTTTCATTCTTCTGAAAACACTGCATCTATTCCTCCATAGTTGTCTTCCACTGATCAACTTTAGAATAGTTGACTACCTCTCTATAAGTGAAAGAAACATCATCATCTACAACTGGAAGTGCATAGGCCACCATATCAACAAATCGAGCAGGTCTCCGAATCTCATGTTTTGACCTATTTACTGCAATAGATTCTTGGTGTTGTTGAGGTTCCTGAGTATAACCTTCTCCATCATCTCCTAAAATCACTTCTGTCATAAGAGTACCATTATCTGTCTCTACAGATCTAACCGGGTTCAATGTAGTTGTTTTCAACTCCACTTGTTGTTGAATACGCTCCACTTGTTGCAGAGTACTATTTACTGTTGTCTGGTTTTTTGATTTTTTCAATATAGAAGACTCATCAAATGTTACATCTCTACTGGATACAATCTTCCTCGAACTCAAATACCAAAAACGATATCTTTTCACTCTTGAAGAAAATTTCAAGAAAATTACTTTCTTGACTCTAGAATTTAGCTTTGATTTTTTCACATGATAATATGCAGTGGAACCAAATACATGTAAAGAATCAGAATACAAAATAGGTTATCCAGACCAAACCTCCAATAGAGTTCTATCACCAATAGCAGCTGATGGTAGACAAATAATGAGATGACATGCATAAATCACAACCTCAGCCCAAAACTCCTTGCCCAATCCCGTATTGGACAATATACACCTAACTTTCTCCAACAATGTCTGATTCATGCGTTTGGCCACCCAATTCTGCTGTGATGTACCTCTCATAGTAAAATTACATACAATACCCTAATCTTAACAAAATTTCAAAACTGATCATTGCAATACTCACCATCATTGTCTGTTCTGAAATGCCTGATTTTCTTGCTAGTTTGTGTCTCAACCATTTTTTTTCATTTAAAGAAAGCACTATGTATGTCATCTTTAGATTTCAAAATGTACACCCAAGTTCTTCTGGAAAGTCATTAACAAAAATAACATAGTAGCGCATATCTCCCATAAATGTAATTTGAGAAGGTCCCCATACATTTGAGTGAACATAATCAAGAATACCCTCGGTATTATGAATAGTAGTGTCAAACTTTACTCTCTTCTGCTTTCTCAAAACACAATACTCACAAAAGTCTAGCTTGCAAGTATTCGTACCTTTCAATAAGCCTTTTTTCACTAAACTGAATAAGGTTTTCTGACCTGCATGCCCCAACCTCATATGCCCCAATCTAATGATCTCTAAATCTATATCATTATCAAAAACTATAGCCACTGATCCAATCACTGTATTACCATTATAGTAATATAAATTGTTCCTCCTAGTACCTTTCAAAGTCATAAGAGCGCCTAAAGTGACCTTCAAAATTTCATCTCGTATAAATACAATACAACATTTAGATTTCAAGGCAACCAACGAGATGAGATTCTTTCTCAACTTCAGTATATACCGAACATCTGTCAGAACTCTAGTTGATCCATCATCATTTTTCAACCGGATTGAACTTATTCCAGCAGTATGGAAACTATTATTATTTCCTATATACACAACTCCACCATTAAACTCTTCAAAATTAAAGAACCATTCCCGATGTGGACAAATATGATAAATACAACCTGAATTCATAATCCATTCATCAAATGACGTGGATGAATGACTACTTAAACAAAAATTTAACACACTATCATTATTTACGCTCTTAACAATACATGCATCAGAAACATATATGTCTTTTTCTTTCTTTTTCAACTTCGGACAATCTTTCTTCCAATGTCCTTTCTCCCAATAAAAGACACATTTATCTTTTTCTACTCTACCCCTCGACTTAGAATTTTCTATTTTTTCTAGTTTCCTACTCTAGCTACACCCTCTTACCGTCAATGCTTCTACTGACTCATCTATATATTCTCACATATCATTTTTATGGATTTTATAGTTTGTCAAAAGAAGAACAAACTTCTTCAAATGATAATTTATCATTTCTATGGATCAAAGTAATATATAAATGATTTAATTCATCCGGAAGAGACCCAATCAATAGCATAGCCTTTATTTCATCTTTGAAGATTTCCTCTAAATTTAATAAATCAACAATTAACTTATTAAATTCATTAATATGAGAACTGATACTCGTACATGGTCTCAACTGAAGATGAAACAATCTCTTTAATAGATACAACCGGTTCTCATTGCTTTTATTCATATATTTGTTCTCTATGACCTTCCACAATGCATTGGCAAACTTTTCTTTAATGAACGGATACTTCTGTTATCTATACGGACAAGAACGAATCAACCTTCAAGCTTTTATATTAAGTATGTTCTAGTCCGTCTCCTTGATATCTCCTGGTTTTGTTTCTTCCAAAACTATATCTAAGTCTTGCTAACACAATCCATCCAACATCTCACTCTGCCATAAGTCGAAATTATTCTAGCCATAAAAATTTTTTACATCTATTTTTGCACTAGACACTGTCATTGTCACTATCCTCATCGATGTAGATGATAATGATGTCATAACTATCTCACACAAATGAGCTCGATACATAATATCACAAATAACCAAACTTCACCAAATAATTATATCCAACAACGAAAAATTCAAATTCAACAACCCAGAATAGTAGTAAGTGCTCAATAGAAAATAGCAATTCCTAAACCTGGGGCTCTAATACTACTTGTTGCACCAAGAAGCGTTCAAACAACAATTAGCATTGTTACCAATTGTTATGCGGAATATAATTTTTGGATAACCAAAACACAATCAATAATGCTAACAATACTATAACGAGGCAATCAACCATCCAACACAATATACAAAAATAGAAAGAACACCAAATTTAATGAAGTTCGGTAATGTTACTTATGTCCTTGGGCGCCGTTGGAACAAATATACTATCTTTAAGAGAAATTACAAAGTTTTTGGATCACAATACAAAATTTTAAATTATTAGGTCAAACTGTAAATACTCAAATAGTAAGGCCAATACTGTAATTACTTAAATAGTAGAGTATTACTACAAATGTCCAAAAAATTAAAAAAAAATTGAATTCTTACTAACTTTAAGGGTTTAAATGAAAAACCCTTGAATTATGAGATTCTCATAAAAAGATCCTACAGATTGAGGAAGAGAAGAGAATTATCCAAAATGTGCAATTAATAGCAAAGTGTACCATATCTTATATAAGCCCAACTAAATCACTTCATTCCACCTCCCATTAATATGAAATTGGCTCAATTAACATATAGATTAATTTTTAGTCATTACTGTATAAAAGAAAAGGCATAAACAAAATTGATGGATATCACCTATCTAGCAAGTTATCGGTTACGAGACAATAAGAAAACAATTTTTTATAAAATAATTTAATTATTTTTAAATATCTAGAGCACTCAACTCTTCCCATCTTACTTTTCAACCAAAGATGTAAGATTTTTTCCTCCGGTATGAAATTGATTAAATATTAGAACATGTTCTTTAATAAAATATGAAGATAACAAGATTGGTAGTTTGGTTCTCAAACGATATGACTATGTTAACTTTTGTTTATTCTTCTTTTTATTTTGTTTATTGAGAAATTTTTCGAGTTGATCATAATTTAATATTAATTTGTATTTTAATCGAAGTCAAATATTTTAAATTATACTAACCAAATATATGTTACATTTATTATTTTACCTTTATTACAATTTTAATAATTTTTGTTGTTATTTAATCTTTTATTTTATTTTATATAAATTATTTTAAAATATAAATTTTTAAATAATTAAATTTTTAATTAATTATAAAAAGATATCATTTTTAATAATAATAATAAAAAAAATAGAAAAAAATGCTCGCTAGCTGGGCGCCTACTTAGCGAGCAAATGCTCGCTGGGCGCATGCTTGAGCGCGTGCCCAGCGAGCACCTAATTTCTTTTTTTAATAAATAAATTTAAAAATAAAATAAATAGTTATATATTAAATATTACTTATATATAAATTAAAAATAAAATATTATTTCAAAAAATAAATAAAAAGGCTTGAGCATATGCGTTGAACTTGTGCTTAGCGCATGACAATACTTTACTTTAACTGCATGCATTGGGCGCGCGCCTAAGGCATGCGCCCAACAACGCTTTGCTTTGGGCGCATGCATTGGGCACGCGCCTAATGCATGTGTACAAAGCAAATATATATATTTTTATTTTATTTAAATATATAAACCATCCTAATTTTATATATATATATTTTTTTTATTACCCCTCACAATATCATCTCTCGTTTTATTCTCAAATCTTATATCTACTGCGTTTTATTCTCAAAACTCATAGATCTGTTGTCAATTTTAAACATAATTTTTCATCTTTTTACGACGATCCAAAAATTCAAACTCAAGAAAAATAGCTGAAGTTAAAAACTAGTAAGTTTTTGTTTATTTTAATTAATAGTATTATTTATATTTATTAAAATAAATGTAATAGATGAAAAGTAATGAATAGATGATTAAACTCGATTATTGAGACAATGCTTGACTGCATATATAGCTATTATGACTGAGTTACGGCTGCGCGTAGTTGCATATGTAATTGTTGTTGGCCGTCGATTGGTGTACGTCTGCCCGTGGCTGTATATGTAGTTGTTGTTGGTCGCCGTCTTGTGCGCGCACCAGTTGCAACAAGGTACTCATGCGCACCACCACAACACTGTAATACCACCACCAAATAGCTCCCGTTTTTTTTCTGAACCCGCATATTATATTTGTTTTATATATTTAAAATAAAAATATATTTTATATATATAAATAGTTATATATTCAATTTTATTTTTTAAATTTAATTATATATAATTAAATTAAAATTATATTGTATTTTTTTCAGGTGACGTTGATTATGTCACAAATTTCAACCATTATATATTTTGGAGGAAGATGGGAGAGCTGTAGCGATGGTTTTGAAAGATACATTGGATATCAAAATATGTATATGATTGTTCCGAAAAATATTAGATACAAAGCATTGTTGAGAAAAATTTATCATCTTTTAAGAGCTAATTAAGCGTATTATAAAGTAACTCTGAAGTTTGAAGTTCTTTCAAGTACTATAAAGTTGAGACCCATTCTACTTGAAAATGACGATGATGCAATATTGTGGTTGAGCTTACAGAATAATATGACTACACCACTTTGTATAACAGTAGATGCTCGAGGACTTGAAAATAATGCAAAAGCATCAATGGAGCAAAAAAAAGGCTATGCTAAGCAATTCTCATTGACTCGGGCCAACCACGTTATGCACGCGACGTGCTCCTAACGCGATTGGCGAGGGCCATGCCGTCGGGCGCGCGCACACAAAGGCCTGGCCCGGGCCAACCGCGTTAGGCCGCTCCAAGCAGCATACACCTAACGCAGTGGCGCGTGCATTTACTCGCCAACCGCCAACAACGCGTAGACGCACGCGCCGGCGCATCTGACCACAAAAAGAAGCCAGATTCACCATTTTCAGCCACGTTCTCAATTTACACATATTTTCAACTTTCTACATTTATATCTACACATTTCTAACTAATATAAATTATAATACTAAAAAATAACAAAAAAATAAATTTATAAATACACTTACCAATTTTGTTCCATGAAAAAATTGTAGTATTAATCATGAGAGACGAGTGTTAATTATTGAGGGACGAGTGTTAATTATGAGAGTAAAAGTTAACTAGTGAAAGTAATCGTGAAAGTGAAAGGGATGTAAAATAAAAAATAAGAAAAAAATTATTTTTTTATTTTATTTAATATAAGAGTAAAATAAAAAATATATATAATTAGTTATGATTATATAAGTTATTTTGACACATAAATAAAGTCAAATCGACCATTTTTCCTTCTTTATTCTTATTTCTTTAAATTGATTGATTGTATGGACCATGTTAATATTTATTCTGCCTTTTAACTTTGTTTATTCTTATTTCTTCGGAGTGGTTGATTTTTTGGTGGCTTATTTTATTCTTGTAATTGTTGCTCTAGAGTTTTAACAAAAAGGGGCCTTTCTTTTTGTTCTCTTATGATTCTTTGGTACTTATTCCTTGTTTTTCGCACTGGGTTGTATGTGAATAGTTGTTTTATATGTTAAAAAGATGCATGAATGTGGTTTATACTAACATCAAACCTCTTCTTTTTGCTGTTTGCTGTTAGGATTTAAGCTCCTATGTCAATTAGGTTTATCATTTTGTGTACATTTATACACAACACATGAAACAACTCATTCTATAATCACCTAATCTCGGGTATTGTGGGATGGTTTAAACCGAGGGAAAAATACGTATAGTTGATGAAGCCATAAGGAACTATTTTCAACTTGTCACTTGTGTGCTGCTATTACTGAAATTAGTGTTGAAAATTCTAAAGTGCTCATGTTGATGAATGACAATGAGGTCTACTGAAAGACCTATAATAAAAGGCCACAAGAAAGAACAAGAAACTTTAGATCACTCGCATTTGCTACTTGTCTAGATAAAGCTCAAAGTTAGCCACAGTGGAATCTTCTGAGATAGCTAACCTATATCTGAAGATACTTTCTGCTGAATGACAAAATGAACCTGTCTGAATAGGATGTGTAAGCAAAAAAATGCAAGAAAGAATCTTTGGGGAAGCCAGTTTCTTCAATACAATACATGGTTCTGATTGATTAAAAACACTTTATTGGTGGTCCTTAAGCATTAAGAAAGTGTGTGATTTCCTTTTGCAGCTTGGGACAAGAAATCTGGTCCTGCTTTTTGTAATTTTTCTCAATTGTTTATGAAGTTTCCACAGGTTCTTACTGGAATAGGAAAAGTCCATTCACTGTCATGTTTCTGCAGACACACCAAGCTTTCAGCCAGGCAATCATTTTAAGGTTGCTTATTGCAACTTGAAATGGACCACTTTGCCATTTTGTCAAACACCCCTTTTTTCTTTTTATTTGCACGATTCATGTTATGTGCCAATGGTTAATGAGATTGGTCCACCAATGACATATGGAACTGCCATTACATCGCTCTCTCATTATTATGCATGTACTATACATGAACAATAAGAGTGACACTTATCACGAACAGGAGAATAGAAATTCTCCTCACCACATATACCTCATTGATGACATTTTAAAGAAAATTCTAGTGTTAGCTTCACTTCATCGATTCCTTTCCTTTCCCTGCAAGCTCAGGGTCTCAAATAATATCCCAACGGTCTCATTTTCTTCCATGGCCCATATATATGGCTTCTGAGGCTCTTCTGTTACTGCTGCTGCTGCTGCTACTCTATGAGTTCATAACAAGCTTCCCAGGATTTCTCTTCCATGTCGCCTCTGGTCAGCAACTTAGTTGGTCACAAAGATTTTTCTTTTTGTGGTTATGAACCTTGTCTGCTGCTCGTTACTTTTTCCTTGAAAGGTCTTTTGTCTTTGGCTTTCGGCTTATCCAGTCATAGTTATTATATTTTTCCTGAATATCATGTTTATTGGATATTCTTATTTATATTTTTCCAGACTACGTAATATTCTTCACTAATCCTTGCTTCATATCTTTACATATTTTGGTGTGTTTTCACATATTTCTGGTGTTTGCGAAAAAACACATCCTCTAGAATAGTGTTCTTTAAGTTGGACTTCAAATTAACTTTCCCATTTCTGAATTGGTTCTTTTGCAGAAGAGCAAAGTAAATCAGAGTTTTGTTAACTGTTTATTAGGCAAGTCACCATGAAAATATCTTGGCTTATGGTGTTAATTATTTTCTACCACAAGTTGTTTGTATATGGGATTACTGCACATCCTTCTGCAAGACCAAGCGTTGTGAACATTGGAGCACTTCTAAGTTACAAAACTAATCTTGGCATGGTTGCAAAAGTGGCAATAGAAGCTGCCTTAGACGATGTAAATTCTCATCCAACTATACTTGGGGAAACTAAGCTTAAGCTTACAGTACAGGATAGCAATTACAGTGGATTTCTTGCTCTTGCCGAGGGTACATCCTTTGTGTTACTTATTTTTGTTTGCTTCACTTTGTGAATTGCTTAGATTTTCTAATTTACTATGGTTCTTCATTGTTCAATTTGCTATTTTATATAGCCTTACACTTCATGGGAGAAGAAACAGTGGCGATAATCGGCCCCCAGGATTCTGTGACAGCCCATGTAGTATCTCATGTTGCAAATGAGCTCCGGGTCCCTCTGTTGTCATTCTCAGCCACTGACCCTACTTTGTCTTCTCTTCAGTTTCCATATTTTGTCAGGACTACCCAGAGTGATCTATATCAGATGGCTGCTATAGCAGAAGTTATAGATTACTATGGGTGGACGGACGTAATTGCAATATTTGGAGATGATGATCATGGGAGAAATGGGATTGCTGCATTAGGAGATAAGCTTGCTGAAAAACGTTGTCGGATATCTTACAAAGCACCTTTGAGCCCTGAAGCAACCAAAGATGAAATCACTGACTTACTAGTTAAGGTAGCTTTAACCGAGTCTCGGATTCTTGTTGTGCACACTCCTGTTAGTTGGGGTCTACAGGTATTTCATGTGGCTCAATACCTGGGAATGATGGGAACTGGATATGCGTGGATAGCAACTGCTTGGCTTTCCACTGTCTTAGATACTAATTCTCCCTTACCTCCTGATGTAATGGATGATATTCAAGGAGTTCTTACAGTGAGAATGCACACACCAGATTCATTACCCAAAAGGAAATTTATTTCTAGATGGAGAAGATTGACTGATGGGGAGACACCTAAAGGCCATATTGGTTTAAATGCTTTTGGTCTCTATGCCTA
Source organism: Ailanthus altissimus (assembly GCA_946807835.1). Lineage (NCBI taxonomy): Eukaryota > Viridiplantae > Streptophyta > Magnoliopsida > Sapindales > Simaroubaceae > Ailanthus > Ailanthus altissimus. Next base: position 29,304,390 of record OX327695.1, read on the forward strand.
TGATACTGTGTGGCTGCTTGCTCATGCAATTAATTCATTCTTCAATCAGGGTGGGAATTTATCATTTACAAAAGATACTAGATTGTCTGAGATACATGGAGATTTGCATCTGAATACTCTGAGCATTTTCAATGGAGGGAAGCTGTTACTTGATAGCATTTTACATACCGATATGACTGGTATAACGGGGCCTATCAAGTTTAATTCAGATGGGGACCTCATGAATCCTGCATATGAAGTCATAAATGTGATTGGCACAGGGTATACGAGGATTGGTTATTGGTCCAATCATTCAGGCCTATCAGTTGTGACTCCGGAAACACTCTACTCAGAGCAGCCTACTCGTTCCAGTTCAAATCAAAAGCTATACGGTGTCATCTGGCCTGGACAAACAATCCAGAAGCCCCGTGGCTGGGTTTTTCCTAATAATGGAAGGCATTTGAGAATTGGAGTGCCAAATCGTGTCAGTTTTCGTGAATTTGTCTCGGTAAAAGGAACTGATATGATCGCTGGGTTCTGCATTGATGTATTCACTGCTGCGATTAACTTGCTGCCATATGCTGTCCCATACAAATTATTTCCATTCGGAGATGGCCATAATAACCCAAGTGGTACTGAGCTTGTGCGCTTGATAACAGCGGGCGTGAGTATTGTAAACACAATTTTGACAATTTCAAAAATGTGGTGATTGTTTTCTCATCATTTAGTTTTCATGTACATACAGGTTTATGATGCAGCAGTAGGTGACATAGCAATCATCACTAATCGAACAAAGATGGTGGACTTCACGCAGCCATATATGGAGTCTGGGCTAGTTGTGGTAGCCCCAGTGCGGAAGTTGAATTCAAATGCTTGGGCATTTTTGAGGCCATTTACTCCATTGATGTGGGGTGTCATCGCTGTCTTTTTCCTTGCTGTAGGCGCAGTTGTTTGGAGTTTGGAGCACAGGAAGAATGATGAGTTCAGAGGACCACCTAAAAGACAAGTTATCACTATTTTCTGGTGAGTAACTGGAAAAAACAATGATCAATTTCACATATGGAAAATGAGTGAAAGCACTTAAGTATAGAATTTATCTTCTCTCTGATTCTCGAGTTTTGCCGAATGGGTTCTTCTTGTCTGAAATCTTCAGCCACTTATATTTATATTTCCATGTTGCAGGTTTAGCTTTTCAACAATGTTCTTCGCCCATAGTAAGTGAAATTGTACTAGTTCTCTTGCATTTTATAACTAGCTCACGTCACTGAACTGATGAAAGTTAATTATTTTTTGCATTATTATGCAGAAGAAAATACTATCAGCACACTTGGTCGCCTAGTGCTAATCATATGGCTATTTGTGGTTCTAATAATAAACTCAAGCTACACTGCAAGCTTAACTTCAATCCTTACAGTGCAACAGCTTTCTTCCCTCATTGAGGGCATTGATAGCTTAAGATCAAGCAGTGATCCCATTGGTTATCAGCAGGGTTCATTTACAAGAAACTACTTAGTTGATGAACTCAATATAGACGAGTCAAGACTTGAACCTTTTAACTCGCCAGAAGAGTATGCAAAAGCCTTGAAAGATGGACCCCATAATGGTGGCGTCTCCGCTGTGGTTGATGACCGTGCATATGCAGAGCTCTTCCTCTCAACCAGATGTGAGTTCAGTATTGTGGGTCAAGAGTTCACTAAAAATGGATGGGGATTTGTAAGTATAATTTACACCATTTTCACAATAGTTGCGAGTTCTGTGTTGCATTGGTTTATGATGCAAGGATTTTGCTGTATATTTATCAGGCTTTTCCACGAGATTCACCTTTAGCACTTGATATGTCGACTGCCATTTTGAAGCTGTCGGAGAACGGTGATCTTCAGAGGATTCATGACAAATGGCTTCTGAGAAGTGCTTGTAGTTCACAAGGTGCAAAGTTAGAAGTTGATCGACTTCAGCTTAAAAGCTTCTGGGGTCTTTATGCTTTATGCGGGGTAGCTTGCTTGCTTGCTCTCTTGATATATTTCATGCAGTTGGTGCTAAAGTTCAGCCGCCATTACCCCGAGGATATAGAGTCTAAAGGTGGTCAAAGCTCGCGCTCTGCACGTATTCAGACATTTCTATCATTCGCCAATGAAAAAGAAGATGAATTTAAAAGCCGGTCTAAGAGAAGGCACATAGAGAGAACATCTTACAAAAGTGATGACGAAATGTCAACAAACTCGGACTCAAACAGGAAGCATTTTGAAGCGTCTTCAAACACAAGCTTTGGCAGAGATAATTAAGCTTCAAAAGTGTATTCACGGTTCTTCAACCATTTTATCATTATAAAGTGAAAGAATGCTGCTCCAAGTTTCAACTACATTTACCAGTCCTGTAATCTTTTTACAGCTCTTGTTTAACACCGTGAAATGAAATGGTCCATGGACTTGGGAGCTTACAAATCAGGAAAGCAAAAGCTATTACCTTTTGGGATTAGAAACAAGAATGCAAAACCAATAAACACAATGGTTATATTGTAGACAACAATATATAAGATTATACACTTTTACTGTTTTACATATTAGATTACAGCTACGTTTATGACTATATACAACTGCAATGGATGGAGAAATAAACGAACAGGTAAGTATAGCTTCCATTGTTCTCGGCTTACTGCAGCACTTCTCAGGCACATATCTTCTCAAGAAATGAGATGGAGCCAAATATTTAAATAATATTGCTTTTAAAATATTTCTGGAAACATTCCTCTTCCCTGCAGTATCTGCACACAACTTTATATACTTCAATCAAGAGTCTAGGGAATCGACAGGCAAAATAACCATCAAATCCTTCTGGAACTGGTCCTACAAGTTCCTGAAATAGCCACCAACATGTAAATATCAGCTACACGTCATTCCTTGCAAGGTTAGGTTCAGTTAAAGATAACTGACATGTACTAGTCATCATATTTGTTAGACGGATCAGGTTTGTCTGGGTCACATAATTTTGTACACCATTCAATAAATGGTGATCTTACCTACAACTACAATACATTTCATCACAACTAAACCAAGAAATCTACAGGTAATGTGTAATCATTAGTTTGAGAAATTAACCTGAATTTCTTTTGGCAGTTCCCTATAATGATTCAACTTGTTTCGTATGACTCTCAATAGGTCTCGCACGCTGTCAAACCTGTAACGGCGGTAACGGCCAATATTATTGATGAATACTGGCTCTATCTTTTCGTCCCATTTAGCACCCAGAGCCACTGACCCAACACTTTCTAGAGCTTTCAAGAGATCAGAATTAGTCTCCCTATCTTCTAATTCTACCCTGTCACTAGTGTCACGAAGAAATGAGAGTCTCATCTCGGAATTCCAAAACAAAGGATGGTGCAGCACTTCAAATGCACATGGTCTGCCAACAAATCAGAATTATTTTAGAAACTATAGAACATTAAAGCATGCTGAAAGAACCATTGAGTTATTCAACATTAATGCCAGGGACTTGCATTTGCAAGGAGTAACAATCTTACCTCAATTGCGGATCTGGGTTTAACAAATGAGAAATAAGATCCTCAGCTTCAGGGATAGACTCCACCAAGAAGAGATCCATCCGGTTCTTCGCAATATTTACGTCACGTTCAAGACGATTACCAAATGGATGTTGACCACCAGTGATGCAGAAAAACAGGACACAACCTAAACTAAACAAATCTACAGCACGAGTCTGGCGTCCATGAAGAAGTTGTTCAGGCGCTTGCCAACCGGGGCTACCACAACCTGAAATAAAGTGGACAAATGTAAAAGAATAAACAACTATTCTTATAGATGAAACTCTTTGTGCATAAAGTGGGAATCAGCAGAGCTGCAGAAGACTGTAGGATCATCCAGTCCTAACATCTCAGGGTCATAAATATTTGATTTTTGAACATAACAGAATAGATTTACAAGTAGACCTAGGATGATTATAGGCAATAACTCATAGTAAGATCGTTGTCTTTGGCCTAACAGCCACATTTTGATTTAGCAATTGAAGAAACATAGGATGTTGATAAAACTAGACGAGTACTTTCCAGTAGCAGGATGACCCAATGAAGACATATCCCCAAGAAGGCGCCTGCTAATGCCCATATCAGAAAGCTTTGCACATAAAGATCTTTCCTTTATTATCAGCACATTTTGAGGCTTCAAGTCTCGATGAATAATTCCCAACTCATGCAGATGCACCAGCCCAGAAACCACATCTCTGTGTTACAGAAAGATCAATCGTTCCGCGTAGACAATAATAATAATGATCATATGCTAAGCCAGTGTCAGTTTGGTTTGCTTTCGACAAAAGTAAAATTCTAAAATAGTGCATGTCATGTGAAAAAAATTGATAATCTCACAATGTAAAATGTCACTGCATCAGCAAGACTTTTAAACTAACCTCATCAATTTTAGTAATAGAGGAGATGGATGGCCATTTGCTTTCCATAAATTAAGGTCTTGCATAATAACCTTCACTGAATCCATCCGAAACTTATACTCAATCATAGCTCTTGTAGCTTGGTCCTCACTGAAGAATGAGTTACTAGATGAATCTGTGAAAATTTGAATCAGATCATCTAAGCTGCATGTACAACGCTCCAGAGAAAGATACACAAAATCTTGATCATTTTCCACCCCATACCATCGTACAATGTTTGGATGTCGATCCGAGGCAATAAGATTTTGAATTTCTTTAAAAGCCACATCATGATGAGCTCGGACAAGGCGTTTCACCGCAACAGGTCGACCTTCATAGATTCCCTCAAGGACAATGGTACCATTGCTTCCCTTGGCTAATTCTGTATTTGACACAAATAACTTACCGACCTTACGTCCATGAGAACCATTATCAACAACTTTATTAAGGTCCATAAATGGTTCATCAGTATCCTTACGTCTGTGAACATCATTATCAACAAATCCATCCTCATTTTCAGATGACATGTTCTTATCTTTTTTCTCAACACTCCCAGAACTCTTTCCCGGTTTACGGACTTTCTTCCTTTTTGATGTTGCAGTTCTTGAATTCAAATTGATGAGACGCCCATTCAACAAAAATTTTCCTTTAGACACTAAAACATTGCGATAAATGACACAGCTCAAAAGAATCAGAGCTAACAAAATGCGAGGCAATGCAGTTGACTGCTCAAAAAGCATGCTTAACACATCCCTAGAAGACATTCTAACATCATCTGCCTCAACTAACGGAAAGTTAGTGTTCAAAGGAGGCAAAGCAAGAACTGCATCACCTTGTTCATTATGATAAAGTTCTGGTAATTTATCATCCTTAGGTTGCAACAGAAGCATGGGGTCTGGAGCAGGTGCGGGAAGCATCTTAGCTTTCCCAGGACTATTTGATGCTCTATCATTCTTGTGTTGGGAAGGAAGCATTAGATCTGAAGCTGGAAACAAAAGAATCGAGTCATCATGACGAACACTTCCCAAAGAATCTGAATTATCATGCTTCCGGAAACGCTGAATAACACCTTTTGACTGACATGCAAAAGGCATATCAAAATCATGGCCAATTTCTGGACCAAGCTCATAACTGGTATTCATAGTAGCTGTAATAAATGGATTCTCAATATCTTGGCAAAGAAAAGCATATCCTACTTCAGCTACTGTCATACTCCATGAAATCTTGTCCGAGTTTGGACGGAAAGACTGTAGTGTGTAATCTGTCCTGGTGATGAAAAGGAGGTGAGGCTCCTCATGCCGCAGCTCAGCAGAATTTTTTAAACCAGACTTTACCAGCTCTTTATTAACTTTGTCATGCCTGTATAAAGCACTATCCTGCTCTTCACTCTGCAACGTGGATAATGAATCGGGTGACCCATAAGTGCGAATCAATCTCCCAGTCTTAGCCTCAAGCACAAAGACAGTAGTTCTCTTAGATCCGAGTGTAACTGCTCCTTCCTCGGATATGTATGGTGTACTTTTAATGAAATCTTCAACAGTCACTGAGAGTTTCTGCGAGCACAATACTATAAAATAATGATTAAAGTATACTAGGGCACGCAACCATGGAATTAGGATAACAATTCACTACAGTAGCATGCCAGCATTAAGATTTGGTCACAACGGAATCCTTAAGCTAAACAAACTCCTTCAGATTATTTAAACAAGCTATTGCAAGAATTTGTAAGTGACATCTAACTCATAAATTCAATCACTAAACATACCATTTTGCCAAGATAGCCGTGTGCATACAGACCCCAGTCATCTCCACAATCAATGAAAAACTTGTTGCTTGCTTCCGAGGCATTTTCCTTATCATTATCTTGGTTCAAAGGAGCCTGGTATGAAGAGTAAATTGGTCGTCCAGTAGCAAATGACCAAAGTACTCTCCCATTAGTATCTCTCAAAGAAACTGTTCCGTCCAAGGCAGCACCTATTCTTGTAACATGTGTACTGTCTCAATTAAAAAGAAAATAAAATGGAAGTATTAGAGTTGGTAAGTAGGGTGCCATGATACTGGAAAAGGATGTGATAATAATTTAAAATGTACCCTTATTAGCATTCTTAGAATTTCATGGCCAAAATTATGCAGAAACAAAGAATATTATATTTAGACTTGGTACCCTTAAGAAAACCCATATACAGAAAACTCCATAGGGTTCTCGTGGTATGATTTCTCAGAAGAAACATCAACTGAAGTTCAAGTCTTCAGACAAGAGCCTAAATACCAAACTTCATTACAAGAAATAAGCAGGACCATGAGTGTACTTGGGTCTAATCCAGTGTGATCTCCAAAAAAACCTTCTTAACGAAGAAAAAAGAAACCTAGACAATGAACATGTAATGTAAGAGTGTATTTGAGAATGCTATTTTTTTTATGAGAAAAGCACTTTTCATACCATTTCATATCTATGTACATGCATAAAAAAGTACTTTTCTTTAAAATTAAGGACTCCCAAATGCACTATAAGTTCACTAGGTGCATGTTTGGGTTTGTGGTGGATTCCTTAAAAAAAGTGTTTTTTTTTTAAATCCACCGCCAAAAATATATATGATAAAAAAATTTAATTTTTAATACAAAACTAGTTCATTTCAGAATCTAGTACTTAGATAGTTATTTTTTAAAAATTATTATCAAATATATTTTAGATAACGGATTCTCGAAAACCACCACCCCCCAAACATGCACTACATAGACAAACTGCCCATGAATAAAATACAATCAACATTGATAACCTAGCAGCTAAAAGCAATGAACTGACAACAGTAAACATATATTGGATCATTAATACAGACCATGCATGTATCAAACAGTGTTGAGTTGTGCAAAAAATTTGGGTAACCAGTAAATTTGAACAGCCATGTCAATCTAAAAATGGCTCTTCAACTCATTGGTCAAGAAGAAGAGTGCAAGCATCAGTTGTGATTGTCTCAATCACTGCTTTGAATCAATAACTGGTTTGATATTTTATATCTATTAGCATAAAAAAATGAAAGAGAAATCTTCACAAATAGCCCTTAAGCAAGTATCCTTTTTAACCACAAACTAATACTCTAATTTGTATTAGCTAAAATTAAGATAAATATACACAATTGCGCTTATTGATGAGTAAAATATTTAAAAACAAATGAATACAAATCGGCCGACATTCTCAAAATTAATCTCAAAATACACAATAAGTTAATTTCAATATATAAATTGTAAAAATTAGTAAGATTACTTACATGATTTTTCAATATATTTGTTTTGTATATATATTAAATTGACCAAAATTGAGTTACCAATGTAGGTTTGAAGTTTTTGTATTTTGCAAACATATGAGCATCATAATATAGGAATGAATCGAAGAAAAAATCGTATGGATCATAATTTGGGTTGCTTGTGAATTTTGCGCGGTTGCGCGATGCAACCGCGAAGTGGCGCGATCGCGTCGCCTCTTGCCTGCGAGGTTGCACTACTCTTGCGTGTCTTGACACAATTGCAACTGACGCTAGCACTGAATTTACGTGTAATTCACTTCAATAAATACAAAAAATTTCACACGAGCTTTGACGGAATTTTTTAAAAAAAAAAACTCACGGGAGAGACAAGAGGGATCTTGCAGCTGGTCGGGTTAAGCCCGTGGAATCGTCAATAAACTGACTTGAAAGTGAGCTGGCGGAGGTCGCCCTGATCGAAGCCCCGAAAATCAGCAGCAGCAACAAGAAGAAGAAGAAGCGGAACGAGCGACGAACAAAATGGCGAGTCATCTCATCTGAATCCGATGATGGGTGGGAGGGATTTAAAAAACCTGAAACGCTGTTAATATGAGAAGATAATTAACACGGCAACTGAAGGGTAGGGGAGGAAGACTTTGAGCTTTTGAGATTGTTCTGGTTCTGAGGCTTTAATTTCCTTTCGTTTTGGAAGATTCGAAGCTTCTTCCAATCTTACAGTTTTGGGATCCAACGAGGTTATCCTGTTTTGGTTTGTTTCTTCATTTTGTCCAACTCTAATCCAATCTCTTCGGCTTTTGTTGAATGTTGACGACAACTAAAAATATTTCCGTAGGGTTGGACTTTGGCATATCCTTTTATTATTATTATAATATTTACTGTTTCCCCTCTGCCTTTGGGCCGAGGCCGATTCTGAAAGCCCAGACTTTCTTTTTGAAAAGGTCACTCCCATTTTTTTTCTAAATTTATCAAAAATTTTGTATATGCAAATTCATTCCAAAAAATAAACACAAGCATAATTGGGGGACGAAAATCCAACAGAAACGATAGAAATTTGGTTTGAATTTAGAGGGTTTAATCCAAAAATGAGAAAATTTGTTTGGTTTTGTTGACCCGAATATGATTATGGTTGAGCAGATACTGATTACATCTCACAAGTTTTACTTTTAAGAGTTCTGCGCCAACATTAAATCAATAAAGGAAGGTTGTTCAAAATCTGACTCGAACTACTTGAAATAAATTTCACTTAAACCAAAACCGTCAATAGAAATAAACTCAAGGAATATACTTAACACATCAAATAAAAAATTTGACGTACAATAAGAACGAGGTTAAAAAATCTGTAAAATGTAAAATGATATTTAATGTATGTTAGGGGCACAACAAATAGATATTTGACATATGACAGAAGTACAGGAATAAGATATTTTGCGTGGGTCAGAAGCGCGATAGAAAATATTCGACGTAAAACAAAAATATTGCAAAAGAAAGCACAAAAGTCATTGAGAAGCCATCACCATAAAGAGAAGAAAGAAATACGTTGAATAGATGATGAAAAAAATTCCGAAAGAGAAAAAATAAGGAAAGAAACCTTCTCTTTGGCCTTATTTTGAGAGAAAAAAAAAACAAAAGCACAATTTTTTACTTAAACATTGGAGTGTCTTCGCCAGAACCCACCCTGACAAATTTACCATTGAGCTTGTGTTCATATTTTCTTTATAAATTCTCTACAACATATAGCGAAAAGAAAAGCTCAAGCTCACATTAACTACACCTTAAGAGACAAGACCCAAATTAAATTACCCCCTAAAATAAATTTAAAGCTCATTAACTCAAAAAATCATTTCTTCAAGTCACACATTTACTTTTTTCTATACTTTGACAATGAAAAAATTGAACCTATAACTTAAACGATGAATTGTAAACTCTTAAACTACTAAACCATCATAGGCAACACATCAATATTTGTACATTAAATTTTCATATATCTTTGATAATTATTTTTTAACTCATTTTTTTACATTATAATAACATACTAATATTTAAAATTAGAAGTCTATAAGAATTGTTACTACAAAAAAATAAACGTGAACAGATTACCAATTGGGCTGGATCCGGGCTAGTTAAAGAAACCAGGAAACCAGGGCATCCAAAATGTTACTACTTTAAACACGCAACCTGATTGCACTCCTCTTGTAAAATAACCAAGCCGATATTACATTATCAAACCTAACGGCTATTTAGAAATCATGCAGGGTGGATTCAGAAATCATTTACTTAATAGAGCCTTGGGGTTATATAGAAATCCAGGCGGGCGTGTTTAATAACAACTAATTCGGCGAATGGAGAGAAACTCGAACTTCTTCAGTTCTTCTTCTCCTTCTCTCTCAAGTCTGAAGCAAGCAACAGCGGCAACAGAAAGCAACGGCAACAACAACACAAAGCTTTCTGCAAACTAAGTGTAATTCTGGAAGCAAAATTTTCCAGAATAAAGAACAAGAGCGATGTTAAGGAGCAATGTATTCAACAAGAAGACTAGGAACAACAAAATAAAAAAAGAAGTACGCGAAGTCTATCTCAGAGACGACATATGGTGCGGCGCTTCCTCTTGTAAGTCCTGCGACTCCTCCGCCGCTCGCTTGACCGCTTCCACTATTCTCATCCTCGACACCAACGTCGTCCTGAACCAGGTTCCCGAAATAATTTCACTTTTTTTTTTTTTTTTTGCTTTTGCTGCTTTTGTTGGAAAGGCTTTGGTGCTGATTAGAAACGGCGTCGTTTTTTTTTTTCCCTTTTTTGTGTTTTAGATTGATTTGCTGGAGAATCCGGCGATCGATGACGTGGTGGTGCTGTCGGTGGTGTTGGATGAAGTTAAGAACAAGAACTTGTCGGTTTACAATAGAATTCGAGCTCTTTGTAGTAATTCTTTGAGAAAGTTCTACGTTTTCTCTAATAAGTTCCATAAGTAAGCTTCACTTCTTTTGTTTGTTTTTTTTATTAAAGGTGTGATCTTGGGTTTGTTGGTTTCTTACATTCTCTGTGTATGTTGCTTTACCTACTAGGGATACACATGTAGACAAGATGGATAAAGAGAGTCCGAATGATTGGAATGATAGAGGTTTGTTCTCTATGAGGACATGCATTTGACTTTTTTTTTTTTGTGTGTTTAATGATATATAAAAAATCCCTGCTTTTGAAGTTTTGTAACATTTGTTTAGTACACGGCTGTATATTTTTTTTATGAAATTGTGCTTGTTGCAGCAATTCGGGTGGCGACTCAGTGGTATCAGAAGCATCTGGGTGATGCAACACGAGTTTTACTAGTAACTAATGACAGAGAAAATAAGAGGAAAGCTACTGAAGAGGGGATATTCGCTGAGACAAGTATGTACAGTATCTTTTTATGTACTTACCGGCATCCCCATCAGGGGCTTGTTTACTATGTTGTACAATTTTAAAGACTCAAATGGTGGTTATAGTTTACTATGTTGTTGTCCTTGTTATAGCATATAGCTGAAAGATTATCTTCATTTCAGTTGAGTATTATGTGAAATCACTGGGTCAACCGAATTTGCTTGATCTGCTTGTCCGACCTACTTCATCAGAAGATGTGACCATGGAAGATGTTGAAGATTTGAGACCATCAAAGAGGAAAGTCATTTATGCAGAGGTATCAGTGTCGAGTCTTTTTCGGTTTCCGAGTCATAGGTTTGATTGGTAATAGGTGTCTTTGAAAGGATGGTAGTTTCTAAGGTTTCTATATTGTTGTTTGTTCAGCATAAGCCCATGTCTGAGATTACTTCTGGGCTGCGTTGTGGAATATACCATCAAGGAAAACTTCGAGTTAACCGTTATAATCCATTTGAAGCATATGTTGGAAGTGAAAGCATTGGTGATGAAATAATCATCCATGGGCGAACGAACATGAATAGGGCTTTTGATGGTGACATAGTTGCTGTGGAACTCCTACCTCAGGATCAGTGGCATGAAGAGAAGTCTATGTCTATAGCAGAGGAAGGTCTGTTACCATTGTGCCTTTGGATCCTCTTCGAAGTGACAAGCATGCTTAATTCATAATTTATTCATAAATATGTGCATGTATGCTGATCCATGTTGATATTTCTTCAATAAAATTAAAATTTTATACCAAGCTACTTGAGCTTATCAGTTTCTCAGCACTGTTCTTGGGGATCAGTTGTTGCATTCAGTCCAATTGTTATTGTAAAATTTACTTTAAAAAAAAAAAAAGAGAGGAAAAATGAAGAGACTTCAATTTTTTGGAGTATGTAGTGGTCTTTGAGTCTAGGTCCCTCCAAGTAAAGTCTTGCCCCAGCATGACTGAACAAATTGTGGTTCTGTAAACATTGACTTGATATTTTCTGTCTGCGATGTACTGTTAGGTACTGCAAATATTTGGTGTAATTTTTTGATTGACAGTTGCACAGCATTAAAATTCAACCTTTTTCTGTACTTAATAGTTCTCTCTCTTTTTCTTTCTGCCTGTGTTTGGCACATGTTTGTTATTGGATTTACTTATTAAATATCTCACTTCCTCATAGATGATGAGGATGAGGATGATGTTCATCTGGCTCCAAGCAGTGCTGACGATGCTCCTAGAACTACCAATTCTGTAGCTGCTGGTGATGAAAATCCTATTCCATGCCGACCATTTGGCTGTGTTGTTGGTATTATAAAGCGGAACTGGCATTCGTAAGTTGTCTGATATCAATGCTTTTTTATTCGTTTGTGAAATGATGCTTCTTGTAGTTTTTGTTTCCTAGATTACAACTTGTTATTGTTTCAAACTAGGTAAGAATCATGTTATGCCTTAAAGTCCATTTGTGACCTCTGAGTGGTTCCTTCTTCTCCTTCTTCAATCTATTTCTTTTTCCAGGGTTTTGCTTATGATAGTTGAGGACTGGTGTGCTATATAATTCAATCACTCTTTGATTTGCACCCAGATTTTTGTATCCTGTAAGCTTCAATGTAGTATCTGCTGCTTTGAATCAAATTTAGAACTTCACATTAACTTTCTTTTGGACTGTCAAAATTAATTTTTCATTATTTATTGTGATGTCAGAATTTGTGTTTCTATTTGGATTTGTCAACCTGTCTAGTGCATGTGTACCATTTATTTTGACATCATATATGCATATTTGTTGCTTTAACTTTTTCTGAGTATGGACTTGGTTGATAAATGTAACAATTGATTGCAGTTATTGCGGATCTTTGGAGCCGATGCCCATGCCTGCTGGTAGTGGTAGTATCGCCCATGCCCTCTTTGTCTCCAAAGACTGCAAAATTCCTAAGATTCGGATTCAAACTCGACAACTTGGGAATCTTGTAGATAAGAGAATAATTGTGGCAGTTGACTCTTGGGACCGCCAATCTCAGTATCCTTTTGGCCATTATGTGCGGATCATAGGAGAGATAGGTGATAGAGATACTGAAAGCGAGGTATCTAATTGTGACTTCATCTTCATGTGTGTTTGGTGTGATTTTGTAATGATTAAAACAATTACTGAAGTGAGGCAATTTTATGGATGGACATGACGTCATCTATTTTGTGGATCCTGCAGATGGTCCTGATAGATAATGATATAGATGCAAGGCCATTTTCTGCTCAAGTGTTGGCATGCTTGCCACCATTGCCATGGTCGGTGTCTCCTGATGACTTGGCTAATCCTATCAGGCTTGATTTACGGAACCTGCATGTCTTTAGCGTGGATCCTCCAGGTGTGTGACTAAGAGATGTATACTTCATACATATTTTCTATTCTCTCTCTCTCTCTCTCTCTCTCTCAGTAAGAAACTAAAATAGTATGTTGATCAATGTATTATGTTTTTGATTTTCTTTTTAAAATCTTGATTTTGGATGAATATTGGATATGTATCAAATCTATAAGAGTTTTTGCACTTATTGTTGTTACAGGTTGCAAGGATATTGATGATGCACTACATTGTACAGCTCTTCCAAACGGAAATTTTGAAGTTGGAGTTCGTATCCTCCAGATTTTGGATTGTTAATCATGTTGAAAATATGATATCTAACTGAAATTTAAATTTGATAAGCGAAATCTATTGCTTTTTAGAGCTTCAAAGGTGTCGCCATACAATATAACTTGTCAGCATATCTTTATCCCTGTTATTCTCTATTTCCACTATATATATATATATATATATATATAGTGGAAAGCAACCTTTTCTAACTTGAAAGCAACCTTACTGTCTTTTTAGGTGCCCCATGTTTTCTATTTTCTCAAAGTTGTATGTGTGCAACATCATATCATGAAAAGTGGTTTAGAATTTCAGTATTTGCTTTGTTTTTTCTGAAAAACCAACTTGATTTTGATCATTCATTCAACAAATTAATGATTCTTGTACTTTGCAAAGTATATAAATGGGTCCTTGTATTAGAAATCTAGTAGCTCTTATAGACAATTTTATCAATATTCTTGTTATAAGCACACACATGAAGCTTCAAAGTTGTTCTTTAATGGTATTCAATTAGATATTGCCGATGTAACAAATTTTGTTCACCCTGGCACCCCACTTGATGATGAAGCCTCAAAAAGGGGCACATCTGTCTACCTCGTTGAGCGCCGAATTGACATGCTTCCTAAACCTTTAACAGAAGGCAAGCTTTTAACATGTTTATATTTTTTTATATAATTTCAAGTTTGTTCTCATATAATGATTTGTTAGATTTTGTGGTTTTCATTTCTTTTTGGGCACTAAAGCACACTTTGTGATTAATTTAACTTGCAGATATATGCTCACTTCGAGCTGACGTGGAAAGGCTGGCCTTCTCTGTTATTTGGGTTTGTGTTCCACTAACTTTAATCATATCATTGTCACATTTGGAAGTTTGTGAACTCCCTCTTTTTACTATTAGATACACATATACTACACATGCAGTCTCTGTAGTCGGAAACATGCATGTTGATTGGACTAAATTATGTCTGGTAATATATTTGAATTCTTAAAGAAACTATTTTGATATCAGGAAATGACACCTGAAGCAGAGACTATATCAACAAGGTATACAAAAAGTGTTATCAAATCATGTGCAGCATTATCTTATGTTGAAGCGCAGGCTAGGATGGATGATAGGTGCTTTTTCTTACTTGGCCTTTGCCTTTCCATGAAATGTGGGATACACTTTGCACATGCTTTTTCTTATAGTAGTCATGTATTTTCTGAGGCATGTATAGTTACTCCAGTATTTAATTTCCTTGTAAGAGTGTTCTCATTTTGATTAAAGCATTCCAATTGCTTTTATCGGTTTTGCAGTCGATTAATGGATCCATTAACCACAGATTTGAGAAATATGAATTCTTTGGCAAAGGTATGCATTCATGGAGCAGGCTTTACTTATCGAATTGATGAGTTATTAGCAAAAGTAGAACTACTTTGTAATTACAGCCTAGATTACTCTGAGAAACATGTTACATATGATTCCACAGATAATGAGGCAAAGACGCATTGAAAGAGGAGCCTTAACACTCGCTTCTGCTGAAGTCAAATTTCAAATTGATACTGAGACTCATGACCCTCTTGATATTGGTATGTCGTCTAATTGGCTAGTTCTATATTTTCAAGTCCATGCTAACTATACATCTATGCATTTTAGAAGTTCAGGCTCATAGCTGCTTTGTGGGTATGATATGCAATTACACCAAAATATACATCTATGATATCTTTGTTTTTTCTTGTGAATTGTTGTGCAGGAATGTACCAGATTCGAGAAGCAAACCAAATGGTTGAGGAGTTTATGCTTGCAGCTAACATTTCTGTTGCTGAGCAAATCCTTAAACATTTCCCTCTTTATTCACTGTTAAGGTAACCTTATGGTTTTTCAGTCAGTTTTGTAACATCAACCTTTTTCCTTTTTATTTTTTGAAAGGCTTGCTTGCAATCTGTATATATAGCCTATAGACTGCCATTATGAGCTCTCGAAAAATAATCTATCCTGCTTTCCTTCAGTGTGTCCACTTGGCAGAACAATCTACCCTGTCATTATTAGCTTATGGGTTTTCTACATTTTTGAACACATGCCACAGAGCTACAACTATGTCTATGGTTGTTTTTAAAATGTTACTTATTTCACAATGAGCAAAAATATGCACACTAGCAACCTGGTTATAAAATATTTGGGTGGGTGTGGATATCAGCAGATGGCTCCAACTCTTCACTGAAACCAAGCTGCAGGATATACATGTATCTTGAGTCATTGTCATTAGTATAAAAAGGAGGAATATTATTTGACTCGCATGATTTATTCTTCCACAAATTAGTAATATTTTATCTATCCTTATCTATCCATCTCTGTAAATGACAATGGGGATTGTCTACATGCTAGATGTAGACGCTTTTCTACAAAATTATGTGATTGTGACAGCAAACTGAAATTGCTATTGTCAAACCTTGTGAAATAAAACTCCTCCCGACAATGCTTCTGTGTATAGGCGCCATCCATCTCCAACAAAAGAGATGCTTGAACCTCTACTGCGCACTGCTGCTGCTGTGGGTCTCAACTTGGATATCTCATCATCAAAAGCACTTGCTGATTCACTTGACCATGCCGTGGTAAGGCCATTTTGTCATTGCATTTTTTTTCTGGAATGTCAGATGCTGTCAATCTGGGCTCTATATTTCAGTCGGTCAAAAGAGATGCTTTGCAAGATATGCATCTTAAAACTTGTTGGACCTTTAATTCTCTGCACATTAATTTATCTGGCTATTGAGCTCTTTTTCTTTTCATATAAACATTTGAATTCTGAGTCACCTAGGTCATAAGTTCATGTCCAGGGTATGCATTGATTTGGCTCTTTGAGCTTTTTCTGACTTGGTTTATTTAAGCACCGAGATTGTATGTTATTTGCATTGTTTCTAAGCAATCAGGTGTCTTAGTTCTTCTTTTATGTGAAATTTGTGGTTTTATCAGGGTACTTGTGTTCCATATTCATTCTCTGTCACTTTATTGTTTCTTCTTTTAACTTGAAAAATGCTTGCCAGGGTGAAGATCCATACTTTAATAAGCTAATTCGGATACTGGCAACTAGGTGCATGACGCAGGTAATTTCACTTAAATAATTGACTGAATTTAAGTACATATTATGTGAGGCATCACTGAATTGTATACTTCTGTCTTGGAATACAAATCAGGCGGTTTATTTCTGTAGCGGGGATCTCACCCCTCCAGAATTTCATCATTATGGACTTGCAGCATCTCTATATACTCATTTTACCTCACCTATAAGAAGATATGCGGGTTAGTAAGAGCCATTATTGTATGGTTTTTATTAGGTGGATGGGATATTTCCATTTGATTTTGGAACTTTCTTTTCTGGCAGATGTTTTTGTGCACAGGTTGCTTGCTGCATCTTTAGGGATATTCAAGCTTCCATCAGTATTCCAGGATAGACCCCAACTTACTAGTATTGCTGATAGTAAGTTTTCTACGCTGTTGAAAATATATTGCCATGCTGTATGAAAAGCTTAATGCTCTTCACTTAGTCTGGCTGATACCGCACACCTACCCATTGTGACTCTGTGTCCCACATCGGTTGTGGAGTGTCTCCTGGTGCTAGATATAAGGCCAGGGCCAACCCTTCACTCTTGAGCATGCTTTTGAGTGGAGTTAGGGCTTTGGTTCTTTGACATGGTATCAGAGCCTACCACTCTACTGCCTCTCGGCCTCTTGTGGGTCGGCCGAACGCCGACGGAGGCAGTCGACACTCAAGGGGGGTGTGACTCTGTGTCCCACATCGGTTGTGGAGTGTCTCCTGGTGCTAGATATAAGGCCAGGGCCAACCCTTCACTCTTGAGCATGCTTTTGAGTGGAGTTAGGGCTTTGGTTCTTTGACACCCATCATTGCCACGTACCCACCTTTGCATGTAGTAAAATATATTATTTGCAGTTGGTCTGTACATATCCATGTTTGCGTAGTTGAAAGTCATACTGAACTAGCAGTGAAACCAAAGATCCTTTCCATCATGTCCCACTGAATTTGCTCTCATGTTAATCACAATCTTATTGTTTTGCTTGTGCTTCTTATTTCTTCAACTTTGATTTAAGGCATTATATTGGGATATACATAATAGCACTTCTATGCTTCTCACATCTTCCGCCTCCATATAATATTTTTTTTCTGTGGACTACATGATGCCTTCTCAGCAGTCTAATAATGTTGCTTTTTGAAACTTTCCTTCAGATTTGAATTATCGTCATCGGAATGCCCAGATGGCAAGTCGGGCCTCCGTGGAGCTCCATACTCTCATCTACTTCAGGAAACGGTATGCATCAGATATTCCCTCCTCTCTCCCCCTCACAACAGACACATACACGTGCTAATTTGTCTTTTCTGTTATAGGCCAACGGACACAGAAGCTAGAGTAGTGAAGATCAGATCCAATGGTTTTATTGTGTTTGTGCCCAAGTATGTCCTCTAACTGGTTATGGGATTTTCTCTTCTTTTTTGTCTCTCTGTGCCTTTTCCTTAACAATTAAGATATAAATTAGAATATGCCAAGAGTTCATGAACAGGTGAGGTCGTCAGAAAGAATAGCACTAAAAGCTTTTTAATACAATTATGTTACATATGCTAAGCCAATCCCCTCTTTCCCCGAACCCTAAAACATTTTAAAAGAAAAATGGAGACAATAAGCAGGAAGAAGCAAAACAAATTTCTGAGCTGTTTCAAGCTATTGCATGTTCATTGTATAAATTTTGGTCGTGCATCAATTTTAATGCATTTGCTTCATCTTGAAACTTGATTGTCCTTTTAGTTTATCTTTTATAAGGGCTTTCTGGAGATATTAATTTTGCAGGTGGTTTATGTTCAGTGTGCAATCGCATGCTAGTAGGGAAGAAATACAGTTTTATGATATTTGAGTTCATTAAGAAATCTATAGTTTCTACAACATTTAGTGCATCAACTGACTCAGCTTTGTGAGTGAAATTGACAATGATCTGGTTTTGCAAAAAGGTTCGGCATAGAAGGGCCTGTGTACTTGACGCCGAGAGGCCAGAAGGGAAGTGGGGATTGGTATGCAGATGAGCAGCAGCAGAAAATTGTAAAGATGGATGGTAGCATTTCTTACAGCGTTTTACAGACTCTGAAGATTCACATGGAGGTTGTGGAACCGCAGCCAAACCGACCTAAACTCCAACTTACCCTCATTTAGAAGTTTCAGTACAATCTTTCCCCTCAGCAATGTTGTAGCTGTGTATTGATTATCAGTTGTATCATAGTTTTTGCTTTTGGTTTGATAAGAGTATTGTAAATCAATTTTGTTCAAGTTTATGTTTCTATTTCTGTATTTTAATTTTATGCTTTTGTTATTTAAGATTTCATTTAAGTAATTAGACATTACTAAAAACAAGGAGTATTTTTTTTTTCCGAAAGGGAAAGTGCTTTTTGTCTGTTGAATATGAACTTTGGGGCAGATATATTTACTCTACACATACATCGTAAGATTTTACAGCAAATAATATCAACCAAAATATTTTTTTAAAAAAAATCACTACAACATTTTTGGTCGTTCTCTCTCTTTTTTTTCCCCTACATACAATAGTTCCTATTTGATACAGAAATTCTTTCACTAACAAGCAGAACAGTCGCCACAGCCCAAAAAAAAGCAGAAAAAAAAAATTAAAAAATGCAATTAGGGATGTACATATTGAAATGGCTGTTTGTAAAATTGTATTATCTAAATCCACCCTTATGTTAAATCACGGTGGCCAATATATTGCACTTCTCTTTCAATCCTCCATGGATTGAGAATATGGCTTAAGATTTTTGAGGGATGGAGGTGACCAAACATCTCAGCCTGTAAATTTTCAGAAAGCTGAAGAAATTTCAAGACAATACCCACATGTAAACTGTTGACCAACCAGTGAGTGCTACAGCTGCAACCAAGTATGTCCACAGAAAGATCACTGAACACTCCTCTTGAGCCACATCAACCAGCTGTGTCATTGTCCCTGTGCATACCAAAAGCCATTGCATTTCATTTCAAATACAGCTTATGTTCCGAGAAAATGAAACACCACCATCAGAAATGGGGGAGAGAGATGATGATTATATTTACCAATATTCATGGCAGGTGGGAGAGTGAACTGAATCATCAGCACATATTGGTATAAAGGGTCTGGGGGAAGGAAGCCAAGACTTGCAGCTGCTTTAACAACCCATATTCCAATTGCAGGAAGTGCCAAGTATCGAACACATACCACCGAAATGATGATCATTGGTTTTATTTTCGATGAGCGTAAACCTATTCAATTCAATTCAATTCAATTCAACACATATTTGATATCAGTAACCTCTGTTATTCAGTGAACATAAATGTGAAAAGGGTGTTTTTTGCTTTTTGCTTTTTTGTTTTTGTTTTTTGTTTTTTGTTTTTTGTTACCTTGAATGAGGTTGCCTCCAAGTATAAGTGTGATACAAGGAATTGTTCCATCCCTGCAAAGTTATCCACTTTCAGATTATTGACATATGGATAATGAGCTAAAAGAAGGGGAATAAATCATACCCAAGTATCTTAATTGAGTCTTGGATCACCCTCAAGGGAGCACTATCACCAATTATAAGATTTCTCAGAAACACAACTGCTCCAAAGATGAATCCCACAATCTGTTAATAGACAGATAAGTAAAGTGAGTGAAGTTAGATAAACCTATTTCCTTGGAACAATTATCAAGAAACACAAATGTAGTTGCAATTGCTGAAAGAAGGAACTCACGGCGGCAAGTGTAGGAGGTGCCAGTAGCTCCTCCAAAAGTTGGTGAGCGAATTCAAGTATTTTCTTCCAGAATGGTTCCTCTCCATTTTCAAGATGGCTGGTTGATACTCGGGGCTCAATCTGCTTTTTCATAGTAAATCAAAGTTCAACCAGTAGTTTGCCATATGTTGTCAAAAATTTTGAACATCAAGCACTAGGAACTTACAATTTGGCTTTCTGCAACTTCATAAGACTTGGCTGATGCCACAACAATGGAAACATGTTCTTCATCTTCTCCCTTGAGAAGTTGAGTTTCTGCAGTGGCATCAAAATCCTTGTTGGGTTCCTTGGGGGAGGGTTCCTCAGCTGCTAGAAGTGTTTTGTATTTAGCAGATGAAGTTTTTATAAGTTGGTAGGTATAAGTCCAAATGTAGAACCCACCAAGCTGCCA
The DNA here is from genome assembly GCA_946807835.1 of Ailanthus altissimus. NCBI lineage: Eukaryota > Viridiplantae > Streptophyta > Magnoliopsida > Sapindales > Simaroubaceae > Ailanthus > Ailanthus altissimus. The sequence continues at coordinate 29,325,240 of OX327695.1, forward strand.
AAGCCAAGAGACATGAAAAATGAGATCTCACTTCCAGTTGGACAGAGAACAATTTTGATTACAGGTAAATTGTTGCAATTACCGCCATTGAGAAAGATGCATATGAGAGTCCCACTGTGCTGCAAACATCACGATCCCCAAAAGGACTTCCCTCCTCATGGCAGATCGCAGGGACAATTATAAGAAGAAGATTACCCAAGTTCCCTATTTTTAACCAGCATTGAAGTTCAGGATAATCAGAACTTTTTCCATTTTAAAGTCTTTTTATCATCAAAATCCCTACTCAGCTTTAGTTTAAGCGGAGTTTGGACCTCAGATTTTTTTACCAGTTGAACCAATTAATACCCAGAGAATAAAATTACCTGATGAACATGTAGCAATGATTAGGCCTTCAAGATAAGGCTTGGGTCGTAGTATTTTGACAACTATCCACCCAAGAATTCCTCCAAATAAAAATGTAAGTCCAATGTTAATAGGCATAAACCACCTGAAAAAGGTTATCAAAATCAAACAAGATACAACTTAGATTCCCTTTTCGCTATTGACTTCTCTTGTCTCTGTGACACAATTTAAAAGCATATTCAGAAAATATTAAAAAGGAAAGCCCTACCATGAGATTATGTCGTCAAGTGTCACAGTCTTGGCAAGACTAGCAAACATGAGGGAGGGTGTAAACACTGTGAACACTATCTGCGTTTCCAAAAAAGATTAGGAAAGAAATTACTTTTAACATTTTGCAGATAGCTAATGAACAATAGTAATTTAGTATTGTACATGTGTATGATATGTACCTTGTTTAAGGATTTTCTGGCATCAGCTGTTAGAAGATTGCAATATTCAGTTGCCATGAAAGCTCCCAATATGCTGATTAAGAGAACTTGTAGAATTGGCATTGATGCCACTTCAAACAATGTCCAGAAACCCATCTTTGTAATTTGTCTTTGCTTCAAAAACAGTCGGAAAATTTTCTTCTGTTTGTTTGTTGATTCCAGCTACCAGCTTGAGAGTTTGTATAGCTAATAACAAGTTCTAAAAGAAGAGAAGAAAAATCCTGGGAAGCAAAAACAAAAGCAAAATTTCAAAAATAAAAAGAGAAAATGGAGAAAGTTGTGTGAAAATTCACTAAAAATAAAATGTGACGTGAATGTAAAATCCAAAACTGAAGGAGGAAAGAACCATGAAGGTATCATCACTTGTCAGGATTTGATGGGTACCGAGAAATAATAAATACATGCCAAATTCCACGACAAGCATATAAAGCAAATGTTTTGATGTCATTATCAGAATTCAAACAAGTTTGATGAGCAATCTGGCAGGTCCTGTCAGAATCTTACCCTTTGATTATGCTATTGTTAATTAGTTTTGTTTTGAAGAGCAAATGGCTCTCGATGGTAGTCCAATCTCTTAAAATTTTCATTTTTATAAAATGTTTTCACTGATTTGATTTTTATTCAACAAGCTTTCTTAACTTTCTATAATTGAATGCGGCTTAGAAACACCCATTAGGATACTTAAAACTCTCATCGCCTAAGTGAAGAAGAAACACACTTCATCTTTTAATCACAGTCAATAAATCTTCGAATTAAAATCCTGAGTAATATTACCGCATAACAAATAGATCAAATTCGGAAGAATCTTAAAATGAAATTTCTATCATTATTAGCAAACTGAAAAGTATATTGAACAGGGAAATTGGTGACCACACATGTCCAGAAAGCTAGGAAAGTCATGTGGCTAAAAAGGCACCGCAATAACTTCATGTTTGTAATCATCAATAGCAATAACAACAACCCTCGTAATAATAATAATAATGTGAAGCAGACAAAAATTTAAATGTTCAATCCCATTCCCATCTACTGCCTACTCTCATGGTGCATGATCAGTATGACCATGACTTTTCAATGATTTTAAGACTTGAAGATCTGATTCTGATCTATTTCTACCTCCAATGATTATGATCAATATTAAATCAGTTGCTTAGATAGATATATATATATATATATTTTACTAATAGCTTATACACTTTGAAAGCCATATAATAATAATAATAACAATAATAAATAAATTAATTAATTTTTTAATATTATTCGAAAGTAAATATTACTTTATGATGGAATAAAAGTTTATTTTTAAAAACAAAAAAAGGAGAAGTAAATATTCTATTAGAGAAGAATTTCTATCATCATTTTCAATGGATCGAGTAATCTCAATATGTAATTATAAACAGAAGGAGGGTTCATTTGGATTGAAGGTAATTAAAAATTTGAAAGAGTGATTAGTGATAATAACTACAGACCCAATTGATGAAACAGAAAAGTTAATAAAAGGGCATTTTATAGACCCACCGAAAACACATACACAAAAAAAAAGTGGAATCTAACAAGAGGCAAAGAAAAAGATGGAAGCAATGATTCTGAAAAAGGACAAAGAGAGCAGTCTCTAGCCATGTGAATGTATTCTAGGGAGGTTTTTTTTTGTAAAAAAAAAAACTGAGAAACAGTGCTTTGTTTCTTCAAGAAATCACAACTCAACATGTTACCCCACTTTCTATTTCTGATGAAATTATTGATCTGTGGATTGATTTTGTTTGGTTAGATGTGATCTAGTCATTTTATTCAGCTTAGGTCCATTTCCTTTTACAATTGTGGAAGTGGGAGCAGCAATGATTTTGAATCAAATTACAGAAGAAGCCCTTCAAAAAAATGACTCATATTCAAGATCAACTAGACTTCTCAGATAATAACAACCAAGAAGAACAAAACCAAAAAAGAGAAAAAAAAAAAAGAATGAAATATGGAGAAGGAAAGTGATGGGAGGTGCAACAAGTTACGTAAATTAGAAGGCTTTAAAGAAGAAGCTGACAAACCAAAACCAAAACAAAAAAACAAAAAAGAAGAAAAAGCAGCCAAAATAATTTAGTTCTGACTAGCTTTGTGTGTGGTTTTGAAAGAGAAAGAGATAAAATAAAATGATTAATTTTTTTATTGTTTTAAGAATAAATGAAGAAGACAATAACTGAGTTTTGCAAAAACACAACCAAGATTTTATGTCATGTTTCATGTGCTCTTGATGAACCCAGAACAAAACCAAAGTTTCCAAAAACCAAAAGAAACAAAAAAAAATAAAAAATACCACCATTATTAACATAATATGAACAAAACTTGGTGACCCAAGACATTAACTTCAACAATATATTAAACTCAGATTAGAGCACAAAGGAATTAATGCAGAAAACTTTTTTTCTCGAGAAAGTGCATGGAAAAACAATGAAAGCAGTACCAGAAAAAAAAATGAAGAGACTTGTTCGAACCTGGAAGAAGGTTTTGGGTTGAGCAGAGGAAGAATCGGAGCAAAGGAAGATGGAGAATCAATGAGGACTCAGCTAAAGATGAAGCTGGCTAATTTTTCACATGAACAGATTTTAACAATACAGCTCAAAATTCTTAAGACAGGTAGGATATTAAAAGCAGCTCTCAAATTCTATATATAGAGGAAGAATTTTGACTGCATTCAAAATTTACCAACCCCATGGGAAGAAACAGTTTATACAAGTAAATAAATGAATTTTTAGTAGGGTTTTAGTTTAGAGATCTCCCTATTGAATTATGCTAAGCCATAAATAGACTTTAGATTAAACTAGACTTGGATATGGTTTTTATCTTTCTTCTCAATGGAGGATGATAATGATTTCTACTCTTACAAAATAATTAGATAAATGTTTTGGTTTTTTTTTTTTAATATGGGATGTTATTGTGCATGGAAATTACTTTTAAGACTGAAATTTTTGCGAAGATAAATTTGCAAAAAAAAAAAAGGCAAAAGCCTGCAAAAGTCAGCAACTGCACCAGTTACAATCAGTCGGGAAAGTTCCATGACAATTGAAAACTCTCCATAATCGGGGGCCAACTTGGATTTACATATAATATGTTTGGCCGATTCTGATAAAATTTCGTAAGGACATGATTTTTGCTTAGCTAGCTGCATAAAGCCAACTCAAATTTTGATTACATCTTACGTTCCAAATTTTACAGAATTGACTCTGTCAATTTGAAATTTTCAATTGAATTTCTTTTTTTCCTATATATATCCTTTCCTATCAGTAAATGACAATTTGGTGATTATCAGATAATTACTTAGCTGTGGCTTGCTGTGACAACCATCCAAATCATTAACCTTCGCGTAAGAAAGCATCTTATGTTCTAATTGCCACCTCATGTACAGCAGATTTTTATATCTTTATCCTAAGGTTTGAAGGGACAAATTTGTTAATCAGCCATTAGCTGGCTTCTAAGTGCATTAATAAGTGAGTGTTTTGGGTACATTTTTAGCAAATTATTAATAAGATAAGAAAATTATGAGACAATTATAATAAGCTTTATGTTTTTTACTTGATAATAAAGCAGTGATAGCATGGTTGCAGTTTTTAAATTAATCACGATTTCTTTTGTTTTAGTATTTTATATTTATTATAATTCTATTAGCATAATAACATAAATACTAAAATAGAAGAATGTAATTGATTTTAAAGCAATAACTTACACAATCGTAATTAAATTAGATAACATTGAAGAATTTAGAATAAAAAACAAACTTCTCTTACTTTCCTTTATCAATCTTTTACTAAAAATCAAAGAACTTGCTGAGATTTCGTGCATGATATACCTACCAAAAAGAAAGGGAAAATTAAACTAAAAACGGGCGGACACTTAGCGACACAATTCGAATTTGCCTCTAGAGTTTTGGTATTGCAAAAATTATTGAGTCGTATTTAGATTGGTATCAAATTTATATATATTTTTTAAGTATATATCTCAAATTCTAATATTACAATGATATGAATTAGTATATATAATATCAATTTTTCGATTGTAGGAAAATAAGTAACAAAAAAATAAACAACCAATTCTTCATCATTAGAGGAAAATAAACTTCTACAATAAAAAATTTTCACAAAAAAAATTTTTCCAAAAAAAACTTTGTTAGATAATTAATTATTGTTTCAAAGAAAATATATTGGCCACATGCAAAAAGAAAGTGACGTGACATGATATACCCACATGTTGGATATAAATCAAAATTATAGCTTAGAAAAATGAATTTTGGCAAGGTCGACCCTAATTTTCCAATCCTCTCTCTCAGTTTTTTTTTTTAATAAAGAAAAATTAAGTGTAAATCATAGCGTTGTCTACTCATATATACGTGTCAGCAAGTTTTCGACAACAAGTCTTCACTCATTGACAACATAATGAAAGCATCAAAATATAATGCAAGATTATAATTTTACAGAGTTTATCAAATTATACTCCTATTTTTTTTGTGGTGTCTTTTGTTTTTACACTTGAATTCTTATGATGGTGTTTTTTTGTGGTGGTGCATGATAATTAAAAAATAAACTTATTTATTAAATCTAGCAATAATGTATTTATTTTTTATGGTAATTTTGTTATTTATTTATTTATGTTTTATTTAAATAAATATATTTTAATATTTATCTATTATTTTAAGTTAGTGTTTATTTTAAATCTCATATATTTTATGTTATGCCATTTAGATTTAAATTTAAAGTAGATAATTTTGTTAATTTTAATCTTTCTTAGAGTTATTAGTCTTATTTTAAGATACAAGACTATTTTATAACAATAGAGAATACGTCCACCTAAAGCTCGCTCTATAGTGATAATTAATTATTTGTTTTATATTTTTTTACGATTTACTTGATATAATCTTAATCAAAAAAATTAATTATTAAAATAAAGAATTAAAATGGCCAAATATAAAGTGCTTAAAATATGTATGTGTATATAAATGATTTTCTTTGTGTGATTTTCCAATATATGAAAATCTGTTGTGTAAAAATAAATTGATAAATTCAATTATAAAAAAATGAATAATAATTAAAAATATATCAATTTATTTTATTGATACAAGGTTTTTTTTTTTAAATGAATTTGAGCATGTTGAGGGAGGTAACGCCCTTCTCCCTCGTGAGGTTATGTTGAAGCGAAGAACCCAAGATTCAGCCTAGAACTCTAACCTCCTTGCGCAGCGGAATAACTTGTCAATCAAGCAAAACCAACAAGAATTCAAAGCAGAAAATAAAAGAGCACAACACAATCTACGTGGTTCGACCAATCGCCTACGTCCACGGTGGATCCAAGGATCCTAGCCTCTCTTATTATAACTCCCTAAAGATTTTACAAGGAAACACAATATGAAGAACTCTCAAAAGACCTAAACGTTTAGTGAACCCTTGCTCTACCACGAACAATGATCACCCAAACAACAGTTTCACCCTAGCGCACACAAGCACTTAGTGTCTACCCAGCTCTTCCCTTCTCTTAGAGTTTCTCTCAATGCTTGATATGAAATCAAGGGTTTACAAGTGTTTATATAGAGTATATTTCGTGCCTATTAACCCTATTCCTTGTTGGAGTAAGAGTCCACTTGTTTTGGAAGTCCAAAACTTCCCAAAACTCGAAATCCCGAATCAAAACGGACTTTTCCACGCGTTCTGGCGCTGCGGCGCTCGTCCTTGGGCGCTGTAGCGCTGGACAGAATCGTGCCCAGCGCTGTGGCGCTGAAGACCCAACGCTGCGGCGCTGGTTTTACTGTCTTGGGTGCCGCGGCGCTAAGCCCTGTAGCTATCCGCGTTTTCTTGCTCCCTTCGCGTCTTTGAGTCCCGTTTCACTTCCCCCTTCGTATCTCACGCGTCCTAGACTTCTCTATACGTATCTCACACATTCTAGACTTCTTGTAACTCTTCACTTTGAAATTTATCTCAATTCTTGGTCAACTAAAATTGTTAAATCACCAATTTTTCGACAGAGCATGTGGGTTGTGGGACTCGTTTGATCATGTTCATTAATGGTGTTTCATTTTTCTGTGGCAGCCTCGTCCACGCTCAATTCTTGGAGTTTTGTCCATCAAATTGAATCAAACATCGTCATAATGTGAAGCAGATAATTTAAAAACCACAAAAAAATTTATAAAAAAAATAAATAGACAGGTGGTGTTATTTGTAGGAGTGAACCAACAATCGAGGGGGCCTATCTTTGCTTCAATTGGTTAATTACTTAATTTCAGTTAGGTGATGAAAAAGAAAAATCAAAATCCTCTTCGATTTGCAAATTTATTTGCTTCGAAAGCTGTGAAAATTGCAAACGGGATTGTAGTTGGTTCATTGGCCTTTCAATTTTATTTGGGCATTTTTCATAATTAGTCTCTTATTTTATTCAATTATTTTTGTTAACAACGTATTAATAGGTTATTTTTTATTTATCAAATAAATACTAAATAATCATATTTACACTTGTATGCATAATATAATAAAAAATAAAATATTATAATATCAAAAACATAAACCGAACTCGAGCAAATTCATTTTTAAAAACACTCAAATACTATAAATTTAAAATTATAAAACATCAACAAAGATAAGATATATTTCTATGATTGAATGTTGTGTATATTTTATTATATATATAAGTATAAATTATAGATTTGTTTAAATTTTTGTTTATTTTAAAATGTATGCCTCAAAATACAATTCAAGTGTATAATAATAAAGTTTTTGAGTTAAATGAGTTGAATTGGAGATAAATAAAGTAAGAGTGAGGTAGATTTGTAGAAACTAGTTGGACTACGAATTATTTCGTAGGCAATTATCATGGGACTGTGAAGTAGCTCGCGGGCACATAAATGCGGGTTCGCAATTGTTGGTCGATATGATCACGTTGCGTATCTCGAGTGTCCACAAAAGCTGCCGTCGCGCGAACATTTGGGGGCTCTCGTGTTTCGCATCGTGGGTGACTTATAATTTTTGCAGGACTTTTCTAAATTAGGATTTTTAAATTTTTGGATGGTTTTTAATAATTTTTTTTTGTTTCAAGTCTTATAAAGTATGATTCAATTATTATTTATTTTAGAGGAAGGTAGGAGAACTCTAGCAACGGAAAAGAAAGTTATGTTAATTATAGTAACTTCGAGATTTCAATTCTAAAAAATGTTAAATTTTGGGATCTTTTTAAATACTATGTGTTATGCCATTGGAGTTGACAATGTAGAGTATAAGGTGAGTCTGAAAATCTCAATTAATGCAAAAAGATATAAGTTGAGATCAATTGAGAATAGAAATGATAACAATATCTAATTCTTCACTAAGGCTCTCGTGTATGAAGAGTGCGCACAAGCGCCCATTTAGATTCAACCACTTAATCATACTCATTTCATGATGGCAAGTTATAGTAATCAGGTGAGTCATATAACCCCAACAATACCAATGATTATGGTTCCCTCAAACACAATAGATTACTATCATAATTTTCCTATAAGGTTCAATGAACATGCAACATATATACACTATGATGGTGGGATGGATAGGGAATGTCGATAGTGTTGAAAATATTGATAATGTTCGATTACCCAATTTTTTGTTTAGATCTTAAGTGGGCGAGTAATCTCCCATCATTAGCCCACTAATTAATACAAACTTTTTCCATATGAATCAGATGCACTTTTTATCAATATAATACCACATTTTCTCATACAAATTAGAGGTTTACACCTTACACAATAATATCTGGTGCACCAAAACACCGGAGAATAAAATATCGTGCACATATAAAAAAAAATACCCTATACAAGTCTGCTTAAACAACTCTGTCTGATTAAACGTTAATTTTTTATTTATAAAATTCAAAGCCCACATCTTTTAATAATATGTAACTAATGCGCAAAAGAATACTTTTTGCAAAATTTTATATTCTTTGGAGACGTTATTTTTCCTGTAAAATATAAAAAAAATACAATTAAAATAATTATTAATAAATACATACATATTAAATTAACTAACATAAAATATTAATCAAATTATTAATTAAACAAATTATTATAGTTAAATAATAATTAATTTACTTTTTAAATCTAAAATCATCTTAAAATTAAATATTTTTTAAATATAAATTTTCCCTAACTTTTTTTAAAAATTTCACTATGTGTGCCACGTGGCACTCTATGAACATGCCATGTGGCACATACATTGCCATGTCGGGGACCGTGGGCCCGTAATATAAAGCTGTGTACACCTAATGGGCGTATCGTGAGTACGCCCTATGGAACAGTGGAGCGCATCTCGGCCTTTCTTAGGAGCCTTTTGCGGCCCCGAGAAAGGCCCTCGAGATTGTATCTCAGGAAACTTTTTCGAGGCTGCAAAAGATCCCCAAGAAAGTGCTGAACATAGACGTCTGGCGGCCATCATCTGCAGTCAAAATTCTCCCAAAAAGTTATTTTTTGCTATATTTTCACTTTTTTCACTATTCCAACCTAATTTTCATATTTATTTCACCTATTTCTAACTCAAAATAGAATTATTTCTAGCCCATAATAATTTGAATTTCTCATCTTTGACTAATAAAGAATATCCAATTAAAATGTGACTAAAAAAAGTATATTTATCAAATTAAAGGGTTATTTTTGAAAATTTTCTATTTTATTTCTCAGGTTTGCCTTTTGCTTTGCAAAATATATAATTATAAAATGAAGAGATGGCGTACTTGAGGGTTTACCCTAGTATTAAGCTTTGTGCACCTTCCCGACTAAGGTTAAGGGTTCAAGCCTTAGATGTTAGAGCGATTGATTTATTCTTTCGGTCTTATGAGAGCTTTTTAGTTCAGGTGGGATGTACTTAAAACTGTACGTGTGCTCCCGATAATCCTAGTAGCATAGTTCAAGTAGAGTGTGCTTCAAAGATATACGTGATGGGGTGTGCCTATACATGTTTTTCTTAGAAAATCCCTCAAAGATGTATGTATTACTTCCGCAAAAAGTCTCGATTGTATAGTTGTTTGATTATATTATCATTTGTGTAGTTTGATATATATAATCTAAAAATTAAATAAATAAAGAGATGGCTTGACAATACCTTGATGGGTACACATATGATATTTTGCATGTCAATATGATTGATGTAATCCAAAATAAATAGATAAATAGATGGCTTGATGATGCTTTGAAGGGTACTTATGGTATCTTGCATGTCACCACCACTCAGTTCATGCATCTTATAATATCTACCATTAATTATTATACCTTTAAAATACTAATTTGAATTATATATCATTGTATACATCTACATTCAATTAGAGATGGCAATTTGGCCCCGGCTCGACCTAGATCTAAATCCTAACTAGAAAGCATTTGAGTTTTTATCCAAATTCGAATCCTTTTTTTTTTTAAATTCGGATCCAAAGCAAATCTGGGTTTGTGCGAGAATTCAGCTCAAATCTAAATTTTATTTATTTATATTTGTTTTTTTAAAGAAACTTATTACATTAATTTATATATATGAATCTAAAAATTGCTTTACAAAAGTAAATACCCTAAAAGTTTAAATTTAACTCAAAAATTTGAAGCAAGATAAAAAAAATAAATTTAAATTTATAATAATTATAAGAGAATAAAATCTAATAAAGTTTAAAATATTTAAATTATAAATACAAATTATACAATATAAATTTTATAATTTAACAATTACTTTATAAAATAAATACTCTAAAAGTTTAAATTTTACTAAAAATTAAAAAATAAAAAAAATAATGTTCAACCCAAATGTAAGCCTGCATCAAGCCTAGCACGAAAAAACTCGACCTAAACCCAAATTTTAGGTTCACAAAAAATATCTAGATCTAGATTTGAGTTAAGCAAAATCTAGATCCAGATCTAAGTTTTGTCACCCTACATCCAATATTTAGTTGTTATATTTCGAACCACAATTATCAATTTAGTCTCTAAAATTTAGTTGAATTATACAATTTTTTTAAAATTTTAAGTACTTTAATTAGTTCTTACCATTGAAAAAAAAAGGTCTAAAGTAGAAAATATATATCATTACTAAACATATTAATAATACACTTTATTGCTCTAAAGAATGCACTTTAGGCGTCATTTTTTTAACAACAAAGATTAATAAATATATTTAAAGAAAAGATAAAACCAAATAAAATAGTTCAAACAAAACTTCAATACTAAACTAACAATTTTCCTATTCGAGACCTATATAACTTTTGAATTAATTATTGGTATATAACATATTTTAAAATATATGAACGTTAACACCAATAAAGAATTTTATACATATAAACATTTTTAATACTTTCAACATCGGAGAGTTATCTATATATATTTATAAATAGTATTATATGTGAAAATAGAAGATCAAATGACTTCACTGGACAGAGTAGCCTACAGTTATAACAGTAATAAAAGGTACTAGAAAATGATTCGGATGATGAAGACAAATATTTATTGTTAACATGGATTTATTAATTATTTAATAATACTGTAAATAGATAGTTTGTTAGAGTTAATTACAACAAACTCCACAGTTCTCGTTAATTCATCAATCATTGTATTCACACTATAAATACCATACAGAGCTTAACAGTAATAATATTGATTCCATTCAGCAAATTTACAAGTCTCTCTCTCGATCAGTTCCAGCAACTTTTCTCTTTCTCATAGTGTTTTCTCGAAAAAACTCAAATTAACAAAGACACTTTTTTATTTTTTGGTATCAGAGCATGGCTAGTTCATCTAATACAAATCAATCAAATTCTTCTGATCTGAATCATCAGATGATTTCTTTAAGCCTGGGACAAAGCAGTAGCTTTACATTTACTAATCCAGTCAAGCTAGATGTTAACAACTATCTCCTGAAAATCTCAGATTCTTGTTTCTGCAAGAAGGAATAATCTAGAGGAACTACTGCTAGGTGAGAAACTTTATCCAACTCGTTATCTTGTTTCTTCTAATATAGATCCAAAAGCTTTGCTTGTTGTTAATCCTCAGTTTAGTATATGGAGAAAACAAGATTCTATGCTAATGAGTTGGTTATTCTTTACTATGAGTGAATCAATCTTGAGCTTAGTAGTTCAATGTAGAACTTCTTATGAATATGAAAATGTTTGGATCAAATGTATGGGAGTCAATCAATAGTTAGGTTGACACAGTTGAGATCACAGCTTCAAACAATAAGGAAAGAAACTATAAGTATAAATGATTACTATTTCAAGGTTAAAAGTGGCACGCCCTAAACTCAAAAGATCCGACACACGACACTATTTACATTCATTCAATAATATTTAAACATTTATTTCAATTTTTTTTTCAGAATTATAACAATTGAATTATGATTGGGATAATTAGTAAACCGGAGATACGCAGAGTTTTCTCAGAGATTAACACTCTACTACGTCACTAGTAGCAATTTTATTATCCGAAGCCCAGAATATATTCATTGCAAATTCTTACTTAAAATCAACCAATAACCACACTTGGTGAAACTTAAACCAAATCCAACCACACACAATAAAATAATACATAAGTATTTATTCAATAGGGACGAATTAAATATCTTATCCCACGTGTCCTCAAATGAAACACTCAGCAACCTAGCAACTTAGGGAACCCAAAGAATAGCAGAAGCTTTGCCAAATCCACTAAGCACACATGTACCTTACTTACCTGAAATTACCATAAACTATAATGAGTATAAAACTCAGTAAGCATACTAGTTTTTCATATATCAAATACAAATACATATATGTACACAATGCATATGTATGATATGATGTGATCAATTAAAATCATAATCTTATCAAATCACATGTCATGTAAGAGCTTACATATTCTTTCAAAACGTATAATAGGAATACCATCACTCAACTATTACTTAGTATGACTTACATATCATATATCTCATAATGAGCCAAATGTCACTCGTATGTGACATATCGTATGAGATAAATAGTACAAGTGAAGTTTTTAAATTACACATATATAATGCTCATGCCCGAAGGTAAAAGCCAAACCCTCACTCTGATCATCGGTAAGTCATCTCACATACACCAATACGCCATCACACGAATGTGATGACTCACTATTCCTTTAGGTACCAATAGGATCCTCCCTACATACAGAACACATAACATATACAAATCCTGAAGAAAAAGCCACACATAAAGGCTTCACAAATCACATAAAATACCTACTAAGTAAATAGTGAGTTCAAGCATCCTCAAAACACAAAACGCATCTCATGGACATTTTCTACTTCAAAAGCTTTCTTTGTTAAACACATTTCATTTTAAAAGCTCACTTTCTTAAATACATGTATGTTCATGCTCAATGTCAATGCTCACATTCATAAACATATTTCTTTCACATTTCATATCAAATATACTTTGGCATAACATAAACATATTTCTAAGCACATTTTCAAAATCATACATAGACAATTATTATACTTATTGTGATTTCAGTAAAAGTCTAGTATATTTACCTCTTAGCACTTTCGGGTACAAGGCTTAATTCTCCTTAACTTATCAATAGAGATTAATCATTTCATAAGCCTCACAATTCACATAAAACACTTTAATAGCTTACAAAATTATACATATTGCACTTATCACATCAAATTAATCTAATTATTTGGTTTCTCAAAACCTGTTATTCTGACCACTTACACTTAACAAAATTGTCTTATATATCAAATGATGTCCAACTACTTCAAAATCAGAATATATCATTCTTAACTCATATATTCGTCTTATATATGAATATTATATCATAATTCCTACACAATCTATTCCATAAACACCATCGAATCCAAACTACTAAACTGACAGGATTAAGATACTTACTGAACAATATTTAATCTCCTAATTTTATAAAATCATATACTAACTAAAAAATTATAAAACTACTACAAAAATACTCTTGACACATATCTTAATCCATGATAAATATTTCACTTCAAAATCACTGCCAAAAGTATTTTAAAACTATTTTATTCTATAGCTTTAAAAATCTGTTAATCAAATACTGTAATGAACTGACCCTCTTTAGAAAATCATAACAATTTAACCACATTGATCTAAATTCTCAATTCTGAGTATATCATATTAAACATATAAAATTATCATAGTCCATAAATTTATAATTTTTTAAGATCATTAAGTAGATCAAAAATTGTTTGTCACTGTATTATACTGTTCACACAGGAAATTTCTAGAATTTCAGGGTCATTTTGGTAAATTCACTATAAATTCAATTTCTAAAATTTTCAATCGATTAAAAGTCTCAGATAATCCTAAACATGTCTAATTTCCTATACTCAAAATTTAAAATCAGAATCGAATCACAAAAATTTATAAACTTCCTGGATCAGGAGACTATCAAGTAGAAATTCCACAATTCATCATGATTTATTAAGCTATCTACATAGATCATCATCAATTCTCACAATATCTTACGAAATACACATCAAATCCTCAATTATACATATTTTTAGAAATCAAAATTTAAAGAAATCAACTTAATTAACACCAATAAATTGAGAAATAGTTGTGATATATCTCTTAAAATCTAAAATTCCAATTTCTTCTTCTTCTTCTCTTTCTCTCCCCTCTATTTCTCTCTTTTCTCTCTTTAAAGGGGTAGCTCAACCCAAAAATGAGTAAATTAGGGTTTCAAAAATGTATTTTTATACTAAGAGACTAATTTTTAATATTTATGAATTTACCCCCAAAACTTTCAAAATATTATAATTTGGTCCCTAAAATAAATCTAAAGTCTTGCAAATAAACCCAATACTAATAGTATGTCTTTAACTTATACAAACACTACTAATAACAATATATAAATCAAGTATCACCCACATACAAATAAAATATATATATATATATATATAAATACTTATTCTTACTAATTATGGATACTGGTTACTATAAAAAGCCTGGTAGACAATCTTGCTATAGCTGAAAAACTTGTACTGGAACAAGATTTAGTTACGTACTTACTTGCTGAAATTGGCACAGATTATGATTCTGTTGCTTTACTTGTGTCAATTAAAAGTAGTGAACTTTCACTTGGTGAGATCTATGCTATTCTACTCAATCAAGAAAGTAGAATTGACCGGTCAAATTCCATGATTAGTGGAAGTGGAGGAATCAATGTAAATATGGCTACCACTGATGGTAAACAAAAATATAAAGGAACTTTGGGAACATAAATAAATTCAACAAAGGAAATGGAGGACAAAATTTTGGTAACAATTAGATGTATAAAGGGAAGCAAAACTATGGGAATCAAGGGAAAGGAAAATAAAAAATTGTGTGTCAAATATGCTTCAAATCTGGACATGGAACATTAAAATGTTGGAATAGGTTTAATGAGGAGTTTGAACCTCCAATTCCATAAGCTCAAGTTCAGAACAATGCTCAACTTCAAGCATCTGCCTATTTGACTGCACCTGGACCAGAAGCTGTTAATGAAGACATGAGCTGGTACATGGATAGTGGAGCAACAAACCATGTCACCAACAACAACAATAATCTAGCAAATAGATCTGAATATAGAAGTAATGATCTCATAACAGTTGGTAATGGCAATGCACTTAAAATTATGAGTATTGGCTCTATTGTTCTGCATACCTATAGTAATCAAAAACTAAAAATTAACCAAGTTTTATTTGTTCCCAACATGACAAAAAACTTAGTTAGCATCTCTAAACTAAGAACTGACCTTGATGTGGTTGTTGAATTTAACAAGAATATTTATATGGTTAAGGATGTGAATGAGAGTGTTATTCTTCAAGGAATTGCTAAATGGGGACTGTATCAGCTTGTTACATCCAAAAGTTCAGATATTACCTCAAGACACAACTCGATTTAGCCTTTTAATTCTAAGCTCTATAAATCTAATACTGGTTTTCAATCTAAAGTCACTTTGTTTGCTGATTGTAACAAAAATAAGTCAGTATCCATTATTGGATCTGGTGATATTAGCCACTCTTGTATAAATTCTGGAGAAAAAAAATAGAAGATGTTCTTGATGTATTGCATAGAAGGTTTGGCCATCCTAATAAGGATACTTTCAAAGCTATTGTATCAAACTATAATATGCAAATGTCAATGAATAAACTTTTGTCAAATTCATTTTGTACTGCATGTTAGCTTGGAAAAAATCACAAATTACACTTTGGTAAGTCTGAAACCAAAACTTCAAAACCTTTAGAAGTTATAAATGCTGATGTATGGGGCCTTGCAAGTTTACTATCTGGAAATAACTTCAGATATTATGTGAGTTTTGTAGATGACTACTCTAAATTTACTTGAATTTATCCACTACAGCAAAAATCACAAGTTATGAGTATTTTCTTAAACTTTCAAACACACATAGAAAGACTGCTAAATCAAAAAATTAAAATATTGCAGTCAAACTTTAAGGGTGAGTTCAGAAGTTTAAACAAAATGTTAAGTGAAAAAGGTATAGGACATAGATTTTCATGTCCATATACACATCACCAAAATGGTAAGGTTGAGAGAAAACATAGACACATAGTTGAAACAAGCCTTACCTTAATGGGACAAAGTTAAATGCCATTAAAACATAAGTGGTACTCCTTTCAAATTGCCACCTTCTTGATTAATAGGATGCCTCTGGTAGTTCTAGAGTATAAGTCACTTTTTGAGTTACTTTTTAAACAAAAACTAGATTATTCTTTCATGAGAGTATTTGGGTGTGCATGTTATCCTCATTTAAGATCTTATCTGAAACACAAATTGAACTATCATACAGAGAAATGTGTCTTTATGGTCTATAGTAGTCAGCACAAAGGTTATCAGTGTATGACTTCAAAAGAAAAATTTTATGTAGCAAGACATATGGTTTTTAATGAGAATAACTTTCCTTTCAAATCTAATCAATCATTTACTGATATAGAAGATACAAAATTAAACAAAATTCCCATATGTTCCTACCTGCTGCATCATTTTCTATTATTTAATAATCCTTTAACAGTCAGTTCTTTACAAGCTAATACAGGTCCAAATTCAGCAGTTCCAGAAATTCAACAAACTCAACAAGGTCAGTTTATTACCTTCTCACCCTTAAACACAAGCTTATCTAATAATGCTACAGTACTTACTCTTAATCTTTCACCATAAACAACCTCACCAATACCATACTCACAACCTCAACTAAATGCCTCACACTTAAATACTCATAACATAGACATCTCAATAAACACAGAAACTCTTATCCAGCAAAATACAATATCAAATCCAGCTGCTACTACAAATCAACATCCTATGATTACAAGGTCTAAAGTAGGGATTTACAAGCCTAAAATTCTACTTACAAGGGCTGTACATGACAGAGATGTAGACCTAACTCCAACCTCAGTTTCAAAAGCCTTAAGAATGCATTAGTGAAAAACAGCAATAAATGAAGAATATCAAGCTTTATTGAGAAATAAAACTTGGCAGCTGGCACAATTTGATCAAAATTATAAGATTGTGGGCAATAAATAGGTTTTTAAGATTAAAAAAAAGAACCCAGATGGCAGTGTGGCTAGGTATAAAGCTAGATTGGTTGTTAAAGGATATCATCAAACACCTGAAATTGACTTCACTAAAACATTTAGTCCAATTGTGAAAGTTATCACAATCAGGGTAGTCATAAGCTTAGCTATTACAAATTGATGGAAGTTGAGACAGGTAGATGTAAATAATGCTTTCTTAATAGGAACTTGTTGGAAACTGTCTATATACTGCAACCTGAAGGATTGTTGTTAAAGGAAAGAAAAAGTTTATATGCAAGCTGTAGAAGGCTCTTTATGGCCTGAAACAGGCCCCAAGAACCTGGTATGACAAGTTAAAAACAACATTAGTTAAATGGAAATTTACAAATGCGAAGTTAAATGTCTCAGCATTCGTTAAGAAGCATAATACTAGAATAACTGTTGTTCTAGTATATGTGGATGATATTATAGCAACAAAAAGTGATGACAAAGAAGTGTAGAAGGTAATTGAACAACTACACAAAGACTTTACTTTAAAGGAATGGGGAGAACTACACTATTTTCTGGGTATAGAGGTTACAAAGATTGGACAAAATCTACATCTATCTCAGACAAAATATATCAATGATCTTTTAAGAAAAATAAATATAGCTACATCAAAAAGCAGTCCCACACTCATAAGTACAGGGCTAAAGTTGTCTAAGACTGAAGAAGATAAATTTGCAAATCACTATCTTTATAGGAGTGTAATAGGGGCATTATAATATGTCACTCTTACAAGACCAGAGATTAGTTTTGTTGTTAATAAGCTGAGTCAATTTCTCTCAGCACCATCCAAACAACAGTGGCAGTGCTGCAAAAGGATTCTTAGATACCTACATGGGACTAAGGACCATGGTTTAATATTCAAACTAGGTCAAACACAGAACTTAGTAGTTTTTACAAAATCAGATTGGGCCTGTGATGTGGATGATAGGAAGTCTTTTGGTGGTTATTGCATCTACTTTGCTGGTAATCTAGTTTCATAGAGTGCTAAAAAATAAAGAGTTGTAGCCAAATTAAGTATTGAATCAAAATACAGAGCCTCGGCTCAAGTTGCAGCAAAGCTATCATGGTTAAAGTCTCTATTTACATAACTATATGTCCAAAAATATTCAATCTCGGTGGTCTAGTGTAATAACCAAAGTGCAGCATCACTTGCTGCCAATCCTATATTTCACAATAGAACAAAACACATAGAGATTGATGTCCATTTTGTGAGAGACATGGTGTTGAATCATGAGTTAGAATTCGGTATATCCCCTCAAAAGATTAGGTAGCAGATGTATTCACCAAAGCCTTGGTTATCTCCAAATTCTTAGAGTTAGTTTCCAAGCTCAATGTTGTCCCTAAACAGTTGAGCTTGAGGGAGAATGAAAACAAAAGATCAAATAAGTTCATTGGATAGAATAGTGGACAGAGTAGCCTATAGCAACAATAGTAGCAAAAAGTACTAGAAAATAATTCAAATGATAAAGACATATACCTATTGTTGACGTAGATTTATTAATTATTTAATAATACTGTAAATAAAAAGTTTGTTAGAGTTAGTTACAACAAACTCCACCTTTCTCGCCAATTCATCAATCATTGTATTCACACTATAAATACCATACAGAGTTTAACAGTAATAATACAATTGATTCCATTCAGCAAATTTATAGATCTCTCTTCATCAATTCCAACAACTTTTTTCTTTTTTAAGAGTGTTTTCTCGAAAAAAATTAAATTAACGAAGACACTTCTTTGTTTTTAGATGATGGTGTTGTTAATTATATAAGAAATTATGTAACTCCTTAGATTATTTATATATATATATATATGCCACATATTGTTGATAAGATTCCAAAAACTTATCTCATACTCTGAAATAGGCTAAATTATTTATTTTTCTTTGCTCGGGAATTAATTCTATAGCGATAAGACTATCCAAGAGTGATGATATATGAAAAAAGAAAAAGAAAAGAAGAAGAATCATCAAATAGCAAATAGCAAATAGCAATGCAATAAGGTCGTGGGTGATTGCTGGCCACCACTACCAACAAAACAATGACAACCCATTCATGTTTCAAGTGCCCGCCTTTGAAATTGATCTTCGGATTCCCCATTTTCTCGAAAGAACTAAATGGTTTTTAATTAATTTAAGAAAAATTAATAGTTTAGTTTTTATATTTTGTTAAATTAATTATATAATTTATCATATTTTAAAAATTATTAATTATATTTTAAAGACATTTTTGCTATTATTTTAATCTTTAAAATATGCTTTTTTCTATTATTTTTATTTTTAAAATAGGATCATTTTCGTTCTATAATTATTAATTTTAAAATATTAAGAATCTAATGAGTAATTCAATAAAAATATAGGGTTAAAGTAAAATTTTTTCTTAATTTTAAAAAAAAAATCTTGTCAATTTCATAGATTATATAGTTGTATAATTTTAAATTCTGTAATCACCTTAAAAGAGAGTGACTGCTGATTTTTTTTTTTAATTCTAAAACAAGAAGATAATTAATTATTTTTTGAAAAAACTATAATTATCCTCCTAAATTTGTTTTACATACCATTTTTTAAAATCATTCATTACTTTTTTTGGTTAGGATGATAATTATAATTTTTTTAATATCACTTTAATTTTTAAAAGATAAATTTTAAAAAATTTAAAAGAGAAAATAGTATTAATTTTTCAAACCATAAGAAAGTAATTAACAAGTATTTTTTTTATACAGGCATTGCTATTGATATTATATTAGATTTTAAAATTAATATTTTATTAAATTATACAATTAAAATTAATATTTTAATAAATTATACAATTGAAGTTGATATTTCATTAATTAACTACTACATTATTTTAATATTTATCAAGATTTAAACTTCTAACTTAAATTAAAAAAATATTATACGAAAGTAATTAACTAATTTTAAAATTGAGTAACTTTGTAAACCACTGAACTAAACAAAACTTATCCGGGGGGACGAGGGTTGTTGTGTAGTCATGCCATCGATGGAGTGATGTTTAATTATCATGTTTTTTTTTTTTAATTAATTCTTCCACGTTTTTCATGAGGTAGGATTTGAGACAATGGAAGTTACAAAAAGTGGGTGGAGCACCAATTGAATTATTTGTAAGAGATGGACAGCCAAATGTCCATCATTCATTTACTTTCTATAATATCAAACTTTTTTATTGCAAGTATGGATATGTGTTAGAAATAATTTAATGAATTATACTAATTTATTATTTATCGAGTAATATTATTACGTGATATTATTTAATTAATGTATAATTTTTATATAATTTATAATATATTATAATTTTTTTATTATATCTTAAAGAATTTTATATAATAAATTACATAGTCCTAGGAATTGAATTTGGGGTTTGGGCGGTTGGCATTATAATATAAATTTTTAAAAATAATAATATTTTTATTTCATATCAATAATAAATGAACTGAAAAAAAATTTATTGTTAAAAACTTTAATATAATCTTAAGAATTGGTGAAGATGTATAAATTTCTTAATTTTTAATATTTTATTTTTAAAATTGTTAATTGTAGATGGTTTTTTCATAGAAAAATAAAATATTAAACAATAAATATGTATTATATTATTCGTAAAAATAAATTTTATATCTTAAAATTAATAGAATAAAGATCAAAATTTATAAAAATAAAATACATTTAAAGTTATAATAGTAAAATATTAAAAAATTAACTAATATATAAATAAAACTATTAAAATTTAAAATATTAAAATTTACTTATTTGTTGGAGATTTTTTTTCTTAACTTTTGAGTTAGGAATAAGAATTTAATACAAATTTGAAGAGAACATAAAATCACTAATGTGTGACATTCTATAATTGTAAGTCTATTTATATAAGTTAAATTAGAAAAAAAAAATTCATGTAGAAAAAGAATTACAAGTATATAATTTCTTTATATTAAAGAAAATATGTATTCCATCTTTTATATAGGGAAAAAATTATAAGCATAAAATTATTTTGTATTAAGGACTACTTATAAATATAAAATTATTTTTATTAAGATAAGAGAATAAAGTTAAAAAAAATATAAGAAAATAAGGATCACTTATAAATTAAAAATTATTTTTAGTAGATAAAGACATTAATGTAGAGAAAGACAAGATATTATTTGAACATTAAATAATATATTAAAAAATTAGTTTTTAATACTAATGTGAACTATTTTTTTAAATTAACAATTTAACTCACTAAGTATAAAAAATTTTAAAAAAATTTGAGGAGTCAAAAAAAATATTTTAATATTAAAAAAATTATACATGCATATATATACAAATTTAGAGGAAACTGTTGCAATAAATTCTCTTTCTCTCTCTCTATATCTCTCTCTATATATAAAAATTTGGGAGAAAAGCGACGATAGTTGATTAATGTGAGATTCTTGTGAAATTTGCTTTACAAACCGTTATTTGCAACTCAATGGCAAAGTCAGTTGATGTTAATACTAGTGTCACAGATCTTTCGAGAACCGTACTGCTTTAGATGCATTGTGTACTAAGCAATTAAAAAAATCACACAAAGAAGAGAAGAAACACACATACCAACTATTTAAAAGAATGTCCTCTGTATTGCTGAAGAGAAATACAAGTTATGAGATATTTTGTGTAAGTGAGGGTCTCCCCTTTATATACTAACAGCCCTATACAATCGACGGTTGAGATCTAAATGATCTAATGATGTACATACAAGATGAAATAATATACTCTAAAATATTTTTAGATGCTATCACATATTTTACGAAATATTTTCCTTTCAAATTGGAGTTAACAACCCTAATAAATCGTGGGTTTGGCTCGATTCTTAACCCATGTCAGCGAGTCTTCTAAAAAATCCGGCCCACGATCTGTTCCAACAGTCTTTAAGACCTCTAGGAGGTTTTGTCGCGTATTAAGTGTTTGAGAAAATGCTTGAGAATACATGGAGCGTGACACTAATCATATATTAAAGAGCTGGGGGTGTAGGCAAGTGTGTGTGTGTGTGTGTGTGTTTTTTATTTAATTGTTATTTATTGTTTATTACAATAATAATGTTATATTTATATTAATAAAGAAACAACATTGACTCTCAAATCTAGTACCACTTAAGTATTAGCTTCAGCTTTAGTTTTCATATTATGTATTGAAATTTTTTTCTAAGGTCTTAATATTTTAATAACTAATATTTAGTACTCTAAAATCTTAAGTGTGTTACAGAAGACTTTATCCACAAATAAAATAAAAATAGAAAAGATAAACATAGTAATAGAGATAATAATCATATATACAATATACAAAAATATATGTGGTTTGATAATAACCGCCTACATTTACGGTAGATCATAAGATCTTATCTTCTTTTATTATCAGTTTACAAAGAACTCTCACAAGAGATTATAAGAAATATATAAATAGATGAGCTCCTAAAAACTTTATCACTTCTATCTTATGCGCTCAACACTTAAACACTCCCATAACACTCTCCTGCACACTCTGCTCTCTATTCTCTCTCTTATTGATGTATTGATAATTTTAATAAATTATAAAGGTTTATATAAGTTTTAAAATATCTTTAAAAATCTTATTTTTTGTTAGAATATAAATTCACGTGTTTTAAAAATTTAAAATTAACTTAAACACGTAAAGAAAACTTAAAATTGTAATTTTCTAAAAATGGGTAGCAAGGCCCCAGAAACAGGCCTCTTCTTATGCTTTAACGCCTCTTCTCACTTTCAATTCTCTATTTTGTCTTTTTTTAACATCCAATGCATATTTGGTATCTCATTGATTTTTAACTCAAAATTAAATTTTAAATAACTAAAATTCTAATTTATATAATTAAAAATATAAAATTTATATATTTTTAATTTTCGTAACATTTGATATATTTATTATTTATTAATGTTAAATATGTTAACAAATTGGTCATTCAATAATCTTGGTTGGATAAGAATTTAGATGAATACAAAAGTGAAGAGTCACAAGAAGTCGAGAAACGTGTGAGACATGTATGAAGAAGTCTAAGGTGTATGGGACACGAAGAGGGAAGCGAAACTGGACTCGAAGACCGAAGAAAGCATAGAAAACGCTCGAGAAGGCACTAGGGCCGAGCGTCGCGGCCCCGATGGCTAAGAGCCGTAGCGCCCAAACTAGAAGCCTAGCGCCACAGCGCTGGGTCCTCAACACCGCGGTGATGGACGTAATGAAGCCCAGAGCCCCAGCGCTGCGGCGATGAGCACGATAATGGCCAATGCCACAATGTCCAAGAATGAGTGCCATAGCGCCAGAAGCGTCAGGATGTTCGTTTTTTTATTTAGATTTTGAGTTTTGAAAAGTTTAAGACTTCCAAAACAAGATGACTCTTACTCTAACAAGGAATAGGGTTAGTAAGCACGAAATAAATCCTATATAAACACTTGTAAACCCTTTAGTTGAGATTAAGCATTAAGAGAGACTCTAAGAGAAGAAAAGAACTGGATAGATACTAAGTGCTTGTGTACACTAGAGTGGACCGTCGTTTGGGTATTCATTACTCGTGGTAGAGTAAGGGTACACTAAAATACTAAACATTAAGTTCTTTTGAGGGTTCTTCATTGGGTTTTTCTTGTAAAATCTCTAGGGAGTTATAAGAGAGGCTAGGATCTTTAGATCCACTGTGAATATAGATAATTAACCAAACCATGTAAGATTGTGTTGTACTTTTTTATATTCTACTTTAGATTCTTGGTATTTGCTTGATTAACAGGTTATATAAACTAATTAGAGGTTTAGTTTTTTCACTGTCATTTTGTTTAACTAGAGATTTGCTAGAATGCCACTGTCGCCGGCCACTGTCATTTCAGATCCTAGTCGTTCTGTGACGACGTGACCAACACCGCCCACACCAACCGAATCCCCCATCATCGGTCGTTCAGTGCCGTCGCCAACGCGCCAATCTGAGGTCAAAAACTGCCAAAACTTTATTGCCGCCAATTACTTTCACTTTAGATCTCGGCCATTATACGACGGTGTGACCGACACCTCCCAAGCCAAAATAATCCTCAGTCACTGACCGTACAAACGCCGCCGAGTTTACCTAAATCGGAGGTCGGAGCAAGCTGGACGCGCCATCTGAAGTTCACTAGTTTCTGTTAAGGGCCTGTTTGTAAACTTTTCAGTATTTTCAGGTCAGATTATAATTTTTTTATTCTTTTGAGCTTTTTTTGCAATTTTCAAAAGTTTTGAGGTATTTTTGCAATTATAGTATATTTTAGGGGTCATTTTATAATTTTTGGAGAAATTAGGAGCTATTTTACAATTATTATATTTTGAGAGATTAATTTATAATTATTAAAAGTTTAGGAGTTTACTTGTAATTAGTACAAGTTTAGGGACTAGATTGTCATTAAAAAAAAGTTTTTTTTTTAATTTATGGATAAGTGTAGTACTTCTATTGGTTTAACTTTACTTAAGCCATGCCACATATTTGGAATATCTTAAGGTGCGGCTTTTACAAGAACTACTGTTACTACTGTACAGAATAGTGTGAATCATTCTCTTAATAACCTTGAATTTTTACTCCGTCTACTCCTTTTTAATTCTGGTAAACCCTTAATTTCTGCTTCTTCCAATATTTCAGGTAATTCTTCTTGGTATCTTGACTCTGCAGTTATAATCATATGACTTCTGATCCTACTATTTTCTCTTCTAAAACTTTTAATTCCTATTTACTATCTATTCAAACTGCTAATGGTTCCCTGATGAAAGTTAACCATGTTAGTCACGTGTCTTGCCTTAATCTTTCTATATCTAACACTTTTTTTTATTCCTAACCTTACCTTAAATCTTTTGTTTGTTGGTCAATTATGCGAACTTAGTCTTAATGTCTTGTTTACTGTTTCTGGTTGTTGTGTGCAGGATCCAAAGACCGGTCGGACGCTTGGGACAGGCCGTAAGGTTGGACGTCTGTATGAACTTATCTCTTTAGATTTATCTTTTATATATCCTTTGTATGCAGCATCTACCTCTTCGGTGCATTCGTTACATCTTTGGCATTCTGGTTTGGGTCATGCGTCAATCAATCGCATTAGATCTCTAGTATCCAGTGGTCACTTAGGTATTGTTTCTGATAATAAAGATGATTGCCTTACATGTCCTTTAGATAAACAACCAGTCTTACCTTTTGATAATAATACTACTGTCTCTCATGCTCCATTTGATCTTGTACATTCTGATATATAGGGTATTTCTCCAAATCCTATAATGGGAGGATCCAAATATTTTGTGATCTTCGTTGATGAATATTCTCGGTATACTTAGTTGTTCCTTATGAAACAACGATCTAAATTTACTAAAATTTACCGAGATTTTGCTTAGATGGTTAAAACTCAATTCTCATGTCCTATTAAGATTTTTCGCACTGATAATGCTATGGAGTATAGAGACTCTGATTTTTTAAATCTTTTACAGGAACATAGTACTATATGTTAAAGGTCTTGTCCTGGTACATCTTAGTAAAATAGGAGAGCTGAATGTAAACACAGACACATTTTAGATACTACTCGTGCTTTTCTTATTTCTTCCTCTTATCCTGAACCTTTTTGGGGAGAAGCTGCTTTAACCGCTGTCTTTACCATTAATCGTATTCCTTCTCCTGTTATAGAGAACAAGTCACCTTATGAGCATCTTTATGGAACTCCACCTAATTGCAAACTCCTCAAAGTATTTGGTTGTGTTTGTTTTGTTCTACTTTAAAAATATGAGCATACTAAACTCGAGCCACGTACTCGATTATGTTGTTTCTTGGGATACGGGATAGAACATAAATGTTATAAGTGTTGGGATTCTATATCTAACCAACTTCGTGTTTCTCGTCATGTAGTCTTTCTCGAGCATACGATGTTTTTCTCTGTATCTAACTTTAAATCTGTGTCTCCTCCTATGTCACAATTTTTTACAGATAATTCTGTTGATCTTTTTCCCGATACTTTACCTGCAGATATTTCTTCTGAGTTTCATACAAGTAAATCTGCTGAAACGACGCCTGCTTCTGAGCCTCCTACCTCGTCTGAAGGATTTGCTCTCAACATCCCTAAGGCTTTCTCTATACCCTCTCTTCATCGTTCATCTCGGATAAGAGAACTTCCTGTTAAACATTGTGATTATCACTGTTTCTTTACTACTCTTTCTTTATATGAGCCTCAATTACATTCCGATGCTAGTTCTAATTTTATTTGGTAGCAAGCATGACAGAAGAATTGCAGGCTCTTGACAAGTCTCATACTTGGGATTTTGTTAGTCCTCTTTCTAATAAAACTGTCATTGGATACAAATGGATGTATAAGATCAAGACCTTTGATGGATCTATTAAGCGTTATAAAGCCTGCCTTGTTGCCAAAGGCTTTACCTAAGAATATGGAATAGATTATGAAGGAACTTTTGCGTCAGTTGCTAGACTTACTTCTGTTCGAAGTTTATTAGCTATTGCTGCAGTTCGTAGTTGGACATTATTTCAGATAGATGTAAAAAATGTTCTCCTCAATGGTGATCTCACTGAAGAAGTGTATATAAAGCCTTTTTTCAATTATCCACATCCTCCAGGCAAAGTCTGTAAACTTCATTGTGCTCTGTATGGTCTTAAACAAGCTCCTCGTGCATAGTTTGCAAAGTTTAGTGGGACTATTATTCAGCATGATTTTCAGTCTAGTCCCTATGACTCAGCTCTTTTTATCTGCAAGACAGCACAAGGTTGTGTTCTCCTACTTATCTGTGTTGGTGATATGATTATCACGGGTGATGATCTTCTTGGTATTTTCACTCTCAAAAACTTTCTTTAGCAACACTTTGAGATGAAAGATTTTGGCAATCTTAGTTATTTCCTTGGCCTTGAAGTACTCTACTGGATATTATCTTTCTCAGGCTAAATATGCATCCGATCTACTTGCTAAAGCTGGGTTGCAGACAGTAAGACTGCCTCCACTCCTCTAGAGCCTAATGCCAAACTCTGATCCTCTTATGGTACTCTTCTCAGTGATGCTGCCCTTTATCGTCAATTGGTTGGTAGTTTAATCTACCTTACAGTTACTCGCCCAGACATTACTCATGTTGTTCATGTTGTAAGTTAGTTTATGGCCGCTCCTTGTACTTCTCATTATGCAGCAGTTCTTCATATCTTACGTTATCTCAACAGTACACTTTTTCACGATCTCCATTTTTTGGCTCACTTTTCTCTTGTGTTACGAGCTCATGCTGATGCGGATTGGGTGGGTGATCTTACGGATCGTAGATTAACTACTGAATTTTGTCTTTTCTTGGGTGATTCTCTTCTTTCGTAAAAAAGTAAGAAACAGACAATTGTTGCTTGCTCGAGTACTGAAGCTAAATACTGTGCTCTTACAAATACTACTCAAGAAATTATCTGACTCCGCTGGCTCTTGAAAATATGAGTATTTCTCATATTAGAGCTACACCTCTTTATTGTGACAATTAAAGTGCTATCCAAATTGCCTACAATGATGTGTTTCATGAGCGTACTAAACATATTGAAAAGATTGTCACTTTGTTCGGCAACACGTTTCTCAAGGCACTATTGTGCTTCATTCCATCTCATATGAGGAGCAACCTCCTAATATTTTTACCAAATCTCTTCTTCCGCACTATTTTCATGCTCTAGTCTCCAAACTCAAACTTGCTTCTACTGCGCCATCTTGAGTTTGAAGGGGGGTATTAAAGAATAATTCTTTTATACCCTCCTACCATATATACATGTTATTAATGTAAAATATTTTTTCTTTATATATATTACTTTCCTATTATGTAATAAGGTTATAGCCTATATAAAAGCTCCATTGTACAACTTTACAATATACAGTAAAATATATTTTCTTTACATTTTTTATATTTACAAAGTTTATATTGATCAATAAATAGAGATGGCAAAGGATCGTGCCATTCACATTTTGTAGTGTGTCTTGGGTCGGCATGACACATTACAGTGTCATGCTTACACGGCATTGCTCAAGTAATTATGTCATATTAGACAATCATTTGAGGCCCAACATGTTATCCAACAAGAGTTCACGATAGGTTGTGTCAGGCACAGGCTTGTGTTGTGCCTATTTTTAAAATTTTTATTTTTAAAAAATATTCAATTTTATTTACATATTTATTATTTTTAAATATTAATAATTTTCTTACAATATTTTAATTGCAATTATAAACATAGTAATAACATTTAAAATTATTAAATTATTTTATTGAATTGAAATTGTGTTATAATCATAAATTCATATTTGAAATTACAATTTCTTTAAAGATAAAAATTTATTGATATTATCCCAAATATGAAATTATATATTTCAAATACAAAAATAAAGTATCAAATTTACATACTATAGTTACAATACGTTTCAACTAGGTTGACACTTATTGAACTATCTATTATTTATAAATTTAACTATTTTTTTAATAAATTACAAATTTTTATTATTGAAAGCAAAAATAACAAAAAGACATGGTTAGAGATTTTCAGAATTTTGATATTTAATCATTAAAATTTTTATTTTTAAATTTTAATGATCAAATATCAAAGTTCTAAAAATCTCTGATCATATCTTTTTGTCAATTTTGTTTTTAATCCTCTGCATTTTCTTAATCTTTTATATACACTAAAACTTCAAAAGTTTTTGATGCCTATTTTGATCATTTTCGTCTAATATCCTATCCATTGCACTAAAAATAAATTTTGATGTTTCAGTGAATACTTAAGGTGTTAATAGATCTTAAACTATGCTTGATATCACAAAGCAAACTCTTTCGTTTGATTTTTATTATGATAAAATATCAAATTTTCTTTACTATTATAATCTCAACATAGAAAAATAATCAATATCAATAAATTTTTTTCAATTCAAATTCTTTTTGTAAAGGCTGTCGATAGTTCTTAAATTTTTTTTTAAAATAAAAAAAGGCTCATAGCATGGCCCATTGGGCTTGCCATGCTACTGGCAAAGGGTTGTGTTGGGGTATGGCCTAAGCTGTTGTGCCTGGACTGACACGACAAGATATACTTTCATGCCATGTCGATTTAGGCACGACAACATGCCTAGGCCAAAATTTAATGGGCCATGTTGGCACAATCGACTTAACTGCCACCTCTAATGATAAGATCTCATTAATTGAAAAAATTATCAATTTAGTTCTTAAATTTCTTTTTTATTTATCCATTAAATTTTTTAAATTACTCAATTTAATCTTTATTGTTAAAAAAATAACATTTAAAATGTACTTTTATAATAAGATAAGTTTGATTAAATATATGATCATTAATTATGATTAGATATATTATTTTTCTTTAATGTCCAAAAAACAAATATAATTCAAACGTTATTTTTTAATAATGGAGATTAAATGGAATATTTAAAAAAAATAAATATTTAATTGTTGAAGCAGAAGCACACAAACAAGTTAAACAATTCACCCAAGTAATATAATAATGCAGAACAAGTTATTAAGAAATAAAAGAGAGAAATAGTAGAAGAAGAACACACAAATAATTACGTGGTTCGGAAACTTGCCTACGTCCACGGCGGATCAAGATCACACTCTTCTCTTATTATGAATCACAAGGCAACCACAAAGTATGCCTATTACAAGAAAGATCACAAAGAAAACTCTCTCTTACCCTCTAGGAATTTTCTCTCACAAAGAACCACTAAGAATTATCACTAAGATTATTGTTGATCACCAAGATGTGTTTACAAGCCAATTGATAGCCTTTATATAGGCCTTGGGACGTCTTAAGTTTTCCCTAAACATTAGGGAGTCGTATTAAGGAGTCCTAAAGCAAGTGGGAGACGAAATTAGGAAGTTTTCTAATTTCGAGATACTGTTCCCGAATCCAGCACTGCAGCGCTAGGATCTCGTCGCTCCAGCGCTGGCGAGCTTTCTGGTGAGCGCTGTGGCATTGGCTTCCTGGTGCCGCGGCGCTAACATACTGGAATTTACACCGCAGCGCCCATGCCTTGTCGCTGCGGCGCTGGCGCCTGGCGCGCCCTTCTTCGTTTTTTGCCTCCTTTCGCGTCTGTCTTCGATCCGTGCACACCCTACGCACTTGGATTGATCCCCAAATCATATTCCAATGATTTTTAATCAATATTCTCACAAATCCCCTCCTTGATTCAAAATCATTCACAAAGTAAATCGATCTTTCATTTTCGCATCTTCGGTCACCCTTACAAAGTAGTGACTCCGGTTAAGTCCTTGCATAGGACGAACTTAACCGAGGGCGGTGACTTAGTCAACATATCTGCAGGGTTTTTAGATGACGCTATCTTTGTCAAACTAACTTCACCACTTTGGACAATCTCACGAATGTAATGGAGCCTCACATCAATGTGTTTCGACCTCTCATGGAACACTTGATGCTTGCTTAGGTGTATGGCACTCTGGCTGTCACAGTATACACCAGTGTTTATATCTTTACGAGCCAATATCTCCGCGTATATGCCTTTTAATCACACGGCCTCCTTTATAGCTTCACCAATAGCTATGTACTCTGCCTCTGTGGTAGAAAGTGCAACCACATGTTGTAGAACTGATCTCCAACACACACTACACCCAAACACTGTGAATACGTAGCCCGTCAACGATCTTCTCTTGTCAAGATCACTTGCATAATCTGAGTCTACGTACCATCTTACCATTTCATTACTGTCCTCGTCCCTCTTATACACCAACCCGTGATTCGACGTTCCCTTGAGATATCTCAGAATCCACTTTACTGTAAGCCAGTGATCTTTACTCGAATTCACCATGTATCTACTCACCACACTCACAGTCTGTGCTATGTCTAGTCTTGTGCAAACTATTGCATACATGATGCTCCCTACAGTGCTTGCATACGGTACTTTGCTTATCTGCAGTTTCTCATCCTCGGATGTCGGCGATTGTGCTGCTGACAGTCTGAAATGCATGGCTAAAGGAGTAGAGACAGCCTTCGCGTTTGACATACCAAACTTTTCCAGAACTTTGACTATATATCGCCGTTGGGACAAGAAGATAACATCTCTTCTTTCCCTCACAATGTCCATACCCAAAATTCTCTTTACTGCTCCCAAATCCTTTATTTCAAACTCGCCACTTAACTGCTTCTTAAGCTTCTGTATTTCTTTCATATTCTTACATGCGATCAACATATCATCGATGTATAGAAGCAAATACATCATCCCACAACTCATGTTCTTGAAGTACACGCATCCATCATACTTGCTCCTACTAAAGTCACAAGTCATCATAAACGCATCAAATCTCCTATACCACTGTCTAAGTAATTGCTTTAACCCGTATAATGACTTATTTAGCAAACAAGCATGATCTTCTTTACCGGGCTCCTCGAACCCTTGTGGCTGTGCCATA
Organism: Ailanthus altissimus; assembly: GCA_946807835.1. Taxonomy (NCBI): domain Eukaryota; kingdom Viridiplantae; phylum Streptophyta; class Magnoliopsida; order Sapindales; family Simaroubaceae; genus Ailanthus; species Ailanthus altissimus. Next base: position 29,357,057 of record OX327695.1, read on the forward strand.
TATATTATTTCTTCAAACTCTCCATGTAGAAAAGCTGTCTTTACATCCATCTGCTTTAGATGTAAATCTAGATTTGCACACATGGCTAACAAAATCCTAATAGATGTGTGCTTGACAACTGGAGAGAATATCTCATGAAAATTGACTCCCTCTCTCTGAGTAAAACCTTGTGCTACTAACCTAGCCTTAAATCTCGTAGGCTCAATCCCTGGTATCCCCTCCTTTACCTTATACACCCACTTGCACCCGACTAGCTTCTTTTGAGGTCTCTCTACCAACTTTCAGGTATTGTTCTTCTTAAGAGAACAAATTTCTTCTTCCATGGCCTGCTGCCATTCTTTCTTGTTTTCACTCTTCATAGCTTCACCATATGTCTTAGACTCATCATACTCAAGAGTGTAAGCAGAATTAAACGCATGAGCAACTAAGTCTGCTTGTGTATACCTAACTGGTAGGTTAATCGTTCTCCTTAGCCTGTCTCTAGCAAGCTGGTACTCTTCAAGTTCTAACTCAGGAGTTCTAGTCTTCTTTTGGGTGGACTTGAAAGAACTCGCCGGTGTTCTTGGTTCATCTTCAAGGATTTCTTTGTTGAAGTATTGATCTGGGGGCATATCAGATCTATTTTCAGGCACTATTTCAACTTCTATTGACTCGGGTGCTAAATTTTCCTTGGTCACAAGTTCTTCTTTCTTATTTACTTGGGAGGTTTTTAGCATCGTCATCTCATCGAACGTCACATCACGGCTTATGATACTCCTTGGTGGTGTTAAGTCTTTACACTACACCTTGTATCCTTTTACTCCTTCGAGATATCCTATGAATACCTCTTTGATAGCTCTAGGTTCCAACTTCCCCTCCTTAACATGTACAAAGATAGGGCAACCAAATATTCTAAGATGGTCATACTTCGGAAGATTGCCAGACTATTTCTCTTCTGGCGTCTTGAAGTCAATTGCTGATGAGGGATTTCTGTTTATCAAGTAAGCAGCAGTCACTACAGCTTCTCCCCAGAATGTCTTGGACATCTTCGCATTGGTAAGCATGCATCTAACCCTTTCAAGTAGGGTCCTGTTCATCCTCTCAGCTACCCTATTCTGCTGTGGTGTTGATCTTACTGTTCTATGCCTTGCAATCCCATGCTTGGCACAAAACCCATCAAACTCTCTGTTGCAAAACTCGAGGCCGTTGTCAGTTCTTAACCTCTTCACTCTTTTGTCAGTTTAATTCTCAACAAGAGCCTTCCAAGTGTTGAACACATCAAATACTTGATCCTTACTCTTCAACACATAGACCCACAGCTTCCTCGAATAGTCATCAAGCTGAGAAAATATCTAGCACCACCACGAGTAGCTGTCTGAGCTGGTCCCCAAAGATCCGAGTGTATGTAGTCAAGAGTCCCCTTAGTCTTATGCTCACCAGTACTGAACCTCACTCTATGTGCTTTCCCTAGCACACAATGCTCACAAAACTCTAAGGGCTGAAACTTATCCTCACCAAACACCTTTTGACTATATAATTCCTTTAGGTTTCTCTTGCTTAGGTGTGCCAGTCTAAAATGCCATAACTTGGTTTGCATACTCTCATCATCTACAGAGAATAGTGCAGAACCACTCACGACTTCACCCTTAAGCACATAAACACCTTTGTGCTTCTCTCCTCTCATCACCACCATGGAACCTCTCAAAACTCTTAAAATCCCTCCGTCGATCCTGATGGAACACCCATTCTGGTCTAAAGTCCCTAGTGAGATCAAGTTTCTCTTCAAGTCAGGAACATACCTAACATCTGTCAACTCTCTCACTCGCCCATCATGCAGCCTAAGCTTAACACTACCAATTCCCATCATCTGACATGCAACGTCATTACCTATTAGCACCTTACCACAATTAATGGGCTGGAAATTTGTAAACCAAGACTTGTGCGGGCACATGTGAAAAGTACAACCAGAATCTAAAACCCATTGTTCAGAGTTTATACCATCAGTAGCGACGAGTGTCTCTGCGCTGTCATAGCTATCATCATAGGCAAGCGCAGCATCCACTTTCTTCTTATCCTGTGCTTTCTTCTCAGGACAATCCTTTATGAAGTGCCCTTCTTTCTTGCAGCAATAGCACTTCCTAGGAGTCCTAGACTTTGACCTTGAGCCTTTTTTCTTCCCATCTCTATATGAGGGCCTTCCTCTTACAGATAAACTTTCTGCATTGCCCTCAGCCTGCTTTCCTAATAACTTTGAGTTTAATGATGATTTCACATCACTCATCGTTAAACTCTCTCTGTCGTAGAGTAGCGTATCAACAAAACTCTCATAGCTCTTGGGGAGTGAACTCAGTAGGATAATTGCTCTATCTTCATCTTTTATCTTGATGTTGATAGACTCAAGATCAATGATGATCTTATTGAAGGCGTTTATATGATCTTTCATCGGCGTCCCCTCTGACATGGATAGCTGATACAGCTTCTTCTTTATATGTAGTCTGTTGGCCAACGATTTTCTCATATAAAGAGAGTCAAGCTTCTTCCAAAGATCTATTGCCGTCGTCTCACCTGCTACTTCCCTTAGTACTTCATCACTCAATGACAAAACGATTGTGCTATGAGCTCTTTCTTGAATGTCCCTTCTTTCTATTTCTGCTCTAGATGACTCTGGCGTTTTCTCTTCATCACTAGATGGAGCTGCAGTCTCCTCTAATGCCGAACCAAGTCTTTGGCGAACCAACAACGCCTTAACCTTCATCTTTCACAGATTGAAGTCATTCGTATCGTTGAATTTCTCTACCTCATACTTGGGTGTGGCCATGTCTGCTTAGAACCAAAGCTTTGATACTAGTTTGTTGAAGCGAAAATACACAAACAAGTTAAACAATTCACCCAAGTAATATAATAATGCAGAACAAGTTATTAAGAAATAAAAGAGAGAAAGGGTAGAAGAAGAACACACAAAGAATTACGTGGTTCGGCAACTTGCCTACGTCCACAGCGGATCAAGATCACTTCTCTTATTATGAATTACAAGGCAACCACAAAGTATGCCTATTACAAGAAAGATCACAAAGAAAACTCTCTCTTACCCTCTAGGAATTTTCTCTCACAAAGAACCACTAAAAATTATCACTAAGATTATTGTTAATCACCAAGATGTGTTTACAAGCCAATTGATAGCCTTTATATAGGCCTTGGGACGTCCTAAGTTTTCCTTATACGTGTGGGAGTCGTATTAGAGAGTCCTAGAGCAAGTGGGAAACGAAATTAGGAAGTTTCCTAATTTCGAGATACTGTTCCTGCGTCCAGCGCTACAGCACTGGGATCTCGTCGCTCCAACGCTGGCGCGCTTTCTGCTGAGCGCTGCGGCGCTGGCTTCCTGGCGCTGCGGCGCTAACATACTGGAATTTACGCCGCAGCGCCCATGCCTTGTCGCTGCGGCGCTGGCGCCTGGAGCGCCCTTCTTCATTTTTCACCTCCTTTCGCGTCCGTCTTCGATCCGTGCACACCTTACACACTTGACTTAATTCCCAAATCATATTCTAATAATTTTTAATTAATATTCTCACATTAATAAATATTAATGAAAAAGTCAGGCACTGAATTGTCAATTTCTCCGTTAATTAAACAGAATAGAGTTGATATTTGAAGAGCCAACCGCTTCAATTATTATGTGCTACTTGCAAAGAAAGAAAATAAATGGTGTCACTTATGCAGTTGTTGTGTTGTCTCTACTCAATTATTATGAGTGATCACAAGCTTTCACTTTCAGTTCCCACTACAGTAATGGAAGCTTTCATTACATGGCAAAAAGAATTCAACAGTATGATCATGTGGTTGGCCAAAATATATGAACATTGACGGATCTATTATAAGGTCTAGGGGGCACGGCGCCCCGAGCCTTATTATAGTCTCTTAAATTTATATTATATATAATTGTTTTAATATTAAAATATTTGTTTTAATTCTTTTAATTTTTTTTTAAATTTTATATTTAATAAATTAAATTATTAATTTAAAAAATAATTCATATTAATATTAAAGGCTTATCTTTTAATATATTATTTAATTTTTAAAAAATATCCTATTTTTCTTTATTTTAAAGTCTTTCTCTAATAAAAAATATTTTTTAATTTATAAATGATTTTATTTTATATTTTTTTAACTTCATTCTCTTAATTTATATTTATAAGTGATCTCATCTATACATCTTTTTTTTAATACAACAAAATATATATTTGTAATTTTTTTCTATGTTAAAAAGAATTTTTCAATTTAACTTATGTAATAGATTCACAATTATAGAACATCAATATTTGATGGTTTTATTTCTCTTTATATCAAATTCTTCTTTGTAATTCAAAGGTCAAGAAAAAAAAAATTCTCCAAAAAATAAGTTAGAATTTTTTATATATTTCAATAATTTTATTTATGTATTAGTTAATTTTTTAATTTCTTATTATTATAATTTTATATGTAACTTTTATGAATCTTGTTCTTTGTATTTTTTTCTTTAAATTTATTCATTTTAAATATAAATTTATTTTTATCAATAATACAATACATATTTATTGTTTAATATTTTTATTATTTTTTTAATAAAAAAGTCATCTATAATTGATTAATTTATAAATAAAAAAACTGAAATTTTAAAATTTTATACATCATTATAAATTCTTAAGATTATACTAAAATTCGTCGATTCTTATGATTTAACCCTCTAAAATTTAAATCCTAATTCCGCCGAGGGTTACTGCCTTACAAGGTCAACAGGCCATTGTCCCCTGAATATTTCTTCATTCTTGAATGCTAATTAGTAATTAGATAACACATCGACTTGATGATGACTGCCTGCTATTGTAAATGGGGGTGTGTCGGAATTTTATTTTCAGCATTCTGGCAAATATGAGGCATTGTCTCAAATTTTGCACCGACGTTGTATATCTAGATTTCAATTATTGCCGTAATATTAATATAATATGCAGATCGACCTTTGTGTTTATTCTTTTATTGGACATAGGATACTAAGAGGGTCATTTATTTGTATATATAAAAATATATATATAAAAAACCGTAAATCAAATTTTGTATCTTGTATTCTTTATTCAAACACAGTGAAATTATGTCGTAACAAAGTAGATATAACCCTAAATTAAGAGTAAATCACTATAAATTTTATGTACTTTTATTTTTAGCTTTTAATTTTAATTGTTCTTAGTATAACGGATTAGGGTTTAATCTGTAACACACTATGCGAATGAAGTTACCCTTTCAATTAGCTGATGAGAACAATTTTAACCAAATTACTCTAATAAATAGTAACTTTGGGGAAGTGCTTGTACTGGCCCTGCAGGTTAGAAAGTGAGAAAGTTGATGCTCGTGTGTAAGCATGCATATATATATACATAGAGTGCTTTTGATATTATTTTCTTGAGTTAATTATGTAGAGATAAGATCTATTCTAATACTTCAAAATTTCTACAATTACAAGCATTAATTTATTATCTCAGGGAATCTGCCTTCAATAATTTCACATGAATTCATACACTGTCATTCCCATGCATTATCTGCATGCAACTCAGCAGAAAAATCATCTATCTACGGCCAAATTATTCAGCCGGGCTAATCTTCTCCATCAGTATTTTCCGAGTCTTGCTTAATCGAAGATGGCTTAAGAAGCCGATAGTGTAAATAATCTAAATTCTTTTAAAGGTCTGTTTGATATAGAGGTGTTGTTGTTTTAAAGTCGCAACTGCTGTGGAATGAAAGCACTAATTAATCATATAGCCAATGAAAGAACGGAATGCTTAGTAAACACTCACTAATGAAGTATTTAAAGTTGTATTTATTATATACTTTAAATACTACACTTTATAAAATACAGCAAAAGCACTTTTATATACCAAACAAACCCTAAGTTTGGTTTTGCTAGAATAGATGGAGGATGCATTAGTGGATTAATCCATCCTGTTTTGATGCATCAATTTAATTTATTTTTACAATAATTCTAAACTGATATTTTTACAATTCTTTACCGTCTTCTTTGGCATGTATATAATAACAATTTTGGCAGCTTTTTCAATAAATCATTTTTTTGTAAAAGGCTGATGTTGTAACTAGAGATCTATTGAGACTACTCTTAACACATCGATATATTGAAGCTTGTCTAAAATATCTACTTACTTCTATTAAGAGATAGCACTCTTACAATTTAATTAATTAATTAATTTTATTTTTGAAAGATGGTATTAGAATCAAAGAGCATAGCTCTCATAATTTATTTATTTTTTTCTTTTGAAAGCTGGTATTACAACCAAAGATTTGCTGAAACTACTCGATATATGACACATTTTTTAGGCTTGCTCAGAATATCTACTCTCATTAAGAGAGAGCATAGCTTCGACAATTTTTTTGTTTTTGTTTTTGTTTTTGCAGGCTGCTATTACAACCACGTCTCTCTCTCTCGGTGAATCACTTGATATACTGACACATTAAAATCTACTCGAAGTATTTTCTCTCATTAACAGAGAAACGCAACTATCTGTGTGTTTATCCGCATTAAGCCTATAAACCCATGCGTCATACAACCCATATATAGTTGTGTGTCAAAAAGGAAATGAACTTCAATCCGAATGTCCTATTATATATTTCTAAAAAAGTAATAGTTATAATATCTAAATCATGTCCCTACCTTGGTTTGTCCATGTCTAAAATATCACTATGCGGCCTGTAAACAATAGCCGGCCACTGCAAGTTGACGCAATTGTGTGATCACGATATGGCTAGTCAAAAGTTTATGATTGCTTCCTTCCCTACTTGCAAGTTGCAGACTCCTATAAATTAACCCTTGAGGTGTCTCAATTCAAATCATTCAGATATCTAAAAAATTCTTCAGACCATGGCAACTCCTCCAACTGCAGGATGTTATTTTGCTGAGGCATATGTGTTAAGAAAGGCTCACAAGGAGAAAATGAAAAGATTGATGGAAGCAAAAGCCAAGATGGAAGGAATTCATTTGGAAGAGAAAAATTCTAGTGATTTTGCGTCATGGATGGTCAAGAAGATACATCCACAACGCATTTTATCAGAGGAATATGCAGGAAAAGAAATATTGAAAGGTGAATAGTAAAAGCATGACTGTGTAAATTGCATGCATGTTAGCTGCATCATATAATAATTGATAAATGGTCCGTTCAGGGTGAAAATATCGGGCTTTAATAAATTGTAATTTTATTACTGCCTAATAATAAAAAGTTGGTACTATATTTATCTTTTCAATCCTGAATTCAAATTCTATTCTCATATTAAAAATAAAAAAATTCTTGTGAGCAAGTTATTAACTGTTAAGCATCTCTCTCTTTGTTTTCGAAATCTAGCAGAGATGTAACTAGCCCGAAAAGTGAGCTTGTCTCTGTGTTATGTATTAGATGGACTTCAAAGTAATGGTTATATAAAATTTTATTAAAATTGTACGTAAATTGAACCCTAAACATCTTTTATAAAACTAACATTATTAATATTTTGCTTCTATTGGATGACAACAGACGAAATATAGAGCTATCTTCATTTTAGAACTCCGTGTTTATATACTCCAATTCTTTAGTACGTAATTCTTTAGTACGTACGTTGAGCTCAAGCCAGTTAGAGTTTGAAGAATGATTTGAAAAGACTATGCTTTTTTAGGAAAATGTTAAAACTTTTTCAGAAACTCATACCAAACGGAGCAAGAAGAAAACTTCTTTAAAAATGTATCTAAGAAAATGTTGAAACTTTTCCAAAAGCTCATACCAAACGGAGCAAGAAGAAAACTTCTCTAAAAATGTATCGTGTGTATTTTTTCATCATTTATCTTGAATACATGAGGAGTATTTATAGTTACAATTCTTTGTTTGATCAAGGCTTATCACTTAGAGTTTTTGGCGGAAAATTCTTAACAACTTCTTTAACAAATTTTGTTACAGATTGCACCAATCCTACACCAGCCTTGTAACGTCCTGTAACAGCTTTGTAACAAAATTTTCCCGTCATTCACCATGCTATCCATCATACTGCTGACGTGGCGCATTGTTCTTTCCTTTCATCCCCCTCAAGCTCAACTGTCGGGAGGAGACATTGAGCTTGTGTCGAAGAGCTAAGAATCTAGTGATAGGGAGAGCCTTGGTGAATATATTGACTGTTTGTGCTTCAGTAGGAACATACTGAATATCCAACTGTCCACTCAGCACCTCATCTCTGACGAAGTGGATATCCACTTCGATATGTTTAGTGCGAGTATGAAAAATAGGGTTAGCAGCCAAGGATGCCGCCCCCTGATTGTCACACCAGACGATGGGGTTATTGGATAGTGGTATATGGAGTTCAGCAAATAAGGACTGAAGCCAAGTTATTTTAGCAGCAACTTGAGCCAAAGCACGATACTCGAATTCTGTGCTGGAACGAGCAGCAACCCTCTGCTTTTAGAACTCCATGATATGAGATTACCCGCGAAGTAGACACAGTAACCACCATATGACTTACGATCATCAGAATCGCATGCCCAATCAGTATCAGTAAAGGCCACAAGATTCAGAGTGCGACCGAAAGTGTATAGCAGGCCATGATGTTTAGTAGCTTAGAGATACTTCAGCAGTCTCTTGCAGCATTGCCAGTGAATCAGAGTTGGAGCACTGAGATATTGATTGAGCTTATTGATCGAGAAAGTGATTTCAGGTCGAGTGAGGGTGAGGTATTGTAAGGTACCAATGACACTTCTGTATAACGAAATATCAACAAATGGTTGAGCTCCAGTCTTGCTGAGTTTGAGTCCAGTGCTCATTAGGGTAGAACACCCTTTGGCCAATGACATATTTGTGCGAAGAAGAAGCTCAGATATATATTTGGTTTAGGACAGGTGAAGGGCTGAACTTGTTCTTGTGACCTCAATGCCGAGGAAGTAGCGAAGATCCCCAAGTTCTTTCAATGCAAACTCGGTGCTCAAGAAATGAATAATTCTCTGCACATCTCCAGCATTGGCACCTGTTATTATTATGTCATCTACGTAGACCAGAACGATTAAGAATGTTTGTCCAGAAGAGTAAACAAACACTAAAGTATCGGATCTGGCATAGTGAATCCCCATTGAATTAGAGTTGATTTGAGCTTTTCATACCAAGCCTTTGGAGCCTACTTTAACCCATATAATGCTCTCTGCAACTTACATACAAAGTTGGGTTTATCAGGTGCAACAAATCCCTCTAGTTGGGTGATGTAAACTGTCTCTGTAAGATGACCATTGAGGAAGACATTATTAATGTCTATTTGTTTTAAGACCCAACCATTGGTAATGGCTAAACTAAGAATCACTAGAATGGTGTTGGCTTTGACAACTGGGCTGAAGGTTTCTGTAAAGTCAACTCCAGCAGCTTGATGGTAGCCTTTGGCTACTAACCTTGCTTTGTATCTTGCTATGCTGCCATCCGGGTGCTTTTTTTATCTTGAAAATCCATTTATTTCCCACGACTCTATAATCAGAAGAGTATGGGACTAGGACCCAAGTCTGATTGTTGATTAATGCTTTGTATTCATCTTCCATGGCTTTGTGCCAATGTGGTTGTTGTAGGGCTTCTGTAACATCTACAGGTAGTCTATCATCTAAAGCAGCAACTAGGATTTTTGGTTTATATAGACCATGTTTTGAACGAGTGATCATAGGATGAAAATTTTTGTCATTGTTAATGCTGGGTGCTGGTATTAATGCTGACTGTGGTGTAGTAAAAGGTAAGATATGGTGAAGTGTGTTTGGAGTTGATTGAGGTGGAGAGACAGTACCTGAAAGAGAATAGAGCTCCCCTGTTGCAGAAGGCTGTGCTACTGAAGAATATATATCAGCTCTAGATTGATGTGAAGGTATGGGAATCGAAGGGAGTGAAACAGTATAGAAGGGAGAATCAGAGTTAGATAGGGGTATGCTATCTCTTATACTGCTGTCATTGGAAGGAATTAGAGCAGAAAAGGATTTGTCAGTGATGAAGGAGAATGTGGTTTCATCAAAGTTGACATGTCGAGCTATATACACTTTACCTTTGGGAGTTAAACATTTGTATCCTTTATGTTGTGAGCTATAGCCTAAGAAGACACATTTTTCTGTATGAAATTGTAGCTTATTATTGGAATAAGGTCTGAGATAAGGGTAACAGCAACAACCAAAGACTTTCATAAAGGAGTAGTCAGGTTTATGTTTAAAGATAAGTTCAAATGGAGACTGAAACTTGAGAATGGATAAAGGCATTTTGTTAATGAGGAAGACAGAGGTGGAAAAGGCATCCCACCAATATGTTAATGGAATGTGACTCTGAGCAAGTAATGCAAGACCTGTTTCTGTGATATGCCTGTGTTTCCTTTCCACTCTACCGTTTTGATGGTGAGTATAAGGACAAGAGAATCTATGGGTAATTCCTTGTTGAGCTAAATAGCTACTGAAAGCCTTATACTCTCCTCCATTATCTGATTGAATCATTTTAATTTTCCTATTGAGAAGTTTTTCTACATGGATTTGAAAGTGTTTGAATGTGGAAAGGGTATCTGATTTTTGTTTGAGAGGATAAATCCATGTGAATCGACTATAGTCATCAACATAACACACATAGTATCTAAAACCATCATTGGATATTGTGGATGCAGGACCCCATAAATCTGTGTGTATGAGTTCTAGTGGCTGAGAAGTTTTGGTTTCAGAAGAGTAAAAGTGATGTCTATGATTCTTTCCAAGCTGACAAGCAATACAAAATGAGATTTTATTATTAACAGAAGTATGTATATTACAATCAAATAATATCTGTCTTAGCACTTCTGCATTTAGATGTCTGTATCGCATATGACATACATCATAAACTTCTGAGTATTATAAAGACAGTAAACTTGAGGGATAATTTTATCAGTTCTTTTATCAGAGACTGTGTTATTTATCTTACAATCAGCAAACAAAGTAATAATGGGTTTTTGACAAGTGTTTGAATCAAGTTTTGCTGTGAAGGCTGAGCATTTGGTATTGAGACTTGATGTGAGCTGATATAATCATTCTTTAGCAATGCCTCTGAGAAGAGCTTTCTCCTTCATATCCTTGATGACACAACAGTTTTTGGTGAATTCAATAATCAAGCTATGATCAGTAGCAAGTTTGTGTATACTAATCAAGTTCTTTTTCATTTGTGGAATATGTAGGACATTAAGAAGTGTCAGATTTTGTGTATGTGGTTGTAAAGTTTTAAGAGTGCAGTTGCCTATATGCAAGATAGACAGTCAATGGCCATTACCAACAATGATGTCTTCCATACCTAAATAGCTTCTGGTTGAGTTCATATTGTTGATATTGTTTGTAATATGATTTGTAGCTCCACTGTCAAGGTACCAATTCATGTCATCATTATCATCTGTTGCAGGTCCTGCAACAAAGGCTGCTGGAGATGCTGGTGAGTTTTGGTTCTGCACTGGTTCATTGTTTGCATTCTGCAACTGAGGCACTACTGGAACAAAGTCTTCTTTGAATCTATGCCAGCATTTCGAGCTCCATGTCCAGGTTTAAGGCAGATTTGGCACATAATCTTTGAAGTGTTCTTTCCTCTTCCTACATTGAATGGTTTGCCTCTGCCTCTTCCTTGTGTATGCTGGTACATGGACGGATTATTGCCTTTATTTCCGCCAAAACCAGATTTATTATCATAACCAGTTTTGAATTTTTGTTTTCCACCAGTATTTGCAAAGTTAGCTGACATGTGATTCATAGTCATGCTAGTTGACAATTCAATTCTGCCTTCTTGACTTATTAGAATAGAGTAAATCTCTGCCATTGATAGTTCACCTGACTTTATAGACACAAGCAAAGCCACGGGATCATACTCTGAACCAAGTCCAGCAAGTAGATATGAAATAAGATCTTGATCAGCAATCGATTTTCCAGCCATGGCCAAATTATCAGTTATGCTCTTCACCTTCACAAAGTAATCATTCATTGTCATGTTTCCTTTCCTTATCGTCTGCAACTGAGCTCTCAGTTGTGTGAGTCGAGCAAAGGATTGGCTCCCATACATTGATTTCAGATGCTTTCACACCTTATAGGATGATTTACATTGGATCACAGCACTCAGAACTGAGTCTGTCATAGATCCAAACAGCCAGCTCATGATTAAGGAATCCTGTTTTCTCCATAGTGAATATAGAGGATTCAGATCTGGTATGGAGTTGAAGTTTTGATCGCCACCTCCACTAATCACAAATTGATCAGGACAAGTTCTTTCACCAGTCAGTATATCTTCTAAATCATTGCCATAACATATGCTAAAACTTGTGATTTCCACAGCAAAAAGTTGTTACAATCTAGTTTGATGATCTTTGAAAAGTTGTAGTTGTTGATTTGTGAGATTGCAAGATTGTTCATTTGAGTGATTAGGTGTGATGTGTATGGTTGATTCGTATTTGAAGAGCTGGCCATTACTGGCTCTGATACCAAGTTAGAGTTTAAAGAATGATCTGAAAAGACTATGCTCTTCCAAGAAAATGCTAAAACTTTCCCAAAAACTCATACCAAACGGAGCAAGAAGAAAACTTCTCTGAAAATGTATCGTGTGTATTTTCTCATCATTTATCTTGAATACATAAGGGGTATTTATAGTTACAATTCTTTGTTTGATCAAGGCTTATCACTTAGAGTTTTTGGCGGGAAATTCTTAACAAATTCTGTTACAGATTGCACCAGCCTTGTAACGTCCAACTTAGTGGAAATTTACCTCTTCTTTCTTTATACAAAAAGGAATAATTTATTTGTTAATGTAATTAAAATCCTCCACGATACGGCCGGAGGTAGCTTGTTTAAATAGTTTAATGATAAAAAATTTATAATACATTATTATTTTATTAAAATAAAAATCTTAAATTCGAATCGGTCCTCGCTATTTCAGAATAAAAAAATAATTTTAATTAATAAAGACTAGATTTCAAAAATTTGCAATGGTTAACAACATTAAAAATAAAATTTTGCTATTATTTCACATATTTTAATGGAATAAATAATATTATATGTCTAACATCATCAAAGCTTGCCTTTTTGGTTTATTATTTGTAAAAAATAAATATTGTAAAAATTGATTATTCTTAACACAAACGAATTAGGGTTGAAGATTTTTTTTTTTTAATTATAGAAATTACAAATGAACTTGGAAGATAACTCACTGTTGAAGATGATCTTGATTTGGAAAATAAATTTAAATAGGCTGCTTGCTAAGGATAATCTTTGTAAATGTGGTTCAATTCAATCTGTAGATCTTTGAAGGCAAAGATCATAATCTGAGGAAGGAATGTCTTTTTGCCTTCAAAGATAAGCGGATTATGAGCTTTCCAAATCCAGCGGGCAAAGGCAAATTATGATCTTCCTCAAATCAATTCAATCTGTAGACCATAATTGACAAGGGTTTGTTTTACGGATTCAGAGAGTTTGGATCATGTCTCTATGCAACTTTCCACTCTTTTCAGATTTTTTTTTTTGCAATTGATGCTCTCTAAAGATTTCATTTGCAGATGGCTTTAACTTGGCCTATGGCTTGTTTATCTCATTGTTGATCCAATTTGGAAAGCTTATAATCCGCTTATCTTTGAAGACAAAAAGACAACCTTCCTCAGATTATGATCTTTGTGTAGATCTTTCTTGATTTCTTGGTTTTCAACTTGCAAGTTATATTTCTTCTTCAGATGATTTATCAATTCTCAAGAGTATCCGAATCAATCTTCATTGGCATCCTCCAATCTCAGCCTTTTATTATCATTTATACTTATATAGTTGACATGCAAAGTTTGTATTTCACCTAATATGTTAATGACTTTTTACCTTTTATTGAAACCGTAGTTATATAATACTAATTAGTAAGAAAAACTATAAATTGCACCCTTCCATCCCCAATGTTTTAAGCATTATCTACTTACTCGTTAATGTTTCATATTACTAAAAAAAATCCTACTATAAATTGCACCCTCCCATCTCCAATGTTTTAAGCATTATTCACTTACTCTCTAATACTTTATATTACTAAAAAACTCTTTACTATTACAAAGATTTTATAAAACACTAACTATTTATTATGTTCTTACTAATCCACATTCACATTACTATTTTTTATAAATTATTAAATGTAACATTTTTTAAAATAATACTAAAATAATTAAAATCATAACATATTTATATTATCATGAAATGATGAATATTTTGATTCTTTTTTTCTTTTTTTCTTTTGTATATTATATTTTTAGTAATATTAACATTTTTAATGCATTAATATTTAATGCTTATTAAAAAGAATAAATATCTTATAGTTTTTTTTGTCTTTTTAAAACATAATTATTTAAAAATAATGAAAATATAAAACCGTAATATATTTATTCTTTCTCAAATAGTATTAAATACTAATTTATTTAAAAATTAGTTTTTTTAAAATAATGAATTTCATTAATGATTATTTGAGAAAGAATAAATATATTACGATTTTATATTTTCATTATTTTTAAATAATTATGTTTTAGAAAGACAAAAAAAAAACTAAAAGATATTTATTCTTTCTAATGAGCATTAAATATTAATGCATTAAAAAATATTAATATTAATAAAAAATATAATATACAAAACAAAAGAAAAATAAAAATAAAATAACTAAAATGTTCATCTTTTCATGATAATATAAATATGTTATGATTTTAATTATTTTAAAAAATATTACATTAATAATTTATGAAAAATTGTAATGTGAGAATAGATTAGTAAAAATATAATAAATAATTAATGTTTAATAGAATCTTTATAATAATAAGAGATTTTTTTAAATAATATAAAATATGAGGGGATAAATAGGTAATGCTCAAAACATCGGAAAGACAATTTATAATTTTTCAATTAACAATAAGCATGTCAGATATCACATTAGTTAGAATATGAAGTTTATATTTTAATTATTTAAGCATACCACATGAATTAGAATATAAATTTTATATCTTAATTATTTAAGCATACCATTATTCTAAGGTCAATACTAATGGCTTCTCTAAGAATAATGCTGGTGTTCAGATTATGGAAGGGTGTTCGGGGACTGTCATGACCATTTTTTTTTTAGTGCTTTTGCTGTCAACTTAGGTCATAATTCTTCTTTCTTTGCTGAAGTCGTGGCCATTGTTTACGCTATTTAATCAAGCTTTTTATTGGACATTCTTGCTTTCAAATTTTTTCTTTCAATCCTCCTCTCGCATCCGTAATGATTGGGTTAATTGTGGTCAAATGATCTCTCAAATGTCTTTTTATACGCATGCTTTCAGAGGAGGAACAAAGTGGCAGATTCTGTAACTAAGAGTGTATTTGAGAGTGCTTATTTTTTTTTACCAATAAAGTACTTTTCATACCGTTGTATACCTATAACATAAGAAAGTACTTTTTCTTTAAAAAAAAGTGCTTCCCAACTCACTATAATTTAAGCTTAAAATTGTCAACATCTTATCTAGTTCGACAACCCTCCTCCTCCATGTGTCAAAGATGCCCTTTTCGCAAGATGTATCATCTCTTTCCTTTTAGTCACTTCCAGGCCTTTGTTTGCGAATGGCTAAGCCTTCCTCCCTCTTTCTTGTACTTGCTTTCTTTTAATCAATAATTTGCTTTCCTTTGTCAAGGTTTATTTTTAAAGAAACCTAAAGGAAAAAGTAAAACTTTGAAGAAGGTTCCTACACATAAGCCCAAGGAACTTGAAATTTCTTACACAAAACCTGAAGCGTCCCGTACAAAACTTTAAAAAGTACAATCTAACACTTACAATATCTGACATAAAATTTAAAATGTAGTTTGCATAGTAGCAAATCTCTTGTCTGCGGTTAATAAGAAACAAAAGATCAAAATCCAATGGATGCAGATCTTTGGGCAATTTAGATTCCTGGGCTGAATTTATTGCTTTACAGGCCCTCATGGGCCATTGTTAGTGTCCGTAATTATTAGTAAATAAAGAGTTTAGCTGGCTAATATTTCTATGCAATGTAAACTTTGTATCTTTCACGCTGTCTCGAGATTAAACGAAACATAACAAAATGCAAAGAGGCCAAGCCTAATGCGGGGAAACTCATGCCAGTCCAAGGAAGGAGATTTGGGTTGATTATTGGTGCAATCGTTTTGTCCATTGACAGCAGTGTGACCCGAAGGAGAAAGCTGATCATCAGATTTGAGATAAATCATTGGGCTCATTTGATAATTATGGATTATTAAAGGAGGAAGTAATATTTTTCCATGTTCTTGATTATGATCCATGATGTGATGACATCTGACAACTCTGTCACTCGCCCATAATGCATCATAAGTTTTATACGACTAATTTCTATCATTTGATAATCAACATCACCCATTAATACTTTACCACTATTAATGGGTTGAAAATTTACAAACCATGACTTATACGGGCATATATGAAAAGTACAACTAGAATTTAAAACTCAATGTTTAGTTTTTTTACTATCAGTAACGACCAGAGTTTTTGTGCTGTCGTAGCTATCATCATAGGCAAGTATAACATCCATTTTTTTTTCTTGTTTTGTGTTTTATTCTTTGGATAGTCTTTTATGAAATGCCCTTCTTTCTTATAGTAATAACACTTTCTATGAATTTTGGACTTCAATCTTGAGCACTTCTTCTTTCCATCTCTATTTAAGGACCTTCTTGTTACAAATAAACCTTCTGCATTGCCCTTAATTTAATTGCCTAATAGCTTTGAGTTTAATGATAATTTTACATCTCTCATCGTTAAACGCTCTCTACCATAGAGTAACGTATCAATAAAGCTCTCATAACTTTTAATAAGCAAACTCAGCAGGATGACCGCCTTATCTTTATCTTCTATCTTTATGTTAATATACTCAAGATCAATGATGATCTTATTGAAGACGTCCATATGATCTTTTCACTAGTGTCCTCTATGATATGAACAACTGATATAGCTTCTTTTTTATATGCAACATGTTGGCAAACGACTTTTACATGTAAAGAGATTCTAACTTCATATGCTACTTCCCTTAACACTTCATCGCTTAATGATAGAATAATTAGACTGTGAACTTTTTCTTGAATATCTTTTTTTTTCCTTCAGTTTTATATGACTCTAGTGTCTTCTTTTCTTCACTAAATAGAGCTACAGTCTTTTTTAATGTCGAGCCTAACCGTTGGCTCACCAGCAACGTTTTCACCTTGAGCTTCCACAAATTGAAGTCATTCGTTCTATTGAATTTATCTATCTTATACTTGGGTGTGGCAATGTCTTTACTTTGAACCAAGTTCTAATACTAGTTTGTTGAAGCAGAAGCAATAATCTCAAGTATATAATGCAATAACAAAGCAATTAAGAATAAACTAGAGAGAAAGAGTAAAAGAAAACACACACAATACTTACGTGGCTCGGTAATTTACCTACGTTCACTACGGATCAAGATCTCACTCTCTTATTATTGAATAATAAGGCACTCACAAAATATGCATTTTACAAGAAAGAACTTAAGAACTCTCTAAACTGCTATTGCTTGTAATCTAGGATTTTTCTCTCACTAAAAATTACAAAAATTACTAAGATTTGTTGTGATCACTAAGATATCGTTAAGACTTCTTATGATGTATTTACAAGTTAATTGAGATCCTTGATATAGGTCTTGGACGTCTTAGGTTATTTCTAAACCTAGTAAAATTTGATTTAAGAAGTCCTATTTCACTTAGGATATAAATTAGGATACTAATTTATAAAGTTCTATTTCACTTAAGATACAAATTTCTAGTTCACTTAGGATTAGAGATAGTTTTTAATAAGCTTTTCACAACATTTTATTTTAACTAATTTGAATTTGTAAGAATTATTTTTCTAGTTAATTTTGAGAAAATACTTGTATAGAGAAAGAGGGAGAAATGGAAAATATATAAATATATATAGTTTTGATTTTATGATTGTAAAAGAAATATATTGTTTTATGTACGGTTAATATACTTATAACATGTTCATTTGAGGTTTATTTATACCATTAAAATGTCAAGAATTTTAAATTGAATTGATAGTATTTGTGTCTTTATATTTTAATTGCAAAATTTTAGAATAAAATTATCTTTTTGTTAGTTAAATTTCATCATCTATCAAACTTTATTATTATCTGCCTTCAATCTTCTATTAGTTGGAAAACCACCCATAATTTCTATTAACTTTCTTGTAATCTCTATATTTAATTATTAACTTAACGATGGAAGTATTAAGTGTTAAGAGAGATTATGTAATTTGAGTCCTTAAATCTGAGTTTTCTATTTTTATTTCTGAGACAAACACTATTATAAGAGAGAGCTTAAAAGAATTCAAAATATTGTTCAAATTTGCTATCAAAGGATACTACATCAATAGCTGGAGGTTAGTAAAAGTTTTTGGCTTAATTCCTCATTTGATCTTGTGTAATGATTGTTATTCATAGAAGATCATGTTTAAATTCTTATAGAAGAATCAAAAGTGGCTCTGGTTTGGCGCTTTAAGTATCTTCGGCCATGGGTGGCTACCTGGGTTAGAGTCTTGCTCTTCACATAATGCTTTGATATAATTGTCCAACTTCTCCCATGCTTTTCATATCCCGTTATGAATAACCTAAAGAGGAAGAAATGAGTGAAACGCGTGAAAAAGAAAACTGATACTATAAAATGAAAAGGCTAAGGAATGCTTAAGTACTTGTGCTCTTCATCCGTCCATAGCCTCAGGGGATTGGAACGTTGATGGTGTCTTTTCCTCGGACGAAGTTGATCCTTTCTTCTTCTTGGATTTCAGATTTTGTTGAATAACTTATACTTTATCATTTGTAGGTGATGGGATTTTACCTGCCTCACTCGTATCAAAATGTTTAACAACTGCTTTGTAACTGTTGGATGAAAACACTTCGTACAAGTATAAACAATGCAGTAAATAATAAAAAAAATTATAATAGAAAAAGACAGGACAGAAGGAAAAACACAAATAATATATATGATTGGACAATTGCTTATGTTCACGAAGGATCAAGATCTTACTTCTTATTATTGAATCAATAACAATTCACAAAGAATTCTTAAAAAAATACTAACAAAAAATCTCTTTCTCTCACTATAAGGGATTGCAAACAATTGCTCTTTTTTGGTGTCTATTTTATGATGATGTTGTGATCTATTTTCAAGTCAAAATAAAGCTCTTATATAGCTTACAGATGTTCTAAGTTAATCCTAGTATGAGTTGGAATAAAATAGGGTGTTTGAAACAATTTAAAAATTTTAATAAGTGTATAAGATGAACCAGCACTGTGGTGTTGAGTATATTACTTCCAATGCCGCAGCGCTAGACACTGAAAAATATGGACCCCATAATACCATGTTGGGAGTATCACGATGCTCAGCCTCTGTTTCGTGCTTGGCGGTTAAGCTCCCAATGCTACGACACTCAACTTTGTTTCGTACTTCGAGTTTTTTGCATCTCCGCACCTTCTCCACATGTCTCATACTTATTAGCTTGACTCCAACTCTTTTCAAAAGTAATTTTTAATCATCTCCTCATAGTAACAATCATTAATCTATTTAGTAGTTTTCCGTGGAACTCTCATGGCGATTTGTTTTTGAATAACTGATAACCGAAAGCAACATCAGTTAAAGCATTCACAAACAACCTGTTTTCTATCTAAGTCCACTCATTATGCTCTACTTCATTTGGTGCTGCTGTTAAACATTGAGGATCTAAAGGAGATTTAGATAATTTCGAGTCCTCATTGGTTATTTATTTGGCTACAATTTTAAAAGAAAGAAAGCAGAAAGATGATCATCTCTTACTTGAGAAAGTCTGGATGAAGGTTGAGAGACTAGGCCTCTCAACTCAATTGCCCTACTCAATTCAGTCATATATGTGGACGTGGTTCTTATACAAAGAACTTAGATTCAATGTTTGCCAAAAGTGGTGTCTTTCAATAAGTTTTTCACTATCCTCACAAAATCTGATAAGATGTTTATTTTAGCTAGCTAGATCTCTTATCTCAATTTCTTTCCTCAATTCAACTCATAAAAGTATGGTTCTTGTACAAAGAACTTAGATTTAATGTTTGCAAAAAGTGGCGGCCTTAAGTAAAATTTTCACTATCCTCACAAAATCCGATGAGATGTTTATTTTGGTTGTTTCTTATAACAAAAATAATGCAAAATCTATTCCAAGAAGAAAAAATAAATCGCAACTCTCTTTGTATTGAATTCAATGTATAATCCTCATAAAATAGGGTAAGAATTTCTATATGGTGAGCGCACTGGGTGCTCTTTGGTTCCTCTACTTATTTACTCAAATTACTCGTGTGAATTCTTATACATAGAACTTAGATTCAATATTTGCCATAAAAGGTAGCTTTAAGTAAATTTTTCTATATCCTCACAATATTTTAAGAGATATTTATTTGCATTGACTTTTTATAACAAAATTGGTGCTAAATCCTTTCAAAATAAATAAAATTACAACTCAATTTATATTGAATTTAATACATAATAGTCATAAATTAGGGTAAAAATTCTTTCACAGAGAGCACAGAGGGCTCTCTATATTTTGAAACTTGTTTACTTAGATCAGCTCATGTTGATTTGGTTCTTATATCTAAAACTTAGATTCAATATTTCTTCAATGGTGGGTCTAGGTAAATTTCTCTATATTCTCACAAAATTGAAGGAGATGTTTGTTTTGATGCTTTTTTATAATGGGAAAACGACCATTATTCCATGTGATTTCAGCTAATATCAATTTACTTCTTTATAGTTTCAAAAATAATTAAAACTTCTTTATCGTTAAATTTTTTTTGTTATCTTTTCACTATTTACATTATTTTACAAATTTTAAGAAGTATTTCTCCAAATGGTGGGTCTAGGTAAATTTCTCTAAATTCTCTCAAAATCTAAGGTGATGTTTGATTTGATGCGTTCTTATAATGAGAAAATGACCATTACCTCTTGTAATTTTAACTAATATCCATTTACTTTCCTATAATTTTAAAAACAACCAAAACTCTCACATCGTTAAAAATTTGAGAAAAAAATAAAATTTTGAGCTTGAGAGGATTTGAACCCTTGACCATTTACTTTTTTATAATTTTAAAAATAACCAAAACTCCCCGATCGTTAAAAATTTAATAACAAAATAAAATTTTGAGCTTGAGGGGATTTGAACCCTTGACCATTTACTTTCCTATAATTTTAAAAACAACCAAAACTCCCCTATCATTAAAAATTTGAGAAACAAAATAAAATTTTGAGCTTGAAGGGATTTAAACCCTGACCTACGAGATAAATGTAATGGAGCTTTACCACTTTGACAAACTTATGATTAATAAATATTTTATGAAAAATAATATATATACCCAATAAATAATTAGATGAATTATTAGTTATAAGTTAACAAGATATTGGTACTCAAAATTATTAATAATAATAAGGCTAAAAATATTTTAAATAACGTTTAATTCAAATAACCTTACAATGAATTTTTTAAGAAATCCATTATAAACATATTTTAATTTTTCTAATTATTCTTAAATTAATTGAAAAAAAATAAAAAGGTATTAATAATTAAATTAATTAAAAAATACTTTTCCAACAAAAGTAAAAAAAAAATATTTTCTATATTTAGTCATCAATTATAATTTTTTTTACTTGTGATATAACATTAAATTTTTATTAGCAATTGTAATAATTAAAACTTATTTTGAGCGCATAGAAGAATTTATCATTATTTGTAGCAATTTATTTTAATTTAAAAATTGATGAAAATAAATTATTTATGAGTTGAATATAATTCTTAATATTTATTGTTTACAAATTTTTTTTTTTGTAAATTCTCATGAGTTATCATTAAAATTTAAGAATTTTTTATGAAAATTTATTTTATTATTTAATATTAAATACTAAAAATTCACCTGTGAACTAGAAAAAAAAACTTTATTTTTAGTATGTATTATATTTTAGAATTATTTTATTTTTAGATCAATTTAGAAAAAATTATAAAATAATTCATTTTATAATAATTTTTTCAAACTTATCTTTAAGTCTTTTGTTATACATACTTTAATTGAATTTATTGTTTGTTAAAAAATTTTACACTTATTATTATTTATGATTTTTTGTTTCAAAAATTTATTTAATTTATGATTTATAATTAATATAATTTATATATAGGGTATATATATTAATCTTCATAAAACTTTCATTCATCATAAGTTTGGCTAAATGATGAAGCTCCATCACCATTATCTTGAAGGTCAAAGTTTTTTACCTTCAAATCCCATCAAGTTCAAAATTTTATTTTATTCTCAAATTTTCAAGGATAAAATCGTCAAACCAATATTATTAAGGATAAATTCGTAAATTATTATTTTGAATTTTTCAAGGTAAAATCGTCAAATCATATATTATTAAAGATAAATTTGTAAAATCATGTTAACGGTTAAGAGATAACGGAATATTTTTAACGGTAGATGGGATTTTGATCATTTTTAAAATTGTAGGGGAGTAAGTGAGTATTAACTAAAACCACAGGGAGTATTGATCATTTTTCCTTCTTATAACAAAATTAATGCTAAAACCTTTCTAAGAAGAAAACAATTGCATTGTATTGAATTCAATATATAATACTCATAAATTAGGGTAAAAGTTATCAAGGGTGGCTTTAAGTAAATTTTTCTATATTCTCACAAAATCTGATGAGATATTTATTTGGGTTGGCTTCTTATAACAAAATTGGTTCTAAATTCTTTCTAAAATTAAAAAAATAAAATTACAACTCAGTTTATATTGAATTAATGCATAATGGTTGTAAATTAGGGTAAAAATTTTATCCCATGAGAGCACACAGTGCTCTCTATTTCTTCAAACGTGTTTATTTAGATCAGCTAATGTTGATTTGGTTCTTATATATAGAACTTAGATTCAGTATTTCCCCAAATGGTGGGTCTGGGTAAATTTTTCTACATCCTCACAAAATCTAATGAGGTGTTGTTTCGGTGTGCTTCTTATAAAAAAATTAATGTTAAAACCTTTCTAAGAAGAAGAAAAAAACAATTACATTATATTAAATTCAATATATAATACTCATAAATTAGGGTAAAAGTTATGTACGGTGAGCACATAGAGCGTTCTCTGCTTTCTCGACTTGTTTTCAAGTCAATTCATGTGGATGCGGTTCTTATACATAGAACTTAATTCAATATTTTCCAAACGGGTGGTTTTGAATAAATTTTATAAAATATAATAAAATGTTTGTTTTGACATGATAAATCTTTTTTAAAGAGGGAAAAAAAAAACTACAACTCTATTGTATTGAATCGATGCGTAATACTCATAAATTAGGGTAAAAATTCTATATAGTAAGCATGAAGTGCTCTCGATTATAACATGAAAAAACAAATTACAACTCTCTTTCTATTGAATTCAGTGCATAATGCTCATGAATTAGAGTAAAAATTCTATACAATGGGCGCAAAAACAAATATAAAAAAGTGTATGTTTTGGCCGAGTTCTTATAACAAAATTAATACTAAATCTCTTTATCGTCTTCACTCACTCGTACTTCAAACTGATCGATATTGAAGATAATCATGAAACGTCGGAGAAAGATTCATGGAAGTGACATGGTGCAAGCCGATTGTCCACTTTAATTTCAGGCAACGGAGGCGGTGCTTGAAATGGAAATAATAGGCTGGCCCCTTCAAATGATGAGCTTATTGGGAATGACCATTGGGAATAGGGTGAAGGTATGGAGTTTCCCTATGAACAATTCTATGAGAAGTTGGCGGAGACATCATCAACATTGGTGCAAATGCACCAGGCAGAGGCATGGCTAATTCAGTCTAGTAATCGAGGTGGCTGCAAATTCATCCACACTGAGTACGTATATAGGAGCTCTTAATTGTCTTAGATTTGAGTTGCATGCACTTGCTATTGTTGGTTTTGTTTCCAGTAGAAGCATGAGATTAACGTCTTAGATTTGAGTTGCATATATATATATAATATGAAAGAGCTAGCTAGTCTATTTCCTTTACAGCAAGGGGCAAGTTTTTCAATTATAAATGCGATCAAACATTTCAAGTTTGAGGTGGTGGAGAACCAAGAGAGAGTTATATATAGAGAGGAGAAAATTAAATAAAAGAATCCCGAAAGAGAAAGGTCACTTTGTCATTTTGGAGGAGGAAGATAAAATCTTTATTAGTAGTGACGCTCCAATTTGATTCTCACTATTAAAAGTTTGAATTTATTGTTATTTTTCTTTTTAAGGTTTCACATTTATAATATGTTTGCGTATAAAATTTATTGAGAGATTTATATATATTCAGTGTACTGTTAAAATTATGAATTATTTTAAATTTATAAAAAAAATTGAGGTTAAAGTTTGTCAAATTAAACAAAATCGAATTAAACTTATAGCGAATAAAGTTTAAAATAAACTTAAATGGTAAAATAGTAGTAAATTATTAAATTTAAGTTACTTTGTAAGAAAGAACAAGCAAAATTTGATGGTAGAACTATAATGATCAACAAAAATCAATATCCTAAGTTGAATGTTGGAATAAAGATAAAAACTAAATTTAGAGAAAAGTTATATTGAATAAGTGAATGAACCCTATTTAATAAACCCTATTGAATAAATGAATTACAATGATTTATTACAGCTTTTTATAAATTCAGTAAACCCTATTTAATCCCAATTCTAAAAAGAAAAAGAATAACCAAATAACACCTTCTATTCTCATATGCACCTAAATAGGCCTAATATCCCAATTGAGTCTAAATTAACATAGGTATTTTTTTAAAAAAAGAAATTTAAATTAACTTTTTTGGCCCGCGTCAATAATATATGGATTATTTTTGTGTCACTTGTCATAACTCAATTCAATTTGTAATTTATGTAGGTCTATTTCGGTGATATCAAATTTATTTATTATGGAGACAACTTCATTAATAATGGATTGCTTCTTGAGCACTTGCAGTAATGGAAAATTTTCGTAAATAGCTTTAGGTGCATTTTTTTTTTTTATAAAAGTAAAGTTTCAAGTTCAAATTTTTTTAAATACACAGAAAAATTATAGCCTAAACATTTCTCTCAAAAAACCAAAAGTCGCTGCCTACTCTAGATTATCTCCAATAGAGAAGGGGATAAAAGTCCCTCCTCCAATGGCCCTCCTTTTAGTTTCTGTTGCTTTTTCTGCTTTATTAGCTTTTTTTTTCTCCTTTTTGCAATGCTGCCAATCTCCACCGGTGTGGCTGTGGTCTCTCATCGCTAGCGAATGTAGGGCTACAACAAGATGAGCTTCTCCTTGCCATCATACTCCCTAGCAGCCATGTAACTTTACCGGTTCAGGAATTGAAGCCAACGCTAGCCTTCGTCGTGCAAAGCCAGCATCTACCGTGATGGACCGTGGATCTCCTTCATCAGAACTTGTTGGGATGCAGCCAAAATGAGCGCCTCTTCGCCATCACTCCCTCAGCAGCCATTTAGCTCACCAGTACCCGCAATGGAAGCCGATCTGAGCAGAAGTCAGTGTTGAATCTCTGCTGAATTACGGTTATTCCCTGTCGTGTAATGCTTGCCCCTATCACCTTTGGATTCAGTCGCTATCTCCCATTTCCAACCATCATAAACTCCGCCGCTAGCTCCCTTTTACTAGCTTTTATCTTTTACTATAGTTTTTATTTGTGTGTTGGATGGTTATTGGTTAGATTATGTTTTGGCATGTACAATGAATATATTTAATGTAAGGGTATTTTTGTAATCTTTCTCTTACATAAAAACTTCTTGTATTTTCTTTTCTTACATGATAGGTATATATTTTTTTATATTTATGTGAAGATAGATAAACCTCTTTGTGAGGTTGTAAAATCATGCATGAGGATTAGATTTCGTCGTTTATAATAAAAGTTATAATTCTTAAAAAAGATTGTTCCTATCATAAAACTTACTTTTACCTCCGTCGTTTAAAAAAATTTGTTCAAACGAATTACAAAAATTTTATCTTATTCTTATAAAATCCCTCTAATATAACTAAATTTTAATATAATATAATTTTTAATTTTAACATTTCACCTTACCTTAAATTTCAAATTCCATGCTTATAACCCTCCCACCTTAGTTAATTATTTCAACTCTAAAATCCACACGTTAACTTCTTCAAATTGAATTAAATGCTACAGTTACAATCATATTTCACATTTTTTTATTTTCTTTATTAAGTTAGAGTTTAATAAAACTAAAATTTTATTATTTGTTGTTTTTCTTTTTCTTTTTTTGGAAACTAAAACCTTCGATGGATTAAAATAACTCATCAACTGCAAGTATTGAGATACAAAATAGAAAATAAAAAAAGTCAAAAAAAAATGGATCAACTAAGCTTAACGAATGTTTAACCAAAGCATGTGCAACATTATTATCTTTCTTTGCTAAAAAATTGACAAGAACCCGACTTAAAAGAATTTAGAACATACCGCATATTGTCAATAAAATTCTCAATTTGGTTGTTTATAATACATAAATTTATTTATACTTTCACACTCGCCATCAAAATGAAAAAATAGAGAAAAAAAAACACAAACATTTGATAGAAATAACTCTCACACTTCTGGCACAAGCTGCCATACCCGTCAAATTTTAATAGGAAGATGTTCACACTACCACTTACCTAATAAATAGGTTGCCCTAAAAAAGACTAAACAACAAATCACCAGTTGAAAGACTTCTTGGTTATACACTAGACTACTCATTACTAAAAACTTTTGAATACGAGTGTTATCCATTTTCGAGACCTTATCTCAACAAAAAATTCAATTTCCACACAAGCAAGTGTGTTTTCTTAGGGAATAGTGATAAGCACAATGGTTATGTTTATTAGCATCCCCCAAAGAAAGTTTAAATTGCAAGATTTGTAGTCTTTAATAAAGAATCATCTCCTTTCATATCAAGTTCAGAGTTCAAAACTTGAAACCCTAGAGACACCGTTCAAACAAATAAAGTCAATCAATAATTCATTTTATAGAAACACCCTCAATCCAAAACAACAACAGTCCCTAGCTAGTGAAGTTGGTATTGAAACCTTAATTGGTCACTCCCAGAATGTCTGATACATCTCCTAATTCATAATTACATCATGAAACCCAGAACACACCTCCTCAAGACACTCAACCATTTGAACAAACTGAACTACAACAGGCATATACAAACCTAAAGTGTAATTAAGCATATTACCTGAATTGTAGTCCACACCTATTTCTACAGATCTAGCTTTGTAAAATAAAAATAAAAAATAGGCCATGGAAGAATAATACAATGCCCTTATGAGGAACAAAACATAGACACTTGTTCATTATTCACCTAATATGAGAGTTGTGGGAAACAAATGAATTTTAAAGTGAAATATAAAGCAGATGGAACAGTAGAGAGGTTCAAAACAAGACTTATGGCAAAGAGGTTCCATCAAATCTGTAGTAATCAGTATCCACAATCGATAAAAATAAGTATTTATATATATATAAATATACATATTTTATTTGTATGTGGGTGATAATAGATTTATGCATTGTTATTAATAGTGTTTGTATAGGTTAAGGATATACTATTAGTAGTAGATTTATTTGCAA
This sequence comes from Ailanthus altissimus, assembly GCA_946807835.1. Taxonomy (NCBI): domain Eukaryota; kingdom Viridiplantae; phylum Streptophyta; class Magnoliopsida; order Sapindales; family Simaroubaceae; genus Ailanthus; species Ailanthus altissimus. Next base: position 29,384,709 of record OX327695.1, read on the forward strand.
GACTTTAGATTTATTTTAGAGACCAAATTGTAAGACAAATGAATTTTAAAGTGAAATATAAAGCATTATTACTCATTTTTGGGTCGAGCCACCCCTTTAGAGAGAGAAAAGAGAGAAATAGAGGGGAGAAAAAGAAAAAAAGAAGAAGAAATTGGAATTTAGAGTTTTAAGAGGTATATCATAACTATTTCTCAATTTATTAGTGTTAATTAAGTGAATTCCTTTAAGTTTTGATTTTTGTACAAATGAAAATTTGGGGATTTGATGTAAATTTTGTAAGATATATTGAGAATTGATGATGATTACGTAGATGGCTTGATAAATCATGATGAATTGTAAAATTTCTACTTGATAGTCTCTTGATCTAGAAAATTTTAAATTGTTGTGCTTCGATTCTGGTTTTAAATTTTAAGACTATGAAACTAAACATGAATAGAATAATTTGAGACTTTGAATAAATTAAAATTTTCAGAAATTGAATTTGTAGAGAATTTACCAAAATTACCTTGAAATTCTAGAAATTTCCTATGTTAATAGTATGATACAGTGACAAATAATTTTTGATCTGCTTAATAATCTTCAAAAATTACGAATTTATGAAATATGATAATTTTATATGTCTAATATGATATACTCATAATTGAGAATTTAAATCAATGTGGTTAAATTGTTATGATTTTTTAAAGAGTGTTAGCTCATTGCAGTATTTGATTAACAAATTTTTAAAGCTATAGAATAAAATAGTTTTAAAATACTTTTGATAGTGATTTTGAAGTGAAATATTTATTATGGATTGAGATATGTGTCAAGAGTATTTTTGTGATAGTTTTATAATTTTTGAGTTAGTATATAATTTTATAAAATTGGAAGATTGAATACTGTTCAGTAAATATCTTGATCCTGTCAGGATAATAGTTTGGATTTGATGGTGTTTATAGAATGGATTATGTATGAATTATGATATAATATTCATACATAAAAAGGATATATGAGTCAAAAATTATATATTCTAATTTTAGAATAATTGGACATCATTTGATGTATAAGAAAATTTTGTTAAGTGTAAGTGGTTAGAATGACAGGTTTTGAGAAATCAAGTAATTAGACTAATTTGATGTGATAAGTGCAATATGTATAATTTTGTAAGCTATTTAAAATATTTTGTGTGATTTGTGAGGCTTATGAAAGGATTAAACTCTATCGATAGGTTAAGAAGAATTAAGCCTTGTACCCGGAAGTACTAAGAGGTAAGTATACTAGACCTTTTACTGAAATCACAATAAGCATAGTAATTGTTTATGCATGATTTTGTAAATATGCTTAGAAATATGTTTATGTTATGCTAAAGTATATTTGATATGAAATGTGAAAGACATATGTTTATGAATGTGAGCATTGACATTGAGTATGGACATACATGTGTTTTTGAAAGTGAGCATTCAAAATAAGATGTGTTTAACAAAGAAAGCTTTTAAAGTAATATGTCAATGAGAAATATTTTATGTTTTGAGGGTGCTTGAACTCACTGTTGACTTAATAGGCATTTTATGTGATTTGTGGAGCCTTTATGTGTGGCATTTTCTTCGGGATTGGTATATGTTATGTGTTCCGTATATAAGGAGGATCCTGTTAGTACCTAAAGGAAGATTTAGTTATCACATACGTGTGGTGGCGTATTGGTGCATGTGAGAGGGTTTGGCTCTTACCTTCGGGCATGATCATTATATATGTGTATTTTAAACCTCACTTATACTATTTTTCTCATACGGTATGTCACCTACGAGTGACATTTGGCTCATTATGTGATATGTGATATGCAAGTCCTACTAAGTAGTAGTTGAGTGATGATATTCCTATTATATGTTTTAAAAGAATGTGTAAGCACTTACTTGGCATGTGATTTGATAAAATTATGAATTTTGATTTATCACAGCATATCATACACATGCATTGTGTACATATATGTATTTGTATTTTGATATATAAAAAACTAGTATGCTTATTGAGTTTCGTACTCATTATAGTTTATGGTGATTTCAAGTAAATAAGGCACATGTGTACTTAGCGGATTTAGCAAGGCTTCTACTGTCCCTTGGGTTCCCTAAGTTGCTAGGTTGCTAAGTGTTTCATTTGTAGACATATAGTTTAAGATATTTGATTTGTCCCTATCGAATAAATACATATGTGTTATTTTATTAGGTATGATTGTAATTGATTTATGTTTCACCAAATATGGTCATAGGTTGATTTTAAGTCAGAATTTGCAATGAATATATTCTAAGCTTCTGGTAACAAAGTTGCTACTGGTGACGTAGTAGAGTGTTAATCTCTGAGAAAACTCTGCGTATCTCCGGTTTACTAATTGCCCCAGTCATAATTCAATTGTTATAATTCTGAAAAATTGAAATGAATTTTTAAATATTGTTAATAAATATTTATGTTTATATTTTTAAACATTAGACCAACCGGTAAATAAGAATTTAGGAATATACTAGAAACATTAAGATTGTATGTGCATTCATTATTGAATGAATGTAAATTATATCGTGTGTCGAATCTTTTGATTCTAGGGCACGACAAAATCCCGGGTCTAGATTACAGTGAAACATTTCTCCCAGTTGTCAAACCTTACTCAATTAGGATTGATTGACTTTAGCCCCTAAAAATAAATGAAAATTAAGGCAAGTTGATATAAATAATGCTTTTTTGAATTGTGATTTTAACTAAATATGTGTTTATGCACCAACCAGAAAGGTGTCAAGATCCTATGAAGCCTAAATTTGTATTCAAACTGAAGAAAGCTTTATATAATCTCAAATAGACTTCTAGAACCTATTTTGAAAAGTTGAAGAGCTCCTTCATTCAATGGGGATTCACAAGGGCAAAATCAAACACTTCTTTATTCTTCGATAGAAATGAAAAGGAGATTACACTACTGCTAATATATGTTAATGATATAATCATCACAGGCAGTAATGACAAGGCTGTATAGGATTTAATCAACAATCAAAATTCCAGCTTTGCCCTTAAAGATGTAAGGGAACTACATTTCTTCCTTGGAATTGAAGTTAGTAGATCAAAAAACACAATTTTCCTTTCTTAAACCAAATACATCAAAGATCTATTACATAAAACCAACATGATCAACTACAGAGAAATTTTAACACCTCTAAATATAGGAACCAAACGTACAAAAATGGAAGAAAAACATTTTCATGGTCCAGCACTAAATAGAAGTGTCATAGAAAGCCTTCAATATGCTACCTTAACCATACCAAAGCTAGTATTTGCAGTTAATAAGCCTGGTTAGTTCATGAGAACCCTTTAGATGAACACTGGATCTCCTGCAAAAGAGTCTTAAGATACCTCAAGAAAATAATTGATCATGGACTAACATTTAAGAAATCATCAGATTTGAACTTAATTGCATTTTCAGATGCAGGTTGGGGGAGTGATATAGATAACAGGGGATCAGTTGGTGGGTAACTTATATACTTAAGAGAAAACTTAATTTCCTAAAGCTCGAATAAGTAATATGTGGTGTCAAGGTCTAGTACAGAATCAGAGTATAAAGTACTAACAAATATAGCTGAAGAGATCAGTTGGATCAAGTCCCTGATTCAGGAGTTGAAGCTTAAACTTCGAGGCATCCCAGTGATTTATACTAACAGTACAAGTATTGCATCTATGGCTTCTAATCCATTATATCATGCTAAAACCAAGCATATCAGAATTGATATTTACATTGTGAGGAACAAAGTGTGCAATGGAGACTTGAAAGTTCAATTCATACCTAACATAGAACAACCTGTAAACATTCTAACTAAAGCCCTCAGCTGTGACAGATTTGACTACTTGAGACACAAGCTAAAGCATCAAACAAAAATCTTTAGCTTGAGTGGGAATGTTATAAGTTTCGAATTGGATCAAAGGATAGGAATTGGATATTTAGGCCATTGGCCTCATTACAACAAGAGTCGAGACAAAATGTAGAGTCGCAGCTCAGTCCCCCCTCTTGTACCAAGTAAAGGAGCCTGCTTTACTATACCAGCTGAAAAATGTTCACCTGATGAAGACACATTGATGAGCTGTGAGGTTCTTAATAATAGAGGTACTACAAGCATGATTAAACGGTGCAAAGCAAATATAGCAGGACATTGTTTGTATGTTGAAAAAACGTAATGCATCCCTTGTAAAATGAGTATATATGTAACATGTAATTCGCTCATTGTTTCATTGAAGAAAAAAAATACAAAAGGTTTATTCAAAATTCGTACCCACTTCATACTAAAGTTCCTAACTAAGCCATTTACAATCATAAAAATTTGTGTATCTTCACCTAATAAATTAAATCTTTTGTTATCTCGCTTTGTGTGAAATAATGAACTTTGAATTATTTCAAAGTTAGATTATATTAGCACTTTTTTTTGTGGAAAAATTGCATTTTATTCTTTTATTTATATGTTTTAATAAATACTGCTTTAATCTCTACCACAAAAGTTGTTAAATATTTATTTTTTATTACTTTTAACATCATACTCTTAATGTTCATCAATCATTTGACACACGTCATCACTTAATTAATTTAATTTTTTATTAAATATTTTTAAAATAAATTTAATTTAATTAAAAAATTAAAATAAGAATTGTTACCGTCACTGAAAAATGGCAATCAGTCGATCGCCGACCGTCGATTTTTTATGATAAAATTTATCTAATTTTATATCATTAGACTATATTTTATTATTTATGCAATGTGGATCATTTTTTAAAAAACAAAATGCATAAAATAGACAAAAATAGTGAGAGTGGGGTTGCCGCCGCCGCTTGCCATCAACGAGGGTCGTCGCCGCCACTTGCCATCAACGGGAGTCACCACCCCTACCTATGGACAGGCCGGCTACCAATATGTTCATATGTGGGGATGGTGACTCTCGTTTAATAGCAAGCGATGGTGGCTGCCACCCCTCCCTCACCATTTTGGGCCATTTTTTGCTTCTTCTTTTTTTTGCAAAAAATGTCTTCTATCATTGTGTAAATAAAGAAAAATAAAGTCTAATAATTTAAATTTTGGTCTTTATTAATACCCAACCATCACTGAAAAACAGTCAGTCGACTGGCCGCCATTTTTCAACGACAGTGGGCTATAAATGTACTAATTATTTTATTTTTAAAAATATTTATTATAAATATAAATTAATTACATGATAACACGTATCATTTTTAACTAATCATATTATGACACGTGTCATTTATTTATTAATAGATGTTTATTAATTTATTTTAAAAAAAATTCTTTAAAAAATATATTTATTAAACATATAAATCAATTACATGATGACATATGTCATTTGTAACTAATCATATTATGACACGTGTCTTTTATTTATTAAAAATATATTTATTAACTTACTTTTAAAAATATTTATTCTTTAAAAAAATATTATTAAAAATATCAATCAATTATATGATGACACGTTTCATTTATAACTGATCATGACACGTGTGCTTTTATTTAAAATATATATTTATTAATTTACTTTTAAAAATATTTATTTATAAAAAATATATATTTATTAAAAATATAAACTAATTACATGATGACACATGTTATTTATAACTAATTATATTATGACACGTATCTTTTATTAAAAAATTATATTTATTAATTTACTTTTAAAAATATTTATTCTTTAAAAAAATATATTTATTACAAATATTAACTAATTATATAATGATATGTGTCATCATTAACATATTATATTGTGACACATGTCATTATTTAAATTTTAAATTGATATTTGACAGTATTAATTTAAAAATCGTAAAAATACTCTGTTGCTCTTAAAATAAACTCAATTAACAATATAAATTAGCGTTATAATTATTAAAATATAAAATATTAAGTTGATATATACCAATAAAATAAAGAATTAAAATATTATATTTTTTCTTTTTTTGTTGAGGGAGGAAACGCCCTTCTCCCTCTCGAGGTTATGTTGAAGCAAAGAACTCAAGATTCAGTCAAGAACTTTAACCTCCTTGCGCAGCAGAATAACCTGTCAATTAAGTAAAAACAACAAGAATCCAAAGTAGAAAACAAAAGAGCACAACACAATCTTACGTGGTTCGGTCAATTGCCTACGTCCACGGTGGATCCAAGGATCCTAACCTCTCTTATTATAAATCCCTAGAGATTTTATAAGGAAAATCCAATGAAAAACCCTCAAAATGACTTAAAAGTTTAGTGAACTCTTACTTTACCACGAACAATGATCATCCAAACAACGGTTCCACCCTAGTGTACACAAACACTTAGTGTTTACCCAGTTTTTCCCTTCTTTTAGAGTATCTCTTAATGGTTAATCTGAAATCAAGAGTTTACAAGTGTTTATATAGGGTGTATTTCGTGTCTACTAACTCTATTCTTTGTTGGAGTAAGAGTCCACTTATTTTGAAAGTTCAAAACTTCCCAAAACTAGAAATTTCGAAGAAAAACAGACTTCTGACGCATCTAGCGCCGCAGCACTCGTCTCTGGGCACTGGCCAAAATTGCACCCAGCGCTGGGTTGCTATCCTAGGCCCCGCGGCGCTTAGACATGGGCACCGCAACTCTCAATCCTGTAGTGCTTATCCCGAATTTTCTTGTTTCCTTCACGTCTTTGAGTCCCATTTTACTTCTCCTTTCATGTCTTATATATTCTAAATTTCTCCATCCATATTTCATACGTTCTAAATTTTTTATAACTCTTCACTTTAATATTTATCTTAATTTTTATTCAATTAAAATTATTGAACCACTAATTTTTTTAACACTTTTTTTTTACTTTTCACCGAATGAGTACGAAGTATATATCTTGCGTGTATAATGTGCATTTTTATTGTTATCACGTGGGCTCAATAGGAACCGACAAAATCCAAAAACTTAAATAATATATAACAACAATCAATAGTTTTAAAGAGTGCTACCATTTTAACAGTACTTTAAAATTTGCTTTTTTAAATGTAATGATTAAATAATAAAATAAAATAATAAATTATTTTATATTTTATATTATTTTATTATTTAATAATTACTTAACATATTAATTTTAAATATCATTTAAAAATATAATATTACTCAATTTTTAACCTATAATATATAAAAAATAGTACAAGTTGATCAAAGAATATGATACTTGATAATCAAATGAAAACAAACATGATAATAAGCAAACCTTAGCTATATCTTTTTTCTTAAAGGTTGGGAAGGAGATAAAAAATTTATTACTTACAAAATACTAATTTTTATCTCTTATTTTTATTTAAACTCCAATAATTATGAGTGCTTTGCATATTCACAACCAATCAAACTAGGCCTAAGAAATAAACTCTAACTATATCCTTGTTAAGAGAAATTCGTTTTCAATTTTGATTTGAATTTGCTTTACTTTAATGGGAAGAGCGGAGCATGTCGATTTGTAATTCATTAAGCTTTAGTTAGAAACAAACGTTCTTATTTTTAAAAAAATACAAACATTCGCTTCTATAATAATAATATTAGATTTATAAAATAAGAATATAAAATGTATTCTTCATATAATATGATAATTGATGTATTTATTATTAATTAATATTATATAACTATCGTAATAATAAAAATTCAAAGATCAATAATTAAGTGGTGACAAATTAGTTGGGTTACACATTTAACACTTTTTCTCTTTATATATATAGAGAGAGAGAAAAAAATATGTAATGAACTACGTAATTAATTATATGATGAGTTTTTGAACGGATAACAAAATTTTATAATATATTATAAATTATACAAAATTTATGAATTTATTAAACAATGACATATAGTAGTATTACTTACTATATGATAAATTACGTACCCACTAAATTCTATATATATATATATATATTTATAACACTTATATGGTAGTAATGATATTTAATATTTGACTTAATTGAATTAATCAATCAAAGTTTATTTAACAACACCACAAAAAATCGTGAGTATTTAATTAATTAGAAATGATATTCAATCATGTAGCTACGGGGACTATATATCTTTTCCACATCGAGTGGATTATAATTTTGGATGAAGATAGGACTTACATTGTAAAAATAAAATGCCGATCAAGAACGAGACAAAACATTATCTAATCGTAATCATATCTCACTTGATCCTTTGGAATAGCGAGAAGGGCTCTTTGTTTAATTGTCAATTTATAATCTTTGCATGGTGAAATGTTCACATCGATGCTAAGTCTTGAATATAAAGAATTTACAAATTAACATTGACTTATGTGGATCCCAGAGACGTAAAATTATGTATTGACTTGTTGTGTAATTTTGATTAGGAATGATAAGTGGTAATTATTTATTAGTATTACATTAATTGAGATATAATTTTATATTTTAATTATTTAAATTTAGTACTACTCTCAAATTAATTGAGAGATTTTTAGTCCCAATCATTTCTCCCGTCTTGTAGGAGCTTTTTAATTTGAGTAAGACGTGCTTAAAGTTATACATATTATTCTTAATGATCTTGGTAGTGTAAATTGAGTGAGATGTACTCAAAATTATACATATTTTTCTCGATGATATCAATAGAGTAATTCATATAGGGTATGCCACTTTAAAAAAATTTCAATAATATATGCTATAAAACCACAACATAGGACTCTCAATCTTTTCAAGAATCGAAACAATAGCAATCACAAAAATAATAACAAACAAGAAATATATAGATGTTTATAGTGGTTCAGCCACAACAATAGTCTACGTCCACTTTTTAACTTAACAATGGAGGTTCAGTCTCTACACTATTTAACATTGTTACAACTTTAAACTGATCAGCCTTCTAATGGTTCAATTATAAAATAAGAGACAAAAATATTAAATGAATACAACAAAGATTTGCCAAAACCCTAAGGCGTATTCTCTCTATTTCTCTCTCATTGAAGACACTAGATTCAACTACCACACAAATGCAATATATGACTTCCATATGCAAATGGAGAATATAACAAATATATATAATAAGCTAAACGGTGGTATTTTATTTTAGGGCTAAATAAACTAATGTGAATTTACTTAAATGCTCAGCAACTTATTTAGTATTTACTTTGAGAACCATTACACATTACACATTACAAATTTCACCTTGGTTCCCAAAGTAAATAATTCTTTGGTGCAGAGAATCAGCTTCCTTGCGTTATAGCTTTATCTTACCAGAGCTTTCATACTCTGTCAATGTTGAGCAGACTTAAGCAGTAATCAAATTTGCATATTGGAAGTACCTTTGTTCCAATATCAGCTAAATTTTCATCTATTGATATCTTATTCACTTCAAATTCATCTCTTGATATAATTTCTCTTATAAAGTGAAACTTTATGTCTATATGTTTCGTTCTCTCATGAAACATAGGATTTCTACACAAATAAAGTGCACTTTGGCTGTCAGTATATATAACCACAGGTCTGTTTAAGATTTTAAGTTCACTCAGCATTCCTTTTAGCCAAATACCTACCTTTACTGCTTCTGTACTGGAGAGTGCAACAATTGATTGAAACTGTGACTTTCAGTTTATACAACACCTACCAAAAGTAAAATAATAGGCTGTAATAGATCTTCTTTTATCCTTATCAACTATAAAATCAGAATTTACATATCCAACAAGCTCAAATTTTCTATTAGTTCTATTAAATATTAAACCATAATTCAATGTACCATTAATATATCTTAACAACCATTTCATACCTGACCAATAGTCCTTATCAGGGTTAGCCATAAATCTATTAAATACACTAATAGAGTATGCCAATTCAGGACTTATGCAAATCATAAAGTACATTAATGATCTTACAACATTAGAATATGATACATTTCTCAGTTCATGTATTTCTTTATTAGTTTTTGGACACTGTTTAAGAGAAAATTGAAAGTGAGTAGCTTGTGGTATTTTGACAGGTTTAGCTTTTGTTATGAAAATTTTATTTAAGACATTGTCTAAATAATTCTTTTGAGATAAAAATAGTTTTCTTTTAATTCTATTTCTAATTATATTTATCCCTAAAATTTTCTTAGCTTGTTCAAGATTTTTCATGTCAAACTCTGACTTAGGAAGTTTATTTAACATATTAATCTTAAATTTACTCTTATTAGTAAGAAGTATATCATCAACATAAAGTAACAAATAAATTTTCATATCATTGTCTAAATTTATAAAGTAAAAACAACAATCATAGCTACTTCTTTTAAAACCTAATTTTATTATAGAAGTATCAAACCTTTTATAACATTACCTTGGTGACTATTTTAATTTATACAAGGATTTCTTTAATAAACACACACGTTCAGGTTTGGTTTTATCTTCAAAACCCAGTGGCTATTTCATATATATTGTTTCTTCAAGTTCACAATGTAAAAAAATAGTTTTAACATGTAACTGTTCTAATTCCCAGTCAAAATGTGAGACTACGGCTAGTATAAATCTAATTGTTGTATACTTAACTATTGGTGAAAAAATTTCAATATAGTCAATTCTCTCCTTTTGTAAGAATCTTCTAGCCATTAATCTAGCCTTAAATTTAAGTGGATCAGAATTATTAATTCCCTCTTACAATTTGTATATTCACTTATAGTCAATAGGTTTCTATTTTTGGGGGATGTAGTACTAAAGTTCATATGTTATTTAATTCAAGGGATTTCATTTCATCACACATTACAAGATACCAATTATTTACATTATTACCAGTCATTGCTTCCCCATAAGTACTAGGTTCAGATATATTCATTTCTAATGCTGACAGTAAAGCAAATGCAATAAGATCATAAGGCAAATATTTTGAAGGAACCTTTACCTCCCTCCATACCCTGTCTCTTGCAAGTTGATAATCTTATAAAGAAGATAAAAATTCTGATTGTCCTTACTGACCTTGTTGATTTACCAATTCATCATTATTCTAAACAGATTCTTTTGTTTGATTTAGCAATATTTCTACCTTAAAGTGAGTTGTCTTCTTACTTTTAATCCTATTGTTGATATGTACTTATATTACCTGTATTTTTTGGTTTAGTCTTTAAATAGGGCATGTTTGCCTCGTTGAAAATGACATTTTGACTGGTAATAATTTTTACCTCTAGATAGTTCCTAAGCCAAAGTCTATAACCCTTTACACCATCTGGATAACCTAAGAAAACACGCTTATTTGACATAGGTTCTAATTTATCATCAGACTTGTGTGCATATGCAGCACACCCAAACACTCTTAAGTGTTTATAACTAGTTTTTCTTCCTAACTAAAGTTTTTCTGAAACTTTAAAATTTGTTGCACTAAATGGTGATCTATTAATCAAATAACAAGCAATATATAAAGTTTCCCCCAAAAATATTTTGATAACCCTGAACTGATTAGCATACATATTCTTTTATTTAGGAGGGTTCTGTTCATTCTTTTAGCAACCCCATTCTATTGATGTGTGTGTGATACAGTTATATGTCTTAAAATACCATTATCCTTATAAAAATTATCAAATGCTTCATTACAAAATTCTAATCCATTATCTGTTCTTAAGGCTTTTAGTCTTTTACCATTTTGGTTTTCAACTAAATTCTTCCATTGTTTAAACTTTACGAATGTATCACTCTTATTCTTTAATAAGTACACTTATAATTTTCTTGAATAATCATCTATTATTGATAGAAAATGTCCATTTCTAGCATGTGTACTAGTGTGTGTTAAACCCCAAAAATCTGCATGAGCATATTCTAATACAGTTTTAGTTTTATGGATACTAATTTTAAAACTCAATCTTTGTTGTCTTTCAAAGATACAGTGTTCACAGAATTTTATCTTAAAGATCTTGTCATTTTCAAGAATTCCATTTTTATTTAACTCAAGTAGACCTTGATCACTAATGTGACCAAGTCTTCTATGCCAAAGTTCTGTCTTATCTAAATCTAATGTAACAACAGTAATTGCAGGGTCAGAAACTGTTGTTCCTTGAAGAATACATAGGCCTTTATTCTTAATTCCTTTCATTACAATCATCACACCATGAGTTATTTTTAATTGGTCATTCTTTACTTTACAAGTATATCCACCTTCATCCAGTATACCTGAGGAAATTAAATTCCTTTTTAATTCAAGCATATATCTTACATTCTCAAGCAATCTAATAATGCCATAAAACATTTGAATAGCCATAGTCCGTATTCCTTCTACCTTACAGGTTTCATTATTACCCATTAAAATCATTCCTCCATTATATTCTTTAAAGTTCCGAAACCAATCTTTATTAAGGCGGATATGATATATACATCATAAGTCCAATATCCATTCACTTGAATTATCACTTAAAGAAATTGTTAAGACTTCAACACTATCATAACCACCATTTGCTATGGCAGCTTCTAAATTTTTAGGTTGTTTTTCTTTGAATTTTTTTTAATTTATAATAACAATTTCTTCTAAGATGGCCTTCTTTGCCATAGTAGTAACATCTCTTAGGTTCAGATCTTGATTTTTCCTTAAAATTTCCTTTATATTCTTTTTTTACATTCTTGTCTCTAGCAAACAAGTTTTCACTATTATGAGTTTCATTTTTTTCCAAATTCAATTCTTGTTCACGAGCTCTCAAGGTAGATAAACAATCATTTAAAGTCAAAGAGGTTTTACCATACTTAATTGCTGATTTAATATCTTTAAATGAAACAAGTAAAAAATTTAGCAATATTACAGCTTGGTTCTCATCAGAAATAGTTCACCAGTGTTAGTAAGGTCAATGCAGATTTTCTTAAAATCATCAACATTTTCTTCAAGTCTTTTAGTAGGGTCTATTTTAAAACCAAATAGCCTTTCCTTTAATAGTATTTTACTAAATAATGATTTTAAAATGAACAAGGTTTCGAGCTTACCTTAGAGACCAGCTGTTGTGGTCTCTTCGTTCACTTGTCTTAAGACATTGTCTAAGAGCTCAAACACAATTGCACTGAAGGTCGTTTCATTTTGTTCTGCAACTTGTTCTGGTTTCATTGTTTTTATAAGCTTCAGAGGATCTGTCAAAGTCTTTTACACCTTCTGTTTTACCAAGATTGCTTTCATCTTCATTTGTCACAAATTAAAGTCATCACGTCCATCGAACTTGTCGATCTCAAACCTTGTGGTACTCATGGCTTAGGACACCAATTCTTTAAACACAACAAGAAAAATCAGAGAAGTCTTTAAATCAAAAACCCTAACCCTAGGCTCCGATACCACTGTTGTAAAACCACAACACAAGATTCTCAATCTTTTCAAGAATTGAAACAATAGCAATCACAAAAACAGTAACCAACAAGAAATACACAAATGTTTATAGTGGTTCATTCACAACAATAGCCTACATCAACTTTCGAGCTCAACAATAAAGGCTCAATTTCTGTACTATTCAAGATTGTTACAACCCTAAACTGATTAGCCTTTTAACAGTTCAATTATAAAATAAAAAACGAAAATACTGAATGAATATAGCAAGGATTCGCCAAAACCCTAAGGCATATTCTCTCTATTTCTCTCTTATCAAAGACACTAGATTCAACAGCCACACAAATGTGATATATGACTTCTCTATACAAATGGAGAATATGACAAATATATATAATAAGTTAAACGGTGACGTTTTATTTTAGAACTAAATAAATTTATATAAATTTACTTAAATACCTAATAACTTATTTAGTATTTACTTTAAGAATCATTACACATTACAACATAAGTTGATTGTAATAATAAAAAAATGACGAGCGCAAAAACAAAAAACCTTTAATTTATCAATTATTGATTGCCATCCACTATAGATAGTATTTTGATTCTCCCTCTATCTATATGTATGTATGTTGCTAATAAGTAACATCAAATACTTTACCTGGCATATTAGCATTACAAAATTAATTCAATTAGTTTAGGAGAGATAATCATCGACATGATCCAAAAAAAAAATTAATTATTTCAACTCTTAAGATTCACTCGAATCGAATCAAATGCTTAATCTCCAAGCTTTTACATATTTTTCCAAGAATCATATTTCACATTTTTTTTTATTTTTTCTTGTATTAATTTTCTACCACAACCATCCAATTAATGGATGGTCAATATAATTAAGCCAAATAATGGTCGAACAAAAATGACCAGTTCTCTTTTCAATTATTTCTTCTTTTTGTTCTTTATGACTTGGTTACTATTAATGATGAAGAAAAAACCACAGTTTTTGACATAACTAGATGATCATGGTAACAATAATATATTTAAAAAATAATAATATATAGACAAATTTATTGATATCTAGCAATGAGTAAATTTATTTTTTTTTTAAAAAAAGAAATTTGACAGTTTAATCTTTAAATTTTTCTTGAATTATTTATTAAGTTGTTAAAGTTTTTAAAACACTCAATTTAGTTTTTATTGTTAAAAAAACGTATAAATTATATTATTTAAGGAGATATAATGTAAATTGATATATCTAATCATAATAAATAATTTCATATTTGATTGAATTGTATTTTTAGACTTCAGTTTTTTAATAATAAGAACTAAATTAGGTATTTTAAAATTTTTATTAATTTTAAAAAAATTTATTTGAAGCGTTCTAAAATCTATTACACTAAAAATTGACAATTCAAAAAAGTGAAAGAAGTTTACAGATGCGTTTCTGTAGAAACTATTTTTTTTTTTAATTATTGAAGTTAATTAATTTTATTTTATTATGTTGATGGGAAGTGAGAAGTGGGAACCCCAATACAATCATTTGTCTGATTAATTATTGGTTAAGTGCTAATTACTGACAAGAGGGATTATTCTACTATAAATTTTGACTAATTTATTATAAATCCTACCTAATCCGAATTAAAGTATTACATTTTAAAAAATATATATGTTTAAATATGTTTTTCTTTTAAAAAAAAAGTCATATATATGTAATTTTTTTAGAAAAATATTGAAATTATATCAATAACTACTATTTTTCAGTTATAATTAGACATACCTAATTAATGTACTGTAATTAATACATATTAGAATTTAATCTAATCCTAAGGGTAGTATCTATGGCATCTTTTTTTTTTTATAATTTTTGACATAAATTTTTAACTATTAAATTATTTTTTATTTAATAATTAAAATTAAAATTAATATATACTTATAATATTTTTAAAAGTTATTTAATTACTAATGAACTCTATCAAAATAATAATAATATTGTATTCTTTTTTTATCTCACCTAACTCATATTTCTCTTTCTTTATAATGTTTTACTCTTTTATTGAGTACACATTTTATATTTAATTGATTTTAACAACTTTACATATTATATATGATTTATTTTTTAAATTATTCTCTACTTTTAAATATATTTAAATTTATAAATTAAAATTACGGACAACTAAAATTTACTTTTTTTTAAAGTAAGAATAAGAATATTAAAGAGAATTAGAATTTTTTTAATAAAAAAACTTAAGTAGCTTTATTTTTCAATTTTAATTCTTTTTAATATTTTAATTTGTTCTTAATTTCTTTTTTTAAAAGTCTAAATTTTACTTCTGCAAGTTTAAAATCTATAAGTTCAAATAATTTTTAAAAAAAATTGAGAATATTTTTTTTTTAAAAATGAGTCATATATAATCTATAAATTTTATAAATAGAAGTGAAGTTATTAAAATTAATTAAATATAATATTTATACACAATAAATTATGATATATATTTTTTAATTCTACTAAATATGTTTTTTTTAATTTTACAAAATAATTGAGATGTGATTCAAATAAAATAGAAATTTATGATGCAAAATGTTGTCTTTTTGAGAAAACTATCACTACTTCAACTTCTCTTTCTCCAAAAAAAATTTCGAAATATTTTAAGTGAAGAGAGTCCTCACAAAACTGTTTCCATGTTACCTCCATTTCAAATATATATATATATATATATATATATATATATGTATCTCTCGTGCACATTTGAAAAAATTACATAAATAAATAGAAAAGACTTCCTTGGTCTATATAAAATTTTTTTCAGCAAACAACATCAAGAACTAAACTTTTAAGGGAGAATTTGTCCCCATTATTTCCATAAAAGAACTGCAATTATCAGAATTGGACGCCGGAAAAAAACAGAATCAATCCATTTTAATAACAACAATCCATGAAAAGGAAAAGAGTAAAACTGAAGCAATTCACACATATAATAAACAATCAGCCAAATCTCCAAATGGGTATATATATATTTTTTATATATAAAATGAAATGAAACACCATAATGCAAAAAAAAAAAAAAATCAAAAATCAGAACCCATAATATTTTTTTCATGACAAACATTCCCATATAAAAACAAACAAATAACAAAATTGAGTGATAAAATTAGATAGATAGATAGATTCATGGGGAAACTAACTGGGGTCTTGAACGGAGGTTATGACGGTGTAGCCACGAGAGAGGAGAAGCTTGACAAGCCATGAAGCAATGTATAAAAAATTTAGATGAGTTTATTTCTCAAACTTCATCTTACAACCAAATATATATAAATGAATAAAATTATAACTAGTTTCATTTTTTAATTCTAATTCTTTCTAATATTCTAATTTGTTCTTAATTTCTTTATAAAAAATAACAACCTAAATTCTACTTATGCATGGTTAAAATCTATAAGTTCAGATATTTTTTTAAAAAAAAATTAGAATAATTAAAAAATAAGTCATATATAATCTATAAAAGTTATAAATTTAAAAGAAGTGAAGTTATTAAAATTAATTAAATATAATATTTATACACAATAAATGAGTAAAGCATTAATATAAAAGAGAAAAATAAACTAAATAAGATAAGAAAGAGAAATAAAAGATGAGAGATAAAAAAATATCATTATAATTTTAGCGAGATCTAAATTGTTGAAACATTAATTTAATGATGCAAAGTTTATGTAAGATATTGTGTAAAAAATATGATACTATAAATTATATATATATATATATATAGAGAGAGAGAGAGAGAGAGAGAAAGTTTTATTTTAATAAACTATATACCTTATCATATTACAAGCATTTAAACACATAATATTACTTTGTATTACATCATAAATTATATAAAAATTATAATTTAATTAAATAATACCACGTGATAGTGTGTTCGTCAAATAGTAAATTTTTATAATTTATTAAATTATTTTATTTATATATATAAATAGAGTTTTATTTTAATAGACATTTAATAAAATTTTATAACACATGATAATTTTAAAATTTATAAATTAATTAAATAATATTATACACAGTGTCATTCATCGTATAAAATATTATCATGAGTTGCGTAATCTAATAACTTGTATATACATACACGTATAAAGTGTAAACAAAAAAATAATAATAATTAGACTTGGACTATTGACTAATTACTAATGACCGTAAAAAATTAATAGTTGAAATAATCTTAAACTGCATGATTCACCAAGTCAACTTTAAATCGATCCACACGTTCACATTTGCTCGGATCAATTGTTGCATCTTCAACACGGCTAATAATCAAAATGGGGACATCTTGGAACGAGTAAATTTATTTTTTATTTTTCCAGCTTATTCGAAGCATTAATATAATTAGACGTAAATTGACCATTTATAGTTTTAAATGTTATTCAGATATATATATTTTTATTAATAAAAATGTTTAGCGTCAATCATAATTGGATCGTTTTTTTTCTAATAAAAATTTTAAAACTAATAAAAGAGAAAACATTATTGATTTAAAAGTAATGGCGGATACTAGTTTTACCCTTAATAGTTAAAAAAATTTAATTCATTTGAAAATCTTTTTGTTTTTATTAATTGATAAGAGAATATTAACGAGAGTTATTAAGTAAACTCAAAGAGTATGTGTTGTGGTTGTCTTAGTAGAATTTTTTATATTAAAAAAATTATTTTTACAGATTAAAAATATTATTCTGATTATGACTGATATATTCTCGTATTTAAATTTTTTTTTGATTCTGGTTAAAATTTTTATACTCTATTAACCAAAAAATAAAATTATATTCAATTTTTTTATTTTGCAAAATACACCCCCAAACCGAAGCCCCTATACAAATCCAACATGACACCACCCCAACCCACCACATGGCAATTTTGTTTTAATTTAGTATTAAAATTGTTATAAAAAAAGTTCAATATTTTATTAAATTTATTATTTATTCTTGCTTTATTATAAGTACATTATTCTCTTTCTTTTTTTTCATTTTTTCTCTTTTTGACACAATTTTTTTTTTAAATTCACTACCGAATTTACACACAATTTATAAATTAGCTCCGAACGCATTATATTTTGAAGAATAAAAGTGAAATAACTGATTGTGTACTTAAAAAAAAATAAAAATTGATTATTTTTTATTTTGTTGATTTGTAAATATATAATTAAAATATATAAATTTAGTATTAAGAATATTAAAATAAAATTAAAAATATATACAAAAAGTTAAAAGGCAATAAAATTATTGAAAATAACATATTTAGAGTCAAATTTACGTGCATCTAGTGATGCATGCGTCAAAAAGAGTGGAACACGCTCTAGGTATGGATCTCCATGAGCAAGCGTGTGGTTGCACGCGCCAAGCTGATGGGTGCCCTGATGCCCGCAACAAAGTGCGCTTCAAAGCGCTACCAAACTGATGCGCGTACATCATTTTGTCTCCACATGGTATTTTTTTTATTAATTTGTTATAATTAATTAGTTTAATCAAAATTTTATTTTTATAAAAAAATAATCAAAAGTAATTATTTACATAAAAAATTATAAAATAAAAATAATTATAAAATAAAAAAATTAAAACCATTGATGTGCGTGCGTCTATTGTTACTTTGCCTATTTTTTTCTTGTTTTTGTTAAAAATTAATTAAAAATAAATTTAAAAATTGAAAAAAGATAAATTTATGCTTCTTTTTTTAAAGTTATTTTAGGAAAAAAATATTATTAAAATTAAAAGAAAATTTTTAATTAAATCTTTTATTTGTTAATTTCCTTTTTAATTAGTTAAAATTAAAATTAAAATTTATAAATTAATTAAAATAAATATATTTTTTCTTTTGTTTTTTTATAAATTATAATAGTATTTAATATAATTTTTAAAAATATTATTATAACTAAAAAATAAAAAAAAGCATCAGCTTTTTTTTAATTAAAATAAATAATTAAAAATTAGTTAATAAAAATAAATATATTTTTTTATAATAAATATTATTTATAATTAAAACAAAGAAAGAAGACAAAGTGTCAAACTGATGCACGCACATCAATTTGTTTGTTTTTTAATCAAAAATTAAATTAAAAAATATTAATTAACAAATTTCAAAAATAAATATATTTTTATAATAAATATTATTTATAATGAAAAAAAGAAGGCAAAGTGCTAAACTGATGCGCGCGCATGGTACTTCGCCTTCTTTTTTTATAATTATTATAATTTTTTTAAATTATTTTAAATATTATTATAATTATAATTCTCATAGTGCATCAGCTTAACACTTTGCCTTTTTATAATTATTATAATTTTTTTAAATTTATTTTAAATATTATTATAGTTATAATTCTCATAAAAATATATTTTTGATTAATTTATTGATTAAATTAATTAATTATAACAAATTAAAAATATGTATTTTTATAAATTACACAAATAAGGGAAAATAAAAAATATATTATGTTTTTAATTATTAAAATATAAAGATTTTAACTACAATAAAAAAAAAATTCTCTCAAAAAATGGTCAACAATAAAAATTTGCCGCTGATTAATGAGTTAAGTTGTGCGTCAAGAATACCTTAGATAGCTTAAATACAAATCCTACGTGTTCAGATAAGATTGTATTCTTGTCGTCTCCATTTGGAAATGAACACTTCATCCTTCAAATGGGAATGGCACCACCGCCACTTTTTGAAAGAGACAATTTAAAAAATTATATATATATATATGTGTGTATGTTTTTAATTAATTAATTAAATTTTATGATGCTCCCACCAATTAATCAATTCAAGCCCCTCAATCACGAACGCCAAATTCTATTTTCTAAGATTATTCAACACTAATGCTGGGTTTTAAGGATGCTTAATTTTAATGTACTATTAAAAAATTTCTCCAATAAATTTATTTTAATTATGAAATTTATTCTTTAGCAACACACACACACATATATATATATATAGACACTTTGAAAAGCATTCTAAATTAAACACTTAGATTCTTTTTATTAAAAAAAATGGAGTTTTCTAAATTAAACACTTAGATTCTTTTTATAAAAAAAATAGGGTTTTGTGAATCTTGCTAATAAGTTCATTAGCTTGATCAAATATTTGGTACCATTAGTATGGAATCAAACTCATGATCAATACCATATATGTCTTCCAATAATACTAAATCGAATTTTTTGAAAGCTTAAAGAAATGAAAATTTATGGTAAATATTTTTGAGTTCAAAGTTGCAGGAGAATGGAGATGGTCAATTTTGGTGACTAGTGACCTAACCCTAGGATCCATTTACATTTACAGCCACCTTTAATTTTTTTTTTTCCAGCTAATATTTGCTTTAACATAAAGAATAAAAGATACCCTTATTTATTTGATTAACAAATATCATCTTTACTTGGCTAATATTAATATACTGATTCAATGGCCACCAGATCGAACCATGAAATATTCTTACTTTTAGATATTTCTTTCTTCATTATTCTTTTTCTTTTTTTCATGAAATGGATGACTTGAGAAACAACAACATTACTATAAAAAAAATAAAATATTAACACCTTTTTTTTCTTCTATTTTATTCATATACTCACAAGAAGTGCGCATGGGCCACTTCGAGCTTTTAATGAATAAGACTATTAGAAGAAGCTAGCTTCACAGAAGGGTTTTTATTTTTTTTTTCTCTTATAAATAAGGATAATAGTTCTTCACAGAAGGGTTTTTATTTTTTTTTTTCTCTTATAAATAAGGATAATAGTTCTAACTGAGATGATTGATTCAATATAAAGAAACAGCAGTGATTGCCATGTTTTCCATATAATATAAAGAAAAGATATATAAGATCGTATGAAAAACGAGATTACATAGATGGTAGATTCTCCAAGAGCTTGCAGCGGCTGCTGCAGATATTATATTACATGTCAGTGTCACATCACATGGGTTCAATGAATTCACTGTTACTATGAACATTCTTGATGGTTTAATTTACAGAAGCAGCCATGGACTGAACAGTGTGCCGTCCATTGAAATGGAGAAGTGAGAAGGTCCTCAAGTGGAGCCAGACCAAACCCAGAAAAGCACGTTTGGCCAAACTCTCCAAATGTAAATAAAGTTAACATAGGCCTCTCAATCAATGCTAGAAAAGAAGATGACAATCAAAAGTAAACGTCAGCATTTACTGTTATTTTTACCATTTTTAAATGTTACCCTCTTTGACAGTTAGTATTGACAAAATCCATACGCTTTTGAGACATGAGTCCTCTCTCTTAATGGTTTGGCAAAATCAAAACCGCCCAATGGGAAAATTTTTTGACGCGGGTTCTTTTATATTTTATTTATTGCCGTTTCTGGAATGTAAGTAAGGTAATACAAGGCCATGGAAAGATTTTATTGGCGTAGTAAATGATAATTTAACAAGTGAGCATCTTCATTTCATCGGTTAGCACTTAAGCAAGGGAGATTAAGTTTAATTTTGGGTGAAAAGTGAAAACGTGTTTCTCTTTTTCTTTTATTTTATCAGAACTCTGCTGTACGCAACTTGGGTTCATCTACCATCATCACTTATAGCCATAGGCTGCTGTCTCTTTTTCTTACAAGATGCAAAGCTCAAAACTCAAACTGGGTCAATTAATGCACACGCATTCTCCTTCAATTTCCTATGTGTTTTCCCATTAACAGTAGCCTCATCCACCCTCTCACCAAGCACTTCTCTATATTAGCTTCTGATTTTCCTTCTTTTTTTTGTTTCTTTATAGAAGACTAACCTCTCTGTTTTAACTCTTTCTGGGGTCTCCGAATTTAGTATTCAATCCTTGAACCAATGAAAATGTTGTTTTTGTCTCTTTTTTCTGTTTGTTTATTGTTGCTGGGAGATGTAGTTATGTCAGCTTCGGGGAGTAGCAGCAGCAGCTCATCTGAAAGGGAGCTTAATCAGACACCCACATGGGCTGTTGCTGGTGTTTGTACCGTTATCATCATCATCTCCATTTTCTTGGAAAAGATTCTTCACAAACTTGGAACCGTAAGTAATTTATTTACTTTGAATTATTGCTTTTAAGTAATGCTCAAAACTGGAACATTCTGTGGTCCAGAATTTTTATGTTTATTGCAGAATTTAAATCATCGAATGAACTATTTTTTTCTCTTTTTTATCAGTTTTTTTTCTTATAATAATAACAATTGTTTTGGGCTGGTGGGTTAATTCCGGGACACAGTAGCATTAAAAATCGATTTTTTTTCTTGTTTGTGTTTGAGATTCTGTTAATTTTCTCTCTCAAGCTTCAATTTTTTCCTTTGTCATATGATGTGAGAAAATTCTGTTGAAAAATGGCAGCTTGTATGGTCGTTATCGAGTCAATTCAAAATCATGGTTGAAGGCTGAATTTTTGTAGCAAATACTTTTTCTTGCTTCATGTTTTTAAAAGCCAAATGCTGGGAATTTATGGTCGGTGAAAGAAAACTCTGAGTATCCTTAATTCATCTGGAAAAAGATCTTTCTTAAGTTATGATGTTGCTAACTTATTAGGATTTCAATTCAGTGGTTTACAGATAGGCACAAGAGAGCTCTGTTTGAAGCACTCGAGAAGGTCAAAGCTGGTAAGAAGACAAATCTGGTATGCTTTTTCTGGGGGCAGAAATCATGGCTCCATTTAACTTTTGATGTGTAATTCTTGCAGAGCTGATGGTTCTGGGATTCATTTCACTACTACTCACATTTGGGCAAACTTACATTGCCAGAATATGTATTCCTGCAAATGTTGCAGACACTATGTTGCCATGCCAGGCTGATGGCGAGTTTGACAAAGCCTCGAGTAGTGAGGAGGAACATCATAGGAGACTATTGTGGTTTGAACGCAGACACTTAGCTGCTGCTGGTACAACTGTTAAATGCAAAGCGGTGAGTGCATATGGAGCCTAAACTTGTTCTTCAAATTGTTTAAAAATATTAAGTCTCTTGATTAACCCACAAGACATGCAATGACGCGTGCAGATCATATGATTGAGAAAAATTGTACATCAAAGTAAACAATTTACATTTTTTGTTTGAAATTCTCATATAGTCATATATATATATATATGTATGTATGTATGTATATATACACACACAATGTGGGATCGTAAATTAGTGTAAAATGATGACATAAACTCTGGATTGTGCAATGTAGTACAAACTTCAGCTCCTGTCCTCAAGTGATAGCTAATCTGATTCCTGTCCACAGGGGCATGAACCGCTTATATCAGTGGAGGCATTGCACCAATTGCACATCCTCATATTCTTCTTAGCAGTCTTCCATGTTTTATATAGTGCTGTAACCATGATGCTTGGCAGGTTGAAGGTATGAAAATTTTGTGTAGGCTTTTTATTATTTATTTATGAATTATACCTTTTGTTTATGGTCACCTACCATCCTCATGGTGCCTTGACTGGAATAGCATACATATATGGTTGGTACAATTTTAAATAAAATGGATACACATTTAAGTCTCTTGAGATTATTACAATCGCAACAAGACTTGATTTTGCTCTGGGAAATGACTAAGCGGAATTAATTAAGTGGGGTGTTTCAATCAAGATTGCTGTTACAATAATGTTCAGCAGTAATATAATATTATGGTCATACTGGTACTTGGTATAAATTTTTCATATTGCTTTAGATTCAGCAGTTTTATTTCATTTTAGCTATTTTTTCCATTCCCACAATTCATATTTCATGATGTCAAGCTGTAAAGGAACGCCAAACTTGTTTAAAATTTAAATTTCTTGTCCCAACAAATTGAATCATGGTTTCAAGCACCAAGATAAAATAGAACCTTAATCCTGCTGGCTGGCTTTGAATCAGGAGAACTTGACCTTTTCTTTTGCATGTTTTGTTTGGTTCCGATTTGATTTTAGAACATCTCGAGGTAGAGAAATCTGTTGAGAAAGCTATGCCCTGATAACTATTGAGTTAACTAAATAGTTGATTTCATTTAGTTATTAACATATAGTTGTGTTGGACAGATTCGTGGCTGGAAGAAATGGGAGCAGGAGACTTCAACACATGATTATGAGTTCACGAATGGTATGTCAACCATAAGAGAGCCAATAGTTTCTTTATTGTTAGAGCTTGAAATATTCTGTTACTGTGCTACATCTTTAAGCTGAATTTGATCTATATTAATATGCAGATCCTTCAAGATTCAGACTTACTCATGAAACATCTTTTGTGAGAGCACACACCAGTTTTTGGACAAGGATTCCTTTCTTCTTCTATGTTGTAAGTGGTATTGCACTGGGATTTTTCTTCTTTTACTTCAGTTAGTGCGCGCTTGTCAGTCTTAGTGGAAGATAGAGTTAATTGAGATATTTCTAATTAAGTATTTTTCGCTCTATTTCAGGGATGCCTCTTACGACAATTTTTCAGGTCTGTTAGTAAGGCTGACTACTTGACACTGCGGAATGGATTTATCAGTGTGAGTTTTCAGTTAAAAAGTATGTTGTTTGTGATGTTGGGAATGTTGTTCTCATCTCACAATGCTATATTTAATTGTAGGTTCATTTAGCTCCTGGAAGTAAATTTGACTTCCAAAAGTATATTAAAAGATCGTTAGAGGATGACTTCAAGATAGTGGTGGGAGTAAGGTAATACTCCTACCTGACATGTTGCTTATGGTGTTATGTATTTTTCAGTTGTTTTGCACCAGTCTGAACTAAATGAATTCAGACTGGGATATGTTTGTTTACTGAGTAACTTTCGTGCTATTGGCAGTCCTGTGTTGTGGGCATCATTTGTGATTTTCTTGCTTTTAAATGTTAACGGTGAGTCATCTTCTCCTAGAAATCTCCTTTTGAACTAAATAATTCTGCACTTTGAATTGACATAGGAGTTTATATAGTTAGTTGACATATATTCTGCCTTTCAGGATGGCAAGCATTGTTTTGGGCATCCTTAATCCCTTTGATTGTAAGAAACTTATTCTGAGTAACCTTTCTTTCCGATTTATCGAGTGGTATGAAATACTGACTGTTAATTGGTTGCAGATAATCTTAGCTATTGGAACAGAGCTTCAATCCATTTTGACTAAGATGGCTCTTGAAATTACGGAAAGACATGCAGTGGTGCAAGGGATACCACTTGTGCAAGGCTCAGACCGATACTTTTGGTTTGGTCGGCCTCAGTTAGTGCTTCATCTGATCCATTTTGCTTTGTTTCAGGTGTGAATGACCTTTATTTTATGATACCAAATCTTAGATCGCTATGATTAGAGTGGAAAAAATTTGTTTGGAGATTCAATGTTCTTGTTGATTCTGTAAAGTAAGATCAACAGTGGGATCTAATTGCTTAAGCAGACTGCATAAATCATTGGTCTCACTCTTTCTTGTGGAAGAGGTCTATTAATTGAATTAATATGTGGATTAGATTCAGTTACCTATTCCAAAGCAGCACGTTTTCACATTTGATCTTCAGATTGTGTGACAATGTTTTCTGATACCTAAATCTTTCTATTTTTTTCTTTATAATATATTATATATATATATATTATAAATTTTTGGAAGGGCTATGGTCCTTGATCTGATTAGTGCTGCTGACTACCAATCTTTTTAATTCTCAAACTTCCGTACTTGTGTTCTTGACTATCTAATTTTCCCACTTTTTCTTTATGTACTTTTTTGGGTACTTGCAGAATGCATTCCAGATAACATATTTCTTTTGGATATGGGTAATGAACTTCTCTCCTCAGCACTTTTTTTTCCTCTTATCATCATTGCCCAATCCTGAGATTATATCTAACAGCGCGTTTCTTGTGCAGTACTCTTTTGGGTTGAAGTCCTGCTTCCATGCAAATTTCAAGCTTGTAATAGTAAAAGTTGCTTTAGGGTAAGATTTTCTTCCCTATTCTTCTCCTCAGTAACAAAAATAGGCACTTTGAAGAATTTGGTTGAGGATATAAATTCATCTGACCTTTCGGATATGTTGTCTTTCAGTCTGGTGCACACCAGAGTCTTGATGTCCTACAAAAGGCCACTTTTGCTATTGATTTACAATATAATATTATTGAAGCTCCAAAAGTATCTTAATTTCATGGTGTGAATTTTTGAGTTGCCTCAAATTCAACGACTGAATTTGGTTGCTGTTATGCAGGGTTGCTGTCCTATTTCTATGCAGTTACATCACACTTCCATTATATGCTCTTGTTACACAGGTACATTCAGTTTTCAATTATGTAGAAGGCTGGCTACCGAGACAAAACCATAACCCAATGCAAAATTCATACTATTTATTCTCTTCAGTTATCAAACTTTGAACTGAATAGAAAAACTTGCACGGTGGATACTTGCAGATGGGTTCACGCATGAAGAAATCAATCTTTGATGAACAAACATCCAAGGCCCTTAAGAAGTGGCACATGGCTGTGAAGAAGAGGAAGCAGGGGAAGGGAGGAAAGTCACCTACTCGAACCCTTGGTGAAAGTGTAAGCCCAAGCCCTTCAACGGTGTTCTCTTCCGGAGGACACACACTGCGCCGTTTCAAGACTACCGGTCACTCAACCCGTTCTTCGTACACCTACGATGACAACGATATATCAGATCTTGAAGCTGAGCCATTATCCCCAACATCATCAACAAGCAACTTGATTATAAAGGTTGATCATCACGATGATGATGGAGAAACCGAAATAAATGAACTCCACCATGGAGAAACGACTAGCAATGAAGATGACTTCTCTTTTGTGAAGCCTGCCCCTGCCAGAGAACTATGATACGGCTGAATTGGGGGGCGGTGGTGGGTACATGTGAAAGTTAGCTGCATTTTGTTTGTATAAATTTACTTTTGTTTCAAGAAATCAAAATGGTTTGATATATGAAATTGGGTAGATAGATATACCGGCATTCTTTATGTACATTGGCATGCTTGTTAATAAAATATGAGGGGTTTAATCCTGATTTTGCCATTGTTTGATCCAAAATTTCATTTAATAATTGATTTGCATTGATTATTGATTACCAAATCCAAGTCATATACCTCCAATATTATTGCTTGATTCATTAATGAAGCTGATCTTGCACATACATAACTGCAAATTTAGCTGCTGTTTGATGATCGGTTGCTACATGTGAAGTGCACTCAGAAGAGACCCAGATGATTGAAAATGCTGCTGATAGCACTTTAAGAAGCTTATTAGATAGTGCTATATTAGTAGTGCTCTATTATTGTTATTTCACTTATTGCCTGTTCCTTATCTTAAAAGAATAAAAAAAAACAGACGTTTCAAACCTGGGACTATGCAAAAGGCCTATTCTTTTGGCTAGAATTCAGATTGCACGAGGACATCACTAACTCAAAGAGTTACCAGTTTGTGTTGTTTCCCTTACTAGCATAGACACACGACACATGGGGGTGAGCATTACTCATGTCACACCATATTTTGATTCCAATATACCAAAGTGGGTGAATCTTAAAATTGAAATTCAAACCTACAAATCTTTCAATTTTTATGAATTGGGATTTTGGGGTGGGTAAGGTAAGGTAAGGTAAATGGTAGATCAATCTTTATCCAAAACTGTAGTTGGAAGATTCTTCCTTCTTACCAATGTGGCCTAACCTTGCCAAATCCTGCGTGAAGATTCTCGAAACCTAAGGGTCAAATTTGAGATGATTTTTGGTGATGACACAATTTGATTAGACGGAAGGTTCTAATCTCCCATCAAGTGCCCTCATAGAGACATATGGCAAAAGAATTGGGCAAGTGACTTAAGTGGAAGGTGGAGGCCTGAAAATTTTGAACAAGTAAAAAAAAAAAAGAATCCGATCGGCCGTAGCCAGACTGACACGTGCGCCATTCTTTGCCTTAAAACAATCACTGGTTTAGAAAAAACTTCTTGCCTGGCACACGGGTGTCACCCTGCATACCCATTTTAGTTAATAGTCTATCCGATTCGGATAATAATAATAATAATAATGTTAGTATTTCTAATATTCATGCATTGGTATGAGTTAGGCTGAATCACTCCGGGGTAAAAAATGTATGTTGAAGAGTAGAGTAGTCCCTCCATTAGAGGATAGATTTAATTTCAATGCTTTTAAATATTAACCTAAAAGATAGTAGTTTTTTTTTTAGCTCGAGTTTTATTTATAATTTTAAATATGAGAAAATTAATTTAAATTAAGATAACAATTTTAATAAAATAATTTTATATTTTTTCTAAACTCTATATTTTTTTTAAAAACAAAAATGTTAAAATATAATTATTACTGAGTCATCGTTTAACTTAAGCATTAAAAAGTTGTTACCACTGTCTCACCTAAGCCTCCTACTAATGTTGTATTTTTTGTGTTACTCAAATTTCCCTTGGTCTGTCTAATTAGCAACCTATCATCAACTTGGTTCCACTAAGTCCCAATTTACACTGTCAAATAGAAGGTTCAAGCCTAGCCCTCGGTCCCAACAAGTCCAAAAATTTGAACTTTCTTAACTCTATATTCCTAGCACCGTTTAGAGCCCGCTCCCTAATCAAAAATTATCCGCAAACAATATATACATATCAAATAGCCACTTAATTTCAACACTTTTAAATATTAAATTTGAGATTTTTATAATTATAATAATAATAATAATAATAAATAAATAAATAAAAATATTAAACTCTTAATATTAAAAAAAAAAGGCATTCAAAACTTTTATCAATACATTTATTAGATAATAATTTTTTTTATTTTAATCAAAAAAATTATATCTCAATCTTATTTTTTTAATAAAAAAATGTAATAAATAAATAAATTGTTTTTTAATAAAAATATCAATAATTCCCCTAACAAAAAATATATATATATATATAAATAATAATACTCTTTCTCTTTGGCATGTCATGTCAAATCACTTTTAACAAGATTAGATAGGCACCATTGCCAGTAACCTTCCCTTCGTATTACCAAAGTTATCCTTTTTGCTCACCTAACAAACAAGTGTGTTCATCGACACACCATAGACATACCCACCATCTTCTTCTCTCTCTTTCTTTCCTCTTATTTAAACATAGTGTCTCTGCACTCCATTTTACAAAAGCTAACAGCTCTCAACTCAAAATCCTCTAAGACTGTAACTGAAGTTTGTTCAGAAAACATAACCAAAACCAAAACTAGAAAGATTCTCCCACTGGGTCTTGTGTTTTTGTGTTCAACTCTTCGTATGAGAAGCAATGGCTCGTTTTTCAAGAATCCTCGTAACCGACAAGTCGTCACCAAAGGCAACATCAGCAGCAGCAGCAGTAGCAGTAGCAGCTCCACCCCCTGAGGCAGTGGCTTTGGAGTCGGATTTCGTGATCATATTAGCGGTTCTCCTCTGCGCTCTGATTTGCGTGGTGGGTCTGATAGCTGCTGCTCGCTGCGCCTGGCGTCGCCGCAGCAGTGGCGGCACCAGCGCCAACCGCTATCCCTCTCCACCCGCTTCCGCCAACAAAGGCGTGAAAAAGAAAGTGCTCCAGTCGCTTCCCAAATTCACGTACACCGCCAGAGAAACAACAGCATCACAGGAAAACACCAATAGCAGGGGCCCTAATGTGAAGCTGGCGTCGCCGTTGACGGCGGAGTGCGCAATTTGCTTGGGTGAGTTTGTTGAGGGAGATGAGATAAGGGTGTTGCCACAGTGCGGGCACGGCTTCCACGTGGCGTGCATAGACAAGTGGCTGGGATCCCATTCAACGTGCCCGTCGTGCCGCCAGATACTGGTGGTGGGTCGGTGTCAAAAGTGCGGCCAGTTCCCTGCTGTATCTTTGGCGGAGGCGGCAGCCGGGACCTCAGCTGGATCAGAGCCTGAGCCACGACAATTGAACAACAACACAGAAGACCGGCTTTCCACCACTACTACTAGTAATAATAGTAATGCCTTTTTGCCTTAGAAATGAAGGAGTTTTATCACTAGCTGTTGTAGCATGTACAGAACTAATACCATATCTGCAGGCATTTTAATCACCCGGATACTAGCTGCCTGTGTTGAAGAAGACAAAAGTATGGGAATTTAGTGTATTACTTTTTTAAAAGTTTTTTCCTTTGCCCAAGATGGTTTCTTTTCTTTATTCTCAGAAATTCTTATGGGGAAGTATGAGCAACTCCTGCTGCCACAGAGGATTTCATTTTTCATTTGTCACTTTATTTGTGCAATAGTGTCACTGTTTCCCCACTCTGCACATTTGCAGACAAATACATGCTGATCCCCCACTTTGCCTGCCCCAGAGCAGGAATTTTTGCCACACTAAAAGTCCAAAACCCATGAAGCATGATTAGTTTGGATGAATCGGAGTTCTGATGTCCAGCATGCGGAGGCATTTCTTTTAATTTTTAATTGCTTACTTTTTTGATGATCATGTCCGGGATGATCATGTACTCTTTAGTCCACATGAATGATTGTCCTTTACACTTGTGTTAACTTTGTTTAATATATCATGATTGACATCCTAAAATATCTTGCCAAATTTGAAAAAGACGAGAAAAAATTAAAGAGAAAAAGCAGAAGCCGAAAAGTAGATGCCTTACCAACCCCCTTTATTCAACCACATTGCTCCAATCTAATAATCTAATGAATCTCAGGGAGAAAAGTGGCTAAATTCCAGATGAGCTTACCCAATATTAATTGTTCAAGCAGGCAACATCTAGGTTCCAGTAATTCAGATGAGGGTCCACTGGATATCCAAGGCACCCCTCTCCATAGGAAAGAGCTTTTATGAGTCTCATTGAACACGATTTGTATATTCTTATCTTAAAATAAACAGGAATTTTTAAGAGTAAACTAAGACGACTTATGATTGTTTAGAATATTGAGGAAGCTAGCACTTTAAATGTCATTGTCTCTGGAAAACTGGGGACTCGAAATTAAAAAATTACCTGATTCCTACCACTACTCCAACTTTCTGCCAACTTTTCCTAAATCCTAAGGTGAGTAAGCCATTCTCAACTTGCAATTGCATCATTGCACGCCTACATTCATCCGTCCATGCAAAGTCAGTCGGCCAATATTCAAAACGGTCCATATTCAAACTTTTCTGCAGTATCCTGCCTACTCTTGGCGGCATATAACAATCATTATTTTAAGAATTAAATTAAACTTGCGCCAATGTCGCTTTTTTATAAGGAGGAGAATAGAATTACAAGCAAAAATGGAAACTTGAGTTCTTCGTTACAAGGGATTCACCTCGAACATGAACAGTGGAGAATTAAGCTCTCAAGCATTTCATACACTGTTGACATCAGCAAGTGCAGAGGCAACTAAATAATCATCATTACAGGCCACGAATAACAGACAACTGAAACTTTGGGTTTTACTCAAAAATGCGAGGGACAGATGATTAAGCACAGACATTTTCATTAACTTCCTGCGTATTCATTGCAGTGGGAAAAGGAGAAGCAGAGAACAAAAGCAACAAAAATCATTTCCGGGTAATGGAAGAACATCTATTTGACTTTCCGTATAAAGATGTTACTAATAATTAAGTCCTAAAACTAAGCCCTTCAGTAAGCCCAGTAATGAAGCTCAGGAGATCACTCTTTAAGGTAATCAATCCAAATGGTAATATCCTCTTTCAATTAATCAAATCCCTCTTCATCATCACTGCCGCCTCCAAACATAGAAGCCATTTTCATAGCAAGCTTTGCAGCCATTGCCTTCCTTTGAAAATCGGGCATCAATCTCAAGTTGTTGCGCACATTCCCTATCTCAGACATCAACTGTTCCAATTCCTCGAAATCAAAATGTGTACCCTTCTCCAATTCTGAGTCTTTATCAGGTTCATTATTTTTCTGCTCAGCTGCATTGTCAATCTCATCCACCAATGCACACCTTGATGTTGATGGTTGCAGCTCTGGATTGTTAACTGCAGTTCCATTTTCTAGGTCACATTCTATGACAGAATTATCTTGAGCAACTGACCCTCCTGTATCTGGGACGCCACTTATTCCATTTACAGAAACCCAAACTTCATCTGAATCATCCCATGGATCAACTGAACCCGCAGATAGCACTTCGTAGTCAAATTCATAATCAGATTCTTCTTCCGACGATTCTGGGCAGATAGTAAGAATCATTTAGCAACATAAAAAACAATTAGGAAGTTAAATTGAATGAAAGTTATGTATGAAACCTTCTTTCACAGGTAATGATGGCTCAGTTATCTTATCGCCAGATTTTAGGATCATTCCAGACCACATATGAGCAGAAAGAGCACCAAAAAGGCGTTCAACTCCTTGTGAATCACCATCAACTGATAAACCTGTCCAGAACAGCATTTTTATTCATTTTATGTATCATGTGTAGTACCAGAACGGACAAGGGATAATTAATTGAACATAATTACAACTTATAATCGAATTATTCCCGCAACAGACAAAGGAGAGCCTTACATTTGTCAAAATCAACATTAGAAGCACAAGCTTCAATGTATTCAATGTTATGGTCAATGCACCATTCCATACACAACCTCTTAATTTCCCAAGATGGTTCTTCATCCCCCAATAAACTACTTCCTTCAGTTTCAGAAATTCCACAGTCAATAGAATCCCAACATGGATCAGCAGAAGACTTCCCACGCTTCAGCAGGCGCCTTCTGTATTCAGCATGAACCGGATGACTCGGAAGAAGATCCACTTTGTTCCCAATACACAATAATATTTCAAACTTTTGCACGTCAATTTGAGACACCCAATTCTTAAGTTCATCTAGCGTTGATAGCTGCTCCAAGTGACACAAAAGAAGCATTAATTAATATATCAGCAAGTCGCAACAACCTTGCAGCATAATTACAACTAATAACAAACACTCAGAATGTATCAACGGGTAGTAGGGACTAACATCATTGAGGTCGAAAACCATCACCAAAGCAGTCAAATGCTCCAACATGGGAAGGGACCCAACGGAAAATCCCTTGTGAAGATGAGCCATCCAAACTGAAACATCAGCAGTATAATACTTTGTGTTGATAGTCCACCTGCAAATATAATCCAATTAAAGGCAATGCATACCACATGTTTGTAAAAATTTCTGAAAGTCAGTAGTTACTAACAAGTAACAACTGATCTACATAAATATAAACAAATGTTGTGAACATACCCATGAACATGTACTTCAGATGAAGAATCAGAAGCATCTTCAAAATCAACTGAGAGCAATCCTATAAATTAACATTAAGAAAAAAAACAACTATTTGAAATTCCAATCAACCGCATATACTACAACGACATCAAAATCAGGTATTATGTAAACCTAATTAAATAGAAAACATGGATCAATTAACAAAAAAATAATAATGATCAATTTGAATGCATGGGGGATAGAGTATTACGGGAAAGCAGGGTCCGTTTCCCGACGTTGGATGACCCGATAAACAAGATACCGGGTCGCTTCTCAAGCGCGGATCGATCCGTCGTTTCCATTTCTATGCTTTTTTTCCCCTAAAACAAAAATTTATCGTTTTCGCTTTCAAATCAAAACCCTATTGATCTTCTTCAAACCCAAATTGCTCTTTGACAAGTGATTGTTAAGAAACGGCGTCGTCTCAGCCCCTTCGTAATACACACGGATTACTAAAACGTGCGTTACTTAAAAAGAGCCTTGAACGGGGTTTTCTTAGAAACGGTGTGTGGTAACGAGCACTAAAATCTTTCAAATTTTGAATCAAGTCTACATTGAGGCCCAATAAATGTGTGGGCTTGACCCACACCACGGTTCTCTGTCTAATTTTCCCAAACGTATATATAAAAATAAGGGAAATGTTCATTAATAGCACTTATTTTAAATTTTTATTTTTTTATAGTCACAAAATTAAAATAAAATTTTTAATAATCACAAAGTTTAAATTCAGATCATTTTATCTTTAAAACATATTTTGCATCTCTTCCATAATAGGCTATTTGAAATTTTCCTTCAAAAATCGCTCAAAATACATTTTGAAAAATTAGAGTTTAAAAATAAGTAGATTGTATATTAGGACATTGTAATTTTAAAGATTAGAATCTAAAAAGACTAATTATAAAATTAAAAAAATAAAAAAATA
Organism: Ailanthus altissimus; assembly: GCA_946807835.1. Lineage (NCBI taxonomy): Eukaryota > Viridiplantae > Streptophyta > Magnoliopsida > Sapindales > Simaroubaceae > Ailanthus > Ailanthus altissimus. The sequence continues at coordinate 29,418,980 of OX327695.1, forward strand.
GGCGAAAATAATGAAATCGAATATGAAGAAGAAGACGAAACTCAAAATTCTTTGCACCTCACATGTGAGGAGCGCAACTGGATTGTGTGCCTGGCCGTGCGGCACAAGAAATGGTTTTCGATTAGGTCACATGCTCGGCCACGTGGCATAAGGAAGGGCATGTGAAGTCGCTCGCTCGTCTACATGGTGCGAGGAAAGACATGCGACCTTTTTTGGGTTTTGTCTTCTTCTTTATCTTCAATTTTATTCTTTTATTTTAATTTACCGTATTTTCTCGTTGACACTTTATTCCTTTTCTATTTATCATAATTCACTACCACTATATTTTCATACTTATATTTTTACAAAATAAACAAAAAAAAATTCAAAATACACTGTTTACTCTCGTTATACATACAAAACAACAAATACAAGAAATAATCATACAAATTATAATTATTTTTTTTCGTAGATTGATTCATAAAATTGCTTATTCTCAATCAGCAGAGTATTTGTTCATATTTATTTGAATAATAATAGCTTTTTTTTAGTTAATTTTGTGGCTCAAACAACAATTGTTTTGAATTATATTATTAATAAAGGCAATTCATCTATTTATTATCTTCTTGACTAAAAACAATTAGTCAAATAATTTTTTATTAAAAAAAATTATGGTCGTTTTAAAAGGGCTATTAGTGAACATTTTCTTAAGGATAATGCTACAATCTCAAATATTATTTCAAATTTTTTATTTTAAATAATGTGTTAAGTAATTATTAGATGATAAAATAGTATAATAAATAATTTTTAAAATTATACTATTTCACAACTTAATAATTATTTAATCATTAATTTAGAATAAAAATTTTATAATATCATTTAAATAAAATAGCATTACTCTATATATAACATTCTCTTGCTCTTATGAAGTAACATTCTTGTCTCTCATTGTACTTTCTTAGAAATTCTTCTCCACTAATTGATTAATAATCTTTCGTTTTAGTACCTCCATCTAAATCATACAACTCATAAACGATGTCATTTGTTTCAAAGTCATAAAATCTCTTAAAGGATTTGTAAAATAAAAAATGGGATAAATAGATATTGTAGATAAAATAAAAAATGGAGTTATGTTAGAGGGGATCAAGCCAATTAAGGGTGAGTAATTTAAATCATATATTGAAAAATTAAATTAAATCAGTCGATTATTTTGTAATAGAAAAATCAATCAGCTCAGTTTAATTTTAGTTCAATTTTTTAAAAAAAATATAGATATTTTAATAAAATTAATTTAAATTACCTCGTGACATTAAATAATTGAAAGATTGAAATACAAATATAAAGTTACCTATATATAATATCTCACTAAATTAAAATTAAAAAATAAAAATAAAAACCTAAAATTTAAATTTATGATATATAAATCCACATATAATATTTTATTTCATGGATATTGATAAAAATTAATATATTATTAATAAAACCATGCCCATCCCTAAAGCCGATTAGGTGAAAGTCCATTGATGATAAATAAACTTGATATCATCGAATCTGGCTCGCACACATTATGAATTCAATTGAGTCATGGCAAGTGACACAAAAACAATATTTCATTATATGGTAAATGTGAAATTCATAAAGTGGAAAATGGTAATAAATTTAGGCTTTTAACAGTAGGAAATCAAACTGGGGCATTATATAACAAATGTATTATCTTGTTCCTGCAAAGTGACAAAGCCACCTTTCCCTTTTCGAAGTCTCTTGTTTAATTTTCTTCTCAATATCTCCATTTCAAATTTATTTTTGCCCTCCGGCGATGCTCAAATGGTCACTAATATGCACTGCACTCTCGGTCACTTAAGTTTGAGTAAGAAATAGAAAATAAGAATTGAGTATTTAGGATTTTTAATTCTTATTTAAATTCTTTAAGAAAAAAAAAATCCAACATTCTCTTTGTTCCTACAAAGTTACATTCTTGTTCTTCATTATATTTTTTTTAAAATTCTCCCTACTACCACAATCTTCAAATATTTTGATCTTTATGACCTTTTATTGTAGTACCTCTCGTTGAGTCATACTACTTATAAGTGTCACTTGGTTCAAGTGGTAAAATTTTATCAAAAATTCAACATGAAAATAATTATTAGTTAGATGTTTTTGTTAAAAATTTGATGATTTAATAATTTTAGTTGAAAAAAAATTAAGAAAAATATTAAAGAGAAGAGTTATAAGAAGTCTAAAACGTGTGAGACATATATGAAGAAGTCTAAAATGTATAAGACGCGAAAAGAGAAACGAAACGAGACTCAAATACTCAAAGGAAGCGAAGAAAATGCAGATGAGGTACTAGGGTTGAGCGTCGCAGCTTCTAGGGATGAGCGTCGCAGCGCCAGAAATGTCAGGAAGTCTGTTTTGATCCGAATTTTGAGTTTTGAAAAATTTAACATTTCTAAAATAAATGTACTCTTACTCTAATAAAAAATAGGATTAATAGGTACGAAATAGAGTTAATAAGCATGAAATAATCTATATAAAAACATTTGTAAATTCTTTATTTTAGATTACGTATTAAGAAAAACTCTAAGAGAGCGGAAGAATTAGATAGACACTAAGTACTTGTGTGCGTTAGGATGGAACCATTGTTTGAGTGTTTATTATTTGTGGTAGAATAAGGGTACACTAAATATTAGGTCTTTTTGAGAGTTTTTTATTGAGTTTGTTTTGTGAAATCTCTAAAGAATTAATAACAGAGATTGAGATTTTTAAATCCACCGTGGACGTAGGTAATTAGGCCGAACCACGTAAGATTGTGTTGTACTCTTTTATTTTCTGTTTTAAATTCTTGGTATTTTACTTGATAAATAAGTTATTTTATTGCATAAAAAAATTAGCGTTTTAATTTAAATTTTGAATTTTTTACTTCAACCTAATCTCACGTTTATGTTAAGAGTATTCACAAATTTTAAATATTGTAAGTAAAATATATTAGCTAGTTCTTTCATTTTTAATCGAGCATTTAATAATAACTCAAATCTAAGGCATTTTACTTTTCTTCCCATTAATAAAAACTATACCAAAGTTGTTATTTAAGATGGATGTATAATCCTATTAAATCATTTACTGAATAAATTTGAGGTCACTTCTATTTTGGGTGTGTGCTTTATTATAGTTTTACATAAATAAATAAAACTCTTATTCATAGGTTCACCAAATGGTCGTTTTTGCTTATTCCCATGCTCAATAAAATTGAGGATAGTAAAAATTTTTACTTAAAAGCCACCAAATTTTTTTTTCAAACATTGAATCTAAGTTCTTTGTATAAGAACCATATATTTATTTATGAGTTTAATTGAGTAAAGAAATTGAGCAAACCAAAATAAACATCTCATCAGAGAATTTTGTGAGGATGGTGAAAATTTTATTGAAACTAAGTTCTTTGTATAAGAACCACATCCATATGACTAAATTGAGTAGAGCAATTCTCTAGCCTTCATCCAGACTTTCTCAAGTAAGGGATGATCATCTTTCTGCTTTCTCTCTTTTAAAAATTGTAGCCAATTAAATAAGCAATGGAGGACTCATTAATGTTTAACAGCACCACCAAATGAGTGGACATTAAAGATCGTTGTTAAAGATTTTTAGATGAGTGAGGGCAGGTAAAATCCCATCACATAAAGCAGAAGAAAGGATCAACTTCGTCTGAGGAAAAGACTCCATCAACCTCCAATTCCCCCGGCCACCAATATAATTCCCAACATCGTTCGAAGCTACCGCTGCTGATTCCTCCTCCAATAATCCACCATTATAGAATTATTTATCTCAAATCTCTGATGATCAGCTGCCTCCTTCGGGCCATACTGCTTTCAATGGACAAAACGATTGCGCCAATAATCAACACAAATCTCCTTGCTTGGACGTTGCTGAAAGAAAAATTTTCAAAACTTTTTTAAATCTTTCATAAGTTAGATAATTTAAATATAACTTTTATGTTATAAGTTATAAATTATTGTTATTATTATTATATATTTTAATTAGCCATTAAACTTAGTTTAATTGTATTATAATATTTATATGAGAGTTTTATATATATTAAAATAATTGAAGAGTTACAACACTTAATACAAATAATAAAATTTTTGGAGTTACAGTTTTAAAATTCAAATTCATATTAATAAAAATAAATTTTAAGAGTTACAAATTTTAAATATAAATTATATATTAATAATGGAGTTACAAAATATTTAAATTTGTAATAATGCTATATTAATTTTGATATTAATACATTAACCTTTAGAGTGTGAATTAATATAAAGGATGCTAATCTTTCTTTAGAGTGTGTGTGAATAGAAAATAAGAACAGAGAATGGGGGAGTGAAAGTAAAGAAGAGAAAAGAAAAATGAAAAGTATTTTATGTATAAAATATAAACTAAGTATTCTCTATATTTAATTTTGAACAACTATAATTATGGAGATTTGGTGTTTTCTTATAGTGATTGTGTTTATCGATGAAGATCAATTACGAGCATTGAATTGTATTTTAGACTCGTATAAATCTGTCATTACCCATATAAAAAAATAACTTTTTGACTTTAAAATAGTACTTTCTAACATGTCTTTATTATGTTTAAGGCCAATTTTTCTTATCCTCTTTTTATATTTAATTTTTTATTTTACTTGTTAATAATTTATATGTCACAACTATTTGATAAAATATTATTGAAATAATATGTACCCAACATAAGTTTCCCTACATATTTGACAAATCTGCCTATGCCTCTTTGCACTTTGTTATGTTTCGTTTAATCTTGAGAAATTGTGAAAGATATATATATATATATATATATATATAGGTTTACATTGTATCAAAATATTAGCTAGCATCACATAGTTAATATATATATATATATATCAAATTAATGGATCCTAAACTAAATTGCAGGTCCTTTCAATAAAAATCCACGAAGATCAATTATCGTTAATTTGGTTAAGTTGAGTGGACTTGGTAGAAGACCAAGGTGTTTGCTTCCTGAGCTAAACTTGCATTCCCTTTTTCTATTTGAAGAGATTGCTTTACGGGTTCTAGGAAACACTGCCTCTCAACTCAAACAACACCACGAAGGTTTTGTTGAAGATATTAGATCGATCGAATCCAATTGCATCCCCTTACCAAGATATTGTTGGTGGGATCCACATCATGTGGGTCCAGAGTTTTTATGTAATTAGCCATGAAGGGAGTTGAGTGAAATTTGCCATAAGTGCACAGTACACTATTGTGAGTTTTGTTGATTTTGGCCGAAGCAGAATGCAGAATGCAGAAACAAAAACAGAGAGGAAACGAGAGAAAAAGAAAAGAGAAAACTTAGGGTTTTAGTTTTCTCTTTGATGATTGGATGCCAATTTGAGCTCCGATTTTGCTCAAATTTTGAAGGTGAGTTCCCAACATCTTGCTCTACAATTCTATCGGATTTGATTTTCGATTTAGCCTCTAATTTAGCATTATCTAGCAAATTTACATTTAAGGAGAATTTGTTAGATTTATTGTTATTGAGCCAAGATTAATGTTCTTGATGTTGTGGTGAGCCTCTAGTGGTGATTCTAGAGAGAACATTGTTGTAATCCCATTATTATTGCATAGTGGAAGTGTTGATATCGGACTACGGTCCCGTGATTTTTCCCGAATTGGGTTTTCCACGTAAAAGTTTGGTGTTCATTGTGATTGATTGATGGTTAATGTTTGTGGTAATATTGTTGTGCTTACATTGGTGATATATTGCCCATTTTAATAACACAACGTGGGAGAAAGAATTATTTCCGCTGTGTAGTATTTTGTGATCTTTCCCAACAAAGTGGTATCAGAGCTAGTCAGGTTGTGCAGTGCTTGATTTGTGTTGATTAAAATGGATGAAAATTCTGCATGCATGATTAAACTGAAGGCATGGAATTATGCTATATGGAAGTCCAGAATGGAGGATTTACTTTTTGTAAAAGACCTACATGAACCCATTGAAGGGGATGCTGTAAAACCCGAGAAAATGAGTGATAAGGAGTGGATCCAATTACATAGAAAATGTGTTGGCACCATTAGGCAATGGATAGATCAGAGTGTATTTCACCATGTGGCAAAAGAGACCAAGGCTGATGTTATGTGGAGAAAATTGGAGTCCATTTATGAGCAGCCTACACCACAAAATAAAGCCAATTTAATGAAGAGGCTTGTGAATCTAAAATACAAGGAAGGGCGCAGTATAGCTGAGCACACCAGTGAGTTTCAAGGCCTAGTGAACCAGTTGACAACTATGAATATTTCACTAGATGATGAATTACAAGCATTGTTATTGCTTAGTTCCTTACCGGATAGTTGGGAGACATTGGTGGTGTCAGTAAATAATTCAGCGCCAAATGGGAAGCTAACCGTGGAAATGGTTAAGGATAGAATGCAAAATGAAGAAGCCAGAAGAAAGAATGCAGGTATGAGTTCTTCTGAGACAGAAACACTTGTTACAGAAAAGCATGAAAGACGTGGAAGAAGCCAAAGTAGAAGTTCTGGTAATAACAACTACAGAGGAAGATCCAAGTCTCAACGGAAAAATGTCAAGTGTTACCATTGCAACAAAATTGGGCATATAAAGAGAGAGTGTAGAATATGGAAAAGGGAACAGGCTATAGAAAGAGGTGAATCACAGAAAAATGAACAAGTAAGCAATACAGTAGTTGCTGATGGGGATATGACTATTGTTTATGATGAAAACTCCATAAATCTCACATGTCATACAAGTGATTGGGTAATTGATTCGGGTGCTTCATTTCATGTTACTTCAAATTGTGATTTCTTCACATCCTACGCTAGTGGTGATTTTGGCTATGTCAGGATGGGAAATGATGGTGCATCCAAGATTGTGGGCATAGGAGATATTTACTTGGAGTCCAGTGTTGGTAGCAGATTACTACTGAAGGATGTCAGACATGTTCCAGAAATGCGTCTGAATTTGATCTCCACCGGCAAGCTTGATGATGATGGTTATTGCAACTACTTTGGTGAAGGTAAATGGAAGCTCACTAAAGGTTCTATAATTCTAGCCAAAGGAAGGAAGGTAAATACTCTCTATGTTATGGAAGCTAAGCTCATAAAAGAAGATGTCAATGTAGCAGCAAAAGAATCTGACATTGAATTGTGGCATAAAAGGCTTGGCCACATAAGTGAGAAAGGGCTTCAAGTTCTAGTCAAGAAGAATTTTCTGCCCAGCTTCACAGGTAAGTCTCTCAAACCTTGTGATCATTGTTTAGCAGGAAAGGCACATAGAGTTGCATTTCGTAATTCTTATCCATCTAGAAGAGCAAACTTACTTGATTTGATACACACTGATGTATGTACTATGCAAACTAGAACACGTGGAGGTGCACTTTACTTTGTAACTTTTATTGATGATTGTTCTAGAAAAGTGTGGATTTTTGCTCTGAAATCTAAAGACCAGGTACTTGATGTCTTTAAAGATTTTCATGTTAAGGTTGAGAGAGGAACAGGGAGACAGTTGAAATGTGTAAGGGCAGACAATGGTGGTGAGTACAGAGGACCATTTGAGCAGTATTGTAGATCCCATGGTATCAGACTTGAGAAGACCGTGCCAAAAACTCCTCAGCAAAATGGTGTGGCAGAGAGAATGAACAGAACGATTCAAGAAAGAATCAGGTGTATGCTCTCTGATGCAAAGCTACCTAAATACTTTTGGGGTGAAGCAATGCGTACTGCAGTTGATTTAATTAACCTTTCTCCTTCAGCTCCTTTGGATGATGATGTACCTGAAAGAGTTTGGACCGGGAAAGATATTTCATATAAGCACTTAAGAGTGTTTGGTTGCAGGGCATTTGTTCACATTCCAAAAGATGAAAGGTCGAAGCTTGACAATAAGGCTAAGGAGTGTATCTTTTTGGGTTATGCACATGAAGACTTTGGGTACAGATTATGGGATCCAGTGAGTCAGAAAATCATCAGAAGCAGAGATGTTACATTTCTTGAAGATCAGATAGTTGATGGGGTAGAGAAAGATGAGAAGCCTCAAGAATGTGATGAAATTCCTATTCCTGATACTTCCAGATCAGTTCTTCCACCTGTAGTTTATGATGATTATGGGGGAGACGCACAAGAAGATTTTGATGATAGAGTTGATGATGATGGTCCAGCAGAACAGGTTGAGCAAGCACCTCCAGAATCATTTGATCCACCTGTTGAGCTTCAGTTAAGAAGATCTATGAGAGAGCGCCACCACTCCTCCAGATATCCACCACATGAGTATGTGATGCTTACAGATGGGGGAGAACCTGAAAACTTCCATGAAGTTATGTCTCACCAGCACAAGAATGAGTGGTTTAAAGCTATGCAAGAGGAGATAAAATCCTTGCATGAGAACCACACTTATGAGTTATCAAAACTGCCTAAAGGTAAGAGAGCTTTGAAGAACAAATGGGTTTACAGGCTGAAGACTGAAAACAACTCACAACTAAGGTACAAGGCTAGGTTGGTTGTGAAAGGGTTTGGTCAGAAGAAAGGAATTGATTTTGAAGAAATTTTTTCTCCTGTAGTGAAGATGTCTTCTATCCGAGTTGTCCTTGGTTTAGCAGCAAGTTTAAACTTGGAGATTGAGCAGCTTGATGTAAAGACAGCTTTCCTTCATGGTGATTTGGAGGAGGAAATCTACATGGAACAGCCTGAGGGATTCAGAGTCAAAGGCAAGGAAGATTTAGTGTGCAAGTTGAAGAAAAGCTTGTATGGGCTGAAACAAGCACCGAGACAGTGGTACAAGAAATTTGATTCTTTTATGGAGAATCATGGTTTCAGCAGGACTACATCAAACCATTGTGTTTTTATGAAGAGGTTTGCTGATAATGACTTTATTATTCTCTTGTTTTATGTGGATGATATGTTAATTATTGGCCATGATGGTAGTAAAATTGAAGGATTGAAGAGAAAACTTGGTAAGTCATTTGCTATGAAGGATTTAGGACAGGCTAAGCAAATCCTTGGCATGAAGATCTCCCGTGACAGGAAAAATGAGAAGTTATGGTTATCTCAAGAAAACTACATTGAAAGGGTTCTTGAAAGATTCAACATGAGTAAGGCAAAACCAGTTAGTTCACCACTTGCAGGTCACTTCAAGCTTAGTTCCAAGCAATGTCCTACAAGTGAGAAAGAAAAGGAAGAAATGGGTGCAGTGCCTTATGCATCAGCTGTTGGTAGTTTGATGTATGCTATGGTTTGTACTAGGCCAGATATTGCTCATGCAGTTGGTGTTGTTAGTCGGTTTCTCTCTAATCCTGGCAAAGAGCATTGGACAGCAGTGAAGTGGATTTTCAGATACCTTAGAGGCACCTCTAAGACATGTTTGTGTTTTGGTGGTGATAAATCTGTGTTGTATGGGTACACAAATGCAGACATGGCAGGAGATGTGGATTCTAGGAAGTCTACATCAGGATACCTGATTACTTTTGCAGGGGGAGCTGTGTCATGGCAATCCAGACTTCAGAAATGTGTTGCTTTGTCTACCACAGAGGCTGAGTATATTGCAGTTACTGAAGCTTGTAAAGAAACCTTGTGGATGAAGAAGTTCCTACAAGAATTGAGTGTGAAGCAAGAGAACTATATAGTTTACTGTGACAGTTAGAGCGCCATTCACTTGGCAAAGAACCCAACATTCCACTCAAGATCCAAGCACATTGATGTTAGGTATCATTGGGTACGTGACGTATTAGAATCAAAACTGTTACAACTTGAAAAGATACATACAAGTGAGAATGGATCGGATATGATGACTAAATCATTGTCCAAGGAGAAGCTTCAAGTTTGTAAAGGGAAAGCGGGTCTAGTGGATCCTTTCACATGACGTGGAGGGGGAGATTTGTTGGTGGGATCCACATCATGTGAGTCCAGGGTTTTTATGTAATTAGCCATGAAGGGAGCTGAGTGAAATTTGCCATAAGTGCACAGTGCACCATTGTGAGTTTTGTTGATTTTGGCCGAGAAGCAGAATGCAGAATGCAGAAACAAAAACAGAGAGGAAACGAGAGAAAAAGAAAAGAGAAAACTTAGGGTTTTAGTTTTCTCTTTGATGATTGGATGCCAATTTGAGCTCCGATTTTGCTCAAATTTTGAAGGTGAGTTCCCAACATCTTGCTCTACAATTCTATCGGATTTGATTTTCGATTTAGCCTCTAATTTAGCATTATCTAGCAAATTTACATTTAAGGAGAATTTGTTAGATTTATTGTTATTGAGCCAAGATTAATGTTCTTGATGTTGTGGTGAGCCTCTAGTGGTGATTCTAGAGAGAACATTGTTGTAATCCCATTATTATTGCATAGTGGAAGTGTTGATATCGGACTACGGTCCCGTGGTTTTTCCCGAATTGGGTTTTCCACGTAAAAGTTTGGTGTTCATTGTGATTGATTGATGGTTAATGTTTGTGGTAATATTGTTGTGCTTACATTGGTGATATATTGCCCATTTTAATAACACAACGTGGGAGAAAGAATTATTTCCGCTGTGTAGTATTTTGTGATCTTTCCCAACAGATATTGTAATCTTGATGACAAAGCCAGACATATTTCAAGAGAATTTGCTCCTGCTGTTGTAAGAAATAATAAGGCCCGTACTTATCATCCACGAAAAAGAGGAGCTCCTTGCACCCCGGAGGAACATAAATACATTTCAGCATCTTTTATATATATTGTTAGAATTTTAATGATTTAAAATCAAGGATAATTTAATTTTAAATTAAAAATTAAGAAAGAGTTAAACATATGTTCAATAACGCAATATAAGAATAAAAGAGGTGTGAAATAGGAAGAAGATACTATTTATGCAGCTGCCTGTTTGGAAAAAAAATTTTATTTTGGTTTTAATTGCATGTTTAAGTTAGTTTTGGATTTTTTTTTTTATGTGGACTTTTATTTCAACAAAAAATAAAATTTTATAGGGACTTTGTAAATACTATATAAATTCTTATAATTCATTAAAATTGTCAATGCATCAATAAGAGAGAGAATAGAGGGTTGAGGTAGCTCTAAGACGCTGTGTGCAAGCGTAGAAAAATGCTATAGAGTGTTTGAATGTTGAGCGCATAAACACAAGAAAGCATTGGGTAGATCCGTTAAGAGTTTCTCTATTGTTGTATTTCTTGAGTTTCTCTTGTAATGGGCCATTTTGATATTGAAGAATTGGAATAAAATAACTTAGGTCTGTGATTCACTGTGGATGTAAGCGATTATTATCGAACCATGTATATTCTTATGTCTTGTGTGATTATTTTCTCTATTTTCTTGGTTAATCTTTGTTTATTTTTATTTTATTTGTGAAGAAAATCTTTTGCAAAATGCAGAGAATTTTAGTGTGCTTTACTGTGTCAAAAGGTATTAGAGTATGTAAGAATTATCAACAAAATGATATCAAAGTTGTGGCTAAGTTGATGCCTAAGTACTGTCAGATTAGAGAGCTTAGCCTAATACCTCAATAAATTGGTATCAGAGCTAGGTTCGGATTCAGAGCTAGGTTCGGATTCAGAGCCAGGTTTGGATTAGGTCTTATCAGAGCTATGATTGAGGTCCATGGCCAAGCATATGTTATTCATCCATGGAGACTCACAAGTATAAAAGACTAAAGAATAGGAAAAAAAGATCAAAAGCCTATGGTACAATGGTATAACTGTAAGGTTAAGAATAAAGATGGAAGAGCAATCAAAAAAAAAAAGACAAAAAAGAGTGGATGTGCTATAATAAGTCTGTGAATAGGACTTGAAGTTATAGAATGAATTCTTAAAGAAGGAATACGGATAATCTAAAGGTTTAGGAGTGAGAAGCACAATTGAGGCTATGTGCCTGATAAAATGCCATGAGGTCTCAACATGGATTTGTGTTGAGAGGATGCATACCAAGGGTAGCATTGGAGTTTATCTCACTAGAATGACAAGGTCAAAAGAGAATGTATAGTAAAGGATTAATTCATGAGCCTTTAATATGATGGTTACCCAGAGAAAGATATATTCGGAGTCATTAAAAATCAAAGTCATAAGCATTTAAGGGGTTAAGTCTGAGCATAAGACCTAACTAGAATCAATGCTTGATAATTTATCATTTGCTAAAAAGTAGATGGTTCTTTAGAAAAATTTCTTAGAAAAGTTTTGAATTAAGGAGGGGTTTGTTAGAATTTTAGTGATTTAAAATTAATAATAATTTGATTTTAAGTTGGAAACCAATGGAGAGTCGAATACATAGTCAATAACCTAATAGATTGATAAAAAATGTGTGAAACGAGAAGTCGGAAGAAAGTACTGTTCATACAGATACTATTCACACAGCGCTGCTTGTTAGGAAAAAGTTATATTTTGGTTCTAATTGTGTGTTTAAGTAAGTTTTGAACTTTTCTTTTATGTGGATTCTTATTTCAACAAAGAATAAGGATTTATAGGAACTTTGAAACACTATATAAATATTTGTAATTCATTAGACTTGTTAATGTATTAACAAGAGAGAGAATATAGGGTTGGGGTAGTTTTAGGGAGTTAGGCGTAATCGCAAAATAGTATCATGGAGTGCTTGAGTGCTGAGCACATAAGTATAAGAAACAAATTGATATATTCTTTAAGAGTTTCTTTATTATTGTGTTTCTTAGGTTTCTCTTATAAGGAGTTCTTTCGGTATTAAAAAACTCAAATAAAAGAAGTTGAGTTTGTGATTCACTGTAGATATAGACGATTATTATCAAATTATATATTATTTATTCTTGTTTTACTTGTGAGAAAAAGCTTCCGCAAAGCACATAAGATTATAGGATACTAAATACTGGGCCAAAAGATATTAAAACACGTAAGAATCCTTAACATATATAATGTGTAAAGTTCTTCTCTTATATTGAGATCTACAACGTTTGTGTTTTTTAACTAAATTATCCAACGTTGGACAGTTGGACTTTAATTAAGACAGATTTTGTAAAGAAGTACAGTGTTAGACTTTCAATCAAAAAAAGTATATGCACTTTAAAAAAAAATATTAATCAATATATATACTCTTATTTGGAATATTTGAGATATAGCAAGATCTGAATTTTGTAGAAAACTTTATAATATCATTGAAATAAAATAAAGTTTTCATTGCAGCCATTCTTGAACCTATACTAAAACATTCGAGATATAGCAAGATCTGAATCTTGTAGAAAACTTTATAATATCATCGAAATAAAATAAAATTTTCATTGTAGCCATTCTTAAACCTATACTAAAACATTTGAGATATAGCAAGATCTGAATCTCGTAGAAAACTTTATAATATCATCGAAATAAAATAAAATTTTCATTGTAGTCATTCTTAAACCTATACTAAAAACATTCGAGGATGCAGCAGATTAGCAAAAAGATGGGCCTCCCTAATACCAGCAACAAAAGCACAGAGGGCAACAAAAGGCAAAAGTTTTCGTCATTTGCTTTGTGCTTACAATTCTTTTATTCAATAAGGATCTTTATAGCATCAGGTGATAAGGGGGAGAATCAATCTTAATTTCTTGAAAAAACTTAGAAGGACACCTTTCGCCCTATAGAGAATGAGTAGCGTGGTGATAATAAAAGAATGATTGCTCCTACCATTCGATAACAGGGCTTTTGTATTCAATAGTTGGAGTTTCCTATATAGAAATGATTTGGAGTTGCAATAATCTATTCCAAGTTTAGGTAGTAAGGGCAAGGTACAAAACTAAATCCAAAATTAGATACTTTTATTGAAGATTTTTTTTCTTATAATAATAAGCTGCTGAACTATATATATTATTGAAATTTAATAATTTAAAATTAAAGTTGAGTGTGATTTTGAGTTGAAAATAAAAAAAATCAAATATGAGGTGAAATAAGCATTGAACGTACAAGAAATTGATAAAAATAGAGAACCTGAAGCAATAACATATAAGAAATGGGCAAAAATAGAGAGCCAAAAACGAAAAGGGATGAGAAGGTGCAAGGGGAGGTTGGTTACAAACCTTGGCACTATGACCTAACTTGGCGGTGTCGCAACACTACTTGTTGCTCATATTAACGCCACAATCCCAGTTTGGTTGCGCTCTAGCGCCATCATTAATCACATTAGCACCACAGTGCCAGCTTGGTAACGTTGCGACGCCACTCATTAGTCACACTAGCACCATATTGCCCAATTTAAAAAAAACAGGGGTCTTAAGTTTTTAGATGTGTTTAAGTATGACCAGTTATTTGTCGAACTTTTAAAAAACAAAATTAGCTATTTAGTTGTCACTCAACTTTTTTTTTAAAAAAAAAATATAATTACTTTAATGGATAAATTTTTTTAGTTTCTGTTATAAAAGAATTGAAGTAAATCTTTTAAAATAAAATAATAGTATTTTAGATGATTCAATACTTTACAAAAGTTCTCTAACATTTACTCTTAAAAGTTTAAAATTCAAACTTTTTCTAATAAAAACAAAATAAATTTTTTTAATTTAAAAAATTCTTCCCTTATTTACAATCAAACACCTTAAGAAAAAAATTTAATATAACTTCTATTATAAAATAACTTTTTTTTTAATTTCAAAAGTTCTTTTCTTATTTACAATCAAACACCTTAAAAGATTTTAAGAGAGCTTTAATATATTAAAAAAAACCCTTTAGCACGTGGAAAAGCCACACCAAATAAGCTCTTAATACAAAGAGAGTTGCATTTTATTTTTACTTTTTATAATAGATTTAACATTAATTTTATTGTAAGAAGTCGGTCAAAAACAAACATTTCTTGAATTCAATACAAAAAAGGTTGCATTTATTTTTTTATTCTCATAATAGATTTAACATTATAAAAAGCCAGCCAAAATGAACATTTCTTCATATTTCTTAGAATATTGCTTTATTCCTCCACAGTTTTACCTTAATTTAGGAGCATTATGCATTGCATTCAATACAAAGAGAGTTGCAATTCATTATGTCTTCTCAATAGATTTAGCATTATTTTTTTTTTCTATAAGAAGCCAACCAAAACAAGCATCTCTTTAAATTTTTTATAAGAGCTCCCTTGTTTGCCTACAGTATAGAATTTTTACCTTAATTTATGAGCATTATCAATTGATTCAATGCAAAGTTGTCTTTTGTAGAGCAATTGAGTTGAGAGATTTAGTCTCTCTTCTCTAACTGTGTTTTCTGAAGTAGGAGATGCCCATCATCACCATCATCTTTCTGCTTTTTCTCTTTCAAAATTGTAGCCAATGGAGGACTCAAAAGTTTCTAAATTCCCTTTAGATCCTCGTTTGCATTTTTTACTAGCATCACCAAATGAAGCAGCAGAGCACAGTAAGTGAACTTTGAATTACAAAACAAGTTGCTTGTGAATGCTTTAACCCAAGTTTTTAGTTCTCCTCAGTGATTCCAAAAAAAAAGTCATGAGAGTTCCAAAAAATAAAACTTATAGAGATTAAAAATCATTATTATAAAGCAATTGTTAAAGATTTTGAGGTGACTGATTAAGGTAAAATCCCATAGCCAACATATGATAAAGCTCAAATTGTTCAACAAAATCCGAAATCCAAGAAGAAAGAATCAACCAATATTAGTGAAGCTAGAGTAAGTATATAAGAAAGAAGGTTTACATTGACCATCATCATGCAACTAATATATATATATAGAGAGAGAGATGATTTAGTGGGTTTCGTAGCTTACCATATAATGAGCAATATTGTCGCGTAATTTTGTCCAATCAATTCATAATTTTTACACAATTTACAGAATCTGACGTGTATCCAATAGTTCTCCATATAACGAGAAACTAATTGTTTTGATACTAAGAAAATACTTTTACTATGTATGCTGGATATTGAAAGATACATGAGTGCATTTCCCTTATTATTAGTTTTGAAGAGCATTCTAGAATAACTGCATTTTCTATCATGCTTTGAAGAGTTGGATCCTCTGACCATATCGAGAGTACCTGTTTACTAAACGCTTAAATTGCACCCATTTGAGTCATATGTTAAGCTACACATTTTATTATTAAGCAAATATTATTTATTTCATATAAATGCTTAAAACATTTGAATGATGCAGGATTCCAAGTGTCTTGATCACACTTGTAATGATATATCATTAACCGTCTTGAAATTCTTTCCTGCAGCCTCTGTGTTCATATTTTCGACATTTGAGCATTCTGTAGACTTTCTATATCGCAATGTTATTCAAAGAAAAAAGGAGGATTGATCAACGGCTCAACAACTAGGAGTGACATGTTTAGCTGGCTATGCTGCTGGATCTGTTAGTAGCTTTATTTCTAATCCAGCAGACAACATTGTTTCTTCGCTTTATAACAAAAAGGCCAATAGCCTCGTGCTGGTATCATCGCTTAGTTATATTTATGTTTGTGGATACCTTTCTCATGCAAAATCGGCATTAATTCAGACTTGACATGCTCTTTTGATGAATAGGCTGTCAACCAAATCGGGGTTCATCAATTTGTTTACAAGAAGCCTTCCTATTCGGATAATGCTCGTCGGACCAGTGTGGTTTTGCAATGTTTTTCTATGACAATATTAAAGTTTTATGTGGATTGTGAGTGTGTATTTCCTATCACTGTTTTATTTTCACACTGCTGGAAGCTATGCTACCAATTCTTATGTCAGTAAACTTCTTCGAGCTTTGCTGTTTATTTCATGAACTCTCCCTATAAAATACATATCCTTGCTTCCAACTGAATATACATATTGAAAGAATGATTTGGTTGGCAGGGGGTCAATGTTTTCTCACTTTTTTGGTTTGATAATATGCCAAATGACACACACTTCCCCAAGATACGAAGTTAACGAAACCATCGTCCATTGTCTCTTGGAGAGTATATTACATAACCACACTAAGCACAATAAAACAAGTTGGCAGCCAAGCAATAAGGCTGCCATCTAAAACAGGGTCTGATCTTAAATCATATTTTAGTTATTTGTTTCTTCTTGTGAAATAACATGATTTTGCATTGAACTCATGCAGGCGAACTAGTGGAGAAGTGGCCACTAAATAAAAGTAGATGAAGAGTACCCTAACCCCATGATAAAATAAAATAAAAAAGAAAAATAAAACTGCAATTGGTGCTTGACTTGATTGATTACAGTTAACAAGAGTCTACTTATCCAATAAAGAAAACAGAAGCATTCTCTTCCTTTTGATTCAGAACATCTCTTTCAGTAACTACAGCTTTCAAGAATCACATAATAGGAATACATTATGCTCCCTTGTAGTTAACAACAAGCCCTTCATCAATTAACAAGAAGCATTCTTCAGTAACTGGGAACAACGAGCAAGGCAAGTATCCACATCTCACTGAGATAAAACTTATGGGGAAAACATATTACTGTTGAACACAATCATCTTTTAGATAGCATAATAATGCTTAAACATAGGTGTCAATTAATGATTTCCTCATCTCGTCCACAATGGCACTAGGTTGAGCTTCCCTCAACTTGAAAACGCTCTCAATCACAGAGAGTTCAGTTGCTGTGGTGTCTGACCCACAAAACGCCGTCCAGTCATTCACAGTCAACCCAGCAGCTATCACTTCACTTCCACGGTTCACTGTCCCAGCCACCAAAGGAACTTGCAGAAGTGTTGAGAGTTCATCCAAATCTTCTATGGATGTATGAGGGTGGACCTATACAAGGAGAGGTGGAATGTTATTTCTTGGAGATATAAAGCAATAAGATTGACTTTCAGTAAATGTCTCAATGGGTAAAATTATTTCTCACCAAGCCACCTCTGTTGGAAAAGGCACAGAAACTGCCAACGAGGATATTACCAGCAATTGTCTGCCTGAAAACTTCTACTCCAAGAACATCTGCAATCATTTCCTCAGTTTCCTGCAGAAAACAAAATGGAAATTTGTCTACATGAGTATCAGGAAAAATCAACTGGTGTCAAACAGAGGATTAGGCTTTTGTACAGGTTTATAGTTATATTCTCAGTTAAGTTCCTTCTCCCTTGGGACAGATGGAAATGGAAGTCAAAAAGTACATTTTGAAAGAAAAAATTAGAAGGGAGAAATGGACGCAGCTCATTATGCCATGCAACTGCAGAATGTCTATTTCAAATCAAATTTCCAAGAATGAGACGGTAGAAGAAAATTCAAACTCAATAAAGACAACATTACCTTCTCAAGATCAGTGTGTGTAAGAGCAACATGGTCATTGCACGCTATGCAATTTCCCAGTGCAGATAGCTTCTCATCAATACGCTGAATGACAACTTGATCAGGTAGACTGTTCCTCAAGTGTTGAAGCTCTTCAACAACAAAAGAATTAATTAATTTAATTTAACCAATAAGAGATAACATGCATAATACACTAGTTCATCAAGGTCAATGAGAGTGCATATCACAAATTTCAATCAATATTTGCAGTACAAAAGCAGAAGTAAATTTAATCACACTTTATTAATGCTCATCATTCATGGTATCATACTTAAAAGAAAAACATCAAAGCATATAATCAGCCCTCCAAGCACTGACAGAGAGTAACTTGAGAATGTTAACGTTATCGAATTCAGAATACAGTATAATCACACTTTGGATCCAAGACAAAACAAAGAGAGAAAAAGAGAGATACAACGATGTGCTCAGAAAGCCATCCACTTCCACATGCTAGACAGATCTCAGCTCATATTACAGATGAAATTTTCCACTAAATGTTATCCATTATGACAATAGTGGTAATCTTTAATGTAGGTTTGAGCTATTAATCACAGTAATCATTAAAGATATTTCAAGTCAAAATATAATATAAGATAGTGTAAGTGCTGACTATTTCTCCAGAGACTTATGACTATCTCACAAGGATAATGATAGTAAAAAGCTGACTTATATTAGTTGTCAAAGAATCACCTTGGTCAGTGGTAGTGTGAGGCAAGAGAAGCCCATTTTTGTTTCCTGCCATTAAAAACCAAAAAGCATAACATATAGATTGATGCTATACATAAATCAGGGGGCATTTCATTCAATATAGGAAACACCCACCTGCACAAAGCCGCCCAATAATCCTGGTACCACCAATTGATGTTTTAACCACAGGAATAACATCGGCTAACTCCGCCTCAAATGTGCTGTGAATACAAAAGACTGTTAAAAACAATTTCACAAAAACAAACAAATGACTATCAAACCCAATAAAACAAAAGATCAAAATATAGAATATATAATGAAAATAAGAACCTATAGAAGCTTTCGGAGCCTCCAATTGCAACCAAGCAATAAGCATTAGTGAGCTTGGAAAATACACCAACTTCGCATGAATTCTCAAACATAAGTCCTATTTAAATCAAACCCAGAAAAAAGAACATTAGCTTTTTAATTAAAACATGCTATAAGATGATTGGTCTACAAGGCCTGAGGTGACTTACTAGTTGCCATGATTACAGATTAAAAGAAGCTGAACAAATCAAAGACGGTCAAAATTGGGTCTGCAAGAATCAAATACATAAACGATTGATTAATCAAAAAATCAAATACCCATATCAATAAAATAAACAAAATAAAAATACCAAAAGGGATTCTTCTCTGTCGATGACGATTACGGTTTTACGAAAATGAAGGCGGTTTTATTTAGGGTTTTGGAGAATAAGTTTGTACGCAGGTAGAGAACAAAAATGAGGGAACACAAATTTTTTTTTAAAGAGGGTAGTGGCAGTGGCAGGCGGGTCCCTTTGTTTTGACTTTTGATTCTCCTTTTTTTTAATCATTATTCTCATTTTTCTTGGTCGCCAAGGCTAAGAAATTGGGCCAATCAGGTCGTGATGGGCCACATTTGGGCTACCGGACGAAGATGAATTGGGCTTTCAAAATGCTCATTACTAAAACCACCCCTACATATGTCCTAGCTGCACTCCTTTCTCGTATATAAAAATAATATACGCGAGAATAGAAAATTAGGATCAATAAATTTTGACTATTTATATTTAAAATTTGAAGTAAATTTAACTTAAATAGTGATCTTAATTGGAAAATAGAAATTTCAAAATAAAAATCGAGAATAGAATAATCTATTTTAAAAGTTAAACGCCCGCATTTTTTAAAAAATAAATGTTTTTCTAATTAAAATTCGATGTTAAATTTTAATTTTAAAGAAGATACGAAATACCCAAAAAAAAAATCATTGAAGAAGAATAAACCAAAGTTTCATCATTCATCAACGCATTTAAAACTAATGAATTCTAATGAGTTGTTCATTCTTGTTTAAAGAACTTTTAAAAGATGCTTCTTGTATCCCATTGCATAATCACTTTAAAAAAAATTAAAACTAATGAATTCTTCTTCCCCTCATTGTTGTGAAATGTTCATTGACAAAGGTTGAATGATACTGAAATCAAAATCTGGATTGAACACAACATGGAAAGCATCTGATATTATGACATTACAAAAAAAAAGGGAATTAGAAAGAATCCAAGTGATTATTATTAGGTGGTTGTTGTTGTACAAATCTATAAGAGAAAGATCTCCTGCTATAGAATTCTACCTCCTCCTGCTGCCACCCTCCATCATCAAAGTTCTTTGAGTAGCTCAAAATGTCATAGCTCCTCACAATATTCCCATTCCCATTCCCTTGCTGCCCATCACCTCCCCTAATTTGTGCCTCCGGGATCCTGCGATTGCAAGTCATCACCTTCCTTTTTATCTGAACACATCCCCACAACACCGCTCTCCTTGAAATCACACCCACCAACTTTCTCCTCCTCCTCATGAATCTGCTAGCCAGCCTCTTCACTGACCTCCACGCCCTCGCCGGAATGTTGGCCTTCTCCTGCTGCTTGTTCATCTCTTGTGCTGCAACTTTAGAGTACTTGAAGCCATTCATGATCTCCATATTTTCGTTGACCCTTCACCTTCTCTTTGCAGGTGCTAATGGCTATAATTAACATTCAAACGAGGAAGTTGCCAAGTGGGGTTATTGTCGTCTTCCCTTCCCCTAGTTTCAAGCAATGGCATTTTACATGTTACAAACACATTTTGGTTTCTTCACCTTAGTCGAAGGACAAAATGTGAATATTTTAATTGATCTTGCAGCTTGAAATTTGCGTTGAATGAATAAAAAATTCACAACAGAGAGAGATATTTGGTTGTTGTTAGTAGATGGCAGTTGTGGGTTTGCTTTGACCTTACCATACCACTTACCCTTGATGAAGAATCCAATGCTATACATGCCACTTTAATTATATGCCCTTAAAAAGAATAACAATTTGAAGGGCAACCTTGTTCCCTAATGATTGTCTTGGTGCTTTTATTTACAAGAACTGCTTGCCTCCTTAAATATATGTTTCTGTCATTGTATTCCATTTCTAGTTTTAATAACATTTGGATTTGCCTACACATAACTACCACCGTTACTCAAACAGTCCAATTTTTTTGTTGGGGTAAGAACTCAATTCATTGTCCAAGGGAAGAAGAAGAAGGTGAGATGCAGCATTGGGTGAGATTAGATAGAGTATCTTCAATCAAATCAAGAGAAGTATTATCTTTGCTTGATTAAGGTTCTCAATGGGAGATAAAAGTTTAGAGAGTTTTTTTTTTCCGGAGTATTCTTACAACTATGGAGAGAGGGATTCGAATCTCTGATCTCAGTAAGGGAAGTGCACTTACAAGATAGTGCTTTTGCCATTTTGACAAGCCTTCGTGTACAAAGTTTAGAGAGTTCTTTTGGTCTAAAATATAAATCTCTAGTTATTGAGTACTTGTTTAAGAATTTTCATTTCCAACTTTGACTTGGAAGATTTGTTTTGTGCATCCAAGTGAAATTGTTATCTAAGAAATGCTGAAAACTGCTCATCGTGGAGCCAATTGGTTTGGTGCATATCAGCACATGATCTACTCTGAAGCAAAGGAATTGGCCTCTTAATTATCTAGCTTTTAATATTAGCTAAAGGGATCTCATCACATTACAATCCCCTATAGTATGTCATTATAGTATATTGTGTCCACTGAAGTTTTGCTGTATGTCTATAGCCAATGGACAAATGATGAGAAGTGGGTCTATTAATGTTCTTAAAAGGAATTAGTAAGTTATTAATAAAGTGACAGATACCAAACAAAGTAATCAAATCCATGAAATGCTGGGATTATGCAGCTGTTTTTAACATTATCAACTTTTCACAATGAAGAAAGGTCACTTTATAGTATAGGGAAAAAAAAAGTCTAATACGTGGAATCCAATCAAAATTTAATCATGTACAATCAATAAAGCACTAAACTGCTTTGTTCAGATGGCAAAGCTCATGCATCATTGATCAGGGTTCGAGTCTTTTTTGGTAGAGACTCCGAGTAGCGTAAATACATCACAATAAACAAAACAAAACTATGCAATTTGATCAAAATGAATTGTTATTTTAATTAACTAGTTATCGAAGATTTGACAATAAATTTTAATTTTAATTCAAATCTATGTATTTTGGTATATTTTCCACATTCATAAGAGTTCAGCTATGTTTATTCTTTACAAATATGATATTTTTTTAGCATTTCTAATAATATCAAACATTATTTCTATTTTGACATATTTAAATTTTCGTAGCTTTAACATTGATTAACATAGGGCTAGAGAAACTTTCTAGTTATAAATCGGGTATAAAACCAATGAGCGATGTTTGGTTACAATTTAGAATTTAGTATTATATGTTTGCTTTATTTTTTTGTCATTTTGATCAATTAGTTATCGATGACTTGTCAATGAATTTGAATTTCAATTCAAATCAACGTATTTAGTATATTTTCCGCATAAAATCTAGCTATGTTTATTTTTTACAAATATGATATTTTTTACGCATTTCTAATATCAAGCGTTATTTATGTTTTGGCATTTATAAATTTTCGCTAGTTTAGCCTTGATTAACAAATGGCCAAAAAAACTTTCTAATTATGAATCACATATAGAACCATTGGCCAATGCTTGGTTACAATTCATAATTCAATATTATATATTTGCTCTATTTTTTGGTTGTTTTACTGTTGAAACAATTTTTCATTATACATAGACAATGAGTTTTGATTTGGGGTATCCGCATCTATAGAAATTTTCATTTTTATATTTATCCTAATTGTTAGTGTGTGAATAAGTGTTAAATAATATATAATTTTAATATTGTAAATATGTAAATCCAAACACGCATAAGCGTTAAATATGATCCGTTAATGTATATTTTAATTTGGGGTATTCGTATTTATAAAAAAATTTATTTTTATATTTATCCTAATTGTTGATACGTGTATAAGTGTTAAATAATGTATAATTATATTATAAATATGTAAATTCACACGTGTTATATAGTAGATAAGTTATAGAAGATAGTGTTAAAAAAAAACAGTCAATAAAGCTGAGAGCAAACAGCTGGATTTTGAATGCAATTTTCCATCTGGGTCTTTAGATCCTTTGCTGAGTTGTAAAGTAGAAAGATGAGCAGAGCTGTGATGATGGTGACACAAATACAAATAAAGAAAGTTGTTTCTCTTTTTTAACTTTTTATTTTTTTAATCATGTTTCAATCTAGTGGCTGCTATAGCTCCACTGTGTGTATTAAGTGGGCACCAGAGTTGTGAAACCAACCATCATGCACCAAAGCTAACAACATCAGGCAGCTGTATTATTAGCTGGACTGTGAATGAAAAAAACAGATTATGTCACGTTTCTCCGGGGTAAATTATATGAATTTATGTAATAGTTTCTCTTTTGAGGGCCAAGGGGTAATCAGTTAATCGATGTATGCATGATTTCTATACACAACCTAACTTAAAACTAGAGCATAAATGAGAAAATTTTGACTAATATGGCATGTTTTATATCCTCGATTATATAGATTAGTAACATTCATCAAGCTAGAAGAGAATAGGCATCTTACTCCCGGGGCTATATGAAAACTATTAACTAAATAAGCTCTTCACAAACATTTTAAAAGACAAACAAATGACAGTAATTGGGCAATCAGAGAGATGTAAATTTGATCTCCACCTCCAAAACAATCTAGAGTAAGATGTTCAAAGACAACATAATGATTTTGACCAGTCAATTTCATCACCTGTTTTCCTTGAAAGAATCTCAAACCAATCAATCAAATACTATAACTACCTTACAAATCCTACTGAGTTAAATTCATCAAACGTGTTGGAAAGTAATCATCAGGTTCTAATCAGTTACTGTCATTGCTTGGTAAGTGTACTGGCGAACATCTAGAGGATAAGGAGCATGTTTCACACCTATACAACTGTTGGAACGGAAAGTGGAATCTCTTCGCCGGATGAACCCAAAAAAAAATCCCCAGCTCTAACAAAGTAGTAGATTCAAAATTTATTACTAGACCAAATTTCCAACAATAATGTAAGAAATGGAAAAGGTTCAAGATTGAAAATAAACAATTTCTATTATAAGTGGTGAAAAGTGTAAACTCAAACTTCATTTTACAATGAGGGACACAGAGTACAACAGTTTCTTCCCGTTCCTGTTTGCCGGCTTAATTGTACAACTCATTATAGTTTCACAACAACAAGAGATACAAATAGAATAAAATTGATTAGAGAAAAATACAGAAAAGGATAAGAAAAAAAATCATAAGGAAGAACAAGAAATCTACAATTGCAGAACACAAGTCAAAGCCTGTCTTAAAAACTCACACCTGTCTTTTATGCATACAATCAGCTGCATTAACATCTTTGTATTTGGTCTGACTACTTAAGTCCCTGTAAGATGAACAGAAGCATCATTAACTACCTTAACTTATAAAATCATTTATATTTCAACATATAAATTGCCATCCTTTGAATCTACCTAACCAGAGGATGTGAAGTCCCCCACACGAGTCTAGGATTCCAAATTTCATAAATCGTGAACAGATTGGACTTTGGGACAACTTTAATAACTTACTTTCTACGAGATCAAATCACCTTTCTCATCATCACAACTCAAGCTTTTACATAGTCCATACCATTGCGTTTCCTTTTGTTAGACCTCGAGAAGAAGCACATTTCAACCCAACTCTTCTTCTGCTTAACTGGTTGTGTTTTAGTGTCTCTCTTTTCAACAAGTTCAGCCATGTACTTGACAACTGCCTGTCAAAGCCAAACAACAAGAATTAGTAATGGAATAGAAGGACAAAGTCTAGCCGCCCATTCAAAAGAATAAAGAATCACATCACCTGTGCACCCATTTCAGCTACATGTCTAGGAGGCACTTCTAGAGGATTTTCCTCCACGCAAAGGACACGCAGTCGTGTTAGCATCCTAAAAGAGTCTGGAAGCACCCGGATCTGGTTATTACTAATATCCAACTCTTCAAGCATCTCAAGGTTTCCAATAGATCTCGGCAGGGAACGCAGATCAGCAAAATTGTTTCCTATGTTCATCTTGACAAGTGTTGTGGCAAAACACAAGCTCTCAGGCACTGACTCAAGCTCATTAAAACTTACATCAAGCTCCCTTAGACTTGACAAAGACGACATAGTTGTAGGCAACTGTTTAATGTTATTATAACGGACCGACAAAACCTCTAGCGTGTTAATCTTCCCTACAGCTTCTGGAAGGGCTTTAAGCCGGTTATACTCAGCACGAAGCTCCCTAAGAGAAGAACATTGACCAATAGTATGCGGAAGTTCTTCAAGGTCATTTGTCTCCACAATCAACTTCTTAAGACTAACGAGTGAACCTATCGAATCAGGGAGCGTAGATAGACGATTTGAACTCAAATCAAGCTCTTCAAGGCATACCAATCTGCTAATTGTACCCGGCAGAGCTGACAACTGATTTCCCCTCAGATCTAAACAGACCAAACTAAGCAGATCTCCAATGGAATCCGGGAGTTCTACAATCCTGTTGGAGTGCAAATCCAACTTCACCAATGAAGAAAGACCCCCAATTGTGGGTGGTAAGGCCACAATCCGATTCTCAGACAAATCTAGAGAAGTCAAACTCGATAGTTTTCCAATTGATTCAGGAAGCCATTCAATGTTATCCATCAACTTGTTTTGAAGATTGAGATCTCGAGTCCCTTTCTTTGATGAAACCTCAATCAAACTAGCCAACTTAATTAAACTCAACTTCTCACCCTCTTGACCTACACAGTACATTTTATAAATATCATCATTTGAACTTTACTCTAAACTCTAAATCCCATTCAAGACATACAATTAAAACAATCAGGAAAAACAATCAAAGCTGACCTGAAACGGCACTCGATTTTAAAGTGGAATCGAGTATCTGAGGCGTGGATGAAACCAGGGTTCCAACTCCATCAGAATAAAACGAAGACTTGGCCTTCTTCACATAACTATCATCTCTAGTAAACAATTCCGTTTTCCCAGTCTCCTTTCCAGAGTAATACAAACTCGTAGTCGAACTCTTGTCATTATTATGACTATTGTTACGGCTACTTACAGCAGCTGCAGTTGAAGTTGGCTTACTCTTAACCGTCGAAGCGGAACCAGCGGCGGAAGACTTGTTATAATTAGAATTAGATGAAGAAGAAGATGAAGGGAGACAATTCGAAGCTCTCTGAATCAATTCATCGAACAGAGCGTGAACATTTTCGAGATCGAGCAATTTCACGGCCTCGCGCTTCTGCTCTTTGCTCTGAAAGTACACCAAGTTCTTCTGCATCTCTTGTAAGATAAAGAACAGCTCTTCCGGCACGTCGTGACTTTTCGTCTGCCTCGCTATGGCGTCCACTCTCGCTTGATCTTCCTTCTCCACATTCAGAATCAACGCCCTCGCCGCCTCCACTTCGTCGATCCCCGGCCTCGCTGGTAACGATTTGTGAATTCTCATAATCTCTTCCACCAAATCATCTATCGTTTGCAAACGAGTCTCCATTTCTCTTCTCTCTCCTTTCTCCTCCTCCTTGTTTTTTTTTTGAATTTTCACGATATAGAATTGAATTCAATTTTTTTTTTAAAAAAATGCTGATAATAAAATCAGTTTCTAAGCCGAGGCAGGATTCCAGCTAATTCCATGCGCGCTATGTGATGTTTCTTCAGCTTCTGCTTTGCCGGATTCTGAATTTCTTTTTGTTACATTTAATATATATTTTTGGATTTCGATTTTCGACTTATTTAAATTGGTGATAACGTGATAGCAAATTTTTTTTTTTTTTGACCTTTTTCTGATAATTTGGTTTAAATTCCATGAAATTGATAATGACTGATCGGTTATCAACAAGATCTACTAACCCGTCACTTGTCATCGACCACCTTCTCTATTCAATTCCAGATATGTCCCTGATTTCTTCCGGATATCACATGATTGCCACTGTCTTACCTCCTTTATGGAAATTTTTCGAACCGTTTTGCCTTTAACCGTATTCTAAGTAGTAAGCATTGGTGAATAATCAATACGAGCCCGCCGCGTATTCGGATGACGTCAAAAGTATTATTACTTTAATAAAAAAACAGATATAAAACGGGATTATCATAATCATCGATTTCACACCGTAGATTGATAACGACCTTATGATTTCGGAGACCATCAACGGTGCTTATTCATCCTTATACAAAATCCCATCCGAATCCCTTTTTTTTATAAATAATTAAAACAAGAGAGGATGATTACATGATTACTGATTACATCATAATCATAAAATTATCATGAGATGGTGCGAGACACGAGGGCATGGGGAATGGGGGGCCGTCATGTAAATTAAAAATAATTTCTCCCGGGGGGCCATGATGGTAAAATCACAGGGCCGTCACGTTCTAAAATCAGTTTTAGGTTACACAGAGCTCAACTGACAAATAAATGCTTAAGGGGGACAGATGTCGAGAGAAGAATGGAGAACGTGTTGGGAAGAGGGTACAGAAAGTGTATCCAACTGTATTCCAGCTGGCAAAATTGGTTATGGCGCCCAGCGAGTCGGAATCAGTGATCGTGCTCGTGCTTGCTCACCCCATAACCGTTTCTCGGGGGGTGGTGGTTTGGCTTTCATTAACAGGCTGCTAACAGCTACTTTTTGAGGGACGAGGGTGGTTTCGTGAATTAAGAAAAGAGGATAGAGATGGGGGGAGCTATTATGAGCAAAGCCCTCTCTCACGTGCTCTGCCGTTAACTGTCTCGTACCAGACTACAACTGACCACGACTGCTACCTCCTCCCAGCAGTCCATTTCCATTTCTTGCATATGCATCCATTCCCCTCACTGTTTTCTTGTTTCCTCTCCTTTATTATTATTTTTTAAATATTATTTCAATATTTTTATTAAATTATAAAATAATATAATAAATAATTTTAAAAAATATACTATTTTATAAATCAATAATTATTTAATACATTCATTTTAAATTAAAATTAAAAAATATAATATTACATTTTATTTTTATATGAGTTGTAATTTACTTATATTTACAATTCGATCATTATCCAAATTTTCAGGTTAAATTTAACTAATATTATTATATTTTAAAATTTAATTTCATTTCAAGTAATTCGACTTCCAATTTTACAACTATTAAACTAATAATTATGTTTTTTTTATACTATCCGATTAGTCATTAGTGTACGAGAAAAAAATAGAATATAAATTGAAAAATATGGTAATATTCTTTTCAATTTCTTCTCATTTTTTACATCGAATTATTATTAATTTTTTTATTTTCATATTTCAAAGTGGAGGAGTAAGGTATCGATCATCCAATCTTATGGAGTGATTAGCGATAAAAATAATATAACATTACTATTTTAACAAGTATTTTTTAATTAAAGTTTAAAAAAAAAAGTGCAATATATTTTTTTTGTAAAAAATAATAATTTAGATTTGAGGGACTATGGCAAATTGATCAATTTGAAACGCGAAAAGGTTTTTTTTTTTAATGATTTTGAAAACGTTTTTTTTTTCCTTTTTCAGTACCAATGTACTTCCAGAGCAGACTCTTTGTAATCCAAGTAACTAGATTTGGAGACGAAAGGAAAAGTTGTGATTGGAAGTTGAAGTTGTTTGACGGAATAGAAAAAGGAATCCAGTGGTTAGAGACGTGACAAGCGAATCAAGACTAAGAATGGCGAAACAAATAACCCGATTGAATTCGCCTCGAATCCAAGCAAGGTCTAATCAAATTTTAGTGCATTTAATTCGTATTTGATTTGTTTCTAATTAATATCTAATGCGAATACTTAAATTTAACTCAAAATTCGATTCGTTTTATTTTTTTGTTTTATTTGATAAATTTATTAACTTAAATTATAAAAAAAATTGATAACAATACATTATACATATTTATATAAAATAAAAAAACATAGTCCAAATAAAGTACATTTAAGCACGTTATAAAAAAAACCCACAAATTAAATCCTTAATAGTATTCAATAAATTTATCAAAAGTAAATAACTACAAACAATTCAATCTATCTAAAATTCATTTAAGCAAATTACAAAACTTAAAATACATCTGTAAATAAAGTCTTGTAATTTTTTTTGTAGGTTTTATGAATATTAATTGGTTGTTATACTTTATATTTTAGTTGTTGCAAAAGTAATAAATTGTATATTCCTTAGATTCCAATCTTATATGAATTAAAATTGAGTTCGTATTTTATTGAAATTCATCTAATTCAATAATATAAACAATATCGAATTATAAATAAATTGACAAATTAAGGTGTTTAAATCTTATTTCGATTCGAGCATGGGGGATCAGCCAAGTTGGCCCCCCAATGTCTCATATCCCCACCTGGGTTCGACCCCCCCTCCCCCCCAGGTGGTGCGGAAATGTTGAAAATTATTGTAATCCCCCCATTCAAAAAAAAAAAAATCTTATTTCGATTCATATAATTATTTGTAAAATTATATTTGACTAACGGATTAGATGTTTGAATTTTAATTTGATTGTTTAATTATATATAAATTCATATTTGATTTCATTTATTATTGGAATGTTTTTTTTAATTCATTTCTACTAAATGTAACTCTATTAAACAAAATTATATATATAATTTTTTAATTTTTTTTTTAGGTTTTGTGAATATTAATTGGTTGTTATATTTTTATATTTTAATTGTTACAAAAGTAATAAATTATATATTCATTAGATTCCAATCTTATATGAAATATAAATGAATTCATATTTTTTTGAAATTCATCTAATTAGTAATATAAACAATATCGAATTATAAATGAATTGACGAATTAAGTATTTGTAAAATTATATTTGACTAACGAATTAGATGTTAAAATTTTAATTTGATTGTTTAATTATTTATAAATTCATATTTGGTTTTATTTATTATTGGAGTAATTTTTTTTAATTCACATCTACTAAATGTAACTCTATTAAATAAAATTGTGATTTATATTGACACTTTCTAATTTTATACTGGGACTTATAATAAATATATATATTTAAAGTAAAGGTGGCAAAATAGGTTACGACATAATTATTTGACATGAATTTAACATATTTAAAGCGAATATGAATATAAAATATTAACATAATTAATAAAATTGGTTGAATTTATGTTATCTGTTTATTATCTGTGTCAAATACGTGTTTGAAGTGTACAATTTACTAATTCATTTAAGTCCTATTTAATAGATGAATCATATTCATTTTAATTCATGTATTTATTTGTTTAAGTCACGTTTCATAAATGAATTAAATATTTCGTATAAACAAATCAAATTATGAGTTATTATTCGTTTAAACGAATCGAATCGTGTATAATTATATAAACAAACTAAATTTGAGTTATTTATTTAAACATATATAATCGTGTCATGTAATTTAAATATAAAATAAATTAAATATATATTTAAATATTTTATTTATTTAATAAACGAATCATATATAAATATAATAAAATTTTATTAATATCATATATTAATACGACACGGATAAAATTTATTTACAAAAATTATCTCCCATAATTTAAATACAAAAATCTCAGCTGCTAGGGCAACGGGTTTCAATTAAATTTGGTACCGCTTTTGTGGCTCTCAAAAGTTTAAAACTCACCACGGAAAATATTTTTAATACCTAATTTGTCCAACCTTTATTATATTTCTCTTCCTCCTTGTTGGACGGGCTTGTAATTAGCATGTAATAATAGTGATGATTGGATTTCTTTTTCTTTAAAAATGTAGATACCGATTACTATATATATATATATATATATAGGATATAGCTTATCGGGAATAGTCCTTGGGCGGGTTGCCGAGTGCCGATGCATTGATCATGCGCCAAAAAATTGTGAAAGTAAGGCAGTAACATTAACGTAGGTACTGAAGAAAATTTTGAAGGCTAATTTTTATTTATTTAAAGAATGCTACGATTGACGGATTTGATTTAAAGGTAGCGATTGATATAAATAATTTCAACTACCGTTGATTCTATTTGCAAAAGTAGTATTTGTGTATTTGTTTATTTAGGCATTGAAGTTCCTCCGATACAAAACATCCACGTTAAGTATCAGTTTGTCATTTGCGTCTTCATCAATTGAGGTAAATGTATCATCAAGCTCAAGTTAATAAAATACTCTGACAAAAGTCAGTGTTTACTCAATAAATTAGTGTTTGTTAAAAAAAGAAGCTCGATCGAGTTAGTATTTATTTGGCAAATTAATGTTCGAAAATAGAATACTGTGTGAAATGGAGAATGCTTGTGAGAACAAGCAAGATTGTAATTACTGATAAATGAATTGAATTAAATTGTGTATTTGAACGAATGCATGATTAAATAATAATCATGTCTATTTATAATGTGTGAGTTCAAATTCATTTATGAGTACGAATCATAATTAACATCAATTACATTCTTATTAGGTGATATTTTGTGGTATTTGAGATGGTTTATAATATTTTTATTATTAAAACTCATAAATATTAATGTAAATAAAAGTAGAAATTATAATTTAATCTATCCCTAATTTTCTATGAAATCTTTTATCTATTTGTAAAAGTTTATGAGTTGTTAGTTCTGTGTTACTTGTTTGTTGGGCGCGATTTCCTAGACCTTTGAATCGCTTGGACTCCCTCACTCCAAAGACCTAAACCGCTTTGTTAATTGGGCTGCTTAGGCACGAATTGGTTGAGCTGTCCAAGTAATAGCCCAACAGTCATCAATTGACAAAGAACCTGCAAAATTCATAATTTAAGAATCATGATCAAAAGTTAAAACGAAAAGTTGTAGCACTGGTTATAATTTATCTCTGTCATCTGAAAAAGTCATGGTTGATATCATCGTTGACAAGTTACAATGGATATGGGATCTTCGTCAGGCAATTCAGCAAGGGCTTCCGAGTCTGAGACAAAGGCAGGCACTTTTGGGAAACACACAATGGGTGAGTATGTCTCTCGCCCATTGTCAATCAATCAGTGCCCCAAATCCCAATATTATGCTGCTGATTGGCCGAATCGAATCTGCGTGAACTTGGTTGGTTCTCGCCGTCGTTGCTCAATGCATTGGGCGCTATCAGCACGCGCCATTGTCTCAATATGCTGGCGCTGCCCCCTCCCTCTCCTTATCTTGAGCATTAACTTCATTCTTGTTTTTCGTTCACCTTATGAAGAACACAATAACGGATAACCTGCGAGAGATTTAGTGATTTTAAATGCCTGTGTGTTGAGCTCTGTTGACGTGGCTGCCAACTTGGTGAGAGGACCAGTGGATTCGCACCACGTGGCGGTGTTAGTTAAAGTTTCTTAATGCATTTAAAATCAGTTATCGGGGCATCTTTCAAAAAGCCTTTTTTTTTGGGAGTGGTTGTTAACTTTTTTCTTTGGGTAGTTCTTTCATCTTTGGAATCTCCCTAATTCAAATTCTAAGCAAATTCCGAGAATTCCAATCAAAATTCATATTAGATTACGGTTTGTTCTTCATACATATTAGATTCATATCAGGGCACGAACATATATATATACCAAGTAATTTAGATTTGTCTAGTACTAATAGTAGTAACAGTAGTGTAATTGAGTTATTATTTATAAATTATTAAATTAGATGATAAAAAATTGTACTTGCATTAGTGGTACCAATATTAAAGAGTTTGCAATGCTTTCGAATCTTTCATCTCCTATGTCAAAAATTAGATAACAAAAAATTAATCTAAAAAATATTGAATTTTTTTTTCCAATTTTCTTCTAAAATCTTCCTATAGTCTTGCCTTTTGTTTTACTTAACATATTTAATTTTGCGAGTAAGATAGAACTAATCAAATGTAATGAATGTTTGATCTAAATTAAAAATTTAGATCAATGTTTTCTATTTTAGTCCTAGAATTAAAATCTAAAACATATTCCAATTTCTTTCTAAATAAGGGCAATACTATAATAATCCTTTTTTTATAGAAAGATTATAATAATCCATTTTGACCAAATGCAAAAACAGGCGCGAAATCGGACATAATTATAATTTGAAGAAACGTTAGGGCAAAAAAAGAAATAAAGGGAAATACGAGTCCTTAAATGAAAATAGAAGAAGTAGAGTGATAGGTATAAAAGGACACTGCTTCATGCCAAACCCTCGCTTTGCTTTCTCGTTCTTCTCTGTTCCCAGCCGACAGGAGGAATAAGAAGAAAGAAAGCCCTTTAGCGCACACCAAGTCACCGTCGTTTCATCTTTATCGCTTGATAATTTCTATAGCATCACGCAGTAGCGACTGAGAGCCGCGGGCGCGTCCTCCGGCAGTTTTAGTAACTGACGTTAGCTCATTACTTGTAAGATATTAGTATCTGAATTTTATCACAAAAAAAACAAAAAAAAAACGATGCCGTTTTATTCAGTTTCCTAGTTAATTTTATACCGGAATTGTTGAATTTTACTAATTTAATTACTGCAAATAGGCTTCAGATATATTTTTTTAGTTAAATAATTTCTTAATTTAGCATCATAGTAAATTATCTTTTAATTATGAATATGCTATCATGGTCATGATTAGTAGTTGATGTTTTACGGTTTGGATTGGGTTTCGGTGTGATCAGGACCATGGGAATGGAATTACCAAGAGAATACACTGAATCTCATGAGATGGAGGATGCTAGTATTAGTGACTTGGAGTTAGTCTACCATGTAAGGGAAGCCCTCACAGCTGTCCATTCCGTAAGTGTTTCGACACCTTGGAAATTAGCTTACTGTTGCTTCATTTATATGCTCATGTTGCAAATAATAAGACTTTTGTGGCAATATAATAGTTGTTATAAAAAGCTGATTTTGTTTTGGGATATAGGGTGATAGTGACAATTATAACCAACTTGTTGCGGTTATGCACCTTTCTGGACGTCTTGATCCTGACAACAGGGCTCTGCTTGAGGTAGGCTCTTCACTTGGTTTCTTGACTGATGGTGAGCTCATTTTTTGTTTAGTATTAAGTTCCATTTTTTTTCGATAACTTGACAGACAAGTCTGAAGGCATTATCTGGAGCGGTTTCTTATATAGACATGGTCCACCACGACTCTCTTCTAGCTTCTGTAAGTTTTTTTTTTAAATGGATTTATGTGTTTATTTAGTGCTTGTTTGGTGTTACCAGAGTGTTATCTTTTTCATAATCAAGTCCTTTTCAGATTTTTGGAATGAGCATGTGGAACTATGACCCTGATGTGATGGATGCATTGAAAAGCCTTATTATAGCCTTGGTATGCGAGTTTTAAAATCACCTGCATTTGATATTCTTAGAATGGATTGGTGCGCGTATCCTTTATGGCTTCATGATTAATGTTATTCTTTATCATTTTCAGGCTGCTTTGAATGGAAAATATGTTGATTCGTGTTTAACTATGCTCATCAGCAATTTTACTCCCCCAAGTTATATCCTAGATAAATTAACAGAGCCGCAGGGTATTGAAAGAAAGCACCAAGTTCTTTCTCGGGTGCATGCAGCCTTGAAACACATTGCTGATTTAGTGCCTCTTGCACCACTGAGATTATTGCCCATAGTTATACAAAAAATGCCGACGGTCCATAATAAGCATGAACGAGTAAGTCTGATATGATCCTTTCAATTTGGAAAATTGGATTTCTCAAATAAATATTTTATTGTCTAAATCAGTCATATCAGATGTGTCTGCGAATCTAGTCTCCATTTTGTGTGGTCATCTCTGGCAATTGAACAACATTGGTTGTCCATGTCTCCTTCCTCCTTAATGAAGCTTTAGACGTCAACTTTTCTTGTGGACACATCAAATTGCTAATCAAGTGCCCTTTGCTAGTGACATATAAGTTAAGTTGAATTAGTCAACCTCAAAGTGTTCATCTAGAAGTTGGGTGTTGTGCTATTATAGCATGCTTCGCAAACATGAGTGCCTTTTTTATCATTCCCACTGTGCTGAAATTATTTAGTGTGCCACCTTGAGTACACATCAGTTCTCTGACTTTGGATAACCCATGTGTTGCAAAAACCACTATGTACTTGTTGCTCCGAGTTAAATCTTATCCCTGGATCCTTTATTCATGCATTTTATTATTCTAATCTTATTTATAACCACAACTTCATGATATTTATCAGCTGTCTTCCTTCTCAAGTTCTCTACTCTTTGTATCAGAAATTGTGGGATGGGAGAATTATGATTTATCCATCTCTTTCTGTAGTTGAAGATGATTGTAATATATGCGGAGAACATGCTAAAGCTGGAGAGTGGTGCAATGGGAGAACTTGTCAGAAGCACAATACTTATGTTGCTGGTGGATAGGCTGATAGATTTGGATGTAAGTTTGAAGGAATTGCTTTGTAAATTATTGCCTGACTATATTTTTGCATTTATATGTACGATTTATTTGGTGAAACTTCTTATAGGTGGAGATTGGATGGGATGGCATGTTATATGAAGACTCTAGTAAAGGAATATTTGAGATGGAGTTAGAAGATGTTGAAGAGGCTGCAGATGATGCTGACCAAGATGGTGGTGAGGTACAATCAGCAAATCTTTATTTTTGGCATAGTCCCTATTTTCCTATCAGCATCTAAAACAGAAAAGTTACAACAGGTTCAGACTGTTGGAAATGGTTAACTGTATGCTGCTGAAGTTTCTACACAAAAAAAAAAAAAACTGTAGAAGTTCCTTTTGTTAAAAAAAAGGTCAAAGACATACATAGTGTGCCCTGAAGCAAGTTGGTAGATATTTCACTGAAAAGAACATTTGATTGTTAGCATATCTGTCCTCACATTCACATCAAATATATATTGTCATAACCTTATTATAAACTAAAGTGAGGTGCTTTTTTGTAGCTTCAAAGTGGGGCTTTAAGTCGGAAGAGTTTAACGGGAAACATAATTGCTGAATTATTAGATAGCTTGATGGTGCTCACTTTTGAGCATCTCGAATCATGTGAAGCTGCAGGCCGTTTGACCGAGGTATTTTCTGGAATCATATTTCCTTAGCTTGCTCTCGGTGTCCTCTCTGTGGATTGTTTTTGAAAGAACTATTAATTTTTGTGGTTAGGTATTTGAAATTCTTCTCCAGTCATTCCAGAAAACAGTCCTGAATGCATACAAGTCGAAGTTTGCTCAGGTACCACTTAAGTTATCTTCATATTTCTTGTTTTGGTGTACTTATAGATGTTAATGTATACATTTTTTTGGTCTATAGTTTCTCATTATTTAGTGGTGGTTTTACTAGCTTTCTTTTTGCATTTTATTTTTATTTTTGTTTAAATATCCTGCTTATTTTGTGCTTGAGGCATTTGTCACCTTTTGATTGCAGTTTGTTATGTTTTATGCCTCTGCATTGGATCCTGAAAACTGTGGCATGAGATTTGCCACAATGCTTGCAGATAAGTTTGTTAACGGTCCAGACCTACTCACCAGGTAACTTCTATTTGCAAATTTTTGAAATGCCATGGTTTTATCATTTGGAGGGAGTAATTTAATTGCTCTTGTCATCTTATCTAGTGCTAATTCTTTTATCTTTTATATGCAGGATGAGTGCTGTGTCTTATCTTGCTAGTTTTCTGTCCCGTGCAAAGTTTCTATCTCCCTCCTTCATTGTTAGCTTGTTAAAAAGGTATGAAAGCAGTTTAAGTTTAGTTATGGAAACCAATTAAATGAATTGTTATTGTGAAGCCTAACATGGTTAGCAAATGGGCATAAGTTTGGTATGATTTGGTGTTTAACAAAAATTTGAACCGAGCCAAATTGGTTGCTTTAGGAGATGTAGGAAACCAAAAGCAGACAAGATAGTACAACTGACCAAAAAAATCATTAGGTTTGGATCGCTATCTTAAAGAAAAGGAATAAATACTACTAGTTTTCTGCTATAAAATAAAATATCATATTTTAGTATATTACCCTATTATCATATCTATGCATAGATTAACATTATATTTTTTTAGCATATTGTTACTTGTTAGTAGCATATAATGATTGATGGTTAGGTTTGTTTCATGTGGTACCAAAACCAAGCTTCTGTGAACTGAAACTGAATTGGATAATGTGAAAATCTGAACAGTACCCAAACATGTTAATTCATACAGGTTTCTTGCATGGCCTTATATTATATATTGAAAGAAGGGAAGGGATTTTTATTTTACATGTGCCAATTTTTTTTCTTTTTATTTATTTGATTTTGAAATTTCAGGTTGGTGGATTGGTGTTTGGTGTACTGCCAGTTGCAAGGTGGTAACATTAACCCAACAGCACATAGAATTTTTTATTCAGGATGCCAGGTAATTTGCTGGTTTCTAAAGTAATTCATGAAAAGAATCATTTGAATTTAGTATTCCATTTAAAAGAAAGAATGCTGCAGTGACCAACAGATTTCAAGCGTCTGTCTTTATGAATCTTGTGCTTTTCCAATGACATCATATTGTTTCTGTCGGATTATCATGGGCAATTATGTTTTGATCTGCGGTAAAAATGTAGCTAATTTAAATCAATTCTTAAACCAAGTATTGATTGTTAATTAATTGATTGTTAATTCTGCGCCACAGGCCATTATGTATGTGCTATGCTTTCGTATGAGATCTATAATGGATATTCCTCGACTCAAATCTGAGCTTTTCCTTATGCCTCTAGAGACACTTTTGAAGCATGATTTGAACCCATTAAAGGTGAGCATTTTGTTTTGGGCTACAACCTATAAAATTAATATGAAATATCTAGCAT
This sequence comes from Ailanthus altissimus, assembly GCA_946807835.1. Taxonomy (NCBI): domain Eukaryota; kingdom Viridiplantae; phylum Streptophyta; class Magnoliopsida; order Sapindales; family Simaroubaceae; genus Ailanthus; species Ailanthus altissimus. The sequence goes on from OX327695.1 coordinate 29,457,009, forward strand.
GTTATATGACAATCTTTTTTATATATACATATTTTCTTTCTCTTTATTATCGAAAGGATTTAGTTGTACTTTGAGAATTAAATTATTATGTCTTTTCTTTATATTCTTTTAATCACATTTTGGGGCCTGAAGCTCAGTCATCTGTTTTAAATAGGTATGCCTACCATCCGTTGTAACAGAATTTCTCAGACAATCAAAAGCTGCTCGTATGTTCACTGTGTCCGAAGCCTTCATTTTTGATGACCTGCTGGAGTCTGAACTTTCTATGGCTTTTGGTGGGCTGGAAAGGCTGGACATGTTCTTTCCATTTGACCCTTGTTTGCTGAAGAAATGTGACAGGTTTACATCTGGAGTTTTGCTCTTCATTATTTTTAGCACAAACATCTCATACTTTGAATTCACATTTTACACGAACATAAGTATTCCATCTTCAGCTTTTCTGAAGGATTGTTCTGAAAACCAAAAGTTGAAATGTGGTACAGTGATAATTACCACTGTGTCGAGGATTTCAGAGGCAACAGTTCAAATTGCTGTAGCCTATATGTTCAGTGAACTCATTTCTAATTTAGTGATTGAAGTGAACTTGGTTGGCTATGCTTTTGGTTTCCAGGACAGTCCCTTGAGCAAAAGATTGACATGGTTAGATAATGAATAATAAGTGCAACGTGATTGCAGGAAGTGCAAGTTTTTTTTAGTGAAAATCTACTAATGTTACCAAAATCTATTTGCTTAAGAAACTAATTTCTCTTTGAATTTCTATTTTGTCACTGAAGTTTCATTCGGCCAAACTTTGTCTACTGGTCAATGGTTAGAACTACTTATCATGGTGATGAAGAAGACAGCAGCGATGAAGATGTTGATGAGGAGGAAGGGGATCTTGTAATGGATGGTGGGATGGGAAGGAGTGTAGATGAGCAGGATCTTGATCTTGATCTTGACGAGTTTGATTACGCATTAAATAAAATGTCCATCACACCTAAAAATTCTTTCCTATGTAGATTCGATGATCATCATCAATTACGGCCGCCAATGAAAATGCCTTCAAGAATTAGGCCGTCCATGAGTCCAGAGTCCTTGTGATCCGGAAGTAAATTCCTCTGGGAAGGATGGCAATGCTTATACTAACAAGAAAGATGACACTGATTTTTTCTGCAATTTGCAGATCCGATCTGCTCGGTTGGCAATTAGAATTTGGGGTGGTGAGAAATTAGTGGAGATTGTTAAATCGCAGGGTTGTGCTAATAGTTTTTGATATGGTATTGTATTTGTTGTCTTGCACACTGTTGTAAAATTAAAGTTAAATCAAAGTGTTTATAATTATCATAACCAATATTGATTTTCGTCCTCCGTTCAACTGGAGCCCATCTGCCAGAAACTGTACGTGGATTGTATAATAGGAGTGTTTTTTAAAGGAGTCTTAAATTATATAATTTTTTTATCTTAAACAACGTATTAAATAATAATTAGATGCTAAATTAGTAGTATAATGAATAATTTTATATTATTTTATTATTTAATATTATTTGACATTTTAAATTAAGATACAAAATTTAATTAATCTTTTGAAAAATTTAACAATACTTTTGAAATATGTTCGGGCAAAAGCTGTAAAATGCCTAGAGGATCCATTGTATTGTATTAGGCATGCTACAATTTTTCTCCTCTTTTTTTTTGGGTATATTTATAGTTAATGTTTAATTATGTATACAAATTCAACACTTGAACCATTTAATTATACGGACCACGGTGATATAAAATTATGAAAATAACAAATAACGTGAACAAAAATTAAAACGAAATGAATACGAGGATGGAAGTTTAGGCAGTTCAACATCACGTCATTATTTTATGACAAGTTAGAGATATGAATACTGCAATATAAATGTACTGCCAATTCTTCGCTAGACAGTTATCACAACTGTGTTTAACTATTAAACTGTTAAACATAAATATGTCCGACAAGTTAGAGATATGAATATACTGCAATATAAATGTACTGCCACTGTTTTAGTAGATCGGTAACACAAATACGTTCGATTTAAATTTTTTAACTACTAAACAGTTAACACAAGTATGTCTAATCTAAGGTTTTTAAGTGATCGTTTAATTTGAATTTTTTAAAATAAAGTTTTTAAAATAAAATTATTTATCATTTTATTGTCAACTAAAAAAAATTATTTTAAAATATTAAATCGTTTAATTATACATCATTAAAAATATTATTTTTATTAAATTATCAAAAAGACACTTAATAAAACTTATATCCAAATTCTAAATAATTCAATATTTTTTCAAATTCAATTTTTTAAAACATAATAATCAAATCAAATAAAATTAATACACAGTAATCAACGAATCAATATAAATTATTATATTTGGTACAAAAATTTAAAATAAAATAATATTTTTTATTTAAAAATAATTAATTAACAAAAAACTTTGGTAAATTATTATATAAAATTATGATTATAAAGCTATAAAGATGTGACAATTTTTAACAAAAATATTAAAAATATGAGTAGAATATAATTTATTTTTATTAAGAGTACGCTATAAAAAAAATTATTAAAGTATATATGACATTACATAGATATTATAAAAAAATGTTAAAAAAATTTACTTTTAAAAATTTAAAATTTAAAATTTTTACAAGAAGTAAAAATAACTTTTTTAATCTATAAAAACTCTTATTTAATTATAACAAAATATCATAAATATATTTAAAAATTATTTTTAACATTAAAAAAATTATTTTGACCAATAAAAAATTCAACCAAACAAATACTATATGTCAATGTTGTCTGTGTCTCAACTGTTTGCGTTCGCAATGTAACAACGATGATTTAACTTAAAAATTATTCCTTAAGCCTAGACAACTAAAATCGAGTCAGGTAATAAACATGACTGAGCCAAACACCGGGATAGTTTCTTAAGAGAAAAAAAAGAAGGAAAAATTGCGAGTTTGACTATGTTAATGACCAAAACAAAACAAAACAAAACAAAAGCTAATGCTGTAACAACTCGTAGCCCACGCGAAAAGTAAACGTGCTTTTTACTTTCTACCTAAGTTTCCAGCTTTAGTTTTTTTTTTTATGCACCACTCTAGGCTCCACCTCATTTAACTCCGGATTGGAATGCCATCTGCTTCTTCTTCTACTATAACTTCTGGTGAGCTAACTGCAAGCTCCAACAAACCATAAAATTACATAGCTCGTGTCCATTCAAACTCTTATTTCCAGATATTTGGTAAGCCTTGTGGATTGTTGTTACTGGCCCCTCCGGTGCTGTGGTTAAAAGGGCTTCCAGGGCAACCACCAGATGATTCACTCAGGTTCCCACGTGAGGGCGGGCTTCCAACTGCTGATGCTCCTGGGATTAGCTTTTGCAGTGTAGACAAAGGTTCTGCTTGGATCACCCCCTTCGATTCCTTCCACCCTTCAGCCAAAAAGCTACCAATGATAACCTGTCAATTGTAGTAGAACCAGGTCACTGTCTCAGATGATACCATGGGAAACTTCTTACTTGTTGAGCAGAGTGTGTAGCAAACAGGATATGCGTGAAAATCACACTTCTCAAATCTTAGGCAGTGAGGGATGCATGTGGATTAATATAAAGTAAAAAAGAAAAACAAAAAACCTGAACTGGAGAGGCTGCAGTTAGGAGCCCAGCCACACCGCCACCCAGGACCCGACCATCTGGCCCAGCCAGTGACACACTTAAACCACCTGTTCTGCTTCGCTGACCATCACTTTCAGAGAGGAGAATCGAACCAGAAAGAGACAAGATCTCAAACCGTCCCTGCACAATCAAGAAAAGTGAATTTGAATGGTTACATGAGATGCAAAAAATACCATGTTTTGTGTCTGATTTCTGTTACACTCGTATACTCACAATCTCTGCCACCTTTCTGGACTGGAACTTAAATCACCAGGTTACAAGCAAAATGCCACAGCTTTTCAGGATTATTTCATTCCAGTTGCAATAAATCTTTATTTTAATTTTACATCCAGATAAACCATTTAAGGCCAATAGGATAATGCTGTCCAGAGCTCATATAAATTTTGAACAAGAAGCAATCATCTACTAATCATTTTCACAGGATACATGCGACAAGGATGCAATTGATTAATTATTAAAATGAAACATAGATAAAGATTTGTTTCATTTGCAATGAGGCATCCACATTTTGGTAACTTTTGAATAGATATACTCTATGATCAATTGTTATCGCTTATCAGAATGGTGTCGAGTCATACTCATGAATACAAAACATGTCATCGTGTAATATGCCAATCAAGTGTCTTTCTATTATATTTCTTTGCCTAGCAGACACATTGCCTGTTCACTTAGACCACCTAAACTGTAAAGCTTCTAACTAATTGCACATGGATGATCCTAATTAGTAAATTATATTAATACCTCTTCAAATGTTTGCTAGGGAATCCTGTTGTGTTAATTCCCAAATCCTTTTCATATCCCAGCATAAGTTCCTTGAATTGCTCATACACAATCACAATAAATGCTAAAGCATTTTCAGCCTTGCTATCAATAATTATCAGAAAACTGGGTAGAGGAATATTAATTAAATCCTTGATTACTACAGCAAGCAATTATCTATGTCCAGGACCTATATTGTATCAATAACAGATATGTCCCAACATATTCTAACGAGAGAGACTTTTTTCTCAGCAAGGAATTATCCATATAGTAAGTTCTTGGCAAATTACACTGTTCATTAAATGAGGTCATATTGGTTAAATCTAAAATCTTCTACAAGATTAGCAATATATTAAGTTATCAAGGTACTTCTTGCTCATATAAAATCTTTTTCATTTTCTTCTTCCTTTTCTCAATATTTTTTCCCCTCTAAATTGACAAGTTCTGGACATAAGTCCTTACTTCACTCCATCCCGCCAAGTGGCAATGCAAATAAATACAAACTAATAGCAATTATAGTTTAAACAAACCTCATAGGTTACTGTTCCACCAGATGTCATAGCTTGACGAAGTGTTACATTGGATATAGCACCATTTGCTGACAAAATGCAGACAGCTCTTGGACCATTTTGAGAAAATGACATTATTTTTGCCAATACATCCTGAGAAGCACAAATTGGAAGAAATAAATACAACGTTCCTGGAAAAATAAAAGAATGAAGACCCAGCATTTAAATTGTAAAACATTAAATAAACATTAAAATGAAAAGATGAATGTGAGTTAAACATAAGGCAGAGATGGCAACTTATTCTTCAGCTAAATTGATTAATATATTTAAGCAAACAAATGTAGTTAATTTACAATCTGAAAACTACTTTCATTATTCATTTTCTTTTTCAAAATTATTGTAGTGTGGGACACATACACAATTACATTATCGAGTAGAATTAATTTAAACATAAAAATTGCCAAAGAAAACAATTAATTTAACTGTACTGCTAACTGCCTCAAGCATAATAAGCATGTTAGAATTCTGCTCAAGCAACATTTACTGTCAACCACATTCTGCGACCCAAAGAAACTTTCATTATACATAAATTACAATGTAAAATGTTCATGGGCACAAGAAAATTTTCACTTAAGAATTATGGATGAGATATGTCCAGTATTTAAGAGATAAGCAAGTGGGAAACTGAAAACAAAAAAAGTACCTCTCCAGCTTGCACGGTGATAACATGAGGTGTAAATCCAACCCCTGTTGATCCTGCTATTTAAAAAGGACATAACGGTTAACAGAAATCCCACATTTGAGCCTGTGTATTTTTAAGTGCGCAGATTAATAATCTAAATAAACAAAAGCACCACTAATTAGTAGTTAATTGGTCCTTAATTACCAAGCAAAATAAATTAAACTAAAAACAAAAATAAAAAGCTGTAAATTTTAGAAATTCTACCTGAATCATTAAACTATTAAAGAGAAATAAAGAAAAAGAAAAAAGAAAGAAACAGTTTTTGGTGCCCATGTGAAGCAGAAAATAAAAAAGAAATCAGCAATGGAGCAGTGAAAGCAAAAGGAGGGCATATACGTAAATGTAGTGAAGAGAAAGACGCTGCAGTCCGACACAAATAAACAATTAAACAATAAACAGCCTTAAACAATAATTAATTAATTTTAATTTATTAAAAAAAGACGAGCAATAGATAAATAAACAAAGGGTATTTAGTGTTTATAATTTAGTATTAGTATATATAATGAAGTACCAAAACCAGCAGAGTGTTGCTTGCGAGTAGTAGAACCAGGAGGCCTTCCCCTAGCTTTCTTGTAAGAATTCGACGACGGAGAACCCACCGCCACCGCAGATGGCGGAGGAGGAGATGACAAGTTAATGCCGAGAGCACTACCATTACTACCACCACTACCATCGGGACCGTACTTCCTCGGCCGACCGCGCTTCCGCTTGACGGGCTCCACCAGGCCGCTTAGGCTAACGCTAACACTGTTAGCTTGGTGATGTTCTTGTAATTGTTCGTGATGATGATGTTGTTGAAACAATGAGACGTCTGGTTGATGATGATGATGATGATACGTCTCTGTTGTTGCTGGTTGCGGTGGCTGCGGCGTCGGCATAACTGGCTTGTAAACGGCGCCGCCGCCGTCGGGATTGAACGCTAACCGCATGTTCACGATGTTCATGTTCTCTGCTTCTTCTCTGTCTGACATTTATTTCTTCTAATTTTTCTACTTAGAAACCCTAATTCTGCAAATTTAAGTTCATTTTTTAGGGCAAAAAAAATCGAAAATTGAAGGAAATTAGAAATATGATAATAGTGAAAATTATTGAAAAATTTGAAGTACTTACCGGAATTAATATATGAAGAAGAAATTAGGGTTTGTCGACGAAGACGATGGCGGCTTCGAAAATACGTGATTTTTTCAGAGAATTTCGCTATTTTTTAATTTGTTTTTTAATTAAATTTTTTTCCCTTTTTATTTTAAGTTTTTTGGTATTTTTTCAATTTCGGAAGCATTTTATTTAAAAAAGCAAGACCCAATATGGTAAATTATTGTTATAGCCACGCGCTCTGTGGTCCGCACTCCACTGTCTATTGTCAATTCTCACAATTGTAAATACTGAATTTACTTATATGCCCTTAATTGACTTTCTTGTAAAGATTAATGATTTTGAAACTAATAAAATCTCGTTAAAAAAGATATTTACTAATTTTCCCAAAATAAAAAAGATTTCTGATAAGTTTTTTAAAAAAACCCCTTAAAACTTACCCAAAAATATTTTAAAGAAATTTTACTAAAATACAGGATTAACCAAAATTTTTGAATCATCATTAATTTCTTTCCATATGCAGGTAAAGAATACCAATTAACAACTTGTAAATTCAGAATTCTTTATGTAACTAACATGCAAAATTTGTATTATAATCGATGACTAATGATTACTATTTATCAAATAGTTATTATTTTTTATTAATACAATATCAATTTAGTTGAGATATAAACTTTATATTTCGATTATATAAACATTATATTGCTCTTTTAATAAATTAAAGTTGTTAAAAGCAGAATTATAAAACTGCAAATTGGAAGTAAAGTGAATGTTCAAATCCATACATTTATATTTAAACATATAGGATCATCATCATCTGCTGCAACAGAGGTTCTGATTGTTATATGTACAAAACAGGTAACTAATTGTATCAACAATTCAGCAGGAGTATAATCAATCACTAGACCTTCTTACTGGCCCTTGGAAGACCCCTTCTGATCCTCTTCAAGGCACGACCAACATTCTCCTCTATCTGGCTTGACCCGAAATCATCGTTACTGGTGTCTGCAAGTTAAAAACACACAGCAGATTATGGTGCAAGTTTGGAATTTTGTTTAAACAATCTAGCATTATAATGCAAGAGAACCATATAATCCATCACTTTACCTTCCAATTTGATGGTGGCACCACCTTTGAACTGAACAGGTTTCTCTTTGATATTGTATCCAGTCCGTTTTGCAGAGACTGTAACCACTCCCATGTCGGCCTTTTGCTCAGGAATTTCACATAATCCCTCAAAAGGCTTCATATAACAAAACCTATCATGATCAGAAATCAAACAATAATCCTTAATGCATTTTAGTATCATCATAATAAATCAAACAATAACCCATAGATATTGGAAGAAGTAAAAATATTTTGATTTCTATTAAATATTGAATTCAAGACTTAAGAGGCATGCATTCCTTCGAGTGTGCATGCACTAATTGTTTATTTGATCATATTGCATTTAATTAGTAATAATGTTAATGCAAAGCATGTATAAGCAGAGAGCATGGTGCAGAATGAGATGACCGACATAATGCTCAATAAACTGACATAAACATGAATACCACTCCACTGGTAAGCTCGTGCTGTCGAAACCGGGATTCAACATCCTCCATTTCCTACACTTATTACACTGCACCCATTCTTGATCAGGTTTGCATAGGGTGCCATCCTTAACCTAGAGGAAAAAAAAAACTGTACTTGGTCAACTAAAGGTTTGAGCAAAACAAGGATATTTGCTGCAGAAGAATCCTTCATGGCAGATTTGTTAAACAGAAAATTAGGTAATTAAAAGTCCGAGAGTAAATAAATATATTGAAGTTCATAAGCATTTAAATATATTTTACAATTAAAACTAAATGACTTGATCAGAGGAAATGGAAGAAACCAAACAAATTTTCTTTTCATCAGAGTAAGATTTAGCATCCAAAAACCAATATTTGAAATACTATGTTGGTAATAGATGTTAATGACTTATTTCTCTTCTGTTAATCGACAAGTATTTAGCTAATTCAGAAAGTTAAATATTTGCTTGTTTAAATGTTCCCTTTAAAATGATGATATATGTTTGGATTGAAGCACATCATTGGATCCCAGAGAAGGGTTAACTTCAATAATAAAGTCAAACTAGCTTGGTAGGAAAGGTGACGAATTAAAAGTGGTGATTAATTCACCTTTAATAAATGGAGGTTTTTCTGTTTTTTTTGCTCTATTGATGTTTTCTGAGGTAAATAGTTACCACCAGTTGGCTTGACTGTCTCAGTCAACTGCACATATAGGTTTTGTTTTGATAAAATAATTATGTCCAGAAAAGAAACACATGAAATGCAAAACTGGAAATTAACAAAACAAAATAACGAAAACAAAACATCCAAAGTGATTAGTGAAACAAAGTACACTACCAACTTCAGCGAATCAAAATTATTGTCCCAATATTCATCTGCTATTTTCCCCAGCCACTCCTCCAGTCGAGCATATGGTTCACAATCCAGGAAACCCTGCTTATTGTTGTGCACCCAAACACGACCTTTCCCGTCATCCTGTTCAAGAAGTGAGAAAAAGCTTTCAATTGCAGTAAACAGATTCACAAAAAGTACAAATTAGAAGTTTTGCTATGTTTCCAGAGAATAAAGAAACAAAAGCAAACCGTGGGCAAACAAGAGATGTACACCCAATGCAGCCTACTTAAGAAACTATCAGAACACCATGTTGTTTCTATCTGAAACAGATATCTCTAGACAAACATAACAGACAATAGGACCAACCTCCATCATAGCCAGTAACATATATAAGACTAGATCTTTAAAATAAAATAACATAAGTAATAAAATGCACGGATAAAAGTTTAGAGGAGATTGCCAACCATTAATTCAGTAACATCTATGACACCAATCACACCTCGACCTGTATCTCCATTATGAATCATGCCGCCAACTCTTTTGTAAGCCTAAAAAAGGAATGTTTAAGAAGAAAGGTTAACATTAAAAAGCAGAAATGTATCTCAAGTAAAGATAAGATTTAAGGTAGCTCAATTGCAAGAAGAAGCTCCCGCAGCAGTTCTTGGCACTTGAGATTGAAAAACAAGACTTATTGCAATAGTCTAAGAAATGAGAAACTAAACAAACTAGTCATCATAAATGGAAATTTCCTGAGAAAGAATGTTTTCAGAAGAAAACACATAAACAACCATAATAGGACCAAAGAGAATTTAGAGAAAAAAAGGAAAAACTTTGAAGCCAAATGGTATTAGGTGGTGACAGACATTGAACGGTAATATCACATCATGAATTGAAAACTCACCTCAATTAAGCGACCATGCCAATATAAAAATATTCCACAATTCATCTGCTCCCACTCCAATTGACAGCGACCCAGAGTTAAATGAACAGTTTTTCCCATTATAGTACCAGTTTCCATGCAAGTCTTATTCAGAGATTTTGCCAATGGTCGACTTCTAACCTAATAAAAGTTGTGAAGTTCAAGAATATAATGAATTAGACAAGCAGATAAGAAAATCAAATTAAATAAAAAATAAAAAAGCACAAAAGAATCTAGATGGCATGGCATTACCAGTGAACCTTGAATGTATATCCTCATTCGTGGAACTAAGAAGATGACTTCTAAATAAGATCGAAGTGAATAGTCTAATGGCACCTAAGAACAAAGAAGAGAACATAAGCCGGAAATAAATCTTTAAGACATTAAAATTAGAAAGAAGAGGATGCCCACCTTTTGACTAATCTGACCAGGACGAGATCTAATCCTCCTGGAACGGATGAGTATGTCACCTTGGTAAAAAGAGCTACCACCATTCAATCCATTATGCCACTCCAGACAATAATCTGACCCCCATTCATCCATATTCCATATATATATCTGCGTTCCAGTACATTTATCCCGGAATAAACCAGCTTTTTCACCAATCAAATACTTGTTGAATGGTGAAAATTCCTTGATCAATTTCAAGTTGTACTTAGCTGTAGCTTCAGACTGGACACTTGTATCCAGTTCCATAAACTGCCCTCTCCTAAAGTAGCTTACGATGGGAATCTCAAGATTCTGCAGCAATAGTAGCATCAGTTAAGAATTGTAATCAAAGTCAAGTTCATAGTCAGAAATAAAACAAACAAAATAGAAGAAAGAAAACCGAAAAGACATCAGGTGATGACGGCCATACATCATTCCCTTGATTTAAAGATTGTGAAAGAAAAGCTACAGATCTGGAATTAGCAGTCTGTGTAAGAACCAGAGCATCCTTGCCGAGCCTCATTGCTCCAGTCTAGAAAAGAATATCCAAATTAGCATTAAGTACCACACATTCATCTAAGTTATGTCAGAAGTGCCTGAAATTGTATACATATATGCATTTGAAAAGAAGAAATATAAAAAAGTTGTTAAAAAAAAGGAATATGCAGTTCAACTAAAACTTTCGCTCCACATTTCAGTTAGGAAGAACCTCAAGGAACAGGAGAAGAATAAATTTCCAAGTTTGACAAGATATTGAAGGAAATCAACTCTAAATAGTAAAAACTAGTGTATTTAACCTTATATTTCTGTTCAGATAAACTGCAAAGACAATTAAACACGAATTTTCTCATAATTGTCACTCTTACAGTCCTCTATTATTAACCAATATTGAACAAGATACAAGAAAATTAATTTCACTTTTTACATCATTGTGGTCCCCTTATTCATTTCTCGACTCTCGATCACAAGTACTGACCCAAGCATTAAAGACTAGCTATAAGCCCATACATTAACCAGTAAAAAAAGCCAAGTCGATAGTATTTACCACAATTTATATGAAATATAAGCACTCCAAAAATTCATCAAAATAATTGTTACAAGCTGGGCCTATCACACTGCACAAAGCTGAAATTTGAATACTAGAAAGAATATCAGAAGTTATACTACAGGAAATATCTAAAAGATCACGAGATTATGATATAACATCCATACAAGCAAAATATGAAGGTATTCTTATGATGAAAAGTTAAGCAAATCTACCTTAAATCCAACACCAAATCTTCCAATACGATCCCGATCTTCGGCATCAGGCTGCTTGTGCCCAAAGTATGTCATTCGCACGACCTCTTGATGAGTCATCCCTTGTCCATCATCTATAACTGAAAGCATGGGTATATCTTTTCCAGCTTTCTTAAAATATGTCAGCTCAATTGAAATCTCCAATCTGTCAAATACACCAAAAAAAGCAATCTATCTAATGAAAATAAATAAATAAAAGAAAGTAATTATATATATAATTAAATACAGATAACACAAAGATAACAGGGGAAAAGTATGAATAGAAGTACAAACAAATAAGTTAGAAGACACGTGAGCAGTTGACCTACTTGGTTGCTTTGGCATCCCTGGAGTTATCAACGAGCTCAGCTATTGCACCAAAAATCCATCCCGAATGTGCCTGACCAAGAGTTTGAAGATAACTAGGGTCTGCTCGCACATAATTTTTTTCCAAGGGTTCATTCTGTTTCACAGCACGGGGCTGAGGTTTATGACAAGTTTCAATTGTTGACTCACTAGCATCGCGATCTCCAACTACAGGTGAGAACTTGTGAACAGGAGTGAAATTATCTTCACTGGTAGCTGAAACACTTGCCTTCGTACAGGCCTTTTTTATGCCAGCAGACTCTTTGACCATGTGAACAGGTGAAGTTGGGCTACCATTAATGTCAGTCTTTGTTACAGTTGGGCGCACAATTTGACATGCCTCACCTGTATCCACCAAAGTATCCTTAGTTGTAAATTATACGTCAACATGTTACATAATACCTCCTATGGCAATCTCTAAACTGGCAGTAAACCAAAATGAATAAACAAAAGATATTCATCCAAACTTAGATCATCAACTTATCTAGCAATCGAACAAAAACTACAATAAGATGAGTGAACCGAAAAGTAAAATTGAAAAACATACGCTGAAATTGAGAATAAAATGTTAATAAGATAAAGAGTCACCTAATTCATCCTGCCTTTGACCGTTAGAGGCATTGCAACTTTTCTCCATATGATATGCAACTTTTACATGTGCAAACTTTGAGGGTTGATTGGGAGGAAGTATGTAAAACTTGCAGAAATTTGATTTTGCAACAGCAACCTTTGGAAGATATGATGTCAAAAATTCAATAATATATTCTCCATGGAACACAGTAAACAAGACAAGTATAACTTAAACACCCATATAAAACATAATGAAAATGAGGCAATGTATTTTACCATGTCCTTGCTTTGCAGATAACTCAAAAATCTCCCCCACTCGTTCTCATCACGAGAACACTCGGGTGCAGGGCACAGGAAACAATGAGACATGCTGTCAAGAAGTAATTTACTTCTTGGAACAATATCATGCACATTCCAATGACGAGGCCTGTTGATAAATTATTCCATTTCAATCAATCAAGAGAAACGGAATTCTTTCGTTCATGTCCTTATGATGCTTTGCTACGCCAACAAAAGAATAACAATGCATATACAGTAAAAACATAAACTAAGAAAACAATTAGAGAAAGTATGCATACAATTCCTCAGAAGGATTTAGGCACCGAGTCCGGCATATAATTTTGCTGTCCTTGGCAAGTAAAATATAACACCCAGAATCGTCTGTACAAACCAAAACTACACACTATGATAAATATTTGTTAAAAAGACAAAACACACACACACACACACACACAAATCGTGCATTAAAAAGTTAAAATTAACACCGCCATAAATATTTTCACAAACCTTCATTTGGGTTCTTATCGACATCCAAAAACATAGTTAACCTCCTTACGTTCTAACACCTGTAAATTTAAACAAAATTAGGTAATGACCTAGCATAATTCGTGAGTAATGCAAAAAAGTAACACTAAAAGAACAGTTCTTAGGAAAAGGGGAAGTCACTGCCGAAGCTTGTTACTAGAGAATCGCCCAAAAAAAAAAGAAGAAGAGCATTTTGCAGTAATATGGTCCATGTGCAAAACCCTTAAAAAACAATGTCATTGACTGTAAAATAAAAGAAAAGATTTCCTTTTTTTTTTTTGTGGTTACCTCACTAAAATTGTAGCGGCGGCAGCGTTGAGCTACGTTGTTGACAAATGGAAAATGACCCAGAAAAGAGAACCGTGCGGCAAATGAAAACGAAAAAGAATTGGGTCAATCGGCAGCTTTGTGACTGTGAGGCGCTACTAATTTGCTAGTGCTGCAGCTGCTGCATTTGTTGACTGTTCCAGGACTCAACTAGACGTCGTATATACTCTTTCACTGTTCATTTACCATGGACGTCGTATATATTTGACCACAATGATTTTTGAAAATAGTATTTTGAATTTAAAAAAAAAGTTATTTTTAAAAAAAAAATCAAATTAAGAAACATTGTTAAACAAGGAAACATTTGTACAGGATCTTTGAAAATATTGAAAAAATGGTTGTCAGGAATCAAGTGCTTGGATTAGATCTTTGGTCGTTACAATGATCACATTTAGAGATTCATGCGGAGAGAAATGGAATGTATGTTACTCACTACGGAATATCTTAATCTTAGTTGGAGCCACAAAATGGTAATGATGGTGAGACTCGGGTTTTAACACTTTCAACCCCCTAATGGTTTGAACAATTTATAATTTAACGTCGATTTTAATTTTAATTATATTATTATTATTTTTATTTAATTGAAAAATAAATATTTTTTAAAATATAAGTATTTTATTTTTTTAATTAAATAAAAAATAAAATTATAATTAAAATTAAAATTATCATCGAAATATAATTTACGCCAACCTCAAAAAATGACAATGTTAATATTCCTAATGAGACTTCAATATTATCATTGACATTATCACACACATATATGGTATATGTGAATACATGAAAACAATTAAAGTAATTTAATGTATGATAAAATATGTAGTAAAATTTTATAATAATACATTATTATTTATAAATTAATTAAATAATATCATATGATAATATTGTTTATCATATGATAAATTATTATTTTATATATATATAAATTATATAATATAAGGCATTGCTCACATTACAACCAGCATATTACTAAGTGGATGCAAGCATTATCTCATTAATTTATTATTTTAATATTAATTAAATGTGTTATAAAATTATATTGTATGTTTAATTATAACTTATTTTTTTAATTCACGAACATAATATTTTATTTAAAATATATTTCAAAATTACAATCACATGCTCATGATAAACTAAATTACAATTAATCAAGAGTTTCTTTAAAATATATATTATTAACCAATGATTTTAAATCATCGCTGGAAATTTGTTTTTATTAGAAAGGAATACTAATTAGCCAATTGTAATATCCGTATTTTTTTTATATTTCTTTTTTTTTATAATATTGTAAATTAGACTTGGGGTTAGAGTTGGAGGAATTGATAGATTACTATATATATTATCATAAGGGCCAATAGATTATTATATATATAATTTTTTTGTAAATTAGACATGTGGGGCTGAGTGGGTGGAATTGATTTATTTTTTAACGATATATATATATATATATATATACATTTTTCTTCTCCTTTTTATTATTGCATTCACCACAATATATATATATATGGAAAAGAAAGTGGGAATGGGTGTAGGAAAAATGCTAAATTGGTGAAATTATTTTAAATATATTTAAAAATATATAGTGATTGATCCAATAATGAATAAAAATGTGAAAAAGAAAGTGAGAGTAGTCTTTTATACATTATCCTTAAAGAATAATATGGGTATGATAACTTTTTAAAATTATTAATAATTAAAGGCAAATGGAGAGTATGTTTAATGAATTAAATAAAAGCAAATGATCAACATTCGTGCAATGTAATGGACGCAAGGACTTCATAATAATAGGAGTAATAGTTCTTTTGCCCATTTGGTTAGCTATGAATGAGAGAATGGATTAAATAAGTGGGCGTGGGCACAATGGTAAAAGTAATGATTAAAAAGAAAAAATATATATATATATAAATAATTTAGTGAATTATATAATTATTACTTAATGAGCGACAGGTTATTATTTGACACTGTTAAAAAAATTAGTTTAACAATGTCAATAAAATAAAACAAATTTATTGTCCATCAAATAATCAAATAATGGATGATGTAATTCATTAGATCAATGTCCACCCGAATTTGAGTAACATGAAAGGGCAAAGGTTTGGGTAATTAATGAGATAGGTTTTCTTCCCCCACTCAAAACCTTTAATATATATATATATATATATAAGTGAGACATATGTATGACAAAATGGGTGTTGGGGCATAATTGGTACGACGATGATAGACTTTTAAATAAATACATAGGAATATGTATGAAAAAAGAACATGGGAGGGGGTTTTGTTTATTTGGGTGTTGTGTTCGAATGAGAAAGCAAAGAGAAGAGAAAGAAGGGTGGAAAATGTTTGAAAAAAAAAAAAGAAGAAGAAGAAAGAAGGGTGGAAAAGAAAAGAAAAAGAAGATGCCGAAAATTGAGAAATGAGTAATTGTGAGTAGTTTTATAATTTTATTTTCTTTGTAAATATTTTTACGTGTTTATGTATGGTTGATGGTTAGTTCATAAAAATGGTTGAAATTGTTAAGTAATTTATATTCTTTTTTGCTAGTATTTGGGATAATTTTAACGTTTAGGGGTACTTGTATTTTGGTGAAATAAAACATTCTATGAAAAATATTAAATTTGGGGATATAATAGATTTAATAATAAGTTTGTTATTTTTGTTACGTTTAGATTTCTAGAAATTTATTAAATTTAAGAAATTATGATGATTTTATGGAGTTGGTGATGATTATATGAATTAGTGAAGGAATCATGAAAGACTTTTTGGATTATTTTATAATCACGTCTTGGTTTGAAAATATTATAATTTTATTTTCTATATTTGAAAATATTAAATTAAACATATTTATGATAATGTAAAACTTTGAATTATTTACAAAGTTCATAAATTCAATTTTTAGTAATTTTTTAAAAATAACCACAAAATTATAAGAATCTCTATTTTTGTAGTATAATCAAAGGAAAAATAGGTTTGATCTATCAAATAATTTTATAAAATTATAATTTTTTGTAATATTATATTCATAGATGTTTAATATGAAATATCCAAATATCATAATTTAATTTAATATTTTTAAATTGTTATGATTTTTTAAAATAGGGTGATCCCAATCCAAAAATTTGCAGACATATTTTAAAAAATTTAAATTAAATTTATTTTTTCAATATTTTCTCAAAGAATGTTGCCTTGAATGATTTATTATAGACTAAGATTTATATCATGAATAAGTTTGAGATAGTTGCATAATTTTTGACTAAGTATGTGAGTTTATAAAATTCGGATACTAAAGACTATCAAGTAGAAGTTTCGATTTGGTCAAATTAAGGATTTAATTTTAAGAATGATTATGACTTGAATTTTGGAGTAGATAAAATCTGATTTACTTGATTTGACAATGATTTAAATCTCAAAGGCAATATATTTTTATTCTATAGTAAATGGACATTTTTTTATTCTTAAGAAAAATAGTTGGATAATAATGGTTGAAATTGAAAGATTTTAAGAAACTTTAAAACTACAACTTATGACCAAATTCGGATTATATTACTTTACAAGCTTAAATTATCAATTGTCATGATTTTAGGACCACGTGAATATAGGCTTTATGATTTGGGTCAAGTAACATAACATCCGCATCAAGCTTACAAATCAAAACCCGTTTATGTATTTTCAAAGTTTTCATTTAAATAATTTGTTTATCATTTTAAATATCTCTTTAAATAAGATTGCAAAACTATTGATTCTATACAATAACTCAAAATTATAGTTTTGATTTGGAGTTAATTGGATATTGTTTACAAAAATATTACAAGTTATGTTATTAAGAAAGAATAAAAGTTATGTATTTGAAATGAATTGATTATTAAATTTGAAATTTAAAAAAAAAAATTTGGTTTATTGTCTATAATTATATGATATTGATTGATTGATATGATATACAATGTAAATCAACCAGTATCCATTCGAAATGTGCATGCTACATATGATTATTGGCCAGGTCGTCGAGAGTACACGTGATATTATAAGATTTTGATATTGATTGGATCACTGAAAATACAAGTCACACTATATGATGTAAGCAATCTCTGCGTACTTCTAAAATATGAATATTTACAAAAATTGTTATTAAATAAAATTTTATATTGACTTATGATAAAGCTCACGTACTTCTAATAAGTTTTCACATTATATTGACTTTTGATATATTGAAGAATTTGTTTCGATAAATTTGAAATTCAAATCTTTTAATGTTATTATTAATGATATTTTAAGAAGGCTTGCAATCTTTTTAACAAAAATCTTATACATTATGAATAATTTTATTTACCAACTTGATTGTTTACCCCTCATCATTTATTTTTTTACAAATTAAATTTTAATTTGGTAAGTTACTTTAGAGTTGAGCATTTAGAAGGCTATCTTTTATTTAATAAGAGAAACTTATATTCTAATAGTTTTAATTTTCTTTGAGTTATAACGGTGATTTAAAAGTTGAAATCTTATTTTAAAAATTTATTTTTGCAAGAGACTTTGAGGGCTTTTGGTATAACAAATAAAGATGCAATGAATTTTCATAAAAAGTATAAACTTTAGTTTTGTAATAAAATTAGTAGCATTCTCTTTTCACACATATGTGAAAATTGGAGTGTTACACAACATGCAAAGATATAATGAATTTCACATATCAAATTCTTAAAAGAGGAGATATCTAAATTTAAGACTTTGATATTAGTTTGAGAGATGTGATTGATTTCCACTAAGTTGCGCTTATAACCTCATTGTTAAAACAGATTTTGGTGATTCCGAAACTGTACAATTGGAAGGAAAGTGAATCTTGAAATGCAGACATTTAAACTTAAATACACCATCAATCAAAAACTATCTTGCTACAGAGGTTCTTTTTGTTATATGTACAAAACAGGTGGGTATTGTATCAACATTCAACAGGAGTATAATCAATCACGAGACCTTCTTACAGGCAGGCCCTTGGAAGTCCCCCTTCTGTTCCTCTTCGTGGCAAGGCCAACACCAACGTTCTTCCCTATTCGACTTGAGCTGAAATCCCCATTACTCGGATCTACAAGCTCAAACAACAGCAGATCATGTACATTTTTCTTTCAACATCCTACCATTATAATGCAAGAGAACCATATGATCTATCACTTACGTTCCAGTTTGATGGTGGCACCACCTTTGAGCTGAACAGGCCTCTCTTTGTTATTGTATCCGGTCCGCTTCGCTGAGATTGTAACCACCTCTGAATCAGCCTTTTGCTCAGGAATATCACATTGTCCCTCGAAAGGCTTCATATAACAAAACCTATCTCGATTCGAAATCAAACAATAATCATTAATGCATTTTAGTATTATCATAATATAGCACCCGTAGATATTGGAAGCTGTTAAAAAGTGTGTTTTGATTTCTCTATTCAATCTTTAAAGACTCAAGGCATAGCATTCCCTGTAATGACACTTTCAGTAATTGGTTATAGATATCACATTGTGTTCATAAAGCAAATTGCATCAGTCATAATCTTAATTCAAAACATGCTTAAGCAGAGAGAATCACGGAATCACGCAAGAGGAGGAGAAGACCAACATAATGCTCAATATAACTGAATTTGAAGTAAACACGAATACCATTCAAGTGGTAAGCTTTTGATGTCGAAACCCGGATCCAACGTCCTCCATTTCCTACACTTGTTACACTGCACCCATTCTCGATCAGGTTTGTATTGAGTGCCATCCTTAACCTGGAGGGAAATACTAGTTGGTAATAGATATTAATGATTCATTTCACTTATGTTAAATCTACTTGGCAAGTATTTGGCCAATTCAGAAAGTTTAAATATATGCTAGTGGTTTACATGTTCATATTCAAATGATGATATACATTTGGCTGGAAGCATATCACTTAATAGTTAAACTTCAACAATCGCGTCCAAATAGCTTGGCCAGTCAAGTAATGATCAATTCACTGTTTGTACATTTAGAAGGATTTTTTTTAATCTCTGAGGCAACTAGCTAAAAGCCGAAAAGTAGTTTGCCTGCCTCTCCTGGTCAGCCACACAGATAAGTTTGGTGTTTGATAGAAGACTATATTCAGAACAGAAAAGATAAGTGCAGAAACTGAAAATTAACAAAACAAACTATCCCCAGCAATTAGTGAAACAAGTACTTTACCAACTTCAGTGAATCAAAATTCTTGTCCCAATATTCATCTGCTATTCTCCCCAGCCACTCCTCCAGTCGAGCATATGCTTCACAATCTAGGAAACTCTGCTTGTTATTGTGCACCCAAACCCGACCGTTCCCATCATCCTGTTCGAAGAAGTGGAAAAAAGCTTTTAAATGCAGTGAGCAGATAACCAAGAAAAATACAAAGTAGAAAATTTTCTTATATTTTTGAAGAATAAAGAATTAAAAGCAACCAAGTTAAGAAACACTATCAAATCACCAAGATGTTTCTACCTGAAACACATCTCTATACAGAGGTGTCAAACAATAGGTCAAACCTCCATCATAGCCAGTAACATATAAGAATAAATCTTTAAAACAAACTAACATAAGTAATAAAATGCCCTGGTACAAGTTCAGAGAAGATTGCCAACCATTAATTCAGTAACATCTATGACACCAATCACACCTCGTCCTGTATCTCCATTATGAATCATGCCACCAACTCTCTTGTAAGCCTAAAAATGTGAAAACAAAAAGAATCTTTAAGAAGAAAGGTTAACATTCAAAAGCAGAAATGTAATTCGAGTAAACATAAGATTTAAGGTAGCTCAAATTGCAAGAAGTTCTCCTGAAGAGTTGTTCCTACTTGAGATTGAAAAACAAGACTTATTGCTAAAATCTACAAAATGAGGGGAAAAAAAAAGTAGTGCACAAGAATGAAAATTTATTGAGAGAGAGTGTATTCAGAACAAAGCAAATAAAATAAACAACCACAATATAAACAAAGAGGATTTAAGCAAAAAATGAAGAAACTTTAAGATCAATTGGTATCAGGTGGTAACAAACATTCAAGGGCAATATCACATGATGAACTGAAAACTCACCTCAATTAAGCGACCACGCCAATACAAAAATATTCCACAATTCATCTGCTCCCACTCCAATTGACAGTGACCCAGAGTTAAATGAACAGTTTTTCCCATGGTAGTACCAGTTTCAATGCACGTCTTATGCAGGGATTTTGCCAATGGTCGACTTCTAACCTAATAAAGTTGTTAAGTTCATGAAAATAATGGATGAGGCAAGCAGATACAAAAATAAAATGTAATAAAAAATAAAAAAAGCACAAATAGAATCTAGATGGCATGGCATTACCAGTGAACCTTGAACATATATCCTCATTCGTGGAACTAAGAAGATGACTTCTAAATAAGATCGAAGTGAATAGTCTAATGGCACCTAAGACCAAAGAAGAGACAACATAAGCTAGAAATAAATGTTTTAAAACAGTAAAATTAGTACGAAGAAGATGCCAACCTTTTGACTAATCTGACCAGGACGAGATCTAATCCTCCTGGAACGAACGAGTATGTCACCTTGGTAAAAAGAGCTACCAACATTCAATCCATTATGCCACTCCAGACAATAATCTGACCCCCATTCATCCAAATTCCATATATATATCTGTGTTCCAGTGCATTTATCCCAGAACAAGCCAGCTTTTTCACCAATCAAATACTTGTTGAATGGTGAAAATTCCTTGATCAATTTCAAGTTATACTTAGCTGTAGCTTCAGACTGGACCCTTGTATCCAATTCCATAAACTGCCCTTTCCTAAAGTAGCTTACAATGGGAATCTCAAGATTCTGAAGCAATGGTAGCATCAGTTAAGAATTGTAATTGAAGTCAAGTTCAAAGTAAGAAATCAAACAAAATGAAATAGAAGAATGAAAACCGAAAAGACATTAGGTGATGGCCATACATCATTCCCTTGATTTAAAGATTGCGAAAGAAAAGCAATAGATCTGGAATCAGCAGTCTGTGTAAGAACCAGAGCATCCTTGCCGACCCTCATTGCTCCAGTCTAGAAAAGAATATCCAAATTAACATTAAGCACCATGCATTCATCTAAGTTATGTCAGAAGTGATTGAAACTGTATCCATATATGCATTTGAAGAGAAAGGATATCAAAAAGTTAGAAAAAGAAATATGCGGTTCAACTAATACTTTTGGTCCACATTTCATCGAGGAAATTTCTGAGTTTGAAAAGATATTGAAGGAAATCAACACCCTAAATAGTAAAAACTAGTGTATTTTACCTTCTACTTCTGTTCATTTTCCAACTCAAGGGAAAAGACAATCAATACACGAATTTTTCATAATTGTCTCTCTTAAAATCCTCTATTATTAACCAATATTTAACAAGATACAAGAAAATTAATCTCATTTTTATATCATTGTGTTCCTCTTATTCATTTTTTAACTCTCAATAACAAGTATTGACCCAAGCATTAAAAGACTAGCTATAAATCAACAAACACTCAACAATTGATGAAGTACCAATCCACATTATGAGGTATATTAACAATTATAACCCAGGTTGATAGTATTTATGACAATTTATATGAATACAAGCACTCCAAAAATTCATCACAATAATTGTTACATGCTGGGCCTACCACCCTCCACAAAGCTGAAATTTAAATACTAAAAACAATATCTGAAGTTATACTACTGGAACTATCAAAAGTTCACAAGTTTATGATATAATATAGCATCCAAATAAGCAAAAATTTGAAGGTATTCTTATAGTGAAAAGTCAAGCAAGTCTACCTTAAATCCATCACCAAATCTTCCAATACGATCCCGATCATCTGCATCAGGTTGCTTGTGCCCAAAGTATGTCATTAGCACAATCTCTTGATGAGTCATCCCATGTCCATCATCTATAACTGAAAGCATGGGTATATCTTTTCCAGCTTTCTTAAAATATATCAACTCAATTGAAATCTCCAATCTGTCAAATACACTCAAAAAAGCAGTTTATCTAATGAAAAATAAATGAATAAAAGAAAGCTATTATATATAATTAAATACAGATGGCACAAAGACAAGGAGGGAAAAGCATAAATAGAAGAAGTACAAACAAATAAGTTAAAACACACATGGGCAGGTGACCTACTTGGTTGCTTTGGCATCCCTGGAGTTATCAACGAGCTCAGCTATTGCACCAAAAATCCATCCCGAATGTGCCTGACCAAGATTTTGAAGATAACTTGGGTCTGCTCGCACATAATTTTTTTCGAAGGGTTCATCCTGTTTCACAGCACGGGACTGAGGTTTATTATAAGCTTCATTTGTTGACTCACTAGCGTTGCAATCTCCAACTACAGGTGAGAACTTGTGAACAGAAGTGAAATTATCATCACTGGTAGTTGAAACTCTTTCCAGCATATGAACATTTTTTATGCCAGCAGACTCCTTGACCATGTTAACAGGCAAGGTCGGTCTGTTCTTATTGTAAGTCTTTGTTGCGGTTGGCCGCACAACTTGACATACCTCACCTGTATCCACCAAATATTTCCAATTGCAAAACATAAATCAACATAATGTAAGATAATATCTCATATGGAAGTCTCTAAAATGGCAGTATACCAAAATGAATAAACAAACAATAATCATCCAAACTTAGAGCATCAACTTATCCAGAAACAGAGCAAATAAGACAAGTGAACCAAAAAGTAATATCAAAAGAAATGAGCTGCAATTCAGAATAAGTTCGTAAAATACAATCACCTGATTCACCATGCATTCGACCACTAGAGGCATCCCATGTTTTCTCCATCTTATATGCAACTTTAACATGGCTCAAATTTGAGGTTTGATCGGGAGGAAGTAGGTAAAACTTGCAAAACTTCGACTTCGCAATAGCAACCTTTGAAAGATATGATGTCAAAGCTTCACTGAATGAGAGTGTAACACACACAAACAGGGGCTAAAATTCACCCCTAAAGAGGAATCTTTCATATAAAAGATCAGCTGTGTATACATTTCTGAATGTAAAATAAACAAAAGTAGATTGAAAAAAAAAAGATCCTTTTGCTTCATTCAAAATACTTCCTTACTTTAAAATGAGGAAAGTTGGCCAAAGAGGAAAAAAAAATTTGAATCAATATACTGCTAGTCAAAATAGCTAAAAATAATTTGTGTTAGAAAATCAATAACTAAAAATACATAGTGTAAACAATTAATTTTGAAAGAAGTAATGTAACCCATAAGCACTTATGACTTCTCACCAAAGAAACTGATTAAATTTTAAGATCAATAAAACATAATGAAAATGATGCAATGCCACCACTTTACCATGTTCCTGCTTTGCAGATAACTCAAAAATCTGTCCCACTCCTTCTGATCACGAGAACAATTAGGTGCAGGGTGCAAGACACAATGAGACATGCCATCAAGAGGTAATTTGCTTTTTGCAACAAAATCATGTATATCCCAGTTGCGAGGCCTGTTGATAAACTATTCCACTTCAATCAAGTAATCAAAATACAGCAGCAAAAGAAACACTTTTTGTTTTTTCTTTTTTCAAAGTTTATGTTGGCTGCTACATGAAGGGTTGATATTGTAACCGGTAGTTGTAGAAAAGGTGTAAAATTGTGGTATTGTTTTTTAATATTCTCATTTGTGAGGATAGTACTTCTTTTGTGAAGATTTTGTCCTTGGGTAGCTGGTACCTCTTTTATGAAGATTTTGTTCATGAGAGTTGGATTCTCCATTCGAAATAAAAACAGTGGTCCTAATTATTGGATGATCCCCAAAAATGGTGTTGTATGATTCTTCTTTAGAGAGATAGTTAAGTTTGGTTATACTATATTGTAATTATTTAAAGTAGAGTCATCTGATTTTTATATCAATAGTCCTACGATGTAATATTAACAAAAATTATTTAATGAAATTACATCTATTTGATGAATTAAAAAAAATGTTCGCTGCTACATAAACATAAAGAAAATGAATAATAATGTAGGAGCATAATGAGAAAAAGTGATGCGTACAATTCTTTAGGAGGATTTAGGCACAGCGTCCAGCATATAATTTTGCTATCCTTGGTAAGCAAAATATGACACTTAGGATCATCTGTACAAGCCAAAATTACACAGTATGATAAAAGTTCGGAAGAAAATGACCGAAATCGTGCACTTAAAACTATTCCATCATAAAAAAGAAAAAAATTACACAAACCTTCATTTGGGGTCTTATCTACATCCGAAAACATGTTTATCTCTTCTAACTTATTACCACCTGTAAAATCTAAACAAAGCATTGCATCAACAACAAATTAAAACAAAAAAAAAACAACAGTTCTCAGAAAAAGGAAAGCCACTGCTGAAGCTTGTTACTGAAAATGGCAAACACAGAGAAAAAAAAAACAGAAGCAGTTCATGTACAAAAGAAAAGAGCATTTTGCAGTCGCCATATCCATGAACAAAGCCCAAAAAAACGTGTCAAGGGAAAAGAAAAAACAAACATTCAAAAGAGAATGATCCACCACTCATGTAACAAAAAGAAGATCCTTTTTTAAAAAAAATTTCTTTTGGCATTTTTCAAATTTTCTTTTTCTCAGAGAAAATGCAACTATTGGGATACTGGATACGAGAGAGGAACAGAAAAAGAAAAAAAAAAGTAAGGAGGTTAAGAAATGCAAAGGATGATGAATGAGTGCTAACGTACGTGCTAAGTGCTAATTACATAACAGACAAGAACCGGAGGGACTGCACAGCAGAGGAATTTGGACAAAGCTTTCTCACAAAGGTGGCAGTGGCACCGCCAGGGTCTCTCACTTAAATAACTCGACGAGATTATTAGCATCTCACAATCTATTTACTGTTATACCCTTCTCTTTTCGGCGGTCCTCTGAACTTACGATCTTCCGAAATTCTGACGTGTAGTATATTAAATAATCATTTAACGTACTTTTACTTTAAAATTTGACCATGTCACAATATAAAGTGCTTTAAAAATCATCATGCACGAATCATGGGTTGGAACTTCAAAGTGCTTCCTTCAGAAGTTGTGGCACTTTCCAAAGATGCTCTTTTCTACTTTTTTTTCTTACTTTTAGTGCTTATTGAAGAAGAATTATTTTTGTCTTATTTCATTACTTATTGAAGAAGCTTTATTTTTGTTTCCACTAGAGAAGGAGAAACATTCGAAGCTAATTCCATTTAGATACCTTTATCTGTATTCATGACTTGGGTAAGTGGGTAAGTGCTTTTCATCACCTTGTTCTAAAATTAAAACCTCATGAATTCTAGTTTCAGAAACATAAGATTCCAAGACTTGTTTTCATTCATTTGGTAATACCACAAATTGATTTGCTTAATTACTGTTGCAAATTTCTCATCCATTTAACTCTGAAATCTACATTTATAAATTTCAATCACCTCATCGCTTCAATATCATATGATTCAAACTGATTGTCTCCAACTAAACGTAACTATACAGCCTGTGTATAAATGAATCACTGACTAATTTGATTGAAGGGCTTCAGCATCTATTTGCCTTGGCCTCAACCTCCTTGATGAATCTCCTCATGAACATGCCCCACTATAGGCTTTAATCACCAAGTCCCTCCACGCATGGAGCCAATTACCAATTAATCAGTTGTATGCAGGACAGGCATAGCAATTCAAAACTCAAGTCCAGTAGTGATGGCATCCAATGCAGCATCTAATTTGTGCAAAAAAAAAATGTATATGAAACAAGAAAGGGATTTATTCGCTTGCAATGGGCTCAATCCTTCTCTCTCCAACATCGGCCATCTTAAAATCACGCTTGGAAGGGAAGACAAACAAGGTGCACGCAGCATTAGATGACTGAAACTCGGCTGAATATCTCACTGACGTCACAGTAACTTTGGGCAGCTGTTGCGAACCTGAGGCAAGAGGTACAATTTTGTAACTGAGGATGTGCTCAGACTTTGGAAGAATAAATACCGTATCATTGTGAGACCCAGATATCACAAAACTTTGTGCATCTGACAAAGAGAACTTGACCTCTTGAAGCAACTTAGTCTGGTTCCGAATTTTAACTATATATGTGAAGGGGTCTCCAAGGATGGCATAAGGAGGACACTCCAAACTCACAACTAAAGGTGATGACTCCACTTCCACATCAGGTAGTTTATGTTTAGTCACAACCCAAGCTTCTGTCATGATACAACCAGAATGATCATCACTTCCAGAATCCCTCCTCCATCTCAGACACACTGTTCCCAGACCAAGCCTTGAAGAATCAACTTTGGGAACAACCATGAATACCTTTTTGAACTCTTCACCTGGCACGAGAAGGGAAGGGCCTAAAAGATCTTCACCTCCATGTTGCACAGAACATAATCTTTCACTGCCACCATCCTCGTTGTCAATAACCAGTGATAGTAACCGCAATGGAACCTCGGTGCAGTTCTTGGCAGAAACAATAAGCAAACTTGTTTCATTCAGGGGCAGTGATGCCAACTGCTCAGAATCATGAACTGGCTTGATCCTTGAGAGCAACAGTGGGTCCCGACGAAAGGGCAGCATACAGCGATGGCTAATTGCAACGGCAATCATTCCTTCAATTTGCAAGCTCTTGTGAACATGGACCTTCTGTGCAGTTAATTCATCAGGAAGTGGGGAGTAACCCAAAGACACGAAAAGCATAACTGGCTTTGGTCTGTGCCATTTGATCTCTAGTTTGCAGGACCATGACTCTCCATTTTTTAGACAAGGAACAGAAACCAATCCAAAAGATTTCTGAATTTTCTCAATTTTATCCAAACCCAACTGAGCTTCATCTTCCCCTTCTGGTCCAACAACGCCAAGAAGCTCAACATGATGACCATCCATAGAGGATGGTTCCGTTTCCCTTGGACTGAATAAGCCACCTCCTCTTACGTCCACCAGATTGATCTTTAACTCACCAGAGTAGACGTCATGACCTCTGGAGGTAATGGTAACAGGTAGCATGAAGCTCTCTCCAACCAATGCAGGGCCAGAAGCACCTAAAGTAACATCTACCTGTGGGTCCAGTTCCTCAACATGGGTAGCCTTTTGACCGGAGAATGCTAGAGCAGGATCCTTGGTTGGAAAAGTCTCCACACGGTTTTCAAACTTCCATAGAGGTAAATCTTCCATTGAGGTGGGACTTTCAGCTCTGCAACAGATTGTGAAGTGGGGCCCCAATTTTGCAATAACAGAGATGCACTCAAGT
The DNA here is from genome assembly GCA_946807835.1 of Ailanthus altissimus. NCBI lineage: Eukaryota > Viridiplantae > Streptophyta > Magnoliopsida > Sapindales > Simaroubaceae > Ailanthus > Ailanthus altissimus. The sequence continues at coordinate 29,485,081 of OX327695.1, forward strand.
TTTCCACTTTGTTCTGGAAAATTCAAAACTTATCTTAAACAACAGAAAGTGAGATTGATGGAAAAACAACATTACCTAGATACAACTAGAAATTCCGGCACAAGGAGTGTGCATGGGGGGAATGACTGAAAGTTTCAACCTCAAGCACTGCCTTTGCACTATGATCACAAGTTAAGTGAACAAATATGGGTACCAATTCAACACAGTCAACTCCCAAACCAGAACCTCTAGAAGATGCAGGTTTAGGAATGGCAATTCCTGATTAAAAGACCAGTTATTCATACCAAATGAAGATGGCCTGGAATAAATATATGCCTAGCAGCGACCAAGCCAAAATTCTAAGTGCAAATAGCCATGTTCATTGAGACAATATAAAAATGAGGCTATAGTTTGTAGCATATGAGTACCAGAACTGTGGAATACATAATATAATGCACTAGTGCATATCATGAGAAAGAGAGGCCTTATCCAAACTTTTAGGAATAAACCCCAAAGGGATCAGGTTCTGATAACAGGACAATGCTTATGCTACCAGCAAATTTAGGACTAGCCAGTTGAAAATTTTCTTAATAGTATAAGCATGTTCTTGAACCTAAAGAATAATAAAACCAAGACTCAGTGCAGAAGAGAATAACTAGCTTACCAGATTTGATGCCATACGTCAACCGTAGCCATTTGTTTGTAACAAGCATCAAAGAAGGAGTACTCTCTACTCGGTGACCTGGTTGATCATCATTCCTTGCCGCTAATGGAGGCCTCTGAGCATTCGTTATCACAAAATTGCACTCAGATTGATTGAACTGGACTTCTAACTGATCAATATCAAAAGTAAGTGGTAATTGCGATAGAATTGACACTGTAATTAACGTGGATACACCGGGCTTGATTATTTGTTCATGAAAAGCAACTGAAGCAAGAAGTACTATTCTAAGGGGACTGACAAGATCAATCTCAAGATGAATTGAATTATCGCTGGTTATTTTAATACCACTATTGTCTTCAACTGTCCCTTCTTCCCCTCTGAGAAGCCCAAAAACTTCTTTGTGTACACTTTCTCTCTGTGAGAGTGTTGGGGGACCAGCTGGACCACATTCTTTAAATCTAAGAGGCTGACCCTCCATGCCAAATGATGCGGGCAGCGCAGCCATTTCCAGCGAGTATTCTACAAAATCTTTTACTGTGCCTTGTTTCCTTGAGCACTCTCTTAGGTAACCCAAGACCTCCCACAATAAAGTCACCCACCCTTCTTGTCTGTATAGACATGCAACACCTTCAAAAAGTTGTTTTGCATTGCTAAAATCACCCAAAGCAAAATACTCAGCAGCCATTTGCAACCCACAGAAAGAACCCATCCTGTGAGCTTTGAGATTATCATATAATTCACAAGATTTTTTTAGCAGAGCAACAATTTCAAAGGCATCTCGAAACCTTTTCCCTTCTGCAATAGCATAGCGGGTGTACTCTTCATCTGTAAGTCTGCAAAATGAGAGAAAAGTATTAAGGCATTGATTTCTAGATATTACAAAGTATACAACTGACAGTAACATTCAACACATTTCACTGTTGAGACTTACGGCAGCATGGCAGCAGCATCCCCTTCCTCAAGTAGTCGAGCAAATTGACCCACATAAAGTGAAGGTACTACAGATTCAGCACTGCTATCAATCTCATTCACAGATTCTGACATCGACAGAGCAAGTTCTAGAGATGATCTTTTCTCCTTCAAGTAATGTGCGGCCAACTGTTTCAAGATAAATTGTTGCAATCAGCTCATTAAAAAGTATAACCTGATGAAAGGAAAAATTATGTGAACTTATAAAATAATCTTTCTATATAACACTTGTGCAAGTATTTAGACAAACAAAAGCACTTGGAGTGTGATGGTTCATACTATCAATTTGGTAACTCAAACAAACCAAAGCATTCTAAAGACAATAAAGTTCACTGATGCAATGATACAGAAGCATGGAAGATAGTAAATGAGGTAAACTGCAGGCTTTGCTAGGAAAAAAATTTATATTTTATGCTTTAACTAAGTATAGACATTTTGAGAAACTAGTGTGGTAGCAGAGTACGTGGTTCAATGCTGTAGAGTGGGATAAATACTGTGTAGTATATCAGAAAGCAACAGAGGACATAATATCATAAAGTTAGGGTTCTAAGTACATATAGATGACGTGTTGCTGAAAGTCACTACTATATGTATTAAATGGAAAGGCCTAGAATACAATTAATTTGCATGGTACACGCAGCATTGCAAGGAAATATGAATTCAGCCTAAGTATTATACATATAGAACTCCAAGATGCTAGTAACATAAAGAAGGCTAATGACCTGATAGTAATAAGATGAATGAAATTCCCATTCAGTCAGAGGTCTGTCTGCAGTGCCTAGAGATGAAATGCTATGAGTTGAAATAGAGCTCATCTCCAGTAATTCAGCAAACACCAAAAACTGTCTGCTCATCCACTCCCAGTGAAGGAATACAACTTCAGGTGCACCAACAACTTTCCTGTATGACGCACTATGTTGATGGAACCATGAAACTGCTTCTTTGACCTTTCCACCATGCAACAACAAATTTGATATTTTAAAATGCATTTGCTCAGCAACAGTTTTTATCTCAACCAAGCGTTGAATTGGGGGCAACCTTGTCGATGTTCCAATCATCTAACAAACAACCCAAGTACAAGCATAAGAAATAACTATAATAAAGTTTAGTGGCCTAATAATAGACAATGAGATAGCAACAAGAACAAAGAACAAAAAAGTACCTCCCGCAGCATATGATAAGCATCCTCATAAGACCTCAGAGCTTCAGCCCAATCCCTTCGAAATTCTGCATATACAGCGACCTAGCAATTCAAAGTCTTTAGATAAGTAATCTGCAACAGAAACAAGCAGCAAGACAAGAAAAGGGCAAGCTGGCACTGTTGTCTTAACTTCTCCGTCACAATTGTACAAATGGAGGCACAAAACAGACTCCTATATAAGCATCCACTAATTTGCATGGCACAAATAACAAAGCATTGCATCGCCATTTAATCTATGACCGGTGCAAGGCTTTTAATTAGGATACCCTTAAAAATTCATTTTTAATAATGAATCTAAAGGAATCAGTCCAGAAACAACAAGCCCTATGTATCAAGCCTTTCTTTGTTTTTTAATTTTAGGCATCTAAAACATTAAAACTTACTACTACTTGCAGCATATAATGTTCAATTCACTACCCTTCAGGAAGTCACATCATAAAACTATCCATAAGAAAGCTGTAGCATGTGTTATATCAACAATGTAGTGGAATAGGCATCTATATGAATGAAAACAAACAAAACAAAAAAATTAAGTTAAACAAAATAAAGATCCGTACTTTGAAGCAATATCGAATAGTCAAATCTACAGAACTGACACTCTTCTTTTCCACGCGAGTTTTAATCCTCCTTCCCTCATCTTTGTAATAAGTAATTGCTAATTCCGCAAATACGCTCCCCAGCCTTCAAACGAAAGCTCAAACTCAATACAAACTATATCAAAGAAAATAACCGTAGCCAAAACTAATAAATTGAATTAAATTAAAGAAATATCATACCTGTTCAGAGAATTTTGTAGCTCAGAAGAATTATTAGGATTAAAAGTAACAATGTATTTGGAATCAACTTCGGCGCGCTTACGCAGAGCGATAAAACGATCTTCATTGATATCATCTCCGTCATTAACGACCACAATAACCACCAATTTGACGTTCCTCGGCCGAATCGCGGCCTTGAGATTGTCGAGATCGGAGCAGACCTGAAGCCACTGAGCGGGATCTCCGGAGACCTGATCGGAACTGAAAAGAGCGGCGACCACGGCAGGGATTCTGGTGCGGTGCTTCATTAACCAATCGCGCTTCAGTATCCCGCCTTGACCTTGACCTTGACTTTGACCAGATGCTGCTGATGATGAGCCGGCCTTCTTGGCCAGAAGGAGCAGCAGTTTTGATAAGTCGGGTAAGGCTAAGGTGTTGATTGGTGGCTGCTCGGAAAGCAAATGAGTTGAGATGAGAGGGTGATGCTCCGCCCATCCCACCAGCGATACTAATGTTACTGGCGGCGTCCGCCATTCTTCTGGATACTCTTCCATTTTCACTCGCGATTCTAACTTCTTCAGCACGATTTCATCAGCTGCTGCTAAAAGCTTTAACACCCAACTCTTTTTTTTTTTTTTTTTAGGACGCAATTCCGCTCCCAGATTCCCTCTCTCTACTCGGGCCGGACCAGTCTTTATTTGACTGGGCCCGGCCCACATCATTAGCCCGTGGATTTACTTTGAGCCTATGGTGAATTTGTTTTATTTTCTTTTTTCAAAATATTCTCAAAATGGAGAAAATACTTTGACCTGCTCAAATTCAACACTTGGTATTAATTATTGGCCAATGAGGTGTTTGGCCAACACTTGGTTTTTGGGTTTTGAAACCTCACGAAATTATCTCAATACTCTTATTCTTCATAAAAATTCTAAGAACATCATTAATATTCTTGATTCTTCGTGAGAATTTTAAGAACATCATTATCATCCTCTTACGTTATTTTTAAATACTTTAAAAAATTTTATATAAGAATTTATTTTCTTATAAAAAAAATATTTTAATACTAAAATCAATAATAAATCATCGTTGCCCTTAAATGTTTTAAGAATTTTTGAATAACAATTTATTTTTTTATAAAAAAAAAACATTCTAATAACTCAAATCAGTAATAAATTAAAAAGTTGATGTTGTGTGTGATAAGTGTCTAGGCAAGTAAGAGGCTAAATTGAATTATCTAGGGGATGCTCTTAGAGATTATTTTAAGTTCTCAATAGTGCTCTGGTTCTTGTATATTGAATTGAATAAAAAATGAGTTAATAGTACATGCTTATTGTAGTGTATAAATCATAATCCATAATAAAATATGAATACATTTATATATCAAAGTATGATTTAATTAAATCTTAACTAATAAAAATTATAACCTGTTTTACATAAAGAATAATGATTTAAATAAAATTTCTCTATTTGTAAAAAATCTTTTTTCATTAAAATTTAAATAAAATTTGAGTTTTGAACTCAAACTCTGTGCAAACTAATTGAGCTTATAAATAATGAGACCTAAACCTTAAAAAATATTGGTACTAATTATTGGGCCAATGAAGTAGTTGATGTATTCATATATTTAACATCTCTATATTGTAATTGCAATACAACTAATAAAAGTTAGTGATATTAAAAAATAAATAAATTTAAAATAATTACATATTTTATTATGAATATCAATTAATTAAATTGATAAAATTTATTAAATGGAATTAAAAGAAAATTACATAACATCACATCAAATGATATCCAATATTACCAAGGCTATTAGTTTAAGAGTATAGATTTGCAATCAAATGTTGAACATATGGTATGGCATCAAAAGCCATCCGATGATTAATTGGAGAAATGTACATACTTATAAATGTTGAACATGTGATGAATAATTTACATATTGTTATATCAAAGGCTATAAAGTGATTGTAATGCTATTATTAGGAGAATTGTGTATAAATATATATATATATATTTACAAATGTATTTACTTGTTATTTGGAGTTGGGTTGACTACTAACTTTGTTCAATATAATATAAGTTATGAGACAAATAGCTTCAAACTGAGCATGATGGCCATGCCATTAAAGAAGTTAGTCATATGATCAAACTCACCACAATCTTTTTGACCCTAAACAATAATACTATTATAACCTAGCAATGCCGACACGAGGTAGCAAAATTTTTTAATAGAACTATAAATTTCATAATTTCACCTATTTTATTTTTATTGAAATTTTCATTATAATTAGTAGTGTTAAACAAAATTACAAAGCAACATAAAGACAGTGACAAAAAAATAAGAGGCAATTATAGTCAAATTTATTTATACCCAATATAAAAGTTCATCTGCATGTTCTTATTTGATTGACTCATAATGAGCTTTGTAGTATATTATTCATTTACTAAAATATAAATTCTGAGTTAAAACTGTTGTTATATGGTGTGTGATGTGTATAGATGTATATAATTTTAAAAATTAAATACGCAACGAAAGTATTCATATATATTATACAATATGTAACAAATTCAAGCATGTAATCACATGTATGATCATTCAAGTATATATATATCTCATATATATTTCATACATGATATAAAATGAATAGCAAATAAATAATCTACTCAGTTATGAAGGTAACTTTACAATTCTTCAAGAACTCCAAGCTTCAATTTATTGAACTCACCTTAAAGTGTTCCCTTGCACAATTCTAGTTCACAACTAAATTCGATGGGATTGTGAAGCTAGAATGGTAGCCTTGAATTTCCAGTAAAGGATTGTTTTAACACTTAAAATAATTTGTCTATATAAGTGATTACTACCAAGAGATGAGAAGAGTTAAGAGATTTCTTTTGTTCTTTACAACTCTTTATGTTGAACCTTGGTAAGCCTTTGTATTTTCTCTCAACACTTTGAGAAAAACACTTAGGAAATACTCTCAATTCTCTCTTCTTTCTCCTTTAACGAAATTCACTCTTTCTTACACCTTAATTGAACTCTTTCAATTCTTTCTTAAGTGCAAAGAATGATTTCTCTTAGTGCTCCACCACCACTTAATCATATTTGCCATTACAAATATTAATCTATCATATTTTTCACTCACCAATTTGATTCAACCATTTGAATCAATTTCTAGAGAGTAAATGGCATTTAATCAATGTTAAGTGGTTTTACCACTTCCTTAGTGTATCATTTAAGAATTACTAAGTGGTCAACATTCCTTATTACTAATAACAAGTGCATTCTCCATTAATAAATGGTGTTTGCCACTTATTCTAATTAATAATAATAATTTAATTAATATATAAAATATTAATAATTCAAAACTATTTTGAATATTTACATTTACCACATATGTATTTACCAAGTAAGGTAAATAGGTAAATACATGGTAAATAATTTATGGAGCAAGATTATGTCATTTGTCAATTTCTTATTGGTTAACAACTCTTGTAAACCAATAATGTATTTTACCTTCAATTATTGACAAGTGAATAATAAAAGGAACCTTGAAACATTTTTCATTTTGCTAGAAATTGTTGGATCAATTGTTCAATCCAATTCGCTGCCCCAGTGCACAACGAGTACACTTCATATTGTGAGACTCTCTAGGTCCATGCCTGATTTGTCATATGAAACTATTTCACACATCTGTGAACAATGTCCCACACACATGTTACAGATATTACAAAACGGCCCATTAGACCATACAAGTTGAGGTTATAACATATTCGTATAATCCTTCCATCATAAATATCCTAGAAGAGCGGAGATATAGATTAACACCGTCAAGTCTCCATGTGTTCAACCATAAATTTATCTCTAGATTTGTATTTCAATAAATAATATCCGTAAACACTTTTACGATATTATTTTTCCAAGAATAAAATTAATTCTTGGATGTCTGCTTATGGCCATAAGACTTTCTGAAATACAATCTTGGAGTTGTAACAATATTTCCTAGCACCATTTGCAACCCATTGCAACTATGTCATTATTAATATATTCTTAGGTCTTTGTCTCATTTCAGACAAGGCTCTAACTCTTTAGATTTTACTGACTCTTAGTTCTGATCAAAACTTCTTTAGATCAGATCTGAACTCTTTCAGATCATACAATGTCTAAAACGTTACAAGCATCTTACCATATTTATAAATAAAATAATTAGTGATATATTGAAATCATAAATAACTTCACCTTGATTTCTTGGCTTGAATGTGTGTTTGTTGCTTGTGTTATTCTCCTTGTTAAGTCTCTCTATTTTTGCCTCAAAAGAATATTTTTGTTGCTATGAGAAACCCTAGCCACGAGGAGCTTCCAATCCCCCCATCAATAGGCAAGTTTAGAATGGTATTTAAACATTTGCATGGGCGCCGAGGCGTTGAGGGCTCAGCGCCGCGGCACTGGGCACGAGTACAGGTCTGTCAAGACGTTGACGAGCGCCACGGCGCTCAGATCTGGGCGCCGCGGCGCCCAGCCACCTGTTGCTGCGCTACTTTTGTATTTTGAGCGTAACTTCTTCATTTGACGTCCGATTTGCCTCCCGTTTGTTCCTATGCATCATATTTTCCATCGTGCATCTGTTTATGATCAGAAAACACAATTAAATAGTCAAATACTTATAATTTGGAGCAAAATACGAAAGTTAAGTACAAATCCTACTAGTACTTTTTTACCCCTATCAGGCAGCTCCCCCTCTCATTCTTCTCTTACTTTTCAGCAACAAACAATATGTTTTTATTTAGTTTTCTCAAATTTCTCTAGTTTTTCTCATTTTTTTCTTCTTTCTTCATGGCTTCTCTCGATTTTTCAACTGACTAGCCTGCTCTTGCTAGAATCCACCCTTGGCCCTAGTAGAGCCATCTCGATCGAAGCCTTCCTCAGCCATGCTGAGCCATTCCGGCTACCGCAAGTTGCCTCGAGTTCATCGTGCTCTATTTTTTCTACCAAGTTCCAAGATCGGTGACCTAGCCCTGTGACCACAACATTCGGCCTTTGCCGACATTCTTTGAGTTTGAGTAATTTTGAATCCATTCGAAGGTGTGTCCAGCTTGGATTCGGCTGAACGTTGGAGCAACCTATCGAAAATCGTCAAGAGTCCGCTAACACCACATTTCTACTCTTTTTGGCTATCATTTCTAGCCCCCTACTACCAATGCTGACCACCATAAGAGTAGCTATTGTCAACCGAGCATGCCAACTCACTAGTAGTCGCTTTATACCCAAAGTTGGTGAAACTCATTTTTTGGCAATCCATAATGATCTACGATCTCCATTTAATTTTTAGGCATCTGATTATGTTGGTGGTAGGATTAGGACTTAGGGGTTGGTTGGATTGGAATATCTCTTTGTGAGTTATATGTTGCTTGTAATAATCTCTTGCGTAAGGCTTTTGTATTTCTCACTTTTTTGCGAGGATAGTTTTTTTTATTGAGAGGTAGAAAAATCCCTCAACGGGGGGTAGAATTCTCTGTCTTCAATAAAGATAATAAAATTCATTTGTAAACGGCCTCCAATTTTGAAATTATTGTCCCCATCTAAAAGGAAAGTTTTAGGTCCGAACGTTTGTCAATGAGTCTGTATTTATTTTTTTAATAATTCTCTATTTTAAAAGAGTAGTAGTCTTATAATATCTTTAATTTTATCAATGACATTAAAAATTACTTTAAAAAATTCATTTAATTTCTAATTTAATTTTATATAACCTCTTTTGCATGTGTTTTATATTCATTATGTATAGTAAAAACTTATTTTATAACTATTTTATTTTTTATCAGCTACCAACTTGTATTAGTAAAAAAATTAAATAAAAAATGAGATTAAGAGAGAATCCTTATAAGCTTTAATTAGATTTGAAAAAAATTGATAGCGGCAAGCTTGACGAATTTGACGAAAAGCAAAGAAACAGAAAAAGAAGAAGTGCAGCAACAGAATAGAAACTGTTTAGAGACAACCACAGAATGATACAGAAGCAGCAACATTAGCAACAATAACAAAGTGTTTAATCAGGACATGCAAAAATGCAATGTTCTAAAAATCAGATTCCACCCCTCAGAACAAAATCTAAATGCAATGTAAAACTCATTTCTTGTATTATATACTACCTTAAACTCTGAAACTTTCTCTGATTTTTATGAAATAAAATAGTAATAAAAAATTTTATTCTAAGAAAAATAAAGTTTTTATTTTTTATTATAATTTTAAAACAACTTATATAAGATTTAAAGAAAAGAATCGTGCCTTCATTTTAAGGATAAATAGAAAATGTTAGATGATAATATTTCTTCTCCAATTAATAATCCAATACGATTCTTTTCACGATAACCCTACCTTATTTTGGCAACATGAAATTAGTATTCTTATAAATATTAACAATTTTTATTTTTTGTCTGTGTTTCTTCTTTTTTTTATAAGAAGGATTTGTGTTTCTTTTATTATGGTCAATCTTTTTTAGAACAAAGTTTGATTAATACTCTTTTTTTATGAAAGTCTGATTTAAATATGCGTTAATGTATAAATATAATATTTTATTTTAATAATTCTTTATTTATTCTGTAAGAAGTCTTATGATATAATATTATTTTTAATTTTTATCAATAATATAATATAATATTAATATTTAAAAAAAAAAAATTTTACCTTTTCCCACATAGGTTACAGTTTGGTCATGGGTTCCTAGACAGTGCCCATAGAGCTGTAAGGCAATCCACAGCTATAACATTGATTAAATAGACTTTTTTGTTATACATCAATTATCAGGCTCGTAAAATTTAATTGGAACAAATTTTGTGATATCTGGCAGACCTAAGAATTAAAGAGGTGTGAAGGTTAAAGAGAAGAATAGGATTTGGTTTCCCTGCCTGTCCTCATCAATCATAATGCAATTTGATTGGGAAGCCGCTGCACGCAAATGCATGAAGAGCCACTGCTTTTTCTACGATCAGCAACAGAAAAATTTAGGGTAAAAGAAAATTATGGAAGCATCGACACATCCCTGTGACTGGGTGGGAACCTTATCCATGTATTGTTGTGCTTCATCTAGCAATTTCTTTCTTATTTTGCTAAATATATAAATGATTTATGTGAGATTATTAATTAAAAATTATTGAGATATAATTTAGAGAGCAAACTAAGTATGTAGGATACGCACGAATCGAAGACGGATACAAAAGGAGATAGAAAATAAAGAAGGGCGCACTAAGCGCCAGCGTCGCGACAATCAGGTGTGGGCACCGCGGTGCCCAATCTAGCAATTAAGCACCGTGGCGCCAGGCGACGAGCGCCATAGCGCTCAAACGGGCGCGCCAATGCCGCGGCGCTGGAGACGAGAACAATATCCCGAAATAAGAAAACTTTTTTATTTCGTCTCTCACTTATTTCAAGACTCCCTAATACGACTCCCACACGTATAGGGTAAACTTAGGATGTCCCAAAGCCTATGTAAAGGCTATCAATTGGCTTGTAAACAGAATCTTTGTGAAAGGTTGAGAAATCTTAGTGATCATCAATAATCTTTGTGGTTCTTTGTGAGAGAAAATTCCTAGAGTGAGAGAGAGAGAGAGTTTTTTTGGTGATCTTTTTTCTAAAAGACATACTTTGTGAGTGCCTTATGATTCATAATAAGAGAAGAGTGTGATCTTGATCCGCCGCGAACGTAGACAAATTGCCAAACCACGTAATTCTTTGTGTGTTCTTCTTCTACCACTTCTCTCTTTATTCCTTAATTACTTGTTCTGCATATATTGCTTAAGTGATTTTGCTTGTTTGTGTGCTTCCGCTTCAAAAAAATTGGTATCAGAGCTTGGTTCTAAGCAGACATGATCACACCAAAGTATGAGGTAGAGAAATTTAACGATACGAATGACTTCAATCTGTGGAAGATGAAGGTTAAGGCGTTATTGGTGAGCCAAAGGCTTGGTTCGGCATTAGAGGAGACTGCAGCTCCATCTAGTGATGAAGAGAAAACGCCAAAGTCATCTAAAGCTGAAGCAGAAAAAAGAGACATTCAAGAAAGAGCTCATAACACAATCATTCTGTCATTGAGCGATGAAGTACTAAGGGAAGTAGCAGGTGAGACGATGGCAATAGGTCTTTGGAAGAAGCTTGACTATCTTTATATGAGAAAATCGTTGGCCAACAGATTACATATAAAGAATAAGCTATATCAGCTGTCCATGTCAGAGGGGACGCTAATGAAAGATTATATAGACGCTTTCAATAAGATCATCCTTGATCTTGAGTCTATAAACATCAAGATAGAAGATGAAGATAGAACAATAGCCTGCCAAGTTCACTCCTCAAGAGCTATGAGAGTTTTGTTGATACGCTACTCTACGGCAGAGAGAGTTTAACGATGAGTGATGTAAAATTATTATTAAACTCAAAGTTATTAGGAAAGCAGACCGAGGGCAATGCAGAAGGCTTATCTGTAAGAGGAATGCCTTTATATAGAGATGGGAAGAAAAAAGGCTCAAGGTCGAAGTCTAGAACTCCTAGGAAGTGCTATTACTGCAAGAAAGAGGGGCATTTCATAAAAGACTGTCCCGAGAAGAAAGCATAAGACAAGAAGAAAGCGAATGCTATGCTTGCCTATGATGATAGCTATGACAGCACAAAGACACTCGTCGCTACTGATAGTAAGAACTCTGAACAATGGGTTCTTGATTCTGGTTACACTTTTCACATGTGTCCACATAAGTCTTGGTTTACAAATTTTCAGCCTATTAGTGGCGGTAAGGTCTTAATGGGTAATGATGTTGCATGTCAGATGATGAGAATTGATAGTATTAAACTTAGGCTACATGATAGGCGAGTGAGAGAGTTAATAGATATTAGGTATGTTCTTGACTTGAAGAGAAACTTGATCTCACTAGGGACTCTAGACCAGAATGGGTGTTTCATCAGGATCGACGGAGGGATTTTAAGAGTTTTGAAAGGTTCCATGGTGGTGATGAGAGGAGAGAAACGCAAAGGGGTTTATGTGTTTAAGGGTGAAGTCATAAGTAGTTCTGCACTATTCTCTGTAAATGATGAGAGTATGCAAACTAAGTTGTGACATCTTAGATTGGCACATCTAGGCGAGAGAAACCTAAAGGAGTTGTTCAGTAAAAAGGCGTTTGGAGAAGATAAGTTCTAGCCCTTAGAGTTTTGTGAGCATTGTGTGCTTGGGAAAGCACATATGGTAAAGTTTAGTACCGGAGAGCATAAGACTAAAGGGACTTTTGACTACATACACTCAGATCTTTGGGGACCAGCTCAGACAACTACTCGTGGTGGTGCCAGGTATTTTCTCAGCTTGATTGATGACAATTCGAGAAAACTGTGGGTCTATGTGTTGAAGAGCAATGATCAAGCCTTTGAAGTATTCAAGACTTAGAAGGTTTTTGTTGAGAATCAGACTAGCAAAAGGGTAAAGAGGCTAAGGACTGACAACGGCCTCGATTTGAATGTGTGTTTGTTGACAACGGCTAAGGATTGACAACGGCTAAGGACTTAGTAAGGACTGACAAAAGGGTAAAGAGGCTAAGGACTGACAACGGCCTCGTATTTTATAACAGAGAGTTTGATGGGTTTTATGCCAAGTATGAGATTGCAAGGTATAGAACAGTAAGATCAACACCATAGCAAAATGGCGTAGCTGAGAGGATGAACAGGACCCTACTTGAAAGGGTTAGATGCATGCTTACCAATGCGAAGATATCCAAGATATTCTGGGGAGAAGCTGTAGTGACTGCAGCTTACTTGATCAATAGAAGTCCCTCATCAACAATTGACGTTAAGACACCAGAAGAGAAATGGTCTGGCAATCCTCCGAAGTATGACTATCTCAGAATATTTGGTTGCCCAGCCTTTGTACATGTGAAATAAGGAAAGTTAGAACCTAGAGCTATTAAAAGGATATTCATAGGATATCCCAAATGAGTAAAAGGATATAAGGTGTGTTGTAAAGACTTGACACCACCAAGGAGTATCATAAGCCGTGACGTGACGTTCGATGAAATGACGATGCTAAAAACCTCCCAAGAAAACGAGAAAGAAGAACCTGTGCCCAAGGAAGACTCAGCACCCGAATCAATAGAAGTTGAAGTGGAGACTAAAAGTAGATCTGATATGCCCCCATATCAACATTTCAATGAGAAAATCCTTGAAGATGGACCAAGAACACCGGCAAGTTCCTCCAAGTCTACCCAAAGAAAGACTATGACTCCTGAAATGGAACTTGAAGAGTACCAGTTAGCCAGAGATAGGCTAAGGAGAGTGATTAACCCACCAGTCAGGTATGCACAAGCAGACTTAATTGCTTATGCTTTCAATTCTGCTTACACTTTTGAGTATGATGAGCTTAGGACATGTAGTGAGGCTATGAAGAGTGAAAACAAGAAAGAATGGCAGCAGGTCATAGAAGAAGAGATTAGTTCTCTTAGGAAGAATAATACCTGAAAGTTGATGGAGAGACCTCAAAAGAAGTTAGTCGGGTACAAGTAGGTGTATAAGGTGAAGGAGGGGATACTGGGGATTGAGCCTACAAGATTCAAAGCTAGGTTAGTAACATAAGGTTTTACTCAGAGAGAGGGAGTCGATTTTTATGAGATATTCTCTCCAGTTGTCAAGCACACATCTATTAGAATTTTGTTAGCCATGTGTGCAAACCTTAATTTACATCTAGAGCAGATGGATGTAAAGACAGCTTTTCTACATAGAGAGCTTGAAGAAACAATATACATGGCACAATAGCAAAGGTTCGAGGAGCCCAAAAAAGAAGATCATGCTTATTTGCTAAAGAAGTCATTATACGGGTTAAAGCAATCACCTAGACAGTGGTATAAGAGATTTGATGAGTTTATGATGGCTTGTGGCTTTAGTAGGAGCATGTATGACGGATGCATGTACTTCAAGGAAATAAGTTGTGGGATAATGTATTTACTTCTATACGTCGATGATATGTTGATCGCATGCAAGAATATAGAAGAAATACAAAAGCTCAAGAAGCAGTTAAGTGGCGAGTTTGAAATGAAGGATTTGGGAGCAGTAAAGATAATTTTAGGTATGGATATTGTGAGGGAAAGAAGAGATGTTATCTTCTTGTCCCAACACCGATATATATGCATATATAGTTAAAATTGCATATACAAAATCTATTTACTATATTATTTATTATTTGTTAAATAGATTTCAAGTTGTTTAGTATAAGTAATTAGTGAAAATAAAATTTAGTATGCGTAGATCATACGAAGAAAAAATAAAATATGAAACCAAAAGTAAGGAGAGACTCAAAAATATAAGGATGGGCGTATAGATTTGAATTCTCTAGCGTTGAAAGATAATACACCCCAGCATAGATTTCAATGCCCCTTCTTTTTCAAAGGACACTGCAACGTTGCGATAAGATAACATTAATACCTCAACATTTGTCGAGAAATGCCCTAGCAAGAACTATCGCATAACGGCCTAGCATTGGATGCTGAACGCCCTAACATTTGCTTGTTTAGAAAAATCTTTTTTTGTTCAAATTGATTTCTTTGAATGAATTTTGGATTCTTATACGAAAAGATTCTTATTCCAACTAGTTTTAATGTTTCTTAAGTTTTTGTATAGTACTATATAAATTTTTATAACCCTTTAGGATTTACTAAGTATTAAGAGAAATTATAAGAGAAAATAAAGAGTTAGATAAACTCTAAGTGCTTATGTGCATTATAGTGGAACTATTGTTGGGTGTTTTTGTTTATGTGTGAAAAAATAATAGCACCAAATAAATCATTTATATGAACTAATAGATACGAAAGATAATTCTTGTGTATTCAACATTAAAGAAAATACAAAATTATACAGGAAAAGTTATCAACCCTAATTGGAAGGTTATTAATCTTAAATGAAATGCTACCTAGGTTTACCTATTTTATAATATTAACCATCTATATACAATTACCATATACCATATAAATGTTTCAAGACTTTAATAGTTCTTTATTTCGTATTTCTTGTAATATTTAAAAAGTTAATAACAGAGGTAATAAGTCTTTGATCCACTGAAGACATAGACTATTAGTGTCGAACCACGTAATTAATTATGTGTGTTCTTATTGTTCTTGTTTTTATCTCTTTCTCTTTTATTTAATTATTAGTATACGCTTCCACAACAAGTAAATATTTGAGTAAAGGCTAATTTTTAAAAAAGATTGATGTTAAGTCTAATTCTCTTCAACAATATATATATATATACACACACACACACACACGTGTGTGTGTACATGCTTCGTTCAATTATTTTATTTTATGAATATATATAATTAGCGCTATGTTTATATAATTGGGATATAAAATTTGTATTTTAATTGGTGTGTTATTTAGTATGTCAAATGTTGATTGGTATTGTATAACTACTACATTAATGAGAATTACAAAATCAAAAACTACTTAATAAGTAGTAGTCACCAATTAAGGACACATTAATTAAAATACAAATTTTATGTCTTAACTATATAAACATAGTATTATTTATATATAATTGACCTCTTTAATATATATATATATATATATTGTAAGGAGTCCAATTAACCACACATATCTCTACATTGGTATGTATTGTCTATTTTAGGCTTAAGTTTTCATTGTTTTACTTTTGAGTTTTATCCAAAAGGCTTCATGCCAATAGAGATATAGTTCAATCCTTATATACCATAATCCTCTAAATTTCTTGCCAATTTAGGATTTTTGTTCGTTTCCTTAACAATCATCCTCTTGAACAAAAGGCCACAGAGCCTCCCCTCAAACAATATCTCATCTGCCTTTCTTTCACCTAAGAATATCTCGCTCTCTTCTAATACTCATCTTCTATTTATCTTTACTATGTTGAGAGCGCATGCCTTACTTGAAGCGCTAGAGTACCACCTATCTTGAGAGTCTACTCTATCAGGTCAACTCCTCATCATAACGTTGCCGCACATGCCTTACGCGAAGCCCAGATTCACCATTGCCTATCCATGTCCATAGAGCTTAACCATAGATTTCATCACAAGCAAATTAAGGGATACCAAACTTCTTAATCTTCTTGTTAACACCAAAGATTTATTTTACATGACTAACTTGTGGGCATAGTTCTGATACTATTTATAAGGAGCCTAATGAACCACACATGTCTTCACATTGGTATGATATTGTGCATTTTGAGTCTAAACTCTCATGATTTTACTTTTGAGCTTTATTCAAAATGTCTTATATCAATAAAAATATAGTTCACACTTTATATACCCATGATCCTCCATATTTCTTGTTAATGTAGAATTTTTGTTTGCTACCTTAAACATATATATATAATTAAGTTATTAACATCATCTTACATTCACTACGTAAAATGTTTGAATAATAATCTTAACATTACATGTTGATTTAACAATATGCATTAAACCGGTTCTTTGTCCCAATATATATAATCAATAATGTTATGATTATATAATTATGATATAAAGTTTATATCTCAATTGATGTATCATATGATATATTTAATATTAATTGACATTGTATAATTATTATATTATATTAGTATAAATTAAAAAGTTAACAATTATTTAATAATAATCATTAATTAATGAGACATCAACTCAAATATAAATTTTATATCTCAATTATGTAAATATAACACTACTCCTATATAATCAACTATTCAATGAACACGCGCGCACACATATATATATATATATATGTGTGTATATGTAATTTTATTATAGTGGACAACGTAACTCACCATACAGATAGTATTATAACAGTATTATTTTCTAAATGATAAATTACGTAATCCATTAAATTATTTTTCTAAATATACATTAGAATTTAAGTTATTATTATCATCTTGCACTTGACTTGATAGAATATTTGAATAATAATCTTGACACTACATATTGATTTATCAACATAAAAAATTTGGTATTCAAAAGAGAAACGCTATATTGAGAAGGCATATATTATCAAGTAATTATTGGATTTATAAACATCATATAATGTGGGTTGTGAACAAGTTAGCTAACTATGGTCCTAAATTACTATTAATATCACAATGAACTAGTTTTATATATTCTCAATGCTTAAGATGGGCTTTAAATAGTTTTATATTGAAAATTTTAAATAAATGAGTTTTTTTTTTTTAAAAGATTAGTTTAGAGTAAGAAGTGCCTTAAATTTAAGGGACCAATTGATTCGGCTGAAAATCATTTTTTACTTAAAGAAGCCATAAACATATATACCTAGGAATAATATATTTTTAAGGTAAAGGACAAGTGAACTTCTATTTTTTTTTAAATGATAATTTAATCACTGTATTTTTTAAAATACTTAAATATATTATTCTTCATTAAATTTTTATAATTACTTTAGATGGTAATAAGAACAATATAGGATTTTATTATTAAAAAATACATGGCACTATCTAATAAGCACTGACCAACGTTAATTGATATTGACCGATCATCAACAGCATCAAACTGATTAGCTATTATTATTATCGAACTCTAAATTTTGTAATTTATATGATGATAATATTATTTTCACTAATGAAACATCGAATGAGTATCAAAATTAACAAGAAAATAGTGGGCTGTAATTTTTTTTATACTAATTTCAAGCTCCTATGATACTTTATTGGTAAAAATATCTTTACTTTTTCATAGATCATAAAATTTGGAGTCTGACAATGTCTATAATGAGATAGTTTAATATCGGTCAACAGTCGATCGACGCTAATCAACGGTCAATCAATACTGGTTAATAATCGGTAAATACTGGCCAGCTCAAGTGGTACAAGGACGGATTCGTTAGGCATCTTGAGGTGGTATAACCCACCCGGGTTCGATTCCTTGGGGGTACCGTTTGTGTGAATGGAGGCCACTTGGGAGGTCTTGACCAGTGATGGCCCACTGGGACTGGTATGTCCCGGCTTGTCAGACTAACTGGGTGCGAATCCTCGCAGTAATTGTTAGTTTAATATTTGAAATTTAGTTAAATTACTTAATTAATTTTTAAATTTTTTTTAAATATTTTTGTTATACTTTTGTCAATATATGTAATTGAGAAAATATTATATGAAGTGTACTTTTAAAAGGTAGTAAAATAAATATGAGACTAGTTATCATGATTCAATTGCCCTTTATTCACTTTATTGCCTTTAAAAAGTGAATTTCAAATATTATTTCTTCAAAAGATAAGGATTGATTGAGGTATTTTTATTTTAAAAAAACTTATTGAATAATTCAACTAAACTTCAAAGGATTTAACTAGCAATTCCATTACGAGAGAAATTCTCAGATTACTCCTATTATAATTGCTTACACGTATTTATCCAAACAATATCAATGTCCATATTATAGAAGAAAAAAGTGATATTAGTCATAGTTTTATTTTCATCAGCAAATGTATAATGCGTTTTAAAGTGCTTATTTTTTCATCAAAAAGTAATTTTTCATATATATATATAAATAATTTAATAAACTACATAATTTATTATATGGTAAATTTTTAAATATGTAGTAGGATTCTATAGTATATTATAAGTTGTATATAAATTATAAAAATTTATAAATTTATTAAATAATAACATATGACAATATTATTTATTATATAATAAGTTACATAATTTATTATATCATATATATATATATATACAAAATTAACCATTATGTCATAGTTCCATTAATTTCAATTCAATCTAGTTGCCAAGTTTTGAAGAAATTAGAAAATAATACAACAATCAAAGTTTGTCAAAACGTGTTAAATACTATTTTTAAAATTATTTTCACCCATCCCCACAAGATAATAATCTTGATATAAAATAGTTAAATAATAGTATAATTTATAGGATTTAATGACAATGTAAAAGTTGCAAAAACGTAACATAAATACAATAATAAATAATAATTTTTATGAAATTAAAGTGTATAAATTGTAAAATAAAGAATCAAAAATTAAAAAAAATTATATTTTTTATTTAAAAAGTACCTACAATTTATAAGAAAGAGATTACTCTTTAAAAAGACACCAAACCTTTTTAAAAAATTACAAAATTAATTAGACCTTATAATTATTTTCAAAAAAACACAACTCTAAACATTGGTATCGTGGCAGCAAGTTATTGGCAAGGCAACTTGACTTGGCATACTGGCGCTTGGTGCCACGTGCCAAATTACTCTTTAACTTAATACCCATATTTTATTAGCCTCTCTATTTTTCTTTTTAGTTGATTATATCTTATCTATTCACTTTATTTATTTTGAAGTATTCTTAAAATTATCAATACCAAGTAGTTAGCCAAGGTTGACTTAGCCCCGATTTTTATATATGTTTTTCTTTTAAAAAAAAATATATTATTGCATGTGGAAAGCCATTTTAGTTATT
Source organism: Ailanthus altissimus (assembly GCA_946807835.1). Lineage (NCBI taxonomy): Eukaryota > Viridiplantae > Streptophyta > Magnoliopsida > Sapindales > Simaroubaceae > Ailanthus > Ailanthus altissimus. The sequence goes on from OX327695.1 coordinate 29,505,072, forward strand.
CAAATCGACGGTGTTATCACAAATAAAACTTTACGATAGAAAGAAATTGATTTTTTTTGTGCATTTATATACGTGTATTTATAACATTGGTACATCATTTTATGAACAAATTCCATGCTCTGAAATCCAGACATATCATATTTAAATTAATCCATCATCTAACCAATTAATATAATGGAATTTGAACACTTCAACCAAATGCTTTTATTACTTACTTGTTTAGTATATTAATGTAAGTTAATATCATATTCTAGTCCTATTTTGACCACTCTAATTAGTAACCAAACACATGTATTTTGCTTATATTACTGTTAATTACTTGCTTTTTGTTAATTTTTTTGAGCAATAGAATGTGTCATCGTTAATTAACTTGTGAGGTTAAAGAAAAATTAAAATAAAATAATTATTTGAGTTTGAATTTAATTTTGATTTTGAAGGAGTAAAATTTAAAAATTTCAAGGACTCCAAGAGAATGAGAAACATGCTTCTGATGAATTCAAAAAAAAAATTTATACAACTATTACATTACAAAATATATATATCAAAGAATTATAACAGTTAAAATAACTATATTATAACTGTTAACGAATTATAATTATAAATTATAAATATAATAATTATATTATCCCTGCCAACAGGATGAAAAATTACTAATTATTTTTAATAAATTAAAAAAAATAAAAACTCCCTAATCTCATTTTAAAATTTAAAATTTTAACTTAAATTAAGGGATACAGAGATATTACCATTAAAACAATACAACTGGGTATAATTCAAAATTTCTTTTAATTTTTAGAGTGAAGGAATTTTGGTACCTGGTCAATATTTTCTTCAATTTTGTATAAAAATTTAATCTATTTTGGCTATTTTTCTTTATTTAAAAAAATAGCAAAAAAAAAAGAAATAAGAAACAATAATTGAGTATGGGTAATCAGGCAGAACATTAAACATTGAAAAGCGCATCTTGAACACATGTGACATTCATATTTATTTGACAAAAAACAAAATGACAACGATTATTTTAATATTTTAATGTTTACAACATGTATAGGAACATATTTCAATTATTTATATGGTTAATGTTATATTTCTTAAATTAAATTTTAAATTTTAAATTAAGGTATCAAATAATTATTAAATAATAAAATAGTATAAATTTTAAAATTATTTATTATATTACTTTATCATCTAATAATTATTTAACGTATCATTTAAAATAAAAAATTTTAAAATATTATTTAAGATGTCTAGTATTATATTACATTTAATACCTAAATGTCATGGATAATATTAAATGAGTTGGTGGATCAATTAATTTTTGTATTAAAAGGTATACATTTCGTCGCTAATTCTGTTGTGTGGTTTCCTCTACCACTCAACCCTTTAACATTGAATCTACCCTCTTAACATGCTAGAGGGACTCGTCAACTCTCTAATATAGTTGAGGGACTAATTATTATAAATATAATAATTATACTATCTGACAGGCACTGATTAGCCTTAATTGATATTGACCGATCGTTGATCAACATCAGATCGATTAACTATAAACATTACTGGACTCTAAATTTTATAATATACATGATGATAATGTTATTTTTACTAATGAAGTATCGAATGAGTACCAAAATTAGTAAGAAAAATAGTGGGGCTATAATTTTTTTAATATTAATTTTAAACTCTTATAATACTTTATTAGTAAAAATAACCTCATATTTTCATAGATTACGAAATTTAAAGTTTGACAATGTTCATAGTGAGATGGTCTGATGCTGATCAACAGTCGGTCAACACTGGTTGATGGTCGGTCAATGCAATCAACATTAGTTAACATTGGCTAATACTAATCAATGGTCAGTCAATATCAATCAAGAATATTATAGTAATTATATAAATTATTATCTAACTTAATAAATAATTTAATAGAGGAGGTGTATTTGGGTATTTTAAAGAACATGGTGATTAAATTATCCTTTAAATAAACTTTAGAGATCTAGTTGTTATTTACCTTATTTTTGATCCATTCACACTATAAACTATAAAGCTTGAAAGTTACTTCTCCAATAATGATATAAATATGGAGGTAATTGTTAGTCTAATCTTCGAAATTTAGTTAAATTACTTAATTAGTCTTTAATTTTTTTAAAAATATTTTTGTTAGTATATGTATTTGAGAAAATAATATATGAAGTGATAATCACTAATTGATGACATATCGATTAAAATTACAAGTGACTTAGCCTCGAATTTTTTATATATTTTTCTTTCTTTTTTTTTTGAAAAAAAAATATTGGATGTAAAAAGCCATTTTAGTTATTCAAATCGATGGTATAATCACAAATAAAATTTTACAATCGAAAGAATTTGATTTTTTATGCATTTATATATGTGTATATATAATATTGGTACATCATTTGCATTATTTTATGAAGAAATTCCATGCTCCGAAATCAAGACATATCATATATAAATTAATCGATCATCTAACCCGTTAATATAGTGGAATTTGAACACTCCAACCAAATGTTTTTATTACTTGTTTAGTATATTAATGTAAATTAATATCATATTCTAGTCCTATTTTGACCACTCTAATTAGTAACCGAACACATGTATTTTGCTTATATTACTGTTAATTACATGCTTTTTGTTAATTTGTTTGAGCAATAGAACGTGCGATCGTTAATTAACTTGTGAGGTTAAAGAAAAAATAAATTAAAATAATTATTTGAGTTTGAATTTGATTTTGATGCTGAAGGAGTAGAACTTAGAAATTTCAAGGACTCTAGAGAAACATCCTTCTGATGAATTCAAAAAAATATATATATATACAACTATTGCATTACAAAATATAAATATTAAAGAATTACAACTGTTAATAATTATATTATAACTATTAACGAATTATAATTATAAATTATAAATATAATAATTGTATTATCCTTGCCAACAGGATGAAAAATTACAAATTATTTTCAATAAATTGAAGAAAAATGAAAACTCCCTAATCTGTTTCTAAAACTTAAACTTCTAACTAAAGTTAAGGGATGCAAGGACATTACCATCCGGACAATACAACCAGGCGTAATTTTAGAGTAAAGGATTTTTAAGACCTGGTCAATATTTTCCTTAATTTTATATCAAAAAGACAACTCATTTTGGTTATTTTATTTGTTTAAAAAAAAAAGCCCAAAAAAAAGAAATAAGAAACAAAAATTGAGTATGGGTAATCAGGCAGAACATTAAACATTGAAAAGCACATCTTGAACACGTCTAATATTCATATTTATTTTGACAAAAAAACAAAATGACAATAATTGTTTTTTTAATATTTTAATGCTTACAACATGTATAGGAACATATTTCAAATATTTATGCAGTTAATATTATATTTTTCAAATTATATTTTAAATTAAAATATCAAGTAATTATCAAATAATAAAATAATATAAAATTAAAAATTATTTATTAAATTATTTCATCGTCTAATAATTATTTAACACATTATTTAAAATAAAAAAATTTAAAATATTATTTAAAATATCTAATATTATTCTATATTTAATACTTAAATGTCATGGATAATATTAAATGAGTTGGTGGATTAATTAATTTTTTTATTAAAAGGTATACAATTTGCAACTAAATTTATTGTGTGATTTTTTCTGCCACTTAACTCTTTAATATGGAATCTATCATCCAACATATTAAAAAGACTCTTCAACTCTCTAATATAGTTGAGGGACTTCGACTCTAATGAGTTCTTTATTCGATACAACCATTTAGTATAAGATTTATCCTTTAATACGTCGAAGGAATTCTTTAACCCTCTAGCTCTCTATCACTCAACTCTTTAGCATGGGATCTACCCCTTTACATATTGAAATGATTCATCAACTTTTTAATGTAACAGAAAGACTCTAATCCAACTCTAATCAGCATCAACATAAAAATTGCTAACACCAATAATTGAGCCTAAAAGGGGGTTGATGATTTAGCCATTTAACGGTTTTGGATGAATTATTATCAACCAAATTTTAATAAACTTCTCGCACATGTAAACGTGTGAAAATAAAAAGAGAGAGGAAACGACCAAACGCAATTGCTCAGCACACGTGTGGGCGCTGGTCCAGCCAGCCAGCGCGCCATGCTAAGCCAAATTGTTAATTGCTAGTAGCTTAAGCTAAACAACTCAAATGTCATTCTATAAAATGAATCCTAAATCTTCGCTCCTCTATTCTCTTCTCAAATCTCAATCTCACTTTCATTTTTTTATTACAACTCATGTTTGCTTTCCTTTGACTCCTCCAAATTAACAAACAAACACGATCTCTCCTTTGAAAAAACAAAAGTAAAGTTCCAATCTCCGGGCCTCACATGGATATTGTTCGCCGGCAACCTATTCACAAGCCCAAGAATGCTGCCGGCGAACCACTGATGATGAAGCCCCATAAGCAGCAGCCCGGCCAGGGGTCTCCCCTCAAGGCCTCGGATGCGTTGCCTCTGCCTCTTTATTTGACAAACGGGATCTTCTTCACGCTGTTCTTCTCCGTTGCTTACTTCCTCCTCCACAGATGGCGTGAGAAGATCCGTACATCGAGCCCTCTCCATGTGCTGACGCCGTCTGAGATCTGCGCCTTGCTTTGCTTGGTCGCCTCCTTCATCTACCTCCTTGGTTTCTTCGGCATTGACTTCGTTCAGTCCGTTATTTCCAGGCCGGTTTCAAATGATGCATGGGAGGTTGTTGATGATGATAACAACAATGAACAGTTTATCATCAAAGAAGATACTCGTCCAGCCGGAGCTTGTGGTGCGGCTGCCATTAATGACTGCTCAGCTCCTCAGAAACCCAAGTTGGTTCTTACACCAACACCCGTTATTACACCCTTGTCCGAGGAAGACGAAGAGATTGTTAAATCAGTAATATCGGGAGCTACTCCATCTTACTCTCTTGAATCAAAGCTCGGAGACTGCAAAAGGGCAGCAGCAATCAGACGCGAGGCCTTGCAGAGAATGACGGGGAAGTCATTGCAAGGATTGCCATTAGAAGGTTTTGATTACGACTCGATATTGGGACAGTGTTGTGAGATGCCTGTTGGATACGTGCAGATTCCGGTGGGAATAGCAGGGCCATTGTTGCTTAACGAGAAAGAGTACTCAGTGCCAATGGCCACCACTGAAGGATGCCTTGTGGCCAGCACCAACAGAGGATGTAAAGCTATTTACGCATCGGGAGGCGCCACTTCCATGTTGTTGAAGGATGGAATGACCAGAGCACCCGTTGTCAGATTTTCTTCTGCTACGAGAGCTGCTGCATTGAAGTTCTTCCTGGAAGATCCAGAAAATTTCGACACTCTTGCTACTGTTTTTAACAGGTTTTTTTTTTCTTCTTATATATATATAAATATATATTCCCCCAGATTATTCAACTCATTTTTAATTTTTAATATAAAAATAGCAACTTTTTCTTTGTAATATTATGTGGGTTTTTTCTATTTGTTTGTTCTTTCCTAAGTTTTGTAGAGTTTATAATTTCCTCTACTTCATTTTTTTCACCTCTATAACTGTTTTTAATTTAATTTAATATAAAAAAAATTGGTACCATTTTGTGGGTTTTTTTTTTGTTTTTATTTTTGGTAATTTAATTAAGTGTCAAAAAATCCAGTCTTTCACAGGGGTAGTTGAGTGAAATTTATCAAGAAATGAATAGAACATTTAGACAATGAAGGGGTTGGTCAGCATTTTAGGTTTTCTTCCCACTTTATTGGCATAATTAAAGAGTTTATTAAAAGTTGTACCACCTTATTTACACTTTCTACAGATTTTTTTTATCAAAAGATCATATATAATTCATATTTTATGTTGATTTTTAGGCAAATAATTTAATCATACAATATCTCAAACTATGTTGCATGCAGATCGAGCAGATTTGCAAAGCTACAAGGAGTTCAATGTGCAATAGCAGGGAAGAATCTGTACATGAGATTCTGCTGCAGCACAGGGGATGCCATGGGAATGAACATGGTCTCGAAAGGTGTCCAAAATGTCCTTGATTTCCTCCAGAACGATTTTCCTGACATGGATGTGATTGGCATTTCTGGTATAGCAAATCCCTTCTCTTTTCTTTTTTCTGGGTATTTCAATTAAACTGATATAACATCACAGTTGTTCAATTGCTTTCTCCAGGAAACTACTGTTCGGACAAGAAGCCAGCAACTGTAAACTGGATAGAAGGGCGTGGAAAATCAGTAGTATGTGAGGCAATCATAAAGGAGGAAATTGTAAAGAAAGTGCTTAAAACGAATGTGGCTGCCTTGGTGGAACTTAACGTGCTTAAGAACCTCACAGGCTCAGCCTTGGCTGGCGCTCTTGGCGGGTTCAACGCTCATGCCAGCAATATTGTGTCAGCAATCTACATAGCCACTGGCCAGGATCCTGCGCAGAATGTTGAAAGCTCTCACTGCATCACCATGATGGAGGCTGTTAACGGTGGCAAGGACCTCCATATCTCCGTTTCAATGCCTTCTATTGAGGTACTATTTTTTCTCAGGTTTTTTTTAATTACCCTTGTAATTGTTAGGAGAAATTTTTTTAAAACAATTTAATATTTCACAGCTATATATTTTAAATTAAATTGTGTATTATAAGTTACTAGTATTAAATTATTTTTATTACATGATAATAATTATATTTTATATTAACTATTAAATTTAGATTAAATGTGTGAGTTACATTACTTGTATATTATTATTAGTAGATAGTTTTATATATATATATTAAATAAATTGAGAAATTATAAAATTTAATGCAAATAATAAAATTTTTAGAATTACAAATTTAAAAATTTAAATTCATATTAATAAAATTAATTCTAAGAGTTAAAAAAATTTAATATAAATTACACAATAATATTAAAGTTACAAAATATTTAAAATCATAAAGAAGGTAACTACAAGTATAAGGTTAAATCTTAAAGTCATATAAATTTATTATTATTCGCATAAGAAAAAAAATTATTTAACTTTATGATAATACATTTTAATAATCTTTTTATACTTTTAGTATACTTTTTATGTTCAATATCAAGTTCTATTTTTTTTTATCTTTTTATTTTCTTATATATATACTATTAATACGTTTTATGCCTTTTATATATCATAACTTACAATATAAAATATGATTAAAATAATATATATAATAAATTTACCCACTAATAATATAATAGCATGCTGATTTTTCATTTGAAGTTGTAGAAAGAACGGATGCTCCCAATGTTCCAAAACTGAACAGTTCGAGAAATTAAAAGTAGTAAAATGCTGATCGAGTATAGAGCCCTAGGTAGGATGGTGACTGGTAAGCGACTAGAAACCAAGACTCATTTAAACTCGAAGTTTAGCTCCATTCGCTTAAGCAATTTTGACTATTCTGTCATGCTGCATAAATTTAAGTATTAGGCATCACTACTACTACTACTACTGCTGCTGCTGCATAAATTTAAGTATTAGGCATCACTACTACTACTACTACTGCTGCTGCTGCATATATTTATAACTAGAGTTAATATAGGTTATGAAAACAATGCAAAGACTTTAAAATTTTCATATTAACTGACTCTATCTCTTACTCCAACAACAATTTTCTGACTTTCTGACCAAGCATTTTCAATATGTAAATGATATGTATGCATATATATCAGGTGGGTACAGTGGGAGGTGGCACACAACTAGCATCTCAGTCAGCTTGCCTGAACCTACTTGGTGTTAAGGGTGCTAACAAAGATGACCCTGGTTCGAATGCGAGGCTCTTGGCCACCATTGTTGCTGGCTCAGTTCTAGCAGGAGAGCTTTCCCTCATGTCAGCACTTGCAGCTGGACAGCTTGTGAAGAGCCACATGAAATACAACAGATCCAGCAGAGATGTCGCTAAAATTGCCTCCTAAAGAGAGGACATGCATCATGCATGAGGACTCCCCCCTCCCCATCCATTTGAGTTTGAAAAAATAACCAAACTTTGAAATGCAAAATAAGGACACAGGGATTGGGTGGGGGGCCATGTTAGAGTAGTATCAGTAGTTATAGGTAAGTGGGCAAGTGTTGAAGATGAGAAACAAGAGATTAAAAAAAAAAGAGGCATGTGGAATGATAACAAAAAGGCCAATGCAGCCAAAGCCCTGTTGCAGATCATCATCATGTGAGGTCGAATCTCTTCTCAATATGTATTAAAAATAAAAAAATAAAAAAAAATTTTAAAAAAAGCCTGCAATTGTGAATTTTGTGGAGGAGAGCATCTGGCTGTAACATGTCTTGTTTCTCCTTGTGTTTGCTTAGCCTGGAAACCCACATGTACTTGGCATCAAGGGACTCCCAATATCTGCTATCCTTTATCTGCACGCTAATCAACAGGAGAGATTTAAGTGCTTAATTAATTAAACCCTTGTTACTCTTTATTTAAATTTTGTTATTACCTTGTCCTTTTTGTTTATATTTCTCTTCTTCAAGGGACAAAGCATCTTGTAATTTGTAGAGTTAAAAGATATTAAAATTTTATATTAATTTAAAATAAAGGATAAAGACATCTAAATTCTTAAAATTTGATATAAAAGACAATTTTACTTTATTATTTTTAAAATTATCCAAAAAAACTTTTTTTAATAATAACAACAACAAAATTTTGACTTACCATTGACACTATTATATTTAAAACTTTATGATCTACACGAAAATAGTATTGTTTCATCTAAAACAATGTTAGAGAAGAGAAAAAATTAATTAAAAAAATATAATTTTTTTTTATAAAAATAAGAGATGAAATTGTATCTTGAATCAAATTTTGGAGGTCTCAATATCTTTTCCCTTAAAATAATTGAGGAGTTGCAAAATTTAATATATATATATATATATATATAATAAACTCTTAGAGTTACAAATTTTAAAATTCAAATTCATGTTAATGAAAATTAATTTTAATAAGAGTTACAAATTTTAAACATAAATTACACATTAATTATTAGAGTTACAAAATATTTAAAATTATAATAATACTAAATTAATATTGATAATAATATCTTAAGTTTTACTACTATTATATGAAGAGGTCTTTTTCAACTTTAAATACATGCATACATTTTTATAAGCTAATACTCTAAAATTTTACATATATTATTTTCCTATAATTTCGATATTATAAAACTCAATATTTTCTTTAGAGGGTTATGCCTATCAAGAAGAATAGTTGAGAACATTTAACATATATTTTAAAATTAAGGAAAATTATATTTGCCCACACAAGAGATAATCTCTTTGGCTTTAAAATAATACCATGCGCGTGTCTCTTTATTGCATAGGTCAAATTTTATTTTTATTTTTATTTATATTAAATTTACTACTTAATTGATATAATTTTTTTTTTTTTTATGTTACATGATTTTATGATACACTTAAAAGTAAAATATAATATATATATATATATATTATACAGGTCGAAATTAGTACAGCTTTAGCACATTAATTAAATCCCCATTTGCTCTCTGCCATTCATTGCATAAACAAAATGTCAAAGTTGTGTGATGAGGACTGACAGAGAGGGTCGGATAGGGACCATTATTAAATAGTCTGCTCCGTTTGTCAAATAAAGGGTAAAGAGATCTGAACCCAAAATTTAATTTAAAGGATAACTTCATCCTTTTGTTTTTAAAATTAACACATTTAAGATTAATGTTAATACTTTTTAAATTATATTTAAAATTTAAATTAAAATATTAAATAATTATTGTGTGATAAAATAATATAAAATATAAAATTATTTATTATACTATTTTATTATTGTTTAATATATTATTAAAAAAAATTAAAATTTTATATGAAATGTTTAATATTATTCTATATTTAATACCTAAATGACATGAATTATATTAAATGAGTTGGTGGATCAATTAATTTTTTCATTAAAAGGTATACAAATCGCCATAAAATTTATTACGTAATTCATTTTGACACTAACTCTTTAATATGGAATTGAAGAACTTCGACTCTATTAAATTATCTCACTCAACTCAATTACTAAGCATGAGATTTACCTTCAAATATGTCAAAGAATCTCTTTACCTTTTTATCCCTTTGCCTCTCAACCCTTTAATACGGGATTTACCCTCTAACATTTTAAAAAAATTCTTCAAACCTTATAATATAATAGAGAGACTCCAATCTAACTCATATTCAACATCAACATAAGAATTGCTAGCACTAATCATGAGCCTATAAGGTGGTTGGAAATTTGGCGTTGGATGATGAATTAATTTTAATCAATTTTTAATGGACTGCTCACACGAGTGAACGTGTGAAAATAAAAAGAGAGAAGAAATGACCAAACGCATCAAGCGAGTGGGAGCGTTGAACTAACCCACGCGCGCGCCATGCTATGCCAAATTGTTAATTGCTAGTATCTTAAGCTAAACAACTCAATTATCATTCTATAAGATGCATCCTAAATCTTCGCTCCTCTAACCTCTTCTCAAATCTCAAACTCACTTTCATTTTTTATTATAACTCGTATTTTCTTTACTTTTAACTCCTTGAAATTAACAAACAAACAAGATCTCTCTTTGGAAAAAATAAAAATTGAGTTCTCCTCTGTGGCTTCACTTGCAAATAATAAATTCTTAGATTTACAAATGTTAAAATTTAAATTCATGGCAACAAAAATTAATTCTAATAAGAATTATAAATTTTAAACATAAATTTAACATTAATATTAAAGTTACAAAATATTTAAAATTGTAATAATATTAAAGTAATATTAATATTAATAATTTAAATCTTACTACTACCATACAAAGACAACATTTTTTGCTCTAAATACATGCATACATTTTTAAAGTCAATATTTTAAAATTTTACATGCATACACTATTTTTTTACAATTTTGATATCGTAAGATTCGATATTTTTTTTCAACAATTGTATCCATCAAAAAGAATGACCGAGAGCATTTAAAATAAATTTTGAAGTTGAAGAGAACTGCATTTATTCGTATAAGAAAATATTTCATTATCTTTAAGATAATATACTCGTGCCTCTTTAGCCAAATTTTTTTTTTTATAATTATATTAATTTATTACTTAATTTATGTAATTAATTTCTTTTCATATTACATGATTTTATGATATGCCTAAAAAATTAAGATATAATATATACACGAGATCTACAGTAATGAGATTGATTTAGATATTGTTATCTTAAGTTTATTGTCTTGTAGCTTTGATACTTCTGCATTAGGTCGAAATTAGTACAAGATCAGCACATTGATTAAATCTCATTGTTCTATCTAAGAATGCATAATGAAAACACTAATTCCATTTGCTCTCAGCCACTCATTACATGAACAAATGTTCAATTTGTATGATGAGGACTGACAAAAATAGTTGGATAGGGACCATTACTAGTAAATAGTCTGCTCCATTTTTAAAATTGGACCAGACATTTTTTCAAAACTTTAGACTTGGTGGTGCAAAGATAACCACAATTCCAAGGGGCGTATGGCTGCTGCTTTGTGTTGTCAAAATCCATCTCATTATCTCGTACGGGGCTTGGATTGGGTAGCACTTGTCATTTTCAACTTCAGTTGAATTGGATCTGTGACTTGCAGAATCTGCACTGCTAAACACACTATTGAACACGCTAAACACACATGCATGCACCAACCCTTTAACCTAAATTTGAGATTCTCTTTTTTAAAAGAAATTGAGATGGAAACAATAAATCTCATTCGTAATATATTAATTTTTTATTTTATATATTGTTAAATATTTTATAAGGTTTTAAGATATATATCAGTGTAAAGTTATTTCTTTCGTTTTATAAGTGTAATTATTTATGAGGTTAGTGTAAATATAAAATAATATAATTATTAATGATATCTCTTAATTTAAAAAATAGTAGTAGTTCAAATCAAATCTAAATTTTGACCTACGATTATAAGTTAATAGATGCATGTAGAGGATTGTGTCTCGAATAAAATTATACTAAAAACTTATAAAGATGTGTTTTGATATTAGAAAAATGTGTGCATAAAATTATAAAGAGTTGTTCTAAAGTTATGTTCTTGAGAATGCACCCTTTGTAAAACTAAGTCATTGAATATTGAAAAGTAAACCGTCATATAAATCAAGTTCTACCAAAATAATGTCTTAATAAGATGAAAATTTATTTTTAAGTACAATATATTCTTACATCCTTTGGTTTATTGTGTGTGAGATCTATTTTATATGAAGCATCAATTAATATTTTAAATTTTTTAAAATTTTTATTCAAGATTAAATAATTGTGAATGTCAAAACACGTTCACAACCATTTAAATTACGCACACATAACCACCTAAATACAAGATTAATTTCAACTAAATGAGTGTATTTAATAGTTTGTGTTGGAAAATTGGTGATTCAGTAATTTTGGTTGGACAAAAATTGAGATGAATACCAAAATGGAGAGTTACAAGGAGTCAAGAACGTGTGGGACACGTATGGAGAAGTTTAGGATGTGTGGGACACGAAAGAGGAAGTGAAACGGGACTCAAAGACGTGAAGGAAAAGAAAAAATCTCGGGGAGCTGACCAGCGTCGCAGTGCTGGGCGCGAGAAGGGCCAGTGCCGTGGCGCCCAGGGAAGAGCGCAGGGCGCCAGAACGCGTGGAAAAGTCTATTTTGGTTCAGAATTTTGAATTTTGAAAAGTTTTGGACTTCCAAAACAAGTGGACTCTTACTCTAACAAGGAATAAGGTTTGTAGACACGAAATACACCCTATATAAACACTTGTAAACCCTTGTTTAAGATCAAGCATCTAAGGTTTCAAGATGTAACCATAAGAGAAAATAGAGGAGCTAAGTAGGCACTAAGTGCATGGTGCACTAGGGTGTAACCTTTCAGGGTGTTTTCTTCTTTAGGTTCTATGAGTTAATAAAAGAGAAACAACATAGATCCTTTAGGCTTAGATGCTCGGGTTATTCTTGTGTTTCTTGTACAAATCTCTTATGAGGAGATACGATGAGGTCTTAGGGAGTCATAATAATCAAGGGTAGATGCTTAGAGGTTTCTATAAGAGATACTAAGGGGTCTTGTGAGATCATTGATGATGTAAGAAAATACTTTGTGATCTATTTCAATAGTAAGAAGCTGGATCATGAATCCTCCGTAGATGTAGGTAATTTAGGCGAACCACGTATATCTTATGTCTTGTGATTGGTTTGTTTTCTTTATCTTTATTGGTGTGTTAATCTTATGTGTTCTTACTTATGTTGTGAGTTATAATTTTTTGTTGCGCATAGAATAAAAAGAGTATCAAGATTATGACTTAATTAATATTATAAGAATGTCAAATTTAAGTGCATGACTTGATATCCTCAATAATTTAGTTTAAGATGACATGAACTTATGCTCACACGATTCATGTAATAAATTTGTAATAGAGTTGAAAACTATATTTTGTATATAATATATATAGAGGGTGACAACTAATAAATCAAGCTACGATCTCTTCAGCCAACCCACGTGATTTTGATTAAAATATATTTATAATAATAATTCAAAATAAATTATTAACCTTCTTAATAATTTAATATAATTATGAAATCACTTGATCTTAAAATAATAATCCGCAGCCCAACAACATTACAAAAATGGGCTTACAGACTGAATCAGAATCACAGAATTTAAAAACAAAAATATAAAAAACAAGGCAGCGCCGTCTGTGGGAATCGAACCCACGACCACATGGTTAAAAGCCATGCGCTCTACCGGCTGAGCTAAGACGGCACGTGATGGTGTGTTCACTGTTTAAGATATTATAAATTGTTCTTCTATATATAGAAGGCGTACAACTTGACCGTGTGCAAATGTGCATTATTATAGTATATCATATTCATATTCATATTCATACTCCATTATCATTAAGAACTGCCAGCCATAAGAATGATTCAGTGAAGAAGAACTTTACAAGTTCCTCGCCACAATCTCCTGAATTCTATAAAAATGGACTGCAAAAATTGTGTACAAGGACAAGAAAACTTATAGGGTGTGTCTTGTCTTACTTGCACATCAAAGAGACTGCTACATACTGATGTAATTCAAATACCTCAAGTATCATCATTATAGGAAAATCCCCAAATACCCCAAGTATCATCAAATAAGAAAATCCCCAAATCCACATTATCTCCATTTCAACTAATGCAATGGCACTATGAAATCAAAGCAGTTCAAGAATCTGTAGAGCTAGTAGTATTAAAATTGTGAATCTCAAGCCATCCAACGAGGAAAAAACCATACGAATAATCCATCCAACATTACATTCTAAACTGCAGTACTAAATCAAACTTAAATTGTATTCCTTATCCAATTCAACTTTTACGAACCAAATATTTAAAACTCAATAAATAAAACAGTACAGATCCATTATACAAATAAATTCGCTTCAAGCCTGAGCTGCTTTCATATCCCAACCACGTCCTACAGTGAAGATTCACTCTTACCCTCCTGAGATCCTATCTCTTGCAAGTAATGCTCAGCTTCCAAGGCTGCCATGCACCCTGAGCGACAAAAGATATGAAAATGTTCAGTCAGCATAAGAAAGACCAAGTATGCATTAAAAAGAATATTTCATTCAGTATATCAACCCAAGGTACAGTTTTAGAAGGCATCCCAAGGAAATAATAGTTGAGTCCACTTGCTACGGTGAGAATCAAGCAACGTTTACTTCCCAGCCAATAAAAGTCAGTGAAGAGAAAACAAGTCAGAGATTCCTTCTGTTTAGTCATGTATTCCATCAACACAAAATCATACACCTAATTATAAGGGACATAGTACACCAACCCCAAATTATTCATTTTATGCTAATTCTTTTCAGGAGTCGCAGATGATTTCAACTGTTCTACATGCACTAAAGATTCTCAAGTTCACTCAAAATATTTCTTAATGTAGATAAATTACTAGTAAAAATTATCACCAAGCTCCCCGTAGGCAAAGCGAAATTGCATTAACATAATGAAGGATCTATTTGGTATAGAGGTGTTGTGTTTTGAAACCACAACTGCTGAGGAACAAAAACACTAGTTATGGAACAGAAGAAGGGAAATGTTTGCTAAACACTTGGTCATTGGATGGAAGTTGTATTTAACAAACACTTTAGCTGCTGGGCTTGAAACACATCTAAACCAAACAAAGGCCAAAATAAGTTTGTGGAATTAAGATTATCTAAAGGCTCGCATAAAGATTCATAATGTCATTAATTATTGATCAAGCTAAAGCCCACATCAACTCAGCAAGAGTGATGAAGCAGGTGTGCCTCAGCTCAGCAAAATACCCAATTGAATGTATAACCAAAAGTGATCAATAAACATGTAACTTTCTAAGCCTTGGATCCTTAGACTTCCACATTCTAAACCTTATCTAGTCAAGCAGAGAGGTGCTCAAGTTTGAGCTCAGTCTGTACAAGTCCCAATGAGATTCTAGAAGAAAAAAAGAAACCTTATCCTGTTGCCAGATATCATTACCTCAAGGCAACCATATCCTATTATTGTGTGTATTGGCAAATGCAGTAATGCTTCAAAATAATAAGCTTAAATGGGAAATAAAACAAAGTAATGAAGAATATTTCAGCTGATAAGCCCTAAACAAGTCATTTAGTATCTTAGAAGCTTCAGCACAGGCGATTTAGCTCAATGATAACTTAGAAAAGTTACTCCACTGACATCATTAATCACTTAAAAATTCCTGCATATCCATAGTGCTGGGTGCAAATAATAGAACCAATAGTGCACCTTGCATAGAATTGAAGCTAAGGGTTAAAAGATATGCATGTTACTTGAAGCTGTAAACTATAATTTACACATGGAATTTACTAAATTACACAATGCATTTGACACTAATCATAATTGGTCAGAACCCATTATAGCAGAAGCCTCATTCATTTGTTATGAACTTGATAGAAATATAACAAGTGCTGAGATAGCGAACCAACCAGTGCCCGCAGCAGTAACAGCCTGCCTGTACTTCTTGTCCTGAACATCTCCAGCTGCAAAAATGCCGCTCACGCTAGTCTGAGTAGTCCCCGGTTTAGTAACAACATAACCATCGGAATCAAGCTGCAATTGACCATCCAAGAACTTGGTGGCAGGCTCGTGACCGATTGCAAAGAACAACCCAGACACCTTCAAATCAGAAACCTCTCCAGTCGCCATATTCTTCACCTTCAATCCACCCAAAACCTTATCCCCATAAGCCTCCACAACAACTGAATTCCAGATCACATCAATCTTAGGGTTCGTAAGTGCCCTGTTCTGCATGATCTTAGAAGCTCTAAAACTATCCCTCCTATGAATTATATAAACCTTTGACCCGTACTTGGTCAAAAAGTTCGCTTCCTCCATTGCTGAATCCCCGCCCCCAATCACAGCCAAGGGTTTGTCCCGAAATATCGGAGCGGCTCCGTCACAAACCGCGCACGCCGATATTCCCCGGTTCCAGAACCCACCTGGGGCGTCACCCGAACCAGGAAATTGTAGCCTTTTCGCGACGGCTCCTGTGGCGACGATCACTGAATCAGCCAAAACGGTTTTGGAATCCGTAAAGATTTTAAAAGGGAAGGACTTGAAGTCGACTTTGTCGACCGTCTCGGTGAATATCTGAGTGCCGAATCGGAGAGACTGGTTGCGGCAGCGATCCATCAACTCGCCGCCCATGATACCGTCAGGGAATCCGGGGAAGTTCTCGACGTCGGTGGTGGTGGTGAGCTGACCACCGGGGGCGATATCGTTGGCCATCCATCCTTCTAAGAGGATGGGTTTGAGCTCCGCTCGAGCGGCGTAGATGGCAGCGGTGTGGGCGGCGGGGCCGCTGCCGATGATACAGACTCTGGTCTTGAGGGACTGGAGATCGTCCATGGCAGCGTTAGTGATTTCGGGGGCGGTGGTGGTGGACAAAGAAGAAGAAGAATAAGAAGCAGCGGCGGCCGCGGCGGTGGATGTTGTCACCAGTCCAAAGAAGCTGCGCGCTTTTGTCAGCAGCGATTTCAACTTACTAGGGCTTCTATAATTCATTATTATTATTAATAATATTATTTAAAATAAAATAAAATAAAGCACACGCGTTTTTTAATTTCGGATCTGACGTTTGAGCGCCAAAACGCGCTCCCTGCGGGAAATAAAATGTTTCTAGATACTTAAATTTGTCCACATTTTGAATATATGCCGGCAGTAATGATATTCTTTTTAAATTATTTTTTTATTTTTTTATTTTAAATTGATGTATTAAATCATTATTAAATAATAAAATATTTTTTTTTCAAAAATAATATAATAATAAAATAATATAAATTTTAAAATTATTTATTATATTATTTTACTATGTAATATTTAATACATTATTTGAAATAAAAAAATTTAAAATATTATTTAAATGTATATCATTATTTTATATATAAATACAAAATTAATAAGTAACAGTGAACCAAATAAAATAATATAAATAAATAACAATAAAATAATTTTTCATATTAAAGAAATGAGTATAGTACTATACTTCTTCATTGATATTTTAAATTTTTTATTTTAAAGTAATAAAATAATATAAATTATAAAATTATTTATTATATTATTTTATTAATTAATAATTATTTGACAATAAAATTTTAAAAAAATTAAAAAAATATAATATTATTTTTTAAAAAAATTTAAATATTTAATGGTGAGCCAAAAAAAAAAAGTAACAGTGCATCGTATGGTTTGTAATCACTTTTTCAATAAAACTTTGTCATGCGGATATTCATTTAAAAATAATACAACCATGTTACAAATATTGAAAATATGTATTAAATCTTTTTATTAAATTATTATTTTAAAATTATTCCATTTAAATTTTTCATCATTTATAAGAGTTCGAGACTTGGACACGTGTGCATGTTTTGAAGATGCAATGAGATAGTTTGTTTATTAATCCTTCTTTCTATTTACCACAAATGTTTATGCCTTTCTTGTTAAAGGAATGGTAGATCCTCTACCTATGAACAATTAAAGTAAAGAATATGATTGCTACCACAAAATGCTACTTTGAGATGTCGAACTTAATTATTCTTTGAATTTATACACTAGATGATGAATAATTTATAAAAATTTAATAGTTATTATTGGAGTAATATTTTATGAAAAAAAATATACATAATTTATTGAGAAAGGTGTTAAATAAAAAGTCAGCTAGATAAAAAATTAAATAAAATAAAACAAATAATTCAAAGGACAAGGAAGGGAAGTATAATTTATATGAATTTTCTTATAATTTTTAAATTTATAATTAATTTAAATATAAATTATATCAATGTATAAAATTTGTATTACAAGTGTATATATATAAAATAATCTCGTTGTGTGGCAATGTATATGTTTGATAAATCTCATACTTAGTCCCTCATTTTTTAGAGGTAAAAAAAGATTGTAACTACGTATAATTTGGTGGCTAATGTCTTTAATTAGGATATTGTTAAGTTATTAATACTCTAAAAATGAAAGTTTCAATAAATAGTAAAACCTATCAATCTTTGTTGCAAAATCTCATGTGTTAGTTGTTACGTGTTATATAAGAGTTGAATATAAAACAAAATTTGTCTACAAAAATGCATTAAAAAAAATGAACAAAATTTGTACAAGCGCTGAATCAGTTCAAGCAATTAACTGAGTTGTATAACAAAAAATTGAATATGAATGATCTATTATAAACGTTGTATCTTCTTGTCATGTTTCTAAGCACGATGATGACCTACTATAGATATTAGTGGCCATAATCAAGATGTTCTTGAACTGAAAAAACAGGCATGTTATTTGTTATATGGGTCATGTATATTAGTTATAGTATTGTTAGTTAAACATTGACTGAATGTTTATTTATATTTAATTAGGCACAATTTGGACAATACACGTTATTTATATTTTCACACAATTATTATTATCGACAGTTTGTAGATTTGCGTAACAAAGTCTAGTCGAGATGCTAGGCATGCATAGTGAATAGACTATACATATAAGCAAGATAAAGAAGAGTTCATGCAAAGCTCATAGTTATTAAATAATTATTGTAAATTTATATCGCTTCGTCCCTATTGCTTTGTAAATATAAAGTGATTGAGACAAATTTGTCAATTCTTTATAAGAGTTTGTGCAATCTCATCACTTATAAGATATATAAGTTTCATATTAACACATAGAGATACTCAAATTTTTTTTATTAATTTCAATAAAAAAATTATACATTTTGAATTGTTAATAGTATATTATTTATTATTATTGTGTGCATATGCTTTACTAATCAAAATTAACTATAATTTCATAATAAACAACGTTATAAAACGATTTATAAGTTACATTTTTTAGAATTAAAATATTGATGTTTCGATATTCAATATATTATTTTTGACCATTATTAAAACTCTCTCATATTTTTTTAAAATATATAAAAAGTAATTCACCCTCTATAATATCTATAAAAAAAATTATAAATACAAATTTTAGTGCGATACAAGTGCCACAACCCCATCGTGCCAAGCACATTTGTGACAATGGGTTGTGTGGCTCTCACACTAGCTAGGCGTGATATTTTGTGAGTTTCTTCTATATATATTTTTTTGTCACTTTTCATACTAAAAAAACCTCTAACTTTATTTAAAAAAACCTAATTGTATTTTTATTTTAAATATCATTATATTACACTCTCTAATCACATATATATATATATATATATAAACTCATTCAAATGCACATCAACATAATCTTAATTAGATAATACTAATAAAAAAAAACACAACAATCTCGCCTTTGATGCAATTTGTGATGCATTCTTATTGAATAATAATTTCGATCTCTTCTAATCTTATTTTAATCTTAAGTGTGTGTATGTATTTTTTTTAATATTATAAAATTTAAATAAGTGATAATTTTGATAGATTTATTTCATATATAATACAAGGGTAAATCTATCCAATTTAAAAGTTAATGCTAAAAAAAAAATTTATAAATTTTACAAGTTAGCTAAATTAAAAGACGGCCCTAAATTTTTAACTATTTACAAAAAAAATTCCCTTATTCTTTTAGAATTTGCATCGTACATATAACAAAGCAATGCCTTTGTTGGGTAATAGGCTAGCAATGTCAAAAAGCTAAAAGCTTAGATCATGTAATTGAAGAAACTAATTATTGGGTGCCCTTATGTGAGATCAATTTACTACTAACCCAAAGTATTTTAAATACGCACTTGCTTAGCGGTAAAATGATTTGTAGTACGTTCTAAAAATCATAAGTCATTACTCGTATAAAAAAAAAAAAAAAAAAAGCATCTTAAACACTTTTTGGCTAAGTGGGCTTCAATTTTTTATAATGGATGAGTGGCTGGTCGATAACCAAATCTCTGAACTTATGTTGGATGGTATCGACAATCTAAGGCATGTAAAATTGATTGAACTTCTTGCAAAAAAAATCAATCATTATTATAATGTTTTACATCCTGCAGCATTGTAACACTAATTATTGAATTAAAAAGATGTTAATATTTGGTTGGAGCATGAAATTATGGTAATAAATATATATGATCGTTGATTTTGGAATTTGGAAGATTTCAAGTCTATGAGCTAAATTTTTATTTTAAAAAAATAACAATTAAATCTCTTGAAGGATTAAATTAAGATGATCGCTCGTGATGTATATTAAAATTTGAAAGTTAATTATAACCACAAATAAAATTATGTCTTGTCAAAGGTTTTTATTGGTGATGACTTTTGATATTTAAGTTAATAGTGAGTCTAAGAAAAAAATTAAGAATAAATAAAAACAACGAAAAAATATTAAGTATTTTGTTTTAGTGTGCAGCTTTTAGAATTATAATTTGTTCAAAAAATTTATTAAAAGGTTTTTTTTTAATCGTTTAGCTTTTTTTAATATATAGATATTGATATATTAAGTTGTATAATTCTATTAGAATTTGGATATATATTTACCTCTCTGTTTTTAATTTATCTTATTATTATATAAATAAATTTTTTTGTTAAAAATTTTAAGACTCTAAGATTCTCGAAGGACAATGATAATTTAAGTTATCGATCGATATATATTTTTTATGTTACCTTTGAAAGGTTTTAGTAATTAGTCTAAATTAGAATAGATTATCGAAAATACTCGTTAATATTAAGGACTTTGAAAGTTGAGAATCATTGATAAATTTTAGAATATTTTTTTTATTTAATATCGAATCTTTTTAATAGTAATAAACTAAAGCCTGAAGTGTATTTACAATAATCCTTTTTGTGAGCCTTATGCATGATAATTTTAAGATGTTCGAGTTTAAAATTTATAGACAGTTAATGTCAAGAATTTTAGGTTTAAATCAAAATTTGAAAGAAATTTTTAGAATGCCTATGAAAATTTTAACAAAAGAAAAAATATATTTAAAAATAAATAAGACGATTGTCGTTTTGACAGGTCAAAAGATTCTCCAAATATTAAAATGTTTTTTCAATTGTTGTTTTGAGAAAGCAAACGATTTTCTTATATTAAAATGTTTGTTAATAATTGTTTTTGAACCAAAAAAAAAAAGCAAACTTTGACCGTTCAGCATTCCACTCGCACTAGTCCCTCTGAACAAGGTTGGCATTGGGCTAATACAGGCCTATAACCAAGGCCCGATATTAGGTCAGTGAGGCCCAAAATATATATGGGCTGAGAATAGCCCATTAGAAAGTCTGAACGCTGTAGCTGAAAAGTGAAGAATTTGGTGGGCGAATCAAGTCAACATCATTTGCTCATTATAATGATGGTTTAACCACAAAGCCTCAATTAAATAATACAAGAGAGAGAGAGAGAGGGGCAAACAAAATCATTGAGGCAACATAACTTGACAACTTCTATAAAGTGAGAGATATTATGGCACTTGCTTCTAAAGTTTCCAAATAATTTTTTTCTTTAGCAATACTATATATATTTTAAATTTTTTATTTTAAATTAACAGTTAAATTATTATTAAATAATAAAATAATATATATTTTAATATTATTCACTATCCAACAGTTGTTTGATATATTATTTGTGATAAAAAAATTTAAAATATTATTTAAAAAATATAATATCACCGATACTATTTTTTTCTTTTTTTAATTAATT
The DNA here is from genome assembly GCA_946807835.1 of Ailanthus altissimus. NCBI lineage: Eukaryota > Viridiplantae > Streptophyta > Magnoliopsida > Sapindales > Simaroubaceae > Ailanthus > Ailanthus altissimus. The sequence continues at coordinate 29,527,250 of OX327695.1, forward strand.
TTTAGTACAAAGTGATGCGCACTTACTTATAATGGTCCGAGTATTAATGAACTTACAATGTATACTATAAGTCTATCTTAGGTTCAATTTTACCTCCCTTAAATATTATATTAAAATTTTTATTTAAATTGATGTGTCATATTTTCAAAATTTTTATTTAAAATAATATGTTAAATAATAATTAAAAGATCAATAGTATAATTTTTAAAACCACTAATTATATAATTTTACCGTCTAATCTAATGATTATTTAACCTATCGTTTAAAATAAAAAATTTAGAATAATATTTAAGTTTAACAATAATGTTACGTATCTCAAATTTAAATTTTAAATGAAGTGTTAAATAATTATTGGGTGATTAATTTTTAAAATTATTTATTATATTATTTTTTTACTTAATAATTATTTAATATTTTATTTAAAATTTAAAATTTAAAATATAATTTAAAATACGCAGCCTTAAGTCTAAGTCTAAATGTAACATTATTTTTTTATTTGAGCTCATTATTTGATTTTTTTTTCTAAATTGATGTGATTAGTCAAATAACGACAAGGTGTTGGGTGGAAAATTTCATACTTTGAGAATCTGGCATTAATGAACCTTCCTTAGATTGCCACCCTGACGATGTCATCGCCGTTGATTACTGCTTTAAATTCAAAATCTCTTTTAAATTAGGGATGATATTATCACCATCAATATATAATTTTTCAAAATTAAGAACAAGCCAAAAAAATAAATTAATAGCATTTGCATTGTTCTTTCATTTCTGTCATTCTTTTCACAGAAATTGAAGATTAAAATACATGGGACAATGGACATGGCATCTCTGAAACTACTGATCATGATCAAGATGATGCATATTACATATTACAGACATAGAACAAATCGATTTTCCAAAATGCAGTGAAGCAACAAAATTATCAAAATCATACTAGAAATAAATAGGATGCTTTCTAAGTTAAAATTATATACAATGCAATTTTTTTAAAAATATATATGATGAAGATGATGGGCAAGGAGAAGGAACATGGATGGAACTATCTTAGGCAGACTGCAGGGTTTTGATCCACAGAAATGGAGGAGCGCTTGATGAACTCCAAGCAATCAGCAATGGCTTCTGCGTAGAAAGAATTTGAGCGGCCAAAAGATCTCATTCTGCACTCTGCTGATCGAGACAGAGACACACTGCTCCTATTCTGCGTCTCAACCACCAAACTCCTGCTGCTGCTGCTGCTATTTCTCTTGATGCTGTAATTATAATTATTCTTATAGTTATTTCTGTTGACGAAGCGTTTCTTGAGTGATTTTAGAGCTTGCCCATATGAAAACCTCCACCTGCTTAAGATCCTGAACCAATAAACGAACCTTGCACGTAACCCATGTACTGAAAATCTCTTGGAGTTGACCCTGAAACCTCTGCTGCTGCTGCTCCCATGGCAGTATCTCTTTCCATTGATATTAACTCTGTTATAACTCATATGACTCATCTTATAAAAGCTTTGTAGCTGATCATACACAAGAAGAAGAAGTGAAGTTGTTTGTATATAAACAAGGTTGAAGGAGGACTTTTTGCAAAAAGGAAAGAAGTTGGGAAACGTTGTCGTTTTTGAACTGTTCTTGCGTGGAATGATGAATGATCGATCGATCAATCAACCCTGTAAAATTACAGAGGTGGATATGATTTGATTAAGGATTTGTTTTCATTACAAGTTTAATTAAAGACGAAAAGTTTTTGTAATAATTGTAGTAGTGGGACAAGAGAAAAAATAATTAGAAAAAAAAAAAAATTGCTAATGTTTCTTTTTCAAATTAGGTGACTAAAGCTGTGGGGCATCTAATCTATGACTAATGACTATGCATTGATTTATCAAAAGAGTAATATATGGTAGAAGATTAGATAAGCATCTTTTAAATAAGGGAAAATGATTGTTCTGCCCTTTAGTTTGGTTTAATTGTTTAATTTTTTTTAATTTTAAAAATATTTTATAAATCCCGTTAATAAGTATTGTTTAATTTGACAGATTTTTTTTTATAAAAAAATATAAATTACTGTTTTATTCATTTTATTGTTTGTTATGCATTTAAAATAACATATTTTATTAATATAAGACTTTTTATTAAATAAAATATTTTATTGTTACATTTTTTTTTCCTTTTTTATTTCTTCTTCTTTCCATCTTTTTAAAAAAAAATTCTTCTACTTTGCTCACAAAAAACAACAATAATAATAAAGAAATGGCCACTATATCTATTTCTTCATTTTTTTTTAAACACAAAAACACAAAGAAGAAAAAAATTAAAAAAAGAAGAAGACAAAAATTAAAAAAATTATATTAATAATGAATATAATTGAATATTGACATAATAAATGTCAACATCACATCATAGGTTAAATATTATTTTGTAATGTTGCCACTGACGGATGAGTTTATAAGGTATTTTTGAATTTATGAGAGTTTTAAAAATAATTAAACTAAAATTATTATATAATACTAATTAATATTAAACACGTTATATACCACATCAGCATAAAATTATTATAATTTATTACAATATTATCCTGTTTAATTATCATAATTTTTACACAATATATTATAAATTTTTAATACCTATTTAAATATTAAACGTATAATAAATTACATAATCTATTAAAATAAAATTCTATTTATATCCACCGCCAAGCGGATAGTTTCAGAGTTCTTATGAGTACTAAAATTATTTAAGTTGATTTATGCAAATCTTGAACCGCCATTGCATAAGTTTAAAGATGGACGGTAGCATTTTTTTTTTTTTTAAGGGTGAAGGTGATGGTGATGTACGAAACATTATTTTAATAAATGATATTTGTGGGTTGTAGATCGTTGTTTGTTGTGACTTGGAGATTAAAGAAATGGGGAAGTAAGAGAAGCAAAACTTGTAAGCAAAATAGCATTGCATGAAGTTGGGATTTTGCCACGTTTTCCATTTGAAAGCGGACAGCAAATTACGAGAGTCTCAAGGACTGGGGTGGTCATGATATTTGGCGCAGCAACAGAGAAAGAAACTAAGAAAGGAAAGAACGTGTAAAATGACAAAGCAAAATTTTTGTCACCCGGAAAGAATATAAAAGTCAGCAACGTTGGTAATCCAACTGCTGCCGTATCTTCTTGGTAATGGCATTGGTGGCCAGCAAATGAGCAGGAAAAAGGCCAAAGCCAAAGCCAATGCCGAAGTCAAAAGCCGAAAGCTAAAAGCCATGGCAGTTTATTTGACACGTGTCAGGAGATGGGCTTGACTTGACTTGGGCTTTGTCTGTGTGAAGTAGTAGTATTATATTTATATGGGTCAAGGCCCAAGAGCCCGAAAAGCTCTAAGTGTGACACAGCATGCGCGACAAGATTCCCTTTGGGCATGGTGCTCTGACACTTTTCAGGTTTGGTTTGTTTTGCAATCGTGATGTAAATTATTAGTTTGTTTTCCCCGCTCATTTATTTTTTTATATATTATTCAGCTAAACTGTTTCAAAACTGTTCAAATATTAAATAAACGGTCTTCTTTAAGAGATGAGGATGACATTTTTGCTTCAGTATTTTCATCTACTTTACGATATATAAAAAATGTAACTTGCTCATTTGTCAAACGGAATGGAAATTCTATAGCTTATTTATTAGCAAAATATGGCATCTATAATGGTGTGGATATAGTGTGGGTACATTATGTGCCACGCATCTTTAGCCAATGTATCTTTATTGATTTTCATATTTTAATAATATTGATATTCTTCTTTTAAAAAAAAATCATTGAAACAATTAAACTTATAAGTTTATCATATTATTAAAACTGTCATCACCTATAATTACCGTCATCCACACCGTCAAAATAGAGAAGAACATGTTTAGGGCTTTAAAAAAAATTACAAAAAATGGGTTTAAGTGTATTTATATCATATTTTTTACTACAAAAATTATAAAATTTTATTTTATATTAAATTTAAAAATAACCCCAATTTCTTGACTATTTAAAAAAAATTGAATATGTTATAGTACAGCTTACAAATCTAATTCCAAATATGGGTCCCAAATCTGCTTTTTAATAACGAAGAGATAACTATTCGCATTCCCTTGAATTGGGGGAAGTGGAATAATTTTAGTTTATTATTTACTCTCTCAATGCTTTTAAATAAAAAAACTTAGTGTTTGCTTGTCACATTTGTCAAATGAAGAACAAAATTATAGTGTAATTAGCTCAAAGTTGCATGGCAAAACATAGAATGTTTTCCTATTATTATAATTAAGAGAAGTTAACAACTTTTATATACTATGGATTAAACATTTTTTAGTTGCACTAACAATTTTTTTATTATTTATATTTAAAATTTCAATAGTTTATAAATTGAGCGATTATGAGAATTTTTTAAGTACTTTACCTATAAAAATATCAACTTTTTTTTTATTTTTAAGTGGCTGTAGACATCTTGTACATTCATGATAATAAAATTTTATTTTAAATTATCTTTAATAAGATTTATAAATTTAACATGACTAAAGTCTATTTATATAGAATGGTAAAGGAGTCCATTTTTTGCGATTATTTTTAATATGAAATGAGTCAATCATTCACTTTGATATCTTATTGAACAAAAATGGTGATATTCTTCTTCTATTTATTAAGAATTTTGATTTTTGGTATAAGAATTTAAGTATTTACAAATTTATAATATAAATGAAATATTAGTTAAAAATATGATACCCATGAATTTTAAACTTTAGGTAACATATAAATAACCACCAATTATTTTGTTTTTATTTTTTTCTTTTTTTATTTAATAAAACTAATTATAAACAACCTCTATAATTAAATAAATAAATAATAAACAACTTTTATAATCAAAAATAATTAAAGGAACTTTAGCTCGTTGGGCTCTTGAGCCCAACACCTTTACTAGGCCGTTGGCATTGGATATATACATGTATATATGTATGTATGTATATTATATAGCATTACATTGTAAATGTCAAATCTCAACGAATTGCAATAATTGTCTGCAACTGTTACAAGGTACACAAATTTTACTGTTGCGGCAATAATTGGGTGCAACTTTAAAAATATATATTTTTTATTATAAGTATTACATCTCAATTATAAATTCCAACTCAAAGTATTACATCTCAATTATAAAACGCAACTCAAATTGTAAATAATTACTGAAAATTTTAGACATGCAACCCAAATGAGGATAAACGAGATATTTAACAATTTATCTAATTTTTAATAATATAAAAAAATAAAGCACAAATAATTACAATAAATAAAATAGTATGAAAAGAGGAAGTTAACACTAGATGTTTATGTGGTTTGACCTTTATCTCGACTTATGTCTATGTTTCGAATTTAACTGTGCTTGAGGATTCTACTAATTCGGTCTATTTTTCAATACCTTTTGATTAACTTCTCAGGTAATAATTAAACATTTACAAATTGACTGTCTCATGTACCAATTAAACCCTAATTAGATTTCTAGTGTCACGGGTCGGCCGCTTGCCATTGACAAAAAAGACTAACCTGTTAGGTAATGCTGCATACCCATCCTTATATACCTAAGACCCACCCAATTTCTATTCGATGTGGGGCGTGACATTTTCCCTCACTTAATCACGTGACGCCCTTGTCACAGTATGACCCAAACTCAATGACCAACTTGGTTCGTATTGCCTATCCCCTCGATGATAGGGGAGCTACTACCTACGTGACAATCTCTATTGGGGCTTAAGACACAAGATTTTTAGGGCCCATTTGGCTCGTATTGCCCATCCCCTAGCAGCATAGAGGACCCACATCCCATGTGGCAATCTCCATTAGAGCAATTTTGGGGGTCCACATACGAATGAGAATTTGGGTCTGCTCTGATACCACTTGTCACGGGTTGGACGCTTGCCATTGACCCAAAAGACTAGCCTGTTAGGTAATGCTGCATACCCACCCTTATATACCCAAGATCCACCAATTTCTATTCGATGTGGGACGTGAGATTCTCCCCCACTCAATCACGTGACGCCTTCGTTACAGTGTGGCCCAAGTTCAAGGACCAACCTGGCCCGTATTGCCCATCCCACTGAGTATAAAGGACTCACTACCTACGTGGCAATCTCAATTGGAGCTCAAGACACTGGATTTTTAGGGCCCACTTGGCTCGTATTGCCCATCCCCTAGTGGCATAGGGGACCCACATCCCATGTGGCAATCTCCATTGAGGCGATTTTGAGAGCTCACATACGAATGAGAATTTGGGTCTGCTCTGATACCACTTGTCACGGGCCGGACGCTTGCCATTGACCCAAAAGACTAGCCTGTTAGGTAATGCTACATACCTACCCTTATATACCTAAAACCCGCCCAATTTCTATTCGATGTGGAACGTGACACTAGGTACTAATTAAACTTCAACTAATTTCTTAGGTATTAATCAAATCCTCACAGTAAGTTGGTGTACTAGGTACCAACTATACCATTACAAATATTGATTTAGGTTCAATTAAACCCTTACAATTTAAACTCTCTTAAAGAATATATAAAATAATTTTAACACAAATATAGATATTTATGTTCTTCTCAAATAATATGAATATTATAGAATACTTTATTGTGGTTGTTGAGCTTGAATGAGACTTGTATTTATAGAGATGAAAAAATTAGACTAACAATTATAATATTCAACTTAAACATCGACTAATTATCAATAATGACATTATAATAATTTGAGGAGTGAAAACTCTTTAACCTTTGTCAGGGATGCACGTGTTTTGCCATAAGGGCAAACATATGAGTGCAACTTTTCAGATTATATATATATTATCACAAGTATAACATCTTAGTTATAAATCGCAACTCACAATTACAACATTACAACTCAAATGTTAACTAATTACTAATAATTGCCTCTTAATAATTGGAGAAATTAAAACTATCTAACCTCTATTATAATAACTCAAATGTTAACTAATTACCAATAATTGCTTCTTAATAATTTCAGGAATAAAAAACTCTTTAGTCTACTAAAGTTTGAATCCCCTGACCTAAACTAGGGATCCTCTAGTCTCTAATAGAGTTCAAACCCCCCGATCCAAACTAAGGAATGCTTAGGCTTTACTGTTAGGGCAAGCATCTAGGTGTAGCGTATATATATATTGTCACAAGTATTACATTTCAATTATAAATCGCAATTCATAATTACAACATTACAACTCATATTAGAATTATAAATCATAACTCATACAATATTACAACTCAATATACTAATTACTAATAACTCGCAACTCAAATTGTAAAGTATTACATCTCAATTATAAATCACAACTCACAATTACAATATTATATAACTCAAATATACTAATGACTAATAACTAGTTTGCTCTTAATAATTAGAGGAATGGAAATTCTTTAGCCTCTGTCAAGGTTTAAACTCTTAACTTAAGTCAGGAGGTGCATAGAGTTTATTGCTGGAACTAGCATATATGTGCGTCTTTAGAGATATATATTTATTTTTATCATAAGGGTGGCAAAATTGAGATTTGAATTCGGGTTTTGCTCAATTTAGATTCAAAATTTTTTCTTACATCTATTTTTTTTTTCAAGATTTAGAACTCGGGTTTAGTTTGAATTTTTTCGAGGCGAACTGAATTTGAGTTTACATTCGGGCTAGGCCGAGTCGAATCAGGGTTAAATCCAATTTATTTTTTAAATTTTAATTTTTTAATAAAATTTAAATTTTGGGAGTATTTATTTATAAAATAATTATTAAATTATGAAAATTATATTGTATAATTTGTATTCATAATTTAATATATTTTTTTAATAATTATTTCATTTTTTTAATTTATAGGTTAAATTTAAAATTTTAAGACATTTATTTTACAAAGTAATTGTTAGATTCATAAATATATATATAAATTAAGAATTAATTTATGATTAAAAAAATTAAAAAATAAGTAACTGGGGATTTAGGCAGATTTCCAATACTTCAAATTTGGCTTGAATCCAAATTTTGTAAAAAAAAAAAATTTGAATCTAAATTTAAATTTAAATTGAATTGAATTTTTTCAGTATTTTTTTATTATTTTTATTATAAATATTACATCTTAATTATAAATTATAATTAAAATTGTAAAATATTACATTTCAATTATAATGTGAACATGGTAACGGGACTCACATTTTCAGTTGAGTTCGAAATATTTTTTGTTTAGTGATGTAAAAAATAAAATATGTTATAATTCTGTTAAAAAAAAAATTACGAAATATTAGTATCATCAAATTACTATAATCCAATAAAACTACTTTTTAACAATTAGTGGAACTAATACTACCTTGATCACGATCGAAATTCAAATCTTTAACATAGATTAGAAGAGGATGTCCAGGTATTACAACTAGGGCAAGTACCTGAGTGCGGCTTTGAGGATATTTAACCATGCGAAAGTTAGAAAATAAAAAAGGATTAAAATTTAAACTAACACTCCAAATATTGTGTAAATTGCAAAGCTGCAAGCAAAGAATTCAAAAAAACATAAACCCCAATCCTAGGAAGTTTAAGTGATATGATTAAATCTAAAATATCTGAATTATGATAAGTAAATCGAAAAAGCCTCCATTATTGTACTGCGTCTAGTCATCTTTTTTTTTGAAAGACTGCATCTAAAACTGGATATCAGAATTCAGAGAGAAGAAAAAGAGGAATCTGGCGAACGAGGAGAGAGAAACGTTCTCCCGTTCTTCGATATAATTATTATGATTCTTGGGAAAAAAGAAAAAAGAAAAAAGAAAGCAGAAGAAATGCTAGAGAAAACGAATTCAGGAGGCGCAATTTCTCCTCCTCCTCTTCCTCCGCCGGACGAATCCACCGCCGGCAATACCGAGTGCTTGAAAGGGAAGAGTCCTTTGCCTTATCGGATCCCTATCTTATATCCTGAAGACGGGACGCTTACTGTCGAATGGATCCACGATCTTATGTCCACCTTCAACTGGTCTTCGAGGAATCTTCCGCCCTCAGATTTCCCTTCGGTGTTTCCTGTTCATGTATTTGACACTCTGGTGCTGACTGCTTCCAAGATCCTCCACAAAGAGCCGAATTGTGTGCACGTTGACGGCTTTGATGAGAACTCAAGTGTTGTAGTTGTGGGAGACGTTCATGGGCAGTTGCATGACGTGCTTTTTCTCTTGCAAGATGCTGGGTTTCCTTCTGAGAATCGTTTCTTTGTTTTCAATGGCGATTATGTTGACAGGGGAGCTTGGGGTCTTGAAACCTTCTTGGTTTTATTAGCTTGGAAGGTGATGCATTTTCTCACATTTCAGAATTTCATTATCCATTTTTGATTTAGATTTCAAGTGGAAAGAGATATGGAATGATGTTTTCTTATTTTTCATTCGGGCAAATTGGGGATAGTATACAATTGGCTTCATTGTCCAAGCAATTTCATTATAATGTATTGTTTTACATATTTATTGAGGAGCTTTATTTTGGTAATCAGGAAATGGATTTTGACATACGCATCTTTTTCTTTTTTCTAGGTCTTTTTGCCACACAGAGTATATCTACTCCGTGGTAATCATGAATCTAAGTATTGTACCACTGCTTATGGCTTCGAGAAGGAAGTTATGTCAAAGTATGGTGATAAAGGTAAGCATGCCTACAGGAAATGTTTAGGCTGCTTCGAAGGGCTTCCTTTGGCCTCACTAATCGGTGGGCATGTGTATACGGCTCATGGAGGACTTTTTCGAAGTGTTTCTCACACTCCATCGAATAGATTGAAGGGAAAGAAGAACCGTAGGGTAATACTTAACTTGGAAGCCAACCCTTTATCTCTTGGTTCATTGGAAGAATTAGCTACAGCTCGAAGGTCAGTTCTTGATCCTCCATGGAACCCTGTTCTTAGTTCGAACTTGATTCCAGGTGATGTTCTTTGGTCAGATCCATCTATGCGACCTGGTCTTTCTGAAAATAAGGAAAGAGGCATTGGTTTATTGTGGGGTCCTGATTGCACGGACGAATTCTTGAAAAAGTTCAGTCTAAAGGTGATAATGAAAAATTTGTCTTTTAAGTTGACGTATTTATTATCTCTCAACCTTGGTATGGAGTTTTGCGAAAATAACTAGTTATCTTGAAGTGCTTTATGAGAATATAGTCGTAGACTTTGAAGAAACTTAATCAATTTCAAAAAAAGTCAGAAATTATGGAAAACTGAAATCTGATGTCCTTTGTTCATATTATATATAATATATATTTCCTTTTTGTCCTGCATTCATCATTTATTTAGATAAAGATATTTTAATATTTTGATAATCCCTCATAAGTAACCTCAAGCAAACTCCTTAATTCTTATGCTTGAATAAAGCTTTTAGTGATCCATCTCTCTTACTCTTGCTCTTTCTAGTTTTTACGAACTTCATGCTTATCATTATCTAGATTATTTACCTTTCTGTCAATCTTCTTTATGAACCTTAGAGTGCACTCACTATCTTAAGTGGTGCATTAAAATTTGTGATTTACCATGAAAGGAAAATTTTGGCTCTCTTTAATTGTTTGTCCACAATCCAGCTTTTGGAAACTAAACTACCAATGTTCTATTGATAAAGAGATTTCAAAAAGATATATTGTTTGCTTAAAATGGGATACTGGACTGTCCATCTCTGGACAGTGAGTGGGTTGGTGGGTTGGAGAATTAAAATCATTAAGGTGTGTTGAACTTGTTCCAAATTCATAGTTTAGATGGTACTCGTTTTCTATGTTGGTTGTAGAACTCACTACTGTTAGGCGTTATAAAATTACTGCATGTCTATGATACATTGACAAGCATAACATTTTGGAGTGCACCATTGAGATTTGGATTGGAGAATCCTGGTTGTGATAATTTATCAACTGCAAACCTGTCAAATTGCTTCATTGTATTTCTCTTGCTTCTTTATAAGTAATTAATTGCTATGAGGTAAATGAACTCGATTTTGAAAGTCAAAGCAAAATATGAAAGTTTTCAATTGTTTAAGCTTTATGCGTGTGTATATATTTGTGTACATATGTAATTTTTGTCAGCAGTTTCTTCTCCTTTATTTTTCACAGTGATTTTTATAATTTGGGTTCAAAATCTAGCTGGTGTTTACAGTGGCAAACTTCTTGCTCTAATATTGCAGTTGTTATTTTTGTTGCTTCAGTTAATTATTAGATCACATGAAGGCCCAGATGCAAGACAAAAGAGGCCTTATTTAGCTGGAATGGATAACGGGTACACAATAGACCATGATGTAGAATCAGGAAAGTGTATTACTATTTTTAGTGCTCCAGACTACCCACAGTTTCAGGTCTTTTTCTGGTCTTATTTTAAGTTTATTTGCTGTCAAAAATGCTTCATGCTTCTATAATTTCTTTACAAACTGTTGATACTGTTGTGTTCTGTCCTAAATCTAGTCTATTACATTCCCTGTCATCAGTAATTTTGTCAGTTCAGTTAGGATTTCTGTTCATGTAACTATAAACATTGCTTAGCTCTTGGTCCTGATGACTCCTGAAACCCTATAATAACCATGTCTCAATTGACATGGATCTTTCTCCCTGGTTATCTATTGCCTGCCATTTGTCTGGCTTATCTCTCTTGGACCTTCATTCTTTGCTTTTGATGTCATTCTCTGCTATCTTTTCTACTTCAAACTTGACACCCTTGCTTCCTTTTTAAAATAATTGAATTGTTGAAATAATTTAGTTTTCACGTTGAATGCATTGTAGGAACTTTATATATGTCTTGCTAATTTTGATTTATTTAAATTATTATGATGGTTGCTGGAGTGTCTTTTAAGAGGACACATTTATATATGTTATATTCCCTGCAAATGTATATAATGTATGTTGAAGAGGGAAGAGGTAGTACGCAAGTGTTGAATTATGGATTCATTCAAAGTAGTGGTGAGAAGTAGATTTCTCCATTACCCATATTTGTTTTTTTTTTTTCAAAGTTTTGTACATATGAATCGAGCAAACATGTGACATATAGCAATGGAGAAATCTAGTCTAATTTCATGTAATGTGTATAATATATTGGACAAGAGCTAGTCTTCCTTGATAGTTAACGTCAACAATGGAGAAGTGTGACTTTTTGAGATTTTCTGGATAAAAGTGAATTCATGGATGCTAGATTTGTGTCCGTATGCTGTAGATGTGAGTACTGTGAATCAAAAGTACTGATACCATGGAGAAGGCAAAAGGCTGGCACAAGTTTCTTAAGCTGCTTACTTTATCAGCAAAGCAAACTTGTAACTTTGGAAAAAGTCATAGCAATAATGATATAGGTTACTTGAAAATAAAAGGATATCCTGCATCTTGTATTACTTGTACTAGTCTTTCCTAAGTTGCTCACTTGTCTCATCTCTAGTTTGCTTAACAATTTCTTTGTCTGTCAAGCAGGCAACAGAAGATAGGTTCAAAAATAAGGGGGCATATATTGTTTTAAGACCCCCTAATTTTGACGATCCAGATTTTCATGTTTTTGAAGCCATCACTCCAAGACCAAAGGTGAGTTTTTTCACTTTTCTATATACTGGGAAAAAGCAAGGTTATGTTAATGAATTAAAACAATGAAAGCTTTATGCAGGTCAATCCCTACTATGACTTCGAGAATGTAATTGACTCGGATGAAGAGTTGGAGTTGTTATCAATGGAGACTACCACATGAAGATTACATAGTATTTGAGTTGTACATTTATATTTTACATGTTGCTTTTTTGTTGATAACATATTAGTTCTTTTTTTTTTTGGAGCAGATAACATATTAGTTCAAAAGGTGATTTGTTTCTTTTTTTCCCCTCCTTGATAATTGCTCTTTTCCGAATGTAGAATAGTGCATTCTCTATCACAAACACATTGGTGTTTTTCTTATAACTTCTAGTCCATGAAGATTAAATTGTATTTAAGTTGTACATTTATGCTCCACATTTTCGCTGAAATCATATTATCTCAAAGGTTGATTTTATTTGGTTTCCCTTGGTAATTTCTCTTTTGATACTTAGAATAGTACACTTTCAGGTTGTGTCTCAATCACAAACACATTGGTGTTAATAATTATCTTATAACTTCTGGTTATCCAGTGAGAGATGATATTCTCTTTTTGAGTAATTGTGGAACCAATATTTTTCTGGGTCACCTAAGAGGCAGATTTTTATTGATACTCTGCTTAAGTGGTTAGACCTATGCAGAAAAGTTGTAGGCCTAGGAATTTTTTAATATCTCATATATTTTTGTAATAATTCATATTGCGGATAAATTTATCTTAGAAGGCACTGTGTTATTTTTCTATCATTCGAGTTAAATTGGCATTAATTGGACGTATTTAGTAATTAAGTTGGACGTAGCTTGGTTGGTCGTAAATGTGAGATTTTAATGCCAATTTGACTCAAATGATAAAAGAATTATAGAGTACTTGTGTCTATGGTCGGCCATTCGAGTTCTAATAGTTGATATTTCGTGAGTGAATCTTTTCATTTCTAGCTATTTCTTTTTTAAAAAAAAACTGAACGTTGAGGATTTGTCATATAATCTGATGTTTGCAAGTATTGAAGATGATCAGAACGCAAAAGATGTAGCAATATTATGTTGTTGATGATTAAGTATTGGGTTTGGATTGGATGAGAAGAATTAGCGATTTGGAAGAGAGTTTTTGAAAATTATTAAGCATATGAATGTGGGGGTTTTTTGATCAAAATCATGCATTGATCTGTCTGCAAATAAATTTTGCAGTCAAATCTCTAAGCCTTGTTTGTTAATTAATCAGCCGCCAAAATCTTTAATTTTTTTTTTTTTTCGATTGTTCGTTGTAAAGGGTAAATGAGTAATTTTCATAGGATTTCCCTTTGAAGAGTTTCTAAACGGAGAGTTGGACCTAATTTTTTTTCCAAATACGGGCCCAAAGACCGAAGAAAGGGGCCCGATGGCATTTCGGGGAATACACGCGCACGTGTTCAATAGTACAAGCTGTCGTCGTCCTGTCTGTGAATCCGCGAACTGGAATAGCAGAAATAGTGAGATATATAAGTTAGGGTTTATCGGTGGCTTGCCCAATCAGCTCCTGTTGGTTTCAGAGTCTCTTTCTAGCAGGCAAAGGTTTTTTTTTTTTTTTTCTTTTCTTATATCTCTCAATTTCGCAGATCGAAATGCTTACATACATGCAATCACTGTTCTTTTGTTTCATTCATCGCTGTATGTTTCTTCAAATTCTTGTTCCTGCGAAATTTGAACTCAGGATATGGTCCCTCGATACTGTGGAATATATTTTGTTATGAATAATTTATTATTAAGTTATTATTTGAACAGCTTCTGTACATGCTTTTTTCTTCTTCATGCTTCAAAGTTCTAACTCATGTTGTAGGTGTTGATTTTTTGCTATGTTTTTATGGTATAGAGTCCGAGATGAATGTTAATACAGCAGATAAGGGGAATGAAGAACCGGAACGAGATGTGCCGGTTTCTTCAACGGATGCCGAGCAAGAGCAGCCCACTGATGCACAAGCTGAGGCTTCTTGCTCTGTGCCTTTGGAAGAGCCTATATCTGTTCCCTCTCAGAATGTACTGCCTGCCCTTTCTTTAGATGCTGCTGCAGGTTCTGCAGACCCTCATATTCAACTGCCTGCTGATGTCAAAGCTGAAGCCGGTGAAGTTCCTGATACTAAAGAAGACACTGATGGTACAATTTCCATCAAATCCAAACGCAAGGTGGAAGTCCCTGCAGTTTCCAGAGTGCAAAGCCCCACAGATTCTGCTGCTGAACCCCGGGCATCCTCCGGGGCGAAAGCCGCCATAGATTCCAGAGTGGAAACCCCCACAAATTCTGTGGCTGAACTCCCTGCAGATTCCAAACCTGATCTCCCTGCAGAGTCCTATACCAAACCTTCTTCTGCAGTACAACTTGATACTCCTAAGCCTAATGCAGCCGTTTCTGACATAGAACTTAAGAATGTAAATGAAAAAAAACTAAAAAATGAGGTTCAGAAAACAGAGTTTCCTACCCCTGCAACAAATGAGAAATCCAACACAGGGCGGTTATTTCTTTTGGATGAAAACTATGACGGTAGTGAATCAGGAACGGAAGAGGAGCAATCAGCATTCATGAAGGAGCTTGAAAATTTCTTTAGGGAGAGGAGCTTAGAATTTAAGGCTCCTAAGTTCTATGGAGAAGGATTGAATTGTCTTAAGTAAGTTTGTTGTTATATTTTACTTACTTTCTGTAGCTTTTCATTTGCTCGGATGGTATGTGTTTAGTTTGGTCTAATTTAATAATTTATGGGAATGAAGGTTGTGGAGAGCTGCGACTAGATTGGGTGGGTATGACAAGGTATGCACTGTTTACTCTATGGTTAGGTAAACTTTAACCATTTTCACTTCTGTTTTTGTTTTGGTAATACAGGTTAATTTCTGTGATTTGGAGTGCCAGCCAAACCCCAATTTTTGTAACTTTTCGAAGACTAATTTAATTACTATCTAGAAATTTATTTTTTAGATTTATCTGAATCAGTTCTATAGGTTGTCAACTGGATTAAGCTCAAGGAAATATAAAAACTATGTTTAATTTGAAATAGCAGTTGTCTCATTTAAACTTGAATAACCTCATCTTGTTTTACGAATTTCCTTTCTTCCAGACCATGAAAATGTGCATAGGAATTACATGGCTGGAGTTCAAGCTTGATGGTTTTTAGTATAAATTTGTCTACCTTTATCTCCCAGTTGACATTCTAACATGCAAAGGACTGTATCTAAAATTTAAATGCTGGAAATTCTGCTGTGTGAAGAACAGGATATATAGTGGCTTTTTAATATGATGTTAATCTATAAGGTTGCTATAAAAGATACAAATATATGTTGATACTTTAGGAATGTGTAGATATGTTTCCATGAAAATATATATCTATTTACCATGTTAGTGGTGTATTATCTTGAACTTGTGCCAATAGATCACACCAAAAATGGCTTGTTAATTCAGTAGATTAAGATTAATTTGTTTGTCATAAAAATTGAATTCGTTAGTACTTCAATCACTTGTTAGAACAACGAATGGCTTGAAGACCAGCGTCCGCTTTTGCAGGACTGCTGTTTTTTACATATTTCCTGGAAACTCCATAATTTTCGCTGGCATTTGCCATACGATTTGACCTGACCACTGTGGTATTATTATATAGGAATGCATATGTTCTTTTCTTTTTCTCCTGAAAACATTCTTTAGTGATCTACTGCAAGGACAGATAACTGGCTTCTAAATATGGATAGGTGACTTCATGTAAGTTGTGGCGGCAAGTGGGAGAGTCCTTCAAACCCCCAAAGTAAGGAGCAGTGTCTTGTTACTTGGCCATACTTCGTCATGTAGATTAATGGCAAATAGCTCTTGCCGTCCTGTTGCAAGGGCAACTAATTTATATGTTTTCAAGACTGGCACACTACCATTCTTTATATGGCAAATAACTCCATCAACTGCCCAGGGCATATATTCTCTTTTTTACCATGGCAATCAGTTCATATTTTTTTGTTCTTTTTCTATTGTTTGTGCAGGACATGTACTACAGTTTCATGGACATTTCGAGGTTTCTATGAGAAGGTAATCTTAGAATCATGACTTACATTGTGCTATATTCTAAATATAGTACTGTTATATTGTATCATGCCCAGATAGGTGCAAAAAGAGTTTAGCTTTTGGATTTGATTGTCACTTTTCCATTCCATTGACACACAACTTCGTGTACATGTTATGCCCATGTGCAAGTGCATTTCTTCAAATTTGTATGCGAGTAAACCATAATCTTTTGTGTTTCTACCATTTTGTGTTTAGACTAAGGGCATTACTTGAATCTCTAGCATTCACTATGGCTCTTTACTATTTTCATTGTTTTGAGATGCTGATCTTACTTGGTAGTTTTTGTTTAGAATGTTTTAAGTGTTTTCTGCTTGAACATCCCCTTTTTGGTGTAGAACTATCTGGCTTGACAGATGCTTTCGATCTGTGCTCAGAGCTTGAGTTCAAATTGTCTGGATTTTTATGGCCTAGGTCTTTGTTATATATTGATGCAATAGAGGACAGGGCAATTATTATCCGACTGCTATAGTTTATTTGTATCTTGATTGGCTACAAGAAGTATTAGTATCACATTTTCTTAAATATATTTTAAACTGTAACATGTAACTACAATTTTGTTGCTTCTGTTTGATAATATGTTAATGGGAGATGTAAAATTACATTGTTACCCTTATTTACAAAATAAGTCATAATAGATGATTTTTGCCCTAAAAAATGGATAGGGATGATTTCCATATTTCAAAGGAATGTTGAGGTGCTGTGAGAATACTGGCAGTACGGAATTATTACTGTGTGAGTGCACATGCCTACTCTTTACCTTGATTAAGAGAAAATTCCCTTAACCTAATCTCACTTTTTCTCCTCACTCAAAAAATTACTCACAGCGGTCATCTCCTCTTGCCTCTTTACATGCCTTTTTAGATGTTCCATACTCTTGTGCCACCAATCTTGCCATTGGCTTCACCATTTTCAGTCCTCCATTAAGTCTAAACGAACAAGCATTGGCACAGCCAAAAGACTTTCACCATTAAAGAAAGGAGACAAGGGTAAAATCTTTTAAGTTTGCTCCTTGTACCTGAATCTTCAAGTGCTAATGATGATTTTCCCTCTCTTTTCTCTCAATTTTTTTCAATGGTGGTTTAGCACAAACTCTCTTTATGCAGTTTACTTCCTTTTACTGCATTTAGATAAATCATATGTCTTCCCTTGTTGTTCATGTGCTCCTTCAGGCACTTCTTGATTATGAAAGGCATAAGACATGTGGTTCTGAGCTTGGTGTACCTGTTGCTTCTCAGTCAGGGTCTACGGATATTGACAGTCAGGTAAAACTTATGATCAATTATATGTGATTTCTTTCTTCTTTGCTCTTGGTTGTGGCATGATTTGTGTCATTCTGGCTCATGGGAATGGTTATAGTTTATAAAAAGAAATCCATTGGTAAAGATGTATTGGTGTTATCAGTGAAATTTCTAGATGACATGACCATGTAATTTAACTTGCCCACCAAAGTTGTACCTACATGCAATGCTCGGAATTTAATATAATTATGGAAATGAGTCTGTGGTTTGTATTATAAAATTGTTCACCTATAAACCTTCTAAACTGTTTGATCATGTAATATGCATAATAACATATGGAAACAGTCTTAATGCGTAGAGCTGTTTTCCAATTTGATTATGTTACAAAATCAGTTATTGGTTTTAGTGGTAATGGGCTTTAGGACTACAATAGATCTTTCCGTTGGTACTCATACCCATCTTAGGACAATTCACATTTGGACCTCTTAACATTTTTAGTATTATTATTATTAATGTTAATAATAATGAAAATATTGTTGTTTTTGTTGTCATCATCATCATCTGAAGAGAATAAAGGTGAGAAAATATTTTGCCGTGGTTCTTTCATTTTTTAAGGGGAAAGATGCATTTATTTTTTAATGGAAAACATTCTTTCATTAATACAAAACAACACCTCAAAAACACGATCAATCTCAAGATGACAATTTTCAAGCCAGACTAATGTTCCATTTCTTCAAGGTAAGCTTGCCAAGGCAAGTGGCCTCATTGCGTTTTCTCATAATATCCTTGAACTTTAATTTGTTTCTTTTTTCATGGGGATCCTAGATTTCATTTGAATGTATTTTTTCAGATATGTTCTATATTCTCTTGAAGAAATCAAATATCGGTTTTACAGATATTTTTAATAATTAAATATAAAATTATTAAAGATTTTAATAAAAGAGTGTGAAGGGTAGAATACCCAGTATCTCTGTTAACTCTTGTCAAATTGTTAAATCTGCTGGAAAGAGTCATGGAAGGGTGTATATTTGTGTCTTATTTTGCTCACTGGGGTCTGTCTTACACGTTCAAGAAATGTTGGGGTCTAGGTGTCAATTGTTCCCATCTTTGAGTCTTTCCAACATTATTCATGCATGCTTGTGGTGATTAGGCTTCAGGATCAGGCAGAGCAAGGAGGGATGCTGCTGCACGTGCCATGCAGGGTTGGCACTCACAACGTGTTCTTGGTAACAGTGAAGTTAGTGACCCTATAATCAAGGTTTCTTGATTTCAACTATTGAGAAATTATTCTGGCATGTATATTCTTTTCAAATTTTAAGTTGATTCAATTTCTCTGTTAAATGTAGGATAAGAATTTTCCATCACTGCAAAAGCATGAAAAGCAGCTTGGAGGTCTTGGTATGGCATTTCAACAAGATTATCATCCTTGCATGCAATATAGTTGACCAACATTTTGTTGTTTTGACTCTTGCCTATTTGACCAGGTTTAGTTAAACGTAAGAAGCCATCTTACATGGAAGATGCTGTGAAAGCTGCACGCACGAAAACATCCAAACAACGGTTAAGATTCTGTTAAATAATCTGTAGAGTTTTGCCTATAAACATTGACAGTTTGAGGTGTTAATGGTAATTCCTTGATAAGATCTTGTGAAATTGGGTGAATATATTGGCTTCTTTTTCCTTCCACTTTTTGGTTGATAGATTGGATGTAGCAGTTGCTGATATTGGAACACCAGCTGATTGGGTGAAGATCAATGTACAGAGGGCTGTAAGTTCTAATTGCACTTGATAGAATCCACAGAAGCACTGTTATATGTTAGTTTAATGAAAATAGATTTAATGTCACAGAAAGATTGTTTTGAGGTCTATGCCTTGGTGCCAGGGCTTCTCCGAGAGGAGGTAAGCTTCTCTACTTGGCTGATACCATTTTTGTATTCCATCCACCACCGCCCCCCCCCCCCCCCCCTTTTTTTTTTCTTTTTTCTGATAGGAAACAAGAATAGCATTTATATGTTCTTTCTTATTATTTCTTAATCATTATAGCACATGTACCCTATGGAGCTTACTAGAAGTAGTTTTTCAGTTATGTTCTTGCATAGGAAGTGCCTCAATTTCTGTCATGCAATAGTTACACAGTTTTATGGTATATTTCAAGGTGAAGTAGGTGATTTCTAGTTGCTTGGTCAACTAATATTCTTTACTGGATTGTTTGTTCAAGCATTATTATTTTCTTTTTGGAGGTGGGAAATTATCTGCCTATGTTAGAGACTATGTACAAGCAGAGGAGTACAAGTTCTAGAAAGCTGTCAGTATGAATGTATTTGTACCATATGGGTTGGTCATGAGCCAAGGATCAGCCATAGAGGCTGCTGATCTGCTTGGTTAGCTGTTGAACACGAGTCCATTCAATTCAGTTTACAACAAAATATTTCTTTCATGAAGTATGACGTGAATGATACAAGATTATGACCAATTTGAGAAAATTCATTGAAACTTCTCTTATTTTATAAATTGACATAGAGAAAGTGAGATATTGGCTACAGTTTGGTGTCAGTTCACTTCAATATATAATTCAGGGCACTTTTTCACACGTGTTGCAATTGTAGTCTTTGATATCTTGTTGTTCAACAAACTCAGGTACGTGTTCAGTCAGATCCAGCTGGACGCCTGGTTATAAGTGGTGAACCGGAGCATCCTGATAACCCTTGGGGTGTCACACCCTTCAAAAAGGTGCACATCTTTTTCACAAAGATAATTGAATATTGTGAAAACAGGATAGGTTTGACAGTTTGTGCATGGCACATAAATGCAACTGAAAGTGCGTTCTTTCGGCTGCAGTGATTCTTGCCTCATGTTTCTCTTGTGTGTTGTTAGATATGATGATTTCTTTTTCAATGGAATGACTATCTCTTATTTGGCATAATGACTGTTATCCATGAGTGCATTTTTGGTTACTATGTAGAACATATCTATATTTATTCCATTTGTTATCCATGTAGAACATTTCTTCATTAAAAACGGGAAGGTTTTGTAGTTGACTTGCATTATCTATATTTAGCAACCCCATACCTTCCATATGTACTGCCTTTTTAACTTGCATTGAACCACCTCTTATTGCAGCTGCAACATTGTTGACTCCGGCCATCGTTGATTGTTTCCTTATGAAACAAAACTTGGATATTTATGTAACTTATAATGCAAAAGGGTCTTGCTTATTTTGTTTGCTCTCTCGTTTTCCATTTGCTTGTCCTTCCAGATTTTACAATAGACATTGCTACAATGTTGTTTTGGTGCCAGGTTGTGAGCTTACCCGCCAGAATTGCCCCTCATCACACATCGGCTGTGGTCACACTGCATGGGCAATTGTTTGTCCGTGTCCCATTTGAGCAATCTGACTAATAGCTTTTTAGGGGTGTTTGTTAATTGGCCCCTGACTAAAGTGGAATCTTAACCCTTGTTTGAAGCTGACCTTTGCAAGGGTTGCCAATTCATTTTCATTCCCAAATTTTCAGTTTTAACCATGTGTACTTGATTTATACTAAGATTAATTTCTGCCTAGCTATGATGATGGCAGATAAATAGAAACCTTACATTCTTATTACCAAATCCCTCGATGGTTCTCTTTCCTTGGTGGGGATGGTGAAAGAGGTAGTGCAATGTGTTCTGTTATTAGATAGGTAGCTCACTCAAATTACTAGGCACTAAATCTAATGGTATTGCATGCTCTGCCCCCAGCCAAATAAATCCTTGTATCACAGTTCCCAGCTTGGCATTAGTATGTGTTGGATTTGGATGGGAGAAATGCTAGTAGACCTTTAAAGTTTCAGATCATTAATTTATGTATATAATGATGAAAATATCAGCATCATGTTTGTGACTCCGTGTTTGATTCAACATTTTTTGGGTGTTTTTTTAGTTATCCAGTTGCTGGTTAGTTGATGCAACAGCGTTTGCACAATCCCAAGTTGAAAATGATTTCTAAAGCATCCAAGGTTTGAATCTTTCTAGATTATGCATACTCAAGATCAAAGGGCTATAAAATGAGTAGTGTTTCTGATTTTCCAAATGGTAATTTCAAATGTATTTTATGAAAAATAGAAATCAGTGGTTTTTGATTTGACAAATTTTAAATATGAAAAATGAGTTACGTAGCATGTTTTTAAAAGAGGGAGGAGGTCGAGCTCTCTGTGCAAAGTGCAACCGATCAATATCTGAAATAGAACGGGTTGGGAAGGATAGTTTCATTTGCACATGGTGAGTCTCGCGGAGAGCAATTCTGATATGGAAATGCCAAGGAGTGTATAATTTCTTATGAAAATAGCATGGAAGATAGAGATGCGTAGAAATTGCATTCATCCTATCCTAGCAAAAGTGGCTTCCAAAGTCTGTTTTAAGCCAACCGCAATCAAGGAACTCATCCATTAAGGGTCTTCTTGTAAAGTGCCAGTACCCATACAATCATCTTCGTTAATTATACAGATATATATTAGCCAAGTAATTAAGACCCGCAAAAGTATCTAACAATTGGTTGCTCTTTAGACTCCACCTGCAACTAGTCTACAAGTTGCTTGATCTGTACGAACTTTTTAATAGCATGTTAGAGGTCTTTCACATTGACGAATCATTCATAAAAGTCCCTCAACCGGTTAACATAAACTAATCATGTCCAAAAGCAAAATCATTTGGAGGAGGAAGAAAGAGAGAATAAATATTCTGGGTCCCCGTATCATTTACCCCAAAGTAAAGTTTATGTTATAATATTACTTGGGTAGAAGACTTGCAGTGTCCATAAAATAGGAATCATATAAAGAGCAGGTGCCATTTAAACAAAGCCGCCGCTACCAATTTGTGGTTTTACCAAACCTCAGTGGGTGACAACAATTCTGCTACTGCTAGGGACTTATTCAGGAGACGATTAACCAATTGTTTTATTGCTGGTGAGACTTGAGAGCGGATGTTCAGTAATAATGCTATGGACATACGCATTGGCATCATTTTCACTTAGACTTTGCACAACGCATATAGCAAAGGGAACTAGAAGCAACTACGCATATAGCTTCTTTTGTATTCAAGTGAGGGTCGCAATCTTACTAAGCAAACCATATTTATAGCAAAATGGAAACTTACATGCAAAGAGATTGGTTGCCATTTGTCTAAGAAGTAATTAATCAAATTGTCACTTGGCACACACGTGGAATCCAATAATGTTACAGTGGAGCTTGGCACACACGTAGAATGCAATAAAGCAATGGTGGAAAGACAATACTATAATCAAATATGAAGCTTTTGAGTCCGAGGAATACGCATTGTAGACGCCATTCCTTCTTCCATATTCTTCATTTGCATTTTCGTTTCGTAAGTATTGATTCTGCTTCCCACTATGAATTGTTTAATGTTTTTTTTTTCTCTTTTCTTTTCATTTTTTTTTTAAAATTCTAAAGCAATACACATCCTCATTGCAGTATCAAGCGTTCAAGTGTGATTAATTGTTTAATGTTTTTTTTCTTCTTTTTTTACAAATTCTGAAGCAATACACATCCTCATTGCAGTATCAAGCGTTCACGTGTGATTTTCTTTTTTCTTTTTAAAAAGACCAATTTTGTTCGACCTTTTAATTAATATGTGTGAGTGTGATTTGTACTTCGAGATGTATGTTTGTTGATTTTCATTTGTTTCCACTGGTTTCCGCTATACCCCACTCACAAGACGAATTAGTTTGCAGGCTTTATCTGATTTTTTTTCTTCTTTTTTAAGTTCAACTTAATTTCTGAGTATGTTGAGAATTTGATAATTTAAAATTATATTTAAATGTATTTAATTATTTTATTTTAGTGGTTAAATTTGTGTATCCCTTAATTTAAGTTAAGGGTTTGAATCTTGACAAAAGTTAGAGAATTTTTATTTCTCCAATTGTTTGAGGTAGTATTGTAATTTTGAGCAATTGAAATGTAAAATTGTGTTGAGATGGTGTTGTAATTATGAGTAGTTGTAGCTAAAATATAAAATTTATAGTGTAATGCTTGTATAAAAAAAAATTATATTTGAATTTAATTTTGAATTAGATATCAATAAAAAGTTAATACGAGGTTAAGTACGTGATAGACAAATGAAAAAGAAATAAAAACGAAAAGTTAAAAATAAAGAGGGACACGAAAACATAAGAAGATAATCTCAGTTATGAGCGTTGCACCGTAGCGCTAAGTCAGACAGAATTTTCAATCTTGTATCAGAGTTGTTTATTTAAGTTATTTTTGAACTTTCTTTTTGCATGAACTCTTATTCTAATAAGAAATAAAATTTTTAGAGATAAATTAGAGTTTATATAAATCTTTGTAAATCTCTTACATTTAGTATATATAAAAGAGTGCATTAATGCACCAACAAGAGAGAGAATAGAGAGTTTGAGCAGCTCTAAGACGCTAAGAGTGCAAAAGAGAGTGCTTGAATGCTGAGTGTGCAAGAGAGTACTGATAGATCCTTAATGAGAACTCTGACTATTAGGTATTTTTTATACTCTCTTGTGAAATTTTTTTGTGATCTTGAGTTTTTTATAAATTAATAATAATAAAATTATAATCTTATGATCCACTATTAATGTAAGTATTTGTTGTCGAAACACCTATACATATTTGTGTCTTATGTATGTGATTGATATCTCTATTGTTGTATTTGTATTTTTTATTCTTATTTTACTTGTGGATAAAGTCTTTCGCATACACTTAAAATTTTAGGATATTAAATACTAATTATAAAAATATTAAAGCGAGTAAAAATTTCAATAAGTGGTGTCAACGTTATAATTAAAGTTGATACCTAAATAATATTAAATTGGAGAGCTTAACTGATTTCCTAATAAAGAGATGGCAATATTGACGAGAACACTTCCCTTATGACGCTACTTGATTCCATGGAAAACTTTCCTTCATCTTGGCTATTGAATGGTTATGTATAAAATGAGTCTCACGCGGGTAGGTTCGTTTTTTCACTAAATTTTAGCGCTTGATTTCTTTATAAACGAAAATCCAATGCTAGATTTTAGTTAAAAGACTACATCTGCACTTGAAATGAAATATATGTCAGAAATTAAGATCTTACTGATTACTCATAAAACATGGATGCGATTGGCTTGACTTGATTACTAATATATGTCTGCCGCCTTAAATTTCATATTTAACGGATTTTGAGTGAAATATTAAGATTGGTTCCATGAAAACTATTGCTCATGTATTTTTCTTTCTACAGGAGACTTAAAGAATTCTCAATATGGATTTTCTAAACCTCTTTATGGCTGCATTTATACCAGTTTTTAAGGTACTCCTGCTCATTGCACTCGGCTTATTTCTTGCAATGGATTGCATAGATTTATTGGGGGAGCTAGCACGGAAGCATTTCAACAATGTGAGTCTTATAGCAACTTTTAATTGCAAAATTCAGATTCATGTTATAATTTTTAATGTTGTTTTGTCATGACCAAGTAATTAATGGATATGATTTAGTCCATGCCCTATATTATAGAGGAAGAAATACTATAACTTGCTTATAAATATTGTTGGGATTGGTGATTTAATAATTAATTATGTATGAGCATAAATTGAGTCGGATATCAAGTAAAGAGTCAATATAAAGTCAAGTACGCATTGAGTGTTCGAGGGAGGAGAAAGACGGAGAGTTGGAAGCAAGGAGGAGTGAAGAAAAGGCGGGCATTAACACCAGGTCTCAGCGCTATGACGCCGGTGGTGCAGCACCGCATCGCTGGAGATAGCAGCCCCAATGCTGCAGCGTTAGTTCGGGAACTTCCATTTTTGGAATTCAACTTCTTTGAGAAGGTTTCCAACTAGATTTAAGATTTCTATGGACATTATAAGTACTATATAAATCTTTGTGAACCTTTAGAGATAGCCAAGCATCTCAAGCATTAAGATGTGAACATAAGAGAGAATAGAGAAACTAGGTAGCTACTAAGTATATAGTGCACTAGTGTGTAACCTTTAAGGGTGTTTTTATTCTTGTGTGAACAAAAGGAGCACTAAAAGATCCTTTTAAGAGGGTTCGGATTACTTTTGTATTTCTTGAATTAAATCTCTTATGAGGTATGAGAGATGCTAAAGAGATCTTGTAAGATCGTAGTGATTTAGGAGATATTTAGTGATGTGATTAATAAAAGAATTTGGATCATGAATCCCCTATAAACGTAGGTATTTTGTCAAACCACGTATATTTTTTTTTTGTGGTTTGTTTTCTTTATTTTTATTGGTGTGTTTAAATTTTTTATGTTCTTGATTATTTGTGAATTAAGTCTTCCACATACGCATAAGGTTCTTAAAGTGTTAAATACAAAATCATGGTAATATTAGAACACATAAAACCCAATAAAGGAGTCAGTGCAAAGGCTAATTTCATGAGAGATTAGTAATAAAACTGATTTCCTTCGACAGATATTAATTAGAGTAAAAACGAATAATTTGTTTGCCTTTATAGATCTATGGTTATGATAAGCTTTGAAGAGTTAGTTTAGAAGCATATAAAACATCTCATCTGGTTACTTTCAATGTCATACAGGTTGCATTTTTTGTCTTCAATCCAGCACTTGTTGGTAGCAGCCTGGCAAAACATACAACAGCTAAAAGCTTGAGCACGTTGTGAGTTTGCTTTCTTACCAAATCTGTGGCAGTTGGTTGCTTCTAAGTTTTCCCTTTTCGTCTTCCCCATCTATTTTCTTATTTTATCCTGTTAGTTCCTTTAGCTTTGGTAAATTTATGTAGGTGGTTTATGCCAGTCAATATTCTTATCACATTCATCATTGGCTCAGCACTTGGATGGATAGTTCTTAAAATTACAAAAGCTCCTCGTGATTTGTGGGGCCTTGTTTTAGGATGTTGTGCAGCGGGTACTATTTCCTCTCTCCTTTTCTCTATTTGGCCCAAATGTTAACTAATAGTTTCTTTGTTGTCTTATAATGTAACTCTGCTGAAGTACCAGTACGTTTTCATGAAAATAGATTAAAGAAGGAATTCAATTCATTTGCCTTATAACTAGGAGTAGTTCCTGATGTTTGTTATGCTGGATTTGGATGGATCAAATTAGAGTGGTTTGCAAGGTTAGAGCTAAGAGCTAAGAGTCGTAACTTCTTAAGGGCCAACATATGAAAATCGTTCTATGCAAAGAGGGGTTGTAGAACATGAAAAAAAAAAAATTTAATTTGAGTTTTGAGATTATTGCCATTTGTGTTGTAGCATATATAAGGTATGCCCTGTGTTTAGGAGGGGTCAGAAAAAGTTTCAGCCGAAATTGAGTTTGTTAATTTAAAGATGATTTCATTTTGTGATCCACAAATTAATTTTGGAATGATGTAACAGGTAACTTGGGGAATATGCTTTTTATTATAATTCCAGCAGTATGTAAAGAAAGGGGCAGCCCGTTTGGTGATGTTGATGCCTGTTATAACCAGGGAATGGCATATTCTGCACTTTCTATGGCAGTAAGAACTTAGCCTAGCTCTACAAATGTCCAAATAAGGAATTTATTACTTGCCATCTACAGAATGAGTGAGTATACATACTGATTCAGGACCCGTTTCAATATTTCTCTTCTTGTATAATTGATATTTCAGATTGGAGCCATCTACTTGTGGTCATATGTATATAACATTGTTCGGATATATTCAAATAAGAATTCTGAGGGAGAGAGACTAGATGATTCCACAGAGAACAAAATGCCTGTGGAGGAAACCAATGAAAATCTTTCAAATTCTCGCATGGGATCACTGCTGCCTCTAAATGAGCGCTCAGCTATCAAAGAAAATTTTAATCATTTTGAACTTGATTGCGCTATTTGCGAGGAGAAAAAAGAGGTTGGCGAAAGTTTTATGTTAATGTGTATTTATCAGTACTCTGTTATTGAAGCTGCTTCTTTTTTTCTTCCTTTCTTTTTAATGTTCTTTTCATTGGTTATGCATATATTAAACAGAAAATGCCAAGGACAAATCTTTTTAATATTTGGCCATCTTAACATGCTTGAAAACTTGGCATCTTGTAATATCTCTATTCGAAGGTCTTGATGATATTGTTCGTAGCTTTTGCTTTTTCAGCTCATTCTTCAAATGCTTTGGGAGCAAATTATCATCTTCACCAGTTTATTGTGACAGGTGCGGCTTTCAGAAAAGATTAAGCACTGTTTCCAAACTTTTGCAGTAAAGATCAACCTGAGGAAGCTTTTAGCACCTTCAACAATTGCAGCGGTATGTATTTAGCTTTAATAACATTCTGGGGTTGCTTTCATTGTGAATGTGGAATATAAGCAATGAAAAGTAGAGATATAAGCTTCAGAAAATTATAGCTGAAAACCAAAAGATCTTAAAGATGATTATATACAAGGTCTGCACATATAGCATAAGGTATGCCAACAATTATAAATGGTTTTCATTTTCTGATTTGTTTAGATCTCGAGTGGACAGTAATCATAGCATTGTCCATCATAGCATTGTCCAACTAATACACTTGTTATATTAAATAGATTGTTGGTTTCGTGGTTGGTACAATCCCTCAGTTTCGGAAGGTGCTAATTGGTGAGCATGCTCCTCTTCGAGTGGTTGAAGGCTCTGCATCTTTGCTGGGGTGAGCAAATCCTTTCTGCTATGCAGCTCTTTATGGACAGGGTTTGGTTTAGTCGTGGTGATTGATTCAGATATTACCTTTAAACTTTTGAACTAAATTCCAGTTAATTCTGAACTTGTGAATTCAATTTCGTAAATCATATTTTCTAGTGGCATAAATGTAATATGGGTATATGAAGCCAAACATTAAAAAAGGAACAGATGTCAAATTATGTACTGCCATTTTCGTATAGCAACATTCTTTAATTTAAACACTACTGTATTGTACCGAAAGGAAGAGTGGATTTTTTAAAACACTTTGAATAAAGAGCAACCTCCCTGTTTTTTGAAAGTGATTGAGGTTAATATAAATTATTGATGCTATCAGAACTAAGTAAAGATCTCCGATGAAAATGCTTAATAATGGATCTAAAAGTTATGATCCCGACTATGATCATACATGTATGATACTAAATCTAGTTGGAACTTGCATGGTACCCATGCCAAACATTCTGTCTTTTGTACATACATATTTAGTTGACTTTGGTCTTCCATCAAGATAGGTTGCTGAAAATTACACAACATTTTCCCATAATATTCTCATATCTTTCATTCGGTACACAGGGAGGCAGCTGTCCCAACTGTCACTTTACTTGCGGGGGGAAATCTTCTTAGAGGTAATCACCGATTTTAATCAATTCTCTTCCATTCTTAGTTTGTGATACTTCAGTCTGGTTGGAGTTCATGGTCAAAATCATCAATGATATTGTTACTTCAGGTTTGAAAGGCCCAAGGATACAGTTGTCATTGATTATAGGGATCATAGTGGTTCGATATATTGCTTTGCCACTATTGGGGGTGGTCATCATTAAAGGTGCAATCCATTTTGGCTTCGTGAAGTCAGATCCATTATATAAGTTTACTCTTTTACTTCAGTTTGCACTCCCCCCAGCAATAAACATAGGTATGACTAGTGTTGTAAATTGTTATCAACTACTCTGAAACAATTATCATTCATCAGTGACCTTGAGCTCCGTCTAATAATGCCAATGCTATATGGAAATTATGCAGGTACAATCACCCAATTGTTTGGTGCCAGTGAGAGTGAATGTTCAGTAATAATGCTATGGATGTATTCATTGGCGTCATTTTCACTTACCCTTTGGACAATGTTCTTCATGTGGTTTGTGAAGTAACTCTCTTTCTTCTGCTGCCTTTCTCATACATCCCTTCCTATATTCCATCCACAACCTTTTGTTTCTCCTTCCATTTCTATCACCTTCTTCTTCTAAAAATTGACTGTAGAAAAGAATAATTGATAAAGACAACACGCATTAACTAATATATACTCTTTTGGCTTTTATATGTATGCTATGCATATCTTTTCTCTGGTTTTATATATATGCATATATATTTGCAATCTTTTAGAATGCGCCAGAACATGTTATTTAGCACGTTTAGTTGTTTAGGAGCTTTGTGTTATCTGTAAACTTATATAATCACGCATCAATATGCATCATGAGGCAATATTTCTTTTGGCACAATACATTTGTTTTCATCGAACATGGCTACAACTGCTAAGTTTGGTTGTTGTAAGTCAAAGTTTTCGATTTTGACTTCAACCGTTTGATGATACCTCAAGTATCATTTTTGTCTCGATTTGTCACAAGGGATAAGTATTCTACTCGGCATCAATGCATGGCTTTATCATTCTGAAGCCAATAAACTATTCATAGAGAAATTGAATCATTCACTTTACTTGTTGGGTGATCATATTTGTAAATTTATGCATAAATTTCTACTTGAAATAAAAACATCGACTAGGACAAGGGAAGCAAACTAGAGCTTGAATCATACAGAGCTAAAAAGTTGCAACTTTAATGGTAATTGGCTAATTACATGTAACTCATTACCTAGTGAGCCAGATGACCAAAAGCTACTAATTGAGCTCCACCACTAACACAGCAGCAACTGATATCTGTTAAGAACTCAATAAAAATAAATAGAGATTTGTAAGTTTTAAAGGGATAGGAACTAAGATGAATGAAAAGTATAAATTGTGCATTACTTGTTCTGAAATATATATACTGCTGTAGATAAGATAACTGCTGGTAAAACCAGCTTTTACATTATTTTGAATTCAAAACAACTTTCTGGAATCAAGCTAATTCTAGCTTATTCTTAACTGAATTTTGACTTAGTAAAATAGAGTTTCAAATTTGTTCTTATCTTGAGCAACTTGTGAAAAATATAAAAGCTTAACACTCTTTCTTGATATTTTTCTTGAACATTCTAAATTTGTCCCTTAAGAATTCAAATTTTGCTCTTAGAAGTGCTTCGGTCATTATATCAGCATTTTGCTCATTTGTACTGCAATGCACAAGTCTGATCTCTCCTGTTTTTTCAGCTTCTCTGATGGTATGAAATTTGATATTGATGTGTTTTGTTCTGCCATGTTGAACTGGATATTTTGCAATAGAGATAGCAGACTTGTTGTCAATCCAAATGGTTGTTGCTTTATGTTGTTGAAACCCTAAATCAGCAAGAATTTTTCGAAGCCAGATAGCTTGATTAGATGCACTTGCAGCAGAAATATATTCTGCTTTAGCTGAAGATTGAGCTACAACTTTCTGTTTCTTTGAGTTCCAAGAGAAAGTTCCACTTCCAAAAGAGAAAACATAACCAGATGTACTCTTAGAGTTATCCACACAACCTGCCTAATCACTATCTACAAATCCTTGTAGTTGCTGACTTTGTTCCCTTTTGAACCAAAGACCAAAGTCAGTGATGCCCTTGATGTATCTTAACACTCTTTTTGCTGCCCCTAGGTGAATTTTACTTGGAGATTGCATGAACCTAGAGAGCAGACTTGCAGAATACATAATATCAGGTCTTGATGCAGAAAGATACAGTAGGCTGCCAATCATGCTTCTATACATAGAGGCATCAATTTTAGTTTCATCATCATTCTTGCTGAATTTTTCATTCAAAACAAGTGGAGTAGCCACTGGTTTAGCTTTCTCTAGATGAAATTTTCTTAAGAGTTCCCGAGCGTACTTCTGTTGAGAAATGAAGATTTCACCCTCAGCTTGGTGAATTTTCATTCTTAGGAAGTAGCTCATCCTTCCCAAATCAGACATTTTAAACTCTTTCTCTATTTTAGCTTTAAAATTCTTCATTTTTGCTGAAACTCCTCCTGTCACCAACAGGTCATCAATATACACAGACACTATTAGTAGCATTTAAGTTCCTGATTTCATAGTGTAGAGTGTGGCTTCATTTTCACTTCTTACAAAGCCTTGCTAGAGTAAATAATTATCAATTCGACTATACTAGGCTTTAGGAGCCTGTTTTAATTCATATAAAGCTTTGTAGAGCTTATAAACTCTCTCTTCAGTTCTTGGAACTATGAACCCTTCAGGTTGCTCAATGTAGATATCTTCTTCAAGCACACCATTTAAAAAGGCTGACCTTACATCTAAGTGATAGATTTTCTAATTTAATTTGGCTGCAAGGGCTATAAGAAGCTTAATAATATCATGCCTAGCAACTGGTGTAAAAGTATCAGTAAAATCAAAACCAGGCTGCTGCATCTATCCCTTCACAACTAATATGGCTTTGTGCTTATTAACAGTACCATCAGGATTTACTTTTGTTTTATAAACCTATTTTACTCCTATGACTTTCTGACCACAGGGCCTGTCAACAAGTTTCTATGTTCTATTCTTTTCAATCATACTGATTTCCTCCTGCATTGCATTCCTTCAGTTTTTCAACTTCACAGCTTCATTGTAACAAGTTGGTTTCGAGGCAATAAGATTACACCTCTCATAGAGCTTTGCAATTGTCCTGGTGCCTTTGACTGGAATTTCAGTATTTGAGTCTCCTTCAGAATTACTAGAATTTTGATCTTGAGACATTTCATCAAGTTCTTTTGTGTTGCTTCCATCAATTCTAGCTTCATTCCAATTTCAGTGTGCAAGCTTATTGAATTTTACATTCCCGTTAACAATAATTTTTTTAGTTTTCAAACTCAAGATTCTGTACCCCTTTGATGTGCTGCTATATCCCACAAAGATGCTAATGTCAAATTTTTGATCTAGCTTGTCCCTTTTCTCATCTGGAACATGTGAGAAGCAAATACAGCCAAACATTCTCAGATGCTCTGTTGAAGGTTTTATTGATGACCAATCTTAAAAAAGAGTAGTATTTTTTAGAACTTTGGTGGGCAACAAATTTAGTAAGTATACAGAAGTATTTGTAGCTTCTGCCCAAAAATTCTTAGACATATTCTTCTCAAACAATAGACATCTAGCCATTTTCATAATTGGTATATTTTTTCTTTCACTTACACCATTTTGTTGAGGTGTGTAGGGAGTAGTCAGTTGATGTTTGATTCTAGCCTTAATACAAAAAGACTTGAATTCATTTGAGTAGTACTCAACCTCATTGTCAGTCTTGAGCATCTTAATAAAACTCCCGGTTTGTTTTTCTACCATGGATTTGAAGTTCTGAAATTTTGCAAAAACATCTGATTTCTGCTTAAGGAAGTACACCCAACAAAATCTAGTGTAGTCATCAATGAAGAGTAAAAAGTATTTACTCCCATTTAGCGATGCAACACTCATTGGACCGCATAAGTCAGAATGGATTAACTGAAGCTTTTCAGATACCCTCCAAGTACTTTCAGCAAAGGGTAATTTGCATTGCTTACCATATTGACAGCCAGCACATACATCATTGACATGAGTGATTGAAGGCAGGTTTATAACTAGCTCATCTTCATGCATTTTCATTAGATTAGAGTAATTAAAGTGTCCAAGTCTTTTGTGCCATAGTACAGAACTATCTAGATGACTAGGAAAAGTAAGTAAATCAGATTGTTTTCAGTCTACAGGAAATACTTTATCTTGCATTTTTACTCTTATGAGCTTACAGCTAAAGGGATCACTAATGATGCATTTATTTCCCTTAAACAGTAATGTATATTGTTTATCTATTAATTGACTTACACTAAGCGGGTTTTGGCTTATATCAGGTACATATAACACATCAGAAATGACTTTAGTACATGATTGAGTACTAATGGAAATTGTCCTCTTACCTTTGACATCCACCTATGCTCTATTTCCCACTTGCACTCTAGACTTGTAGAACCTGTCAAGTTCACTAAAATTTGCTTCTTCAGAGGTCATATGGTTTGAACAGCCACTATCCGCTAGCCACACATTCTTGACTTCATTGGTAGAATAGCTAGTGACAGTAAATAGGTTCTCTGTTGGGCTTTCTTGTTCTTCAATTGCTTGTGCCTACTGTGCTTATGCATTTTCCTTATTTTTGCATACTTTAGAAATATGCCCCAGCTGGTTACAAGCTTTGCACTGGACTATAGGCTTAAACCAGCAATAATTTTCAAAATGACTTCTCTTTTTACAATAAAGACAAGGTGGAAACTTGCCTTTTTTTTTCCAGAATTCTTATTTTCTTCACTTTCTTTTCCATTCTTTTCACCAACTTGCTTATTTCCTCCATTGTTGCTTCCTGTAGCTCTATATCTCTGTGTTACTTAAAGTACTTGTTCTGTTGAGTCGTCAAGCCTTATAACTCTTCTTTGCTCAATAGCTTTTAAGGCATTGACTAACTCAGTAAGGTTCATCCGAGAGAGATCTTTTGAGTCTTCTAATTATGAAGTTTTTGCATCAAACCTTTCAGACACACTCACAAAAATCTTTTGAATTATCCTTTTATCTGCCAGTTCTTCCCTAAGCAGTCTAAGTTGATTAACAATTTTCATGAGCTTGTCTGAGTATTCTTTGACAGTCTTATTCTCCTTCATTTTCAAGACTTTAAATGCTTTTCATAAGTTAAGCACTTGAATTTGTTTTGTGGTGTCATTTCCTTGGAATTTCTCTTTGAGCTTGTCCCAAACCTGTTTTGCTCATTCACATGTCATAATCCTTGAAAAGATTGCATCAGTTACAGAGGAATGTATTGTAGACAAGGCTTTATAATTTTTTGCACATTCCTCACTGTACTGTTTCATTTGGGCAATGGTTGGATTCTGAAGTAGTGGGGCAGGCTCTCTTCCTATTTCAATTGTATCCCACAAATCAAAAGCCCTTAAATATGCATTCATCTTTACTGCCCAAATAGGATAATTTTCACCTGTGAAAGGAGGTGGAGTTGGAGTAGTGAAAGAACTTGAGGCCATTTAGAATTTAAAGCAGACTTTAAAGGCTTTTAATGGAGGTTTGGCTTTTTTGGTTTCATTGATACATATACTGCCCTTAAGATCAATGCAGCTCTGATACCATATTAAGAACCCAATAAAAATAAACAAAGATTTATAGATTTTAAAGGGATAAAAACTAAGATGAAGGACAAGCATAAATTGTGCATTACTTGTTTTAAAATATATACACTGCTGTAGATAGATAACTGTTGGTAAAACCAGCTTTTACATTATTTTGTATTCAAAACAACTTCTTGGAATCAAGCTAATTCTAGCTTATTCTTAACTGAATTTTAATTTAGTAAAATAGAGTTTCAAACTTGTTCTTATCTTGAACAACTTGTAAAAAATATAAAAGCTTAACAATATCTTTGTTTATCTACAAGAAACAACTTGTCATTCATTAGTCTAAACCTGGAGAGAGCTCCAATAGATCTCAATCAGTTTAATATTTTTAACTTTAATCAACAGCTCTAATTTCTGCTCCTTAATGTCTTAAAAAACTAAATGCAAGTTTGTTTGATAGACTTTACATTTCCTTCGTGCACGTTCAAGCTAACAGGATAACTTCTGAATTTTCCTGTCATTCATCCTGCATATGTTGGTAAAAAGAACTTCATAAGAATGTTGTAGCAGAACGGAAAAGATTAATAGAAATCATGATTACAGAAGTACTATATTGTGAGAAAGTTGATAAAAAATTATTAGAATATGATTTGGAAAGCAAGCCAAGTTCGTTAGATGTGCGAGGATCGAAGATGAACGCAAAAGGAGGCCAAAACGCAAGTGGCGGTACCTAGACGTAGATGTCGCAGCGTCCCAAACAGAACTTGAGTGTCGCGGCACCAGGTGCCCAGCGCCATAGCACCTAGGTGAAATGTTTTAGCGCTGCGACGCCCAGCCCGGGGGAAGTGTTTTCAAAATTTAATTCCGTCTCTCACTTATTTTAGGATTCTTTAAAATGACTTCCACACGTTTAGGATTAACCTAGGTAGTTTTAAAACCTATATAAAGGTTTTTTATTGGCTTGTAAAGATCTTTGTGATTAAACACAAACTTTTATGATCTTTGTGAGTTTAGTGATCTCTTTGTGATTCTTAATGAGAGAAACCCTTGTTTGCAAGAGAGAGTATTTTCTTTATAAGTCTTTATTGTAACAAACATATTTTATAAGTGCCTTAAAATTTAATAATAAGAGAGCATGATCTTGATCTACTGTGGACATAGACAGATTGTCGAACCACGTAAATTATGTGTTATTTTTTCTATCTTTCTCTCTCTAGATTCTTAATTGCTTATTTTTGCATTATATTATTTAGGATATTTGCTTGTTTGATTGCTTCCGCTTTAACACATACTCTTGTAGAGATGACACGATCATGTGAATCAAATCAAATGTTATAAGCAGTAAACACCTTATTCCTGTGGCAAAATACTAAACTAGATTCTTATGGTATCTCCTTAATTTCCAAGTAGCCTTAGATGTGTTTGCTTACCACACTCCCAAAATATTAGCCTAAATGAAATTTAATACATAACATACAACATTGTATGGTATGAATTTGCCAATTAAAGACAAAATAAAGCTAGCAATGTGCAGCGAGTATTATTGCCAGAGGAAGAATAATTGGTTATCAAACATAATGTCATGTTAGACAACTGACCGCCGAAGCAGGCCGCTGTAGAATGCAT
Source organism: Ailanthus altissimus (assembly GCA_946807835.1). Taxonomy (NCBI): domain Eukaryota; kingdom Viridiplantae; phylum Streptophyta; class Magnoliopsida; order Sapindales; family Simaroubaceae; genus Ailanthus; species Ailanthus altissimus. The sequence goes on from OX327695.1 coordinate 29,563,639, forward strand.
TGATGATCCCTGCAAGTAGTATTTGTTTGACTCCTCTGAAATTGAAAACCTTCTCTGCTAGTTCTGTTTCAAACAACAAGTCTCCTACCATTCTTTTTAGCTAGTGTAACCTTATGTGCAGCCTCCCGCAGAGCACCTACTGCCACATTGTAATCTAGAGATTTAATTCTCTCATCAACATACTTGAGGGTCTCATAACGAAGACTACTTTATCGAACTATGAGAGCCTAATTGGCACGATCCTCCATCACCCCACTCTTGGCATTTCTCGTCAACCGTTTCAAAACATATCGAGATGGAAAAGTAAGAACATTTGTCACTTTGAAAACTGTAAGTACATATCTGGTATCTGCAACATACTTTCATCTCACAAACATCAAAACTAACAAAGTAAAATTTTTTACTCTCTCCAAACTTAGCAACCCGGAATCTGGTGATTTCATGTCTATCCTCAACTTTGGTCAAGAAAGTTAAAAGTCTCAACCAATTCCTCTCAAAATTTTGTAAACAATTTTCTTGTGTAAAGCTCAGTTGCCTATTTCTCCATAGACGATGGGGTTTTAGAACAAAGGTGGTGTTTATGGTATCATAATCTGCCTTAACTTCTTTCTCATATCTACTTTCCAGAGCCTTCTCATACTGCCTAACAAATTGCTGAAGGGTTGTTGATGCATTTATATATCCATAAAAAAAAAGAGTTTACACTATCACTTCGTTGTGTTATAGACATTTCAGCAAAGAATATGTCATTCGAGTACGCTGGGATCCATTGCTGCCTATCAACATTGTTGACATGTGAAACTTTTCTAATCTAAAAAGTGTGTGCTAATAGATGCAATAATTGTAGTGTGTGTTAATGAGTGTTATGATTATAGTGTGTGCAAATAGATGTAATAATGTGTGTCATGTGTGCTAATAGTGTGTATTGGTAGTGATTATTGTAGTTAGTGAATGAGAGTAATCATTTTATATTATTTTATTTTTGTAATTTGGTGTAACAATATGATCATACAAATTGTAATGGAATATGTCCACTTGTTGTGTGAAGTCATGATTATATTTTATGGCATCTTTATGCATTTTGATATAAATATTAAATGAAAGAAAAATGCTAGTATTGTAGTATAAAAAAAATAAGTGTTTTAGTTCTTCTCTCTTATGGATGTCTCGACAATTTCATTATTATGGAATTGACTCAAAAACAACATTGATTCAAAAAACAACATTAGTATCAACGCATTGTTCCTATGGGCTTTGATGTTTAAGTAAAAAAAAATATTGAGAATTTTGAGAGTTTAAACACTTGCAAGTGAGTGATTGAACATTTAAAGTGATTAAATGGCTTCAAGAAGCAATATTGCTTCTACTGTTCCTTAATTTTTTGGAAAAAATTATCAAATATGGATTGTTAAAATAAAGTCATATTTGAAGTCCTTAGGTTTATGGGAGATTGTTGATTAAGATAGGCAAGTTCTAGCATTGAGAGCTAATCCCACAATAGCTCAAATGAAGCAACATAAGGAGGAGAAATTGAAGAGGGATAACACTATTACTTGTCTGCACTTAGCCTTGGCAGATGATATTTTTACAAGCATCATGCATCTTGAAACTGCCAAAGAGATATGGGATAAGGTAAAAAAATTACATGAGGGCGGTGAAAGAGTAAGGTCTGTTAAATTATTGAATCTCAAAAGAGAGTTTGAAATGTTAAAAATGAAGGAAAATGAATCTGTCAAAGATTATTCTTCAAAGTTACAAGCATTGGTGAACCAGATGAGGCTCTATAGTGAGGCTGTGCAAGACTATAAAGTAGTGAAAAAAATATAGATTAGCTTGCCTGAAAAATTTGAAACCAAAATTTTTGCAATTGAAGAGTCATGTAACATCAAGAAATTGACTATTTATGAGATTATCAGTAAATTATAGGCTAAAGAACAAAGAATTTCTATAAGAATTGATGATGTGACTAAATGTGCATTTCAAGTAAGACACAAAGGGAAGTAACATTTTCAAAGAGATCAAAAGAAGCAGAATTATGAAAAAAGATGTGGTGATCAAAAGAGAAAAGGCAAGATGGATGAGAGTTCAATTGAATTTATAATAAATGAAAAGTTTCTTCCTTGTTAAACCTATAAAAGAACAAATCATATGTCAAAAAATTACTGGTATAAGAGGAAGCCATAAATTCAGTGTAACTAATACAAAAAGTAGGATATAGAGAAAAATTTTGCAGATCCAAGCAAAATCAATCCTAACCACAACCTACACAACATGCCAACTTCACTGATGAGCAACCCCAAGCTGAAGATCACTTATTCATGGCTACTCAAGCTTGTTATTTAGTTTCAAAAGATGTATAGTACGTTGATAGTAGTTGTAATAGCCATATAGTGAGAGACTCAAACTTGTTCATTTCTCTAGACATGATTGACAGAACCAAAGTCAAGCTTGGAAATGGAGAGATGGTTCAGGCTACAGGAAGAGGTACAGTCTCTATTTACACTAGCAAAGGTCCAAAATTAATTCATAATATGCTGTTGATTTTTGATTTGGATCAGAATTTGCTAAATGTTGTACAATTATTAAAAAAAGGATATTCACTTTCATTTAAAAATAATGGTTGCACTATACTGGATTCAAATGATTCTGAAGTTGTTAAAATTTAAATGTATGATAATAGCTTTCCAGTATCTTAGAATGAAGTGAATCACTCAGCATTTATTTTCAAACATGATGATTCTATATTATGGCACAAAAGATATGGTCATTTCAACATGAATGTATTAAAGTATTTGTAATCCCATGATATAGTTAGAGACATGCCTGTAGCTAGTTATATTGATGATTTATGTGATGCCTGTCAATTGGAAAAGATGCATAGAAAGTCTTTCTCATCAAATAATATTAGAAGGGCAAAGAACAAGTTGGAACTTGTTCATACTGACTTGTATAGCTCTATGAGTGTTCCCTATGTAAACCAGAACAAGTATTTTATTTTATTTATTAATGATCTAATTAGAATAATATGGGTGTATTTTTTATTAAGCAAGTCCAAACTTTTTATGTTTTTAAAAAGTTTAGAGTTATGGTGGAGTCTAAAAGTGGCTGTAAGATTTGTTAGGATTTGTGCTTATGCGTTATCCCTGTTTGTATTAATATTTAATTTTGTAATATTTATGCAATGAATATTTTATTAAATCGCTAATAACATTTATTAAATGGTATTTAAGCTTGTAACATTAGAGACAATATGTATGATCTGAATAAGTTCATATCTAGTTTAAAGAAGTTTAGACCAGGGTTAAGAGTTAGCAAAGCTGATAGTCATAAATGCTAAGAGTTAGCACTACTAAGGGTTAGCAGGTTATAGTAGCCAACGAGATCTAAATCGTTATAACCTTATCTATAATGTGACAAAGACCTGAGAATCTGTTAGGGTCGGTGCTTACGTGCCATCCCTAAATGTGCATATACTTGTGTATTTATATAAGTGTATATTCCCATTAAATCGCTAATACCCATTTATATGGTATTTTATATGTAACGTTACAGACATTATAGATCTGAATGAGTTCAGATCAAATCTAAAGGGTTTAGATAAGGGATCATAATTAGCCACGCTGAGACATAATTGCTAAATGTTAGTACAGTTAAGTGTTAGCTGGTTATAATACTCAGCAGATTCAAGAGTTAGAGCCTTGGCTGTAATAGGATATAGACCTGGGAATATACTAGTAACTGCATAGTTGCAAGAGTTGCAATCAGGTGCTAGGAAATGCAAGTTGCGTAAGTATGTTCTCGAATAATAGTTCATAATCTATTTCTGCCGATAAAGGTCTGTCGGTGGATACTTTTATATATATAGATCAGCATATGTCGTACCTATCGGGTATAGATGGTCGTTCTTGATCGACTGTGAGCTTGGAGCTCGTATTGACATATGGGTATCCAGTTAGGACTGGATATGAGACAGACTCATGAGGGCCTCCGATAGACATCCTATATAAGCCGTCAATGGAGGGTCCTTTCGAGTTAAGTAATATACGTGGTCCTTTAACCTGAGTGCCACGGTGGGCTTGTAAGTGATCCACCATACTTTGGTTCCACGCATGTCACTGACCTTTCATGGTATGATCGCTGGGTGTCGTTGGGTATGGTCCAATGCTTATGAAGTCCGGTGCGCACAGATATGAGATCCGTCAGCTCCTATAAGGAGTTTGATATCTAGATGCTTCGAGATTGTATCTCAAAAAGTTTTGTGGCCACAAGCAATCATCCTGGGAAAGAGTTCTGCCAGGGTGGAACAATATGGCAAAGGAGTTTGTGCATATTGTTCAATGAAATATAAGTCTGAAGATAGGACATGGATGAACACAAAGGGATTTAACGGTGATAATCTATATCCCCGCACATCCAGGATATCATGACGGAATGACTATACGTATGCATTATAACCTCAGCTTGTATGGTTCAACACGTTAATTTGTATATTCGTGACGTGTGTGTGGGGCATTGCTCACGGACTCATAGAATAGTTTCATTTGACGAATCGGGCGTAGGACCTAGAGAGTCCCGCGATTGGAGTGTACTCGTTGTGCACTAGGGCAGCCTGCCGGATTAAATTGTTTAATCCAGCAATATTCAGCACTACCACGGGAATGCGTGTGTGTTTGTATTTAAGTGTTAAATACAATAATTAATTAATAATTGTTATTTACTAATTGAATTAGGGCATGTAGTGTATTGTGGACCTTCAGTTGAGTTTACCCAAGTGTGAAATTTAGTAGGACCTACTAGGGGATAAACTTAGTAACTATTCACGAGAGGCAAAATAGTCATTTTTCACTTTGATTATTTAATAGTTAAATCAAATATATTTCTTTTTATATATATAATTATATATATTATATTATATTATATATTATTATTATATTATATTATATTATATATTATTATTATATTATATTATATATATATAAAGAAAGAAAAAAAAGAGAAGCAAGAGAATTAAGACCAAAAAGGGCCAAGAGGAAGAAGAGAAAAGAAAAAGAAAAAGGTTGAGAGGAAAAATGAAATTATTTCATTTTTTTCTATCCTTCCTATTGGATCAATTATGAATTACTTCAAATCTCTATTTTTTATCCTTTTGGAGAAAAGGATGTAAATTCACTCCTCGCCATTTTGGAGATTAAGAGTTAATCCCAGGCTGAATATGGAGCTGCTATTCTAACTCTCTAAGCCCACTGAGTTGGTGACTAAAACTGCACGCGAGTTGGTCTCCAAGCCCACTGAGTTGGTCTTAATGCGGACTCCAGGAAAAACACGTGTATAATGTTACATGTTTGGTGAGTTCTCTAATCTTATTAATATGTTAATGCGATTAATATATTGAATTTATTATGTTTATTGCAAAATTTATACATTTTCGCTGCGTTAAACAATAGACACAATTGCACATGCATATACCTACGTGCTTTAGATTCGCCAACAGAATCTACTAGTAATGACATAGTTGTAATAGATACTAAGAAAAGTCATTATGTAAGTATCTGCTCAAATAAAGAGTTCTTGATCTACGTTCACCAATGAGGGTCTATCGGTGAAACACAATAATATAGATTAGTGTATGTCTATATCTGTATTGTACAGATGATTATTCTTAGTTAACCATGAGCTTGGTTGAAGCTCATATAGACATACAGGTATTCAGTTAGGATTGGATACTGAACAGACTCACGAGGACCCCAATAGATATCCTATGACACCGTCAAATGAAGGTCATCTCGAGTTGAGTAATATTTGTAGTCCTTCGACCTGAGCGCCACGGTGGGCTTGTGAGAGATCCACCATACTTTAGTTCCACATATGTTAGAAACCTTTATGGTCTGACCGCTACGTGTCGCTGGGTATGGTCTGATTCTCATGGAGTTCGGTGTGCGTATATATGGGATCCACCAGCTCACATAGATGAGTTGTATATCCGATACTTCGAGATTGTATCTTGTAAAGTTTTATGGCCGTAAGCAATTAACTCGGAAAAAGAGTTTCCTATAGGTTTGAACATTATAGCAAAAGTGCTTGCGTATATTGTTCATTAAAATACGAATCTGGAGATAAAGTAACATATGAAATTATCGAAATTTGACGGTAATGATTTATATTCCGCTCATCCAGGATATAATGACGGAAGGATTATACGAATATGTAGTAACCTCAACATGTATGGTCTAACGCGTTAATTTGTAATATTCGTAACGTGTGTGTGGGATATCGATCACGGACTTATGGAATAGTTCCATTTGATAAATCGGGCGTGGACCTAGGGAGTCCTAATATGAAATGTACTCTTTCAGCACTTGGGCAGCGTACCGTATTGAATAGTTCAATACAGTAAAATCCAGCAAATTATTATGGTTAATTTAACTAAAATATATGGTTAAATAGTAGGACCCACGTTAGGTTAACTTGATAACCTAGTAAGGACATAAATGTAATTTCACTTAATGATTATTTAATTGTTAAATAATTTAAATAAATATTTATTTATTTAATTGTTAAATAAATAATCTAGTTTAACTATGGTTAAGAGTTAACCATTTAGTTAAGTTATGTTAACTTTACTTAATGGTTAAGTAAAAGTTAACCTAACTATGATTAAGTTAGTTAACTATGATTAAAATATTTAAATATTCTTTTAACTTAACTAGAGTTAAGTGTTAACTATAGTTAGAATATTTAAATGTTTATTTAACCTAACTAGAGTTAAGAGTTAACTATGATTAGGTTTGGTTAAATACAAATTAAAATTAAGTGAAATTAAGTATAATAAATGAAATTAAATTCATTTGTATAAATAAGACAAATGTAATTAAATTCATAATTTTTTGTTAAATTTTTTTTTTGCTAAAAACTTAGCCAACCATTACAAAGAGAGAAAAGAGAAATTATTTTCTAATTATTGGATTCAAGTGTTGAATTTATAATTTTCTTTTTTAAGGCATTACAACCAATTTAGTAAAAGAAGTTTTGATTAATTGATTAAGTGTTAATTAAAAGAAAAAATTAAGAACATAAGTTTAAGTTGTTAAACTTTTGCTAGATCAAAGGCTATCATTCTAGATAATCAAACCCACCATTATTAATTACTAGAATTGATCAAAGATAACATTTCGGTGGACTTCAACAATTTCCATCCAAAGGCTTCAAGGGTTATTTCTCAATTTCATTTCTGTTAATTCCTTTAATATGTAATGATTGTGTTTATTGCAATGTTTTAAGCTTTCGCTGCCTGATTATATGTATGAAATTTGTATATATTGTTGTTAAACACAAAACTCACATGCAAACACTCTTGAATAATCAACTTCTAACAAGATTAAGATGTTGAGATTAGAAAATAAAAAATAATACATTCCAATGAATTTAATGAGTTTTGTAAAGATATAAGAATTACTTATCAATTGACTGTTAGCTATACCCCTTAGTAAAATGGAGTTTAAGAGAAAAAGAATATAACAATTATGGAGATGGCAAGATGTTTGATTGCAGAGAAGAAGTTACCAAAAGGCCCTTAGGCTGAAGTTATCTATACAGCAATGTATCTCTTGAATAGGCTACCAAATAAAATTGTTTAAGAGAAAACACTAATTGAGGCATGGTCAGGAATGAAGCCTACTACCAAACACTTGAAGACTTTTGAATCAATTGCTATACTCAAATTGCAGATGTCCAGAGATCTAAATTGAATGACAAAGCTGAAATAGGGATTTTTTTAGGCTATACAGCAAGTTCTAAGGGTTACAGAGTGTATAACATAAAGTGAAAGAAGAGTGTCATTAATAGAGACATTCAAGTTAATGAGGTTGCATATTGAGATTGGAAAAATAATCAAGTTCAAATAAGTGTAAAGCTAGCACAGTTGACAACTATTCCTACTCCAATTGATAACCAAAATCAAGTTGTAAATGATATTGAAGATTAAGAAGATGAATTTGACACTCCATTATTGAAGAGTAATCCTTAGCTGAAATTTATAAAAAATGTAGCTTTGCGATGAATGAGCCTTCTTACTTTGAAGAAACTTTAATGTTGACATAATGGAATGATGCAATAAAGGAAGAGCTGACTATGATCAACAAAAATGACACCTCGAAACTTACTTCAAGGCCTAAAGATAGACATGTAATTGGTGTCAAATGGATTTATAGGACAATATTAAAGCCTGATGGCTCCATTTACAAACACAAAGCTAGATTTGTTGTGAAAGGATATTTTCAAATGGCTGGAGTTGATTATGGTAATATATTTACCCCAGTTGCTAGGCATGAAACTATCAGATTACTTATTGCTCTGTAGCTCAATGCGGATGGAAGATCTTTCATTTGGATGTTAAATCAACTTTTTTAAATGGATTTCTACAAGAAAAAATTTATGTTAAGCAGCCTAATGATTTTATTATTATAGGTCATGAAGATAAAGTCTATAGGCTTCATAAAGCCTTGTATAGGCTGAAATAGGCTTCAAGAGCCTGGTATAACAGAATTGATGCACACTTTCTCCAAAATGATTTTAAGAGGAGCCAAAATAAGCCTACTCTTTATGTAAAAGCTTATGACAATGGGAAGAAGCTTATTGTGTCACTTTATGTAGATGATTTGTTGGTTACTGGTAATGATAGTCATGAAATTAACAAATTCAATAAGAGTATATTGTAGGTTTTTGAAATGACATATAGTAGAGAAATGAGGTATTTCTTAAGAATGGAAGTGCATCAGTCCAATGATGAAATCTTTCTCTCATAAAGAAAGTATACAAAGGATATGCTAAAAAAAATTCAAATTGAAGAGTTGTAATCATGTTTTAACTCTACTTACTGCAAATGAAAATCTCTCCAAATCTGATGGTAATGCAAAGGCAGATGTAACATAGTACTGAAGTTTGGTTGGTAGTCTTCTTTACTTAACTACAACCAGACCAAATTTGATGTTCTCAACTAACTTACTTTCAAGGTTTATAAATTCACCAACTCTGACACATCTTGGTGTTGGTAAAAGAATCATAAAGTATCTAAAAGGTACTTTAGACCTTGGTATTTGGTAGTACAGAAGTAATGAAAAACTTGAAGGTTTTGTTGACAGTGATTGGGCAAGATCTATAGATGATTATTAGAGCACATTTGGGCATGTTTTTTTCACTTGGCAATGGAATGATTAGGCATAAAGTTTTGTAGGTGGCTTTTTAAGTCCGCCGTCAAAGTTTTTTCATAGAACTCCAAAAAGCAAGATGTAGTTGCTCAATCCTCAGCTGAAGCTGAATATATTGTAGCAACAGCTTCAAATCAAGCTGTATGGATTAGAAAGGTTCTAATAGACTTGGATTATGTGCAAGAGAAACCCACTATGTTATAGTGTGACAACAATAATAGAAATAGGGAAGAATGGAGATGTTTAGATTGGCTGACATACTCACTAAGATACTTCATTGTGGCAAATTTAATGTGTTAAAAAGTAAGTTATGAGTCTTTTAAGAAAAATTTTAAAGAGTATTGACATGTAAAATTTTTTTAATTCAAAATGTGTGCTAATAGATGCAATGATTGTAGTGTGTGTTAATAAGTGTGATGATTGTGTGTGCAAATGGATGTAATAATGTATGTCATGTGTGCTAGTAATGTGTGTTGGGAGTAATCATTGTAGTGAGTGAATAGGAGTAATTATTTTGTATTATTTTATTTTTATAATTTGGTGTAACAATATAGTCATACAGATTGTAAGTGAATATATCCACTTGTGTGAAGTTATGATTATGTTTTACGGCATCTTTATGTCTTTTGATATAAATATCAAATGAAAGAGAAATGTTAGTTTGTAGTATAAAAAAACAAGTATTTTAGTCATTCTCTTTTATGGATGTCTCGGCAATTTCATTGTTATGGAATTTAGTCAAAACCAACAAACATAAATTGCTTGTAACCACTCATGTCCTCCAAGATGGTATCTATCAATCAAAGACAACCGACAAGATTCAACTCTTCAATCGACTCTGACTGATTGACACACTTATTGAGCTCTGCTTTAAAGTTAGGATGTTCTAAGAGTACACGAGACAACTTCTCTTGGCACTCTTTAAAGATGAGCCACTTGCAGAAGCGATGACGAGTATCTGGAAAAACTTGGATAATGGCCAAGCAAATCACTCTATCGTGATCAGTGGTAATTGAAACAGGAGCCCTGGCGGACATGGCATCAACAACCATGTCTTAAATAGCCAAACAAATGAAGCTTCAGATTCATTAATCAAGAGGGCATAACCAAACAGTACAGGCTGTCCATGATGGTTAACTCCGGTAAAAGTTGCGAAGGGCAAGCGAAAGCGGTTTGACTTGTAAGTTGTGTCAGAGGTGACGGTGTCACCAAAGTAAGTGTAACTAGTCCTTGCCTTTGGGTCAGGCCAGAAGATATTGCTCATGCACTGATCTTCATCACCCTGCACAGAATAGAAAAATGCAGGGCTCTCAGACAGCTTATTTCTCAAGTAGTCCAAAAGGAGTTTCCGTGAGTCCTCTGGCGACTTTTTCTCATGTAATTCTTACAATCATGCTCTGTAAAACCACCATTGCTGATTCCACCATATTCTTTGATGAGTGCGGACATAATTCCAGTGGGACCGATTCCGGCACCTTGCAAGGTATCATTTAAGGACTCGGCAGAACCAGAGACATGGCGATGAGAACGAAGGCAATGCACCTTATCAGAGGGACCAATTCATGGTTGTGTTCCTTGACAAAGGAGGAAACAACCCATCTGCCAGAATCTTGAATTTCGACAACCATCATCGCCTTACAACCAACACGGGTTTCAGCACGGGGACGCTTGACCCTGCCATCAGCAGCACACGCAGCTCCAGCCTTGTCTTTGTCGACCCTAAAGCCTTCCTTGGCGCATACAAATGACCTCTGAATGGTGGCACCGTCACGCCTGGAGCGGCGAGACATGCTAACGCGAGTGCGCTGAAACCAACACGGCGAGCGTACGAGTTGTAGAAGGCCTTAGCAGCCTCTTCTGATTCGAATTTCATACCCTCGTAAGGTTCGAGATTAGTGTTCGTTTCTCCTAAGGAGAAATCAGTTTAATTTGTTGATTAATGGGTTTGTCGTAGTCAAGTGGGAGCTGGGAAGATATTTTATATCCAGAACCAGAAGCAGAAAGACTGAGCAGGAAAAGAAGGCCAAAATCCTAAAATTTCGGAACCACTTAGCGGACAATTGCTTTGCTTTTGCTGTTCAGTAATTATTAAGCCGTTGACTCCCCATTCCTCATCTTAGAATTGATGTCACCTCCCTAATTACATTCATGGCTTTATCGTCTTAAATTACAATCAATTTCTTATCTTATCCTCACTTTGTTTTTTTATTATCTATCTAATATATAATTCTCTTAAATCTATCAAGAATTTTGAAAGCGAATGTTGAAAACGAGTTGTTTATGTGACCCCTAATCAATTACGCACATAATTTGTAATATAATCTTCAAATCTGTATAATCGATTTGCGCAAATTTATGAAGACTTTAGAGAACTTATAATCTGCATTTCTTTTATACAATCTATCATGGGTTCCTCAAAAAAGAAAAAAGAAAAAAAAAGAAACATAATGAGTATTTATTAAGTTATAAGAAATTGTTAGAATTTGTAATTTAACATTTATTTATAGATATGAATTGAGATAGATATTTGTAAAGAGTCATTATAAAATTAAGTACGAAAATAACATAAAATTAAGAGAGACGAGAAAATTTTAATGGAACGCTATAGGTCTAAACGCTTTAGCATTGAAAGATAGAATTCCCCAGCATAGATTTCAGAAGGCCCAACGCCTCAGCATTAGCTTTAGAATGCCTCAGTGATGGACAACGCATCAACATTCATTAGGGAACACCCTAGCATTGGCACGATAATCGCATTAATGCCGTAATGTTGGACGGAGAACGTTGCAGATTAGTTATTTGAAAAAGTTCGTTTTTTACTTAGATTGATTTTTTTAAGTGAGATTTGGATTCCTACACTCAACGATTTTTATTTTAAGTTGATATAAGATTTCTTAGGTCATTTTAAATATTATATAAATCTTTATAACCCTTTAGGATTCATTAAGTATAAGAGAGACTCCAAAAAAGAATAAATAATTAGATAGATATGAAGTACTTGCATACATTAGGTGGAACCATTGTTAAGTGTCTTTGTTATTGTGTGAATAAAATGAGCATTAAATAGATCATTTAAGAGTTCTTTATTTGTATTTTTTATAATATATAAAGAGTTAATAAGAAGGGGCTAAAATTCCTTTATTTACAGTGGACGTGAGCTGCTAGTGCCAAATCACATAATTGATTGTGTATATTCTTATTAATATTATTCTTATTTCTTTCTCTTATATTTACTTGTGAGTATACACTTCTACAGTAAGTGAGTATTAATGCAAAAGACTAATTTTTTGATGAGATTAATGCTAAGACTTTTATCCCTCAACAGAAACCTAACCCAAGGCTTTTATAGCAACCGTGGAGCTCAAAATAGATAAACATAATTCCATTTGTGACAATTCCATATAAGATGTAAAATAAATTATTAGTCTTGATTTATATTTGATGGCAAGCGCACGGCCGTGATACATTAATGTCAAAACAATAAATTAAATGATGCATTGTCTTTAATCTAAACTCCCCATTTGTTGTTCGCAAGTACAGTACTCTTCTAACTTTTATTTTGGTTAAGATTTAACTAATAACTAAAAAGACAAGAGATATAACAAAAAGCTGGCACATAAATAAGCTTAAATTCACTGGAACATGAGGAAGCAAGAAGCACAAAGTAAGTTTCTGATCACAAATCAAGTGTCTGATAAAAGAATCTTAAAATTGAAGATTGGGATGTCCAACCCTTGGTTTTGTGAGATCTTTAAATGCTTCAACAAACTGATCGTGTACTTCAGCAACCAGCAATAGAGATATCAGAAGAAAAAAAAAGGAGAAAAATATTCAAAGAGTTGCTATACTTTGTTGTTTGTTTACATATTTATAAGATTAGATGCCCTAGGAATTCCATTACAGGAAGTAAGCTAGTTTTAATGCAACAGAAACGGTCAATGTATTTATGTATAAGGGTTATGGCTTTGTAGTTCTAAGAATATCCATTAATGCTATCTGATTCTCTTTAGTTCATCTTTCACATGCCAAGATCTCCTCCACATCCTTAACAATCATTCAGTTCAAGTTAGAAGCACTTGCAATATGAATACGTAAGATCAAGTAGTTCTTTTCACTAAGACAAAGGTTAACTAAAACACAATATATATAGTTAACTATTCACATAGAGAAATGTGAGAAGAACTAAACTAGGCCTGAAAATTGTAGTAACATCTATATCCCTTCCATGGTAGGTTATGGACTTTTCTTCAGCTCTATTGGTTCCCAACCACCACATGCATTGGATGTTGATAGGGTAGAGGAGATCTGCTGCAGAAATGAATAAATGTTAGCATAATCCAAATAGCTGTAGGAAACTGCCTCTCTCCACTGCATGTCTCCTACACATATATTCCAACTCATTCTCACCTAAGAACCAAAGTGTCAAGTTGCAAGCCAATAAACCGTTTTCCAATCGGCTTGTGCCGGTGAGGATCCCATAACAGTAGACAGAACAAATATTTTCCTTCCGTTTCAATGAGAATTTTCAAATGCAGAAAAAATTTAGGTGAAAAACGATATGTGCTCCAAATATTAACAAAATGGACCTGATAAATATCCTTCAAAGTTTCAGTGTATATGAAAATTTATACAAGCCTTTGCAGATAAATGGAAGGGAAATTTACAGGCATGACATGGAAAAGGCCATCTGCAGGAATGGCTTTCAGGGCAGTTAGTTTATGCTTTCCGAATAGTTTATTGCCAATTAGTTATGAAGTCAACAGATACACGAGAGTAAAATTTGATCGACAGATGAAAATGATGAACAAAGAAGCTGAACCGCAGAAAGAACAAAAAGAGGGTATCAAGATCCAAGACAATGTATATGGAAAATTTTCACTGCATACCCAAAAAGACCCCAAAAGTGGCGAATTTGATGGCTCTAGAAAAAATGGCGGTGCCACTTCCCACCTGGCTTCAACCACTTGTAGACATGAGCTGTAGCACAATTCGAAGAGGATTAAAGAGGAGAAATAGATTAACAAGGACATGAAGATCAGCAAAGAAAGTAAGCTTGTCGAAGAACTAGTATGAGCATTTGCGAAGAAATAACAAGAACAGCAATACAAGTATCACAATAACAATGCCAAGAGATTTGAACTTTGCAGAAACCCATAAGTTAAAGGAGGGAAAAGAAAGTAGAATCAATATCTGACCAAAGCAAAAAAAAAAAATGGAACCAGGGTTCGGCCCCATCTCCATGGCTATACTACAATTGAGCCAAGAACTTCTAAAAGAAAAAGTGTAAGACCAACTATAAGAAAAGGATTTTTGAGGCTAACTACCAACTACAAAATTAAAGCTGAACAAGAACTGTAGCATGAACTAGTTGCTGCTTCATTAGGCTGCCAAAATGCAGTACTTCATCTTAAGAGTAATAAAAAAACTAATTAATTGCTCAAGATCACACCTTAAGTTAGCACTTGGTATGAACAAATAAACACCTGATTTATATATCCTGTGTTTGAAGGAAATTAAACAATTCTAACCCTGTTGGTAATTACTCCATACGTTTATAAAACTAGTAAATCTCTTTTGAAGTACCAAAGCAACGTTATTGTTTGCATCATAACCATCCTACTGGAATGCTTTTTTTCTAATATTAGATTAAAAGAGGGGAGATAATGGTTAAGCATCATTTTGATGTGTAATAGAGATATATAGTTATCGCTTATGGTCTTGAGATTGTTGCAGTTTTTAAAATAATCACTGTTGGAGAAATCAAAACTAGTTGAGTGTTTTGTAAACTATATTTTTTAAAGTACTGTGAGATTCAAAATCAATTTATTTGTTTTTGATAAATTTTGTTATTATAATGTTATAGAAAATTTATAATAATAATATTATTATTATTAGAGAAGAAACAAGATGAGATGTTAACTAAAATTTAAGTTAAACTTCAATTAATTTATTTTTTTATGTAGAATTGGAATTAATGAATTTATAATGGGATAATTTAAATTTTTTAAACTTGTATAAAGATAAAATTAAAATCATATTTAAAAATAAAATTGATATTGAAAATTAAGTTTTAAAAAGCAAACCTCTCCATATTTTTTAAAATTTACAGGTTAATTTTTTTAAAAGTAATTTTAAAATTATTTTACCAAACGTTTAAATTAACTTTTCAAAATGACTTTAACCTTCTCACCAACAAATTCCAAACAGCCCTAAGAGATAATTTATATCCTTAAATTCCTTTTTGCTCTCGTTGAAAGACATACCATCAGCATACATATAACAATTGTATTTATTTATATATGCAACTGAAAACATATGATGATATGACTTTTTACCATCTCGAGGTTTGGAAAAAATTCTACTTGAATAATGCAATGGCAAGTTTACATTATATCAAAGTCTTGCGTTGAAATTAGTAGTGGGCGTTTATTCTGGTCTTGGTCTGATTCGGACCATCCAACCCAAAATAATTGAGATGAGGTGGGATGGGTTTTGTAATTGGGATAAAATTGGAATGAAAAATGTGAGTCTCGGTTGTCTCGATCTAGTTGAGACAGGACTCGATTCAATTCGGATCAAGTTATTTTCGAACTGAATTGATTTTTTTATTTTGTTTTTAAATGTAACCAAAACAACACCGTTTTTTAAAGTTAAAACGGCGTCGTTTTAATTAGCAAAAAAAAAAAAGGAATCTATATATGTATAACGCTAAATTGATAATATATTTCATTTTCATTTCAAAAGCTTTAAAAAATTTCTGGCATCGTTTACTATTCTTCCACCATTGTTACCGCTGCTGTTCTGTCATTCTGCCATTTGTCGTTGCGTGACTTGCACTGCTGTCTGTCGTTGTTCTGCCGTTGCTACGGCCTGTCGCTATTCTGTTGATGCTGTTTTGCGTCCGCGCGTTGCTGTGCCATTTTGTTGTTTCGCGTCCACCATTTTGCACTGTCGCCTGCCACTGTTGCTACTGTCTGTGTCCATTGAGGAATGTGATATTTTCAAATCCTATGTTAAATTTTCAGTTTCAAGTTTAATTTTTACCAATTAATCTTTGTGATATGTTATGCTTTATGATAACTTGATAAGGGTTATTTTTTAGGACTTTTTGTTTAGATTGTTATATTGTTTTAAGAATTAGTTTAATTTCTGAGAAATTGTAAAATCGTTTAGGTTCTAGAATATTCAATTTCATGTATTTCACATTCTATGGCTTACATTGTGAGAAAGAAGACTTTTGTTTGCATTCTGATTAATATTTACATGTTACATTAATTTATTTTTATGTGAAAGATTCAAATTAATCTTAGTTGATCGTTGTGTATTATTATACTATTATATTATAGATGAGTCGTCATTCAACTTCAAAAAATATTATGAATATTGGGGGATCTCATGACGATATGTAATGCAGTGTCGACGACGTAGATACATTGTTGCCTCAACATCCTAATACTAAAAAGAGAACGAGATCAATGATATGGAGTCACTTTACCCCGCATAAGGACATAACGGATAAGTCTCAATGCAACTACTATGAAAAATTGTATGCATGTAATTCAACAAAAGATGGAACAAATGGTATGCGAAAACACGTATGAGTATGTAAGAAGGTTCCACGTTTATTGTTGGATGATAGACAAATAATATTTGGTAGGGAACCCATAGGAGGAGAAGAGGAAAATATTAGTAATATTGTGCTTAATGGATGGAGTCAAGAAGCATGTCGAGATGCAGTTATAAAAATGGTGATTATAGATGAATTGCCATTCAGTTTTGTAGAAAATGACGGGTACCGATATTTTTGCAGTGTAACATGTCATCTATTTGATGTTTCGTCGCGTAGAACTATAACCAGAGACATAGTATAATTATTTGCTAAGGAGAAAGCCATGTTAAAGAGTCTATTTAGTGTAACTTGGCAACGAGTGATCTTGACAACTGATCTTTAGACTTCCGTTTATAATCAAAGCTATATGGTTATTACTACCCACTTTATAGATTCGGATTGGAAGTTGCATAGGAAAATTTTAAGTTTCTCTCCAATGTCATCCCATAAAGGGGATGACATCAGTAAGCAATTTGAATCTTGCTTGTTGGATTGGGGTATAGAGAAAGTGTTTACCGTTACAGTTGATAACGCAAGTGCCAATGACGTTGTCGTCAATTATTTTAAGAAAAGACTGAAGAGTTGAAAATATGAAGCACTAATAAGCATTAGTATAATTTGTATCCAACTTTCGTATTTTACTCCAAATCATAAATATTTAGCTATTTAATTGTGGTTTTTGATCATAAATAGATGCATGATGGAAAATGTGACGCATAGAAACAAACGGGAGGTGAATCGGACGTAAAATGAAGAAGCTGCGCTAGGTCATTAAAATAGACATCAAGTTTTTGACGCCGTTGCCAGGGACTATTTTATCTAATTTTAGATCGATACTAATACCATACTATTTTACTTTTACTTCAGATTTTATTTTTATTTCATTAATGTTATTGGTTTTTTTTTCGTCTAGTTAATAATTATATTTTTTTTATTATTTTGACAATTCATGCAAAGAACCAAGAGTGAAGATTCAACATCTTTTGATCCTAAGATTGAAAGAACATTTCGAAGACTTTGTAGAGAACAACATCTAAACAGAAACATGGCAGAGAATCACGACAATATCAATAATCCAGTGTTTGAGCCTATGAATCCGCAGAGATCGTTGAGAGATTTTGCTGTTCCTACAACAGAAGGCATTCAGTCTAGTATTCGGCGCTCCACTGTTAATACAAATAATTTTGAAATTAAGCGAAGTACTATTCAGATGCTTAAGGAGTCAGTGCAATTCAGTGGAGCTCCCAATGATGATCCCAATATGCATATTGTGAATTTCTTAGAGATTTGCAATACATTCAAGTTCAATGAGGTTTCAGATGATGCCATCAGGTTGTGACTATTCCCTTTCTCATTGAGGGATAAGGCCAAGAGCTGGTTGATGTCATTGCCGTCAGAATCCATATTGACGTGGGAAGATCTAGCACAAAAGTTTTTAGCAAAGTTTTTTCCACCAACAAAGACAGTAAAGATGAGGAATGACATCACCTCATTCAGTCATATTGATGGAGAGTCATTGTATAAGGCATGAGAGCGCTTTAAAGACATGTTAAGGAAGTGTCCTCATCATGAAGTCCCTAGTTGGCTATTAGTCCAAACGTTCTATAATGGATTAGTAGGCCATTTGAGGACTATTGTAGATGCCACTGTTGGAGGAGCTTTAATGAATAAGTCTATGATGAGGTTATGATCTATTAGAAGAGATGGCGTCAAACAGTTATTAATGGCCAGCAGAGAGAGTTACACCCAAGAAAGTTGCCGATATATATGAAACTGACGCATTCAATGCATTGATAGCTCAAATCAATACTTTATCTAAGAAGTTTGATGCAATGAATGACATCAAAATCCGACAAGTGACATGCGACTTTTGTGGTGATAACCATATGAATGGGCGGTGCATGGAAGTAATGAATTATGTAGGCAATTTCAAACGTCATCAACCCACAATCAAATTTTTATAATCCGAGGTAAAGAAATCATCCAAATTTCTCTTGGCATTACAACCAATAAGAGCTATCTAGACCAATGGATCCCCCAAGATTTCCGCCACCACAAGAAAAGAAGCTGACATTGGAAAACATGTTTGTGCAATATATGAAGTCCAATGATGCCATTCTACAGAATCATTCAGCATCTTTAAAGAATTTAAAGGTTCAAATGGGAAAATTTGCTGCTGAAATTAATAGGAGACATGAAGGCACTCTACCAAGCGATACTGAGACAAATCCAAAAGAGAATGTAAAATAATGCCAAGCCATCAACTTGACAAGTTGTGAGATCTTACAAAAAAATATATCCACACCATCACCAACAAGTATAAAGGAGAAGGAAGTGCTGAAAATTAAAGTGCAACAATATAGACCGCCAATTTCTTTTCTTCAAGGGTTACAAAGGTGTCAAACAAGTGTGAAACAAAAAAATCAGCAGCATACTAGTCTAGAAAATAGTGCAGAATCTCAAGAAAGTACAAAATTCTCAACAATGAAACGTGCAGAAACTGGCATTAAAGTGCAGAAAAGTGATAACACAATAGAAAATACCAATAATAAAGAGCAGAATCAGCCCATGCACACTACATTACTTAGCTGTTGCAGTATTAATGTGGTGCCATCAAGCACCAAAGAGCTCAATGATATGGAGATGTTGAATCCTTACATCAAAAAGAATGCATTAAGGCATAGAAAGAGAAGAAAGAATAAGAAAAAGAAAAAAAAGAAGCAATACGATGATAAGATCGGAGAGAATGGCACAAAAGAGACATTTCGCCGGTCTAAGATTCAAGTATTTTCAGACAAATACGAGGAGAAAGAGGAACAAGTTGCTGCCCAAGATTAAATAAAGAAGATGTGGAAACTAAAAGAAAGAAAGCCTAATAAGCTCACATATAAAAATGCTTCCACCATTAACTTTGATCCTCCAAAAGAGTAGAAAGAGCCTCGTCAAGCCGACGGCGTTAAATCAAGCGCTTATTGGGAGGTAACCCAAGTAAATTTTTATTTTTATTAGCTTATTTTCAGTTTTAGTTATGTTAGTTTCTTTGTTTCCTTTAGGAATAAAATCAGCAAATCAAGCATTCAAGAAAACAGCTTAAGCAATTTCAAACGTTAGAAGTAAAGGAATACCGCAGTCCAATCAATGGGCAACAACGTTGCATTGCTTCAACTTCATCTACCAGGGGAGTTTTTCTTATTTTTAAGTTTATTTTTAGACATTGTAGACAATGTCTAATTTAAGTTTGGGGGTGGGAAACACACTTTCTTGTGTTTATTTTGCTGCTTATATTGGTTGGTTGTCTTGTGAAGTAAATTTGTTTTTATGTTGTTAAGTTTTAGTTGAGATGATGATCATTAGTCCATAATAAGAAATAAAATATTGGCTGAATTTATTTTCACAAGTTTTTAGAAAATAATAGAGGCTTGAGATAATTTTTATATCATGAATCTTGAACTGATTTCAAGCTTATTTTTGATCACTTATTCTTGAGCATATTGAAAAAAGCATGTATTAGTTGAATTTTTTGCATAAAGTAATACACCACAGTCTCGAAGACCAATACTCTAGAACTTGCTTGATTACTACTTGAGGCAAAATCCTAGAATTCACATGCTTAAGGAAATGACATTAGGCCATCTTTGGACCGTTTAAGCCTTTTCGAGCCTACCTTTTATGTATATTTATCCCTAGTCACCCCGTTTGAGCCTAATTATCTTTTTTTTTTTCTGTTTAACCACATTACATGTAGTAACCAGTATCCACAACCGGTAAGAATAAGTATTTATATATATATAAATATACGTATTTTATTTGTATGTGGGTGATACTTGATTTATGTATTGTTATTAGTAGTGTTTGTATAGGTTAAGGACATACTATTAGCATTGGGTTTATTTGCAAGACTTTAGATTTATTTTAGGGACCAAATTGTAATACTTTGAAAGTTTTGGGGGCAAATTCGTAAATACCAAAAATTAGCCTTTTAGTATAAAAATATACTTTTGAAACCCTAATTCACTCTTTTGGGTCGAGCTATCTCTTTTAGAGTGAGAAAAGAGAGAAAGAGAAAAAAAAAGAAGAAGAAATTGAAATTTTGGATTTAAGAGGTATATCACAATTATTTCTCAATTTATTAGTGTTAGTGATGAACACATGAAAATGCATGTTGTTAAAAGATTCAATCACCATTTAATGTCACCAATTTTAGTATTTTCTGTATTTTTAGCTTGAAATAAAGTGTTCTCCTTAAATTGTGATTAATGAATGTTATTTGGACAGGTTTAGGTAAATTGGACATAACTCTCAATGTAGAAATCGAAATGAAGAAATTCTTGAACCTGGTGCAACATGACTCAATCTTACACAAATTTGAAGAATAGTGGAAAAGCCAAATCCAACATGTTATGGGCCAAAAATTGAGATACAACAGAATCGGACTACAACTCTTACCCAGCTTGACCCAACTCACGTATTTGGACCGTATCTCCCAAAATACGTACTCAATTGGTATAATTCTTGAAGCTATGAATTTCTGACTTAACTATCAACAACTCGTATGTTTATGGTAAAGTCCAAATCAGCCGTTATCATGGACCAAATCGCATTGCAAGTGGGTAAAATGGTTGTTGGCCGAATTCTGGTGTATCTTTGGAATTTTGCTCATATCTCATTGGACACTTATCCAATTTGCATGAAATCAGTGCCTATGGAAAGAAGAGTCAAAATTCTACAACTTTCATGTCGGCCGCAGAAGCTGAATTGATCATTTACATTATCAAAAACGTGCTGCAAGTGGATACACGAGTTATTGACTTAAAATTATTGAAGATTGATGTCATCCATGACATATGTCCATTCATTGCCTATATAAGGAGACCCTTAGGACGTTTTTAATAGAGAATTTTCTCTCTTCTTTTATTCTCATTAACATGTATTGTAATTTAGGCTAGAGTTCCTAGCAAGGCTAAGAGATGAACTTTTATGTGTAGTAAATCTACTTTCATGCTTTGATTCGGTGTCAAGAGCTATAAATGTTGTAAGTTTGGTTTTGATTAAACTCTTATCTATTTTATTTTCTATAATCCAGAAGTTATAATTCTCATGTCTCATATATGTTCAGTCATGCTTTTCTTATGTGATTCATGTTGATTTATAATTGTTACTGGTTATATTGTTTTATATGTTAATCTTTTACTGCAGTATTGTCAATTTGATATATTGTCGATCTTGGATAACATGTAAGGGCAATAAATGTTTGATATTCAAGTTAATCTTTTACTGCAATATTGTCAAAATGATATATTGTCGATCTTAGATAACTTGTATAAATAACATGATGTGTGTTAATGCTTGCAAAGAGTTTAACTAAATCAAATACGTGTGTTATCAAATGTGCTATATATTACATACCTTCCGATTGATTGTTTGGGATGTGAAACTTTCAGTTGAGTTATAAATATCGAATCAAAGTATAGAGTAGATTTATAAAGCATAATTGTGATTCTCAAAGCCTTGTTTAAATCATCATAAGACATTTTCCTCAATTCATAGACAATTCTATCTCATCCGTTTAAATCAATTAACCTTTTGCTACTACTTTAATATTTTACTTCACTGACCTATTTTGCCAAGAGCTTCCTCGTGGGATCGACACCTCAATCTATACTGCGATAGCCGCGTTATATTTTGAGCGTAAACAAAAATTTGGCGCCGTTGCCGGGGAAGCACACTAAGCGAAAGTTGGTTGCGATTATAAATACTAAAGTGGTAACTTTGTATATTTTCTTTTCTTTGCAAAATCTTAGTTTTATTTCCTTTGTTGTAATTTATTTATTATTCATGGTTGGTTCTACCACCTAATTTATTTTGTTTTCTTTAGTTAATTTGTTATATTTTATATTATCTTAATGGCTGGTTTTACCGCCTAATTAGTTTATTTTCTTTTATCTATTTATCGCACTTTATTTTCTTTAGTTTATTTATTGCACTTTTTTTTTATGGCTGGTTTTACCGCCTAACTTTGTTCACTTTCTTTTATTTATTTATTGCACTTTATTTCTTTAGTTAATTTATTGTATTTTCTTTTTATTTTGTGGCTGGTTCTACCGCCTAACTTAGTTCCTTTATTTCGTATTGTACTCTATTTATTTATTGCACTTTTTTTTATTGTACTTTATTTTCATTTTCTTTTACATATTTATTGCAATTTATTTTTTTTATTTAATATGTTGTATTTTCTTTTTATGGCCGGTTCTACCGCCTAACCTTTTATTTATTTACTTATTGTATTTTCTTTTTATTATTTAATTATTGTACTTTTTCGTATTTTATAGTCTTTTGTTTAGTTATTGTATTTATATTTCATGGTTGGTCTTACCACCTAACTTATTTCTATTTCTTGTTGTGTTTATTTCACTTCTTAATTTTCCTTAAGCATTTCTTTCCTAAAAAAAAAAAAAAAAAAAAAATTAGGATGTATGCATCGACCTAGAGACAAACGAGGAAGATTTGTGAGAGAACTAGAACTAGAACCACTCCCACAATTTGTAAGTGAAGAGAATTCACCTTCTAGTTCATCTTGTAATTCTAACACAATGAGCCAACACGAAGAAAACCCCGTTAGAACTCTAAAAGATTACTTGCATCCTACTCGCACAGCCACACCATCATGCATTATATTTCCACCTAACATACCACATTCGGATTTTAAACCTGGAATGATACAACTTCTTCCCACTTTTCATGGTCTAGATAGTGAAAATCCTTATGTACATGTTAGGGAATTTGAAGAGGTAATTGCCACCTTCCATAGCCAACCTGAAGCCATAGACACTGTTAGGCTTAAATTTTTCCCTTTTTCTTTGAAAGACAAAGCAAAGAGTTGGCTATACTCTTTGAGGCCGAGGTCTATAGGAACTTGGGCAGAAATGACCCAAGCATTTTTCAATAAATACTTCCCACAACACAAAACTAATGGCCTGAAAAGACAAATTTCTTCATTCTCCCAAAAAGACAGTGAAACCTTATATCAAGCATGGGAAAGGTTTAAAGAGTTGCTAAATCTGTGCCCTCACCATGGGTATGAAAATTGGCGCTTGGTTAGTTATTTCTATGAGGGACTCACAATTAGAGAGCGCCAATTTGTTGAGATGATGTGTAATGGGGAGTTCCTTCACAAAGATCCTGAGGAAGCCATAGAATTCCTTAATGACTTAGCAGAAAAAGCCCATACATGGACTGGACCTAGCATTGCTGAAAGCACAAATAGGTCACGACCCAATGGAGTTTTCCATCTTAAGGAAGAGGATAACCTCAAAGCCCAATTAGAGGTCTTAACTAGGGAGTTAGAGGCCTTGAAATCCAAGGATAGAAGGGTCACCCACACGGTTGCTAGAGTTGAGTCACACGATGTCTGTTTTGTCTGTGGAGGAGCAGAACACTTAGCTCAGGATTGCCCCACGTATAGTGAGATGAGAGGGATATATGAGGAACAATGTAATGCCCTAGGGATGTACAAGAAGCCTTATTCACCCTACTCTGAAACATATAATCCTAGCTGGAGAAACCACCCAAATTTCAGTTGGAAATCTGACCAACAAGCCAACAACCAATGGAAACAAGAACAACAAGCACCCAAGTCTTATGTTGCACCTCAATATAATGCACGACCAACTAGGAGTTCTTTAGAGGATACATTACAAGCATTTATGGAGGCACAAAGTAAGACTAATCAAAAATTTGAAACAATTCTTGCACAGGTGGTGGACGAAAACAAAGAAATCAAGAGTCAAATCACAAAATTGACCAGTGCCTTAACTGTACAAGAGCGAGGTAAGTTTCCATCTCAACCTCAATCCAATCCAAAAGGACAATTCATGGCACAAGCTTCTACTTCTGATGTTCAAAATCTCAAAGAAGTCAATGCCATTACTACTCGAAGTGGTAAGATTGTAAGTGAACCTACTCCTGAAATTAACACATCTACGAGTAGTAAAGATGCCCCCCTTGAAAAAGAGGCCACAATGGAAAAAGAGCCCGAAAGTAAGTTTTCAATCCCAGTGCCTTTTCCTCAAGCTCTTCGACCGGTTGGGAAAAATTCAGAAATGCAAGGTGAGATTTTGGAACATTTGAAACAAGTTAAAATTAATCTTCCCTTGTTACATTTGATTAAGCAGGTTCCAACTTATGCCAAAGTCATCAAGGATTTATGCACTATCAAAAGAAAACACCATGTGAAAAAAACTGCATTTTTGGCAGAACAGGTAAGTGCAGTGATTGAACAAAAGACACCACCCAAGTATAAAGACCCAGGATGTCCCACAATCTCCTGCCAAATTGGGACACATGAGTTTGGTCAAGCTTTATTGGACTTAGGAGCAAGTGTAAATTTAATGCCTTATTCTATTTACTTGCAGTTGGGACTTGGTGAGATTAAACCAACATCTGTAGTCCTACAATTAGCTGACCGATCAATCAAGAAACCACGGGGAATAGTAGAAGATGTTTTGTTGCAAATTGACAAATTTTACTATCCTGTTGATTTTCTTGTTTTAGATACTCATTCTGTTGTTAACATGGAGTCAAAAATCCCTCTTATTTTGGGGAGACCTTTTCTAGCCACTGCTAACGCTCTTATTAATTGCAGAAATGGTCTAATGAAATTATCTTTTGGGAATATGACTCTTGAGGTGAACATTTTCAACATTGGCAAACAACCACGAGAAGAAGACGAGTGCTATCATTCATATATGATAGACACACTTGTAGCGGAGGAAGCTTATAAAAATCATGGCTATGATTCTTCGAAAAACCTTCTCAATTTTGATTTTGAAGAATTGTATTATCCTGATGTAACAACTAATGTGTTTAGTATTTTTGACTCACAGGATAAACGGACTCGATTTTGGCAGCCACACTTTGAAGAGTTGCCACGAGAGAGGGAGAGACCGAAACCATCAAACCTCGAGACACCACAAGTTGAGCTTTCTCCACTGCCCAAAGGTTTGAAACACGCATTCTTGGGACCAGGTGATACCTTTCCTATCATCATTTCTTCTGAACTTAGTGCTGAACAAGAGAAAAAATTGATAAAATTGTTAAAAGAACATAAGTCTGCATTAGGTTGGACCATAGCTGATATTAAAGGTATTTCTCCATTGATATGCTCCCATAGAATTCATTTAGAGGAAGGTTCCCAACCTCGTAGAGACCCACAAAGAAGACTTAATCCAACAATGAAAGAAGTAGTGAAGAAAGAGGTCTTGAAACTATTAGATGCGGGTATAATCTACCCAATTTCTGATAGTCAATGGGTAAGTCCAACTCAAGTAGTTCCTAAGAAATCTGGGGTTACTGTTGTTGAAAATGAGAATGGGATACTTGTTCCAACTAGGGTAGTAAGTGGTTGGAGAATGTGTATTGATTATAGAAAGTTAAACACAGCCACTAGGAAAGACTATTTTCCATTGCCTTTTATCGACCAAATTTTAGAACGTGTAGCTGGACATCCTTTTTATTGCTTTCTTGATGGGTATTCAGGGTATTACCAGATTGAGATAGCTATAGAAGATCAAGAAAAAACTACTTTTACATGCCCTTTTGGTACTTATGCTTTTCGTAGAATGCCATTTGGATTATGTAATGCACCAGCTACTTTCCAGCGTTGCATGTTGAGTATTTTCTCTGATATGGTTGAAAAATGCATGGAAGTTTTTATGGATGATTTGACTGTTTTTGGTAATTCTTTTGATTTATGCCTACTTAACTTGAAATCTGTTTTGAGTAGATGTGAAGAAAAAGGACTTGTGCTAAATTGGGAGAAATGTCATTTCATGGTATCTTCAGGAATCGTTTTAGGGCACATTGTATCTGAAAGAGGGATAGAGGTTGACAAGGCAAAAATTGAATTAATCTCTAAATTACCTACACCTAAAACGGTAAAAGATGTCCGATCCTTTCTTGGACACGCTGGATTTTACAGAAGGTTTATACAAAATTTTTCTGCCATATCTAGACCATTGTGTAACCTTTTGCTAAAAGATGCAGAATTTACATGGACACAAGAGTGTGAGGAGGCATTCCGAACACTCATTGCCAAACTCACCACCGCTCCTATCATGCAATCACCGGATTGGAACCTCCCATTTGAAATTATGTGTGATGCAAGTAATTATGCTGTAGGAGCAGTTCTTGGGCAACGGAGGGAGGGAAAACCCTTTGTTGTTTATTATGCTAGTAGGACTTTGAATGATGCTCAAATGAATTACACTACTACTGAAAAAGAACTACTAGCTGTTGTTTTTGCCTTAGATAAATTTCGTTCTTATTTGATTGGTTCACCTATTGTTATTTTTACTGACCATGCAGCCCTTAAGTACCTTCTTTCTAAGAAGGATGCTAAAGCCCGTTTAATTAGGTGGATTCTTCTTTTGCAGGAATTTGATATAACCATCAAAGATAAGAAAGGCGTTGAAAATGTTGTTGCTGATCATCTATCCCGCCTTGAGTTCACTGACTCTACTGATTTGCCACCCATTCGAGACGATTTTCCAGATGAACATCTTTTTGCTATAAGCCAAATACCTTGGTATGCACATATCGTAAATTATTTGGTTTGTGGTGAACTTCCATCTGACTGGAGTGCACAAGATAAGCGTAAGTTCTTGGTTGAGGTACGTAACTTTTATTGGGATGATCCATATCTTTTCAAATACTGTCCTGACCAAATCATGAGACGTTGCATTCCTGAAAGTGAAGTTTCTAGTGTCTTAAATTTTTGCCATAGTGCTGCTTGCGGTGGCCATTTTTCTATGAAGAAGACAGCTGTGAAAATTTTACAGTGTGGTCTTTATTGGCCCACTTTGTTCAAAGACACTAATAATTTTTGTCGTTCCTGTGAAAGATGTCAAAAGTTAGGTGCTTTATCTCGAAGAAATATGATGCCTCTTAACCCTATTCTTGTTATCGAGATATTTGACTGTTGGGGTATTGATTTTATGGGTCCATTTCCTTCATCTTTTGGCTATCTTTACATCCTTTTAGCTGTTGACTATGTATCAAAATGGGTGGAGGCTGTAGCTTGTCGTACTAATGATAATACAACTGTGGTAAAATTCTTAAAAGAAAATGTGTTATCTAGGTACGGTACGCCACGTGTCATCATTAGTGACCAAGGAACACATTTTTGTAATCGTTCTTTTGAAGCTTTGATGCGCAGGTATGGTGTTCTTCACAAAGTTTCCACTGCATACCATCCACAGACAAATGGACAAGCCGAGCTAGCAAATAGAGAGGTTAAACAGATTTTAGAAAAGACGGTTAACCCGAATCGCAAAGATTGGTCTCTACGCCTTTCTGATGCATTATGGGCATATCGTACTGCATACAAAACCATCTTAGGAATATCCCCATACCGGCTTGTTTATGGGAAAGCTTGCCATTTACCTGTTGAGCTAGAACATAAAGCTTATTGGGCTGTCAAAACCCTTAACTTTGATTTAAATGCTGCAGGTCTCCAGAGAAAGTTACAATTGTCAGAAATAGAAGAGCTACGAAATGACGCATATGACAACTCCAAAATTTACAAAGCTAAAATGAAAGTAGCTCATGATAAACAGATCTCAAGGAAACACTTTGAGCCAAATCAACGGGTCTATCTTTATGATTCTCGATTGCATTTACACCCTGGAAAGTTGAGATCTCGATGGACTGGTCCATTTATGGTAAGACATGTTTTTCCTAATGGTGCTGTTGAAATAGAAGACCCCACTGATGGACGGACTTTCAAAGTGAATGGACAGCGGCTAAAAAGCTACGTGGAAAAGGTAAACGACTCTATGTACCTAGGCGAGATCCCTCTTGTGGATCCTGTCTATCGTGACTGATCAGGTTCAATCTATCTGTACCATATTTTATATTTTGTCTATATTTTATCTTTTGACTTTCTATTTTTGCTTTTATTTTCTTGCACATTTTATTTTACTTTATTTTCTTCTTTTTATTTTTTCTTCAGTGTGATTTTATTTCCCGGTCAAGTGGCGGATACGGTACTCCGTGACTATTAAAGTCGGTTTCTCAGTTCCCTAAAAACTGTCCCTCAAACTGTGCATTCATCTCTTTTCTTTCTTTCAAAATGGATCGCATTCTTGCCAACCTTAAAAAACGTTTTCCTTCATTTCCTCAAAATGCTCTACTTAAGATTTACAAAGCACGGTGTGAAAGACTAAGGCTATTGATGTTGGGTAATATCCCTGTGGACCTTCGTTGGTTAATTGAAGCCAAGGTTCGGTTGTCTGGTGAGTTTGAAAATGATTTTGTTTCTCATATGCCTGGTCTTGGAAGAAGCTCTTATGCCAAAAGGCGACGAGCAAAAAGGTTACAAGTCTGTCATAAATGTGCTCGATGGAATTGTAATCGGAGTTGTCGTTCTTTAGGATTCGTATCTAGAAATCGAGAAGACAAAATTCAGTTCATTAAGGATGGACTGAGTAAGGAGTCTTTGGATGATATCCTATTGACTCTTGAGACGCATCCCTGTGGGCTCGTGCAACGTGAACTTCTCGATTTGTGGAACAAATTCAAAAATGAACATCAACGGTATAGTCTCGGGAATCTGACTCTAAAAGACCCTGTTTGCCAATTTATAAGAAAATTGGATGGGAAGCCTATCCCCGACCCATAGAGGGCGTTTAAGCCGTTACTGGACGTAAAACCAGAGGAAGATGTGAGCCACAATCACAACTACTTGTAAATACATATGTTTTAATTTTAAACTTTATTTTATGAATAGTAGGGCTACTTATATAGATGTCTTAAATTCAAATCTTTTGGTTAAATAATGTATTATTTTTGTTTGTTTTATTTATTTATTTGCACCATCATTTTAGTTTATATTTGCTTAAGTGTCTCTCAGGTTTGTTTCTTTCAAATAACTGGCGTTTCAGGTAATGTCTCCTATACTTTATCTCTTTCTATTTAAACATTGAGGACAATGTTTCATCTGGTTTGGGGGGAGGATGGTAGACATACGTTGCATTTTGCAAAAAAAAAAAAAAAAAAAATTTGTGGTCCGACATTTGATTAAAATGGCAGAGTAAAGAGTTCATTCTTGAACTCTTGAGACGCATTCTAGGTCAAGCTAGAATGGCAGAGTAAGGAGTTTTAGTACTAACTTTTGAAATGCATTTTAACTAACTTTTTGTTATTTTTTATATTTCATGTATTGTCGTTTACTGCTTGTAGTCTTGGTAATTCTTGTATAAAGGAATTTGCTTTTCTGCCTAAGTATGATTTCAGAATTGTTTAGGTTGAGTCACTGTTTCTATCTAGGTTACTAAAGAATGACATTTCTATCTAGGTTACTAAAAAAAAAAAAAAAATTTGTGGTCCGACATTTGATTAAAATGGCAGAGTAAAGAGTTCATTCTTGAACTCTTGAGACGCATTCTAGGTCAAGCTAGAATGGCAGAGTAAGGAGTTTTAGTACTAACTTTTGAAATGCATTTTAACTAACTTTTTGTTATTTTTTATATTTCATGTATTGTCGTTTACTGCTTGTAGTCTTGGTAATTCTTGTATAAAGGAATTTGCTTTTCTGCCTAAGTATGATTTCAGAATTGTTTAGGTTGAGTCACTGTTTCTATCTAGGTTACTAAAGAATGACTTCCAAAATATTTTTGAGCACAATGCTAAGCCTTGTGGTAAGATGGATGATTCAATTTATATAGCCAAGAGAATTCTCATGTTTAAGTATATATTTTTCTAATCTCGCATATCTTTTGTGAGTAAGTGGAAAGGTTGAGAAAACAGCTTATGAACCTTCATTGATCCTTTGAATTGGTTAATTTTTGTTTAGAATGATATTATTTGAATTAAGGATAAGTTGGTTACATTTGTGCATAATATAATTTGGTGAGAAACCTTTATAATGCTTCCTTGTATTCTTCAAAAAAAAAAAAAAAAAAAAAAAAAAAAAAAACACAAAAATACCAAAAACAAGAAGAAAAAAAAAAGAAAAAAAAAAAGAAGCAATTCAGTTTAATAAAGTCTTCATTCAATTTTAGAAGACAAATACCTTGTAAAACAGTTTTCTCACCAAGTTATAATTGTATTATTCTCACAAGCCAATTAAAGTTCTAAAGTTGGCGTATGATATGAATAATTGATTTTTAAACAAATAATTTTCCTATCTTCGGATCAATGTTAGTTTATATGTCTGTCCTTAAAATTGACTTTTTCTTGAGTGCTTAACTGTTTTCCAACTCCATAAGAGAAGTCCTAACCTTTTAAACAGTCATACACCTGTGAGGATATGGAGTTGAGGCTTTTACTTGGAGAAATTCTCAAGGCTATATCTATTGTGGTTTGTGGTTAGATGGTTATGGCTTAGTTCACACACACACAAATTATGGAAGTTGTAATTAAAAAAAAAAAAAAAAAAAACCATGATAGCAACAGTGATCTCGAACTGACGTTTTGATTGAAGTGCTTAGGTAGTTTTGCATATTCTATTTACGCTTGAATTGCTAGAGACTAGCAATAAGCTGGTTGGGGGCTGTGATGAACACATGAAAATGCATGTTGTTAAAAGATTCAATCACCATTTAATGTCACCAATTTTAGTATTTTCTGTATTTTTAGCTTGAAATAAAGTGTTCTCCTTAAATTGTGATTAATGAATGTTATTTGGACAGGTTTAGGTAAATTGGACATAACTCTCAATGTAGAAATCGAAATGAAGAAATTCTTGAACCTGGTGCAACATGACTCAATCTTACACAAATTTGAAGAATAGTGGAAAAGCCAAATCCAACATGTTATGGGCCAAAAATTGAGATACAACAGAATCGGACTACAACTCTTACCCAGCTTGACCCAACTCACGTATTTGGACCGTATCTCCCAAAATACGTACTCAATTGGTATAATTCTTGAAGCTATGAATTTCTGACTTAACTATCAACAACTCGTATGTTTATGGTAAAGTCCAAATCAGCCGTTATCATGGACCAAATCGCATTGCAAGTGGGTAAAATGGTTGTTGGCCGAATTCTGGTGTATCTTTGGAATTTTGCTCATATCTCATTGGACACTCATCCAATTTGCATGAAATCAGTGCCTATGGAAAGAAGAGTCAAAATTCTACAACTTTCATGTCGGCCGCAGAAGCTGAATTGATCATTTACATTATCAAAAACGTGCTGCAAGTGGATACACGAGTTATTGACTTAAAATTATTGAAGATTGATGTCATCCATGACATATGTCCATTCATTGCCTATATAAGGAGACCCTTAGGACGTTTTTAATAGAGAATTTTCTCTCTTCTTTTATTCTCATTAACATGTATTGTAATTTAGGCTAGAGTTCCTAGCAAGGCTAAGAGATGAACTTTTATGTGTAGTAAATCTACTTTCATGCTTTGATTCGGTGTCAAGAGCTATAAATGTTGTAAGTTTGGTTTTGATTAAACTCTTATCTATTTTATTTTCTATAATCCAGAAGTTATAATTCTCATGTCTCATATATGTTCAGTCATGCTTTTCTTATGTGATTCATGTTGATTTATAATTGTTACTGGTTATATTGTTTTATATGTTAATCTTTTACTGCAGTATTGTCAATTTGATATATTGTCGATCTTGGATAACATGTAAGGGCAATAAATGTTTGATATTCAAGTTAATCTTTTACTGCAATATTGTCAAAATGATATATTGTCGATCTTAGATAACTTGTATAAATAACATGATGTGTGTTAATGCTTGCAAAGAGTTTAACTAAATCAAATACGTGTGTTATCAAATGTGCTATATATTACATACCTTCCGATTGATTGTTTGGGATGTGAAACTTTCAGTTGAGTTATAAATATCGAATCAAAGTATAGAGTAGATTTATAAAGCATAATTGTGATTCTCAAAGCCTTGTTTAAATCATCATAAGACATTTTCCTCAATTCATAGACAATTCTATCTCATCCGTTTAAATCAATTAACCTTTTGCTACTACTTTAATATTTTACTTCACTGACCTATTTTGCCAAGAGCTTCCTCGTGGGATCGACACCTCAATCTATACTGCGATAGCCGCGTTATATTTTGAGCGTAAACAGTTAGTTAAGTTAATTCCTTTAATTTTTGATTTCTATAAATATGTATAATTGAGGATTTGATGTGTATTTCGTAAGATATTGTGAGAATTGATGATGATTTATGTAGATAGCTTGATAAATCATGATGAATTGCAGAATTTCTATTTGATAGTCTCTTGATCCAGAAATTTTATAAATTTTTGTAATTTGATTCTAATTTTTAATTTGATTATATAAAATTAGACATGTTTAAGATCATCTGAGACTTTGAATCGATTGAAAATTTCAGAAATTAAATTTTAGTGAATTTTCCAAAATAACCTTGAAATTCTGAAAATTTCCTGTGTTAACAATATGATACAGTGACAAACAATTTTTGATCTGCTTAATGATCTTCCAAAATTACGAATTTATGGAATATGATAATTTTATATGTCTAATATTATATACTCAAAATTGAGAATTTAGATCAATGTGGTTAAATTGTTATGATTTTGTAAAAAGTGTTAGCCCATTATAGTATTTGATTAATAGATTTTTAAAGCTATGAAATAAAATAGTTTTAAAATACTTTTGGCAGTGATTTTGAAGCGAAATATTTATCATGGATTGAGATATGTGTTAAGAGTAATTATGTGATAGTTTTATAATTTTTGAGTTAGTATATGATTTTATAAAATTGAGAGATTAAATACTATTCAGTAAATATCTTGATCTTGTCATATTAGTAGTTTGGATTCAATGTTGTGTATGGAATGGATTGTGTAGGAATTTTGATATGATATTCATATATAAGAATGATATATGAGTCAAGAATAATATATTCTTATTTTGGAGTAATTGGACATCATTTGAGGTATTAGAAAATTTTGTAAAATGTAAATGGTCAGAATGACAGGTTTTGAGAAACTAAGTATTCAGACCAATTTAATGTGATAAATGCATTGTGTATAATTTTGTAAGCTAATTAAAGTATTTTGTGTGAATTGTGAGGCTTATGAAAGGATTAATATCCTTTGATAGGTTAAGGAGATTTAAGCCTTGTAGCTGAAAGTGCTAAGAGGTAAGTATACTAAACTTTTTACTGAAATCATAATAAGCATAGTAATTGTCTATGTATGATTTTGTAAATGTACTTAAAAATATGTTTATGTTATGCCAAAGTGTATTTGATATAAAATGTAAAAGACATATGTTTATGAATGTGAGCATTGACATTGAGCATGGACATACATGTGTTTTTGAAAGTGAGCTTTCAAAATGAAATGTGTTTAACAAAGAAAGCTTTTGAAGTAGAAAATGTTCATGAGATGCGTTTTGTGTTTTGAGGATGCTTGAACTCACTATTTATTTAGTAGGCATTTTATGTGATTTGTGAAGCCTTTATGTGTGGCTTTTCCTTCAGGATTTGTATATATTATGTGTTCCGTATGTAGGGAGGATCCTATTGGTACCTAAAGGAATAGTGAGTCATCACATTCGTGTGATGGCGTATTGGTGCATGTAAGAGGACTCACCGATGATCAGGGTGAGGGTTTGGCTCTTACCTTCGGGCTTGAGCATTATATATGTGTAATTTTAACCTTACTTGTACTATTCCTCTCATACGGTATGTCACCTACGAGTGACATTTGGCTCATTATGTGATATATGATGTGTAAGTCCTACTAAGTAGTAGTTGAGTGATGATATTCCTGTAATATGTTTTGATAGAATGTGTAAGCGCTTACATGACATGTGATTTGATAAAATTATGATTTTGATTAATCACAGCATATCATACATATGCATTGTGTACATATATATATTTGTATTTGATATATGAAAAACTAGTATGCTTACTGAGTTTTATACTCATTATAGTTTATGGTGATTTCAGGTAAATAAGGTACATATGTGTTTAGCGGATTTGGCAAGGCTTCTACTATTCCTTGGGTTCCCTAAATTGCTAGGTTGCTGAGTGTTTCATTTGGGGACGCATGGGATAAGATATTTGATTTGTCCCTATTGAATAAATACTTATGTATTATTTTATTGTGTGGTTGAATTTAGTTTAAGTTTCACCACGTGTGGTTATAGATTGATTTTAAGTAAGAATTTGCAATGAATATATTCTGCGCTTCTGGTAACAAAGTTGCTACTGGTGACATAGTAGAGTGTTAATCTTTGAGAAAACTCTGCGTATCTCTGGTTTACTAATTGTCCTAGTCATAATTCAATTGTTATAATTCTGAAAGAAATTAAAATAAATGTTTAAATATTATTGAATGAGTGTAAGTTATGTCATGTATCAGATCTTTTGGGTCTGGGGCATAACATTACAAGCCTAAAGATTTTGAGTTTACTTATCCTAAAACCTACCAGTAGCACCATAAACCTTGAGTTTACTTATAAATATTTTTAAAATGAAGAAGGTTGTGGATGTATGAAAGAAGGGTATTGCAATGAAAAGTAATAAGTCTTGAAGGTGCATATTATTCTAAGTTTGGAGGTACCAAAAAAAGAAAAAATTGTTTAAATGCATAATACCCTCAGCTTAAGAAAAAGAAGAAATTCCTTGTAAAAGGATTAAAAGAAAAATGGGAATAACATAAGTTTGGGAGAAGAGATAAATAATCAATGAGGAGAAGGAATCAAGAGATTTCTGAGTAAAGTCTAAGTGTTAATGGTGTGATTTGCGCTTTACATATATTTTCATAACCCACCTTTACCTTAGCCTTACATTAAAAGCTAATTAAAGTCCTAAATAGATCCCTAGACATGTGTGTTTCTACATTAGTGAAGAGTAGTACGAAAAGTAAGCTTATGGTAGTGTTATAATTGAAAATATGTCGAAATATTATCTTTATGTACTTTCTTAAGTATTGAGTAAATTTATGTTCTATTAGCTAATTACTTGCTTATTACACATACGCACAAGTGATCATTTATAAGGGAGAATGAAGTACTTGATCAATGGTATAAGGATTGTTGAAAGTTGTTTATTGATTTCTGAAGAGCCTTGTGCTATTGTTTGCAGCTTTTGAGACAACGATATTAATCATCTAATCAACTTGAGCTTGTTTTTAGTTTTTTTTTTTTTTTAGAGTTATGAATAAGTTGTAAATATTTTTCTTTGTTTTGCTTGAGGACGAGTAAAGTCTTAAGTTTGGGGGTATTTGATAGAGGCATAAAAGTATTAGTATGATTTGTACCCAACTTTCGTATTTTGCTCCAAATCATAAATATTTGGCTATTTAATTGTGGTTTTTTTTATCATAAATAGATGCATTATGGAAAATGTGACACATAGAAATAAACTGGAGGCAAATCGGACGTAAAACGAAAAAGTTGCACTAGGTCATTAAAATAGATATCAAGCACTAATATTGAATTGTGAGTTTATGTATGTGCGTTGTTGTGCGCATATTTTGAATTTAATTGTAACTGATGGGTTAAAGGATTTGCATGAAAGCATTATTTCTATACGTAATGCTGTAAAAAATATGAGATCTTTAACAGTAAGAGTTTAAAGTTTTAAAAGTTTTGTGGAGAGAGAAAGAATTGATTATAAATGGAGTGTGGTATTAGATATACCAACGAGGTAGAATTCCACTTATTTGATATTGGCGATTGCATTAAAATTTGCAAAAGTGTTTGATCGAATGGCAAAAAAAAAAAGAGTCATATAAGAGTTATTTTCTGGAGGATGAAAATAAAAAGAAGAGATGTGGGCCACCAATTATTGCGGATTGAGAGAATGCTGAATGATTTGTGAAGTTTCTAAAAATGTTTTATGATGTCACGTTAAAATTTGGTGCTTTATTGTCTGTGACATCCAACATTTATTTCAGCAAGATTTGTAAGATTAATTCCAATTTAGCAAAATTAAGTTGGAGTAAAGATGTCTCTTTACGCGTCATGGCTAGTAATATGTAGGCAAAATATGATAAATATTAAGAATCTATAGAGAAAATAAATAAATTGTTGATACTTGCTACAGTGCCTGATCCAAGACACAAGATGTAATTTGCTAAATTTTAGATTTTTATATGGTGATGACAGCGCCAGAGTCGAAGACATGAAGAGAATAAGTAAAGAATTATTATATAAACTTTACGAAACCTATAATACATCGTATTGTAGAGTGGTTGGTGGGCCAAGTAGTAGTGCTGGTAATGTTAGTGAGTTTGGGAGTGGAGTTGGGAGTAGCACTAGCATGTATGGGTCACAGTCACAGCAATCTGGTCCATCAAGTTTATATTCAGACGTAATACAGTTTGATGTGGGGGATGATGACCCTTGAAAAAAATTCGTGGAGTATATAGATAACAAAATGGATTTGGCTAAATCTAATGAAGTGGATAGATACTTGATGGAGAAAGTTGAGAATCCCAAAAATAAATGCTTTGATATTTTGAGTTGGTGGAAGATAAATTCTTTGAGGTATCCAGTGTTGGCACAGATAACTAGGGGTATACTTACTATTCTTTATTTATTGTGGCCTCTGAGTCGACATTTAGTACCGGGGGACGTATTCTAAATTCATTCCGCAGCTTATTAACTCTAAATATGGTTGAGAGTTTGATATGCATACAAAATTGGATTAGAGCTTCACTTTTGTTAAATAGATCGAAGAAAAAAGAATTTTTGGAAGATATTAAATTTTATGATAAAGTCGAAGCAGGTAAAAATATATTATTCTACTATTTTATTATTTGTCCTTTTGAATTTTTCTTATTATTTCTTAATGTTTTATGTTTTTATAATGCGAAAATTATTTTCTTATTTCTTTCATGTAGAATTTGCACATGTTATGCAACCGCTACCTCTACATTATTAAATTTACTAAGAGGTTACTTACGTTACTTGTGGGTAATTCAATTTTAAGGTAATTATTCAATAGTTCAATTAAATCAATAAATATGTGTAATTAAGTTTTATATTGTAATTTATAATATTTCATGTTTGTTATATTTTTATTTTGCAGATTAATGAAGAATGCAAATTTTGATGACATTTTTGTATTGTAATTTATAACATTTAATGTTTGTTATACTTATGAACTTAATATATTTATTACCTAAATGTTGCACTTTATTTTTATTTTGTGAAGATGTTGGCAATTTGGCTTGGTTTATATTAGCCAATGAAATTATTTTGGACCTATTGGTTTAGTTGGCAACGGGCTATTGCGAAATGCATTATGGTATGGATGAATTGATTTGATATGGTGAATATTGAAGTGTCAATTTTGTACATGTATATATTTAAAAGAATGTCTAATTTTTAGGGGAGGTTCTACTGAAATGTTTTATTCGGATAATAAAAGTTAACATAATTAAAATTGAAATTGTACTTAAATTTTAATTTTGAAATTATAACACTTAAATAATTGATGTCACTGTCACGATCGAAATTATAATATTTGTGATTTAACGTAATAGACGTTAAAATTAAAATTATAACGTAATAGACATTAAAATTTATTAGAATTAAAATTAATAATTATATTAATGATAGGAAGTTAAGTTAATAAAATAATTTATTAAAGTCTAAAAGAATACAAAACTATATTTTTTAGGTTAAAAATATAAATTTGTAGCAATGAGGATATGAATTACAAATTAACCCAAAATATTTAAACAAATTTATAAAATTTTAATAAAATTTATAAATTTTAAATAAATTAGGGACATGGGAAAATTTTGCCCATGTCCCAGTTGGACCTGTGTCCCGACCCGACCCGAACAGGTTCGGGTCGGAACATGGCCCAGCAAGAAAATATTCTCGTTCGAGATAGATTTATCTGTCTCGAATGAGACCCGGGATCAATCGGGTCGATCCCAAATCCGACCCAATCCTGAGTTGTATTGAAATTGCTAGCATTTTAATTATAGTATTATATTTTTTAAAATCATATCCCAAATTTTATATTTTAAATTAAATTTTTTTTACTTTTATATAAAAAAAGAAAATTTAAAATTTAAAATCTCCACTTTAGTAAAGAAATGCACTGCAAATCTTTTACTATTAGCCCATTCAAGCAAGTGCTCAAATTGAGGCTTTTAATAAAGAGTAATACTACATTTTTTAAATCATATTTTAAATTTTGTATTCTAAATTGAAGTGTCAAGTAATCATTGAATGATAAAATTATATAAATTTTAAAATCACCAATAACATAAATTCACTACTTAATAATTATTTAATACATCATTTAAAATAAAAAAAATTTAAAATATCATTTGATATTTCTAATATTATTCTTTAATATAAGTCATGATATGTGCTTACATCACAATCATTCATGATATCATTTGTTGCCAATTTGAATGAACAATGGGTTTACTAGCATTTAAAATTGTTGGAAGTTGAAGAGAGAATATAATTTAGGAAAATTTTCGGAAATAGTTAAAATTGAGGACTTTAACTTTTTTAATTATTATATTAATTTTTTTAATTTTTTAATTTTTTTTAATTAAATAAATTATTTTTAGATAATAATACATTTTCACTATTTGCACAATTTTTGTTACAATAAATCGTATCCGTTACATTGAACAATACATAGTAATTTTTAATTTATTTTATTTTAATTAAAATTATATTTATTCAAATTTAAATTTGTATTTATTTATTAAAATTATATTTATTTTATTTTATTACTTTATTTGTTAATTATTTAATTTAATCACATTATTAAAATTTTAAATAAATATGTAGTTAAATTAAACTAAGTAAATAACATAATCAATTTAAATAATTTACAAATAATATAATTATATAAAATAAATATAATTTAATAAAAAATAAAAACTTTTTAATAAATAATATAAATTAGTTATATAAAATAAATAAAATACTAATAAAAAGTAAAATAAAATATTTATGATAAAAAATAATAAGTTAAAATAAAATAATAATATTATAATAAATAATAAAAAAAATTTAAAAAAAGACCATTTTTTATCGCGCCAACAAGAATTTTTATCGCACCTATATTTGGGCGCGATATTTTTTTCTCAATAGTCATTTATTTTTTATAATTTTATTTTATTGTATATGGCATGACTAATTATATTATTCATAAATAATTAAATATATTAATTTAAATATTTTTATTTTATTTAATTATCCATAAATATAATTTTAATATAAAAAATATAATTAAATTTGTATTTGTTTATAAAAATTATTTTTATTTATTGTATTTATTTAGTTTAATTTATCTATATTAAATAATTATATTATTTATGTAAATGTTGTAATAATTTAAAATAAAAAAATATTTAATTTTAAATAAAATTTACTATAACAAAATACTGTATATTATTACGGCTGTTACTATAACAGTTATTGTTTAAGCAGTAAAAAAATATTTTTGTTCAAAAATTTGTTTGGCTAAAAAAGTTAAGACCACTCAAATTTAACTATTTCTGAAAATTTCTCTATAATTTAGGATTGAGAAAGTTCAAGTTAAAAGATCATCCCAAACAGACCCTTCGACTAATGAATTATAAGTTTGTCGCCCTCTAAATTATATTAGAGAAATCGATCAGTGGCCTTTGTTCCAGTAGTGGTGCTTTAATTGTTCTGCCCTGCTAGGTAATCAGTTACATGTAACTGTTACTGCTCTGTAATTAGCCAACTACGAATAGTTTCATCCTTTTACTCTTCATAATTGTCCTAGTTGATGATGTTCTTCTCTCTCGAGTACAAACTTGCACAAGAATTTTGTATGGAAATGAAGGGACTGAATGCATGCTTGAAGGGAATGCATATTGGTGTTGATCTTATAACACTCAGCGGCAGAAATAAGATTTAAATTGAGAGAAACCGAGTTCACTGCATTCACATTGCTGGAGCTCAAGAGTTACCGCATCAAATTAATTAGGAAACTCATAAAATTTCCAGTTTTGAGTTTTGACGATTCGGGCGACTAGGTTTTAAGTTTACCTGGTTGGACACACAGAGCGTCCTATCATAATCTTACACTTTCCTGTAAGAGCTTTAATCTCACATCAAAGACAGTAAGGCCAACTCATTTATAAAGCAGATACATACATCATCGAAACGAAGTATATTGGATAATTCATTGTCTAACCACTTTTCATTTCCCAGATCGAAGTTTGTATTTTCTTTTTCCTTTTTCTTTCTTTTTTTTTTGAATGATTCACTGCCTTGCCACTTTTCATTTCCCAAATCAAGGTTTACGTGTACTTGCATAGCTATCTTACTTTTATTTCCTAGTGACCTACATAAAATACAAGAGATAGAACAGGAACCTGGCACATAAATAGACATAGTTCCACTGGAAGATGGGTGAGTATGGGAATATGAATTAAGTGTTAATCAGAGAATCTTCAATTGAAGATCGGGATCTCCAACCCTCGCTTTGTGCCTTTCAAAAAGATCTTTAAGCGCTTCAACAAACTGACTGTGCACTTCAGTTACCTGCAATTGGGATACAGGGAAAAGTAACAAAAAAAATATGAGCTACTAAGCTGGTTATTTAGAATTTACAAGAATAGATGCCCTGGGAATCCCATTGCAGTAAATAAGCAGGTTTAACAAAACAAAAGACTAGATTAATTAATATTTGGTTTGGGAACAGAACAGGTGAAATTCAGTCAGCAAGTATAGAGTAACTTATCTATAACTTGAAGTTATGGCTTTGTGGACCTAAGAAAATCCTACAATGATGCAATTTTCTTTTATGCTTCTCCCTCATGCCAAGATCTCTTGCGCATCTTTGTTAATCATTCATTTCAACTCAAAATCAATTTCAATATTAATACAAAAGAACACATAGTTACTTCATTGAGACCAAGTTAACTTAAACCCAAAGGATTCCAAAAACATAGTTAACTATTTACCAACAGACATATGTTAAAAGACCTCAATTAGGCCTGCAAATTGTAGTCACATCCATACCTCTTCCATGGTAGGATGTGGATTTTTCTTCAGCTCTATTGGTTTCCCAACCACCACATGCATTGGATGTCGATAGGGTAGAGGAGATCTGCAAAAGTAAAACAATACTCAAAAGGAATCCAAACAGCTCTAGAAACTGCCACATGCATGGCTCCTACATATTCTTAGACATTCTATCATAAGTGGACAAGGCAGTCACAGAACCAGAGTATCAAGTTGTAACTTGTAAGCCAATTATCCATTTTCCTAATTGGCTTGTGACAATGAGAATTCATAACGGTAGACAGCCTTTTGTTTCGATGACAATTTAAATAAGAAAAACAAATCATGTATAAAATGATGTTTTTCCAAATTTTAGCAAAATGAGAATGATAGATATTCCTCAATTTTCACTATAAATTATGAGACCAACCAACCTTTACATATAAATAGGAGGGATGCTTAATTTGAGGGCATGACATGGACAAGACCATGTTCAGAAACAGCTTCAAGGGCAACTACTTTATAATTTCTGAATAGTTTATTGCCACTTAGTTCTGATATCAACAATAACATTTTAATGCCTTAGACTAACTCCACCACTTTCATCAAGAGTAGATGGAAGTAAAATTTACCTACAGATAACAACGATAAACAAAGAAACTAAATTGCAGACAAAATGGAAAAGAGGATATCAAGATAATTATATATATTCAGGGAATTTCATACATACCCAAAAAGTCCCCAAAAGTATATGGGGGTGAACTTGATGGCTCTAGAAAATTGGAGGTACAGCTTCCCACCTGGCTTCCACCACTTATAAACATTTGACTGTAGAACAATTGAGAGAAGAAGAAAAGAGAGAGAGAGAGAGAGAGAAAATTAAATGTTATGGGCCTTACGTGTAACAGGGACAAAAAGTATTAATTAGCGAGACAAATAAATCGGAAACAACAAGAAGGGTGACTTTCTGGATAAAAATGCTAGGAAACAAGAACATAGAAATCTGCAAGCAAGTAATCTTGTTGCAGAACTAGAGTGAGCATTTGCAAAAATAAAAAATAAAAAAAATAACAGCAATACAATTACAAAATAACGCTGGAGAAATGAACTTTGCAGAAACCCATATGTTAAAAGTAGGGGGGGAAAGAAAAGATCAATACCTGACCAAAGCAAAAAACAGGAACCAGTGGTACGCCCATTTCCATGGCTAAGCGAACAAATCCTCTTCTCGACTTGAGAAAGGCAATCTGCAATTAAGCTAAGAATTAACAAAATTATAACAAGATCATTATTGAAAGAAGATTTTCCCTCCTCTGAGCATGTGGTTTGAACAGTATGATTAAAGAAAGAAATGAGATGTCAAGAGAAATGGTTGACAGCACTAACTCCTAATCAGAAGAATCAGATAGACATCAAACAAACATAACAAAGCCATATAGGCTCCATCATTTGGATATTGTTATTCTCACATCTTTCAATAAGAAAGACAGTGATCCCAAAAGTAACTGTAATATACTACAATGAAAGATATGTCTGCCTAACTTCCTGGAATCATGCTACTGTCTAGTACCAACACAGTCAAATTATTGTCCTAAATCTTGGCATAATAATGGC
Organism: Ailanthus altissimus; assembly: GCA_946807835.1. NCBI lineage: Eukaryota > Viridiplantae > Streptophyta > Magnoliopsida > Sapindales > Simaroubaceae > Ailanthus > Ailanthus altissimus. Next base: position 29,607,050 of record OX327695.1, read on the forward strand.
TGATAATTCATAAAAGTAGACAGAAGAGAAAATAAAGAGAGAAACCTCTGAACCATGCTCCATGTGAAATGTTTCTTGCACTCCACCAGGCACTATAATGCAACTATAACCAGCAGTCAAAAGAGAAATTAAGTTTTTTTTTGTTGCTGGTGTAAGACCCAACCATGTCCATATGTGCCTCAGAAATGGTGTGTAGAATACCTAGTCATTCATAAGCACCCTGTGAGAGAAGGTAGAGGGAGGCTCTATTTATTACATACAGCAATAAGTATTTAGGGAAACAATCTCTCACCGCACTACTTGCGAGAACCTTTATTTTTGGTAGAGGCATGAAACCAGTAAGGTCAGCAAGAGCAACAACCCCAATAGGCAAAACTGAATGTGGCTCATAACCAAAAACTGCAAGAAAAGTAAAATATAAGACTATTCATTTGTAAGAAATAAAGGTTTCGCACTAACTACATAGTTAAAGCTGAACAAAAGCTGTAAAGTCAAGATTACACCTTAAGTTATAGCTTGGGTCAGACAAATCACCTGATTTACAACCTGTGTTCTAAGGAAATCAAACAATTTTAACCTTGTTGGTAAATATACCTTTAGTTTATGGAAACTACTGAATCTTTCAAGTATGAGAGCCATATCATTTTAGATTTTGTGTTTGCATGAATGGTTTGTTACCTTTTTCCTTAAATTGGAGTAAGAGAAAGGGGATATTGGTTAAGCATCATTTTGATATAGATATGACTTTTTAGCAGACAGAGGTTTGTAAAACATTGGGTTAATTAATCCAGTGTTAAGTTCATACTATGTTTCTTGCGAGGTAATTGCTAGCACTTGAATTAAGTGATAAAAAATGGAAGCTAAAGGCAAATGTGTGTGAGAAGGGCTGGTGATAAAGCATTTACAAAAGTATGTTTTAAGTAACACGAAATAAGAAAGAAGAAAAACCATAAGCACGATCGGGATGGAAGGCATTGATATCCTCAACATGTAGAGTGACTGGAAAATAACTGCATGCATGCTTACAAATATACCTGCGAATAATTTGAAAACAAAAAAAAGAAAGCCGTCGACTGAAACACAAACAAACAGAAGCAGTAAAAAAAATTAGTGAAAAGAGCAGATTAAGGAGTACCTGGACAAGGTTCTGCCGAATTTGCTACGTTCATCAATAGGAATGAACATGAAGAACAATAGCAATCCAAACACTCTGAAATTGAAAGAAACAACCAAAATTAAATAAAAGAAAAAGAAATCAAATCTTAAAAATGATTATGAGAGAAAGAGAGAGAGAGACGTAGATGTTGACGAACATGAGAGATTTGGAGAGAGGCAAGAATATGATGGAGAGAAGGACCAAAACGACGTTGAAATGGATTGATCCGAGCCATATCCCCAAAGCTAACATCGCGTGCATTATATTCGAAGGAAATTCTTCGTTTCCCCGAAATTCTCGACAACCGCCGCGGCTCGGCTTCTCTCCCTCTCCCTTTCCAAGCGCCATATTCTTTCTTTCTTTCTTTCTTTCTCCGACCGATTCAATCACACCTTAATATTACGACAACGACGTGTATTTCTCGTTGACAATATAAAGGATAAGAAAAACGAAAGCCTTTTTTAATTTTATTTTTTGCTTCACTTAGAATAGAAAGTGAAAAGGCAAAATAACAAAATCTACTTTTCTTTCTCTTTCTCTTTCTCTTTCTCTTTCTCTTTCCTTTATTTCTTTGAAATCTCATCCATTCTCCCGGCCTCGTCTCGAGCTTTCCAGTTTCCACCTAACCTCACATGCAGTCCCCGCCCACCCCTAATAAATAATAAAGGAAAATTAATTGCGTCGCCCACACTCTGCCAAGATCAGAGAAGGCAGCGGACGAGGTTGGGTTGGATATTCCTAACTCTTATCTGTATACCAGATACGTTGTTCATATCAAACCCGTTGAATTTATAATTACAAAAAAATATATATAATAATATTAATTTGATTAATATTTAAAATAATTTTAAATATATAAATAAAATTCATAAAATAACCAACGTAAAAAAAAAAAAATTAAGCAACGATAATAGTCTACAAACATAATAGTTTTTTTTTAAAATAATTAAATATATTAATATCAGCAAATACTCATAATAAATATTCACGAATTTATTTAAATTCCTTTCAAATTTTATTAAAATCTTATAAAAAAATTTAGCAAATTTATAAGTTTACGATTATTTTGTCATCCTAATATCATCTAATCTGATGGACGGTTATCCCCGTGTTCTCTATTTTCAACACTCTCGTGTTGATTTTAATTAATTAAATAATTGTATTATAATAATATTTTTTCTTCTTTTTTTTTAACTTTTATACATCTAATTACGTTAGGTCAAATTACACGTAACCAAAATGTATTATATCAGATTAATTAATATAAATGAATAACGTGATATTACTTTGGAACATTGTTTTTGACAAAAATTAATAAAAGGTCAAAGTCTAAGCTAGGAGATATAGAATGGGGTCATAAGTCATTTTATTATGCTTAATTAATGGGTCGTGGTTTAACAAGTATTGGACTAAATAAAATTTAAAATATGGGAATTTTAGGTTAAAATTTACTCGGAAAATATTTAGCACAAAAAAGAATTTGTAAGCTCGTTACGATTAGAGTAATGGAGAAACACAAATGCAATAAATATTTATTAGTCCTTAAAGCTCTTTTATAATTACAAGGGTTGGTTATTTATACTTTAAGTAATTATTCTATTAGAATTTTATTCAAAATAAAACTCAGTTTTTATTCTTAAAACCAACTTCAACTTAGACAACGTCAATCACTCGTAAACTCGATCAAAACAAAGTGTCTGTGATTCAATAATTAGGCCCAAACCACTGCAATCAATAGTATATTGTCACATAGTAATTTCAAAAATTCCATCTCAATAAACATCTTCAATTTTTTTTTTATATAAATTAATATGATATTATTATATTGCACATTATATACATCACTTTTTTATTTCTTTTATTCATCTAATTTTAAGTAAATAGATATTAAAAATTCATTAAGATCAAATAATAGAAAATTATTATCTATTTTATGCCATTGAAAATGTCCTCTAAGTTTTATGATTTTTTTTAAGTTAATCTAAGATAATAATCTCAACATACTGTCAATAGATACTTGCTATTAACATTGTGTTAAAAGGGCATATCTCATCATAGTTGAAGACCAAACTAATAATACCTTATGCTTTTTAACAAAAATATACAAGATAATTTAATTAAGCTGTAATCTCGATTTTTTTTTCATCAGAGTCGATGGTTTAATCAAAAGCGTAACTAAAATTTAAAGCGAGAGGATTATATGTTAAGGTTAGAAATTATATTAGGTTAGAATTTAATTATATAAAAATTTTAATGTTAATTTTAAAATTTTAGATGATCAAATTAAAAAAATACATATTTTAAAAAATAAAAAATATAAAAATATATTTTTTATTTTACTTTATTTTAAAAGGGCTTGAACGGCATAACTCCCTATGCCCCAATGAAATTCCACCACTAATTTAACAAATATTTTATTCAGCTTTTATATATTTTATGTTATCATAAAAATTTGATAATAAATGAGATCCGAAAGAATTAGAAAGTGAAGGGCGGGCCTAACGGCGCAAATAAGAAAAGATAGCTTTGTCATTCATAAATCATGTCTCCCCATCAGCCCATGTTCCACCGAACGTTTCCCCGACAAGCATCCGAGCCCATAACCAACTTATAAGGACTGACTTGACTATTGGACCAATTATGCCGTTGTCGCCAGCCATCCCCCAGCCCAACCTTTACCTTTCTCTGAAAACGGGTAAAATTGGTTTAGGATCAATTTGGTTCGAAACCGACTCTGAATCGCACCAAATTTGAATTCGATTAAAATTAATTAAATTAATAAAACTCATTTAGTTTAGTTTTTTATTTTTATTTATTTTAATCTTATTTTTTATAATAAAAAAATTTAGACAAAAACAAATTGATTCCTAAAAATAATAATTAACCTTAAACTAGAAGTGAAACTAAACCAAAATCAGTTCGGTTCAAAAATATCCACCCTACTTTTCACGTTAATTACATTTACATACCATGGGCTGAAGATTAATGGCAAATGAAAATCACAATTGCTGACTAATGTCCATTCGTGTAATTTCGTCATTGTCATTTTCCTTCAAGTTTGAGAATTTGTTTAGAACACCGCTCTAAACCTGTGTGTCGAAAAAATAACATGCAACAAAACTTGAGTTTTCGAATGAATTGATTACATTAGTTAAATAAAAGGAAAAATGATAGTTTAATTTTTGACTTTTTTATTATTAAATTATCTATTACGTCTTAAATTTATTTGAAATATTTAATTTAATCTTTATTATTGAAAAAAAAACAACGTCTAAATTATATGTTGAAAAATTAGTGATTCAACAATTTTGATTCAACAAAAATTGAGATGAATACTAAAATGGAGAGTCACAAGAAGTTTAAAACGCGTGGGACACGTATAGATACGTCTAGGACATGTGGGACACGAAGGGAGAAGTGAAATAGAACTCGAAGACACTAAGGAAGTGAAAACAATACGGGATAGGCACTGTCAGGGCTGAGCGCCGCAACGCCCAGGACAACACCCTAGCGCCGCAGTGGTGGGCGCGAGAAGGGCTAGAGCCGCAACGCCCAGACGCATCAGGATGTCCGTTTTGGTTTGGAATTTTGAGTTTTGAAAAGTTTTGAACTTCCAAAATAAGTGGACTCTTACTCCAACAAGGAATATGGTTAGTAGGCACGAAATACACCCTATATAAATACTTGTAAACCATTTAGTTGAAATTAAGCATTAAGATAGACTCTAAAAGATGGGAAGAAATTGGTAGACACTAAGTACTTGTGTGCGCTATAGTGGAACCGTCGTTTAGGTGATCATTGTTCATGGTAGAGTAAGAGTTCACTAAACATTAGGTCATTTTGAGGGTTCTTTATTGGGTTTTTCTTGTAAAATCTTTAGGGAGTTAATAAGAGAGGTTAGGATCCTTAGATCCACCGTGGACGTAGGCAATATGCCGAACTACATAAGATTGTGTTGTGCTCTTTTATATTCTACTTTGGATTCTTATTATTTTTGCTTAATTAATAGGTTATTATGCTGCTCAAAGAGGTTAGGGTTCTAGGTTGGACTTTGGGTTCTTCGCTTCAACATAACCTCGAGAGGGAGAAGAGCATTCCTCCCTCAACAAACTAGTATCAGAGCTAAAGGTTCGATAATACACACTTGGAGTATTTAAACCATGGCTACAATCAAGTAAGAAATAGAGAAGTTCAATGGGATGAATGACTTCAATCTTTGAAGGAAAAAGGTTAGGGCTCTACTAGTGAAGGAAGGGCTAGACTCAGCCTTGGAAGAAGATAGCTCCTCAACTAAGATTGAGACAACAACCTCAAAGTCCGGGCAGAAAGATTGGGACACTTTTCAAAAAAATGCTCACAGCACCTTATTCCTAGCGTTGAGTGACGAAATATTAAGGGAAGTTGGTAATGAAGAAATCGCTTTGGGACTATGGAAGAGACTCGAGGCATTGTACATGAAGAAGTCTCTTGTAAATAGACTTCTTGTGAAAAAGAAATCACATCAGTTAACAATGCACGAGAGAACTTCATTAAAAGCTCACATTGACAAGTTCAACAAGATCATCATAAGTCTTGAGCAACTGATCATTAAGACCAATGATGAAGATAAGGTTATTATCCTGTTAAATTCATTGCCAAAAAGCTATGAGAGTTTTGTGGATACCCTATTGTATGGTAAGGAGTCTTTAACGATTAATGATGTTAAGGCATCATTGAACTCAAAAGAATCTACAAAGAGATCTGAGTCCAAGAGTGGAGCAGTATTGATTGCACAAGAAAGGAAGAACATCCAATCAAGGAGGAGATCCAAGAAGTGTTTCTTTTGTAATAAGGAATGGCACTTTGTAAAAGATTGTCCGAAATCAAAAGGCCAAGGAACCCATTTTCATAAAATATGATATTGTCTATTTTAATTTAGGCCCACACAATTTTGTTCTTAAGTCTCCACAAAAGGGGTTGTACATATATAACTTAAACTTTTTTTAGAATTAATATGATATAGTCTGCATTAAGTCTGGGCCAGCACGGTTTTACTATTGGTTCTTTTTAAAAGGTCTCATATTGATTGAGAATGAGTTTTATATATATAGTTCAAAAAAAATTTCTAACTAGACGATATTAGATTTTGGCACTTGAAATTTTTAAATAATATAATATTCATGTAACAACCTACTCCTACATAGTATGATGTTGTTCGCTTTTGGTCTGGACTTGTACAATTTTGTTCTTAGTCTTCCAAAAAAATCTTATACTGACTAAGAATGAGCTATACATATATAGCCAAACAAGCTTTTTTCTAACCAATATGGTATTATCTGCTTGAGTTTAAGCCTATATTATTTTGTTATTAGATCTTTTTAGAATGGGCTATACATATATAGCCAAAAAAAACTTTTATTTAACTAAGGCTATAATATTTTGTTAGTGAGTCTTCTTAAAATGAGCTATACATATATAGTTGAAAAATAAATTTTCTAACCAATATGGTATTGTCTGCATTGAGTCTGACCTTACATTATTTTATTATTGAGTCTTCTTAAAATACCTCATACTGATTAAAAATAGGTTATATATATATATTATATATATAATATATATATAGCCTATAAAAAAAATTTAATCAAGCGATGTGAGATTTTGACACCTAACATCTCATATATATTAGCCTTATTATTTATGGTCTTAAAAATATTGAATCTCGGGTGTTACAATTTACCCCTTATGGGATATACGATCTCATGTGCGTTAAGCCTATGGAGACATATGGTTGTTCCATGAGGACTAGGCCTTAAGAGTGCATAACACGTATGAGTTATTTGTAGTCCAGACTACAGGCTCATTAGCCCATATCATGAGATAGGTCTAACTCTCACATGTTACAATCTACCCCTTTAGGGGATATACAACCTCATGTGCACTAAACTAAGCCATTAGGGACACATGGCTAACTCATGTGAGTTAGAACCCAATAGTACACGACATGTGTGCACTATCTGTAGTCTAGACTGCAGGCTTATTGACCCACACGGAAAGGTAAGCTCGACTCTGATGCTATTTGTACCGACTTACTCTCACGCAATATAATATTATTCACTTTAAACTTAGACCCATACAATTTTATTATTGAGTCTTCTCAAAAGACTTTATATTAATTAAAAATGAGCTCTACATATATAACTCATAAACATTTTCTAATTAAGTAATATGAGATTTAACTCTTGTGTTATTTATCTAAGTTTATTTTTATCAAGTTAAAGATTTTTTTTTTTAAAGTTTTAATATCAAATATGATTTATATTAAGTCTTTTATATATATATATATATATCTCAAATAAACCTAAATTAAAAATTTTAAGGATGAACATGAACGAAGAATCAATGGAGAAACATTAAACATATAGCAAATGCCTATATGCTGGTGGATTTTGATGAATTGGGGCTTGCCAGAGAATTTAGAGGATCATTATTAATCAATAATTTATGGTTGATTGGCTTCCAAGAATAGCTATAGCCTGTAAGATGGTGAAATAAGGCAAGGAATGAATCCAATGATTGTCACTTGCTTCGAGTAAAAATGAGAATATCATTTTAACTTATCGAGCCACAACCACCGTCCTAATCAAAATTAATGGCAGCTCCTAATAATAATTACCATCACATGATACTGTGGCACAAGTCAGATAAAGCACTCGAAAAAGTTGAAAACCGATGTAATATAAAATAAATCATCATTCGCTGCCCAACAAAAGACATAGAATAGTTGGTGTGTGGTGGGCTCATAATGATTCCTCCTGCCCCCATCCGTCTCAGATTCCCATCTTGTCAGTGAAATTAATACTCTTTTTATACTCTCACATATGAATCATGAATATGAGCAAATATCAAATAGCATCCATGGAAAAGTCGCCTTTGCAGATGCATATAGATTTTGCACGCAATTCATGGTCATGGTCCTGGACAGCGCCGAGTTGTACGTGTCTGTGTCCCCCACATTTACATAATGTTTAATGGAAAACTAACCCTTTTTCACAGTTCGATGGAGCATTTTTGTAATCTTTTCCTTCAAGAAAGAATATTGTATGTATTTTTCCAAGTCAACGAGCTCACAAGGATTTTTATGGCTCAGCAGCAGCTAGCATGTTTGCCCACATTACACAAACTGGACGTAATGAATCCATCCCCTGCTCTTTGGGCGCAGTTTGTGAGTGTAGAAAGTATCCCTAATCACTTAAATTTAAATAAAAAGAGAAGATAAAGATTCATGTTTCATGGGTGTGACGTCTAAACTTTTATTTTGGAAAACAAATGAACCCATTTACCCATATATGGCGTGATGGCCACATTTGCATACATTTCACCAGTAGTATGTATGCAACAAGATTGGAAGAAAAGATAATCATCTAATGAGGTAGCGGCGAATTTGAAAAGTATTAGCAATTAGATGCTGGTAGAGGTTGGACGTTAAGTGGCTCTCGTGAATGCAATGATCATGTTGTTTGATGTTGATGACGATGGTGACACTAACGTTAAGAGTAAAAATATCGGGATCCTTAAAAAGTTGAAAGAGACATGTTATTAACTTCTTCTTGTTTTTTTTTAACGGCTTCCGGAATTTAGGGTAACTTGTAAGGAGGCTCAGATCAGGGTCCTTTGTTGGTTGCTCCAAAAGCAACGTGTCCCTCTTTCTCTCTCATCTGCACCGCAACCCGCACTAGCAGTAGCACTTGCATTGCAGTGGACTGCACTCTTTTCCTCTTTTACTTTTTTTTGACATTTTTACTTATTTAAGTATAGTTTCTTCAATTTCTACATATACAAATACAATCATTAATTAGAAACCATAAACACTCAAGGCTCTAGCTCTGCTTCTTTTTTCCAAATCCTGGGAAGATGGTTTCGCTGGGGAGTTGTTGCTGCATTTTTTATCTGTTACTCGGGGTATTTCTTGCAGAATTCAACATTTGCTTTTCTGCTAAGGTTGCTTCTGGTTTTAGCTCATGGTGTTGCTAATTTTCTGGATTTTGGCTTTGGGTGTTTTTTTTTTTTAAAATAACTCTTGCTTGATTCAGGTTTATGTAGTGTACATGGGAAACAGAGGCGGTCAAGACCCAGATGACATTCTGAGACAAGATCACCAAATGCTTGCTTCTGTTCACAGTGGAAGGTCTCTTTCTTTTTCGTCTTCACCGTTCAATAACGGTTTTCATTTTCTTGTTCTTGTTTTTGTTTTTCTGATTGGTGTTGTGAAATATGTACTTTTATCACTACAGCTGGGAGCAAGCACAGGCATCTCACGTTTATAGTTACAAGCAAGGCTTCAGAGGCTTTGCTGCCAAGTTGACAGACCACCAAGCTTCTCAAATTGCCCGTAAGTCGGTGAAATTCTAAACATTTTCCAACGTTATTTGTTTCCTTCAAGTTCAATTGCATCTCTGACATCTCATGGACATGGTACAAAATGACAGAAATGCCAGGAGTGGTTTCTGTGTTTCCAAATATGAAGAGAAGGCTGCACACTACTCACTCGTGGGATTTCATGGGTCTACTCGATGAAGAAACAATGGAGATACCTGGATTCTCCACCAAGAATCAAGTCAATGTTATAGTTGGTTTCATTGATACGGGTGAGCAAGCGTACTTGTATTCTGTGAAGTGGGCAAGCATTATGGATGATTGTGCACTCCAAATAAATCTCTGTTGATATTTACAGAAATTTTCCTCATGATAACAGCTGGCTGACTGAATCCACATCTGCTGAGGATTTGAGTCTAGCCTTTTGTCTTGTTTAATGCTACATTTCACAAGTCATATATAAGTGTTTTGTTATTCAGGAATTACACAATCACTCATTAATATATTGGCTGCCTTCCATTCCTTGTTTTGCTGATACTCAATTACTAATTGATAATAATACAATACTTTGTTCTCACATATGCAGCAACATGCAATTAATTGATTTGCGAATGCTTTCCAATGTTTCAACTTCTGTTCACTAGAGGCTGTTTCCATGGCTTTTCTTTACTAATGAAATGTCTATTTTGGGTTTACTTTTGATGACCAACTGATGCAGGAATTTGGCCTGAATCGCCAAGTTTTAGTGATGCCGGCATGCCTCCAGTGCCAGCCAGATGGAAGGGGCAGTGCCAATCAGGAGAAGCATTCAACGCTTCCTCTTGCAACAGGTTTAACCATAGCTGTACCTTTTATTGTCATTCACTCCATGGATTGTTTTTTATTGGATGATCCCGTGTCACTGAAATATTCAATTACTCATTAAATAGGAAAGTGATTGGAGCAAGATACTATATGAGTGGCTATGAAGCTGAAGAAGATATGGTTGAGACTGTGTCATTCAGATCTCCAAGGGACAGTTCTGGCCATGGTAGCCACACGGCATCAATAGCTGCTGGTCGCTATGTAGCAAACATGAATTACAAGGGATTGGCAGCCGGAGGAGCTAGGGGAGGCGCCCCAATGGCCAGGATTGCAGTTTACAAGTCATGCTGGGACTCGGGTTGCTATGATGTTGATTTGCTTGCCGCCTTTGATGATGCAATTAGAGATGGGGTTCACATCATATCATTGTCTTTGGGTCCTGAGGCTCCGCAGGGAGACTATTTCAACGATGCCATCTCCATCGGGTCATTCCATGCTGCTAGCCGTGGGATTTTGGTAGTTGCTTCAGCTGGAAATGAGGGGAACGAAGGTTCTGTGACAAATCTTGCCCCGTGGATGTTCACAATTGCTGCTAGTTCAACTGACAGGGATTTTACCTCTGAGATTGTACTTGGAGATGGTTCAAGTTTCGCGGTAATGCCATTTTTTTCTTTGCATGTAAACTTTGTTTTAGTGTTTTACATCGCCTTATTGGTTCTAATTCATCAAATAGGGAGAAAGTCTGAGTCTTTATGAAATGAATGCCTCTGCAAGGATTATTTCTGCCTCTGAAGCCTCTGCGGGGTACTTTACACCTTACCAATCCAGGTGAAGCAACAGGTACTTGGAAGTGAGTGCCATTAAGGTGTCCATGCCTGAAAGAGCCTTTAGTTATTTTCACTCTCTTACTTGTTTCTGTAGTTACTGTTTGGAGAGTTCCCTGAATAGTACCAAGGCTAGAGGGAAAGTGCTAGTCTGTCGACATGCAGAGAGTTCTACTGAGTCAAAGCTAAGGAAAAGCGTGGTAGTGAAAGAGGCTGGTGGAGTTGGTTTGATTCTTGTAGATGAGGCTGATAAGGACGTAGCAATACCCTTTGTGATCCCTTCAGCTATTGTTGGAAAGGAGATAGGGAAGAAGATTTTATCTTATGTCAGTCAAACAAGGTTTATTCTATTCTTCTCTGGATGAAGACTTGAGTGTTAAAGTGATCAAGTTTCTCAAAATTTTCTGATATATGCCATTCTGTTATTTTGAACAGCAAAGCTACATCTAAGATTTACCCTGCAAAGACTGTTTTGGGATCTGAACCCGCTCCTCGTGTTGCGGCATTTTCTTCAAAAGGTCCCAACGCCTTGACCCCAGAAATTTTGAAGGTAAACTATTTTATTAAGAATCAGGAAACTTATAGCACTCAAATAAAACCTCTAGTAATTACTCCTATCCACCATTCAAGTGGAACAATTATTTGTCACATGTCTGATTTGTTCTGGGCATAGATATGCATGTATAGGTTTATGCTTGTATGAGTAATAACAATAATATTCATTAATATCAACTGAGAATAGCTAGGATCTCAATGTTTCAGCTAACTGGCTTTGGCAACTTTTTCATTTATTTTGAAGCTAAATTAGGAAAAAATGGGGATGTTATTAGTTTGTGCTTAATAGGGTCATATATGTGTTTCATAATAGAATTAGTATCTCCTTATTAGCATTTCCTAGTGGTGTTAGAATTTCCTCTAACTACTTTATGTTTTAGCCTACATATAGGACTGTAACGGTTCATAGAATATCAACATAACAATGTAGTCCTTTTAATTTCTCTCGACTTACATGGTTCTCTCTGTATTAACACGGTACTAGAGCATCTCAGTTAACTTGGTATTCGAGCATCTATATTAAGAATTTATATTTTTTCCTTTTCGATTCTTTCATGCTTTATTTATACAGTTTCTTCTATTTGATTGCTTTGCAGCCTGATGTCACAGCTCCTGGTTTGAACATCCTGGCAGCCTGGTCGCCAGCAGTTGAAAAAATGCAATTCAACATTCTTTCTGGAACTTCCATGGCTTGCCCCCATGTAACAGGAATTGCAATCCTGATTAAAGCTATTCATCCATCATGGTCCCCATCTGCTATCAAATCTGCAATAATGACCACTGGTATGTTTCTGAGTCCTAAACCATTCTTCTCTTAGAAATGTTTACTAAATAGGTTGAGGCGTGACTGAATGTCAATTACTTTGCATCTCATCTTTGAATTATAAAGATCTGGGTGGTTTCTAGACTACCTTCTACTAATTAGATTGAGGGAGCAGCTTTAGTTTTAACAAAGTCATCTGATAATTAACCATCAACCACCAATCTTAATTAATCAATCCAGGATTAACACAAGTTTTTAACCTTCTCTACAATGAAGTAAAAGAAGTCCGAATCAAACCATGTTGAATCTTGGAGTTTCTATTTTCTTGGGATTGTTTTGTCATTAGATCATAACTAATTCTCTAGAAACTTATAATTGAGTGTGTGTTTTCAAATGAAAAATGCAGCTACTTCCCTGGACAAGAACCGCAAACCAATCATAGTAGATCCCGAAGGCAGAAGGGGTAATGCTTTTGATTATGGATCAGGTTTTATAAATCCAAGAAAAGTCCTTACTCCAGGTCTTATCTATGATGCACACCCGATGGATTTCAAAGCTTTTCTGTGCTCGATTGGTTATGATGAGAAGTCACTGCATCAGGTCACAAGGGACAATAGCACATGTAATCAGAAATTCCCAACAGCTTCTGACCTGAATTATCCATCTATCATGGTGGCAAATCTTAAAGACAACTTCTCTGTGATTCGAACTGTCACAAATGTTGGAAAACCAAGAAGTGTGTATAAAGCTGTAGTATCTTCACCTGCTGGAATTACTGTTACTGTTGTCCCGGATAGACTAATCTTCAGCAGCTATGGCCAAAAGATCACTTTTACAGTACATTTCAAGCTGACTGCTCCATTTAAGGGGTATGTATACGGGTTCTTGTCATGGTTGAATGGTAAATTAATGGTTACCAGCCCCCTTGTTGTCCGGGTTGCACCTTCCAACTTGGGGTTGATAAGATAACAAAGGTTGTACATTGACATATTAGCTTAAAACTTTTGAGATCTTACAGTGACAGCAGGATATTGAGGTACATGTTTATCAACAGTCCTATGCTTGGAGCCTGGAGCTGGCAGGGGACAAAATTTTTGAGATCATCTGTCAACGTATGAAGTATATGAATTTAAGGATTTCCTTTGTTCTTTGTTTCCCTTTTCCCCCTCATTTCTGTCTGCAGCACATCTCTAGTCTTCATCTCTACGATGTCAACGTAAATTTACCATAGCACGAAAGCTAACTTGTTATCATTTATGGTCTCTCAGCTTTTATTTTTGTAAGGGTCTTAAATGGTCTCCCTCATTTCTGTCTGCAGCACAGCTATAGTCTTCATCTCTACGATGTCAACATAAATTTACCACAGCACGAAATAAAACTTGTTATCATTTAAGGTCTCTCAGCTTTTATTTTTGTAAGGGTCTTAAATGGTCTCCCTCATTTCTGTCTGCAGCACAGCTATAGTCTTCATCTCTACGATGTCAACATAAATTTACCACAGCACGAAATAAAACTTGTTATCATTTAAGGTCTCTCAGCTTTTATTTTTGTAAGGGTCTTAATTCTTAAATGGTCCCCCCTAAAAGGCCACATCCATGACAGAATTGATCACCCTTCTTACTACCAAGTATAACTTCCGCTTTTGAGTTACGATGCCCATGGAGGAATCAGGAATCTCAATATGGAGACGTTCGTCAATTTCAAACACACCAGTTTGCTTTCTTTAAGTACCTTGTATCAAGTTATTAGGACCTTCCGCCCAACTGATCCCTCGTCCAACCACCATCAATAACTATAAACATGAGATTTACAGAATGAACAGTTCCTACCAAATGGCATGGGGAACCAAATTTTTAGACCTGTTAATTTCAAGTATTTATGGCTATTTCATTTTCGATGTCACAAAGACACTCATCTGAAAACATATAATGTATCATCAGGCATGCACCTGCTTAGAGGTGACAGGAATTTAATTTTCACAAATATATGAAACTATTCAATAATCACTAGCACCATTAAAACTCATCTATAGAATTAAAGATTGGCTTTTCTTCTAATGATCTTTAGGGGCATTTTTCTTTTAAAAACTTCAATATACAACATTGAAAACCTGTAAAAAGATAAATAAGAAATGTTAGGAACTTATAGATATTGAGGCTTCTTCTACTACTGCATTTCTGAAGGATCTATCAGGCCTTCTAACACAACAAGCTGGTCCAAGAGGGTAAGCTTCTCATCTTCAAGAGTCTTGACTTCATCTTCTGCCTCTCTCAACTCCCTCCCCAATGTAAAGCTTTCTTCTTCCAGCAGCAAATATTTTCTTCTTAGAGCCCGGTACTCGTTTTCAGATGTGGAAGAGTCTTGCAATGAATCCGAGTTTGATCTCTCTGGTTGTTGGAATAATGGAGAGACTTCACTCTTCAAATTCCTTTTGGAGGCCTTATGCCCTTTTCCTATTGGGAGAAGGCCTGGTAGTTTCTGAACCGCTTTAATTTCATTTCCTTGTAACTGAAGCGAGGCAACTTTACGGGATGGCATTTTCTTTTTACGTAGCTTCGAATGTGAAATTTCCTCAGATGATGGCTCCCCTGAATCTTGCATAACTAAACAGATAAAGATCTAAGTGCTGTAAAACAACCTCAAAATCATGAGCAGAAAGGGCAAAAGAAAGTGAAATTAATATTTGAAATGGAAAACATAAAATAACGGCTTAAAGCGTTATAGCAACTGCTTTATCCTGCCAGAGACATGAACATAAATGTGTGCACGGACAATTCATCCATTGAACCTTACAAAACTCAAAGTAACACTCCTCAATCACAATGATATTTGGTCAGACACTAATGTTACTACTTCTACACAAAATAATTTCCAGATTTCAACTCCACCAAAATGGAAAAGAAAATATTGCTAATAACATAGACAGAATACCCAACATTTGCTCGAATGCCCAGTGGTAAAAGGCTTACAGTGCAACCCAAGTCTTCAAATAACACATAAAGACTACTGAAAATTTATTTAAGATTAAAAAAAAAAAATTGCTAAAAGGTAGACAACCTTGGAACAATGAGTGAATTAAGGAAGGTGTTACGAACCCTTGGGTAGAACTCACCCCTAAAAATCGGTTTATAAGGGAAGGGTGACCAAGGGTTAATAAACCACCAGTTAATCCTATACTTAACCGATGTGGGTTCTTAACATACCACCACGCTTCCGACATCAACGTCCACGGCGGCCCACTCTGGGTGGCCTACTCTGGCCTTTCCAGGTCGCACCTTCCGCAACGTGGGCTAGGGGTGGGCAAAAAACCGAAAAACCGAACCGGACCCGAAAAACCGAACCGAATTGGTCGGTTCGGTTCGGTTTTTCTCTTGGTCGGTTCGGTTTTCGGTTTTTTATTTTAAAAACCGAAAAATTCGGTTCGGTTCTCGGTTCGGAAGGCCGAACCGAGAACCGAACCGAAAAAACCGAATTTAAAAAAAATTAAAAAATTAAAAAAAAAATTAAAAAAAAATTAAAAAAAATTAAAAAAAATTAAAAAAAATTGAAAAACCGAACCGACCCAAACCGAACCGAACCGAACAAAAAATAAGCCTAAATTAAATTTATTTTACCCAAACCGAACCGAAAAACCAAAAACCGAACCGAACCGGTTCGGTTTTTAATTTTTCGGTTCGGTTTTCGGTTTTATTTTTCAAAAACCGACCGGCTCGGTTCGGTTTTCGGTTCACACTAAAAACCGAACCGAACCGGATTTGCCCACCCCTAACGTGGGCGCCTGCGTGGGGCTGGCTCTGATACCAAATGTTACGAACCCTTGAGTAGAACTCACTCCTAAAAACCGGCTTATAAGAGAAGAGTGCTCAAGGGTTAATAAACCACCAGTTAATCCCATACTTAACCGATGTGGGATCCTAACAGAAGGACACTTGAAACATACAGATGCTCACGCTATGCATTTCCCATTTGAATGGATCACTAACCACTAATCTTTTTGAAATCAACAAAGCAGGAAAGTAAGTTAATTTATATGCGCTACAATACAAGGTGTTTTGGTTGAAGATATGGCGATGAGCAATCATGTTCCCTAATTCTCAGATTAAACTACATATTAGTGTCAATTTAGTTTAGTTGGTCCTCTTGTTTTTGGTTTCAATTCCTCAACATCTACCCAACACCCACACCCCAACCCCACCCCAGGAACCCTATATTTGCCCAACTTTCCCGATTTATTTTTCCTAATGCAACGAAAGAACCCTAACCATTACTATTATTATTATCAACAAGTAGATGCATAAAATCAATGGTGAAATAAAAGAGAACAAGTAAAATTGCAGTCGAAGGCGGAGGCAGAAATATTACCTTCTGAATCTCAAAACAATAACTCAAACTTTTGCTCGTTGATGAGAGATGGAGATGAATATGGTAAAATCAACCAAAAGCCTTATCTGACTAGAAATTAGAAATCCTTTTTACTTTATTATTTTTTATTTATTTTTTATTTTTGAAAGACATCCTTTCTACGTTATTGACCAAGAAAAGATAATTGGACTGCAAAATCTTCTCGCCCCGTTACTTGGTTTGGACTGGACTGGACTGGGCCCATCGGAAAATGAGAATCAACCCATTTTTCAACAAAACCCAACCCCACCTTGACTTCTTCTTTTTTCGTCCTAATTCTTCACTGAAAACGAAATTATTATTTTATATATATATATATTCTTTTGTTGAATTCGTGTCTATCGTGCTTAATTTAAGAGCGGCTCACACAAAAAAAAAAGACCAAAATTTATAAAATAAAAAAACTTTAATTTAAAAATCAAATCTATCACACTAAATAATTCCACCTACCAAAATATCCTAAACCAGTCAAATACAAATTGATAAAGTGAGAACGAATTAAATTCACCATTTTATTCACATTAATTATTGTTTTAATTTTATATAAAAAAAATTTAAAAAAAAATTTGAATCTCACTTAAATCATTCTTTTTTATTTACGATTTAATAATAGATTCAAACTTTGCATACTTGAAATAATATTATAAAATTGATTTATTTATTCATGATTCATTTTACATTCAATAGTATTAAGTATTCATAGGATATTGTTTGTCTTTATAAATACATTTCACACATAAACACCATCTTTTTTTTATAAACGTTTATTTAAAAGTCAAAGTATTTTTTATTATAGAAGAACAATCCATTCTTGTAATGTCAAGGAGTAAACAATGCCAAAAAAATAATTAATGTGAAAATTTTAAACTTGAAACCTCATTTTTTTATAAGCAATAACTCGCACAAAAAAAACGAGCTATTATAATCATGCAGGTGATCCATGATAGTTCTTCCAAAACCAATAGAAAAAACAAATCAAGATTCTTTTATAATCTTATACTTTACCTTAGTAAATATTAGTTGGAAAATAAGAGAAAATGTAAAGAGTAAAACTTCTCTTGACTATATTGATTCAATGTAACAGTATATTTTCTTCTTAAATGTACATTGTGAACTATCGGGATTATATACAAGAATTCAACAGCTGTAACTGTACAATTAAATTATTGGTGTGGTCCTTGGTTGATGACTCAGCTTATACTGCTACCATTATCAGCCATTTGATCATTTTGAGCTGTACCTCCATTGATCTGATTTAGCCACCTCAATTGTGTCATTATTATTACTGGTGCAGCTCCTTCTGCTATCATTTCCTGTAATGCATTTTGGTTCCTTACTCTGCATTCTACAAAGCCTCCTTTTGCTACCCTGCAGCTCGGGGCTGCTTGTGCCTTACTTTGTAGTGTCATTCTGCTGGTACATAACAGTTACTGCAAGACTTAAAGGCTTGAGTCCATAATGCTTGATTTGATATTCCAACACCCTCTTTCAAGCTAGATGTTTTGTGTTGAACATTTAGCTTGCTTCTCAAGAAGTTGAACCTGTCATAGCTGACAAGTTTAGTCAAGATATTTGCTAGTTGGTTTAGGCTTAGAATGAAGTTGATCTCTAATTCTCCACTGCATACTTTGTCTCTTACAAAATGAATATCTATCTCTATGTGTTTTGTTCTTGAGTGGTACACAGGATTAGAAGCTAAGGCAATAGCACTAGTATTATCAGTGTAGATTATTGGTGTCCCATCAATTTCTAGCCTCAATTCTTGTAATAGACTAGTTATCTAGCTAACTTCAGCATTAGCATTGGCCAGGGCTTTATATTTAGCCTCTGCACTTGATCTTGCAACAACTTGTTGTTTTTTGAAACTCCAAGAAATCAAACTTTCACCAATAAACATTAAGTAACCTCTAACAGACCTCTTATCATCTATATCACATGCCCAATCTGCATTAGTGAAAGCAGATAATTCCAGAGACTTTGTTTTCTTTAATTTTAGACCATAGTCTATTGTTTCTTTGAAGTACCTGAGTACTCTTTTGTAGGTTGCCCAATGAGGCTCAAGAGGCTCACTCATGAATTGACTTAATTTATTTACTGTAAAAGCTAATTCAGGTCTACTTAATGTTGCATACTGCAGACTTCCAATCACACTTCTATAAAGAGTAGGGTTGCTAAATGGCTTTCCTTCTGTCTTGGTCAGTTTATGCCTTGTACTCAGTGGGGTGCTCACTCATCTACAATCTTCCATGTTAGTTTTGAACATCAATTCTCTGATATATTTGCTTTGAGACAGAAAAATTGAATTTTCTGTTCTGAGCATTTCTATTCCAAGAAAGTAATTCAGGTCACCAAGGTCTTTGAGGGAAAAGTTTGCACTTAGCTTATTGATTAGCTCTTGAATTAAATCTTCATTGCTGCCTGTAAGGATTATGTCATCCACATAAATCAGTAATATGATGAACTCTTGTTTGTTTCTCCTGATGAACATGGAGGCATCACTATTGGTTGCTGTGAAACCCCAGTGTATGAGTGAGGTTTTGAGTTTATCAAACCAGGCCCTTGGAGCCTGTTTAAGACTATAGAGAGCCTTATGCAGCTTACAAACAAAATTTGGTCTCTCTTGATCTTCATATCCTTCTGCTTGCTGCATGTATACTTCCTCTATCAAGTCTCCATTCAAGAATGCATTATTGATGTTAATTTGTTTTAGTTTCCACTCATTCATTAAGGCTATGGTAAGGATGATTCTGATTGTGCAAGGCTTTACAACTAGACTGAATGTTTCATTGTAGTCAAGTCCTGCTGTCTGATAGTATCCCTTGGCTACAAGTCTGGCTTTAAACCTCTCAACAGCTCCATCTACTCTGTGTTTCACCTTATAGACCTATTTGTTTCCCATAATTCTCATTTTGTGCTTTTAAGGTACCATAGTCCATGTCTTGTTCCGGATTAGTGCACTGAATTCTTGGTCTATGGCTTTCTTCCAGTTGGCAGCCTGCAATGCAATCTGTACATTTTCTGGTGCATGATGAAAATTTGGTTCTGACATAAAGGCTTTTAGTTTGTAAATGCCTGCCTTGGATCTTGTGATCATAGGGTGAACATTCTGTGTTTGATGTTGTTCTTGGTCTGGTGTTTCAGGTGGTGATAGTGTCTGTAGTGCTTAAGTGATTGACATGGGAGAGTTTGTGGTTAATTATTGTTGAGGTGATTCAGAGTTGTGTGGGGCTTCTGTAGTGACTCCATTTTGATTTATGTTTGTTAACCATTGAGGGATGGTTGAAAAGATAAACTGGGAATACATATCAATGTTGTTACTGTGATCATTTGTCTTGAGTTCATTACTTGACTCAAAAGGGAATGATTCTTCATTGAACCTCACATGTCTAGCAACATATATCTTGCCAGAAGAATGCTCACATACATATCCTTTGTGTTTAGATGTATACCCTAGAAATGTGCATCTGGAGGTATGAAAGTCAAATTTGTTTCTATTGTATGGTCTTAGGAATGGGTAGCACTCACATCCAAAAGTCTTCATAACGGAATAATCAGGTGTTTGGTTGAACAACTTTTCAAAGGGTGACTTGTTGTGCAGTTTCTTTGATGGCAGTCTGTTTATGGTGTAAGTGGCTATGCTGATGGCTTCCCACCAGTAATTTAGAGGCATATGTGTTTGTGCCAGTAATGTAAAGGCAGTTTCTGTTAGATGTCTATGCTTCCTCTCCACTTTCCCACTTTGATGATGAGTGTGAGAGTAGGAGTATCTTTGGGTTATTCCTTCAGTCTTCAGATAGGTTTCAAATATCCTAAACTCCCCTCCTATATCTGCGTGAATGGCTCTAATTTGGTGTTCAATGAGTTTTTCAATCTGAGCCTTGTAGTTGATAAATGTTTCAAGTGTTTCTTATTTAGTTGAGAGAGGGAACACCCAAGTAAAACTGGTATAATCATCAACTATTGCTAGGTAATATCTATAGCCTTTGTTTGACAATATTGGCGTTGGTCCTCAAAGATCTAGGTGCAGCAATTCAAGGGGCTTGCTGGTTTTAGTTTCTGTTTCTTTAAAAGTCATTCTATATAGTTTTCTATATTGACAAGCTGAACAAAAAGACATCTCATAGTGAATTGCAGTGTCTTTATTGAAAACATTTGTGAGACCTTTACATTTTGAGATAACTTCCTTGAGTATCATTATACTGAGATGCCCTAATCTCCTATGGAGTAGTTCTATTTCATGTTTGGGTCTCAAGGTTTCTCTTGTAATGTCTGTAACTGACTCTTGACTCGATTTTTGACTCTTAACACTAGCATCAAAACAGAATGAAAACATAGACTCTGGACCTCTAAACTTCAACTTTAAGCTTCTTGCTTTTTGGTTGAAGTTTGTGGTAGGCTCTTGACTTGAACTTAGTGTTGACAGGTTGATGACACTAGTATGACACTGCAGTTGGTACAAACCTTCTCTAGCAACCCCTAGAAGCATCACACTCCCTTGTGTCTTATCCTTCACCACACAATATGTTTTGTTAAACTCTAGCACAACATCATTATCTTTAACTAATTTAGATATGCTTATGAGGTTCTTGGTGATTTTTGGAACAATCAGTATTTCATTGAGAACTAACTGTTTTGTATGGCCAGCAGTGTGTGTAGTGAGTTTTGATCTACCGATGTGAGTGATGTTTAAGTTTTGACCATTACCTACAACTAGCTTTTGATTTCCCTTATATTGATTGCTGAGGGTGAGATTTACCATGTTATTGGTAACATGGTTTGTTGCACAACTGTCAAGGTACCATGAGGAATCTTCATTGTTTCCTGTTGGAGCTGCTACATAGGCTTTCTTCATCCTGGGGTTCTGGGTTATCTTTGGAACAAAGTCTTTTTTGAACCTGTGCCAACACTTTGCTGTAGTGTGCTTGTGTTTGAAACAGATTTGGCACACTTCTCCTAAGTCATTTTCACCTCCATTTTGTGGTCTGCCTCCTCCATTATTATTGCCAGAGTTGAAGTTGCCTTTGTTGTAGTTGTTGAAGTTGTTCATTTTCCCTTTGACATTTCAGGTTTTCTTCTGGTTCCAGTTTTGTTGAGCAAAATTAGCATTGAAGCTAGCTGGAGCATTAAATGTGTCCTGAGTGACATTCTGCTCAAGTCTGTGTTCTTGAGTCAGTAGTAGAGAGTAGACTTCTGCTAATGGAAGCTTATCAACTCTGGATGTAACATTAACAAAGACAGAATCATAGGCATTGCCAAGACCTCCTAGTATGTAGTCCACAAATCCATCATCAGTCATAGCATATCCTGCACATCTAAGGGATTCAGCAATGCTCTTCATCTTCATGTAATACTGAGTGATACTCATAAAACCCTTTTTGGTTGACTGAATCAAGCACTTGAGATGTATAAGTCTTGCCTTTGAGTGTGAAGTAAAGAGACTCTCAAGTGTTGTCAACAGATGGAAAGAGTTTGAGCATTTAATAACAGCTCCTAGTATGTCCTCAAATAGTGAAGACAGCAGGCATCCCATCAGGTTTTGGTCTTTTATGAGCCACACTTGATAGTCTGGATTTTTTACTGTAACAACAGTGTTGTCATCAGTAATGGAGACATTTTATTGTCTTGGGCTTGGTTTACTGCCATTTACAAACCCCATTAGGCCATTTGCTCTTATGGTGGGCAGAACCTGTGATTTTCAGATAAGGTAGTTTGTGTTTGTGAGTTTAATGGGTGCAACAAAGATAAGTGGTGATGATGGCATAGAGTTATTCTGCTGAATGTTTGTGTTTAGGTTTGAGGTTGTATTTGTTGAGCTTGAGGCCATTGCAAAGCTCTGATACCAAGTTGGAAAATAAGAGAAAATGTAAAGAGTAAAACTTCTCTTGACTATATTAATTCAATGTAACAGTATATTTTCTTCTTAAATGTACATTGTGAACTATCGGGATTATATACAAGAATTCAACAGCTGTAACTATACAATTAAATTACTGGTGTGGTCCTTGGTTGATAACTCAGCTTGTACTGCTACCATTATCAACCATTTGATCATCTTGAGTTGTACCTCTATTGATCTGATTTAGCCACCTCAATTGTGTCATTATCATTACTGGTGCAGCTCATTCTGCTATCATTTCCTGCAATACATTTTGGTTCCTTACTCTGCATTCTACAGAGCTTCCTTTTGCTGCCCTGCAGCTCAGGGCTGTTTGTGCCTTACTTTGCAGTGTCCTTCTGCTGGTACATAACAGCTGCTGCAGGACTTAAGGCTTGAGTCCATAATGCTTGGTTTGATATTCCAACAATATTAATATGTGATTGATAATAGTAATAATAATGATAATGAAATAATGGATTTTAACTACACACATTTAATATAGTACACGTCTTATAAATTTTTAAAAAATTTAAGTAAGTCCAAATTAAGAGATGATCTTCATGCAAAAATAATACTCAAGAAAATAATCCACTCACATTTAATATAGTACACGTGTCATAAAATTTTAAAAGTTCGAGTAAGCTCAAATTAAGAAATGATCTTCCTGCAAAAATAACAATCGAAAAATAATATTTTACAAGCATACAAATTTAGAAATTAACCAGCTACTGAAAAACTTATGTTTTATGACTAACATTTGCAGCATCAATAATTCTATTTTTTCTTACATAATTTGCTTACTTGAAGATGGAATTATTAGATATGAATATAAATAAAAAGATCATTTTTACAAAAATGTGTTGGGATTTGTGCTTACGTGTCATTTCGTTATGTATAAATATATGATAATAATATTTATACAATTATCATTTCTAATAAAATCGTTAATATTATTTATTATTCAAATGGTAAGATGCTTGTAACGTTTCAGACATTATATGATCTAAAGGAGTTTAGATCTGGTTTAAAGGAGTTTATACTGGTTTAAAAGAGTTTAGATCAATGCTAAGAGTTAGCAGCGCTAATTGTTAGAAGTACTAAGAGTTAGTAGTGTTAAAAGTTAGTGATGCTAAGAGTTAGTATGTTCATATAGTTAGCGAAGTCTAAGGAGTTAGAATCTTGTCTAAATGGGACAATGACCTAAGAATATATTAGTAATGACATAGTAGTAAAGAGTTGGAGATGTTGTTAGGAAATGTCATTATGCAAGTATATTCGTAAACATTATGTTCCTGATCTAATTTCATCGATACAGATCTATTGATGAAACCCATTAATATAGATTAGTATATGTCTATATCTAGATGGTCCAGATGGTTAGTCTTAGCAAACCATGAGCTTAGTAGGAAACTCGTATAGAGATGCAGGTATTCAATAATGACTGGATATTGAACAGACTCACGAGGACCTCCAATAGATATCTCATGAAGCCGTCAATGAAAGGTCATTCGAGTTGAGTAGTATTTGTGGTCCTTTAACTTGAGTGTCATAGTGGGCTTGTGAGTAATCCATTATATTTTGGTTCCACACATGTCAGAAACCTTTCATGGTCTAACCGCTGGGTGTCGCTGGGTATGGTCCGATGCTCATGGAGTTCGGTGTGCATAGATATGGAATCCATCAGCTCATATAAGTGGGTTGTATATCCTGATGCTCCGAGATTGTATTTCAGAAAGTCTTGTGGCCATAAGCATAAACCTCAAAATATACTCCGTATGAATAAATAATATCACAAAGAAATATGAATCTGGAGTTAAGTTCATGGTTGAGCAAATAGAGATTTGACGGTGATGATCTATATCTCTTATCTTCAAGGATATAAATGATGGAAGGATTATACGAATATGCAATAACCTCAACTTGCATGGTTTAACACATTGATTTGTAATATCCGTAATATGTGTGTAGGACATCGTTCACGGACATATGGAGAAGCTCCATATGACAAATCAGGTGTGAACCTAGAGAGTCTTATAATATGAAGTATACTCGTTGCGCACTAGGGTAGCGAATTGGATTAATTAATTTGATCCGATAAATTTCAGCAAAATAGAACGATTGTTTCAGGATCCCTCAGGATATGCATTTGTCAAGATTTAATTGTTAAGTACATCATTTAATTAATTAACAAAAGTTATTAACCAATAGGATGGTGGCAAATGGCAAAATTTAAGTCCTTCGTTATATATCATGATATAAAATAAAATAATAAAAAAAATAGTTTTGATTTATTTTATTATATTAATTAAATAATGTAAAAATAGTTTTTGATTTATTTTATAATATTATCATATACATTTAATCCACTAAAGATTATTATATAATTTAATGCATTAATTTTGTTTTAAAAAATTTAATATTTGGCCATCATGAATGGTGGATGATTTCTTTATATTACATGTATTAAAGTAGCCATTAAATAAATTTTATTTATTTTATTTCATTGAAGTGGCCGGCTATGTCTTGGCTAATAGAGGGAGTACTTCATTTAATAATGATAATGTTTCATCCATTATGAAAGTTATGAAAGCAATTGAATATTTTATGGTAACAAAATTGAAACAAAACAAAGGAAGGAGATTCATCTCTTTGATGGATGTAGGATTCGACCATGAGAATGAGGGAGAGATAGAGAGGTAAGTTTGGTTTTTATTTTTTCTTTCAAAAAGTTGAAAGAATAGAAGGTAAAGATGATTTTATTTTTTTTATTCTACATGCTTAAAATTTGTGAATGACAAAAAAGAAACATGATTCTTGTTATATTAGTATATTATTACTAACAATAATAAAATAAAACTCCATCTTCCTCTCCTTTCATGTATGGCTAAACCACATTCACATTTATGAAACAAGTATATGTATTCAAAGAGTTTGAATACAAGTTACTGGAAATTTCATAACTACCATTCTAGTTCCATAATCTCACCAAACCATTATGGACTATAATTGTTCAACAATACATTTCAAAGTGAGTTCTTCACTTGGATTGACGGAGGACTTGAAGATTTTGTAAAGTTACCTTCATTAGGTAAGTGTTTTACATAATATTTTTAATACAATTGTTCATTATGTATATATTTTGTATAATAATTATATTTGTTCATATATGTAATATATGTGATTAATTATTAAAATGGGTGTATATGTAACATGTTTCCGCTACATATAATAATTTTGAAAATTATATATACACTCTGTTGTCGGCGGAGGATCTTAGGCACGTGAGTGTATGCATGTGCAATTGTGTCTATTGCCTAACGCAGCGGAAACATAAATTTTGCAATAAATATAATAAATAAATATATTAATCACATTAATATATTAATAAGGTTAGAGAACTCACCAAATGTGTAACGTTATACACATATTTTTCCTGAAGTCCGCATAGAGAGCAACACATGTGCAGTTCTAGTCATCAACACGGTAGACTTAGTGAGTTAGAACAGTAACTCCATATTTAGCCTGGGATTAACTCTTAATCCCCAAAATGGCCAGGAGTGAATTTTTATACTTTTCTCTAAAAGGATAAGAAATGGAGAGTTTGAAGTAATTCACAATTGCTCCAATTGGAAGCAGAGGAAAAAATGAAACAATTTCATTTTTCCTCCTTTCTTTTTTCTCTTCTTCCTCTCCTCCATTTCTTTCTTTCTCTCGTCTGTTTAGCCAAAATCAATTCTCTTTCTCTCTTTCTTTCTTTCTTTATATATATATAATATAATATAAATAATAATATAATATATAATTATATATAGATAAAATATATTTGATTATTTAACTATTAAATAATTAAACAGAGAAATGACTATTTTTCCCTCATAAATAATTACCAAGTTCACTCCCTAGTGGGTCCCATCAAATTTCACACTTGGGTAAACTCAACTGAGGGTCCATAATACGCTACATGTCATAATATAATTAGTAAATAATAATTATTAACTAATTGTTGTATTTAACACTTAAATACAAATACGCACGCATTCCTATGGTAGTGCTGAATATTGCTAGATTAAACAATTTAATCCGGCATGCTGCCCTAGTGCACAACGAGTACACTTCATATCGCTGGACTCTCTAGGTCCTACGTCTGATTCGTCAAATGGAACTATTCCATGAGTCCGTGAGCAATGCCCCACGTATACGTCACGGATATACAAACCAGCGCATTGAACCATACAAGCTGAGGTTACAACGCATACGTATAGTCCTTCCGTCATGATATCCTGGATGTGCAGGGATATAGATTATCACCTTCAAATTACCTTGTGCTCATCCATGTCCTATCTCCAGACTTGTATCTCACTGAACAATATGCACAAACTCTTTTACCATATTATTTTACCGTAACGGAACTCTTTTTCGGGATTGATACTTATGGCCACAAGATTTTTTTAGATACAATCTCGAAGCATCTAGATATCAAACTCCCTATAAGAGCTGACGAATCCCGTATGACAGGACCCGACCTGAGCCCTCTTTGAGAATCGAGGTAGATCCTGCAATGACGTGTGACTAACATACTCTTTACTCATACATATGATACAATGAGGCTACCTACCTCAACAAAAGGTGTACACGTGTACTCTAATATACAAATAGATATACAAATACACAGACTAAGACACTTATGCAGCTATGCGTGTCACGCCCCAGACCCAAAAGATCCGACACACGACATCACTTACATTCATTCACTGCATGTGCACTCATAAATAATATTACACAAAATTTTTAACTTTCATTCAACACAGAAATCCTTAGCAAGTTGCTAGTAAGTTCAACACTAAAATCAACTATAACCTAACATATAAATATAAACTTCTCTTGACAATATTTAAACATTCATTTCAATTTCTTTCAGAATTATAGCAATTGAATTATGACTGGGACAATTATTAAACCGGAGATACGCAGAGTTTTCTCAGAGATTAACACTCTACTACGTCACCAGTAGCAACTTTGTTACCGGGAGCCCAGAATATATCCATTGCAAATTCTTACTTAAAATCATCCAATAACCACACTTTATAAAACTTAAACCAAATCCAATCCACACACAATGAAATAATACATAAGTATTTATTCAATAGGGACAAACCAAATATCCTATCCCACGTGTCCCCAAATGAAACACACAACAACCTAGCAACTTAGGGAACCCAAGGAACAGCAAAAGCCTTGCCAAATCCGCTAAGCACATATGCACCTTATTTACCTGAAATCACCATAAACTATAATGAGTATAAAACTCAGTAAGCATACTAGTTTTTCATATATCAAATACAAATACATATATGTACACAATGCATATGTATGATATGCTGTGATCAATCAAAATCATAATCTTATCAAATCACATATCATGTAAGCGCTTACACATTCTTTCAAAACACATAATAGGAATACCATCACTCAACTACTACTTAGTAGGACTTACATATCACATATCACATAATGAGCCAAATGTCACTCGTAGGTGACATACCGTATGAGAGGAATAGTACAAGTGAGGTCTTTAAATCACACATATATAACGCTTATGCCCGAAGGTAAAAGCCAAACCCTCACCCTGATCATCGGTGAGTCCTCTCACATGTACCAATACGCCACCACACAAATGTGATGACTCACACTTCCTTTAGGTACCAATAGGATCCTCCCTACATACGGAACACATAACATATACCAATCCCGAAGGAAAGGCCACACATAAAGGCTCCACAAATCACATAAAATGCCTACTAAGTTAACAGTGAGTTCAAGTACCCTCAAATCACAAAATATTTCTCATGGACATATTACACTTCAAAAGCTTTCTTTGTTAAACGCATCTTATTTTGGAAAGCTCACTTTCAAAAACACATGTATGTCCATGCTCAATGTCAATGCTCACATTCATAAACATATATTCACATTTCATATCAAAATATACTTTGACATATCATAAACATATTCTTAACCCCATTTACAAAATCATACAAAACAATTATTATGTTTATTGTGATTCCAGTAGTAAGTCTAGTATACTTACCTCTTAACACTTTCAGCTACAAGGCTTAAATCTCCTTAACCTATCAATGGAGATTAATCCTTTCATAAGCCTCACAATTCACACAAAATACTTTAAATAGCTTACAAAATTATACACAATGCATTTATCACATCAAATTGGTCTAAATATTTGGTTTCTCAAAACCTGTCATTCTGACCACTTACACTTAACAAAAATTTCTAATACATCAAATGATGTCCAATTACTCCGAAATCAGAATATATCATTCTTGACTCATATATACTTCTTATATATGAATATTATATCAAAATTCCTACACAATCCATTCCATACACACCATCGAATCCAAACTACAAACCTGACAGGATCAAGATACTTACTGAACAGTATTCAATCTCCCAATTTTATAAAATCATATACTAACTCAAAAATTATAAAACTATCACATAATTACTCTTGACACATATCTAAGTCCATGATAAATATTTGGCTTCCAAATAACTGTCAAAAGTATTTTAAAACTATTTTATTTCATAACTTTAAAAATCTGTTAATCAAATACTACAATGAGCTGATACACTTTAGAAATTCATAACACTTCAACCACATTGATCCAAATTCTCAATTCCGAGTATATCATATTAGACATATAAAGTTATCATATTCCACAAATTCGTAATTTTTAAAGATCATTCAGCAGGTCAAAAATTATTTTCTACTGTATCATACTGTTTACACAGGAAATTTCCAGAATTCCAGGGTCATTTTGGTAAATTCACTACAAATTCAATTTCCGAGATTTTCAGTCGATTCAAAGTCTCAGATGATCCTAAACATGTCTAATTTCACATACTCAAAATTCAAAACCAGAATCGAATCACAACAATTTATAAAATTCCTAGATCAAGAGGTTATCCAGCAGAAATTCCATAATTCATCATGATTTATCAAACTATCTTATAGATCATCATCAATTCTCATATGATCTTACGAAATACACAACAAATCCTCAATTATACATATTTTCAGAAATCAAAACTTAAAGGAATTAACTTAATTAATACCAATAAATTGAGAAATACGTATAATATACCTCTTGAAATTCAAATTTTCAATTTCTTCTTCTTTTTCTTCTTCTTCTCCTCTTTCTCTCTCCTCTATTTCTCTCTTCTCTCTCTTAAAATGGGTAGCTCGACCTAAAAATGGTAAATTAGGGTTTAAAAGTGTATTTTAATACTAAGAGGCTAATTTTTGATATTTACGAATTTACCCCCAAAACTTTCAAAGTATAACAATTTGGTCCCTAAAATAAATCTAAAGTCATACAAATAAACCCAATACTAATCGTATATCCTTAACCTATAAAAATATTACTAATAACAATATATAATTCAAGTATCACCAACATACAAATAAAATACGTATATTTATACATATATAAATACTTATTCTTACCAGTCGTGGATACTGGTTACTACAATGCGTGTTGTGGGCCAACCTCAAAATGTGATGACTGTATCACAGTGCACGAATTCCTGTGACAACCTGAGAAAAATAGAAAAAATAGGGAAAAGGGTGAGCTTGTAGCTTAGTGAGTGGACATAATCTGAAAATATTATATACTTTATATGTATTGTACACGTATAAATCTATAAGATAAAATAATTATGAAACTGTATACTGAGTAATCAATAAACTTGTATTGAAAGTATGAGCTGTCATAAAATCTGTGCTAAAACTAAAATCATGACATAATACTGGGGATCTGAAAATCTGAAAGCGCAAACTTTCATAAAATCTATTATCAAGCTGAATATATGTAACATAACTCTGGAAACATGTACTACATATATACTGAAAACCACATCAAACTTGTACCCGGAGAAAATCTGGTCTAACCTGGCAGAGTAACTCACGCACAGGCAAAGCGGAGGATCTGAGCTAGTCTAACCCGGCGGAATGCTACATCGCTCGGGCAGAGCAAACTAAACTAGTCTAACGCATGTGCAGAGCAACTACACTAAAGGAGAGGGTACTCATATGGTGGTTCAAAAACTACTACTATATAATATCATAAAAGTATAATTGTTCTAAAATCAATATTTATGTACTAAACGTAATTATAAATTATATTATAATAAATTTTAAAACATTTCTAAATATACTAAATAGTATAAATATTTATCTTTTTAAAATAAATCATAATTAAATCTGATAACGCGTAATTTAATCATAACTGGTTGTATTAAAAATATATAATATATATATATAGTTATTCACTCACAAAAGTACGCTAATTTTGAATTGGGTCTGAATTCTAAAATCTACCTGCTATCGGCACACCTCTTATATCATGAGATATAAAAATACATCATTAGTATCGATATGTATTATAAATATTAAAATATAAATATTCTAATATCGTAAAACTATTACCCGCTTAATTACTGGGTATAAATCTAACTACCCAAACTAATTTCCTAAAATTTCTTTTTTTTTTCTTTTCTTCCCTTCTTTCTTCTCGACTTCTTTCTTTCTCCTTTTCTTTTCTTCTTTTCTTTTCTTCTTCTTTTCTTTTCTTTTTTTCTTTCTTTCTTTCTCTGTTTCAACTTACTTTTTTTCTTCTCGGTTTCAATTGCTTCTTTTTAAACGAAGCAAAAACAAAACAACATATATATATATATATATACATACAACAACATCCACCGCTTGCTATTTTCTCTTCTTCTTTTTTCTGCCATCCATTTATTCATGCAGCACACACGTGTATTACACCGTATCTGTATGCAATTAACTCCATAAGTATTGGATCATACCCAGCGACACCCAACGGTTACACCATAAAAGGTCTGTGACATGCGTGGAACCAAAATACGGTGGAGCACTTACAAGCCCACTGTAGCACTAAGGTTAAAGGACCATGTATACTACTTAACTCGAGAGGACCCTCCGTTTAGGGGTGGGCAAAAAACCGAAAAACCAAACCGGACCCGAAAAACCGAACCGAATTGGTCGGTTCGGTTTTCGGTTTTTTATTTTAAAAACCGAAAAAACTGAATTTAAAAAAAAATTAAAAAATTAAAAAAAAAATTAAAAAAAATTCAAAAAAAATTCAAAAAAAATTAAAAAACCGAACCGAACCGAACCGACCCAAACCGAACCGAACCGAACAAAAAATAAGCCTAAATTAAATTTATTTTACCCAAACCGAACCGAAAAATCAAAAACCGAACCGAACCGAACAGGTTCGGTTCGGTTTTTAATTTTTCGGTTCGGTTTTCGGTTTTATTTTTCAAAAACCGACCGGCTCGGTTCGGTTTTCGGTTCACACTAAAAACCGAACCGAACCGGATTTGCCCACCCCTACCTCCGTTGACGGCTTTTATAGGAAGTCTATCGGAGGCCTTCGTGAGTCTGTCCCATATCCAGTCTTAACTGGATACCCATATGTCAATACGAGCTCCAAGCTCACAATCGGCTATGAACGACCAACTATACCCTATAGGTACGACATAAGCTGATCTATATAAAAGTATCCACCGACAGACCTGCATCGGTAGAAATAGATCAGGAACAATTATTCGAGAACATACTTACGCAACTTGCATTTCCTGGAACACGATTGCAACTCTTGTAACTATACAGTTACTAGTATATTTCCAAGTCTATGTCTCATTACAGATAAGACTCTAACTTTTGGATCTGTTGAGTATTATAACCAGCTAACACTTAACTGTGCTAACGTTTAACAATTATATGTCTTAGCATGGCTAACTATGAGCCCTTATCTAAACTTTTTAGATCTGATTTGAACTCTTTCAGATCTACAATGTTTGTAATGTTACATGCATAATACCATATAAATTGGTATTAGCGATTTAATGAGAATGTACACTTGTATAAATACACAGATATATGTACATTCAAGGATGACACGTAAGCACTAACCCTAACACACTCGTATGTCACACACTCGATTCCCAACAAAAGAATGGTTAAAATTTTAAGGTTTTAATTAAAAGGGTTGAATTACCTCAATAATATAAATAAAAATGACGTAATGACTTCATTTTATTAACAAAGTGGTATATACATTTTCAATGTTAAACGATTATTTACCCTTTTTTGGGTTAAATTTAGAAAGCCAATTTTCAAATAAAAGAAAGATTATGTTTTGTTTTAAAAAAAACATATTTTGCCCCTACGGTCAATATTGGTCGAGGGATTTGTTTGTCAAAAAGCTGAATAAAAGAGACTTTTGTGTCACAAATTAAAAATAATTGGATCTGTGTGAAAAAGAACCCTAAATAAGATAAGTGTTTTAAAATAAGTCATGATTCTTGCCACTTCTATATTTGCTTTTTTTTCAAGGCCAGACACTTGTAATTAATTTATTAAATAAAACTGTCTATTTATTTATATACATTCAAGATTTATTCAATTTTTATTTGATATAAGACTTGACGTTTTCTGCCTAATCACGTGACACATTCGTCATCATCTAACTCAAATTCAAAAACTAACATGCCAAATATTATTTTTCTAGAATTGGGAGATTTACTACCCACGTGATAATTTTTATTTGAACTTAAGACACAAAATTTTCAAGACTTATTTGACTTGTATTGTCCATCCCTCAAAGGCATAAGAATTGACATCTTATGTGGTAATTTTTATTGGGTTGATTTTAAAGGCTTATATATAAATAAAAATTTTGGTCTATTATGATACCACTTATTATAATTCATACGCTTATCATTGACTTAAAAAATTAACCTATTAGGTAACGTTACCTATCCACCTACACATATTCAAGATCATCTTATTTTTATTCTTTGTGGGATGTAACACTTTCATTATATTGTTAACTTTTTTTTTTATCATCTTTAATTATTAATTGATTATCCTATCTTTAAAGAGATGATTATAAGTAATAAACCCGCCAAAATCTTTGCTGGATTGCAATTTGTAACACGAAAAACCTTCAACTGGCTTATTATTTTTTTAATAATTTTTTTAATTATAAAATGGTGTTATATTTATATAGTTATAGAATTTTTTTTATAATTAATGTGTAATTAATTGATGACTATCGATTATTGATTTTTTTTATTCTTCTTATTAAAATAATAATTATATAATATTAATAAATAATAAACATATTATACGCATGTTTATTAAAATATAAATTTTATGTCTCAATTATATAAATAAAATATTGTTTGTATTATTATAATAAAAATATATACGATGTTATTTATTTCTTTTTTCTTTTTGTTCTTAAACCCTTTTCATGCTAAATTTTAATTAATGCGTGTACTGTAGAACCAATTTGCTTTAAATTGACAATAAGCTATCAGTTTTATAAATGATAGTTTAAATGAAGTGGATGATTTCAAATACAAAAGTTGGATGTGAGTCGGATTATCAATTGTCATA
Organism: Ailanthus altissimus; assembly: GCA_946807835.1. Classification (NCBI taxonomy): domain Eukaryota; kingdom Viridiplantae; phylum Streptophyta; class Magnoliopsida; order Sapindales; family Simaroubaceae; genus Ailanthus; species Ailanthus altissimus. Next base: position 29,641,292 of record OX327695.1, read on the forward strand.
TTTTTGCTTTGAGTTTTTATTCTTCACATTTCAATTCCTTTTGTGATCTTAATTTGTACAAAAAAATTTGTATAACTAATTTCATGTGTATTGTAATTTGTAAATCTTTATCTTCCCCCCCCCCCCCCCCCCCCCCTCTTTTTAGGTATGCAATGTTTTTGTATAATTATAATAGTTTTTGGGTGAATTTTAATAAATTTTAAAATAAATTATCACACCATCTACCATCTAAAAATTTCATGAAATTTTGAGATGATTTGAATTTTTTGTATTTGCACAATTTCTCCTATTAGACTTAATTACTATTGAAGTTCCATCTATAAATAGTTAACATTTTAATCTTAAGTGTCTACAAGTTTTTAAAATAACATGAGGGGTTGGTATTACTCAATTATTTGGTGGGTTTTCTTTAATAGTTATTTATTTACATACTTTTTTTTGAACTAAAAGTCTTTTTATATTTATAAGTTGATTTAGTATGATATTTTTGTTATGCCCTAATGCCATTATTCATTTTGAGTCAACAGTTAATACAATAATATTAGTTATATGCTAACACCATTAATGAAATTCAAATTTTATTAATTTGATTTTAATTTGAAGAATTTATAATTAATTTAATATTAAAAAAAAGGAAAGAGAAAGGTTGTAACTTTATAACTCTTAAATTTTCACTTGTCTCTTTTGATTTTATCAATGAAGATAATATTATTTATAATAATCACTAATATTATATTAGAGGTTCACTAATATTATAATTATAAAATTATTGAAATGTTACATTATATTGATATACTGACGTATGCGATCTATTCTCTTACAAAAAAAATATATAATCTAAATTTTATATTAAGAGATTATCCTTAAAATTAAGGACTATTGCCAAAATCAAAAAAGAAAAAAACCTATCCTCGTAACAGAGAAACAACTCAAAAATTATTACTATATAAAACTAACAATTATAAAACAACTCAACCAACTACCAATAAGGGCAAGAAAATCAAGTTTGGATCTCAAACACATCGACATTTAAAAAGCATCTGGTTCACTAAAAGTTACTGGCCACCATGCCGTAGTTGTCTGCTTATCCAAAACGAGATCGGCGTTGCGTGCTCAAAGCAGCAGTGAAAAAGCAAGGTCCACTTGTCTCTTTTAATAAGTAAGAAAAAAAAATAATGATCATGGTAAAATTCGCCATCTTTGTTTTATTTAATTTTATATTATCTTTTTTTTTTCTTAATTATTAAACTTCAATCATAAGATAACCAGCATGATCATATCGCGTAGCCTAACAATAAATCCATCTATCAATTGAAGTCGAAATTTTGTGTTTAAATTTCCCTCCTCAAATTTACTATATATATATATATATTGGGTTGAGTTATTTAACTTAAATTTTCATCCATTAATGTTAACCATTCTAATAAAGTTTATTATTGTTAACTCTATATCATTTGATTACATGAGATAAATGAATGAAAATTAAGGTTATCATTTTAAATAAAGAGAATGTCATCATATATATATATATATATATAGCCTTTTTTTAAAAAAAAAAGAAAAGAAAAGAAAAGAAATCACTAGAAAAAGCCTGATTCATCTGTGTTGATCGGACAAATTTACTGAGATCGCGAAAAGTGCATGCAATAGAAAAACAATAGATTCTCTCCGTTTGTTATTGTGCTAGTGACAAAATTGTCTATGTTTTAAAAGGGATCCAAATATGAATAGACAAATGGCCGTCCAGCTGAATAGGCTTTTTAAAAATTGCTTGTTCTAGTGCTGGCTGCTGCCATGCCATTGTTAAATTTGCTTGGTCAGAGCGGAGTTTTAGCTGCAGACTGCAGTATATCGCATATTTTAAACTGAAAGTATTACTACTTATAATTTCTAAGTCAATATTTGGGTGACGGATTTTAAGTTCCTTAATGGCTATTGAATTTGAGGCACATTAATGAATAAATACTTCATTTGTTTTCTTTAATTAGCGATCGATCGTAATCATCTTTGCTTATAAAAAGAGTAAGCTATGTAGTAACCGGAGAAGTACCAAATTGTCGAACTTGAAACTGACGCAGCGTAGAAGTGATACTAAATGTCATTTTAGTATTTATTTTAAATCTACAAGATAAAATACTAGTATAAGAGTAAGAAAATTCTTAATTGAGTAATAAACTTGAAATATTATTGATAATTTAGATGTGAGAAAACTAAATATGACAAATTTATTTATAGTTAATAAATTTAATACTAATCCTACTAAAAATAGATAGAAAATAAATATAATTCAATTTAAAATAAAAATTTTACCTAAATAAAGTAAATATATAATCTAAATAATATATGAATTTTTTACTTGACTTTCTTAATCTTGAACTTTCCTAACCTTAAATTTTTTAATTTGAATTTCTTGCATCATAAACAGAGTAGATGCAGTATAAGAGTTTGCTGATACTATCATTGTTAGCTTAATAATACGTGGTAATCAATGAGGGCCATATGATTATTGATAATGATAATTAGGATGGATCGAGGGTTAAAAGATCATTTAAATTGAAAGTCAAATCTAAGTTTGGAGTTTGACCTCATCAATAAGAGCAAATCTAAAAACTTGTTATCTTAAAAGAACTTTTTTCTCAAAATCTAAAGGCGTTGTTAACACCCTCCATTCTCCCACTAAGAGAGGATATTTTGGCCTCTTTCTGATAGATTCTTATCACATTTAGCTCATTTACACTCATTTTTTACTTGTAGTTTTCTTTCTTTCTTATGTCTTGTGGTTTTTTTCTTTTTTCCTTTTTTTTATTACATTTTTTGCTTTTTTTTTTGTTGGTCTGTGATCACTGATTGCTCTATCGAAGAGTTCCTCAGCCGTTATCAGCCTCCTTGGCCCACACCAAACCCCTTAGCCTATACTGGGCATCCTCAGTTCCACCATATCTCTCCGATCAACATCAATTGGTTTTTTTCGGCCATTATTTGGTAGGATCCTGTCGGCCTTACTTTTTCGGATGCCTCTATGGTTCCTGTCGACCAAACTACCTCAGATCCGTCCTGGTCCAACCACCACCAATGTTCTAATAGTTTCTCTGGTCACCTGTCTAAGCCTACAATTGAGCTAACCACCGCCAGACACTCAATTTCTACACCCGAGCTAGTTTTGCTCTCTGTACTCATGCTCCTATTTGATCCAATGTGAAGCAAACTCCAGCAACTTTTAAAATGTCTTTCACCATTGTAAAAAATTATCGATTGTTATAGTTTTCATTATTTGGTATTCTTTGTAGGTGTATTATTAGTGAAGTTGGGGTAAAACAGTTTAGATTTATAATTACGAAAAATGTATATATTAATGGTGGATTATATATATGTCTTCTTTTTTGAAATTTTTTTTGTATATTTATCTAAGGAGATATCCTCCTTAAAGAGATTTAATGAGATTCAATTCCTCCTGAAATAGAATATCCCAATTCATAAATAGGGATAGAAAATTTATTAGTAAATAATTCTCAAATATTGAATTTGTTTAATTCTCGTTATAAAAAAAATAAAAAATTCATTAGTAAATGATTCTTAATTATAAGATTTGTTTAATTCTCTCTATAAAAAAAACAACAAATTTATATTTATATAGTCCCGATAATTTTTCTACTTTGAAGTAGTATACCTTTTAATATTTTTAATTTTATCAATAATATTTAAATTACTTAGAAAAAAGTATAAAAGTCAAATCGACCCGAACTCGTTATAAGTTCTTAAGATAGATTGTTACTAAATTCCCGCCAAAAGTATTTGTTTTCTATTTTCAAAAATCTTTGAGGACTACAAATTGAGAGGACTTGTAAATCTTTTTCAGTTGTTGAAAAGTCAATAAAAGCCAAATTACTTTTCTCTCTTTCGTTCTTAAATATTTTCTCTGCAATACTATTTGACTACACTTTCTTGGAAAGTGCTTCAGCTACTGTTACTCAATCAGATTGATTTTCTCTCTTGGAATAAGCAAGGCCTAGCTCCCCGGTCTCGTCTCTACGAGAAACAACGCCTTGGTTTCGTTAGAAAGTGATATCAACTAATATAATATTATAAAATGGAACGTACCCGAGGCCGAGACATAAAATCATTTTTCAAGAATCACAAAATCTTTAACATCTCGGAGATAGCTAGGAGTAAGCAGTAGATAGTGGCAAGGTAACCGCATGTAGATGTAATGAGTGCGGCAGTGAGTCTTGCAACCATCGTTGTCATAGCGGGGATTTGGATCTCAGAGGCTCAGAGTCTGGGGGTGTCCGATCATGTTTTTGGGCCATTCGACAGCTCCTACTACAGCACCTTCTCAGTGAAATCACCAGCAACAATCAGCAATGAAGCTCTGCAAGTGACTCCTGATTCCGCTGGTAATTTCAGCCTGACTGACAGGTCGGGCCGAGTATTTTTCAATGATGCTTTCAAGCTTTGGGATAGGCTTGGTGAAGGTGAGACGAAGCTGCTGGCTTCTTTCAATACTTCTTTTCTCATCAACATCTTCCGCCTCCCCAATACCTCAGCTCCCGGAGAGGGCTTTGCCTTCCTCGTAGCACCTGACCGCACCATCCCACCCAACAGCCATGGTCAATACCTTGGTTTGACCAACTCCACCACCGACGGCCTCTCTTCCAACCATCTCGTTGCCATCGAGCTCGATACTTTCAAACAGGATTTCGATCCTGATGACAATCATATAGGTCTCGACATCAACGGAGTCCACTCTAACAAGACCAAGTCCCTGTCCGAGGTGGGCATTCAGATCGTCCCCCTCGCTGCCAAATATTACGTTGTCTGGATCCAGTACGATGGCATTAAGAAATTTCTGCAAGTGTACATGGCAGAACAGGAGGGGGGTCCGCAGAGGCCGATCGTTTCCAGGCCGGCCACGCCAGTTCTCAGTGCTGATCTAGACCTTAGCAAATTCGTTAACCAGTACTCTTATTTCGGTTTTACTGCATCCACGGGGAATGCCACACAACTCAACTGTATTCTCAGATGGAATCTCACTGTGGAAATTTTACCTGGCGGGAACCGGAATAACCACGTCTGGCTGAAGATTGGTTTCGGAGTAGGAATACCCTTAACGTTATTGCTGGTGATAGCGGTTGCAGGGTTGGTCCATTACCTGCATAGGAAGAGGGCAGCGGGTTCTGATCCTAACATACTGGGTACTCTCAAGAGCCTCCCGGGAACTCCAAGGGAATTCCCGTTCCGGGATCTCAAGAAGGCCACCAACAACTTCGACGACATACATAAGCTTGGGCAAGGTGGCTTTGGTGTGGTCTACAAAGGTGTGATGCCCAAGGAGAATCTTGAGATCGCTGTCAAGAAATTCTCTAGGGACAACCTTAAGGGTAAAGATGATTTCCTGGCTGAACTTACTATCATTAATCGTCTTCGCCACAAACATCTTGTTCGTCTACTTGGTAAGGTGGTTTCCAATATATTTTTTTTCCCCCTTGAATGATTTTACACGTCAGAAGAACAAAATAATAATTTTATTTTATTGAGTTGATAGGATGGTGTCACAAGAATGGAATGCTGCTTCTGGTATATGATTACATGCCGAATGGGAGCTTGGATAATCACCTGTTCTGCGAATCAGATGATAAGAGAACACTAGAATGGGAGCTGAGGTACAAGATCATATCAGGGGTAGCATCGGCGCTGCACTATCTCCACAATGAATACGACCAAAAAGTGGTGCACCGGGACCTCAAGGCCAGCAATATCATGCTGGACTCCAATTTCAATGCTCGATTGGGTGACTTCGGCCTGGCTCGAGCCTTAGAGAATGAAAAGACCTCCTACGCGGAGCTGGAGGGAGTGCCCGGTACCATGGGTTACATTGCACCCGAGTGCTTCCACACGGGCAAGGCCACCTGTGAATCAGATGTCTATGGTTTCGGAGCTGTGTTACTGGAGGTGGTGTGCGGTCAGCGCCCATGGACCAAGATTGCTGGCTTTCAATTCTTGGTAGATTGGGTTTGGTGGTTGAACAAAGAAGGCAGTATATTAGAGGCCGTAGATGAGAGACTTGGCAATGATTATGCTACCGAGGAAGCGGAGAGGCTTTTGTTGCTTGGCCTCGCCTGCTCGCATCCTATTGCCAGTGAAAGGCCTAAAACGCAGGCCATCATTCAGATATTATCAGGATCTGTGGCGGTGCCTTATATCCCGCCTTTCAAGCCGGCCTTCGTCTGGCCTTCAATGCCAGGGCCAGGCAGCATCAGCATCAGCATTACCAGTGGCATGGCCAATACAATGGGTACCACTCGGACAGAGAGCTATAATTGCGGAGATACGGAGTACAGCGACAGCAGCTCTCTCATGTGAGAACAAACAATAAAACCTCAGAGAAACAGTTTGCTTTTTTTTTTGGAGAAGAATTGCTCATACTCAACTTCATTACAGTGGCTGGTTTTAAGATTTTTCATTACAGTGAATTTTCTTTTGTCTATTTTCCTTACTACCTAAAGGCAGGAGGTTTGCATATGTATGTTTTGACATAAAACTGTAATGATTTTTATTTTTCCCTTCCTTGTATCTTCCACTTAGGAATATAATATTATGATTGAATACGAATTTTATCATTGTCACCATGTCATACAAAATCAACTGTAAAAAGAAAAAGGAAAAATTAAGTCAATTATGCAAAGATTTGAGCTACCTTGTTCAAAAATGCTGCGAATTTGAATACTTTAACCCTTTGTTAACAATAATATTGCAAGGGACTTAAGCATAAACTCTTTGAAACAAAACAGAAAATGACAAGCTTGCCCCTAACCCGCAAAACCAACCAGGTCCAGCTTTTGATACCAGTAACATGGCTCTAGGGGAGCTTTGCAAAGTTACTTTACAGTTTACAGTTTGAAGATCCTGCATGTTATTTGTTTTATTTTAATTTTCCCGAAATCATCCTGATACTATTTAGAATTTTTTTATTTATCAATTTGTCCCTTGGTTCAATCAAGACCCTTGTAAGTTTATAAAGGTTAATTTTCAGTTTGAATATCCTGCATGCAATTTAGAACTTCTTCCCCAAAAAAAAAAAGTTTGCCAGTTGGTTCAATCACAAGCACCAGTTAAAAAAGATCAATCTAGACAAGCAACTTTTCAGTTTGATGAATTTGTTATGGTCTGCAGAGGAAATGGTTTCTAAAACATTGCAATGAATGTACGCCTTAGCTGGATTATTTCAAAATGGCTAACAAATAGCAATATGCTTTGGCTGTTAATTCAGGAGTGGGAACGTAAGAGCTTCAGCATCCTGCAATTGCTTGGAGTCTCGGTGCCAATACAGAAAGTAGGTAGTCAGAATCAATAAATTACGTCGGGGCTTCCACCGCTGCTTCCTTAGGTCCCAAGAGGAATGACGCAATGGACACTCCAATCGTCGCATCCTCACAAATGTACTCAATGCTTCATATCGTGGAACCTTCTCATCTGCCATGTCTAAGTTATGTCAACAAGCATATATATGTTATGTCGCAAACAAAAATTACCTTATTAAGAGGCTAATTAACAAAAAAAAAAATTAAAAGGAGCAAGCTACATGCCCAATGTAGCACCCTCTCCAAGATTAACGTAAGTGCTTGGCAAGAGGTCAACGAAGCCTCCAGTTTCCAAGGCAACCAACTTTTTCATCATGTTGAAGTATTGTCAGGAATCCTGAATGTGGGTAATTGTACTCGAGCAGAGCCGGCAATTTCCAGAGAGAAGTTAAACTTACTTACCCTAAACTCCCAAGGCCATCCCTGCATACAAATCTATCATCTCACTGGTTGCAGGTGCAAAGAAAAACAGAATAAAAGAACAACTCCAGAAAAATCTATTAATGTGTTTGGGAAAAAAACTTTTAAGTACACAAGTTCATGTAAAATAAAAGTTAGATATAGTTTGGGCTAGCAAATATACTGCTCTAACTTGCAAATCGTTTCTCTCTTTCACCTGAAATTTACAATTCTTTTATTGAAAACCAATCCACAGGAAGAGCAATTTACCTTGGCTTAGAGACAAGGGAGACCTCAGATAACATGTTAAAAATCTAATAGTGAATATAAACGAAGTGCAGCTAATTTGCTGGCAATTTATAATGATATTTTTATTGCTCTGCGAAAGATTGAAATACTTGAGAGTAAATTTACATATTAAAAAATTGTGTTCTAGCAGAAATTACCATTATCATACCATGTGCCAATGACTAAATGGTTAGTAAAAGAATGGAGTTTTTCTTGTTTCACTGCAATTATAACTGCATAAAAATGTTGACATGAAGTTGTGCAAGAGTTTTGGCAAACTTCAATTTTTGCTCAACTATGACAAGTTGAGCCACCTTGTAAGCACATGGTTGAGTATTTATGACATGTTAACTGAAAATAGGATGGAAATCTAATATCCGAAGTAATGAGGTTCTCCAATATAAATAAAATATAATAGACCAGGCTTCATATGACTAGGGAAGTACATATACCAGCTAAGGTCACCTTTAAGGTCTACTGTCAAAAACATGAACAGGAAACTTGGAAGGCACGAAATTTCTCGAAAACCAATTGTAGATTGACATAATATCCCTATATCATGTTCAATGCCTAGCTTCTCAACATGAGGGAATGAGGTAGGGATTTGAGCAGGACTGCTGATGGAGCCCAAATTTTAATTGACATGAAATCCTTACTTTAAATTAGAAAAGATGTCTCTCTATCCACCCCAATTAACTCATATTGTCTTTTATGAATCAGAATATGATAGCTTTTATATAAAGTAAAATAGACAAGTTATATGGCAGTATTTACAAGATTCTAGTCAAAAGTGATAGTGCCAAAATAGCGGGTGAGGAGGCAAGGTGGGAATATGTACTGGCCAACATAACTTTTAACCTCTTACGGCATCAACATCTGTCAACTTCTCAGCAATATTCTTGCACCTTGTTTGGAATTTGCTGGTTCCTCCGACCGAGCAATACCCTTTTCAAGAATTTTCTCCAATTCAGCAATATTGTTTTCAACATTCCTCCGAGCACTTGAGAAATGTGAAAATAATAATTAAAAATTCATGTCAATGATTTAGAGACATATGGTGAAGGTGTAGAAATGCGTAAAATAAGAAAGAACAAAACAAAAGGCAAAGGTTGCAACACTAAAAGGCTGAAAGACCGAGGCCGCGGTTGCTCAAAACAAAAACATGGGTGTCGTGGTGCCATTACTTGTGAACTTTGGGTTGCGGCCACCAAAAGCTGGGGCCACGGTGCTAATGTCACTTATTTTTAATTTTAAAAAACTTTTAAATTATTTTAAATATTTTATTTTATTTTTATTTTAATTAAAATTAATTTATGACGTATGTAAATTAGATAAAAACTTTATTTTAGTATAAAAAAATCACTATCGTTGAGAGAATTGAGAAATCAATTCCAATATCTAGAAAGAAGAATTCTTTGTAATTTTTATAAAAATAATCTTTGTGAATTTTTTTTAATTTAATAAAAAAATATGAATCTTAATCTGTTATAAATATAAATAATTACTAAATTACATGTGTTTTCTTCTTTCTTATTTTAACTCTATTATTGTCATATTATTATAATTGTGTGAAGCGTTTTTGTCAAAAAAAATAAATAAAATATAATAATAATGGTGGATTGGAAAAAAATAAACAAGTTAACTACTATATGCTTTTCGTGCATTATTTCACAAGTTCCTCTTTATTTATCACATGACTTCACATGCTTTTAATCTGTAGAAAAGCAAACGTTTTTAGCGTCTATTGTGATAGCAACCAAACAGAAGCAAAAAAGCTTGGTTATAGCAGTAGATATTTTCCGGATCCAAACAAAAATCAAACTCAGTTAAGTCGGTGGGAAATTTTATCAAAACAAAGGCCAGGCCAGCCAAATAGACTTGAAACCTTTGGGTAAAGTTTAATTCGAGATCCGCACTAAGATTAATGTAACTTAAAGTTAATTTTTTTTTACTAGAAAATCAAAGTGCTAATTATTAGGTCGAAGCTCAAATCAAATTCAATACCTCAACTATTAAAGTATCGACACTAAGTGATTAGCTTGTCTTTACTATTTTACTTTTAATATTTTTTTTTCTTTTTCTTACTTATTAGAAAAACTTTTTCTTGTTAAAAATACATTTTAAATCTTAAAAAAATTAAATTGCTATATAACTCCAACAAAAAATTTGATAAAAACCCAATTAGTATACTCAGCATTATAAAATTACAAATAAAAATATAAATAAGCATTGGTCATTAATATTGTTGAGAAAAATTAAACTTAAATAAAAATAATGTTTTATTAAAAGCTCTCTAATACAAATATAAAACTAATTTGACTCTGTTTTTTTTTTATCGTGTTTTAGTCCCAAATAATTAAATTAGAAAGCATTTTTATTATTTCCTATCTTTAATTCTTCTTTTTTCTCTCTTTAAATAATAAAAAACTTCATTTTCTCTTACTAAATTACACTTTCAAATCCTTATCAAACCAAAAAATAAAAATAATACACTTTTAAATTTGTAAAAATTCAAACTAAAAAAGTTGATGAAAACACTCAACCCAAAGGTTAGTTTTTTTTTTTTCTCTTTTAGTAGATATTTTGGTTTTGTTTTATAGATGTTGAAGATATGTTAATGTTAGTGATTATTAGGAATGGGTTTGAAGTTTATGGGAACGTGCTTGAAATTGTATAAAAGTATTCTAAGTATTTTTTTTAATAATAATTTATTATTATTATTATTATTATTTGAATGCTATATAAATATTTTACATGAATTCAAATACTCATAATATTTTATAATATTACATTATAACTCATAGTATTTAAAAGTATTAAAATTAAATTTACCTTTCAATATTATGGTAGAGGAACTTCTCTTCCATCTATTTAGATTATGTTCCTTTAAACTTCAGTTTTATTCGAACCCAACATAAAAAATCATCGATAATAAATTAATAAATTAAAAGTGGAAGAATCATCAACACAATAACCATGGTATTTTACTCACCACAATATCATAAATTCACAAAATTATGTGACATTACTATACATCTTAATCAAACCAAATTTCAATCCATAAGCAATAAATTGAATCTCAAAAACCCGGGAAATGAAAAATAATATTTTTATTATTTCACTTGTGATTGTAAACCTATGCCATGCAATTTGGAAATATTTTACTCTAGACTCCGAGTAGAATATACATAAGATGTTGATTAATTTTTTTTACAAAAATGTCTTCAAAACAAAGCAAAGTGGGAAAAGTGTTTTACCTAACGCACTAATTTTTGCTTAAAGGTTTCAAATGTATTTTAATATTTTTTAATATTTTAAATAATATATTAAATAATAAAATAAATATATTAAAAAAATTATATTATTTTATTATTTAATAATTATTTTATATAATTTAAAATTAAAATTTTAAAATAAAATTTTAAAAATATAATATTACTTTATTACGAGGTTCACAAAAATTGCTATTCAACTTTCCTATGATTATTATTTTTTTTTAGTACAATGATTAAATTTTATTAAAATTAAAATTAAAATAAAATTTCACTTTCGTATTAATACGCGCCCAAATTCAATTTGACCCGAACAAAATTTCACTTCTTAATTACAGACTCTTTCACCTTTTTAAGCCTCTGGCAGTTTCTACTCTGCTGTTTGTCCGGCCATTCACTATAATATAAAATCTGATCGCGACTGAATCAGTAGTAACTTTTGTGACTAAATTTAATTATGAGAAATTCGCAGTTGCCATCTGATCTGGACGGACACTTTTCCTATCAGACACGACCGCACGTGCCGGCATGGCCGGCTGCAGATCAATTTCTTGCGATTTCGTATGGTCATTATTCTTGCTTTTCATATTATTGATGCAATGATACACCTTTTTCAAACAAATTGTCCAAGAGAATTAAAAAAAAAACGTGCAGTATTTTTGAAATTGCTAGTTCCGTTTCTGTCTTTATTTTAATATACTAACTAGATTTTTAAGGTTTTGAAAAGAGGAGTGCTTTACTTAATTGATCAACACAAAGTATGTAAATATAATATTATTTTTTTAAAAAAATACAAAATTTTTAATTATTATTTTTATTTTTAAAATTTGATTATTTTTGTTCTTAAAAATGGGGAAATTAATAATTTAAAAAAAATTAGAAATGGAATTAGATATTCGATATCTACCAAAAAAAAGAAAGAAATAATGTGACAATTCTATTACTTCTTTAATTCATACGTTTCTACATTATTTTGTAAAGCAAAAATTATTGAGTTTAATTAGCAGAGTGAAATTGGCAGAAACGACGTTCGACATGTACGTCAAATCGAGGAGTAAAGTCAGAAAAGCCTTTTAGGCTTGTCCAAGAAGTTTCCAAATCGGCCGCCTTGTTACTGGACTGTGGCCGTGGATTGTAACGCAAGCAGAACAGAAGAAGCCGGGGCTAGTTTCGGAATTTTATCGCTAAAGAGGATTATTTTTCTAAGTGTTCATACTCTTATCTCCTTGCGAGAAGAAATTATTATTCTATAATTAAAAGAGGGATTGATATTGACAGACATACATGTGACTGTTTCCACGAACATCCAGACAACTTCATCTGAGAGAAATGCATTTAAAAAGGGCGTGGAAAAAGCAAAACTATTTGAACAGTGTCAGTATCCATTTACATTTAGCCTATCGCCAATAATAATAGTCTCGTGGCTTTTACTACTGCTCAGCTTTATCTTGCTCATTCGTAATATCAGAAACATCTTCTCCGACCTTTATTCTGAGTTCGGATCTCTGAATCTCTCCGTTACTATCTATTTCTTTGGAAATTGCTAAGGTAAATGACACAGGCGCTCCACATTCTGCTGTTTTCATAGGCTGCATTTTTACTTTTTTTTTTTTTCTGTTTTATTTGAAAGTATACATCATCGTTCTGTTCGTTTTTTTGTTTCCGACGCATTATTGCGATACTGGTGTGTATTATTCATTTATTTTTGAATTTGATTATATAATTTTTCAGGTCGATCTGTGAGTTATTTTTGTCAAGTTATGCCTTGGAATTGAAAATTTTTAACTGGTAGCCACACCATTTTCACATTTGTTTCCGTTTGAGAGTGTGTGGATCTCTAATCCTCTCATCCTTTAGATTCCTCATATTCTAACTCCTCTGTGATCTCAATTTTTCATTGCTTCTGTTTTTAATTTTTTTTTTGTCGCTTTTCTTACGGATTTTAAGTTTTGCTCCCTTAATATTTAGTGTTTGCATTTGAGCTTGTAATATAATCTATCGTGAACTAAACTTTTGCAGCTATTATGACGTAATTCGAGGAGTGACAATCCGACTCTTGCAATGAGGAGCTGATTACAGTGAGATGAAAATTAACGTGCAATCAACAATGGCCCAAAGTATGAGAGGGACTAGTTCGTCATTTAGCTCCAGCAATGGAAATGAACGAACTCCTATGCACAACTCTGCTGCTATTTCAAATGGCGATGGATATGACAGTGATGGCTCCAATTTTGCTCCACCGTTAGTCCCTATCTCATATCGATTTAACTTTCTAAGCCATTTTCTTTTTATTGATTATATTAGCTTTTCTCAGACTGAAAGTAAGATCGGAGTCAAGCATGAGCTAATGTGGGCAACTTTTTTGATCTTCGTTCTTTTGAGATTTGCCATCTTTGGTTTACATTTTATTCGAAGTTGTTAACATTGCTGCACAGTCGTCATACGAAGGATTTACTTTTTACTTATGTACAGCTTTGTCTGCCTACTAACTTTTAGATTAAAATTCTTCCCCTTGCAGTACACCAACAACACTCTCAATGGCTATTCCTGCAGAACTTGCTGGTGCAATACCCTTGATTGATCGATTCCAGGTGGGAAAATAATGTTCTAGTTATTATATTGTTGTATGTTTGGAAAATCTAGTTCCCAGTTCAGTTTGTGTTTGTTGGTTATAACAAAATTACCATTGTTTATTTGCTTTAGGCCTTAGGATCAATGGTTGTTAAAGATTTAATGTTCCATTAATTACCATGCTGCACAGGTGGAAGGATTTTTAAGGATGATGCAGAAACAAATTCATTCTGCTGCGAAACGTGGGTTTTTCTCAAAAAAATCTGTAGGTCTTCAAGTTCGAGAGAAATTCACTTTTGAGGATATGCTTTGTTTCCAAAAGGTAATAACATGCAAATTTCTTTTTATAGAAGAATTCTATTATTTGAATTAGACTCGTGAATACTAAATTTAATACATTTTACAGGATCCCATACCGACTTCATTGCTTAAAATCAATAGTGACCTGGTCAGCAGAGCAACAAAATTGTTTCAGATAATATTGAAGTACATGGGAGTTGATTCATCTGATCGAGTAACTCCACCAAGCCTAGATGAACGGATTGAACTCATTGGAAAACTATATAAGCACACTTTGAAGCGTGCAGAGCTGCGAGATGAACTTTTTGCTCAGATATCAAAACAAACAAGAAACAACCCTGATAGGTGTGCATAATTGTGATATTTCATTCTCATTATTGATTTGATATGGCTGTTGTTGTTGGAGATATGACTTGTGCATTTCTCTTTCTGAATTCTTGGTAACTTGTTGATATTGACATTACAGGCAATACTTAATTAAAGCGTGGGAGCTGATGTATTTATGTGCATCTTCCATGCCTCCTAGCAAGGACATGGGTGGATATTTAACTGAGTATGTTCACAATGTAGCTCAGGGTGCTAGTACTGATTCTGAGGTCCAAATTCTGGCACTTAATACCTTAAATGCCTTGAAGCGTACAGTTAAAGCTGGTCCTAGGCAAACAATACCAGGTCGTGAAGAGATTGAAGCTCTACTGACCGGTAGAAAGCTTACAACTATAGTGTTTTTCCTGGATGAAACATTTGAAGAAATTACATATGATATGGCAACAACAGTATCTGATGCTGTTGAGGTACTCTCCCTCTTATACTGTTTTCTTTCTCAAGAATTAAGTTGATTTTTTCTTTTTGTAATCCTGCTTTTAGCAATATTTTTGATCCTTATGCATATCTCATTGTTTATTTATCTGAATAATTTTTTTTGGGCATGAGGTCTTTTGGTTTTTAAATTTGTCATGTGCTGAAGTTGTCAACAAATGGAATTTTTAGAATGTTATTTAATCGAGGTTAACTTGCTATTTGTGGCCTGGAACTCATGCCCGAATTTTTTTTTGGGCATGAGGTCTTTTGGTTTTTAAATTTTTCATGTGCTGAAGTTGTCAACAAATGGAATTTTTAGAATGTTATTTAATTGAGGTTAACTTGCTATTTGTGGCCTGGAACTCATTTATTTATCTCTATTAGTTTATCTAAAATCCCGAATTTTATTTTAGGTGTTCTATAGGTATTCTTAGGAAAGTGCATCTTGACCAATGTGATGGTTGTTTATCTATTTCAACTCTCTTTTCTTTAAATTTCTTGGGGCCACTTTTTATTTTTTTGAGTTAAAATCATTGCTGCTATTAATTAAATTCATGCTTACTCCAGGAGCTTGCAGGGATAATTAAACTATCAGCTTACTCAAGCTTCAGTTTGTTTGAATGCCGTAAAGTTGTTACTGGCTCCAAATCATCTGATCCTGGCAATGGTATTTATTCTGATTTCTCTTGATTTTTTCCAAATGAGAAAATGAATGTCATCTGATATGCTGTATAATGCCACATAGAGGAGTACATTGGGCTAGATGATAACAAATATATTGGAGACCTGCTGGCGGAATTTAAAACAGCCAAGGATCATAGCAAAGGAGAAATTTTGCACTGCAAACTAACATTTAAAAAGAAGCTTTTTCGGGAGTCAGATGAGGCTGTATCAGACTTGATGTTTGTCCAGTTATCATATGTTCAAGTATGCACTCTTGCTTTATAGCAGCGTTAAGCAGTTTAAGTTAGAATGATAAGTGATGCTCTTCTAGTTGTGGGTTAACTTCAATTTGCTGATTTGGCAATACCTTTTTTTTTAATAATTGTAGTTGCAACATGACTATGTTTTGGGCAATTACCCAGTTGGAAGGGATGATGCTGCACAGCTGTCTGCTTTGCAAATCTTGGTTGAGATTGGGTTTGTTGGCAGTCCAGAGTCATGCACGTTAGTAAATTTGTTTTGTTTACTTGGCTGCAACACCAAGCATGGCAGTTTTGAGTTCTTTTATTTTTTTTTTAATCATGGTAGTTGGTTAAAGCATACGATAATTTTTTCTGTGATTAAACTTTAAATACTTATTTTATATATTTCCCCCCGTTTGTTTTACTTTATGAGGTTGATGCTTTTCAGTGATTGGACTTCTCTTCTTGAACGATTCTTACCTAGACAAGTTGCAATTACCCGACCAAAGCGGGAATGGGAGTTGGATATTCTTTCTCGTTATCGATCAATGGTAAGAACGAAAACTATTAAGTTTTTGTCTGTTTCAACACCAATCAAATCTCAAGAAAGTTAGGGCCTAAATCTTAATTTTAATTTGTTTTATTCATTATGAGAGTTTATTGTGAAACATTTCAAATTAGTGTTACAGCCTGCTTGTAAATTTTACGGATATTGGTGCAAAACTCCATAATTGCTTAAAGAAGAGTTGGTTGTATGATTTGTTATTGTTTCTTTTTCCTTTTTCTTTAATTTGTACATATATAAACATTGTTTCTTACAATTAAGGCAAGTATTTCATTATGAATTAAATTTGAGACTATAAGACCTGTTTATTACCTTAGCCCGGCCACCCTAATCAAGTTTTAAATCCATGTCTTGAGAACTGTTTCTGATACCACTCAAATTTGGTCATAGTCCTTGTAAATGGAAACATCTGGATCCCTAACACCAAATGTGCAAATTTCAGTTACTCCAACTCATATAAATAGGAAATTGTATGTTTCATGCTCATTGTTTAGAACAGTAAAATTATTTCAAATAGACAATACATCTTTAATCATTTCCTTAAATAGTAAGTGCTTCTATATCAGTCTTGGAATTTGGATTTGGTAAACAAACTTCATCGTGTGCTATGGGGATAGATAGGCATTTTGTTGCTTTTGAATGATAAAATTCTTCCATCTTCATGTTTTTTCTTTGACTTTTCAAGTTTTCCCATAATTCAAAGTAAAGCTAATTCTTGAAATTTTCTTGTTAAGATTTTGTTTTTTGATCTACCAACTTTATTCTTTCAAGCTTGCTCAACTTTTTTTTTTCTCTACTGATTTTACATAATTGAAATGCACTGGACGCAGACTTTTGCTTCAATGATGGATGAAGATTTAAGTTTGGGACTATGTTTCTTATAACCAATAAATTATAACTTGCTAGGCTTACAAATCGTTCTTTCTTCATTTTGATTCATATAATCTCTTAAATTGTTCACACAATGAAAATAATGACTCTTTTCTGTTCTCAGAAGGGAGAAAAAGAGTACTAACATGACGACTTACATGCTCCAAGTTCAAGTTTTTCCCCCATTTGCAGTGACTTGTTGACTGTTCTTTTGTATGCATTATTTGCCACTTGTTACGAATGTCAGACTTTTGATAGATTTAGTTTTTGAGGTTGTTGAAACTATTGATTAATGATAATTTTCTTCTCTATTGCTATGTAGGAACATTTGACAAAAGATGATGCAAGACAACAATTTCTGCGGATATTGAGGACACTTCCTTATGGCAATTCAGTTTTCTTTAGCATCCGCAAGATTGACGATCCTATTGGACTTTTGCCTGGAAGGATTGTATTGGGCATTAACAAACGAGGGGTGAGTCTTAAAAATTCTATTTTATATTATAACAAGTCTATAATGTTGTTCACATTGTAAAAGTATTTTCCTGCTCATAAATCAAGTTTTTGGACTATTTTTTTTTGTTGATCCGTCCATAGGTTCATTTTTTCCGTCCAGTTCCAAAAGAGTATTTACATTCTGCTGAGTTAAGAGACATAATGCAATTTGGTAGTAGCAATACTGCTGTCTTTTTTAAGATGCGAGTTGCAGGCATTCTTCACATATTTCAGTTTGAGACCAAGCAGGTTGGAACACTCCCTTTTTTTGTGAATTGGTTTTTTGGCCTTTCAATCCTTTTCCTTCTGTGATTTGACTTCTATTTCTCCATTTTTATGCAGGGAGAAGAAATTTGTGTTGCCCTTCAAACTCATATAAATGATGTTATGTTGCGTCGCTACTCCAAAGCACATTCTGTTGCTAGTGGTTCAGTAAATGGAAATCTTTCTAGCAATGTCAAACTTCCTAGCGTGGAAGTGTTTGAAAAACGTGTACAGGACTTGTCAAAAACTGTCGAGGAATCTCAAAGAAATGCTGACCGTGTAAGCCTATTTGGAAGACTACCAAACTTGATAATTGCTTGTTAGGAGAATTACTTGTTAGAGATTCCATCATTTGTAGTTGCAATTATTTCGGCATCTAAAAGATGTCTTTAAAATTTGACATATTGGAAAATTTACCCCTTGCGCCATAGTTGCATTAGAAATAATTGATTAGTTTTTCATGTGTCCTAAAGTTTTAGTTCTTCTAGTTTTGAGAATTACTTATAAACTCCTTTGTTATATCTTTCTTATGTAAACAATATCTCAAATTAATGAGTTATGTTGATCTAGTTACAAGAAGAATTGCATGTAAGGCAAAGACAAGAGGCTAGAATGCAAGAAGAATTGGACAACTTGAAAGATTCTTTGAGATTTGAGAAGCAGAAGTTGGCAGATGTTATGAGTGATCGTGATAGACTTAAAACCTTGTGTGATGAAAAAGATACTATTCTTCAAGTTAGTGTTGTTAATTTTTTTGATATTTTCCATTTGATTAACTTTGGTACCCAGATTTTTTTATTTCGGTGGTGTATATTCAGGCTGTATTGCTGGATAAAAGGAGCATTGAAGCAAAATTAGATAAGTTGGGAAATGCATCAAATGAGAGCAATGCTAAAAGGAATTTGGTTGAAACAAACAAGGTAGAATTTTGAAGATGAATTTCATGCTGTCAATTCAAATGTTGAATCTATAATTATGATAAAGAAATGATTTTGGACTGCGAATCATCAATAACACAGGGACTACATGAGCTTCAGCATGAGTTAAAAATGAACAAGGAACAGTTGCTCTTTGAAAAAGAAAATGCAAGGAAGTTGTTAAATGAGAAAGTATTATTGGAGCAGAAAGTGGAAGAGGTAGGATTGTTGTTGCTTGAATATACTTTGAAAAATGTACATGTGATTCCTCAAAGTGGTTTTACATAATGGTATTGTCTTGCATACAGATGGGAATTCTTGAGAGAAGTTTTGAGCAAGAACGCAAGGCTTTAAAGTTCCAAGTGTCTGAACTTGGAATTAAGCTAGGAGAGGCTACACAAAATTTGGCTAGTCTTCAGTCGACTCTTGCATCTAGGAATACAGAATTGGCTTCATTACAAAGTAACTTGAAGGAGTTAGAGGAATTGAGAGAAATGAAAGAGGTAATGCTTTTCAGTATGTACCTTTACTATTGGAAATATATGTTAATTTCCCATCGAGCTTCTCAATGTTTTTGTTGTATAATTATAAATTAATTGATCAACTTATTCTTAACTAATAAGTTCTTACATGCTTTTAGGACATTGATAGAAAGAACGAGCAAACTGCTGCCATCTTAAAGATGCAAGGAGCTCAACTTGTCGAGTTAGAAGTGCTGTATAAAGAAGAACAAATTCTAAGGAAACGTTATTTTAATACTATTGAAGGTTAGCCTGGGATAACTTTATATTTATAAATGTTAATTAAATATGTTGTGCTTTTGTGAATGGTGATTGAATATTATTTCATTCTACAATACTGACAAATTACTAACTTATATAACTTCAGATATGAAAGGCAAGATCAGGGTTTATTGTCGTGTGAGACCGTTAAATGAGAAAGAGATTGTTGCAAATGAAAGAAAAACACTTACAAGTCTAGATGAATTCACAGTAGAACATCCGTGGAAAGATGATAAAGCAAAGCAGTACATGTATGATCGAGTCTTTGATGGCGATGCAACCCAAGAAGACGTATTTGAGGATACTCGGGCAAGTTTGATTGAATTTTGATTTCTATGAAAGAAAATAAAACCGTTGAATGAATTTTGTTAAATTTATATCTTAACTTGTAACTTGTAGTTATTCAATCAACTCATCCTTGACATTTGCAGTACTTGGTGCAATCTGCTGTTGATGGCTATAATGTCTGCATATTTGCTTATGGACAAACTGGATCTGGAAAGACATTTACAATATATGGATCTGAGAGCAATCCTGGAATTACACCACTAGCTATCAGAGAACTTTTTAGTATTTTAAAGAGAGAGAAAAACAAATTTGCATTTTCATTAAAGGTAATGGGCTGATTATGTTCATCACGGAAAGATCATATACAAAATCATTTAATGATTGAATTACATGTTTATATAATTGTTATACTGATATAATAATAAACATGATAAAATCTCATTTATAATTTGTATGTATAAATTTAATTGTCTAGATTAGCACTTAAAACTATTCATCAAATGTTACAGGCATTTATGGTGGAGTTGTATCAAGATATGCTTGTTGACCTTCTATTGCCGAAGAATGCTAAGCGTTTGAAGTTGGATATTAAGAAAGATTCAAAGGTGATTATTGTAACTTAACTTATTGGAGATTATTTTAGCTTGGAAGTTGAATCACTTTTGTTTGTTCTGTGATATTTGAAATTTATTCTTTAACTTACTTTTCTCATTAATTATTTCTTTTTTAGAAAAGAAAATATCCTGAGGTGTTCGTTTTCGGAGGCATTTGTTTCCTTATTTTATTTATCTTTTCATCTTGGTGCTTTCTTGGTATATGGGGTTGTTCTTTTGGCTACTTTAGTATTTGGACTTTAAAAAGTCATTTTTTTTGGTGTTAAAATTCATATTACATATTGTTTGATTAATATGATTTTCACTTATGGTTTTCATCTGTTGTTTTATTTATGATGTTTAGGGTATGGTACTGGTGGAAAATGCGACCATTGTACCAATTTCGTCATTTGAGGAAATAAAAACCATTATTCAAAGTGGATCTGACCGACGGCATATATCTGGGACTAACATGAATGAAGAAAGTTCAAGATCTCACCTTATACTTTCAATCGTGATTGAAAGTACCAACCTTCAAACACAATCTGTTGCAAGAGGAAAGGTATTATGTTTTTAATGGCATAATGTTATTTGATCAAATCATAAGATGCCTTTCTGAAGGGTCTAGGTGAAACTTGTTTTTCTCATGTAACATGAAGAAACATACATGTGCTTGCTTATGTCCATATTTGATGATGCTAAGTACCTTGGGAGATTGTTCTTTAGCTGGAAACTTAACTTTTAGTAGTTAAAATGTGACTGGTTTAATATCTCATTTGCAGTTAAGTTTTGTGGACCTTGCTGGTTCTGAAAGGCTGAAAAAGTCGGGCTCTGCTGGTAATCAACTCAAAGAAGCTCAGAGCATCAACAAATCACTTTCAGCGGTTGGAGATGTTATAAGTGCTTTATCTTCTGGTAGTCAACATATTCCTTACAGGAATCACAAGCTAACCATGTTAATGAGTGATTCACTTGGTGGAAATGCAAAGACACTTATGTTCGTAAATGTGTCTCCAGCTGAATCAAATTTGGACGAGACATGCAACTCTCTAATGTATGTTTTTCTGCTTTTCTTTTTCTCAAATCATTGACCCAAATAAGTTTGTGGTATGCAACTGAATAGGTCAATATTATAAACATCTGTGCTAGTTTTAAAGAGTTCGACTAATGTTGGTTTATAATTTTTTGTGCGCCGGAAGCCTCATTTAAATGCTATCATGCATTTGCCTTCTAATCTAAAAACTTTGATATTTTTTTACTTGTTTTATATCTGATCCATGCATCCTTTGCTGTTTATGAACATGCAAATTTAAGTTGATAGCTTTGTCCTTTCATTAACTAGTGTAGGTTCTTTTTTTGTTTTAAGTACAGACCTCAAGAGTAGCATTCTGATTTTGTATTGAATACATATTGTCTCTTATATTTTCTAATTTATATGTTTTGGCTTTCATCACTATTGGGGGTTAAAGTTGCTTGCGATTACATATTTTTCTTAATGTCAATAGGTATGCATCAAGAGTTCGGTCAATTGTGAATGATCCTAGCAAAAATGTTTCTTCTAAAGAAGTGGCTCGGTTGAAAAAATTGGTTGCATATTGGAAGGAGCAAGCAGGTAGGAAGGGAGATGATGAAGACTATGAAGAGATTCAAGAAGAACAAACCCCGAAAGATAGGGCAGATAGTCGTCATTCCATGTAAGACTTCATATCATGTTATTTAAGATGATACTATTCTCAACATCGCTAATATGATAGATTGTTGGATAGAGTTTTAGGATCAGTTGGCTAGGATTTTGGTTACATTTACCATGTGATACTTATATGGTAGGCTGACTTAACTGTTGAAGGTTCTCTTTTCTAACACGGTCTTGATGATCTGACAAAAGATTCTGCTAGTTGGAGCAGCCTTAATAGGTTTAAGCATTTCAGTTGTATAGTATGCATGATTTGTATATAATCCTCCTGACTTTCGTCTTGAATATATATATGCATGCCTTTTTGTTCAAAACTGTAAAGCACAAATTCATTTGCATGTAATGTAACCCAATTATGTTTTATGCCAAAAAGATTTTTACTTTTGTTTTAAATTTTAGTTTGTTCTTTAATAGTCGGAACCTTTCTGTAATATAATCTGCTATGACATGATTTGTAATATAATGTATAAATTTTGTACAAACCATATATTCATTTACGATGAATATTACCATTTACTGATGACTTGCAATCTCAAGAAATGAGTGAGAAAGAGTTTCAGGTTCTTAGTTCTAATCGCTGGAGTTATACGAATAACATCTCCTTATCTGTCTTAAGCTTTGCTTTTTTGCCTTTCAAAAATTGCACAAATAATCGTGTGCATGTAACATTTGTCAGCGCTCGTAATATACTTTCATTTGTCAAATGTTCACAATGCATTTTTACTTCTTCAATTTAAACTTGTGATATTTCAAACTTCCCACCTCACTCTAGTTTTCCTAGACATGAATCTACTCGTAAACCAATTCATTCTAAACCAAACATTTACTCTTGGAATGACAATTTTCTCACAAAGTCAATTTTGTCAACTCAATACAAGAGATTAGTAGATAGAGAGATGAAAAGAGTGATTAGTCATTTGTTTTCATAGTGCAGAAGGTTTTTCTTTTTTCTTTTGTTTTTAAAAACTTTTCTTTTTTGATTTTGGTAGTCCAAAGGTCTTGTGTGAGATAAAGAGATAAAAGTAATTAATATTTAGCTTGTAGTCATGAGCTATTTGGCTATAGAAATAAGACAATATATATTGGCTGTATTTTAAGCCGTCTCTAATTTTTAAATATTGACCAACTGTTTCTTTATCTTTCACTAAAGTAGTGGAGGTAGGGATGGCGGAAAAAAAAATCGGATCCAAATCTAAAAATCCCGAAAGCTTAGAAAAAACCTGAACTCGAAAAAATCTAGAAAATCCAAATCCCCTTCCCCTATGCTTTCGCATCAAAGTACATGCCTCACATGGATTACTAAAAGCACAATATACAAGTAACTGACCTTCCGGTTGAGAACTTGATCTTCCTTTTTCCATAATTAACACATTGTCTTGCCAACTTCTGAACAATAACAGTACGAAAAAAATTGGTTTTCAGCAATATTGCCGCTGTCTGTTATTATAGGAGCTCAAGTTATAGTTGTGGAATTTGAGTTGTCCTCTGCCCAGAAGAATAATAATGACCTTCATGCTTCTTAAGGCTAGCAGCTGCCTCCTCTCCAATTCTAGCCTACATGCAGTCCCTTTTTTTTTTTTTTCTTTTCTGCCTGTTGGTTAAACAACTCATTTGTTCTTTTCTTCTACATGGTCATTAAGAGATGCAAATCCTGAGAATATTTGAGTCTGTTTTAACTCTGAGACCAACTTAAGTAAAGAGTCGGCTGCCTGGACCTGTTCTTCATGAATGGATGAACAAGAATGACAAAAATGATAACAGTTAAAAACAATTAAAACATGATTGTACGATAAGCTTTAGAAAGCTTGGGTTCGTCAATAATCCAGTTAATAAGGCAAGGCAGACCTCGAGCAATAATCCTAAGATTTAGGTTTGTGCTGAGCAGAATCAGTAGAATTTAAACGTCATTGGCATGGTAACTAAGCCCAGGTACTTCTAAATGTAAGAAATCATAAGTGTCAACATTTACGCACCATAAAATTTCTAAATGTACTTCAAACATAATTTTCAATAGATAGTTACCGGATGCATGCATCTCCATCGAGAAAGCTTCTCATGGCTTTTTGTTCGGAGAATAATATTGTTAAAATTTATTTTTAATATTAATATTAAATATTTTTTAATATTTAAAATTTAAAATTAAATAATAAATTAATACGATATTCAAGTTAAAATCTTGAGTTTGACCTCATATTTTTATTTTTAGTTAACTTTAATTTTTTGAATTATTTAAAATTAGATCTATGTTTTTAATTTTTTGAATTATTTAAAATTAGATCTATGTTTTATGTGAAGAAGACTATTAAGACTTATATCTGTTTTAATTTTTAATGTATTGAGTTAACTTTGTTAGAATTTTTAAAGATTCACTAGCATTTCAAATAAAAAAAAATATTAAAATTTATTTTTAATATTAATATTAAACATTCTCTTAACAATTTAAAATTTTAGATTGAATGATAAACTAACACATACAATAAAATGCTGCAAGATAAACTAAAACATACAAACTGCCAGATCAAATTATGGATTCAGAGGGATTTTCAATCAACGTATAACAAGTATCTGAAGCTATAGCACAAGTAATCAAGATGTAGAACCATTTTTAAGAAGAGAAGAGAGAACTTCAAATTTCCATGCAATGTCTCGTCCCCAGTATAAATGATAAATGCAAGATTATGCAAACAAATAAAAAAATTTAATAGCTAAATACTTAATATGCATTCTTTTCCTATATTTTCATTTTTATTTTTATTTTTCTTTGATGGGAAGTAATAAAAGAAGAAATTACAGAAGGAAGTGGACAAGGAATCCACATAAAGGAAACGAACTAAAAATAACAACAGCGAGAAGTTAGAAAATGAGACCATACAAACCTTTAACACGAAGGCCAGGGCATTCCTTAGCCCAACGCAGCCGTTTTGTGGACTGCAAAACACCTTTACGAAACGATTCGCGGGGTGTTTTGTGGGCTGCGAAATGTCTACAACATTGACGATGATTGGCCATTGCTCCGCGCGCCGTTTATGTTTGGGATTCTTCTCAAAAAGGCTAATTTGGAAAGATTTTCATAATTTTACTCTATTTTTCACGTATAATCTATCTATATTATTTATTTCCAACTCAAAATATAAATTTTAATTTATTTTGACACATTATTTTTTTAAATTAAAATTTTTTTACTAAGAATTAACAATTTTTAAAATTTTAAACGGTAAATATACCATGCAAAACCTGATCTTTACAGTGTCTAACTTATAAATTTTTGATTTAACAGAATTTATTTTAAAATAATTTTGTATTTAGAGAGAGACTTTTGGGTTGAGAAAGAAAGCGTTGTTTAAATATTTTGGCTTAGGAGGTATAATCGTCAGAATTTCTTATTTTGGCTAATAAATAATAACTAATTAAAAGATAATTAAATTTTTTTTTATAAAATTAAGGGATATTATCATAAATACTTTTTAAGTAAGACTTAATTACACAAGTTTTAAATTTTATAAACAATATCAAAAAATTTAAAATTTTTTTTATCAATATTTTTCTATTAAAAAATCTTCTATTAAAATTAATTGATCTATATCATTTTAAATAAAATGTCTAAATTACACTAATAATATAATCAACTCAAAAAATGCGTGAGGCTACAGGGATATTTTCTCTCGGTGCAAGTTAGCCTAAGGCTAACGTACGCTGAACTCCATGGGAAAGAAAAATTCGGCAAAGTCCCCCACGCGTCTCCAATCTGCAATCGTGCCCAACTCGACTGCTCCGTTTACTAAAAGTGAGGTGACTGTTGATTTCTAGGTGTCTGATGTTACAGACGCTGATCTCGTTACTGCCGGCAACGATACTTCTTTTGGATTTCATCCAGCTCTTGTGACTGGTCCAACTATAGTTGTTGCACCAGCGATAGTATATGTCTCAACTGTTGATGATGGTGGTGATACTATCGGAATGAAACTAGCTTTCAACACTATTTCCCATTCTGTTATTATATCCGACGGCTCATCCATGCCTGTTGAAGCTAGTCTTCTGGCCACCAAAAATTCCACTAGTAAGGTAGTAGTATCAACGAAAATTGGCAAAAGCGAAGACGGTTTGGCCGACAGTGATTCGGCTTCTGTCCTAGCAAACATATTTCTGGCAGTGATGCTTCAGACGTGGGAGAACTTAGGAAATTGAGCACTACACTACGAATATTGCTAATGGGTTGCATGGGCCTAAGCTTCAGTAGCCATGGAGCTCATTATTTATTGGTAATCGAAATTTTAAACCGGAATGTGAACTGAAATTTCTTGCTCCAACAATTTGTAATGGGCAGAAGGTGGTAAAATTCCATTATAAGGAACTCATTGAAGAAGAACAACGCTGAAAATATACTTTGATTCGTGGTGTGTAGTGTGTACGGCCTTTATCCACGGTTTCATCGTTTGTAAGCTTTTGTGATGAATCAAAAGGTACGGACTAATCTCTGTTCATTCATTAAACTAGGATTATTTTTGTTCAACTTTGATAGTGAATTGGGACAAAGTAAGGCTCTTAAAGAGCTAATAACATTTGATAGTCGACCTCTTGTTGTAAAAATTTGGAAGCCAAGGACATTTGATGGTTATGTATATGGCAAGTATTCGAACTTTGCTTATCTAGATATAACTTTCAGGATTGCCATGGGAGTTTTGGAGCATCTCTATGCTGAGCTGAATTGCTAGTTCCTTGGGTGTTCTAAAATAGTGTGACCAATGTATTTTGAATAGTATAAAATTAGCCTATGCCAGGGTCTTAGTTGAAATGGATGCTGGGATTGATTTTTTGCAAGTGTTGACATTAGAGGTTGAGAGGAGGACAACTATAACCCAGGAAGTGAGTTATGAATAAAATCCAACAATTTGTTCTAAATGTAATCAATTTGTTCATGCAGACAAACATTGTGTACAAAGGAGGAAGCCTAAACAAGAGTGGTAGGTGAAAAGAGATGGTTGGCATTATCAAAAAGGGAATGCAACTACTCAACACGAAAAGGCAGAAGAGATCCAACAACCTATAGTGACGTTACAGGAGAATACTCAGAATGTTTAAGAGAATGGTAGTAAAGCTAAATTGGAGGATAAGGGAGAGAATGCTCTTAAGGATGGGAATAATATAAATCGAGTAAGAAACTCAAGTGAAACTCAAGTTGTGGCAAGATTCAACCTAAGAAAGATTATAGCCTTAACACACGAGGTGAGAATAATTGGAGAGGGCCAACGAGATGCAAGGAATCTTAAATCCCCTGATAGGGGAAAAATGATCTTGAGGTAGAATATTCGAGGTCTTCACGACCTTTGTAAATAATCAAAGATGAGAGTTCTGATTAAGAAAAAAAAGGTTGTGTCTTTTGGGATTGTTAGAAACGAGGGTTAAGTATGAGAATATCGATAAAATTTGGGGAAAATCGACTTTAAAAGACTAGAAGTTGAAACATAATTTTGAGTGCTTGGATATGGGAAGGATATGAATTTTTTTCAATCCTGCGAGATGCAATGTCACAATTCTAGTCAAGCACTGGCAATTTATACACTGTAAGTTACAGATTGATGACATGAAATTTTATTGGATTGTTGTCTATGAGGCATTTGATATGATGGATAAGGAGGTTTTGTGGAGAGATATGAATGCTGAGATTGTTGAAAATCAAATTTCCTAGCTAATTCGAGGTGATTTTAATAATGTCTTTAGCAACAATGATAGACTTAGAGGCATTTGGGTGAATGACAATATGGTTGACCCATTTAAAGACTGGATATCTAGATTAGATTTATTTGAGTTAAAAAGTTGTGGATGTAGGTATACATAGTGTAACAATCAATTGGGCACTTAAAGGATGTGGCGAAAAATTAATTGGGCATTTGTTAATGAGACATAGTAGGACAAATGAGAGTTCTCTGAGAATGAAGTGTTAACAGCAGGGGTTTCTGATCATTTCCCTCTTGTGGTAACCATTACTAGACCGTTCCCTAGAAATAGAATTCCTTATCGGTTTATTAATGCTTGGTGCTCCCATCCTTACTTTATTAGAACTGTTGAAAGTGTATGGCATACAAAGATTAATGGCCCTTCAATGTTTAGAAAATGGTGTAAGCTTAAACCCCTTAAGATAAAGTTGAAGGAACTTAATAGAGAATACTTCTTGGAAGTTTCCCAGAAGATCACATTTAAAGGTAGTATTGGAGTCTTTTTAAAGTGGGCTGGTAGTTGACCCTTTTAATCATGTGCTTCATGAAGAAGAAAAACGTGTCTACCAGCAATTGAGAAAGCTTATAACCAATGGGGAAAACCTTATTAGACAAAAATCTAGAATTCATTGGCTTCAACTAGGGGGCTCAAACTCTAGATACTTCAATAACATGGTGAAACAGAGAAGAACAAAGAATAAAATTACTTCCATTATTAACCAAGATGGAGACTTAATTCAATACTTGGAGGTTATTAAAAGCACCATATTGGACTATTACAAGGAGTTATTGGGAACATCTATAGGAACTAGAGAATCAATTCAACAAGAAATTCTAAATGTAGACCTTAAACTAAAGGAGGAAGATAGGAATATGCTCTGTGCTCCTATATCTGACTAGAAGGTTAGAGAGGCTATCTTTAGTATCAATAGAGACAAAGCTCTTGGACCTGATGGTTACAATAGTTTATTCTTTCAAAAATGCTGGACAATTATTAAAAAAGAAGTAATTGAAGTTGTGCAACATTTTTTCTCAATAGGTCAGATTTTCTCTCCTATTAATGTCACTGTTATCACGATTATTCCTAAGGTGCCTAAACCTATTAGTCTAGGTGATTATCGAATAATATCATGTTGCACTGTATTGTATAAATGTATTTCCAAAATAATTACATTCAGACTAAAAAAAGTTATTAGCTATTTGAATTACTTGAGTTAATCAGCCTTTATCCCTGATAAGCAAATTATAGATAATGTTCTCTTGGCCCATGAATTGGTAAATGGGGTATGATAGAAAAAATGGGATACCTAATTGTACTCTTAAAATTGATATGAGAAAGACCTATGATTCAGCCTCTTGGGATTTCTTAGAAGAAGTTTTAATTAGGCTTAATTTTCCTCACTCCTTCATCCGCATAATTATGTGTTGTGTCAAGTCCAACATGTTTTCAGTAATGGTAAATAGTAATCTTGAGGGTTTTTTCTCGAAAAAAAAGATTTAAGGCAAAAGACCCTATGTCTCATTTGTTATTTGTTGGTCAAATACTTTGGTGTTCCCTTAATTTTTAATAGACTCAAGAAAGAACACTATCAAGATTTAATTAATAAGATGATTGTAAGAATCTCTAATTAGGTAGTTAAGAAACTGTCTTATGCAGCGTACTTCAATTGATCACTTATGTCTTAATGAACATGAATGTATATTGGTGATTTGTTTTTATCATCGCAAAAGTTGTTATTAAGGAGGTGGAAAGTATATGTAGAAAGTTCTTATAGCATGGACATGATTTTCAGAAAAAAATGGCTTAGTTACTTGGATTGATATTTATAAGCAAAAAAATTGAAGGGGGACTAGGTGTGAAATCTTTATATACTAGGAACCAAACAACAATTACCAAATATATCTGGGAACTTCTGGCTATTAAATCTTTGTTATGGGCTAAATGGGTGACAGATAACAAGCTTAAGAGATTAAGCTTCTAGGGTATCACAAAACTATTGAACTACAGCTAAGTGTGGATGAATATTTTGTTGGGTGTTTATCATAAAGTGTGTGATTATACGAGTGTATGCGTAATTTCAAAAAATTACTATATGCACAACGGAAGCATGTTACAAAATACACCCATTTTAACAAATTCAACATATATCATATATATGCATAAGCATAACAATTATACAATTATAAAAACATGATGAACAACATATATCACATATATGAACAAGTATAACAATTATACAAAATATATATGATGAACAATATTGTACTAAAAACATAATGTAAAATACTCACCTAATGAAGGTAGCTTTACAAATTCTTCAAGTTCTTCAATAATCCATGTGAAAAGCTCACCTTGAAGTATATGTTGAACAATTCTAGTCCATAACTTTTGGTGGAATTAAGGAGCTAGAATGGTAGCTTAGTGTTTAGAATTTTTCAACACTTGTATTCAAACTCTTTTGAATACAATTTTTGTTTCTTAAATGGAGATGGTAAATATTTTCTATATAACTCTTGTATTAATTAAAAATCTTTAACATACAACTCTTGTATATTAATCTTAGAAACAATTTCTATATGATAATTATTTTGAACAACTCTTTACAAAATAATTATCTTTTTCTCCATTTACATATCATTCATTTTTGGCCATCTATTAAAGAAGGAGATGAAGAGAAGTTTGTTTATTTTTCAACACTTGAAAGAACAAAAACCAAAACTCTCTCTTACCTCTCTTCCTTGCCATTGCCAAATTCTTCTCCCAAAATTGAATGAATGAATTCAATTGTTTTGCCAAAATTCATTTTGTTTATTCAACACTTTGATTAAACAAAATAAACAAAATGAAGTGCTCTACCAATTTTATTGCTGGTCTCCCATTTAGAATTAATTAAACCAAGCACTAGAATAATGGCCACCAAAATTAATCTTTACCTAACAATTATAATTACTTTAATTATAATGGGTAATTAAATGGCCAACATCTAGGCTCTTCATTGTATTAAAATACAATGCCATGATTTATATATATATTATAATATTATTTAATAATATAATAATAATATATGATTTAATTATTTAAAATATTTTTGAATAATTACTTTTTACCTTACTAATTTTTACTACCATGGTTAAATGGTAAAAAGGTAAAATCAAATCATGGAACAAATTTTGTCATTTGTCAATATTCTATTAATTAACAACCCTTGTTAATTAATTAAGTGATGTACTTAACAATTAAGTCTTGACAAATGTACAATCCGAGGGATCCCTAAACAATCGTTCTCTTTTGCTGAAATTTATTGGATCAAACTATTCAATTCAATCCGCTACCCCAGTGCACAACGAGTATACTTCATATTATGAGACTCTCTAGATCCACACCTAATTTGTCATAGAGAGCTCCTCCATACGTCCGTGAACAATGTCCCACACATACGTTACGGATATTACAAATTAACATGTTAGACCATACAAGTTGAGGTTATTACATATTCGTATAATCCTTCCATCATTTATATCTTTGAAGAGCAGAGATATAGATCATTACCATCAAATCTCTATTTGCTCAACCACGAACTTATATCCAGATTTATATTTCATAAAATAATATCCACAAACATTTTTGTGATATTGTTTATTCCTTTGGAATATCTTTTTCGAGGTTTATGCTTGCGGCTACAAGACTTTCTGAAATACAATCTCAGAGCATTAGGATATACAGCCCACTCATATGAGCTGATGGATCCCATATCTACGCACACCGAACTCTATGAGCATCGGACCATACCCAGCGACACCCAGCGGTCAGACTATGAAATGTTTCTGACATGTGTGAAACCAAAGCATGGTGGATCACTCACAAGCCCACCGTGGC
Organism: Ailanthus altissimus; assembly: GCA_946807835.1. Classification (NCBI taxonomy): domain Eukaryota; kingdom Viridiplantae; phylum Streptophyta; class Magnoliopsida; order Sapindales; family Simaroubaceae; genus Ailanthus; species Ailanthus altissimus. The sequence goes on from OX327695.1 coordinate 29,673,244, forward strand.
GCTCAGGTCAAAGGACCACAAATACTACTCAACTTGGAAGACCTTCCATTGACGGCTTTATGAGATGTCTATTGGATGTCTTCATGAGTCTGTTCAATATCCAGTCCTTACTGAATACCTGCATCTCTATATGAGCTTCCTACTAAGCTCATAGTTTGCTAAGACTAACCATCTGAACCATCCAGATATAGACATACACTAATCTATATTAATGGATTTTATCGATAGACCCGCATCGATGAAATTAGATCAGGAACATTATGTTTGAGAACATACTTGCATATTGACATTTCTTAGCACCATCTGCAACTCATTGCAGCTATATCATTACTAATATATTCTCAGGTCATTGTCCCATTTCAGACAAGGCTCTAACTCATTAGATTTTGCTAACTATTAGTACCACTAACTCTTAGTGTTTATAACTATTAGCGTTGCTAACTCTTAGCCCTGGTCTAAACTCTTTTAGACCAAATCTGAACTCCTTCAGATAATACAATGTCTAAAACGTTACAAGCATCTTACCATTTAATAAAAATAATATTAACGATTTTATTAGAAATAATAATTGTATAAATACAATCACTATATATTTATACATTATGGGATGACACGTAAGCACAAATCCCAACATATTTTACAACAGAGAAACCAAGTCAAAAAGTTGATTGGTTACGAATTGGGAAATGGCTTTACTTTTTTGTTTTGGTATGATTTGTGGTTGAAAGTTACTTTAATAGTAGACCGATTTCCTCATATCAACATTGAAGACTCTGATATTCCACGCTATGCAAAGGTCAGAGACCTATGGAGAAATGGAGTTTAGAACTTGCCGGATCCGTTGGATAAGCACACTGCTAAAGCTTGAGAATACATTTGGTCAAACTTTACCATTTCTTCTGCTAAGAAGGACAAGATTATTTGGACCGGTTGCTTATCTGGAAAGTTTTCAATTACTAATGCATAGAGAAACTTGTTAGAAACAAGACCAAAGTTCGGGTTATATAAACTACTATAGGGACCTTAACACATTCCTAAACATGTTTCATCACCTAGCTAGCCTTGAAGGATATGTTATCTACTAAAAGCAATTTGGTTAAATGAGGACTCATCCCTTTACCAACCTGTACTTTGTGTGGTATCGGTATTGAAACTATACAACATTTATTCTTTGATTGCAAATTTACAGTAACTGTTTGGCTAAAAGTTTTGATAGCTTGTCAAATTTATAGGTGTCATGTCACTTGGAGGAGAGAAATGTCTTATTTTTATAAAAAAATCGGAGGTAAATATTTAATTAGCAAAATTCAAAGAGTTGCTTTCTGTGCTTCTATTTATTATAAATAGCATGGGCGCAATCAAGTGGTGTTCCAATATAAAACTCTTAATGCAATTGTTGTTTTTCATTGTATTAAAGATATTATGTGGATTAAATGTCTGAATGCTTTATCTAGTCAACGAATAGATAACATTGTAATTGAATGGTGATAACTATAGTCTTGTTTTATTTGTATTTGGTTATGAGACCTTCTGTAATTTTATGGTATTAGTAATAATATATTTTTTATTTACTTACAATAAAAAATATAATTAATTTGACAATTATACCCTTCTACCAATATTTTTTTATATATTTTCTTTAACTCATTAATATTAATAATTGTTAATAATAAAATTAACTTGATACATGATTTAGGAAAAAAAAACTAGTACAACAACAATTTAACACAACAACCAACAATTCAACTCATTTTCTCCACATTTTCTTATAACCTAAACAAATTTTTTTGCATCAACACCACCAACTTCATCCCGTCATCAACACCACCAACTTTCCTAACTCATCAACATCACTAACTTCATCACCTCATCAACACCACCAACGAATCTTCCTTTCACAAACACACAGAAACTTTTCCTATAAGCAAACTCAACCAAACTCAACATTAGTAATCTTCGATGGTTACGCACCACCATCTCTCTCGTCGTCTCTCGTCGACCATCCCCACAAGTAAAAATTCTAAGGACAACATAAGTAATCTTCGATCTACCACCTTTCGTCAACCATCCCCACAAGGAAAAAACCTTAGGACGTCAGCCATTGCCATTTTTCTCATCGTCGCTGTTGACCAAACCTAGGGATAAACTTAGAAACTGTCAGTCGTTCAAGCCCAGCCTTTTTCATCGTCGATCATCACTGAAAAGTTGCTAATTACCCAACTTTATTCATTGTTAATAGTCACTGAAAAGCCACGAACTGGCACCCTTCCATATTATATATGTAGATGATGTTTTTCTTTTTTGCAAGGGCGACAGTAAATCTCTTCACTCTCTTATGGATTTTGTTTTGCATTATAGCTTGGCATATGGTCAAGTAATTAACAAAGAGAAAAATTGATTTTTCATTGGTAAACATGCTACACACCATTGTCAGGATATTTCTAGTTCTTTGGGGTTCTCTTTAGGTAATATTCATTTCATCTATTTGGGAATTCCTATTTTCAAGGGCTGCCCACGTAGTCAACACTTGCAAGTTCTAGCAGACAAGGCATGTGCACATCTTAGTGGCTGAAAAGGAAAAATTCTCTTAATGGCTAGTAGAATTGAGCTTGTTCGCATAGTTTTTGAGAACACTACTCTTCACAGTTTCAAGGTCTATCTTTGGCCTAGTTTTATTCTCAAGCGATTGAATGGTTAGGCTCAAAATTTTATTATCTCTTAGGATCATTGCTTTCATAAAGTGAACTTGATGTCATGTAATAGGCTTGGCATGCCAAAGAAGTCTGGTGGGGTTGGTCTTCATAGACTGAACTTACTTTGAAAGGCTTAACTTCTTAAAACACTTTGGGATATCTACCAAACAGATTCTATTTGCTCAAAGTTCTTGAGAAAACGGTATAATTTTTAAGAAGCAAGTAAGCAATACCTCAACTCTTCTTTTTGGAATGATTTTAAATCTATTATTTCCTATTTTAATGAGGGGACAAAATAAATCATTGGTGATGAGACTTTAATTAATTTTTGGTATGATAGATGGTTAAAGGAACCCATTCTTCATATTGGTGATTTACAATTAAAATGTATGGTGAAATATGTGATTAAAAAGGGCCAATAGAGGATTTCAAATTCTCTTTATTCTGTTTTTTCACATATAAGAGAACAAGTTAATGATCATATTTTGCCTGTTAATGGCAAGGCTGATAAGTTCATTTTAGATTTCTGCTAGAAATGAAATTCTTTCTTTAAAGGAAAGCTATAATTTCATCAATAGTCTCACAATCACCGATTCAGCTTTATTATCTCTTTAGCATGATTTTTCACCTAAAATTTTTATATTCATATGGCGTATACTTCAGAATCTTCTTCCTACCGATAAATTATTGTAGTCCCGTGGTATTTATGTTGCTCAAATATGCTCTTTTTTTTATGGGAGATACTAAAATGGTGGATCACATATTTATTTGTTACCTTCGTGTTATGGAGCTTTGGTCATGGTTCACCCATATACTTAAACAAAACTTTCATTCAATTTCAATTGTTATGGATTTATGAAAAGTGATTTTATCTAAATCACTCAGTCCTCAACTTTTTAACTTATGGAGGTTGTTAATTGCGTTTTTGTTCTATTTAATTTGGAGAAGTCGGAATCGCCTTAGATATGATAATCGAAGTTTTAATTGCTTTGGCATTAAGACAGATTGTCTTGCTCATATTCGCTACTTTGCTATATTCTGCCTTGGATTTTCTTATGGTGATAATGCCACTAATTTGAGACGTACTCCAAAAATTACTATTCTTTTTTAGAATTTTTCTCCTCATAGGTGGATTAAGATAACACAGATGGACTTTCAAAAGGTAACCCAAATATGGTTGCTTGTGGAGTTGTTTTTAGAGATGAGGTGGATTCTTTTTTAGGAGGCTTCTCTTGTCTCTTAGAAATAAAGACAACCTACTTTGTAGAAATAATGAGGGTTATATTAAGTTTAGAGATTGTTATTGCTCGTGAATGACATAAGGTAATTTTAGAATTTGACTCTATTTTAGTCTTCCATCTTCTTTCTAAACATACGTTACATCCTCATTGAAAACTTCAATAGGTGGTAGCGATGTAAGAATTATATTGATCACTTGCAATTTAGATTTAATCATATTTTTAGAGAGAACAATGCAGTGGTAGATAAATTGGCGAACCTTGAGCTACAGTTTGATGATTTTATATAGTGATTATGGCCTTCTATGGATACCGATTCTATTCTCTTTAAAGATGCAAATGGAATGCTTGATTATAAATTTTATTAATATTAAATTTTTAGGTGGGGTTTTACCTTCATCCTCTTATTGACCTCTTTTTTTTTAGTTTTTTTTAAGGGTAGGGTGCTTTTAGCCCTCCATTCTTTGTAACTCTTTTATTATTATTTTATTATTAAATTTTTTGCTTTGTTGAAGAAAAAAAGTTTAACAAAATTTAACTTAAAAGAAAAACACTTCTTTGTTTAAGGGTGGTTGTTGTAGAGTCCGATGCATTTCCATTTGCCATTAGGTTTAAGTTTAGTATAATGACAAACAATATAATTTCTTATAAATATATTTTTTTCTTACAATTTTAATTGGGTTATAGGAATTGAAGAAATTAAGTCCAATCTAATTCAATTTGTAATTTTAATTAAATTGATAAACTTTTTTCAATCATTGAAGGTTCTTTTTGTTCCTCGTACAGCTAATCGAGTTGCCCATGAGTTAGTGAGAGTTGCTTTAGATACTTAATCGAATATTATTTGAATTAGAGTTGTTCCAAATTTATAGAACAGTCCATTGTAGAGGATGCAAATCTTCAAATTTTTTAAGTTAATCTTCCAAATAAAAAAAGTTTAGATTGAGAAAAAGTTTACTCAACCCAACGCATATAAATGGCCCAAATTAAACTCTGCCAATTAATTTTTATAAAATTGAAATTTCAATATGTTTTTTTTTTATTAATCCATCCTCAGTTACTATTAGACCCTTTTCTTTTTAAATTTTTTTTTTCCAGCCTCTTGTATTTTGCATACCGTGAGGTGTGTAAATTAATCTTTTATCTTTTTCTCGTTTATGTGTGTGTGTGTTTTTTTTAATTAAATTTATTCAAATTCTATTATGGATCTCAATTTTAAATAAAGGGCCTTAAATCTCTGTAATGAACAACATGACCAATTGTCTAAGATAAATCTTGATAGATTATAATTACGTTCTTTCTTAATAAATCACAAAACAAGCTCAACACGAAACTATGATGGACGTATTATGTTTATTCGTTGCAGATTAAGTATGGGTTTTTGCTTATTGGATCACCGGCTTAAATCCTGCATATTTATGTGACAATATGCAAATTATGTTTATTTCTCCTAGGCATTGAAGAAAATTATGATAAATGACATTTAAAACTTTCTAGACTTAGGATTCAAATCATATATAACTTTATTTTATGGCTATCTAAAGTTTCTAGTGAATGTTTATTACTTCTTATTTTTATATCTTTTCTTCTTTACAACCACAGACTCTAAACTTCACAAAATGTCTCAATCACCTCCTTGAAAGAACTTGACCAGAGAATTTAGACGATTACATATCTAATAAGTCCCTCGATTATTAATTCCTAGCAGCTTAGTAAGTATAAGCATAACATATATGAAATTGTGAAAGATAATGAGAAAGAAAATGAAAAGAATTAAACTCATCAATCATAAAATTGATATTGCTTTTTTTAATTTTTTAACATGTGTCATAAGAATGCCCTAGAGTAAAAGACCTAATATACCCTAAGTGCTACGCGGCTTAATTTACCTCCTAACAATGATATCGAGAGAATTAAACAATTCAATCATAAATTGTCAGTAGCTTATATATATATATATATATATAGTTATGAGTTGGACGTTTGTCATTGACCCAAAAGATTAGTCTGTTAAGTAATATTGTATAGATATTTTTATATACTTAAAATTCACATAATTTTTATTCAATATGGGATGCGACATTCTCTCTTATCCAATCACGTGACGCCCTTGTCACGGTGTGATCTAAATTCAATGATCAACCTGACCTTTATTGCCCCGATGAAGATTGACACATGAGATGTAAGTCTCTTATACTGCTAGGGGGATGGATAAAACGGGTCAAGTGGGCCTTAAAAATTCTGTGTCTTGAGCTCCAATAAAAATTATCACGTGAATATTGGGTCTCTTAATCCCGAAAGGATGAACAATATGAGTTAAGTTAGTCATTGAGTTTGGACCACACCGTGACGAGTTCACCATATAATTAGGTGGAGAAAAATGTCACGTCTCGTATTGAATAGAATTAGATAAATCTTAAGTATATAAGAGTGAGTATACAATATTACTTAACATGCTAATTTTTTTAATCAATGACAAGCACCCAATCCCAACCCGTAACAATAGACAAATCAAATCGGTTAACAAAAGCCATCCATAATCCCATACACAAAGTAGAAGTTTAAAAGCACACAGATCTAACATGTTGCTGAAAACACAAGTCATAATCCCTACAGGTTCAAAGAACAAATTAATAATTAACGTATCAGCAACTAGGGAATGCACTTAAGAGTTTGATTGGTCTCCACAAACCTCTTTCATGAGTCACAACAATATTGGTGATGCCAAAAAAGGACGTCCAAGTAGCAAATCTGTAATCGTCAAGTTCAAAAAGGCAATATCATTACACAAACAGAAAAGAGAGTAAAAATACTATTCAATTCTGATTTTCAACAACTGTTAAACATGATATATTTTAAATATCTGTTATTATTTTCCATTATCTATTGTAGGGAAAAATAGAAACCCATGAAACTAGTGTTGTGTATGTAGACAAAAGGGAAAAAGAAAGCAAGTAAAAGATAAGTGATTAAATATGAAATTTGAAAAATAAGCAAAAGTACGAAAAACTCTTGCCCTTTGTGACAAGCCTTACTAGGAAACAGATCTACTGAATCCAAGGTGGTAGTGGCCAGAAAATCTGGGAATAGCTTGGTGGAAAAGAAGAGAGCTGTCTGTCTAGTTTTGTGATCGTCGAAGTTACAGAAACCCAGCACGCCAACCAAGATGAGGTTCTCGTCTATCAACAGATGAATTCGCGTCAGATAAATACACACTATTTCTTTCCAGTCCTGAAAATTTATCGGTCGGATGAGAATGTTAAAGGTATAATAAAATTTAGATAATTAATTTCTATTGTATATTTTATAATTATTATATTATATTATATTTTTTTATGTGTTTATATTTTTGATTTATTTATGTTAATTTAAAGCCTACATAAAATTTAATTCTAAAATATTTGAAATATACAAAAATATGGTAAAGATGTAGTATTAAAATTTTTTTGTCTTTTTTTGTTATTTTGTTTTTAACATGTTATCAAAGCTTTGTGATTATTTTTAAAAGTTAATTTTTGTTGTTTTCTTTACCTTTTCTAATATAGTGTTTTTTAATGTATTTATACTTGTAATCGTTAATTATTAATTTTTTATTTCTCTATCGACGAGTTTGCACTCGTAGTGATTAATAATGCACATGCATTTACAATGGTTGATTTTTTATTTTTTTATTAACGCGTTTGCACTCATAATGGTTGACAACAAACTTGTACCAGTAACGATTATTTCTAAGTTTCTCTCAACACGTTTATACTCATTAGTAGTTAACTTTTTCACCATGTTTGTCACTCGACAATATTGTCACTAGTTGACAACATTGTCATTTGCTGACAATATTGTCACTCACCCGACAATATTACTTCTTTTTTATAATGGTTGTTTCTTGTTGATAATAGTTGCCCCTCTTTGACAATGGCTGCCTCTCTCTGACCAAAGTTGTTATTTGACAACGGTTATATCTCAAGTTACACCATTACAATAAAAAATATTCATTTTAAAACTCAAGTGTCTGCTATCTTAAAATTGAGAAGGAATATTAAAGATATAATAAAATTTAGATAATTAATTCTTATCATATATATTTTATAATTTATATATATTTATATTTTTTTTATGTTAATTTAAAATTTATATAAAGACTCATTTTATAGCATTTATAATATATAAAAATATAATAAGAATGTAATTTTTATAATATTTTTTTGTCTTTATTTTTCTGCTGGTTTATCTTTTTAAACAGAGAGTATAAACAACGATATTACTCAAAAAGAGGAATTCTCTTTTTTTTTTTTGTGTAAGAATCAATATTTTGACTTTAGTTAAAAAAATATAATAATAAATAAAATGGGTAAATTTCGAAAATTTTCCTTTTATTCTTATTCTTAAGAAGAAGATAACCCTAAGTTAGGCTCCTTTAACACATACAGAATAATAGTAATAAAAAAAAAACCACAGAAACATTAATTAACAACAACACATACATGTCCCCTCCTAAGAAGCAATCTCGGTCTTCACATGGTAAGTATTAAGAGGGTCTTACTCTTCAGCTTCGCACTTCTACTTAGCAATAATTCCCTCGTGCAAAGGCACGTAGTCCTCAAGTTTCTGGCAAGTTCTTTAGCAATTGAAGCAGAAACAATAATGCTTCGCTGAGCGAGAGCAATGAAGCCGTCGTCAATAGCTTTGTCGATGAAGCTTAAAAAGAAGTCGTAAAATCCATCCACATTAAGCAATCCCACTGGCTTATTATGAATTCCCAGCTGGAACCATGTGATGACTCTAAGAACTCTTCAAGAGTTCCAAATCCACCTGATCATTAACACAAAAACACAAACATACATAAAAATATATAATCGGGATGTTAAGAAAATTTTATGCTTGTTGTTACAAAGAGAAAGAGAAACACCTGGTAAGGCGATAAAACAGTCAGTTTCGGCCCATCTCAGCTTTTCTTTGGTCCATGCCTGCTACTGGTTTGGTCTCCCAAAGTACTGTTTCTCCCATTACCTGCTTGGCTTATATAAGTCATATTCTGTAGTTAAAAACGAAAAAAGAAAAAAAGAAAAATTCGTAATAGTTCAAGAGCGATTGTATATATTTGTATACCTCTTTGGTCATAAGAATTTTGGGAATGATTCTGTGAATAAAACAAGAAAAACGAATTTATTATACCAAACAATAAAATGAACCAACACAGAAATAAACGGGACTAATTAAAGGCCAAGTGCTCAGTGAGTACCCTAAAACATGCCCACCGCCATGATGAACCTCTCGAGAAACTAAACCCATCAACCCAATAGTTCCTCCTCCATAAACAAGATTAATTTTCCTTGACATCAGTTTTTGACCCAGCTCAAGTGCAGCAGCACGATAATAATCTCTCTTGCCACTGCGACTTCCACAGAAAATACAAACCCTTTTGAACCTCGACTTGGCCCCTTTGCTTCTTCTCCATGGATGATCACTCTCTATCTCTCTCGCTCAGTTTATGTTCATTCTCTTTTGTGGGAGATAAAGAATATGAAACATAAAGAGGAAGGGACGTGCAGCATTTATATTGCATTTTGATATTAAATAAGAATTATGAGAATAAAATAATAAAAATAATATATCTATAATGAACGAGCAATATATTCAATTTTTTTTTTAAAAATCATTCTCTTTATTACTTATGAAAGGTACGAACATGACCTCGGAGGTTTAGCATCATTCAAGATACTTATTACAATGATAATTCAAACACAGTTCCAAAAGCAAAAACAAGCATAATCGGTCATGGCAGCATTTTGAATGCACTGGCCTCCGACTTGATTGTGTCTCTGGAAACACTTCTTGCCACAATCCTCAAGCGTACATCCACTGGGATATAGCTCCTCCATGCATCTTTTTTGTGCATTGGCATGAGGCACCATCAACGCAGCTGAGAAAATGAGCACAAGAACAAAGAAATGTGCGCGAGAAAGCTTTTCCATCTCCCTAACAAAGTTTCAATAGCTAGCTCTAAGATTTTGATGATGGATAGATTGCGAAGAAAACAACAAGAACAAAGAAATGATAACTTTTACACTTTTTAATATGAGCTTTAGCAAAGCTCTATTTATACATAAAAATGAATAAAATAAAAAGAAAGAAATTAAATATATATTATTACATAATCTTAAAAATATTTTATTGGTTATGATATATTGACAAATTAATTGTATTTCCTATTTTGTGTTCAACAAATCAGATCTGTATATATAATAATTAAGAATCAATCATGATTCTTATCATATTGGAATGCAAACACACCAAGTCAATTTAACTTAAATCTTCGTACAAAATACCCAAACGGAGTATTACTCATATTAAATTTTATTAGGAACCGTTCTTCGCTTTTATATAATAAAGGAGTAACTAATTATAAGTAATCGCACTTAAATGGACAAGAGATGCAGGCTCTCTCTCACTTAAAAGCCATGGTAAAAGCTAAATGCCTTGAAATCTCAAAATCCTGTACCATAACTTATTCAACTATTGAATGCCTCGTTTGCTAATGAAATCAACTCTGTGTTTATTATTATTATTATTATTTTTTTGCCCTTTTCAAATTTGTAATATCCATATTTTGATACTGTAATACGTGGATGGAAGGACAAACATACTCATAATTTCCTACAATATCTTTACTAGAAAGGGGAGTATTTCTCCATCATTTAAAGAAGGATCCACGTTTTTTCTTGCATGATTTTATCCATTTTTTGTTGTATTATTTAGATCTTGAAAGTATTTTAGACATTTTCTCTCTAATTTTTCGTTTATGTTCTCTCTCACTTGATTAAAAAGAAAATTAGTTTAAACATTAAAGTGTTGTTTTTTCTTTTGTTTTAAGTACACAAAAATTTATTCTTCAAATCACTTATATCGGAAGTCAAATCCTGAAAATCAAGATAGTCGGAGGTCCAAATTTTAATCCGAAGTTTTCCATCTTACACAATCCATTACTCAAAATTTGAGGGATAGATTCAAATCTCTTTATAATTTACAACAGATATTGAGTAAATGAAAAATTTTACATTCATGTAAACATAAATTTTTCTAGCAGCATTATATATATCATTTCTTTAATGTCACAATTGAAAAATGTAATCTTTACATTTATTTGATGTAACTCTAAATTAAAATAAGAGTTTGTAAGGTGCTTCTCATGTACTGGCCTTTTGGCTGGATCAGGCTTCTTCTTCTTCTTAATAAAGCCGAGCTGCTATCGATGCTTGCCCTAAAGAATGAGAGACCTAATGCTTTGGCGTATGGGGCAAATTAAATTTTCTTCTTTGAAAATGGATTTTTAGGTCATATTATAAAAGAAATTAATTTAAATAAGGCTTCCAAAAGATATTTTATTGGTAATGTAAATGCTTAAAAAAAATAAAATTAATCTTTGTTCTTAAAAAAAAAACTTAACTTAGAGGAAAGAAGTTCTAGGCTTCTAGCTGATTACACAACTTATTCTCATTTGCTTTTTTATTTCTAATTTTTTTCGGTTTAATTTTAAGAAATATTCCTATTACATTTTGGTGCGGATAAAATTACAAAGGCCCATATACAAGGTCAAGCAAAAACTAGTGTCCCAAGTGTTAGGGATAATACCATAAAATTATGTACTTATACTGTTTTTATGAAATTAATAAAATTGTAATTTTATACTTGATGAGTGTTCATAATTTTATAACATAAATATTGAAAATACCTTGTTTATTTATGTAACTATAACTTTAGTATATAATTGTTATATACAAGAGGATTAAAGTTACGGATAATAAACAGAAAAGTCCGTAATAAATTAAAGTTTGAGATTTTTAATTAAATATTACTAGTACTATCCACAAATATTTAAAATATAGTGATTTTAACTGGATCACTAATGTAGTGACATTATGGTGGAGGCACTACATATAATATGATTATATAGGACTGGACCAGACATAGTTTGAATTCTTATGTAAAATATCGTTGTTAATTAAAAAATCAAATAACGTCAACTGATAATCATATACAGATTAACCTTAATTCTGAGTGATTATAAACTTTTATTTGTATATTATGTTATTTGAAATACTCGTTACGGTTTGTCTAAAGAACATACTAAAAACTTGTATTTTAGTGGCATATTGAGATAAATGATTGGAAATATGATTTACAGATATGGAATTAATTTATTTCTAATGGAAGTTAAAAAGAAGGTTCTCTTAAGAGTTAATTCTAAAATTGAACTGTTAGAGCGCTCAATTTGTAATAATGTTATAAATTAACTGTCCACTGGTGAATTAATGGTACTTAAGGATAAAGAAATAATTAGAGGGGTAAAATGATAATTAACCTAGCTCTAATTATGAATCATCTATGAAGAGTTGAATTGCATGTAGTGATTAAATTAATAGACTGCTCTAAGTTTTCTGAATAAATTATATCTATAATTTCAAGAAAGCAATTTCAGATTTTTAATAGAATAACACTGGAATTAATAAATTAAAGAGATTAATTAATTATTTAAAATTTATTGGAGCTTAAAATTGTAGATCCATAGGTCCCTAATACCGCCTCTTTCATTATTATAATGAATAATTAAAAAGGATTGTGTTATTATACAAATTGTTTGTGTTAAAAAAAATAGTTTTCAAATATGTATATTTTATATTTGGATAAAATTAATTAATATAGATAAAATCTTATTCAAATATAATTTAATATATAATTTAATAAATTAAATAAATAAAATCTTAAGGATAATTTTTGAAATTATCAAAAAGATTTTAATTTTAATTTTATTATTATTTTTTATTAAAAGACTAATAATACTCAAATGTTGGGTATTATACGTTAACCACAAAGAGTAAGACTCTATGTGGTTTACATGAATTAGGTCTCATTTTAAGAGATAATAATTTAATTAGTAAATATTATTAATTAAATTATTATTTTAAAATGAGAAGATTAGTCTAAATAAAACACAACACACATACGTGAAAAAAGTGTAAGATACATATTTTTTTTAAGAGAAGAAAAAAATTAGAAGCCCATTCTTCCTCTCACTGTAAAACAAGAGGCTTGGTTTGGAATCTGTTGGTGGAAGAAAACTCAGTGTGGATTCAAGGTATGTTATTGTTAATTTTTATTTATTTTAACATCAAATTCATATATTCATAAAATTCTTTGATAAAAAATGTTTTTATCTAATGAAAACAAAAATTAAAGAATTTTTGTTTTCTATTCTACTGTATTATAAATGTCATAACAACAACCTACACCAAGTGCTTAAGTGAATATTTTAAGATATATGTAATCATTCTAAGTTGTAGAGTTCATGGAGTATTTGACGGGAAGAAATTTCAAAACAAAGAACCTATATGGGTGGATGCTTATGTTTCGATTCCTTATTCAATATCAGGTACAAATTTTTGATGTTGAGTTATCTCTTTGCTAGAAACTACGAGTCAGATGGGATAGCTAGATATGTAGTTCGAAAAATTGCAATAATATTCTTTATACCTTGCTTTATCTTTTCTGCCCACCTTTGGCCTTTGTGATTGAGTGGTGCCTGTGTTTCCATTTTGTTTTAAGACCAATTTTATTATTATATAAAAAGAAAAATAAATCCAATGATCATTATCTTCTCGTCTTTATTTTTGACCTTTAATTACCATATTTTTTTTGTGCTCCTAAGGCTTGTTTAGTTGAAATTTTTAAATAAAATTTTTAAATAAAATTTTTAAAAGTAAAATTTTTTAAAGTAAAGTTTTTAGAAGTAGCAATTTTAAGAAAAAGTCACTGATTATTTGGTTGTCAATTAAAAAAATTCTTTTGAAATATTAGATTGTTTGGTTATACATTATTAAAAGTGCTCATCTATTATTAAATTATAAAAAGATACTTAAAAAAATTTATATTCAAATTCTAAACAATTTGATATTTTTTATATATAAGTTTAAAATTTTCATGTATGTTCTTAAATTCAATTTATTAAAAAATAATAATTAAGTAAAATTAATACATAGTAATCAACAAATCAATATAAATTAGTAAATTTTGTATAAAAAATAAAAATAAAATAATACTTCTTTTTATTTAAAAAAATATAGTAATCAACAATAAATTTTAGTAGATTCTTGTAAAAATATAATAGTTGTAGGATATGCAGAATTAGAAGTATAATGACTTTTAAAAAAAAATTAAAATATGTTAATTGAATAAGGTTCATTTTTATTAAGGGTACAATATTGAAATAAGAAAATATTATTACAGTGTGATATTACGCAAATATTAAAAAAGCTCTAAAAGTTATACTCCCAAAAGTCTAAAATTTAAGCTTTTGAAAGTAGAGGCAAAAAAGCTTTTTCAATCCCCAAAAGCTATTTTTTAATTATAACCAAACGTGATAAAAAAATTTAAAAAGAGTTTTGATATTAAAAAAACTCTTTTGGCTAGTAGAGAAGCCCAACCAAACTAGCACTTATTCTCTATCTATTACACTTATTAAAGTCTTATAACATTGATTATTTAGCAAATTATTCCAGCAGTTTTAATATTAGAGATATTATCTTAAATGCCCTCAAAGTAAGGTCTAATATTAGTATTACCCTCAACTTTATAAAATAGGTAATAATTCTCGGCCATTAGAGAATATTTCATGGGAGTTAACTGAGAAAAGAGTAATATCATCATTTCAATAATGTATTATCCAAACACCCTTATCTTCATGTCTAAACACCCTTATCCCATGTCCAAACACTCTTTTGTAACATTAATACTACATTTTTTCTTCTTTCTTAAAAACCTAATTTTTTCATATAAAAAACCCTAACTTTCATTAAAGAAAAAAAATAAAAAATAATTTCTAATCCTCGTTTAGTAATATTTTCTTTCTAAATTCTCGATTCAATTATCTCATTTTCCATGCCTATTTCCCCTTTAAACTTCTTATATAAACAACCCATCAAACAAATACTAATGAAACAACTAGAGATTATAATTTGATCTATCTTTCTTGCTATGCTTTTCTGTAGATTAAAACAATTGCGGATTCTTGATGGGGTTTATAGATCAAAGATTCATGATGATGATTTGCGGAGTGGGTTCATATGGTTATTGGAAGAATTGGACCAGGTGATGGATCAAAACAAGGGAGACCCATCTTTCATAGATTCATAAATCTAAAAACCCATGTTGTTTTTCTTGTTTATCTTCACCAAAACTATTTTTTTTTTCTTACATGAGTATTTGGTTTCATCTGCTAAATTCATTAACATTCACAATTAAGCAATTATTCTTTGATTTTCATGCAAATAACGTGGGTTTTAATTTTTTTGCTTTTCATTTTCATGCTTCTCGATGTTCCTCTTGCTTTATTTGAATATTTAATTTGGCTTGATTATGTTCATATGATTAGCCAGCAACAAATTTGATTTCTTTTTCATTTTTCCATCGAAGAGATTTTCATATCAATTGATTTAGATTGTTGCTAATTTTACGATTAGTAAATAGTGTTTTGTTGATATTCCAATGATGACTTGATGAGCTAAAAAGTTGATTTAGACATACACTGATCAATATAATAGAGATTCATCGATTGAATCACATTGGTGAACATAGATCAGGAACACTGTGTTTGAGAACATATTTACATAATGACATTTCCTAACACCTATTACAACTCATTGCAACTATGTCATTACTAGTATACTTTCAGGCCTTTGTCCCATTATAGACAATTTTTTAACTTTTTAGATTCCACCGTCTCTTATAACTTGCTAACTCTTAGCAGTGCTAACTTAACATTTATAATTCTCAACGTTGCTAACTCTTAGTCCCGATCTAAACTTCTTTAGACTAGATCTAAACATCTTCAAATTATACAATATTTGTAGTGTTACAAGCTTTAGTACCATTTAATAAAGGTTATTAGTGATTTAATAAAATATACATTGTATAAATATTACACAATAATTATTCATATAAAAAGAGATGACACGTAAGCACAAACCCTAACATGTTTTATAATTTGCAGGAATGATCAATGAGTTGCGGGAAAAAGATTTATAGAGTTTCTTGCAATAAGTGTAAAGGAAAATTAAAGTAATTCTTTTGTATTGCTATGTTTAATGATACATTACCATATGGACAAGATCTTTATATATAATTTTGCTATTCTATTACAAGAAGGAAAGTATTCTATATGCAGAATTCTTTCTATGCTTATGGTAAGAAGCCATTGTTGATTGAGAAGGTTTGTTGAAGATATGGCAATATCCCATTTTTGTCAACGTTCCAATCTTTTCAAGTGGCACTTGTGTTAGATTGATTTAGGCTCATTCTTCTTCTGTGCTTCTTTTATTTTCGACAAGTGTTTTATTTTCCAACTGATTTGATTGCTTAAGAGATAGCTGTGTGTCTTGATGATTAATATTGATTGGCGAGGGGTGAGGGACTGTTATCAGCCCCCTTTAATCTTGGGAAGGGGTTGGTGAGGATGCCAACTACTTGTTTAGAGGTAGGAATGTATTTGGTGCGAAGGAGCCCTTCACAAATTTTTTTCGAACAAAATGTACATAAATTTTTATGTGCATTATTCGAGCATGAAAAACTGGATTGCGGGTCATATGAAAAGCACTCATATAGTCACAGATCAATAGAGGTGGTTTAGGTATTTGAATCTCGATGTCCTATGATAGATATGTGATCCAGATGATTTCTGCGTAGTAGAAGTAAGAGAATGATATTCAGCTTCAGTACTTGAACGTGCTACAATAAACTGTTTCTTTGAACTCCACGAAATGCAATTTGCTTCAAGGTAAATACAAAAACCGGATGTACTACATCTTGTACTTGAGTAACCTGCCTAATTATAATAAGAGAAACCGTAAAGTGTTAACGAGGATTGAGATAGAAGATGAATACCGTGATGAGGGGTTCTTTGTAAGTATCGAAGGATTCTTTTCACAGCTCGTAAATTTGCCTTGTTAGGAGATTAAAAGTGTTGACACACTTTATTGATAGCATGATTGATATTTGGTCTAGTATAAGTGAGATATTGGAGGTTGCCGATAGGGGTTCGATAGTGTGTAGGATTAACAGGTTTATTGTCATCTAAGTTTGTTATTTCTTTGACTTCAATAGAAGTGCGAATAGGAGAGCATATAGACATATGGGCTTTGTGAAGTACATCATGTA
Organism: Ailanthus altissimus; assembly: GCA_946807835.1. NCBI lineage: Eukaryota > Viridiplantae > Streptophyta > Magnoliopsida > Sapindales > Simaroubaceae > Ailanthus > Ailanthus altissimus. Next base: position 29,690,381 of record OX327695.1, read on the forward strand.
TATATTTGGCTTATGATAAGAAAATACTGTTGGAGAGTTGGTGGACTTCAATGTCGAGGAAGAAATGAAGAGGTCCGAGGTCTTTGAGAGCAAACTTAGACCTGAGTATGTTGATAAGATGTTAGGGTTTGTGCTTACGTTCCATCCCTATTTGTATGAATATTTATTTTATAATGTTTATACAATGAATATTTTATTAAATCGTTAATAACCTTTATTAAATGGTAATTAAGTTTGTAACATTATAGACATGATATGATTTGAATAAGTTCATATTTGATTTAAAGAAGTTTAGACCAGGGCTAAGAGTTAGTAAAGCTGATAGTTATAATGTTAAGAGTTAGCAGGTTATAATAGCCAATGAGATCTAAATAGTTAGAACCTTATCTATAATGTGACAAAGACCTGAGAATCTACTAGTAATGACATAGTTGCAAAGAGTTGCAATAGATACTAAGAAATGTCATTATGTAAGTATCTTCTCAAATACAGAGTTCCTGATCTACGTTCACCAATGAGGGTCTATTGGTGAAACACAATAATATAGATTAGTGTATGTCTATATCTGTATTGTACAGATGATTATTCTTAGTTAACCACGAGCTTGGTAGAAGCTCATATAGACATATAGGTATTCAGTTAAGACTGGATACTAAACAGACTCACGAGGACCCCAATAGATATCCTATGAAACCGTCAAAGGAAGGTCCTTTCGAGTTGAGTAGTATTTGTGATCCTTCGACCTAAGGGCCGCGATGAGCTTGTGGGAGATCCATCATACTTTGGTTCCACGTATATCAGAGACCTTTCACGGTCTGACTGTTACGTGTCGCTGGGTATGATCCAATGCTCATGGAGTTCAGTGTGCGTAGATATGGAATCCGTCAGCTCACATAGATGGGTTGTATATTCGAAACTTTGAGATTGTATTTTGTAAAGTCTTATGGCCGTAAGCAATCAACCTGGGAAAAGAGTTTCCTACAGGTTTGAACATTATAGCAAAAGTGTTTGCGTATATTATTCATTAAGATACGAATCTAGAGATAAAGTAACGGATGAAATTATCAAAATTTGACGGTAATGATCTATATCCCGTTCATCCAGGATATAATGACGGAAGGATTATAGGAATATATAGTAACCTCAACATGTATGGTCTAACGCGCTAATTTGTAATATCTATAACGTGTGCGTAGGGCATCGATCACGGACTTATGGAATAATTTCATTTGATGAATCAGGCGTGGATCTAGGGAGTATTAATATGAAATATACTCTTTGAGCACTTGGGCAGCGTACCATATTGAATAGTTCAATACAGTAAAATTCAGCAATTTACTAAGGTTAAGTTAACTAAAGTATATGGTCAGATGGTAGGACCCATTTTAGGTTAACTTGGTAACCTAGTAAGGACATAAATGTAATTTTACTTAATGATTATTTAATTGTTAAATAATTCAAATAAATATTTATTTATTTAATTGTTAAATAAATAATTTTAGTTTAACTAAGGTTAAGAGTTAACCATTTGGTTAAGTCAGATTAACTTTACTTAATGGTTAAGTAAAAGTTAATCTAATCATGGTTAAGTTAGTAAATTATGGTTAAAATATTTAAATGTTCTTTTACCTAACTAGAGTTAAGTGTTAACTATAGTTAGAATATTTAAATGTTAATTTAACCTAACTAGAGTTAATAGTTAACTTTGATTAGGTTAGGTTAAATTCAAATTGAAATTAAGTGTTATAAAATGAAATTAAATTCATTTGTATAAATAAGACAAATGTAATTAAATTCATGAAGTTTTTTTAAGTTTTCATTTTGCAAAAAATTGGCCAGCCATTACAAAGAGAGAAAAGAAAAATTATTTTCTAATTATTGGATTCAAGAGTTGAATTCATTATTTTCTTTTATAAGGCATAAAACCAAATTAGCAAAATAGGTTTTGATTAATTGATTAAGTGTTAATCAAAAGAAAAAAATCAAGAACATAAGTTTAAGTTGTTAAACTTTTGCTGGATCAAAGGCTGTCATTCTAGATAATCAAACCCACAATTGTTGATTACTAGAATTGATCAAAGATTATATTTCGGTGGATTTCAACAATTTCCATCCAAAGGCTTCAAGGGTTACTTCTCAATTTTATTTCTGTTAATTCATTTAATATGTAATGATTGTATTTACTGCAATGTTTTAAGCTTTCGCTACCTGATTATATGTATGAGATATGTATAAATTATTGTTAAACACAAAACCCATATGCAAACACCCTTTAATAATCAACTCTCAACATAAGAGAAGTGACAACTCGGTGGTTGTTACCTGTAAGAATTATATCATCAACATAAATTAGAAGTAATAGTATAATTAAAACATTGTTGAAAATAAAGAGAGAGTTATCTACTTTGCTGCTTGTGAATCGGAGGGAAACTAGAGCATGCGAAAGACATTTGATCCAAGCTCTTAGAGATTTTTCTAAGCCGTATAGATACTTATGGAGCTTGCACACGAAGTAAAGTCGTATGGGATCCTTGAATCCTGGTGGTTGTTCCAAGTATACTATTTCTTTTAATATGCCATAGAGGAAGGCATTTCAGACATCAAGTTGTCGTATAGTCAATCTTTTGGTAACGGTAATAGCCAAGACAAGTCTGATGGTTGTAGGCTTAATGACAAGCCTGAATATTTCATCAAAATCGATCCCTTAAATTTGATTAAACCCTCTAGTCACCAATCATGGTTTGAACCTATCCATTGATCTATATTCTTTATATTTGATTTTATAAACCCATTTGGAGTTGATGACATTGTTATGGGACGGTCGTGGAACAAGAGTCCATGTGTGATTGTCTTGAAGTACTTGAATCTCTTCTTGAATTGCCTGGACCCAAGTAGGATTTCTTAAAACTTCTTTTAGAGTTTTTGGCTTTTGGGTATGTGTGATATTTAGAAAAAGGTGACTGGTATTCTTCAGTTTGTGTCTTGTGACCATTGGATGAATATTTCGTGGTTCAGAGGTAGTTGTTGGGATTGGTTGAGGATTGGGTTTTAGATTTGTTGGTTGAATAGGAAACTCAATTATCAATTGGTTGGTGATATCGTTGTTTGTGTTTGGTGAAGGTGGTGTTTCTAGATCCCATAATAGTTTGGGTGATGAAATGTGAGTGGGTATCATTTTAGATGATGATGTGGTAGGAGTGTTTGTATCACGTAAGGGAGTTTTAATAGGTAAGTTGTCTTGAGAGTTGTTGATAGGAATGATATCTTGAGGATTAAGATTGGTGTCAACATGTTCTACTTGTCAAGAGTTTGTTTAAGTATTTAACGGTTCTAGGTGAAGAGTTTGAGGATAGTTTGAATTTGGTAAGATCATCTGGTCTGAGTTTTGTGCAACCAGCAAAAGGAGAATTATCAATGGTAGTTGAGCCATGAAATATTAGTTGATCTTTGTTGGAATTTTGAGTGTGTGGTTCCGATGATTTTTGAGCCCAATCTTCGTAAGATGGAAAATGTGCAAGCTCGCTACTTTCCTGCATACAAATAGATTTTGTTAAATTTGAGAATGGAAATACATTTACATCAAACACTACGTGTTGTAATATGTATACTTTATTAGTTTGTGGCTATAGACATTGATAGCCTTTGTGAATTTGGCTATATCCAATGAAGACACAAGGGTAGGTTTTTGTTACAAATTTATTTTTGTTGTAACTACGAAGCTAAGGAAAACACCTACATCTGATTACCCTTAAATATTGATAGTTGGGTATTTTATTATAAATTTTTTGATAGGGACTTGTATTAATGGTAGTTAGTGACAAGCGATTAATAATGTAAACAATCGTTAGTAAGACATCAACCCAGAGCCTCATTGGTAATGAGGCTTGAAACATCATCGTAAGAGCCGTTTTTGTGATATGTCGATGTTTTTGTTCCACCACACCATTTTGTTCAAGTATGTATGGGCATGACAATTATCGTTGAATACCACATTACTATAAATGTTTAACGAATGCGTTTAAAGTAAGCTTGGTGTCTCTATCGCCTTGAATTTTTTTTTATTTTACGAGCGAATTGATTCTTAACCTATTTTTGTAACTTCACAAAACACTAAAAAAAGTCAGACATTCGTTAAAGGAATTATCCAAACAAAATGAGAAAAAGCATCAATAAATATAACATAGAATTAAAAATTTTGCATTGAGTTTATGGGAGCAAGTCCCCAAAGATTGCAATGAATTTTCTCAAAAGGAAAATAAATTTTTTTATTAGATATTGAAAAAGATCTTTTACAGCTTTTTTCTAGTTGATTAGCAACACAAATATTTTTAGTTTTTGTCCAACTAAAATAATTTATTAGATTTTTATTTCTTATAATTTGAATCATTCTAGAATTGACATGTCCAAGTCTCTTATTCCAAATATTAAAATCCTCCAAATTTTCTTTTATTGTTGCCAATGTGATTTCTTGTCCTTCTTCAAGAGTGAACAGCTTCCCATGCCTAAATCCCTTGGCTAGGACCTGATTCTGTTCATTCTTAATAACAAAACTATTAGTATTGAACTAAAAAAAACACAAATTATCATCAATAAGTTGACTGACACATAATAAGTTCTTTTGTAATTTTGGTATAACAAGAATTTGATTTAATTTTAAATTTCCATGAATTGTTTTTAGTGTGGTATTTCCTATATGAGAGATTTGTAGTCCTTGTCCATTACCTACAAAGACTCGGTCACCTCCTTACCTGGTCATCTACCACATTTTGTTTTGCTGCCAACGCTTGAGGTCCATCTTCATCTGCTAAATCATACCTGAACCAACATTCCCTTGCTGTGTGCTTTCATGTATAACATATGTGACAGATCACGTGTTCTTTTTCTTCTTCAATGCTTTGTTTTGGTGCAATGGGTGTGTGTTGCTTGTTGTGGTTATATGTCTGCTGATTATTTTGCTGGTTGTAGCCGTGAGAATTCTGGTTGTAATGTTGATTACTTTGCTGATTGTGTCCATGGGGATTCTGCCCGTTGTATTGCTGAGTGTAGCCACGGTAATTCTGCTAATTTTGGGTCATATAATCCCTTGTTTGATTGACTGAAGATGGACCTCTTCCACGATTGTTTTACGGCCTCCTCTCTGATTTTTGTCGTGGCATCTTTGGCTAAAAAAGGTCTGATGAATATTCAATCATTTTTCTTCTTCTACTGATACGATGACAGATTTTTCATGATTTTGCAGGGCATATAGAAATTGTTTCAACGTGGGAAGAGGAGGCTTTGTTAGCATAGCTGTCTTAAAATCTGAATATTTTGGTCCTAAGGCCCTTGCTATTTGAAACATCTGATCTTCCTCAGAAATTGGTTTCCTAATGGATGCTAACTGGTTACAAATGTCTTTGATTTACTTGAGGAAGTCCTCAAGTTTTCTAGTTCCCTTTTTTTCAGAGAATAGAAGTTATCATTTAGCCAACTTTCCCTTTCTTTTATGGCTGGCAGCATATGTTCTGTGATGGTAAGCCAAACCTCTTGTGCCGTTTGTAAGCCGATGGTTATGCTTTGTACTTCTTTAGCCATCATATTTCTCATCCAAGCCATAAGAAGCCCATCGTTTGTTTTCCATGAAATGAATTCCTAATTGATTTCCTCTTTCCCTTCTTGTGTTATTATCTATGATGGAATCTCAACATCTTTAAAATATTATTAAATATTAAGGCTTTGTAAGAGAGACAGAATTTGAGATTTCCATAGAAGAAAATTGTTTGACGTGAGTTTGAAAGAGATCAAACTTGCACTTTGGTGAAAGGTTTGAAGAGAAAGGGTTGGCTCTTTTTGTGAGTTCGAACTTGAACTTGAAGCCATGTATGGCTTTGCTACCATAAAGGAAAATTAAAGTAATTCTTTTGTATTGCTATGTTCAATGATACATTACCATACGGGCAAGATATTTATATATAATTTTGCTATTCTATTACAAGAAGGAAAGTATTCTATATGCAGAATTCTTTCTATGGTTATGGTAAGAAGCCGTTGTTGATTGAGATGGCTTGTTGAAGATATGGCAAGATCCCATTGTTGTCAATGTTCCAAGCTTGGCAAGTGGCGTTTGTGTTAGCTTGATTTAGGCTCACTCTTCTTCTGTGCTTCTTTTATTTTCGGTAAGTGTTTTATTTTCCAACTGATTTGATTGCTCAAGAGATGGCCGTGTATCTTGATGATTGATATTGATTGCCGAGGGACCGTTATCAATGTGAATTCTGTTAATACTAATAAGGAACTTGCCGAGGTAATGATGCTTTTGTGGGCCAATTGACAAGTTAGGAACAAGTTTATTATGAAAGAAGAACATGATGACTCTATTAACACAATATTCAGGGTGGAAGCTTACTTTATTAACACAATATTCAGGGTAAAAGCTTTCTTTGAATCAAATATATTACAAAGTTCAAGCTTTTCAGCAACACAATATTATCAAATATATTACAAAGTTCAAGCCTTCCAGCAACACAACATAATACTGAGGTTAGAACTGCATCAAGTTGGGAAGCTCCTTCATAGGGTTGGTTCAAATTAAATATAGATGCAACCATGGATACCAAAATGGGTAAGGCTAGATTAGGAGTTGTAATAAGGAATATAGAGGAATTAATTTTGGAGATGGTAGTCTCAACAAAGGAAAACTATGGGGATGTTGAATGTGCAGAAGCTGAGGCCATTCTTTTTGGATTACAACTTGCAAAAAATGCAGGACTCTATCCCTTGATGGTCGAATCAGATAAAAAAAAAAAAGAAGTTGAGTTGGTGCAGGGAGTGTTGCATTCGTTGAAGGAAGTCAATTAAGTGATTTAGGACATCCAAAAGCTGATGCAGAAACGAGACTAAGTGAAAATTAGGCACATTCCCATTTCATGTAATGAGATGACTCATAAACTAGTTAAGATTGCTTTTATCTTCTCAGATGTAAAAGTTTGGCTGAATAAGCTCCCAGTCTAATGTTTAATGAAAGTATAATGTTTTTTTTAAAAAACAAAATTGATAATGCTATTAGGTTTAAAGTTGTTCATTATGTAACTGGCACGGTCATGACTTCAAATGAAGGTTGCTTTGTTTGCTTTAACCTTGGTCGGAAACAGTTGGCAGAATTTTCTCCCAAATGGCAACATGTTTACTGTCTCTTTTAATAAAGATAACAGTTGATAAAGGTCCAGATAAAAAGTAGAGCAATATCTAATATTGTTGACATTTCACACAAGTTTTTATTTAATCTCAAAACATATTTTATTATTTGATAAAGTTGTATATGGTGTTGTTCTCAACATGTTATTTATGAAACCATCTAATGGTATCTTAATAACTAATGAATCAATCCATTTTAATTGTGCATAGAAAAATAAGAACAAAAATTTAGAATAAACGGCATGATTTTATTGAATAATCCTACGAGAGAAGTACCATAAAAGACTTTCTCCTATTATTTAAGTTGGGGCATATGTTCTAAAAATATTTTAAAGAAAAATTATCTAAACCCTTAAAGTTTCAAGAAAAGGACATAAAGACTTTTAAAATTTAAAAAATTCAATTTATAGTATTGTCAAGTAATAAAATATGTTAATTAAAGTTAACAAAAAATCTATTAAATTTGGTGAAATTAAGATTATGGTCCTATTATGATTGAAAAAAGTTTAATCGGCATTGGCTGATCATTGATCGACTATTGACCAGTGTTAATAGGACAATGATTAATTGTTGTTCACCATTGAACGACATTGATTGACTATTGACTTGATAATGGTGAATTTTTATTTTATTTTTTTACCGTTAAAGTTTATAAAATTTGTTACCTGATACATGTGTAAATGAAAAATTTAAAACTTTAAGGGTTTACATGTTTCTTTTATGAAATCTTAGAGATCCAAATATTTATTTTTTAATATTTTAACTAGTTTGTTATTTATTAAGTAAGATGGGACATCATTTGAACGTGAAAATAACTTTTATTAATATGAGTTTAAATAAGAGAATTTACCATTTATCCCATAATAGATTATTTAACTATAAAAAACTCCATAATATTTAATAATATCTAAAAAAACTCTTATCATTATAACGGTAATAATATAAATTAATTTTGAAGGAAGTATAACAATCTTTTTATTTTAAAAGTCAACAATTGCATTTGCACGGTACCAAATAGTAACAATACACTATGTATATAATGAAATTAGCAATGTTAACATAGTTCAAAATAATTAAATAGTATTGTATAAACAGTAAATTTATATTGTATTATAATTAATAAATTTTCTTTATTTATTAGATTAATATAACATCTGATATTGAATATTTGTATTTTAATAAAAATCAGGCATTCGTATTAAATAATAATTTATAATATAAGAAAATTTTGTGTTATTCTTATTAATTATTTGATAATATAAGTATACTAATTTTTTAATTTACATAATATATTTTTATTATTTAATATTATACTGACACAATTATTAACTTTTTAAATAAAAAAAATTATTATACTCCTTCAAATTTATTTCATACTATTACAGTATAACGGCATGAATTGTTTTGGATATTATCAAATACAAGGAGGATTTTTGGTAAATTCTTTTGTTTTGAAACTAAATATTAAACACTTTCAAATGCTTAGATCTCAAGAACATATAACATTCCATGACATGCCATTAATTAGTAGTGATATATGAAGGTTGTTTGCAAATTCATCGCAATAAAGTATGGTGACATCCGAAATCCATAAACATTCAAATGGAAAATTTTCTAGAATTGAAAATTAAATAATATTTCATTCTTATGGTTAAGAATTTGATGGTTTCAGGACGAGAAGCCCCGTGTCCTTCCCTACCAAATAAGGGAATTGAATTATGCATATGTAATTATTTTCTTTCACCGATTTTCTTCTTGATTTATCTTTCACCAAGATGTTGTTGGAATAATTTAAAAAAATTTTATATCTATTTTAATTTAACAATAAAATAATATAAGAAAAATACCTCAATCATAAATTTTTACAGATATTTTTTTGTCAACACCAATAAATTTTTCATACTTTATTTTTCATCAATGGATCACTCATGTGGGGAGTTGATAAATTATAGAAAATCTAATTCTATGTTCTTAATTTTTTTTTAAACAAAAATTTAGCCCAAAAGAAGCATTAATAAAAAATATATAAAAGTGATTCTAAAAATTCATTTTTATAGTATAAAAAATTTATGTTATTTAAACTCTTAATCCTAATAGGATTAGGATAAAATAATATCTTTATATTATTTTAATTTAAATAATTAAAAGGATGAATATAATATCTAATATTATGTTTAATTAAATAATTTAGATAATTCATAATTATCTAATTATTTAATTTAAATAAATAATCTAATTATTTATTTAATTTCATAATTATTATAAATTGGGCCAATAATTGATTGAGCCCAACAAGTTTAATCAAATTAAACATAAACTAATAATTGGTCATAATAAGTTTAATCAAATTAAACTTGGGTCAATTAATATTTTAAATTTAATAATTAATTCAATAGTGCATTTCAGTGTTTATGGAGCCAGCATAGGAACTTGATGGATCTACAAAATTAAGTTCTAATAAATTAAATCATTTAATTAAACTCTTTAATCAACATAATTTTATTTATTAACTGTATATTAGTCTACTAAAAATATAAAACTGAAGTATTAATTTTGCAGATAAATTATAAAATAAAAAATTATCTTTGTCAATTTAATAATCATTTCATATAACTCAATCATCCAAAAAAGTTTATAATTAGAGTTAGGTCGAGTGTCCGTTAACCTCTCTAATTATATTTTTATTTTCGATTCACATTGATTCTCTTTTGAACATTTAATTTGTGAAATTTACAAATTTATTATTATTTTTAATTCTTAAAAAAAATTGAGCACTCATAATGTTCAAGACCTGAATCAATTATCAATGGAATAATTTATCTAACTTCTTTTTAGAAGGAGTGGATTTCATATATGTGAGAAATGTTTCTAACCATCCATTTTGTTATAATTATAAAATACTTAGTAATTGACTGAAAATCTTTTACAGTTTTTTCCTTGTAAATTAATAAACATAATTCAATGAATAAAAATTTATTAATCACTTAAAATTAAGATTAATCCATATATAATTATATAATAAAATAAATTCTCTTTATTAACAAAAATTAATAAAAAAATAATTTTATCATAACTCAATCCTATATAATTAACATTATACAAAATACTTTTATTTTTTATGTTAACACAAAATTATTCGAATAAGACTATTATATATAATATATAAATAAACAATACTTATAATTTATCAAAATAAAATTTTTGTCATCGTTTAAATTAAGGACACTTAAATTATTATACTTTTAAAAGTTATATTACTGTTTTTTACAGTAATCTTATTGACTTTACCTTGTTTTTGACTGCAATGTCAAAAATGAACGCAACCGCAAAAGGCCAGACAGAGGCATGATTAATTAAACAATAAAAAATCTATTGAAGTGATAATTTTTGAAAGTTGATTCCATCAGTAGGAATGACAATTTAACTGCGGCAGGGAGTACGAGAGTATTTACCTGATACTCGATTCTAATGGAAGAACTTGGTAAGATTCTCGTTACGTTTGAGATAGGTTTGAAATCTTGAAGATAAGCTCACAACAAATTTAGAACGGACATGGGTACAACTAAATATCTGGCTACTATGACGAATATACACAATATTATAAATTAATGAAAGCGTTTTTTTTTTTTTCAATTTATTAGGGAAAAAAGGGACTAAAATGACGTAGTTTTAACCAAATCTACCAAAATTTTGCTTTTGCACGTCACTCTCACCTGACGTACACAGCCAAAACTCCTCTCATAGCCGCGACTTACTTTCGTTCTCGAATGAAATTATGACATCTCTAAAATGCTTTCTCAAATGAAGTGAGATATTATTATTAACATTATTATTATTTTCATAACTTCTATACAGTGCATGTGCACGGGCATAGCATTATTTTCTTTTGGGCGGGGGAATTAGCTACTTATGATCAGTCTTTACAACAACTTTAGCCACTAAGCTAATCAGTGGATTTGGACCGTTAATAATTCTTTTATTTGACGCGAAATGGTTGATTTGGGAGCATTAAATTTGATAGTATTAGAATTCGTGGAGTGTGGTTTCCAAAGTAAATATTTGTTGGTTGGACGGCATCTCAATAATTGTCTCACCTTGATTAAGTTACCAAGCAAAACGTTGCCGTTTTGTAGCTTATATAGATAGTACATATTTTAATTCTTGGGCTCTCTTTTTAGTAATTCACAGTTTTGTTATATGCCCTTTTGGTTCTTCCCAAAAACAATGTTCGGTTTTGAAACGACGCCTTTGGTAATCATTCAAATTAAAAACAGAAACTTGTTACTTTTTGTTTCACTATAATTAGAACTGTATGACTCTATCCATTTATTCAATTGACCCAACTATAACATGTAGGTCACATTTTATAGTTAAACTACCATAACTCGTTGTGTTCTTGATGTGTGCTTTATTTTATAGTTTTTAATCTTGAGTTTTATAATCTTGTGTTGTCTTTTTACAAAAGGGGTCCTAGAGCTTTGTGTTAGGTTTACTAGATCAAAGACTTATTTAATTGGTAACTACGGTTTAAGAATCAAAAATTGCTGTATTAGTTTCATATAATAGGTTGAGAAATTTGATGGGAAAGGCGATTTCAATTTATAGCAAAAAAAAAAGATGAAGACTCTTTTTATTCAACAAAAGGTGTCTAAGGCCTTATTCGATTCTAAAGATATTCAAACAACTTTGACTCTAGTTCAAACAATAGTGATGAATGAAACAAAATTTAACTAAATAGTTTTAAAACTTGTTAATAATGTGCTGAGACAAGTTAATAAAAAGACTGCAACTGTTGATCTATAAGGTAAGGTTGAAACTCTTCATGTCTTTATATCTAACAAGTAAGCTTCTAATTAAAAAAAGATTTTTGGGTTTAATTAAGATGGATTATTAAATAAAGGACTAGAAGATAACTTAGATAAGTTTACCTCTTTTTCTTGTTTGCGAGGAATCTTATTGAAAGAAACCTACTTCAATAGGATGGAGAGATGGAAGATGAATCCCCTAGCCCTAGCTTTGGCATATCTTAGTCTTCTTCTTGATGAGTACAATTAAACTTACGATCATAGAAGGGCATTACTTGAATCAGATTCATAGGGTTTAGTCTTATTTTAAGATTTAAACATTGGTAAAGATATTAGTGATGAGAATCAAGCTTCAATTTTATTAAATTTATTACCATCATCTTTTTAGATAGGTTAAATCCACTATCAAGTATGGTAGGGAATATTTAACCGTAAATAACTATCTTGCTACTCAAAGGGCTAGAGAACAAGAAATTAGAATTGAAAGGAAAGTTAGTGGTGGTGGTGAGAATCTTCCTGCTAAAGTTAGAAATGATAAAAATAAATTTAAGGGCAAAAATAAAGAGAAATCTAGGTCTAAGTCTACATCTGAGCCTAGAAATGTTATTACTGTATGAAAGAAGGATATTTAAGGAGAAATTAATATGAAAGAACAGAAACAAAAAGAAAAGTCATATGAAAGTGCAAATGCAACAATGACCAATGATGAGTATGAGACTTCTAATGCACTTATTGTTTTTGTTCAAGAAAATCTCAAGGAATTAGAATTAATCTCTAGTAGTAGTTCCACATTTGTCTTACAAAGAATTGGTTTCAAACTTATCAATATCATGATAGGGCAAGTCTTGAGGGGTAATAATCGAGCTTAAAAAGTTAAGGGTAAAACTATTAAGATGTTTGATGGAAATATAAAGGTTTTTGAAAATGTCAAATTTATACTAGACTTAAAAAGAAATTTAATTTCTTTAGGGGTATTAGATGAATTTGAAAATACTTATAAGGTGAACAATAGAACAATACCAATGAAAACCTTAAATTGGAATGTGCGGGGCTGGGCAACCCCCGCATATTCCATATTCTGTCCAACTTGGTACAGGAATACTGCCCGGAGATGATCTTTCTTATGGAAACACTTTCTCTCAGGCATAGGGTAGAAAAGCTCCATGTAAAGCTTGGTTGTGTTGAAAAACTTGTTGTTGAAAGAACTGGACGCAGTGGCGGCTTGGCGTTACTATAGACGGATAAGATAGATATTTCCCTCCTATCTTACTCCCATTTTCACATTGATGTTGTAGTTATAGATCAAGCGAGGAAATGACGGTTTACCGACTTTTATAGCCCTCCTGATACACCCCAACGTGTCCACTTCTGGACACTTCTAAGGCATCTATGCTCTCTCTTTTTTCTCCATTGGGTATGTGGTGGGGACTTTAACGAGATTCTTACAAACTCAGAAAAATATGACGGGCTACCTCGACCTCTATTTCTCATGAAAAATTTCAAAAAGGCTGTTGATGACTGCAACTTAATAGGAATCCACTTCAAGGGCCCCTACTTCACTTGGTGTAATGGGCACAAATCTAATTCCTTTTTACAAGAAATACTAGATCGTATGTTATGCTCCTTCTTCTGGCATAACCTCTTCCCTAATGCCTGTGTACAACATCTGAATTTTTGGGGCTCTGATCACCGCTTCTTATTGTTAGCTTGCGGGAATTTGGGTACGACATCTAGTAAAACTTCATATCAGCTTCCTCGCAGTAGGTTCCATTTCGAGGAGTTTTGGACTGATGAGGAGGAATGTAGATAGATAATCTCAGAGGGATAGACAAATAATTCGACTTCGCTCAATAGAGTCTATAAGACTTTACAACGCATCGGGACTCGGCTCAAAAAGTGGAATATGACCAATTTTCGGAGATTGAAATATGAGATAAAAAAGAAAAAGCATCTGTTGGGGATTTTAAATAAACAGGTAGACATGCAAACTTGGAAGGAGATTAATAAGACCCAAAAATCCTTGGATGCTCTACTATATAAAGAAGAGAGATACTGGAGACAAAGATCGAGAGTCTTGTGGCTCAAGGCTGGAGACAGAAATTCACGTTTCTTCCACTTTAAAGCCTTTGGTCGCAAAAGGAAAAACCATATCTCCAGAATTATTGAGAGTGATATAACTTGGCATTCAGACTCAGACCAGATTGCACGAACTTTTGATGAGTATTTTGCTGCCATCTTTACATCTTCTAGGCCTTCTGTGTCAGCAATTGAAGATATTATTTTCTGTGTTGAGCGGCATCTCTCTGAGCATCACTATCAGTGGTTAAATTCCCCTTTTTTGTGCTTAGGATATCTACACTGCTGTTCATTAAATGTACCCTACAGAGGCTTATGGGAAAGATGGTATGTTTGCTTTGTTTTATCAAAAATTCTGGGACATAATTGGGCCATCTATCTGTTTAGTGTGTTTGGGGTTCTTTAATTACGGAGACGATATTGGAAAGGCTAATAAAACCCTAATTACTTTAATCCCTAAAATTATTGAGTCCAAGCTATGTTCAGACTTTCGTCCTATTAGCCTTTGTAATGTCTTGTATAAGATCATTACAAAAGCCTTGGCCAACAGATTGCGATGTGTTATGAATGAGGTGATTTTAGATTCTCAAAGTGCCTTCATTCTCGGGTGCCTAATAACTGATAATGCAATAGTTGGGTTCGAATGCCTCCATGATATTAAAAGAAACAAATTCTCCGGCGAAAATTCTATGGCCTTAAAACTGGATATATCAAAGACTTATGATCGTGTTGAGTGGCCTTTTCTGATGGCTATGATGCGCAAGTTGGGCTTTCCTGAAAGTTGGTGTGTAAAGATCTATTGTTGAATATTTTCAGTATCATACTCTGTCATTATTAACGGCTTGGCACGGGGCAATATATTCCCCTCGCGAGGTCTTCGTCAAGGTGATCCTTTATCCTCGTACCTATTCCATTTTTGTGCTGAAGGTCTCTCTACCCTTCTCAATTCTGCTCAGCAACGGGGTTCTTTACATGGCTTGAAATGTGAAAGATCGAGCCCAATTATCTCTCACATTTTTTTGCCGATGATATCCTAATCATCACCAGGGCATCTCAGAATAACTGTAATTCAATTCTGGAGATTCTGCGATCTTATGAGGTTGCTTCTAGATAGTTAATAAATTACCAAAAATCGGCTGTATGCTTTGATAATTGTATTCTGAGGGTGACTGCTGCTAATCTATCTCATTATCTTGGTGTTACCCAGGTCCCATACCATAGTAAATATTTGGGTCTCCTTTGTGTCACCAGCAAGAATAAACAAAATCTCTTTGCCGCCATTAAAGAAAGAGTGTGGAATAAACTGAAAGGATGAAAGAGGTACTTTTTCTCTGCTGAAAGTCGAGAGGTTCTTAGTAAAGCAGTGATCTAGGCTATTCTATTCTACGCTATGAATCTGTTCATGCTACCCAAGATTCTTATCAAAGAAATTCATAAACTCTGTGCTAGATTCTTTTGGGGTGGTGATGAAAACAAGAGGAAAGTCCATTGGCGTTCATGGGAAATGTTGTGTTGCTATAAACATAATGGTGGCCTTGGTTTTAGGAATTTGCACTCCTTCAACCAAGTCATTTTGGCCAAGCAGGGTTGGCGTGTGATTGCCCATCCAAACTCCCTAGTGGCAAGAACACTTCAAAGTCTCTATTACCCCAACTCCTCATTCCTACAGGCACATCCAACACATTCTAATTCTGCAGTCTGGAAAAGTATTCTTTGGGGCCGTAATTTGCTGTGTAAGGGGCTTCGTTGGCGCATCGGGGATGGATCTTCTGTCTCAATCTACTATGATTAATGGCTCCCTCGCCCTTTGTCCTTCAAACTGTTATTCCCTCATATGCTGCCCGAATACTCATCGGTGGCTGATCTACTTCTTCCATCAGGTTTCTGGAACCAAGAGCTTATATGAAACTCTTTCGCAGATGATGAATGCAAACTAATCTTAAACATCCCACGAGCGCCTTTCTGGGCCCACCTTGGCGACTTAGTTTTGTGGCACTTCGAAAAACATGGCCAACTTTCTATTAAGAGTGGGTATTGGCTCTCCCTTGCCCCTAATCATACATCATCTTCCAATGGCAATGCTTGCTCCCGCAACTGGTGGAAGCATCTGTGGCTTATACAGCTCCCCCCAAAGATTATACACTTTGTTTGGAGACTGTCTTATGGTTGAATCCCTACTTTTTCCAACCTTAGGCGATATCATGTACCTGTTGATGATTCTAGTAGCCGATGCGCGAAAGGAGCTGAAAATTCCATTCATGCACTTTGGCTTTGTGATGCTCTAAAGCATGTACGCCAGTCTTGCTCCATTTTGCATGGTTTTGGTATTGCTCATAATACACTCATGTTGGATCTTTTGATCGAATGTCTGGCTAGCCTTCCTACTGAATATTTTGAGACTCTACTTATACTATTTTGGAGACTCTGGTTTATTAAAAACTAATTTATTTTGAAGCACAAGGTGTTTTCGATGTCGGATGTGCTGTGTTGGGCGTAAAGCTACAGGGATGAGTCTAGGTGTACCCATGCCTTTACTACTGGCACCCCTATATCACGAACTAGAGTATGGCAAGCCCCTAGACTAGGCCTCATTAAACTAAATACTGATGCAGGCCTATCTTCAAAACACTTCAAAGCTGGGCTTAGGGTGGTGCTACGAGACCACTCTAGGGCTGTCTTGGCTTCCTCTTCCATTTCTATTAAAGTACAGCATTCTATAGATATTCTTGAAGCTTTGGCCTTGCTATGTGGTCTTTGTCTGGGTCGAATGTTGTGTATCTCAGCACTTGAGGTGGTCTCTGATGCTGCAGGCATTATTCGTGACATCAACAATCGCTCCCCTTCTGCCTCGGAATTGGGTTTGGTCTTTTAAGACATTATTGTTATTACTTTCTCATTCTCTTGTTGTTCTTTTAACTATGGTCATCGATTATCTAATCAAGTTGTACATGAATTGGCACATCTTGCCCTCAACTTAGACTTTGAAACTATTTGGTTTGGCAAAATGCCTTCCTAAATTAAATATTTTGTAATTGAGAATTCTTATTCCTCTCGAATTTTATGAATGAAATATTCCTTTCTTATAAAAAAAAAATAGAGCTTTTTTCATTATGAAAGCCATTAAATATAGTGGTTTATATATGCTGCATGGTTATATTATTATTAGTTCTGCAACAACTATTTGAAGGCAAAATTTAGAAAAAGTCAGAACTTTAGCATAGAAGTCTTGACCATATTAATGACAAAGGATTTCTTGAATTAGGTAGGCAAGGCCTACTTGGGAATGATAAAATCAACAAAGTTAATGTTTTGAGCTGTTACTACTAGTAGTGGATAAAGTGGTGAAATAACACATTCACAGCAGCTGTCGTGGCCATTAATGAAGGATGTGGTGGGTAAAATGAGGATTGTGGCTACTTGTTGTTCTCCATTTAATTTTTAAAATATTTTTGAATTAATAAATTAATTTTTAGATTTTTTTTTTCAAGGGGATTTTGATGATGAAATTAGATTAGCTTTTTTGATGAGTGAATTATAGACAAATAGTGTGTGTGTTTATTTGTTTTGATTAGATCATGTGGAAGATCAATTTCAAGAGATTGTGATGATGTTCGCTTGTGAAAAATTTGTAGAGTGGAATCTTTTTGGTGTATTTTAAATGTGCACAGGGGGAGGGGGGTGGGTGGGTGGTGTGGGGGCGTGTGTTTACATTTAATGCAGGGTATAAAAGTAATTACAGTCATTTTAATGAAAATTTCAACTAAAGGGTTGTTAGCTGTAACAGTTGGGAATCTTTTTGGTGTATTTTAAACGAATGGGAGTTTAGGTGTCTTTATTCCTTTTAATTATAAAAAATTGAGAGATTAAAAAGAAAGAATTTGAACAAGAATTGTGTATTGTTGTACATCAAAATTTAAAGAGTAAACTTTACATTTATAGTGCTATTCTTATGTTGAAAAAGGGAAAAAACTAAACTAGATAATTACATATAAAAAAAAATACACCTAAAAGGTAATTGAGAATATTTGACCTAAAATCAATTAAAAAGAAAATTATTTGATTTGTTTTCTCTTTAACAAATCAAATAATTTATTTCATCTTTGACAAATTATTTGATTTGTTTCATCTTTTAACACCCCCCTCAAGTTGGAGAATGAATGTTAAGGACTTCCAAGTAGAAAGAAGAAATCATCTTAACCTAATGGCTTAGTAAAAAGTCTAGCAACTTATTTTTCACTTTCTACAAAAGAAGTCTTAAGCTCTCATTTTTGTATTTGTTCACGGAATGCATGACAATTTATCTTAATATGTTTTGTTATTTCATGAAAGATAGGGTTGACTGAATTATAAATTGCCGCTTGATTGTCATAAAAGAGTTGAACTAGTTCTAAGTGAGATACTTGCAAATCTTTTAATAAGTACTATAACAAAGTTAATTTGCAGGTAATTAATGCTATGGACCTATATTCGGATTCCGCTGAAGACCGTGATACTATGATTTATTTATTACTTTTCCATGAATTTAGTGAATTACTAAGAAAAGCACAATAACCAATAATTGATTGTCGTGTATCTGGACATCTGGCCTAATTTGCATCACAAAAGCTTGTCAATTGTAACCTTCTATGCGAAGAAAATAAAAGAACTTGTCCTTGAGCATTTTTTAAGTATCATAATATTCGATGTGCTGTTTCGAGATGTGGTTTTCTGAGTTGTTGCATAAACTAACTAAGTGTGTTGACTAAGTAAGTAATGTTTGGTCTAGTGATCGTAAGATAAATCAACTTGCGATAGTGACTTGGATCATCAAGCAACTCCCACTCATTAGAAGCAAGTTTGAGATTTTTTTCTATAGGAAACTTTATAGGTTTGGCACTTAGAAGTCCAGCCTCCTCTAGCATGTCAAGTGTATTTTCATTGGTTGATAGAAATTTTTACTTTGGATCGAGCAACTTCTATTTCAAAAAAATACTTCAAATGACCAAGATTCTTAATCCAAAAATAACTGGCCAAGAAATTTTTAACCTCTTGTATCATTTTCTCATTGTTATCGGTGATGATCATGTCGTCGACGTAAAGAAGGATAATATTGAGATAATTATATAACTGGTGAATAAAGAATAGTATGCTTGTGATTAGTGGAAATTAAATTTCTGAATGGCATCAAGAAACCTATGAAACCAACTCCGTGAGGCTTGCTTCAATATGTAGAGAGATTTATAGAGTTGAAAAACTAAGTGTTGCTCCTCCTATCAATAAAAACCTGGAAGAGGAGTCATGTAAACCTCATCAGTTAATTCCCTATGAAGAAAAGTATTTTGAACATCCAAATGATGAAGATGCCAATGACAAATAGAAACAATGGCCAAAAGACATCGAAAAGTAATTAACTAAGCCACAGAAGCAAAGATTTCAGTGTAGTTAATACATTTGCATCGAGTAAACCCTTTAGCTATGAGGCAAGCTTTATAATGCTCAATTGAACCATTAGAGTTGTATTTAATTTAATAGATCTATTTGCAACTGATATATCGGCGACCAGAAGGTAATGGAACAATGCTCTAGGTATAGTTTGCTTCAAGGGCTGAGATTGCTTCATTCATGGCGGCCCCTCAATGTGGATTGTGGTAAGTTTGTTCATATGTTTTTGGTTCAACCATGTGAGAAACAATATTAATAAAAGTCTGATATGAATGAGCGAGAAGGGTATCGGAGACATACCTTGAAATTGGGTGGTGCATGCCAGATAAAGCTAAAGAAGAAAAAGGACCTAAAGTGAGAAGCTTGGAATGGTTTACCTCATAATCTTGGAGATGACTTGGGAGCTTTGTGGAGCGAGAAGAAAGTCAGGGTGGATAAAAATCAGGGAGTATTTTGAATTAGGGTAAAACTGGGGTATTCTGGATTGGTTTTGGGTATTGGCAGAAATGGCGTCGTAGTGCTAAATTGTTGGCACTGGAGTGTTAGAAGTATAAATGTCAGTGTTGTGTTGTGGAATAGGTGGCATTGCGGCACTGACATTCTGAAGCAGCTCTTAGATTTATATTGTGTCAAATGGTAAGGGTCGGGTTGGTGTGTCAATGTGGTCATCAAGGTTTTGAATTGAAGTGGTTGAATATAAGAATGTAGATTTATGAAATAATACATCACGAGAGATTAAGGTTTAATGGGATTGGAGGTCATGGACAAAGTAGCCATATTGGCTAAATGGATAACCAAGGGATATGTATTTTTAGGCTTGAGTATCAAATTTATGATTTGGTTTAAGGTTGGTAACGTAACATAAACACCAAAGGTACAGAGATGAGATTATACTAGGGTTTTATTGTAAAGTCAATGAGACAGTGTTTAGCTGGATAGGATGGGTATTGGAAGACAATTGATTAGGTAACAGGTTATTTGCAGGCTCTCCCCCCAAAACGCCAAAGGTAGGTTAGCTTGAAAATAAAGTGAACGACTCACATTTAAGAGATGTCTATGCGTTCGAAACCATAAAAAGGGACTTTATCAGTGATTGGGTTTCGAATTTAAAACTCATTAAATGTATTCAGGTATGACAAGAATAATCATCAATAATGGATAAGAAATAATAGGGTTCCAAATGAGAAGTAATTTTATGAAGTCCTTAAATATCACAATGGATTAATTCAAAAGGTGCACTAGTATATATGAAACTATTAAGAAAAGATAAATGAGTTTGTTTAGCTAAAGGACAAATATCATAAAATAGAGTAAAATCAAAAGAAATTTATGGGTTGATTTTGGAGAGTATCTGAAAGGGTGCAATAGAGGGATGACCCAATCGTTGATACCAAATATGAGGTTTACATTAGATGTGGAGTGTGATGGGTAGTGTTTGGTTGACTTAGAGATAATATAAACCATTAAGCTACGGCTAATCGTCTTCTTCGTAGCCATATTTTGCACTATACAAAAATCAAGGTAAAATGTTATACTACAACCCAATGCTTGAGTAATTTTTCCAACTAATAATAGATTAATTCTAAATTTTAGTAAATAAAGAACATCATTTAAAGTGATATTATCTGACAACTTTGTTGACCCAACACACTCAATTTTAACTTAGCCTCTATTTGGTAACTGAACGAATTATGGGAAAGAGTTGTCTTATGCAATGTTGGTTGAACATTAGAAATATGGTCGGTAGCCCCACTATTAATTATCTATTCAGTATGTAATGGAGATTTAATCTTATAATAGAAAGGTGAGCTAATACTTGTAGTATTCACAAAAGGCAAACTGTTACCATTATCCTTTCGAAGTAGATCTTTGAGTTGATTGTACCCTTCGAGAGTGAAAGTGGTGTTGATAAAACTTTATTTCTTGGATTCTTTTTTGGCTGTCAAGTTATTAACATTAGGCTTCTTTCTTCTTGGCTTCACTTCCTTACCATGTAGTTTGTGTCTAGATAGAAAACCATGGAGAAATAGGTGTGGTTGTCTTTTCCAAATGAGTACAACTCTTTTTCTTTGATGTTTGCTCATTGGTTTTTCAAGGGTTTAAAACTTGCATTGCAGCATGACTGGCTCTCTCTTTGGATGGCTAATTTAATTTATCTTTCTTGTTGGAGTATTAAGACATGAACCTTGCGTGTGTTTGGGAGAAGACTCATCATGAGAATTGAACGTCGCATGCTGACATAAAATTCATTTAGTTCCATTAAGAATTGTATGACCCTTTCTTTTTCTTCTCATTCAGTAAGGCTCTTTAGACCCGCACAAGTTCAAGAAATTAGATCATAATAAGAAGCCAACTCATTTCAAAGTGACTTTGTTTTGGTGTAATAAGCTGAAACAAACTGAGACCCTTGTTGTTGTTCGATAATTTCTTGTCCAATTTGATAGATTTGGGAGTCATTCCCTTGAGAGAACTTATCTTTCTAGTCATCCCAGACTTTGTTTGCAATTTCTGCATAAATAACACTTCCTGCAATATTAGAATGAATTGAATTCAAAATATAGGATAATACCATATCATTGCACTGTTGCCACATCAAAAACTTAGGGTTGGATTGAGGTGGTGCTTGTATTGTCTTGTTGATGAATCCAATTTTGTTTCTTGGCACTTAGAGCTATATGTATCGCGTTGCTCCATTATCCATAATTGTCTCCTTCAAGTGTTATGGTAACTGAAATGAGACTCAGATAATCCAAGTGATGTATGATGAAGACATCCATATCGTCAGTAACTTTCTCTGCCATTATCTTAGTAAATTCCTCATTCTCTATTCCCAAATTAATAGAAGTCATGTAAAAAACCTAGGGCTCAAGGCAGTGATATTGTTCACGAGTACTATTCACAGTGACTACTGTTCACGAGCATTATTTACAGCGACTACTGTTCACAAGCACTGTTTACAGGCACTATCTATAGTACTATTTTCGGGTACTGTTTAAGATACTATTTATATAGTAGAAAAAGAAATAATAACCCAGAGACTCTGATATCATATAAAAATTAAGAGATTAAAAGAACGAATTTGGACAAAATTGTGTATTGTTGTATATCAAAATACAAAGTGTAAGCTTTACATTTATAGTGCTATTCATATATTGAAAAAAGAAAAAAAAAACTAAACTTGATAATTACAAATAGAAAGGAAATACACTTAAAAGGTAATTGATAATATTTGACCTAAAATCAATTAAAGAGAAAATTATTTGATTTATTTCCTCTTTAACAAATCAAATAATTTGTTTTTTCTTTAAGAAATTATTTGATTTGTTTCCTCTTTTAATAGATTATTCTTCTTATATTAGTGTTAGCCTCGAGAATCTTCTTTAATGCTTATCACTTTCACTCAACCTAGCAGAATACAATTTCGAGATTTCAAGTTTATTGTAAAGATGCTTGTAAATTTTTTCTTTATGATCTTCGTATTATGCAAAAAGTAAGATGCATTCTGTTAGATTTTTGTCTATTTTTAACTGTATTTATTTCTTTTAATTGATCATGTAATAAAAGTAAAAATTATCATCTTTATTAAGGAAAATTTTCAAATTTAGAAAGCACTACTATTATCTACTATCAAGGATATCTTTTAACTTTTAAAGGAATTTTTTTTATTAGATAACATATGAAATATTTTGCTGGAAGAGTTCAAGATACCGAAGTTTAATAAATACAAAATGGTTGGCGACCCATATCGTCACTTACTGTCCTTCATTAGGGATTGTTGAGGCATTGATTTCCAGTCTGGGTTATTGAAACACCTTTCTTAAAGGTCATTAGAAGGGGAAACACTCAAGTGGAATTCATCTCCCCCGCATGATGCTTTACGTGGTTTTGACGATGTGGTTTTTTTTTATAGTGTTATACTCGTAACTTTAATTCTCATCATCCTCTTGATATATAACTTCTTTTCTTTTCTTTTTTTCCCCTTAAAAGGCACTATACTAATTATGAATTGGTATCAGTGCGACCCTCTAGACTGAATATTCGAAAAGAGGGGTGGGAACCTCGTTTAATAAGTTTTTTTTATCACAAAATAATTTTTTTTCTTTTTTAAAATATAAAATTAGAGATGGCAATGAGGCGGGGCGGGACGAGGGCGGGGAGGCCTTTCCCATAACCACCCTATTTTTTTAAACCCTATTCCTTATAAAAATTTAATGGGGTGGGGATGAGGAATCCTCAGACGGGGAATGACTTTCCCATCTTCGCTCTATTCCCTATTTCCATTTATTAATATTAAATATTAATTTACATTAATAAATTTTAACAATATAAAGTTAATCTATATTATGATAAAAAGGAATCAAACCAAAAAATCAGAATAATATTAGAATATCTTTCAATAATGTGAATAATAAAGAAATTTTTATGTAAATTATGAATAAAATAAAAAACAATAAAAATAATAATTTAAATAATATTTTAGTGCCTAGTATTATTGATCTTCTTATTAATTACTTCATATTTTCTCATTAAAAGTCATGAGAAGAAAAAAAGAGCAAGTTTGATGAAAAAATAAAATCAATAATGGCTCAACTCAAAAATAAAAATCTTTAATACAAGATATTAGGGTTTTTTATTAGATATTTTTAATTTTTATATTATTAAAATATTTTATAGTAACATAATTAAATACAAATTATGAAATAAAAATTTGATAAACTATATAATAATAAAAATATACTAAAAATTATATTTAATATATTCATACAAAACGGTGCACGAAGCGAGGATGGGGCCATCCTGCCCCATTAATAATTCAAAGATTTTTTTTTAATGCTCTACACATTTTCACAAAAATTACCAAATTCCTACCTCATTTAGGGCGGTCCCCCACAAGGTCTTATCCCCGTAGGGCATTTTACCATCCCTATCTAAAACCAATACTATTCATTCCCATCGCTTACCACTCTCTCTCTCTATGGAGCCATATATAGGTTAGCTAATCTTATTGGGCCATAATAAAAATTACATAAACTAGAGACCATATTGTAATTTTTTTTTTAAGAATAAATTCATATCATTTCATTAATATCACCAAGATATTACAACAGATGTTTTTGATACAACGATCAAAGAAATAACAGAATAAGAGAATTACATCTTGAGATCTGAGCCAAAACTCTTACAAAGAAGAGTGGCAGTTATACCCATCTCGGGTAATAACACATACGAACTCTTTCAAAAGAAAGAGATATAAGACCTTTCCGTAGAAAGGGAAATACAGACCTTTCCGTAGAAAGGGAAATACAGACCTTTCCGTAGAAAGGGAAATACAGACCTTTCCGTAGAAAGGGAAATACAGATCCCTTAAATAAGAGAGAAATTATTGACCGCATAATTTAAACTAAAACTATCGCCAAATCTACCCCTAACTAACAATAATAACCCAACAAACAGAGGGGTAAAATTGCCAAATCGACAGGGACAGGGCACATAGGAAAAATGAGCGATAGCAGATAGTCTGAAATCAAACACGCCGAAAAAAGGCTAAGGGACACGGGCGGTGCCTGGAGTTTGAGAGTGGCCTAATTCGCCGGGACTAACCACCAAAATACCCACCAGACACCAGCAGAGGTGGCATGAAGATCAACAGTCCCAAGGATCGCCGGAGACGACAATGCTGTCTGGCGGAAGGGAGGAACAGGCACCGCTGAAGGGGGGGCTGGTGGTGGAGCACACTGAAGAACCGCAGCAACCAAAGTCGCTCCCGGAGGACTTGGTTACACGATAGATATACCAACACCACAATGAAAACTTTCGAACGGAGAACTGTCGGTGGGGAGCACAGATCGTCGCCGGACAGGCTGGGCACGCCGGAAATGGCCAGAAAAATATGGCTTTTCGGACCAGTTCCACTGAGGTCCAGTACCAACGGCATGGTTGCCGTAACTTCACCAAAAGCAAGCTGCGAAGGCGCAGAAACGCCTCAGTGGACCCATAAGCAGAGAATCTGCAATGGAGTCCGGTGAAATGAATAACGGGCACGCCGTCGCACAGATGTTGTGAGATCGGCTCAGTTCGTTGAGCATCCGGCTGTTGGGGCAGCACAGCATCGAAAGGCAGAGCCCGTTAAACTCGGCCATGCAGCGGGGTGCCATGGTAAAGAAACTTCGACCGGTCACCAGGATCAGATAGAGCCCGCAGAAGATATGAAACATGTTTCCCCACCGAGCTCGAAGAACAGCCGCTCAGATTTGCTTCACGTACTGTTATCACCGATGACACATTGTCGTCGTGATCTGCGGGCTCCGATGGAAAGCAGGCCGACTCACCAGCTCTGAAAGAGAGGGTCGTGGGTTGGTTGCAGGAAAGCCAATGGCGCCATGGCTGCTGCCCACTTCTTGCTCAAAGTGCTTGAAAACGAAGAAAGAAGAAGAAAGAGGGCTGAGGCAGAGAGGGGAGTAAGGTAGGAGGGGTGGACGAGTCCACCGGAGAGAAGGCCTAGGCCCCCTCTCCGGTGGGTATTTGTTATACTTGCGGCGGCTGTGAACTTTAGAGAGAACTTGTTTTCTTAGTTTTAGCCAAGGGGTTGTGCGAGACCATATTGTAATTAACTAATCTATAGTGGCATAACAATAATTATCCACTAATCAGATTCTTGGTGAAAGGTGACCGGAAAAAATGATCAATTATAGATGGTTCTAGAAGATATCATGCTGGTGTGATTAACATAACAAAAATAGCTAAAAGTTGATGGTTTTGGTTGGAAATTGAAAGGAAAACGGCGACCGATGCTCCAGTTTATTTTTCTAAACAAAAATGAAGGATGAACAGCAATGTTAACTTTTTAGAATTTTTGTATGCATATTGGGGAGTTGAATTGATATGGCTATGAGGCATAATGCCCGTGCGGATTGTAGCAGATGGTGCAGCAGCGAACATAAATGTTTTGCATCGATTTATCATTTTTGACAGTGGAGGAGCAGCGGGAATGATATACTTAATCAGCCAATGTTTAAGGAGTCTAAGTATTGTTTGTTTTGTTCAGGAAGATATAGAAGTTTTAAAAAAGAGAATGCAAAATAATTTTATTGCTGGGTAATAATACATCTTATTGGAATCATGAAAATACACCTTCACAAGAGCTGAATTTAAACATGAAAATCAACACAAATAAAGAAGTAATTAAATCAAAATAAGGAATGAAATCATGATATAATTAAAGGGATACATAATGAATAGAGAGATTTAGGTGAATCGTGTATGAGTTGGTAATTTTGATTTGAATTATCCTTGTCATACTTATGTTAATCTTGAGAATCATGGTCGATTCTTAATACTCTCTCTAAAGCTAACGAGAAAAAGTTTTGGACTCCTAATTTATCCTTGAAAGATATTCTTAGTTTTATTACATGCAATAAGGTAAGAATCATTCCTACCATTTGTTGTTTTTTAATAAAAAAATCTTCTACTTAATTTGTTTTCATATTTGGACTAATCAATCTTTTGATTGTCCTCTTATCAATCCATCACCGTTCTTTTCCTTTTTCTTTTTCTTTTAACCAAAGCACCAGTTTTTTTTTTCAAACCTAAATTCCAAGCTCATAAACATGCTACTGCCATCAATCTTTCCCTTTTTTTCTCTATCCCCTTCTCTCCATATGTTTTATGGACAAAATGGAAACTGGCTAAATCTATAAGGTCAAAGTGATAATTACACAATTTCAAGGATCAAATTATGATAAGGAGAAAAACCATGATTAAACATCCAAATCGTTTTTTTTTCATGTAAAAAAAAAAAAAGACATCCTCGAGCGAATGATAACTAGAAAATTGAAATAGGCAAATAATAATAATAATAAAAGAACATAAATAATGTTACTAGACACTTAATGAAGGGAACTTACTATTGTATAATTGTAATAGCAACCAAATTGTATTGTTATACGCCGAATACGTTGGTTCTGCAAATATTCCAGCCACAATTATTGACCCTAAAAAAGACAAGTACAAAGGCACTATCTTTTAATTAAAAGATTCAAAATGTAAATGTACACAGCCACCCATTTCGTTAATTGAAGGTAATGATCAATACTACGAATGGCATTAGCACATCAAATCAAAATGAAAACTTTTTCTCAGTACATCACAGCGCCTAGAGCATAAATCCCAGTTCAAGTCCACAATAAGAGGATATTCCAAATATAAAACAGACTGATTAGATCCTTTTAATAGTGTAATTTCAAAACATAGAATCCTAAAATTCTTTTTCAATTGTACAATTTACATTCAAGTCCCACCCAACTCTTCTAGGTAGAGGACTCCTACATATGTAATGTCAATGAGAGATGGACAGAAGTACAACAAACTATATGTAAACTAATGGTAACTCTGGAAATGATAATACAAATTATCTGAGGGCAACCTAAGAGGTGTAATGTGTGCCAAATGAATTGAACCTTTCAACTTGTATTAAGTGTAAGTAAAGATGGCAATTATAAATGCGGTTGCTATGTTAAGTTCTTATTATCATAGCTACTTCGAACCATCTAAAATTATTGGAAAACACACATTATTGTATCAAGCCAACCACCATGCATCCAAGAATGGGGCACTATAGCCGTAATGATCATACATATGGCATATCAATACAGCATAAAGATACAAATAGACCATTAAACTCGACCATTCTCACCAGAACCTAAAAGGCTAATAACTAGATTACAACATCAAAATAAAAGGAAAAATGCTAGGTGTTTTTTTAAAAAATATTTTTGGAATGAAAAAGGGTTGAGTAGGATTTTTTTTTGTTGAAGTTTTTGAAATGCAAGTAGGAAAAATTTAAGCAGTTTTAAAAACACTGAGAAATTGACAGGGGAGAGTGGAATGCTTATGCATAACCTTGGACAAATAAGCTTTAGAAGTTCTAATTTTATAATTATAGATATAAGATGCAAATAGCATATTGGAGTCCATTATTGGATTGATTAACTACCCTAAAAAAACTTTGTATCTGTGTTAACGGTTCAATAATAAAAGGTGACAGTATATTTACCTATTTTAGTGGAAATCCCAAATTTAAATATTCCATGTAAAAAAACTCCAACCAACTAATTTTTTTTTTTTTTTTATAAAAAGGGAGTAAAATAAACAATCACCAAAAAATTTCTATTCTTGGTTCCATAGGATTTCCTTCCTTCAAAGACTATTAACAAAAAACTAGCCAAAAAGAAAAAAGAAAAAAACGAAAAACTTAGTTTCCTTTTTCTCTCCTAAGATGAAGAAAACCCTAGTTAGACTCCTTTAATGCATACAAAAGACCAAAAAAAAAAAAAAGCTTAAGGGGGTCTGACTCTTAAGAAGCAATCTCGGTCTTCACATAGAAGTATTAAGGGGGCCTGACTCTTCAGCTTCCCACTTTTCCTTGGCAATAATTCCCTCGTGCTGTCGTGCAAAGTCACATAGTCCTCAAGTTTCTGGTCAAGTTCTTTAGCATTTGAAGCAGAAACAATAATGCCACGTTGAACAGGAGCAATGAAGCCGTCATCAATAGCTTAGCCCATGAAGCTTAAAAAGAAGTCATAAAATCCATCCACATTAAGCAATCCTACTGGCTTCTTGTGAATTCCCAGCTGAGACCATGTGATGACCTCTAAGAACTCTTCAAGAGTTCCAAATCCACCTGCTCATTATATAACACCCAAAATTTATTTTTGTATTTTTATTTTTTTTAACTTTTTATATATATTTAATTTTAAATTAGATATGGGAGGGCTTATAGATTATTTATATATATTTTTTATTATTAGACAAGTGGGTTGAAGTTGGTGGGATTATTAATGCTTTTTTTTTTATCAAAGCAATTTATATTGTTTTTGAAGTGGGGACATTAGGTGGAAAGAAGAATATATATATATCTGTGTGTGTGTGCGCGCTTATAGATTATTTATATATATTGTTTATTATTAGACAAGTGAGTTGAAGTTGGTGGGATTATTAATGCTTTTTTTTTTTATCAAAGCAATTTATATTGTTTTTGAAGTGGGGGACATTAGGTAGAAAGAAGAATATATATATATCTCTGTGTGTGGGCTTATAGATTATTTATATATATTTTTTATTATTAGACAAGTGGGCTGAAGTTGGTGGGATTATTAATGCTTTTATGTTTATCAAACAATTTATATTGTTTTTGAAGTGGGGGACATTAGGTGGAAAGAAGAATATATATATATCTCTGTGTGTGGGCTTATAGATTATTTATATATATATTTTTTATTATTAGACAAGTGGGCTGAAGTTGGTGGGATTATTAATGCTTTTTTTTTTATCAAAGCAATTTATATTGTTTTTGAAGTGGGGGACATTAGGTGGAAAGAAGAATATATATATATATATAAAAGGGGAGAAAGAAGAATGGCAAAAAGAGAGAGATAGGAAAATCGAGAAGAAAAGAGAAAATAGAAATTGGAAGAAAGAAGAAAGAAGAAAGAAGGAGAAGGAGAAGGAGAAGGAGAAGGGAAATAGATGAAGGAGATGTTGAAAGTTGAGGAACTATTAATGGTGAGTTTATTTTCCTATAACTATTTTGATTAAATAAAATAGAAAGGAAATTTTGAGTTAATTTCTTTGTTTTTTTTGAGTTCATTTTCTATGTGTTTTTTTTTAGATATATTAATTTGAAAAATATGTGTTTTGGTGAAATTAGGGATTATGAATTACTTAAAATTTGGGGTTTTAGTATTTTATTATTTGAACATGGAAATAAAACAAGATTTGAGTACTAGAATATAGAATAGGCATATGAATCAAGAATTGGTGGAAATGTTGCTTTCAATTAAATTCTAGATCATTATCACATGGCTTGCAATTTGTTATGTGCTTAGTTTTTGTTTTGATATTTTATAATTTTAGCATGATTGGAGTAAAAGAGGTATTTGGCTCATTCTTCTTGGACCTAACGGAGTGGGAAAGAAAAAGTAAAGCTTTATATTAATTATATAAATTTTTTTTAAGTCTTGATTTCTAAGAACATAAGTAATTTAAGGATTGGTGAACTATATGGATTATTGAGTATAAATGTATGAATAAGAGCAAGGATCATAATTGATCTATAGAATTTGTGCATAATAGTAGTTTATTCAGTGATTTTTATACAATATTATGGTTCGACTTTGGGTCTGAATTTTTAACCTATGCAACTAGACATTCTAAAGAAAATTTAGAGCCTTGAATCATTGAAAACTTCCATGAACTTGAGTTTTTGTGATTTTTCGAAGATGAATTCGAAATTATGAGAATCCTATGTTTCTGCAGTATGATGAGCTTTTGAGCTGAGTTTGATCTATCAAATGACTTTAGAAAATTATGGGTTTCTGAAAAATGATAATTATGCATGTCTAATATATCATATCCAAATTTGAGAATTTAAATCATTGATGTTGAATTATTATTAGTTTCTAAAGAGAGTGGTCTCAGTGCAGATTTTTGTTTGACAGATTCTGAAAGTCTTGGAAAGAAATTGTTTTAAAATACTTACTCGATGAATTTACCCATAAATATTTTATTATGGACTAATATATGTGTCATAAATATTTATGAGGTGGTTTTATAATTTTTAAATATGTATAAGATTTTATAAAATTCAGAAAGTGAAGGCTGCTCAATAGATGTTTTGATTTGATCAAGTTAAGGACTTAGTTTTAAGAATGATTATAACATAGATTTAGAAGGATTCGTGTGAGTGGATACTTGAACTACTTTTACGATTTTTACTTAATGAATTTAGAGAAATATATTTTTAAAGTATGATGAACATGGTTTCATTTTTATGTATATTTTTTCTTGATGATCATTTATCTTTAATGATGCGTTTATTTTATGAAATGATTTATTTTATATATGGGAGACTACATTTATATTATGATTTTGACTCACGATATGTTTACATTTGATATAACATTTTTTTTCATGTGTTACCAATGAGATTTCTTTAAATGGTTTGAGATTCAAAGAGTATAAGATAAGATTTAATAAAATGTTATAACTATGTATATATTGTATAAAGGATATGATTTTAAAATTACTATGCTGTACTCTTCCCTATTCCAGACATGATATTTAGGCCTTTGGGGCTTGTCTGTACACACACATAAGTTTTGGGCCGTGTGTATGAGCGCTTTACTATTTGAGAGCCAGTTTGCTCTACTCATGCATACGACAAGAATATGAGATGACATATAAAATGAGTACGTCCAATACTTTGCCCGAAAGACATTTCGAGTACGATGAGATTTCTTCCTTAGGTACTAGTTTAGTGTGGTTTTCTCTATAAATAGTAATATATGATATTTTAAATATCAATTATATTCAACCATGCTCAACAAAAAAAATGTATGATAGAAGATTTCGGAGTGTTACTGAGAACGCGATTTTATGTAATTTATGTTACCACAATTTATAAATATTGTATTATGAGGCTAGAAAAATGCATTTTCTATGGTAAGCAATTTTACACGGTGATTTTACATGTTTTAAGTAAATATCATTTTATGTACTTTATTTGTTTTTCATAATGAATAGTAAGAGAAATATTATTTATATGTTTATGATATATTTTAAGACTATTTTAATTTTTTTAAAAGTGCATCCACTTATTGAGTCAATCGACTTATTTTATTTTCATTATCTTTTTTCCCTCTTCAAAAGATTGCAGAAAATAAATCAATTTAGTGGAATTAATATTATAAGATAAGTTAAGTGATAGGATGAGAATTCTTTTATCTTTGAGTTACAGTTTAGAGTATATTCGAAAAGTATAGGGAAATTTCTTCGAGATTTTGATAGAATTTTTTTTGTAATAAAAATGTATAAAGTTTATAAGATGGTATTTGAGATTCACCCAAAAATTTTTAGAATATTGTAGTGCGGGTTGTTTCACATTAACACAAAAACACTAACATACATAAAATATAAAGAAATATATAATCGCGACGTTAAGAAAACTTATGCTTGTTGTTACAAAGAGAAAGAGAAACAACTGGTAAGGCGATAAAACAGTCAATCTCGACCCCCCTCAGCTTTTCGTTGGTGCATGTCTGCCACTGGTTTGGTCTCCCAATGACGGTTTCTCCCATTACCTGCTTGCCATATACAAGTCATATTCTGCAGTTAAAAAAAAAAAAAAAAAAAAGAGAAACTCGTAATAGTTTAAGAGATTGCATATATTTGTATACCTCTTTGGTCATAAGAATTTTGGGAATGATTCCGTGAATAAAAACAAGAAAAATGAATTTATTACCAAACAATAAAATGAACCAAACCAGAAATAAATGGGACTGATAAAAGGCCAAGTGCCCAGTGAGTACCCTAAAACATGTGCACCGCCACGAAGAACCTCTCGAGAAACTAAACCCATCAACCCAATAGTTCCTCCACCATAAACAATATTAATTTTCCTTGACACCAGTTCTTGCCCCAGCTCAAGTGCAGCAGCACGATAACAATCTCTCTTGCCACTGCAACTTCCACAGAAAACACAAAGCCTTTTGAACCTCGACTTGGCCCCTTGCTTCTCCTCCATGGATGATGGCTCTCTATCTTTGTCGCTCAGTTTGTGTTCCTTCTCTTTTGTGGGAGATAATGAATATGAAACATAAAGAGGAAGGACGTGCGGCATTTATATTGCATTTTGATATTAAATAAGAATTACGAGAATAAAATAAAAAAATATATCTATAATAAACGAGCAATATATTCAAAAATTTAAATTATTCTCTTTATTACTTATGAAATGTGCGTACACGACCTTGGAGGTTTAGCATCATTCAAGATACTTATTACAATGATAACTCAGACACAGTTCCAAAAGCAAAAACAAGCATAATCGGTCATGGCAGCATTTTGAATACACTGGCCTCCGACTTGATTGTGTCTCTGGAAACACTTCTTGCCACAGTCCTCAAGCGTACATCCACTGGGATATAGCTCCTCCATGCATCTCTTTTGTGCATTGGCATGAGGCACCATCAATGCAGCTGAGAAAATGAGCGCAAGAATAAAGAAATGTGTGCGAGAAAACTTTTCCATCTCTCTAACAAAGTTTCAATAGCTAGCTCTAAGATTTTAATGATGGATAAATTGCGAAGAAAATAACAATACGAATAGAAATGATAATTTTTACACTAATTAATATGAGCTTTACAAAAGCTCTATTTATACATAAAAATGAATAAAATAGAAAGAAAAACATTAAATATATATTATTACATAATCTTAAAAATATTTTATTGATTATGATATATTAACAAATTAATTGTATTTCCTATTTTATGTTCAACAAATCAGATTTGTATATATGATAATTAAGAATCAATCGTGATTCTAATCATATTGAAATGCAAATTTTACTTATTACAGGTGTAACTTCGTACAAAGTACCCAAACAACGTATTACTCGTATTAAATTTTAATAGGAACCGTTCTTACCTTTGTACACTCACTTAAATGGCCAACAGATACACACTCTCACTCACTTACAAGCCATGGTAAAAGCTGAATGCCATGAAATCTCAAAATCCTTTACCGTCTCTTATCTTATTTAACTATTCAATGTTAAAATTACAACACGAAATAAAGTTAATTATAATATAAAGCTCAAAATTAAGCCCAAATATTTACAAGTCTCATTCTTGAAGTTTCTAAATTAAATAAGATATTTTAAAGTTAATAATTAAGAAGATAAGTATTATAAACTTGTGTGGTTAATAAATTTTTACATTATTTTATTTGTGTGATTTTGGTTTGTTGAAACTAAATATAAATACCACTCTCCCCCTCATTTAGTTTTGCAAGCAAGCAAGTTAAGAATAAAGAGTTAATCAAGTATTTGACAATTGTTGAGAGTTTAGTGTGTTAAAGAGTTGAGCAAATAATAAGCTTAACAAAAAGTGTGTGAGTATTGTGTTGTAAGTATAAGAGAGTGAGAGTTTCTAAAATTTGTATTGTAAATTTTGAGTTTGTTGTATTAATAAAAGTGTTCCATTTGTGTTCCATTATTCTCAACAATTGGTATCAGAGCGGGACTATCTGAGACTGCTCAAGTTGTAGGATTTCTAAGAATTCTGAGTATGCTCTGTGGTTGCAGCTTTGACTGATCTTCCACATCAGAAATGGCTTCTAGAAATTATAAATGAGTGAGCTTCTGTATGTCGTGAGTAGTCTGTGACTCTGCAAGTTTGTTGACAAAACTTGTTTGGTATTACTAAGGTGCTGCCAACACGATAAGTGACCTTCAAGTCGTTGGAGGAATCAAGAAGCTTAACAACCAAAATTATAATACATGGGCGACATTGATGGAGTCTTACCTTCAAGGCCAAGATCTTTGGGAGGTCGTTGGTGGGAATGAAGTGAAGCAGCTAACAGACGAAGCCACTTTAAAGAAGTGGAATGTGAAAATTGGTAAAGCTATGTTCGCTATTAAGACCACAATTGAAGAAGAAATGTTAGAGCACATAAAGAAGGCTAAGACGCCAAATGAAGCATGAGACACTTTTGCATCACTCTTTTCAAAGAAAAACAACATGCGACTATAGCTTCTAAAGAATGAACTGTTGTCAATTGTACAACGCAACATGACGATGAACCAATACTTCACAAAGGTAAAGTCCTTGTGTCGTGAAATATCTGAGTTAGATCCTGCCACTATTATTGCTGAAACTAGGATGAAAAGAATTATCATCCATGGTTTGAGACCCGAGTATAGAAGTTTTGTTACTACTGTACAAGGCCGGCCAACCTAACCATCTCTTATTAAATTTAAACGACGTGTTGATGGAGGATCTAAAAAAGATGATGATAAGATAAAGAGTTATCACTAAGACGGTAGCTCACAAACATGGGGAGTATGGAGGATTCGTGGCAATGGTATAAGTTCAACCAAAAGAAAAAGTTTGAAGGAAAATGCTACAATTGTGGAAAAATATGACACATGGCAAACGATTGTTAGTCCACGAAAAGGTTTGCTGAGGGTAATGCTGCCACATCAAACTTAGAAAGAAAAAGTGAAGATGAGTGAGATGCTGAAGCATCTGTTG
Source organism: Ailanthus altissimus (assembly GCA_946807835.1). Classification (NCBI taxonomy): domain Eukaryota; kingdom Viridiplantae; phylum Streptophyta; class Magnoliopsida; order Sapindales; family Simaroubaceae; genus Ailanthus; species Ailanthus altissimus. The sequence goes on from OX327695.1 coordinate 29,725,947, forward strand.
CTATAAAGGAATAAGACCTATCACTTTAAGTGATAATGCCTAGACGGATTGACCATGAAAATGATTGGATCGTTGACTCAGGATGTTCAGATCATATGACTGGTGACGAAGATAAGCTGTAAGATATGACTAAGTACACAGAAGTCGTGTAGTGGTGACAGCCAACAACTTAAGATTACCTATAGCTCACATCGGTAACACAGTCATTGCACCTCGTTACAGTTCTAACAAGGTAATACTTTAAGATGTCTATCATGTCCCCGGCATGAAAAAGAATCTATTGTCAGTATCACAGTTAACATTTTTTGGAAACTATGTTTTGTTCGGTCCACAAGATGTTAAGGTGTACCAAAATTTAAAAATTATGAGAACACCAATATTGGAAAGACGACGACTAGAGTCAGTCTATATACTATCAGCAGAGTCAGCTTATGTAGACAATACTCGAAAGAATGAAACAATAAATTTGTGGCATGCACGATTGGGACATGTAAGTTATCATAAGCTAAAAGTGATGATGAACAAGGCAATGCTTAAGGGTCTACCTCAACTTGATGTGAGAATGGATACAGTATGTACGGGATGTCAGTATGGTAAGGCACATCAACTACCATATAAGGAGTCAAAGTTTAGAGTTAAGGAGTCATTGGAGTTGGTTCACTCTGATGTGTTTAGATCTGTCAAGTAGCCATCAATTAGTGGTATGCGGTACATGGTGACATTTATTGATGACTTCTCAAGGTATGTATGGGTTTTTTTTATAAAGGAAAAATCAGATACTTTTTTGAAGTTCAAGGAATTTAAAGAAATAACTGAAGAAGAAGTCAAAAAGAAGATTCATTGTCTCCGCACAGATAATGGAGGAGAATATACCTCTGATGCGTTCTCACAATATCTTCGAGAAAATAAGATACGACATCAGTTCACATGTGCCAACACGCCACAACAAAATGGTGTTGCAGAAAGGAAGAATCAGCATCTTGTAGAGATTTGTAAAAGTATGTTGCACGCAAAAAATGTACTAAGAAGATTTTGGGCCGAAGGAATAAAGACTGCAGCCCACGTGATTAATAGGCTTCCTCAACCAAGGTTAGGGTTCATATCACCCTTTGAGAAGTTGTGGGATATGAAACCTACAATGAGTCATTTTCGAGTATTTGGTTGTATATGCTATATGTTTGTGCCAAATCACCTGAGAAACAAATTCGACAAAAAGACAATCAGGTGTATCTTTGTTGGATATGATAACTATCGCAAATCATGGAAATGTTGTGACCCTACTAGTGGGCGGCGCTATACATTAAGGAATGTGGTGTTTGATGAAGTATGTTCATGGTAGTCGCCACAAAAAGAAGAGCTTCCAGATTCAAAAGAAATAGCAGAACGACTACAACAAAAGATAGATGAGCAAATTGTTGAAATCCGACTGAGCCAAGAAGACCTTGATAATGGAAGCAGTGATGACAACACCGAGCAATAGATAACTCAAAGTCCTTGGTAAACTAGCATCTATCAACAACTAACAACGAAGGCCAATTATGAAGGAGTAGAACTTGCAACCCTTCAATCTCATCCTCATAGGTCAATAAAAATACGAAAGCCTAATCCCAAATATGCTAATGCAGCTATGGTGAAAGAGGAAAATGTTAAGGAGTCTGAGACTTTTAAAGAAGCATCACAGAGCTCTAAATGGACTAAAACTATGGAAGAAGAAATCATAAAGTTGGAGCAAAACTAAACTTGGGATTTAATGCCAAAGCCAAAAGATGTGAAACCTATATCTTGTAAGTGGTTGTATAAGATTAAAAGACATCTTGATGGATCGGCGGAGAGGTATAAAGCTTGGTTGGTAGCTCGAGGATTTTTTCAACAGTATGGATTAGACTATGATGAAATGTTTAATCCAGTAGCCAAGATCACCACAGTACGAGTTCTACTTGCATTGGCAATTAGCAAAGGTTGGATATTATGGCAAATGGACGTAAAAAATGCTTTTCTACATGGAGAGTTGGATTGGGAGATCTATATGATTCAACCAATGGAATTTGAAAGCAAATTTCATCCTGATTATGTGTGTAAATTGAGAAATACATTGTATGGATTAAAGCAAGCTCCAAGGGTGTGGTATGAAAAAATTTGAGAATTTCTAACACATGGTGGTTACTCTATAGCACCAGCTGATTCTAGCCTGTTCGTCAAAGCTAATAGAAAGAAACTTGCAATTGTATTGGTATATGTAGATGACTTAATTATCACTGGAGATGATGAAGAAGAGATTCGTCGAACAAGAGAGAATTTGGTGGTTCACTTCCAGAAAAAAGAGCTTGGACAACTTAAGCATTTCCTTGGGCTTGAATTTACTCGAACAGTAGAAGGGATTTTTCTAGGACAACAAAAATATGCCAAAGATTTATTGCAGAAGTTTGGGATGTTGGAATGCAAGCCTATCTCAACACCGTTGGAAGCCAATGCCAAGTTGTGTGATCATGAAGGAAAGGATTTAGAAGATAGAACTATGTATCGACAACTGGTAGGAAGTCTCATTTATTTGACATTGACTCGACCAGACATTTCTTATGCAGTTAGAGTAATAAGTCGATACATGCAAAATCTTAGAAAACTTCACTTAGAAGCAGCTCGATGGATATTGAGATATGTAAGAGGCACAATTAACTATGGTCTATTCTATAAGAAAGACCAAGATTGTAAAATAGTTGGCTATTGTGATGCTGACTATGCTAGAGATCATGACACACGACGTTTGCCCACTAGGTATTTTTTCAAGATTGGTTCAAGAATAATCTCTTGGTGCAGTAAAAGGCAACCGACTATATCATTGTCAACTACTGAAGCTAAATATAGAGCAGCAACAATGACAGCTCAAGAAAATATATGGTTGATGCAATTAATTGAGGATTTACATTAGCTAAGAGATTATAAAGTGTCAATATATTGTGATAATCGGTCAGCAATTTGTTTGGCAGAAAATCTAATTTTTCATGCAAGAACAAAGCATGTGGAGGTGCATTATCACTTTATTCGGGAGAAAGTTCTGCAAGAAGAAATTGAGTTGCTGTATGTTAAGATCGAATATCAAGTGGCTGATTTGTTCACAAAAAATTTGGGTGTTCATAAGTTCGAAAAATTTCGAAGATAACTCAACGTGGTTAGAAGAACGAAAGTTGGTGTTAAGGGGGAGTGTTAAAATTACAATATGAAATGAAGTTAATTACAACATAAAGCCCAAGATTAAGCCTAATTCTTGAAGTTTTTAGATTATGTAAGATATTTTAAAGTTAATAATTAAGGAGATAAGTATTATAAACTTGTGTGGTTAATAAATATCTACATTATTTTATTTGTATGGTTTTGGTTTGTTGAAACTAAGTATAAATACTCCCCTCCCTCATTTAGTTTTGCAAGCAAGTAAGTTAAGAATAAAGAGTTGATCAAGTATTTGATCAATTATTGAGAGTTTAGTATGTTAAAGAGTTGAGCAAATAATAAGCTTAACAAAGAGTGTGTGAGTGTTGAGTTGTGAGTGTTGTGTTATAAATGTGAGAAAGTAAGAATTTCTAAAATTTATATTATAAAATTTGAATTTATTGTATTAATAAAAATATTCTATTTGTACTCTATTATTCTTAACATTGAATGCCTCGTTAGCTAATGAAATTAACTCTTTGTGTTTTTTCAAATTTGTAATATCCATATTTTGATATTCTAATACGTGGATGGAAAGACAAACATGGTCAACATGAAAGTAAAAACATACTCATAATTTTCTACAAGATCTTTACTATAAAGGGGAGTATTTCTCCATCATTTAAAGAAGGATCCACATTTTTTCTTACATGATTTTATCCACTTTTGGTTGTAATATTTAGATCTTGAAAGAATATTTTAGACATTTTCTCTCTAATTTTTTTTTTTATTTTTTCTCTCACTTGATTAAGAAGAAAATTAATTTAAGCATTGAAGTGTTTTTTTTTTTTTGGGTTATAAGTACACAAATTTATTCTTGAAATCACTTATATTGGAAGTCAAATCATGAAAATCAAGATACTAGGAAGTCCAAATTTTATTCCGAAGTTTCGATCGTACACAATCCATTACTTAAATTTTGAATTACATAGATTCAAATCTTTTTATGAGTTACAATAGATATTGAATAAATAAAAAATGTTATATTCATCACGTTTGGAACAAATTAATTTTTCTTCTTTGAAAAAAGATTTTTTGGTTAAATTATGAAATAATTTAATTTAAATAAGACTTCTAAAAGATATTTTATCGGTAATGTAAATTCTGAAAAAATTAATTTTTTTTCCTAAAAGAAACTTAATTTGAGGAAATAAGTTCTAGGTTTTTAGCCATGCATGGTTACAGAGCTTATTCTCATTTGATTTTTTATTTCTATTTTTTTTTTTTGTTTACTTTTATTAATGCTATTCCAAAACATTGCCAGCAAGGCTACATCAGCAAAATTAGTTATGCCAGCTCAACAAAGGTGTATCCAAGTCAACAGTCAATTTGCTAAGTTTGTTATGAAGTTATTTTAAGTTTTCCACCAATTACAATGCTAGATATATATAATATTGATGTAATTCATTTTGTAAGTTGATTCTGATACGATTATAGAGCAATAAAATCAAATTAATTTTCTCAGTTTTTCTTTGTTATTTTCTTTCCACTTTCTCACTTGCCTAATACTTATAAAACTGTAATATGGCATCAGAGCCTTGAAACAATGGCAAATACAAGTTCAACAACAACAAACACAACTACTTCTAGCTTTAATTCAACTCTTTTCACTTATAACTTTCTTTTGATAGTCAAATTCGATCGATTAAATTTTATAATTTGGAGATAACAGATCTTAACTATAGTAAGAGGCAATAGACTTGAAGATATCTTAACTGGAGTTAAGATTTGTCTAACTCAGCACTTGCAGACTATTAATCAAGATAGATCAATTGTGATGGTCGAAAATCTAAAATATGATAGTTGGATGAGACAAGATCAAAGTCTCCCAAATTGGCTATTCTCAACAATCAATGCATCTATCCCAAGTTTGGTAATTAGTAGCAAATCGAGTAACGAATTTTAAAATGCAGTAAAACAGTAGTTTAGATATCAGTCAAAAGCAAAGTCTACTCAATTGAAAATGCAAATTTTACTATTCAAAAAGGCTCATTAACTATGTTAGATTATTTCTTGAAAATTAAAACAAAGTAGATGAATTATCAATAGCTAGCTGTTAAGTTGAGGATGATGATTTTATAAGGCACTTAGTTTCTATAGTAGGATTTGACTATGATGCAATAGTAGCAATCATTATCAAGTGTTGGTACAATAACTCTTAATGAGACTTATGTGATGCTATCAACTCAAGAGAATAGAATTCAGTAGAACATGATTGTAGTTAGTGCTGATTTTAGTAGCTATGTAGTTAATTGTGCCTTTAGAGGTAGAGGAAGAGGAATGTATGGTAGTGGCAATGGTTATTTTCCTAGAGATTCTCCAAAGTTTGCTAATAACTTTGGAAGAGGTAGACAGTTGTTTGGAAGGGGTAGAGGCAATTTCAATAATGGTTTTGGATATGGTTTTAGTGTTATGAACACTAATTAGTTTGGAAGATCTGGAAATCATTTTGGTAGAGGATCAAATAGCTATGGAAAAGGATCATTTTGGAATAATAAGTTTCTTTAATGGTAATAATAGGCTTTTTTGTCAAATTTGTGAGAAATAGGGTAGGTGAGCATAGATATGGTGGGTATAATGAAGTGAATAATTTGGGAAATGGTCACAATCAAAGTCCTAGAAATACTGGAGTTCAAAGCATTGGAAACAAAATGGCATATATGGTTAAGCAAGATAATTCATTTAAGAGTGTCTAAAATAATCAATAATAATATGAGCTTCAACATAAGCCAAATCGATATTTAAACTTTGAAGCCACTCATAATCTTACCTATGATGTAAATAATCTTGACAGTAAGGTTCTTTTTTTACGTAAGGATAAACTTGTTATTGAAAATGGCTATAGTTTAGAAATACTTCATGTATGCAACTCCTCATTTAAATATGGTAATCTTTCTATTACACTTAAAACTCTTTTACATGTCCCTAAAATCACTAAAAATATTATTAGTGTTTCAAAACTAATCACTACAATGATATTTTTATTGAATTTTATGATAAAATATGTTTTATTAAAGACAAGAGGATAGGAACAATTTTAGGAGTGATATTGCTGTGAAAGAATTGTATGAGGTATTGCTATCTTCATCTCAATTATGAACTTATAAAAAAGATTTCCTCTATTTATATTATCTTGTTTTTCATCAAAAGCACTATGAGGTTTTAAGTTTTTTTTCTAAACAAATTTCACGATCATTCTTGTTTCTTGCTAATTTTGAATTCAATATTGCCAATCTTTGGCATTTGAGATTTAGGCATCCTTGTCACAATACCTTGAAACATGTACTTCAAAGATGTAATTAGTTTTCCAGAGTGAATAAAATCAATAAACTTGATTTCTGTAATGCTTGTTAAATGGGTAAGCTTCAAAACTTCATTTTCCCACACACAATCTCTACACACTCTTGCTTATCCCTTGTTTATACAGATCTTTAGGGGCTTGCTTCAATTTAATTTAGAAAAGGATATAGCAGTTATATTAATTTTATCGATGACTATACTAGATATTGTTAGCTCTTTCTTTTGAAAACCAAAATTGATGCACTCAAAGCCTTTATCTCATTTAGACTTTAGGTTGAGAAATAATTTAATCATAACATTAAGGCTTTACAATCTTATTAGGTAGTAGAATACAGACCTTTTGTAAAATATTTCAATGATAATAGTATTCAACTTAGACTTACATGTCCACATACTCACTGTAGTAACCAGTATCCATAACCGGTAAGAATATGTATATTTATATATATAAATATACGTATTTTATTTGTATGTGGGTGATCCTTGATTTATATATTGTTATTAGTAGTGTTTTTATAGGTTAATGATATACTATTAGTATTGGGTTTATTTGCAAGACTTTGGAATTATTTTAGGGACCAAATTGTTATACTTTGAAAGTTTTGGGGGCAAATTTGTAAATACAAAAAATTAGCCACTTAGTATAAAAATACACTTTTAAAACCCTAATTCTCTCATTTTGGTCGAGCTACCTCTTTTAGAGAGAGAGAAGAGAGAAAAGAGGGGAGAGAAAGAGAAGAAAGAGAAGAAGGAGAAGAAAAAGAAGAAGAAATTGGAATTTTGGATTTTAAGAGGTATATCATACGTATTTCTCAATTTATTGGTATTAATTAAGTTAATTCCTTTAAGTTTTGATTTCTGAAAATATGTATAATTGAGGATTTGTTGTGTATTTCGTAAGATCATATGAGAATTGATGATGATCTATAAGATAGTTTGATAAATCATGATGAATTATGGAATTTCTGCTGGATAACCTCTTGATCTAGGAATTTTATAAATTGTTGTGATTCGATTCTGGTTTTAAATTTTGAGTATATGAAATTAGACATGTTAAGGATAATCTGAGACTTTGAATCGATTGAAAATTCTGGAAATTGAATTTATAGTGAATTTACCAAAATGACCCTGAAATTCTGGAAATTTCCTATGTGAACAGTATAATACAGTGACGAACAATGTTTGTCCTACTGAATGATCTTTAAAAATTACGAATTTGTGGAATATGATAATTTTATATGTCTAATATGATATACTCAGAATTGAGAATTTAGATCAATGTGGTTGAAGTGTTATGAATTTCTAAAGTGTATCAGCTCATTGCAGTATTTGATTAACAGGTTTTTAAAGCTATGGAATAAAATAGTTTTAAAATATTTTTGGCAGTGATTTGGAAGAGAAATATTTATCATGGACTCAGATATGTGTTAAGAGTAATTATGTGGTAGTTTTATAATTTTTGAGTTAGTATATGATTTTATAAAATTGGGGGATTGAATACTGTTCAGTAAGTATCTTGATCCTGTCAGGTTTGTAGTTTGGATTCGATGGTGTGTATGGAATGGATTGTGTAGGAATTTTGATATAATATTCATATATAAGAAGTATATATGAGTCAAGAATGATATATTCTGATTTCGGAGTAATTGGACATCATTTGATGTATTAGAAATTTTGTTAAGTGTAAGTGGTCAGAATGACAGGTTTTGAGAAACCAAATATTTAGACCAATTTGATGTGATAAATGCATTGTGTATAATTTTGTAAGCTATTTAAAGTATTTTGTGTGAATTGTGAGGCTTATGAAAGGATTAATCTCCATTGATAGGTTAAAGAGATTTAAGCCTTGTAGCTGAAAGTGTTAAGAGGTAAGTATACTAGACTTTTTACTGAAATCACAATAAACATAGTAATTGTTTGGTATGATTTTGTAAATGTGGTTAAGAATATGTTTATGTTATGTCAAAGTATATTTTGATATGAAATGTGAATATATGTTTATGAATGTGAGCATTGACATTGAGCATGGACATACATGTGTTTTTTTTGAAAGTGAGCTTTCAAAATAAGATATGTTTAACAAAGAAAGCTTTTGAAGTGTAATATGTCCATGAGAAATATTTTGTGTTTTGAGGGTACTTGAACTCACTGTTAACTTAGTAGGCATTTTATGTGATTTGTGGAGCCTTTATGTGTGGCCTTTCCTTCGGGATTGGTATATGTTATGTGTTCCGTATGTAGGGAGGATCCTATTGGTACCTAAAGGAAGTGTGAGTCATCACATTCGTGTGGTGGCGTATTGGTACATGTGAGAGGACTCGCCGATGATCAGGGTGAGGGTTTGGCTTTTACCTTCGGGCATAAGCGTTATATATGTGTGATTTAAAGACCTCACTTGTACTATTCCTCTCATACGGTATGTCACCTACGAGTGACATTTGGCTCATTATGTGATATGTGATATGTAAGTCCTACTAAGTAGTGGTTGAGTGATGGTATTCCTATTATGTGTTTTGAAATAATGTGTAAGCGCTTACATGATATGTGATTTGATAAGATTATGATTTTGATTGATCACAACATATCATACACATGCATTGTGTACATATATGTATTTGTATTTGATATATGAAAAACTAGTATGCTTACTGAGTTTTATACTCATTATAGTTTATGGTGATTTCAGGTAAATAAGGTACATGTGTGCATAGCGGATTTGGCAAGACTTCTGCTGTTCCTTGGGTTCCCTAAGTTGCTAGGTTGTTGTGTGTTTCATTTGGGGACACGTGGGATAGGATATTTGGTTTGTCCCTATTGAATAAATACTTATGTATTATTTCATTGTGTGTAGATTGGATTTGGTTTAAGTTTTATAAAGTGTGGTTATTGGATGATTTTAAGTAAGAATTTGCAATGGATATATTCTGGGCTCCCGGTAACAAAGTTGCTACTGGTGACGTAGTAGAGTGTTAATCTCTGAGAAAACTCTGCGTATCTCCGGTTTAATAATTGTCCCAGTCATAATTCAATTGCTATAATTCTGAAAGAAATTGAAATGAATGTTTAAATATTGTCAAGAGAAGTTTATATTTATATGTTAGGTTATGGTTGATTTTAGTGTTGAACTTACTAGCAACTTGCTAAGGATTTCTGTGTTGAATGAAAGTTGAAAATTTTGTGTAATATTATTTATGAGTGCACATGCAGTGAATGAATGTAAGTGATGTCGTGTGTCGGATCTTTTGGGTCTGGGGCGTGACAGCTTTTATTGGTATCAAAGCTAAGATATGATTCTGTAGACTTTTAAGTGTCGAGTCAAGGGAACCGAGCAGATGCCAAATCCTTAGGATTGTATTTGTAGCTTTGTTGTGTAAAAGTTTGACATATTCCTTAAATTTTGTATGATTTTGTGAAGATGACACAGTATCCAAGAGCTGCTAAGATTGTTGTTGTTGTGGATAATGGTACCTTGTGGATCTTAATGTTACCATTTAGATTTTCTTTTAAGTTATGACTAATATGCTTAGTAAGAGTGATGTTGAATATCTTATAATGATAATTTGCATGTGATAGAGCAAATTGAGATAATTTTTTCAATGACAAAATATAGAGAAGTAGAGTATTGAAGACATCAATTGAAACAACTTTTATTGAAAAGGAAAACAACAACACAACAACAATAGCAGCAACAAAAATACAATAGAGGCTACGGAGTGAGATTTAAGTCTATTTTGCGCTTCTTCTGACTGTCATGAGTAGACCAATCTAACTGATGCAATGTTGGATTAGACAGAGGAATAAAAGACTACAATTGATCAATCAGTTGATCAACAGTGGGAGCTGAAATAAGAATCCGTCGTGCTAGAAGTGGGATGAATTGTGTTCCCGCTGCATAGTCAAGAAAAGATATCAACCCGTCGTAAAAACCATTAACATTTAACAAACCAATGGGTTTTTGGTGGATTTGTAATTGTGCCCATGAGACAATTTGAAAAATTTCCTCCAAGGTCCCGAAACCTCCTGGTAGAGCTATGAAAGCATCCGCATGCCTAAGCATTTGAGCCATTCGCTCGTGCATAGATGAGACTTGTAACTCATCCCCAATTGTTTTTCCTACAACATTTTCAATAGCTAGAGGTTTTGGAATGATACCCAAAACTTGACTACCTTTATTGTGTGCAGCTTTTGCCACAGACCCCATTAACCCTCGGTTACCTCCTCCATATACTAAATGTATATTTCGCTCAGCTAATACCTTACCAAGATTTTCTGCAACTTTTGTAAACTCTTCAGTATTTCCAGGGTTGGATCCACAAAAGACACAAATTTGTGTAAATCGACGAGCTGAGGTTTCCTCCATTGTTACGCTCACCCTAATCTTTGAATATTTTTGAGTTTGTATAAGGATGCAAAAATAATGTATTTATAGAGAAACAAATTGATAATAGTTATGGAGCGTATGTGTAAGTATGTTCAAGTATATATTTTTCTCGATTCTTGTGAGGTAAAACAAAAAAAAAAAGAGAATGAGTTTTACTTTATCATTTTATAAGGGACAATAGGTCGCAAAATCTTGAATAAATATATGTTGATATGTAAGTGTGATAAAAATTATGTCGGAAGTGTGATAAGTTAGGTAAGATAATTAAGAAAAGTCAATAAAAGCCTATTTCATGGATTTAGGGACTTAGCCATTTTGGCACTAATGGTCGACAATACATCAATGACTTGAAGACTTTTTGAGCTAACAATTGGACTTTGGACATGAGGCCAAATTAACTTTATTAATTACAAAGATTTTGTGGTCTTAACATTAATTTTTGGCCGATAGATTAAAAGCAGATATGAAGAAAGATAAAGCACACTTGACATAAAGATAAAGCAGTAATCAGTCTCTCTTTGATGTGATAGAGCAACACGGATCTAGTTTCTGTGAAAATAGAAACAGCAATGTAGGTCAAAATGAGTCTCCTTGGTCGCTTTCATCTGTGTCGTATCCGTGAGAGAGGAACTTATGGAGTTGTTGTTCCCATACATTGAATGAGGGCTCTGGCGGAGTGGAATGTGGGTCTACCATATCTTGATCTTCTCCAGGTGAGTTAGTCTGGATGAGGGATGTGCTGGCTTCCTCTTGGATTTGGGTGTCGGTTGGATAAGGTTGTGAGTCTTGAAAGAGGGATAAGTCAAGATTGGGTTGGTGTTGGTCAAGTTCTGTCGGGACAACTGGCTGAGATTGAGTAAGTTCTGTCGGGACAACTGGCTGAGATTGGGTAGGTTCTGTCGGGACAGTTAGCTGAGGCCATTGGTGAAGGTTATCCATTGCTTGTCTGTATCTGGCATAATAAGTCATGTTTGGGATATGGTGATGATGAGTAGAGTAATCTGTATTTCTGAGATGTGAAAGATGATATTTTTTTCTTTGTTGGAATTTGAGTATATTGGCAAAATTCAGGTCTTCTGTAAAGTCAGCTTCAACTTCTTCCCAAGGTGCAGCATCTTCTGGGGAGATCCAAACAGACGGAGGAATTATTTGATTTTCCTGAGCAAGAATTCTTTCAAGTTCTCTCTTTTGCTGAATTACTTCTTCAGGCCAGAGCTTAATTGATCCCTTTAGTGAAAGGGTAAAGGTGAGGTAATCCTTGACAGTGGGGTAATAATGGATTTCATGATCTAAAACAATCATACCCTTTCGTTGGAGAAGTAAAACAGACCAAAGATGTTGTCTAGGGACTGCAGAATTTGTGTTGTTTGCAATCATGTGTTGAAATTTAGTTATCCACCATGTCTTTGGGTAAAACCATTGGAGAAAAATCAGGGCTGGATGATCTTCATCACATTTTTCTAATTTTTGGACGGTTCTAAGTAATGGGAATTCCATGGCGATTGTATACAGATCCAACAGGTACCATAACAAGTAAAGGACAGATTTGGACCATTGGGAAAATGGGAAAAAATAGTACAGGTGAAAGAAAGGGTATTCCAAGTTGAACGAAGGGCCACCAAGAACTGTGAGACTGTGTTCTTGGACTGCCAAGATGGCGTAGTGTCTGATGAATTCTTTGGCACGGGAATGGAGTGTTCTGGTTCTGATTAGGTCTGGAAATTGTGGTGGAGTAAAAGGAACAGGAGGAGTTATGATAATGGGATTCATTATGAAGATGGTAAGAGGGTTGGTTTTATTTATTGCTAGAAAAGTGATTATGAGGTTTAGGCTATTTATAGAGTTTTATGAAAGAAAATCAATAATCGTTTTGTCCTTTCCTTTTACATGGATGACGTTAAAGGAATAGTTAAAAGAATCATATTTGCCATCGCAATAATTGTGCTAGTGAAATCTTTTCTATTTGAAATCGAGCATATTAGAAAAAGCAGACATGTCAGTCTCAATGAGAAAATGATGTCCAATAAGGTGGACTATTTTTTTAAAGATTTAGAGTAAGAGATATAATGTTGAGATCTATAGTTTGAGAATCAATTGAACTAAAGGTTTTTATTTTATTTTATTGAAGTTGATTTTTGATCATTTAAGATAATGCTTTCAATATTCTGATTTGAATGACAACTTAGTTGCGTAGAAATGCTACATTTTTTTTAGAATGATATCAAGGTAGTGAATAATATTATGACGTATGAGTATATGTTGAATGGATTAAAATTTTCAGAGGAGTTAAGAATTTTATTTAAGAGATTAGTATGGATATTCTACATCTATGTTATTCTTTAATGAATAAAATGTGAAGTGTATAGATGCCCATTAAATATTAAACGAATGGGAAAAAAAAAAAGAATAAAAATATGTGTGTATAATTTTATAAGTCCATAATGTGTGTCATATGTTTATTTTATGGATATATGTTTCGTACTCCTCTCGTATACTCAGCTATGAGCCAACTTAGAGATAATCTAACATATGAATGAGTATTTATTAGGATTTTGGACCACAATGAGCAAATCCTATATACAAGGAAGATTGCTTTGTAAATATTTTATGAATAAACCATATAGTTAAAAAGGAAAATTGAGAATGAGAAGAAGAAATGAGATCCAAGTATCCTCATCTATGTGCTTAAGTTATGAATTTCGAGGACGAAATTCTTATAAGGAGGGGAGAATTGTAGTAACCAGTATCCATAACCGGTAAGAATATGTATATTTATATATATAAATATACGTATTTTTTTTGTATGTGGGTGATCCTTGATTTATATATTGTTATTAGTAGTGTTTTTATAGGTTAATGATATACTATTAGTATTGGGTTTATTTGCAAGACTTTGGAATTATTTTAGGGACCAAATTGTTATACTTTGAAAGTTTTGGGGGCAAATTTGTAAATACAAAAAATTAGCCACTTAGTATAAAAATACACTTTTAAAACCCTAATTCTCTCATTTTGGTCGAGCTACCTCTTTTAGAGAGAGAGAAGAGAGAAAAGAGGGGAGAGAAAGAGAAGAAAGAGAAGAAGGAGAAGAAAAAGAAGAAGAAATTGGAATTTTGGATTTTAAGAGGTATATCATACGTATTTCTCAATTTATTGGTATTAATTAAGTTAATTCCTTTAAGTTTTGATTTCTGAAAATATGTATAATTGAGGATTTGTTGTGTATTTCGTAAGATCATATGAGAATTGATGATGATCTATAAGATAGTTTGATAAATCATGATGAATTATGGAATTTCTGCTGGATAACCTCTTGATCTAGGAATTTTATAAATTGTTGTGATTCGATTCTGGTTTTAAATTTTGAGTATATGAAATTAGACATGTTAAGGATAATCTGAGACTTTGAATCGATTGAAAATTCTGGAAATTGAATTTATAGTGAATTTACCAAAATGACCCTGAAATTCTGGAAATTTCCTATGTGAACAGTATAATACAGTGACGAACAATGTTTGTCCTACTGAATGATCTTTAAAAATTACGAATTTGTGGAATATGATAATTTTATATGTCTAATATGATATACTCAGAATTGAGAATTTAGATCAATGTGGTTGAAGTGTTATGAATTTCTAAAGTGTATCAGCTCATTGCAGTATTTGATTAACAGGTTTTTAAAGCTATGGAATAAAATAGTTTTAAAATATTTTTGGCAGTGATTTGGAAGAGAAATATTTATCATGGACTCAGATATGTGTTAAGAGTAATTATGTGGTAGTTTTATAATTTTTGAGTTAGTATATGATTTTATAAAATTGGGGGATTGAATACTGTTCAGTAAGTATCTTGATCCTGTCAGGTTTGTAGTTTGGATTCGATGGTGTGTATGGAATGGATTGTGTAGGAATTTTGATATAATATTCATATATAAGAAGTATATATGAGTCAAGAATGATATATTCTGATTTCGGAGTAATTGGACATCATTTGATGTATTAGAAATTTTGTTAAGTGTAAGTGGTCAGAATGACAGGTTTTGAGAAACCAAATATTTAGACCAATTTGATGTGATAAATGCATTGTGTATAATTTTGTAAGCTATTTAAAGTATTTTGTGTGAATTGTGAGGCTTATGAAAGGATTAATCTCCATTGATAGGTTAAAGAGATTTAAGCCTTGTAGCTGAAAGTGTTAAGAGGTAAGTATACTAGACTTTTTACTGAAATCACAATAAACATAGTAATTGTTTGGTATGATTTTGTAAATGTGGTTAAGAATATGTTTATGTTATGTCAAAGTATATTTTGATATGAAATGTGAATATATGTTTATGAATGTGAGCATTGACATTGAGCATGGACATACATGTGTTTTTTTTGAAAGTGAGCTTTCAAAATAAGATATGTTTAACAAAGAAAGCTTTTGAAGTGTAATATGTCCATGAGAAATATTTTGTGTTTTGAGGGTACTTGAACTCACTGTTAACTTAGTAGGCATTTTATGTGATTTGTGGAGCCTTTATGTGTGGCCTTTCCTTCGGGATTGGTATATGTTATGTGTTCCGTATGTAGGGAGGATCCTATTGGTACCTAAAGGAAGTGTGAGTCATCACATTCGTGTGGTGGCGTATTGGTACATGTGAGAGGACTCGCCGATGATCAGGGTGAGGGTTTGGCTTTTACCTTCGGGCATAAGCGTTATATATGTGTGATTTAAAGACCTCACTTGTACTATTCCTCTCATACGGTATGTCACCTACGAGTGACATTTGGCTCATTATGTGATATGTGATATGTAAGTCCTACTAAGTAGTGGTTGAGTGATGGTATTCCTATTATGTGTTTTGAAATAATGTGTAAGCGCTTACATGATATGTGATTTGATAAGATTATGATTTTGATTGATCACAACATATCATACACATGCATTGTGTACATATATGTATTTGTATTTGATATATGAAAAACTAGTATGCTTACTGAGTTTTATACTCATTATAGTTTATGGTGATTTCAGGTAAATAAGGTACATGTGTGCATAGCGGATTTGGCAAGACTTCTGCTGTTCCTTGGGTTCCCTAAGTTGCTAGGTTGTTGTGTGTTTCATTTGGGGACACGTGGGATAGGATATTTGGTTTGTCCCTATTGAATAAATACTTATGTATTATTTCATTGTGTGTAGATTGGATTTGGTTTAAGTTTTATAAAGTGTGGTTATTGGATGATTTTAAGTAAGAATTTGCAATGGATATATTCTGGGCTCCCGGTAACAAAGTTGCTACTGGTGACGTAGTAGAGTGTTAATCTCTGAGAAAACTCTGCGTATCTCCGGTTTAATAATTGTCCCAGTCATAATTCAATTGCTATAATTCTGAAAGAAATTGAAATGAATGTTTAAATATTGTCAAGAGAAGTTTATATTTATATGTTAGGTTATGGTTGATTTTAGTGTTGAACTTACTAGCAACTTGCTAAGGATTTCTGTGTTGAATGAAAGTTGAAAATTTTGTGTAATATTATTTATGAGTGCACATGCAGTGAATGAATGTAAGTGATGTCGTGTGTCGGATCTTTTGGGTCTGGGGCGTGACACTCACCATTAAAATGGTATAGTAGAGCGAAAACATAGACATGTAGTTAAAGTTGGTCTCACACTTCTAGCTCAAGCAAAAATGCCTTTCAAATTTTGGTAGGATGCTTTCATACTGCATCCTTTGTTATCAATAGACTTTCCACTCCTGTCCTCTCAATTTATTCTCAGTTTCAAAAACTTTTCAAAACATTACTAGATTAATCATTTTTAAAACAATTTGGTTATAGTTGTTACATTTACTCAGACTTTATCATGCTAACAAACTAAATTCACACCGAACCTTTTCTATTTGTGGGTTATTGTTCTTTACACAAGGGATATAAGTGTTTTCATCTCTCAGGTAGGCTTTACATGACCATTAATTTAAGTTTTAATAAAACATAGTTTCCATATGCTTATTTCAATCTGACAAATCCATTTCTTTTTATATACCTCTTACACATAAAATCTCTTTCAAAATACCTTATAGTATTAGTCTTTTACGTGACTCTTTAGGGGCTGATAAACTTAAAGCAGACATCTTTATAATCTCAAAACATATTTACATTCATCATTTATGATAATTAAACACTTAAACACCACCTAATAATTAATATTATTTTGTTTTCTTCTTATTTATGACAAGAATACCAAAAAGAAAGCATTTACAAATATCTCTATAGTAAGTTAGAAGTCCAACAAATTTTTTCTCGTAACTTGGGGAGGATGATAAGAATCGTTTACAGATTCTTCACTAAAGTAAAAATGGACAAGGTTGAAATGTAAATATGAAAAAATATTCAAAAATGAAAATTTTTCATATTAAGCATTTATCATTCAAATCTTTTAAATTGTATCCCTAAATCATGTTTTAATTCCCTTTATTTCTTTCTTTAATGATGTTTATTTTCTTGTATAAATTGAGCCATTATAAAGGTTAAAATTAATAGGAGTGAAAGCTTCATTTCTTGCCATACTTTCAGTTTCTCAGGAGGAACACCTAAAGATGTCAAAATTGAGCAATCTCCTCCAAAGGTATATATCCAGGACATAAATTAGCAAATAGTTTGAGATGAGCCAATACATTAGACTTCAGCCCCGAAGCCCGAAAGGTATCAAATAGCAAACGATTATGACAATTCTAAGTTTCATAACAGATAGAAATCATAAGTTGAAAAATTAAGGACTTAGACTTTTGGAGCAAATAGCATGCCAAAGCTCTGGAACCGAATGAGGAGTGGTGATATTAATCTAAAATAAAGAGCAAAGCCAATCCTAAACCAAACTAGTGGAAGGGCAAGAAATATAGATATGATCAGCTATTTTTGAATTTAGTAAGTAGAAGGAACAAGCTAACACTATACATAAGCCACAAGAACGAAGAACATCATCAGTGGAAAGATGATTTTGAAGAAGCTGCCTCATAAATATGTGTTGGTGTTATGATATTCATAACGCTACGGAATAGAAGATAAAAATTTATTAATATTTATTTTTATCAGATAAAAACTCTTTTTATCTTAGAATCTAATAAATATATGGATTTGATGTTTAAAATAAATAGGAATCAATAAGAAACAAAAATATACCTTGAATCTATGTTAAGTTTTCTTCTACTAAAGGATTCCAAACCAAACTTCTTGTTCTACAATGAGAGCAAGAGTGGGTTTTCAACTTTTTTTGTTTTCTGAAGAAAAATATGTATTCTGAAAGAAAGTGTTTTTTTTCCGTATGTGTGTGTCTTTTTTTTTAACCCTAACGTCCTATTTTTTAAAATAATAAACTGTTATCATTTTAATTTAATAATTTAATTAATAACATTTATTAATTAAATTATTATTTTTTAAAAATAGACTTAATTCATATAAATCACATAGAGTCCCACTTTTTATAGTTAACGTATAATATCAAATAATTAAGCTTTATTAGACTTCCAAAATAAATGGACAAATAGTCTCTTAATAAAAAAAAACACTTAAATTAAAATAAATGTTTTTTTATAATTTCAAAAATTATCCATAAGATTTTTTTTTATTTAATTATATTTTGATAAAATATTATCTATATTAATTAATTAATTTTATATAAATATAAAACATACGTATTTTGAAAACGATTTTTTGGACAAACAATTTATGTAATAACACAATCCTCTTTTTAATTATTGACTGTAATAACTAAAGATGTGGTATTTAGGATATATAAACCTACATTTTTAAGCTCCAATAAATTTTAAATAATTAATTAATCTAATTTATTAATTTCAATGTTATTCTACTAAATACTTAGAATTGCACTATTGAAATTGTAGATATAATTTACTCAAAAAAATTTAAAGCAGTCTATTGACTTAATTACTGCATGTAATTCAACTCTTTATAGATAGTTCATAATTAGAGTTAAGTCAATTACTGTTTTACTTTTTTAATTACTTCTTTATCATTAAGTATCATTAATTCAATAGTGAACAATTAATTTGTAATCGTATTACAAATTGAGCGTTCTAACTGTTCAGTTCCAAAATTAACCCTTAAGATAACTTTCTTTCTAACTTCCATTAGGAATGAATGGATTTCATATTTATAAATTATATTATCAGCCGCTCATCTTACTATACCATAAAAATACAAGTTTTTAGCATGTTCTTTCGACAAATTATAACGAGTATTTTAAATTACACAATGACACAAACAGAAGTTTATGAGCACTTAGGATTGAGGTTGATCTGCATATAATCATCAGTTGACATTATTTGAATTCTTAATTAAAAACGGTATTTTACATAAGAATTTAAACTACATCTGGTCCAGTTCTATATAATCATATTATATAAAGTACTTTCACCATAATGTCACTATATTAGTGATTCAGAAAAAATACTACATTCTTAATATCTGTGGACCACACTAGTAATATTTAATTAAAAGTTTCAAACTTTAATTAATTTATTACAGTTTTTTCTGTTTATGATCCATAACCTTAAGCTTCTTATATATAACAACTATATATTAAGGTTATATTCACAAAAATAAACAAGAAATTTTTTTATATTTATGTTATAAAATATGAACACTTTTAAAGTATAAAATTGCAACTGTATTTATTTCATAAAAACAGTACAGATATATATTTTTAGAGCACTAATCTTAACAATCTCCCATTTGCCCTAAAGTATGTGAGATATGTCTCTTAAATCCATGTTCTCTATATAACCCTCAAACGTCCTAGTTGGTAATGTCCTCGTGAACGAGTCTGTAAGATTGTATTTAGATGCTATCTTCATGATTGTCACTAATTCCTCAATCTCTTTGCCTCCTCTTCAAATACTTCACTGAATTTTAAATCACAGTGTCCACAGACGTTAGATCAATGATGTACAATCTCAAAGGTAAATCGAACAACTACGATTATCTCTCTGCGGGCAAGACAATTCTACCTTGGATCTATTTCCTATTTTCGCTAGTCTATTTCATTAGACAATTCGACCTTGGATCAATTTCAAGTTTCAGAAACTTGGAGTTCTTGAAGAGATTGAGAGCTGATTTTGCTATTGGTTACACCAAAGAGAACTTTGAAGATTTGCTAGAAAAATTTAACGTAGTCTATGGAGCTATCGGTATGATTTTGTACTAATTGCTTGTTTATGGTGGCAATGGCATTATTTTCTTTTCTTAGAGATCCTCAAAAGAAATATAGAGAACTTGAGTCTATATATCTTAGATTCTAAATGGTCGGTTATTCTTGTCTCCATATTCAAAAGTCCAAGTGAAATAAAATGTGGAGGAAGAGAAAGAGGAAACACATTACAGAAATGCTTGTGAAGGTAGCTATCTATTATGTATGTTCTAGCAAGCTGTGCTCTATTCTTGATGCTTGAAGCTATATTATTGGCCTATGATGAGGAGTGCTCATTTTGTGTGTCAACTTCATTGATTTTGAATTTTAGGAGCATGAACGATTTGAATAAGTTGATCAATGAGAATAATTTACTGCACAAATTTACTAATGTAGGATAGAGTTTTCATCAGTGATTGCCTCAATATTTGTGCATGGTTGTTTTCATTAACTAATCATGAAGAATCTATTGTATCAGCAATAACACAGATCTGAAGTAAGATTAACTAATCGTGAAGAATAGATTGTTAGCTTATGGTGCATGGTTGTTTTGATTTATAATTGTCCCTCATATTTTGATTCGTAAAAAACCGTCGCAAAAGGCTTTTGTAACGATTAAGTAGCCATCTCAAAAGAACATTTTTCCTGTAATGAAAGACAATATTAACAAAAACTATCCCAAAAAAATCACAGAAACATCAACAAACAACAACACCGACATGTCCCCTCCTAAGAAGCAATCCCGGTCTTCGCATAGTAAGTATTAAGGGGGTATTCCCTCGTGCTGTCGTGCAAAGTCACATAGTCCTCAAGTTTCTGGTCAAGTTCTTTAGCATTTGAAGCAGAAACAATAATGCTTCGTTGAACAGGAGCAATGAAGCCGTCGTCAATAGCTTAGCCGATGAAGCTTAAAAAGAAGTCATAAAATCGATCCACATTAAGTAATTCCACTGGCTTGTTGTGAATTCCCAGCTGAGACCATGTGATGACCTCTAAGAACTCTTCAAGAGTTCTAAATCCACCTGCTCATTAACACAAAAACACAAACATACATAAAATATAAAGAAATATATAATCGCGATGTTCAGAACATTTATGGTTGTTGTTACAAAGAGAAAGAGAAAGAGAAACACCTGGTAAGGCGATAAAACAGTCAATCTCGACCCCTCTCAGCTTTTCTTTGGTGCATGTCTGCCACTGGTTTGGTCTCCCAAAGACTGTTTCTCCCATTACCTGCTTGCCATATACAAGTCATATTCTGTAGTTTAAAAAAAAAAAAAAAAAGAGAAACTCGTAATAATTTAAGAGATTGCATATATTTGTATACCTCTTTGGTCATAAGAATTTTGGGAATGATTCCGTGAATAAAAACAAGAAAAATGAGTTTATTACCAAACAATAAAATGAACCAAACCAGACATAAATGGAACTGATAAAAGGCCAAGTGCCCAGTGAGTATCCTAAAACATGTGCACCGCCGCGAAGAACCTCTCGAGAAACTAAACCCATCAACCCAATAGTTCCTCCACCATAAACAAGATTAATTTTCCTTGACACCAGTTCTTACCCCAGCTCAAGTAGTGCAGCACGATAACAATCTCTCTTGCCACTGCAACTTCCACAGAAAACACATAGCCTTTTGAACCTCGACTTGGCCCCTTGCTTCTCCTCCACGGATGATCGCTCTCTATCTGCGTCGCTCAGTTTGAGTTCCTTCTCGTTTGTGGGAGATAATGAATATGAAACATAAAGAGGAAGGACGTGCGGCATTTATATTGCATTTTGATATTAAATAAGAATTACGAGAATAAAATAAAATATCTATAATAAACGAGCAATATATTCAAAAAATTTAAATTATTCTCTTTATTACTTAAGAAATGTGCGTACACGACCTCGGAGGTTTAGCATCACTCAAGATACTTATTACAATGATAACTCAGACACAGTTCCAAAAGCAAAAACAAGCATAATCGGTCATGGCAGCATTTTGAATACACTGGCCTCCGACTTGATTGTGTCTCTGGAAACACTTCTTGCCACAGTCCTCAAGCGTACATCCACTGGGATATAGCTCCTCCATGCATCTTTTTTGTGCATTGGCATGAGGCACCATCAATGCAGCTGAGAAAATGAGCGCAAGAATAAAGAAATGTGTGCGAGAAAACTTTTCCATCTCTCTAACAAATTTTCAATAGCTAGCTCTAAGATTTTGATGATGGATAAATTGCAAAGAAAATAACAATACGAATAGAAATTTTAATTTTTACACTAATTAATATGAGCTTTACAAAAGCTCTATTTATACATAAAAATGAATAAAATAAAAAGAAAGAAATTATATTATATTATTACATAATCTCAAATATATTTTATTGATTATGATATATTAACAAATTAATTGCATTTCCTACTTTATGTTCAACAAATCAGATCTGAATATACAATATAAGATCAATCATCATTCTTATCATATTGGAATGCATCAAATAGATCTATATATATAAAGTCTTTTAATTTCATGATATATAGGATTTGAAAAGCATAATAATAGATTGTAATTCTTGCAATCTTGCTGAACAGTCTTAACGGACCCAATAATAATTGTTGTCGAATCAAAGTTGTATTCTCACATAAAATTAATTGACAAATCCAATAATAATAAATAATTGCAATGCTTTATATATATACATGTATATATAATATAATAAATCATATAATAAACAATACTATCACATAATATTATTTAATCAATTAATAATTTTTATATAATTTATAATATATTATAAAATTTTAACGAGTGTTCGAAAATTCTTCTTTTCATAAATTAAGTTGTCATTTCTCTTTATATATATATATATATATATATATATATGTGTGTGTGTGTGTGTGTAGTATTTCTTTCCAGAGTGAGATCGATTATTTTAACGTCTTCTTTCTTTATAGCTAAGCATGTGCTAGTAATGAATTTCAGAAGAATCTTCCATTGAGAAAAGTACAGTGAACTTATCATAGTGGATGATTGATGCAACACACCGAGTCAATTAAACTTACTGCACGTGTATCTTCGTACAAAATACCCAAACAGCCTATTACTCATATTTAATTTTAATATAGGAACCGTTCTTCCCTTTGCATATAATAAAGGAGTATCTTATTATAACTAGTCGCACATAAATGGCCAAGAGATACACGCTCTCTCTCACTTACAAGCCATGGTAAAAGCTAAATGCCTGAAATCTCAAAATCCTTTACATTATATCTTATTTAACTATTGACTGCCTCGCTAGCTAATGAAATCAAATATTTGTGTGACTTTTTTTTTTTCTCTTTTGAAATTTGTAATATCTATATTTTGATACTGTAATACGTGGATGGACGGACAAACATGGGCAAGATAAAAATAAAAACATACTCATAATTTCCTACAAAATCTTTACTATAAAAGGGAGAACTTCTCAATCATTTAAAGAATGATCCACAATATTCTTTGCATCTATCTCCACAAGCACTTTAGGCAAGTTATCTTCAATCCAAATTGTATAACTTTGGCTTCAGCAATTTCAACTTCTCCCCTCATATAGCCTTAAGTCAATGGCCATTGTTACCAGTTTCCCTTAACTGTCCTTTACCATCGCTCTTAGGCCAGCTTTTCCTTTCTAAAGATCAATGGCAACATTTACGTTCACTTTGTACCACTCTCTTGGAAGAGGCTACCAATTTGTCTGACTTAGCATTCCTATCTGAGATATTGCTTTCCTTAGTTGATTGATCTGAACTAGCTGGTTCGATATAGGCCTCAGCACTAGTAATCAACACCTCAAGTTCTTTTTGCTTCCCCTCCATTACAAGTTGTTCCTTGCCTTCCAGGATATCCTTATAAGTATTATTATTTTCCTGAATTCTTCCTTTGTCATAATAGCTTTCACATAATACAAAAAACTCCAGAGATCTATATTCTTCACTCTCTTTATAAGTTCTTTGAACTAAGTACAATTGTATATTTTTCTTGCTGCATTGCCCCTTATATTAGCATGAAGAGTGTGTTTCTTCCTCTTTAAGACCTCTCTAGTATACTGGGTTGGTGATAACTTTCTTAGACTTTAGAGCAGTGGCAGTAGGGAGCAGGTTTGAGAGTGCTCTCTAGATGAAGATCTTTACCTTCTAAGGGAGATAAATGGCCCAAACCAACTTCCACGCATCTTGTGCCACCAAACTGGAGTCACAATACCAAGACCTGGATAGGGTCTCCTCTTGCACCTTCTCACTTTCGGCTCTTTATTTTATCTCTTTCTTATACGTCCAATGTGTATTGACCTATGTGTCAACTCTTTATTAGTCTCTAACTCAAATCAAATTTAAACTCGATTTTTAATTACCAAATTCTAACAAACTCTTCCTTGACTTAAAGCCCCTTTAAGAAGCTTTTCATGTTCCATCCACCAAAGCTCAATTACTCCGTGTTAACACCAATTAAGTCTTTTTTCAGACTTAACTATACTAAGGTTCGTGACTCCAATTTTTAAAGATTTGAATATATGTCATTTGGGGTAGCCTTTATATTATGATCTGCAGTGTTACTCTTGACACTATCACAATACTTTTGTAGCTAGATCTTATCCCTACAGCAGCTTCTTTTACCATATTATTCTCTTTCGACCTCTGTCATGCCAGTGATATCATCTCTAATGTTGCCTTTTGGTATGCATTCCCTCAATAACCTATGTTGAGCTTTCACAACATTCTTATCAAATATATAACCTCAATTGTGCTTCTCACCTATAGACCCTTTATCACCTTCAATATTCCTTCTTCAGATGTTACTAAGAATTTTGCAACTTCAAGTTCTCCTCACAGACTATTGCAACATTTCTTCTTATCTTTGCCTTTCTTTTTCTTTTGTTTTTTTAATTATTCTTAAATCTCTATTCTCATTCATTCCTCTTGTAGTCATATATCTATTGTACTACTAGTCTTTAATCTTTTCCTTTATTCTTTTCATCTTCATACTTGTGAGTCACCATAATTGAACAACATATGCTCTACAATTTGGCTCTGTAACCTATGCTTTACAATAGACCTCATCCAAGCTTTGATGCCTTGGTGAATCATGATAGGCTCTCCAATCTGATACTACTTAGGTATCAATATCAATCATAACACTGAGATTATATATTAGAGTTTTTATGCATCTTAATATCTCCATAGCTAGTATTTAACATCCTGAAACCCTAAGTGCATGCGAAAAACTTAGCCGACAAGTAAAATAAGATTAGAAAAGATAAATAATCACACTCACAAGGCACAAGAATATACATAATTTGACAACAAATACCTACGTTCATGGTGGATCATGGGATTATAACTTATTTTATTTAGTTTACAAAGAAATCAAGATCACAAAGATCTAAAACAAGAAACTCTCGAGAATACATCAATAGAAACCCTCTTATAAAGGATCTATCAACACTCTCTTTCTTACTCAATATTCAAGCGCTCTCATGGCACTCTTCCACGCACTCAATGCTCTAGAGTTGTCTAAACTCTCTATTTTCTTTCTTGTTGATGCATTCCTATTTTAATCGATTATAAGGGTTTATATAGGCTCCAAGACTTCCCTAGAAATATTATTTCTTATTAAAATAAGATTCATATAAAAAAAAAGTCCAAAACTGATTTAAACTCATGAAAAACCTAAAACCACATCTTTTCCAAAAGTGGGTGTTTGCGACATCACCAAACTAGCACTGGTGCGTTCTCTTAATGGCACTGTAGTTCCATCAAGCTAAAGCTACAATGCCTAGACCTAGATAGGGTCTCTTACGCTTTCTTGTCCCTCATCGCTTTTGGCTCTTAATTTTTATTCCAACAGGTATGAAGATAATTAATTAGAAATTTTGATTAAAGACAGACTTTCAAACTATACTATAAAATGGCTTGAAACCCCAACTTCAACAATTCAAGGTAACCATATATCATTTTCTTCATCTTTTTATTTTTCACACATAAAATAACTCACATAATCATAAAATTCCTTAATCATGAATTTATACCTTCTAAGGCTTGAACTAAGAATTAGAATAATAAACAACTAATAAACTATAATATTAAGTGCTTTATTTTTCTTATTCATTGCTTCTCATCCATTTTTTCTCTAATCCTGGGCTAAATGCTCCTAGAAAGCTTACTACTCGATGGAAAACTTGTATGTGGTATATGTCTCATATGCACTTTCTCTTTGTTCATACGTTTCAAGAAAATAATGATATTGCAGACTGTTTGGCGAATATCAGTTTATAGTTTGATGATTTTACATGGTGGGTGCAAGCTGATCCCTTAGAGACTTTATCTTTGTTGCATAATGATGCACATGGTTATCCCAGTTACAAGTTTCACTAGCAGTTTTTGGTTGGTTCGTTCGTTATTTTGTCTTTCGGGCCTTTTATTGTTGTTTTATTTTAATTTCATGAGCATCTAACGGAGTAAGGCTCACTACATCCCCCTTAATTTTATATTCTTTTTGTCTCTTTCCTATAATAAAGTATCTTGCTAGTTGATATTTGCATTGAAAAAAATGCTTTATTTTTCTTAATAAACATCTCAAAAGAATTCAACACAATCATAAATTCTTAAGTATAAGCAAATGAAACATATACAAAATTAAACAACTTAATCATAAAACATTGAAAACTCATCTAAACTTGATTAATACAATAAACATTAAACACCTAATATTATAGTTTATCACTTATATGATATTACTTTTTAGTTTTTTTTAATCTTGGAGGCCTCTTTCTTGTGGTTGGGCTAAAGCAAATTCAAATGGCCTTTATAAAGAGAATCTTGGTAGCTTGGCTTCTGGGATATTTTTAAAGACTTAAATGGTGGTTTTCTATGAGCTTTTAGTTATCCTACTGACGTCAATACAACTTATTATGCTAAAATGTTATCTACTATTCTTCTAATTTAGTTTGCTATTAACAGGGGTTAAATAAATCTTTGGCTTGAAGTGAATTCAATGTTGGCGATTTATATATAGTATAACACCCATAATATATTTCTTTATATTTTGATTTTTATATGTATATTATTATTAAACATGTCGGATCATAGTTGGTGGAATTATTATAGACTTTTAAAATACATATATATTATGGTGGAAGCATCAAATGGAGAAGAAGAAGAAAATATATATATATATATGTGTGTGTGTGTGTGTGTGTGTTTGTGTATATGTTGACAACTAAATTTAGTCAATTTAAGATCAACGGTTGAAATTGTTAATTATTGGGAAGCTTAGCTTAGACGTCAAGGATGGGACTGAATACTAAGCCAACTAAGAACGTTTTTTTTCCTTCACGACCCGGTTATCTAATGAGGACCTTGCAACCAAAAACAGTATAAAGCCATGCCAGAGTTTTTTCAACATAGATATTCTGATGCTTAAGTTAGTAAATGCTCAAAAAAAGAAAAATTAGGGCAAGAGAAATTAAATGGTAAACAAGCAAGTTGCTTTTTTTTTCCTCAGAAGACATGTCTTTTATAAGAAGCTTAGTTTCAATACTTTGGTTCTTACTGTGTCCTCCTCTTTAGTGCTAATCATATCCTCTATTTATAGGGCAATGATTTAGGATTTACTCGTAGTCTCTTTGAATCTTTTTTAATATTTGTGTCCTTATAAACTTTCTCTTCTTGGATTCTGCAATTAGAGTTTTGAAATTTTACTTATTCTTACTTGCCTTAGTAGGATTTGTACGAAGTTTCTAGGAATATCTCTTTATTTTAGGAATTCTTCTTAGGTAAACTTGACTTTATCCATAGATCTCTATGTCTCTTACAAGTCAAGTCTTTTTCAAGGACTGTTTTGACTGTTCGAAGTGGTTATTTTTGGACCTCCCCCTGTTCGTTGTGAGCAAGGGTTATCTCTCATTGCTTAGGGCTTGGTCAAACAGGATATTTAATGTTCGACTATTATTTTATTTGGCCTTATAGTGATGAGTTGGATTGAGCATGGTAGCTAGGCTTTGACCATTTCTCTAACCAACTTAAAGAGATCATAGTTTTTCTTTAGGACACTGACCGAATAAGGTATGAGACATTCAAAGCTTGCAAAAAACTTGTTGAAAATCAAACCAATAAGAGAGTCAAAAGACTTAAGACAGATAATGGTGTTGAGTTTTGTAATACTAAGTTTGATAACTTTATGCTGAGCATGGTATTGCAAGGTATAAGACAGTGAGATTAACATCACAGTAGAATGGTCTTGCAAAAAAGATGAATAGAACCCCACTTGAAAGAGTAAGATTTATACTAACTAACACTGATTTATCTAAAGTATTTTAGAGTGAACCAATAGTTACAAATGCCTTCTAGATCAATAGAAGTCCTTTATCAATAATTAACTTAATGACACAAGAAGAAAAATAATCAGATAATACTCAAGAGCATGATCACCTGAGGGTATTTGAATGTCCTACTTTTGTACACATCAAACAAGGCAAATTAAAACTTAAAGCTTAAAAAGAGATATTCATTAGATATCTAGAAGGAATAAAAAAATACAAAGTTTGGCACAATAAGTTGAATCCACTAAATAGTATCATTAGCAGAGATGAGACATTCAATGAGTTAGTTATGCTGGAGATTAATTAGAATATAAAAATGAAGAAAATTGAGCTTATGCTCGTAACTGTTTCAACGCCATAAACTGTGAAGGTTAAAGTAGAACATAAGTTGAGACCTGATATATACTCAGGTTAGTACTGCAGAGAGATAACTCTGGGAGATTGACTACAAACACCCAAAAGTACCTTGAAGACTACCTAGAAATAAACTAGAACTCTATAGTCAAACTTGAAGAGTACTAAGTAACTAGAGATAGGCTAAAGAGAATAGTTAAGCCACATATAAGGTATACTTATAGAGATTTGATAGTTCATGCCTTAAATATAACTTGTACTATTACATTTGATGAGCCTAAGAAGAGGCTTCGAGAAGTATAAATAGTGATACATGGCAACTTACTATGAAAGATGACATTAGTTCTTTAAGAAAGAATAAGACATGGGAATTAGTTGCTAAACTTGAGAGTAAAAGACTAGTTGGGTGTAAATGAGTTTATAGACTCAAAGAAAGGATTTTAAGTGTACAGCCTACAAGATTTAAAACTAGGTTAGTGGCACAAGACTTTACTCAAAAAGAAGGAGTTGACTTTCGTCGCTCAACGCTAAAATTACGGTACTGTAAGCCTTTTTCTGAATCATGTCGTAATCTTTCTACCCAGACTTTGATGTTGTCGCATCTTCGCTAGTTGAGGAATTGGCTTCTTCCTTCACTATTAGAGCCCTAACCTTCTTCTTTCAAACATTGAAGTCATTCATCCCATTGAACTTCTCTATTTCTTACTTGAATGCAGCCATGGTTTAAATATCCCTGATGTGTATTATCAAACCTTAGCTCTGATACCTGTTTATTGGAGGAATTGTCCTTCTCCCCGTGAGATTAGGTTAAAGTGAAGAACCCTAACCAAGTTCAACCTTGAACCCTAATGTCTTTACACAACGGAATAACCTGGATATCAAGCAAAATAGCCAGAATTCAAAGCAGATAATAAATAGCATAACACAATCACTTACATGATTCGACCAAATCATCTGCGTCCACGATGGATCTAAAGATTCTAACATCTCTTATTAACTCTTTAGAGATTTTATAAGAAAAACCTAATGAAGAACTCTAAAAAAGATCTAATGCACCCTTACTCTCCCACGATCAATGAATACCGAAACGACAGTTCTACCCTAGTGCACATAAGCACTTAGTGTCTACCCAGTTTCTCTCTCTTAATCTCTGATCTCAATTAAAGAGTTTACAAGGGTTTATATAAGAATTATTTTGTGCCTATTAACCTTAATCTTTATTGGAGTAAGAGTCCACTTGTTTTGAAAGTCCAAAATTTTCTAAAACTCAGAAATTCAAAATAGAAACTGACTCTGCCTGCTTTGGCACCGTGGCACTGAGGACCTGGCACTGTGGCAATGAGTTAGTCATGGCCAGTACCACGGTGCTGGGAACTTGGCGCTGTGACACTGAGTTTCTGATCTGGACGCCGTGGTGCTTTTTCTCACTTCCTTCGCATCTTCGAGTTCTGCTTTGCTTTTTCTTTTATGTCCCACTCATCCTAGACTTCCTCATGTGTGTCCCACGTTTTAGGCTTCTTGTGACACTTCTTTTTGATATTCTTCTCAATTCTTTAGCCAATCTCCAATATATATAATATAGCAATAACATTTAAAGCAGCAATTCTTTAGCCATAACAACTCTAATTATCCTTTTTTTATTTTCTATTACTAATTTTTATTTTAGTTCATATTATTAAAGAAAAACTACGCCTTTTGTTTCCTATTTACTTCCTATTGTTATTTATTATTTATTCTTATTATTGAAGAATAATTACCCTTTGGCTCATTGTTCAATATCCTAACTAGCCCATGCTTACTATAATTATTTTAAGTGATAACCAACATGAAGAAAGGTCCAAATTCATAAAACAAGAATCTTATACCAAAAAATAGATCTAATGCATCAAGTAACTCGATTTGCTGATCCATAGACCTCATAAACGAGTCATTTAAGTCATAACAATGTGATAATGAATCAAACTTATTGTGCTATTCAAATTATGCTTGATTAATTGTTCTTTTATATAAAGAAGTATTTCTTACAAATAAACGAGTCTCACTTAAATCATTTTCTTTAATTGATGATTTAACATCAAATTTGATCTCTTATTAACTTGGATTAATTAAGTATAGATGTTCTTGCATACTTGGAATAAAATTAAAATTTATGCATTATAAGTAGAGTTAATTTATCCATTATTAATCATTTAATCCTAATTGATTCAAAGTTCACTTGAAAGCAATCGATTCTTATTACATAACATACATTCTACTTGTCTTTGCAAACACTTTCCTACACACAATATCATCTTTCTCGAATAAAAATTGACTTAAGAGTTTGAGTAATTTTTTCTTACAAAAGGACGGTGCATTCTGCAATTCTGAGGAGTAAACAAGAGTAAGACAATTATTGACGTAGAGGTTCCAAACCTAAAAACATCATCCTCAAACATGTAAGGCATATTATATACCCTAAGAACAAGGATTTTATAGTATTATTCCAATATTAAATTACACATGATACTGTTGATGGTTTAAAAGAAATTGAACAAGAAAAGATTCAATGTCATACTACATTCTAAATATAAAGAAGTTGATGCATAGCAATCTTTTAATACTTACCTACTAGCATGCATCAAAAGGCTATTGTTAGCATGAATTCTAGTTGTTGCAAGCTTATTATGATTTGCCAAAGAATTGAATATTTCCAAATTGATGCTACAACTACAACAACAAATTGTCAGAAAATCAATCATAATAAGTATTCTTATCTTTTAAATTAGTATACTTTAAAAAAATATTTATACTTCTTACATTTATAACATAATGGAGAATTGATTTATATTCTTTACTTTAATAGGATAGAAATTTATTTATATTCAATTAATTTTTTTACATTTAAGACGAGCTATAAATAGATTTTGTTGGATGGAGTATTTCAAAATTTTGTTATGAAGTGTTAACAAAATGTTTTGACATGGAATTAGTTGGGCTCTTTGTGGTTATGTTTGTTGCTACAAGTTGTAGTAACTAAAAAAAAATAGAACAAAATTCAACTTATAAAAGCTGATTATCAGAGCCAATGTTCATTATGATTAAAGAGTCATTTATTGATCATTTTGAGTGATTCAAAAGGTTATCGAAAGCTTGTAAATTGCTATCTACAAATATTCCATTATTTTTCAATAAAGATTCAAAGTTGAAGCTATTTTGACAGTGGATGTAGGTTATAAGGCAAACCACATATGTTTTGTGCTCTTTACTTTCTTGTTCTTTAAGTTTCTGCTTTGTTTATTTGATTCTTTTATTTTATGTTTTGTCGATTGCTTTGAAAGAGTTTTAAGGCATCTTATGGTTAAATTCCAAGTTCAAAAGCTTACAAACTGGTATCAAAGCTCGATTAAGTGATGGGATCTCTTCTAAAACTGAAGTTACTATTTTATTTGTGATATAAACTTTCTATTGTGAAAGTTCAAGATGAAGGTGTTGGAATTTGTGCTTACGTATCATTCCAATTTATGTATGAATATTTATTTATTTATTTAATATTTATGCAATGAATATTTTAAATAAATCGTTAATAATTAATTATATGGTACCAAGCTGATTTTACTTTCAGACATTATAGATCTAAAAAAGTTTAGATCTAATTTAAAAGAGTTTAGGCCAACACTAAAAGTTAGCATTCTAAGAGTAAAACCTTTTTTGAAATGGGACAAAGACTTGAGAATATATTAAGAATGACATAATTACAAGGAGTTGCAAATAGTGCTAAGAAATGTCACTATACAGTATGTTCTCGAAAATATTATTTCTGATCTATGGTTGTCGACACGGGTCGATTAGTTTACATTCCAAATCAGTGTGTCTATATCTGGATTGTCCATACTATTAGTCTTATCAGACCATAGACTTAGCGAAAACTCGTATAGGAATGCAGGTATTCAGTAAGAACCGAATATTGAATAGACTCACGAGGACCTCCAATAAAAATCTTAAAGAGCCATTATTTGAGGGTCTTCTTAATAGAGTAGTATTCGTGTCTTTTGACCTGATCGCTCATATAGGTGAGTTGTATATCTAGATGCTTCGAGATTATATTTTAAGAAGTCTTATGGTCATAAGAGAAATCCTAGAAATGAGATTTCCATATGGTTAAACAATATTACAAAGGCATTTGCGAATATTGTTTACAGAAATATAAATCTAGAGATAAGTTTATAGTTGAGCATATAAAGATTTGACAATGTTGATCTATATCTCTGTTTTTCTAGGAAATAAGTGACGAAAGGATTATACATATATGGT
Source organism: Ailanthus altissimus (assembly GCA_946807835.1). Lineage (NCBI taxonomy): Eukaryota > Viridiplantae > Streptophyta > Magnoliopsida > Sapindales > Simaroubaceae > Ailanthus > Ailanthus altissimus. The sequence continues at coordinate 29,759,010 of OX327695.1, forward strand.
TGACCTCAAATTATATGGTTTAATAAGCCGTTCTGTAATATTCGTAACGTGTATATGGGACATCATTCATAGACTTACGAAAGTGTTCCATAAGATAAACAAATATGAACTTACAGAGTCTAACAATATGAAATGTACTCATTGAGCACTTGGTAGTGAACTGGGTCGAACGGTTCAATTCAAAAAAAATTTAAAAAGGAGATTTATTTCAGGATCTCTTGAAAAATACACATGTCAAGGTTTAAGTATTAAACCTTAGTTGAAATAGTTAACTAATAAGGAATTTAACACATGGCATCCATGCATGGCCACATGGATGGAAAAGCACATGACAAATGTCACCCATACAAATAGTTTGCATGGTTAAAGTTGAAAGTTCAACATGCAACTAAAAGCAAACAAAATAAAATAAAATTGATTAATTTTGCAATATGTGTGTGTGTGTGTGTGTTGTGTTACAACTAAAAGTAAACAAAATAAAATAAAATTGATTAATTTTGCAATATATATGTGTGTGTGTGTTGCAACTAAAAGCAAACAAAATAAAATAAAATTGATTAATTTTGCAATATATGTGTGGTGTTGCAACTAAAAGCAAACAAAATAAAATAAAATAGATTAATTTTGCAATATATATATATGTGTGTGTGTGTGTGTGTGTGTGTGTGTGTGTGTGTGTGTGTATTGTGTTGCAACTAAAAGCAAAAAAAATAAAATAAAATAGATTAATTTTGCAATATATATGTGTGTGTGTTGCAACTAAAGCAAACAAAATAAAATAAAATATGTCAATTTTGCAATATATGTGTGTGTGTGTGTTGCAACTAAAAGCAAACAAAATAAAATAATATTGATTAATTTTGCAATATGTGTGTGTGTGTGTGCGTGCGCACGCGCTTTTAGCATCACTGAAAACTATAAATGCTAAACAATTAGCATGTTATATTAATCAGTAAAGTCTAAGAGTTAGAATCTTGTCTGTGACAGTACAAAGACCTGAGAATACATTAGTAATAACATAGTTATAAGAGTTGCAATAGGTGTTAAGAAATGTTATTATATAAGTCTATTCTCAAATTATATATTTCTGGTCTTAATTCACCGATACAGGTCTATCAGTGGAATCATTTTACATAGACCAGTGTATACTATACCTAGATGGTTGTTCTTACCTGACCATGGGCTTACTGAAAGTTCGTATAGCATACAGGTGTTCAGTAAGGACTGAATACTAAACAAACTCAACGAGGATCCCAATAGACACCCTATGAAACCGTCAATGAAAGGTCCTCTCGAGTTGAGTAGTATACGTAGTCCTTTGACTTGAGTACCACAGTGGGCTTGTAAGTGATCCATCATACTTTGGTTTCACACATGTCATAGACATTTCATAGTGTGACCGTTAAGTGTCACTGGGTATGGTTCGATACTTATGGAGTCCGATGTATACAGATATAAAATTTGTCAGCTCACATAAATGAGTTATATATATCTGGATGCTCAGAGACTGTATCTTATAAAATTTTATGGCCATAAGCAACAAACCCAAGAAAAGAGTTTCCTGCAGGGTTAAACAATATTATAAAAGTGTTTGTATATATTATTTATTAAATACGTGTCTTGAGATAAGTTCACGGATGAGCATATAGGGATTTGACAGTAGTGATCTATATCCCTACTCTTCCAAGATATAATTGGTGGAAGGATTATACGTATGCGCTATGACCTCAACTTGTATGGTCTACTGCACTAATGTGTAATATTCGTGACGTGTGCGTGGGGTATCGATCTCGGACTCATAGAATAGTTCTGTTTAACAAATCAGGAGTAGACCTACAGAGCCCTGCAATATGAAGTGTACTCGTTGTGCACTGGGGCAACGTATCGAATTGAATAGTTCGATCCATAAAATTTCAGCAAACCAAAAATTTTCTTTAATCTCCCTCCAGTCGTGCATGTGTCAAGACTTAAAAGTTAAGTATATCAATTAATTGTTGACTAATGGGATGTTGACACATGGCATATTATAGGCCAATATTGTTTGACTTGAAAATTACCAAAATACCCTTATTTGTTAAATAAATAATATTATTATTTTATTCATTAAAATATTTATTGAATAAAATATTAATAATAATATATGATATTATTATTTAATTAGAGTCAAACAATCTATTTTTTATTTAAATTGGTATGTATTTTAACCATGATTTAATAAGATTAAATCATTTAGTTACTATTGATTAAATGTTATAATAAAAGTAAATAGGTGCAAATTATAAATGGTAAGCCTTAAATGTCACTTGCAAATGAAAAAGAGTTTTTTATTTTGGCCAAGATTTTGGCTAAGTTCATCCAAGTCATTTTCTATTTTTATTTTATTTTATTTATTGTAAACAATGATAAACAAATTACTAATGGCAAACATTGACCATTACAATAGATGCTATTATGTGTGATAATAAAAGAAAAATGATAAGTAAATTACTAATGGCAAACATTGACTATAATAATGGGTGCCATTAAGTGAAAATAAAAAGAAAATAATAAACAAATAAAAGAACAATATGTTGCTCAATATTGTAAGGTGAAAATTAGCCAAGGCATTAGTGAGAATTGTAGAGAGTATTTGAAATGTTAAGTGTTAGAAAATTCTCTCAAGTGTTGAGAGCAAAAACATTCTCTCCATTTTTCTCTTTTATTTTGGTCACCCATACTACAAGGTAGAAACAAGGACTCAAGAGTTGAATCATTTGCTGAAAAAATTGCTATTCTAGCTTTCTCAAGCCCACCGTGTTAAGAAACTAGAATTGTGAACGGATTGTTTCAAAGCAGATACTCCGATTCGACCAAATACCAAAGGCTTGATATGGTACTATTTCTCAATCTTGATGAATTTTACATTTATAAGATAACATGTAAAAGTTTATTAGTATTTATCATGAGTAATTTTGTATTCCGCTCATCCGCTGCGCTTTTATGTATGTGATACATATGCTATTTTAAATGATAGAGACAAACCCACATGCATGCACCCTAAGTTTAAAATCACTTACAAATTTAAGTGCTGGTGATGCTTTAACAATAAGAAAAAGAGAAAAGAAGAAGAAAGGCATATCACAAAGGGAAGAAAATAAAGTGTTTTAAGTGTCATAAAGAACGAGCTTTATTAAAGACTGCCCATAATGGAAAAAGAAATCTAAATACAAATCTGAGCAGCAAATTATTGATGGCGATGTAAATGTAGCTTCCGATGACAGTTCTAGAGATACCAACACTTCAGGATATAAATTAGCAAACCTTCTAATTGTTAACGTGTGCACTAATAATACATGCATGTGATAGTGTTCATTGAATTCTAAGTGCATGTCAAACATACATATAGTAGCGAAATGAAAATTTAATTTCCTAATCAACAAACATACTGAAATGTAAGTCTATTACAGTCAAACATACCCTTAAAGTAATTTGGTAAAAAATAAAAAATGATGCTTCACACCAAAATCGAAGTATATATTAGTTTGTTTTTTAATATCTTAGTATTATAACTTTATATGTATTTTTTATGAATCTTGTTCTTTGTACTTTTTTCTTTAAATTTATTAATTTTAAGTATAAATTTATTTTTATTAATAATATAATACATATTTATGTTTGACATTTTTATTATTATTTTTAGAGGAAAAGCTATCTATAATTGACAAAATTTTCAACCAAAAAAAAAAGATACTAAACATTCATAAATTTATACATTATCACTAATTCTTAAGATTATACTAAAGTTCGCCAATTCTTATAATTTAACCCCCAAAACTTAAATCCTAATATCGCCCCTATATATATAGCCCAGTTGAGAAAATTTCTTTTTTCGTTCCTAATAAAAGTTAGAATATGTTTTTGCAACAATACTTGAGTAAATCCAGAAAAAAATTCTTGTTGGATTGAACATACCTTTTGTGGAGTTCCATTATTATAGAGGTCATTGAAAACGAAAGATGGGCTCCGTTTCTCCACAGTCACCAAAGCATCATCAACAATCTCTTCTTGAATCCTTGGATAATCAGGCTGGTGACCGTGAGAGCTTGGTTCTTTAACTTCATGAGCCAACACCTTCAAGGAATGGTCCTTATCACGACTTTGCGTATGAGATCCTTCTCCAGCATCGAAGGAATGCCAAGAACGTAACTCATTCAAGTCATCAGATAACTTTGACTCATGAAACTTACGAATCCACCTATTTTTACGTACCCTCTCCTTTGCCCTGACCCTTGCTTTCTCCCTAAAATAGTTAGCAAGGCTAAAACAAGTCTTCCGAGACTGTATGATCTTTTTCTTCTTAACTGATGAGAGTTTCCTTTCAGAAATGCTACCTTTGATCCTTTCGAGCTTTTCAATATCAGATTTTGCTTGTAAAAGCAACCAAGCCATAGTTTTATTGGCCTCTTTATAACCTAACATGTCTTGTAAGCCAAAAAACTTTCGAGCAACATCAGAGGGCAATCTCATTCTCCCGTCTCTTGGTCCTCTCTTCTTGTTCATCTTGTTGTATTGATCTTTTTCTGAAGGTCTCGTAATTATGGACAACCACCTATTAACAAGATAAAAATCATATAAATAGACATAATTAACGGTAAAACACCTGAGAGATTAATAATAAAAAATAAAATTAACTAACCAACAAACTTATCTTTGTCGGAATAATCTTAATTAGAAAATAGATAACTATTCATTACAAGAAAGCTATTTCAGACTTGGACTTGAACCAATTTTACCCATCTTTCACGAGGAAATATGTAACTGCATTGAATCATTACAATCAAGTTGTAAGAGTATCCTCCATTTTTGTTTATCTTACAATTTGATCAATTGAGTAAACTTCCTCAAATATAAAACGATTCAGTCAGTCTACAAACAAAATTTTGAATAACGATTAAATCAGAGCAGCCTAATGGAACATTTAAAGATTAGTAAAATATCGTCTTTAAGGCATCAAATAATGTGTATATATATAAGAAACGTAGTTTTTAAGAATGTGGTAAAATTTTATAATACATTATAAATTATGTTAAAACTATGAATTAACTAGATAATGTTCCATAACAAAATTTAGCACCATATAATTAACAATATAGCTCATTAAATCATTTCCTTGTATATATACACACACCACACAACCACATGCAAAAGCAAATTAAAAAAGAAACTTAAAACAAGATAAAATAGCACATTGAAGCAGTAAAAGGAAAAAACCTGTTGGTTAACTTTTTTAAGATATTATTCAATCATATATTAAAACATATATTGTCAAATGTTTGTAAGATAGAAATAATCAACAATCATAATATAAATTAAATATATATAGAAGATAAGAAAATGTGGCCTTGAATTTAAAAGAAGCATACAAAGAATACTGTCCTAAAGCTAAAGAATCATCCCCTAGTAGGGGTAGTAACGAATATATATAGTTCCAAAATTCAATCCTATGTTTGTAGTCACTATCCTTAATAAGCACGATCACTAAAAGATAATGCCAAATATCCATTGTCATAGTTATTCAAAAATACAATATAAAAATATATTATTTAAATAGTATAATATATAGAAAGGGATAGCACCTTTCATATAGTGGTAGATAGTTTATGTATTATTTTAATATTTATAAAAATAATTTAATACATTATAACTCTTATAACAATTTAATATATAAAACTCTTAAATAACAATAGTAATAATAATATATGTTGTAACTCACACATTTAATATAGGTTTAATGACTAATTTTTAAAATATTATAACTACTATGTAATGATGATAATTTATTCTTAATAACTTACTACATAAAAGTTTTATTTATATTATGTAACTTATAAAATATTTAAAAGGGATTTTAAATTTTTTTTCTCCAATAGTTCTTTACAAAATATTTGAAAACCTTTTATATATGTGTTATATATAAGAAAATATAATGTATAATTAATAACAAAAATATATCAGAGAAACATTCTATTATGTAGTAGGTATAAGTGTCTTTTGGAGTTAAACCTATACTTAGTGTATATTTGGTTGAGCTTCTCTATTGCCAAAAGAGGCTTTTTAATGCCAAAAACTCTTTTAAAAATTTTTTTATGGTGTTTGGTTAGAACTAAAGAAGAAGTTTTAGAGATTAAAAATGATATTTTGCCTCTAGTTGCAAAAGCTCAAAATTTTGAGCTTTTGCTAGTAGAGTTTTTTTAGTTTTTTTTTATATATATTTGTGTAACATCATATATACCTAAATAATATTTTCTTATTTTCAGGTGTATCCTTAACAAAAATAATAAACCTTATTTAACTCACATAATTTCATTATTTTCTTAAAAGTCTTCATATCTTTATACGTTTAAGTATTATCTTATTTTCAATCTTTGTATCAAAAATAATAATTTATATTGATTCGTTGATTACTATGTATTAATTTTACTTAATTCTTGTGTTTTAAGAAATTAAATTTGAAAAAATACATGATATATTTAAAATTATATAAAAAAATATTAAAATTTTTTAGAATTTAAATATAAATTTTATTAAGTGTTCTTTTTTATAATTTAATAATAGATAAGCACATTTAACAATATATAACCAAATGATCTAGTATTTAAAAGAGCTTTTTAATTGATAACTAAGTGATCAATAAATTTTTCTTAGAAGCTTTACTTCTTAAAACTCTACTTTGAAAAGTTCAACCAAACAAGCTTAGTACTATAAAACTCATTTAAGGAACCTCAGTGAACCATGTCTTAAATTTAGCCTCTTTGATCAAACTTCAACTACACCACACGTAATAGTGACAAAGACTTAATGTTATGGATAAGCACATTAATGGCTCCACGCTCTATCTTGATTTTAGTGAAAACTCTAGAGAACAACCCAATTATCATAATATCAGCCCCACGACTACTCTCACATAGGTGAATCCTCTAAAAGCATACGTGACACATGCCTTGCAAGAATATGCTTATCTTGAACTCATTCAGGGTAAATACTTTTTCCAACGTCCATAAAATTATCACTTTTGCCATAGGGATAAGAAGGATATCTCCTTTAAGATATATCTATAATATAAGTGCTAAATAAGTTATGCAATATGGATTATTCCTATCTATAAATATCATTTATGAGATCGTCAATCACAAAGGTTACATTACTTTTATAGGTGACTCTCTTGTAGGTTTAAGTATCCTTCAACAATTTTATAAAAGTTTTTTCCAAAGTATTATATTTATGGATTTCTTTGAAAATATTTTATTTATGGAATTTTTTTTATAATTCCTATTTTATAGCATGCTAAAAGAACTCTTTAATAAGTTATAAATATCCAATTTGAATTGATCTTAAAAACTTTGTCTACAGATTGTTTAAAATTCAAACAAAATTTACTTTCTCAAAAGAAAACGTTAGTATATATCAACAATATAATAGATATAATATTATATATATATATATATATATGTATGTATATATAAGAAATTTATAGAAGTTCTTAGCATTAAGACTTTTTCTTTTTCTTTTTTCTTCTTCTTTACACTTTCTTATTATTATTATTATTTTTTATAAATGGAAGTAAAATAAATAGATAAGCAATGACACCTAGTCAGTGGAACGAATGCATTTTAAATAATACATTAACACATTGCGCATTAAATCGATCTAGAATTCAAATTGGTCCATTAAACAAATACAATTTATATTAAGATATAAGAAAACATCAAGTCATTAAAAATACTAATATTGTCTTTTATACAATATGATATCCACAAAAGGTATACAACTAGCTAATATATAGTCATATAAAGCGTATAGAATGATAATCAATATTTATAAATAATAAGACAACAAGATGAACATACGCTAGTAAATTATCTAATAATTCAATATATAAATAGTTGAAAAATAACCTCTTAATTAAATTACTATCATTAGTTATGATAACACAATTTTATAATAACATACTTTATTGTATTATTACAAAATATATTTTATAAAGACAATAAATTTGAACACAACATTATATAAAAGAAAAATAAATTACACTACCTTTTAAAGTATATAGTGTTTATGACAAATCATTATAAAAGAAAAATAAATTAGTGAGGCCTTTTAACACTAATAAATATGATCATATGTAAAGAAATCCATTCCTAGAGAATAACAAAAATATGGTGTCCTTAAAACATTTGGTAATAAATATTTTGCATATGAAATCGATATATAATAAAGTTAAAATTAGAGAGCCAATACATATTTAACATATATCAAACTGATATAATCACATATTGGTCATTTAACAAAGAACATGATGATCTTTACATATTCTTTATTTTAAAAAAAAATAACTCAAATATAAAATAGTAACACCAACATCAATTTACTCTTGTAAATAAAATAATAATCAATAAACATAAAAGAAATATTTAGCTCTAAATTGTTGGTTAAACGTGTTTTAGATATTATTCAATCATATATTAAAATATATATTATCAAATGTTTGTAATATAGAAATAATCAACGATCATAATATAAATTATATATAGAAGATAAAAAAAATCTGGCCTTAAGTATAAAAGAGAATGTCAGAGATAATTGTCTTAAAGGTAAATAATTTTTCCCTTATACGAATAGTAATAGATCTATATGGTTCTAAGATTTAATTTTATATTTACAGTCACTCTCTTCCATAAACACAATCACCAAAATATAATACCAAATAACTATTGTTATAGTTACTTAAAAACACACTATAAAAAATATATTATTTATAATAGTAAATACATAGAACACCTCTCTTTTTTCTTCTTCTTTATTCTCACTTTAATTACTAATAAAAAAGAGTTAATACCCTTTATATAATAGTAGGTAGTCTATGTATTAATTTTAATATTCATAAAAATAATTTAATAAATTGCAACTCCTATAATAATTTAATATATATATAATTCTCAAATAATAATAATATATAAATATTGTAACTCTCAAATATTTAATATAAATTTAATAATTAATTTAAAATATTATAACTACTATATAATAATGATAATTTATTCTTAATAACTTACAACATAAAAGTTATATTTAAATTATATAATTTTAAGTCTTTTCTAAAAAAGAAAAAAGTAAAAACTCATCCCTCTCTTTCTCTGGCATTTCTTATTTATATGATAATTTTTTATGAAAAGAAAAAAGTAAAAATTTGAAGTTCACCGTTGAAGTCAATATCAGGCGACTTTTGGAAGCGTCAACTTGCGGTCCTTGGCTTTGGTTGTAGAATGGTGAATGGAACTGCAGGTGGTTGGTCCGGTGGTCGAACAGTTGCAGGCGGTGGATCCTAGTCGGTGGTGAGAATGAGATGATCGGGGACTTGCGGTTTCTCTCTGGGTGGTGGTCACAAGTGTGTTGCCTTCGGCTGGTTTAGTTGTTTTGTGCAAAAATGCTATGGTCTGTTTTAATTGATTAAAAAGAAAAGAAGATGATATATATATATATATATATGTAAGTAAAGGTTAGACCTTTTTTTTGTCAAAAAAAAAATAATAACGAATGGAAAAGAGAGAAAAGTAGATTTATAAACAGATAACAAACAAGTTAGGGTCTAGGAAATTCTGGGTTTTCATATTTTAGGTTTCTGAACAAAGAGAGAAACGCGAGTAGAGAGTCTCCCAAACGCTTGTGTTACAACTGCTTTTGAAGTGAATCTTTTTAAGATAATTGTGATCTTTCAAAATTTGCAGAGTTCATGGGTTTGACCGAAAGCCACTTCAGAAAACCCATGTGAGTGGAGCCTTACGTTTCAATCTCCTATTGAATATCTGGTACAATTTTCTGACATTGCGTTATCTTTTCGCAGGAAACCACGACTCAGATGGGGTCGCCATCGCAGTTAGATATAGTCTACTTCGTACTGCGTTTTGTCTGTTATGCCAGCTTTGTGACCCGTTAATGGGTCTTTCGTAATACTCCAACAATGTATAATGTACTGTGCTTCTCTTCCTTCTCTTTTCTTTAGGTTGCGCCCATTTAAATTTTTCGCTTTTGTTTTCCACCACCTTTTTACTTTTGACGCTCTTTGTGCTACTAGTGCTCATAATTTCTTAAGACTTTTAACATGGGTTATACTAAATATTTTAGCAAATTAATCAAGAGCTTAGAACTCAATTAGGGTTTTTTAACATGAAAGCTTGATAGCTTATAGGCCAATTACGATAGCTATTAGCTAGTGGCTTTTAACCAATTTCCGAGAATGCCATAAATTGAGTGAAATTAGCTGAGGAGCTCCGTTCCAAGTACATGAAAATATGAAAGTCAAAAGTATAAGAGTAGAGAACTGAGAGAGTGAATAAGACTAAAGAGATAGAACAGTAAATTTGCAGATACAGCTGCTCAGCCGCGAGCGAGTTCGGATTTTATTGCTCATACGTCTGCTAGTTTGTTGCTGTCAAGTAACTAGAATTAGGGTTAGGGTCACAGGTGAGTATTAACAGTTAACACTGTCACCCTCTTTAAAGTTTACACTTTAATAACATTTTGGTTTTAATTATACTATTATCTTCTCTATTTAATTTAAAAGATAAAAATACTCTCATCTTCTTATTTTTATTAGTAACTACTTCATTATTTACTCTCTTCTTTCTTTCATTTTTTTTAGCTTGTAACTTTTCTTATTATCCATAAATCATCCTTTTAATTTTTTTTTGTGGTTCAAAACTCAAAATAACACAATAACAAAATAGTATCATTAATTTGAGCAAAAAGATTGAATTACTAATTTGTAATTTAAGTATAACAAAAGCAAAAGTCAAATTATGGAAAAAAAATTAAAATATTCTTCATCCTTCAAATTAAGTAAATCGTGACAGCATAATTAAAATTAAAATTATCATTATGGGTGTTTCAAACCTACAAGAGGTGCCATGCAAAGCAAAGCTAAAGTTTTAAAGTCATAAGAACCCTAAAATTGTAGGTTGGAGAAAACTCACATCTTTAATTTAACCTTGTGTACATATATATGGAATTAATTAACTCGCCTCTTGAACCTCATGTGTATATATACGAAAATAGTTTCCAAAGACCTTGAGCCCTAGAACATGCGCATGACTACTAATTTGCTTAAGTTTTTGGTGGAGAAGGTGAGAAGAAATTTTTTGGTAGAGAAGGTGAGAAGAAATCAAGGAATGGTGTGACAGGTTTGCTAAGAAACAACTAGGTGAATATAGTGTCCAATAGTTGTGTTTTATGCGTATTATATTTATAGGATTAAGATTTTGTGTTAGGGCAAGACTCTTTATTTGATTTCTAATCTTCTTAAAATTTAATTTATTTAATAAATTTTATCACACTAAAAAGAAAAAACACGAATTTCATATATAAAAAAGGCAAGATACTAATTTTTATTCTAAATAAAAGAATATTATATGAAGAAAAATAACAAATGTTGCCATAATAGTTAGTTAATAAATCTTTCAAAGAATCTGTTTTGATTCTTATCATTATATTAATCATTTACCAAAACTGAAAAAGAAGTTATCTTTTCTTATTTTGAAGGATTTTAGGGCTAAAATTATCTTATGGGCTTGTATTTCTCCATTAATCTTAATTACATGAGTCACTCTTATTTTGGACTAAATTTCTTTCCAAGTAAACCTAGTCTATGAGTTTACATATTTTGGGTCTTACTTAGTGTAATCCCAAACCTACCAAACTATGACCTATAGATTTAGCCATAGGCCACATTTTAATAGGAAATCTAAGCAAAGAAAACTAAAATAAAAAGACTATTAAGTATTGGTCATTCTTACCAGTTATATATGATACAACTCTTTTAATTCTACTCATCTTTTTTTTCCTTTAAAAAAAAAAGCTTTGAAATAGATTGTAACCATTCATTTATAATTCTCTATATTAGACACTTTCCTAGGAAATCAACACATATTAACTCCAACATCCAAATATCTCTTTTATCTTTCTTTTTCGCACATATAAACAACTAAATAATCACAAAAAAAAAAAAACTACCAACATAAAATTTTAAAAAGTAATGCAATTAAGCAATCAAACCCATAATTAAAAATTAAGAGCTTCAAGAATTAAGATCATAATCACACTTAATACTCAATGATTTATAATGGTTCAATTCCTTAATAAACCTACATCCATTTTCGAACATGTCATAGCTCATCATTCCACTAAAATCAATCCAAGATATACAAAGATCACAAACCCAGAATCAAAGAACATAGAAAAGAAAGTTTTTCTTTCTACAGAACAAGACTTTCTCTCTCTAAAACCAAAAAATAGAATGAATAAAAAAACTTTTCTCTAAAAAAACTTTTCTCTAATGATAAGTTGAATCGACCTTGATCTTGATATGATAAATGGCTCTGATTTGATTTGAAAGCATGATCGGAGAGATGGGAGAGAGAGAGTTGAGTCGCGGGAACATGATTCCGTTTAACTGAATTTCAAACATTCGATTAACAAAACGATGTTGTTTTTGGACTTTTGAATTATTTAAAAAACCATTGGTTAAAACAGTGCCGTTTCTTGTCTGTTCCAAACATTGTAAAATTTCTCTAAAGTTCTTCCATTTTTTTGGATTGCTTCCATAGAGTAATCCTACTTTTCTTTAATTACTTTTAAACCCCAAAACTTTACGTTTTCTACTTTTGGACCAAAAATAATTTTGCTTGAACTGCTTCTTTCACAAACCTCAATCATGAATTCATAATTCCTAAGACTTGAGTTAAGAATAAGAAGAATAACTAAGAACTATAATATCAGGTGTTTTCATTTCCATCGACAATATATGATCTCAAAGGAAGTAAACACTTTAATCATAAATTCTTAGCAGCTTACTGAGTATAAGAAAATGATAAAATGATATAGATAAAAAAAAATTAACTAAAAGACTAAACAATTCAACCATACGAACTAAAAACCCATCTTAAAATTGTCTAACATTAGGAAAATTAAACGCCTAATATTATAGTTTATCAGTTACATGATATTATTTTTATAATTTGTTTTACAAACTTAATAAACTAATATTAAGAGTTTTTTTCACCATTTCTTTTTCCTTTTCATTCGTAGGTCCGTTGCATTCTACTTAACCATATTCTGTTTTTTCATAAATTTTAGGATTAATTCAAACTAAAACAAGATTCTCTATCCTTATTTTAAAAGTATCAGTCTTCTGTTATTACCAGACAATACAATAGCTTCTCAACTTAATTGCCCAAATGATAGATTGTCCTAAAGAATCAATAAAATAAAACCTATCTCAAAGGAATTAAAAACCTCGACTATAAATATAATTTTTCAGCAGTTTATGATAAGGATACAGGCAAATAGCATAAACCAAACCAAACTATAGAGGATAATTAACGAGAATTAATGATGACAAACATTAAGTTAATTAATTAAGAAAAGTCATACATAATTCATTCACATGTAAAGTTTAGAAGTTCCAAGTACAAACAGTGGTCATAGATTGATACAGCAGTACTGACCAGAGAATGGATCTAAGAGTTAGCATGATCTCCCAGAAGACGATGATCAGGAATAATCATGATGGCATCTTGAATGTACTTGGCCTCCGATCGACTTGATCGTGATTCCGGAAGCATTTCTTAACACAGTAGTCCTCAGTGCATAAGTATCCACTGGCATATACATATAGCTCCTCGGTGCATCTTAAATTCACACACACCAACACACACACACACACACACACACACACATATATATATATATATATATTTGTTTTTACTTCTCTTCATTTAGAGTTTATAACTATAATTAAGGTTTAGCGATGCTAATTATAGAAATAGCTAAAGATAAGACTAAAAGAGAGATCAAAATGAAAAGATTAATGATTAGGTCAGCCGTAGCTTTTTGAATGCTCATCTTCCTGGCACAGTCCTCATGCTTGCATCGATCGGGACAGAGCTGTTCCTCCTCCTCCTCCTCCTTCTGATACTCGTCCTCCCTCATCCGTCTTCTTTGAGGATTTGATGACTGAGGAATGCAGCTGAGAAATTGTGTACTAGAGTGAAGAAATGGGTATCAGAAAGTTTCCTGTTTGTAAGATTTTTTTTTATATGATAGATATACTTGCAAATTCATCTGACTGAACTATTACGTATGGGAAAATATGGATATTTTTGTAGCTTTTTCTTGAAAGAATTTTTTTTTTTATGATATATCATATTAAGACGGATGATTCGTGCAAGCACACCTAGAGACTTTTAACTTATTGCACAACGTGTAATATTTATTTATTTATTTATTTATTTATTTTGAGAAAGTGCACGTGTATCTTCTTAAGCTTACCCCAACATCTTGTTAATGAATCATATTAAAATTTAATATGAGTATTTTTTTTTCTTTGAAAGTAAATTTTTTATAAATTCAGAAAAATCTATTATGAGTATGTTGTTCCCAAAGGAATAAAGTTCATATTTCTCATCTATTCTAATAAAAATAAAATCTTTTGAAAATTATAAAATTAAATATTATGTGAGTTAAAAAAATTTTAACCGCACCATTAAAATTTTATTCTGTTTTAATCTCAACAAACTTTTAATCTAAAATAGAAGTTACCACCAACAACAATAACAAAACCAATGTTAAAGTAGTTAGTGGTTATAAGTAGAATTAAAATTGAAAAAACTTAAAAGTTATACTAAATTAAAGTTTAAGTATAAGAAAATTTTATTGTCAAATTTAAAATTTAAATTACAAAAATATTTATTTTAAAAAATAAAAATTTATTATTGAGTTTAAATAAATTTTGAGGCAGGTCATAACTCCTTAAGCCCTAGAGAAGCTCTGCTACTTTTAGTGGTTAATCTTTTATAATAATACTTCTATGTTTGAATTTGTCTATTTTTCTTTTAATTATATTATTGTTGAGGGAGGAAACACCTTTTTTTTCTCTTAAGATTAGGTTGAAGCGAAGAACCCAAGATTTAGCCTAGAACCCTAACTTTCTTGCGTAGCGGAATAATCTGTTTATCAAGAAAAATAGTAAGAATCCAAATCAGAATATAAAAGATCATAACACAATCTTACGTGGTTTGGCCAATTGCCTACGTCCACTATGGATCCAAGGATTCTAACCTCTCTTATTAACTCCTTAGAGATTTTACAAGAAAAACTCAATTTAAAGAACCCTCAAAATGACCTAATGTTTAGTGTACCCTTACTCTTCCACGAACAATGAACACTCAAACGACAGTTCCATCTTAGCGCACACAAGTACTTAGTGTCTATCTAGTTCTTATTCTCTCTTAGAGCCTCTCTTAATGCTTAATCTAAAATAAAGGGTTTACAAGTTTTTATATAGAGGTTATTTCGTGCCTACTAACCCTATTCCTTGTTAGAGTAAGAGTCTACTTATTTTGGAAGTCTACAACTTTCCAAAACTTAAAATCCGAATCAAAACCGACTTCCTTATGCTTCTGACGCCGCGGCACTGATCATTGTCGCACCCATCGCCGCGGCACTGAGGACCCAACGCTGCGGCACTGGGTTGCTGTGCTAGGCACTACGACGCTCAGCCCTACAGCATCCTCTGCGCGCTTCCTTCGTGTCTTCAAGTACCGTTTCACTTCTCCCTTCATGTCTCACACGTCATAGACTTCTCTATACATGTCCTACACGTTCTAGACTTCTTGTGACTCTCACCTTTGTCTACAACTTTGGTATCTTCCTTAGTACCGATTGCAGCTCACCCTCTTTGACTTTTTGATTTCGAACAATCCTTCACAAAGTGTCATTTCTTATTACAAAGGAAACACTTCTTGGATCTCCTCCTTGATTGGTTGCTCTTTCTTCCTTGTGCAAGCAATATTGCTCCACTCTCCGACTCAGATCTCTTTGTCAATTCTTTTGAGTTCAATGATGCCTTTATGCCATTCATTGTTAAAGACTCCTTATCATACAATAGCGTATCCACAAAGCTCTCATAACTCTTTGGCAATGAATTTAATAGGATAATAGCCTTGTCTTCATCCTCAGTCTTGATGCCCAATCACTCAAGACTTATGATGATCTTGTTGAACTCGTCAATGTGAGCTCTCAATAAAGATCCATCGTGCATTGTTAATTGATGCAGTTTCTTCTTCACAAAAAGTCTATTTGCAATAGACTTCTTCATGTATAATGCCTCGAGTCTCTTTCATAGCTCCATAACGGTTTCTTCATCACCAACTTCCCTTAATACTTCGTCGCTCAGCGCCATGATTATAGTGCTGTGAGCCTTTTTTGAATTGTGTCCCAATCTTTCTGCCCGGACTTTGAGATTGTCGTCTCATCACTAGTTGAGGAGCTAGCTTCCTCCAAGGCTAAGTTTAGCCCTTCTTTCACTAGTAGAGCCCTAACTTTCTTCCTCCAAAGATTGAAGTTATTCATCCCATTGAACTTCTCTATTTGTTGCTTGATTGCAGCCATGGTTTAAATACCTCAGGTGTGTATTATCGAACCTTTTGCTCTGATACCAGTTTGTTAAGGGAGGGAATGTCATTCTCCCTCTTGAGATTAGGTTGAAGCGAAGAACCCAAGATTTAGCCTAGAACCCTAACCTTATTGCATAACGGAATAACCTGTTTATCAAGAAAAATAGCAAGAATCCAAAGCATAATATAAAAGATCATAATACAATCTTACATGGTTCGGTCAATTACTTATATTCACTGTGGATCCAACGATCCTAACCTCTCTTATTAACTCTCTAGAGATTTTACAAGGAAAATCCAATTTGAAGAACCCTCAAAATGACCTAATGTTTAGTGTACCATTGCTCTTCCACGAACAATGAACACTCAAACAACGGTTCCACCCTAGCGCACACAAGTACTTAGTGTCTATCCAGTTCTTCTTCTCTCTTAGAGCTTCTCTTAATGCTTAATTTAAAATAAAGGGTTTACAAATTTTTATATAGGGGTTATTTTGTGCCTACTAACCCTATTCCTTATTGGAGTAAGAATCTACTTGTTTTGGAAGTTTAAAACTTTTCAAAATTTGAAATCCGAATCAAAACCGACTTCCTTACACTTCTAGTGCCGCGGCATTGGCCATTGTCGCGCCCATAGCCGCGGCACTGAGGACCCAACGTTGCGGCGTTGGGTTGCTGTGCTAGGCGTCGTGACGCTCAGCCCTACAACCTTCTATACGTGCTTCTTTCGCGTCTTCAAGTTTCGTTTCGCTTCTCCCTTTATGTCTGACATGTCCTAGACTTCTCTATACATGTCTCATATGTTCTAGACTTCTTGTGACTCTCCCATTTAATATTTATCTCAATTCTTGTCTAATTAAAATTGTTAAATCACTGATTTTCTAACAATTATAAATTCTTTTTAAGAAATAAAATTAATAACAATAAAAGAATAATTTATCACAACTACCCAGTAAGTGGATCAAGAGGTGAATGCAATGAAATCTCAAAATCCTCTTACCACATTTCGAACATGTAAGTCTAAAAATGAAATGCATGCATGGTAAGTTTTTTTTTTTAAGCGCATGCATGGTTAGCTAATAATGAAAAAGTTCTCGCCATTTATGGGCCATGCTTATACATCTTATTCGTAGTGCTTTTTTCTTTTCTTTTTAAATAAAAAACAATTATCGCCGTTCCGTTTGACATGTACAGAAAATTAGAAACGCGAGTAGAGGGAGTCTGAAGGTTGCGAGAGTGTGAAAAGTCACGATACAAGTGCTTTAATTTTGAAGTGAATCTTTTTAAGAACAATTGTAATCATTCGAAGTTGCAGAGTTGATGATGGAGTATAGGACGGAAGCAACTTCAATTCTCAGAGAGCCCACGTGGGTGGGCGCTTACGTTTCGAACTTCTATTAAGTATCAGGTACAATTTTCTGACGTTGAGTTATCCCCTTGTAAGAAACCCACCAGGGCACATACGGGTCCGCTATCAGTTGTTTGATGATCGATCATATAATGCTCTTACTTCAATTCGTACTATGTTTTGTCTCTTATATCAGCTTTGTGACTCGTTAATGGAACTTTTGCCTTTGTTATTACTCACGACAATGCTGCATCTCTCCCTTTTCTTTTTCTTTTCTTCCGTTGGCTTTCTCAATTCAAGTGGCTAGTCCCTTTTTCGCCTTTTGTTTTCCACCATCTTTTTCCTCATACTTTTGAGGCTCTTTCTTCTGTTACTGGTGTTTCTGAATTATGATTTCAGCATGGGTTATACTTACATATTTTAGCAAATTATTAATCACGTCCTTAAAGCTCAAATATGGTTAGTTTGAGCTGAAAGCTTAATAGCTTACACGCCAATTACGACAGCTAGTGGCTTTTGGCCATTTTCCGAGAGAAATGAAACTGGAGAAGTGACATCGTAGATAAGACTTGAGATAAAACAGTAAATAATGGGCAGATACAGCAACACAACAGTTCAAGCGCATGCCAGCGAAATTCAATTCAGACATGATTGCTCACATGCCAGCAACTCCGTTTCCAAGTAACTAGAACTAGGTTTAGGGTTAGGGCCACGATACTTAAGTCTTAAGGCCACAATTTTCTTCTTTATAAGTGAATAAATCCTCGATGATGTGGGCTTTAAGTTACTAATAATGTGCTCCTTTGCCGAAAAAAGATTTAGTAGACTAATGTAATTTATTATATAACGAATTTTAAGTGGTATTATTTAATTAATTTATAATTTTAACACAATTTATAATATATTATAAATTGAAAGTGGTGGGTACTTTTTTTTTTCTTTTTTCCTCTTTAACTTGATTCGGAGTTGGTAGAATTTCTCCTAATAGCAACATATATTTCTCCTCACTTTAATAAAGATAACATGATTAAGTTCCCGATAAAAAAAAGCAAAGCAATAATATCCAATGTTGTTGTAATATCTCATAGAAAGAATTACCACAAACTCATTCTTTTTGCAACTAGAAAGTAAGCACTTTGTAATAAGTGATTCTGCGAGAGGAAAAAAAAAGCACTCTAGCCATTAAAAGTGATGAATGAAGGTTCTCTGCAAGTTCCTCGCAATTCATGACATCCTAAATCCATAAATGAAATGACATAATATATTTATGGATTTTCTTCCCTGATCCTTTTTCTCTTTTACCAAAGTTAGTGTGTGTATTGTTTTTTTTGGCTGTCAACTTATTGAATTTAATTTTTTTTTTTTTGTTATTAATAACAAACAATGTAAAAAAATGAACCAGCTGAAATAAAATAGTGGGTTTAATTTTTTTTGTTTATGTTATAAATGAAGTAATAAAATCAGAGAATTAAATTCTCTTTTTCAAATTGAAGCAAGGTGTTTTCATTACAATTGTTTTGCTCTATTTATCGTAAAAATTGACGATTATCTTAATTGACAAAGTAATTAGACCCTAACTTATTAAATTCATGTCTTTGATACAAGTGGATTAAAGTAATGAAGAGTACGTTCTTGTAGATAACACATAATTTGGTTTAATTTATTTTCCAGAGATTTTGGGAGAATTTAGAACACAACAACAGAAGACCAAACTTGGAAAAAATTGCAATTAAAATAAGACACGAATAATGAATTAATAAGAAATGGTAAAATTCAGGGTTTTAATCAAAATAGCCCTTTTAAAGGAACTTATAATTTCTTTAGCCACAAGTTTAGAGTACGTTCAATCAAAATAAGACACAAGAAGAGTACGTTCTTGTAGATAACACATTATTTGGTTTAATTTATTTTCCAGAGATTTTGGGAGAATTTAGAACACAACAGAAGACCAAACTTGGAAAAAATTGCAATTAAAATAAGACACGAATAATGAATTAATAAGAAATGGTAAAATTCAGGGTTTTAATCAAAATAGCCCGAGCATGGGGGCTCAGCCAAATTGGTTGAGCCCCCCAAAGTCTCACATCCCCACCTAGGTTCGACCCCCCCTTCCCTCCAGGTGGTGCGGAAATGAAAATATATATGTTGTAATCCCCCCTTCAAAAAAAAAAATCAAAATAGCCCTTTTAAAGGAACTTATAATTTCTTTAGCCACAAGTTTAGAATTCTCATTTTATTGTCCAGGATGTGAGGACAATTTTACTCCATCTCTATTTTAAATACTTCATTTATTTTATTAATAAAAATTTATTATAAGTGGTGATTTAACAATCATGTATAGGGATGAATTAAGATAAATACTAATACAGAATCATCATAAAGTCAAGTATGAGAAGGACATACAATGACGAAGTAAAACAAGAATCGAAAAGCAATGAGAAATGAGAAAATACAAGTGGGATGCTACAAATCTGAACGCCCTGATGTTAGAAGATAGAACGTCGTATCGTGGATTCTAAAAGGCCCAATGCCCTAGCGTTAGCTCTAGAATGCCTCAGCATTGGCACGATAGTCTCACCTCAACGTTGGATGGAGAACGACATAGTGTTGCTTGCTCAGGAAAGTTTTTTTTTTTTGTTTGGATTGACTTCTTTGAGTAGGTTTCAGATTCTCACATGCGAGAACTCTTATTTCAACTTGGTTTAGAATTTCTTGTGTTTTTATAAACACAATATCAACTCTTATAACCCCTTAAGAATTCATTAAGCATTAAAGAGAAACTGTATAAGAGAATAAAGTGTTAGGTAAATACTAAATACTTGTATGTATTATGGTGGAATCATTATTGAGTTTTTTTTTTTATTCTTGTGTGAACAAAGGAACACTAATAGATCTTTTGAGAGTTTTTTATTCTGTATTTTTTGTATTCTCTAAAAAGTTAATAAGAAAAGTTAGGATTTTTTGATCCACCATAAACATAAACTATTGGTGCCGAACCACTTAAATTAACTGTATGTGTTCTTATTTCTTACTCTTATTTACTTGTGATCCAACACTTCCGCATTAAGTGGGCACTATTGTAAAAGGCTAATCTTTTTAATGAGATTAATGCTAAGACTTTTATTCCTCAACACAATCCTCTTTACAATCAAATTTATACATCTATAGTCTCAACACAAAAAAAAAAAATTATCTCAAAAGCACTACGTATTAACCACCCTCCTTAGAATCAAATAGATTATATATCAATAAATTCAATTGAAGGTATGTTTCTCGTAACTTACATGACATTCTTTTTTTCCCGCATGCATCACTTGTTTCTAATATAAAGGAAAGAATAGTTTTTGTAGTATTTTTGTCGATGGTGAATGGAGAAATATTTTTAGGTATAATACAATATAGGAAATTAAAAATTTTGTGAATGAAAAAAAAGGTGCAAAAATGTTCGACAAATTCATAGGTACTTGACACAAAAGTTGTGTGTTTCATAACAAAAAAATTGATTTCGCTCAATAGCACCTACAAAAGTGTGCTTGACAATAATGTCGAGCGAAATATATCTAAAAATGAATTTGCTCGACACCTACGCTCAACAGCGAAAAAACAAATTGTGAATATTTTTTTGTTCGATAAAGATGTCGAGCTAAATACAATTTCAGTTATATTTTGCTTGATATCCTTACTCGACAATCAATTTTTGTGGTTTTGTTTTTGTTCTATAAAGTTGTCAAGCATTTTATAACTGAAAATTGATCTTGAAAAGGTTTGATGTTTTTGAAAGTTTATGTGAAAGTGTTTGACAATTTTTATAGAGAAAGAGTGTTCAATTAGATTTTGTTGCAAAGAATTTATCATTTGATTTCTTCTGTCGAGAAAGTGGCTGGGTTTCTTGTAGAGAAATAAAAATAATAAGAATGAGTTATTTTCAATATTGACTATTAAAATTATCCTTACACCCCTACTTTAAACTAATAAAATGAGGGATTTAAAATTTGAATATTATAGTAAATTTACTGACATTTATAATCAGATATCTAACTGAACTTACATGTATTTATTGTAGTACAATCTGCAAAATTAGACTTAAGAAAGATCAAATTTATTCTATTTAAATTTGAGGAAATTTTCTACAAATCTAAAACTTTAAAAATGTCAAATTTACTCCATAAAAAACTAAGAAATCTACCCCTACCATACATAAAAAGGACTCTGAATTTTAGTCCCCAAATTAAGAACTAAAACTATACCCACCACTCAGCCCACGGATGGCGTGCACGATGGATAAACATTATTAAGGCGTGGTTAAAAAAAATTGAAGGCCGTTGTAACATCCGAGTGTGAGGTTACTTGCATCACACTTAATATATATTATGAACACTTCTTTATTCTACACATTTCATTTATTAGAATTTAAAAATCAGTTTTATTTCATACACTTTTTTTAAATGCTAAATTGTTTGTAATTAAAGTTTTCTTCTTTATTATCATTATTATTATTTTCTTTTTATTTTAACTATTAGACCACAATCACCAGTATCAAAAATAAGATTTTAAAGTAAGTTAATTGTAAGTCTAATGAGAGTATTATTAGACGGGTGTGAAGAGTAATTAAAGGTTTTTGTATTGGTATACTAAAGCTAATTTAGTACTAAAAAATTTATAAAAATATGTGTACAAAGCATATTTTAAAATGCAAGAAAAAAAAAACCTTGTTTAATTATAATGAATCTTAGACATCAGATCTCAACCACTTAACTAATTAATAGTATGTTACACAACAAAGTACACAAATACACTCTTGAAATGAAATAGCTTTTCATTTTATTGTTTTTTTAATTTACCAATATTATGGTATGAGAAAATTTATTCACGAAAATAAGAAAAAAAATAAAATGTAGTTAAAGTGATATAATAATGAGTCTCACCAAGCAAAATGCACGATATAAATATTTTATTTTTATTGTAGATATCAAATCATGCACTTCAGTTTAATATTTTTATGGTATCAATTAAGCCACAATTTTGATACATTCTTTATTTTATACACAGTGAAAAACTATAACTCACTATAAATAAGAACATATAAGATCAACAAATCAATAAAGATAAAAAAAAACAAACTAATCAACAAGACACAAGATATACGTAGTTCGGCCCAAAATTGCCTACGTCTACGGATGATCCATGATTTAACTTCTTATTATTGATATAGATCACTAAGTATCTTCTTACATCATTAATGATCCCACAAAACCCCTTAGTATTTCACATAAAGACCTCTAAGTATCTACATTTGATCATCATGACTCCTTAAGACCTCTTAGTATCTCCTCATAAGAGATTTTTACATGAAATACAAGAATAGCCCGAGCATTTAAGTCAAAAGAATTTATGGTGTTTCTTTTGTTCACTTAAGAACCAAAAGAAAACACTCCCCAAAGGTTACACCCTAGTGCACCACGCACTTAGTGTCTACCTAACTCCTCTATTCTCTCTTATGGTTATATCTTGAAACTTTAAATGCTTGATTTTTTTTTAGGGTTTATATAATGAATAAAACACCCTTAGAAACCCTAAACTTATTTAGAATAAGAGTACTTACTTGTAAGAGTTCTAATTCCACTTAAAGAAGTCAATTAAACCAAAATAGGAAATACCTTAAAGTAACCGCATAAATAATACCCGCGTGTGAATAGTAATCACCGTGATCAGTGCCTGAAAACAGTCCCCGGTGAACAGTATCCAGCACCGTGCGCACAATGCTTGTCGTGAATAGTGTCATCGCATGAACAGTACATATTCTTTTTGGCTTTCCGTTTTGCTCATCCCCAATACACCCAATGCGTACTTGATTTCATAATAACTCTTTTCTTAATATTTATTTCAATTTTTACTCATACAAAATTGTTGAATCACCAATTTATTTTTAAAAAAAAACAAAAAAATTATACATACATACAATATAATTCGATTGCCGTGAATGTGCTTAATATTCATAATAATTCAAGTTTTAAAAATATAAAAGACAAAATTAGTATTTTATATTTTTAAAATACTTAATATTCATAAGTATTTTATTTTCATTCTCATTCAAACTTTAAAAACAAAAAATAGCAATATCGGTTAGAGCATCCTCGAGCAGGTCACAAGCTTAGAATACTACGATTTGATGGCCAATTTGGAAAGACTGTGAGCCATTGGGTTACAAGCTCTCGGAACATGTCTAACAATTTTCAACATAAATTTTCTCCCTAATCTCAAAAATAATCAAGTCAATATCACATATACTAATAATTTTTCTAAGATTTAAATTAATTATGAATTCATTTAATATAAAGATGTTGTATAAACTGAATCATGAGTATCAAACAAGCTACCATATGTATTTTCATAATCTAAAAAAATTAAGTCAAGACATTAATGTCTTCTTTATAAAACAAGTTCTAAAACATCATACAGAAAACAATATGTACTCCATAATAAGTACCAAATTTTGGAGTAAAAAGTATATTTATTATTTATTTTAATTGTTGTGCTTCCAAAGCACAGTTGAAGTATCTTTAAACCAAATAAACCCTCCATCTAAAATGTCTAATTCAATTATTAAAGGTCACATTTGCAATGTATTAAAAAGTTTGAATTAGCAATTAAGTACAAAATAATATGTATACACCATTTCTTATACAGTAATGCTATTTTTATATAGTTTGAATATAAAATTTGTATAATGTGAAAAATAACAAAGACCCTCAAAATTTTCAAATTATTTTAGTAAACCCACAAAAATTGAGATTATGACAAATAAGTCCTTTCAACTTTTAAAACCGTATACTTTCAAATTTGGCAAACAACCCTTGATATAGAAATTTGATTCGTTTAGGATCAAAGTAACAAGTTGATGTCAAAATAAAGACCAAAGAGATTAGATTGGTGCATGAGCAATTGATAGGTAGCGACAGTGTGAGTTCAATTGTCAGCGGGGAGCGGCAATGAAGAATAATAGAAAACCAAATAAGAAATCCACGTGTGCGGTCCAACGAGCTTCGATGAATGGATTCTTGGTGTGGTTGGATAAATCAATCATCAAGAACTCAACCAGTGAGGCGGTGACGGTCACTGTAGTATGACTTTGATTTTGCGATTCTAGTGACGAGATAGAGGCAATAATGATTGGAAGAAGACGAGTAGCCTCTAGGGAGTTTTTTGGTGATCTTGGTTAGTCAGTTGGATGAGTACAATTGACAGCAGCATGATGTTCGGTGGCAATAACAATGGCTTCGACGATCTAAGAGCGCCGAAGAGATTGAAAAACAAAGACCAAAAAAAAATTTGACTTACGAACTAAACCCTAATACCATATTAGAAGAGAAAATAGCTCATGGTATCTCTTAGTCTGAAATATAATTAAACAAGACAACTTTTATATAGATAATACCACTTAACCTATATAAAAAGTATATTATCTATAACTATATTTGTTAGGAAAAACTAGGTGACACTCATAAGAGTTAAATTTCAGCACTCAGGCTTAGTTTTCTCCACGAACAACTCAACTCATAACAGAATACTGTAACGGACTGAATGTAGATTCAAACACTTAGGTTTCCATAATTCATCCTAAGAAAATTATTAAGTGAGACCCGAGCCAGGACACTCGTCGCCACTTAATACCATTGTTAGAGGATATGTCATTACGGACTAATCACAAGCAATGTCATCATGAGCCTACCAACGGGTGCCATGTCAGCAATGTTCGGGATCTGCCACATCAATATCAAATCCTGCCTCAATAGTCCAACTGAAAATACGTTAAATAATGACTAGATTATAAGGATAAGATGTGATAAGAAAAATCTCCAAAAGACCAATGGCAAGTCTCCATGTCAGCAGTCACATACTTATGTCCCTTACTGACACACAGATTAAAGGCTATTTAGAGTTGTTGGGCAATTCTAACATTGAATCTATTGACCTCACAGAGATAAAATTTATTGACCTGCATTGCTCCCAGGTTCACCTACTCAAGTTGACAACTCTAAAAGCAACCAATCATAAGACACCTAATACTCCAAATTCCATAAGAGCACAATTATCCACATGCCTCCATCTAAGCCAATTCTCCAAAATATCCTTCATAAAATGGATGGTTCTCCAATTGAATGTTACCACTTATAGCCCTTGAAGGGTAATCTTAGGCCAACTCCTTTCACCTCTAAAACTCACCTCTACTATAAAAGCCTCACTTTCTCTGGGATAAGCCATAAGTTGAAGCTCCATTACTCCACTTTTTCATATTCACTCATTCTCCTCTCTTCATCTTCATTTCTATATTAGGATTTAACCTTACTTGACAATCTTTATTCATTTATATTTATTAAGGAAACATTCACTAAAACATAAGAAATGACCTCTACAAGTCCAAATAGAGGAAGAACATAGGAGATTCTAGCTCATGAGTGACATTACTATCATTGTAACTTATGTCTTTTAATATCTTCTTCATATAATGAATTTTGATGATGAGTTCTACCTGTGGATATTTGGTTAAACCGCATAAATCAATGTGTTGATTATATTTATATTACATTTTTTTATTAGTTGTGGTAGTATTGAGTTATGAGCTCAGTCTGAATGAGCTCTACTAAGTCTTACTTGTTATAATCGTCTCCAAACAACTCCCTAACTTTAGTTTTAATTTGAACCACGTATTGACTATTCTATGAACCCTAAGTCTCCCTCATCTTCTAAAATATATTTTAGGCTCTTTCCTGCTCAACTCTATATCCCTGAGTACCTCTTTTGATCTTAAACACGACCTTTGTAGTTCTCTTCAACCTAACTTAGTCAAACTATCCCCTCTAAGTTGTTATATACTCAATAGTACTGAGCTTTGACAATCTCTACTGAGTTGTCACTTTCCCTTAATAAATATATTCTCACTAGTTTGGGTTCAAGAAACAGCCGAGTCCTTGAGTTCATGGGCCTACTAAATTAGACCCAAAATAATATTATAATGGGATAAGGACTGATAAACTCCTTTAGTTTAGCCTAAGTGCCTAAAACACTCTTTTATTTTTAAAAATACTTTGGAGACCCTTGTTTGTCAATTTATTATGCTAATTTTGATAGAATCTTATCAAATTCAATAAAAGTTACGATTTTGTCCCTTATTGTAGAGTATACATTAATTGACATGTGTCATTTAATAAAAGGACACTTGTCGCAAAGTGATTAGTTACTGTGGACATGTCACTAGTTATATTTAAAATAAACTAAATAAATAAATATTAAAAAATTGTCACCGTCACCAAAAAATAACAGTCGGTCATTTTTTTACGACCATTTTTTGAATTTTTCTTATTTTACATTATTGAACTCTATTTTTCTTAATCTACACAACAATTGGTCATTTATGCAACAAAAAAAAAGAGCAGAACCGCTCCTCTATTTGACGGAGAGCAACAATGGCCATCGCCCCTCACCACCCTATTTGATTATTTTCTAGTCTGTTTTTACAAAAAAAAAAAAAAAAATAACCCCACTGTTGTGTAATCAAGAAAAATAAAATTTAATAAGAAAAAATTTGTTGCCAAAAAAGGGTCGACAACTGTTTTCTGGCAATGATAGCAGATTTTTTTTATTTATTTTAAATATAACCAATGATATGTTGATACATGTTTAAAATTACTTTGCTGACATATATCCTTTTATTAAATAACACATGTCAATTAATGCATATTCTACAATAAAAGACAAAATCATAATTTTCAATAAATTTAATAAAATTTTGTTAAATTTAACATAATAAATTAACAGACAAGAGTCTTCAAAATATTTTTAAAAATAAAAATATTTTAAATACTGACAAACTAAAAAAATTCATCGGTACTTATCTCTAAATAAATAAATCTCAAAACCCAGCCAACAGCCACCCCATTTCAACCCAATTTCATATCAAGGTGTTGAAGGGCCAAGTACATGGAGATTGATAAAAGATTATTGTCATTATACTCAATTTGCGAATACATAGTCTTTTTCTGGTATTTTTGGCTTTTCTTTGGGAAGAGAATAGTAATTAAGGTGCAAGCAACGGACTGCTGTCACAAATGAACTACCAATGCCCAAAGCAAAAGTCCTTCATGTGTGCTACACAGACCTAGCCGAGGCAGACTTCACTGATAAAGTTCAAATTTTGTTACTCTAATACTAGATGCGAATTAAAACACACAAAAAAAAAAGCCAAAAGAAGCTGTAGGTGACTAGCAAACATCCAACATATCTTCGCTCTATTAATATGAACATGTTGAATTATATAACAAAAATTACATTGTATTAAAATGAAGAAAAATTATTACTTTAGCCTCTACGTTTTATTGAATTATTCATTAAATTTTTAACATTTTAAAAATTATTAATTACATCTCTTAAAAACAAAAATAACCATATTTAAAATATGAAAATAATAACAAAAGTAAAATAAAAATAATACTAAAAATGCTTCGATTATTTTAAAAATATTAAGGACTAAGTGAAAATTTCAACAAAAATATATATACTAAACTGTTAAGTTTCCTAAAATAAATTAGATTGAATATATTATAATATCATATTTAGGAGTCAGAGGACACAAATTGTAATTATATAATTAATGCAAAAAAGTAATAAAGAAGAAAAAGTTCACGGCCACCAATTGCCGCGGCCGACCGTCACAGACTGTCATCGACTACCACAAAACATCGTCATTGAAATCTTTAAGAGTCCTTGTTGTCCGCCTTACCTAACCATGAAAACATAATTGGCATTGAAGATCGATTTGATTGAGATAAAAAAAAATAGAGGAATTATCCAACCACGATTCAAAGATGTCAAAAAGTGGTTAGTGCTGTAAATTGCCACTATCAGTCTCTTCAGAAGCAACAAATCTAGTTAATGGTGATACTGGTGTTATTAGTGAGTCAATTGATGACGGTCAACGACAACTGATGGTGATTAGTGGAGAACGATGGTGCCGACAACATACTGGATTCACCTACCTAAAGCTTTTATTATCAAATGCAATGCAAGTTTTATATTCCATACTACAAATACAATTTAAAGACATAATTGATTCAGATTTTTTGACAAATAAGATTTAAGGGGGAAAAAAAACTCACAAATTCTTGTGGGTACAGTACACGTATACAACAGCATAAACAGTATGCTTTTTGGCATCTCAAAAACATAATCCATTCCAAACAAAAAGCAGCTTCAACAAAGCTATTTCCATGATGGGTCTTCCTACTTGAGCTTCGAACTAGTGGATAAACCATGACAGCAGTGCTTCAAACCTTAGGCACGCAACATTCAGAACCTTCAGAAATTCCAACCTCACAAACCTGGAGTCGATGGTCAATGGTCCCGTCTTAGTCCCAAGTTTTAATACTAAAACCGAACATACTAGATATCAAGAAATTGTCACTGCCACCATACTCCCAAATTCAGGTGCACCAACTCTTGTATTTCCTGTTGAGAATCAATTATGGGGGCACTTGAGGCATGCATCTGCGTGCATTCATCCTTATAGTAGCTCCTTCAAAACCTAACGAGCCTTGAAAACAAACTCAGAAGAAAACATCCACAACCAATATTCAATTATCCAAAGCTAAAACAGCAGTTGCAGACAGGAGGTGAGATGTTCATAAAAATGCATCAGCTGCCAAGGTTCACCCTCACCCTTGGCTTATTTGCAGGCCCTCGTTGAAATCGAGATGAGTTACGATGTTGTGAACAGGCATCACTTCTCTCTGCATCTTCCCTTGCTCCTGGTTTAGCCTCTCTTCTAAATCGCTGCTTCCTTGCACGGTCATCAGATGTTAACATTTTACTTTTGTTCACATTGTAAGACAAAGGTTCAATTCCCTGCAAATCAGGTTCCGGGACAAACCCAGTTGGTCGTTTGGATTCGTCCATTCTTCTGAATGTAATTGATATCCTAGAAGAATTAGAGATCAGGGGAGGAAATTAATTGACACAGAAGTCACTAATCCAAACAGCTACTAGTGAAGGTCACAAGGTTTTAACATCTACCTCTTTGTAGGAACTGCAGGCACACAATGCTTGGCCATATCAGCCGCATTTCCATTCAAGACAAGAGCAGATCTGAAAAGATACAATGGTGAGTTTATGAATTTCATGTAAGAATAAAAATGATACAATGCTGAAAATTCCATATGCAGCATGGAATACAATTCAAAAGAAAACCACAAAAAGGACAGCAAAGCAGAAAGCAACTATTTTGCAGATCATACTTACCCCACAGGCAAAGGGATACCAATTGAACCAGCAAACTCACCAGGACCAACAACCTTTAAGTTTGATCCAAAGACAATATTACACTCGCTAAGAAATGATACAGTACAGAAAGGTCGGACGAAATCATGGTTATCAATGTGAGGCGGTATACAGTCCCCTTCTTCGTAAATGTTGACAATACAGCTGTCAGGCACACATGTTGGAGGAAGAACATGCCACCTGATAAGCCTTCTGATGATCACCTTAAAAAGACCAGGTATTGGATCTACCATTTCGCCTTGGAGAATGCCAGGTGGATTGCCATCCTTATCCTGCCAACAACATAAAAAAAAACATAAGCTTTTCAACAATTCACTTCAAATGCAGTCTGATTATAATGTCACCAGACACTTAATGAAGGGAACTTACCATTGCATAATTGTAACAGCAACCAAATTGTATGGTTACACGCCCTTTGCCCTTCATCCACTTCCGGGGTGCTGAATATGTTCGTTCTGCAAATATTCCAGCCACAATTATTGACCCTCAGAAAAACTAGTACACAGGCACTATCTTTTAAATTAAAAGATTCATAATGCAAATGTACACAGCCACTCATTTTGTTAATTGAAGGAAATGATAAATATCGCGAACAGCATTATCACATCAAATCAAAATGAAAACTTTTACTCAGAACATCACAGCTCCTAATGCACCAATCCTGGTTCAAGCCCACAGCAAAAGAATATTCCAAATATAAAACAGACTGATTAGATCCTTTCAATAGTATAATTCCAAAACATAGAATCCTAAAATTCTTTCAATTGTATAATTTACATTCAAGTCCCACCCAACCCTTCTAGGTAGAGGACTCCAACATATGTAATGTCAATGAGAGATGGACAGAAGTACAGAGAAACTATATGTCAGAAAACTAATGGTAACTCTGGAAGGATAATACAAATCCAAGGGCAACCTAGATGGTGTAATGTGTGCCAAACGAATTGAACCTTCCAACTTGTTGTACTAGGTGTAAGTAAAGATGGCAATTATAAATACGGTTGCTATCTTAAGTTCTTATTACCATAGCTACTTCGAACTATTTAAAATTATTGAAAAAAAACATTATTGTATCATTCCAACCACCATGCATCCAAGAATGGGGCACTATAGCCATAGTGATCATACATATGGCATATCAATTTTACAGCATAAAGATACAAATAGACCATAAAACTCGACCATTCTCACCAGAAACCTAAAAGGCTAATAACTGGATTATAATATCAAAATGAAACATAGGCAAGACAGGATGATATCATACATAGACATTTAGAATGAAGGGCATGTACAGTGTAAACTGGTTGGCAGAACAAACCTTTCAATTCTCCCTTTCTCCCCATCTCCTGAAGTTTATAAATGAAGTCAACGATCCTCTTCTGTTCAGCAGCACTAAACACACCAGCATGGAGCTCGACTCCCTCCAAAATATTAACAATCTTCCCTTTATTATTCTCTGAATTAACATGCTTCCCTTTAATTTTCTCCAAACAAATGAAATCCTTCTTCCTCCTCACATTCAAAAACCGAAGTTTTTCTCTCTGTTCCCTAGACAACTTCGGCTTCTCAACAACTTTTGAAACCATCAACTCCCCCGGCGAACCATTATTATTATCATCCACCTGTTTGTTTGATTCATGTTGTTGTTCTTCTTCTTCTTCTTCCTCAAGTTCATCTTCCTGAGCCATATCCGCCCACGATATACGTTGACTTGGAGTTCCAACTGCAAATTCGCCACTCCCCGAAGCTTCTTGCTCATGTTCAGAAGCCACATCCCACCCGTCTTTCCATGAATTAATTTCTGCCGCATCTTTCCAACTTTCAAGCGAGTGCGTGTCACAATTATCATTCAAATTTTCCGAATCATTATTATTCGCACTGGAGGACGCTCTATTATCATCTAAATTAACCCCTTCCGTTTCACTACCATCTAGTTATAAAATCCCAAAAGAAAAAAATCAAAACCGCTAACCCTAAACAGAAAATAAATTACACTAATTCATTATAAAAGATTTCTGAAAAAAGCACAAACAACTAGAGTGATAAGAGCGTCAAATATCATAACATAGAATCAATAAATAAAGGTGAAGTGTTGAAATACCATCGAGAGAGCGGATGCGATCTGAGAGGGTTCGTGAGCAGTTGTGGCAGAGATCTCGGCAGAGGAAAGGGAGCCAATTGGTAAGAAATTCGGACGCAATTCCCAGTTCGGAGGATTGGTATTGGAGAAGGAAGGGGTCGTCTGTTTTGACTCGGCTGGAATCGTTATTACTCATGGCGGGATACTGAGTTGACTCGTAAGTGAAATCTCTCGAAATCGAAGATATCAAGTTGTGATTGTTTGCAGGTTTAGGGAATCTAAAAAAGGAGAGGTTAATGCAGTTGAGGAACAAATCTGTGTGATCAACAAATATTGGATTGTACAGAGAAAAAGCAAGACGGGAGGGGTATTTTTGGCAATCCCTGTATAGTTCATAATTTTATTCCTTTCTTTTTAAGGAAGTACGGAATTTTATTTCTAATATAAATATCTTAACATAACGACAAAATTTTATTTACAAGATTAAAATAATTTTAGAAAAGCCAATACTCTTCCCTATATATATATATATATATATTTACGCAATTCCTCTAAATTTCTTAGATCATATAAAAGAATTTCAACTATTACTTAGCATCACTGGCACGAATATTTCTTATTTATGCTATTGCAATAATAAGAATATGTAATGCATAAAAAACAAAAATGCAAATATTAATAAGAATATGTAAAATGAAAGAAAGAATTGATGTTACTTTTGTGGGAATCACCTTTTAGCACCAATGTTAGTGAGGATCTAGTTTTTGCACTAATTTTATTATTGAAGTTTTAGAATATAAAAAATTATTTATAAAATTTAAGATATACGTAATTCAGTAATAATTTTTTTATTAATTATTTATAAAGAATTAAAATTTATAAAGAATTCTCAGATCTTTTATATTACTCTGATCTTTTAAAACACTAATATCTAAAAAATTACTTATATCTTTATAATAAGTAATTCATTAAAGAATAAAACGAATAATTAGAACTTTTTTTAAAATAATTTATTATCATTCTCTTACACACTCAACACTTAAAGTGATCTTATAACATATTTTTTAGTGCATTCAACGTTATAAAGTTACCTAAACTTTTTATTTTATCTTATATTTACATCTTTAATACTTTAAATACTTAATAAAATATAAAATGTTACAATAGTTTATATGATGTTTACATAATCCTATAAACCTCAAACTTTGTTGGAATGAAAGTTCACGAGCTTAAAAAATTTAAAATTGACTTTAGCACGTAATTAAAATCAAAATAATTTTTTTTTTTGTACAAATAACACTGCAGCATTTAAGGTCCAATGCTAGAGCGATACAACTTTGAGCAACGTTGTAGGTTGGGCTTCTTAGAATTTTTATTACGGTGTACAAGTAACACTAAGAATGTCCCACTTTTATGCCTCTCTTCGAATCAACATTTTCGTTTTTGCACCTCTTTTATCCATTCATTACATTCTTGATCACGTGTCAATTCTTTTTTAATTTCTAACTCAAAATTAAAATTTATTTTTAATTTTGAATTACCTGATTTCAATAGTTGCAATAGATAATAAAATAAAATAAAAAAATATCCTGACTCTTAATGTTTAGGAAATGAATATATAAATTTTAATTGTTTAAAAAATTTTATTGACATCTTTATAAGATAATAATTTCTATCTATTTTAACGGAAAAAAAATAACATTTGTATTATAAATTTTTTTTTTAAAAATGATATACAAACTTATTATTATCGTTAAAATAGATAAAATTATTACTTAATAAGAATGTTAATGAAAATTTTAAAACTATTAAATTTTATATGTCTACTTACCAAAATCTTAAAAATTCAAATTTTTCCTAATAAAACCTGATGGTAAGCTGCCGATGTTGACCTTCAACGAATTTCCAACTTTTATTTTCGAGAGATGTGTGAATGAGAGATGTGGCACTAGATGATAGGCAAGCCCAGCACGAAAAGTTTGCATTCTATCGCACCAGATCAAAGACATGACCAGCGATAAAATATAGTAAAAGCGGGATGATCATAACCTCATCCAACCATTTGCTGCTGGCAAGTAGTTGAAAGTTGAAACTTGAGAGCCATGAACACGAATCTCCTTCAAACTCTAGCTTCAAAACCACCGCTATCATCTGTCCCTATTCCCTTAAAACCTTCAACTGCCACAACGCAAACCCATAATCTTTTAACGAACAGATACCACGCACGATCAATCAGAATTAGCTCTGTCAACGGCACCGGCTGTCGTAGCAGCAGCAGCACTGGCGGAAACAATGCTCCAGAGCCAGTTCCTCCTCCAATAGCACCACCAGACACCGTGGAAATACGGTTCCGGAGACGCTCCAGAAGAAAAAAACAGAAGGGAGAGGAGAGCACAAGGGATAAACAACCCACGAAGATGCAAGCTTCAGCTAACATAACTCCCAAGAACTGGGAGGATATGAGCCTAACTGAGAAGGCAGTGGAGCTTTACATGGGAGAAAAGGGTTTGCTCTTCTGGCTCAACAAGTTCGCTTACGCTTCCATTTTTATCATGATTGGCGCTTGGATAACGTTCCGGTTCGTGGGGCCTTCGCTAAATCTTTACCGGTTGGATCCTGCTCCTCTCTCTCCTTCCTCCATATTCAAGGGTTCATGATTCGTCCTCACTATTCAATTTTTGCCTGCTAAATCCCCCACTTTGTAGAAAAGTTTTGCATTATGTTAAGAAGAATAACTATAAGCTTTTTTATTATGGCAATTCATGTGATAAGTCTGATTTCGAGTATACACGAAAACTGAAAACATACCAAATTATTATTCATAACACAAAAAATGAATACAGAGACAAATTGGGCAATGTATAAATAACACCACCGATGTGAAACATAACAAGCCTTCACAATCATATTGAACTCGCATCACTCACAACTGCACTTTACTCTGAATGAAAGCTAAAAATTTTTGGAATGTAGTATCAGCCACTAATTTCTAAGAAGACATATATGGGAATGGAACATGTCTAAGAAAATTTTCCATGTTCTCTGCCAGCATGGTACCTCAACTACCAGCAAAGCCGCACAATCTAAAGCCTTCATGGTCTTGCAACTACACCGCACTAACTGGCTGAGGCACTGTTTCTCTTTGAGTCTTACACCTGTAAAAGAAAATTTTCCAACATTCAGAGCAACTCAATGATAGAGAGGCTTGTAGTTCCATAAATGATTCAGTATAGAATAGTAATGAACAAGCTCAATAAATGGTAAAAGAGCAGGGGTTCAGGAAATTAAAATTAATAGCGATAATAGATTTGCAGTTTGACTGAGAAAATTGGAGGGGTCTACAGTTGGAATAAAGCTATTTTTATCGAGCTATTAACTGTAAAAAGACACAAGCGAAAAGAGAAAAATTTACAGGAACAATCCACTCGGACCACCCAATATAAATGCCACTTGTTTAGAGTTTTTCTCTCATTATCATTATTATAACTGGTTTGTGAGTGTATTTGTCATGATTTTATTGGACGGGCATATGGATGACGTGGTACACCTGTCTCATGTAAGTTTTCCTCATGCTAAAAACTCAACTGAACCGACCTAAGTTCATTTACAATGGTAACCAAGCTGATGGACATACGAAGATTGTTCTTAGTACTAAAGCTTTAAGCAATAATAATAAAGAATGCGAAATCAATGATATAAAGTAGCAACTCAAACCCACATAAACAGAATATAAGATCAGATAGAAAATTGTTTGACAGAGCAAAATGATGTTTAATGGGTCTTGAGTTTCAGAAATTTGTTAAAGAAGCATGCATCTTGGAAATACCCAAGACACATGAAAGCTGAAATTAGGTAAATTCTAATTAAACCCAAATACTAACCTATTGCATTCTGAGCGAGATGCATAATTATGATTGTTGCAATTTGTGCACATCCAATCTCCATTACGCCACTGCTTTGCTCTGCCAAGTGAAGACGTGTGCATATGAGAATATCATTAGAAAGGTATTCATCAGAACACTTTGGAAACAGAAAAGCCACTCTCCAGCTTTTGCTTCTTACAAAAGAAGAGAAAACCCTCTGTATAATCCCTACTGTTACAATATAATTGCAAAAAACACACACACACACATATATATATGAAATATAAACTTTAACAGATACCTAATTTAGTTCATCATACACCAGCAAATACAGAGACAATGATGTGTTTTATAACAGTTAGTATACTTTGTTGAAATAGTACAGAGAGGCAATACATGTTGAATAGGCCATCCTAAGAGCAAAATAAAACCATCAAATAATATAATCTTACTTTCTTAAGTTATAAATTTATATCTCCATCATGACTGCACACAGTGGAAATCAACTAGAGAATCTAAAAATAAGAGTGGGCAATTTTGGTTTCGAATCGGTTCGGTCCGGAACCAACTCCAAACAGAGCCAATCGGTTCCATACAGATGGAACTGATTGGTTCAAGCCGCACCGAATTGAAATCAAACCGATCGCTTCCAAATAAACGAAACCAACCTTGGAACTGAACCGAACCGACCAAAAACCAATCTGTTCAGTCGGTTGGGTTTGCCCACTCCTATCTAAAAAGAAGAATCAAGAATGGAGAAACATATCATTTTCATAGTTGGAGGAATAAAACCAATTTTATGATCTTAAAAGAAAATGAATATGTTTTTGCAAGATAAATGTGACACAAGTATAAGTAGCAACATAGTCAAATTTACCCTTTTCCAATGAGAGCAGGCACTGTTGCTTGATATGGAAATGGTATAGGTGCTTGCCAATTTGGAGCCATGTTCGAGCTTACATCTACAAATAGAGCATAGACTCCTGTTCTCATATCCACAGTAGGCCCTATCACTGGCTCAAATCCTGGATACAGTTTCTGCAGCCCATTTGCCTGTACATCCATCCATAAAAAAACGTGGGAGGGGGTTCAAGAGTGTTAAACCATGCTCGCATTATTACATTAGTCTGAAATGCCAAACCAGAAAGTGTACTCACATGTCCTAAATTTAGTCTCTTGTTATCCCAATCATGACCAAACTCTTCTGATGCCAAACGCTTTGTTCCAAGTGTTGCGTACCCTGAAGAGGATAAATAATAGGAAAGTACAAATCAGTTACAGCTAATTGCTCCAAATGGACCTTAGAATAAAAGTACAAAAAGAATTACAGCCACCAATTGATTGCAAATCATTATTCATGCCAACTGTTACCACACCATAGTTCCTAATACAAAGTTTGGATTACAGGAATAAAATAAATCAAGCATTTAAAAGAAACCTTGCATGGTGGCCGTTACAAAGTATATGAATTTTTTAATTAACTTCACATCAATTATACAACTAACAAGGAGGGGGAAAATAGAACAGAGAAAGAGGAATCGGAAATGCGAACAACTTTTTTTAGCATAAAAAATTCATGTAATTTTAGAAGCAAATAAAATCCATCATAGCCACAAGTGATCCCACCACAATATGTGAGGAATCATAATGCGACAAACTGTGGAGGCAAACAACAATCAAGCATATTGACTAAATTTTCACATCAGTCCAAGCAAAGAGATGGAAATGAAGAACAAACCACAACAGTTAACATTCCTCTCAAATAGATCAAATACAATCAAAAACTAAGTTGAATAAGGAATGAGAAGCATTTTACATTATCCATAACCAATGCAGTTGATGTCACTACATCCTGAGCTAAGTGAGAGAATCAATGAACAACAAAACATACATCTTAAAAAGTAGCAAGACAAATCTACATACATCATTAATATTTTTAAGCCACATGCACAGATTATTTGGCATCAAAGATATGATAAGTGGACAAATTGTTACTTTGTGGACCAGGAATGAGAGGGTACCTGGGGGTAGGGGAACATTGCATTTCTTACACTGAAATTAAAACCGAAGCAGGATCAAATACAGAGCGTGATATAAAAACTTTTTAATTTTTGTCAAGAGAGGAAGATATAATTCTGATCAGGTTAGTATTTTCTTACCTGTCCACGTGAGGAGTAATTATGGAAACCACAATTGCATATCCAGTCGCCATTGCGCCATCCTTTAACTGTAGATGCTTGATTAGTAGGGTTCTCATATGGAAGTCCAGAACTATGGTTTCCAGCTGAAGGCCAAGAAGTGGCAGACTTAACTCCATACTTCTCAGCCCCTCCTGATAACCAGTTGGAGCTAAAAAGAAGCTGACGGGAAGCACAATCGCCTCCTACTCCAAGGTTCATCTTTTGTTCCAGTCCTCCAAGGGCCCTAGCAAAATAATGTGAATAAGTTGGGAGACTAGCTCCAGGCATTGCAATTGCTGGCAAAGCTGCTATCTCCTTTGGTTGCCCACACTTTTTGCACTTTTCTCTTGATGCATAATTGTTGTTAGTGCAACCTATTGATCCATTGTCATACAAACCCAACCCACAAGGCAGCCACAAGAAAAAGGAAGCCAATTATACGCACACCATCCAGCCCATCCCATACCAAGTACACATACAAAAAAACACAAACAACTTAACCTAATTGATTTCAATATCCTAAACTCTCTTTAAAAAAAGAATACAAGTTAGCGAAGAAATTCACCATGCCCAACAAAGTACGAGAAATGAGCAATGATAAACTGCAAACACATCAAAAGTTGATATGGACATTCACAGAGGAAGAATGAACAATACAATTGATCATTTGCTTGTACCCTTCATAATGACAATGTGAGACTGAACCTCTTCATTCAACCAAGCCAAGTAAGCATTCACTAAATGTATAGCAGGTTTAGTATATGAAATATGTTTAAGGCTGTATTTTCATTTGTGCCCAAGCTCATTTCATATATGGTTTTCTCTGAGCCAGTGAGCAAACCAAACTAAGACTTGAGCACCCAAGGTTTTTTGTTGGCCGTCAGAAAATACAAGTATTCCACTCGGGAAAAGTAAAGCCCATTATCACCAAAGTGGGGAAAATGTAAAACAAATAACTTACCGGACAACACGCACTGATCCTGTTTTTGCCTCAAAATGAATAACTTACTTTAAGATCTTCAACTATGCTGAATCCCTTATGTGGTACAACCAAACCTAGCCTATCATCTCAATGTACCATATAATAAGAAACTAAAATTCAAATTTGAGTTTCTATTTCAATTTCTT
The DNA here is from genome assembly GCA_946807835.1 of Ailanthus altissimus. Lineage (NCBI taxonomy): Eukaryota > Viridiplantae > Streptophyta > Magnoliopsida > Sapindales > Simaroubaceae > Ailanthus > Ailanthus altissimus. The sequence continues at coordinate 29,798,425 of OX327695.1, forward strand.
TCCCAGAGAATATCATATATGAGATAGAGCATAAATGTTGAATGCAATTCACCCCGCTTTGCAACTATCTCACTTGTCGAAAACCTTAATCAAGTGAAGAATAAATATCATCTCTCACATGAGAAACCAAGAGGGTGTAGAGAAACAACTATGACATGCCAATAGGACTATTTCAACTGATATGAAGCTGAATACGTCGGCATGCTAGATCAAACCAATAACATGTAGCACCACATAACATCCAAGCAAATCCAACAACATTATCCACCATTCAGCTGGTACTACCTAGTTTATGTAATGTAAGAGGTCAAACTTCTTGCTACAACTCTTAAACCCTAAAGCCGTCAACAAATGAACCAAACAGATGCTAACTATGAGCCAAAATCACTTTACTAACCATTCATAATATCCACATCCAGCATGTACTTCATAAATAAAAAATTAAATTAAATTTTAAATTTAAAAAAAAAAGACATATAAACTGAATCTCGAAAACAGAATAACTAAATAATGAAACAGAGAGAGAGAAATTTGAGATACCGGTGCAGATCCAGTCGCCAATACGAGGGAGCCACTTGGAGTCAGCTGGAGTTTTGGTATCGACTAAGAGGCGAGGTTGCTTGCATCTGTTGCAAAACGATCTGAACGCGTAGTTTCGATTCTTACACCCATTGCATTCCCAGTCTCCTTCTCTCCCTTCTCCCATATTATTCCACAGTCAATGCCCCCCTCGTATCTGTTCGTAATTTGTAATATATAATGATAGTGGCGATGGTGATATTTATTTAGAGACAGAGAGGACTGTTGCAATGTTTGTTTGTGTTCGAGTTTCAGACAATAGTGTCTTCCTGTCTCTCGCTCGGTCGAGGCGACGAGAGTGGGCGGGAGTGGGATCGCCCAGCGGACTCCATACGGACCCGTTTTTACAAGTCTGGCCCAAGAAGACTCGTGACTTCAAGTCTCTCTCTCGGCCCATAACCACAAGTTAGAGCAATTAAACTTACAACAACAAATGATAGAAATCATGAATCAAAACGACAACACTTGTATTGACAAAACCAATTACTATTTCTTAAAGCTGAATCTCACCTTGAGATGAACATATGGTAAAAAACGAGAGCATACAAGCAGTTGCTGATATAGAGGAGAGGTGTTGACGTGGATGCAGATATTTATTTTTGGTGCAATAAATTTTTAAAAGTGTAACAAATTAAGTCTTTTCATTAATTGTATAACAAACTTCTCAATTCAATTTTAGAAGACTCTATAATAATTAGTTAGTATAAATACTTGTAATTTAGATTATTGTGTGATTAATTTATGAGAAAAAATTATTCATATGAAACAAGAGACAGATGAATTCTTTTCTTAGCTCTGTTTGCTTCCCTCCATACATTTTCTTTTACTTTTTCATAAAAATACCAAAAGCTTGGTTTCTCTCTTGGTATCTAAGCAGGAAATGGCTAATAATATTACAACCAATCATGATCAAATGAGATCATTAATTCTTGGATCTCAGCTAAACAATCTGGCCATAGGTCAGTCAAGCTCTTTCAACTTCATCAGTTCACTCAAGCTCGATCATAATAATTTCTTGTTGTGGAAGTCACAAGTCTTGGCATCTGCAAAAGGTAATGATCTGGATGATCTATTAATAGGAGCTAGGGTATGTCCAAATTAATTTTTAAATCAATCAAGAAATAATTCATAAAACTTGCATTGTATCAATCCAGAATACTAAATATAGATTAAACAAGATGTGCTGTTGATGAGCTTGTTATTTTCTTCGATGAATGAAGTTGTGCTAAGTTCTGTAATACATTGCAAGACCTCAACCGAGATCTGAAAAACATTTAGAGAAAATGTTTGGCAGCCAATCTGTTGCAAGACTTGCACAGTTGATAGCACAGATTCAAACTCTGAAAAGAGGTTCATCATCAATAAATGAGTACTACGGCAAGTTAAAGAGTATTGATGATAACTTAGCATTGGCAGAAAAACCTATACCTGAACAGAATTTGGTTGCTTATCTACTTGTAGGCCTTGGATCTTAATATAATCTAGCGGCAGTGCTAGTTTCAGCTAGAGCATATGAGTTAACATTAGATGAGATATATGCCATTTTACTAAGTCAAGAAAGCAGAATTGAGTTAACAAACTCAGCAAATGGAGATTTTATGAGTGCTCGCCTAACTTATTCTGGCTTCAAACAGAAGTTTAAAGGAAATTTTTACAGGGAAAGGGTTTGTTGGAGGAAATAATCAAAATCACCAGACTTTTACTGGAAGAGGAAGAGGCAAACAAGGTTTTTAAGGCAAAGGGAAGTCTAAAATTGTTTGTCAGATTTGTTTCAAAACAGGTCATGGAGCTCTTAAATGTTGGAACTATTTTAATGAAGATTATGAACCTCATGTACAAACTAACAACAATATATAACCTGAAGCTTATGTTGCTGCTCAGGCTCCTGTATTAGAAGATAATGATGAACATGCTTGGTACCTTGACAGTGGTACTATCAATCATGTGTCAAATAGCACCAATAATATGGCATCCAGGTTTGACTACAAAGGTAAAGAAAATTTACTTGTTGGTAATAGTCAAGCATTAGAGATAGAGAACATTAGTACTTGCATCTTGCATTCATTAGATAAGAAATAGCATATAGTCTTATACAATGTGCTGCATGTTACAGGCATAATCAAAAACTTAATAAATATTTCTAAGCTAACCTCAGAAAATGGCCTGACCATTTTGTTTGAAAATAATTATTGTGTCATAAAAGACATGAAGGGGAAACCTCTACTCAAAGAGGTTGCTAGAGGAGGATTGTATCAGCTCATCAGCTTTTTCAGAAACAGGACTGCACTTTCTATAAGTCTCAGCTCTCAAAACTCTCAGTTCATTTCTTTGTTTGCTCAATGTGGTTAAATAAAAGTTATGATAAGTCACAAACTATTGAGTCAAACAATCACTTACAAAATACTATAGCTATCAATAATACTGTACATACTGTCAAAAACTCAAGTTGTTCTAGTTCAAGTAAAATTTTTGAGATTCTGCATAATAGATTTGGACATCCAAATTTCAAAGTTTTGAAGAAAACCACTGCAACTTGTAAACTTGACATAAAATTCAATAAGAAATGTCTTTCAAACATTTGTGGTGCTTGTTAAATGGGAAAGAGTCATCTATTGCATTATGGTTTTTCTAGAACAAAGACCAATAATACCTTAGAACTAATACACTCTGATTTATGGGGACCAGCCTTTGAACTGTCAGGAGATGGATATAGGTACTATATTAGTTTTGTTGATGATTACACAAGATTTGTTTGGGTTTATCCTTTAGCTTTTAAGTCACAACTAGTAGATGTTTTTAAACATTTTCAAACACATGTAGAGAGATTGTTGGATAAAAAAATTAAAGTCCTACAATCTGATCATGGAGAGGAATTTAGGATACTAACCAAGACTCTTGAAATACAAGGGATACAGTATAGGTTTTTCTGTCTTCATACACATTACCAGAATGGAAGGATAGAAATGAAACATAGGCACATTGTGGAGACTGATCTAAGCTTGCTTACTCAGTGTAAAATGCCATTATCATATTGGTAGGATGCATTCTCTATTGCTGCATTTCTTATCAATATAATGCCCTTGGTTGTGTTACAGTTTACATCACTCTTTGAACTCTTGTTTAAACGATAACCATACTACACTTTCATGAGAGTTTTTGGTTGCATTTGTTATTTTTACTTAAGACCTTATCAAAAACATAAACTAAGTCTTTACAGTGAAAATATGTGTTTATAGGGTACAGTTATCAACATAAGGGTTATAAGTGTATGAATTCTAAAGGTATAATTTACGTTTCTAGACATATAGTCTTTGATGAGATGGACTTTCCTTTTGCAAATGATCATAATTTCCAATCTAATGATTATGTACCTTGCAATTCTGATAATATTCGAAATGTGTTTCAATACAGTGCAAATACTTTTTCACTACAATCCTTATGTCCAACTGATCATGTTGATACAGTTCCTGATAACAGCTCACTTGAGTATCATAATATTGACATACACATATCTTTAGTTGAATTCCATATAAACAAAATAATATTACACATGACACAAAACCATCTCACTTTGAAACACAACCACATGATTCTAGTGTTGAGCAAGACCAAGCACAAAATGTTCATCTTATGCTTAATAGGTCCAATAATGGAATTTTCAAGCCTAAAATTTATACTGTCAGAACACAAACAGTAGAAGATGTTCTACCAGAGACAGTGTCCCAAACATTAGCCATACCAGCATAGAAAAGAGCTATGAGAAGAATTTGAAGCTTTGATAAAAAAACAACACATGGATTTTGGTACCAAGAAATAAAAATCAGAAGGTTATAGGCAATAAATGGGTATTTAAAATAAAAAGAAATGCCAATGGAAACATTGCTAGATACAAAGCTAGGTTGGTAGCTAAGGGATTTCATCAAACACTAGGAATGGATTACACAGAAACTTTTAGCCCAGTTGTTAAATCCAGCACCATTAGAGTCATCCTGAGCTTGGCAGCGACTAAAAATTGGTCAATAAGACAAGTTGATATAAATAATACCTTTTTAAATGATGAATTAAGTGAAGTTGTCCATATGACACAACCAACGAGGTTCATTGATCAAAGTAAACCAGGTTATGTGTGTAAGCTGTAAAGAGCTCTTTATGGCTTGAAACAAGCCTCAAAAGCCTGGTTCGAAAAACTTAAAACAACATTGCCTCATTTTCATAATCTGAGATCAGATATTTCAGTTTTCTTTCAAAAAATTCAAGGTCATATTATCATTATGCTTGTATATGTTGATGATATTATCTTGACAGGTGACAATACTGAATTATTGCAAAGCTTTATAACTAAGCTCAACAAAGAATTTGCTCTAAAAGAGCTTGGAGAGTTTAGCTACTTCTTAGGTATTGAAGTAACAAGGATAGGTCAATCACTGCATCTGTCACAGCAAAAATACATTTCAGATCTATTGATTAAAACGAAAATGGATACAATCAATTCAAGTCCTACACCAATGAGTACCAGAATTAAATTGCTACGGAAGTTAAATGAGCATTTTCCAAATATTACACTTTATAGGAGTATTATTAGAGCACTCAAATATGTGACATTAATAAGGCCAGAAATTTCCTTCTTTGTGAACAAGTTAAGTCAGTTTTTAACTTGTCCAACATATACTCACTGGTCTTACTGTAAAAGACTGCTCAGATATCTCCAAGGCACAGATACTGATTAGGCTTACGATGAAACTAACAAGAAGTCAATTGGAGGATTTTTTATTTTTATAACAAGTAATTTGATATCCTAAAGTTCAAGGAATCAGAAGGTTGTGTCCAGGTCCATCACTGAATCAGAATACCGTGCCTTAGCTTAGGTTACAGCGGAGATTGCTTGGATTACTTCCTTGCTCTCTGAACTTGGTCTTAGCCTACACAAAACTCCTGTCATCTGGTGCAATAATCAAGGAGCTGCTGCTCTTGCTGCAAATCCAGTATATCACAGTTGTACAAAAGCATATTAAAGTGGATATCCACTTCGTTTGTGACAAAGTTCGATCTCATTAAGTAGAAATACGGTATATTCCTTCTGCAAAATAGATCGCAAATCTTTTCACCAAAGCTCTTCCAATTTCTAGATTTACATTCCTTACTTCCAAACTCAAACTCACCTCTCAGTGCTTGAGTTTGAGGAGGGATAAAAACGAGAGCATACAAGCAATTGCTGACATAAAGGAGATGTGCTGACGTGGATGAAGATATTTATTTCTGGTGTAACAAACTTTTAAAAGTGTAAAAACACTGAGTTCTTTCTTTAATTGTATAACAAACTTCTCAATTTAGTTTTAGAAGACTCTATGTCACGTCCCAGACCCAAAAGATCTGACACACGACATCACTTACATTAATTCAATAATACTTAAACATTCATTTTAATTTCTTTCGGAATTATAGCAATTGAATTATGACTGGGACAATTAGTAAACCGGAGATACGCAGAGTTTTCTCAGAGATTAACACTCTACTACGTCACCAGTAGCAACTTTGTTACCGGAAGCCCAGAATATATTCATTGCAAATTCTTACTTAAAATCAATCCATTACTACACTTGGTGAAACTTAAACTAAATCCAACCACACACAATAAAATAATACATAAGTATTTATTCAATAGGGACAAATCAAATATCTTATCTCACGTGTCTCCAAATGAAACACTTAGCAACCTAACAACTTAGGGAACCCAAGGAACAGCAGAAGCCTTGCCAAATCCGCTAAGCACACATGTACCTTATTTACCTGAAATCACCATAAACTATAATGAGTATAAAACTCAGTAAGCATACTAGTTTTTCATATATCAAATACAAATACATATATGTACACAATGCATATGTATGATATGTTGTGATCAATCAAAATCATAATCTTATCAAATCACATATCATGTAAGCGCTTACACATTCTTTCAAAACACATAATAGGAATACCATCACTCAACTACTACTTAGTAGGACTTACATATCACATATCACATAATGAGCCAAATGTCACTCGTAGGTGACATACCGTATGAGAGGAATAGTACAAGTGAGGTCTTTATATTACACATATATAATGCTCATGCCCGAAGGTAAAAGCCAAACCCTCACCCTGATCATCGGTGAGTCCTCTCACATGCACCAATACGCCACCACACGAATGTGATAACTCACACTTCCTTTAGGTACCAATAGGATCCTCCCTACATACGGAACACATAACATATACCAATCCCGAAGGAAAGGCCACACATCAAGGCTCCACAAATCATATAAAATGCCTACTAAGTTAACAGTGAGTTCAAGTACCCTCAAAACACAAAATATTTCTCATGGACATATTACACTTCAAAAACTTTCTTTGTTAAACATATCTTATTTTGAAAGCTCACTTTCAAAAACACATGTATGTCATGTATGTCCATGCTCACATTCATAAATACATATCTTCACATTTCATATCAAAATATACTTTGACATAACATAAACATATTCCTAACCACATTTACAAAATCATACAAAATAATTACTACGTTTATTGTGATTTCAGTAAAAAGTCTAGTATACTTACCTCTTAACACTTTCAGCTACAAGGCTTAAATCTCCTTAACCTATCAATGGAGATTAATCCTTTCATAAGCCTCACAATTCACACAAAATACTTTAAATAGCTTACAAAATTATACACAATGCATTTATCACATCAAATTGGTCTAAATACTTGATTTCTCAAAACTTGTCATTCTGACCACTTACATTTAACAAAATTTTCTAATAGATCAAATGATGTCCAATTACTCCAAAATCAGAATATATCATTCTTGACTCATATATCCTTCTTATATATGAATATTATATCAAAACTCCTACACAATCCATTCCATATATACCATCGAATCCAAACTACTAACCTGATAGGATCAAGATACTTACTGAACAGTATTCAATCTCCTAATTTTATAAAATCATATACTAACTTAAAAATTATAAAACTACCACATAATTACTCTTAACATATATCTCAGTCCATGATAAATATTTCACTTCCAAATCACTGCCAAAAGTATTTTAAAACTATTTTATTCTATAGCTTTAAAAATTTGTTAATCAAATACTGCAATGAGCTGATACAGTTTAGAAAATCATAACACTTCAACCACATTGATCTAAATTCTCAATTCCGAGTATATCATATTATACATATAAGCTTATCATATTCCACAAATTCGCAATTTTGTAAGATCATTCAGTAGGACAAAAATTATTTTTCATTGTATCATACTGTTCACATAGGAAATTTCCAGAATTTCAGGGTCATTTTGGTAAATTCACAACAAATTCAATTTCTGAAATTTTGAATCGATTCAAAGTCTCAGATGATCCTAAATATGTCTAATTTCATATAATCAAAATTCAAAACCAGAATCGAATCACAACCATTTATAAAATTTTTGGATCAAGAGACTAGCAATGAGAAATTCTACAATCCATCATGATTTATCAAGCTATCTTATAGATCATCATCAATTCTCAAAATATCATACGAAATACACATCAAATACTCAATTATACATATTTCCAGAAATCAAAACTTAAATAAATTAACATAATTAACACCAATAAATTGAGAAATAATTGTGATATACCTCTTAAAATTCAAATTTCTAATTTCTTCTTCTTTTTCTTCTCCTTCTTCTCTTTCTCTCCCCTCTTTTTCTCTCTTCTCTCTCTCTAAAAGAGGTAGCTCGACCAAAATGAGAGAATTAGGGTTTTAAAAGTGTATTTTTATACTAAGTGGCTAATTTTGGTATTTACGAATTTACCCCCAAAACTTTTAAAGTATTACAATTTGGTCCCTAAAATAAATCTAAAGTCTTGCAATTAAACCCAATGCTAATAGTATGACCTTAACCTATACAAACACTACTAATAACAATATATAAATCAAGTATCACCAACATACAAATAAAATACGTATATTTATATATATAAATACTTATTCTTACCAGTCGTGGATACTGGTTACTACACTCTAGATTGATTAGCTAGTATAAATACTTGTAATTTAGATCATTGCATGATAAATCTGCGAGAAATAATTATTCATATGAAACAAAAGGCAAAGGAATTCTTTTTTTAGCTCTATTTGCTTCCCTCCTTACATTTTCTCCCATTTTCTCAGAAAACACCAAAAGCCCGATTTTCTCTCTTATAGTAAAGAGAAATCAGTATAGAAGAGCTTTGCCTCACCTATGAATAAATATTTCACAGTAATCTTAGTAGATCATACATTTTCTTTGGTATATCTAAATAATAGGTAGGAAAATAAGTTGAAACATTCTAGAATTACAAAGATAGGTATTAAATTGCTAACACCACGTGAAAATATTCTTTTTAAACTAGCAGTTAAATTGTTAAAGTGGTGTCCAATTGGAGACCATGGTTTGATACTTCCATAAACTAATATCAGAGCCAGATTCAGATAGAGCTAGGTTGGGATTCAGAGCCAGATTAAGGTATCCTTATTAGAGCTATGATTGAGATCAATGACTGAGTATAGGTTGTTCAACCATGGGGACTCCAAGTATGGAGACGAGAGAATAAAGGAAAAGATAAAAAGCCTAGGAGTGTAGTAGGTTGACTGCATGGGAAAAGTTAAAAAATAGAGATGGAAGAGTAATTGAAAAATAAGACAAAGAATGGTGAAAGTGCTGTAATGAGTCTGTGAATAAGACTTAGAGTTGCAGTAATCTTAGTAGCTTCTTGATGAAGGAATATGGATATCTAAAGGTTTATAAGTGAGAATTACAGCTGAGACTATGTGCTTGGTAAAATGTTGTGGGGCCTTAACATGAATTTGTGTTAAAGGGATGCGTACCAAGGGCAGCATTAAAGTTTATCTCACTGGAATGGAAAAGTCGAAAAAGAATGTATGATAAGAGAGAATATAGCCATAGAGATATTATGATGGTGTCTAATCATAATATGATGACTACCTGAAGAGAGATATATTTGGAATCTTTGGAGACCAAAGTCATGAGCCTTAAAGGGTCTGAGCATAAGACTTAACTGGAATCAATACTTAGTAATTGAGCATTGACTAAGGAGTTGATGGTTCCTTATGAAAGTTTCTTGCAGAGATTTTGAATCAATGAAGAGTTTGTTGGAATTTTGGTGATTCAAAATCAAATATTAATTAATTTTGAGTTGGAGACCAAGGGAGAGTTGAACACGTGATCAAGGATGCAATAGAAGGACAAAAGAGATGCAAAACGGAAAGCTGAAAGAAATGTACTATTCACACTAGCACTATTCACACAACACTGCCTATTTGGAAAGTCATATTTTGGTTCTAATTGCTCGTTTAAGTCAATTTTGGACTTTCTTTTATATAGACTCTTATTTCAATAAGGAATTTGGTTTATAGAGATATTGTAAATACATATAAACCTTTGGAATTCATTAAAATTATCAATGAATTAACAAGAGAAATGATAGAGGGTTAGGGTAACTCTAGGGCGTCGGGCGCAAGTGCGGAAGAGTATTATGGAGTGCTTGAATGTTAGGCGCATAAGCATAAGAAAGTACTAGGTAGATTCTTATTTAGGGCGCTGGGAGCAAGTATGGAAGAGTACTATGGAGTGCTTAAGTGTTGGGTGCATAAGTACAAGAAACATTAGTAGATTCTTAATTAGGGTGCTGGGAGCAAGTATGGAAGAGTACTATGGAGTGCTTCAATGTTAGGAGCATAAGTACAAGGAAGCACTGAGTAGATCCTTTAGAAGTTTCTCTATTGTTGTATGTCTTGGGTTTCTCTTGTAAGAGTTTTTTGGATATTAAAGAATTAGATTAAAAGAAGCTGAGTCTGTGATCTACCATAAATATAGCTAGTTTTACCAAATTACGTATATTTTTATACTTGTGTGATTGTTTTCTCTATTTCTTAGTTGATTTTTGTTTATTTTTATTTTTATTTTTGATGAAAAGTTTTCGCAAAGCGCATAGAGTTCTAAGATGTTAAATATCAAACCAAAAAGTATTAAAGCATATAAGAATTCTCAACATACTAGTATCAAAGCGGTAATTAAGTTAATGCTAAAATAGTATCAAATTAAAGAACATAATTTGATACCTCAACAAAAGAATTTGGAAGTTTTACCCTAAGTCTCATTTAAATTTTACCCTAAGTTCCATATTGAGAATGTTACCCAAGTTTTTTACATATCCATATCTGGGCTAAATAGATTTCAACCGTGACATGTTATTTGATGGATTATTAGCTACAACACTACCCAAATATGCACTTAATATAATTCTTATTATGAGGGATATTGACGTATTTTTATTGAATATTTACACAGTTTAACAAGCGAGTTGAATTGGTAAATAACTAAATATAGGAGTGCTCGATGTCCTAGTAATTCTGCTGATTTTTGCAAACTTTGGAGTTCTTGCAGCCGGTGCTTCGCTCAGTTTGATTCTTCTCGCAGTAATTCTTGTACTGCCACTTTGGAAAACAAGAGAGGTTTTCCTACGGGAGCCAATCCCCTTCATAACAAGTAGATTCGATCGATACAGAAATAGTCATGTTCTACTGCGAGAGAGAATTAATGAAACCCTTGCTTCAGCTATAAGAGATGCGTGATATTTTTTTTTTCCTTTGTTTGGTTCTTTTTCTTTTCGGGATGCTGCTAATTGAAATGTGAATGCGTATTGGCTATATAAAGAAGGAAGATGATCATTTTCTTATATGTTAGCATGAGTTGTCTTCTGATATTACCATCGCATGACTTTCTTGCATGCTTTGCCTGGCTATATGATAAGCACGCATATTATCCTTTCAAATATTAACTTATATTTTACAATTTCAATGATGAAATTGTATCATCTTCTGCCACCATGCATGCAGATATACACTTTGCTGCACCAGCCAATACATATATAATTTATTTTGAAATGAAGAGGGAGAGAACAATTCATAAGTCATTCCAACACCACGCGTTGTATACAAATGTATGTAAATATTGTTCATGAGATGAGCTTTTGTAATCTGTTGGAACAGACGGGATAATATTGGCTGTTGGTTTGTTGCTATGGATGCTTCTGTGCTTGCCTACTTTATGTCTCTTTCGATTGTCTGGTTTTCTAAGTGCTAATTCTACTAGCACCGTTCTTTCCAATTCCTTCTCTCTTTTCATGGCTGTTTAGGAGCAAATTTAACAATTGATTAGGTAGCCAGGAATCCTCTCTTAGCTAAACGAAACTGACCCAGTTATTGGCCATTGGGTCAGCACGTCCTATATATTATCGTTAAATGGTGATCCAAAACTCTGTTATACTGTGATCTGTTTCTTTGATCATTTTCCCTAATGCTTGCTCTGTTTTGATGTAATTCATTTGATGTCCATTAAACTTGGATCATTGGGTGATTTCTCGGGTTAGATCAATTCGAGAATTATAAAAAAAAAAAACAACAGATGCAGAAAATTATTAAGAAAAAAAAAAAGAGAGAGAGACCCTCAACTTCTAAGAAATTTATTAACACATTTTTAAATATAATTTTTATGATAACTAAAAATTTCGGGAATCCATTATGTTTTGACAGTTGGTTTGGTGATTTAGAATGTTAAAATTTTGTTAGACGTGCGATGCAAGAGAGAGACATTATCAGGAAGGTAGACCTTAGGGAAGCATTGACAAACATTACCAAGGAACATTAGCTTTTGTTATTTACAGTCGGTAAGTTAAGATCCTAAACGCAGTGGATAAGCTAGCATGGATAAACATTTACATGGACAAACATTTTCTTAGTTTCAATCAGCGACGTGCCTGCTAAAGATTGCGTCTGTGAAACGACTGTAAGAGTCAATTCTCAACTCTGAAGTAGAATCAACATCCGGCGCCGGATAGTAATCCTGGACGAGTTGCACATCCCTCAGATTAGGGATTTTAGTTAAGATGGTCATGCAATGTTCTTGTGAAGTTCCATGTACGACCAGCTTCCTCAGCGTAACACACTCGGCAATGAATTCACATGCCAGAAGCGACAGACTCCTCAGGTTAACATCACTGTCATAAGCCGGCCTGTAATGAAGCTCATTGAGACTCAAGTCCCTAATTCCATCCAACAAAAATCTATCCCAGATTGTCAAATCCATTTGCCCAGCAGGTGCAGTCAGGTAATAACCAAGTGTATCACTCAAATCCAATTGCAATTTCGAAAGCCTAGGGTACTGTGCGAGGCAGCTCAATCCGAAGGCTGGCTCCTCCGGTTTGTTCAGGCCCCGTGTATCTCCTTCAATTTGTATATGAATCTCCTCTAACTCCGGGCAATCGATGAGACCAACCATAGGCAACGGCGTCAAAGGATCACCAATTTTAATCCATAAAGACAAGTATTTCAACCTCTCCCATTTTTCACTCAAATTTCCATTTCTGTTTGCATTGGAGGAACCATCTCCAACTTCAGACCGAGAAAGTTCGGTTTTGCGTTTCTTGGCCCTGAAGCTCAAATCATCACCATCGTCGTTATACACTTTATTGAGGTGAAAAGTGTGAACACTTGAATGAGTCCCTTCGAACTCAAATCCATCCCATACGCAATCAATATGCAGTTTCTCAATACAGTGGCGAACCGGCTCCATAGATTTGCAAGATAAGAAAGCAGTCAGCTGCTTACAACAAGAAATATTGACCTCCACAAGAGTATCACGTCGCAAAGAAGCCATTGCCCTCAACCCTCTGAACGTAATGTTCTTGCAACCCACAACTTCAAACTTAGCCAACCTACAACACCCTCTCCCAATTGCTAACAAACCCTTATCATTCAAGTCCCCACAATTCTTTATCGACAAAGACTCGAGCCCCCCACAAAAGGCCACCCCATCAAGCCGCTGCCGATCAGTCGCCAAGCAAACCCCATGAAAATGTCCCAACTTAAGCACTTTCAGATTCACACACCTTGAATTTGTTAGCACCTCCAAAGCCGAACCGCTACCTCTCAAATTCACATGCTTGCCAACATCAAGAACCAACTCTTCAAGAAAAGGCAGCCCGCAAAATAGCTGTAGCAAACCCTCTGTACTGATAGTCGCCTCCTCTGCTGTGAACCCATCGTTTTCAGGATCTCCTCTCGCGGTAGCCAACGACGTCCGGTCGGCTAGGTGAAGAAGCGATAATTGAGGACAATTTGTTGATATAGCCGTTAAAGTATCGTCACCAACAAAGCCAAAGAATCTCTCATCAAACCTACACACCACCTGAAACTTATTCAGATTAGGACACGCCGCGGCGATTTGGCTAATCTCGTTTGACTTGAAAAAATCCGCAGACGGCGTCGCGAGAAGATTTAAACTAGTGAGATTAGCGGATTTGTTTGGATAAGCTTTGAGAACCGGAGGGAGATCTTCCGTCCAGAAGTAGAAATTAGACAGATCGAGAGACGTCAGCGACTCGCAATGTTCAAATAACGGAATAAAATCCGCTCCTGACAGTAACGGGGCCTGTGGCCGCTTATGCCAACGAACTAACTTAAGGTGGCGCAGTCCCGGCCACTGAGGGAGTAAACTGTCGAGAGTCGACGGTGATCGGCAGTAGACGGTTAGAGAATCGACTAACGGAAAAGCCTGAGCTAAGTGGCCAGCCAGGAGATTCGGATTGACCGCCGTACATAAAGTGAGAAGCTGGTGGCCCCACGGATAGAGCTTGGAGAGGTCTAAGTGGTTGACGGATGTGAAGCACACGGGGATGGCGTGGAGGTAGCGCCCGTTGCCACGGAGCGTGAGGGAGGTGCGCGTGGACCTCTCCATTTCGCATAACTTCTGGTCTAGTAGAGAGAGCGAGTTCCGGGAGCGCGTGTCGGCGATTGTAGAGAAAATGTCTGATAAAATTACGTCGGGGACATCGGCGATCATCGTCTCTGATGTTCCGGCGGCCATAGTGGCTGCTTGGAGAGGAGAAGGAGAGTAGGGTTTGAGGTGATGAGAATTGCTTTGTTTTTGGAGTGGAACCAGTGAGGCACGTGACTGCCATTGCTTTTATAATTATTGGCGACAAAGATGACTTTGACGAGATGAACTTCGCAGTACAATTTAACTACACGACAGAGAAGATAGACTTTAAGCCTTGGATCGGAAATTTGGTTTTAGCCTGGTTCTTACGTTAATTCGGTTAGTTCTCGACGGAAATTATTTTAGCAATTTTTATTATTTAAAAATTTAAAAATAAACGAAATTACTCCTATTAATAATATAATTTAAAATTTTATTGTTTCATAATGTATTTTAAATTTTTTTATATTTAGTTTGTAAGAATATAACTATAAAAATATAATAATAGTGTATTATGATTAAATATAAAAAAGAGTGTATTTATGAAAAAATATGATAAATTAAAAATAAAATAAAATAATAAATAAATAAAACCTAAAATTCCTCGGGCCTTGCATGTCAAACATAAGAAAAGGCCGTGCACCCAACTTGACATGCGACCTCTTCCCGCATTGCAAGGCATGTAGGTGCTTACTTTAGTCTATATCGTTCTCAACTATTTTCTATGATAATTTTTACAATATTTTATATTTTTTTCACCCTTTTTTTTTTTTTAATCAAATTCATTTATTTTTAACTTATACTACTTTAAATCTACTCATTTCAATCATTTTTAACAAAAATATCTAAATAAATAAAATTAATTAAAAACTCAATAATATTTACCTATTTTTTTAATTTTTACTTTTCAACTAATCTTTTTAATTTTTAATCTTTAAAATGTCAGTGTTCAAATACCTAATTTACTTATTTTTAAATTTGAATTTAAATATTAAAATGTATGTGTTGTTTGAGTTAATTTTAAGTAAAAATAGTGAAAAATAGATAAAATATGCTTAAGAAATAAAATGTCCCGAATTTAAATTTTTTGACTATTAAAAATTATATTTTAATTTTGTTGCTGTAAAAATATGTGAGTTTAAAATAAAGACTATATATATATATATATTCCTATGTTGTTTGCTAGTATCATTATTGAGTTACCTTTTTACTTTTGGTTTGCAAAAACATTGCTCATATAGCTTAAAAGAAAACAACTAGCTTTCTTGGTTTACTTCCTAAAAATGAGCATGTGCCAGCATCAGTCATTCTTTTCACAACAATGCAAACTTTCTCTTTCACAATAATGGAGAAGCCTTAGTTAGAGTTTGGTACACAAAATCTTGTGGTGCAAAGCAAATGCATTTTATTTAGTTAGAGTTTGGTATAATCGGGTCGGTTCAGTTAGATTTAATTTTTATTTTTTCAAATTTTTTATTTTAAACTTATTTTTTTTAATTTGAATTGAATTTAATAGAAGTGAACTAAATCAAATTAAAATCAGACTGATTGATAAATAAATAGAACCAACTCATAATTAACTTACGAATCGGATTGGTTCCTTTTGCCCACCCTATCTGTAGCCATGCAAACTAACAGGTTAAAATGGAAATTAAATTTTGTATTCACTTAAAATGTAACTATGTGAATTGGAAAAAACTTTGATTTTTGCTTGTATATATCTTTTATTTTTTTTAAAAAAATATTTGATATAGATGAAGATGTATAACATTTAAGATTCTTTAAGGTTGAAATTTAATTTATTTTCTTTTTTCCTTAACAGAACACAAAACACATTATTTTTGGTTTTAACTCTAAAATTATATTTTTTTTTCTCTTTTTTTTCACATAAACTCTAATATCTAAAAAGGAGAAAAGAAAATTCAACAAAGATAGTAAAGTGGTTGTGTGTTTTTTTTTAATATTAAATATGACTTAATTTAACTTATTTTGTTATTTAAATTATTTGTTTTTCTAACTTAATGAGAATTTTATGTTAATTTTAGCTTAATTAAAAAAAGCATTTTTTCCCACTTTTTCGGCTTAATATAGCAAATGACAATGATATTATTAGTTTTGTTTCTACAAAATATCCTTATCTATTTTACATATTACATCATTTTCATATAAAACTTTTTTTTGAAATTTTTTTATAAAATACTAATCATATAAAATACTTATTTATTGTGTTGATCGATTTTATAATTCATGTATTTTTCAATTGTTCAGTTATAAAATTTAAATGGACTGAATTTGTGTATGTCTAATATCTTATTAGAATAACAAGTTATCTCAAATTTAAAAAGAACCAAGATCAAGTATTAGTTAATCAAAGAAATATTGATTTCAACCGACAACGAACAAGATTTAAGATAAACTTAGACTGTAAAATAACAAGCGAATTATAAAACTTTGGTGCTTCACAAAAAAAAAAGCAAACAAAGTTTAATAGTAAAATTATGAAATTCAGCAAATAGGAATCGTAATTGAGGGATAAAAAATTGAAAAGTTTGTATATTGAGTTTGTACGTGATAATTTCATTATAATGATCTACCTGCCTTTATATAAGTTACAAAAACTCAATTCAATCATGATTTTAAAAGATAAAAGAATCATAATGAAATAAAAATTCTTATACTTAAAAGGATCTAATATGAATTTAATACCCAATTGAACTGGTACTGATGTATACAAAAGAAAAAACTCAAATGAACCCATTGTTTAAATTTTGAGCCAATCTAAACATTAACGTAGTCACAACTAAAGAAAAAAAATTATAGGTCATAAACATATACAATAAATTTCATATTATATATTTATACAACTCTAGATCTTCAACTTTTAGTGATCAAAATCTGTTTGATAAAAAGAAATGTACAATCCAATACAGCTTGTACAAACTTGACAATAATATATTAAGGCATTTTCAAGGGATTTTTCATGTCTTAAATCACTTGCAATTAAATAACCACAAGAAGTCACATGAAAATGTTGGAGTACTTGCGTCTTTAGCTCATATGGTAGCACAAAACAAAAAAGAGGCCGTGAACTGAAACTTGAGGAGCATTTGTGGATGGGGGCGGCATTTTTGAACATAACAAATTGAATAGAAAAAATTGGTTCAATTTGATTCAATCAGTTCGGTTCTTTTTTTTTGTGAGGTCCAATTTGATTAAAAATTGAAAATAAAGTTAAAACAGATTATAAATAAAATAAAAATAAAGAATTTAATTGATTTTAAAATATTTTTGAATTGGCTCCAACATTCATAAAATTAATTAGTTCAATTTTGAGTCGATTTAGACCGAATTGACTCGAAACCAAATTCTCTCACTAACGTTTGTGAAAGAGGGTTTACATGACTTGTATATTTATGATTACCCTTACAATTTTTATATAATTGTCGTACTTGGTCAAAGTAAATTGGATAAAAGACAAATGAACTTTTAAAGTTTTTCTAAAATGATAATTTAATTATTTTATTTATAAAAATACTTAAATACACCACTTCTATTAAATTTTTTGTATTATTTTAGATAGTAATAAAAGTAATATAGTGTTTTACTTATAAAAAAACACATAACGTTATTTGATGGGCATAAATTAACATTATTTGATGTTGATTGACTGTTAATCAACATTGGACCAATTTATCATAGATACCATCACACTTCAAAATTTATGATTTATATAATAATGATGTTAATTTCACTAATAAAGTATCTAATGAGTACTAAAGTTAGTAAAAAAAAAATAGTGAGGCTATTATCTTTTTTTTTATATTAATTTTAAGCTCTTATAATTTTATTGATAAAAATAATTTACTTTTATATAAATCATAAAATTTAAAGTCTAACAGTATCTACTGAGATAATCTTATGTTAGTCAATAGTAGTCAATTATTAATTAATAATTTATAATAATTAATAATTATCATCCAATTTAATAAAAAAAATTAATATAGAGAAAGTATATTTAGGTATTATTAAAAATAAAGTGACTAATCTGTCATTTTGAAGAAACTTTAAAAGTCTATTTATTTTTTAACCCAAGTATATTTATGAATAGATGAAAATCAAGAGGGATATATATATATATTTGAAGCATAAGGTTTTTGTGTACAAAGCTAGACAACAATGACATTGGTAAGATACAACTCTATTTGATTTTCAATTGCAAAATTGCTTATGGGTACTAGTCACTAGATGGTCGAACATTTAAAAATAATGGTAGTTGTAAGACAAATTTTAAAATTGAAGATAAAATTTCAAGCACCAAATTGCAAAATTCAGCCTATATCAAGATTTTTACTAGATTACATAAATATAAGGATAGGACTAGATTTATATTGTCACGCTCCAGACCTAAAAGATCCGACACACGACATCACTTACATTCATTCACTGCATGTGCACTCATAAATAATATTACACAAAATTTTCAACTTTCATTCAACACAGAAATCCTTAGCAAGTTGCTAGTAAGTTCAATACTAAAATCAACCATAACCTAACATATAAATATAAACTTCTCTTGACAATATTTAAACATTCATTTCAATTTCTTTTAGAATTATAGCAATTGAATTATGACTGGGACAATTATTAAACCGGAGATATGCAGAGTTTTCTCAGAGATTAACACTCTACTACGTCACCAGTAGCAACTTTGTTACCGGGAGCCCAGAATATATCCATTGCAAATTCTTACTTAAAATCATCCAATAACCACACTTTATAAAACTTAAACCAAATCCAAGCCACACACAATGAAATAATACATAAGTATTTATTTAATAGGGACAAATCAAATATCATATCCCACGTGTCCCCAAATGAAACACTCGGTAACTTAGCAACTTAGGGAACCCAAGGAACAGCAGAAGCCTTGCCAAATCCGCTAAGCACACATGCACCTTATTTACCTGAAATCACCATAAACTATAATGAGTATAAAATTCAGTAAGCATACTAATTTTTCATATATCAAATACAAATACATATATGTACACAATGCATATGTATGATATGCTGTGATCAATCAAAATCATAATATTATCAAATCACATATCATGTAAGCGCTTACACATTCTTTCAAAACACATAATAGGAATACCATCACTCAACTACTACTTAGTAGGACTTACATATCACATATCACATAATGAGTCAAATGTCACTCGTAGGTGACATACCGTATGAGAGGAATAGTACAAGTGAGGTCTTGAATAACACATAAATAATGCTTATGCCCGAAGGTAAAAGCCAAACCCTCACCCTGATCATCGGTGAGTCCTCTCACATGCACCAATACGCCACCACACGAATGTGATGACTCACTCTTCCTTTAGGTACCAATAGGATCCTCCATACATACGGAACACATAACATATACCAATCCCAAAGGAAAGACCACACATAAAGGGTCCACAATCACATAAAATGCCTACTAAGTTAACAGTGAGTTCAAGTACCCTCAAAATACAAAATATTTCTCATGGACATATTACACTTCAAAAGCTTTCTTTATTAAACACATCTTATTTTGAAAGCTCACTTACAAAAACACATGTATGTCCATGCTCAATGTCAATGCTCACATTCAGAAACATATATTCACATTTCATATCAAAATATACTTTGACATAACATAAACATATTCTTAACCCCATTTGCAAAATCATACAAAACAATTACTATGTTTATTGTGATTTCAGTAAAAAGTCTAGTATACTTACCTCTTAACACTTTCAGCTACAAGGCTTAAATCTCCTTAACCTATCAATGGAGATTAATCCTTTCATAAGCCTCACAATTCACACAAAATACTTTAAATAGCTTACAAAATTATACACAATGCATTTATCACATCAAATTGGTCTAAATATTTAGTTTCTCAAAACCTGTCATTCTGACCACTTACACTTAACAAAAATTTCTAATACATCAAATGATGTCCACTTACTCCAAAATCAGAATATACCATTCTTGACTCATATATCCTTCTTATATATGAATATTATATCAAATTTCCTACACAATCCATTCCATACACACTATCGAATCCAAACTACAAACCTGACAGGATCAAGATACTTACTGAACAGTATTCAATCTCCCAATTTTATAAAATCATATATTAACTCAAAAATTATAAAACTATCACATAATTACTCTTAACACATATCTCAGTCCATGATAAATATTTCACTTCCAAATCACTGCCAAAAGTATTTTAAAACTATTTTATTCTATAACTTTAAAAATCTGTTAATCAAATACTGTAATGAGCGGATACACTTTAGAAAATCATAACATTTCAACCACATTGATCTAAATTCTCCATTCCGAGTATATCATATTAGACATATAAACTTATCATATTCCATAAATTCATAATTTTTGAAGATCATTCAGTAGGACAAAAATTATTTTTCACTGTACTATACTGTTTACATAGGAAATTTCCAGAATTTCAGGGTCATTTTGGTAAATTCACTATAAATTCAATTTCCAGAATTTTCAATCGATTCAAAGTCTCAGATGATCCTTAACATGTCTAATTTCATATACTCAAAATTCAAAATCAGAATCGAATCACAACAATTTATAAAATTCCTAGATCAAGAGGTTATCCAGCAGAAATTCCATAATTCATCATGATTTATCAAACTATCTTATAGATCATCATCAATTCTCATATGATCTTACGAAATACACAACAAATCCTCAATTATACATATTTTCAGAAATCAAAACTTAAAGGAATTAACTTAATTAATACCAATAAATTAAGAAATACGTATAATATACCTCTTGAAATTCAAAATTCCAATTTCTTCTTCTTTTTTTTCTTCTTCTCCTCTTTCTCTCTCCTCTATTTCTCTCTTCTCTCTCTTAAAATGGGTAGCTCGACCTAAAAATGGTAAATTAAGGTTTAAAAGTGTATTTTTATACTAAGAGGCTAATTTTTAGTATTTACAAATTTGCCCCCAAAACTTTCAAAGTATAACAATTTGGTCCCTAAAATAAATCTAAAGTCATACAAATAAACCCAATACTAATCGTATATTCTTAACCTATAAAAATATTACTAATAACAATATATAATTCAAGTATCACCAACATACAAATAAAATACGTATATTTATACATATATAAATACTTATTCTTACCGGTCGTAAATACTAGTTACTACATATATAATTAGAATATAAAATTTATATTTTAATTGATGTGCCATTAATAATAATTATCACTTATCAAATTATTATTGATAATTATACAATATTAATTAATATTAGACACCACATATCTGAGTACACAAATTTTATATCTTAGCAAACATAATATTATTATAAATATAAAAATTCATTAAACATGAGTTTTCCGAAACCATGAAATGTATACGAAATAATAAGAAAATGATTTTTGAATAGAAAAATTGTACAAAAAATAAATTTATAAATCTTTAAAAAAAAAAAGAAAGAAATTGCCTCCACCTCATCTTAATCCTTAATTAGGATAAATAGTTATATTAAACGAAACTTAAAAATTAATTAATCAATAAAAATAAAATAATAGAAAAAGGAAGCGAAGAAGTATCCAAGAAAGAAAAATAAATACGAGCTTTTTGCTCTCAAGACATTATTCGATGTTGTTTGTTTCTTTTTGAAGAAGGCGTAGCGTGTACACATTTTATCTGCTGTAGTCGAGCCCATCAAATTCCTCTGCCATCCTCAAATCAGAAGGTGCCTTCTTGCGATCGCCATTCCACTCAGATTCCTTTTTGGGTTTGTCTTTCGATTGACTTTAATTTTGTTCTCATTCGATGAACGTGCGTGTACTGTTTTTTTCTATGTGGGTTATTCGTTGATCATCAGCTTTAATTTTGTACTTTCTTTTAAAGTTTAGGGTTTAAAGATCATAATGCTTTTTTTTTTTATAAAAAATTTGACTTGCAAAATGGTTAATTAAATCGGGGGTTTTGGTAGTTCAGATAGTTGAATTTGAGCTTTAAAAGTTTTGATTATCTTATGTATGCTTGGTCTTTTGTTTGGTTGTTAGTTAAAAGAAAAAGAAAATTAAAACTTTGAATTGATTTAAGCTTCTTTGATGATCTTATTTGTACTACTATGTGTTGACCTGTTAAAAGTTTAAACTTTGAATCTGCCGAATTTGGACATAAGTTTTAGTTTCTAATATTCGATAAGTATATTCTTAACTGGGTTTTCAATGATAGAAGTAGCTGACTTGAAAATACAGTATTTGAAGGCTAGAAATATATAAGTTCTTATGGTTCTTACCATGTGTCAATGGTAATGCTAATGGCTTTGGTGTTTAGGAATCTAGGTAGAGATTGGAAAGCATGCATAGATTGGAATGCGGGAACATGTTATCTAAAGATGCGTTTTATTTGCAAGATAATATTCCATATTTTTATACTTTTTATCATGTTCACTAGTGCTTCTTGGGGATACTGAACACCCATTGCATGTAGCTTCTACTTGTATACAGTGGGTTAATTTTTTGCAAGGATTGTCACATAATACATGCCATGTATGTGCATCTTATTACGCTTTGCAAATATGATTTGTATTATGCGTATCCTTGACGTGTGAGCATTGATTGTGAATGGGCTTGTGTCAATTTAGTATTTGTGTTCTCATATTCATTTTTGTATCATATTGGATAGGGAATGGCAGCCAAGGAAGCTGTTGATTTATCTACTTTAAAGTCTCAGCTAACTGAAACTCATGAAATTTGGAAGCAAGAGATGGAATGCAGTCAGTTTCAAGTGGATTTATTGCAGGAAAAGATTTTGGAGGTTAAAGCTTATATAGAGGGTTCTGAAGAAGATGCAAAGAAGGAACTAGAAGTTTTCTGGCGAAGAGCGAAAACTGCTGCAACATTGTTGACTTACCTGAAATCAAAAGCAAGAATAATGGCCGTACCTGACTTAGCCCATACATCCTGCGGTATCAAACAGTTAGAAGGGGTTGGTCTCGTTGACAAAAATGGTACACCTTTGTCTGGCTGGTCTAGGTATGTTGATCTGTCTTCATTCGATGGTCCTGATGAAGATACATGGATTGGGATCAGTAAGCAGCTATGTTCTTTAGATGAACAAGATGGAGCTTATACAGGTGAATTGCTCAAGTCTGTGCAGATGGTCTCAGATGTGATGGAAGCTCTTGTTAAGAGGGTTATAATGGCAGAGTCTGAAACTGCAATTGAGAAAGAGAACGTAACAATAGGTCACGAAGAAATTAGAAAGAAGGCAATTCAAATTGAGAACATGTCTTTGAAGTTGGAGGAAATGGAGCGCTTTGCTCTAGGTACGAATACTATTCTGAATGAAATGCGGCAGAGAGTTGAGGATTTGGTTGAAGAGACATCTAGACAGAGGCAGCGAGCAGCAGAAAATGAACAGGAGCTTTGTCGTGTGAAACGGGATTTCGAGTCCCTGAAAAACTATGTTAGCAGTCTTATCAGTGTAAGAGAAACGCTTCTTTCATCAGAGAAGCAATTTCAAACGATTGAGAGGCTTTTTGAACGGTCAGTATGCTTGAAAATGCTTGAGTTTACTTCTTTTTATTGTCCGAGTGTGTGGTCCATATTGTTAAGCATCATGTTTAGTATTGCTCCTGTGATTTGGTGACAAGCGATCAACTGCCCCTTTTTGAAGCATAGTTCACGAGGGAGTTGTTTCTCCACCCAACTAGGAAAAAGAAAAGAACCTTTTTAGATTTAATGTGATTACAATTTAGTGTAACTAGATATTGTGATTTTTGACCGAATCTGGTCTCCACGTTTCCCTCTTCTTTGAATAAAAGCCCTGCATTGGATGTGCCACATTATTGGGTTTCTGACAGTAGAGGCCTTTATATTGAACTCAACCTGAACGGTCAGTAGGCTCATGAGTGGTAATTAAGTTTGACACAGAGAATCCTGATCTGTGAACCCCAACTTCCCTCTCTTTGGTCAATGTTAGTTGACATCCTTCTCTTCAATGGCTTGTTTTGGTGGCACTTTTTCATATGGTTTATTCTCTAATTTTGTTTTGATGCAGGCTAGTTGCTAAAACAACACAGTTAGAGGGTGAGAAGATTCAGAAAGAGGCTGAAGTTCAGAAACTTATGGAAGAGAATGTGAGGTTGACTGCCCTTCTTGACAAGAAAGAGGCTCAACTTTTGGCCATGAATGAACAATGCAAAGTAATGGCCCTGAATGCTTCAAACATCTAAGCGCTGGCACTTGTCCTGTTCTACTGCCTGTTGGTATGTTATTCAAGGTTGTATGATTCCTACCCAATCGCCAAGCTGCCAGAGGAGGCAGGCAACAGAGTAATGCTGGTTGGCAAAGTTCATCTCGGATCTGTTTTTCAAAATGTAACGTTACGAAGAACCCGTTGACTTGTTATATACTGTTACAGTTGCTGTTGGAATTCTGAAGCCAGAAAGCATAAATCCAAAGAGTTGTGCCATTAGAATGAAAATTTGGTGTGTGAATTCAGGTAATTTATATGTGTCATGAATCTTTGTTGTACATTGTTGGAATACCTGTGTTTCTGGAATCAACCCCCCACGTTTTGCTATTTTGATTAGTCCAATTCTTATTAATTAAAGCTAATCGAGTGCTTTTTCTTTTCCAGTTTAAAATAATCATCTATACGTTTAATTTAATTTTAGGGTTTCAAAAATTGGTTAAAGAATTGGAAAAAAAGGAAAAATGGAGGTTTCACAGTCATTGTGGAGGCTATGTAACGATTTCAAAACTAAATGTGCCTAAAGGATTTAATGAAAGCTAAAGTGATCTAGATGAAATTGTTCTAAGCAGTAATTTAATAACACAACATTTTTTTTGTAGGGATACAATTGCAACTCAAAAAGAAGAAATATTCTCAAAATTTTAATTAAATGGATGAATAAAAAGACTGTAATACCTTTGTTTTACCCGAATACTTACTGGTTACAAACACAACATTCAAGTATACCTTCTCTTTAAATATACATCTTTAAAGTAAGAAATAAAATAAAATAAATAAAAATAATGCTAAACTTTTATAATATTATTTTAAATGATTTTTAAATAATTATTAGATAATAAAATAATAAATTTAAAAATTATATTATTTTATTGTCTTATAATTATTTGATACATTGAACAAAAAATTTAAATAACATTTGAAAAGTACGAAAAATTTGGAGTATTTTTTTAATAAATAAAGAGACAAAATGAGTTAATCAAAAAGAAAATTGTGTTGAAGCTTGTACTTAAAGTAAAAAAACATACACTTTGAACCTCTCAAAGCGCTCTCAACTAAAAACCTCTAATCTCTTAAGTGTTCACCTTATTAGAGGAAGTTATTGGCCTCCTCTCTAGCAGCCTCTTCTTTCCTCTTCTTTTCTTTCCTTTAGTTTTAGTTTTAGATTTCTATTTTGTTTTAGTTTTTGGCTTTTAGTTATTTGGTGGTCTCTCTTGTCCAACTCCACCTTGGTGGTGTCTTTGATCAGAAATAAGTAGCCTTTTTCAATTGTGATGGTGTCTTTGATCAGAAATAAGTAGCCTTTTTCAATTGTGATTATTGCTGTCTCAGGAATCTCTGTACAAATCAATTGTCGTTGAGCTTTGGGGCCAACGACAAATTTTTTTAGCCTCCTTTGAGATGCGACATCCTTGACAAACCCATTTTGGGTCGGTCGTGCCCTTAGGAGTCCCAACCAAACCCTTTAACCTTTCCAATGTTTTTTTTGGCTTAGACTTAACTGAGAACTTATTGTCGTTGTTGAATTTGCTTTGAGAGCCATCGTCTGAAACCTATCTCTATTACCTCTGGTTCTAGCCTCTGTTTTCTCGATTCTAACCACCATAGGCACCACATGCTTTATATGCATTGGTTGTCTAACCTGAGTTTAGACAATATTTACTTATAATTTGTGTGGCTTTCATTTAGATTAAAGTTGAATTGAGTACAAAGAGTATATTATTTATAGAGGTATTTTTCTTCATATGTGAGTTTTTTTTTGTAAATTTTATATTATGGAAGGGTAGTAAATCCTTTTATGTGAGATTATAAAATTTTTCTACCGTAAAAATCAGATTTTTTATTTATAATAAAAGTAATAATCTTTATATAAGATAGTTCCCGTTTTGAAACTTGTTTGATAAAAGAAATAAATTCAAGCAATTTACAAAAAAAATTATTTATTATTATGAAGTATTTTAATAATTATTTAATATATATCAATAAATTTATTTTAATAATTATTTAATATATATCGACAGATTTATTATATAATATTGTGAATTTATTTATAATAATACACTTAATAACCTTTAAAAATAAATAAATAAACAGACCAACAGCTGACTGCGCGCGCTCTGAATTGGTATGAAATATTTATAAAAATTCTATACGATGCTAAAACCCTAACCCCCAAATTGCTGATGTTAAAAATCTAATGTGCCCAATTTCGCAAACAAACTACTAACTGCCAGGATTCTGAAAGAATGGAAGAGGCGAAACTCAGCCTGTAGATACTAAAGTGCCTCTGACGTAAAACCACCGCGTACTGGAATAAGCCAAGTTACAGTGACTTAATTACTGGGTTTTGAATTGAATTATCTTATTCTTCATACTTGTTGGTGTGAATTCTGGAAATATATCATGATTTTCAGATACAACATGAACACTTTTCCATTTATGTGTTCTTGATGAGCATAATGAATTTGTGTTCCCAATTCCACGTTTTAATTTTTTATTTTCTATGTTTCATGTCAGCTCCATTTTTTTTTTGTTGGTAGCATGTTAATATGCTCTTTTAATAGCACGGTTTTTGTTCCTTATTTAGATTGATATCAAAAGAATTAAACATGTTGAAATTAGTGTTCCGATAATTTTATGGAACAATGGTCTTTCATCTTGGTCGGAAGGCCAGCGAGAGAGTGTTTTTATAATCTCAGAGTATGTTTGAATGATTTTTTATTCCCAATGTTTAGTCCATCATGTAGCAGTCAGTCGCATAAGTGGACTGTCTATGTTCGTGGGGCCGCAAATGAGGATCTTGGGATTGTAATCAAGCAAGTAATGTTCCAACTACATCCCAGTTTCCTAGATTGCTTGCTGGTTTGGTCCTGCCTACTCCAGGTAAAGTTTATTGCTTTCTTTTCTTTTGCGAATTGCTTGTTAACATATCTACGAGGTTATCATTGGTTTTTGAACTTCTGCAGTACCAATTAATAGTATGAATGAGACGGGGAGAGCTATCCCGAGAATCATCCTCTCAGTCACTGGTTCAAGCATTACTTAAGAGGCAGATGAACTTTTGAAAATTGCATCTGCACGTCAACGGGTAACAATGGTTTGTTCACTTCTCTGTTTAGCTAATTCACTTGGTGAAACTATTCAGAAATCAGAAGATTTCACGACATTTTTAATGCACACGTGTCTGCTATTTGTTTAGCAAGTAGTTTCAAAACAGTACGATCTCTAAGTCTACCATTATCTATGACTATGACTGGTTCGCTTAAAAGCAATCAAGGGTGGGAATCATAACTTTTGTTGGATCCATGTCCTGAGTCTCCCTCATTGTCTTGGATATGAATTATTTGTTCTTCCATGATCGTTTATCCTAGTTATGAATAGGGGTCTATTCAGGAGGCCATTTATAATTACTAAAAAACTTTGGCCTCACCTTAGTGATACTTTCTGGCATTTTTACTTTGTTTTGCATGCCCTGGTAAAACGCTCAATGGACCGACCGATACTTTTGAAAATTTATGGGACAATGTCATCTGATTACTTCTGCAATTTGCTAGGTGCAAGCTCATATTCTTAAGCTGAGAAGAGAATTGAGTAAAATGAATGCACAGCCTCAACCGCCAAACCACGTATCTGGGAATAAATGTACGTAATCATGGTAGAATACTTTTGAGTTTCCTTGTCAAGTGTAAATTGTGGAAGAAAGGTGATGTGAGATGTAATCAATTAGAATAGTCTAGTTGAAAAGGACCTTTATTTAGGTTTAACCTCTGTATTGTAAATGTGTATTTACTGTAAGAGCTAAGTGACCAAGCTTTGCAATGTGACAACAAATGATGGTCCATACTCCATAGTTGTGGAGTATTTTGCTAAAAAGGAAAGAGGAGATATCCATGCATTGTGTGTTTGGTCTGTTCATGCAAATTTAAAGAAAGAAGTTACATGATTTATTTGTCTCTATGAGAAAAAACCTGATGGCAATTGATGATATTGCTGCAAGTCGCTTAAGAGCACCGCGTTTTCATTTTTATGCTTTTGTACTTGTTCATTCTTTAGTTGATTAAAAGGACCACATACCTTTGGCTCGGGCAAGGAATTCGAAGTTGCTTATGCTTAACTTTTTTTTTGGTAAACATTTATTTTGTCATCCACTTATTCTTTTGCATGTATAACTTAGTTTTAGATTTGTTCTGGCATTTGGAGAAGAAACTGTGTATTTTTTATATTTGTTCTTCTGGGAAATTGAGTTCTATTGAAATGACTTTTAATGTCTTTATTTCATCAATTGAATATATTTCAGATAACGATGTAGATTGATCACCTACACAAATATACAGAACCCATGACTTCCCTTCATGTATTTATGCTAATAACTAGACAAACCTATTTTGTCAGAATGGATTTACAGAAAGAGGTGCTCTTTGAGATTTTTATATGGGTAAGCTGAACTCTCAAGGCTCCTACGCAATCCTGATGTGCTGCGGCCTCTAGTGGTTTTGTCTCATTGAGGAGTTTTGAAGACAAAGGTAACGTGGCCTTCACATGTTCTTCATTGTACAGAAGTCGCCATCTATTGAAAAACAGCAGAAAAGAGAAGATTAGCTGCTATCTTTGCATCTTTAGTGACAACGATGGGCTATCCTTTATAGTTTTATCAATCATTCATATACCTAATATCAGCCACAGAACATGAGGAGCCGTCACTGCTCATTAGGCCTTGCAATACTCAATCTACAAATACGAGCATTCCATTCTGGCTAAGATTTATCTCGCCAATCAATTAGTTAATATGACCTTATAGACTAGTTCTTGATGATTGTGGCTATGGATTCTGTTTTGGGTGTCGATGCAAGAAGCAAGAAAAAGAAAAATTGGGTAAGAAAGGGAATCAGCAGAACAAAACAAAAGTGTAAGCTTGGGGAAGACAGCCAGGATGAGAGAATATGCACATTTTAAAAGCCTTAGATCAGGGTGGCTTTAATGAGTTTTTTGCATCCACAAAAGGCTGGAGATACTTTCTAGCTTCCAAATTTGGGAAGCATTAATATCTGCTTACGTCTCTTATCTTCAAATCTTCAATCATTTTAGTTAAGGTTAGGTTTTTTTTTTTTTTGACAGGACCACATGGGTAACCCTTTAATTCTTCAGACATTGTCCTAAACAGGCTGGAACTTGAAAAACATTTCTGCTTAACGTTTATCTCAATTCTCAACATTTTCTACATTGCTTTTGTCTCACATAAAATTTGATCATTTAGAAATACTTTTAAGAATATAAAAATACTCTCAAACGCGCAGATTCAAAGTACATCACCTCTTTCCTCTAAGGAGATCGAGATTGGTCTTGGAGAAGCACTGATTCGGTGAGCCTAAGCCCTGTTTGTTTGTTGGTTGCCTTGGCATTTATCATTAAGAGAGAAGCAAATTAAGCCCAGCCAAGTTTTGAGTGCAGCCGATATTTGGTCTGATTCTGAGTGGCATTGTGTTTGTGCCTTTGTGGCCCATCCAATGGCCATGGGAGCGAGAGGATTAAACTAACCAGATTTCAGTTCCTATTGACGCAATCCCACAGAAACAATACCTTTAAATAGACCAGAATTTCTTTCTCTACATCCTCTGCTTTTAATGACAAGCATTGCCTCCTCCACTTGAATTGTATTAATAATAATCTCCACCCATCGATCCATCATTCATGTGAATGTGATGTTCCACTCCGGACTTTAAATGTTTGTGCTGCATTGGTGGTCCTGTCCTGTAATATTTTAAATCATAGGACTACCATTTTAGCAAGGGGATTATAAAACTATATGTTATCAATTGATGGCTTAAAGTTTTATGTTATTAGTGTGATACTGCAGGTTATTAACAGGCATGCATTTTGACTGTGAAAAATATAAAAGATATATATATTACTGTACAAAGTAAGTTTTTATATAAACTTTAGGTTAACACAAATAAGAAAACAAAATATACATAAAAAATAAAATATAAGGAATTATATTGTTAATAGGTTGATTTATATTTTTAATACCCCCTTCAAACTCAAATAAAAAATAAATCAAGTTTGTAAATTGAGCTAAGAAATTAATAATAAATTTATAATGACATACATGAGAGATAACTACTATCATAAAGAGGCAATTATTTTTGGATAGTAATAATGTTGCTGAAAAGTAACAAATGCATTGAGAAAAATAATCATTGTAAGTACAAATACATTGATAAAGAAACAAAAAATTAATCGTTGTGAGTGCAAGTGTGTCGAGAAAGACAATTATTGCGAGTGCAAATATGTTGATAGAGAAATTGAAAACAATCATTGTGAATGCAAGTGTGTTGATGCAAAAATCGTGACCAATACAAGTGTAAATACGACGCAACAGTCTAGTACACTAGAAAATAAAACCAAAGATCAAAATTTTAATTTATAATATAAACCTAAACTCTAATATCATGTGAAAAATATAAGAGAAATGTATATTTTACTCTATTTTATATAGTACAAAGTGAGCTTTTATATAAGTTTTAAGCTAACGCAAAATAAAAATACAAAATATAGATAAAGAAATAAATTATACATGAATTAATTATAATGTATATATAGTTAACAATGTAAATATGATAAAAGGAGAATTATGTTATTAATAGATTGATTTATATCCTTAATAATACATTTTGACAATGGTATCATTACTTTTTTTCTTCCATATGATTTCTAACAACTTCTTGTAAATATTTGCAGAAGTCAGCAAAATCTTGGTAAGATATTAATGTAACGACTCTGTGATTTGATCAGTTTGGTATTGACACAAAGAGGCTTTCCTTTTAACTTTGCACCATTATTTATGAAAAATTTCATGTTAGTATTGACATTCGCATCATAACTAGTAGTCACAGAGGGTCTTAAATTAGAAGTATTTCTCATTCTGAGTTCATTTTCTTTCTTCCATCAAACAATTAGGTGAAGATGAAAACTGAATCCACCTTATCTTGTTACCACCAGAGTTTAAGTTTAGCACATGAACTTACCACATACAGACACAAGTAATTATAAACACTGGAATACATATTCTGTACCGAATTTTCCAATATCGGAGTTTTTAATTTTCCAATATTAAAAATTCTGAGACTTAAGAGGGAAAACACTTTAAACTAAGATGGATAGACCCATGTTCCTAAGAGAAAGACACAAGTAATTATAGAAATTGGAATATTACAGAGAGTACCAAAGTTTTCCAATCTCAGAGTATGATCGGTGAAGTAAAGACGGATTGCTTAAAAACTTTGTGAGGGCAAAGAGTCGAAATAAGATGGACCCAGATTGTCCTTGTACAGGCAACAAAGTAGGGCAAATCCCATTGAGTTAGAAGCTTTTGCATGCTGTCCCCACACCCCACATGTTTTTGTTTCAATTCACACTCAATCTCTCTTCAATTCTCCCATAAAGAAGGCTCTTAGCCCCTTCAATCCTCCCCATCATCTTCACTCTCCTTTCTTCTAATTTCTAGCTCATCAAAGCTTCCCCACCAATTATCTCACTCAAAGACACAAACACACACTCACAAAGTTCATCAAGCAAAAGTTGTTATCTAGTAACGATATGGGTCTCAAGCAATCAAGCAAACTTCCTCAACCAGCTGGAGCTATCAAACAGATTCTCAAAAAATGCTCAAGCTTTGGAAAAAAGAGCAGCCACGATGAAGATGGGTTTCCTCGTGATGTACCAAAAGGCCACTGTGCGATCTATGTTGGAGAGAATCGAGTGAGATACATCATTCCCGTAGCATGGCTGAATCACCCTAAGATGCTGGAGTTCCTCAAAATATCTGCGGAGGAGTATGGCTACAAGCAGGAAGGGGGTATCACTCTTCCCTGCGATGAGCTTGTTTTCCGCCGGTTAACATCCTGGCTCATATGAAACTACAAGTACTTGTAAGTGATTGTTGGGAAAGAGATTTTAAGTTTTTAACTGTAAGAGAAAGTACGCTAGGTTTTGTATTAAAATAACAAGGAAAAAGCTGGGCGTCAGTACATGCAGTTGATCACATAGCTAGGGCGGTGTATATGACTATGACTTTGTTAACATATTGTATCTTCTAACTTCTAAGCAAGTTGTTTTTTTATTATATGAGTATGAAGTTTTCATCAAGGGTTATTTGTGAAAACTGATTATATAAATATCAATGAATGATATCTTCGGAGAGTCTACAGTATACTACGCCCTGTTATAAATAGCTAAAATCTGTCAGATTTAGTCTTCTTTGTTAGATCTTTTATTGTTAATATGTACACAGTGCATAGCTAGTTTTGATGAAGTGCATGTACTCCTACAAGGAGTGCTTGAGAAACAAATGTAAATTATCATTTGGGAATATATCTTGTCAACTGAATCTCTCCCTTTCACTTTGTCTATAATGTGATGTGTGTGCTTTATTGGCTAATCTTTTGCTACTGCACCATCCACAAAGTTGTGCTATAACATCTTTTTCTCCTCTTGAGGTGGAAAAAGGAAAGGGAAAAAAAAAAAGATACTGAAATCTTTAGAAGTCCACCCCTGTATGATATCTCTCTCCCTTTGCGAGTCATGTGCGCGTGTCTTTGTCCAATAAAAACAGACCTGCAATGGTGAAACATTTGGAGAAATTAGCTTTTTCCCAATTAAACCATTCGCTAACTGCAATCATGATGTTATACTCCCTCTTGTTAACTGAAATCACTCTCACTTTGTTAGGTGTTTCGATATTCTACTCTTCTTTGTTATATTTTTACATCAATATACTTGTAATTAATTTTCACCAAAGGGTAATTTTTCAGAGAAGTAAACAAGTAAAGCAAATCTTGGGGGGAGACTCTCTGTTTGTATAACTGAAATTTTCTGCCCTTTTCACTTTGTGCCTTCATGTTTGTCCACTGGAAACAGACCACTAGTAGTCCTCGTGAAACTTTCAGAGAAATTTCTTTTTACTCGTTAAACGTGTAAAAGCTATGTTATGACAATTTTACCTTTCTTTTTCTCCACTGATGCGGCTATTGGAAAGAGAAGAAAAGAGAGTAAAAACTACCGAATAAGACATCGACAACTGAATATTTAGTGGATTGGTGATGTAACTTAACAGTCTTGGCATTTTTATCTATCAACGTACGACTAACATGATTGCATGGCTACAATTTTTCAAGTGCCCGATAGCTTAGCCGTAGGCCGCGGCACGATAAAAGAATATATATATGACCCGTGAAAAAAAGTGTACGAGGGAGAGTCTCAGTCAAATCATGGCTCTAGATTTGATTCTCTTGTGCGAATATTAGCTTGAATCAACAACAGTTCCATGTTTCATCAGCCTCATTTTACTGAAAAGGAGAAAAGAAAAAACAAAATTCAAATAAAATTGGAACCCTAGCCAGGTTAAACTTGAACTTCAAGAAGACAGAGCTCGGCAGCTAATCATTTGTTAAATCACCCAAAGAGACATCAATCCCTGTGTAAACTTTATCATGACCAAGTTCTTATAATGCCGAAAATTTTCAATATTAATGCGAACATTCAATTATCTATAAAGAAATTTTAATTATACTTACACACGGTTAGATGTTTGTTTTTTCAAACATCTGTTAGGGAAGACTGTTTATATTACATGATTACTTCTCCGACATGTTACATTAGAAAGATACTTGTTTCTGATGCGTGTTTGTTAGTAGTAAAAATATTTCGAAATACAATTATCACACTGATTTTATTGAAAATAATTAGGTACCGAAAGAAGAAGAGCTTTACTTGTTATAAGAAGCAACCATTTAATAAACAAAGAAAATGACCAATTAAGGTCCCTTCCACAAGAGGCAGAGACTGACATAAACCAAACGACAGAATTTCTGATCAGCACAAACACTTGACAATTGGATCAAATCGTACAACATCCATGCATTCATCCAGGATATTGGTCATGCATTGCTGCTAGATCTAGACAACTGAATTTATGATATACTAACTAAATAAAAGCAACATTAGTATTGATCATTGGGTTAGTTCTAATCCCTATCACTTAATGCATATTGGCCTTTGATAAGATGTTGGCATGATATTAAAGAAGCATTGCTTTAATCAACCTGTATTCTTTGCAAATTTTTGAACCACATGCTAGTGGGACTTACTGCCAAGCTGGTAGGGTTTTTTTTCCAGAAAAATCTCTTCTTCCTTGTCCCCATCATATTTAGCATGCTTGAGTCAGCATAATTTGGTTACCTAATCAACTCAAATAAGCAAAACCTTGTTCACATTATCCATTGGTTGATTCTCTGTGATGGCTCAATAATCAGATGGTTTAGATTTGTTTGCATATCTGTTGTTATTAATCGTGTGCGTTGGTGCGTCTTTGTTATGCCCTGGAAGAAAAGGATTTAGAAATTCCAGCCTTGTGATTGTCTTTTGGACAGCCCTCACATGCTTGAAAGTTTTAAACTATAAAGAATCAACTAATGAGAGGCTATAATTTTTCATATATATATATATAAAATGTTTTCTCTCAAAGATAGGATTAGGTTCACCATTTTTGTATTTCCCTGTGAAATCGATTGATTTCTAACATCATTATTAGTTGTGCCTTCTTGTACGAATAATAATCAGTTTGTCTCAAATAATAACGTACTTTCATTCCAATGAACGGAATGTATATATATGTACTCCTACCCACAAGATCATAACTCCAATATATATACTTCATAGATTGTAAAAATCTGCCCCTAAAATCCGCTTCATCTTTGAATTTTGTTTTTCAAACTCAGAGATGCAAATTCTAGATTAATAGAAAATGGAACACAAATATCTTAACAAGAGTCCTGCTAGAACAAGCTGATTAATGCGTCCATAGTAACATTACAAATTTACTCGCATCATAGAAACAAATCAAAATTGAAGTCTCATTTTTATAATATCCCACCAGTATGAATCTGACATTAGTCCCTTTCCTTGTTGCTTTGTCAATCTCGCAAGATTTTGGTGCAATTGAAAAATAAGAACCACTAGTGTTGGGAAGGGAGTTGGGTCGGCCAAACTGTAGGGCACACATTTTGTTGCTAGTTAGATTAATGTAAACAAATGTAGCCCCCTCCCCACTGTATATCGATAACGCAATTCACTTATCTCCTTTCAGTCCCTTCAAGATTTTGTTTCATGTGTATCTCTCCATGCTTGCTGCTGAAATTTCATTGACGGGCACTTTGTATTTTCACAAAACGACAATGTGGGCTGATCAAGAAGATATCATAAGCGCTTGCCAAAACAAAAACGAGTTTTTAAGTATGTTTAAGATTCTTAACTTTGTCAACTGACTTTATAGTTTTATTAGCATTTCAGGTTTCTTAATTTCCTATCCAATGGACCAACTCAGTGGAATGAATATGAATGCACCATAACTAGCAATTTGCTAAAATTCCCTAGTGGGAAGTTGAAAATTTTTATGGTGCATCTAGTAGCTAGCTTTCTGATTCAAGTTAAATTGCCTCAAGAAGTAGCCATGTTGTCAGCATGATAGCTAGCTGCTAAGTCAATTACTGTTTTTACAATTCTTTCAGAATATTTTACCTGATCAAGAGCTGCGAATAATCACAATTTACAAAAAGTTATATTACATATATCCATATTACGCGCAAGTATACAAATCATCGTGAAATCAAAATCTTCCTAAAATCTATGAGGACTTTTAATGCAGGCCAATCCATTATGAAGAGAGTAATATTATGTTAATATAAATATAAAATTTGTATTTCAATTGATATGCCATCTAATGTATTTATTATTGATTGATATTATATAATTATTATATATATTAATAAAAAATAAAAAGTCAATAACTACTTGATAAGTAATTATCGTTAATTGATAATATATTAGATGAAATACAAATTTTGTACTCTAAGAGTTAATAACGCCATTGCTTGTATGCAATGATGCTAAATTTCAATGAAAATTTGACCAATTGATGAAAAATTGTGAGGCCAAATTTTCATGGCCTAACATATGTGAAATGAGTATAAGAAACCCGTCCCCCTCGTACCAATGGGGCAATGGACTCCGGATTGAGAATGTAAATTGCTCACACCTCTTAAATATCCTTGTGAAAACTCATATTTACTACATGAAAATAAAAATAACAAATATATGTTTACTTTATCATTTTTACACTCACCTATTATTAAGTTTATAAATTAAAATTCATCTTGTATTTTTTAAATTAAGAAAATTAGAATGTTGTGTTTAGACTAGTTTATCATGGATTAGATGAACTTCTTTAAGATTTCTATTGGATAATTCAATGGGCGATGAATGGTGCAAAAAACTAGATGACTTTGAAGCGAAGTAGTGGTAGCAGCACGTGAAGTTTTAATTTGTAAAAGTAACGCTATTACTTTGAATTTGGGTTAAAACTCTTTTCTCTAGCTAATGCCAAATTTTTTCCAAGCTTGCCACTCAAGAGTCCAGACTTTTTAGGGTTTTTTCTCTCGGCACACAGAACTAACATACGCCGTATCCATGAGGAAGAAAAAATCGAACAAAATGCCGCCGTCTTCGTTCGCTCACTGTTCCCGGAATCGCTCGCCTAGCGAGCAAGTGAACGATGGTAGCGCCCAGCTCGCTGCCGATCCTCCTCCTGCAGCCGTTCCTC
Organism: Ailanthus altissimus; assembly: GCA_946807835.1. Taxonomy (NCBI): domain Eukaryota; kingdom Viridiplantae; phylum Streptophyta; class Magnoliopsida; order Sapindales; family Simaroubaceae; genus Ailanthus; species Ailanthus altissimus. The sequence continues at coordinate 29,835,823 of OX327695.1, forward strand.
CTACTGCTGCTGCTCCTCCCTCTGCTGCCTATCCTCTGTCGGCGTCCCACGCGGTTGCTCCCCCGAACGCTGCTTCCGGGTGTGGGGAACCTCTGGCAGCCTTGTCCGAGTTGCCTATGGGGTGTTCTGGTGATCCTCTGCGCTGTGGAGCTGCTGCAGGTGCGTCGGCCGGGTCCGACGGGTCTTCTGCAGGGGCTGCCGAGGTTCATGCACAGGGGGTTGTGCTGTGCTCTGCCGGCTCTCGGGGTGCTGGAACGAAGACTCCTGGCCCCCCTACGAATGGAGGTTCTTCCAGGGCCGCACCGGCGCTCGGGAATGGCGGTCGCGCTCCGGCTGGCTTGGCCACCATGGTTCCTGCCTCCGCGGATTCTGGGCTGTCCGACGGGGCTCCTCCAGTGGCTCCAGAAAGTGCGGCCAAGCGCAGGAGCAACGGGCTTCCCGCGGTGTTGGCTGTCGGCATGGGTCCGGCGCCGGCTGTTTGTGGGGCGGACTACGGTGCGACGTCCGTTGCTGCTGCTGCTGCATTGGGAGCGGTTGCTACAGTACCCGCGAGTGCTACAGTACCCGCTGTTGCTACAGTACCCCCGCGGGTGCTACAATGGCAGATTGCGAGGGCAGAAAGCGCGTACAATCCAACAGGCCTTGGGTATCTTTATTTGCTGACAACCGTACTCGAAGCCATGGCAGTGAACTACAATTTGTCCCCCCAACAATCTCAAATGGTAAGAAAATTGTGAAATTCAATAGTAATGAACTCAAAGCAGAAGAGAAAAGGTGGCAGCATGCATTAATTGGGTGTGTGTATGGATTGTGCCTCCAATTTCAACCTCTCCAAGCTTTTATAACTCGTCGTTGGAGGCAATTTGGCCTTACCTCGATTCACTCCATCAAAGATGGGGTGTTTCTGTTTAACTTTGAGAATGAATATGGGCAACAAAAAGCTCTTGAGGATGGTCCACTGACCTTTGATAAACGTTCTTTGATACTCAAAGCTTGGAAACCCCGAATGGTAATGGATGTGGCAAGTATCAGAACCTTACCTATTTGGGTGCAATTCCCAGGATTACCGTGGGAATTCTGGAGCCCCTCGCTGTTGAGTCGTATCGCCAGCTCGTTGGGATCCCCTAAATTTAACGACCAATGTACTTTGAACAGAACAAGGCTGGCATTTGCGAGGGTCCTGGTGGATATGGATGTGGAGGGTGATTTCCCTTCCATGATTACATTAGAGGACGAAGAGGGTAATATGGTTAGGCAGGAGGTGACTTATGAGTGGAAGCCATCAGTATGCTCTAAATGTAAACGGGTTGGTCATGATGGGAAAGACTGCTTGACAGGGATAAAACAAGTGTGGAAAGCAAAAGGGAATGATCAGAATAATCAAAGAGAAACTGAAGTACCTATTGGCCACCCGGAGATGCCAGAACCAAAAGAGTTAAATCTAAGTAAAACAGAAGGGGAGATACAGACGCCAGAGGGAAATGAGGCGCATGGCCATACAGATAAGGCAACAAAACAAATGCCAGGAACCGGAGGAACAGAGGAGATCCAGGTAATGGACAGATTTAACCTAAGGAAGACTATTACTCTGACACATGATGTGGGAATTATAGGGAAGGGTCGACGTGCCAAAAGGAACTCTAAATCCCCACATAGGGGACAATGATCGCAAGCTGGAACATTCGGGGTCTCCATGACCCCTGCAAACAATCAGAGGTACGGGCTCTGATTAAATCTTGTCGATTATGTATTTTGGGATTGTTAGAAACAAAAGTGAAACTGTCTAATCTAGATACCATTTGGAAGAAGTTGGCATTACGAGAGTGGAAACTAGATAATAATTCTGAGTGCCTAGACATGGGAAGAATATGGATCGCCTTTAATCCGGCTAAATGCAATGTCACGATCTTACAAAAACACCAACAATTCATACATAGTAGAGTGATTATTGATGGTATGATGTTTTACTGGACTCTGGTTTATGGTGCCTCTGCTAGTATTGAGAGAGAGAACCTGTGGAAGGACCTTAGGGAGGATTTGTCTCCCAACACTATACCGTGGTTAATCCAAGGAGACTTCAACAATGTACTCAGCAACAATGACAGAATTGGTGGTCAATGGGTTAATGATAACATGGTAGAACAGTTCAAAAACTGGATATCGAGACTAGAGTTATTCGAGTTAAAGAACCATGGTTGTCACTACACTTGGTGTAACAATCAAACAGGTGGACAACGAATTTAGAGGAAAATTGACTGGGCATTTGTTAATGGAAAGTGGCTGGATGCATTGGAGTTTTCTGAGTGTGAAGTTCTTCCAGCGGGCATTTCAGATCACTCTCCTCTCGCGGTCTCCATTTCTAGAGCTTCATATATTGGGAAGGTTCCTTTCAAGTTCTTCAACGCCTGGTGTACTTACAGTGACTTTCTTCCCACAGTCGAGAGAGAGTGGCAGCATGATTGTCATGGTCCCCCAATGGCCAAGGTATGGTTTAAACTAAAGCTATTGAAGCCCAAGCTAAAAGAGCTTAATAAGGTCTTCTTCTCGGACATCCAGCAAAAGATTGAAGATTACAAACTGATGTTGGCCTCATTACAGAGTAGTCTGATCTATGACCCATTCAACCAAACCCTTCAAGATGAGGAAAGGGGCATTTACCAACATTTAAGGAATCTTATTTATGCTGAAGAAAGCATTGTCAGACAAAAATCCAGAATCAGATGGATTCAAATGGGGGATTCAAACACCAGCTACTTTCATAAGTCAGTTAAGCAAAGAAGAGCTCGGAATAGAATCATTTCGATTGAAAACCCAAACGGAGAAATTATTGAAGACCCCACGGTTGTGAAAGAAGCCATTGTCCGATACTACAAAGATTTGTTGGGTACCCCTACCTCCCATAGGACGTCCATACAAAATAGAATTATGGACGCGGGCCCTAAACTGAAGGTTGATGATAGAGACATGTTGAATGCCCCTGTCACAGAACAAGAAGTCAGAAGTGCTATCTTCAGCATCAATGGTGATAAAGCCCCTGGACCGGATGGCTATAACAGTTGCTTCTTTCAAAAATGCTGGCACATAATAGGAAGGGAGGTCACTGCAGCTGTGCAACATTTCTTCTCCTCAGGTCAGTTCTACAACCCCATAAATGCCACTGCCATTACCCTTGTGCCTAAGGTTCATAATCCTCATAGCTTGGGGGACTATAGACCAATTGCATGTTGTACCGTCCTCTACAAATGTATTACCAAAATTATAACATGCAGACTGAGGAGAGTGGTGAGCTACTTGGTCAGCCCTAGTCAATCAACATTTATCCCTAATAGGAAGATATCAGATAATGTCTTACTAGCTCATGAGCTTGTGAGGGGTTATGATCGCAATAGTGGGAGCCCAAGGTGTGCTCTTAAAATAGATCTCCGCAAAGCTTATGATTCAGTATCTTGGGATTTCCTAGAAGAGGTATTGATGGGTCTAAATTTCCCTTATCACTTTATCAACATCATCATGAAGTGTGTCAGAACAAGCACGTACTCAGTTATGGTAAATGGCAGACTAGAAGGCTTTTTCCCGGGGAAGAAAGGTTTGAGGCAGGGGGATCCCATGTCCCCTTTGCTTTTTGTTATGGCCATGGAATACCTCAGTAGGAGCCTAAGTTGTATTCCTCAAAACCAGTTTATATATCACAAAGGGTGTAACAGGCTGAAACTAAACCACTTGATGTTCGCAGATGACCTATTGTTGTTCTCTAATGGGGATGTCAAGTCCGTGGGCTACTTTAAACAAGCACTTGATGATTTCTCAATGGTCTCAGGGTTGCACCTAAACGCTGGTAAGAGCTTCATCTTCTTTGGGAATGTGCCTCAACCTACCAAGGAGACAATCCTTCAAGTGACTCAGTTCCAGCAAGGTGTTTTGCCTATCAAATACTTAGGTATCCCCTTAATCTCTGGAGGATTGAAGAAAGACCACTGTCAGGAGCTCATTAATAGGATCTCTGCAAGAATCTCAAGCTGGACTGTGAAATATCTGAGCTATGCGGGGCGGTTGCAATTAATAAAATCAGTCATAATGAGCATGCATGTCTACTGGAGTTCTATGTTCACCCTGCCTAAGTCGGTCACCAAAGAAATTGAAAGCAAATGTCGTAATTTCTTATGGCATGGAAGTAACCAGCAGGGGAAGAGAGGTTTAGTGGGCTGGAATGAGGTATGCAAAGATAAAATTGAGGGGGGTCTTGGCATTAAATCTATAAGCTTGTGGAATTCAGCGGCAGTTACTAAACACATCTGGGAGCTGGTTGCTGTGAAAGCCTCATTGTGGGCAAAATGGGTAATTGATAACAAACTGCGGAGACTAAGTTTTTGGGGCATCACAAAGCCAATGGATGGTAGCTGGACTTGGAGGAAGATGCTGGGATTGAGAAGTCAGATAAAACAATTGTTCTCCTATGAACTGGGCAACGGCAAGTCCTTTCAATTTTGGTGGGATCCATGGCTGGGTGGAGAATCAATAGTTAATAAATTCCCCCACATACAAATCTCCGATGCGGATATTCCTCGGGGTGCAAAGGTTAATGAACTATGGCAGCATGGTCATTGGAACCTTCCTGACCCTTTGGACGAGTACACTTCTCAGGTATGGGACTATCTCCGTAAAAATATTTCAATTTCAGAAAGAGAAGATAGAATTTCATTCACCGCAAGTCCCAACGCAAAGTTTTCCATTGCGAGTACTTGGAGATATCTTAAGAACAATGAGGCTAAGGTGGGATGGAGTAAACTGATATGAGGAACGCAACATATACCTAGACACAGCTTCGTTACTTGGTTAGCTTTGAAGAACAGATTATCTACCAGAGAGAGACTTAAAAAATGGGGGGTTATCCCATCAGATGATTGCCCCCTTTGTGGTAATGACAAGGAAACAATCACACACTTATTCTTCCAATGCAACTTTTGTAGTGATATTTGGCACAAAGTACTAAGGGCGTGTCAACTCAATCAGTGCCCGAACAGATGGCAACGAGTAATCTCCTTCATGTGCAGGAAATCTAAAGGCAAATCCACTCTCAGTAAGATTAGAAGAGTATCGTTCTGCGCTACAATCTACTTTATTTGGAGAGAACGGAATTTGAAGGTCTTCCAACAAAAAACTCCTTCTACAAGCGAAGTCTACCAAAAGATTAAGGATGTTATTTGGATTAGATGTATAAGTGCTGTAAATGGCCAAGGGATTGACCACATTGCAGTTGGTTGGTAAATGTAGTTAACTGTCTGGGATTGTATTGTTTTACTTTCTCTCTTTTATTGAATCTTTACTCTGTAATACCAGTGGAATTTAGCATTTATATAAAAACTTTTACTTACCAAAAAAAAAGAGTCCAGACTTCCATTAATTGTAATTTCACAATATCGATGTGAGCTCAAGAAAATTAATATCATGTCTGCCAAAACAAAAGAACTGCTTATTTCCAAAATTGTCACAAACTCTTGACTTTGCTGGTAATTACTTTATTCCGAGTAATTCTTGAAGTGGTTTCTTTTGCTAATCTAAGCAAAGGGCTATTTACATTAAATTTAGGTGGATGAGTAGGAAAGCACATCAACAATTTCAATTATACTGGCATGATCTTTTGTTCTTAATGCCATATCCAAGTGGAGGTATCTTTGAGAACTTAATTTCGGTGCATCTAGCACCTTATGATGTAAGATAAATTCTACAAAGAAGAACACATGTTGCCACCTTCATAACTAGCTCTTAATTACTGCTTTTACAGTCAATCAGTATACATGTCTGGTTCAAGTGTATGTATAATACGATTCCTTTTCTCTCAATTATGCTACAGTAATAAAAAATGAAATTACTACAGTAACTCAAGATTTCTTAAAAAATTGCAGATTTTCTTAATTGCTCATGAATATCTGATCAAGTAGACTCTAGTTTTTTATATTTCATCTCCGATCTATCATTCAGTAACTACAATTTCTTCAATTTTGAGTGGTCAACAGCTTCATTTTGGGTGTTGCAGCTTCTGTTGGCCGATCAAGTGATCATCTAGCTCTGAACTCGTAGTTGCAGCTCCCTCCATTGTGATGCTGGAATTTTGGATGCTTTTCATCACCTCAAGCAACATCTCAATGAAGTTTTCTTATAATATTTGCCTTTCACTTTCTAGTTGGTGTTAATTTTATGATATATCTTGCATTATTTGGGATTATTCTGGTGTTGTTGTTATCACCGTTTTCTGTCAGCTTCAGTGCTTTTCGATAGCTACAGTTTTTTCACTGCCAACAACACTACTTTCTAAAAGGTGGCTGTCATAGCCGAATTTTTAGAGGAAATGACAAGCTTAATTGCCTGGTACAAAGAGAAACAATAAAAAAATTAAGAATGAGAAGCCCAAGATTCTTGCTAAAAAATCATTTGCTTTAATTTCATCTAATGCTCCAGTTATTGCCATGCTTCATTCACAACCTCCATCACCTAGTATTAAAGGTGACCAGATGTTTATTAAAATTGATGATGAAGAATACAAGAATTGTCTTAGTCGAAGTAAATCAAATCTTATAGGCCGATTGGTTTTAAAGATGAGTTCACAACCTATTAAGTTAGATTATCTAAAATCAGAGTTTCAAAAATTGTGAAATCCTACAAATAAGTGGATTCTTTTTCCACTTCCAAAAGATTTTTGTATACTCAATTTTAAAGATATTGCTAATATACAATATATTTGGGGTGATGGTACTTACACATTAAATTCAGGATCTTTTTGTCTCTATCAGTGGCAACAAGATTTTGACCCATATACCACTGAAATCCATAGAACTCTTAGGTATTGATTTAAATCTATAGTTTAAGTTGGGAGTATTGGAGCCCAAAGATTATAATGGGTATTGTAAGGGGTGTTGGTTTGCCATTATAATTAAATAGAGCTACTAGAGAAGAAGTTTATAGATTATATGCTAGAGTTTTTGTTGAGGTTGATGTCTTTGGTTATTTTCCATAATAATTAACAGCCAAGAGAGAAGGCTATGATTTTCAAGTAGAGATTTACTATAAAAAATTTCCACCAAAATGTTTTGGTTGTGGTAAACTTAGGCATCATATCTCTAAATGTCGACACCAGATTCCTATTCGTAGTTGTACTATTGTTCAAGGTATGAAAAAAAATGGGTTCAACCAAAAAGCAAAGAGAATAAGGATGAACCAATAGTCTCCTTCAAGGAGACAAAACATGTTGGGGGCTTCTTCTCATTTATTGAATCAATGTCTATCCCAAACTACAACATCTGATCATACAGATAGATTGATTGATGTAGACACTATTAGGATTAATAATGAAGACAAGACAGATTAACTGCAACAGGAACTTAAGCCTGAATTGAATGAACGTAATAAATATCACAACGGTGAGGACAATGATAGAGGTTCACAAGAAAAATCGAAAGAGACTACTATACAGGACAAGCATGCTGAAAGTAAGGATGCATATAAGGTTAATAATGATAACATGCAAGGTACTCTAGAGGTTCTATAGATAACGAAAGATTAGAGTTTATTGAGATGTGAAGACCGTGAGGTTGGGTTTTCAGTTTTGAAAGATAAAGATAATTTGAGTATCATTGATAAGGATTTTGAAAAAGTAATTAGCATTTTAACTAAGCCGTCAATAAAAGATGACTTTACGATAGTTATGTCTCATAACAAGAGATTAAGGGCGAAGAGAAAAGGACATTGAAGCGATATATACCTCGTAGAATTCAGACTCCACTCTAAAATGATGAAGACCCTTTATTGGAACATTTAGGGGATAGCCAACTCCCAATCTCAAAATGAATTGGCCAACTTGTGTTTTTTACACAAGCCTTTATTTGTGGCTATTAGTGAACTTATGATATCTTTTGATTCAATTCCTGACACTTATTGGTTATCTCTACATTTTTCTTTGGTAGGGCAATAAGAAACACTCTCCTAAAGATGTACATTTTTAAATGTGATTTAGCAGCAGGAGTGAATGTTATTGCAGCTAGTTCTCAACATCTTACAATTAGAACAACTATTAATTCTCATATTTGTCACTTATCATTTGTTTATATAGTTTCCTAGTATGTGCAAAGATGAGAGCTTTGGTCAAATTTACATATGACTCATTGTCAATCTCCTTGGTTAATGATTGGTGATTTTAATGCTATCTTAGGAGTTCATAAACAATAAGAAAGAAGTTTCCCAGGCCTGCTATTATGCTCAAATTTTATAAATTTTATTGATTCTTGTCAGCTTATGGAAATTCATTCTTCAAGATTATTTTTTACTTGAGTAGGGAAAACAGTTGCTAGTAGTCATATTGAAAAAATTTGGATAGAGCTTTATTCAATCTGGTTTGGCAGGATACTTGTATTCTTCTTCGTGTGTAGTGCTTCTCCGTACATCTCTAATCACTCTCTAATAGTAATTTCTTTTAGATTTTTTGATAGAACAAGTCCTAGACCTTTCAGGTTTCAATCCATGTGGACTTTGCATTTGAGCATTAAGGATACAGTAGCTAAAATATGGAATTCAGTCCCTTATCATAGATGTGCAATATTTATGGTTGTAAAAAATTGCGAGTTCTGAAATATCACATGTGCAAATAAAATTAGGAAGTTTTTGAGAATGTACATGATAGTCTAAAGGAAGCTTAAGAATATTTAGCTTTAATTTAAAGTGACATTGGTTTAAACGGGGCCTAAGAGGATTTGCTTGAAGTAGAGGCAGTAACAAAGTTGAAGGTTCTACACTCTACACAAATACAAGTTGCTTTTTGGCGTGGCTGTGTTAGATTAAAATGGCTCAAGGAATGAAACGAATGCACAAAGTTCTTCTTTTGCTATGCAAAATCTCGTGCTACCAAATCTCTCATAAAATGGCTATTGATTAATAGCACTTGGAGTGATAACTTGCAAGAGGTGACAAACTATATTGTGAAGTACTATAGAGAGCTATATACAGAGGTTACAGTTGATGCCAATAGAGTTTCTCAGGTCTATAATCACATTCACTCTCTTGTTTCAGATTCAGATAATCAAGTCTTGATCAGTATTCCTATAGAGGATTATGTGAGGTTGGCTACTTTTTTATTAGACCCTTTCAATGCTTAAGGGTTGGACGATTTTACTAGTATATTCTATCGGCATTATTGGGAGATTATTAAAAATAATGTAGTACTGGGCATTCAACAATTTTTTAGCCAGAATTTTCTACTTCCAAACTTAAACTTAATTTTTATAGTGCTAATTCCTAAGATAAATGATGCAGTTTTAGTTAATTACTTTAGGTCAATAGTTTTGGCGAATTTTTTTTTCAAGATCATTGTTGATAGATTAACAGTTTTAATGTTTAATCTACTCCAAGAGCACTCATCCATAAATCGGTTACTGGTACAAATAACATAAAGAAATGTAACCAACGTTTATTGGAAAAAGCAACCCCAAAGATTTGGGACCAAAAGCGATTAGCAGTGACCATTGAATAAGTTTCTTCAGCTTAAGTTGGGTTAAAAGTACGGAATATATTTGCACATTCATACAAAATCAGATGGCTTTTATTCGTGGTTAACATATTCATAACTATATCTCTATGATGTTAAAGGGGGTTAATTTACTAGATAGAACAGTTATTAGTGGAAACATTGGAATGAAACTGGATATTGCTAAAGCCTTGAATATAATCGGTTGAGATTTTTTTCTTAAAGTTTTTAATTGTGTTAGCTTCAACAAAAAAATTAATTCAATGGATTTCTATCATTTTGTGTGCTTATCTATTATGATTAATGGCACTCCGAAAAGGGTTTTTCAAATGTGGTAGAGGAATGCATCAGGGAGATCCTTTGTCTTCTTTACTTTTCTGTCTAGCTAAGGATGCTCTTTTTCGTGGTATTCAAAGTTTAGTAGATTCTAAGAGGGTGACCACCATTTCAGTCCCAATAAGGTGCCTGGCTCTTTCTTATATTTTATATGCAGATAATATTTTTCTTTTTTGCAAATATGATAGTAATTCTTTTCTCTCTCTCATGAACTTTGTTCTAAAATATAGGTTGACATCTGGTCAAGTTATTAATAAAGAGAAAAACCTATTCTTCACTAGTAAACATGTTGCACGCTATTGTCAGGATATTTTTAGTTATTTAGGGTTCTCTTTAGGTAAATTTCATTTCATCTATTTGAGAGTTCCATTTTTCAGAGGCTGTCCTTGTAGTCAACACTTGTAAGTTCTAGTAGACAAGGCTTGTATACATCTTAGTGGTTAGGAAGGAAAATGTCTCTCAACGACTGATAGAATTGAGCTTGTTCACACAGTTTTCCAAAGCATCATTCTTCACAATTTCAAGGTTTATCATTAGCCTAGTTCCTTTCTCAAGCGATTAAATAGTTGGGATCACAATTTTATTTTCTTGGGGGATCATTGCTCTCATAAGATGAATTTAATGTCATAGAATAGATTTATCATGCTAAAGAAGTCTGATGGGGTTGGTATTCGTAGATTGGGGTTGGTATTCGTAGATTGGATTTACTTTAATAAGGCCTGTCTTCTAAAAGCACTTTAGGACATTCACCAAGTGGATTCTATTTGCTCAAAGGTTTTAAGAAAATGGCATAATTTTTTGAGATGCAAGTAAGCGATATTTCAACTCTTCTATTTGGAATGGCTTCAAATTTATTATTTTTTATTTTTATGAGATGGCAAAATAGATCATTGTTGATGGGACTTCAATTAATTTTTGGTATGATAGATGGTTAGATGAATCCATTCTTCATAGTAGTGGCTTACAATTAGAAGGTAAGGTGAAAGATGTAATCAAAGAGGGCCAATAGAGGATTCCAAATTCTCTTTATTCTATATGTTCACATTTAAGGGAACATGTTAAGGATATTATTCTGCCAGCTAATGGTAAAGCTAATAAGTTTGTTTGGATTTCGGCTAGAGATGAAATTCTTTCTTTAAATGAGAGTTATACTTTCACCAAAAGATTCTCAATAACTGATTCGACTTTATTATCTTTTTGGCATGATTTTTTTTCACCTAAAATGTTTATCTTCATATAGTGTTTACTTAAGAATCTTCTTTCTACTAATGAATTTTTGTAGTCTCGTGATATTTGTGTTGTTATAGTTTGCTACTTTTGTATGAGTGATATTAAAATGGTGGATCACTTATTTGTATGTTGCCCTTTAGTTATGGAGCTTTGGGCATAGTTCGCACATATGTTTAAACAAAACCTTCCTTCAGTTTCAACTGTTAAGTAGTTATGAAAAGTGATTTTATAAAAAATATTCAGCTCTTAACTTTTAAACTTATGGCATTGTCGACTACTTATCTATTCTATTTGATTTAGAGAAGTCAAAATTGCCTTAGATTTAATAATCAAAGTTTCAATTTCTTTGGCATTAAGGCAAATTGTCTTGCTCATTTTTATTATTTTGCTACTTTTTGCCTTAGGTTACTTTTGGTGATGATATTTCTATATTAGACTATCTGGATATTCCAATTAATTTCAGGTCTGCTCTAAAATTACTATTCTTTTTTGAAATTTTCCACCTTAGAAGTGGATGAAGATCAATACAGATGGACTTTCAAAAGGTAACCCAGGTACAACTGCTTGTACATAAGTCTTCAGGGATGAGACGAGTATATTTTTTAGGAGGCTTCTCTTATCCCCTAGAAATTAAGATGACATACTTTGCAGAAATAATGAGGGTCATCTTAGCTTTGGAAATGGCTATTGTTCCGGATGGCATAAGGTAATTTTGGAGTTTGATTCTATTTTAGTCTTCCATATTCTTTCTAAGCTTACATAGTTTGATTCTATTTTAGTCTTCCATATTCTTTCTAAGCTTACATTATGTGCTCCATAGAAACTTCACAATAGGTGGCAATATTGTAAGGATTATATAGATTGCTTGCAATTTAGATTTAATCTTTCCAAAGAACAACGTAGTGGCAGAAAAATTGGCAAACCTTAGGATTTAATTTGATGATTTTACATGATGGTTACGGCTTCCTTTGAATATTAGTTCTACGTTCTTTAAGGATGCAAATAGAATGCCTAGTTATAAGTTTTATTAGTATTAAATTTTTAGTGGAGGTTTTACCTGTCAGAGTTAGTGCTTACGTGTCATTTCAATATTGTATGAATATTAATTGTTAAATATTTATACAATAAATATTTCGAATAAAATTATTAATATCAAATATTAAATAGTACTAAGCTTGTAACGTTACAGACATTATATGATTTAAAAGAGTTCAGATCTAGTTTAAAGGAATTTAAACTAATGCTAAGCGTTAATAATGGTGAGAATTATAAATGATAAGAGTTAGCAAGTTATAAGAGTCAGCAAAATTTTAAAATTTAGATGCCTTGACCGAAATGGGACAATAGACCGAAGAATACACTAGTAATGACAAAGTTGAAAAGAGTTGCAATAGGTGCTCGAAAATATCATTATGCAAGTATTTTCTCAAACATTAATTCTTGATCTATTTTCATCGATGTGAGTTTATCGATAAATTTATTTTTTATATAGATCAGTGTATATCTATATCTGCCTGGTGCAGATGTAGATATACATTGATCCTGGTGCAGATGATTGTTCTTAACTGACAATGAGCTTAGAGCTTATATAGGCATGTGGTTATCTAGTCAAGACTGGATATTGAACAGACTCATGAAGACCCCAATAGACATCCTATGAAGTTGTCAAATGAAGGTCTTCTCGAATTTAGTAGTATTCGTGGTTCTTTAATCAGAGCGCCATGATGGGCTTGTGAGTGATCCATTATACTTTGATTCTACATATGTCAACGACCTTTCATAGTCTGACCGCTACATATCGCTAGGTATAGTCTGATGTTTATGGAGTCCGGTGTGTGTAGATACACGATCTGTCAGCTTACGTAGGTAAGTTGTATATCCGATGCTATGAGATTATATCTCAAAAAATCTTATGATCATGAGTAATATACCCGAGAAAGTAATTTCCCTTAAGGTTAAATAATATCGCAAAAGTATTTCCGTATATTATTTATCGATATACGAATCTGGAGATAAGTTCATAGATGAGCAAATGGGGATTTGATGATGCTGATCTATATCTCCCACATCTAGGTTATAATGACGGAAGGATTATATGTATGCATTCTAATCTCAACTTGTATGATTTAACATGCTAATTTGTAATATTCATGGCGTGTGCATAGGGTATTGTTCACGGACTCATGGAATAGTTTCATTTAACGAATTGGGCGTGGACTTAGGAAGTCCCACAATATGAAGTGTGCTCGTTGTATATTAGGGCAGTTTATTGAAGTGAATAATTCACTCTAGTAAAATCTAGCAAATTATTATGGTTAAGTTAACTAAAGTATATAGTTATAGTGGGACCTACTTTGAGTTAACTTGGTAACCTAGTAAGGGTATAATGATAATTTTACTTTATTGATTATTTAATTATTAAATAATCAAGATATTTATTTAAATAATAATTAAATAAAAATTTAACTTAATCATGGTTAATTGTTAACCAAAGGGTTAGGTTAAAAGATATTTTAACCTTACTTAAGAGTTAAGTTAAGATTAATCTAATCATGATTAATTGTTAACTATAGTTTAGTTAAATAAATTTCAAGATATTTATTTTTATTATTATTAAATAAAAGTTAACGTAACTAGGGTTAATAGTTAACTCTAAGGTTAGGTTAAGGCTAAATTAAATGTAAATAAAATTTAAATTAATTTAAAATTTATGCATTAGTATATAAAGTGACATAAAATTACAAATTTATAAGTTTTAGTTTTGTTAACATTTGGTGGCCAGCCATTTTGAAAATAAAAGAGAAGAATTAAAATGTTTTCTTTCATTTGATTTTCAAGAGTTGAACTTCATGTATTTTTTTCCTCCAATTTGGCTACTAATTGTAATAATTAAAATAGATTTATTTTTAATTGTTCAAGTGTTGAATAAAATATAAAATAAATTAATTTTCATTAGATTAACAATTAATCTATATGATTTAAAAAGTTAAATCATTGCTGAATTATACTGCTAATCTAGCTAATCAAACCCACCCTAATTGATTATTAGAATTGTTAATAATTTCATTTCATGTGTACTGCAAACAAATTAATTCAAAGACTTCTTGGGTGAAATTCTCAATTTTGTAATTAATTTGATTAATTGTATAAATATGTGTTCATTGTTTAATTTTTAGATGTTCGTTGTTCATGTATACGTATGAGATAAGCATATTTGTATAATGAACACAAACACCATATGCATACACCCTAGAACAATCGGCACCCAACATTACCCTCATCCTCATATTGACCTTATTTGTGCATTTTTTGTTTGTTTTTTTTGCTAAGTGTAAGGTAGTTTTAGCCCTCCCTTATTTGTAACTCTTCTTTTTTCTTTCATTAATAAAATTCCCGCATTGTTTACAAAAAAAACAAATGTATGTATAATACAAGTACAGAAACGATTCACTCTAAATTCTTTTGAAATTTGACACAAATTTTAAATTATTGCCATGTTATAAAAAAGGAAAAATGACCTTTTACCCCTTGAGGTTTCAGCTAATATTCATTTACTCTCATATGCTTTTAAAAAGTACAAACACCTCCCCCCCGTTACCACCGTTCTGTTACTGTTCCCTTATCATTATTCCATTAATTTTAATTTTTTTTGATAAATTGATAATTTTATCCTTGATAATATATAATTTGACATTTTTGCCCCTAAGTAAATTGATAATTTTGTCCTTAAATAAATTAGAGAAAAAAAAAGAGCTTGAAGGGAATTGAACCCTTAACCTCAAAGATAAAATCACATATTTTTACTATTAGATCAAACAAAAGTTTTATAATATTTTATAAAAACTAATATATATACCCTATAAATTAATAAGATGAATTGTTAATTCTAAATTAGATAAATTTTGGTACTAAAAAATAATAAATAATAATAAGTGTAAAATATTTTAAATATCGTTTAATAAAAATAAACTTACAAATTATTTTTTTGAAACCCATTAAAAACATCTTCTCATTTTCTAATTATTCTTAAATTAATTGAAAAAAATAAAAATAGCATTGATAATTATCTTAATTATACAAAATAGTTTCCAACATAATTATCAATACTTTTTTATTTAAAATAATTTTTTAATATAACATAACTTTTTCTTTATTAACAGCTCATTTGAGAGCATAGAAGAATTTGGCATTCTTTGTAGTAAATGTTTTAATTTAAAAATATATGAAATTTATTTTTTATGAGTTGAATATAATTTTTAATATTTATTGTTTACAATTTTTTTTTTTGTGAATTCTCATAAATTATAATTTAAATTTTAAATTCTTAATGAAAATTTATTTTATTATTTAATGTTAAATAATAAAAATTCACGTATGAGTTAAGAAATAACTTTATTTTTAGTATATATATATATATATATTATATTTTAGTATTTTTTTATTATTTTAGAATAATTTTAAGAAATTTTAAAATAATTTATTTTTATAATAAGTTCATAAAACTTAATTTTTAAGTTTTTATTTGTAAATGTGTACATAAGTAATTAAATTTATTATTTATTAAAATATTTTACACTTATTATTGTTAATGATTTTTGAATACTAAAATTTATTTAATTTAGAATTAACAATTCTTTTAATTAATTTATAAGGTATACTAGTCTTTATTAAAAATTATGTATGCTTCACTTTGGCTTAGCGGTGAAAATTAATGATTTTATCTTTGAGGTCAATAGTTCAATTCCTTTCATGTTCTCATTTATTTAGGGGCAAAATTATCAAACTATATATTATCAATACTAAAATTGTCAATTCATTAGAAAAGCTAAATTAATGAAATAGTAATAATGGAACAGTGAGCAGTGATAATAGTAGGGGCTTTAATATTTTTTAAAATCACATGAGATAAGTAGATATTAATTAAAACCTCCAAGAGTAAAGGGTTGTTTTTCCTTAGAAAAATGATCTAATCATTAAATTAATAAAAGAAAGTACAATAAAGTCTCCTTTATTTATTTGCAAGTAAACACATTAGCAAGATGTCAATGTTTATTTGAATTTATTCACCTACAAACAATATTTAACTTATCACACCTCAAAAAAAAAAAAATCTATAGCAATATTACCATTTTTAAAAATTAAAACTATGTATCATCGCCAAACAATTATTTAAGCCATCCGACATACTATTGTTTATCAATGGCAAAATAAAACTCAATTTTCACAAATTAAACACTATAACATCAAAGAATAAATTCTCCAGATTATACATTTAATATCGAATACACAAGATTAAAAAATTATCATATGAAAAACTCTATTAACAAACTATATAAGTATAGTAACTTAAAAATAAATGACTTCTCATACTAATACTTGATTAATTTTTAAACTTAAATTCTATTGAGTTGATCAGTTTTTATAATCTCATGAGAGAAGGCATGGAATATGATAAAAATGGGGTGAGTCACGAATCTTGTGACTTAGTGAATAGAGGTAGTTCTAAATTTAAAATAATTCTTAAAAAATATAATATTTGCATAAATTTATAATTTTTATAAATAATATTTCTCGTACTATTCTTTTTATAAAAATAAAGTATATAAATTTTATCTAACACATATAAAATCATTATATAAAATCACTCGGCATAAATAATGCACTTAATTTCTGTGCACAAATAATAACTACATTACTAATAACATTAACACCTTGAATTTGTGAAATTGAGTATAAGAATCTGAAACTATTGGCATACCTTTTCTTAGCTGATAATAATTAATCTCATAAGGTGTTTAACATGTCATGTGCTATGCTTATAATAACAAATCTCGTACCACATATGCTTGATGTTAACTTTCAAAAATCATGCATATAAAACTGCTAGTATTCGCAAGTCCGAAAATTTTATATCAGTTTTTCTCTTTAGCCTAAGTTCACACATTTTAAAATATAAACATTCAGAATGTTCATATCGTATACTTTTCACATTTTGCAAGTAAACACATTAGCAAGATGTCAATGTTTTTAAATTTGTAAAGACTATTGTAAACCACCCTATGTTGACGAATAATTCTGAAATCCCAGTTGGTTGATATAAAGTAATGTCCCAAAAAAAGTGAAATTTGACTAGTTGCACGCTTCTTTCATCGATCAGCCACAATAAGTTGCAATCCTTTATTATAGAGCGCGGCAACTAATTCTAAAGATCTTTTGCTCCAAGATCGGTGTGGAACCACGACAGCTGGTAGCTGTTCTGGCGATCGGCTTATTCTAGTTGCTCTATTGGTGATCGGCAGCTTCTGTTTCTGTTTCGAACTTCCTTGTTACGTGGGGTGCTTGCTAAACTTCGATCGGCGACTGATTTGTCTGGCGATGTGGTGTGCAGCTGCGGCAGTAGCTGTTTCCTTGGTGCGCTGCCAAGTTGTTCTGTGGCTGATGCGGCTGCCGGTGGCCTCTCCTCTTCTCCGGCTTATCTTGTTCTATTCTGGCAACGGATTTTTCCGAGCTTGCTACTGCCTTCTTCTTGCTCCTTTGGGCTTGCTTTTACTTGCTCCTATAGTTTTGGAGATACTGCTCCAGAGACTGTTCCGGAATCTACAGTGCCTCGTGGTGAACATTTGAGCTGGTAAATTCTGTGAGTATTTCCATCCCGCCTTTGATGGAAATCCTTGATGAACTTGGGTCGCTCTTGGCTCGATATAAAAACATAGCTCCACAACCTACTGATGTTCCATAACCTGCTGTTACAGAACCTTTGCCATTAACTACCCCTATAATAGCAAAGAAATCATTTGCTTCAATCCTATTTATGGCCCCAATATAGATACTCATCCATCCCAACTCCTGCCCCAACTCCTGCCCCATCCATTAAGGGAGATCAATATTTCATTCGCATTGATAAAGTGGAGTACAATCGGCGAATGAAAATGAGCAAAACTAATTTGATTGGTAGACTTACGTTAAAGAAAGGGTCTTAACCTCTGAAAGTAGAAACATTGAAGGCAGCCCTACACCACCTATGAAATCCAAAAAATAACTGGAACCTTTTTCCTAGGCCTAAGGGATTTTACATTCTCCATTTTATAGATGCTGACGATATGTAAGGAGTGTGGAGCAGTGGAACATGCACTCTTATCTTGAGACATTTTCGACTGAAGATTTGTAAGGAGTGTGGAGCAGTGGAACATGCACTCTTATCTCGAGACATTTTCGACTGTACCAACGGAAACTAGATTTCGATCCTTACTCAACAGATTTTCATTCTAAAGCTCAGGTATAGATTCGAATTTATGGACTTAATTAGAAATATTAGAGCCCTAAAATAATTGTGAAAATTGATCGTGAGGTTAGTTTACCTCTACAACTAGATAGAGCAACTAAATAGGATATTTATGGGTATTATGCGAGAGTTCTAGTGAAACTAGATATTTCTAAAAAATTGCCAAATTTCTTAATATAGAAAAAGATGGATTTGATTTTCAAGTAGAAGTGGTTTATGAAAATTTACTTATCAAATGCTCTATATATGGTACTATTGGTCATAATGCTAGCTCATGCCGCATTGCATGAGGAGAATGCTATTGAAAAACGAAGTTGGTCCCTCTATAAAAAACCAAATTGAGTCTAGATAAAGAAAATTGAGAATTTGAATCACAATATCCCTGTGTTTGGTAAAAAGTCCCAATCAATGAAATTGGCAATCAATTAGGAGGAAGAGAAGATGGAGACTCAAAATCAACCTGTGAAAAATTAAGAAACCTTAGTAGTAGTGATTCCAACCCATGCTTAGAACACTATAGTGATGAGCCTAAGAAATAAAGAAACTACAAAGCAAGATGATATTGAAGTCACTAAAAATGGCGTGATGCAACCTAGCCATGTTTTAGACACCACTCCAACTTTTGTGGAAGGAAAACAATACAATGATGATTCAAAAGAACAAGGCACTAAAGGTTAGTGTAATGAATCAACTCTGGAACAGGAAATTCAGTAGGTTAAAAGCATCTTTACAAAACCAGTTGTTAAAGATGGTTTTGAGATTGTCCTCTCAAAATCTCAACGAAGATGATGGACAAAAAATAAGAAAATTGAAGATATTTACACCCCCCCCACAAGGTACACAATGAAGTTTATCATATAGAACATTCGGGGTTTAGCTAATCCCAAATCAAAATTTGATTTTACTAATTTATGTCACTCTCATCCTTATTTTTAGCCATTTGTGAACCAATGACTCAACATTCATCATTGGAGCCTTATTTGAAGTCAATTTATCCCTCCTTAGTGGCGATCTCAGATAATACAATTCCCAAATTATGGCTTCTCTGCAATGAATCCTTATTATCAAATGTTCAAGTTATCTTTTACACTAACTAGCGGATCACAATTTAAGAAATTCTTGATGGTCATAATTGTCGACTTTTTTTTGTTTATGCTTCATGTACCTACATCCAGCGTCGTCACCTTTTGGGCAGATCTTAATAATGTGGCATGGAATTATCTTTGGTTTGTAGCTGAAGACTTTAATTCCATACTTGTCACTTATGAACATCTTGGGGGTGGATTTTTTGGTTAGTTGTCTTGTTTAAACTTTTGGGACTTTCTTAATGATAGAGATCTCATGCAGGTTCGTACCACTAGTCTATTTTTTACATAGATACGTACTTTAAATAATGGTAGACATATTGAACATAAGTTGGATCAATCCTTGTGTAACCCAACTTACTTGGATGCTTGGATTATACTTGTTGCCATATGCTTCCTCGGATAATTTTAGACCATTCGGTGATGGTAGTGTTTACTTTATCTACTTACAGTTCTAGTCCTAAGCCTTTTTTTTTTTTTTAAAATATGTGAATGGAGCATACTAACTTTAAAATTTTAGTGAATCGAGAATGGCATTCACACAATATAAATAGTTGCCTGCTTTTTATTATTACGAAGAAGTTAATATCTTTTAAGACTAAATTAAAAGAGTGGAATTTAAACTCCTTTGGCAATGTGTATGATTGGGTTAAGAAAGTCATACTCCTCTTATCAACAATTCAAGAGAGCATATGTGTTCATGGTATTACAGTTGATAATCTTACAGCTAAACTATAGGCAAAGTATAAAGTAATTGAGGATTCAAGCGTGGAATGAATTTTATGGCGAGACTGAGCCAGGTTAAAATAGTTGACAGATGGTGATCAAAGTACAAAACTGTTCCATGCTTATGTTAAGGTTCATTCTTCCAAATCTCAGATTTCAGGTATGCAGGTTGAAGGAACATAGTGAAGACAACGACAAGACCTCATGCCATGTAGTTAAATTCTATTCAGATCTTTATGCAGCCCTTAATGTGGAGGATTTGTATCATATTAAAGAATTCTATGAAAGTGTCCCGAAGCTTATCTCTAAAATTAATAATGACCTATTAATTGTTATTCCTTCTTTTGATGAGGTTTTAAGTTGCTATTTTTAGCTTAAATTCTGCTAATGCTCCGGGTCCATATAGGTTTTCAGGTTCCTTTTTATAAAAATACTGGGATATTATAGATTCTAATGTTGTGATTAGAGTGAGGCAATTTTTTTAACAAGGGTACCTTACTCCTAACTTGAACTATAGTTTCATTGTTTTTATCTCAAAATCCTAAGATGTTGATTCTATATCTTAGTATCACCCAATTGCATTATCTGATTTTTTATTCAAAATAATTTTCAAGATCTTGGCAGACAAGCTAGATATTTTAATACCCAAGCTTATTTCTCCCCATTAGGCCGCATTCATCAAGGAAAGAAGTATTCATAATTGCATTACTCTTATTTCAAAAAGTATTAACCTTTCTTGGCTGCAAGGGTTATGAAGGCAACATTGGCTTAAACATTGACATTATTGAGGCTTTTGATACCCGTAGTTGAAGATTTTTGTTGTAGGTCCTTTAGAATTTTGGTTTTCATGACTCATTTATCAAGTAGATCTCTATAATCCTCTCTTCAGCGAAACTGTCAGTCTTAATCAATAGCACTTCAAAGGGGTTTTTCTCTTGTAGTCGAGCAGTTTGCCAAGAGGACTTACTCTCGCCTCTTCTTTTTGTCTTATTGAAGAGGCATTCTCATACGGTCTTCATAATCTTTACACATAGAGCATGATTTCCCCCATCTCAATTCCTAAAACATGCAAGGCTCCAACTCATATTCTATATGCAGATGACATTTTTATTTTTTGAAAGGGGATTAGCACTCTTTATCCAACCTAAAGAAGTTTTTGTATAATTATGGCAAAGCCTCGAGTCAAATAATTCGTTGTAAGAAGAGCCAATTATTTTTGAGTAAATCAGCAACACCACGTAAATAACTCATCTCTTCCATATTAGAAATTTCAGAGGAAAATCCGCCTTTCACTTATCTTGGAGTGCCAATTTTTAAAGGTTGTGCCAAATGACAATATCTTCAGACTTTAGCAAACAAGGCTCGGGCAAGGCTAGATGGTTGGAAAGAGAAACTACCATCTATAGCAGAGAGAGTTGAGCTTGTCCGAGAGGTTTTCCAAAGCATCATGGTCCATAGCTTCAAGGTTTATTTATAGCCTTTTTCTCTAATCAAGCATCTCTACACTTGGGGTTGCAATTTTATCCTTTCAAATGATGCTTAAACCCATAAGTTGGTTGGGTTATCTTGGGATCAAATTTGCACTCCAAAGAATTAGAGAGGTCTTGGTCTATGACGTCTTAACATTCTAAATAAGGCTTGCCTTCTAAAATTAATCTGGACTATTCATATAAAAGTACAATTTTCTCCTCCTTCATCAGGGCTCGGTATCAATTTCATAAAGGATGAACAACATACTTAAACTCTTCTCTTTGGTCTAGCTTTAGTTTAGTGCTAAATACCTTACATTCTAAAAGTAAGTGGTTAATTGGTGATGGCTCTACAGTCTATTTGTGGTTTAACAACTAGTTGGATGGTCCTTTCATCTCTAAGATTACTTCTCCAAGTCTGAAATTAGGTCTGACAGAATGATTTGAAAGAACTCAAGAGGCAATCTCACTTTGAAAGATAGTTACAATTCTGTTTAGGTAATGCATCCTTTTAAAGATTGGTATGAACTAGGTTGGAAGAATTTTATTCCCTCTAAACTTAGTATTTTTATTTGGAGGCTATTTCAAAATAGAATTCCAACAAATGATAATTTAAAAAATAGAGAAATTTGTGTAGTTTCTGCCTGCTTATTATGTGATACATTCAATTGTATTGAATCTTTAAACCATGTGTTTATGGGTTGTTCCTTTGCCAAGCGATGCTAAAATTGGTTATCTTCTAAATTTGGAACTTAGGTTGCTTTAGATGATTTAGTGCATTGCTTGTGGCATTCTTTCACAAGCAAGCTGTTCATTCGTTTACAACTTTTCAATTTGTGGATTCTTGTTTCCTATTATTTGCTTCATTTAATTTAGAAATATAGAAATAAACTTCAATTTTAGGATATTTTTCTCTCTATTTTTCAGATCCAAACTGATTGTTCTGCTCATATTCATTATTTTGCTAAATTCTGTCCAGGTTTTGCTCTTGGTAATGATTAGAGAATACTGAAGGTGGGATTATCCCACTTATTTTCCTGTGCCCCATGCATTTACACTCTTTAGTTGTGTCCTTCAGCAGCATGTTGGTTTAAAATTAATACTGATGGGATGTCCAAGGGAAATCTAGGTATAGCAGTCTATGGAGTTGTATTTAGGGATAAGATGGGCAGTTTTCTTAAAGGTTTCAGTTGCCCATTCAGTGCGCGCACTTTTTATTGGTGGAGGATCTAATTCACGTGGGTATATGCATGTGCAATTGTGTCTATTGCCTAAATACATATCAAATACATATTTAAGTCCGACGAAAGCGTGAAACTTGCAATAAACACAATAAATAAAAATATATTAATCGTATTAATATATTTATAGGATAAAGAACTTACTAAAACGTGTAACATTATAAAAGTATATCCCTGGAGTCTGCATGGAGACTAACTCACGGACAGTTCTAGTCACAACATGGTGGGCTTGGTGAGCTAAAACAACAGCCTCATACTCAATACGGGATTAACTCTTAATCCCTAAAATAGATGAGTGTGTTTTTCATCCTTTTCTCAAAAAGGAGAAGAAATTGAGAGTTTGAAGTAATCTATCATTGCTTCAATTGGAAGTATAGAGAAAAATGAAATAATTGAGTTTTTTCCTATTTTTCTTCTTCTTCTTCTTCTCTTTCTTCCTCTCTATTTCTTCTTTCTCTTTCTCGGCCAAATGGCCACAATTACACACTTGCACAATTTTTTTTCTTTCTCTCTTTATATATATATAATAAAATAATAAAATATAATAAAATATATTATATTATAATAATAATAATATAATAAGAGAGAGAATGATTATTTAACAATTAAATCATCATAGTATGAAATGATCATTTTGCCCCTCATAAATAGTTATCAAGTTTACCCTCTAGTGGGTCTCACCAAATTCTACACTTGAGTAAACTCAACTGAAGATCTACAATACGTTACGTGTCATTATACAATTAGTAAATAATAATTATTGACTAATTGCTGTATTTAATACTTAAATACAGGGACGCACGCATTCCCGTGGTAGTGCTAAATATTGCTGGATTAAATAATTAAATCCAACACGCTGCCCCAGTGCATAACGAGTACACTTTATATCATAGAAATCCTTAGGTCCTACGCCTGATTCGTCAAATGGAACTATTCTATGAGTCCGTAAACAATGCCTCATGCACACGTCACGAATATACAAATCAGCTCGTTGAACCATACAAGCTGAGGTTACAACGCATACGTATAGTCCTTTCATCATGATATCTTGGATGTGCAGGGATATAGATTATCACTATCAAATCCCTAATGATCATCCATGTCCTATCTCCAGACTTGTATCTCACTGAACAATATGTGCAAACTCATTTGCCATATTATTCCACCCTGATGAAACTCTTTCCCGAGATTATTGCTTGTGGCCATAAGACTTTCTGAGATATAGTCTCAAAGCATCTGGATATCTAACTTCATATGAAAGCTGACGGATCTCATATCTGTACACACCGGACTTCATAAGCATCAGACCATACCCAGTGACACCCAACGGTCATACCATGAAAGGTCTGTGACGTGCGTGAAACTAAAGTATAGCGGATCACTTACAAGTCTATCGTGGCACTCAGGTCAAAGGACCGCATATACTACTCAACTCAAGAGGACCCTTCATTGACGGCTTACATTAGATGTCTACCGGAGGCCCTCGTGAGTCTGTCTCATATCCAGTCCTAACTAGATACTCATATATCAATACGAGCTCCAAGCTCACGGTCGGTTAGGAACGACTATCTATATCTTATAGGTACAACATATGCTGATATATATAAAGGTATCCACCGACATACCGAATCGGCATAAATAGATCAGGGACAATTATTCAAGAATATACTTGCACAACTTGCATTTTTTAACACCCAATTGCAACTCTTGCAACTATGCATTTACTAGTATATTCCCAGGTCTATGTCCCATTACAGATAAGACTCCAACTCTTGGATCTGCTGAGTATTATAACCAGCTAACACTTAATTGTGCTAACATTTAGTATTTATATCTCTCAGCGTGGCTAATTATAAGCCATTATCTAAACTCTTTTAGATCTGATTCGAACTCCTTCAGATCTACAATATTTGTAACGTTACATGCATAATACCATATATATGGATATTAGCGATTTAATGGGAATGTACACTTGTATAAATACACAAGTATATATACATTTAAGGATGTCACGTAAGCATCAACCCTAACACTTTTGACTACGCTGAGACAACAGTAGTGATTTATGCAATTGAGCATGCTTCAATCAGAGGTTAGTATAAAATAATCATTGAAAGTGACTCCATGTTAGTGGTATGTCTTCTTTCCATTAAAACTCTCTAACCCCCTTGACAACTTTATACTCTATGAATTAACTGTAATTATATTTATTCGCAAATATCTTTTTTCTATCAGCAAACTTTTCGTGAAACTAATGTTGTTCCTAATAAATTGGTCACTTTAGGGGTACGTTACAATAGCTTTACTTAGTGGAATAAAGCCCTTTTCTAAAATTTTAGATCAGTTATTTAAAGATGCTAATGAGTTTAACTCATATAACTTTGTGTAATGCTTTTATTATGAAATTTCTCTTATGAGGGTAAGGTTTATATCCCCCCAAATAGGTGTCATTGTTTCTCGTCAAATGTTATTGCTTCACCTCGTCTTAACGAGGTTTATTTAAAAAAAAATGAGTATGAGAGACATAATTATGTCTGCTTCATTGGCTCTAAATTGAATTGAGTAAATGTTATTAGTATCTCTTTGAATTTGGGCTAAAACTTTGTTTCAACTAATTTAATATTTGTTTAATCCATATCTTATAGCATGGAGTGTAATATTTATTAAACCAAATTTGCGACAGATTATTTTGAAAAAATAATAATAAAAAGATAAATAGTTATAACAAGCAATAAATTATTTTAAGTAATATAGCAAATTTTAAATTAACCTTTCTTTTAAAAAATAATTATTGTTTAGTGAATTATAATGTTTTATGAGTTGAATTCTATTAACTTCTAATTTAAGTATCTAGAATTGTTGTTGGCTTTTATAAAATGTTTGGAAAACATCTATAAATATGGATTGTTTACAAGTTTAATCATTTGGATTTTGCATTGATATTGAAAATTAGTATAAAGTAGTTAACAAGTGGTTATTTATGATTATGAAAATATCTAAGCTATTAAAACATGTGATGATAAATCTACCCTGATTTTGGTGTAATTTCCCCCATACTCTATTATAAATATATATAATCCTAATTATACAAAAGGGTGGGTAGATTTATCATTACTCTATTAAAACATTACTTTATTATTTATCTTATTGAGGTATCAAGTTATACTCTCTAATTTGACACTACTTTGATATCAATTTGTTAAAGGGAAATTAGTCTTAGCATTAATCTCTCAATGAGATTAGCTTTACTGCTGATATCCTTTTGATAGAATTCCTTTGGCGTGCACTCTAAATAAACTCCATGCACATGTAAAAGACTTAACTCACATATAATCAAGAACATTCAAGATTAACACACTAATAAAAATAAAGAAACAAACCACAAGACATAAGATATACATAGTTCTTGAGCCTCTCTCAAAAGAATCTATGGTGCTCATTTTGTTAACTCAAGAACAAAGATACCCTCCAAAGTTACATCTTAATGCATCCTGCACTTAGTGCCTACCTAACTTCTCTATTCTCTCTTATTTTTATATCTTAATACTTTAGATGTTTGATTATCCCCATGTGTTTAGAGGTGTTTATATAGTGAGTACAAAATCTTTACAAACCCTAAACCTAGTTGAAATAAAAATTCTTACTTATAGGAGTCTTAATCCTACTTAAAGAAGTCAATTGAGCCAAAATAGAAAATATCCATAAATTGCCATTTGAAAAGCACCGCATGAACAGCACATACATGAATAGAACTCACCACGTGAACAATACTCACGGTGTGAATAGTATCCATTCTTCTAGTTTTTCATTTTGCTCCCTCATCGCACAAACTTCTTATACTAAATTTCTTGCTAACTTTATATTTGACTTTTTTTCTCAATTCATGCCCATACATTATTGTTAAATCATCAATTCTAACATATCTTTTTTAATAGACAATGTTGTTGATATCGAGTTTTAGCTCAAAGGAATCAACAAATAATTTATTGATGTTAAAGGGAATGGTATCAATTTATACCTAAGGTTTCAATATTTATGAATATGTGTGAATTGATTTATAGTTAAGAAGATGTGTTTCCAAATTATAGAAACTTTTTTTTAGATAATTTTGGTCTTGGATTTCGAATATGGTCTATTATTCTTAGATTAAACAAGTTCTTTCTATTACTTACTTATATGACATCTAGTATTCATAAGGTCATCTCCCCATCCTTTAGATTTTCAACAACTCTACTCAATATGAGATATTTTAAAGAATTTTGAAATCATAAAAATAGATTAGAGGGATGTCGAATTTGTTGCTGACAAGAACCCTCAAATACTTAAGTTAATTTAGGACTATTTTTTGTGGATATGATAGCAAAAATAATCGATCTCCCCTCTCCCCATAATATTTGAGTTTTTCTTTTGTAAATTTTTAGAAGGTAGTTATTTAAGTCATTTTCTAATAAATAGCTCAGTGTAGTGAAACCTAATGTAGCATAATTATCCAAGTCATGGAGTGGGTAACTATTACTTATTGTTACAGTCTTACGCCCCACTTCCCTTGTTTTTAAGCACACATTCATAATTGTCTTATTTTTCCAATAACATAATCGAGGTTGACATTTAATTTTTGTACAAATGGATGAGAATGACATCGTGGCCAATGGTTGAGAATGATATCGTAGTTGTAGCTTTGTAATAATAAATAAGAGTGATGTCTTGGCTAATGGATAAGAATGACATTATGGTCGTAGCTTCATATCAATGGTTATGAATGATGTCATGGCCAACATATGAGAATGACAACACTTGCTTTTGGCTTATACCAACAGATGAGAGTGACATTATTGTTTATCATAATGCTAATAGGTAAGAATGACATTGTTTCCTTAACTTGGTGTTAATATCTTAGAATGACATCCTTTGCCTTTGTTTAGTGCCAATAGATGAGAATCTCATTATATCAAGCTTTTCAGGAGCATTTTTAATTATAACTGGAGTATCATTTATGTCAGGATTATGTATTTTTCTTTTCTATAGAATAAAATATTTAGAACTAAGTAGTCTACCATGTCTTCAACATTAAAACATTTCCTTAGCTGTCTTTTCAATAAATTTATTCTTTAGTAACAACTACCTATATTGATATATTGGCAATTGGCACATAAAACTTGATTACTTTTAATGTATTTATAAATGCATCAAGCAACTAATTTATAATTTATTGTAAATGAACTATCCTTCGCACTTCATTTTCATTTCGTGTGGTGTAAGGATCTGTATAAAACAAATAGTTCACTTTCTAGAATAATTCATACCTAATTTCTAAAGGTGTTTTCTTCATTCCTAACGAAGAAAATTTTGTCTTATCAAATGAAAATATACAAAACGTGCAAATAATAAATTAATCATTAAGGGTTTTAAATGACGAGTCAAAACCCATATAGATTCTAAAACGATGTTGAGGTCTCATGTAATAACCGCATGTGTATTGTAAGTAAAATTGTATGTTTTATGCTTATGTTGTAATTGTTATGTTTTAATAATATTAAAAAATAGACTTTTTTATTTTATTAAGGTTTTATTTATAACTTACGGTATGAATTTATAACTGAGTATTAAGGTTTTACTTGTTACTTAGAAATATGGATTTATGATTAAGTTTTATGTTGAGCTTGTTATAAGTTAAACTAGGACTCATGTAGACTTATTGAGATTAAGCTCAAAAATATATGTTGTATGTTGGATTATAGGTTATTTGAGCTTAATAGGGCTTGATCCAGAAACATATATTGTAATTAGGATGAGGGGCCATTTTAAGCAAAAAAGCAAAATTTGGATTTAATTGATAATATTTAACAAAAGTGCTAAATGAAATTTTCCCAACCCTAGATATTGGTAGGCCATCCATTATTATGCCTATATTTAATTTCTCACTTCTATTTTTTGCTTATTACTCTCAAAGCAAAGAGACAATCCTTTAAAGTCAAACTCTCGTGCCATACTTAATAGCTAATTTAATCACTATAATTGAAGGTCGTAATGAATTAAGCAAGATTGTTATCTAGTATTCATCATATGTAATTCCACTAGTAATTGACCAATCGATATAGATTCTTTTAAATATCATCAAGGTTTTCTTTTAGTCCCTTAGAGGCATCAATTTTAAAATCAAATAATTTTTCTTTCAAAAAATCTTACTCAAAAAAGTTTTGGAGATAAAAGACTTTTGAATTTACCTTAAAGACTAGTAGTTGTGATCTCTTCATTTATAACATAACTCATAACATTGTAAAGGATGATCTTGCTAAATGTTGTCTCATATATTTCTTATTTTTTTTATCCTAATCTAAGATTGTTATAAGATCTTTAGGATCAATCAAAGCCTTTTGTCACATTTTGTTGAACAAGAAAAACTTTCAACTTCTTCTTCTACTATAAACTAAAATCACCATAACAATCAAATGTTTCTATCTCAAATTTTGTAATACTCATCTTTCAGTTGTAATCTTTGATTTCTCTCAAATTGAATATTAATCTTTCAAACCCCGAACTCTAATACTACTATTAGATTTGAAACTAATTAACTAAATTCAAACAATCAATAATAAAAAAGCAAAATCAATGGCACTAGCAATTTAAACAATGCCACTGAACTGAACTATAAAATAAATAACAATACCACTGAATTGGTTCTATGTATGAAAAAAAAGTTCAATTATATTTGATGACATTGTAACATATATCTATGCTAAAGCAAGGGCCATGGGCAAATTTTAGAGCTCTAAGGGTTTTGAGTGTTAAGTTAGATTTAAAATATGTAGGAACAAATTGGAATTTTGGATGATAAAAATTTGAGAATGATATCAAAATCAAGGAATTTGATCTTAATTTGATGGAGAGTTTTTCTGTGATCACTTCTTCAATTTCCTTCTTCTACCATATTTGTTCAAGAATTTATTTAATCTCTAAAGAACTAAGAAGAAAAAAAACACAATTTATGAGTTAAAAGATGCAACTAAGTGGGCTCAAGTGTTTGAGCTGATTCAAAAGTTGAGAAATATAGATTGCGTCAAGGCTTGTATAGTTTTTTTTTAATAAGTATTACAGTTTTTTTAATATAAAATTAAAAAAATTTCCATTACATACATGTTGATTTTTCAATGAACTTACTTAAAACTTTTTGAAAAATAGGAAAATTAAATCAAAACTTTGTATTTATTAATTTTTTTATTAATGTGTTGGGCCTATTATTAAACTGTCCAACCAACTCATGCTACTTTAAAATTTTTCTCACTTTTCAAAAATATAAGTTCATTTGATGAAGTCGCATAATAGGAGAAATAGATCAAAAGTCCTTAATTAAGTGAGTTCATATAGATTAAAAAGTTTAAAAATTGAATTCAACCCTGATTAATAGATAATTCGACTCAGCAACTGCACATTTAATAAAATGAGTAAGAGAATTCATGAGAAATTAAGTATGAATCAAATTGTTAATTTCTACTTCTTTTATAATTATTATTTATAAGGTTTAGCAGAAAAAGAGTTTAATTTCATTTTAAACTCCACGAGAAATGCCTAAAAAACATAATTAATATGTATAAATATTTTAATACGAATTTAGACATATACACTATAAATATAAATAGACGAAATCTTTTGTCGATTATTCATTAAATTATAATCTATTGAACATAAGAGTACTTTCTTTCTCACATAAATATTAGTTTGAGCGTTAATTTTTTTTTCTTTTTTGTTAAAAAATGATGCAATCTTATAATTTTAAAAAGTAAACAAAGACATAAAAATATTTTTTGAAAAGTTCAATATTTAAAATTTTCATAATGAAACCTAACTTCATTAGATGAGATAATGATATTTGATCATCAATCAATAGAGGAATGGCTGATCATAAGAATAAAATATTTATTCTTTTACAATGTATGACAAAATGTGATAATTGTACTAAAGAAAAAACTTAATTCAATAACTGGCAAATCGGATACTATTACATATTATTTATTTTGAATATTACATAACAAAAATGTTAAAAACAACATAAGATAATCCTATGTATTATATGAACATATTAAAATTAAATAATAAAAGAAAAAACTATTTAATATTGACATTGTTTTTTTTTTAAAAAGAAAAAAGTTGTTTTACGTGGGAGCAGAAAAAGTCTTGAGTGTGCACAGTTAACCTTATAAACGTCGTAGAAGCACCCTAATTGAGTAATTGTTTGCAGAAACGACGTCGTGAAGACTAAACCCTATCTATAAATGCCGTACAAACCCTAATCGAACATTTCCAACGCACAATATATTCCTATCGGTGCCGCGAAGGCTCATTCTCTTTCACCTCTTGACCTAAAACACCACCAGAAATGGGTCGTGTAATTCGCGCTCAGCGTAAGGGTGCCGGTTCGGTCTTCAAATCCCACACGCACCACCGCAAGGGCCCGGCCCAGTTCCGCAGCCTCGACTTCGGCGAGCGCAACGGCTACCTCAAGGGCGTCGTCTCCGAGATCATCCACGATCCGGGCCGTGGAGCCCCGCTGGCGCGTGTCGTGTTCCGCCACCCCTTCCGTTACATGAAGCAGAAGGAGCTCTTCATCGCCGCTGAGGGCATGTACACCGGTCAGTTCGTGTACTGCGGCAAAAAAGCCACTCTCATGGTCGGTAATGTCCTGCCTGTTAGATCTATTCCCGAGGGAGCTGTCGTTTGCAACGTCGAGCATCATGTCGGTGACCGCGGTGTCTTAGCTAGGGCTTCTGGAGATTACGCTGTTGTCATCAGTCACAACCCTGATAACGACACCACCAGGTCTGACAAACTTTCTAATTTATTTTGTTAAACTGTTTGGTTTTGGTCGTTTTAGGGTTTACTGTGTCTTAATTTTGATTTTGGGATCTCGTGATCTGTTTAACTTCAAATGTTAGAATGTAGTGGAAATGTGGCTGCCGAATGTAGAGTTTATATTTGTCCATGAACTAAGAAGTTTTCTGGTTTCTGATTGTATTTGCTTGCTTAATTAGGTTTCTTAGAGGATACGTTAGTGTTTGGGTTTATTTTTAATAGTTTGTCTTAGGTTTGTGTCTTTTCTTAATTTTATTTTGTTGAATATATTTTGAATTTTTATGCAAATGATGGTTGCTTTTTTCATTTGGATCATATGCTCTATTTTCACAAAGTTTCGTATACCAAAGATTTGTGATGTTATAGTGGGAAAGCAGGATTGGTTATTATGCTTTCATTTTTATGTCTTGCAACATCTGAAATTGGTTTCTTATTGGAGCTGTAAATGGTAAAAAGAGTTGGTGCTTGGCGCTTGAGTTTGTCAAATGTGTGCAATTTTGTCAGGTTTTAGAGTTTTCATTTCATTTCACTATTTAATTATCAAGGTTCTCCTGTTGGAACTTGAACTTGAGATTGTGATTGATTGAATGGTTGCACAAATGGATTTAAGGAGTTTCAGGGACTTGACTTTTCCATGAGCTTTGAAGCTTCTTTTGTACAGTGGTATTATCTGTTGTTGGTTGCACATATAAATTTGAAGAGAATTCAGTCCTTTAGTTTATCATCAACATCCATTTAATGATGTTATTATTTGTTGCTTCATTTGGTTTCCATTCAAATGATAGCTGTTTATCTGTGATATCCTTTTGCCACAATCAGTTATCTCAATGATTCTTCGGATCATGTTCCTACAGGATCAAGCTTCCTTCAGGTGCCAAGAAGATTGTTCCAAGTGGCTGCAGAGCAATGATTGGGCAGGTTGCTGGCGGAGGGAGGACTGAGAAGCCCCTTCTCAAGGCTGGTAATTCATACCACAAATTCAGAGTGAAGAGGAACTGCTGGCCTAAGGTGCGTGGTGTGGCCATGAACCCAGTGGAGCATCCTCACGGAGGAGGTAACCACCAACACATTGGTCATGCCAGCACTGTCAGGCGTGATGCTCCTCCTGGCCAGAAGGTTGGGCTTATCGCTGCCAGGAGGACTGGTCGTCTAAGAGGACAAGCTGCTGCCACTGCCGCCAAGTCTGACAAAGCTTAAGTTCTTAACCCTGTTGCTTTCTATCGTGAATCTGTCAAATTTTATTTTATGGTGTTTTACTGTAGAATGTTTAGTTCAGATTTGAAGTTTTGGATGCTTGTTATGTTTATTTATGCTTGTTTAAGGTTTAGCGGGATGTCCAGTATGCTGCTCCATTCTATACTTGTTTGGTTGACTTGGATATTTTTGAATAGAGTAATGAGATGCTATTATCATATTTATCTTACCTAAAGGTTGGAATGAATTATAGATTGAAATATGTATTACTAGGAAGTGTAGTTATATACCATTAGCAAATGTTTGTAGGCCCAGCTATATCTATTTCTCAATAATATGTATTTAATAGCCTAAATCTCAGTGGATTGGTATGTTACCAAACATTATAGTCCCATCGGAGCAAAAGTCATAATACAACAACAGCAGCGTTTAGATGTGGAATTGTGATTTTATTCTTCGTGATTTGCAATTTATAACTTGGATGAATCTTTCAGTAAGATTCACTATCTGTGATATCCTTTTCAATATCTCTGGAGAGAGTAGAGCTGAGAGGAAGCTCTCACTTGTTGCTCCCTTATCAATCTTTGGAGAGGGCAGAGCAGAGAGGAAGTCACTCTTTGTTCTCTCTTGCTGCCTGCTTCCTTTCCAATCTCCCTAGAGAGGGCAGAGTTGAGAGGAAGTCACTCTTCATTCTCACTTGCTGCCTCCTTTTCAATATCTTTGAAGGGCAAAGCTGAGAGAAAGCTCTGTCAGCTATGCTTTATTCAATATTTTTGAAGAGAGCTCTTATATCACTTAGAGAGGTGTTTTGCACTGAAGGATAAAAAGGGAAGCTACTGCCTACTCTCTGAACTAAGGTATAAATATTGCTTCTTTTTTTTTTCTTGTATTTTTTGTTGCTTTATAGTTATTTTTTGACCTTATAAGATGATGCATTGGATTAATAGAATTGGTAGTTATATATAATTAAAACTGTAACTCAAGGGCATCTATGTCAGTTGTTCCTTTTTTTTTCGTTTTAATTAATTGTAAATGCATGGTTAGATTATGGGTTTATTTGATTTACAAATCTTTTGTTTTTCAAATTTATTTTGGATTATTTTGTTACAGTTGTGATTTTCTTCTTCTTATTTATTTGTGATTAGTGTTAAAATATCAAAAGTTAATTATGATATTGGTCGATTTAATGCTTTGTGAGGCTCATTTTCTTCCAACGATTTTGGAGATTTTAGTTAGACTTTTCTTTTAAACATTATAAAATGAAATACTATTAAATAAATTATTAACGATATTACATTAGAAGATTACTGGAACGAAATACATGATATGACAATTGTGATATGCCTGAACTTAAGAGACACAATAACTTCATAATGGGGATATTTTTTTAGTCGGATCACTATCCTTATTTTTTTTTTTTTTTTGAAGGGGGAGATTATAATATTTATCATCATTTCCGCACCACCTGAGGGGGGAGAGGGGGTCGAACCCAGGTGGGGATGTGAGTCCTTTGGGGGGTTCAGCCAACTTGGCTGAGCCCCCATGCTCGGATCACTATCCTTATTAAAAATGGAAAAAAAATTCCTTACGTAAAAAGGAAAAAAAATCTCCCGTGAGAGGTATATATTACCCTCGTGCAGCGTAGAGATTACAAAACATCATAATTATTTTATACGTCCAACCTATTTGTAGATCTATCAAAATTAGACCTAATTTATACCTAAATTTAGAGCCAACATCAAAATAATATAGACAAGTACAAATGGCCTTGTAGTAGAAAGGTCTGCAATTAGGAAGCAGAGTGTGTATGGCAGCAATAGTACAAGGCAGTGGTAACTCTGTCGGTTGGAACAGTGACAGTCAGCTAGAACATAATTGAAGCCGGCGAGATTGCAATGACAAAAGCGACAAGAACTCGGTGGGATCATAGTTGAAGCTCGGTCGAGAAACTAGGTCTTAGTGGAGATTGCGAAAGTTTATCCAATAGATGTTGCGCTAAGAAGCGTTCAAACAACAATTAGCACTATTATCAATTGTTGTGCGGACAATTAATAATGCTAGCCATACCACAACGAGGTAACTAAACATCCAACAATATGCAAAAAAGGAAAGAACACCAAGTTTAACGAGGTTCGGTAATGTTACCTACGTCCTCGGGCGCCGCTAGAACAAATTCACTATCTTCAAGAGAAGTTACAAAATTTTTGGGCCATAATACAAATTTTCTAACTATTGGGTCAAACTGCAAATACCCAAGTAGTAGAGCCAATATTGTAATTACCCAAACAATAGGGTATTACTACAAATGCCCAAAAATAAAGGAAAAAATTAAATTCTTACAACTTTTAAGAATTTAAATGTAAAACTCTTGAACTATGAGGTTCTCATAAAAAGATCTTACAAATAGAGGGGGAGAAGAGAAATATTCCCAAAGGTACACTTAATCTCAAGGAGGGCCTTACCTTATATAGGCCTACCAAAACACCTCCATGCCATCTCCCACCAATGTGGGATTGGCTCAATTTGGCATATAAGC
The DNA here is from genome assembly GCA_946807835.1 of Ailanthus altissimus. NCBI lineage: Eukaryota > Viridiplantae > Streptophyta > Magnoliopsida > Sapindales > Simaroubaceae > Ailanthus > Ailanthus altissimus. The sequence continues at coordinate 29,871,280 of OX327695.1, forward strand.
CAATTTTCAACAAATCTCCACTTTGGCGAATATGCCAATCCTCTACAAAGCTTCATTTTTTCAAAAATTCTCTATCCAAAAGTAGCGCCTCCAAATTTGCGCCTAATGGTGCTATCAAACTCGAACTATATTGATCAAGTCCAAACAATGATTGAACTTGATCGATGTCATCACTTTAGTCAACATATCTGCGGGATTCTCGACAGTCCCAATCTTCTGAAGTAAGATTCTTCCTTCACTAATGATCTTCCGCACAAAATGATACCGAACATCAATATGCTTCATTCGAACATGGTATACTGGATTCTTCACTAAATGAATAGCACTTTAACTGTTAGAATAAACATGAATTTTCTTCTGACCAATTCCCAACTCATCCAGCAATCCCTGTAACTAAATAGCTTCCTTCACAGCCTCTGTAACTGCCATGTACTCTACCTTTGTAGTAGACAAAGCAACTGTAGACTGTAAAGTAGACTTTCAACTCACAGGTGCTCTCGCAAGAGTAAACACATAACCGATTGTTGATCGACGTTTATCCAAATCACCAATATAATCAGAATCAACAAAACCAATAGCATAGTGATCGCATGTATAATCTCTCTCAAAGACTAAGCCAACATCTACGGTCTTCAATAAATACCGCAGAATCCATTTCACAGCCTGCCAATGTCCTTTACTAGGATCATGCATATATCTGTTCACTACTCCAACTGCATGTGAAATGTCAGGTCTCGTACACACCATAGCATACATTAAGCTACCAACTGCATTAGCATATGGAACTCGAGATATACACTCTCGTTCCTCATCTGAACTAGGAGATAAAGATGCATTGATCTTCATATGAGCAGCAAGTGGGGTACTTACAGGTTTTGATTCCTCTAAAATGCCAAAACGCTGTAAAACCTTCTTCAGATATTGCTTCTGAGTCAAACAAATTTTGCCTCTTTCTCTGTCCCTGCTAATCTCCATGCCTAGTATCTTTCTAGCTTCACCCAAATCTTTCATCTCAAACTCTCTGTTCAATTGAATCTTCAATTTTTCAATTTCTTCGACATTCGTTGAAGCTATCAACATGTCATCGACATACAAGAGTAGATAAATGAAAGAACCATTATATAGCCTCTGAAAATACACACAATGGTCAAATTTGCTTCTTGTGTACCTCTGACCCATCATAAACCGATCAAATCGCTTATACCACTGCCTCGGTGATTGTTTCAAACCATAAAGCGATCTTTTTAGTGTGCAAACTAATTTTTCCTTATACCACTGCCTCGGTGATTGTTTCAAACCATAAAACGATCTTTTTAGTTTGCAAACTAATTTTTCCTTACCAACAACTTTGAATCCCTCTGGCTGAGTCATATAGATTTCCTCTTCCAAGTCACTATGTAAAAATGCAATTTTTACATCAAGTTGAACTAGTTTCATATTTAACTGAGCTACTAAGACCAATAAAATTCTAATGGAAGAATGTTTCACAACTGGAGAAAATACCTCAATGTAGTCAATTTCTTCCCTCTGTGCATAGCCTTTAGCCACCAACCTTGTCTTGTAGCGAACATCTTTCTTATCAGGAAATCCATCTTTCTTTGCATATACCCATTTGCACCCAATTGCCTTCTTACCCTTTGGTAGTTGAGCTAGCTCCCAAGTTTCATTCTTCTGAAGAGACTGCATCTCTTCCTTCACAGCTGTCTTCCACTGATCAACTTCAAAATAGCTGACTGCCTCTCTATAAGTGGAAGGAACATCATCATCTATAACTAGAAGTGCGTAGGCCACCATATCAATAAATCGAGCAGGTTTTTGAATCTCACGTCTTGGTCTATTTATTGCAATAATTTCTTGTTGCTGTTGAGGTTCATGAGTAGAACCTTCTCCATCATCTCCCAAAATTACCTCTGTCATGGGAGTACCATTATCTATCTCTACAGACCTAATCGGGTTCAATGTAATTGCTTCCAACTCCACCTGTTGTTGAGTACACTCCACCTGTTGCGGAGTACTATTCACTGTTGTCTGATTTCTTCAACATAGAAGACTCATCAAATGTTACATCTCTACTCGATACAATCTTCCTCGAACTCGGATACCAAACACGATATCCTTTCACTCCTGAAGAAAATCCCAAGAAAATTACTTTATGGGCTCTGGAATCTAGCTTCGATTCTTTCACATGATAATATGCAATAGAACCAAATACATGTAAAGAATCATAATCAGAAATAGGTTTTCCAGACCAAACCTCCAATGGAGTTCTATCACCAATAGCAGCTGACGGTAGACGATTAATGAGATGACACGCATAAATCACAGCCTCAGCCCAAAACTCTTTACCCAATTCTGCATTGGACAACATACACCGAACTTTCTCTAGCAATGTCCGGTTCATACGTTTTGCCACCTCATTCTGCTGCGGTGTACCTATTACAGTAAAATGACGTACAATACCCTCATCTTGACACAATTTCAAGAACTGATCACTGCAATACTTATCACCATTGTCTGTTCTGAGATGCCTGATTTTTCTGCCTGTTTGTGTCTCAACCATCTTTTTCCATTTAAGGAAAGCACTAAGTACATCATCTTTAGATTTCAAAACGTACACCCAAGTTCTTCTGGAAAAGTCATCAACAAAAATAACATAGTAGCGCAAACCTCCCATAGATATAGTCTGAGAAGGTCCCCATACATCTAAGTGAACATAATCAAGAATACCCTCGGTATTATGAATAGCGGTGCCAAACTTCACTCTCTTCTGCTTTCCCAGAACACAATGCTCACAAAATTCTAGCTTGCAAGTCTTCGCTATTTTCAATAAGCCTCTTTTCACTAAACTGAATAAGGCTTTCTCACTTATATGCCTCAACCGCATATGCTGTAATCTAGTGATCTCTGAATCTGCATCATTATCAAAAATCATGGCCGCTGATCCAATCACTGTACTACAATTGTAGTAATACAAGTTATTCTTCCTAGTGTCTTTCAATGTCATAAGAGCGCCTAAAGTGACCCTCAGAATTCCATCTCATATAGATACAGTACAACCTTTAGATTTCAAGGCTCCTAAAGAGATGAGATTCTTCCTCAACTTTGGTATATACCGAACTTCTGTCAGAACTCTAGTTGATCCATCATCATTTGTCAACCGGATTGAACCTATCCTAGCAGTATGACAACTATCATTATTGCCCATATACACAACTCCACCATTAAACTCTTCAAAATTAAAGAACCATTCCCGATGTGGACATATATGATAAGTACAACCCGAATTCATAATCCATTCGTCAGAACGAGACGTGGATGAATGACCACTTAAACAAAAATCTGACAAACTATCATCGCTTACGCTCTCAACAACACATGCATCAGAAATAGACATATCTTTTTCTTTCTTTTTCAACTTTGGACAATCTTTCTTCCAATACCCTTTCTCCCGACAAAAGGCACACTCATCTTTTTCTACTCTACCCCTTGACTTAGATTTTTCCTTTTTTCCTGGTTTTCTACTCTGGCTACGCCCTCTCACTGTCAATGCTTATACTGACTCATCTCTATGTTCTCTCTGATCCTTTCTACGGATTTCATAGTTTATCAAAGAAGAACAAACTTCTTCAAATGACAATTTATCCTTTCCATAAATGAGAGTAATACATAAATGATCTAATTCATCCGGAAGAGAACCAATCAACAGCATAGCCTTTATTTCATCTTTGAAGGTTTCCTCTAAATTTAATAAATCAGCAATTAACTTATTAAATTCATTAATATAAGAACTGATACTCGTACCTTGTCTCAATTGAAGACGAAACAATCTTTTCAATAGATACAGCCGGTTCTCATTGCTTTTCTTCATATATTTGTTCTTCAGGGCCTTTCATAATGCATTGGTAGACTTTTCTCTGATGAACGGATACTTCTGCTCTCTATACAGACAAGAACGAATCAGCCCACAAGCTTTTATATTAAGCCTGTTCCAGTCTGTCTCCTTGATATCTTCTGGTTTTATTTCTTCCAGAACTATATCTAAGTCTTGCTGACACAATCCATCCAACACCTCACTCTGCCATAAGCCAAAATTATTCCGACCATCAAATTTTTTCACATCTATTTTTGCTCTAGATACTGTCACTGTCCTCATCAATGTAGATGATGATGATGCCATAGCTACCTCGCACAAATGAGCTCGATACACAATATCATAAATAACCAAGCTCCACCAAATAATTATATCCAACAACTAGCAATTCAAAAAATTCACCAACCCAGAATAGTAGTAAGTGCTCAATAGAAAATAGCCACTCACTTTCCTAAACCTGGGGCTCTGATACCACTTGTTGCGTCAAGAAGCGTTCAAACAACAATTAGCACTATTACCAATTGTTGTTTGAACGCTTCTTGACGCAACAAGTGGTATCAGAGCCCCATGTTTAGAAAAGTGAGTGGTTATTTTCTATTGAGCACTTACTACTATTCTGAGTTGGTGAATTTTTTGAATTGCTAGTTGTTGGATATAATTATTTGGTGGAGCTTGGTTATTTGTTATATTGTGTATCGAGCTCATTTGTGCGAGGTAGCTATGGCATCATCATCATCTACATCGATGAGGACAATGACAGTATCTAGTGCAAAAATAGATATGGAAAAATTTTGATGGTCGGAATAATTTTGGCTTATGGCAGAGTGAGGTGTTGGATGGATTATGTCAGCAAGACTTGGATATAGTTCTGGAAGAAACAAAACCAGAAGATATCAAGGAGACAGACTGGAACAGGCTTAATATAAAAGCTTATGGGCTGATTCGTTCTTGTCTGTGTAGAGAGTAGAAGTATCCGTTCATCAGAGAAAAGTCTGCCAATGCATTATGGAAGGCCCTGGAGAACAAATATGTGAAGAGATATTCCCAAAGGTACACTTAATCTCAATAAGGGCCTTGCCTTATATAGGTCTACCAAAACACCTCCATGCCATCTCTCACCAATGTGGGATTGGCTCAATTTGGCATATAAGCCAATTTTCAACAATAGAAGCGTAGCTCGACGGAGGACAGCGACACCAACAGATGCCAGTGACCAAAACCGCCGAAGAAGCAAACGAAAACTAAAGAAACGAAAAAAGAAGGATGGAAAAAACTAAAGTGAAAGAGAAAGACAACTGTTATTTTTTACCACCGTAAAAAGGAGGGCGTCTTCTCCGGTATGGGTGTGGGATTTGGGAGAACGACTAGGATTTTTTTATTTGGGAGAAAAATTTCTAGTTGTTTTAGTTAAATTAGTTTGTAAAATTTGTGAAAAATTTCAAGCCTCCAACATACATTGCACGATATGTTAAATTGATACCATTCTTCTGACTTTGCTGATTTTGTTACATTTCTTTGAAATTTTTGTAAAGAAATACAAGTTTTATACTGTTAATAGATAACTGAATCAATTACATTTGATTTTTTTTCTCTGTATTTTGTGATTTTTGTTCGAATAGCATTAATCCATATTTACTGTGTTTACAATAAATATTTGATTTCCTTGTTGACAGTAGAATTTATAAAATTTTGAGTCCATTAACTGAATTCTTTTTGCTTTAGAAACAATAGACTGAATTCCTTCAAGTTAAGTTTAGATGATCTCTCTTAACACGTATTGGACATTGAGAGCGTTCTTATAGCCACAAATACAATTAGGTCATGTTAAAAGTTATTCTCAACAACAACTCTTCAATACTTAAGCCAATAATGAGTTTATAAAAAAAACAATTGAGAGATAATAATTATTGTTAAGAGAGAGAGAGAGAGATTCTTTGTTTTTCTAAAATAGGGTTTTAGTATTTTAAAAAGTTGATCTTTTGTGCAATCATTTAGCAGAGAGGATTTCGGCAAAACTCAAACACATATTCGGCATAATTAATAAATAAGTAATACGAGTTTGACCCATTTATTAATTGTGTTAATTTACTTTTACCTATATTCACTTAAAACATATCAAATAATCGTATCATGTTCTAATTTACCACCCATACCAATAAATATCAAATATCAATATATAAAGAGTAATGCTAGCATCTCAAATTGTATTAAAAAATGATGTTGAAGGTTGAACACCCTTTCTCTATGATATTATGTTAAGCGAAAAACCCTAAAATGAGTTCAATCATTACCCTAATACCTTGCGCAGCGAAATAATCAAATATCAAACAAATAACCAAGATAACCAAAGTAGATCAAAGAGCACAACATACATCAATTTACGTGGTTCGGCCAATTACTTATGTTTACGGTAGATTCAAAGATCCTAACATCTTTTATTAACTTTCAAGAGAACTTAGAAAGAAAATAATAACAAAGAACTTTTAAAGGATCTATAGTTTGGTATCTCTTTGTTCCCACAAAAACAAATGCCGCCCAAATAAGAGGTTTCATCTTAACACATATAGTACTTAGTGTCTACCTAGCTCTTTTTCTTTCTAGAGTCTCATTTGTAATGTTTAATTCTCAATAAATGATATACAATGGTTTATATAGTATTTAAAATGTCCCTACAAACTATAATTCTACTTGGAATAAGATTCCACGTGTTTTAAAGTCTAAAATCATCTCAAACAAGTTAATTTATAACCAAAACAAACTTTTCTCACTATTGGACGCTGAGATGTCAAGATTTGGTGCTGCAGGGCTGTGTGCGACCCGATCTAGCGCCGTAGTGCATGGTGGCCAGCGTTAAGGTACTGTGGCTACTGTTTCCCAGCATCGCGGCTCTGCGACTTGGGCAAACAGTTCTTCTCTCATTCATTTTCTCGCATCTTTCAAGTCCCGTTTTACCTCACCCTTAAGTGTCTTAAGCATCATTGACTTCAACGTGACTCTCCCATTGGTATTCTTCACAAGTTTTGCTCATACAAGATTATTGAATCACCATTCCAACATACATTTCCTTGATTCAAAATCTCTAAATAAAAAGGTATAGTAACCAGTATCCACGACTGGTAAGAATAAGTATTTATATATGTATAAACATACGTATTTTATTTGTATGTTGGTGATATTTGAATTATATATTGTTATTAGTAATATTTTTATAGGTTAAGGATATACGATTAGTATTGGGTTTATTTGTATGACTTTAGATTTATTTTAGGGACCAAATTGTTATACTTTGAAAGTTTTGGGGGTAAATTCGTAAATACCAAAAATTAGCCTCTTAGTATAAAAATACACTTTTAAACCCTAATTTACCATTTTTAGGTCGAGCTACCCATTTTAAGAGAGAGAAGAGAGAAATAGAGGAGAGAGAAAGAGGAGAAGAAGAAGAAAAAGAAGAAGAAATTGGAATTTTGAATTTCAAGAGGTATATCATACGTATTTCTCAATTTATTGGTATTAATTAAGTTAATTCCTTTAAGTTTTGATTTCTGAAAATATGTATAATTGAGGATTGTTGTGTATTTCGTAAGATCATATGAGAATTGATGATGATCTATAAGATAGTTTGATAAATCATGATGAATTGTGGAATTTCTGCTGGATAACCTCTTGATCTAGGAATTTTATAAATTGTTGTGATTCGATTCTGGTTTTGAATTTTGAGTATATGAAATTAGACATGTTAAAGATCATCTGAGACTTTGAATCGATTGAAAATTCTGGAAATTGAATTTATAGTGAATTTACCAAAATGACCTTGAAATTCTGGAAATTTCCTGTGTAAACAGTATAATACAGTGAAAAATAATTTTTGTCCTACTGAATGATCTTCAAAAATTATGAATTTGTGGAATATGATAAGTTTATATGTCTAATATGATATACTCGGAATTGAGAATTTAGATCAATGTGGTTGAAGTGTTATGAATTTCTAAAGTGTATCAGCTCATTGCAATATTTGATTAACAGATTTTTAAAGTTATAGAATAAAATAGTTTTAAAATACTTTTGGCAGTGATTTGGAAGTGAAATATTTATCATGGACTGAGATATGTGTTAAGAGTAATTATGTGGTAGTTTTATAATTTTTGAGTTAGTATATGATTTTATAAAATTGGGAGATTGAATACTGTTCAGTAAGTATCTTGATCCTGTCAGGTTTGTAGTTTGGATTCGATGGTGTGTATGGAATGGATTGTGTAGGAAATTTGATATAATATTCATATATAAGAAGGATATATGAGTCAAGAATGGTATATTCTGATTTTGGAGTAATTGGACATCATTTGATGTATTAGAAATTTTTGTTAAGTGTAAGTGGTCAGAATGACAGGTTTTGAGAAACCAAATATTTAGACCAATTTGATGTGATAAATGCATTGTGTATAATTTTGTAAGCTATTTAAAGTATTTTGTGTGAATTGTGAGGCTTATGAAAGGATTAATCTCCATTGATAGGTTAAGGAGATTTAAGCCTTGTAGCTGAAAGTGTTAAGAGGTAAGTATACTAGACTTTTTACTGAAATCACAATAAACATAGTAATTGTTTTGTATGATTTTGCAAATGGGGTTAAGAATATGTTTATGTTATGTCAAAGTATATTTTGATATGAAATGTGAATATATGTTTCTGAATGTGAGCATTGACATTGAGCATGGACATACATGTGTTTTTGTAAGTGAGCTTTCAAAATAAGATGTGTTTAATAAAGAAAGCTTTTGAAGTGTAATATGTCCATGAGAAATATTTTGTATTTTGAGGGTACTTGAACTCACTGTTAACTTAGTAGGCATTTTATGTGATTTGTGGAGCCTTTATGTGTGGCCTTTCCTTTGGGATTGGTATATGTTATGTGTTCCGTATGTAGGGAGGATCCTATTGGTACCTAAAGGAAGAGTGAGTCATCACATTCGTGTGGTGGCGTATTGGTGCATGTGAGAGGACTCACCGATGATCAGGGTGAGGGTTTGGCTTTTACCTTCGGGCATAAGCATTATATATGTGTTATTCAAGACCTCACTTGTACTATTCCTCTCATACGGTATGTCACCTACGAGTGACATTTGGCTCATTATGTGATATGTAAGTCCTACTAAGTAGTAGTTGAGTGATGGTATTCCTATTATGTGTTTTGAAAGAATGTGTAAGCGCTTACATGATATGTGATTTGATAAGATTATGATTTTGATTGATCATAGCATATCATACATATGCATTGTGTACATATATGTATTTGTATTTGATATATGAAAAACTAATATGCTTACTGAGTTTTATACTCATTATAGTTTATGGTGATTTCAGGTAAATAAGGTGCATGTGTGCTTAGCGGATTTGGCAAGGCTTCTGCTGTTCCTTGGGTTCCCTAAGTTGCTAGGTTGTTGTGTGTTTCATTTGGGGACACGTGGGATAGGATATTTGGTTTGTCCCTGTTGAATAAATACTTATGTATTATTTCATTGTGTGTGGATTGGATTTGGTTTAAGTTTTATAATGTATGGTTATTGGATGATTTTAAGTAAGAATTTGCAATGGATATATTCTGGGCTCCCGGTAACAAAGTTGCTACTGGTGACGTAGTAGAGTGTTAATCTCTGAGAAAACTCTGCGTATCTCCGGTTTAATAATTGTCCCAGTCATAATTCAATTGCTATAATTCTGAAAGAAATTGAAATGAATGTTTAAATATTGTCAAGAGAAGTTTATATTTATATGTTAGGTTATGGTTGATTTTAGTGTTGAACTTACTAGCAACTTGCTAAGGATTTCTGTGTTGAATGAAATTTGAAAATTTTGTGTAATATTATTTATGAGTGCACATGCAGTGAATGAATGTAAGTGATGTCGTGTGTCGGATCTTTTGGGTCTGGGGCGTGACAAAAGGCTTCTAAATTTTATCCACACAAATACGCTATCACCTATAGTTGAGTCCAATTAAGTCTCTACCAAGACTTAACTTTCCTCGGGCTAGTGACTTTGGTCTCCAAAGGTATTCGTGCTCTTTGCATAGGATATGGATGTAATGCACTCCTTTCAGATCCTTATCACTTTGGTGAGTATTCTTTAGATGTCGCCTTGTGGTCTGCATTACACCAACACCCCGTGTTGGCTGACCTTTGGCCATTCCTATAAGCATATAGAACCCCCCATTGTACTTCTCACCTTCTAATTAAATAGATCCTTTCACTATCATTAGTTTTTCTGCTTTCGCTCTAATTGAAAATCCCTCTTCGTCAAATTTCCCTGAGGATATTAATTTTCTCTTCAGTCCAAGAACGTGTTTTACACTACGTAAGTCCCTAGTTGCTCCACCTTGCATCCTCAGCCTTATGTCACAAATTCATATGACCTCACAGATCATATCATTCCCCATTAGAGCTTTACCTCTCATGGTCTTGTAGTTGGTAAAAAAATAATCTGTCGGGTTACATATGAACGCTATACCTCGAATTTAGAATCTATTTACCAGCGTACTTTTCTTTCAAGGCTACCAATGAGTCAACAACTTTGGTATCTCCATTACGATTACTGAAAAGTAGCACTCTTATCATTGTATTTTAATTTTGGACAATCCTTCATATAATGGCCTTCTTAATAAAATAGAAGCACCTTTGAGTTTTTCTACTTGGTTGGTTGTTCTTCTTCTTTTGTGCAAGTAATACTACTTCATTCTCAAATTCTAATCTCTTTCAAATCTTTAGAATTCAATAAAGCCTTGACATCATCCATCGTAAGAGATTACTTCCCATATAGTAGCGTGTCCACGAAGTTCTCATAGTTCTTTTTGTGACGAACTTAATAGGATGATGATTTTATCTTCATCATCCGTCTTGATCCCTAAGGTCTCAAGATTTATGATGATCTTGTTAAACTCGTCAATGTGGTCTTCATGAAGATCCCTCAGATATAGATAGCTGATGTAACTTCTTCTTCACAAGAAGTCTATTAGCCAAAGATTTTCTCATGTACAAAGTCTCGAGTTTCTTCCATAGACCCGAAGTCGTTTCTTTACTATTTACCTCTCTTAATACTTCATCACTCGATGTTAGAATTATGATACTATGAGCCTTCTTTTGAATTGTGTCCTAATCAATCTCTTTCGATCTCAAGGTTTTCTTATCTTCGTTAATTGATGATCAGGCTTCCTCCAAAACTAAGTCTAACTCTTCTTTAACTAGTAAAGCCTTAACATTTTTCCTCCACATATTGAAGTCATTTCTCTCATTGAATTTCTTAATATCTTATTTGATTATATCTTCCCGAGCTTGTAGATCGGCCGATTCGTGAACAAATGCTACAGTCGTCAACAAGTCTTAAGCAAACCTTGCCCTTCTAAACACTTATTGATCAGTAGAGTTTCGCGTCAAGCCAGTAAGCATGGATCATTTTATCGTGTGTTCTAACCTTTTTTTTACTGCTTTCACTCAGCCAAAAACACTACCTCTCTCTAGTTGAGTGCAATGTAATGGATTCAATGACAACGCCACTCTTTCAGTCTTGATTCGATTCTTCCATAGGGTATGGGGGTTGCATGGCGGGACTATCAGGCCAAGCCAAAGAGTGATCTTTGAACACCACTACGCATCCTTACAAATAGTATAGTGTAAGGTAGGTTTGGGTATAGCAGAGTTTAAATGACACTTGAGTGTATTATTGAACCTAGGCTCTGATGTCAGTTTATTGAAAAGTAAACGCATTTTTTCTATGGTATTAGGTCAAGCGAAAAATTTTAGAACGAGTTCAACCCTAACCTTAATACCTTGCGCAGCAGAATAATCAAATATCAAGCAAATAATTAAGATAACCAAAGCAAATCAAAGAGCACAACAAATACTAATTTACGTGGTTCGATTAATTGTCTACGTTTACGGTGAATCTAAAGATCATAGTCTTTCTTATTAATTCTCAAGAGAACTTACAAAGAAAACAATAACAAAGAACTTTCAAATGATCTACAGTTTAGTATCTCTTTGTTTCCACAAGAACAATTTCCACCAAATAAGAGGTTCTACCCTAGTACACATCTAGTACACATAATACTTAGTGTCTATTCAATTTTTTTTCTCTCTAGATTTTTTTGTAATGCTTGACTCAATAAAAGGAATATAAGATTTATATAGTAGTTAAAACATTCTAACAAACCTAATTTTAGTTGAAATAAGAGTTTACGTGTTTTAAGATCTAAAACTACCTAAAACAACTTAATCCAAGTCCAAAACTGACTTCTCCACAATTGGGCGTTGAAGAATTAAGATTTGGCGCTGTGACGTTGCGTGTGACCCGATCCAATGCCGTGGCATTTGGTGGCTAATGCTGCGACCTGGGCAGACAGTTCTTCTCTCCTTCATTTTCTCGCGTCTTTCACGTCTCATTTTGCTTCACCCTTAAACGTTTTATGCATCATTGATTTCAACGTGACTCTCTCCTTAATATTTTTTATAATTTTTATTTATATAAAATTGTTGAATCGTTATTTTAATAAATGATATCTCAAATAATTATTGAAGGATGAAATAGTTTAATGTGTAATTTTGAAAATTTTATTATTACACAATTTAAAGGTGATTTGATACATTATTTATTTTAATACAATTTCTTATATAAACAAATATATTTAAATGTGTTTAATATGAATCTGTGCATTGACGGCCACGTCAAGTTCAATTGAGTTTGGTGAAATCCATTGTAAAACGCAGCTTATCGAAGACATACACGCGACCATTTTGGCGTTTTACAAAAACCAGACCCACCGTCGTTGCCTCTCGGAGAATCAACCGACCCGATAATTCCTCTATGGTTCTCTTCGAAAGAAATCTCTTTCTTTCTTACCTCCTCCGTGTTCTTGTAACAAGCATCTTATTGACCGATACAGCATTCTGCATTCGGTTTCCGGATCGGATCCCTAACACCGGTAATGAAGAATCCGGCCAGGCGCTGAAAACGGCGGTCTTCGCCCTTGGTAGCTTCTGGAGATCGGAAGCTGTATTCGGTTGCTTAAACGGACTCGTTCGGACCACCGTTGGCTATGCTGGCGGATCCAAAACCAACCCCGAATTCCGGAGCTTGGGCGATCATGCCGAGTCCGTACAGGTCTGTTTTATTTACTTGACATATTGCAAAGTTTTCAACTGCTATTAAGATCTTGACTTTGGTTTTCTTTTTCTTATTTCTAAGTGTTTGATGTTGTGATCATGGATCCCTTCTACATTTCAATTTTCATCTTTGATATTGAGTGAAGCTAAATAATACCGTAATTTTGTTCTTTACATATGAAGTTGAGTTGCAATATATTACCAGGTTGATAGAAGTTATATCTGTGGGTATAAATTTGCTGGTAATTTTGCCCTGCAATTTTCTGTAATATGAAGTGAAAGATTATATAGTGTCTTGTCCGACTAAGATGTGTTTGCTTCATCATTATTTGGGTTCAATCTTTGATCAATGAGCTATCAGACTTAACAATTTGAACTAATTAGTATACTAAATTTACCTTCTGAAACTAATTGTTCCTTGGGGCTGATATATATCCCTCCTCCATTGGCTGAAATTCGTCGAAGTTTATGGGTCTTTGGCATTAAATTGTATGCTTCGGAGTCATTTCAAAGTAATTGGTCTGTAATGAAGGAGTTTCTCCTCTAGAACACTTGATTCCTGTGAATAAGAAGAAAAGAATGGTTGATGGAGGGTATGAAGCATGTATTGCTTTTGTTGTGTGATGAATCTAGTTCCGAAGTGTCTTGCTAAAATCTTTTCTTTCTTTCAATTCAAGTTGTTTGGCAATAGTTCTTGTATGCCTGATAGGGAATCATGTTTCAGTCTTTTAGGTTAGGATTTCAACTGCTACTGATGTCGGAGTTGGATGAGAGATGAGCAAGGATGTAATGATAGTTGTTTTAATAAAGTGGTCATGATTTGACGTATGCATAGCAGTTACATGAATAGATGCTCATCTTATATAAAGTTGGTTCTAATGATGAACTTCATCGTTTAGGTATATATATTATATCTTCTTGTTTGTTTGTATGCTGATTTTTATGCTAATTAATCAGCACACTTTTGGAAAATAGAATGCTATATCTTGGCAATTGTTTTTGTGCTGAATTTATCTGATAACACTTCAGACTACAACACAATGGTCCTATTCATCCCAAATTTCCTCCCAAGAGATTTTCTTATCATTCTCCCATGGCCAAAATTTGGCTGCATTTTCAACTCAGCCTTAGGTATGAAGTGAGAGTAATTAGATGCCAATTTCAGTTCATCTTCTTTAAACAAAAAACAACTTTTTGTAATAGTCTTAGATATGCTTTTTATGTTTTTATAGAGGTCTCTTTGAAGTTAGAATTATAACATGATTTGAATAAGGAATTTTTCTGATATTGTTTTGTGAATGCATCTGCAGGTTGAATATGATCCCCGGCTGATTAGTTTCAGGCAACTTTTGGAGGTATTTTGGTCTAGTCACGATTGTAGGCAAGTATTTGGGCAAGGTCCTGATGTGGGTAACCAATACAGGTGAGGATAATTGGGACTAGTAGTTGTTTCTTTTTCTTGGATTAATTAGCTCTTTCTTTTATCATGTAGAACCTAATAACTAATGGAAATTTGTGCCAACAGATCCATCATTTTCACTAATGGAACAGAAGAGTCGAGATTGGCCGCCCTAAGCAAAGAGAGAGAGCAAATGAGGTCAAAGAGTAGTGTAGTGACTACTCAAATTCAACAACTTGGAACATTTTATCCTGCAGAACCTGAACATCAGGTTCATTAATCTTAGCTCTCTCTCTCTCTCTTCCAACTTTTGTTGAAAAAGATCTGGGCAAACATGTGGCTAGTTTTAATTTTTTACTAAACTCTGAATCCTCAAACTAGATCAAGTTTATTTTAATGAAAAACATGAAGCAGATAATGAAGTTCTTGAATTGTGGAAGCATAGAGTAGCTTATTATTGTTAGCATGGATTCTATCAAAATTCATGTTATTGTCATAGATAATGAGTTATATTTTTTGTTTTATCAATCTGGCAATGATGGATGTCTGATTTCTGTAGCGTATCCAAATTAGATGGATTTAGTATTGTGTTTTTTCAATAATAAACAAGTTTTGTGGTGTTTTTACTGTCAAACAAGTTGCCATGGTCTTTTTACTGCAAACAGATTTTCAGTATGTATCTCTGTGGATAACCATGTGTTCCTTTTTAAGAAGTTACTGCAATGCAATGCTTTGCACAGTTTGTCTTAAGACTCTTTGTTCATAACCTCAGTTATGGCTTGTCAATTAATACTCAGATTTAGTTGATAGGCTGAAGGTAAAGTGACTGTTAAAGTCATTGCAAATGACTGATCAGCTCAATGCCCTTGCTCTGCAGAAATTTGAGCTCAAACAAAATCCTTTCCTCCTTCAGCTGATGGGAAACTTGCCACAAGAGGAACTTGAGAAGTCAAGTCTGGCATCCAAATTAAATAGCTATGTAGCAGAGCTTTGTCCTCCCAAGGTTCAAAAGCAGATTGATGGTAAGATCAAAGACATCGTTAGAAAAGGTTGGCCTATTTTGAGAGATTTGTAGGTGGTCTCTGGATAAAGTTGAGATCAACTTTCTTCAAATGCTGATAAGAACCAGGAGTGGGAATGGTCCGTCCCTTAATTTGTTTGTACAAGTTGAGCAACTGAAACGATTCATTGGTTGGCGCAGTTCACTCAGATGTATCGGGGTAATTTCAGTTTGTGAAGTTGAATCACTGTAGTAAATGCCATCTGGTCTGTTAAAATTTGTACATGGTACTTTAATCACCTTTAAACTAGCGTATGGTCAGCATTTGTTATGATTGATTCAAGATCAAAAAATTGGAGATCAAGTACTATTATTTTATTACAGATTTTAGTATCTCGCCTTGAGCTTTAATGAATCAATGAAATTTGAACCCAATTTTTTTTTTAATTAGATCCATCTCATTGTATTTTCATTTGTTCATCATATCATAACTTTAAACAAGTTGATAAATCAGAATACGACTTCCAAGAACTTGCATGTAATGTATTACGTTCACTAATGCGTACACCAAAACTGTAATGTCTTTTTATTAATGCTTACATCAAAACGATAATGTCTTTGCTTTAATATTAAAATTGCGATTAAATTCAACGTTATTTTTGTCTTTTTTTAGAAATTATAATTTAATAAAATAATTGATTTTAAAAATTATATTATTTTACTATTTAATAGTTATTTAATATATCATTTTAAGATTTTGGAATAAGGTTGCAAAAATAAAATCTTAACGGGCCACGAGTGACGACTCCATCTATCACTGTTATGTATATATATAATTTTATAAGCACACAAAAACCTTAGCTACCAGTTCAGTTTCTCTTGTCCTAAGCTAAAAGCGGCAGTAGCGAAAATAGAGTCGGATCGTAAGAGAAAGAATACTTCGATCTCATCCGCAGATCGAAAGCCACGCGACGATAATAAAGGTAAAGAAAGAGATAGAGATAGAGATAATAACAAGAGTCACAAGAAGAGGCCTAAGATGTCATCGGCCACTCAGGTGAGGGCATCTCACATCTTGATCAAGCACCAAGGCTCTCGCAGGAAGGCCTCCTGGAAGGATCCTGAAGGCAGAGTCATCAGCAACACCACCCGTGAGAGCGCCGTCTCTCAGCTCAAGGCCCTCCGCGACGACATCGTCTCCGGCAAGGCCAAGTTCGATGAGCTAGCCTCCCGCTTCTCCGACTGCAGCTCCGCCAAACGCGGTGGCGATCTCGGTCTGTTACTTTTCATAACTTTTCTGTTTCTGACCTTTTCTTTTATTGGCGCATAGATGCTAGGGTTTTGTGGTCTGATTAAATGTCTGGAATTCGAGTTTTGGGTCTATGTTAGAGAATTCTGAATATGCTCTGTTTTGCAAGTAATACTCTGTTTAGTTACTGTTGGGTTATGAGAATATGAATATTGTATATTGAGCTTCCATGACACCATTTATTTATTGATTGATTGAAATTTGGGTTGTGATATGGAAGATTAGGCTCTGGATATCATGTGTATGTTTATTGTAAGAGTATTGCTAGGTATTTTAAATTATGTCCTAAAATATATTTTATAAAATAATGTGTCAAGCAATCATTGGATGGTGAAATGGTTTAATGCATGATTTTGGAATTTCTACTATTTCACCACTCAATGGTTGTTTGACACATCAATTTTTGGGATACAATTTGGGATGTTTAGTATTACTCTTATTGTAAGTAAAATGTAATTGAACATTATACTTATCCTATGAGAGATGGTCCAAGCATCGATATTGTCTCACTCTTAGACACTGTAGGCTATTATAGTGGTGGGTTTTGCTTGGAGTGTATGACGTTACATATTGCCATCCCATACATCCAAAATGCATCATTGTTAACTTGGCTTATTTCCGTTATAACCCATTATTTAACACTCCCGAGCGATGTGAGATAGCACAATCACCCCCACTTGAAGAACTAGCGTCCTAGCTAGGAGCAACATTCACACACCTCTAGTCAGGCTACGGCTCTAATACTAAATGTGAGACGGGCTCAAGCATTGATATTGTTCCATACTTAGACATTGTAGACCTTTACAACGGTGGGTTTTGCTCGGAGTGTATGGTGATACTTATTGCAGTCTCATACCTTTAAAATGCATCGTTGTTAACTTGGCTTATTTTCGCTCCCCTTATAATGCCCATTACTTTCACACTCCAGAGTGATGTGGATATTTTGCAGGATAACCTTTGGCCTTAGAACTTTTATCTCTCCAACTTCATCCAAATGCACGAGAGATCTACATTTTCTTCTATACAAGGATTAAAAAAAAAGAATGAAAGTGACTTAGGGTGGACAAAAGAGCTATATAGACAATCAAAGGAAAGACTTGGAGTTTATGATGGGCAATAAAGTTTTTCTTAAAGTTATCCCAATAAAGGGAGTCGTGAGATTTGGTGAAAAAGGAAGGTTGAGTCCAAGATTTTTAGTCCGTTTGAAATGCTTGAAAGGTTAGGTGATGTAGTTTATAGACTTGCCCTTCATCCATCGTTATTAGGAGTTAATAATGTGTTCCATGTACCCATGATATGGAAATAAGTTTCAAACTCCTCACACATGTTAAGTTATGAGCCACTTCAGCATAGAGATGATTTGACTTACGAAGAAGTGTCTATTAGAATTTTGGACCATAAGGAGCAAGTTTAATGCATTGAGAAGATCTCTTTGATGTAGGTTTTATAGAGAAATCATTACGTTGAGGAGGCAACTTGAGAACGAGAAGAGGAAATGAGATCTAAATATCCCTATCCATTGGTTAAGCCATAAACTTCAAGGACGAAATTTTTGTAAGAAATGGAGGATTGTAGTAACTACGTGTGCATAATAAGTGAAATTGCTTGTTTCATATTTATGTTTTGATTGTTGTTTGTATAGTATTGGAAAAATGAATTTTTTTTTAATTAAAGCTTTGTTTGCTATTTAGAGTATGAATATTACTAAGTTAAGTATTGGGTTGGTTATGAATTAGATTATAGTTTATGTAGGCTTAAGAATATTTGTTATAAGTTGAAATATGACTTGTTTGGGCTCAACTAGACTAGACCTAAAACATGTGTTATAGACTATTTTGAGAAAAAGAGTAAATGTTGAATTGGATTGATAATATTCAATAAGGGGTAAAAAGATAAATTTTTGGACATTATATAAACCTCGCTTTCCCTCAACCTTAGCCATAGTGGCTACCCAACTCTTTTGAGACATACAAAGAGAGATGGGAAGCACGGGGAAGAAGGAGAAAGAGAAGAAGAGAAGATAGAGAGCAAAATGAGGAAGGAGAAAGAAAAGAAGAGATTAAGAGTGATATGATAATTTTATGTCATTAACAAGTATTCTCATAGCTCTAATCTTTGTGTTTATTATATGATTTTTTTGTGAGGTTATGAATTTTAGAAACTTATTGAACTGAGGATTTAATGATGATTTTATGAGATGTATTGATTATTGAGCAGAGATGTATGGGACGACAATACGTAACGTCATACACTCTGAGCAAAACCTATTACTGTAATGGCCTACAGTGTTCTAAGTGTGAGACAATATCGGTACTTGAGGCCATCTCTTCTATACATCCAAAACGTGTCGTTATTAACTTGGTTTATTTTCGCTCCTATTATTTTCACACTCTTGAGCGATGTGGGATATCACAATCACTCCTACTTGGGCAACCAACGTCCTTGTTAGGAGCAACATCCGCACACTTGAGCTACGGCTCTGATACTAAATGTAAGAGACGGCCTGAAGCGCCAATATTGTCCTCATTTAAACACTGTAGGCTATTACAATAGTGGGTTTTGCTCGGAGTGTTGGTGTTATGTATCATTGTCCCATACATCCATCCTCAATAATCAATACATCTCACAAAATCATAATTAAATTTTTAGTTCAGCAAGTTTTTTGAAATCATAATCTTATAAAAAAAAATCACACAACAAACACAAGAGAAAGAGTTATGAGAATACCTTTTAATAGTATAAAATCATCATATCGCTCTTATTCTCTTTTTTCTTCTTACTCTTGCTCTCTCTCTTTGTAAGTCTCAAAAGAGTTGGGTGGCCACTATGGCTAGGAAAAAGGGGTTTATATAATGTCTAAAAATTTACTTTTTTGCCCTTTATTGAATATTATCAATTCAATTCAACATTTGCTTTTTTTTTTAATAAAAAAAAAGTCCATAACTCATATTATAACACATGTTTTCATTGAGCCCAAATAAGTTATATTCTAACTTATAACATTTATTTTTGGGCCTAATCTTATTAAGTCTACATAAGCTCTAATTTAACTCGTAACAAGCACAACACTTAATTTAGTAATGGATTCTTACTCTAAATAGTAGGCTTAATCAAATAGAAAAGTCTATTTTTCCAA
The DNA here is from genome assembly GCA_946807835.1 of Ailanthus altissimus. Classification (NCBI taxonomy): domain Eukaryota; kingdom Viridiplantae; phylum Streptophyta; class Magnoliopsida; order Sapindales; family Simaroubaceae; genus Ailanthus; species Ailanthus altissimus. The sequence continues at coordinate 29,891,142 of OX327695.1, forward strand.
TACCATACAAATAATAACACAACATAAACATGAAATAAACAATCACTTAGCATACGTGGTTACTGCATATCTGGGTTACTAAAGATACTTTGTGGTATTTTAATTTGTTTGTTGAATGGATCTTTCTTTAACTTTTAAACATATTGAATACCAGCTCACAATATTGTTTTTCTGTTCAGTAGTAGTCTAATTAAAATCTATTGAGTTACTTGAAAATATGTCTTGAGAAGATGCAGTTTCATATTTTAAGTCTATCACTAATAACTAGGTATCTGAAATGCCTGACTGTTTGATTCTTTCACACCTTGGCAATGTTTATGGTTATTACCCAAATTGGTTTTTTGATGAGGTCAATGATCTATCTGCTCTGAACTCAGTGTTTTTAGCTTTTGTATCAGTATATGTCTAATAAGCATTAGAGAGAAAATATGGTCAATTTTTTGCCACGGGATGTGTTTCTATTGTTTTAACAACATGGAACATATTTGAATTAGCACATGGCATGTGAAGGATAGCATGACAGAGTTTACATAAAAATAAAAAGGGATATTTGAGATTCGTTTTGCGTTGGCTAAATTAGCCGTCACAAATAATTTTATGAAAACAACATTTATTACTGCAAGCGTAGTGGTAGAGCATGAGTTTTTAAGCATGTGGTCTTGGGTTTGAAGGATAATGTACTTTGCTAAATTTTGTTTTTTGGTCATGATCTTAGCTTTTAGTATTTTGTCATTTATAATTTTTATTATTATGAAACTATATACAGTTTTATCATATGTGAAACTATCAACAAATTTTGCTGCAGGTCCTTTTGGTCGAGGGCAGATGCAAAAGCCTTTTGAGGAAGCAACATATGCCCTCAAGATTGGTGAGATTAGTGACATTGTGGATACTGATAGTGGGGTTCACATTATCATGAGAACTGGTTGATTCTTGGTGAAATTAGCTCGGGCTGGATTAAAAAGACTGGTTGATTGTATTCGGAAATCATATCCGAGAATGTTGTGATTGATTTTGCTTGTTTTTGGATTGTTGACCATCATATGGTAAAGCCATCGGCACATTGTGTGGAATAAGTATTCTGACTAAATTGAATTTTTTTTTTTCATGAAGGCTTATACGGATTTGGACTTGCCTTGGTTTGGGATTGGGATGATTGAATGAATACGCATTGTATGTCTTCTTGTTTGACCATTTGTGGCTAAATATTCATTCTTCTATTTGGTGGTATGGTAAGACTTGAGTTTGCGGTTTGATTGAGAATTGGTTTTTCAATAGCTAGTACTAATTATAAAATAGATCCTAACATTGAGTTATGGAACACTTTGGTCTCTGAAGATGTCTGCCTTAGCCCATCAAAACTGCAAAATCTCCCCCATGTTGTCTGATCTCATATCACAACACGTGAAATCGCTTCATTTACTTTGCATGGCCAAAGATTGACTTCAGTTTCACAATTTCATTCTTGAACTCTTGGACTTGAGGCTTTTCTGGTAGCAACGGTAGTTTCACTTTCACAGCTCAAGCATAACATACTGCATAAATAAAATTCACTTTCAGATTGCTCGAATTTCACAACACTAGTAATAACCCATATAAAATGAACTTCATTAAACCCCCTAGTATTCAAATTCATGCACTCGCTTTCAGCTTCGAGTAAATTTCATTTCGTTCTCTTTCTTCTTGATCAACATTCTGCGTAACAGTCAAAGCACTTAATTGACCAAATGAAGATGACTGTGCCAACAACTAGGGTCTCTTCTCATATCATTTATTGTCCCTCCCGGATCATGGAGTAGTGTTGATAAATATTACGTCTTCGTTTGGATCATTGCACTGCAAACACTTCATCATTGGCTGATATCGCTGAAACCAATCTAATAATTGTATTTGATGAAGCGGAAGTATACAAACGAATAAATAAAATATATTTTAAATAAATAATAATATAGAATAAGTTATTAAAAAATAAAGAGAGAAAGGGGTAGAAAAAAAAATACACAAAAAATTACGTAATTTGATAACTTGCCTACATTTACGGTGGATTAAGATCACACTCTTCTCTTATTATGAATCACAAGACACTCACAAAATATGTCTATTACAAAAAAGATCACAAAAAAAAAAACTCTTTCTTATACTGTAGGAATTTTCTTTCACAAAGAATTACAAAATTATCATTAAGATCTCAAAGATTTCTTATTTATCACTAAGATGTGTTTACAAGCTAATTGATAACTTTTATATAGGTTTTGGGATGACTTAGGTTTACCCTATATGTGTGAGAGTCGTATTAGGAAATCTTGAAGCAAGTGAGAGACTAAATAAGAAAGTTTCCTTATTTCGGGAAACTGTTCCGGTCTCTAGCGCCGCGGCGCTCACGCCTGGTCACCACGGAGCTGGCCCCTGGTGTGCCCTTCTTCATTTTTCGTCTCCTTTCACGTCCGTCTTCGATCCGTGCGCACCCTACGCACTTGGCTTGCTCTCCAAATCATATCCCGATGATTTTCAATCAATATTCTCACAAATTTTCTCATTGATTCAAAATCATTCACAAAGCAACTCGATCTCTCATTTCTGCATCTTTAGTTACCCTCACAAAGTAGTGGCTCTGGTTAAGTCCTTACATAGGATGAACTTAATCGAGGGCAGTGACTTAGTCAACATATCAGCAGGGTTTTTAGATGATGCTATCTTTGTTAGATTAACTTTACGACTTTAGACAATCTCACGAATGTAATGGAGCCTCACATCAATGTGTTTCGACCTCTTGTGGAACACTTGATGCTTGCTTAGGTATATGGCACTCTGGCTATCACAATACACACCGGTGTTCACATCTTCACTAGCCAATACCTCTGCGTATATGTCTTTTAACCATACGACCTCCTTAATAGCTTTACCAATGGCTATGTACTCCGCCTCTGTGGTAGATAGTGCAACCACCTGTTGTAGAATTGATCTCTAACATACACTACACCCAAACACTGTGAATACATAGCCTGTTAACGATCTTCTTTTGTTAAGATCACCTGTATAATCTGAGTCTACGTACCATCTTACCATTTCATTGCTTTCCTCATCCATCTTATATATCAACCCGTGATTTGACGTCCCCTTGAGATATCTTAAAATCCACTTTACTGCAAGTCAGTGATCTTTTTTCGGATTTGCCATGTATCTACTTATCACACTCACAGCCTGTGCTATGTCTGGTCTTGTGCAAACCATTGCATACATAATGCTCCGCACAGTGCTTGCATACGGTACTTTACTCATCTACAGTTTCTCCTCATCGGATGTCAGCGACTGTGCTGCTGAAAGTCTAAAATGCATGGCCAAAGGAGTAGAGACAGCCTTCGCGTTTGACATACCAAACTTCTTTAAAATTTTGACTATATATCACTGTTGGGACAAGAAGATAACATCTCTTCTTTCCCTCACAATATCCATACCCAAAATTCTTTTCGCTGCTTCCAAATCCTTCATTTTAAACTCGCCACTGAACTGCTTCTTGAGCTTTTATATTTCTTCCATATTCTTGCATGCGATCAACATATCATCGACGTATAGAAGCAAATACATCATCCCACAACTTATATTCTTGAAGTACACGCATCCGTCATACTTGCTCCTACTAAAACCACAAGCCATCATAAACTCATTAAATCTCCTATACCACTGTCTAGGTGATTGCTTTAACCCGTATAATGACTTCTTTAGCAAACAAGCATGATCTGCTTTTCCGGGCTCCTCGAACCTTTGAGGCTGTGCCATGTATATCGTTTCTTCAAGCTCTCAATGTAGAAAAGCTGTCTCTACATCCATCTGCTCTAAATGTAAATCAAGGTTTGCACACATGGCTAACAAAATCCTAATAGATGTGTGCTTGACAACTAGAGAGAATATCTCATGAAAATCAACTCACTCTCTTTGAGTAAAACCTTGTGCTACTAACCTAGCCTTGAATCTTATAGGCTCAATCCTCGGTATTTCCTCCTTCACCTTATACATCCACTTACACCTGATTAGCTTCTTTTGAGGTCTCTCCACCAACTTCCAAGTATTGTTCTTCTTAAGAGAACTAATTTCTTCTTTTATAGCCTGCTGCTATTCTTTCTTGTTTTCACTCTTCATAGTCTCACCATATGTTTTAGGCTCATCATTCTTAAGAGTATAAGCAGAATTAAAAGCATGAGCAACTAAGTCTGCTTATGAATACCTGATTGGTGGGTTAATCGTTCTCCTTAACCTATCTCTAACTAACTGGTACTCTTCAAGTTCCATCTCAGGAGTCCTAGTCTTTCTTTGGGTGGACTTAGAGGAACTCGCCGGTGTTCTTGGTTCATCTTCAAGGATCTCTTCATTGAAGTGTTGATTTGGGGGCATATCAGATCCATGTTCAGGTTCTACTTCAACTTCTATTGACTCGGGTGCTGAGTTTTTCTTGGGTACAGGTTCTTCTTTCTCATCTTTTTGGGAGGTTTTCAGCATCGTCATCTCATCGAACGTCACATCACAGCTTATGATACTCCTTGGTGGTGTCAAGTCTTTACACCACACCTTGTATCCTTTCACTCTTTTAGGATATCCTATGAATACCCCTTTGATAGCTTTAGGTTCCAACTCCCCCTCCTTAACATGTACAAAAGCAGGGCAACCAAAAATTCCGAGGTGGTCATACTTCGGAGGATTGGCAAACCATTTCTCTTCTGGTGTTTTGAAGTCAATTGTTGAGGAGGGACTTCTATTAATCAAGTAAGCTGCAGTCACCATATCTTCTCCCCTGAATGTCTTGGACATCTTTGCATTGGTAAACAAGCATCTAACCCTTTCAAGTAGGGTCCTATTCATCCTCTCAGCTACGCCATTCTATTGTGGTGTTGATCTTACTGTTCTATACCTTACAATCTCATGCGTGGCATAAAACCCATCAAACTCTCTATTGCAAAATTCGAGGCCGTTGTCAGTCCTTAGCCTCTTTACCCTTTTGCCAGTCTAATTCTCAACAAGAACCTTTCAAGTCTTGAATACTTCAAAGGTTTGATCCTTACTCTTCAACACATAGACCCACAGCTTCCTCAAATAGTCATCAATTAAACTGAGAAAATACCTAGCACCACCACGAGTAGCTGTCTGAGATGGTCCCCAAAGATCTGAGTGTATGTAGTTAAGAGTCCCCTTAGTCTTGTGCTCGCCGGTACTGAACTTCACTCTATATGCTTTCCCAAGCACACAATGCTCACAAAACTCTAAGGGCTGGAACTTATATTCTCCAAATGCATTTTGATTGAATAACTCCTTTAGGTTTCTTTCGCCTAGGTGTGCCAGTCTAAAATACCACAACTTGGTTTGCATACTCTCATCATCTACAGAGAATAGTGCAGAACCACTTATGACTTCACCCTTAAGCACATAAACCCCTTTGCGCTTCTTTCATCTCATCACCATCATGGAACATTTCAAAACTCTTAAAATCCCTCCGTCGATCCTGATGGAACACCCATTCTGGTCTAGAGTCCCTAGTGAGATCAACTTTCTCATCAAGTAGAAATATACCAAACATCTGTCAACTCTCTCACCTGCCCATCATGTAGCCTAAGTTTAACACTATCAATTCTCATCATTTAATATGCAATGTCATTACCCATTAAGACATTTTCACTACTAATAGGCTAGAAATTTGTAAACTAGGACTTGTGTGGGCACATGTGAAAAGTGCAACCAGAATCAAGGACCCATTGTTGAGAGTTCTTACCATCAGTAGCTACGAGTGTATCTACGCTGTCATAGCTATCATCATAGGCAAGCGCAGTATCCGCTTTCTTCTTGTCTTGTGCTTTCTTCTTAAGACAGTCCTTTATGAAGTGTCTTTCTTTCTTGCAGCAATAGCACTTCTTAGGAGTCCTAAACTTCGACCTTGAGCCTTTTTTTTTTCCATCTCTATATGAAGGCTTTCCTTTTACAGATAAGCTTTCTGTTTTGCCCTCGATCTGCTTTCCTAATAACTTTGAGTTTAATGATGATTTCACATCACTCATCGTTAAACCCTCTCTACCATAGAATAGCGTATCAACAAAACTCTCATAACTCTTGGAGAGTGAACTCAGCAGGATAATTTCCCTATCTTCATCTTCTATCTTGATGTTGATAGATTCAAGATCAAGGATGATCTTATTGAAGGCGTCTATATAATCTTTCATCGGCGTCCCCTCTGACATGGACAGCTGATACAACTTATTCTTTATATGTAATCTGTTAGCCAACGATTTTCTCATATAAAGAGAGTCAAGCTTCTTCCAAAGACCTATTGCTGTCGTCTCACCTGTTACTTCTCTTAGTACTTCATCGCTCAATGATAGAACGATTGTGCTATGAGCTCTTTCTTGAATGTCCCTTCTTTCTGCTTCAGCTCTAGATGACTCTGGCATCTTCTCTTCATCACTAGATGGAGCTGCAGTCTTTTTTAATGCCGAGCCAAGCCTTTGACTCACTAACAACACCTTAACCTTCATCTTCCATAAATTGAAGTCATTCGTATCATTGAATTTCTTTACCTCGTACTTGGGTGTGGCCATGTCTGCTTAGAACTAAGCTCTGATACCAGTTTGTTGAAGCAGAAGCACACAAATGAGCAAACAAAATATATCCCAAGCAAATAATAATGTAGAACAAGTTATTAAGAAATAAAAAGAAAAAAGGAGTAGAAGAAAAAACACACAAAGAATTACATGATTCGGCAACTTGCCTACGTTCATGGCTGATCAAAATCACACTTTTCTCTTATTATGAATCACAAGACACTCACAAAGTATGCTTATTATAAGAAAGATCATAAAGAAAACTCTCTCTTATACTATAAGGATTTTCTCTCACAAAGAATTACAAGATTATCACTAAGATCACAAAGATTTCTTGTTTATCACCAAGATGTGTTTACAAGCTAATTGATAGCCTTTATATAGGTTTTGGGACAACCTAAGTTTATCCTATACGTGTGGGAGTCGTATTAGGGAGTCTTGAGGTAAGTGGGAGACGAAATAAGGAAGTTTCCTTATTTCGGGATACTGTTCCCGTCTCCAGCACTACGGCACTAGGCTCTCATCGCCATGGCGCTGGCGCACCTGTCTGAGCTCTGCGGCGCTGGTCTCCTGGCACCGCGGCTCTCAAGTTCTAGAATGAGCACCGCAGTGCTTACACCTGGTCACTACGGAGTTGGCGTCTGGTGCACCTTTCTTAATTTTTCGTCTTCTTTCGTGTCCGTCTTCGATCCATGCACACCCTACACACTTAACTTACTCTCCAAATTATATTTCAATAATTTTTAATTAATATTCTTCCAGTACCTATCATTTCACTCTACTATATTCATGGCCATTATTCAATGAAAATTTAAAAAGATATCTAAAACATTCTTCTACATTCTATCAGAGCCGTAATTATCATAATAATGATTTTGATTTGGATAATTCATATTCTCATCAAGCTTCCCCCGTAAAAGTGCAAAGAAATAGTCCAGTAAAAACCTCGTTTCTCATCAGCATCTAAGTTTTACAAGAGTAAATATCCATTACCACTTGCAAAACTGCTAGAAAAGACCAGAAGCTCTTATTGTTTATACTGAATGCTCTCTTGATTCACTTTATTTTGATTGACGTGCTGAAATTATGTGATGTTGACGTTAATCACAAACCTTTGATATTTCAGATATTAAGCAGCACAAGTAAAATGAATCAATGGCAGAGATGAAGAAGGCGGAAGTGAAGATACTGTACTCGCACTGCTCTTAGGTCCGTGTATAAAATAATACATAAGCTCTTCAATAATTCCTCAGTATGTAATTTTGTGTTATGTAGCTTTGGTTTCTTGATCTGCATGGGATAGAAATATGAACTATCCTCGCAGATAAGAGATATTCCAACCGTTAAAAAAATTTATTACAATGAGATTGAAATAGAGATAAATTAAAAAATTAATTAAAAACAAAAATATAAGATTTAAACTAATATCTTTATTTTTGATACCATATTAATTTATTATTAAACCTAAAATTTAAGTTGTTAAAGGATGACCTAAAATTAATACTAAAACAAATCTTAACAGTCACAAAAACAACATAACTTTTGAATATAGAAATTTTTTACAAGAATTGTGTCTTGTGAGTTGTGACATTAGACTAGAATAATACCTTAATCCATACTCTACAAATATGTTTGATAAATTGAAGTTGAAGTTCAGTTTAGCACATTGCAGTTTTATTGTACTATGCATTTGCAGTTTTAATATAGTTAAGAAAGTAAATAAACTAGTTAATTATTATTCAAATTAGAAGATCAAATCATTGCTCCATTTCAAAGGAATAAGACATTATAGAGAGTTTTTCTAATGAAGAAATAATTTTGCTGTTGGATATTTTGTAAGAAATGGAAAGAAAAAACAATGTATCTAATTCCTTCCACAATCACACAAGGCAAAAACTTCTATTTTATAGTGAAAGATTGGAGCAGCTAGTAGATGATTGTCATGGTAACTTCTGTGAAAATTATTCTGCAGCTTTTAAGAAATCGGACAATTTATATTACACCCACCAGCTAATTCAACAACTAATAGCTTTCTTTTCTTTCCATTTTCTTTTTTAAAGTAATATTTTATTCTATTTTTTTTTATATTTTAACGTAAGAGTAAGATTTTGTGATACAACTTCTTAGCACGAAATTAGTAAGTTCATATTAATTTAATTTTTAAGCCTTTGCTGTCCAATAACAATTCAATGTCTTCAGGAAAAAAAAAAGTGCAATGCTTTAATATTTTGCTGCAGGACTTTTTGGTCGAAGGCAGATGCTGAGATGCAAAAGAACAACATTTGCTCTTATGATTGGTGTGATTAATTAGTAAAGTTGAGTTCTTCAGAAACGAAAATTTATGTCATTATAGATACTAATTGCGGGGTTCACATAATCGGGAGGATTCGTTAGTTATTGATGACTAGGGTACATTTGGCAGCTCGCACTATATACTAATTTTGTTTAAAGAGTTTCTACTAATATTTGTATACTATTTTTGGCTGCAAAGTTTGAATGAATTGTATTAACAAAAGTATAAAAAGATTATTGCACATTTTAAAACGTGATATGGCTAATGTGTTAATACAAATATGGTATAAATTTAATCAAAGTAGTCTTTTGCTAATGGTGTTTGTAAAACACTAGGAAAACTTCAAAGAGAATATAAATTAGTGCCAAGGAAAATTAAAGTAGATTGCAAATTCAAGTAAACAATAAGTATTAAAAAAAACAACAAAAAAGAAAAAAAAAACAACAATAACAATAACAACGACAACGACAACGACAACGACACCGACAGCATGGTATTCTATCCAACCATTTTGCATTAAGTAGGCAATCTGCCATTCATGATATTATAGTTTGTAGCATAATATATGAATGAGGGAAAATTGACAGTTTAGTCTTTGCATTTTTTTTAAATTACTCACTAAATCTCTTTTTTTTTTTTAATAATTAGGTTAGTCTCTGTCTTTCAAAATATTCTGTTAAATACCTTTTACTAAATTGTATTTGATATGACAATGGCTCAATTTAAGCTCATTAATAAAATAAATGATAACATATGATCTTTATTGATCCAAAATTACAATTCGATAATAATATTAAATTAATATTATAAATTTTTACATTAAAAAATATTAAAATTTTATTTTCATTTCCTCCACTCCACCCCACCACTTTCCTCCCTCCCAAATTTCAATTTTCATTCCCCTAAAAAAACCATGAACATGAAAGAGACGTGGGGGTTGGCAGTTGATAAGGGCGGCAAGTATAGAGGGTGACAGTGGGCATGGAGGTGGGTAGAGGCAGTAGGGGGAAAAGTGCTTTTGGAGTTTTGGAGAATGGAAGAGATGAGATTTTGGAGAATGAAAGTGATGTAGCTGGGAAAAGTGAGGGAAGATTTACTCCTCAAAAGTTAGTTTTAATGGGATATTTTGGATAACAGCGACTAACTAAAGTATTTAAACAAATGTAAGAACCTAGTGAGTAATTTAAGAAAAACGCTAGGATGAAATTGTCCATTTTCCTATAGATGAGTGATTAAAAACTTTGGTTGTGACATGGATTGTGGAAATAGGTGTATTTTAATTAGCAATTTAATTGTAATTTCGCATGATACTTGTCCTGGTCCCTACTTGATCGGAGAAAATTACCAGTTTTATTTCTGTTTGTATCTTAATTTACTTAGTAGATCTCTTTTTTTTTTTACAATACCTTATTATATTCTTTTAGGATGTAAATGGTCATTTTGTAGGGACGAAAATGGTAATAGAAAGAACATAATTAGATACTTATAAAAAATCATGAACCTGATGGATAATTAAGATGAAAACTGGGACAAAAGTGATAATTTCCCTTTTCACTTGATCTTTCTAAATTTTTAAGCATTTACTGGTTAATAATAATCGAATTTCAAGAAATCTATCAAATAATTGTAGGGAATTGAAAGGCTAAAATCCTTTCAGTCTTTATCGCATATGAAAGACAATAGGAAAGAGATTGAACAAGGCTAGAAATATGGTTACATGATTTTAGAGGAGCTTGCCATATAAACCGAATTTATTAGCCGTTATGAAATTTTTGATGAACTCAAGGCCTTCATTTTAATGGAGAAAAAAAAGTGCATTACAAACCCTTTACTTCAAGACCTTTATTTCAGTCATTACCGCAAAGTGAAAAAAGTTGACATTTTAGTTGTAATCTTATCATAATTAAAGTGCAATATGGGTTACTTGAATATAAATGTGTTCAAAAGCAAAAGGTGCATTGCTTTTCATATTTTCAGCTGGTCTCTTAAGACTAAGCGTCTAGAATCCCAAACCTTTTGATTCTTTCAAATGATGAGGATCTTTATGAAATACTGGAATTTGTTTTTGTTGGTGTTAATGAAATACATTCGCTCTCAGTGTCATTTCATGGTTGTTGTGTGTACCCAATATGCTGCAATGAATAATAAAGCTCAATTTCTTGTGAGGGAATGTTTGTGTTCTTGTACTGACATGTCACATATTAATTTTGAAGTTTTGCGTATATGACATGTGAAGGAACATGTACTTGAGTAAATTACAATCTCATCTTAATTGGTTTAGTATTAATTTCCATCATTCTATGGTGTTGAAATTCAGTCGTGAATGAAACCCTAATAATTCCACCACCCAATATTGATCTGAAGTCACTCAACATTCAAGCAAGCAATCAAAGAATGGAATAGATATAAGAAAGATAAGAAAATCAGCGCGATTAATCGAAGAAAATAAGCTTACATCCACGGTAGAGGACAGCAAAGAAGCTCCCAATTCAATATAAAAAAGTACAAGATACTCTTATGATTTTAATCAACTCCAATATCTCTCAAGAATTGCTCACTAATTCGATCACAAAAAGTCAGCTGAATCTGTAAATTTTCCGTATGGTAATTTAGAAAGTGAAAGAAATATGCTCAGAAAGTGAATCTTAATACTTTTAATCTTTTATGAAGATTACAATGCTTTCTTAATGCAAGAGAAGACTCAGAGAACCACTATATAAAGGACTAAGTGAATGACCTTGTGAACTTAAACCAAACCAGCATACAAGTGAAGAGTACAGCACTTGGTAAGGCACTTGCTCTGACAGAAACGTATATAGTTGTAACTGAATCAACCTTCGATTTGCAGCCCGCAAAGTCTGCCCCATCTGCATGCTGATAAAACAACTCCTTTTAGCTGAATTTCTAATCACAACTCAACATATTCATAGGTTAGAGTATATTTAACTATGTACATATTTTGATTGCGGGACCTTTTGGTCGAGGGCAGATGCAAAAGCCCTTTTGGGGAAGCTGATAAGGATCACTCTCTCAACCAAGTCAGCAATCGTATCAACAGCCATGGGCAAATATCAAACACCCTGTAAAACGTCAAGGCTGTTGCAATATGATTCTAAATTAAGCAACACAAGTTGAAGAAAGAGAAGAGTTAGAAAGCTTGATGTCAACACTGCTTGCTCTTATAATAACAACAATATTCTCTTGAATCGTGGAATTTTACAACTTCCCATTGTTATCCCATTACTTGTGGTATATTTACTTGTTCATGTGTTCTAAAATATGTCAACATGAAATACAAAACAATTCTGGTTCAGTTCTTGTTTTCTTCAATAGCTGGGTTCACATTATCACGAGGACTTGCTGATTACTGATGGCTAAAAGACTTTTTTTTAATGCTGAATATCTGCTGGGATTTCAAAACTATATTGATGATTTCTTAAAATTGTTTTTTCAATTAGATCAACATTTTTGGATTAGTAATAATTTTAAACTTTTTCTTAGTAATTATAAGGTATCAAGACACAATTAACAGTAAATTGCCCCATCCATAAGTGTAAGAAAGCAGGTACACCTATCAAAACTACAAAGAGAATATCAACTAATACCAAAGAATATTCAAGTAGATTTGCAAACTACAGTACACAATAATGATAATTTTTTTAAAACAAAAAAATATCATCAAGTATATAGTTCAAAGCAACACCAAAGAAATCATTACTACATCTTCTTCTTGTATTTACTTGAATCCTAAATTGTAACTCACATGAACTATCATTCAAAACGAGCATTCGATATGCATTCTCCTAGTGGTTAGCAGCCACAGTACAAATAAATATATATAAACATCAAGTATATGCAAGAAAGTTTACACCAAAATATGTTCTTAATACACTACTTAGGAGAGAGTATGGAAAGAGTTTACATCCGCAACTTTTAATCACCACAACACACACACACACGTGTGTGTATATATATATATATATATAAAGCTAAACATCTTCTGATTAACATGACAACTAAATAAAAAATGACCGGAGTATAATTCAGTTCAGAAATTGTGTGGTTCAAGACCATCCTTTCCTCATAATTCTTCTTGCAGCAACATAAAAGCAAAAAGCCTGCACTGTCACGCTGCCACCATAACTGATAACTCGACCAGCTCTCCAAGTGAATTCACCATTATCAACCCAGCACTTAAACTTTACCCAGATAAGGGCACACCAGATGGCACACCCGAATTGGCCGTAGACAGGATTACGTGCAGGCATCCTTATCTCCTTCCAATGATTCAGAACCAAATTTCACTTTTTCTTTTCCTTTATAAAGATGACTCCAAAAGTATATTGGTTGTATATACTACGCGACTGTTGCATGGATCCGATGTTTAGTATTTAGATTACAAAGGGTTTGAGCATAATGAGCTAAATCTACATTGCACGGGGATAAATGAAGGGTTTGATTTCTTCCCAGTCGTGTATAAATGAATAAAATGATTGTGGAGTGTCAAAGAAAATCACATCGTCATCTGGGTCAGAAGTTAGAGACCGTTGAGATATCAAAATCGCCTGCGATGTCAATCCAGAAACTGTTCAATATTTCACTGTATAAAATATAAAGTAACTGAGCTCACTAAAAATTATGTCACCAAAGAGAATATTCTTTTAAGAGTAAAAGCAAAAGTGATCCAAAAATCTCCTTACTTGAAAAAATCTTCTAAATTTTGACAGATAATCGGATGAGTCGGGAGTAAGATAAATTACATCGTGATTGCGGAAATCATCAGCTCCAGGAGCCATATAGTTATAACGGGATTCAGGTGGAGGCAAGTTCAAATCAAAGTTGTGTTTAATTTTTGGTTTGCCATGTTTGGGAGAAATGCTCACTTGACTAACATGCCAATCTTTTTTTCCAAACCCATTCTCCTGTTAAAATGCATATAATTAGTTCATCCTGAACCTTCTATAAATATACAAATTTTGAAGATATAAAACTTGTGCAAGTGAAAATTATAGGTGACAAAAGAAATTTGACATTCAAATATAAAAAATAATATTCAGCACAAAGGCACAAACAATTTTCAACATTTTGCATTAAGATGGTGATAGTTTTGTCTAAAAAGCCAAACAAAATTATTAAATTCAAAAAGTTCACAGAATATCATTTTAATAAAACCAAAAAAACCCTAAACACAGAAATCAATACAGTTGGCTAGTAGTGTTTAAATACCCGACCATCTTCAATGTAGATGACTTCATCCCAGTTTTTATACTGCTTGCCCTCCATCTTAAACTTCAAGCTTTTAAAACAAAAGACTAAGAGAACTTTTGAAGTTGAAGACAACTGACACTGTACTAAAGAACTTAAAAACCAAAGCTGAGGAAGCAATAGCATCTTTTGACTAGAGAAAATGAACCTCAGGCAAAAGATTCTACATTAAAAAAAAGACGATGAATAGAGACATACTACAATCCACAGAACATATTCGTGAACCAGAGAGCTATGACTACTTTCTTTTCTTTTTCTTTTTCAGAGTGTTTTGATTGACGTGCCATTTATGCGATTTGACACCAGGCCTCGACGTTATCTTTTTATCTGAAAACTTAGTTTAGAACAATGAATGGTTGAGATGCGGTGACAGTGGCAGAATGCTCAGCTGGCATAGGTTCTGGGTCGAAACGTGTCCTGAGTTTTTATATATAATTAATTTTCATATTTTCTGAGTTTCTGGTTGTTGATTCGTTCCTAAACTATGTATATCGGATTTGGAATCTTGGACTATGTGCCTTGTTCTGTGCATACTGCGTAGGCACTAGATCTCTTTGTGGCGAATGCGATGGACATGGGCCTGTCTTCAAGAGCGCAGACAATCAAACGGCTCCAAATCCATTAGATTTATGTACACTGACACAAAGGGTACTAATTTGTAATTATTCCCAACAAGAAAATTGCCATACACGACTATTAATTATTTGAGTGGTAATAAAAAAAAAAATATATATATATATATAATATTAAGTGGTGACCGTTATATATATATAAATTATTTTGTTTTGTTGTGTTAAGAAGAAGCAAATAGAAATAGGAAAAGAAGAAGAAGTAAAAAAAAAATGGGAAGAGAGAAAAGAGAGAAGAAGAAAAGATAGAAAAAGAAAGTTAGAAAAAGAGAAAAAAGGAGGAGAAAAAAAAATAGTTAGAATTTTTTTTTAATAAATTAATTTGGATAGTTAAATTTATACTCAGTGATTTAACGGGTAATAATTTTACGATATTAAAATATTTATATTTTAAAATTTATAATATTTATCGATATTAATAATATATTTTTATACCTTATGATATAAGAAATATGTCGATAGCAGATAGATTTTAAAATTTAAACCCAACTCAGGATTAATGCACTTTTGTGAGTGGATAATTATATATATTTTTAATACAGTTTATGATTAAATTATGCGTTATCAAATTTAGTCATAATTTATTTTAGACAAATAAATACTTATACTATTTAGTATATTCAGAAATATTTTAGAATTTATTATAGTATAGTTTATGATTACATTCAATATAGAAATAATTATTTCAAAATAATTATATTTATTATATTATAAAATAGTAGTTTTTGAACCACCATATGCGTATCCTCCCCTTTAGTGTAGTTGTTTTGCACATGCGTTAGAGCAGTTTAGTTTGCTCTGCCCGAGAGATGCAATATTCCGCCAGGTTAGACCAGCTCAGATCCTCCGCTCTAGCTGTGCGTGAGTTACTTCACCAGGTTAGACCAGATTTTTTCGAGTACAGGTTTGGTGTGGTTTTTAATATATATATATGTAGTACATGTTTACAGTGCTATGTTACATATATTCAGCATGATAATAGATTTTATGATAGTTTATGCTTCTAGATTTTCAAATCCCCAGTATTATATTATGATTTTAGTTTTATCATAGATTTTTATGACAATTTATATTTCAGTACAAATTTATTGACTACTCAGTACACAACGTCATGATTATTCTATCTTACAGATTTATACGTGTACAATACATATAAACTATATAATATTTTTAGATTATGTCCACTCATTGAGCCACAAGCTCACAATTTTTTCATTTTTTTCGGGTTGTCACAGGAATTTGTACAGTGTAATAATGTCGTCACATTTTGAGGTTGGCCTATGACACGCATAACTGCATAAATGTCTCGGTCTGTGTATTTGTATATTGGAGTACATGTGTACAGTTTTTATTGAGGAAGGTAGCCTTATTGTATAATATGTATGAGTAAAGAGTATGTTAGTCCCACGTCATTGTAGGATCCGTTTTGATTCTCGAGTAGGGCTCGAGTCAGGTCCTGTCAGTTTGGTATTAGAGCATGGCTTTAGATTTTGTAGACTAATACATGATACATGCATGTTTGAGATGTCATTAATGATTTATTGTATTTTATAGATTTTCATCATACGTTCACATGGCCGACCTCGCACAAAACTTGTGGCTGAACTAGGAGCTCCCTCAGTATCAGATAGAATGGAGGAGCCTATTAGAGAGGAAGTAGCTGAGTCAGTTATCCTTGTACCCATACCTCAAACTCAGCCTAATCCTATTGTAAAGGAGATACACCCTCAGCCAGTGCCACAACCTGTGATACAGTCTACATAGGGACAACCTAATAAACCTACCTTAGAGCAATCTATCGATAGATTGGCTTAGTTAATTATTGTCGCAGTGGAGAGACAAACACTGGGACAACCCAGAAGAGAGAACATAATAGAACGTGTTCGTAGTTTGGGGACAGAATATTTTAAGCACTATAGAGCCAGCTGATGCCGAGTCATGACTAACTAGAGTAGAACGAATATTTGATGTTATGAGATGTGCTGATGATGAGAGGAATTCCTTTGCTACATTTCTACTTGAAGGTGGGGTATACCACTGATGGAAATCAATATCACGTAGATATGGAGGGGTGATTAGTTGGGCTAATTTTTGTAAAGAATTTAATGTTAAATTTTTTCCTATGGTTTACCAAGACATCCAGGCTAGTATGTTCTTTGAGCTAGAATAGAGATTGATGATAGTGGAGGAGTACGAGAATTGTTTTATAGAGTTATCGAGGTTTGCTTCATATGCAATATAGAATGAAAGGGATAAATGTAAGAGATTTGAACAGGGTCTTATAGACAATATCAGGACAGTAATTACAACTATGAGCCATAGTGATTTCAGTGGGTTAGTAGAGGCTAAAATGAGAGTTGAGAGAAGCCTAGTAGAGGCACGCAGAGCCCAGTCATTCAAGCAGAGACTAGACCATGGTTGGTTAGTTTGGTAGATCAAGTAGCAGTAGAGCACTTGGAGGAGAGACATCTTATACAGGGTATTCTGGTAGACAATGGTATGGTTAGAGCCCTATGCTATTAGGAGGACAGAGATAGAGTTCTAGTAAGAGTTTTGTGCCTCCATCTGTTGGAAGTAACATAGGGAGTCAGAAGCCCCGATGTGGTAACTAGTTAAGTAGTAGTGCTAGCATGAGAAGGTACCCTTAGTGTTCCATTTGTGGGAGGAGTCATGAAGGACAATGTTTGAGAGGTTTTCGAGGTTACTACCATTGCGAGCAAGCTGGACATTTGATGAGAGATTGCCCTCATCTTCTTTGGAGTAGTAGCTTAGTACAGAGTACAACTTCTCAGAGTTTTCAAGGTGGCAGTGGTAATATTCAGAGACATAGAGGATTTCAGACAAGAGAACCTATCTTTAGTACTGGTGTACAACTTAGAGATTTAAGAGCTAGTAGAGATCCACAGAAGGGTCAGCCAGGTCGACCTCATAGCTAGGCGCATGTATTTTCTTTGACTCAGCAAGAGGCACAAGCTACCCCAGATGTTGTTACAGGTATGCAGACTATTTTTTGCCGAAAGGCTCATATTTTAATTGATTCGGGCTCTACGCATTCTTTTATTTCCTGTATCTTTGTTATATATGCGGATAGAGTGTTAAAACTCCTAGATTGTAGCTTGGTAGTAGCCATACCGGTTGGAGAATCATTATTGGCTGAGAATGTATTTCAGGATTATGTTATCAAAGTGGGTAGTAGTGAGATGGTAACAGATTTAATTCTTCTTGATATACATGATTTTGATGTAATACTTAGGATGGACTGGTTAGCTAATTATTATGCTACTGTAGATTGTTTTCGAAAAGAGGTTATATTTAGAAGACATGGAGAGCCTGATATTATTTTTTGTAGAGAGCGACGAGTTCTTCCATCTTGTGTTATATTTGCACATGTTATTGATACCAGAGTCAATGGGGCTACATTAGAAGATATTCCGGTGGTCAGAGATTTTTTAGATGTATTTCCTAAAAATCTTCCAGGCTTACCACCAGATAGAGAGATTGATTTTGGTATTGATTTGTTTTCAGACACAACTCCTATCTCCAAAGCACCATACAGAATAACCCCCTCAGAATTAAAAGAATTGAAGACTCAGTTACAAGAATTGGTTGATAAGATTTTCATCAGACCTAGTGTATACGCAACAAGTACCCACTCCTTCACATTGACGATTTATTTGATTAGTTACAGGGTGCAAAATTTTTCTTAAAGATCGATCTACGATCAGGGTATCATCAGTTAAAGATAAGAGATATTGATGTGTCTACGACTGCCTTTAGAACTCGATATAGGCATTATGATTTTTTAGTAATGCCATTTGGGTTGACTAATGCTCTAGCTGTATTCATGGACCTTATGAATAAGGTATTTCATCTCTATCTTGATCAATTTGTTATAGCGTTTATTGATGATATTCTTATATATTCACGGAGTACAGAGGAGCATGCAGAGCATTTGAGGATAATATTACAGATTTTGAGGAATAAACATTTATATGCTAAGTTCAACGAATCTCAGTTTTGGCTAGATAAAGTTACATTTCTAGGCCATATGATCTCAACAGATGAAATTTATGTGGATCCTCAGAAAATTGAATCTGTGGTAAATTGGGAGCGACCAGTTAGTGTGACAGAAATTAGAAGTTTTCTCGGTCTAGTAGGTTATTATTGGAGATTTATTAAAGACTTCTCTAAGATTGCTGCACTGCTTAACAGTTGACCAGAAAAAATGTAAAGTTTGTATGGACTAATGAATGTGAATGTAGTTTTCAAGAACTTAAAAAGAGATTGACTTCAACTCCTGTTCTCACTCTTCCATCTAGCACCGAAAGATTTATAATTTACAGTGATGCTTTTAAACAGAGATTAGGTTGTGTATTGATACAGTATAGTAAGGTGATAACTTATACTTCTAGGTAGCTTAAGAAGCATGAGTTGAATTATCCAACCTATGATTTAGAATTAACAGTAGTAGTATTCGCCTTGAAGATTTGGAAACATTATTTATATGGTGTTACATGTCAAATCTTCACTGATCACAAAAGTTTGAAGTATTTGTTCACGCAGAGAGATCTGAATCTGAGACAACGTAGATGATTAGAGCTAATAAAAGATTATGACTATATGATTGATTATCATCTAAGTAAGGCAAATGTGGTAGTAGATGCACTCAGTAGAAAGTCTTCAAGCTCTATAGCTTATTTGAAAGTGATTTATCTTCCATTGTTAGTTGAATTAAGATCTAGCACATTTTTAAGTTAGACCTATATTGATTGATCAGATTCAAGAGATACAAGATCAGGATCCTAATTTAGTTAAACTTAAGTAAGAAGTAAGAAATGGAATGCGGATTGATTTAACGTTGAAAGCTGATGAGACATTAGTTATGGATAACATGCTTTGTGTTCCGAATAACTTAGAGTTAAAGAAGCAGATTTTATAAGAAGCTCACAGCTCAGCTTATGCTATATATCCTGGCAGCACTAAAATGTATCGTACTCTAAGAGAATATTACTGGTGATAAAGTATAAAAATAGAGATTGCAGAGTTTGTATCTCACTGCTTGATTTGTCAACATGTTAAGGCAGAACATTAGAGGCCAGTAGAATTATCTCAACCACTTTCAGTTCCTGAATGAAAGTGGGAACATATCACCATGAACTTTATTGTTGGGCTTCCTCGTACTTGAAGGAGTCATGATAGTATTTTGGTAATTTTTGATCGACTCACAAAGTCTGCTCATTTTCTGCTTCATACTCATTAGATAGGTTGGTTCATTTATATGTGAGTGAGATTGTATGGTTACACGAGACTCCAATGTCCATCATATCAAATAGAGACCCTCGATTCACTTCTAGATTCTGGTATAGCTTACAGAGAGCCTTAGGCACTAAGCTAAACTTTAGTACAACTTTTCATCCTCAGACAGATGGGCAGTCGGAGAGAACTATACAGATATTAGAGGATATGCTCATAGCTTGTATATTGCAGCTTAAGGGTAATTGGGATGATTATTTACCATTGATGGAGTTTGCATATAATAATAGTTATCAGTCTAGCATTCAGATGGAGCCGTATGAGGCTTTATATGGAAGAAAATGCAGAACTCCGATTTGTTGGGATGAGGTTGGAGAAAGAAAATTGTTGGGTCCAAAAATTATCCAAGCCACTAGTGAGAAGATCAATATTATCAGAGATAGACTCAAGGCAGCTCAAGACAGACAGAAGATTTATGCAGATAAATGCCGTAGACAGCTTGAGTTTGCAGTAGAAGATAGAGTCTTTTTACGGATCTCACCATAGAAGGGTGTGCTTCGTTTTGGGAAATAGGAACAATTAAATTCTAGATATATCAGGTCAAATGAGATTCTAGAAAGGGTTGGTGTGGTTACGTACTGCTTAGCATTACCACCTGAGTTGTCACACATTCATGATGTATTTCATGTTTCTATGTTGCAGAAGTATATACCTGACCCTTCTCACATTCTAGATACTCAGCTAATTCAGTTGAGGATAGACTTAACTTATGACAAGGAACCTGTTCAGATAGTGGACTATCGCCAATAAGTACTACGTAATAAGACTATTCCTCTAGTTAAAGTCCTATAGAGGAATCATGTAGTGGAAGAGGTTATATGGGAGCGAAAGGATCGGATGAGAGTTCAGTATCCTCATTTGTTTTAGAGAGGTATACGAATTTTGAGAACGAAATTTTTATATCTACATGAACGTCTTGGTAAATCATGGGAAAGAATTTAGCATTAAACTCTTTACAAAAATCAACCCATCTAATCCCTCATTCATATCTACGTGAAAATTATGTCCACCAATGATATGCTTTACCCTCAACTAAAAAATGTGACAAATGAAACTCTCTCATCATTAGTATATCTCATAATATTAGATATTCACTCCACTTTACTTAGTCATAACTCTACATCAACCAGTCTGTATTGTATGAAAAATTCTCTACCCCTAAACTGCAAACATGCTTATTGTGTTTTCTCTTTTGGGTTGCCTGTATGTCTGTTTCTTTATTATAATTGTAACTTTCTAAGCAAGTCCATCTATAGACTGCTCTAAAGTGGGTCTATCAAGTTACACATATATAGGCTATATCTCAAATTGTATCATTAATTGAGGGTGCATCTGCTTGATAATAATGTTAGGTTTGAGTTTAAGGTCTTAATTCAGGGGAAACTGACTTAGCTACCCCTTTCTAATAGTTTCCTCCATTTTCTAAGATTACTAAAGAAAATTCTAGTCCAGCCATAGTTTTCGTGCGAGTTTGGCCATATAAACGCATGATGCAAATGTATAAAATGCTTTAACTGTCTCTAACATGTATGCATCATGTGATGGTCTACAGAATCTAAAATCGTGCTTTAATACCAAACTGACAGAACTCGACCCGAGCCTTTCTTGAAAGTTGAGGCGAATCCTACGATAACATGGGACTAACATATTCTTTATTCATTGCATCTGATACAATGAGGCTATGTGCCTCAAGAAAATTGTACACATGTACATAAATTATAAAACATAATAACTCACGTAACTATGCCTGTCATGGGCCAACCTCAAAATGTGAAGATTGTATCACACTGCACGAATTCTTGTAATAACCTGAGAAAAAATAGGGAAAATAGAAAAAAATGGTGAGCTTGTGGCTCAATAAGTGAACATAATTTGAAAATATTATATACTTTATATGCATTCTAAATAATAGCTTTTCAATAATAATTTATTAATAAATAATACTATATGTAATGTACAAGTATAAATCTGTAATATAAAATAATCATGAAATTGTGTACTAAATAATCAATAAACTAATACTGAAAATATAAGCTGTCATAAAATTTGTGCTAAGACTAAAATTATAACATAATACTAGAATTTAAAAATCGAAAAGTGTAAACCATCATGAAATCTGTTCTAAAGATGAATATATGTAATGTAGCTTTAGGAACATATACTATATACATACTGAAAACCACATCAAACTTGTACCTGGAGAAAAGTTAGTCTAATTTGGAAGAGTAACTCATACATATGCAAAGCAGAGGATCTGAGCTGGACTAACTCGAACAAATGTTTCATCGCTCAGATATAGCAAACTAAACTAGTCTAACGCATGCATAGAGTAACTACATTAAATGAGAGAGTACGTATATGATAGTTCAAAAACTACTACTAAATAATATCATGAAAGCATAATGATTCTAAAATAAATATTTTTGTACTGAACGTAATTATAAACTATATTATAATAGATTTTAAAAATATTTTTGAATATATTAAATAATATAAATATTTATCTGTCTAAAATAAATCATAAATGAATCTGGTAACATGTAATTAAAATATAAACTATTGTATTAAAAAAATATAAAATATATATAATTATCCACTCATAAAACTATACTAATCTTAAACTGGATCTTGAGATTTATCAGTTATCGATACTCCTCTTATATTATAAGATATAAAAAATATATCATTATTACTATTATATTTTATAAATATTAAAATATAAATATTTTAATATCGTAAAATTGTTACTCATTGAATCACTGCATATAAATTTAACACTCAAACTCGTTTTCTATATTTTTCCTTTTTATTTTCCTCTTTATTTTTCTTTTGGCTCTTTCTTTCTTCTATTTTCTTTTTTTCTCTCGGTTTCTTTCTTTTCTTCCTCAGCTCCGTACTCATTATTTTCTTTCTTCCTTTTCCTTATTTTTTTCCTTTCTTCTTTTCTCCTCCGTTACTTCTCTTAAAATTCTTATATTTCTCTTTGGACTTGAATGTGAAGAAATGAAGCAATTACTTCAATTTATAATAGAAGTCGTCGCCCTTTTCAATCAATACAGAGGTCACCACTTGGACTTATATGAAATTATTTTATTATTTAGCAAACCACTTGGCACTTAATTAAGCAATTAAAGAATTGTGTGGCTATTATTGAATAAGTTTACAGCCACGTGTATTGTAACATAAGCATGGGCAAGGTACGTGTATTACAAGATCTGCTCTTATTTTTATTCTTATTGTTTTCTTTCATATCAAACCTCCCTCAAGCATATAAAGTCTCACCATTTCCACTATACCTTCTTTTAGAGTTAATTTTTAAATCTCTTGACCTTAAAGCCTTTACATAATTTTCAAGAGTAAAGATTTCTTTGCCATATTTTATGGCTGTCTTAACATCTCTATATGCAGTTAAGGAATTTAATAGGATGACAACCTCATTCTCATCACTTATGGACTCTCTAGCATTAGTCAAATCAAGACAAAAGTTTCTTGAATTCATATATATTTTCTTTTAAACTTTTTGTTGAGTTCATTTTAAGCTCAAAAAATCTTTCCTTCATATAAATTTTATGAGAAAGGGGTATAATTAGATAAAGAGTTTGAAGCTTACCTCAAAGACTAATTGTTGTCATTTCTTCATTGACTTGACGAAGAACATTGTCTATTAAATGCAAGGTCATAGTGCTGAAAGCTGTTTCATTAATCTCCTGCCTTTATTCATCGCTTAAGTTTTGGTAGAAGGGTCTTTAAATTTGCCATGGCCTTGGAGACTTTTTGTTGAATCAGTAAAGTTGTTAATTTTTTCTACTAAAGATTGAAATATCCGCCTCTATTGAATTTTTCTATTTCAAATCGAATGGATCCCATCGGGTTCATTGTACATATTCTTAAATATTGATTTTCCTAATTTGGTCTTTGCGAAAACTTTAACCTTTATCTCTATTACCATTGTTGTAAATCAACGTAAGACTTTTTAAATCTCATAAGAATAACTTCAAAAACAATAATCACATAAACAAGGTAATGATTTATAATAGTTCAATATTAAGAATTGAAACCAACATTCAATCAAGCCGATAACAGTAGATTATCTTCACTATTTAATCAAGTTTACAAAGTTGATTACAATACACACTCTTTCTCACATAGCCATTACAAAAAATCAGAAAATACAAAAAGAAATTGAAGATAAAGATGAAAAAGAAGAACGTTAAGAACCCTAGGCCCCCGTTTTGGTCACAACTCTCTCTCAATCTATTTTCAAGCTTAAATAGAAAGCACATAACATATTTTTAGGGCTACATAAACTTTATATATATATATAATGCAAAATATTTCCATTTTGTACTTTGATAAGTGAAGCTAAAAAATTACCCTTATAATTAAATTTGAATGATTTAGAAGGAACCACACTCTTTAATCAACTAAATAATTAATAAAGTCCTCAACATTTTTTGGTATACATTGATAATATTTCTTCTTCTTGCACTTCTTTGAATCTTAAAAATGTAACTCACATGAGTTATCATTCAAATCAACAATATTTGATATGCAAATTCTTAATAGTCTGACATAGTTTCTAAAACTACACCCACACACAAAATGCTGCCGTTTTGTGATCTCAGGAGTGAAGTTATAAAATTACCATTGTAGTTGAATTTAAATGACTTAGGAACCACACTCTTCAATCAACCAAATAATTCGCAAAGTCCTCAAAATCTCCTGCCATTCACTAATAATATAGGTTCCTTGTGTCCTGGTTGGATTAAAGTTAATATTGATGAACTGCCTAAAGGTAATCTAGGTGTAGCCTTGTGTGGTGAAGTTTCTTAGGATGAGAGGAATGATTTTCTCAATGGTTTCAACTGTCCTTTGGGTATTCATACTACGTAATATGTTGAAACTATGGCGAAAGTTTTTGCTATAGAGCATCTTTTTCTAAAAGCTAGCATAACTTGATTCTTAAGAGTAACTCCATGCTTGTGCAGTTCAATTGCTCTCTAAAGCATCTCTATCTCCCTTGGCAGCTTCATTCTCATTGGCTCCATTGTTCTCAGATGTCATTTTTATTTTATAATACTTTCAGAGAGGTTAATGTTGTTTGTTGATTCCTTGGCTAACATGAGATTACTTTATAATGGTTTCTCTTGGCGGTTTGAAGCTCCTACCGAGATACGAAGTTAGTTGTTCAAGGATGCTCATGGACTTCGTAACTATCGTTTTTCTTGACCAATTTTCTTTCATCATGGTTGTTATTTCGTTATCGTTTTGTTTTATTGCTTTCCATTGGTATTGTATTACTTTTCAGCATATTATAAGGGGTCGGGTTTGTTATGTTCCCTTGATTAGGTGTTTTTTTTTATATATATCTTTTAATTCTATTACTTTCCCTTGTTCCATCAAAGTTTTTTTTAATAAAAATGATTACGCGGGAAGAGAGATAGAAATTAATGTAGAGAGAACAGATGGGATTGTAATCAGAAAAATAACAGAACATTATTTATGAATTGTATTGGATTAAGAAATATTTATGGAGTAAAAAATACAATTTAAAAATTAAATCCTATAATTTCAAAAATATATATATTTTTTCATAAGATCAATATCAATCAAAACATTTACATAGTTTATTCAATCTATCATTCATCAAAACATTAAGGAGATTGTACATGTATATATAAAAATATAATCTAAACCAATTACTAGTTCACTATATAATGAATAATACTTTTTTATAATACTATTTAATTAATTTATAATTTATAATGTGCTATAAGATCTTACTGTATATTAAGATACTCACTAAATGACAAACTGCTTAATAGACGCAAAAAAATATTGCCTATTTTGATTCTTAGAGGATGTATTACCCTATCTCATATTTTGTATGCAGATGATATTTTTGTATTTTGCAGAAGTAATCGTAAATCTCTCATTTCTCTTATGATTTTTATAAATAACTATAGCATTGCATCAGGTCAAATGGTTAATAAAGAAAAAAACCTTTTCTTTTTTTGAAAAATCATCTATGCATTATTAACAAGAAATTTCTAATGTTTTAGGTTTTTCTCAATGTTGCATTCCTTTTCTCTATTTGGGGTACCAATGTTTAAAGGTTGTCAGCGAGCTCATCATTTACAAATTCTTGCAGACAAGGCTATTAAGTGTCTTACAGGTTAAAAGGGCAAAATTCTTTTTATGGCAAGTAGAATTAAACTAGTTCGTACAATGTTTCAAAGTATCTTATTGCATAGTTTTAAAGTCTACCTTTCGCTAGTTTCTCTTGAAAAGATTACATGGATGTGCTAAAAAATTTATTATTTTTTATGATCATCTCAATCAGAAAATGCTTTTGGTCTCTTGGAATCGTCTATGCTTACTTAAAAAATATGGAGGAGTGGGACTTTGATGGTTGGATATTTTGAATAAAGCTTACATTCTCAAATCACTTTGGGATATTCATAATTCAACAACTTTTTGCTCAAACTTTCTTAAGGGGTGATATGACTTCAGTAACAAAATGAAGTCCTACTTATGCTATTCTATTTGGCCTGGTTTCAAGGCTATCCTATCTTATTTTCACATGGGAACTAGGTGGATAATTGGTAATAACTCTTCTATCAATTTTTTATTTGATAAGTGACTTGATAAACCTACGCTTCCTCGAGAGTTGCAAGACTTTTTTTATATGATTTTTCCTCACTTGAAAGATCAGGTAGCTAATATTATTTTACCTTCTAATCATATAGAAGATAAATTTATTTAGTCTTCTACTTGAGATTGATTCCTGTCATTAAAGGGGAGTTATATTTTCATTCATGATCAGACCTCTTTTAATGCAATGCTATCTTTTCTTTCGAAGAGTTTTTTCCCCTAAAGATTAGTATATTCATGTGGCACCTTCTTCAACACATTTTGCCAATAGATATGGCTCTGAGATCTCGAGGTATTTGTATTGTATCGGTTTGTTTATTTTGTTTGAAAAATTATGAATCAACAGATCATTTATTTGTCTCTTACTCTTCTTCTAAAGATCTTTGAAGTTGGCTCGCCTATAATTTTCAGACAAACCTTCCAAATGCCACAATTATTATAAATTTATAGAAAGTAATTCTAGCTAAATCTTTCAGTCTACAGTTGTATAATATTTAGTTTCTTTTCGCAACATGCTTGTTATATTGTATTTGGCGGTGTAGAAATTGACTTCGATCCACAGTTGTATAATATTTAGTTTCTTTTTGCAGCATGCTTGTTATATTATATTTGGCAGTGTAAAAATTGACTTCGATTTGATAAGAGTGGTTTTGGTTTGCTTGAAATTAAAGCTGATTTCCTTACTCATTAAATTCTATGCGAGTTTATGTCATGAATATATCTTATACAGCCATGCCAATTAATCTTACAGAGTTTGGGTTAAACCTTAAGCTTTCACTGATCCTTGTTATAGAGAGATACCAATTATTATCCCAACTATAAATTTCACTCACCCTTTCTAAATTGTTGTATGTTTATTAAATTTATTTGATTTTTCATTTTTCTCTTATTTGAATTTCTGAGCATTTTAAGAGGTAAGGTCTATTACATTCTCCTGAATTGTATTTCTCTTCTTTATATTACGAGATTTGCCAAATATATATATATATTTCAAAGCAATGCCCGCCAAAGACTTTCATTTTTTGTTTTGTTAGTCTTCCCATCCTCCTGGAATGTAACTCTCACGAGATATCATTCAAATGAGCATTTGATATGCAAATTCTTAGTAGCCTGATGTAGTTTCTGAAACAACACAAAAGTACACAGACACGTGAATACAGTACTTAAGTGGAAGTTTGTAAGCCAGAACCATGGCTATAACAACTTCCGATTAACATCCAAATAAAAATTACATAGACCAATTTAAGGCCAAAACAATATTAGTATATATCATATATATATGGTTCATGACCATTATATCTTCT
The DNA here is from genome assembly GCA_946807835.1 of Ailanthus altissimus. Classification (NCBI taxonomy): domain Eukaryota; kingdom Viridiplantae; phylum Streptophyta; class Magnoliopsida; order Sapindales; family Simaroubaceae; genus Ailanthus; species Ailanthus altissimus. Next base: position 29,919,181 of record OX327695.1, read on the forward strand.
CTTAAGTCTTCTTACACCAAGATAAATTAGACAAGAACTAATCTTGCCACCGTAATCATATATAGCCAGCCAAGCCCCTCCAATTGCTATTACGGGCACCACTAACCCAGTACTTACCTACCCTTCGAATGGTCTTCGGCACTCAATTGATTACCTTGTACAACAGATGTTAGTAGTACCAAACCATAACTGTCATGTGGAGCCATGTGTATCACCACCGTCCTCTGACCCATCATCGAACTTCTTCATTCTCTTGCTCGCCGCTGATGAAGACTCGACAACGTTGTCTGGGTTGTCCCGTTTGGATTTTGATTTCAGGCTACCATTTGTTGGCTTCGGAGGCTGTAACCACCCTTGTTGAGTTGAATCCGAATCTGCATTTAATGATATTAATGTACTGGATTCACTTCCATCTTGGTTGGTATCAGAACCTGGTATAGCACCAGCCCCAGCGTGCACCCAAGGTTGTGGCAGTCGATTTTCGACTAAAAGCATCCCGTCATTATAATTATGATTATGATCATGATCATGATCGTGATATAGAAAACCTATATGAGCACTTACATTAGAGGATCCCTGCCAAGTCAATTCAGTAAATGATCATTTTCAACATATAACTAATTAATCATGAACTTCACCTAAACAGAATATACTTTTGGAAGTAAAAGTAAAATATATTTAAAATATTCTTACTTGCAAAGGGCTTCTAGATTCTAAGACCACAGATACTGTCTCAGCGTCCGATTCAGAGGAGGAGGAACTGATCATAATTATTTCTTCCCATTCTTCAAATTCATTAATGTCATCAACTATAGGGTTAATGTCACCATTATCATCGACTCCAGGTAAGGGCATGTTAAGGTCAAATTCGTGTATAATCCCTTGGGGAGGTTCGGCAGAATTTAAGCCAATCGGGTTATTTTCATTTTCAAGACGCTGATTCGCCTGCTAAAATGCAAATAATTTAGTCTATTTCGGACAGATTCTTTGGCTCCACAACGACTACATTTCCTTATGAAAATATCAAAACTTATGCAAAGCGACAATCGATTACCCGTTAAAAATAGAATTACTTGCACATAAATATAAAAAACAAAACACTTTTTATTGACCATGGGGCTAAATTTTTTTAAATTTTACATTAGGATCATGATAGATTTGTCTGTACACAACAATAAGACAAACAATATATCCTACCCAACTATTATTATATTCATATTAATTAGAAAAAATAATTTATTGATATAATTAACAGAATATATAGTGGAGGTGTTTTCTTTTTTTTTTTTTCCTTAAAAAAAAATTTGTAAAGAACATCACAGGTTTATACTTTCTTTATATTTTGCAGTAAGAAGATGATAGATTGTTGTCCGTACATGGCAAGAACATATCTCGTTAAATAAACTGAAAGAACAAATCTCAGTTAAGAGCATCAAGTTACAAAATTTTTGAGTATTGCATAAAGATAAGGATAGATTTGTCTGTGCATAGCAACAATTCAAACAACATTCACTGTTCAACAATTACAATACTCAGAAAGTTGACATATATAGCATCATTATAATAAAAACTACAAGAAAATCTCAGGCAGGTAAATGTAAAAACCACGAGCACAAATTGAACGCAGCTGGTCAGAGTGTGATTACCTGATCACTTTCGCCTTGATCTTGCTCTCCCTCCATAATTGACACACAAGATTGATAAGAAACTAAAAGCCTGGAGACCGCGATATACAGATGAAGACACAGTGAAAAAAACAAGCTGCTAAAACTTTAGACGAGAAAAAGTAAACCTGAAGGAAACATTCTTCAGAATAAAGATGGTGAGTAAAGACATGATATAGTCCGCTGAATAAATTTGTGAACCCAGAGCTGTGGTACCTTTTTTTTTTTCCTCTCTCTTTCTCTTTCCCCACTATTTTCGATTGTCGTGCTAATTTTTTCAGTTGATATTTCTCAGTTAAAACGAATCAACGGTTCAGATGCGGTGGCGGTATCCATCTGCTGATCTGGCGTTGGAAATTCGACTTTTGATCAGCTTCTGATTTGTGATTCATTTTATAATGGTACATAGGAATTGGAATCTTCTGTTATGGGGTCTAGCTTTCTCCCTTGGTGAAGGCACTTAGATCTCTTTATTAAGGGTTCAAATTTTTAAAGATAAAATTGTTAAATTATATATTATTAAAAATAAATTCATAAAATCATGTAAATAATGAAAAGGTAATAAAGTTTTTTTTATCAATAAATGAGTTTTAGTTGTTTTTGAAATTGTAAATAGATATTAGTTGAAACTATTAAAAATAACGGTCATTTTTTTTTAAATTTATATATATATATTTATTTTAAAACAGTTATAAGTAAGGAAAAATCCATTCCATCCATTAAATTTAAGTAAAATAGAATTCTTTCTCCAACAAAAAAAAAGAAAAGAAGGTGATTCATCATTCGATTAATGGAAATACTTCAAATTAAATATGTATATAAATTAATACAATATAAATTTAGTTAAGTGTACGTTGCAATATAAAAATTGACGAGGGTTTAAAGTCCAAGCCCATACACTAGCAAGGTAAAATACATATGTTCAAGTCATTTTTACGGACTCATAATTGCATTAAATAAGGTGAAAAGCATGTAGCCTCTAAACTAAGTCTACTTAAATGAAAACTTAGTCTAAAATGTAAGAACATATAACTAAGGCTAATAGAAAAATACAATTTTAATAAGACATTTTTTTGTTGTCTTAAAATCATTCTAAAATAAGACAATAATTCTTTTTTAATACAATTTAGGTAGTTAAAATGACAGAGTTTACTTAAAAATGACAGAGTTTTTAAGCATGTGGTCTTGGGTTTGATTGGCGTTTGGTTGTTTTATTATTTTTATTTATTTTTGCATTTTCTTTTTTAAAACTAATAATTTTACTTTTTTATTTTGTTATTTTTAACTAAAAAAAAAATATTAAACATATTATAAGCACCATCTTGTTAGAAGAATGAATGAATGAGTGAGTTAGGGTTCTTTATAAAATTTCATCATAAGTTAGGGTTATTGAAATTATTAATAAGTTATGTTCCTATTAGTTGTTACCAGAAAATTTTCTTTCATTCAGTCAAATGATTCTTAAATTTTTAATCTTTAGTTTTGGCTATGTTCAATTTTGCAGCTTCAGGCTGACGATGCACTACTAATGTGAAGTGTTGGTGTCATGAAGCAATATAGCATGATACTTGGACAGGTATCTGAGAGACTCAGAGAGAACTGGAAGCATCGAAAACCTTTTTTTTTTTTTTCTTTTAAGTGCTTTGTTGGAGTCTTTGGTACTAGTTTTCAAAACCTAATCGAAAACTAATTTAAATTCTAGAAGAATAAATACTTGCTTCTGTTGTTTTGTAGATTGAAATTCAAACATGTCTTTAACTTATATGTGTAGGTGTCTTTTATATGTAAGTTGTAATTTGAATCATTATGTATATATACCATAAAATAGAAGAATAAAGTGAGCATATTTACTCTTTGATAGGTTCAACAAGCCTTCTCAGATTTGGGGAGATGAATCCTATGCTTCTTGTACTATAAGCAGAGAAAAAGGCAAAGTTTTGCCAGTACATCAGGCCTTCGAAGCTAAAAGCTTCTTCGGCTAAAAGATGAGCAGTCTCATTGTGTTTACAAGAGACATACTGAAATATACAACGCTTAACAATTTTCCCATAATCCTAGATATCTTTGATGCTCCAACTAATTTCTTTCATTAAGAAAATATTACCATTCACCAGAACCACTACATTCTTCGAGTTAAATTCAACAATTAAATGGGACTATCCATGCTTCACTGTAAGTTTCAAGCCTAACAGTATAGCTTTAGCCTCTGCAGACTCAACAGCATCATCACTTAGTTTGCTCATGGAAGCCATCTTCACGAAGTTACCTTTGTCATCTCTGAAGACATCACCTAGTCCCATTCCGTGATCTTGGGTTCGCATTGCTGCATCTACATTAAGCTTAAACCATCCCAGTGGAGGAGGGATCCAACCTGGATTTTCAGAAGCTGACTCAGTTGATTCCTTTGAGCTTCTTAGTTTCCTTTGATGCTGCATTGATTCCAGCAAAGCTTCAGCCTTTGCTATCATCTTCATAGGTGACTCTTTCTTTCGGTCCATGACAAAGAAATTCCTATCCCCCCAGTTGATCCACATCAAGATTAGAATCTTCATCAATTCTTCTTCTGAAATGCTTGCACAAACAGAACTTAGAAGACCAGTTAGCTCTGTCTCTTGAGTGCCCTGAATTAGATAAAAAAAAATTCAGTTAATTTCCAAACCTCCTTGGCTGACTTACATCTTATCAGTGCATGGAAAACATTTTCTGCTTTTTTGGAACATCTATTACATATAGGAGAAACCAGAATTTTCTTAGACACCAAGCTTTGTGCTGTTGGCAGAAATTTTTTTAAGGCTTTCCACAAGAAGATTTTTATTTTTGGGGGGAGATTACAGTGCCAAATCTTCTTCTATAGACTTGATGTACCACCAGAGGATTCGGGCAGATCTCCAGATTTTTGTTGAAGGGCTAAGTAATAGCCACTTTTGACAATATACCTGCACTTCTTTTCATAATGCCAGCAAAGTTTGTCTTCAGCTTTCCTTGATGGCAATGGGATTGTGATAATGCATTCCTCATCAATGGCTTGAAAACATTTTTTTGATGAAATCAACATTCCACTTATTTTGATCATTAATGAGAAGATTTACAAGTTAAATTATCAGGAAGGGTTTTAGGAGATAAAGGCTTAAGCATAGTATTTTTTTGGTATCCATGCTAACTTCAGTACCACTACCGATGATCCATCTTAGACCATCTTATAGCAATTGTCTCCCCTAAAGAATGCTCCTCTAAATGAAGATGGGTTATGACCAAGATCAGCCTCTAAAAAGGATTTGTCCCTAAAATATCTAGCTTTTAGCACCTTTGCAGTTAAAGATTCTAGATTTTGCAAAAGTCTCCACCCTAGTTTAGCCAGCAAGGCTTGATTAAAACTCATTAAGTCTCTAAATCCCATACCTCCTTGATGTTTCCCTTAGTACATTTTACCCCAATTAGCCCAATGAATATTTCTCCCCTGATCACCTTTAGACCCCCATCAAAACTCATTGAAGCTCTTTTAAATATCAGCACACAAGGACCAAGGAATTTTAAATACACTCATGGCATATGTATGGATGGCTTGGGCTACTGCCTTTATTAAGATGTCCTTATCCCCAGAAGAAAAAAGCTTCTCATTTTACTGGTTAACCTTGCTGGAAATTCGAAATTTGATTTTATTGAAAAATTTTCTTTTGTTTCTCCCTACAATTGAAGGGAGGCCCAAATATCTTTCATGCATGGAAACCCTTCTTAGTTGGAAGACTTGCTGGATTTGTTGAGCTTTGGCTGAGCTGATGTTTGGGTTGTAGAATAAAGAAGATTTCTCATAATTTAATACTTGCCCCGAAGCCTCAGAATATTGATCAAATAGCTGTTTGAGGCAGCTACATCCTGCATCTATAGGTTTGATGCGGATAAGGCTATCATCTGCAAATAGAAGGCGAGTCACTGTGATGGATCTGTTGAACTTAATACCCTGAATAATGCCTTGGTTTTCTGCTTGAGTGATTAGGGAAGAAAAGACTTTTGCACTAATGAGGAATAAGGAGGCAAGAGGGCATCCCTGTCTTAAACCTCTTTGAGGCTGGATGAATCCTTTTGCTTCCCTGTGAATCAATACTAAAAAAGAAGATGAAGTAATACATCTCATAATCAATGCAATCCATGGTGTTGCAAAGCTTAGTTTTACCATAGCCTTTTCCAAAAAATTCCATTAAAATCTATCATAAGCTTTGCTTATATCTACTTTTGTGCTAAAGATCCTACTTTCCTAACCCTATGACTTCTAATTTTACGTAAGCAATCATAACCAAGTATGGTATTATCATTAATAAGTCTATTAGGGAGGAATGCACTCTGATTAGAGGAGATGATAGCATTTAGTACATTTTTTAGCCTATTAGTAATGGTTTTGGCAATGAATCTATGGCTCACATTACAAAGGCTTATAGGCCTAAAGTCTTTGGGTTAGATAATTTTGGAATCAAGGCTATAAAAGTGTGATTGAGAGCTGATATATCACCTTAGTTATTAAGGATATGAAGGCAAAAATTGATAGTGCTCCCCCCACTGTTTTCCAATGAGATTGGTAGAATTTTGCAGAAAGTCTATCAAGTCCGGGTGCCTTCCCAGGATATGTTTGCCATACTGCCCTTACTACCTCTTCTTTGGTAAATGAGTTACATGAGCAATCAAGCCTTGAGTTGCTGTATTGATCTATGCTTCAGTAGGATTAAAAGAGGTAAATAGTGCATCAAAGTAGCCACATAAAATCTACTGAATATCCTAAGCTTCTTCAGTCCACCGCCCCTCAAAATCAACTAATCCCTTGATTTGGTTCATTTTCCTTTTGTTACTGGCCATGGCATGAAATTTTTTTGTGTTCCTATCACCTTCCTTGAGCCAAGTTGCTCGGGATCTTTGCTTCTAGTAAATCTCATCTTCTAACAATAACTTGTCAATACTCCCTTTTATTTTTCTAATTTCATCTCTGGAACCATCCTGTACCATATCTGATCTTTTTTGTCTCAGCTTCCTTCTAAGTTGCTTTAACTTCCTATGCCTTCCCCCAAAAGTGTGTTTGCTTCACTGTTTCAGGCCTTCTTTCACATAACTTAAGTTCTCAATAAATTTATCCATAACATCTACACTTTTCCCAGAGCTCTTTTCCCAATGACTGCTAACTATCCCCCTGCATTCTTCACGAGTATCCCAAATATCTTCATATTGAAATCTCAGCTCAGTGTGTTGCTTCTCACAATCCACTTCTGAATTTCCTTAGCTTCCATTAATAGAGGGCAGTGATCTGACCCAGTTACCACCAGGTGAGTCACCTGAAATCTACCCTAGAAATTACTCCATGAGTCAGAACACACGCTATTCAATTAAGTAATGACCAGCCCTTCTATTAGACCACGTGAAAGGATATCCTACCCAGCCCATGTCACGCAGGTTACACATTCTGACTGCCTTTTTGAAACCTTCAATTGCCTCGACATCCCTTGGCACTCCCCCCTCTTCTCATTCAACTCTATAATTTCATTGAAATCGCTGCTACAAATCCAAAGAATGGGGGATATAGAAGCAAGCCTTTTGAGAAGTTCTTAGGTGTGCTTCTTTTTATTTGAGTCCCCTCCTTAACTATAGCATCTATATGACACTGGTTATAGGATAGAATCTGCACATCAACACTGTCACTCCAAAGCAAAGCAACTCTTCTAGCTAAACCTACTCTGTGAACGGCAAAACAATTACTAAACTTTAACTTTCTAGCTGCCTTCCTTATTGACTTTTATGTTAATTTGGTTTCACACAGGAAAATCAACTCGGGCTTATTGATTTGGAGACCATTTTTTAGGCTTCGGAATGTCTGAGGACTCCCCAATCCTTGGATATTCCAGTTAAGGATCCTCATCGCTGTTGGCGGAGCTGATTAATAGCCTTCGCCTTCGCCTTTGAATATGTTTTTGGTTGCTTCTCTAATTCAAGAAATTTTGAACAGTTTGTTATGACCGTTATATTCCCTTCATTCTCATTTCTGGCTTTTTTTTGGGGGGGTGGGGGGGAGCGGTGTGGGGTTGCCACTGACTCATTTACTTCAGGTCCATTTCTTTCCTACAAGCGTAGGCCTTGAATTCTTACCTGTCCCATTACTTCTTCCCTACCTAAGTGCTTCTATTTTTTCCTCCCCTGTTTGGGTTTTGACATTTTGGGCTCTTCTTCTCCCATGGAAAAAGACACTTTCAGTTCAATTCCCTTGGCGCCAAAATTCGGATAGCCAAATTTCCAGCCTCTTGCCCCCCGCGTTCATCAGAAGTGAATGTGACCTCTTTCCCCTTAGGGCCTCTGTCATAGCTATCTAGGTCTTCTCCATCACAGTCGATTAGTATACTTTGCATCCCATCACATTATTATTTTCAGGAAATCCCCCATTTTCATTGGAATCCTGAGTAGGCTCCGAACTTAACTCGCTCCCTAGACTTGGATTCATGTTTTTGCTTTGCGAATTTTGTTCCAGCAAGCCATCATCCCTAATTGATTTTTTTTTTTCCTTTGGACTGTGTACTTTCCTTCCATGGCTAGTGTTGTTTCTGCCAAACCCAGTATTCTGCATCTCTGTTTCTTCCTGCACTTTTATCCCCTTAGTCAAATTAACCAAATTAACATTTTTTGTTAATTTGCATTTGGGTTTAGTGATATCAATCCTTAGTCAAATGTATTTCCCCAAACAACTTCTCTCTTCATCTAATTTTATTTCTTCCACTTTCCCAATTTTATTAACTAAAGCTCGAGCCATTCTCCTATGCATACATGTGACTAGATTATTATGAACTTGCACCCAGAATGATGTAAACTGAAAGTTTAGTTTGCTCACCTCTCCTAGTCCTGCAACCTCTGTGAGTACTATAAGAAACTTGTCAAAGTGCCACGGCTCTGATGCTACTACATTCCTTCTATCCCCCTCAACATCAAAATAACATACAAACTTGTTGCTACCCAAACTCTTGACTTGTAGCTTTTTTATCGGGCGCCATATTTGTTGCATCGTCATCTTAAAGGCTTCTTTGTTGACCGCTTTCTCGGATAAAACTTTCCCAATCAAACAGTTGGCTCTTAGCTTAGCTCCAGTTTCCTTCATTCTGCCTGTGATTTCTAACGTTTCACCCTCTTCTTTAGAAATTCTTATTAAGCTGCACAGCTTTATTAAGTTCTCCGTATCCATAAATGTTCTTAATGATCTCTCACCCACCATTCACCAGCTTGTACTACTATTACAACTACTGCACTCACAATGAAGTGAAAGCATTAGTCATTGAGACTCAAAACTACTTTTACTTCAAGTTTCCCCTCCAGAGAGAACCTCGAGAGAGAGAGAGAGAACCTAAGAAAAGACAATTTTGAAGATAAAGTTATTAGTAAAGCTTGAGGCTCTCACTTTCCTTTAGTAAAATTGAGAATCGATTTTGCACTTAACTGTTAATGCTCCATGTGGCATTTAGTTGTTCAATGGTAGCAATAACTAAAATTCTAAAGATTGAATGATAAATTTTCAAGCAACAAGAGTATACTAGTACTTCATGGCTAGAATGAAGAGAATTGCTTTCTCATTAATTGCCTCTCTGGAGTCCATATTTTATCCTGTTAGTTTAAACCATTTATCCAACTTAATGCATCAAAATGTATAAACAAAATCTCTTTTTTTAAAGTCTTTTGTTGCAGGGTTGTGAATATCTTGTTCTTGATGATGTGTACGAGGTAGCCTTTAAGATTTCTCATAGAAGCATGTTACTTCCTTTGAGATTTTGCATCTAAAACTTTGTTCACCAAGGGAAATGTGTGTAGTTCTACTAGTTCCTAATGAAGTTGAAGTTGGAAATGTGATATGAATTTATCTTGAATCGCGATCTTTTGGCTCAACTTTATTCCAGTTTTGTTGAAAGAGCAACCCCATTTTTTACCTTGAATTGATTAAAATATGTGAAATTTTTTACTTTTCGTGGAGGATTAGATCCAATAACTGGGGGTCTATGGCTGACCGATATTGCACATTATCATTTAACTATTGCAATTCTTTTTCTGATAACGGGTCACATGTATAGGACCAACTGAGGAATTGGTTATGGTCTAAAAGATATTTTAGAAACTCCAAATAGAAGTGTTAATGCTAACCTCAAGGAAGAGATAATTGATAACGTTTCAAGATAAATCAATATTCTAATTTAGTTATTTAATATAATTTATTTTTATTTTTAAATAAATTCATATTCTAGTAGTATTTGATTTCTTAAGTCTTATTAACTTTATTTCTCTTTTAAGTTTAATTTTTTTTTTATAATTTCTTGTAAACTTCATATATACTCAAGCATTCATCAATGAAAATACAATATAATATTTTCTATTCTCTTAGAATTTTCACATAATATCAGAGCCTTTTCTAGATTAATCTTTTTTTTTCACCTCTACCAAGCTGCTGCATAGTAGCCACACAAAACCATATGCGTGGTCAAGTAAGGGCTACTGCGTAGTAGTCAAAATGAATCAATTCTTTATTATTTTTACTCTTTTTTATAAAATTTAAACACTAACCAATTTCTTAACATCATATTCACTTTTTCTTTATTAATATGTCTTTTCCTTTCCATAAATAGTGCATAAACAGTAACTTTGAACAGTAACTATGAACAATAAATGCTGCCTTGGTGAGCCATTATTTTTATCCTTTTATCCTTAACCATAAATAATCAAATTATTCTTCACAATACGCAAAAATCCAACCAACATTTTATCATCCTTAACACCAATAATTCTTTAAAAAATGAAAGAACGTAGGAGCTATATTGCCAAGATGCAAAGCCACTGTTTTGCAACCACCACCCTATGACAGGCCCTTCTTTCTCTTCGTCTTTGTAGGTTACTTCAGTTTTGTTATGGAATTAAACTCCTATAAGCTATCTCTTAACCCTTCTATTCCTAAACGGATTTTTTATTTTTCTACTTTATTTTAAGAGTTAACTCTATTTTATTTTCAAACGATTCTTTTTATTTTTCTATGTTATTTTAAGGGTGAACTCCCTTCCTTTTCTAAACGGGTCCTTTATTTTTCTAATTTATTTTATGTATTAACTCTCTTTCATTCTCAACCAAGACTTTATTTTCTATTTTATTTTAAGTATTTCCTCAACCATTCTCACAAAGTTTCTTTTTTTTTTCCTAATACTTTCTTCTTTTCCTTCTTCATTCTCATTTCCAACTCCTTCAAGTTTTTGACTAGGTCTTACACTCAAATAAGAGATGAGTCTTATTTTCTCCACCTTTTCATGTTGCAGCACTGTGATACTGACTGCCTGCCAGAGTAGCACCCACCTTTCCATATTGCAACACTACACCACCAACTACTCTTGAAGATTAAGATTTAACTCTTCTACCAAAGCTCTATTATGTGAGGGCATGATAAGGAATTAAGGTAAATCAAAATTTCAATTTAAGTATTTAGTTTAAATTGACTTGTTTCAATTTAGTTATTTAGTTTAAAATAATTTATTTTTCTTTTTAGATAAATTTGTATCCTAATAATAGTTGACTTCTTAAGTCCTATTACGTTTATTTCTTTTTTAAGTTTATTTTTTTCTTTTATAATTTATTGTAAACTCTATATATACTCAAGCATTCATTAATGAGAATATAATGCAATATTTTCACTTCTCTCTAAGTCTTTATATAAAACTTCATTCATAGGCCAACACCAACGTGGATCTTAAGGAGCAATTGGAAAATGTTCAAAAGTCTATAGACAAACTAGTAATGTCTCTTCCAAGTAATAATCAACAATCTGACAGTGAAGCAATCACAAAGAGTAAGAATCAATCAAAAAAACAAAGAAAAAGTTACTTTCTTTGGCTTCAAGTAATGTTGTCAACCGAAAATTTTATAAAATCTCCTTGCTCACCTTTATCAACATCTCAGCAAATTTTGGAGTTTGAGACTGAAAGTAAAGCTCCAGAAAATGATGGTGTGGTATCCAGTAAGAATCTGCTAGAGTCCAAGAATGAGACTTCCACAAAAAGTGAAGAAGGTGGAGATGTATTGTCAAAGGAAGGCACTCTTGGCTATCGACGTTCAAGTTCATTTAATATGAAGAAAATGAAGAAAATGTTTCAGAATGCTGCTGATGAGAATGTAAGAAGTAGGGCATATGTAACAGAACTTAAAGAACGTGCGGCTAAACTGCAATACCAAAAGCAGCTACTTGTGTGCCAGGTACAGTGAAGCATCCTTTCAGATCTAGTGTTTTTGAATTCCATAATTATATTAAACTGAATTTGTCTCTAGATTCTTGATATGGAAGCAAATGAACCAGCTGGATACAATATGGAGAATGATGAGAACCCAGTTGAACCCGAGGAACCTGAAGTTGCATGACATATAACTTTCAGGGAGCAAAGGCAGCAAATAACTGAGTTATGGGATATGTGTGTAATATCTCCATCATTTATAGGACAATTTTATTTGTTATGCAAGGGAGATCCTGTTGATCAAATATATGTGGAAGTGGAGCTTAAGCGTCTTACTTAGTTGCAGTAGCATAAGGCGTGGCGAGTTTATGGGGCCTTGTTGGTGAGTTTTTTTTTTTTTAAAATAAAATATAATGCCTGCAAAAATTAACTTATTGGCAAGTTTTCGGTGATTTTTGTTTGATGCACCGATGTCTCTTCTTTGTTGGGATCATACTTGTTTAATTTTACTTTGACATGTATCTATTTACTCTTTCAAGCATCAAATAATTTTGGCATGTATCTTTTCATAATATTTTATTAACTCTACTTTTCTTATCATACAGGTGATACTTTGAAGTGCCTATTATGTTTTTGAATAAAGAGTCGGTAATCTTTCAACAACTCGAATATTATTTTGATCATTGCTGAATAAAAATTCTAGGCATTATATAACATGGATGATTTGCGCACAATTGCAGGAAGCACGAAGACTTTATTAATTTATATTTTTATATAAATTTAGTTTATCTTCCTTTAGACAAATTTTTAGACTTGTAATAAATAATAAATTTATACTTGTATAGTTATATATTTTTGTAGACTATGTGTATATTTATATATTTTTTTTATAAACTTGAATTTTATTAAAATTATGAGCATTTTTTTTATTGTTAGAATATGTGATTAATTTTCTGTTGACTACTTATTGATTAAAAAAGACTTTATAATACTCGAAAAAAAATTAGATTGAAAAATGTGAAAAAAAAAAAGATTTGTACATTATAAATATTAAAAAAAAGTCTATTTGATAAACTTTTGTTAACCTTTTTTTATGACAGCTAATAAGTCATTGCAAACACTTTTTGGACCTCTTTTGTAATGGTTAATTAGCTGTTACAAAAGATCTCCCATGATAATTATTTTGGAATCGTAAATAATTTACGTTGGCGGCAATTGTGACAATTGTATAGGTATTACAAAAATTCTTTTTTTTGTGTGATTTTATTCAAAATGAAATTAATATTTTACTTTTTACTTATTAAATTCATTTTTCCTTTTAACAATAATAAAAAGTATTAATAAACTGAATTTTAAGAAAATTAGGGGCAACAAGGAGTCTTGACATTATTCAAATTCAAGAGCCTAGATCTTTTATTCATGTGATATTGTGGAGTGACACGATCAAAGAGCTTTTAAAAAAAAAAATTGTTGACTCGATATTAAATTCTTAAAGAAATAAATCAATTTCTTTTTAAAAAAAACTCCATCTCTACTTATTACATTTAGTTGAAATAGAACTTTACATTTAGTTGAAATAGAACTTTTCTTCTTCACAAAGAAAAGAAGGTGATTCATCATTGAATTAATGGAAATAATTCAAATTAAATATGTATATAAAGTACAACATAAATTTATTTGATAGTAATATTACACATGTTAATCTTGAAAACATGCTAAAATTTGTGTTATGAATAAGGAGTCATTTTTTTTTAGTGAATCATGAAATAATGTACTAAATAAGTTTGAAAATTATAAATCCTCTCAATAATAACACATTACATACCATTTTTATTTATAATACAATTTTTTAGATAAATTTTAAAATGTCTAGCAATACTCATTTATCATGAATGCCCCATTATTTTTTAATATAGTTTTTAGTATAAATGTTTGTGATATCTAAACATTTATTTTGCCAATTAATTTTAAAATTTTAGTTGGCAAGTCACACATTTTAATATTAATTACACTTATATATTTATTAGTCAATTAAACTATCAATACATTTATTAATTATCATAAATACATATATGACGCTTTTAATGGACAAAAAGTTGTAAGTTGTTATCATGGATAACTTTTAACAAAAGTCTTGAAATTACTTTAAAAATAAGTTCTTTAGAGCTATAAATTGTCAAAGAGAGTAGCATTTTACAATTTAAGTTTTGAGAGAAGTTAAAAAAAAAAAATTGTCAAAGAGCCTAAATTTTGATCTTTTTATAAATAAAATATAGTTTTTTTAATCCTTAAAAAATAATTATTCATTAGCAATCAAGTGATTAAAAAAAGAATATAAAAAAAGAGTGATTATTATTTATTAGATGGAAATTTTTTCCATGTCATAGCAAAACATTAGACTAACTAGTACATGATGCTCATTGTCATTCTTCTGAAATTAGTTATACATAGTTCATCCTTCAAAGAACTAGGCAAATCACGTTGTACCTTATAGGTAATTTAACAATTAATTTTCAACGGAAAATGAGTATCTTTTAGTATCTTTAATTTTCAAGATAGTAAAAGATTTTTTGTTAAAAAAAAAAGAGAAAACATAACATATATTTGTATTATCAAAATCTAAATTTATAGAGTTTACTATAAATAAAAAAAAAAGATAAACCTAAAAAAGCATAAACCTAATAGGATTTATAAGTCAAAACACAATTAAGATAAGAACTTATATAAAATGGAAAACATTTAAATTTAAATTAAATAACTAAATCAAATGTGATTTTCGTTATCATGCTCCCAAAAAATAAATTGTTTAGAGGAGAGTCTAATTTTATTCTTCAATAATAGAAATTAAGGGCGTGAAAGAGGTTTAGTGAAAATATCCACCATTATAGAGAACAAAGCATTGCGATAATTGGATTGACAATGTTGCAATGTAGAAAAGTAGGCATTACAGTGGTTAGGATAGGCTATGTTGCAGTCGTGAGAATGCCTACTAGGATGATTGAAATGTTGCTTGCTGAGTATGAATCCATTGCAAATAACATTTGTGCTAACTATAATAAAGACTGTTAAAAAGGTTGAAACACTTGTTGCAGAACAAAAAAAGAAAATTGTTGATTTGCCCCAATGGATAATGAACTAAATAAAAAAAAAAACAAGGATTTTATATTTTTGGATGATTCTCTTGTATTCTTTGGTTGGAATTAGGGTTATAGGCATGGCTACAAAGTAAACAGAAAATTGGCCAAAATCTTTTAATTGATGAAAAAGATTCACACAATAAACTTGAATAATAAATGAGAATAAATAGAAAGGTGGGAGAGGGTTCAAAGAAGAAGACAGACGAAGGGGGTTTAAAGGAGAAAAAATAATAAATTAATGAAGAGATAGCAACTTGTCATCATGTTTTATTTATTTTTTCACTTCAGAGTAATTCGCATTAAACGAAATGAAAAAATAGATTGCATGGAAGAAAAAATAATAAAAATCCTATCTGATAAAGAGATAAATTTAGAAAAGAAGATAAAACAGTTTTAAAACAATCAAAAAGAAAAGAAAAAAAACTATTTTTTAAGAGAATCTACCAACAAAATTTGATATGAAAATTAATGATTAAAGTAGAAATAATAGGATAGAGTTCGCTTGTTCTTGAAACCCTTAAAATAATTAAAATAAAATAAAACTGGTAAGATTATTAAAATGACCTTTAAAATTATTTATAATAAAAATAAAATAAAAAATTAAATGTAAAAGAGTTTCTAACACAAAGCAATAGAGGAGAAAAACAAAACAAAATATAGAAGAGAGAGAAAGACATAGGTATGCAAAAAAAGAATTTGGTTGCTGTTACAATGGCCCTTACTTAGCCACTTTGCGGTAGTGGTGGTTGTTGTGGAAAAAAAAAATTTAATTACTCTAATATCATGAAAAAAATTTTTAAAAAAAAAATGGTATATAATCAAAATTTAAATTTATAGAGTTTATAATAAATTAAAAATAAAAAATTAAATCTTAAAATTAAATAAATTTAGAATGAATAAACCTAATTAGGGCGTAAAAATCAAAATACAAGTAGAATAGGTACTTATCTTTAAAAAAATAAATTAATTTAAGTTAAATAACTAAATTAGAATGTGATTTTCATTAGATACAATAAAAGTTAGATGCGATTATTTTTGGCAAAGCCAGTACTAGTGGCTTTTCTTTGAAAAACAAATTCTTTATTACAAAGAATTGACAATGGTTTTTGACTCGACATGTTTAGGCTAGAAATATGTATATTAATATGATATTGCAGATTGAGCTTCAAAGAGATATATATATATATATTATGATCTATAATTGCCCAGAATGCATGCGTGTCTCCATTAGATCCCTTCTGCTTCATGGTGACAATAACATGTAGGTTGCTTAAGTTGATCGTATCGACGATAATTCGGTACCAATGGCGTGTTTTGTGCTTTTATATGCGTCCAAGAAGCCTTTTGAAAACCCTGTGCAAATTTGGGTGGAAGTCCGTTTGGTCTCGGGCGTACGCAAAAGCCTATCCAGGGAAGCAACATATGCTCTCAAGATAATCAATTGGGGAGAATAGGACTGGTTGATTGTTGATGATTAAAAGACTAGTCCAGTGTATTCGAAAAACATATCAAAGAATATTGTGATTCCTTTTGATTCTTCTTGACTTGACTTTTATATATTTATATATTAAAAAAAAAGAATTGATGTTGACCATCTTATTATGATAATACAAGCACTGAACTGTTTTGTCTAGGCATATAGTAAATGACTGATGAATACAACTTGTTTGGTTTCTTTCTTTCTCGTTCTGGCTCTTTGTTAACCATTTGTGGGTAATATTCATACTGGCGCATTGCAGGACCTCAGTATGCATGTGATTTAATTCAAAAATGGCAGCAAAAGAAGAGAAAATTAAAAATAATAAATGAAATGTTTATTAATCTAATCACCACTTTTGCTTCCTAAGATATCAATCAATAGGAGGAGTCAGAATTGAATTATGAGATATATTCTAACTAAACACTATGAATGGCCTCTTACTTTGGCAGACTCACATGACGTAATCTTTTACATAATTTAGTGACAACTCATTGAATAGGATCAAAAAATATTCTCTTTTTTTCAATCTTTCTAATACAGCCTTATATAGGGCAATTTTAGAACATAATTGACTTATTAAGTTTTTTTAAAGCTTAAGAAAATGGATTAATTTAATTTATTCTTTTACCTAAGATTTACTTTGAGAACAACCTAGAGGAAATTTAGAAACTCATGAAATAAGAGAAAAAAAATATTTTATTTGTCTTGCCAAACTCCGCCTTATATAAAGAAGGGAGTGGCCTTATATAGTTAGGGACTCCCAATACAAACAAAACAACAATAATTAAAAAGTTTTTGATATGGCATGCAGACCACCATACAAGAAAATTATTATAGATTGGATAAAAGTAAAAGTATAACATAAAGTTAAGGTCACATGATAATTATAAGCACACGGGCTCATCTTTTAAGGGTTGCTTTTATCACGTGGCTTAAGATTTGAAGCTTGACCAGCTGAATCTATTAGGACTTTTGTCATCATTAAACTGTTTCCAAGCACATTAGACTTGTCTGTTTTCATATTCTTTTATGAATTCTTCCAAGATTCTGATGTCATAAGGGCTCTCTTCACGGATTTTTACCTTTTGTAGTGCAAGCTTGTGGGATAACAATTTTGCTTCCTTTTGAATTTCTGATTCAGTAGGTGGAGGTTGAGCATCTTGGTACAGGGAAAGGGATAGGTCAAGTGAATCACATGTGGGAGTAGGTAGAACATTATGTATTTGTATGTCTGTCTCATGAGTTTCTGATGGAATGGTTATGAAAGGAGTGTTTTCATGATTAATTATGGCCCGATTATACTGGTAGTACTGTTGGAGATAATATTGGTGTTGTTCACTTTTTCTGTATTGGTGCAGGTTGGATGCTTGTTGGAGTCTGTATGAGAAGTCATTGTTTATAGTTTTCTAAGGGGTATAGTCTTCAGGGTCTATCTATATTGATGGTGGGATAATCTAGTTCTTTTCTGCAAGTACTATTTCTAGGTCTCGCATCTTTATTCCATGTCTATCTCGAAATAGATAAAGATATAATGGAAACATAAAATAGTCTTTAACAATAGGATAGTAACGTACATCATGATCGGATATAATCATCTATTTTCTTTGAAAGAGAATGACTATATGGAATCTTCTACATGGCATTCTTGATTAATTGTGTTGGTGTATCAACCTTTTAAACTTGACTAACTATTATTCTTGGGGGAAGAACCACGGTAAGAATGTGATGTATAATGGCTAGAAGAGATTGTTTTGAACCTTTTTTTTCATTTTTAGAATAGAAAATTCCATTGCAGTGGTGTATGAGTCTAACAGTTACCACAAGAGGTAAATAACACTTTTAGACCAGACTTCAAAAAGGGCGAAAGTGAAAATATAAAAGAAATGGTAGGTCAGGTTAAACAGAGGGGTTCCGAGAGTATTCCATCCATTTTTCTTCAACAGCTTTAATGGCATACTATTTTATGAGCTCAATGAGGTTTGATCTGATGGTTCTGATTTTGATTATTTCTTCAAATTTAGGAGGTTTGAATAGAATTGGTGGATAGATTATAAAAAAATTTGGTGGAACCGAAGAGGAAGAGGCTGCCATTAAAAAGATAGTGGAATGGTATTTGTGCTTAGGTTTTCTGCCTGAGTTTTTGGTGATGTGATTGGTGAGTGAGGTATCGGTATTTATAGGATTACGAGAGAGAAAGTATATTACTGTGTTATTTTTGCCTTTAATGTATTTTACTTCGAAGGAAAAGTTGGAAAACCACTTTTTCCATCGTAACAGTTGTTGGTTTAGAATCCGTTTCTACTTAAATGTCAGTATATGAGAAAAAGTTGACATATCCAGCTCAATCATAAATTTGTGTCCAATTAAATGGAATTCAAAACTTTCGATTGCCTATTTCACTGCCAAGATTTCTTTAAAGGCACTGTGGTAGTGAAGTTCTGAATCAGAAAGGCTCTACTTTTATACTCACATATCTTTCTTTTTTGTTGATTTCTTCTAAGAGTATGGGGCCCTAGTGATAGTCACTTGCATCTACCTGCAGTATCCTCTTACCATGTGATGAAATATGTTGGTGTTACTACTGTGGAGGATTATTTTTAAGCATATGAAATAAAGACTTTGTGATCTATGAAAGATGTTGGATTAAATCTGACATGTAATTCACGATACCCAAAAACTGTTGGATTTTAGTTCTTAACAGGTTTTCATCAGGGAATTTGACCAACTGTTCAACAATATGAGACTAAAGCTCGTATTGTCCATTCTTTATTGGCATTTCTAAAAAATCTGTCTTTAAAAGTTCTACATGACACTTGGTGGGAGAAATCATTATGCCTTTATCTTGTAAGATACTGTCAAATTTTAAAAGAAGATTATAATGTTTATCAATGCTTTTTGAGAAAAGTAAAATATTATCAATATAGATAAGGGCCTGCTCTTGAATTGGTTGAAAGATTTTCATTATTAGTTTTTGAAAGAGTGATGAGGTTGTCTTTAATCCAAATAGTAGGACAATCCATTAATAATGGTGAGATATGTAGAACGTTGTTTTGTGTCTATCATTAGGGTGAACTTCTAGTTGCCAAAATTCTATTTTCATGACAAATTTTGAAAATACTTTTATGTGCAATTCTTGAAAAACAGAGTCTGCTTGTTAAGTAAAGGGAACCTATCATCCTGCAAAAAAGAGTTTAGAGGTTGATAATTAATAACTAATCTTAACTTTCCTCTGATTTGCTCACTATGTTTATTGACATAAAAAACTTGACAGATTTATTGTGAGGAAATAGGTTCAATAAATCCTTCTTGTAGCAATTGTGTGAGTTTTGCATTGGCAATTTTAACATGGTCTGGTGGCTTGCTTTTGTTGGATTGATGTTTTCATTTTTGTGAAAGGGTAGTCGGACAAAATATTCTTGATTTTTCCATAATAGTGAAGACACTTAAAAAGGAATTTAGAATGACTGTTTGACACCGAGTGGGCTTTGATTTGTTCAAAAATAATGTTGAGTGAGGTGATAGAAAAGTAATTTTGGAATGGTTGACCATGATAAGAAATGGGTTTTAAATTTTAATCTATTGGGCTTGGTAAAAACTTTCTTTTCTAAAATCTTTTGGATTAAATCAAAACCTATGATCAAATCTTTTCTTGGGAGATCTGAGCCTAAAAGTTTATAGTGAATTTTGAGGTCTAGAAAGAACTATAGATAAATTATTTTACTGATCCTAAATACAATAAATAATTCATCATTGGCTACATGAAATGTCTGATGATAAAGTTTCCAAAAAGACTCATGGAGGATGACAAGGTTGAAGATTGATGCGGCAGTGCCAATGTCAAGTAATTCGATTACCTTGATTAACTTACTGTATTTGGATGGATACAACTGATCTTCTAATATCGGGACGGATACTGTGTGCAATGGCTTGGATGGTAGAGGTAATGATGGCAGGGATGGTTCTAGTTAGATGTTTAATGATTCTGAAATAGAGCTTGAGGTGGATTCTGACCCATACTCTGAGACGATGAGAATAGTGTCACTATTTTCACAGCTTTGTTCAGATAAAAGTGATTCAAAGTCTGAGTTGATGAACTCGTCTTTTGAGATAGCATTGATGACCGATAACATCTTTTTCTTTTTACAAAATATCTTTTTTGCCCACAAATAAAACACCTATTTATTTTCTTTGAGAAAGCAGATTTTTTCAAAAAAATCTTTTTTTGGGTGACCTGGAGAATGGTCGCCGAATTTTGAACTTCCGGTGATGATGCTTTTTCTGAGTTCTGTAAGAGCATTCTTTTCTAGACATTTGATTTGTAAATCACGCCGTTCACAAGCCTTTTGGATCCTTTTGCCTGTGAAATCAAAATCTTTAAAAAATTTGTGGCGTGCACATAACTTATCCAGTACTGACAAGATTGCTTGTTGGATTACTTTTATAGAGAAATTTTGTAAATTTTTATTTTTAGAATCAAGAATTCTTAAAGCCTCTTGGCGTAATGGATCTGAAACTGAGTTGATATATGCTTGCTTTAAATTAGGATCATCAATTCTTAAAATGTAGTATCTTGTTGTGGCCTGCTTGAAGTGTAATTCAAGATCTTTCCTTTTATACGAATAACACTTTATTTTAAAGAATTATTTACATGCTTTTTCTATTATCTGACCTTATTCGTTAACAAACTTATTAAAGAGAATTCCAATGAATTGTTCGATTGATTCATTTTATTATAACATACACTGTCTGTATTCTCCAAGATGAAGGTACTAATATTTCAGTATTCTCTGAAATCTGACAATGACATTTTGGATGACTTCATGGACAATCATACCAGTGTTTTGTTATTCAGTTAGACACCATACTTGAAATTTAAAAATTCAATCAACCAATTTATGTGGGTTGATGTCATCAAGAGTTAGCCTGTATTTTTTCTCCGTATTGTCTGCATGTGATGTTTGGTCTTGTTTTCATAGAAGAGTTTCTGCTTCATCCATAGAGAAATCTAGTTCATGAACTTCAGTTTGCGGCCTTGATGTATATAGGTCTTAGGGTGCAGTGTTCATGTATTGAGGTAAGATTGAGGAGGATGTTGACCATGATGTTAACTCAGAAATAGATTCTGCTTCTGAGGCTGTTTGTAGTGTTGGTGTCTTAGTAAGGATGAAGAGCTTATTCTTTGTAGTTGAGAGGTAAATAGATGGTGTAGGGTTTAAATTCTAATAAAATTTTGGTGGTGGGGTTGGCAGTTTTTTAAAGACGGGTTTTGTAGTGGTTTTAGTGACTGATGCCATAAATGTGGAAGATGGTTCAAAGGCAAGCTTTTTCTTCTTGTCTTTCTTCTTTAGGATAAGTGTGGAACTATCACCAAAGATGAACAGAGGTTTGAAAAATGGTAAAGGTTGTGAGGCTTTTGGTAAAGTGTCTACCGAACGCCAGGGTTGGAAAAAGTCTTGTTCAAGGTTTTGTAGCTGGGCTTTTAAATGATTGATTTTCTTTTCTTGTTCTTGAAAAGAAGGCCATTTTGAACTAGATTTAGAACATGTTCGTGTAGCACCTTAATCTCAAGTCTGAGTTTATCTTTTAGCATTTGATGGGCATAAAGCCAATGTCAATTTTGGCTTCTATTATTGTTTGAGATTCTTAAATTTTCTTAATTGCGTTATTTTGAGCCACAACATTTTGTGAGTGCTAATTAAGCATTGCATCTGTAGGGCTTATCTGTTTAAAGATGTTGTTTGCCCGTCTGGTGTTTGGTTGTTTTATTTTTCATTGTTGGATAATATTTTCTTCAGGATTATGTTAGGGAGTTAATGGAGGAAAATATGCAGGTGAGAACATACAGAATTGTAGGATGATGTTTAAGGGTTTTAGAGTTTAGTATTTTGGTTTGTAGGTTGGTGGTGGTTTTGTATTTTCTCTCTGTGGTTTACAAGGAGGAGAAAAGTTGTATTTTGTAGTAGAGTAAGTGACATAGTAGTCAAATTTTTCATACGGTTATCCCAAGAGTCCGATATCTGGATCTCCATTATCATATCTTTTCTTAAGGGTACACTGTGAATTCTGCTTCTACTTTCTCTATCTTTGTCTTTTGACAAAGTTTTCATTGTTTGATCTGTCATATTGGTATGACTGGTATTTGCAAAAGAGGTCATAGTGACCATCTTTTATCTTAAATTGGTAGATGGATTTTTCTTGTCCTGTAAAAGAGGCAACAGGAACCAATTCTTATGGATAATTGATTGGAGTAAATGTGAATTGTGTTTGAAAAGTTATTTATCACGTCTCTAAAAAAAGCTATGATTTATGGATTGTAGCAGTTTGGGTGATTGAGACCGCTTTATGGTTTTGTTCGTACTTTATTATCGACGTGTTTGAAAGGAGTTTTACCAGTTCTTCATTGGAGAGTTGTCTGAGCATATAGGTACATGTCGATACCTTGTTGGATTCTACAAATAGTAGAATGGCATCTTGGCTCATATGAGGTATCCCAAAGTCCAATGCGTGATTTTGGACTCGATAGACCATTTGGTAATGAAGTGTGGTTGATTATGTGTTTCCTTCTAGTATGCTCCTGTAATGTGGATCTGTGCTTTTAGTATCGAGAATAAGTTGGGATCTATAAGAGGCATGCAGAAGTTGGGGTATAGTGTGAATAGTATTGTGCTTGCATTTAATGTTGTTTGCATCTTGCCGATATAAGCATCTTTGTATCTAGAAAAGCGTTCATCAAGCAGAGTAATACGGGCTACAATTTCGAGCCTTTTTCGGTCATGGAGAGTTAGGGCAAATCTTACAACGCCAAAGTGCATGTGGGTATAACCTTATTTCAACTAATGAGGAAAAAGATCTTTTAAGATCTTGAGAGCTACTATTTATTCTTCAGTTGAGGCTGGGAGAAGGTATTGGTCAAATCTAGTTGCTTGGACGTATTCTTTATTTTGATGCAGTTTGGGGTAATTAATTATTTGATAGAGGTAAAAGAGATTTTTGTAGTTTCAAAAATGCATGATAGGGGTTATTATTGGTAGTTCGCTTACTGGCACTTTCTTTTCTTCTGGTAGGTAAGAGGTCTCATATAGATAATCCATATGAGAGGAATCAATAGATTTAAGGGAAGGAGAACGAATAAGGGTAGTTGGAGAAGGAGTAAGAATTGGAAGAGGAATAACTGACTCTGAGGAAGAAGGATCCATAATTTTAGGATATAGTTGTTTTCTTTAGTAACCTTAGATATCAAGATAATATGAGTTGATAGTGTTTAAAAATCAAAGATCAAATACCAGTAGAAACCTAGAAGGCTTTGATACTAGGTTTGCTTTAAATTTAGGCCAAAATTAATCTTTGATTTTGTTATCAGTAAGAGTGGGCATAGTTTGATTCAATTTTTTAAAGGAAAAAAATTGAAACTGATTTTTTTAAAGTTGAAAATCGAACCAGACTGAACCGTTTTTCGGTTCAATTTTAAAAATTAAATTTTTTTTTAATAAAAATTTAGGAAGCATTATGTGTGGTTAAGTGTATGTTAATATTTTTAATTATTTAATAAATGAATGCCACGTGGTAAAAAATTATTATTTAATTAAAAAATCAATTTTTTTAGTTTAATTTTTATTTTAAAAAAATCGAACTGAAACTAAATTGAATCGACTGATTTTTTAAAAATAAATACTGAACGATTTTTTTATATAAAAAAATTAAACTAAGCCAATCGATTTGATTTAATTTTTTAATTTTTAATTTTGTTTGCCCACATTAATTATCGGTGAGATAAAATTGAAGTCTTATCACAAAACATATCAAAGGACCCAATTTTATTATTTTG
This sequence comes from Ailanthus altissimus, assembly GCA_946807835.1. Lineage (NCBI taxonomy): Eukaryota > Viridiplantae > Streptophyta > Magnoliopsida > Sapindales > Simaroubaceae > Ailanthus > Ailanthus altissimus. Next base: position 29,943,501 of record OX327695.1, read on the forward strand.
TCGTATAATCCAAAGCTTGGCCTGACTTTATAGAGATAATCAATTAAACACGTTCCGCAATTTTAATAAAGATCAGATTTATTGGACATTAGTCATCCTGTAATAGTTATTAATTAACTTTTGGACTATATAATGTTGCAGGCATATGTTGGTAGCATCAGGAATCTTAATGGCCAAACGCTGCGGGGCTAGAATTCAACTCAAATAGCTCAACGGTTTACAATCCTAAGCATATGGCATGCAAAAGCAACTTCATTAAACAACTAAATTACAAAGTCACTAAATTATGTGCAGTTGGCACTAAAAAAAAAAATGCTTAACAAAACATGGATACAGGCTGTGATAGATAGTTACATTCGAATGGTTATCAAGCAATCATCACAAGTTTACAACTAATTACTTCATCATTTTCAGTTCCCTCTTGCCCTCTTCTTGACATTTCCCAATCTTTCTGATCTCCTCAGTCCTGCAAAGTCAGTACTCCTATTGCCACTTTCTGATCTCTTCGATCCTGCAAGGTCACTACTCTTATCACCAGTTTCTGATCTCCTCGGTCTTGCAAAGTTACTACTCTTATAATTATCACTTTCTGATCTGTTGCATCCTGCAGACTTACTACCCCTAACACCCGAACTGCTCCACATAGCCTTTGCGGAATCTAGACTTCCGCGGCAACAACAAAAACTTAGCTCTCCGCTTTTCAATTCTTCTCTTAATTTTTCATGCCTTGTTCCAGATGAAAAATGTAATTTATCGTGATCCCCCAATCGAGCTGAGTTACCATGGAGAAAGGGGCATTTAGGTTTTCCGTGACACACATTTGTATCATCTGTGTACTGGTAAGTTTCTTCAATTTTCCCAATGGGTGCAATAGGTACGTAACCGCCCTTTGTGGGTTGGGGCTTCTCCAAGTCATGATCACGCTCGGACTCTGCTTTCACTGTACAACGGCATAGTTGTTGTTGCAACTGAAGTTGTTGGGCAAAGAGTTGTTGGGCAAAGAGTTGTTGTTGCAGCTGAAGTTGTTGGGCATGGAGTTGTTGCAGCCGAAGTTGTAGGGCATGGAGTTGCTGCAGATGTAGTTCGGCACGGTATTGTTGCAGCTCATCCAATGTGACATTGAAAAAGTAGAGAGAGTATCCTTGCTTTCGTGATGGTTTTGGTGCAATCTTGACGAGTTCTTTTGGCTTAGGTTCGGCATCCCTTGAAACTCTCTTCTTATTGCGCACTCCAGTAGATACATTTACCCGGCGACTGCGAGCGGCTCTTGCAATAGTTGGTGTTTTCTTTGCATCGCAGGCTTCCGCCTCCAATGCTTGAGCATGAGTCAATGTCTGTGGAAGTCAATTCGGGCAATCATTTGACTATGTAAATCATCCCACTTTTACAATACAAAATTTTGGTTACTAAAAAGCAATGATGTCAAGGGTATAGCTCTTAAATGCAAAATAGATCCGTAGCTAATCTTCTTACTAGTTGAAGATAATTCCATTCGGTCTGATGAAATTGCATCAATTCCTGCTCCGCTTTAATTGGGATTCGATTCTCATAATCTGTTTCATTTAAGGTGACATTCAAGTCAAAGTCATGAAGAAACCTAGCTGGAGGATGTTGTTGAGCATCCATGCCAAATTGGGTCGTTATCTCCTGCGAAAATGCAAAGAATTAGTCCACTAAACAGCTTCTTTAGATCCACAACTAAGTTCCCTGTGAATATGTAAATAATATACAACTAAACATTTACAGGAAGTTTGACAAAAATTTGAAAGTTACTACTATTCACTAGAGACTAAAGCTTTGTCCTTTTGCGTGTAGGATAAAGTGTATTCTATTAGTTCTTTTTTTTTTTTCCTAACAACTTATAAATATATATATTTTCAAACATACTACCAACAAGGCTTCAAAAATATATATATATATATATATAATTTGTTAAGTGCCAGAATCTTTTTAAGGAAATTTTTTAACTGTTGCCAAGTTTAGAAGGAAAATTTTTTTTACTGTAATAAAAAATTTTAAACTTTAGTGATCAAAGACATAATTTTTTTTTATTTTATCCTTATTTGTATAATTTACAAAATATGTATTTTTAATTTATTATAATTAATTAATTTAATTAAAAATTTATTTTTATAAAAAAAATAATTAAAATTAATTATTTACATAAAATATTATTTTATAAAAATAATTATAAAATTTTAAAAATATTCATTGACGTGCCTGCATCAATAGCAAAGTGCTTTATCTTGGCAAAGCACTTGCTTTCCCCCTCTCTTTTTTTAGTTATAAATTAATTAAAAAATTTTAAAAATAAATATGTTTTTTTTCTTTTGTTTTTGCTTTTTTTTATAAATTATAATAATATTTAATATAATTTAAAAATATATATTATTATAACTAAAATAGAAAAAAAATAAAAAAAAACAAAAACAAGTTGATGCGCATGCATCAGCTTTTTTTTCTTTTTCGTTTAACTAAAATTAATGAAATTAAAAAATAAAAGTTTAATAAAAATTAAAAAATAATTTATTAATTTTAATAATATATATTTTTAAATTATTATAAATATTATTATATAATCTATAACTTAAAAAATACACGTTTATTTTTTAATTAATTTATAACAAAAAAGAAAAAAGGCAAAGCGCCTTTGTCTTGACAAAGCACTGATATGCCCATTAGTGGCTGACGTGCGCACAACAGTTGCTTTAATTTTTTTAAAATTTTATAATTTAATTTTTTTTGTAAATAATTAATTTGATTAGTTTTCATAAAAATAAAATTTTGGTTATATTTGTTTATTAAATTAATTAATTATAATAAATAAAATATATATATTTTTATAAATTATACAAAGAAAGACAATGAAAAAAATTCAATCACTAAAATTTAAAAATTTTAACAGCAGTAAAAAAACAATTCCCTCCAAAAAATTGGCTAACAGTTAAAATTTCCCTATTTTTAATTTGTTTTAGAGGGCACTGTAGCCAAATTATGAGGTTCTATTTATTATAAAAAATTTACATGGGTCCAAAATATCAGGCAGGTCAGATACTTATTCTTGTTAAAAGATTGCTTCAAAAACCCATGCATTCATCTTCCGAAGTACTACAGGAAGACACGTGTTAAAAAAGGAAATGAACTTCAGAGATCGTCAAAGACTGAATCTTTCACAAACTTTACCCAGTCAACTAAGCAGTAACCATCGGTACATTAGATGTCTACATCTGCGTCAAAAACCAAGAAACATCGGCCAAAAACCAAGTCTTATAACCAGTGAAAAAGAAGAAGAACAGCAATAAGTGGTTGCTTGATTCTATAACATTCTTCGTTACGAGGCAAAATAAAAAAAACAGCATATACATATTCATTAAAAAAGCTAACAAAACATAATCATTTACACATAGCTGAAAGAACAACTCAGACTCATCAAATAAAAACTCCAATACGTTTATACCTGGGAAAATAGTTCTTTTGTTGAAGGGTTATAAAAAGCTAGGTTCAGTTCCAAGTCCAGGTCAATCTCCGGCTCCATGTTGAATTTTGAAGTCCTTGCTCGGTTGAGACACATTTTCATAACCAAATCTAGCAGAAATTTTTCAAGGAGTAAACGCAGAGAAACGGCTCAAGTTTTACTTCTTACAAGATTCTTCAGTTGAAGGCCTCGAAGAATAAACGAGAAGCTCAGACCTCCGTTAAATAGGCTTTAAAACCTTGTAGCCATAGTATTTGTGACGTTTGACGTTATTTCAAAAACCCTAGATTTTTAAACATTTTCGCAGAAGGAAAATGAATCAACGGTGGAGATCAAATTGGAAGAAGCTCAATGCTGAGGTGGTATGTCTCATAATCTTCCGATTTATTATGGATTTTCGATTTTTTGAATTCCCCAGTTGGATGGGAATATTGTGCTTTATGGCCACCCAACTTCTGCGGACTGCAATAGTGCATAGGCATTATTATGATTTCTTTTTTTGAGCGTAGGATATGCCGTCTAAAAGTAAAAGTAATAGGAGTTGATACAATCCAATCCATTGGGTGAAGTGAATGTCTTTTCAAATCTAAAGCCATGAGATATTCTATTTGACGATCAGGAATTTACTTATTAGACTTGCAAGGAGAATATAACAAGCTAAGAACGTTGATGAGAACACTGTTGATGTTGAATACGAAAATTGCTCATTTTTAGATAAATCTTCAGAAAAAAATTGTCAAGTCGCACTACCCCACTAACAGTATCTCAAGTAAAGTTGATACTATTGGCTCTGTTTAGTGCACATCATACGAGAAAATGACTTCATATTTTCAACTGTTAATTGCATTATTTTTACATTTCCACTTCAATTTAGTAAGGTAGAAAAAAAATCAAAAGCATTCTTCAATTTCATATATATATATATATATATTTGTGACTAAACACCAATTTCATATACTATGTTCGAAAGAATATTAAAAACTAAACATTTATTTTGTCAAATTCATGAAAGATCTATGTTTTATATGGATTTTTAATGACTTACCAAACCAATTTTTGACACTCTCTCTGATGGACCTTATGTATTTTCTGACTCAACAATAATGGTATTCTTCTAAACAATATACTCTTTTTGCAAAATATACAATCACTTAAACAATTTTACCAATAATAATGGGATTTTAGTTTGAAGTTTGTACACCGAACACACGACCGGATGAGAACTTTTTCCAAAGAAATTTTTCATATCATATATCTACCGTGAGATTTTTGAATGATTCAAAATGGATAAAAATTTTCCCTTAATTAATGAAAGCAGAAACTTTCCCTATAGTTCAATACTTCACGAGAATCTTATTATTTACCAATTAGAAGAGATTCTTTTGGCCCTTGTTTTTGCTTTGGTCATTTTTAAAGAATATTATGAAAGATTGTCCAAGTTGATGTTTGTTTTGAATGGAAACTTCTTTTTTTTAAATAACTCTATCGAGCATCATCTCATTTCAGTTATGCTTCCTTATATTTCAATCTTAGTTTTCATTTATTTGTTGGTAAAGTTGAAAACCAATGAGAATATTTATGCTGAAATGAGATTTTGATATCTTTGAGGTCTTTCAATAAAATCATCATCACGTGAATTTCTTTTTAAACTTATATTTGAGTTTTACAATTTATCATTTTATATTCTATATGTTTTATTACATAATATATGATATTTTTATATAAATTTTAGTCAAGTACTTTTAAATAGAATCTACCATACCTTGAAAAAAATTTAAAAGTAAAAAAGAACTACAATACACTCCGGTAAGCACGATTGGATGACGATGACTATAAAAATATTTTTTTCTTTTAAGGTTATTCTTACTCCAGGCCCCACGAAAGTTCTTTATAGGATGTGAATGTCTTCAAACGCACTCTTTTTATATTTTGGCCACATGAGTTTCAAAGTTTCATGTAATACTCCTACCCCCACCACCAATACAAATTTCTGCAGGATCCCTTCCACCACCTTTAGTCGTATCAAGTATCAACAATTGTTGTAAAGGATGTCTCTGAACATAAACACAATTCTTCTCTCTATATGAAATAAGATTAAATCTCATTTTGAATTTCATGAAATTTCTTCTTATCAAAGTCAAGTATTGTTTTTGTTTTTGTTTTTTTTTTTTTCTTGGGGGTGTTTCTTTTTGAAAGTAAAGTTGAATGGATGGATGGAGTGACTCTGTCTCTGAGTAAATTGTAACCCCACAAAGAAAATTTTTTATGCAAGTAAGATGGGTTGTTTTAGCAGCAGGAATCGGATTCCACTCCAGGCTCCAGCTGCCAATGACAGAAAGACTTGCATTACAAAGCAAAAGCTTGATCTCGTACAAATTTGGTCTTTGTTTCAACTTTCAAGGAAACCAGCTTTCACATTAAGGGCAATTCACGTGAATTTTCATCATTACAACAAATAATTATATAAATAAAAAGCCAAACTAATGCTACTATTAATGTATTATCTTCACGTCTAGTTTTCTTTCTGCAATTAATTTCATTTAATTATTATTATTATTTTTTGTTAAAATTTCTGTCACAAATTTTCTTAAGTGGTGGTGCTAATAATTTAGGATAGTCAATGAGTTTTGAGTATAGTGGTTTCGGTGTCTTTTCGACATGCCCACATCCACATGTACTCTTTACTAACTTTTCTTACGAATAATTATGGCATTGGCATGTTCTCTATCTTTTATTCCTTTGATCTTTTATTTCTTCTATCTTTTGTTCCTTTTATCTTTTTTTTTTTTCTGTTGGTATCTACTAACTTTGTTTTAGGATAAATAAAAACATAATATATAATAATTACAATATCAAAATATTGGACATCATAAAATTGTCAATTCATTAGTGGGTAAACGAAAAAAAAGTGGGGATAATGGGTGGTCTAGGTCATTGTAGTACGAGTTTATTGTCACTTCACCCATGACTCAACTATCAATATTTACATTGCTCAGTATATATATACCATATGTGTTATGAAGCTTTTTTTTTTTTTTTCTCGAACTCAATAAATAGAACAAAGGCTTAAAAAAAAATAGAATAAGTATTACTACTATAACGTCTATAATTGTATTTAAAAAATATATGTCTCGAACATTGTAGCGAATAAAAACTTATTCAATTAAATGGCAAAATTAAAGATATTAATATATAACTTTTTTATTGCTTCAATATATATATTTATATATATAATATTTTTATTAGGAAGATTGATGATTTGATCTATTACAAAAATTTAGATGGAAGTATCATCAACAATCATCTCATTTGAGTTGTGAGCAATGTAAATATTGATAGTTGAGTCATCCATACATATTTTTCCTTCTAGAAAAAGTTAGATAACTTAAAATACATATGGCATTAACCTCCTCCTCATGTTGGGTATCTCCTGCTTTTAAAAAAAAAAAAATCAATTTCATGCGTTGTAATGGAAATCAAATGGAACTCCCACTACTAGGTGTCTTTTCACCACCGCTCTAAACTACTTTAATTTCTTCAAAAAAATTTCATGTTCGGAATTCATTATAATGTAAAATAAACTTAGATTATAAATTTATAAAGCTTCATCATATATTTACATTAAAAAAAAAACATATTTTTAGAAGATAATTATACTCGGATACTTTTTTTTTTTTTCTTCTTCTTTCTATATCTACATATTATTAGTCTATATTTTGTTAACTTACAGATATTTCATGGATGAGCACTTTCGACGTCCACAGCATAATAAGCATTTGGAGCTTTTAGTTTTTACATATTAGTTAGACTCCTATGTTAAATCTCATCTGACTTTTTTAGTTTTCTTTTTTCGTTGAAAAAAAGCGTTTAATTATCATGGTTCTCTTGTAAAATTTAAAACCATTCTTTAGTCTTTCTGTCGAAACGAAAAAATAATAATAATTTTGTGTTATTTTGACAATATCACTTCTAATTAGGGATAAATATATCAACCATCTTACTTCTCTTTTATAATTTTATCACAGTTAAAAAGGAGAGACGTGTCATGACTGGAATGCATAATCTAAATTGTGAATATGAGAAATTTTCATTATTAAACTACCCTAATTTCCATGCCCAATATCTTATCTTAATAAGATTATTAATAAACTTCTAGAAAACTTTAGTTAACCTCTGAAATACATGCAAATGATAATTCAAAAAACATTTCACTCTTTTCTTAATACAAAAAAAAAAATCATTTCATTTTTGGCAACGTGCAGACAGATGGTAGTACAATTCTTTTATTCGTGGAGCCGCATTTTGTAAAATCTTCAAAATTGAAATTATAACGTGCAAAGCAATTCAACGAGCAAGTCGTGCCTCATCCAAAAAAACAAAAACAAAAAAAAAATGTGTAAAGAAAAATCCGCAGTCATGATGAAATGTGTCTCCGAGCTTCTATTTGGCTAATGAGTTACAAGATAAGTGGTGCTGGTGCCAACTCGATGGGCGTGTCATCTCTTAGACACAAAACCTGTTAACCAAATTACGTGCTATTATAGCACGTCCTTTTTTCTTCTTTCTTTCAAAGTAGTAATTTTATTTTTAGGGTTTTTTTTTTTAATTTAGTTACAAATTGAGGAGTTTTATTATTTTAGCTAAGTCTCCATTTCTTTTTATTTAGTTAAAAAGAGGGTTGTAAAGATAATAAGACCCTCGTCCATCTAATGACATTTGAAATATTTATTTGCACCCAACAATAATTTATTGATTTACATCAAAAGAGGCATGATACAACAACAAATTGTCTCTTTAAAACAAAGCAAATATTAGGATTCAATGTTTTTTACAATCTAGTTTATAATCTAAAATTCGAGTTAAACTAAGTTAAGTTTCTCATAGTTTTCTTTATCTTACTTTAAAAATTAATTACTCATTTCTTATGTGCAAGTTTGAGTATGTTCATATGGCTTTTATAATATTTATTTCAATAAGAAAATATCATTTAGTGTAATATATCTTATGAGGTTTTATTGAGATTTACGTCTATGAGTTTCACAGTTGAACGAGATGAAAAAATATCATTTAGGTGTAAAGTGCAGGTTGTTTGACGGAATTCTGTTGAGCACATAAATTTTGCTCAACAAATATAAGTGTTTGACGGTGCTCGACAAAAAACCATTATAATTTTTGCTTGCAAAAATCTTAATATTACTCGAAAAATTCTGTAAATTTGAACATAATAAAATAAATCTTAACTTCATGTAATTAGTGTTGATATAATATATTTATTTTGTTTCAGGTGAAATGAAACAATTAATGCTTATTATAAAGGGAAAGGGAGTTTAGGTATTATGGTTCAATCAACTGAGTATAGTATGCAAATGAAATATCTTTAACATCGAAAATGATACACGCAAAACTAATGTATATAAAAAAAGATATAGATGTGAAGTTTTTGTTGAATATGAATTGAGATCATATGACCAAGGCTAGGGTCTATACTCCATTATGTATTACACTAGATCATAAAGCTCTTATACATCGTCCGACAATGGCACAAGAAACCATTTTATTGATGACAATCATCATTTGAACAATATAACTCTCCTTACATTATAATAAAGACCAAGTTATAACTACTATAGCAGTGAATAGATTGTTGATGAACTATAAAAAGTTGAATAAAAAAATGATGAAGGTAAGATGATGCCAATAATGATGTAATAATGGGTTAGATAATGCAATAGAAAGGGAAAACAATGTCAACGACAATAATGATGATTTACATAAAAGAGAATGTCAAAGATACTTTAATCCAATTGTCACCTCTTTAACCTGTCATGATAACTACTTAATTCTTACCTTTAATTTCACAAATGAATTCTATCGCCTTCATTTGTATTATCGAAAACTAGTTCCAAGGAAATTGTTATAGAAAATTATATAATTTCAAAAAGACCTACACCTTCGATTTAGAGTCCTTACACTTGAATGGAATTGAAAATTTAAGGTTTTCAAGTCAATAAAAGATCGTTTTGATGCAAAGTGTATACTAATAAGATATACAAATGGTACATATGTGCAATGGCAATAGATGAAGCAATGCACTTTATAGTCAAAAGATTTAACAAAACTCATACTTGTTCTTTAGACCAATTAGAGAATGACCAGTATTAAGCAAGTAGTTAAGTTATTGTAAAATCCATCAAAAATAAATTTTGAGACATTAAAAGAAATTACAAGCCTAAAAATATTCAAATTGGCATCCATTGTAAATTTGGTGTGTTCATATCACATCCACAAACATTATAAATTAAGAAACTTACATTTAGATTTTTGGGGGAACTCTTGAAAATTTTTGTTAGTTACTTCCTTTGTACTATTATAGGTTAGAGAGTAAGAATCTCATATGGTGACTCATATGTGATTTGATACAAATAATAATTTTTAATATTCCTTCATGACACTTAGAGTGTGCATTCATGATTTTCAATCATCTATAAGACTTGTGATAATTGTCAATGACACCTTTTTAAAAGGTGCGTATATTGGTATATTGTTTGTGAAGATGGAAATAACTACATATTTTCATTAGCATTGAGGCTTATAGATTCTGACAATGATAAGACATGAGAGTATTTTTTTTTGTAAACTTTCGTGGAGCCATTATGGAGGTTAATGATTTGGTTGTTATATCAGATCGACGACATGTAGGTATTGAGAAAGATTTCTATATAGTACTTTTAGATTTAACACATAAGGTATGCACATAACATGTTACAGGGAACGTGAGCTCTAAATATAAGATGTCTTTGAAGAAACCAAAAACTTCGTGGTAGTATATTGGTTATGACAAAAGCATATTATCCAAGTGACTTCAATGATTAACTTTAAAAATTATAGAGGTGGAACCATGAGATTGCAAAAGTACTTAAAAATGATGTTAGTTGTCATAGGTAGACTCGCTTTAAACCTAATAGTATAAGATATAATATAATAATAACCAATATTTTTTAGAGTATTAATTCATCCTTAATGAAATGTACATTTTTTGTTATAATATTGGTCAAGTATATAAGAAGTATGTTACAATAATAGTTTTATGGTAGAAAAAAAATGTTGTTTCTTAATTGTTGACTTTCTTCACATTTAGGGAACAAAAATAATTCTCTCTAAAAATAAATCTCTAACTATAACTATTTATCCTATTAATGAATTTGTGTTTCAATTGAAGGATGAAAATAAAAGATGGAATAATAGGCTTAAGCTCCAAGACATACACTTGTCGGAAAGTTTGATCTTCACCAACTTCTTGGCATCCATAAGCTTGTTGCTTATAGATAAGCTAGGCTGCAATTTTAGGATATGTGTTGACCATTTTATACTAACTAGTTACTGCATTAATGAGTCAATCCATTTAGTGGGTCACTAATCGAATTCAGTTATCTCTGACGAAGTGAATAAAGTACGTATAAAATCTCCAATAGAACGAGTCCCACTATAAAGTAAAGAATACCATCTTAAGGAGAAGAAGTCGCCACTAAAATATGCAGCCATTATAAATAATGTAAGCATAACTGTGCAACATGCAGTCAAATAGGCTTGATAGTTTTGTCAAGCAAATTTAGCACCTTTCATGGCCACTCATAAGCATGACATTTTGTTAAGCACCTAGTGTGCTGATATTTTCCCAGCACTCTCTTATTGATTTCAACTCTACATTTGCTCCATATGGTCATTTTTTGATATGACTCAACTTGAGCCCTCTTTGAAATTCAAGATTGATCCTATGAAATCATGGGTTCTCATTCTTTTATATTGATTCTTTAAAAGAAAATGTGATATGCAAATCGAATAAAAAGAATTGTTACATGTCTTTAATCATAACGAGTAAGGTAACAAGGATTTGTGTCTCTACAAAATTATATATGTCACGGTTTATCTCGTGATTAACTATACATGTATCTATCTGAAAACATACATATACGTGTATACATAAAAATAAAAAATATACTTACTCATGTAGTATATATGCCGTGGCTTAACTTAAAATGTGAAAATATCACACTGCATGAAATTCAGTGACAATCTAGAAAAAATAGAAAAATAGTGAGTTTGTGGCTCGGTGAGTGGACATAAATATTGAAAATAATATTTACTTTCTATATACGAACAACTATCACCATAACAACAATAACAACAACAACAACAACAACAAAAAATTATAAAAATAATATTATGATAGTAACAAATAATACCATGCATAATATATATCTACAAATTTGCATTATATAAAAATAATCATGAAATTGCGTACTAGTTAAAAGTGGAACATATACTGAAATCATAAGCTGTCTTAAAATTTTTTCTGAAGCTGAATATATGTAAAACATAACACTAGGAGCATAACATATACTAGATACATATTGAAAATAACCCCAAACTTATATCTGGAAAAAAGTTTGCCTTACCTGTCAGAGTAACCACACACAGGTAAAGTGAGGGATTATGGTCTCACTCGGTGAAGTTATTGCATCAAGTAGAGCAAATTAAAATGATCTCACACATATGCAGAGAAAACTAAATTAAAAGGAAGGATATGTATCTAATGATTTAAAAACTACTACTATATAATATCATAGTAATTAATTATTCTAAATATAACATGTCATATTTAACATAATCATAAAATTTATTATAATAAATTTTAAAAATATTTTTTAATATAATTAATTAACATTAACATTTATTTATCTTAAAATAAATCATTGGATAAACATGAAAATATATAATTAAATCACAAAACTATTGTAATATGTATGTATATATATATATATATATATATATATAGTTCCACAATATGAAAATATGAAACATATCTTGAATACGTGACAACTCTAAGGTAGTATTAGACCATGATAAGCAATTATACAAACCCTTTCAATAATCTCATACAATCCAATATATCCCATATAAAACACATTCTGAATATATGACAACTTTAGGGTAGCATTAGACGATGATAAGTAACCATACTAACCCTTTCAATAATTAAATACAATCCAATCTACCGGGGATTCAACTTCTCATATCAACCAAAATCAAGTACACCTTTCAAGGAGTAATTCAAAAGAAGAATTTATCACTCATTACAAACTCAAGTTATTTTTTATGTTTATCTGGACAACGTTTCTATTTGTTTTGAGCTATCTTAAGTCTACCTCTAGTAATATTGATCTTTATACTAATGGTATGGATAATATTTGGACCAACAAATTGGAGTTTTATATTTTCTTCTATATAAAACCTCACACAGTGCCATCTGAATATTGTATTGATAACTGTTATTGTAGGCAAACTTTGTCAATAACAAGTAATCATCCAATTACATTTAAGTTGCCTCCACTATCTGTACAGTCCTTTTTTTCTATCATTTATCTGACGATGAAAAATATAGTAAAATTTAACCTATACCTAAGGCCTTCTATAAGTTAGGTTAGAACTTAGAAGTGAATCGAATATCTTTATCTGATATAATGAATACTATAGTCAAATGAAACTCTACAATCTTTCTCATACACAAATGAGTGAACCTATTTAATGGATATGAAATTTTAAAAGGTAAGAAATGAATATATTCTATATGTCGCAACACAGTTCTTCTAAGTTAGCCCCAAGCTATTCCCCTAAAAGTCAAAAGCTATTTTCTAATGATCTATATTAATAAATGAAAGCTCATTTAATTAAAACCCTTTTAATTAAATTAGGCTTTACCTTTATACCAATAATAACTACTGAATTAACCCTATAATTAATGTCCATAATTAAAGTTAGGTCATAGAAAAAATATTTTACCTCTTTAATTACTTATTTGCCCTAAGTCACTGAATACTATAATGATCATTTTTAATGTCTATATTTGTAAATAAATTTACAACTAAATATTATTTTTCAACAAATAATTTATTAAATAAGCTGCGACCACAAATTCAAATATTCAAGTACTGTAAATAGCTTAGGTGAACATTACTTATTAGATTCCATCTTCCAAATATAAGTTCCTATGACCTATGAAATTATACCTCCAAGCTATCGAGGTTTTGACCATTTATACGGATCTCACTCCGTGACAACTCAAAAGATACAACTCATGAATGTAAGTTCATTACTTACTGAGGATTAAGATCAATTAAGCTTATTAAAGTTTTTACGAATTAAGATCAATGACATTTAGTTTACCTAATCGAAATTCATAGTAGTCCCTTTTAAAGTATTAGATACGCTAATTTTTCTACTTGAAGTCTCTATTTCATTAATAAAGGTAAATCATCCATTGTAAGAAGTAGAAAAACTACAACCTTACATAATGAAATACTCTTTTCATTAATGGTTGTAAATAAGATTTAATTTATAAAGAACTTGTGATCTATACACATTGTATTAGCATTATATGCCTAATACATAGATCACATACTTTATACATATGGGCTCATAAATGTATTAGCATTATACATAATTATGAACAAGATAATCTGACATTTGTTGTGTTTATTTTATTATACATTTTTTTTCTTTTTTACCAACAATAACAATCACCCAAATATTATCATGACCACTCTAAGTATGTGGAGGCCCAATAACAAAATTCATAGTAATATGTTCCCACTTTTACTCTGGAATAAGAAGTGGCTGAGACAACTTAATTGGCCTGTAATGTTTTTCTTTAACCTACTGATAGGTCCAGCAATAAGATACAAACTCTACGATCTTTCTTTTTATACCCTGTCACCAATAATATTCTCTCAGAGTATAGTATATCTTTGTGCTGCTAAGGTGTATAGAATAAGTTAAGTTAAGAGTTTCTTTTAAAATTTATTGCTTTAATACTAAATGATTCAATATGCAAAACTTGTTACCCATAACCATTGTCTCATTAACTCTCAATGATTGATCAATCTACATGCCATCCTTCACTTCTTATTTTAATTTAACTATGTCAGGATCCTAGTTCTACATCTCTGATCAATCAATACATGCCTAACTTGAAAATGTGCCAAAATCATCCTAGATTCACCCATTAATAATTCAATCCCTATAGATATTAAATTCACTAGTAATGTAAAATAGCTCACTATAAAAAAAGCTAAAAAAAACTTGAAGATTTCCTATTGAGTGCATCTAGTACCATATTTGCCTTGCCTAGATGATAATCAATAGTGCAATTATAATTTTTAATCAACTCAACCATGTTTGTTGTTTTAGATAAGTCTTTGTGTGAATAAATCCTTCAATATTTTGTTATTAGTAAATATCTAACATGTAACATTATATAATTAATTCCTTCAAGTCTTTAGTGTAAACACTACTACTACAAGTTTTAAATCATAAGTCAAATGATTTAACTCGTACTTCTTAAGTTTCTTAGAAGCGTAAGCTACCACATTCTTATGTTACATTAATACACAACCAATCTATGTCTAAAAGCATCACTATAAACTATATATCCTTTAGTATATGATGGAATAGTGTCAACAAGAGCTAAAGTCAATCTCTTATTGAGTTCTTGAAAATTAACTTCACATTCATCTCTCTACTCAAACTTTATATTCTTTCTAGTTATTTTGTCAATAATGCAGTAATCTTATAGAAATCTTTAACAAAATTTTGACAATAACCTGTTAACCTAAAGAAATTTCTAACTTTTATTTTGCTAGTGATTGCTCTACTTTACCACAATTTTTATCATTTTGAGGTCCATATAAATCCATTACCTGAGATCATAAGGCCTAAATGTTGGGCTGCCAGTTTATCTCGGTTCACAACCTAAACCTATTAGGTGTGTGCATGTGGTACACGTGTCTATTTTAAAAATTCTAGATATATATATGCATCAAATACAATATATATATATATACAACATTTATGTATCTCACACATAAATATTCGCAATAGAAGTTAAAAATCTAATTTCCTAAAAATGAACACGATAAATTTTATTTATTACGCTAATGAATAAAATATAAATCATATTAATCAAATTAATACTAATGATTGAGAATATCACCTATAAAGCCTTTGGAACGAGTTTATTATAAAGTACCGCTCGAAGTAGACCCATTGGCAGTTCTAGGATCTAATAGGGTGGGCTTAGGTTGCTAGAACAACAGCCTTTATTTTTCAGCATCGGTTTAACACTTAAACCATAAAATTAACTCTTAATCCTATAATTATTTGTTTAACCCATGTTCAACTCTTGAACATTTAAACAAATCACTCTTGTTATTGTGTTGAATAGTCTAAAATTAAAGTAAAAGAAGAGATGTTGGTTTCAACACTTGAAACAAAACTCAAGAAACATTTTCATCTTCATTTTCCTTTCTATTGATGCTGGCCACTCAATTTTGTAACAACAACAATTTTTGTTTCCTTTTTGCTTCAACATTTGAAAGAGAAGAAAACAAAACTATTTTTCTCTCTCCATTCTCTCCACTTTGCCGAGCACCTCTTTAAGGGAACAAAGAAAATTCAATTCCCTTTCATTTGTTTTCAAGCACAAAATGAACTCCAAAGACTCACCACTTGGCCGGCCACCTTTCCTTGGTTATTTATATTCATCAAATGAATATATATATATATATGTAATAATAATAAAAATATCTTTTTATATGATTAAAATATTATCATTAAAATAATTTAGCTTATCAAATAAGCCAAAAATGTGTCCAAGAATTGGACAAAATGTGATAAGCGGCATAACTTGTCTTTGATAAAGAAAATATCATTCAAGTCTTCAAGGTTTTATTTAATTTTCCTTTGAAGCAAATATTTACTTTAATTATATCATTGCTCAATAAAATCTTATTTTATTTAACAATTAATTCATCAACAAAATATTTATTTTTTTAATTTAATTATAAGCTAACAATTAACTATAGTCAAATTAACTAATCAATTAACTCTTGAGTGATAACAAATAGTTAGATTATTTAACATTTAAATAATCATTTTAGGAAAATCATCCTTAAGCCTTTAATTAACCCAACGTGGGTCTCACCATACCCAATACTTGAGTCAATTTTAACTGAAGATTTACTATGTATTGTGTGTCACTATTTAATCTGTCAACAATAATTATTAACTAATTACTATACTTAACACTTAAGTACTGATACGCACGCATCCCGAGGATTCCTCAAACAAATATTTGGTTCGATTAAAAATTACTAGATTAAACAATTCAATCCAATGATCGATATCCCACGCCTAATTTGTCAAATAGAACTATTTTATGAGTCTGTGATCGATATCCCACGCACACGTCACAGCTATTATAAATCAGCGCATTAGACCATACAAGCTGAGGTTACAATGCATACGTATAATCATTCCGTCATCTACATCTTGGATGTGCGGGAATATAGATCAGCACCGTTAAAATCATGTATGCACATCCATGAACTTATCTCCAGATTTGTATTTTCAAGAACAATATACGCAAATGCCTTTTCAATATTGTCAACGCTTTGGAAAATACCTTTTTCGGGTTAGTACTCGTGGCCACAAGATTTTTTGAAATACAATCTTAGAGCATCTAGACATACTACTCCCCTATGAGAGCTTACGAATCCCATATCTGTACACACCAGACTTTATAAGTATCGGATCATACCCAACGACACCCAACTAGTCACACCATAAAAAGTTTGTGACATGAGTGGAACCAAAGTATGGTGGATCACTTACAAGCTTACCGTGACACTCAGGCCAAAGACCATGTATACTACTCAACTTTAGAGGACTCACTATTGATGGCTTCATAGGATGTCTATTGGGGTCCTCGTGAGTCTATTCAATATTTAGTCATGACTGAATACTTGTATACATATAAGAGCTTTCGATAAGCCCATAGTCGACTAAGAACAATTCATACCGTATAGATATAGCATACACTGATCTATATAAAATAGATCCACCAATTGACCCGCATCGGTGAAGCAGATCAAAAACATAATGTTTGAGGACATACTTGTATAATGACATTCTAGCAGCTAATGTAACTCTTTATAACTATGTCATTACTGGTATACCCTTAGGTCTTTGTTTCATTACAAATAAAGATCTAATCTTTTAGATCTGGCTGACTCTTATAAGTTGCTAACTCTTTGCAGTGCTCACTATTAGCATATTTATAACACTCAACTCTGCTAATTCTTAACACTGGTCTAAAATCCTTTAAACCAAATCTGAACTCCTCCAAATCATACAATATCTGTAACGTAATAAGCATAGCACTATGTATTTATATTATATTAATGATTATACGAAATATTTATTAAATAATTTAATATTTATACAATATTGAAATGACACGTAAGCACTAACTACAACACTAAAAACATAACTTTGTCTAGCTAGAAACTAACATTTGATGAATTTAACATATAATAATTTGTTCCTTAAAATTTGCAATACTACTTTTAAATGCTCTTCATACTCTTCTATATTTTATGAATATATAAAGATGTCATCAATTAATACTATAAAAAATTAATCTAAATAAGGATGAAATACCTTGTTCATAAGATCAATGAATATAATAGAGTATTAATAAACTCAAATGGCATTATTGGAAACTCAAAATGCCTATATCGAGTTCTAAAGGTAGTTTTATATATGTTGGCATCTCTAATTTTTAAATAATGATACTCAGCAACAGATTAATCTTAGAGAAAACTTTTGCACCTTGTAACTGATTTAACAAATCACTAATGTAAGGAAGTAGGTACTTATTGCTATAGTGTTTTATTCAACTCCAAAAAAATTAATGTATAGCCTCAAAGTTTTATCCTTCGTTTTAACAAATAATATTGGTGCTCTCTACAGTGATACACTAGGTCTAATAAATCCCTTATCTAGCAATTCTTGTATCTGAGTCTTTAACTCTTTAATTTTGAAAATGTTAATTTGTATGGTACTTTGAAGATAGTAACTATGCTAAGAATTAAATCAATAACAAAATTATTCTCTTTGTCTAATGGCAACTTTAGATGATCTTTAAAAAAATACATTTGAAAAAGCTCTAGCTACAAGAATATTTTTCAATTTAACCCCATTGATTTTAGTATCAATGATATGAGCTAAACAGGTTCGACATCGTTTATCTAGAAACCATCTAGAAGTCATAGTAGATATGACACAATATAGAAGAACTTATCGCTCTCTACAAAAAGTAATGTCATGTTATTTATGTTTTCTATATGTTACCTACTTTATAAAATAGTATACTTTAGCATGCTGATAGTCAACCAATCCATCCCAAATATGGTGTCAAATTTATGAATATCAAGAGAAGTTAAATTAGCTACCATCTTTCTACTATCTACTCTGATAACACATCTTTGAATTCACTATCAGCTAGGAATAATTCCTCAATTAATGTGGCTACTAGCAAACTACCATTTAGAAGTTTCAACACTCTATTTGCATTTATATCAAAAGTTCAAAAAATAAAAGAATGTGTAGAGTATTGATTAATTAAAATATGGGCCTCGTAACCAAAGATAGTCTATATATATGTAACAACATTTAAGGGAGCATGTGTCTCCTCTTGAGTTAAGGCAATTACATATGCCTGTATACGAGGTTGGCCTAGCTGGCTTCTCTATGTGTTAATGTGTTTTAAGGTGTATACATGTAGTTGTGTACATGTTGAAAAAAAATTAAATACATGTATCATATACACGATTTTACAACGGAATTAAGCATATGATCAACATATACACATATAACTTATATCATTAATAACATAAGATGACAAAAAACATACCACTGAAGAATTTTGGTGAAGATTTCAATTCTGAATTCTTCCTAGCTCCAACTTTGAGCTTACCTTGAAATACACTATTATTCAATTCTAGTTCACAACAATCTGGTGGGATTGTGAAGTTAGAATAGCAGCAATTGAGTTTTTAGCAACAAGATTTTATTTCTTGAAAGAAAAATAAGAAGAATTTATTTTTCTTTTTCTCTAGTTTTTCTCACAACACTTTTTCAAAGAAAAACTCTTCAAAACCAAAAACTCTCTCTAATCCTCTCTCCTTACACATTTTTACTTTACCAATTGTTAATCAATTATTTAAAATAATGTTTAGGTGTGTTAAGTACTTCACAAGTGCTCCTAAAATTGATTAAGTGGCCAAAAAACTAAAATAATATTTGGTGGCAATTATACCTAATTAGGTATATGTCTCCCACCTAAGCTAAAATAATAAACAAGTAAATAAATATTATTATTTATTTAAATAATATTTATTTAATTATTCAAAACTGTTTGAATAATTAATTTTTTTACTTTATTTAATTTTACTAACATAGTTAATGGGTGAATTTGTGATGAAACAATTTATGGAACAAAATTATGCCATTTGTTAACATCTAATTAGTTAACAACTCTTGTCAACTAATTAAGTAATGTACTTAACATTTAAGTCTAGATAATGCACAACTCGAGGAATCCTGGAATATATTTTTGGTTTGCTAGAATTTCTAGGATAGAACTGTTCAATCCATAATATTGCCCTAGTACACAACGAGTACACTTTATATTGTGAGACTATCTATGTTTACGCCTGAATTGTCATATTGAACTCCTCCATACGTTTGTGAACGATGATCCACACACACGTTACGAATATTACATAGCAACATGTTAGACCATACAAGTTAAGGTTATAACATATTAGTATAGTCCATCTATCATTTATATTCGGGTAAACCGAAGATATAGATCAACACCGTCAAATCTCCATATGCTTGACCAAATGCTTATCTCTAGAATTGTATTTCAATAAATAATATTTTCAAAAACTTTTCTCTCTAGAGTTAAACTCTTTTCTCGAGAATTACTGCTTATGACCATAAGATTTTCTGAAATACAATCTTAGAGCATTATGATATATTACTTACCCAAATGAGCTGATGGATCCATATCAATACACACAGGACTCTATGAGTATTAGACCATACCCAACGACACCCAGCAGTCAGACTATGAAAGGTTCTGATGTATGTGGAACCAAAGTATGGTGGATCACTCACAACCCTACCATCGCACTCAGGTTAAAGGACTATAAAAACTATTCAACTTGAAAGACCTTCCATTGACAATTTTATAGGATGTCTATTAAAGGTTTTTGTGAGTCTGTTCAGTATTCAGTCCTTATTGAATACATGTATCTCTATACGAGCTTCCACTAAACTCATAGTCTACTAAAACTAACTATTTAGACCATCCAAATATAAACATACACTGATTAATATATTTATTAAGATATTTACTGACAGACTAGCATCAGTGAAAATAGATCAGAAACATAATATTTAAGAACATATTTGCATAATGACAGTTTCTAACACTATTTGCAACTCTTTGCAACTACGTCATTACTAATATATTTTCAATTCTTTGTCCCATTTCAGACAAGGCTCTAACTCTTTAGATATTGCTGACTCTTATAACTTGATAAGTTTAATCAGTGCTAACTCTTAGCATTTATAACTCTCGGCGTTGCTAATTCTTAGCCCTAATCTAAACTCATTGAGACCAGATCTGAACCCCTTCTGATTATACAATATCTGAAATGCTACAAGCATCTTATCATATATAAAATATATTTAGCGATTTAATAAAATGATAATACTAATATAAACATTAAACAAATATTCATATATAAAAAAATGGCACATAAGCACAAATCTCAACATTATGGACATCCAATAGCTCTAGATTATGATCCGGTATTAAAAATAAATCTTCCTATAAATAGTTCTACCTATCTCTTAACATAACTACTGCCACTACTGTACTCTAAAACTCTGAGATGCTACACTCGACATTGAATTGCTACTCTTAGCTAAAAAAGGAAATCTTTCATCAAGTGTCCAGTCTGTCTATAATGATAACAACTTGTGAAACTTTCAAATAGTATCCTTTATAGTATTTGACACATATAAAACACTAGGGGTATCTCTGACTCTATATACTACTTCCAATAATTTAAGGCATAAAACTCAACTAAAACTCTGTCTCTGCCCTACTGGTACATAGGGCATTAGTTATACTACTTTTTACTCTAATACCTTGTATGGATTGTCTCTCTCCTAAGCTTACTAGTAATATTAGATCCACCGTCTAACCAATTCTAACTTTATTTATTCTTAGATGACTAAACTCTGTGTTTTTGTTAGGTTCATTTCAACCTTCATTTCAGCCCTTGCTAATTCACTGAACTTACTATGCCCCATGGCTATTACTGTTATCATGATATTGCCTACCTGAGATTGCATCTGCTTTAAATGGGGTATGTTGGGTTTAAGGTTTGGTACAAGAGAAATTAACTCTACTACCTCCTTCTTAATTGGTTCTTCTCTTCTCTCTAGTACTGAGGGTAATCCCAATTCACACAAATTTTGTACGAGCTTAGTCATGTGGGTGCATGATGAAAATTTATAAAATGTAATAAAATCATTTAATGATGTATCTGCCATAGATGCATAATGTAATATTATATAAAATTTAAAATTACACTCTAGTACAAAATTGACAAAACTCAACCCAAGCTATTTTTGGAATTCAATGCAAATCATGTGAAATCATGATTTCCCATTCTTTCGTACTCATTCTTTAAATGAAAATATAATTTTCAAACTAAGAAAATGCTTTACTTTTATTTTCTTTATTATTGATAGGAATTGTTTTGTTAAGACCCTATGAATCAATTAAAACCTTAAATTAGAATTATAATAATTCAATAAAACCTTCAAATTAAGTTGCAAAGATTCTTTAAGTAAGAACCATTGTATCATCATCTATTCAATGATGAAAAAAGCTTACTTTATTTATTATATCTCTATCTTTATTTAATTGGATGCAACTTTTATCAACAATTTGAATTCTAAAATTTATAGAAATGAAAATAAAATTTAAAAAAAAGCAAAGAAAGTATTCAAAAGAGATACGTTGAATCAAAATAAATAATTATCTCTTTAATTTTGTTCAACCTATTTTGATTTCTACGCTTGGCCTAATCTATCACGTGTCTCTTAGTCATAAAGTGTAAAGTAGCAAGGCTTAGTGCTTTTACAAAACTATCCATAACTCAAATAGTATGCATGTCATGACCTAAACTCCAAAAAGATATCACAATTGTATAAATTTCTACGATAACCTAAAAGGATTAGAGAAAAAAAAAAGTAACTTACGACTCGTGAATGAACATAAATTTTTGAAAATAATATATACGTTTATATACTAACAATAACAACAACAACCACAACCACAACAACATTAAAAATTATTTTGATATATTATTAAACAATACTATACATACTATATATGTACAAATTTGCATTATATAGAAAGAATAATAAAACTATGTATTAGATAAATTTAAAATGTGTACTAAAAATCATAAATTGTCTTAAAATATATTTTGAGCTGAATATATATATATATATATATAAAATACTTAGAGAATAACATTCCTAGATACATATTGAAAACTATTATATTAAATTCGTACTAAAAAATAAATTAGTCTCACCTAATAAAGTAACTTATGTATAAAAAAAGTAAGGAATCTTGTCTCACTTGGTAGAATTACATATCTGATAGTCTAAAAACTTAATTAAAAGAGAGGATACACATTTGGTGTTTTAAAAATTACTATTATATAATATTGTGGTAATATAATATTCTAAATATATTTGACATAATCATAAAATATGCTACAATAAAGGATTAATTTTGACTTATCCCCACAAGTATTGACAAACATAAAAATAAATCATTTTTGAATACTTGCGGGGTTAAGTCAAAATTAATCCTTATAATAAATTCTAAAAATATTTTAAAAAATAATTAATTAACATTAATATTTATTTGTTTAAAATAAATCATAAATTAAAATAAATATAGAAACGTATAAGTTTTATAAATAAAATTATTGTACTAAAAGCATAAATATATAGATATATAATATA
The DNA here is from genome assembly GCA_946807835.1 of Ailanthus altissimus. Lineage (NCBI taxonomy): Eukaryota > Viridiplantae > Streptophyta > Magnoliopsida > Sapindales > Simaroubaceae > Ailanthus > Ailanthus altissimus. The sequence goes on from OX327695.1 coordinate 29,967,001, forward strand.
AGATGTAAAAATATATTATTATAATCGATAGTATCATAAATTCTAAAATATATATATATATATTCTAATTTCTTAGAATTATTATCCACTAAATTACTTAAAATAATTCTAACTATTAAAATTTTTTCTTGTTAAATTTCCTTTTATTTCTTTTCTTTCCTTTTTCTCGGCTATTTCTTTCTCTTATTTCCTTTACAATTTTCTCTCTTAATTTGCTCCTGTTTCTCTAGGTTGCAAAATAGAAATGAAGTAATTCATTTCCGTTATATATAATTGCTTCCACTAGCCGCCTTAAATGACCAGTTGAAAGCTTCACCGTGCGCACGCCTCGGACCCACTTGCCTTCATCCCTTAGTCAGCATATCTATTTATCACATTTTATCATCAGAGTTATATATCACATTTTATCATTTGAGTAATAATATATTTTTAAATAATATCTCAAATTTTTTATTTTAAATCGAAATTATTAAAAAAATCAGTTTAGACTCTCTAATTTAATATTATTTATGTATCAACTTCAATCATAACACTAACATTACTTGTTAAGGTTTATACTTACCATAATATTTTTATAGTGAGTATTTAGTACTTTAAAATCACTTAAGTATTTATAAAAGACTTCATTCACAAGTAATTAAAAATATAAAAGATCACATTAATAAAAATAATTACTACAAAATACAATATATATGTGATTCAGCCAATAATGCAATCTAATTTCTTTTATTAATAATTCACAAAAATTTTAGGTCACAAAAACCTAACACAAAAGATTAGTTAAGAAATACAACGAATACGACAGAGCTTTCTCTCAAATGATCTATCATCACTCTCTTGTGCTTTTAGCATTCAAGTAATCTCATGGTAGCACTCTCGTGTACTCAGTACTTTAATGCCTACTTATCTCTTTATTCTCTCTTATATTTATATCTTTGATGCTTAATTAATTTTAAGGAGTTACAAGAATTTATACAGTATTTAAAACATCTCCGAAAATCCTTTTTTTGTTAAAATAAAAGTTCACGTATTTACGGAGTCTAAAACTGACTTAAAGAAATCGATCTGAGCTAAAAACTAAAATTTTTAAAACTGGGCACTGCAATACTACTCTTCCAGCGCCACGACGCTAGTGTGATCTCGTATTGGTACTGTAGCACTACATTTCTAACACCGCAGTACTTGGGATTCTGACTTCAACACTTGCACTAAAAAGCTAGTGTCGTGGTGCTCACACTTGTGAATGCCTTCACTTGTGCTTTTGCATTGCCTCCTTATTTTTGACTCTCTATTTCACTCTCTTTCTCATACTTTTAATGTGTACTCGACCTCGTATCAACTTTTCATTAATTTTTAATTCAAAATCATATTTCAATATAATTTTAGATCATTATATTCCAACAAAAGTGTTAAACAATCATTAGTTAGTAAATTAGTACAAATTTTAAAATCATCTATTATATTATTTTACTATTTAATAGTTACTTAATGCACCTTTTAGGTTGAAAAAAAATTAAAATAATATTTAACATTGTAGTATTATTCTTTATCATTATTTTATTATCTAACATTGCCACTACAAGCATCATTTCACTGGCACGTGTACTATATTTCCATCTCTCAATACATCACAAAATGATCCCAACAACAAAATCACGTGACGTTATATTAACCTAAAAGAACAAGAAAATCGCACAAGGATTTTTAAGGATTTCGGACTAGCTTCAAAGATAAATGCGTTCAAAATTTTCGAAAGCCTTGCAATCACTAGTTACAACTAGCAAATCTTCTTGCCACGGATCCTATATAGAAAAAGTGTTCCTAAATTTTTTTTATTATATGTTTTTTTAGCTTCTTAATGCTATATACATTTATATAGTTTGTGATGGCACAAGGTGACTGTTTTTTATGCATGGTTTATATCTTCCTGTCGAGTAGGCACTTATTTAGCTATGCTTTTGATATCCCTGAAGCAAAACTGATTGTATAATTCCTTCAATAGTTATGGGAGTTGTTGAAAGAGACCCTAACAGCAATAAAGATGAAGAGTGTTATGAGAATATTAATTAAAAATTATTGAGATATGATTTGGAAAGCAAACCAAGTGTGTAGAGTATGCGAGAATCGAAAGCGAACGCAAAAAGAAGCAAAAATTATAAGGGGTGGTGTCTAGGTGTGAGATAAGGACTGGGCACTGCAGCGCCTAGCGCGAAGAAGAATTTTTCATTTTGAATCAACTTGTTTCGTCTCCCATTTATTATAGGATTCCCTAATACGACTCTCACACGTTTAGGGTAAACCTTGGACGTCATAAAACCTAGATAAAGACTCTCTATTGACTTGTAAACACATCGAAATAATCTTAAAATAAATTTTTTTGATTAAACATACTTTATAATTTTTAGCGAGAAAAAATTCATAAATTACAATAGAGAGTTTTTTATGAGTGTTTCTTTGTGTTATTCTATTTTTTTTCTTTACAGTTTTTTAATTACTTGTTCTGTATATTATTATTTAAGTTATATATTGCTTGTATATATATTGATTGTTAGTGTGCTACCGTTTTAACAAATGTGTTGCCGAACTTTGAGTTGGCTAAATAATTCTTAAAGCATCATTGACGATTGGAGTTCTAGACTCTTCAAAATCAGTTTGCACACTCACATCTTACGTGTGGATGGCCCCATTTGTTTGAGTCCACTTGAGCAGCTAGTGCTTTTCTTATTTTTGAAGAGACTGCATTGAAGTCAAATTTAGCAGCTTAGCCTAGTAGTATTGATATGATTTCCGAGATAAAAAGCCATTTCCAACAACGATCATAATCCTTGACAAGGATAGAATTGGTGTGCCCAGGGGATGAATAATTTTGAATCCAAGTACGAAGGCTCTACATTGGTAGCATGCCATTATTTAGAGATAGAGTTACCTAATTAACGCGTGATATATATATATATATATATATATATATATATCCAATAAAAGTAACTCAATTTTGAGATTCGCAAAATTCTTTATAGACAGGTAGACTCTCCATACTCCTCACAATAAGTCCCTAAAGTCTCCAAGGACACATGTACCCTTTAGACACCCTAGAAATTCTAAGAAGCAACCAGGTCACACGGCTTGCACGTGGCTTAACTAGACACAATGGATAATGTATAAGAAGTTGTTTAGTTAGAAAAAGATTTAGAAACCATTAGATCAGCTACATCAGGACTGATCCAATGATTGATCCGTAAATTACAAGAAGTTTATTATTTCCCGTCATTTTTGCACTTGTATATAACCTATAAATAAGCATTTTCTGTCTACCAAAGAGAGAATCTCTTTGCTTCAAAAAAAAAAAAATTAAAATTAGAGTTTTCTTTGTAATCCCTACTAATTTTCCGAAAAAAATAACAAAAGTTATCTATTTTCTTTCCAGCCAAATAGTTTATTCTTACAATTCTCACTCCACTTTTACCGTAGCTGAATAAAATTTAACTAAAAAATTTGTACCATAGCTGATTAACATTTAACTAAAAAAAATTACCATAGCTGATTAGTATTTAACAAAAAAATAAATAACCAGCTCACAATATACGATTTATACTACGGAAAAGCATTTTAGACACAAAAGCCATAGTAATGAAAGGTCATTAATTTCGCCTGATTTTATCATGCCAACATTGTTATAAATATGGAGCATTATTAATTATTAATGTAGAAACAAGTACAACAATTTTGATTGTGATAAAATCTTTTGCCATGTTTTGAATCTGGACGATTTTCCTTGACAATACCTTGTGATAAGAATATTAATAGATTTTTTATTGAAAAAATAAAATTGATAAGGATGAAATGCAAATATGGCAAATGATCCAAAAATTAAGATTTGCTATAACAAGCATATATTATTTAAATCTCTACAATTATATTCCAAATTATGCTTTAATTCATTTTATTTATTTTCATTAATAATGTTTTGTTTTTGGTATATATTAAGCCTTTTTAAAAGTTAAAATTAATTACAGTGAAAGTTCATTTTTTTCCTTTATTTGTCAAATTCTTTAGAATATTAGAGAGGCTTCGAGAGCAATTTTGAGAGTTTCCTATAAATTAGAATAATGGCACAATGATGACGGTTCATCGTGGAAAATAGTTCCGCAATGTGGTGCAAGAAGGCTAAGAATATTTGGAAACAATCCTCTTTTGTTCACATGCTGAATGGTTTGCAAGTTGTGGACTTTGTAAATGTGTTGCGGCAGGTTTTTGAGTTACTAACCAAAGATGAGAAAGCTAGATTTGTTTTCATCTTATGGAATATGTGGAACACCGGGAATAACCATATATTGAATGGCAAAGAAGAGCAACCATTTCAGATAGTGGAAAGAGCAGAAGTTCTTTACAACTCCTTTTAGATTCTGAATAAGCCAATCAGTTGCCTATCTCCAGGAACGACCCAGTTTCTATACCAGAAGCTAATTTCAAGTCCCCGAAAAATAGTTGGATTAGAATGAGTGTAGATGCTGCTATTGATCATGCAAGGAATCAAGCGGGAGCAGGTATGTGCATCAAAAATGAGATGGAGACTCCTGTTACAATGGCTACAGGACAGCGTTGTTTTAGGGAGGATGTTGAACTTGCTGAAGCTGAAGCAATATGCCTTGGAGTCTAAGTGGCTAGTAACCAAAATTTCCGATCAATTAGAGTAGAATCTGACGCTCTAAATGTTGTTAAACTTGTCAATGGACAGATAGCTTCCTTGAAAGAGATCAAATGGGTCATCCATAAGATTAGAAGGTTAGAAAAAAAAAATTGACCATGTGGAGTTTGTATTCATTCCTAGGGGTCAGAATTTTTTAGCTCATAAGTTAACCAAATTTGCTTTATCTTTCATTGATGTAATGATTTGGAAGGATAATTTTCCCATGCTGTAGTTGAATGAAATGCATCTTGTTTATAAAAAAAAAAGCCTTAAAAATGTTTTCGGAGTCACTGCAGATAGGAGGAGATTGTAATTTATGCAAGTCATATTCTAGAATTTGGAAGTTACTGGAAACTCGTATAATATAAGATATATATTGCTCGGAATCGGAAAACAGATTGTGTTAAGGGAGAATAAACTATGAAACAGAGAAATGGTTTAGTAATAATAAACTCCATTATTTTGATTTGTTCTCCGAAAATTTACGAATATAACTCAATTTTCATTTTTCCCAAGTAAAGCATGGCATGTTTGTCTTTATATATATATATATATTGTGCGCATATGTTTACGTGTACTGTGTACACAGCCTCAACCAAACCTTAATTCTCATCTCAATTCCATCAAGAACAGTTCGTCCATTTTGAATCTAATTACTATCATCTGATTCTAATAAAGGAATAATGTTATACATGAGGAGATATTTATCTCTTAACTTTCTTCTAGGCAAATCGGAATTGGCTGCTTTCTTTGGTCAAGAGCAATTCTAATTTATTTTTTTTTAAAAAAAGAATATTTCAATATATATATATATATATACTTTCCGAAAATGCTTTTACAAGAACTTCCGGTACTATATAAGAAATAAATAAATAACTAATTTCTTTGCAAATGTTCGGACAAAGCAAAACTTTTATAGTGTTTTTTTTGGAACAATAAAAGTATACATTAAATCCAAACTCAGTTTAAATGTGTATTTATATTAGATACCCTTACCTTTACTATGTGAGAATATCAAAGAATGACCGTGAAATCACTTTCAAGTTTAAAAATAACCCTAAAACAAGTAAACATTGAAGAATAAGATATAAAGGTGTCAGCCATTCAACCACAACTTGAATGAACCCTAGCTAGCCAAGAACAAAATCATGACCGTTCAAAACATGGTTTTGTGTTTGTCGTGATCCATTGATTGGTGATTACCCCATAGGCGTGAAGAGGGAGAAAATAATTTCTTTTTTTATTTATTTAAACCGAGACTCAGCGAGGGGCAGAAACCCACAGCTCTATTTCTTGTACGACCCCTTGTCAAAATCAACTAAAGCTCTGATTTTTCACCTCTACTTCTGACGCTTCACGGCCCTTGGGGGCCATTGGGAAGTGGCCTCGTCGTCCTTACCCTTCTTTATGCTCATACAGATCCCATTATGAAATAAACCTTCAAATTTCAGTACCAGAAACACAGCACAAGAAGCAAGCGGAAAGAAGAAAGGAGGTATCTCTCTTTTTCAACCTAGCTAAAAGCTTCGGCTAAATTAATTTGTAGCTCTTTTATTTATTGAGTCTTGAACTTCAAAATTTGAAAGAAGAAGGGGATGAGGGATCGTAGTTATATTTGCCAAGCTGATGGGTGTAACGTTGACTTAAAAGATGGTGACAGCAAGTATTACAAACGCCACAAGGTCTGTGTACCACACGCTAAGTCTCCTGTTATTTTGGTCAACAGTGTTCAGATGAGGTTTTGCCAGCAATGTAGCAGGTAAAAAGATTTGATTCTTTTTTTTTTCCAATATATATATTTTGTTAGGGTTTTTTGTGTTTAAAATTGAAACTCGGTCATGAAAATTTTGCTTCTTCAATTGTTTATTGTTCATGCACTTTACCTTTGGTGCAGGGTGCATGAGCTTTCACTTTTTGATGGAATCAAAAAGAGCTGCAGAGAGAGTTTGGCTGGTCATAATGAGCGGAGGAGAAAAACATATGCTGCCAAATTCAACGCTGTGAGGCCAGCGATTGAGTACAACGCTCAGAACAACGACTTAAGGTTCTCCGCGGCCAGGAATTTTCTTGACCTCAATGAAGTGGTTCTTCAAAACCTAAACCATAACCCTTACTCTAACCCTAGACCCAGCACCAGCAGCATCTTTTCAGCACCACCCATGCTTCCACCGCCATCTCTTGCTGAAATGACTCTCCAAATGTTCCCAGGAACCAAGCATTTTCACATCATATGATTATCATCACTACTACTCCATATCATCACCTAAGTGAGCATAGTAAATATTAGTTTATTTTCTTTTTATTAGGTCCTTTATGGTTATGAAGTTGGTAGTATTTGCTCATGATCTAGCTTTTGTTAACATGTATGTGCTGCTCGATCTTTTGATGTTTGTTAAAGGGAGCAGGTGATTTGGGTTAATGCATCATTATCTCAAGGTCCTTGTCCACGGGGTCTAGTTTTGGGTGAAGGAGAAGCTGTACCTTCTGTTCATTTCAACTGTTATTTGTACCTTGTGCCAGATGTTTGTTTTTGTATGTGAACTACGTGCTTTATGTTTGTGTTTAATCTATTATGTGCTTTAATTTCATGTTTTCTCATGAATATCTGGTTCATCATTTATCAGTTTCATGATAAAATTTTACCATGTTGTTTTGTGCTTGTTGATAGCAATCATCCATCAAAGATGTTAAGGATGCTCGTTGAAGACAAATTCCAACGATATTTTCTTAGTAAACAGCTAACAATTATGGTCCATCTTTCGCCAATGGAAAACTATAAAGCCAGCACTGTACGGCATCTTTCTAAGAGAGTATTGCCATTCGAGTAGCGTTATTCCTCTATTTTAAATTTTTTATTTTAAATTATTGAGTAATCAAATAATTATTAAATAATAACTCAATTAGTATTTTAAATTTTATATTTTAAAATTATTAACATGTTAAATAATAATAAAATATATATATTTTAAAATTATTTATTTTATTATTTTATCAATCAGTAATTATTTTGGCATTATTCTTATAAGTTATCGTCAGAAAAAAAATTTGGCAATTCAATTTTTTTTTCTTGAGAATGGCATCTGTGATGACCCCATTAAGAAAGCTGAAAGCTTCAAAGCCCCACTAAAATGGAACTTAATTTGCCAATTTTGCCCCTTAAAATGGTGGGACTCACTTTAGTTGGAGGACAACAGCCTTTCAAATTGCCTAGGTTTTCTTTTCAAACACAAACTGCATAAAATACCTTATACCCAAGAGACCTAGATGATGTCCTGAATGGCATAATTAAAAGATATTTATGCTCAACTTTTTTTCAAAATACAATTACGCTTCTGTAGTAAATAAATTATAGAAGGCAAAAATTAAAATTAACTCAAATACTAAAAAGCCTCTTAAAAATATTGTCACATTTTTTAGAATATTGAAAAGATAAATATGAATTATAGGGGGGTTATACACATATTTATAAGTAAAAGGGATAAAATTTATCGTCTTACACCGCTTAATAACACTCTCTCTTGAATTTTATCACTTTTGTTATATTTTATATTTTTAAAAAAAAAATTTAATAGGACAATAATTTAAGTAAAAATAAAATATAACTCCGTAATATATAGTGGTAGTGAATGTGCTTAATACTACTTTACTAAAAACTTTATCAATAAAATTTAATGGAATAAAACTTTATCCAAATGATGAAAAAGAGTACATTGCATGTTTGTAATTGATGTAATTTTTCTTTTGAAAGATTGTGCCCCCTTGATTAAGGCTTCACAATACACGTTTGTCAATTTGTTGAGCAGCACATGTCAAATTTATAAACTAATTTCTCAAAGTTGATATTGACAGAGACTTAAGTGAATAAGTCTGCAAAATTATCAGTGAAGCGTATTTATTTTAACATTAGTCTTCTTGCTTTGTTGCAACTAATGGGTGTAAAAGAATTTTGGATAAATATTTTTAGTTCTATCTCTTTTAATGTATTCGCTTCTAATTTAAGCAATATAATATTATTGTCTATTGCGAAAGGTAGCTATGCTGTATGTATTTTGAATGTGATGAATGATAGATTGCAACCATATGCCTCCTATGTTTGCCGACATCTGCATAATCAATATCTATGTTGTTGATTCGATGCAGAATTAAATATTGCTAATAAGTTTACGACAAAAGTTATGTCTGGTTTAGTTCATTTGGCTAGATATAATAAAGTACTAATTTTATTGAGATATGGTACTTTTAAATTAAGTATTTTCTCATCATATTCCTTGAGATGAAATAGATCCCTTGTTAGGATCAAGAGACTGACAACTATAATGATACTTAATAGATGAGTTTTATTCATATTAAACCTTATCATAATCTTTTTAGTATAGATGGATTGATGGATAAATATTTCATTTGATTTATGTTCGATTTTCAGATATTTAATCTTTCCCAAATCTTTCACTTTAAATTTTTCCTTTAAGTATTCTGTAATTTTTAAAAGCTCTTTAGGAATTTTGATCAAATTCATGTCATTCAGATATATAGCCACAATGACAAACCTAGAATATGACTTCTTTATAAATACACATGGGCATATTGAGTCCTTTCTTATTAAGTATTCGTATAAGCAGTTATATCACATGCGCCCATATTATTTTGATCCATACAAAGAATTTTTGTAACTTGATTAAATACGAATTATAATTATGTGCTTCAGGCATATTGAATCCCTCAGCGATTTTCATAAATATATATATCAAGTGGCTTACATAAATAAATTGGCTTTTCATTCATAAGACACATATTAAGTTTTAATGAGACTGCCAAGCTTATTAAAAATTAAAATATAATGGTGTCTATTACGAAGGAATAAGTTTTATTATAATTACTTCTAAGTTTTTAAGAGAAACATCGAGCAACAAGTTTTACTTTATATCTAGTAACTTCATTGTTTTCGTCACATTTTTATATAAAAAAAACTCATTTATATTTATGGGATTAACATCTTTAAGCATCACAACTGCGAGTCTATTTTATGCTTTACTATAGAAGTCAATTTTATTTAAAATAATTTTTATTAGAGCCAGTAATTCTTTTACATTTATCAATGATTTATGGCTCAAAATCATCATTCATAATTTCAGTAGCTATTGCAAATAAGAATACATTATCGACAATTATTTCATCACATTGTTCTTGTGTTAGCATAATTTGTATCATTTTTCTCATTTGGAATTCTTAAGGACTGGTGTCTCTTTGGAGACTTATGTGTCTTCGGAGACTTATGTCTCTTCGGAGACTTATATCTTTTCAGGGACTTATTAACACTCTGGATGTTAGTAATTTAAAGAATGTGAATTTATTGGCTCGAGTATCATTTGCATCAGGATCCTAATTTTTCACTTTCTTCTTATGCGCAACAATATCTTTCAAACTAAGTAGTCTGCCACGCTTTTCGCATGCAACATACGATTCATTAGCTACTTTTTTTATTAGATTATTCTACAAGAACAATTAATCAGGCTTATGTATTAATAGCTGTTATTGAAAAATGATGATTATTCTAAGGTGCATGCATGTGATTCGTATGTTCATCATTACATATATATGTATCTCATACAACATATATGGCAGCGAAAGCTGGAAATCTAATTTTCTAGATAGATAAACACAATAATCTTTTTATTTAATTATATAAATGAAATAATAAAGATTGAGTGTCACCTTTGCAAGCCTTTAGATTGGTTTAGCCGAAGTTTTCGCCTAAAGTGCACTTGTTGCCGATTCTAGCACCCAACTTGGTGGGCTTAAGTAAGCTAGAATGACAACTTCTAGTAAGGGTTCAACACTTAAACCCTTTTTTGATTAACTATTAATCTATAACTCAACACTTTAGCTATTTATTGTAACTACACAATAATGAATAATTTTATTCTAGTTTAACACTTAAACAACAAAATCACTTCATTGTTGCATGTAATATGATTGGCTAATCAAGAAGAAATAGGAGAGAATGAAAATGCTTCTTCAATTCTTGGAACCAAAGCTTCTTTCTCTCTCCACACTTTAAAAATGGTCAGATCTCCATTTCTAAATTAGCAAAATACTCATTTTATTTGCCTTCATTTTTTCCCTCTAATTAGACATTACATAGCTCATAAGCATGGCTTATAACCTCTTCCTATTTGATCTTGCCTTATTATTCTTTAATCAAATTAAAGAATGTAAAATCATGTGCTTCAAATAGAGTGAATGAACTTAGCCGAATTTGGAGCTAATGGAAGAAAGAATTTCTCCATTTTGACAAATGCATTCGGCCCCCACTAAGTATGGCAACTCATGCTTAGCCATTTGCCTTTGATTTTGATTTTTTTATATTAGACAAATAAAAGGCCAATAATGCAAGTGTAATGGCCGAACCAAGGCAAAGAGAATGAAGAAACAATTTTAACTTCTTGCATTTTTTTGCCCCTACTAAAGATATGCCCATGTTATAATATTTTATAATTATTTAAACAAATAAAAGACATATGCCAATTGCATTATTATTCATAATTGATTGTAATCCATTTAATTTAATACTAATTATTTTTATTTGTTTATTCTAAATAAATATCAACCATTCATTTTCACATTACTTGTCACATAAGTAAAGGCATAATAATAATTTTAAAATCAAATAATAATTAACCCACAATATGCCACTTGTCATCATCTCATTGGTCAGTAATTATTGCTAACTAATTGATGTACTTAACACTTAAGTCTTGACATGTGTACATCCGAGGGATACTGAAATAAATGTTCGGTCTGTTAGAATTTACTAGACTTAACTATTCAATTCGATATGTTGCCCTTGTGCATAATAAGTACACTTTATATTGCAGAACTCCCTAAGTCCATGGTCGATTTGTCAAATAAAACTATTCTATGAGTCCGTGATCGATGCCCCATGCATACGTCATAAATATTACAAATTAGCGCGTTAGACCATACAAGTTGAGGTCATAACGCATACGTATAATTCTTCCGTCAAATATATCTTGAAAGAGTTAAGATATAGATCATTACCGTCAAATCCTCATATGCTCATCGATGAACTTATCTTTAGACACGTATCTCGATAAATAACATACACAAACACTTTTGCGATATTGTTTAACCTTATAGGAAACTCTTTTCCTAGGTTTATTGCTTATGTTATAAGACTTTCTAAGATACAGACTCGGAGCATCCAAAAATATCTCCTTAAATCATTTGTCCATTTGATGAATGAATGCGATCCGCAAATATCTCCTTGAATCATTTGTAAAAATGATAAAGATTCCAAACATATCTAAAAAAAGATAGTCTAACTATAAGTTTGACTTGTGAGCAAGTAGAATAAATACATTCATTAGACAATATAATCTTCAGGTTCATTAATGGATGTATATGAGAATTACCAATGATCCTTATGCATCATAGTTAATCCTGGATGATCAAAGTGGTCATGCAATAGCATAAAATTTTTAGATAATTGAACTTTTACTTCATTACTACATAGCATCCAATTAAATTTATGATTATATAATACAAACCAGATGATAAGGCATGAAGCTTTTCAATTATACATTTCTTGTCCGAGACATTGAAAGTAATACTGGAATTTTCTATATTATCTTTACTCAAAGTCTCAATATGATATATATTTTAGCTGATATATTTAAACTAAGAAGATTTTTTATGGATCTGCCTATGTGAATATTATTTTCACTCAAAATCTCAATGTGATATCTATTTCAGTTAATATATTTAAACTAAGCAGATTTTTTATGGATCTGTCTGTGTATAAGGTTTCACTCACTTATATATATATATATATATATATATATATAACTTTGTTTCAACTGCTAATAATATTGTTACTCTTCCGGAGCCTTTAATTAGATATGCAGGTTCTAATGACCTTTCCTTTAATATTTCTTATCTTGAAGGATGGTGTGTAATTATACTGTCAATTAAACAAGCATCCTTAATTTTGTTCAAATTGGACAATTCATCTTTAAAAGTTATTTCTTACATTAAATAAAATTTTATAGTAGATATTAAGATGATAAAAGCTAAATTTTATTTTAAAAGACCTAACATGAAAATATTAATTAAAATTAAATTATTGATGTTCTCTTCTTTATCCCTAAAGAAATTGAAGACATCTATATAAGTAAGATCTTTAAAATATTAAGCTATCAATAAGAGTTGTCTCTGCATTCTTTCCCTTTACCTTGATGGATGTCTTATAATACACTACATCAATAACAAATATTTTCTTAATACTTAGGGCATTTATTCTTTACACCATTATCTTTGTCTTGGTGTTTATGCCCTCTTTTAATATTTCCTCGTTCTTGGTATTTTATGGCCACTACAAGAGCAATACTCGCACCCTCCCCCTTTTCACGATCACATCCAACTTTGTTATGAGTATTTACATTCACTTCTAAAAATGACTCAGAACCATTTGGATGTAATTCATCACTTTTTAATAAGAGCCCATTATTTTATTCAAAGACATGAGATAAATTCTTAATATCGATGCTCGCAATACTATTATTGATATTAAAAATATTAAAAGTAGAGAATGTCTCTTTTAACGTATCTTCTCTAATATGTCTTGTTTTGTAATTTTCTCACCATATCATTTCAGCTATAAAGTGATTGTGAACTAAGCAAAATTGTATTTAGCAATATTTCTAAGATAATATAATCTCAGATTTATCCACTCATGCCTTTCTCTTAGGATGGATATATCTTTCTTATAAATATATCATTTTTTAAATTTTTTTTAAAGAATCTGTTGGTCCTTTACTATAAAATATTGAGCTTTCAAACTCTCATGTAGGTGATATTGGAGAAAAATTATGGCTCTCAACTTATCCTGCAATGACATATCATTTTTTTTTTCAATTATTTTTTTTAAACTATTACTTTAAAGGTGCATTTTAGCATCTAGCACCAATGATAAGTAATTTTTTAGAGATATCAAGTGCAAAAATTTGTAAATCTGTCAAGAATATTTTTCGGGAACTTTTGGATATGAAAAAATGGAACTAAAAATTGGTATAATAAAATATAAATATTATTCAACCAATTCATAATGCAAAACATAAATATCGAAAGTAATGCTTCTGAGGCAAAGCCTTCAATGTATCAGTAGTAATAAGGAGTCATAATCTTCTATGTATTGATAATAATAAAGGGGTATAATTTTCATATATTGATAGTAACGATGAGGTATAACATTCTATATGAATAAGTAATTAACATTTTTTAAATATTATGATATAGAACTTTAAGTTCTAGTACAGAACTTGAAGTTCTAAATTAATGAGATCAATTATTAGAACTTCAAGTTTTTATTTATTGATTTATTTGCAGGTTTTAGGTTGTAGATAAAATATTTGAATTTAAAAGAATAAACATAATATAAATATGAGATAACTATCGCAAAATGTTATCCTTATTTTTTTTTGTGTAGAAGATTCAAATAAAAGACAATCACAACACATATTCATAAGAATTATATAATACAAATAATAATTGAGTATAAATGAAACACGTAAAATAAAGGATGTAAGAGAAAGTAAGTCAAAAACTTAATATGAAAGTTAAAAACTTGAATTTATTTGCAAATCGTACTGATAACATATTGTAAATAAATGATAAAAGGAAAAAGTTAGAGATAATTCAAATAATGAAAAGTCTCTAAAAAGTATTATAACATTTCTAAGAATATTGAAAAGTTATATAAATTATAAGGGAGCTATACATATATTTATAGGCAAAGGAGGTGGGAGTCACTGACCTCCACCGCCTCATAATAGCTTTATATTTATTAATCTTTTTTTAGTTAAAATTTTATCTTTAAATAAAATAATAAAAGATAATTCTTCCATGCACACATTGATCACACCCCTCCCACCTCCCTCAACACACACGCACACATGTAACACGGACGCATATTAGGTAATTGTTGATTTCACAATCTTCATTAATATAGTAATTATAAAAAACCAATTAACAATAGCATATGCTACCACGATTACAAAAAAAAAATTATGGTAATAAATAATATTTATTACAAACAGAGTTTTATGTTAGATTTATTTTATCACTTAAAATTTCTTCACTAATTTTTGATAAATTATTTCTATCACACATTTATGATAGACAATTTTGTGACAAACATTTTGCGATAAACTTTAGTATGTGACATGGCAGCTGACATGTAAGCTTATGTGGCAACTGATGTAGCACATGATTTGGTAGATGATGTCATGATGATGCCAGTATAATGACATCATACAGAGGTCACCCTTAAAAAATATGATGTCATCATGTATCATTATTTTATGATAGATATTTATCAATATTTTAGGATAGATTTATATTTTTTTATTTGTAAAATCATTTTATTTTTTTTAATATATACAATCATATTCATATATATATAAATTTAATTTTTAATATGTAATATATATTATATTCTTATTTATATTTTTTGTAGTTAATATTTACATTTATATTTATAATTATACTTATATAATAATTTATCAAGTAATCAAAAACAAATATATCTATAGAAGTAAAATAAATTGTCAACATAATTAAAAATATATATTATAGTTTAATTATTTAAAATGCACCCGATTTTGTAAATATTTCAAAAGTTACTATATTTATTACAATCAATAACATAGAGAATAAAGATTCGTAGAAGACAAAACAAAGAGATAATCCACTAAGTAAGTATTATGAATGGCATGTGTAGCTCAACCATTACAAAAATGTACAAATGAATAACTCTAGAAATATATAAAAGTTCATCTCACATCCAATAATGTGCGGTCACACTCAGAAAAGAACTTATATATAATTTCTTCACTTGTTTAATTACATCATTTCTATCAGGGTGCCAAACTATCTACAGCATCCAAATAAATGATTCCTTTGAAAACATCAATAGAGATATATCAGAAACGAATGACCTTACTAACTGCTACATCAACAATATTAGGAGATTTTTCCCTTCATTAAATCAAGTCTATATTTATATTTATAACATCCTATAACCAAAAGAAACAACATCTTAGGAATAAATCTAAAAGGAGTATGAAAACAACTGTAAGCTGTGAAACAACAAAGGATAACATCACAGGAACACAAATGTAAACTTTAATTGAAGAAAATTCTTGTAATTGATGTAACAAAGACTCCTATTCAAGCATTGTTCCCATGTCACTGGAGTTTCCAACTCATTACTTTATAACCTTGAAGGAATAATATTTGCAACAATATTTTCATTTTCGCCTTGGATAATTCAAAAGATTATATTTTGATTGATGGTAATATTTGCATATGTCAAAATTTCTCATCATTGTTTCAAAATTAACTATGAAGACTTGATTCTAAGAATATAATGTAGGACCCTAAACTTTATGAAATTATAATTTAACCCTTAAACTCTACTCAATTAAAACATGAGGCCAAGATTTTGGGAAATTTTCATCCGACCTCAAAATTTAGTAAATTTCATGATGACCTAAGATGTCCGAACTATTTACAACAAAAACTCTTCTAAATTTTTTTTGACTTGATAAAAAAAAGGGGGGCAATGTTGGTGGATAAATCAGGTCACGAGGAGTCAGTTGGTGCTAGTGGTGAGACTAAACACTCTGATGGATAGAGGAGATATGCAGCGGATGAACAGTGAGACAATAAACTTTTGACAGAGCAGGAGAAGTGATCATGTCTCCAACTGACGTGATTTTAGTGGCTTTAGGTTCGCCGGAGAATTTTGAACAATTTAAGCTTGGTGATAGATCGATTCTCCAATGAGTTTGCAACAAGACTCTAGTGAGAGATGGGCTGATATAATCAAAACAACAACAGGCAATGGTGACATGCACGACTTGTCTGAGACTGGGGACAAATTTTAGCGAAACCTTGGTAGACTTTCAACAAGACAGAGAGATAAAAAGAAACAAGGGTTTTAAAACCATGTAACAAAGGTAAATTTTGTATATTTCACTATGATATTTGGAATACAGAATTGGCCTTTATGGCTGAACTCTAAGTCTAAAAAATAAGCAAAATATTCTTTAATAATGTAAAAAAAATGACAAAATTGAGGTGTGATGAGGGGAATGAATCTGTCTTGAGTTGTCGATGATCGACAATTAATATCACTGACAATTTTTTTTATTAATGATTAATCATAAATTTTAATATGTATTAAACGAAGATAAGATTTAAATTCGTATCCTTAAAATTATATCATAAGTTCTTTTCTTAATTTTCACTGTTTCTTATCTGTATTTTCATGTATAAATTTAATTGTTGTAAAATATTGTGTGAGAAAGTTAATTAAAAAATTATTAAAATATAATTTAGAAATTAAATTAAGCGCATTGAGTACACGATGATTGAAGACAGACGTAAAAGAAAGACAAAATGAGAGAGCAGCTGCCCAGACATGAGCGCCACGACACTAAGTAGTGGGCGTTGCGCGCCCCAGACAGCGAGTGAGCATTGTGGTGCTAGGAGTCCAACGTTACGGCACTGGGCGCGAGTTATTCGGTGCGAGAAAATGTGTTTCTTATTTTGTTTCGACTCCAACTTGTTTTAAGTCTTCTTAAAACGACTTTCACATATTTAAGATTAACTTAGGTTGTCCTAAAGCCTATATAAAAGTCATTTATTGGCTTGTAAATATATCTCTGTAATTATAACATACTTTGTGATTCTTATGTGATAAACTCCTAGTTTACAAGAGAGAGATAATTCTTTTTTATAAAAATGTTTACTTTGTGAATGCATTATAATTCACTAATAAGAGAGTGTGATTTTAATTTGTCGTAAATATAGGTAAATTGTCGAATCACATAAATTCTGTATGTTATTCTTCTATTTTCTCTTTTTAAATTTCTTAATTATTTAAATTACACTATATATTCTTTGAATTTATTACTTAATTACTTCCGCTTCAACACATTATTACGTGTATTTTTTTTAACATATCAATCTTACTTTTTTTAATATTTTTTATAAACAGAAAATCCAAACAACCATAAGTTGTAATTAAAGTATTGATATAAACATACCAATTACTTCTCACAGAATATTAAAATTAACATGTTCCCTGTAATTTTTAAAAGGTCAAAAACCTTCCCAACAATTCTTAAGAATGCAGGGGAATGTGGTAATTTCCACTACAGTTAGATTTTAATTAATCTTCAATAATTGTACCAAATCTCTTAAATTAAAAATAGCTGTAATTTTGGTATTAATGAGTTTATTTTATAAATAATTAAATTTTAAATTATAACATAATTTATTCAAAAAGGTTTACTTGTGTTATACTCCACTTAAATAATTAAGAAGATTGTTAAATCTCATATCACTCGTAATAACGAGTTTAAAATAATTTATAAGAATTTAATTTTTTTAATTAAAAAAACACGTTTTAAAAGAAAAATATTCATCTAAAGTCAAAAAGAACAAAATCTTGAATAATTATAAATTGTAATAAAAATATTGATATTAACTTTTCAATTACTTTTTATAGAATATTAAAATTAATATGTTCCCTATTATTTTTAAAAGGTCAAAATCTTTCCTAACAATGTATCAAAAAATAAAAAATAAACCTTCCTAACTATTCCTAACAACGGAGGGGAATGTGGTAACTTCCATTAAAGTTAAGTTTTAATTAATTGCACCAAATCTCTTAAATTCAAATAGCGGTAATTTTGGTATTAATGAGTTTATTTTATAAATAGTTAAAATTTGAATTATAACATAATTTATTTAAAAAGGGGTTGTCTGGGTTATACTTCACTTGAATAATTGAAAAAATTGTTACATGTTACATAACTCGTTACGATGAACTTAAGATAACTTATAAAACTTCGGTTCCTTTAATTAAGTAAATGTATTTTCGGAGAAAGACTTTTATCTAAAGTCCAAAAGGTCAAAAACTTGAACAACTATAAATTGTAATAAAAGGATTGATATTAGCATATCAAATACTTTTTATAGAATATTGAAATTAACGTGTTTTATATTCTTTTGGGATATTATTAAGAATATTTCTAAGACATAGTTTAATTTTAGTAATATCTACTAATGTAAAAAAATAATAATAATGCCTAACCGTTAAGAAATTTTATATTAAAATTAACTGATAAAAAAATAATATCGTTATTTTAATACTGTTTTATCCAAATGGCCCTTATCTAATATTTAAACACTCTTATTTTTCTAACTAAACATATTTTTTTTCTTATCCAAACAGTATTATTCTAATATCTAAACACTTATTTTTTTAAATAATAAAAATTAAATAAAATATTTAAAAAAGTTAAAGCCACCAAAATGGCCGTTGGTTAGTCACTGTTACTAGTGGCCACTTACAACAGTCCTTTTAAAAAATAATTAATTAAAAAAAATTAATTATTTTATTAATTTAAAAAAATAAAAAAATAATTAATTTATTAATAAAAATTTAAATTTTTTGAAAGTGTGTGTTATTATTAATTTATTAAAAAAAGATTAATTTCTTTTGAAAATAGTATTCTATAAGTGGCATAATGTTTCAAAGGGTAATTTAATCGTTTCATATAATTCTGTTAATTTTAACAAAATATTTTCTAACGATTAGGCATTGCACCAAATCTCATTAATTACACCAAATCTCTTAAAATCAAATAGTGGTAATTTTGGTATTAATAGATTTATTTTCTAATGGTTAGGCATTGCACCAAATCTCATTAATTGCACTAAATCTCTTAAAATCAAATAGTGGTAATTTTGATATTAATAGATTTATTTTGTAAATATTTAAAATTTGAATTATAACATAATTTATTTAAGAAAGTTGTTGCCTGGGTTATACTTCACTTAAATAATTGGGGAGATTGTCATATCTCATTGATGATGAGCTTAGGATAAATTGTAAGACTTATAATTTTTTTAACTAAATAAATATGCTTGCCTAAAGTTTAAAAGCAAAATTGTAAGAAGAAGAGACGTGTATGTAAAATTAAAAACAAACGAGATCTATTTAGTTATAAGACTGAGTGTTAGGGACAAATATAAAACCATTGGGCTTAACTATTCAAAAGTGTCAGGAATGAGGCCCTTGTATTCCCTAAAATATTGTAGCAGCATGAATTGGTGGGTGAGCCTAGTAGATTTTAACAACGGGCCAATATTCTCCCATGAGAAAAAAGAATCTGCATTCGTGGGTGCGCTGCGCCTAGTAGATTTAACATTCTCCCACCAAAAGAATCAGCCTAAAAATATAGTACGTTGTGATCTCAGTCAGGAACACAAGCTAAGCAAGACAAAATCAAACACCACAACCCAAGACTTACCGTTTTCTGCACTGATTTAAATAAATTACCAAGCAAGCCACGAGACGAGACCACGACTTTTCTCCGCCAAACAAAATGTAGCCAGCCAGCCAGCCAGCATTGAAAGTCGTCGAGACATTTCTATTTTCTAACACGCTCATGCTCAAATTGACCATACTACCCCTCTCTTAAGCATTGGCCTATAAACCTATAAAGCAAAGGCACTTTTAGATAGTTGAGCAAACAATTTTCTGAAACAACGCTCTGTCTTTTATCATTTTCCCTGTAAACCCGACCCATCAATGGCATCCGAAAACGATTCATCCAGATCCGGATCCACCACCAACGGTGACGACACTGATGCCACTCCTCAACGCAAAATAGCACTCGTCACCGGAATTACCGGCCAAGATGGCTCTTACCTAACTGAATTCCTCCTCAACAAAGGCTACCAAGTCCACGGCCTGATCCGTCGGTCCTCCAACTTCAATACGCACCGTATCAATCACATCTACATCGACCCACACAACGCCCACAAGGCCCGAATGAAGCTCCACTACGCCGATCTCACCGACGCCTCCTCCCTCCGTCGATGGCTCGACACCATTAGCCCCGACGAGGTCTACAACCTGGCCGCTCAGTCCCACGTAGCAGTCTCCTTCGAGATCCCCGATTACACCGCTGACGTGGTCGCCACTGGAGCCCTCCGTCTCCTCGAAGCCGTTAGATCTCACATTGCTGCCACTGGTAGGACCCACATCCGTTATTACCAAGCCGGATCATCCGAAATGTTCGGATCCACCCCGCCTCCTCAATCCGAGTCTTCCCCTTTCCACCCGAGATCTCCTTACGCTGCTTCCAAATGCGCGGCGCATTGGTATACTGTTAATTACCGCGAAGCTTACGGGCTTTTTGCGTGTAACGGCATTTTATTTAACCATGAATCGCCGAGGAGAGGTGAAAATTTTGTTACTAGGAAGATTACGCGTGCCTTGGGGAGAATCAAGATTGGTTTACAGAGCAAATTGTTTTTGGGTAACTTGCAAGCGTCGAGGGATTGGGGTTTTGCTGGGGATTATGTAGAGGCAATGTGGTTGATGTTGCAGCAAGAGAAACCGGAAGATTACGTGGTGGCGACGGAGGAGTCGCATACGGTGGAGGAGTTTCTGGAGGTGGCATTTGGGTACGTGGGATTGAATTGGAGGGATCATGTGGTGATTGATAAGAGGTACTTTAGGCCAGCTGAGGTTGATAACTTGAAGGGAGATTCAAGCAAGGCGAGGAAAGTGCTTGGGTGGAAGCCTAAAGTCGGATTTGAGCAGCTGGTGAAGATGATGGTTGATGAAGATCTTGAATTGGCTAAAAGAGAGAAAGTTCTTGTTGATGCGGGATATATGGATGCCCAGCAGCAGCCTTGAATATTGAATTATTTCTATGCCAATGCTTGAGTGGTTTCTAGACGCTAGCGTTGAAGATAGTTTGATTTCAGATGAAAATATTTATTTATTTAGTTGAAGTTTTCCTTTTCAAGTTTTGTGTTGTTTGAATCCCTGTAACTCCATTCATTTAATTCCAGAAAAATCCATACTTTGCACCAGCTATGGGATTTCCATTTTCTGCTTGCTAATCGTGCTAATTTTGTTTGGGTGGATCCGATCACATAAATTCATAGTGATACATTTTGACACTGGATCTCATCAGTCCATTATATCTCAGTATTCAGTAATGGTGCGTGTCGGTGGCCTTGATATTAATTCAAATCTTCAGACTGCCCTCCAATCCACTCACATGCTGTGTCTGGTATTGCACATGCATGGTTCATACACGCGCTGATGAATAAAATGCATGCTGAAAAGGACATTGCAGTAATTGATGGTTACTTGGAGATTGTTTCATTTCTTTATTTCCAAAAAGGAAGAAGTATGGTGTCTTGGTGGCGGTTTCTCTTTTGACAGGAGTATAAAGCGGTATATGATAGTTTGATACTCTGCTTATGAAGTTTAAACTAATCTTCTTCTATATCTTACATGATTCTTTTATTTATTGTATAAGAAGATTCACTTTATAAAACAGTAAGAGATGTCCTTACATTTGACCGAACAGAATGGCAATGACTCGTGTACGCCAATGCATAAAACAGTGCTCATCCACGTGTTTGTCAATCTTAACAAACTATGCAGTGTAAGAGAGAAAAAATCTATACAGAAAAAATGAAAGGTCAGTCTAAGTTGGCTTCTGTAGAACTGGAGGACTCCTGTTTATTATCCTTCTACAAAGAGGATGAGCTACAGCTTACCGACTCAACGGCAGTCACATCAAATGGCTTGATAGATGTCTGTAGTGAATCGGGACCCTCAGCAGCTATTCTCTTGCATAGTGCATTACAATTACTAATAACCTCAGTCAACCTTCCTTTAAGCTCCCCAAGTTCCACCTGCAATGCATGAACTGCATGTCTTCTCTGAAGTCAATAAAACCCCCCAAAAGCTAAACAGATCAGCAGTATTGACTCTGATAAATTTACCTTCTGATAGATGCTGTGAAGTTGTCTTCATTGCTGACACTGAGTAACTAAAACGTTGCAGAAGTTTGATTGCCAGAGCATCTGCTACTTCAATCTTGTTTTCTATCTCTTCCTACAATTTTTTAACAAGTCTGAGTGCATGCCACGTAGAATTCTATCATATTTTATTTTAATGGGAAGCCGGCCATTTACAATCTTGATGACAAAGCAAAACAGGCCTTTTCAAATCAAAGGTAAACCTCAAGGACTTTCTTGTCTAGAGTAATAACAACAAAATAGGAAATAAATTATCATTCAAACAATCCAGCGGAGCATTAGTCATCACCAGATGACAAGTAGTGAGAAACAAAGGTAATATCAGTAAATAGGCTTTCAGTTGTGCATTTGAATCTAGAAAAGCATCAAACAGATCAGAGGGCGGCTGAGCCTTGATATAGTCCAACCATAATTAGTCCTTGAGGATGAAATAAATTACAATTAAACACTGTGATTTGACTGTCTTTAAGGCAGGCTTATGTATTAAATTCCAACTAGATTCTTAATCCAAATCCCAGATCTAAGTGCAGAAAAAGTTAGATCTCATGTGAAATTCATGGGGATCCACAACAGAACTGATCCACTCCATGCCTTGGCAACCTTTAAGTCAAAACAATATTTACTGAAGTGATATTGGACTCTCAAAATTTATGATTGGAAATGCAAACCTGTTTCTTGCTAATTTTTTGGACCTTGCCTTCCTGCCAACCATGATACATTGAGAAAAGCTCCTCCAGCACCTTGGATTCACAGTACATATATTAACCAATAAAGAATGGCAAAATTAACCCCAACAACCAAATTTTTACATAAAGATGACTTACAGATATAGTTATGTACATTACATCTTCTGCAGCCAAAAGCGCTAGTCAAAACCAAGATTAAACACCTTACGTCACAATGCCATGAATATTATTATTTTCAGAAAGGTAAAAACTATAAGGACCACAAAATTGTCTCTGATGGGTGAAACTTTCCTTTTCTGATTACCAAACACTAGAATCAATTATTGGGACGCATACCCAATTTCCTCAAATCTATGCAGTCTTTCGGATACGGTTCCACCTACTTCTGACATAGTGGAATGCTACCCAACAGAAATTGATGCAGGATCAGGGGGTATTATCAGATACCTCCCCCGAGGTATCTCAAAATTTCAGTTAGATGGCCAGAATTACTAAATAGGCAGTTACTCCCCCACTTAATATCTGTTACTTTCACTTAACAAAAGCAGAGGCATTTTAGTAATCTAACTTTGTCCTGGGTACCTCCAACAATCTAAAAAACGACCAACTCCTTCATCACCCTCCGCAACTTCATCCACAGAAAGAACAACTTACAAACAGTACAAGACCCAAAACTTGCAATACAAACAAACCCAGCATCTCCTCTAATTGGTCTTTCTGTATATTCTAGAAAATTATCTCCATATTGAAGCTAGTTCACCATCACCCATATGGTTGCATATTCAAATCAAGATTCATCTTCATGCCCTTTCTTAAACCTTTAAAGCAATTCATTTTATTCTCTTAGCTTGGTTCACTGTCACTTCAATTTCATCGCTTCCACAAGAATAAAATGGTTATGTTTGATGGAAGCATGCAGAAGGGTGGGTATCTTCGCTGAGTTAATGGTGGAAAACCAGTGGATAGAGGGGAAATAAGTCACAGCTATGCCTTCACGTGAAATGGGCTATTAGCTTGTACTAAATCAAAAGGATTAGATGTTAGCAAGCGGACTCATAAGCATATCATCGAAGAGCGCAAGATTGACCCTAATTTGAGATTGCAAATGCTTTGACCGATATGCATAGAAGAAAAACTTTCGTAGTGCATATATAAGACCATTAGCATGTGCAGATGAGACTTACTAAATATAAAGATAGAAAAGAAAAAAAATATGAACTTCCCAAAAGGAGAAACACGAAAAAGCTCTTTGTAGCTACATATATTTATAAGAACGGCGACAGAAGCCATAGTTGCTAAGGTTTCTGTCTCTAAATGCCAATGTCTAAAATGTCCAGATTCTTTAACCATCTGAATACCTACTTGAGCCAGATGGGTTTCCATCTTAAGCCATTATTGTTGCAAAGCTAACATTATCACTTGCAAAGAAAACTCAACATACAATTAAAGCATTGAGATCAGAAACAGAGAAAAACATGAATATTTATGTTAATCAATAATTTATAACTTAAGTATTTACCACCATATAAAAGGTTTCCCAATCATGAGACTGAAGATCTGATCCTCATTCAATTTAGCAAGCAAATAACCAGCCTGCTAAAGCAGTTAATTTTGACTTTTCTTTTGAAATCGACAGTTATGATTCTTATGAGATCACAGGTAGAACTCACTTGTAAAAACTGACTTATATGGGAAGAATACTCGTTGGTTATATAACCACGAGGATTTGAATTTTTAGCATATGTGGGATCTAGGATCATAACAAAGACATTTATAGAATTCTAAACTATACTTCAAAAAAAAAAAATTGTTAAATCTCTACAACTCTAAATTTCACTTCATCAAAAATTTGTTCTCAAGGAGTTTTGCATCTGACAAGAGCTATGCCTGCAATTTTATAATCTTCCTTGCTTCTCCACGACTCAATCACAAATTGTATGACTTTAGTGCCCTTCAAACTCTGAGAGCAGCAGCACTGCGCTCTTCACTGACTTTAATTTGGGAAATTTTTTTACAAAACCATGAGCGAAAACTTACAAACAAAACAAACAATTCACCCGAAACCCTAATTTACAACTCATAAAAGCAAAAAAAACAAAACATTCGAACTATAAAAACCCACCTGAAGATGACGGTCTCCTTACTAAAATGTCAGTCAAGCTACCCTCGGTTGGCGGTGGTGATGTCAATATCGGCGATGTCTATGATCAGAAAAAAATAAACAAATAAAAATACAGTTCAGTAATATATCGATTAATCCAAATTCCTTTGGAATGAGGAAAAAATATATAAATAACTCACAATTTTGAGGGATTTAAGTTTCTCTAAAATGGGATCGACGCTGTCTGATTTCTGTGAAACGGTGGTGATCTCATCTGCAGGTCTCTGTAAAGAATTATGTTAAGTTAATAATAAAAAGTTAAGCAGTGGATTAAACATAAATGTGAGAACAGATAATTGATAAAGTAAACAAATATGCAACAGTGACGAGTGGAATTAAAGAGTTACCGCTGACTGTGAGCTTACGAGTGTGGATTCTGAGGCACCCATTAGAGCTGACTTCGATTTACTAACGACTCTCAACGTTCAATTTGGTACCATATTGTTTATAACAAGGGTTATTCACTTATCATTGGGTCGAGTAATTTGCCTGTCAGCGTCGAGAATTCTCGTCAATGCCCAACCCCCGGTCTTGCTGTGCAATTCAAGGCATCGATGGGAATTCTATGCTTAAACTAATACAATAAATTCTGGTTTCAGAGCTCAAAGCAGGAGGTAGGAGCTTGATGGATTAAAAGGAAATTCGAGAGTTCATTTTCTGGTTGAAACTATAAGGAAATTGTTGTCTTTCTCTCATTAACAATTGTATTAGATTTCAAAATTTGTTGCTTTTGTATTAGTAATCAAAATAGGATACGTTTTGCGTTATTCATCAACTAACTGTAAGGAATAATTACAAATGGGTGACGGATCAGTTAAAATACAAATCCCATCGACCCGCTTTGTATATAAATCACTAAACTTAATCGATGAATGAGTTACGGAAAGATAGAGGTAAAAGTGGGAGCTAAGTGGCAACTCTCTGATGTTTATAAATTCGTCCGGTCCATCAAACCGCTCAAAGCAAATATGATTCGGGCTAATGGATCACGTTTGGGCCTTTTTAAGGCCCCAATGGCCCAAGTCTGAACGGACTCAAGTCAACAACGTTGTTCTCATCCTCCATCTTCCCCCACTCCAACAAAACCTCACTGCCGTATAAAAATCCCCCTTCAGTCCTTTCTTTCGTTATCTGGAATCAGAACATAAAAAGTAAAAATAAAATATCGATAAAAAAAACAATATCAGTTCCACTGTTTCTGTTAAACTCTTCTACTCGATCTAGGGTTTCTTCACATAAACATGAGAACTCGAAATGGCGATACCGCTAAATCCACAGCCGCCAAGAAGACGCCGCCGGCGAGGAAAGCGGCCACTAGAGCTACTCCCACGACTCCGGAATCGGTGACGCCCAAAACCACAGAAACAAAGCGAGGTTCTGGTGGCAAAGCAAACAAAGCTAAGACCAACGGAACAACACCTCCTCAAGTCACCGCGAGCTCTGGCTCTGGCTCTAAACCTGAACGATCAGCTGGTATAATAACTTTATTTTAGCCGCTAAAGAAAATTTGTTTTAAAGAGTAGAGTATTATTTGTTTTGTTAACTAATTAAAGACAGCTAATAGGAACTGAAATTTCAATTGTAAGATGCTATTTACTTTGAAACACTGATTGTTATTATTATTGTCACTGTTGTAGAGAATCTAAGCTGGGAAATAGGATTATGTTTTCTTATCATTTGCTTGGTTTTATTATCAAGAAATATAGAGTTAAAGTATACGACTCTTCTAGATACCTGCTTACTTTAATCTGCCATTGGATGATTTATGGTCGGTGATTCTATTTTCCATTTACATTCAGTATTCATATTTTCAACTGTAATTGCATAACTGTAAGCTTATGTTTATGGTTATATATCAGTCAATGTTAACAAGTTAAAATTGATTTTCAGTTGAAGAAGTGAAAACACCAGCTGACACTGCCAAGGTGACACCAGTGAAAAAAACAGTTGCTTCGGCCACCAGATCAGGAGCAAAAAAGAAGCCCGTGAAAACTAGAACCCCTGCTTCCAGAAAAGCTATTTTGAAGCGGACACCAAAGTCACAGGAAGCTCAGAAGACAACCGTTGAAGAATCTCCAAATGAGGAAGGTGATGCAAATGAAGAGGAACTTGCCATTGATAATGCAGGAGAATCTCTAATACAGGAACAGAGCACAGCAGAAGTACAGGAACCTGTAGTTGAAAATGTTGCAGAAGGTACAACTGGTTTTGAAGATGCTGAAGAATTAGTAAAGGAGGATAAAACATTAATGGAAGTAGATCCTACTGAACATTTGGGGGATTCTGCAAAGAAACTGGAACATATTATGGAAGTTAAATCCAGTGAGGATAAAGAAGCCTACTTTGACAAGAAGGGAAAGTTAGGGGATTCTGTGGAGGAAAAAGAACCTTTTGTTGTGGAGGGGGAAGAATCCATTGAGAAAGAACCCGGCTTAGAGAAGAAGGGAGAGCAAGGGGATTCTTTAAAACAAAAAGATAATGTTGTCACGGAGGTTGCTGGATCTAATGAAAATAAAGAAGCCAGTTTCCAGAGGAAGGATATGGAAACAGATGAAGACCCAGAGGAGGATGAGGAGATAGAAAATGTTGATGATAAAGAGGAGCCCCAAATTGTGCCTCTTGACAAGGAGAAAAACATGAATAATGAGTTGTTTGGAGAAGACATTCAACCTGAACTGGATGATTATGGTGGTTATGATGGATATGAGGAGTACGGTGATCAAGTAGACTATGGAGAGCACGAGGAGGAAGAGTTTGCTGATGATGATATAGAGGAACCAGCTGAAGAAAGTGAGACTTTGGAAGATGAACGTAGGGAACTAAATGCAGCTGCGAAGGACCGCAGAATTAAAAAAGAGCATGAGATATTTGTTGGTGGTCTTGATCGTGATGCTACGGAGGAGGATGTTAAAAAGGTTTTTGAGAGGATTGGAGAGATAGTTGAAGTTCGGTTACACAAGAATTTTTCTACCAATAAGAATAAGGGATATGCATTTGTGAAATTTGCAAACAAGGAGCATGCCAACCGGGCTTTGTCTGAGATGAAGAACCCTGTGGTATGGATCTCTTCTCTTTTATGTTTTAGGTATTTATTAGATATGTTATAATTTTCCTCGTAAACAGATTTGTGGAAAGCGATGTGGGACTGCACCAAGTGAGGACAATGACACTTTGTTTGTGGGAAATATCTGCAATACATGGACAAAGGAGGCTGTAAGTATCTAGTTTGTAGCATGTATCTACTTGTTAGGTGTGATTACTTATCCTTGATATTATGGGGGTTGGCAGATTAAGCAAAAGCTGAAAGATTATGGTGTTGAAGGTGTTGAGAACATTAACCTTGTCCCAGATATTCAACATGAAGGGTTGAGTCGTGGTTTTGCATTTGTTGAGTTCTCTTGTCATGTAGATGCCATGGCTGCATACAAGCGACTTCAGAAGCCTGATGTTGTATTTGGCCACCCTGAGAGAACTGTCAAAGTTGCTTTTGCTGAACCTCTGCGTGAGCCTGACCCAGAGATAATGGCTCACGTGAAGACAGTATTTCTTGACGGTGTTCCTCCTCACTGGACTGAAGACCAAGTTAGGCAACAGATAAAGGGTTATGGGGAGATCATACGAATTGTCCTGGCTCGGAACATGTCAACTGCTAAAAGGAAGGACTATGGGTTTGTTGACTTCTCAACACATGAAGCTGCTGTTGCCTGCATCAATGGTATAAATAATAAAGAATTAGGTGATGGCAACTCAAAGGTGAATTTTTTAGTTTGATATTTGATGTGCCTTGGTGTATATATGTACATATATATTTGCGGGGGTTTTCTCGTTCTTGAATTGTTTTGCATTGTTATTATTTTTTTATTTTCAAAACAACAAAATCTGAACAACTGCTTAAAGATGTGCCACACTTTTCATCCTGAAAAGAAAGACAAGGAATAATAGAATCTTTGAAAACGGTTATTTTTCCCTTTCATTTGCCCGTTGTTATGATATCTCATGCCTTTTTTTTCTGGTAGACTTATAATTTTTTCATATATGTCTGTGACATACGCCTATCAGTCCATGGCATGGGGTGTATTGCCTCTAAATTTATAGAAGATATGGTATAATTGTTGCACCATGTTGTCATGTACTCCTAGGCAAAAATGAAAGCAAGGTTGTCGAATCCCATGCCAAAAACTCAGGCAGTTAAAGGTGGAATGGCTGGTGGATTTCG
Source organism: Ailanthus altissimus (assembly GCA_946807835.1). Taxonomy (NCBI): domain Eukaryota; kingdom Viridiplantae; phylum Streptophyta; class Magnoliopsida; order Sapindales; family Simaroubaceae; genus Ailanthus; species Ailanthus altissimus. The sequence continues at coordinate 29,996,694 of OX327695.1, forward strand.
AATTGGTTATGGTGGCAGTGGAACCTTTTCCAGATTTGGTAATCTATTACTTCTGAGAAACCAAAGCTTTAGATTATCATCTGCATGCTATATCCTTATGATGTAGCCTTTTCATGGCTTACAAACAGGAAGAGGCTTCGGGCGGGTTGGACATCATTTCAACTGGGGAAATTCTCAACGCGGCAGAGGTTTCTATCAACGTGGACGTGGTCAAATTGGTAGAATGGGTACCAATGAGTATGGCTTTGATGGCCGATATACTGACTTTCATGGGAGGCAATTCATTGGACAAGGTGCTCTCTTTCTCCTTGTGTGTGTGCATGCACTCACATGCTCATGCACTTATATATGTTTGTCCATGCATCTATTTACACGAACAAGTTGATAATTGCACAAGCATGTAGGAATGTGTATTTCAGAGACATAGAAGCTAATTTTACTGGTAGCTGATATATATTTCTTACAGGAGGAAGGAGGGGTTCTTTCAGGGGCGGTCATCATGCACCTGGTAGAGCTGTAGCGGCAGCTGGCCCATCAAGACCTATTCCTAATAATGTTTGGCATGGTGGCCCTGATAAACCTAATCCCAATAGAGTTTGGCATGATGGCTCTGTTAGAGGGTATGGAGAGCATCTTTCATATAGGAGGCAACCATTCTCTCAAGATGAAAACTTCAGCAGACCTTTTATTGGACGACAAGTTGACGACCCTTATTCTTATGATGACCGCGCACATGGAGTAAAGCGGCCATTTTATGCAATGGTAAGTGCTATTTGCTTAAATGTTCATCATGTATGATTTCCATTTTTCTCATTAAATTTTTTGTTTTCATAACCCTTACTAACTCACCTAGTGTTTGTTAATATTTTGAAATTTGCTTCTTGCTGTAGGACCATGATCCTGATTACACAGGGCCTAATAGAATCCGCCAACGATTTGATTATAATGATCCAGCAATTCCATTTCCTGGAAGCCGTTATCATGGTATTTATGCTTTATGTTCGGCTTTGTTTTCTTTGGCAGGCACATTATGCATGGCTTACTGAATTGTCACATTGTTCATCTATACTGTATTGTGTTTTAGATAATTTTGGAGCTCGCAGTGGTCCGTATTCTGATGATTATTATGTTTCTAATGTAAGCTCCAAGTCCTTACATATCCATATTTCTGTGCTACTGTTGACAATTTTATGATATTTTTTATGATATTCGATCATCTTTCATGTTTGCAGCATGGTGCATATCCACCTTATCCACATTATTACAGGGAGGATCGCTCTTATGGAGGCAACTATTTCTACTAGACAAGATTCTTTGGTAATTCCAGTTATGTTGCAATTTAAGTTCCCTAAGTTTGATGGTAAATGCTCTTATATATCATGTTCAAAGGTTGTTACACCATTTTGTCTAGGTGTGCTGGGAAATACAGGATGCACTTCATCAATGTGGGCAGATGGCTTGCTGTTGAAAAATATGGTGGCGTTTGCCTTTTTTCTTTTAATTATCTTTATTTTGCTTTTCCTTAGTCTTCCATCACCCTGTCCTTCTCTTTCCAGTTCAGTTTTTATTTATTGTTAATAGTAGAATATCTGGAGCTTTAATGTGTCTAGTAGGTTAAATCCCTGGAGGACCTCAACTGAGAAACTTAAATTATTTCTGTATGTTGGAGATTGTAATAGAAGTGCTCCTGCTCTAGGTATGAACTGTTTGAGGATTTTTGATATGGGTTCCTTTGGTAAAGGGCAGTATCCGTTTCCTTGAATATTCATGATCTACATTATGGATCAAGTAGAAAAATTGATGCTTAATCTTGAAGTTGTTAAAAAGGAAATAGACTGGGTGACTCCTTTGTGGAAGTGGAATGTTGAAGCTAAAGTGTCATCATCATGACAGATGCAAAAGTTAGTTTAAACTTAGTTCCCGATGGGGGCATTGGTGGTGAAAAAGAGTTTAGTCCATGTGTAGGAATATGAAATCTGAAACTTGCCTACTGATCAGAGTATGTTATGGATGGAAGGGGCCCGTGTTTAGTAGAGATTTTAATAGTTAATCAAGAAAATATGGTGGTGTTTGAAGATGATGCCATCCTTATTATATCAATAGTGATGTTTGCTTATAACTTGGATATGTTTGTGGCTGGTTTGTTCAACATTTTGCCACTGTTCCTAAAACTCTTCAGCTTGAAAGTGTATCAGATAGTTGTGAATTTTATTTAAATGGTGGTGTCCCGGAATGCAATTAAGACTTCCAAAATCTTTTGTTTGATACTTATTCTAGAGGAGCACTATTGATCATATGCTTGGGAGAGATCTTAATGATGTTCTTTCCATGGTCACTTGAATCCTTGGTTGGATCAGATTCATAGTTTGATGGTGAAATATTTATGTCTCTTGAATCAGAGAGTTGAAATTCAAACAGTCTTGGTGGTAGTGACAGCCTGTGAATTCCAATCTCCTAAGGATTGCATTTCGATAGTGAAATTTGGCTGTTACTGAAGAGGATAAATTTGTTACCTTCCAATTAATTGAATGAAGCATAGGTTATTTCATTGTTTAGGTTTTAACAATGAAGTTGGCTACCGTTGATTGTGAAGTGAATACACTTGTGCTTCCCTTCATTTTCATAAAAAAAAAATAGAGGATTCAAATCCTGTTTCTTTAGTAGAAAATATTTTATAGCTAGATTGCGAGAAACTTGACAATCTTAAGTTACTATATCTCTGCAAATTTGATTTATTAAAAGTATCTTTGAGGGTGGGAGCTGTTTCTTTTAATTAAAAAGAAAAGAGAGGGTGGATAGCTTCTGTGATGAAAAGAAACACAGAAAAATTGTTTCTTTTCCAATTTCCCCTTATAATCTAGTGATTGAATTGGTTGGTCTTTTAAAGAAACTTGGCAATCTTAAGTTACTATATTGCTTCAAATTTGATTTATTAAAAGTGATCTTTGAGGTTCGAAGCTGTTTCTTTTAATTAAAAGAAAAAGATGGTGGATAGCTTGAGTGATGAATGAAACATGGAAAAATTGTTTTCTTTCCCCTTATAATCTAGTCATGAATTGGTTGGTCTGTTATCTGTCTTGTTGATCACATTGATATTGGCATTTTAATGTGAATAGTATGTCAATTTTGCTTTCCTATGATTTTTAGTATGATAGTTTAAATGTTCTTTAAGGTTAAGTTTGGAGTTTGTATGAAGGTAATAATTAATCTATATTTTTGGTGAATTCTTGCTACATTAGAGAACAGCACAAAGATAATAAATTGTGCAGATCAATATTTATACTTTGGTTGAAGCGGGTGTAATGATAAATCATGTTCTTAGAATATGCAATGGGGAATAGGTTTCTGCAAATACATCTGCTGAGTGGAGTTCAGCAGCCTTGTTGATTCTAAATAAGGTTGGGCTGTCAAATTTAAATTATATGGCATAATAGTTCACAGACGAGTCTTTGGCCTGTCAAATTGACAGCCATGGCAAATAATATTCTGAGTGCTGTACAGGAATCTGTTGCTGCATGGAAAATTTCTGTTTTACCAGGTGAGGATGCTTGTTGAGATTTAATGGAAAAAAAAACAGTGATTCATTTTATGTTCAGGCATTTGATAAATGCTACATCACCTTAATGTCTTGAATAGTAGTAGATATTGGATCATATAATTTGAAATTTTTAATGGTGGCAGTACCTAGGTTGTAAGCAATTTGCATTTTCATTGTTGAAGTAACAATGTCGGTCCACAAGGATCTATGAGCTTTTTTGTGTTTTAAACCCTTCATCTTTTCTTTCCCTTCTCATATTTCCAGATTTAACTCCTTCCAGAGAAAATAGTCAAGTTGCAACTTATATTATTTGTTTCCAATCTTTTGTAAAGAAAAATTTGATGAACGTGTTAAAGCATTGGAACTTTTATTTCTTGAACCACTGTTTAATATTTATTTCCATATGCAATTTGTGTTACTAACATTAAGGAGTTACAGTTTGCTCTTGCAATGCTTCAGAGTCTGCTAGTGGGTCAACAGCCCTTTTGCCCTTGCTGGATTCCCATAGTTATTTTTATTTTATTTGTTTAACCCTCTGGCTTACATAATCCAACAGTGTTAATTGGGCAGCTGAACTTAGGAGTCATTCTACCATGGAGCCGCCCATGGTATCCCTTGATTTGTCATTGCGTGTTCCAACTATTTCATAACTCATTCCAAATTTTCTGTTATATGTTTCAAGTTTCCAATTAAATTGTTTAGAGGATAAGTTGGAATGTGCAATTAGGGACTTTGTAGAGTTTGAAACAAATTCTACTAGAGAATGTTGTGTTGAACTTAGACCGACAGAATATGCTTCCTTGGAGGACATCCCTTTAATTTTATCTGAACCATTTCTGATCCTAATAAGATTTTGATTCCATCTCAATTCGCTAATGGTTTTGGTGCTGAACTTGATATTGATGTGGAACACCAATTTAACTCTAGATAACTTTGTGTTTGCTTTCTCTTGTTACAGATAGACTATGTCATCTAGCATTTGGTTGATGCCGTAGAAATTTTTAAACCTATAAGTTCCAAAATTTTATCGTTTTAATTTGACTGTGTTCATCTTGTTTAGGAGAGAAAATGATAATGCATTTCTAATTATCAGGTTTATTGGAAACCTTGACAAACCATATGGCAGTTTGATTCCTTGTAAATCAATGAACTAAAATATTGATTTGATATTGAAATTTTAACCAAGCTTTTTTTTTTTCCCGCTTGTAGTTGATTTGCATTACATTTTGCATGTGCTTTTCCTTGTTTAGCTTGGTGTTTTCCTCATGCTCATCCTATGAGTTAATGCTTATATATATGGTTTTTCTGGGTAGGTATCTTAACTGAGTTATGAATTGAGCCCCATAGCATAGATATAGATAGAGTGGGGGTGTATTTCCCCTGCCACGAACGGTAGCAAGAACTGTCTCAAGGAGGGATTGCTGCCATCTATCTGTAGGGAGATTCACAAGTAAGCGAAGAACACTTACTGTCGTGTATGCTAAGAAATGAAGGGAAAAAGGAAAACGGGAAATACCAAAAAAGAATTTAATATGTTAATTACGGTTTTGTAATTTTATTTGGCATGTTAGTTAACATTTCGTCAAATTTCACGCCAGAGAAGAAATACAAAGCAAAACATAACTATTTTTTTTTAAAAAGAGAGGTTCAACTGACCCTCAAATGCTGACCATATCGTTCTGCAATATCAACACATTGCTCTACAGCTTGTAAACTATAATTCCCGAAAAAAATTAACGTTAAAAGCCTAACCCACGCCCAAGATATTGTGTGGCGAAGCAAATCAGAAAGCACAATGCAATAAGCAAGAAAACCAAATGTCAGAAGGGGAATTCCGTTTAATCTGCATTCCATTTTCAGCAACTTATAAAAAGAATCTTTAAGTGATGGTTAGATTTTGGCCACGTGTGAGTTCTAGATGTATCCTTGTAGACGCTGGCAATCCGCCTGACTTGGGATAAGCCAATGGCAACATTTTGTATTGATTCCTCCGTACTATAAATTCGGTGAGGAACAAGTGAATTAAATATAGAGAAACAAAGCGTGGTGGAGACTCTGGTTTTCCCTTGTGAGATCGTTGCTCGTGATGGCCACGGAAGCTGAAGCTGTGACTGAGACGCCTGTGATGGAGGAGCCGAAAAAGGATGTAAAGGAGAAGAAGCCTAAAGCTCCTAAAGAGAAGAAGCCCAAAACCGCCTCTCATCCTCCTTATTTTCAGGTTTGTTATTGTTCTTCTTCTTCTTCTTCTGATTCTGTGCTTTAAATCATTTGGACGAATATAATGTTAATGATTACACATGGGTATATATTTTGATTAATGTGCAGATGATAAAGGAGGCGCTGTCGGCTCTGAATGAGAAGAGCGGTTCGAGCCCATACGCAATAGGCAAGTACATGGAAGAGAAGCACAAGGCTGTGCTCCCAGGGAATTTCAGAAAAACCTTAGGCGTGCAGTTGAAGAACTTTGCTGCTAAAGGCAAGCTTATCAAAATCAGGGCCTCTTACAAGCTATCCGAAGCTGGCAAAAAAGACAGGCAACCCAAGGCCCCAAACACCACCACTCTCAAGAAAACAAGGTCGGCAACTGCAGCTGCAAATAAGAAGAAAGCCGAGCCTGCAAAGAAGAAGGCCAAGATATCAACTCCTGCAAAACCAAAGCAGCCCAAGTCTATCAAGTCCCCTGTTGCTAAGAGAGCCAAGAAAACTGCTGCTTAGAAACTAGTGTGTGTGTGTGCGTGCACGCTTGTCTCTGTCTGTGTATATTGTAAAATCTACCATGGATAGTGTAGTCTATTTTCACTTGGAATGGTTTGTGTCTTGCACAAGTGTTTCGGTAACTAGTATGTAATCTGCAACCTAGTTTTTGGTTTAATGGTAGTTCTTTTGGTTTGTAATCTGTGAATGCTAATCCTAGAACCGCTCCATTACATGTGATTTCTAGAGTTTTCTCTTAACACTGTTTCTGGACCGGACCCGGAGGCCTTTTTGTTTTTCGTTAATTGTTATTTCGTTCGGGAAAATTTAAGATAAGAATTTTATTGGTATATATCGGTCAAATATTTTAAGTTTTATTGGTATATATCGGTCAAATATTTTTATAAAAATTATTTAATTAATTAAGTATGCGCCTAAATTTTTTTTTATTTAATAAAATAAATCAATTAATTTATAATATATTAATTAAAAGTAATTAATTTAAATATAAATTAAAAATGAATGCTAAATTTTGTTTAATATTTTGGGTGTGCGTCTAGTGCTTAATATTTTTTTATTTAATAAAATAAATTAAATTTTTTAATTAATTAATTAATTATTTTTTTATACATTAATTAAAAATTAATTAATTTAAATATAAAATAAAAATAAATAAATTAAACAAACAAAGTTTGGCTCTTCAAATAACTTTGTTGCGTGCTCCACATATGCGCGTAATATTTTATTATTTTTAATTTATTTTTAATTTATTTTTAATTTATTTTTAATTAATTTATAAAAAATAAAAATTTAATTAATTAAATAATTTATAAAAAGAATAAAAAATTTTTTTATTAAAATTATAATAAAAATAAAATAATCAATGTAACATATATCAAATTTAATTTTGATCAAATAAAAATTTATCTTAAATAATTGATCTACGAAAATTTTTTCTGAATTACTTTCCTATTTTTGTAATCACACGAAAGTGAATTATAATTTGTTCACGCACGTATGTTGTGGTTGTTAGTTTATTTTAATTGTTTAGGTGGTAATTCATTCCATTATTTTATTAAAAAATTTTAAAAATTAGGACAAATAATATTTGTAAAAAAAAAGCATATTTTTATTAATATTTTTGTTAAATAATAGTTTTAGTTTATTTTAATAATAAAAGGAGATTTATATATATTTAAAAATTTAAGAATTTAAATATATATTTTTTATTAAAATAGTTAAAAATTATTATTTAATAAAAGTTTTTATAAAAATTTTAAAATTATTTAAAATTTATATATTCTTTTATTAAAAGGTTAAGGTTTATTTATATATTATTCTTGCAAGGTGTTGACAGCATGGCTCTAATTATACAATAACATCCTATTTTAAAATATATTCTTCTTATATTAGAGTTTAATTTTTATATTGTTAGAATTGGTGATTTAAAATTATATTTTAATTTAATTTTGAATTGTAAATTAATAGAGTTAAAATAAAATTGAGGATAGACGGATAAGTAAAAGTAAAAAATAGAAGTCAAAAATAAAGAAGAAATGTGAAAACACGAGGAGACAGTTTTTAAGTGTGAGTGTTATAGCGTTGACTTAGCATTTCGACGTTGAAGTCAAAAGCTCCAACATTGACTTGAACAGGCTGCGAAGTTGGCCTATGGCGTTTAATTTAAAAAATATTTATTTTTAACTTGAATTGACTTATTTAAGTGAGATTTAGACTTCTATACTTATGGATTCTTATTTCAAATTTTTAAGAATATTTTGTACAATATATAAACTCTTATAACACTTTAAAATTCATGAAGCATTAAGAAAAATATCCAATAAAGAAAATAGATAGCTAAATAGCATTGAACACTGAGTGAGTAATAGAGTGTCACAGATAGTGTTTTAGTTTTAAGTGAACCAAATAAGTACTAATAGATCATTTGAAAGCTCTTTATTATTGTATTTTTTGATAATCTCTCGAAAGATATCTTTGTGATCTGTAATTTTTTTTAACATAATAAAAGATGTTAAAATTTCGTGATTCATTATAGATATAGGCATTTATTGGCGAACCACATATATTGATTGTGTGATTGTTCTTATTGATCTAGTTCTTATTCTTATTCTTGTTTGCTTATGATTGTGATTGAAACTTCCGCACATGTTTATGGTTTGTTTTGAGTGCATACCAAGAAAACCCTACCCAATTGGTATTGATGCAAAGGCTAATTCCAAATAAGAATTAGTGCTAAGGCTAATATCCTCAAATCCGTAGTATTAAAGCTATGTTAGAAAATATACATAAGTGGTATTAACTATGCAACTCACAAGTATGAGATAAATAAGTTCAATGAGTAGACCGATTTCAATCTATGAAAAGTAAAAGTTATAGCTCTATAGTGAGTAAAGGGTTAGACTCAGCCCTAAAGGAAACATAAGAAATTACCAGCAAAGTGAAGAAACCTTTAAAGCCTAACGAGATAGATAGAGAAACAATTCAAAAGATAGCCTATAGTTTATAGTTTTATTGTCGAGTGATGAAGTATTAAAGGAAGTAGTTAGAGAGAAGACAACAATCTGGTGTGGAAGAAGCTTGACGTAATCTACACGACGAAGTCTTTGGCGAATCATTTTTATGTAAAGAAGAAGTTGTATTAGTTATCTATGACTGAAGTAATTTCAATAAAGACCATATTGACGTCTTTAACAAAATTATAATAAATTTTGAGACAATAGACATCAAGATCAAGATGAAGACCAAACCATCATCATGTTATATTTATTGCCCTCAAGTTATGAGCACTTTGTAAATACCCTCATATCTGGTATGTGACACGTCCAGAATATAGGAGTTATTCCCAAGTGCAGGATTGTCGAAGTAATAAATAACCCGATGAGAACAGGGTCGATCCACAGAAAAGTAGAATTAAAATTACAAATTATAAACACTTTAAAGATAATTAATACAGTATAAGATGTTTGCAAATATTATTTCAATTAACCAATTCAAATAAAAAATTAAGGTTACGGGGATTCACTCTTGGCATAAGAAGTAAGAATATATTTAACATTTTTTTTTATAACTTAATTGGAATCCTCACACAAAGGAGGTTCCAACCGAAAAATATAGCAATTAAAGTTCATCATCATTTATATATTGATTAGTATTTATTTCTTTCAATTATTATACACAAAATCTTATAAATGGGTTCAAGTATTTATTATGTTAATCTTTATATTTGTCTACAATAAATCAAGACTCCCATTTTATAAGAAATGTTATATACACCAAATCTTGTAAATGGTTTCAAGAATTTATTGTGCCAAGTATTAAGTTTGTCAATAATAAATCAAGAATCACCACTTTAGAAGAAAGGGTATTAATTCTACAAACAAAATAAATACATCATATATAAGTTTGCATAACTTAAAAATAAAGCATTAAATTCATGAATAAATATTAAACATATCTTATTACCTTGCCAAGAGCTTCACCCTTTCACCTTAGCTTAAAGAAAATTATTTGGACATAATAAAACTAAAGAAAAATAAAAGAAATGGAAGAAGAAATAACATGATTTAATAGTAAACAAGAGAAATAAATTTACAAAGAAATGGATACAAAGGACAAGTATTTTGAACTAAATTCTAACTTTCTAATTACATTCTTTAAGTATAAACAAGCCACCTATTTATAGAAAAATATGGATAAATCGAGACAAATTTGGAGGGAATCATTTGGTTGATGAAAGTCAAGAATGGTGGTAAAATAATTTGCATTCATTATCACTTGGGCACCACCCACTTGATTATCCAATTTGGAATTGATGTGATCCGAATTAGCTGTCACTCAAAACATCAAAGTTGTAGATAAGTCTCTTATCTTTCCAAATTGAGTGATTCATACGTATTAGATACGTATTTCTATAGTTATGGGTCAAATACTGATGACTATTCAAACTGGGCATGTACTGCAGATCAGTTCTGTTCTAGGCCATTTTTCACCCTCTAAACACTCGAATTTCCAATGCTTTTGTGAATTACAATATGTTAGCCCATTGAGTCAACTATCCACAGGATCAAGAATCACATCAATTGGATTTTTAGGTAGAAAGTTATGCCCATTTTACCAAACCTACCACAAAACAGTTAAAAGATAATTAAGTACAATATTGTAAACATACTTAAGCTAAGAAAATTAAATACACTAGTAATACAAAAAAATCATGTAAAACTCTTATTAAATGTGTAATTTCAAGTGTTCATCAGTATGGATACCTTAACAATGAGTGATATTAAGGCCTCACTGAACTTAAAAGAATTGGGGAAAATATCTGAATCCGACAGTGCAGGAAGTTTGGTTACTAGAGAAAAAGATAAGAAGAACAATCAATCAAGTGGGAGATTCAAGAAGTGTTATCTTTGTAAGAAAGAATGGTACTTGATAAGGATTTGTCCTAAAAGAAAATGAGATAGAAATGCTGCAATAGTCTATCATGAAGAAGACTTGGAAGTTATAGAATCCTTAATATCCTTTGATAGGAAGTACGCTGAAGAATGGATACTACAAATCCATTAGCAGTAAGTACTAACGGGAATAATATAGCTTGTGAAGTCATAGGGGTTGGTGACATAAGGATGGGGATGCATAATGGAAAGATTTGGGATTTACATAGTTTAAGGCATGTTCCGTTCGGATTTGTGTTTATGTGTCATCCAATTTTGTATGTATATTTTATTTTAATATTTACACAATAGATATTTCATTAAATCACTAATTATATTTATTAAATAATAAGATATTTGTAACATTTCAGACATTGTATGATCTAAAAGAGTTCAGCTTTGATCTAAAAGGGTTTAGATCAATGCTAAGAGTTAGCAACGCTGAGAATTATAACTGCTAAAAGTTAGCAACGCTGAGAGTTATAAGTGCTAAGAGTTTGCACTATTAAGAGTTAGTAAGTTATAAGACCAGCGAAATCTCAAGAGTTAGAGTTTTGTTTGAAACGAGACAAAGACCTGAGAATATATTAGTAATGACATAGTTGCAAATTATGCTAGAAAATGTCATTATGCAGTCTGTTCTCAAACACTATGTTCATGATCTATTTTATAAATGTGGGTCTATCAGTGAAACCTTTTTATATAGATCAGTGTATGTCTATATCTGGATGGTTCAGATTGTTACTCTTAGTAGACCATGAGCTTAGTGGAAAGCTCGTATAGGCATACAGGTATATAGTGAGGATTAGATACTGAACAAACTCACGAGAACTTCCAATAGACATCCCATGAAGCCGTTAATGGCAAGTCTTCTCGAGTTGAGTAGTATTTGTGGTCCTTTCACCTAAGCGCCATGGTGGGCTTATAAGTGATCCACCATACTTTGGTTCTATGGATGTTAGAGACCTTACATTGTTTGATTGCTGTATATCGCTGGGTATGATCCGATGCTCATGAAGTCCAGTATGTGTAGATATGGAAATTGTCAGCTCACATGGGTGAGTTGTATACCTGGATGCTCCAAGATTGCATCTCAAAAAGACTTATGGCTATATGCAGTAAATCAGATAAAAGAGTTTTTTCACAGGGTTGAACAATATTGCAAAAGTGTTTATGTATATTGTTTATTAAGATGCGAATATGGAGATAAGTTCACGGATAATCAAATAGAGATTTGATAGTGATGATATATATCTATGTTCTTTCAAGATATAGGTGATAGAAGGATTATACGTATACGTTATGACCTCAGCTTGTATGATTTAACGCATTGATTTATAATATCCGTGACATGTGCGTGGGACATCATCCACAAACTCATGGAAGAGTTTCATTTGACAAATCAAGCGTGGACCTAGGGAGTTCCGTAATATGAAATGTACTCGTTGTGCATTGGGGTAGTAGATTGGATTAAATAGTCCGATCTAGTAAATTCCAACAAACCAAATATTTGTTTCAAGATCCTTCGGGTTGTGTACTTATCAAGACTTAAGTGTTAAGTACATCAATTAGTTAACAATAGTTGTCAACCAATGATATCATGACAAATGGCACAAAATGAGTCATTCATTGTTTGACTTTAAAATTATTGAATTGACCTTTCTTGCTAGACAAGAAAAGTCTATTTAATAATTCTAATTTATTTTTAAATTATTTTAATTGTAAAGTCAAACAAATAATTAAATAAAGAGCATGGCTTAAAGTTAATATATAATAAACAAATAGGAAATAAATGGCTAAAGCATATGTTTGCCATGCTTGGTAGGGCCGAATATTAATTTTGAAAAAGAGAGAAAATTACATGAATAAATGAAATAAAATTGTTTCATTTGCTTTGAATTAGTTCGACTATTTTAAGAGCAATAAAGAGAAAAGCAACAAGGTATGGCAAGTATAGTATTGGGGCCGTGTCTTGACATAATTAAAGAGGAAAATGTGTATAAATGAATTGCTTTTTTTCTCATTTTGTACAAGTTAGCGATTTAAAGATGTGAAAGAATATATATGGTTTGAATGACACATTGATTAAATTTGTCATGGATGAAGTGAATATTAATCTCTATGTGTTTAGTTTTTTCATAGAAGACTGGATTCTTTATCATGTACAATGCACTATAATTGTCACAATAAAGAAGGAGAGTGGATGGATAGAAGCCAATGTTATTGAGCAGGAACATGATCCAAGTCAACTCAGCTACTATCAATGCTATGAAATGGTATTTTACCTCTGTACTTGACTTGAGCGGGCAATAATTTTTTGTTTCTTAGAGCTCTAGGAAATACATCAAGTAGTAAAACACCATGCCCAATCAAAGTTAGAAAAAGCATAAATAATGGGGGAATTGTGAGATAAAAAAACGTAAACTGAAGTTAAGAGTTCCTTGAAGATACCGTGCGTGATGTCTAGCTTGGTAAATGTAAGGCATTGAAGACTTCCAACTAAAGCGCGATACTCTGTGGCATTAACCAACTCATTGTCATCAGCTAAATGAGAGATCTTACTAGCTATATGAGTAGAGTCGTGCATGCTCGGTTTAAGGAGGAGATTTTTAAAAAATTTAGCTTTTGATAAATAAAAAAAAAAGCCTTGGCTAAATTGATGTACTTCAATGCCTAAGAAATATTGTAAGAGGCTAAGATCTTTTAAGGCAAAGTTATGGCTGAGATTTTATATGAGAGACCAGATGATAGTATTATCATTTCCTGTAACAATAACATCGTCCACATATATTAATAGAGAAGAATAACAGAATTATGATTAAAAATAAATAATGAGGGATCAACTTTACTATTACAAAAGCTAAGATTCTGCAAAGCCTTCAAGAGGCACTCAAACTATGCGCGAGTAGCCTGTTTTAATTTGTAAATCGATTTGTGTAGCTCGCACACAAAGGAGGGGTGAATAGAATCTGGAAACCTTAAAGGTTGCTCCGTGAAAATAGTTTCTTTAAGCTGACCATGTAATGCATTATGAATATCAAGTTATCGAATAGTCCAATCGGCATTAATGGTAATGGTTAATACAAGTTGAAGGGTAATGGACTTAATTACAGGACTAGAAGTCTCATCAAAGTCAAGTCTAAGAACTTGGATAAATTCTTTCACAACCAATCATGCCATATATTGATCAACAGTGCCATCATCTTTGTATTTGATTTTATATCCACTTGGAACTAACCACATTATTATTAGCAGATTGAGGAACCAAGGACCAAGTGTCATTAAGATGAAGAGTGTGAAGCTTATCTCTTATTGCAGCAACCCAATAAATATTTTTCATGGCAATTTTAAGGGTTTCAATTTAGAGAAGGGTTACAATTAGTATGCAGTGCCAGGTAGGGATTGCATTGTAGTTTATGGCAGGTGATCATAGAATGTGTTTAGTATAGTGGGTTATGCGATGGTGGTAGTAAAAGAGGGCTCTATTGATGGCGGAGGGTTGTTATTAAGGGAATTTCTATAATAAGCTAATTGGAAATATCTTGGAAGTTAAGAGGTGAATTTTCGTTGGAAAAGTTTGAGTTTGGTGAGTAAGGTTCATAGTTTGTGGTTGAGTAGGAATTGGGGAATTGTGATCATGATAGGTTTACTGAGTTTCAGTGAAAATTTGGGTAGAAATATTTCAACATGATTGGTGGAGATTGGATCAAATTTTTGAGTTATAATGGGAGTGGGATTTTGGTGGTCTAGTTGATCATTAGATTCGAGTAAAAAGGTAGTTTATGGAGGATCACCAGATTTAGGTAAAAAGGTAGATTATAAAGAAGTGGTCACATGTACTTATGCAAGTTTGGCAATATTATTGGTTTGTTGTGCATAATTGGAAATTGTTGGTCCAATTCGAAAATACCATTCTTAATGAGAAGAAAAATTAGTGAGGTTTCCATGATCATGTATGGAAGAAGAAGAATTATTAGTTGAAAAAGGAAAACAATTTTCATCAAAAATAATATGGCGTGATATATAAACACGGTTGCTTTTTGGTTGCAAACATCAATAGCCTTTATGTAGTGTGTTATATCCAATAAATACATATGGATATGATTAAATTTATTGTGACTACAATTTCTAAGATATGAAACACAACAACAGCCTAACATTTATAATCCATTGTAGTCAAGAGGTTCGTGAAACAATGCTTCGTAAGGACTTTTTCGATTAAGAGTGGACAAAGGTAATCAATTTACGATGTAAACAGAAGCTAAGAAAGCATCCACCCAAATTTTCAATGGCAAGAAGGCATGGAACTTTATAGTTAAGGTTGTTTGCATTATATGGTGATGCTTTGTCTAACAACTTCATTCTGTTGAGGAGTGTATAGACATGAAATATGTCTTTGGATACCACATTGCTTAAGATATTATATGAGAATTTTTCTCCCCTATCACATTGACAAATTTTAATTTTTCTTTCAAAGAGATTTTTCACATGTTTTGAAATTTTAGAAAACACTAAAAAATGTCAGATTTTTGTCTTAATGAAAATAACCAAGAAAATCTAGATTGATCATCAATAAATAAATCATAAAAATGAAACTTCTAAGTTTAATTCATAAGGCATGACCTTATAAGTCACAATGAATTTTCTTTAAGGAAAATTTCGAAATTTTATTAGATAATTTAAATGATTGTCTATAGCTTTTACCTAATTGGCAAGAAACACAAACACTTGGTTGTTTTGTCCAACCAGAAAAACTTATATTATTGTTTTTCAATGTCTACAAATTCCTAAAGCGTGCATGTCCCAATCTTTTATGCCATGGTGTTTAATTAGGCATCCGAGAGATTTATATGTTCTCAATTGCCAACATAAATTCTATCAAATCCTCCATAAGGTGAAATATAGTCAAGTTTACTTGGGTTGTTTGTCATGTGCGCAATGGCTCTAGAGTCAATATAGAATTGTTGATCTTTTGCGTCATTGAGGTGTAAGGCTGCTAATGCTTGACCTCCTTCATCTTCAGGATAAATGTATTCATACCTATTCTAACATACTGCAACACCAGGTTTTTCTTACCACATATTTGACAAGTAAGTATTGCAGACTTGTCATTTTTCACCTTAGCATTGTTGTTTTAGGTCAGCCTTGAAACCTTTAATTATTGTCATACTACTGTATATTTCTAGAGTTGGTCGACTGGCAGAACCATTGTTTGAGTAATACTTGTTGTAGGGGATCTAATATATGTGGGTGTATGCATGTGCAATTGTGTCTATTGCCTAAAATACGTATCATATATGAATTTAATGTGACGGAAATATAAAATTATAATAAACACAATAAATAAAATATATTAATCACATTAATATATTAGTAGTATAGAGAACTCACCTCAATGTGTAACATTATACACGTAATTTTTCGAAGACCGCATGGAGACCAACTCACATGCAGTTTTAGTCACCAACACGGTAGGCTTGATGAGATAAAACAACAGCCCTATAGCCAGCACTGGGTTTAACTCTTAAACTCCAAAATGGCCAAGTGTGTTTTAATCATTTTCTCTAAAATGATAAGAAATAAAGAATTTAAAACAATTCACAATTACTTCAATTGAAACCATAGAGAAAAATGAAACAATTTTATATTTTCTTTTTTTTTTCTTCTTCTTCTTCTTCTTCTTCCTCTATTTCTCTCCACCTCTCTCGGCAACACACCCCAAAATTTAATTCACAATCTCTTTCTCACTTTATATATATATATACAATAAAATATTAATATAATATATTATATTATATAATATAGTTGGCACCCAAAAATAAAATATTATTATATATTATAATAAAATATAATTAAGAGATATTTTAATTATTTAACAATTAAATAATTAAAGTGTAAAATACCCATTTTGCCCCTTATAAATAGTTATCAAGTCTACCCCTTAGTGGGTCCCACCAAATTCGCACTTAGATAAACTCAACCGAGAGTCCACAATGTGTCATGTGTCATTATATAATAAATAAATAATAATTATTGACTAATTATTATATTTAACACTTAAATACAGACACGAACGTATTCTCGTAGTAGTGTTGGATATTACTAGATTAAATAATTTAATCTGGCACGCTGCCCTAGTGCACAACGAGTACACTCCATATCGCGGGACTCCCTAGGTCCTATACTCGATTCGTCAAATGAAACTATTCCATGAGCCCGGAAGCAATGCCCCACGCACACGTTATGGATATTACAAGTCAGCGCATTGAACCATACAAGTTGAGGTTACATCACATACGTATAGTCCTTCTGTCATGATATCCTGAATGTGCTGGGATATAGATCATCACCGTCAAATCTCATAGTGCTCATCTATGTCCTATCTTCAGACTTGTATCTCACAGAACAATATGTGCAAACTCTTTTGTCATATTGTTCTACCCTGGCGAAAACTCTTTCCTGAGATTAATGCTTGTGGCCACAAGACTTTTCGAGATACAATCTCGAAGCAACTGGATATCAAACTTCCTATGCGAGCTGACGGATCCTATATCTGTACACACTGGACTCCATAAGCATCGGACCATACCCAACGACACCCAACGATCACATCATGAAAGGTCTGTGATATGCGTGGAACCAAAGTATGGTGGATCACTTATAAGCCCACTGTGGCACTCAGGTCAAAGGATCACGTATACTACTCAACTCGAGAGGACCCTCTGTTAACGATTTACATAGGGTGTCTATCGGAGGCCCTCATGAGTCTGTCACATATCCAGTCCTAACTGGATACCCATATGCCAATACGAGCTCCAAGCTCACAGTCGGCTAAAAACGACCATTTATACCCTATAGGTACGACATATGCTGATCTATATAAAAAGGTATCCACCGACAGACCCGCATTGGCAGAAATAGATCAGGGATAATAATTCAAGAATATACTTGCGTAACTAGCATTTTCTGGCACCCAATTGCAACTCTTGTAACTATGCAGTTACTGGTATATTCCCAGGTCTATGTCCCATTACAGATAAGGCTCCAACTCTTGGATCTGTTGAGTATTATAACCAGCTAACACTTAATTGTGCTAACATTTAACATTTATATCTCTCAGCGTGGCTAATTATGAGCCCTTATCTAAACTCCTTTAGATCTGATCTGAACTCCTTAAGATCAGACAATTTCTATAACGTTACATTGCATGGTACCATATTAATGGGTATTAGCAATTTAATGAGAATGTACACTTGTATAAATATACAAGTATATGTACATTCAAGAATGGCACGTAAGCACTGATCCTGACAATACTTACTCTGAAATTCATTAGAATAAGGGTTGTTCTTTCCTCTATCACCATATCTTCCTCCTCTTTGTATTCGGTCTCTCCCTCTTTGACCAAGAAAGGCTTGATGATGGTTGATGGCAGATTTCTCCTCCTCTTCCTTTTAAATCATAATAAACATTTATGATTTTGAAAAGCGTAGAGAAATTGTTTCAAGGTTAGAAGATGGAGTTTAGTTAACATTGCAGTCTTGAAGTCAGAATATTTTGCTCCTAAGGCTCTAGCAATTTGGAATATATGATCTTTATTACTAATAGGTTTTCTAATGGTAGCCAAGTTGTCACAAATATTCTTGAATTTTTTTTAAGAATTCTTCAAGTGTGCAACTCCATTTCTTTAAGGAGTACAAACTATCTTTAAGCCATGTTTCTCATTCCTTTGAAGCAGGCAACATACTCTCTTCAGTGGCATCCCAAACTTCTCATGCAATTCACATGCCAATGGTAATATCAAAACATTTTTAGACAAGACTCCCATAAGCAAAGTCATAAGGAATCCATCATTACTTATCAATTTGACATACTCTGGGTTGTATGTCTTCTTTCCATCTTCCTTTAGTTTTAACTTCTCCAAACATATGATGTTCAAGTCCAAGGCTACAAATGAATGGAAGAATTTGAGATTTCCACGTGAGAATATTATTTGGGTGAGTTTGATAGATATCAAACTTGCACTTTGATGAAAAATATTAAAAGGATAATATAGGTTCGGTGTTTTGGGATTTTGAGCTTGATGCAGCCTTTAGCTCTGATACCATAAAGAAACACGAGTATTGTTTGAGTAATAAGAAGTATATTGCGTTGATGATTTATCTTACAATGATTCTAAGATTATATAGTAAACTGAGTGAGTCTAACTTAGGAAGTTTATTGCAATTGTGTAATTGCCAAAATAGAGCTTTGACTTATATTGATGATTTAGCTGTTGGTAAGAAGTAAGGAGTTTTGTTTTTATTTGCTTTGCCTCTTGCCTTGTAGAGTCCTAATTTGTTATGTCTTTCCTTGCATGTCTTGCCATAGTTGTATTTGTCTTAAAGTCTTGCCTTGTAGAGTGTTAATTGATTTTCTTTCCTTGTATTAGTTAAAACTGTATCTATTGTTGTTGTATTTGTCTTGGAGTCAACTTGTGCCAGTCTAGATGCTTGAACGTGATTTTGAGAAGCATATCCTATTGATGTGTTTTCTAATTTTGATTGAGGATTCTTATTAGTTTAGTGGCATTGAATTCTACCTTCTCAATTTTGTAGAATTCGGTATTATTTCTCACTTAAAAAAGAAAGTGAATTGGTCAATTTTGAATTTAAACTTTTATTTGTGGCACAACAAATATAACATGTAGGTTTCAACAGTATTTTAATAAAAATATCAATGTATTATAAGTATATTGTAATGTAATGTTTAAAAAAAACAAAGATTTTAAATAATGATTTAAGTGCATCAATCCATATTAACTAGGAAACATACGAGTATAAGACTTAATAAGGAGATATACTTCCTACCTACGTAGACGAAATTTAAAAAACCTATGAGATTGTGTCATCAATGACACCAAAGTGGACAATATTTATAAGGTAAAGGTGGATCTCAAGTATATAAAATTAACCTTTCACATTGATGCTTTCATTAAGAGACAAATCCACCATTGATGCTATTGCCAGTCAAGTCGGGAAAAGTAGTTTAGGTGTACTAATTTGACATTGACTAAGAAAAATTAGAGGTAATAATAGGCTTTATAATAAGCTTAATTCGGCTTGGTCAGTGCTACTAGAAAACAGGCGCCTATCCATCGAGCAAAGTAGTTAAAAGTGCACTAATCTCACATTGACTAAGAAAATGGAGGTATAAAACTTTATAAGGAAAGATACCTTATACCTTCAAAGATGTTCTTTGAAAGATAGAATCAAAATCCTATTCTAAGCTAAAATTTATCTAAGTTTTTAAGAATTTTTTAACATGTGTTCCGTATTAAGTATAAGCGGTCAAAATTTATTCTTCTACTATTTTTCTGTTTTGGCAATTGTCAATTTTCACCAATTATATATTAATAAAAGATTAGGAGAAAACGTAGTTATAAAAGAATCTGAATCCTGAAAGATAATAAAGAGATTATGCATTTATTAGAGACCAAAGTAAAGAATATCTGCTATATACTATGAGACGTTATAAAAGAGATACGATACCTTATATCTTCATAGATGTGTTTTGAAAGATAGTAGAGAGATTATGAGTTTATGGGACACCAAAGTAAAGAGTAGATAATAAAGAGATTATGCGTCTATGAGACACCAAAAATAAAGAATATATTATATACTATGAGACTTTATAAAAGAGATACACCTTATAGCTTTATAGATATCATGTTTTGAAAGATAATAAAGAGATTATGAGTTTTCAAAAATTGCAAGACACCAAAGTAAAGAATATCTACTATATACTAGTGAGACTTTATAAAAAGAGATACCGTATACCTTTATAGATGCATTATGAGAGATAATTAAGAGACACTGCATTTTTTTTAAAGACATCAAAATAAAGAACATCTACTATATACGATGATACTCTACCATAAGACTGTGATAATAAAAAAAAGAATCTATGAGACACCGAAGTCCATAATACGAAGATAGACAATACGTTATCCATAACATTTTTTTAAAGAAAAAATTAGGGTAAAAATATTTTGTACAGAAAAGAGACGGGTTTCAACTAAAAAAAATGGACCCTGCGCTCTCTAAAACATCAAAATAGATAATATTTATAAAGAGGAAGTGGGGATAAGCAATATCTACAAAGAAGTAGGTAGCTTCAATTAAACAAAATTCATACTTCAAAAATGAAACAATGGTTTTAAAAAGATAATGGAGAGGGTGCCACTCTTTTTATTGGTAGCCATCGGACTCTCCGCGTTAGATCATCGTAGCTTTTGTGATATCAGGTGACTGAAAAGACAGGAACGGGGCCGGATTACAACTCTTTTTCTCTGCACTAGTGAGTACCGAGTTACGCAGTAGTGTCCGCCATATAAAGTGGGCCAGGTGGCATTCATCTTCGTGCCAATTGCCACACTTCACAATAACAATATCTAGTGGCTACTCAAACTCAAACTCAAACATGTCACTTGCACATAGGTGAAAAGTGTATTGACTATAAACCCAACACCACCCCCACAACCACTAGCTAACATCAATTTAAACTTATCTATAATTCTCTGATCCCACTTTATCAAATATTAAGACAAAACCATGCCATGATTTTATATAATTCTTCGTAAATCACGTATATCGGTTAATTGGACTTTCAATTTCTAACGAGTCGAATTCAGATGTCGTCCAACATTTTATCATGTAACATGGACCACTTGGGTTCATCGTCGCAACTTTTTTTTGTAGTATTAAGATGGAATAAATGGTTTACTAAGGCTAAAAATGGGAGTATTTGTAGTGATATTCTTCTGCATTTGAGTAGTGCCGGTTCGGTCCATTCATAAAAATGTGATAATAGCAATTTGTAAAGACAAGACCGGGGGTGCCAACTAGCTTCTTCTCGTTTTGCACTAATCTTATGAAGAGGTTCTCCACTGATTTTTTGTCTTATCACCAGCATCTGCCACATAAAGTGGGTTAGTGGCCTCATTTTCTAGTATCTTTACAAAGAATCTTTGTGACATCAAATTACCTGATAATACCGGATGCTTAATTACACGTGTCGCCTTGATTGACGTGCACAGGACATAACCCACTATCGTAACTTTAACTTTGGTCAACTTTTCTAATCCCACTTCTATGGTAATAATCACACATATATTGTTTAAGATTAATGATTTAAAATCTAATATCCGAAGATAAGATACTGTTTACACGACAGATACTATTTATTAATATTGTTTATACAGTAATTTATTAATATCTTTTATTTTAACCCAATTAATTTTTTTAAATGAGATTTAGACTCTTACAAATAAATTTTTTTATTTTAATTAAATTTATAATTTTTACTATTAATATTAACATTATATAAATTCTTATAATTTCTTGTAATTGATATTAATCATCACAATAACTACAACACAAATATAAGAGAGAAAACTCTTAATTTATAAGAAAGATTAATTTTATGTTCTTTATAAATGCAATTGAGAGTATTTTTTGTAAAATTTGAATTTTTTTTATAAAATACATATTTTGTGAGTATTTTTTAATAAAAGAAGTGAAATTTTAATTTACTGTAAATATAGACAAATTATTGAATTACATAAATTCTTATGTACTTTCTTTTATTTTCTTTCTCTTATTTATTTTTAATTACTTATTAGTGCATTATATTACTTGAATTTATTGCTTCTACTTCAACATATATATATATATCAATATCAATTACCTGCACCATCTTATGAGTTAGAATTCAAAAACCAGAGTTCAGAGCTCGACCAACATTTACCTTCCAATATGAGCTATTTCCTGTATTCAATGAGAGGTTTTTATTTCTTATCATACATCTCTCCAACTTCCGCCACCACTAAATATAATAATTTTCAAGTTTATTGTTTCCTCTATGTTGGGTGCTTTTATATTTGCAAATTGATGCTCAAAGAAGTTTAAAAAAGCATAAGTGCCCAGAAATATATATATATGTATAACATAGCTGCATTGTAACATAAAGCATCAGCCAAACTGTGTCAGTTAATTAGTGTAAAATAACTTAACTTTAACCCTATGAGTGTTATTCATTTGAATCCAGAGTAACCTGATTGAACAGAACAGTTGAACGCTGTGTAATTCCGACAATTTGGAAAGACAAAAGAAAATGAAACATGAAAAAGTACTGAACTTTTATTTCATCGTAGGAGCAACAAGCTATAGTTCGGTGTTGATAAGATCGATCAAGATACGTTCAAACAAAAGAAATAACTGGTCTCCATGAAATTATGGCTCGAATAATATTGCAGGGTCACAGATGGTCTGTTATTGATGTTACATAATACGGTTTCTTTCTCCTTTGAATCTCTTTCATCTTTTCACGGCTAAAACTTCCAAGAGTAAAAGGCCAAAAGTTGTGTTATTGATGAATCTTTGAAAGCTTTTGGAACGGCTTTGTTCAATTCTTAGATCATAATGCGTCTTTAATTGATTTTATTGGAAACACTATGATTATTTCTAATGTTAATCATGTTAATTTGGCTTTGTAAGAACGTACGGTTTGTCGATTTCCCATTTGAGAATTGAGATACCGCAGCTTGCGGGCAATGATGGTAGTATAGATATTTAAGATGCATAATTTACTTCTATAATGATTAATTACATTCTCAGAGCACATATATGTAATATGAAGATACTATGCTAAACGATCATTTATTTACATTGGTGGAAACTATTCCTAATAAAAAGTAGATTAAGTACGTCGATTCATTTGTTTAATGACACTTTTATTATATCTGATTTAAACAAAAGAGACAAACCTGCCAAATTCTAATTACGCATTGCAGTCTCGTCAATTAGCATTTGAATTTTAGTTTACTATTTATTTGAAATCTTCAACAATTACAGGTGCAAGTCAAAAGAAAAAAATCAGTCAATCTCCTCGAGTAGGTAAAGTTCAGAAGAATACCTATAGAGTATGGTGCTTTTTTTTTTTAATTAAATGCAAGTCATATGTGTAATGTATTAAATTTTTATGATTGATTAATTGAAATACGTGACTTGCATTTAATTGAAGAGCGAGTATATTCCAGAAATAAAAAAGACTTTTATCTCTTGCATATAGTTTGAATTTGATGAGAATGAAATAGAAACTATAAATATTACCATAAAGTAATGGAGTAAGCAATTAGCTAACTAATTAATATGTGAAGTAACTTTAAGAAGCATTACTGGACAGGCATAATGGAACGAGTATGTATGAAGCATCTGATAAACCATATAACACATAGTTCCAACGAAATCTTAGGCTTACTTTCATAATCCGAGCACCTTTTCTAAAGATTTTAAGAGAAAGGAAAATATAAATGTTTAAATTTATAAAGTTTATAATAATTCAAAAAAGAAAGAGATAACCTAAGAGAATAAATCTAATAAAATTTAAGAAGTCAATACTATTAACATACAAATTTATCTAAAAAGAAAAACAAATTAATTTAAACTAAAAAACTAAATTAGAATTTTGATTTTTTTATTATGTCCCCCACAAGATAAAGTTCCGTAAAAAGAATCTAATATTATTCGTTAAGAGCAAAAGTCAAGTGCACGAGAGTGATTTAGTGCTATAGCATTGTGGTTTGTAAAAGTGGGTGTTGTGACGATGGGACTAACAGCATTGCAACGCCATGACAAAGAGAGGTGGCAACTACAACGATGGGGTGGGCAGTGGGTAGGCACCACGTTGAACTTGCAAGAGTGATAATTCTTAGCTTGACAATTAGTTAAAGCTGCAAGGCCAAGTTCTATCTATATTGAGGGTTGTAACTGAGAATGAAGATAGAGTTTTGTTCTACATTTGTAGGAGTATCAAAAGTAAAACAAACAAAACACAGATAGAAAGAGATAAATAAAAAAGAAATTGAAGATGAAAAAAGAAGCCAAAAACTATCTTAAGTTTTTGAGTTTAAAAGATTTTGAAATAATAGAAAAATAAAAAATTTGTTTAAAAATAGAATGAGTTAATTCTTAAAATAAAGTAAAAAAATTAAAAATTCTTTTTGAGAATGGAAAGGAAAAGCCTTTAAAATAAAAATGAACAAAATTAAAATTAGCCCAAAAAACTATAAGGCAATAGAGGGGGATTTAAATAAGAATCCAAAAGTATAGCATCCTATATGGGACCAAACACAAATTCGATATAGAATTGGAAGAGAAGAGAAAATCTCCTGATGAGAAAATGAGAAGTAAGGCAATTGCATTGGAGTAGTAGGGATTTGAAATTAATCATAAAGAAGAGAAGAGATTTTGCCATATCTTTTAAGTAACTAGTAAGAGATATAAGAGAAGATCACGATATTCAGTATATAAGGGAAGTGAAAACGTAGATCTAGAAAATAACAGAAGGAAAATAGTACCGGATAACATAAAAAAAAAAAAACAAATTGGCAACCACTGTGTAGCGACCCTTGCTTGGCAAGGTAGTGGGTGCGACTGTGGTAAAAAAGAAGTTTTAAAGAAATTTTAATTTAGAGAAGATTCTAATAACATGTAGAGATTTATAAAGATGAAAAAATATTGTAAATATTTTTATTGATGAAGGTTTATTATAATCCAAAAAAGAAAGATATAAACTTAAAATATGAATAAACTTAATAGGACTTAATAAGTTAAATATTACAAACTTATCTAAAAGAAAAAAAATATTAATTTAAACTAAAATAAATCAATTTAAATTAGATAATTAAATTGAAAATTTAATTTTCTTATCACCTTTTCTTTTTGTGACAAAATATGTGATAATGCAGTGCTTTTCTTTTTTTCATTATTTTTACCATTTCAATATTTCTTGCTTCTTGCTGCAACAATGTGTTTTAATGTATAAAAAGGCTATACTATTCATTTCCACTTAATGTCCAACATCATATTGTTTGGAACAAAACCCTAATTTTCCATTTCCTTGTTCTAGATTTCATGAGTTTGTCGCTTTCGTGCTGACACAAGAAATCATCTGGCACTGCTGGCGTTGCCTTATAAATAGTGGCGACGATCGAGCTCTCGCTCTTGTCCCAGACCCACTGATAAGTCTTGAACAATGCAAAAGATGAAGGGTGTCAAAACAATTACCGCATGTTCATATACATGGCCTCGACTTATGAGCTTGAGCTCTAACCTTGTAGGACTATTCACAAATTGGTCAAAGAAGATAAAATTGATAAAGCAAAAGCTGTCCACAAACTTTAGGCAATGCAAACGACCTACATTTTAGGATCAATTCCAATGGCTAGATGTCACGGGACAATAACTTTTACCCCTTGCATTGCATGTATACGCCTCCTCCCCTGTCCTTTTTCTCCTCAGCTTTATTACCCAACAACCAGCCTTACCTCCTAATTAATTAGCCCCGTTTGCTCGTGATCATCTCCAAATCCTACTAAAATGAAATCTATGCTATTATCTTAATCTTATTCATAATCCTACATGTATAAATTAGTTTTATAAATTTATTTGTACTACTTAATATGGCATAATATGATTAAAAAAATAAATATAAGAAGTTAAAACAATAAATTAAATCAATAATGTAATAATATTTTAACAAATTCTTCCGTGGCACTTCAAATATTATATGTAGATTTATACGACTTTAATTTATCTATGTTGTAAGAGATCTTTGCGGGCATTGCGAGGATTCAAGTCGAGAAATGAGCTGAAATTTGATGGCTTTTATTCTGACATCTCTATTTTCAAATCCCTTGTCCACTCCATATAAAGAGAACAACATTAATTAAAACGTTTGCAAATTAAGAGAAAGAACAAGTGCGGCAGCACTTGATTTAAATAATTAAACCTGCAGCCATAATTATGTTTTACCTTGTATCCATCTATTACCATCCACTTTTGTACAAGTGACACAATCAGAGTCAAGTAAATTGTTTTTCTTTTTTTTAAAAAAAATTACTAACATCTTAGTTAGAAATCTATCTGTTCTTTGCATGTGATAGAATTTTTTTTTTAATTTAAAACTAAACATTTTGTTAAAAAAAAGGATTTATAAGATTTTATTTAAATTGATTTAAATTTTTTTTAAATAATAATTTTCTTGTGAAATTTACCTTATTTAAGATAGAATACACATTATTAAATATTTGAGAATACAAATTTAACAATGAATGAGATATTACTCACTATATAAAAAAAGCATGAGGAATAATAAAATACACCATGAAAGAATAAATGCAAGGGTTACACAAATAAATTATAAACATAAAGATCTAAAAATACTTAAAGTAATCCTATATTTTATTTTATAAAATTATAATATATTACTCTTTTATTTGTAAATATAGCCTAAATTAAGGAAATAAATTAAATTTCTTATATTTTTTTGTGGTATGCGACTTATTTTATGTAAATACATCTCAAACGCCAAGAAAATAAGAAGAATCTCACGGAAGAAAATCAAAATCAAACACATCTCCACCAAGTGAAGGAGACAAAGAAAAGTTTAGCATCTACAAGAACATCATTTATGCATAAACTACGCAAAAATAAAAGAAAAAAAAAGTTCTTGATTTAAGTTAATGAAGCACTCAAATTACTTGAGAATAGAATTGGTTTAATAATTAAAAATCTCAATTGAGTTAAAAAAAAAAAAATACACTCTGAGATGAAATAACAATAGCTAGATTGAGATTTTTTTTTTTTTAAAAAAATAGTTAGCTAAAAAAGTGATAGATTAATTGATTCTTATGAAAGTAAGTGTGAGTCATATATGTCAAAAACAAAAGTGAGTTATAGATTTTACAATGAGAGAAATTAAGCACTATATAAAAAGTTTAGCTTAAATGAGATTATGAAGAAATTAAAACAAACATCGCACGAGAGGAGATTGAAAGTTTTGTTTAAGAGAACCAATATTAGATTTAAACCAAACTTAATTTACCATGCTAAAAAAAATATTTGTAAAATCTATTCTCTAAACTTATACTTCCTTGGAAGAATCTGTCTTATTTAAAGTAAAGTTGAAATTTTACGGAGATTATAAATATAAGTTCAATAAGAAATGGGATATCATTCATCATATTAAAAAATCAAATGATCAATCAAAATACTATAAAAGACAATACATGTGACTGCTCACATAAACAAAGTATGATATAAAGATCTAAAAACACTAAAAGTATTCTTATATGAACAAGATTTATGACACTATATTTTTTATATAATATTTTATACAATTTTAAACCATTAAATTAATATATATTTAATGGTTCATATGCAACAAACATGTGTAATTAATGCACTGCAGAATGTATTTTTAAATATGCACCGAATTAATAGCTTAAAATTGTATAAGAAATAATTAAAAAAAATATGGTGTCTTAATTCATAGCCTATTCTTATATTTTATTTTATAAAAATTATAATGTCTCATTCATAAATATAACCTAAATTAAGAAGAGTCAAGTTAAATTTTTTTGTATTTTTTTAATGTGTAATTTATTATAATGTCTTATTCATAAATATAATCTAAATTAAGAAGAGTCAAGTTAAATTTTTTTGAAAAAGAAAACTAGGAAGCGCTTCCTAGTTTTCTTTTTCAACAAAAACCCTTCTAATAACTCTCTGGACCGTCGAATTGCAGGCTTAATTTTTAGGAAGGGTTCTACTTCCATTTTAAGAGATCTTTTCTACTTCTTTTTTTTTTTTTCCTGACTTAGCTATCTTAAGAGATTTTTACTCTTAGTATAGGGAAGACTCGAACTCAGCGAGGGCCAATCACCCATCTATGAAATATGAATGCTTGGTCAATAATCAACTGGTTTTATGTATGGTGTTAATAGAACTCCAGGTTTAATACAATGTTGCTCGATCAGCATAAAGTGTGAGTTATGTAACCCATTACGTCGTCAGAGCCTCAGATATCCCTAATCCTGCATCAGATGATTGTAGAGCTCTAGCTCTCTAACCCTAAAAATCTATATGGACAATATAGTCATTTTGATACACCTTAAGATTTATCCTACAAAGCCAAAGAAGTAAAAGGAGAAAGGTTCTCTGGTAATACGTAAACAATGACCTCAATTCCCACTTCTCTTGCATCATAAGTTTCTTTATTTTTATTTTCGTTTTATGTAGTTTTAGCAGCTGTAGCTAGTGATGGTATAGCAACTATATAATCTGCAGATAATCGGTGACGTTTGTGGTGATCCGGGTTACGAAAAGATCTCTGATGACGGGCATATGACGATAATTCTTACAACAAAGTAAGAATCTTGACGTTGAATTTTTACATACGGAAATGAGGATGAGAAAGGTAATTGATGGCGGTGGTGGTGACAGGATGCTGATGGCTGGCTTACCTACTCAGTTTCCGTATTTGCTTTCTCATCATTTCACATGGCGGAACTCATCAACCTAACAGAGATATTGAAGTGACAATTAATTATGTTGTTATTTTGTACATATATTTGTTCTAGTTATTACCTTTGAAATTTCACCACCATTTGGGTTATATATTAAAAAAAATTCGTTTTTTTTCCTTCAAAGTTTCTGTTACATGTCTTGAATGTTTGTTACATTTCAAGCTCTTTAATGTACAAAGCATAAATTAGCACATGCAATTGAAGAATTGAAATGTGTGGCTAAGAATTTAAGACCATCGACAAAAAGGATTGAAACGGCTCTCTACCTGAAGCTTCTCCACTGTAGTACTACCCGTAATTGAAATAACATGATCAGGCGTTGTCAGTTGGCGCTTGTATTTTTGTATATTCGCATAAAAACAGTCAGTTATCTGTAATTGGAACCGATCGAGAGAAATAAATGCATACATAATATGCTAAAATTGTGGCGAGAGTCTTGGGTGTTTCATGGAAATGTCCGGCCTTTAATTTTTGCAGGTACCTTACATAATTTACGTATCAAACACCATTACTGGGAGCTGTAGCCATCATCATCCCTTTCCATTGATCTCAAAGAAAATTATTTTCGGTAGATTAAATTATTCAAGTTTCAGTCCAGATTTTTTTTTCTTTTGCAAAAAAATTTAAAGGATTACGAGAAATCTTACTTACAAAACACTAACTCTTACCCTAAAGTTTACTTAAATTCAAATGGCCCGGAGTGTAAAGCGCATTGACAACAGTTTGAGACTAGCTACTCACATGAAACCAAGATAAAGAAAAAACTCCTTAACCATCGGGTTGTATTTTTTTCTTTTTTTTTTTTGAAAGGATTTTATATTGAAAATTGTTATTTCCCTTGCTTCAAAAGAATGGGGTCGGACACTCGTATTAAGTAAGTATATTTTTAAGTTCCGTTCAACTCTCTAATACTTTATTAGAAACTTCTAAAATTGTATTTTTACTGTGTTTCTTATATAGAATTCAATACATTTGAAAAAAAGATTTAAAAAAAATGCTCACACAAACATAACGTTCATAAAACTAGATGTGTGGTCAGAAGAAACAAATTGGAGTTTGCCGGCGAGTCATTGTACTGGAATATTTACAAAAGCTTAGGTTAAAATTATTTGTACTAAAAACAATATTTTACAACATTCATTTGATTAGAATTTGAATGCTACTTAGAAAAATCAGGAGAATGTTTGAATTTATAACATTAATTTAATTCCTTTCCCACCCGCTTGTTTGATAAGCCTGGCTGCTTAATATTCTTTCGGAGTACAAATCATGAAAATAACTAGAGTTTGATTTCAACCGTTCTACTCCAATTTCTGATCAAAAGTGATGTTAAAGAACAAATTCGAAACAACTTAGTGTTGATGCCTTAAGAGTTTTGTATAAAAAGTATTGCTACATTTTTTAAATTATGTTTCAAATTTTATATTTAAATTAAAATATCAAGTAATTATTAAATAATGAAATAATATAAATTTTAAAATTACTCGTTATATTATTTTATTATTCAATAATTATTTAACATATAATTTTAGTTAGAAAAATTTGAAATACTGAAATGTCTAACATTATTCTTATATAAATGTCAGGAATAAGTTAATTTCAATATAATAAAAAGCTATTTAATTGCTTAGAAAATGGTGAACTGAAAAAAAAAATTGGTTTACACTAGAAACAGTGATTCCCACAATCACTTTCAAGTTCATTAATCATAACATTATTTAACATAAGAGAAATATCAAATTTAAATTATATGGCATAATTTAATTGGATAACGTGGACGAGACTATACAAAATTTTCTGGTATTATATATTGACATATAACAACTTTCCACTTATAAATTATGAAAGATTAAAAAAAATATATTTTGAAAGCAAAGTTTATAATTAATTGTTAGAGGGTAGTAATATGTTGACAGTTCACCTCCATTCTCACTTGTGAACAAAAAAATGAGTTCATGTCATTGTTGATACAATTTGGGGCATTTTTTTTTTTTCTTCATAGTTGTGAAATTAAAGAGAAGCTTAATTATGAATTGGTCCCTACAGATCACTTTAATGGTCAAGATATCTAAGTTGTGCCACTAAAGTTCTACCTCGAATTAGTCTTAACAAGCATTCAAACTTTTATTTTTTCATCTTATCAAAACCCCCTTTTTAAAATTATTTGAATTTCTTTATATACCCTACAGAGTCAAACTCAATTTTGAAATCACCCCTATTATTTTCTGCCATCATCACTTCCTTTATCTTTTCAGTTTGTTTTTTTCAGTTGTAATTTGATCATTGATTTTTAAAACATTATTTTGCTCTCTCTTTTTTCCCCATATATCACCTCCCAAAATTAAAGTTGTAAGCCCAGCTTAAGAGTTTTTTAGTTTGTAATAAAATGACGTTCCATCTGTAAATTTTATTTGGGATAGCAGACTATTTCTCTATTTTAATGCAAAACCTAGCTTTTCTGTAGATAAGGCCTTCATCATACTTAGGAGTTAAGTCTTTGCCATAATACTAAGTAAGGTTATGGTTTATTTGCGATTAACTTGGTCGTTCATGTTAACAAATAAAGCTTGAAGCTCAACTTGCAACAAATTTAGGCCTTTCGACTCCATATTTTTGTTGCAGCTATCATTGAAATATGGATCTAAGCTAAATTTTGGAAGGCTTTAATAGCCATGAGTAATGTATGGCTTTTTATTTTATTTTAAAGTTTAATTACGATGGTAACAGTCCAATAATGAGTATTATAATTACTCTCGTTGCGAGTCAATTTACGTAGTTAAATGACTTTACCAATTTGATTTTATCAATATATTGTTATTTCAAAGAAAATAAATATTATAAAATTATTATAAGCGTTGAAATAAAAATATACAAACAAATAATATTATTCAAGTAAATATTACAGAATAAATAATTAAATGAATTAGAAAAAGAAAGGTAAGAGAAGAACACGGATAAATTTATATAATTTAGTAATTTGTTTACGTTTATGGTAGATCAAAATCACTCACTTTTATTATTTAATTATAAAACATTCATAAAAATATGCATTTTACAAAAAAGATCACAAAAAAACAACTCTATCTTATAATTTAGGGATTTTCTTTCATTAAAAACCACAAATAAGATTTAATCACTAAGATTTATTGGGTTATCACAAAGATGTGTTTACAAGCCAATAAACAACTTTTGTATAGACTTTAGAACGTCCTAAACTTACTCTAAATGTGTGATAATCGTATTAGGGAGTCTTGAAGTAAGTGGGAGACGAAATAAGATGAGTTAAAACGAAAAACTCTTTCCAGCATCCAGCGTTGCGATGCTAACTCTTGGACGCCGCGACGTCCACACATGGCACCGCCTTCATTGTTTTTCGCCTTCTTTCACGTCCGTCTTTGATCCTTGCACACCCTATGCACTTGGCATGCTCTCTAAATTATATCCCAATGATTTTCAATCAATATTCTTACAAATCTCCTCCTTAATTCAAAATCATCCACAAAGTAATTCGATCTCTCATTTCTGCATCTTTGGTCACACTCACAAAGTAGTGACTCCGGTTAAGTCCTTGCATATATGATGAAAATAATTAAGGGCAGTGGCTTAGTCAACATATTAGCAGGTTTTTAGATGACACTATCTTCATTAAACTAACTTCACCACTTTGGACAATCTCTCAAATGTAATGGAGTCTCACATAAATGTTTTTCGACCTCTCGTGGAACAATTGATGCATGTTTAAGTGTATGGCACTCTGGCTATCACAATATACACCGGTGTTCTCATATTCACTAGCCAATCCCTCCGTGCATATACCTTTCAACCACATGACCTCCTTAATAGTTTCATCAACAGCTATGTATTCCGCCTCTGTGGTAGATAGTGCAACCACATATTGTAGAACTGGTCTTTAACACACACTACAACCAAACATTGTAAATACATAGCCCGTCAATGATCTTATCTTGTCTAGATTACCTATATAATCTGAGTCTACATACCCTCTTATCATTTCACTATTGTCCTCATCCCTCTTATACATCAATCTGTGATTCGACGTTCCCTTGACATATCTCAAAATCTATTTTACTGTAATGTCATGGCACTGCCCCACTGGCAAGATATTGTCCGCTTTGGGGTTCACGCACAACGGCGCTACCTTGTCCCCTCACGGTTTTGTTCCTGGGGTTCACGCAGAACGCACTACCTTGTCCCCAAAACGCGTCTTGACAATGAAGGCAGCCCACCCCTTATAAGCCCTTCACTTTGGACGAGTCTGTCTGATGTAGGATTTGGGTCATTATATGTAAGCTAATGATCCTTACCCTGATTTACTATGTATCTACTCAACAAACTCACAATTTGTGCTATATCTGGTCTTGTGCAAACCATTAAATACATGATGCTCCCCATAGCGCTTGCATACAATACTTTACTCATCTGCAGTTTCTTCTCTTCGAATGTCAACGACTGTACTGCTGAAAGTCTGAATTGCATAGCCAATGGAATAGAGACAGCCTTTGCATTGAACATACCAAACTTCTCTAGAATTTTGAGTATATATTGTTGTTGGTATAAGAATATAACATCTCTTCTTTCCCTCACAATATCCATACCCAATATTCTCTTTGCTACTTTCAAATCCTTCATCTACAAACTCGCCACTCAACTGCTTCCTGAGCTTCTGTATTTCTTCCATGTTTTTACATACGATTAACATATCATCGACGTATAGAAGTAAATACATTATCTCACAACTTATATTCTTGAAGTATACGCATCCATCATACTTACTCCTACTAAAGTCACAAGTTATTATAAACTCATCAAGTCTCTTATACCACTATCTAGATGATTGCTTTGACCTATATAATGACTTCTTTAGCAAACAAGTATGATTTTCTTTCCCGGTCTACTCGTACCCTTGCGATTATGCCGTGTATATTATCTCTTCAAGCTCTCCATGTAGAAAAGCTATATTTACATCCATCTACTCTAGATGTAAATCAAGGTTTGCACACATGACTAACAAAATCCTAATAAATGTGTGCTTGACGACTAAAAAGAAAATTTCATGAAAGTTAACTCCTTCTCTCTCAGTAAAATCTTGTACAATTAACTTAGCCCTAAATCTCGTAGGCTCTATCCCCAATATCCCCTCCTTCATATTATACACCTACTTGCACCCAACTAGTTCTTTTGAGGTCTCTCCACTAACTTCTAGGTATTATTCTTCCTAAGAGACCTAATCTCTTCTTCCATTACCTGCTGTCATTATTTCTTGTTTTCACTTTTCATAACCTCACCATATATCCTAGGCTCATCATACTCAAGAGTGTTAGTAGAATTAAAAGCATAAGCAACTAGATCCGCTTGTGCATACCTGACTAATGGGTTTATCGTTCTCCTTAGCTTGTCTCTGACTAGTTGGTACTCTTCAAGTTCTATCTCAGGAGTCTTAGTCTTTATTTGGGTGGACTTGGAGGAACTCGTCGGTAATCTTGGTTTATCTTTAAGGATCTCTTCATTGAAGTGCTGATCTAGGGGCATATCAGATTTACTCTCAGGTTCCACTTTAACTTTTATTGACTTGGGTGCCGAGTCTTTTTTGAGCACATGTTCTACTTTCTCATCTTCTTAAAAGGCTTTTAGTATCGTCGTCTCATTGAACGTCACATTATGGCTTATGATACTCCTTGATGGTGTCAAGTCTTTACATTATACTTTGTATCCTTTCACTCCTTCGGGATATCCTACGAATACTCTTTTATAACTCTAGGTTCCAACTTTTCCTCCTTAACATGTACAAAAGTAAGGCAATCAAATATTCTGAAGTGGTCATATTTATAAGGATTGCCAGACCATTTCTCTTTTGACGTCTTGAAGTCAATTGCTGAGGAGGGACTTCTATTAATCAAATAAGCTGCAGTCACTACAACTTCTCCTTAAAATACTTTGGACGTCTTTGTATTGGTAAGCATGCATTTAACCCTTTTAAGTATGGTCCTATTCATTCTCTTAGCTACGTCATTCTATTATGGTGTTGATCTCACCGTTCTATACCTCGCAATCCCATGCTTAGCACAAAACTCATCAAACTCTTTATTGTAAAACTTGAGGCCATTGTTAGTTCTCAGTCTCTTCACCTTTTTGCCAGTCTAATTCTCAATAAAAGTCTTCCAAGTCTTTTAACACATCAAATGCTTGATCCCTACTCTTCAACACATAGACCCACAGCTTCCTTGAATAGTGATCAATTAAACTAAAAAAAATATCTGGCACCACCACGAGTAGTTGTCTGAGCTGATCCCTAAAGATCCGAGCATATGTAGTCAAGAGTCCCTAGTCTTGTACTCGCCAGTACTAAACCTCACTCTATATGCTTTTCTAAGCACATAATGCTGACAAAACTCTAAGGGCTGAAACTTATCCTCACCAAATGCCTTTTGATTAAATAACTTTTTCAGGTTTCTCTCATCTATGTGTGACAGTCTAAGATGTCACAACTTGGTTTGCATGCTTTCATCATCTAAGGAGAGTAATGCAGAACCACTCACGACTTCACCCCTTAAGCACATAAACGCCTTTGTGCTTTTCTCCTCTCATTACTACCTTAGAACCCTTTAACACTCTCAAAACCCTTTCGTCGATCTTGATAGAACATCCATTCTAGTCTAAAGTCTATAGTGAGATCGAGTTCCTCTTAAGGTTAGGAACATATGTAACATCTGTCAACTCTCTCACTCACCCATCATACAGCCTAAATTTAATATTAGCAATTTTCATCATCTGATATATAACATCATTATCCATTAACACTTTACCATCACTAATAGGCTGTAAATTTATAAACTAAGACTTGTGCGGACACATGTGAAAAGTACAACCAAAATCAAGAACCATTGTTTAGTGTTCTTACCATTAGTAGCGATGAGTATCTCTGCACTGTTATAACTATCATTATAGGCAAGTACAACATCCGCTTTCTTCTTGATTTGTGCTATTTTCTCAAGACAGTTATTTATGAAGTGCTCATCTTTTTGGCAGCAATAGCACTTCCTAAAAGTCCTAGACTTTGATCTTGAGCCATTTTTCCTTCCATCTCTATATGAGGGTCTTCCTCTTTCAGACAAACTTTCTGCATTGCCCTCGATCTGCTTCTCTAATAACTTTGAGTTTAATGATTATTTCACATCACTCATCGTTAAATTCTCTCTGTCGTAGAGTAGCGTATCAACAAAGTTCTCATAACTCTTGGGGAGCAAACTCAGCAGGATAATTGCTCTATCTTCATCTTATATCTTGATATTGATAGAATCAAGATCGAGGATAATCTTATTGAAGACATCTATATGATCTTTCATCGGCGTCCCTTCTGATATGGACAACTGATACAACTTCTTCTTTATATGCAATCTGTTGGTCAATAATTTTTGCATATAAAGAAAGTCAAGCTTCTTCCAAAGACCTATCATTGTCGTCTCACCTATTACTTCCTTTGGTACTTCATCGCTCAATAATAGAACGATTGTGCTATGAGCTCTTTCTTAAATATCTCTTATTTTGGCTTCAGCTTTAGATAACTCTGGTGTCTTCTCTTCATTACTAGATGAAGCTGCAGTCTCCTCTATTGCAGAGCCTAGCCTTTGGCTCACCAACAACGCCTTTACCTTAATCTTCCATAGATTAAAGTCATTTGTACCGTTGAATTTATTTACCTCATACTTAGGTGTAGCCATGTCTATTTAAAACCAAACTCTGATACCAGTTTGTTAGAGTGAAAACACACAAACACGAAATATCACCCAAGTAAATAGTACAGAATAATCAATTAAAGAAATTAAAAAGAGAAAGGTAAAAGAAGAATGCACTAAAATTTACGTTGTTCGACAACTTGTTTACGTCCATGGTGGATCAAGATCACTCACTCTTATTATTGAATCACAGGGCAC
Source organism: Ailanthus altissimus (assembly GCA_946807835.1). NCBI lineage: Eukaryota > Viridiplantae > Streptophyta > Magnoliopsida > Sapindales > Simaroubaceae > Ailanthus > Ailanthus altissimus. The sequence goes on from OX327695.1 coordinate 30,033,738, forward strand.
TCACAAAGTATGCCTTTTACAAGAAAGATCACAAAGAAAAACTATCTCTTGAAATCTATGGATTTTCTCTCACTAAGAATCACAAAAACGGTTTAATCACTAAGATTTCTTGAGTTATCACAAATATGTGTTTACAAACCAATAGAGAGCCTTTATATAGGCTTTAAGACCTCCTAGGTTTACCCTAAATATGTGAAAGTCGTATTATGGAGTCTTGAAGTAAGTGGGAGATGAAATAAGACGAGTCAAAATGGAAAACTCTTTCCCGCGTCCAGCGCTGCTACGCCCACTCTTGGATGTCGCGGCATCCACACCTAGCACTGTCTTCTTCTTTTTTTCACATTCTTTCACTTCCGTCTTCGATCCTTGTGCACTCTACGCACTTGACTTACTCTCCAAATTATATTCCAATAATTTTTAATTAATATTCTCATATTAAGATATGAATTTCATCTTCAACATTGAAAATTTGTGGTAATAATAGTTTGAAATACTTGCTGCTAAAGATGCACGAAGAAATCTAGGCGCTAATCTCTCAAACCATGCCTATTTTTTTTTAATTTAAATAATTAGGTTTATAATTTGATTTTGGGAAAAACCTTTAATTTTGATTTAAGATCTAATAACAGACAATTTTAAGTAGAATGAGTGTACATCATTTGTCCCATATTCAATAAATTTTATCTTGCCTTTTTTTTAAACAACAAATGATCTAGTGAGATATTCACCATAAAACAACACATGTAATATGATCATGGGGTATTTTAAAAATAAAATTTGAACCAAATTTATTTGCATCAATAAATTTTAATTATTTTTTGGTTTTTAAATAATTTTTTACATTAATACAAAAAAAAGCATTTTTATACTAAGAGTTGGACATTCTCATTAAAAAAAATGTGAAGTTTGAACCTTGTACTTTTTATATTATTTTAATAAATTTTATCAATTGAATTATATTAGGAATACAAACAAAGTTTCACATTAATTACAAATGGAGAAGATCATAAGTATATAGGATATGAAAAATATTTTTATTCGTATAAAGACTTTTAAGTTAAAGCCTAATAGTAAATCCATATAGTTTAAGTCTAAAATGAATAATATCATACAAATGTAGAGATATGTGTAGTTCATTAATCCCTATAAATAATATCAGAGCCATGCCCTGAAATTATTCATGTGGAAAAAATTCTTGATACTGAATGAAGGTGGTGAGTTAGTTTGCGATGAGATCTGTGGTTGAGCTCTATTAGACAGATGGCGTGCTCTGATACTTCACGTAAGGCATGTGCCCCTAATACAATGATAAAGAGTTAACCTAAATAGAGTAAGTTCTTGAGGTAGGCAGTACTTTAATGTTTCATGTAAAGTGTACATTTCAATGCAACAAAGATGAATAATAAACTTAATGGAGCGAAATATTTTTAGTGAAGAAGATAGATGAATGAGTGATCATTTGAGGGGGGAAACTCAAATCACGAGAAATGATGTAGTCTTTATTCCAGGGGGGATTATTAAAAATACAAATAAAATTCCACATTAATTATAAATAGGGAAGATCATTAGTAATAGGGAATGAATAATATCTTTACTATAAGATATTTTGAGATAAAGTTTAAATAATAAGTTTACGAAGATTTAGGCTAAAATAAACAATACCATACCAATATAAAAATATTTATAATTCATTAATCTTACAATTGATTATCACATACATGTATACAAAGTATCTAATTAACGTCATAAAAACCTACAATACTTTAGTATTATGTCGTTGTTGATTGATTTTAGTGGTAAAGTCTTCGATTAGAAAAAAAGAAAAGAAAAACAATAATAAAATCTTTCAATTTAAAATATGAAGTTTGAGTTCGGTTCTCTACTCATGTCAAAATGATAAGATATTTGGTTTATATTTTATAGAATATAATATTTTTTTAGAAAAACATGTAAAGTGTTTATTAATTATTTTTAACTACCTATTTATTTGTCTTTAAAAAAAAAAAATTGTAAAAATTTATTTTAGTTGTTGCACCAACAAGATTTTATAATTTATTTGAGTAGAATTTTTGAACACGTATTTATGCTCATTTGTTGATTAAGACTGGTCTTAACAAATCCCGAAATGTAATATAAATATATAAATGTTACATAATACTTTATTTATTATTATTATTTCGCGTGTTCATTGATTTATTGTGATCAATTATCAATTAACTTGTTTCATTGTTTTTGAAATGTTACATATTCTAAGTTATTATCCAATTTTTTTTTTTATAAAAAATAGAATTTGAACTTAAAATTTTACTTTAACCCAAAAAAATAATAATATACTTTAAATTTGTTAATATTGTACTAATATTATAAGTGTTATTGTCCAAATGAATAATATTATACATTCTAAGTTTATATCTCAAATTATCTCAAGTAATGACATGTTAAGCAATCATTAATTGTAATGAATAATTTTAAAATTTATATAATTTTATCACCTAATAGTTATTTAACATATAGGGGTGATAGAATTTTCTACGAGATCGGGCTTCGTGGAGACTCATCTCAAATGGAGTGAATTTCAAATTATATTTTTATTACTTTTGGGACGAAACAAGCATATGGAAACCAACTTGTCCTTAAATTAAATTTTGGTTGAGGACGAGGATGGATTTGTTTTTCTCAAACCCAACCTGAAAGTTTCGATTTAATAATACAATTAAAAAAAAAAACTCTAACAATAGTATTTATTCCCTTGAAAATTAAAATTAGTGTTTGTAATTGAAATAAAAAGAAGTTCTCATTTTTTAATGTGAATAAAATATATATTTCAATTTTTATTTATTAAACCTATTTATTTTGTATCATATAGGAAATTAAACTAAAGAATAAATATTTAGTCTCTTGTTAAGCGTTTTATTAATTTTTTATTTATTAAAAATTGATTTATTATCATATAAGGTTTTAAACCAAAAGATAAAAAAAAAAATTTTGTAGAAACTTTATGGTGTTGGTATTTCTTCTTTATAAATTTTAAATTACTAAAATTTAAAGTTTATATAAAGAACTTAGAATTTTAAAATAATTTATTTGAGATAATTTTGTTCTTTTTGATATATTATAATTATATGGGATAAAAAATTATTTTACAAAATTAAATTGATATAAATTAAAAAATATTTTAAAATATTAATAAAAAATTAAATATACAATACTCATAGAGATCTCCTATTTAAATATTTATTACCTCAAATTCAAATTACTTAAATTGAGTATGAAATGGATATGAAAAATTACATCCTATTCTACTATAGGAATAGAAAATGTGATCCGCTCTATTAACATATCAATACTTAGAACATGCTTAAAATGCAATTGAATGTGTAACGTTACTCTGTCTAAATTTTACACCATTTACCTTTTAAATAGTGAGTAAGATATAAGATTACATCGAAAGTAACGTGTCGCTCCTTAATTAGATGGGGAAGTTAGTGTATTAATGATTCGAGAGAAAGAATTGGATGCGAATTATACTTTCACAATAAATAAATAAATGTAGACAAAAAAACCCTATGCTTGATGGAATTGTTGAACCAATGAGGTCCTGCAGATTCTGAAGTTTCTCATAATGCAATTACTAGGGTTTAAGTACATACTTTAGCTATCGTGGCAGCTCCAAACACGAAGAGAGTATAGAAAATTCCGTCACCAATCGGTGACACAAGAACATCTACCACGACCTTCGTGTATAAGTACACACTCGCAGCGAGCCCTTCATCTCACACCTACTGCTACTTCCTTTTTTTCTCTGCTCATTAGTTTTCTCTCTCTCTATTATTTGCTAGGTTCTCGAAGAGAGCGCGGCCGGATCTTGGCCAGTGCAGCTCTTCTGTTTTCTTTCTACTTTTTTTTTAAAATTAATTTTTTTTATTTGGCAGCTCTTTTAACTCCTTCTCAAACAACTCTTTTCTGACCGGTTCCCTTCTTTTCTCCGCAGATCTTGAACCCCTATATCTTTTCTCTGTCTCTTTGCCTTTCTTTAGTTTTCCCCTAAAAGGGTTTTTTCATCTAGTTTTCGTTTCACAAGTTCAGGTTCTTGACTGCAATTTTTCTTTCCTTTTTATGCTGTTCCTCTTTAGATTTCTTTCAGTTACTGTTTCTTGTTTAAAGGTTTTGCGTCGGAAACAGTGATTGTGTTTGCCCTTAGGGTAAATCTTTGATCCTCCTCCAACCGCAACCTTATAACGATTAGTTCTTTGCTACGTTGTCTCATTTTTTTAGGTCAAACCCATTAAATCTCCTAGGTGTTGCCCTTCTTCTCTTCCTTGGCCTTTATCATACGCTCGAAATGATTAATTAACAGTCGTTGTTCGCCGGTGCAGTGTTATCAAGATTCACATTCTAATGGCGCAAGCAGTGATATTAATGATTTCTGCTAGCCTCAGTTTTGAAGTTGGGAATCTTGATGATGCTGCATCGGCGGTCAACGACTACAACTAGGTATCGCAGCATCACCGGGACGACTTACCTATTATGAAGGTGAATATATACTTTCCATTTTGTCCCTCAGTATGCTTCTCTTTTGGTTCTCTTTTTAACCTATAAAATTATTTGTGGATGTTTCATTTATTTTCCATTTTCATGTCAAGAGAAGCTATAGCTGAAATTTGCCACTTCCTTGAAATTCCTAATACCCATTTCGAAACTTGGAGGAGTAACTTTGCAGTCTTGAAAGCATTGACAGTCGCTGTTCGCGGCTGCAGCGTCATCAAGATTCACTCACATTCAAAGGGCAGAAGATGTGATATGTATATGTTTCTGCTTGCCTTAGTTTTGAATTGAGAATCTTGATGATGCTGCATCGGCGGTCAAGGACTACAACAATCAACAGGTATCGGTTTATTACATGGACGACTTACATATGATAAAGGTGAATATATCTTTTTCAATTTATTCTTTATATGTTTCTTTTTTCTTTCTGTAATCTATAACATTATATGTGATGTTTCATTTGTTTCTCAATTTCAGGTGTAGAGAAGATCCTTAACACCCATTTCCAGACTTGATGGAGAAACTTTGGAGGCTTGTTATATTAACAGTCGCTGTTTGCCGCTGCAGCGTCATTCAGATTCGTTCACATTCTAATCGCAGAAGCGGTGATTTTTATATGTTTCTGTTTGCCTTAGTTTTGAATCTGAGAATCTTGATGTTTCAGTGCTATTAATGACTAAAAAACAAGGTATTGTAGCATCAAGACAACTGGCCGACGGCTTGCATATGATAAAGGTGAATATATATTTCTTTCTTTCTTTGTTTTTTTAATCTCAAAAATCGTGTTTTCATGGTTCTTCTATTATCCATTTTCACGTCGAGAGAAGCTATACCCGATACACATTTTCCAACTTGATGGGCAAACCTTGAAATGATCAATAGTCGTTGTTAGCTGCTGCAGCATTATCAAGATTCACTCACATTCTAATGACAGAAGCAGTTATATTATATATTTCTGCTTGCATTAATTTTGAATCTGTGAATCTTGATGATGCTGCAGTGGCTACCGCTGACTAAAACAAGGTACCGCAGCATCACACAATTTGATGGATCTTGACTTTCTTCCCTTGCATATGGTAAAGGTCAATATATCTTTCACAAGTGACCAGTCTGTCATTTTCTTGTTCTTTTTTTTTTAATCTTTACCTTACGAAACTGTATGTTCTAGGTTCTTTTATTGTCCTCTTTCAGGCTATGTAGCTAGTTCTGCTTTTATAATCGGGCAGGGGGAGATTGAGACCAATAGATTCTAAACTTAAAAGTATGTTAGTTATAATATCTTTGAAAGGTGATTTAGGAATGGTCTGGTAATTAGTAAAGGGAAATTATAAGAATTACTAGGCTAATTTTATAGTTGTGGCATATATATTTTCAAAGTTACTCTTTTTCGGAGAGCATGGTGGATGATCTGAAATATACTTTCAGTTGCTTAAAATGATATTGGTGACTAAGAAACGACCTCAACTTTTATGTGCGAATATGTTAAAGAGCATTTTCTAAAGCATTCTCAATCCAAGCCCCAATTTGATCTTTAAATCATCAAAATTTGGCTTGGTTTGTTCATTTGATATATATCGTGTGTGATATATATATCCATATTTTTTTCTGGTCTCAATTTCTTGAGAACAAAATGGATTCAAAGTCATTTATAAATCGTTGAGTCTGACTGAGTGCTTTGCTTACATAGCAATTTCCTTATTTTTAAACCTCGCATTTTATCGTTTGGCATAAAATAAAATGTGGTTTATATGATGTGTCATTTATGTATCCATTTTTGTTGTTTTTCTCCGATCAGCGCTTCTATGTCCGTACGATGACACTGTTCCTATGACATTTACTGGTTCACTGTTTTTAGTTTGCTTACAGGTTTGGACTTCCGAATTTTTGTAATTTGGAGAATCTCTGAAAGAATGTATGGAAAACTGGCTGGAAAAAAAATTCACTTTTAGTTCTCTTAGTTGAGGACGTATTACAGACGAACCAGTAAATGACATATCAAAAAAAATCCAAAGCCTTAGCAGCAAGTACATATCAAATTCTAACTAGAGATGACTAGCATAAGTTCACTGGCACGTGATAACAGTCGCAGTAACTTAATTATGAATTAACATATAATAATATTTACACTTTTTTTCCCATAAATTTGACGTGTGTCATTGCAAAGCAATTTGAAACAGATGTGGAGAAATAGCTTTGCTGGGCCATGATATCTGACCTTATAGAGAACAGCAGTGGCATGTCCATGGCTGAGACTCTTAGCCATGGAGAGAACTGTAAATAAACTGTTTAATCGCAAGCATAGGTATTTTAATCTTTAGCCATTGGAATTGAGGGAAGAAGAATCTTAATCTGTATCATGTGGGACCTCATTTAGTGACAAAAGCTGTTTTGTCATTTGGCGAGTGACAAGAAGGGCCAGGAATCATTAATTTTTCGTTTTTATTATGAAGGTCCACAAGATCATCTGCGTGAAGAAAGAAAAAGATTGTAAAATCCGATCAAGAAAATCTCTTTTGCCATGGATATTTGTATGCATATGAAGATAACGCAGGATTGATGTTCGCTTCTCGGAGATATCATCTCCTTCAAAATATATCCTTAGTAATCACCTTTCTATTTGAGTTGCAAAATGCAATCACGGTTTGGAGAAGCATGTTTCTGGGATTTTTTCACAAACCCTCGAGCTACATACAAATGACTAGTTCTCAAAGGTAAAATTTACATACATAATATGAATATCGGATGCTGTTAGTTGATCAAAATTTCTACCATATCTTCCCTTGTGTGTCGTCGAAGAGTTATAATGGAACATTAATGGCAACAAGTTTTGATGTTTTTGCCTTCAAAAGATTTTGGGGAGACTAATGGTCTCTCTGTTAAACACCAAAAATCATCAGAAAAATTCCTTGTTGGCAATTACAATTAACTGTGAACTGTTGTAAGACTAATTGTGCAAGTGGAAGTGATGAAAGACATAAGGTTACAAAGAGTGTGAGGAGTAGGAGACCACTTGCACGAATGGTTTTTGTTCTATTCTAATCACATTTCTCGCTTATTATGTAAAATTTAGAGTCTCCCTGATAAAATTATGATAAAAGTTGTTGTATGCAATGTAGCATTGGGATCATAGATCATAATTCATAATTCATAGGTATCTAATGATCATCAGTAGTTGGTTTAATTTATTTCTTTCTTATTATACTCGTAGCCCTTAAATATGTCACTCCCAAATTCTATGTCCCAATTAATAACTACTTCTTGTGCACAAATTCTTAACAAAGAATTTAGAGAAAAAATAAAAAAAAAGAACAAACATGAGGGGTCCTTCTAAGAATAAATTTGAAAAAGGCAGCGTCATATAGTTTTTCTTTTTCTTTTTTTGTAATTTTTTTCCGAGAGCGTTAATTAGGTGTAGAAAGAGCAAGATGAATCGTTCTAACTCTTAATTTGAAGACTGGAAAAAGTTTTTTGCATTGATGGGAAGAAACAAAACTTAATGACATGGAACTGGTTTGGCAACCTACTATGATGAAAGTTTTAATAATATGATATGTACATGTACTCAAGAGACCTCTGTTTGATAGAGGAAGGACAATAATTCTTCATAATAATCATAATAACAACAATAATTTACAGAAAATTTGAAAATTGAACTGGTTTAGCTAGCCAAGTATATATCAGCCTCTTGGTCCTCGCATAGTCGGCACCAATCAGCTAAATAATGGTTGGCACATTTGTACGAGTAAGTGAATAGCTTTGAATTATTGTACCAACATGTCTCTCGAACGATGGCGACCCATCCATCTGAATTTTTCCCCATCAACTGAGATTTTTCCTTCGACTTTCATTTTCATGCCATTTATACCAAATTTAAGGCACATCATCAAGAAGCCGCTTGGTTCCCCCCAAATTGCAAATTTTATTTTGCCAATTAGCTAAAGCATGTGTTTTGTACCAAGTTTCTTATCCATGTAAGGAAATTCACACCATGGCCAACGCCGGATACAAAAGTAACCATGGCCAACACCCATCTTCTGAAGGGGCAGACTCGTGGGACGTCAGGATTTTGGGGCCACAGGGAAGCAGATATGGTCCCCAATGTACTATAATATTCGCTATGATGAACATGCCATGTCCCCATTCTCAAATGAAAGATCCCAAGACTTTCTCAACTCAAAATGATATTACAGTTGAATGATCATAACCATTGGCATTGTACTGTGATATTTCAGACCACACAAGTAGCTTGAATTATAGAGAGCTTGATATTTGGTGCATCTCATGTCATAAAGCATACAAGATATGATTCTATGCATATACAAAGTGTTTGGGTTTATCTCTATGCTTGTTATGTAATACACGTGCTTGTAAGGAGTGACTTTTAGGGAAAAAAATTTAATTAACTGGATGAGTGGATTTTATATTTTATTGATGAGATTCGATGCCATAATCTTTATATGCAATATCAAACAAAATATATTCTTCACCGCATCCCTTTATCGTTTATCCTTATGAAATACTAGACGAAATAGAACAATCTTAGAAATGATATAATGAAATTCTTTTGATATTTTCATGCATAAATTAAATAGAGATCACAGTAGTAAGTACGCCCCTTTCCTAGGATGCCTATACGCTATAAGTAGTACCATTTGCTTAGCTAAGAAGGAAAGTGGGTAAGGCGTAATCTTTTAAGATTTGACTTTAGACTAGATTTGCTCAGTGCTCAATTAGTCGCAAAAAAAGAAGCGAAGAATTTTAAATAAAAGAAATACGCAGCAAACTAATGGAGTTAAAATTGAAGAGAAAGCAATCGTACTCAAATCTTAAGACTAAGGCCTTGTTCAGAGTAATTGAATCGGAATTGGTGCAACTATCAGAATTGATAAACACATCAAATCACAACTCATTTTTAAAAAAATTATTTTTTCCACTATTTGAAAAAAAAAAATTTGTTTACAGATGCAACCATGAATTGAACCAAATCAAAACATTCAGCTATCAACGGATTCCAAATATTTTAGAGTTCCACTCTTTAAAAAATTTCTTCAAGTTTTTAAGCTTTTGAGTTAACACATACATACATAGGGCAACCATAAAAAGGTTATGCATTCTAGGCATTGGAGATAAGAGATTTGAAATCAACATTATTTGTCCACATAGATAGGAAGTGGAAAGGTTTTGAACATGTGTGCAAATTTTTAAGACAAGAAATTACTAGCGAACTATGATTTGAAACAGAACAAGGAAAGACCACATACTGACTAAACGACCAAGAAATTAAAGCTAAAAGAACTAATTTCCTTCACAGCTTGAATGTATGCTTCCCACTCCGAACCTGGTGCACTACATTTTCAAAAGCTTCCTATCAAACTGGTTTCTATTTCAATCTGTGCTGGACCGATTGATATACCAATAATCAAGTCTTCAGTCAACTAGTGGAATACATCACATCAACTTAGGAGCATTAGCCAATCTAGTACATTAATACATGTTCCTATGCCTAATCTAGTCTTATCTAACTTTGCTAACCTCCTATTTAGAAAGCCCTTTTGAGCCAATAATGTCCAATATATAGCATAGAGAAAAGTAGAGACTTGTCCCAATTCGACAACCGAAGTATAGGGCTGTAACTAAGCATTCCTTGAAATACTGGAACACATTCTCCCACTTTGATCCTCAACAAAAAGACTACAGTTGTAGGAGACGTTTTTTTTCAATTTCAAGAAATTAAGATCGATTCTCCCCTCGTCACCTGAAGCTTTGAAAATTCTTATTGAATAAAAGAATTGTACGCACAAAGCAAGTAACAAAAACCTCTACCCCAGCTCATACAAATCAAAGCTAGGCCACACATAATCTTTTATGAGTGAAAGAATGAGTGGATCTTTTGAATGAGTGTTTAACGAGTGAGGTGCCCCATAAGTTATAAGGGCTGGCCATATGTATAAATTTTGTGAGCAGCAATTGAATTGAATGTTCCGAATGCATCCAGGAAGATTGTATTTGATTCTAGTTGGGTCGGCTTATCTTTTGCTGAAAGCTCGATATTCATTCTGAAATGGTTTGTAAGAGTCCTTAATCAAACCTTTTCATTTGGTAATTCTTTTATCACTAAGCAAGATTACTTCTTCCTTAGCGTGCTTCTTTTGCAACTAGTGGGCTATCGCTTTTACTGATTGTCTTCCTGTCTATTCAACTGCATTACTTAATTTCCTATCATTAATATAATTATTAATTTTAATTCTAGTTTTAATGTCTATTACGTTATAATTTTAATTTTAACGTCTATTACGTTAAATCACAAATATTATAATTTCAATTTAGCAAATCCTAACGTAATAATGATATCAATTATTTAAGTATTATAATTTCAAATCCAAATTTAAGTCCAATTTTAATTTTAATTATATTAACTTTTATTATCTGAATAAAAAATTTCAGCAGATCCTCCCTTAAAAATTGGACATTTTCATAAACATATACCTGCACAAAATTGACACTTCAATATTCACTATATCAAATCAATTCATCCATACCATAATGTCTTTCGCAATGGTCCATTACCAACCAAACCAATAAGTCCAAAATAATTTTAATGGCTAATATAAATCAAACCAAGTTACCAACATCTTCAAAAAATAAAAACAAAGTGCAACAGTTAAGTAATAAATACATTAAGTTCATAAGTATAACAAACATTAAATATTAAAAATTACAATACAAAAATGTTATCAAAATTTGCATTCTTCATTAATCTGCAAAATAAAAGTATAACAAACATTAAATATTACAAATTACAATATAAACTTAATTACTTTATTAATTTAACTATTGAATAATTACCTTAAAATTGAGTTACACACAAATAACATAAGTAATCTCTTGGTAAATTTAATGATGTGGAGGTGGCAGTTGCATAACATGTGCAAATTCTACATGAAAGAAATAAGAAAATAATTTTTGCATTATAAAAACATAAAACATTAAGAAATAATAGAAAAAATTTAAAAGGATAAATAATAAAATAGTAGAATAATATTTTTTTACCTGCTTCGACTTTATTATAAAATTTAACATCTTCCAAAAATTCTTCTTTCTTCGATCTATTTAGCAAAAGTGAAGTTCTAATCCAATTTTATGTACATATCAAACTCTAAACTATTTTTGGAGTTAATGAGCTGCGGAATGAATCTAGAATACGTCCCCTAATACTAAAAGCCGACTCAGAGGCCACAGTAGATACAAGAATAGTAAGTATATCCCTAGCTATATGTGCCAACACTTGATACCTCAAAGCATTTACCTTCCACCAACTCAAAATATCAAAACATTGATTTTTGGGATTCTCAACTTCGTCCACCAAGTATCTATCTATTTCATTGGATTCAGCCAAATCCATTTCGTCATCTACACACCCCACGAATTATAGTTCTACGTGACGGAACATCAAATAGAGGATATGCTACACTGCAAAAATATCGGTACCCATCATTATCTATAAAATTGAATGGCAATTCATCTATAATCACCATTTTTACAACTGCATCTCGACATACTTCTTGACTCCATCCTCTAGGCACAACATTACTACTATTTTCCTCTTCTCCTCATGTGGTTCTCTACCAAATATTGTTTGTCTATCATCCAACAATGAACGTGGAACCTTCTTACATACTCGTAAGTATTTTTGCATACCATTTGTTCCATCTTTTGTTGAATTACATGCATACAATTTTTCATAGTAATTGCACTGCGACTTATCCATTATGTCCTTGCACGGGGTAAAGTGACTCCACACCATTGATCTTGTTCTCTTCTTAGTATTAGGATGTGGAGGCAACAATGCATCTACATCGTTGACGCTGCATTGCGTATTGTCATGAGATCCCATAATATTCATAATATTTTTTGAAGTTGAATCACGACTCATCTGTAATATAATAGTATAATAATACACAACGATCAATCAAGATTAATTTGAATCTTTCACGCAAAAATAAATTAATATAACTAACATGTAAATATTAATTGGAATGCAAACATAAGTTTTTTTTCTCACAATGCAAGCTATATAATATGGAATACATAAAATTAAATATTCTAGAACCTAAACGATTTTGCAATTTCTCAAGAATTAAACCAATTCTTAAAAGCATAACATATCCCAAAGATTAATTAGTAAAAATTAAACTTGAAACTGAAAATTTAACATAGGATTTAAAATTATCACCTTCCTCAATGAACACACAGATAGCAGCAACGACGGCAGGCGGCGAGTGTGAAAGATAAAAGCAACGGAAGTAGACGGCAGCGGTCAAACATGGAACAGCATCGGCAGTTGACAGAACAGCAATGGACAGACACAAAACAGCATCGGCAGTCAACAGAATCGTAACGGACGAACGCGAAATAGCACCGACAGTCGACAGAACAGCAACGGACAGACGCGAAATAGCACCGGCGACAGAACAGCAACGACGACAGAACAACAACGATGGCAGAACAGCATTGGCAGTACAGCACTGGCAATACCGGTAGAACAACAACAACGATAAATCAATATCGGCAGAACTACACTGGCAGAACAACAACGATCGGACACGGAATAGCACTGGCAGAACAGTCGCAGGCCACAGGGCAGGTCACGCAGAGACAGGGGACAGCAGTGGCAGGCAACAGCAGTGGCAGAACGCTAGCAAGCAGCAGTGGCAGAACCAGAACGACGGCAGCAGCAACAGTCTTTTTGAAAAGAAAATGAAAATTTGATTTCTGAATTTAAATTTTCTAATATATGAATATGATATCGAATATCGATTCTTTTTTATTTATTAAAACGACACCGTTTTCACTTTCAAAAATGACACCGTTTTGATTACATTATTAAACAAAAAAAAAACGGATCGATTCGGGAATGACCCGAACCGATCCGGGTCCCATCCCAGCTAGACCGGGACAGCTGGGACTCACATTTTCCGTCCCGATTCTGTCCCCATTTTTTTGGGTTGAACGGTCTGGGTCAAGCCAGAACCGGGCCATACACCCACCCCTAATAAAAGCTAGTCAATGGGAGTATGATATAAATTAGTTCATGAAACGGGGCTTTAGATAAGGCCAAAGGAAAATAATTAGGTTTTTTTCACTAAAGAATAGTGAGATGCTTCGGTTTAAGTTAACCTATCCTCTCACGAGTCTTAGCCAAGGGCTTACCCGATCTTTATATATGATTGAATTGCTCATAAGACATCAGATTGATTGAATTTCCCATAAAATGGAATTAACCACACCTTTTGTTCTTTTTAATAAGGTTCCCATTCACTTCCCATGCCACATTTGAAGGTGAAAGGTATATTCTTAGATCTTGATTCTCTGAAAGGTAGATTCTGTTAGGCATATAAAGAGGAAGAAAATGGATCTATTCACCGCATTGCCTACGACTCTGGCCACTTTTTTGGTCATGCTCTTTCAATAGCTCTTCTCGTTCCTTCTCTTATGTGTTGTCTTCTTCTGTGCCATTCCCATTCATCCTTGTTTACTTGTTGCGAGCTCTAAGCCTTTTGGGTTTGTCCATGCTTTTTGTCATGAACACATGGACTTTAAATATTATACGTGAGGCATAATGACATTTTTAATAGATTAAATAATAAAAAAAGAAAATTGGTGAGTGGTTATATGATAGACATATGGAACAAGTGGTGTATGTTTCTAATTTAGTCTCGTGGGTGACAGATTTATTATATAAAGGAACTTGTCTTTAATTTTTTATTTTATTTTTACATACGAAACTAAGAGCAAATAGAAACAATTTAAGAGAGAAGAGAAAGAAGAAAAAAACGGAAAAGAAAAAGAAGTAAAGAGAAAAAAAAAAGGAAAAATTTTAGGAAATTAATTTGGATAGTTAGATTAATACCTAGTGATTCAATGGGTAACAATTTTATAATGTTAGAATAAAAATATTTTAGTTTTTATGATACATATTGGTAATAACAATATACTTTTTTATCTTATGATATAAGAAGAGTATAAATAGCTGATAGACCTAGATTCCCGATCTAGTTCAGGATTAGTGTAATTTTATGAGTGAATAACTATATATATTTTATATACTTTTAATACAACAATTTATGTTTTAATTACATGTTATCAAATTTATTTATCTATGATTTATTTTAGACAGATAAAAATTTATGCTATTTAGTATATTCATAAATATTTTCAAAATTTATTATAGTATAACTTATGATTATGTTCGGTGCATAAATATTTATTTCAGAATAATTATGCTTCCATGATTTATATAGTAGTAGTTTTTGAACCACCATATGCGTACATTCCCCTTTAGTTTAATCTGCTCTGCACATGCGTTAAACCAGTTTACTTGCTCTACTCGAGTGATGAAATATTTCACCGAGTGAGACCACATTCCTTCGCTTTATCTATGCATCAATTACTCCACCAAGTGAGACCACATTTTTTTGAATATAAGTTTGATGTGGTTTTCTGTATGTATATAGTACATATTTTCATAGCCACATTACATATAGTCAACTTTAGAATAGATTTTATGACAACTTATGTTTTCAGTTCACTCTTAGTATACAATTTTACGATTATTTTATATTACAAATTTCTACGTACATTATTTATAGTATTATTATTAATAAATTATTACTAGAAGTTATTATTTACAGTACATATAAAGTATATAATATTTTCAGAACTATGTCCACTTACTAAGTTAAAAGCTCAACTTTTTTTTTATTTTTTTTTTATTTTTCTTAAGTTGTTGTAAAATTTTGTGCAGTATGATACAGTCTTCACATTTTAAGATTAGCCCACGTCACACATAATTATATGAATTATTATATTTTATATAATTTATGTATATGTGTATATTTTTATTGAATCACTTAGTCTCGTTGTATCAAGTGTTATGAGTAAGTATGTAGTCACATATCACAAAATCCGCTTCGATTTCAAAAAAAGTCCTTGTTAGGTCTTGTCATGTTTTATATGCTTAATAGTTTGAAATTAAATTTACGTAAAGTTAGGAACATTATTCGAAGAACAAATTAAAACACAACTATGCATACTAGTTTGTTATAATATAATAATACCTAAAAGTAACCCCTAGATGGATAATTGGTTTCCTGTTTTAAAATTTACAATTAACACAATCATTATATCGAGGGTCCATTTAATATAAAGATAATTTTCTTTCGAAGCTACAATTGTTGAAAAGAAATACTAACTATGGAACGAAAAGAAAGTAAATATTTAATTAACACTTGGTCATAGATCTAGTAACAGTTACGTTTTAATTGTTGTTTGTTGAGCAGGAAGAATAATGGTATTGACACCTTGAAAGATGGGTGCAACGGGGCTAGCAGAGCATTGAGGAAATTTTAAAATTGTTATTGTTGTATTTAGTATGACTCTTACGATATTAATTGGGATGATTGTGCTTCTTTATATGCAGTAAGAGAAGTGATATTAACACCGTGTTAATTTATTTTTAAAACCAAATGATATCGATGGTTATTTTATAATTATAATTTTATCTGATGAATAAAATTTCTTGAAATGACAAATGTGATTGTAAAAATAATTGTAACAATTCTTTTCAAGCACTTCTTATGATTAAGGATGATGAAATTTAGATTTAAATTTTTGTTAATTCAGACTTAAATTTAAATTTTATTTTTGAATAAGTTTTATTTGAATTTTTTAAAATTTAAGTTGAGGTCTAAGTTCAACCGAAACAAATTACTCTGATTATTTGAATTGAATTATAACTCAAGTTAAATAATTTTGAAAATTTTGAATGTTTAGAATTTTAGTGTATTAAAGCACTTAATATGAGTTATGGGTTAAATGCGGATTATTCAAAATCTGCATCCAACTGACCCCCCCACCCCCCAACACATATATATATATATATATATATAAAAGTTTGAATTTGTGAAATCCAGATCCTTATACGTGAACCAATTTTTTTTTGAATTAATGTATTAAAATTTTTCTAAGTAGTTGATTTGTCATCCCTATTTTCTGGCATGATGCTATGAATATGCCTAAATGTTTGGTCCAACAATACTCTTGTTTAATGCTTTCGTGCCTAATAGTTCCAAAATAAGTTAACCTCAAATCGTGAAAAAGAAGTAAAATTTTCTAATGAAGCCATTTAAGATATACCAATGCATAGAAGTACGTTATAATTTGACATCTAGGAGGTTCAATACTATTCTCAAAAAGTTAAAATTTGTACCATGACATTACTCTTTTAATATTCGGATATTGTAGACTTCCAGCTAAAAATTAAGACTTCAGATAAAATTGAAATCATTATCATTCAATTGTAAAAGAAAATTAATAAATTAATATAAAAATTGATATATTTTTAATTGTAATTACTTATTTTTATTATAATTAAATCTTTTGATTTAATTTTATTGATATAGAATAAAAATATTTATACATAAAATCTCATATAAAGAATATTATCTATATAAATGCACATACTCTGAACACTTTAACTTTAACTCTTTTTAATTTTTTATTTAAATAATTAATTTTTTCGATCAAGTTTACTTTAAATAAATTGTAGGAAATTATAATATAAATAATTGATTTTAAGTGCATTTATTCTATTTTGTCATAGAGCGAACATATTAAAATTTATGCTTATGTGCCATTCTATTTGTATTAATATTTTATTTATGCAATTTATATTTTATTCAATCGCTAATTATATTTTAAAATATGATAAAATACTTGTAACATCTCAGACATTGTACGATCTAAATGAGTTCAAATTTTATTTAAAAGAATTTGGACCAATGCTAAGAGTTAGCTACGCTGAGAGTTATCACTACTAAAGAGTTAATAGATTATAATAGTCAGCGAAATCTAAAAAGTTAGAGTATTATCCAAAATAAGACAAAGATCTAATAGTTGTATATAGTACTAAAAAATATCATTACATAAGTATATTTTTCAAACATTATGTTCTTAATCTATTTTCACTTATGTGAGTTTGTTGGTAAAAATCTTATTAAATATAGATTAATGTATATCTATATCTGAATAGTTCAGATGATTAATCTTAACAGACTATGAGTTTAGTGTAATTATTAGAAATTTCTACATATTATGATTTTGAAATATGGCAAATGGATATTAAAATGATATTTCTAAATGGATATCTTGAAGAAGAGATATACATGAAATATTAAGAAGCTTTTACATTTAGCTTGATTTCTAGTCTAGTATGTAAACTGAAGAAGTCTATTTATGAACTTAAGAAGGTTTTTTGCAGCTAAAATCTTTATTTTGATGAAGTAATTAGAGGGTCTGATTTTATAAAAAAAAAAAAACTTATATGTATAAAAAGTTCAGAGGGAGCATGATTATCTTTTTAATTATTTATATGGATGACATACTGATTATTGGAAATGATGTCGGTATGTTACAGTGTGTAAAAGCTTATCTAAGTAAGAATTTCTCTATGAAAGAAATGAGAGAAGGTTCCTATAAATTAGATATAAAGCTTTATAGAGATAGATCTAGGAAACTGACAGGACTCTCTCAATCTACGTACATTGATAATGTCTTGAAAATATATAATTTCACTAAATGTAAGACAGTTAATATACCTTTTAGATATGACATATATCTTTCGAGGAAGATGTGCCATCAGATAAAAATGAAAGGGTTAGAATGTTTAACACCATTTATACATCAACTGTTGAAAGTTTAATGTAGCCATAATGTGTAAGAGACCTGATATAAGTATAGTTGTAAGTGTTATGAGCCAGTATCAGTATAATCCAAGTGATAGCCATTCGGTAGTAGTCAAATATGTCCTAAAATACCTTAAGGGTACTAAGGACAAGTTTCTCATATATAGACACAATGACTTACAAGTAAAAGGATACATAGACTCAGACTTACAGTCTGATCCAAATAATAGAAATTCTACATTCGGATATGTGTTTATTCTCATTGGCACCGTTATAAGTTAGAAAAGTGTCAAACATGGATCTACATCTGATTTTATAACAGATGCGGAATATATTACCACCTTAGAAGCAGCAAAAGAAGCAGTATGGATATGCAAATTTTTCGCTGAGCTAGGTATGGCCCCAAGTTCAATGGAACTTATTCCATTATTTTGCGACAATAATAGAGCCGTTGCAGAAACCAAAGAGCTAGGAGCACACTAGAGATCTAAACATTTAGAAAAGAAATACCATATACTTAAAGAGATTTTAACTAAGAGAGATGTTGTATTTCATAGAATAGATTCTGTAGATAATGTAGCAGCCCCAATAACTAAAGCCTTAACTTCTAAAGCATTTGAGAAATACGTGGAATCGTTAGGTATTAGATACCATTAAAAATGGAACTAGAGTAAGTGAGAGTTGTGTTAGATTTGTTCTTACGTGTCATCCCATTTTATATAAATATTTTATTCATGAAATTTATATTTCATTTAATCGCTAATTATATTTTAAAATATGCTAAGATGTTTGTAACATCTCAGACAATATACGATTTGAAAGAGTTCAGATCTAGTTTGAAGGAGTTTGGACCAGTGCTAAGAGTTAGCAGGTTATAAGAGTTAGTGAGATCTAAAGAGTTTGAGTATTGTCTGAAATGCAACAAAAATTCGAGAGTATACTAGCAATGATATAGTTGTAAATGATGTTAAGATATATTATTATGCAAGTATATTTTACAAACATTATGTTCCTAATCTATTTTCACAGATGCGACTCTATCGGTGGAAGCTCGTATAAATATGTGGGTATTCAGTTAGGATTGAGTATTGAGTAGGCTTAATTAAAATCTGCAATAGACATCCCATAAAGTTGTCAATAGATGATAATTATTTTTAGTTGAGTAATATTCGTAGTCCATAGACCTGAGCACCACGGTGGACTTGTGAATGATTCATCATACTTAGGTTCCATACATGATAGAGACATTTCATGGTTTGATCGCTGGGTGTCGCTGGGTATGGTTCGATGCTCATGGAGTTCGGTGTATATAGATATGAAATCTGTCAACTCATATGAGTAAGTAGTATATTTAGATGCTCTAAGATTATGTTTTAGAAAATATTATGACTATAAGTAATACACTTGAAAATAATTATTTTGTGTAAGAAATAATATCGCAAAAATATTTGCAGATATTATTTATTGGAATACGAATATGGAGATAAATTTTAAAGTTGAGCATGTGGAGACTTGACGGTGATGATCTATATCTTCGTTCTTCTAAAATATAAATGACGGATGGATTATACGAATATGTATTAACCTAAACTTGTATGATTCAACATACTATTTTATTATTTTCATAATGTGTGTGTGAGGTAATATTTATGGACTTACAAAAGAGTTCCGTAAGACAAAACGAATGTGAATTTAAGGAGTCTTACTATATGAAGTGTACCCGTTATATACTAAGATGCCGCACTGGATTAAGTAATTCAATTTAAGAAGTTTTTGAAAAAATTGAAACTATTTTAATGTTTATTGATGACATCATAAAATTTAAATGTTAAATCCGAAATCTTAAAAAGTGAGACTTATTACTTTAATATTTTTAATAAATATCACATATTATTTTATTAATTTATTATAATATAACACGTGGTATATTTTTATTTGTTTAATTATTAAGTATTAATTTTTTAATTAATTAAAGGGGTGTAATTAATATTTTACTGATAAGAGTTTGATAAACCGAAATTCATTTCCGTAAAAATGAATTTAAAGCCAAGAGGTGGCAGCATGAACCTTGTAATGGCCAGTAATTTTACTTATCATTTTGCCACCATTTTAGTAAATGAAATGATAGTTTTTCATGCTTGATTTCAAGCATGTGCTCGCTGCTATATAAAGGACACCAATTGAAATAATATATGGCCAACTCTTACCTTTTTTTATTCATTTTTTGGCAAAGCATGATAAGGATTAAAATTGATCATTGTTATGCTTATAAATGTGCAACGTTTATTAGCCTTTTATTGACTAATGATGAGGTAGTTTGGCTATAAATAGTTAAACTTTCTCCATCTCATTTACAATTTAATTTTTAAATGAATGTTTGAAACATAAATTTTTTATAATTATTAAAATTTCAAAAGATATTTTGAAGCAAAGGTTGCTTTAACCATAATTTAATGAGTAACAAAGTTATTATTTTAACTTAAAAAATTTTATCAATCATTAATTAGAATTGCATAAAACACGCTTCTAAGATAAGTTTTTTAATATTTTATTAACGTAATAAAATATATATTTAATATTCCGTTGTGTATTTATATATGTAATGTATAAATTAATAAATTAAAAAAATATATACACTCACTATACGCACAACACACTTTCACATGTATTTTAAAAAAAAACTAACAACTCTAAAAATAATTAAAACTAATAATACACTTATTTAAATATGTAAACTTATACCATTTTGAAAAAATATATTATCAATTAATTCATCAATTACTCATTTAAGCCGGGTATAATTTAATATTAAACGTGTTTATTTAAAATTCAATTTAAAATCTTGAACTTAACGCAAAGATTAGATGTGAATTTTCTAATAGTTTGGGAGCCAAGTATACACACCTGGGTAAAAGAGTTGGATTGACACAATGAAATGTAGATGCAATTGGGTCTAGGGATAGGGAAACTTTGAGAATTAGGATAAAATTTAAAAGATTTGTTATGGTGTATTTATTTAGTAGGAACTCTACAATATAGATTGGAACATTGGGCCTAGTTCTATTGTATTCTCAATCAGCTTTAGGCCCAAATAGTTTTTCTTGAATGGAGGCCCAAACATTTAGAAGTATTTCCCTTGTATTTTTTATATTTAAAATTGCTTAAACTTACTTACGTGTCATTGTTATCTACTCACCTGTCTCCTTGGCTGTGATTATTGATTTGTGTCAGAGGGTGAGTTTTAATTAGGCAAGATTTCAAATAATCTTTGATTAAGCAGAACGACAGGTTTTGCATGATCAACGTGGGATTTAAATATTTTATCCTCATTATTTTTTTAATGAAAATAATTAAGGGTGTTGTATTAAAAAAAATATATATTTGCACGAAAACAACCAAGTTAACCAGAGGTAACGAGGTTTATGAACAACTAACCCAACCAAAGTTAAATTTAATCTACCAACCGTTGGATTTCCTCGAACCCTACCCAACAGTACCCATTTATAAACCCCGTCAAAGATTTGAAATTCGAATCCTGAAACTTCTTCGTCTTCTTCAGGTAAACGCACAATCTGCAAACCCCAAATGTCAATTTTTAATCTATTCACTTAACCGTTCAATTCCTTTTTCTTTTTTTAAAAAAAATTTTGGTGATTCATTAATCAATCAATTTGTCATTTATATTTGCAGGTAAGATGGCTCGTACCAAGCAAACCGCTCGCAAATCCACCGGAGGCAAGGCTCCAAGGAAGCAACTCGCGACCAAGGTTTTTTTTTGTCTACGGCTCTTTTTATTTAGTTATTTAAGTTTGTCGAGTCTATTTTCAATGAAAAATCTATGTTGGCGATTATAGGGTTAACGTAGTTATGATTTCGTCACTGTCTTTTAAATTAGGTTAAATTTTGGTTGTTATTATCCGTTGACAGATGGATTATATGGAGTTCTAGTACTGAGTTGCCATTACCGTTTTTAGTTGTGCTATTAGAGCCATTAAGAAGAAATTGGAGTTATCATCGGCAAAAAATTTAGCGCAAAATACTTGTGGTCTCTTTTGTAATGTTAATTTATTATGTTATATATTTGTATGGTATCGGAGTGTGCGACGAGTATTATGTTATGAGTCTTTGCATAACCATATTGGCAGTTGGTATTTAATCATATTGTGCATTGTATGCTATTAAAGCATAAAATTTTCAGCATTGTTGGGGAGGTTGATTGTTGATTAAATGTTATTGATAATGTATAATCATTCTTAACATCAATATTTTTTTTTAAATTCAATTAAAGGCTGCAAGGAAGTCCGCACCCACCACTGGTGGAGTCAAGAAACCTCATCGTTACCGCCCTGGGACTGTTGCTCTTCGGTAAAGTTTTTTATGAATTTCATTACTAAAATTTTCCTTTTCCTTTCCCTTTTTCCCTTTTGTAATTGTATGCTTTAGTTGAAAAAAAAATTCTTGGTTAACTGCTATATTTGTATACCTTTTGAACAGTGAAATTCGGAAGTACCAGAAAAGCACCGAGCTTTTGATCCGTAAGCTGCCCTTCCAAAGACTTGTCCGTGAAATTGCTCAAGACTTCAAGGTAATGTTTGTTTAAGTTCTTTTTTTTTTCTGTTGTAATAGTAGTTGATCATCGTTTTACTTCTACTTTTTTTTATGTGGAGATTAATTTTTCTTTATGCTTTAACTTTGTTTTGCCTAGACGGATTTGAGGTTCCAGAGCCACGCTGTTCTTGCACTTCAGGAAGCTGCGGAGGCCTACCTTGTTGGTTTGTTTGAGGATACAAATTTGTGTGCTATTCATGCCAGGAGGGTAACAATAATGCCCAAGGATATCCAGCTTGCCAGGCGAATTCGTGGTGAAAGGGCCTAAATGAGGTGCTTTGTTTGTTCACTCATGTTAGTTGCTCATTAAAGTCGTTGTCATGTATTCTACTATCAATTTTACTGTGGCATTCTAATCTGAACATTGATTTGCTTACCAAAACACTGGAACCCTGTAATGTACTTGTTCGTAAAGACAGATTGTGAAATCCTACAGTCTCTGTTATATTGTTGTCCCCATTCTTTATACAAATGCTCTGTTATTTGTGGCTTGTTTACTGATACTTTGTTTTTGAATTTAAACAATGTCCTAGGCAGAAAGTTTTGGTGGTTGTAGTTAACATTCAAGTTCTGTTTTGCTTTTGTTGGCTGTATCTTGATGCACTTGGAGAAGACACTTGCAGTTTTGCATGTACTCTATGTTCATTGCATGTGTGAAATTGACTATTTCTAGGAAGTTCCTTATCTAAAGTTGCAAGTTCAATGCACTTTTTGAATCATAGCAGGGTTTCAATGCAATTTGTGAATTGCTATCATAAGACAAAAATTTCTGCCGCTTTCGTTTGTGGATGTTTAAGTTAGTTTGGTGAAATGTTCCCTGAATGGTAAAGAATTGAAGGTTTCTCCTGTTGTTCATGTTGATAACTTTTAAGGCATAAGCGGCAGATGGTTTTTATCTGTGGGCATCAATGTGCTGAGCAACTAGTTTCTTTGTCAGCCATGTTTGAACTCTCCTTTGAATGTAGGTTTGATTTGATTGTCCTCTAAGCACTGCAGATAATCATTCTGCAAAAATACACGATATGAGCTTTGATCAGAAAAGAATGTCATGGTACTGTTGAAGGATTTGCAAAACCAAATAGCCCTTCAATCACTATATTCTGATGGAACTGCACGCTGGGTCATTTAGGATGAATTAACTGTTAGGAATATGCAGCCTTGCTGATGATGAGGGTTAAATTTTTTTATTAATCCCTTTCCCATTTTAGTTACTCTGGAATAAGGATCTTTTGGGTGAACTTAGAGCCTTGTTGGGAGTGCTTCTTAATCTAAGGAAAATACTCATTTGTGTGAAAAATAACTTATTCAAGTATTTGGTAAAAATTTATAAAAAGTAATTTTATATTAGAAAGTAGCTCTACTGCTTTTTAAACAAAGCACTAAATAGTAATAGATGCTTTTTTTTTTCAACGAGCTGTTCTAGTGCTTTCATGGATACTATTTGAAAATTCTAGTACAATATTGTGATTCAAAAATTGCTCTTACTAAAATTGCAAAAACTCACTTTCTCTCTTATCTATGCCTCTAATTACTCTGTGAATTGTTGTTGCCTAGTTGTTCAATTATCTTCTAACGCCATTAAATCAAAGTCTTACTGTTTGCCTTAATCAATAGATACTTAAGTGCTTCAACAATTTTTTTTTTTTTTTTTTTTTTGCAGTTATTAGGGTATTTCTATTTGATCAATTCTCATCAGATTTTAGAATTTAATTTTTTTCGGGTGTGAAAATGAGAAATGTCACTTGATTTTCTAAAACAAATAATTGAAATAAAGAAGACAAGAAGTCAAATTTTGAATGGCCTTTTACTCCTAACCAATATTCTTCTGAAATTTATCACAGCAGCATGATGATAATGAAGTTTCCCCTTGTCATTTCTATTGATAAGCAAAGACTAGAATTTCCCTTTTTCACATTTGACATGCCACATTGTACTTGGTCATATTCTTCTGAAATTTGACTACTTTTAAAGATGATTATTGCTTGCTGAATATTGTTTTCACTTCCTAATAATGATGAGGGAAAGATATTTCAGATTTCCATTCTTCAATGTGGAATATTAAATATTGGATAAATATTTTAATTGCATAGGTGGAGGTGGAGGGTATTAGAAGGGGTGGGGAGGGGTCCTATGCCCCTTTAGGTTTTTTAGTTTCAACCCTCGTCTCTGCATGAAGAAAAAGCTCATTAAAAAAATTAAAAGGGCAGGTTGCTTTGTTGCGTGCCATGATTATCATCATTGTTCACCAAAAAAGGAAGCTTGTTTTGGTCAGCTGTTGTGTGTATTGCTATCCATGTTCATCTTCCTTCACCCAGTAGAAACTTAACAGGCGATTATGGTTGGCCCATGAGCTTAGACAGAATGTGTAAAAATATTTTCTTCACATCAAAAGAAAAACAATTTTTCCTTTTTGAGAATGGTGATTATTCAACTTTCAACTAATAAGTTCCATTGCATTCATCTCACGGAAAGTGATTGCTCGAGCCCCCTCTTGGCCTCCTGAGAGAGACGGCTCCTCCTCCTTTTTGGAGTCGGCAGGAGGTCCGTCCAATTAAAACCAACGGGGTTATTACCACTTTTCCCATTTTTTTAAAAAAAAAATTTAATTCTATCATCAAAATGAAGTGATACATATCATCTAGATCCCAACAATTTTTCTAAAACCTGCAATTAAAATGTGAGCAATTCGATCCTGGGGATCTTCTTCTCAGATCTCAATCATATTCTCTATCTACATTTGATAGCTTCAAATAAAAGAAACCCAAAAAAAAAAAAAAAATTAAATAACAATTAATTTCTCAGTTCTCACATGCATGATTGAATTTAAGGTAAATTCAAATCTTAGAAGAAAACCAAAAAAAATAAAAGTCATGACAACAATATTAAATTACTAATTACTTGAAAATTGATAAACAAAAAGAATAATAATTGTTATGAACAATTTTACACTTCTCAAATATGAAGAAATGGTATATTAGGTAATTTTTAAAAATTTCATTGTTTTGTAATCCAATAATTACTTGACATATTAATTTGAGATAAAAAAATTAAAATAATATTTGAAAAGTATAGTTATTAGAATTGGTGATTCAAAATTATATTTGAGCGTGATTTTAATTTAAAAACCAATGAAGAGTCAACAAGAACTTGAGTATGTGATGGACGTACGAGAAAAGAATAAAACGGAGAGTTAGAAGTAAAGATGGACTAAAGAACATAAAAGAACCACTTTTAGGGTACAGCGCTGCAACCATGGCTTTGTAACTTTGCGGCTCAAATTCCAAAAACACTAATGCTGCGGTGTCAACCTTGTAGTACTTTAGCCTTGGAAAATTTTATTTTTAGTTTTAATTCACTTTTTTGAGTGAAATTTGGACTCATATATACATGAATTCTTATTCTAACTAATTTTAGAATTTTTGAGGATTTTTTTACTCTATAAAACCTTTGTAACCCCTAGAATTTAAAAAGTATCAAAAGTATTAAAAAAATATAAATATAAGAGAAAATAGAGAGTTTAAGAAGTCCTATGGCGTTGAGTTCGTTAAAGAGAGTACATAAGAATGCTTGAGTGTTGAGTGTGTAAGAGAGCATTAATAAATTTTTTAAAAAAAGCTCTAATTATTCATTGTATTTCATTATTAATCCCTTATTGTAATTATCGAAGTGGCCCGAGAGATACTAATAATCTAAGAGATTTGAGTGATTTAGAGGATCTTAGTAATTTAAGAGATTTAGAAGATCTGAAAATTTTTTGTGAATTGTAATTTTTTGTGAACAGTTAATAAAAGAAGTAATATCCTTGACCTATAATGGATTTAGGCATTTGTTATCAAACCATACATGTCTTATGTCTTGTAGTGATTATTATTATTTTATTGTTGTATGTGATCATTTATATTCTTAATTATTTATTAGTGAAATATTTTACAAAGTGCATAAAATTTTTAAGCATATTAAAAACTCCAACAATATAATCAATGTAAAAATTAATTTTAAGTAAAATTAGTGTTAAAGACTAATTTCTACCAATAATAGCCTTACTCAATTATTATATATATAGGTTAAATGGTAGCGGATCGCAAGGTACGACTTCTTCATCGAGTATAATAGTACTGATTGTTTGCAGGCACAATGTCTATTTAGCTTTGATTATCAAACGAAGAATGGGAATTGTAATAATTTGAATGACTAGTAAAGCGATTAATCATTATTAACGAAAGGACAATAGTCATTTAGGATGTGTCAAGGTATCACTGGCCATCAAAGCAATAATGTAATGGAAAACGTGATAAGTACTATAAATTTTCTGCTTTCAAAGTGTAGGAATATGCTAATAGTGAGTCTCAGCATGCACTGAATCCCTTTTTTCTCTTTTAGCATTTCATATATATCTAGCACTAGACAGTGTTATTACAGTAGTAAAGCAAAAGCACTTTTTGTACGCATTAAGTAAAAGAGATATGTTCATATTGTTACTAGGTCTCACGTGGCCCAATTTTGGGAGGTTCATTTTACTTCGTCCTTGAAGCAAAGACTTGAACATCTACCAATTAGTTTAGGTTTCTCGTTTTGGGTTCTCAAAATGGATGAATGACAGCCATAATGGTATAAAAATGTTTGTCCAATTAGACAATCATTTAGGCACAAACTTACATTTAAAAGCAAACGCATATACAAATATGGTCCGATGGTGTGTGTAGGATAATGAAAAAGCATTCCATGGAATATGATATCTCTTTTTTGGATTGGAGTTGATTAAGAAATTAGTTGATCAGCTCTCATAATTATATGCCTTCAGTTTAGTGATGTGTGGTACTTAGACGACATGTGACGAGGCTTACAAAAACAAGGGTCAAAATGTTCATAAAGACAAGGCATGCCCAGCAGGAGCCAATGTGCACAGCGCATGCGAGACAAGCGATGGCCCCACTAAGTGCACACCAAGAAGCTCCCATGATCAATTTTTTGGGTTCAATATTCATCTCTCTCTCTCTCTCTCTCTCAAGTTCCTAATACTTTGCTCTTGTTTCTTTCTAAAAGAGATTCCTGTATGCACAATTTGGTGCTCTCAAAAGTTCCAACAGTTCTCTTTACACTATTTTCTTGTCAAGAAGATCATCATGAAAATGGAGTAGTAATATTTTCTCTCTTTTATCTTCATGATATCAGGCCAATCGATTAGAGTTTCATATGCACTCTGTGACTGACAATTTCTCTAGCAAATCCTACCTCGAGCTTGGCAAGCTAGAACCCATATACTAATATTGTAGCTATATATATATATATATATATATATATTCCTGAGTAATCGAATTTTGTACCTGTTCTTACATGTAAAAGAGCTGGCTGCATTTGCATTCTCTAGCAGCATTTGAAATAGTATGTTTTGGTATCAACATTAATTGCTTTCATCTTCAATAATAGTTTTTGGTAAGTTTAGTAGTTGTTGATCCTCTAAGAAGTACACATGTTGAAATCATCTTCACAATATATATATATATATATATATATATATGAAGAAGAGAAAGGACATTTTATACTCAGGATTTTTGGGTTTAAAGAGTGACAAGTATGACTGCTCGTTATTTTGTAATTAATTCCTAGCCTTCAACTTATATATATGTTCAAAAGAAGCTAAAGACTCTAACGAAGTTCATCTTTCAGGACTTGATTGAACGTTTACCTTGTGGTCTCCTATTTATGATAAGAGGAAATATAGGTACAGGGTAACTTGAGTACTTGTTAGAATTTGACCTAGAAGTTGTCAAATGTCCAAAATATAGGCATGCATAAATGGGCGTTAGTTGCAATTGATATGGTTATTTTTAAATCAACCATGCCTTATATATATATATATATATATATATATATATATTGTAAATAAAATTTGGTAAATACAAAATATTAAAAAAAAAACGTCATTGGTTTAAAAATAGCGACGGACACAAACATAATTGACACACTTTAAAATATCAAAGCAAAATTAATAACCGTTATGAATGGATATTACAACAAAGTTTTTTATTATTATAAATAATCTCAATAGTATAATTTTTTATTTAAATAAAATAAACAAATGCACCTAATTAAGGAGACCTAATGACTAATGAGCATTTCCCCTAAAAATATACAATTAATACACGAAAGAAAATAACAAAAAATATGCATGTTGACCAAATAAGCAAAAACGGGTAAGTTAATCAAACCTTTGGTGGAATGTTTGTCATGATGGGGATGAAGGCTTTGACTCGTGATGCTAATGAATTGTTTGACTAACTTATGAAAATATGAATTTTTTGTTTGAATAAATTGTGAAAATCTTTTACTTAATATAAATGTTTGAATAAGTTTATTTAATAGTAATTTTTAAAAATACCCGATAACTTCGATTACTTCCTTTCCTAAATATAATTTATTCACAAAGTATTATAAGTTAAAGCACTAATTATGGTTATATTTAATTTTTCTAATAAAATAAACGTATTATTTAGATTATATATTTAAGAAAAACTGTCTACTCAGATTTGATTTTTTTTTTTTTAAATAAACAACACGCTATCTTTAAGACATTTCCCAACTTATTCCACCTTTCATTCATTCATGATTCATGAATTCATTCATATTCCATCTTACTATAAATCAGAAGATACTAATTATATTTGGAATTAATTGCACATTGAAGATCATAATGGCAGTAACATTTAGACTACATGGGATGGGTATATTTCAGAAGGCTTAATATGTCTTACTGCAGAATAGCACGAGGTCATTGATTATATATATATATATATATATATATATATATTATGACATCTAATTAAATTTGGAACTTATGAACAATGATAGCAAACGTCGACAACCCGTTGCAAATATTGATTAGCTTAATTCAACTGAGCCTTAATACTTAATCATGAAGTCTAAGTACATGAATTCTTTCAACACCTACATAGCAACTCTCGTATTAGAATGATATATCATCTATTGATTATTATCTAAGATATTACCACACTACAAATTCGAATACCTTTCATTAATTTCTGGTCAAAGCGAGAGAGAGAGAGAGAGAGAGTTTTTCACTCTTTTACCAGTCACCACCACATTTAATTTTTACAAAAACATATAGCATATATATCAAACGATTTATAATACTTATAACAAGAACCTCTTCATCTCCCGCCCTTCAAAAGTTAAATATTTTTGAATATGCATGCATAGTCCAACATCGCCTTGAATTAAATAAAACCATTCAAATCATTCATTAACCCTTGTTCCCTCTACCATTCTTGCAATAACAGCAATGCCATGTCCGAATTATCATTTGCTCCGAAGCTCGACTCACCTTCACATCTGTCCTCTTGACTCAGTTGAGATGCAACAAACTTGTCCAATGCCCTCCAATCAGTCACTTTCTTGTTGCTGTTACTGTTTTTGTTGTTGTTGTTGCTGTTGCTGCTTCTATTCAGCTCTTCTTCTGCACTATTCTCCGATGTAAGAGACATTGAGCTAGGCCTCTTTAGTATTGGCACAGATGGGCTCTCCAGCTGAGGAAGCTGCAAGTATTGGTCAGAGTTCATGAAGCTCATGTTATCAGTTTCTATCTCGTGCTTGCACAACAAATTCTGGGTTAGGAAATTCTGGGGCTGCCTTGAGATATAATCGATGGGATCAACCACAGAGCTGACCCCACTTTGTTCATCATAAAAGTAGCTCGAGTCCCAGCCTTCGATGCTCTTGGTGTGACCATTGGTTCGCTTCTTGAATGCTCGGCAAACAACCCAACCTTCTTCCTGCAATAACTTAAACAAAGTTTGTTAATTCTTGCATAATAAAGAGGCTCATGAGAATTAGCTCAACATTTTGAGAGGAAACAGTGATATTTCTTTTTTATTAGTATGTATGTTCTTTTTACATTTGGAAGTTTTCATACTGTTTGGTAAGGAGAAGTAGGTAGATATGCACTACGACGAAAATTGGAATTTTGCTTTTGACAAACTGAATCAAGAGAGAACGCCATGCTCGAAAAGGAATAGGAGAAAGGCTATTCAAAAAATTCTCTAGAATTACTACCAACTTTTTTGACCCTAAATAGTAGAAGTCATCTTTCTAGAAAGGACACAAGGAGAGACTATGTTTGCAAAGCAAAAGCACTTTCGTTTGTCATTAGGTGAAGATTTATAAATTGTGTGGTTGAAGAAATTCAACCAAGACTGAAATGCATTTACTTCTGAAAAAGTGAGGTCCTAAGTAGAAGTTACGAGGCATCGTTTAGTGCATTAGATAGATAGATTGATAGAGAAAGAATTAGTATACAAGTTTTATATAAAAACTGATAGTAATGGATTCCAAACCCTTCTTTAATTGGTCACAAACAATTGAAAGGGACAGTTGCAGATATTAGGTCTAGGGGCAGTGTTCAACGCCACTTGACATGTGGAAGACAATCAGAACAATTTTTTCACTTTAATTTAACATCTCATCCGAAAGAGAGCAAAGGGTAATGCTTGCCTGTGGGGGACCATTTTCATCAGATTCAAGCCTATATTCGTGCATGATCCAATCAGTTTTCTGGCCATTTGGGGCTCTTCCTTTGTAGAATACAAGGGTTTTCCTCATTCCAATGAGCTTCGATTTATCATAAACTGACTTGTCTCGGCCAGTTGCCTTCCAGAACCCAGCCATAGTGGCTCTGTTGGTCCTTGTTCCAGTTGGATACTTCTTATCTTTGTGGCTGAAGAAGTACCACTCATTTTGCTCTTCATACCCGATACGGCATCTCTCTGTTCATCACCATATAAATCTTATGTAAATGTTAAAAGAAAAGATTATAGATTTAGTTTGCATACTACTATTGCTATAGCCTATATATATGAAAATCACTCTAAGATATGTTTATTTATATCAAAACATACATAATAAATATCAAGCTTTGGCGGCATGCTAATAAGACGTTGACGGTCACTGAATTTATGGCAAAAACTCTCACAATAATCAGCTGCAGGTTCAAATAAGTTCAATAAATAAGACATTGTAAGTACATCCAGGTTTGTTGTGTGCGTTTGCTATGTGAATTAAATAGAATTAACACTTTTTTCTCAACAAATCAGAGCTCCAGGTCAAATGGATCCATCCCATTGAGCATAAAACCTAATAGATGGTTTCAATTGGAACTGGCTCATGTTTGACTCCGTAACCCTAAGAAGAATTGGAAGTAAGAACAAGAACGTACCTTGGAGATCCCATGGTTCGATCCTGTACAGATCGATGTCTCTGATAACATCTAGATCAATCTTCTGTGATGCAATCTTCTTCCTCAGATAATATCCAACGAGCTCCTCATCCGTCGGATGAAACCGGAATCCAGGTGGGACATATGACTCCATTGGCTCCATCATATCTATTAATGGTGCTGCATAGAATTCACCACCACTATTAACAGTAGCACAAGCATTTACTTCATCATCTTTAAATCATAACCAATGTGACCTTATAAAGGGAGAAGAGAAACAAAACCAGAGAAGAAAATAAAGGTAAAAAGGCGAAGTTGAAATTGTAAAATATTTCTACGAAGAAATAATGAAGCCTTATAGTAAAAGGTGACAAGTGTTATCAGGCATAATCATCAGCATATTTGGTGGTGAGCAACACTCAGCGTTTCATCTCTGAAAGGAAATAAGCGCGTGTTATAAACAAAACCCATTAAGTTCACCTAAAATGATTTTTCTAGGGATAAAAGGGGAAGAGGGGTGAAAAGGAAAAGAAAACCAAATCATGAGAGTTTGTTTTTTTTTGATAAAAAACAAGGGGAAGTTGGAACTTAACCTCTGTTTGTATGCAGGTCTCTAGAAACGGACAACTAGAGGTTTGTGCTAATGATGTTGTCTTCTGTTGGTGAATGGTGGGAATGATGCATCAAGAACGGGGTTTCCCACTCAAATGCCATTAATAATTTGATTAAACTAATCTGTAACTTTTTATATTAATCAGTACTACATACCCCTAAAGAATTTAAAAAGGGGTAAAACAAACAAAACATACTTTTTAGAAAATATAAATTAATTCAAAACTTTATTTTTTATATATATAAATTCTTTATAAAAAAAAACAGAATTATTAAAAAAAAAAAACATAAACCCATCTGATCTGCTTTAGAATTTGACTCCGTTTTGTATTTGTATTATACGAAAGTTATTAGCATTGTAAGGCGGACAAGGTGGATGACGTTATCACAATTTAGCACGCGTTTCTTGAAAGAGAAAAAGGTTTAAGAGGCAAAAAGAGGAACACCGTTCTATTAAATCAAGCCTGCCAAAGTAGGATGATAAAAAGACACAAGTAAAAGAAAAGCACTCTTAAGCCTCTTGGAGAGCCTGTGCCTCATTGCTGAAACGGGCTCTGACCCTTTTGTCTGTTTGTCGAGAATTTCCATGGCACAACTGAACCTCTTTCCCCGATACACAATGTGAAAATTCTGAACCGAGAAGAAAATCTTGCTACTCTTTCTCAAAGAAGTAAGATGATACAATGTTTTAAAAAAAACAAAACCTAAACTCATCGTGAATTGGGTAAGGTATTGGTTTGATAATAAAGAGAGAGTCAAGATTGGTGAGGTAAGGTTACGTTGTCAAGGTGTTATTGTTATTAGTGACTTGGTGTTTCTCTGAGAGTGAGAGAAAGATATTAAACAGCTGAGTCAAATTACCTTCAGGCTTTCCAGAGCAAGGTAGATCGTAGAGGAAAAATAAAAAAGACAAATCTTATCAAAATTTCAGAAGAAAGATGCGTTGGGGTTACAGATACCCTTTTATGAGTAACAAAAAATGAACGTTCTAACAATCTTTTACCAAATCCCAGTCATCTTCAGGTAGCTTCTTTGACTTAACAAAAGTTGAGTGAACCCCGACAAGAATGGACTATAATGACATATATTCAAATCTAGGTAAGTGAATGTTCCCCTGGAAAGTAAGAGAGTCTTGTCATGAGAAATTATTCAAGAATTAAATGAGGTCAGTCAGCTATAAACCCTAATTCATACTTCGTAACATCACTTATATTGTCGAGAGACTCGTACATACTCATATATATACAAAACGAAAACCTTTTCCTGTCAAAGAGCACAGAGTGCATTTCGTTGAAAAAAAAAAAAACAAACTGACAGAAGTGACTCTAGAATGAGAATTTTGCATGCATGTTGAAAGCTTACCTGGGTTGTGTATTTACTCGTTTGAGACAGAAGAAATGAAGAAGCAGAGGACAATGGACATAAAAGAAGAAAGAAGAAAATTTCGTTAAGAAATAAGGGATGGGGAGGATATAAAAGGAGAGGACCGCTCGATTGCGCATGGGTTTTTGGTTGTCCCCATTTGCTTACGTCAATCTTCCCCCTTCCCCCCTACCTAATTAGCTTCCCTTTCAATACTAATATACTATACGCCCCTTTCTTTTTTCCCTTCTCGAGAAATTCAATTTCTCTTTACTATTTTCACTTGTTTTTATTTTTTTTATTTTAAAAGAAATTTTCCTTGTTATATATTTATTCATCGATTGCTCTTCTTTTTTAAAAAATTGCAAATATAAATAAATAATACACCCAACGAGCCTTCGTGTATCCTTTATGAGAATTGAATAGATTTTTTCTCTTTGTGAAATTGATCTCTCTTTCTATAAAAATAAACTTATGAGTAGGGTTATATAGGCAAAGCTTCATCTTAAGAAGTCATTATAAATTTCTTAAATTGTTATGTATAAAATTCAATAAAAAAATATTAATGTTGGTGGTAAACTTAAAATGATTCTTTATGTTAGTGTTTACTTTTTATATTGATATAGTATTCGTTTAGTATAGAGGTATTTTTATTGTACTTCTAAAATACAATAACCATTAGCTAAAGTGTTTGATAAACAGTACTTTCACTTCACCTGTAGGTATTTATCAAACATTCAACTTCTTTTATTTAGCAAAAAATGCTTTTATTCTATAATAATCATAAGGATAAATGCTTTTTACCCTCTCTTATATTTGTTAACTATCAAAAACTTTCTTAATGTTTGATAATAATTAAAAAGATACTATTTGGTATTATAAAATGCAATTGTTGACTTTTAAAGTAAAAATACTGTTATACCATTTTCAAAATTCATTTATAGTGTTACAATTATAACGACATGGAAATTTTTGGATATTATCAAATTAACATTAGGAGAGTTTTTAGTAATTAAGTAAGGTGGGACATTTGCTTCATTAGAAGACTTGAACCTTCTTTCTTCTTTTGCAGAGTCTTGAGAAAGTCATCAGCGGTGGATTAGTATAGTTTTTCTACTGCTGATTTGGCCTTGTGTTGATTCAGGAGCTTCTTTTTTAATCTAGGATTCTAAATAATAATCAAATCTAAAGAAGTGGCTGGGCGAGAATAATAAGTAATTGTCATCCAGTGGTGGAGGGTTATTGCTTATCTATATCTGTTCCAGTGAGTCATTTATCGAATCGTTGCAATTGATGTTTGATCCCGAAGAAAAGAAAGAGAACTTCAGACAATAGAGTTTTATGATCCGAATCTAATAGAAGAGTAAATAGTAAATTTCCTAATTATAACTCCAAAACAACAATAGCTTTATATCAATCAAGCCCATAATTAAAATGTAGGTGGACAATGACATATTTGATATAAGTAAAGCTTCATTTGTTAGTATCATTTTCTTTAAAAGTTAAATTTGTATATATAAAAAATAATATACTTTCACATCTTATGTATATATATATATATATATATATAATTTACTCAAATGTCACCATTTTTAGCGTATGGAAAAACACCTCTTAGAGGACTTGTCATAATTTTGTAGTATAATGGGAAAGGTCTCCATGTAGTGAGCCTGTTCGCACGTCACGAGTTTTAGGTAACGTCAAAACGACACGACACGACACGAGATTTTGATCATTTATAATTTTTCCAGCTTTGCAATTCACATGCCATAGTGGCCCGTTCAAGCCGGGCTCTTTCCATCGCGGCTCACATGGCTTGGCATTGGGCTCTACTGTTCAGCTTTCCTTTCAATTTACCAAAAGATCCTCATCAGTTTCACAGGGTGACCATGTAGTTTGCCCTATCTGACTGATAAAGCACGAAAAAACAACGTCCACGTGACATGGGGATCATCTCAGTCTCGCATTCAGGGTTATTTCGGTCATTTAAAGTTCAATTTACGGCCTCCGAAATCATTTCTCGACAAGTATTTTGGGGAAGAAACTGTAAGAAAAGAAAAACGTACGTTGAACAGAACAGTGGAAGGGTACGTGTCAGTCTGGGATTGGGCGGATGGGCACTGTCCTTTACGTAGAAGATAAACAAAGCAAAGGACAAAAATATTAGCTAAGGCCAGCCTTTGATTACGAGGACCCCCACATCCACCATCAAATGAATTCGCCCATAAAAGACGGATTGATCAACCTCGATGTATCACAATAATTCTTTGTTCCATAAACAAACCAAAAAAAAAAAAAA
Source organism: Ailanthus altissimus (assembly GCA_946807835.1). Taxonomy (NCBI): domain Eukaryota; kingdom Viridiplantae; phylum Streptophyta; class Magnoliopsida; order Sapindales; family Simaroubaceae; genus Ailanthus; species Ailanthus altissimus. The sequence continues at coordinate 30,070,135 of OX327695.1, forward strand.
AAAAAACCACTTAGAGGTAATTTTAATTATTTAATTTCTTTGTTTCATATATGGTATTGGTAATTATCATGACAAATAAGGTTATCATGAGCTATATATTCCTTTGAGATATGGAAGCCATGGAACTTTGATTTGCTATTGACTTACTGTATATCCCTTCTTGTATCATTAATAATGAAAATTTTGATAAGAGAGTAATGGACTCACCTGCCAAAATTAAACAAAGAATATTTTTTTAATGAAAGTTGCTATCTTATCCCTTATCAATTGTTTTTTTTATTTTTTATTTTTTATATTTGAGGTTGTAATTTGTAATTATTACAACTCACTTTTTAACATGCCACTTCCTACAAAGGAATCACCAAAAGATAGCAATCTAGCTAGGGTTAATTCTGAGCAAAGTTTCAAAGTGGTTCACTTCTCCTTTCAGATGGTTTATATTTGTACAGAGATCAGGGACGGCCGGTTTAGGGTAAGTGTTTAGTGTAAGGCACATTGGAGGTGTTAAAGGTTTAAATAACCCCTTCACATTAAAATATCTCAGTTCTCAAACTGCGATAAGTTAACCTACCTATGCAAAAGTTAGGTCAAAAGGAATTGGATGAAATTTTTGTAAAATATATCGACAAAAAAAATGAGATTTCAAAATGTGAAACTATCAAAATTGGAATCCTTAGAAGCTACAACAACATATATATCTAGTGAGGCTTAAACAAACACCATTATCTTCTGAGATTTTATTTTTTTATTTTTGGGTTTTTGTTTTTGAAAAAGATAGAACGAAACAATTAATGCACCAAACAAAAGAAAGCAGTGCTCCAATGGACTAGGATGATATGTGGCCCGATGGTTAGATATTGATAAAAGATAATGATTTGATTTGAAGGTGAAATGCAAGCTACATTGTAGTTGGATTTAATGTCTTAATCGTGTCAAAGGAAAGTAGCCAAGGGAATATGGGTTTGAAAATTTGTATCGACTTTATACAAAATCATTAATAAAATTAGGAACCAAATATCGTGCACGTGTCAGGTCAATGCTAAATTTGGATGGAAATTATTTTGGCTTTTTTTCTTTGTCTTTAGGGGGGGATGGGAGGTTTTAACATCTTCTTTTCCATACAATAATTAGAACAAATTTTCTTTCTGTATAGTAATGCTTTTATTATTGTAAGATACATACACTAATTGGAAGCAATGAAATTTAGCCAAATATGACCAAAATAAGTATAAAGTTAGGTGAGATATGAACATGTGAATGCAATCATAAAAATAGAAATTTGTTAGAAGCTTATAATTCATTCGGGGGCCGGGCCTTCTAGAGATTGAGATACTCGACCATCTTAATTATAAGAATTTTTTAAATACCCGTGCCATTTTAAGAATAATACTAATTTGAACAAAGTCAAATGCGAAGGGATCTATACCTTTGCCACTAATCTTCAAAAAAGTTTATAAATTATAACGTGATTCGTGCCATTTTCATTTTGGCATGAAATAAAAATTGAGACGCAAAAAACTTGAAGTTGAAATACAAACAACAACAATAATAATAATAATCGCCAATCATCATTCATTTAAAAATTAATGAAAATTAATTTGTTAGTCTAACTAGGGCTGCTTTTGTGATGATTTGCATTTGAAGAACATTTTCATTAAATTTTTCAAAAGTAGCATTTATTAGATTCTTATTTATATTAAAAAAAAACCCCTACACTTGTGCATATTTTTCATTAAAAAAAAAAATTCCCTTTTACATTTAGTTGAAGCTCAATCGAAGACAATATTGCCAACTTGATTCAACTAATTTATTTTGTGTAGGAACAAATTATATTTTGTCTACTAACAAAATTATGTCATGAAGAAATGTAGAGAACCGAATAAAGGATGCAAATGGGAGAAGGGAGTTTTAAGGAATAAGAAAGTAAAAGAGGAGTGAGCTGCTTAATGGAACTTGGGGATGGCTCTATGGCTAGAGATGTGGACGGGTAGTCCACGTAGGACGGTGGTGGTCGGCCGTTAGTCACCAATCAAGCGGCGGACCGCATCATTGAACTCATTAGACCTCCCCCAACCGTGGCCCCTACCACCATCAAAAACTTCTTCACTCTCAAAGCTGGGGGCGGTGAGCCAAAGCATCAAAAAAATAAAAAAGAAGAAAAAGCTCAAAAATAAATAAAACAAAAAAAGAAACATATGTACACGCACAAACACAAACCAAAAGAGAGAGAGAGAGAAATAATAGAGCTTGCGTAACCAGCAAAAGGAGATCCTTGGGGGTCCCTTAAAGGATCTTAACTCTTTTTGACATCGACCCTTCTCCAAACAGCAAACTCTCTCTCTCATTGTGAATGGTGACTGAGTTTTAAGAATAATAACACCTTACCCATAAGAATTTTATGTTTGTTAGGGCATTTTAATTTATGGTTGATGGTGGTTGGTGAAGAGAAAACACCTTGTATCTACTGAGAATTAGAATTAATAGTTGTTTTATGTTAATTTTAGCTCAAACTCTTCAGCTTCACTCCTCTTTCTCTTTAATTACCACTATAGCAAACGAGTTCTACTACTTTCACTTTATACGAAGGTGTGAAACTCAAGCTTCTCTTTCAAAGGGACAGAAACTATCATTGCAACCTTATAGGGATTAATTCTTACATTGCATTGACAAAGAAATAAAAATATATATGTTTACTTTCTACACCCTGATCACATCTGCATGCACTAAAGACAGTAGCTATCATTGGAATTTACTAAATAATTTAGACCCCATTTGATCGACTGAGATTTATTTGTACCTTATCTATCCATGTTTGTGGAGTAAAAAGTTAAAATTATTTTACCAGTAATATATGTCGTTCTATGAGATTATGATTGATCATCATGTGAAATTAGAGTGGAAATCCTGTAGCTAATTAATTCATGATATATCATCATATTTGTAAAGCTAGGCATTGATATTGAACTGCAACAAAATGGTTGGATATTATAGAACTTAACCAGGGTTTGATGTTAGTCGTTAGAATCATCATAAGAGGAAGTGATAGTAAGAGCGAGGTTCAATAACTTCTGTACATTTGGAGTATCGCTGAAGAACTGACAGGCATTTAACAAAAAGAAAATAAATAAAGGGAAAGATCAAAAGCAACTAAATGTTCGAATTTTCAATGATGCCTAGCTAGGAGTTCAAATATCATACAGTTCAGCAGCAAGATTTCTCGGAAAAAAAACAAAGCAAACTGGTACCTTAAAGGTTTAACTAGTTCTTCTGGAACTTCGAACATGTTTTTGTTACGTGTCACACATTCATTGGTTGGTCGTCTACAATATCCTTTACGTTGGAAAGTAGAGGATCACAAGAATATTATATGATTTTGAAATCTTTGATGTATGGTGATACCGAACAGGAAGTCTCTATAAGCATGAATGGGAGGGGATGAAAAGATGGGCCATTAACATTGATTGAGAAAGAATGTGAAACAGAGATGGCATGATAGTCACTGATGAACAGAGGGGTCTTGAAGCTAGCAGAGGTAAATGGGTTGGTTTTAGCTCTGCCCCGTGTTCACGAATAAAGGTTTCTAAGATTTTAAGTGGGGGGTCCAATTCACATCGATGATTGCGCGTATGAATTGACTTGTTGGATTAGATCAGTTGCTTGCCTTGCACAGACATTCCTTCTTTTTGTTCTTGATGCAAACATGGCCTTGATGAGAAATGTTTGTTTGTGCTAGTTTGTCAAAAAGGCATGATTAAATTCTTTTGTTGCATTACCTTTTTCTCTTCCAACTTTATGTTTTGTGTTTTCTTTTCCCAAGTCGAGTAACTTTCTTAAATCTTATTGAACTCTCGATTGCACTTGACATGTATAAATGATAAATGATAAATGATAATTGACACTAGCCACACTACCTGCATTATTAGAGTTTATGCACATAAATTTTATATTATAGACCTAAGTCATAACAAAGATACAACTTTTTTGTTTTTATATATCCAAACAATATCCACCTTCAAAATTACCAAAAAGTTATTTGAAAAAGCCTTCGAAAAATCAAATTATTCAATTGGGTATTCTCACAAATATTTGAAGGCACAATGTAGGCCGTTGAAATTGAAATGCGTGTATATCATTGCATAATAATGGATTCTTGGTGAAGATTTCTAGTCATTATTAAGAATGATAATAAGGAAACTATTACTTTTGCCGATTCATGGAATTTTGAATTAATCTCTCGATTCTCTTCCATTTTATTAGAGTAGTACCACCTCATTAGTCATTATACAATGCCATATAGAGAACAAAATGGACTGATCACAAAAGATAAATGAGAGCACAATAGAATGATTGCATTTCAATGGAGGTGTCCACACATCCTCCTATAATTATTTCTAAGTAATTCTTCCATGGATTTCCTTTACATACTTTTAGGACCCATCATCTACTTGGATTGTATATCATAACTTAAACGAACGTGTGTCTCAATACTTCCATTTTTTTTTAATTTAAAATGGTTGCAATTTCTGAAAGTAATTCGAGCTTGTTAATCATCTTCAGTTCATTTTAACATTAAGCATAATAAATCGATAGAAAAATTAAAATCTATTACATTTAGGGAATGGGAACGATTAATGTACTTAACAAGTAGTGCAATATACAATGATGAAAGTAATTGAATCATATAACTCTCTTTTTATCCGAAACTTAATCACGTTGTATTGAAGGTTAAGCATTTGCATGGTCATTAAACCATTAAAATTACTTGTTGGCATGTAACCCTCAATTAACTTTAACACACATTGTGGCTTCTTTTATTTTCTCTATTATTATATTTAGTTGAAAGCAGGAAACAATGAAGTATTGTTTCAATAACAATGAGATTAAATAAAGCTCAAGTTATGCTGCATAACGTGTCTGCAATATGAACCACTTAACCTTCCTCAATCCTCATAATAATGTGAATTACTAAATAATTACTATTTACATCTCCGTTCACAAAGCACTGGCTAGGTTTGTTGTAGAAGCAGAAGCTGACCTAATAATTCAATAATATCACTCTTATTTGAGTAAATTGAATTAAATATCATATTCTATATCAATCTAGATATATGAGTTTATTGAGTCTATAACTTAGAACACAATCTTCTTAATGTATTTGGATCCTTTCTCTTTCCAAGGGCGGAGCTTCATTGGGGTCTAAGGGGGCCATGACATGTGTGATGACTATCTATGCCATATGTGATGGATCTCAATTGAATTTTTATCTAGAGTGAGAATTGATCCCTCTAAATTGAATATCTATCTATGCCATGTGTAATGGATATCTAAAAGATGCCCCTCTTCTATAATTTTAACCTTTATTTATAGGGTGATAAGAGTGTTAAGTTGTAGAATCTCACTCTAATTAGGATATTAAAGTACTTTTTCAATTAGAATTCTCTTATCAAATTTTTTCTAAAATAAGAATAGTAGTTCTCTTTTTTGTTTAGGGCTTTCTTAAAAGAGTTCTACTAAAATAAGGACAACATTTTTTTTTTATCCATTTAAGAGTCTTTCTAGGCTTTTTAATAAATTGACTTTGTCAAAATCCAAGAGAAAATATAAGTCCTTTAGTTTCAGTATCAACTTATTAACAATAGAAACTTTATACTGGTCCTTGGATTAAGAAGGCTCTTCGGGATGCCTTTTAGGTCAATTAGATTCTTGCTTCGATGACTTGATGAGGTGCTCTGAAAAAGGTAAAGATTGTTCATTGTAGAGGTTTTCAAGGATTTCATCCTGTGGAGATAAAACAATTTGAATCTTCGGATAGAGTCTTTAGTAGTTGGCTTGACCAAATCATGTTTATGGAATAGTGTTGATGTCGAGAACATTTTCTAAGGCCAAAGACTGTAGGTAAACTTAAGGATGTTTCTCTGCTCAATGTTGGCCTTTACTCAAGGGGTTGGATCAAGGCCTGTAGTGTTGATGCCATTGACTAATCGGCCTCGGTGCTTTCATTCATTTTTTTTCATCTAAAGATTCTCATGATAATGGTAATCGTTGTTGGAGCTTTTACTTTGTATTGAATGCAAGCTGCTTTATAAGTATAAGCCAAGTACTATGAGTTGATTACTAATATGCATGAGCTAAAATTCTAGAACTATGGGACCGAAGTAATATAATAATTCTAGCACTATGAGCTGAAATTCGAGCACTATATGCTAATAAAGAGTAATAAATCGAGCACTATGGGCTGAAATCTGTGCACCATGGGCTGAAAGATAATAATTATAATTAAGCACCATAGGTATAAAGTAGCCTTGATCTTTAAGTGAGAACTTATGTTACCTTTAATAAGGATTTACGTTGACTTAGATAAGGACTTATGTTGCTTCTGATGGAGACTTACGTTGCTTTAGACTAGGACTTATGTTGCCCTAGATGAGGACTTGCGTTGCCTTTTTTGAAATCTTATGTTGACTTAAATAAGGGCTTATGTTGCCTTTGTTGAGGACTTGTATTTTGCCTTAGAATGAACTATTTGTATTTTATGGTAGAACCATGTACTATAAGGCTTATGTTGCCTTTCTTGAGGTCTTACGTTGACTTAAATAATGGCTTATGTTGCTTTTGTTAAGGTTTTATATTTTGCCTTAGAATGAATTGTCTGTGTTTTATGATGGAATCCTACTCAAGCCTTATGGTACTCTAACATCTTAGAGTACCTGCTTGAGCTTTACAAGTTGCATCTTACAGGCTTTTAGTGTCTCAGAGTTAAATCCTACATAAGTTTAACAAGTCTCTTGATGAGATGGAGGTTATCTTTTATAGGGGGTCTCTTATACTTTTACCTTTCGTAGAAGGATTTTTCTTATCTTATGGCTTGACATTTTTTGGGTCTCATAGAGGACTTAGGTGGCCTTGATGAATTTGTAGCATTTATAGGAGCCTTTTGATTTTGTAACCATACTCGCTTGCCTTAGTTGGATGATTTTTTTTAAAGATTCTTTTCTTAATAAGTTTAAATTTATCTATAGTTTTTTACGTGTCTTATAGGTTAAGTCATTTTTAAGAACTTCTTTAATTATTTGAGACAGTTAATTTTAGATCTTCCCCTGCTTAATTTGAGTAGAGGTTATTGTTGGGAGTTGTACATTCATGGGTGTTTGCATGTGGGTTTTGTGTTTAATCACAATTTATACATATCTCATATATATAATGAAGCAGCGGAAGCTTAAATTATTGCAGTAAACACAATCACAATATATTAATCAGAAACGAGATTGAGAAATAACCCTTGAAGCCTTTGGTTGGAGATTGTTGAAGTCCACCAAAATGTTGTCTTTGATCAATTCTAGTAATCAACAATGGTGGGTTTGATTATCTAGAATGACAGCTTTTGATCCAGCACTTGTTTAACTACTTAAACTTGTGTTCTTGATTTTTTCTTTTGATTAACACTTAATCAATTAATCAAAAACCTATTTTGCTAAATTAGTTTTAAGCCTTAAAAGAAAATAATGAATTCAACTCTTGAATCCATTAATTAGAAGACAATTTCTCTTTTCTCTCTTTGTAAAATGGCTGACCTAATTTTGCAAAATCAATTTAACAAAAACCTTATTAATTTAATTTACATTTGTTTTATTTATACAAATGAATTTAATTTCATTTCATAACACTTAATTTCACTTAATTTCAATTTGAATTTAATCTAACCTAATCATAGTTAACTCTTAACTCTAGTTAATTAAAAGAATATTTAATTATTTTAATCATAGTTAACTAATTTAACCATGGTTAGGTTAACTTTTACTTAACCATTAAGTATAGTTAATCTAACTTAACTAAATGGTTAACTCTTAACCTTAGTTAAACTTAATTCATTTATTCAACAATTAAATAAATAAATATTTATTTGAATTATTTAACGATTAAATAATTATCAAGTGAAATTACAATTATGTCCTTACTCGGTTACCAAGTTAACCTAAAGTGGGTCCCACCATCTGACCATATACTTTAGTTAACGTAACCTTAGTAAATTGCTGGATTTTACTGTATTAAACTATTTAATACGGTACGCTGCCCAAGTGCTCAAAGAGTACATTTCATATTGGGACTCCCTAGGTCCACGCCCGATTCGTCAAATGAAACTATTTCACAAGTCCGTGAACGATGCCCCACGCACACGTTACGGATATTACAAATCAGCGCGTCAGACCATACATGTTGAGGTTACTCCATATTCGTATAATCCTTCCGTCAATATATCCAGGATGAACGGGATATAGATCATTACCGTCAAATCCCGATAATTTCATCCATTACTTTATTATCTTCAGATTCGTATCTTTATGAACAATTTACGCAAACACTTTTGCTATAATGTTCGAACCTGGAGGAAACTCCTTTCCCAGGTTAATTGCTTACGGCCATAAGACTTTACAAGATACAATCTCGAAGTTCGGATATACAACCCATCTATGTGAGCTGGCGGATCCCATATCTACGCACACCGAACTCCATGAGCATCGGACCATACCCAGCGACACGTAGCGGTCAGACTATGAAAGGTCTCTGACATACGTGGAACCAAAGTATGATGGATCTCCCACAAGTTCACCGTGGCGCTCAGGTCGAAGGACCACAAATACTACTCAACTCGCGAGGACCTTCCTTTGACGGTTTCATAGGATATCTATTGGGGTCCTCTTGAGTCTGTTCAGTATCCAGTCCTAACTGAATACTTGTATGTCTATATGAACTTCAACCAAGCTCATGGTTAACTAAGAATAACCATTTGTACAATACAGCTATAGACATACACTAATCTATGTGTTTCACCGATAGACCCTCATTGGTAAACGTAGATCAGGAACTCTTTATTTGAGAAGATACTTCCATAACGACATTTCTTAGTCTCTATTGCAACTCTTTGCAATTTTGTCATTACTAGTAGATTCTCAGGTCTTTGTTACATTATAGATTAGGTTCTAACTTTTAGATCCCGCTGGGTATTATAACCTGCTAACACTTAGCATTTATAACTATCAGCTTTGCTAACTCTTAGCCATGGTTTAAACTTCTTTAAACTAGATATGAACTCATTCAGATCATATCATTTTTATAATGTTACAAGCTTAATTACCATTTAATAAAAGTTATCAGCGATTTAATAAAATATGCATTGTATAAATATTACAAACTAAATATTCATACAAACTGGGATGGCGCGTAAGCACATACCCTAACAGTTATGTCTCTTCGAATAAGATTTTTTTCGAATAGGATAATTTGTGCTTAACTGTTGTTCTCCTTGGCCTTGTAGCTGGTGGATCTGACCGAGCAGAGTAGTTTGTAGATTAATACTTTATACAGCTCGAAGAGATTCTTATGAGATTGACTAAATAGGGTAGCCGGTAGACTATTAATCTGACCAATTAGAAATGTGTATTCTCTTTGATCGAATAGGATAGCCTATAGGCCATTTTTCTTATCAGCTCGAAGAAGATACCTCTGTTCAAGGACATGTATGGATTAACACTTACTTTTTGAGTCTTACTTATTTAAGTTCTTATTTAAGTTCATTTGACATGAGGTCTTTAAAACTTGCGGGCCGAAGACCTTCGTCTTTTTTTTGCTGAAATCCATGAAAGAGCACTAGTTTAGATGCTTATAAAATCTTGTAAAAAAAAATAGATAATCTATTTTGTTAAGCAAATACATATATGAATTTAAGTTTAGATGCTCACGGGTTATGATTAAATTAGACTAATGTTAAATCCAAATTTTATAAAAATAAATAAATAAACCCCTTTTTTTCTTATAATTGTACCCATTTTATTCTTTTTTTTTATTATAATTGTTACCATTTAATTAAAAAATAATATCTTAATAAATGACTAGAGGTGGGTCTATTACACAATAAGTGAGGTTTATTTATAATTACTCTTAAAATATTCAAGTATAAATTGCCGATTACAAGAACTAAACCTAAGGGGCTACTCTCTCTTTGCTAACGTCTTGATGTAAACTTTAATTTCAGCCCATACGACGCAAGCAAAACCTTCTAACTTTTAATAAGTTTCGGTCCATGCAAGCTTACTAATAAATATTAAAAGGTTTACATTTGGTCTTGTTATTCGTTATTTAATCATAAAAACTATTAGTTTGTATTTCTTGACATATATGTCCTTGTGCTTTTTTTAATCGATACTGTTACTTCAATTGACATTGTGAGGGCAAATTCGTACTATCAGCAACTTATTTTCTAATTATATAATACAATCATTTCGGTGAGTGCTAGTTAAGTTATTGATTGAGTTATTATTCGTAAGAAACTAAATCAAACTTAATATAATTTGATTTTAGTTTTATTATTTTAATATTTTTATTGAATTTGATAAAAAATTAAACCGAAAATGATTAAAGTAATAAATTATTTAAAATACCCTTATTTTACTTAAAAGTCTTACTTCAACTCTCTAATAACATTAACCTAAAAAATTTATTTACTAAATTAATTACACAATTTAAAAAAAAAAAGTTATGGTGACAACAACCAACCCACTAATACTCTATTTTACAAAAATTCTATATATGAAAACTTTACTAATGTAAACTTTATTTTTCAAAAACAAAAAAAATTTACTTTAAAAAACCATACTAAATAATAAACAGGCCCTTGGCATTTCAGTACTTGTCATTCTGTAAAAGCTGCAGAGTTGGGCTCGTGAGTAGCCCAATTGAGGCCCAACCTCGACCCAGGTGTCCCATGCTGAAGAATAAGCTTTGGGTTGTGTGGGGTCACTCGCGAAACTTCCTTGTATTTGTAAATTGTAATTACTTGTTCTCCTTCGTCATTCGCTTTTTTTTTTTTTTCAAAAATCCTAAAAATTTTGCGAATCGATCGGAGTCTTGAGGAAAAAAAAAATGTCATCAACATTTAGCGGCGATGAAACGGCGCCATTTTTTGGCTTCCTCGGCGCCGCCGCTGCCCTCGTCTTCTCGTGTAAGATCTTTGTCCTAATTCACATCAATTGCAGTTACTTTTTTTCTCCGAAATTCACGATCTTTTAACTGAAAAAAATAATCAAAATAAAATAAATTTAATTTTCAGGTATGGGAGCAGCATATGGAACCGCGAAGAGCGGGGTGGGCGTGGCATCAATGGGAGTGATGAGGCCGGAGCTGGTAATGAAATCGATTGTTCCAGTTGTGATGGCGGGAGTTTTAGGTATTTACGGATTGATCATTGCAGTTATTATTAGTACGGGTATTAACCCGAAGGCCAAATCGTACTATCTGTTCGATGGATACGCTCATTTGTCTTCGGGTCTCGCTTGTGGCCTCTCCGGTCTCTCTGCTGGTATGGCTATCGGTATCGTTGGTGATGCTGGTGTCAGGTATTTATGTTCCAAGATTAAACATGTTTATTTGGTTTTGTTGAGTGCCAACAATTTGATTGCATCTCATTCTCATCTATTTGTAGAGCTAACGCACAGCAGCCGAAGCTTTTCGTTGGGATGATTCTCATTCTCATTTTTGCTGAGGCTTTGGCATTGTACGGCCTCATTGTTGGAATCATCCTCTCTTCCCGATCTGGCCAATCCAGAGCAGATTAGGAATGCCTGCCAGGTTCTCGGATGCTAGTGCTAGGAGCTGCACTTGATATTTGAGAGTTGAGTAGTGGTTCCTTGCTGCTGTTTGTAGTATCAGAGTGCTAAGTGCCATTGAAATAAAGCTTGTGAACTTGTTTCTACATATGTTTTTGTATTTTATTTTTACTTTGAAATCAGAACCGCCATTCAAAAATACTTGCACTTAGTGCATATTCTATGTTAGCTCTGGTAGGGTTGTTTCCTTTCCAAATTTTTTCTTATATTATTACCAATTTTGAGCTTCAGTCTATGAATGTATTATGAAAAAAAAGAAAGAAATAGACTCTCTAAACTCATTATATTCCAAGAGTCTCCGAGAGACACATGCATCCTCCAAATAACTTCAGGGACACTTGTTCACTTAATAATTTTCTGATCCATTGATGCAGCTGATTAAGATTTGCTTAAAGAATCTTAACTAGCCTTACCATATATATTTTTATTTATACTATGTAACTATTGTACTTAATTTTTTTTTGGGTATATATTGTAATTTTTTTATTCTTATGTTAACTTAAAATTTATATAAAAGCTTACATTGTATTATTCTAATACATTAAAATATATACAATCTTTATATTATTCACATGATATCAGAGCTATTATACTTTTACTATCTCGCTGTTTAGCCACAGACTTGTTGAATTTTTTTTTTTAAAAACTCATTCAAAGTTCATTGAAGTTTACTTGAAGTTCATCGTAAGTTTACGAGAAGTTTATTGTGATTAACACTGCCCAATCCAAGACATTCATAAACTGTCGATTGTCTGAAGTTCATAGGAATTACGTCAGTCGAAGATTAGAATATTCTGCACGCGTTGCCCAAAATTTTTTCCTTATGTTTGCTGCCACATTAGATTTAAACAATTTTTCAGCACTATAACCAACATCGTCCAGTCCAAAAGATTCAAAAGTCATTGATCGTACGAACACCACTAGAATTGTGTAGATTAGAGACTAGCATACTTTGCACGTGCTGCCCAAAGCTTTCTACCGCTATTTGCTGCCACATTAGATTTCAGCCATTTTCTGACGCGTTCGTACTCACTATCAACACCAAATTGCTCATCGTGATCTGATTTATTCATCCACGATGTCTTCTTACTCGATTAGCCCTCTGATTTCGATTAAGTGTCTTTTTACAAACTTTTCAACATTTTGAGGTAAGATTATGATTTTTTTGTTCTTTTGAGGTAAGTTTATCTAACTCTTTAGGGGTCATTTTTGCAATTTACAAAGTTTTTGGGGTATTATGTGATTATCAAATTCTTTACTAGTCATTTTGCTATTATCAAAAGTTTTAGGATCATTTTATAATTATTAAAAAATTTAGGGTTAAATTATAATTATAAAACATTAGGGGGCTAGTTTATAATTTTTTAAGAGTTGAGGGGCTGAAATTACACATTTTTTTTCTAATCTCGAGATCTATTACAATAGATAAGTCTGATATTTCTCAATGTCATATCTCTACCAACTTTGCTTCGCCTAAGATATGCTATTATTGCCACTCACTTAGTCATCTAATTCTCAATTGCCCAACATGTAAGTACATAATATGTCAACAACTTAGACTGGATCATAATATAAAAGACTACCCTAATAAAGAGAAACTGGTTCAAGGTGTTTCTTCAGGACCTATTGTTACTGTTGCTCAAAATAATGCGAGTTCTTCTTTAAACTTAGCTAGTGATCTTGCATTTTTATTCTGCCAACTTCTCTCAAACTCTAGTAAAATCTTAATTTATGTTGATCTTAACTTTTTGCTTCGCAACTTCTCTTGAGCTCTGGTAAACATTCAATTTTTGCTTCTTTTAGTTTTTCGGGTAATATTTCTTGGTATTTTGATTTCGCATGTTGCAATCATATGACTTCTGATCTTACAATTTTCTCTTCTAAATCTCTTGCATCTCATTTACATTCAACTCAAAATGCCAATGGTTCTTTCATGATTGTTAGTACATTAGTCAACTATCTTACTTTAATCTCTCATTATCTAACACTTTTCTCATTCCCGAACTCACATGAAATCTTTTATATGTCAGTCAATTGTGCGAACTTGGTCTTAATGTCTTGTTTACTACTTATGATTGTTCTATGCAAGATTTAAAGATAGGAAAAACACTTGGGACTAGTCATAAAGTTGGCTGTTTGTATAAGCTCGTCTTTTTAGATGCATCATTTTTACATCCTCTGTTTACATCATCTACCTCTTCAGTATTTTTATTACATTTTTAGCATTCTCATTTAGGTATTCGTCAATCAATCACATACATTCTTTAATATCTAGTGGCCATTTAAGAGTTATTTATGATAATAAAGATGATTGTTTGACTTGTCATTTAGTAAAATAACTACCTTTACTTTTTCTTAATAGTGCTACTGTTTCTCATACTTCTTTTGGCCTTATGCATTCTAATATATAGGGTCTCTCTCCCAATACTACTATGAGGGGATCCAAATATTTTATTATTTTTATTGATGACTATTCTTGATATACTTGATTATTTCTTATAAAATAATGATCAGAACTTGCCAAATTTTATCGTGACTTTGCCTAGATGATTAAAATATAATTCTCTTACCCAATTAAGGGTTTTTATACTAATAATGCTATATAATATAGAGATTTTTACTTTTTAAATTTTCTATAGGAGTATGGTACTATTTGGCAAAGATATTGTCCTAATATATCTCAATAAATTGAGGGACTTGAACGTAAACACAAACATAATTTAAACATTGTTTATGCTTTTCTTATCTCTAAACGTTTTTTGGGGTGAAGCTGTCTTGACTGTTACCTTTATCATCAATTGTGTTCTTCCTCTTGTTATAGAGAGCAAGTCACTTTATGAGCGTCTTTATGAAACCTTACCTAACTATAGTATTCTCAAAGTATGTAGTTGTGTCAACTTTGTTCTACTTCAAAAATATAAACACATCAAACTCAAACCACGTACAAAGATGTGTTGCTTTTTGAGATACGGTATAAAAAATAAAGGTTATAGGTGTTAGTATCCTATATCTAATTACCTTCACATCTCTCGCATGTTGTATTTCTCAAGCATAAAATATTTTTTGTGTCAAACTTTTATTCTATGTCTCAATCTATTAAACAGTTCTTTACAAATAATGCTGTTGGCTTATTTTTTAATACTTTACACCCAAATGCTTCTTCTAAGTTTCATATAGATGAGCCCGCTAATACGATGCCTGATCTTGACCTACTTACCTCGTTTGAAGGATTTGCTATAGATTACTTTGAGGTTTTCTCTACACAATTTCTTTGTCGCTCTTCTCGAGTAAGAGAGTTTCTTGTTAAACTTTGTGATTATCAATAATTTTTTACTACTCTTTCTTTATATAGTCTTAATTATATTCCGAGGCTAACTCTAATTTTATTTGGCAGCAAGTAATGACAAAATAATTGCAAGCCTTTGAGATGTTGAATACTTTGGATTTTGCTACTCTTTCATATAATAAAACTATCATTAGTTGAAAATTGGTGTACAAGATCAAAACCAAGTATGATGAGTCTATTGAGAGAGATAAAAATCGTTTCGTTGCAAAAAGCTTTTGTAGTAACCACTTATCCACAATCGGTAAGAATAAATATTTATACATATATATATAAAATATTCATATTTTATTTGTATATAGATGATACTTAATTTATGTCTTGTTATTAGTATTTTTTTGTGTAGATTAAGGACCTACTATTAGTATTGGGTTTATTTGTAATACTTTAAATTTATTTTAGGGACCAAATTATAATACTTTAAAAGTTTTGGGGGTTAATTTGTAAATACTAAAAGTCAGCCTCTTGGTATAAAAATACACATTTTAAACCCTAATTTACTCATTTTTTCAAGCCACCCCTTTTAGAGAGAGAAATAGAGGGAAAAGAAAGAGAAGAAGAAGAAAAAGAAAAAGAAATTGAAATTTTAGGCTTTAAGAGGTACATCATAACTCTTTCTCAATTTTTTAGTGTTAATTAAGTTAATTTATTTAAGTTTTTATTTATGAAAATATGTAAAATTGAGAACTTGATGTGGATTTTGTAAGATATATTGAGAATTAATGATGATTATGTAGATAACTTGATAAATCATGATGAATTTGCAGAAAATCTACTTGATAATCTCTTGATTTTTGAATTTTATAAATTTTTGTACTTCGATTCTAGTTTTGAATTTTGGGAATATAAAACTAGACATGTCTAGAATCATTTGAGACTTTGAATCGATTGCAAATTTCAGAAATTGAAGTTTTAGTGAATTTAAAAAAATGACCCTGAAATTCTAAAAATTTCCTGTGTTAACGGTATACTAAAGTGAAAAATATTTTTTGTCTGCTAAATGATCTTAAAAAATTATTATTTTTTGGAATATAATAAATTTATATGTCTAATATAATATATTCAAAATTAAGCATTTAGATCAATGTGATAAAACTATTATAATTTTTTAAAGTTTATCACTCATTGTACTGTTTGATCAACAAATGTTTAAAGTTATGGAATAAAATAGTTCTAAAATAATTTTGGCAGAGATTTTGAAGTAAACATTTATCATGGATTGCGATATGTGTCAAGAGTAATTCTGTGATATTTTTATAATTTTTGAGTTAGTATATGATTTTATAAAATTGGGAGACTGAATACTGTTCAGTAAATATCTTGATCCTGCCAGGATATTAGTTTGGATTTGATGGTGTTTATGAAATGGATTGTATAGGAATTATGATATAATATTTATATATAAGAAGGATATATGAGTCAAGAATGATATATTCTGATTTTGGAGTAATTGGACATCATTTAATATATAAGAAATTATTTTTAAGTGTAAGTGGTCAGAATGATAAGTTTTGAGAAAACAAGTAATTAGACCAATTCGATATGATAAGTATAATATGTGTAATTTTGTAAGCTATTTAAAATATTTTGTGTGAATGGTGAGGCTTATGAAAGGATTAATCTATATTGATAAGTTAAGGAGAATTAAGCATTATACTTAAAAGTGTTAAAAGGTAAGTATACTAGACTTTTACTGTAATCGCAATAAGTATAATAATTTTTATATATGATTTTGTAAATGTGCTTAGAAATATGTTTATGTTATGTCAAAGTATATTTTGATATGAAATGTGAAAGAAATATGTTTATGAATGTGAGCATTGATATTGAGCATGAACATACACAACATACATGTGTTTATGAAAGTGAGCGTTTCAAAATGAAATGTGTTTAACAAAGAAATCTTTTGAAGTGGAATATGTCCATGAGAAATGTTTTGTGTTTTGAGGATGCTGGAACTCACTATTTACTTAGTAGGCACCTTATGTGATTTGTTGAGCCTATATGTGTGGCCTTTCCTTCAGGGATTGGTATGTGTTTTGTATGTAAGGAGAATCCTATGGGTACCTAAAGGAAGAATGAGTCATCACATTCGTGTAATGGCGTATTAGTGCATGTGAGATGACTCACCAATGATCAGGGTGAGAGTTTGGCTCTTACCTTCGGGCATGAGCATTATATATGTGTAATTTAACCTCACTTGTGTTATTCCTCTTATACAGTATATCACTGACTGGTGACATTTGGCTCATTATGTGATATGTGATATAAAAGTCCTATTAAGTAGTAGTTGGATGATGATATTCCTACTATATGTTTTAAAAGAATGTGTAAACACTTAACATGTGATTTGATAAGATTATGGTTTTAATTTATCATGGCGTATCATACACGTGCATTGTGTATATATGTATTTTTAATTTGATACATGAAAAACTCGTATGCTCACTAAATTTTATACTCATTATAGTTTATTGTGATTTCAGGTAAATGAGGTACATGTGTGCTTGGCAGATTTGGCAAGGCTTCTACTGTCCTTTGAGTTCCCTAAATTGCTAGGTTGCTAAGTGTTTTATTTGTGGACATATAGTTTAAGATATTTGATTTATCCCTATTGAATAAATACTTATGTATTATTTTATTAGGTGTGGTTATGTTTAGTTTATGTTTTACCAAGTATGTATTGGCGGATCTATATACTTATGGGTGTATGCATGTGCAATTGTGTCTATTGCCTAAATACGTATCATATACAAATTTAAATCCAACGGAAGCATGAAACATACAATAAACACAATAAATAACTATATTAATCACATTAATATATTGGAAATGTTAAGAACTCACATCAACGTGTAACGTTATACATGTGTTTCTCTTGGAGTCCGCATGGAGACCAACTCGCAGGCAGTTCTAGTCACCAACTTAATGGGCTTGGTGATCTAGAATAATAGCCCGATATTCAGCCCAAGATTAACTCTTAATCCCTAAAATGGCCGGTGTGTATTTTTCATCATTTTCTCCCAAAGAATAAGAAATGAAGAATTTGAAACAATTCATAATTGCTTAAATTGGAAGCATAGAAAAAATGAAACAATTTCATTTTCCTTCCCTTTCGTTTTTTTTATTCTTCTTCTCCTCTTCTTCTTTTCTTTTCTTCTCCATTTCAGTTCTCTTTCTCTCGGGCAAAAATGCCCACCAACACACCACCTCACTCTCTCTTTCTTTCTCTTTATATATATATATATATAACATAATAATATATAATATAATATATTATATAATATCATATAATATAATAATATATATAATAATATAAAAAGATAGATATTTAATTATTTAACAATTAAATAATCAAAATGAGAAATGATCATTTTGCCTCTCATAAATAGTTACCAAGTTTACCCCCTAATAGGTCCCACCAAATTTCACACTTGGGTAAACTTAACCAAAGGTCCACAATACGCTACGTGTCATAATACAATTAGTAAATAATAATTATTAATTAATTGATGTATTTAATACTTAAATACAGATACGCACGTATTTCCGTAAAATTGCTGAATACTGCTGGATTAAATAATTTAATTTGGCACGCTGCCCCAGTGTACAATGGGTACACTCCATATTGCGGGACTCCCTAGGTCCTACGCCTGATTTATCAAATCGAACTATTCCATGAGTTCGTAAGTAATGCCCCACGCACACGTCACGGATATACAAATCAGCGCGTTGAACTATGCAAGTTGAGATTACAACGCATACGTATAGTCCTTCCGTCATGATATCCTGGAAGTGCTGGGGATATAGATTATCACCGTCAAATTCCCTTGTGCTCATCCATGTCTTATCTCTAGATTTGTATCTCACTGAACAATATGAGCAAACTCTTTTTCCATATTGTTCCACCCTGACTGAACTCTTTCCCAGGATGATTGCTTGTGGCCACTAGTGTCACGCCCCAGACCCAAAAGATCCGACACACGACATCACTTACATTCATTCACTGCATGTGCACTCATAAATAATATTACACAAAATTTTCAACTTTCATTCAACACAGAAATCCTTAGCAAGTTGCTAGTAAGTTCAACACTAAAATCAACCATAACCTAACATATAAATATAAACTTCTCTTGACAATATTTAAACATTCATTTCAATTTCTTTCAGAATTATAGCAATTGAATTATGACTGGGACAATTATTAAACCGGAGATACGCAGAGTTTTCTCAGAGATTAACACTCTACTACGTCACCAGTAGCAACTTTGTTACCGGGAGCCCAGAATATATTCATTGCAAATTCTTACTTAAAATCATCCAATAACCACGCTTTATGAAACTTAAACCAAATCCAATCCACACACAATAAAATAATACATAAGTATTTATTCAATAGGGACAAATCAAATATCCTATCCTACGTGTCCCCAAATGAAATACTTAGCAACCTAACAACTTAGGGAACCCAAGGAACAGCAGAAGCCTTGCCAAATCCGCTAAGCACACATGTACCTTATTTACCTGAAATCACCATAAACTATAATGAGTATAAAACTCAGTAAGCATACTAGTTTTTCATATATCAAATACAAATACATATATGTACACAATGCATATGTATGATATGCTGTGATCAATCAAAATCATAATCTTATCAAATCACATATCATGTAAGCGCTTACACATTCTTTCAAAACACATAATAGGAATACCATCACTCAACTACTACTTAGTAGGATTTACATATCACATATCACATAATGAGCCAAATGTCACTCGTAGGTGACATACCGTATGAGAGGAATAGTACAAGTGAGGTCTTTAAATCACACATATATAACGCTTATGCCCGAAGGTAAAAGCCAAACCCTTACCCTGATCATCAGTGAGTCCTCTCACATGTACCAATACGCCACCACACGAATGTGATGACTCACACTTCCTTTAGGTACCAATAGGATCCTCCCTACATACGGAACACATAACATATACCAATCCCGAAGGAAAGGCCACACATAAAGGCTCCACAAATCACATAAAATTCCTACTAAGTTAACAGTGAGTTCAAGTACCCTCAAATCACAAAATATTTCTCATGGACATATTACACTTCAAAAGCTTTCTTTGTTAAACGCATCTTATTTTGGAAAGCTCACTTTCAAAACACATGTATGTCCATGCTCAATGTCAATGCTCACATTCAGAAACATATATTCACATTTCATATCAAAATATACTTTGACATAACATAAACATATTCTTAACCCCATTTGCAAAATCATACAAAACAATTACTATGTTTATTGTGATTTCAGTAAAAAGTCTAGTATACTTACCTCTTAACACTTTCAGCTACAAGGCTTAAATCTCCTTAACCTATCAATGGAGATTAATCCTTTCATAAGCCTCACAATTCACACAAAATACTTTAAATAGCTTACAAAATTATACACAATGCATTTATCACATCAAATTGGTCTAAATATTTGGTTTCTCAAAACCTGTCATTCTGACTACTTACACTTAACAAAATTTCTAATACATCAAATGATGTCTAATTACTCCGAAATCAGAATATATCATTCTTGACTCATATATACTTCTTATATATGAATATTATATCAAAATTCCTACACAATCCATTCCATACACACCATCGAATCCAAACTACAAACCTGACAGGATCAAGATACTTACTGAACAGTATTCAATCTCCCAATTTTATAAAATCATATACTAACTCAAAAATTATAAAACTACCACATAATTACTCTTGACACATATCTCAGTCCATGATAAATATTTTTCTTCCAAATAACTGCCAAAAGTATTTTAAAACTATTTTATTTCATAACTTTAAAACTCTGTTAATCAAATACTACAATGAGCTGATACACTTTAGAAATTCATAACACTTCAACCACATTGATCTAAATTCTCAATTCCGAGTATATCATATTAGACATATAAAATTATCATATTCCACAAATTCATAATTTTTGAAGATCATTCAGTAGGACAAAAATTATTTTCCACTGTATCATACTGTTTACACAGGAAATTTTCAGAATTCCAGGGTCATTTTGGTAAATTCACTACAAATTTAATTTCCGAGATTTTCAGTCGATTCAAAGTCTCAGATGATCCTAAACATGTCTAATTTCATATACTCAAAATTCAAAACCAGAATCGAATCACAACAATTTATAAAATTCCTAGATCAAGAGGTTATCCAGCAGAAATTTCACAATTCATCATAATTTATCAAACTATCTTATAGATCATCATCAATTCTCATATGATCTTACGAAATACACAACAAATCCTCAATTATACATATTTTCAGAAATCAAAACTTAAAGGAATTAACTTAATTAATACCAATAAATTGAGAAATACGTATGATATACCTCTTGAAATTCAAAATTCCAATTTCTTCTTCTTCTCCTCTTTCTCTCTCCTCTATTTCTCTCTTCTCTCTCTTAAAATGGGTAGCTCGACCTAAAAATGGTAAATTAGGGTTTTAAAGTGTATTTTTATACTAAGAGGCTAATTTTTGGTTTTTACGAATTTGCCCCCAAAACTTTCAAAGTATAACAATTTGGTCCCTAAAATAATTTCAAAGTCTTGCAAATAAATCCAATACTAATAGTATATCCTTAACCTATAAAAACACTACTAATAACAATATATAAATCAGGGATCACCCACATATAAATAAAATACGTATATTTATATATATAAATATACATATTCTTACCGGTTATGGATACTGGTTACTACAACAAGACTTTCTGAGATACAGTCTCGAAGCATCTGAATATCAAACTCCATGTGGGAGCTGGCGGATCCCATATCTGTACGCACCAGACTCCATAAGCATCAGACCATACCCAGCAACACCCAGCGATCACACCATGAAAGGTTTGTGACATGCGTGGAACCAAAGTATGGTGGATCACTTACAAGCCCATCGTGGCATTCAGGTCAAAGGACTACATATACTACTCAACTTGAGAGGACCTTTCATTGACGGCTTATATTTGGTGTCTATCGGAGGCCCTCGTGAGTCTATCTTATATCCAGTTCTAACTGGATACTCATATGTCAATATGAGCTCCAAGCTCACAGTCGGTCAAGAATGACCATCTATACCCTATAGGTACGACATATGCTGATCTATATATAAAGATATCCACCGATAGACCCACATCGGTAGAAATAGATCAGGGACAATTATTCGAGAACATACTTGCGCAACTAGCATTTCTTGGTACCCGATTACAACACTTGTAACTATGCAGTTACTATATTCTCAGGTCTATGTCTCATTACAGACAAGGCTTCAACTCTTGAATCTGATGAGTATTATAACCAGCTAGGTCTATGTCCCATTACAGACACGGCTTCAACTCTTGAATCTGATGAGTATTATAACCAGTTAACACTTAACTATGCTAACATTTAGCAATTATATGTTTCAGCGTGGCTAACTATGAGCCCTTATCTAAACTCTTTTAGATCTGATCCAAACTCCTTCAGATCTACAATGTCTGTAATGTTATATGCATAATACCATATTAATTGGTATTAGTGATTTAATGGGAATGTACACGTGTATAAATACACAAGTATATGTACATTCAGGGATGACACGTAAGCACCGACCCTAACAGTATGGTCATGGGTTGATCTTTGTGTTAAACTTACTAGCAACTTGTTAAGGATTCCTATATTGAATTCAAGTTTAAAATTTTATGCGATATTAATTATAAGTGCACATTATTGAATGACTGTAAGTTATGTCATGTGTCAGATCTTTTGGGTCTGGGGTGTGACATTTTTACTCAAGAATATGGAACTGATTATGAAGAAACCTTTGCTTCAATTGCTCGATTTACTTGTGTTCAGAGTTTGTTACTTGTTACTACAGTTCGTGGTTGGATATTATTCTAGATAGATGTGAAGAATGCAATTCTTAATAGAGATCTTGTTGAAGAAGTATATTTGAAGCCTCATCTCGGTTATTTACATTCCCCAAGCAAGGTTTATAAATTTCGTCGTGCTTTATACGACTTTAAAAAAACTCATCGTGCCTGATTTGCAAAGTTTAGTGGCACTATTCTTCAACATGATTTTTAGTCTAATCTTTATAACTTAGCTCTCTTCGTTCGTAAGAACGCTCATGGTTTTATTCTATTACTTATTTATGTCGATGACGTAATTATCACGGGTGATGATCTTATTAGTATTTTTACTCTCAAAGATTTTCTTTACCAATACTTTGAAATAAAAGACTTTGACACTTTTAGTTATTTTCTTAACCTTGAAGTGCTGTATGATTCTACGAGGTATTATTTCTCACAAACTAAAAATGTATCAAATTTAAGATTGTCTCTACTCTCATAGAGCCTAATACTAAACTCTAATCTTCTGATGAAACTCCACTTCATGAATCTACCCTTTATTACCAATTAATTGGTAGTTTAGTATATCTCACAGTCACTCAACTAGACATTGCCTATGTTGTTAATCACTTTATGGTTACTCCTCGTACCACTGATTTTGTAATAGTTCTTTATATCATCTACTGTCTCAAGAGCACACTTTTGTATGGTTTTCATTTTTTGACTCACCCTCCTCTTGTGTTACGAGCTTATGCCAATTTTGATTGGGCAAGTGATTCTAATGATTGATGTATCCACTATTGTGTTTCATCTTTTCTTAAGAGATTCTCTTTTATCATGAAAGACCAAGAAAGAGACAGCTATTACTCATTTCAATACTGAGGCTGAGTACTGTATTCTTACTAATACTACCTAAGAGATTGTTTGGCTCCAATGGCTTTTTAGCAATATAAGTATCGCTCAATCTAGTTTTACACCTCTTTATTGTAATAATTAGAGTGTAATTTAGATTGCTCACAATGATATTTTTCATGAGCAGACTAACCATATAAAAACAGATTGTTACTTTGTTCAGCAACATGTTTCTCAAAGAATGATTGCTCTTTATTCAATCTCTTTTAATGATCAACATATTTAAATCTTGACAAGGCTTTTGAACGTTTTCAAACTTTAATATTCAAATTTAAGCTTATTTCTATTGCACCAACTTAAGTTTGAAAGAAGAAATTGAAGATATCCAACAATTAAAGATAACCACAAAATCACTCCTTAATATATATATTTTTTCTATTTATACTATAAAATTATTGCATTATATTTTTTTTCTTATATATATTATTATTTTCATTTTTGTGTCAACCTAAAATCTATCTAAAAAACAAAAAGTCAATATAAAGACTCACATTGTATTATTCTAATGCAGTGAAATATACATAATATTAATATTTCTCACATCTCTTAAAAAAATTATTTACTGAGATTATTTCTGGAATTAAGAGGATTATGTAAGAGGTTTTATGTATTGTAAATGCTTTAAAATTTGGTATATCAGAAAAGATGGGTTTTATAGGATCACTCTTGTTCAATAGTGTTTATAGGATTATGTATGTCTCTTGATCTCTTATCTTATGTTTCGAGTACTGTTTCTTCATATCTCAAAATCGGCTTTTGATTTTTCTAAACGAATGCTTTTCTGAGTAGCAGTAGCATCCAAGGTGCGAGAATAGTAAATGCAGAAGATGGATTTTAGAAAAGTTTACCACAGCCGATAAGCCAAGAATTTTTTTTTTTTTTGAAGGGGGGATTACAAATTTATCAACATTTCCGCACCACCTGGGGGGGAGGGGGGGTCGAACCCAGGTGGGGATGTGAGTCCTTGGGGGGCTCAGCCAACCCCATGCTCCCGATAAGCCAAGAATTACAAACGACATTTGGATATGATTAGGCAGATTACAAAGAAATAATTTTTGCAAGTAAAAAATCAGACAAGATTTGAAACTTGATTGACCCATTTCAGCATTTTTCAACATTAATTATTCACTTTGTACCCTACACTTGACACAATCATGCATAATCAAGATGTTGAGAAAAGACACGTAGTTTTCTTTTTGCATTTTAAGACTTCACCGACTTTATTTGAAGCAACTTTCCTGTAATTTTAGACCCAACGTGGTCCAAAAGCTGAAACCTCGCATGGTTGTTGGGAAGAAATAATACCCATTTATGATTTGGATTTACAAAACAATTTCTTACATTATTAGCTAAATTACAACGCATAAATAAAATTTAACATGAATTTCGATTTAAACTTTTTATCCTATCTATTTTAGTTAAGGGTGAAAAAAAATTAATAATCAAAAAATTAAACCGAACCGATAGATTTAATTAAGTCTAATCAGATTTTTTTTAACAAAAAATTAATTCAATTTTTTTTTAAAAAAATTAATCGATCCAATTCAATTTCGGTTCAATTTTCTCTAAAAAGAAAAATTAAAAAAATCAAACAAAAAAAATTTGATTTGATTTTTTTTATTAAAAAAATTAATTTTAATTTTATTTATTAAAAAAATCGAATCAAACTTTACTCACCCTTAATTTTAGTGTTACAAATAAAATTATAAATCTATTTTAGTGTTACCCAGTAAATTGATTCAAACGAAGACACTTAAAATAAGAGGAGAGATTTTGCTTAACGGTCACTGCACGGGACTCGACCCAAATTGTCCGAATTGTTTATTCCCATTATCGCATATGCTCATGCTCCCCTTATTTTATTTCCCCGCTTGCTTCAACTTTTGGGGTACCTCCATCTCCATGAGAATCTTTTGGTTTGAAAAAAAAAAGCAGTAAATAGATTTTGAAAAAAAAAAGTACTTAAATAATATTTGAAAATCAAATCAAATCAAATCAAAACAGAAAGTTGGTTTGGTTTGGTTCGGTTCTACTCGTGTCTTCGCAAATGACAAAACAAATCAGATCTTACAATTTAATTCCAACAAAATTATTCAACCCACCACATATGTTCAAAAAGCTTTGAGCTGGTGAGCCATCGTTTTCCTTACTTCTGACTTCTCCACTGCCTCTCAAAAACTTGGGGCAACAGAGGGATCCACGTGGCAGCCGAAGAGAAGGAAAGCACAACATTTTGAACCCAAAACATTAACGGCTACCGCTGCCACGTGACTAAACCAGAATAGTCCTTTCTCATTTGGCGGGAAATAAACCCTTTCTGTCCGCTTTCGGACATCGTTGACTGAAATAGTTGGATTTTACTCCCACTGCGTCTGCTACTGCTAGGACGGTCGGACCCCATTCCTTCCCAGGGCCGGCGTTCAAACGGAGAAAGAGCACAGACAGTGCACTCAGAGACTAAACAGAAAAGAAAACCACCTGCTGCTACATATTCTAAATTAACAACATTAAAAATGGTTAATTTTTGGGTTTATGCGGGCGAAGGTTGAGTGGTAGGATCAGCTGAGGAGGGAATATCATGACCAACACGGCAACCTTCTAGCATGAACACAATATCGGACATGGTGGGTCGATCAAGAGGATCTGGTGCTGTGCATAGTAATGCAACTTTTACTCCCAGCAAGAACTCTTCCCATTCTGATGATTCCGGGTCAAGCTCAAGCAAGCCTGGCTCTAGCAGTTCTGTGATTTGGCCTTTTTGAAGTTGTTTTTTGACCCATTTGACTATATCCTCATCTTGTGTGAACATAAGTGGTCTTTTACCAGTTAGGAGCTCAAGCAAGACTATGCCAAAGCCGTAAACATCTGATTCTTTAGTGGTTTCTCCGGTTAGTGCTGCTTCTGGGGAGACATAACCCAATGTGCCAACTGCAGTTCTGGAAGTGGAGGCTTCTGCTGGAGCGGCAGTTGTAAGACTATCTAGCCCGAAGTCAGATAAATGAGCTTCAAAATCAGCATCAAAGAGAACGTTTTGTGGCTTGACATCACCGTGGACCATGTTGGATGTGTGTAGAAAAGCTAATCCACGAGAAATGCCAAGCGCTATAAGATGGCGCATTGGCCAATTGAGAACATGACCATCTTGGTGTGAGGCTTCTTGAAGAAGAGTAGCGAGATTTCCATTGGGCATGTAGTCATAGACAAGAAGCCTTAAATCAGGTGGTCCTGCATAGTAGCCACGAAGAACCGTAAGGTTTCGGTGCCTTATTTTGCCTAAAAATTCTGCTTCTTTCCTAAACATGTTTTCGTCCAGTGTACCATCTGTTAGGCGGCGAATTGAGAGCACCGTTCCATCGTTGTAGCAAGCCTTGAAAACAAGACCATATGGAGTTCTGCTAATCACATTTTCTTCATCAAATTGCCTTGTTGCCTCAATGGTTTCCGCAAGTGTTATCTTATTATTGAACATAAACAGTTTCGGCCCTCCATTATCTGTGCTACTACTACGACGACCCCCACTTGCTCTTGAGCTAGCCCTTGTTGGGCTACGTTTCTTCTCTACTGCTGCACCTTCTTTGAGCTTCTTGCGCCATCTCAATAGACTGAAAATGTAGAAGCAGCAACATAATGTCAGCAGGCAGGCACCAACAACAACTACAACTATCAATAAGATCAACTTCTTCCTCCTGTTCTTATCAGCTGCATTCTCACACTTCTGACCCAACGGCCTTCCACATAAATCTTGATTATTGGCAAAAGCTGATGGATTGTCAAATCTAGAACCCAACAATGCTGGAATTTCACCTTGCAGATTGTTGCTGGAGACATTGAAATATGCCAATTCAGAAATACTTGTAAGATTAGCTGGAATCTCCCCACTCAAGTTGTTTGTGGAGAGATCAAGAACTGTTAGGTTTGATAATTTGGACAAGGCGTCTGGTATGCTTCCAGAGAGATGATTATTGTCCAACATCAACGACTTTAGTGATGAACAATTTGAGATTTCGTCTGGGATTTCACCTGTTAAATTGTTCATACCCAGATCAAGCACATTCAGATGTGAAAGACGAGAAAGATCAGCTGCAATGTGGCCCGTAAAGGAATTTGATCGTAGCTCAAGCACTTCAAGATCAGAACAGTTACTGAGCTCTGGTGGAATCAACCCAGAAATGTGATTCCCAGATAATGAGAGAACAACCAGTGACCGAAGAAAACTGAAAGTGGAAGGAATTTGACCAAATAGCATATTGGAAGACAAATTCAAATATCGCAAACTCATCAAACTGCTAAATCCTTCAGAAACATTTCCAGATAACTGATTTTCTTGCAAAGCAATGACTTGCAGATTCGGCAAACCTGCAAGTTCTGGCGGTAACTCACCAGAAAAATTCTGCTTGCTTAAATCAAGAGAGGTTAGCTTCAAAAGATTCCCCAAGCTAGCTGGTAACCTCCCAGAAAAAGCGTTACCACTTGCATTAAAAATTGTTAACCTGCTCAAATTCCCAATACTGGTTGGAACTTGCCCAGAGAACTTGTTCTCACTGAGGTCCAATGTACTCAAATTGTTCATTCCCATTAGCTCCCCTGGCAAGGTCCCACTCAAGTTATTGTGTCTCAAGTTCAAGGTCTCAAGCTCTGAAAGATTGCGGAAACTTTCCGGGATTGAACCCAAGAACAGATTCCGTGCCAGAGTTAGACTTATCAAACCTCTTATGTCACCCAAAAATGCAGGAATCTCGCCAGGTAATCGATTCCCTTCGAGATTAAGAACGCGTAATGAGCTACATTGCTTAATCTCCACTGGAATCACACCACTGAAAGAATTATTAGCCATCTTCAACTCCTCCAGTCTTGACAAACCTCCAATCTCCGCCGGAATATCACCCGAAAACAAGTTATCCGAAATATCCAACATCGTCAAACTTGACACGCGCGTTAACCACAGGGGAAAAGCGCTGTGTATTTGATTCTGTTGAAGATCCAACACTTGCAGTACACTAAAACAAGATCCTGTCTGAGGTCCAGCCACATTCGTGAAAGCATTGAACCCCAACTGCACCACCCGAACCGACGGCGGATAACCAGACACATTGCAAAACATGGAAGACGGAACCACGCCAGAGAAATTATTCTGTGAAAGCGAGACGACCTGAAGATTAGGTAGAGCTCCAATCGCCGGCGGGATCACTCCCCCAAGCGCATTGCCTTGTGCACTTAAATGAACAAGCGATGAACAGTTAGCTATAGCTGACGGCAATGTCCCTTCTAATAAGTTAAAATCCAACCACAAATACTGTAAATTCTGTAGCTCGCCGAGACTCGCTGGAATCTCGCCAGAAAAATGATTATACGATAAATTGATAAGCTGGAGCTGAGATAAATCAGAAATGGTGCTTGGAATAGGGCCAGAGAATGCATTTGAAGAAAGATCTAAGTACTTGAGATTTCTCGGGAGATCGTTACTAATTTCTCCCGAGAGACGATTATCTGCAGCGCTGAAAATTTCGAGATTAGTGAGGTTACCGAAATTTGCAGGGAGGTTACCGGAGAGTGAGTTGTACTGCAAGAACACGGCGCGTAGGAGCGTGCATTGAGCGAGCGAGGAAGGGATGGTGCCGTTGAACGAGTTTGACCCCAGGATAAGCTTGCGCAACATGCATAAGTTAGCTAAGCGGCCACTGATACGGCCAGTGAGCTGGAGGCCAGGTAACCGGAGCTCGTTGACTCGGTTGTTGGTGCAGGCGACTCCACGCCAGTCACATGGAGCTGCCGGAGTTGACGAATCCCAGCCGTTGAGAGCTCCTGACGGATCATGAAGGTTCAGCTTGAAGGAAGTCAAAGCATCTATCTCAGCTAAGTTTTCGGGGCTGCGGTCGGCGCCGCACGATAAAAACGGTGCACAGAGCACCACAAAAGTAAGAAAGCCAAAAAAGCCATGCAGTAGCATTACTAGTGTTAGTGTTTTTGTTGAAGAGAGCAAATTTGGCCGCTATGCGAATCAATTTCTTTATAACTAGAAACTGGGATAAGGAAGTGGGCAGAGGGAGCGTATATTAGCTAAGAGGTCAGTCAGCAGGAAGAGAGCAAAAGGCGGTGCCATAATCTGCGCAGTGTATGTTGTATTTGCAGAGTGAGAAGGATACTAGCAAAGGCACAAATATATTAATAATTCCGTTTTTAGAAGCACTTTGGTGTTAACGCTTCCCCATAAGCCTTTGAAGAAGCACTTTTCGAAACAAACGGCTTTGTGGTGGGTAGGGGGTTCTGTTGCTTTTTAGACTCTTCACTCTTCACTCTTATGTTAAATATACGGTCGAATCATTGAGTCTTGTGTCATCTTATATTTGCTCCGTTGTCATTATTACTATAATTTTCTGATTAAACTATTTCTTTCTTAATTAATTGTTTCTTTTCTTTACTTTCAAAGTAATAACCTTTTTTTTTTTTTTAATTTTATAAATTAATTAAGCTATTTCGAAAGCCTAATATTAATAGCCAGCTGTGACCCTTTTCTTCTTTATTGACAGTTTTTCCGTTTGTCCAGTTTCTTTGCCTTGCAATCGCTTTTCACTTTCATATTTTCCTTTTTACTGTTTGGTTCAATGGTCTAAATGATAAAGATTAAAGGTAAAAGAAAAAAATAAAAAAAAGAATATCATTATCATAACAATTAAAGAAATAAAACTTTCAGGCTATGAAGTTAAGTACACAAGACGGCCCATTTGGGATAAAGGTCAATCAACTGTAAATGGGCCAGAAATTTGGTGTTGATAGTGAATGCGGACCAACAGCCAGTGAGGATGAGTGGGCAAAATTTGAATTGACTCGTGTTAGCGGGAGCTGGGTTTTACTTGTAATTTAGAAATTGAAGTTGGAAAAGCTGACCCTTTCTTCTTCTTTTTATAAGAAAATAATTATAATTGACATGAACTATCACACATTATTCACCATAATAATTACATGTCGAGCTCTTTGTTTGCTATTATTTCGAAGCTTGATGGTGCCAGCCTACCAGCAATGGACCCACTACATAAATTGCCTTGGTTCAGGAGTCCATGACCACACAAGTCTTTTATAGCTGGCTGCTTTGCCATTACAATTTGCAAAAAGGTTATTATTACTGTCCACGAATTGTAATCTCATATCAATTGGTTGTTATGAAGATGACTCATAAACTTAGTAGGTCTCCAAAACTCCAATAATAATAGACCAATTCCGGACATAATTGTATGGAAAACAAAACAAAAACATAATAAATGAGTAACTCTTGCACGAATTTGCTACTTATGTTTAAAGCTTATATTATCTTGTGCTTACTTTACAAGAAAATGAGTACTTTCCCACAAATAAAAATAGTTTTTGTATGTGTTTTGCTAACATTAAAATAAGTACTTGTAAGATCTAATAGCATAAGAGATGCTTTTCAAGAAAAAGCATCTAGGTAGGTCCTTGTGCTTCTCTCTATAAGCATATGTAGTGTTTTAATGGGTAGCACTTCAATTTTTTAATAAAATTTATATCATTCTCAAAACACAAATTTTTAAAATTTTAAAACAAAATCGTATGTGCACCCTAAATTCAATTTTGTGCGTTCTCTTTATTCTCGTCATTTCAGGGTTCAGGGTTTAAGTGACTAATTTTTCTTTTGAATTGCGTTATTAGGGCTTCGAATTTAATTGATTTAAATTTTATTGTTCAACTTTCATTAGAGAATAATTTTGTGAGTTTAGTTTCATTATACTACCATTTGCATTCTTCTTTATCTTAAATACCCATTTATTCCCTACAACTTTGTGATTTGAATTATGGGGTACCAATGTCCAGGTCTTGTTTCTCATGAGTGCTTCATACTCTTCATCCATGACTATTTTCTACTGAAGTAATTTGATTGCTTCTGCTACATAACTTGGAACTACCAGAGAGCTATCTTTAGTGCTTGTGAGAAGAATTTTAGGCTTATATATACCTGCCTTGGATCTTGTCACCATAGGATGAACATTTGCACTTGGTATTGTATTTTGCACCTCAATATCTAAGTTGTGTGGTGTGATGTTTGATCTGTGATTTGTGAGGTTAGCTGGGTTATTTGAGAACATTTGGTGTGTTTGTGTTGTCATATTTTGTTATGCAATGTTGTTCAAATTTGTGGTATTAGTATCCAAATTCTGATTTAATATGGGTGATGTAGCTTGATCTTGTTGTTCATTGAAACTTACTACATTTGGACTTATATCAACTGTGTTAAAGTTTTTTATATTTGAATTAAGGATAATCAAATATTGCTAAATTTTATAGGTACAATCAAAGTTTTTTGCAAAGGTAGTTTCTGATTCAATGAAAGACTAATCAAACTGAAAAGAAAAATCCGACTCATTAAAAATGACATGTTTAGCTATGAATATTTATTCTTTGGAAGTCATACACTGATACCCTTTGTGTTGGCTATTATACTCTATAAAAACACACTTCTCAATATGAAAGTTCAACTTGTGCTTATTGTAAGGTCTTAAGTGTGGATAGCAAGCACAACCAAATGTTATCCTCTAGTAGTTCCTTAAAGAAGAACATTCTCATTCACATCTTTGACAATACATGAGTCTTTATTAAATTCAATTATCAGGCCATGATCAGTAGCTAATTTAGAAATACTGATAAGGTTCTTAGTCATGCTGGGGACAAAGAGAACTTGTTTAAGTTCAATTGTGTTTGAGGTTAGAGTATGCAGTTTACTAGTACCAATCCTGATAATTTTCAATTCATGTCCATTACCTATAGTGATGTGATCTTTACTTTTGTAATCTGACCTAGTAGCCATGTTGTTGTTGTTAGTGACATGGTTGGTTGC
Organism: Ailanthus altissimus; assembly: GCA_946807835.1. Lineage (NCBI taxonomy): Eukaryota > Viridiplantae > Streptophyta > Magnoliopsida > Sapindales > Simaroubaceae > Ailanthus > Ailanthus altissimus. Next base: position 30,102,808 of record OX327695.1, read on the forward strand.
TTCACTGTCCAGATACCATCCTATATCCTCATTGACAGCTTCAAGTCTAGGCGCAGCTACATATGTTGCTACTTGATTCTACAGGTTATTTTGAACTTGAGCTTATGGTGTAGGTGGTTCAAAGTCTTCATTGAACATGTTCTAACACTTGATATCACTATTTCCAGTCTTGAGACAAATCTAACACACAACCTTTATGTTGTCTATACCTTGATTACTGTAATTTTGCCTTCTTTTTCCTCTTTCTTTGAAACTGCCTTGAAAATTCTGGTTATTACTATTATTCTGACCTCCATTATTTTTGTTGTTAAAATTCCCTTTGTATGTGAACTTAGGTCTAGTACTAGCAATGTTTTTTGTCATCCACTACCAATAGCAGCTGCTGAATTAGATAGTTCCACCCTACTTTCTTGGATTAACAAAATAGCATAGATGTCACTTAAAGATAATTCATTACTTTTGATTAAGACCAGTAAAGTCACCGAATCATAATCTGAACCTAAGCCTGCTAAGAGATAGGTCACAAGATCTTGTTCAGGTATTAGCTTTTCTGCCATTGCAAGACTATCTGCCAAGCTTTTTATTCTCATGTAATAATCATTTATGTTCATTGTGCCTTTCTCAATAGTTTGTAATTATGACCTAAGTTGAGTTAACCTAGCCAAAGATTGACTTTTAAACATCTGATCCAGTTATTTTCAAACCTTATTTGAAGTTTCACACTGAATTACAGAACTCAAGACTGATTCAGTCATAGAACTGAATAGCTAGCATAATAGAATCGAATCTTGTTTTCTCAATAAGTTATAAAGTGGATTAATAGTAGATTGATTCTCTGGATCTAAACTTGCAGCAACCAGAAACTTGTTTGGATATGATCTTTTACCTGTTAACTATTAAAATTTGTGTTTACATGCCACCCATTGTTATATAAATATTTTATTTTATAATATTTACACAATATATTTTTATTAAATCGCTAATTTTATTTATTAAATGGTATAATACTTGTTACGCTACAGATATTGTATGATCTGAAGGAGTTCAGATCAGCACTAAGGGTTAGTAATATTGAGAATTATAATTGTTAACAGTTAGTACTACTAATAGTTAGTAGGTTATGAAAGTCAGTAAAATCTAAGAGTTAAGACCTATTTGTAACGGAACATAGACTCGATAGTACATAAGTAATAACATAGTTGCAAGGAGTTGCAATAGGTGCTAAGAAATGTTATTATGCAATTCTATTATCAGATTATATATTTCTAGTCTTATTCACCAATGTGGGTCTATCGATGGAACCATTTTCTAATAAACCAATGTATACTATACCTAGATGGTCTAGATGGTTATTCTTAGATGATTATGGGCTTATCGAAAGTTTGTATAGCATACAGGCATTCAGAAAGGACTAAATACTGAACAGGCTCATCGAAAACCTCAATAGACATCCTATGAAGTCGTCCATAGTAAGTCCTCTCGAGTTGAGTAGTGTACGTGATCCTTTGACCTAAGTGTCATGATGGACTTGTAAGTGATCCAACATACTTTGGTTTCACATATGTCAGAGACCTTTCATGGTCTGACTGTTATGTGTCGCTGAGTATGGTTCGATGCTTATAGAGTCCGGTGTATGCAGATGTGAAATCCGTCAGCTCATATAGGTGAGTTGTATATTCGAATGCTCTGAGATTGTATCTCAGAAAGACTTATGGCCATAAGCAATAAACATAGGAAATGGGTTTTCCAATAAGGTCAAACAATATCGCAAATTATTTTTTTTGCGTATATTATTTATTAAGATACGTGTCTGGAGATAAATTTATGGATGAGTGCATGAGAATTTGATGGTGATGATCTATATTCCCCATTTTCTAAGATATAGATGGCATAAGGATTATACGTATGCATGATGACCTTAACTTGTATAGTCTAGTGCACTGATTTGAAATATCCGTGACATGTGTGTGGGGCATCGATCTCGAACTCACGGAACAATTCTTTTTGACAAATTGAGTATGGACCTAAGGAGTCCTACAATATAAAGTGTACTCGTTGTGTACTGGAGTAGCGTACCAAATTGAATAGTTTAATCCAGTAAATTCTAGTAGACCAAACATTTGCTTCAGTTTCCCTTAGGATGTACACGTGTCAAGACTTAAGAGTTAAGTATATCAATTAGTTAACAATAGTTGTTGACCAATGGGATGTTGACACGTAGTGCATTGTAAGGCTATTATTGTTTGACTTAAAAATTACCAAAATAACTTTACTTGTTAGACAAGCAAGATTATTATTTTATTTATTAAATTATTTATTGAATAAAATAACAATTATAATATTTGATATTATAATTAAGTCAAACAATGATATTATTGTTGGAGTTAGTGCTTACGTGCTATTCCAATATTGTATGAATATTAATTATCAACATTTATATAATATACATTTTAAATATAATCGTTAATATTATAATAAATGGTATAATGCTTGTTACGCTACAGACATTGTATAATCTGAAGGAGTTCAAATCTGACCTAAAAGAGTTTAGACTAAGACTAAAAGTTAGCAACGCTGAGAGATGTAAATGCTAAGAGTTAGCAGGTTATGAGAGTCAGTAATATCTAAAGAGTTAGATCCTTATCTATAACAAGGCAAAGACCTGAGGGTATACTAGTAATGACATAGTTGTAAATAATTGCAATAGGTGCTAGAAAATGTCATTATATAAGTATGTTCTCAAATACTATGTTCTTAACCTATTTTTATTAGTGCGGGTTTATCGATGAATTTCTTTTTTATAGATCAGTGTATGCTATATCTGTTTGGTATAAATGGTTGTTCTTAGCTAACCATGTGCTTACCAAAAGTGTATATAAGTATGGATTTGTGTCTGAGTACTGAACAGACTCACGAGGACTCTAATAGACATCCTATGAAACCGTCAATGGTATGTCCTCTCGAGTTGAGTGGTATTCGTGATCCTTTGACCTGAGCGCTGGGGTGGGCATGTAAGTGATCCACCATGCTTTGGTTCCATGTATGTCAGAGACCTTTCATGGTCTGACCGTTACGTGTTACTGGGTATGATCCGATGCTAATAGAGTCTGGTGTGCGTAGACATGAGATCTATCGGCTCATATAGGTGAGTTGTATATCCTGATGCTCAAAGATTGTATTTCAAAAAGCCTTGTGGCCAGAAGCATAAACCTGGTAAAAGAGTTTTTCGTAAGGTTGAGTAATATCACAAATGTGTTTGCGTATATTGTTTATTGAGATACAAATCTGGAGATGGGTTCACGGGTGAGCGTATTGAGATTTGACTGTAGTGATCTATATCTTCGCTTATCTAGGATATAAGTGACGAAAGAATTATACGAATATGTTATGACTTCAGCTTGTATGGTCTGATTAACTGATTTGTAATATCCATGATGTGTGCGTGCAGAATTTATCATAGACTTATGGAACAGTTCCATTTGACAAATTGGGCGTGGACCTAAGGAGTTTTATAATATGAAGTGTACTCGTTGTGCACTAGGGCAGCATACCGGGTTAAAAAGTTCAATCCAATAAATTCCAGCAAACTGAGATATTTGTTTCAGGTTCCCTCTGAATGTCCACGTGTTAAGACTTAAAAATTAAGTACATTAATTGGTTAACAATAGTTGTTAACTAGTGGGATGTTGACATATAGCACATTGTAGGCCATTTATTGTTTAACTTTGTAATTACCAAAATGACCTTACTTTTGATACAAGTAAAGTCATTTATTTATTCAAAAATATTTTGAATAAATAAAAGTATTAATAATTGTTATTAATATTCTTTTTGAGTCAAATAATTATTATTATAACAAATCAATTATATGTTTTATTTTATTAATATGATTAATATAAAATAAAATATGTAGTAAATGGCTCATATTTATTTGTTATTAAACAAATAAAAGAAAGACACAAATCCATGCATGGTAAGGCATGATGTCTTTAACTTACCAAATAGAGAAAAATTATTGTAAAGTGAATGGAAGCAAAATTGCTTCAATTTTGAAGTGTGGCCAGCCATTGCTTCCAAAGATATACAAAAGTTGTTTTGTTTTAATTTTATATTTAATTAAAGAAAAGTAAAAATAGACAAATGGTGGAAGCATGGCTTAAGGTAATTGTTGCCATACATGGTGGGCCATTCTTGGTTTGCCATTATTTAAAAGAAAATGAATTTGCTTATATATTAAAAAAATGAATTGGTTCATTTTAAGAATAAGAGAGAAAATAGTTTTCTCTTTGACTTGGTGCAAGAGTAATTCGGCAATGAGAGCCTTCATGTTTTTCAATTTTTGAAGCATTATTTATTATCTTCATCTTCAATCAAGGTAGCCATGGATGACCAAGCTTGTAGCTTATATTTTGTAATTCAAGAGTTGAATAAACAAAATTATTTTATTACTTTGATCACAATGTTTAAGGAGTTAAACATATAGTTAAGAGTTAACCAAAGTGATTAAGAGTTAATCACTATTGGTATTTAAGAGTTATACACAAACAAATCATTTCATTGCCTTGACTATAATCCCAAGCTTAAAGAGTTTAAGTTATTGGTTAAGTGTTAATCAATGTAATTAGTTAACAATACTTATTGACCAATGAAATGTTGATACGTGGTGCATTATAGGCATATCATTGTTTGACTTAAACATTACCAAAATAACATTGTTTGTTGGATAAGCAAGATTATTATTTTATTTATTAAATTGTTTATTGAATAAAATAATAATTATAATATTTAATATTATAATTAGGTCAAATAATAAAATATGAATGCATAAGTTTATAAATAAGGTGGGACCAAGATGTGTGTTGCAAGCAAATGAAGAAATTATTTCTTTATTTGACATTGCTTCACACGACCACAAAAAAAAAAAAAAAAATACATATGTCTTTTATTTAATTGTTTAGTGTAAATAATTTTAACAAGAGACAAGCAAATATAAGACTATGCATGGTGAGGCCAAAACTTGTAAAACTTATATTGTTCTAATTTGTTTTACAAGGCCGGCTAAGTGCATCCTCATTGTTGTTTTGGTTTTCATTTGTTTATTGTAAACAAATACAAATGAAAAGTGTTGCCATAAGTGTGGGCCTTAGGTTACTTGTTTGAAGGGATAAAATAAATCAAATAAAATAAGTATTTTTACTCATTTGGCAAAGTGATTACTGGCCAAGTCAAGTGAAGAGAAATAGAGAAATAAGGTGTTTTGTTTCTAAGGGTTAAAAATCACTCTCAAGGGTTGAGAGCATAAAATACTTCATCTATTCCTCTTCATTTTGGCCAACCATACTACAAAATAGAACCAATAGTTTAAAAGTTAAATCTTTTGCTGGACTAGCTGCTATTCTAGACTTCCCAAGCCTACGGTGTTAGGGAATTAGAATTGTAAACGAATTGCTTCATCGTAGTTCTTAGGTACAAGAAAATACTAAAGGCTTGCCAAGGTAATAAATTTTCAATCCTATGTAATTTACATTTATGAGATATATGTAAAACTTATTGTGTTTATCATTAAAAAAATTAAATTTTCAGCTCTTTTGCTATGTTCTATAATGTATGAGATATGTTTGTAATGCATGTCTTAAATGATAGATACAATACCCATATGAATACACCCTAGGTTTATTAACACTGGTAGGAGTTAGTTGTGCTTACACAGAGATTAATGTCTGATTGAGAATTACCTCCTCATGAGATGGAGATTAAGTCTTTGAGTTAAAAATATCTCTTAATCACATTGAATATTATAACATTATAAGCTAATGTTGTATGATGATCCGACTTGTCAATATGGTGTTAGATAGGTAATGTCGGTCTTGTCCCAAAATCACTACAGTGTGAGAAATTTGGTAGGTATGATTTGGATTATGCCAATTAAACATGAAATTAGGCAAATATATGTGAAAGTATTGCTTTAGATCACTATAGTGTGCAAGTAGTACCGGTAGCATATATTTGATAATTGATAAGTTAATCTGGAATACACTTACCAAGATAGCTACAGTGTGCGGATAAGGCATATTTAAGATCATGAGTAAGAGTTGTATGAGATGCAATTGACAAGAGTTATCTACCTGTTAGAGTTTACAAAGGCCTAGATCGCTACAATATACGACCCATGTAAAATACCAATGGGTCTACTTCTCACTGTATAGTTTAAATAAGTTTAAACTATCGTTATTCCATTCGAGAGATTAAAGGGACTATGTAAAACAGTGGGAAGACATTTTAAATTAAAATATATATATATTTTATACCCATAATTTAAAATATTTTATTAGCAATTTAATATTTTTTAAATTTCACTGACATCTCTTATTTCTTTGTTTTGTTTTGTGAAGCAATAATGGCCTCAAGTAATTTCTTAGCACGCATACTAGATGCATACCAGCTCAAAGGTGCTGATAACTTTTTTGATTAGTACATGAATTTTAGAATCGTTCTGAATTTTGAAAAGTTAGGATATATTATTGACCAAAAAATGCCCAGAGGTGTTTCTAAAGATGCCGCCGAGGAGGAAAAGATGACATATCAAAGATGGAAGGATGATGATTTAAAGGTTAAATCCTACATCTTTGCCTATATGTCTACTGAATTGTAGTGGGAGCATGTCCACATAGACAATGCTAGTAGCATATGCTGCATCTAAAGAAACTATTTGGTAACCGACCTCAGGTTGAGATTTACAGAGACGCCAAAAGTATCTTTAAGGCTAGATTGTCTAAAAAGAGCCTAGTGAGTCCTTATGTCCTCAAGATGATAGGATTAATCGAGAGGTTTAAGAGTATGGACATTTCTCTGAATAATAATTTAAGGAACAACTTAATTCTTCAGTTGCTGCCTAGGTCATTTGTACAATTCATTATGAATTTCAACATGTAAGGTCTGACCTCTGTATACGCTGATATGCATAATATGCTAAAGACATCGCATGAGGACATGAGTAAAGGGGGCGCGACCCTTTATGTCCATTGTGCTCCTCTTCTATCCTGAGGGTTTCTGAGAAGTCCAAAGATAAGAAGAAAAAGAATGTGAAGTAGACACCTAGGATAGGTCTTTAATGGCGACAGATATCTAAGCCATAAAAAAAGCCAAAAGCAAAAGAAAAATGTTCCTACTACAGCGATAATGGGCACTGAAAAAGAAACTGCACCAAATACCTTGCCACCGTGAAGAAGACTCCCATATGTATATGCTTACCTATTATTAAAATTTCTTTAGCATTTGATGCTAGTATAGGCTGGGTATTAGATACCACATCTCCTTCTCACATCTGTAATGTGTTGCAGAGTCTGAAAGACATTAGATGGTTGCAGTCGAAAGAGATACAACTTTGAGTAGGGAATGTTGATCTCCTACAGATCGAGGCTGTTGGATATTTTAACTTGATTCTCCCTTGTAATAAAACTGTTGTATTACATAACTGGTATTTTTTTTCCACTTGTATCAGACAGATTATCTCCCTTCCTGTACTTGACAGTGAAAGGTATCATATGTATATTAGGAACAGTTTCTTATGTTTGTATGATATATTTGATGTTTTATTAGCTGAATGTTAGTTAATTAATGGGCATTATATTTTGGATACAATTGAAAATGTCATGAATATATAAGGTAGCACTAGTAGTAGTTTAGAAATTTTAAATAATACAGAATTTTGGCATATGAGATTTGGTCATATAAGCGTGACACATCTAACCCGTCTGGTTAAGGATGGTCAGATACTTGATCTGAGCATAGAACCTTACCCAGTTTGTGAATCTTGTATTCGAAGAAAAATGACTAAATCTCCATTAATAGTGTTGGACACCATGCCACTGATTTATTGAAACTAATACATAGTGATGTATGCGGTCTAATGAATCACGGTTCAATTGATTGATTTCGATACTTTATCACCTTTGTCGATGATTTGTCACCATACTGGTACAAACGTCTAAATTCCAAAAGCAAATAATTATAAACTTAGTAGTTGAGAAAACTGAAAACACATCAACAAAATTTATAATTATTTTGAAAAATTATAATCTAGTAAAACTTCTAGAATGAAGTTCATGGAAGTTTTAAGGAAACTTCAAACATAGGAATAATCATTCATTTTAAGTTTTTGTCAAGTCTTCGAAGGAAAAGTTATAGAAAAATTGCAAACAATACTAGAAAAATACTAATTTATGCATGGGTCAAAAATTATTTAATTAATATTTTTTTAATTCAATAAATTATTTCAACAAATATATTAATAAATTATTTTATAAATTTTTAAATATTTAATTAATAAATTGAAAACAATTATGAAAAAAAATAGTTTCGGCAAATACGCACGAAATGCCAAAATAAACTAGGGGAATTTCACATGCAAAACTCCAAATTTGTTTTAAATTTTTTTTGTAAAGTAATTTTTTAATATACAATTATTAAATAATTGTTCTTTGGTTTTTCTAATCTATTCATATTAATAATTAATTAATTTAACTATAAATTATTTATTAAAGTTTTCGAGTTTTAGAATCTCAAAAAATTACCTCCACACCCTTGATTCTTCAGGAAAATTTTGAGAACACTACTATCTTCCTTTTACATTTGTTGTTGAATTACTTTAAGGATGTAGAAACAAGACCATCATCTTGTAAACAAAATCATTTCGACATCAAGTCAATAAAGAACTTCTTTGCTTTTCAACTAGTGAACACATTATGTGTTAAGCTTCATGCTTCTTTCTATTTAAAGTTACTATCTCTGATAGTTGGTTCTTTTTAAAAAGTAGAGATGTTTTTGGTATAAAGGATGAAAGTGTATCGGAGCTTCCAATTGTGTTCAAGATATTCTCATTGCAGTTTTTTTTTGTTAAATTGCTCTAAAAGCAATAATACTTACTTTTATTTACAATTTAATCCCTAAATAGTATCATGTGAAAGAAATACTTACATGCATGTGATACAATAATCATGGGACTATACGAGAAAAATATTCAAATCATTTCTAGCATGTATATGAAAGGATGTAGAAAGAATTTGGCTTTAAGCATTACTTCCTTCTTATAGGTTTATTGCTTCTAATGTATTACTTTTTATAGACTATACTAGTAGATATGCGATAGAGATTGACCAAGTATCACTTTTCAAAAAGTATTAGTTTTATTGTGATAATTGAATAAATCAGATAAGGTAAATGATATTTCTTGTATTTATTTTTGGGATGCCATTTTGAATCAACTTCTGAGAAATGCTGCTAAGATCCTTGAAAGTAATTATGATATTGTGCTTCCTTAAAAAAAAGTGTTATGCTTCCGATCGTAAAAATATTTTGTAATATTATGCTTCCTGTAAGGGAAGGCTTTTGCTTTCACTTTTAAAGAAGTTGATTCAATTCTTCTTTTTAGAAGAAGTTTGTGATATGTTTGCTTCAAAGGTAAAGGCATGAGCCTTCCAAAGAAGTCTTTTAATATGTAAAATATATATATTTTTCATATTTATCTATAAGATAGGACTCTTTCTTATTATCCTAACCTTAAAATGTGGGCTCCTTATACTCATCCTAAAACATGACAAGACTTTATTAAAAATGTGTGTAATTGATACTTTTCTTATTTTGTTTTTCAAAGATTGGCTCTCGTAAGTTCCATTGTTGCTGAGGATTCTGTTGATATAAGTAATTTTGGTTTTGCCTTCCCTCTCGGAGTGGAACCGTAGAGATGAGGTGAAAAGGAAAGTTGGTGCATGCTTAGGTTCGGGAAAGAGTTTGAGGATGAGGTTTTTTTTTTTTCTTCCCATCTACCTTGTAGACTATCATATTTTGCTTGTAGACTATCATATTTTGTAGAAAAGCTTCCGTAAGAGTCTACAGATGATTCTGCTTGACTCATGTCATTTGTTAAACCCATTTACACTTCCACAATGTAATTGTATGCTAATGAAAAGGAAAAATTCATATTTATACTTCCCATTTTTTCTTGTGTTTGTTTATGTGTTTTACTGTAGATGGAAATTTGATGAGCACTTTACATGGAAAAGACAAACCAAGTAAAGGAAATAGAATTTGCATTTGAAAATTGACTAAGTAAGGAAAATAGATACTTCTTTGTTTAGGACGCATAATGCTATCTTTGAAAGTAATTTTTTTTTCAAAAATAATTTATTTCCCTTTGAATAATGTTCTTGTGTTTCTTTTAGAGGAGATATTTCTTTCCTGGCTATGGATGCTTGTTGACTTAGCTTCTTTTGGTACAAATTCACATTCTCCTCAAGAAAGAAACTTTTGAAACAAGATGCATGTTTCTTATGAAACATAAGTTAGAAACTTTTGAAAAGTTCAAATAGTTCAGACTTGAAGTAAAGAAATAAACCGACATGTACGTCAAATGCCTTCAATCAGATCGAGGCGGTAAGTACATGAGTAGTGAATTTTTTGATTATTTAAAGGAGAATGAGATTCCCGCTCATTATATTCCTTCGGGCACTCCATAACACAACGATGTTTCAAAAAAAGAATCGAACTTTATTGGACATAGTTCGAATGATGATGAGCTTCACTGATCTACCGAAATATCTGTAGGAAAATGCTCTTGATACTGCTGCTCATATATTGAACAGGGTTTCATCTAAAACTATTCCAACCACTCCATATGAGATGTTGAATGGAAGAAAATCAAGTCTTAAATACTTTAAGATTTGGGGCTGTTTTGCTTATGTAAAAGTTACGCAATAGAATAAACTTGCACCCAAGGGGTACAAATATTGGTTCATTGGGTATCTCAGGAATTCAATGGGATACTAATTCTATGATCTCAAGAAACAAAACGTGTTTATTTCTCGATATGCTACTTTTCTAGAGAAAGAGCTTCTCATGAATCCTGAGTGTTGTAGAAAGATTGAACTTAATGAAGCCAATCAAACTAGAATAAACCAGAGATAGAACCTTAAGTTCAATCTAGTGGAATACCTTTAACACACTCTCCATGTAGGTCAAAGAAGATGTCCAGACCACCTACTAGGTATAGTCAGATGTCTGAAGGTGTGCTTGGAGTTTTCTTAATTGAAAAAAACAATCATGATGTGTACTAGACCTACCATCAGCATAGCTGTAAGTGTTATTAGTCGGTATCAATATGATCCAGGTGATAACCATTAGATGGCAGTCAAAGATGTCCTTAAATATCTTAAAAGTACAAATGACAAGTTTCTAATTTATGGAGATAGTGACTTATAAATTAGATGATACACAGACTCAGACTTTCAATCTAATTTAGATGATAGAAAGTCTAGATCCAGATATGTATTTATCCTCAATAGTGTCCCATGAGTTGGACGAGCACCAAATAGGGATTCACAGCTGATTCGACAATAGAAGCGAAATATATTGCAATCTCTGAGGCAGTAAAGGAAGTAGTGTGAATACACAGGTATATCGCTGAACTAGAAATTATCCCTACCTAAAAGGATCCTATCTCATTATTTAGTCATAGCACAAGACAAAGAGCCAAGAGCTCACCATAAATCTAAACATGTGGAGAGAAAATCCCATATAATTAGAGAGATCTTGGCTATAAGAGATGTAATAATTTATAGAGTTGACTCTGTAAATAATGTAGCGGACCCACTGACTAAAGCCTTAACTCCAAAGGTGTTTAAAAAATATGTGGAGTCTATGGGTATTAAAAACTATTATGAATTGCATTAAAGCAAGTGGGAGTTTGTTGGGATTTGTGCTTACGTGCCATCCCATTGTTGTATGAATATTTTATTTTATAATATTTATACAGTACATTTTTATTAAATTACTAATTTTATTTATTAAATGGTACAATACTTGTTATACTATAGAGATTGTATGATCTGAAAGAGTTTAGATCTGGCCTAAAAGAGTTTAGACCAGTGCTAAGAGTTAATAATGCTAAGAATTATAATTGCTAACAGTTAGCACTACTAATAGTTAGTAGGTTATGAAAGTCAGCAAAATCTAAGAGTTAGGACCTTATCTGTAATAGGACATAGACCCGAGAGTACATCAGTAATAACATAATTACAAGGAGTTGCAATAGGTGCTAAGAAATATTATTATACAAGTTTATTCTCAAATTATATGTTTATGGTCTTATTCACCGATGCGGGTTTATCGGTAGAACTCTTTCTAAAATACTAGTGTATATTATACCTAGATAGTTTAGATGATTATTTTTAGCTGACCATGGGCTTATCGGAAGTTTGTATAGCATACAGGTATTTAGTAAGGATTGCATACTAAACAGGCTTATCGAGGACCCCAATAGATATCCCATTAAGCCGTCAATAATAGGTCATCTCGAGTTGAGTAGTGTACGTGGTCTTTTGACCTGAGCACCACGATGGACTTGTAAGTGATCCATCATGCTTTGGTTTCACATATGTTAGAGACTTTTCATGGTTTGACCGTTATGTGTTGCTGGGTATGATCTAATGCTTACGGAGTTCGGTGTGTGCAAATATGGAATCCGTCAGCTCACATGGGTGAGTTGTATATTCGGATGCTCCGAGACTGTATCTCAAAGAAATTTATGGCCATAAGTAACAAACTCGAGAAAGGAGTTTTTCAACAGGATTAAACAATATCACAAAGATGTTTGCGTATATTGTTTATCGAGATACTTGTATGGAGATAAGTTTATGGATGAGCGCGTGGAGATTTGACGGTGATGATCCATATTTCCCCTCCTCCATGATATAAATGGAGGAAGGATTATATGTATGCGCGATGACTTTAACTTATATGGTCTACTGCATTGATTTATAATATTTGTGACGTGTGTGTGGGGCATTGATCTCGGACTCACAAAATAATTCTGTTTGACGAATTGGGTGTGGACTTAGTGAGTCCCGCAATATAAAGTGTACTCATTGTGCACTGGAGCAGCAAACCGGATTGAATAGTTCAATCTAGTAAATTTCAGCAGACCAGGCATTTGGTTCAATTTCCCTCGAGATGTACACGTGTCAAGACTTAAGAGTTAAGTACATCAATTAGTTAACAATAGGTTTTGACCGATGTAATGTTGACCTGTAGCACATTGTAGGCATATCATTGTTTGACTTAAAAATTACCAAAATAACATTGCTTGTTGGACAACAAGATTATTATTTTATTTATTAAATAAAATAATAATGATAATATTTGATATTATAATTAAGTCAAACAATAATATTATAATGCATATGGCATATGTGTTTAATTATTTAATGTTAATTAAATAAAACAATAAAATATGAATGCATGAGTTTGTAAACAAGGTGGGACCAAAATGTGTGTTGCAAGCAAATAAAAAAAATTGTTTCTTTATTTGACATTGCTTCATATAACCACACACACAAAATTTATTATTACAAGTCTTTTATTTAATTTTTTAGTGTAAACAATTGTAACAAGAGATAAGCAAATATAAGACCATGCATGGTGGGGCCAAAACTTGCAAAACTTATATTGTTTTAATTTATTCTACAAGGTCGGTTAAGTGCATCCTCATTGTTGTTTTTATTGCTTCACACGACCACACACACAAAAATTATTATTACATATGTCTTTTATTTAATTGTTTAGTGTAAACAATTATAACAAGAGATAAGCAAATATAAGACCATGCATGGTGGGGCCAAAACTTGAAAAACTTATATTGTTCTAATTTGTTCTACAAGGCCAGCTAAGTGCATCCTCATTGTTGTTTTTGTTTTCATTTGTTTATTGTAAACAAATATAAATGGAAAGTGTTGCCATAAGCGTGGACCTTAGGTTACTTGTTTGAAAGGACAAAATGAATCAAATAAAATAAGCATTTTTGCTCATTTGGCAAAGTGATTACTCGGCCAAGTCAAGTGGAGAGAAAGAGAGAAATAAGGTGTTTTGTTTTTAAGGGTTAAAAAACACTCTCAAAGGTTGAGAGCATAAAATACTTCATCTATTCCTCTTCATCTTGGCCAACCATACTATAAAATAGAACTAAGAGTTTAAGAGTTAAATCCTTTGTTAGAATAGCTGTCATTCTAGACTTTTCAAGCCCATCATGTTGGAAAACTAGAATTGTAAATGAATTGCTTCATCGTGATTCTCCGGTACAACAAAAGACTAAAGGTTTGTCAAGGTAATAAATTTTCAATCCTATGTAATTTACATTTATGAGATATATGAAAACTTATTGTGTTTATTATTATAAAATTAGATTTTTAACTCTTCTATTGTGCTCTATAATGAATGAGATATGTTTGTAATATATGTCTTAAAGAATAGATACAATATCCCCATGAATACACCTTAGGTTTATTAACACTCACATTAACAACTCATCGAGATATTTTCCTCTTGCAGAAGCAAGAACCTGAGATTTTCACAACAAATAGTTATTGTTATCTAACTTGACAGAAGCTGTAACAGTAAAGCTATTGCCCTGATTTATTGATAATGAATCCATGTGAGAGTTAAGATTCGAAGAGTGTGTTTGACTTGTAATAGAAGAGCTGGCTATGGCTCTGATATTAAGAAACAAATGCTGATTGTGGAAAGAATGGGATTTTTCTGAGAAACTCTAAGAGAATTTTCAGAGAGAACTTAGAAATTGACAAGGCATACGTGAAATGAATGATGCAACTGTTTCTCACTATTTTCATTAAGAGATTACAACGCCATCAACTGCAGCATCTTTGCCACATAATCATAGAGAAGACTCATTGTTGGCCTTCTGATGATGCAAACTCTGTCCTTTATTTATATTTCTGCTTTCAGATAAGGAAGTTACTTTGAGAGAATGGTCTTATTATATCCAAGTGATTTCATTTCATATGAATTCTTTACCACGTGTTCTTTATCAAGAGCTAGTTGGAGATTTGGATGGTGACATGTAGTAATTGTATTCATCTACCTACAGTTGAAAACATTTAAACTTCTAGCAAGAATAGTGCTTCTTTTATTACACAATATCATTTGCCCACGTTCATGTAAATATTGAATTTCACATAATGTCTAAAGTATATATAGTTCTGCATTATTTTTCTTCATCTTGTTATGATCTTAAATTTCAGAAATTGATAGCGAACATAATTTAAATCAATTTAATGACCTTAAAATAAAAGGTTGATTTTTATAAGATAGGCTTTAACTCCAACTCATTGATGTTGTGAAGTCCCACTATATTTGTATTTCATACAATGCAAGGAGTATAAAGCAGGCAAGATTTACGATTAACTGAAAATTACATAAATACAGGCAGAAGTATCCAGGGATTTGCTCAGAGGTAAGCTTTCTTAAAGACACGGGGTGAGCAGTGCTGTACAGTGCCAATAGATGAAGAGGCTATTGATGGTATATGTTATTGAAAAAATTATAAAAACGAGAAGAGATTTTACTATATCCTTAAAAAGTAATTCTTCATTTTTCATGTTGTGTTTATATCATATGTATGGTTCCACAGATTAGAAGGCATATTTCTATTGCTGGAGGCATCTTTTGCGAGGCATTTCTAGAGAAACTTTGCCCCACCTTGCCAAATGGTAAAAAGTTATGGTAATTTGTAGTGGCCTTAGAGATAATTACGAATGCTGCAAATAATCTTTAAGTATAAGATTTAACGTACAAATTAGAAGGAAATTTTGTATAAAAGCAACCATTAGGATCGATAGTGTATTGATTTTGATGACTGATATAAAGAAAAAGGGATAATAGCTCAGTTGCTATTGAATAATGGAGCTATATGGTATTTTTACCAAGGTAAAGAAGTTACTTTTGTATTTATCATTTTTTTTTTAAATTTAAGAGTGTATTTCAAATAAATAAATGTAAAAATAAGTGTTAGAGTAAAGAAAAATAGTCAAGAAGAAAAAAATAGACGAAGGAGAAATGTTCAAGCTGTAGGAGCCCTAGGCATTGTGTTACTAGGCTTGGCATTGTGGCTTCAAACCAAGAGCGCCGCGGCCCTCCAATCACTAGAATGGAGCCTTGAGGCGCTGGCTCTTGGGTACCGCAGCGCTCAATCGGGTAAGCGCTTAATGTTATTGTTGGGCGCCACAGCACTGAGGATAACACCACGGCGCCCAAAGTTGAGTTTGGTGACTCTCCAAAGAGTCACTACCCCTTCCATATAATATGGTCTTTCAAAGAGGTATTGTGTCTCCTCAAAGATACACATATAACTCTATAAATATTGTAAGTACATTGAAACTTAGAAGGAACTTCTCTTCTTAATTTTGATTCAAATTTCTCTCTTGTCAACTATTTTCTAAGTTTAAACACTTGTAGTCCAATAAAAGTATTTTAGTGTGCATCTAATACTTTTTTATAAGTCATTGAATCCTAGAACTATCATACTAACAAACCCATTTGCATCTTGGAATATAATCATAGTATGGGTAGAAATAGTTTAAGGCAATGCATTGTATGTCTTGACTTCAAACTTTGTTTGCTTGTAACCTTGTGTATTTTCCATATACAAAACCATTTTCAACAATCATAAACTATTTCTATCATATACACATAGATACTGCAAGTGAACTTTCATTAATGGTTGTAGCAAAGTCTTTCTCAAAGGCTACGAAGATCCCACCATTTGATGAAAAATATTTTAAAAGATGGCAAGATCGGGTGTATGATACTCTTAATGTAATGGGTCTGGCCGAATCTCTCACTATTTCTCCTCCTGATGCTACTACGAAAAACTACAAGGAGAAGTTTTCCAAATGGAGTAGGGCAAATAAGGTATGTCATAATATAATTCTTCACACATTATCAAATGAATTGTATGATATTTATTCCACATATAAGAATGCATATGAGTTGTGGGAACAACTTAAGAAAACGTATGTTATAGAAGATATTGGTGCCCAAAAGTATGTTGTAATAAATTTTTTAAACTTTAAAATGTCTGAGAAAAAAAAGGTCATTATACAAATACATGATTTTCATCTTTTACTAAATGATCTAAAAAATAAAAACATTGTTCTCCCTGAACCTTTTTTATTAGTTGTCTAATAGAAACGTTGCCTGAAGTCTAGAAGGATTATAATAAAAACAACAAACATAAAAAGAAAAAATTTAACTTTGGAAGATTCAATTTTGTACATTAGAATTGAAGAAGGAATCGCCAAAGGGAGAACATAGAGAAGGCCAAAGAATTAATTTTTAAGGCTAATTTAGTAGAAGGTGATCATTATGATAAGAAACATCAAGATTCCATAAGCAACACTCACTTTAAGAAGAACAAATCTCATTCAAGAAAAAGAGTAAGTGTTATACTTGTGAAAAATGTGGTAATTTTGCTTATCAATGTAAACATAGGAGCAAGAATGAAAACAACAAAACTCCAAAGGACAATTTGGTTAAGAGAGAAGATATTATTACTGCAATTGTTGTTTTATAAGTGAACATGGTAGAAAGTGGCAACAAAAAGTGGGTGATTGATTCTGAAGCCACTAGACATATATGTAGAGACAAGAGTTCTTTCTAAGAGTATATTTCCATTAGAGAAAGGGAAGAACAAGTGTATCTTGGTAATTCTCATTCTGCACTGGTGGTGAGAAAAGGAAAAGTCTCTTTAAACTCACTTCCGGGAAGTCTCTAGTATTAAACAATGTACTCTATATTTCCAATATAATATATAATCTTGTTTTTATGTTTATGTTGTGAAGGCTAATGTAAAGGTCTCATTTGAAGGAGATAAAGTTTTAATGACTAAGGGTGGGACATTAATTGGAAAATGATTGTTGTTTTCTAATGAATTATTTAAACTAAATGTACTTGATGTTTCAATGAATAAAGATGTTTCTTCTGCTTATATTATTGAGTCTTTCAATTTAGGTATAATAGATTAGGTCATTTGAATTATTTTTATTTAAGAAAGATGAAAAAAGTTTTTTTTACTATCTAATATGAGTTTTAGATGAAACACATCAATATAATATATGTGTGGAATGAAAGTTCACAAAGAAAAGTTGTAAACCTATAACTTTTAGGAAAACCAAATTACTTAGTTTGATTCATAGTGACTTAGGTGATCTTAAAGGTGTCATAACTAGAGGGGGAAAAGATTTTACATAACCTTTATTGATGATTTCTCAAAATATACTAAGGTGTATTTGTTAAGAAATAAAGATGAGTCATATGATAAGTTATTAATCTATAAACAAGATGTTGAAAATAAACTTGGAAGGAAAATTAAGAGATTAAAAATTGATAGAGGATGAGAGTATGTATTTAACTTGTTTAGTTCCTATTATGAGGACAAATGAATTGTACATAAAGTTACACCACCATACTCACCTGAACTTAATGGAGTGGTTAAAAGGAAAAATAGAATTTTAAAAGAAATGATAAATTGTTTATTAATTAATTCTAAAGCACCTATGAATTTCAGGGGGAAGCAATATTGACTGCTTGCTATATACAAAATAAAATTTTCTACAAGAAAATATGAATTACTTCTTATAAGCTATGGAATGGTTATACTCTTAACCTATCATGCTTAGAATAGTGTTGCATATAGTTTCTTAATATTAGAGGATACCATAGGGTTGTTTGATGTAAACAACATAATAGAATCTAAAAATGCAGAATTTTTTGAGTCTATCTTTCCTAAAAAAGCTAATATAGATAAAATTATGACTCATGAAAAGGTTATTTTATTTTTATCAGAAAGCTCTAACAATGAACTAAGAAGAAGCAAAAGAATAAGGAAGGCTACTAGTTTTGGTAATAATTTCTATGTCTTTCTTATGGAAGAGAACTTTAAGACTTATAATTAGGCTATGACCTCTCATGATGCTCATCTATAGAAGGAATCAATAAATGATGAAATTAACTTTATCATGAGTAATTATGTATGAGAACTAGTTGATTTACCTTAAGGTTTTAAGTTTATTGGTTGTAAATGGATCTTCAAAAAGAAGATGAGGGTTAATGGGACTATTGAGAAGTATAAGGCAAGATTGGTTTCTAAAGGGTTTACTAAAAAAAAAATACTTAGATTATTTTGATACTTATACTCCTATTACTAGAATTACATCCATTGGAATATTCATTGCATTGGTTGCAATATATGATTTGTTCATACATCACATAGATATAAAGATCGCTTTTTTAAATAGTAATTTAGAAAAAAAAATTTATATGGAATAACTGAAGGTTGTATTACTATTGGTACAAAGAATAAAGTATATAAGTTAGTCAAGTCTTTATATAGTGTGAAGCAAGCAGCAAAATAATAGAATAAAAAGTTTGATAATACTCTTATATCAAATGGTTTTATGATAAATGATTCTGACATGTATGTGTACTATAAAATCTTTGATACTAATAGATATTTGATTATGTGTCTATATATGTATGATATGCTTATATTCAGTCATAGTATGGAAGTGATAGTTAAGATTAAGAGATTTTTATCAAATATATTTGATATGAAAGATTTAGGAGAAGTTGATGTAATATTTGAGGTAAAGATTATGATAACATATAATGGTCTTACTTTATCACAAGAGTATTATGTAGAGAAATTTCTAGAGAGGTTTGGGTACACAATATATAAACCAGTGGCAACACCTTATAAAACTAGTGTTAAACTTCAAAAGAATGTAGAAAATAATGACAATCAGAATCGTTATGCTCAACTCATTAGTAGTCTCATATATTTAATAAATACTACTAGGCCTAATATAGCATATGTTATAACGAGATTAAGTAAGTATACTCAAAATACAAGAAAAGAGCATTAAAGTACCTTAAATAGAGTTATAAAATATTTAATAGGCAATAAAACTTATGCACTTTCATATGGTAGATCACAATCTGTGATTAAAGGTTATTGTGATGCTAATTGGATATCTGAATCTAATGAGATCAAGTCTACTAGTGGATATGTTTTCACTTTGGGTGGAGGAGCTATATGTTGAAAATCTACTAAATAGACTTGTATAGCAAGATTTACCATGGAGTTGGAATTAATAGCCTTAGAAAATGCTTGTTTTGAAGTTGAATGGCTAAGGACACTCATGTGTGATATTCTTATTAGTACTTACCCTCATACTACAATTTCTATAAATTGTGATTGCCTAACAGCTATTGCTAGAGTAAAGAGTAAAATGTATAATAGAAAAAGTAGAATATCTGTCTACGACATGATATCATTAAGCAGTTGCTAGAATCTGGGGGAGTGAGCATAGATTATGTGAGGTTAAAGAGGAACTTGGTTGATCCTCTAACAAAGCCACTAAATAAAAGATTAATAAAAAACATGTAGAGGGGGATAAGACTTTTGCCTAGAGCATAAGGTAAGAGTGATGGTAACCCTATCTATGTGATTAGAGATCCCATTGAATTAGGTTCATAAGAGTAAGAACAAATCACTTATTGTCTTGTTGTACTATCGTTTATATTTGAGCCCCTCCTTATGCCGATGTAGTGCATCTACAGAAGAAAATGGTGAGTTAGTCTCTTAATGAACTTTGTAGTCCTTTATAGGGTGGTGTGTTAAACCTATAGAACACATTTGATAGAGTGTCACCTATATGACTGTAGAAGTGGGTCGGTTCCTATAAGAGCTAGGCAGACTACTTTAGAGCACTCATGAAGCCAAGAAGGCACATGACCATTAATAATGCCAAACCGCGAATATAGACAAGTTATTGGGAAGCTAACTTGATAATTTAACCCTTTATTTTATACTCAAATGAATGAAAGGTTGATAGAAACTTGATTTTACCTAGTTCTTGTAAAATACGATTACTTAATCATAGCTTGAAAGAGCATCAATTCGTATAAGTTAAATTCTACTTAGATATATAGTTGATTTAATTCACATTTGTTCATTTGAAATATGTGGGGGATTGTTAGAATTTAAGAATGTATTTCAAATAAACAAATATAAAAATAAGTGTTAGAGTAAAGAGAAATAACCGAGAAGAAAAAGATGGACGAAGAAGAAGTGCCCAGCTGCAAGAGGCTTGGGGCTATAGCATTGGGCTTAGCGTCGTGGCACTCCAGCTACATGGTTGGGCACTGTAGCACTAGTTCCTAGGCACTGCGGCGCTCAGTCACACAAGCGCCTAATGTTACCGTTGGACGCTGCGGTGACCAAAATTGAGTTTTGTGACTCTCCAAAGAGTCACCTACCCCTTCCATATAATGTGACCTTTTAAAAAAGTGTTGTGTCTAGAGAGACACATACAACTCTATAAATATTGTAGGTATATTTAAAACTTAGAAGGAATTTCTCTTCTCAATTGTGATTCAAATTTCTCTTATTAACTATTTTCTAAGTTTAAACACTTGTAGTCTAAGAAAAATATTTTAGTGTGCATTTAATACTTTTTCATAAGTCATTGAATCATGGAGCTATCCTATTAACAAACTCATTTGCATCTTTGATTATAATCAAAGTGGGGGTAGAAATAGTTTAAGAACAATACATCACATGTCTTGACTTCAAATTTTATTTACTTGTATCCTTGTGTATTTGTTTGTCATATACAGAACCATTTCCACCAGCTTTCAGTTTCATAAATCTATACTTTGAACGGAAGAGTAATGTGTTTGAAAGCTTTGAACTCTCTCTTAAGATTGTTAATTTGGAAAAGTATTAGATTGTAAAATTGAGAAACTTACAGGAATTATTTTACATATGAAACTATAAGAGTGTGTTTAGGAACCTGGGACTCGTAAATATAATCAAATTTTGGCCAAGGCATTAGTCTCTAAGATTATAAATTATCTGCTGATCAAATAAAACTGTTTCTAATGTGATTTCCCGGACAATCTTTCGAGGATGCTGCGGTTCTTGCAGCATGCCATATATCATGATCAAGTGAAACTATATTAAACAGTACTTAATTAGGAAACATTATAAAGAATTGAGACCTTACAGCGTCCTTCAAGTACCCTTAGTTTTGAGCTACACTAAGGTGTACTTGCCAGCAAATCCTTGTCATCCATCATTTTGTTACATAAGAACCACGTTATGACACACTCTAGGAAGGCCCAATTAATCACTAGGAAAAAAGAATTCAAATCAATCATTTTTTTTTGCCTTTCATACTCTTATGTATAAACCACTACTATTGTAATTTTTTTTCTTTCTGAAAAATCATATTTCCAGGGGCTTGAAAAATACATTGGTTCTAATTACTCTCAATTCTCGAATACTTTTCACCAGAAGTGAGAATTCTGTCTAAATCTACGTCTCTTCTTTTTGTGTTGTGACACTTAAATAACTTGTGCCATGAATAATAGCATCATTAAGTGATTCCTAGAGAGAACAGAAGAAAACATATCGTACCCTGATTACTTCTCCACATTAATGGCAATCAAAATTGAAATTCGTTTAGCCGAATAATATAGTTACTAGTGTTCTATATATATAATCTGTAGAATGACATTCACATATATAATTTGATCATACGTACAAGGATTTTGAAAGTGGAAACAGAATACATCTAAACTAAAAACTACCCATGTAAAAACAAAAACCGTCTTATCTGATCTAGAGACCGAAAGTTCATGAATAAATGCATTTAGCGTGCACTATGCGACCTAAGAGAGACTTGTACAATTTCCTTGTTGACGCTTTGGGCTCACTCACGTAGGCAGCTCCTCTGTAAATCCAATCGTTTTCCTCGTTACTGAAGTACTCGTCAAAACGCTCCATGCACAGTGGACAATCTTTCTGATCCTCGTCGGCAGGAACAGCATATAATTCTTCATAATTCTTCACCTTCTCAACTTTATCAGTAGGGAAAAAAGCAGGACCTGGAGGATTTGCATCAGCTTCGGCGGCTTTAAGCCACAAACTTGAATTTGGAAAGAAGTACCGAGAAACCCTTTGCTTAGACGACGATTTCTTGGCAGCCCGGTTCTTTCTGACGTGCCAATCCATATGATCGCTATGCTGATCTTGTGTCTTAAATCTCATCCCACAGGTCTTGCATTGTCTTGGGAGATCGGCATACAGGGGCCTTACCGCAAAACCATGGTGCACTTTAAGCTTGTCAGGATCGAAGTCAAGTCCCATAGAATCCTCCATAGGCGTTTGTTGATTTGTCGGTGAAACAGAGGTAATTTCTCCTAAAGCATAAGTGCAACTTCCGCGCTTCTGTTGGGTTGCCAATGAGTTTAATCCTACCGAAAGAGAGGTAATTAAAGAAAAATCTGAATTAACAGATTGTTGTAGGTTGTTAGACATTGGAGTTTTGAAAGGTTGTTGGTGAGGAACAAGTTCCGATGGTGTCCTAACCCTAGAAATATCAGTAATGGTTTGGTGGTGATGGACTGAATATGGGGCGGAGAAGGGCGTGAATTGGTACTGACACCTCATCCGTTTCTGTGGGGGAAACTGGATGTGATTACTCCGTTTCTGGCGAAAAATGGAGGATTGTTGAGGTTGCATCATCGTTGTTGTTGGAAGAAAAAGCAAAGAAATATTTTAACGCGGTTAACGCCTCACCCTTCATCTTATATATATAGGGTTAGCGTAACCCCTAATCCTTTTCCTAGACGCGGAAGGACTTCTTTTTTGCCAAAGAGTCCTTGTACTAAGCGGTGAAATTAAAATTGTAATAATAATAATAATAACTGTTTTAGGTTAATTAATATATAGAAACAAATAGTCAATGGCTGAATCAGTTCGCCATATCGACATCTTAAAATTAGTGCTTCATATTCCGTGCGAAGAGCCAAATTATCATATTGGAATTAAATATGAGAATTTGTATGTATAAATTTTTAAATTTTAAATGTGTAACACAAAAATTTAAATATGTAACACAATCACAATTGTTATGTTTCAAAGTTTGGAAACTTCGATTAAAATTGAGGAGATGATAAAGGTATGAAACTAATATTTTATTTTATTTCTTGCTTAATGTTTGTTTCATAACTCCTTCGTTATGCATAAAACACAAAATAAAGATTATAAAATTTATAATTACGAGTGGAAGTGAGAGATTACCATTCTGTATTCTTTGCGACTCTTATGATCAAAGAGTAAAGTTTACTTTGGAGTTAATAGCAAATTGGAATTGTTGTGTTTGTCATATTCTATAAAGTATCATTTGATTTAGACACTAAGGTAGCGTTTTTTTTTTTTTTGGGAATTTTGAATGGAGTTGAATGGAGCTGGGTGTCGAATGCAATTGAATGCTGAATTTGTTTGATTTATTTATTTATTTTGTTGAAAAATTGATGATTTTATTAAAAAATTGGTAATTCAATAATTTTGATTGAATAAGAATTGAGATGAATACTAAAATGGAGAGTTACAAAAAATTTAAAATGTGTGAGATATGTATGGAGAAGTTCAAGACGTGTGGGACACGAAAGGGGAAGTGAAATGAGACTCAAAAATGCAAAGGAAGTGAAAAAAATACAAGAGGAGTTGTCAAGCATGAGCGCCGCGACGCCCAAGGTTGAGCGCCGCGGCGCCCATTACAAAAGCCCAGCACCACAGCGATGAGCGTGATAATGCCCAGCGCCAGACGCGCAGAAGTCAATTTTTCATCCGAATTTTGAGTTTTAAAAAGTTTTAAACTTTTAAAATAAGTGGACTCTTACTCCAATAAAAAATAGGGTTAGTAGGCTCGAAATACACCTTATATAAATACTTGTAAACTCTTTAGTTGAGATTAAGCATTAAGAGAGACTCTAAGAGAGGGAAAGAATTAGGTAGACACTAAGTGTTTGTGTGCGTTAGGGTGGAACCGTCGTTTGGGTGATCATTGTTGTGGTAGAGCAATGGTTCACTAAACATTAGGTCCTTTTGAGGGTTTTTCAAATTGGGTTTTCGTTGTAAAATCTCTACGGAGTTAATAAGAGAGACTAGAATCCTTAGATCCACCGTGGACATAGGCAATTGACCGAATTACATAAGATTGTGTTGTGTTCTTTTTTATTTTGCTTTGAATTCTTGTTATCTTTTACCTGATTAACAAGTTATTCTGCTGTGCAAGGAGGTTAGAGTTTTAAGTTGAACTTGAGATTTTTCGCTTTAACATAACCTCAAGAAGGAGAAGAATGTTTCCTCCCTCAACATTTTTAATCCTAAAAAAATATAAAATTATTTAATATGTTTTCATTTTTATATTAAGTTAAAAAATTAAAATTTTTTTTTTCATTAAATTAAAATTGACTTAAACAAACAAAATGATTGAATAAGCTAAGACGTTGGTGACGGGCAATGAAAATGTGCTAGAAGATGTTACGATTGATATAATTAATTTGTCAAGATTAACCTAAAATGTTTATTAAGATTCACCAAAATGTGTATGCAAAACGTTGGCGTTCTTTATTTTAATTAAAAACCCTGTTTTCACTTACAAGCAGGTGAAAACAATGATGATAAATTAACAATCATCTATCTCTGTTATCCAAGACCAACAGACATGTTTAGTTTCTTTTCCTGGTGAAATATTAACAGACTTATCACTACAAGATCTTGATTTTCAACGACCTCTGCTTTGCTTGAAATGGCCGTGTGTCCTTATGATGACTACAAATTATTAGTTATGATGTTCAACTTGTGGGATGAAAAGAGAAAGTTAGTATTAGAAAAATCACGTGTTGCTATATACAAACTCACTTAATAATTACTCTTGGAGAGATTTTGAGTCCTTCAAATCAAATCATTATTACATGGATGGCCATAAGCTGATGATCCTTTCATTTCATTTAATTTGGTTAGTGAGTTATTTCAATCGATACAATTCCTGAAACAGAAGATATGATATTATGAATATTGGATAATATAATTACTTTGTATCATTTCTTATTAGTTTTAGATAACATTCAGAAGTGCTTTGATATATGGGTGATGAAAGAGGGTCGTTGGTAAAAAATACTTAGTGTTGGATGGACCTCTTATAGGAGTTCATTGGGATTTTGGAACAAAGAGGCATTTTTAATATATTTCTACTAATATTACACGAGCCTAGTACTTGAGAAATAAGAGATCTCTTGTAGTTCAAAGCCTTTTTATTCCTTTTTTTTTTTCACAAAGAGAGTCTGATTCCTATCAAGGGGGAGGGTAATTTAATTGACCTTTTTTTGACATTTCATGGCATATATTTGGTATGCATCAAACACATATCATATTCAAATTGAGACTCATATTGAAAAAAAAAAAGATAAATTTTTTTTCTACAATTAATGAATAAATTTTAAAAAATCATAAATCTTTAAATACTCAATTAGTTTACATTGTTGAAAACATAACGTCTTAAATATATTTTTCTAAAACAGTAAAGTAAATTGATATATTTAATTATGATTAATGGTTCTATATTTTGAATATTAAATTTATCTTATTATCTTCAAAAGGTATATTTTAAACATTTTTTTAAAGACAAAGACTAATCAAGATATTTATATATATATAAGCATTAATTGAGAAATTCAAATAAAGTTTAGAAACTAAATTAATAAATTTTTTATTATTCTTATGTTTGTTTTGAGTGAAATAATTATAATCACTTGTAACTTTGTAAAGAAAATAGTGATAGACTACTAAATATTTTGTGGCTCTTAATCTATTTTGTCTATCTCTCTCTTTGTTTGGGATTTGATGAACTCGGTTAATATTGTATTTGTTACAATTTAGAAGATAGTATTTGTAGCTTACCTGATTTCAAGACTGATTCTCTTTAAAAGGAGTCAACTTAAATCTTTCTTCATTCATCAAAACTTTTTGACTATTTTTAGGTGATTTTCGTGGACCTTACCAAATTTAACCCAAAATAAACATGATGAATGGTGACACAAAGTTCTACATCTCACTTAAACAATTTTGAAATCGCCTCTTTGGTTTATTGATGTGTGAAATGGGAGAAACGTGGTTCCGCTCGCCCTTAAAACACTGCATCTGAACGCTATTATTTATGTACTGTAATGAAAGCCTTTTCTTTTTCTTGTTCTTTTTTATTTGTTGGTGACATTTGTAAGATATGTTACACTTCCAACTAATTTTAACCATGGAAATATATTATTATATTTAATATTGTCATATAAAAAATGTGATGAAATGACAATGAAAAATTACAACTTAACAGTAACTTTTACGTATACATATCAAATGACTTATGATTTTCTTTTCTAAAAGAAGAATGTATTTTTATTGCTGAAGAAAACAATTAGTAGAAATACAATGATTCAAAAAACGTAATATGGAATGCAGTCAAACTGCATCCACGATATTACATAATGCATATTTAGCCAAAAAGTGAATTACAAAATTTTCAGTACGTCTAACAAAATTATAATATACGTCCTTCATATCATTAAGTAGATGAAATACAGAAGCTAGGATGTCACTCGCAACTCCTGTGAAAGACTAATTATTTAAAGCCCTAACAACATTAAGACAATCGTGCTCAATTACATCCATTGAACACTTATTTGCAATAGCTGAAGATACACTATGATTTAGAGCCAAGCATTTAACAGTTAAAGGGGAATAAGCCCCAATAAGAGACTTAGTAAAAGAAAAGCACACCTTACCTATGTCATCTCGAATTACCATACCCAAACCAACCAAGTGCTTTTCAGAATCAAGGTTTGCATCAAAATTAGATTTGAAACAGCCTGCTACCGGAGGGATTCATTGTCGCGAACCACCTGCTATAAAACTCTCACTAGCCTCAGCTTGGAGAAGATTCAGACCTGCAGAATGTAGAGAAACACATTCGACTCCAAGAGAACACTTTGCCGCCTGAAACTCAAACAGTATGAACCTACTGAATCAATGGTCATCCGTGGATCAGTAGCCATATTCTGAAACAGGAACTTGTTATGAGCCATTCAAAACTATCACACAACAATACATGTGAAAAATATGAAAAGGGCATATTTTACTGTATTAAATAATATACAACATTTGCCTTTTTATAAGTTTATGACAAATATATAATAAAAAATAATATTTTACATTAATAATATATATATATATTGTAGGAGAGTATAAAAGAATTATTCTGGAATCATTTCAGAATAATTATTTAATATCCTCTCAAACTCAAGATGGTACAGTTGAAGTAAGCGTAAGTTTGGAGACTAAAGCATAAAAACAGCGTGGAAATAGAGATATGGTAAAGATATTAGCAGATTACTCCTCAAATGAGATGGAGTGGAGCATGATAGTGCCTTGAGAAAGGTGTTACCGAACAAAATGATAATTTGTTTCAATATGTTTAGTCTGCTCATGAAAAATATCATTGTGGGCAATTTGGATAGCACTTTGATTGTCACAATAAAAATGTATAGTTCCAGTGTGAAAAATACCCATATCTTCGAGAAGCCAGCAGAGCCAAACAATTTCTTGGGTAGTATCTGCAAGAGCACGGTATTCAGCTTCAGTACTCGAGCAAGTAATAGCTGTATGTTTCCTACTTTTCCATGAAAGAAGAGAATCACCTAAGAAAAGATAAAATTCAGTAGTTGATCGTCGATCCGTAGGATTACTCGCCCAATCCGCATCAGCATCAGCTAGTAACACGAGAAGAGAGTGAGCTGAAAAATGTAGACCGTGAAAAAGTGTACCTTTGAGATAACGTAGGATATGAAGAATTGCTACATAATGAAAGGTACGAGGAGCGGCCATAAACTGATTGACAACATAAATAATATGAGCAATGTCTAGACGAGTAACTGTAAGGTAGACCAAACTACCAACCAACTGACGATAGAGGGTAGTATTACTGAGAATAGTACTATCAAAGGATCGGAGTTTGGCATTAGGTTCTAAAGGAATGGAGGCAATCTTACTGTCTGTCAACCCAGTTTTAGCAAGTAGATCGGATGCATATTTAGCTTGAGAAAGATAATACCCAATAGAGTCGGATAGTATTTCAAGGCCAAGAAAATAACTAAGGTTGTCAAGATCTTTTATTTCAAAGTGTTGCTAAAGAAAGTCCTTGAGAGTGAAAATACCAAGAAGATCATCACCCGTGATAATCATATCATCAACATATATAACAAGGAGAACACAACCTTGTGCTGTCTTACGAAAAAAAAGAGCCAAGTTATAGGGACTATACTGAAAATCATGCTGAAAAATAGTCCCACTAAACTTTACAAACCATGCATGATGAGATTGTTTAAGACTATATAGAGCACAACGAAGTTTATAGACTTTGCTTGGAGGATGTGAATAACCAGGAGGAGGGTTTATATATACTTCTTCAGTGAGATCACCATTAAGGACAACATTTTTTACATTTATCTAAAATAATGTCTAAACCCAAACTGCAGCAACAGCCAATAAACTTCGAACAAAAGTAAGTCTAGTAACTGGAGCAAAAGTTTCTTCATAATCAATTATATATTCTTGAGTAAAGCCTTTTGCAATAAGGCAGACTTTATAATGCTTAATAGATCTATCAGATTTGGTCTTGTACGCCCATTTGCATCCAATGACAGTTTTATTAGATGGAAGAGTAACAAAATCTCAAGTATGCGACTTCTCAAGGGCCTGCAATTCTTTTGTTATTGTTTGCTGCCAAACAGGATTAGAACTAGCCTCAGAATATGATTGAGACTCATATAAAGAAAGGATAGTAGAGAAACAGTGATAATCATGAAGTTTAATAGAAAGTTCTCTTACCCGAGATGAACGATGAAAAGAGGGTATAGAGGAGGCCTTAAGGATGTTGAGAGCAGATCCTTCAGACGAGGTAAGAGGCTCAGAAGCAAGCGAAGCAAGCGTTGTTTTAGCAGATTCACCTGTATGAAACTCAGAAGAAATATATGTAGGTGAAGTATTGGGAAAAAGATCAATAGAATTATCTATAAAATATTGTGACATATGAGGAGACGTAGATTTAAAGTTAGATACAGAGAAAAACATCGTATACTCGAGAAAGACTACATGACAAGAAACACAAAGATAGTTAGATATAGGATTCCAACACCTATAACCTTTATGTTCTATCCCGTATCCCAATAAGCAACATAATCAGCTCGAGTTTAGTGTACTCATATTTTTAAAGTAGGACAAAACAAACAGAACCAAATACTTTGAGAAATTTGTAATTAGGTGGAGTTCCATAAAGACACTTATAAGGTGACTTGTTCTTTATAACAGGAGAATGAATACGATTAATGGTAAAGACGATGGTCAAAGCAGCTTCTCCCCAAAAGCATTCAGGACAAGAGGAAGAGATAAAAAGAGTACAAGCAGTGTCTAAAATATGTCTGTGTTTACGTTTAGGTCTCCTATTTTACTGAGATGTACCAGGACAAGACCTTTGACATATAGTACCATGTTCTCATAAAAGATTTAAAAAATCAGAATCTCTATACTCCATAACATTATAAGTGCGGAAAACCTTAATAGGACATGAGAACTGAGTTTTAACCATCTGAGCAAAATCTTGATAAATTTTAGTAAATTTGGCTCATTGTTTTATAAGAAACAATCAAGTATATCGAAAATAGTCATCAACGAAGATCACAAAATATTTGAATCCTCACATTATGGCATTTGGAGAAAGACCCCATATATCAAAATGTCCAAGATCAAATGGAGCATGAGAGACAGTAGTACTATTATCAAAAGGTAAGTCTGGTTGTTTAGTTAAAGAACGTGTAAGACAATCATCTTTATTATCAAAAATAATACTTAAATGACCACTGGATAACAGAGATCAGATGCGATTGATTGACGCATGACCCAAACGAGAGTACCAAAGATGTAAGGAAGACACTAAAGAGGTAGATGCTACAAATGAATAATATAAAAATGATAGATCTAAAGAAATAAGTTCATATAGACGTCCAACCTTACAGCCTGTCCCAAGCATCTGACAGGTTTTTGGATCTGCACATAACAACCAGAAGTAGTAAACAAGACATTAAGACCAAGTTCGTATAATTAATCAATAGATAAAAGATTTAATGTAAGGTTAAAAATAAAAAAATGTGTCAGATACAGAGAGATTAAAGTAAGACACTTGACCAATATGGTTGACTTCCATGAGAGAACCATTAGCAGCTTGAATAGATGGTAAATAGAAATTAAGAGTTTTAGAAGAGAAAATTGTAGGATCAGAAGTCATGTGATTGCAATATGCAGAGTCAAATACCAAGAAGAATTACTTGATATATTAGAGGAAGCAGAAATTAAGAGTTTATCAAAATTAAAAATGAGTAGACAGAGTAAAGGTTCAAGGTTACTAGGGGAACGATTCGCATTATCCTGTGCAATAGTAACAACAAGTCCTGTAAAAATAGCACCTTAAGATGGTCAAAATATGTGGCACGGCTTCAGTAGAGTAGAACTAGCAGAATAATATCGAGAAGTATTACACTTATCCATAAATTTTAAAACTTTTTTTTCACTAATGCAACTTCGTCCCTAAACTTATATTAATTATAAGTTAACCCCTAAACTTTTAAGAATTATAATTTAACCTTTAATTTTGAGTAATTATAAATTTTCCCCTAAAATTATATTAATTATAAAATGACCCCTTAACTTTTAATAATTACAAAATGACCTATATACTTTTCTAATATTACAAAATGACCCCCTAAAATATTGTAATTATAAAATAGTCTCAAAATTTTTAAAAATTATAAAAAAAAGCCCTAAAATATAGAATATTATAATCTGACCTTAAAATACCGAAAAGTTTACAAATAGACCCTTAAGTGAAAATAGTAAATTTCAGGCGGTGCGTTCGGCTGGCTTCGACCTTTGATTAGTGTAAACTTAACGACATTTGAACGGTCGGTGATTGAAGATTCTTTTGGTCAAGGCGGTGTATGTCACGTCGCCATAGAACAATCGGGATCTGAGGTGACAATGGCCAGTGGCAGTGAGCTTCAAGAAGCGCGTTCAACAGTTTTTGACCTCCGATTGGCGCATCGTTGACGGTGTTGAAATGGTCGGAGGATTCTCAGTATTATAAGATGGGCAGTGGCTAACACGGTAAATTTTTGGCATTTTTCGACGACTTTTTAAAAATCTTCGATGGATTCCAACGGGTTTTGAAAACAATTCTGGCAAATTCTTGACTAAACAAAATAACAGTAAAGAAACAATAGCTCTGATACCATGTGAGAATTGACAAAAAGAAAATAAAAAGGCAGTAGAAATAATAAAGATAATCTAGAAAACTTTAAAGACTACATTATTACTATTATTCTGTATATTACAATGCTATAGAGATAGCCTTTATATAAGTTTTAGGTTAATATAAATAAAAAAATATAAATATATAAAAGGAAGTCAAATATAACCTATTAATTATAGAATATATATGGCAGGAGATTAATATATTAATTTCTTATATCTTTAACATCCTCCTCAAACTCAAGTAGAGGCTTGAGTTTGAAAAATAATATTTTTTTATTGTAATGGTGGGCATTAAAAAAATCAATCATTTGCGGATGTAGACGCGTTGAATGAAACTTAAAACCAACTGTTGCGAGAGCAAGTGCGTTGTCAATCATTGCGAGTGCAAATGCGTTGATAGAGAAACATAAAATCAACCATTGCGAGTGCAAGTGCGTTGATAGAGAAAAATCAACTACTGCAAGTGCAAGTGTGTTGAAAGATTCTCCTACCAATTTATTTAAAAATTACAAAAAAAAACCCATAAAAAAAGAAATCACAAAATGGCCCAAACTTAGGTAAATTGTAAACTATCTACATAACTTTGAAAAGTTAGCAAAAATACCCCTATTGCAAATTGGATCACCAAAATTTCAAAAGGAGACCTGAGACTAATGGATCCAGCAGAGGGGAGTTGAATGGAGCCAAGGGTGAGAAATCGCTCACCAAAAAATGGCAGAGATGTAAGGTGGACGGTGGCAGACAATAGCTCTATTCAAAGGCGTGTAGAGGTGCGTGCAGCTTCGGATTGACAAGATTCCAGTACCGTTGGAATCTCCGGTTGATTCTTAGTAGAGTTGTATGGGCATGCACATTAACGTGTCAAAAACTGGTCATAATTCAAGGTGAACAGTAACAGCGGCAGAAAGTTTGGCCGGCGTGTAGAGGAGCGTGCGGTGGTCGAGAAGCTTGATTTCGGTATGTTTCAACCGGCCGGTCGCGTCTAAACTTTTTGGGCTGGGCAATGTTAATTACAGCGAAACTCCGATGAGCTTCTTAAGAGTTTTCAAAAAAATTCTAGCAAGTTTCGCTGAACAACAAGATAGTAAAAAAATCGAACCTTCGACTCTGATACTATGTGAGAAATATAAATGGAGTATATTTCACCGTATCAAATGATATACAATATTTTCCTTTTTATAGGCTTAAGACAAATACATAATAGAAAATAATACTTTACATTAATAACATATATATATGGTAAGAGAATATAAAAGAATTATTCTGGAATCATTCCAAAATAATACAGAGGCACTCTAAGTTACCAATAGAAGCATTACTCATGAGCTAATGAAAAAGGGCATTAAATTGCACCACCATTTTGAAACTCCTAACTTTTCTGACAAAGGAACAAAGCTCTTACACTTGGCTTGAAAAATAACAAGGAACCAAATCATGCAATATTGATTCTTCTTCATGCAACGACGACATTGCCTAGATATATCCCCTAACCCCAAAGATCCCAGTTAACATTAGTAGCAAACAAATTTAGTATAATCTGCTACATGAAAAACTTAATCTTATGAGGTATGTTGAGACTTTAAAGCCTCATCTACTATGGTCTCATAGAAGAAATGTTGCTGCCACTTCTAGTATCTCCAACGACACCACCCACATGATAAGCCAATTTTATAGAAAAAAAACCTGAGGTATTATAGTGTCATTAAGTCTTATTCGGACCACCAAAATTTCCAACTGGGATGGAAAATATCTAATGCAGATCCATTAACCGGAATAAAGATTGTAGGAGAGATAAGTTCTAAACTACCAGTAGGAAAAATTACATCTGAAACATTATAGATATCATTGCCTTGACTCGAAGCGATGGGTTTAAAAGTAAGGGGACTTAAGATCTAAGGATCTAAAAATAAAACAATAAAAGTACCATCTCTCACGCGCCATCTAACCCTATGACGAACAAAATCCCTCTCTTACAAAAGGCTTTGCTGTAAAAAAGAACCACCATATCTGTTTGAAACTTTCAAGAAAGATTTATATTGAAAAGACTTACACTTTAAAATTCTATAAGCTAATGAATTTGAGTTACTTAGAATATGCCACCCTTACTTTGCCAACAAAGCTTTTTTTTATTAAAAAGTGCTAAGTCTCTAAATCCTAGACCACCATCATATTTAGGAAGACAAACTAACTCTCATCAGAGTCAACTTGTTTTGGCACCTTTACCCTTTTGACCCCACTAGAATTTTCTAATCAAAGAAGTTAACCTATCAAGAACAAAAAACGGCAAATAAAATATTGGTATTGCATATATGGGCATTGCTTGCATAAAGACCTTAATAAGAATCGCCTTGCCACTAATAGAAAAAAAAAATTATTTTTCCACCACCAAAGCTGGGTCCAAACCTGATAAATAATATACTAAAAAGTAAATCTTCTATCTTTACCAATGATAGATGAAAGTCTAAGATAGTGTCCATGAGGTTCAGAACATTTCAAACCCAATAAAATTAAAATAATTTGCGAACCATCCACTTTAGTGTTGGTGCTAAAAGTAATTGTAGATTTTTAAAAATTAATCTGCTGCCCTATAATTTCCTCATAAAGGGAAATTACATTTTTTATACAAGAATAACTAGAAATAGTGGATTGGAAAAAAAATTAGGCTATCATCTGCAAATAATAGATAATTAACCCGTGAACCATTATGTAAACATGCAAATCCACTAAACTTTTCTAAACCTCGCACTCTGTTGAGCAAATAAGAGAACCCTTCAGCACAAACTAGGAACGAAAATTATGACAATGGATAACTTTGCCTCAATCCACAAGATGGTTGTACTTAATCCATGACTACACCATTAACTAGGAAAGAAAAGTCAACTGTAGAAAGATAATTATAAATAAGTCCTAGTCAATGATTTGGATAACTTAACCGGTTGAACATAAATAAGAGGAAATCTCATTCATCTCTGACATAAGCCTTACTCAAGTCTAATTTCAAGGCCATAAAACCTAGCTTACCAGAACGTCTCTTATGAAAAGAATGCATAAGCTTAAAAGCAGCAATTAGATTATCCAAAATTAACCGACCTAGAAGCAAAGCACTTTCGTTCCCATAAATTACCTCAGCCAAAATTAGCTTAAGTTTGATCTATCCAATGCCACCGCTCTATTGTTTGACGACGGCACAGCAGTGGTCGCTGTTTTCTCTTCTTATTTTTAGTCACTTTATGGTCCTTTTTTTTTAAATGACCTCACTATTGTGTAAAGAGGAAAATTAAAGTCCAATAATATAAATTTTTATTATTTCTATTGCTAGAGGGCAATGGCTAAAAAGAGTAGCTAGGATGGTGGTAAAGATTTTTTTTAATTTTTTTATTGGATTAATAACCAATGATTATTTGATATATGGTCGGTGTACATTTTCTCTTCTTATTGAGTTATGATTTTACCCTTAAATCGTCAACTTAAACGAGAGTGACCTAATAAATTAAGACAAAATTAAGTATTTTGAAACATGAAGAACAAATTTAGGTAATAGGACAAAAATGTCATTTTCCTATATAGTTATATAATGGTTGATGTTAGTTACTCAAAGATTAATGGTAAATGATGATTCAAAGAATATAGCTCTCTATAATACTCCACAATATGGTCAATTAACTTTTGCATATTATCAATCTAAGCGCCATTAATAAAAAGCCCTTTTAGGCACGCTTTAGCAACACAAGATTTTGCATAACAGTAAAAGAACTTGTTGCATTTGTCAACTTCCTTGAGCCATTTTTGTCATGCCCCAGACCCAAAACATTCGACACATGACATCACATACATTCATTCAATAATGTGTACTCATAAATAATATTACACAAAATTTCAATCTTTAATCCAACATAGGAATCCTTAGCAAGTTGCTAGTAAGTTCAACACTAAAATCAACACATAACCTAACATAAAAACATAAACTTCTATTGACAATATTTAAACATTCATTTTAATTTCTTTCAGAATTATAGCAACTGAATTATGACTGGGACAATTAGTAAACTGGAGATACGCAAAGTTTTCTTAGAGATTAACACTCTACTACGTCACCAGTAGCAACTTTGTTACTGGAAGCCCAGAATATATTCATTGCAAATTCTTACTTAAAATCAATCCATAACCACACTTGGTGAAACTTAAATTAAATCAAACTACACACAATAAAATAATACATAAGTATTTATTCAATAGGGACAAATCAAATATCTTATCCCACGTGTCCCCAAATGAAATACTCAACAACCTAGCAACTTAGGGAACCCAAGAAACAGCAGAAGCCTTACCAAATCCGCTAAGCACACATGTACCTTATTTACCTGAAATCACCATAAATTATAATGAGTATAAAACTTAATAAGCATACTAGCTTTTCATATATCAAATACAAATACATATATGTACACAATGCATATGTATGATATGTTGTGATCAATCAAAATCATAATCTTATCAAATCACATGTCGTGTAAGCGCTTACACATTCTTTCAAAACATATAATAGGAATACCGTCACTCAAGTACTACTTAGTAGGACTTACATATCACATATCACATAATGAGCCAAATGTCACTCGTATGTGACATACCGTATGAGAGGAATAGTATAAGTGAGGTTTTTAAATCACACATATATAATGCTCATGCCCGAAGGTAAAAGCTAAACCCTCACCCTGATCATCGGTAAGTCCTCTCACATGCACCAATACGCCACCACACGAATGTGATGACTCACTTTTCCTTTAGGTACCAATAGGATCCTCCCTACATACGGAGCACATAACATATACCAATCCCGAAGGAAAGACCACACATAAAGGCTCCACAAATCACATAAAATGCCTACTAAATTAACAGTAAGTTCAAATACCCTCAAAACACAAAATATTTCTCATGGACATATTACACTTCAAAAGCTCTCTCTGTTAAACACATTTTACTTTGAAAGCTCACTTTCAAAAATACATATATCATGTATGTCCATGCTCACATTCAAAAATACATATCTTCACATTTCATATCAAAATATACTTTGACATAACATAAATATATTTCTAACCACATTTATAAAATCATACAAAACAATTACTATGTTTATTGTGATTTCAGTAAAAAGTATAGTATACTTACCTCTTAGTACTTTCGGGTACAAGACTTAATTCTTCTTAACCTATCAATAGAGATTAATCCTTTCATAAGCCTCACAATTAACACAAAATAATTTAAATAGCTTACAAAATTATATTTATTGCACTTATCACATCAAATTGGTCTAATTACCTAGTTTCTCAAAACCTACCATTCTGACCACTTACACTTAACAAAATTTTCTTATATATCAAATGATGTCCAATTACTCCAAAATCAGAATATATCATTCTTAACTCATATATACTTCTTATATATGAATATTATATTAAAATTCCTACAAAATCTATTCCATACACACCATCGAATCTAAACTACTAACCTGACAGGATCAAGATATTTACTGAACAGTATTCAATATCCCAATTTTATAAAATCATATACTAACTCAAAAATTATAAAACTATCACAAAAATACTCTTGACACATATCTCAATCCATAATAAATATTTTACTTCAAAATAAATGCCAAAAGTATTTTAAAAGTATTTTATTCTGTATCTTTAAAAATCTATTAATCAAATACTGCAATAAGCTGATACTCTTTAAAAAATCATAACAATTTAACCATATTGATCTAAATTCTCAATTCTGATTATATCATATTAGACATATAAAATTATTATATTCCACAAATTCGTAATTTTTTAAGATCATTCAGCAGGCTAAAATTTTTTTCCACTGTATCATACTGTTTATACAGGAAATTTCCAGAATTTCAGGGTTATTTTGGTAAATTCACAAAAAATTCAATTTTTGGAATTTTCAATCGATTCAAAATCTCAGATGATTCTAAACATGTCTAATTTCATATAATCAAAATTAAAAATCAGAATCGAATCACAAAAATTTATAAAATTCCTGGATCAAGAAACTGTCAAATAGAAATTCTGCAATTCATCATGCTTTATCAAGCTATCTACATAGATCATCATCAATTCTCACAATATCTTACGAAATACACATCAAGTCCTCAATTACACATATTTTCAGAAATCAAAACTTAAAGGAATTAACTAATTTAACACCAAGAAACTAAGAAAGGGTTATAATATACCTCTTAAACTTAAATTCTAACTTTCTTCTTCTTCTTCTTCTCTTTCTCTCCCCTTTCTTTCTCTCCTTTCTCACTCTAAAAGAGGTAGCTCGACCAAAATGAGTGAATTAGGGTTTTAAAAGTGTATTTTTATACTAAAAGGCTAATTTTTAATATTTATAAATTTGCACCCAAAACTTTCAAAGTATTATAATTTGGTCCCTAAAATAAATCTATAGTCTTGCAAATAAACCCAATACTAATAGTATGTCCTTAACCTATACAAATACTACTAATAAAAATATATAAATCAAGTATCAATCACATACAAATAAAATATGTATATTTATATATATATATATATAAATATATATTCTTACCGATTGTAGATACTGGTTACTACAATTTTAATCTAGCTCAATCACGCTAAAAAGCAGCCTATTTTCATGTAGTGTGTAGAACCTCCAAATTTATTGCTACCTTTGCTTCAAGTAAATCCTTTAAGGCCCCTCTTAAACCAATGTCACTTTGAACTGAATTCAAATCTTCTCTAGCTTTCTTTACGTTATCATAAATATTTCTAAAAACCTTTCAATTTCATCTACGCTTATGGTGTTTTAAAACTCGCAATTTTTTTGTAACCATAAACATTGGACATCCATGGCAAGAAATTGAATTTCATACTTTAACAACTATATCCTTAAATTTCGAATGCAAAGTCCACATAGATTAAAACTTGAAAGGCTTAAGACTTGTTCTATCAGAAATCCTAAAGAAATTATCAATAGAGAGTAATCAGAGACTGTACAGAAGAGTACCACATATGAAGAAGAATCTAAAGTATCCTACGAAGCCAGATTAAATAAAGTCCTATCTAATTTTCTTTCAATATGACTATCGATAACTGTTGTCCTTTTCTAAGTAAAAAATAAACCTGAAGAAAGAATTTTCAAAAGCTGACAAAAATTAATAAAATCTGAGCACGATAACGAACTCGAAAGAGCCCCTCCTTATTATTTATGGACTCCTAAGATAGCATTAAAATTACCAATCACTAACTAAGGAGATTGACAATGAGTCATATGAAAATTAGAACAAAGTTCTCATTTTTACACATACTGATAAGCTGCATAAATAAAGGGCAAGTGACAAACATGAGAATTAATAGATATTCTAACAGTAAGACACTAAGAACTAACTGCAATAACATCCACTTTTACTGCTAAATCACTTTTAAAAACTCACATCTTTTAGAAGAGTGTTTCTTATATGTTCAACCAAAGAAAGATTTAAGGATAACCAATAAGTGTCAGGAATTGAATCAAAAGATGTCATAAGTTCACTAATAGTTACAAATAAAGGTTTATGCAAATAGCATAAGTTGGCCAATTCATTACGAGATTGGGAGTTAGCCATCCCCTGAATTTTTTAATAAAGGATCTTTATCATTTCATAACATAGTCCAAATCCTGCGAGGTATATATCACTTCAATGCCTTTTTTCTTCACCCTCAATCTCTTTTTATGAGACATTACTATCTTAAAGCCATTTTTTGTTAGCGGCTTAGTTACAATGCTAACCATTTTTTGAAGATCTTTATCAAGTATACTCATATCATTTTTATCTTTTGAAACAATTACTCTGGTATCACGGTTATCACATCTCAGTAGACTTTGCTCTTTTATAATCCATGGAACCTCTAGAGCATTATGTAGGTTATTATCCTCCTCTGTATCCTTGCTTCTACTATGTATGTCCTGTATATGAGTTTCTTCAAAATTTTTCTATGAAACACCATCACTGACCTCACTCTTGTGGTCTTCATTTCATTCTTTCAATTCAGGTTCCTGCTGTAGTTGAACTATCTTACCTTCATTATCAACCCCAGTAATGTCTATATCAATCAAGCTATCTCCATTAGCTACATGATCATATACTGTAGTTTGGGATGGACATTGATTCAATAAAGAAAAAGAATCC
Organism: Ailanthus altissimus; assembly: GCA_946807835.1. Taxonomy (NCBI): domain Eukaryota; kingdom Viridiplantae; phylum Streptophyta; class Magnoliopsida; order Sapindales; family Simaroubaceae; genus Ailanthus; species Ailanthus altissimus. Next base: position 30,143,124 of record OX327695.1, read on the forward strand.
CTAACTTGATTTGTATTTTTCAAAGAGACTACTGATTCATCCTTATTCTCATTACTTTTTTGTTGAACTCATTTTTTTCACACCTTAAACAACTGTACAGCCACAAGAAGGAATTTGGTGTCGACATTTAGAGATATCATGTCCAAGTTTACCACAACTAGAACATTTGGATGGTAAATTTTCATAGTAAATCTCTACTTGAAAATCAAAGTCTTCTCTCTCAACTATTAAGAATTATGGCAAAGGTTTAGAATCAACCTCAACCAAAACTCTAGCATAGAATCTATAGATTCATTCTCTAGTAGCTCTATTTAGTTGTAACGGTAAACCAACACCCATTACAATACCCATTATAATCTTTAGGCTCCAATACTCACAACTTAGGCCATTAATTCGAATCCAGACATGGGAGTTTCTATGGATTTTAGTATTATATAAATTAAAATCTAGTTGCCATTAGCAGAGACGAAAAGATCCCAAATTCAACGTGCAAGTACCACCACCCCAAACACGTTGCATATCAATAATATCTTTAAAATAAAGTACATAAAATTCTTTTGGAAGTGGAAAAAGATTCCATTTGTGTGTAGAATTTCATAATTTTTGCAGTCCTAATTTTAGGTTATCTACTTTAATAGGTTATGAACCCTTCTTTAAAACCAATCGACTTATGAGATTGGATTTGCATTGACCAAGGCAATTCTTGTATTCTTTTTCATCAATTTTAATAAAAACTTGATCACATTTAAGATATAGTGGTGGAAGTTATGAGAAAAGCATGGTAATATCTAGAGTATTAAATAAAATTGAAGCAAATGAATTTTTTACAAGAACTGCAGTCTTCTCATTATTTACGCTTGTTTCTCATTGTATCGAGTAATCAAACTTTTCATTTCCTCCAAAAAGTCATCCATAACAGCCACCGTTGTAGTATAGAGCTAGTGGAGAGAGCCTCACTTTTTAGAATTAGAGTGTTACCAAATAGAAGTACTGTAGCATACGCCATTGTAGCATAAAGATACTGTAGCAGATGGATACTATAGATGTAGGATACTGTAGCTACCAAATACTACTAAAATGGCTAGATCGATAGCAACACTAGAATAATCTCAAGATAATACAAGATTTATCACTTAATTAATACAAATTATAGCAAGTTAGAAGAAAACTTCACCAATTATGGAGATGAAAAAATCAAGCTAGCCAATCTCCAAATTGGACCGCCAATCATGAAGAAAATTGGGCGTCACACATAACCTTTGAAAACTAATGTTCGATTGGAGAAAAAAAATCTAACAATCAGAGAAAAAAACATAACTATTATAACGAAGTTATTTTCAGTATTGTAGTCTTATTGAGAGAATTTTCAATCACTTATAATGCCTTTATAGTAATATTCTAATGAGCATCGAACATGTTAAGGCTTTAAAAGAACATAGTGAAAGAGTTTGTTTAGACTTAAGAGCTATTTGAACATGAGATAAAAGTATATGGATAACGGGTGTTTGTCAACAATTGTAGTGCTACTTGTTCAATTAAGTTGACATATGTTGAATGAATTTAAACATCAAATGAAATGACTTTACTATTATTTTTTTATTAATTTTGACAAAAACTTTGTAACGCTTAAGCATTACTGCTTAATTTTTTAAACTGATGGATATTCTTAATATTATACCTTACTTTAAGGATATTAATAATAATAACCCTTATTATTATTATTATTATTATTATTATTATTATTCACAGCACTTAACTTTCTCCATTATTCTCTAATCTTTTTAACTTGTAATATCTCACAAATCAATAAATATGCAATACAACCACCTATTGTACAAATATTTTGGAATTGCAATTAGAAAATATTGATTTCGCGTAATTTAATAGTGTATATTTAAAGAATAATATTAAATATTTTAAATTATATTAAAAAAATAATATGTTAAATAATTATTAGGTGATAAAATAATTTAATAGGTAATTTTAAAATTTTCATTATTTTACCACCATATATATGTATATATCATTCTCAGATACATACATCTGCATAAGAAAAAAAAATCATATATAATATCAAATGCATACATATTAATTATGTATAATTTTAATTTGCATTTTAAAAAGCACCAACTTTTACATTAAATAAAGAGACTAAAACGATAAGTTAATTAATTGTTGAAGTTTCATATTTTTGCTTTGCAGGATTGGAGTTGAAAAGTCAGCATTAGTTTTTTTCTATTCTTTTTGAAAAGTGGGAATCATTCGTGACCATGAGATAAACAATATGACTGACCATTTCCACATATTTTCTCAGTTTGTCAAGGCACAAAATAAAATTAGAAAAAAACTTAATTAATTAAATAATATGACACATATTTATGTGATGGCATCATGAACTCACGATAGACAATCCATTTTCTCACCATTAAAACTATTAAAAGAAAGAAAATTTCCTGCTTTGAACATAATAAAAATACTACTATTGTAATATTTGAATTGACGCTCCAAATTTTATTGAATTGGGTATTCCAAATTTCTCGTTACAATTTATTTTTTAATCAAATGATACATTTAATACTTACCATACAATCTATGGCTTTGTTTGAATGTTAATGTTAAATTATGTGACCCTATTTAAAGTAAATAACACTTTGTATTATTATGTATTGTGTACTTGTTAATTTTTATTAATTTATTAATTATATAACAATAATTAATAATGTATATATCAAATGTTACATGAGTTCGGAGACAAAATTTATATCTATACTTTATAAGATTAGCATTATTGTTATAAAAATATGTATATATTTGACCCCTAAGGTAATTTAAGAGAAGTCTCGAGATTGAATCTCACAAATATACAATTTAGAATAAGATTAATTTATATTTTAATTAAAGGGATAAAAATAAGAAAAGAAACAAACATTAAAAAGGCTCTCATAATTTTTTAATTAAAAGGTTTTATAGATTGAATATGAAAATTAGTTTTGGTTTTTATTTAAGGTGTATTAGGTTGAGGATTTTCTTTTAAAAGAAAATACATAATTTTATAATTATAAGATTTGAAATACAAAGAGGTGCAATATAATAATTGTGTTTTTTTTTCTTTTTAAAAGGGAGAATATATTTTCTCTTTAACAAAAAAAAAAAGAAAAAGAGCGAGTATAAGAATTGTGTTGATTATTATAAATATATGAATAATGTTATATTATAAAATTAAAAAAAAATCATATATATAGTCTAATATTAATTATAACACTTCAATTAAAATTAAAGTTCTAAGTTTATATATCTTTTTTCCCAAAATTCTTTGGGCATAATTTGAACGGTTGTGAATACATTTTGTATTGGCATTTAATTTTTTTAAATATCTATTTTTTAAACAAATAAATTAAAATATATAATTTTATCATAACATTATACATATAATGTTATTGCAATTATATTCCATAGAATTGCACATCCATTGACTTATATTGCTTATGCTAACAATTTTTTTTTTTAGTTTTTTTTTTTTTTTTTTTGTGAATGAAGTTTATGTTAAAAAGTTTTAAATTTGTGAAAGTATCTTCTTAGTTGTTTGATATTATTAAGAAAAACAATTTACTAATATAAGAAAGGAAAAATTTTCAAATTTGTCATTACCATTCATCCAAAGAAAACTAATAATAAACAGAAAATGTAACAGCTATTGCTATCAATTACTAGACCCATCTTAATTTCATTTAAAAAAAGAAAAACAAACAAAGAGTTTAATTTATTTAAAAAATAATAATAATTTTTATTGTTTTTGTCAAAATAAAAAATAAAAGATAAAAAATTGGAGAAGGTGTAAGAAATTAATGAATTTTTAAAAGTCTCTTTTGAGTTTTGACCACCATCTACCCCGACCACTTTCTTCTCTTCTTCCTCCTATCTGCTATCTTCTTTCCTCTCAATTATTTCCATCTTTTTTATTTATTCACAATATCCCAATTCATCCATTCTCATTACTATTTATATGCAAAATAAATTCTCATCTCAATCAGAAAGCCTATGGGCTTCTACTTCTCTCAATACAACTTTAAGACATTCTTTAATTCCAACAAAAATCCATAAACATGGGAATCTGTCTCTCTGCCACCAAAGTAAGTGGCTCAAACAGCTGCAGCAACAACAACAATCATCGAACTGCGAATAAAGAAGAAGCAAAGCGCAGGAATGAGACAACGAATAAACCGCAAGAACGGGTTAAAAATCAGCAGCAGCAGCTCAAGGCCAGAAAAGACAAGACCAGTAATAGAAGACAAACTGGGGTGATCCCATGTGGGAAAAGGACAGATTTTGGATATGCTAAGGATTTTGATAAGAGGTACACGATCGGAAAATTGCTGGGACACGGCCAGTTTGGTTACACCTATGTGGCCACGGACAAGGCCAGTGGAGATCGTGTTGCCGTTAAGAAAATTGATAAGAATAAGGTAATTTTTTATATTAAAATATGACTTCTTTTTCTTTTGGGGGGGGGTCAACTTCATTGGAATTTTAGCTTTTGTGGCAAAAATTGAATCTTGCTTGATGGGGGTTTCTGTATTCTGTTTGAATTATGTCGATATCAATTAAAGATTGTTTTTGTTTTTCGGTTTTGATTGGAACTTCAGGTCATATTAATTTCATCTCAAGATTCTTGAATGGTTCTTTTGCTTTTCATTGTAGATTCTCCACTTTCTTCGTTTGGGTTATTTATTTACTTGCCTTCCCTCGAGTATGAAGTCATAAAACCAAGATTTTGGGCTCTCTGTATCTGGGATTTTTCCCTTGTGGCTGTCAATTGTGCTTGTTGTTCACTTTCGAAAAAGGGTCATATTTAGAAACCTTACTGTTATGAGAAAATGTTTGAAGTATATTGTCCGCAGACCTCCATTCTTATAGTAGTTTATAATGATAGATGGATTGTAAGTTTGTGCTCCTTGCCAAAGATGGATCTTTTGTCTTGATTAAAGCAAGGCGTGGATGTTGATATTGGGGAACTCATAAATTCTGAAAAGGATGATAGTTTGAAACTATTTTGCTTCGATTTTCAGTTTTTTATGCTAAATTTCTCCAATATGTATTATTTTTGTAACATGATGAGATGGAGAACATATAAAACAAATCTTTTGGCTCTGGTGGCAGATGATTCTTCCTATTGCTGTTGAGGATGTGAAGCGAGAGGTCAAGATATTGCAAGCTCTTTCAGGGCATGAGAATGTAGTCCAGTTTTATAATGCATTTGAGGATGAAAACTATGTATATATTGTAATGGAGTAAGTTCTGTATTTTCAAGCATTTTGAGCTTTTTCCCCCACGACTATTCCATGATTCATTTGTCTGTGCTATTCACATAATTACATTGCTTCTAAACTTTTTCTCTTTTCTCGACTATTCAACAGTTCATTTGTTTATGCTGTACATTTTACCTGATACATATCCCAGTTTTCTTGTCTGATCCTTATATTTACCTAGAGCATTTTTCTTCATCTGCAAATTATATCTCTATCACATTTATAGTGAACACGTGTTATGTTTTGTTGATCAATGATTTTGTTTTTCTTTTCCCAGGTTATGTGAGGGAGGTGAATTGCTGGATAGGATATTGGCCAAGTAAGAATACTAGTTCCTCAGAAAAATATAATTCTCTGGCTGGAATTTCTGAGCTACTACTTTCTGTAATACATTTTTGTCTTTAGGATGGGTATTTACTGCATTACTCTTACTTCTTGGTTTCTTGGAATCAGAAAGGATAGCCATTACACAGAGAAAGACGCGGCAGTAGTTGTAAGGCAGATGCTCAAAGTTGCGGCTGAGTGTCATTTACATGGTTTGGTACACAGGGACATGAAACCAGAGGTATAGTGATGTTCGACTAAATATAAGCTTATATTATCTTTTCCATGTTGCTTGACATGTTTCCTTTGTATTCCCTTACTTCTTGTAGAATTTTCTTTTCAAATCAACCAAGGAGGATTCACCTCTGAAGGCTACAGACTTTGGTTTGTCAGATTTCATAAAACCAGGTGAGTAGAATATCCATCATGGATGCATCTCTTCCTTCCTCCTGAGAGAGTTATCTTTTTATATTTTCTATTTTTTTAAAGCAATTTGTTGTGATTATGAATTGAAATTGTTGTAGTTTCCTACGTTTCAATCAATGGTTATGGCCTTTTGTATTGAAAAGCTCTTAAGCCCGTATAATCCAAACTGTTCAATAAAATGCAGGGAAGAAGTTTCAAGACATTGTTGGCAGTGCTTATTTTGTTGCTCCAGAAGTATTAAAACGCAAATCAGGACCAGAATCAGATGTCTGGAGTATTGGCGTGATTACCTACATTTTGCTCTGTGGGAGACGCCCCTTTTGGGATAAGACTGAGGATGGTATATTTAAGGAGGTGCAGTACCACTGAATTCCTTTTTTTTTTTCTTTTCTTTATAATTATATTTGGTAATAGTCTCAATGTATTCCATAATGACCTTTACTGGGTTTAGTAAAGAAATTACATTTATGATCACTCTTATATGGGCTATATGCCTTGTCAATAGTTGCTCTGTTAGGACTTTTTTCTCTTTGCATCTTTTCTTGAGATATTCTGTTACTACTTATGATTCCTTTTATCATAAAGAAACTGGATACCTCCCTACCCCTTCATTTCCTTTAGCATCCTTCTCATTTCATTAATTTTCCCTTTTTCCTCTTCGGTGTCAATTAACCGGATACTTTATGTGTGTATGTCTGCTTCCTGAAATGCTAGTTGAGATCTCTGTATATTCATGATGTGTTAGTGTTTTGGTTTCTGTTATTAACTTTCAGCAGAGGTTATACCCAAAACTCCGGTATTTGCAGGTTTTGAGGAACAAGCCTGATTTTCGCCGCAAACCCTGGCCTAGCATAAGCAACAGTGCTAAAGATTTTGTGAAGAAGTTATTGGTGAAGGATCCTCAGGCAAGACTAACAGCTGCTCAGGCCCTATGTATGTGTATAATCTGTTATTGAAAGAACAAGTTTTTAATATTAGAATGTACTAAAAGCTGGAATATTTGACATGTTTAAGAATTTTCTGTAATGTGCCTCAGAAGTGATTTCCTGTGGCTTTTTTTCGTTCTTTAAAAAATATTTTCTCACTTTTTTGAGGTGTTTTAATTTTTTTCAACTTTCAGCACACAAATGGGTTAGAGAAGGAGGAGATGCGTCTGAGATCCCTATTGATATATCTGTTTTGAATAACATGCGGCAATTTGTGAAGTACAGCCGTTTGAAACAGTTTGCTCTACGGGTAAAGCATTACTTTAAATATATTTTGCATTCTTTAAAAATTAGAACATACGTCCTTTGATTATTCATTTAATAGTATTGATTTTTTTGCAGGCATTGGCTAGTACACTTGATGAAGAGGAGCTAGCTGATCTTCGGGACCAATTTGATGCAATTGATGTGGATAAAAATGGCTCCATTAGTCTCGAAGAGATGAGACAGGAAAGTTTTCGTTAGACAGTATCAATTTCTCAAGAAATTTTGTTCTTTTTCTTTACTCTGACAAGGATGGTTTGAGTGCAGGCCCTTGCCAAAGATCTTCCATGGAAGTTGAAGGAATCACGTGTCCTAGAAATTCTTCAAGCAGTGAGTAGTTCTCTCCCTGTTTTGACTGTTTCTGCCCCCTGTTGTGGAGGAGGGGCAAAAATACCTATCTGCTTTTGACTCATTTTTAATGGCAACCTGCATTCTTTATTTCAAATTTTCTTTTGCCTTTCCTTTTTCTCCCCTATAAAACACTTCCATTTCACCTTCAACAATATGGCTACTAACATTATAATCTACTTCCATTTTGTTTGGATTTAGTTTCCATTTTATAATATTTATTTGTGATGGTTGCCAATTCTTGATGTAGATTGATTGCAACACAGACGGGCTTGTGGATTTTAGTGAATTTGTTGCAGCTACACTACATGTGCATCAAATGGAGGAACATGACTCTGAGAAGTGGCATCGACGGTCACAGGCTGCGTTTGAGAAATTCGACATAGACAAAGATGGGTTTATAACTCCTGAGGAGCTTAGAATGGTGAATTTTACTTATTATTTGTTATCCATGTGAGTCCTGTTATTAGTTTTCCATGTGTTTCTTCTGAGTATTGAGATTGCCTTGCCCTTACTCTTGCAGCATACGGGTTTAAAAGGGTCCATTGAGCCACTTCTTGAGGAGGCTGATATCGACAAAGATGGGAAAATAAGCCTTCCAGAATTCCGTAGACTTTTAAGAACTGCAAGCATTAGTTCTCGAAATGTGCCTGCTAGCCCATCTGCTAATCGAAATGCCAGGAAGGTGTAGATTAGACTTTGAAAGATTTGAGAGTAAGGAGAGGTCGGAGGAGGGATGGAGTTCCATTTTTCAGATTTTATTGACATCAAGGATTAATACTCAATCCTACCCAGATATTGACAGTCAAGTATCAGTGATGGGATTCCATATAGGATCTTGCATAGGGTATATGCATGAGAGGTCTTGGATGTAGAATCGGTATGCTCTGCATTAAAGACTGCTTTGAATATGATGATCACATCAGTGTACATTCATTGGTGGTGTTGAGTTTTTCATGATTGTGCCTTACAAATGTAATGTCGTGACGATAAATCTTATATCAATGAAAATATGGTGCCTAGATCTCTTTCCCGTCTTCTATTCTTCTTCGCCCATTTCTCCAAGCAAGACCATTTTTGAAAATGCATGTTTTAGTTTTTCCTAGTATATATTTTAATTCATGTTTAAAAAAAATGCTAGCAAGATTTTCTATTAGGGACATAGCTGGCAGATTCGGAAAAGTGGTGGAAAAGTAGTGGTTCTGATTGTTGTGTAGATGTGGCAAGTGACAACGGCTTAGACCATTTCAACTCCGCTGTAGCAAATCTCTTATTAGTTAGGAATTGCGAAACCCTTTATGTCCAAGACTTCGCTGTCAGAATAAAATTCGGAGATTCGGGTGGCAACAGCAGGGAGCCGAAATTAAAAGAGTTTAACGCCAGAGATAATTTAGTGGGCAGTATAATTCATTTGGTGAGCTGAGCTCTGACATCACCTAGCATTATTTAATTAATCCACGATTTTAATATTATATAAAATTGCATTACGTGTCCAAGTGTTCTTTCTATAACGAATCTTATTATTACAAGTTGATACGTGGGGCCTTTCTCAACTTGGATTGGCATATATGTGTTGTCTTTTTGGTTTCTGGCATCACTCTTTGCTTTGACTATCAGCTGCGTTTAATAAAATCGGAAGACTGACTGACTGACTGTCACACATCTCTGTCCCGGCATTACCTTTTTACCATTTCACATGTGGGATGATTCTTACGTATGTCGTCCACCCAAAATATAATTTAATCTACAATTGTCAAATGAATCGTGCTGGCAAAGTTTTGGCCCTAATTAGGATTGATTTATCTTAGATCCTAATTTGAGGTTAGAGGAAATTATGGTGACAAGCAATGTTCTTTGTCACATGAAATTATGGCTGATGCTCTATCAAGATTAGCAGCAAAAATTTACTAAGTAGACAATTTCAATTTCGAATTGATTTAAAATTAAATTGATTGATTTTTATCAAGGGTTAACCTCTCAAATTTTTTTAGATTTTGGCCCCTATTTATATTTAGCATTAGCAAAATTAGATTCTCATAACGAGACGCTTTGCTAACTCGAAGCGCTTCATTACAAATAGAATTAATTGATTCAAACTACAAGAATCGAATTAAATTGAATTAATTTAACTTTGTTAGTTTGGCTTGATTTTTATTTTTTACTTTTTTTTTGTTTATTTAACTTTTTTTTTAATTTTAAACTGAACTAAACCATATTAAATTGAATGAAATAGATCAAAAACTGATTCTTTCTTTCACATTGGCAGTGAGATGTTCCAAGAAACATGTGATTTTTTGGGCACATAACCAAACCACTCTTATCTCTTTATTATGTTTTGGATGCAAGTAACTAAGAATTGTTTTAATGTTTTTGAGGACTTCATTTATTTTAGTTTTTCAAAATCCAATTGGCTTATAGGTTTCCACAAATTAGGGTCCAAAACTCGAGTGTTTACACCCACAAAATTAAAAGAATACCCCATTAATTCTGAATGTAGTACAGTGAACATAGAGAGTCATCGTATATTAATAGAGCTCCAGGATGTTAATGTTGTTTTATGCTTTCGAATAATAATAATAATTGGTCCTTCGTTAGTCATTGTAAAATGAAAGAACCGCTTTGTCAAAAGTAGCTGGCAATAACACCCATTTTAAGTAATACATTATCAAATCTGTCATACGTAGAACATGACTATGTGAAAAGTCATAAAATCTATGTCAATATCAAAACCCAACTTGTCGTCATTACTCATGGGATCTAATCCAAAATCCCATATTAGAATAATGAATCTTTGTTTGTATTACTGTTTACATTTGTATATATACACAAACAGATCATGCTTTGCTATACAGGTAAGAACAGAATATTCTTATAGGTCTCTCCTATATTCTCGGTTCTTGTTTATTGGATATCCTATAACCACTCAGGATTCATCATGTGTACCAAGCTTTGCTTCTCTGTTTTGTTCTTTGTTCTTACACGAAAGACTAGGGTTGCAGTCAATTGCTGCACTTTAGTTGTCACACAAAATAATTGATTTGCTTGTTAACTTGATGTTTAGTTCATCCAAAAGAGAGCAAAATCTAGGATATTTCAGCATCTATTTGTGTTAAGGATCTATATTCTTACTTTTTGCTAGATCTAGAGACAATTTTTTTCTTTTTTGAGCTCTAAGAAACCAAGTTTCCATATAGAAAGATATTGTAACCTCTTCTTGATCTTCTATCATCATTGTCACTAGCTCAATCTGCATAACTTAGCTCGAATTTCCCATTGACGTATAAAGCAAGCCATAGTTTGAGCTTCCTTGCAAGTATCTCAATAGCTTTTGCATCCCTACCAATGAACTTGCTTTGGATTGTCCAGAAATTGATTTCTTTTTAATACCATATGCAATCTCTGGCCTCGTTAAAGTTACAGAATGCAGTGAACCAATTATACTTCTATAAATGTGTTGTCAATAAAATCTTCTCCATCATTCTTTTTAATCTTTAACCCTATGCTCATGGATGTTGGACAATGTTTACAAGCAGTCATCTCAGTCTTTTTCAACAAATCCAAATATGTAATTTTTTTTTTTGGACTTGGATGAGTTCTTGGGTTTCTTTTAACTTCTATTTCAAGAAAGTGTTTAAGTGAACTAAGCACTTCCAAAGAGAAGTTTTCATTTAGTACTTTGATCACTTTCTCAGTCCGAGTATCATCATTATCAGTGATTAAGATGTCATCGAGATACGGAAGTAACATCACTAGAGTTTCATGCTTCTTAAATATAATTAGTGATGTATCTGACCTAACATTTGAGAACCCCCACTTATCAGCACTGACTTCTGCTTTTCATACTAAACTTTAGAAGCTTGCTATAAACCATAAAGTGGCTCGTTTAATTTCCATACAAAATTTGTCCTTCTTGATTTTCAAAACCTTGATTCATAAATACTTTTTCACTAAGTTTCTCATTCAAAAATACATTATCTACATCCAATTTCTTGATGTCCCATCCAAAGTGTCTAGCAAGCTTATGATTGGAACCCTTTTATTATTAGTCTTGTTTTATATCTAGCTATTTAACTATGTGGCTTATGGTTGGAACATGAACCAATAATGTCATTGCAATTAGAAAAAATTAGGAACAACCTATGTGAAAATTGAATGATTTTTATATTTTTACTCTAAATGATAATTATAAAATATGGTATTTTATATAAATATTAAATTTTTAGCCTGTATAAAAAATAATACATAAAATTATGATTATAATATGAAAATTAACACACAAAAATCTTAATTTGACAATAACTAAATAAAAAAATTTTAATAGTACTAACTTTAAGACTCCCTCTCAAATTTAAGATAAGAAAAATATTTTGACTTTGTAAATTGAATTAAAAAAAGAATAAAAAAAAATGATGAAATAATAGAATAAATAAATATAATAAATCTCTAATGGTATGTGTAAGAGAAAAGTGTTGTTTGAGAAAGACAATCATTACTAAAGAGTTATAATTTTTATTAAAGAGCGATAAGTGTATTGAGAATAACAAATATAAGTACAAACATAATGATAAAAAAATTTGGAACAATTATTACTGTAGCCAAGTGTTCTACATATAGGTGAACTGTAAAGAGATTACAAATCATATATGAACAGTGAAGAAATTATAAGCAAACTTTTGTTATAGGAAATAAAACAATTCAATAAATAAAATACAATGTACTTGTGATTGCAGTGACAAATTTTCATCGGTTGGATTTGCCCAATAAACTAAAAAATTGCTTTCTTGAGCCAAATAAGAAATTAGTCAACTTAAAAATTTTTGAGAAAATTTGATGGATCAGGAAGAACTCAAACTTAGTGCAAAGAATTTGGAGTTAATACAAAAAAATAAAATAAAGCCCTCATAATTTAACAATAAATTTTAAATTTACCTCAAAATTTATTAAATTGCAAATTTTCCTAAAATTTATTTGATATTTCATATTGAACCAATATTTATCAAAAGCTTATGCAACAAAATTATTTAAAACTTCATAGTGGCCCTAATACTTTTTAAAGTTTCACTATATCACCAATACTTTCAATAATTTTAATACAACCCCAAAGTTTCAAAAAATTTCAAAATGAGCTCTGAATTTCTAAGTCATTTATAAAAGACCCTCCCAGACCCCAGTATATAGTTCATTTTTTTTTTATTTTTTTTTTATAACTAATAACAATGAAAATCACAAAAGAATATTGGATCTTGGAGAATGGACAATGAAAAATTGATTGAAGGTGGCAATATCAAGCTCATCTCGGTCGTGATCATAAACGAAACAATGGAGATGGGGTGCAGATTGTGTTGCTGATCCGACAAGATTCTGACAACTTTGGACGGAGATGGCCACTAAGTTTTGAGTATTGGTGCTTTCTCTGATCATGGTTATTGCTTTAATTAGGGGTGGGCAAATCCGGTTCGGTTCGGTTTTTAGTGTGAACCGAAAATCGAACTAAGCCGGTCGGTTTTTGAAAAATAAAATCGAAAATTGAACTGAAAAATTAAAAATCGAACCGAACTGATCGATTTTTGGTTTTTCGGTTCGGTTTGGGTAAAATAAATTTAATTTAGGCTTATTTTTTGTTCGGTTCGGTTCGGTTTGGGTCGGTTCGGTTCGGTTTTTCAATTTTTTAATTTTTTTTAATTTTTTTTTAATTTTTTAATTTTTTTTTAAATTCGATTTTTTCGGTTCGGTTCTCGGTTCGGCCTTCCGAACCGAGAACCGAACCGAATTTTTCGATTTTTAAAATAAAAAACCGAAAACTGAACCGACCAAGAGAAAAACCGAACCGAACCGACCAATTCGGTTCGATTTTTCGAGTCCGGTTCGGTTTTTCAATTTTTTGCCCACCCCTAGCTTTAATAGTTGGCTGTGAAGTATTGCAGTAATAGGTCGAGATGCGGTAGCACACGCGAAGTTTGTTTTCATTATGGTGAGAAGCCAGCAAATTTAGGCGATAATAATTACAAAAAGAGATGGCTGGAGTTTTCGGAGTCAGATGGAGGTTTTGGTTTCTCGGATTTACAATGATTAGAAGTGGGTGCCGATTCAATTAATTAACAAACCGAATCAAATTTTTTGATTCGGTGTAAATTTCAATTTAGGATTCGCTTTAGTTTTGTTAGACTTAATCGATTTGGTTTTAGTTTAGTTTCGATTTCGATTCAGTTGAATACGAATGATACATTTAAAAGTATTTAGTTTCATTGGAAGAGGTTCAAATAAAATAAAATATAAAAAATAACAAAAAAAATTAAAATTAAACCGAATCAAATTAATTTAGTTCAATTCAATTTAAGTACACTTAAATTGATCGATTTTAATTTCAATTCAATTCGAATTAAAATTGAATCGAAAGCAGTTCTGCCCACCTCTAACAATAATTACCAATAGTAAGCAAATGGATGGTTGCACTAACATTAGTAATGATGACAATTTGGACACTGGAGAAAGGGAAAAGAAAGACATAATTTTTACCTATAATCTAAACTTTGACAAATAATTTAGCACTGATACTACATTTAAAAAAAAGAAAACCTAGAAATGAAGCTACGATATTAAATTATAAAAATTAAAATCTCTTTGTTTTTTACTCCGAATGATAATTATAAAAGGTAACGTCTTATATAGACGTTAAATTTTCTAACCTATATGGAAATGATAAAATATAAAACTATGATTATAATATGAAGATTAACGTAAAAGAAAATTCTAATTCAACATCAATTAAAAAAAAAAAAACTTTAGTAGTACTAATGTTAACAATTGCAATAGCAAACTAGATACATTATGGGCTATCAAATATGAAAGTATGTATAAAATATTAATCAATGAAAATTATCCTTGCAAATATTTGAAAGCTCTTGATAAATGAAGTTTTTCAGGGCGAAAGAATAAACAAAGCAAAAGGATTTTGTAATTTCCGTTTGGTTCTTGAAGTAAAACTTATAGTATCTGTATCTCTTTCACAAATCACAGCTGCATACCCCTAACTAAATTATATATGAAATTCTCATTTACATTAAGTTCATTCATTTTTTTTATTTATAATTTTTTTTTAAATTTAAATGGAAATAAAAAATATTTTATTAAATATTTTATTTTATTTTCCATTTTTTTATTCAAATTTAAACGACTGTAGATACAAAATACATTTACAATCAATTAAATTATGCTAGAGGTTATAATTATGTACAGTAAAAAATTATATCTGGATCCAAGTGAGAGCAATAACGTAATTTTATACCTATATTTTGCATGCCTATGATTTAACCGGTAGCTGCAAGAATGATACATGTGATTTGACGTAATTTTATATATTGAAATTCTTTCATCTCCTTTACATAAAATATATAAAAAGATTATACTTACTAAGCATTATAATTAACATTATTTTCTTATTATAAAGTTTCTTGTGCAGCAAAATAGGAGGTCAATCACTTTCTATTAAAAATTTTAATTTTAAATAATTGCATGAAACCTTTAAAATTTTATTTTGTTAAAATTTGATAATTTAAAGTCCTATTTAAAAGTAATTTTGAGTCGAAAATTAATAAAGAAACAATATAAGATTGAGAATGTAATAAATTAGCAAAATAAAATGAGCGACATAGAAAGTCGAAAACAATGAGAGGTTTGAAACATGCAAAGGACGCATGTCCAGGTATTGAGGCCGCAGCGCCAAGCTCGGCAGAAGCTAGGTGCCGCAACACTGAGTTTTAGAGTTTTTCTATTTTAAATACAATTTGATTTTGTTTGAGTTAATTTTAAATTCTTTCATATGTGAATTCTTATTTCAATTTGATATATAATTTTTAGAGATATTTTAAATTTACCATTAGGGTGGTATGCATCAACAACATTAAAGAAATATTGAGAGAGAATAAAAAATTTAAAAAGTGCTTTAATTACTAAATGTATAAGAAAGTGTTAGTATATATTTTTGGTGAGGTTGTCTATTAAGGTATTTTTTGTAATTTTTGGAGTAAATTTTGTGATCATTAAGTGGTTTATTGATAATTATTAAATAATAAAAGAAGATAAAATCTCGTAATTTGTCGAATCATGGATATTCTTTTGAATTATATATTATTGGTTGTTTTCTCTATTATTTTGTTATGATTTTTTTATTTTTAAATACTTATAAATAAAAATTTTTGTACACGTAAAAAAATCTCCAACAGATTTTATATTCAAACATAAATGAATTGGTTCACTTATTCGTCGAAATTGAAACCTCTCTACCATTAATTTCTATTTTTGAAGTGTGTTACCTTACTCTCACGATGTTGTCATAGCTAAATAATGATACTTATGTTATTACTAAGCATTTTTTTTTTCTTTCAGTAAAACTTTTAATGGGAATTTTATTTTGATGCCAATACAGTAGGACCCAAAGAGAAATTATATTGAATATATTACAGAGGTCATGTATCATACGCTGCTAAAAAGAGGCTTTGCTACACAAACTCATCTCACTTTGATCACTAGATTCACCATTAGAGATTAGCTGAACTGTTTAATAGAAAAGCAGGCATGCAATGCAATCGAGGCTGTGGCTGTTACAACCAAGTAACAGAATGCTATTCACATTAATGTCTCATTTGGTGCATTATAACTAAACCACAGTAGCATATCAATGTTAGAAGTATTGTACAGATAATTTACGTGCAAATTTATCCACCAAAACCAACTATGTGTGTCAAGCAGCAGACTTTCAAGCAAGGGATTTCGACATCAGCACGACGTATCCAATGCATCAGCTCAGACAAAAAAATATCACCAAACTTCTGCATAGATCAACTATATGAGACTACAGCTAGCCAGACCTCTTGCTTACGAGGAAAACCAGGCAGCAAAATTGATTTCTATTATTTCTTCTGAACTAGAGATTTGGTAAGCTGAGTTCTTAGAGCTTAGTGAAGTTGAAGCACAAACTCTGCATATTCTAATAGGTGTCCGATAAACACTTACTTAGAGAGACTAGCCGTTAAAGATAGTCGATAGCATATGGACCAACAAATTTCATTATTTAGATTTTGAGATATCACCCACACTGTTAGAGGAGCTATCCTGATGAACTTGAGATGAAGAAAACCTGCTTGAAGAACTCCCATCGATAACAATTCTTTCCTTCTGCTGTGTTTGCTTTTCTTTCTTTTCTCCAGACAACTTGTCCTGCATAAAACCATTCAGTTGTGATTCTTTCTACATTTGCCAAGCGTTTCCACAAGGGTTATACTAGAACCCAAAAGTTACCTGTTCTTTTGATGACCCGGGCATCTTAAGTTCAAGGTCTGTTGCTACATCATTAGAATCACCAGATCTTTCCACATTGTTGCCAGTTTGATGATCCATTGATTTGTTTCTTGAATCTTGATTGCTTGATATATGGGAAGAGGATGCACATTGCGTAGGAAGCTGCTCAACTGAAGAATTTGTTGGAGTTGAATATTGAATAAAAGTTGAACAGGGGTTTGGAGTGACACGGGGATTCTGATTTCCAAAGAAAGGAAATGGCTGGAAAGGTGGGTGCATTGGAATTGGGCGTGGTGGGACAGGAACAGGAACTGCATATGAATAAGGTGGTGCCATGACAACTGAAGGATCGAAGCCAGCCCATGGGAACATAATCCTTAGTCTTTGCTGATTCTGAGCAGTTAAATTATCAATATCAGATCTTAAAGATGCCTTTTCTTCTCTGAGCTCATTTTTCTCCTGGATTAACTGTTTTTAAATAAAAGGACAACTATTAATTATACAAGGAATCAAATAGGCATAACCTTGAGGTAAAACATGAAGGGAACGTTACCTCCTGAGATTCTTCAGTGAGCGCTGCACACTCAGCCCTTAGTCTGTTAACTTCAGCTGTTAAATCCTTCAGCACTTGGATTGTGTCAGTAAGAACAGTTGCCTTGTCATTCTTAGGCCTATCCGGGTCTAAACTTGGAACACAAGATAATAACAATTCAGAAATTGTAGACTTCCACATAACAGTAAGCACCTATTTATAGGTAAGATGGCACATTACAATTAAATAATGACAATGTTCAAGCTTCCATGTGAACCTTGTGATTCACTTAATGCAACCGGAAAGTACTGATGGAAGGGCTCATCATATTTGAGCTAATACAATATCTCTCAATCTAGAAATTAACATAATAAGAAAATTCAAGCCACCTACCTGAGAACTAGAATGTTTGCCAACATAATACGTAATTCAAGCATTGCAAGAGCAAAAATTTTCCATAAGACCTGACTACTTTGCATAGAGCAGAAAAATTCTCTCTTTTATAACTGCCCTAAGGAATTATTCGGCGGTTTAACTCAAATCCTTTATTCAGGTGTAAAACAAAAACAAACTGCACTGAAATTAAGTTCTTGAATGTAAAAAACCAAAATACAAAAGGAAAAAGTGTGTTAGTAAACTGTCATGTACCTAGAGTGTTACCCAACTCCAAAAACTGTTCGTTCAATCGATCCCTTCTCAGTTTTTCACGATCTGCCTTCTGAACTTTCCTAGCTGCAATTGAATCTTTTGCTTCCATCTCCTGCTTCTGTCTGTCAAAATCATTTTGCGAGAAATTTGAGACAAAACGAAGCAAATTAAATCAACCATTCCAATCAGATAAATTATACAAACCTTGAATCCGTGTTATCTGAAGTTGAAGGGCCTACATCTGGAGCAGCTACTACAGACTCAGACGTTTCATTGCTTGTATTCGGAACACTGAATTGATCCATACTCTGAATTTTATCCAAAAAAAAAAAAGACGAGTATTTCTTGTAAATTAGAGGAGGAAACATGAGAAATGGCAACCAACGAGGACACAGACTTGTGCATTCCACGAGCCACCCACCATTTTCATGGATATTAATTATAAAAGTCGCTTTCCACTATTATCGCTGCTGACTCAGCCATTAAACGTTCCGTGGACGACGGCACGCTCAGTTGAGTTTCCGCACGTGTCACGCATCACCCGGAGGAACCTAAACCCCCAGGGCAACTTCGTCCTTTTCTTAGTTTTATTAGGGTTGATAACGTCTGAGTCCCTCATTTTATTATAGTTTCCGAAATATAAATATAGTTTGTCTATTTTGTCAAATAGATCCGAAATCCTTATTTAGACGACAAGATTACTCATAAAAAAAGTAAATTTATTTCGATTTTGGATCTAATAAGAAACTTAACAATAAGTAGGGTTAGTAAAATCTAGATCCAGGTTTGGTTTTTACTCAATTCAAACTTGGATTCGAATTCTTTTTGGCATTTCAAAATTTGGGTTGCATCAATTTTTTTTTGGATGTGGACTAGGTCCCAATTTAAAATCGAGGCGGGTCTTGATGCCTCAAAATCCAAATTTTATCTCGAGTTTTTTTTTTTTTCAAATTTTCAATATCAATTTATTATTAATGCTAAGTTCCATGAAAAAAAGGTCTAGTGCAAAGAATAGGAAAACAAATAAGGAATTAATGAACTCAAAACTTATTCTATTTGATAAAATCTCAGAAACAAATATAAAAATAATACTTGAGAACCAAAATTTTCATGCAACATTAACACTAGCTCAAACCTAGATACAACTGACCTGCACCACATCTTCAATCTATTTTTTTTCCCTTCAAAAAAATTGTATCCCAACAATTCCCTTATTTCATGTAATAATTAGAACCAAACTTCATCACCAAATACCAAATAAAATCAAACCCATAATCGGCAGCTCTAGAAATTTCCCAACCCTGTGTTCTACCAAAATCAGGCTCTAATTCTTCAAGACTCGACCTGATTCCGTTCCCATGAAACCCACCCAGACCCAGAAAATTCTGGCCTTGGACTTGCGTGCTCAAAAAATTATTCACCAAAATCGTGTGGGCTGAAGTAATTGATTCTGTAATTGAATGAGTTTGCAGTTTGCTTGTAGTAAAAGTCTTGAGGAGGCGTGGACTATTAAGACTCGGTTCGTAAAAACTTTCATCCCTGGCAACTTTGCATCTGTTCGAAAATTTTGTCACCAACCAAAGAGTTAAGAGGGCAGAGGAGAGGTAGTATTTGAACAAGAACAAACTTGAAAGAGTGAGAAAGAGTAGAAAAGAATTCAAGGATGGAGCTAGAGATGAATTAAAATGATCTTGGTGTAACCAAGATAGCCAACAATGCCATCAGTTTAAGGAAAAACCGGGTTCTAAGCAGGGTTTTGTCGGATCTAGAAAAGTCTGAACTCCTTCCGAACCCCAAAAAAATAAAAATAACTGGAATTTGATTTTTTAGATTTGAATTTTTTCAAATTTTTTTGAGTTTTTTTGGATTCAAGTCTGAGTCCTATTTTTTTCCACCTTAACACTAAGAGATACCCTTATAATTCAATAAGATTTACGTACTGATATGATGTAAATGGATAAATTATACTCATAGAGAACTTGTAAACAATTTAGGCATCCGAGGTTGTACCCTATGTCAAGAAGGGAAGTTTTTGTAAATGACTCTAAATTTTATAATTTATATTTTTTTATTATATTATAATTTTTTAATCTTTTATAATTAAAAACTCAAAAATTGAATACTTTTAACCATGAATTATATTTTCTCAATATTAGCAAAATTGACTCTAAAGGAAAAAATACTCAAGTCTTCCAAAATATTTCTCTTCCAAGATCCAATCAAATAGATGAGAAAATCTTAACAAATTGACTTTAAACATTTGATAAGTTATTCAAATTAAAGATAAATTATGAATTATGTGTAAAAAATGAAATATTTCTACAATATTTATGTTTAAAATGAGCACATTAGTTTAAAAAAAAAAGAGTGAAAATAATACAAAATTACGTAAAATTGGTGCAAAAGAGTAAAAAAAATTAATGTGGTGTGAAGATGGGGGAGGTGGTTGATGCGGCGACGCTTAGTGTGCACCAAGCGCCTACACTAAGCACCTGCTCATGCACTTTTTAAGTTGTTTTTTTCCGTTTTTTTTTTTTAAAATTCATTCTAATCAAATTTTTGACATTTTATCTTTTTTTATATGTATCATAGGGCTTGTTTTAACCATTATATACTTTGGAGGAATGTACGAGAGTTTCATTAATGGTGTTGAAAGATATATTAGATTTCAAAATACTGGTATTTCGGTTTAGAAAAATATAATATGCAAAGCACTAATAAGGAAAGTTTGTCGTATAATTGGAGTTAATTAAGAGCAGTATAAAGTGACTCTCAGAATTTATGTTCTTTCAAATATGATGAAGTTGAGATCAATTACACTTGAAAATAATGACGATGTGGTCTTTTAGTTGGGCCTCTGTAAAAAAATTTGACACTTCTATGTGTAACCATAGATGTTCGAGTTCCCACATGTGAACTTAATGCAGAGGCACTGATCGAGCAGAAACATGTCTACCTCAATTTATGTCTGCCAACGGTAGCAACTAAGTTAGTAGCATAGCCCTAACAATTCCAGCATTTGTGTTTTTAATAAGCCCTCTAAATAATTATTATTTTTCTTCTCCAACTTATACATAATATGATAGTCAGATATATGGAGATGATAGTAATAATAATGGTAATGATGTTGGAAATGATGTTAGTAATGATGATGGTTATGAGAATGGTGATTATGGAATGGAAGCCGATAGATTGAATGACATATCAGAAGGCGAATCATGTTATGTTTCTAATACTTCTTTTCTTGGGTTGCATAATGTGTATGATTCGCATGCAAGAGAAGATAGGATTCAAGTAGAAAACTCATTTCAGTTCATGCCTCCGATACCATTATCAAACTTGAACATATCAGATAATATATTGTGTACTAGAATATAAGAGGTGTTTGTGAAAAAGTTTTATAATAGTAAAGATGAAATTTATAAGGCTATAAGTATATTAACACTTAAGGGTAATTAGATTTTCAAAGTTTATAAGTTCACCAAAGATCATTTTAAGGCTAAATACAATGATGAGAGATTTAAATAGAGATTACGTGTAGTGTCGATGGAAGCGTTATAGTTCTTCATTGTGAGGAGAGTAGATACAAAGCATACTTGTATTTTGAACTGATTGCAGGAAGGTCACGGACAAGCCAAGAGTCATATTATTAGTAACGTAATTAAAAATAAGTTTGCATCATTCAATAAAAATTATAAACTAAAGTAAATTCAAGTAGACATGCGTGAAGAATTTGGTGTTGAGTTAATGTATTCTACAGCTTATCGAGCTAAAGAGCATGCATTAAGGTTGATAAAAAGTGCTCTAAAAGATTTGTCTAGATTGCTTCTTACATACAACTATGTGTTGGAACAACAGAACTTGGATAATGGTTACTCAATTAGAAATTAACGGCGATAATCACTTTAAGTATTTCTTTATAGTGTTGGGACCCTACATTAGAAGTTTTCAGCCATCTATTCGGCCGATGATTGTAGTTGATAATTGTTTTTTGAAATGTGCCATTCTTTGTACAATATTTGTGGTGGTATGAAAAAATAAGAATAAAATCAAATATTTTGATTAGTATGGAGAATTATTGACTAAAAAAATGATATTTCTTGGACTTGGTTTATAGTTAAATTACGAGGAGTAATTGATGACCATCAGGATCTAATTTTTGTATCCGATTGACACGTCAGTATTAAGAAGGTTATTCAAAGTTTATTTTCTAATGTCTATCATGAGTTTTGCATATATCATTTAAAGGAAAATTTAATGACAAAATATAAGTTACCAATAAAAATAAAGAAAAATGGGGATACTTAGTTACTTATTTTTTTGCTACTAAGACATATCGCCTTTTTTACTTTCAACACTAAATGAACAAGATGTAGGAGATGAGACCTGATGCAACTAAGTATTTGAAGAAGGATGTTGGTATAAGAAAATGGGCTCGATTAGTTGGTGCCTTCAATACCACCATTAAATTTGAACATATCGGAGTCTCGTGTATTGAAATTGGAGATGTGTTTGTGGAAAAGTTGTATATTAGCAAAGAAGAAATTCATAAAACTATAAGCATACTAGCATTTAAGGGCAATTAGAGCTTCATAGTTCATAAGTCCATCAAAGATCGTTTTGAGACTAAATGTGATGATGAAAGATGTAAGTAGAGATTACGTACAGTGTCAATGGAAGCGCAATAGTTCTCTACTTTGAAGAGAGTAAATGCAGAGCACACTTGTATTTTAGACCGATTATGAGATAGTTATAGCAAGTCAAGAGTCATATTATTAGTAAAGTAATTAAAAATAAGTTTGCATCAGTTAGTAGAAATTATAAACCGATGAAAATTCAAACAAATATGCGTGAAAGAATTTGGTGTTAAGTTAATGTATTCTACAGCTTATTGAGCTAAGGAGCATGCATTGAAGTTGATAAAAAAGTGCTCCAGAGGATTCGTTCAGATTGAGTTTTGCATATAGTTATGTGTTGGAACAATAAAACTTGAGTACGATTACTCATTTGAAAATTGACAGAATCACTTTAAATATTTTTTTTATGACGTTAGAACTTTATATAAGAGGTTTTCAGTCATCCATCCAACCAGTGATTGCAGTTAATGGAGCATTTTTGAATGGTGTCTATCTTAGTATAATGTTTGAGGCAGTATCTAAAGATGGAAACTGATGCTATATTTTATATTTTAAAATTGAGTGCAAGTATACACTATCATATGCAAGTAATAAAGGGACAAAAAAGTTGGATGTCGAACCCATAGGGATAATTTATTCTTTTTAACCAAGTACTAAAATTATATCTTTCTAGTAATTATTCAGATAAATAAAAAAATATAAGAATGAATGTAGAAAATATAAAAGCAATGACACAATGTAAAGAGATTTAGAAGATAGCAATATAGAGAAAACCTAGGGTTAATATTATCCCTCAATATGCTTTTTAATAATTAATCTTCTAATATTTAACTCTCTTAGTCTTTATTATTGATTAAGACACTAATGTATTCACAACCCTCTTTCAAGGTCATGCAAGTATACCTTAATTTACTAAATACATATATTCCTATGTTACTTGTAATAAATTAAAATTAAGTCTTATTAATCATATATGCCAATTAGGTATATTCTTATCTTAATTTGAAATTTACATATGCAATATTGAATGTTACTCTACAATCATGCATCAAGTTACCTAAGTCTAAATATAATGATTCATCTTTCGAGTTTATAAAAAATATTACTAATTCATTCACCATATATTGACCAGATATATTGAAGCATTAAGAACAAGTAATTTGAATAATAAAGAACTAAGTTTATTATATATTAAAAAGTTATGGCAATTAAGTGCACATATTGAGTTCAAGTATTAACACTAAAAAGAAAAATTTAGTTCATGGCTACAAGAGAATAACAGTAAAAATAATAAAAAAATCAAAATACAATCAATAGCAAATCAATATAGATGTCGACTTACTCTTTATTGTGCTGCCTAAGAAACTCTTAATGCCAAAGAACGCTTTGAATATTTCTCTATGGCTGTTTCAACTAAGCTCCAATTGCTCTCTAAAACTTGTGTTGTGTGTTCTTGATATTCTTGGATGTTCTAAGCTGGATACGAGTGGCTTTTTATAGGGATTGATTTGAGCTTGAAAACCTTAATTCTCATCGGATTAGGAATCGCACTACTGTTGAGGTGCTATGCTGCTGTCGCTGGAGCGCTGCGTGTAAAATGCCTCATCACTAGAACGATGAAGTGCTGGCACTAGAGCGTTAGGCTATCGCTGGTGCGATGGTGAGTTGGCGCTAGAGCTCTAGACTGTAACTTAAACAAGTCATTTTTTCTATTTCTTATTTTGATAACTGATCCAGGGCTGAGGCGACAGATCCATATTTTAAAAAGTTTACATTTTAGTCCCTGTTTTTGCTCCTTTTGCGTCCTTACTTTAAATTTTGTTCAAGTCCCTATAAATAACAATAATACATATAAATAACTATTTATTCTCATAAAGCACTAAAATATCAAAATAAAAATATGAGAAAATATATGACAAATATGCTCTTA
This sequence comes from Ailanthus altissimus, assembly GCA_946807835.1. Classification (NCBI taxonomy): domain Eukaryota; kingdom Viridiplantae; phylum Streptophyta; class Magnoliopsida; order Sapindales; family Simaroubaceae; genus Ailanthus; species Ailanthus altissimus. Next base: position 30,167,822 of record OX327695.1, read on the forward strand.
TTAGAAACAATCAAATATTTCCATTGGTATAGAGAATTACTGACTTATAAAATGATGCTTATTGAATATGGTTTATAGTCAAATTGTGGGGAGTCATTGGTGACCATCAGGATCTGGTTTTTGTATTCGATCGACACGCCAATATTAAGAGGGCTATTCGAAGTGTGTTTCATAATGTCTATCATGAGTTTTGCATCTATCACTTGAAGAAAATTTTTGGTGACAAAATACAAGTTACCAATGGAAAAGAAAAAAAAAAGGGATACTTAACTGCTTATTTATTGACCGACAACGCATTTTGCCTTTCTAACTTTCAATACCAAATAAACAAAATGTAAGAGATTAGATCCGATGCAACTGAGTATTTGGAGAAGTATGTTGAGTATAGAGAAATAGGCTTGATTAATTGGTGCATTTTGAAGATCATCATAACCACTAATATTGCAGAGAGCATTAATGAAGTTATAAAAAATGCAAGATCTTTTCTTGTGACCAACTTGGTTGAGTGCATATGAGAGCTAACACAGTAGTAGTTTTATAATAGGCAGGTGGCAACAAAAGGTATGACGTTCTTTATAATGACTTAAGCAAATCTCAAGGTGATGATGCATAAAGATAAAGTTACGCGAATGACGGTTCACTAGGTATATAATTCAAAATTTCTATTGAAGAACAGAGACAGAGATGGAATAGTAGACATCACTGCAAAGACATGCAACTGTTGAAAGTTTGACTTTCGGCCATAAGCTTGTCCCTATACGCTTTCTGTATGTAAACATATGAGATTAGCACACGAGGGCTTTTATTCGACTTATTACATGTCCAAGCATTTAGTCCGTGCTTATAGCGAGTCAGTACTTTTGGTTGTCCATCCGTCAGATTAGATACTCCCAGACGAGTTGAAAAATATTAACATTCAACATTTGATATCATATCATCAAGTAGGCAAGCATAAGACAGAGCAAATTCCATCTCAATAGGAGAACCATCAAAGAATGTTTGTAGTCTTTATAAAAAACATGGATATAACTAATAGACGTGTCAAAACTCTATTGCTTATTGATGTATGTCTGTTTGTAAAACTAAAATTTATATGCTACGTTTAGTTTACTATGATATATATTGTTAAGTTGTTAAATATAATTAATTATTGATAGGCGTATTTTATACTGGATATTTTAATTTTCGTGGATTTAGAATTTGTTTATTTTTCTTGAATATTAGGCTTGTATATGTTATATATTATATGTTATTACATGTGCCCTTGCATTTTTAAATTACATAACTCTTATATTCATTTGCCAAAATTTTGATAGGATTTTTCCTATTTGAACATTCCTAAACCTAAATATTATATAATAAAAAAATATTTTTATAAAAATTATACATCATCTCTATATAAATCTACCAAACATAATAATAACATACAATTATATAACATAAATGCGCGCGCACACACACACACACACACACACACACATATATATATATATATATAATATTTTAGACATTTATACATCATGTTGAGCATAGGTCCATAAATTTATAGCTATCTTTTTTTTCTAAAAAAGTTTCAATCTCAGGGCTTAGATCAAATGGTCGACCCAACATTAGGTACTCAATGAACATGTAAGTGAATACACCACAGTCCTTACTCTTGATCCTTTATTGAAGTAAACCATCCTTCAAATGAATAACTGTGAAATGCGACATATCTACATTCACTTGTTCCCTGAACTCTTAAAATCTACATTTACGGAGATAAATGGCATGACATTATACAGAGATGTAATAAAATCTTCAATCGTTTGGTCAAAGTATGCTTTCACACTGGAATCATATAGTATAATCCTCTTATGAATAAAATCAACCTCTATCATAAACTAAAGTTCTTGTTTGTAATTCAAGAGAATATATACTTACACAAACTATTTTTTATTTTATTATGAACTAATTATAGTATAAACAGTAAAAAATAATTACTTTACTTTTGTTACCTTATTGACCTCAGGCCACATTTTACCACCAACTAAATCCTATTTCATTCAATGTGCATATGACAATAATGACGCATCTTATTGAATATCATCTGGTATACGGGCTTGTGCTTGGTGCACATATCTAATGTACTCCTAAAAATAAATATATGACATAAATTAAAATAACTTAACCAACAAATTTATAACCTAATATGAACAATAATCAGAAAAAAAAATTTACAAAAAAAATGTATCTAAAATTGTGCACTGTTGTGAGTACACTTGCTAAAAGTTATCATGTTGTAGACGAACTATTTTTAGATACTCATTTATATGCTACAAAACCCTACATAATGTGTATAAATATTGATATTGTTCATTCATTTTTTTAAAAATAAATAAAAGTCTTTACAAAATTATCAAGCTAATCTCTTTAAACCAGCTCACATTAGAATCAAACCCATGTAAAAAACAAAATATGTAATTGATCTTTATTCTCTATCCAAGTTAGAAGTTTCGTATATTTTGCTTCATCTATCATTCGTGGTTGCCCACACACATCAACTGAAGCATGTACTTGTAATTCAACATTTCTTCTTTTGACATTCTTTCGAAGAAGATTGGTATAAACAATGTGTTTAATCCACGTATCCTTGTACTGGCACCCATACTTGCTTATTCCTTATCTAAAAGCATCGGGTGCAATTTCAACAATGGTGGGGCTCTCAGTTGCAAAATACATAGACGATTACCACTAATATTGATACTTAACCGCTGGAGTTTGTGCTTGAACGTCATCATACATTTTCTCTCCTAAAACAAAAAAATACTAATGAATATACTGAGCTGTTATGAATGTACCAAAACAATAACTTCATGTATAATATGTACCATCGACTAATTTGCGTCCTGAAACATCCTGGATGCCTTAAAGGACTCTGTCATGAGCCTTATCTGATGTAAGATTTCTTTTTTATCTTTATCCATCTTCATACTAATGCTTGCCAATATGTGCAAGATCTTTGCTTTTTATATTTATCTATCTTTCTAGTCATCTACTACTGCAAGTTATCAATCTTCTTCTTAAGACAGTTACAATGTGATGACATGCCTATCTCAAACTATACAAAAGTAATTATAATCAATCTTCATAATGTAATATTCATCAAAATCATATAGTAAATTAAAAAAAAATTAAATTATTGTATCATTAGTCTAAACATTAGCGGAGCTTTAGAGAGATGGCCACGCTGAACATCCATATCATCTCAAAGATCAATGAATTTGACATTCAACTTCACAATATGCTCAAGTTTAAAAATCTCTCCCACAATCCCAATAGAATATGTAATTTTACGGTTGTGCGAAAATTCTTATTTTCTCATGTTTTCGAGGCACCAATTTCCTATATGCCTTTAAAAACTACACAAAATTTTAAAATTGTTAACTATTAAAAAAAATATTTTTCAAAAACTATATACATTTATATTGTGTAAAATTATACCAAATCTTCATCCTTTTTGAAGAAAAGGTTTTTAACGTCTGCATATATTGGGGTTCCCTTGTTACCCTTCTTACATACAAATATCGATCTATATGTTGAGATCACTTCATAAATCCAAAATTGTAATAATAAAAAATAATAATTTCAAATAACATTATTTTTTTATCTTCTTTAATGCGATAAATTAAATAAAATAACTATATTTCTCTGTATTTCAATGCAATTATGAATCAATAATCAATTGATAGAATTACTCAGCAGAAATGTATGAGCAAAAGCATACATGTTATATGCTTCCTTCTCCTGACTATTTTTTTTTAATCTTCTTTATTTTTTTTATTGGCGTTGTGCTTAAACTATTATAGAGTACGGTAGATATTGAACTCATCCAAATTGTCGACTAGGCGAAACATAAAATACTGAATTATTCTACTCTGATCACGTGTCATCAATAATTTATGAAACAAATAAAACAGATACATTTTTACAACATCTATTTCATCAACGGTCAAATCAACTACATTGAACCACCTATCTAACTCCTCATAGGTAAACTCCTTTCTATTTTAAAAATATTTATTCAATAGTCTATGTTTTGAGTTTTTTTTTTAATTTTTTTTATTGACAGATAATCTCCCATTCTCAAACTTGTAATCAAATAAAATTCTAAATAAGAGAATCTAATATGCTTTTGGCATACAAAAACCCACGTTGCTTTATATAAATTTTGGACACACAATTGTCTTAATAAAATCTCATGTACTAATATACATGAGAATAAAATATCGTGTGCATATAGAAAATAATCAAAACATGTGGTCCTAAATAATTGTGTTTGCCTAGGTGTCAACTTTTTCTTGATGGAGTCTAAAGCCCACAACTTAAAGTAAGTATTGATCGACGATCATAGTGGAATTATATATGATTTCGATATGTTTTGCTTCCTAAAAAAAAATATAGTACATGAGCAGATAATAAAATAAATTTAACAAATTAATAACAAACAATTACCTATAGTAAATAACAATTTGTATGTAAACAAATTAATTATTTTTGTAAATGTATTTTTTAGTCAAAATTAAACAAATGTGTTAATTTTAATAATATCATGTTAAAAAAATAGTTAATTCAATATTGATTTAAATAAATAAAATAATTTTAAATAAGTTGTTAATTAATTTATTAATTAACAAAAATTAATAATTACATTTTAAAATATAAAATTAAATAAAATTTATTGCCACGTCGTGAGGGCTTAGCGCACCAGAGTGTTAAGCCCTATGCACAGCATGAGTGTTGCACAACAGAACGTTAAGAGCCTAGATGCATAGTGCTCAGATGCTATGTGTGTGAGCACTCCGCTTTCTGTGCATAACGCATGTGTCGGCGCATGCACCTTAGGCATGATGTAAATTATGGTAATTTTTGGTTGTTTCTAGCTTCTTTTTTGTTAATTTTTATCATTTTTAACTATTATTTCACTATTTTAACTATAAATTTAATAATTTACGTTAATTACTAACAAAAATATAACAAAACAATACATAATTTTAAAAGGTCACCAATTTTCGCTTAGTTTTTAATTTTTAATTATACAATAAGTATGTAGCCTCTGATCTTCAAAATGTAACAACTTTAAAGTAGATTTACAAGCTACCGATTAGTTTGACGTGGGTTTGAGAGAGTTTGTGAGTGTTTTATAGAGAGAACAATTTTCGTGATTTAGAGTGGGAAGGGTAAAATTGTCCCATTTTTGGGTGTTTGGCCAAAAAAAGATTGAAATATTATAGAAATCGGGGCCAAAAAGATTAAACTATAAAAATCGGGGCCGTACGGAAATTTCCCATTCAGAAACCAGAAACAAGAAACGACCTCGTTTCAACTTGATCGTATCGCAATCACCGGAGTTCGAACAACAGAATCGGTGGCCCTGGCGTTTGGAGGTGTATGTGCAAACGGAGGCCAGTGGCGCTGACGATGAAAATAGTAACGTACAACGTAAACGGCCTGAGACAACGCGTCTCTCAGTTCGGGTCTCTCCACAAATTACTCGACTCTTTCGATGCCGAGATCATCTGCTTCCAGGTTGACATTCACACAATTTCACTTTTATATCTCTAATTGTGCATGTTCTCAAAGTTCTCTAATTTCGATAATTTGCGCCAAAACAGGAAACAAAGTTGAGGAGGCAGGAATTGAAATCAGATTTAGTAATAGCCGATGGATACGAGTCATTCTTTTCATGCACGCGTACCTCTGATAAAGGCCGAACTGGGTATTCGGGTAAACCTGTTTGTTAAATTCCCTCAACCAAATACAGTTCTCTGCTTATTTTTCACATTTAACGGTCAAAATTCATTTAGGCGTGGCGACATTTTGCCGTGTGAAGTCGGCATTTTCGAGTAACGAAGTCGCGCTGCCAGTAGCAGCCGAGGAAGGCTTCACTGGCGTTCTAGAAACTTCTAGCAACAAAATCGTGGAAGGTCTCAAGGACGTTGCAAAAGATGAGCTTTGCAAGGTTGATGGCGAGGGACGTTGTGTTGTCACTGATCATGGTCACTTTGGTCAGTTAAAAAATATGCTATTTTTATTGATAATATATTTGAAAAGAAAAATGTTTGAATTCTATTTAAAAGTTATTGATTAAATTTATGTTGCAATTGATTAGTTCTATTTAATGTCTACGGCCCTCGAGCTGATAGTGATGATACAGACAGAATTCAGTTTAAGCTTCAGTTTTTCAAGATATTACAGGTATTTCAATCTATTTTTCTTTTTTTTCCTTTTGTTGTGTTTTCAATTTTTAGCTTTTTGTTTGATGAGTTGATTAGGTGAAATAATGAGCTTCTATGATGATTTTGTTACAGTATAAGTGATATTGGTTTTCTTTGATTTAGAAAAGATGGGAGTTTCTCCTATGTCAGGGAAGGAGGATATTTGTTGTTGGTGATCTCAACATCGCTCCTGCTGCTATGGATCGCTGTGATGCAGGACCAGATTTTGAGAAGAATGAGTAAGCGGTTGGGTAGTTTTCATTCTGTACTTGTTTCTGGATATGTCTAACTGACAACTGTTATCTATAACCCTATACAGTTTTATAAGTGATAGTTAGCAAAGAGTATATTGCATATGAATCATAATTTGCAGGTTCAGGAGATGGTTTAGATCTGTGCTAGTGGAATCTGGTGGCTCTTTCTTTGATGTCTTCAGATCAAAACATCCTGAGAGGTTTAGAACTTGAACTGACTTTTGATTTACTTTAATTGATGATAATTGATTTTGTTAGGGAATTCAAAGTCCACCAAAGTTAGTATTTGATACGGTTTCATATTCTTATAGGGCCCTTCTGCCTAATAATTTAAGGTTTTGCGTTCGATTTTCTATTGGATAAACAGCCACTTATATCGTCCTTAAATGATTTGAATGTACAATTGAACTCTAAAATTGAAGTTGTCTAGGTGGGTGGCACTGAATACTTCAATTGGTTTTGGTTCCATTTCATTTTCCAAATTCCCCTAACTTATGTTCTTGGTTCTAGGATACTTTAAATTCATGATGAGCATCACTATTACTAATTAGAGAATGGTCCTATTTTATGACTTATCAAAAAAGAAAAAGAAAATAAGAAGATGATGTTTGTGTCTTTGCAAGGTCATGAATTTGAACATGACTACTTAGTTTATAATGGACATGAGATCATGGTTTTATTCATTTTTGTGTCGTATTCTGGTATGCTTCAATCTCTAGATCAACTTTTGGGCATCCTTGCATGATGACGTTGCCTTTTCTTTTTCTTTCTTATAATTTCTCTGCAGAAGAGATGCGTACACATGCTGGCCGTCAAACACAGGTGCTGAACAATTTAATTACGGGACAAGAATTGACCATATTCTCTGTGCTGGCCCATGCCTACATCAAGGGCAGGACCTGCAAGGCCATAACTTATTTACCTGCCATGTTAAGGAGTGTGACATATTGATAGAATATAAACGTTGGAAACCCGGAAATACACCCAGGTAGCTAAATATTGCAAAATAGAGTAGTGGTAGTACTAGTTCAGTGTTGTTATTGCTAATTTAGTCAGCACCTGAAGCTATTTTTTCCAGTTACAGGTGGAAAGGAGGGATGAATGTTAAATTAGAAGGTTCAGACCATGCCCCTGTTTATACAAGTTTAGTGGAAGTTCCCGAAATTCCCCAACATAGCACTCCATCTTTAGCATCTAGATATCTTCCCATGATTCGTGGTCTCCAGCAAACACTTGGTGAGAACTGTCTTATCTCTTTGATTGGAGACACTTTTAATAGATTTCTATTTTATATGATCTACTGATTTCTGCAGTGATATAAAGTACTAAGCATCTTTCAGATGTTTTGGTATTTAACTGAGAAGTGTTTGCTTTCTTGATTTCATTATGTGATATGTAGCATTTGTTAGGTTATGGATTTTAGCACAGATCAAATTGATCAAGTTTTGTTAGGTTATAGAATTTAACACAAGATCAAACAATCAAGGTTTTTTCTTTTTTCTTGAAACTCTTTAGAAGGGTTTGATTGAATTCATTGGTTTTCATATGCAGCCACTGGTTGTTGATAAACTTATATTCCAGTTTTCCTTTGTATGGGGATTTGGGTAATTAATAGAAATTTAATGTTAATCAATATTAATCTAAATAAAGTATTAATATTCGAATATTAAACTTGGCTAAAATTTGAATAATTACACAGTAAGGGATTTGAACTTGAGATGGAGAGTGGAAACCCCACTTTAAAGGCAAGTTGAAAATTCCATAAAAATCCAAGTTCAGACGACAGGGACATATAATTTACCCAAGAAGTTCCATAATTTTATCTGTTGTGGCTTCAAACCAATGAACACATTTATCAATTTAGACATCAGTTCGTTCTGTGGTAACTGCCTTGTTAATGCAAAAATTTGACATTGGTGTTTTTCATTTTTATTTCTATGAATATTTTTAAACCTTACAAATTTACGTAGCCCTTAATGTTTTGCAGTGTCTATGCTAATGAAAAGAGGAGTTGCTAAACAAATGGAATCCCACGAGATCTCAGATTCATTTTCAGAGCCAACTACCTCAACAGAGAATTGCAGTGAGAGTGTTGAAAGATCATTCAACAATTACTGTGATTCTAGCATCACCCAGGGTGATTATTGTTCTTTTTCAAACCAAGAATCTGAAGGAGAATTTATGAAAAGAAATGAAAATTGTGGAGATATTGCTAATGGGGCTTCTTGTCACTCAACAATCACATTCGTGAGTAGTAAGCATATTTCTTCCATTCCAGGTGACAGAGCCAAGAAAAAATGTAGAAGAAATCAACTTGGCCAACTCTCTCTGAGGTCATTTTTCCAGAAGAGTCCAAACGCGAGCCATGATCATGACAATTCCATTAATGATACTTCACTTAATCATGAAGACTCTCCTCATTCTCATCATCATTCTGTCAAAACTCTTGCGACAGATCAAGATAGCAGTGGTTATGAGTTGCATGAGGTGGACTCAAGTGTTTGCTCAGATGATCAGGCACAAGGTGGCATTTGTTCTTTGGTCAAAGAAAAAAATAATGTTGCTTTACAAGAATGGCGAAGGATACAACAACTCATGGAAAATAGTATACCGCTTTGCAAGGGCCACAAGGAACCTTGTGTTGCTAGAGTGGTGAAGAAACCAGGTCCGACATTTGGTCGCAGATTTTATGTGTGTGCTCGAGCTGAGGTATTTCATGTCTTGCTATCCATTAGTAAATTAATCTATCTAGGATATTCATGAAGTCTCAGAGTTGTGTTTTGAAGAAGAAAGAAAGAGAAGATATCAGAGAAAGAAAAACACTATTCTTTTTATAATAGAAGTGAAAACGGTTAAATACCAGGTTGTGCACTGAATTCTATTCAGTGCATGACAATTAAAAAAATAAAAAGAACAAGTATGCTCAATTCCCATTGAGGTTCAGTTTTCATTTATTTTTGACATATTGGGTCCAAGCATGTAATGGTAAAAGTCTTAAGAGACTAATAAGCATGAACACTTGGCTTCAAGTTACGAGAGCAACCATTTTAGGAAAAATGTGAGATGTAGGATCAGTATCTAGAACACCTCTTCTGCTCCTGCAGGACCAGCACTTGTTAATGACCTTTCTATGTTAGTAGATGACAACATAAATGTATGCTTCTCTTTTGTTCTTGCTGTGTTTATCTGCTATATTAGTCTTCTGTATGCAGTGAGCTCGAAGAAGATGGACAATGTATGAAAAAATGAGGGACCATCTATTTTATTTTTTAAATTATTAAATACTTCTTACAGGGACCTGCATCTAATCCGGAAGCAAATTGTGGCTACTTCAAATGGGCGTCTTCAAAATCCAGGCAGAAATGATTGGGTGACATGGTTTAGATCCCCTTGTGGAGTTTTCTATCATTACTGTCCTGTCTTTGAGTCTCGCCTCCTTAAAGAGCCACTGCTGTGACAACATTTTGTGGATTACCTTCCATTTATATACGGAATAGGGTTGGTCTTATTTGCAACTGGGGCACTGCACCGGTGGCAACTCTCATTGTATTTCGATGTGTATTAGGTTTTGTAAAGACTACAATTTTATTAGTTTCATATAAAGTTAATTATTATCTCATCTCTTTTTGCGAAAAAAAGAATAAACCTTTTGTCTTCTGCATTTTCTCCTATGCCATTTCCTGCAATTTCAAAACCAAAATCGACCTTGATCATTTCTAGAGGCGGCTTATTGGCAGTTATGCGAGACGGGTGAGTTAATATAATGAACAAATTTCTCCCCGTTCATGGTGGAGATTTAGTATTTGTTGATGCCATTCTTGCATTTCCAAGTTGAGTAAGCAAAGAAAAACAAGGTATGATGTTCAAATTTTTTATATGCTTTCAATTTGTTCTATAATTTTTGCCTGCACTGGTTTCCGAAGAAATATCACGACACCTTCAATGTGAATGAACTCTACAGAAATGATGATTAAATTGAAAGGCATGTATTGTGTGCAGAAATGTATAGCTTATGGCTAGATGATGTGCAGCATTTTCATAAAATTAAAATTGATGAAGTTGGTGGCAAACTGAATTGGGAAAGATTGAAAATTGAGGGAAAGGTTAAAAGAAACCATGAATGACATTTTTCCTGAAGATGTAGTTGTTGAAATCTTATCACGGCAGCCTGCAGATAGGTGATATTTGTCGATTTTGGCATGCTTTGATCAAGAGCCTTGAGTTAATCTCTAGGCACCTGAAGAACTACAAGGTAATTTATCATATGAAGAACTTGAACCTCTTTAACACTTGATTCTCAACAAAATTTTGATTCCTTAAAAGTGGTTTGTTTGGTTTCCACAGACCAAAATTTGAATCGCCTATTTCTATGGAACATCGCAACTAGAGAATTCACAGGACTTCCAAGATAAAAAAGAGTTGTTTCTATACCTAGCTTGTCGAATGGTGTACATTGTACACACTAAGTACTGATTCTTGGACACATTTAAAAGTGTTAAAGAGTGTGAAAATTTTCTAGTCAAAGTTTACGAATGGAAGTAATAATTGTATATTTTTTTTACTTAAGTAATATGTTTGTTGTAAGATGTGGTCTTTCGAATTTTAAGGTAACGGGTCTACCTAATGTGTTGAGGCAATTATAGTGTCTTATAGCAATTATAGTGTTTTATAGCAATTATGGTATTTTTGGCATCTCTATGTAAATTTTGAATATATGGTCAACAAAAGAGAAAGTGTTATTATTATAGTAGAAACAAAACAATTGTTTCTCTTTTATGGATGTATAGGCTCTTTTATGGTTATTGAATTGAATTGATTTAAATTTAATAATAGTATCAGAGCATTGTTCTTATGAGTTATGAGATTTAAATAAATAAAAAAATATTTTTTAGTGTTTAAACACTTGTACGGGAGTGATTAAACACTTAAGAGTGATTAAATTGATTTTAAGAAATAATGCTTCTTCTGTTGTTAAAAAAAAAAAAAAAATTTTGAAAAAAATTATCAAATATGAATTGTTAAAATGAAATTATATTTAAAATTTTTGAGTTTATGAGAAATTATAGATCAAAATAAATAAGTTTCAACATTGAAAGCTAATCCCACCATAGTTCAAATAAAGCAACATAAGGAGGAAAAGTTGAAGAGAGATAAAATTATTACTTGTCTACACTCAACCTTGACAGATGATGTATTTATAAGCATCATGTATTTTGAAACTGTTAAAGGGATATGGGATGAGTTAAAAAAAATACATGATGGCAGTGAAAGAGTAAAGTCCATCAAATTGTTGAATCTCAAAAAAGAGTTTGAAATGTTGAAAATAAAAGAGAATGAATCTGTTAAAGATTATTCTTTAAAGTTACAAACATTACTACAAAAAGGAGATATCACTGATATCATACTATTTACACTTTTTTAAATGGTGTTAATGAAAAGAAGTGTCAATGAATTATTAATACTATGATATTAAAAATATGAAGTATCAATGATTTATTAATACTATAGTATCAGAAACACGAAATATCAATAAATTAGTGATACGATAATATCAGAAACTCACTTTTTATTTAAAAACTTAATTATTAAAAATAATTTAAATTTATAAAAAATTAATATAATGCCCAGGGTGTTATAAATTAAAAACAAAACAAACAAAAAAAGCTTCAAAATGCTATTTTAAAGTTAAAGAATTAAAAAAGAAAAAAGAAACCCCCAAAACGACTCAATTTTTAGGCACTTAGTAAATCTTAAAATTTTTCGAATCTTCTTCTTCTCAATTTTCCTAACAGCACCGGCTAACACTTTCCTAATTTCACATCATCATAATCAACGGTCGTTCACGATTTCACAGCCCTAACGTGCAGTATCCTAACCAAAATCATGCACTTTTCATGCTTCATCAGCTGCAAGCGGTGTCGCCTTTGATTGGTTCTATGACGTTCTCGTATCTCTCGCCTTATGGCAAAAAGAAGCCAAGATTCTCTTTTTAGGTCTCGAAAACGCCGGCAAGACCACCATTTTTCCTATGTTAAAAGATGATGTTCTAATTTTTTTTTTCTCTTTTCCATTTCAAATAGGATATTAATGTAATGTGAGATTTTGAAACTAGTTTTTTTTTTTGTTGGGTTTTTGTTTGTTTTAATTTAATTGCAGAGATTGGTGCAACATCAGCCAACAAAGCACCCAACATGAGAGGAGCTTAGGAAAGTCAAGTTCAAAGTTTTTGATTTCGATGGTCACCAGATCGCTTGTTGTGTCTGAAAAGATTAGATTATTATAATAAGGTATTGTAATTTGGCTTTTGATTTGTTGATTTGATCTACTCTTTTACAAATTTGTTTTTATATTTGTAAGATATTATGCTTGCCATTTTTGCTTAAATTAATTTATAATCTTTTAAGTTTATGGTATATGGATGAATTTTCTTTCATCTATATTTGACAAACTTAGAATTGCGGCTTTGATTTCTCTTCCTAAGCCACTTAATCATTAATTAAATTCTTGTGAAATTAATATTAATAGGCATAATTGATGAATTCTAAATGTTTGTTGGTTTTATTGTGTTCTGCCTCTATAATCCCAAATAATTTTTTGGTATTTATTTGATTCATGGGAGGAAAACATTGATGATGGAGGTTCACTGATAACATATTTTTGTTATTTTAGAAGGTGTTTTAATAGTAGGTTTTCATACATGATGGTTTTTGGGAAGCAAGTTAGCTTGAGAATGTTATGTCAAAGAGAAGTTAGAAATTCAAGTTTTATTTTTCTATAGGTTAGGCATCCACTGTTAATGTTGGTTTCTTTTGGATCTGGTGAGAAGACCTTTGCTTTCAATATTTAGAAGAAAAAATCTTTTAACTTTCTCCAAATCGTGGTCATTTGAAGAGTTTTTATTATTTGGTTTAAAAGGAAAAAAATAAAGCATTTGATAACTTTATGCAAGTCATGGAATGACGCACTTTGTCCGTCGAGAGTTACATTTGCTTTAACCATTTAACATGCCTTTAAATCTCATTTAATTCTAGTCTTTGAAAGAATAGTGAGAAATCTCTCACACCCAATAAACAAAATAAATAGTAACATTAATATTGATTTCTCATTGATACATATTTTGCAGCGAATCAATAATTCATGAGGGTTCTTTTTGATGGGTATGAGTTAGTTTTATTGGCCAATTTGAGTTTTTGTTCATCTGATAAAATATAATTAGAAGAACGATGGCAAGGTGCTTGCCATTTCTTCCACTGCAGTGTGTGTTGAGCGGGGCGACTGGTAATGTTCTTTTGGAGCAGATTGAGGTTGGTTTTTTTTAGTCACTTCTTGCTCTTTGCAAGTTTCTTTCTCTCTTTATTTTGTTGGCTTTTTCTTCTCTTTTGATTCTAGATTAGGATGATTGTTCTTTTTTTTTTCTCATCCAAGTTTGGTATGTTTTTTCTTTTTATTTTTTTAATTTGTTTTATTTTAAAAGTAAAAATTAAATTTTTTTTCGTCATATTTTGTCTTTGAAACAGGAGTTAAGGTTAAGTAGGATATTAATAATGAACCAAATGAGGATACTGGTGAATTAAAACCAGATGGAGGATTCATAGTGCCAATGATCAATTCATTTGGTCACAGTTTTAGATTTGCTCTCCTGCCTTGTAGATTTTATTTGGCTAAATACTGTTAGCTTTTCTTTTAATTTTAAGTTGATTTTACTACACAACTATTAATATATATATATATATAGAACTATTCAAAATCATATATATTACTTAGTTTAAAAGTTATGTTTGTCAAACACTATGTAGTTTCCCGTAATAATTAATACTTCTATTTCATAGTAGTTATGGCTTTAAAACAGTCTTGTTTTGTTATGTCAAAAGTATTTTTGTTGTGATATACAACTTGTAATTGATATATATTGTAGTTGATTCTTGTTCTGAATGTTTTAAAGAAACCATGGTTTGTTGCGGTAGTGGCCATATTAGAGGAATACCAAGTTGGGGGGTGGAGGGAAGGGAACAAAAGAGTATGAATTATATGAAAATCCTAGTGAATATATCTTCTTTGACAATTATCTTCTTTGGGAAAAGGCCAATAAACAAATTGCAGAATTAATATGGAGAGGGACTCCAAATGTCATAGGGTCTAACAGTATGAAGACCCTTTTTGAGCTTATATAGCTGAACAAACAAGGTGTTTTTATATAGTTGAATAAAATGAGTTTGATGGATGTTTTTTTTTTGAATGTAAGGATCAGTTTTCATAAAACACAAGAGAAAATGTCCTCAATTACAAAATGTTCAATTTGGGTTGGTATATTGCCATACTAAATAGTTTCAGAGTCTAAGTTAAGGGCAAAACGTGCTAGTTCATGGGCCACCCGATTAGATGAACGATATGTATGGTTAAAAGAGCACTGAGAGAATGATGAAGCAATTGTCAAAATGTCATGAAGTACCAAACCCAACTCCGAGGCCGAAGTAGAGCAATTGTTTATGTCCTGAATGACACCTGCAGCATCTGACACAACCTCGAGTGCAGAGATACCTAGAAAGCTAGCCAGGCGAAGTCCTTGTAGCAGAGCCAAGGCTTCAAGGATATCCACATGAGGTAGTGCATAAATAAGAATGAATGAGGAGGCCAAGACCGACTCAGAGTAGTCGCATAGCACCACCCCAAGTTCAGACTTAAAGTGTTTTAAGGATAAGTTAGCATCAGTGTTTAGCTTTATAGCGCCCAAACCTAGGGCCAGCCATAAGTTCTGCAGTGAAAATAGGGTATTAGAAGAGGGGGCCCTTCTATCTACAATGGGATATTGATGAGCATAACTTAGGCTCCAAGATTTTAAAAATTAAGGAGATGAGGGTTTCGTTAGCCTCTCCAATATCATCACCATTATTAAGAAAACCTAAACATATGTTGCAGATAGAACAGCCAACAACATCCCAAATTTTTTGATAAAATAAAGCAGACATATCATCTTTCCTTAGAACTTTTGTGGGGTACATTTGGTGTACAACATTGTAGATTTTCTCCACTTAAAAAAGAGTCTGCAGCCACTGGTGGTGTTGCTCAGAGAGTCGCCTCTCCACACTAGAGACAACAGAGTTGATATCTAATTCAGAAGGGAGGGATGTCGTAAAAATATCAGAGAAATACTCAACAAATTTATAGGCAATCTGGTCAGAGTCAGTATGCCATGTTCTATCACTACCCATAATCCCCGAGATATGATTCTTCCTTTTGCGTCCCGAGGCTTTAAGGTGAAAAAACCATGAATTTCTATCACCAGCCTAGAGCCACATAACCCTTGAACGTTGTCTCCAATAAGTTTCTTCCTTATATAACAAAGCATCAAGGGATTTCTGGACTTTTGTAATCTCCCTCCAAACTTGTGCATTAACCCGTTGGTTTATGACCCTCAAATACTGTTTTTTCTTTTTTTTATCTCAGAAGTCATTCTCCGAAAATGTACCAAGTTTTATTTTTTGATTCTATGCCCAATACGTTGTAAGGTTCCACAAATACCGAGAAGAGAAGCCGAATTAAGAGATCAACCCTCTGAGATTATCTGTCTGCATTCATTTTTATCAATCCAGGCTTCCTCAAAATTAAACCAGCGGTGGGGTTTTTGAGGAGCAGGAATCCCAACCGCCGTTCTATAGTCACCACCAACTAACTATAGAGGGCGATGATCGGACCTCCAAAAATCCAAGTGTTGTACAAAGGCCTTAGGGAAAAGTTATGCCAAGAGAAGGAGCAGAACATGCGGTCAAGCCTTTCCTGTATGAAGGTGTTGGATTTGTGTTCATTGCACTAAGTGAAGGGGGAACCTTTGAAGTGGATCCCTAATAAGTTGCAATCATCAACAACATTCTTGAAATTTTGCATAAGGTATAAAGGTCGAGGCAGCCCACCATCTTTTTAGGAGTTTGTGAAAATTTCATTGAAGTCCCCCCCACACACCCAAGGGAGGGAAGAAAGATGACACAAACGCCGTAGAAGTGTCTAAGAGTGGGTACGTTGAGATGTATTCGGATGGCCATAAAAATCTGTAAATCTCCATTTCCTCTCTAGTTCTGTAACAATAACATCAATATGAAAGCAAGAGAAAGAAAGTAGGGAGATATCTACCTTGTCCATCCATAGTAACACCAAACCTCCCTAATATCCAACTCTCTCCACCACAAGTTTTCTAACACATCCAAATTTCACTCGGATATATTCCAGCCTATTTTTGAGAGCTTGTGTTTCCATGAGAAAAATCACCTCTGGGCAGTGTTCCTGTACCAGGTTAGACAAGACATGGAATATGCGAGGGTTGCCCAGCCCCTGCACATTCCAGCATAGGGTTTTCATTAGGCTCGGTAGCCCTGTACCTCGATAGGGTCTGCTGTTTGAAATTTAGAAGGAGAGGCCAATGCATGTTGTCCCTCAATACTAAGTATAGTCTTCTTAGCCAGAGTGGGGATTTCAACGTCATCGGGACTCTCCTTTCGTTTTAGGCTTGGGCAACAGGTTGTGGGGTAGTGTGGTTTGGAGGGGATGGAAGTCTTTTTTCCCTGAGGGCCAGAATTTGTCCGAGTCGGCTTACCTCTAAGATAGAAGCTATGGAATCCTCTACACCTTCTTTACCTTGAGGACCTTTAGAGAAAGCTTACTTGGGTGGGAACTATTTTTGCACAATCCTCGCGAGACTCGCATTGATTCCTTGCTATCTCCAATTGTTTTTCTTCAATGTTTGCCATTATGTTTACAGCAGGGACAGGTTTCAGTTGGTCCCCTGAAGAGAGTGTATGGTGATCTGCGGGATTCGGGTAATCGTGGGGGGCAGCTTCTGTGGTGTTAGGAATTTTTAGGTGTGGATCCACCTGGTCGGAGATGGTCGGGAGAGATTGCCTTGTGGATTGATTCCCCTCGGTTTCTTCAGTCACTTGAGCTCCTAAATGTGAGTGAGAGACACCTAGTTGTAGGTGTGAGATAGTGAGCATATCATTACCTATTGCAGTGGTGAAAATCAGTAAATGAGAGACAATATAGTTCGATAGGCTCGCTTCAGCATGTACAGCTCCACCAGCAACGGTTTTATCTGGTTTGCATTCCATCGACAGCTTTTCCTTCCTTTTAAAAACAATATTCTTCCCTCCTTTCACTTGAACGTGGTGGGCACTGGAGTTGCTGTCAGCTTTATTCAGACGAAATGCCTATGCATCTCCCGCTGGTTCCACCATGCACCCATGCAAGTTTCAAAAATCCGTTATTTGATTATTCTCAGTATCACGTGCCCGCTCTTTGCTGATCTCAGGCCATTTCTTCGTGTCTATATGAGGTTTAGCTGATGGACCACACGAGGAGAATCTCTCTCCATGCATTTGTATGGTTGTGCCATCATTCAGGTGTGGCACGCCAGCTCATCTGGAACACCAAGTGCCCTTCTAGTGCAGTGTGTGTGCAGGCCCTTGCCAATGTTATGTCCATTTAAAAAAAATAGTATTTTTAATTACCATTTCACCGGCTGTTGCACGTGCATTACTTTCTTTTGGCAGCAGCTTGGATTGATGAACATGCGGGCAACTAACACACGGAAGTGGGCAAATACAGGCTTCCGCAGTTTTGCTTTGAGTAGGGGATAGATTAACTGGATTTTGAGCATTCTCCAGATTCTTTTTAGTAGGCAGGATATCTACCATTTGTTTTGCACTCCCCGAAGAGGTGTCGACATCGACCGCTGCCCTGGAGAATTCCTTTTCCGAGCTTGATTTGGTGCCCTTTGTCCTTGCCTCCCTCTTTCCATCCCCGTTCATCATATGGGCATCTCCATTAGTATTTACATATTGATGGGCAACCAAACTTGACCGTGGATCTTCCTTTAGTCTAGTTTGTTGCCGCTTGTAGCTTCCAACAGCTCGGATATTATCAGAGTAACAGTGGTTGCCAGGTTTTTTTAAGATTGTTGGTAGTGGTTCTAAGTACTCTTGATATCTATGGTCTAGAAAGCCACAAAGCGTGCAAAACTCTAGCAATTTCTCGTACTTAAAATCAAGCCAAACCAAAATTTTCATTAGCTCAAAGTTTAAGGAATATGCCTTTACGTAATGGCTGATTGAGGCAGATTCTGATTTGCACACGAATAAATCTCCCGGTGTATGAATCAAAATCGTTTGAGTCTGCGTCTAGGAATTTTCCAATTCTGTTTCCAATCAATTCAGCTATTTCAACATTCATATGGATGATTGGTACGTTGTATATTTGGATCCAGAACGATACGTATTGAAATATTGGGTTCGAAGCCAAGTCTTCATCTAAGGTAGGCTCTATGGCAACAAGAGATTTATTAAAGCTCCAAGGTTCAGACCTTAGGAACCTTTTTCGATCATCTTCTAACACGAACTCACATAAAAAGTTATTGCCACCTAGCCATCGGAATCTCAGATCTCCGGAAGGCCACCATAGACTTCTCATTAGAATTTGAAAGGCATCCCGTTGGTAGTTTTTTCTAGTGAGAATTTTAAAAAAAAGGCCGTATTTTGATGTCGAGTGATGTCTTTGAATCACTGCCTCCGGAATCCTTAGAACCTCCTCGTTGTGAGAGTTATCAATGGAGAATAAAGTCCATAAGGTTTCAATGTCATCTATGATTATGGATGTGAAAGTAGAGTTCGTTAGGCGAACGAAGTTAAGATCTCTAGAGAGAAAAAAAATTTGGTAGTACACGAAGTCTATCTGAGTTTGATGGATGTTTGCATCCTATTGTTGTGATTAATTTTCCCTAATAATGTACTTCATAAAATTAGCAATTTTAACATTTGTATTAACACCAATCATTAGCAGGTATTAACACCGATCATTAGCAATCCTGTTACTTTACTTTGTCAAATATATAACTAGAAAGAATAAGGTTATATGGGTTTTTCTATCATGTTAGATGCTCTATTTTGCAGCAATATAGTTTATTAGAAATTATAAACACTTTGAAGCAGAATTAATGTTCAAATAAAATGGTAGAATATCAAATTTTAAATGTGAAATCAATGTGAAATTTGCCATCAACATATTTTAGGCATGAAACCCTTCATGACTCGAATCCTCTGTAAAGTAAGACCCTCTGCAAGTTGTCTAAATTTTATTGCTTTGACCTTCTAATTATATTTTTTTCCCAACTGAAAGAATTTTCATAATTAAATTTCTTTCAAAGAAAATCATATTTGATATTACTATGTTTTTATTTTATTTTATAAAATCTGTATTACAATAAAATTGAATTATTCAGAATTATTTAAATTTTAAACGAGCAGCCGAAATCTCTTATTTGAAACTTATCACTCTAATTAATCAATAATTTGCTGAAACTTCTTGAGAGTGTAGTATAGGCTAACTACTTATTGAGCAATTAGTTTGGTGTGTTCCAAAAATCTTAAATCATTGAATCCTGGCTCCCGAGCTCCAAACTAATTACAAGGAAATGCCAGAATCTCCAAGCCCGCATTAAGATAAAAGAAAGTGATCAAGGCAAGGAAAAACATAAATAAAATGTTCAACTGTTGTTGTGCATTAAGACTTGTTTTTTTTTTGTTTTTTCACTTCATTAGATATTTTATAATGTTTATAGTCAAAATTCAAAGTTTTTGACTATTCATGCGAGTCTTTATTGTAAAGCTAGTTGGCATGCCATAATAATCCAGAAGCAAGGCTTTTAATAGCTAGCTACTAGAGGTTCTTTAATTACTCTTTGAAGTTGGCAAAGTTTGGTAAAGAAGAAGAATAGAGGCTGCAACAGTGAACCAGAGGTCTCTTCAGAGAGTTGTATCACAGAGAGCTCTGTAAATGGGGAGTTCATTTTCACGCCAAATTTGTGTTGTGGGTTTTTTCTGTGGAGTCTGCCTCATCTCTTTGTTTCTTGCTGTCTCACTTCTTTTGGTAGCTTCGTTTTTGCTGGGATTTTATTTTCATCCATTTCAATAGGGACTTCACCATGGAATTCCAATTCGGATGTTATCAATAAGTGATTCTTTTTACTTATTTGCTCTTCAAATATTTTTGTTGATGATCTTATGGATCATGATATGCTTGTATTATATTTTTGATTGATTTGGGTTCATGATATGCTCTGTTTTTCTTTTGGATTTTCTTTCCTTTTATTAGTAGAATAATTGCCACCTGAAAACTTGGATAAAAATGAATAAAGATGAAAATTAGCTGGAATCTAAGAAATTTTTTGAAGCTTCATGAAAAGTTTAGTGGTTCATGATTATTTTTAGTCTAGAACATTAGACAAAGTTGCGTAATTGGAAAAAGCAATGTTGGAAATGATTCATAAGGTATGCTTAAAGCAAATTAAAGTCAAGAATAACTTGTTAATTACATTTATTTTCTCCTCTTACTAAGTTTGACTGGATTTGCCTAGATCGTGTTTTACCATGTGTAATCTAATCCAGTTGTGAGCCCTAAATAATCATTATGAATGAACAGTTTGTTAAAAAATTGGGCTATTGAATGTCATTTTTCCAAAATTTATATTTCAAGACAAATACCAGAATTTGTAGTTGATGAGCATTGCACAAATATATTTTGTGGTGATAATTTTATAATGCTTTTAATTAGATGCTTTAAAGAATTTTTATTTATTGAATTGTAGATGAAGCTCAAAAAATATTCAATTACTAATTTAATCATTTTTATTTCTTAATTTATGACCGAGTCTGAAGATAGAAACTTAAGCAAGTGAGTAAAATGAATTTTTTTAGGCTCCTCCCTAAAACAATAGCGTTTAATCTTGAGAGGGAATTTTCTTAGTGAATTTTCTCTCTAAGCTTTTTGTGGAGTATTAGTTTGTGTAAATTTCTTTTTGTGGTTATGTGTTTAATATTTATATATTGAGATATTTTAACAATTTACTTTGGTATTATTTAAATGTGTTTATAGAACTATTATAGTTTTTTAACATGTTGTTTGAGATACTTCGTACTGTTTATAAAACTTAATTTGAATGCTTTGATAATTGTAATTTTATTTATTTTAATAAATAAATAAAATTGATATTTATTTAGATATTAAAAATAATTTCAAAATTTTGGTTAAGAAAATAAAATAAAATAAATTAAAATTAATATTATTTAATTCAATTTTTGACACCATAATAACATTAATTCTTTGATGTTATAGTGTTAGCGATTTGCTAATACCATGATGTTAAATATTTACTAATACCATAATGTTAGTGATTTATTGATACTACGGTAATAAGAATTCTCTGATATCATAGTGTCAGCGATTCACTAATATCATGGTATTAGTAATTCACTGATATCATATATAGTGTTAGTAAATTTCTTACTTGAGTAACACTGACACTATAAAATAGTGTTAGTGAAACCATTCACTGACGCTAACTTTGCGTCTGTGAAGGTCATTTTTATAATAGTGAAGCATTGGTGAATTAGATAAGGCTCTATAGTAAGGTTGTACAAGATTATAAAGTAATGAAAAAAATATTGATTAGCTTGTCCGAAAAATTTGAAACTAATATTTCTACCAATGAGAAGTTATGTGACATCAAGAAATTGACTATTTATGAGATTATCAGTAAACTGCAAGCTTAAAAATAAAGAATTTTCTTTAAAATGGATAATGTGATTGAATGTGCATTTCAAGCAAGACACAAGGGGAAGCAACCTTTTCAAAAAGATCAAAAGAAGTATAATTATTAAGAAAAAAAAATGGTAATCAAAAGGGAAAAGGTAAAATGAATGAGAGTTCAATTGAATTTGTAGTGAAGGACAAGTTCCCTTCTTATTCAATCTATAAAAGAATAAACCATATGTTAAAAGATTGTTGGTATAAGGGGAAGCCACAAATTTAGTGTAATTATTGCAAAAACAAAAATAAAGGAACATAAAGAGGGGTTTTGTAGATCCAAACAAAACCAAACTCAGCCACAATTTAAACAACAAACTAACTTCATTGATGAGCAATCCTAAGTTGAAGATCACTTATTCATGGCTATTCAAGCTTGTTATTTAGCTTCAAAAGATGTATGGTACGTGGATAGTGGCTGTACAAATCACATAGCAAGAAACTCAAACTTGTTCACTTCTTTAGATAAAAATGACAAAACCAAAGTCAAGCTTAAAAATGGAGAGATGGTTTAAGCTTTAGCAAAAAGTACAGTTTCTGTTCACACCAACAAAGGTCTAAAATTAATTCATAATGTCTTGTTGATTCCAAATTTGGATCAAAATTTGCTTAGTGTTGCACAATTATTAAAAAAATGGGATATTCACTTTCATTCAAAAATAATTATTGTACTATATTGGATTCAAATAATTTTGAAGTTGTTAAGATTGAAATGTGTGATAATAGCTTTTTAGTATGTTGGAATCAAGTGAATCACTCAGCACTTATTTCCAAACATGATGATTCTATTTTATGGCACAAAAGATATGGTTATTTCAATATAAAAGCATTGATACTTGCAATCCTATGATGTGGTTTTAGACATGTTAGCAGTTAGTTGTATTGATGATTTATGTGATATTTGTCAATTGGAAAAAAAGCATAAGAAGCCTTTCTCATAAGATAATATTTTAAGGGCAAAGAGAAAATTGGAGCTTGTTCATACTGAATTGTGTGGCCCTATAAGTGTTCTTTCTCTAAGTCAGAATAAGTAATTTATCTTATTTATTAATGATTTGACTAGAATAACATAGATGTATTTTTTATCGAGTAAAGCTCAAACTTTTAATATTTTTAAAAAGTTTAGAGCTATGGTAAAGTCTGAAAGTAGCTGTAAAATTAAAATGTTGAGATCAGACAATGGAAAGAGAATTACTCATTAATTGACTGTTAGCTACACATATGAGTAGAATGGAACATAATGGGAATTACTCATTAATTGACTAGCAAGATGCTTGATTGTAGAGAAGAAGTTACTAAAAAGCTTTTGGGTTAAAGTTGTATATACAGCAGTATATCTCTTAAATAGGTTATTGACTAGAGTTGTTCAAGAGAAAACAATACCAATTAAGGCTTGGTCAGGAAGGAAGCCTATCGTCAAACACTTGAAGACTTTTGAATCAATTTTCTATACTCGCATTGCATATGTCAAGAGATCCAAATTGGATGTCAAAGCTAAGATGGGGATTTTCTTGGGCTATGCAACAAGATCTAAGGGTTATAGAGTGTTCAACATAAAGTCAAAAAAGATTGTAATTAGTAGAGACATTCAAGTTGTTGAGGTTGCATATTGGAATTGAAAAAATAATCAAGTTCAAAGACGTGTGAAGCCAGCATAGTTTACAGTTATTCCTATTACAACTGATAACCAAAATAAAGCACCAAATGATATTGAAGATCAGGAAGATGAATCTGACTCTCCGGTACTGAAGACTAAGTCTTTGGTTAAAATTTATGAAAAATGCAGCTTTATTATGAATAAGCCTTCATGCTTTGAAGAAGCTTAGATGTTGATAGAGTGGAATGATGCAATGAAGGAGGAGCTGACTATGATCAATAAAAATGGCACCTGGGAACTCACTTCAAGGCCTGACGATAGACATGTGATTAATGAATGAGTTTATAGGACAAAATTGAACCCTGATGTTTCCATTCAAAAACACAAAGCTAGATTTTTTGTAAAGGAATATTTTCAAATGGCTGGAGTTAATTATGGTGATACATTTGCCCTAATTGTTAAGCATGAAACTATCAAATTACTAGTTGCTCTTAGCTCAATGTAGATGGAAGATCTTTCATTTGGATGTCAAATCAGCTTTTTAAAATAGAGTTTTGCAAGAAAAAATTTATATTGAGCAGCCAACAGGTTTCGTTATTGTAGGTCATGAAAAAAGTTTATAGGCTTCATAAAGTCTTGTATGGGATAAAATAGGCTCCAAAAGCGCGGTACAGCAGAATTGATGCATACTTTCTCTAAAACAGTTTCAGGATGAGCCAAAATGAGCCCACTCTATATGTGAAAGCTTGTGACAATGGGCAGAAGCTTATTGTGTCACTTTATATAGATGATTTGTTGGTTACTAGTGATGATATTCATAAAATTAACAATTTCAAGAAGTGTATATTATGGGTTTTTGAATGACAGATCTTGGAGAGATGATGTACTTTTTAGGGATGGAAGTGCATTAGTCCAATGGTAAAATCTTTCTCTCACAGAGAAAGTATGCAAAAGATATGCTGAAAAAGTTTAAATTAGAGAGTTGTAATCTTGCCTCAACTCAACTTGCTGTAAATAAAAAGCTCTCAAAGACTGATAGTGATGCAAAAACAGATGTAACTCAGTATAGAAGTTTAGTTGGCAGCCTTCTTTACTTGATTGCAATTAGACCAGATTTGATGTTCTTAGCTAGCATACTTTCAAGGTTTATGCATTCACCAAGTTTAACACATCTTGGTGTTGGTAAAAGAATCTTGATGTATCTAAAAGGCACTTTAAACCCAAAAGTGATAGAAAACTTGAAAGTTTTATTGACAGTGATAGGGTAGTTTTCATAAATGATTCTAAGATCACAACTGGATATGTTTTTTTCACTTAGTAGTAGAGTTTTTTCACAGAACTCCAAAAAGAAAGATATAATTGCTCAATCTTAACAGACCTCGATTATGTGCAAGAGGAACCTACTATCTTATGGTGTAACAACAATTCGGCTATTTTTATTGCTAAAAATCCTGTCCAACATTGGAGAATAAAGCATATAAATGTCAAATTTCATGCCATAAGAGAAGCAAAAAATAATAGAAATATTCAATTGATGCATTGCAAGTCTGAAGAGCAATTGGTTGACATTCTCACTAAGGCACTTTCTTGTGGCAAATTGAATGTGCTGAGAAGTAAGTTAAGAGTATTTAAAAAAAGTTTCAAGGAAGAGTGCTAAGAGGGTGAAACTTTTCTAGTCAAAGTTTACAAATGGAAGTAATAATTGCAATTTTTTTTTTTTTTTTTTACTTAAAGTAATATGTTTGTTGTAAGATGTGGTCTTCCAATTATTAAGGTAATGGGTCTACCTAATGTGTGAAGCAATTGTAGTGTCTTATAGCAATTATAATTTTTATAGCAATTATGGTGTTTTTGGCATCTTTATGTAATTTTTAAATATATTATCAATGAAAGAGAAAATGTTATTATTGTAGTAGAAACAAAACAATTGTTTCTCTTTTATAGAGGGCGCCAAGATGGAAATGAAATGATTGGTTTCTTTTAACATAGGTACCTAAGTGTTCTAAAAGATCAAAACCCACCAGACATATCACATTCAAAGGATCCGATTCTTGCAGTATATGAGGACTCTCTTCATTTGCTAGGTGTTGAAGCGGAAGCACACAAACAAGTAAAATCACCCAAGCAATATATGCAGAATAAGTAATTAAAGAATAGAAAAAGAGAAAGGGTAGAAGAAGAACACACAAAGAATTACGTGAAAATTACGTGGTTCGGCAACTTGCCTACGTCCACGGTAGATCAAGATCATACTCTTCTCTTATTATGAATCACAAGGCACTCACAAAGTATGCTTTTTACAAAAAAGATCACAAAGAAAACTCTCTCTTTCACTCTAAGGATTTTCTCTCACAAAGAACCACAAAGATTGTTAATGATCACTTAGATTATGTTTACAAGCCAATTGAGAGCCTTTATATAGGCTTTAGGATGTCCTAGGTTTACCTTAAATATATGGGAGTCATTTTAGGAAGACCTGAAGTAAGTGAGAGACGACATAAGGAAGTTTCATTATTTTGGGATATTGTTTACGTCTTCAACCCAGCGTCGCGGTGCTGGCGCGCTCGTTTTCTATCGCCGAGGCGTTTAGGTGCTGGATTGGGCACCGCGGCACCCAAGCCTGGTCGCCGTGGCACTGGCGTTTGGTGCGCCCTTTTTTATTTTCCGCTTCCTTTCGCATCCGTCTTCAATCCGTGCGCGCCCTACGCACTTGGCTTGCTCTCCAAATCATATCTCGATGATTTTCAATCAATATTCTCACAGCTCCCCTCCTTGATTTAAAATTATCCATAAAACAACTCGATTTCTCATTTTTGCATCTTCGGTCACCCTCACAAAGTAGTGACTCTAGTTAAGTTCTTGCATAAGACGAATTTAACCGAGGGCAGTGGCTTAGTGATAGTGATGCTATAGTAGCTAAGCGCAAGTGCACGCTATCGTATCAAGTAATATAAGATTTTAAGTCTAAGTATCGATCCCACAGGAATTATGCAATTTAATTCTATAAATCAAATACTAAAATCGTACCTACTTAACTTTTATTCAGAAAACTAAAATCTGAAATTTATTTAACTATTCTAATTCTATCAATTAACTAAATAAAAGCAAAGAGTAAAATTCACAAATAAAGATAATCTAGGGTTTTGACTCATCCCTTAGTATTTTATTGGATTCATTAACCACTTAGTTAATCCCTTAAAACCAATTGATTGGTTTAAATACTAATCTCATCATAAACCTTTGTCGATGGTCAAATGACTATATTACACATTCCAACAATCACCTATATATCTATGATAATAAAATCAGAATGCAATTCATTAAGATCAAGTCTAAATTAGACCATTCCAACAATCACCTATATGTCTATAATAATCAATTCAGAATGCAATTCATTAAGATCAATTCTAAATTAGACCATGCATGCCACCTAGGTATATGTCTATCCTAGATGGAACTCATAGTTATTACCCTATAATCATGCATCAAACTATCATAGGCTAAACACATGAATCCCTCCGTCGAGTTCATCATGGTTCTTCAATCATTCAAAATATTGATCAGGTATAATGAAAGTATTAAACACAAGATAGAATGAATCAATTGAATTTATCAAGTTCATAAACTAAAAATTAACACAATTCAAATCTATACTAGGTTTATATAGTCTAACTCTAGATAAACAAATTAATCCATCACAAAACCAAAAGTATCAAACCAATTCAAGAATAAAAACAAGAACATAATGATAAAGAAAGAGAAGAAAAATTAATCAAAGTGACTCATTGATGTGCTTCTCCCTCAATCTTGACTTGAAACTTGAATTTTGATCTTGGTTCTTCAATCTTTGGCTTTGATCTTTAATCTTGTGTTGTGAATTCTCTCTGTAAGTTTTTGCCTCTTTTCTCTCCCTTTCTCTTAGGGTTTTTGGCTTTCTATTTATAGATTTGTATCTTCTAAATACTATTCATGAGTTACTGTAGCAAAATATTGTTCCTACGCTACAGTTCACCGCCACGACGCTCAATCATGGGCGCTGCGGCGGCTAGCATTGGTGTCCTTTTCGTATTTTGAGCATAACTTCTTCAGTTTACGTCCTATTCGCCTCCCATTTATTTATATGCATCACATTTTCCATCGCACATCTATTTATAATCAAAAACCATATTAAATAGCCAAATATTTATGATTTGGAGCAAAAAAAAAAAGTTAGGTACAAATCATACTAGTACTTTTACGCCCCTATCACTTAGTCAACATATCAACAGAATTTTTAAATGACACTATCTTTGTTAGACTAACTTCACCACGTTGGACAATCTCTCGAATGTAATGGAGCCTCACATCAATGTGTTTCGAGCTCTCGTGGAACACTTGATGCTTACTTAGGTGTATGGCACTCTAGCTTTCACAATATACACCGGTGTTTACATCTTCACTAACCAATATCTCCATACATATGCCTTTTAACCATACGATCTCCTTGATAGCTTTACTAACAGCTATATACTCCGCCTCTGTGGAAGAGAGTGCAACCACATATTGTAGAATTGATCTCTAATACATACTACACCCAAACACTGTATATACGTAGCTCGTCAATGATCTTCTTTTGTCTATATCATATGCATAATCTAAGTCTACGTACTCTCTTACCATTTCATTGCTGTTCTCATCCCTCTTATATATCAACCCGTGATTTGACGTCCTCTTGAGATATCTCAGAATCTACTTTACTGCAAGCTAGTGATCTTTACTTGGATATGTCATGTATCTACTCACCACACTCACAGCCTGTGCTATGTCTAGTCTTGTGCAAACTATTGCATACATGATGCTCCC
The DNA here is from genome assembly GCA_946807835.1 of Ailanthus altissimus. Taxonomy (NCBI): domain Eukaryota; kingdom Viridiplantae; phylum Streptophyta; class Magnoliopsida; order Sapindales; family Simaroubaceae; genus Ailanthus; species Ailanthus altissimus. Next base: position 30,196,396 of record OX327695.1, read on the forward strand.
CATAACGCTTGCATATGGTACTTTACTCATCTGCAGTTTCTCTTTTTCAGATGTCGGTGACTATGCTGCTGAAAGTCTGAAATGCATGGCCAAATGAGTAGAGATAGCCTTTGCGTTAGACATATCACACTTCTCCAGAATTTTGACTATATATCGCTGTTGGGACAAGAAGATAACATCTCTTCTTTCCCTCATAATAACCATACCCAAAATTCTCTTCGCTGCTCCTAAATTATTCATTTTAAACTCGTCACTCAACTGCTTCTTGAGCTTATGTATTTTTTCTATGTTTTTGTATGCGATTAACATATCATCGATGTATAAAAGTAAATACATCATCCCACAACTTATGTTCTTAAAGTACAACCATCATCATACTTGCTCCTACTAAAGCCACAAGCTATCATAAAATCATCAAATCTCCTATATCACTGTCTAGGTGATTGTTTTAACCCATATAATGATTTCTTTAGCAAACAAGCATGATTTTCTTTTCTGGGCTCCTCGAACCCTTGTGGCTGTGCCATGTATATCATTGCTTCAAGCTCTCCATGTAGAAAAGTTATCTTTACATCCATCTGATTTAAATGTAAATCAAGGTTTGCACACATAGCTAATAAAATTCTAATAGATGTGTGCTTAACAACTGGAGAGAATATCTCATAAAAATCGACTCCCTCTCTCTGAGTAAAATTTTATGCTACTAACCTAGCCTTGAATCTTGTAGGCTCAATTTCCAGTATCCCCTCCTTCACCTTATACACCCACTTGCACCCTACTAGCTTTCTTTGAGGTCTCTCCACCAACTTTTAGGTATTGTTCTTCCTAAGAGAACTAATTTCTTCTTCCATGGCCTGCTGTCATTCTTTCTTGTTTTCACTCTTCATAGTCTCACCATATGTCCTAGGCTCATCATACTCAAGAGTGTAAGCAGAATTAAAAGTATGAGCAACTAAGTCTGCTTGTACATACCTTACTGGTGGGTTAATTGTTCTCTTTAGCCTGTCTCTAACTAATTGGTACTTTTCAAGTTCCATATCAGGAGTTCTAGTCTTTCTTTAGGTGGACATGAAGGAACTCGTCGGTGTTCTTAGTTCATCTTCAAGGATCTCCTCGTTAAAGTGTTGATCTGGGGGCATATCAAATCCACTTTCAGGCTTCACTTCAACTTCTATTGACTCGGGTGCTAAGTCTTTCTTAGGCACAGGTTCTTCTTTCTCATCTTCTTGGGAGGTTTTTAGAATCGTCATCTCATCGAACTGTTAAGGTCGGTGCTTACGTGCCATCCTTGAATGTACATATATTTGTGTATTTATACAAATGTACATTCTCATTAAATCGCTAATACCAATTTATACGGTATTATGCATGTAACATTACAGACATTGTAGATCTGAAGAAGTTCGGATCAGATTTAAAGAATTTAGATAAGGGCTCATAGTTAGCTATGCTGAGAGATATAAATGCTAAATATTAGCACAATTAAGTGTTAGCTGGTTATAATACTCAGCAGATCCAAGAATTGGAGCCTTGTCTGTAATGAAACATAGACCTGTAAGTATACTAGTAACTGCATAGTTACAAGAGTTGCAATTGAGTGCCAGAAAATGTAAGTTGCATAAGTATGTTCTCAAATAATTATCCCTGATCTATTTCTGCCAATGCAGGTCTATCGGTGGATACCATTTTATATATAGATCAGCATATATCGTACTTATCAGGTATAAATGGTCGTTTCTGACCGACTGTGAGCTTGGAGCTCGTATTGATATATGGGTATCCAGTTAAGACTAGATATGAGACAGACTCACGAGGGCCTCCGATAGTCATTTTATATAAGCCGTTAACAGAGGGTCCTCTCGAGTTGAGTAGTATACGTAGTCCTTTGACTTGAGTGCCATGGTGGGCTTGTAAGTGATTCATCATACTTTAGTTCCACACATGTCACAGACCTTTCATGGTGAGACTGTTAGGTGTCGCTAGGTGTTGCTAGGTATGGTTCGAAGCTTTTCCCCAAAATAAAATTGTTTCATTTTCCTCTATCCTTTCAATTGGAGCAATTGTATTGCTTCAAGTCTTTATTTCTTATCCTTTTGGAGAAAAGGATATAAATTCACTCTCGGTCATTTTAGGGATTAAGAGTTAATCCCAGGCTGAATACAGAGCTGCTGTTCTAGCTTACCAAGCCCATTATGTTGATGACTAGAACTACACGCGCGTTGGTCTCCATACGAACTCTAAGAAAAATACGTGTATAATATTACACGTTTGGTGAGTTCTCTAACCTTATTAATATATTAATGTGATTAATATATTTTTTTATTATGTTTATTGCAAAATTTATGTTTCCACTGCATTAGGCAATAGACACAATTGCACATGCATACACCCACGTGCCTAAAATTCGACATCGTCGACACAAACGTCACGTCACGACTTATGATACTCCTTGGTGGTGTCAAGTCTTTACACCACACCTTGTTTCCTTTCACTCCTTTGGGATATCCTACGAATACCCTTTGATAGCTCTAGGTTCCAACTTCTCCTCCTTAACATGTACAAAGGCAGGGCAACCAAATATTCTAAGGTGGTCATACTTTGGAGGATTGTCAGACCATTTCTCTTCTGGCGTCTTGAAGTCAATTGTTGAGAAGGGACTTCTATTAATCAAGTAAGCTGCAGTCACTATAGCTTCTCCCCAGAATATCTTGGACATCTTCGCATTGGTAAGCATGCATCTAACTCTTTCAAGTAAGGTTCTGTTCATCTTCTTAGCTACACCATTCTGCTGTGGTGTTGATCTTACTGTTCTATGCTTTGCAATCTCATGCTTGGCATAAAACCCATCAAACTCTTTGTTACAAAATTTGAGGCCGTTGTCAGTCCTTAGCTTCTTTACCCTTTTACTAGTATGATTTTCAACAAGAGCATTCCAAGTCTTGAATACTTTAAATGCTTGATCCTTACTCTTCAATACATAGACCCACAGTTTTCTTGAATAGTCATCAATCAAGTTGAGAAAATACCTAGCACCACTACGAGTAGATGTTTGAGCTGGTCCCCAAAGATCTGAGTGTATGTAGTCAAGAATCCCCTTAGTCTTGTGCTCGCCAGTACTAAATCTCACCTTATATACTTTTTCAAACACATAATGGTCACAAAACTCTAAGGGCTAAAATTTATCATCACCAAACGCCTTTTGACTAAATAACTCTTTTAGGTTTCTCTCGTCTAAATGTGCCAGTCTAAGAGGCCACAACTTGGTTTGCATACTCTTATCATTTACAGAGAATAGTGCAGAACCACTCATGACTTCACCCTTAAGCACATAAATACCTTTGTGTTTCTCTCCTCTCATCACCACCATGGAACCCTTCAAAACTCTTAAAATCCCCCCGTCGATTCTGATGGAACACCCATTCTGGTCTAGAGCCCCTAATAAGATCAAATTTCTCTTCAAGTCAGGAACACACCTAACATCTGTTAACTCTCTCACCCGCCCATCATATAGCCTAAGTTTAACACTACCAATTCTCATTATCTGACATGCAACATCATTACCCATTAGGACCTTACCACCATTAATAGGTTAAAAATTTGTAAACCAAGACTTGTGCGGGAACATGTGAAAAGTGCAACTAGAATCAAGAACTCATTGTTCATAATTCTTACCATCAGTAGTGACGAGTGTCTCTGCACTGTCATAGCTATCATCATAGGCAAGTGCAGCATCCGCTTTCTTAATGTCTTGTGCTTTCTTCTCCGGACAGTCTTTTATGAAGTGCCCCTCTTTCTTACAGCAATAACATTTCCTAGAAGTCCTAGACTTTGATCTTGAGCATTTTTCTTCCCATCTCTATATGAGGGCCTTCCTTTTACAGATAAGCTTTCTGCATTGCCCTCAATTTGCTTCCCTAATAACTTTGAGTTTAATAATGATTTCACATCACTTATCGTTAAACTCTCTCTGCCGTAGAGTAGTGTATCAATAATGCTCTCATAACTCTTGGGGAGTGAACTCAGCAGGATAATTGCTCTATCTTTATCTTCTATCTTGATGTTGATAGACTCAAACTCAAGGATGATCTTTCATCGGCGTCCCTCTGACATAGACAGCTGATACAACTTCTTCTTTATATGTAATCTGTTGGCCAATGATTTTTTCATATAAAAAGAGTCTGGCTTCTTCTAAAGACCTTTGCCATTGTCTCACCTGGTACTTTCCTTAGTACTTCATCACTCAATGACAAAATGATTGTGCTATGAGCTCTTTCTTGAATGTTCCTTCTTTCTGCTTCAGTTTTAGATGACTTTGGCATTTTCTCTTCATCACTAGATGGAGCTGCAGTCTCCTCTAATGCCGAACCAAGCCTTTGGGTCACCAATAACGCCTTAACCTTCATCCTCTATAGATTGAAGTCATTCATACTGTTGAATTTCTCTACCTCATACTTGGGTGTGGCCATGTCTGCTTAGAACCTAGCTCTGATACCAGTTTGTTGAAGCAGAAGCACACAAACAAGCAAAATCACCCAAGCAATATATGTAGAACAAGTAATTAAGGAATAAGTAATTAAGCAATATATGCAAAATCACCTAAGCAATATATGCAGAACAAGTAATTAAGGAATAAAAAAAGAGAAAGGGTAGAAGAAGAATATACAAAGAATTACGTGGTTCGGCAACTTGCTTACGTCCACGGTGGATTAGGATCACACTCTTATCTTATTATGAATCACAAGGCACTCACAAAGTATACTTTTTACAAGAAAGATCACAAAAAAAACTCTCTCTTTCACTCTAGAGATTGTCTCTCACAAAGAACCACAAAGATTATTTATGATCACTTAGATTATATTTACAAGCCAATTGAGAGCCTTTATATAGGTTTTGAGACGTCCTGGGTTTACTCTAAATGCGTAGAAGTCATTTTAAGAAGTCCTGAAGTAAGTGGGAGATAAAATAAGGAAGTTTCTTTATTTCGGGATACTGTTCACATCTTCAGCGCCGCAGGTGTTGGTGTTCACGTCTGAGCGCTGCGGCACTCGTCTCCTACGCCGCAGCACTCAAGTGCTAGATTGGGCACCGCGGCGCCCACACTTGGTTGTTGCGACACTAACGCCTGGTACGCCCTTTTTGTTTTTTATCTCTTTTCGCGTCCGTTTTTAATCTATGCGCACCCTATGCACTTGGTTTGTTCTCCAAATCATATTTGATAATTTTCAATTAATATTCTCACACTAAATTTAAAAATGTTCAAAAATATTGTTTAGACATATGGATAAGGGTGGTGAAAGAGCAGCTTTGGCCAAAAGTAATCAACCGCTGGACGACTTATTTTAAGACTCAACACCCTCCCCCCTCTTTCTCAAACTCTTATCCACTGCTCTTGTGTGATCCTACGTCTTCATCCGCGAGTTTTGAGGGATCTTGAACTTGACACTAGTCGTGGAATGATTGTTCATAGGTGTAAGGAAAAGTCTAGTTTCCATCAAGTGGGGGAAAATGGGGTATATAATTTGATTTTTCTGAAATTCCATGGCATATCTTAGGTGTGTTTTCAATAGATATCGCATTCCCCCTAAAAGGCTGCTACTTCTTTTAGTAGATTTATCATCATTTATAAATGATGCTTAGTTTGTTTAGAGTAGTAATGGGTTATAACGAAAAAGAGCTCAGACTTGGCAATCTTTTATTCTTTAAAGAGAATGAGAGTTATTTTCTTTTATTTGTTATTTTTATCAATTTTTTCATAATTTTTAAATATTATTATCTCTTTTTAGTAGGATAATTAATCAGTTTTAAAATAGATAAATAGTATTAAAAAGGAGATATCATACTTATTAATAAATCAGAAGAAAAATTGATAAAAATATCAAACAAGTAACTGACAATTTCTCTGAAAAGAAATGAAGGAGAAACTACTTGGTACAAGGTCTCAATGCTTTGTCCTTAAAGTACTTTAAAATAAAATTTTAATTCATACAATCATTTGGTGAGGCATGAGTTTCTCTTTATCACATGCAGAGACAGACTCAAAATTATTATTTTATTCAATTTTGTTTTCTTTCTATTTCTTAACTTCAATTATATATCTCACAATTTGTATTTCTCATCTTATTAAAATAATATTTAACTTGTTTTTCTTACCTTAATAGAATAAAAATTGAATAATATTTAAGTACTTTTTTTTACAGAAATATTTAAGTACTCAAAAACTATAATAAGCTAGTTTGTCATAATTTTAACTTATTTTTCAAAATAATAATAATAATAATAATAATTTAAATTTGCTCTTTTTGAATTTTTTTTTTAAGTGTGAGTGTGGGTTTTTCGAACACTTAATCTTGAAGAATCTCATATTTATATATGTTTTAATCTAGATATAGTTTTAGTGGTTTTCAATTTACTTAATTGTTTTTAATAAAATAATGAATTTGTTAAAGATAAATGTCTGTTTAACCATAAATGCAATAAAGATAAATTTTGAAATATGTCAAGATTTATTTGAAATAGAAAAAACTACTTCTTAATTGATACATTAATTTGTCTTGTTCTGACTTTTCAAGTTTTCAGAACAACGAAAAAAATGTTAATTTATAGCTTTGATTTTATTAAAACAATAATTCATAACAAAACAAAAGATGATTTTGTTGCATATTACATTATTTTTTATATTGGAAGAGAATTTGCTAAAAGTTTTAATTCAAGATGAATTCTATACTATAAGACTGCAGAAATTTAACAATTGAGAGAAAATATAAATGAGAACTTTATTTCAGATTCAATTTGTACAAATGATGGACTTGAATGAAGAAATTTATACAAAATGATGTGGTCAGTTGCTCCATTGTCCAAGTACTATGAAGGGCCACTCACATCTTCAAGGGCTGCCACATAAGCTCTTCTTGCATTCTGTTTGCATGTGCCTTAGGCACAAATCTGGAGTTATATGTATGTCCCTTCTAGTAGCAAATCTGACAATTTTTCATTTGAATGTTCATATTGTGGTTTGTTGCCTGACATTGTATCTCTTTTTCCTGATTCCTGAATTCATTTTGAAAAGCATTCTAATTGGATTTCCAGAACTGGTGCTGCCCTTTTGATCTTTCATTACCATTGTGGTTTTCTCTGGTGTAGTTGCCTGAACTTGCATAGCTAGCCTCAAGTCCTTTTCATTCGAATGCTTCTATCTGACAGTTCCCTATTTTTCTTTATTGAGCAAAGTAGCACTGCATACATATCTTATAGTTGTATGCTACCACAGGGTCATAGTAGTCTTTGCCAATCCCTCCAAAAATTCATATTTTGTAAGTCTGTCATTGGAGATGTAGTCATCAACTGACCTCAAATCTTTTGCCAACCCTGTCATTTTTGGTGAAGTACTGATGCATTGACATTGAGCCGTTTGAGAGTGTCATCACTTGCAAAATGCTGACATTATAATTGTTCAAGATATATATCCTGTAATATCTTCATCGGTCACATATTTGTGATGTTAGTTTCAGTCCTAGCGGATACTAATAAGGTTTCTCATTCATACTCAATAATCTAAACTTGCATGTCGAGTCAAAATCTGTTAAACACACACACACACCCAAGACATGCCATGAGATTTCAAAAGGATCGAACATCCACTCTTCAGTCTTCCCACTTAACAGAAACTAGATTACAGTCGTATCAAATCCCTCAAAACTCGCGTATTGCTTTGTTCATCATCATCCTCCTAGAGCAGTTGCTTAGAGCTAGTTTCTATTAAAAAAATAGGTCCAACGGTTAATTGCTTTGTTCCGAAGCTTCTCCTTCATCACCCAAATATCGAAATAACTCTGGGGCATATCTAAACCTACCAAATGAAGCGTCTGGCCAACTATGTGAAATGAAAGGATAACTTCACTTCACAACCAGTAACAAACTTTATACAAATATGTGTCCAGCATTGAGCTCATCTTCAGATGATAAATTAACAAGTGTTTCATGGGCAAATACAGTCTCATGGCCCCGCACAAGCACCATGCATGCCACCAACATTTCCTTAACCTACAGTATTGCTCTCATAGGTTAATTTTATAAAGTCCCATTTTATATTTGCTAAATTTCTTAAAGAACCTTGGACTTGGCTTATATTGTCCTTCTTGTTTAATTATATAAAAGTCCTTGCCACTTAGGCCTGGCAACGGACCGTGTTAAAACGGTTTCGTGCTGTGTTATTAGTGGATTGTGTAAATTTGATAAATTCAAATCCTACTTATTAATTTATTTGTTGGGTTAAAAAATTAAACTTGAACCCATTCGTTATTTTGATCATGCTATCTGAATCGCTCCTTAATCTATTTTTTTTAAAATAAAAATAAAAATAAAATAATTATTATAGAATTTTAGAGTTAAAATATATAACTTAATAACAATATACCAAAATAAAATAATTGAAAATAAAATAGCAAACAAGAAAATAAAATAAAATTAATGATATTAACACACACACACACACACACAATAACAATCTACCAAACTAAAAACATTAAAAAATAAATAGCAAACAAAAAATTAAAATTAAAATTCATGACATTAACACATACAGAACACACAAACATGCGCATATACAACACACGCACACACACTCATGCGCGTAAAACACACGCACACTCAACTCTCAAATTGAGTGCAAACACTTAAAAATTTAAAAGTTTTGTAATTATATGATAGTTAATTTAAATTAACTTCTCTTTTTAACACTTAACAATTTTAGGCTTTGTAATTATATAATAGTTAATTTAGATTAACTTCTCTTCTTTTTTTTAATAAAAAATAAAATATTTTAATAATTAAATTATTAAAAGATAATGTTAACAAATTTAAATGAGTGAAACAATTTTTAAGAAAAAAACCCAAATTCGATTTATTATCGTATGAGTTTTTTACGTGGGTTCGTATTGTATTAACGATTGCGTCAACTTTTTCAGGATTCTTTTTATTGTAATAAAACTTTGCAAATGTATTGGTTAATTATGTAAAAGCCCATTCCTTAACGGAAAAATAAGTTTTATGGTAAATTTTGTTGAAGCTTTTGGACTAAGATGACATTTTACTCGATCTAACTGGTAAATTCCATTAAGACCCATGCACTTAAGTAATATTCCTTGAATTGGTCAACTACGTAAAAGCATGTGTTGTAGTAAGCAAAATTTGAAAATAGGCTCTTTGGCCAACTATGTAAAGAAGAAGAGAAATGCTAAATCTTTCTTTACTTGATAGTAGTACAGCTTCTCAAGATTAAATAATTGGCTCGCGAGTATATTAACGATAATCAAACTTACAATTTACCAACTCAAGCACAAATAGTGAACTTTTTTTATAATTAAAATTGTCATGATATTTGTTTAATAGTGTCTTTTGAAATAATAAAATATCAAACAATGCATACATATAAACGTGATAGCAAATGACAATAAGAACATTAACTACATCTACATGGTCTTAGTAAGTAAAAAAAAAACTACGAATATGTCGATTACAAAAATAACCTTCTAATGTATACTTCTCTCGTTGCGTCCAAGTTTACCCGAGAGATAAATGAATGAATGAATGAATGAATGAATATAAATAGAGCACTTCTCCAAATACTTATTCTCCATTAGTATAAATGTATTGTACCTCCATGATCCCAATCTCATTTTGAGCATCTCCGCTATTGAGCTCAGTGTGGAATTCTACGACATTTCTTGCCTGCAATCCTGCAACATTATCCACTTTTACAACCTAAGTGGTGGCTCTAGCAATCCTGCAACATTATCCACTTTTACAACCTAAGTGGTGGCTCCAATATAGAGCCGCTCACTATACGAGAGAGAACTGAAATCCTGCATCAGTATCTACTTCTGCAAAGCAAGTGGTGACCCCAAAGGGAGCCGCTTGCTATTCACACGAGAATTAAAATCCTGCAACATCATCTACATGAATCCTGCAACATTATCTACTTGAACAAACTGAGTGGTGGTTCCAAAATAGGGCCGCTTACTATACATATGAGAATTGAAATCCTAAAATATTATCTACTTATGCTAAGTGAGTGGTGACTCCAGATAGAGCTGCTTAATATATACACGAGAACTAAAATCCTACATCATTATCTACTTGAATCCTGCAACTCAACATTACCTACTTGTGCAAAACAGTTGTCTAAGCATGCTTACAAGAATTGAGAAACAATGGTTAAGCATTGCCAGCAGAGTTAGTTTTGTTAACCCCTTGTATCTCCATCGGAGAATTAGAGATGCTACCAACTGAACCAAGGGTCTGAGAGCTCAATTGCGGGCTAGCTGGACAGGCATCTTGATTACCAGCACTCATGGCATGGATTGGCCCTGAACTCATTTGTGGACTCACAGGAGTTCTTTGATTTAACTGCTGCGGTCCTTGTGGACTCGGCTGCTGCTGTGTTTGCTGCAGCTGAGGTTGTTGAGTCAATTGTTGAATTCCCATGGTCAACGGGGACCCCACCTGGGAAGCGGAAACAACAGCCTGAAGCATTGTGGCTGTTTCTTGCTGCTGCTGCATTTGCTGCGTTTGCAGCTGCTGCTGCGGCATTTGTAATTGCTGTGGTTGCTGTATATGATGTTGCGGTTGCTGCACTTGTAGATGCAGCTGCTGCTGTAGTTGCTGTTGGTGCTGGTTCATGTACATACTCATTCCAGGCATCATCTTCGATGGCCCCATTGTTGCCTGCTGCATCGGGTTCAAGCTAGCTCGATTTAAATTCTGACCCAGCATTGATGAAAGGCCAGTTGAACCAGGGAGCATATGTCTAGCCCCAGGGATCCCAGCTATTCCAGACTGAGGCCCACCCACCATACCAGTTCGCATCTTGAGTTTTGGTGCTAAAATAGCGGCTTGAGCTGCAGTTATTTTTCCAGAGCTAAGTTGCTGACTTATTGCATTGCTGAAATTTGAAGCCTGGGAGATATTCATAAAGGTTTGATCCATGTTAGCCATATTAGGTGCAGATGCCATTGGTGCTGATATTCCTGTTGTTCCTATTCCTCGTGCACCTCCCATGCCCATGGCACTACCTAGGCCTCCAAGCCCAACCATGTTATTTCCAATGTTTCCCATACTTGCAGCAGTCCCAAGTCCCATCATCATTTTTCTTTGCATTTGAGTCTGCTGTTGTGGTTGCTGTTGTTGCTGCTGTGTTTGCAACATCTGAAGTTGGAGAGGGGAAGGCTTATTGACCATGTGATTACCCAACTGCATGTTTGAATTCTGGGTGATTGCATTCAAATGTGAGCCAAGCATCATCTGTGATCTCTGAAATTGCTGCTGCTGTTGCTGCTGAATCAAGGAGTGTTGACTTTGTGGCTGAGGATGATGCTGAGGTTGCTGTGCCTGCAGCTGGGTCTGGAGCAATGGTTGTGGATCAAGCTGTTGCGGCCTTGCAGGCATTTGAACACCAGACAGGAGTCCTGGAGACATCTGTATGGCCTGAGGGTTTCCAGGGGGAAGCATCCTTGCTCCTACTAGTAGATTCTGGGGTGAGTTTAGAGATGCATTACTGCTATTGGTTGGCTTCACGTCGCTGGATATCTGACCAGAAACTGCTTCTGCATATTGTTGCACCTCAACTCCCAAATTATTTGGAGGAGTTCCAGCAGTATTCGGTTGATTGCTTGGGGCAATATTCACTCGTGTTGGTTTTAGATGAATCCGATCTTCAACAAGACATCCTTCACGTATCATCTGCATAAGCAAGCAACAATGCTCAGATAAAGAGCAAAGACAACCTGTAATCTAAACCTCATTTCTATATATGCCACATTTTGGAACATACCAGTGAGCAAAACTGTGCTGCAAGCAAATCTGCCCAGTGCTGTTGCAGAAATTGTCAAATTTGTAAGTCAGATCTCAGAACAGCAAACTCAAGGAAATTCACTTAAAATGGGAGAATCCAATCTATGGAAAATTTTCAAAAAAACTGATGCAGATGAAATATCTTTTAGCCTGCTTGTCCCTTCACCAAGATTATGCACTAAACAGGCATTGCATTTCACTTGTTTTAAGAGAATGATGGGGTCTACCCTGCCAAATAACAATCTTGCTTCATAGACTAAAGTGTAATGCATAGTATCATAGAGTCACCAGAAAGACTCTTGAGTCTATTATTAATGATCGACAGGGCAATTCTTCATGCAGTAAAGAGGGTGTCATGATTGTCAGGGAAGTTGGGAACAGTCAAGTTGACGATGTAGAACAAAATCTTATATCAAAAAGATTTCAAAAGGGACCAGAAGTCGTCATGCTCAAATATACAACAATGCAAGTTTAAGGTATAATCCTAGGATAGATCCGGGCATTGTTTGCATATATGAAATTCCACAACTCAAAAATCTAAATGAATGAGATGGTTGGGAGAATAGGGGTACAGAACATATGTCGATTGGCATCTAAAAAGGGATAGGAAATATCCAATTAATTCAAACAATTATTTAAAAAAAAAATAAGGAATAGCTCTGCAAACAAAGAATTTATGTAGCCAACTTACAGTGTTAGGTAATGTAGGAAGATAATCCTCCGCAGATAGAATGTCACCATCTTCTATGTCTCCATAATAAATTGCTACAGTACCATCATTTGGCTTCTCCAACAATATCATCCGACTATGCAACCGATGAACAATAGATACAGCATTCCCTGTGGAAGCAAAATCAGAGTTTAGACAAAGGGAAGAATATATTGGATATAAGAAAAGACCAGAGATCCAACTGACAATCAAACAACCACACCTTGAACAATTCGCTCTGGGTGTGCAAAATTTAAGACTCTTGTCTTGCAGTTATTCATGCTACCACCAACAATTGACTTTGATAATGGCCTTGAATCATCTTTAAGGTCCACATTATTGGAAACATTGGAGAGACAGAAAGCAAGATTTTGAGTTGAATATGCACTACGTTTGCTCGTGGGTTGATCATCAGCCTTATTCTTTTTGGAGTTCAGCTGATATCTGATGTGATGACCAAAGAAAATACCAAAAGAGAAAGAAAAGTTGCTTGCCTTGTCAATCACATAAAAACTTATCAAATTGATGAGACAGGAAATATAAATAGTTCATGTCAACCCCCATTTCCCAACTTATAATAGCAGGTATATAATCTGTTCTGGTGTATCAAACATTAGTGTCTGATGTAGGGAAAGGAAACAAAACATAATTTTAGCAACATAGTAAATTGACAGAAAGAAATACTACTAAGATTGAAAACTTCTAGTCTTTGGATAGTGAATAGTGTATGCATTCAGAAAAAACTACAAAGATTCAAAAGGGTTCCTGAATACATATAAAAAGAAAGAATGAAAATGCAATGTAAGGGTAGCATTATACCTCATGGTCACCATTTCAATCTTTGAGAATCTTTCAAGCATGGATTGATCAGCCAAAGGTGGGGTTCCAACAGAAGGACTATTAGCATTCAATGGAACACTAATATTACTAACACTAGCAGGAGAATCAACTCCACTAATTGCCGGGGTCTTTGGGTGGGAATTTGATCTCCGCTTTGCAGCAACCTGAGCCTGGTGCTGCCATTGCATGGAATCATTAGCACTAGATGTTAAAGAATGGGTCCTACCTACTGTGGGAACTGAGGTGACGGCTGACTTCTCCTTCTGCGATGCTCCAAGTACAGTAGACGCAGCAACCGGTCCAAACTGTGGTCCAACTGAACCACTTGAAAATTCTCCAGATTTTGATGACAATGGAGATTGAGGCAAGGCCCCAGCAGATAACCGAGGACTTTGTGCTGATTTCCTCTTTTGGAACTGATCCTCCTTTCTTGAGTCTTTATCAATATGCTGAACCACATTATTCCAGGGTGACTGAGGGAAACCGGATCTCATGAATGCATGATTAGATAATCTTTGTTGAAGCCGTGATTGATGTGCTTCTAAAAGGTTTCCATCTGTTCCCATCATATGCATATCATTTTTACCCTGATTAAGTTCTGGTCTGTCCAATCTGTCAAGGTCCAAAGGACCTTGCTGGGAAACAACTCTCATATTCTGCTGCCCTGCAGCAAATGGCATTGTCCCAGCCTCCTGATTCTGGACCCCATCAAAAGGCTGCTGGGGATACTTCTGAATGCCTGTATTTGCATATATTTCCCTTGCCATTGCTTCTTGTTGTAACAATGTATTCTTCCAGTTTAAATCTGCTCCAGGAGGCTGTCCATAGATGGTCCTATTTGCTGCTGTTGAATTCCATCAGAACCAACTGGGGTAAGTCTAGCTCTCTTATTAAGACTAGATAAGGGAAAGATTGGTCCATCTTGACTCTCCCTTATCCCATGAAAAGCAGTGGAGTTCAAATTGTCAGTGTATGAGATCATCATCTCCTGCCCAGCAGGAGACCCATGATCCTGCATACTTCTTGGTATTCCAACCCCCATCTGATACCTTGCTGGTTGAGAAACCAAAGGCACTGATGGCTTAGAGACATCGGGTACAAAACTTTTACATCTTAAGGCCAACATTTGGTTTGGAGATAGGTTTTGTGCAGTCATGTTCTCATTGACATGCTGAGACATTACATTGCCCGAAAGGGTTCCCGAGTCCCCAGACTTGTTATTAGAGCTTTTTGGGAAATCTATACAAGCCTTCTTCCCAAGGATGTTATCATTTGACATCACAGTTACTTCTCGCATCTGCCTCAATCTCTTTCTCCGTCGCTCCCTTGAAGATAAATTAAGCTGAAAGTGAAGTTACCACAGTTTAGATTATAAAAATTCAGTTCCCACCTCCAATAACTCTATCCAGTCATTCTCCTAATTTATTACCTTTAAAGCAGCTATATCAGCACGGAATCCATTCAGCTTTGGAGTAGGATCTAGGCAAACTTTTGGATTCATGGCATTCACTATCCGAGACTCCACTTCCTACAATCAAAAGCAAACAAGCTATGTTATCATAATCTGGGGACATGATCGACATTACATGTCAGGGATGAAATAAATAGTCCATACCATCAGATCACCATAAGTCCAAGAATCATCTGACATCAAAGCAAGATCCTTCACTATATTCCCCAAAGACATCTTAAGGCGCAATTTATTAAGAATAGGGGATCCATCACTGGGCAGAGCAGTAGATCCTTGTTCAGAACCACAGTCCCTATAATCTCGCACCTGCAAGAAGATATTGGCAATCCCAAAAGGTCAAAGGATAAGTGACAAAGCTGTCCATATAAAGGAACTGTCCCAATAATCTTACAAAATGGAAAAAGACTATACAAAAGCATGGCTCATCTCAGAAAATATAGGCAAAAGTCTGATCAAACACAAAGTTTGTCCGCCCATATTTAAAATAAAATCCATCTTCTGACTTGAGCTTCAGTAGAGATATTATGGGCTAACAATCACTAGCTCTTGAACAGATGCATTCATGCATGTGAATGTCTGCTTACAAAATGGTTTACTACATGCATGGAATTCATATTATTTAAACATTGAAGTTAGCCTCCTCATTGAAAATTTATGTTGGTAGAGGTAAAATATAATAGATACTTGCCTCACACACAAGCGTGCCCTCGGCATATTTGCAGGGAATATCATCTGGAAGATCTACAGGCAACCGCGCACAGTCAATAGCCTGCAAATATATTTATTAATTAGGACTAAAGAGTTAGAATTTTTTTTTTCTTCTGAAACAAAAAAAGAAAGAAAAAAAGATGAGAAAAAGACACAAAAAGCTGGTACACATGTATATAAACAATTATTATGGTACAGATGGCAATTCACTGTAACATAAACCAACTGTCTTACTAAGGCACATGCTTTTAATGGATTAAATTCAGCCATATACAGATTTTGTTTTGTTGAAAGGGTCAACTGCATAGCAGGGGGTGATCCTACCCAAAGGTAAAACCCCTCATTAAAGATTGATCTAATCTATTTACCAACCTGCAAGGTAGTGGATATATCTGATCTTCTATTAGTTGAACCAATTTCACCGCAAAAAAATATTTCTCCACTGCCCTATAGGTAAGTTATATTATGCACATACACAGTAAAGTTGAAGCTATATGTATATGTTATGTTATATTCTGCTACACAAAGGCAACAGCTTAATGTTTGAAATATTAGTTGAGACAAATCACCAATGAAAAGGAAACAACAAAATATTTACCGAAAAAAGAGTTTCAGAAGTCCTATCATATGGAAGTAACATCTGGGGAATATCTTGAAGTGTATCCCGCTGTGCAGCCTCTTTCTGACAATTCAAAAATTAGAAGGGCTTAAGAAATATTCTTCATATTTATTTTATTAAATTTCTCTCTATAAAGTTAAATGTTACTTTCAACAAACCTCCAAGGTTTTTCTAATACAATATCCATTTGGGTAGAGGTTCAGTATGAAGGAAGCTTCATTATCTGTCAAAGAAGAAAGAAGTAAACCACTCGAGATCAAAACATTAAAGGAGATATTATACCAAACTAACCACGACTCTAACCAGCGGATACACCAAATCCATTCGAAGGAGAGAAACCAGCGTCCTCACCCTGTAACAAAGCTCCAAATTATAATAGGAAAATAAATAAAATATAATATAAGATCAGAGAAAGAGAGTTAATTTACAGGCACATATAAAATTACAAGCTTAACAATTACAGCAAAAGAAGAGTTCAAAGTATTCGTTAAGCAGCCAAAAAAACAAGCAATCAATAATAATTTCTCAGAAGAACAGGGGAACAAATTAAAACAGATCTTCTAAACTCGTGTTCTCTGTTGATCCAGTCCTCTGAAAAAGGAAACTTACTAAAAGAGCAAATTATTTGCACTGGATTTTTAGTTTAACTCGAGTCGCTGTTTTTGGTTCCTGGAATACTATAGAATGCAGATTGCAAGGTTGAAAGTTTCCATTAACTAATTCTCCCACTTCTCATTATTCAAATGAAGCATAGCCATGATATCACTAATAAAATGAAAATTAAAACTTTCCGCCTGGCATCAGCAGTTTCATCACATGCTAAAATTTCCAACTACAAAGTCTCTTGATACAACACCCCAAATGATTTTAAAAGCACATAAGACCAGATATATATAGAATATCAATCTCCACACCAAAATGATAAAACAAAAACATAACTAGGAACAATCTACAATTAAAGCTTGTACTGAAACTACTGAATACAGAATCCAAATTCAGCAAAGTGAGACCTCATTAATTAAATTAACAAGGAAAACAATTAAAAAGAAGTTATAGATCTCATATTTTAAGTAATTAAGTTTCAAATGCAATAAAGTAATCAATTAAGCCATTTGCTCTAAGTTCAGTTAAACGACCATGCTTTTACCTTCCATTATAAAATATATCAAAAGATCTAAAAGGAAATTATAATAGGATAAGATAAAAAGTTCATCAAGTCATGTTTGACTTAAATACAAACAAATACTTGCTGCAAACTTGTCTCAGATTCAACGACTTACCTTCCGCTTTTGAGCGGGAGAATTTTCCTCTGATTTTTGTGATGCTTCATCTATAGGATGCTCTGATCGAAGAGAAGGCTCTGGACGAAACCTTTTACCTTTTTTTGTAAGCTTAAATGAAATACCCATTTGATCTGCTTAAAAATAATTTTAAAATCTTATGCCGCTTGCAAATAGGAACCACAAGCAAGCAGTGGTGAGAATCACAAGGAATCTAAAAGTTAAAGTTTTTGAGATGATAAATTAAGCATCCCCGTATACTTTTGCAATTATTTGAGCCTAAATTTTGGGAATTTGAGATCTATGACTGGTTGGAAAATGAGAAAGCGAAAAACAAAAATCAGAGAAAGTTCACGGAATAAAAATGTCACCCAGTGAAGGTCGATTGGGAGTTTTGGAGTTCCGACAACATGGGATTTTTCGAGAAATTGAGGGTATCGTATAGTGTTTGGTAAGCGAGAATGTGAAAGGAAAAAAATATGGGAAAGTGAAAAGAAAAAGAAAAACAACTAAAAAAAAAGGCATACAAGGCTTAAGATATGTCATTTGGGTTTTGAAAGCGTAACTGATACCCAGACGAGGCTTCTGACAGAAAGATTAACGTGGGTGTTTTGGATGGAGAGAAAGTATGGGAAAGTAAAAGAGAAAGTGATAACCACTAAGAAGAACAAATTAGAAGTTGGATGAATCAAAGCGCTGTTAACTGAAAACAAGAGAAGGTTTTGGACAAAACCTCGTACGAGCTTTTGAAACCATAAATGAAACAGCCATATAATCTCTTTTAAGTAATTTAAAAATCTTATCTTGGTTGCTCATGGGAAAAGGAAAGTTTAGGAAAATACCAGCAAGCAGTAATGAGAAACACAAAAGGAAACTAAAAGATAATAAACGAAGCACCCACGCTAATTTTGCAATTATTACAGCCTAAATATGATAATTGGAGATTTACGAGTGTTTGGATGGCGAGAAAGCGAAGAAAACTCAGAGAAAGTTGATGGGATAATGAAAATTGACACAGCGAATGTCAATTGGGGTTTCGGAAGCTCCAATGAGATGACCAAGGTAGCATTTTTTTTCTGGAGGAATTGAGGTTCTGCAGTGGCGTTTGGAATGTTAGAAAATGAAAGAAGAATATGACAAAGTGAAAAGAAAAACAATTTAAATAAAAAAACTTAGAAGAATGTAAATTAGGTTTTAAAGCTTAAATGGGTATCCAGATGAGGGTTCTATAGAGAGTGAGATTTTGGCGGGTGCTTGGACGGAGAGAAAGTGAGGGAAAGCTAAGGAAAGTAACAAAGAAGGTGAAAACCCCAGGAAGAAAATACCGGCAGTTGAATCAATCCTAATTGTTGGGTATCATTTGGAGCGCCCATTTGTATTTTTCTTTTCAGAAAATTGAGGGTCATTATTATGAAGATTTTTGAAGTAAGGGTTAATTATAAAAATACTTATAAATTTTAGATTTTATTATATTTAAACGTTAAAAAAAATTTAAGAATCTTTCCGTAACTGTAAAATATTTAAATTGCTTTTAATAGTAAAATTAACTTAATTATTATACTCTTCTTTTTTTAATTGATTTTTACATTATTTTCTTTAACTCATACATTAATTCATTAAAAAACAAACTTACAGAAATATAATATACTTCAATAAGAATAATCCATTTTCTTTACTTCTACTTTCTTTTGTATTTTCTATCACCTAAACAGAAAACATACCTTCATTTAGTTAGTGGAGATTACAAAAATACATTATAGAAATGAGTTTTGCCAAAATGGCAGCAGATCGGGTTTGAATAAATATTTCTAAACTCATATTTGCATTTAGTTAAAAAATAAAATATTAATTTTTTTTTAAATCTATTCCGAATTTAGAGTTCTAACACTAAATTTACTCAACAATTATGTATAAATTATTAAACTCACAACAAATTATTTATAAATTTTAAGCGAGTTTAATAATAAGAACATAATGCTTAAAATGCACGTTAAGAGCGAATACTAAAAATTTGTAATATTATGCTCCTAGCAAATTTAGCCTGTGTGCTAGGAGTGTATGCTAAACGCGTAACGTTACGTGTTTAGCGTTTAAAATGCGTGTTGGGAGTGCACGCTAAACGCGCAACGTTACGCATCTAGTGTTTAGCACACGTGTTAAGAGTGCAACATTTAGCACGTATGTTAGGAGCGAATGCTAAAAGTGTACAACATTGTACCTTTAACGAATTTAACACGTGTGCTAAGAGCGCATGCAACACTTAGCATGCATATTAAGAGTAAATGGTAAAATTACTCAACATTGTACACCTAACGCGCTTAGCACATATGTTAAAAGCGAACGATAAACGCAAAATATTGTATGCCTAATACTTAACACTCATACTAAAAACCCATGCTAAATGAGCAACATACACTTTTAATATACATGTTAAGTGCACTAAACATACAATACATAATTATTATCTCTATTTTTAAAAAAAAATATATATGATATCTATAAATACCCATCGTAAGTATTTACGAATTTTTTATTAAACTCATACTCATCCTAAATCTACCACTAATTATAACTATTAATTTTAATTTTATATATCAAATTTACTTTAAACATTGCCTAATCGTTTTTAATAAAAATAAATTTTAATAAATTTACAAACTTACAAATAATTTTGCTATACTTAACTACACCGTCAAAAACCACTTTAAAAAATCAAAAACTATCAAGCTCTCTTACTTCAAGAAATCGAAAACCATCAAACTCCTCTTACCTAGATGAAAAGAAAAAAAAGAGAAATTTACGATTTAAATTTTTATATCTAATTTTTTTTCTTGCAATTATTTTTTTAATGAATAAAAACATGAACAACCGTTCTTACAATACACAAATAATATTTTTCACCAGAATTTCATGAAATTCTCAAACCCACCATGTTCAACAACCACCATGGTAAGAGGAATGGTTGTTTGGATGGCGATATACTCAACAATACATTAAAAGAATTTTGATGTAATGAAACTGAGGAACGGCGACAGACACAACGGAGGGATGGCGGCGGCTTCAATCCTTGATCGGGATTTGATCCGATGGATGTGGTGCTGGAATCAACGCCTCTAGGGGTGATAGAATGATCGTCTTCTATCTTTGACGGTAAGCGGCTTCGATCTTTAACAGCATGACGGCTTTAATCTTTGATCGATGGCTTCGATATTTGAACGACAATGCTTGAATACAGTGGCTGGTGAACATGGTAGCTGTCGTACATGGTGGCTGAACAACGGATGTGGTGGCTAGCATGTTACATCGAAGATCTGTTTTAGTTTTTGAAAAGACGATTAAAGATTATTTTTGTTTGATGGCTGGCGTGAAGATGGAATAAAAGGAGGAAGTTTTTTTTATTTTAATATTTGAAATATTAAAATATATATATTTAATATTTAAATATATAAAATGACTTTATAATCCTTAACCCATCAATTTTGACAGAAAAATTCCTAGTGAAAGAATATTTGTAAAAATTTTAAAAAGTTCAGATATTTTTTATGAAATCAAAATTTATAAGTAATTAAACTTTATAAAGTTGAAGGTATTGATATTGCCACTCTTAATTTTTGGGTATTTTTAATCTTAAATGAAATAATTAATTAAAAATATAAATAAATATTATATTAAAAAAATATTTTATCACATAAACTTTAATATTTTTTTATAGGCCTTTAACCTTTTTTAAAATTAATTGAAAATAAATTAAAATAATAAGTGATAAATATATTTTTTAAATTAATAGAGCAAGAAGATGTATATATATAAATGATTGGAAAAGAAAAAGGTAAATTTTATATTAATTTTGTATCTTTTATTAAAAAGAATTAGTTCGTAAAAACCTATTCGTTTAATAAGTTTTTTTTTTTATATATAAAAGAAACAATCATTAAAAATAATCAATAGTATATTAGGAATGTTGAAGTTCATTTATTGCGAATAGAGATAT
Organism: Ailanthus altissimus; assembly: GCA_946807835.1. NCBI lineage: Eukaryota > Viridiplantae > Streptophyta > Magnoliopsida > Sapindales > Simaroubaceae > Ailanthus > Ailanthus altissimus. The sequence goes on from OX327695.1 coordinate 30,217,861, forward strand.
TTTAAAAATTATTATCTTATATATATAGTATGTTAAAATTTTAATGAAGTGGTGGGTTAGGGTGTTCACAAATGCTGATTCATTTGGCCTTGTTTCACTAAATCAATGATAAAAGGAAATAAAACGATGGGCCCAATGTTTTTTTTTTATTTTTTTTAATGAAAGTAAAACTTTATAACTCAAAAAGAGAGAACTAATAGTTCCGGAAATTTGGAACATCATTTAGCTCAGCTTCATCAACTCTGAATGGATAGTAAATTTGACAAGTTGATGAGCTAATTTATTTGCAGATATCTCTAGGAACATAAAGAATTTTGTGATCTTGAAAAGACTCCAAATATCATTAAGGTCTAAACAAAACTCTGGAAGAGCTATGGCTTAGCTAAAAGGTCATTGAAAACAATTATTGTATTAGATTCGATTTCTATGGAGGATAGATGCAAATTACCAATTGGTTGCAGACAATGGAGGATAGCCAACGCTTCTGCCACAGGAATCGAAAGCAAACTTTGAGACCGAAACTATTGTGAACTACGAAATCAATGGCAGTTTTATTATTCACCTGTATCCCGAATTGATCTTCACAAAATGCAAGTTTGGGGGACGCCATTTGACTTCTCCGTTTACAGAAGGCCTTGCAAAGCCTTGAATTCAGCACAATAATCTTGAGACTAGCCAAAAATACTTTGAGCATCCAAGATAACACCTTCACAAACCTGCTTATTCCGCCCACGCCAGATTCTCCTCCACACAATAACACATAGCAGCTCCAAGTTTGCATCGTTTAAAAAGTGAATACTACTTTAATTTTGCTGTTAGGTATATTTATTTATTTTTTACATTCAACTACCTAATAGTTATTATTGTTGCTTTAGGGGTCGAAAAGTTTTGAACTCAAAAATGAAATTTTATCATTTTACTTTAAAATAAGTAATTTTATTATTTAACACTTTCAAAATTTTAAATTTGACATTAAAACCTGATATAACTAAACTTTGAGGGATGGTGACCTAAAGGGCTAGAGTATATCTCTTGTCCACATTCTTTCAGTAAAACCAACTGCGATAGGTTAAACATATTATACCAACAACTACAGCGGAGCTCTGCATAAATTCAACATAACTTAAATCTATTATTAACAAATCTCACCTAGTCAATAAAAATGTCAATGCTTGGTTGATGGATGGTGCAAACAACCGTTTTGCCTGTGTCCACTGTGTTTTTGTTAAAATGTAATACATTTTTTAAAATTATTTAGAAAATATCAACAATATCTTAGAATAAAGTCTATAAAAAAATTAAGCCAAAATTCTAGAAAATTTAGAATTATGTAATAAGTCAAAAGTGTCTAAATTTTTTTATAATAAGTCAAATATATCAAAGTGTTAGGTGAGATATTACAAGAGTATGTATAGCTAATATTACACACTTGAGTTGGTTATGAAATGTATAAATAGAAGTGCAATTATAACAATGGGTGAGAACTCAACTATTGTATCAAACATGTAAGTCACATAAAGGGTTTTATTCTATATTCTCCTCCTCATATCAACCACATATCATAGTTGTTCCTCAAATATAAACTTTATCACAAATACTCTCTCATCATATAATCAAACATTATAGTTCATCACCAAAGTTACCTAACAGTAGTAACACACCCCATAAATTCTTATCAGTTGTATTTAAAGTCAAGTGACTCGGATTGTAAAATAGTAGTAGAGTACTATTTATAAAGGCACTGTTCATAAATATGGTACTGTTATTCTCACAATGTCAGAGCCCAAAATTACTATCAGTGGTATTAGAGCCTCAATTTTCTATAAATTAGTATCAGAGCTTAGTTCGATTATAACTAGGTGTCAAAAAGCTATGGATTTAGCAGAGTCAAGTTCAATCATAATAGAGCAAAATATGTTAGGTGACAATATTTTTAGGAATTATTGAAGCTACTATAACAAAAGAAGTTTAGAATATCTTAGAGAAGGTTTTCAAGGGAATGCCAAAGTACGCACAATAAAACTTCAATCTTTAACAATAGATTTAAAAAAATTAAGATAAAATTTTGAGATAGCTCAAGATTACTATTTAAAAGTAATCAAAGACAAATTTGATTGTTTATAAATGGTAGATCCGGGTGATTCCCAGGACCCTATGAACAAATGTTCATCCGGCTACTGACTTAAAAAATTAAAAGAGGGGTAGAAATCTAGTGAAAATACAAAAGGAAGAGAAAATAAAAAAAAAATTCCCACAAGGAATAAAAAAATTTGTTGGCAAAGAAGCAAGCCACATTATGTCCAAATTATAATTTTTTGGATATAAAGAGGAAAAAAATTAACAAAGAGGAGAAGATCTCCTATATCTGTCAAGCAGTGACAAGAAAAGAAAACATCACAACACAAGTGATGGCAAAAAAATTATAAGCAACAAGTGACAAAGGAAAAAGAAAATATCACAACAAAAGTGATGAAAAAGAAGCCTACATAGCAGTAAGCCATGCAAGAAGTAACGTGATCACAAAAAAGAAATTTAAAGCCAAAAAATCTAACAAAGCTTTCAAAAGAAAAAAGGCATGCAAGAACATTTACGAAGTCACCACCAAGAAAAGCAAAGATGGTGCATGACAATCTTGAGATCAAGACATTCCAAAAATGCATTAAAGAGGAGTATTGAAGTGTAATACATTTTTCTAAAATTATTTAGAAAATGTAAAAAAATATCTTGCAATAAAGTTTAAGAAAAAATTGAGTCAAAATTTTAGAAAATCTAGAATAATGTAATAAGTTAAAGGTGTCTAGAAAAATCTGTAATAAGTCAAAAATATCAAAGTGTTAGATGAGATATTATAAGAATATGTGTGGCTAATATTACACACTTGAGACGGTTTTAAAATGTATAAATAAAGGTGTAGTTGTAACAATGAGTGAGAACCCAACTATTGTATCAAATATGTAAATCACAAAGTGTAGTAACCAGTATCCACGACTGGTAAGAATAAGTATTTATATATGTATAAATATACGTATTTTATTTGTATGTTGGTGATACTTGAATTATATATTGTTATTAGTAATATTTTTATAGGTTAAGGATATACGATTAGTATTGGGTTTATTTGTATGACTTTAGATTTATTTTAGGGACCAAATTGTTATACTTTGAAAGTTTTGGGGGCAAATTCGTAAATACCAAAAATTAGCCTCTTAGTATAAAAATACACTTTTGAACCCTAATTTACCATTTTTAGGTCGAGCTACCCATTTTAAGAGAGAGAAGAGAGAAATAGAGGAGAGAGAAAGAGGAGAAGAAGAAGAAAAAGAAGAAGAAATTGGAAGTTTGAATTTCAAGAGGTATATCATATGTATTTCTCAATTTATTGGTATTAATTAAGTTAATTCCTTTAAGTTTTGATTTCTGAAAATATGTATAATTGAGGATTTGTTGTGTATTTCGTTAGATCATATGAGAATTGATGATGATCTATAAGATAGTTTGATAAATCATGATGAATTGTGGAATTTCTGCTGGATAACCTCTTGATCTAGGAATTTTATAAATTGTTGTGATTCGATTCTGGTTTTTAATTTTGAGTATATGAAATTAGACATGTTAAGGATCATCTGAGAATTTGAATCGATTGAAAATTATGGAAATTGAATTTATAGTGAATTTACCAAAATGACCCTGAAATTCTGGAAATTTCCTGTGTAAACAGTATAGTACAGTGAAAAATAATTTTTGTCCTACTGAATGATCTTCAAAAATTATGAATTTGTGGAATATGATAATTTTATATGTCTAATATGATATAATCAGAATTGAGAATTTAGATCAATGTGGTTGAAATGTTATGAGTTTCTAAAGTATATCCGCTCATTGTAGTATTTGATTAACAGATTTTTAAAGTTATGAAATAAAATAGTTTTAAAATACTTTTGGCAGTTATTTGGAAGCCAAATATTTATCATGGACTGAGATATGTGTCAAGAGTAATTATGTGGTAGTTTTATAATTTTTGAGTTAGTATATGATTTTATAAAATTGGGAGATTGAATACTGTTCAGTAAGTATCTTGATCCTGTCAGGTTAGTAGTTTGGATTCAATGGTGTGTATGGAATGGATTGTGTAGGAATTTTGATATAATATTCATATGTAAGAAGGATATATGAGTCAAGGATGGTATATTCTGATTTTGGAGTAATTGGACATCATTTGATGTATTAGAAATTTTTGTTAAGTGTAAGTGGTCAGAATGACAGGTTTTGAGAAACTAAATATTTAGACCAATTTGATGTGATAAATGCATTGTGTATAATTTTGTAAGCTATTTAAAGTATTTTGTGTGAATTGTGAGGCTTATGAAAGGATTAATCTCCATTGATAGGTTAAGGAGATTTAAGCCTTGTAGCTGAAAGTGTTAAGAGGTAAGTATACTAGACTTTTACTGAAATCACTATAAGCATAGTAATTGTCTATGTATGATTTTGTAAATGTGCTTAAAAATATGTTTATGTTATGCCAAAGTGTATTTGATATGAAATGTGAATGACATATGTTTATGAATGTGAGCATTGACATTGAACATGGACATACATGTGTTTTTGAAAGTGAGCTTTCAAAATGAAATGCATTTGACAAAGAAAGCTTTGAAGTGCAATATGTCCATGAGAAAGATTTTGTGTTTTGAGGATGCTTGAACTCACTGTTGACTTAGTAGGCATCTTATGTGATTTGTGGAGCCTTTATGTGTGGCCTTTCCTTCGGGATAGGTATATGTTATGTGTTCCGTATGTAGGGAGGATCCTATTGGTACCTAAAGGAAGAGTGAGTTATCACATTCGTGTGGTGGCGTATTGGTGCATGTGAGAGGACTCACCGATGATCAGGGTGAGGGTTTGGCTTTTACCTTCGGGCATGAGCATTATATATGTGTTATTCAAGACCTCACTTGTACTATTCCTCTCATACGGTATGTCACCTACGAGTGACATTTGGCTCATTATGTGATATGTGATGTGTAAGTTCTACTAAGTAGTAGTTGAGTGATGGTATTCCTGTAATATATTTTGAAAGAATGTGTAAGCGCTTACATGATATGTGATTTGATAAGATTATGATTTTGATTGATAACAACATATCATACATATGCATTGTGTACATATATGTATTTGTATTTGATATATGAAAAACTAGTATGCTTACTGAGTTTTATACTCATTATAGTTTATGGTGATTTCAGGTAAATAAGGTACATGTGTGCTTAGCGGATTTGGCAAGGCTTCTGCTGTTCCTTGGGTTCCCTAAGTTGTTAGGTTGCTAAGTGTTTCATTTGGGGACACGTGGGATAAAATATTTGATTTGTCCCTGTTGAATAAATACTTATGTATTATTTTATTGTGTGTGGTTGGATTTAGTTTAAGTTTCACCAAGTGTAGTAATGGATTGATTTTAAGTAAGAATTTGCAATGAATATATTCTGGGCTTCCGGTAACAAAGTTGCCACTAGTGACGTAGTAGAGTGTTAATCTCTGAGAAAACTCTGCGTATCTCCGGTTTAGTAATTGTCCCAGTCATAATTCAATTGCTATAATTCTGAAAGAAATTAAAATGAATGTTTAAGTATTATTGAATGAATGTAAGTGATGTCGTGTGTCAGATCTGTTGGGTCTGGGGCGTGACACAAAGGGTTTCATTCTATATTCTCCCCCTTATATCAACAAAATATCATAGTTATCTCTTAAATATAAACTTTATCACAAATACTTTCTAATCACATAATCAACCATTATAGTCCATAACAAATGTTACCTAATAGTGGTAATACACCCCATAAATTTTTATCAAATGTATCTGAAGCTAAGTGATTCAGATCATAAAACAATAGTAGAGTACTGTTTATATAATTACTATTTATAAAGGTACTGTTCACAAATACAGTACCGTTATTCTCATAGTGTTAAAACAATAAATTATTATCAGTGGTATCAGAGCCTCAATTTCCTTTAAATTGGTATCAGAGCCTAGTTCGATTATAACTGGGCATAAAATGCTTATGGATTTATTAGAGTCAGGTTCAATCATTACATGGCATAAGATGTGGGGTGATATTATTTTCAAGAATTGTTGGAGCTACTACGGAAATGAAGCTTAGAATATCTTAAAAAAAAGTTTCCAAGGGAATGCCAAGGTACGCACATATTCAATCTTTAACAATAGATTTAAAAAACAATTAACACAAAATTTTGAGATAGCTCAAGATTACTTTTTAAAAGTAATCAAAGACAAATTTATTGTCTCAAAAGATTAAAAAATGGGCAGACGTCTAGTAAAAATACAAAAGGAGGAGAAAATAAAAAATATTTCCACAAGGAATAAAAAAATAATTGTGGGCAAAGAAGCAAGTCACATTATGAAAAAATTACAAATTTTTGGACATGAAGAGAAAACAATTCATGAAGAAAAGAAGATCTCCTATGTCTGTCAAGCAGTGACAGAAGAAAAGAAAATATCATAACACAAGTGATGGCAAAAAGATTACAAGAAATAAGTGACAAAGGAAAAAGAAAATATCACAACAAAAGTGATGGAAAAGAAGCCTACATGGAAGTAAACCACGCAAGAAGCAACATGGTCACAAAAATGAAATTTGAAGGTAAAAACTCTAATAAGGCTTTCACAAGAAAAAAGTCATGCAAGAATATTTGTGAAGTCACCACCAAGAAAAAGCAAAGATGGTGTACGACAATTTCAAAATCAAGACACTTCGCAAAATGCATTAAGGAGGAGTGTTGAAATGTAATGCATTTTTTAAAATTATTTAGAAAATGTCAAAAATATCTTATAATAAAGTCTAAGGAAAAATTAAGTCAAAATTTCAGAAAATCTAAAATTATGTAATAAGTCAAAAGTATTTAGAAAATTTTTTGATAAGTCAAAAATATCAAATTGTTAAGTGAGATATTTCAAGAGTATGTGTGGCTAATATTACACACTTGACTTGATTAAAAAAATGTATAAATAGGTGTACAGATGTAACAATTGGTCAAAACCTAACTATTGTATCAAATATATAAATCATAAAGGGTTCCATTCTATATTCTCATTCTCATATCAACCAAATATCATGGTTGTCCCTAAAATATAAAATTTATCACAAATACTCTCTCATCATATAATCAACAATTGTAGTCCATAATCAAAGTTACCTAACAGTGGTAACACACCTTATAAATTCTTATCAGTTGTATCTAAAGCCAAGTGATTCAGATCGTAAAACAATAGTAGAGTACTGTTCATACAGTTACTATTCACAAAGGTACTGATCACAAATATGGTATCGTTATTCTCACAATCTTAGAGCTCAAAATTACTATCAATGGTACCGAAGCCTCTTATTTTTATAAATTGGTTTCAGAGCCTAGTTCAATTATAATTTAGAGTTGTAAAGCTGTGGATTTATCAGAGTTAGGTTCAATCATAACAAAGCATAAGATCTAGGGTGATATTGTTTTCAAGAATTATTGGAGGTATTACGGTAAAAGAAGCTTAGAATATCTTGGAGGAAAGTTTCCAAGAGAATGCCAAGGTATGCACAATTAAACTTCAATCTTTAAAAATAGATTTAAAAAAAATTAAGATAAAAATTTGAGACAACTCAAGATTACTATTTAAAAGTAATCAAAGACAAATTTACTATCTCAAAAAATTAGAAGAGGGTAGAAGTCTAATGAAAATTTAAATGAGGAGAAATAAAAAAAATTCCCACAAAGAATAAAAAATAATAATTATTAGCAAAGAAGCAAGTCACATTATGTCCAAATTATAAATTTTTGGACGTAAAGAGAAAAAAATTAACATAGAGGAGAAGATCTCCTATGTCTATCAAGCAGTGACAAAAGAAAAGAAAGCATCACAATACAAATGATGGCAAAAAGATTACAGGCAATAAGTGACAAAAGAAAAAGAAAACATCATAACAGAAGTGATGGAAAAGAAGTCTTCATGGCAGCATGCCACGCAAGAAGCATTGTGGTAAAAAAAAAGAAAATTTGAAGCCAAAAAATCCAACAAGCCTTTCACCAAAAAAAAGGCATGCAAGAACATTTACGAAGTCACTACCAAGAAATGCAAAGATGGTGCACAACAATCTTAAGATCAAGACTCTCCGAAAATACATTAAGGAGGAGTGTTGAAATGTAATAGAAAATATAAAAAATATCTTGTAATAAAGTCTAAGGAAAAATTGAGTCAAAATTCCAAAAAATTAGAATTATGTAATAAGTTAAAAGTATTTAAAAAAATCTATAATAAGTCAAAAATATCAAAATGTTAGGTGAGATATTACAAGAGTATGTGTGGCTAATATTACACACTTGAGTCGGTTATGAAATGTATAAATAGATGTGCAATTGTAACAATTGGCCAGAACCCAACTATTGTATTAAATATGTAAGTCACAAAGGGTTCTATTTATATTCTCATTCTTATATCAATCAAATATTATGGTTATCCCTAAATATAAAATTTATCACAAATACCCTCTTATTACATAATCAACTATTGTAGTCCATAATCAAAGTAACCTAACAGTGATAACACACCCTATAAATTATTATCAGCTATATCTGAAGCCAAGTGATTCGAATCGTAATACAGTAGTAGAGTACTATTCATATGATTACTATTCACAATTGTACTATTTACAAATATGGTATAATTATTCTCACAGTATCAGAGTCCAAAATTACTATCAGTGGTATCAGAGTCTCAATTTTCTATTAGTTTTTAATTGTTCTTATAACAATGGAAGCAGCTCGCGCATCTAGCTCTGAATATTGGTCACTTACAATTTAGATTTAATTATATCTTTAGAGAGAACAATGTAATGGCAGATAAATTGGCGAACCTTAAGCTACAATTTGATGATTTTACACGATAGTTACGGCGTCTTATGAATATTAGTTGTATCCTCTTTAAAGATGTAAATAAAATGCCTAGTTATAGATTCCATTAGTATTAAATTTTTAGATGTTGTTTTACTCTCATTCTCTTATTGGCCTCTTTTGTTGGATTTTGCTAAGGGTAAGGTGTTTTTAGCTCCCCATTCTTTGTAATTCTTTCATTAATAAATTTCTTACTTTGTCAAGTTTGCATTAAAAAAAATAATAATAATAGAAGGATTTGCAACGAGCTCAACGGCAATAGTAGGCCTTGTGTGCTGCTCTGTCGACAAACCATTTACTCCAGGCAAACCAACCAATGCTTGTCTCCATGGGTTTAATTCTACTAGCTCCATCACTTCTTCAACAAACGTCTGATAACCATTGATAAATAAGTTAATATAATCCTTGCCAATATGTATCCAAGGATTCAACGGATCTTAATACTCACCTTTCTACTTTCAGAATCAACTTCTGGGTGTCAACGAAGCCAGGCAGAATAGAGCAAGGACTCGTATACGGTAACATGAGGTGAGTGAATGTCATTTTGTTCGTAGTACCCTAAGACTCGAGAAAATGTTTCTTCCTTCTTAGGGTAGCCAGAGATTTCACCAGTAACACCCAGCAAAGCTGTAAGACCACTATGCCTGAAAGCACCGCTTGCACCTTTCAAAATCACCAGTTTTGTCTTCAAGGACACCTTGAAGTTTCACCTCCTACAAAGTTCAACCTAACCTATTAATCATCATGCCTGGTTTACAAAGAAGAGGAGATTCTCCTCGTAATGTCATCTTCTATTTTGTCATCATGATTACTTGGTGATTCTTCTGATATAACAGCTTTAGGCTTATCAAATGCTGCACATACATTCTTACGAAATTAGAAGATTGTTACAATATGGTTGTATTTTCCATTTTTTACCTACACTAAAAAGGCTTTGCAACGACCGCGTTTGATGTATAGTGCACTAGACAAATTATTTAACTAAGCTTATGATGTCTAGTGCATTGGCACATAATCTTATAGAGGGCGGGATGTTTTCAACGTAATATTTTAGTTATTCGTTTAAGTAAAATATTTTCACTTTAGTCGATTATATTTGATTTTTTTCATTGTTTTTATATAAATTAAATATATGAGTTTTGATAATAGAAAAGAAATTTGTAATTTTTTATGCTCAATAGCTCTTTTCGAGACTATATATCTAGAATATCAACAAAGAAAATAATCAAATATAGTCGGTCAAAAAATAAAGTTATTTTCTTAAACAAACAATTGGTACCTCAAACTTCATAATATTGACATAACATAAAAAAAATAATAATTAAATTGAAAATTGACATTTTAATCTCTATATTTTCATCAATTACCCATGCAGTTTTTGAATTTTTTTATATTACCTCAATTAGTCCCTTAAGAACGAAAATGAGCATTTTTCAAGAATGAAAACAGTAGGTAAAAAATATATTTTAAGGACGAAAATGACTCCTAAAAGACGAATTAAGGTAATATAAAAAAGTCAAAGACAACATGAGTAATTTAACAAAAACACAAACTAAAATATCAATTTCCGTAATAAAATACGTCTAAATGTATTTGTGCTTGAAAAACTTAAATAGGGGCATTTTCGTTCAAGAAAAAAGAGTTTGTTTTGCCTATAAAAGTAACACACAATAAGAGTTGGTTATAAACATAATTTTCCATCAAATATTGCTATTTACTGTAATTTCTCTTTATTCACTTTGTCTTCAGATCGAGAGAAAAGAAAGAGTGCCTGGATGTCAAAGGGGATTAGGATCTTGAGCATTTACTGTAATTTCATTATATATATATATATATTTATTTAAGTTAGATTTTTGGGTTGGATTAGTTTCCAACAAGAGATAATTCTCTATTTTAGAAAGCATGAAAGTGAATAAGATACTCACGGTTGAGAAAAGTGAGAGACAGAGTGAAAGTGATACTGAATAATACTACAAAACCAAATAGAGCCCCTGCTCCCATCCAATACCAACGAGAATTCAAAATAGCACTCCAAGCGGTTCAGGGGAGTTTGGGACAATCTTTGATACGGAAAAAAACAATTTAAGACATCAGTATTTAATTGAAAGAAAAATACACAAAATGCACCTGCAGGCTTATTCAAGGCATTACCTTTCTCCATCTACTTCCAAGAAACTCGTTAAGTAACTATTGCATTTTGCGCATACATCATAGCTGAACACTAATAAGCCCGGTTAAGGAAGCCATTCAATTTATTAAGTATTGTTGGAGGAATTGCATTTTTCTCATAAGATTAGGTTAAAATAAAGAATTCTAATTAAATTCAATTTTGAACTCTAATCTCTTTGTGTAGTAGAATAACTGAGGTATCAATAAAAAATAGTAAGAATTCAAAGTAGATAATAAAGAGTACAACATAATCACTTACGTGGTTTGACCAAATTACCTACGTCTATGGTGGATTCAAGCATCCTAGTCTCTCTTATTAACTCCCAAGAGAATTTATAAGAAAAACCCAATGAAGAACCCTCAAAAGGATATAATGTTTAGTGTACTCTTACTATTCCACAAACAATAAACACCCAAACAATGGTTCCACCCTAGTGCACATAAGCACTTAGTGTCTACCTAGTTCTTCCCTCTCTTAAAGTCTCTCTTAATGTTTAATCTTAATTAAAGGATTTACAAAAGATTATATATGGATTATTTCGTGCTTACTAACCCTAATTTTTATTGGAGTAACAGTCTAGTTATAAGTCTAAAACTTTTCAAAACTTAGAAATGTAGATTTAAAACTAATTCTGCCCGCTCTGGCACCGCAGAGCCAAGGACCTGGCATCGCAGCGCTAACTTGCTGTTCTGGGTGCAGTGGTGTCCACGGCGCTCAGCCTTATACCACCCCCACATTTTTCTTGCTTCCTTCACGTCTTTGGGTCCTGTTTCGATTCCCCTTTTGTGTCTCACACGTCCTAGACTTCCTTATGCATGTCCTACATGTTTTAGACTTCTTGTGACTCTCCTCTTTGATATTTTACATAATTCTTACCCATACAAGATTATTGAATCACCAAATCTCTAATAAACCATTTATTGATTTAAAATCTCCAAATAAGAAGGCTTCTGGATTTGATCCACATCATTACTCTATTACCTAGAGTTGAGTCCAGTTAAGTCTCCACCAAGACTTAACTTTCCCTAAGCTAGTGACTTTGGTCTCTAAAGACATTTGTGTACATTGCATAGGGTATGGATGCATTGCACTCATTTTTTACCCTCATCACCTCGGTGAGCACAGTTTGAATGTTTCCTAGGAGTCTGTATACTTCAACACCCCATGTTGGGCCACGCATGGCCACCCCTTTAAGCACATAAATCCCCTTATTGTGTTTCTCACCATCAAACCTTATAGATCATTTCTTACCCTCAATTTTTCCTTTTCCACTCTAAATGAATACCCCTCATCATCGAGCTTGCCTAGAGATATCAAGTTCCTCCTTAGATTAGGAACATGCCCTACACTATGTAAGTCCATAGTTTCTCTACCTTGTATCCTCAGCCTTATGTCACCAACTTACATGATCTCACAAGTCATGTCATTCTCTATTAGAGTTTTACCTCTCTTGGCTTTATAGTTGATAAACATCAATCTGTCCACATATGGACGCTACACCCCGAATTTAATATCTATTTTCCAGTGTACTTTTCCATTGAAGCTGCTAACATGTCTATAACTTTTGTATCTTCCCTAATAGTACTGATTGCAGCACACCCTCTTTGGCCTTGTGATTTAGGAAAATCCTTTATAAAGTTTCATTCCTTATTTTAAAGGAAACACTTCTTGGATCTCCTTATCGATTGGTTGCTCTTCTTCCTTTGTACAACCAATGCTACTCTATTCTCGGACTCAAATCTCCTTGTCAATTCTTTTGAGTTCAATGATGCCTTGACGTTATTCATCGTTAAGGACTCCTTACCATACAACAACATATCCATAAAACTTCTATAGCCTTTTGGCAATGAACTTAATAGGATTATGGCCTTGTCTTCATCCTCAATCTTGATACCTAATTGCACAATACTTATGATATCTTGTTAAACTCGTCAATGTGAGCTCTCAATGAAGATCCCTCATGTATAGTTAATTGATGTAGTTTTTTTTTACAAGAAGTTTATTTGTAAGAGATTTTTTCATGTATAATACCTCGAGTCTCTTCTATAGCCTCAAAACGGTTTCTTTATCACCAACTTCCTTTAATACTTCGTCGCTCAACGTTAGGATTATGGTGTGGTGAGCCTTTTCTTAAATCGTGTCCTAATCTTTATGTTCGAACTTTGAGGTCATCGTCGTCCATTTGCTAGTTAAGAAACTGGCTTCCTTTAAGGCTGAGTCTAGCATTCCTTCACTAGTAAAGCCCTAACCTTCTTTCTCCAAAGATTGAAGTCTATCGTCCCATTAAAATTTTCTATTTCTTACTTGAATATAGTCATGGTTTAAATACCCCTAATATGTATTATCAAACCTTTGCTCTAATACCAGTTTGTTGGAGGAATCGTCATTCTCCCCTTGAGATTAGGTTAAAGTAAAAAACCCTAGTCAAGTTCAACCTAGAACCCTAACCTTTTTGTGCAGTGAAATAATCTAGGTATAAAAAAAAAATAGCAAGAATTAAAAGCAGATAATAAAAAGCATAACACTATCATTTACGTGGTTCTGCTAATTGCCTACGTTCACGATAAATCTAAAGATTTTAGCTTCTCTTATTAACTTCCTAGAGAATTTATAAGGAAAACCCAATGAAGAACCCTCAAAATGATATAATGTTTAGTGTACCCTTACTCTCCCACGAACAATGAATACTCAACACAATGGTTCCACCTTAGTGCACATAATCACTTAGTGTCTACCTAGTTCTTCCCTCTTTTAAAATCTCTCTTAATGCTTAATCTCAATTAAAGGGTTTACAAGAGTTTATATAAGGGTTATTTCTTACTTACTAACTCTAATCCTTATTAGAGTAAGAGTCTAATTGTATTAGAAGTGCAAAACTTTCCAAAATTCAAAAATCCTGATTCGAAACTGATTCTGCCCACTTTAGCACTATAGTGCCGAGGACCTGGCACTGTGGCATCCAGCCCTAGGTGTCGCGGCACTCAATCTTGTACTAGCCCCTATATTTTTCTTACTTTTTTCGCATCTTCGAGTCATGTTTCACTTTTTTCATCGTATCCCACACATTATAGACCTCCTCATGTGTGTCCCACATGTTCTAAACTTCTTGTGCCTCTCTTCTTTAATATTTTACATAATTATTACCCACACAAAATTATTGAATCACTAAATCTTTAATAAATACAATGCTATTATGAAAACTTCAACTGATAAATGTAGTGGCATATTTGCATGAAATAATAAAGTCAATCATGTAATGTGTCTATACTTTCTCTCTATAGTACCATTTGATTCTGGAGTGTAAGGGTATGAAAATTATTAGATGATGCCGTATTGATCCAAGTGATTTTTGAATTCACCCAGTTAAATTTCTTTTACTCCATCACACTGAAAGACCTTGATTTTCCTGCCCAATTAATTTTCTACAAGTTTTTTAAATTTTAAAAAATAATTATAGAGGTCAGATTTGCTTTTTAAAGGATAGAGCCAATGAACCATTAAGAGTCGTCAATAAAAATAGCATAAAATCTAAACCCTTGAGTATAAGAAACAAGGGTTAGACCCGATATGTCACAATAAGCTTTTTCTAAAGGAAAATCAGCAATTTTATTTGATAAAGTAAATGGGACTTCGCAATTTTTCCCCATTTGACAACTGCTATAGATGGAATGTATTTTAACCCAATTAGAAATATTAATAAGCTATTGTTTTTTCGGATGTTTTAAAATTTTTTTCTTTGAATGTCTTCTTCGTTGATGCCAAACTTCCGAGGTTGTTTTATTTCCTTGTGTTGCTAAAAACACATGCTTGGATAACTCTTCAAGTGCAAACAACCATTTACTTTTATGCCTTTTGGCCGGAGTATTGCCCTATTGATTCTTGATAACAAAACCATCAGAGGAGAATTCAATAAGACAAGCATTATCACTGGCAAGACGTTCATAGTAAATTCTTTTTAATTTAAAGTACTACTAAAATAGTTTTTAGTTTTAAATGACCATGACCTGTTTTGATTTTAGTTTCACCAATGTGAGTAATTTTAAGGCCATCCCCATTGCCAACATACAATGATTCATTTATATTAGAAAATTGGTGATTCAACAATCATGGTTGGACAGAAATTGAAATGAATGCCAAAGTAGAAACTCACAAGAAGTCTAGAACGTGTGGGACACGTATGGAGAAGTCTAGAACGTGTGGGACACAAAGGGAGAAGCAAAATAGGACTCAAAGACGCGAAGGAAGTGAAAAAATGCGGAGGAGCTGCCAGGGTTGAGCGTTGCAGCTCCCACGACAGCAACCCAGCATTGCAGTGCTGAGTCACATGAAAGAGAAAGCGAAATGGGACTCAAAGACGCGAAGGACACAAAGAAAATGCGGGAGGAGCTACCAGGGCTGAGCGCCACGGCTCCTAGGACAGTAATCCAGCGTCGCGGCGATGGGCGCGATAATGCCTAGCGCCGCGGCGCCAGACGCATCAGAAGTCCGTTTTGGTTTGGGATTTCAAGTTTTGGGAAGTTTTGAACTTTCAAAACAACTGGACTCTTACCCCAACAAGGAATAAGGTTAGTAGGCATGAAATATACCCTATATAAACACTTGTAAACCCTTTAGTTGAGATTAAGCATTAAGAGAGACTTTAAGAGAGGGGAAGAACTGGGTAGACACTAAACGCTTGTGTGCGTTAGGGTGAAACTGTCATTTGGGTGATCATTGTTCTGTTGAGGATCGAGTGTGTGATATACGAGTGTATACGTAATTCCAAAAATTACAATATATAGCGGAAGCATGTTACAAATACACCCAATTTAACAAATTGAACATATATATCACATATACATGCAAGTATAACAATTATACAACATAAACATGATGAACAATATTGTATTATAACATAATGTAAAATAACTCACCTAATAATGGTAACTTTACAAAATTCTTCAAGTCCTCCAACAATCTATGTCTAGAGCTCACCTTGAAATATATGTTGAACAATTCTAATCCATAACTTTTGGTGGGATTAAGGAGCTAGAATGGTAGCTTAATCTTAGAATTTTCAGCAACTTATATTCAAACTCTTTTGAATACAATTTTGTTTCTCAAATGGAGATGGTAAATATTTTTTATACAACTCTTGTATTATCTAGAAATATTTAACATACAACACTTGTATATTAATCTTAGAAATAATTTCTACATGAGATTAATTATGATGAACAGCTCTTGTCATAATTATTAATCTCTTTCTCTATTTGTTTCTGTTCATTATAATCCATCCATGAGAGAAGAAGATGAAGAGAAGTTCTACAATTTTCAACACTTGAAAATGAACAAAAACTAAAATTCTCTCTTACCTCTCTTTCTCTTCCTTTGCCAAATTCTTCACAAGAATTGAATCAATGATTCAATTGTTTTTGCAAATCAATTTTGTTATTCAACATTTTGATTAAACAAAATTAAGTGTTCTACCAATTTTATTGTTGGTCTCCCACTTAGAATTAATTTAACCAAACACTAGAATAATGGCTACTAAAATTCATTTTTACCTAACAAATATAATTACTATAATTATAATGGGTAAATAAATGGCCAACATTTAGGTCCCTCATTGTATTAAAATACAATGCCATGATCTATATATATTATAATATTATCTAATAATATAATAACAATATATAATTTAATTATTCAAAATAATTTTGAATAATTACTTTTTACCTTACTAATTTTTACTACCAAGGGTAAATAGTAAAAAGGTAAAATTAAATCATGGAACAAATTTTGCCACTTGTCAATATTCTATTAATTAACAACCCTTGTTAATTAATTGAGTAATTTACTTAACAATTAAGTCTTGACAAATGTATATTCCAAGGGATCCCTAACTAATTATTCTATTTTGCTGAAATTTATTGGATCGAACTATTCAATCCAATCCGCTACCCCAGTGCTCAACGAGTACACTTCATATTGTGAGACTCTCTAGGTCCATACCTAATTTGTCATATGGAGCTTCTCCATACGTCCGTGAATAATGTCCCACACACACGTTACGAATATTATAAATTAGCGCGTTAGACCATGCAAGTTGAGATTATTGCATATTCTTATAATCCTTCCATCATTTATATCCTTGAAGAGCAGAGATATAGATCATCACCGTCAAATCTCTTATTTGCTCAATCATGAACTTATCTCCAGATTTATATTTCATTAAACAATATCCACAAACACTTTTGTGATATTGTTTATTCCTTCGGAATATCTTTTCCAAGGTATATGCTTGCGGCCACAAATCTTTCTGAAATATAATCTCGGAGCATTAGGATATACAACCCACTCATATGAGCTGATGAATCCCATATCCACGCACACCGGACTCCATGAGCATCGGACCATACCCAGCGACACCCAGCGGTCAGACCATGAAAGGTTTCTGACATGTGTGGAACCAAAGCATGGTGGATCACTCACAAGCCCACCGTGGCGCTCAGGTCAAAGGACCACAAATACTACTCAACTCAGAAGACCTTCCATTGATGGCTTTATGAGATGTCTATTGGATGTCTTCGTGAGTCTGTTCAATATCTAGTCCTTACTGAATACTTGCATCTCTATACGAGCTTCCTACTAAGCTCATGGTTTGCTAAGACTAACCATCTGGACCATCCAGACATAGACATACACTAATCTATATTAATGGGTTCCACCGATAGACCCGCATCGATGAAATTAGATCAGGAACATTATGTTTGAGAACATACTTGCATAATGACATTTCCTAGCACATCTGCAACTTCTTGCAGCTATGTCATTACTAATATACTCTCAGGTCATTGTCCCATTTCAGACGAGGCTCTAATTCTTTAGATTTCGCTAATTCTTATAAACTTACTAACTCTTAGTACCACTAACTCTTAATGTTTACAACTATTAGCGTTGCTAACTCTTAACCCTTGTCTAAACTCTTTTAGACCAGATCTGAACTCCTTCAGATCATACAATATCTGAAATGTTACAAGCATCTTACCATTTAATAATAAATAATATTAACCATTTTATTAGAAATAATATTTGTATAAATACTATCACTATATATTTATACATTATGGGATGGCACATAAGCACAAATCCCAACATGTTCGTGGTAGAATAAGGGTTTACTAAACATTAGATCCTTTTAAGGGTTCTTCAGATTGGATTTTCCTTGTAAAATTTTTAGGGAGTTATAATAAAAGAGGCTAGGATCCTTCGATCCACCATGGACGTAGGCAATTGGCCGAACCACGTAAGATTGTGTTGTGCTCTTTTTTTTCTGCTTTGGATTCTTGCTATTTTGCTTGATTAACAGGTTATTCTGCTGCGCAAGGAGGTTAGGGTTCTAGGTTGAACTTGAAGTTCTTCGCTTCAACATAACCTCGATAGGGAGAAGGGCGTTTTCTTCCTCAACAAACTGGTATTAGAGCTAGAGGTTCGATAATACACACCTGAGGTATTTAAACCATGGCTACAATCAAGCAAGAAATAGATAATTTTAATGGGATGAATGACTTCAATCTTTAGAGGAAGAAGGTTAGAGCTTTACTAGTGAAGGAAGGGCTAGACTCAGCTCTGGAGGAAGCCAGCTACTCAACTAGCGATGAGGCGATAACCTCAAAGTTCGGGCAAAAAAATTGGGATACAATTCAGAAAAAGGTTCACAACACCTTATTTCTAATGTTGAGTGACGAAGTATTAAGGGAAGTTGGTGATGAAGAAACTGCTTTGGGGTTATGGAAGAGACTCGAGGCATTGTACATGAAGAAGTCTCTTGCAAATAGACTTCTTATGAAAAAGAAACTACATCAGCTCTGGAGGAAGCCAGCTACTCAACTAGCGATGAGGCGATAACCTCAAAGTTCGGGCAAAAAAATTGGGATACAATTCAGAAAAAGGTTCACAACACCTTATTTCTAATGTTGAGTGACGAAGTATTAAGGGAAGTTGGTGATGAAGAAACTACTTTGGGGTTATGGAAGAGACTCGAGGCATTGTACATGAAGAAGTCTCTTGCAAATAGACTTCTTGTGAAAAAGAAACTACATCAGCTAACAATGCACGAGGGAACTTCATTGAGAGCTCACATTGACAAGTTCAACAAGATCATCATAAGTCTTGAGCAGCTAGGCATCAAGACTGAGGATAAAAAGAAGGCTATTATCTTGTTATGTTCATTGCCAAAGAGCTATGAGAGCTTTGTGGATACGCTACTGTATGGAAAGGAATCTTTAACGATGAATGACGTTAAGGCATCATTGAACTCAAAAGAATTGACAAAGAGATCTGAGTCCGAGAGTGGAGCAGCTTTGCTTGCACAAGGAAGGAAGAGCAACCAATTAAAGAGGAAATCGAAGAAGTGTTTCCTTTGTAATAAGGAAGAGCATTTTGTGAAGGATTATTAGAAATCAAAAGACCAAGGAGGGTGGGCTACAATCGGTACTGAGGAAGATACCGAAGTTGTAGACACATTGATAGCCTCAAGGGGAAAGTACACTGACAAATGGATACTAGATTCGGGGTGCAACGTCCATATGTATCCCGATAGATCGATGTTTACCAATTATAAAGCCAAGAGAGGTAAAACTCTAATAGGGAATAATATGACTTGTGAGACCATGAGAGTTGGTGACATAAGGCCGAGGATGCAAGGTGGAGAAACTAGGAACTTACATGGTGTAAGGCATGTTCTTAAAGTGAGGAGGAACTTGATATCCCTAGGCAAGCTCGATGAGGAAAGGTATTCGGTTAGAGCGGAAAAAGAAAAACTAAGGGTAGAGAAAGGACCTATAAGGTTTAAGGGTGAGAAGTACAATGGAGGCTCTATGTGCTTACTGGAATGGCTATGAGTGGCCCAACGCTAGGTGTTCAGGTAATGTAAACCACTAGGCGACATCCAAACCGTGCTCACCGAGGTGATGAGGGTCGAAAAAGAGTGTAATACATCCATACCCTATGCAAGGTACACGAATGCCTTTGGAGACCGAAGTCACTAGCTCGAAAAAAGTTAAGTTTTGGTAGAGACTTAAATGAACTTAACTTTAGGTGATAGAGTATTAGTGTGGATCGGAAGATTTTGAATCAAGGAAGGGTTTGTTGGAAAATTGGTGATTCAACAATCTTGGTTGGACAAGAATTGAGATGAATGTCAAAGTGGAGAGTCATAAGAAGTCTAGAATGTGTGGGACACGTATGGAGAAGTCTAGAATGTATGAGACACGAAGGAGGAAGTGAAATGGGACTCAAAGACGCGAAGGACGCAAAGAAAACACGGGAGGAGCTGCTAGGGCTGAGCGCCGCAGCGCCTAGGACAGCAACTCAGCGCTGCGGTAATGGGCGCGATAATCCCAACGCTGCGGTGCCCAGGGTTGAGTGCTGCGGCATTAGACGAGTTAGAAGTCCATTTTGATTCGAAATTTCAAGTTTTGGGAAGTTTTGGACTTCCAAAACAATTGGACTCTTACTCTAATAAGGAATAGGGTTAGTAGGCACGAAATACACCTTATATAAACACTTGTAAACCATTTAGTTGAGATTAAGCATTAAGAGAGACTTTAAAAGAGGGGAAGAACTGGATAGACACTAAGTGCTTGTGTGCGCTATGGTGGAACCGTCGTTTAGGTGATCATTGTTTGTGGTAGTACAAGGGTTCACTAAACATTTGGTCATTTTGAGGGTTCTTCAGATTGGGTTTTCCTTGTAATATCTCTAGGGAGTTATAATAAGATAGGCTAAGATCCTTGGATCCATCGTGGACGTAGGCAATTGGCCGAACCACGTAAGATTGTGTTGTGCTATTTTGTTTTCTGCTTTGGATTCTTACTATTTTGCTTGA
Organism: Ailanthus altissimus; assembly: GCA_946807835.1. Taxonomy (NCBI): domain Eukaryota; kingdom Viridiplantae; phylum Streptophyta; class Magnoliopsida; order Sapindales; family Simaroubaceae; genus Ailanthus; species Ailanthus altissimus. Next base: position 30,238,848 of record OX327695.1, read on the forward strand.
TTAACAGGTTATTTCGCTGCGCAAGAAGGTTAGGGTTCTAGGTTGAACTTGAGGTTCTTCGCTTTAACATAACCTTGAGAGGGAGAAGGGCGTTTCCTCTCTCAACAATTTCCTTTATAAGGAGCTATTTTATCTATATTACTTGTATTGTTGGTAACTTATGTTGTAGCACCATAATCTGCATAAAAGATGTTATCTTCATCTTCATTATTCAACTGCATTGTAGCGAAGGCTTAGGGAATTCTTTCAAGTTGATAGGCTTGATTAAACCTATTCCAACACTCTAAGGCACTATGATTAGCTTTGAAATAAATTTGACAAATAGTCGTACCATTCTCATTAGTGTTGGCTTGTTGAGTGTTCTTTTTAGTCTGATTGTTATTGATGCAGTTTTAAAACTACAAGAATTCTTAATCAAATAAAAGTTTATTAATTTTTCTTGGATTTATTTTCAAACTTTTCTTCAAATGGACCAAAATAGATCTTCAAAATAATATCTTGATGTGGACCACAAATTTTGAATTTTCCAACCTTTGTTATAGTGTCCATCTAATCATCCTAATGACAAAAAATAAATTCTTCAATCGTCAAAATTTTCAATAAAATTTTCATGTGACTTCTCAAAATAATCGATAATAAATGAATTTTTCTCGAACTCTTCTATATGTTGAAAAATATCACAATTAGCATCTTCATTTGAATCAAGAGAATAAAAATTGATTGTATTGTTTATGTGAGAATATTGATTAAAAATCATCGGAATATGATTTGGAGAATAAGCCAAGTGCGTAGGGTGCACACGGATCGAAGACGGACGCGAAAGGAGGTAGAAAACGAAGAAGGGCGCACCAGGCGCTAGCGCTGTGGCGACCAAGCCTGGGCGTCACGGCTCCTAATCCAGTAACTGAGTGCCACGGCGCCAGGCGACGAGCATCGCAGTACTCAGACAGGCGCGCCAGCGCCACGGCGGTGAGATCCCAGCACTGCGGCGCTGGAGATGGGAATAGTATCCCAAAATAAGGAAACTTCCTTATTTTGTCTCCCACTTATTTTAAAACTCCCTAATACAACTCCTACACATATAGGGTAAACTTAGGTCGTCCCAAAGTCTATATAAAGGCTATCAATTAGCTTGTAAACATATCCTTTGTGATCATCAATTGATCTTTGTGATCAAGGTATAATCTTTCTGATAGGTTGATAAATCTTAGTGATCATCAACAATCTTTGTGAGAGAAAATTCCTAGAGTGACAAAAAGAGTTTTCTTTGTGATCTTTCTTGTAAAAGGCATACTTTGTGAGTGCCTTGTGATTCATAATAAGAGAAGAGTGTGATCTTGATCCTCCGTGGACGTAGGCAAGTTGCCGAACCACGTAATTGTTTATGTGTTCTTCTTCTACCCCTTTCTCTCTTTATTTCTTAATAACTTGTTCTGCATTATTATTTTCTTGTGAGTTTTTTGCTTGTTTGTGTGCTTCCGCTTCAACAAACTCTTATAAGGAGTTCATAAACCACACATATCTCCACATTGGTATGATATTGTCCACTTTGGGCCTAAGCCCTCATAGTTTTACTCTTGAGCTTTACCCAAAAGGTCTCATACCAATGGAGATATAATTCACTCCTTATATACCTATGATCTTCCCCATTTCTTTCTAATGTGGGACTTTATTTGATTCCTTAATAATTTATTACCTCATCATGCTTCTTCTAAAACTACAACAATTGTTGATTGGATTTGTCGGTTTTTGGTTTTGTTTCTTGGAGTTGTTGTTTCCAGATGATTCTGCTCCATTATTTTTTGATGAACTTGCTAGTATAAACTCTCTTTCCTTTAACTTGAAATGCCGTTGATTCTTGCCTCTCAACTAATGAATGCTTGCTCCAAGTTTATTGCTCATTTCTTTTCTTCATCCTTATCATGGAGAAGTTGTTCATGTCCTTGTAAGGCTAAGATGAATTGATTGAATGAAGGATAAGAACCTTTAGCAAGTATCGCGATTCTGAATTCTCTATATTAAGGTCTTAGGCCTCTTGCTAGTTGAAAAACTTTCTCAAGATCACTAAGAGGCTTTTTGACAACCGCAAAGCTTTCGCAGATGGCTTTGAACTTTTGAACATATTCATAGATCAAGAGTGATCCGTTTCTCAGAGTCTACAACCTATCTGTGAGCAACACTTCTTTTTCCTTAGATATTTGAAGCAGTTGCTCCTCTAGGAACTCCATAACTCATAGGCCGTTTTTGCTCCAACAATCATTCCTAAAACTTCTTCAATCATGTTCCCTAATAACCAAGATATTTGAAGGATATCATTATCAACCCAAGTGTTGGACGTTGGATTGCTAACTCTGTTGCCGCTTGTATCCTAAGCTTTTGCCGAAGGCTTTTCCTTTTTTATTAGGTGGTGTATGACACCAAGACTTCGAGCTAGCAAAAGCACTTGAGGCCTCCATAATAGAAAGTTTTGAGGGGTTGAGTTTTATGGATACGAAGCTAGAGCATTGGTGAAATGATTGAATACTAAGGGAATATTCTTTAGTTGCCATGATTTTAATCATAAGATGACTCTGATACTATAAGAAAGTGTATTGATAAAAAGAATTCGTATATTTTTATTCAAAGACAAATTTTGTTTATATACAAACTGGTAGTAGCATTACAAAAGGAAAAACTCTTAAACTAAGTCCTAAGTTATAAAAAAAATAAATAGTACTACAACGGTAAAAAAAACAAATTATACAAAGAGAGAATAGCTAATTAGGCAGTCAATCTTTTAAGAGAAAATCTCTTAGATGCGCTACAAATAACAAGATTTGTCTCCAAGACATTTGCTATTAGTTTCGTTGATTTAGGATCAGCTGCTGTCTGTGATGGTTGATGATTCTGATTACTTTCCTTAATAGATATGAGAATTAACAAAAAAAGAAAAAAAAAATTTCTATCACCATGAGTATAACTCCATGCTTATAAGATTTCATTCAAATCAAATTCTATTTTCTAATTGAGTTGAAAATCAATATATATACATAATATGAAATGAACTAAATCCACGTTAATAATTCAATATGGCAGGATCAAACATCAAATTTAATAAGGTCATAAAAAGTAAAAAGACTAAACAAAAACTTTCTTATTCAAATTTCCTTTTACTGAATCATTACCATCATAAAAGCATCAATATCATGGTCAGGCCTACTATTTGCTGCTCTCTCTCCTCCGGCCAAGTCCACTAACATCTCTGTAGGTTTTAAAAAAAGTAATAACTCGTCATTCCCGATTCTGAATTTTATATTTACAGAGAAAATAAAAGATGTATTAGGGAAAAAGACAAACTGACCGTGGTGGGATCCGATTCCTTGGCATCTTGCAGAGAAGGACAGAGTTTCTTTCACAGTCATTCGTGCTGTACGGGCATCATGTTGACTGATATAAGCAGCAGCTCTCCGGGGGATAAATTCATGAATATCGCGGCCGTTGCATGTCACCCTACTTGAAAACTACAGGACACAATTCACTTCTTGTATCAGAAATAAGATCAATAAACGAAAATGATTCATCAAAGTCATATCCCTGCATAGTAATTACACCTTTTAAATTTATACAATCACCTTCTTAGACTAGAATCAAGCTTTCCGGCCAAAGCCAACAGCAATGTTGTCTTTGAGGACCCAAAAGCAAAGTCATTCTGCAACAGAGAAATGAACATAATGAGAAGATATCATAATTTGGATTCAAGGGAAAAATATTTATATGTTTAAATTGAGATTCGATTCTCTCCTGTTAGGCTTTATGATTCCACTGACATTTTTCAGGATTGTCAACTGTTTCTTTCTATTTGGAAGAATCCGGAGAGAGATCAAGACACCCTTCATGTCAAAGAACAAAGTTAAAACGAATAGCGAAAGCACTTATTTCTACTAGCAGGCTGCCACCTCTATCGTGTTGATATAGAAGTTAAAGAACGTAGGCAAAGCTCTTTTCTTCCACATGCTTCTGCTTCAGCATTCAAATGCTTAAATCGGACTTAAATTTAGGAAGATTCATTCCAACTCTGAGAAAACATCGAGGATCAAATTGTGTACACATGAAAATAATAACTCCAAGAACAAGAACAGAAATCCTCTGCTTGGCAGCCAAGAAAATTAAAAGAAAATACCATCAAACTTGCATGCACGACATAGTAAACTGAATATATACTACACACACACACATATATATACCTGTCAAAGCGATTCCTTAGCTTGAGCAAAAACTTGTTTTCAACTTCTGCAACTGTTAGGATCCTACATCAATTAAGTATGGGATTAATTGATGGTTTATTAACCCTTGAACACCATTTTTTTATAAGTCAGTTTTTAAGGGTGAGTTCTACTTAAGGATTGGTAACATTTAGTATCAGAGCCAGTCCCACGCAGGCGCCCACGTTGTGGAAGGGACGTCCTGGAAAGAAGTGACCTAGAGAGGCCAAAGTGGGTTGCCGTGGACGCCGGTGTCGGAAGCGTGGTGGTATGTTAAGATCCCACATCGGTTAAGTATGAGATTAACTGGTGGTTTATTAACCCTTGAGCACCCTTCCCTTATAAGCCGATTTTTAGAGGTGAGTTCTACCCAAAGGTTCGTAACATTTTAGCTGTTGGAAACCTGCAAGTTAAGTCACAAGACAGATAGTTTGAAAGAAAATATTTTATTTGTAAAGTTGCTTCTCCAATTCGGGCAAGAGATAATTGCCACAAGTACATTTGCTTTTCTAGCTGTCTCTCTTCAGTGTTCAAGAGGTCTTATTTAAAATATTGCAAATAACGGTAAAAGAAGCAACGACTACTCCTACAATCTCTCAAGCAATCCCTGATATCTTGCTACTTTCTCCAAAAGACTAGGTCCCCAAAATATTGTTAATCAACTCCCTTTGAATAGGTCCTTCCCCCCTTCCACGTGCATTGCTATCAAGTATTTAGGATTTGGCTTCCTAATCCTTTGGGGTCTAACATCCCCCCCGATTGAATTTGAACCTTGTCCTCAAGGTAAAAATCTGAAAATTAGCTCTTAATCTTGCTAGCAAGTTCCCAAGTAGCTTCTTCCTTTGGTAAATTTTTCTATAGGACCAACACCTATTCTTGCAATTATTGGCCATGTCTGCCCCACCTACAATCAGCAACTGCAACAAGTTCAAGCACCCATGTTCCCTCATCATCAACTGGTAGCACCGTATTAAGTGGAACCTCACTATCCCCTATCCTTTTCTTTAAACAAGATATATGGAATGTAGGATGTACCTTGGATCCTTTAAGCAACTCTAATTTGTATGCCACAACCCCAATCCTCTTAACAACACGATAGGGCCCTCAAAAACTTGGTAGCCAATTTTTGATTAGCTCGTCTGAACAAAGTTTGCTGCCTAAAAAGTTGAAGTTTCAGATAAACCCAATCTCCTTCTTCGAAACTCACATCCCGGCGATGCCCATCAACTTGCTGCTTCATTCTATTCTTGGCCCTCTCCAAATTTTGCTTGAGCAATTCAAGCAACTAATCTCTATGGGTTTGTTCTTTGTCGACTTCTTGCACCACGGCACTCCCCGATAAATATCAAGTAAGGTTAGGCGGTAACCTCCCATATAAGGCTTGGAATTGAGTCATTGCAATGCTACTATAGAAAGTTGTATTATACCAATACTCTGCCCATAGAAAATGGCAACTCCACTGCTTTAGTACATGACTGTCATATATCAGAGATAGAATTGTAGAATAACACCATTACTGCTACCCAACAGAACAATATATTTAAAGCTAGAAAAGTCATCGATAAACCAAAAAATTTATCGACCTCAATAACAACAGAATAGGATGGTATTAACACATTGTGGTATACCATTGCTCTTCATTTTATTGGTAATCCCAATAATTATGGAGACATAAATATGTTTCTTCCTCTCCCAAAAAGCATTCGGGAAAGAAGAACATACTTATTTCTCAATGATTTTTTTAAACTGTTCTATTTTAGACTCTGAAGGGTGGATAACATTTATTTTTGTTTTAAATATTTAATCTCATCTAAAATATCCTATATATTTAATTTTCAAGTTATTGTTTGAATTGATTGCTGTAGAGAGATTGAATTAGACTTTAAAAGATGAAGGTCGTAGTTTGACTAGGAAGACTGAACTTGAACAATTTAGCTTTGAAAAGATTAAAAGTTCTCATAAGAGAAAAGAAAAGTCTTATAGACCTTATAAAGGAAGAAAAAATTATAGAAGATACAGAAAAAGAAAATCCCAAGAAGAATACTACGAAGGAAAAAGAAAAACTCATAAAAGATATACTAAAAGATATTCTAAAAAAAGAAGTGACAAATGTGACAAAAAATGACATTTTGCCAACAAATGCCCAAAACTAAAGAAAGATTAATAATCTAGATATTGACCAAACTATAAAAGACAGATTAATAGAAGCCCTTTATAACGAATTAATTTCATTTTGGAAATCGCAATTTCATTAGCACATAGTTAAATAAATATAGAAATGCATTAACTGTTAGATGTAGAAAAACATTTTGAGTGATACTACAATTTGCAAGTTTATTAATACATTTTCTTATCTCAATTGTTGCGTTAAACAATTATTAAGTGATATATAATGTAATTAGTAGTTATAAAAATTATAAAAAATTAATTATTTAATAAATACTTAAGACATTATTTGAAATGAAAAAAATATTAAAATACCACTTGCGAAAGTATAATATTCATATATTTATAGTTGCAGCTCTCCTTCCTGCTTGCAAATTAAATCCAGTAACGAAAAATTGTTAAAAGGTGAATCTAAAAAGTTAATAAGTGGGTGTTATTATACAAAACGTGGTGGGCAAATATGACCACTCAATGCAAAAAAATAATTCAAACCAAAGAATACATATATATATACATATATATATGTATATAACAAAGTACATAACATTAATAACATTCAACATCAACGTCTTACAACAGATATACAAAAGTAAATGATTCCTTAGCACATGTGGTTCAAACCTAAACTCATGTATTGAATCAAAGGATCCATGCGTGTGAAGTAGAGAATACTTAGTTAGCCCCGGTGTTTTGAAGCAAAATAGAGAAGCAGCTTCCCACCATGAGTGTGAAAATCTTCATCGCCATCAAGATGTTCAATGAACTCAGAAGCAGCAGCAGGCCACTCCCAGTAGCTCGTGCATAACAGGATAATTAGTCTGCTTCACCATTGACAGAGTCTTGACTTCAGTGAGGGGCATCGAAGGATTTTCATTTTCATCCAAGGAAATAACTTGGTGCATCCACTGCGCAATCATCCAATGCATCCGAGCCAATAAGGCCTTCAGCTCTGCATTCTGCATACGGTTCAAGGCCACCTCAGCTATCAGGTTGGACTTTATTGTCTTCAGAGAAGCGATAGCAGCATCCACCGGATCAGGTACTTCAGGCACTCGCGAGGAACAAGCTTTAGCAACAACGTCTTTAACAAGCAAACAAAGGGGAACACCTAAAGCCTTTGATGATCCAACAGCGCCTTCTTCCTTGCTGCCACCATCTTGAATTGAGATTTAAGCTTATTCACAGAAAGTTGAGCTTCAAGGGCAACCGAGACCCTCTTAACCACTGTTTTTTTTTTCTCCATCAGCTTTGCAAATTGATGATGCCATCTAGAACTAGTAAAAAGGAAATTTTATGAGCTATGAATCCACATTTTACTTGGGTATATAAAAGTTTGTTGAAAATAACCGTCGTTCTCCTTGTGCGATTAGGTTAAGCAAAGAATTCAAACCAAGATTAGCCTTGAACTCTAATCTCTTTACACAATAAAATAATGTGATGGCAAGTACAAATAATAAGAATATAAAACAAATAATAAAGAGCCCAACGCAATCACTTACGTGGTTCGGCTAATTGCCTATATGCACAGTGGATTCAAGGATCCTAACTTCTCTTATTAATTCTCTAAAATATTTATAAGAAAACACAATGAAAAACACTCAAAAGGATCTAATAAATGGCATACCTTTGTTCTATTAAGAACAACGAACACCCAACAGTGGTTGCATTCTAGCGCACACAAGCACTTAGTGTCTACATAATTCTTCTCTCTCTTAGAGTCTCTTAATGCTTGGTAATTAATGTGAAGGGTTTACAAAGATTTATATAGGGGTTATTTCGTGTCTACTAACTCTAAACCTAATTGGAATAAGAATTCACGCGTTCTAGGAGTATAAAACCCTCAAAAACTCAAAAATCCTAAATTATCTTGAAACTGTCTGCATTTGGCACCGTAGTTCCAAGGAGCTGATGTTGTGGCACTCTTACTTTCTGTGATTGGCGTCACAACACTGGCCTTCTAGCGCTGCAGCATCGAGCATACTGTTTTAGACACTGCAGTGTCAAGTCCTGTACCGAACCTCGTGATTTTCTCGCTTTTTTGCGCGTCTTACGCGTTTTAAACTTCTTGTGACTCTCCTCTTTAATATTCTTCACAATCTTACCTATACAAAATTGTTGAATCATCAAATTGCAATAAAGAACAATGAATATCCACTATTTATAAGCACAGAACTTTTTTTAAAAACTTATTTGCAATGATATAAAAAAAAGAGTTGATCTTTTACGATGCGTTTCCTACTCATGTTCATTCATAATGCGTTTTTCTATATTTAGATAACTTGTAAGAATGTTAATGCTTGCGATTCTTAAAATGGAAAAAAATTATTTAATGGTTTACACTATGAAATTCATGATCTAAGTGGAGACACATTTTTCCTATTCCCACCTTATCTCAAGGCAAGCTTATATGCCAATTTGACTTTAACAAAACATTATGTCAGAAGTGAAGACTTTTGAATCGCCTAAGCTATGGTCGGTTTCTCTACTTCAGAAATTGTGAAACAACTAACCATCATTCAATTCTCTTGCAAAATTGTAAAAGTAGTATTTTACCTCGGATGTGACTTTGAGTTCATAAGCATTAGCCATCTTATGATTTCAAATTAAGTCTAGTAATGTGCTCACGAAGAATTTAAAGAGATCACCATGATCCCAAGTCCTTCGAAATCGATGGATTAATTGTTAGTTTTATCTCTATTTTAATGAAATTTCGTATACATTTTTTAAAAGAATAATTTGAGGATGCCTTGATCAATTGGGTCTCTTTAAATAAGACTTGCCTTAGTGGAAGCAACCACCGCTCTCCATTGTTAAGTTTCTTTCAGATGTGCGAATGACTTTCTAAGTTATCTTTTCCCATAGTATTTCTTGTGTTTTTTTTCATGCATTTCTTTAATTTTTTTTTTCTTAGTTTCATTGTTGATTTTAGCAAGTCTCTTGACGGGCAAGACATTTTATATCCCCTATCTTGGTGTTATTCTTTTTTTTTCTTTAATAAATTTTCCCTCGACTAGCCGAGGTTCGCCTAAAACAATTGTTGTTTATTCTCAAAAACCCATATTTAAATTGATTTTGGATTACCAAGATGGCTTGTTTTATTTACATCTAATGTATTGAAAAAGTTTGAGAGGTGGAATGTAATTCAACTGTCTAAATTAGAAAGCTGTACAAATTCATTTCTTTAAGGGCGGAGTCAAGAATTGTGTTCAAAGAGACAATTCCTAACAATAAGTAAATAAATAAATTTTGATAAAAATAGTAAATACAAATTTAATGATTAGTTTATTATATTTTTATACTTAATCTCGATGGATTTTCATACTTTGAAATGTTGAGTGATAATATGATAATTGACTTACATATTATTATTATTGTTGCAAAAAATAATAAATAAAAGAGTGTGTTTAAACAAAAGAAGAATTAGATAAGGCACGTGTTTGAATAAAATAAAAATAATTAGGACTATTTTAATCATTTCTAGTAGAATTTGAGAGATTTTATGTTTAGATATAATAAGAGGAGAGGGTACATATATATTTCTAGAGGTTTGCAAATTGAACTCAACCAAACCTAACTGATTCCTTCTTTCGATTCAATGCTATTTCTTTCCACTTTGGTTTTTGTTTCTGAGAACTGAAAAATCGATAAGATATCGAAAAACAATTCAAATGAGCCGGTTCAATTTAGTATTGTTAAATAAAATTAGTCTCAGTTAACTTGAATAGAAAAAATCTAAATATTTTTGATCAATTGTTAAAATATTATATTTATAAAGCATATATGTTAAATTTTTAGTTTAAGATATTTATTTAAGTGATTTTTGTTAAAATAAACATATCATTCCAATATATGTATTTTATATATTCAATTTTCTATTAAATTTAATCTTGTATTTGATAATCTCTTGTTTTGTTCGATCATATTTATGTAACAGAACAAGAGAAGAGAAAGTGAGAAATAAAGAAACAAAGAGATGGTAGAAGCAGCATTTATAGACAAAAGGGCCGCGAACAAGGCTCAACTTTATGAGTACCAGATTACAAGGTATTTCATTATTGCTTTTGTTTCCTTTCTAGGCAAAAACGTATTCAATAAGTAAACACCTACATGTTCCTAGAACTACCCACAAAAAATATCGCTTCCCTGCATAATCTAGTCCAGAATTCAGTGTTGATTACTTAGAGACAGCCGTGCAGAAGACTTATTAGGAATATTTAGCCTTTGAAATTATATATTGTCTAACTTTAAGTTTGCAAATCCCTTGCCCCTTGAAATGAGATTGGCTATATGAACATTATTTCCGGATCTCATTTTGAATACTATTTCCTGCAGTGCCAAGGCAAAATGCTTTCCGTATTTGAAATTTTAAGCTAATCTTTGAGCCCATTATGCATGGCTTCCTGCTTGAAGGTCATGCTTTTAACTTGATACACTATGAGCAAAAAAAGCATTATACTCCTTGAATAAGAAATAAATGATATGGGTGGCTTGGATCTTTAATTATTAGGATGATTATGAATCCAAAATTTTGCTTGACTTTTAGATCTACCATTTTCAATAATCTTTTTTCTTTTCCCGGACCTTAAAATATTCAGCTCTATCATATTTATCTATCTTTTGAAAGTATTCTGCTCTAGGTTTATATACTTGGATACATGAATTTCTTGAATACATTACTGTTGGATTTAATTGTGCATGATATTAGATGATATTTATGTGTTGTTTTATTTCACGTATTTGATAAGAGAAGTTCTTCAAAATGTCAAACTGTCATTTCCTGTGGCCCTTCAGGATAGAATATTGGGAGAACCATTTTTTCTCAAAATCAACTAAAGAAGCTAGAACGGAGAAAATTTTGAAATCCATATAGGTAAGCATCCTTTCATTAACTTTCAATGTATGTATCATGATAAATTTGTGTATTCTGTTTTGATGTGTTTTAGGGTATGCTAGGAGTACTAGACATGAAAATGTATTGAAGAAAAGATTTAATGATTATTTAACGATCATTTAAAAATGATTATTTTTAAGATTTTGTATGATAATTTTATAATATAAACAATTTGATTATTTAAAATTTTTTAAAATTTATATATGTAATATATATATATATATATTAAAAAATGTAGCTGCCGTGAGCAGTTGCATTTTCCTGTAGTGAAAATATGTTTTTTATATATTCAAATTTTTATTAAATTTAAGCTTGTTCGTATTTCCAAAAAAAAAGGATCTAAGACAACATTAAAAAAACATGGCCTTATGAAGTCTTTTATGAAACCAGCCTCGTCATTGGTACATTTTTTCTATACTAAAACTGTCATATCTCTAAATTTATTTATTTTATTATTTCTAAATTTTTTCAATTTATTATAATACTGATTTGAAGTTTCTAATATATAATTTTTTCTTGAAAATCTAAAAAAATATTTAAGTATTAAATTCGAAAATTCACAGATGAGATGTCCAAGGGTAATCTTGCAGTTACAACTTATGGGGCTGTTTTTTGAGATGAAATAGATGGTATTTTTGATGGTTTTAGTTGTTCCATATGGCTTATTATGCTAAAACAGCGGCTATTGAGCATGCTTATGAAAAAGGTTGACATAACTTAATTCTTGAATGTTACTCTGTGTTAATGGTCTAATTGCTATCTAATATTTCTCTCAACTTCCTTGACAACTCCAAACTCATTGGATTAATTATAGGCATAACAACTCCAGACTCAAGTCTTCTTACTCCAAATATGAATACATCTTTCTTGTAGAGCATGCAGATTAAGATACTCTTCTTATCTGAGTTCATTTAAGTTTTTAAATTTATTTTTAAATTTATTATATTAGATATATAATCAAAATTTATCTTTCATTATTTTCTTTTTTATCCACTATCAATTACATAATTTGCACTTAACAAGGTAAAAACTCATATCACAAAAAAGTTTTGGTCTACTCCATTCAAATTCTATCCTATGATAATTAGGAATGCCACCTGATGCAGCTATTAGATCTAATGACTAAATATATACAGGAGTGATGTAAGAATCAATTAATTTATCTTGCTTATGTTGCGCTCTAAAATAAATTAAAGAATGGCTATAGAAATTAAGTTGCGATTATTTTTTTTAAAATTTTATTAATATAATAAATTAATATAAAACTAATATATTTTCAACTACAACTACTTGTTCTTACCATAATTAAATCTATTGATTTAATCATACTAATACATAATGGGAATTTTTACACATAAGAATCTACACAAAGGATATTAATTATATATATGCATACACTTCGAGCACTGCATCTTTAACTATTTCTAATCATGTGCTTTAACAATTGATTGTTCCGATCAAAATTATAACAAGTCAATAAATTGTAAGAAAACTATGATACAAATAATTGACTACTATAAAATAATGAATTCTAAGTTAATTTATTTTATTTTACCATAAAATAGACACATATTTTATAATAAATTTAATAATTTTAAGAATAATTAAAATTAATAAATCACTTGCTTTAAATATAAATCTTAGTGTCACAACATATAAAAATTTAAATAAAATACTAAATTAAAACAACCTCATACATTCAAATATATTTATTGAAATAAAATATAGATATACAAATAATAAAATTATTATGCAAAAATAATATTATTGTTATTGAATTTGACGAATGAGTAGACTCTCAACTGTCACACATCATCACAAAATGTCAAGTATAAAGACAAATAGACATGAGAGGCATAAATTTACAAATTTAAAACTATGGAAATTTAGTGAATTTGTAAAATTGCAATCCTACACTATATTTTAAATGTTGTATTAGTGACGAAAACTCATTGCGGAAGTCTAGCCAATTTGCCATCACTAAGACTCAGCTTTATTTTTTTATTTTTTTTTACAAAATTGAGAGAGAAAAAAGAAAAGAAACTAGGCCAGCTTACACTCTGGCGTTTGCGATGTGATAATTATCATAAGTTAGTTACAACTATATTATGCTTTCTTTCATTAAAAATGCTGTAACAATACACGCAAGAGAAATTTGTAACTCAGAAGGGTTTTCTTTTTTTTTCAATTTTTTTTTTCAGATAGAGATCAATAGGTTCTTTAAAAGACAATCTTCTTGGACCTGAATAGAAATATATATTCTCTCCTGAGAGAGATGAACATGCCGGAGATATATTAGTTCTGTAAGTATACATACATGGTCGTTCTTGTATGCCAAGTGATCATATCCAAGATGAAGAATCAGACGAATGTCCTTTTAGGAAAACATTTTGTAGTTGCTTGTAGCTGGGGGAGATTAAGCTCGACCCCGTTATTGGATGCTGAAGCAACATCTCTAACTCATCAAAATAAGCCATCTCCATGTCAACTTCTTGCTCATCCATTGGCCTCTTTCCTTCGAGGCGCGGCTCTTCAGTCACCATATCATTCTGTGATTGCTGGTTTGGGGAGACTAAACTTGACTCCGATATTGGATAGGGGAGCACCATCTCCAACTCATCAGAAACCAACGTTTCTACGTCCACATCTTGCTCCTCCAATGGCCTGTTCCCTTTAGTGCTCCCATAAGGTGAACTGATACTGCACCAAGAATCTAGGACGTTCAATGTCTCGTCAAGTCCTTGTTGCCTTTCATCAATAATCATCTTCATGTACTTTTCTTGGGCACCAAATGTTGAAGGTAGCCGTGTGCACATCTCCATAATCTGTGTTTCGGAATTTTGCATCCCAGATGAGCCATCCGAATTGGAAAGCGACTCCTCATTTTCTTTCTTGTGAACATATTCATGGAGGAGTCTTTCAGTTCTATATTTCTGTAATTTGTTCCTGACCTGGTATCTTGTCACACTCACACCTTTTATACCCATGGCTCTTAGAACCACGCTGGGTGTAGCCCGAAATGGTCCACCGAGCTCTTTCACAGCAACATAAAAGCATTCCGAATGTTCACGCGTCCAGAAGAGTCGTATCTTTGGAGCGGGCCAACCATCCTCACAGAGGCGTTTTGCTGTTCGATATTTATATAATTTGTCCTTGACCTGCTTTCTTGTCACACCTTCCACTTCCATGACTCTTAGAACAACACTGGGTGTAGCCCGAAATGGCCCACCAAGCTCTTCTACAGCTTCAAAAAAGCGTTCTGAAAGTTCACCGCTCCATCTGATTCGTTTCTTTCGAGAAGGAAAACCAGAGTTCCTGTCGATACTTTTCTCCCGCTGGATCACCATATCCTCTGCTTCAGTATTTTGCATCACGATTTCTTCAGAAGTATAAAATGGCCCACCAAGAGTTTCTACAGCACCACGAAAGCATTCATAAAGTTCAGGCGGCCAAGGCAATCCCTTGGGAGCTAGCCGGCTAAGGTTCTCGTCGATACTGTTTTCTTTGTTATTGGGCTCCTCCGTCAGTCCAGCTAGAACCAGAACCTAAATGATGAGCTGACAGACTAAGGAAGAACAAGAGTTAGGCTTCAACCGATACCCCGCTTTGGCGGACGATTCAGGGCGTATCACCTAGCTAACCCGGAGAAGCTATTCTATTACCCCCGGGGACAGGCACCGGCTTGTAAGGCAAAACTCTCGACGAATTTATAATAATAGCGAGTTGTAAGTTGGCGTTGCGGCTGAACTTCGAACTTCATCCACATTTGTCAGCCCAATTGCTCATCCAGTGGGAGTATATCGGAAAGAATTTACATGTTTCTTTTTTAAATGGGAGACAAAGAAAAGACGTT
Organism: Ailanthus altissimus; assembly: GCA_946807835.1. Lineage (NCBI taxonomy): Eukaryota > Viridiplantae > Streptophyta > Magnoliopsida > Sapindales > Simaroubaceae > Ailanthus > Ailanthus altissimus. Next base: position 30,253,999 of record OX327695.1, read on the forward strand.
GTATACGGGATCTACAAATGGCCACCTCCTTGGTCAGTAAAATATAATATAAATTATGTTTGCCATCAACGACTTTGTACCCCGCATAGGCGTGAAAATGTGTCCCGGCCTGCTTACTGATTAGACCTCAGAATTTTTTATTAGTTAGGTCTCTTTTTTTTTTTTAATGTAATTGTGTAGAATATAATTTTTTTTTTAAATATTGATTTACTTCATTTAATTATTGTCCTACAATTATGTGCCTTGGAGATATAGTAAAATATAAATTATGTTTTGGTTTGTGCTCTCCTTTACTTCTCTTTATTTTTTCGGTCTATCGTTCTTAGTCTCATCTTAAATCTTTATTGATATTTAATTTAAAATTATAACTAAATTTTAACATATTTATTCATCAACTCTTTTTTTTTAACAAACCTTGTCAAAAACTTGAGCCTTGTCAAAACTTGATATCTCTATACTCAAAGTGATTATAAAATCTGTTTTGAGTTATCTCAAATCTACAATGTTGTCTTTCTTCACATTTTGATATATAATCTCGTACTATACAAACATAAATAATAAACACTCTTATTAACAGTAATTCTCAAGTTAACTTTTAGAATCCGATTATAATAAATCGAACTTCAAAAAACAAAGTTAAAGAAGCACAACATTAGAGGGGACATAGTGGGCTTGACCCTTAAAAGAAACATAACTGAAAAACATAGTAAACAAACAATCAAGGAAGCATAAAGCATGTAACAAGGAAAATAAGCTGCCCAAGAACCATCTGCTGAAACGATACCAAGGGTACCCATAAGCATTTCTAACAATCAAATTACGAACTTCGTCAGGAGGATAATCTCAGTAGCACAACCCAGCCCATTTTAGCCAATAAATCTGCAGCTGCGATATTCTCTCTATGCATATGAGTAAAACGATAGTTCATTTGTTGAAGAATAAAAAGACAATTAAGCCACCTGACAAGCAAATGCCAAGGAAGAGCATTTTTCAAATTGTGTGAAACACCAACATCGACTTTTTCGTTATATTTACTTTCATTTGTTTATTTATAAGTACAGCATAGGTAGATGTATATCAACATAAACAAGTATAATTAACAGTATCTAATATTTTCTCAATAAGGCTATAATAACCAAATGATTTTGCTACAGTAACCTGATCTTTCTCCTCCGATCGCCGGTATTCTCTTGGTTTTCTTCTCTGATCGATTGCCTCTTTCCATTTTCTCACTCGATCGGCCTTCAATTGTTGATCATTTGACCTAGTGGTAGAGTTATGTCCAGTTGGAGTAGCCGACCTAGTGTGTGGTCGATCTAGTTACTTGCTGATTTCTGAGTTGTTCTGCTGCTGCTGACAGTGCTCGGTCATCTGCTTCCTGCTGCTGGTTCTATTGCTCTGTGGCTCTACTGGAGTTTAGTTTTGTTGGAAATGAAACACTCACACAAATAACTTTTATTTAAACTCAAACAAATATTACAAAAGTACTCTCACTCAAAAACAAGATACTACAACTCACTCTTTATTAGAGTTTGCTTCTTTACTCACTTAGAAGCTCTTAAATTTTTCTTGATGCTTAAACTAAAATGGGGAGGGGTATTTATACTACTTAAGAATAATCCTACACCACACAAATAAACTAATCCAAAATTACAATAACCATACACCTCATTCTTCTTCATTCTTCTCCATCCTTCCAAATTATTCACATGCTTAATTACCACACCCTAGAAGATTCTAGGTAGAAGGTTAGTAGTTTTGGACCTTAATTATGGACTTGGACTCCAATTTGATTGATTTTGAGTTTAGGCTCCCATAATGGATCAAGTTTATGATCCAACACCCCCCTTTAAACTTGATCTTGTGACCCCTAGTAAGTTCCTTAATCTTATGAAGTCTTCGCTTGTCAGTGGTTTGGTAAAAATATCGGCAACTTGATCTTGTGACTTCACATATTCAACTTGCACATCCTTTCTTGCAACACACTCCCTTATATAGTGGTAGGGAATATCGATGTGTTTGCTTCGATCATGGAATACCGGATTCTTGGCTAAGGCAATGGCTGACTTGTTGTCGACACAAACCTTGGTAGGCTCTTCTTGTATCAAGCCTATCTCCTTCAATAGATTTCTAAGCCAAATTGCATGACAAACGCATGAGGTAGCAGCAACATATTCCGCTTCACAAGTGGACAATGTGACAATCGGTTGTTTCTTTGACATCCATGTGAAAGCAGTATCTCCCATGAAAAATACGAATCCAGTAGTGCTCTTTCGATTATCTATGTCTCCACCCCAATCACTATCGCTATATCCAACAAGCTTGTAATCATTAGAAACTGAATAGAACAAGCCAAAGTCAATTGTACCTTTCAGATAGCGAAGAATTCTCTTTGCGGCTTTAAAATGGGTGGTTGTTGGAGATTCCATGTAGCGACGGACCAATCCAACTGCGTGAAGAATATCGGGCCTCGTGCAAGTTAGATAGCGTAGACTTCCTACCAAACTTTTGAAGAATGTTGGATCTACACTTTCGCCTTCTTCATGTTTGGACATCTTGATTCCGTATTCCGTCGGTGTGCTTATCGGCTTACAATTCTCCATCTTGAACTTCTTCAGGATCTCCTTTGCATAGCTTTCTTGTGAAATGAAAATTCCATTTTTTTGTTGCTTAACTTCAATGCCAAGGTAGTACGCCATGAGCCCCATGTCTGTCATCTCGAATTCTTTCGTCATCACTTCCTTGAATTCATTGAACATGCTTGGGTTGCTTCCAGTGAAGATCAAATCGCCCACGTAGAGGCACACAATCAAAATATCTTCATCTTTGATCTTGATATATAGAGCGTGCTCGTAGGGACATTTGTTGAAGCCATTCTCTTGGAAGTACTTGTCGATTCGGCTATTCCATGCCCTTGGTGCTTGTTTTAGCCCGTAAAGAGCCTTCTTCAACTTCAACACCTTGTCTTCGTGGCCTTTGACTTCGTAGCCTGATGGTTGCTGAATGTAGACTTCCTCTTCAAGAACTCCATTTAAGAAGGCAGACTTTACATCCATTTGCTGTATCTTCCACTTGTTTTGAGCTGCCAAAGAAATGATTAGTCTAATAGTCTCCAATCGAGCAACAGGAGCAAATACCTCATCATAGTCAATTCCAGCCTTTTGACTATAGCCTTTAGCAACTAGCCTTGCCTTGTGCCTTTCAATCTCTCCTTTGGCGTTTTGCTTTGTTTTGTACACCCATTTAACACCTATCGCCTTATGTCCTTTGGGAAGTGAGGTGAGTTCCCATGTGTCATCCTTCTCGATGGCCTTGATTTCTTCGTCCATCGCATCTCTCCACTTCTTCTCTCGTACTGCTTCTTGAAAGCTCACTGGTTCACAATCGACAAACAGACAAAATAATGTAAGATTATCTTGTCGTTCAGTTACCTCATAGAGATCTCTAAGGCTTCTTGTACGTTGCACAACTCTTTCACTTTGACTCCCACTTGACGATGACGAAGGTGATGAGTCTCCTTGAGTGGTTGACGTTGGTAAAGTGGGTGGAGTTTCAAGTTCTTGTTGAGGTCCTAGTTGCTCCCTCATTATCTGCTCATCTTCTTCAAACTGAGGAAAGAAATTGAAGTCACCTGCATGAGAGTTAAAATCCCATTCTTCTTCTTCGTTGAAGACTACATCTCGACTAATCACAATCTTCTTATTGTCTGGATTGTACAACTTATAGCCCTTCGAATTAGCATTATAGCCGATGAAGATAAAACTCTCACTTTTATCATCAAGCTTCGTTCTTCTCTCGTCCGGTACATGAACATGGGCTATACTTCCAAAGATTCTCAGGTGGGAAATACCAGGCTTTCTTCCACTCCATGCCTCTTGCGGTGTCTTTCCCCATACACTTCTTGTTGGAGATCGGTTTGACAAGTAGACTGCACATGCTACTGCTTTCGCCCAAAATTCCTTGGGTAGTTTCTTGCTTTTGAGCATGCTTCGTGCCATGTCGAGGATTGTTCTGTTCTTTCTTTCTGCCACGCCATTTTGTTAGGGAGATCTAGGAACTGTCATTGGTCGACGAATTCCATTTGCTTCACAGAACTCTTGAAACACCTCGGTCGGATCTCATGGCTTTGATCTTTCTACCACTTTCTCTCTCCACTGCTGCTTTGAACTTCTTGAAGACTTCGAAAACTTCTGACTTCTGTTTCAAGAAATATACCCAGGTTTTTCTTGAAAAATCATCAATGAAGAGAAGAAAATAGTTACTGTTACCGAGAGAGCTTGGCTTGATCGGTCCACACACATCAGTATGGATGAGCTCGAGTGGTTTCTTGGCTCTTGTCTTTGACTCCTTTGGAAAGCTTTTCCTGAATTGTTTCCCAACTAGACACCCTTCACAAAGCTGGTCAGGATGGTTGATGCGAGGTAGTCCCTTCACCATCTCCTTCTTAGATAGCAGCTCTAGACCTCCAAAATTGAGATGCCCAAATCGAAGATGCCAAAGCCATGATGCATCTTTGTAGCAAGCTTTCAGGCACTTTGCAACATCGTTTTGTATGTTGATCAAGAACATTCTATTCTTTGACATCGGCACTTTAGCAATGAAGTTATTCTTATCATCTTTTATAGAAAGATTATAATCCTTCATATGAATATCATAACCTTTCTCTAACAGTTGCCCTAAACTCAAGATGTTACTTTTCATATTGGGCACATAGTAGACATTGGAAATAAACTGATGTCTCCCATCTTTCAAACGGATAAGGATGTTACCTCTCCCTTTCACTGCTATTGTAGAATCATCTCCAAACGAAACATTTCCGCTTACTGACTCGTCTAGCTCCACGAACATGTCTTTCCTTCCACACATGTGATTGCTTGCACCACTATCAAGATACCAGAAATTTGCTTGGCCACCATCAGTTTCCTTTCGTGCTAGAAGAAGAGTTTCTTTGCCATCTGTCTTCTCCTCTACGTAGTTGGCCTTCTCCTCAATTTTGTTGTTGGGAGCTCTACATTCTGAAGCATAATGCCCAAACTTCTGACAATTATAACATCGAACTTGAGATTTTTCATATCTTGAGTTCGGATTGATTCTTCCACGGCCTCGTGTTGAGCTTTCTCCTTTCTCATAGTTGTTGGAATTGTTGTTGTTGTAATTTCAGCCTCGTCCACGACCGTGACTTCCACCTCGTCCACGGCCTCTACCTCTGCCTCGACCACGTTGGTTTCTATCATTGCTTTGGCTTTCATGTATATCCTTGAGTTGTAGCTTGAGGAGTTGCTCAGTAAACCCATGCTTCTTCTTATGCTTCTCTTCGTATGCTTACAATGATCCTTGGAGTTGCTTGATCGTCATTTCTTCCAAATCTTTAGTTTCTTCAATCGTCACGACGATGTGCTCAAATTTGGGATCCAACGAACGGAGTATCTTCTCTATTATCCTCACATCTTTTAACTTTTCACCATTTCTTTTTAATTGATTAGAAACAGCTACTACTCTTGAGAAATAATCCGAAATAGACTCAGATACTTTCATGTGTAAGGATTCGAATTCACCTCTTAATGTTTGGAGACGGACCTTCTTCACTTGCTCAGATCCTTTGTAAGAGGTTTGCAGCTTCTCCCACGCTTCCTTGCTAGAGCTTGCACTCGAAATCTTTTCAAAGCCATCATCATCTAATGCTTGATATATGAGATAGAGAGCCTTCTTGTCTCTCTTTCTTGAATCCTTCAAAGTTGTTTTTTGATCTGGTGTAAGAGCAGCAAAAGCAGCATCATCCGCAGGCTCGTTATAGCCTTTCTCTATGATATCCCACACATCTTGTGATCCAAGAAGTGCCTTCATTTTGATACTCCAGTTGTCGTAGTTGTTGTTGTTGAGTGTCGGAACTTGGAATGGTGCCATACCATTTGCCATATCTTTCAATATAATGAGAATTTACAAAATTCGATTGCACGGATGAATCCGGAACGCCGAAAAACCTTGGGAGGGACCTGATCAAAATTTTCAATTTTTCGGTCAACGGTCAAAGTCAACCCTAACCTGGTCAACGGTCAATGATTTTGACGGCTCAGTCAACTCGCTTGGACGGCTCGGTCAACAGGCTTACGGCTCGGTCAACTCGGCTTGGCGGCTCGGTCAATGCTCCAACTCGGCTTAACTCGATGAGTCAACTCGCTTTTCTGACAGCAGTTTTTCGGCAGCGCGTGGAGGCGCGTCAGAACTCAGATTGGGGAGATGTTTGTGGCGTCGGATTCCTCTCGTCGAGACCTTCGATTTGATATGCAATAGTGTATACTTTCCAACTTGCTCTGATACCACTTTGTTGGAAATGAAACACTCACATAAACAACTTTTATTTAAACTCAAACAAATATTACAAAAGCACTCTCACTCAAAACAAGATACTACAACTCACTCTTTATTAGAGTTTTCTTCTTCACTCACTTAGAAGCTCTTAAATTTTTCTTGATGCTTAAACTAAAATGGGGAGGGGTATTTATACTACTTAAGAACAATCCTACACCACACAAATAAACTAATCCAAAATTACAATAACCATACACCTCATTCTTCTTCATTCTTCTCCATCCTTCCAAATTATTCACATGCTTAATTACCACACCTTAGAAGATTCTAGGTAGAAGGTTAGTAGTTTTGGACCTTAATTATGGATTTGGACTCCAATTTGATTGATTTTGAGTTTAGGCTCCCATAATGGATCAAGTTTATGATCCAACAAGTTTTGGTGTGCGGTAAATTATTGTTTTGTGCTGCTGTAAGTTAACTGCTGGGCAATCAAAGCTGCTGCCTACTGCTAGTAGCTTTTTGCTGCCGCTCTCTTGCTACTGTTGGTAGTGCTCGGAGTGAACAGTTGCTGCCTTCTGCCGGTGGCTATTTTGCCGAATTTTTCAACCAGTTTCATCTTCTCCTACCACCGGTTTTTCTTTTGCTTCGGCCGTCAATTTCTGCTGGAAGATGGAATTAGGATGCTTATAATCAACCCACGCAACATTTGGGTGAAGTTAATTCTTCCTTTTCTATATTTGGTTGGTGTTAATTTAGCAATAAATCATGTATTAACGGGAGCTTATTCAGTTACTGTTGTTGTAACAACAGCATTTTTCAGTACTCCGAGTTTTTACAGTGAGTTGTAATAGTGACTTGCTACAGCTAATTTGTTATAGTGAGTTGTTACAATCTGAGTTGTTTGCTACAATGAACCCGAGTTGCTACAGTGCATTATTACCGTATCTGACTCTCTTGGAAACAGAATCTAACAATTGCCTATCATGACCGACTTTTTTTGAGAAAATGATAAATTTTATTTTTCGGTATAAGAAAAAAAGCAATTAAAAATAAACAATAAGAAATTTGTAGTTCTCATAAAAAAATAATTTGCTTCGATTTTATTTATAGCTTCAATTATTGTTATGCTTCTTTTACAACTTTCACCATTTTGTATCAAAGGTAATAAGGTATTTATTAAAATATTTAAAAAAAGAATATAAGAATCGTTTTAATAGAAATAAATTTAATCTTATAGGTCGATTGGTTTTAAATAAGGGTTTATAACTTATAAAGATAGATGATCTAACAATGGGGCTCTAAAAATTATGAAATCCTACACAAAAATGGTTTATTTTCCTACTTCTTAAGAGATTTTATGCACTTTATTTTAAAAATATTATAAATATGCAATGTGTTTGGGGCAGTGGTACGTGCACATTAAATTTGGAATCTTTTATACTTTATCAATGGCAGCTTGATATTGATCCATACAATACTGAAATTCACAGAAACTCTTAGGTATGAATTCGAATTTATGGTTTAAGTTAGGAGTATTGAAGCCTAAAGATTATAATATGTACTGTAAAGGGTGTTGTTTTACCGTTACAACTAAATAAGGCTACTAAAGAAGAAGTCCATAGATTCTATGTCAGAGTTTTAGTTGAGATTGATGTTCTGGGCCTTTGCTCCAATACTAATAATTGAGAGAGAGAGCTTTGATTTTCAAGTATAAATTTATTATGAAAATTTACCACCTTAATATCCTTGTTGTGGTAAAATTGGGCATGACATCTCCAAATATCAACACCAACCTAATTATAGTCATACAATTGTTCTAAGTGTAGAAAAAAAATGGGTTCAACAAAAAAAGAATAAAGGTGAACCATTAGTCTCCATAAAGGATTCAAAACAATCAAGGGCTCCTTCTACTTTATTAAGTCAATCCTCAACTACAACGTTTAATCATGCAACAAACGAAGATAACTTAATTGATGTAAGCATTATTGGGTTTGATAATGAAGATAAGACAATTTAACTACAATAGAATCTTGAACCTGAAATGAAGGACCAAAATGAAGATTATAAGGGTGAAGACAATGATGGTATTTCACAAAAAAAATTTGAATAAGACTTCTATTTAGGACAAGCATACTAGAAGCAATAATGCAGATGAGGATGATAACATGCATGGTGCTCCAGTGGTTTCTTAGACGATGGAAGAACATAATTTATTGAGATGTGAGGACCGTGAGGCTGGAGTTACTGATGATGTGAGTATCCTTGATAAGGATCTTCAAAAAGTGGTTGGCATTTTAACTAAGCCGTCAATAGAATATGGCATTGCAATTGTCATATCTTACAAAACGCGATTGAGGGCGAAGAAAAAGAACATTGAAGCAATATATACCTCGCAGAATTTGGACACTGCTCCTAAATAATAAAGATACTTTATTAGAATATTCGAGGGGTGGCCAACTCCCAATCTCATAATGAATTGGCCAGATTGTACTATTTACAAAAACCTTTATTTGTGGCTATTAGTGAACCTATAACATCTTTTGATTTAATTCCTAACACTTATTGGTTATCCTTACATCTCTTTTTGGTAAAGCATATAAGAAATATTATTCCTAAAATATGAGTGTTTAAAAGTGATTTAGTAGCAGGAGTGGATGTTATTGCAGCTACATCTCAACATCTCACTATCAAAACAATTATTAACTCGCATGTTTGCCACTTGTCCTTTGTTTATATAGATTTTCAATATGTGCAAAGATAAGAGCTTTGGTCTAATTTTTGTATGAATCATTGTCAATCTCCTTGGTTAGTGATCGATGATTTTAATGTTATCCTTAGAGTTCATGAACAACAAGGAAGAGGTTTTCCAAGACCATTATCATGCATAGATTTTAAAGGTTTTATTTATTCTTATCATCTTATGAAAATTTCTTCTTCATGATTACTTTTTACTTAGCAAAAGATAACTATTGCAAGTGGTTATATTGAAATAAAATTGGATAGGGCGTTATTCAATCTGGTTTGGCAGGATACTTTGAATTCATCTTCATGTGTGGTGCTCCCATGTACTATCTCTGATCACTCTCCATTAATAATTTCCTTTGAGATTTCTTATAGAATAGGTCCTAGACCTTTTAGGTTCCAATCTATGTGGACTTTACACTCTGACTACAAGGATACAGTAGCTAAAGTCTGGAATTCAATTTGTTCTCATAGATGTCCAATGTTTATAGTTACAAAAAAATTATGGGTTCTGAAACACCATCTGTGTAGGTAAAACTATGAGGTTTTTGGAAATATTCATGATAATCTGAAGAAAGCTTGAGAAGATTTAGCTTCTATTCAAAGTAGCATTGGTTTAAAATGGGCATTAGAGGAATTGTTTGAAACAGAGGCAGCAACAAAGTTAGAAGTTCTACATGCTACAAGGGTACAAGCTACTTTTTGGCATGACCGAGATAGATTAAAATGATTCAAGGATTGAGACAAATGCACCAAGTTTTACTATTACAATGTAAAATCTCGTACGGTTAAATCGCACCTAAAAGGGCTCCTAATTAATGGTGTTTGGAGTGATAACATGCAAAAGGTGACTGACTATATTGTAGAATATTACAAAGAGCTATATACAGAGGTTGCAGTAAATGCTACTAGAGTTTCTCACATTTGCAATTACATTCCATCTCTTGATTTAGATTCAGATAATCAAGTTCTAACTAGTATCCCTTCGGAAGAGGAGGTGAGGTTGGCTACTTTCTCATTAAACCTTTCAAGTGTTCTTTGGTCGGATGGTTTTACTGGTATGTTCTTTAAGAATTTTTGGTAGATTATTAAAAAGGATGTAGTAATGGGCATTCAACAATTTGTTAGCAAGAATTTCTTGCTTTTAAATTTAAACTCAATTTTCATAATGTTGATTCCTAAGATGAATAATGCAGTTTCTGTTAATTACTTAAGGCCAATAGCTTTGGAAAAGTTTTTCTTCAAGATTATTACTAAGATCATTACTAATAGATTAACAGTCTTAATGCCCAATCTAATCACACAAAATTAGATGACTTTTATTTGTGGTAGATATATTCATGACTGCATCACTATGGTGTCCAAGGGGGTTAATTTACTGGACAGGAAAGTTAATGATGGTAATATTAGAATGAAGCTGAATATAACTAAAGCCTTTGATACAATTAGTTAGGGTTTCTTTCTTGAAGTTCTTAATTATTTTGGCTTCAACAACCAATGTATTTAATGGATTTTTGTCATTCTTCATTTTGCTCAATTATCTATTATGATTAATGGCACTCCGAAATAGTTTTTCAAATGTTGTAGAGGAGTGCGTCAGGTTGATCCTTATCCCCTTTGTTTTTTTATTTAGCTGAGGATGCTCTTTCTCAAAGTATTCAAAGATTAGTGGACTCTAAACGGGTGACCATAATTTTGGTTCTAAAAGGGTGTTTGGCTCCCCCTCATATTTTATATACAAATAATGTTTTTCTCTTTTTTAAGGGTGACAGTAATTTGCTTCACTCTTTGATGGACTTTGTTCTGCTATATAGCTTAGCATTTGGTCAAGTACTAAATAAGGAGAAAAGCCTTTTCTTTATCGAAAAACATGCTGCTCATCGTCATCAGGAAATTTTTAGTCTTCTAGGGTTCTCGCAGGGCAATCTTTCTTTTATTTATTTGAGAGTTCCAATCTTCAGAGGCTGCCCATATAGCCAATACTTGCAAATTTTGGCTGACAAAGCTTGTGCTCATCTTAGTGGATGGAAAGGGAAGAATTCTTTCAATGGCTAGTAGAATTAAGCTTGTTTGTACAGTTTTTCAAAGTATCTTGCTGTACAATTTCAAGGTATATCTTTGTCCTAGTTCTCTTCTAAAGCGATTGAATGGTTAGACTCATAATTTTATTATCTCAGATGATCATTACTCTCGCAAGATGAATTTAATGTCATACAATAGACTTGGCATGTTAAAGAAAGGTAGAGAGGTAGGTATTCGTAGACTAGACTTACTTAATAAAGTTTGTCTACTTAAAGTCCTTTAGGACGTACACCAAGTAGATTCTATCTGCACAAAGTTCTTAAGAAAACTGTATAATTTTTGAGATGCAAGTGAGCAATACCTCAACTCTTATATTTGGAATGGCCTTAAATCTATTCTTTCATATTTTCATGAGTGGAGAAAGTAGATCATTGGTGATGGAAATTCAATAATTTTTAGTATGATAGATAGTTAGATGACCTCATCCTTTCTATTGGTTATTTACACTTAGAAGGAAGGCTAAAAGTCGCAATCAAGGAAGGTTAATGGAGGATTCCAGTTTCCCATTATTCTGTTTTTTCTCATTTGAAGAAACAGGTCAATGATATCATTTTGCCAATTAATGGTAAGGCTGATAAGTTAGATTGAATTTTTGCTAGAGATAGAATTCTATCTTTAAATGAGAATTATAATTTCATCAATAGTATCACAATAACTAAATTAGCTTTATTATCTCTTTGGCGTGGTTTTTTTCCACCTAATATCTCTATATTCATGTGGCGTCTACTTCAAAATCTTCTTCCTACTGATAAATTATTATAAACTCATGGTATTGTTGTTGTTCTAGTTTGCTCATTTTGTTTGAGAAATACTGAAATGGTAGACCATATATTGTATGTTGCCTTCTTGTTATGAAGCTTTGAAATTGGCTCGCTTATGTGTTAAAATAAAATCTTCATTCGATTTCAACTATTATAGAATTATGGAAAGTGATTTTATCAAAATAATTTAGCCTCGCTTTTAAACTTGTGGAGTTTGTCGCTGTTTATTTATTCTATTTGATTTGGAGAAGTCGAAATCATTTTAAATTTGATAATCAGTGTTTTAATTTATTTTACATTAAGGTAAATTATCTAGCTCATATTCGCTACTTTGCTATTTTTATACCTAAATGATATTTCTATCTTAGACCATTTAGGTATTGGAACTAATTTGAGACGTGATTCAAAAATTATTGTTCTTTTTTGAAAATTTTCTCCTCAATTGTGGATTAAAATCAACACATGTAGACTTTCAAAAGGTAACCCAGGTATGACTACTTGTGGATGACTCTTCATGGATAAATAGGATCTTTTTTAGGAGGCTTCTCTTATCATCTAAAAATTGAGACGGCCTACTATGTAGACATAATTGGGGTCACCTTAGATTTGGAGATCACTATTGCTTGCAAATGGCATAAGATAATTTTGGAGTTTGACTCTATTTTAGTCTTTTATTTTATTTCTAAGCCTACATTATATGCTCCATGAAAACTTCACAATAAATAGGTGATAAAGGCATATTTGTCATTTATTTTCTCATGTTTTTATCTTGATATTTTATTTTTTTTATGAAAATAAATAACTATATATATGTATTATTGTTTTTTATAGGGACTTGAAGTAAAAACAATGACTAAAATGAAAAATTTTCAAAATATGGACATGTCACAACAGTGCCACAATGCTTTTTACCCCAATGCTAGAATAGTGATAACCAATTTACTGCCCTAGCATTAGCAAGCTACCACGCTAGTGATGACTTAGCGCCAGTACCTCACCTCTTCAGCAATAGTCTTTTACACATAGTGGCCCAGCGACAGCACGATGGCCCCCAGTGACAGCGCAATTCCTGACCCGACAAGAATTGGAGATTTCAAGCTTATATCAATCCCTATAAAAGGTCACTCGTCCTCAGCCTTTAGAGATCATCCAAGAATATCAAGAACATACAACATAAGTCTTAGATAGCAATTGAAGCTTAATTGAAGCAGTCATAGAGAGAGATTCAAAGCGTTCTTTAGTATTAAGAGTTTCTTAGGCAGCGTAATCAATCGCAATTCAACGTCTATATCAATTTGCTATTGGTTGTATCATGATTTCTTGTTATTTTTGCAATTGTTTTCTTGTAGCCATGAACTAAATTTTCTTTCTAAGGTTAATATTAAAACTCAATATATGCGCTTAATTGTCATATCTTTTTAATATTTAATAAACTTAGTTCTTTACTATTCAATTTACTTGTTCGTAATGCTTCAATATATCTGGTTAATATATGGTGAATGAATTGGTAATGTTTTGATAAACTCGGAAGAGAAATCATTATATTTAGACCTAGGTAATTTCATGCATGATTGTAGAGTAACATTCAATGTTGCATATACAAGTTTCAAATTAGAGTATACCTAATTGGCATGTATGATCAATAAGACTTAATCTTAAGGAATATTAATTTATTACAAGTACTATATGAATATAGATATTTGGTAAATTAAGGTATACTTGCATGACCTTAGGAGAGGCTTATGAATACAAAAGTGTCTTGATTAATAACAAAGACTAAGGAAGTTAAATATTAAAAAATTAAATCATTGGAAAATATATTGAGGGATAGTATTAACCTTAGGTATTCTCTATATTGTTATTTTCCAAATCTTTTTACATTGTGTCATTGTTTTTATATTTTGAATAATTACTAGAAAGACATAATTGTAGTACTTAGTTAAAAAGAAGATATTATCTCTGTGGGTTCGACATCCGACTCTTTTGTCCCTTTATTACTTACATACGGTAGTGTATGCTTGCACTCAATTTTAAGATATATAATTATCGCATCAAGTTTTTAGCGCCGTTGTCGGGGATAATTATCTACTTTTTTGCCAATATTAATATCAATATTCCTAGTTTTTACTTCAGATTTTATTTTCTTAGTTTTCAAATTCAATTTTTATTTTCTTTCTTTTAAGGTATATGCGAAGATCAAAATGTGAAGCTGTAACACACGTGTAGTATATATATAAATCTTGGTGGCAGAAAAAAAAAAAGAAAAGAGAGAGAGAAGAAGTTAAAGCGGTGGCCGCCGTATATATATTAAACATATTGTTTGTTTTTTTTGGGTTAAGAAGAAGAAAGTTGAAACTGAGAAAGAAGAAGAAAAACGGGAAAAGAAAGAAGAGAAAGTCGAGAAAAGGAAGAAAAGAGAAAAGAAAAGAAAGAAGAAAAAGAAAAGAAGAAGAAAAGAAAGAAAAAAAAAGAGAGAAAGGAGAGAAACCGAGAAGAAAGAAGAAGAAAAAGAGAAAGAGAAAGAAAAAGAAGGAAAAGAAAAGAAAAGAAAAAGAAAGAAAATAGGAAATTTTAGGAAATTAGTTGGGTAGTCAGAATTATATCCAGTGGTTTAGCGGGTAATAGTTTTACGATATTAGAATATTTAGATTTTAATATTTATAATACATATCGGTACTAATGATGTATTTTTACACCCTATGATATAGGAGGTGTGCCAATAGTGGGTAGATCTCAGAATCTAAACCCAGCTCAGGATTAGTGCACTTTGGTGAGTGGATAACTATATATATTTTATATATTTTCAATACAGCCAATTATGATTTAATTGCGCGTTATTAGATTTAATTATGATTTATTTTAGACAAAAATATTTATACTATTTAGTATATTTAGAAATGTTTTAGAATTTATTATAGTACAGTTTATAATTATGTTCAGTACAGAAATAATTATTTCAGAATAATTATGATCACAATATTATAGTGTAGTAGTTTTTGAACCACCATATGCGTACCCTCCCCTTTAATGTAGTTGCTCTACGCATGCGTTAGACCAGTTTAGTTTGCTCTGCCCGAGCGATGTAACATTCAGTCGTGTTAGACCAGCTTAGATCCCCCGCTCTGCCTGTGCGTAAGTTACTCCGCCAGGTTAGACCAGATTTTCCCCGGGTACAAGTTTGGTGTGGTTTTTAGTATATATATGTAGTACATGTTTCCAGAGTTATGCTACATATATTCAGCTTGATAATAGATTTTATGATAGTTTGCGCTTTCAGATTCTAGTATTATGTCATGATTTTAATTTCAGCACAAATTTTATGACAGTTCATATTTTCAGTACAAGTTTATTGATTACTCAGTATACAGTTTTATGATTATTTTATCATACAGATTTATACGTGTACAATACATATAAAGTATATAATATTTTCAGATTATGTCCACTCACTGAGCCACAAGCTCACCCTTTTTCCTATTTTCCCTATTTTTCCCAGGTTGTCACAGGAATTTGTGCAGTGTGATACAGTCATCACATTTTGAGGTTGGGCCAACATGCATAGCTGCATAAGTGTCTCAGTCTGTGTATTTGTATATGTTTTGTATAGTGGAGCATATGTGTATACTTTTTGTTGAGGCATGTAGCCTCATTGTATCATATGTATGAGTAAAGAGTATGTTAGTCACATGTCATCGCAGGATCTGTCTCGATTCTCGAGGAGGGCTCGGGTCGGGTCCTGTCAGTTTGGTATCAGAGCATGGTTGTTAGATTCTGTAGACTAGTACATGATACATGCATATTAGAGATGTCATTAATAAATTATTGCATTTTATAGATTTTCATCATGCGTCCACGTGGCCGACCTCGCACGAAACTTGTGGCTGAACTGGGAGCTCCTTTAGTATCAGATAGAAGGGAGGAATCTATTAGAGAGGAAGTAGCTGAGTCAGTTCCCCCTGTACCCATACCTCAAACTCAGCCTGATCCTATTGTAGAGGAGATACACCCTCAGCCAGTACCACAACCTGTGACACAGCCTATACAGGGACAGCCTGATAGACCTGCCCTATAGCAATCCATAGATAGACTAGCTCACTTAGTTACAGTTGCAGTGGAGAGACAAACACAGGGACCATCCAAGAGAGAGAACACAATAGAGCGTGTTCGTAGTTTGGGGGTAGAGAATTTTTCAGGCACTACAGAGCCAGCTGATGCAGAGTCATGGTTGACTAAAGTAGAACGGATATTTGATGTTATGAGATGTACTGATGACGAGAGGGTTTCCTTTGCTACATTTTTACTTGAGGGTGGGGCATACCACTGGTAGAGATCAGTATCACGTAGATATGGAGGGGTGATTAGTTGGGCTGATTTTTGTAAAGAATTTAATGTTAAATTCTTTCCTATGGTCTACCAAGACATTCAGGCTAGTAAGTTCTTTGAGCTAGAACAGGGATTGATGACAGTAGAGGAGTACGAGAACCGTTTTATAGAGTTATCGAGGTTCGCTTCTTATGCAATACAGAATGAGAGGGATAAATATAAGAGGTTTGAACAGGGCCTTAGAGGCAATATCAGGACAACAATTACAACTATGGGGCACATTGATTTCAGTGAGTTGGTAGGGGCTGCAATGAGAGTTGAGAGAAGATTAGTAGAGGCACGTAGAGCCCAGTCATTCAAGCAGAGACCAGGCCATAGTTGGTCAGTTGGTGGATCAAGTAGCAGTAGAGCATCTGGAGGAGAGACATCCCATGCAGGGTATTCTGGTAGACAACGGTATGGTTAGAGCCCTATGCTATCAGGAGGACAGAGACAGAGTTCTAGTCAGAGTATTGTGCCTCAATCTGTTAGAAGCAACATAGGGAGTCAGAGGCCCCGATGTGGTAGCCAGTTAAGTAGTAGTGCAAGCATAAGAAGGTACCCTCAGTGTTCCATGTGTGGGAGGAGTCATGAGGGACAGTGTCTGAGAGGTTTTAGAGGTTGCTACCATTGCGGACAAGTTGGACACTTGAGGAGAGATTGCCCTCATCTTCTTCGAAGTAGCAGCTTAGCACAGAGTATAGCTTCTCAGGGTTTTCAAGGTGGCAGTGGCAATATTCAGAGACCTAGAGGATCTCAGACAGGAGAGCTTATCTCTAGTACTGGTGTACAACCTAGAGTTTTAGGAGCTAATAGAGATCCACAGAAGGGTCAGCCAGGTCGACCTCGTAGCCAGGCACGTGTATTTGCTTTAACTCAGCAAGAGGCACAGGCTACCCCAGATGTTGTTACAGGTATGCTGACTATTTTTGGCCGAGAGGCCCATATTTTAATTGATCCGGGCTCTACGCATTCTTTTATTTCCCGTATCTTTGCTGTGCATGCGGATAGAATGTTAAAACCCCTAGATTGTAGTTTGGTGGTAGCCACACTAGTTGGAGAATCATTATTGGCTGAGAATATATTTCGGGGTTGTGTTATCAAAGTGGGTAGTAGTGAGATGGTAGCAGATTTAATTCCTCTTGCTATACATGATTTTGATGCAATACTTGGGATGGACTGGTTAGCTAATCACCATGCTACTGTAGACTGTTTTCGAAAGGAAGTTATATTCAGAAGACACGGAGAGCCTGATATTATTTTTTGTGGAGAGCAACGAATTCTTCCATCATGTGTTATATCTGCTATGACAGCTAAACGGTTGCTCAAAAAACGATGTTCAGCCTATTTGGCACATGTTATTGATACCAGAGTCAATGGGGTTACATTAGAAGATATTCCAGTGGTAAGAGATTTTCCAGATGTATTTCCTGAAGATCTTTCAGGCTTACCACCAGATAGAGAGATTGATTTTGGTATTGATTTGGTTCCAGACATAACTCTTATCTCCAAAGCACCATACAGAATGGCCCCCTCAGAGTTAAAAGAATTGAAGACTCAGTTTCAAGAATTGGTAGATAAGGGTTTTATCAGACCTAGTGTATCACCATGGGGAGCACCAGTATTGTTTGTTAAAAAGAAGGATGGAACTTTGAGGCTATGTATTGATTATCGGGAGCTTAATAAAGTCACTATATGCAACAAGTATCCATTCCCTCGCATTGATGATTTATTTGATCAGTTACAGGGTGCAAAGATTTTCTCAAAGATTGATCTACGATCAGGGTATCATCAGTTAAAGATTAGAGATACTGATGCGGTTAAGACTGCTTTCAGAACTCGATATGGGCATTATGAGTTTTTAGTAATGCCATTTGGGTTAACTAATGCTCCAGCTGCATTCATGGACCTTATGAATAGGGTATTTCATCCCTATCTTGATCGATTTGTTATAGTTTTTATTGATGATATTCTTGTGTATTCACGGAGTACAGAGGAGCATGTAGAGCATTTGAAGATGGTGCTACAGATTTTGAGAAATAAACAGTTATATGCCAAGTTCAGCAAATGTCAGTTTTGGCTAGATAAAGTTGCATTTCTGGGCCATGTGATCTCAGCAGATGGAATTTATGTGGATCCTCAGAAAATTAAAGCTGTAGTAAATTGGGAGCGACCAGCTAGTGTGATAGAAATTAGAAGTTTTCTCGGTCTAGCAGGTTATTATCGAAGATTTGTTAAAGACTTTTCTAAGATTGCTGCACCGCTTACAAAGTTGACTAGGAAAAATGTAAAGTTTGTGTGGACTGATGAATGTGAAGATAGCTTTCAAGAGCTTAAAAAGAGATTGACTTCAACTCCTGTTCTCACTCTTCCATCTGGCACAGAAGGATTTATAATTTACAGTGATGCTTCTAGACAATGATTAGGTTGTGTATTAATGCAGCATGGTAAGGTGATAGCTTATGCTTCTAGGCAGCTTAAGAAGCATGA
Source organism: Ailanthus altissimus (assembly GCA_946807835.1). NCBI lineage: Eukaryota > Viridiplantae > Streptophyta > Magnoliopsida > Sapindales > Simaroubaceae > Ailanthus > Ailanthus altissimus. The sequence continues at coordinate 30,272,745 of OX327695.1, forward strand.
GTTGAATTATCCAACCCATGATTTAGAATTAGCAGCAGTAGTATTCGCCTTGAAGATTTGGAGACATTATCTATATGGTGTTACATGTCAAATCTTTACTGATCACAAAAGTTTGAAGTATTTGTTCACACAGAAAGATTTGAATCTGAGACAACGAAGATGGTTAGAGTTAATAAAAGATTATGACTGTACGATTGACTATCATCCAGGTAAGGCGAATGTGGTAGCAGATGCACTCAGCAGGAAGTCTTCTAGCTCTATTGCTTATTTGAGAGTGACTTATCTTCCATTGTTAGTTGAATTAAGATCTATGGGGGTTGAATTGTCTGTAGCCAAATCTAGAGTCCTTCTAGCACATTTTCAAGTTAGGCCTATGTTGATTGATCAGATTCGAGAGATGCAAGATCAGGATCCTAATTTAGTTAAACTTAAACAAGAAGTAAAGAATGGAATGTGAACTGATTTAACGTTGAAAGCTGATGGGACATTAGTTATGGGTAATAGGCTTTGTGTTCCGAATAACTCAGAGTTAAAGAACCAGATTTTAGAAGAGGCTCACAGCTCAGCTTATGCTATGCATCCTGGCAGCACAAAAATGTATCGTACCTTGAGAGAACATTACTGATGGCAAGGTATGAAAAGAGAGATTGCAGAGTTTGTATCTCACTGCCTGATTTGTCAGCAGGTTAAGGCAGAACATCAGAGGCCAGCAGGATTATCTCAACCACTTCCAGTTCCTGAATGGAAGTGGGAACATATCACCATGGATTTTGTTGTTGGGCTTCCTCGTACTCGAAGGGCTCATGATAGTGTTTGGGTGATTGTTGATCGACTCACAAAGTCTGCTCATTTCCTGCCTTATAAGATTTCATACTCATTAGATAGGCTGGCTCATTTGTATGTGAGTGAGATTGTACGGTTACATGGGGCTCTAGTGTCCATTGTATCAGATAGAGACTCTCGATTCACTTCTAGATTCTGGCATAGCTTACAGAAGGCCTTAGGCACTAAGCTAAACTTTAGTACAGCTTTTCATCCTCAGACAGATGGGCAGTCGGAGCGAACTATACAGATATTAGAGGATATGCTCAGAGCTTGTATGTTGCAGCTTAAGGGTAATTGGGATGATTATTTACCATTGATGGAGTTTGCATATAATAATAGTTATCAGTCTAGCATTCAGATGGCGCCGTATGAGGCTTTATACGGAAGAAAATGCAGAACTCTGATTTGTTGGGATGAAGTTGGAGAAAGAAAATTGTTGGGTCCAGAGATCATTCAAGCCACTAGTGAGAAGATCAGTATTATCAGAGACAGACTCAAGGCAGCTCAAGACAGACAGAAGAGTTATGCAGATAAACGCCGTAGACAGCTAGAGTTTGCAGTAGGAGACAGAGTCTTTTTACGGATCTCACCATGGAAGGGTGTGCTTCATTTTGGGAAACAGGAAAAACTAAGTCCTAGATATATTGGGCCATATGAGATTCTAGAAAGGGTTGGTGTGGTTGCGTACCGCTTAGCATTACCACCTGAGTTGTCACGCATTCATGATGTGTTTCATGTTTCTATGTTGTGGAAGTATATACCTGACCCTTCTCACATTCTAGATACTCAGCCAGTTCAGTTGAGGACAGACTTGACTTATAACGAGGAACCTGTTCAGATAGTGGATTATCGCCAGCAAGTACTACGTAATAAGACTATACCGCTAATTAAAGTCCTATGGAGGAATCATGCAGTGAAAGAGGCTACATGGGAGCGAGAGGATCAGATGAGAGTTCAGTATCCTCATTTGTTTCAGAGAGGTATACGAATTTCGAGGACGAAATTTTTATAAGGGGGGAGGAATTGTAACACACGTATAGTATATATATAAATCTTGGTGGCAGAAAAAAAAAAGAAAAGAGAGAGAGAAGAAGTTAAAGCGGTGGCCACCGTATATATATATTAAACATATTGTTTGTTTTTTTTGGGTTAAGAAGAAGAAAGTCGAAACTGAGAAAGAAGAAGAAAAATAGGAAAAGAAAGAAGAGAAAGCCGAGATAAGGAAGAAAAGAGAAAAGAAAAGAAAAAAGAAAAAGAAAAGAAGAAGAAAAGAAAGAAAAAAAAAAGAGAGAAATGAGAGAAACCGAGAAGAAAGAAGAAGAAAAAGAAGGAAAAGAAAAGAAAAAGAAAGAAAATAGGAAATTTTAGGAAATTAGTTGGGTAGTCAGAATTATACCCAGTGGTTTAGCAGGTAATAGTTTTACGATATTAGAATATTTAGATTTTAATATTTATAATACATATCGGTACTAATGATGTATTTTTACACCCTATGATATAGGAGGTGTGCCAATAGTTGGTAGATCTCAGAATCTAAACCCAGCTCAGGATTAGTGCACTTTGGTGAGTGGATAACTATATATATTTTATATGTTTTCAATACAGCCAATTATGATTTAATTGCGCGTTATTAGATTTAATTATGATTTATTTTAGACAGAAAAATATTTATACTATTTAGTATATTTAGAAATGTTTTAGAATTTATTATAGTACAGTTTATAATTATGTTCAGTACAGAAATAATTATTTCAGAATAATTATGATCACAATATTATAGTGTAGTAGTTTTTGAACCACCATATGCGTACCCTCCCCTTTAATGTAGTTGCTCTACGCATGCGTTAGACCAGTTTAGTTTGCTCTGCCCGAGCGATGTAACATTCAGCCGGGTTAGACCAGCTTAGATCCCCCGCTCTGCCTGTGCGTGAGTTACTCCGCCAGGTTAGACCAGATTTTCCCCGGATACAAGTTTGGTATGGTTTTTAGTATATATATGTAGTACATGTTTCCAGAGTTATGCTACATATATTCAGCTTGATAATAGATTTTATGATAGTTTGCGCTTTCAGATTCTAGTATTATGTCATGATTTTAATTTCAGCACAAATTTTATGACAGTTCATATTTTCAGTACAAGTTTATTGATTACTCAGTATACAAATTTATGATTATTTTATCATACAGATTTATACGTGTACAATACATATAAAGTATATAATATTTTCAGATTATGTCCACTCACTGAGCCACAAGCTCACCCTTTTTTCTATTTTTCCTATTTTTCTCGGGTTGTCACAGGAATTTATGCAGTGTGATACAGTCATCACATTTTGAGGTTGGGCCAACGTGCATAGCTGCCTATATTTAAATAGTCCAGATGGTTTGTCTTAGCAAACCATGAGCTTAGTGGAAGCTCATATAGACATGCGGGTATTCAGTGATGACTGAGTATTGAATAGGCTCAATTAAGATCTCCAATAGACATCCCATAAAACCATCAATAGATTATCTTTTTAAGTTGAGTAATATTCATGGTCCCATGACCTGAGTACCACGGTAGACTTGTGAGTGATCCACCATACTTAGGTTCCGCACATGTCAGAGACCTTTCATGTTCTAACCGCTAAGTATAGTCAAATGCTCATATAGTTCAGTGTGTATAGATATAGGATCTGTCAACTCATATGGTGAGTAGTATATTCAGATGCTCTAAGATTGTGTTCCTGAAAGTCTTATGGCCATAAGCAATACACCCGAAAAAAATGATTCCCATATAAGAAATAATATCGTAAAAGTGTTTATGGATATTGTTTATGCTAATACGAATATGGAGATAAGTTCTAGTGTTGAGCATATGGAGACTTGACGGTTAATCTATGTCTTTGCTCTTCTAGGAGATAAATGACGAAGGGATTATACGAATATATATTAACCTCAACTTGTATGGTTCAATGCGTTGTTTTGTTATTTTCATAATGCATGTGTAGGGCAACGTTTATAGACTTACAAAAGAGTTCCGTAAGAAGAAATGAGTGTGAACCTAGGGAGTCTCACTATATGAAGTGTATTAGTTGTATATTGGGGTAGCGCACAGATTAAATAGTTCAATTTGGGAAGTTTTTAGAAAATTAAAATTATTTTAGGGTCTTTCGAAGAGATTATAGGATTTAAGTGTTAAGCTTGCGATTTCAACAAGTGAGACTTGCCACTTTTATCTTTCTATTAGATGTCATATATCATACCATTAATTTGTTAAAACATAACACATGGCAAGATTTCATTGGCTTAATATATAATTTACAAATGTTGCAAAATTATATAATTGATAATGAAAATAAAATGATTTTTTTTTTCAAATCATAACATTTGAAACCAAAATTTTGCCCATTAATTATTAAGTGTTAATACATTAATTAACTATATTAATCAAATTACAAAAGTTGTCATTTGAAAATAAGATTTTGGCCAAAGTGTAGATGAATAAGTGGTGGCTATTTGATTTTGTCTTTTTCATAAGCATTTGTGGGATCAAATTCATTGGCCATATTTCTTTAATGTAAACAAATCTTTTCTTATTTCAATTGAAATCAAAGTGCCATTATTATATTACATGCATTTGAAAAAGGAATTTGGCCATTTGTTTAAGTAAGTGGTGGCGGTATTTTGAGGACTTAAGTGGCCACCAAATTCATTTGATTCGGTTATTTCTTTTGCAGATGGAAGCATGCCTTGTCATGCTTTCATACAAGTATATGGTGGCTAGATTAAATGACTTCTTTTTAACAAACACTTTGGACACCAATACCTTTCACATCCGGCTAGCATATAAAAGCCAATTTAAGGAAGCATGACAATGCAAATGTTTTGCATTATCATGCTTTGAAAATAATTTACAATTCATTGGATGAATTTGCGGTTAGAATTGCTATAAATAGCTAAGGCCATATCTTTTGCTAAGTATAAGTGAAAGGTATGGCAATAAAGTCCCGAAAGATACAAAAGCAAGTGTTGCTTCAAGTAGAATATTCTGCTACATATCTATGTATGTGATGTGTAATTTAAAAATTAAAATGTACATGCTCACCCAATGCACAACGTACTTTCATAAAGTTTCTTACTTCCTAATCTAAATTCTAATTTTATTATTTTAATTCTTAAGGTGGCTGCTGTTACAATTAATCAATTTGGGCCGATAGCAAAATTATTATTAAGATCATTATTGATAGATTGACAATTTTAATGTCTAAGCTAGTTTTGCTGAATCAAATGACTTTTATTTGTGGTTATCAAATTCATGATTACATCTCTATGGTGTCAGAGTGTGTTAATTTATTGGATAGAAAGGTGTTTGAGGGCAACGATATGAAGTTATATATTGTTAAGGTGTTTGATATTATTAATTAGGATTTTCTTCTCCAAGTTCTTAAAAGATTCGACTTTAATAGATAATTAATTGATTGAATTTTCATTATTCTTCATTATGCATGGTTATTTATTATGGTCAATGGCTCTTCGAAAGGATTTCTCATTTGTAGTAAAGGTGTTCACTAAGAGGATCTTTTGTCACCTTTATTATTTTTCCTTATTGAGGATGTCCTTTCTAGAAGCATTCAAAGATTAGTGGATACTAAGCAAACTGTAACCATTTTGGTTCTGAAAGGATCTATAAATCCTTTTTATATTTTATATGCTGATGATATGTTTCTTTTTGGCAAGGGTAATCGAAGGCCACTTAGTTCTCTTATAGAGTTTATTGAGCAGTATACTTTAACTTCAGGGCAAGTGGATAATAAAGAGAAGAGCTAGTTCTTTATTAATAAATTTGTTACCCATCAATGTCAAGATATCTCATATTTGTTGGGGTTTTATCCAGATGAGCTTTCATTTATTTATCTGGGAGTTTCTATTTTTAGAGGTTGCCTATGTAGTCAATACTTACAGGTTTTAGCAAATAAGACATGTGCACGCCTTAGTGATTGGAATGGCAAGATTCTCTCAACTACTGGTAGAATTGAACTAGTCCATATAGCTTTTCAGAGCATTCTTCTCTACAGCCTTAAGGTGTATCTTTAGTCCATTACTCTTTGAAGATTTGCATGGTTAGGCTCACAATCATTACTCTCGTAAGATGTTATTGATATCGTGTAATCATCTTAGTATGCCAAAGGAGGTGTATGGGTTTGTCTTCGTCGATTGGATTTGTTAAATAAGGTTTGATTAGATTTTCTTAATAAGTAGTATGATATCTTGAATTCAAGTCAGAGTTATCTTACTTCTTATCTTTAGAATGGCTTCAAATTTGTTCTTTTTCCATGAAGGGATAAAGTAGATCATTAATGTTAAAACTTCAATTGACTTTTGGTTCTATAGATGGTTGGATGAACCAATATTTTCCCATGGTTTCATGGCACTTTAGGTTTGAAGTATATGGTGAAAGATGTGATTGAGGAGGGCCGGTAGAGAATTTCATATTCCTTTTATTCATTTTTTTTGCATTTGCAAGATCGGGTTAATGATATTATTTTATTTGTAAATTGATAAGGCAAATAAACTTATAAAGATTTCTTCTTCAGATGGGTTTCTATCTTTGAAGAAAAGTTACAATTTCATCAAGAGTCACAATGTCGCTAATTTAGCTCTCTTGTCTCTTTGGCATGGTTTCTTTCTGCCAAAACTTTTAGTTTTCATATGGTGACTTCTTTATAATCTTCTTCCTACAAATATGGTTTGTGGTCCCTTGGCGTTTGTATTGTTAGCTTGTTCGTTTTGCCTGAGTAATGATGAATCAGTAGATCACTTATTTGTCTTTTGTCCCTTGACTATGGATCTTTGTAGTTGGTTTGTGTAGCTTTTTCGTCAACACTTTCCTCCAATTTCCTTTGTTTTGGATTTGTAGAAAGCAATCTTGTCAAAATTATTTAGTCACAACTTTTAAATATTTAGCAATTGTTCGCTGCATATTTGTTGTATTGGATTTGGTGATGTCAAAATCATATAAGGTATGAGAATAAGAGATTGAGTTTGGATGGCATCAAGGTAGATTGCCTTGCTCAAATCCAGTACTTTGCTATATTCTACCCTGCTTTTGTCCCCTAAGGTGATGATTGTTCTATTTTAGCTCATTTAGGAAATGCTTCTAATATGAGTTATACACATAGAGTTATGGTTCTTTTATGGAATTTTCCTTATCCAGGTTGGGTTAAAATTAATGCAAATGGGCTTTTGAAAGGCAATTTTGGGCATTCTACTTGCGATAGGATCTTTAAAGATGAGTCAGCTCATTTTTAGGAGAATTCTCTAGTCCTCTAAAGGTTGAAATGACTTATTTTATGAAAATTATGGAGTTATCCTAGCTTTGAAGGTTGCCTTTGCTTGTGGATGACATAAGCTTATTTTGAAGTGTGATTGTATTTTAGTAATTCATTTGCTTTCTAATCCAATGTTTTACCGTCTCTGGGAATTCCATAACTAGTATCATTGATGTAAAGATTATATTGCTCGTATACAATCAAATTTATTCACACCTTTTAAGAGAATAATGTAGTTATGGATAGATTGCAAATATTGATATTTAATTTGATAGTTTTACTTGGTGATTGCAACCTCCTCCTATATTTTTATTTTATTTTTAAAAAATATTAATGGTTTGCCTAATTACAGGTTTCACTAGTGATGTATACTTGGCTTGGTTATGTTATATATATTCATGTGCATCTTATATTATTTTCCTATTCATATTTCATGAGAATTTTATGAGGTAAGACGCACTACGTTCTCCATAATTGTATTTTCTATTTTTGTCTATTTTTAATAAATTTTTTGCTTTGTTGAATTTTTTCAAATAAAAAAGATACATAACTGAGAGTTAAGTAGCATTACCCTTGGAAACTTCTCATATAATTTAATCTAAATAAATTTAAAACTTTAATTAAACTGTATTATTTGGTTTAACTTAGACTTTGAATTATGAATTACTATTTTGGGTTATCTACCCTAATTTTAATAATATTGAATTTGATCCTATAATTAACAACTTTAATTTGCTTTTTTTTTAAATAAGTCAATTGCTAACTTCATTTTTGCCTATGTTCATATAAAACCAGCTAATAGTGATAGATAAATAAGGATAGAGTTATTCTTATAAAGTTGGGATATTAATAAATGATGTTTAATAATATAGTAGTCATACAATATTAAAAAATAACGAATATAATTAATATTATGTTAAATAAAATATATAATTTATATCTAAATTTTATAAATCTAGCATTATTAGATAAATGATTACTCATGAAGTGACGAGGAGGAGGGAATGATCAATGTGTACAAGCCGTGGGAAATTAGAAGAAGTAAAGCTTAAATCTATAGCTACTTTTCGGCAGATGCCGTTGTTGGAATTGAGAAACGCATTCTAATAATCACCGTTCAGTCTGGGCATCTCAAAAAGCTTCTTTAATTTCCTCGTTCTTATCCATCCACTTCAGCCAATGCTGAGATTGAGACAACATCCTAATAACATGTCCTTGACGAGACCAGCCACATCATTTATCCATTTTCCCGATAATAAAAATAAAACTCCTCCAGCCAATATCTAAATTTTTCTCATTTATTTTTATTTTTTTCTTGAAAATTCAAAACATGTAATTAGTAATAAATATTTCAAACATGTAAATTCACCCAAAAAAAATATATATTCTTTTTAAATTAATATATTTTATATTCAAAGCAAAATATCTGAATATCCAACCAACTGTCAACTGCCAACTCCGTCTGCCTTCCCCATAATATTTGAATTTAACCAATCGGAAATCGCTCGAAAAAAAAATCCAACAGTAGCAGTAAATGGAGCAGACCATCTCTAAGACTAAGACTAAGACTAAGAAGCAAACACAAACAGCACACGTAAGACCCACTACGTTAAACAGCAGTTGGATAAACAAATTGCTGACTCATCATCCAATCCCAATTCCCCGGCATATATCGGATAAGAATATATTTTCTTTAACCGTACAAAAATTTAATTAACTCTAGTTAAAACCGTTGAATTTATTTATTTATTTAAAGCAGCATCCAAAATCTCCTTCTCATGGTAACCGCACAACACGCACTGTACCATTCTCATTACTATGCTCTCCTCCTCTACGGTTCTCTTCCCTCCGAAACTCTCCGTCAAGTTCAACAACACCTCCACACCTCGTGTCAGACTCCATCCCCCTCTCGCCGCCGCCGCAACAGCTTCGACTTCGACGTTGAGTTCACAACAGATGGCATCGTGCGCGTCGCTATACGAGATTCTGGGAATCCCGACGGGGGCGAGTTGCCAGGAGATAAAAGCGGCGTATCGGCAACTGGCGAGGATTTGCCATCCGGACGTGGCGGCAATTGATCGGAGGGACTCGTCTGCCGACAAGTTCATCAAGATTCATGCAGCGTACTGCACGCTTTCGGATCCCCAAAAACGCGCCGTTTATGACCAGAAACTTTTCCGAAGTAGAAGGAGACCGTTGACAGCAGCCGGTATGTCCGGATATTCAGGTTATTCTCCTGGAAGGAATTGGGAGACCGATCAGTGCTGGTAGGAGTTGACTCAGTGTTCTGCTTACGTCACTATTAGCTAATGAATATTAATGTCTCAGTCAGTATGTAGAGATACGACGGATGTAAATTACTAACATATGCCCGGGATGCAGCTTTTTCTTTCTTTTATTATTAATAATCTGAGCCGTTAGATTTGTAACTCTTTGTTAAAGTAGATTTCAGTTTGAGTTTTATTACTTTATTACCACCAATCAAGCTCTAGCACAGCTTTATCACCAACACAGAATATACATATGGATAAAATTCATCTTCTTATTTTTACTCAAATTCTTCAAATGATTGCTGAAACAAAATATATAAATGTTGGATGACCACACCACACCACACCGGCTAAGTGCTGAGATGGGTAAAAAGACACCAGCAACCAGCATCTTAAGTTTGGATTTGGTTTGAAAGTAAAGTTTATAGGAGAAAGGAAGAAACATGGGCTGAATAGAGGGCCAGCACCATCAAGTTGCGTAGAATAATTTTAGTTAAGTGCAAGAATGTAGAAAATGAAAGATGATAAGATGTTTGACAAATTCTGAGGCTTATTAGTAACCATGATAGAAACAAATTAATGGTTAGTTTTTCTTTTTATGCCTGACGTGTTAGTATTTTTCAAATATAAAATAGTTCAAGTGTTTCGGAACAACGATTATATAATATATATATATATATATGTACGTATATATATAGAGTCATTTTCAGAATTCGAACGTTCCCCATTTTCTTTTTTAATGCGTTTTTATTGTTTTGAAGGAAAAAAGAAAAATTGAAATTGACGGTCTAATTTTTGCCGCGCCGCACAACACGAAAGTTTGTAGTGTCATGTCGTTACAGCACGAAGCTCGTTTGACATGAAAGTGGATCGTGCCCAAGAGCTTTGGCTTTTTATAAGTTTATTTAAAAAAAAGTTGCTGCCGGTAAAAAATTATATATATATTTATATATTTAAATTAATCTGAACGGTCACCAAGGAGCTGTGCGTGGATGCCTATAAAATTGCACCCACATCTCCCAAATTCTTAACTCTCCCTTTTTTTTGAACTCTCTAATTTAATTTAAATTTCTTTTAAATTATTTTAATTTTTTTAAAAATTATAATTTTTTAAATTGTTTTTATTTTTATTAATCTAATTATAAATTCTTAACACATATATTTATAATTTATACAATAACATATTTTAATACTCTAAATAAATTTAAAAAAATTAAATACCATCATCACAAATTTTTAATAATTAATCTGTTTCTATAACTGAAAATGTTAAAAATATTAAAAAAATAAAAAGAGGTTAAACATAAGATATTTAGAATAATTTCACGCTAGAGAATCGTATAGATATAATTTTTAAAAAGATTAAAGAAAAAGTTATTTATAAATTTTATAGTAAAGCTTTAGATACCAAAACGACTTACGGTACTGATATTTGAATTGACATGTTAAGACATATTTGTAAAAATATAGTTTAAAAGAATCAACTCAAATTGAAAATACTCAAAGTGCTCATAGAGAAATTTTTTGTAGATTTCACTGTAATAACCAACGCATGCATACTGGATTGGATATATATATATATATATATATATGTTGTAGTTAGTGATAACCTCTCTCATTTGCCAAAAATAAAAATATGCGAAATATAAAAAAATATATGTTCAACTTAACTAGGCTCGTATTTCAAGAAATATTGTTAAAATGATATTTTTATAGCATATCTTCAAACTAAATAAAAACTAATTAATAAAATCTCATAATTTAAAAAAATATTTATTATTGCTTCTTATTGTTTGACAAGTGCCAATGATTTGAGGTATATTTGTGTTACGCTGCAGTATATTGATAATGAGTAAGTTTGTAAAAAAAAAAAATATTATTGCTTTTTGTGAATTAGAACACTCACACACAACTAATGTTATTTTTAGAGAATTTCAAATTATTGATAACTTATTAGTATTACTTTTGATAATACAAGTGTAAATATTAATGCTATATATTTATTTTTAATTCAATTAATACCAGTGAGTGGTTTATATTTTTTTTTCATTTGATGTGTTTTGTCATATTCTTAATTTAATTAATCAAGAAGACTTGAATATAATTAATTCATAGGTTAAAAAAAATTAGAGAAGTAATAAAATTTATTACTTCATCATCTTCTAGACAATAAGAATTTAAAGTTGTGTTGAATAATTATATATTAAATAATAGAAGATTTAAACTTGATGTGAAAACTCGTTGGAATGCTACAAATATTATGGTGAAATCTTGTGTGGGTTTTAATAATTATATAACATATTATTATAATAATAAAATGAAAGAATCTATAGTAACTAATGATGATTGGGAAATTATATTTTATTATATAATTTTTTAAAAGTATTTAATGATATCACATTAGCATGTTCTTGTGTTTACCTTCGTCTTCTATTGCTTTAACTCGTATATATAATATTCATGATATCTTTGTTAATATAGAGATAATCCAATGTTTGCTGATAGATTTACTGTTATGGAGATCAAATTTAAAAAATATTGGAGAAAATTTCTTATGTTATTTATTTGTGCAACTATAACAAATCTCAAAATTAATTGTTCGGGTGTAAAAGCTTTAATTGTTGGGATCTGAGAAAATTTAAACTCTAGACCTTTTTATAATTTTAACCAAATTTACGATTTTATTACATAATTATTTATTTTTTATGAATATAAGTTTGGATCAATTGTGACTATAGAAGAAACAAATGAGTAGCCTATTTATAATCAGGCTACTTGAACTATTTTGTTAAAAGGTAAATGAAAGTTTTGTTCTAGTTTCGGTATTTCTATTGTTTTTGAATTGATAAAATTTATTGATACTAACTACTCTTCTATGTTGAGCACACAACAACAAAGAAATTTTGATATTTTGTCATGGTGACAATCAAACGAAGATTTACCCTATGTTAGACAAAAAGCGATTAAGAATGACATCAGAAACTTTGGAGAATTTAGTGTGTGTAAAAAATTAAAAAGATGCAAAGGATCAAAAGTAAAATTGGCAAAAAGACACGATCAAAGATTTTTAAAATTTTGAGATTTGATCATTAGAATTTAAGAATATAAAATTGTAATTTATTAGAAATAAGGTTTGAATTTACAAATAATATATAGTTCAATAGGTGCCAATCTAGCTGTGATGTATTGTAACTATAGTAATGTAAATTTGATCATTTATTTTTGTATTTGTATCCAATAAGGCAATAATTTCATATTTAGGATAATACCAATAAAGTTTTATCTTTAACGGAAGTGTAATTTCAATTATAAATTTTATGATTAAAATACAATTCTAAGCAAAATTAAATATTAAAACAATAGGCACCGCCCACAAGCCTTAGTGGAATTAAGTTTGTGCAAAGATTTAATTGGAGTTAACGCTAAATAAATTAAGCATTGGAGTAGATAGATCCTGAAAAATTTCTTGAAGAGATTTTAAATCAAGAAGGGGTTTGGCGAAATTTTGTGATTCAAAATTGAGTTTGAGCTTGATTTGAATTGGAGACCAATGAAAAATCGATACAAGATCGAGTATGCATTGGACATATGAGAAAAGAATGAAATCGGAGAACCGAATGCGATAAGGGGCACAGAAGCACAAGAGGAGGTATTTTCCAAGCCTTGGCACTGCAATGCTGGCTTGGTGGCGCCGTTGCACCGTTTTGATGCTGAGGCGCTAACGTTTAGAATCGACTTTGATTTGTTTAAGTTGATTTTAGATTTTTCTTTCAAGTGAACTCTTATTCCAACTAAAAATAAGGTTTGTAGGAATATTTTAAAGCATATATAAACTCTTATAAGCCCTTTAGATTGGTATCCTTAGAGTTAAGCATTAAAGGCATGTAAGAGATTATTGAATAAAGAGCTTGTAAAGCATTATGACATTGAGTGTACAAGAGACAGTGATGTTATAGGAGTGCTTGAGTACTAAGCATGCAAGAAAGTACTAATAGACCCTTTAGAGAACTCGTCTATTGTTGTATTCCTAATCTTTTATGAGAGATATTTATGATCTAAAAGTTTTTTTGTGAATTATGAATAAAAAGTTAGTATTTCGTGATTTACTGTAGATGTAGAAATTTATTATTGAATTAAGTAAATTTTTTGTGTCTTGTGTGTGATTGTTGTTTCTATTTTATTTTATGTGATTTTTTTATTTATGTTTTACTTGTGAGTAAAGTCTTTTGCGTGCGTTAAATTTTTTAAAATACTAAACTACTAATAAAGTGATGTTAAAACAGGTAAAAAGTATCAACAAGCACAATAACAAAAATAGGACAAACAGATAGACACAGAAAATGTATTGGATGAAACCATATCTTTAAAGATTAATACTTTTTTCATCTCATTTCTTTAATGAGTAATGATACCACTAAAGAGATGAGGAGAGGCTCTAGACTCTAAGCTTCTACAATTGCCCACAAATTAATTATAAATACTTTTCTGTCGCTATGTCCTTTAAGAATTAAAGTAAATCAATGTTACAACTTTAAAATTTTCTCATAATAAGAATCAAGGTCTATAAATTTTCTTCAGCACAAAAATCTACATATATAGGAAGTTATCTTCATGAGGTTTATTATAAATTTTAAGGTTATTTTTAACTGAAGTTATACAAAATTTATTAAGATTATAAGATAGATGAAAATTGGGGTTTACCATTATTATTTCTTTTTGATTGACATATGACCAATCTTTGTCTCTTTGGTAGGGAGTCATTCTTATGTATTAAGGTTTTATTATTAATATAATAAAAACATTGATGATGTTATAGAATCCATATATTTTTGTATGCACAACAAAGCTTGTGGCTATTGAGAGTGATTAAGATAGAGGTTGGCACAATCTTTAGTTAGAAAGTGAGTCCTTATTGATTAATTTTCTTCTTTTCTAAGTTTAATTTAGAGTTGCTTTAGAAGCTTCAAGATCGTTGGGTTAATTATCCTTGATTAATTTTTTTTTTCTCTAGTTACATTCTTGATTATGGCACATTTGGTTGCATGACAATTGAACTATTGCTGATGAGGCTGTAGTGGGGTCGTTTAAATCTTACCTGAAGGACTACAAGTTATCTTTGGCTAGAGGAAATGTTGCTCCAAATTACCTTAATGTGAAATGAAGTCGTTTGGTTTAAATTCATTTTGAGGTTAACATGAATGCAGCAACTAATTGAAGGGAATGATCAGTTGGATTGAGACAGTTATGTTAAGGAAGCAAACAAAGTCCCATATTGGAAAGAAATGAAAAAGATTGTGGGTATATAATGAGTGAACCATATTTTCATTAGTACGAGGTCTTTTGGGTAAAGTCAAAGAGTAAAACCACGAGTGCTTAGGCTCAAAGTGAAAATTATTATACTAATATAGAGATATATATGGTTCGTTGGGCTCCTTACAAGTGGTATCAGAGCCATGTCCCGAAGTTAGCAATGTGGAAGAAATCCTCACTGTCAAACAAGAAGGTGGTGAGCCTGGTAAGCCTCGGTTTGCGATGGGATCCATAGTAAGCTTTATAGACAGACGGTGTTATGCTCTCAAATATTACGTAAGGTGTGTCCTCTCAACGCTAGCAATGTGGAAGAAATTCTCAGTGCCGAACGAGAAGGTGGTGAGCCTAGTAAGCCTCAGTTTGTGATGTGATCCGTAGTAAGCTCTATGGATAGGCGATGCTATGCTCTCGAATATAATGCAAGATGTGTCCTCTCAATGCAGTGATGTAAGCTTCTTGTAAGGTGTGTCTACCAACGCAGTGATAAGATGTTAACCTGATAGAGCGAGCTCTCAAGGTAGGCGGTACTCTGGGCTTCACGTAAGGCGTGCTCCTACAACGCAGTAAAGATAAGTAGAAGATGAGTACCAAAAAGAGAGCAAATTCTTCCTATGTGAAAGATAGACGGATGGAATATTATTTGAAGGGAGGTTTCGTGGTCTTTTGTTCAAGGGAAGGATTGTTAAGGAAGCAAACAAAGTCCCACATAAAAAAGAAATGGAAAAGATTATGAGCATATGTTGAGTATTTTTTATGCTAAGCGTAAGTGCACGTTATCGAGAACAAATAATATATGATGAGTTGAGTGTCGATCCCACGAGAAATTATTATCATTCTTAACTAAGTACTAAAATTGTGTCATCTCACTTTTATTCAGACAAATGATAAATTTGATTTGTTTATGTTAAAATTAATTACTAATTCTACAAATCAATCTTAATTGTGCAAACAATGTAAGCGCAAATACTATATGAAGAGTATCTAGGATTATAGTTATCCCTCAACATAAATTCATTATCCAATTTTTAATCCCCAATTTAATTCTTGGTTACAACACGTACTTCATCACAAGTCTCTTCCGATAGTCGAGTGATTATACCTTAATCTACCGAATTTTTATATTCCTATAGAAATTCAAATAAATCAAAGTTAATTATGAACAAGTTGTATTGACCATAAATGCTATATAGGTATATTCTTATCCTATATCGAAACTTGTATATACTATTCCACAATCATGCATCAATTTGTTTAGATCTAAATAATAGGATGCCTTTTTTAAGTTTATCCTAATGTTTCATAATCATCTAATCACAATTCCTAGCATATTGAAAGCATTAAGAACAACACAAATTGAATAATAAACTGAATTCATAACAATAGGAATCAAATACTACAATTAAGTTCACTTATTGAGTTAAATACTACAATCTTAGATAATGAAATTAAATCAACATAAGAAGAGTTTAATGGCTAAATAATAATACTTAAATATGATACAACGATCCCAAACCGAATTTATGAAAACAAGGGTGCCTCCAATCAATCTATGGCCTTTGGTTGAATCCTCTAAAAGTTAGTCAAAATGCTATTGATTGTGTAATCTCTCTCCAAAATAGGTTTACATGTTGTTTTTGCACAATATGAAGATGATTTTTGGGTTATAAACATGTTAGATTGAGAGAAAATAGGTTAGGGTTAGGTTAAGGGCCGAATTTTTACATTTGGAGGTGAAAGAGTGTATTTATAGAATCGTCGAAATATTAGGGCGTTCATTATTCAAAACGAGGCATTCATTAGTGCATAAACGCTGGGGCATTCATTTTTGGACATCGGAGCGTTAGGCACTATAGCAACACTGTGGTAAATTACTATTTACAAATACTGTTTACATATACTGTAGCAATTTCCGTTATTTGCTCCAATTTTATCCTTTTTCATATTCTCCTGATTTAACCCTATAACAACAACTTTTAATGCATAAAAGCTCTTAAATTACTAAAAAATAAATAATTATTAAGATAAATGGGGTTAGATTATGGATCTAAAATATACTCACTAGTATATAAGAAATGAACTATATCTTCATTGGTATGCGGCCTTTTGGGTAGAGCCCAATAATGAAACCATGAGGGCTTAGGCTCAAAGTAGATAATATCATACTAATGTGGAGATATGTGTGGTTCGTTAGACTCTTTACAAGTTATTTGTAGCCATAATAATTAGGTAGTTTGAAACGACTCGCCCCAGCCCAACCTTTATGTCAGGGCGAATCTGTGACCTTGAATCGTTAGCTATACGCTTGGTTCTTTAAAAATAATTATTCTAAGGAAATAAAAAAAAAAGTGAAATAAAAATAAACAATTATACTTTTATATGACTTCACTAGATGTCTCATAAATATACTAATACATATGGATGCATGTCACAAGCGTCACTCAGCTCAATGGGATTACATGAATTCTGCAATACCTAGGGAGGAGAAAGTTTAAGAAAAAAATGGTGAGTCAAATGACTCAGTGAGTGATAAAAAGATAATTATATATATGCCCTTTTTTTTATAGATAAAACAGCTTATTTATAAAAAAAAATTATCTCAAAAATAACATTAAAAAAAAAATTCACTCAATAAATAAAACGTGGACATATATAAATATTATAAACTGCGTTAAAACTTGTAATGTAAAATAATTATGAAACTGTAAATTTAGTAATTTCAAATTTTTGCTAAAATATTAATATCTTTTCTTAATTGAGCATAGTAAAACATATAAATGATCTAAAAATATCACGTATTATATTTATACTAAAAATCACACTAAACAAGTACCCATGGGGGAAACCTCGTCATACCCGGAATACTCATCGGGCAGAGCATTGGACGTACTCTTTTCTATCTCATCTCATATTCTTGTCTTACGCATGCACAGAGCAAACTAATATCCTCGTTGTATGCATGCGCAGAGCAAACTGGCTCCCAAAAAGTAAAGTGCCCATACACACAGCCCAAAACCTATGTGTGTATATAGACGGGCCACAAAGGCTTGAATCTCATATCTCTATCTAAAGGGGAAGGGTATAGTTTAGTGGTTTCAAAATCATTTCTTTTATACAATACATAAACTTATAACATTTCTGTATATCATATCTCATACTTATTAAATTCCAAAATACTTAAAAATCATCACTAACACATAAAAAAATATTATCTCTAATATAATATTTTAATAACTAATTACATATTCATTTATATACTTCAACTCATCTCATTGTCATAAGATAAATAAAAATAAATAGGACATGTTTAAAATTAATTATAGAGAAACAGTTAAAAATTTATCATCTCAACTTTATACTTTACATTTTAATTAGATAAATCATTTAAGCATATTTCTAATACTATTTACTACCATGAATAATAAATATTTTAATTATAAAATCTCTACATTTAATATAATTATATAATAAATTATAATAAATTCTAACCATAATTTATGTACATACATTTATACTTATTATAAAAAGTTTATACTTATAAGCATGCCAAGAATATATACTAAAAGTATAATTAATTAAACACAACATTTATTTATCTAAAATAAATTATGAAATTTAATAAGGACAATGCTTGTAAGATTAAACTATGAAACTAATGTATTAAAAATATAACACATGTATTTATATAATATTCATTCACCATTAACAACCCTAAATTCTTATTTTCTTAAATAGCATATATATAGATTTACACACACACACACACACACACACACATATATATATATATATATATATATATATACATACACACCAATTTTATAAACTCTTTCTTAATTATTAATTATAAATAAATACTCACATCATCCATTAACAATAAAATATAAATAAAGACATACATACATATATAAATTCGTACAAAATAATTCCACAACAAGTATAATATAATATACTTACAAACATAAATGTCAATTCCATGGTTAATAAAATATAATATACATATATAATACACATCAATTTCATAGCTCATACACATCAATTCTATAGCTAATACAATATAATATACATGTGTACATATACACATAAATACATGCATACTTACTTTCATACATAAATATATCAATTCTATTTATAATAAAATATAATACACACACATACATACATAAAGATATACACACATTACATACATATATAGAGATATACATATATATACATCTATTTCATGACTTACATACATACATCCGCACATACCTATTCAATGACTTTCATACATACATACATACATCCTTAAACATCATGAAAATAAAATATAATATACTTACATAAACACGTACATGTATGTATGTTATATATACATACACACATACATACATATATATCTATTCCATAACTTACATACATACATACATGTATACATATAAATTCCATAACTTACATACATACATACATAAAAGTATACACATCATAAAAATAAATTATAATATAAATACATATATATCATTTTGTGATTTACATACATACATACATACAAGCACATTATAAAAATAAACTATAATATACATACATACACGAATACATATACATACATATAAATACATACATACATATTTCTCACATCAATTCAAAAATAAATATAATAAACAAATTTTAAAAATAAAAAAATTACTCGCCAATAACTATTCAAATATTTTGTTCTTCTATTTTCCATTTTGTTTTCCTCTCTTCCCCTTTCTTTCTTCCCTCTTCTTCTTCTCTCTCTTTCTTCCATCTTTTTCTTCTTCTCCTCCATCTCTTTCTTCTTCTCTCTCTTTCCTTTTCTCTCCTTTCTTCTTTTCCCCTATTCCCTCTCTTTCCTTTCTTTCTTTTCTTCTTTTTCCCACTTCTCCTTTCTTTTCTTCCAACAGACCTTCACCGACAATCAAAACTCAAAAAAAATAATATAAAGAATGCCTTTTCAAAATAAGGGTCCATATATTTAAATAAAATATATAAATAATAATAATATATATAATAAGTTTCTTTCAAATATATATATATAAATAATATATGGGCTCCATAAGATTTACTTGTTTAATAATTACAAAAAAAAATATTTAAATAAAAATAATAAAAAGAGAAATATTAGTGTTACATAGTTGCTCCTGCTCTTAAGATATTATTCTCTTTTTTATTAGTGGAGATTGCAGAAGCCTTTGGTTTATGAAAAGGGTTACATTTGGCTCGCGAGTTTTTTTTTATAAATAAAATCAACTATATATTACGAAATATTGTTAGGATCAGCTAAATCAGTTGCAACACAGAAACATCAAAGAAGTAGAAACCAATGATAAGTATATTAGGTATATTATGATATAATATCTAATATTAAGTATAAATACAATATGACCAACATTTTTTTATCATTCTCACTAATTTTCATTATTCAAATATAATATTCATTAGGTGTAAAACAACTCACCCATATTCATAAATATGGGGTGGTATTTTTTATGAAAAAAATGCCTATAAATAGAATACTTGGTTAGGTCTCTAAATCATCCAATTTTATTCAATATATAGATATACCATTAGTGGAGATTGATAAGATTTAGAAGAGCTTAATCATTTCTCCAGATTGTTGAATAATAACTTCAATGGTAGGGGGTATGTTTAATCCGTTTTTAAATTTTTCATTAATCTGTTTAAAATTGTTTCAAGGATATTTAGATCACCATAAGAAATTTTTACACTTGGCATCAGAGCTATAGTTTGTTCTGCTTTGAATAGTATATAATTTGAAATTTTCAAAAGTTATGGCTAAATTATATTTTGATTAAATCTCATTATTTTGACATTATATGAAGTGAATTAATATTAGAAATCATTAGAAAATTACATTTTGACCATTTTTTTAATTTGAAACATTGAAATCGGAGGTAAAATGAAGAAAATATGATCAAAATACTGAAATTGGTCAAATAGGTTGAAGATAACTGGTCATTTTTATTTAGCCTCTCTATTATTTTTTATAAATTATATTTAACCCCAAACCTTATAGATATTTACAACATGACCCCTAAAGTATTATATAATTTCAATTTGGCCCCTACATAATTTATTAATTACAATTGACCCTATAGAATTTTATAATTATAATTTGATCCCAATATAGTTTTGTACTTTCAAATTGGCCTCTATAAATTTGAGAAATTGCATATATAACCTAAAACATTTGGTTAATTACATTGCGGCTATAAAAATTTAAATATTTTATATAAAGACCCTTGTATAATTGGATATTTTTGGTCAAACCCTCAAAATTTTGAATAATTACTATTTTGACCATAACATATCTAGGATCTTATGTAACTCCTTTTATTGTCTTTATTAATTTCATATTTAATTTTGGTAAGTATCATTTTAGTTATGTATTGATACATACAAATTTTTGTATGAATAATTCATAAATTAGGCATTTTGTATAGATCAATTTATCAATTAAAAATTTGGATAATTATGGACTTAATTTTCTTAATTTTTGTATGTATAGTTTATTGTTTCATTATGCATACAATTTGAGTAGTACATAAATTAAAATTATGTTCATATTTAATAATAATGCTTATTCTTGCATTTAATTTATATAAATAATTTTTGAATAAAATTAAATGTCTAATGATCCATACAATTTTAATTAATTAAGGAGTAGCTACAACATGCTTAATTATGTAAAATTATATATTAAGTATTTTGGATCATATTAAAAAAAAGATATTAATTTTGGTTAATCATATAGTGTAGTATATTTTATTTCACAATAACTTTTATTACATTTATATGATTAATTATGATCAATATCAAATTATATTTCTAATTTACCTACAGGAGTTAGGAAAATGAACAAAATTTGATAATTTTATCATAAAGATGTAATAAATCTAATTGAATCAAAATTTTAGCTCACAAGTAAGTTTTATGTCACTAGATTCATAATATTAAATCATGATTTACATTGATAAAATGATGTATATTTTATCATAAAGTTATAAATGAATCTAATTGAATTAAAACCATAGGCAAGTTCTATGTTACTAGATTCATAACTTTTAGATCGTGATTTATATTAGTAAAAAATGATATATATTCTACTATAAAGATAAATGAATCTAATTGAATTAGAACTTTAACCCACAAACAAGTTTTATGTCACTAGATCTATAACTTTTAGATCATATTTACATTGGTAAAATATGATATCATAAAGTTATATGAATTTAATTGAGTTAGAACTTCAGCCCACAGGCAAGTTCTATGTCACTAAAATCATAATCTTTAAAACATAATTTATATTGGTAAAATATGATATATATTTATTAGTCTCAAAATTTAAGTATAAGTATGTACGTTTAATTTTTATGTAGTCATGCAAACTGTGATTTTCTCTGATATAAAATATAATATTCCTAATAATTATAAGGTTTGGAAGGAGAGAATTATTTTTCATTTAAGGTGGGCAAATATTGATTATACTATTAGAAAATATGAATCATAAATTACTGCAACTAGCACTAGAGATGAAATTGTTCTTTATGAATGATGGGAGCGATCTAATCGCCTCAATATAATATTCATAAAACCAAGATATCTGCTAGTATTCGTGGTTCAGTTGATTAGCATAACAATGTTCGAGTTTATTGAAGGCTATTGATGAACAATTTGAAACTTCAGTTAAGGCACTTGCCAACACCTTAATTATAAAATTTTCATCCTTAAGGCTCACTAATGTAAGAGTTGTGCATAAGCATATTATGCAAATAAGGGACATTGTGACTCAATTAAAAACACTTGAAGTTGATATGTCTAACTCTTTTCTTGTGCACTATATAACAATATGCATCCTTTAAAATATTCTACAACACAAATGATAAATGGTTAATAAATGAACTTATGACCATATGTGTTCAAGAAGAAAAGGATACTGCTAATGGAATTAAGTGATAGTGCACTAATGGGTACACAAGGAAAGAGTAAAAAATAAGCCAAATAAAAGGTAATCCAATCTCATTTGTTTGTTATGAACTTAATATGACTGAATTATTTATAACACATAAAGGATTGATCTTGGTTTTACAATCTATATTTCAAACTTCTTATAAGATATAATTAAAAAAAATAAGAAAGCCAATGAAAAGTGAACAATGCATCTATTCTAAAGACAAGATGTGTTCACATGTGTAGGTTATTGGAACATGCAATTTAATATTAAGGAGTGATTTTATTTTAAATTTGAAAAAGACTTTTTATATTCTAAGTTTTTTTAGGAACTTAATTTCAATTTCAAGACTTTTGCCTTTAAGATATTCCTTCAACTTTTTAGATACATCTTTTAGTTTATTTTTTAGGAATGATACATTATTTGATGGCCTTTTCTCTATTTATTTACAAAATATACATATCTTCGTTGAAAATATTAAAAGATTAGTAAATGATATATTATTTAGTACTTTACAATTTTACTAATTTTGACACTTATATAAACTGCATTAAAAGAAAGTAGACTAACAAGTTCAAGAAAGGTGCTAAGGGGAGTATAAATATATTAGAGATTATACATTTAGATCATATGGTCTGAAATATTTCATCTCTCTTATAGATGATTACTCACGGTACATGTATTTCTAATTGCTTTATGATAATAATGAAGTACTAGTTGCCTTTAAAATTTTTTAAGTTGAAGTATAAAAACAATGTCAAAAATAAATTAAAATCATGAAAACAGATAGAGATGGAGAATGTTATGGTAGATATACTAAAGATGGATAAACACTTGGTCCAATTACGAAGTTTCTTAAAGAACATAGATAATTGCCCAATACACCATACCTGGTTCATTGGACCAGAATGGTGTAATAGTAAGAAGAAACTAAACATTAATGGACATATTACGAAATATGCTTAAAAAGCTGTGAACTTCCTAAATCTTTATAGATTGAAACTCTTAAAATAACAGTGTATATATTAAACCAAGTTCCAACTAAGGTAGTCCTCAAAGACACCATTGAAAAGTTAGAAACCAAGTTTGTAACATATACGTATTTGGGGATACTCGTCTAAAGTAAAAGTTTTACAACCTATAATAAAATAGACTGAACCCAAAGACCATTAATGAGTATTTCGTTGAATATGCCAAAAGGTCTAAAGGTTACAGATTTTACTGTCCATCTCATAACACTAGGATTAAGAATCAAGAAATGCAAAGTTTCTTTGAAAAAATGACTTGATCAAGGGAAGCGATCAATCTCAGAACATTGTTTATGAGAAAGATCATATTAAAGCTCAAACTTCTACCTAAAGTAATAAATTGATTGTAATTCACAACATTCCTCAAGTCCAAACGGGTGTTGTGGAATCAATTACTGAAGTACCATAAATTGTTGATAATAATCCGTTAGATCAAATTATTCAAGAATTACCTGAAGCTTTTGAACAAGTTGAACAACACATTCTTTAGGATAATGTTGATACAACATTAAAGAGATCTACTAGAATAAAGAAATAAAAAATTCTTGATGATTGGAGTCGAAAATAATAATAAAATATTTTCACAAAGTCATGAGTTGCAAAGAATCTAATTTATAGTTTAATGCAATGAAAGAATAGATGAATTCTATAGCATCTAACGGAGTCTGAGATCTTGTCGAGTTGCCTGATGGTGTAAAACTATAGGATGTAAATGAGTTTTTAAAACAAAGAAAGACTCGTTGGGCAACATCGAGAGATTTAAAGTAAGACGCATTGCTAAATGATTCACTCAAAGGAAGAAATCAACTACATGGAGACTTTTTCTCCTATATCCCAGAAAGATTCTTTTTAGATAATTATGGCATTAGTTGCTCATTTGACTTAAAGTTACAACAAATATGAAAACAACTTTCCTTAATAGAGATATAGAGGAAAAGGTTTATATATGAAACAACTGGAAGGATTTTTCTTTAATAATGGTGAGCATTTGGTGTGCAAGCTCAAGAAATTCATATATAGATTGAAATAACCCTCTTATCAATGGTATTTAAAATTTCATGATGTTATTTCCCCATTCAGTTTCGTGGACAATATCATAAGTCAATGTATATATCAAAAGGTTAGTGGGAGTAAAATTTATTTCTTTATTCTATAAATAGATGATATTTTACTTACAACCAATGATAAGGATTTGCTACATGAGGTGAAACAATTTCTTTTTAAAAACTTTGCATGAAGGATATAGGTAATGCATTTTATGTTATTAAGATACATGGGGACAAATTTTAAAGTATTTTTGATCTATCTGAAGAAGCTTATATTAATAAGGTTTTGGAGAGATTTTAGATGAAAGATTATTCCTAAATATAGCTCCCATTATGAAGGGTAACAAGTTCAATTTGAACAAATACCTGAGAAATGAACTTAAAAGGGAATATTAGAAAATTATCAAAGTAATCCAGAAATGGACCACTAAAGAACTACAAATAGAGTGATAAGGTTCCTTTAAGGGACCAGTGATTACATATTTATGTATTATATTTTGAGACTATCTTGTACGGTGTATGAATAAAGAGTTTCATATCTTGACTTAGAATTATGGATTCAATCTCTAAGCCATTAAGGATACATTGTGACAATTCAGCTATATTTTTATGGTTAAAAATCACAAAAATGGTAATTGAGGTAATCACATTGACATTAAGTATGGTTAAAGAAACGAGTTAAATATAAAACAGTGGTCATTAAACACGTTAGCACTGAATTGATATTATCAATCCTTTGACTAAAGGTATGCCACTACAGAAATTGAAGGATTATTATATGAACAAAATGAGTCTTAGTTCCTTTATATGATTTTCATCGTAAGGACGAATGTTAATTGAAGTGAAACTCTATTTAAGTGGATATTTTCTCATATCTAATTATTAATTGTGTATATATTCATTTGAGAAATATCATTAAGTTTGGACTTAGAAAAAACATATAATTTATTCATTAAGTAATATGGCAAGTATAAAGAGACATAATGCATTGTAATACATAAAAGATAATACTCGTTTTTAGAAGACCTATCATCATAATTCGTGTATTTTATTTTCTACTATAATGAATAATGAAATATATTAGCCTAGTAACAGAATGTTAGATATATTATTATATAATACCTAATTTTAAGTATAAATACAATATGACCAACATCTTTTATCATTCTCATTAACTTTCATTATTCAAAGATAATGCTAATTAAGTGTAAAATAACTCACCCATATTCATGAACATGGGGTTTTATTTTTGATTAAAAAAAATACCAATAAATATAATATTTGGTTAGGTTCATAAAATATTCATTTTTATTTAAAATACACATATATCATCAGTAAAAATTGACAAATTTTAAAAGAGTTTAATTATCTCTTCAGATTGTTAAATAACAACTTCAATAATAATAAGTATATTTAATTCTTTTTTAAATTGTGCATTGATTTGTTTAAACTTATTTTAAGTTTAGATCACCCTAAAAAATTCTTACGAACTAAACTTGCTCGCCAACAGCGCAAAGAGCAAATTTAACCAAACTATAAGCTACCACGTTAGCTTCCCTGCAAACATAGCATATATTCTGATAATCAGAATTTGACAGTAACTCAACAATTTCAGAAATAATAATATCTACTTCAGCTAAGCTCCTCGTTCGGTTTTGAATCTTCTTAACTACTAATGCAACATCAGATTCCAACGTAGCTAGTAGAAAACTCATTCTTCCTGCCATTTGCAACCCCTTTTTAATAGCCATTGTTTCAGCTCTTTCAACCGAGAAAATACCAGCCTTGGATACCATTCTTGAAGCCTCAACAGACCCGTGGAACTTTTGAATAACCCATCCTAGCCCACATCTCCTCCCTGATCTATCAACGGTTGCGTCTGTGTTAATTTTCCATCTACCCTCTGCCGGTGGAAGCCATTGTGTATTTCTAAGCATCTTCGGGATTCTCTCCACTGAATAAGCCTCCTAATAATTTGTCACGAATTCCTACGCCCAAGCCACATGATTCTGCTTTTCTGACCCTGGTTATGAATGGACTCCAAGATTTCGAATATGCCATAGTCTCCACATGAGCACCACCATGACCAAGAAGTCGAACAGTCGCAGCCTGTCCATGCAACATTGCATGAAATATTGAAAATCCATATCTTTGCCGACGGGCACCACTCCTGTAAATTCCATCTGTTTTTTTTGACCCCTTTTAGCTTCCTGCACAACCATATCGCATGCATGGTGGTTTCCTTTTTGATCTTAGAGCACGGGTAAAATTCTTTCACCGATAAATTGTGACTGCGCAGATTCTCCATTGTAGGTATCCAATTGTGCCAAGCCTTCCAAATAAATACTTTTATCTTTGGTCGTATGTTGTTGCCATAAAAACTTCCACCGCTGCATTAGCAATATATTATCAGAGACACCTGGATAATCTTGGTACTGAAGGGCAACCCAATAAGCACTCTTTACAGTAAAATTACCTTGGCTATCAAAATTCCATAAAAGTGTATCAGCAGCATCTATGCTAGCTGGAGGAATTCCGAGGATCAAATCTGCTTCATTAGATTCAAAAGATCTTTTAATTACCTGCTCTTCCCATTGACCCGTATCATCCTTTAAAGCGGCAACTCTTGTGTACGCTGGAAAATCTACCTTGGATAACATTTTGAAGGATAAATTTCTTGGTAAGCATCGGTCCTCATAAATTGATATTGTACTGCCACCACCAACTCTTCACCTAGAACCCTGGGTAACTAGCTCTTGGCTCCAAATAAGACTACGCCATATTACCGAAGCAGTTGCTGGGATCTTTGCTTGCAGAAAATTTGAGTTGGGGAAGTAGCGAGTTTTGAGGAATCTCGCCACTAAAGAATCTGGCTTGGTTATTAATCTCTAGTAATTCTTTGCAAGCAGAGCCTTATTGAAACTGTTGAAGCAGAAGCACACAAATAAACAAAAATTCACCCAAATAATATAATAATGTAAAACAAGTTATTAAAAAATAAATAGAGAAAGGGATAGAAGAAGAACACACAAAGAATTACGTGATTCGGCAACTTGTCTACGTCTACAGCGGATCAAGATCACACTCTTCTTTTATTATGAATCACAAGGCACTTATAAAGTATACCTTTTACAAGAAAGATTATAAAGAAAACTCTCTCTCTCACTCTAGGAATTTTCTCTCACAAAGAACCACTAATATCTCTTGTTTATCACAAAAATTGTCAAGATGTGTTTACAAACCAATTGATAGCCTTTATATAGGCTTTGGGACGACCTATGTTTACCCTATACGTATGAGAGTCGTATTAGGGAGTCCTGGAGCAAGTGGAAGAAGAAATAAGGAAGTTTTCTTATTTCAGAATACTGTTCCTGTCTCCAGCGCTGCGGCGATGGGCTTTCGTCGCCGAGGCGCTAGCGCGCATTTGTTGAGCACTGCGGCGGTGGCCTCCTGGCGCCATGGCGCTCAGATTTTGTTCTGGGTGCCGCGGCGCCCATGCCTGGTCACCGCGGCACTGGTGTCTGGTGCGCCCTTCTTCGTTTTTCGCGTCTGTCTTCGATCCATGTGCACCCTACGCACTTGGCTTGATCCCCAAATCATATTCCGATGATTTTTAATCAATATTCTTATAAAACCCCTCCTTAATTCAAAATCATCCACAAAGTAACTCGATCTTTCATTTCCGCATCTTCGGTCACCCTCACAGAGTAGTGACTCCGATTAAGTCCTTGCATAGGACGAACTTAACCGAGGGTAGTGGCTTAGTCAACATATCAGCAGGGTTTTTAGATGACGTTATCTTTGTTAGACTAACTTCACCACTTTGGATAATCTTTCGAATGTAATGGAGCCTCACATCAATGTGTTTCGACCTCTCATGGAACACTTGATATTTGCTTAGGTGTATGGCACTCTGGCTATCATAATACACACTGGTGTTCACATCTTCACTAGTCAATACCTCTGCGCATATGCCTTTTAACCACACGGCCTCCTTGATAGCTTCACCAACAGCTATGTACTCTGCCTCTGTGGTAGATAATGCAACCACGTGTTGTAGAACTGATCTCTAACATACACTACACCCAAACACTGTGAATACATAGCCCGTCAACGATCTTCTCTTGTTAAGATCACCTGCATAATCTGAGTCTACGTACCCTCTTACCATTTCATTGCTGTCCTCATCCCTTTTATACATTAACCCGTGATTCCACGTTCCCTTGAGATATCTCAGAATCCACTTTACTGCAAGCCAGTGATCTTTTCCCAGATTCGCCATGTATCTACTCACCACACTCACAGCCTGTGCTATGTCTGGTCTTGTGCAAACCATTGCATACATAATACTCCCTACAGCGCTTGCATACGGTACTTTACTCATCTACAGTTTCTCTTCATCGGATGTCAGCGACTGTGCTGCTGAAAGTCTGAAATGCATGGCCAAAGGAGTAGAGATAGCCTTCGCGTTTAACATACCAAACTTCTCAAAAATTTCGACTATATATCGCAGTTGAGACAAGAAGATAACATCTCTTCTTTCTCTCACAATATCCATACCCAAAATTCTTTTCGCTGCTCCCAAATCCTTTATTTCAAACTCGCTACTCAACTGCTTCTTGAGCTTTTGTATTTCTTCCATATTCTTGCACGTGATCAACATATCATCGACGTATAAAAATAAATACATCATCCCACAACTTATGTTCTTGAAGTACACGTATCCGTCATACTTGCTCATACTAAAACCACAAGCCATCATAAACTCGTCAAATTTTCTATACCACTGTTTATGTGATTGCTTTAACCCGTACAATGACTTCTTTAGCAAACAAGCATGATCTTCTCTTCCGGGCTCCTCAAACCCTTGCGGATGTGCCATGTATATCGTTTCTTCAAGCTCTCCATATAGAAAAGATGTCTTTACATCCATCTGCTTTAGATGTAAATCAAGGTTTGCACACATGCCTAATAAAATCCTAATAGATGTGTGCTTGACAACTGAAGAGAATATCTTATGAAAATCGACTCCTTCTCTCTGAGTAAAACCTTGTGTTACTAACCTAGCCTTGAATCTTGTAGGCTCAATCCCCAGTATCCCCTCCTTCCCTTTATACACCCACTTGCACCCAAGTATGAGGTAGAGAAATTCAACGGTACGAATGACTTGAATCTGTGGAAGATGAAGGTTAAAGCGTTGTTGGTGAGCCAAAGGCTTGGTTCGGCATTAAAGGAGACTGCAGCTCTATCTAGTGATGAAGAGAAGACGCCAAAGTCATCTAGAGCAGAAGCAAAAAGAAGGGACATTCAAGAAAGAGCTTATAGCACAATCTTTCTGTCATTGAGCGATGAAGTACTAAAGGAAGTAGCAGGTGAGACGACGACAATAGGTCTTTGGAAGAAGCTTGACTCTCTTTATATGAGGAAATCGTTGGCCAATAGATTACATATAAAGAAGAAGCTGTATCAGTTGTCCATGTCAGAGGAGACGCCGATGAAAGATCATATAGACGCCTTCAATAATATCATTCTTGATCTTGAGTCTATCAACATTAAGATAAAAGATGAAGATAGAGCAATTATCCTACTGAGTTCACTCCTCAAGAGCTATGAGGGTTTTATTGATACGCTACTCTACGGCAGAGAGAGTTTAACGATGAGTGATGTAAAATCATCATTAAACTCAAAGTTATTAGAAAAGCAGACCGAAGGCAATGCAAAAAGCTTATTTGTAAGAGGAAGGCTCTCATATAGAGATGGGAAGAAAAAAGGCTTAAAGTCGAAGTCTAGGACTTCTAGAAAGTGCTATTACTACAAAAAAGAGGGGCACTTCATAAAGGACTGTCCTGAGAATGGAGCATAGGATAAGAAGAAAGCAGATGCTGCACTTGCCTATGATGATAACTTTGACAGTGCAGAGACACTCGTCGATACTGATGGTATGAACTCTGAACAAGTTTGAGATTCTAATTTTACTTTTCACATATGCCCGCACAAGTCTTGGTTTACGAATTTTCAGCCCATTAATGGTGGTAGGGTCTTAATAGGTAATGACATTGTGTGTCAGATGATGGGAATTTGTAATGTTAAGCTTAGGCTGCATGATGGGCGAGTGAGAGAGTTGACAGATTTTAGGTATGTTCTTGACTTGAAGAGAAACTTGATCTTACTGGGGACTTTAGACTAGAATGGATGTTCCATAAGGATCGATGGAGGGATTTTAAGAGTGTTGAAGGGTTCCATGATGTTAATGAGAGGAGAAAAGTGCAAAGGTGTTTATGTGCTTAAGGGTGAAGTCGTGAGTGGTTCTACACTATTCTCTGTAGATGATGAGAGTATGTAAACCAAGTTATGGCATCTTAGACTGGCACATCTAGGCGAGAGAAACCTAAAGGAGTTATATAGTCAAAAGGCGTTTAGTGAGAATAAGTTCCAGCCCTTAGAGTTTTGTGATCATTGTGTGCTTGGGAAAGCACATAGAGTGAGATTCAGTACCGGTGAGCACAAGACTAAAGGGACTCTTGACTACATACACTCGGATCTTTGGGGACCAGCTTAGACAAATACTCGTGGTGGTGCCAGGTATTTTCTCAGCTTGATTGATGACTATTAGAGGAAGCTGTGGGTCTATGTGTTGAAGACTAAGGATCAAGCCTTAAAGTATTCAAGACTTGGAAGGTTCTTGTTGAGAATCAGACTGGTAAAAGGGTAAAGAGGCTAAGGACTGACAATGGCCTCAAATTTTACAACAGAGAGTTTGATGGATTTTATGCCAAGCATGGGATTGCAAGGCATAGAACAGTAAGATCAACACCACAGCAGAATGGCGTAGCTGAGAGGATGAATAGGACCCTACTTGAAAGAGTTAGATGCATACTTACCGATGCGAAGATGTCCAAGACATTCTGGGGAGAAACTGTAATGACTACAGTTTACTTGATTAATAGAAGTCCCTAATCAGTAATTGACTTCAAAATGCTAGAAGAGAAATGGTCTGGCAATCCTCCGAAGTATGACCACCTCAGAATATTTGGTTGCCCTGCCTTTGTACATGTTAAGGAGGGGAAGTTGGAACCTAGAGCTATCAAAGGGGTCTTCATAGGATATCTCAAAAGAGTGAAAGGATACAAGGTGTAGTGTAAAGACTTGACACCACCAAGGAGTATCATAAGCCGTGATGTGACATTCGATGAGATGACGATGCTGAAAATCTCTCAAGAAGATAAGACAGAAGAACCTGTGCCCAAAGAAGACTCAGCACCAGAGTCATTAGAAGTTGAAGTAGAGCCTGAACATGGATCTGGTATGCCCCCAGATCAATACTTCAACGAGGAGATCCTTGAAGATGAACTAAGAACACCGGCGAGTTCCTCCAAATCCACCCAAAGAAATACTAGGACTCTTGAGATGTAACTTGAAGAGTACCAGTTAGCCAGAGATAGGCTAAGGAGAACGATTAACCCACCAGTCAGGTATGCACAAGCAGACTTAGTTGCTCATGCTTTTAATTTTGCTTACACTCTTAAGTATGATGAGTCTAGGATAAATTGTGAGGCTATGAAGAGTGAAAATAAGAAAGAATGACAGCAGGCCATGGAAGAAGAAATTAGTTCTCTTAAGAAGAACAATACCTAAAAGTTGGTGAAGAGACCTCAAAAGAAGCTAGTCGGGTGCAAGTGGGTGTATAAGGTGAAGGAGGGAATACCGGGGATTGAGCCTACAAGATTCAAGGCTAGGTTAGTAGCACAAGGTTTTACTCAAAGAGAGGGAGTCAATTTTCATGAGATATTCTCTCCAGTTGTCAAGCACACATCTATTAGGATTTTGTTAGCTATATGTGCAAACCTTGATTTACATCTAGAACAGATGGATGTAAAGACAGCTTTTTCTACATGGAGAGCTTGTAGAAACGATATACATGGCACAACCACAAGGGTTCCAGGAGCCCGAAAAAGAAGATCATGCTTGTTTGTCAAAGAAGTCATTATACGGGTTAAAGCAATCACCTAGACAGTGGTATAGGAGATTTGATGAGTTTATGATGGCTTATGATTTTAGTAGGAGCAAGTATGACGGATGCGTGTACTTCAAGAACATAAGTTGTGGGATAATGTATTTGCTTCTATACGTCGATGATATGTTGATCGCATGTAAGAATATGGAAGAAATACAGAAACTCAAGAAGCAGTTGAGTGGCAAGTTTGAAATAAAGAATTTGGGAGCAGCGAAGAGAATTTTGGGTATGAATATTGTGAGGGAAAGAAGAGATGTTATCTTCTTATCTCAACAGCGATATATAGTCAAAGTTCTAGAGAAGTTTGGTATGTCCAATGCAAAGGCTATCTCTACTTCTTTGGCCATGCATTTCAGACTTTTCGTAGCACAGTCGCCAACATCTGAAGAAGAGAAACTACAGATGAGCAAAGTACCATATGCAAGCGCTGTGGGGAGCATCATGTATGCAATGGTTTACACAAAACTAGAAATAGCACAGACTGTGAGTGTGGTGAGTAGATACATGGCAAATCTGGAAAAAGATCACTGGCTTGCAGTAAAGTGGATTCTGAGATATCTCAAAGGGACGTCAAATTACGGGTTGATATATAAGAGGGATGAGGACAACAATGAAATGGTAAGAAGGTACGTAGATTCAGATTATGCAGTGATCTAGACAAGAGAAGATCATTAACGAGCTATATATTCACAGTGTTTGGGTGTAGTGTGTGTTGGAGATCAGTTCTACAACAAGTGGTTGCACTATCTACCACAAAGGCGGAGTACATAGCTGTTGGTGAAGCTATCAAGGAGGCCGTGTGGTTAAAAGGCATATGTGCGGAGGTATTGGTTAGTGACGATGTAAACACCGATGTATATTGTGATAGCCAGAGTGCCATACACCTAAGCAAGCATCAAGTGTTCCACGAGGGGTCAAAACACATTGATGTGAGGCTCTATTACATTCGAAAGATTATCCAAAGTGGTGAAGTTAGTCTAACAAAGATAGCGTCATCTAAAACCCTGTTGATATGTTGACTAAACTACTACCCTCGGTTAAGTTCGTCCTATGCAATGACTTAACTGAAGTCACTACTTTGTGAGGGTGACCAAAGAAGCAAAAATGAAAGATCGAGTTACTTTTTTGGATGATTTTGAATCAATGGGGGGATTTGTGAAATATTGATTGAAAATCATTGGAATATGATTTGGAGATCAAGTTAAGTACGTAGGGTGCGCACGGATCGAAGACGGATGCAAAATGAGGCGAAAAAATAAAGAAGGGCGCACCAAGCGCCAGCACCGCGGTGACTAGGCGTGAGCGCCGCGGCACTCATTCTAGTAACCTGAGGGCTGCGGCGCCAGGAGACCAGTGCCGCAGCACTCAGCAGATGCGCGCCAGCGCCGCGGCGCTGGAGACGGGAACAGTATCCCAAAATAAGGAAACTTCCTTATTTTGTCTCCCACTTACTCCTGGACTTCCCAATACGACTCTCACACGTATAGAGTAAACTAAGACGTCCCAAAGCCTATATAAAGGCTATCAATTAACTTGTAAACACATCTTTGTGATCAAGGAATAATCTTTGTGATAGGTTGAGAAATCTTAGTGACCATCAACAATCTTTGTGGTTCTTTGTGAGAGAAAATTTCTAAAAAGAAAGAGAGAGTTTTGTTTGTGATCTTTCTTGTAAAAAACATACTTTGTGAGTGTTTTGAAATTCATAATAAGAGAAGAGTGTGATCTTGATCCGCCATGGACGTAGGCAAATTGCCGAACCACGTAATTCTTTGTGTGTTCTTCTTCTACCCTTTTCTTTTTTTTATTTTTTAATAATTTATTCTACATTATTATTTACTTAAAATTTTTTATTTATTTATGTGTTTCCGCTTCAACAATCTCCATTAGCAAACTGCTGTAATTTTAGTACCCACAATATGCCCAAACTTTTGATAAAAGGAACCCGACATAACATCATCCCCCGGGGCTTTATTGGCTTGCATTGGAAAAACTGCATTATATATTTCTGCTACAGTTAAAAGACAGTCGAAAGCTTCAAATTCTGCTTCTGAAATCCTGGCATTCACCTTACTGACCACCGCCTCAATGTCTTCAAACACAGGTTCGGAAGACTTGAAAATACCCAAAAAATACTCTTGATTTATTGTTTGAATTGGTGCGTTACTATTCTGCCAAGAACCCTCCCGATCCATAAGACCCCTGATTTCCTTTCGCGCACACCGTTTAGGAGCTTGGTAGTGAAAAAACCTAGTGTTCTTATCCCCCAGTTTTAGCCAGTTAGTCCTAGACCTCTGCCGCCAATAGACTTCCAACTTATAAGCTAAGGCGTCTAAAGATAGTTCAACTCTCCTAATTACTAGCTTCAACCGAATCTTGTAATTCGTCTAGTTCCTTTTTCTTTTGTGCCATCTTCCATTGAAGACTTCTAAAAGTAGTATAATTCCAAGATTTTAGGGCTCTCCCGTATCTAAGTTATCCAACGTTTCTTCAACTATATTATCCGATTTAGGAGGAAGCCAATGAATTGGCTCGTGAGTTTTGCTTAGATCATTTTGATATTGAATCGGATAATACTAATATTGTATATGTCATTCTCTAAGGAATCCTCAACTTCTGAGGCAGGGATCATTGTGCAGGATTTAATTACTGATATTCATGAACCTCTCCCTGTTTGTAAATTTTTGTACGCTCCTGGAGTAGCTCATGAATTGGCCATATTAGCTCTTGATTCTGCTAATGTGTTGGTCTGGCGATCTGCAATTCCTAGTCAGTTGGAAAGATGTGTTATGGATGACATTCGTCTTTCTTCTTTGCTTAATGAGTTGATCCTTTTTTTCCAAAAAAAAAAAAGAAAAGAAAAACATAAAAATACATGGCAACATGATTTGCGATGTTACTAGATTTGGCTCTTCCTTTCTAGTAAATGTTACAAAGTACTAACACCACGATCTAAACCTTTATTTTGTAATTATATTTATAATTTGAACTTTAATTACAAGCGTACGCATTAGAAGATAAAAGAGATTTCTAAATAAACCCACGTATCTTTAATGTCATCTAGTAAAAACAAGCTCTTGTCGTTGCCCCAAATATGAAGCTTTTCGGTCCTAGATCAATATTAAGATTGATATCAAACGAGTCCTCAAGAAGAAGGCTTTGAACGAAGCCATGGACAAGACTGACGTGAAGAACAAATTGAAACAGCCCAGATCATGTACGAAGCTAGACAAGACATTGTGTGTAACACCAAGCCTCGTTGGCTGGAGTACTTGTTAGGCATAAGCTTTCAAAACTCAGGAAGGAGAAAGGAGCCTAGAATTTCTGGTATGGAGTCTGTTTTTGATATCACTGATGTATTTTGATTAATATTAGGAAGCATCTACTTAGTCCTGTAAGTTTTGTTCTTCTATTGTGAGTTATATATCTTATGGAATGTCGCTAGAAGTTTGTTCTCGAACAAAAAAGTCTATCTTGTAAGTTAAGTATTGAAATAAAGACATTCAGACCAACAAAAATGAAAATAAAACATATACATATACCTACTAAAAGAGAAATGGAAATAATGTGGAGAAAGATAAAGTTTAAATCTCAAACTTTGTAAACTTAACACTACTCTTAAAAGAATCTATTAATTATCGCATACTACAAAAAAACTTAAGATTCGTAAATATAACATTTGAGAGTTCTTTATTTGTTTTTCTTGTCATCTCTGGAAGAATTAATAAAAGAGGTTAGAATCTCTTAATTAACAAAAAATTGTACTACCATTTATTTGTTTTTCTAGCCTCTCTTATTAACTCTCTAGAAATTTTACAAAGAAAACCTAATGAAGAATCCTCAAAATAACCTAATGTTTAATGAACCCTTGCTCTACCATGAACAATGATCACCTAAACGACGGTTCCACCATAAGTAGTGAAGGCTTTTACAGATACCGACTTGGTGACATTCTCCGAGTCACTGGGTTCCACAACTCAGCTCCACAGTTCCGTTTCGTGAGAAGAAAGAATACCTTGCTCAGCATTGATGCCGACAAAACAAATGAGGTCGAGTTGCAAAAAGGTATCGAGAATGCCTCTCTACTCCTACGTGAATTTAACACCAATGTGGTGGATTTCACAAGCTACGCTGATACAAGCAGCATCCCAGGTCACTATGTCCACAGTAAATTAAGAGATTCTAACCTCTTTTATTAATTCTTCTAGAGATTACAAGAAAAACAAATAAAGAACTCTCAAATGAATTTACACGGCGTACCTTTTCTCACAATAAATGGTAGTACAATTTTTTGTTATATTTACGAATCTTAAGTTTTTCTTAAAAAAAAACTTTAGAATTTTGATGTTAACTTACAACTTTTAGATTCACTTACAAGCTTTAAAGTTATGTTAGGAACATTTATAAATTTAAGTTTGCTATTAAATTCTTGAGTTTGACATTGCATTTATAAATTTAAGTTTCTTTTGCACCATGAAATTGCAATTTATAAGTTGTATGTTAAATCAACTAGTTGTATTGCAATGACTATAAAAATATTTATTTATTTTCGTTGTGTCTTGAATATACAATAATTTTCTTTTATCTTCTTCAAAATTAAAAAGTATTGAAAATTTAAAATAAATAAATATATCATAATTATAAAATAAATAAATTTAAAAAGAAACAGCCACATCTACTTGGGAATTTGTTGCACAGTGAGAGAGAGTAATTTACTGAGGTTGTTAAGAAATAAAAACGCAACTAATTCACAAAAGGTTATTTGTGCAATTAAAGTGGGTATTATTAGAAGTAGTGTAATTTTTTTTTAAAAAAAAATTGTTACTTGTTTGATTAAAGTGGGTATTATTAAAAGTAATTTGACTTATATTCCAATCTAAAGTTTAGAGATATAAATATGAGAAACTAATTTCTAACTACATCACTCAATGTGGTCTTATTTTAAGTTCAAATATGCAACTAAAGTTGGGCTTGTAAATTTGAACCTAAATAAAATAATATAATATCCGATAACAAGAATAAAAATAATTAAATATAATAGATAATAAAATTAATAATGGAATAAAAACAACTAATCAAATTTATTTTTTTAAAAATATTTCTTAACTGTAATGAAATGAAATATAAAAGTGAAACAAATTATTGAGTTGAAAAATATCACAAATTAAAACACATTAATATATAAGTATATTTTAGTTGTTATATAAATTATATATTTTTTAAATTCGAATTTATTGAGGATATCAAGTCATACTCTTTAATTTAATACCTCTATGGTATCAATTAAGTCACAGTTTTGATATATTTTTTATTCTATGTGCAGTGAAAAATCATAACTCATACCATAAGTAAGAACATATAAGATCAATACACCAATAAAGATAAAGAAAATAAACCAATTAATAAGACACAAGATATACGTGGTTCAGCCCAAAATTGTCTACGTCCATAGAGGATCCATGATCCAATTTCTTATTATTGAAATAGATCACTAAGTATCTTCTTACATCATCAATGATCCCACAAGACCCCTTAATATCTCCCATAAGAACCTCTAAGTATCTACTTTTGATCATCATGACTCCCTAATACCTCTTAGTATCTCCTCATAAGATATTTTTATAAGGAATATAAGAATAGCCCAAACATCTAAGCCAAAAAGATTTTTGGTATTTCTTTTGTTCACTTAAGAACCAAAAGAAAACATTCCCCACAAGTTATATCCTAGTGTACCACGCACTTAGTGCCTACCTAACTCCTCTATTATCTCTTATGACTACATCTTGAAATCTTAGATACTTGTCTTTCTCTTATGTTTAGAAGGGTTTATATAGTAAATAAAACACCCTTAAAAACCTTAAACCTAGTTGGAATAAGAGTCTTTATTTGTAGAAGTCCTAATCCCACTTAAAGAAGAGCCAAAACAGGAAATATCCTAAAAGTTATCACGTGAATAGTAACTAAATAAATAGTACACTCGTGAACAGTAACCTGTGAACAACACAAACGTAAATAGTACCTTATGAACAGTATCGCTATGAATAATGTCGCCGCATGAACAGTACTCATTCTTTTTGCTTTTTATTTTTCTTATCTCTTGTATACCCAATGCGTATTTAACTTCATAATGATTTTATTCTTAATATTCATCTCAATTCTTGTCCATACAAAATTGTCATACAAGATTGTTGCATCACTAATTTTTAACAAAATCTTATATGAATTCTAAATGAATTCGTGTTTTATTCGAATTCGTTTAACTTAGTAATGTAAACAATAATGAATTGTAAACGAATTAATAAATTAGATTATTCAAATTTGAAATTCGATTCATTTGATTATTAGTAAATTTATATTCATTCGTTGAATCATTTTATTTAAAAATATTATTATGAATACTCTTGAGTTTTTGTCTAATAGTATTGTTACCATTAATTTTAGAAAATAGACAGTAATACTTAATTGTTAGAGAATTTTTTATTAAAATTAACTAAAAAAAAGGTAAAATCATTATTTCATTATTATTTTGTCCGAACAACCTTTATCTCTTACCAAATACATTTTTATCCTTATAACCAAACAACATATAATAACTAAATAAAAATAATTTTTTAAATAATAAAAAATTTGGCCGACTGCCAAAGGTGGCGCCTTGCAGCGGCACAAATGGCCGCCGTTGCAAGCAGCCACAACGGTAGCCAAAAATTTATTAAATGTCTCATAATTATTATTTTCGTTCACATGTAATGAGGCCATTAAAATTGTCATAAACTAGTAACGTTATCCATTCGAATTTATATATATAAATTTATATTAAAAAAAGAAGTTGAAAAAAATAAAGGCATTAGCAAAACAACTTCTAAGGAAGAATGAAGAGCACTGGTCTCTGTATTCGATGTTAAGAGAAACTGGATGTTGTTTGTTTGTTTGAGAGAAAACAAAACTGATTTGTGTTATGCTGTTCTCAATATTAGTCTGTCAGCAGTAAAATACAAATTTCTTTATCTTTAACTGAATAAAAAAACACCGGGTTTTTGTTTACCTGGCCTTAATTTTTTTGCTTTCTTGGTGTCAGATCTTTGGCCAGAAGGTTGCTAGCTCTTATGTGTAGCAGACAGTGCATACTTCCAATAGGCTTCCAGATGCACATATGGAAAACAAGATACTAACACCTCCTTTAGGAAATTCTGACATGAAATTTCTGTATGAATCAACAAGAAAGAGAAAATTAACAGCTGCAGACCAACAGGAAACTGGTTCTCAAATTGATTCCAGATACTGTTTTTTAAAGAAATCAAACCTGCCACCAGCTAAGTCATTACAAAATTATCATACTTTTAATCAGTCACTGGAAGCGCGTTTTCGGGAAAATGATCAAACTTTGAACACTGCTGGTCCATCTCTTGCAGCAGCCACTTTGGAGCCTTGTGCTTGCACTGAACGTGCTGAAAATAATAGATCATTGCAAAATGCAAGTGGCAGTTGACAAGGGTACTCTTGGTCTTTGCCTAAGTTATAAGTTCAGAGAAAGTGATAAAGGTTATGGAGATGGCAATATGCAGATGATGAAGAAAACAAAAGGGTCAAATTCTAATAGTTCCTTGCTGCTGACACTTTCACCTAAAAATGATGACAGTCATGCAGATGTTGTCGAGAATGATCAAAGAACTGAAAACAATTTTGCTTCGAAATCATCAGATGTAAAAAGTATATTCCTTGGTGGAAAACTTGCTCCAGCAACTGCTGAGAAGCTCTGGGATGGGTCCCTTCAACTAAGTTCTTCTGTAACTGTGTCTGTTGTTGCATTCTTTAAAGGGTTTATTCAGCTACTTCTGAAATTCAATTTCAATATGGATATTTTCTTTCAGATTTAATTACAACGTGTATACTTTCAGTTCAGTAACCTTGCTTCCTTCCATGAAGATAAACTTTATGGCTCTGCATGCAGTAATTTTGTGATTTAGAGCAGCATCAACCAGTTTTCTCGCACTTTTTCCTAAAACAAATTTTAGCATCTGGATTGTCGAATAAATTATTGAAAAATTTAATGAACTATTAGATAGGAAATAGCAATAGAAATGTAAAGGTCTTAACAGTAAGCAGTGAGGAGATTAAGAAAATATGGAGAAGGATATGAGAAATGAAACTCTACATGTTCAAACATGGAAAAGAAGTACTTGACCATGTGAACTCTAAAATTATGTTTTGTCTTCTCGATATAGAGAAAATTAATGAAAATTTTCTATTAAATTTATTGCAAGACTTTTGTTTCTCCAAGTGAATGATATTTTGAGGTTTTGGTACTTGAACTCATTATTAAAGTTGAAATTATCCCAATTCTATTCAGCTCTCCTTTTCTTAGGAATGCCTATTTTTCAGTTTCAATATGAAATTTTGATGATGACATCAGTGGTTTAGGTTTGGATGCCATATCCTTGATGTAACAATAAACCAATAAACTCGGTGCCAATAGTTGTCCCAATTTCAATCATAATACATGTGACCTGTCATTAACCAGAGATTTGATCCTGCCAATAGACTGCATACTTTTAACAACATCACTTCC
Source organism: Ailanthus altissimus (assembly GCA_946807835.1). NCBI lineage: Eukaryota > Viridiplantae > Streptophyta > Magnoliopsida > Sapindales > Simaroubaceae > Ailanthus > Ailanthus altissimus. The sequence continues at coordinate 30,314,084 of OX327695.1, forward strand.
TCGTTGAGCTACTCTTAACTTTCCAGTCTAATTTCAAAATTTTCATATATTTCTCTCGCCTTCGCGTTAAAATGTAATTCTTGAATACCATGATTATAGTACAATTTTTTTAAATTTTGTGTTATATTTTCTAATCAAATAATTAATAAACTTAAAGTATATAACGTAATAATTAAATAATTAAAAATTATTTTAAAAAAATTTAAAAAAAATAACACACTAAACTTACGTAATTCGACAATTTATTTATATATGGTGAATTAAAATCACACTCTTTATTAATAAAGTATAAAATACTCACAAAGTATATATTTTACAAAAAAGAAACTTACAAAGAACTCACACTCTCTTGTAAACTAAGAGTTTCTCTCATTAAGAATTTCAAAGCTCACAAATCATTAAGATATTATGTTGATCACTCAGATGTGTTTACAAGCCAATAGAGGGTATTTATATAGGCTTTAGGATGACCTAAGTTAACCCTAAATATGTGGGAGTCATTTGAAAGACACCTAGAACAATTAGGAGATAAACTCTAAACAGGAAACTATTTTCCCTCACCAACGTCGTGGCGCTGGCTTTCTGCCGCCACGGCGCCCAGGCTTGGGCAATAATGCTTTCACATTTTGCCTCCTTTTGCGTCCGTTTTACTTCTCCGCATATCCAACGCACCTAACTTGTTCCCCAAATCATATTACAATAATTTTTAATCAACTTTCTCACAAATTTTCTCATTGATTCAAAATCATTCATAAAGTATTCTCGATCTCTTACATCAGCATCTTTGGTCATCTTCATATAGTAATGACTCCGGTTAAGTCTTTGTATAGGATGAACTTAACCAGGGGCAATGGTTTAATCAACATATTAGCAAGTTTTTAGACGATGCTATCTTTGTTAGACTAACCTCACCACTTTGGAAAATCTCTCGAATGTAATGGAGTCACACATCAATGTGTTTAGACCTCTCGTAAAATATTTGATGCTTGCTTAGGTATATAGCACTCTTGATATCACAATATACACCAGTGTTCACATCTTCAGTAGCCATTACCTCCACAAATGTGCCTTTCAACCACACGACCTCCTTAATAGCTTTTCTAATAGCTATGTACTCAGCCTGGTAGATAATGTAACTATATATTGTACAACTAATCTCCAACACACACTACACCCAAACATTATAAATATGTAACCCGTCAATGATCTTCCTCTATTTAGATCACCTATATAATCTAAGTCTACGTATCCGCTTATCATTATACTATTGTCTTCATCCCTTTTATACATCAATTCATAATCCGACATCCCCTTGAGATATCTTAATATCCACTTCACTACAAGCCAATGATCTTTTTTCAGATTCGTCATGTATCTACTCACTACACTCACAGCTTGTGGTATATCTGGTCTTGTGCAAATCATCATATACATTATGCTCCCTACAGTACTTGCATACGATACTTTACTTATCTAGAGTTTTTCCTCTTTGAATGTTGACAATTGTGCTACTGAAAGTTTAAAATGCATAGCCAAAGGAATAAAGGTAGCCTTTGCATTGGACATACCAAACCTTTCTAGGATTATAAGTATATAACGTTATTGTTACAAGAAGATAACATCCCTTCTTTCTCTCATAATATATATACCCAATATCCTCTTTACTGCTTTCAAATCCTTCATCTCAAACTCCTCACTCAACTGATTCTTGAGTTTTTATATTTCTTCTTTATTTCTATATGCAATCAATATATCATCAATGTACAGAAGTAAATGCATCATCCCACTACTCAAGCTCTTAAAGTACATGCATCTATTATGATTGCTCTTACTAAATTCACAAGTCATCATAAACTCATCAAATCTTCTATACCACTGTCTAGGTGATTGCTTTAACACATATAACAACATCTTCATTAAACAAGCATGATCCTCTTTTTGGGGCTCTACAAACCCTTGCAACTATACTATGTAAATCATCTCTTCAAACTCTCAATGTAGAAAAGTTATCTTTACATCCATCTGCACTAAATGTAAATCAAGATTTGTACACATGGCTAACAAAATCTTAACTGATGTGTACTTGACAACTGAAGAGAGAATATCTCATAAAAATTAACTTCTTCTCTCTAAGTAAAATCTTATGCAACTAACCTAACCTTAAATCTTGTAGGCTCTACCCCCAATATCTCATCCTTAACTTTATACACTCACTTACACCCCACTAGTTTCTTTTGAGGTCTTTTCACTAACTTTTATGTATTATTTTTCCTAAAAGAACTAATCTCTTCTTCCATAATCTACTGTCATTCATTCTTATTTTCACTCTTTATAGCCTCACCATATATTCTAGGCTCATCAAATTCAAGAGTGTAAGCAGAGTTAAAGGTGTGAATAACTAAATCTGCTTGTGTATACTTAATTGGCGAGTTAATCATTCTCTTTAGCCTATCTCTAGCTAGCCGGTACTCTTTAAGTTCCATCTCAGGAGTGCTAGTCTTTCTTTAGGTAGACTTGGAGGAACTCGTTGTTGTTTTTAGCTCATCTTCAAGGATCTCCTTGTTGAAGTGCTGATCTAGGGGCATGTCAGATCTACACTCAGGCTCCACTTTAACTTTTATTAACTCAGGTGCTGAGTCTTCCTTGGACACAAATTCTTCTTTCTTATCTTCTTGGGAGGCTTTCAACATTGTCGTCTCATCGAACATCACGTCACAACTTATGATACTTCTTGGTGGTGTCAACTCTTTACACCATACCTTGTATCCTTTCACTTCTTCGAGATACTCTATGAATACTCCTTTGATAGCTCTAGGTTCAAATTTTTCCTTTTTAACAAGAACAAATACGAGGCAACCAAAAATTATAAAGCGATCATACTTAAAAGGGTTGCGAGACCATTTCTCTTCTAGTGTCTTAAAGATTATTACTGATGAGGGACTTCTATTAATTAAATAAGCTGCAGTCATTATAACTTCTCCTAGAATGCCTTGGACATATTTGCATTGGTAAGCATGCATCTAATACTTTCAAGTATAGTTATATCCATTCTCTTAGCTACACCATTCTACTATAGTGTCGATCTTACAGTTCTATATGTTGTAATCCCATACTTGGCAAAAAACTCATCAAACTTTCTATTGCAAAACTCAAGGCCATTGTTAGTTCTTAGCCTCTTAACCCTTTTATTAGTTTGATTCTCAACAAGAGCTTTCTAAGTCTTGAACGCATCAAACACTTGATCCTTACTCTTCAATACATAGACCCACAGCTTTCTCAAATAGTCATTAATAAAACTGAGGAAATATCTAGCTCTACCATGAGTAGATGTCTGAGTTGGTCCCCAAAGATCTGAATATATATAGTCAAGAGTCCCTTTAGTCTTGTGTTCGCTTGTACTAAACCTCACTCTATATATTTTCTCAAGTGCATAATGCTTACAAAACTCCAATGGCTAAACCTATCCTCACTAAACGCCTTTTGACTAAATAGCTCATTCGCGGTTTCTTTCACCTAGGTATGCTAGTCTAAGATGCCACAACTTGGTTTGCATATTCTCATCATCTATAGAGAATAATGAAGAACCACTTACAACTTCTTCCTTCATCACATAAACACCTTTATACTTTTTACCTCCCATTACCACTGTAGAACCCTTTAACACTCTCAAAATCCCTCCGTCGATCCTGATGGAACACCCATTCTGGTCTAAAGTTTCTAGTGAGATCAAGTTCTTCTTGAGGTTAAGAATATACCTAACTTCTGTCAATTCTCTCACTCGCCCATCAAAAAACCTAATTTTAATACTACCAATTCCTATCATCTGACAAGTAATGTTATTACCCATTAACACATTACCATCACTAATGGGCTAAAAATTTATAAACCAAAACTTGTATGGGCATATGTAAAAAGGACAATAAGAATCAAGAACCCATTATTCAGTACTCTTACTATCAGTAGTGACTAAAGTCTCTGCGCTATTGTAGTTATCATCATAGGTAAGTGCAGCATCCGCTTTCTTCTTATTTTGTGCTTTCTTCTCCAAATAGTCCTTTATGAAGTGCCACTCTTTCTTGTAATAATAGCACTTCTTAGGAGTCGTGGACTTCGATCTTAAGCCTTTTTTCCTTTCATCTCTATATAAGAACCTTCCTTTTAGAGATAAACTTTCTACATTGTCCCCAATCGATTTTCCTAATAACTTTGAGTTTAATGATGATTTCACATCACTTATTGTTAAACTCTTACTGTCATAGAGTAATGTATCAAAAAATCTCTCATAACTCTTGGGAAGTGATTTCAGAAGGATGATCGTCTTATCTTCATATTCTATCTTGATGTTGATAGGTTCAAGATCAATAATGATCTTGTTGAAGGCGTTTATATGGTCTTTCATCGGCGTCCCCTCTGACATTGACAAATGATACAGCTTATTCTTTATATGCAATCTGTTAAACAACGACTTTTACATATAAACAGAGTCAAACTTCTTTCAAAGCCCAATCATCATCGTTTCACCTACTACTTCCCTCAAGACTTCATCGTTCAATGATAGAATGATTGTACTGTGAGCACTTTCTTGAATGTTCATTCTTTCTGCTTCAGTTTTAGTTGACTCTAGTGTTTTCTCTTCTTCACTAGATGGAGTTACAGTATCCTCTAATGCTGAGTCTAGCCATTGGCTCATCAACAACGCCTTAACTTTCATTTTCCACAGATTGAAGTTATTCATTCTATTGAATTTCTCTACCTCATACTTGGGTGTAGCTATGTTTGCTTAAAACCTGGCAATTCTAATACTAGTTTATTGAAGCAGAAGCAATCAAACAAGCAATGAACATAAAATATATAGCACAACAACCAAGCAATTAAGAAATCTAGAGAAAGAAAGTAGAAGAACAACATATAGACTTTACGTAGTTCGACAACTTACCTATGTCTACGGCAGATCAAGATCACACTCTTTATTAATGAATCACAAGGCACTCATAAAGTATGTCTTTTACAAGAAAGAACTCATAAAGAACTCACTCTCTCTTGTAAACTAGAGGTTTCTCTCACTAAGAATCACAAAGCTCACAAATCATTAAGATGTATTGATCATTCAGATGTGTTTACAAGCCAATGAAGGGCCTTTATATAGGTTTTAAGATAATATAGGTTAACTCTAAACGTGTGAGAGTCATTTTAAGAAGACCTGGAACAATTAGAAGACACTCTCTAAATTGGTAACTCTTTTCTTGCACCAGCGTCGCAACGCTGTAGCCACTGCAAATGGGCGCCGCAATGCCCAGGCCTGAGTAGTAATGCTTTCGCCTTTTACCTCCTTTCGCATCCATCTTACTTTCCTGCATATCCAATACACTTGACTTGTTCCTTCAAATTATATTACAATAATTTTTAATCAAATATCTCACACCTTCTCAACTCTTTTCTAGTTTAGTTTTAGTTAATTTCTATTTTCTTTTTAAAATGTTGAATACGATTATGGTACAATTTTTACAAATTTCGTGTTACATTTCCTTCTCAACTATTTTCTAGTTCAGTTTTAGTTAATTTCTATCTTTTTTTAAATTTGTTGAAATTTGTCATTTGCGCAGAATGTTAAGTCATGTGTGAAAAAAAATATATACCACGCATTGGCATTTTGCTGTGACTTTCTGTGCCTGTTTGTAAAGACTAGAAACAAACTACAAGTTTCTATAGGCCTTTAGTTTACTAAGAATTCTGTCAAGCATGTTTAAGTGGCTTATAAAGAACCATAGATGTTGAGATATTTCAATTGCAGGACCCCTAAGATGAATGAAGAACTAATAAAATTTTGACTTGGATGTAGCAATGTAACATTACAGACTCCAACACAAAACCAGAAACATCTTACATAGAACTTGAAAACTCTGATGCTAACTCTTGATGCTAAAGTTGAAATCCTAACTTGGAACTCTTAACACAAAAGTTGAAACCCTATCTTGAAAACTCTAAGACAAAACTTGAAATGCAAATATGAAACTTGAAACATCTAATGAAAAACTTGACATGTCTGCTATATAGTAGTGAATCACATGAAATTAGGTTCCATAGATTGCAAAAATTATTAGAATTACTATTAGAAAAAAGCATACAACGTTAGGTGCTGTTATTTATACTTCAAATTAGGATATAATGGTCATTCAATATTTGCAATTCAGAACCCATATTGACATATTGTATGTGTTATTATGCATAATCATGGTTTCTATATTGGCACTGAATCTCGGAATTATATTGCGAAATGCTTCCTGTCGCGGTTCCATCTAAAATGTGGAAACCCAATCAATTGGTTATTTTGATAGGATTCTATTTTCAGTTCTTTATTTATTTGTTTTTAGAAATTTCATTTTTTTTATTATCAAGCACATATTTAACCTTTAAAGAGGAGTTTGTATGTGCATGAAGGCATGATATATCATGTGTTAATACATATGTGATGGGAAATAATTTTTCAACTCAATTTTAAATATGGCAGCCAACATTTTGACAAGAAAAAAATTAAGTGGCCAACAAATCTTGATAACTTTTGCAGCAATACAACTTTGACAAAGAAATTTCCAGCAGCCTTATTTTTTGACTAGGAAGAAAATTAATGCAGCCCTCATTTTTTAACAAGAAAATTTTCCTTTGAAAGAAGAATTACTCTCCATTCATTTATCTATATAAAGCTTTCAAAAGCTTAAGAGAAATGGAATGAGAGACATTGCATGGAGGCAGTGCAAGAGATATGAGAAGAAAAATACACAGACAGTAAGAAATATAGAAGAAAAAAAATAAGAGAGAGCATGTATTAATTTATATTTCTATGAGAGAAAATGCTTACAGAGAGAATAGTTAGAGATATCAAAATAATTGTGAGTATTATTTTGAGAGAGTATTCCTTAAGTTTTGCATAAACTTGAGAGAAATATTGTGTACCTATTTTTATATAGTAAAGAATATATTTATACGAGTGGTATACTGTCACTTCATGATTTTTTCCTTTACGGATTTTTCACTGTCATAACCCAACCCAGACATGACAAGATATTGTCCACTTTAGGCCCAAGCCCGCATGGTTTTGTTCTTGGGCTTCATGCAAATGTCCTTCACCCAAAATGCGTCTTGCCAATCAAGGTGTGGGTCACCCCTTATAAACCCAACATCTCTCCTGTGTCTTAGCAATGTGATATTTTTTTAAGGTGTTACATACACCCCCCCCTTAGGGACTCAGCGTCCTCGTCGAGGTTTGCCCCACCACCGCCTAAGAGGACACCGGGAGTGGCTCTGATACCATCTGTCATGACCCAATCCAGACCTGACAAGATATTTTCCACTTTGGGCCAAAGCCCTCATGGTTTTGTTCTTGGGCTTCACGCAAGTGTCCTTCACCCAAAACGCGTCTTGTCAATTAAGGTGTGGGTCATCCCTTATAAACTCAGTATCTCTCACGTGCCTTGGCGATGTGAGATTTGCCTATGGTGTTACATTCAAGTTAAAAAAATTTGGTGTTATTTATTTTTCTTTTTCATTTCATCTTAATTTGTTTATTGTGTATACTTTGATCTCAACAACTGGTATCAAAGCAATTTAAAAAACAATTGGTGAAAAATTAGTGGTACTGTAGTAGACTGTAGCTGTTGTATATCACTGTAGCAAAATATTGTAGTTTACCATATAGCACTGTAGCAGATGTCGTTATTGTAGCATCTGAGATGGCAAGATAGAAAACTGAAATTGAGAAGTTTACAGGCAGCAACAACGTTTCACTTTGGCAAAGAAGAATGAAAGATTTTCTCATCCAACAAAGGTTCACAAAACTTTATTAGGCAAAGATAAAAAGTCTAATAAAGCTACTAATGAATAATATGATGATATGGATGAGGTTATAGTTAGTACAATTTGTTTAAATCTCTCAAATAGTATTTTGTAAAATATTGAGTCTAAAGATTGCAAAATAGTCATAGAAACATAAGAGACGTTAAAGAAGTTGTACATGTCAAAAAATCTATCTAACAAGTTTCACTTATGAAAGAAGTTATACCAAATACATATGCCTAAGAATGCTGATATATTGCATCATTTGAGCCACTTCAATGGCATTATCTCACAATTATCAAAGGTCAATGTGAAGTTTACAGATGAAGAGAAAAATATACTTTTGATGGCAACACTTCCCTTATTGTATGATCATCTCATCACAACACTTACTTATGGCAAAGATACCCTCGAGTATTAAAGAATCACAGGCCCTTATTACTAAAAATAAAGGAAGAAATAAAAGTCGAAAAGAAAGAAGTTATAATGACAAGTCTAAAGAGAGATCAAAACTAAGAGGCAAAATATTTTCTTGCTATTATTGTGGAAAACCAGGCCACATAAAAAGGAATTATTAAATACTAAAGCGAGAAAAGCAACAAAGTAGCCATAAGATGAAAAAAGATGACAAAAATACAGCTGTAACAACCATAAAGAAAGATGAAGTTTTTTCACTTGCTGATGAATGCTTACATGTCAATGATAATACGACTGAATGGGTGGTTGATTCGTGAGCTTCATTTCACATTAGCCCCAATAATAAAATGTTTACCACTTACAAAGCAAAAGACTTTGATTCTATGAAGATGGAAATTCAGCTTGCTGTAAAATCATTAGAATTGGAGATGTTTGTATTCAAACAAATGTTGGATACAAATTGACATTAAAAGATGTGGGGCATGTTCCAGAATTATGCCTCAATCTGATCTTAGTGAATGCTTTGGGTGAGTAAGGCTATAAAAATTATTTCAGCAATGGCAGATGGAAACTCAGTAAAGGATTTATAATTATTGCAAGAAAAAAGCTTTGTTGCAGTTTGTACAAAACATATGGAAAAGCTTTTATGAGCAGCATGAATGTAGCAGTAGAATCCTCACCAAATTTATGGCATAAACAACTAAGCCATATAAGTGAAAAGGGATTACAAATTCTGACCAAGAAGAACTTTATTCCCTTGGTGAAAAGTACTACGTCTGACCCTTGTGATTATTATTTATTTGGAAAACAACATATAATTTCATTTCATAGTTCCTCTGTTAGAAGAAAAAATGTATTAGAGGGAGTATATTCTGATGTATGTGATCTATTAGAAGTTGAATCTTTAGAATGAGCCAAATATTTATAACTTTTTATAGATGAGACTTCTAGAAAGGTTTAGGTGTATTTATTAAAAATAAAAGATCAAGTGTTTTATATTTTTCAAAAGTTTTATACTATGGTAGAAAGAGATACAAGGAAACCTTTGAAGTGTCTTTGATCAAACAATGAAGGAGAATACACTTCCTATGAGTTTAGAGACTATTATTCTAAATATGGAATTCGGTATGAAAAGGCAGTTCTTAGAACTCCTCAACATAATGGTGTAGTTAAAAGGATGAATTGCACAATTATAAAAAAGAGTTAGAAGTATGCTAAGAATAGCCCAAAGCCTTTCTGGGAGTGCAGCTGTACAGACCACTTGTTACCTACTCAACAAATCTCCATTAGTTGCTTTGGAGTTAGATATTTCAAAAAGAGTATAGGCCGAGAAAGATGTTTCTTACTCTCATATGAAAGTATTCGATTGCAAGGCATTTGTACACATACCGAAAGAGAAAAGTGTTAGAGTTGTGCCTACGTGTCATCCTAGTTTTGTATAAATATTTGATATCTATACTGATTATATTTTATTATATCGCTAATTATTTCTTAATAATATGGTTTAATGCTTATTATGCTACAGATTTTGTATTATCTAAAAGAGTTCAAATACGATCTAAAGAAGTTTAGACCGATGCTAAGAGTTAGCAAATATTCTAAGAGTTGGAACATTATTTGTAACGGGACAAAGATCTTAGAATATGCTTATAATGATATAGTTGTAAGAGTTGCAATGGGTTGCTAGGATGTGTCATTATGCAAGTATGATCTCAAGTATATTGTTCCTGGTCTATTTTTACTAACACGGGTCTGTTGGTAGATCCCATTAATTCACATAAATCAGTGTATGTCTATATCTGTAGGGTACAGTTGGTCATTCCTAGCTGACTAAGATCTTGGAGATTGTATAGGCATATAGGTATTCAGTTATGACTGAGTACTGAACAGACTTATGAGGACTCCAATAGACATCTTATGTTACCATCAATGGAAGGTCCTTTCGAGTTGAGTAGTATATGTGGTCTTCTGACCTGAGCACCACGGTAGGATTGTGAGTAATCTACTATGCTTTAGTTCCACACATGTCAAACACCTTTCATAGTCTAACCACTGGGTGTCGCTGGGTATAGTTTGATGCTCATGGAGTCTGATGCGTGTAGATATGAGATCCATTAGCTCTCATAGGGAGTGATATATCTAGATACTCCAAGATAGTATCGCAAGAAAGTCTTATGGCCATAAGCAGTTAACCCGAAAATGTATTTTCACAGGGTTAAACAATATGGCAAAGAATTTGCTTATATTATTCAATGAGATACCATTTTGGAGATAGGTTTATGGATGAGCACATAGAGATTTGACGGTGTTGATCTATGTCCCCGCATATCCAAGATATATATAATGAAAGACTATATGCATGCGTTGTAACCTTAACTTATATGGTTCAACGCGTTAATTTGTAATATTCGTGACGTGTGTGTGAAGCATTATTCACGAACTTATGGAATAGTTCCATTTGATGAATCGGGCGTGGACCTAAGGAGTCCTACGATATGAAGTGTACTCATTGTGCATTAGAGCATAGTATTGGATTAAATTGTTTAATCCAGTAATATGCAGCACTACCACAGAAATACGTGTAGATCTGTATTTAAGTGTTAAATACAACAATTAGTTAATAATTATTATTCACTAATTGTAAAATAACATGTGGTATATTGTAGACCCTCGGTTGAGTTTACCAGCTATGGAATTTGATAGGACCCGCTAAAGAATATACTTGATAATTATTTATGAGGGGCAAAATAATCATTTCACACTATAATTATTTAATTGTTAAATAATTATTATATCTCTATTAATATATATTATTTTATAATATTATATTATTAATAATATTATATATATATAATACATGATAGTTGTCATGCATTATATATAAAATATATTATTTTTATTATTTTATTATTATATTATTATATTTGCCCATAATGGCTATTAATATTTATATTATATTATAATATTATTTTTTTAATGCAAATTGAGATATATTTGTGTGAAAATGAAATGAAAAAGTAGAATAAGCAATTTTGAGAGAAAAGAAAGAAATAAGTGTTATTTTTTTTTCTTTGTATTTTCGTTCCATTGCTCTTAAGAAAGAGAAGCAATTTTTTGTTTTTCTTTTCTTCAACCGTTTGAGAGAAAGAGCAGATTAGAAGAACCGGCCATTTTAGGGTTAAGGGTTAATCCTTCGTTGGATTAAGGAGCTACTGTTCTAACTTTCTAAATCCACCAAGTTGGTAACTAGAATTGCTGACCACTGAGACTCCATACGAACTCTAAAGATTACCTGTAAAATGTTACATGTACTGGTAATTTTTCAATTTTATAATTAATATATTAATTTAATTAATATATATTTATGTGTTTATTGCATATTTTTAAATGTTCTGTTGCATTAAATATGTCTAAGATACGTATTTTTATAATAAACACACTTACACATGTATACACCCGTACATATTTGATCTCCAACAAAATTGGTATTAGAGCCGGTCTTATGATATTTGGGTGTTGTTTGAGTGAACGAAACAAAAAGGCTCAATATAAATGATGTATTTTAAGTGTTGAAACAGGTATGCCAAAGGGGATGCACTAAGCGTCACAGCGCCAGAGGACTGGCGCTGGGGTGCTAGGGGTTCGACATCCAAGTACTGCGATGCCAAGCGCCGCAGTGCTAAAGACTTGGCATCATGGCACTGGGAGTTTTTTCTCCCAGCACTGCTGTGTTGGCCAGCCCTCGCTAGAGCGCTGAAGGTTCTAGAATTTGCTCTCCAACACTATTGGATAGGCGCTGCAGCACTGAGGGCTCGACCTTCCAATGCTACAGCACTGATGGATGGGAGCAGCAGCGCTGTAGGTTTGACCTCCCAGCACTAGTAGTCCACGCCGCGACACTGGTACTGTTCATTTGAACAATAGCAAATTAACAATATTTTTTATTGTTCATGCGCTACAATATTTTTGAACAGTGTTTTAAAATTAATTTTACATGTGTAGGATTTATGAGATGCAGTGATAAGAGTTATCGGTCTGCATTATAAACCGAGATCAATTTTTTTATATTAAGAGTCACAATGGAACCATACTGGAAGGGGTTAGTTATGTTGATATAGAAAAATTAATTAATTGAGAATTATCTCCTCGTGAGATATGGATCTAGAAAATAGAAAAATCTCTCTTAATCAAATTAAGTATATTACATTATAAGATAATATTTTATTTTTATCCGTCTTGTCAATACGGTGTTGGACGAGCTACGTCGGCCTTTTTTCAATATTGCTACAGTGTGAGGGACTTGGTCAGTTACTCAATATGGGATGAGGCAAATATAGGCGAACATATTACTCAATATTGTTACAGCGTGAGGGTAGTATTAGTAACATATATTTGATAATTGACAAGTTAATCGAGAATACACTTACTTAATATTGTTACAATGTAAGGATAATGTGTATTCAAGATTAAGAAGTAAAGGTTACATGAGATGCAATTGAAAAATGTTATCTACCTGTTGGGTTTACAAAGGTCAATATTGCTGCAACGTGAGGCTGGAGTGAATTTCAATAAAGCCTACTTCCTACTATATAGTTTAAAAGAGTTTAAACTATTATTTTCTCGTTTGAGAGATTATCGAGATTATGTAAAGTAGTGAGAGGGCATTTTAAATTGAAAAATGTATAATTGTTATACCCATGATTAAAAATGTAATATTAGCAATTTCATAAATTCCGTTGACATCTCTTATTTGTTTTGTTTATGCAAGATTTGATCTGATGACCATTTGAAAAGGTACCTATCAACTCCAAAGGACATGTTGATTTGAAGAGATATTGTGCCTCTCTAAGGAGGCACAAATGCCTCTATAAATAGATAAATACACCTCACTCTTGGATATCATAAATAGAATTGATCCATTTTTTTCTCCTGTATAATTTCTCCATCTATCAACTCTATCAAAGTTCTCTTATAGTCCTATAGAATTTGTAATTAGTGTGCACCATTAAAATTTTAATAGTCATTGAATTCTGAAATTATACTACCATACAAACCTATTTGCACCTTTGATCATTATTATTGTGGAGGTAAAAATAGTTTAAGGACAATGCCTAACACGTCTTGACTATACGAAAAAGAAAATATTATATCCATCTACACACTTCAAACTACAACGAAACTAACAAGTCAATAGTTTATGCTAAAGTCCTTCATGAGGTTATACGTAGAAGAAATGGCTTGAATGTCTCAAATGATATAAATCTTTTACCATATATTTTTAAAAGTCCTTCATTCTATCCTATTAAAATTTAAATCAAATCATTATGGCATGATGCTTACTATATAATTTATTAAAAGAGAGATGCAATGTGATCCTTTTGAGAAAACATTTAATGTTGTAAATGAGGTCAATTTACTTGGTAGTTCCATAACAAGTATAGAGAATTCAAATGAGTGAAATACATAGGGGACAAATTTAGCACAAGAGATGTAATTTTCTTATTATAATTTTCTTTTGTGGTTAGAAATTTTAAGCATCAACCATATGTTAATTATAATTTTTTGTTAATATACTAGTTTCTTTATTTATTTATTCTATATTATAACTTATAATATAAATATATCTAGAAAATTTTAATGTATGGTGTCTACATAAATATTTAAAAACATATATTTTAATTTAAATATATTCTTTTTTGAAAAAATATGTAATAGAATAAAAAAGAAGGTAAATTTTTCTAAGCCAAAATATAATCCATTTTTCTCTTAAAATTCCTTGCACCAACCAAATAAATAAATACATTCCCCGCACCATTTCTTTTCTTTCCCTTTTCCTTTTGTTTCCTCTTTTCTTTTTTCTTTTTTCTTTCCATTCTTCAAATCAAACTCCACCTAATTCCTCAAAATATAAATTTCTAAAAAATGTCTATTCTTTATCAAAGTTGCTAACTAAATAAAGGAATCCTAATTCCAAAAAAATTATTTTACATTCCTTCTTTTTATTCAACCCAACATCATCTTTAAGCAATTCCCATACTTTGTAAACTTTTTAAATCTTTTACAACTAAACGAAAAAAAAAAAAAACAAAGATATTTTAATATATTGAGGATTAACAATTAAATTAATATGAAACTAAATAAAAAATTAGGCAAAGTGTAGGTTGACGAAGAAAAAGCAAATGACCCACTTGATCAAGTTGTTTTCATAACCTGGGGCAAGTGCCCATATAATTTTGTACTGTGGGAGGCTGCGGTAATTGAAAAGGTAATTTAAATTCTAACTCGCATTTTAGATTAAACTAACTCGTGATGATAAGTTTAACTGAAAATAAAAAGTAAAAATTAATATTTTATGAGTGAAATTTTTTATCTTTATACCAAAAAAAAAAGTTATGGTTATTATTATATGGTAGTACTATATTTGTATACTTTATATTCTCATTATGTATGACATTTATTAATAAATAAAATATAAATATTATTAGTAATATTGTAAAAAATATAAAAACGAGTATATTTTACTATATCAAATAATATACAAAATTTATTTTTATATAGATTTAAGACATATATTTAAAAATAATATTTTACATTAATAATATATATATATGGTCAGAGAATATAAAAAATATATTTTAGAATAATTTCTTAATTACCCTTCTCCCCAACTTAAGATAGCACAATAGAAATAAGCTTGAGTTTTGAGACTAAAGCATGAAAGTGGCGAGGAAATAGAGATTTGGTAAAGATATCAGCAGGTTGCTCCTCAAATGAAATGGAGTGGAGCATGATAATGTCTTGGGAAATGTGTTGCCAAACAAAATGACAATCTGTTTCAATATGTTTAGTCCACTCATGAAAAAAAATGAATGTGGCAATTTGGATAGTACTTTGATTGTCACAATAAAGAGGTGTAGCTTGCGAGAAATACTCATATCTTCAAGAAACCAGTAGAGCCAAACAATCTCTTATGTAAGATCTGCAAGAGCACGATACTCAACTTCAATACTCGAGTGAGCAGCAGCTGTCAATTTTTTCACTTTTTCATGAAAAAAGAGAATCACCCAAGAAACGTGTACATTTGAGATAACGTACGATATGGAGAACTGCTATATAATGAGAGGTACGAGAAGCGGTCATAAACTATCTGACAACATGAACAGCGTGAGCAATGTCTGGGCGAGTAACTATAAGGTGGACCAAACTACCAACCAACTAACGATAGAGAGTAGCATCACTAAGAAAAGTACCATCAGAGGATCAGAGTTTGGTATTAGACTTTAGAGGAGTGGAGGCAGTCTTATTGTCTGTCAACCCAGCTTTAGCAAGTAGATCGAATGCATATTTAGCTTGAGAAAGATAATACTCGGTAGAATGGGATATGATGCGATATTTCTATATCATAAATTAAGTGCAAGTATACACTATCGTATGCAAGTAATAAAGAGACTAATTAGTCGGATGTCGAACCCACAGGAATAATTTCTTCTTATTAACCAATTACTAAAACTATGTCTTCCTAATAATTATTCAGAAAAATAAAAATTCAAGAATGAATGTAGAAAATATAAAAGTAAAAACACAATGCAATGAGATTTAAAGATAACAACGTAGAGAAAACTTAGGATTAATATTATCCCTCAATATGCTTTTTAATGATTAATCCTCTAATATTTAACTCACTTAGTCTTTATTATTGATCAAGACGCTAATGTATTCACAAGCCTTTTCCAAGGTCATGCAAGTATACCCTAATTTACCAAATACCTATATTCCTATGGTACTTGTAATAAATTAAGATTCATTAAGATTAGGTCTTATTGATCATACATGCCAATTAGGTATATTCCTATCCTAAATTGAAACTTATATATGCAACATTGAATGTTACTCTACAATCATGCATCAAATTACCTAGGTCTAAATATATTGATTCCTCTTCCGAGTTTATCAATATATTACCAATTCATTCACCATATATTGGCCAGATATATTGAAGCATTAAACACAAGTAATTTAAATAATAAATGACTAAGTTTATTAATTACCAAAAAGATATGGCAATTTAAGCGCACATATTGAGTTCAAATATTAACCCTAGAAAACAAGTTTAGCTCATGGCTACAAGAGAACAGCAGTAAAAATAATTATAAATCATGATACAATTATTAGCAAACCGATATAGACGTCGAATTGCTCTTAATTGCGCTGCCTAGGAACTCTTGATGCCGAAGAACGTCTTGTATCTCTCTCTAAAGTTGCTTCAATTAAGCTCCTATTGCTCTCCAAGACTCGTGCTCTGTATTCTTGGTGCTCTTGGGTCGTCTTGGATTCGTCCTTGAAGTCTGAGAACGAGTGGCTTTATATAGGGATTGATATGAGCTTGAAAATCTCAATTCTCGTCGGACTAGGACTCGCACTACCGCTGGCGCGCTATGCAGTTGTCGATGGGGCGACGCGTAAAAAAGCTATTACCGCTGGAGCGGTGGGACCTTGGCGCTGGGGCGCTGCATGAAAACAGCTTCACCGTTGGCGCGGTATGTTTATAGCGCTGGGGCGATGGAGCGTCGCTGGCGCGGTGACTCTTCGGCGCTGGAGCGCTAGACGCGACTTAAGCAGGTCGTTTTTCTTATTTCAATCACTATTTCAGTGCGGGGGCAACAATTCTTGTGGCGCTGGGGCGATGGACACATACTTTGAAAACTTTGCATTTTAGTCCATGTTTTCGCTCCTTTTGCGTTCTTTCTTTAAATTTCGTCTAAATCCCTATAAATAAAAATAATGCACATAAATAGCCATCTATTCTCATAAAATAATAAAATATCAATAATAAAAACATGAGAAAATATATGACAATTTTGCCCTTATCAAATTCCCCCAAACTTAAATACTTGCTTGTCCTCAAGCAATAAAATAAAACTAAGAGAGAAACAAAGGGTTATACTTGACTCATTTAACAAAACAAAACAAAATATACTAATACTAGTAAGATGATCAAAATCATTGTCTCAAAAGCTGACGAAATAGTACAAATCCATAAGGTAGTAAACAGCTAATAACAATTCTAAATTATCTCCATTTAGTCCCTCATTCTTCCTCATAAATAATCACCATGTGTGTGTGTGCAAGCAACAAGCAAATAGCGAAAACCATACTTTGATTTACTTTATACTTTAGGTTATACATAAAAGATGGTGTCTCGACATTTTATTTGTATAATGACACTTCTATAAGCTTGTCTTTATTACCACTCTCCACTAATGTAGAAAATCACATGTCTAGGGATCTATTTAGGACTTTACTTAGCTTGTAATGTACGGCTAAGGTCAAGGTGGGATAAAAGGATAAATATATGAAGTTCAATTCACACCATGAACACTTAGATTTTACCTAGAAACCTCTTAATCTTCTTTTCCTTGTATTATCTCTTCCCTCAAACTTATTGTGTTCCCATCCTTCTTTTCAACCTTTTATTTTTCAAAGAATTTCTTCTTTCTTTCTTAAGTTGGGGGTATTTTATTTTACTTTCTTTTTTTTTTTTTTGGAATACCCCCAAACTTAGATTGATAATTACCACCCAAACTTATTTTTCTCATATCACCACAACCTTTTCTTTTCAAGAGTATTTCTAAGCAAATGCAAAGTTTATGGTGTTACGGGTAAATTTTTAGATAAGTAAACTTTAAGTCTTGGGCTTGTAATGTGATTAAACCAAAGAATGGGTAATTAGGCTCAAAATAGGGTACTAGGGATAAATATACAATAAAAGGTAGGCTAGAAAGGCTCAATCGGTCCAAAGATGGCCTAATGTCATTTCCCTATTCATGTGTTTCCTAGAATTTCGCCTCAAGTAGTAACTAAAGACAAGTTCTAGAGTGTCGGTCTTTGAGACTGTGGTGTACTCCCTAAAGCATAAGTATCTCTAAGTAATAGTTATAACTATTCATGCTTTAATAAGTGCTCAAAAAAATTGGTGATTATGAATAAGGTCAAATTTGTTCCTAAACTTAAATAATCAAAATTGTCTCAAGTATCTATCATTCCTTAGGGATTTGTAAAAATAAATTCAACCATGTATTCTTTTTTTTATCATAGACTAATGATCATCTTATCAAAACCTAATAAAAATAAATTAACTAAAAAAAAAACTAAGTAACTAAAAAAAAAAAATATTTAACCCACAAGAATGACCCCCCAAATCATTCAGCAAAATGACCACAAGAAAGTGTTTCCCACCCCCAAACTTAATTTAGACATTGTCCCCAATGTCAAAAAATAAAGAAGTGAAAGTAAGAGACTTCCCTGGTCAATTTTCGCTGCCGCGCTGACTCTCCATCGCTGGGGCGATGTTCTAGCGCTGCCGCGATAATAGTCTGTCGCTGCAGCGCTGAAGGCTGATTTCTGCACAGTTACTGGAATTTATGCTGGCGCGATGTTGCGTGTACCGCGGGGGCGGTGGTGCTCGATTTTCCTGTCGCTGCTGCGCCATGTTATTCCGCTGGAGCGCTGAACCCTTTTTTTATTCTTCTTCTTCTTCTTTTTTTTTTTTTTTTTTTGTGCTGAGAAAGAAAAAAAAAAAGAAAAATGATCATATTAATAATAATAATACTTATCTTGGGTTGCCTCCCAAGTAGCGCTTGATTTAACATCATCGGCTTGGCGGGGCTTCTTATTCTTTTATGGTAGGTCGAAGATGCTGATGGAAGCATTTGTGTGAGTGATCTTGCTGGCTTTCTTCTTTTTAGGCTTTCATATTTTTGCAATTAAACCTCGGGCAGTATCGTTTGCTGCATTCTCCTTCTGTCTCTCCGGAAAGACTTTAATCTTAGACCGAGGAGATGGTTTTTCCTTTCCTTTCTCTTTGCTTGCTTCGTCGTGATGCTGCTTTTTCTTCTTCTCTCTTGCCTTCCTATGCTTCAATGCTCTTTTTCGGATGTGAAGATCCAATGTCTCCATATCTTTAATTTGCTTAACGCTTGGATGCACCACATTAATGCTGAAACAGTCTTCATTTTCAGCTGGTAATTTGATCTCCTTGAAGACCTTAAAAGTGATTGTATCCTCTTGTACTCTCATGGTTAACTCCCCTTTTTACACATCAATAATTGTTCTTCCAGTGGCTAGGAAGGGTCTTCCAAGGATGATTGGGATCTCCTTGTCTTCTTCCATATCCAAAACAATAAAATCTGCAGGGAAGATGAATTTATCGACCTTAACCAACACATCTTCAAGTAATCCCTTAGGATAGGTGAGAGAACGATCCGCTAACTGAAGTGTGATATTTGTTGGTTTGGCTTCTTTCAGTCCCAACTTTTTATACACAGACAGTGGCATAAGATTGATGCTAGCTCCCAGATCACAAAGTGCTTTCCCAAAATCATAATTTCCAATTGAGCATGGTATGGTGAAGCTCCCAGGATCTTTGAGCTTTGGAGGTAGCTTCTTTAAAAGGATAGCGCTACACTCTTCCGTCAAGGCCACAGTCTCAAAGTCATCTATTTTTCTCTTCTTTGATAGGATTTCCTTAATAAATTTCACATAGTTCGGCATTTGCTCCAGTGCATCTGCAAAAGGAAGATTAATATGTAATTTCTTAAAAACATCAAGAAATTTTGAAAACTGCTTATCTAGTTTCTTCGTTTGCAGCCTCTGAGGAAATGGAGGTGGTGGAGTGAATGACTGCGTAGGTTGCTTCTGTGGGTTGCTACTGGTATCTTCTGCTGCATTTTTACTTTTCTGTTCTTGTACTTGAATACCAGATTCTATGCTTTTTTGCGTTTCAGCACTTTTCTCTTGACTTCTTAGCTGCTGTAATCTCTGAGGAAATGGTATAAGTGGTCTATATGGTTGCACGTCATCTTGCTGGACCACTGGTTCTTTTTCCTTCTCTATCATTTTCGAAAGCTGTGGTTGAGGAGTGTTATCATGTAAGACTTTACCACTTCTTAGAGAGATAGCTTGGCACTGTTCTACTCTTCCTTTTGGATTGACTTCGATGTTGCTTGGTAGAGTTCCTTGAGGTCGATTGTTTATTGCTGTAGCAAGTTGTCCTACTTGATTCTCCAAGGCTCTAAGTGAAGCTGCTTGACTTTGAAAGAGTGCATCTGTTTTCTTCATAAATTGTAAGAGCATATCTTCAATGTCTGATTTTTTTTCTTGCTGGATTTGCGGTTGGAAGCCAGGAGGAGCTTTAGAATGCTGTCCTTGATTATTGTTGCTCCATGAGAAGTTGGGGTGATTTCTCCATCCAGGATTGTAAAAATTTGAGTTAGGATTATTACGGTTGAAGTCCCCTACATATTAAGCAGTCTCCATGCATTGTCCATTGGCATGATTTCCTCTACAGAAATCGCAAGTGATAAGTTGACTCTTGATGGCATTAACTCCCAAGTTGCTTAATTGTTTGGTCAAAAGGTTGACTTGAGCAGATAATGTGGTCAAGGTGTCTACTTCGTGTAGTCCAGCAATCTTTCTTGTGGTGGACCTTTCGGTGGGCCATTGATAGGCATTGGACGCCATCTCATCTAGTAGATCATAAGCTTCATCGGTGGATTTATTCATAAGTGCTCCTCTAGCTGCAGCATCTACTATCATTCTAAATTGACCAGCTAATCCATTGTAAAATGTTTGTACAAGCAACCACTTCGGAACTCCATGATGAGGACATTTTCTTTGCATATCTTTGTATCTCTCTCATGCCTCATAAAGAGATTCTCCATCTAGTTATAGGAATGATGTGATGTCGTTCCTCATCTTGGCAGTTTTAACAGGTGGAAAAAATTTGGCGAGGAACTTTTGTGCAAGATCATCCTATGTCGCTATGGATCCAGATGGAAGTGATAGCAGCCAGCTTTTTGCTTTGTCTCTGAAGGAAAAGGGAAACAATCTTAGACGGATTACATCATCAGACACCCCATTGTACTTGAATGTATCACATATCTCCAAGAAGTTGATGATGTGCATGTTTGGATCATCATTGGGCAGTCCACCAAATTGTACCGAATCCTTGAGCATTTGAGTTGTGTTTGGCTTGATCTCGAAGTTATTAGCTTGAACAGTTGGTCTTTGAATGCTTGAATGGATTCCATTGACTAAGGGAACAGCATACTCCCTTAGTGGTCTTCCTTCATTGTTGGGTGCAATTGGTACTTCATTTTCCATGGTGTTAACTTGATTTTGCTCTCTTTTAATTCTTCTTAAAGTTCTTTCAATCTCTGGATCAAAAGCAATCAAGTCTTCACGTTTCGATCTTCGCATGTACCTCGTAACAAAGAAAGTAAAACTAAATTAAGAAAAAAAATTAAAAAAAAAATTCTGAAGTAAAAACTAGAAAGATTGGTATTAATATTGGTGAAAAAGTAGATAATTATCCCCGGCAACGGCGCCAAAAACTTGATGCGATATTTCTATATCATAAATTAAGTGCAAGTATACACTATCGTATGCAAGTAATAAAGAGACTAATTAGTCGGATGTCGAACCCACAGGAATAATTTCTTCTTATTAACCAATTACTAAAACTATGTCTTCCTAATAATTATTCAGAAAAATAAAAATTCAAGAATGAATGTAGAAAATATAAAAGTAAAAACACAATGCAATGAGATTTAAAGATAACAACGTATAGAAAACTTAGGATTAATATTATCCCTCAATATACTTTTTAATGATTAATCCTCTAATATTTAACTCACTTAGTCTTTATTATTGATCAAGACGCTAATGTATTCACAAGCCTCTTCCAAGGTCATGCAAGTATACCCTAATTTACCAAATACCTATATTCTTATGGTACTTGTAATAAATTAAGATTCATTAAGATTAGGTCTTATTGATCATACATGCCAATTAGGTATATTCCTATCCTAAATTGAAACTTGCATATGCAACATTGAATGTTACTCTACAATCATGCATCAAATTACCTAGGTTTAAATATATTGATTCCTCTTCCGAGTTTATCAATATATTACCAATTCATTCACCATATATTGGCCAGATATATTGAAGCATTAAACACAAGTAATTTAAATAATAAATGACTAAGTTTATTAATTACTAAAAAGATATGGCAATTTAAGCGCACATATTGAGTTCAAATATTAACCCTAGAAAACAAGTTTAGCTCATGGCTACAAGAGAACAGCAATAAAAATAATTATAAATCATGATACAATTATTAGCAAACCGATATAGACGTCGAATTGCTCTTAATTGCGCTGCCTAGGAACTCTTGATGCCGAAGAACGTCTTGTATCTCTCTCTAAAGTTGCTTCAATTAAGCTCCTATTGCTCTCCAAGACTCGTGCTCTGTATTCTTGGTGCTCTTGGGTCGTCTTGGATTCGTCCTTGAAGGCTGGGAACGAGTGGCTTTATATAGGGATTGATATGAGCTTGAAAATCTCAATTCTCATCGGACTAGGACTCGCACTACCACTGGCGCGCTATGCAGTTGTCGATGGGGCGACGCGTGAAAAAGCTATTACTGCTGGAGCGGTGGGACCTTGGCGCTGGGGCGCTGCATGAAAACGGCTTCACCGTTGGCGCGGTATGTTTATAGCGCTGGGGCGATGGAGCGTCGCTGGCGCGGTGACTCTTCGGCGCTGGGGCGCTAGACGCGACTTAAGCAGGTCGTTTTTATTTCGATCACTATTTCAGCGCTGGGGCGAAAATTCTTGTGGCGCTGGGGCGATGGACACATACTTTGAAAACTTTGCATTTTAGTCCCTGTTTTTGCTCCTTTTGCGTTCTTTCTTTAAATTTCGTCTAAATCCCTATAAATAACAATAATGCACATAAATAGCCATCTATTCTCATAAAATAATAAAATATCAATAATAAAAACATGAGAAAATATATGACAATTTTGCCCTTATGAGGATAGTACTTCAAGGCTAAGGAAATAACTGAGGTTGCCAAGATTTTTCCTTTTGAAGTGTTATTGAATAAAGTTCTTAAGAGTAAAAATACCAAGAAGATTATCACCCGTGATAATCATATCATCAATATAGAGAAAAGAAAGAATACAACATTGTGCTGTCTTGCAAACAAAAAGAATTGAGTCATAGAGATTAGACTGAAAACCATGCTGAAGAATAGTTTCACTAAATTTTGCAAACCATGTACGAGGAACTTGTTTAAGACCATATAGAGCACGACGAAGTTTATAAACTTTACCTAAAGGATGTGGATAACCAGGAGGAAGCTTCATATACACTTCTTCAGTGAAATCACCATTAAGGAAAGCAATAGTCAATAAACTTCGAACAGAAGTAAGTCTAGCAACTGGGGTAAAAGTTTCTTCATAATCAATTCCATATTCTTGAGTAAAGCCTTTGAAAATAAGGCGGACTTTATAATGCTCAATAGATCCATCAGATTTATTCTTGATCTTGTACACTTATTTGCATCCAATGGCAGTTTTATTAGATGGAAGAGTAACAAAATCTCAAGTATGCGACTTTTCAAAGGCCTGCAATTCTTCTGTCATTACTTGTTACCAAACAAGATTAGAACTAACCTCAGAATATTATTAAGGCTTATATAAAGAAAGGGTAGTATAGAAATAATGATAAACACAAAGTTTAACAAGAAGTTCTCTTACCCGAGATGAACGAATAAGAGAATGTGTAGAGGAGGTCTCAAAGATGTTGAGAGCAAATCCTTCAAGTGAGGTAGGAGGCTCAGAAGCAGGCGTCATTTCAGTAGATTCACATGTATGAAACTCAGAAGAAATATGTATAAGTGAAATATCAGAAAAAATATCAACAAAATTAGTTGTAAAAAATTGTGACATAGGAAAAGACATAGATTTGAAGTTAGATACAGAGAAAAACATTGTATGCTCAAGAAAGACTACGTGACAAGAAACACGAAGACGATTAAATATAGGATCCCAACACTTATAACCTTTATCAGTGCGAAAATAAGAATCCCTATACTCCATGACATTATCAGTGCGAAAAACTTTAATAGGACATAAGAACTAAGTTTTAACCATCTAAGCAAAATCTCAATAAATTTTAGTAAATTCGGATCGTTGTTTTATAAGAAACAATCAAGTATATCGAGAATAGCCATCAACGAATATCACAAAATATTTAGATCCTCCCATTGTGGCGTTTGTAGAAGAACCCTATATATCATAATGTACAAGATCAAATAGAGCATGAGAGACAGTAGTACTATTATCAAAAGGTAAAACTGGTTGTTTAACTAAAGGACATGTAAGACAATCATCTTTATTATCAGAAACAATACCTAAGTAACTACTGAAAACTAGAGATTAGATGCGATTGATTGACGCATGACCCAAACGAGAGTGCCAAAGATGTAATGAATGCACTGAAGAGGTAGATGCTGCAGACAAAGGATATAGAAAGGATAGATCTAAAAAAATAAGTTCATACAGACGTTCAACCTTATGGCCTATCCCAAGTGTCCGACCTGTCTTTGGATCTTGAACACAACAACTAGAAGCAGTAAATAAGACATTAAGACCAAATTTGCATAATTGACCGATAGACAAAAGATTTAATGTAAGGTTAGGAATAAAAAAAACGTATCAGATACATGGAGATTAGGGCAAAACACTTGACTAACATGGTTAACTTCCATGAGAGAACCATTAGCAGTTTGAATAGATGTTAAATAAGAATTAAGAGTTTTAGATGAGAAAATTGTAAGATCAGAAGTCGTGTGATTGCAACATGCAGAGTCAAAATACTAAGAAGAATTATTTAAAATATTAGAAAAAACAGAAATTAAGGATTTACCTGAATTAGAAAGAAGTAGACAGAGTAAAGATTCAAGATTACTAGAGGAACCATTCATACTATCCTATGCAGTAGTAATAACAAGTTCTGTAAAAATAACACCTTGAGATAGTCTAAGTATGTAGCACGGCTTAGGTAGAGCAGAACCAACAGAATAATATTGAGAAGCATCACATTTATTCATAAATTCCAAAATATAAACTTTTTTCACTAATGGCAACATAGTCCCTAAACTTATAATAATTATAAGTTAACCTCTAAACTTTTAAGAATTATAAATTGACCCCTCAACTCTAAGTAATTATAAATTAGCCTTTAATTTTTTTAATAATTATAAAAATGACCCCTCAATTAAGTGACCTCTATACTTTTCTAAAATTATAAAATAACCCCCTAAAAATATTATAATTATAAAATAGTCCCAAATTTTTTAAAAATTATATAAATGCCGTTAAAAGAATAGAATATTATAATCTGACCTTCAAATTTTAAAAAAATTACAAATAAGCCTTTATGAGAAACAGTAAACTTCAGGCGATGCGTCCGGCCGATTTTAACCTCTGATTGGCGTAAACTTAGCTATGTTTGAATGGTCGATGACTGAAGATTCTTTTAGTCAGGGTGGTGTCGGTCACGTCATCGTAGAACAACCTGGATCTGAAGTGACAATGGTCTTCAGGCGAGGCGTCTAGCGGTTTCTAACCTCCAATTGGTACATTATCGATGGTGTTGAAATGACCGGAGGTTTCTAAGTATTCTGATATAGGCGGTGGCTAACACGGAAAACTTTCGAAGTTTTTCGGTGACTATTCGAAAAATTTCGATAGGTTTCGACGGGTTGTGAAAAATAATTCCAACAAATTTTCAGCTAGACAAAGTGGCAATGAAAAAATCAAAACTCTGACACCATATGAGAAATATAAATAGGAGTATATTTCACTATATCAAATAGTATATAAAGTTTTCTTTTATATAGGCCTAAGACATATATATAATAGGACATAATATTTTACATTAATAATATATATATATGGTAGGAGAATATAAAAGATTTATTTTAAAATAATTCCTTAATAAATACCATAAAAAATATAATATATCTTAATACATGGCACTCTTTAATTAATATAAAATCTATAAAGATAAAAATATATATATATATATATAAATATCGCATTATTAGTTATTAAAAATTATGTGATTTGTAAATATATTTAAGGATGTAGACATAAAATGTATTTCATGGGAATTGTTAAGGGTGTCAATAGTTCTACTCTTTAATATTCTTATGCAAATATGTAATGAGTAACACTAGATACATAAACTTTTTGCATAAATTTTTTTATGCAAATTAATATGGCATGTAAGTATTTTTTTGGATAAAACATAAAAATTAATAAAATAAATTAAAATGATTCATATAAATCAATAGTTATATATCGCATCAATTTGTATAAAATAATTTGTATAAAGAATTTGTATACATGGTATTCGTCCTCTCCAATGGGGCAATAACTTATCTCTAGTTATAAATGCATTTATAAGGCCCAATTTGAGATACTGAACACCAAAGACTGCAATTACTTATGAAGGAATTGGCCCATGTTTGAGACTATGCCCCATGCCCAAGTTCTACGATAGCATTCCCCAAATAATGCTTGATGTTGTCCCTGATTTTGTACTCTTATTCCCTGTTGGTTAACGTTAGTCCTAAATTCGATTTACAAATTGATGAGTCTACTATGTGGTGTGTCATTTATATTGCAAAAACATAGGGAAGATTAATGACACTAATTGTTTGCACTAAAATTTCAGCCTAAGTCTAGCTTACAAAAAGGTCTGATGTGGTGTATAAACTATGAGTTCGAACATTCTAAAAAAATCTCGCCTAAGGCTTATAGGCCCATCACACAGGCACCCCAGGCTTTGGTCTACCATTGTTAAATAATTCTATATTAAGGAATATCCTCAAAACTTGTCAACGGTCCTCGATTCTAAAATCTTTAATATTAACAAGTATTTTGATAATCTATTCTAATAGAGACCGATCATTTAAACTTTTAAAAATAACAAGGAACATACATACCAAGTAAGGACTAAATTAGTCTTATCTCTAGGGATTTCAGAGTCCTAAGATTTTTATATAAATGCCACTTCTATAATTATAAAGTGAGTCCAAAATAAAAAAATAAAATTATATCCTACTTTTAATAAAATTTTATAACTTAATACAATAAATTTTTAAAAAGAAAACTAAACATTAAACAAGTGGGAACTTCTTTTGAACAAATAAAAATTCTTAAAACTTTATTGACATGCATGCACAGTATCAAATATTTATTTTTTATCTTTTTTATTTTTTTTATAGACTTGTTATTAACTTAAATATCAGTGTGTCCGCTAAAAATAATTTTTGACGTAACTTAACCTTATAGTTATAAAAAAGATTTGAAACTTAGTATATATTAAGAGGGGTTATCTCAACTAAACTTTTAAAAAATCCAATTATTATTTTTAAAAATATATATATAAATTCATCTCGTAAACTAAAAATTTCTCTAATTCTATTATCAACACTAACCTTTTTTTTTAGTTTGGTTAAACTAAAAAGTTCGCATTGCTTGAAAAAGTATCAATAATTTGCTATCAATTTTCCTACAATGTATGAGTTTTTTATATATCTATATCCACATAATACAAGCAACAGTAGTTTCTTCTTCTTTACTTTACTACGATTCTTTACTTAAATCTCCAATTGCAATATATAGATGACATTGTTTATTGCTCGAGGGATTTTTGGTACAATCATACGTTCAGAGAAATTGTAAAATGATTTGTCTCAGCAATAAGTAGTGAAAGTAGAAAAAGAAAAAGCCAAGAAATTGCTACCTTTTTTCTTTTTTTGTTTTGCTCTCTTATTTTACTGATTGTTTGCATATAAATTCTACTAATACAGGAGCAATGCATGGACACAAAGATTCTCTCCAACAGCATATAAGAATAACACCATTAGCAACCAGAAAGAAAAAAAAATCTCCTACGTGCGAACTGTCTTTCATTCGCTTCCCATCGTCTTGCTCTCCCAATTTGAGTGATTTTTTGGTATTATCTATGTCACTTTACAGTATCATTAGCGTGTAAAACACTGAGACCCCAAAATTTCAAAAACTCACATGATTAATATTGAAGCCCACTAAAATTCAATGGAAAACTTACGTCCTTTATTCAGTCATGCCCACTTACCCTCTGCAAGTGGAAGCACCATATGCAAATAGCATGTAGCCCAAACTACCAGCACCATTTTCCCAATCCGTATACGTGTCATCGCTCCATTTCAGCATAATCATTCGGTTCCAAGTTCACATACATGCACATAGGCACTCAGTCTCAAACTCCATCCATATATTATATTGCATATCTAAGTAATGCGATGATATTTATTTATGTATGTTCACACCCCGAACTAGCTTAGCTAGTTCTGAGTTCTAACTGGTTTAAGTAACTCGAAAATGAATGTTGAATATGCTGTTGTGTATGGCTACGCGGTGCTTATTCTTTGCGCCGTGATTTATTTGACCTTGGAGCACATAATGAAGAAGCATGGCTTCTTTGACAAAGAATCAATCCCCCCGGGTAGTAAAGGCCTGCCGTTGATTGGAGAAACCATGCAGTTCATGGCTGCTATCAGTAGCAGCAAAGGCGTATATGAATTTGTTCGAGTTCGTCATCTTAGGTAACTAATTGATTATGCATGAATCTCTTCCCCTAGTACTTGATAATTGATCGATTCTCATTAGTATAACTAAGAGTTACTTGATTTACAGGTATGGGAATTGCTTTAGGACCAATATTTTTGGGCGGAATCAAGCTTTTGTTTCGAGCACCGAGGCAGCCAAGGCGATTCTAAACAATGAAGATGAGATTTTCACCAAGACGTATATCAAGTCGATTGCAGCGCTTGTGGGCGACAAGAGCGTGCTATGTGCTTCACCCCATGACCACAAACTAATTCGCGGGCGTCTTGCTAACTTGTTCTCAACGAGCTCCCTGTCAACTTTTATTCAACATTTTGATCAACTCATCGTCGAAACTCTTAAGGACTGGGAGCAAATAGGGACAGTCGCGGTTCTCGGGGAAGCTCTTAAGGTGTGTTGATAGTTGCTTTTAAGATAGACTAGTAGTTGAAGGTTTATATATATGATTGGTTATTCTTTTGTTGATTTTGATTGGTACTTAATTTTGTTCATGGCGCAGATAACATTTAAAGCAATGTGTAAAATACTAATTAGTTTAGAGGATAGAGAAGAACTGTTGATGCTGGAAAAAGATATAGCTCTAGTTTCTGAAGCAATGCTTGCATTTCCTTTGAAGTTGCCATGGACAAGATTTTACAAAGGCCTTCAGGTGCTACTGTTAATACCAGAAAAACGACTGTTTACAAATCATTAGCTCAGTACAAGTAAAGCACTAGCGAAAAAAAGGGAAATAATGGGTGTTTTAATTTGTATTCTTTTGAATGATGATTCAGGCCAGAAAAAGAATTATGAGCACATTGGAGAAAATGATTACTCTTAGGAGAAAAAGCTCAGAAGCTCATCATGAAGACTTTTTACAGTACCTTTTGATGGAGGATATTGATCAAGCTGCTTCGTCTTCAAGTGAAACACCACGAAAGCTAACCGATGAAGAGATTCGAGATAATATTTTGACCATGATCATTGCAGGTCACAACTTATTAGAATTATTAGAGTGGCTAATTAATTGGTTATTGAAAAACTTAGTGAAGAATTATGATTTTGAGTCGTACTAATAATTAGTATAAGTAATTGGCAGGTCAAGATACAACAGCTAGTGCAATCACTTGGATGGTCAAGTACCTAGGGGAAAACCAAGAAGTTCTAGATGCACTTAAGGTTAGAGAATTTAATTTATGAGTTTGCCATCATTTTCATTCACTTTTCTTTTTTCTTTAATCACTTCCATCTTTTTCTTTTTTTCTTTTTCTTTTTTTTTTTGTGTTTTGGTGAGGGGTGGGGTGGGGTGGGGCGCGGGGCGGGGCGGCGGTATTTGCATATCCATTTAATTCAAGTTGATTAATTTGAGCAGGCTAAGCAACCTCAGCCAGAAGAAAAAGGTTCAAAAAAGTCATTTCTTACCCTAGATGATCTTAACATGATGCCGCATGCTTTTAAGGTAGATCAAATACATATCACAAAACCCATCTCGATTAACTATTTCACTTTTCATTTTCTCTACTTGGAAATTAATATAACAAAGAAATAAAATGGTGATAAAATAACAGGTGGTTAAAGAATCCTTGAGAATGGCGTCTATTGTCCCATATTTCCCAAGATTGGTACTCGAAGACTGTCGACTTCAAGGTAATTTGTTTCTAACAACAATAAATTAAGTACATGTATTCTTTAATTGAACTTAAACTTTACTTTGTACTTAAATTTGTTAACTTTTATTAGGATATTTGATAAAGAAAGGGTGGAGTGTTAATATCGATGCTAAATCAATACACCTTGATCCTACTATCTACAACGATCCCGAAAAGTTCAATCCTTCAAGGTTTTATGTAAGTAATAGTTTTCAATTATCATTTAAATTTACAAAAGAATTAATTATGAATAAGTCATCTTTCATATATAAATTGTTATTATTTGTGGATGGAACACAGGAAAATGAATCAAAACCATACAGCTATTTAGCTTTTAGTGCGGGAGGCAGGACATGCCTGGGAATGAACATGGCGAAGGCCATGATGCTAGTCTTTCTTCACAGGCTTATAACAACTTACAAGTGAGTTTAATTTTTCTTTCTTAAAATCTAATTAATTACATGCAGTTCATTAGTCAAATGAAATTACTTAGACATGAACATATATTTACGAACTTAATTAAATTAATTTGCTCAGTTGGGAGGTGATTGATTCGGACACAAGTATTGAGAAGTGGTCAATGTTTTCAAGATTGAAGAGCGGTTGCCCGATCCATGTCACACGTATTATGGAGGAAGTGAAAGCTGCATGAAAAAAAATTTGTCCCAGCTAGCTTATAATTATATAAAAGAAGTAATTAATGAGAAGGATCTATAATATGGATTTGTTAAACAAGATCATAGGGATTATCAGTGTTTAATTAGATGATTAGGCATCTGGAGTTAGATTTAGGCTGCAGGTTTTTACCTAATTCGTATACCGCTTAATTATGTATGGAATTTGGCTTGGTATTGTTGACTATATGCTTATATATTTTTGTCACCTTTGCAAGAAAAGAAACACAACTGTAAGTAATTAATGTAAAATATAAAAGAGAAAAAGGAACATGTATTGTGTACGAAATTGGTTTAATTATGTTAGACTCCATGCATGGGCATGGCTTTATAAATGGATAAATATGTGTGGGGAAGGACAATTATTTCACTTGGTAAAGATTTGTTGCAATATTAACATGAGTTAAACTTAGTGAATTTATATTTGATAAGTATCTAATAGTCAGGTGACATTGTTAATATCAACTTGCTTTATTTTTCAATTGAAATTAGCAGCTTGGCTTATTATAATTTTGATGGTTGTAGACTCAACAATAGGGTTTGAATGTTTCTATATAATCAATGTCTACAGTCTAGTGAATCCTCTTAGCCACAAGTCTTGCTTTGTACTTTGCTACTTCTCCATTTGTTTTGTATTTGATTTTATACACTCATTTGTTACTATCACTTTCATTCTTGGTTTATATTCAACTAGGCTCTGTGTTTCATTCTTTAACAACGCTTGGTATTTATCAGTCATGGAAGCTCTACATTATGCATCCTTTAAGGCTTCTTTTGCATTGAATAGTGTATTATTATTTGACTAGTATATTTGACATGCTAGATAGATCTTTGGTTTGATTATTCCAGATTTTGATCTGGTGATCATAAAGTGTGTGGATGTTGGTTGATGTTGCATATTCCTATCAGTTTCTTATTGTTGGTTTGATTCAAATGACTCTTGTAAGGGTGTTGA
Source organism: Ailanthus altissimus (assembly GCA_946807835.1). Classification (NCBI taxonomy): domain Eukaryota; kingdom Viridiplantae; phylum Streptophyta; class Magnoliopsida; order Sapindales; family Simaroubaceae; genus Ailanthus; species Ailanthus altissimus. Next base: position 30,346,118 of record OX327695.1, read on the forward strand.
AAGTATAGGGTTGTATGTTTGTGGCTCAAATGATGTTTCAAGTATTTGATTTTGTGTTAGGAGTATGGTTTCTAATATTGCTCGTAACTATATACTACCAGTTTCTTGATTAAGTGACACTTTTTTTTGGTTTGATTGTGGTTGTTCTAAACTTAGTGATTGTGGTACTTTGACTTGCTTGCTGAAATGGTAGATAAAAAAATTCTTTTCCTCTAAATGTAGCATCATTATTAAAATAAAGTCATTTTCATTGAATGTGATATGTCTTAAAACAAAAACTTTTTAAGTAGGAAAAAAGCACTTGTATCTTTTGTGTTTTGTGTTGTAACCTATGAAAACATATTTTTTGTATGAAAGTCAAATTTATGTTTGTTAAATGGCCTCAAATGTGGATAGCATACACTGTCAAAGACTTTGAGTCTACTGTAATATGGGATCTTTCCAAAGAGTTGTTCATAAGGTGATGCATTTTTCAAGATTGGCGTGGAAAGAAAATTAATTAGGTGAGATGTTTCAAAAGTTTCCTACCAAAATTTTAGTGGCATACTTGCTTGTGATAGAAGTGTTAAACATACCTCAATAATTTGTCTATATTTTCTTTCTATTTTACCATTCTATTCAAAGGTGTATGGGTATGTATATCTTATATGTATCCCTATTTTCCTAAAGTGATGTTTTAATGGCTTAAACTCAGTTCCCATATATGTCTAGATGATTTTAATTTAAAGTTCAAGTTATTTTTCAATAAAAAATTTTAAGTGAAGGGTTGTGTTTGTGGTTTGTTATTTAGTTTGTAGAGAAAAAATCTAGGTGAACCTAGAGTAATCATCCACTATTCCAAGATAGTATCTGATACCATTTCCAGAGTTAAAATGTGCTAGTCTTGTACGTCTGCATACAAATTTTCAAGAGGCTTCTTTATAGAGTTCCAATGAATTCTTGAAACTTAATTTATGATTTTGTTTTCCCATTTCACATGCATCATAGAATAGTAGCTTTATATTTTTATTTTTAAAAAAAGCTTGTTACAAGATGATATGACTTTCTTTAAGATGATCACTTAGATGGCCAATTTGTCTATAAATAGTTGATAATTTTCTTAGCAAGCTTAATTTAGTATCTAATTATTTTGATGACTGGACTGACTTCTCTAAGTGCTCGCTATTTGGTATTAAAGTAAACAATGAGACAACAAGTCTGTGATTCTTGACTTCTGTGATGGTTTTGGAGTTACATGTCTTAGGTACCACAGTCAGTTGATATAAACCTCTTTTAACCATTCCTTGAAGTAATGCCTTCTACATTTTATGCTTCACAACACACAAATCATGGTGAAATTTTATTATGACATTATTATCTTGCATCAGTTTAGAAAAGCGTATTAAGTTTTTAGTAATTTTGGGTACATAAAATACATGTTTTAGAACCAAAGTTTTATTTGTGTATGGCAGGTGCAATAAACTTTTATCAATATGTGAAATGTGTAACTTACGACTATTACCAATTACCAAGATTTGATTACATGTATACTCAACTCTGGTGATGAGGTTATTGATGTTATTGGTCATATAATTTGTTGCACCACTGTCATATACCATCCTTCATCCTCTTTTGCTGCAACATAGGTTGAGTTCGGCTTATTTGTTAATTTTGGCACAAAATCTTATTCAAATCTATTCCAACAATCCATTGCTTCATGTCCAAGCTTCCAATAATTTTGACAGGTTACTTTTGGCTTGTCTTTGTTGCCTTGTTGCTTCAACTTTCCTTTGTTGTTTATGCTGTTAAAACTTCTTTTGGTGTTATAGTTTATACTTTTTCCTATATCTTGTGTTGTGACTCCTCTTCCACCAGTTCCTCTACTACACTAGTTTCTTCTTTGATTCTTTTTGTAATATGCCATGTTGACTTGAAGTTCAACATTTTCATTTGTATTTCTCTTAAGTCTACTTTCAAAGTTCAATAGTGATGCATATGCATCTTCAAGTGTAGTGTTGTTCAGTTATGGTTAGAATGACCACTATAGGGTTATATTCAGAACCAAGTCCTCCCAAGATAAACTAAATCAGTTCTAAGTTAGAAATTGATTTACTTGATGTGGCTAATTCTCTAGCCAACTTTTTAATCTTATTAAAGTAGTCATTCATGCTTATTGAGCTTTTCTTTGTGACTTGAGCTGTCTTTTCACCTATATCATATGTGTTATTGTTTGAGAGTGGTACATTTTCTCTAAGGTTAACTCTAGATCCAGTGAAGAGTAGTAGTCTATAATTGAACTGAGAATGTTTTCACTCAATGAGGACAATAACCAGCTGATCTTGCTTCCTCCAGAGTCTACATAAAGAGTTGCTTATAGCTTTTCTGCTTTGGTTTTCATCAGTAATTACAATGAATCAATTTGGTGATTGTTTTATTTCATTAATGTAATCATCAAGTTCACTGCCTATAATGAAACAAAGAACTAGAGTCTTTCATATGATGTAGTTATTTCTGTCAAGTTTGATTGGCACCAAAACAAGTAAGGTTGCTTGTGACATGATTTGAAATCAATTTCTTTTTCTTATTTATTCTATTATTAGTTATGAGATCTCCATGGAGGATATATTAGTTATGTGCTTACCATTGACTGTTTTAAGTGTAAACATAGAGACTTATCAACTCATTGCAAAATTTATTAATATCAACCTACTAAATCATAATTTGTTAATTAATTAATGAAAAACTCATTAAGTAATTAAGAATCATAATTTATGCATTATACTTTCGTATTATGTACTTACATTAATTCATTAATATCATTCTAACTTTTAAGCAACCTAACCTCACTTTAACACTCTTTAATATCAATAAATTAACAAAATACCATACTACTTGCATTAAAAAAGATGAATTTTTGTAATTAATTAAGCATGAGTTTAAAATAGTAGAGACCCATAAATTAATCTCCATAAATTTGTCTAATGAAAGAAATAAGATTTGCTATGGAAAGTTTAGCTAAGTGTTATAAATCTGACACTTGTCATTGACTCAAAAAATTAGTCAGTTAGATAATATTGCATAACTGCCTATATATACTTAAAATCTACTTAATTTCTATTAGATGTAGGACGTAACATTCTCAACCACTCAATTATGTAACGTTCTCATTATGTCTAACCCAAATTTAAAGGTCAATTTTTATAAATTTTTCTAATTAAAAAAATAAGATTTGTTATGGCAAGTTTAGCTAGTGTCATGGGTGGGCACTTGTCATTAACTCAAAAGATTAGCATGTTAGATAATATTACATATCATCTTCTATATACCTAAAATCTACTTAATTTCTATTAGATGTGGGATGTGACATTCTTAACTATCCAATTATGTGATGCCCTTATCACGTCTAGCTCAAACTCAATAGTTAACCTGCTCGTATTACCCATTCCCTTCACTCTTTAGGGCTAACATTCCACATGACAATCTCTATTGGGAGTTTAAGACCCACATCCTACGTGACAATTTCTATAGAGCTCAAGACCTATATTTTATATGACAATCTCTATTAGGAGACCAATATCTCACGTGACAATCTCTATTGGAATTTAAGATACAAGATGTTCAGCGTCTACTTAACCTATAGTGCCCATCCCCACTACTCTCTTAGGAGACCCACTATTCATGTGACAGTGGCACTTGGCTCATAGTGCCCATCCCTACTACTATCTTGAAGAGCTCATTTAGCATGAAGTGTTAATTTTCACTACTTACATGACAATCTCTATTAAGATTATTTTAGGTACTCATATATGAATAAAAATTCAGGTTTACTCTAATATTATTTATCACGAGCCAAACGCTTACCATTAATAAAAGAAATTAACTTATTAAATAATATTGTAAACCCACCTACATATACTCAAAATCCATCAAATTTGATGTGATATAAATAACTTAACATGTAATTGTAAAATATAGGAATATAGATATCTCATGATCCAGCGTATATGCAAATATCATTAATGTGACATCGTCCATATTCACAGTGGAAAGTGATGAGAAGAAATTATCAAACTCTCACTCCACCCCAAACACTTTGTTTTCACTCACAGTCACAGCCACGATCACGAATCAATCTTTGAGTGGATCCATGACGTACGTGAATGTAATCATATTTTACACATGATACATTCAAATTTACCGTGTATAATCACTATCTATTTTCTTGTAGTCAAGAGAGAGATGTAAATGCCGACTGACAGACAAAAAGAGAATTAGCATCGTTGAAGTGGCTGTCACCTTTCCCTATATGTAACCTTCAATTAAGTTTCAAAGGATGATATGATGCGCCCATAAGAATGTATTTTAGTACTCTTCAGTTTCCATGTATTAAGTAAGAAATTGATCTTGTCAAACTCCATGCATGATCATCTCATGTTCTTATGAGTGGAGACAATTATTTCATTTGATTAAGATTTTTTCTACAAGATATAATCTTGAATATATATAGCTCAATCTACTTACATATACTATTTATTTATTTTATTTCAAATAAATAATCCTTTTTAAGAGAAAATTATTCGGATAGAGAAGTATTTTTTTTAATACAATTAATGTTATAAGATAACAAGAATTGTGTTAAACAGGAGAAAGTCTTGGGCAGTCTCAGAATATTATTTTCTGTTCATTAAATACACTTTATGTGTGTGAACACTAGTAATTAATTGATTAATATGAATGACATGCATTTAATAATAAAAAATAACAATACTTGAGAATATTTAAATTTTCTCCTTAGGATTAGAAGTTTTCATTAAAAAAAATAAAAATAAAATGACCTAATTGTTAGCTATCGCCCTTCTAGTAAGGAGAATATGAGCGATGCTAATTTGTCTTCCACTTACTTTTGAATTTACCCACATCTACGCATGGTGTAATTGCAGATTATTTATAGAGTTGTCTATGTATACAGAAACTAGCCACATATAGAAACATTCTAGCAACTGCTTTCCACAATATATATATATATATATATATAGTCTTGGAATGGATAGAAATGTTTAGACAAGGCCCAATGGGTGGTGATGAAGTGAGCAGATACCGTCGAGGACTGTTGAGCACCGAAAATGAATTGGTCCAAGTTTAAGATTTTACCCATCCTGAATGTGCAGAGTAAACTTGCTACTTTGCTATGATAAATTTGTAGGGAAAACGACCTCACGTGGTTTTATATCATTAACTGAAACCATTATCACACGACCTCACGTGCTATGATAATGGTTTCAGTTAATTTTTACTTAATTTTTATAACGATCAAAATAATTTTATTATTAAGAATATTTTGTTATCTTTTAATATTTTATATTATTTTATAATTTTACCCTTAAATATTTGAAAATAAAATAAAAAATTGAGTTTAAATTTTTTTTTATCATTAACCTCCAAAATAAAAATTGTGAATCTTCGCTACTTGGTCAAACTTATAATTAATAAAAAAATTATGAAGATTAATATATATAGCCTATATATAAATTAGATTAATTATAAATAATAAATTAAATAAATTTTATTAAAATTGCTAATAAAAATTTTATGTTATATCACAGGTAAAATAAATGATAATTGATGACTAAATGTAAAAAATGATTTTTTCTTACCTTTGTTGGAAAACAATTTTTATAATTAATTTAATTATTAATGCCTTTTTATTACGTTTTAATAAATTTAAGAATAATTTAAAAAAAATTAGAAGATGTTTATAATGGATTTCTAAAAAGAAATTATTTTTTGTAAATTTATTGAATTAAATATTATTTAAAATACTTTTAACCTTATTATTATTTAAAATTTTGAGTACCAATATCTTATTAACTTATAACTAATACTTCATTTAATTATTTATTTAGTATACATATTAGTGTTCATAAAATATTCATTAATCATAAGTTTGACCCAATATTTAAGTTTTATTACTTTTATCATGGAAGTTATAAGTTCAAATTCTTATAAGTTTAAATTTTTTTTTTTCCTCAAATCTTTAGAGGTAATATTATAAAACCATATATTATTATAGGTAAAATTATAAAATCACGTAAATAATTAAAAAATAATATAAAATTATTAAAGTATAAAGGTTTTAATTTTAAAATGAGAAGTAAAATTATCAAATTATATATTATTATAAATAAATTTGTATAACCATGTAAAAAAATTAAAAGATAATAAAAAATTATTAAAGTATGCTGGTTTTAGTCATTTTTAAAATTATAAAACAGTAAGTGTGCATTAATGAAAACTAATGATTATTTTTCCTAAATTTGTATACAAGTGAAAGCATGTGTTTTTCATCGACTTGTTAGCAGGCTTATTGCAGTCTTTGCAGAGGCATGAAAAATAGTCCATTTTTAATCATTTGTATGCAACGACAAATAGTATTTATGCACGAGACATTCTTTTTAGGATATATTAGTGATGTACTCGCGTTTACGGTTATAAGATGAACGCAGATGAACGTTGTCAGACTCACACTCTACCCCAAACACCTTCATTTTCTCTCTTTTAAAATTTTTTTGCTCAAAATGTAGATAGTAGCATGATCAAGTTGACACCGGTTTCAATCAATTTATACATACACAAATTTCAAGTTCCCCTCACAGGGAAATGCCACAATCAATCTTTGAGTGGATCAGTGACACGAAGGTAATCATGTTTCACACATGATACATTCATTTCCCTTATATAAACACCCTCCACCTTCTTGTAGTCTTTTTAGTTGAAGAAACAGATCATGCAAATACCGACTGATGAACTAAAGAGAATCAACTCGTTGAAGTGGTTGTTGCCTTTCCTATGTCAATTTCAAGATTCAATGGACGATACAACACCCATGAAGAGTCCCAGGTATGAAGTATAAGCCTTAAAAGTGCATCTAAGCAGAGAGAGTGAAGCCTTAAACACAGTATTGTGCACATGATAACTTATCTCCAATATTAAGAAAGAAGCTCAGTGACTTGTCCATTTTATTAAAGATTTGTCTTTAATATTAATATTAAATTTTTGCTTAATAATTTAAATTTTTGAGTTAAATAATAAAATAATATAGTATTAAAATCAATGTCTTGAGTTCGTACTCTTATTTTTTGTTTTCAATTAATTTTTTAATTTATCTCTGTTTTGGTCTCTGAAAAATTCCTTCTATTTCAAAATTTAAACTCGAATCAACATTTTATCTCTATTTTAATTTTCAAATGATTCATTCTATTTCAAATTTTTCTGTCTCTGGAGGATCCATTTAATTTCAGACCTTAAATTCAAGGGGATTTATTTTGTTTCAAACTTTCGGTCTCTGAAGGATCCATTCTGTTTGAGATCTTAAACTCAGATCTAATTCTATTTCAAACTTTAAAATCGAATCCATGTTTTTCTCTACTTTAGTCTCCAATTGATTCATTATGTTTCAGACCTTTTGGTCTTTAAAGGATCCATTCTGTTTGAGATCTTAAACTCAGATCCGCATTTTACCTTTTTCTCTGTTTCGGTCTCTGAGTAATCCATTCTATTTTAAACTTTAAACTCGAATTCATATTTTATCTTTATTTTGGTCTCCGAAGAATTCATTCTATTTCAAATCTTTCGGTCTTCAGGGGATCCATTTTGTTTCAGATCTTAAACTCAAGGAAATTCATTATGTTTTAAACCTTTTGGTCTCTTGGGAATCCATTCTGTTTCAAATCTTAAACTTGAATCTAATTCTGTTTCAGGCTTTAAACTTGAATCCACGTTTTATCTCTATTTCGGTCTTTGGGAAATTTATTATGTTTCAAACCACTTTTTGGTCTTTAGGGTTTCGTTTTAATTCAAATCTTAAAGTCAATGGGATTCATTTTATTTTAAACCTTTCAGTCTTTGGGGTATTCATTCTGTTTTAGATCTTAAACTCAGATACACATTTTATCTCTATTTCAGTCTCTAAAATTTTATTTTATTTCAAACTTTAAACTCAAATCCACATTTCACATGGAGATAACTGTTAAGACTTGTCTTTAATATTAATATTAACCCTTCATCTAACAATCTAAACTTTTAAGTTGAATGATAAACTAATACATTCAAATGTGCGCAATCAATAACTAATAAGGAAAAAACTAGAAAAACATGCATGGTTGCCTGCCTATTTTAGTATCTTGGATGTTAACACTGTAGATTCCATTAGTAACCGAAAGGCCAACGAGAAAAAGTTGAATTAGTACTTAAATGTAAAGATATGCTTGTTCTCACCTTCCTGGTTTCATCGATATGGCCACTGTTTCATTGTATATCGGTTAATGTTTTCAGCTATTAGTATATCATTCTTCACTGCACGCCTCTCATTTTCTCCATCTTTGACACACATGCATATTAAGCATATGGTAAAATAATTGAAGGGAATTTATGGTCATTTCAATTTTAAAAAATAATGATTATTTATCTATTAATTAGTGGTTTGCTACCCCAATAACCTTGACAATGAACACATGATGAATATATTGCCTCCATTTGCAAAGACTAAACAAGTTGCAGTGACTCTGTCACTATCACAGCATTTAGATTAAAACTGAAAACGACTGAACTTCTTCATTTACATCAAAATATTGGTTGTTTTTATAAGAAATAGAGGGAAAAGGAACTAGGATGATGTGGTCCTTAAACTGGCCTGTGCATATATCATCGATAATCATTGGAACTTAATTGGGTCCATTTTATGTAACGAACTTATTCTGTTGCAAATTAATACTGTACAAGAAATAAATAGTATCAGACTATTTATTTTGAGGATGATGGATCAATAGTATCAGACAAAAAACTAATATTTTGGTTTTAAAGAAAATTTTCCAAGGCTCCAAACAGAAAACAAGAGTAGAGCATAGAATGTAAAATATGGCATTTCTTCTTTTTACAAAAGAAAATAGTACAATATTTATACATAAATGAATCCTGATTGTAATAGGAAAAGATTGCAAGTTGCAAGTTAGTTACAATTTTGGCACGAAAATAAATAATATTTATAACAGATTTTTTTAACCAAGTGTTGACTTTGACTTTTATTTCCATGCTTCCTTAATGAGTGTCAACAACTATTGCTGGATTAAGCTCTGCTAATGCTAAGCTTGAGCTTGATTTATCATTTTCTCGTAAGCTCCACTGTCTTCAATCATAATAAGCTTGTTTAGAAGAAATTGAAACCTTGTATTAGGAAATATTTTTATAAAGATGCCTGTAATCTAATCATCAGTTGGAATATATCTAATGTTTAGTTTATGATTAAGCACTTTTTCTTTAACTAAATGCAAATTAACTATGTTTTGTTCGATTATGAAAGAGTGAATTTAAGGCTAAGATAATTGCACTTTGATTATCACACCAAATAACTGGTGTGTTATGAATTTTAATGTTCAATTCTAAAAGCAATTATTGAAGTCAATTAATTTCATTAGTTATTTATGCCAAAGCTCTGTATTCTAATCCAGTGATTGACCTGACCAACTTTTTGCTTTTTAGAACTCCAAGAAAGAAGATTTTCTACAAAAAACACACAATATCCATATATCGACTTTATATCATCTTTATCATATATCCAATCAGCATCTGAGAATGTTACCAGATTGAGATTTTTGTTTGAAGTAAATCACAATCCCTTCTATTTAGTATTTTGTAAATATCTTATTAATCTCTTATAACTTTGCCAATGTAACTCAGTAAGAGTTAACAAAAGTTAACTTAATTTGTTGACTACAAAGAATAATTCTAGTCTAGTTAAAGTCAAATACTGTATTACTCTACTAACACTTTTGTAAAGTGTTACATCTTTGAAGTTTTTCCTTTATCTTTAACCAGTTTTACACCTGAGCTCATTGGTGTTCCATAACCCTTTGCTCCTGACATGTTTGTTTTCTTTAACAAGTCAGCGGTATATTTTACTTGTGATAAGTGTATACCATCAGTTTTTTTTATTACTTCTATGCCAAAAAAGTCATTTAGATCACTAGCTCTTTTAAAGCAAACACCTTGTTCAATTGACAAATTAACAGGTATATTTCTTTTGAATTGTCTCCTATAAGTATTATATTATCAACATATACTAATGTGAACAATAGGCCCTTATTATTTGATTTCAAAAACACTAAAGTATCTGGCTTATTGTTATAGAAACCCTAGTTAACAAGAGCTGATCTGAGTTTATCATATCAGGCCCTTGGTGCCTATTTTACGCCATACAAGATTTTTTGTAGTTTAAAAACATAACCCATTTTATCAACAACTTTAAAACCTTCAAGCTGTTGCATATAAATCACCTCACATAACTCTACATTTAAAAAAGTATTGTTCACATTAATTTACTTTATCACCCATCTATTTGTTACTATATGCTCAATATTACTCTTATAGTACTAGCCTTTACTACTAGACTAAATGTCTGAGTAAACTTAATGATTGGGGTCTAATGAAACCCTTAGCAACTAATATAGCTTTATACCTTAAAATATTGCCATATGGGTTCTTTTTAATTCTAAAAATCTACTTGCTTCTAATTAGATTGTATTTTGAGTTATTAGAAACTAGGCATCGGGTATTATTTTTTATTAGAGCCTGATATTCTTCTTTCATAGCTTTTTTTTTTCATTGAGGCATTAATAAAAGCTTTTATAACTATCATAAGCGTGTAATTTGATAATTTTTTAGGTTTGGCTATATAGATATTAGGCTTAAAAAGCTCATGACCTAGTAAGCATGCAATGTATATGGAAACTTATTTATGAACTTGTATTATGTTTGTATTTGTAGCAATTTGCATATGTGATTGAAGTTGTTGTTCAGTGATGTTGTTTTGGGATATGTGTTTGTGGTGTTTGTTTGTTATTTGTTTACAAATGTAGTAGATGTAGGTGTATCTGTAACAAAGTTATATTCTACTTCATTTTAAAATGCATTAGAGGAATTCTGATTACTAACTAAAGGATGAGTAATATATTCTGTGTTATTGAGATATTGATATTTTGGAAGTTTAACACAACAAAGGGTTTATTTTGAACTGACTTAGAAACTTGAATGTTTTCTTTAATTAATTTCAAGATTGAAATCGACATCTAACTCAAAAAGATATTCATTTTCATTGAAGATAACATGTATAGATATATACACTCTTTCATTTTAATTCATACATTTGTAGCCTTTATGTTGAGTGTGATACCCCATGAATACACACTTCTCAGTGTGAAATTTTAGTTTATGAGTGTGATATTCTCTCAAATAAGGAAAGCTGTACTCTAAAATACTTTCATAAAAGTAAAATTTGGGTTTTGTCTAAACAAAAACTCAAATGGTGATTTTCCATTGAAAATAGTAAGTGGCATTCTATTTATTAAGAATGGTGTTGTAGCGAAGGCATCCCACTCGTGTTTAGAAGGCATACTACCTTGAACAAAAAGGCTTAGATCAATCTCTATAATATGTCTATGTTTTCTCTCAAGTCTACCATTTTGGTAATGTGTAAAGATGAGACAGTCTATGAGCAATGCCTTGCTCTTGTAAAAATTTGGTTAAGACTTTGAACTCTTCATTATTATCTAACTGAAATTTTTTTATTCTTTTGTCAAAGAGTTTTCCTATATGTAATTGGAAGTACTTAAAAGTTTGTTAAACTTGAGACTTAAGTTATAAGGGATAGATCCACATAAATCTAGTATAGTCATACATAAAACTCAGATAATATCATAATTCTCACTTGAAACTACAGATAAAGACCCCCAAATATCAAAGTATATTAACTCAAGATGATTTTTGGTTACGGTTTATGTTACACTAAAATGCAATTTGTGTTTTTACCAAACTGACAAGCATTACAAAGCTTAAAGAAATCTTTTTATCGAGCTTAAGTCAATGTTGCAATTAGATGTGATTCTTTTCAAGACTTACATATTTGCATGACCAAATATTTTGTGCAAATTATCTAAATTTACACTTAATTTAGCAATAAACAAAGTTTTTTGACAAATGGCTGAACTAGACTTTTGTTGTATACTATAAATAAATAGTCAATTTTATTTTCAAAGGCTTTATTGGTAGAAGTATTTGTTGTAGTTTAGTTATAGTCATCAATCAACTGTTACAGACCTCCTCTAGTATATCTTTGAAGTAAAACGTTCTCCTTCAAATCCTTAATCACACAAGAATTTTTGTCATGAATTTAACTTTAAGATTCAAGTCATAGGTAAATTTTGAGATATTTATCAGATTTTTGGTTATTTTAGGACCATGCAATACATTGCATAGTTTTAAAGGTTTTTGTTGTTTTGAAGTATTTAGAAAACAAATATAATGTGCATAATTTACAAACCAATACTATTTCCTACCGAGATTTTATGCTTGCTCTATATTCTGATCTTCCGACCATATTATTTGTGTAGTAACTAGTATCAATAATCGGTAAGAATAAGTATTTATATACATATTTTATTTGTATGTGAGTGATACTTGATTTATGTATTATTATTAGTAGTGTTTGTATAGGTTAAGGACATACTATTAGTATTGGGTTTATTTGCAAGACTTTAGATTTATTTTAGGGATCAAATTGTAATACTTTGAAAGTTTTGGGGGTAAATTTGTAAATACCAAAAAATTAGCCTCTTAGTATAAAAATACACTTTTAAACCCTAATTCACTCTTTTGGGTCAAGCTATCCCTTTAGAGAGAGAGAAGAGAGAAATAGAGGGGAGAGAAAGAGAAGAAGAAGAAGAAGAAATTGGAATTTTGAATTTTAAGAGGTATATCACAACTATTTCTCAAATTATTGGTGTTAATTAAATAATTTCTTTAATTTTTTATTTCTAAAAATATGTATAATTGAGGATTTGATGTGTATTTCATAAGATATTGTAAGAATTGATGATGATCTATGTAGATAGCTTGATAAATTATGATGAGTTGTAGAATTTCTGCTTAATAGTCTCTTGATCTAGGAATTTTATAAATTGTTTTGATTCAATTCTAGTTTTGAATTTTGAGTATATGAAATTAAACATGTTTAGGATCATCCGAGACTTTGAATCGATTGAAAATTTTAGAAATTGAATTTGTAGTGAATTTACCAAAATGACCCTGAAAGTTTAGAAATTTCCTGTGTGAACAGTATGATACAGTGACAAATAATTTTTGGCCTACTGAATGATCTTCAAAAATTACGAATTTGTGGAATATCATAAGCTTATATATCTAATATGATATACTCAGAATTGAAAATTTAGATCAATGTAGTTAAATTGTTATAATTTTCTAAAGTGTATCAGCTCATTACAGTATTTGATTAACAGATTTTTAAAGTTATGGAATAAAATAGTTTGAAAATACTTTTGACAGTGATTTTGAAGTACAATATTTATCATGGATTGATATATGTGTTAAGAAAAATTATGTGGTAGTTTTATAATTTTTAAGTTAGTATATGATTTTATAAAATTGGGAGATTGAATACTATTCAGTAAGTATCTTGATCCTGTCAGGTTAGTAGTTTGGATTCGATGGTGTGTATGGAATGGATTGTGTAGGAATTTTGATATAATATTCATATATAAGAAGTATATATGAGTCAAGAATGATATATTCTGATTTTGGAGTAATTGGACATCATTTGATGTATTAGAAAATTTTGTTAAGTGTAAGTGGTTAGAATGACAGGTTTGAGAAACCAAGTAATTAGACCAATTTGATGTGATAAATGCATTGTGTATAATTTTGTAAGCTATTTAAAGTATTTTGTGTGAATTGTGAGGCTTATGGAAGGATTAATCTCCATTGATAGGTTAAGGAGATTTAAGCCTTGTAGCTGAAAGCGCTAAGAGATAAGTATACTAGACTTTTTACTGAAATCACAATAAACATAGTAATTGTCTATGTATGATTTTGTAAATGTGCTTAGAAATATGTTTATGCTATGCCAAAGTGTATTTGATATGAAATGTGAAAGACATATGTTTATGAATGTGAGCATTGACATTGAGTATGGACATACATGTGTTTTTGAAAGTAGGCTTTCAAAATGAAATGTGTTTAACAAAGAAAGCTTTGAAGTGTAATATGTTCATGAGAAACATTTTGTATTTTGAGGATGCTTGAACTCACTGTTGACTTAGTATGCATCTTATGTGATTTGTGGAGCTTTTATGTGTGGCATTTCCTTCGGGATTGTTATATGTTATGTGTTCCGTATGTAGGGAAGATCCTATTGGTACCTAAAGGAAGATTGAGTCATCACATTCGTGTGGTGACGTATTGGTGCATGTGAGAGGACTCACCGATGATCAGGGTGAGGGTTTGGCTCTTACCTTCGGGCTTGAGCATTATATATGTGTAATTTAAACCTCACTTGTACTATTTCGCTCATATGGTATGTCACCTACGAGTGACATTTGGCTCATTATGTGATATGTGATATGTAAGTCTTACTAAGTAATAGTTGAGTGATGGTATTCCTATTATATATTTTGAAAGAATGTGTAAGCGCTTACTTGATATGTGATTTGATAAGATTATGATTTTGATTTATCACAACATATCATACACATGCATTGTGTACATATATGTATTTGTATTTTGATATATGAAAAACTAGTATACTTACTGAGTTTTATACTCATTATAGTTTATGGTGATTTCAGGTAAATAAGGTACATGTGTACTTAGCGGATTTGGCAAGGCTTCTGCTGTTCTTTGGGTTCCCTAAGTTGTTAGGTTGCTGAGTGTTTTATTTGGGGACACGTGGGATAAGATATTTGATTTGTCTCTATTGAATAAATACTTATGTATTATTTTATTGTGTGTGGTTGGATTTAGTTTAAGTTTCACCAAGTGTGGTTATGGATTGATTTTAAGTAAGAATTTGTAATGAATATATTCTGGGCTTCCGGTAACAAAGTTGCTACTGGTGACGTAGTAGAGTGCTAATCTCTGAGAAAACTTTGCGTATCTCCGATTTACGAATTGTCCTATCCATAATTCAATTGCTATAATTCTGAAAGAAATTAAAATGAATGTTTAAATATTATTGAATGAGTGTAAGTTATGTCATGTATCAGATTTTTTAGGTTTGGGGCGTGACAGTTTGAGTTGTTAGTTATATGATGAGTTACTCCACTTTTCAAATACTAGCTGCGATCTATTTTTACTTCTTGTGAAGGTCCTGGTGCAATAATATAGGCAAAATAACTTGTTGCTATTGATTATTTGCATTCATTAGTAGTTGAAAATCTTCATCAAACTTATTCTAACACTTAAAAGCTCCATGTCTAGCCTTAAAATAAATTTGACATATGATTTTGAAGTTTTTGTTTTAACCATTATAACCTTGCTTGTCTCTACCCTTTTCTTTGTAATGACCTTGGTTATTGCTTATATTGTGACCTTGATTTCTATTAAAACCATAGCTTCCCTTGTTACTGTTACCACTGTAACTTCCTATGTTATCAAAACATCTTTCCTTTAAAGTTCTTCTTTGCATTAAATTGAGCCACAGTTGTAAATACCCCTTTCTTTTGTATTTGATAGTTCCAATCTATTTTCATAACTAAGTATGATTGCATAGATTTCAACTAAAGTAAGCTAATCTAATTTTGCAGACACCAAAACAACAATTGGATCATAATCTGATCTAAGTCCAGCCAAAAAATAAGTCACCAAATCATGATTAGGAACTGGCTTTCTAACCATTGCTAAATTATCTACAATATTTTTTTTATCTTAACATAGTTCTCATTTATCTCCATGGTACCTTTTTAATGTGTCTATTTTTATTACTTATATAACCCTTAAATTTATAATTGTTAGTTGGTTATTTTTTTTATTAGAGTATTTTTTTTTTTAAGCAGGCAAATAAATAAGGATGCAAAAGAAGTGACTTAAAAAAAGCAATTAGAGAAGTTGAATAAAGACTTGCAATTTATTTTTAGAAAGTACCATAAATAAGGAAAGCCTAAGTTAGGAATGTCATTTTCCTATTTAAATTGGAATTTTAAAAGAAAAATGGAAAGAAAAACAATTTAATTTATCTTTAATTTGGAAAAAGGAATTCTTATATAGGATGTTTTCCTCTCTAAATTGAAATAGTAAATTTCATGGCCATATTCTTATATAAATAAGGGGCTGCATGAAGCAATTGGATGGATAAGAAGACAAGAAGAAGAAAAGGGGGCATTGAAAAGGAAGGGGAAAAAAAAAGGAATGGAAGTAGTTTAGATCCCGGAAGTTTTCAAGTTTTTTTTTTTTAATGGTTGGTTCTATTTACTTTGTTGCTCCAATTTAATCATATCTTTCTAATTTTTTTATACTAAGGTTGAGGATAATACCCTATTTAATGAAGTAATTTTTTTAAAAAAATTAATTCTTTTTGTTTGTTCTTTAATGTCTATAGTTCTTGTTTCTTAAGAATAATTGAATTAAAATTCCTTTCATAATTAATATCAAATATTTTTTTATAGTTAAGAATTTGTTTAATTATTCTATACTTGAAACTTTAATGATTAATATGATTTTCTTTGATTCTTTGTCACTCTAATTTGAGAAATTAATTGATAAATAAAAGAATTGTTAATTTAAATATTGGTGGATTCTAAAATTTTGGTAATTTCAATTACTTAAATTTTAAAACTTTTAATTGTCTGCTTTAATTTTTTTATTTTATTAATTTAATTTTCTCTCAAATAAATTTTTTTTTTAAATTAAGTGAGAATTATATTTACTTATAGTAAATTAGTTTTTCTTAATTGTAAACAGTCTTTATAGACTCAACCTTATTGCTCATTTTTCTATATTTTCATAGACTTATGCGCTTGCGAGTACAATTAAAATTTATACAACACTTTTTTTATAATTTGTAATTATGCTCATAGTTGAGCTAGCCTAACTATTGACTAACTTATTTATACAACACTTTTTTTATAATTTGTAATTATGCTCAAAGTTGAGCTAGCCTAACTATTGACTAACTTTCAAATATTTTCTCAAGAAGACTCCATATCTCAGCAGAAGTTTTACAATGAATCACAAAACTAAGAACAACATTATTCATTATGGAGAAAAGCTAGCTCATCAACACGGCATCTTGTTTCCTCTATATTTGATACTCAGAATTGGTACTAAGTTGTGTGTTTGAACTTATGTCAGAAAGAATTAAGAATTTACTTGGACAAGGCCTTGTCGCAATAAGTAAATCTTCAACATCATTGCCTCTTTTTGAAGCTAGAATTTATGACTTCCAAAGCAAAAAGTTGTTATGATAAAGCTTTGAAGGAGTCAAAAAACTGAAGCTATTGTTATTATTGTTTTGAGCAGGGAAGAGATTCGCAAATTGAGAATTTAAATTGGAAAATTGAGTTTATTTTGGTTTAGAAAAGAAGGTCCGAGTCATAGCTTTGATATTAAAATTTAAAAAAAAATTGATATTTTGATTTTGAAGAAAACTTTTTAGGGATCCAAACAAAAAATAAGGGTAGAGCACAAAATGTAAATTTTGAAATTTCCTTTTATTTCACAAAAGAATTTAGTATAGTATTTATACATGAATAAATCCTGATCAAAATAAGAAAAGATTGCAAGTTGTAAGTTAGTTACAATTTTGGCAAGAAAATAAATAATATCTATATAAGAATTTTTTGACCGAGTACTAATTTTGACTATTAACTAATTTTGACTATTAACTAATTTTGACTTTTATCTTCCATTTCTATCTTAATTCGACTTCCTTTATGTATGTCAACAGTTGTTGCAAAATTAAGCTTGTTACTGCTGAGCTCGAGTTTGATTTATCAATGTTAGGAGTGGCGGAATTTTTAATGGGATTGGAGTTTGTGGGATCGTTTTAAATGGGGTGTAATTTAGGTTGTATTTTAAATATTATTTTTGGATGGGGTGTAATTTGTGTTATATTTTAAATATTATTTTTGAATGGGGCGGGTTTAGGTATATTTAAACTTAAATTAAATTTTGATTAGATTTGAGGATTAGTTGATTTTTTCATACTCATTCTAAATATTCAATTTAAAAAAAAATTAAAAAAAAATCTTACTATATAAAAAATTTACTTATTTATACAAATCAAAATTAGTCAAGTGCTAAATTTAGAGATATAAAATTTAATTACATTATATTTTTAATAATTTTGATTCTTATTTATATGTTTTTTTATTTATTTCTTTATTTTTTTAAATATATTTAACATTAGACGCTTACTTTTAAATTGGAGGAAAAACATTTGTTGAGAAAGAAAAAAAGATTAAGAAAAATAAACAAAAGAGAAAAATAATTTTATTACTAGATAAAAATACCTGCTAAAATCTATCCTCATTAGGAATGATTTTGTAAGACTTGAAGCAAGTTTGATATCTAAAATGAAAACCCGTAGTAAATTTTGTACGGGTATAGATTCAATAAAAAATTCGCAGATACTCGTTGCGGGTATCCGCATATGAACAAATATTATTGTTTTTAATTGTTTTTAGAAAAACAATCTTTTCAATAGTTTCAAGTTAAAACTTAAAACGTAACTCTAGTTCCATTTTATTACTTATTTTCTTTTTTAAGGTTAAACACTTAAACTTCATTTACTCTACAGTCGTCTTCTTTATTGTAGTAAATTTAAGATTTTTTTACTTTTATCTTCTTCTTAGACTTACAGCTCAAAAAGGGTGAGTTTATTATTTGTTTATTTGATAAAGTTTTAATCTTTTTTTTTTAAAACAACTTATATTCTTGAAAGATTTTTTTTCATAACCATTTTTTTGAAAAACAAAATTCTTGAAAGATAAAATACTAACTTAGATTCTTCTACAAATAAAAGTATGTTTGACTCACAATCTAAACATCTTATAGTTTCTCATCCTAACAAAAAAAATAACCCAACCCTAACACTCATTATAGGAGACGAACTTGATGATATTAACAATTTATTTATGTAAAATAATTTAATTATTTTTATAATATTATCATTAATTTTTAATGCTTTCTTATTGAATAGATAAAAGTTGGTAACAATTTATTATTTTCAATAAATGATGAAAGCTCTATGTTGGTGATACAAATGAATTTCTAACAATAGAAGTTGAGATGGATTCAAACCAAACATCAACAACACTTTAAAAAATTATAAAAAAAAATAGTAAAATTGCTATATTTTGATTAATAATATTTTTAAATTAATGATATGATGATAAACTTATAATTGCTATATTTTTATAAAATTTCATTTAAATTAAAGTTATTATTTTAGTTTTTTTATTATATAAATTTAAAACTCACTTAAAATCTACGGATAACTCGTTGCAGGTTTGGTAATGAATACAAACTCATTAGAGCGGATTTGGTAATGAAACTTCAAACCCGCAACAGGTTTGGGAAGGATTTGATATTTTATTTTTTAAGCAGATAAGAATACAGGTTTAGGGGTATTCGTCCCAAACCCGGTTTGCTGTCATTCCTATTTATTCTCAATCTTAATTAGTAGTTGAAAACTTGAAGACTTGATATAATTTATATTTTTATGTGATGTTTACAATTATTTTTATATGTTATAATTGTAAGAGGTACAAAATTAATCAATACAAATAAAAGAATAATTAAACAAAATCGAGTATGGAGTATCTATAGAAATTCTTTATCTTAAATTTAAATTATATATATCGAGTATAGAGTAGCTATAGAGATTCTCACACTATATAAATATAGGGTGGAGATTATTATCCCTACCCCATCCCACCATTGCCAACCCTAATCAGTATCGAGCCAACTTCATGGAAACCGGCCATAAATTTTGGAGAGAGAGTAAAATGAAGATGAATAAACCATGTCCAACCAGCCGATGATGAGCTGCCGCCATCGTTTGCAGCTGCACCACAAGCAGCAATCGGTGTACTGTCTCTGCTTTAATTTAATTTGTCAAGATGTAACATGCATGATCGATGCATGCAAAACTACAACTTAATTGATTCAAGCGAATGACACAAAGCCACAATAGCCAGTTACCTTTAAACACGTTGAATAATATATGACCCATTTTCATATACCTAATTCGTTTTTGTCTCTGATAGAGCTGGGAAACCATTCACATGCAGGGAGGTGAGATGGATTGATCAATGACAATGGGCTCCATGGGCCTTGCAGGTCGTTTTCCTTTTGTAATGCCAGAAAAAAAATTGTGTGATACTTTGTGAAATTGAACAGTCGATTCGAACATCTTATTTAGATTCGTTTTCGCAAAACATACAGCAAAAAACAACGTTATCTTCTTGCATTGTTGGCGGGTCGTATACAACATTGCTTGGTCACTGCGGGCGCTTCCAAAGCCCAGCTTGTTACCTTGAAAATCCTTGGCATTAGGACGTTTCAAATAAGAATTAAACAGTAAGTGCTCGGGTGCTTCGAGGAAGGCCGTAAGCCACAGAAGCCGCCAATATATTGGTACGGACACGTAGTACAACTTTGTCAAAAATTGAAGGACCCATCGTTAGTCGACATGCAGACATTTAAATGTTGTATCTCCTCGTGTAGATCCTCTCATCAACCGTGAAAAATAACAATAACTAGAAGATCGTCTAATATTTGTTAAAAAATTAAAGGGTGATGTATTATCGTAATTAAAATGAAATTAAAAAAAAATAAAAAAAAATAAAATATAAAAATTTATGTGATTTGATTTTTAATTTATGTTTATAGGTGAAGATAAAAAAAAATTATTATTAAAAATTAAAAATACAAGTATTATAATATTTTAACTTTACAACTCAAAATCTCAATACACTTAATTCTCTCAAATCACTCAAAAATATATACAACGTTTTTGAAACTCTCTCTAAATTGAATGAAAAATAAATCGTTAAACTCTCCCTTTTATATAGAGAGTTGAGCAAGTGGACAACCAAGAAAAGGCTGTCCACTATAACAAATTTGTCCATTATAATAAATTTGCTGGTACCGTGTGCCAACAAATTTGTTATGTAGTTGGCACACGGTGCAAGTTGCTGATAAGTTTTCCACTTGGAGAGTTGATTGAGAATCAATTAAGTTTTCACATCATTCTTTCTTCTTCGCCAAAGTTATGTTACCTATATGTTTGTTAGGCCATTCAAAGATCTACACTATACAAACTTGTTGGTATTAGTGGGCTTGGTCAACACATCTGCTAGGTTATCATCTATATGAATTTTTTTTATATCCACACTTCCATCTTCTACAACTTCTCGAACAAAGTGATGTTGAACACCTATGTGCTTCGTTCTTGAATGAAAAGATAGATTCCTTGCAATGTACAAGGTATTCTGACTGTCACAAAATAATTGAACTTTCTCTTGCTTGTGCCCGACCTCCTCCAATAATCTTTGTATCCAAATTGCTTCCTTGTAAGCTTGTGTAGCTGCTATGTATTCTGTTTCTGTAGTAGATAATGCCACAACAGTTTGTAGTTTCAAAACCCAGCTTACAGCTCCTCCTGCAAGTTTAAACACATAGCCAGTAGTGGATTTTTTTTTTATCAAGGTCTCCTACAAAATCTGAATCCACCTAGCCTTTAATAATAAAATATGATCCTCCGTAACATAAAACAACATCTGAGGTACCCCTTAATGTATCTAAGGATCCTCCTGACATAACCCCAATGCTCTTTACCAAGATTCGTCATGTATCTACTAACTGTTCTCACTGCTTGTGCAATGTCTGATCTGGTATAAATTATAACGAACATTGAACTTTTCACTATTGATGCATATGGTACTCGAGACATCTTCTTCCTCTCTATTTCTTTACTAGGACTCATCTTAGAGGATAAATTGAAATTAATAAGGAGTAGGGTACTAATTGACTTACAATTTTGCATGTTGAAGCACCACAAGATTTTCTTTAAGTAGTTCTTCTGAGAAAACCAAATCTTCCTGTTATTTCTATCTCGGTGAATTTGCATCCCTAAAATCTTGTTTGCCGATCCCAAGTCCTTCATATCAAATTCCTTAGCCAACTGTGCCTTCAATTCTTGGACTCGATCTTTGTTAAAACCTATCACCAACATGTTATCCAGTACAACAGCAAAATAATAAAATCATTATCATCTTCAAACCTTTTGTAGTATGTACAATGGTCTGAACTAAGTCTGTTGTATCCAAGACTAATGATATAGGAATCAAATCTTTTGTACGAACACCTCGGCACTTGTACCGTACAGAGATTTGTTCAACCTGCAAACCAAGTTCTCTTTTTCTTCTTCTTTAAAACCTTCTGGTTGGAGCATATAAATTTATTCTTCAAGTTCTCCATGAAGAAAAGTTATCTTTGCATCTAACTATTCTAGATGTAAGTCAAATGTAGCACACATTATTAGCACTATTTTGACTGTCGTGAGTCAAACCACGGGAAAAAATATCTCATTAAAGTCAATACCTTCTTTCTGAGCATAACATTTCACCACCAATCTCGCACGATACCGCTCCACTTGGTCATTGTCATCTCGTTTGATCTTGTAGACTCATTTGTTACCAATATCTTTTCTTCCACGTGGTAGTGCAACTAGCTTCCATGTTTTGTTCTTATGCAAGGCTTCAATTTCTTCTTGCATTGCTGTCATCTATAGAGAAACATCTTGACTTTTAGAAGTCTCCTGAAAAGTTTTTGGCTCTCCATCCTCTGTTAGAAGGCAGTATGCAACATAAGCCTCCATGACATACTCCGAGTGCTACGATCATCTGTAACCTCAGACTCTGTTGGTTATTATTCTTCGTGCTCTGATGCTGCTTCAGAAGAATCTAAATTTTCTTGTACTTGATTATTTTTCATTTGTACCGTTGTAGTATTTAGATTTTCCTTCACTGTGCTATCATCTTCATTATTCTTTTACAATTTATCTTCTGCAAATATCACATCTCTGCTGATGACAACCTTGTGGGTAGTGGGATCCCACAAGCGATACCCCTGGACACCATCAGCATATCCCAAGAAAATGCATTTTCTAGATTTTGAATCAAGCTTCATTGTTTCTTGGGAATTGTACATCACGTACACAGGACTTTCAAATGTATGAATGCGAGAATAATCAACTGGTTTCCCAGTTCATATCTTCATCAGTGTCTTTAACTCAATTGCTGTTGATGGTGACCGATTTACCACATAACATGCAGTTTTAATTGCTTCTGCCCAAAATGTCTTGGCTAAACCTACAATTCTCAACATAGATCTTCTTCTCTCCAATAAGGTTCTGTTCATCCACTCTGCTACTCTATTCTGCTGAGGTGTGTAAGCTGTGCTGAATTGCCATTTGATGCTTTCTTGTTGACAAAATGCAAAAAACTCATCACATGTATATTCTCTTCCATTATCTATCCTTAAACACTTAATCTTCTTTTCTAATTCAAGTTCTATATGCACTCTGAATATTCTGAAAGTTTTAAACACATATGACTTCTTCTTGATTGGATATACCCAACATCTCATAGAGTAATCATCTATGAATGATACAAAATATCTCGTTCCCCCTAAGGACATCACCGGTGCTTGCTAAACACCAGAGTGGATCAATTCTAGAATTTCTTTACTTCTAGAACTGGATGTGCTGAACTTTAATATGTGCTTCTTACTTGTGACATAGTGCTCATAGAAAAGTAAATGAACCGATTTGAGCCCAGAAAGTAAATTTTGATCAGAGAGAATCCTCAAACCTCGTTCGGACATATGACCCAGTTTACGATGCCACATTATCGTCACTCTTCTACTGAACTAGTTGATGCAACAGATGCATCCCCTTCCTGCAGTGTTTCTCTATTAAGCATGTACAAATTTGCAGCAACCCTTTCTGCCTTCATTACTACAAGCGCGCCATTGAGAATTTTCATGGTCCCATTTTTAATTTCGGTCTTACACCCAGTGTTATCTAATTATCCCAATGACAAAAGATTCTTCTTGAGGCCTTTTACGTGTCGTACCTCTTAGATAATACGAACAGTACCATCGTGCATCTTCATCTTGATGGATCCTATTCCGGCAATTTTCAAAGCATGATCGTTTCCTATATATACAGATCCTCCAGAGATAGGTTCATATTGATGGAACCATTCTCTCTTAGAGGTCATGTGCCATGTAGCTCCAGAATCCATGAGCCATACATCAGAGAACCATTTTCTGTTTTCAACAACTGTTGCTGCCTCGTTGTATAAAATTTTACCATTATCTAAAGTGCTTGCAATATTCTCTTGAGGTTTGTCCTCTGCACTTTTCTTCAATCCCCAACAATCTTTCTTCAGATGGCCTTTCTTGCCACAATGGTAGCACTTGACGTTCTTCTTACTTCTGAATTTTGGTCTACCATGATTTTGACTCCCACTATGGCCACATTCTGTTGATCTTCTTCTCATCATTGTCAAAGATTCTGCTTACTGCGAATATTCCTATTTGTCTTCTTTATTTTTCCTTCTTCGTTCTTCTCCCAGTACAGCAGTTGTAATATCATCAAAGACTAAGAAGTCTGTTATGATATTATTCGTCAAGTTGATGATGAGTTGATCATACGAATCTGGTAGGATTTGAAGCAGAATCTCCGCACGTTCACCTGCCTCTATTTTATGCCCTAAGGAAGTGAGTTGAAAAAATAGAGTATTTAATGTGTTGATGTACTTTTCCACTGGAGTGGATTCTGTCATTCGAAGAGTATACATTCTCATTTTTAAGAAGATCTTGTTGTGCAAAGATTTGACCTCATACAATTTTATTAGAGTATCCCAGATCTTTTTTACTATCTTCTTTTCCGCCACACTGGATAGCACATTATAAGCAAGTACTAAATGCAGATCAACAACTGCATTACTGTCAATCTCATTCTACTTGATATCATCAGTGATACCAGCCGGTCTTTCATCAATTATTTTTAAGCACTTATTTTTTCTTAAAATCGCCTTTATTTTTATTTTTCACAATATAAAATTACCTCCATTAAGCTTCTCAACTTCGTATTTTGCCACCATCACTTTTCACCATAGACTGCTTTCTGCTAGCATCGGCTCCCACTGTTTTATATAAATAGTAATCGTACGTATGAACAATGCTCGTATATATAAACAGTAATTGTATACATAAATAGTGACCTCCTTCAACTAGAAGCTCTGATACCACTTTTAGAAAATTAAGGGGTGATGTAGGGTCACAGCTAAAGTGAAATTGAAAAAAATAATAAAAATAAAAATAAGACAAAACACAAGAGTTTATGTGGCTTGACTTTTAGCCTATCTCCATAGGCAAAGACAAAAGAAATTTTTACTATTAAAAATAGAGAATATAAGTATTGTAATATTTTAGCTTTATAATTCAAAATTTTAATACACCCAATTTTTTTAAATCACTCAAAAACATACGCAAAATTTTTGAAACTCTTTTTAAATTAAATAAAAAATAAATTATTAAACTCTTCCTTTTATAGAAAGAATTGAGCAAGTGAACAATTGAAAAAAAGCTGTCGGTGCCAACAAATTTATTATACAACTGATACACGGTGCAAAACTGACAATATTGTCAATATATATACAATTAGCTCGTCCACCTTGTGTGTGTTCACCGATTTCGCTATTAATTCTCTTGGTGATTCCAATGGCCACTTTGTCTTTTTTTTAGTCATTACAAATCATATGCACAATTCTTTACTAGTGTCAAAAAAATCACTTCCAGTACTTTTTCCCTTTTTTCCTCCTTCCTTGTTGCTGCCTTTTAGAGTAAAGCAAGCTTGGAAGTATGTTATTATTAATACATTATTATCACTTTAAAGCCAAGCAAATTTTGTTGTATGATAACTTCTCACCTCCCTAGCTGAAAAACACTCTTTTTCCTCATTTTACCTCGTGAAGGAATCTAATATTGCATTAGAATATGTGCATCGATCTTGCCATTTCAACACAGTTGCAGTTCTACTTGTGCCCTGATAATGTAACATTTGAATAGCAAATATGTGTCGCTAGAATCCAAATATGACCTCAATCTGTTCTGCTCTTTACAAGCGCAGCGCAGGTACAGAATTTTTGTATTCAAATGGTTGGAGTGATGTAGTTTGTGCCTTTCTTTTCTGCAAACTCCACCAACCATCGTAAGCATTTTGCAGTCAGAATTCGGCTTGTAAAGAGCACAAACTACATATCTCCAACCATTTGAATACAAAAATTCTGTACCTGCGCTGCGCTTGTAAAGAGCAGAACAATCGTAAGCATTTTGCAGTCAGCATTCGGCTGCTTGTTTCGATCTAAACAAGCCCTTTTCCTTGGCTATGGAGCCTTGAAGAGTTCAAATTTCGGTGGGTGTGACGAAATCCGTGATGTGGATCGTATCTTCAGCTCTGCACTGTCTTTAATTTCATTCAATCATCATCTAATTCTGCAAAATGAGTCATTCTTCAACATTCTAAGTGAACCCCAGATATATACAAAAGAGACGCGTTCCCAGTGTCCCCGCAGATCATTAAAACCCAAATTACAATAAAAAAAAATTACATTCAAATAGAAGAAGGCTGGCTGTTTAACAAATGGGGAGTGGATATTAAGGGCTACTCGAGCTCCTCCTCCTTGTTGAAATTGCTCAACCCAACCCAACTTTTGGACCTGCTAAGTTTACATCATCAGCGAAGCCTCTTAGGCCTTTGATCAAGCAACCTATCGATCGAGGTATAATTTATTGGCTATTCGGCTACTAAATCTTGGCATGATCACTGACGGTATCCAATATTCTGTCTGCTTTGCATATTTCTATTAAAAGGCAACATGGCCAGACTCGATCCTAACAATATATACATGGTCTCCACTAAGATGTTAATTTTGTTGAAAAAATTTATATAAAAAAAAAAAGGAACAAAATTAGGTTAAACAAACATACGAACGTCTTATATTCTCATAAGCAGATCAATCATTATAATTTTTTTTTTATTACTATTATAAAGGAGGGAATTCAAACTCGCAATCGGTGGAAGAAAAAATGCATTATTTTTTAAATTTGAAATTGCCCACTTTGATGTAAACCCACCTGAATTTCAGTATCTCCAAATTGCACCAAATTTAGATAAATAATTAAAAATGACCAACTATCAGATACATCAATCTCGCATAAATATTAATGGATTCGGTGGTGGCTTTAAGAACGTGACAATCGTCACGTTAACATCGTTTTGTGGTAAGCCATCGTTACTTAAATTCGAAAAACAAAATAGCTAATATAAACTTGAGCGCAAAAAAAAGAAAAAACAACTTCCAAATCCATTGAAGAGCTAGATTTTAGTACTTGGCGAGTAAACTTGGGTACAAAATCCACATCATCGTCAAGACACAAATACAAATGGACACCTTCTCACATCGGCAGCAAAAATGCTTTTATTTTGATCAGTTGGTAAGTTTCAAGTAGAATAATTGCAGAACTAACTGAAATCCCACCAGGAACTGTCTAAAAAAGTTTAATAACCCAAAAACAGTAAACCAGTTGAATAGAATCTATGAGAGGAGTAGTTGCATGCCTTCCGTCTTGTAATGAAAATGGTATAATTCCATGGAGCCCTAACTGCCCGTGAGAGACGAGCTCTGATTGGCCAATAAGGTGGACGCTGGACCCATTATTGCTGCATTAAAACAATTTAAATACTATTGTAAAAGCCAGACCAGCCAGCAATTCAAAATTCTATTACAAAAAAAAAAAAGATGAAACCGTGTTTGACCTTGTAAAACTCGTCCATCATATTCATATTTCATTCATCTACCATGAATAATTCTTCTTCCATTTCTTCAACCTCATTCACATCTACTCGATAAACAAAAGCAACTCTTAGAAAACACGTATCCTTTTGCCCACATCAGACTTAACGCAATAACAAAAAAGCGAAGCTCAAACTCGCTCTAATTTCCAGCTCATTTGTTTTTTCTCGAAATCTCATCTACCCCACCACTTCCCTCTATCATCTCCGCCTTTTAAGGATTAAAAAGAACAAAAAATTTCCAGAATTCAATAACACATTATACACAACTTCTGTTCTTTCATTTTTTGATCCGTTTTGTTTTTGTTCACGAACAGTTGATAAAGATTCATGGCGGAAAGAGTGAAGCAAATCCTGGCGAAGCCGATCCAGCTAGCTGATCAAGTAGTCAAGGCCGCAGATGAAGCAACTTCTATGAAACAAGACTGCATTGAGCTCAAATCCAAGACTGAGAAACTGGCGGCGCTTCTCAGACAGGCGGCGCGAGCTAGCTCGGATCTTTACGAGCGACCAACGCGCCGGATCATTGAGGACACCGAACAAGTCCTGGATAAAGCTTTGTCTTTAGTCATCAAATGCAGAGCCAATGGGTTCATCAAGCGCGTGTTCACCATCATCCCAGCTGCTGCGTTTCGCAAAATGGCATCCCAGTTGGAGAACTCAATCGGAGATGTTTCTTGGCTCCTACGTGTCTCTGCTTCGGCAGAAGATCGCGACGACGAGTACTTAGGCCTCCCACCAATCGCTGCTAACGAGCCAATCTTGTACCTGATATGGGAACAAGTCGCAATTCTTTATACAGGGTCACCCGGTGACAAATCCGACGCCGCTGCATCGCTTGTATCGCTGGCAAGGGACAATGATCGTTACGGAAAGTTGATTATTGAAGAAGGTGGAGTTGGCCCTTTATTGAAACTGGTCAAAGAAGGGGAATTAGAAGGTCAAGAGAATGCTGCGAGAGCAATTGGGTTGCTTGGACGCGATGCTGAAAGCGTCGAACACATGATTCATAGCGGAGTTTGTTCGGTGTTTGCGAAAATACTCAAAGAAGGGCCAATGAAGGTCCAGGCTGCTGTGGCCTGGGCTGTGTCGGAATTGGCCGGCAATTATCCGAAATGTCAAGATCTTTTTGAGCAGCATAATATAATTCGCCTGCTTGTTGGTCATCTCGCATTTGGGACTGTGCAAGAGCATAGTAAGTACGCAATTGTTAGTAAGGCTACGTCCATTCATGCTGTTGTTGTTGCAAGTAATAAGAGTAGTTATTCAAACGCTAGTGCTAACAGCAGCAACAACAACCACAAGGCTAATGATGATGATGACAAGACTCAGAGCCAAATGTATGATGTGGTTAGGAACACAATGGCAATGAAGGTTGGGAAGCACGAGCAGAGTAACAATGTGAAGAGTAATGGTCATAATAACAATGTGAAGCAGAATCATCAGTCTCAGCATCAGCAGAGTCTTTCTGCTTATGGGGCTAGCACTAAGGGAAAGGAACTAGAAGACCCTGCAACTAAGGCCTACATGAAGGCAACGGCGGCTAGAGCACTTTGGAATCTAGCCAAGGGGAATTCGCCTATTTGTCGTAGCATAACTGAATCCAGAGCATTGTTATGTTTTGCTGTTCTTTTAGAGAAAGGACCTGAAGAAGTTCAATACAATTCAGCCATGGCAGTGATGGAGATCACAGCAGTGGCAGAACAACATGCTGATTTGAGAAGATCTGCATTCAAGCCCAATTCACCTGCTTGCAAAGCTGTTGTTGATCAGTTATTGAGGATCATCGACAAAGCAGATTCCGACTTACTTATCCCCTGTATCGAGTCAATTGGGAATTTAGCTAGGACTTTTAGAGCAACAGAAACAAGGATGATTGTTCCGTTGGTCAAACTTCTTGATGAAAGAGAAGCCGAAGTTTCTAGGGCAGCTTCAATCGCGCTAACAAAGTTTGCCTGCACTGAAAATTATCTTCACTCTGATCATTCCAAGGCAATTATAAGTGCTGGAGGGGCAAAGCATTTGGTTCAGCTTGTGTATTTTGGCGAACAAATAGTTCAGTTATCAGCTTTGGTTCTTCTATGTTACATTGCATTGCATGTACCAGACAGCGAGGAGCTTGCACAGGCTGAAGTGCTCCCAGTGCTAGAATGGGCGTCAAAGCAGAGTTACATGACCCAAGATGAAACAATAGACCCATTGATACAAGATGCCAAAAGTAGGATGGAGCTTTATCAGTCCAGAGGTTCAAGAGGATTCCATTGATAGAACCAATGTAGAGTTTTATTGGTCGGCGCAGCCAAATATTGTCAATTTGTTGTTTAGCTTCTCCTTCATCATCCCAATTGAGTGTACATACAATTAAATGCTATTATGTGATTTTTTAAAATTACTTTCATTCATTTAGAAAGCAGCTGCTTGCCTCTTTAAGCTTTCGTCAACATTCATTTGTAAGCTAGGCTCAACCCAAGCCCAGAAACCCAATGTCGATTCATTTGATACTTGCCATATCATTGTATTTTCTCCTTTTCTTTTCGTTTAGAAACTTTCTCTATCAGTTGCATCGATTATGCTGCTTTTAGTAACTGTGTACTTATTATGTTGCTAAAAAACAGCTGTGGTTTTCACTATTGGCACATTGGAACAATCTAGCACATATCAAACAGTTAAAGAAAGAAAAAAAGACATAGTGGGAAAGATCGTGCGCGAAGTAAAACGCAACTGTCATAGATATTTGGGCTGTGGTTTGTAGCTAGCATTGGAGAAACATTCAGCCCCACGAGTTGGACATTTTCAAACTAATTACAATAATTGAATCTAATTGATTCCGGTCAACTGAAATGCCCAAAATAACATATCTTACAACTACAGGGAAGTGTTTGAACTTTCAACCGATGGCTCCTACAAATTGCAATGCAACTCAGAAGGTTAAAGGTCTGCGTTTGACTGTTATTTTAAATACAATACCATCCTTCTCAGAAGTTAACTTATACACAGTCTAATTCAAGGCAATTTTAATCTTAAAAGGCACGAGGAAGAATAAGGTGGTGTTTGCTGATATGTTGATGGAAACTTGGAAAGTGTTTCAACCATTTGCCCAAGCAAAACTTGTGTGCCTAGATCAAGTCAATGAGCAAATCAATCTCCCCCTTTTTTTTCCCCATTCAACTGTCCCATCTACAGCATCAAGTTAGTATATTATAATCGCGGATTGAAAAGAAATTAAGATGGCCCAATTTTATAAGAAATTGACCTTTATTATTGGAGAGCCAAATACTATGGCAAAGTTATTGTAACTCATAAGCAGCCTCAAACATGCAAATCCAAATTGATCAGGGAATGACTTAGAACACAGAATAGTACTGTTGGAACAATTTCGTTGCCATTTCATAGGTTATTTTAAGAATATAATTACCATTTGTTGGCAGCTAATAAGAAACTTATCGACTAGTCAGCAGTCAAGGGATCCTAAATAAGACGCCATGGAATCCCACTATATAAAACAAAGAAAAAGAAAAAGAATTTTATATGCAATCAGCTTCAATATGTATATGAGAAAGGTATAGGTTACCTAATTTGGAAGGAAACTTTTTTCTGGTTTTTTTATTAAAAAAAAACAAGTATACGTGTAAAGCTAAAGTGACAAGCATGATGCAAAAACAGAAATTTCAGTGAAAAAAGCTTCATCTGTTTCCTCTAACCTCTGAATCAATAATAATTAATATAAAATCTTTCAATCAGTATAATTGTTACGTGGTTATTACCACAGCAACTGCAGACAGAATAGACTCGTTGCCAAACTTGGCACATGTGAAAGGCCATAATTGAAACTTAAAATGAAAGGGCCAATCTCAAAATGTATTAAAAGCTAAACCTGTTGGTGTTTTGGTGATTTTGATAGACAACACGACTTACACTTAACCAAAGTCAAAAGAAAATGCGTGGCTAATATGACGTTTCCGAATAGGAGGTCAACTAGCCCATCCACTCCATCTCCATCACTTACGTCACGTTCATTTAAACAAATAACAGGAGATAAAAAAAAAAAGAGAAACTTTCCATTTGACGGTATTTAGAGCAACTGTTTTTTTTACCGGTCAAACTTCTTTATGCCATTTAAATTAAATATCGGCCAATATTTCAGTTTTATCCCCGTTTTATTTTTCGGTTTTTTTTCAATAAAACTAAAATTTCTCCGTCCTCTCTTCTCTAACTTTCGGCCACCTCTCAAAATTTATTTCAAATTTATAGATCAATTTTAAATATATTAATTTTAAAAATTTAAACTAAAATAATTAATTATAAAATTAAAAAAATTAAAATTATGCAAAAAATAATAAATTTTTATTTTAAATTTAATTTTATTATATTTTTAGTTATTTTTTTATATAGTTATTAAAAATGTATAAATATAGCATTAGTAATATATAAAATAAGTAAAAAATGTGTGTAAAAAATTAAAAAATAACTAAAAATAACTGATTTCAACCATTTTTTTCATTGACTCTAATTGCACGCACGGCGCATGAATCACGCACAGATACTGTAGCCCACATGCCAAGGCGCGTGAAGCCATGAGAGCCATAGTAAGCGCCCTAAGTGCGCACCACACAGTGAAGCAAGCATCACAGTGCACGCCACAGCATATGCCTTACGTGGGTTCACGCGCTAAGCTTATGATTTTACGTGTTAGGCTTGTGATTTTACGCGCCGCACACGTGGTCTACATTGTCGGCATGTGAGATATACGCCGACACGTGGCATTGAGTCTAATGGTAAAAAAATAACCAGAATTCACTATTTTTTACCCTTTTGAGTTTTTTTTTATTTTTTACATATATTTTTAATCTATTTTACACATTATTAACACAATAACTATATATTTATAATAACTACATACAAAAACAATTTTAAAACACAATAAAACTAAATTTAGAATAAAAATTTATTAATTTTTGTTTATTTTTAATTTTTTTTAATTACATAATTGATTATTTTAATTTTAATCTTTAAAATATAATATATTTAAAGTCAATCTATACATTTAAAACAAAAATTGAGCGATGGCCTAAAGTTAAAGAAGAGAGAGTGAAGAGGGCTGAAAGAAAATTGAAAAAGAAATAAGAGATAAAAGTGAAATATTAGCCAAAATTTAGTTTAAATTTAGCCAAAATTACCTCCAACTCTGGTCAAAAAGAGAAATTTCTCAACAAAAAAAAAAGACCACATGAATCAAGACTAAAAACTTATGAAGTGGGTTTTGCTCTTCCTTCATGCTTCAGAACATATGGCCGCCGTGTCGTTTTGTAACTAAAAATTTATCGGCTCAGAATTAGTGAACTGCATCAACCAAGACTTCCTCAGTTCCTCTGCTTCGCATATAAATTAGGAACTGTCCTACTTAGTGTGAAGTATCAATTGTGATGTGATTTTTTTCTCTTTTTTTCTTTTGTTTTCTTTAATGACAAGAAACTGCTATCTCAATTTCTATAGCTGCATTACTGGGTAATCTCACAAATATGAAAAACCAACATCATCATTAAAAAATAAAAAACTTTTGAAGAGCATAGTGAAAAATCATTATTCCAACTTCATATTCTTTTTTTTTTTTCCTTTTTCCTTAAACAATGCCTTTTTGCTTTGTCAAAAGACACCGTTATAGTAGGCGTTATGCTATTGATCATACCCTTTTTTTTTAACTTCTAGCTGGTCTTTTTATCTGTGCTTTATTATACAATACACGCATAAACGTAGTACATAAAGTATTCATGACTAATTAATTCTGAGTAAAAATAAAATATAAGAGTAGGAATTTCATAGTTGAGAAATATAAAAATTTAAAGAGAATAAGAAATATTATATTGTTTATAAGAGAATATTAATTAAAAATTATTGAGATATGATTTAAAAAATAAGTTAAGTGTGTAAGGTGTGTGAGGATTAAATATGGATGCGAAATAAAACGAAGAAGACAGTGTCAGGCGTGGATGACATGGCACCCAAGAGTGGGCGCCGCGGCGCCCAAAATAAAACTTGAGCGTCGCAGCACTAGGTGATCAGTGCCGCAGAGCCCAGGCAAACCCACCAACGATGCGGCGATAGGCACTGAACACTTCGGCGCTGGGCGGGGAAAAGAGTTTCTTGTTTTAACTAGTCTTATTTCGTCTTTCACTTTTTCAAGACTCTCTAATACGACTCTTACATATTTAGAGTAAACTTAGAATGTCTTAAAGTCTATATAAATGCTCTCTATTAGCTTGTAAACACATATTTATAATAACACAAGAAATCTTTGTGATTTAAACATTATTTATAGTTCTTAGTGAGAGAAAATTCTTAAATTGTAAGAGAGTTTTTCTTTATGAATCTTTATTGTAAAAGGCATACTTTGTGAGTGCCTTGTAATTTAATAAGAAAAAGTAAGTGATCTTAATCCGCCGTGAACATAGGCATGTTACTGAACTACGTAAATTTTTGTGTGTTCTTCTTCTACCTTTCTCTCTTTAAATTCTTTTATTGCTTGTTCTGCACAATTTACTTGGGTGATATTACTTGTTTGTGTGCTTCTGCTTTAACAAAATGGTATCAGAGTTTGGTTCTAAGAAGACATGGCCACACCCAAGTATAAGGTAAAGAAATTTAACGGTATGAATGACTTCAATCTGTGAAAGATGAAGGTAAAGGCGTTGTTGGTAAGCCAAAGGCTAGACTCTACATTAGAGGAGACTGCAGCTCCATCTAGTGATAAAGAGAAGACGCCAGAGTCATCTAAAGCAAAAGCAGAAAGAAGAGACATTCAAGAAAAAGCTCATAGCACAATCGTTCTATCATTGAGCGATGAAGTACTAAGGAAAGTAGCAGGTGAGACGACGGTAATTAATTTTCAAAAGAAACTTGACTCTCTTTACATGCGAAAATCGTTGGCCAACAGATTGCATATAAAGAAGAAGTTGTATCAACTGTCCATGTCAAAGGGGATGCCAATGAAAGATCATATAGACGCCTTCAATAAGATCATCCTTGAACTTGAGTCTATCAACATCAAGATAGAAGATGAAGATAGAATAATTATCCTACTGAGTTCACTCCCCAAAAGCTATGAGAGTTTTGTTGATATGCTACTCTACGGTAAAGAGAGTTTAACGATGAGTGATGTGAAATCATCATTAAACTCAAAGTTATTAGGGAAACAAGTCGAGGGCAATGCAGAAAGTTTATCTGTAAGAAGAAGGCTCTCATATAGAGATGGGAAGAAAAAAGGCTCAAGATCGAAGTCTAGGACTCCTAGGAAGTACTATTGCTACAAGAAAGATGGGCACTTCATAAAGGACTATCCTGAGAAAAGAGCACAAGACATGAAGAAAGCGAATGCTGCATTTGCCTATGATGATAGCTATGACAGCGTAGAGACACTCGTCGCTACTAATAGTAAGAACACTAAACAATAGGTGCTTGATTCTGGTTATACTTTTCACATGTGCCTGTACAATTCTTGGTTTGTAAATTTTTAGCCCATTAATGGTGGTAAGGTATTAATGGGTAATGATGTTACATGTCAGATGATAGGAATTGGTAGTATTAAACTTAGACTGAATAATGGACGAGTAAGAGAGATGACAGATGTTAGGTATTAGGTATGTTCCTGACCTCAAGAGGAACTTGATCTCACTAGAGACATTAGACCAGAATGGGTGTTTTATCAGAATCGACGAAAGGGTTTTGAGAGTGTTGAAGAGTTCTATGATGGTAATGAGAGAAGAAAAGTACAAAGACATTTATGTGCTTAAGGGTGAAGTTTAGTAATTCTGCATTATTCTCTGTAGATGATGAGAATATGCAAACCAAGTTATGGCATCTTAGATTGGCACACCTAGGCGAGAGAAACCTGAATGAGTTATTTAGTCAAAAGGTATTTGGTGAAGATAAATTTCATCACTTGGAGTTTTGTGAGCATTGTGTGCTTAAAAAAGCATATAGGGTGAGGTTTAGTACCGGCGAGTACGAGACTAAAGAAACTCTTGACTACATATACTCGGATCTTTGGGACCAGCTCAGATAGCTACTCATAGTGGTGCCAGGTATTTTCTCAATTTAATTGATGACTATTCAAAAACGCTGTGAGTCTATGTGTTGAAGAGCAATGATTAAGCATTTGATGTGTTCAAGGCTTGAAAGGCTCTTGTTGAGGATCAGACTAGCAAAAGGGTAAAGAGGCTGAGAACTGACAATGGCCTCAAGTTTTGCAATAAAGAGTTTGATGGATTTTATGCCAAACATGAGATTGCAAGGTATAGAACGGTAAGATCAACACCACAGTAGAATGGCGTAGCTGAGAGGATGAATAGAACCCTACTTAAAATGGTTAGATGCATGCTTACCAATACAAAGATGTCCAAAGTATTTTGGGGAGAAGCTGTAATGATTGCAGCTTATTTGATTAATAAAAGTCCCTCCTCAACAATTAACTTCAAGACGCCAGAAGAGAAATGGTTTGGCAATCCTCCTAAGTATGACCACCTCAGAATATTTGATTGTCTTACCTTTGTACATGTTAAGGATGGGAAGTAGGAACCTAGAGCTATTAAAGGGGTATTCATAGGATATCTCGAAGAAGTAAAAGGATACAAGGTGTGGTATAAGGACTTAACACCACTAAGGAGCAGGGGTGGACAATTTAGGGTTCGAGAATTCTTGACCCCAACCCGAACTCGATCGGGAGGCAAAATATGTCATGATCGGGACAATCGGGACACATTTTAGGTCGGGACAAATCCCGACCCAACCTTGGGTCAGGACGGGTCGGGTCGGGAAATTTTGAGTTTTTTTTAAAAAAAATTATTTTGAAACGACATAGTTTTGATTCGGATTCGGGACGGGTAGGGACAATTTAGGACGGTTCGGGATGGGTTCGAGTTAGGTTCAGGACAGTTCAGGTTGGGTTCAGGACGGTTCAGTTTGGGTTTGGGACGATTTGGGATGGGTCGGGAATTATCGTTTAGGTTCAGGAATTTTTTGAACCCGACCTGAACCATTCGGGACAAAAAATTCTGACGTGACGTGACGTAAGATAAGACGATAATGCTAAAAAACTTCCAAGAAGATGAGAAAGAAGAACCTGTGCCCAAGGAAGACTCAGCACCCGAGTCAATAAAAGTTGAAATGGAACCTAAGAGTAGATCTAATGTGCCCCCAGATCAGCACTTCAACGAGGAGATCCTTGAAGAAGAACCAAAAACACCGGCGAGTTCCTCCAAGGACACCCAAAGAAAGACTGAGACTCCTGAGATAGAACTTGAAGAATACCAGCTAGTTAGAGACAGGCTAAAGAGAACGATTAACCCATCAGTCAGGTATGCACAAGCAGATCTAATTGCTCATGCTTTTAATTTTGCTTACACTCTTGAGTATGATGAGCCTAGGACATATGGTGAGGTTATGAAGAATGAAAATAAAAAAGAATGACAGCAAGCCACAGAAGAAGAGATTAGTTCTCTTAGGAAGAACAATACTTGGAAGTTGGTGGAGATACCTCAAAAGAAACTAGTTGGGTGCAAGTGGGTGTATAAGGTGAAGGAGGAGATACCGGGGATAGAGCCTACAAGATTCAAGGTTATGTTAGTTGCACAAAGTTTTACTTAGAGAGAGGGAGTTGACTTTCATGAGATATTCTCTCCAGTCGTCAAGCATACATCTATTAAGATTTTTTTAGCCATATGTGCAAACCTTAATTTACATCTAGAACAGATGGATGTAAAGACAGCTTTTCTGTATAGAGAGCTTGAAGAAACGATATACATGGCACAGCCGCAAGGGTT
Organism: Ailanthus altissimus; assembly: GCA_946807835.1. Classification (NCBI taxonomy): domain Eukaryota; kingdom Viridiplantae; phylum Streptophyta; class Magnoliopsida; order Sapindales; family Simaroubaceae; genus Ailanthus; species Ailanthus altissimus. The sequence goes on from OX327695.1 coordinate 30,383,681, forward strand.
CGAAGAGCTTGGAAAAGAAAATCATGCTTGTTTACTAAAGAAGTCATTATATGGGTTAAAGAAATCACTTAGACAGTGGTATAAGAGATTTGATGTGTTTATGATGGCTTATGATTTTAGTAGGAGCAAGTATGATGGATGTGTGTACTTCAAGACCATAAGTTGTGGGATGATATATTTGCTTTTATAAGTCAATGATACGTTGGTCGCGTAAAGAATATGGAAGAAATACAGAAGCTCAAGAAGTAGTTAAGTGACGAGTCCGAGATGAAGGATTTAGAAGCAGTGAAGAGAATATTGGTTATAAATATTGTGAGGGAAAGAAGAGATGTTATCTTCTTGTCCCAACAGCGATATATACTCAAAATTTTAGAGAAATTTGATATGTCAATACAAAGGCTGTCTCTACTCCTTTGGTCATGCATTTTAGAATTTCAGCAGCACAATTGCCAACATTCGAAGAGGAGAAATTGCAGATGAGTAAAGTACCGTATGCAAGCATTGTGGGGAGCATCATGTATACAATGGTTTGCACAAGATCAGACATAGCACAGGCTATAAGTGTGGTGAACAAATACATGACAAATTCAAGTAAAGATCACTGGCTTGTAGTGAAGTGGATTATGAGATATCTCAAGGGGACATTAAATCACGAGTTAATGTATAAGAGGGATAAGAACAACAGTGAAATGGTAAGAGGGTACACAGACTCAGATTATGCAGATGATCTAGACAAGAGAATATCGTTGACGGGCTACGTATTCACAGTATTTAGATGTAATGTATGTTGAAAACCAGTTCTACAACATGTGGTTGCATTATCTACCACAGAGGCAGAGTACATAGCTTTTGGTGAAGCTATTAAGGAGGCCGAGTAGTTGAAAGGCATATGCGCAAAGGTATTGGCTAATGAAGATGTGAACACCGGTGTATATTGTGACAGCCAGAGTGCGATACACCTAAGCAAGCATAAATGTTTCACGAGAGGTCGAAACACATTAATGTGAGTCTCCATTACATTCGAGAGATTGTCTAAAGTAGTGAAATTAGTCTAATGAAGATAACGTCGTCTAACAACCCTACTGATATGTTGACTAAGCCACTACCCTCGGTTAAGTTCATCTTATACAAGGACTTAACCGGAGTCATTACTTTGTGAGGATGACCAAAGATGCGAAAATAAAAGATCTAGTTACTTTTGCAGATGATTTTGAATCAAGGAGAAAAATTTTAAGAATATTAATTGAAAATCATCGAGATATAATTTAGGGAGCAAGCTAAGTGCGCAAGGATTAAAGACGGACGCGAAAGAAGGCAAAAAAAGAAGAAGGTAGTGCCAAGCGTGGACACCGCGGCATCCAGGAGTGGGCGTCGCGGCCTCCCAAACAGAACCTGATGGTCGCAGCTCCCAAAATAAAACCTGAGCGCTACGACTCCCAAAACAGAACTTGAGCGCCACGGTGCCAAGTGATCAGTACCGCGGCGCCCAGGCAGGCGCACCAGCGCCGCGGCGATGGGCGCTAGGCACGGGAAATAGTTTCCCATTTTGACACATCTTATTTTGTCTCCTCCTTACTTCTAGATTCCCTAATACGACTCTCACACATTTAGGATAAACCTATGACGTCTTAAAGCCTATATAAAAGGCTCTTTATTAGCTTTATAAATACATCTTTGTGATAACTCAAGAAATCTTTGTAATTTATACATTTTTTATTATTCTCAGTGGGAGCAAATCCTTAGATTGTAAGAAAGAGTTTTTCTTGTAAAAGACATACTTTGTGAATGCCTTGTGATTCAATAAGAAAAAGTGAGTGATCTTGATCCGCTATGGACGTAGGTAAGTTGTTGAACTACGTAAATTTCTGTGTATTCTTCTTCTACCTTTCTCTCTTTAAATTCTTTAATTGTTTGTTCTGCACTATTTACTTAGGTGATATTGCTTATTTGTGTGCTTCTGCTTCAACAGCTTGTATTGATGAATGTTGAGTATTTATAAAGTTTATAATAAATCAAAATAAGAAAAAAAGTAAATTTAAAAGAGAAATAAATCTAATAGGAATTAATAAATAAGAAAAATAAGCCTAATAAGAAAAAAATCAAAATATGAAAAAAGAGAAACTTAAAACGAGAAATAGATCTAAAAGTTTGAAAAGCTAAAATAGTAATTCTTAAAATAAATAATTTTAAATTAAACTAATTTTTTTAATTTCCTTTATCATGTCTTCCGTAAGATGAAGCTTTTAGAGAAGAATTCAATCTTATCTATCAAGAGGAGAAAGTCAAAAAGGAGAGTCTAATATTCTTCTTTAATAATAGAAATTGAGTGTGCAGAAGAAAGTGTCTTGCTGAGAGTAGTCAATGTTGAGGTGGCTAAAGAGGGCAATGATACAATAGCAGTGATGTAAAGAAAGGACATTGTGGTAACATCTGCACTCATTGTGATGGAGACTTTTGAGAAAGGTTAAAATACTTGTTGTGGGCAATAACCTGTTAAAAAAATAAAAACAAGAAATTTGTATCATTAGTGATTTTTTTTTCATTGAAAGAAGTATCAAAAACAAAAAAATAATCATAGAGAGGGAGATATATATATATATATATATATATAAAGAATAAATTGAAGACAAGAAAGGAAGTTAGAGACTAGCTCAATTTATTGAGCTTGAAGGATTTTAAAACTACAAGAAAAAAAAGAGAATGAAATAATAGAAAGGAAAAGAAATTTTTTTGAGAATTGAAGGAAAAACCCTTAAAATAAAATAGAAAATAAAAACTTATTTAGGAAGGGAAGGGGTAAAATAATTAAAATAAAGACTTGTTTAGGAATAATAATGAGTTAACTTTTAAAATAAACTAGAGAAAGAAAAGATCTATTTAAGAAAAAAAAGACGAGAGATAATTTATATGAGTTTAATCACATAATATAATATAAGGGAAGAGAGATAGTTTATAAGTATTTAATTTCATAACAAAACTGTAGCAACCTACAAAGATGGAGAGAGAAGGTTTTTTTAAAAAAAAATTTTAAAGAGAATTATTGGTGTTAATAATGATAAAAGGTTGGTTGAGTTTCAAGATAGTAGTACTGATCGCGATTTCTGGCAGCTGCTACTGTTCACATGCATAATTCATGAGTACTGCCTACGATTATTGTTCATGCACACTGTTGACAAGAAAGAAGAAATACATTAATGAAGGAGGAATTGAATATGGTGTTAAGAATTTGGCTAGTGCTTAAAACTTAAAAATGAAATAAATAAAACAAATAATTGATCATGAAATCATTTAATTGCTACACAGCAACCTTTGCTTCCTCATGTGTAGCATAGTGGTTTCACTTTATTGATGCGTAGTAGCTTGGTGGAGTCAAAGTATTATATTGACCAAAAAAATGCTCTAATATCATGTAAATATCAAAAGAGAATGAAAAATATTACAGTATTTGTATTCTTATTAATAAATACTTTGGTATTTATAGAGTTTATAATAAATCAAAATTAAAAAAAAAATGTAAACCTAAAAAAATTAAACCTAATAAAAAGAAACGAAAACAAGAAAAATAAATCTAATCAAAATAATAAAAAAAATAAACCAAAAAGACTTATTAGATTGAAAGTAAAAAAATTAAATAATTTTAAATTAAACTAAACTTTTTTAATTTCCTACATTAAAATTTTTTCAACTTCATCCAAACTTTTTTTTTATAAAAAAAACATGATTGTAGTGACCACCAAAATTGCGGCTTTAAAAGGAGCCCATAATATTTTTTGCAATATAGACTTTGTTTCTAACCCATAAATATACGGTCCAAAATAATCACTTAACACGTGTCCAATAATTAGATCCTACGATTTTCAATATGTAATTCATGGCTCAAACCCCAAGAAGTAGAGAGGGATTCTAAGCCCTGTTCAAGCTTTTTCTAAGCACACCCAAGTCGTAGTTGATCATCACTTGGGCATCCAAAGCCATATCAGCCCACTATCACCTTGTACTAGAAAAGTGAAAAATAATGTCTTTTAATTGCATCAATCCCTTTAAATAGTAAGCGTAAGCGTAGTACTAGAGATACGAGCTACTTATACAAATTAGTCTATACAAATTAATTTAGCAATATAAAATTCAATGAGTGAAATAAATAAACTAAGGTAAGAAAGAAAAATAAAAAATAAAGTCACTCATCCAAACGTTAATTTGTATAAATAAGTTTATATAACTAATTTATATATGTAGTATTATTTCAATAATAAATACTATAGTAAGTTTGAGGGTGTTAATAATTCTTTCTTATTTATAGGTTCAAAAAAATTTGTTATAAATTTCAAGTATTCATCATATCACATTTACATATTATAAAGATGTTGACTTTGAAATTTAAAAATTCTTAGGTCAATGAATTATATTTGTTTCTCTATGAATAATTGATGGGCTAGGCTAGTATTGGGATAAGATAACCACTCTGAATGTGCATTAGACTAAAAGAGCTTCTTATAATCACAAATAAACATTAGACCACGATAGAATTTTTTCTAACATTACTTAAATGAGCAAGAGGTATTATATGAAAAACAAGGAAGGCAAGAAAGAAAATTAAAAGAGGCTTGGGGGTTTATATTTGTTCTTAATCAAAGAGTTATTTATTCGACCAAGGGAAAAATAAATTAAGGTTTAGGGGTTTCAAAGGTTTAGAAAAAGAATACATTTCTTAGTGATTTCGCCTCTTTTTTTATAAACTCATATTGTAGCATCATATTAGAATTAAAGTATACTTGTACCTTTTTGATTTAGACTTATCCTAAGATTGTAAGAGTAGATTTGTACTAAAGATCTTGAGCTTTGAGGTTCTTGAGGATAAGGCTAATCCCGTAATTGTAGGAGTTAGATTTGTATTGAGAATCTTATAACTCTGAGATTCTCTAAGTGACTGTAATCTTCGATCATCAATCAATGTATCTTTCTTAGGCCTTGAGGGTCTTAAGTGGTAAAACTCGTGGTTGGCCTTTTGAATGGCTCGTATAGTTGGCATCGAATTTATATGGTCGACTTAATTAATGATAATTGGTATAGATGTTTATTGATATCGAGGACTTTGGAGTCAAGGACATCAAAGAAATTCTCTTGTTCACTATTGGAGTTTTTCCATGATGGTGGGTCAAAATCTAAGGTGTCTACATAATAGGCTTCATCGTGGGTCTTAGGTGAGGCATTATTGGAAAGTTTAAGCTCAAGGTTTATGGGCTACGTTAAACTTTCAGGAGAATTAGACTCAAATCAAAATTCTAAAAGAAATCATAAGAATGTATTATAATGAGGCATAAGGCTTAACTTTGTCCAATTTATCCAAATTTCTTCTAATTTATGTTTATTTAAAAAAAATTCTAAAAAATTAAACTGTTTAAAATTCATAGTTATTATATTGTCAAACTTGCAATTAGTTATAGTTAAATTCAACAAATTCAACATCTTTGGATCAAATATTATATTCTTCCGACTTCTATAAAGGGCCACAAAAGATGAATCATATTAGTAGTTGTTGGAGTCGAGAGGTGATTTGTGGTTCAACTCACATAGGTTTAACTAGTGGTGTTCATAATACAATTTAATTTGTCTAATTCATCCAATCGATCCAAATCAATTTATTTATTTATTGGATTTGATAGATTGATGGATTAGATTAGATAAAAAAAATTAATATCACAATATTTATAAATAAAATAATTTTAAAATGTGTCATTATTTCATTTATTTCGGTATATCATAAATAAAAAAAATACTAAATCACATCATTTGTATAAGACAAAACTTAATTTTGTTGAATTTAAGTTACTTTTGATTATTTGACTATTTTATCATCAATTTCTTTTTAATCTTTTAGTAGAATTAGTGAGTCTAAAACTTAAGTATAGATTATCCACCATACAACTCGCAATATAAATTAAGCTAGTTGGGCTATAACATAACGAGTTAAACCATTTAGACTTGAGAGGCTCAACTCCAATTGACACTTTTAAATAATGCTAGTATTTTTTATTGTAATTTTAAATCGGATGGATTAAATATGAATTTACATTTTTTTAATAGATTAGATTGGATTATATTCAACATTTTGATGGATTGGATGGGAATGAAAAATTATTAATCTAAGTGCTAATTAACATAGCTTTTTATGACCAATAAACTAAATATCAATAATAAAAAATGTGACTTAGACCACAAAGTACCTAAACCCGCAATCAATTATTCTAAAAGTGGGTAGATGTGGGTCTTGTTTTAAGATAAATAGAGATAAATTTTATAAAAAAAAGTACACAAAGGTAGGTGAGACTTGATCTCATTTTGAGATTAAGATTTGAGTCCTCTTAACTTTTAGGAAGAAATAAATTTCTTTAAATTTTTGCAAAAGTAACTTGATTTGTTTTTTTGAAACTTAAATATTAATTTCATTCTGTAAAAGAAAATAATTTTATAGGTCAAATAAAAAATTAGAGAAAAGCTTTTGATAAGAAAATGGAAAGATCAAATATAAAACATGTACAAAGTTTTTTCACAAAGGTATCAACAATTTTCATTATTAAATAACAAATTGAACTTTATCCGAGATAACTACATCACTCTTTCAAATCATCTTCACCACAAATGTTAACTCTTCTAAATAATTTTATACTATTTTTTAAAATTGCTAAATTTGAATAAATAAAATTTCAAATTTGAAAAGAAACATGATATTAAAAAAAAGAACAAAATCATAGAAAGCTATAGATTCAATCTAGATCAAGATTTGGATGATAAAAAAATAAACAATTAATCTAAATCAAGATGTTAATTGTGAAGAACCACTAATCGGTAGTTGAAAAAGTAAAAGTTAAGAAGAGAGAAATAAAAGAGGAAAAAAATAATGTTAATAAAAAAGAATGCTAATCGGTAGTGATTTTCATCGGGATAATAGTAAAAAAAATATGATCTTTTCTTAATTAAAAATGTTAGACATAATCATAAATTGAATTCACACCTATATGAATATAACTCAAGATTTATCATATTAAATTATCAATATAGATATTTAGAAAAAATATACCCGAGGAATCTATGGTGAATAAAACTTGAAGATTAGCAACCTTGAATAAGAACTAAGAGTATAGTGGTCTTCTACAATCAAATTTATGTAGACTCAATGGGTTTTTCTCTCTGTAATAGAAAAAAGATGAGAAGAGTTCTATGTGTATTGATTTGACTTGAGGACCATAATCCTAAAAAATGTATTTATATACTAGATTAAATTATAGCACCATCACTCATAATCCAACTAGTATTGTGTTTCTACACATAATAAGCCCATATTAAATTAGACGTCTCTAGAGCCTAATAAGATATCATATAAATAGATCCTTTAAATTGGCTCTTATTTAAGATAGTTCATAATGTATGATTGTTGTTAATATGTGAGCCTATATAAAAGAAATAATAAAACTTAACAATTTCTCACTTAGGCCACATATGTCATCTGAAAATAATTATATATTATAAACTTTAGTGTGCACAATAAATGCTATTTTATCTTGAAACATCTCCTTATATACAATTTGGTCCATTAACTATATCAATATAAAATCAAAGTGGCATTCCCTGTATATATTCATAATTAGACCCATCAATGATCACCATACTAACATAATTAATGACATACATCAAATATAGATGTTTAGCATAGAAATTACATGAAATGTGATCTCAAACATATCTATTTTCATCTAGTCCTACCTTATAACTTCAACGAGTTAAATATTTTCTAAACTTTATGCAAAATTGCAATAGAAAGTACTAAATGCTTTCTAAACTTTATACAAAATTATAGTAGAAAATGTAACCTTATTTCAAAGTTTCAACAAACTATCAAACTTTATTGTGTCTTTAACCAAATTAATATCAAAAGATAAACTTTCACTATTTATACATATAATCAAATGATACAACACCTATACAAGCAACAAGCTCATAAGAAACCTCAGGGGCGATAATCCTTTGGTGAGTGAATTTGCAATTATGAGTTTGTACTAATATTTTTTATTGACATTTGTTGACTTTGAACTCTTTTTTTAATGACTAAAAATTTGAAGTCGATGTGCTTAGACTTCGAAGAGCTTCTGTTGTTATGGGAATACATCATTACCATTTTATTATCATAACAAAATTTTAATAGTTTTTCAATACAATTGACAATACGCAGCCCTATAATAAAGTTCCTCAACCATATCCCATGATTTGATGGCTGAAAATAAGCTATAAACTAGGCCACTTTAATAGAAGAAGTTATGAGCATTTGCTTAGTATTTTTCAAGAAAATAGCTCATTAGGCCAAAGTATATTTATTTAACCAGATGTGGATAGTTTATTATCTAAGCATCCAATAAAATCAGAGTCAAAATACTTTATGATTTTTAATTTATCTGATATCTTATATGTGTGCATGTAATCCTTTATTCTCTGTATATACCGTATATCAGTTTGGCTGTTTTTCAATGATCCACCATAAGGTTACTCAAATATTTGCTTAGCATTTTAATAATGTATATAATATCTTGACACATACACTCTTGAACATACATGAGAATCCTTACTGCTAATATATAAGAAAAATTTTACATCTCTTTCTGTTTAATTTCAGTCTTAGGGCATTAACCGAGACTGAACTTATCACCCTTAACAATGGGCAATCTCTTTAGAGCACAGTCCTTTATGCTATACCTGCTAAGTACCTTATCAATACAGTTTCTTTTGTGATAATCTTAGGATACTTCGAGTATATTCCTGATGCATCTGAATTCTTAATACAAAAGATGTATCCCTAAAATCTTTCATCTCAAAATTTCTTTATAAAAATCTCTTGGTTTCATACAATAGACCTATATCACTACTTGCTAGCAGTATGTTATTAACATATAACCAAGAAGATAAATTTCTCTCACTAAACTTGTGATATACATTCATCAATTGTATTTTTTTCAAAATCATATAAGATAATCACTTGATGAAACTTATTATACCATTGATGAAATGCTTGCTTGAGACTGTAGATGGACTTTTTTAATTTGCATACCATATTCTTTTAATCTTCAGACGCAAAATTTTTTAGCTACACTATATATATCATTTTCACAATATCACCATTGAGAAATACAATCTTTATGTCCATTTGATATAACTCTAAATCAAAATAAGTTATAAGTGTTATGATGATTTTAAAAGAGTCTTTCATTGACACTGGAGAGAAATTCTCTTTATAATCAATGCTTTCTTTTTAAGTGAAACCCTTGGTAATAAGACATATTTTATATCTTTCGATATTGCCTTTTGGTCTTAAATATCCATATGCAACCAATGAGTTTCGTACCTTTAGGCAACTCAGTAAGATCTCAAACGTCGTTGTCTTTTATAGATTTTATCTCATCGTTTATGACCTCAATCCATTTATGACAATTAGAACTTTGTTTCATTTGACTGAAATTGATTAGATCATTTCTCAGTCCTATATCAAACTTATATTTTTGGAGATAGACAAAAACATTATCTGAATCGTACTTCTTATTTCTTTAGTGGATCTTCTAAATGACACTTATTCTTGAGGTTATTAAGGCTGCTCTTGATGAATAAGAGCAAAATCTTTATTTTGGATTGGAAGTTCTGTATATTGTCTTATATTTCTGGATCAACTTCTTGAATAATATCAGAAAAATAAGTCCGATCATTTTCAATAGCAGTAATAAAAAGATAAATAAATTCATCTTCAAATATAATATTCCTAATATGCCTTGTCTCTCCCCAAACTCAACATCCTCAAGAAATTTAGCATTCCTATCTCAAAAAAAGATTTACTTGAGGATTATAAAACTTGAAACCTCTCGATCTTTCAACATATCCATTAAAATTGCAGGTAACTGTTCTTATGTCAAATTTCTTTTCATTAGGCCTGTATGGCCTAACTTCAGCTAGATAACCCTAGACATGTAAGTGCATAACATTAAGCTTTTGCTAGTCCATAACTTGTACAAGATTTTAGATACTGCTTTACTTGAAACTCTATAAAAGATATAGACTTGAGTATTTAGTGCTTTTCCCCAAAATGACTTAGGTAAAAAGGAATGACTAATCATACTTCTCATCATATTTTTAAGTATTTAGTTTTGACTCTCAGTAACACCATATATGCTTGGTTTTCTAAGCATTGTGTATTATGGGATGATGCCACACTCCTATAGGAATTTAGCAAAAAAAAAGTAATGGATATTATTCACCTAATCTATCGTATCTTTTATAATATTCAACACCACAGTCAGATTTGACAACTTTAATTTTCTTGCCAAGTTGAATTTTAACTTCAGCTTTGAAAATATTAAATACGTCCAAAGATTGAGACTTCTTATAAATAAATTAAAGGTACCTAAAATGAGAATATTTGTCAATGAACGTAATAAAATATTGTAGGCCATTCTAAGAAGCTGTAGGGAATGGTTAATAAATATCAGTATTTATTAGTTTTAAGACGTTATTACTTTTGTTGGCACCTAATTTTCTATTGTTTATTTATTTTTCCTTTATACACTCAATGTAGACTTTAAAATTTGTTAAATTAAAAGAATCAAGAATTTCATCTGACGCTAGTATTTTTATACTATGTTTAGAGATATGTCTTAAATACTTGTGCCAAAATGCAACAAAATTTTAATCAATTAATTTTCACTTTGTACCACGTTTGTTAACATGCGAGGTTCATCAAAAAAAGACATGTGTATCTAATTTGTAAATATGATCAATTAGAGAATCAATACCAATAAGATTTAAATTTTGAAAGAGACTAACTTATTGTTTCTAAATGAATAAGAATACCCTTATTTGTCCAAACTAGAAACGAAAAATATGTTATGCCTAAATGATGGTACATAATAAGTGTCATCTAAATTCAAATAATATTTGATCTCTAATTGTAATCTAAACAATCCTATGGCCTCTACAAGAGTGGCATTATCATTTTCCACTTGAATGCATCTTTCAGCATCAATTGAAAATCAACTCCTAAGACAACCTTATATAGATACACTTATGTGAGTAGTTGTAGCTGTATCTGTCTACCAAATGTGTTTAGGTATAAAAGCTAAGTTAACTTTAGAATAAACAAGGATGAAAAATATACATTTCTTAACACGCTATTTGGCGTACTTGGGATAATCTTTCTTCACATGACCAACCATTTTGCGAAAGAAATAAGTAATTACCAAATCTTGTTTCTTTTTCACTTTATTATGTGAAGTCTCCGTTGCAGTGTTTTTTCCTTTATTTATTTTTCTTATTCTGAGAAGTACTTGCTAAGTGAGCACTTTCAGTCTTTTCTCGTTTCAATTTTTTATCTTATTGCACACAATATGAAATGAGCTCATTAAGAGTCCATTTAACATTTTGAGTGTTGTGACTTATTTTAAATTAACTATAGTGTGCAGGAAGAAAAATCAAAATCAGATTTACAAGCAAGTCATTAGACAGCTCTAACATTAGTGCCTTCAGTTTTAAAGCAAGATTAGACATCTTATGATGTATTCTTTTATATTCTCTTTATCATTATACCTTACTGAAATAAGGTTAGCTAGTAGTGTACTTGTTTTACCATTTTTATTTTTGGCAAATCGTTGTTCAATTTTCTCAAGGAATTTCTTAGCATTTTTTTCTCTCAGAAATAATGCCATAAATATAGAACTGAAATTTATATTAGCAAATATAGTAGAAGAAGATGAAACTTACAGAGAAGACATAAAAAATAACAAGCTCACAATTATGTCATTATTTTAAGCATATGCATGTATGACATAAATAAACATATAAAGATGGGCCCTATCACGAGATACCTAGCACAACATTAATATTTAATCTTTGAATAAAAATATCAACTGTAAGTGGTATCTCAATGCAGTAATCCAATATTGATAATAAATCCTGCTAACAATAAGCATTTTTTTGGATTGACTTACTACATGCATGAAAAGCTTGATAATTATCATACATTTATTATCGCCAATATGCCTATAATTTGACCAAAAAATAATATTCCTTTGAGTGATTATTTTTTGCATAAACAATAAATATATTCATCTTAATATCCTAAAATAAAGAAATCTACATAATAGAGGTTACTTTAGCAATATGTTATTTCAATCAATTTATTTTGAAACATAAGACACAAGTAATGTAAAGAAAAAATAACCGAATGTCTATAAATAAAAAAATTAAAGTTTTTTTTATGTACTAGAGTGATGCATGGCACCAAGGCCGCTGTGATTACAACACAGCTAATGTTTCAAATAGGGTCAATAATTGTCGAGTCAAATTCAAATGAGTTAAATTTTGAATTGCACGTCTATGAATTGGGTCTGATAAACATAATTCTTCCAAAAATAATTGAAACCCTCTAAATTTAGACCCTAAATTTGATAATTTTGAATTTACAAATACCAAAAAATAGACCACAAATAAATTTAGGTCAAAATTAAGACTTATTTGTAATTTTTTTAAAAGTTTTTTTAGGTTAAATTGTAATTACTTAAAGTTAAAAGGAATTGAATGATAAAAATCAACTAGAACCTATTTAAAAATATTACAAACTTTATAGTCAAACTATAATTATCCAAAACTTTAGGGGTTGTATAAAAATAGCCACTATTATTAAAGTCTATTTACAATTTTTTTAAATTTTATGATCAAAATATAATTAAAAAAAACTAAAGGGCCCTATTTAATATTTACCAAAAAAATGGCCCATTCCACCCCAACTTCTTCTCTTTCTTTCTTTTTATTAATAATAAATACAAATAAAAATAAAATAAAAGTAAAAGGAAGAAATTTTAAATTATTTAAAAATACAAAAACACCAAATTAAAACTGAATTTTAATGTTTGTTATTCTTAATTCTTCAAATTAATAACCTTTAATTATATTTGAACCCTCAAATAGCAATAAGAACCATAAACTTAATATTTTTTTTCAACAAAAAAGTATAAAAAATTTATATATATAATATTTCTATCTTAAATAATTATATGAGAAAGATATTAAAAATATGAATATATATATATTAACAATTCTAATAATTTAACATGATTTCTGCTTTGATACCACTTGTTAGACATAACTATAAATTGGATTCATACTCAAATAAATATAACCTATCATGTCAAATTATTATGATAGATATTGAGAAAAAATATATTTGAGCAATCAATGATAAATAGAACTTAAAGATTAACAATCTTGAATAAAAATCAAAAGTATAGTGGCATTCCATAGTCAATTTTATGTTGGCTCAATGAATTTTTTTATTTGTAATGAAAAAAAATGAGAAGAACTTTATATGTATTGATTTGACTTATGGGCCACAACTCTAACAAATATTTTTATATACTAAGTTAAATTATGACTCTATTACTCATAATTTAATTTGTATTGTATTTTTATATATAACAAACACATATTAAATTAAATGTCTTAAAAGCATAATAAGATATAATCCAAATAAATTATTTAAATTAATTTTTATTTAACTCATAATATATCATTATTATTAATATGTGAGCTCACATAAAATAAATAATAAAACTTAACCGAAAAAAAAAGTGGAGTTATTTTTATTTGAAGAGGATAAAAATAGAATTAAGAGTTTTTCTGTTAGCCTAGACAGCAGATTTGATTTGTTGTGTCGTGGACATTATATAAATATTCAAAAGATGAACAAATAATAAAACAATGTACGTTTACTTGAACAGTGTGCAGAAATGAACAAAGCATTTATTGCTGTGGCTTTTGGGAGAATTACGAAGGATTTGTGTTTTCTTTCATGCTTCAGAAATCAGTAACCAGCTTTGCTTCGCTTAAAAGGATAACGAGCTGTCCTGTTTAGTATAAAGCATCTTTTTGATATTTTTAATAACAAGGAATTTCTGCATTTATATAAATACTAGCAATTAACACTTTCTTAAAATATAATTAACGTTTTAAGAGGACAGTGAAAATAAAATAAGTACTGTTTACTTGCCTCAATGCTTTTTTTTTTCTTCTCTGTTGTAGTGCCTGCTGAAATTGCGACCGGTAATGCTTTTGGTTTTTACCATATGGACCTTGTTTTTGACCCGCAGTTATATGTTAAGACGTATTGATAAATGGCCACCATTGTGCTTTAATTAGGATCGTATTTGCGGAATTTTTGTAAATATTAATTTTTTTTATCACAGATTTTTTTTTATATTTTAATAACTAAATAAATATAATTTTTCTCATTTTACCTTTGTAATTTATTGTTTAATTTTATAATGCTATTTCTAAAAAACAAAAAAAAGGTGATATACTTCCTAAAATTTAAATATTTAATTAAATAAAAAATAAATAAAATAAAACTATTGATTAATTAAATAACTAAAAAATAAATTAATTAAAAAAATTATTTTTTATGTAAATTATATAAACAAGGTTAAAAATTAAAAAAAAATATATGTTTGATCATTAAGATTGAAAAAAATTTGCCTATAGTAAAAATAATTAATATTAAAAATTTTGGTCAATATAAAAAATTTCGGTCATATTTTTAATAGAGTAGGGGGAAGTTGGTGGATTTACCACTCTATTGTTAGTATGTTCCAATATTATGCCATCCAACTCGTAGGACATCGAGAGACTAAAAGTCCAAATTACTCAATACATGAGCCCATAATTGATCCATAGCTTCTAAATATGGACCTTGATTCCCAACCCAAAATCTGCAGCTCTTCTAAAGAACTGGCTAACTTTTCTTAAGTACACCCAAGACCTAGTCTATTTTACCTTGGGCTTAGAATGCACGACAGCCCTTTATTCTCTGCTATTCAAAAGTGGATAAATGCTCTTACTGATTCTATTAATTGTCACAATTCTCAAATCCATTCAATTAAGTTTTTACTTAACCTTTTATTAATATATAATTGGTGAATAATTATATTATTTAAAAAAAATAGAAAAAGAATAGATATTGACTACTCATGTCTAATATAGAATATATATAAAAAGAATCTTTAAAAATTTAGATAAAACTTAACTTAGGAGATGAAATTACTAAGTTTTGAAAATTTTGATTCCTTAAGAGTGTAATAATTTTTCTTCTTTACCGTTCAAAGGATTGTTTTTAATTTCTAAGTGTTCATTCTATCATATGAAGTATTTATCTGGCTGTGCATAAGGCCCAATTTATTCAAAACTTTTGTTGAAAGTTTTTTTTTGTTCAATTTTTTTTTCAAATTAAACCATTAAATTACATTATTATTGCACTTAACAACATGTCTAAGTGCTCATTTGGTTAGACTTTTTTTACTGATTAAAAGAGCTTTTTTAATGTTAAAAATATTTTTCAAATTTTTTTGATAATATTTAATTGTAATTAAAAAGGAGCTTTTGGAGATTAAAAAATTTATTTTGCCTCTACTTACAAAGTTCAAATTTTGAACTTTTGAGAATAGAGTTTTTTGAGTTATTTTAATATATTTGTAATGTCACATATACCTCAATAATATATTTTTATTTCTATAATATATCCTTAATAAAAATAAATTTTATTCAACTAACATATTTTCAATATTTTTCTAAAATTCATCATATCTCAAATTCTCCTTATCTTTACAACCATCATATTTTTACAAGAATTTACTAAAATTTTTTGTTGATTATTTTATTTTTAACAAAAAAAAATATTTTATTTTTAATTTTTGTACCAAAGACAATAATTTATATTGATTTTTGTGTTTAAAAAATTAAATTTGAGAAAATATTTAATAAATTTAAACTTATATATAAAAAAAATATTGAAATTTTTAGAATTTGAATATAAATTTTATTAAGTGTCTTTTTTTGATAACTTAATAAAATATAAGTACTTTTAACAATATATAACCAAACGATCTAATATTATAAAAGAGTTGTTTTAATTGACAATCACATGGTCAATAATTTTTTTTTTAAAAATTTACTTTTAAAACCTTTATTTTTAAAAATTTTATTTAAAAAATCAAACCAAACAAACTTTAAATGATTGAGACTTTGAATACATCTTTTTTAATTAGGGCATATCCTCTTTTCAATAAATATTATTAAAAATTTGCTCTCTCATTCTTAGAAGTTGATATTTTGAGCAAGTCTTAAAAAAAAAAAAAAAACTGCTCTGTTATTTTTATTGTAAACCATGCTATTAGTCGCTAGATTTACCAAACTTCGAGTGCCCATCAATATAGCTTTCTGAATCGTACAAGAATATCAACAAGAATAGTGGCTTAGACCACAACATCTCCAAAGGCAAAGAGCATGAGAATCATACATTTATTCATAAACTTATCCTTTCAAAAGCCACTGCATTGGCTTTCCAATCTCCTCCACAAAATTCAATATCCACAGATACTACCCACAATCAAAAACAAGAAGAAAAAAAAAGAACAATCTCAACCATCTCTTTTCTTCATCTCAGTACTCCTTCAGCAAACAACTCACCACCCCTTCACATTTTCTTCCTCTTATCCATCTAATTTTTCTCTTAGCATCATCATTACAATCATGGCAGCAGTAAGTGCTGCAGTTTCTCTTCCAACTTCCAAGTCCACTTCTCTTTCATCCAGAACCTCCATCATCTCTTCTGACAGAATCACCTTCAAGAAGGTACAAGTTTTAAATGTGCTCATGCATGCATGGTTCTGATGTTTTTTTTTATTGTCGTTGAATGTTGAGTTTTGTAAATGGCGTATGGTTTTTTTTTTTTTTTTGGCTCAGATTCCATTTTACTACAGAGATGTTTCAGATGGAGGGAGAGTGGTTTCAGTCAGAGCCCAGGTTGCAACAGAGGCTCCTGCTAAGGTTGCGAAGGAATCCAAGAAAAATGAGGAGGGAGTTGTTGTTAACAAGTTCAAACCTAAGACCCCTTACATTGGCAGATGCCTTCTCAACACTAAGATCACTGGTGATGATGCCCCTGGTGAGACCTGGCACATGGTCTTCAGCACTGAAGGTATTGAATCTCAAGAGATTACTTGCTAAATTCATTTCATTTGCAAACAAGTTGTCTTTGATTATATGTTAAACTTTGATCTTATTTGGTGATTGGTGAACAAAAAAAGAAATATATTCTTGAGCTGATTGATTAATGTAGAAGCTATTGATTCTGTTATTGACTGGTTTATTGGGTGTTTTAGGAGAGGTACCCTACAGAGAAGGGCAGTCCATTGGGGCGATTCCAGATGGTGTTGACAAGAATGGGAAGCCTCACAAATTGAGATTATACTCCATTGCTAGCAGTGCCCTCGGTGACTTTGGGGACTCCAAAACCGTGAGCGCCTTATCATTGATTTCGAGATATAAGTTTTCGATTGCATAAAATAGCTGGGTTCTCAAATCGTGTCAAGTTTATATTATTTGTACCTGCTGCTTGCATATTTCAATACACAACTCACTCTCGAATCTAGCTGATCAATGAAGATAACCATTAATTATCCCTTTTTTCCCTTATGGTTTTAATTTGGTTATTAGGCGGATCTGATTGCCTTTTAACAGGTTTCTCTATGTGTCAAACGGCTTGTGTACACAAATGAAAATGGAGAAATTGTTAAGGGAGTCTGCTCTAATTTCTTGTGTAAGAATGCAGAGCTTTTTGCTTCTTTAACTTATTTCTTTTGATGCCTTTTGTATGTGAAAGGAATTTATTAGGCTTTCATTTTTCTCTATGCTTATCAAAAAAGAAACAATTTCCAATAAACGATGCCCCAGTTAAAATGTACTCTAGTAGCTCTAAATGATTTTCAATTTCAGGTGATTTGAAACCTGGTGCTGAAGTAAAGATTACAGGACCTGTTGGGAAAGAAATGCTTATGCCAAAGGATCCCAATGCCACAATCATCATGGTATGATCCATACTTCTAACATCGATCAAGAATAATACAATGCATTAAGTAGATTTCCTCCTGTTCAATACTAATTTTGGTCATATAATTTGAATGCATTGCTATATGGATCCTTATTCATTGTAGCTTGCAACTGGAACGGGAATTGCTCCTTTCCGATCATTTTTATGGAAAATGTTCTTTGAGAAGCACGAGGGCTACAAGGTAGGATCCATTTACTTGACTGCTGAATTATTTACTCAAGAGGCCTCATGACTGCAGGGTAATATAGTTTCCATATATATATTTTTTACATGGTGCCTTTAGCCCCACCTACACTGTCGATATTAAACCCTGGTCCAAAAATAGACCGTCATAAGTTTATTGAGTATCTATTATAAACTCCTATAAGTTTATTGAGTATCTATTATGAACTCTCATAAGTTTCACATTTGCAGTATCTATTGTATTGCATTATTGTTTTTTATTAACTAATACATTTTCTTGAGTTGCTCAAATTTTGATATGCTTTGTAGTTCAATGGTCTGGCATGGCTCTTCTTGGGTGTCCCCACTAGCAGTTCCTTGCTCTACAAGGAGGTGAGCCACATTAAGTTTCCTCATCAATAAAATTCTCGAATCCTTGTAATTTGTTATGAAATTTTAAGTCGACCAATTTATATTTACCCTGAAATGAACTCAATGTTAAATGGAACAGGAGTTTGAGAAGATGAAGGAGAAGGCCCCCGACAACCTCAGGGTTGACTTTGCCGTGAGCAGAGAGCAAAAGAACGAGAAGGGCGAGAAGATGTACATTCAAACCAGAATGGCTCAATATGCAGAAGAGCTATGGGAATTACTCAAGAAAGACAACACCTATGTCTACATGTGTGGGTTGAAAGGCATGGAGAAGGGAATTGACGACATTATGGTATCATTGGCCGCTAAAGATGGTAAGAAAAATGGTCTTGTTACACCAAACTTGGTAAACAATTTTTGGTGAATTATGCCTCTAATGGAGTCCTTTGGTCCATTTTTTTCCAGGCATCGACTGGCTTGAGTACAAAAGGCAGTTGAAGAAGGCTGAGCAATGGAATGTGGAAGTCTACTAATTGCTTTGTACAAATATATCCCTCTCTTTTTCCCTCATTTTAATTTAAGCAGCGATCCTATAAGTTCATTTCACTTTGCATTTTGTGTAGATAGGTAATCAATCTCTTTATAATTTTTCTTTTGTATTTTTTTGGTTATTGAAGCAATTTATTATCGCTATTATCTCTACAGAATTTTATTCTTGAGGGATCATGTTCATGTAGCATGCATTATATCGACAATTCAACCTCCTCTTTTATGAGCCTGTTGTCTGTCTGTCTTCACTTTCTGCAGAATTTTGTCTGGGTTCACTTTCATGTATTAAGCAATATGTTGACCAATCCCTCAAAAAATTTACATGAAAATTAGGAACCTTATTGAATGGAATGCATTTGTGTAGGCAATGCAACCATATTAAGAGGCATCATGTATATGTGTATAAAATAATATTTAACCATTTATATGTTCTTTTGAAATAGATCAATCATGCCATGATTTGTTCTGATAGAAAGAATGATCCATTATAAGGATTGAAATAAAATCATTTATGATGTGACAAAGTATCACTGTTCTTGTAAGTCGTAATAAAGGATAAATCATACTATATAACAATAATATTTAAGTTTCTAAATATTTACATTAATATGATATTTTATGTATATAATGTATTAATTATTGAAGGATGTGGTATAATTATCACAATAATAAAAACATAAAAAATTCTATCAACAACTATTTACATATGATGACAGAATGATTATGATACGAGTTGTATTAACATGACTTGTTATGTAAACTTTATTAAATAAATAAATTTATTTTAATAGATAAAAATTACCGTATTCGCGTTTAGAAATTTAAAAATAATATAATAAATTTTGGTTAAAATAATATAAAAAATACACATGAATTTGGTGTGAGGATAAATAAAAACAAAAGTTAAAAGAAAGCCGACGTGAACTCATTGGCCGAAATCAGGGGACTGGACTTAACAGATTCGAGTTAGAATTTCTAGTCAAAGTTCCAAAAAAAAAAAAAAAGATAAAGTTTCTGAAACGGACCCACTACAAAGCTCCAAAAGCGGGGTCCACTGTATCGTATCAAAGACCGGAGAGCATTAAATCACGGCAACGCAATAACCGTGAAGAAGGACTTGCACTTAGGGTTTACCCCCGACTTCTCTTCTCTTTCTATTAATTGGATCATCAAAACGCACGCACTCTCTCTCTCTCTCTCTCTATTAGATCTTGCATTGGAGATCGGTTGCAATGGCGCAGCTCACGAGGTCGACGGGCAAAGTCACGTGGTTCGACGACGCCAAGGGCTACGGCTTCATCAAGCCCGACGACGGCGGGGCTGATCTCTTCGTCCACCAGAAGTCCATCCAATCCGATGGCTACCGTACTCTCCACGAGAACCAGTCCGTTGCGTTCGACGTCCAGCTGGAGGCTGACGGCAAGTACCAGGCTCTTGATGTCACTGCTCCCGGTGGTGCTTCTGTTCACTCCAACGGTTACACCAACAGCCGTGGTGGACGTGGAGGCGGAGGATTTGGTGGAAACTGGAAGGGGAACGGCGATGGGAGAAGGAACAACAACGGCGGAGGCTGTTACGATGCCGGTGGAGGAGCCCTGGTGTGCTATAATTGCGACGGTGTGGGACACGTGGCGAGGGAGTGTACTAGTAACCGAAGGAACGGTAACTATAGCAACAACAACAACGGCGGCGGCTGCTATAACTGCGGCGATCCTGAGCATTTTGCGAGAGACTGTCCCCGTCAGCAAAGTGACAATAACAACAATGGTGGCGGCGGTTGTTTCAAGTGTGGTGGTCGCGGTCACATGGCGAGGGACTGCATAAGTAGGGTAGGCGGCGGCGGCGGTCGGTGCTATAACTGTGGGAAGCCCGGTCACTTGGCTAGGGAATGCGTTGGCGGCGGCGGGAGGTTTGGCGGCGGTGGCTCGTGCTTTAACTGTGGGCTGCCAGGGCACTTTGCAAGGGAGTGCACCAAGGCTTAGAAGTAAATATTATTATGACTATTACTTCCTCTCAGTATTTACGGCTTATGACTTGATATATGTAGGAGGGTTATGGTTTTTTGTTTTATAATTATACCACCTTTTCCTGAAGAGTAATTTTACTCTTCAAGTTTTGGATGCATATATCAGGTGGTTTGGATTAGAGCTTTCTAGTCTTATATATTTCTTATGATTGGTATTAGTAATTAGTAACTCAACTGGGGGATGATGTTCTCTTCCGTAGTTATTATGCTTATGTTGGATATATGAATGGCATTAGTGGGATGATGTCCTATTCAGTGGTTATTATGTTATATTGGATATAGATTTGATAGTTTGGTGGTTTTATGCCCTTTTTTTCTTTCCAATATGTTAATGGATTCTGTGCATACCAGCAGTTTGATTTCATGCTTCCATGTCTTAGTTTGATGTTTTCTTTTTGGCCTGTTGGGATTGTTTTCTTCTCTAGATGTTGATGTCTGAGACAATGTAAATGAAGTCAACAGAAGGGTTGGTAAGTGCAATAGATTTTAACTGTGCTATGCCTTGTATATATCTGAAGAAATGAAATCAAAACAGCCTTTATGCTGAAAGGCTCAGGTGTTAATGATTAATTTGGTTTTTCCAACCATAAAGTTTTGAGTTAGCTAAATTTCACATATGCAAGTTTGCAATCCCTGTGCATTTCCTGAAGGATATGTTGAATGCCTTGTTTAATAAATGTTGCTTCCTTTCTTTCTCTTGTTGTTGACTTGCATCAAACATTATATTGGTTATAAAATTGAGTTCAAAATTTTCATTGCACGAGTTTTTGACATATATGGGTTTTTAATATTGGCTATGGACAAGACAACCTTTAAATCTGTCTTTACCCTCGTCAACCACTCCTCCATCCATCTCAGTACCAGGTACCTGTATGATTTCTTTCTATGTTATGTTTTGTTAAAAATTGTTCATAAGGTGCTAAGTCAAGAACATGCGAGGGGTTACGTCCTTGGGCTATCTTAATTAGTTGTTAACTATTGTAGGCACTTTATGCAAGCATTTAGAGCAGTTTGAGCCTTGCTTCGGATGGTGTTTGATACCAGTCGTTATAAAGTCAGTTAGACGTGTGATTGAATGCCTGATCAATTGGTTTGTTTTGGATGATTTCATATATATATATATATATTTCTGAAAAGCAAATTTTATTTGATATATATATTTTTTTGAAATGCAAGTGTACTTTTGAAGGGATATGTTGATAATGGTTCTTGATTGCCAATCCTCATACTCTAAATTGATTTAGTGGCAATGACTTCTTCTGGTGTCTAAAACACCATTTTTGTATACTCTTATGATTTTGAAATCATTAGTATGAGTTTAGCTTTCTTGCCTTGAATCACTTTTATTGTTGGAAGGGAAAGGAAAAAGGAAAAGGGCATCTTTGTCCCTTGAATTTGGTTATTTTTTCAATTTTGTCTCTCTTGTTTTAAAATTGTTAAAAGGGCAAATCGTAATTTAATAAGAAAATATTCATATATTATGATGCGTGTTAAATGATTATGAATTATTAAATAAATAAATAAATAAAACTCTACTATGAGCTACCATCATCGCAACAAATATCTGGTGGTGTCCTGCCATTATTAATAACTGAATTTTGATGATAAAATGATTAAATTTATATTATTATAATCAATTTTTCATAATTTATATAATAGTGGGATTGTTTTTGACAAAAAAGATTAAGAGGTGATCAAATATGCAATAAGTGTTATTGGAGGTGGCGGCCATCGGTGATGCACGTTATCGCCGCTCTGTTTAACTTGCATTGTCGTTGTGTGGAGGAGGGCGATAGCTACGACAGATTTATCCAACAGTATTGACAGTGTAAGTCACCACTACTCTGTTTGATGTGCTTCGCTATTGTGCAGAGGACGATGGCCGCCATTGATGGTGCATGCCAAACGGAGTGATGATGACGTGCACCGTTGCCTCCCACGATTTTTATTTTATATTTGGTTATCTTTTAGTTTTTTTTTTTTATAAAAAAATGATCACACCATTATGTAGATTACGAAAAATAGAGTTCAATGATATAAATTTTGGTTATTATTATTGTCGGAGTTTGGTAGACAACAGTGATGGGCAATCATCGAATATCTACATTGGTAAGTTTTTATTTTTTTATTTAATAATTTATTTTTAAAAATATTAAAATTGAACTTATTCAAATGTGCTATGTGTTCAATTTTTTTTAATTAATAATTAATTATTTATTAACACGTAAAAACAGTATTAACACTTAAACACATGTATATAACTATAAAAAATAAAACAAATATTATATTAAAATAATTATATTTTTATTAAATTTAACAGTAATTAATTAACGGAAAGGGATAAATAATAATTTAAAATTAAATAGATAAAATTAAATAAATGGCCAAGTTCTAGAGATAAGTATATCTTTTTCCCATTGTTAGAATTGATTTGTAGCTATTGGCTTGCATGTAAAACAGTGAAAGTTTTTGCCTGAATTGATGATCACTGTTCATTGTTCTTTTCCATGAATGTGAAATTTCAAACTTAAGTTTGAAATTTCTAAATTGGTACGAAACCTTGAGCAAGTAAATTGATAATGCGTTTGTTGACTTTATTGGAATTGGACCTTTCATATGGAATGTAATTTATGAATTTTCATGTATCAATCTCAAGATAACATTTAGTGTACGGTTGGGTTATGATCAGAGTCTTAAGAACTTTTGGTTGTTTTGGGTTATGGAACAGTGGAACATATTATAGTTATTGTGAAAAATATTTTCATAGATTGTGAGTTGATGTACTGCATAACCAAACGTGATGCGACCCAATCTGGGCCTACCTTGTTGTCCAAACCATTGTGGACTTGGTTGAATCTATTAGAAGCGTATTCTATTCTTTCCAAGTATTGGGCTTTAATGGGCCTCAAACTGTCCTGTTCTGCTTGAAGTGGGTCACATTGTGGGCTTGTCAGACATTGTATCCAATAACACCAAAGGTTCGGAGGGGACAATTCCCTTCCCATGACAAGAAACGTTCAATCTAGTTTTCTCAAATTTCTTGATGGTATGTTAAAAATAAATAAAAATGTTAAGGGTCAAGTTCTTATGATTAACATTGGCCATATTTGACATGAAATGAAGCTCTTTCTCTCGGAAAAGGAAAAATAAATATAAGAAAGTAATATTTTCAACTCTTCCAAAGGGCCCGATATCAAATGAAGTTCTTTCTCTAAAAATAAATAAATAAATAAATATAAAAAAGTAGCATTTTCAACTCTTTCAAAGGGCGCGAGCTTATCTGCATTAACATAGAGTTTCCATTGTGATTATGTAAGTCAAAACCGGCTATTTTCCTCAACTTCATTGTTATTCTAGTCCATTAGCTGACTAAACTTTACTTCACGGCTTCATATGCATCAAGCACTAAATACAATGAGGGCTCTATTATGACCATGTGATCAATGTCCCCCGTCAACAATTGTCCGTATGTAAAAATTAGCCATTCATGATGTTACTTTGGAGCCGTCCCCTCTGCAACCTGCAAGAGGGTTAAATACTCAGAAGAATGAATCCTTGCATCCCTTGCATCATCCCAAAAGGCTAATGATATTTTAATGTGTTGCTATAATTTAAATATAAGTTTCCTTATCTGCCATTGGTGACAATATCTTACCCTTTGCCTAAGAAACCAAAACCAATTAAGAACACAAGTCTCTCTATGTTTGCCGACCTGACAGTGGCGGCGTATAATGTATTTGTGTGCATGTGCCAACATGGGCGGTGGGTCCTAGCCCCATAAATTGTGCCCCACTTCTCCAGACTAAAAACAAATCAAACATAAATGCAATAGCACATGATCCCTATATCTCTCAAACTCTTTATATATAAGACGACATTGCTATAACCCCGCTACTAAACTTAGCAATCAAATAAAGGATCTTCTCTTAATCTTATATACACAAAGCTTCCACTTCTCTATTCTTGTTCAGTCAAATCTTCAATGGTTAGGATTCAAATTCCCATTCATTCTCTGTCTTCTCCAGTTCCTTTGTGGTAATACACAAAATGTCTTTCATTTGCTTTTTAATTTTTAATTTATAATTGTATATAAGTCGGTTAAGATTTCATTTTATTAATTTTTAGGAACATTATCGTCAACTTTCACAATAACAAATAAGTGCATCTACACAGTATGGCCAGGCGTACTTTCAAACGCAGAATCGGACAGCTTTCTCCCACAGGCTTCTCATTAGAACCAGGACAATCAACTTCAATCTCAGTCCCAACGTCTTGGTCAGGCCGTTTATGGGGTCGCACTTACTGCACTCAAGATTCCACAACTGGCAAATTCACTTGCCTAACCGGTGACTGTGCCTCCGGCACTCTCGAATGCTCCGGAGGCAGTGCCGCCCCTCCTGCCTGTTAGAGTAATAATGATCTGCTCAAGGCATGATGGTTTGATCGTGTATAAAATAAATCAAGAGGAGCTGTTTCTGATATAAAGAGCTGAAAGTATACATGTAGCTGTAACAACTTTTCCTGCTTCTGTTAAAGTCTATTATCAAGTTTGTTATAAGTTTTCGTGATTCTCAAATCTGTTGCCATCTGTAAATCCTGAGTTTATGATTAATACTCATGTATATAAAGCTGTAAAATGTAATTCAGAATATAACAAAATAATATACAATTTCTTCCAGCAAACTTCTTTCTTTCTGTTCAGATTTTCCTTACAACTTTCTCACTAACCAAACACTCTTAAACTCTTACATGGTATCAGAGCTGAAATGGCTAACGCCGGCATCGTAAATATAAATCTGAACAACACTAATCCAAACAATAACACAACAACACTTTACTCATTTCCGTCAACAGTTAAGCTTACACGATCGAATTATGTCATATGAAAATAGACTCGAAGCTTTCATTAATAGAAGTAAGAAAGTTCCAGATGAAATCATCAAAGTTACAAATACTGATAAATCAGTAACAGAGATTGAGAATCCAGATTATGAATCTTGGATGCGTCAAGACCAGTTGCTATTAAGCTAGCTCTTCTCAACAGTTCACGATTCAATTCTAAGCTTGATAATTGATAGTACTACAACAAGGGAGTTATGGATCTTTGTGGAAAGGCAAGAGCAATATAGCTGAAACAACAGTTGTCAATGGTGAGTAAAGGTTCAACAACCATGTCTGACTATTTCCTAAAGATAAAGAATTTAGCTAATGAACTAGCAATTGCTAGTTGTCCATTAGAAGATGAAGAATTTATTGAATATTTGATCTCAGGCTTAGGATCTGAATATGACTCTACTGTTGTGTTGATTGTTAGTAATATTGGTTCAATAAGTGTAAATGAAGCATATTCTATGCTCCTAACTCAAGAAACCAGGAACCTGCAAAATTCTGGTAATAAATATAGTAATCAGAATATTGCTGCCAATTATGCACAAAAAGAACAAAAGAAAGGTAATCAGAATTTAGGTTTTGATAACTATAGAGGCTTCAGGAGTGGTAATATTGTTGGAAATAACTTTGGTAATCAAGGAAGAGGAACTCAACCTGAAAAAGGTGGAGGACAGCAGTTTGCAGGAGGAAGATACTTTGGAAGAAGAAATTTTTTTAAGATAATTTGTCAAATATGTGAGAGGCAAGGACATTCTGCCTCAAAATGCTACTATCGATTCTATAAGGATTACATGCCTAAAGAATCAACAGGCTCAAAATGCCTCAAAATACTAGCCATCATGCTTAAAGTTCTGGGAATGGTAGCGCTTTTAACTCAAGGCAAGTCAAGGCAGCTTATATTGCTTCACAACAACCACAAGAAGGAGTGGCTGATGATGGCTGGTATTTAGACTCAGGAGCAACCCATCACTTAACCAACAATGAGGCTAATTTGGAGAGCAAAGTAGAATACACAGGTACAGAACAACTATTGATTGGTAATGGCATTGGTTTAAAAATTAGGCTTATTGGTACTGCATGGATTAAATGTAATTCAGAGCATGATCTAAAACTCAAAGACCTTCTCTATGTGCCTTTGATTACTAAGAACTTAGTAAGTGTATCAAAACTTATACATGACAATAACATTTACCTTGAATTCCTCTCTGATGTTTGTTTTGTTAAGGATAAGAAAACAGGCCTTGTGTTGCTAATGGGTACTGCTGTGAGAGGACTCTATAGGCTCATTCTAACACTGTCTTCATCAGTTGATCATTACTCTGTATCTGGTCCCTGTCAAAAATCCTTGTTAAATAACCATCCAACCTCTATGTTGATAATATGGTCTTCTAATGCACTTTGTAAAATAAATAAAGATTAGTTTAGTGCACCTGATCTATGTCATTTCTGTTTAGCATCTTCAAACCCTTGTATAGCCTGCTTTCTTTCTTCAAAAGGTCAGGGCAAACTAGATTACAATCTATGGCATAGAAGACTTGGTCATCCAAGTCCACATGCTCTTAAACATGTAATGAACATTTGTAATTTTGCTCTTGACAAGAATAAAGATTACAAGCTTACATTTTGTGACTCCTGTCAAATTGGTAAACTTCACAGACTGCATTTTCTTTGTACTGAGATCAAATCTAAGGCTCCATTGAATCTGTTGCATATGGATATCTGGGGACCATCATCAATACAAACCAGAGATGGCTTCAAATATTATCTGAGTATAGTTGATGACTATACTAGATACACTTGGCTCTTTCCAATTAAAGCAAAATCAGAAACCTTAGGTACATTCAAACTTTTCAAAGTTCAGGTTGAGAGATAGTTTGACAGAAAGATCAAATGCATTCAAATTGACTTAGGTAGTGAATTCAGAGTCTTTAAACAATTTGTTAATCTAGAAGGCATACAACTTAGACACTCTTGTCCCCATACACATCATCAAAATGGAGTTGTTGAGAGAAATCATAGACATGTTGTAGAAATAGTACTCACATTGCTGTCTCAAGCTGCAATGCCTTTACAGTTTTTGTGGGACTCGTTCTATATAGCTTCCTATCTTATTAACAGACTACCAACTACAATTCTCAACAACAAATCACCTTATGAACTGATATTTGGTCATAAACCAGATTACTCTTTCCTTAAAGTATTCGGTTGTGCATATTTTCCATTCTTGAGACCTTATTATCCTAACAAACTGAACTTTCATTTCGAGAAATGTATCTTCTTAGGTTATAGTCCTTCATATAATGGTTATAAATGCTTGCATTCATCTGGGAAAATATTTCTTGCTAGACATGTAACATTCAATGAAACTAATTTTCCTTATGAAGAAATTTTTGGCTCAGAAAACCTGTCTTATCCCATTTCTGAATTTTCTGTCACCAACTCAATTTCAGTCAATAATCCTTTTCAGTTCTTTACATTAAACCAGTCAAAGAGTTCTTCAGCAGGTGTACACTCAGCAGCAGCAGAGGATCATGAGTCTTCCTTGCATAACATTTAGGTACAATCTTCTTCTCCACTAAATATTCACACATCACAATACACCTTACCACAAAGTTCTCACCACATATCTCATACAACTCACATCTCACAACATCCTATGCATACCAGATCCAAGTCTGGTATACATAAACCAAAGGTCTTTTTCAATCAAAAGTGTAACACAGAACCAAAAATATCTGAACCCCACACAGTTCTGGAAGCCTTAAATGATAAGAAGTGGAACCAAGCCATGAAAGAAGAGTATTCAGCTTTGATGAATAATGGCACCTAGTCTCTAGTTCCAGCAGGTGAAGCCACTAAAGTTGTGAATAATAAGTGGGTATTTTGAGTTAAACACAATTCAGATGGCTCGGTCTCTAAGTGTAAAGCCAGATTAGTTGCAAAGGGCTTTTCTCAAACTCCTGGTATCGATTACTTAGAAACCTATAGTCTTGTGGTTAAAGCCACCACTATCAGAGTTGTATTGAGCTTGGCTGTAATGCATCACTGGCAAATTAGGCAGATAGATATCAATAATGCCTTTTTGAATGGGCATTTAACAGAAGATGTATATATGAAACAACCTAAAGGGTTCATTGATCCCAAGTTCCCTACACATGTCTGCAAGCTTCATAAAGCTCTTTACGGTTTAAAACAAGCCCCTAGAGCTTGGTTTGATGCTCTTAAAAAGGCTTTGTTACAATGGGGATTTGTCAACTCTAAATTTGATTCATCTCTATTTTTCAAATCAATGCATGGTAAACTAATTCTTGTATTAGTCTATGTTGATAATATACTGGTTACAGGACCTGACAGCTCAATGTTAAAGAGTTTTATTACAAACTTACATTATGCTTTTGCATTAAAAGATTTGGGATATTTCAATTACTTCTTAGGCATCAAAGTTACTCCAACCAAGAAGGGGTTGCATCTATCACAAGGCAAGTACATTCAGGACATCCTAACCAAAGCTAATATGGCTAATTGTAAAGGTTGTGATACTCCTTGTAGTCCTGGCCAGAAGTTGCTTACTGCCGATGCAAAACTATTTGATGATCCCACACTTTATAGGAGTATTGTCGGGGTATTACAGTATGCTACTCTTACCAGACCAGAACTGTCCTTTGCTGTTCACAAGCTTAGTCAGTTCCTGTCCGCTCTCACAATTAGCCATTGAAAAGCATGTAAACGGGTGTTGAGATATCTTCAAGCTACACTACATTATGGTCTTGAATTTGTGCACACAAGAGACCATTGCTTGACAGGTTACAGTGATACTGATTGGGGTAATGATCCAATTGATCAAAAATCCATCGGGGGTTTCTGCATCTATCTTGGTGATAACTTGATTTCTTGGTCTTCTAAGAAACAAAATGTAGTGTCCCGGTCCAGTACAGAAGCAGAGTATAGGGCTCTAGCTACTGCTTGCTCAGAAATTATTTGGTTATCCTCTCTTCTTCAAGAACTTTACTTACCTTCCTCTAGAGTACCAGTTCTTTGGTGCAATAATCAAAGTGCCTTGGCTCTTGCTAGCAATCCAGTTTTTCACTCTCGCACTGAGCATATGGAATTGGACGTTCACTTCATTCGAGATCACATTGCTAACAAACAATTGGAGGTACGATTTGTTCCCAGTTCTGACCAAATAATAGATGTTCTCACCAAGCCGCTGCCTTTTTCTAAATTTGCATATTACCGATCCAAGCTTCAGGTGTTATCACAACCTTCAGCTTGCAGGGGGATATTGAAGTAATGATGATCTGCTCAAGGCATGATGGTTTGATCATGTATAAAAGAAATCAAGAGGAGCTGTTTTTGATATAAAGAGCTAAAAGTATACATATAGTTGTAACAACTTTTCCCGCTTTTGTTAAAATCTGTTATCAAGTTTGTTATAGGTTTTCGTGATTCTCGGATCTGTTGCCATCTGTAAATCCTGAGTTTATGATTAATACTCATGTATATAAAATTATAAAATGTAATTCAGAATATAACAAAATAATATACAAATTCTTCCAGCAAACTTCTCTATCTGTGTTTAGATTTTCCTTACAACTTTCTCATTAATCAAACACTCTTAAACTCTTACACTGCCACTCTAGCTGAATTCACATTAAAAGGCGCAGGGGGGCTTGATTTTTACGATGTTAGTCTTGTTGATGGTTACAATCTGCCCATGCTCGTTGCCCCCAAGACCAAACTGGCAGCAACTGCACTGTTGCAGATGTGTTGTTGACTTAAACAATGCCTGCCCTTCGGAGCTTAAGGTTACTGAAGGTGCAATTAACGAGGACGTGGCTTGTAAAAGCGCCTGTGAGGCATTCGGTGATCCTCAGTATTGCAGCAGCGGAGCTTATGCCACCCCTGACACTTGTAAGCCAAGTTCTTATTCTCAGTTTTTTAAAAATGCTTGTCCCAGAGCTTACAGCTACGCCTATGATGATGGCACCAGCACCTTCACCTGCGCCGGCGCCGATTACGTTATTACTTTCTGCCCTGGCCCTGCTACCAGGTAATTAATTAATTATTTACATCATTTTTATAACTAGTTACGTTGAATTTTGTGATCATTTTGATTTGATTTTTTGTTACAGAAAAACACAGCTGTAATAGGCGGTTTTGTAAAATTGTAGCCAACCGAGATTGGATCTTCATGTCAAATATTTGCCAAAATTTGATAAAAGCGTTTGTTTCCTTACCGAGTCGGTTGCCCTTTAGATGGGGGACCGGGGACCAATTTTTTTTTATAATATAAATATATGTTCTCTGATATGCTTGGCACGTTTTATATTATAATAGTTTTCATGTGTTAGTGATTTATAAAACCAGCATGCTTCATGCTGGATTTTGCTAATTGTTCATACCTATGCTTACTTTATGTTCTATTATTCATATCACAATTCACAAAATAGATTTTAATATATGCTGATGATTGTGATGTGTGGATGCAGTCTGAAGTCCACAAATGGGCAACTTCCCGTAGCCGCCCATGTATCGGCCAGCTCTCGACTCACGACACCGACTTTCATAGGCATTGCCGTCATCGTTTTAGCAACAACTTGGTGGTTGTGTCAGTTTCATTGAACCTGCCAAGCTACTAGCAAACATTACTAGTATCCAGGGAAGTGTCACCGAGCCACTTGCTTGTTTGTTGCTTCCCATTTGACATAATGGAATCCCTCACGTCTTAGACCCACCAAGTGGGTCCTTTACAAAGTTTGCGGATGCTGCAAATTGCCACAAATTTGGACGGCACAGCTCAGGCCCACTTGGTCAACTTGCTTGTACACTATCCCTGCATCAAGCTCTTGGTTCTCATTTCTTCATCTCTCTTTTTCAACTCTCGAAAAAAAAATGAGAGCAAAATATTTGGAATTCTTAATTGAATTATCAGGCGATACGTAGGAAGAATACAAGCGGTAGCATGCATCAGCAGTCGGCATATTCTTGATTTACAGACGAGAAACCATGACTCGAGTGATGCTGGCATAATGAAGTTTGCTTTTTAACTTTAGATTATTTTCTATTTGCAATATTAAAAATAGAAAAAATTATGAATTGGAATTATGAATTGGATTACAAATCTCTTCTGCAACCGTCGCCTAATTTGCCAATGAGAAATTATTTTTGTTAGAAATTAGTGATTCAATAATTTTGTATGAGTAAGAATTAAAATAAATACTGAGAGGATAGTCATTATGAAGTTAAGTACGCATTGAGTATACAAGGGAGGAGTAAAACGAAAAAAAAAAGAATTAGTACTGTTTATACAGCGGCACTATTGCACATGGGGGTACTGTTCATGACAGTACTGTTTACGCGCAGTACTGTTCACACATGGAGTACTGTTTACGCGGTTACTATTCACACGACAACTTTAGGATATTTCTTATTTTTGCTCAATTAACTTCTTTAAGTGAGATTAGGACTCTTACAAGTAAGGACTCTTATTTCAATTAAGTTTAGGGTTTCTAAAGATGTTTTATTCACTATATAAACCTTTCTAAACACAAGAGAAAAATAAGCATCTAAAGTTTTAAGATGTAACCATAAGAGAGAATAGAGGAGTTAGGTAGGCACTAAGTGCGTGGTGCACTAGGGTGTAACCTTTGAGGAATATTTTTTTTTTAGGTTCTTTGAGTGAATAAAAGAGAAACACCATAGATCCTTTTGGCTTAGATGCTCGGGCTATTCTTGTATTTCTTACAAAAATCTCTTATGATGAGATACTAAGAGGTCTGAGAGAGTCCTAGTGATCAAGGGTAGATACTTAGAGGTCTCTATGGGAGATACTAAGAGGTCTTGTGGGATCATTAATGATGTAAGAAGATACTTAGTGATCTATATCAATAATAAGAAACTGGATCATGGATCCTCCGTGGACATAGGCAATTTTGGGCCGAACTACGTATATCGTGTGTCTTGTTGATTGGTTTGTTTTCTTTATCTTTATTGGTGTGTTAATCTTATGTGTTCTTACTTATGGTGTGAGTTATGGTTTTTCGCTGAACATAGAATAAAAGGAGTATCAAAGTTGTGGCTTAGTTGATGCCATAAGGATGTCAAATTAAAGTACATAGCTTGATATCCGCAACAATTTCACATTTCTTTTTTCCTTAGTATATGTTCTTATTGTTGTCATATGTTGATGATAGTTGCATGGTTGTTTTAATTATTAATAATCATTAGCATAACTGTGTGGATCTTGCCGCCATCAGAATAATTACTTTTTGAGTATTGGGTTTATTGTAGTTATTAAATGGTTGAATTCAATCGAGCATATTATCTTTATTTTGTGGCCATCTTTAGACGTTTTATTCAGTGCAGAATAATTTTAATATTGAAACATTTTATCAAATATATAAAGGTAAAATGCCAGTTCTGATTTTGAAAATATTAAATTATATTTTTTGTTATTTTTTTCTAAAAAATAATAATTTATAAATTTAAAAACATATAATTAAGTATTTTTAAGTAATGAAAAATGTCTCGCTTCTTTAGTTACCTATTTACTTGTAAGTTATTGAATGCTTTAATTGTCATTTTTTAATGTATTTATATTTAAAAATAAATTTACAAATAAATATTATTATTTAATAAATAATTTATTGAATAAACTGCGATCACAAATTTAATGTCAAGCACTGCAAATATCTTAAGTAAACATCACTTAATAGATTTTATATTGTAAATATATGTTCCTACAACTCATGAAATTATATATCAAAGTTATCAAGATTTTAATCGTTTATATGAATTTCACTCCATGATAACTCAAAAGATATAATACACGAATATAAGTTTATAATTACTTATTTAGAATTAAGGTCAATCAACCTTATTAAAGTTTTTGTAAATTAATATTAACAACATTTAGCTAATTAGATCAAAATTCATAATAATCTCATTTAATGTATTATATACACTAATTTTTCTATTTCAAGTCTCTACTTCAATGATTAGGTAAATCATCTATTATAAGAAACAAATATATATATATATATATATATATAACCTTACATAATAAAATGCGTTTTTCATTAATAATTGTGAACAAAATTTAATATATAAAGAATTTATGATCTATACCTTTTGCATTAGCATCATATGCTTAATACAAATATCATATACTTTATAAATATGAGCT
Organism: Ailanthus altissimus; assembly: GCA_946807835.1. Taxonomy (NCBI): domain Eukaryota; kingdom Viridiplantae; phylum Streptophyta; class Magnoliopsida; order Sapindales; family Simaroubaceae; genus Ailanthus; species Ailanthus altissimus. Next base: position 30,417,833 of record OX327695.1, read on the forward strand.
TATCAATATATATTCAGTCATATATACAAATAAACTTTATTAATAAAAATATATTTATTATATATACTTTAAAAGTATCTAAAAGAATTAACTAAAACAAAATGTATTGAGATGATGATGATTTTAATAACCAAATAAAACACAACGTAGATTAAAAAAGAAAATAATTAGGGTTCCTTTTTTCGTGGTCATCAAAATGTCAAAAAAGCAAGTAATGGATGCATAGAGAATATAGATAATGCAATGTCAAGAATCACTCAGTTTTACTTTTCCTTTGCCATTCAATGGGGTAGGGGTGGGCAATATATAAAGAGTTTATGATCTATACTTTTTGCATTAGCATCATATGTCTAATACAAAGATCATATAATTTATAAATTTGAGTTTATCAATATATATTCAATCATATATACAAATAAACTTTATTAATAAAAAAATATTTATTATATATACTTTAAAAGTATCTAAAAGAAATAGCTAAAACAAAGTGTATTGGGATGACGATGATTTTAATAACCAAATAAACACAACTCAGATTAAACAAGAAAATGCCCAGGGTTCCTTTTTCGGTGGTCATCAAAATGTCAAAAAAGCAAGTAATGGATGCATAGAGATTACAGATAATGCAATGTCAAGAACCACTGAGCTTTACTTTTCTTTGCCATTCAATGGGGGTAGGGGTGGGCAATTTTAGATTTTGGTTAGGTTTGAAAATTTTTTACCCATTCTTATTTCTGATAAAGACAAAGAAAGTTGTTTAGATAGAGACAACCTTTGGGTCAGGTTGAAAATTTTTGAATTTTTTTTAAAAATCTCAAAATGGTGTAGTTTCGATTCGAGACAAGTTGATTTGGTACGGGACGGGTCAGGTTAGTTAGGGACGGTTCGAGTTGGGTCGAGTCGTAAATTCTCGATTTCTTTTTTAGATTAAAAAAATTCAAATTCAAATTGAATTACATTAAATGTTACAATTTCAATTTCAATTTTTATTACGTTAAATGTCATAATTTCAAATTCAATTTTGATTTCAATTAAGTAAAATATTATAATTTCGATTTCAATTATGTTAAATATTATAACTCCAAATCTAAATTTGATTTTAATTATATTAAATATTAAAATTTCAATTTCAATTACGTGAAATGTTATAATTTCAATTACGTGAAATGTTATAATTTCAATTTCAATTGAAATTGGATTCAGAATTATAATATTTAATGTAATTAAAATTAGAATTAGAATTAGAATTAGAACATTTAATGCAATTCAATTAAAAATTAGAATTAAAATTATAATATTTAGGGAAACTATAATGTTTCATAATATAAAAAAAAAATCTCCTACTAATATTTAATTTTTATTTTATTTTTACTAATATACTTTCACATTACTATTTTTAATAAATTTTTAATGTAATTATTTTTAAATGATATAAAATAATTGAAATAATAAAAATCATAAAATATTTATATTATCATGAAAGGATGAATATTTAGTTATTTTATTTTTATTTTTATGCTTGTATATTATATTTTTATTATTATTAATATTTTTAATGCATTAATATTAATGCTCATTAGAAAGAATAAATATCTCATACTTTTTTTTAATTTTTTAAACACAATTACAAAAAAATAATGAAATAATAAAACCATTATATATTTATTGTTTCTCAACAAGTATTAATACTATTATCATTAAAAAAAATTCATTATTGAAATTCATTATTGACTTAAAAAAACTATTTTTTAAAAATATTAGTATTTAATACTTTTTGAGAAAGAATAAATATATTATTTTCATTATTTTTAAATAATTATGTTTTAAAAAATATAACTTATTTATTCTTTCTAATGAGAATTAAATATTAATGCATAAAGAATATTAAATATTAATAAAAATATAAAATATAAAACAAAAGAAAAAAGAAAAAGAAAATAATCAAAATACTCATCATTCCATCATAATATAAATGTTATTATTTTAACTACTACAGTTTTTTTTTTTTTTAAAAATACATTAATAATTTATAAAAAAATAATAGTGTGAGAGTAGATTAGACAAAACACTATAAGAATTAGGATTTAATGAAATCTTTGTAATAGTAAGTTTGTTTTTTAGTAATATCAAATATTAGGGGGGTAAGTGAGTAATACTTAAAATAGGAGGAGGCAATTTATACTTTGCATAATATTTAACGTAATTAAAATAGAATTTAAATTTAAAATTATAATATTTAACGTAATTAAAATTAAAATTGAATTTGAATTGAAATTGTAATATTTATTGTAATTAAAATCGAAATTGGATTTAAAATTATAACATTTAACGTTATTCAATTCAAAATTGAAATTAGAATCATAATATATAACGTAATTGAAATCAAAATTAGATTTGAAATTATAATATTTAACATAATTAAAATTATAAAATTTAACGTAATTGAAATCGAAATTATAACATTTAACGCAATTAAAATTGCAATTGCAATTAGAATTAGAATTTAAATTTTAACGTAATTCAATATGAGAATAGAATTAGAATTATAATATTTTGCGTAATTGAAGTCGAAATTGGATTTGAAATTATAATATTTAACATAATTGAAATCGAAATTGGATTTGAAATTATAATATTTAACGTAATTAAAATTAAATTAGAATTAAAATTATAACATTTAACATAATTCACATTAGAATTGAAATTAAAATTATAACTTTTAACGTAATTGAAATTAAAATTAGATTTGAAATTATAATATTTAAAGTAATTGAAATAAAAAATAAAATTATAATATTTAACGTAATTAAAAAATAAATTAAATTTAAAATTATAATATTTAACATATTTGAAATTAAAATTGGATTATAATTATAATATTTATCGTAACTGAAATCGAAATTAGATTTGAGAGTATAATATTTAACGTAAATAAAATTGAAATTGGATTCGACTTATAATATTTAACGTAATTGAAATTATAATTGGATTTGAAATTATAATATTTAATATATTTGAAATTAAAATTGGATTGAAATTATAATATTTATCATAATTTAAATTGAAATTGGATTTAGAATTATAATATTTAACATAATTAAAATTAAAATTAGAATATTTAACGTAATTGAAATTGAAATTAGATTAGAATTATAATATTAACGTAAGTGAAATTGAAATTGAATTTAGAATTAAAATATGTAATTTAATTAAAATTTGTAATTATAATATTTAATGTAATTGAAATTGAAATTGGATTTGAAATTATAACATTTAACATAACAGAAATTAAAAATAGAATAAAAATGATAACATTTAACATAATTGAAATCAAAATTAGATTTGGAATTACAATATTTAACTTAATTGAAATTTAAATTAGATTAAAATTATAATATTTAACGTAATTGAAATTGAAATTGAAATTGAAATTATAATAATTAACGTAATTAAAATTGAAATTGGTGATTAGAATTATAATATTTGATGTTATGAAATTAAAATTAAATTTGAAATTATAATATTTAATGTAATTAAAATTATAATATTTAACGTAATTCAAATTGAAATTGGATTAAAATTGTAATATTTAACGTAACTGAAATTGAAATTAAATTAGAATTATAATATTTAATGTAATTAAAATATTTCCGTAATTTATATTGAAATTGAAATTTATAATTATAATATTAATGTAATTGAAATCAAAATTGAATTTAAAATTATAACATTTTAAAATATTTAAAATTAAAATAAAATTTAAATTATAACATTTAATGCAATTGAAATCGAAATTAGAGATTTCAATCAAATATATTTGATATAAAAAATTTGGGAGAAGCTAATGTAATACTTGGGGTAAAGATTATGAGAACATTTAATGATCTCACTTTATCACAAGAGCATTATGTCGAGAAGTTTCTTGAGAGGTTTGGGTACACATCATGTAAATTGGTGGCAACATCTTATGATGTTAGTGTTAAATTTTGAAAGAATATAGAACATAGTGACAATCAGAACTATTGTGCCCAAATCGTTGGTAGTCGTAGACGGATATATCTACTTTTTTCATTATATATTTTACTCTTTACTCTAACAAATGGTGTGGCCTTTTAAAGAGTGTTATGTCTCCTTAGAGAAATACTTACACTCTAAAAATACTTCAAGCATACTTTAATTGATTCAATTAATTTATCTTCTCATTCTTTGATCCATTATTCTCTCTTGTTAATTATTTTCAAAGTAAACACTTATTATTGAAGGAGAATATATTTACTGTGTACCTTTATATTCTCTAATAAGTCATTAAATCTTGACACTATCCTACTTCTAACTTAAATGTACCATTAATTATTATCAATTATAAAAATAAAAATAATTTAAGGACAATACTAAATATGCTTTGACTTTACATTATTCTTAATAATATCTTTGTGTTACTTTTCTCGTATAAATATGCACTCGAAATCTCACTTATAAAATTTTATTATGAAAAACACCAATATATTTTTTTTCTAAAAAATTTTTCACGATATATTTAAACATAGCCTATGAAATTTCAACTTTAAAACACTAAAAAAAAAGTGTTTTTCTTTTTTATTTATTTTTTATGAAGTATGTTAAAGTGCGCATCATTATCAGTACTGTTTATGTCAAATTACATGTGTTTCCACGCTTGCTTGAAACAAATAGATTCCTTACTTGTGAACACAATCTACGCAAAAGTCGTGGACTCACCAAATATGCCTAATTCAAATGAGGTATGTGTTGCTATCATGCCCATTTTGAGTGCTATGTTAATAGTGCAATATTATTATAATTGGATTAACAAAATAAATCAGTAAGTTCACATATCGCCGTCCAGAAATTTAAAGGAAGCAAGTTAACATCAGACTTTTTTTTCGGATGAGATGAAGGGGGAAGTGAGTCAGGACCATTCAAGAAAGTGGCAGTGACTGGTTGGTCTTAGGCTTCTTAAAACAAGCAACAACTAACATGTGAATTATCTGCTGGCGAAAAAGCACAGGCCAAGTAATTTGCTAGATAGTAGGGCCACATATTTCTGAATTAGCTCGTTCTAGTTAAGTTAATGCTGATAGCAACTATACAAACACAGAACAGTTTTAGAGAAACATTCCCATTTCAAATGTTCTGAGATTGTGAAGTGAAACTCAGGCTTGGCTCCCTCTTGAAACCACTTGTCTTTTCTGCGATATATTGTTTCTTAAATGCAAATGTATCTGTCTACTTCAAGGTGTCATGTTGAACTCAGTTTATGAACAAGAATCAATTGTGTCAAATGGGCATAAAATTTATTTATTTTTTTCAAATCAAGAGTAAGAAAAGTTTTGTATAAAGAAGTAGAAATTTAATTAAGGTGGCTGTATCATGGATAAGGTCATTAGACTAACTAAGTTTTCTAAAAGGAGATTCTATCTTATGGGCTGTACGAGCTGCAATTACTATTGCTATTGGCGGCTGTAAAGCTGCAGTGTTTTCCTGAGCAAAGTCTTTGACATTGTCTAAAGAAGCCCACAAAATTTTTGGGGCAAGTGCATAAAGCCATGATCTGGCAAGTACTCTGATGGTAAAACTAAAGCAACCACCAAAGCCTCCACCTTCCCACTTCCAAGCTACTTGGGAAGTAGGGTTAGCCACTAGCTTCTCTGCTTTGAAAGTTTACTTGCTTGTCGGAAGGCTAAGACGGTTTTGCTTTTAATCTTGAAATCCGGTATTCCAGCTTCTCTTGAAAGCACTTCCAGGGTCAGCTGATGTTCAAGTTACTGCAGGTTCAAGGAAATTGGCTTAACCCCTCCAAATGCACTGAATATCAGCATAATCCATTTTGTTATAATCCAAATTGTTATAATGTTTTTGTCTCGTTGGCTCTCGAAAGCCAGATTAATGAAAAAGATGTGTGTAAACGCACTAAAGTTGAAGGAACTTTGAAAATTCCTAGACAATTTTGAGAGGATAATCAAGAAAAAGTTGAAAATAATAAAGAATTGAAGAAAGCAAACAAAAGGGACTTTCGATAAACCATATCTTGATATGGGCCAAAACTAAAGCCACAGGCTACCACTTTCCTTCCTCCAATATTTGCTTCGATCTCCAAATTTCAGTCCTTTGACCTCTTTTTATAATATTTATGTTACATGTACAATCTTTTATACATTTGTCGTATTCAAATCTTAATCTTATTTCTTCTTCTGTTATTATTCCAACCTTAGAGTGAGTGTCACTTTTCATCATTACTCGTATAATACAAGCCTTTTGCCTCAAAGAAACATGCTAACAAATTAAAAATAAACTTAAGAAACAATAGATTCTTCAAAACCCTTTTCAAAAATAATGTTCGTATTATCAAAATCAGTATCAATGTAGTGGGATGTCGCAAAACTTTAATAAAGAAACGGTTGATCGGATGCAGAGAGGAAAATGCAAAAGGGAGATGATGCCTATTAAAAAGATCAAGTTAATATTATCCACAGGGTCACTTTACACGGCATATTAGGGCATCAATGGAGATCCCCAAGACATCGATGGAACTTGGAACTTGGAAGTGTCCATTTCTCAAAGGAAGAAAAAGTACAAGTAGTTTATAAGTCTCCTTATTGATACCTAGTCTCAATTCTTAATGAAAAATCTTGATAAGCTTCATCAAGTTATCATTTTATTTTACAGGAACAAGAATATCAAATTAATCCTGTGAGATAATATTATTCTTTAAATGCATAACAGATGTCTCAATGATTATTTCAGAAGCCTTGTAACGTAAACAAAAGAAGAAGCAATCAGTTAGAGGCAGACGTATCAGTTGATTTGTGCTTAGTTTTGATTTTCCGGTTGCCATGTTCATTAAATTTGTCAGTGGTGAAAAATCATTAAAAAATTAGTGATTTAACAATTTTAGTTAAAAAAGAATTGAGATAAATATCAAAGTGAAGAGTTACAAGAAGTTTAGAGCGTATGAGACACTTATAGAGAAGTCTAGGACGTGTGGGACACAAAAGGGGAAGCGAAATGGGACTTAAAAACTTAAAGGACGCGAAGAAAACGCAGGAGGAGCTGCCAGGGTTGAGCGTCGCGGTGCCCAGGACAGCAACCCAGCGCCGCAGCACTGGGTCCTCAGTGTCGCAGTGATGGGTGTGATAATGCCTAGCGCCGCGGCACCAGACGCGTCAAAAATCTATTTTTCTTCGGGATTTCAAGTTTTGGAAAATTTTGAACTTCTAAAACAAGTGGACTTTTACTCTAACAAGTAATAGGGTTAGTAGGCACGAAATACACCCTATATAAACACTTGTAAACCCTTAATTTCAGATTAAGTATTAAGAGAGACTCTAAGAGAGGAGAAGAACTGGATAGACACTAAGTGCTTGTGTGCGCTAGGGTGGAACCGTTGTTTGAGTGATCATTGTTCATAATAGAGTAAGGGTTCACTAAACGTTTAGATCCTTTTAAAAGTTCTTCAGTTTGGGTTTTTCTTGTAAAATTTTTAGGGAGTTATAATAAGAGAGGTTAGGATCTTTGAATCTACCGTGGACGTTGGCAATTGACCGAATCACGTAAGATTGTGTTGTGATCTTTTATTTTTTGTTTTGGATTCTTGTTGTTTTTACTTGATTGACAAATTATTCTACTGTGCAAGAAGGTTAATGTTTTAAGTTGAACTTAAAATTCTTCACTTTAATATAACCTCGAAAGAGAGAAGAACCTCGAAAGAGAGAAGGGTTTTTGTGACACTCAAATCTTTATACCATATTGATTTTTATCTCGTAACCATCGTTTTCTTTGCTATCTTATCACACGTCAACTGCAATTTCACATGGTCTTATGATAACTTTTAGCAGCAGATTGCTGTTAAGACTTGTAATATGTCCTCTGAAAAATCAGATTTTCATATCTGATTTTTTAGAACCAAATGTGTGGGGACTAACAGGAAGAGCAAGCTGCCCATGCATATTATAAATTCATGGCTCTGCATGCAGCTTGAGTTAATTCATTTGGATAATCTTCTGAAATGGGAAACTTCACATGGATTGATGGGATAATGTTAGGCAAACATTTGTGGTTTTAAGTTCATTAAAAGAAATTTGTAGAGTTAAAAAAAATGTTTTACCCATATCATACAAGTGCTTTGGTTTGATAATACAGGCACTGTGATTATTAATTGGAAAGCTGGATAAAACTGACCCACTAGAAAGGCAAAGCAAATCAAGCAAAAAAGAGTTAGTGAACCGAACGAACCGATCGAGTTCAATTTGTTTCAGTGAGGCCCTGTGACTTTGTACCAAGTTCCTGCAGATAGAGTTGAAAGATACGCTAATTGTAATTTCACTCAAAACACCCACATCACGAGTCATGTGAAATTGTTGGCATTCGACATCTTAAGTTAACTTCAAAAGTTTGTCATCTCAAATTCTCTTTAGAAGATCAAACAGACAATGGGACAGATAATAAAAGCATGATAAAACTTGCTTTCAATCTCATTGTTTCCTAACTAAGTCATTTATTGAATCATTATCTTAAAAAAAGAGAGAAAATTTAAAGAATTTTTTTTTATATGTATCTAAAGAAAATTTAAAGAAATATTTTAAAAAAAGAGAAAATTTATTGTATCTCAATTCTCAAACTTCTCATTTCCCAAATATGTTTTTTTTCCTCTTTAAATGTTAATATTTAATCTACATGTATTTCTATAGAATTTAGTTATTGGTGTTCTAAATAAAGAAAAATGTACTATGATAAAACTTGCTCTCAAATTAGGGCGTGGCTCAATCCGTTTGTAATTGCAGGAATTTTTAGAACCTAATATGCATTAAGGAGGAGTATTTCAACCTAATCTTTCAAGAGATTTAATTATCATTTAAAAAATTATAAATTCAATTCGTAAGTATAAATTTTTTTAAATTCTACGACCAACATATGGAATGTGAGTCTTAAACAGTATAAAGCTTGTCCAATTTGTTTATATTGTTAAAATTACCTCTCTCCAATATCATTTATCAAACTATAATAATATTAATAAAAACATTTCTCATGTACAGCTACTAATAAAAATTATCAAAAGAATACCCATAAATATACCAATATGGGAGCCAAGGCTAGTCCCAAGGTATGTTAGACTTGTTGCCCTAATGCAGCCTTTTGCCTATAACTAGACTTACGACAGTCAGCCTCTTATAAGACTTGGCAACAACTCCTTTCAGGACCAAGAATTTTAACATGATAATAGATTTGTGAAGTAGAGGATCCTCATTGATCCTCATTGAGACAATTATAGAGTAAATATTTTGAGATTTTCAATAAAAATCTTTATAATGGATCGAGCTTCACTATCTTGTATTAGTCTTGCTTCAAGAATTTGGAGCTTTAGACAGATATGGAAAGCATGATGATATTTTATTTTCTTTTCAACTGTTCTCTGCCCCCCAAGGTAAAGAAGAAGTCTCTTTATATAGAGGGATGAGGACTATTACAAACTAGACACATGATAGATTCAAACAAAATATGGAAAAGATTCAACACACAAACTTTTAAACGTAGCACGCAGGCTGCTAAAGCAAAAGCAGACTGGAACACTTATTCAACTAGGACAATAATTTAAAGACATTTTAAGAGACAGACCCATGTGAAAATTTCTTTTAGCAAAAGTAGATTCTTCACGTAAGTCAAAGGCTGATGGAGGACTAGTCACTATCTTCATTGTGCAAGCAATTTTTCATATCTGGTTTATATGTCAGACGTGTTTGGTTGAGAGCATAAATGCTTTTCGGCTAGGGTCGATCCTAACTATATAGTAATATCAAGATCATGTTGGATCTCACTTTCTATGGGTAGTGGTTGAAAATCTTGAAAAAGGGTTAGGTTGAGGTTAGGTTAATGACTCGAATCATTATGATGTTGGGGGATCTGTGGTTGAGGAAAGGAGGAAGTGTTTGGGAAATATGGTATTTGTAGAAGGGAATGGCGATGTTTGGTATAGTCAACATCTCTGATATGTTTTATGTTTACATTTCTTCTTCTTTGGTCATGAATGAAAGTAGCCAACTGGATTTGTTCTTAAAAATCAAGTGGAATGATCTCCCATGGTGCTTGATCTTCTACTGAAATCTAGATAAATGGGGGAATAATCTAGTTCTTTTCTGCAAGAGTCTTTTCTAATATACTTAGTTCATTTTTATGATGTTCGGGTAAAAAGCTCAATGAATAAGGAAGGAAAAAGTAGTATTCAGTGGTGGGATAATATTAGACTTCTGTATTTAATATAATTATACCTTTTCTTTGGAAAAACTGGGACTGCCTACTCACCAAATGAGTAAACTTGTAATACTACCATGAAAAGAGGTAAAACAATTGCAAAAATTTTGCTACATGATGTTCTGGATCTAGTTGTAGTTGAAGCCATTCAAAAGTCCTCAAAAGAGGGAATTCAAAAGACTGGCGATGATTATGAGCACAGAAGATAGAAACTAAAAACTTTGAAGAATAGGTGGTCAAGATTGAAGTCTAATCCTCCTAGAACATCAGAACTACAATGCAAATTGGATTCTTTGGCATATATTTTGCTGAGTCTAGGAGTATCAGAATGTAAAGTTCTAATTTTGATTAGGTCTACGAATTTTGAGGGAATTAAGGATACTGGCGGGTTAATAGTGATGATTTTCATGGCGAAGATGTTATAAATATTGTGGCAATTGGTTGGGATAACTTTATGTTTGAGGTGAGATGGTTTGGTTGTTGTTGTGCGATTTCTATACTAAGCATAAGTGCACGCTATTGGGAACAAGTAATATATAATGAGTTGAGCGTCGATCCTATGAAGAATTATTATTACTCTTAACCAAGTACTAAAATTGTGTTATCTCACTTTTATTCAAAAAAATGATAAATTTGATTTGTTTATGTTAAAACTAATTACTAATTTTACAAATCAATCCTAATTATGCAAACTATGTAAGCACAAATTGAATAATAACATGAATTCATAAAATTGGAATCAAATACTATAATGAAGTTCATGTATTGAGTTCAAGGCTACAATTCTAGATAATAAAATTAAATCAATATAACAAAAGTTTAATGACTAAATAAGAATAAATAAACATGATACAACAATATCAAACCAAATTTATGAAGATAAGAGTGCCTCCATTCAATTCATGGCCTTTGGTTGAATCCTAAAAAAGTTAGCTAAAATACTCTTGATTGTGTAATCTCTCTCCAAAATGTTAAAATGTTGTTTTTACACAATATGAGGATGATTTTTGGGTTAGAAACATATTAGATTGAGAAAAAACGAGTTAGGGTTAGATTAGGGGCTAAATTTTTACGTTTAGAGGTGAAATATAGCATTTATAGAATCGTCAGAACGCTGGGGCATTTGTATTTTGGACTCCGGAGTGGTGGCACTGTAGCAATAATATTGTAGCACATCACTGTTCATGATTGCTGTAGCAATTTACTATATCAATTTTCCTTATTTGCTCTAATTTCATCCTTTCCCATATTATCCTTATTTAACCATATAACAACAAATTTTAACGCATAAAAGCTCTTAAATTACTCAAAAAAGTACAATTATTAAGATAAATAGGGTCAGATTATAGATCTAAAATATACTTATCAGTTGGGGCTTGTGGGTAAGCAGTATTTATAAGATTGCGAGAGAGAAAGTCAGCAAGAACATTTTCTTTGCCTTTAAGATGCTTCACTTGGAAGGAATAATTAGCAAACTATTATTGCTATTTAAGTAACTGTTGATTTGGAATCTTTTTCTGGTTGAATTGTAGCATCTTGGAAAATGAGAAAATGTTTAGCTTGATCAAAAAAATGTGACCAATAAGATGAAATTTGAATCTTTTAATAGCTTTTTTGACAACTAATATTTTTTTTAAATGTACTGTAGTAGTGAATTTTTGAGCTAGAAAATACACCACTCTTGTAACCACAGAATCGCCTCTTTCTATTTTTTTCCTCAAGTAAAATTACTCCTCAGTAAAGATCATTGATGTCAATCTCAATGATTCTTTTTCCATCAGAGAGGATTTTAAGGGTGGTAAAGTAAGAACAATCCTTTTTAATATCTGGACAACTATTGTTTATTCTTTTAACCATGGGGTTGATTTTTCTTTAACATCAGGTAAAAAGGTTTAGTTATATGGGCTAATTTAGTAATGAAGTCCTCCATGTAATTGATGATGCCAAGAAATTGTTATATCTGGGTTTTGTTCAATTGGGAGTGGGGAAAGTTGTGAAATTGGTTAGCTATGTGAGGTTAGAGGGTATAGGTACCATTACTAATGTGCATCATAAAGAAATCAATCTCAGAAAGGCCCACCTGACACTTGGTGGGAGAGATCATAATTCCGTATTGTTGCAAAAGATCTCTGAACTACAGAAGCAGTTTGTAGTGAGAATCAGCGTTAGTGAGAATAGTAGGATGTCATCAATGTACATCAAGTCGTTGTTTTGAATAGGCTCAAAAATCTTCATCATTACTTTTTAAAATAGTAAAAGTGTTGTTTTTAATTTGAACGACATGACCGTCTATCGGTAATGGTAAGTTGGGGTGCAGAATGCTATTTTGTATCTTTCTTGGGGATGGATGCCAAGCTGTTAAAAGCCTGATTTAAGATCAAATTTTGAGAATAATCTTGCTTGGGCTAACCTACAAAACATGGCAGGTTTATTAGGCAAAGGAAATTTATCATCTTGGAGAGAATGATTGAGTAGATGGTAGTTGATGACTAGTCTAGGCTTTTTCTCAGAGCTATTCACTTCTTTTGTTTATATAAAAAGCTTGACAAGTCTATTGTGAGGAAGTAGACTCAATAAGATTTTATGAAGCAATTGGGTCAGCTTATTTGAGGCTATCTGCAAATGCTCGGATTCATTCCGAGATGAGTAGCCTTTGAGGGATTGACGTTAACACTTTTGTTAATCATGTGCTGGATGGGTTTGGCCAGAGGGATTGAATGGTTCTAGTTGAAGAGATTAAGAGTATGATTCATCATCAGATGATAAGATGGTGAAAAAGGTTTCACTATCAGGCTCAAATTATTTTGAGTACAGGGATTCCAAGTCATGGTCTTTAGGATTATGGTGGGAAATGATTATAATTTGAGAGAAAACCTTCATTCGTTTGGATTTCTAAGGATATTGCTCAGCAAAGTTACCTTTCTGCTTACATATGAAACAACGATTGGGCTTTTTGCTGAAGGCAGGCTTTCTTTTGAAAAATCGTCTCTTTGGCCTTTTCTGAAACTAGATTCTCTTGTGATGCTTCTTCTTTTATGTGGAACAATGGTAATATTTTTTAAAATATTTGATAAGAAAGCTTGGATAAGCATTTGCCTTCTAAATTTACTTTCCTGTCTTATTGATTTCCTTAAAGAATTTATACCTTGTACACAATTTATCTAATATAAGGAGAATAGATTATTGAATGACATTGAGGGTGGAGTTGGCAAGAGTTTTCCCTTTTGCTTTTATTATTTTGAGTGCTTCTTGTTCTAAAAGATCTGGGACCAAGTTGAGATAAACTTGTTTAAAGTTTAGGTCATCGATACCAAGAATGTAGTATTTCGCCATTGCCTTTCTATAATGAAGTTCTAAATCATTTCACTTAAATGAACAACATTTCATCTCAAAAAACCATTCTCTGGCTTTGTCTAAGAGTTGGGCTTCTTCGCCAACAAATTCTGCAAAGATGAATCTAATGATCCGTTCTACGGTGTTGTTTTGTCTAATGATTTGCTGTCTATATTCACTAAGATGGAGATATCAATATTTGAGGATTCTTTAGAATCTGGTGATTGCCTTTTGGATAACATCTGTAACAGTGGTGTTTGGTTTTTGATTTTCAATTATTCACTAAGCTTGAAATTCAAAGATTTGATCAATCTACTTTGGTGGAGGTAGGTCATCAAGGGTAAACCAATGACGTTTTTCTGAGTTGTTTGGTTTTTGAGTGCATAAAGTTCTAGTTGTCCTTTGTGAGGATTAGATTGTTTCATCAGATAAGACTTCATCGAGTACTTCAGAAGATTAAGGTTTCGGTGTAGTGTTTATGAACTGCGGTAATGAGGTATTTAACTAGGAAGGTGTTTTTAAGGTTGTCTGTGAGCGGCTTTCTAACTAAGTTTGTGTTTCTAAGGAAACGGAGTTTGAGGATGACACGATAGTGGTCAAGAGGTTGTGTTTTAGGTATAGTCATAAATTGGGAATGAACGGTTTGTGAAAGATTATAAGAGTTTTAGATTGTTTGGTTTTTGTTAGGGTAGTTAGATATTGGGTTGATGAAGTAGAGGTTGGCTCTTTTCTTTTTGACTTGTGGCTTTTGTTCTTTTTGAGGGAATTAAGCTTGAGCTGTCTCTAAAGATAGAACTAGTATATGTTGGTAAAGGTATTTGTAAAGGCTAGGTGATTTTGGGTAAGGTGTCTAGTAGTTTCCATGGATCTACAAAATTTTATTCCAACCTTACCAAATGGATTTTAAGGTATTTAATTTGTTTTTCTTGTTCAGAAAATAGGAATCTTTATTGGATTAGGTTGAGTATTTCCTTATGTAGCTTTTAGATCTTATCTCTCAAGTTGTTCAAGATTAACGGATGACTGGTTAATCTAGAGTCAATCTTGGACTCAAGACGTTGCTGTGATTCTTTAATCCACTGTAGGATTTTAGTTTGTGTTACGACATTTTGGGATTGCCAATTTAGCACAGCTTTAGCGGGAGAGACCTACTACAAAAATTCGTTGGCTCTATAGATATTGGGATTTTTGACTTTCCATTGCCGGATTGTGTTTTCTTCAGGATTTTGCTTTGGAAAAAGTGGAGGAAAATCTTGTGGTGTAAATATGCACACTTACAGGATCATTTTTTGCGGATGTTTTGGGAAAAATTACTTTGGCCTGCAAGCAGTGAGTGTTTTGATGGGTTTTGGTCTCTGTTTTGAATATATAACGTAGTTGAACTTCCCTGAGGGATGTCCAAGCAGACTTACGTCATGGTTACCATTTTCATATATTTTCTTTGAGAGTTGTTGAGTGTTTTCCTTCTTCTTTCTTTGTTTTTCATGGTTTTGTCTTTGGACAAAGTATTCATCAACTGAAAATAAATCTGTTAAGCACTGTTGGCAATGACAATAGATATCTCAGTATCTATGTCTTGTTACTAGGTCTCAGAATGGGTACATTAGTTTGTCTTGATCATCAAATGCTGAAATGGGTAGACCATCAATGATTCGAGGATCATAGTAGTATGGGTGAATCATAAATTAGGTTAGAAATCGACATAGTGGTGCGGAGGGACCGGGCTTTTCAAAGAAGATTTCTATTTGTTTATCTTTTCTTTGAAAAAAAGAATGGGTAACAAATTGAACAAGTATGAGTGTTTATGCCTGTTTATAATAATGTTCGTACTTTGTGACCCACGAATTAGAGAGGAGCTTTATGAGTTCTTTGTTTGACAACTGTCTGGGTACATAAGTATAAAAGGGTACGTTGTTTGCTTCATCAGAGAGTAGTAAGGCATCCTGGTTTTGGTTTAGTATACTAAAATCAAGTGCATAATTTTGTATATAATAAACCATTTGATAATGCAAAGTTAAGGTAATGGTGTTTGCCTTTGGCACTGCTTCAGTTATTTAGATCAGAACTTTTAATGTTTAAGTGAGGTATGGGTCTTTTATGGGTATGCAGAAATTTGGATACAAGGTTACTAGAACTGTTCTTGTATTCAGGGTAGTTTGAACTGTTCCTATACACGCATCATTGTAAGATAAAAAACGTATATCAAGAAGATCAATTCAGGTAACTATTTCAAGACCTTTACGGCTATGAAGGGTTAAAGAAAATTGGACGGCACCGAAATGAAGATGAGTGTATCCTTGATGGATCCATTGTAAGATAAGGTCTTTAGGGAAATTTATGGGTACAAGTTGTTCTTCAGTGGTGGTTGGTAGAAGATGTTGGTCAAAGTGTGTGGCTTGAATATATTCCTTGGTTTTCAATTTTTGGGGGTTAATGAGATGCTTGACAGATGTAGTAAACGACTTATGAGGCTTTAGGAAGGCTATGTATGGGTTAAGGATAGAGAGGTCAGTTATGGGGATTTTATTGTTCTTCAGGGATGTACGTGATTTCATACAAATGATCTATTTTTAAAGAGTTGGTACATCGTAAAGAGAGATGGAGAGAGAATAGAAGGAGAGGGGTAACACTGATAATGGTAATTGAACATAAGAAGAGGAGTTACATTTTTTGAAGAATTCTTTCCACAAGCTAATACAGAATAGAAAGTCAAATATTTTCAAGCGTGTGGCTTTGATACCAGTATGGGAGTCAAAGCCAGTCCCAAGGTATGCTAGACCTATTTCTCTACAATATTATCCCATCACTGAAGACTATTTCGTATTTCCTTATTCATTGAGATTTTTACCCGAACATCACAAAAATGAACTAAGGATGTTAGAAAATACTCTTACAGAAAAGAACCAAATTATTCCCCCCTTAATTTGGATTTTAGCAAAAGATCAAGCACTATGGAATATCATTCCTCCCGATTCATAAGAGCAAAACTAGTCGGTTACTTTCATTCATGACCAAAAAAGAAGACACACAAACATAAAACATACCAGAGATATTGACTCTACCAAACATCACCATTCCTTTCTATAAATACCATGTTTCCTAGACATTACCTTATTCCCTCAACCATAGATCTCCTAGCATCATAATGATTCTAGTCACCTACCTAACCTCAACTTGACTCTTTTTCAAGATTTTCAGCCACTACCTACAAACAATGAGATCTAGCGTGATCTAGATAATACTATACAGCTAGGGCTGACCCTAGCTGAAGAGCCTCTATGCTCTCAACTAAGCACGTCTAATATATGGGCCAACTATGACAAATTTCTTACACAAGGATATGATAGTAAAGATAATAACTGGTCCCCTATCAGCCTATGACCCACGTGAAGAATCTACTTCTGCTAAGAAAAAATTTCACATGGGTCTATCTCTTGAAGTATGTTTAAATTGTTGTCCTAGTTGAATAAGTGTACCAGTCAACTTTTGTTTTAGCGGCATGCATGCCATATTTAAAAGTTTATGTGTTAAATCTTTTTCATGTTTTGTTTAAGTTTGTCATATGTGTAGTTTGTAACAGTCATTTCCCCCTCTATATAAGGAGATTTTCTCTTTACCTTGAGGGGAAAAGAATGGTTGAAAAAAAGAAAGAAAATATCATCATGCTTTCCATATCTCTCTGAGTCTCCAAATTCTTGAAGCAAGACTAATACAAGATAGTTAAATTGGATCCATTTTAAAGATTTTTATAGAAAATCTCAGAAAGTATACTCTGTAGTTGCCTCAATGGGGATCATCTACATCACAAATTTGTTATCATATTAAAACTCTTGATCTTGGAATGAGTTGTTGCTAGGTCTCATAAGAGGCTGACTACCGTAAGTCTCGCTATAAGCAGAAGGCCGCACTAAGGCAACAGGTCTAACATACCTTGGAACTGGCCTTGACTCTGATACTACTGTTCCAATTAAATACCTAGTTTAAAAGACTAAAATTCAAAGAGAGTACAAGAAAATCAATTCTTTATTGATCAAATATCGAACTACTTAAATAGTAAAACTTTATTAATTATTATGAAAAGATGGTACCGCCAAAATAAAAACTTTTTAATATTATAAATGAATAATAAAAATAAGAATTAAGAATATCTCAAATATTAAATTTGTTTAGAAAGTATTATAAAAATTATGAAAGTATTGGAAGTAAATTAATTACAAATGAGCAGTACACATATATATAGGCGAAAAGGAAAAAGGGGAGAGGTAGAATTCACCAATTTGCCTCCCCCCCCCCACCTTTGACATACCGCCTCGCAACACACCCCCTTGAATTTTACCACTTTAGTTGTATTTTATATTTACTAAGAAAAAAGTCTAGTGGAACAAAAATTAAGTAAACAAAAAATAAATACAGCTTTTATAATATACAATGGTAGTGAACATGTTTCAAGACTGTCTCATTAAAAACCCTGTAAGTAAAATCCATTGGGATAAAACCTAATCGAAAGAAAACAATGTACGGTGCACGTTTGTAACTAGTGTGATTCTTCCTCTAGAAGAATGTGCTCCCCCTTATTAAATGCTTCTCCTTAGAATAACATCTATTAATTTGATAATTTGTTGAGTCGGCGCATACCAACTTTGTGAACTAATTTCTTAAAAGTTGACATTGGTAGAAATTTAGTGAATAGATTTGTAAAATTATTGGTGGAGCATATCCGTTTAATATCAATTTTCTTACTTTGCTGTAGTTTATGGGTGTAGAAGAATTTTAGAGATATATTCTTGGTTCTATAGAGAAATATACTTAGTTACATCTTTTTTTATGTATCTGCCTCTAACTTGCGCAATGCAAGCAATATTATCTTCATATATTATTGTTAAAATATTTGTTATAGAAGATAGACTGCATGTATTTTGGATATGATAAATAATAGATTGCAGCTATATGCATTTTCTGCTTACTGTAGTGTAAAACTCTCAGAGTGATTTGAAGAGGCGTCTACAAAGATTTGCTTTGTGAATTGCTATGAGATTATTGTAAAGTGAAAACGTATTCCGTTTGCAAGTAGTCTTTTATAGGAATCAGATAAGTTGCCAACATTAATAGGCTTACTATAAAAATTACATTTGGTTTGGTGTATTGGGTTAGATATAATAAAGATTCAATTACATTAAGATATGATACTTATGGACCTAGTATTTTCTCATCATCTTCCTTAGGACTGAATGGAACTTTTTTGGGATCAAGAAATCGAATAACCATAAGGGGTACTTAATGGATAAGCTTTATCCATATGGAATAGGGGTAGGAAAAATTCTCGTTCTCGTCTTGACCTAATTTGACTTGTCCTAAAATGTCAATTCGGAATAGGAACAGATATCTATTCGAAACACGTTCGAAATAGAAAATTCTGTCTCAAATGAGTTGGGTTAGGGTTTAGAAAATTCCTAAGCTTGAATTTTTTGCTTTACCCAAATTTCACTGACAAGATTCTTCTTACTCCTCGCAATCGCATAATCTCTAATTTACGTTTAAAAAGTCAACATTTTCTACCTTTCAAAGACCTGTATCCTAGATAAATAGTGACCATTGGACATTATTCATGATATTGTTTAAATGAACTATTTATAACGCTATTTATAAATGCTGTTCATCGGCACTGTTCGTTAATACTATTCATATATACTATTTTGCACTATTCTTAAAAAAATAGAAACTTTGTAGGGTACTGTGTCATTGGATTCTAATGCTGCGGCACTGGACCCGAGTTTTTGGAGGACAATACCTAAAGTACTGTTTATGTATACTGTACATTGGGTACTATTTATAATCACTATTTATATTTTGAGTATTTTGGTCTCTTATCAGATATTTATCCCAAACAGTCCAATTTGTGTCCAGTTTTCAATATTCTCGTGCCGATAGTCTTTAAACCTATAAAACAAAATCAACATGCGTAAATAGTCAAATTATTAGGTTAAATTGAGCAAATATTGAATTTAAGTGGATAAAATATTTTATATAATTAAGCCTTATCCGAATTACAATATATAACGTAATTGGACTTGGAACGAATCGATTTTTAAAATTAATCAAATTATAATATTTAATGCAATTGAATTTGAAATAATAACATTTAACGCAATTCAAATTGATAATATTTAATGTAATTACTAATTGAACTCAAAATTAGATTTGGAATTATAATATTTAATGTACTTAAAATCGAAATTAGATTTATAATAATAACATTTAAAGTATTGAAATCAAAATAAGATTTGAAATTATAATATTTAACGTATTTCAACTTAAAATTAGATTTGGGATTACAACATTTAACGTAATTGGATTTAAAATGAATTAATTTTAAAATTAATCAAATTACAATATTTAAAGTAATATTAATCCAAATTGAATTTAGAATAGTAATATTTAACGTAATTGAATTCAAAATAATAACATTTAATGCATTTGAAATCAAATTTGAATTTGAATTTTTTCATTTTTTAAAAAATAATTTAGGATTTTTCGACTCGACCGACCTGTATCAAATCAAAACTACACCATTTTAATGTTAACAATTTAGAAAATTCCCGACTCGACCCGACTCGTTCTGACCCAAGTTTACCCAAGACAATTTCTGACCTAAAATGTGTCCCGTTCTCTATCTTAATCTGGTTTAAAAATTCCTAAACCTGAAGTTGCCTACCTTTAATATTGAATTTTCTTTGAATCTTTTAGTATAAATAGATTGGTGGATAAAGATTTTGTTTGATTTTTGTTGGAGACAATAATTAATATTTTCCCAATCTTTCACTTCAAATTCTCTTTTTAAGTATTTTACAATTTTTATGAGTTTTTCAGGAGTTTCGATTAGATTCATGTTATCTATATATTACAACCACATTATGTCTTTTTATAAATATACATGGACATATTAGTGTTTGATGTTGATTAAACAAGGTGTATGCATGTGGTATTTGTGTCCATTATACATATATATGCATCAAATACATACATATGTATCAAATACATACATATATGCAACGGAAACTTAAAAGTAAATAATGAACATAATTTAAAACTTATTAATCACACTAATACAAAGATTGAGAATTATCACCTATACAGCCTTTGGATTAAGAGCTGTTTGAGTCCACCTGAAGAATTACCGGTTAATAGTTCTAGCAATCAACTGTGGTGGGCTTGATTATATAGAATAGCAGTTTTCAATCCATCACTAGTTTAACACTTTAAACCTTAATTTACTTGTTTTTCCTTTAATCAACACTTGATTAATAAACACAAATAATTGTAATGCTTTTAATAACCAAGGTATATTAGAGAAGATGATAAATAGTAAACTCAACGATTGAATTCAAAATAAAAGAAACAATTTCTTTCTTTTTACTTCTCTCAAATGGCCGGCCATTATAAAAGGCATTCCCCCTTTGTTTCAATTTTAAACACATATCTAGTAATCCAAAATTAACTTTTAATTTAACTAAATTATAGTTAACACTTAACTTAAGTTTAATTTAACTTAACTCAAGTTAACTTTAACTCTAATTAGGTTAATATTCTTGTCCAACAAGTAGTTAATATTTAAATATTTAATTAATCTAACTAAAGTTAATATTAACCATAGTTAGGTTAGTTTATGTTTTTTTTAAATAAATAATATTTAAATATTTAATTAACTTAACTTTAGTTAACTATTTAACCTATGTTAAGTTATGGATTATTTAATTATTAAATGAATAAATATCTTGAATATTTATTAATAAATAATTAAATATATGAAATTACTCTTAAGCCCTTATTTGTTTGCTAAGTTAACCCATAGCGAGTCCCACCTAACCACACACTTGAGTAAACTTAACCAAAAGGCTCATTATGCGGTACGTGTCATTAATTAATTAGTCAACAATAATGGTTAACTAATTAATGTACTTAACTCTTAAATAGTGACACGTGCACATCTTGAGGGTTCTTGAAATAATTATTCAATTTTGCTAGATTCTACTGGATTGAACTATTTAATCTGGTACACTGTCTCAGTGCACAATGAGTATACTTTATAGTGCGGGACTCTCTAGGTTCACATGTCTGATTTGTCAAATAGAACTATTTCATAAATCTGCGATTGATGCCCCATGTACACATCATAGATATTACAAATCAGTGTGTTAGAACCTACAAGTTGAGGTTAAAGCGCATACGTATAGTCTTTCTGTCATTTAAATTCTCGATGTGCTGGAACATAGATCAACATCGTCAAATTCTCATAAGCTCACCTATGAACTTATCTTCAAATTCGTATATCGGTGAATAATATACACAAACACCTTTACTATATTGTTCAATCCTGAAGGAAACTCACTTCCCGAATTTATTGCTTATGGCAATAAGACTTTTTGAGATACAATCTCAGATATATTAAGTCCTTATATGAGCTGACGGATTTCATATCTACACATATCGAACCCTATGAGCATTGGACTATACCCAACGATACGCAGCGGTCAGACCATGAAAGGTCTCTGACGTCCGTGAAACCTAAGTATGGTCGATGGCTCACAAGCCCACCATGGCACTCAGGTCAATCTCAGATATATTAACTCCCTATATGAGCTGACGGATTTTATATCTACACATATCGAACCCCATGAGCATTGGACTATACCTAGCGATACGCAGTGGTCAGACCATAAAAGGTCTCTGACGTCCGTGAAACCTAAGTATGGTTGATGGCTCACAAGCCCACCATGGCACTCAAGTTAAAGGACCACAAATACTACTTAATTCTAGAGTATCTACCTTTTACAACTTACATAGAATATCTTTTGGGGTTCTTAGGTCCTTGTGAGTCTATTCAGTACCCAGTCTTTATTCAATACTTGTATGCCTATATGAGTTCCAAGCTCATGGTCGGTTAGGAATAATTATCTGTACCCTACAAATATAGACACACACTGACTATATAACCGACAAACTTGTATATGTGAAAATAGATTACGAATATATTATTTGAGAACATATTTACATAATGATATCTTTTAGCACTCATTGCAACTCTTGCAGCTATGACATTACTAGTATACCCTCAGGTCTTTGTCCCATTACAGACAAGGCTCCAACTCATTGGATTTCACTGATTCTTACAATTTACTAACTCTTAGCAGTCATAATTATTAGTGTTGCTAACTTTTAGCCCTAATCTAAACTCCTTTAGATCAAATTTGAACTCTTTCAAATCATACAATATCAAATATTTATACAAATAAGGTTGTCACTATTTATTGAACTTGGCACTATTCCAAGCTCAATTACAAACTTGCAAATTTATACTGCTTCTTTTGTTGCTTCTGAGGTGGTTAAATACTCTATCTCTGTAGTAGAATCACCTATGAACCCCTGCTTAGAGCTCTTTCAACTTGCTGCGACACCGTTGATAGTAAACACATTCTCAGATGTAGACTTTCTATCATCTAGATGAGACTAAAAGTCTGAATCTGTGTATCCTATCACTAGTAAATCACCATCTCTAAAATGAGAAACTTATTCTTTGTACCTTTAAGGTATTTCAGGACATGTTTGACTGTCATCTAATGGCTGTCACCTAGATCAGACTGGTACCAACTTGTGACACTTACAGCCATACCAATGTCAGGTCTCATGCACATCATAGCATACATCAAGCTCCTAACAGCTGATTGATGCAATATTTCTATATCTTAAAATTGAGTGCAAGTATACACTATCGTATGCAAGTACTAAAGGGACTTATAAAGTCGAATGTCGAACCCACAAAGATAATTTTTATTTTTTACTAAGTACTAAAATTATATCTTTCTTGTAATTATTCAAAAAAATCAATTTTTAATTTTGCAATGAATTTAAGTAAAATAAAAGTGTAAAAAATAAATTACACAATTTAAATAAAATAAGAAGATAGCAATATAAAGAAAAGCCTAGGGTTAATTACTATCCTTCAATATGTTTTCTAAAGATTAATCCTTTTAATATTTATATCTCTCAATTTTTATTATTGGTCAAGACACTAATATATTCATAAGCCTCTTCCAATGTCATGCAAGTATATCCCAATTTACCAAATACCTATATTCCTATGATACTTGTAATAAATTAAGATTCATTAAGAACAAATCTTATTGACCATACATGCCAATTAGGTATATTTATATCCTAATTCGAAACTTGCATATGCAACATTGAATGTTTCTCTACAATCATGCATCAAATTATCTAGGTCTAAATACAATGATGCCTCTTCCAAGTTTATCAAAGTATTATCAATTCAATCACAATATTGATCAAATATAATGAAGCATTAAGAACAAATAATTTGAATAATGAAGAATTGAGTTCAAATAAATATTAAAAAGATTCAACAATTAAGCTCACATATTGAGTTCAAGTAATAACCTTAGAAAATAAATTTAGCTTATGATAACAAGAGAATTATAGCTGAAAAATAAAATAAACATGATACAACCAAAAGCAAACCAATATAGATGTCAATTCGCAGTTGATTGATACATCAAAAATTCGTCAATTATCTCTTACTTCTCTCTCTAAAAATTACTTTTCTTCACTGTGTTGTGGCTCTAAGAGCCCTAAATTGTGTCTCTCATTTAAGTTTGAAATAAGAAGCCTTTATATAAGAATTGATTGGCATATTTAAGTTATACTTCTTTTAGGTTTACTGTAGCACAACTATTGTTTATGAGGTACTATTCCACGCACTGTTCACGAGTTATTGTTCATACGCGACTGTTTACTGCTGGAGCGAAATTATTTGAGCACTGGGGCGCTGAAACTTCGTTGGGGCGATATACTGTTTATCGCTGGGGCAACAACACTGTAGCAAGGCACTGTTCCAGGGGGGGGGTGGGTGGAGGGGTACTGTAGCAATGTACTATAGCATTTTATGTTTTGTCTTGTTTTTTTTAGATTTTCATTTCCAATTACTTCATTGACTTCAACCCTACAAAATAACAATTAAACATATAAAAAGCCTAATATTCTTATTAAAATTAGCATTTAATCAAGTTAAGATAGTGAAAATAATGGATATAATTTACGCTTATCACTGATGCATATAGTATATTAGACATTCTAACTCTTTTATCTTCCGTCTGAGAAGACATTCTATTCAAAAGATAAACACCATGTTTGAAAGGTATGTTAACTGTCTTACAGTTAATGAAATTTTACCTTTCCAAGACACTACCAATGTACAATGACTAGGAGAGTCTTATCAGCTTCCTAGTTTTATCTCTATAAAACTTTATACCCAATATATAGGAAACTTGTCTCAAATCTTTCATAAAAATATTTTTACTCAAATATCTCCTAACATATTGTAATACATTGATATCATTCATGATTATCAGCATGTTATCAACATAAAGCACTAAGAAGATTATTATGCTCCTACTGACTTTTTTATATTAGAGGTGGGCAATTTCAGGTTTGAAAAATTTTGAACTATTTACGAACCCATTCAGGATGGAGAAAAGTGTCCCGTTCAAGACATTTTTTGAGTCGAACGAGAATTTTTCAATTTTTGTTCTCATTAAAACAGTGTAGTTTAGATTTGGGATGGGTCAAATTTTTTTAAAATTTTTTAACATTAAAATGGTGTAATTTTAATTTAGGATGTGTCGAGTTGGGTTGGGAAATTTTGAATTATCATTAAAAAATAAAAAAAATGCAAATTCAATTTTGATTTCAAATGTATTAAATATTATTATTTCAAATTCAATTGCGTTAAAAGTTATTATTTCGAATTCAATTTGAATTTAAATTATGTTAAATGTTATAATTTGATTAATTTTGAAATCGATTCGTTTCAAATCTAATTACGTTAAACATTGTAATCTCAAATTCAATTACGTTAAATGTTGTAATCTCAAATCTAATTTTGAGTTGAAATACGTTAAATATTATAATTTTAAATTTTAATTAGATATAAATACATTAAATATTATTATTTCAAATCTAATTTTGATTTTAAGTACATTAAATATTATAATTTCAAATCTAATTTCCAGTTTAATTAGTAATTACGTTAATATTATCGAGTTCAATTACGTTAAATATTAACTATTTAAAGTACGTTAAATATTATTATTCTAAATTCAATAAATTAAATGTTATAAAATTATAATTTAATTAATTATAAAATTGATTCGTTTAAAATTTAATCACGTTAAATATTATTAAATGCAATTTTGAGTTCAATTACATTAAATATTAACGATTAAAACTACGTTAAATGTTATTTTTTTAAATTTAATTACATTAAATATTATAATTTAATTAATTTTAAAATCGATTTATTCCAAATCCAATTACATTGAATACCATAATTCTAAATCCAATTTCGAGTTCAATTACGTTAAGTATTATCGATTTAAACTACATTAGATGTTATTATTATAAATTTAATACATTAAATATTATAAACTTATAATTTAATTAATTTTGAAATCAATTCGTTCTAAATTCAATTACGTTAAATATTATAATTTTGAAACTACGTTAAATGTTATTATTCTAAATTTAATTACATTAAATGTTATAATTTGACTAATTTTAAAATAAATTCGTTTCAAATCTAATTACGTTAAATATTATAATTTCAAATCTAATTTTGAGTTTAATTAAGTTAAAAATTATTGAGTTCAATTACATTAAATATTATCGACTTAAAATAAATTACATTAAATGTTATTATTCTAAATTTCAAATTCAATTATTCCAAACTAAGTTAATATGTTTTTTTAAAAAAACTTTGACAGAATTTCCCTTAATTTTTGAACATTTCCTTAAATTATAATAACTTGCTAAAAACTATAGCACTTCAATACAAAATAAAATATTGTATACATCATTTGAATAACAAGTTTTACTATTGCTATGGTGTCAGTGCTGGTGGACGCTCTTGAATTGACAAATGCGCAAACTCTATATTAAAAAAAAAACAAGTAAAAATTTAAAGTAAAACTATAGAAGTATAAAATTAAAATTTTGTTATAGTAATTCTCTTTTTTTTACTTGTTTCTAGTTGATTATAATATTCAACATTTGCAAGTAATCCTTCTTCTTTTTTCGCTTTATCTATCAAAAGTGAAACTCGTATCCAATTTTGTCTACATATCAAGCCCTCAACTACCTTCGAAGTCAACGAACTCCGAAATGAATAAAAAATACGACATCCAGTCTGAAAGCTGACTCAAAGGCCATAATAGATACGAGTATAGCAAGCACATTCTAGCTATACGTGACAAAATCGAATATCTCTCAGCATTCAACCTCCACCACTGTAAAACATCAAAATGTGGGTAGCAAGGATTCTTAAGATCCACTAAGTATCTTTCCACCTCTTGCACTTCTTCCATTTCTATATTGTCCTTTGCAAGCCCAATGTATTCACTTCAAAGGTCATCGTGCTGCAAAACATCTCAAACTAGTGAGGCTGATGGGCCACAAAATAATTGTAACTATGAAACAAGTATGCTACTACTACTCCTAACACTAACAACAGTACCCCTAGCACTAGATGTAGTAGACTTTGATTTGGCATGCAATGGACTGTAGGCATCATAAAGCCTAAACAACAAATCCTAGCTGAGAGGCTTCATTTCTTCAACTCTTGCACCGTCATCACCAAAGAATTTTGCAAAACAAAGTTCAACGAACTGCATCTTGCGTCGTAGATCAAGTCAAGTACCAATTATCAGCATCTTATTAATCCTCTCTGTGGATTCTCAATATTTATCAAACTTTAACCTTATCTTGTTTGTTATGGCTCCTAAAGAAAAGTTATCACTCTGAATTAATTTTATTAAACGGAAATGTATCATGCAAATCTCATTTAAACAATCAGTAGCTGTCACACTTAATGAAACACTAAATTTTAATGTCACTTCATAAAAGGATTGTAAAAATGATACGAAATGCTCGGCATTCTCCCAATTCGAGCTTACTGGTGGCCATTGTTTTCTCTTTCCATCTTCCTCCTCTCATATAGACAATCATATTCTATCATTATATCAAAAGCCTTTTGATATTTCAATGCAGTTGTCAATATTAAGTAGGTGAAATTCCACCTAGTTGGTACATCTAACACTACACTTCCTTTGTGCTTAATCTTCTGCCTTTTCACATAATACTTAAAGGCTTCTAACTCTCATTTAAATCCTTCAACCAATTTGTCATAATTAAATTTAAAATGTGTGCACAACAACGCATATGTATGTATTCTCCATTCAAAACTAATGAATCATCTTTATAACTTTTCAATCTTTTCCTAAAAAAAGATATAGCAACATCGTTGGCACTTGCATTATCAACTATTACAGATTTTCTTAATACCTCAATCTAACAAATAATTCTCTAACTGTTTCCCGATCGTTTCTCATTTGTGATCTGAAATAGGAGAAAAACTCAAAAGCCTCATATGCAAATGCCAATTACTATTTATGAAGTAAGCTATGACAATCATATAACTGTGATTATGAGTAGAAGTTCAAATGTCGACAGTCAAGCTCACTCATTGCTAATCAATCAAACTCTTCAACAAGACTTTCTCCAAACCAAACAACTCAATTGCATCTCTTATTATGGTTCTACGAGATGGAACATTAAATCTAAGAATTGCTATGCTGTTATAATAGCGAAACCCAATATTCTCCACAAAACTAAAAGGCAACTCATCTATCACCACTATTTTAACAAGTGTTTATCGATATGATGTTTGACTTCATCATCTGAATACAACATTACTACCCTTTTCTTCTTCTTCTTCTATAATAAGTTCTTTACCAAAATTTTTTTGCTGCTCATCAATTATCTTTTTCTTGTACTTAGCACATCTCATTACATACTTTAACATACCACTAGTTCCATGATTTGTCGAATGACAATCAATCAACTTACTACAATGATTGCACTTTATTTTATCTTTTATCATTTTATTTTTCTTAACATGCAACCAAACATTTGATCTTTGTGTTTGTGTTTGTGGCACATGCCTTTTATTTTTAATCTCCTTTGTGCTTATCTTTAAATTTTGTATGAGAATGTAAGTCTACAATATTATTATTCGTTGAAATTAAATCTGAGTTCATTATTTACAAATAAATAAATTCAAATAAACTATTAAAAAATAAAAAAATATTATTATTTTATTTAAAAAATAGTAATCTTTGCTAACATTAGCATATATATATATATATATATAATGTCATATAATATAGATTAAAAAGTGATGAGACAAATTAAAAATTCTTATATGAAGAAGCTATAAATTATAAATGTTATGATATTACATTGATATGTATATAAATTATATCAGCGACGGTGAAAGTGAGAGAGAAACACTCACGAGCCTTCTGCATTTTTCACTCTTTCTTTTGAGTTTCTCTTTCATTTTTTTTATAATTTATATTTTGTAATGTAGTGCAAGCACATGCCGGTACAGAAGAAGAAAAAATTAAAAAAATATTGTAAGTTTGAAAATTTTTCATTTGGTTTTAGGGGTGGGGGCCGTGGGGTGCACTGTGTAGGAAGAAGAAGAAAAAAATTTTAAATAAGAAATTTTTATTCTAAATGAGGTGTAAATTAATATTCGTTTTTGTCATGATCCAAAATTTTGGGATGGATTAAAATGGAAATGAAAATTTTGCCTACCCTTATTTTATACACATAATCTTTATTTTTTTTTGTTTTATGAAACTAATTTTTTAAATTATTTTATTAAAATAATGATTCTAATTTCGAGAGACTTGTTTAAGTTTATAAATAAATTTTTTCAGTCTGTTTATTAGACTAGAGGTTAGGCTGGACATAAAATTTTCAGGTTGTTCTATTTATATTTCTTTTTTGAGATATCCATTTAAGAATGTCGTCTTTACATCTATCCTTCAAATTTTAAAGTCATAATATGTAATTATTGTCAATAAAATTCGAATTAACTTTAACATTGCTACTGGTAAATTTTTTTTCTCAATATCGATCACTGATCATTGAGTATAATTTTTTGCTACCAGCCGAGTTTTGAAGGTCTCTACCTTCTCTTCGAGCCTGCCCTTTCACTTATAAATCAATTTACAACTAATATGAACTATTCATCTGAGAAGCTCAATCAAGTCTTAGACTTAATTTTGATACAGCAAATCAATTTTAAATTTTATGACTTCTTGCATTTTTTTGCATCGATGTCTAACATCGTTTCTCTATAGGTTAAATGATCGTTTTTTTCGAATAAGAAAACTCCAAAAACACCTTTAGATATCTGACCATACCTGACAGGTGGCCTTGATGTTCTTTCTAACCTACGTGGAGGGTGTGTTAAAGGTATACTACTCGTTTGAGCTTGAGTTTCCATCCTTGATTCATTTACTTCTTGATTGACTTTATCAAGTTCAATATTTATACAATCTTCACGATCTATAAGAAATTATTTCCCTAAGAAAGTGGCATTACGAGCAATGAATCTCAATTTTAATTTTAATTACGTTAAATATAGTTTCAAATTGAATTTCAATTTCAATTATGTTAAATGTTGTAATTTCAAATCTAATTTAATATTAATAGTTTAATTAGTCTTCAATATCAATTTGCTTAAATAAAATTATGAATACAAATTAAGATAAAATATTTTTAAAAAGTTTATAATTTATTAATTTACTTGTAAATTTAGAAAACTTATGTTAAATTAACTTATAATTTATTAATTAACTAATAAAATTTAGTCTTTACTTATATTTTTTAAAAACAATTAAGGTAAAAAAAAGGGTTTGGGACGGGCTCAGGACAGGAAATGTTTGAGATGGGACCGAGACATTCGAGTCCCTCATTTTCTATCCCGAACATGTAATATCCTCCTCACCTGCATTTCCTTAAAACGAAATCAAAGAATACTACTATTTTTCTTGTAAAACTTTAATATTAAAATAAATTTTTATTTTAAAACTAAATGGACAAAGTCTTCTCTAAAAATTAGACTTCCTACCATCTGTTACAAAAAAAAAAAAAAAACACTCCTAATCATTCTGTTTCTCAATTTAACTCCTGTTACTCAATCATAGACCCACTATACAACTTTTAGCTCACGGAGGTCAATTATTCACTCAATTTAATCAAATACATCGTAAGATTGAAAGAATATATACAATTTATTATTTACACTAAAAAACAGTTCTTGATTATACATACACATGTGCATGTAATAAAATATCTATCCAAATTATATAAATAAAGGATGTGACTAATCTGAGTTGCTTACAGATATGGTTTCTCTCTTTAGTCTTAAATACTGGCAACTCTATTGCATGCGCGTGGTAAATCTAATACGCTAAGCAAAAAATTACTTAATGGATGTATACAAAAGTTGAAACAATACAATTTATTAATTCAAATAATGTACAAATAATAGAATCAATTATTATCACTTATCACAATGTCGACATGATAGGTTAAAATTTGTCAAAATATTTAAATCAATTAATCAAAACACAACATATATTTTAAATTAAAATTTAATTTGTCATATACGTGCTTAAATCATTACATGTGATCTTAGTAGGCGTCCAAAATAAACACTAACACGATACTATGGATGGGCCAAAGGGATATCAGATGGTGATCCGGCATCGGTCACTCGGTGACTACCCGCCGGATCCAGATCAAATTAAAGTATATGTCGGATCAAAGATACTGATTAGAATCACTAGAGATACAGAACAGTGTAGTACTGCTATAACACTTTATTGACATGTCAACTACCAATCCCTATATACCAATATTCAAGTTTACCCAAGGCTCTTTAATAATTTAATAATCATATTATATTAAACTCAATTTTTTTTCTTCTGAATATTCATAATTAGACTCAAAAATATTCAAATATTAACATATAGATCATAAACTTTCAAGAATTCATATACAGGTCTTAATTTTTTTCAAAAATTCACATATAAGTCTCATTTTTTAATAACACACATATAAGTCCAAATTTTTCAATATTTCACACATAAGTTCAAAATTTTTATTAATTCACATTTGGGTTCAAATATTTACACAATTTCACATAGATCCAAATTTTACCCAAGTTCACATTAGGTCCAAATTTTATCTAATTTCACATATAGGTCTAAATTTTATTCAATTTACATATAGGTAATACTTAATATTAAAAACACATTTAATTCACTTAGAACCAATACAATAATTAATTAAATATACTATTTACATTTAAGTATCCATCAAATAATTTAATTACATAATTATACACTAATGCCCTAAAACAAAAATTTAAGTTCAACTTAAGTGTACACCAAACCTTAAACAACATTTGAGTGGCATTCACTTCTTCTCTTTCTCCTTTTCTTGGCCCTCCCTTGCCAAGCCTTCACCTTAATATTCAAAAATACACAAATAATTAATAAAATTTTAATTAATCCCACTAAAATGTAAAAACCCCTAATTCTAAATGACAATTAAAATTACAAACCCCTTAAATCGCAAATCTATATTCAATTAAATTTTTTCTACTAACTCACATTGAATTCCACCTTTCTACTTAAAAATAATCCTTGAAACTTGATGGAAATGAGTTTAATTAAGGGTTGGGGGCTTGATTTACTAAGGAAAGTATGTAGAATTATTGAATTTAAAGGGAAATAAAAGAAAAATAGAGAGAAAATGCAAAGGGGGAAAACAACACTATGCTTGCAAAAATTGGTATTTTTCCACACTATTCCCTTTATATACTCATCAATTTTCTTGTCAAATTTGTCTTCAACTAAATCTAAAACTACAAAAATGCCATTAATTAGAAATGATGGTATTTAATTGATTCAAAAATTTAAATAACTATTTACTAACTAAACTAGTTAAAATCTAATTAAAAAGTAACCAATTCTACCACTTCTCAATTCATTTGGTAGCCAATTACTATTGATTTATGATCAAGTGTTGAAAAAATATAAATGGCTCGGGCTTTAATTATATGAATCCATTCATAACATACCAACACTTTTTCAACCAATCAAAATTTTTCATTTTCTTTGACAAATAAATTTGATCATAAT
Organism: Ailanthus altissimus; assembly: GCA_946807835.1. Taxonomy (NCBI): domain Eukaryota; kingdom Viridiplantae; phylum Streptophyta; class Magnoliopsida; order Sapindales; family Simaroubaceae; genus Ailanthus; species Ailanthus altissimus. Next base: position 30,450,559 of record OX327695.1, read on the forward strand.
AAAAAAATTTAATTTTAATAAATAAAAAATTAATTCTAATAAATAAATATTCTAAGGTATTATAAAACATGTCCTGATCCTGTCACATCCTGTCCCATCCCAAAATTTTTGAGACGAAATGAGTTGGGTCAGAACTTTTACCCACCCTTATTTAATTACGTTGTTATTTTATTTTTTATGTAATTTAAAAAATAAACATACTCTCATCCTTTAAAATTATTTGAGTCATTTACATGATAAAAGAAATAAATTCCTGAGTGTATTTTTATTTTTCAAATTAAGTAAAGGATAATTAAAATTAAAACTACCATCAAAATGTAATTTATGTAAACCTCAAGAGGTGACAGCGTTAATATCCCCTTGCAAATGTTTAACGAAAAACAATTTTATTAATTCGGTGACAGAAATTGCATCCTAAAATTGCTAACATATAAAAGTAACAAACTACATCACACAAATATGTTATGATTGAAGCAACTTTTTTTTTTTAAACTTATGTTTTGTAATTTTTTATAAAGAAATATAACGAATAGCCTATGTAAAAAGTCATAATTTTTTATAGTAAATTTATTTTGGTTAATCTTTATTAATTAAGAAGATAATAAATAAACGAAATTATCTTTATTAATAACATAACTCAAAAAACTTATTGTTTGAGTCATAAAATCAACTAAAAGAATGGTTATTATTGTTTAAATAGATTTAAAAAAATACAATACAGATTGTTAACAAAGTACTTTTATGAATCATTCTAAATTTTTTTATATGATTATTTCTTATATTTATTGTTGTTTGTATATATAAGGACAGTGAATAATGTATTTTTGATTTTTTTGTATTTAGTTTATAAAAATATAGATATAAAAATATAATGATAGTGTATTGTGATGAAGTGGAGAAAAAATAAAGTATATTGACGAAAAAATGTGATAAATTAGAGGAAAAGAATAAATCGAGAACGAAGAAAAGGAGATCAAAATACCTCATGCCTTACATAACGTGCAAGGTACATGACTCAGTCACACACTATTCCTCACGCCATGCGGTCAGGCGCGGCCCCTTCTTGCACCACACGCGACATATTTTGAGTTTCTTTTTCTTTTTTATCTTCGATTTCATTTTTTTTGTTAATGTTTTTTGAAAATTTCACTTCTTAATAGGTATTTTTAACTTCTAATCTTAACAATGCGAGTGCTTAAATACACTATCTACTTATTCTTATACTCGAATTTTTTAAAGTGTTATTTGAGTGAGTTTTTTAAAAAAATAATGGAAAAGAAGTAAAATATGTTTTTGGGGTATAATGGTATGAATTTGAACTTTATGGTTATTAAAAATTGCATTTCAATTTTGTGTTCTATACAAATTTATGAGTTTAAAATTAGGTCTATTTGTGTACTTTTTTTTTTGTCTAATATTTTAAAATATTTTTTATTTACTTCACCTAAATTTTTATGAGAACAAACTGACACAATAGTTAATAAGAATTAGAAAAAAAAAAAGCAAAAGAAAAATAGAACTAATTAACTATGTATTAATACAAAGCATAACTAGACAATTTGGATACTTATATGTATATATATATAGATAAATATAATTAGCCATCAAATGAATGAGTAACATTATGATAATGTAAAAAAATAAAAAACAGAGTAACATTCCACATTCCATAATCTCAACTTTGTACAGTGAATAAACCTTCGGTCCTCCTTAAACTCAAATTACTATAAAAAGATATACCATAATAAAAATTAGAAAAACTAATTGTAATCTATTAAGAATGTGAAATTAAATTGAAATGTAACTTTTATGTGAAATTAAATTGAAATATAACTTTTGTAAATGATTTGATATCTATTTACAGTCAATTTAAAATATATAACAACTAACAAGTGTTAAAAATGTCAGATTGCTAAAGTTTGTATGTTTCGTAATATTTTATAAAGCCAGATGTCAAGCAAATGGCGTATCGCCACGTCGAAAGCTAAAGAGGAGTTTCCAAAATCTTCGAGCAAAAAGGTGAAGCCTCACTGGTAGCACAGGGCATCAGAGCAGCGAAGCTGAGGGAGTCACAGTACAAAGTCGGTCGGCCCCTTGTAATATTAGCGTCAATCGTCATCGTCTGATTATAAATAGAGATGGTAAGCTGATGATTAAGTTCCCCCCACCACCATAACCACTCACTCAATCTCAGCCTCCTTCCTCCACAACCAAGACTAGAAAAGAGTGAGTGAGTCATGTAACAAAATGTCTTATCAGTAATATTATAAATATATAAAAGGGAAACTTCTTGGTGTTATATTGTTACAATACCCACCACCACCAGTAATTCTTCTTCTTCTTCATTTTTCTTAATTTGAATCATCCATTATCTTTCCAACACTCGCAACCAAAATTTAACTACTCTAACCATTAATTCTCTCTTGACAATACAATTTCCTGACCATTCTTATTAAACATTAATCATTTAACAGAGAGACAACGTTAGTTTGTCATGGCAACTCTGTCTCAGCCCCACCATTCTTGCACTGTGATGGCCCTCAGCCTCGTTCTCCTCTTCATTTCGAAAGGTTAATAAAATTCAGAGCTTCATGTTGTATAATTAATTTTCATAGTTTTTGTAAGATTCGTCTTATCACTAGAAGTTTCATGTTGTTTTGTCATTACAGGTGTTAGTGCTGCTACATTCACATTCGTGAACAAATGCGACCACACAGTCTGGCCAGGAATCTTAGGCACTCCGAAACTGGACAGCACTGGCTTTGAACTCCAGAAGGGCACTTCACGTTCATTCCAAGCGCCAACGGGCTGGTCCGGTCGTTTCTGGGGTAGAACCGGCTGCAACTTCGACGGCTCAGGCCACGGCTCCTGTGCCACTGCCGACTGCGGCTCCGGCCAAGTCGAATGCAACGGAGCCGGCGCCACCCCACCTGCCACCTTAGCTGAGTTCACCCTCGGCTCCGGCTCACAAGACTTCTACGACGTGAGCCTCGTTGACGGCTACAACATCCCTATAATTGTCGAAGGGAACGGGGGATCGGGTGCGTGCGCGACCACGGGATGTGTCAGTGACTTGAACAGGAGCTGCCCCAATGAACTGAGAGCTCAAAACGGCGCCGCCTGCAAGAGTGCTTGCGAGGCGTTTGGTAACCCTGAGTACTGCTGTAGCGGCGCGTACAACTCACCCGCCACTTGTAAGCCGTCCATGTACTCGGCCATATTCAAGAACGCGTGTCCGAAATCTTATAGCTATGCTTATGATGATGCCACGAGTACCTTTACATGTACTGGCGCTGATTACAACATCGTATTTTGTCCCACTTCTCCAAGGTAACGTTTCATTTTCGTTATCTTGTTTGTTCAGTTTTAACACTCAAATGGGTTTATTGAGTTACAAGGATTTGACATGTTTTTTTTAATGGTGATTGATTCCTGGGTGCAATTTGAAGTCAGCTAGTAATTCTAATTCATCACCAAAAGGAGCAGAAACAGATGGGTCAGGGTCGGATTCGGAGCCAGTACAGGCAGCTTCATTTGCTAGTTCATGGTTAGCAAATTTGGCCATTGGAGATTCAACCAGAAGCCAGCCTTCTTTTGCTTTGCAATTCATTCTTGTTCTAGCTATTTCTCTGTTTCTCCTGTTCTTGCAATTGTAGTTTTTCCTGAACGGTAAATTTAGTCTAAAGAGAGAGAGAGAGGGAGAGAGCTCGAACAGCAACATTGTGGTGATTATCACTTCGGTTTTTGCCTAGCTAGGAAAACAAGACAAAATCCAGAGTAAACAAACCCACCTCCAATTCTAGCATATTTAACGTTTGTTTAGTAGTAGAAATATTATTAATATGTAGAGCATTTTCTTTTCAGAATTAGAATGTGTTATTTAATTTCAACCTTTGCTTTTTGCTTACATTTCTATGGTCCTCAATCTTCTAGCTTCCTAGCTAAAGCTAAAGTAAAATAATAATTATAAAAAGAACAAATAGAGACTCGAAGTCTCTCCTTTCTCTTTATTCTTTTCATGACTAAATGCCTCAGTTTGGTGGATGTGGGGCGTGTGCAAAGCACCACATTTCGGGTATCAGAAGCTGCTTTTTAAGCCGTGCTTACAAGAAAAGTAAAGTTAATGAAGAAAAAGCAAAGCAAAGTAGCGAGTTTTTCCATTGTGTAAAAGTACAGTTAATTAGGCTTCCGTTAACTTTTTGGATAGCTTGGCACAATCGAAGTTTATTTTGACAGTTAATGGTGCAGATATTTTAACACCCAGTTGGAATTTTTTTTTGGGGCAAAAGACTGGGCGCACTCAGATATTAAATTGAGAAAATCATATCTTTGTTGAATAGTATTGATTATTAGTGTAGTGTTTTATAAGGAAGTGTATTGTTTTTATGAGAAGGAAAACTACTCTTGGTTAACTACTCCAAAATTGTTCTGTATTGCATTATTGGATTAACAGCATTACATGAGTTAAAAATATAGAAAATTTAGAATTCAAATGCAACTCTTAACTACTTTAATCAACAACAAATCAAATTCAAAAACTAAACTCCTATTATTATTCTAACTTATTGGTTCAAGTTTTAAGCAGCAAAAGTAGCATCATTCAACAAGTAGCATTTCAAGATAACAATATAGAATGGAGGAATTTGAGAATTACGGAAAAGCAAAATCATGATCAAATGTCAATCATTACCCTATCTCCACATCCAAGAAATCATTGTCACACCAAAATCACCTTTCCTATTATCACTTTTAAGTAAACCGTTAATAAAATGAAATGGGAAAGCTCCTAAATTTGGAAAAAAAAACTTTGATTAAACCAAAAAAAGGAGTCTATGATTTAGGGTGGTGGGATGTCACAAAATAGATGATTGGACAGCAGAATTCCGAAGTGGATTGGCTTCAAATATTGCTATCATTGTATCAACATTGTGAAGGTTTAAACAAATACTGCATTGGCGGATATAGGAAAATTGAGGGACCATTTTGCTGTATTTGAAAGAAATATAAAGCTAAGAGACGAGCCAAAACAAGTTAATGATCCAGATTGCCGTCCAAAGGGTTGTGATGTTTCAGTTAAGTTAATGTTAAGAGATGGATTTGGTCATCAATTTGCGTGGGGCTACAATGAAGAAGGAAACAAACCTCCTTTTCTTGAAGATAAGATGAAGATAGCAATCTATTCTCAATGATGCTTCCCTTTTTAGCTTTCTCGAAACTTTTACCATAACTTTATGCTGAAACTTTCACCATAACTTTATGCTGAAACTTTCACCATGTCACATAACTTTATGCTGATATAAGGAACATTTAAGCTTATTAATATTTGAAAAAAGATATTTTGTATGAATATTGATGGGATGCCAAATCGAGCAATAGTATAATATAATACAAATTAAATAAATTAACAAAAATGCTTACCAGTTACCAGATGTTGTATATGGTGGCAGCTGATTTTGTGAACTATGATAAGTTCAGTCATTAGCATAATTGCCATATCGCCAGTTATATTTAGAGAAAATCTTACAATCTTATTGATATTGATAAGAGTTTAATTTAATATCTTCAACTAATACATCTATACTAGTGGTGGTAATCTCAAGAGAATCCAAAAATTGACTTCTGCGAGCAAACGGTTCATTGAGCAACATTAGAGTAAACTGAAGGGGGCTCAATTTTGCAAACATGTGTTAATTCTAAGAATTGGGTATATGATTTGGCAACTCTGGCAAATTCAATGAGATAAATAATTTGCATTTGAGGCAGCTAAGACATATCAAGTGTGACAATTACAAAATCACAGAATCTGTCTGAAACTTACTAGTTTCAGGTTTTCAGCTATGGGAAATACAATGCTGAGTTTCTTTATTCACGACCATTGCCATCAATCATTGTTCACAAACTTTAATACCCCCTATTGCTTCCAGTCAACTTCAACCACTAATCAAGCCAAAATTCTATACAATTCAACCTGTGTTAGTGCTAAGTTATATTCTCATCCCTTAGTGTAACTTTCTTTAATGCATGGGAGTGCCTATTCGGGCATGTGAGGATGTATCATAAATTGCACAAACTTTGAAGGAAAATAATGTGAATTCATGAAATCAAGGTTAGTTCAATGTATTACTCAATATCTATGCAGAAGAAAAGATTTAAAGGTCTGCATCAGCCTAGAATTCAAGCCAAGACATGTTCAGATTTTCACTCCGTGGATTACGGATGTTCAATGCTGGAGCATATATGCAAAAAGCATTCAACAATTTTTCTACTTTCGAGTAAATACTTGGTGTAATTAATCACATAGCACTGGATATCTTTTGACATTGTTCTACATCATCCCTTAGAAGGATGGTTTTTGTTTACACATTAACAGCTATATCTTAAAGGCTATTAAAGTGCAATTTTGATGCTCAAACCAAGATAAGGAATCTCACGTCAAAAGTTTCAGTGCATTCATCTATATTAAGTTCAAAAAGGAAACCACCATAAATTAGATTGATCAAAAACAACATCTGTGTGCTTTTGATTCCTATTGGTAAACCATAAATCAGTAGGACCTAGTGCTGTAGTGATATATAGGGTCCATCAATCTGTAGACCACAATAGTGTATTTGGCAAGTGTTTGTACGGGGGATTCCACATTTGTGAAAAAATAATATACTATTCATGCCCCTACAACAGCAACTAAGGATGAAAAAGTTTTCCAAGGAAACTGCATCTAAGTGCATGAAATATGTGCAGATAATATAAGAAATATAGGCTCCAAAAGTTCTGAGTGTAATTCTCACCAATAATAGGTAGCAATGATCCTTGTCATAGCTGGACCAGGAATCATCTCCATTCATGAACATCTGATGACGCTTCCAAATTTCAGCATCATAGTTCTCTATTATGCTAAAATGAAAATTATTTTCTGCAAGTTCCTCTAAAAACTTGTCCAACGAGTCACCTCTTTTAGGGCTGAAAAATATAGCTTCTGAAGGGCCCATCTTTTCAACAAAAATTTGACAGTTTGAGCGAGGCCTTTGTGGAACTCCTTAAAAAAAGTGCTGCCAAAATGAAATGTCAAGTTAAGAATATCAAAGGAGATAAACTTATCACAAAAGTGAGAAACTCGAATCGGTTGTGCTTATATGCTTATGTGTTCATGCATTGCATACTAAGTAGGACTGCTTTTTGTCAATTAGTGAAGAATACTTAGATATCTCATCATCTCCAGGCCATTAAAAATTATAAGTGACAAATGAGGAAGGCATTTGTGGAATTCCCATAAAAGTGCTGTCAAAATGACACAAAAAAGATAAGCCTATCACTAAAGCAACAAAATCATATCAACATTTGCTTGCCTGTGCTCGTCTCTATATGCATTGCATACTACATATGCAAGCCTCTTGTCGTCTAGTGAAGCAAACTAAGACTAGGCCATTAAGAATTAACCGACAGCAAGTTTTACTTGCTCAAATAAGACGTAAATGACTCAATTATAAAGTTGACCGTGAAAGAATGAGGTATCTAATATATGCATATGAGAAGAAAAACTTGTCCTAAAAGAGAAATAATCATGTCAGCCTGTGCTTGCATGTTAATGTATCATGCATTTTATACTAGGTACAAGTGCATTTTGTCCATTAGTGAAAAGAACTTGGATATCTTGACGTCTCCAGGCCATTAACAATCAACAACGATCAAGCTTTCAGTTTATAAAAGTTATTAATAATAAAAAATCAGATAGATATGAGTATGGGGACCATTGTCTGAATATGAAAGTTGGCCCAATCATGACACTGCGGCACCAAAAGCCATCCAACACCGTCTTTATCCATGGTAAGGAAGAAAGTATCATTGGGCAACTTAAGCAGTTTGTAACATAATTTACATTACATATGGTACATAATCACTTAATCCATATTTGATGATTCTCTTTACTTTATACAGGAGTCCTCACAGGTGGGGCATAACAGATACTATAATAAAATGGCAATGAAGAGAATAGGACATACCAGTCACTTGCAACAATGACATCAAAAGTGTTGACAATACCAGAAAAATTTTCCTGGTTCCAATGCAGTGTCAAAGCCTTCACAGTTGTGCCACCAAATGCTCTGGAGTTGGCATCTATGTTACGCTTGATATCTGGATGTTAAGGGAAAACAAAAGAGGTAACACGGTTGCTTTTGTAACATAGTTAAGCAATGCAACAAAGGCATTTAGTGATATCCAGGTGACCAACTAAAATTAAATACAAGGAGAACTACCAATAAGACATGTTTCCATTCACATGATTAACTGACTTGCACAGCCTAAGAATTAAACCAATGACAAGACTGGGTGAAGATTACCCTACCAATAAGTTGCATCTCAAAATGAACACCAAAGAAATCCACTTGACATTTCAAAACTATAATGAGAATAGAGAGCCATGTCTGATTCATGTTGCAACACTCTAGAAGGCCAGCAACTAATGCCAGTTGGTATTATTTACGTGGTTCAAGCAATTTATAGAGCAACAGTTAACTGTGCAAATATTGCCATATAATCAAGTTCTGATAAACAAACAATTTGTCACAAACAATTTCTGTTCTTGGAATTGCAAACTTCCAATTTCAGCCACTAAGGGGTAAATGCAGTCTAGTCCAAACCCAAATTGAAGGGGTTGGACTTCAGTTGTGCATCTGTCAGCACACGACTACAAAAGCTTTAATGTAGTCTAATTAGATTAGGCTCAGATTTGCTCGCGCACGAAGTTCTGAATCTAATGGTCTCATATGCATGATCACTATCTGTAAGAACGCGAGTCCAATATTCATTTAAAGTCTGATTATTTTATAATTCAAAAAGAACATGCGAAAGTGAAATTGCATCAATGTTTACCGTATTAGAAACATATCCATAAAGTCACCGAATAACCGTAACAGAAACTCGGTTAATGAATTCCCAATATTAAAGCACTTCCCAATATTATGTTAGTATTGCAGGAATTCAAACCTCGATCAAAATTAAAAAATATAGCTAAAATTCCGATTGTTGCTCCTGAATCTCCTCTAGCAGCCCGCGATGTCTAACAAAGTCAACCACTTCTGTACAGTAGTGGAAAGGAGCCAACCATCTAGAATTCAACCTGTCAAGCACTGTAACCCTCACATGTGTTCCAATTCTACAACCATATGTTCCCCTCCCCTCTAAAGTACAAACCAAAGAAATTGCCTACAGTTTTAACTTGCAATAAGTTTTTATCACTCCAGTAAACAGGAGGGAAAGAGGCCATAGATTCTCTATATAGTTGGAAACCCAATGCTTTGGAATCACCTTCTCCCCTCCATGTGGTAATAGCTAGCATGACTAATCAAAAGGATACAATCAACTACTTGAGGATTTCCATCAGAGATTGCAACTTCTAATGCTTCTGTAGCTGCTGCAATAACTAATCCAGCTAAGCCATAGCCAGACCCAAGCTCAATAACTTTTTTAGACCTGGAGAATTTTTTTTTGAAAAAAGCAGTTCAGATTACACAAGTAAACTAAATACAGAACAACTAAGTAAAGACAACGTCCAAAAGAGAACCTAAACATATCTGCATGTGACAAGCAGTAAAAAGCAAGCACATCCTCTGATGGCCAATGACCTGTAAAACAAAAGAACATATGAAATTATCAACATAAACATACCAATCAACAAAGAACATTACCCACTATATAAGCAGAAGATCAATAATGCAGGACGCACCAAAATTCGTAACCTTAAATAGAGCATAAAGACCAAACGATGCAATGAATAAATATTCAACGAAAAATAAAATCTATGAATGCAAAATACCCAACATTGGTATTATTGTGTCTTGAGAGTGAAACTAGACTATGATTAAGCAGAGACTCATCTTACTTGTTTCTTAAACAACATACATAAGTCTTGACAGCTGATATTTTAAGTTATCTAAATACATTAGTTGTTGACTAAAGAGAACTTACATACGAGTCCAGTATTGTCAATATTATATCTATTACAGATCTCAAAATCGCTGAGGTCAGCGTAGTTATCCACCCTTTGTCTGCATTTAGTTTCACGGAGAGTAACCATCACATTCAAAACATGTATTTTTTTTTCAAAGAACAAAAGTTGTGCAAAACATCAAAGGCAACAAGAGCTTCACAAGTAATGTTAGAGCTTCGAATATAAGAGACATGCACCAGTTAGCTATAATTAACATAACATAACATCACCTAACATTCAACGTTCAATATCACCAAGTGTTCGAAGAAATGAGTCAGAGGATGAACAGACGTGAGAAAAAGCTTGGGAGAAGAAGCGACCGGCAATGTGTAACATACGAGCGCATCTCTGGAATCAGGAACTTTATCGAGCAATTGGCAAGGAATCAAGTTGAATCCTTGCGTTGTCTTTCGAGAAATGCGATTGATAATGCCAACTTGAGATTGCTCATCTGAGAATTAAGACTAACAATAATAATCATAACTAATCACATTCAAAAGTTTTCAACTGTTAACACAGTTAAGCTAACGATCAGAGATGAATAAAGTACCTGAATTTGGTGGAGAGGAACGACGAAGAAGAGCTTGACGAAGGATTTTCCATCTCAACAACGACGGTCTCACCCTCGTTTTGGTGTTATCAGTTTCCATAAGTTCTTTAAGGTCAGCTCTTCTGAACATTTGATTAAGGACGTGTTTGTATTCGGGTGCAATGCTTTTAATCACATTTATTATATAAATTGTTGTAATTTATATAAAATGCTTTGCCTATAAATATGATTACGTTCCATTTGTAATTCTTTTAATTTTAATATTTTTATAATTTTTATAATATTTTTATAATTTTTATAATATTTTTTAAAAGTTTTTAAGTATACAGAATATATTTAGTTCTCACTTTTTATTTATAATATATTATTAACACGGTTTTCAGATAAATTCAAAATTTAATTTTTATATTAAAATTTTGATTTATTTTATTTTATATTTATTTATTTTTACATGTTTCATTTACATTTAATTATTATTTGTATTGTGTTTATATTATTGTATAATATAATCTTTATGAATATGCATTGTGATTATCATTTATTTAAATTTTTTATATTAAAAAATAAAAAAATATTATACATCAGTTATCTCATATTTATATTATGTTTATTCTTTTAAATTCGAATATTCTATATGCAAATTGAAGTTTGCATTACAAAACAATAAAATTAAAATTTGAAGTGCAATTAATTAATTTCATTAATTTAAAATTTGAAATTCTATATCATAATTTTTGAATTTATTTCTTTTAATTACTTATTCAAATAAAAAGTTATGTCTCCTCATTGATATATAGAAGACTGTGTCTTATTATTATTATTATCTTATAAAAGGTTATGCCTCATTATTATTATTAATTTATAATAGGCCATGCCTCTCCATTATTATCAATAGAAAGCTATGCATCCTCAATACTACTAATACATAAAATGTCTTGCCTTTTAATTATAATTATTTTATGCATATGAAAGGCCATGCATCCTGAACATTACTTTTGATATATATATATATATATATTATGAATTTGTTGAATAATATTTATATTTCATCATAATAATTTTAATTCCCTACTTTATATTTAAAGCCCTTGAAAAATGTCTTTTATAAATTTACAAACTCCTACACTTGACGCATCTAAAAAATTACCTATCATAGGTACTGAATGTTAAAATATACCACCAAACTAATAGCTTGAAAAAAATGATTGAATAAAGAAAATGACGTGTCCCTATAGAACAAGTTAAGAACTATAACTTTTCTATATTATCATCTATGTGAAAGATTGAAAGCTCAATATTTAAGGGCTTGCAGATCTTCTAAGAAAATCTAAAAGAAAGTACGATATGTTTTCTTCCAAGAGCAAAATATGAGTGGATAAATATGAGATTGTATGATCTTATAAGTGTTGTTAAATACGATTCTACTTTCATAACAACTACCTCACAACCAAAATTATGTGATGAGAAAATTACATAACAAGATATGTTAGAGAAAACATATTTTTCATGCCTCTAATGTTGCTCTATAGTAACAGTATTGTGAACGATGATATAAAAATACTTAGAATTAATATTATGTCTTCTACTTGTTGAATAAAATACTGAGCTCTAATTGAAAAATCATGAATGAGGTTCAACTAGTTCTCAGATATTATCAGAAGTGAATGCAAATATTCATAATAAAGTTAGATGTGGTTATGGGAGAGAAAGAGGGCACAAATAGGATGATAAAAGAATAAATGCCCTAAGTATTATAAAAATATATGTTATTAATATAGTGGATTATGAAGCATCTACCAAGGTAAAGGAATAAAATATGGAGACAAATATTATTAATGACTTAAGATCCGGAAGGTCTTACTTATATAGATGTCTTTAATCTCGTTGGGTCTAGGGTTAGGGGTTTAGGGTTACGATTTAAGAGTTTAAGATTTAGGATTTAGGGGTTTGAGTTTACGGTTTTAGGATTTAAAATTTAGGGGTTTAGGGATTAGGGATTTAGGGGGTTTAGGATTTAGGGTTTTTATGGTTAAGGTCAGGGTTTGGGAAATAGGGTTGGGGGTTTTGGGGTTTAGGGTTTGGGGTTGGGGGTTTTAGGATTCGTAATTCGGGTTAAGGATTTAGGGTTTGGAGTTTAGAGTATGGGGTATAGGATTTGGGGTTTGGAATTCAGGGTTTGAGATTGGGGGTTTCAGGGTTTGGGGTTCGGGTTAAGGGTTTAGGGTTCAGAGTTCAGGGTTTTGGGAATGGGGGATTGAGGGTTTTGGGGTTTGGGATTTGAGATTTGGAGTTCGGGTTAAGGGTTTAGGGTTTAGGGTTCAGGGATTTGGGATTTGAGGTTTGGAGTTCAGGATTCGGTATTCGAGGTTTGGGGTTTATGATTTGGGATTTGAGATTTGGGGTTCAGGATTCGGTATTCGGAGTTTGGGGTTTACAATTTGGGATTTGAGATTTCAATTTAGGGTTAGGGTTCAGGGTTCAGGGTTTAGGGTTTAGGGGTTAGTGGTTAAGGGGTTGGCGTTTGGGGTATGGGGTTTGGGTTTTGCGACTTGGGGTTTGGGGCTTGGGGCTTGGGGTTATTAGGTTATTGGGGCTTGGGGTTATTGGGTTATTGGGGCTTGGGGTTATTGGGTTATTAGGGTTTAGGGTTTGGGGGTTTGGGGTTGGGGTTAGGGTTTGGGCGTTTAGGGTTTAGGGTTTAAGGTTTAGGGGTTTAGGGTTTAGGGTTTAGTGGTTTGGGGTTTGGGGTTTGGGGTTTTGGTTTTGGGTTTTGGGTTTAGGGTTTTAGGGTTTAGGGTTGAGGGTTAGGGTTTAGGATTGAGGGTTGAAGGTTTTAGGGTTTAGGGTTTAGGGTTTAGGGTTTAGGGTTTAGGGTTTAGGGTTTAGGGTTTAGGGTTTAGGGTTTAGGGTTTAGGGTTTAGGGTTTAGGGTTTAGGGTTGAAGGTTTTAGGGTTTAGGGTTTAGGGTTTAGGGTTTAGGGTTTAGGGTTTAGGGTTTAGGGTTTAGGGTTTAGGGTTTAGGGTTTAGGGTTTAGGGTTTAGGGTTTAGGGTTTAGGGTTTAGGGTTTAGGGTTTAGGGTTTAGGGTTTAGGGTTTAGGGTTTAGGGTTTAGGGTTTAGGGTTTAGGGTTTAGGGTTTAGGGTTTAGGGTTTAGGGTTTAGGGTTTAGGGTTTAGGGTTTAGGGTTTAGGGTTTAGGGTTTAGGGTTTAGGGTTTAGGGTTTAGGGTTTAGGGTTTAGGGTTTAGGGTTTAGGGTTTAGGGTTTAGGGTTTAGGGTTTAGGGTTTAGGGTTTAGGGTTTAGGGTTTAGGGTTTAGGGTTTAGGGTTTAGGGTTTAGGGTTTAGGGTTTAGGGTTTAGGGTTTAGGGTTTAGGGTTTAGGGTTTAGGGTTTAGGGTTTAGGGTTTAGGGTTTAGGGTTTAGGGTTTAGGGTTTAGGGTTTAGGGTTTAGGGTTTAGGGTTTAGGGTTTAGGGTTTAGGGTTTAGGGTTTAGGGTTTAGGGTTTAGGGTTTAGGGTTTAGGGTTTAGGGTTTAGGGTTTAGGGTTTAGGGTTTAGGGTTTAGGGTTTAGGGTTTAGGGTTTAGGGTTTAGGGTTTAGGGTTTAGGGTTTAGGGTTTAGGGTTTAGGGTTTAGGGTTTAGGGTTTAGGGTTTAGGGTTTAGGGTTTAGGGTTTAGGGTTTAGGGTTTAGGGTTTAGGGTTTAGGGTTTAGGGTTTAGGGTTTAGGGTTTAGGGTTTAGGGTTTAGGGTTTAGGGTTTAGGGTTTAGGGTTTAGGGTTTAGGGTTTAGGGTTTAGGGTTTAGGGTTTAGGGTTTAGGGTTTAGGGTTTAGGGTTTAGGGTTTAGGGTTTAGGGTTTAGGGTTTAGGGTTTAGGGTTTAGGGTTTAGGGTTTAGGGTTTAGGGTTTAGGGTTTAGGGTTTAGGGTTTAGGGTTTAGGGTTTAGGGTTTAGGGTTTAGGGTTTAGGGTTTAGGGTTTAGGGTTTAGGGTTTAGGGTTTAGGGTTTAGGGTTTAGGGTTTAGGGTTTAGGGTTTAGGGTTTAGGGTTTAGGGTTTAGGGTTTAGGGTTTAGGGTTTAGGGTTTAGGGTTTAGGGTTTAGGGTTTAGGGTTTAGGGTTTAGGGTTTAGGGTTTAGGGTTTAGGGTTTAGGGTTTAGGGTTTAGGGTTTAGGGTTTAGGGTTTAGGGTTTAGGGTTTAGGGTTTAGGGTTTAGGGTTTAGGGTTTAGGGTTTAGGGTTTAGGGTTTAGGGTTTAGGGTTTAGGGTTTAGGGTTTAGGGTTTAGGGTTTAGGGTTTAGGGTTTAGGGTTTAGGGTTTAGGGTTTAGGGTTTAGGGTTTAGGGTTTAGGGTTTAGGGTTTAGGGTTTAGGGTTTAGGGTTTAGGGTTTAGGGTTTAGGGTTTAGGGTTTAGGGTTTAGGGTTTAGGGTTTAGGGTTTAGGGTTTAGGGTTTAGGGTTTAGGGTTTAGGGTTTAGGGTTTAGGGTTTAGGGTTTAGGGTTTAGGGTTTAGGGTTTAGGGTTTAGGGTTTAGGGTTTAGGGTTTAGGGTTTAGGGTTTAGGGTTTAGGGTTTAGGGTTTAGGGTTTAGGGTTTAGGGTTTAGGGTTTAGGGTTTAGGGTTTAGGGTTTAGGGTTTAGGGTTTAGGGTTTAGGGTTTAGGGTTTAGGGTTTAGGGTTTAGGGTTTAGGGTTTAGGGTTTAGGGTTTAGGGTTTAGGGTTTAGGGTTTAGGGTTTAGGGTTTAGGGTTTAGGGTTTAGGGTTTAGGGTTTAGGGTTTAGGGTTTAGGGTTTAGGGTTTAGGGTTTAGGGTTTAGGGTTTAGGGTTTAGGGTTTAGGGTTTAGGGTTTAGGGTTTAGGGTTTAGGGTTTAGGGTTTAGGGTTTAGGGTTTAGGGTTTAGGGTTTAGGGTTTAGGGTTTAGGGTTTAGGGTTTAGGGTTTAGGGTTTAGGGTTTAGGGTTTAGGGTTTAGGGTTTAGGGTTTAGGGTTTAGGGTTTAGGGTTTAGGGTTTAGGGTTTAGGGTTTAGGGTTTAGGGTTTAGGGTTTAGGGTTTAGGGTTTAGGGTTTAGGGTTTAGGGTTTAGGGTTTAGGGTTTAGGGTTTAGGGTTTAGGGTTTAGGGTTTAGGGTTTAGGGTTTAGGGTTTAGGGTTTAGGGTTTAGGGTTTAGGGTTTAGGGTTTAGGGTTTAGGGTTTAGGGTTTAGGGTTTAGGGTTTAGGGTTTAGGGTTTAGGGTTTAGGGTTTAGGGTTTAGGGTTTAGGGTTTAGGGTTTAGGGTTTAGGGTTTAGGGTTTAGGGTTTAGGGTTTAGGGTTTAGGGTTTAGGGTTTAGGGTTTAGGGTTTAGGGTTTAGGGTTTAGGGTTTAGGGTTTAGGGTTTAGGGTTTAGGGTTTAGGGTTTAGGGTTTAGGGTTTAGGGTTTAGGGTTTAGGGTTTAGGGTTTAGGGTTTAGGGTTTAGGGTTTAGGGTTTAGGGTTTAGGGTTTAGGGTTTAGGGTTTAGGGTTTAGGGTTTAGGGTTTAGGGTTTAGGGTTTAGGGTTTAGGGTTTAGGGTTTAGGGTTTAGGGTTTAGGGTTTAGGGTTTAGGGTTTAGGGTTTAGGGTTTAGGGTTTAGGGTTTAGGGTTTAGGGTTTAGGGTTTAGGGTTTAGGGTTTAGGGTTTAGGGTTTAGGGTTTAGGGTTTAGGGTTTAGGGTTTAGGGTTTAGGGTTTAGGGTTTAGGGTTTAGGGTTTAGGGTTTAGGGTTTAGGGTTTAGGGTTTAGGGTTTAGGGTTTAGGGTTTAGGGTTTAGGGTTTAGGGTTTAGGGTTTAGGGTTTAGGGTTTAGGGTTTAGGGTTTAGGGTTTAGGGTTTAGGGTTTAGGGTTTAGGGTTTAGGGTTTAGGGTTTAGGGTTTAGGGTTTAGGGTTTAGGGTTTAGGGTTTAGGGTTTAGGGTTTAGGGTTTAGGGTTTAGGGTTTAGGGTTTAGGGTTTAGGGTTTAGGGTTTAGGGTTTAGGGTTTAGGGTTTAGGGTTTAGGGTTTAGGGTTTAGGGTTTAGGGTTTAGGGTTTAGGGTTTAGGGTTTAGGGTTTAGGGTTTAGGGTTTAGGGTTTAGGGTTTAGGGTTTAGGGTTTAGGGTTTAGGGTTTAGGGTTTAGGGTTTAGGGTTTAGGGTTTAGGGTTTAGGGTTTAGGGTTTAGGGTTTAGGGTTTAGGGTTTAGGGTTTAGGGTTTAGGGTTTAGGGTTTAGGGTTTAGGGTTTAGGGTTTAGGGTTTAGGGTTTAGGGTTTAGGGTTTAGGGTTTAGGGTTTAGGGTTTAGGGTTTAGGGTTTAGGGTTTAGGGTTTAGGGTTTAGGGTTTAGGGTTTAGGGTTTAGGGTTTAGGGTTTAGGGTTTAGGGTTTAGGGTTTAGGGTTTAGGGTTTAGGGTTTAGGGTTTAGGGTTTAGGGTTTAGGGTTTAGGGTTTAGGGTTTAGGGTTTAGGGTTTAGGGTTTAGGGTTTAGGGTTTAGGGTTTAGGGTTTAGGGTTTAGGGTTTAGGGTTTAGGGTTTAGGGTTTAGGGTTTAGGGTTTAGGGTTTAGGGTTTAGGGTTTAGGGTTTAGGGTTTAGGGTTTAGGGTTTAGGGTTTAGGGTTTAGGGTTTAGGGTTTAGGGTTTAGGGTTTAGGGTTTAGGGTTTAGGGTTTAGGGTTTAGGGTTTAGGGTTTAGGGTTTAGGGTTTAGGGTTTAGGGTTTAGGGTTTAGGGTTTAGGGTTTAGGGTTTAGGGTTTAGGGTTTAGGGTTTAGGGTTTAGGGTTTAGGGTTTAGGGTTTAGGGTTTAGGGTTTAGGGTTTAGGGTTTAGGGTTTAGGGTTTAGGGTTTAGGGTTTAGGGTTTAGGGTTTAGGGTTTAGGGTTTAGGGTTTAGGGTTTAGGGTTTAGGGTTTAGGGTTTAGGGTTTAGGGTTTAGGGTTTAGGGTTTAGGGTTTAGGGTTTAGGGTTTAGGGTTTAGGGTTTAGGGTTTAGGGTTTAGGGTTTAGGGTTTAGGGTTTAGGGTTTAGGGTTTAGGGTTTAGGGTTTAGGGTTTAGGGTTTAGGGTTTAGGGTTTAGGGTTTAGGGTTTAGGGTTTAGGGTTTAGGGTTTAGGGTTTAGGGTTTAGGGTTTAGGGTTTAGGGTTTAGGGTTTAGGGTTTAGGGTTTAGGGTTTAGGGTTTAGGGTTTAGGGTTTAGGGTTTAGGGTTTAGGGTTTAGGGTTTAGGGTTTAGGGTTTAGGGTTTAGGGTTTAGGGTTTAGGGTTTAGGGTTTAGGGTTTAGGGTTTAGGGTTTAGGGTTTAGGGTTTAGGGTTTAGGGTTTAGGGTTTAGGGTTTAGGGTTTAGGGTTTAGGGTTTAGGGTTTAGGGTTTAGGGTTTAGGGTTTAGGGTTTAGGGTTTAGGGTTTAGGGTTTAGGGTTTAGGGTTTAGGGTTTAGGGTTTAGGGTTTAGGGTTTAGGGTTTAGGGTTTAGGGTTTAGGGTTTAGGGTTTAGGGTTTAGGGTTTAGGGTTTAGGGTTTAGGGTTTAGGGTTTAGGGTTTAGGGTTTAGGGTTTAGGGTTTAGGGTTTAGGGTTTAGGGTTTAGGGTTTAGGGTTTAGGGTTTAGGGTTTAGGGTTTAGGGTTTAGGGTTTAGGGTTTAGGGTTTAGGGTTTAGGGTTTAGGGTTTAGGGTTTAGGGTTTAGGGTTTAGGGTTTAGGGTTTAGGGTTTAGGGTTTAGGGTTTAGGGTTTAGGGTTTAGGGTTTAGGGTTTAGGGTTTAGGGTTTAGGGTTTAGGGTTTAGGGTTTAGGGTTTAGGGTTTAGGGTTTAGGGTTTAGGGTTTAGGGTTTAGGGTTTAGGGTTTAGGGTTTAGGGTTTAGGGTTTAGGGTTTAGGGTTTAGGGTTTAGGGTTTAGGGTTTAGGGTTTAGGGTTTAGGGTTTAGGGTTTAGGGTTTAGGGTTTAGGGTTTAGGGTTTAGGGTTTAGGGTTTAGGGTTTAGGGTTTAGGGTTTAGGGTTTAGGGTTTAGGGTTTAGGGTTTAGGGTTTAGGGTTTAGGGTTTAGGGTTTAGGGTTTAGGGTTTAGGGTTTAGGGTTTAGGGTTTAGGGTTTAGGGTTTAGGGTTTAGGGTTTAGGGTTTAGGGTTTAGGGTTTAGGGTTTAGGGTTTAGGGTTTAGGGTTTAGGGTTTAGGGTTTAGGGTTTAGGGTTTAGGGTTTAGGGTTTAGGGTTTAGGGTTTAGGGTTTAGGGTTTAGGGTTTAGGGTTTAGGGTTTAGGGTTTAGGGTTTAGGGTTTAGGGTTTAGGGTTTAGGGTTTAGGGTTTAGGGTTTAGGGTTTAGGGTTTAGGGTTTAGGGTTTAGGGTTTAGGGTTTAGGGTTTAGGGTTTAGGGTTTAGGGTTTAGGGTTTAGGGTTTAGGGTTTAGGGTTTAGGGTTTAGGGTTTAGGGTTTAGGGTTTAGGGTTTAGGGTTTAGGGTTTAGGGTTTAGGGTTTAGGGTTTAGGGTTTAGGGTTTAGGGTTTAGGGTTTAGGGTTTAGGGTTTAGGGTTTAGGGTTTAGGGTTTAGGGTTTAGGGTTTAGGGTTTAGGGTTTAGGGTTTAGGGTTTAGGGTTTAGGGTTTAGGGTTTAGGGTTTAGGGTTTAGGGTTTAGGGTTTAGGGTTTAGGGTTTAGGGTTTAGGGTTTAGGGTTTAGGGTTTAGGGTTTAGGGTTTAGGGTTTAGGGTTTAGGGTTTAGGGTTTAGGGTTTAGGGTTTAGGGTTTAGGGTTTAGGGTTTAGGGTTTAGGGTTTAGGGTTTAGGGTTTAGGGTTTAGGGTTTAGGGTTTAGGGTTTAGGGTTTAGGGTTTAGGGTTTAGGGTTTAGGGTTTAGGGTTTAGGGTTTAGGGTTTAGGGTTTAGGGTTTAGGGTTTAGGGTTTAGGGTTTAGGGTTTAGGGTTTAGGGTTTAGGGTTTAGGGTTTAGGGTTTAGGGTTTAGGGTTTAGGGTTTAG